>JASDDO010000016.1:22187516-27187516 GCA_030015575.1 Agapanthus africanus
TTCCGGCGAGTCCTGTCCAGTGCACTCATAACCCAATGAGCACCTATATACATCTTAGGTGAACCAACTGACACCAATGGCTTGTGAGTCCGGCCACCGCCCCTCGTCGGGGTCTCGACTGTATACACTAGTCTACTCCGGAGTATCGATGTCCTGTCTCGAAACTCCTACGAATAGGGACCACTTTTAAGGATGCGCTTATAGACTACCCAACTCTCACGTATATGATCGCCATCATACTTTTGGTAGTCAAGCAAGAATCCTAAGGGCTCTATCAACGTGTAATAGTGATCTGTAATGTCACTTAAAGCTGTACACGATTGATAAAGGCAAACCAGACAGCATACTATCATCTCGAGTAAGACCGCCCTACCGGTATAAGTCCTCCTCAATCATTGCAATCACGTACCTGCGATCCAATAATTGACTTTGAGGGCACTATATCCAACATATACCTTATAGCATTGAGCTGACGATGTACTTTATGCTACGTTCTTAATATTTTCATTGCATTACATATATCTGTGCTAGTACACCGACACCATTATCGATGATGCGTATGTTACATTTACACAAATTGGCTGGCTCACACACTTTCATCATCGATAATTGCTATGTCACTACACAGTAGAATTGCTGCATCATGATATGACTCCTTGCATGATTTACTTGCTATGTTCACATCATTATGATATGTCGCATGATATACTGATATTGTCACATCACTGTTCCATGTTGCATGAATACTGAGATGCTTACATTTCTGTTCTATGTTTGCATATATCATGCTTTACGGTTATATGCACTGGGATGCTGTTTTCATGAGATTTATGGATTTGAGAACCGTGGTTATTTCAAAAAAAAGTATGTATTGTTTTAAAAACCCGGTTTCTCTTGATATGATATTTCGAGACGTCCACCATGTGTTTTCTCGGTTCTGAGATTGATATGTGAAATCCGATTCGAGGAGCTGGATGAGGCTGTTTGCGGGTACATGGTGGACCCGGTATGGTACCCGGGGCAAGAAAGGGATGTCGCGAAGTAGACGATGAGCCTGGCAGAGGGACTACTACTTACCGGTGATTGGTTGGACCTGGCGGTTATCCGAAGGATACCGACCGGAGTCGAGAGATGGATATAGGCCGTGTTAGTTATATGTATGCCCTAGAGGCCATTACTGTACATATGATGTATATTGTAATGGATGCTTGGACATATATAGGGAGGACATTCTTGCTCGACATGATAGTATGCTATCTGGTTGTACTTTATCTTAACATGTACTCTGATTGTCTCTATATTACATGTTGATAAAGCCCTTAGGATATGTACTCGACTACTGGGTCTATGATGAGATCATACTAGTGGGGCCACGGTAGTCGACGAGTACATCCTATAATTGTTCCTAGTCGAGGGTGTATCGAGACAGGGTATCGATGCATCAGAGTAGACTAGCGTATACACATCTTGACCCATATGATGGGCGATGGATGATCTCATATCCATCGGTGTTTGACATCAAGGATGGTGTACGGGTGCTCAGTGGAGACTGGGTACACTGGACGGACTCACCGAGAACTCCCAGATGGTATTATACCTCACGTCAGATGGCAGTTCTCCGGTGACACTGGTACAGAGTAGTCTATTGACCCGAGATCGTCATAGAGTCTTGTGTGATTCCCACTGTGCTTTGATTTCCATCATACCACGTCCAATAGGGCGTGCAAAAAGGTGGCTTTTGGGTACAGTCCCGAATCACATGGAGGCAATGAGCGATAGGAGGGGATTCGTCTCTCCCGGTATAGGGAGTTGATGTTGTGCTGTGTTTGATTGGCTATAACCGGAAATCCCTGGCCAGGGTTGCTGAGATTTACTGGTTAGTGTTATCAGTAGTTTCTCAAACTGTTATAGACCTCATATCGACACTGTTTACCCCAATCAGAGCAAAGCTCTGCTTTGAAAATTTAAAATTTAATAAATGAAGCAACGCTTTAGATTATTTGCGCTGCGCGCCACATGTCAAGCGCTGATACATCAGCGCAGAGCCCAAGAAGGCGCGCCCAATCAGAGCAAAACTCTATTTAATGAAGCAACGCTTCAGCTGCGCAAGCACTGCGCTGCGCGACACGTGTCAGCGCAGATGCGCTAGCGCAGTTGCGCTGCGCTTTGCTCTGCGCGACACGTGTCAGCGCAGATGCGCTAGCGCAGTTGCGCTTTGCGCTGCGCGACACGTGTCAGCGCAGTTGCGCTGCGCTTTGCGCTGCGCGACACGTGTCAGCGCAGTTGCGCTGCGCTGTGCGCTGCGCGACACGTGTCACGCGCTGGGGCATCTGCGCCAAACAGAATTAAATTTATAAAAAAATCTTTTCTGTTCTTGTTAAAACAAGAAGATTTTCTTCTGCAAAGCAGAAGCCCTTGGATCAAAGATCCAATGGTAGGGAAAATTCACCAAATCATTCAGAGAAAGATCTCTTTAACAAATTTAACTAATTTATGGGCACTATAAAAATGACCCTAGGCCTCAATTCAGAGGAGGAACATTTCTTGAAAAAAGTCAAGGGCTTCAAACAGAGAGAACTCTGAGAAAATTTCAAGAAAAAGGTAAAGAACCTTCATGAAATAGAAGAAATTTCTTCTAATAGATCATTGATCTAAAAACAAGATCAATGATCTTTACATAATAAACAGTGCTTTGCACTTCTTATGAACCTCTGGTTCTTTAAAACAAGAAAACAATAAAATAAAAAATAGTGCTTTGCACTTTTATGAACCTCTGGTTCTTGAAATAAAATAAAAAAAAATTATTTTTCTTTGATCTAATTTAGATCAAGAAATTAAATAGTGCTTTGCACTTCTATTCTTGAATCTAAAAGATTCTTAGTGCTCTGCACTTACAAACTGCGCTGTTGCGCTCTTAAGAGAGCGCCACGTGTCAGCCATAGAACCACTTGCGCTACGCGCTCTTGAAATAGAGCTTTGCTCTCTGGAATTGGCGCAACTCACCAGAGCGCGCCACGTGTCGGCAGCACAACAGTGCAGCGCACTAGCGCAACGCACTGCGCTATTGCGCTTGCGCTCACCAGAGCGCGACACGTGTCACCACCATATGAGTTTGCGCTCATTATTTAGCGCAAAGCGCCTGACAAGCCACGTGGGGCACTGTCAAAGTATTTAATGCTCTACATTATTAAAGAAAAGGGACAGAGCCCAATTAAAAGGCCTAACATGCCTAATAAAAAAGTGCTATGCAGGGCAGAGCCCAAACAAAATAGATGCTCTGCATCATTTATAAAAGGGCAGAGCCCAACCAAAATAAGAATAATGCAGTGCATTACTAAAAAGGGGCAAAGCCCAAGCACAGGCCAAAGACAAAAGATGTTGAAACTGGACTTAGCCCAATCATGGCCGTAAGTCCTCAAACTAAATTGACTGAGCACAACTCTCTCTTAAATCAATTTATATCCGGTTCGAGGGTACATCTCCGAGCTCCTCTGACACTTATCGTTGTAATCCTTCAACGACGTCAGAGAGGTGACGGGTCCGACAACCACATATGTCAATATGGACCGAGACGTCCTTAAACTAATATCGGACCGAGACGTCCTTAAACTAATGATGGACCACTACGTCCCTAAACTGGCGATGGACCACCACGTCCCTAAACTGGAACACGGACCACCACGTCCTTAAACTGGAATATAGACCACCACGTCCCTAAACTGGAGCATGGACCGCAACATCCCTAAACTACCTATGGACCACCATGTCCCCAAACTGGAATATGGACCACCACGTCCCTAAACTGGAGCATGGACCGCAACGTCCCTAAACTACCTATGGACCACTATGTCCCTAAACTGGAACAATAGAGCCTCCAAATGCTCTTTTGCCGGATCTAAACGGTCCCGTTTAAGTCGATCTTAACCCCAATACGGCTAACGTATCCTTAACAACCGTTTAAGTTGATCTTAGCCTCAAATTTGGCTAACGCATCCTTAAACCTTCAAACAGACTTTAGTCCTAAATTGGACTATAAATTCCCCCAATCAACTTTGGCTCAAGGGTAATCTCTGAACTCCTCTGACATTTGTCGTTGTAATCCTTCAACGTCGTCAGAGAGGTGACGGGTCCCGACGACCATACATGAAATGGACCACTATGTCCCTAAACTGGAACAATAGAGCCGATTGCTCTTTTGTCGGATCTAAACGATCCTGTTAAGTTGATCTTAGTCTCAAATTAGACTGACGTATCCTTAACAAACGTTTGAGTTGATCTTAGCCTCAAACATGGCTAACGCATCCTCAAACCAAAACCCTAAACCCAAATCTAAGAAAACACGGATTTGGACTAATCCACGTCCTACGGGCGACGACATTACTCAGTCTCCGTATACAATCCACGGGCAACCACAAACAAAACAAACACACACAACACGAAGTGAAATTCTGGAGAAGGAGAAAGTTGTTACCGCGATGCGGTAGCGTAATTAACTGCAGGGGCTTGCGCCTGCAGGGAAGAGCGTCCCCACAATCAAAAACCCCTCAAGCGAGGGGGAATCTGACGAAGTCTGCTACATCGGCCGCATCCGTCTAAACCTCCGATACACGGTGCCATAAATCAACTTGGCATCTTTGGAGAGGTGGACGGATAAAACCAAATAGCATCTGCCCCGAATCTCAGCGTCAGGACATCGCAGTCCTGTGCGCCGCCTTTCGGAGGGGAACAGATTCTGGCACGCCCGGTGGGACCTCTTCCTCTTTCCACTCCACACTTCGTATGTCGTCCTCGCGAACCAATCGCGGTTTGTTGTGGTTGCCTGTGGATTCAAGGTACTAAGATTTGGTGTCTTGCTTTATGCAGAAAACAGAAAATCAATGGCTTCGAACTGCACCGCCCGCAGCGATAACTCCCGCTCCGTCATTGCTGGAGGAGTGACTTATGGGCCCCAAGCGGCCTCCCTTTTCAAAATGCCGGTGGAGCAGGTGGCTCAAGCCACCACTGGACTATTTTTTGGGACCATGCTCCCACCAATGAGCTTCAATGCCCCAATGACATTGCAAGAAGCTCCAAAGAAGTCGGTCTTCGATCGACTTACCACTGTCGCGACCCCTATCAACGGGTCGTCCAACTCCACTGCTTCAGTTTTTAACGGACTAGGCCAGAACTCTAACAGGCTCACGAAGAAGCTTGCCATACCAGAAGGCGTTATCCTGAAGCGGATAGCCATTCCAACTCCCGTTCCTGGCAAAATCACCAAGGTTGCTTCCCATGTTCAGAAGTCTGCTTTTGACAAGTTGGTCGTCCCCGTTCAACGGACGTCGATCTTTAAAAAGCTGGTACCAATATATTCTGACCAACACAGGGGGCATGAGGAGGTCACCCCTATAGCTGAAACAACTCCATCAGCACGACATGCCCAACGTCGCTACTGGCGCCGAGTGAGGAAGGCTGGGGGCAACTTCCCCTCTGGATTTACTCCTCCAGCTCCAATGGTGAGGATCGATGCTGCTGTTCCAACCAAGAACAGCTTTGAACTGCTCAACAAGGTGCGCAGAAACTCTCCTACTGCGATGTTGAAACGAACTCCTTCACCTGTGGAGAATACTCCAGAAAATAAGTTAGAGCAGCCCCCTCAACGGCTGTCCTCTAAAATTTACAAAGTCTGGCGACAGGTCCAAGAGTCGGTGATCGATCAAGACTGCCTCCGATGACAGAAAAAGATGAAGGTTCGGCAGGGAAGGATTACTCTGTCAAACCACAAAAAGCAAAAGCTACTTGGGTGCCCACTACAACGGCTCCCTTAACTCCAATCACTCAAAAAAGGAGGCCGCAAAAAGCCCCTGTGTCTTCGGCAAATCGCAAAGACACCGAACACAAACGCCCCAAGTCTGGGGGCATGGTGGTGCACACTGTTTATATGGCTTCTGGAAAGGAGGAAAGCCGCACTTCTACGGGCCACCGACCGCTCACCCGATCCGTGACGAAAGCCCAGGAGCAACAACAAAAGCTTCAGGAAATGATGACTACAATGGCTGCCCTCACTGAGCCAAAAGAAAGCTCTGAAACGTCTTCGGATGAGCGTCAAGAACAAGAAACCGACGCTGACTTTTTACGCAGAGTCCTCGAAAAGAGGGACAAAGAAGCTGCAGAGCAAGCGGCTAACATAAAACAGATAGCGCTCCTCTTCCAAGACATGGTAGGGATGATGTTACAGCCGGACCCTCCAGCTGAAGACCCTCCAGTCATTGTCGGAAATGACGGAGGGGAAACATCTGATCCTCCTCCGGCTCTTTCAGCAGCCAAGGAAGAAACCATTTCCAAGGCCGCTCTTGACGACCATATAGCTCAGCAAATACGAGCTCATCAGGCGAGTGAAGCGGCTGGGCAAACTGTTAGAACTGGACGACCCTATCCGGGCTGGTATGACCAAATCAGTTACCCGCCGGGATATACGATCCCTAAGTTTCACGTATATAAAGGGACAGGGAATCCGCATCAGCATGTCGCTCAATTCAGGGCCTTATGCGGCAACACTGGAGGCGATGACAAACTGTTGCTTCGCCAATTCGTCGGCAGCTTAGCAGAAATAGCCTTTGAATGGTATTCGGAGCTACCTAACGACTCTGTCAAAACATTTACAGAGATGGAGCTGCTGTTTACTCAGCGTTTTGCAAGCGCCAGTGAACGCACCCCGATAACAGCACTAATAAATGCTAGAATAAGGCCAAGCGAAACGTGGGTCTAATATGCAACACGATGGCGAAACCTATGGTCGAAATGCGAACAACGCATAGAAGAGGCACCTGCGGTAGGCATGTTTGTGGGCACTCTCGATCCGCAGTCGACCATCTCGCAATTCCTGATGTTCTTCAGGCCGACCACCTTCCAGGCCTTGATTGACAAATTAGCCCAAATGGACCAGATGGGCCATAGACCATCTCCTCCAAAATCAGATTCCCGAGATGAGAAAGGAAAAGGGAAAGCGATCGTCGTCGCCAATGCTCAACAACAGTCGAGCAACTCAAAGCCGGTCGTTCGCCAAAACAACGTGCGTCCACGCCCATCCCTCGAGGAGAGGCTAGGACGTCCTTACTCGTTTCCTCAGAATAAAACGAGAAGACTGTTTGAGCTGGCAGTGCGTAACAGACTCATCAATCTGCCGAGTCCAAAGCGTCTGTCGCAGCCAGGCGATCTTAATAATCCCAATTATTGCCCTTACCACCAAACGGTAAGTCACCCGATTGAGGATTGTTTCGTCTTTAAGGGATGGATCGAGGATCAATACCTGCAAGGCAAGTTCACGCTGTCTGAAAGCTGGAAGGTAAACCCACCACAGCCGCACTCTCCAAAGAAGACGGACACGCCGGGGGCAGCTTGTTCTTTAGTCAAGGATGAAAACAATGGAGAAAACTCATCGGATGAATCCGAAGACTACGTAGCGACTTGTCATATGATTTCTCATTCACTGACGGATGATAAAGAGGCTCCTTGCGCTGAGAAACCAATGGCGAATCCTGAGCCGGAGATTCTACAGCCATCAGACGAGTTGATCGATGTCTTCCTAAGTGAAATTCGTCTGAAAGCAAAAGCCAATCAAGAGCGTGAAATGGCCATACTAGAAAGAACCAAGGTATTCCCGTCAAATCAAAAGCCATACACTGCGGGTAAAAACAAATTCAAGACGAGGAAAAGGTTCGCCAAAGCTCTGTCAGTAGGAATGAAGCTACCACCCTCTGAAGAAAATACTCTCGCTGAGGCAGAGATGCACCCTAACTTCTGTTTATATCATCAGAAGATCATACATCCTACCGAAAACTGCGAATCCTTTAACTGTTGGTGGCAAGGGTATGTCGCTCAAAAGAAACACTTCGACAGGACAAAATGTGAAGCTTGTAGACGTCGAAAAAATGCGATAGATGAGCGCAAAAGAGCCGCCGACGATTGTCATATAGCTTACTCCAAGGGATCACAAATTATCACCTTTGGAAGCGACTCTGACGAAGAAGCTACCCCCAACCCTTCTCGCGGGGAATCTATTTCAAAAATAAAGGAATTGAGGAGCTGCGAAAACGTTTAGCCGTGTAATCGCACGCTATTCGAAAAAAATCTCGACCCTTCAAACAACGGAGCGAACAAAAAGGATAAAGGAAAAGGAAAAACGGCCTTCGTCGCCAGCGCTCAACAACAATTAAGTGACCATAGACCGGTTACTTGCCAAAGCAACAAGCGGCAACCCCTCCAGGAAAAGTTGAAACGTCCTTACTCGTTTCCGCAAGATAAGACAAGGGGACTGTTCGAGCTGGCAGTGTGCGACAGACTCATCAATCTGCTGGGTCCAAAACGTCCGTTGCGGCCAGGCGATATTAATAATCCTAATTATTGCCCTTACCACCAAACAGTAGGTCACCTGATCGAGGACTGCTACGTCTTCAAAAACTGGGTTGAAGACCAATACCAACAGGGCAAGTTTGCGCTGTCTGAGAACTGGAAGGTGAGTCCGCCACAACCGCACGCTCCGAAGAAGATGGATACGCCGGGGGCATCATGTTCACTCATGGAGAAGGACTCATAGACCGAAAAGTCAATAAACCAGATATTCGCCTCAAATACGGCGACAATGGACCGAAATGTCCTTAAACTAATAGCGGACCGAGACGTCCTTAAACTAATAGCAGACCGAAACGTCTTTAAACTAATACCGCAGCATCCTTAGGCTGACGAGATAAAAAAAACAAAAAAAAACGGTATGTCCATAAGCAAAAAGGGCACGAATGAAAACCCGAAAGGGCTCCGTGAGTAAAAACAGCAGGACTACCGGCGAGTGTTCGTGAAAACCCGAAAGGGCGCGACCTCGTAAAAAAAAAGAAGAAGAAGACAATAAAAAGAATAAAAGAAAAAAAAACAGTATGTCCATAAGCAAAACGGGCACGGATGAAAACCCGAGAGGGCTCCGTGAGTAAAAACAGCAGGACTACCGGCGAGTGTTTGTGAAAACCCGAAAGGGCGCAACCTCGTTAAGAAACACTTATAGGGTCCTCTCGACCCTATAAGGAGAAACCACCCGCGTGAGATCCTTACGACTCACAAGGGAACAACACACTTAGGAATCCCCACGATTCCTAAGGAGAAAA
Organism: Agapanthus africanus; assembly: GCA_030015575.1. NCBI lineage: Eukaryota > Viridiplantae > Streptophyta > Magnoliopsida > Asparagales > Amaryllidaceae > Agapanthus > Agapanthus africanus. The sequence continues at coordinate 22,196,651 of JASDDO010000016.1, forward strand.
TACACTTGCGAGATCCTCACGACTCGTGAGGAGAACGCTCTTGTGAGACCCTCACGGCTCATAAGATTTGAAAGTCTTAAGTTACAGAAACCTTAACCTGTTCTTAAGCAACCCCCACAACCTTCGGTATTGCCCTACAAGCGGCTCATATTGACCCTTGTATACAATTCACGGGAACGAATAAATATTTCCCTAACAAAGTCCCATCCGTGACTAGGGATATGCTTGTACAGCAAACAACACTTGTAGGTCCTCTCGACTTATAAGGAAAAAACCCTTTTGTAAGATCCTTACGACTTACAAGAGAACATGCACTTAGGAATCCTCACGATTCCTAAGGAGAAAACACACCTACGAGATCCTCACGACTTGTAGGGAGAAATACCTTTGTGAGACCCTTACGGCTCATGAAGTCAAAAGCCTTAGCCGACAGGACCCTTAACCCTGTTTACTAAGCCACCTTTGTTCAACATCGACAGAGGCAAATGATGATTCGCTCCTAGCAATATCCCAGTTGTAGTGATGCTGATGCCTAAACCGGTATCAAATCCCAAGCCCTTTCACGGCAAATGATGATTCGCTCCTGGCAATATCCCAGTTGCAGCGATGCTGATGCCTAAACAGGTATCAAATTCCAAGTCCTTTCATGGCAAATGATGATTCGCTCCTGGCAATAGTCCAGTTGTAGCGATGCTGATGCTAAGATTGGCATCAGATTCCAAGTTCCACACTCGCAAAAAAAAATCAGCGAGCCAAAAAAAAATGCATACGAAATAGCCGAAATGATGGGGCAACTTGCAAACAAAATCAGCAAGTAAAAATGTATGCATGCAAAATAGCCGAAATGATTGGGCAACTCGTAATAAAAAGCAGCGAGTAAAAAGAAAAATAGCCGAAATGATTGGGCACCGCGAAAAATAGCCGAAATGATTGGGCAATCGCGACCTTCGCGATATAAAAGCTGAAATGATATAGCATCGCGGAAAGAATAAAAAAAATGAAAGAATGAAACTTTTTGCCCTACAGGTAAAATCACATCGATCCCTGTATACAATCCAGGGGCACAGATAAGGAGGGAACCATACCTTCCCAACAGGCTCCATCAGAAAGCGAAGCCAAATCTCGACGGTTCATAGACAACCTAGAGACCATCTCGACATTTGTCGCAATATTACAGACACGATGTCAACAAATGAAGCAAACGAAGATCCCGAGCTTCAGGGTCTCGACATCAACATCGACAACTTAGAGATCACCAACGGCGTTCCTTCGCAATCCAGCAGGGTGTACATGCAAAGTTAACAAAAGACCTCACGGTCGAAATAAGCGGAGCGATGTCAAAATCCCAGCTTCACCTCAGCATTCGTCTCGATACAGTAGACGCAATGTCAACAACAGCGTTCCTCCGCAGTCCAGCTGGAGGCAGATGCAACGTCAATAAAAGACCTCACGGTCGAAACAAAGCGGAGTAACGGCAAAATCCCAACTCCACCTTAGCATTCGTCTCGTTACAGCAGACGCAATGTCAACAACGGCGTTCCTTCACAGTCCAGCAGGGTGTACATGCAAAGTTAACAAAAGACCCCATGGTCGAAACCAAGCGGAGTGACGGCAAAATCCCAGCTCCACCTCAGCATTCGTTTCAATACACCAGACGCAGTGTGAGCAAATGAAGCGAAGGCTAAATTCCTAGCTTCAAGGTCTTAACGGCAAGTCATATAAAGCCTGAAAGACCACCGGAGATCATCTCACACAGAGTGGTCACCTCCTCGACGTTCGTTTCGATACAGCAGACGAGTTGTCACCCCAGCGTTCTTCCTCCAGCAGGGATTCGGACGTGACAAAGCAAACGAAGCGAAGGCCGCATTCCTAGCTTCAACGTCTTTACGGTAACTCACATAAAACCGGAAATACAATCGGAGATCATCTCGCACCAACACAGAGTGGTCACCACCTTGACGTTCGTCTCGATACAGCAGACGAAATGTTAACACCAGCGTTCGTCCTCCAACAGGATTTAGACACACCATAGCAAACGAATCGAAGGCCACATTCCTAGCTTCGATGTCTTGACGGTAACTCATATAAAACCGGAAAGACAATCGGAGATCATCTCGCACCAGCACAGAATGGTCACCACCTCGACGTCCGTCTCAATACAGCAGACGAGATGTCACCCCAACGTTCGTCTCGACACAGCAGACGCAACGTCATTAAATGAATGGAGCCACGGCAAAATCCCTAGTTCCAAACCTCGGCGGTTCACCAGCAACCTAGAGACAACCTCGACGTCCGTCTCGATACAGCAGACGAGACGTCACCCCAACGTTCGTCTCGACACAGCAGATGCAACGTCATCAAACAAACGGAGCCACGGCAAAATCCCTAGTTCCCACCGCAACATTCGTCTCGATACAGCAGACGCAATGCCAGCAGACGAAGCAAAGGCCAAATTCCTAGCTTCAGGGTCTTGACGGCAACTCACATAAAGCCCGAAAGACTATCGGAGATCATCCCCACACCAGCGCGGAGTGGTTATGACTCATCGGGGCTCACCAAAATAAGCCTAACCTCAAGTAAAAAGCGACATGGCAAATTCCTAACGCTTGCTCTTCCGACGGTCAAACTGCCAAGGAGGATTGCTTGAAGACGTCTTGTCCAGCCCCCGAAGGGATCAGAGACACGGCAGTCGCAGGGCTACTCGAACAGCACGATTGCCTATCGAGGACTATATCAGCTTATGCGACGGTACGATGGCCAAAACCCTAAGTACCACCAACCTTAACGGGCTTCTGTCGTAAAGAGCAGAGGTTAAATGCGACGTTAAGATGTTCTTACGAGAAACGCTCGATTCGTCTCGACTTGCGGAAAAAATTGTTGAGGCGGCTCGACTCGTGAGATAAAGCCTTAGGCAGTGGGCATAAAAGAAGCCTGTTTCCTAAGCACTGGGACCCTGCAAGTTAGCCCAAAACGGTCTCTTGCATACCATCCACGGGTCTCACTCTCCAACATCGAACTTCGACAAGGAGGGAAACAATCTCTTACAAGTCCTCTTGACTCGTAAGAGGGAAAAATTCTCTTGTAGGATCCTTACGACTTACAAGAGAAAACCACACTTAGGAATCCTCACGATTCCTAAGGAGAAAAACCCACCTACGAGATCCTCCCGATCCGTAGGGAGAAAAGTCTCTATGAGACCCTCACGGCTCATAGAGTTGAAAAGCCTTAGGCAGCAGATCTGAACCTGCGGCCTAAGCCCTCGCTATCTCGTGAAGAAATCAAGAAGCTTACTCTATTACCTGCTAATTGTGACGACATGCTGAGAAAGAGGAAAAGCAACAGAAAGAGCATCCGATTTACATTTGATCAAGCGTTCAAGACACATTCATTCACGCATGGGCAAAAAGACTCAGGACAAAAGATATATAATAAAGACAAGCTGGGATATAATTTTTTTTTTCCATTAATATTGCCCGAAGTTCTTACAGTCATAAAAACAATAAACGAAAGTTACAATGGAATAACCTCATATCCAGGGCATGGATTGAGGAATTCAAAAGCGACTCTATCTATGACTTTCCAGGCCTCGCGGACTATCCTAGTATGCTTTCTTTCGCGAGCACAAGCGTCAGGGTCCCCCCTGATGTCTTCCACCCTCCGATAAGCAGCGAATATGGCGGACTGTTGAAAGACCTCGTGCAAGAGATCGATAAGACTGTCTCGCCGTCTCTTCGAGATAAAGTTCAATAGGTACACCGAGTGCACCTTGTCCTCAGCAGCATCCAACGCCCTAAGTGGCACGCCGGAACGGAAGAGGGGAAGTGCTTCCCAGATGGCTCCAACGATAAGCTTAAGGAGGGAGGAACGTCGGGGAAGCAGTGGACCATTGTACGCGTCGAAGCGACTCATTATTTCAGCACACTCCTCGTTTGTGAACTCTCGATTTTGAGAGCGGCCAAGTCGGCGGATGTCCCCGTAAGAGATGATCTCGTTAAGAGCATACATGTGGGCGTCCATTGTTCCTGTGAAAGAGGATCAACAGAATTATCAGAAAAACTGATTAAGCAAAACAATATAATGCACTGAGCAATAAAATGTCATCTTCAAAGATCAATGAAACACTCTTAAGAGTTCTTTTAGATCAAAGGGATCTATGTTTTGCCAAAAATGCGAGTTTCTGTTCATGGGTTGAGAAACCCTGAAATAGATTCATAAGAGCAAAGCTCAGTTGATGAAACCCCAAAGGGGATTTCCTTAGATCTGAAGATCTGTGAGAGCAAAGCTCTATTGGTTAATTAAAATTAATTTAACTTAAGATTAATTATACCTAAAGTTTTCTAACTTGGAAGATCAAAGCTCTAAACGAGAGCAAAGCTCTGGAATTCTAAACAAGAGCAAAGCTCTGGAAATCAAAATCTAGAAAATAGTGAGATTTTTTTTCTCAGGGCCAGAGGTCCTATTTATAAGGCGCTTGCGCCCCTTGAGCTCACTCCTTGATCCAACGATCAAGAGTTTGCCACCGCTGCACTCACGTGTGCGCCATGTGAGCACAACGGTGGGGGGGCATTTGTTTACCCCAATCAGAGCAAAGCTTTGCTTTGAAAATTTAAAATTTAATAAATGAAGCAACGCTTCAGATTATTTGCGCTGCGCGCCACATGTCAAGCGCTGATACATCAGCGCAGCGCCCAAGAAGGCGCGCCCAATCAGAGCAAAGCTCTATTTAATGAAGCAACGCTTCAGCTGCGCAAGCACTGCGCTGCGCGACACGTGTCAGAGCAGATGAGCTAGCGCAGTTGCGCTGCGCTGTGCGCTGCGCGACACGTGTCAGCGCAGATGCGCTAGCGCAGTTGCGCTGCGCGACACGTGTCAGCGCAGTTGCGCTGCACGACACGTGTCAGCGCAGTTGCGCTAGCGCAGTTGCGCTGCGCTGTGCGCTGCGCGACACGTGTCACGCGCTGGGGCATCTGCACCAAACAGAATTAAATTTATAAAAAAATCTTTTCTGTTCTTGTTAAAACAAGAAGATTTTCTTCTGCAAAGCAGAAGCCCTTGGATCAAAGATCCAATGGTAGGGAAAATTCCCCAAATCATTCAGAGAAAGATCTCTTTAACAAATTTAACTAATTTATGGGCACTATAAAAAGGACCCTAGGCCTCAATTCAGAGGAGGAACATTTCTTGAAAAAAGTCAAGGGCTTCAAACAGAGAGAACTCTGAGAAAATTTCAAGAAAAAGGTAAAAAACATTCATGAAATAGAAGAAATTTCTTCTAATAGATCATTGATCTAAAAACAAGATCAATAATCTTTACATAATAAACAGTGCTTTGCACTTCTTATGAACCTCTGGTTCTTTAAAACAAGAAAACAATAAAATAAAAAATAGTGCTCTGTACTTTTATGAACCTCTGGTTCTTGAAACAAAAAAAAATTTATTTTTCTTTGATCTAATTTAGATCAAGAAATTAAATAGTGCTTTGCACTTCTGTTCTTGAATCTAAAAGATTCTTAGTGCTCTGCACTTACAAACTGCGCTGTCGCGCTCTTAAGAGAGCGCCACGTGTCAGCCATAGAACCACTTGCGCTACGCGCTCTTGAAATAGAGCTTTGCTCTCTGGAATTGGCGCAACTCACCAGAGCGCGCCATGTGTCGGCAGCGCAACAGCGCAGCGCACTGCGCTCTTGCGCTTGCTCTCACCAGAGCGCGACACGTGTCACCACCATATGAGTTTGCGCTCATTATTTAGCGCAAAGCGCCTGACAAGCCACGTGGGGCACTGTCAAAGTATTTAATGCTCTACATTATTAAAGAAAAGGGACAGAGCCCAATTAAAAGGCCTAACATGCCTAATAAAAAAGTGCTATGCAGGGCAGAGCCCAAACAAAATAGATGCTCTGCATCATTTATAAAAGGGCAGAGCCCAACCAAAATAAGAATAATGCAGTGCATTACTAGAAAGGGGCAAAGCCCTAGCACAGGCCAAAGACAAAAGATGTTGAAACTGGACTTAGCCCAATCATGGTCGTAAGTCCTCAAACTAAATTGACTGAGCACAACTCTCTCTTAAATCAATTTATATCCGGTTCGAGGGTACATCTCCGAGCTCCTCTGACACTTATCGGTGTAATCCTTCAACGACGTCAGAGAGGTGACGGGTCCCGACAACCACATATGTCAATATGGACCGAGACGTCCTTAAACTAATATCGGACCGAGACGTCCTTAAACTAATATCGGACCGAGACGTCCTTAAACTAATATCGGACCGAGACGTCCTTAAACTAATGATGGACCACTACGTCCCTAAGCTGGCGATGGACCACCACGTCCCTAAGCTGGCGATGGACCACCACGTCCCTAAACTGGAGCATGGACCGCAACGTCCCTAAACTACCTATGGACCACCATGTCCCCAAACTGGAATATGGACCACCACGTCCCTAAACTGGAGCATGGACCGCAACGTCCCTAAACTACCTATGGACCACTATGTCCCTAAACTGGAACAATAGAGCCTCCAAATGCTCTTTTGCCGGATCTAAACGGTCCCGTTTAAGTCGATCTTAGCCCCAAATACGGCTAACGTATCCTTAACAACCGTTTAAGTTGATCTTAGCCTCAAATTTGGCTAACGCATCCTTAAACCTTCAAACAGACTTTAGTCCCAAATTGGACTATAAATTCCCCCAATCAACTTTGGCTTAAGGGTACATCTCTGAACTCCTCTGACATTTGTCGTTGTAATCCTTCAACGTCGTCAGAGAGGTGACGGGTCCCGACGACCATACATGAAATGGACCACCATGTCCCTAAACTGGAACAATAGAGCCGATTGATCTTTTGTCGGATCTAAACGATCCTGTTAAGTTGATCTTAGTCTCAAATTAGACTAACGTATCCTTAACAAACGTTTGAGTTGATCTTAGCCTCAAACATGGCTAACGCATCCTCAAACCAAAACCCTAAACCCAAATCTAAGAAAACACGGATTTGGACTAATCCACGTCCTACGGACGACGACATTACTCAGTCTCCGTATACAATCCACGGGCAACCACAAACAAAACAAACACACACAACACGAAGTGAAATTCTGGAGAAGGAGAAAGTTGTTACCGCGATGCGGTAGCGTAATTAACTGCAGGGGCTTGCGCCTGCAGGGAAGAGTGTCCCCACAATCAAAAACCCCTCAAGCGAGGGGGAATCTGACGAAGTCTGCTACATCGGCCGCATCCGTCTAAACCTCCGATACACGGTGCCATAAATCAACTTGGTATCTTCGGAGAGGTGCACGGATAAAACCAAATAGCATCTGCCCCGAATCTCAGCGTCAGGACATCGCAGTCCTGTGCGCCGCCTTTCGGAGGGGAACAGACACGACTTATCGAGCTACTGGGGTCTGACGTTTACCACCCCTAGGCGAGATATGCGACATATTAGACGACGAGACCGGACTGTACGGGAGTGTTACTGTTTGGATTCATAGGAGAATGTACAGGCTTGCTTGTTGATCTTCTGAGCGCTCAATACCTGAGTGGCTGTTACGTTTAGCTGACCGCTTGCAGCTTGTGGGTGTTTGATATGATCATCATCTACTGCCGGCGTATTGACGATTCTTTAGAGTCCTACACAGAGGTTTCTTGGCTCAGGCAAAACGGAGTAGGGGCACGTATGTGATATGTGCGGGACCGAGGATAATGCGATATGAGATACCGTATTCTATTCTCGCGATATTTGATATCAGCCGGGTCATCGGATCAAGTGTTGATTCGATGAATCGGTACAGATAAATATTAGTCGGTTATATGCGATATAGCCGGATTGTCGGATCAAGTGTTGATTCGATAATTTAATGTATAATAATATATATGATATATTAAATTACATTAACTAATATTAGCTCACTAAAAGATTCTTTTTCTCACTCGGGCAATACATTGATATATATGCGATATATGTTAATTGTATTATTTTATTTCGTTACAATAAATATTATATATGTGATATATAATATTGTAACATGATATGATAACTAATGCAACATGTTTAGTAAAGATTAATCAAGATTAGGGTTTGATTTGGATTAATGACTTCTAGTAGATTCTAGAAGGTTTTCTTTTTTGTTTTGGAAAAGATATTTTCAAGTGACTCATTCTTAACTCAACCCAAACCCTAGACCTTGGTTAATTCTCTACAATGGTTAAGTCAACCATGGTTGCATTATTTATCATATTAATCCTTTCATTATTCATCACAAAAGAAATGGATCACTATTTCATCTTCTTCTTCTTCCTTCTTTCTTTTCATGAAAAAGCTTTCTAGCTTTTTCTAAGTGATGAAAAATGAGTGAGAATAAGAAAACAAAAGAGAGCAATAATCCTACTTCATCATCCTCATCTATCCTTGCCATTTAGATGAGGGTGTTCACATCATTTCATGAGTGTTAGCTTGTGTTAACGAAACTTCAAGGTAGATCATCTTTGTATCGAAGATCGGAAGCAAGATTGCATCTTTCTCTTCGTGGAACCTCTCGAGAGTCCAGAACACGATGATCGTAGCGAAGGGACCTCAACACGGAGCTTAAGAAGTGAAGGACTGGATCTACAAAGGTTATAATCCCTCTCACTTAGTGTTAAACTGTTTAACATGTTAGTTTTCGCATAAACCCCAGTTAAATATCCGGCTTCGGGTTGTTCGGCACGGCTAATTTTTTAATCTGGCATGGTTGATGCCTTGTAGAACCTTGTGGCAGTGCCTAGCAACCCTACAGGCCGATCCGTACTGCCGGAGCCCGAGGGCCGATACGGACAGACGGAGCCCGTGGGCCGATCCAGACTGACGGAGCCCGAGTTATGAGGATTTACGTATCGATATTGGGCACGGGTTTCATGATGTTTCGAGTGTCGATGTTGGACACTCAGGTTCCATGATTTTGATGTGTCATTGCTGGACACACGTTGATTGATATCCTCATATTTACATGCATATGTTTTCATGATATTTACATGCATGATGTTGCGTCATTGGTTGACACATGGATGAGATCCACATGCATACATGTATTGATTATATGATTGGATGATATCCACATGCATATAGGCATTGAGTATATTGTTGGCACATATGTAGATGCGGTCATCCTTGATATCATAGTATTGCCTTTATGATATAGTTGAGCTAGGAATCGTTGTTTTATTCGATTTCTACCTGATGATGTTTTCTACTCACGAGTTGGCAACTTACCCCCGTTGTGCCACAGTTCTTGCAGGTTGACCACATAGATCAGTAACGGCATCGCTGGCACACAGCCTGCATTCGGGTGATTGACTTTGGTAGGTGGTACATGTTGGATCGTGCCACTCTTGTATTATTGTTATTCATTTTGTATCTAGTCAACTCCATCAATCAAAACTAGTATTTGTATAAGTAGTAAGACTTAGTGAGATTTGTGCTTGCGAGACTTAGAGCGAGGGTTTTTGTTCGCTTGGTGGGTTTGATGTCTTGCTTTACATTATCTTGTTGGTGTTGATCTTCGCCGTTGGGCGTCGTATACTTATATTATGACTTGCGTGGTTGAGATTCCGCCGATTGGCGAAGAGCTAGCTCCCGCTTGGGGATGCCTTTTATATTATCATGTATATATGGTTTTGGATCAAAATATACAAAGGAGGTGCTGCCCAAATTTTAAAAAGACGAAACATGTTTTTCAACTAATAAAATCCACTTGCATTTTTCATGCTCCATTATCTATGCATTTAAGAAAACCTTTGATTTCATCATACCTTTATTTCAAAACTTCACATTTTTTTTCGTTAAAAAGGGTTTAGATTTCTGGGCTTCGGCTTACTTGATTTACGTTACGCCTGTAGACGTGGCGTGAGTTAAGTGCCGGTCAGGAGCTAATGTTTTCGGGTCGTGACATACTGTAACAACCGAGTCCAACTCTACTAATTTTAGTTATCAATATGTTGATGTGTGGTATTTATTTCTTTTATCTAAATTGACTGTCGCTGGTTATAAATTTTACCCCGACAAATCAATTCTGCATATAACAATTTAAGGCATTTAAAATAAAATTAAAAATGCTTGTCATGGCCTGCTCAACACCCCTAACCCTGTGGTAGCGTCCTTGCATCGTGTTCTCGTCCCGTTCAGTGAAACGGACGTGCTTGGACGGCTACGCGCACGTGCGTGCGTCCGTTTTGGGGGTATGCCTTTTGATTGTAAAACACTTCATTTTAAATTTTGGATCCCGCCTATAATTTTCTTATTTCAATTTCAAATTTTTGGACCCGACCCGGGCGCAATTTGGAAATATTTTACATTTGCGCCAAATCCTAATTTCTAATTTTATACCGTCAAATAAACCCCAGATAATATTTCATATCATCTTAAAATCTTTTTAAAAATTTTTCTAACTGTAAACCCCACAAATCTTTTCTTTCTTTCCTAAATTTTGGCCACGAGCCAATCAGCGTTCACTTTAACCCCGCGGGCCCCACAATTTCTCCTTCTCTCTCCCTTTCTCCTTCTCTTTCTCTCTCTTCTCTCTCTCTCTCTAGCGCTACGAGACGAAATTCTTTCTCCTCCCTGTTTCTCTCTCCTCTCGATCTCTCACTTCCTCTTTATCTTTCTCCTCTCTCTCCTCTCTCTCTTCTCTCGCAATCTCTCTCTCTCCCCGTCTCTCTCTCTCTCTATCTATCTCTCTCTCTCTCTCCCGCCGTCTCTCTCTCTCCTATATATATATACATTCCCCTCCTCAAATTCTTTTTCATCTAAACCCAACCTCGCGAGGACAGAAAACCCTAGCCGCCTTCCTTTCCCCTCGCGGTGACCCTCGCGACGACGCCCTCACCGCCGTTCCTCGCCGCTCCTCGCCCTCGTCGCTTCCACCACATCTCCCTCCTCCTTCCTCCTCTCCCCGAGTACCCTGCATGAACCCGCGCACCCACCTGCACGCCGCAACACGTCGTGGGAACGCCGTCGGCGATCTCGATCCGTTCCCCGGCCTCGTGCACCCCTCGGTGAGTGGTCTTCTTCTTCTTCTCCTTCTCCTTCTTCTTCTTCTTCTTCTTCTGTTCCTTCTTCTTTCCCCATGCTCGGCTGTTTTTAACCGCCGGTGGTTCCTTGCAGGGCGTGCCCGGAGCTCCGTCGACGATCGCACCCCTCTGCAGATCGTAGTGAGCACCCTCTTCTGCACCCTCCTTCTCTTCTTTCGTCTTGATTTTCTTTTCTTTGAAGCATTCTTGATTCACTGTGTACTGTTGCTGTGGCGGCCGGAATCCGGTTGTGCCGGCGACGTGTTCCGACGATCCAGCGAGGTACTCTGACCTGTGTGGTTCCACTGTTCGTCGTTTGGGTTCATTCCGTGAACCGTGTGCCCGTCGCGAGATTTCCCCACCGACGTTTAACGTTCCGTTTTCCCGATTCGCGACCCGTCGAGGCAAGTACACCTTGCTACATGCTAAATAATATTTACATATACATTGATAGCACCCTAAACCTGCAGTTTAATTTTAGTACCATAATTTCCTCTTTTCGTGTTCAATGTCGTGTTATATCATTTTATCTTCCAAGCTTGAAACCAACCGTTTGCAATTACTTTATTAAACCTAATAACCACACTTACATGTTTAATCGCATTTTCACTATTGACATAGCCTATGGCATTATCTCTATAGTTTTACTCCATTCAGACACTCGTGCGCATTTAACCTGTAATAGCTGTGATTTCATCCATTGAACCTATATATAAATCATTGCACCCTTAAAACTCTTAAACTTGTTAACATGATTTAACGGCCATAATTGTCATACTGTATTCTTATAATGTTGAAATCATCTCTGTGACACAACTGATAACCGTACTGCTAATTAAGTGAATCTGCTTACTGCTTAATTCATTGCTTAGATCATGTTGTTGATAACCATGCTTGATTATGTAACTGATTATGAGCACACCTATGATACCGTTAACATCTTGACATGACTTGCAACATACATATTGATTGGCCCGACATGGTACCGTATACTGCTTGACTTGACCTGATGTACCATAACTTGACCCGTTACCTGATCTTGTGTCTAATGCCAACAAACCTGACATGGACCGTTCCTGTTGTCTATCCAGACAAACCTGCTTACCTGATTCTGGGTTGGCATTAGTTCTTGATTACTGAACACTTGACTTGACATACACATATAACCTGGGGGTATGGGGAAATCAAAGGTGAAACTTGACTTGTAACTCAACAGTTCGCTACTTGTTCTGATCAGTTTAGAGGCTAGGCTAGCCTTGGGATGATGCTGTTGACATCATTCATCTGTACATATTCCTTTTTAGTGCCTAGCGGCATGTCTCGGTTTCAGCCCGAGAATCTGGACCGTGGTCCCGGGTATGCACGGGATACTATTGAGTTACATCGATGATTCATCAATTTGATTTCAAAGTCTTTAGAACAGAAGACCGGATAGAACAGTTTAGTTTACTCAATGCATACTACCCTACACTGCCCTGACTTACATTACTGTTACACCTGCTTTTCATTCATGTTTGTATTTGCATTGCCTGTTACCCTGTTTATATTTTATTACTTGATGACACGACGCGCTGACGTCTGGGTTTTGCATGGCCCAGATTCTGTACCGCTGTTGCAGTCCGAGCAGGAGCACTTCAGCCAACGGCTGAGCTGTGAGTGTCAGCAGTAGTTAGTTTTTCTTTCCTGCATTTTTATTCCTGATGTGAGCCCGCATTATGGGACATACATTCCAGTTATTTTGAATTGGATTTTTCGCTTCCGCATTTTATTATTCTTGACTCATGTTATCTTGGATTATGGACATGTTTTAGATAGTTTTATTTTTGATTTCTTGATATCTCTACAGCCATAATGTGACTGTGGATAGATACTTCCTACCCACAGGTAGCATGGTTGGCTATGTCACGTGCCCATTTTAGCATACTCTGGGAAGCGGGGCATGACATGGTTCTTTTGGTATCAGAGCATAGGTTAGTCGGGTTGATTCTTTTGTAGTTGGGTATTGTACCCAATACACGAATCAGAATGCCCGTGTTTAGGAAACATGTCCGGCCACCTTGCCGTTTTCCCGTTCTTGAATCAAATTCTTCCTGATTACATCTTTTACGATGTGCAAACTTCCTTTGCATATCGACTCGAAACCTGATTCCTTGTTATCTCTAGGACTTAGGGGACTTGGGTGGAGTTATGTAATTGTGGCTATGATACCGCGGCATAGTTACAATGCGGCACTCTATTTTAGTAACTTGGAGTTCTAGCCTTCATCTATATTGTAAATTTGTTATCCTGCTAATCTTGGGTGTTTTGATTTCAGGAGTATGGCAGGCAAGAATATGAAGATGTACCAAAGACGTGTTGACGAAGCCGCCATGCTTGGAGTAATTCGGGGAATGCTGGAGAATCAAAAGAGGCAGACCGAGCTGATCCAGCAGCAAGCTGAATCATTTCAGGAAGGTTTGCAGACCGTTCAGCAGACTGTGGACAATGTTGGGGCTAAACCAGTTGACCGTATGGGGACCGTAGCAGATTTCAGGCGTTTGGGTCCGTCTGTATTTACCGGTTTGGAGGAGCCGTTGCCAGCAGAGCAGTGGCTAGTTGACACGGAGAATTTACTTATTGCGGCACAGATTCCAGACGATAAAAGAGTTGATGTAGTGCGCATTCAATTAGTGGATTACGCCCGTGAATGGTGGCTTGTGGAGGAGACCCGCTTGACCAAGCCGATCAAGTGGGCGGATTTTTCGAAGAGTTTCCTGGAGAAGTTCTTCCCACGGACTGCACGGGAGGAAATGGAAGAGAAGTTCATCGGGCTAAGGCAGAATGGAGCACCCGTGGATGTGCATGCAGCGGAATGGACAAGACTCAGCAGATTCGCTGGACCTTTAGTTGCCAACGATGCAGACAGGGCACGGAGGTTCATGCGCAGCTTGGATGTGGACATCCAGAGGCGGATTGTCTCCCTGGGTTTGACCACTTTCTCACAGGTTTTTACGGCAGCTCGAGAACAGCAGAGCCTATCAGGGAAGACTGGGAGTTTACAGCAGACAGCAGTTGCAGTAAGGAAGCCGGCATTTGTACCAAACCGAGCTCATGGTCGCAGAGGTATTCCAGTGGACCGTCGTGGTATAACACCCATGAAGAAGCCTGTTGTCATTGATCGAAGAAAGAGCGTGACTTGTAACTACTGCAATTTACCTGGCCACGTGCAAAAGGATTGTCGAAGGAGGCTGGGACTCTGTTTAGTTTGTGGAGCGGCAGATCACGCTGTCAGCGCTTGTCCGTCGAAGCTTCGTACGAGGGATGATATTCAGAAGCCTCCGCATAGACCATTCCAGGGACAGAAGCAGCTGACTCAAGGACCTAATCAGGCTCGAGCTTTTACCTTGACAGCTGAAGAAGCTAAGGCGTCAGGAGAAGTTGTTTCAGGTACTCTACTCGTTCATGGTTTTCCCGCATTAGCGTTATTTGATTCTGGTGCATCCCATTGTTTTATGTCATCCAAGTTTATAGCTACACACTCGATTACCTGCACGACCCTGTCTAGTTTCTGGGACATACACACTGGGAATGGGAAAATCATATCTAGTAGGGAATGTAAAGATTGTACAGTTGTTGTTTGCGGACGGGAGCTTTTTGCAGATTTCTTAGTAATTGATACGGGTGTTCCCCTCCGAAAGGCGGCGCACAGGACCGCGATGTCCTGACGCTGGGATTCGGGGCAGATGCTATTTGGTTTTATCCGTCTACCTCTCCGAAGATGCCAAGTTGATTTATGGCACCGTGTATCGGAGGTTTAGATGGATGCGGCCGATGTAGCAGACTTCGTCAGATTCCCCCTCAGGGTGAGGGGTTTTTGATTGTGGGGACGCTCTTCCCTGCAGGCGCAAGCCCCTGCAGTTAATTACGCTACCGCATCGCGGTAACAACTTTCTCCTTTTCCAGAATTTCACTTCGTGTCATGTGTGTTTGTTTTTTTTGTGGTTGCCCGTGGATTGTATACGGAGACTGAGTAATGCCGTCGCCCGTAGGACGTGGATTAGTCCAAATCCGTATTTACTAAGATTTGGGTTTGGTGTTTTTAGTTTAAGGATGCATTAGTCGCGTTGCGACTAAGATCAACTTAAACGTTCGTTAAGGATACGTTAGTCCTGTTTTAGACTAAGATCCACTTAACGTAGTGATTAATTTAATGTATGGCCATCGGGACTCGTCACCTCTTTGACGTCGTTGAGGAATTACAACGACGGATGTCAAAGGAGTTCGGAGATGCACCCTCGAACCAGAGTTGATTAGGAGTTTTATAATCCATTTGAATGTTTAAGGATACGTTAGCCGTGTTTGGGGCTAAGATCAACTTAAACGGGACCGTTTAGCTCCGGCAAAAGAGCGTTTGGAAGCTCTGTTGTTCCAGTTTAAGGACGTGGTGGTCCGTCGCCAGTTTAGGGACGTAGTGGTCCATATTCCAGTTTAGGGACGTGGTGGTCCAATATTAGTTTAGGGACGTTTCGGTCCGATATTAGTTTAGGGACGTTTCGGTCCATATTCCAGTTTAAGGACATGGGGGTCCATATTCCAGTTTAGGGACGTGGCGGTCCGACATTAGTTTAAGGACGTTCCGGTCCAACATTAGTTTAAGGACGTTTCGGTCCAATATCAGTTTAGGGACGTTTCGGTCCGATATTAGTTTAAGGACGTTTCGGTCCAATATTAGTTTAAGGACGTTTCGGTCCAATATTGATGTGTGGTCGTTGGGACCCGTCACCTCTTTGACGTTCGTTGAGGGATTACAACGATGGATGTCAAAGGAGTTCGGAGATGTACCCTCGAACCGGATGTAAATTGATTTAGGAGAGCCATTTTGCCCAGTCAATTTAATTTAAGGACTTATGGCCACGATTGGGTAAGTCCATTTTTTTTTAAAAATGTCCGACATTGCTTTTGCATTTCTTTTGCTTTTATTTGGGCTTTGCCCAAAAGGGATGCAGAGCATCAATTTTATTTGGACTCTGTTCTTTATGCAGAGCATCAATTTGATTTGGGCCCAGCCCTTTTATTGCTTTGCAATTTATTTTGGCCTGCTAGGTCTTTTTGATTTGGGCCTGGCCCTTTAGGAAATGTATTGCACTTGTGCAGAGCACCAAGAATCTTTTAGATTCAAGAAAAGAAGTGCAGAGCACTTGATCTAAATTTAGATCAAAGAAAAGAAAAGAAAGAAATCTTTTCTTTCTTTCTGTTTCAGAGAACCAGAGGTTCATAGCAAGTGCAAGGCACTATTTTTATCATTTTTATTTATTTATTTGTCTATTGAAGATCACTGATCTTGTTTTCTTAGATCAATGATCTATTCTTTAAGAGAATTTTCTCTTATCTCCAAGGTTTTTACCTTCTTTTTGTGTTCTCCAGAAATTCTCAAGAGTTCTCTTCTTTCTTCTTTTTTTTTTTAAAAAACCAGATCTTGATCTCCTTTAAAATGAGGTCTGGGGTCCTTTTTATAGTGCTCAGAAATTAGTTAAATTTGTTCAATAAATCTTTTCCTGAGTGATTTGGGGAATTTTCCCCACCGTTGGATCTTTGATCCAAAAGCCCCTGTTTTACAGAAGAAATCTTCTTGTTTTAACAAGATTTATTCTGTTTTGCGCAACTCTCCCAGTGAGTAACACGTGTCGCGCAGTGAAGCGCTTGCGCAACAGCGTTTGCGCAACTGCGCAGACACGTGTCGCACAGTGAAGCGCTTGCGCAACAGCGCTTGCGCAACTGCGCAGACACGTGTCGCGCAGCCGTGCGCTTGCGCAGTTGTGCTTGCGCAACTGCGCAGACACGTGTCGCGCTGCCGTGCGCTTGCGCAGTTGAGTGTTGCTTATGTTTTTTTTTTTAAAGAGCCTTGCTCTGATTGGACGTACCGCCTTGGGCGTTGCGCTGTCGTCTGCACCTGACACGTGGCGCATTGCGCACAGCGCAAAGAATCGGAAGCGTTGCTTCATTTATTAAAGTTTAAATTTTCAAAGCAAAGCTTTGCTCTGATTGGAGGAAGATGAAGCGTTGCTTCATCTCCCGCCTTGGAATTTGAACAGAGCTTTGCTCTGATTGGGGTAAACAAATGCCCCCCCACCGTTGCACTTACGTGGCCTCCAAACGCTAGCGCAACGGTGGCAGAATCCCAACCGTCGCGGCAGCTTTTGGAAGTTGAAATGGCACTTAGTGCCTATAAATAGGACCTTTGGTCCTTCACAGATGATCATCATCTCCAAAACTTTTATTTTCAGAATCTTAGAGCCCTGCTCTTGTTTCTAAAAAAAACTCTTAGATTTTCTTTAAAAGAAACTATTTAGGTAAGAATTAGTCTTGAATTAAATCAATTTTAATTAACAGAGCCTTGCTCTTATAGATCTTTGATCTAAAGAAACCCTTCTGGGGTTTCATCATTAGAGCCTTGCTCTCAAGAATCTGTTTCAAGGCTTCTTAACCCATGAACAGAACCTTGCATCTTTGTCAAAACATAGATCTCTTTGATCTGAAAATGATGAACTTTTAAGAGTTTGAATATGAATAATGAAAATTAAAAATGGAGTTTTGTATTTTAATGGACTATATCATCTTTTAATAATAGTGATCTCAGAATCTTGGGGGACTTCTTTAAATTTCCCTTATTAGGATTTTGATAGTCACTCATGTTCGTAGAGCATTGCTCTCGAGGAGTTTAACTGTCTGTGCTCGTTTTTTTTTTTTTTAACAAGAATTCGCTTAATCAGTCGGTCTGCTAATTCTATTGATCTTCTTTCACAGGAACAATGGATGCCTATATGTATGCTCTTAACGAGATCATCTCTTACGGGGACATCCGCCGACTTGGCCGCTCTTAGAATCGAGAGTTCACAAACGCGGAGTGTGCTGAAATTATGAGCCGCTTCGACGCATACAATGGTCCACTGCTCCCCCGGCGTTCCTCCCTCCTTAAGCTTATCGTGGGAGCCATCTGGGAAGCGCTTCCCCTATTCTGTTCCGGCATGCCGCTTAGGGCGTTGGATGCCGCTGAGGACAAGGTGCACTCGGTGTACCTATTGAACTTCATCTCGAAAAGACGGCGAGACAGTCTTATCGATCTCTTACACGAGGTCTTTCAACAGTCTGCCATACTCGCTGCTTATCGAAGGGTGGAAGACATCGGGGGGGACCCTGACGCTTGTGCTCGCGAGAGAAAGCACACTAGGATGGTCCGCGAGGCCTGGAAAGTCATAGATAGGGTCTCTTTTGAATTCCTCAATCCATGTCCTGGGTCCGAGGTTATTCCCTTGTAATAATGTTTTTCGTTTATTGCTTTTATGATTGTAAGAACTTCTGGCAATATTAATGAAGATTTTTGTTTTTCCCAGCCTGTCTTATCTTTTGTTATGAGTCTTTTTGCCCATGAATGAATACGTCTTGAACGCTTGATCAAACGTAAATCGGGTGCTCTTTCTGTTGCTTTTTCTCTTTCTCAGCATGTCGTCACAATTAGCAGGTAATAGAATAAGCTTCTTGATTCCTTCACGAAATAGCGAGGGCTTAGGCCGCAGGTTCAGATCTGCTGCCTAAGACTTTTCAACTCTATGAGCCATGGGGGTCTCATAGAGACTTTTCTCCCTACGGATCGAGAGGATCTCGTAGGTGGGTTTTTCTCCTTAGGAATCGTGAGGATTCCTAAGTGTGGTTTTCTCTTGTAAGTCGTAAGGATCCTACAAGAGAATTTTTCCCTCTTACGAGTCGAGAGGACTTGTAAGCGGTTGTTTCCCTCCTTGTCGAAGTTCGACGTTGGAGAGTGAGACCCGTGGATGGTATGCAAGAGACCGTTTTGGGCCAACTTACGGGGTCCCAATGCTTAAGAAACAGGCTTCTTTTATGCCCACTGCCTAAGGCTTTATCTCACGAGTCGAGCCGCCTCGACAATTTTTCACAAGTCGAGACGAATCGAACGTTTCTCGCAAGAACATCTTAACGTCGCATTTAACCTCTGCTCTTTACGACAGAAGCCCGTTAAGGTTGGTGGTACTTAGGGTTTTGGCCATCGTACCGTCGCATAAGCTGATATAGTCCTCGATAGGCAATCGTGCTGTTCGAGTAGCCCTGCGACTGCCGTGTCTCTGATCCCTTCGGGGGCTGGACAAGACGTCTTCAAGCAATCCTCCTTGGCAGTTTGACCGTCGGAAGAGCAAGCGCTAGGAATTTGCCATGCCGCTTTTTACTTGAGGTTAGGCTCATTTTGGAGAGCCCCGATGAGTCATAACCACTCCGCGCTGGTGTGGGATGATCTCCGATAGTCTTTCAGGCTTTATATGACTTGCCGTTAAGACCCTGAAGCTAGGAATTTGGCCTTTGCTTCGTTTGCTGGCATTGCGTCCTCTGTATCGAGACGAATGTCATAGTGGGAACTAGGGATTTTGCCGTGGCTCCGTTTGTTTGATGACGTTGCGTCTGCTGTGTCGAGACGAACGTTGGGGCGACATCTCATCTACTGTATCGAGACGGACGTCGAGGTTGTCTCTAGGTTGCTGGTGAACCGTCGAGGTTCGGAACTAGGGATTTTGCCGTGGCTCCATTTGTTTAATGACGTTGCGTCTGCTGTGTCGAGACGAACATTGGTGCGACATCTCGGACGTCGAGGTTGTCTCTAGGTTGCTGGTGAACCGTCGAGGTTTGGAACTAGGGATTTTGCCGTGGCTCCTTTCGTTTAATGACGTTGCGCCTGCTGTGTCGAGACGAACGTTGGGGTGACATCTCGTCTGCTGTATCGAGACGGACGTCGAGGTTGTCTCTAGGTTGCTGGTGAACCGTCGAGGTTCGGAACTAGGGATTTTGCCGTAGCTCCATTTGTTTAATGATGTTGCGTCTGCTGTGTCGAGACGAACGTTGGGGTGACATCTCGTCTACTGTATCGAGACGGACGTCGAGGTTGTCTCTAGGTTGCTGGTGAACCGTCGAGGTTTGGAACTAGGGATTTTGCCGTGGCTCCTTTCGTTTAATGGCGTTGCGTCTGCTGTGTCGAGACGAACGTTGGGGTGACATCTCGTCTGCTGTATCGAGACGGACGTCGAGGTAGTGACCACTCTGTGCTGGTGCGAGATGATCTCTGATTGTCTTTCCGGTTTTATGTAAGTTACCGTCAAGACGTCGAGGTTAGGAATGTGGCCTTCGCTTCGTTTGCTTTGGTGTGTCCAAATCCTGTTGGAGGAAGAATGCTAGGGTCGACATTTCGTCTGCTGTATCGAGACGAACGTCAAGGTGGTGACCACTCTGTACTGATGCGAGATGATCTCCGATTGTCTTTCCGGTTTTATGTGAGTTACCGTAAAGACGTTAAAGCCAGGAATGTGGCCTTCGCTTCATTTGCTTTGTCACGTCCGAATCCCTGCTGGAGGAAGAATGCTGAGGTTGACATTTCGTCTGCTGTATCGAGACGAACGTCAAGGTGGTGACCACTCTGTGCTGGTGCGAGATGATCTCCGATTGTCTTTCCGGTTTTATGTGAGTTACCGTAAAGACGTTGAAGCTAGGAATTTGGCCTTCGGTTCATTTGCTCACACTGCGTCTGGTGTATTGAGACGAATGCTGAGGTGGAGCTGGGATTTTGCCATCACTCCGCTTTGTTTCGACCATGGGGTCTTTTGTTAACTTTGCATGTACACCCCGCTGGGCTGTGAAGGAACGCCGTTGTTGACATTGCGTCTGCTGTAACGAGACGAACGCTGAGGTGGAGCTGGGATTTTGCCATCGCTCCGCTTGATGGTGTAACATCTGTGTCCTGCTGGAATGAGGAGGCACGCCGTTGTTGGTCTCCAGGCTATAGATGTAGCCATCGAGATTTGGAACTATGGACTTTGTCATGGTTCCGTTTCGTTGCGATTCTGAGGTCAATTGTTGACGTCATGTCTGCATCTAGTTGAGGTGAGGAGAAACGCCGTTGGTGATCTTTAAGTTGTCGATATTGACGTCGAGACCCTGAAGTTAGGGACCTTCCTTTGCTTCATTTGTTGACATCGTGTCTGTAATATTGCGACAAATGTCGAGATGGTCTCTAGGTTATCTATGAACCGTCGAGATTTGGCTTCGCTTTCTGGTGGAGCCTGTTGGGAAGGTATTGTTCCCTTTTTATCTGTGCCCCTGGATTGTATACAGGGATCGATGTGATTTCACCTGTAGGGCAAAAGGTTTCATTCTTTCATTTTTTTTTCCTTTTCGCGATGCTCTATCATTTCAGCTTTTATATCGCGAAGGTCGCGATTGCCCAATCGTTTCGGCTATTTTTCGCGGTGCCCAATCGTTTCGGCTATTTTATTTTATTTATTTATTTTTTTTTTACTCACTGCTTTTTATTGCGAGTTGCCCAATCATTTCGGCTATTTTGCATGCATACATTTTTACTTGCTGATTTTGTTTGCAAGTTGCCCCATCATTTCGGCTATTTCGTATGCATTTTTATTTTGGCTTGCTGATTTTTTTTTCTTTGGCGAGTAGGCGATTTGGGATCTGATACCAATCTTGGCATCAGCATCGCTGCGACTGGAATATTGCCAGGAGCGAATCATCATTTGCCGTGAAAGGACTTGGAATTTGATACCGGTTTAGGCATCAGCATCGCTACCACTGGGATATTGCCAGGAGCGAATCATCATTTGCCTCTGTCGATGTAGAACAAAGGTGGCTTAGCGACCAGGGTTGAGGTCCTGTCGACTAAGGCTTTTGACTTTATGAGCCGTAAGGGTCTCACAAAGCTATTTCTCCCTACAAGTCGTGAGGATCTTATAGGTGTATTTTCTCCTTAGGAATCGTGAGGGTTCCTAAGTGTATTGTTCCTCTGTAAGTCGTAAGGATCCTACAGGAGGGTTTTCTCCTTGTAAGTCGAGAGGATTTACAAGGGTTGTTTTCCATGCAAACACATCCCTAGTCTCAGATGGGACTTAGTTAGGGAAATGTTTATTCGCGCCCGTGGATTGTATACAAGGGCCAATATCGGACCACTTGTAGGGCAATGTCGAAAGTTGTGGAGGTTGCTTAAGCACAGATTTAGGTTTCTGCAACTTAAGACTTTCAAATCTTATGAGCCGTAAGGGTCCCACAAGAGAGTTTTCCTTACGAGTCGTGAGGATCTCGCAAGTGTATTTTCTCCTTAGGAATCGTGGGGATCCCTAAGTGTGTTGTTCCTTTGTGAGTCGTAAGGATCTCACGCAGGTGGTTTCTCCTTACAGGGTCAAGAGGACCCTATAAGTGTTTCTTAACGAGGTTGCGCCCTTTCGGGTTTTCACAAACACTCGCCGGTAGTCCTGCTGTTTTTACTCACGGAGCCCTTTCGGGTTTTCATCCGTGCCCATTTTGCTTATGGACATACCGTTTTTTTTTATTCTTTTTATTTTTATATTTTTCTCTTTTTTTTTCTTCTTTTTTTTACGAGGTCGCGCCCTTTCGGGTTTTCACGAACACTCGCCGGTAGCCCTGCTGTTTTTACTCACGGAGCCCCTTCGGGTTTTCATCCGTGCCCATTTTGCTTGTGGACATACCGTTATATTTTTTTTTTATTTTTTAACGTCAGCCTGAAGATGCTGCGGGTTGGGAGTAGTTTAACGACGTTTCGGTCATTTGCAAGTTTTAGGACATTGCGGTCCGCCGTTAGTTTAAGGACGTTTCGGTCCGTTGTTAGTTTAAGGACGTTTCGGTCCCTTATCCAGTTTTAGGACGTAGTGGTCCGTTAGGTTTTCTCTATGAATGAGCATGATGCCCCCGGCGTGTCCATATTTTTCGGAGCATGCGGTTGTGGCGGGTTCACCTTCCAAATTTCGGACAACGCGAACTTGCCCTGTTGGTATTGGTCTTCAACCCAGTTTTTGAAGACGTAGCAGTCCTCGATCAGGTGACCTACTGTTTGGTGGTAAGGGCAATAATTAGGATTATTAACGTCGCCTGGCTGCAACGGACGTTTTGGATTTGGCAGATTAATGAGTCTGTTGCGCACTGCCAGCTCAAACAGTCTTCTCGTTTTATTCTGAGAAAACGAGTAAGGACGTCCTAGCCTCTCTTCGAGGGATGGGCGTGGACGCACGTTGTTTTGGCGAGCGACCGGATTTGAGTTGCTCGACTGTTGCTGAGCGTTGGCGACAATGATCGCTTTTCCTTTCTCATTTTGGGGATCGGGTCTTGGAGGAGACGGTCTATGGCCCATCTGGTCCATTTGGGCTAATTTGTCGATCAAGACCTGGAAGGTGGTCGGCCTGAAGAACATCATGAATTGCGAGATGGTCGCTTGCGGATCGAGAGTGCCCACAAACATGCCTACCGCAGGTGCCTCTTCTATGCGTTGTTCGCATTTCGACCATAGGTTTCGCCATCGTGTTGCGTATTGGACCCACATTTCGCCTGGCCTTATCCTGGCATTTATCAGTGCTGTTATCGGGGTGCGTTCACTAGCACTCGCGAATCTTTGTGTAAACAGCAGTTCCATCTCTGCAAATGTTTTGACAGAGTCGTTAGGTAGCTCCGAATACCATTCAAAGGATGTTTCTGCTAAGCTGCCGACGAATTGACGTAGCAACAATTTGTCATCGCCCCCAGTATTGCCGCATAAGGCCCTGAATTGAGCGACATGCTGATGCGGATTCCCTGTCCCTTTATATACGTGGAATTTAGGGATCGTATATCCTGGCGGGTAATTGATTTGGTCATACCAGCTCGGATACGGTCGTCCGGTTCTAACAATTTGCCCAGCCGCTTCATTCGCCTGATGAACCCGGATCTGCTGAGCTATATATTCGTCTAGGTCGACTTTGGAGATTGCCTCCTCCTTGGCTGTTGATAGAGCCGGTGGAGGATTTGACGTTTCTCCCCTGTCGTCTTCAAGAACGATCGGAGGATCTTCAGCAGGAGGGTCCGGCTGTAACATCATCCCTACCATATCTTGGAAGAGGAGCGCCATCTGCTTTATGTTAGCCGCTTGCTCTGCAGCTTCTTTGTCCCTCTTTTCGAGGACTCTGCGTAAAAATTCAGCATCGGTTTCTTGTTCTTGACGCTCATCCGAAGACGTTTTAGAGCTTTCTTTTGGCTCAGTGAGTGCAGCCATTGTAGTCATCATTTCCTGAAGCTTTTGCTGGTGCTCCTGAGCTTTCGTCACGGATCGGGTGAGCGGTCGGTGGCCCGTAGAAGTGCGGCTTTCCTCCTTTCCAGAAGCCATATAAACAGTGTGCACCACCATGCCCCCAGACTTGGGGCGTTTGTGTTCGGTGTCTTTGCGATTTGCCGAAGACCCAGGGGCTTCTTGCGGCCTCCTTTTTTGAGTGATTGGAGTTAAGGGAGCCGTTGTAGTGGGCACCCAAGTAGCTTTTGCTTTTTGTGGTTTGACAGAGTAGTCTTTCTCATGCCGAACTTTCATCTTTTTCTGTCGGTGGAGATAGTTTTTATCAATCAGTGACTCTTGGACCTGTCGCCAGACTTTGTAAATTTTAGAGGACAGCCGTTGAGGGGGCTGCTCTAGCTTCTTCTCTGGAGTGTTCTCCACAGGTGAAGGAGTTCATTTCAACATCGCAGTAGGAGAATTTCTGCGCACCTTATTCAGCAATTCAAAGCTGTTCCCGGTTGGAACAGCAGCATCGATCCCCACCATCGGAGCTGGCGGAGTTATCCCAGAGGGGGAGTTGCCCCCAGCCTTCCTCACTCGGCGCCAGTGGCGACGTCGAGCATGTCGTGCGGATGAGATCACCTCCGTTGTTGGATAAGCTTCTTCATGCCCCCTCTGAGCAGGGGAAGCAGCTTTGAGGACCTCGCCTGGAGCAGCAACCGGAATGGCCAGCCTTGTAAAAACTGACTTCTTGGAAGGAGGAGCCTTTCCAATGATTTCGTCCGCTTGAGCCGGGATAGCTATCCGCTTTGGGATGGCAGCTTCGGGTATCGCGGATTTGCAGACGTTCTAGCCCAGTCTGTTGAAAACTGAGGTATTGAAGCTGGACGGCCCGTTGAGAGGGGTCGCGGCAGTGGTAAGCCGATCAAAGACTGACTTCTTTGGGGCTTCTTGCAACGTCATTGTGGCATTGAAGCTCAACGGTGGGAGCATGGTCCCGAAGAATAATCCAGTGGTGGCCTGAGTTACCTGCTCCACTGGTATCTTGAAAATGGAGGCCGCTTGGGGCCCATAAGTCACTCCTCCAGCAAGGACCGAGCGAGAGTTGCAGTTGCAGGCAGTGCAGTTTGAAGCCATTGATCTTCTGTTTTCTGCACGGAGCAAGACACCAAATCTTAGTACCTTGAATCCACAGGCAACCACAGCAAACCGTGATTTGCTCGCGAACACGACACACGAAGTGTGGAGTGGAAAGAGGAAAAGGTCCCACCGGGCGTGCCAGAATCTGTTCCCCTCCGAACGGCGGCGCACAGGACCGCGATGTCCTGACGCTGGGATTCGGGGCAGATGCTATTTGGTTTTATCCGTCTACCTCTCCGAAGATGCCAAGTTGATTTATGGCACCGTGTATCGGAGGTTTAGATGGATGCGGCCGATGTAGCAGACTTCGTCAGATTCCCCCTCAGGGTGAGGGGTTTTTGATTGTGGGGACGCTCTTCCCTGCAGGCGCAAGCCCCTGCAGTTAATTACGCTACCGCATCGCGGTAACAACTTTCTCCTTCTCCAGAATTTCACTTCGTGTCGTGTGTGTTTGTTTTTTTTGTGGTTGCCCGTGGATTGTATACGGAGACTGAGTAATGCCGTCGCCCGTAGGACGTGGATTAGTCCAAATCCGTATTTACTAAGATTTGGGTTTGGTGTTTTTAGTTTAAGGATGCATTAGTCGCGTTGCGACTAAGATCAACTTAAACGTTCGTTAAGGATACGTTAGTCCTGTTTTAGACTAAGATCCACTTAACGTAGTGATTAATTTAATGTATGGCCATCGGGACTCGTCACCTCTTTGACGTCGTTGAGGAATTACAACGACGGATGTCAAAGGAGTTCGGAGATGTACCCTCGAACCAGAGTTGATTAGGAGTTTTATAATCCATTTGAATGTTTAAGGATACGTTAGCCGTGTTTGGGGCTAAGATCAACTTAAACGGGACCGTTTAGATCCGGCAAAAGAGCGTTTGGAAGCTCTGTTGTTCCAGTTTAAGGACGTGGTGGTCCGTCGCCAGTTTAGGGACGTAGTGGTCCATATTCCAGTTTAGGGACGTGGTGGTCCAATATTAGTTTAAGGACGTTTCGGTCCAATATTAGTTTAAGGACATTTCGGTCCATATTCCAGTTTAGGGACATGGGGGTCCATATTCCAGTTTAGGGACGTGGCGGTCCGACATTAGTTTAAGGACGTTCCGGTCCAACATTAGTTTAAGGACGTTTCGGTCCAATATCAGTTTAGGGACGTTTCGGTCCGATATTAGTTTAAGGACGTTTCGGTCCAATATTAGTTTAAGGACATTTCGGTCCAATATTGATGTGTGGTCGTTGGGACCCATCACCTCTTTGACGTTCGTTGAGGGATTACAACGATGGATGTCAAAGGAGTTCGGAGATGTACCCTCGAACCGGATGTAAATTGATTTAGGAGAGCCATTTTGCCCAGTCAATTTAATTTAAGGACTTATGGCCATGATTGGGCTAAGTCCATTTTTTTTAAAAAATGTCCGACATTACTTTTGCATTTCTTTTGCTTTTATTTGGGCTTTGCCCAAAAGGGATGCAGAGCATCAATTTTATTTGGACTCTGTTCTTTATGCAGAGCATCAATTTGATTTGGGCCCAGCCCTTTTATTGCTTTGCAATTTATTTTGGCCTGCTAGGTCTTTTTGATTTGGGCCTGGCCCTTTAGGAAATGTATTGCACTTGTGCAGAGCACCAAGAATCTTTTAGATTCAAGAAAAGAAGTGCAGAGCACTTGATCTAAATTTAGATCAAAGAAAAGAAAAGAAAGAAATCTTTTCTTTTTTTCTGTTTCAGAGAACCAGAGGTTCATAGCAAGTGCAAGGCACTATTTTTATCATTTTTATTTATTTATTTGTCTATTGAAGATCACTGATCTTGTTTTCTTAGATCAATGATCTATTCTTTAAGAGAATTTTCTCTTATCTCCAAGGTTTTTACCTTCTTTTTGTGTTCTCCAGAAATTCTCAAGAGTTCTCTTCTTTCTTCTTTTTTTTTTTAAAAAACCAGATCTTGATCTCCTTTAAAATGAGGTCTGGGGTCCTTTTTATAGTGCTCAGAAATTAGTTAAATTTGTTCAATAAATCTTTTCCTGAGTGATTTGGGGAATTTTCCCCACCGTTGGATCTTTGATCCAAAGGCCCCTGTTTTACAGAAGAAATCTTCTTATTTTAACAAGATTTATTCTGTTTTGCGCAACTCTCCCAGTGAGTGACACGTGTCGCGCAGTGAAGCGCTTGCGCAGTAGCGTTTGCGCAACTGCGCAGACACGTGTCGCGCAGTGCAGCGCTTGCGCAACTGCGCAGACACGTGTCGCGCAGCCGTGCGCTTGCGCAGTTGTGCTTGCGCAACTGCGCAGACACGTGTCGCGCAGCCGTGCGCTTGCGCAGTTGTGCTTGCGCAACTGCGCAGACACGTGTCGCGCTGCCGTGCGCTTGCGCAGTTGAGTGTTGCTTATGTTTTTTTTTAAAGAGCCTTGCTCTGATTGGACGTACCGCCTTGGGCGTTGCGCTGTCGTCTGCACCTGACACGTGGCGCATTGCGCACAGCGCAAAGAATCTGAAGCGTTGCTTCATTTATTAAAGTTTAAATTTTCAAAGCAAAGCTTTGCTCTGATTGGGGGAAGATGAAGCGTTGCTTCATCTCCCGCCTTGGAATTTGAACAGAGCTTTGCTCTGATTGGGGTAAACAACGGGCAGCTACGAAGTCGTCTTGGGAAGGGATTTCCTTGGCACTTTCCACGCTCACATTGATTGTAGGGCAAGGAAAGTAATTTTCCAGATTCCCGGACATCCCAAGTTTAGCTTCACTGGAGGAAGCAGTTCTGTCGGGCTAGTCGAGTTTAGGGCTAGGCCGACAAATAATATTCTTGCATCAATGGAAGTTGATAAAAGTGAGGAGCCATCTGTTGTTCGTGATTTTATGGACGTGTTTGAAGATATATCGGGATTACCGCCGAAGCGAGATGTGGAGTTCGCAATTGATCTTATTCCTGGTGCAGCGCCAGTATCTAAAGCGTATTACCCAATGGCACCAGTGGAGTTGGAAGAAGTCAAGAAGCAGGTTGCTGACCTGCTTGAGAAGGGTTGGATTCGAAGCAGTAACTCTCCTTGGGGAGCCCCAGTTCTTCTAGTAAAGAAGAAAGATGGCACGAGAAGGATGTGCATCGACTATCGAGAATTAAACCGGGTGACTATTAAGAACAAGTACCCGATCCCTCGCATTGGCGAACTTTTCGATCAGCTTAGTGGCGCGAGGGTATTCTCGAAGCTGGATTTGCGATCCGGATATCATCAGGTCCGAGTGAAAGCAGAAGATATTTGCAAGACGGCGTTCCGAACTCGGTATGGACATTATGAATACTTAGTGATGCCATTCGGAGTAACGAATGCACCGGCAATATTCATGGACTTGATGAACCGAATCTTTTCACCATTCTTGGACCAGTTTATTGTGGTGTTCCTTGACGATATTCTGGTTTACTCGAAGAGTTTTGAAGAGCATGCAGAACATTTGAAGATCACACTGCAGACGTTGAGAAAAGAGAAGTTGTATGCGAAGATGAGCAAGTGCGAGTTTTGGCTGGAAGAAGTAAAGTTTTTGGGGCATGTTGTGTCTGGCGATGGAATTGCCGTCGATCCAGAAAAGATTGCAGCAGTTCGTGATTGGCCGATTCCAAAGAATGTTGCGGAAATAAGAAGTTTTCTTGGACTCGCCGGGTATTACAGGAGATTTGTGGAGAACTTTGCTCGTCTGGCGGAGCCGTTGACCAAGCTTACGCGCAAAGAGGTATCTTTTGTGTGGACGGATAGATGTGCGTCAGCTTTTGAGACGTTGAAGCAGAAATTGATAACTGCCCCTATTCTGACCGTGCCAGACAATTCCGGAGGATTGGTGATTCACAGCGACGCGTCTGGGAAAGGATTGGGATGTGTCTTGATGCAGCATGGGAAGGTTGTAGCGTACGCATCAAGACAATTGAAGACCCATGAGAAGAATTACCCAACTCATGACTTGGAGCTTGCGGCTGTGATTTTCGCGTTGAAGATTTGGAGACATTACCTTTTGGGCGAAAGGGTCGAAGTTTTTACTGATCATAAGAGCTTGAAGTATGTGTTCACGCAGAAGGAGCTTAATATGAGGCAGCGTAGATGGTTAGAGCTGATGGCGGATTACGATCTTGATCTTAAGTACCATCCGGGAAAGGTTAATGTTGTACCGGATGCGCTCAGTCGGTTACCAGCAATTCAGATGTTGACTACGCAGAAGGAGCTCGTTGAAGATTTTCGAAGATTTGACTTGGAGGCTGTGCTACCGCATTCTTCGGGACAGTTGATGCAGCTGCAAGTACATTCGTCGTTGATCGAGAATATTAAAGCAGCACAATCGCAGGATCCTAGATTGCAAAAGTTTCGAGAACAGGTTGAAGCCAGTCTACGAACAGATTTATTGATCCACGAAGATGGTTCGTTGAGGTATGGTAGCCGTTTGTGTGTGCCAAAGGGGGATATTCGTGAAGAGCTTATGAAGGAGGCACACAATTCAGCTTATTCCGTACATCCAGGGTGCACGAAGATGTACCAAGATATTCGATAGCATTTCTGGTGGGAAGGCATGAAACAGGAGATTGCTCACTTTGTGGCAAAGTGCTTAGTGTGTCAGCAAGTTAAGGTTGAACATCAAAGGGTTGCTGGTTTATTGCAACCACTTCCGATTCCTCAGTGGAAGTGGGAACATATAACCATGGATTTCGTGACAGCTCTACCGCGGAGTCCAAAAGGCAACAATGCAGTATGGGTGATTGTTGATCGATTGACCAAGGCAGCGCATTTTATCCCTTTCTGGGTTGGTCAATCAACAGAGACTTTGGCGGAGCGGTACATGCAGGAGATCGTAAGATTGCAGGGAGTACCGGTGAGCGTCGTTTCCTATCGGGACACTCGGTTCTTATCACACTTCTGGAGGAGTTTACAGGAAAGTTTGGGGACTCGATTGAAGTTTAGCACAGCTTATCATCCTCAAACTGATGGTCAGTCGGAGAGAACGATCCAAACTCTTGAAGATATGTTGAGAGCATGCATGTTGGACTTCAAGGGTTCTTGGGAGGATCATCTACATTTGGTGGAGTTTTCTTACAACAACAGTTTTCAGGCAACTATCCAGATGGCTCCATTTGAAGCTTTGTATGGTCGTAAATGCCGTTCACCCGTTTGTTGGGACGATGTCGGTGAACGAAAATTATTGGGACCAGATTTGGTTGTGCAGACAGTAGAGAAAGTTAACACTATCAGGAATCATATGAAAGCAGCTCAAGACCGACAGAAGAGTTGGGCAGATACGTCGAGAAGACCTCTAGAGTTCGCCGTGGGTGATTTGGTATTCTTGAAGATATCACCGACTAGAGGGGTGATTCGTTTTGGAAGTCGAGGAAAGCTCAGTCCTCGGTTCGTTGGACCCTTCGAGATCTTGGAGCGTGTCGGTGAAGTAGCGTATCGTTTGGCGTTACCGCAATCCTTGGCGAATGTGCACGATGTGTTTCACGTATCTCAACTCCGTAAGTATGTTCGAGATAAAACGCATGTATTGGATCATTCGGACCTGACGGTACGAGAAGATTTGACTTTTAAGGAGCGACCGGTTGAAATTGTGGATCGAAGGGAAAATGTTCTTAAGAACAAGGTTATCCCTCTTGTACTTATTTCTTGGGGTAATCGCTCGCATGGAGAGTCCACTTGGGAACGAGAAGATGAAATCTGGCAGAAGTTTCCCCATCTTTTCTTATAGTTTGTTTGTTTACGTCTATCCTTGCATTCTTGGAATTTCGAGGACGAAATTCTCTTTGTAGTTGGGTATAATGTAACAACCGAGTCCAACTCTACTAATTTCAGTTATCATATGTTGATGTGTGGTATTTATTTCTTTTATCTAAATTGACTGTCGCTAGTTATAAATTTTACCCCGACAAATCAATTCTGCATATAACAATTTAAGGCATTTAAAATAAAATTAAAAATGTTTGTCATGGCCTTCTCAACACCCCTAACCTTGTGGTAGCGTCCTTGCATCGTGTTCTCGTCCCGTTCAGTGAAACGGACGTGCTTGGACGGCTACGCGCACGTGCGTGCGTCCGTTTTGGGGGTATGCCTTTTGATTGTAAAACACTTCATTTTAAATTTTGGATTCCGCCTATAATTTTCTTATTTCAATTTCAAATTTTTGGACCCGACCCGGACGCAATTTGGAAATATTTTACATTTGCGCCAAATCCTAATTTCTAATTTTATACCGTCAAATAAACCCCAGATAATATTTCATATCATCTTAAAATCTTTTTAAAAATTGTTCTAACTGTAAACCCCCACAAATCTTTTCTTTCTTTCCTAAATTTTGTCCACGAGCCAAACAGCGTTCACTTTAACCCCGTGGGCCCCACAGTCTCTCCTTCTCTCTCCGTTTCTCCTTCTCTTTCTCTCTCTTCTCTCTCTCTCTAGCGCTACGAGACGAAATTCTTTCTCCTCCCCGTTTCTCTCTCCTCTCGATCTCTCACTTCCTCTCTATCTCTCTCCTCTCGCAATCTCTCTCTCTCTCCCCGTCTCTCTCTCTATCTCTATCTCTATCTCTCTCTCTCCCCGTCTCTCTCTCTCTCTCCTTTATATATATATACATTCCCCTCCTCAAATTCTTTTTCATATAAACCCAACCTCGCGAGGAAAGAAAACCCTAGCCGCCTTCCTTTCCCCTCGCGGTGACCCTAGCGACGACGCCCTCACCGCCGTTCCTCGCCGCTCCTCGCCCTCGTCACTTCCACCACATCTCCCTCCTCCTTCCTCCTCTCCCCGAGTACCTTGCACGAACCCGCGCACCCACCTGCACGCCGCAACACGTCGTGGGATCGCCGCCGGCGATCTCGATCCGTTCCCCGGCCTCATGCACCCCTCGGTGAGTGGTCTTCTTCTTCTTCTCCTTCTTCTTCTTCTTCTTCTTCTTCTTCTTCTTCTTCTGTTCCTTCTTCTTTCCCCATGCTCGGCTGTTTTTAACCGCCGGTGGTTCCTTGCAGGGCGTGCCCGGAGCTCCGTCGACATGGTCGACGATCACACCCCTCTGCAGATCGTAGTGAGCACCTTCTTCTGCACCCTCCTTCTCTTCTTTCGTCTTGATTTTCTTTTCTTTGAAGCATTCTTGATTCACTGTGTACTGTTGCTATGGCGGCCGGAATCCGGCTGTGGCGGCCGGAATCCGGCTGTGCCGGCAACGTGTTCCGACGATCCAGCGAGGTACTCTGACCTGTGTGGTTCTACTGTTCGTCGTTTGGGTTCATTCCGTGAACCGTGCGCCCGTCGCGAGATTTCCCCGCCGACGTTTAACGTTCCGTTTTCCCGATTCGCGACCCGTCGAGGCAAGTACACCTTGCTACATGCTAAATAATTTTTACATATACATTGATAGCACCCTAAACCTGCAGTTTAACTTTAGTACCATAATTTCCCCTTTTCGTGTTCAATGTCGTGTTATATCATTTTATCTTCCAAGCTTAAAACCTACCGTTTGCAATTACTTTATTAAACCTAATAACCACACTTACATGTTTAATCACATTTTCACTATTGACATAGCCTATGGCATTCTCTCTATAGTTTTACTCCATTCGGACACTCGTGTGCATTTAACCTGTAATAGCGGTGATTTCATCCATTGAACCTATATATAAATCATTGCACCCCTAAAATTCTTAAACTTGTTAACATGATTTAACGGCCATAATTGTCATACTGTATTCTTATAATGTTGAAATCATCTCTGTGACACAACTGATAACCATACTGCTAATTAAGTGAATCTGCTTATTGCTTAATTCATTGCTTAGATCATGTTGTTGATAACCATGCTTGATTATGTAACTAATTATGAGCACACCTATGATATCGTTAACATCCTGATATGACTTGCTACATACATATTGATTGACCCGACATGGTACCGTATACTGCTTGACTTGACCTGATGTACCATGACTTGACCCGTTACTTGATCTTGTGTCTAATGCCAACAAACCTGACATGTAGTCCTCATGGACCGTTCCTGTTGTCTATCCAGACAAACCTGTTTACCTGATCCTGGGTTGGCATTAGTTCTTGATTACTGAACACTTGACTTGACATACACATATGTAACATTTCCAAAAAAAAAAATCAGCCCCTAACACATTTCAGCCTCCCATAGCTGACTTGCACACCCTGATTACGATGTTTCAGCCCCCATTGCTGACCAAACACCCCCCCTATCGAGACTTATCAGCCCCCTAGCTGATCTACAATCTCCCATTATCATTTTTCAGCCCCCAATGGCTGACTTTGCTACTAATCAGCCCTGATTTCAGCTGAAAATGAATCTATTAGCCACATACCTTTGCACCCTTTGTCAATACTTTCAGCCTACAATGATGGACTTCAGCAACCCCTAGCCCCTAGCACCATAGCCCCATACGCATGCACCCTTATCAACACATCAGCCATATCATATTATCATCAGCACAATTCAGCCACTAAAGCATCAGCCAACATCAATATTTCAGCCCCTTGTGCATCAGCTTATGCAGCAACAGCATTAACTTCATACAAAAACAACAACACTACCACACCACCACAACCATTCCCACAACACTCTGATCCTGCAACACTTAGAAAAAGAATGGAAGAGAAAAGAAAGAAAGAAAACCAAAAGGGAGAGAGAGTTGCAAGCATCAGCAACTACAAAGAACAACATCAGCTTTAAGCATCAGCCTGATGCTGCAACAGCCCAATGGAGCAACTCCCCAGCAGCAACCACACCCTCCTCCTTCCTTCATCTTCCCTTCTCCTTCATTCTAGGACCCCCTCGAGGTATAATCCCGCATCCCAACTCAGTTCTTGCTCAGTTCTGGTGTAATGTCTGAAAGTTTACTATTTTATTATGATATTATGCTAGTTTAGGCAATTTTGAGTGAAACTTGACCTAGTATTGGTATTGATCGTTAGTATAACCATATTAGATGTTTTTGAGACCATTGTAACCAATATTACTCTAAAATCCAAGTATTTACCAGAGTTATTCGACTTGGCGTATTTTACCGTTTTTGTATGGATTTTGATATTCGATGATTCGTATCTGTCGGGTGGCGTTCGGACGTCAACGACAGTGGATATTGGCTGTTTTTGCACACAAGGTCACAGGTTTTTACCTATGGGCGTAGTGTGCACCATTTTGGTTTCCGATGTGATTTTTATGAGTTTTAGCATGTGATATCCTTGTAGGTACTCACGTGACGTCGAAGCGTTGGAGATGCAAATGGCGACATCGGCACCGGAACACATAACTAGGTGAGTAGATTTATATCTACGGGGAGAAGTCGGGTGGATGGCGTATAGCACCCCCGCAGTCCGTGGTGATGTATACGGATGCGTATACACACTTACAATTATTATATGTTGTTTGGGAAATTACTGATGTTTAGGATGGATAATTGGTGGACTTGGATGATTTAGTATTGCGGACCCTAGGTAGTGGGTGCACTACACATACTTATACACATATACATACTTGCATACATTCCTACTCATACGTGCCTATGGGATTCTATATTGTCATGTGTTCATATGGGTATGGGACCATGTGATCACATGCAGATTTGAGGATGATACATGGGATTGAGATGGGTCGTTGATATTTGATCCAAGGTTATGATATCGGGGATATGGTAGAATTCATATCTGAGATACGTCGGGATGCTTCAGCGGATTTCGGGATAATGATGTCACAGGAATAGTGATATATATAAATGATCGACATGTACGAGATAGGATATGATATGACAGGATAATTATAATAGGCCGCCTTGGGCGGGGTACACTTCTTATGATGATATATGATGATGATATCGATTTATACGAGACTGTCGATCAGTAGTCAAATCATAACTATAGTGATGATGTTAGCATTGTACTAGACACAGGTCAGTACCCAGATTACGATATTTGATAAAGTGAATACCGGATGAATGATAGGACGAATGTGATATTGACCCGTACCCAGATTGGGGAGGCCGTACGACGGATTTACGTACGAGCTATATTTTGATGTTTGATCCGCCTACTTGACTTGGGAATAACCAATTATAGAGATATGGTATCGGATGTGATATGATCGAGGCGGGATCACCGACTATATATGTATATTTATATGTATCGACTCAGAGGTTAGGCGGTTTCCCTTACCTACTATTAGCTTTAGCTCAGCCTTGTAGTAGGGTAGCTATATGACCTTTATGACATTAGATGCAGTTTAACGAACATGGTGTTCAGTATTTCAGCTCCCGCTTATTTTTATTGTTGCTCTGCATCGCATTCTGTTATGATTCATATTCTATTATTGATATCATGCTGCTAGGACACCAGCACCATTACCGATGATGCGTATGTACCACGTACACTTATTTGCTGTCGCACACACATCTTCATCGGTAATTGCCATGTCACGTACACTTAGAGAATATTATTGCCCGATTTAGCTTG
The DNA here is from genome assembly GCA_030015575.1 of Agapanthus africanus. NCBI lineage: Eukaryota > Viridiplantae > Streptophyta > Magnoliopsida > Asparagales > Amaryllidaceae > Agapanthus > Agapanthus africanus. The sequence continues at coordinate 22,232,383 of JASDDO010000016.1, forward strand.
TTAGCTAGTAGTGACATGATATTAGTGTACTTGCCATATATACCAGCTTGACATTGTAGTTATTACCTGTCACTTCATACATGCTGTTATTCACTATATGATGCATTCATGGATTCTCATGCTTATATTCATGATTTCACATGCTATTGATGATTGGATTCGAGTTTCCATGAGATTTTCTGGATTTGGAGGAAAACCGCAAAACATATATATAAACTGCTTTCTCTTTTTAATAAAAATGCGGTTTTTCCTTGATGTTCGAGTCGTCCACCATGAGTTTTGCTGATGGATTTCGAGACCCGATTCGAGGAGGCGGATGAACCGTTTCGGGTACATGGTGGGCCCGGTGCGGTACCCCGGGGCAAGAAGATCGCAGATGATGGCGTTGAGCATGTGCAGGGGAGCACTACCTACCGGTGATATTACCCGACACGTCGGATATCCGGAGGATACCGTCGTAGTCATGAGATGGATGGTAGGGGCCGATCTGGACTGACGGCGCCCTAGATTTTATGATTAAGACATTGAGATTTCGAGATATTGAGGTACAGAGATTGTGATACAGAGGTATCGAGATACTGAGACTTATGTTTTGTGCCGATGCTAGGCACTGTTTTATACTGATTTCATCGTGATACCTCATTTTAAAAATACAGAAATCTCACAAATTATGAAAACAGTTTTCTTCAGTACATGCATTCTGTTTTATGCATTCATACATCATTCATATGATATATTGCCACCTGATGCACTGGCACAGACATATGGGATTACAATTGGGTTAGATATCTACACTAGCCATGGTTAGAGATTACTGATTATATATTTGAGGATTATATATATTATGATCGTATGACCTAGGTTGTGTCATACATGCGATTTTCTGTTCATAGATCTTTTTCTACTCACGAGTTGGCAACTCACCCCCGTTGTGCCCCAGTTTCATGCAGGTGTTGCCGTACGGATTTCATTATGGCTTTGCGGGCACATCTTCTGCTGGTGACTTGCTAGTAGGTGGGTTTATTGTAGCTTACCCATCATTATACATTGTATATTTTATTTCAGTTGTATCTAGAAGTTCCATCGACCAAAACATGTACTTATTTGAGATAGAGACCAATGATGTTTATTCTTTCGACCTTAGAGTCGCGGGTTATATTTCGATGGGTTCTTGCTGGTTGAGTTTCATTTCTGTTATGATCCTCGCCTTTAGGCGTTGTATATTATGACGCATACAGGTTGATTTGGTATGGTTTTTCCTATTCTCTACTACTTCACTTGGTTTGGATTTCTGGGTTTCGGCTTACTTAGCTTACGTACGCCTTGAGACGTTCGTAGTCTAAGTGCCGGTCATGTTCCGTAAATTCGGGTCGTGACAACATATAACTTGGGGTATGGGGAAATCAAAGGTGAAACCTGACTTGTAACTCAACAGTTCGCTACTTGTTCTGATCAGTTTAGAGGCTAGGCCAGCCTTGGGATGATGCTGCTGACATCATTCATCTGTACATATTCCTGTTTAGTGCCTAGCGGTATGTCTCGGTTTCAGCCCGAGAATCTGGACCGTGGTCCTGGGTATGCACGGGATACTATTGAGTTACATCGATGATTCATCAATTTGATTTCAAAGTCTTTAGAACAGAAGACCCGATAGAACAGTTTAGTTTACTCAATGCATACTACCCTACACTGCCCTGACATACATTACTGTTACACCTGCTTTTCATTCATGTTTGTATTTGCGTTGCCTGTTACCCTGTTTATATTTTATTACTTGATGACACGACGCGCTGACGTCTGGGTTTTGCATAGCCCAGATTCTGTACCGCTGTTGCAGTCCGTGTTAGTGTATATGCCCTAGGGGCCATTATTGTATCATACTAGGTTGTATATTACTTAATGGAAGCTTGGGATATTCACAGTTGTATATATAACAGTCTTTCTAAAAATGGTAGTATGCTACTTGGTCTGTGTCTACTTTAATATGTGCATATGTTTCTTGTAACGTATCACTTATACATATTAGTAGAGCCCATAGGATCTTTGCTTGATTACCAGCGTCGTGATGGCAGTCACACTAGTGGGGGCTGGGTAGTCTGTAACCAACATCCTATACAGGTCCCTGGTCGTTGGATTATCGAGATAGGGCATCGATATTCCGGAGTAGACTAAGTGTGTACGCTTTTCATCCCAGTTGGGGAGATGGTCTGTCCCACAGCCATCAGTACGTCGTACTGGAGATAGTATACAGGTGCTCGTTAGGTTACGGGTACACCGGACAGGACTCGCCGGGGAACTGATTGGTTGGTATTATACCCATCGTCAGTTAACAGTTCCCAGGTGACATGAGTACAGCATAGTCCGCAGACTTGACACTGCTACTTCGCCTCGAGTGTGTCCCACTGTTCTTAGATTGCTACCCTACCACGGCTCAAAGGAGTCGTGCAAACAGGTAGCAGTTGGGTGCAGTCCCGAGCACTTGGAGGCAGTGGCAGTTAGATAGGATTCGTCTCTCCCGGTATTGGGAGTTGATATCGCGCTATGTCGGAGATCCATTACGCAAAGTCGCTGGCCAGGGCAAGCGAGATTTACTGGTAGGTTCCAGTAGTTTTCTCAGGGTGTAATGGGCTACGCTCCGACATGACTTATACAGCTATTAGGGGACTGACGCTTGTCGCCCCCTAGGCTTGATATGCGATAGTCTTAGACGAACAGACCGGACTGTACGGAGATTGTCACATCAGGCTCAGTGGGAGTTCGGATGAGTTTCCTCATCGTCCTTCTTATCGACATCTACCTGGGGACCGTTACGTACAGCTAATGCCGCTTGTGGTCTGTGGTTAAACCCACTGCCAGAGTAGTGTCGAGTCTTTAGAGTCCCACACAGAGAGTTTCCCTGCTCCAGGCGAAACGATATAGAGGTCGTATGGTTTTACGACAAGGGTTCGGACGCATACGTGTGTTTACGCACGTACGAATTTTCGGACAGTTTTTACTAGCCGGCTTTGGTTTAAGCCAGATTCTAGTATCGAGTTATTGGATTTATACAGTCTAAAGTTTCCGTGTTTTCATGGATTGGAGGGGCGTTCTCGTAATTTTCCGGGAAGCTTCTAGATGAGTGGTGACTAAGGGGTTAAGGTGGCATGAGCATTAATTGCTTAATGGCTCATTTGTGTGATTCATCCTTTGTATTAAATGGTTCATTAATGAGTTAATGAGTCATATGATGAATCACACAAGATGAATGCATCAACCATGATGATTAATCATATATATTATTTATTTGATTAATTGTTATGGTTGATATATTCTAGTGAGTTCATTTTTCTTCTCATTCTTATGCTCACCTTCTCTCTCCTCAAGCTCATCCTCTCTTGAAACCCTAATCCTCCCCTCTCATGTGTTGAGATCAAGGATTAGATAGACTAATACATCCATAACCTTACTCTATATCCCCTAGGTAGCTTAGATTAGCACTTTGAGCAACTTAGTTATCTCAAGTTAGAGATAAAGCTTGGCGTAAGAGCTCTCGGGTGGATCATCTTTGATTCGAGGAGGCCGTTGAGGTGCCGATGTTCCAAGGAACCTACGAGGAGTGGAGGACCGCGATGAAGACCCGAAGGACAAGTAACGTGAGGTATAACTTCATATCCTAGTAGTTAAACCTCTAGTAGTTTGTTAGCAATGGTTTAGAAACGATTCATGCGCTCAAGTCTGTGTTACGAAGCTTTGATAATTGTTTTTCATATATTTCGCCTCCCCGCAAGTTTGTGGGGTGCGTGACATGGACTTACAGTCCGAGCAGGAGTACTTCAGCCAACAGGCTGAGCTGTGAGTGTCAGCAGTAGTTAGTTTTTCTTTCCTGTATTTTTATTCCTGATATGAGCCCGCATTATGGGACATACATTCCAGTTATTTTGTATTGGATCTTTCGCTTCCGCATTTTATTATTCTTGACTCATGTTATCTTGGATTATGGACATGTTTTAGATAGTTTTATTTTTGATTTCTTGATATCTCTACAGCCGTAATGTGACTGTGGATGGATACTTCCTACCCACAGGTAGCATGGTTGGCTATGTCACGTGCCCATTTTAGCGTACTCTGGGAAGCGGGGCGTGATACATTCTGTGTGGGACTCTAAAGACTCGTCAATACGCTGGCAGTGAGTTTAACCATAAGCACGTCAGCGGCACTAGCTGTACGTAACGGCTACCCAGGTATTGAGCGAAAGGAAGGACGACGAGCAAACTCATCCGAACCTATACCGAGTCTGTCAGTGATAATATCCGTACAGTCCAGTCTGTTCGTCTAAGAGTATCGCATATCGAGTCAGGGGGTGGATAAAGTCAGACCCCTAATAACGCGATATTTCGTGTCGGTATGAAGCCCATCACCCACTGAGAAACTACTAATCCAAATCAGTAATTCTCGTCTACCTTGGCTAAGAATTTCTGGTAATGGCCACCCATGCACCGCGCGATATCAACCCCCAATACCGAAAGAGACGAATCCCCGACGATTCGCTCACTGCCTTCATATGGCTCGGGACTGTACCCAACTAAAACTTGTTTGCACGACTCCTTCGAGCCATGGTAGGGTAGTAATCAAACCACAATGAGAATTCACACGAGACAAATGATGATCTCAGGTCAACAGACTAACCTATACTCATGTCACCTGAGAACTGCTATCTAACAATAGGTATAATACCAACTAGTATGTTCCCGGCGAGTCCGTCCAGTGTACTTATAACTCAATGAGCACATCTATACTATTTTAGGCGACTAACTGATACCAATGGCTTGTGAGACCGGCCACCGCCCCTCGTCGGGATCTCGAAAAATATACACTAGTCTACTCCGGAGTATCGATGCCCAGTTTCGATACTCTCTCGACTAGGGACATTTAAGGATGTGATTATAGACCACCCAGCTTCCACGTATATGATCATCATCATAATGTTGGTAGTCAAACAAGAATCCTATGGGCTCTATCGACATGTAATAGTGATCTGTAATACCACATAATGCATGTACATGATGATGAAGACAAACCAGATAGCATACTATCATTTTGAGTAAGACTGTTCTACCCGTATAGGTCCTCCCTCAATCATCACAATCGCGTGCCTGGGATTACAATAATTAACTTGAGGGCACTATAACCAACAATCTCCCACTTGCATTTAAAGCTAATTATTGCGGTGTCGTATACTCACAGCCCGTGTGATACCGAACACTCAACTTCTCTACTAATCAGTCTCGCAAAGCCTGTTTGCGAAACTATTGCGTTCAAGAAATAGCCTCAGTGAGTGGATCCGCTCCAATGTTTCTATCTTTATCTCTCTATATCTCAACTTCGCGGAGAAAGACCATCTCCCGAAATAAGCGATACCTGTCTTAAAATTTGTCTGGATATCTGATGGGACCCAGTTCACAAATGAACTCCAAATCCAACAAACTTCTTAGACTGTATCATCCACTGAATTTAATCAGTATCCTGCACCATACTTTCCACAGTATCCGCTTGGACCACCTGTCCAACATTTTGCCCCTCAAAAGAGGGAAAATTATAATTCTGACAGTCACTCTGTTATCCAGGTCATCTTGGAAGCCAGAAATAATAACCGCCTCCTGAAGGAGGCTGCCGTTACCATATACCAAGAATATCCACTTATGTTCATAACTGCTTCTTAACATTTTTTCAGGATTGGATTAATATATATGCTTATTGCAGTTAGTCCAAAAGCAATATCTGGTGTGGTACTTGACATTTCATGATTAACTCAATTGCCTAAGCAAGTGATATGCCAATCATGCAAATCCATCTCCTCATCAGTCTAAAAGACATCTCTTTAGAGAGGGTGACTCCATCACCTGCGGGTACACCACCACGTCAGGAGTCATCCATTCTAAAACACTTTAGAATAGTGTCAAGTACCCAAATTGGGACACTTCCCAAATCTAAATCTAAAACCATAGATCTAGTTACCAGAATCCCTGATATTTTATCCAGAACCTATGTGGAGAAACACCTTGTGACAACCACAGTATAACCGATCGTATCGTAGAATAGGAAAATCACTTCCTATCAAGAGCATGTCATCCAAATACCAGGACATCACTCCATACTATCTTCTTACCAGGTCCATCTGTTGTTCTGATGAAGTCAAATTCTATGACTGTTATATCAAAACTAGACGATCTATCTCCGCTATTCCTGCTTTAGTCTATAAAATAGATATAAGCTACTTGCCCACTGTGCTTCTGCTGCTCCCACTGACTACAACAACCCTTTGGCAAAATCATATACACGTGCACTTCTAAAGCTAATTTAGAACGACGTTATACTCATCCTCCTGCCAGATCTCATAGTCTAGAACAGCAGCAGTGGCAAGTTTGGGTAATCAAAAACCTCCCTGTCACCGTCTTTGAAGAGACCGAAGTACCTTTCGGGTGCCTGAGGTTACCCACCAAATCTGCGGAGTGGCTAATGGATTGTCGAATCCAATTGAATCTTTAGGTTCTATTAAATTTTCAGTAATCGTTTGTGGTTCTGGAATTACTTCCAGTTCTACCGTACTCCCACTAATGTTTTCTGAAAAGAATTTATTTTACTAAAACTGTGGCGAGTCAAGAACAATATAACTATTGATCTTCCAAATGGTAGAATGTTAACCATCGTCAAAGCCCGGGATAACCCACAAACTGCCATTATTGAAACGTGTCTAAAGTTTATCTGGATTCTGGTTTTAAGCATAAGCTGGACAACTCCATATACCATAACATCGTTAAGATATGAATCCAATCTATATCCAATATAGAAACAAAGACACTAATTTAATTGGAACCAGATTCAAAATACATGCAACCGTTTCTAGTGCATATCAACTAAATGGAAAGAGGCCAAGCAGCATTACTCATCAAGGAATGTATCCACGCATGAGTAACCTGAAAGAAAAGCAATTTCTCAAAACTATTGCTTACAACGGAATACCTAACACAAGTATCTACATTTTCGATCATCTTGAAGAATCCTGATACTTGCAACATATGGTTCTCTACTTTATTCTTATACCTATATCTTCTCAAAATCTGAAACTTGTATTTCAACGAAATACTTGTCTAAAACTAGAGAAGTCATGAGTAAACAGAATATAGTACGAGTACCAACCCCTTTGTCCTAACGGATATCGGACAACATACAATACATTGTATAAGTCCTCTGAGTTCAATAACTCAAACCCTGTGCGTCGTAGGTTGAAAACTGTACTATGGTTAAGAAGAATTGCACCGCTGTTGAATGCTCCTTACCTAATCATCAACTGATATAGGTAAATGTCATAAACATAATTTCAAAAAGTTATATCTCACTTTATAAAATAAACGTATAGATATATCAGTTTGAAATTGGTGCATAACGACGGATGTTCAAAACTAAATATTTGCCGTCAGGCAAAACCCATGTGATTTCCTCAAATATCACCAATTACAAAGAATTCTGACATATTGAGGATATATTCACCCAATTCCCAATATCTTACTCCATTCAGCATCTGTAACGCCATACAGATGTGAGAATCAAATATGGTAAATACATACCCTGGAGTCAGAATCAAATTGGGAAAACAGATTTCAATTAACACCGCACAGTAAAACTGAAACATGAAAATGTTTTGAATGGGTGGCCGGGTATTCCTGTAAGTCTACGTTACCTCTCCCGGTACTTACGGGCTTGCGGAAATGATGAAAAACGATTTTTCTAGAGGTGGTAACATTGACTCAAAATACAGATCTTTGTTAAACAACTATCTAACAATCCTAACAAGAGTTTTACCTACTCGGTTAGGTGGTTATACCTTAACTTGAACTCCTTCGTCTTCAACTCCTTGCGGTGGTCGGATCGGCCTCACCTCGTCGTCTCCTTGCGCCGAAGATGGATCCACCTGAAAGCTTCTACCTTTGGCTTCACTTCAAACTAGAAGAAACTAGAACACTTGGTTTGCTAAATCTTGTGAACTAGGATGAGTAGAGCAGTGTGTTGGGTTTTATCTCAATGGTTCTTGCTTCTCAACACATGAGACAAGTGAACCATGAACTAGAGAGAGCAAGAGGAAGAGGGAGAGCTCAAGCAAGAGAGAAAGGAAATGAGAGAATGAGCAACTCTTTTGCCATCCAAACTCTCATAATCCAAAATCATGATAACTCATAATAGTAATTGAGTATTATGTGATGGTTCAAGTCAAAATGGCCATATCATTTCATGCACTCATTTTGCAAAAAGAAACAAGCAAGCAAAAGTCTTTGCCATGAAATGATAGCCATTGTAATGATGGTGGTCAACTAGTCCAACCTAGTCAACCGGTCAACAAAGTCAACCCTTCATCTCAACCATGACACAATAATACTTAATTAATATTATCATTAATTGTAAGTGCACGGCGGCTCCCCGGCCGTCAATCCGACGCCGGAAATGCGGAAACGAAAAACTTTGCGGAACTTGCAAACCGGCACCACCGCGCACTTTTATCCCGGATCGGGCCATTAACCTAGCTACTAGCAAACTAAAAGAGAGTAGAGAAGCTATACCAAGCGATCCGTGTCCTTCGGTCTTCGCCTCCACTCCGATCTCCCGCGGAATCTCCGTCCGTCACCTCCTCGTCGGAAAGGGCACCACGTAGCCGGATTCTTTTACGGGCTCCCACCTCTGGACCGAGGCAACTCGGGCGCGAAGTTGGCTAGCCGACGCGTCCAAGATTTTCTGTAGACTAGTGTAGAAACCATTGTCTCATTTGGGGTGAAGTTGCCTTTTGATGGAGGTGGAGAAAGAAATGAGCTATGAAAATGGAACCCTCTTTTTGGATGAAATTGGAAAATGGTATGAACATTTTTGCCACCCCAAAAATGAACCTCTCTCTCTCCCCTCTAATGTGGCCAGCCCCTAATTGGAATAATGAGGGAATCAAAAAGGGAGGTGAGCATAAGATGGTGGAATGGGTGAGCAAAAGCCAAATCAAGCCTCACATCCAAATCAAGATCAACTCCAATCTCATTAATACAAAAGGATGGATGGAAAAAGAATATAATGATGATAGTCATATCATAATCCCTCAAATGCAAGACACCCCCTCCACAATAACTTATTTGCAAACTTGCAAATAACCCCTCCATCGAAAGTCCGGCCGTGAAGGAACAAAGGAAAACCGGCCGGAACGGAATGCAAACTGGCAACTTCAGAAAACTGATCCCGTAATAAATTACAGGAAAACCCCGCTACTGCATATACATGCCCGCATTTGTATTCCCACTGAATACAAATGCAAAGAGACAAAATCTACACTGTCTAATACTAGGATCCGGCTTAAGCCAAAGCCGGCTAGTAAAATCCGTCCGATCACGATCCGTGCAATACCGCACGTATCTGATCGAACCCTGCCATATCTCCATACGGCCTCTACAGTGTTTTTCCTGAAACCTGAGTAACTGTGTGTGGTGGACTCTAAAGACTCGTCAATACTATGGCTGTGGATTTAACCACTAGCACGTCAGAGGTATTAGCCATACGTGACGGGCCACCAGCTATTGACCAAAAGGGACGTCGATGAGCGAACTCATCCTGACACCCTACCGAGCCTGTCAGTGACAATATCCATACAGTCCGGTCCGTTCGTCTATGAGCATCGCATGGCGGGCCTGGGGGGTTGGTAAAAGTCAGACCCCCAAAAGCGGTACAAGTCGTGTCGGAGTGTAGCCCAGAACACCCTGAGATACTACTGGAATACCTACCAGCAAATCTCCTACCTTGGCCAAGGACTTTTCATGTACTGGCTCTCCTAGACACAGCGCGACCTCACCCCCAATACCGGGAGAGACGAACCCCTGCAGATCCGCTCACTGCCTCCATGTGGCTCGGGACTGTACCCAACTAAAACCTGTTTGCACGTCTCCTTTGAGCGTGGTAGGGTAGTAATCAAAGCACAGTGGGAACTCACACGAGATAAATGACGATCTCAGGTCGATGAACTAACCTGTACACATGTCACCAGGGAACTGCTATCTGACGTCTGGTATAATCCCAACTAGCATGTTCCCGGCGAGTCCTGTCCAGTGTACTCAAAACCCAATGAGCACCTGTATACATCTTAGGTGAACCAACTGACACCAGTGGCTTGTGAGACCGGCCACCGCCCCTCGTCGGGGTCTCGACTGTATACACTAGTCTACTAATGGAGTATCGATGCCCAGTCTCGAAACTCCCACGACTAGGGACCTTTTAAGGATGTGCTTATAGACCCCAGCTCCCACGTATATCATCGCCATCATACTGCTGGCCGTCAAGCAAGAATCCTAAGGGCTCTATCAACGTGCAATAGTGATCAGCAATGTCACTTAAATCAGTACACGATGATAAAGATAAACCAGATAGCATACTATCATCTTGAGTAAGACTGTCCTACCGGGATAGGTCCTCCCTCAATCATTGCAATCACGTGCCTGTGATCCAATAATTGACTCTGAGGGCACTATCTCCAACAATCTTCCACTTGCACTCAAGGCTAATTATTGCGATGTCGCATACTCACAGCTCGTATGATACCGAACACCCAACTCCTCTACTAGTCAGTCTCACAAAGCTCGTTTGCGAAACTATTGCGTTCGAGGAATAGCCTCAGTGAGTGGATCCGCTATGGTGTTTCTTTCTATGTCTCTCTTTATCTCAAGTTCGTGGAGAAAGCCATCTCCCGAAATGAGCAATACCTGTCTTAGAATGTGCTTGGATGTCTGATGGGACCTAGTTCATAAATGAACTCCAAATCCAAACTTCTTAGACTGTATCGTCAACTGAACTTAATCAGTATCCTGCGCCATCCTTCCCTCAGTATCCACCTGGACCACCTGTCCAAAATACTGCCCCTCGTCAGAGGGAAAACTATAACTCTGACAGTCACTCTGTCATCCAGGTCACCTTGGAAGCCTGGAATGATAACCGTCTCCTAAAAGAGGCTGCCGTTATCAAATCCCTAGAACATCAACTTATGTTCTAAAACTGCTTCTGATCGCTTCTCTAGGATTGGATCAATATCAACTTATTGCACCTACTGCAAGAACAACATCTGGTGTGGTACTTGACATCTCATGATTAATTCAATTGCCTGAGCAAGTGATCTGCCAATCATGCGTATCCCTCTCCCCTTTAGTCTGTAAGACACCTTTAGAGAGGGTGACTCCATCACCTGCAGGTACACCACCATGCCAGGAGTCGTCCATTCTAAATACTCTTAGAATGCTGTCTAAGTACCCTGATTGGGAAACTACCCAAATTTAGATCTAAAACCATAGATCTAGTAACCAGAATGTACGATATAAGATCCAATTCCTATGTGGAGAAACTACTGTGTGACGACCAAAGTATAACCGATCGTAGTATAGGAATATCACTTCCTACTCTGTGTATGTCATCAAATACCAGGACATCACACCCTACTACCTTCTTAACAGATCAATCCCCTATTCTGATGAAGTCAAACCTATGACTGTCACATCAGAAATAGATGATCTATCTCCGTTATATCTGCTTTAGTCTATAAATAGACATAAGCCACCTGTCCACCAATGCTTCCGCTGCTCCCACTGACTACGACAACCCTCTGGCAGAGTCATATAGACGTACACTTCTAAAGCTAGTTTAGAACGACGCTATACTCATCCTCCTGCCGGGTCTCATAGTCTGGAACAACAGCAATGGCAAGTCTGGGTAAACAAGAACCTCCTTGCCACCGTCCTTGAGCATACCGAAGTACCTCTCGGGTGCCTGAGGTTACCCACCATATCTGCGGAGTGGCCAATGGAATGTCAAACCAGATTGAATCTTTAGGTTCTTATCAAATCTTCAGTAATCGTTTGCGGTTCTGGAATCACTTCCAGTTCTACCATACTCCCACTACTGTTTTCTGAAAAAAATCCATTTTTATTAAAACTGTGGCGAGTCAAGAACAATATCACTATTGATCTTCCAGATGGTAGAAAGTCAACCCTCGTCATAGCCTGGGTCAACCCACAAACAGCCATTACAGAAACGTGTCTTGAGTTGTCCAGTGTATGGTTTTAAGCATAAGCCGGACAACTCCCCGTACCTTAACATCGTTAAGATACGAACTGTTCTATATCCAATATAGAAACAGAGGCACTGATTTAATTGAACCAGATTCAAATCATACAGCTGTCTCCAGTGCATGTCAACTAAATGGAAGGAGGCCGATCAGCGTTACTCAACTTAGGAATGCTTCCAATTATGAGTAACCTGAAAGAGAAGCAAGTTCTCTTAATCATTACTATTAACTGAATACCATACACAAGTATCTACATCTTCGATCACCTTGAAGAATCCTGATACATGTAACATCTGGTTCTCTACTTTATTCTTATACCCATAACTTCTCAAAACTTGGACCCTGTGTTTCTACGAAACACTTGTCTAAGAACCAGAGAAGTCATAAGTAAACCGAATATAGTACGAGAACCAACTCCTCTGTCCTATTGGATACTGGACAATATACAATACTCTGTATAAGTCCCTTGAGTCTAATAACCCATTCACTGTGTGTCGTAAGTTGAAAACTGTACTTATGGTTAAGAAGAATTACACCGCTGTTGAATGCTCCTTACTTAACCATCCACTGGTATAGGTAAATGTCATAGACATAATTCAAAAAGGTACATCTCACTCTATAAAAATAGACGTATAGATATATCAATTTGAAATTGGTGCATAACAACGGATATTCAAAACCAAATATTTGCCGTCCGGCAAACAACCCAGGTGACTTCCTCAAATATCACCAATTACAACGAATCCCGATATAATGAGGATGATCACCTAATTCCCAATAATTTACTCCCACTCATCATCTGTAAAACTATACAGATGTGAGAATCATACCTGGTAAATACATACCCTGGAGCAAGTGTCTAATTAGGAAATCAGTTTTCTTTTAACAGTACACAGTGAAACTGAAACATTGAAATGTTTCGTAGGGGTTTCCTGGTATTCCTAGTAATGCCTCTTCCATTATCAGATTCACAACTGTAACCGTATAATTCTTTTCCACTTCTCCAAATCCCTTTATATGTCTTTAGTCATTACCTTCTGCACACCCCTTTAGGCCAAATGGTTTTCTTCCTTCCCTACCGTTCGGCACCAGCCTATGGTTTGGAAGAAGACTATCCAATAAGCATAATGGGTGTACTGTCCTAATCCTAGGAGCACTCGCAATGCGAGAGAAGGTGAAGATAAAAGACAACCGAATGAATCTTATTCCTATTTCTCCTGAACCAGAATCCATCCCCGAACTGAAACAAGTTCCTTTCGAGTTCGTGTATAACCATACGATGGAGTATCCAATAAACTGTGGATCTTCGTAGTGATACGGAGTGTCCTGGAGAAATACAAAGGTGATTTAGGATTGGCGAAGAAATATTTGGTTTGGTCGTGAATAGCAGTCACAATTTACTCTGCCCTCTTACTAATCCCTTGCTTTGTCTTAACTTAATACCTTCTGTACACCGTTTAGGCTAATTAGTTTTCTTCATTCCCTACCGTTCGGCACCAGCCTAAGGTTTGGAAGAAGACTATCCAATTTGCGTAATATGTGTACTATCTCCTAAACCAAGGAGTACTCGCAACCTGAGAGAAGGTAAAAGGAAAAGACAACTGAATAGTCCTATTCGTTTTCTCCAGAACCGGAAACCATCCTCGAATTCCTTCGAGTTCGTATATAACCATACGATGGTTTTGTCCAATGGAAGTAGACGTTCGTAGTAATACGGGGTGTCCTGGAGAAAAGGGTAAAAGTAGGAGTGGCAATGAGCTTTGCAACTCTGACAATCCAAAAGCCAGTGTTAAGAAGGTTCGGTCAACTTGGTCACTGAGTCATAGTCTAGGGTCGGGTCAATGGTCGCTGCCAAAGAGAAAGAGAAAATAAACACTCAGCATACACTCTAACCTAGATCAGAATGGTTATCACTTTATCTAATCTGGAAACCTCCCACTGTAACGTCAAATTCTTCTCCAAACCTGAAAGAAGAATTAGTCGGGATCGCCCGAAGAGTAAACCAACTCATCAGTGGGAATCGGGATCCAACTATCATCGCATGATAACGTGACGGAATCCACTCACATCACCACACTCCAGAAGGTATGCGCATGCCTGGAAAGTTTCAGTTTCTTTAGAAACTCCCGATGTGATTTTTACCCCTAGGACCCAAGTGACCTTGACACAGTCAATAAATCAAAGAGTCCTAGTCAAGTTCAACCCGTCATTATCCTGGATTGCATTAAACCCACCCGTACGAGCCCTTGACACAGTCAACAAGGACGCACGACTGTCCTAACCAATCCCATTAATATGCTACAAACAAACACTACTTAGCTACCGCACACTACGCCTTGACACAGTCAACAAACGCAGCATGAATACTAAGCAATACTTGTAAGAAATGACGGAGGGCTACGTCTAGTTTTTGGTAAAAAACTTTTAACGTAATGAACTTGATATCGTTGAAGGAACTGCATAGCCTTTTTTATAAAAATATAGTGGCGAAAACCCTTTGCTAAAGAGGTCACTCCCGGTGAAGGGATCTCGGCTCTTTCCCCGTAGAATGAGGTGCAGGATATTCCAACTGAATACCACGATGCAAAGCAAAAGTAATCGACTATAGTGAAGTTATTGCCCTGACGCAAACTTCTGTCCAGGGGGTCACTCCCGGTGAAGGGATCTCGGCCCTTGCCTCGTCGACTGAGGTGCTGGATATTCATAACCGAATACCACTGTGCAAAACAAAAGAGAACGTCCTTGCAATAACAGCTTTTGAAAAGTGTTCCAACAACATCAGAATAGGTTTGTTTAGCTTGCATTGATCCGAATCAACGCAGTCCCATCAATTGATCACACCACAAAAGAACGAAAATAATGATGTACGTATATGCCATCCGCATTCGCCACAGGATCTCGTCATCACCCGTTAGGTTACTTAACTAACGACAGAGCGGGGACTGGACTAGCGCGGATGCAAAACATATACAACATCTACTAGTATATATATAATATATAATTTTCGCTCAAGGCGTGATAAAATGCAACATCACAGAAATGTACAGCATCACAGAACAATACAGATATCTGGGATCCCCGGGTTTCATAGAGCCGCTACTGAAACCCGACGTTCCCCTGGTCGTGTGGATAGCCTGTGCAATGAGATCCTAGACCCCTACGGGTGCGGCAAGTTACCCGCCAAAACCTGAAGCGAGGCAGCCCCCTTCAGCAACGTGAATGGACCACCCAGCACTTTACGGAATCTGGTAACTTGGGCACCCCTCCTTGGGTCAACCTGTACCCCCTACGAGTGCGGCGAATAGCCCGCCAATTCTAGAGTAAATCCCCCTCCGTCTCAAAGCCATGAGATGCGGGCCCGTTGCCCTCTAGAATCCGGCTATCCGTGCACCCCTCCGCGGGGTAATCCTAGTACAGAAAGTAAAATATACATACAACGGGTACATCGACCTTGACCTGGTCGTGCCCCAAAAGAATAATACAAACAGGCAGTGACGGCAGTCCACATGTCGGACGCTCGCCTCGTAATATCAAATGTACATAATACAACAAAAACTGTACTAACATTGCATCCAGGCTATCCCCCACGACTGATCCGCAACATCACAGCACAACACAGAACATCAACGTGAATGTCACGTTCGCAAATCCGTCTAAAAGGGCTATAGCAGATAGACTGGATCTACCGATCGAGTGACATTCACGGTTGCAGATATAATGTAAATACTGTGAACTAACATGTTTAAACTTTTCGATCGATCAAAATTACCAAAGTGGGCCCCAAGCAGTATTTCAGCACTCACAGAAAATCTGGGCCCAAAAAGAATATCCCAAAACCCCTATTTCTGACCCATAAGCCTACTGGAAATTTTTGATACAATGAGGTCACTTTCCCACCGCGGAACCGCGGCCAAACCAGGGGTTTCGCCGCGTTTCCGCGGTCGTACTAAAGGATCACTGTATCGAATTTTCCCAGAATTCTTAGAATTTCTTGCATGTCTTTCTGCAATGACCTGAAAAAATTTTGGAGCTGAAAAAATTTCGACAGAAAACACATGCACTAAAAATACGGTTTTTGGGATTTTGTTCGATCGAGTTTTTAAACATACTAGAGCAAGCTAGACTAGGTTAATGGCGTGGCTCTGATACCAATGTAAGTGCACGGCGGCGCCCCGGCCGTCAATCCGACGCCGGAAATGCGGAAACGAAAAACTTTGCGGAACTTGCAAACCGGCACCACCGCGCTCTTTTATCCCGGATCGGGCCATTAACCTAGCTACTAGCAAACTAAAAGAGAGTAGAGAAGCTATACCAAGCGATCCGTGTCCTTCGGTCTTCGCCTCCACTCCGATCTCCCGCGGAATCTCCGTCCGTCACCTCCTCGTCGGAAAGGGCACCACGTAGCCGGATTCTTTTACGGGCTCCCACCTCTGGACCGAGGCAACTCGGGCGCAAAGTTGGCTAGCCGACGCGTCCAAGATTTGCTGTAGACTAGTGTAGAAACCATTGTCTCATTTGGGGTGAAGTTGCCTTTTGATGGAGGTGGAGAAAGAAATGAGCTATGAAAATGGAACCCTCTTTTTGGATGAAATTGGAAAATGATATGAACATTTTTGCCACCCCAAAAATGAACCTCTCTCTCTCCCCTCTAATGTGGCCGGCCCTTAATTGGAATAATGAGGGAATCAAAAAGGGAGGTGAGCATAAGATGGTGGAATGGGTGAGCAAAAGCCAAATCAAGCCTCACATCCAAATCAAGATCAACTCCAATCTCATTAATACAAAAGGGTGGATGGAAAAAGAATATAATGATGATGGTCATATCATAATCCCTCAAATGCAAGACACCCCCTCCACAATAACTTATTTGCAAACTTGCAAATAACCGCTCCATCGAAAGTCCGGCCGTGAAGGAACAAAGGAAAACCGGCCGGAACGGAATGCAAACTGGCAACTTCAGAAAACTGATCCCGTAATAAATTACAGAAAAATCCCGCTACTGCATATACATGCCCGCATTTGTATTCCCACTGAATACAAATGCAAAGAGACAAAATCTACACCGTCTAATACTAGGATCCGGCTTAAGCCAAAGCCGGCTAGTAAAATCCGTCCGATCACGATCCGTGCAATACCGCACGTATCTGATCGAACCCTGTCATATCTCCATACGGCCTCTACAGCGTTTCGCCCGAAACCTGAGTAACTGTGTGTGGTGGACTCTAAAGACTCGTCAATACTATGGCTGTGGATTTAACCACTAGCACGTCAGAGGTATTAGCCATACGTGACGGGCCACCAGCTATTGACCAAAAGGGACGTCGATGAGCGAACTCATCCTGACACCTTACTGAGCCTGTCAGTGATAATATCCGTACAGTCCGGTCCGTTCGTCTATGAGCATCGCATGGCGGGCCTAGGGGGTTGGTAAAAGTCAGACCCCCAAAAGTGGTACAAGTCGTGTCGGAGTGTAGCCCAGAACACCCTGAGATACTACTCGAATACCTACCAGCAAATCTCCTGCCTTGGCCAAGGACTTTTCATGTACTGGCTCTCCTAGACACAGCGCGACCTCACCCCCAATACCGGGAGAGACGAACCCCTGCAGATCCGCTCACTGCCTCCATGTGGCTCGGGACTGTACCCAACTAAAACCTGTTTGCACGTCTCCTTTGAGCGTGGTATGGTAGTAATCAAAGCACAGTGGGAACTCACACGAGACAAATGACGATCTCAGGTCGATGAACTAACATGTACACATGTCACCAGGGAACTGCTATATGACGTCTGGTATAATCCCAACTAGCATGTTCCCGGCGAGTCCTGTCCGGTGTACTCATAACCCAATGAGCATATGTATACATCTTAGGTGAACCAACTGACACCAGTGGCTTGTGAGACCGGCCACCGCCCCTCGTCGGGGTCTCGACTGTATACACTAGTCTACTAATGGAGTATCGATGCCCGTCTCGAAACTCCCACGACTAGGGACCTTTTAAGGATGTGCTTATAGACCCCAGCTCCCACGTATATCATCGCCATCATACTGCTGGCCGTCAAGCAAGAATCCTAAGGGCTCTATCAACGTGCAATAGTGATCAGCAATGTCACTTAAAGCAGTACACGATGATAAAGATAAACCAGATAGCATACTATCATCTTGAGTAAGACTGTCCTACCGGGATAGGTCCTCCCTCAATCATTGCAATCACGTGCCTGTGATCCAATAATTGACTCTGAGGGCACTATCTCCAACATTAATCATATTTCTTATTCTCATTAGGGTTTAGCAAAAGTCAATGGTCAACAGTCAACAGTCAACAACCCCAATGAGAATTCTCTGCCTCTGTCTCTCTGTCAACTATACATACACACCCGCATCCGCGTTCCGAAGAACACGAATACAAACGAGATAAAACCAATCCCAAAACGTACACTAGGATCTGGCTTAAACCAAAGCCCGCTAGTGTTAACTGCCCGAACACTAAACGTGCACAAGTGCACGGATGTGACCGAACCCTGTCGCAAAACCATGTGACCTCTACTCTTTTGCCTAAAGGCGAATAGCTTTTTGTGTGGGACTCTAAAGACTCGACACTACGCTGGCAGTGGGTTTAACCACAGACCGCAAGCGGCACTAGCTGTGCGTAACGGTCCCCAGGTAGATGCCGACAAGAAGACTGACGAGGTGAAACCCATCTGAACTCCTACTGAGCCTGAATGTGACAATCTGCGTACAGTCCGGTCTGTTCGTCTGAGAACATCGCATGGCGGGCCTAGGGAGCGGTAAACGTCAGTCCCCTAATAGCGGTACAAGTCGTGTCGGAGTGTAGCCCAGAACACCCTGAGATAACACTGGAAACCTACCAGTATATCTCGCTTGCCCTGGCCAGGGACTTTGTGTAATGGCTCTCCTAGACACAGTGCGATATCAACCCCCAATACCGGGAGAGACGAATCCTGTTTAACCTTCACTGCCTCCAAGTGCTTCGGGACTGCACCCAACTACTACCTGTTTGCACGACTCCTTTGAGACGTGGTAGGGTAGTAATCTAAGTACAGTGGGAACACACTCGAGGCGAAGTGACAGTGTCAATTCAGCGGACTAAGCTGTACTCATGTCACCTGAGAACTGATAACCGACGATAGGTATAGTACCAACCATCAGTTCCCGACGAGTCCTGTCCAGTATACTCGTAACCTAACGAGCACCCGCATACTATCTCAAGTACGACGTACTGACGACTGTGGGACAGACCGTCTCCCACACTGGGATGAGAAGCGCATACGCTAGTCTACTCCGGAGTATCGATGCACTGTCTCGATAGTCTTACGACTAGGGACCTGCATAAGGATGTGCTTGTGGATTACCCAGCCCCCACTAGTGTGACTGCCATCACAACGCTGGTAATCAAGCAAGGATCCTAAGGGCTCCACTAATGTGTATAGGTGATATACTAAAATAAACACATGTACACATTAAAGCAGAAACAAACCAAGTAGCATACTACTATATTGAGCAAGATTGTCTATACAAGGTGAATATCCCAAGCTTCTATTAAGTAATATACAAACTAGCATGATACAGTAATGGCCTTTAGGGCATATACACTAACAATTCCTAGTAATGTCTCTTCCACTATCCAGATTCATGATAGTAACCGTATATTTCCTTGCCCTCACTCCAATCCCTTCATATGTCTGAATTTCTTATCTTCTGTACACCATTCGTAGGCTAATTGAGTTTCTTCCTTCCCTTACCTTTCGGCACCAGCCTAAGCTTTGGAAGAGGATTATCTATTAAGCGTAATAGGTATACTCTCCTAACACTAACTCTCCTAACACTGGGAGCCCTCGCAACCTGAAAGAAGGTAAACATAAAAGATACCCGAATAATCCTATTCAATTTCTCCCGAACCGGAATCCATTCTCGAACTGGAACAAGTTCCTTCGAGTTCGTATGTAACTATACGATAGCATATCTAAGCAATATGGATCTTCGTAGTGATACGGAATGTTCCGGAGAAATGCAAAGGGAAAGTAGGAGTGACAGGGGTATACACAGTTTCGTCGTGAATGACAGCAGTTGCAATTTCCTTTGCCCTCACTCTAATCCCTTTATATGTCTTTACTTATTACCTTCTGTACACCACATTTAAGCTAATTGGTTTTCTTCCTTCCCTACCTTTCGGCACTTGCTTATGGTTTGGAAGAAAACTATCCAATAAGCGCAATAGGTGTACTCTCCTAATACTAGGAGCTCTCGCAACCTGAGAGGAGGTAAAGAGAAAAGACAACAGAATAGTCCTATTCAATTTTTCCAGAACCGGAATCCATTCTCGAACTGAAACAAGTTTCTTCGAGTTCGTATGTAACTATACGATGGAATATCCAATCAATATGGATCTTCGTAGTGATACGGAGTGTTCTGGAAAAATGCAAAGGGAAAATAGGAGCGGCAGGGATATATGCGAATAAATGACAATCCAAAAGCCAAAGTGTTTTAAGAAGGTTCGGTTAACTTGGTTCATGAGTTTTTAAGGTCAGACCATGGTCGTTGCCAAAGAGAGAGAGAGAGAGAAAATACTCAGCGTGCACTCTAACCTAAAATAGATTGGTTAATCACTTTATATAATCAAGATGGCTCCCACTATTTCTCGAATTCTCCTTCAAACCCTAAAAGGAGAATCAGTCGGGATCATCTAAAATCACCTGAGGAGTAACACCTACTTATCAGTAGGAATCGGGATCCAACTACCATCGCATGATAACTTGATGGAAGCCACTCAAGTCACCACACTCCAGAAGGTATGCGCATTCCTGGTAAGTTTCCCGTATATTTAAAACTCCCGATGTGGTTTTTGCCCCTAACGGTTTATGACCTTGACTAAGCCAACATATCATAAACCGCTAGTCAAGTTCAACCTGTCATTATCCAAGATTAATTTAGACCCACCCGCATATATCCTTGACTAGGTCAAAATGGTTATGCGGCTGTCCTAAATAATCGCAACACCTGCAACAAACAAGCACCACTCAGCTACTGAACACTACCTCTTGACTAGGTCAAAACACGCAGCACGAATACTAAGTAACACTTGTAAGAAATGACGGAGGGCTACGGCTGAGTTTTTTGGCGAAAAACCATTTAACGTAATGAACATGATATCGTTGAAGGAAGCCGAGCGGTTTTATAAATATATAGTGACGTAAACTTTTGCTAAAGAGGTCACTCCCTGTAAAGAAATTTCGGCTCTTTCCTCATCGAATGAGGTGCAGGATATTTCTAACTGAACATCATGATGCAAAGTAAAAGAATCGACTATAGTGAAGTTATTACACTGACGCAAACTTTTGCCCAAGAGGTCACTCCCTATGAAGGGATCTCGGCTCTTGCCTCGTCGAATGAGGTACTGGATATTCAGAACCGAATATCGCTGTGCAAAGTAAAATGAAACATCTGTAATAACAGTTTTCAAAGATTGGTTCCAACAACATCATTTAGGTTTATTTTTTCTTATATTAATCAAAGTTAACGCGGTCCCATCAATTAATCCATATCACACCAGAAAAAGGAACGAAAATACAATGTACGTATATGCCATCCGCATTCGCCACGGGGCCCATCATGCACCGTTAGGTTAGTTAACTAACGGCAGAGCGAGGGCTGGACTAGTGCGTGTTGAAGTCGAAAATTGCACCCCGGTTGACCAAGTCAAAGTCAAAGTCAACCCCAAGCCAAACGGGCCCATGCCCAGGTCGAGTCCGAACATGAAGCGGTCGGCCCTTCCCCATGCCAAAATATAGATCATGTAATAAATAATTTTTATGTAATTCTTTATGCATGAATGTAAACAAAATGGGCATAAAGCCAAATTTTTCTAAGCCCATGGCTTATGTGCAAAAAGAAATGGCACATGAGCCATGGGATGGCCAAAATGCCATTTGTGTAAAGCCCAAGGGGCTATATATAAAGTGTATAGCCTATAAAGGCAAAGATAATGAAAATATCTAACAACTTTTTTCTCTCTCCAAAAAATCCAGATCTGTGATCTTCTTCTTCCTCAAGGTTTTAAAACCTTCTTTTTTCTTTTGAATTAAATTAAGAGTTTTACTTTTCCTTTTATAAAACAAAATAGTTTGTCACCACAAAACCCACAAAGGGGAACTCAGATCTGCCATCAGATCTCAGAAATGAGAGATTTTTAAAATCTCATACTTCTTGATCTTCAAGATCCGGCCAACAAAGGAAGAAGAAGGAGACCCATCTCCAGAAACCCCACTTTGGGGAAGAACTAGGGCCCAAGGGGAGAAGCCCTTCATCAGCTTCAAAACATCCTAGGAGTTTAACTCCTCATATATATATATATATAAATACAGAGAATAATAAGTGCTCCTTTCTGGGAGTACAACTCCCATTGCAGGGACCAAGTGCCTTTTGCCGCTCGAGCGCCCACGTGCTGACACGTGGGGCGCTAGCGCTCTTGCGCTGAGAGCGCTAGCGCCCAAAGCGCTAGCGCCCGAGCGCTAGCGCCCAAAGCGCTAGCGCCCGAGCGCCCACATGCTGACACGTGGTGCGCTAGCGCTCTTGCGCTCAGAGCGCTAGCGCCCAAAGCGCTAGCGCCCGAGCGCCCACATGCTGACACGTGGTGCGCTAGCGCCCAAAGCGCTAGCGCCCGGGCGCCCACGTGCTGACACGTGGTGCGCTAGCGCTCTTGCGCTCAGAACGCTAGCGCCCAAGTGCTGACACGTGGGGCGCTAGCGCTCGAGCGCCCACGTGCTGACACGTGGTGCGCTAGCGCTCTTGCGCTCAAAGCGCTAGCACCCAAAGCGCTGACGCTTTTCCCACGCATCTTTTGGATGCCCTTTCCTTTTTTTATTTTATATATACATGTATATACACACACACATACATACTCTGCAACACTATCCCTCTCAAAAAATTTGGGCCGGGGCAGCCCTTTGACCCCCAGCCCGCTATCCGGGTAGCAGGACCCCCGTAAAAACTCTGTGTGGCTCCCGATATACCCAAGCCCCCTCCAAAACGAAACACACGTACACCGCACATTGAGTTCACATGACCAGTTTAACCCGTTAATCGGAGGTTCCCTCGCTCTAAAGGCGAGGGGTAATTAACGGCAGCTTAGTCCGCGGCTGCCGGAGATTCGGATCCCCACAATCAATAAACCCCCGCCTACCCTAGGCAGGGTGAATCTGTAGTACGCCTGACACGCGCGCGTATTCCCATCTCAATGGGGCGACGAAAAACACCCTACAGTGCGGATGCAAAACATATGTAACATCTACTAGTATATATAAATAAATATATATAACATTTGTCACAGGTATGATATAAGCAACATCATAGAACATCAACAAGCAGCACATAATGGTGGATAATCTTGGAGCCTTGGGTTTCATTTGAGCCGCAAATGAGACCCGATGTTCCCAGTCGTGTGGATAGCCCGTGCAATGAAAACCTAGCCCCCTACGAGCGCGACAGGTTACCCGCCAATCCCAGAAGTGAGGCAACCCCAATCAACAAAGTGAATGAGCCATCCATCATTTCACGGAATCCAATAACTTGAGAACCCTTCCGTGGGTCATCCTATACCCACTACGAGTGCGGCGAATAACCCACCAATTCTATAGTAAGGCCCCTTCCGTCTCAACGCCATGAGATGTGTGCCCGTTGCCCTCTAGAACCCGGATATTCGAGCACTCCACCACGGGGTAATTCTAGTACAGAAAAGAAAAGTATATATACAATGGCGACATCGACCTCAACCCGGTCGTGCTCAAATAAAAGAATATACAATCTGACAGAGACGGCTGTCCACATGTCGGATGCTCGTCCTGCAATACTAAATATACAAATGAATCTGAACTGTACTACTACCATTGCACCATAGGCTATCCACCACGACAATCCAACCACAATATCAGCACAACTCAGAACATCAACGTGAATATCACATTCGCAAACCCGTCTAGTTGAACATATAGCAACTAGTCGGGTTGTACCGCTCAATGATATTCACGGTCGCAGATATTATCACATGCACTGATAAACACATACTTAAAATTTTGACTGACTAAACTTTTCCATATTGGCCCCAAATGCAATTCATCACTCAAACAAATCTGGGCCAAAACCAAATATCCCAAAAATCATATTTCTAATAATTAGAGTGCCAGAAGAAATTTGGCACACTTTGGCCACAAGACGACCGCGGAACCGCCGTCACTAGACAAGTATTGCGACGCTTCTTCGGCCATATTATTGGTTCAAGCGTCCAAATTTCTTGTGGTGCCCTACAAATGCCTGCACGTATTTTTAAGACACTCTGAATAATTTTTTGAACTTTCAAAAACGGCAGCGGGCATGTCGTATTGGAAAAACGATTCGGAAAATTTGGTCGATCGATATTTTAAGCTTGTGTAAACTAGTTGGTATGGGTTTATGGTATGGCTCTGATACCATGTTGGGTTACGATAGCACCCTGGCCATCTACCGTGGCCGATACGGAACAAAAATGACGTTTAAAAAACTCGGCGCTAACGAACCCGTCTAGAATCGAACCATAAACCTACACTAGCAAACTACAATAATCTAAACTACAAGGTTAGAACTGATTCTACCAAATAAACCGTGCCCTTCGGTTTTCAACTATCTTCCTTGGCTCCTTGAGGCGACCTTGATTGAACTTGGCCGCCGGTCTTCCTCCGTCGAAGATGATCCACCCGAAAGATGTAGCTCATGGCTCTAGCTCCACACCAAAAATCAAGTGAAGCAAGTAGGGACTCTAGGTTGCGAATCTAGAGTGCTTAAGATGTAGTGAAGTGTTCAAAATGTTTATCTATCTCACCTCCTCTCTTGATTCTCAACACATGAGATTGTAGAGAGGAGGTTGAAGATGAAGGTGGAGAAACTCAAGAAAACACAATAGGAGAGTGAAGCTAATGGTGAGCTGAAGAAAAAACCAACCATACATTTTCCTCATCCAACATCAAGTGTGAAAATAATATGAAGTATGGTTTTAACAAACTCATTTTTCCAATATAAAATGCAACCCATGCTTGAATAGTTTGCACAAATGAATTAACAATTCATTTGTGCAACACTATACAAGCATGGTTCTCACCATACCTCTCTTTCTCCTTTTTCCACCTCATTTCCCATTAAAATAAATGGGCAAAAATCTAAATGAGGTGTCCACCTTCTAGAATGTTATTAGTACAAATATAGATTACACTCTACTGTATATACATACCTGTATTCGTACCGAAATACGAATACCCGAAGAGATAGAATAACACAAAGAATATAATATTAGAATATACATATCGAAATATATATACGTAAATTATTAAATCAATACCTGATTTAATAATCCAGCTCAAACCCGTGCCGGCTAGTATTATCAACCGTCCGATCGAAAGTCCGGGTATATAGTACAATCAATCGATCGAAACCCTGTATGTATCCAATACGGCTACTACATCATTTCGCCGGAACCAGAAAAACTCTCTGTGTAGGACTCTAAAAACTCGTCAATACGCTGGCAGTGGGCTTAACCACAAGCACGCCAGCGACACTAGCTGTACGTAACGGCTATCCAGGTATTGAGCGAAAGGAAGGCCGACGAGCAAACTCATCTGAACCCCTACTGAGCCTGTCCGTGACAATCTCCGTACAGTCCGGTTTATTTGTCTAAGAGTATCGCATATCGAGTATAGGGGGTGGATAAAGTCAGATCCCTAATAACGCGATATTTCGTGTCGGTATGAAGCCCATCACCCACTGAGAAACAACTGATCCAAATCAGTAATTCTCGTCTATCTTGGCCAAGGATTTCTGGTGATGGCCACCCGTGCACCACGCGACATCAACCCACAATATCGGGAGAGACGAATCCCCGACGATCCACTCACTGCCTCTATGTGGCTCCGAACCGTACCCAACTAAACCTGTTTACAAGACTCCTTTGAGCCGTGGTAGGGTAATAATCAAAGCACAGTGGGAACTCACACGAGACAAATGATAATCTCAGGTCGACAGACTAACCTGTACTCATGTCACCTGAGAACTGCTATCTGACAATAAGTATAATACCAACTATCATGTTCCTGGTGAGTTCGTCCAGTATACTCATAACCCAATGAGCACCTGTATACTATCTTATGTGACTAACTGACACCAATGGCTTATGAGACCGGCCACCGCCCCTCGTCGGGGTCTCGAAAAGTATACACTAGTTTACTCTGGAGTATCGATGCATAGACTCGATACTCCCTCGACTAGGGACATTTAAGGATGTGCTTATAGACCACCCAGCTCGCACGTATATGATCGCCATCATAATACTGGTAGTCAAGCAAGAATCCTATGGGTTCTATCGACATGTAATAATGATCTGTAATACCACATAATGCATGTACATGATGATGAAGACAAACCAGATAGCATACTATCATTTTGAGTAAGACTATTCTACCCGTATAGGTCCTCCTTCAATCATCATAATCGCGTGCCTGCGATTACTATAATTGACTTGAGGGCACTATAGCCAACAGAAAATAGGAATGTTGTCGGCGAACTAAAATGCGGCAAGTCTCCATTTTATTAGAAAACAATATTTTTCTTTGTTAACAGTATTTACAATGAAACGTGATATTTTGGCTACAATTAATTTAGCCATTAATGTTTATAATCTAATAGGTTTAATACAGTATTTCAATCGGTTGGAACAAATTTAACACAATAATAATGTTTGCTTAATTTATAGAAATTAGTAATAATAAAGTTTTGTAATTTAGGAATAACAATATGTAGGGTTGCTATTAATATCATCAAAAGGTAACAAGGTACAAAGATTCATGATTATCATATAACGTATATTTTATAATTATTTGATAATAAGTTAGTTTAGTAAATTATCATGTCATACTAATAAGAATGTAGTGTAGAATTATTTTTTGTATACTAGTTAAATTATAGTGTATTAATATAATCATTAAACGATATTTGATACAAAACATGGTATACATTATAACAAGCATGAGAATAACCGTGAACAGTAAACGGTCGTGTGCATGTCAAATAAATAGCATGTATTAATCAATGCAATATAACTAGAGTATCATGATATTCGATATTTCAATGCTAGTAACTATAAATATAAGCTCGATTGTGGGAGTTTTATTATATAATCAGGATATTCTGTAATGCCACGGAACAATAGCAACACGAGATTCAAGATTTATATATAATGTAATGTACCGTTTTTCTTTCGGTACCACGAGAAACAAGATATGATCCCTCGTTACACATAAATACCCCCATTTTCAAGCTACCATGAGAAACAAGATATGATCCTTCGTTACACATAAGCACCCCCATTTTCGAGCTACCCCATCCCCATGATATATATATATATATATATATATATATATATATATATATATAGTGTACATGTTGTGTTCACGATATTCAAGATATTCATATGGTTCATTTTAGGTTTATGGATTCAAGTATTCAAGTGGTTCATGTCAAACAATATGAATGCAAACAGCCGAATTCAGAATAGCAGTAGTATCATTACAATTGTATAATAGTATAGTTCTATATTAATTATATGACAGTAATCTCGCATAATGTATCTAAACCCTTTGGAATGCTTTGTTATAGTAATAGTAACGTTCATTGTATTTGATTAACATTAGTATTCATACTATAACCTCTAAGCATAAAACAATAAATAATATTCATAGTATAATAAGAATAATATATCACATAAATAATTACCGTGATTAAACTGAACTATACACATGAACCATAACAATACTTAGCAATAGGTATATAGCAACAATTATGATATGGACACCCGTAACATAGGATATCAAGATAAATATAAGAAAATTGTATCGATGAAGGTAGAATCAATAAAACAAGGTGACTTTTTGGTGTCAACCTAAATATGTGAAATTTTTAACGACTAAGATAGAACCAAAATAAAAATATCACATTTTATAATAAAAATGATTTTTTCTCTAATTAAAATTTTGGGTTTTCAAAATCTGTAACAAAATTAGGATTTTTAATTATGGTTTTTTATTCTAGAGAGAGTAGGGAGTAGAGAAGAGGAGAATGCCAAATATGATAATCAATATACATTTAAAGTTGTTTGATGAAAGTGAATTACCCACAAACCAAATAAACTTATAATCTTACTTGCACTTCGTATATTACGAAACAAATTGCTAACCGTTACTGTTATTGCTATAAGACCAATACTATAATAATATTATATAATTACTATTGACTGTGCATAATGAAGTTGATCTATAAAAATCAAACTTAATATAAAAATGTTACTTAAAGTAAATATCCCAATTATTTATTATAACACCAAATATAAATATTAAATAAACACGTATCTTTATAACCAAACTGACTCATTAATTAAACGTTCAAAATCAGAAATTTAATTTGCTATTCTCTGTATACATCAATCATTTAATAAGAACAATATAAATATTGACTATAAATGATGATGCTAAATTATATCAGAAATGAAAAATGCTTTGATGAGCTAAAATATAATACAATAAAGATCAACAACAACAACAACTAAGCCTTTTATCCCAAGCATATGGGGTAGGCTACATGAACCAACATGAGAATCACGCCGGGTCAACGTAAAATTTTGTCACATTCTATGACATGAACCATAATACAATAAAGATCACAGCCGTTTAATAAAAAATACATTTTTTTTCTTTTAAAGGGAGCACCGAAATGGAAAATTTCATCGAGAAATTTGCAACAAAAGAAGAAGAGAAGAAAAGGAGGGAACTTACAAATAACAACTTGATCTCTATCTATCAAGTTGCCAACCGGTAGGCCTAGCCTCAAATTTGCTTTCGAGGGCAAGGCCGACGGATCGCGGGCTCCTTTTTCCTTGACGATGGATTTGTGGGCACTTCTCCTTCATTGCTTAGATCTGGGTTTTCTACTAAGGATGGAAGGAAAAAATAATGAAGTAGGAATTGGAGAGGAAAATAAAAAATAGGAGTGAAGGGTTACGGAGTTAAAACCTGTTAAAATCTTATCAATTCTCTAAAATCAAAACCATAAAAAAACAGTCAAAACAAATCTATCCAAAATAACAAACGATAAAATAAAATAAACAAATAAAAAAATTTAATTAAAAGAAAATCTTTTCTCTTCTCTTAAAAATTAATAAATATTTGATTATAAAAAGATATATAGTATTTTAAAATTTGGGGATTTAAAATAAAACTATAATATTTTTGTTGGGGTTCAAACCTCGAACCTATGGAATGGCAATGCAGTGTGATAACCAAGATATACAAGAATGAACCATGTATATTATTTGAAAGAAAATAAATAAATATACAAGTGTTTCAAAGAAAATGACATTTCTTGAAGAAAGGAAAACATAAAGAAAGTACTAAGTTTTTGTGGTCGTAACATGTTGTATGATAGTTGTGGATATTACCATTCATCTGCGAGTTTGATCTGTTTGTTCATCTAATAATGAATTTGAATCCACAATTTTGCAACGTGTACATGTGTAGGAAATGGAATATGGAGTAGAACTGTGGAATTTTCCTGCTCATGGAAGCACCATGTTGATTCTCCTGTTTTAAGTTTTGCGCAGGGAAGAATTGATATTAAAATTAAAGTGACACATGATCACATGGGAGATTTGGAGAACCAATGACATTGCCATATGTTTCGCCAGAGCAGGAACCCTACAGTTGCAGCTGGTGTGTTAACAAACAAACATGTCCTTACCTAGATATGTATATTGCACAATTATTTCTTTCCACTTTTATCAATGAAGTGCTATTGTGCTAAAGTTGATTAAAAATTGATAACTGATCTTTGATTCTAATTACTTTCTATTGTGCCTCTTTTGAACTAATTTTCAGCATTGTTTGATCATTCTTATATCGATATTTCCTAGAAGCTAAAAACCAGAATTTAAATGACTGTAGCATGCAGGTTGTGGAGGCTACATCAAGAATTTGTACCACTTATGTTACTGACAGCTGATCGGCCTCCAGAGCTTCTAGATGCAGGAGCAAGCCAAGCCATTGATCAGGTTCTGAATATCAATTTCCTGTTAATGTTTGTTCAATATTTTGCTTATTAGAATCGGGTGTCCCGTGTTTATTAATTAGTAACAAATGCAACCATTGGCCTTATTATTTAAGGAAATCAGTTGTACTCAAAAAGCAATTGTGCTAATGGGCATATCTGGCTGAAGCATGAATACATGCATGGTACGGTGGTATTTGTAAGATGAGATTTAAATGAAGTCAGCATTGTGACGAGACAAACATTATATCTACAAATAATCAATGGTAATCATTTCGTGAAACTTAAAGGTATTCATGGTATCAGAAATTCAACAGTCCGCATAATTCTGTGTTTTTCCTCTTTATTATGACTTAAAAAGATTTGAATTAGCTATGAATGGATGCATAAAGCTTAGTGATGATTATATTCATTGATATGTTTTATCATCGCAAGTATTACAAACTTAAATAATGATCGTACTGATTATGTATGGAGTACTCTTTCAACAGGTAAATCATTTTGGCAAATTTTTTAGGTTCTTCTTTAGCCTTCCTCCACCCACAGATCAGATTCCTGCAAGAATGGTCCTCACAACAATTGATTCTGCCGTTTACTGAGCAATCCAAGCACCGTTTGACCCTGTGCATATTAATTGTGCCTTTAGAGAGCCATTGGCCAATCATCCAAAAGAATGGACATCAATCTGCTTAAGCGGGCTAGACTTATGGATGTCAAAAACAGAACCTTTTACTAAATACTTCAATTTTGATAGTCCCATTGCGTGATCTGAAGCCAGGAATGAAATTGCTGAGATTTTACAACTAACCCAAAATGCTAAAAAGCGTCTCCTGGTGATTTGTGCTATCCACACAGAAGATGATATTTGGGCCACACCTTTTCTTGTTAGACACCTTTACTGGCCAGCTGTTGCTGATATTCCGTCTGGTCTACAATTACGCAGATTATTAGCTTCGTTTCCCATTGGGGAGAACCAGGATCGAGCCTGGGGTCTTCCATTTATGAGGGGGTGGCTAATTTATTCCACATATTATCTCAGAAAAAAAAACTTCATTTCCAGAAATTGAAGAACATTTTCTTTTCATAGATCATCTGGATCACGCCCTTCTTTTAGATTCTTTCAAGAACTGGGCACAACCGGATGTTGTTGTTCAGGTATGGCTTCGAGCTCTTCAGTTTCTTGTGTATTTGATATCAAGTGGCAATGCCGTATATCCTGCTTTCTGTTGCTGCTTACCATGCATTCTTAATGTGCATATAAGTTCTTTAATAATTAACAGTTCATGTCGCTTTCATCTGCACTTACATAGCACAAGAAGGATTCCGTTGAAAGGAGATATCTTTTGCGCCGAACTGCTACATAAGGAAGTGAATTATAATATCCTTAAAAGGGGATTTCTTTTGCACTGAACTGATTTACATTCAAGATTATACCTTTTTTTAATAGTATAACCTTTTTTTATGTTTAATTGCAAAAACATCACAAATTAAGGCGATGATGATTCGTCACTCTAATTATGAATTGAACAGTCTAAGAAATCTGTATAGGAAATTGGGTCCTGATAATACTTTATTCTGTTTAATCTTATGGATATTTATATTGATACCGTTCTTTGCATTAACATTTCGAAAAATCAACATATGCTGGTAAGTATTATCAATCATGCAATATTTTCCTTCTATCTCAATTATTTGCAGACTGGGAGCAAGATTACAAGCAAACGCCTTGGTCAATTCCTTGAGTTCTGTTCCCCCCATTCATATATCCTGATTGACAATCATCCATTTCGTCATGATCCTTCTCATATTGTCACTCATAGAGCCCAAAGTAACATTTCGCCATTTCGGAATTTGCGCATGTTTTACATAGTATCCAAGTTCCCAAAAAGCACGGCAAGTGGAATCTTTTTCTGAAAGCACTGAATATGATGGTAAGAATTTTACGTTTGCATTCAGCTCTTCTTCTTTTCCATTCAGTTCTTGTTGCAGCCTTATAAGGCAACTCTTTGATATATCTATCCTGTTTTGTTAATAGGGTTTCTCAATTACTAATTTCCTTGAGATATACAAGACCTTGTCTGTGTAGGCTATTCAGGTTCATCTAATGATTGGACATTTATCCATATGTTATTGATGAATATGCTTGCAGAACAGAAATTAAGTTTTCTAGCATTTTAACTGCCATAAAGATTGAAAACAAGCCCTTTCTTTCCCATAGTTGTTTCAGCCAAGAGTTTCTCACCTAATTTGGCATTTTACTTCGGTGTGATAGCTTGATAAATATAATTCCACGCAGTATTCTCAGTAGACCTCATCTAGACAGAGAAGAGCTTTGACAAGGTTTTTATGGCCAGTTGTCAACCTTAATTAACTTTAGCTCAATTAGTCATTTCCTATCTGAGGAAACTATGAACCAGGAGAGGGGCTTAGCTTGCCATGATTCTAGAAAACCAACTGGCATCTTCCAAATTCTCCTGGACTTGGGAACAATTTCAGACATGGAAAACAATACAAGTATTCTCCTGTCTAATAATAGTTTCCATAATAGGTTGCATTGGAGATATCATTTGTAATTCGCTCGGAAACATTGCTAACTGAGCCGTACGTTGCACACATAATTGGGGAAGCATTAGAGGGTGAAGCAGCATTATTTGTTGGGAACAGTATGGTTATTCGAGATGTAGACATGTATGGTAGGGGCTGGGTGAAAACTGCCACTAATGATCTTCATATCACTAATTGTAATCTGCCGTACCATGGAATACAAGTGGCTGGGAACAGAGGTGCAAGTGGTATCGATGGTCTGTTCAACACTGCTGTTGGTTTTGCTGTAGGAAATAACAATAAGGTCAGCGTTTTCATTCATATTAGCTTTGAATCGATTAATTTATATGCTACCGTGGTTAGCAACCATTGACGAAGTAATTTTATTTCTTGTTCTTTTAATGGACTGCTCTAAGAAGGTCAAAATTAACTAATTAAGAAAACGTTCTTTTGATAATTTTTTTCAAACTTTATTATTATTGGAAAGAACAAGTTTACATACTTATTTGGTAAATATGAACTGCATCAAACAAAAGGGGAAGTAGATGAGAATTAAATTGTTTAAATCATTGTTAAAGTCACAAATGTTTTTGTTTGTGGAGTCCAGATTGATAAACTGGATCCTTACGCGATGCAGTTTTAGTGATCTATATGATGGGTGAAACAACCCCTTCATGCTTCAGCTCCAAAGTTGCATTCTTATTTAATCCTGCTACTTGCTGCATGATTTTGTTTATGTGCTTCCATGACTGAATAGAAACTTGTTTTGATATATAGTTGACTATGATCAGGTACTTTGTTTGATTGGTGATGTATCTTTCCTCCATGATACCAACGGCTTGGCGATTCTGAATCAGAGGTGTGAATCCTAATTACTTGGTGCATTTTATTTGTACCTCTCATTCTTTGTGCTGTCTTTTCTAGTCATTTTTTTGCATGTCTAAGAGCTATACAGTAAAAATGATTTTGTATCAGCCTTTTTATTAATAAATATGTTCCTTTGCTTTCTTTTTAACTAAATTGAACACTTGAAAATGATCTTGTTGTAAGTCGTTACTGTAACCAAATGTTGTAAAGGCACAAGAGTTGCTTACATATGATAGATGAAGGTTTGTTGCTCTTGAGAAAAAAGAGGAAGGTCTACTCATGGACCCTTGGTTCTTACATTGCTTTGATACCGTGTTGAAGCTAGGGTTTAAGTAGAGAGTAGGGATGCGAATTAGAGAGGAAGATAATATGTTATGAGGACATAATATGATCTGAAAATAGTATGAAACACATTTTGTGAGTTACATATTTAGTGGTTTTCTTTACAGAATGAACTGGCAAGGGTATCATTGTCCATAATACACGTGCAGGTATATTCATCTGATTGAACATAGTTCAATTGAGAACATGCAAGTATTAGTTTGCAGGTTCCAATATGCAACTTACACAATTTCATGATTGTGATTATAACTTAAAGAGGAAAAAGTTTGCTCTTAAACATAAATTATCAGTTATATTCTAATTTATGAATACATGTTTTCAGAGTATCTGTTGTATTATGCTGCGCTTGATTAGCCTTCTGGTTAATGTCTGTAAGGCTGCACGATCTATGCCAACTTATCTTTGTAAGCCTACATTAATTGTATAAATCAACTTCACAGGTTTTAAAGGCTACACTGACAGTTCTATTAGAGAAAATATCTTTGCCATCTGTTTCTTTAACCATTCTTGCTTATTGCATTCGCTAAATAATGTATTTTTGAATTTAGGACAAAGAGGAAACCAATGACAATACTCTTAACAAACAATCATGGTGGTGCGATTTTCAGTCTCCTACCAATCGTGGATAGGACGCCAACCAGTGTTTTAGACAAGTACTTCTACACATCCCACGATGTCTCAATTGGCGAGCTGTGTTCAGCACACAGGTAAATTCGAGAATGACCCATCATACACCATTCTATTTCTCTGCTTGACAAGTTAAAATTCAGTAACGCATCTCTTTGGAATTGCATGTGATCCTATTCCTAAGTAAATGGAATATGAAGCTTCAAATGTTAGAAGCTGTATTTCAATTATAGAAAATTCAATTGCCATGTCTTATTTTTCGTTAATGAGCTTGAACATCACAGATTTGGATATGACCGCCACACCTTTTATCATAGATTCATAATTGTCACCCTCTAAGCCTGTTTTTACCACAATAATATCTGCTATGGAGCAGAAATCCACATTCTGAAGTCTCCAAAGTAACTTGACAAATTTGTATCACGGCCATCAGCATGACAATTATTTGAAATCCACATTTTTACCCGAGGATACCATGTTGTGGTGCACATCTCCATAGAACACCTACATTATGTGGTGCATTAGTAATATCTACAATGTTGGTTATGCAACTTAAGTTCATGGAAGCGAGAAGTGTAAACCCTATTGATGAATTTAACTTGCATAGAAATTTGCGAAGAGGTTTAAATTAAAGGCTATACAGTATATGAAGTGTGTAAAGAATACTGCATGTTAAGGTTAGTCCATATACCTTCCCGTAGATTTAAATTGCAAGATTAAATGTATAATCAGACATGATAATTTTCAATGATCCTGAAGTGGTCATGAAGTTTAGTTATCGCTAGGAATTGCTGTAACCACTAAACCTAATGTTTTATATAGTGAGGGGTGAACAAGAACTGTTTTTATACTTACCAACATCGCTCCTCCAATGAAAGACAACCCACTGTTTTACCTTTATACCTGGAAGATAACATCTTACAGCTTTTTATTAAAAAAATTTATGGCGAGAACTGATTTTAGGATCTTTTTCCAAGTACTATAATAACCACTACAGACAAAATTAATCCAATGAATGGGCCTGCGGCGGTTTTTTTTTGTGTGGGGGGGGGGGGGTACGGTGTTATGTTCCACCATTTTTTATATCAATCGATTTATGCTGCCTCTCACGCAGAAGACCACATGTTATGTTACGCCAAAAGTTTATTCTAGTGGTGGTGGGTTTTGGGGGGCTCTGATACCATGTAAACGGTCAGTTCACCAAAAGTCCAATCTATTGGTTGTGGGATAGTAATTGTTTTAGAAATATCCAAAAGAGAGAATCTAGATTGCGACAGAGAAGCTAGAGAACAGATATTTTAATTCTTGTGTGATTTAAATACCATTTGTCCACGCTACAGATGGTTGCAAGCTAGATGGTTTTCCGACAATTCAACATTTAACACCCCCTAGATCAAATGGACAGATAGTATAATAGCATATAAATCAGCGGATTCATGATTTAGGCCATCTAAATCGAGATGAAGGGTGTCGATCTTCCAGAAAAGTGATGAATTATCCACATTTAAAATGACTACCTGGGAAAATTTACTAAAAAGTCTGTGAATGTTGTTGTTGCAACCTTCTCTCTCTCTCTCTCTCTCACACACACACACACACACACACACACACTCACACACCCCTTGAAAGGCTAAAGTGATAATATTATAACATATTACTTAATAATATTGGAACATAGTACTTGATAATATTAGAACATATTACTTACTCAAGATTTCACCCCCATAACTGTAAGAAATGATATTTACAGTGTGAAGCATATACTGGTGCAAACAAAAAGTGAACTGCAGCATGCCCTAAGGATGTCTCAGAAGCAAAACGACTGTGTAATAGAAGTTGAGAGTTGCATTGCAGATAATGCCAAATTTCACAGGTTTTATCTCCATACCTGTGCTTCAAATCTCTAGTCCAAAAGGTTTCTTCAATTTCTCAGACTTAAAAACTTTAAGAAATTGATTGCAATCAACGCAGAATCATAAGCAAGTTTGCATGCCAAGCAGCAGAACAGACACTCCGTGTCCTTAAAAGGTTTTCGATATCTGAAAAGGACGAGGATGGCCTATTTCTTTGCAATATCCAAGAGATGAAATATTCATTTTATAGGCAAGTACATTTAACACGTTAAGATAATAAACTTCTTGAACTGAAGTACGAAATAGTTATTTAATTGTTGAATAAATTAATTTTGTTACAGGATCCAACTTTGTGCTCCACTGACTTCAAGTCCTGTTAAAAATGACAAACGGATTTTATCGTGAAGGCTTTATTTTAGCTATATGTTTGGATAACGGAAGTGTGGGATTTGGTGAGGTTTGTCCTCATTAGAAATTTAGTTATCTATAGACAATTCATTTACAAACGTGTTATGTTGGCTACAATACGTTCCAGTAATTTTTATGGGATTACTATTTATTCACGGAGCTGATCATTTCTACTCTTGGAGATGAAATGCCTTTGATATAACATTTTATTCTACTTGTAAGGATGCAAATAATCCAAGGTGAATTGGGAATAACATAAGAGTACCGTTTAAATTAAGCAAAGTTTTCAAGTTTTTCAAAAACATCTTGGCCAAATAATATTATTGAAGTTTGGTAGCTTCCAATGCAATTAGCATACTAATAATAATTATTATAGATATTCAAGATTTTTTTTAGAGATGTTAATTAGAAATACATTCTAGATTAGATAGACACTGACTGGCCGAGATACTCAGGAATTTGGAGGGAGCTTCATATTATACTATCTAGTTTAGATGTTTTAGTGTTCATAGGAGTATGGCTGCGATTGAATTGAATATTAAGTAGAGAAGAAATGTTTTGTTTCTTGCTCATATTTATGTGAACAGTTTACTGAATTTTTTTTATTCCTTATGCTCCAAGTGATTGTTTTTGTATGCCAACTTTGTATGCTCCTTTAATAATGGGCCTAGTGACAATATTTGTTGATCTCCATGAGGGCATTATCAATCAAAAGATGGAAAATCTAGTGTAAGTGTTCAAGCATGAGTCCACACACCTATAATAGAAGTGAAAGCGCCCAACAGTCTTCATGACGTCATGGGAACAAAGAAACATTTGCTACATAAATATCAGTAACGAGCTGCAACATTCGAAAAATTCTCTCTTTGGACACTGCAGAAAATATATCATAACCTCACCAATTGTTGCGACTGATATGCTGAGCCAGTGAGTTGGCCCTGCTATTCTTAAATAAGTTCTTACTGCTTCTCTTTACCGGGTAGACCCTTTTCTAATCAACGATTATCAAAAAATGAATGTCATGATTATGTAAATATTTTCCAAATGCTATCTCCCTCTCTACATGTGATATGGATTATGGACTGTAGGGGGGCATGTGGTTTCTGGTAACACAAAATTACCGCACTAGCGCACTACGTCCAGTCTGTAATTCAATAATTGCATTTTAGTTTTATCTGATATCATGCATACTATATAGATTACTTCTTAAAAATGTTTGCCTGTCAATTACATCTTGATTATCTAACAGGTTGCGCCAATCGAAATTCATAAAGAAGATTTGTCGGATGCTGAAGAGCAACTAAGGTTTTTGCTTCACGTAATGGAAGGATCTGAAATAAGCTATCTTCTTCCTCTGATTAAAGACTCGATCTCTACCTGGATATGGAGAATCTTAGGAATCCCAGTGAGTAATCCTATAAATTTTTTGTACACAACTAAGCTTCCATACTGCTGTAGATACATGGCACTAACGTAAAGCCGACTTTGTATTTTTATTTCTTATTGTTAGGAATACATCTACCGAATATGTGGGAAAAACGATGAATAAAGGAAACAATCACGCAAATAAAATGGACACACGGGATTTTTAGAGTGGTTCAGCAATTTGCTTAGTCCACTTGCCGCACTAGTTTTTCTTCTTCTTTCATTCCAAGATTACAAGATACATGATTTCTCTCAAGCTATCGGCAATTGAAGAAGAGACAACAATTTTGTTGAAGAGGGTTTTTGATGGCTTGTTCTGTGGCTTTAATTGAAGCTTGATGCCTTCAGATGATTGCTATATTTAATCCTCTCCCAATATCTCCTATTTATAGCAAAGCCTTTGAAGATAAAGCCAAGGAAAAAACTATCATGTCATGGAAGAAAACACCAAATTAGCATGTAAAACAACAAACTCCCAAAACACCATGCTGGCCCAACATTAAAGCTTTGAATAATTCAACCAAAAAAACCAAGCTTTCTTTCTCCTTTTCTTTTGACCACATGTTTTTCCTTTATTCAGCACATTTTTCTCAACAATCTCCTACTTGGGCTGAATACCGATCAATCCGCGTTTCAACAATCTCCTACAATCTTGTCTTCTTCTCATAACCCAAAAAATGCTCCTAGTGCGGCACCTCGGTACTAACCGTGCCAGCCGAGGCATTGCATAGCCTCAGTTTCTCAATGGTGACAACCTTGGTAAACATATCTGCCGGGTTCTTCGATCCAAATCTTTTCTAATGATAATATTCCACTATCTACAAGATCACGGATAAAATGATATCTCAACTGGATGTACTTTGTTCTTAAATAAAACATTGGATTCTTTACAAGATGAATAGCACTATGACTGTCACTGGAAAAAAAAATTGTTGTCTTGCTATTTGCTTAACTCCTTCAGAAAATTCTTCAACTAAATCGTCTCCTTTGCGGTTTTAGATATAGCCATATATCATGCTTCAATGGTTGATAAAGCAACACTTTTATGGAATTTAGCCATCCAACTCACAGCCGTACCATCCAAAGTAAACACATAACCTATTGTACTCTTCCGGCAATCTAAGTCACCACCTAAATCTGCATCGGTGAATCCCTGCAAAGTCACACTGCTTTTCTTGAACTGAAGTGACATATCTGAGGTGATTTTGAGATATTTTAGAAACCACTTCACGGCTTCCCAATGTATCCTTTCAGGATTCGCCATGTATCTGCTTACTACTCCCACTGCATGTTCTATGTCAGATCTGATACAAACCATAGCATACATCAAACTTCCAACCGCCGATGCATATGAAACTTTTTCCATATGTTTCCGCTCCTCATCTGTCTTGGACGACTGCTTCTTGGTAAGTTTGAATTGACTTATTAAAGGTGTGCTTCTAGGTTTTACATTATGATAATTGAACCTTCTCTATGTACTTCTCTTAAGATAACTCCAGAATTCCTTCTGCTCTATCTCAAGTGATTCTCATCCCAAGAATTTGCTTTGATGGTCCTAAGTTTATCTCAAATTCTTTTGACAATTGTATGTTTAGCTTGTTGATCTCCTTCATGCTAGATCCTGTAACAAGCATGTTATCCACATACAAAGGCAAAATAATATAGGAGTCATCAAAATTCTTGAAGTAACAATTACGGTCCATCTCACTTTTTATGAAACCATTATCACACATGAACTTATCAAACTTCTTGTACTACTGCCTGCGAGCTTGTTTCAAACCATACAAACTTTTCTTTAAACTACACACAAGATTTTCTTTACCGGGAATTTGAAAACCTTCTGGTTGCGTCATGTATATGTCCTCATCTAAATCACCATGGAGAAAAGCTGTTTTCATATCCAGTTGCTCTAGATGCAAATTCTCAGCAACAACAATACTGAGCATCAATCTGATAGTAGTTAATTTGACTATAAGAGAAAAAAATTCAGTGTAGTCAATACCTTTCTTCTGCTGAAAACCCTTCACTACTCACCTTGCTTTGTATCTTGTGCTGCCATCATTCTATTTTTTGATCCCGTAAATCCATTTGTTCTGCAGAGCTTTCTTTCCTTCTGGCAACTAAGTTAGTACACATGCTATGTTTTTCATTAGAGAATCCATCTCATCTCTCATGGCTAACTCCCACTTGACAGAACCTTTCACTTGCATTGCTTCATTAAAATATCCCGGTTCACCAGCATCAGTCAACAATAAATAATGTAAGAATGGAGAATACCGTTGTGTGGGTCTAGACACCCTTTCCGATCTTCTTACAACCACTTGAGGAGTGGTTTGTTCCTGTTCTACTTTCTGCTCTGCTGTAGTGTTTTCAGGATTTTCTTGAGATCTCATAGCTACATCACTATCTCTGATCTTTTCTAATACAGCCTTTTCACGTTCTTCTGGTTGTTTTTCTGTACTATCAGATCCTGCTACAAGTTTGTCTTTATACAGTACATTTTCATTGAAGGTTATATCTTTGTGTCTTATGATTTTTCTATTTTTATCATCCCAAAATCTATAACCAAAACAGTCAGAACCATAACCAATGAAATTACATTTTTTAGCCTTACGGTCAAGCTTGTCTCTTTTATCAGAATCTATTTGCACATATAAAACACAGCCAAAAACTTTCAAATGAGAAAGATTTACCTCATTTCCAGTCCATATCTCTTCTGGTATCTGGAAACCCAACTGAACTGAAGATCCTCGATTTATTAAGTAAGCTGCTGTGTTGACTGTATTTGCCCAAAAATGCTTTGGCAACCCTAAATATAGTCTCATGCTTCTTGCACGCTCATTTAAGATTCTGTTTATTCGTTCAGCGACACCATTCTGTTCTGGAGTTTCCGGAATCGTTTTTATCATCCCGATTCCGTTTTCTGCACAAAATACCTTTAGCTCCGTACTGTCATACTCACCACCATTGTCAGATTTCAGACATTTAATTTTTAGACCAGTCTAATTTTCAATCTTAGCTTTCTATCTTTTAAAAATACCAAACATATCAGATTTATTTTTCAAAAAATAAAACTATATCTTTCTAGTGGAATCGTCAATGAATGTGACATAGTAGCGAGAGTCTCCAAGAGAATGAACCGAGACTGACCCCTATACATCTGTATGCATCAACTCCAACTTCTTATTTTTTGGTGGCCTTCCAACTTTTGAAAAGCTAACTCTTTTCTGCTTACTATAAACACAATCCTCACACAAGCCAATATCTCATTTCAGGTATCGCCCTTTTGATACTAACAATTTTATTCCTTTCTTGCTCATGTGTCCGAGCCTTTGGTGCCATAGTTTAGAATCATCACCACCTTTGACCGCTGTCTCTGTGTCTTTGTATTCTGCAATCGTATACAAGGTTCCCAACTTAATGCCCCTTTCTACAACCATAGCGTCTTTGGAGATCTTCCAAGCACCGTCTCCAAAAAAATGTTGTATATCCTATACTGTTTAGCTGACTCATGGAGATAAGATTTCTCTTCAGGTCAGGAACATATCTGACATCTTACAACTTCCACTGAGTTTTATTTGTAGTCTTTATATGAACATCACCTTTCTCAGTGATTTCTAAAGGTTCATCATCAGCCAAATAAACCTTTCCAAACTTTCCTGCAGCGAAGTTGTGCTATAAGTCTTTGCACGGTGAATGAAACGAAGCAACAAAGTCCAGAATTCAGGACTCGATAGGACTGTCAACTCTACATATAAGAGAATTATGGATCTCTTTAGTAGCAACATTTGCAGAAGAAGACGCTTCTTCCTGATGATCATTCTTCTGGTATTTTTGAAACTTCTTGTTTTTCTTTGGTTTAATGCAATCATTTGAGAAGTGGTCTTGAATACCACAATTCCGGCCGTTTAGATCTTTGCAAGGCTTTGATTTACTCTTCCTTTTGGACTTAGATCTGCCATTGCTCGGCTTATGTACTCGTTGAAAACTCCTTCCTCTGCTTTGGGTACTCAAAACAGACCCCGAAGATTCTCCTGAATCTCTCCTGCGAAAATTCTCTCTGAGAATCAAATCTCGGGCTTCATCGAGTCTTAACTTCTTATTCCCTGAAGAACTGCTCACCGCGGTCACAGTTGCGGCCCAGATTTCAGGTAAGGAGGATAACAAGATCAAAGGTTTGATCTCGTCATCGAAGTCTATCACAACAGAACACAATTGAGTTGTAATCACATTAAAATCATTAATGTGATCTGCTACAGACACACCTTCTCTTATCTTCAGATTAAATAGACGACGCATCAAATATACTTTGTTAGAGGCTGATGGTTTTTCGTACATATTTGATAGCGCTTTCATTAGATCCGTTGTAGTCTTCTTGTTGATAATGTTGAATGCAATATTCTTCGCCAACGTTAGATGGATCACACCCAAAGTCTGACGATCTAATAGATCCCAATCTTCTTCATTTGTATCTGCTCGTTTCGTATCCAATAAGAGTTCATGAAGCTTTTTCTCATAAAACTAATCTTCAATCTGAATCTTTCAGAACCCAAAATCCTTCCCATCAAATTTATCGATCTTTACTTTCTCTTCATTCGACGCCATCTTTCGTCTCCAGTCGTGGCAAACTCAACTTCTCTTTCGGATATGAAACAACACTTTCAAAACTACAATCTAAGAAAATGGGGAAGAGGACACAAGTGTCGTTACCCACCGTTAACCAGATCGTAGAATCGAAAGACCCTTTGGTTCCCTAACCACGCTCTGATACCAGTTGTTAGGAATATATCTGCCGAATATGTGGGGAAAACGACGGATAATGGAAACAATTCTTATTTCTTACCGCCTCGCTTTATCTTCCCAAGTGTAAGATGTGGCCTGGAGATGACTTTACTTGATGCTCTAGCAGCAAAACATGCTTCAAGTCTGTCAAATCTATTCACTTGATGTAGTAGCTCCTTCCAAGATGCTAAGGCAGTCTATAATGATACAATGGTGAGAAGATCAGCAGGGATACCAATATGTGCCCTTGTAGATTGCGATGGCAGCCCAAAGCAGGTAGCTCATGTGGTGTCCTGTTTAGTCAATGAAGGCTTCACAACAATAAAAATGAAGGTAAGAAACTTTTTTAGAGTTAATTATAGTTGTCCAATAGATTCCTATTGTGAGAAGAAGATTGATTATGTGTATTGAAATTTGAACTAATTATGGCAGAGGTGATTGTTATAACTAATAACGTCTTCATAATGGATTTTTTGCTTTTAATTTCCATTAGCATGTCAGATCACGGTTTCTTAATGCTTGACACTTCCATACATTCTGTCTTAAAGTGACTTTACCATACAGGTTGCACGTCGGGAAAACCCTAATGAAGATGCTTCTGTACTCCAAGAAATTAGATAATTGCGGAGAGAA
Organism: Agapanthus africanus; assembly: GCA_030015575.1. Classification (NCBI taxonomy): domain Eukaryota; kingdom Viridiplantae; phylum Streptophyta; class Magnoliopsida; order Asparagales; family Amaryllidaceae; genus Agapanthus; species Agapanthus africanus. Next base: position 22,276,106 of record JASDDO010000016.1, read on the forward strand.
TATTAGTAAGAGGGAAAATTCGCTTGTTAGTGTAGACATTGCCGAGGAAAATTTGTCTACTAGTGCTCATAGCATGGATGAAGCTTGGTTAGTCTGTATTGAAAATTGTATTTTTTCTTGCTTGACTTCATGTAATGTTCTATCGAGAGTAATAAAAAGATTGACTTTTCCACTGTTCTCTTTTCTTTCGTTCTTGCTGAGCTAAGATGGATTTTTCTTCATTTGAGAGAACCCTAGGAGATAGCAACTCTTTTACTTTAATTTTCTTGCAATTTCAATTCAAGTAATTTATTTTATTTTCTTGTCTTTTATTAAATGTTCTTTACATCCATGCACTCTGTTGATGATTAGTGAGTAGTTTTCCTTATCTAGGACTAGTAATATGTACGTGTGTGATGAGAAAAAATTAATCATGTATCAAGATTTTAGTATGCTTGCTTGATGGTTATTAGTTCAAAAACATTTTGATTAAATTTGTTCATTTTTCAAAGTTTGTTTATTTCCCAAAGAGATGATATTTTGTATTGATAATTGTTGAAAGGTATAAAAATAATTACATCTATAAGAAAAAATGACATGGCATATTCTTACTCTAGAATCCTCACATAGATTTTTCTTTTTCTTTTTTGCACTTTTTAAATGAGAAAATGATAAACTTTTTGTCATGCTCTCATGAGTTCCGGTTATAATAAGATAATTCGAGTATAGTTTGGAACAACATAAACATTATATAGAACGTCATCAATTACACTTTTAACTTGATGAATTTCTCGTTGGCACAATGGGTCTCATTATTTATAAGTAGTAGGATGGGTGTAACAAAATTATACCAATATATAATGATTTCATTTTTTCAATATCTTACATGAGTCTTGAGCAATCATGATGCCCACAATATACACCATCACATTGACATTTCTTCATGCAAAAACTTAAAATATATATAGGGTAAATTGTCAAAAAGCCCCCTGCCTGCTTCAAACTTGTGTAAAAATCCCTAAACTTTTTTCTCTTGTTAAAAACCCTCTGGGCCGAATCAAAACCCTCTATATACCGGTTGTCTGTAATATCCAACGGTTGAGAGAATACAAGACCTAAATGAAATAGGATAGGGGTTTTTCACAAAGATTTTGGAACGGTAGGCCCTTCCTAACAATTTCAAAAATTACAAGGGTTTTAGACAACTCCCGAGTGGGCCGGGAACTTTTTGACAATTTACTCTGATATATACCCCCTTCGCCCCTCAAAAGATAGGCAAGGTTTCTGTTTTGGCTTGTCCCAAAATATAGTCCAATTTGTGTAGTCACTTAACATGTTAATTTTCAATTTTGACCCTAATCATTTTATCAATTTCCAACATTTACAGTTGGGATGCATGCTCCTCGGTTCCATATTTGTTTAGTTAGTTCCAAAGCATAAAGTTTAATGCTTTTATTCTTTATTAATGGTGATCTACAACCTCATACAAGTATTAATATTACTACTATACATTGGAGATTTATATCAAATCCTTCATGAATAGAAAAAAGGAAGAATCCCTTAGCAGCTTGGAAAGGAAAACATGCGTCCATTAGAGTATTTATAATGAGCTTCCAAATGACTGACTATCATTAAGGGCACATAGAAAGAATTCCATACAAAAAATATACTGCAGTAGACATCACATTAAATAAGGTGCCTAAACCAGTGGAACTCATTATATAGAGAGATGACTTGAAAGTTGATGTGCTCTTGCATCACACCATGGAAATCAAAATGGACGGTGTCGATTAGCCAAAAAATAAGTTGAGATCTATATATTAAACCGGTAAAGAGAAAATTTTCCAACAAAAGATCTCAGACCATCGGTTTAGAGCAATTTGATAACTTATTGGACTCAAATTAGATAGATCACAGTAATGACATCCAATTCACTTAGATTCAAAAAATCTAACTTTCCAAAGTGAAGAAATATTTTTCCACAAGAGAAGCAGTGCACCAAGAGAAAATAAAGTACTTAACACACTGATATATAGGAATTCAGTCTGCAACAAGAAAAACAAACTGACATGCAAAACATACACATCGAAAGCAATTCGTGGTGTGGAAAAATTCAATTGAAGATCTAGCCAAATTTTCTTGGCCTTTAATGATTAATCTTTCTTTCCATTTGACGGGGAGCAAACACTCTCAAACGTCCTTCCAAGCGAAGCCCAGCAGCCGCCTTCCTTCCCTTTAGGCGACTTGCTCTCTTCCTCTTTCTTCGGGTGTATGGCTTCTACAAGAGCCTCGATCTCTTCTTTTGCTCGTTCGAAGACACTCGGGCCTTTCACTTTATCGATCGGTGTGTTCTCATCGATGTCATTGCTCGTACCATGAGTTTCCTTGTGATGTGTTTTGTCTTTGTGAATGACCGCTTCAAACTCTTCCTTTGCTCTCTCAAAGAAGTTAGGCGATCTCACATCCTTATTACCTATCAACGATTTAAGAAGATAAACATGTTAGATCCTTAGCTGGAGAACGAAAATAAATAAATTAACAAATGGATCAACCTGAAGAACTCAACAAATCCACTTGTAAAAGCATATATTTCAAATACAAGACTTCTGCAGAAACATATGGAGAAAGATAATGTTGCTATCGAGAATACTCTCGAGGAACCGATGAAGCCAATAGTGAAACAGAAACATTGCAACAGTCTATTAGAATATATAGGCCGACACTGTTTGGCTTTAAGTTAGATGGATAAAGTTTTCTAAAATTATCTAAACTTGGGTCTAAAACTATAACTAGTAACTACTTCTTGTTTGGCTTTGCTGCCAAAGTTAGGATCATTACAGCTATCTCAGCTCCAAGATCGACATACTTGCGGGTGTTCCTACCTTTTCTTTCTTTCCTCTTAACCCCAAAGTCGAGTTTGGCCATGTTTGGCTACTGAGGGAAATCCTTGCAAACTTGCATAATCTATACATGGATGGCTCCACCCAAGGGCGGATCCACATAGAAAGGAGAGGAAGAATGTGCCTCCACTCAAATTTCAATGAAAAAGGATACCAGTTCTGAGTTTTGGAGCTTTTGAGTGTGTGTGTGTGTGTGTAACAAACAACAATAATGTCTAGCACAAGCAGTAAGATGGTCAAGGATATCAATTCCCAACATACACATATTTATATTTTACTTTTTAAGAAATGGTTAAGAATATCATTGAGATATTTTTTTGCATGATAGGCTCTCATATTGAAAACTTTTCTTTAGCAAGGGAAGTTTAACCCCAAATCGTTAAATAAAGAGTTGGTATTAAATAAAATATGTTTTCATAAACTAGTGTTTAGATCAACAAAAGCATAAATTGTGTGATGTGATGTAGTTCAAGATATGAAACCTTGAAAAATGTTCATGTGAATAATATTATTTTCGATATGTATCAAATTAATTTTAATTCTTCTCAATACCGGGTCAGCCCCTGCCACCCCTAGAAAATAAACTTCGGATATCCTTGCTCCAAACAAACATGTCCAAATTTATAGTCAAGGTAAATTTAATAAAGCACCATCAAACTTTCAAGGTTTTTGAGATAGCACCGTTATTTAGTCCATAAACAAGCCCTTCTTGAAGGCGATTCTTGAAGGCGATTCGGGGTTATTTAGTCCATGCACAAGGTTATTTTGGGGGTTAATTGGTCTACTAGTGTCTTAAATGAGTTAACGGAAGTAGAATTTTCAGACAACGTTGCCAGTTCAAGTAGGGCTTATGGCACTTCTAAAATTCGTTGGTGCTATTTCAAAAACTCTGAAAGTTCGTCGGTGCTTCAAAAACCATATTGTCTCAAGCCCCCCTCTCTACTCAATTTTATGGAAATAGATAGACGATAGCGACATAAAAATGAAATTGTACCAAGCAATGATCTTATCCAATTCAGCAAACATCAAACAGATGAGTTTTTCCTTTGCCTGGTTGTGTAATTGTTCTTTCTTGACCTTTTCCCAAAAATTTACAATATGAGTTTCAAATAATGAGCAAAATAAGCCATTCAATCTATGGGTGTAACAAAAAAGATCAACTTTCTATTGATCCAAAAATACTCACTAATTTCACTAAGATTACAACGCAATCGAGATCGGTAAAAATAAAAAGAAATAGGAGTTATTTTTTTTTTTACCTGAATCTGATTCAGCCATTGATGATGAAATCGTTGAGGTGTTGGTGAAAAACGAAACCCTAGAAAAATGGAGTGTGGGTTGTGATGGTGATGGATGTTTAGGCTCATATATGGGCCTGGCCTGGCCTGGCCCAACTACTCTGAGGCCTACTAATTGTTAGGCCTCGTATAAAATCATGCAAAGGGAAAACCCTTTTCTTCGGTTTTTCCATTACATGTATGACGTCGTTGTCGTTCACTCTGTGGATCGTTCCATCGTCAACATCGTCGGCATTGCTACTACTTCCATCATCATCGCTACCGTCTTCACTTCCTCCACAATTGTTGTCAAACCATTTCTTTCTTTTCAACTTTTTAAGTTTACTGCCACCATCACCCCTTTATATTGCCTCCTTCACCATTGTCGATGAGTAAGTGATGGATGTTGGAATCTCCCTCAGATGTTGTCCTCCGTCGATCTTGCTGCAAGCGCTCCTGAATTGTTGAGATTGAGAGTGAAAATTGGGTGTGTGGATCTCAATGGGTTGGTGTTGACACCGAGCTACCTGCAAGGGAAGTCCCGGGATGGGTGACCATTATAGGACCCTCCGACGATCAAGTAAGTACCGAGGTATAAATGCAGGGTAGCGGCGTATTGGAATTGATTTTGGCTTACCTGAATCGTCTGGAAGAGGGGGGTTTATATAGTGGTCGCGTGGGGGCGATTCGGCGTGAGATTCTCGCCGTCCGTTACGCCCCTAACGGCACGTTCGCGTTGATGGTGGGACACGCCTATTAATAGCGAGATACGCACGTTCACGAAGGAACGTGCCAGAATGGGATGCCAAACGTGGATCGGCGGAAATCTCGTTCTGACGAGATACGTGGAGACGTTACGGAGGCGCTTGGGCTCCGTGCTCCCGGTTGGACAGGGAGGCCGAGGAATCTCAGCTTGGTGGGTAGCTTGGAGTCGAGCGAGGAGGCCGATGATGCTCAGCTTTGTATCTACTCGGAGTCGAGCAAGAAGGTCGAGGATGCTCAGCTTTGTATCTGCTCGGAGTCGAGCGAGGAGGCCGAGGAGTCTCGGCATCCTGAGTGCATATGGTAGGTACTCCAGGGAGGCTCTTCCGAGAGGTCGGGTACCACCCCGTCACGTGGTCCCAAGGAAGACTCGTAATGTGTCGCACTAATTCCCCGTCGTAGCCCCAGGGGTCCAGAGGGTATGCGCTGACGACACGTCATCTCCCACGTGTCGCAATCTGGGGTGTTCCCGTTCATGAGCCCCATCATAATCCCCCCACTCTCACCTTGATCTATTTATGGGTCAGGGTCGAGAGTGGTAAGCCCGGCTTTTCATGACTCAGCCGAAGATTTCCCTGTGAGGGGCTACCCGACGACGGCGGGACATTTGCCGGCAGCTCCTCTTGGGTCGCTGGATCCACGTGGCGGCTTACGGAATTCCTCAGTTCTCGCGCGTATCTTTGGTGAGGTCAGCGGATCAGCGAAATGATTGCGCATTTAAAGAGGGGGCGCCGTTTTGTTCGCCCGCCGGTTGGATTACGTGCCACGTTTCCGCCGTTGGGTGGTGGGACGTGAGGAATCGTCACCAAATCCTGCAGTGAGGAAACATGTCTAATGGACGGTCGCCACGCGGAGATTTGACATTTGCTAGGCGCGACACTTCGTTTTGGCGGGAACCGATTTGGGCCGTTGGATGCCTCTTCGTGGAGTGTATAAATAGGAAGGGCTCTCTTATGGCCGGCACTTTGCCCTTATTGACTCACATTGCCTGAAGATTGCTCGACGCCTCTCTGCTTAGGTCGGAATCTCAACCAAAATTTTCCTCGGCGAGTCCTTTCTTGAATCAGGTTAGATGTCTTCTTCCGAAGTATCTGTTAACGTAGTAGGGATTGAGTCAGGCGATGAGCTTTTAGTTTCTGAAGCCGAGTCCAGTGGGTCTTCTTCCTCCTCGGCTTCTGATTGCCGAGAGAGTTTCTCTTCTTCTTCTTCTTCATCTTCTGAGGGGGGTGTCGCCCTTGTCTCACGTCGTCGGGGGACGACAAGGGCCCCAAAGGCGCGCATCGGGAACATCCGCGATGCGCCCTCGGTCTTGAACCGTCTTGATGAGCTTTCTGACATCCGGGTTAGATTTCATATCCCCTCCGGCTATTCATTTCATTTGGCCAGGGAGGGTGAACGGGAAGACCAGGTACAGGGTAAAGAGATTGCCCTGTACCTGGAAGCATTTCGGGCAGGGATGCGTCTGCCCTTCCCACCTGAAGTTTGCGCCGTGCTTCATTGTTTTCACCTTGCCCCGGGCCAGCTAGCGCTGAATTCGTGGAGAATCCTCCTCGGATTTCTGATTCGGCTGAAAATTGATCGGATCCCCTTTGACTTGAGCATCCTTCCTTCCTTCCTTTGTTATAAAAACTACCCCAGCACCAGTAAGGAAGAACCGAGCTGGGTGTATTTTTCGTTTAAAAAACATAAGGGTAGGACGACCGGGTCGGTGGTAGTGGTCGTCCCTTCCTCCATCCACGAATGGAAGGAAAACTTCGTCTTCGTCGGGCCACCGGAAGGTGAGGATTAGCCGTGTTGGGTTATGATAGCGTCCTGGCCATCTTTCGTGGCCGACGCGGAACAAAAATGACGTTTAAAAAACTTGGCGCTAACGAACCCGTCTTGAATCGAACCATAAACCTATACTAGCAAACTACAAAGAGCTAAACTACAAGGTAAGAAATGGTTATACCGAATGAACTATGTCCTTCGGTCTTCTACCATCTTCCCTAGCTCTTTAAGGCGTCCTCGACTGAACTTGGCCGCCGGTCTTCCTCCGTCGGAAATGATCCGCCTGAGGGATGTAGCTCATGGCTCTAGCTCCACACCAAAGATCAAGTGAAACAACTAGGGACTCTAGGTTGTTAATCTAGAGTGCCTATGCAGTGAAGTGTTCAAAGTGCTTATCTATCTCACCTCCTCTCTTGAGTCTCAACTCATGAGATTGTAGAGGGGAGGTTGAAGATGAAGGTGGAGGAACTCATGAAAACCCAAGAGGAGAGTGAAGCTGATGATGAGGTGAAGAAAAAGCAACCATACTATTTCATCCAACATCAAGTGTGAAAATAACATGAAGCATGGTTTTAATAAACTCATTTTTCCAATATAAAACCAAGCCCATGCTTGAATAGTTTGCACAAATGAATTAACAATTCATTTGTTCAACACTATACAAGAATGGTTCTCACCATACTCCCCTCTCTTGATTTTCCACATCATTACCCATTAAAATAAATGGATAAAAACTAAATGAGGTGTCCACCTTCTAAAATGTTATCTGTACAAATATGGATTGCACTCTACTGTATATACATACCTGTATTCGTACCGAAATACGAATACCCGAAGAGATAGAATAACACAAAGAATATAATACTAGAATATACATATCGAAATACATATACGCAAATTATTAAATCAATACCTGATTTAATAATCCGGCTCAAACCCGAGCCGGCTAGTATTATCAATTGTTCGATCGAAAGCCCGGGTATATAGTACAATCAATCGATCGGAACCTTGCACATATCCAATACGGCTACTACATCATTTCGCCAGAACCAGTGAAACCCTCTGTGTGGGACTCTAAAGACTTGTTAATACGCTGGCAGTGGGTTTAACCACAAGCACGTCAGCGGCACTAGCTGTACGTTGTAGGGTGTTTTTCGTCACCCCATTGAGATGGGAATACGCGCACGCTTGTCAAGCGTACTACAGATTCCTCCTGCCTAGGGTAGGCAGGGGTTTATTGATTGTGGGGATCCGAATCTCCGCCAGCCGCGGACTAAGCTGCCGTTAATCACCCCTCGCCTTTGGAGCGAGGGAACCTCCGATTGACGGGTCAAACAGGTCATGCGAATTCAATGTGCAGTGTTGTGTTTTGAAGGGGTTTTGGATATATCGGGGGCCCTGCAGAGTTTTTACGGGGGTCCCGCTACCTGGATAGCGGGCTGGGGGTCAAGAGGGCTAGCAGTCCCCTTACGGGGTGCGGGGCAGGGCCCCGTTAGAATTTTTTCTAACGGGGAGGTATTTTTAATGTGGAGTGTATATAAAATAAGGGGGGAAATGGCGTCGACGCGTGAGCGCCAGCGCCTCATGTGCCTAGCACGCGGACGCTGGGTGCCATCGCCCCACGTGCTTGGGCCGGCCGTAGGGCTCGACTTGGGCATGGGCCCATTTGACCTGGGCTTGGGCCTACCTGGCTTGGGGTTGACTTTGACTTGGTCAACCGGGGTGTAACTTTTTATCCTAACATGTAGGGATTCCTTAGCACCATGCCTAGGGTTTGGCTTGCATCAAACATGTTATAACAAAAATTTGGGGGTGTTAATCAATACCATCCATGAATCGAACTAGAAATTGAGGGTAACAAGAAGCAAGTATCACATACAAGCAATAGTCTAACACTAAGAGGATAGTAATACAACCTTTGTAGACCTTCTCTTTGTGACTCCTTAGATCAACTAGGGTTTGAACCGGTTCGTTTGAGTCCTTCCAAGTCCACGACGATCCGCCACGGAGTCCCTTTGCTCAAGCTCCTAACTTCACTTGATCTTTGAAGAAGTGGAGCAAACAACCAACACTAGTGGGCTAGACTAATATAGATTGATGATGTGGGTTGTAATCTCACTTAAAAACCTTTCCTTTTTGTTTCCTTCACTCACTTGAAAAAGGGTAGAGAGCAAGAAGGAGGAAGAAGAAAGAGATGGCTAAGCTTGAGCTCTTTTTTGTGATAATCCTCAAGAATAATGAGAAAAGAAAATATAAATATGAGAGTCACACTCACATACAACCATGGTCAATAAATATCTAGATATTTTTATAAAGAGTTAAAGAACAAATGGAAATTAAACCATGGTCAATATTAGGTCAAGAGAAGAAGAATGTAGAATATTTACAACCATGATTTAATATCATTTTCTTTTTCTCAATAACAAATATATATATAAATATTTATACCATATGAGTCTTGCATAGCCATCTCCAATGTATCAACAACCATGACACATGTATGCATGCATGTGTGAATTCATATCAACATATATGTACATACATACATTCATGCATACATCCATAAAGAAAAGGTTTTAAATAAATGAGCTAAAAGTCAATAATATTAAATCAACACTTGATTTAATAATCCGGTCATATCACATACGACCCGACCAATAGAAAACACCCGATTAAAATACGGTATCAAATATACGCATTTAATCAAGCTCCCGCCCATATCCCATATGCACCCCACATCTTTTCACCTGAGCTAGGAAACCCCTTTGTGGGACTCTAAGACTCGTCAATACGCTAGCAGTAGGCAGTGATCATATCACATACCCACAAACCGTCAGCGGTTATAGCTGTACATAACGGCTCCAAGGTATTGAGCGATCAGAAGAAAAACAAGCGAACCTGTTAAAAATCCCGTCGAGCCAACTGACAACACTTACCGTACAGTCCGGTCTCTTCGTCAGATATGCTGCATATGGAGTCCAGGATGGTATCGTCGACCCCAATAACTCAATAAGTCATGCCGGTATATGGCTCATAACAGATTGAGAAACTACTGATAACACTTATCAGTAAATCTCTTCAGTCCTGACCAGGGACTTCCTGTTATAGCCAATCGAGCATAGCGCAACATCAACCCCCAATACCGGGAGAGACGAAACCCCTCCTATCACTCATTGCCTTCTTGTACCTCAGGACTGTACCCAAAATCCACCTGTTTGCACGACTCAGTAGAGCCGTGGTAGGGTGGAGATCAAAGTATAGTGGGAGGACACACATGACTCTATGACGATCTTGGGTCTACAGACTAACCTGTACCAGTGTCACCTGAGAACTGCTATCCGACGATAGATATAATACCACATAGGAGTTCTCAGCGAGTCTGTTCAGTGTACCCAGTCTCCACTGAGCACCCTTATACAATCTTTGGTGTCAACACACCAATGGATATGGGATCATCCATCGCCTATCATATGGGACAAGAAACGTATACGCTAGTCTACTCTGGAATATTGATGCCCCGTCTCGATACACCCACGACTAGGAACATTTCAAGGATATGCTTATAAACTACACATGTCCCACTAGTATGATCTACATCATAATCCCAGTAGTCAAGCAAATATCCTAAGGGCTTTATCAACATATACCAAATGAGTAATATGCATGATCAAGTGAACATGTCAAGATAAAGAACAACCAGATAGCATACTATCATGTCGAGCAAGAATGTCCACTGAATACACACACACGCGCGTACCGATACATCCACTATCAAATAATGGCCTCTAGGGCATACATATATCCAACAATCTCCCACTTGCACTAAGGATAATTATTGGCGTATCTCATACCCAACATCTCAAAAAGTCGCTCATGCTGCGGCAGAAGGAGGGCCTTGGTGAGTGGATCCGCGGTGTTATTCTTTATATCTACTTTCCGAATCTCGATCTCGCGGCGATCAACTATCTTCCGGATCAAATGATATCGCCTGAGGATGTGTCTGGATCGCTGATGGGACCTGGGCTCTTTGGCCAATGCCATAGCCCCATTATTATCGCAATACAATGGTATTGGATCAATAATGGTTGGAACTACTCCTAGCTCCAAGAAGAACTTCCTCATCCAGACGGCTTCCTTGGCAACATCATTTGCAGCAATGTACTCAGCTTCCATCGTTGAGTCTGCAACGGTATCCTGTTTGGAACTCTTTGTAACGTTTTAGAAATCGTTTTGCGAATTTTTCCGTTTTAGGGTAAAATAGTAGGTGTTTTCCGTTTTAACCCGATTGTGATCAAACTTCTGTATAGACTTGACGGCACCTAATTTAGCTAGAATGAAGCTAGTGCGCGGGCTTTGGGGGTCAATGGGAAGTTTTGATTCACATAGAATTTTCCCCTAATTAAATATTATTTTAATGTGTTATTTTCGCACTTAATTAGTGGTAATTACATTTTGGGTTAATTACTTCTAATTTGAATCATTGCTAATCTAATCACTAGATATTTTTGTTAATCCATCCATCCAAATATCTAGATATTTTGTGAATTTAAAAGGAAAATTTAAAGAAAAAGAAAGAAAGAAAAGGTGGCAAAATGCATTAATGAGCATTTATTGTCAATTTTAGCTAGAACTTTCTTCTTTTTTTCACAAAACCCCCCCACTCCTTGCTTGGCCGAGCCTCTTCCTTAGTTCTGCTCTCATTTTTCCCAAACCCAATTTCATCTTCTCCAAGCTCAATAAATCATAAAAAATCCTTGAATAATCCTACAAACTCATAATTAAATCCAAACCCATCATTCTTCTTCACAAAACTTGCTTTGATCTTCATGAAAACAACATTTTTGGAGGCTAAAATGATGGATCTAGTTTCTATTTTGTGTTCTTGAGAAGGTATAATTTCAAACTCTAATTCTTATTTGTTATGCTAAAATCATTTAGTTAGCTAATTAATTGGTTAATATAGCTTTAAACTCTTGTTTAATTCATTCATTATAATTTTAAAGAAGTTCAAGTTAGTGTTTAAACTTGATAGATGGGTTAAAGGTTAATTGAAGATTAGGAAAACTTAACCTACTTTGCTAGTTTGTTAAATGATATTTTCCTAATTATCTAATTAGCTTAATTACAAACTAGACTTTTACTAAACCCTAATTAGGCAAGATTAAAATTCTAGTAAAGGTATGAATGGTTTAATCTTGCTATATTGTGATGTTTGTAAATTCTAGTTTTAATAAAAACTTGTAGTTTTGTGTTAAAATGATATATGTTGCTTACTAGATTTCGGTAAGTTTTGGCGTGGGTTTCTTTCGACGTTACGACGTTATTTATATTAGATTCCACGTTTATTAGTGTGTTGTGAATGCGCAATCGGTACGATCAGGGTCTAGGCTTGGTAGTTGTGTCACTTTGCGTTCCTAGCTAGGGTCGTGCAGATGTCGTTCGTGTCTTTGTGTAGCTTTTGCTCTTGAGTTGGATTCGTAGTGTCGATACGCGCGTTAGCCACTTGACGAACACTTGAGAGTATATTTGGAGTTGGTGCGTCGGTCAAACGTAGTTGGTACGTGTTATTGATCGATTGCTAATATATACTTGTTATATTGTTATATGCTTTCAGGATCGCAGGCGGGGACTTCGGGCGCTGCGAACAGGGGAAAACGAGTAGTTGGCTTTACTTAGCCAGGAACGTTGGTGAGTAGATTTAACATCTACAAGGGGATCGCCCGCATGGCGTTATACGTCTGGGCTAGATCAAATGACATGCCTATTAGTTAGAAGTATACGGATATTGATTGTGCATGTATACCTTTGTTGCTTATCTCATTTCCTTGTGTATGGACTTAGTATTAATGAGACACAACACCATTATTGACGGTTCATGTTTCACGAGCACTAGTTGTATGCTACACACACACCGTTAATAATTGCCATGATACGCACAACACCTATACATAGGTGATATTGTATTGTTTAGGGACATTGAGACATGATCCCTATTTCCTTTTTGTGCATATGACATATAGTATACCTGTATATCTACATGCTTACACATATGCCTTGACATGCTTACATACTAGTTATCTATATACCTATATGGTATTGTACCATTAGTGATAGGTATATACACTTATGAGACATAGCTACATGTACATCTCACATACATACTTACACTTATACCTGGAGGGTATTACATCATTATTGATAGGTAGATACATATATCTTGCTATGCCAACATGGTTACGCATACCTGGCTATAGATACATGTTCACCTTTATTTGATATTGTATGGACTTGGAGAAATTAGGAACCGCATGATATATATATTAACTTGTTGCAGTTAAATAACGGTTTTTCCTTTATATGCTCATATTACCGTTTCATTTTGCACATATTACATTCATAGATTTCATATGATGTTCTCTGTTATTTTTACTCCTAAGTATATATAACAGTGGAATGAGACGCTGTATATATATATATATATATATATATATATATATATATATTAGTGGAATGGGACTCTAATATATATGTATTGATTCATGCAGTTATACTTATTCATTACTTGATGTTTTCTGGATTTGAGGACCGTGGTAGTTTCATGAAATTATGCATTATTTGAAAAACCCGGTTTCTCTTAATATGATATTTCAGCAGCCACCATGAGATTTATCGGTTCTGATATATATACCCTATGCGAGGAGGCGTCGTGGGCCGTGTGAGGGTACATGGTGGGGCCCAGAGGTACACCGGGGCAAGAAAGGTATTTCGATGCACCACGCCGATGAGCCTGACAGGGGAACCCATACCTACAGGTGACAGTACCTATGACACGGCGGTTATCGTGGGGATACCGACCGGGGTCATGTACGTATGGATACGTCGAATTTCGAGTGTCAGAGCTAAGCACTCGAGTTTTCGGGATAGCGTATGATATGTACCTATCAGGAGTGCTAGTCGTGGTGACAGCGCCTGATAGACCAGTATTTATGTGTCGATGCTAGACACTTGTTTCATGATGTTTTTGGGTGTCGATGTTGGACACTCATTTTATATGAAATTTACTCGATACTGGATATTGGATATATGAGATTTACTTGATATTGTACATTCAGGATATATGAGATTTACTTGATATTGTACATTCAGGATATATGAGATTTACTTAATATTGTACATTCAGGATATATGAGACTTACGGATATGAGAGCCAATTTGGGGGCTGATTTGAGGAAATTTGGGATTTAGATTGTCTTGATGGACTTTGGTTCTGTCACGAGGTCAGGATTCCATGAGAATGACATGTTTTATTCTATACTCCTCATTTATTTTATATGCATTGCTTCATGTATTAGTATTACCTGATAGAGTACATTTCATAACTGTTGCATATACATATTGTCATATTATTGCTTCATGTGTTAGTTGTACCTGATAGAGTACCTTTCATGACTGTTGCATATACATATTATCATATTATTGCTTCATGTATTAGTTGTACCTGCTAGAGTACGTTTCATGACTGTTGCATACATATGACCATTTATTGCTATCCGCTTGCATGTATTAGATTTGCACTGTACGTGCATACTTGCGATTACCTGCATATGTTATTTACTATTCACGAGTTGGCAACTCACCCCCGTTGTGCCCCAGTGTTTTGCAGGTAGTCCCTCAGGGCATTCGCAGCATGCTTTTTCATCTTTCGTATCATCTTTTGTAGCGGATACCGGTACGGCTGACTGTGTACAGTTTTGCTATAGGTGGGTTTTACGGTTATCCAATGTTGCTTATTGTATATTCGTTGTATCATGTACTCTCCATCTACCATTTTCATGTATTGACTTAGAGACTTGATGTGAGGACAATATTGTATATTTTGGTGACTTGGATGTCTTTTATGCAGTTTTATTTATATCGTCTTTTATTTCTTCGCTACGGCGTCGTATATCTGTTGTGGTGGTTGTCTTCCGCCTTTGGGCGTGGATTTTGCTCCTATTTGGGATGCTTTACTTATTTATGTTGTACCCATTTTTGGGGGTTAGTTTTTACAAAGGAGGTGCTGCCAAAATTTTTAAGAAAGTAATGTTGGACTTTAAAGAATTTGGTTTGAGATTTCAAAAGTTTTGAAAATGCTATTATCACTTACTACTTTTGATGGTTTAGATTGCTGGGTTTTTAGCTTACTTAAATTGCGTTACACCTGTAGACGTTGCGTAGTTTAAGAGCCATCATGTGCCAATTTCGGGTCGTGACAAAGTTGGTATCGGAGCGTTAGGTTTTACCTTTCGGAGTGTAGCATGACCTTGGTATGATGGAGTAGGTAGCTTAAGCAGAATAACGTAGTGTGTGTATGTCCGTGGCATACTCACGACACGGTACTCCGCCTAAAGTGACCTAAGTACAAATTACTTGAAATTCCCTTCTTGATGATACATATCCTTGTGATTCGATTTCCGTGTTCTTATCGAATCCTTTTCCCTTTATAGCCTTTGCCGCCGATGACTATGGGGACTCAGAGTGATGCAGCGAGAGCCGAGGTCAGAGTTGACTCGTGTGGGACGAGGACCGACCAGGATGGCACGCTCGTTGCACAAGAGCAGATAGATCCGCCTTCGATAGATCGTATCGCTAGGCTTGAGGCAGAGATGCAGGACTTGCGCCAGACGATGAGGTCTTTGGTTGAGGCCAGTAGAGCGCAGCGACAGGAGGTTGCCACCCCTGTTACCCAGTTGTTCCTTGCGATCAGTACACAACATTTCGTCACTTACACAGCACCAGTGGATGCGGCCCTAGTTGACGAGGCACGTCTTCCAGAGACTTTGGGAGTTCGAGGACCGAGGAGGGCTAGTACAGTCATCCCCGAGACAGAGGTTCAGTCGCCGAGACAGATTTCGTGACCGTCGCGGGAGTAGCAGAGGCTTGGGACGAGGACAGTCGTTCAGCTCTCATCCCCAGGAGGGTCAGCAGTCATCGCGTGGATGTTTTTGGTGCGGGAGCCTTCATCACCTCATTAGGAATTGTTCCTTAGCACCACGTCAGACTCATGTTCGGAGAGGTCATGGTCGCGAAGGGTTCACTCAGAGGGGACAGGTTGGTAGAGGTGGAGTTCCGTCAGTTGCGGGTAGAGGGCACACACCAGAGTTTGCTTCTAATCATCGGGATGCGCGGGCGTCCAATGCGGAGTTTTCAGGAATTAAATTCGTAAGTTCTTTTGTTTCGTAGGGTTGTTTTGTTCGGGATCTATGCATTCGTTTGTTTTACACACTTTGTGCCATGGTTGGGCCGAGAGTTGTGTATGCTAGATCAGCCATTGTTGTGTTAATTTCTGTCAGCGATTCTTTTGTTGCGCGACACGTATTTCGGTCGTGTGCCAATCGGTTAGGAGATAGAGATTCGTCCGTCGTTTTGATCCTTCATGAGATTTTGGATTTGACGTTCTCCTGGGTACGGACTGGTTAGCTACGTGCTAGGCGTCTGTGGACTGCCGCGAGAAAACAGTCAGGTTTTGTTTTCCCGGCGAGTCAGTTTCTTATTGTGCAGGGGGACAACGGTGCCGCCTCTCACAGCTTGAATTCAGCCTTTTCGCTAGTCGGCTTTTGAGGAGAGCATGTCGAGAATTCTTGGCTTCTATTCGTGATACCAGAGCCACAGTGGGTTGGTTGGACCGGCTTCCTATCGTGCGAGAGTTTTCCAATGTTGTTTCAGATGAGCCGGCGGAGCTTAGGGAGCTTAAGGATCAGCTGCAGAGTTGTTTGTTGGGGGACTTGTATGTCCAAGTGTTTCGCTTTGGGGAGCTCCTATTCTGTTCGTCAAGAGAAGGACGACAGTTTGAGGTTGTGTATTGATGGATCGTAAATTGAACTGAGTTACGGTGCGAATAGGTATCCTTTACCTTGCATTGACGATTTGTTCGACTTGCTCCAGAGTGCGAGACATTTTCTAAGTTTGTTTGGGATCAGGTCATCATTGGTAGCGGGTTCGGAGTGATGACATTCCGAAGACTGCTTTTGTGCGTGCTATGGGCAGTAGTGTTTTGGTGGTGTCGTTGGACTCACCAATGCCCTAACAGCATTTGTGGATATGATGAACCAGATTTCTTTAGGCCGTTCCTCGACCAGTTGATTGCTGTGTTATTGATGACATTCCGGTCTATTCTAATGTGTCGTGAGGAACAGGAGTAGCACTTGAGGATTTTCTTTGCAGACATTGGGAGAGCACCGGCTGTTTGCTAAATTCTTGGAGTGTTCCTTTTGGCTTGATTGTATTGAACTCCTAGGTCTTGTAGTTACGGGAGACGGTTTCGTATGGACCCGAGGAAGATCGAGGTCGTACAACTTTGGCCCAGACTTGTGTACGGGACTGAGGTCCGCAGATTTTTAGGCTTAGCCGGTTTTTACCGCCGTTTCGTGCAGGATTTTTTTTGTGTATCGCTGCACCGTGACTGGACTGACCGGGAAGGAGGTTCCTTTTCTTGGACTGAGGCATGCGTGCGGAGTTTTCAGCAGTTGAAGACTCGGTTGACGACTGCACCAGTTCCTTCTTGCTTTCTGGTTCGGGCGACTTTGTGGTTTAACTGTGATGTTTCGCGAGTGGGGCTCGATTGTGTACTGATGGGGCACTATAGAGTTATCGCTTATTCTTCCCGACAGTTGGAGGAAGTACGAGCAGGATATCCCACTCATGATCTGGAGATGGCCGCGGTGGTCGTGCGTTGAAGATTTGGGACACTACTTGTGTGGAGAGTCGTGTCAGATTTTCACGGACCCCCAGAGCTTAGTGTACATCTTCCTGCAACGGGTTTTGATTGTTGAGACAACGCCGTTGGATGGAGCTTGTAAAGGATTGTGATTGTGAGATCCTTTATTACCCGTGGCAAGGCGATTGTGGTAGCTGATGCTTGAGTCGTAGGCCCGGGGTTTAAATTGTCCCAGTTGTGCGCAGTTCTGAGACAGTCTTCTGCAGAATTGCAGTTCTTGTGCGATCATGGAGTATAGCTTAAGTTTGCCTCTACTGAGGGGACAACTTGCTCATGTCCGCGCCCGTCCACTTTTACTTAATCGTTTTCGTGAGGCACAGCCTACCGATGCTCGTTGTCTGTGATACTTGAGCATGTTCGGCAGGGTAAAGATTCAGAGTCCTTGATTTGTGACTAGGGTGTGATACGTTTAGGGAAGCGTTTGTATGTACCTGATACTGATGGGTAGAGACGCGGGATCCTAGAAAAAGGCACACCAGTCAGCCTTCCGTGTTCGTCCAAGTTCCACCATGATGTGACGTGACTTGTGGGATAGTTACGGGTGGGCAGGGATGAAGAGTGGAGTTTCGGATTTCATTTCGAGGTGTCTGTCCTGTTGCGAGCTAAGGTTGAGCATTTGATACCGGCTGGAGAGTTGCAATCTTTAACCGTTCCGGAGTGGGGATGGGAGAAGATCTCCTTGAATTTCGTTATGGTGTCCACCCAGGTCTAGTCAGGGTATGACTCCATTTGGGTGTTTGTTGTCCGGTTATGCTCAGTTTGCTCAGTAGTCCTTTGTTAAGTTTGTGCGTTTGCATGGAGTTCCTTAATGCATGGTATCCAATAGAGGCACCCGGTTCGCTTGCCGTCTTTGGCAGAAACTTCAGGAAGCCTTGCGTACTGGTTGAGCTTTAGCTCCGCTTTTCCATCTGTGGGACGATGGTCAGTTAGAGCGGACTATACAAACTTTTGAGGATATGCTTGTGCGTACATACTAAGTGTTTGTTGGCAGTTGGGATCGTCACTTGCCATTGTTATGGTTCTCCTTCGATAGCTGTTATCAGGAGACGTTCCAATTGGCAACCTTTAGGTTTTGTTTGCTAGGTCGTGTTGATCGCCTGTCTGTTTTTCTGACTCTGCGAGAGTAGGATTTGTGGACCCCAGCTAGTCATGAGGCTTAGGAGAAGATCCAGTTGATTCAGGTCAGGATGAGAGTAGCCCAGTGCAGACAGAAGTCTTATGTCGACCGTGGTGGTCGCAGACTTGAGTTCGCGGTGGGAGATCATGTATTCATACGGATTTTCCGATGAATGGCGTGTTGAGTTTTGGGAAGCTTAGTCCTAGATTGTTGGTCCTTTGAGATCCTTGAGCGAGTTAGTTCCGTCGCCTATAATATGGCACTTCCGCCCAGATTATTGAGTATTCACCCCGTATTCCTGGTGTCGATACTTCGCAATTATCTTCATGACCCTTCTCACATGATTCAGCACCAGACCGTTCTTTTGGACGCGATCTTTCGTTCACTAGCAGCCGATAGTTATTGTAGATTGGCAGGTGGAGAGATTTCGGTCAAGGGTCTTGCTATATGTGAAGGTTCTTGGCGTAGCCGTATAGTGAGGTGATCACTTGGGAGGCTGCGAGCGAGATTTGGGAGTTATTGTACTCATCTCTTTGAAGATACGCTTAGTGAGAATTTTAAATTCGGGGACCGAATTTCTTTAAGGGGGGAAGATTGTAACGTTTTAGAAATCGTTTTGCGAATTTTTCCGTTTTAGGGTAAAATAGTCGGTGTTTTCCGTTTTAACCCGATTGTGATCAAAGTTATGTATAGACTTGACGGCACCTAATTTAGCTAGAATGAAGCTAATGCGCGGGCTTTGGGGGTCAATGAGAAGTTTTGGTTCACATAGAATTTTTCCCTAATTAAATATTATTTTAATGTGTTATTTTCGCACTTAATTAGTGGTAATTATATTTTGGGTTAATTACTTCTAATTTGAATCATTGCTAATCTAATCATTAGATATTTTTGTTAATCCATCCATCCAAATATCTAGATATTTTGTGAATTTAAAAGGAAAATTTAAAGAAAAAGAAAAGAAAGAAAAGGTGGCAAAATGCATTAATGAGCATTTATTGTCAATTTTAGCTCGAACTTTCTTCTTTTTTTCACAACCCCCCCCCCCCCACTCCTCGCTTGGCCGAGCCTCTTCCCTAGTTCTGCCCTCATTTTTCCCAAGCCTAATTTCATCTCCTCCAAGCTCAATAAATCATCAAAAATCCTTGAATAATCCTACAAACTCATAATTAAATCCAATCCCATCATTCTTCTTCAAAAAACTTGCTTTGATATTCATGAAAACATCATTTTTGGAGGCTAAATTGATGGATCTAGTTTCTATTTTGTGTTCTTGAGAAGATATAATTTCAAATCCTAATCCTTATTTGTTATGCTAAAATCATTTAGTTAGCTAATTAATTGGTTGATATAACTTTAAACTCTTGGTTAATTCATTCATTATAATTTTAAAGAAGTTCAAGTTAGTGTTTAAACTTGATGAATGGGTTAAAGGTTAATTGAAGATTAGGAAAACTTAACCTAGTTTGCTAGTTTGTTAAATGATATTTTTCTAATTATCTAATTAGCTTAATTACAACTAGACTTTTACTAAACCCTAATTAGGCAAGATTAAAATTCTAGTAAAGGTATGAATGGTTTAATCTTTCTATATTGTGATGTTTGTAAATTCTAGTTTTAGTAAAAACTTGTAGTTTTGTGTTAAAATGATATATGTTGCTTACTAGATTTCGGTAAGTTTTGGCGTGGTTTTTTTTTGACGTTACGACGTTATTTATATTAGATTCCACGTTTATTAGTGTGTTGTGAATGCGCAATCGGTACGATCAGGGTCTAGGATTGGTAGTTGTATCGCTTTGCGTTCCTAACTAGGGTCGTGCCTATGTCGTTCGTGTCTTTGTGTAGATTTTGCTCTTGAGTTGGATTCGTAGTGTCGATACGCGCGTTAGCCACTTGACGAACACTTGAGAGTATGTTTGGAGTTGGTGCGTCGGTCAAACGTAGTTGGTACGTGTTATTGATCGATTGCTAATATATACTTGTTATATTTTTATATGCTTTCAGGATCGCAGGTGGGGATTTCGGGCGCTGCGAACAGGAGAAAGCGAGTAGTTGGATTTACTTAGCCAGGAACGTTGGTGAGTAGATTTAACATCTACAGGGGGATCGCCGCGCATGGCGTTATGCGTCTGGGCTAGATCAAATGACATGACTATTAGTTATAAGTATATGGATATTGATTGTGCATGTATACCTTTGTTGCTTATCTCATTTCCTTGCGTATGGACTTAGTATTAATGAGACACAACACCATTATTGACGGTTCATGTTTCACGAGCACTAGTTGTATGCTACACACACACCGCCAATAAGTGCCATGACACGCACAACACCTATACATAGGTAATATTGTATTGTTTAGGGACATTGAGACATGATCCCTATTTCCTTTTTGTGCATATGACATATAGCATACCTGTATACCTACATGCTTACACATATGTCTTGACATGCTTACATGCTAGTTACTTATATACCTATATGGTATTGTACCATTAGTGATAGGTATATACACTTATGAGACATAGCTACATGTACATCTCGCATACATACTTACACTTATGCCTGGAGGGTATTATATTATTATTGATAGGTAGATACACATATCTTTCTATGCCAACATGGTTACGCATACCTGGCTATAACTACATGTTCACCTTTATTTGATGTTGTATGGACTTGGAGAAATTAGGAACCGCATGATATATATATTAACTTGTTGCAGTTAAATAGCGGTTTTTTCTTTATATGCTCATATTACTGTTTCATGTTGCACATATTATATTCATGGATTTCATATGATGTTCTCTGTTATTTTTACTCCTAAGTATATATAAACAGTAGAATGAGACGCTGTTATATATATATATATATATATATATATTAGTGGAATGGGACGCTAATATATATGTATTGATTCATGCAGTTATACTTATTCATTACTTGATATTTTCTGGATTTGAGGACCGTGGTAGTTTCATGAAATTATGCATTATTTGAAAAACCCGGTTTCTCTTGATATGATATTTCAGCAGCCACCATGAGATTTATCGGTTCTGATATATATACCCTATGCGAGGAGGCGTCGTGGGCCTTGTGAGGGTACATGGTGGGGCCCGGAGGTACCCCGTAGTAAGAAAGGTATTTCGATGCACCACGCCGATGAGCCTGACAGGGGAACCATACATACCGGTGACAGTACCTATGACATGGCGGTTATCGTGGGGATACCGACCGGGGTCATGTACGTATGGATACGTCGGATTTCGAGTGTCAGAGCTAGGCACTTGAGTTTTCGGGATAGCGTATGATACGCACCTATCAGAAAGGCCAGTCGTGGTGACAGCGCCTGATAGACCAGTATTTATGTGTCGATGCTAGACACTTGTTTCATGATGTTTTTGGGTGTCGATGTTGGACACTCATTTTATATGAAACTTACTCGATACTGGATATTGGATATATGAGATTTACTTGATATTGTACATTCAGGATCTATGAGGTTTACTTGATATTGTACATTCAGGATATATGAGATTTACTTGATATTGTACATTCAGGATATATGAGACTTACGGATATGAGAGCCAATTTGGGGGCTGATTTGAGGAAATTTGGGATTTAGATTGTCTTGATGGACTTTGGTCCTGTCACGAAGTCAGGATTCCGTGAGAATGACATGTTTTATTCCATACTCCTCATTTATTTTATATGCATTGCTTCATGTATTAGTAGTACCTGATAGAGTACCTTTCATGACTGTTGCATATACATATTGTCATATTATTGCTTCATGTATTAGTTTTACCTGCTATAGTACCTTTCATGACTGTTGCATATACATATTTTCATATTATTGCTTCATGTATTAGTTGTACCTGCTAGAGTACCTTTCATGACTGTTGCATACATATGACCATTTATTGCTATCCGCTTGCATGTATTAGATTCGCGTTGTACGTGCATACTTGCGATTACTTGCATATGTTATTTACTATTCACGAGTTGGCAACTCACCCCGTTGTGCCACAGTGTTTTGCAGGTAGTCCCTCAGGGCAGTCGCGACAGGCTTTTTCATCTTTCGTATCATCTTTTGCAGCGGATACCGCTACGGCTGACTGTGTACAGTTTTTCTATAGGTGGGTTTTACGGTTATCCGATGTTGCTTATTGTATATTCGTTGTATCCTGTACTCTCCATCTACCATTTTCATGTATTGACTTAGAGACTTGATGTGAGGACGATATTGTATATTTTGGTGACTTGGATGTCTTTTATGCAGTTTTATTTATATCGTCTTTTATTTCTTCGCTATGGCGTCGTATATCTGTTGTGGTGGTTGTCTTCTGCCTTTGGGCGTGGATTTTTCTCTCGTTTGGGATGCTTTACTTATTTATGTTGTACCCATTTTTGGGGGTTAGTTTTTACAAAGGAGGTGCTGCCAAAATTTTTAAGAAAGTAATGTTGGACTTTAAAGGATTTGGTTTGAGATTTCAAAAGTTTTGAAAATGCTATTATCACTTACTACTTTTGATGGTTTAGATTGCTGGGTTTTCGGCTTACTTAAATTACGTTACGCCTGTAGACGTTGCGTAGATTAAGGACCGTCATGTGCCAATTTCGGGTCGTGACACTCTTCCAACATACCGACCCTCCATTGAGGGTAAATACAAACCCTGAGATAGATTTGATGTCATCCTTATCACTTTGGAAGCTCAAATCGGTAAAGGCCTCCATTTGGAGATTGTAACACCCAGCAACTTTTGTACGTCTATATCCGAAGTTTTCTTTTCACCTTTAAGATTTTATTTAAAATTTTCTATTACTTTAAAATTTCCCAACCTATTTTAGTCCTTCCCCATTTCCCTTCTATAATCCGAAATCCCTACACAATAACCCTAACACCATTCCATCAGCCCAACCTTTTTCCATTTTTCCCAGTTATTTGATTTAAACCCAAACCTATTTTTCCTTTTATTTTATAAACCCTTCAAAACCCGAATCCATGATTTAAATCACATTTTCTCTTTAACCCAAAATCCTTCAACCATTTCCAAATTCCAAATTTTCTCCCCAGTTCACTACTCAGCCTTTTTACAAAGGACTTCATTTTAGAATCTGGCCCTTAATTCTTTTCCTCACCATTGTTTTCTTCAAGCCGGCCCTTCATTTATTTATTTATCCTTGATTAATATTAACCCCGGCCCATTCATTTAATTCTTCAATTCAAGTAAAGCCAGGCCATTCTTTTCTTTATTCTTTAAACCTAATTTAGCCGAGCCCACTCCCTTGGCCCGCTTCTTTCCCTCAACTAATTCTTTCCTCTGTTTTTCTGGCCCGACCCATTTCTTCAGCCCGTGTCTTCTTTTCCCCGTTTTAAATTTATTTTTGTTGCAGGCCCCACCCGTTTCCCCAACGAACCCGACCCGCTTCTACCCTCTTCTTCCCAACGTCTCTATTCCCTTCGCGCTCGTTACTGTGCCCTCGTTTTCCGCCGCACCCTTCGCCTGCGCCCACGTCGCGCCCCGCTCGCGCGAACGTTACCCCACGTTTTTCCCTCTCCAACCTCGTCGCCCCATCACTTCCTCACTCATTCTCTTCCTTCCCCGTTCTCCTCAACCCAAAACCCACTGCCCCGAGCTCGCCATTGCTCTCCCCTCGTTCTCCCGTTCACCTTCGAACCCACAGCCCCGACCTCGTCATCACCCCATCCACCAAAGCTCCGACCACTTGATCGCCTCCGTCACCTTTCCTTCCAAGCGCCACACCGGGCCCCACCCCCTGCACCACGTCGTCGACCTCCTCATCACCAACGTCGTCGTCGCCACCAATCGCTCCTCCCTCTCCTCCTCCTCCTCCTCTCTTTCTTCACTGCACCCAAGCTCGAGCCCGAGCCCCTGCACCAACCCCCTCACACTCGACACCACCACCATTACCTCGTCGGCAACCAAACCCCACCGACCGCCAGCACCCCCCCTCTCTCTCTTCCTACATCTCATCTCTCTCTCACTGTCTCTCTCTCAGTCTGTGATCTCTCTCTCTCTCAGTTTTCCATCTCTCTCTCTCTCTCCTTCTCACTCTCTCTCAGCTCTCTCTCTCTCACCCTCTCTTTCTCTCACTGTTCTCTCCCTCTCTCTCTCCCTTTCACACTTCTCTCTCTCTTTCTCACTCTCTCTCCCTCTCTGTTCCCATCTCTCCTCTCTCTCTCTCTCTCCTCTACAATTTCCCTCTCTCTCTCTACTTTTCTCTCTCTCTTGATCCCTCTCACCCAACCTGAACCACAACCGTTGCCGACCCATCACCGGCCACCCAAACCCACTACAGCCCGCCATCAAAGAGCTTCGACCACCGCAGACACCCCGACGAGCCCCACTGCCCGAGAACAGACCCGGGCTCACTCGAAGACGTAGCCGTCGCGGTGCTTGCCCGTCGCGCGTTCGTGCCTTTACCACTGCCGTGCATCGCCTAGACGCCTCCAGGCAAGTTTTTACTTGCTTACATGCTATTTACTTATGTTGCAAATGTTAATTACATAAATATTAAAGTTGCAAGATTAGGTAGAATTATGTGTTGTAACTGTTCGATGCTTGTTCCCTTAGGAAAACATTATCAAATTTGACGGAACTCAATGGTGTAGGTTGGCTCGTAGGGCTGTGAACATAGTGTGTGATTTTCGCTGGATAATTTGATCGTTAATGACTAAAACAACTGCCCCCAAGTTTAACCGTAAAACTGCATTTCTACTGCACAAGAAAATCGTTAAATCCACCATAAATCATATACATATTAGAATTGTGCGTTCGAGGGCTCAAATCGAAGCTAACTCGACGAACTTTAACCTTATGCTAGTTTCCAGACATTCCTGTACTTAAATCGTGATGATAATTGTATCGGAGTGCGACTCTGGACTGCAGTCCAGAGCTACTCAATTTGTTGGTTGCTGTACCGTATTGGATACCTCAAGATTTGCTTAACCCTTTGGTTGCGGAACTCCGCTGCTTATTGTAGGTAACTCTGTTAGCTAGACAACACAATTAGTTTCATTCTGTTTCGTTATCATTTACTATTTAATCTGTAATTTAGAAGATCGGGACACATAACAGTCCCAGCAGAATCAGAATTGACATGTTGATATTAAACAGATTACAACTCCTAACGTACAGACGCGATTGAAGATCCGTTTGTTGCGTTGAAAACTTTACTGAAAACCCTAGAATTCATCTAACTGTAGCGTCGCTAAATTATGATCCCAACTGGAGTTAAGATGCGTTGCGAAATAGATTCCTGATTCTGAAACTGGATTTCCAGCCGTGTGCGCTTAAAATGAAACAGTTATAACTTTTGATCCTGGAACCCGATTGGCTTGAAACAAAATTCTATGGATGGATAACTGAACATATTAATTACTACCTGTTTATCATTTCGCTAAATTATATACGTACGTTTCATGGTAAATTGTGCAAGTGATAGAATAATGTTTTATGACACCTTAACCATGCTTCATATGCTGTTCATGCATCATATCATACCCATATCATCGTATTGATAACTTAGTGACATTGTGCATTTACCCAGTGTTAGATTTTAGTGATGATTGTGGCGAGTACGTCAGTGTTCGTGTATCCGTGTTTAAGTGAAAGTGATACGTACTTGTGCACAATTAGTGACCCTATTATTCTATTGCATTGTCGACGTCTGTGGGATGCGTGCACGTGTGACTATAAGTGGTATGGGACACTTATGGAAGCGCTTGCACGGGTGTCACAGATAAGGCATCCGACACTGCCATTTATCTTAGGTATTAGTCGGGACGTGCTTGATGGAGGTCCTGCCTCCAGTTCTCGCGCAGACTTGTCACGGATCGATTAGTATTTAGGGTGATGGTTAGCGTTTGATGTAGACCACGGGGTGTGGGGTAGTTTAAGTGTGAGTTCAACAGAATCTCGGGAGTCCCATGCCGGCTTATATATTTAGGGAGTTATATGGAGATTTACAGGGTATGTGCTATATACACCGTGATACACTCGTTACATGTTGGGCCCGTGGTCCCTTGCCCTTGGGTTCTACCCTTGGGTGGAGGACACTCGCGTGTGGTTGACTCTCACACTTGGACTGACGATTGGCTTATTGACCCGTACAGTGAGACTTAGAGACTGATAGGGATACTGGCATTTTATTCATGATATACTGTGTGACATACGTGACAGGTCGTTATACTGAGTTACTGTTCCGCTGCATTGATTACTGTGCATTCATATTCTTGCTATCGTTGATTTACTGTTATTCATTTCTAGTACCACTGTTAGAACTATCATTTGATTATATATATATATATATATATTATTGCTATTGTGTCGCTCTGACGACCTGAGTATGCATGCTCAGTGTGAGGAGAAGATTTAGCTTGGATTACAACTAGACGTGCATCACAGACTTCTTGACTTGCTACTCTGAGTTACTCTCGTTTGTTCCATTTCAGGCCAGTTTACATTATTGATCTTTCAGTTACTGCATTTCTCATTACCTGCGCATCGTTTACTGTTCACCATGATAAACTAGAAGCCGAAGTGTGACTACGGCAGGACTTTTCCTTGACCGTAGGAGCATGGCTGGCCTTGTCTACCCCTCGTATTCCGTATTTTGGGAAGCGGGGCGTGACATGGTTTAGTTGGTATCAGAGCCAGGTTTTGCATCAATTGGGATTGCAGTTTTCGGTGTACAGTTTTGGCAATCTAAGACATCCTTCGGTCTAGGTTGTAAACTGTCATTCTTGATCCATATTCACATCGTGCGTTCAGCTATCCATTCACTATGGTTTTGGGTGACTTGACAAGGGTACGTGGTGGCAATTGCACTACCGTACTCTATTCAAGTGACTTAAAGTGATACAGTTGATTCCCCACTTGTAATGATATTCATCATCTCTGATATTCTTGAATCCTTGTTCTATCCATATCATATTTTGATTCATTTAGCGTGTGACTCATATCATTCTCGAAATTGTTGTTTCAGGATCATGTCTTCCAACGACTCTTCATCTTTATCCGCTCCCCAGAATCAGACTGTTGAGATTCTGAGTGTACTGCAAGGTTTAAAGGAAGCCCAGGAGCGAACAAACGACTTATTAGCTGAAGGACTGAGAAGACAGGTGAATCAGGCACCGGTGGGAGTCTCCTATCCTAAAGGGATCTCTATTGGACGAGGAAAAGAAAAGAAGATGAAACGCCAATTTGTTTCCCCGCGACAGAAGCAGCAGAAGACCCCATGTTGTGGGTATTGTAAGAGGCCAGGACATCTTCAGAGGGATTGTCGCCGCGCCCAAGGGAAATGCCTGATTTGTGGATCCAGCGAACACATCATCAATGGTTGCCCAGAAAGGAAAGAACTACAAGGAGGAAACTCATCCACACTCCCCACTTCTACCAAGTGAGGATCATCGCGTAGTTTGAACTTCGACCATAAGGCGGATCTAACTCAGAATTCAACTAGCGTAACGATGATGCAGTGTTCTGGCAATCGAAGAAGAAAATTTTATGTTTTCCTATTCCATTATTATGTTGTCATCTTTTATGAATATTTCTTCGTTTGAAATATTGTATTCGTTGAACTTTTGGTTGAGTACAATAAAATTTGAATCATAAAATATGTATCATTCTCATGCTTTCTCCATATCAAAGTCTACTCATTATCACAGTATTTTAAATTCTGAGCTTTCAATTCCTGCAACCGCATATCTTCCTATACTTCATACCTTGAGCTTTTCCCTTGATGTATCCCACTATCTGATCATGACATTTCTATCTGACCATGGCCCACCCTGGAGCCGCGCCGCAATTAGATGAGGATACACAATCTTGCGTTTCCTTAGACCGCACGCTGATGAGTTCTGACGATGAGATCGACGGTCCTCAGGTCAACTTCGGAAACAACGATTCATAGAACGAAGGAGTAGCCGCCCCAGAGTTTGACATGATAGGCGATTCCGACAAACAGGAAGAAGACCCTGAAGAGAACCCGATAGAGAAAGACCCCGAGGAAGAACCGATGGAAGAAAACCCGGTGGAGGAAAATCCCATGGAAGAGAATGCAGAAGAAGAAAACCACAAAGGATCGGACCTCGATGAAGAAGTTCTATCCGAGGATGAAGGACCAGAAGATCAAGACCCTGCCGTGGAAGAACTCCCTTTGGCAGTCCCCGCGAGACGCTATAGAAATGGACGCCCCTACCTGAGCGCGCGAGCCTACCGCAACCTGCTGAATCTCCACAACCGCGACTGATGGGATTTCTTTTGATGTTGTCTTTCTGGCCAAATGAAATGTGTATAGTTTAGGGCCACTTATCGTCCTTGAGAATATCTTGTTTCAAATTTCTTAAATAAAGTAAACCTTCTGGATTCGTAAACCTTTTGATTATTGGTTCGTTTGATACTTGTTATTGCCCCTGTCCATTTATCTTTCTGCTGAGATCTCTGACTGTCCACCCCTACTGGTTGTAAAAATTTTTCACCCTCGTTTCAGTTGGAGAGTACCGCACTCTGATTCTTGGAATGAGCCACCATTCATCCGTCGTCTATACCCCGTTTGAGATCCTTCTGGAAGTAGAACATTTCTTGTGAACCTTCCGAGTTCCCTAACTCATCAAATTTTGATTCGTGTGGTGTACCGACTGTTGTTTTTCCCCATACTTTTTCTCTGGTATTTCCTTTGTTGCTCATCCTTACTTCCTGTGCAGACCCGATCACAGTCTCTTTGATTTTTAGCCTAAAGCCACCACACACTGACCGTTGAGCGAGCCACACTTCTTTGTAATCATTACCTTGGCTAGCCCTATACCTCTGTGTGTTTTTCTTGTTACCCTAGCTATATTTAGAAACACTGTTGTTCGAAAATTTAGTTTTCAGTATTTTGTAAAAGAGTACATGTTATTGATTGCTCCGTTTTATGTATTTTTGAGCACATTATTATTATTCTCATTATCAGTAGCGCAACCCTTACACCGCGCATACTTTTGGTCTATACTTCTTAACTTCACTATACCAGTTTTCTAAAATATATTAACCTATTTTCGACACCTTACTCTAAACTGTATTAACCTACCGACAAATTTTTACTGCTTTATTGTCGTTACTTTACTTTTGGGTTTTGCGCTTACGATTACTATATTAGATGGCTGAGCCTTAGACTGATTTTACTGCTTGCCTTTGATAGACTTAGATGTGCATACTTGAGTTTCGACTTTTATCAAACACATTTTGATTATTATTGTTCGTTACTAATACCTATATTCTTGTATACTCGTAGTTGCCCTTATAATTAATCTGGCCGTATACCTATGTAGATCTACCTTTCCGTATGTGGTTCTTACTTATATACATTTCAAATTTCTTCGTCCACGTATTGTTAATAAATCTTCGGTATTAGAGTGCAATCTAATAGCTTTCGCTTATGTTTGTATAACTTATCACTTATTTTAAATTTCGAGGACGAAATTTTTATTAAGGGTGGTATGATGTAACACCCAGCAACTTTTGTACGTCTATATCCGTAGTTTTCTTTTCACCTTTAAGATTTTATTTAAAATTTTCTATTACTTTAAAATTTCCCAACATATTTTAGTCCTTCCCCATTTCCCTTCTATAATCCGAAATCCCTACACAATAACCCTAACACCATTCCATCAGCCCAACCTTTTTCCATTTTTCCTAGTTATTTGATTTAAACCCAAAATTTATTTCTAGCCCAAACCTATTTTTCCTTTTATTTTATAAACCCTTCAAAACCCGAATCCATGATTTAAATCACATTTTCTCTTTAACCCAAAATCCTTCAACCATTTCCAAATTCCAAATTTTCTCCCCAGTTCACTACTCAGCCTTTTTACAAAGGACTTCATTTTAGAATCTGGCCCTTAATTCTTTTCCTCACCATTGTTTTCTTCAAGCCGGCCCTTCATTTATTTATTTATCCTTGATTAATATTAACCCCGGCCCATTCATTTAATTCTTCAATTCAAGTAAAGCCAGGCCATTCTTTTCTTTATTCTTTAAACCTAATTTAGCCGAGCCCACTCCCTTGGCCCGCTTCTTTCCCTCAACTAATTCTTTCCTCTGTTTTTCTGGCCCGACCCATTTCTTCAGCCCGTGTCTTCTTTTCCCCGTTTTAAATTTATTTTTGTTGCAGGCCCCACCCGTTTCCCCAACGAACCCGACCCGCTTCTACCCTCTTCTTCCCAACGTCTCTATTCCCTTCGCGCTCGTTACTGTGCCCTCGTTTTCCGCCGCACCCTTCGCCTGCGCCCACGTCGCGCCCCGCTCGCGCGAACGTTACCCCACGTTTTTCCCTCTCCAACCTCGTCGCCCCATCACTTCCTCACTCATTCTCTTCCTTCCCCGTTCTCCTCAACCCAAAACCCACTGCCCCGAGCTCGCCATTGCTCTCCCCTCGTTCTCCCGTTCACCCTCGAACCCACAGCCCCGACCTCGTCATCACCCCATCCACCAAAGCTCCGACCACTTGATCGCCTCCGTCACCTTTCCTTCCAAGCGCCACACCGGGCCCCACCCCCTGCACCACGTCGTCGACCTCCTCATCACCAACGTCGTCGTCGTCGCCACCAATCGCTCCTCCCTCTCCTCCTCCTCCTCTCTTCCTTCACTGCACCCAAGCTCGAGCCCGAGCCCCTGCACCAACCCCCTCACACTCGACACCACCACCATTACCTCGTCGGCAACCAAACCCCACCGACCGCCAGTACCCCCTCTCTCTCTCTCTCTTCCTACATCTCATCTCTCTCTCAGTCTGTGATCTCTCTCTCTCTCAGTTTTCCATCTCTCTCTCTCTCTCTCTCCTTCTCACTCTCTGTTTCTCTCTCTCTCTCTCAGCTCTCTCTCTCTCACCCTCTCTGTCTCTCACTGTTCTCCCCCTCTCTCTCTCCCTTTCACACTTCTCTCTCTCTTTCTCACTCTCTCTCCCTCTCTGTTCCCATCTCTCCTCTCTCTCTCTCTCCTCTATAATTTCCCCCTCTCTCTCTACTTTTCTCTCTCTCTTGATCCCTCTCACCCAACCTGAACCACAACCGTTGCCGACCCATCACCGGCCACCCAAACCCACTACAGCCCGCCATCAAAGAGCTTCGACCACCGCAGACACCCCGACGAGCCCCACTGCCCGAGAACAGACCCGGGCTCACTCGAAGCCGTAGCCGTCGCGGTGCTTGGCCGTCGCGCGTTCGTGCCTTTACCACTGCCGTGCATCGCCTAGACGCCTCCAGGCAAGTTTTTACTTGCTTACATGCTATTTACTTATGTTACAAATGTTAATTACATAAATATTAAAGTTGCAAGATTAGGTAGAATTATGTGTTGTAACTGTTCGATGCTTGTTCCCTTAGGAAAACATTATCAAATTTGACGGAACTCAATGGTGTAGGTTGGCTCGTAGGGCTGTGAACATAGTGTGTGATTTTCGCTGGATAATTTGATCGTTAATGACTAAAACAACTGCCCCCAAGTTTAACCGTAAAACTGCATTTCTACTGCACAAGAAAATCGTTAAATCCACCATAAATCATATACATATTAGAATGGTGCGTTCGAGGGCTCAAATCGAAGCTAACTCGACGAAATTTAACCTTATGCTAGTTTCCAGACATTCCTGTACTTAAATCGTGATGATAATTGTATCGGAGTGCGACTCTGGACTGCAGTCCAGAGCTACTCAATTTGTTGGTTGCTGTACCGTATTGGATACCTCAAGATTTTCTTAACCCTTTGGTTGCGGAACTCCGCTGCTTATTGTAGGTAACTCTGTTAGCTAGACAACACAATTAGTTTCATTCTGTTTCGTTATCATTTACTATTTAATCTGTAATTTAGAAGATCGGGACACATAACAGTCCCAGCAGAATCAGAATTGACATGTTGATATTAAACAGATTACAACTCCTAACGTACAGACGCGATTGAAGATCCGTTTGTTGCGTTGAAAACTTTACTGAAAACCCTAGAATTCATCCAACTGTAGCGTCGCTAAATTATGATCCCAACTGGGGTTAAGATGCGTTACGAAATAGATTCCTGATTCTGAAACTGGATTTCCAGCCGCGTGCGCTTAAAATGAAACAGTTATAACTTTTGATCCTGGAACCCGATTGGCTTGAAACAAAATTATATGGATGGATAACTGAACATATTAATTACTACCTGTTTATCATTTCGCTAAATTATATACGTACGTTTCATGGTAAATTGTGCAAGTGATAGAATAATGTTTTATGACACCTTAACCATGCTTCATATGCTGTTCATGCATCATATCATACCCATATCATCGTATTGATAACTTAGTGACATCGTGCATTTACCCAGTGTTAGATTTTAGTGATGATTGTGGCGAGTACGTCAGTGTTCGTGTATCCGTGTTTAAGTGAAAGTGATACGTACTTGTGCACAATCAGTGACCCTATTATTCTATTGCATTGTCGACGTCTGTGGGATGCGTGCACGTGTGACTATAAGTGGTATGGGACACTTATGGAAGCGCTTGCATGGGTGTCACAGATAAGGCATCCGACACTGCCATTTATCTTAGGTATTAGTCGGGACGTGCTTGATGGAGGTCCTGCCTCCAGTTCTCGCGCAGACTTGTCACGGATCGATTAGTATTTAGGGTGATGGTTAGCGTTTGATGTAGACCACGGGGTGTGGGGTAGTTTAAGTGTGAGTTCAACAGAATCTCGGGAGTCCCATGCCGGCTTATATATTTAGGGAGTTATATGGAGATTTACAGGGTATGTGCTATATACACCGTGATACACTCGTTACATGTTGGGCCCGTGGTCCCTTGCCCTTGGGTTCTACCCTTGGGTGGAGGACACTCGCGAGTGGTTGACTCTCACACTTGGACTGACGATAGGCTTATTGACCCGTACAGTGAGACTTAGAGACTGATAGGGATACTGGCATTTTATTCATGATATACTGTGTGACATACGTGACAGGTCGTTATACTGAGTTACTGTTCCGCTGCATTGATTACTGTGCATTCATATTCTTGCTATCGTTGATTTACTGTTATTCATTTCTAGTACCACTGTTAGAACTATCATTTGATTATATATATATATATATTATTGCTATTGTGTCGCTCTGACGACCTGAGTATGCATGCTCAGTGTGAGGAGAAGATTTAGCTTGGATTACAACTAGACGTGCATCACAGACTTCTTAACTTGCTACTCTGAGTTACTCTCGTTTGTTCCATTTCAGGTCAGTTTACATTATTGATCTTTCAGTTACTGCATTTCTCATTACCTGCGCATCGTTTACTGTTCACCATGATAAACTAGAAGCCGAAGTGTGACTACGGCAGGACTTTTCCTTGACCGTAGGAGCATGGCTGGCCTTGTCTACCCCTCGTATTCCGTATTTTGGGAAGCGGGGCGTGACAGAGATCCCCGTTACCATACACCAAGAACATTTCTTTAGTTCTTCGCAAGTACTTAAGAATGTTCTTCACAGCTGTCCAGTGATTCTCCTCTGGGTTGGATTGATACCTGCTTACTACTCCCAGTGTATAAGCTACATCAGGGCGTGTATATAACATCGCATACATTATAGATCCTACGGCTGAAGCGTAGGGTATAATGCTCATGCGAGCTCTCTCTTCATCAGTCTTTGGGCAAAAGTCCTTGGAGAGAGTGACTCCATGACTAGCGGGTAAGGCACCCCGCTTAGAGTCTTCCATACTAAACCTCTTTAGGATGGTGTTAATGTACCTTGTTTAGGACAATCCCAACAACCTTTTAGATCTATCCCTATAGATCTTCCTGCCGAGTATGTACGAGGCATCACCTAGGTCCTTCATGGAGAACCTTTGTGATAAGAACAGTTTGACCGATTGTAGCATAGGAACATCATTTTCTATCAGAAGAATGTCATCCATGTATAATACGAGGAATGTGGCAGTACTCCCTACAATCTTCTTATAAACACAATGTTCATCTGGATTTTTGACGAAATCAAACTCTTTGATGACATCATCAAAACAGATGTTCCAACTCTGTGATGCCTGCTTCAATCTATAAATGGATTTAAGCAACCTACATGCTTTCCCGCTGCTCCCACTATCAATGAAGCCCTCTGGCTGATCCATATAAACGCATTCTTCTAAATCACCATTTAGAAAAGCAGTTTTAACGTTCATCTGCCAGATTTCATAGTCGTAGTGAGCAGCAATAGCAAGTAGGATCCGAATGGATTTAAGCATGGCTGCAGGAGAAAAGGTTTCGTCATAGTCTAGTCCTGGTCTTTGACGGAATCCTTTCGCCACAAGCCTTGCCTTATAGGTCTCCACCTGCCCATCTACACCGATCTTTTTCTTAAAGATCCATTTGCACCCTACGGGTTTTACCCCAAAGGGTACAACTTCTAAAATCCATACTTTGTTGGTGTACATAGACTCCATTTCGGATCTCATGGCATCCAGCCACTTCACAGAGTCACCACTCGTGATAGCTTGCTGAAAACTGGTAGGGTCATCATCATCCATGATGCAATCTTCTTTATCACCATCAATGAGAAAACCATAGTATCTCTCTGGTAGACGAGAAGTCCTACCAGATCTACGGAGTGGCTGAGGTTCATAAGATTCTGTTGCAACATCAGGTTCAACCAAGTCGTCATTTGTAACCTGTGTTTCTAGAACCTCTTCTAGATCTACCACATTGCCATCAGTATCATTTGGAAAAATCTCATTTTCTAAAAATATGGCATGTTGAGAAACAAATACCTTTTGTTCCTCCTTGTTGTAAAATAGATATCCAAACGAATATTTTGGATATCCCACAAATATACATTTAACCGATCGTTTCTCGAGTTTGTTTGGATTCTGCTTTTTGACAAAAGCCGGACAACCCCAAATCTTAACTCGTTTGAGAGATGGTATCTTCCTATACCATATCTCATATGGAGTGGTAGACACGGTCTTGGTTAGAACTTTGTTCAACAGAAAAGCTGCAGTCTCCAATGCATGCCCCCAAAAGGAGAGAGGTAACTCAGTATCACTCATCATGGATCGCACCATATCCAATAGGGTGCGATTCCGCCGCTCTGACACACCGTTGTGTTGTGGTGTGTAAGGGGGAGTGAGCTGAGAGAGAATCCCATTCTCTTTTAGGAAGTTCGAAAACTCTGTACTAAGATATTCTCCACCTCGATCTGATCGAAGTATCTTGATACTCATTCCTGTTTGTTTTTCTACTTCAAGTTTGTACTCCTTGAATTTCTCGAAAGCTTCAGACTTATGCTTTAATAAAAACATATGACCGAATCTCGAGAAATCATCAGTAAAAGTTATGAAGTAAGAAAAACCGCCTCTCGCATGTGTATACATTGGCTCACATACATCAATATGTATGAGGTCCAAGAGTTCTGTAGCTCTCTCTCCGTGTCCAGTAAACGGAGTTTTGGTCATTTTCCCTTTGATACAAGACTGACAAGTCGCATAAGATTTATATTCAAAAGGATTTAAATATCCATCTTTATGAATCTTGTTGAATTACCCGACTGGTTGTTGAAAAGTGTTTTCAATGTTGAGACTAAAATGCAGGGTTTATAATTGTTAGGCATGCGATGTCTAAGGAATTCATTTGGTTGGGCATGAAATCCAAAGTATGTGATACATTGGGTTTATGATGTCTAAGGTTGTTTCGGATTCCAATTTTTGTAGTTTTTCACTTTCTTTTCTACGACCGTAAGTGTAATATGTGGTGTATCGCCGGTTTCGTTGCTATATGTCAACGACAATTGGGATACGCATATTTACTTACGTTGATGACATGTGATGTTATGTGTTGCTGTGATATGTTATATTGGATCGTCGTGTTTTGAATAGCCGGGTTTTTTTTTATGTGAGATGAGAGTTTTTTCATTCATGTAAAACCTTGTATGTAATATTCTTTTATTGAGACACTTTCGGGTTGAGGATGATGTCACCATTGATGTATATTATTTACTTTTCCGCACTAGGATAGACCCAAGGCGGGGAGCACAAGTAACCGGGTTTTAGGGTCCAGCGGGAGACCATCAAGGAGTTGAGACCAGGTCTCCTAACTCTAGAATTGGTAGGGTTGCTTGCCGCTTTCGTAGGGGTCTAGAGATGTGGGTTTGGCTATTCATCGCGATCGTGGAATCCGTGTTTTTTATTAGCTTGATTAAAACACGGAATTCCTAGTATATCCAATATTTCATATGTGTTCTTCTGCTGCTGATATTCTGTGAGGTGATCACTTGATATTCTGAGACGAATGCTTATATTATATATATGATATATAATAAATATTGATGCTTTCGTTTCTTCTGTGATACTTAGGAAGCATAAATGATGGGACTTCATTAATGAGATTAATGAAATAAAAGAAACCTAAAGATGTTGTGGAATCTTGTTTCGAAAACTGGTAGCTCTAGTTCTTGCTTTGCATAACGGTATTCCTTATAGAATATCCGGCACCTTATTCGATAAGGAAAGACCAGATCAGATATCGTAACAATAGGGGCAAGATCGATACATCATTATTTAAGTAGAGCGGATTTCTCCCTTGACTTTCTCAATTACAGAGCCGAGATCCCTTCACCGGGAGTGACCTCTTTAGCGAAACTAGCAGCTCAGTTTTGTTTTTGATTGCTTTTTTAGTTCATGCTTTGCATAGTGGTATTTATGAAATATCCAGCACCTCATTCGATAAGGAAAGAGCCGAGATCCCTTCACCGGGAGTGGCCTCTTTAGCAAAACTAGTAAAAGCCTAAAAAACACTCCTTTTCAAAATCACTCGATTCTATAACGATATCAAATTCATTATGCAAAGGGTTTTCTTAAAAACCTGTCGTAGACCTCCGTCATTTCAAATAAGTAGTATTTAGTATTCATGCTACGTTTGCTGACCTTGTAAAGGCGTAGTGTGCGGTAGCTGATTAGTGCTTATCTGCAAAGCATATGATGCGATTGGATTAGGGTAGTCGTGCGGCCTTGTTGACCTTGTCAAGGGTCGTGCGGGTGGGTTTAATTCAATCAGGAAATAACGGGTTGAACTTGACTTGCGGTCTATGGTTTGTTGACCTTGTCAAGGTCTTAAATCGCTTGGGGCAAAATATTATCGGGAATTTCAAGTGTTGAAATTTGCAATGAGATTGTATACCTTCTATGAGATAGTTGGATCCCAATACCCACTGCGAGTAAGAATTAATCCTGGGAGAGTTTTACACATTACAATTAGCCGATCAAAGTAGGTGTCTAGAAAGGTGTTAACGGGGTTACGTCCCTGGGAAAACGAGGTTTATTTTAATTAGGTCCGTGCGAAAGCACGGGGAACCTCCCTCAAAGTACCGACACTGGCCCGGCCGAAAGATTAGCGAACTTGCAGGGTGTAATTAATCCCGGCTAGTCTTACCTTTTAGGGTTTGAAGGAAGATTTGATAAAAACAGTGGGAGCCATCCTGATTAAATAAAATAATAACCAATCTAATCTTGCAAGAGCATACGCTGAGTGTTTTCTTTTCTCCCTCTTTCTCCTGGTAGCGACCATGTCACGCCTTAATCAAGATAATAATATGGATGCATTGACCGAACCTGCTTATATATACTGAGCTAGGGAGCGTTGGTTCCGCTCTATCTTATAATTGTTATAAGTCCGAGCAGGAAATAGGGGAATATCCGGATTCCCATGCCACCAAATCGAGGATTAATCATGTTGATGCATATTCTTCAGGTGTGTTCGTTACCAAGAACTATTTTCTCAGTATCCTCTACGTCCTAGGTATGAGATACCGGATTACGATCCCACATATATAATCTGTTACATGGGCTACGAAAGGTAGAGAACTGGGATTGGGTGATATGTCTCTAAGTGTTAGAGAATGGTACAATTGTTGCAGCCAAATCAGTTGGCAAATATCACCTTGTATTACCAAATGGTAAATACATTGATTATGAACAAAAGGTTATTATATACCGAACCTGATATACTACATTATATCAGTTTCTTTATTAAGTTAAAGAAGGATATAATTCTGTATTGGAGGATAATGTTGTGAACATTTTCCTGAATCAAGAGTTGATTGGATCATGCACGTTATGTAATGGCATATAAGTTCTAAATCAAACCACAGTTCAAAATATGTAGAACACACACAAGAGGAGCAGTTCAGAAATGAACGAATCCTTCTTGTGGCATTGTAGAGTAGGTCATATCAATGCGACACGACCAGCTAAGTTACATAAGGATGAATATGAGAATCTGTTCGAATTTTCATCTTATGATACTTGCCAGTCTTGTCTCAAAGGTAAAATGACCAATACCCCGTTTACTAGAAATAGAGAAAGAGTTACTGAACTCTTGGGACGGATACATGATGATGTATACGGTCCTATGTCTACTAATGCCAGGGTGGGTTCTTTGTACTTCATTATATTCACTGATCATCTCTCAGGATTCGGACATATATTCCTGTTGAAACACAAGTCTGAAACTTTTGAGAAATTCAAGGAATATAAGCTTGAAGTTTAGAACCAGACGGGTGGAAGTATTAAAGTCCTACGATGAGATCGTGGAGGCAAATACTTGGACATGGAGTTCCTGGATTTTCTAAATAGAGAATAGGATTCTCTCTCAGTTTAATCCTTCGTATACACCACAGCACAACGGTGTATCGGGACGGAGGTATCGCACCCTATTAGATATGGTGCGCTCTATGATGAGTACTGCTGAGTTGCCTATTTCCTTTTGGAGTTATGCACTTGAGAAGCTGCATACCTATTGAATGGGGTTCCATCCAAATCACTGCCTACCACTCTATATGAGATATGGAATGGGAAGAGACCATGTCTTAAACGAGTTAAGATATGGGGTTGTCCGTCTTATGTTGAAAAGAAAAATCCGGAAAAGCTCAAGGCAATGTCAGTTCTGTAAGTTTGTTGGATATTCCAAACATTTGCGAGGGAATATCTTCTACCAATCTGAGGAGCAAAATGTGTTTTGTTTCTCTGCATGCCACCTTTATAGAAAAGGAAATTCTTGTGAAGAAATTTGTGGACATGAGGTAGAACTGGAGGGAGTTTTAGCTAGACAAACTAACAGCTGATGATTTGGTGAAACAAAAGGATTCGATAGTCTCGAACGAATCTCAGCCTCTCCGTGAATCTGGTAGGGTTCCTCATCCACCTAAGAGATACTACGGTTTTCTCGGTGACGGTGGGAGTGAGGATTGCATCATGGTAGATGATGACCCAACCAGGTTCAAGCAGGCCATCACGAGTGGGGACTCTGTGAAATGGCTGGATGCTATGCGATCAAAGATGGAATCCATGTACACCAAAAAGTATGTGTCACACCCCGCTTCCCGGTATACGGGTGGAGGACGTGACTGGTCCGCGACGTATTTACTGTGAAGTAAATACGCTAAGCGTATCTAAGCAATATAAAAGTAAAAGCACTAGAGACAAGATATAATAAAACAACAACTTTATTTATTCACATTCTTTCTGTACAATGCATGGAAATGTAAATACATCTGATGAAAACAATGCCTAAACAATGACATAACAGAAAAAGAAAAGTACTGGAATGAAATGTGTACAATGAAGCTAGAGCTCTGGGTCTTCAATAATCTGGTCCAAGTCCTTGATGCTGGGCTCTGTCTCCAGAAGGTCCGAAACACCTGACGACATTCAAAGAAGAAAGAAAGAGAATGTCGTCAGCGAACAAATCGCTCGGTAAGTCCCAAAGATAAGGGAGAAGTAGAAAAGAAGAAAGAGAGAGTGTGGCTTTTAAAGTTGTATTATATTGTTATAATGTTAATGCTGTTATTATCGTAAGTTCAAGGGTGAATGTCAACTAATCTCAAGAGTGTTCTCAAACCCAACAGGCCACAGTCCAGGGATAGGGAACCACGGGCCCGAATGATATGTTAGTAGCGGGACTTCGACCATCGCCGAAGTATTCCAAACTCAACAGGCCACAGTCCAGGAGCATGGAAACACGGGCCCTCATGATTGCTTGCTTGTGTTAGTAGACATGGATTCATGATCTAGGGGGACTCTTGAGATTCTGTTGGATTCACGAATGAACTACCCCAATACCCCGTGTAGTTATTGTATTGATAGTATTGTATTGTATTGTAATGTCTTGTAAATTGTATTGTATAATTGGATGACTTGCCGAAACCATGATATCAGTAAACGGATGTAACTGTAGAATCATGTATGTAACTGGAGAATCATGTAAACTGGATGATCATATAAATGGAATGTATATCCATGGTTCGGTTCAGTCAAGTTGTATAGATTGATAGATTGAATATGGGGAATAATGGATTCATGGATTCGTGTTGAATTGTAATATTGTAGATTGTAGATTGTACTTGAATCATATTCAAGTCAGATTATAGAGAGACTCAATCTGAGTCAGACAATTAGAAAAGTAAATTGAAGTCCTGATTGTTTTGATATTATCGGTAACCGCTGCACATGGGCGGCAGGATTTGTGTCTTTTTCAAAGACGATTACCGTGTTGATAACACCGTTTGTTAATTTATCTACCTTAAATAGGCAAGCACCCACTTCTCCGGCTCTCTGAGGCTTAAGAGATTGGTCCCGCTTAAAGCTATGTTTACTGGGGTCCTTAGGGTAATTTATAGAACTTGAGAGGATTTTATGTAAAAATACTTTTCTATAGTTTTCAAAATACTCTCCAAGTATTTAGTTATCGTCTTTAGAGTTGTAATAAATGTGGATTTTATACATATGCCATTTCTATTGAGAATAGCCTAATTTTCATAATATATGGTATTAAAGTGTAATATTAAACTTGTATGGATTTCATGGTATTTTAATGTAAACTGATTCTTGTGATTTTTGAAAAGAGTTGTAATATTTATATTCTTACAAAATAGATCTTTTAATGTTACATATATATATATTTTTATAAAAATAATTTTAATATATATATATTATAATTCTAAAAATCTCATTTTCTTAAGATGTTGTATTTTAAATCTTTCGAGACCGAATGCTCCTTGCGGAGGTCTGCATCTCGCACTACTAAGCCCGAGGATGTGCGATAATCCGCACCATCCCGAACGGGTTCCCCAGATAGGTTGTAGCGGCGCTTTGCAAAGATTTGTATAAATACTAAATCGTTTAGAAAATGGTTTTATTAGTAATGGTATTTATTTGTAAAGATGTCGCTTTTCCGTATTCTATGTTCCCGAGGGTATTGTGCTATGTTGCATATGAGTGTGTGAGGAGGTAGGTCATTATCTCGTGATCTACTTAAAGGTATAGCAAGGTTTTGATGGTTTAAATGTCGAAATGAAACTATATGGTATTTAAATGAAAAAGTAGGGTAAAATGGAAATAGCAATTTATTTTGATATGGAACTTGTTCAATATGATTATTTAGTGTTTAATAGTCAACATGTAATAGTTTAACAAGATTGTATTAAAGAAAAGTGAGAGTTTTAGAAAGAAACCGAATCGGAAATCGGATTTGCTTCTATTCCGTCGGGTTTTGTAATTCCGTATTTTTAGAAAGAGTAAAGAAGGGGGAAAGTGAGACTTACTGGATTAGGACTTAGAGGAGAGGAAGAGGAGTCGGGAGGAGGCGCCGGTGCGTCGTTTCGTCGCCGGGATCTTCTAGGGTTGTCGCCGGAAATTTGCCGGAGCTTCGCCTCTTTGCTCACTTTCAAAACGCACTAGGGTTCTAAGAATTTTCTTGAGAGTTGGCTCAGAATTTTAGGGTGAGGGGGTAGTGTTTAGGGGTGGTATTTATAGGGTTAGGCTAGGGTTAGGGTAGATGAAGAGTTTAATTGAAAAAATGTATTAAAAATATATTAAAATGTAATAAAAGTGGAGTAATTGAGGTATTAAGAGGTCTCTGGAAATGGTATGAGGATAAAATTTTGTAGGCATACAGGGGAGATGAAAAGATACATTTTTCATGTTGGGGTCGTCGCCGGAATCGGCCGACTCGGCCGTGACTCGGCCGTGACTCGGTCGGAGGCCTGAGTCGGCCGAGTCGAGACCGAGTTGGCCGATTTCCGGCCGAGTCAGGCCGCCTGAATCCCTCCCGACGGTTCATATATCCTTTGGCAATATTACATTTTTGGGTGTAGTGGGGGGTTTTTGTGAGATATGCACGTGTAAACCCTTGGTATTCTAAAGGTTCAAAGTAAAACAATATTAAAAATAATGTGGGATATGGGATTTGAACTCTGGTGGCTTGGTTCAGCGGTGCAAGGTATTACCAATGAGGTACAAGCTCCTTCTTGTAATTATGGAGCTAATTAATTACTTAAAATAATAACAATAAATGTAAATACCCCAAGTATACATTAATTTTTAAGCAAATTTTGTATACTAAAAATGGAGTTGTTACATTATTTTAACTTGTAATTAAAAAGCAAGTTAATTACTTATATCTTGTGCTCAGGCTAAAATACCCCTTTCTGGATTTTTGAAAAAAATGTACAGAAAATTGTACAGGAAATTTACGGTTGTTACAGTATGACTTTGAATGTTGCACCTGAAGGGGTAAAACCCATCGGAAGCAAGTTGATCTTGAGAAGATTCTTGGTGTAGATGGAATAGTTGAGAATTTCAAAGTTAGACTTGTAGTAAAAGGCTATCATCAATAACCAGGTGTGGTTTATGATGAAACCTTTTCTCCAGTGGCTATGCTTAAGTCCATCAGGATTAAAGCACGTATCGCGGAGTTGGAACATCTGTTTTGATGTGGCAGTCAAACAGTTTGACTTCATCAAAATGGTAGATGAACCTAGTATATACAAGAAGGTTGTAGAGAGTAAGGTTGTCTTACACATATTATACGTAGATGACATACTATTGATAGGAAATTGTTTCCTATGCTACATTCGGTCAAGCTCCTCTTATCACGAGGATTCTCCATGGAAGATCTGGATGATACCTACTACATCTTGTGGATTATGATCTATGCTGATAGATCTAAGTGGATGTTGAGAGTGTCCAAAATTTAGGTACATTAACACCATACCAAAGAGGTTTAGTATGGAAGATTCTAAGCGTAGTGGTTCGCCCACTTACTCAGGAATCACTCTCTCCAAAAAGATGTCTTCTCGAGACTGATTTGGAGAGAGCTCGCGTGCAAGGGATACCCTGTGCTTCGGCAGTAAGCTCTATCATGTATGCGATGTTATGTACTATACCAGATGTAGCTAACTCACTAGGTGTAGTGATCAGGAATCAATCGGATCTTGGGAGAATCACTGGACAGCTGTGGAGGACATTCTTAAGTACTTGAGAAGCACTAAATGAATGTTCTTGGTTCAAGCTTCCAGAGTGATAAGGTCGACTGATAGTCAGTCTCGGGCTTTGTCTTTACCCTCAGCAGAGGGACGGTATGTTGGAAGAGTTCCAAGCTAGATACCGTGA
The DNA here is from genome assembly GCA_030015575.1 of Agapanthus africanus. Taxonomy (NCBI): domain Eukaryota; kingdom Viridiplantae; phylum Streptophyta; class Magnoliopsida; order Asparagales; family Amaryllidaceae; genus Agapanthus; species Agapanthus africanus. Next base: position 22,320,128 of record JASDDO010000016.1, read on the forward strand.
CAAACTAGACGATAAAGGTTGAATACATCGCTACCAACGATGCTACCAAAGTGGATGTCTGGATAATTCTTGTTCATGAGATGAACATGGTTCCTACCATTGTGCGTCCAATAACTGTTATTATGACAACAATGGAGTTGTGGTTTTGGCCTAGGAACGCCGGTCCCATCAGCGATCCAGACATATTCTGTGGACAGTATCACCTGATCAGGGAGATAGTTGATCTCCAAGGGATCGAGGTAAGGAGAGTTGACGCGAAGGAAAACACGGCGGATCCACTCATGGAGGCCTTTCCCTAGAGAGACTTTTATCGGGGCGTTGGGTATGGGATACTACAACAAATGGCCTTAGTGCAAGTGGGAGATTGTTAGTTATATGTATGCCCAAGAGGCCATTATTATACATGTGATGTATATTATAATGGATGCTTGGACATATATAGGGAGGACTTTCTTGCTCGACATGATAGTATGCTATATGGTTGCTCTTTATCTTAACATGTACACTTATTATCTCTCTATTACATGTTGATAAAACCCTTAGGATGAGTACTTTACTACCAGGATTATGATGCAGATCATACTGGTGGGGCAGAGGTAGTCGGTAAGTACATACTTCAAATGTTCCTAGTCGTGGGAGTATCGAGACGAGGTATCGATATTTCAGAGTAGACTAGCGTATACGCTTCTCGACCCATATGATGGGCGATGGATGATCCCACATCCATTGGTGTTTGACATCAGAGATGGTATATGGGTGCTCAGTGGAGACTGGGTACACTGGACGGACTCGCCGAGAACTCCTAGATGGTATTATACCTATCGTCAGATAGCAGTTCTGTGGTGACACTGGTACAGGTTAGTCTGTCGACCCGAGATCGTCATAGAGTCTTGTGTGATTCCCACTGTGCTTTGATTTCCACCTTAACACGTTCAAGAGATCGTGCAAAACGGTGGTTTTTGGGTACAGTCCCGAGTCATATGGAGGCAATTAGCGATAGGAGGGGATTTCGTCTCTCCCGGTATTGGGGGTTGATGTTGCGCTATGCTTGATTGGCCATAACAGGAAATCCCTGGCCAGGGTTGCTGAGATCTACTTGTAAGTATTATCAGTAGTTTCTCGAACCGTTATGAGCCTCACATCGGCATTACTTATCAGGCTATTAGGGTCTGACGTTATACCATCCCCAGGCTGTGATATGCGACATATCTGACGAAGAGACCGGACTGTACGATAGTGTTATTTGATGGATTCACAGGAGTATGAGCAGGCTTGCTTGTTGATCTTCTGATCGCTTAATACCCGGATGGCCGTTACGTTTAGCAGACCGCTTGCGGCTTGTGGGTGACTGATATGATCATCACCTACTGCCGGCGTATTGACGAGTCTTTAGAGTCCTACACAGAGGTTTCCTGGCTCAAGCGAAACGTAGTAGGAGCATATATGTAATATGTGCGGGACCGAGATTAATACGTGTATGTGATACCGTATTCCATTCTCACGATATGTAATATCGGTCGGTTATATGTGATGTAGCCGGGCTGTCGAATCAAGTGTTGATTCGACAAGTTGATACATTTGATATTAGTCGGTTGTATATGATATAGCCGGATTATTAATCAAGTGTTGATTTAATAATTTAATGTATAATTATATATTTGATATATTAACTTACATTAACTAATATTAGCTCACTTAAGATTTCTTTTTCTCACTTGTGTACACTTAGTATATATGTGATATATATTAATGTACATTTATTATATCATGCTTGATGCCAAATGCTACATGGGTGTATGAGACTCACACCACGCTTATAATAATGTGAGGTTTTGTTTATTTAAAGTAAATCAAATTAGTTGGAAAATGTCACATGGTTGAAGCTTGTAGAAGTTTGTGGAACTATTGACCAAGTCTACTAATTTTGTTTTACTTGAAGATATTTATTAACCCAACCATTATTGTTTACTCATGGTTTAGTCTCTACATGAGTTAGCATATGATACTAACTCACCCATGGTTGTAATTCTCACTCATTATTCCATAAAACTTCATCTTCTTTCTCATCTCCAAAAAGCTTTCTAGCTTCATGAGAGGTGAAGAAATATAGTGAGAAAATTATTTCTAAAGTGAGCAAAATTCCTACTTCATCAATCTCTTCTCTACTAGCCATTTAGATTGGGTTGTTTCTTCACCAAGTTCATCACTTAGTGAAGAGGTAGCTTGAGTTAGTGTCTCCTCAATGTAGATCATCTTCGGCCTCGAAGACTTCAAGCAAGCCTGTTCATTTCACCTTGTGGAGCCTCACTAGAGTTAGGGAGATCACTACTTGGAGCGAAGGGACTACTACACGGAGCTATTGAAGTGAATGACCGGTATACAAAGGTTGTATTGCTTGTTCACTTAGATGTAAATATGTTTACATGCATGTTCGTCTAATTCTCTAGTTTAGATTCTAGCGTTAGAGTTCTTTAGCGCGCCAATTTTTTAAAAACGGCATGGTCGATACCTCCCGAAACCCAGCGGCCGCCCTACGGAACCCTGCATTGGTATCAAAGCCAGGCTAGAGAATTAGATGATATTTGTAGAATTACGAAACCGAAACAACTCCGAAAAATTCGATACAAAAACCTAGTTTCTGTCTAAATTTTTAAGGTGTCTAAATTTTTTTTAAGCAGTTGCAAAATGTTATATGAGATGTAACATGAACACAGTAGAAAATTGAACCCCTCTCGTCGGAAAATAGCCGGCCACATAGCATTAAAATCCGGCCTGGCAGGTTTTGGAAGTTGGTTCAAGGTTGAATTTTTTAGGGTGTTCCAGTCTTTGGGTTTTGGTGTTTCAGGTGTTGCTTGTTTTTGCTAAAATTGCATGTGATGTTATCTTTGTGCAAAGGCAATTCGGAGTGTTTTGTAGTCGTAATTCTAACATCATTTCGGGTTATATAGACGACGTTAAAATGTTCGAACGGATATCAATAACTCATTTTTTCGCTCGCTGGAAATTTTCCAAGAGTTGGATTTTTCCAAGTTTAAATCTTTAGAAAATCATGCAGGTGTTTTCTATGGACCCTCTAGAAGAACGAAACCCTAACTCGATTCTGTGACCGTGGGAACTGCCACCAAACCCTAGGGTTTTTGCTAGTTCTGCGGCGCCATAGGTGAGGCAAGGGTTGACCCTTCTACGGTTGGTCCATAGGTGTTGTGGCATATTCTGGGTACTTTTTAAACTCCGCTCAAGTGTCGAACTCTTTGGGAAATTTTGGGTGTTTGTTTATTCGATCGAAAAGTTTAACATCATCTAGCTATCTGTGATTGTGATACAATATTTGGAATCCACATAATCGGTTTTGTGAAAACTGATTTGAATTTTATAAATCTAGCAAATTAGTCTCATTTGATCGGTTGCCACGGGATTTTGATGTGGATCAAAAGTCTGTCGCAATCACGTAGCGTACGCGAATACTCGCCGGGTAACCTTACTAGATAGCCATGCCCCATAGCCCCGACCAAGTGACTGTAGGAGAACCCCGTCGCCAAAAACATCCATTCGGGTGCTCGCGGCCGCGGTGTTCCGCCTTAATGCACTTTGTCGACGGCATCGGGGGTGTGGCCGTCTACTAAAGTTTCCGATGAGCATTCGTTCTGGTTGTCGGGAATCTTGTTGGATTACCCGACTGGTTGTTGAAAAGTGTTTTCAATGTCGAGACTAAAATGCGGGGTTTATAATTGTTAGGCATGCGATGTCTAAGGAATTCATTTGGTTGGGAATGAAATCCAAAGTATGCGATACATTGGGTTTATGATGTCTAAGGTGGTTGCGGATTCCAATTTTTGTAATTTTTCACTTTCTTTTCTGCGACCGTAAGTGTAATATATGGTGTATCGCCGGTTTCGTTACTATATGTCAACGACAATTGGGATACGCATATTTACTTACGTTGATGACATGTGATGTTATGTATTGCTGTGATATGTTATATTGGATCGTCGTGTTTTGAATAGCCGGGGATTTTTATGCAAGATGAGAGTTTTTCATTTTCATTCATGTAAAAGCTTGTATATAATATTCTTTTATTGGGGCACTTTCGGGTTGAGGATGATGTCACCATTGATGTATATTATTTACTTTTCCGCACTATGATAGACCCAAGGCGGGGAGCACAAGTAACCGGGTTCTAGGGTCCAGTGGGAGACCATCTCAAGGAGTTGAAACCAGGTCTCCTAACTCTAGAATTGATAGGGTTGCTTGCCGCTCTCGTAGGGGTCTAGGGATGTGGGTTTGGCTATTCATCGCGACCGTGGAATCCGCGTTTTTATTGGCTTAATTAAAACACGGAATTCCTAGTATATCCAATATTTCATATGTGTTCTTCTGTTGCTGATATTCTGTGACGTGATCACTTGATATTCTGAGATGAATACTTATATTATATATATGATATATAATAAATATTGATCCTTTTGTTTCTTCTGTGATGCTTAGGAAGCATAAATGATGGGACTTCATTAATGAGATTAATGAAATAAAAGAAACCTAAAGATGTTGTGGAATCTTGTTTCGAAAACTGGTAGCTCTAGTTCTTGCTTTGCATAGCGGTATTCCTTGTAGAATATCCATCACCTTATTCGATAAGGAAAGAGCCGAGATCCCTTCACCGGGAGTGACCTCTTTAGCGAAACTAGCAGATGCTACAACCCACTCGGTTTTGTTTTTGATTGCTTTTTTAGTTCATGCTTTGCATAGTGGTATTTTTGAAATATCCAGCACCTCATTTGATGAGGAAAGAACCGAGACCCCTTCACCGGGAGTGGCCTCTTTAGCAAAACTAGTAAAAGCCTAAAAACACTCCTTTTCAAAATCACTCGATTCTACAACGATATCAAATTCATTACGCAAAGGGTTTTCTTAAAAACCTGTCGTATCCCTCCGTCATTTCAAATAAGTAGTATATAGTATTCGTGCTACGTTTGTTGACCTTATCAAGGTGTAGTGTACGATAGCCGATTAGTGCTTATCTGCAAAGTATATGATGCGATTGGATTAGGGTAGTCGTGCGGCCTTGTTGACCTTGTCAAGGGTCGTGCGGGTGGGTTTAATTCAATCAGGAAATTACGGATTGAACTTGACTTGCGGTCTATGGTTTGTTGAACTTGTTAAGGTCATAAATCTCTTGGGGCAAAATACTATCGGGAATTTTAAGTGTTGAAATTTGCAATGAGATTGCATACCTTCTATGAGATAGTTGGATCCCGATACCCACTGCAAGTAAGAGTTACTCCTAGGAGAGTTTTACACATTACGATTAGCCAATCAAAGTAGGTGTCTAGAAAGGTGTTAACGGGGTTACGCCCCTGGAAAAACGAGGTTTATTTTAATTAGGTCCGTACGAAAGCACGGGGAACCTCCCTCAATGTACCGACACTGGCCTGACTGAAAGATTGGCGAACTTGTAGGGTGTAATTAATTCCGGCTAGTCTTACCTTTTAGGGTTTGAAGAAAGATTTGATAAAAACAGTGGGAGCCATCCTGATTAGATAAAATAATAACCAATCTAATCTTTTAAGAGCATACACTGAGTGTTTTCTTCTCTCTCTCTCCTGGTAGCGACCATGTCACGCCTTAATCAAGATAATAATATGGATGCATTGACCGAACCTGCTTATTATACTGAGCTAGGGAGCGTTGGTTCCACTCTATCTAATAATTGTTATAAGTCCGAGCAGGAAATAGGGGAATATCCGGATTCCCATGCCACCAAATCGAGGATTAAGCATGTTGATGCATATTCTTCAGGTGTGTTCGTTACCAAGAACTATTTTCTCAGTATCCTCTACGTCCTAGGTATGAGATACCGGATTACGATCCCACATATATAATCTGTTACATGGGCTACGAAAGGTAGAGAACTGGGATTGGGTGATATGTCTCTAAGTGTTAGAGAATGGTGCAATTGTTGCAGCCAAATCAGTTGGCAAATATCACATTGTATTACCAAATGGTAAATACATTGATTATGAACAAAAGGTTATTATATACCGAACCTGATATACTACATTATATCAGTTTCTTTATTAAGTTAAAGAAGGATATAATTCTGTATTGGAGGATAATGTTGTGAACATTTTCCTGAATCAAGAGTTGATTGGATCATGCACGTTATGTAATGGCATATAAGTTCTAAATCAAACCACAGTTCAAAATATGTAGAACACACACAAGAGGAGCAGTTCAGAAATGAACGAATCCTTCTTGTGGCATTGTAGAGTAGGTCATATCAATGCGACACGACCAGCTAAGTTACATAAGGATGAATATGAGAATCTGTTCGAATTTTCATCTTATGATACTTTCCAGTCTTGTCTCAAAGGTAAAATGACCAATACTCCGTTTACTAGAAACAGAGAAAGAGTTACTGAAGTCTTGGGACGGATACATGATGATGTATACGGTCCTATGTCTACCAGGGTTGGTTCTTTGTACTTCATTATATTCATTGATCATCTCTCAGGATTCGGACATATGTTCTTGTTGAAACACAAGTCTGAAACTTTTGAGAAATTCAAGGAATATAAGCTTGAAGTTGAGAACCAGACGGGTGGAAGTATTAAAGTCCTACGATGAGATCGGGGAGGCAAATACTTGGGCATGGAGTTCCTGGATTTTCTAAATAGAGAATAGGATTCTCTCTCAGTTTAATCCTTCGTATACACCACAGCACAACGGTGTATCGGGGCGGAGGTATCGCACCCTATTAGATATGGTGCGCTCTATGATGAGTACTGCTGAGTTGCCTATTTCCTTTTGGAGTTATGCACTTGAGAAGCTGCATACCTATTGAATGGGGTTCCATCCAAATCACTGCCTACCACTCCATATGAGATATGGAATGGGAAGAGACCATGTCTTAAACGAGTTAAGATATGGGGTTGTCCGTCTTATGTTGAAAAGAAAAATCCGGACAAGCTCAAGGCAAGGTCAGTTCTGTAAGTTTGTTGGATATTCCAAACATTTGCGAGGGAATATCTTCTACCAATCTGAGGAGCAAAAGGTGTTTTGTTTCTCAGCATGCCACCTTTATAGAAAATGAATTTCTTATGAAGAAATTTGTGGACATGAGGTAGAACTGGAAGGAGTTCCAGCTAGACAAACTAAAAGCTGATGATTTGGTGAAACAAAAGGATTCGATAGTCTCCAACGAATCTCAGCCTCTCCGCGAACCTGGTAGGGTTCCTCATCTACCTAAGAGATACTACGGTTTCCTCGGTGATGGTGGGAGCGAGGATTGCATCATGGTAGATGTTGACCCAACCAGGTTCAGGCAGGCCATCACGAGTGGGGAATCTGTGAAATGGCTGGATGCTATGCGATCAAAGATGGAATCCATGTACACCAACAAAGTATGACTTTGAATGTTGCACCTGAAGGGGTAAAACCCATCGGGAGTAAGTGGATCTTGAGAAGATTCTTGGTGTAGATGGAAAAGTTGAGACTTTCAAAACTAGACTTGTAGTAAAAGGCTATCGTCAATAATCAGGTGTGGTTTATGATGAAACCTTTTCTCCAGTGGCTATGCTTAAGTCCATCAGGATTAAAGCACGCATCGTAGAGTTGGAACATCTATTTTGATGTGGCAGTCAAAGAGTTTGACTTCATCAAAATGGTAGATGAACCTAGTATATACAAGAAGGTTGTAGAGAGTGAGGTTGTTTTACTCGTATGTACGTAGATGACTTACTCTTGATAGGAAATGGTTTCCTATGCTACATTCGGTCAAGCTCATCTTATCACGAGGATTCTCCATGGAAGATCTGGATGATACCTACTACATCTTGTGGATTATGATCTATGCTGATAGATCTAAGTGGATGTTGGGAGTGTCCAAAATCCAGGTACATTAACACCATACTAAAGGGGTTTAGTATGGAAGATTCTAAGCGTGGTTGTTCGCCCACTTACTCAGGAATCACTCTCTCCAAAAAGATGTTTTCTCGAGACTGATTTGGAGAGAGCTCGCGTGCAAGGGATACCCTATGCTTCGGCAGTAGGCTCTATCATGTATGCGATGTTTTGTACCAGACCAGATGTAGCTAACTCACTAGGTGTAGTGATCAGGAATTAAACGGATCTTGGGAGAATCACTGAACAGCTGTGGAGGACATTCTTAAGTACTTGAGAAGCACTAAATGAATGTTCTTGGTTCGAGCTTCCAGAGTGATAAGGTCGACTGATAATCAGTCTCGGGCTTTATTTTTACCCTCAGCAGAGGGACGGTATGTTGGAAGAGTTCCAAGCTAGATACCGTGACAAACTAGACGATAAAGGCTGAATACATCGCTACCAACGATGCTACCAAAGTGGATGTCTGGATAATTCTTGTTCATGAGATGAACATGGTTCCTACCATTGAGCGTCCAATAACTGTTATTGTGACAACAATGGAGTTGTGGCTTTGGCCTAGGAACGCCGGTCCCATCAGCGATCCAGACATATTCTGAGGACAGTATTACCTGATCAGGGAGATGGCTGATCTCCAAGGGATCGAGGTAAGAAGAGTTGAAGCAAAGGAAAACATGGAGGATCCACTCACGGAGGCCTTTCCCTAGAGAGACTTTTATCGGGGCGTTGGGTATGAGATACTACAACAAATGGCTTTAGTGTCAGTGGGAGATTGTTAGTTATATGTATGCCCTAGAGGCCATTATTATACATGTGATGTATATTATAGTAGATGCTTGGACATATATAGGGAGGACTTTCTTGCTCGACATGATAGTATGCTCTCTGGTTGCTCTTTATCTTAACATGTACACTTATTGTCTCTCTATTACATGTTGATAAAGCCCTTAGGATGAGTACTTGACTACCAGGATTATGATGCAGATCATACTAGTGGGGCAGAGGTAGTCTGTAAGTACATCCTTTAAATGTTTTTAGTCGTGGAAGTATCGAGACGGGGTATCGATATTCCAGAGTAGACTAACGTATACGCTTCTCGACCCATATGATGGGCGATGGATGATCCTACATCCATTGGTGTTTGACATCATAGATGGTATACGAGTGCTCAGTCGAGACTGGGTACACTGGACTGATTCGCCGAGAACTCCTAGATGGTATTATACCTATCGTCAGATAGAAGTTCTCTGGTGACACTTGTACAGGTTAATCTGTTGATCCGAGATCTTCATAGAGTCTTGTGTGATTCCCACTGTGCTTTGATTTCCACCTTACCACGTTTAAGAGATCGTGCAAAACGGTGGTTTTTGGGTACAGTCCCGAGTCACATGGAGGCAATGAGCGATAGGAGGGGATTTCGTCTCTCCCGGTATTGGGGGTTGATGTTACGCTATGCTTGATTGGCCATAACAGAAAATCCCTGGCCAGGGTTGCTGAGATCTACTGGTAAATGTTATCAGTAGTTTCTCGAACCGTTATGAGCCTCACATCGGCATGACTTATCAGGCTATTGGGGTCTGATGTTATACCACCCCAAGGCTGTGATATGCGACATATTTGACGAAGAGACCGGACTATACGGTAGTGTTACTTGATGGATTAGCAGGAGTAGAGCAGGCTTGCTTGTTGATCTTCTGATCGCTCAATACCCGGGTGGCCGTTACGTTTAGCAGACCGCTTGCTGCTTGTGGGTACTGATATGATCATCACCTACTGCCGGCGTATTAACGAGTCTTTAGAGTCCTACACAGAGGTTTCCTGGCTCCAGCGAAACGTAGTAGGAGCACATATGTGATATGTGCGGGACCGAGATTAATACACGTATGTGATACCGTATTCTATTCTCGCGTTATGTGATGTCAGTCGGTTATATGTGATGTAGCCGGGATATCGAATCAAGTGTTGATTCGACAAGTTGATACATTTGATATTAGTCGGTTGTATGTGATATAGCCGGATTATTAAATCAAGTGTTGATTTAATAACTTAATGTATAATTATATATTTGATATATTAACTTACATTAACTAATATTAGCTCACTTAGGATTTCTTTTTCTTACCTGTGTACACTTAGTATATATGTGATATATATTAATGTACATCTATTGTGTCATGCTTGATGCCACATACTACATGGGTGTATGAGACTCACACCATGCTTATAATAATGTGAGGTTTGTTTATTTAAAGTAAATCAAATTAGTTGGAAAATATCACATGGTTGAAGCTTGAAGAACTATTGACCAAGTCCACTAATTTTGTTTTACTTGAGGATATTTATTAACTCAACCATTATTGTTTACCCATGGTTTAGTCTCTACATGAGTTAGCATATGCTACTAACTTACCCATGGTTGCAATTCTCACTCATTATTCCATTCACACTTCATCTTCTTCCTCATCTCCAAAAAGCTTTCTAGCTTCATGAGAGGTGAAGAAATATAGTGAGAAAATTATTTCTAAAGTGATTAAAATTCCTACTTCATCAATCTCTTCTCTACTAGCCATTTAGATTGGGTTGTTTCTTTACCAAGTTAATCACTTAGTGAAGAGGTAGCTTGAGTTAGTGTCTCCTCGACGTAGATCATCTTCGGCCTCGAAGACTTCAAGCATGCTTGTTCATTTCACCTTGTGGAGCCTCACTAGAGTCCGGGAGATCACTACTTGGAGCGAAGGGACTACTACACGGAGCTATTGAAGTGAAGGACCGTTCTACAAAAGTTGTATTCCTTGTTCAATTAGATGTAAAGATGTTTACATGCATGTTCGTCTAATTCTCTAGTTTAGATTCTAGCGTTAGGGTTCTTTAGCGTGCCAATTTTTGAAAACGGCATGGTCGATACCTCCCGAGACCCAGTGGCCGCCCTACGGAACCCTGCACTCGGTAAGTCCCAAAAGATAGAATGTAATAGATAGTTAAAGAGGATAGAATAAGTAAAGTATGTGTTTGTTATGCTAACGTAGTTGTTTGTAGCTTGGTGCAGAATGTATCTGTGTATACGAGAAGAGTCCAACTTTCTCCGTGGACTAAGGTAACATGTAAGTACAAGGCCCCGTTAAAATGCACGGGACAACGGCATAGGATGTTCATGTAGGTGTATTTTAGTGACCATCATCGTGCCACTTTTAACACATTCCGTACCAATCTACCCCATTAAAACCCCGTAATGTATATTGTATTGATTGTAGTTATCAGACTTGCCGAGATCATGGTATAAGTTGTTCATGTAAACTGATTCAGAATGTAAACGGTAGTCATGTAGTCAAGTTCAAGATATAGCCATGGTTCGGTCAAGTTAGGTTATGTTGCATGTTTGACATTGTTCTGGTATTCATGTTCAAGTATATTGGATTCATGTTGAATTGTATTATTTTTGGATTGGGTTTTTTCACCGCCGAAAACAGAGACGAACCGGGATGGATCGTCTTGCCTGAATTTGGGGGCAGATGCGATTTATGGCACCGTGTATCGGAGGTTTGAACAGATGCGGCCGTTGTAGCGGACTTCGTCAGATTCCCCCTCGTTTACGAGGGATTTTTGATTGTGGGGATGCTCTTCCCTGCAGGCACAAGCCCCTGTAGTTAATTACATTATTGCATCGCGATAACCACTTTCTCATGCTCCAGAAGTTCGCTTCATGTCATGTGTGCTTGTTTTATTTTTGGTTTCCCGTGGATTGTATACAGAGACTAATTTATGCTGTCGCCCGCAGGGCGTGGATTAGTCCAAATCCGTATATCTTAGATTTGGGTTTGGGTTGATTTAATGATCATTGATCTGTTTTGAGATCAAGATCGACTTAAATATTTGTGAGCAGTTGGGGCTCGATTGGTTTTTTTGTTAAGGATACGTTAGTCCAATTTGAGACTAAGATCTACTTAACAGGGTGTTAGGATCATTCTTGTTTCAGATCCAACAAGAGAGCGTTTGGACTCTATTGTTTTAGTTTAAGGACGTTTCGGTCCGTTGTTAGTTTAGGGATATCTCGGTTCGTAGATCACCATTTTTTAGGTTAGGTTTTAGTTTAAGGACGTTACGATCCATTGTCTCCATTTTGGAGGCAACGTTGTAGTTTGAGGACGTTTCGGTCTTTAGATCACCATTTTTGAGGTGAGGTTTTAGTTTAAGGACGTTACAGTCCGTTGTTAGTTTAGGGACATCTCGGTTCGTAGATCACCATTTTTGAGGTGAAGATTTAGTTTAAGGACGTTACGGTCCGTTGTCGCCATTTTGGAGGCAACGTTGTAGTTTGAGAACGTTTCGGTCTGTAGATCACTATTTTTGAGGTGAAGATTTAGTTTAAGGACATTACGGTCGATTGTCTCCATTTTGGAGGCAACGTTGTAGTTTGAGGATGTTTCAGTCTGTAAATCACCATTTTTGAGATGAAGATTTAGTTTAAGAACGTTACGGTCCGTTGTCGCCATTTTGGGAAGTACACCCAAAAGCAGTTGGCTGTCGGGACCCGCCACCTCTCTGAATACGTTGAGGAATTACAACGACATGTATCAGAGGTATGGAGAGATGTACTCTTAAACCAATTCCCCTATTTGAGGGAAAATGAAGTTTGTGGTCAACCCAGAAATTATTAGTCGTATTTTGAGACTAAGATTTTCTCGGGGGAATATGGGATGAATATCGTTTTAGATATCATCAGTTGAGGGGTCATCAGTCATGTTTGAGACTGAGATTAGTTTGGGAAAACATGAGCACAGAGGCTCGGTTGATTTGGAGATCAAAAAGGTTTTGATCTCAGGAAGACTTAGCCAATTTGAGGCTGAAGTTGATTTCCCATAATGCTAAGCACTGGTGTATGTTCAGCACTCACGTGTTCCCACGTGAGGCTCTGAATCAGTGTTAAATACTGCACTTTGGAAGCGCTCACGTGTGGGCACGTGAGGCGCCCCAAAGTGGGAGTTGTTCTCTAGGTTCTATTCCCCCTTTCTTTTTTATAAGTGCTGAGCACTTGGTTATGTTCAGCACTCATGTGTTCCCATGTGAGGCTCTGAATCAGTATTAAACACTATACTTTGGAGGCGCGTGAGGCGCCCTAAAGTGGGAGCTGTTATCTGGGTTTTATTCCCCCTTTCTTTTTTATAAGTGTGAGCACTGGATCAGAGATCGCATGCAGAACACCCGACTGCCATAGGAGGCACTTCTTGTTCTTCTTTTTAAGCGCTTGCGTGGGAAACACGTGCGGTCCTCGTTATAGTGTGTAAATGATAATGAATCATCAATCTTTCCTTCTTGATGTTTGGAGATTTCGATCTCATGTTAATGACCCTAGGGTTTGGAGAATCTCATGCCTCTCATTTTGTAAGAATTAAATTCTTTTTATAATGTTAAACCCTAGTTTTTAGAGGAATTAAATTCCCATATGTTTCTTGTAAGAATTAAATTCTTTGAACTCAATTCTTTTCCCTAGGTTTTGAATCTGCATGAAAGAATCTCCCCGATGAGAATTAAATTCTCAACTTGTGGAGAGATCTGCTTCTGCAGATCTCAACTAGAGGAAGAACTAAGTTCTTCAATGAATGGTTAAACCCTTAAAGATGCAAAGAACAGTCTTTTTTGTTTTTTCTTTACCTAGTGTTTCAAGAGAACAAGACTTTTTTCTTGAGAATTAAATTCTCTCGCTGTATATGATTCAAGTCTCTGGGGAGTTCTCTCTCTCTGCAGTCGTCTCTCTCTCTCTCTCTGTTTTTTTCTCCTCCTCTCCTTACTCCTATTTATATGAGAAGAAAAAGAATCAATTTGTTAAGAAAATCCCTCATTGAGAGATCATGATTGATTTCATAATCAATCCAATTGATCTGGTGAATTTTATTCACCGTTGGATTTTTAATCCAAAGACTCTCTGTTTTATAGAGAAGATTTCTTATTTGTTTTTAACTAGATTAGGAAATATTTTTCTAAGATAGAATTTTATTCTATCATATGAATATCTTGTTAGTTTAATAAGATTAGAATTTTATTCTATCGTAGAATTTTATTTGTATGAATATCTTTTATAGAATTTTATTCTATCAGACGATCACCATTGGATCTTTGGTCCAAAGGTCCTCCGTTTAACAAAGAAGATCTTTCTAGTTTAAGGAATATCAGGAAAATATTTCCCACATATATAGAATTTAATTCTATCAGATAGTTCATCCAAGATTCTTTGTTAGGGAAGGATCTTGCCATATTAGAAAGATTTAAGGAAATATTTTCCAAATATAGTTTTAATCCTGTTGTTTAGAATTTAATTCTATCAACTTCGAAGGTTTTAAGAGCACTCACGTGTAGCACGTGATCCCAATGGGATGAAGCTTGTTTGCTTATATGCAACAGCATACGAGTGTATCATGTGTTAACACGTGAGCCTTTTTGGTTTGTCATATGTTTGAATGCAGTGCCTATATACTTTGCATATAGATGCTCGCGTGCTTACACGTGAGGCTCAATTTTAGCCTATCGATTGCTTAAATGCAGCGCCTATAAGTTTTGCATATAGGTGCTCACGTGTGGACACGTGAGGCTCCATTAGCCTAGAGAACTCGACTCAGATAATAGAGAGCTCTCTCCTTCCCTTGATCGTTCTCCTGTGCCCATAGTGCGCCTAGAGAACCTTCAAGGGCTGTTGTGTACAGGATGAGGGGCTTTCCCTTGATCGAAGTGGTCAGTACCGGCGGGTTCTACAGATATTGCTTGATTTTGTCCAGTGCATTTTGGCATTTATGATCCCAAATGAACGGGGTCCCCTTCTTCATTAGATGGCTGTAGGGGCGACATTTGCCGGAGAGGTTAGCTATGAACCGTCGGATATATACGAGCTTTCCTTAGAGAGACCGCAATTGTTTGAGAGTTCTTGGCATAGGCATTTTCATAACCGCCTTGATCTTTGATGGGTCTATTTCGATGCCTCGGTGTCGTATGATGAATCCTAGGAATTTTCCTGAGGAGACTCCAAACGCGCATTTCAGAGGATTCATCTTCAGATTGTATTTCCGAAGACGCTGGAAAACTATGTCCAGATGTTCCCAGTGCTCCTCGTACGATTTGCTTTTCACCACAAGGTCGTCAATATAGCATTCTAAAATCTCATGTATGAGGTCATCAAAGAACTTCTTCATGGCCCTCTGGTAGGTAGCGCCTGCGTTCTTCAAACCGAATATAGCAGAATATGCCTAGCGGAGTTCCGAAGGCGGTATGCTTTTGATCTTCGGGATGCATTTTTATTTGGTTGTATCCCGATGATCCATCCATGAAGGAGAAGACCTCATGAGTGGACGTGTTATCGATCATCGGCTCGGTAACATGTACTGGGAAGTCATCCTTCGGGCAAGCCTTGTTGAGGTCCCGAAAGTCCACGCAGATGCACACCGTTCCATTTTTCTTCATCACTGGAACGATATTAGTGATCCAGTCAGGATATTGAACTTCCTGGATGAAGCCGGAGTCAATTAGTTTCTAGACTTCGGTGTTGATACTCATCTCGAGTTCGAGCCGCATTCTTCTTGGCGCCTGCTTGACTGGCATAACGTCCGGCGAAATCGCCAGTTTATGCACCGCTATTTCTGGATCTAGTCCTGGCATCTCAGAATAGTTCCATGCGAAGCAGTCTTTATATTGCATAAGCATGTCCTTTAGTGTGGCCACCTGTGTTTTAGACAACAGCTCACTGACGAACGTTGGTCTTGGATCGTTTTCCGTTCCCAAGTTAATTTTCCTTAGATTGTCCGTTGTGGTGTGTATCCCATCTTCTAGCTTTTTTGGCGCCGGTGTAAATTCTGAGATCAACTCATCCTCATCCTCATCTGCGAAGCATCTGGAGAGGTCATCCATATTCTCGTGCTCCCCCTCCTTTAAGAACGTTATCATGTGGTAGGTACGAGTTCGTTTCCAAGCTCGATGTTGATCTGGCCCTACTCTCGCAATATAGGTTGCTTTTGGCTCATGCTTTCGCAGTGGGGTTACCCTCCAACTGTCGAATAGAGCGAACCTGCCTTGTTGATACTGGTCTTCGACCCAGTCTTTGAAGGTAAAACAGTCTTCGAGAGGATGTCATATTGCTCGGTGGTAGGAGCAATAAGCCGGGTGATGGATCTCGTTTATCTGTTCGGGATGCCGAGATTCCGGGAGCGTTATCATTTGATGCTTGATGACAATGTTAAATATTTTTCTTGTCTTGTCTTTGGGGAAAGAATATTCCCGACCCATCTTCTTCATCAGCAATGAATTCCAGCTGACCTTTTCTTGGTCGCGTGGCTTCTTGGATCCCCTTCGCTGTTTTAGAACGTCATTCTCGTTCTTCACTTTGTTGTTGCCTCTACGTCGGGATTTTCCCTTGCCACGAGAGCACATAGCGGGCTGAGGGTGAAGGGCATCGTAGTCTTTTCTTCCCGCGGACTGCTAAGTGAGACGCTGCGTCCTGGCTTTCTCGTAAATGACCATTTTGTGGCTGTGGTCATCCCGAGCCTTTTGTCCGACTTCTCTCATTAGCTTATCAATTTGTTCTTCGAATGACGGACTTGGCATTCTTACGGCAGGATCTCGCTCTGGTTCAATATCAGCGCTATCTGGAAAAGCATTCCCTTCTCCATCGGAGTTATTTAAGACTTGGCAGCCATGGAATCGCTCCCGTTTCTTGGACCGAACGTTTCCAATCCCAGTCGTCTCCATCCTCTCGTTGGGCGTTTTTCGCTGAGTCTCGGGAACGCATCCCAAATCTTGTTGTAGAACTGGGCTTGTCGAGCGGTTTATTTGAAAGGCACGCCTTGACATCTTAATAGGCTTTTCAATCCTTCTGCGTAATATCTGGGCAGACGGATTGGTTGAAGCCTGTGAAGCGCAAGTTCGGCACCATGCCAGACTTCTTTCTCCACTTTGGTCTCCGTAGATCGGTAGAAGAGAATTGCCTTTTCACCTCTTCACCTAGGAGGGACGTAGAAAGTCTGCAACTCTTGTATGCTGTATGTATCAAGCACATTGAGTTCTTTGTAATGCCACTGCGGAACCATGGTAATTTGTAAACTCTGATCAGCTCCAGTGAAGGTCTGCATTGACGGGCGGACGGAGAACACTGCGTTGGCCTCGTCCTCAGAGTCACTGCCAAAGACCAACATAGGAGTAGATGGTCCTGGCCTGTTGCCTTAGGGTTATCCCGAGTAGACTATCTCTTCATCCTCTTCGGTATCGCTCCCAAAGACCGGGATGGTAGCGATGGCTTTTTGTTTATTCTTCGGCTTATGACATCTTTCCATATCTTTGAAGTCTATTAGGAAGTACTTTGCGTCTTCATATTTTCAGACTTCGTTTACGGAGAATGGATTTAGCTCCCGCATGACGGTGTACTCGAGGCCGTCTTTGAAATGCTTCATACACTGATGTTGTATAGAAGGGATGACGTTGTACTCGTGTAACCAAGGCCGACCGAGCAGAGCGTTGTAGCAAGTCTTGGCATCAATGATATGGAATTTGATGTCAGTGACGAGCATCCCAAAGCGTAACATCAATATTACGGACCCCAGTGTCCGTGATGACTGTGAGTTGAACCCGGAGATAGTAATTTTGTCCCGGGCCAGGTGCTGAACGTCCATGCAAATCCCCTTCAGCACCTTCACGTTTAGAAGGTTGACGGATGACCCGTTGTCGACCAGGATCTTTCCTATCTTAATGTCGTAGCAGTACCTGGTGACATATAGAGGACGGTTGTGCTCGCACGTTCCGAGTTGGAGATCTTCATCGCCGAATGTGATGTCAGCCGTGTGAACCTCCGCCAGCTCGTCCTTCATCTTTTCTTCCGCGAAGAAAGCTTAGAACTGATCAGGCTCTTGCAGTACCTTGATCAGAGAATCTCGTGCCTCTTTGGATAGGAGGAGAGCATCCAATATGCTCAGTTGTGAAGGTATCTTCCTCATATGTGCCAGGACATTGTAATCCACCTTGTTTTTCTTAGGCGGATCCTTGGCTACGAGCTCTTTGACGACTCTATCATCGAAGACAATTTCCTCAGAGACTTTTTTCTTCCCCTTGTCTCTTTTGCTCGAACCTTTGTTTGTAGGCCCGAGGTTCTTTTCAGGAAACGTACGGTTACGTAGCCGATTGTTCTCGCAGTTCTTCTCCTCTTCTTCTTTTCCAGAGGTGGATTCTTTGAAGAGAGGGCCGAGGGTTATTTCTTCCTCAGAATCGCTCCCAAATGTAAGAACCTGAGATTTTCCTTTTATCGAACTGGTATCAACCATATGACAGTTGCCAGCCGTTCCTTCACGCTCGTCTGTCGCGCTCCTTTGTTGTTGACGGGTTTTGCGCTTCATCCGCTTGAAGTGTTGCCGGTGAGCAACATATCCTTGACACCACTTCTTGAAGGCATTGCACTCTTCGGTGGGGCGCGTGACCCTCCGATGGTATAAGCAGTAGTTCGGATGTACATCTGCTTCACCGAGGCACGCACTCCCGGGAGCGTTTTCCATTAGAGGGGTAGCTTCATTCCCATTAACAAGGCTTTGGCGAACCGCTTCTCTGCTTTGCTCCTGCTCTTGTTTGTAGCAGGTGTGCTTTGGTTCGGTTGGAGTACTTTACGACTCATCCTTACCGCAGCTTCTTCAGCCTGACGTCGGCGCTTGGCATTTTCGTATATGGTCGTTTCACGTTCTCGGTTAGCTTTTTTCTTTTAAAGGGCTTCGTTTAGCAGCCTGTCAATTGGGTCTTCTGACAGTTCTAGGGATTTTAGCGCCGATCCTGCCCCCAGCTCCTCTACGTTGCTTTCCGACGCCGAGGGAGTTTCTTCATCATCTAACGATGAATGAGAAACCATGTGGCAACTTGCTACATAATCTTCAGTTTCTCCCGATGAGCCATGTTCCTCCTCATCGTCACTATCTCCGTTCTCAAGTACATGGTTGAGAAACTCTTCGAGTGTGACTGGGGTCTGCGCCTTTTGGTTGTATTCCTTCAGTGCGTCGATGTATTTTTGCAGGTCCGTGAGCTTGTCGTCGGGCTGCACGGGCTTCTTGGTCTTCTTCTTTTTCTTCGAAGACTTCGAAGGCTTGGCCTGGAGGTCTTTCTTATCCCTATTAGTTTTCGGTGGTGGGCACGGTTTCAGCATCCCCTCAATGATCTTGGGCTCCAGCGGGCTTTTCCACTTGATCGCCGGACATGCTTGAAGATCTTTCAGCATTCTTTTAGTTTTAGCTGAAAGGACCACGTCCCAAGGAGTTTCTTCCACAAACGAACATGATGCCCCCGGCGTGACTACCCTTTTAGGAGCGTGCCTCTATGGCGGGTTCATCCTCCAATTTTCGGACTGCGCAAACTTCCCTTGTCGGTACTGGTCCTCGACCTAGTTTTTGAAGACGTAGCAATCCTCAATTGGGTGGCCCAGTACTCTGTGGTAGGAGTAGTAGTTAGGACTGTTGACGTCACCAGGCTGCAACGGGCATCTCGGATCCGACAGTGTGATGAGTTTGTTATGCATTGCCAGTTCAAACAGTCTCCTCATTTTATCACGGGGGAACGAGTAAGCACATCCTAGCTTCTCTTCGAGGGATTGGAGCGGGCGTGCGTTGCATTGGCGAGCAACCGGTTTCAGGTCGCTTAGCTGTTGTTGAGTGTTGGCAACGAAGGTTGCTTTCCCTTTTCCCTTTACATTCCGATGGTCCATTTTTGAAGAGGGAGGTTTGTGGCCCATCTGGTCCATTTGGGCCAGCTTATTGATCAAAGCCTGGAAGGTGGTCAGCTTAAAGAACGTCATGAATTGGGACACGGTCGCCTGTGTAAGTCTACGGTAGCGCCCCGGCCGTCTGTCCGAGGCCAAAATGCGGAAACGAAAACTTTTTCAAAACTTGAAACTGGCGCTATCACAGACTTTAATCCCGGATCGAACCATTAACCTATAACTAGCAAACTAGAGAAGGGTTGGAAAGGCTATACCGATCGATCCGTGTCCTTCAGTCTTTAGCCACCATCCCGGGCTCCTCGCGACATCTCCGATCTCGATCTCCTCGTCGGAAAGGGCACCACATCATCGAGTCTTTTTACGGGCTCCCGCTTCATCCGACGCAACTCGGACACGAAGTTCGCTAGCCGACGTGTCCAAGGTGAAGTAGAGAATGTGTGTGACAACTTTGTCTCTTGCATCCATCGTATGGATGGAGGTTGAAGGTGAAGCCATCAATGGAAATGGTGAGCTAGAGGAAGAAGAAGAAGAAGAGAGCATTTTCTTTTCTTGTATGTTATGTGATAAAATGAGAGAGTGAGAATGAAAAATTACAAGAGAAAAACCCCTTACCATGGCTGCCCTTCTCTCTCTTCTTATCATATCAACACTCAAATCCATCCAATAATGTGACACATGCACAAAGAAAGAGACCATGAGTCACCACTTGTGCATGTGTCACAATTAATGCTCCTAATCATGACTTTTAGCTCATTATTTCCATTTGTAAAGATTAACCCAAATGTTTACAACAATAAAAAGATACGGCAACATCTAAAGTAAACTCGTGACGGATCATAAGGATACCCCTCACCTGTATATACATACCTGCATTCGCATTCCGACCGAATGCGAATGCAATGAGACTAAAGTAATCCAACAAATCTAATACTAGGATCCGACTTAAACCAAAGCCCACTAGTATGATCCGCCCGATCATGATGCGTGCACTACTGCACGTATATGATCGAACCCTGCCATATATCATACGGCCTCTACAACGTTTCGCCCGAAACTTGAGAAACTGTCTGTAGGGGACTCTAAAGACTCGTCAATACTTTGGCTGTGGATTTAACCACTGGCACGTCAGTGGTACTAGCTGTACGTAACGAGCTACCAGGTATTGACCAAAAGGAAGGTCGATGAACGAACTTATCCTTACACCGTACTGAGCCTGTCAGTGACAATATCCGTACAGTCCGGTCCGTTCGTCTATGAGCATCGCATGTCAGGCCTAGGGGGTTGGTAAAAGTCAGACCCCCAAAAGCGGTACAAGTCGTGTCGGAGTGTAGCCCAGAACACCCTGAGATACTACTGGAATACCTACCAGTAAATCTCCTTCCTTGGCCAAGGACTTCGTGTAATGGCTCTCTTAGACACAGCGCGATCTCACCCCCAATACCGGGAGAGACGAAACCCCTGCCGATCCGTTCACTGCCTCCATGTGGCTCGGGACTGTACCCAACTAAAACCTGTTTGCACGACTCCTTTGAGCCGTGGTAGGGTAGTAATCAAAGCACAGTGGGAACTCACACGAGATAAATGACGATCTCTGGTCGATGAACTAACCTGTACACATGTCACCAGGGAACTGCTATCTGACGTCAGGTATAATACCAACTAGCATGTTCCCGGCGAGTCCTGTCCGGTGTACTCATAACCCAATGAGCACCTGTATACATCTTAGGTGAACCAACTGACACCAATGGCTTGTGAGACCGGCCACCGCCCCTCGTCGGGGTCTCGACTGTATACACCAGTCTACTCTGGAGTATCGATGCCCTGTCTCGAAACTCCCTCGACTAGGGACCTTTTAAGGATGTGCTTATAGTCCCCAGCTCCCACTTATATGATCGCCATCATACTGCTGGCAGTCAAGCAAGAATCCTAAGGGCTCTATCAACGCGCTATAGTGATCTGTAACATCACCTAAAGCATGTACACGATGATAAAGATAAATCAGATAGCATACTATCATCACGAGTAAGACCGTCCTACCGGCATAGGTCCTCCCTCAATCATTGCAATCACAAGCCTGCGATCCAATAATTGACTTTGAGGGCACTATATCCAATAATCTCCCACTTGCACTCAAGGCTAATTATTGCGATGTCGCATACTCACAGCCCGTGTGATACCGAACACCCAACTCCTCTACTAATCAGTTTCACAAAGCCCGTTTGCGAAACTATTGCATTCGAGGAATAGCCTCAGTGAGTGGATCCGCCCTAATGTTTCTTTCTATATCTCTTTATCTCAAGTTAGCGGAGAAAGCTATCTCCCGAAATGAGCAATACCTGTCTTAGAATATGTTTGGATATCTGATGGGACCTAGTTCATAAATGAACTCCAAATCCAAACTTCTTAGACTGTATCGTCAACTGAACTTAATCAGTATCCTGTGCCATGCCTCCCTCAGTATTCGCTTGGACCTCCTGTCCAAACAACTGCCCCTCGTTAGAGGAAAAACTATAACTCTGACAATCACTCTGTCATCCAGGTCACGTTGGAAGCGTGGAATGATAACCGTCTCCCAAAAGTGGCTGTTGTTATCATATCCTTAGAACATCCACTTATGTTCTAAAACTGCTTCTGAACGTTTCTCCAAGATAGGATTAATATCAACTTATTGCATCTAGTGCAAAAACAACGACTGGTGTGGTACTTGACATCTCATGATTGACTCAATTGCCTAAGCAAGTGATCTGCCAATCATGCACTTCCTTCTCCCCTTTAGTCTGTAAGATACCTTTAGAGAGGGTGACTCCATCACCTGCAGGTACACTACCATGCCAGGAGTCATCCATTCTAAAACACCTTTAGAATGCTGTCTAAGTACCCAAATTGGGAAACTACCCAAATCTAGATCTAAAACCATAGATCTAGTAACCAGAATGTCTGATATAATAACCAAGCTTTATGTGGAGAAACCACCGTGTGACAACCAAAATATAACCGATCGTAGTATAGGAATTTCACTTCCTACTCTGTGTATGTCATCCAAATACAAGGACATCATACCCTACTACCTTCTTAACAGATTTATCCCCTATTCTGATGAAGTCAAACCTATGACTGTCACATCAGAAATAGATGATCTATTTCCGCTATATCTGCTTTAGTCTATAGACATAAGCTACTTGTCCACTATGCTTCCGCTGCTCCCACTGACTACGACAACCCTCTGGCAGAGCCATATACACGTACACTTCTAAAGCTAGTTTAGAACAACGCTATATTCATCCTCCTGCCGGATCTCATAGTCTGGAACAACAGTAGTGTCAAGTCTGGGTAAACAAGAACCTCACTGTCACCGTCCTTGAGGCTACCGGAGTACCTCTCGAGTGCCTGAGGTTACCACCATATCTGCGGAGTGGCTAATGGAATGTCAAACCATATTGAATCTTTAGGTTCTTATCAAATTTTCAGTAATCGTTTGCGGTTCTGGAATCACTTCTAGTTCTACCATACTCCCACTACTGTTTTCTGAAAAAATCCATTTTACTAAAACTGTGGCGAGTTAAGAACAATATCACTATTGATCTTCCAGATGGTAGAAAGTCAACCCTCGTCATAGCCCGGGTCAACCCACAAACTGCCATTACAGAAACGTGCCTTGAGTTATCCAGAGTCTGGTTTTAAGCATAAGCCGGACAACTCCCCGTACCTTAACATTGTTAAGATATGAACTATTCTATATCCAATATAGAAACAGAGGCACTGATTTAATTGGAACCAGATTCAAATCATACATCTGTCTCCAGTGCATGTCAACTAAATGGAGAGAGGCCGATCAGCATTACTCAACTTAGGAATACATCCAGATATGAGTAACCTGAAAAAGAAGCAAGTTCTCATAATCATTACTATCAACTGAATACCATATGCAAGTATCTACATCTTCAATCACCTTGAAGAATCCTGATACTTGCAATACTTGGTTCTCTACTTTATTCATATACCTATAACTTCTCAAAACTTGGATCTTGTATTTCTATGAAGCACATGTCTAAGAACTAGAGAAGTCATAAGTAAACAGAATATAGTACGAGTACCAACCCCTCTGTCCTAATAGTCATTGGACAACATACAATACTCTGTATAAGTCCCCTGAGTCTAATAACTCATTCCCTGTGTGTCGTAGGTTGAAAACTGTACTTATGGTTAAGAAGAATTACACCGCTGTTTAATGCTCCTTACCTAACCATCCACTGATATAGGTAAATGTCTCAGACATAATTTCAAAAAGTTATATCTCACTTTATAAAAATAAACGTACAGATATATTAATTTGAAATTGGTGCATTACAACGGATATTCAAAACCAAATATTTGCCGTCCGGCAAACAACCCAGGTGATTTCCTCAAATATCACCAATTACAACGAATCCCGATATAATGAGGATGATCACCCAATTCCCAATAACTTACTCCCACTCATCATCTGTAAAACCATACAGATGTGAGAATCAAACTTGGTAAATACATACCCTGGAGCAAGGGTTAATTGGGATATCAGTTTTCATTTAACAATACACAGTGAAACTGAAATATGTAAATGTTTCGAAGGGGTATCCGGGTATTCTTAGTAATGCCTCTTCCATTATTAGATTCACAACTGTAACCGTATATTTCTTTGCCATCTCTCCAAATCCCTTTATATGTCTTTAGTAATTACCTTCTGTACACCCCTTTAGGCTAAATGGTTTTCTTCCCTCCCTACCGTTCGGCACCAGCATATGGTTTGAAAGAAGACTATCCAATAAGCATAATGGGTGTACTCTCCTAATCCTAGGAGTACTCGTAACCTGAGAGAAGGTGAAGATAAAAGACAACTGAATAAACCTCATTCCTATTTCTCCTGAACCAGAATCCATCCCCGAACTGGAACAAGTCCCTTCGAGTTCGTATATAACCATACGATGGAGTATCCAATAAACTATGGATTTTCGTAGTGATACGGAGTGTCCCGGAGAAATACAAAGGTGAAGTAGGAGTGGCGATGAAATACTTGGTCTGGTCATGAATAGCAGTCGCAATTTACTTTGCCCTCTTTCTAATCCCTTTATTTTGTCTTAACTTATTACCTTCTGTACACCACACTTAGGCTAATTGGTTTTCTTCATTACCCACCATTCGGCACCTGCTTATGGTTTGGAAGAAGACTATCCAATTAGCGTAATAGGTGTACCGTCCTAATCCAAGGAGCACTCACAGCCTGAGAGAAGGTAAAAGGAAAAGACAACTGAATAATCCTATTCATTTTCTCCAGAACCGGAACCATCCTCGAATCTGGAACAAGTTCCTTCGAGTTCGTATATAACCATACGATGGTTTTATCCAATGGAAGTGGATGTTCGTAGTAATACGGGGTGTTCTGGAGAAAAGGGTAAAAGTAGGAGTGGCAATGAGGTATGCAACTCTGACAATCCAAAAGCCAGTGTTTTAAGAAGGTTCGGTTAACTTGGTCACTGAGTCATAGTCTAGGGTCGGGCCATGGTCGCTGCCAAAGAGAGAGAGAGAAAAGAAACACTCTGTGTGCACTCTAACTTAAATCAGAATGGTTATCAATTTATCTAATCAGGAAACCTCCCACTGTAACCTCAAATTCTCCTCCAAACCTGAAAGAAGAATTAGTCGGGATCACCCGAGGAGTAAACCAACTCATCAGTGGGAATCGGGATCCAACTATCATCGCATGATAACGTGATGGAATCCACTCACGTTATCACACTCCAGAAGGTATGCGCATATCTGGCAAGTTTCAGTTTCTTTGGAAACTCCCGATGTGATTTTTACCCCATGCTTTTATGACCTTGACTTTGGCCAACAAATCATAAGTCACATGTCAAGTTCTACCCGTCATTATCCAGGTTAATTTGAACCCACCTGTACCTATCCTTGACTTTGGCCAACAAAGCAGTACGACTGTCTCAAACCAACGCATCTATCTATGCAACAGAAAAGTAACAAATAGCTACCATACACTATGCCTTGACTTTGGCCAACAAACATAGCATGAATACTAAGTGCTACCCGTCTGAAATGACGGAGGGCTACGAATGGTTTTTGGCGAAAAACATTTAACGTAATGAACTTGATATCGTTGAAGGAACCGGATAGCTTTTTATAAAAATATAGTGGCGAAAACCTTTGCTAAAGAGGTCACTCCCGGTGAAGGGATCTCGGCTCTTTCCCCGTAGAATGAGGTGCATGATATTCCAACTGAATACCACGATGCAAAGCAAAAAGTAATCGACTATAGTGAAGTTATTACCCTGACGCAAACTTCTGTCTAAGGGGTCACTCCCGGTGAAGGGATCTCGGCCCTTGCCTCGTCGACTGAGGTGCTAGATATTCATAACCGAATACCACTGTGCAAAACAAAAGAAAACGTCCTTGCAATAACAGCCTTTTTTTTTTGAAAAATGTTCCAACAACATCAAACAGGTTTGTTTAGCTTGCATTGATCCGAATCAATGCAGTCCCATCAATTAATCACACCACAAAAGAACGAAAATATGATGTACGTATATGCCATTCGCATTCGCCACTGGGTCCCGTCATCACCCGTTAGGTTACTTAACTAATGACAGAGCGGGGACTGGACTAGCGCGGGTGTACAACATATACAACATCTACTAGTATATATATCAATATATAATAATCGCTCCAGGCGTGATAAAAATGCAACATCACAGAAATGTAATAAGCATCACAGAACAATACAGATAATCTGGGATCCCCGAGTTTCATAGAGCCGCTACTGGAACCCGATGTTCCCTTGGTCGTGTGGATAGCCCGTGCAATTAAATCCTAGACCCCTACGGGTGCGGCAAGTTACCCGCCAAAACCTGAAGCGAGGCAGCCCCCTTCAACAAAGTGAATGGACCACCCAACACTTCACGAAATCCGGTAACTTGAGCACCCCTCCTCGGGTCAACCTATACCCCTTACGAGTGCGGCGAATAGCCCGCCAATTCTAGAGTAAAGCCCCCTCCGTCTCAAAGCCATGAGATGCGGGCTCGTTGCCCTCTAGAACCCGGCTATCCGTGCACCCCACCGCGGGGTAATCCTAGTACAGAAAGTAAAATATACAACGGGTACATCGACCTCAGCCCGGTCGTGTCCCAAAAGAATAATATACAAACAGGCAGTGACGGCAATCCACATGTCGGACGCTCGTCCCGCAATATCAAATGTACAAATATAACCAAACTGTACTACCATTGCACCAAGCTATCCACCACGACAATCCGCAACATCACAGCACAACACAGAACATCAACGTGAATGTCACGTTCGCAAATCCGTCTAAAAGGGCTATAGCAATCAGACAAGATTTACCGATCAAATGACATTCACGGTCGCAGATATAATGTAAATACTGTGAACTAACATATATAAAATTTTTGATTGACAAAATTTCCCGAAGTGGGCCCCAAGTACAATTCCCAGTACTCAAAATAATCTGGGCCAAAACAAAAAATACCAGAAACCCCAATTCCAAGTCAGAGACCACTGTAGAAAAATTGGTGGACTGATGCTACAGTAGTGCGGCGGAACCGCGGCCAAAACAAGGGTAATGCCGCGGTTCCGCGGCACTACAGTGAGATCACTTCACAAAATTTCAGCAGTTGTCTTAGAAAAGCCTGCCTGATTTTCTGCAATACTCAAAATAATTTTTAGACCACAAAAAAAATTCGACAGAAACTTCGTTTTTGAAATTGCGGTTTCGGAAATTTTGTTCGATCGAAGTTCTAAACACGTTAAAACAAGCTAGTAAAAGTTAATGGCGTGGCTCTGATACCATGTAAGTCTACGGTAGGGCCCCGGCCGTCTATCCGAGGCCAAAATGCGGAAACGAAAACTTTTTCTAAACTTGAAACCGGCGCTATCGCAGACTTTAATCCCGGATCGAACCATTAATCTATAACTAGCAAACTAGAGAAGGGTTGGAAAGGCTATACCGATCGATCCGTGTTCTTCGGTCTTTGGCCACCATCCCGAGCTCCTCGCGGTATCTCTGATCTCGATCTCCTCGTCGGAAAGGGCACCACATCATCGAGTCTTTTTACGGGCTCCCGCTTCATCCGAAGCAACTCGGACACGAAGTTCGCTAGCCGATGTGTCCAAGGTGAAGTAGAGAATGTGTGTGACAACTTTGTCTCTTGCATCCATCGTATGGATGGAGGTTGAAGGTGAAGCCATCAATGGAAATGGTGAGCTAGAGGAGGAAGAAGAAGAGAGCATTTTCTTTTCTTGTGTGTTATGTGATAAAATGAGAGAGTGAGAATGAAAAATTACAAGAGCAAAACCCCTTACCATGGCTGCTCTTCTCTCTCTTCTTATCATATCAACACTCAAATCCATCCAATAATGCGACACATGCACAAAGAAAGAGACCATGAGTCACCACTTGTGCATGTGTCACAATTAATGCTCCTAATCATGACTTTTAGCTCATTATTTCCATTTGTAAAGATTAACCCAAATGTTTACAACAATAAAAAGATACGGCAAAATCTAAAGTAAACTCGTGACGGATCATAAGGATACCCCTCACCTGTATATACATACCTGCATTCGCATTCCGACCGAATGCGAATGCAATGAGACTAAAGTAATCCAACAAATCTAATACTAGGATCCGGCTTAAACCAAAGCCCACTAGTATGATCCGCCCGATCATGATGCGTGCACTACTGCACGTATATGATCGAACCCTGCTATATATCATACGGCCTCTACAACGTTTCGCCCGAAACTTGAGAAACTGTCTGTGGGGGACTCTAAAGACTCGTCAATACTTTGGCTGTGGATTTAACCACTGGCACGTCAGTGTTACTAGCTGTACGTAATGAGCTACCAGGTATTGACCAAAAGGGAGGTCGATGAGCGAACTCATCCTGACACCCTACTGAGCCTGTCAATGACAATATCCGTACAGTCCGGTCCGTTCGTCTATGAGCATCGCATGTCGGGCCTAGGGGGTTGGTAAAAGTCAGACCCTCAAAAGCGGTACAAGTCGTGTCGGAGTGTAGCCCAGAACACCCTGAGATACTACTGGAATACCTACAAGTAAATCTCCTGCCTTGGCCAAGGACTTCGTGTAATGGCTCTCTTAGACACAGCGCGATCTCACCCCCAATACCGGGAGAGACGAAACCCCTGCCGATCCGCTCACTGCCTCCATGTGGCTCGGGACTGTACCCAACTAAAACCTGTTTGCATGACTCCTTTGAGCCGTGGTAGGGTAGTAATCAAAGCACAGTGGGAACTCACACGAGACAAATGACAATCTCAGGTCGATGAACTAACCTGTACACATGTCACCAGGGAACTGCTATCTGACGTCAGGTATAATACCAACTAGCATATTCCCGGCGAGTCCTGTCCGGTGTACTCATAACCCAATGAGCACCTGTATACATCTTAGGTGAACCAACTGACACCAATGGCTTGTGAGACCGGCCACCGCCCCTCGTCGGGGTTTCGACTGTATACACTAGTCTACTCTGGAGTATCGATGCCCTGTCTCGAAACTCCCTCGACTAGGGACCTTTTAAGGATGTGCTTATAGACCCCAGCTCCCACGTATATGATCGCCATCATACTGCTGGCAGTCAAGCAAGAATCCTAAGAGCTCTATCAATGCGCTATAGTGATCTGTAACATCACCTAAAGCATGTACACGATGATAAAGATAAACCAGATAGCATACTATCATCATGAGTAAGACCGTCCTACCGGCATAGGTCCTCCCTCAATCATTGCAATCACGAGCCTGCGATCCAATAATTGACTTTGAGGGCACTATATCCAACAGCCTGAGGATCCAGAGTCCCTATGAACATGCCCACAGCAAGCACTTCTTCGATGCGTTGTTCGCATTTTGACCATAGGTTCCGCCACCGAATTGAGTATTGAACCCAGGTCTCTCCTGGCTTCACCCTAGCATTGATTAATGCCATGATCCGGGTGCGCTTGCTTGCACTTGCGAACCGCTGGGTGAATAGTAACTCCATTTCTGTGAATATTTTGACGGATTCATTTGGAAGCTCCGAGTACCATTCAAATGCCGTCTCCGACAAGATGCCAACGAACTGGCGAAGCAGCAATTTGACGTCGCCTCCAGAATTGCCGCATAATGCTCTGAACTGCGAGACGTGCTGATGCGGGTTGCCTGTTCCTTTGTAAACATGGAATTTGGGGATCGTATATCCTGGCGGGTATTTGATTTGGTCATACCAGCTCGGGTACGGTCGCTCAGTTCTGACGACTTGGCCAGCCGCTTCACTGGCCTGATGAGCTCGTATTTGCTGAGTTATGTAATTATCAAGGGCATCTTTGGAGATCGTTTCCTCCCTGGCTGTCGAAAAAGCTGGAAGAGGGTTCGATGTTTCCCCTCTGTCGTCCTCGATAATTATCGGCGGGTCTTCAGCTGGAGGTTTTAGCTGGATCATCATTCCAACCATGTCTTGGAACAGGAGCGCCATCTGTTTTATATTAGCCGCTTGTTCTTCGGCCTCCTTATCCTTCCTTTCCAGTACCCTTCGCAGGAACTCCGTATCGGTCTCCTGCTCCTGGCACTATTCCGATGCTGCTTCCGGACTTTCTTTTTGCCCGGTGAGTGCTTCCATTTTTTTCAGCATCTCCTGGAGCTTTTGTTATTGCTCCTGAGCCTTTGTCAACGACCGAGTTTGTGTCCGATGACCCACGAAAGCACGACTTTCATCTTTTTCGGAAGCCATATAAACCGTGTGCACGATCATGCCCCCAGACTTGAGGCGTTTGGATCCATCACCTTTGAGATTTGCCGCCGGTGGCGGTAGATTCTCTGGCCTTCTCTTTTTGTGAGAAGTCAAAGTCGAAGGAGCCATTGTAACAGGAGCTTTCGTAGAAGAATTCCCTTGCTGCATGGTGGAGGGACGGTCCTCCTCTTGTCGAGCCTTTGTTTTCTTCAGTCGGTGAGAGTAGTCTTTATTGATCACAGAATCTTGGACCTTCCGTCAGACCCTGTGGACTTGAGAGGACAGCCGCTGAGGGGGCTACTCCGGCTTTTCCTGTATCATGTTTTCAACAGGTGGGGGAGATTTCTTCAGCACCGCGGTTGGGGAGTTCTGCCGCACCCTCCTTAGCGGTTCAAAGCTGTTCCTGGTTGGAACAGCAGCGTCAACTTCCACCATTGGAGCTGGTAGAGTAAGTCCAGAGGGGGAGTTGCCCCCGGCTTTCCTTACTCAGCGCCATTGGTGGCGTTGAGCATGCCTTGCAGACGGGATTGCCTCAGTTGTAGGAGTGGCTTTGTCATGCCCCCTGCTTTGGTGAAGGGCTACTGCTGGTGCCAGCCCATCGGAGACTGACGTCCGTTGAGAGGGGACGACCAATCTTTCGAAGGCCGACTTTCTGGTAGGGGAAGCACTTTTGACGACCTTACCCGTAGCAGGAGTTAGAAGGGCCAATCTTGCGAAGACCGATCTTTTAGTAGGAGAAGCCCCTTTGATGACTTTACTTGCCGGAGCTGGAATGGCAATCAGTTTCGGGATGACCCTTTCAGGTATTGCGAGCCTCTTTGCGGGCCCACTTGAGTTTTGGTTCAGCCTGTTGAAGACTGAAGTGGCAGACTTGGACGACCCGTTAAGAGGGGCCGTGGTGGTTTCAAGTCGATCAAAGACCGACTTCTTTGGAGTTTCCTGTGATGGCACTGGGGCGCTGAAGCTTGCTGGTGGGAGCATGGTCCCGAAGAACAATCCGGTGGTGGCCTGAGTCACCTGTTCCACTGGCATTGAAAAAATTCAGGCCGCATTTGGCCCGTAAGTCACTCCTCCTGTTGGGGCGGAGCGGGAGTTGTTGTTGCAGGTACACTTGGAAGCCATTGATCTTCTTTTCTCTGCACATGAGCAAGACACCAAATCTTAGTACCTCGAATCCATGGGCAACCATAGTAAACCGCAATTTTATTCGCGAAACATGACACACGAAGTGTGGAGTAGAAAGAGAAAAATGTCCCACCGGGCGTGCCAGAATCTGTTCACCGCCGAAAACAGAGACGAACCGGGATAGATCGTCTTGCCTGAATTTAGGAGAAGATGCTATTTAGGTTTATCCTTCCACCTCTCCGAAGATGCCAAGTTGATTTATGGTACCGTGTATCGGAGGTTTGAACGGATGCGGCCGTTGTAGCAGACTTCATCTGATTCCCTCTCGTTTACGAGGGGTTTTTGATTGTGGGGACGTTCTTCCCTGCAGACGCAAGCCCCTGCAGTTAATTACGTTATCGCATCGCGATAACCACTTTCTCCTGCTCCAGAAGTTCACTTCGTGTCGTGTGTGTTTGTTTTATTTTTGGTTGCCCGTGGATTGTATACGGAGACTAATTTATGTTATCGCCCGTAGGACGTGGATTAGTCCAAATCCGTATATCTTAGATTTGGGTTTGGGTTGATTTAATGATCGTTGATCTGTTTTGAGATCAAGATCGACTTAAATGTTTGTGAGCAGTTGGGGCTTGATTGGTTTTTTTTATTAAGGATACGTTAGTCCAATTTGAGACTAAGATCTACTTAACAGGGTGTTAGGATAATTCTTGTTTCAGATCCAAAAAGAGAGCGTTTAAAATCTGTTGTTTTAGTTTAAGGACGTTTTGGTCCGTTGTTAGTTTAGGGACATCTCGGTCCATAGATCACCATTTTTTAGGTGAGGTTTTAGTTTAAGGACGTTACGGTCCGTTGTCGCCATTTTGGAGGAAATGTTGTAGTTTGAGGACGTTTCGGTCTGTAGATCACCATTTTTGAGGTGAGGTTTTAGTTTAAGGATGTTATGGTCCGTTGTTAGTTTAGGGACATCTCGGTCCGTAGATCACCATTTTTGAGGTGAAGATTTAGTTTAAGGACGTTACGGTCCGTTGTCTCCATTTTGGAGGCAACATTGTGGTTTGAGAACGTTTCGGTCTGTAGATCACCATTTTTGAGGTGAAGATTTAGTTTAAGGACGTTACGGTCCGTTGTCGCCATTTTGGAGGCAACGTTGTAGTTTGAGGACGTTTCTGTCTGTAGATCACCATTTTTGAGGCGAAGATTTAGTTTAAGGACGTTACGGTCCGTTGTCGCCATTTTGGGAAGTTGATTGGCACGCTTTTGGCGTGTCGTGTTTTTAAAGTTCTAAAGTTTAACCGCAACCAGGACGGCGTCGCGTGTAGCTAGCCGCGATGAGTACGGGTCGTACGCAAGGAGACGGTGCGTTCTAAGTTCTTATTATGACGAGTTAATGCGCGGGTCGGAATGTTTATTTCTAACCTATGTGTATATATGTAAAGTATAAGTTGTTAGGATTAGATATGATAGTGTAACTTAGTGAATTCCGTACTCAATCATTTGAGCCGAACTTGACCAATGAAATTAGAGCAATCGGCAACAACGTGAATTAGGGTGCTTAAGCACGATATTAATGAAATCCGGCTTATTGACTCTTGTCCGTCCGTTCTTGTCGCTTGGCTTTCGTCTCCGGCCAAACCAAACGCAACCGGTCGTGGTTAGGGATCACCGATACTTTGGTAGGGTAGGGTGCCTAATGGAGCGCTCGAGTAAGGTTTAGACGGAGTTCAATGGTAAAATATCGGGTAAAGGAAATGAGAAAGGAAACCTTAACTTACAATATCGTTTTCTTTCCTAACAACACCATATTTACAAACAATTAACACAACAAGAGAAAGAGCAAATGAAAAGATAAAAAGAAAAGAAAAAGACAACAAGTAAGTAAAGGGCATGGTAATAAAAGGCAAGTAAGTAAATGCAAGAAATATAAAAGAGCAAGTAAGTAAAGGAAGATAAATACTAAGAACCATAGAACACAAATGAAAGCTTCATTAGCTCAAGTGATATTGCAAGCCATGGGTCAATAACCTAAACTTAAACTTACAAGCTCAATGAAGAGCTTGCAAGATCAAGAGAAGGCAAAGAACTCAAGGTGAAGTGAAGACAAAATG
Organism: Agapanthus africanus; assembly: GCA_030015575.1. Classification (NCBI taxonomy): domain Eukaryota; kingdom Viridiplantae; phylum Streptophyta; class Magnoliopsida; order Asparagales; family Amaryllidaceae; genus Agapanthus; species Agapanthus africanus. Next base: position 22,353,772 of record JASDDO010000016.1, read on the forward strand.
AAAGGTTTATTAATTCCAAGTGATACAAACCATGAGTTCAATAACCAAAACTTAAACTTGCAAGCTCAATGAAGAGGTTGCAAGATCAAGAGAAGGCTAAGAACTCAAGGTGAACAAGCTATGTACAAGAACTAAAAGAAAACAAAAGTGTTTTGTATCCAAGAGTATGACCCTCATCCCTTGCTCACTGATATGCTTTTATAGGCACAAAATGAGATTAAACAAGTAATAAAAATAAGATGGCGTGGCAGCAAGGGATGGACAGAACAAAATTGGGGAGCTTTTGGACATGGTGGGCCGACGAGATCAGGCTTTGGTGGGGTGTCGCCGGTTTTACTAAGGAGTTTGGGGCTCGTGCTTGTTGTGTGCTCTCCACAATTCCACTGGTATTACTTGATTTCTTTGTAGAAGCCTGGTTTGTACTCAGTAGATTGGAGGGAGACATGATGCTTTATATCACATCACACCTTTTTGCATTTAACATTCTTGTCCCCCATATATGCCCACCATGTGCCATGGCAGCCCCCTCTTTAGGTCCATGTACCAACAACCTAGTGTACACACTTGTATGTATTGGACCATTTAGATAAAAAGTGTGTACACATGCATGTTGCAAAAAGAAACTCTTGAAATATTGATCGGTATGCAGTACCGATTGCAGTATCGGCTCATAAACGTTATATCCGTGATTTTGAGTGTGTTTCCAGTATTGTATCACGGATACCTATAATCTGTATTTACTGAGCAGACACTGGTTAATAGTACCGATATATACAAAAAATAGATAATGAATGAGTGGTATTAAAATGCAGTTTTCTGTGATAAACAGAAGTGCACCCAAAAGCAGTTGGCTGTCGGGACCCGCCACCTCTCTAAAGACGTTGAGGAATTACAACGACATGTATCAGAGTTATGGAGAGATGTACCCTTGAACCAATTCCCCTATTTGAGGGAAAATGAAGTTGGTGGTCAACCCAGAAATCATTAGTCGTATTTTGAGACTAAGATTTCCTCGGGGGAATGTGGGATGAATATCGTTTTGTATATCATCAATTGAGGGGTCATCAGTCATGTTTGAGACTGAGATTTGTTTGGGAAAACATGAGCATAGAGGCTCGACTGATTTGGAGATCAAAAGGTTTTGACCTCAAGAAGACTTAGCCAATTTGAGGCTGACGTTGATTTCCCATAATGCTAAGCACTGGTGTATGTTCAGTACTCACGTGTTCCCACGCGAGGCTCTGAATCAGTGTTAAACACTGCACTTTGGAAGCGCTCACGTGTGGGCACGCGAAGCACCCCAAAGTGGAAGTTGTTCTCTGGGTTCTATTCCCCTTTCTTTTTTATAAGTGCTAAGCACTTGGTTATGTTCAGCACTCACGTGTTTCCACGTGAGGCTCTGAATCAGTGTTAAACATTGCACTTTGGAGGCGCTCACGTGTGGGCACGTGAGCTGCCCCAAAGTGGGAGCTGTTCTCTTGGTTTTATTCCACCTTTCTTTTTTATAAGTGCCGAGCACTTAATCAGAGATCACATGCAGAACACATTACTGCCATAGGAGGCACTTCTTGTTTTTCTTTTTAAGCGCTTGCGTGGCAAACACGTGCGGTCCTCGTTATAGTGTGTAAATGATAATGAATCATCAATCTTTCCTTTTCCTTCTTGGTGTTTGGAGATTTTGATCTCATGTTAATGACCCTAGGGTTTGGAGGATCTCATGCCTCTCATTTTGTAAGAATTAAATTCTTTTTATAGGGTTAAATCCTAGTTTTCAGAGGAATTAAATTCCAATATGTTTCTTGTAAGAATTAAATTCTTTGAACTCAATTCTTTTCCCTAGGTTTTAAATCTGCATGGCAGAATCTTCCCGATGAGAATTAAATTCTCAACTTGTGGGGAGATCTGCTTCTGCAGATCTCAACCAGAGGAAGAACTAAGTTCTTCAATGAAGGGTTAAACCATTAAAGATGCAAAGAACAGTCTTTTGAACATAGCTTTGCTCTTTTGTTGGGGGAAACAGGGTTCAGATTGATTTAGGTTTGGACTCAGATTTGAGTCAGACACTTTAAACAGACTTGGATCCTGAATTAGATTTAGGAGTTTTCGGTAACTGCTGCACATGGACGGTAGGATTTGTGTCTTTTTCCAAAACTATTACCATTGATAACCCCGTTTTAGTTTTCTACCTTAAATAGGCAAGCACCCACTTTCTCCGGCTCCTCGAGGCTCAAGAGAATTGGTCCCGCTTAAACCTATATTTACTAGGGTCCTTATTGTAATTTACTATAACTTGAGGGGGTTTTATGAAAAATATTTTTAGTATACTTTCAAAATAAAACTCAAGTATTTATTTATGTTATTTAGAATTGTCATGAAAGTGAATTTTAGAGAATGAGGTATATTAGTGAAAATGTTCATAGCTTGAATAATTCGAGTATTTTAATGTAACTTTGACTTGTATTGATACTTGATGGTATTTTCATGAAACTTGTAATTCTTTTATTTGTTTAGAAAACATGGAATTTAATAATATCTTAAAAATACGTGGTTTGATAATATTTATATAATTATTAAAAATAAATTTTTATTATTAAATAGAAATTCTCGTTTTTCTTAAAAATTGTATTAAAATTCCATCGAGATCGTATACTCCGTGAGGAGGTCTGCATCTCGCTCTACTAGTCCCGAGGATGTGTGATAATCTGTACCATCTAATAGCGGGTTCCCCAAAATAGGTTGTAGAGGCATAGTCGCAAAAAATTAAGTAACACAATTTAAAGAAATCCGGTTTTTAATAGTTTAAGGTATTTTGCTGAAAAGTCGTATTTTTCCACAAAAATATTGTTCAAGAGAATCATGCTATGTCAAGATGTGTGTATGTTAGAGGTAGGTCATTACCTCGTGAGGTTTTCTAAAGGTAATAGTTATCAAAACAACTAAAGATGCCGTATGTAAACTTCATGGCATCTAAACGAAAAACGCAATTTAAAGTTACGTAACATGATATTTTAAGATGAAAATTGTTCTAATTATTTGTTCCATGATTAATGAGCAAGGTATAGTGATATGGATGAGTGATTCCTAAGAGAAATTGAAATTTTAAAGATTATAGAATCGAATGTCAGTATAACTCCACTTACCGATAAGTTTTGAAAAGAAGAATTTTTATGGTAGAAAGAGAAGAGGGAAGATGAGACTTACTTGCTAAAAGAATATAAGGGAGGTAGAGGAAGAGAATGGTAGCCTTCGTGTAGTCGCGGAGTCGCCGAAAACGTCTCGAATCCTCGCCGGAAATTGACCTAGGGCTAACTCCATTTGTACTCTTCTTAGACTTAGAAATTTTGAGAATTTTGGTAATAGATTTCAGAATGAAGAGGGCTAGGGTATGAGGTTGTATTTATAGGATGAAATTAGGGTTTAGGAATTGAAGAAAGAATTAAAAATGCATTAAAATTTTGATTTAAAGCTTCATTTTAATTCTCTGTTAATTTTCAGGGAAATCAAATAGAACAAGAGTAATGGGGTAGGCCAAAAGTTTTAGTGTGCAGAGAACGGGGCCATTCCCTACGGTGGGGCCTGGTGGTGCCGGCCAAAAGGAGGATCTCGCCGGTCGAGTTAAAGGGGTGGGGGCTTGGATTGATACCACGTGTCCTCGGCTGATCATACAACATTGTGCAAATGTTTATTTTTCTGTCTTTTCATTTCTTACGTGTATTGCACGTGTAAACTTTTGGACTTCCAAAAAGTTTAAAATAAAAATCAGTAAAAAATATATGTGGCTAATGGGATTCGAACACAGGGGCTACGTCACAGCAGTGCAAGGCTTTACCAGCGAGCTACAGGTTGTTTCTTGCTGTTCTTAAACAAATTTAATTTATAACTTGTACTCAGATTAGCAAACTCCATTATGTACATTAACTTTTAAAAAAAATTGGTACAGTGAAATTAGAGTCGTTATGTTCTACCCTCCTTACAAAAATTTCGTCCTCGAAATTTACAATTATATAAGGACTAATTTACAAATAAGAAAGGTGTCATGCCCCGCTTCCCAGTATACGGGCAGAGGACGCGACGAGGCCGCTAGTATTTACTCTGAAGTAAATACGCTAAGCGTATCTAAGCAATATAAATATAAATGCACAAGAGACAAGATATAATAAAACATCAACTTTATTTATTCACATTCTTTTGTACAATGCATGGAAAGTAAATACATCTGATGAAAGAAATGCCTAAACGGTGGCATAATAGAAAAGTACTGAAATAAAAGTGCACAATGTAGCTAGAGCTCTGGATCATATGCAAGCTGGTCCAAGTCCTCGCTGGTAGGCTCGATCTCCTGAGTGTCCAGATCACCTGACAACATTCCAAAGAAGAAAGAAAAAGGAATGTCGTCAGCGAACAATCGCTCGGTAAGTCCCAAAGATAAGGAAGAAATAGAATAGACAGAGGGAGAGAGTAGCTTTTAAAGTTGTATTATATTGTATTAGTGTTAACGCTGTTGTTTGTAGCTTGGTACAGAAGGATGCCAGTGTATACGAGAGGAGTCTCTATATGCCAGAGATTAGAGCAAATGGAAGTACAAGGAACCGTTATGCCACGGTACAACAGCAACGGAATATAAGTTAGGTATCTTAATCTTGCAGTCTCGTGCCACTTCTAACACCTTCCGTACCAATCTACCCCTTAAACCCCGCGATGTTTTGATTGTATAGTTGTATTGTATTATAAATTGTATTGTCTTGTAATATAAATTGTATAATTGGATGACTTGCCGAAACCATGATATTAGTAAATGGATTTAACTGGAGAATCATGTAAATAGAAATATATCCATCGTTCGGTTCGGTCAATACAGATTGAATAGATTGAATATACGTATTCATAGATTCATGTTGGATTGTAGATTGTACTTGAATCATAATCAAGTCAGATTATTTATAATGAGACTCAGTCTGAGTCTGAACAATTAGAAAAGAAATTGAAGTCTTGAATTAGGTTTTGATGTTATCGGTAACCGCTGCACATGGGCGGCATGATTTGTGTCTTTTTCAAAGATGATTACCGTGTTGATAACACCGTTTGTTATGTTGTCTATCTTAAATAGGCAAGCACCCACTTCTCTGTCTCCCTGAGGCTCAAGAGATTGATCCTGCTTAAACCTATATTCACTAGGGTCCTTAGGGTAATTTATAGAACTTGAGGGGGTTTTATGTAAAATACTTTTGTATAATTTTCAAAATACACCCCAAGTGTTTATTTATCGTCCTTAGAATTGTAATAAATGTAGATTTTATATTTGTGACATTTCTAATCAGAATAACCTATTTTCCATAATACATGGTATTTAATTGTAATATTGAACTTGTATGGATTTCATGGTATTTTAATGTAAAGTGATCCTTGGAATATTAAAAAAATTGGAATATTTATATTATCACAAAATAGATATTTTAATAATACATATATATATATATTTATATAAAAATAATTTTAGTATATATTATATTTCTAGAAATCTCATTTTCTTAAGATTTTCGTATTTTAAATCTCTCGAGACCGTATGCTCCTTACGGAGGTCTGCATCTCGCACTACTAAGCCTAGGGATGTGCGATAATCCGTACCATCCCAGTTGGGTTCCCCAAATTAGAGTTGTTATAGTCTACCCTCCTTACAAAAATTTCGTCCTCGAAATTTACAACTTTTATTTTAAGGACTAGTTTACAAAGAGGTGAGGATATCTTGCACGCATCTCATCTTCCCTTTCCCAAGTTGATTCTCCTGGAGTGTCTTTTCTCCACATCACTCGAACCAAGTTAACTTCCTTGTTCCGAAGTGACTTCACTTTTCTATCAAGGATCTCCATAAGTTGTTGCTCACAGGATAAGTCGGGCTGTATAGTGAGCTGTATAGTGAGCTCAGAATGATCAAGAACATGGCTGGGGTCACTCACATACCTTCTGAGTTGGGATATGTGGAACACATTATGCACTCCTTCCAATGAAGGTGGAAGTGCTAAGCAGTATGCCACTTCACCGACTCGTTCAAGTATGTCGAACGGTCCAATGTACATTGGACTTAGCTTTCCCCGTCTTCCAAATCGGATCACTCTGCGGTTCGGAGATATCTTTAAGAATACGTGATTTCCTAGCTGGAACTCCAAGTGACATCGCTTTGCATCAGCCCGGTGCTTCTGTCGATCTTGGGCTATACGCATTCATTCTCTGATAGTACGAACCACATCAACAGTCGCTACTATCATCTCAGGTCCAAGAAGTTCCCTATCTCCGATGTCGTCCCAACTTAATGGCGATCGACACTTCCTTCCATATAAAGCTGCAAAAGGTGCCATTCCTATGCTTGCTTGGTAGCTGTTGTTGTATGAAAACTCCACAAGATGTAGGTGATCTTCCCACGATCCTTTGAAGTCTAACATACAAGCTTTGAGCATATCCTCCAAGATCTGAATAGTTCGCTCAGACTGACCATCTGTTTGTGGATAATAAGCCATGCTGAAGTTCAGACTTATTCCCAAGCTTGCTTGCAAACTCTGCAAAAATTGTGATCGGAACCTGGTGTCACGATCAGAGACAATGCAGACCAGTACTCCATGAAGTCTCACAATTTCCTGTATGAGTTCATGGGTATCAGAGATAGTACATATTTAAAGAGTTTAAATCTTAAGTAAATTATTACCTCCATGTACTTCTTTGCTAATGTCTCAGTTGATTGGCCAACTCGAAATGGGATGAAGTGAGCCGACTTTGTGAGTCGATCCACAATGATCCATACCGCATCGTTACCCTTTATGCTGCGAGGAAGAGCAGTCACAAAATCCATCGTGATGTGTTGCCACTTCCATTCTGGGATTGGTAACGGTTGAAGTAATCCAGCAGTCCTGTGATGTTCAGCCTTTACTTGCTGACACACCAAGCATTTAGCGACGCTTCTTCACGCTTCATTCCATGCCACCAGTAATTCTGACGTAGATCATTGTATATCTTTGTACCTCCAGGGTGCAGTGAGTAGGGAGAGCTGTGAGATTCTTTCATTAACTCTTCCCGAACAGATCCTTTTGGTACACATAATCTGCTGCCGTATCTCAAAGATCCGTCTTCATGGATGATGAAGTCTGTTCTGAGTCCATTCTCCACTTGTTCTCTGATCTTTTGTAACTTAGCATCACTTGCTTGAGCTGCTTTGATCTGATTGACAATTGTTGATTGAACTTGTAAATTCATCAAACTTGAAGTGTTACCAGGCATGATTACTTCAATCTCCATCTGATGCAAGTCCTGTTGTAGCTTCCACTGAGCGGTGAGATGCATTGCTAATGGTTGGCGACTAAGAGCATCTGGAACCACATTCATCTTTCCTGGGTGATATTGCATGTTGATGTCAAAGTCCGCCATGAGTTCTAACCATCGTCTCTGCCGCATATTCAACTCTTTCTGAGTAAACACATATTTCAGACTCTTGTGATCTGTGTATATGTTCACTCGTTCACCAAGAAGATAATGGCGCCAAATCTTGAGAGCAAAGATGATGGCTGCCAATTCCAAATCATGCATCGGATAATTGCGCTCATGAGTCTTCAGCTGTCTTGAAGCATAAGCCACAACCTTACCGTGCTGATGTAGAACACATCCTAATCCCTTACTGGATGCATCACAGTGCACTTCAAAACCTCCAGACCGGTCCGGTATAACGAGAATAGGCGCTGATGTCAACCTTGACTTGAGTTCTATGAAAGCTTATTCGCATGCTTCTGACCACACAAAATCTTCATCTTTACGTGTGAGCTTGGTCAGGGATGTTGCTATCTTTGAAAAGCCTTCAATGAACCTTCTGTAATATCCAGCTAAACCCAAGAAACTCCGAATGTCCTTCACTGACTTTGGTGTCGGCCATTCGCTTACTGCTGAAACTTTTGCTGGATCCACAGAGATTCCTTCTCCTGATACGATATGTCCAAGAAATCCAACTTGATTTAGCTAAAACTCACATTTGCTGTACTTGGCATATAATTGATGTTGTCGTAGAGTTTCCAGGACAACTCGTAGGCGCTCGGCATGTTCTTTCTGACTATTGGAATACACCAGGATGTCGTCGATGAAAATGACAACAAACCTGTCTAAGTACTCCCGAAAACCTTGATTCATCAGGTTCATGAATATTGCTGGTGCGTTGGTCACTCCAAATGGCATCACTAGAAATTCGTAATGACCATAGTGAGTTCTGAAAGCCGTTTTATGAATATCAGCTTCTTTGACCTTCACCTGATGATAACCTGAACGAGGATCTAGTTTAAAGAAAACACAAGATCCGCTTAGCTGATCGAATAAATCGTCGATGCACGGGAGTGGATACTTGTTCTTTATCGTGACTTCGTTCAAGGCTCTGTAATCAATGCACATTCTGTATGAACCTTCCTTCTTCTTCACCAGTAGTACAGGTGATCCCCAACTTGAAGTGCTGGGACGAATCCATCCTTTCGCCAATAATTCATCCAACTGTGTTCGGACTTCCTTCAAACCTTCCGGACTTAATCGATAAGGTGCTTTGATCACCGGTTGTGCTCCTGGTACTAAATCAATGCTGAATTCAAGAGCTCGATTGGGAGGCAAACCTGATATATCTCATGAAATACACCGTCGAACTCTCGAACCACTTCTGGCCTTGGTTCTTCCTTTGCTTGAGTTGCTGTAATCACTGCGTCCCTTAGCTTCGCTTTGTATGTACTTGGCTCCAGTGTACGGTCTCCACTTTTGAAATAGAAGACCGGATGGTCTGGAATCTCGAATACTACCCTCCTTTGACGACAGTCGATGGTAGCATAACAGGTTCCGAGCCAATCCATACCTAGAACCACATCGAAGTTCGGTATGTCTAGCACTTTGAAGTCAGCGTAGAATTCTATGCTGCGGACGACTACTGGACACAAGCTGTATCCCATTGTTGCTTTTAGAATGCCATTCCCTAAACTGACATTCCAGCTGGACACAAGCGGTGTGACTGGAACCACGTGAGTTCGGACGAACCGCTGCGATATAAAGCAGTGAGATGCTCCAGTATCAAATAGTGCTAGTGCAGGCTGCTAAGATTGTACCTAAGGTATATGGGATATGTTTTAGGTGTAGGTAAAAGTATGTAGATAGGTAGTAAGACTGAAAGAAAATTTGAGAATGAAAGGTTACCAGTGATAAATTGGCCAGTGGCCTCAGCTTCTTCCACGGTCATCGTGAAAGCCTGGCTCCGTGGTACATTCCTCCTGGCCTGAGGAGCATTCCTCGGAACGTTCCTTTAAGCTTGATGGAACTGACGAGGAGGAGGTGCAGTTTGTGGACCTCTAGGTGGTGGTGCAGGTAGTGCAAGTCTTGGAGCAGGTGCCTGAAAGGTTGGTCGCTGCGGGTAAGTGATTGCTGGACTGGGTGCATCAACTGGGTTTTGTCTTTGGGGACAAAACCCAATATCATGAGTAGCTGAGCCGCAGACTAAGCAAAGACGGTTGGCTCGCCGGCATTCTTTCATCATATGTCCAGTTCTCTTGCAGTAGGTACAAAAGGCTGGGCTAGGACGGTTGTTTAGTACTCCCGGTCGCCTTGGCACAAAAGATGGCCTTGACGAGGCTCCTCCTGCCATCTGGTTGGCAGGACGCTTAAATCCAGTAGATTGAGGTCTACCCCTCGCCTTTACCACTGCTTCATAACGGCGGGCAGCTTTCAGAGCCGATTCATGAGTCGGAAAATCACCTCTGGCCAGTGCAGCCTGGATCTCCGAATCCAAACCTTGTTGAAATCGACGGGCTCTGATCTCATCCGTCGGTATCAGATGTGCCGCAAATCTGTTTAAAGGATTGTGTTAGCTGTGTAGTATGTGATATATTGAACAATTCGAATTATTGAGACATATCTTACCGACTAAGCATGGTGAACCCAGCATCATATTCATCTACCGACTTGGTCCACATCGAACCTTGTTGCAGATGAATGAACTGCTGTTCCATGTCAACCTGGCAGTCTCAGGGAAGTACTTAGCGTCGAACATGTTGCGGAAAGTCTTCCATTCGATGGGTTGTTCAAGTCGGCTTTCTTCCACCTTCCGCCAGTTCCGTGCATTGTCCGTGAGCTGTAATTTTGCAACATGAACCCAAGCGATTTCTGGCACTTGTGCTGCGGCCAGATCATCTTCGATACTCTGATCCCATTCCTCAGCTTCCAGTGGGCTATTTTTTCCCGAGAACTGTTTGGGGTGCAAATCCCTGAAATGCTTCCCCCAGGTGCTTCTGCCTCGGAACGGTTCATTAAAAGAGCAGTCTGCTGCTGCTGTCCCTCGAAGAGGCTGCAGATTGCCTCAAGCAGAACCGTTTGCTCGTTGAGCGGAGCAGGGACGGCAGGTGTGATTGGTAGTGGAGGTGGAGTGTTGTTAAAGTTGGTGCTGGTGTTGTTTGGGGAATCCATAACCTTGAATTAAAAATTTGGGTTAGGACAAATTTCAAAGTATATGAAATGATAAGATTCAAGGAACATGAATTGTAAAGAATGTTTTAGTTGCTGGTTCTTGTGTTATATTTCTTAGGTTGTTAACGCATAACAGAACTGCATGATAGGGTTCCATACAGTTCGGACCTGCATGGGCCACCAACAAAACCTGTCACGCCCCGCTTCCCAGTATACGGGCAGAGGACGCGACGAACCACTACGTATATACTCTGAAGTAAATACGCTAAGCGTATCTAAGCAATATAAATATAAATGCACAAGAGACAAGATATAATAAAACAATAACTTTATTTATTCACATTCTTTTGTACAATGCATGGAAAGTAAATACATCTGATGAAAGCAATGCCTAAACAGTGGCATAACAGAAAAGTACTGAAATAAAAGTGTACAATGTAGCTAGAGCTATGGATCGTATGCAAGCTGGTCCAAGTCCTCGCTAGTAGGCTCAATCTCCTGAGTGTCCAGATCACCTGACAACATTTCAAAGAAGAAAGAAAAAGGAATGTCGTCAGCGAACAATCGCTCGGTAAGTCCCAAAGATAAGGAAGAAATAAAATAGACAGAGGGAGAGAGTAGCTTTTAAAGTTGTATTATATTGTATTAGTGCTAATGCTGTTGTTTGTAGCTTGGTACAGAAGGATGCCAGTGTATACGAGAGAAGTCTCTATATGCCAGAGACTAGAGCAAACGGAAGTACAAGGAACCGTTATGCCACGGTACAACAGCAACGGAATATAGGTTAGGTGTCTTAATCTTGCAGTCTCGTGCCACTTCTAACACCTTCCGTACCAATCTACCCCTTAAACCCCGCGATGTTTTGATTGTATAGTTGTATTGTATTGTAAATTTTATTGTCTTGTAATATAGATTGTATAATTGGATGACTTGCCGAAACCATGATATCAGTAAATGGATGTAACTGGAGAATCATGTAAATGGAAGTATATCCATCGTTCGGTTCGGTCAATACAGATTGAATAGATTGAATATACGTATTCATGGATTCATGTTGGATTGTAGATTGTACTAGAATCATATTCAAGTCAGATTATTTATAATGAGACTCGGTCTGAGTCAGAACAATTAGAAAAGAAATTGAAGTCCTGAATTAGGTTATGATGTTATCGGTAACCGCTGCACATGGGCGGAAGGATTTGTGTCTTTTTTAAAGACGATTACCGTGTTGATAACATCGTTTGTTATGTTGTCTACCTTAAATAGGCAAGCACCCACTTCTCCGGCTCCCTGAGGCTCAAGAGATTGGTCCCGCTTAAACCTATATTTACTAAGGTCCTTAGGGTAATTTATAGAACTTGAGGGAGTTTTATGTAAAAATACTTTTGTATAATTTTCAAAATACACCCCAAGTGTTTATTTATCGTCCTTAGAGTTTTAATAAATGCAGATTTTATATTTGTGACATTTCTAGTGAGAATAACCTATTTTCCATAATACATGGTATTTAATTGTAATATTGAACTTGTATGGATTTCATGGTATTTTAATGTAAAGTGATCCTTGGAATATTAAAAAAATTGGAATATTTGTATTATCACAAAATAGATATTTTAATAATACATATATATATATATTTATATAAAAATAAATTTACTATATATTATATTTCTAGAAATCTCATTTTCTTAAGATTTTCGTATTTTAAATCTCTCGAGACCGTATGCTCCTTGCGGAGGTCTGCATCTCACACTACTAAGCCCAGGGATGTGCGATAATCCGCATCATTCCAGTCGGGTTCCCCAAAATGGGTTGTAGCGGCGCTTTGCAAAGATTTGTAAAATACTTAATCTTTTTAGAAAACGGTTTTATCAGTAAATGGTATTTATTTGAAAGGTTTCGTTTTCCCGTATTCTAGGTTCCCGAAAGTATTGTGCTATGTTGCATATGAGTGTTGTGAGGAGGTAGGTCATTACCTCGTGATCTACTTAAAGGTATAACAAGATTATGATGTTTTAAATGTCGAAATTAAACTACATGGTATTTTAATGAAAAAGAGCGGTAAAAGTTACAAAATGAAATAGATTGTCATGAGACTTGTTCAACATGTTTATTAATGTTTAATAGTCAACATGTAATAGTTTAGTATGATTTGTATTTAAGAAAAGGTTGAATTTTTTAGAAAGAACCGAATCGGAAATCGGATTAATTCCGATTCCGTCGGGTTTTAAAAATACGGATTTTGAGAATAGTAAAGTGAAGAAGGAATTGGGACTTATGGGTTTAGAGCTTAGAAAAGAGAGAGAGGAAATGGTAGGAGGCGCCGGTGCGTCGTTTCGTCGCCGGGAACTCCTAGGGTTGTCGTCGGAAAATCGCCGAAGTTTTTGCCTTTTGCTAACTCTAAAAGTACACTAAATTTTTTAGAGATTTCTTGAGAGTTTTTTATTAGAATTTGGAGTGAGGGGTGTGTTTAGGGGTTGTATTTACAGTGTAAGGCTAGGATTTAGGGTAGGTGAAATGTTTAATTGAAAAAATGTAATAAAATGTATTAAAATAGAGTAATTAGGGTTTTAAAGGAGTTCTGGTAATGGTCTACACATTTAAAGTGTACATGTGTGCAGGGGAGTCCAAGAGGCGCAACTTTGATGTTGGGGGATCGACGGTCCGGCCGAGTCCGGCCGGCGGCGGCGACCCGAGTCGCCTGCTGAGTCGGCCGATTCCGGCCGATTCCCTGGTGCAAAGTGTGCCTCATCGCTTCATTATCTCCCTAGTACAGTTAGTTTATTTAGTGTAGTGGGGTTTTACGGGTTTAGCACGTGTAGACTCTTGAACTTCTAAAATTTTAAAAAGAAAATAATATTAAAAAATAATGTGGGGTATGGGATTTGAACTCTGGTGGCTTGGTTCAGCAGTGCAAAGTATTACCAATGAGCTACAAGCTCCTTCTTGCTATTAAAAAGCAAATTAATTTCTTATAGAAATCACAGTAAATGCAAATACCCTAAGTATACATTAATTTTTAAACAAATTTTTGTATACCAAAATTGGAGTTGTTACAAAAGGGTATCTTGCACGCATGTCGTCCTCATGTTCCCACGTTGATTCTGCTGGTGAATTTTTTCTCTACAGCACTCGGACCAAGTTTACTTCCTTGTTCCGTAGTGACTTTACCTTTCGGTCCATAATTTCAACGGGTTGCTACTCACAAGATAGATCTGTCTGTACAGTGAGCTCGGAGTGATCAAGGATGTGGCTGGGGTTGCTCACATATCTTCGAAGCTGGGATATATGGAACACGTTGTGCACTCTTTCTAATGAGCGTGGTAGGGCTAAACGATATACCACTTCTCCAACTCGTTCGAATATGTCGAACGGCCCAATATATCTGGGACTGAGCTTACCCCTCTTGCCAAAGCGAATTACTCCACGGGTTGGAGAGATCTTTAAGAACACATGATCTCCCGGTTGGAACTCCAGATGACGTCGCTTTGCATCAGCTTAGTGCTTCTGTCTGTCTTGGGCTATGCACATTCTTTCCCTGATCATGCGAACTACGTCCACAGTTACCACGATCATCTCTGGTCCAAGAAGTTCCCTATCTCCGATGTCGTCTTAACTTAGTGGTGAACGACACTTCCTTCCATAGAGCGCTGCAAAAGGTGCCATTCCAATACTAGCCTGGTAGCTATTGTTGTATGAAAACTCCACAAGATGTAGGTGATCTTCCCATGATCCTTCGAAGTCCAACATACAAGCTCTTAGCATGTCTTCAACGATGTGAATCATTCGCTCAGACTGTCCATTTGTTTGTGGATGGTAAACTGTGCTGAAGTTCAGACTCGTTTCCAGGCTAGCTTGCAGACTCTGCCAAAACTTCGATCGAAATCTAGTGTTACGATCGGAGACAATGCAAACCGGTACTCCATGTAATCTCACGATCTCCTGCATGAGTTCATAGGTATCATAAATAGTACATCTTGAGGTTAAATCTTACATTAGATTCATGCTTACCTCCATGTACTTCTTTGCTAGTGTCTCGGTAGATTGGCCAACTCGAAAGAGAATAAAGTGAGCCGACTTGATGAGTCGATCCACAATAACCATACCACATCGTTACCTTTCTGCTGCGAAGAAGTACAGTCACGAAGTCCATGGTGATGCGTTGCCATTTCCATTCTGAAATAGATAACGGTTGAAGTAAACCAGCAGTTCTGTGATGTTTAGCCTTTACTTGCTGACACACCAAACATTTGGCTACGCTTCTGGCTACTTCACGTTTCATGCCATGCCGCCAGTAATGTTGCCGTAGATCTTTGTATATCTTTGTACCACCAGAATGTACTGAGTAAGGAGAGCTGTGAGCTTCTTTCATCAAGCTTCCCGAACAGAACCTTATGGTACACACAACTTGCTTCCGTATCTCAAAGATCCGTCTTCGTGGATGACGAAGTCTGTTCGCAGTCCACTTTCTACTTGTTCTCGGATTTTTTGCAACTTGGCATCACTTGCTTGAGCTGCTTTGATCTGATTCACAATAGTAGACTGAACTTGTAAGTTCATCAATTACGAAGTGTCACTTAGCATAACCACTTCTATCTCCATCATGTTCATGTTGAAGTTTCCATTGTGCGGTGAGATTCATTGATAGAGGCTGGAGAATAAGAGCATCAGGAACTACATTCACCTTTACTGAATGATATTGTAGGTTAATGTCGAAGTCCGCCATAAGTTCTAGCCATCTTCTTTGCCGTATATTCAACTCTTTCTGAGTAACACATACTTCAGACTCTTGTGGTCAGTGTATATGTCCACTAGCTCTCCAAGAAGATAGTATCGCCAAATCTTAAGTGCAAAGATAACGGCCACCAACACCAAGTCATGTGTTGGATAGTTGCACTCATGAATCTTTAGCTGTCTTGATGCAAAAGCTACCACCTTTTCATGCCGGTGTAGAACACATCCTAATCCCTTACCGGATGCATCGCAATGCACAACGAAACCTCCAGATTGGTCCGGTATTACGAGAATAGGTGCTGATGTCAATCTTGACTTGAGTTCTACAAAAGCTTGTTCACATGCTTCTGACCACACGAATGCTTCATCTTTACGTGTGAGCTTGGTCAGGGGTGTTGCAATCTTCGAAAAACCTTCGATGAATTTTCAGTAGTATCCTGCTAGTCCCAAGAAACTTCGAATGTCCTTCACTATCTTTGGTGTCGGCCATTCGCTTACTGCTGATAATTTAGCTGAAAGTGTTTATTGGCACCTCGACTTGGTTAAAACAGGCATCACATATGCAATTTTCAAATTTTAGGGGTGTTAATCAACACATAACAAGAATCTAACTAGAAGTTTAGGGTATGCTATGATGATATGATAAAACCAACAAGAAGGGAAGGAGGTTATACCCTCGTAGATCGAGTCCTTCTCTTCTTTAGCTCCGGGTTGTAGTCCACGCAACTCCACTAGGCTCCTCTTCGAGTTGAACGGGCCTCCTTCATGATCTTCGCGCCGAAGACGATCCACCCGAAGTCCCTCTAGCTCAATCTATCTCTACACTAAACTATTTTAGTGTAGAAAATACACTAGTGTAAAGTGCTAATCTACACTAGGATGATGAAGTAGGGATGTTGTTTTGCTCACTAGTATGTTCAAAAATCCATGATTCACATCACATCTGAGGGGTTGGATTTTTTAGCAACTAAGGAAGAAGAAGAAGAGAGCAAGAGAGTGTGAGCTCAAGCCATAGAAAAATATGAGCAAAGAAAAACTCGCATGGTTCATCAATCATGAACTTACTTATTCAAGCATCCATTTTTTCAATAAAAGAAATGGAACCATACTTGAATAGTAAGTCAAGAGCAATAAAAATTGTATGAACCATGTTATGCACCATACCTTCCATATCTCTTCAATTTCCACCTCATTTCTATTTTTCACATAAATAGAAAATTATGCCATGCTTACTATATATATATATATATATATTAAGTAAATAATTAGTGAGCTAATAATATTAGTTAAGATATAATTATATCAAATATAATTTATATCACATTATTAAATCAACACTTGATTTAATAATCTGGTTATATCATATATAACCGACTAATATTATTTATCTGTATATCACATCATCAAATCAACACTCGATTCGATAATCCTGTTATATCACATATAACTTGACCGATAACAGATAACTGCCAGATTACAATACGGTATCACATACACGTATTTAATCAGGCCCACACACATATCACATATGTGCCCTACTTCGTTTCGCTTGAACCAGAGAACTTCTGTGTCGGACTCTAAAGACTCGTCAGGAAGCTCGCAGTAGGTGATGATCACGTCGGTCGCCTACAAGCAGTCAGCGGTACTAGCTAGACGTAATAGCTACCCGGATATTGAGCGATATGAAGATCAACAAGCAAGCTCGTCCATACTCTCCATGAAGCCTATCAGTAACACTACCATACAGTCCGGTCTCTTCGTCTGATATGTCTTATATCATGTCTAGGGGTGGTAAACGTCAGACCCTAGTAACGTGATAAGTCATGTCGGTGTCTTGCCTATAACGGTTCGAAAAACTACTGATAACTCTTATCAGTAAATCTCAGCAGCGGCCATGGACAGGGACTTCCAGTTATAGCCAATCGAGCATAGCGCAACATCAACCCCTAATACCGGGAGAGACGAAACCCCTCCTATCGCTCATTGCCTCCATGTGACTCGGGACTGTACCCAAAATCCACCTGTTTCCACGTCTCCTTTGAGTGTGGTAAGAAAGAAATCAAAGCACGGTGGGAACCACACAAGACTCTATGACGATCTCGGGTCTACAGACTAACCTGTACCAGTGTCACCAGAGGACTGCCATCTGATATGTATACTACCAACTAGGAGTCCTCGGCGAGTCCTGTTCGGTGTACCCATTCTCTAATGAGCACCTGTGTACAATCTTTGATGTCACACACCAATGGTTGTGGGATCAACCATCGCCCTCTAAGGGATAAGAAACGTACACACTAGTCTACTCTGGAATATCGATGCCCTAGTCTCGATATTCCCTCGACTAGAAACCGATTAAAGGATGTACTTTTGGACCACTCTGGCCCCACTAGTATGTTCTCATCATAATCCTGGTAGTCAAGTACATATCATAAGGGCTTTATCAACATATGAGAGAAAGACAAGAAAGAATACCGGTCAACATGTTAAGATAAAGAGTAACCAGATAGAATATTATCATGCCGAGCAAGAAATTCCTCTATATATATGTCCAAACATCCACTATAATATACATCACATGTACAATAATGGCCTCTAGGGCATACATATTCCTAACAATCTCCTACTTGCACTAAGGCCATGTGTTGTAGAATCTCATACCCAACATCCCAAAAAGTCTCTCAAACTGCATCTGGGGGAGGTCCTTCATGAGTGGATCCGCTAAGTTTTCCTTCGTGTCAACTCTCCCGACCTCGATCTCCCGGCGATCTACTATCTCGCTGATCAGGTGATACCACCAAAGAATATGTATGGATCTCTGATGGTACCTGGGTTCCTTGGTGAAAGCCACAGCTCCATTGTTATCACAATATAAAAGTATTGGATGCTCAATGGATGGAACCACACCAAGCTCAGCAATGAACTTCTTCATCCAGACAGCCTCTTTGGCAGCATCATTGGCAGCGATGTATTCAGCCTCCATCGTCGAGTCTGCTATGGTGTCTTGCTTGGAACTCTTCCAACACACCGCCCCTCCGTTGAGGGTAAAAACAAAACCCGAGACCGACTTACTGTCGTACTTATCACTTTGGAAGCTCGAATTGGTAAATGACACCTGTAATACCCAGCCCCTTTTATACCAAATCTATATTTAGTTACTTTATAATTCTATTTATTTTTTAAATAATTTTATTTATCTTATTTAAAAAATCAGATATCCTAAACCAAAAAAACCCAAACCCTACCCTATCCTATTTATTCTAATAAATTACCTCAGCCCAACAATTTAATTCCAAATTATTTATTAAAACCCCATTAAACCTACGGCCCGGCCCCATCCTTTTTCTTAATTATTTTCTGATTTTTTCCAGCCCACACTTTCTCCAAGCCCACGCCTCCTTCAATCCAACCCGACCCGGCCCAACACACTATTCCCCCATCTCTCCCAACGGCTCCTTTCCATTTCTCCCGCTCCCTGTCTCGCGCGACCCGCTCCCTCCGCCGTCGCCCCCGCTTTGGCGACGTTACGCACATGACGCGCGACCCCCGTCTCCACTACCTCTCCTCTCTACACACCTACACCCTTTATTCATCATCTCGCTTCTCTCTCCCTCTCAAAACTTTCAGCCACCGAGCCCCCTCACTCCCGTTCTCCCTCTCAACATTCGAACACCATCGCCCTGTCCGTCGTCGATCATCCCCCGATCACCACCACCGCATCACCCACTCCCCCAACCTCCACCTTCGACCACCCCTGGTAACACACCCATACACCCACTGCCCCGAGCTCCCCTCCACCGCGCGCCAGCCACCACCTTCGCCTCCGGCCTTCCTCCCTCTCCCTCGCTCTCCCATCTTCATCACCGGAGCTCCGAGCTCGACTCCTCTGCACCCATCTCGACGCCCCGGCAACTCCTTTCTCTCCCCCTCCCTGCAATCTCTCTCTCTTTCTCACTCTCTCCGTTTCCCTCTCTAACCCTGTCTCTGTTTCTCTCTCTCTCTCTCTTCTCCCTCTCTCTCTCTCTCCATCACTCTCTCTCTTTCTCTACAACTCTCCCTCCCTCTCTGTATCCCTCTCACACTCTATCTCTACAACCCTCACTCTCTCTTTTCCCTGCTCTCTCTCACTCCCTCTGCAATCCTTTTTCTCTCTCTGAGTCTTTCTCTCTCGCGATATCTCTCCCCCTCTGAAACCCCTCCACCAGCCGACCCCTCACAACTCCATAGACGATCGCTACACCACCCCCTTCGCCACCAGCTGCCAAGCCGTCAAGACCGTGCCGGGTTGAGCCGAGACTCGAATTCGAGCCAAGTCAAGTTGCCGTGCCGCGCGTGTGTCGCGCGTTCGTGACCTACAATCACCGTGCATCCCCGAGACTTGTCCAGGCAAGTTTTATACTTTCTACATGCTAATTAGTATTTGTTACGAACTATAATCTTATAAATTTTATACTAAACATCCTCGATAAATTACACTATGCAACCGTTTGATATGTGATCCCAATGAAATTACTTGTCTAAATTGACGGAACTGGAGTGCTCTCATTGGCCCTTGCTGTGCTGAGTACCTTGTGCAAGTTTCGTTGGATAATTTGATCGTTAATGACTAAAACAACTACCCCCAAGTTTAATCGTAAAACTGTAATTTTATTGTACCTGAAAACCGTTAAATTCACCATAAATCATATACATACTAGAATGGTGCGTTCGGGGGCTCAATTCGAAGCCGACTCGACGAACTTTAACCCTATATCAGTTTCCAGACATTCCTGTACTTAGATTGTGATGATATTCGTATCGGAGTGCGACTCTGGACTGCAGTCCATAGCTACTCCAGTGGTTGCTTGCTGTCCCGTAATGGGTACTACAAGATCTCCTTAACTCGTAGATAGTGGAACTCCACTGCTTATTATAGGTAAATCTGTCAGCTAGACAACACAATTAGTTTCAATCTGTTTCGTTACCGTTTGATATTTAATCTGTAATTTAATGGATCGGGACGCATAACAGTCCCAGCAGAATCAGAACTGACATATTAGTGTTAAACAGTGTAAAACTCCCGACGTGCAGATGCGATTGACGATCCGTCTATTGCGTTGAAAACCTTACTGAAAACCCTAGAATTCATCCAACTGTAGCGTCGCTAAAATCTGATCCCAACTGGGATTAAAATGCGTTGCGAAACGGATTTCTGATTCTGAAACCGGATTTCCAGCCGTGAACGCTTAAAATGAAATGGTTATAACTATTGATCCTGGAACCCGTTTTGCTTGAAACTAAATTAGATGGATAGATAACTGAACATACTGATTATTACCTGTCTATCGTTTCGCTAAACTGTACACGTACGTTTCATGATAAATCGTGCAAGTGATAGAATGCTTTTTATGACACCTCAATCATGCTTCATATACTGTTTACGTATCATATCATACCCATATCAGTGTAGTGATAACCTAGTGATATCGTGCATTTACCCAGTGTTAGATTTTAATGATGATTGTGGCAAGTACGTCAGTGTTCGTGTATCCGTGAATAAGTGAAAGTGATACGTACTTGTACACAATCAGTGACCCTATTATTCTATTGCATTGTCGACGTCTGTGGGATGCGTGTACGTATGACTATAAGTGGTATGGGACACTTATGGAAGCACTTGCACGGGTGTCACAGATAAGGCACCAGACACTGCCATTTATCTTAGGTATTATTCGGGACGTGCTTGATGGAAGTCCTGCCTCCAGTTCTCGCGCAGACTTGTCACGGATCGATTAGTATTTAGGGTTATGGTTAGCGTTTGATGTAGACCACGGGGTGTGGGGTAGTTTAAGTGTGAGTTCAACAGGATCTCGGGAGTCCCATGCCGGCTTATATATTTAGGGAGATATATGGAGATTTACAGGGTATGTGATATACACCGTGATATACATGTTACATGTTGGGCCCGTGGTCCATTGCCCTTGGGTGGAGGACACTCACGAGTGGTTGACTCTCACACTTGGACTGACGATAGGCTTAGTGACCTGTACAGTGAGACTTAGAGACTGATTGGGATACCGGCATTTATATACCTTATATACTGTGATTGACATACGTAACATATCGTTCTACTGCTTTACTGCTCCGCTGCATTGATTACTGCACATTCATATTCATGCTGTCATTAATTTACTGTTTCACATACCTGTTACCATTGTTAGAATTGTCACATGATTTTATATATATTATATCGCTATTGTGTCGCTCTGACGACCTGAGTATGCATGCTCAGCGTGAGGAGAAGATTTAGCCTGGACCAGAACTAGACGTGCATCACAGACTTCTTGACTTGCCATTCCGAGTTACATTCGTTTGTTCCACTTCAGGTCAGTCTTTACATTGTTTCTTTCAGTTACTACATTTCTCATTACCTGCGCATTATTTACTGTTTACCATGAAAGACTAGAAGCCGAAGTGTGACTACGGCAGGACATTTCCTTGACCGTAGGAGCATGGATGGCCTTGTCTACCCCTCGTATTCCGTATTTTGGGAAGCGGGGCGTGACATGGTTTAGTTGGTATCAGAGCCCAGGTTTTGCTTCGGTTGGGATTGCAGTTTTCCGTGTATAGTTTGGCAATCTAAGACATCCCCGGCTTAGGTTGTAAACTTGTCTTACTTGATCCATATTCACATCGTGTGTTCAGCTATCCATTCGCTATGGTTTCGGGTGACTTGACAAGGTCACGTGGTTGCAATTGCACTACCGTACTCTATTCAAGTGACTTACAGTCATGCAGTTGATTCCCTTCATCACCTCTGATATTCTTTAATCTTTGTCCTATCCATATTATATCTTGATTCGTATATCTTGTGACTTATATCATCCTCAAAATCATTGTTTCAGGATCATGTCTTTCAATGACTCATCCTCTATCTCCACTCCCCAGAATCAGACAGTTGAGATCCTTAGTGCACTGCAAGGTTTAAAGGAAGCTCAGGAGCGAACAAACGACTTATTTGCTGAAGGGCTGAGAAGACAGGTGAGTCAGACCCCAGCGGGAGCCTCAAATCATAAAGGAATCCCCGTTAAACGAGGAAAAGAGAAGAAGACGAACCGTCAATTTGTTTCCCCTTGACAGAAGCAGCAGAAGACCCCAGGTTGTAGGTATTGTAGGAGACCAGGACATCTTCAGAGGGATTGTCGCCGCGCCCAAGGGAAATGTCTGATATGCGGGTCCAACAAACATTTTATCAACGGTTTCCCAGAAAGGAAGGAGCTACAAGGAGGAGATTCGTCCACACTCCCCACTTCTGCCGAGTGACGATTATTGCGTAGTTCGTTCTTCGAGGATAAAGCAGACCCAACACAGGATTCAACTCGCGTAACGATGTTGTAGCGGTCTATCACTCAAAGAAGAATTTTTATGTTTTCCAATTTCAGTATTATGTTGTCATCCTCTTATAAACATTTCTTCCCGTTTGAACCTTTGTATCCGTCGAACTTTTAGTTGAATGAAATAAAATTTGGATCGTAATATATGCATCATTCCCTTGTCATTTCCCTTGTTCATACTATTCATTAGCACAACATTTTAATCTTGATTCTTTTAAAATTCCTGCCACCGTATATCTTTCTATACTTCGTACACTTAACTATTTTCTGGATGAGTTCCGTTGTTTAATCATGACACTTTCTTTTCAGGCCATGGCCCACCCTGGAGCAGTGCCGCATCTGGATGAGGATGCACAATCTTGCATTTCCTTAGACCACACGCTGATGAGTTCTAACGATGAGATCAACGGTCCCCAAGTCAATTTCAGAAACCATGATCTAGAGGGAGAAGGAGCAGCCGCCCCAGAGTTTGACATGATAACTGATTCCGACGAAGAAGAAGGAGACCCTGAAGAGAACCCGATAGAGGAGAATCCCGAGGAAGAACCGATAGAAGAAAATCCAGTTGAGGAAAATCCCGTGGAAGAAAATCCAGAAGAAGAGAATCACATAGAATCGGACCTCGATGAAGAAGCTCCATCCGAGGAAGAAGGACCAGAAGATCAAGACCCTGCTGTGGAAGAACTTCCAGTGGCATTGCCTGCGAGGCGATATGGAAATGGACACCCCTACCTGAGTGCGCGAGCCTACCGCAACCTACTGAATCTCCACAACCGCGACTGACGGAATTTCTTTTGATGTTGTCTTTCTGGCCAAATAAACTGTGTATAGTTTAGGGCTACTCCTTGTCTTTAAGAATGTTTTGTTTAAAATCTTTTAGGATGAAATAAATCTTCTGAATTCGTAAACCTTTTGATTATTGGTTCGCTTGATACTTGTTTATTTCCCATATCCATTATTTTCTGCTGAGATCCCTGGCTGCCCACCCTTACTCAATGTATAGTTTTCACCCTCGTTTCGATTAGGAAGTACCGCACCCTGATCCTGGGAATGAGCCACCATTCATCCTTCGTCTGTGCCCCGTTTGAGATCCTTCTGGGAGGAGAACATTTCTAGTGAAATTTCCGAGTTCGTTAACCCTTCAAATTTTGATTCATAGGATGTACCGACCGTTGTCCTCCCCATATCTTTCCCTTATAGTCCTTTATTGCTCACCCTCACTTTCTGTGCTGACCCTATCCTAATCTCCTTGACCTTCAGCCTAAAGCCGCTAAACTCCAACCTTTGAATGATCCACACTCCCTTGAAATCCTTACCCTAGCTAGCCCTGTACATTTTATGTGTTTTCCTATTACCCTATTTGTACCTTTAGGACTTTATTATTCGAAATTTGGTTTCAGTATTTTGTATTTATCGACGAGTGTGTGTTGTTGACAAATTAGCTTTATGTATTGTAAGCACACTACTATTATCTTCAGTTTTAGTAGCGCAACCTTACACCGCGCATACTTTTGGTCTATGCTTCTTATTTTCGCTATATAAGTTTCCTAAATTATTTTAAACCTATTTTATCGATACCTTTTCCTAAAATATTTTAACCTACCGACTAATTTTCACTGCTTTATTGTTGTTAATTTATTTTTGGGATTTGTGCCTATGATTACTATTATAAATGGTTGAACCTTACGATTATTTTTTTCTGCTTATTTTTGATAAACATAGATGTGCACATATTTGAGTCTCGATTTTTATCGAGCACACTTTGATTATTATTATTCGTTATTGTTGCCTATATTCTCGTATATTTGTAGTTGCCCTTATAGTGTTCCTGCATTATGCCTTTTAGGCCTAACTTTTGTATGTGGTTCTTATATATATATATGTACCTTCAAAATTTTGTCTACCCGTTTTAAGTAAATCACTATGTATTAGCGTTCGATATGATAACTCTTCGCTTATTATTTTATAGCTTGTTGTTTCTTTTAAATTTCGAGGACGAAATTTTTGTAAGGGTGGTATGATGTAATACCCAGCCCCTTTTATACCAAATCTATATTTAGTTACTTTATAATTCTATTTATTTTTTTAATAATTTTATTTATCTTATTTAAAAAATCATTTATCCTAAACCAAAAAAACCCAAACCCTACCCTATCCTATTTATTCTAATAAATTACCTCAGCCCAACAATTTAATTCCAAATTATTTATTAAAACCCCATTAAACCCACGGCCCGGCCCCATCCTTTTTCTTAATTATTTTCTGATTTTTTCCGGCCCACACTTTCTCCAAGCCCACGCCTCCTTCAATCCAACCCGACCCGGCCCAACACACTATTCCCCCATCTCTCCCAATGGCTCCTTTCCATTTCTCCCGCTCACTGTCTCGCGCGATCCGCTCCCTCCGCCGTCGCCCCCGCTCTGGCGACGTTACGCCCATGACGCGCGACCCCCGTCTCCACTACCTCTCCTTTCTACACACCTACACCCTTTATTCCTCATCTCGCTTCTCTTTCCCTCTCAAAACTTTCAGCCACCGAGCCCCCTCACTCCCGTTCTCCCTCTCAACATTCGAACACCATCGCCCTGTCCGTCGTCGATCAACCCCCGATCACCACCACCGCCTCACCCACTCCCCCAACCTCCACCTTCGACCACCCCTGGTAACACACCCATACACCCACTGCCCCGAGATCCCCTCCACCGCGCGCCAGCCACCACCTTCGCCTCCGGCCTTCCTCCCTCTCCCTCGCTCTCCCATCTCCATCACCGGAGCTCCGAGCTCGACTCCTCTGCACCCATCTCGACGCCCCGGCAACTCCTCTCTCTCCCCCTCCCTGCAATCTCTCCCTCTTTCTCACTCTCTCCGTTTCCCTCTCTAACCCTGTCTCTGTTTCTCTCTCTCTCTCTTCTCCCCCCCCTCTCTCTCCATCACTCTCTCTCTTTCTCTATAACTCTCTCTCCCTCTCTGTATCCCTCTCACACTCTATCTCTACAACCCTCACTCTCTCTTTTCCCTGCTCACTCTCACTCCCTCTGCAATCCTTTTTCTCTCTCTGAGTCTTTCTCTCTCGCGATATCTCTCCCCTTCTGAAACCCCTCCACCAGCCGACCCCTCACAACTCCATAGACGATCGCTACACCACCCCCTTCGCCACCAGCTGCCAAGCCGTCAAGACCGTGCCAGGTTGAGCCGAGACTCGAATTCGAGCCAAGTCAAGTTGCCGTGCCGCGCCTGTGTCGCGCGTTCGTGATGCTACAATCTCCGTGCATCCCCGAGACTTGTCCAGACAAGTTTTATACTTGCTACATGCTAATTAGTATTTGTTACGAACTATAATCTTATAAATTTTATACTAAACATCCTCGATAAATTACACTATGCAACCGTTTGATATGTGATCCCAATGAAATTACTTGTCTAAATTGACAGAACTGGAGTGCTCTCATTGGCCCTTGCTGTGCTGAGTACCTTGTGCAAGTTTCGTTGGATAATTTGATCGTTAATGACTAAAACAACTACCCCCAAGTTTAATCGTAAAACTGTAATTTTATTGTACCTGAAAACCGTTAAATTCACCATAAATCATATACAGACTAGAATGGTGCGTTCGAGGGCTCAATTCGAAGCCGACTCGACGAACTTTAACTCTATATCAGTTTCCAGACATTCCTGTACTTAGATTGTGATGATATTCGTATCGGAGTGCGACTCTGGACTGCAGTCCAGAGCTACTCCAGTGGTTGCTTGCTGTCCCGTAATGGGTACTACAAGATCTCCTTAACTCATAGATAGCGGAACTCCGCTGCTTATTATAGGTAAATCTGTTAGCTAGACAACACAATTGGTTTCAATCTGTTTCGTTACCGTTTGATATTTAATCTGTAATTTAATGGATCGGGACGCATAACAGTCCCAGCAGAATCAGAACTGACATATTAGTGTTAAACAGTGTAAAACTCCCGACGTACAGATGCGATTGACGATCCGTCTATTGCGTTGAAAACCTTACTGAAAATCCTAGAATTCATCCAACTGTAGCATCGCTAAAATCTGATCCCAACTGGGATTAAAATGCGTTGCGAAACGGATTTCTGATTCTGAAACCGGATTTCCAGCCGTGAACGCTTAAAATGAAATGGTTATAACTATTGATCCTGGAACCCGTTTTGCTTGAAACTAAATTAGATGGATAGATAACTGAACATACTGATTATTACCTGTCTATCGTTTCGCTAAACTGTACACGTACGTTTCATGATAAATCGTGCAAGTGATAGAATGCTTTTTATGACACCTCAATCATGCTTCATATACTGTTTACGTATCATATCATACCCATATCAGTGTAGTGATAACCTAGTGATATCGTGCATTTACCCAGTGTTAGATTTTAGTGATGATTGTGGGAAGTACGTCAGTGTTTGTGTATCCGTGAATAAGTGAAAGTGATACGTACTTGTACACAATCAGTGACCCTATTATTCTATTGCATTGTCGACGTCTGTGGGATGCGTGTACGTGTGACTATAAGTGGTATGGGACACTTATGGAAGCGCTTGCACGGGTGTCACAGATAAGGCACCAGACACTGCCATTTATCTTAGGTATTAGTCGGGACGTGCTTGATGGAGGTCCTGCCTCCAGTTCTCGTGCAGACTTGTCACGGATCGATTAGTATTTAGGGTTATGGTTAGCGTTTGATGTAGACCACGGGGTGTGGGGTAGTTTAAGTGTGAGTTCAACAGGATCTTAGGAGTCCCATGCCGGCTTATATATTTAGGGAAATATATGGAGATTTACAGGGTATGTGATATACACCGTGATATACATGTTACATGTTGGGCCCGTGGTCCCTTGCCCTTGGGTGGAGGACACTCACGAGTGGTTGACTCTCACACTTGGACTGACGATAGGTTTAGTGACCTGTACAGTGAGACTTAGAGACTGATAGGGATACCGGCATTTATATACCTTATATACTGTGATTGACATACGTGACATATCGTTCTACTGCTTTACTGCTCCGCTGCATTGATTACTGCACATTCATATTCATGCTGTCATTAATTTACTGTTTCACATACCTGTTACCATTGTTAGAATTTTCACATGATTTTATATATATTATATCGCTATTGTGTCGCTCTGACGACCTGAGTATGCATGCTCAGCGTGAGGAGAAGATTTAGCCTGGACCAGAACTAGACGTGCATCACAGACTTCTTGACTTGCCATTCCGAGTTACATTCGTTTGTTCCACTTCAGGTCAGTCTTTACATTGTTTCTTTCAGTTACTGCATTTCTCATTACCTGCGCATTATTTACCGTTTATCATGAAAGACTAGAAGCCGAAGTGTGACTTCGGCAGAACATTTCCTTGACCGTAGGAGCATGGCTGGCCTTGTCTACCCCTCGTATTCCGTATTTTGGGAAGCGGGGCGTGACAACACCACCTGGAGTTCACCGTTACCATACACCAAGAACATTTCTTTAGTCCTTAAGAATGTTCTTCATAGCTGTCCAGGGTTTCTCCCCAGGATCTGATTGATACCTGCTCACTACACCTAGTGAGTAAGCTACATCCGGTCTGGTACATAACATCGCATACATGATAGAGCCTACTGCCGAAGCATAGGGTATCCCTTCCATGCGAGCTCTTTCCAAATCAGTCTTGGGAGACATCTCTTTGGAGAGAGTGATTCCTGAGCAGGAGGGTAAATTACCTCGCTTGGAATCTTCCATACTAAACCTCTTTAGTATGGTGTCTATGTACCTGGATTGGGACAATCCCAACATCCGTTTAGATCTATGTCTATAGATCTTTATCCCCAGGATATAGGAGGCGTCACCTAGATCTTTCATGGAGAACTTAAGTGATAAGAAGAGCTTGACCGAGTGTAGCATAGGAATATCATTCCCTATCAAGAGTGTGTCATCCACGTACAATACGAGAAAGACCACCTTACTCTCTATAGCCTTCTTATATATACATGGTTCATCTACATTTTTGATGAAGTCAAACTCTTTGACAGCTTCATCAAAACAGATGTTCCAGCTCCGCGATGCCTGCTTTAATCCGTAGATGGATTTAAGCAGCTTGCACACTTTCTCGCTGCTCCCACTGTCTACGAGCCCTCTGGCTGTGTCATGTACACGCTCTCTTCTAAATCACTATTTAGAAAAGCGGTCTTGACGCTCATCTGCCAGATTTCGTAGTCATGGTATGCAGCAATGGCAAGTAGGATCCTGATGGAATTAAGCATAGTGACAGGAGAAAATGTTTCATCATAATCGACGCCAGGTCGTTGACGAAAACCTTTTGCTATAAGTCTTGCTTTGAAAGTCTCAACTTTTCCATCTACACCAATCTTCTTTTTGAAGATCCACTTGCTCCCAATGGGTTTTACCCCTTCAGGAGCAACTTCCAAAGTCCATACTTTGTTGGTGTACATGGATTCCATCTCGGATCGCATAGCATCCAGCCATTTCACAGAGTCTCCACTTGTGATGGCCTACTCGAAACTAGTCGGGTCATCATCTTCCATGATGCAATCCTCGCTTACACCGTCTATGAGAAAATCATAGTATCTCTCAGGTGGATGAGGAACCTTACTAGATCTGCTGAGCGGCTTGGGTTCGTTGAGTACTATTGGATTCTCTGGTTCCACCAAATCGTCAGTTGTAGTTTGTGCTGCTGGAACTTCTTCCAGTTCTACCTCATTGCCACTAATTTCTTTAACAAGAAATTCCTTTTCTAAAAATGTGGCATGTCGAGAAACAAACACCTTTTGTTCCTCTGAGTGGTAGAAGATATACCCTTGGAAATTCTTGGGATATCCTATAAATTTGAACAGAACTGACCTTACCTCGAGCTTGTCCGGATTTTGTGTTTTCACATAGGCCGGACAACCCCATATCTTAACATATTTAAGGTATGGTCTCTTTACTTTCCATATCTCATATAGAGTGGTAGGCACAGATTTGGTGGGAACCATATTCAATAGGTCTGCAGCTGTTTCAAACGCATATCCCCAAAAAGAAATAGGTAACTCAGCAGTACTCATCATAGAGCGCACCATATCTAATATGGTGCAATTCCTCCGCTCCGATACACCGTTGTGCTGTGGTGTATACGGAGGAGTAAGCTGAGAGAGAATCCCATTTTCTTTTAGATAATCACGGAATTCCGTGCTCAAGTATTCTCCTCCCCGATCAGATCGAAGGATTTTGATACTTTTACCCCTCTGGTTCTCTACTTCATGCTTATATTCTTTGAATTTCTCAAAAGCTTCAGATTTGTGTTTCATCAAGAACACATATCTGAACCTTGAGAGATCGTCGGTGAATGTAATGAAGTACGAGAAAACATTCCTGGTATGTGTAGACATAGGACCGCATACATCACTATGTATCAGTCCCAAGAGTTCAGTAGCTCTTTCTCTGTATCCAGTAAACGGAGTTTTGGTCATCTTTCCTTTGAGACATGACTGGAAAGTTTCATAAGATGAAAATTTGAACGGATTCAAATATCCATCTTTATACAACTTAGCCAGTCTTGTCGCATTGATATGACCCAGTCTACGATGCCATAAGAAGGCATCGTTCATTTCTGAACTTTTCCTCTTGTTTGTGTTCTGTACGTTAAGAACTGTACTTTGATTAAGAACGTATATACCGTTACATAACGTACCAAATCCAATCAACACTTGATTTTGGAAAATGTTCATAACATTATCCTCTAAGGTGAGATTATATCCTTCTTTAGACTTGTCAATACGCCAGTTATATCAACACTTGATTCGATAATCCGATTATATCACAGATAACCTGATCGATAACAGATAACTGCCAGATTACAATACGGTATCACATACACGTATTTAATCAGGCCCACACACATATCACATATGTGTCCTACTTCGTTTCGCTTGAACCAGAAAACTTCTGTGTGGGACTCTAAAGACTCGTCAATACGCCAGCAGTAGGTGATGATCACATCAGTCACCTACAAGCCGTCAGCGGTACTAGCTGGACGTAACGGCTATCCAGGTATTGAGCAATATGAAGATCAACAAGCAAGCTTGTCCATACTCTCCATGAAGCCTATCAGTAACGCTACCGTACAGTCCGGTCTCTTCGTCTGATATGTCGCATATATGTCTAGGGGTGGTAAACGTCGGACCCCGGTAACGTGATATGTCATGCCGATGTCTGGCCTATAACGGTTCGAGAAACTACTGATAACTCTTATCAGTAAATCTCAGCAGCATCCCTGGCCAGGGACTTCCAGTTATAGCCAATCGAGTATAGCGCAACATCAACCCCCAATACTGTCACGCCCCGCTTCCCAAAATACGGAATACGAGGGTGACAAGGCCAGCCATGCTCCTACGATCAGGGAAAGATCCTGTCGTAGTCACATTTCGGTTTCTAGCATTATATGGTAATCAGTAAAATTCAATACGGGTAAAGAGAATGCAGTCACTAAAACTATCAGGTATAAAGGAATCTGAGCTCAATGGAAGTAAGCAAAAAGACAACTAACCAGGAATATCAATGTAGAAATATAACTGGTTCACTAGTCTGGATCTTCACGGTCTCCTCGAAGTCAGGCGAATCCACCCTTATTACTGAGCATGCATACTCAGGTCGTCAGAGCGACATAATAGCAAATATTATAATAATGACATAAACAGGCAAATAAGGTAATAAGAGCGGAAGTAAAATGCAGATAATCACTATGTTACTAAATGATGCAAAGTATGATATGTGTCCCTATCAGTCTCTAAGTCATGTTTGAAATCGAGTTGTGGAAAGGAGGATCATGTTTAACGGGAGTCTCGCACATACCCGAGACAACGGCCCACACGCTCGGGACATAACCCTGTCAGCCGGATCGCTAGATCCTACCTAATATATATAAGAGTCGCTGTTCGAATGATCATCCTCTAAATCACAGTCCTTGCTAAATACAATGCTCTTTCCACTTCGATTTCTCATTTTTCCCCAGGTTTACACTATTGATGATTATGATTTAGTCGTGTACAAGTATGCACCAATAACACGGTTTTGTCACTGCTCACTGTATTAATCACTGTCACGAATCATTCAC
Source organism: Agapanthus africanus (assembly GCA_030015575.1). Classification (NCBI taxonomy): domain Eukaryota; kingdom Viridiplantae; phylum Streptophyta; class Magnoliopsida; order Asparagales; family Amaryllidaceae; genus Agapanthus; species Agapanthus africanus. The sequence continues at coordinate 22,385,452 of JASDDO010000016.1, forward strand.
TTTTCCATTGGCGTACTTGACACTCCTAAACCAATATCATCCACGCACGATAATGCATTGTACACTGAATAATAACGCGCACTATCACTATGAGTATGGCAGTTGGGTAAGGTATGTACATTTATGCAGTTAACAAGTCATGTGTAATATGAACTATTATGCACTACATGAGCTTACGAAAATTGCAGTAATTCATATGTTTAGAATTCAGTGAAATGATACAAATACGGTAACAAGTAAACTCTGTCGGCAGTTCATAAAAATTTGTTTCAGTGCAATCGGATTTCGGGTTTGCAAGTTACAGCCGTTTCATTTTAAGTGTTCGCTACAGGAAATTCAGTTTCTGAACTGAACTTCCGTTTCGCGACACAATTTTCACCCAGTTGGGATCAGAATTTAGTGACGCTACAGTTGAATGATATTTAGGGTTTTCAATAGGGTTTCCAACGCACCAGACGTATTCCCAATCGCATCTCCACGTCAGAAGTTATGCACTGTTCAACACTAGGGTATCGGTTCTGTTTCCGTTTGGGACTGCTATACGTCATGTTCTTTTAAATTGTAGTTTAAATAGTAAACGACGATAAAAAGGGGTGAAATCACTTGCGTTATTTAGCTAACAGTTTCATCTTCAATAAAGTATAGGGTTCCGCAATACACAAGTTCAGGCAGTAAAGGGATAAGCACTACGGGATAGAAATCAACAGCCGGAGCTGCTCTGCAGTCCAGAGCCGCTCTCCGAATCAGTTCTCATCATAATTTCAGTACAGAAACAATGTAAAACTTTTATGGGTTCCAGGTCGTTGAGTCGGCTTCGATTCGAGCCCTCGAACGTATCATTTCAATGTGTACACAATTAATTATGATTTTAACAAGTTTCAGGCGCGGGAAATATTCAGTTTTAACGGGTGTAGTTGGGGGTGATCGTTCAAGCCAGTAACGATTAAATTTTCCAGTCAAATTTCACCACAATGTTCATTGCCACACGGGACAGTATATAAGTTCAAGTTCCGTCAGTTTAATGGAGAGTTTTCAATCGGGTTTTGCATCAAGCACTTATGTCATATAAGTTTTCACGAATTATAAACATGGAATTAATAGGTTTTAGAAATGTAACAGTAATAACTAGCATGTAGCAAGTAGGGGTACTTGCCTGGAGACGCTTTGGCGACGCACGGCAGCGGCAATGGCACGAACGCGCGACGAACGAAACGGTTTGGATTCACGGCCTCGGCTCGAGTTCGGGTTCGTCGTCGGAGTTGCCTGGGGATGGCGCGTGATCGCTGGAGGCGGAGTGTAGTGCTGTGGATCTCCAGGGGACGTGCTGGGGTCGGCGGTGGTCATTCCGGCGATGGGCACAACGAGGAGTTTGGTGTGGGTTTGGAGCTTGGTGGTTTTTGGGGAGAGGGAGTGAGCAGTGGGGGCTCGGGTTTGGAGGCGATGGTGATGCAGAGGATGCAGAGGAGTCGACGATGTGGCCGGCGGCGCGATGGGAGCTCGTCGGCGTAAGGGTGCAGGTGGTGGACGAGGTGGCAGAGGGTGTGCAGGTGAGGGGAGTGAGCTCGGTGGGGTTCGAGTTCTGAGGAGAAGAGAGAGGAAGGGGAGACGAGGTAATAGTCGTCGTCGTCGGGCGTGAGGGTTGAAGCTTGGAATTTTCTGTCCTTTTTTGAGTGAGGAGGGAAGAGTGGAGATCGAGAGTGAGGAGGGAGAGAGGAGAGAGGGGGGCGAGGGTGAGTTTGAGGAGGGTGCGCGGGCGTGATCGTGGGGCTCGCAGTCGGGGACGCTTGGCGAAGACGCGGGGACGTGGGCGACGTGGGTTGCAATGAGGGAGGCGCAGAAAAATGAGCGGGAAAGAACTGAATGTAGTGTGGAAGGAGAAGAGTCGGGTCTGGTCGGGTTAGGTGCGGGTAAGGGTGTTGGGTTAGGTTGGGCCGGGGAAAGGAAATTAGTTTAATTTATAATTTGTTTGGGCCGGGGTTTTGCTGGGCTGGTGTTTGGTGAAATTTAATTAATTTGTTTGGGCTGGGGAAGTTGTCTATTTAAATTAGAATTTGGTTCTGTTGGGCTGAGTTTATGTGGGGAAAATTGTATATTGAAACTTAAACAACTAATCTTCACACAAAATAATACAAGAAAAATAGGATAGCACTCGGGGAACTAGAAAATTATAGGAAGATTTTAAATACGACAAATCTAGCAACCAATTTCCTAAAAAATTACGAGAAAAATAAAAAGGGAAATATTCAGGGAATTAGGGAAAAGTAGAAAGATTTTATTGATGGGAGCGGGGATTTACATCATACCCCCCTTACAAAAATTTCCTCCTCGAAATTTAACAAGGATACAACGAAACAACAGTACTAAACAAAGAGATGTGGAAAACGTGCACGGATATCTTCCTCCCGCTCCCAGGTAGATTCTCCTGGGGAACGACCGCCCCAAGACACTCGGACTAACGGAATGACCTTGTTCTTCAGCACTTTCTCCTTGCGGTCGAGGATGGTGGTGGGCTGCTCCTCGTAAGATAGATCGGTACCCAAAACTAACTCTGAATAGTCCAGAACGTGGCTCTCATCCCGAACATAACGCCGCAACTGAGACACGTGGAAGGTATTGTGCACACCAGCTAGCGATGGAGGCAAGGCAAGTCGATAGGCCACCTCTCCTACTCGCTCTAGCACATCAAAAGGTCCGATGAAGCGGGGACTGAGTTTCCCACGACCTCCGAACCTGATAACTCCACGGGTAGGGGAAATCTTCATGAATACGTGATCTCCGACTTCAAATTCTAGTGCCCTACTGCTGGTATCTGCCCAACTCTTCTGTCGATCCTGAGCCGTCTTAATACGCTACCTGATCATTTGGACCTTGTCAACTGTCTGAACGATGAGCTCGGGACCCAGTAGTCTTCGTTCTCCCACATCATCCCAACAAACTGGGGATCGACACTTCCGCCCGTAAAGTGCTTCGAAAGGAGCCATCTGGATGCTAGCCTGGTAACTGTTGTTATAAGAGAACTCAACCAGATGCAGATGATCTTCCCAGGAACCCTGAAAATCCAATATGCAGGCTCTCAACATATCCTCGAGCGTCTGAATCGTACGCTCGGATTGTCTGTCCGTCTGCGGGTGATAAGCTGTGCTGAACTTGAGGCGGGTACCCAAACTCTCCTGTAAGCTCCTCTAAAAGTGCGAAACAAATCTGGTGTCTCGATCTGATACAATGCTGACCGGGACTCCGTGAAGTCGCACTATCTCCTGCATGTATCTCTCTGCCAGTGACTCTGTCGACTGCCCCACTCGGAATGGTAAGAACTGTGCAGCTTTCGTGAGGCGGTCGACGATAACCTAAATGGAGTTATTGCCCCTAGGGCTCCGTGGTAAGGCCGTCACGAAATCCATAGTAATGTGCTCCCACTTCCATTCTGGTATCGGAAGCGGTTGTAACAGTCCTGCTGTCCTCTGATGTTCCGCCTTGACCTGTTGACATACCAAGCACCTGGATACAAACCGCGCAATTTCCCGCTTCATCCCGTCCACCAAAAATGCTGCTTTAGATCTCGATACATCTTCGTACTTCCCGGATGTACAGAATAAGCTGAACTATGCACCTCAGCCAGTACCTCTTCTCGAACATTCCCCTTGGGTACGCAGAGTCTGCTACCGAATCTCAGAGAACCGTCTTCATGTATGATTAAGTCCGTCCTCATCCCGGCTTCTACTTGCGCTCTGAACTTTTGCAATCGAGGATCGTCCGCTTGTGCAGCCTTGATGCAATCCACAAGGGAAGACTGCACCTGTAGTTGCCAAAATTGACCGAGTGCGCTCGGTGTAACGACCTCAAGCTCGAGTCTCTGAAAGTCCTCAATGATGCTCCTCTGACTGGTCAACATCATAACTGCTGGCTTGCGACTGAGAGCATCTGGTACAACATTTATTTTCCCTGGGTGATACTGAAGGTCCAAGTCGTAATCTGCCATCGGTTCTAGCCATCGGCGCTGCCTCATGTTTAGTTCTTTCTGAGTGAAGACGTACTTCAGACTTTTATGATCCGTGTACACCTCCACCTTCTCGCCCAATAGATAGCGCCTCCAAATCTTCAACGTAAAAACCACTGCAGCTAACTCCAAGTCATGCGTAGGGTAGTTCCTCTCGTGATTTCTCAGCTGTCGAGAGGCGTGAGCAACCACCCGACCATGCTGCATCAGAACACATCCTAATCCCTTCCCTGAGGCATCACTATGTATCACCAAACCACCGGAATCATCTGGTACTGTAAGAATGGGCTTCGTGGTTAACTTCTGCTTCAGTGTGTCAAATGCCTGAGTACACTCCTCTGTCCACGCAAACGGTACATCCTTCCGTGTCAGCCTCGTCAGCGGTTCAGCGATCCTTGAAAAGTCTTGGACGAACCGCCGATAATATCCTGCCAGTCCCAGAAAGCTTCTGATCTCGGCCACTGACTTCGGCGTTGGCCAATCTCTGACAGATTATGTCACGCCCCGCTTCCCAGAGTACGCAAGATTTGGGCACGTGACATAGCCAACCATGCTACCTGTGGGTAGGAAGTATCCATCCACAGTCACATTACGGTTGTAAAGATATCAAGAACAGTAAAATAAACTAAACTAATACATGTCCACATCCATAATAACAAGAATCAATAAACAATAAGTGCGGAAGCTAATGATCCAATACAATGAATAAACAGTATGTCCCATAATGCGGGCTCACATCTGGAAATGAAATGACATAAATAAACTAAACTCTCAGGAACTCACAGTTCAGCCTGCTGGCTGAAGTACTCCTGCTCGGTCGACGTCAAGGGCACGGAATCTGGGCCATGCAAAACCCAGACGTCAGCGCGTCAAGATATCAAGTATGTAGCATAAACATGGTAATAAACAATGCAAGCATGAACATGAATAAAGCAGTAATAAGAGGTAACAAGCAGGGTAAGGTGCAGTGGTGACTAAACTGTCCTATCAGGTTTTCTACTCTATAGTCTTTGAAACCAATTGATGAATCGTCGATGTAACTCAATAGTATCCCGTGCGTGCCTGGGACCACGGTCATAATTCTCGGGGCTGAATCCGAGACGTGCCGCTAAGCAGTAAAAGGTAGTAGGATAGATGAGTGATGTCAGCATCAACACTCCGGAGCGGGCCAAGCCCGTAAGACTGATCAGAACAATGTATCGAACTGTTGAGTTACAAGTCGGTTTCACCTTTGATTTCCCCATACCCCCAAACTATGTATGTCAGTCAGGTATTCAGTAGTCAAGAACTAATGCCAACACAAGTCAAGTAACGGTAGGTCTGTCTGGATCGACAGCAGGAATGGTTAGGTTTGTCGGCATTAGGCATAAGATCAGGTAACAGGTCAGGTTACTTTCAACAGGTAGAGTCGATATGTACAGGGTGTTGTGTCCGGTGTATCAGTACATGTGCCAGGCGTATCAGGATCGGTCAATATGTAATGCAATCAGGTATATGATGATAACAGGTATAGTAACAAATAATGAACAGTAGCAGGAAACAGTAAATAACAATATAAATCTAGGTAAACACAGTGATGTTTCGTATTCTCTTATTAATCCGGTTCACGCACCTTTGAGGTGCAAAAGCCACAAGACGAGCAATATCGATAATATGCGTAATGGAGTTACATGAATCTGAACTAAGCACAATAATTGTCTCATGAGTGATTTTAACAAATGAATCGGGGATGATCTACTTGGTTTGATTAGTTAAGTATGACTTAATAGCAGACCGGTTAAAGCGAGCAATGATTTCATTGATTTAAAGTTACGGATAATCGTGGCTAGCAATTCTAAGTTATAACAGGTATCGGTATTATATTAGTTGTGTGGTTATAATATGATGAGTAAGTTGTAGCATGTTAAGCAAGTATTCAGATACTTGCTTCGGCGGTTCCGTAAACCGAAACACGGATGCGATGTCGGTAGAAACCACGATACGGAAGCACGGGCCACGGATCGAGTCCCAACAGAGGTCAATGGGATCACACGGACCAGGGGGCTTCGCTGGAGCGTCGGGTTCGTCAAACGGCACGGTCGGGTTCCGGCAACAACCGAAAGGCAAAGTTAGCAACAAGGATACGATATACGCCAAAACGACCAGCGGGGGTTGTACCAAAAGGAAAGAGAAGGAAACTTACAGGGAGACACCAAGGGTGTGACCACGGCCGGTTCGACGGCACTGGAACGCCGGCGAGGCCGCGACGGTGGCTGCAGCAAGGGGAAGGGCCTCGGGTGTGCAGGGTAGTGTGCTGCGGCGAGTGGAGGAGAGAGGGGGTCGGCTCTGGTGGTCGAGGGAACAGGGAGGTGGTCGGAGGTGGCGTCGACGAGGTCGCCGGCGCGCTTCTCCGGCGAACAGGGGAGGTGCAGGCGAAGGGTGAAGGCTCGGGTTCGCTATTCCGGCGAGGGGAGGAGGGAACGACGACGAGGTCTCGACGAGGGGTGTGAGAGGGGGTCGTGGGAGGCGTCGACGGTGGGAGGCGACGTCGACGGCGAGGTCGCGAGGGGATGGAGGCGTCGGGGAGATGGGTTGCAGGCGCGGGAAGGGGCGGGCGAACCGGAGGAAGAGGGTAGGTGGGTGCGGTAGAGGTCGTGGTGGTGAGGGCGGCGACGGCGAGGTCTCGAGGAGGCCGGCGGTAGGATCGCGAGGCTAGGGTTAGGGTTTGCGTGGGGTTCTCGTGGTCGCGTGGGTTAAAGGGAGGAGGCGGCTGATGCATGAGAATATATATAGAGGAAGAGAGAGAGAGTTGTTGATAGAGAGAGAGAGAGATGAGGAAGCAGGAGCGGGGCCCACGAGCTCAAATAAGAGCTCGTGATTGGCTGATCACGAATTTAAAAGGGATTTGAGAATGAATTGCGTAGGATCTGTGAGGGTCATTAGTTAAGGAAATTAGATTCGAATAAAAATATATATTTAGATATTAAAATGAAATGGGCCCTTTTTGGCGCGAAATGAAACATTTCCAAATCGCGCCCGGGTTGCGCCCAAATGTTCCAAATTCAAATTATATGATTTTAAGCGGGTTCCAAATTTTGAAAAGAGGTGTTAAGTGATTAAAATGCATGCCCCCAAGTCGGACACTTGCACGCGCGCGTAGTCGCCCAAACTTGCCCGTTCGGCCAAACGGAACGGAATCTCGACACGCGGACGCTACCACGCGACTAGTGGCGACGAGTAGGCTAACATGGACATCTTAAATTTCAATTTAGGAGTTAAAATTTGTTATGTGCCAAAATGACTTAACCGGGTAAAATTTAGCAATAAACACCAGAAAATCAGGAAAATTGGGAATGAGCAAACCACAACCCTCAACTAGTAATATACATAGTATTATTGGGCTCGGGTGTTACATCATACCCAACTACAAAAGAATTTCGTCCTCGAAATTCCAAGAATACAAGATAACTAACTACTGGAAAAGATAAGGGAATTTCTGTCGGATCTCGTCTTCTCGCTCCCAAGTAGATTCTCCATGCGATCGGTTACCCTAAGAAACTAGCACAAGAGGGATAACCTTGTTCTTAAGAACCTTTTCTCTTCGATCCTTGATTTCAACTGGTCGCTCCTCAAAAGTCAGGTCCGCCCGAACGGTCAACCCGAGTGATCCAAAACATGGGTCTCATCACGAACATACCTCCGTAGTTGAGACACATGAGGCACATCATGAACTCCTGCTAATGACGGTGGTAACGCCAACCGGTACGATACCTCTCCGACACGCTCCAATATCTCGAAGGGTCCAACAAATCGGGGACTAAGCTTTCTCCGACTTCCAAAGCGAATCACCCCTCTAGTCGGTGATATCTTCAGGAATACTAAATCGCCCACGGCGAACTCTAGAGGTCTTCTTGACGTGTCGGCCCAACTCTTCTGTCTGTCTTGAGCTGCCTTCATGTGCTTTCTGATTGTATTCACCTTCTCGACTGTCTGCACCACCAAATCTGGTCCTAGTAACCTTCGTTCACCAACATCATCCCAACAAACCGGTGAACGGCACTTACGACCATACAGTGCTTCAAACGGGGCCATCTGAATAGTTGCTTGGAAGCTGTTGTTGTACGGAAACTCCACCAGGTGTAGATGATCTTCCCAAGAACCTTTGAAGTCCAACATGCAAGCCCTCAACATATCTTCAAGGGTCTGGATCGTTCTCTCCGACTGTCCATCAGTCTGGGGATGATAGGCTGTGCTAAACTTCAATCGAGTCCCCAAACTATCTTGTAAGCTCCTCCAAAAGTGCGATAAGAACCGAGTGTCCCGATCGGACACGATGCTTACCGGTACTCCATGCAATCTGACAATCTCCTGCACGTATCGCTCTGCCAAGGTCTTTGTCGATTGACCAACCCGAAAAGGAATAAAGTGAGCTGCCTTGGTCAACCGATCGACAATCACCCATACTGCATTGTTGCCCTTTGGACTCCGCGGTAAAGCCGTCACGAAATCCATGGTTATACGTTCCCACTTCCATTGAGGAATCGGAAGTGGTTGCAGCAAACCAGCAACCCTTTGATGTTCAGCCTTGACTTGCTGACCTACTAAGCACTTAGCCACAAAGCGAGCAATTTCCCGTTTCATACCTTCCCACCAGAAATGCTGTCGAATATCTCGGTACATCTTCGTCCCTCCTGGATGTACGGAGTAAGCTGAACTGTGTGCCTCCTTCATAAGCTCCTCACGCACATCTCCTTTTGGTACACACACACGGCTACTATATCTCCACGAACCATCTTCATGGATCAGTAAATCGGTTCGTAGTCCGGCTCCAACCTGCTTTCGAAACTTTTGTAGTCTAGGATCCTGCGATTGCGCCACTCTAATCTTTTCCACTAAGGACGATTGTACTTGCAACTGCATCAACTGTCCTGTAGCACGCGGTAGCACAACCTCCAAGTCAAATCTCCGAAGCTCCTCAATGATCTCTCTCTGTGCAGTCAATAACTGAATTGCTGGTAACCGACTTAGCGCATCTGGCACGACGTTAACCTTTCCCGGATGGTACTTAAGATCAAGGTCGTAGTCGGCCATTAGCTCCAACCATCTGCGTTGCCTCATGTTCAACTCCTTCTGAGTGAACACATATTTCAAACTCTTGTGATCCGTAAAGACTTCAACTCTCTCGCCCAGAAGGTAGTGTCTCCAAATCTTCAGGGCGAAGATCACGGCTGCAAGCTCCAAGTCGTGAGTCGGATAGTTCTGCTCATGAGTCTTCAGCTGTCTCGATGCGTAAGCGACGACTTTCCCATTCTGCATCAAAACACATCCCAATCCTTTTCCAGATGCGTCGCTGTGAATCACCAGTCCTCCTGAATCATCCGGTACGGTTAGGATAGGGGCGGTTATCAACTTCTGCTTCAACGTCTCGAAGGCCAATGCACATCCATCTGTCCAAACAAACGGTACCTCCTTACGCGTAAGCTTGGTTAACGGCTCAGCTAAACGAGCGAAGTTCTCCACAAATCTTCTGTAGTAACCGGCGAGTCCAAGAAAACTTCTTATCTCTGCAACATTCTTTGGAACAGGCCAATCTCGAACTGCTGCTATCTTCTCGGGATCAACGGCGATTCCATCGCCTGACACGACATGCCCCAGAAACCTCACTTCTTCCAACCAGAATTCGCACTTACTCACTTTCGCAAATAACTTCTCTTGTCTCAGCGTCGGCAGTGCGATCCTTCTTCTTCACTAAGAGAACTGGAGTTCCCCACGGTGAGTTGCTGCTTCGAATCCATCCCTTCTCGAGTAATTCACTCACTTGTTTCTTAACTCCCTCCAACATTACTGGTGCCATTGGATAGTCAGTTTTTGATACCGACGTTGCACCAGGAGTAAGGTCAAACGCAAACTCCACATCTCGCTTCGGTGGTAAGCCCGAAATGTCTTCAATCACATCCATAATGTCGCGGACGACTGCCGGCTCTTCATCACTCTCCACTACCATAGCCGCAAGAACACTGTTCGTCGGCCTAGCCCTAAACTCGACTGGCCCGACAGAATCTCTTTCTCCAATGAAAGTAAACTTAGGATGTCCGGGAATCTGGAATTACCTTCCTTGCCCTACAGCCAATGTGGGCGTGGGAAGTGCCAAGAAAATCCATCCCCAAGACAACCTCATAACTGCTCGTATCTATCACCAAGAAGTCTGCAAAAAAGCTCCCGTCCGCAAACAACAACTGTACGACCTCTACTATCCTTACTAGCTATAATTTTCCCATTCCCAGTGTGTATGTCCCATAAACTAGACAGGGTCGTGCAGTTGATCGAGTGTGTAGTTATAAATTTGGATGACATAAACAATGGGATGCTCCGAAATTAAGTAATGCCAAAGCGGGAAAACCATGAACGAGTAAATTACCTGAAACCACTTCTCCCGATGCCTTAGCTTCTTCAGCTGTCAAAGTGAACGCTCGAGCCTGCTGTGGTCCTTGAGTAAGCGGTTCATGTCCTTGGAACGGTCCTTGCGGAGGCTTCTGTGTATCATCCTTCGTGCGAGGCTTCGACGGACAAGCATCAACGGTGTGATCTGCCGCTCCACATCTAAAACAAAGTCCCAGCCTCAAACGACACTCCCTTCGCACGTGTCCGAGTTTATGGCAGTAACTACAGATCACGCTGCCCTTCCGATCACCCATACTTGTTTTCTTCATTGGTGCCACGCTGCGCCTGTTCACTGGAATACGTCTACGTACGGACGTGGGGTCCATTGTAAATGCTGGTTCCAGCTCGAGTTGTTCCTTTAGTTTCTCCATCAATCCCCTTATCACTCTTTGCCTGGCGGCTAAAACCACATGCCCTGGGTCCATCTTCAAATTCTGATCGGCCATATTCCTGGAAATCAAAGTACCCACATTAGCATGATGATAGTTTTCGAGTATAGATCAAGGCTAGAACTCCAAGATACTTAAATAGAGTGCTGCATTGTAGCTATGCCGCGGTATCATAGCCGCAATTACTTAACTCCACCCAAGTCGCCTAAGTCCTAGAGATAACAAGAAGTTAGGTTTTCAAGTTTGACAATGCAAAGTAAGTTTGCATGTCGACATGATCTGGAAGAATGATTCAAGGACGGTAAAACGGTCAAGGTGGCAGGACATGTTCCCTAATCACGGGTATTCTGATTCGTGTATCGGGTGCAATACCCAACTACGAGAATCAACCCAATTAACCTATGGCTCTGATACCATAAAACCATGTCACGCCCCGCTTCCCAGAGTACGCAAGATTTGGGCACGTGACATAGCCAACCATGCTACCTGTGGGTAGGAAGTATCCATCCACAGTCACATTACGGTTGTAAAGATATCAAGAACAGTAAAATAAACTAAACTAATACATGTCCACATCCATAATAACAAGAATCAATAAACAATAAGTGCGGAAGCTAATGATCCAATACAATGAATAAACAGTATGTCCCATAATGCGGGCTCACATCTGGAAATGAAATGACATAAATAAACTAAACTCTCAGGAACTCACAGTTCAGCCTGCTGGCTGAAGTACTCCTGCTCGGTCGACGTCAAGGGCACGGAATCTGGGCCATGCAAAACCCAGACGTCAGCGCGTCAAGATATCAAGTATGTAGCATAAACATGGTAATAAACAATGCAAGCATGAACATGAATAAAGCAGTAATAAGAGGTAACAAGCAGGGTAAGGTGCAGTGGTGACTAAACTGTCCTATCAGGTTTTCTACTCTATAGTCTTTGAAACCAATTGATGAATCGTCGATGTAACTCAATAGTATCCCGTGCGTGCCTGGGACCACGGTCATAATTCTCGGGGCTGAATCCGAGACGTGCCGCTAAGCAGTAAAAGGTAGTAGGATAGATGAGTGATGTCAGCATCAACACTCCGGAGCGGGCCAAGCCCGTAAGACTGATCAGAATAATGTATCGAACTGTTGAGTTACAAGTCGGTTTCACCTTTGATTTCCCCATACCCCCAAACTATGTATGTCAGTCAGGTATTCAGTAGTCAAGAACTAATGCCAACACAAGTCAAGTAAAGGTAGGTCTGTCTGGATCGACAGCAGGAATGGTTAGGTTTGTCGGCATTAGGCATAAGATCAGGTAACAGGTCAGGTTACTTTCAACAGGTAGAGTCGATATGTACAGGGTGTTGTGTCCGGTGTATCAGTACATGTGCCAGGCGTATCAGGATCGGTCAATATGTAATGCAATCAGGTATATGATGATAACAGGTATAGTAACAAATAATGAACAGTAGCAGGAAACAGTAAATAACAATATAAATCTAGGTAAACACAGTGATGTTTCGTATTCTCTTATTAATCCGGTTCACGCACCTTTGAGGTGCAAAAGCCACAAGACGAGCAATATCGATAATATGCGTAATGGAGTTACATGAATCTGAACTAAGCACAATAATTGTCTCATGAGTGATTTTAACAAATGAATCGGGGATGATCTACTTGGTTTGATTAGTTAAGTATGACTTAATAGCAGACCGGTTAAAGCGAGCAATGATTTCATTGATTTAAAGTTACGGATAATCGTGGCTAGCAATTCTAAGTTATAACAGGTATCAGTATTATATTAGTTATGTGGTTATAATATGATGAGTAAGTTGTAGCATGTTAAGCAATTATTCAGATACTTGCCTCGGCGGTTCCGCAAACCGAAACACGGATGCGATGTCGGTAGAAACCACGATACGGAAGCACGGGCCACGGATCGAGTCCCAACAGAGGTCAATGGGATCACACGGACCAGGGGGCTTCGCTGGAGCGTCGGGTTCGTCAAACGGCACGGTCGGGTTCCGGCAACAACCGAAAGGCAAAGTTAGCAACAAGGATACGATATACGCCAAAACGACCAGCGGGGGTTGTACCAAAAGGAAAGAGAAGGAAACTTACAGGGAGACACCAAGGGTGTGACCACGGCGGGTTCGACGGCACTGGAACGCCGGCGAGGCCGCGACGGTGGCTGCAGCAAGGGGAAGGGCCTCGGGTGTGCAGGGTAGTGTGCTGCGGCGAGTGGAGGAGAGAGGGGGTCGGCTCTGGTGGTCGAGGGAACAGGGAGGTGGTCGGAGGTGGCGTCGACGAGGTCGCCTGCGCGCTTCTCCGGCGAACAGGGGAGGTGCAGGCGAAGGGTGAAGGCTCGGGTTCGCTATTCCGGCGAGGGGAGGAGGGAACGACGACGAGGTCTCGACGAGGGGTGTGAGAGGGGGTCGTGGGAGGCGTCGACGGTCGGAGGCGACGTCGACGGCGAGGTCGCGAGGGGATGGAGGCGTCGGGGAGATGGGTTGCAGGCGCGGGAAGGGGCGGGCGAACCGGAGGAAGAGGGTAGGTGGGTGCGGTGGAGGTCGTGGTGGTGAGGGCGGCGACGGCGAGGTCTCGAGGAGGCCGGCGGTGGGATCGCGAGGCTAGGGTTAGGGTTTGCGTGGGGTTCTCGTGGTCGCGTGGGTTAAAGGGAGGAGGCGGCTGATGCATGAGAATATATATAGAGGAAGAGAGAGAGAGTTGTTGATAGAGAGAGAGAGATGAGGAAGCAGGAGCGGGGCCCACGAGCTCAAATAAGAGCTCGTGATTGGCTGATCACGAATTTAAAAGGGATTTGAGAATGAATTGCGTAGGATCTGTGAGGGTCATTAGTTAAGGAAATTAGATTCGAATAAAAATATATATTTAGATATTAAAATGAAATGGGCCCTTTTTGGCGCGAAATGAAACATTTCCAAATCGCGCCCGGGTTGCGCCCAAATGTTCCAAATTCAAATTATATGATTTTAAGCGGGTTCCAAATTTTGAAAAGAGTGTTAAGTGATTAAAATGCATGCCCCCAAGTCGGACACTTGCACGCGCGCGTAGTCGCCCAAACTTGCCCGTTCGGCCAAACGGAACGGAATCTCGACACGCGGATGCTACCACGCGACTAGTGGCGACGAGTAGGCTAACATGGACATCTTAAATTTCAATTTAGGAGTTAAAATTTGTTATGTGCCAAAATGACTTAACCGGGTAAAATTTAGCAATAAACACCAGAAAATCAGGAAAATTGGGAATGAGCAAACCACAACCCTCAACTAGTAATATACATAGTATTATTGGGCTCGGGTGTTACAGATTATATCTTTGTCGGGTCCACTGAGATGCCTTCGCCCGAAACAATGTGTCCCAAGAACTGAACCTTGTCGAGCCAGAATTCACACTTGCTTAATTTCGCATACAGCTTCTCTTCCCGAAGAATTTGTAGAACCGTGCGCAAATGCTCAACATGCTCCTCCCGGGTCTTCGAGTAGACAAGTATGTCGTCGATAAATACAACGACAAACGTGTCCAAGTACTTTGCGAACACCCTGTACATCAAGTCCATGAATATTGCTGGAGCATTGGTAACACCGAACGGCATCACAAGGAACTCATAATGTCCGTATCGGGTCCTGAAAGCCGTCTTGCATATATCCTCGGCCGCTACTCTGATATGATGATAGCCAGAATGGAGATCCAACTTCAAAAATACCTTAGCCCCACTTAACTGATCGAATAAGTCATCGATGCACGGGATTGGGTACTTGTTCTTTATTATGACTTTGTTCAGCTCCCGATAATCTATACACATCTGCAGCGATCCATCCTTCTTCTTCACCAATAGAACTGGTGCACCCCACGGTGAAACGCTCGGCCGGATAAATCCCTTCTCCAGGAGTTCTTCAATCTGCTTCTTCAATTCTGCCAACTCAACCGGTGCCATTCTGTACGGGGCCTTGGAAACTGGTGCTGTACCTGGAGTCAAATCGATCGAGAATTCCAAGACGCGTGGAGGTGGTAGACCTGGTAAATCTTCAGGAAACACGTCCAGAAAATCCTGAACAATCTCTGGGGCTGGGCTCTCATCAATCTCCATAGCTGTCAGCTCCTTTGGCTTGGCTCTATACTTGGTTGGCTCCAAAGATTTGCTCCCTCCTTCGAAAATAAACTCCGGGTGATTGGGAATGCGGAAGATCACATTCCTTGCTCGGCAATCAATAACTGCATGGAAGGTACTCATCCAATCCATCCCGAGAATTGCGTCATAGCTGCCTGCTCCGAGTCCTCTTCTGGATCCTCTTCCATAGGGTCTTCCTCAGGGTCTTCCTCTTCAGGATCTTCATCGGGTTCCTCCTCTACCGCATTTCCCTGTGTATTCTCTCCTATTGGGTCCTCTTCATCGATTGAGTCATTAATCATATTGATCTCTGGAGCTACGACATCGATTCCCTCGTCCTCGTATTCGCCGTCGTTGAATATGACCTGTGGACCAAATCACCTCGTCATCTAAACTCGCTAACATACAGTCGAAAGAAACGCAGGACCGAGTGTCCTCCTCAAGAAGCGGTGCTGCCCCATGGTTGTCCATGGCCAGAAAAGTAAGGGTCATGATCAAATAGTGGAACACGAAGGAAAATAACGATTAATGATGCGGACACGAGGGAAAGATAAGGTAGATAAGATTCAAAACATGAGCTTGAGTGGTGATGCACAGGTAGTATATGGAAGTGAAAGTAAGGAAACCAAGTATGATTCAAGGGATCCCTAAATTGAACTGCAATTTTTATTCTAAACCCGGCGCTCTGATACCAACAAAACCATGTCATGCCCCGCTTCCCAAAATACGGAATATGAGGGTGACAAGGCCAGCCATGCTCCTACGATCAGGGAAAGATCCTGTCGTAGTCACATTTCGGCTTCTAGCATTATATGGTAATCAGTAAAATGCAATACGGGTAAAGATAATGCAGTCACTAAAACTATCAGGTATAAAGGAATCCGAGCTCAATGGAAGTAAGCAAAAAGGCAACTAACCAGGAATATCAATGTAGAAATGTAACTGGTTCACTAGTCTGGATCTTCACGGTCTTCTCGATGTCAGGCGAATCCACCTCTATTACTGAGCATGCATACTCAGGTCGTCAGAGCGACATAATAGCAATATTATAATAATGACATGAAACAGGAAAATAAGGTAATAAGAGCGGAAGTAAAATGCAAATAATCACTATGTTACTAAATGATGCAAAGTATGATCTGTGTCCCTATCAGTCTCTAAGTCATGTTTGAAATCGAGCTGTGGAAAGGAGGATCATGTTTAACGGGAGTCTCGTACATACCCGAGACAACGGCCCACACGCTCGGGACATAACCCTGTCAGCCGGATCGCTAGATCCTACCTAATATATATAAGAGTCGATGTTCGAATGATCATCCTCTAAATCACGGTCCTCGCTAAATACGATGCTCTTTCCACTTCGATTTTCCCTTTTTCCCCAGGTTTACACTATTGATGATTATGATTTAGTCGTGTACAAGTATGCACCAATAACACGGTTTTGTCACTGCTCACTGTATTAATCACTGTCACGAATCATTCACTTTTCCATTGGCGTACTTGACAATCCTAAACCAATATCATTCACGCACGATAATGCATTGTACACTGAATAATAACGCGCACTATCACTATGTGTATGGCAGTTGGGTAAGGTATGTACATTTATGCAGTTAACAAGTCATGTGTAATATGAACTATTATGCACTACATGAGCTTACAAAAATTGCAGTAATTCATATGTTCAGAATTCAGTGAAATGATACAAATACGGTAACAAGTACACTCTGTCGGAAGTTCAGAAAAATTTGTTTCAGTGCAATCAGATTTTGGGTTTGCAAGTTACAGCCGTTTCATTTTAAGTGTTCGCTACAGGAAATTCAGTTTCTGAACTGAACGTCCGTTTCGCGACACAATTTTCACCCAGTTGGGATCAGAATTTAGCGATGCTACAGTTGAATAACATTTATGTTTTTCAATAGGGTTTCCAACGCACCAGACGGATTCCCAATCGCGTCTCCACGTCAGAAGTTATGCACTGTTCAACACTAGGGTATTGGTTCCGTTTCCGTTTGGGGCTGCTATACGTCATGTTCTTTTAAAGTGCAGTTTAAATAGTAAACGACGATAAAAAGGGGTGAAATCACTTGCGTTATTTATCTAAAAGTTTCATCTTCAATAAAGTATAGGGTTCCGCAATACACAAGTTCAGGCAGCAAAGGGATAAGCACTACGGGATAGAAATCAATAGCCGGAGCTGCTCTGCAGTCCAGAGCCGCTCTCCGAATCAGTTCTCGTCATAATTTCAGTACATAAACAATGTAAAACTTTTATGGGTTCCAGGTCGTCGAGTCGTCTTCGATTTGATCCCTCGAACGCATCATTTCAATGTGTACACAATTAATTATGATTTTAACAAGTTTCAGGCGCGGGAAATATTCAGTTTTAACGGGTGTAGTTGGGGGTGATCGTTCAAGCCAGTAACGATTAAATTTTCCAGTCAAATTTTACCACAATGTTCATTGCCATACGGGCCAGCATATAAGTTCAAGTTCCGTCAGTTTAATGGAGAGTTTTCAATCGGGTTTTGCATCAAGCACTTATGTCATATAAGTTTTCACGAATTATAAACATGGAATTAATAGGTTTTAGAAATGTAACAGTAATAACTAGCATGTAGCAAGTAGGGTACTTGCCCGGAGACGCTTTGGCGATGCACGGCAGCGGCAACGGCACGAACACGCGACGAACGGCACGGTTTGGATTCACGGCCTCGGCTCGAGTTCGGGTTCGTCGTCGGAGTTGCCCGGGGATAGCGCGTGATCGCTGGAGGTAGAATGTGGTGCTGTGGATCTCCAGGGGATGTGCTGGGGTCGGCGATGGTCGGCGTTAGTCGTTCCGGCGATGGGCACAACGAGGAGTTTGGTGTGGGTTTGGAGCTTGGTGGTTTTTGGAGAGAGAGAGTGAGCAGTGGGGGCTCGGGTTTGGAGGCGATGGTGATGCAGAGGATGCAGAGGAGTCGACGATGTGGCCGGCGGCGTGATGGGAGCTCGTCGGCATGAGGGTGCAGGTGGTGGCCGAGGTTGCGGAGGGTGTGCAGGTGAGGGGAGTGAGCTCGGTGGGGTTCAAGTTCTGAGGAGAAGAGCGAGGAAGGGGAGACGAGGTAATAGTCGTCGTCGTCGAGCGTGAGGGTTGAAGCTTGGAGTTTTCTGTCCTTTTTTGAGTGAGGAGGGAAGAGTGGAGATCGAGAGTGAGGAGGGAGAGAGGGGAGAGGGGTACGAGGGTGAGTTTGAGGAGGGTGCGCGGGCGCGATCTTGGGGCATGCAGTCGGGGACGCTTGGCGAAGACGCGGGGACGTGGGCGACGTGGGTTGCAACGAGGGAGGCGCAGAAAAATGAGCGGGAAAGAACTGAATGTAGTGGGGAAGGAGAACAGTCGGGTCGGGTCGGGTTAGGTGCGGGTAAGGGTGTTGGGTTAGGTTGGGCCGGGGAAAGGAAATTAGTTTAATTTGTAATTCGTTTGGGCCGGGGTTTTGCTGGGCTGGTGTTTGGTGAAATTTAATTAATTTGTTTGGGCTGAGGAAGTTGTCTATTTAATTTAGAATTTGGTTCTGTTGGGCTGAGTTTATTTGGGGAAAATTGTATATTGAAACTTAAGCAACTAATCTTCACACAAAATAATACGAGAAAAATAGGATAGCACTCGGGGAACTAGGAAATTATAGGAAGATTTTAAATACGACAAATCTAGCAACCAATTTCCTACAAAATTATGAGAAAAAGAAAACAGGGAAATATTCGGGGAATTAGGGAAAAGTAGAAAGATTTTATTGATGGGAACGGGGATTTACAAATACCGGGAGAGATTAAACCTCTCCTATCGCTCATTACCTCCATGTGACTCGGGAGTGTACCCAAAATCCGCCTGTTTGCACAACTCCTCTTGAGCGTGGTAGGGAGGAAATCAAAGCACAGTAGGAGACACACAAGACTCTATGACGATCTTGGGTCTACAGACTAACATGTACCAGTGTCACCAGAGGACTGCTATCTGACGATAGGTATTGTAACAACCCTAAACTTTCTGTACGAATTTTTTTCAAAATACAGAAAGGTACACCTAAGGTTGAACCTGAGTTATAAGTTTGTTTTGCTTTAGAACAGCAAAAAGGAGCTTGTTGCTCATTGGTAATACCTTGCACTGCTGAACCATAGCACCAGAGTTCAAATCCTATCAGCCACATTATCTTTTTATTTAATTTTCTTTTAACCTTTTAGAAGCCAAAGAGTCTACACGTGCAACACACATAATAGGGTAAGTTACAGAATAAATAAACATAAGCACGAGGGAAATTGAAGCGACCTCGACACGTGGCCTAAACCCTAGCCCCACCTGACGGTACAAAACCGGCGACACCCACACAAAGAACCGGCACCGCCGGTCTAAACCGACGGTATTGCCCCTAAACTTCGACCCCTACAACGTTTGGCCTACCCCACTTCTCCCTTATTGCTTGTTTACTCTGAATTAATTCAGAGAGCAATAAAATGCCCATTTAACCTCATTTTAATGCATATTTTTAATGCATTTTAATCACCCCTAAACCCTAATTTTTCCCTATAAATACTACCCTCATATCACCCCTACACATTCACAAACCCCTGCCAAAACTTTCAAGAAATTTCCAAGTTCCTATAGTGTGCAAGTGGAGTTAACGAAGGACGAAGCTCCGACGAAGTTCCGGCGACGACCCAAGGAGTTTCCGCCAACGAAACGACGCATCGGCGCTTCCCCCCTCTTCCTCTTTCTCCCTTCTACCTTACAAGACGGTAAGTCCCATTTTCCTTCTCATCTTCATCTTTAAAAAGTTTCATTTTTAAAACCCGACGGAAGCGGAGTTAGTCCGACTTCCGATTCGGTTTTCTTTAAAAACTACACTTTTCTTTAACAAGATAAAACCATATTCTTATATGTTGATTAATAAACATTAACAAACTCAATAAAATAAGTTTCACATCAAAATAATCATTTTTATGACATTTATCGCATTTTTACATAAAAATACCACAAACTATTCATTTCAACATTATAACCTTTATTCCTTGCTATACCTTTAGGTAGTTCACGAGGTAATAACCTACCTCATCCCAACACACATATCTACCATAGCATGATAAATTTTAGGAAAATAGAATACGGGAAATACTACTGTGCAAATAAATCCCTTTAACTTATAAAACCGTTTTCTTTAAAAGATGTATTAAAACATTTCCATGCAATTACGCCTCTACAACCCATTTTGGGGACCCCGTTTGGGATGGTGCGGATTATCGCACATCCTCGGGCTTAGTAGAGCGAGATGCAGATCTCCGCAAGGAGAATTCGATCTAGATGGAATTTTTATAAATTTTTCTTTAGAAAATGAGATTTTTACTAGAAAACAAATAAATTTATTTTCGTTAAATATGTATATATAAATATTACCAAAATACTTATTTTAAATATATATATTATTCCATGTTTGCAAAACTCAAGAAAAGAATTCAAATATTACATGAAACTACCATGATAATTCAAAACAATATTCATATTACAAATAAATACCATATATTATGAAATTAGGTTTTATTCACTAGAAATGTCACATTTATAAAATATACATCAATGAAAACCCTAAAGACTATAATTAAATGCTTGAGGTGTATTTTGAAATTATACCAAAACTATTTTTACATAAAACCCCCTCAAGTTATACTAAATTACAATAAGAACCCTAGTAAACATAGGTTTAAGCGGGACCAGTCTCTTGAGCCTCAGGGATCCGGAGATATGGGTGCTTGCCTATTTAAGATAGACAACTTAACAAACGGTGTTATCAACACGGTAATTGTCTTGGGAAAAGATACAAATCCTGCCGTCCATGTGCAGCAGTTACCGACAACACCAAAACAATCAGGATTTCAAGTTTTTTTAAAGTGTCTGACTCAGACTGAGTCTCAATCTAATCAATCTGACTTGAATATGATTCAAGTACAAACTACAATACAACATGATTCAATATGAATCCATCTATTCAATCTATATCAATCTGTATTGACTGAACCGAACCATGGATATATTCCATTTACATGTTCTTCCATTATATCTGTTCCATTACTGATATCATGGTTTCGGCAAGTCATCCATCTATATAATTTACAATACAATACAATACAATACAAACAATACAATCAAGACATCGTGGGGATTATAAAGGGGTAGATTGGTACGGAAGGTATTAAAAGTGGCACGAGACTGTAACCATAATGCACCTAATCTGAATCTCCACTGCCGTTGTACCGTGGCTGAACGGTTCCTTATTCTCCTTATATCTTAGTCCACGGGAAAAGTTGGACTCCTCTCGTATACACTGGAATTTTCTGTACCAAGCTACAAACAACTACGTTAACATAACAATCAACATTATAATAGTTATACTCTCTCTCTGTCTATTCTACTTATCCCTCCTCTTTGGGACTTACCGAGTGATTTGTTCGCTGACGACATTCTCTTTCTTCTTCTTTGGAATGTCGTCAGGTGTTTCGGACTCACTGGAGATCGAACCTAGCAGCGAAGACTTGGATCAGTTTACTGAAGACCCGGAGTTTTAGATTCACTTTTACATTACATTTCATTTTCATTCCTGTTATGCCATTGTTTAGGCATTGCTTTCATTCCATGTATTTTCATTTCAGTTGTATGGTAAAAAGAATGTTTAATAAATAAAGTTGTTGTTTATTTACATCTTGTCTCTTGTGTATATTTTATTTTATATTACTTAGAAACGCTTAGCGTGTTTACTTCTGAGTAAATACGTAGCGGCCTCATCGCGTCTTCTGCCCGTATACTAGGAAGCGGGGCGTGACATGTTTTGTTGGTGGCCCATGCAGGTTCTTATTGTTGGTGGCCTATGTTTACTAGGGTCCTTATTGTAATTTAGTATAACTTGAGGAGTTTTATGTAAAAATAGTTTTGGTATAATTTCAGAATACACCTGAAGCATTTAATTATCGTCTTTAGGGTTTTCATTGATGTATATTTTATAAATGTGATATTTCTAGTGAATAAAACCTAATTTCATAATATATGGTATTTATTTGTAATATGAATATTGTTTTGAATTATCATGGTAGTTTCATGTAATATTTGAATTCTTTTCTTGAGTTTTGGAAACATGGAATAATATATATATTTAAAATAAGTATTTTGGTAATATTTATATATACATATTTAACGAAAATAAATTTATTTTTTTTCTTGTAAAAATCTCATTTTCTAAAGAAAAATGTATAAAAATTCCATCGAGATCGAATGCTCCTTGTGGAGGTCTGCATCTCGCTCTACTAAACCCGAAGATGTGCGATAATCCGCACCATCCCAAATGGGGTCCCCAAAATGGGTTGTAGATGCACAATTGCATGGAAATGTTTTAATACATCTTTTAAAGAAAACGGTTTTATAAGTTAAAGGGATTTATTTGTAAAGTTGTATTTTCCGTATTCTATTATCCCAAGATTCATCGTGCTATGATAGATATGTGTGTTGTGAAGAGGTAGGTCATTACCTCTTGGTCTATCTAAAGGTATAGCAAGGAATTATGATGGTTTATGTCGAAACTAAAGTATATGGTATTTTTCTGAAAAAGTATGATAAAAGTTATAAAAATGATTATTTTGATGTGAAAGTTGTTTTGTTGAGTTTGTTAATATTTAATAATCAACATGTGAGAATATGGTTTTATCTTATTAAAGAAAAATGTAGTTTTTAAAGAAAACCGAATCGGAAGTCGGACTAACTCCGCTTCCGTCGGGATTTTAAAAATGAAACTTTTTAAAGAATAATATGAGAAGGGGAAATGGGACTTACTAGCTTTGATGAGAGGGGGGAGGTAGGAGGAGGTCTAGGATTCGTCGTTACTTCATTTCGGTTGCGAAAACTCCTCGTACCGTCGACGGAGCTTTGCCCTTTGTTAACTCCACTTGCACAATATAAAGACTTGGGAATTCTTGAGTGTTTTGGCAGGGATTTATGAGTGGTTAGGGGTGATATGAGGGTGGTATTTATAGGAAAAAATTAGGGTTTAGGGATGATGAAAATGCATTAAAAATATGCATTAAAATGAGGTTAAATAGGCATTTTATTGCTCTCTGGATTAATTCAGAGTAAACAAGCAATAAGGGAGAAGTGGGGTAGGCCAAACGTTGCAGGGGTCGAATTTTGGGGGCAATACCGTCGGTTTAGACCGGCGGAGCCAGTTCTTTGTGTGGGTGTCGCCGGTTTTGTACCGTCGGGTGGGGCTACGGTTTAGGCCACGTGTCGGGGTCGCTTTAATTTCCCTCGTGCTTAAGTTTATTTATTCTGTAACTTACCCTATTATGTGTGTTGCACGTGTAGACTCTTGGGATTTTAAAAGGTTAAAAGAAAATTAAATAAAAAGATAATGTGGCTGATGGGATTTGAACTCTGGTGCTATGGTTCAGCAGTGCAAGATATTACCAATGAGCTACAAGCTCCTTCTTTCTGTTCTAAAGAAAAACAAACTTATAACTCAGGTTCATGCTTAGGTGTCCCTTTCTGTAATTTGAAAAAAATTCGTACAGAAAGTTTAGGGTTGTTATATTCTACCCTCCTTATAAAAATTTCGTCATCGAAATTTATAAAAAGAAAGTGTAACAGATTTAAGGAAAGTTTGGTGATAGAAATACTGATAGTGTATGAAAAATAACAAAGTGGTATAAGGGTTTGAAAAGGTTGAAGAGAATTACCAGTGTTACCCTGGTCTACAGCCTCTGCTTCTTCGGCTGCTAAAAGGAAAGCCTGATGCTATTGTACATTCCTCCTACCTGGAGGCACATTTCTCTGTCCTTAGGGCATGTTTCTCTGCCCTCGAGGCATGTTTCTCATTGCCTGATGGAATTAGCGAGTAGGCTGTGCTGGTGGTGGAGATGGTAGTGCAAGACGAGGTGTAGGAGCCTGGATAGCTGGCCGCTGTGAGTAGTTGATGGGTGTGTGAGCTGGGTTGCGTCTATAAGGACAGTTTCCAATTCCGTGATTGGATGCGCCACAAACTAATCACAGGCCTTTTGCGCACCTACAGTCCTTCTCTCTTGCAATAGAAGCAAAAATCTAGACTTGGCTGCTTATTGGTTTCTTCTTGTCTCCTAGGTTCAACAGTTGGCCTTGAAGAGGCTCCTCATGCCATCTGAGTGGCAGGGGGCTTCACTCCGGCAGATTAAGGTCTACCCTTCCTCTTCACCACTGTCTCGTATCTTCGGGAAGCCTTCAAAGCCAAATCATGGGTTGGGAAATCCCCTGTAGCTAAGGCGGCTTGGATCTCCGGATCTAACCCTTGTTGGAATTGACGGGCTCTGATCTCATCCGTTGGTATCAAGTGTGCCGCGAATCTGTTGCGGTCTAGTGTTAGCTGTGTAGTATGTGATATTTAAAAATCAAAATATAGAGACATATCTTACCGACTGAGCATCGTAAACTCAGCATCATAATCATCTACGGATTTGGTCCACATCGAACCCTATTGTAGATGGATGAATTGTTGTTCCATGTCGAATCTGGCAGTCCCAAGGAAGTACTTCGCATCGAACATTTCGCGAAAGGTCTTCCATTCGATAGGTTGATCAAGAAGGCTTTCATCCGCCTTCCACCAAACCCGTGCATTGTCAGTGAGCTGCAGCTTTGCAACTCGTACCCAAGCGACCTCTGGCACTTGTGCTGCTGCCAGGTCATCTTCAATACTCTGAGCCCATTCCTCAGTTTCTAAGGGGCTCTCTTTTCCTGAGAACTGCTTAGGGTGGAAGGCCCTGAATTGCTTCACCCCGGGTGCTTCTGCCCCGGGACGGTTCATCAACATAGCAGTCTGCTGCTGCTGTCCCTCCAGAAGGCTACGAATCGCCTCAAGTAGTACCGTCTGCTCATTGATCGGAGCAGCTACGGCCGGTGCAATTGGTAGGGGTGGTGGAGTGTTGTTGAAGTTGGTGCTGGAGTTGTTTGGGGAATCCATAACCTTAAAGAAAATTTTGGGTTAGGACAGATTCAAAATATATGGAATTGGAAGATTCAAGGAATATGAATTGTAAAGAATGTTTCTAGTTGTTGGTTCTTGTGTTATATTGCTTAGGTTGTCCATGCAGAACTGACCTGCATGTCCATACAGAGCTGACCTGTATGTCCACACAGAGCGGACCTGCATGTCCACACAGAGCTGACCTGTATGAGCCACCAACAAAACCTGTCACGCCCCACTTCCTAGTATACGGGCAGAGGACGCGACGAGGCCACTACGTATTTACTCAGAAGTAAACACGCTAAGCGTTTCTAAGCAATATAAAATAAAATGTACACAAGAGACAAGATGTAAATGAACAACAACTTTATTTATTAACATTCTTTTTACAATACAACTGAAATGAAAATACATGGAATGAAAGCAATGCCTAAACAATGGCATAACAGGAATGAAAATGAAATGTAATGTACAAGTGAATCTAAAACTCCGGGTCTTCAGTAAACTGATCCAAATCTTCGCTGCTGGGTTCGATCTCCAGAGAGTCCGAAACACCTGACGACATTCCAAAGAAGAAGAAGGAGAATGTCGTCAGCGAACAAATCGCTCGGTAAGTCCCGTAGATAGATAAGAATAAAATAGACAGAATAGAGTATAGCTGTTTAATGTTGTTATTTAGTGTTAATGCTGTTGTTTGTAGCTTGGTAGAGAAGAGGCCAGTGTATACGAGAGGAGTCTCACTATCTCGGAGACTAAGGTATAGGGAGTACAAGGAACCGTTCAGCCACGGTACAACGGCAATGGAGATTCATGTTAGGTGTCTTATGGTTGCAGTCTCGTGCCACTTCTAACACCTTCCGTACCAATCTACCCCTTATAAACCCCGCGATGTCTTGATTGTATTGTATTGTATTGTAAATTGTATAGATGGATGACTTGCCGAAACCATGATATCAGTAATGGAACGGATATAATGGAAGAACATGTAAATGGAATATATCCATGGTTCGGTTCAGTCAATACATATTGATATAGATTGAATAGATGGATTCATTTTGAATCATGTTGTATTATAGTTTGTACTTGAATCACATTCACGTTAGATTGATTAGATTGAGACTCAGTCTGAGTCAGACACTTTTAAAAGAACTTGAAATCCTGATTGTTTTGGTGTTCTCGGTAACTGCTGCACATGAACGACAGGATTTGTGTCTTTTTCCAAGACAATTACCGTGTTGATAACACCGTTTGTTAAGTTGTCTACCTTAAATAGGCAAGCACCCATATCTCCGGCTCCCTGAGGCTCAAAAGATTGGTCCAGCTTAAACTTATGTTTACTAGGGTCCTTATTGTAATTTAGTATAACTTGAGGGGGTTTTATGTAAAAATAGTTTTGGTATAATTTCAAAATACACATCAAGCATTTAATTATCCTCTTTAGAGTTTTCATTGATGTATATTTTATTTTATATTGATTAGAAACGCTTAGCGTGTTTACTTCTGAGTAAATACGTAGCGGCCTCGTCGCGTCCTCTGCCCGTATACTGGGAAGCGGGGCGTGACAGGTATACTACCAACTAGGATTCCTCGGCGAGTCCATTTGGTGTACCCATTCTCTAACGAGCACCTGTGTACAATCTTTGATGTCACACACCAATGATTGTAGGATCAACCATCGCCTTCCAAGGGACAAGAAACGTACACACTAGTCTACTCTGTAATATCGATGCCCTGTCTCGATATCCCCTCGACTAGAAACAGTTAAATGATGTATTTTTGGACCACCCTGGCCCCACTAGTATGATCTCATCATAATTCTGGTAGTCAAGTACATATCCTAAGGGCTTTATCAACATGTAAGAGACAGACAATATAAAAATACCAGTCTACATGTTAAGATAAAAGTAACCATATAGCATACTATCATATCGAGCAAGAAAGTCCTCTATATATATGTCCAAGCATCCACTATATCAACAATAATGGTCTCTAGGGCATACATATTCCTGACAATCTCTCACTTGCACTAAGGCCAGTTGTTGTAGTATCTCATACCCAACGTCCCAAAAGTCTCTAGAATAGCATCTGAGGGAGGGCCTCAGTGAGTGGATCCGCTGTGTTATCCTCTGTGTCAACTCTCCTGACCTCGATCTCCTGGAGATCAACTATCTCCCTGATCAGGTGATACTGTCTAAGAATATGTCTGGATCGCTGACGGGACCAGGGTTCCTAGGCCAAAGCCACAACTCCATTGGTATTACAATACACAGGTATTGGATGCTCAATGGTAGGAACCAAGTTCATCTTATGAACTTTATTCATCCAGACAGCCTCTTTGGCAGTATCGTTGGTAGCGATGTAATCAGCTTCTATCAACGAGTCTGCTGCGGTATATAGCTTGGAACCCTTCCAACATACCGTCCCTCCACTGAGGGTAAAGACAAAACCTGAGACTGACTTTCAGTCATCCTTATCACTCTGGAAGCTCGAATCAGTAAAGGACTCTACCTGGAGTTTACCGTCACCATACACCAAGAATATCTCTTTAGTCCTTCTCAAGTACTTCAGAATGTTCTTCACAGCTTTCCAGTGTTTCTCCCCTGGATCTTATTAATACCTACTCACTAAACCTAGTGAGTAAGCTACATCCAGTGTGGTACACAACATCGCATATATGATTGACCCGACTGCCAAAGCATAGGGTATCCCTTGTATGCGAGCCTTCTCCAAATCAGTCTTGGGAGACATCTCTTTGGAGAGAGTGATTCCTGAACAAGCGGGTAAATTACCACACTTAGAATCTTCCATACTAAACCTCTTTAGTATGGTGTCTATGTACCTGGATTGGGACAATCCCAAATCCGTTTAGATCTATCTCTATAGATCTATATCCCTATAATGTAGGATACACCAGTTAGATCTTTCATGGAGAACTTGTGTGATAAGAGGAGCTTCACCGAGTGTAGCATAGGAACATCGTTTTCTATCAAGAGTATGTCATATGCGTACAATACGAGGAAGATAACCATACTCTCTATAACCTTCTTATATATACATGGCTTATCTATCCTTTTTATGAAGTCAAAATCTTTGACAGCTTCATCAAAACAGATATTCCAACTCTACGATGCCTACTTTAATCCGTAGATAGATTTAAGCAGCTTGCACACGCTTCCGCTGCTCCCACTGTCTACGAAGCCCTCTGGCAGTGTTATATACACACTCTCTTCTAAATCACCATTTAGAAAAGCGGCCTTGACGTGCAATCTGCCAGATTTCATAGTTATGGTTGTTCGCCGCCGAAAGACGCGACCGGGACGTTGGGACGTCCGGTCTGAATTTTAGGGGCAGATACTATTTAGTTTTATCCGTCCACCTCTCCGAAGATTCCAAGTTGATTTATGGCACCGTATATCGAAGGTTTAGACAGATGCGGCCGATGTAGCAGACTTCGTCAGATTCCTTCTCATTATGAGAGTTTTTTTGATTATGGGGACGCTCTTCCCTGTAGGCGCAAGCCCCTGCAGTTAATTACGCTACCGCATCGCAGTAACCACTTTCTCCTTCCTCAGATGGTCACTTCGTGTCGTGTGTGTTTGTTTTATTTTTGGTTGCCCGTGGATTAGTCCAAATCCGTATTTTCTTAGATTTGGTTTTGGGTTGGGTTTAAGGATCGTTAATCTCATTTGAGGCTAAGATCAACTTAAACGTTTGTTAAGGATACGTTAGTCTAATTTTAGACTAAGATCAGGATCATTTAGATCCAACAAAAGAGCACTTGGGCTCTATTGTCTTAGTTTAGGGACGTTGCAGTCCATAAGTTTAAGGACACCATAGTCCATGGAGTTTAAGGACATCATAGTCCATAGTTTAATGACGTCATAGTCTGTAAAGTTTAAAAACATCATAGTCTATGAGTTTAAGGACCTCACAGTCCATAAAGTTTAAGGACATCATAGTCCATGAGTTTAGGGACCTCATAGTCCGTAAAGTTTAAGGACATCATAGTCCAGTTTAAAGACGTCATAGTCTATGGGGTTTAGGGACGTCGCGGTCCATAAGTTTAAGGACAACATAGTCCATGGGCTTAGGGACCTCATAGTCTGTGGTAGTTTAAAGACATCATAGTCTGTAAAGTTTAAGGACATCATAGTACATGAGTTTAAGGACCCCACAGTCCGTAAAGTTTAAGGACATCATAGTCCATGAGTTTAAGGACCATACAGTCCGTGAAATGTCTGGTTGTCGGGACTGTAGGATGTTTTTCGTCACCCCATTGAGATGGGAATGCACGCGCGCTTGTCAGGCGCATTACAGATTCCCCGTGCTTAGGGTAGACTGTGGTTTATTGATTGCGGGGATCCAAATCTCCGGCAGCCGCGGACTAAGCTTCCGTTAATTACCGCTCGCCTTTGGAGCGAGAGAACCTCCGATTAACGGGTCAAACAGATCATGCGAACTCAATATGCAGTGTACGTGTGTTGCGTTTTGAAAGGGGGTTTTGGATATATCGGGGGCCCCGCAGAGTTTTTACGGGGGTCCCGCTACCCGGATAGCGGGATGGGGGTCAAGGGGGCTAGCAGCCCCCTTGCGGGGTGCGGGGCAGCGTCCTGTTAGAAATTTTTCTAATGGGGGATAGTGTTGTAGAGTATGTGTGTGTGTGTGTGTATAAAAGAGGGAAAGGGCATCCAAAGGATGCGTGGGAAAAAGCGCCAGAGCCTCACGTGCACGGCATGCGGGCGCTTGGGCGCTGGTGCTTTCAGCGCCACGGCACTAGCGCTTTGGGCTCTAGCGCCTCACATGCCAGGCACGTGGGCGCTCAGACGCTAGCGCCTCACGTGCTAGGCATGTAAGCGCTCGGGCGCTAGCGCTTTGGGCGCTCGGGCGCTAGCCCTCACGTGCTAGGCACGTGGGCGCTCGGGCGCCAGCGCTTTAGGCGCTCGGGCGCTAGCGTTTTGGCGCTAGCGCCTCACGGGCTAAGCATGTGGGTGCTCGGGCACTCGCGCTTTGGGCACTTGGGCGCTAGCGCTACACGTGCCAGGCACGCGGGCGCTCGGGCGACAAAAAGGGACTTGGTCCCTGCAATGGGAGTTGTACTCCCAGCAAGAAATACTTATTAATTTGTGTGTGTGTGTGTATGAGGAGTTAAACTCCTAGGATATTTTGAAGCTGATGAAGGGGCTTCTCCCCTTGAGCCCTGGATCTTCCCCAAAGTGGGGTCTTTGGATATGAGTCTCCTTCTTCCTCCCTTGGTCGGTCGGCTCTTGAATAACAAGAGGGGTGAGATTTTAAAAATCTGTTCTTTTTAAGATCTGATGGAAGATCCAAGCTCCCCTTTGTGGGTTTTGTGGTGAAAAACTATTTAGTTTTGGAAAAGGAAGAGTAAAACTCTTGATTTAATTCAAAAGAAAGAAGAAGGTTTTAGAACCTTGAGGAAGGAGAAGATCACAGATCTTGATTTTTTTAGAGAGAGAAAAAAGTTGGTGAGATATTTTCATTATCTTTGCCTTTATATGCTATAAACTTTACATATAGCCCTTTGGGCTTTACAAAAATGGCATTTTGCCCATCCCATGCCTCATGTGCTATTTCTTTTTGCACATAAGCCATGGGCTTTACAAAAATTGGGCTTTATGCTCATTTTTCATACATTTATTCAAAAAATAAAAAAAAGGAAATACACCAAAATTATTTGGCATGGCGGAAGGCCGGACGCTTCGTCTTCGGGTTCGACCCGGGCATTGGCCCATATGACCTGGGCTTGGGCCAACTTGGCTTGGGGTTGACTTTGATTTTGACTTGGTCAACCGGGGTGTAAATTTCGACCCCAACAAAGTGCCCCCCATCAATAAATGCACACAGTATATGTGGGTCATGTGCATGAAATTGATGGATCTTCTTTCACGTGGAGGCGACTTGATTTGGCTCCCGCTTTTTGGGAAGCTGGCACTGCCCTTTTTACGACATGGACGGTCGATGCTTGACGTGTCTCCGAGATGGAGTGTCTGGTTGACTTGATTCCAAGGCAGAGCATAATTCCGACGAGGAGGTCGTTGCTGCCCTTTTAGCGACGTGGACGGTCGTTGTTGCCTTTTTAGCGACGTGGACGGTCGATTTGCCATTTTAGTGACTTTGACGGTCGGTGCTGCCCTTTTTGCAACTTGAACGGTCGGTTCTGCCATTTTAGCGACTTGGAGGGTCGGTGCTGCCCTTTTTGCGACGTGGACGGTCGGTGCTGCCCTTTTTGCGACGTGGACGGTCGATGCTGCCCTTTTAGTGACTTGGACGGTCGATGCTGCCCTTTTTGCGACGTGGACGGTCGGTGCTGCCATTTTAGCGACGTAGACGGTCGGTTCTACCCTTTTTAGCGACGTGGACGGTCGGTTCTGCTCTTTTTGCGACTTGGACGATCGGTTCTGCCCTTTTTGCGACTTGGACGGTCGATGCTGCCCTTTTAGCGACTTAGACGGTCGATGCTGCTCTTTTTGCGACGTGGACGGTCGGTGCTGCCATTTTAGCGACGTGGACGGTCGATTCTGCACTTTTTGCGACTTGGACGGTCGATTCTGCACTTTTTGCGACTTGGACGGTCGGTGCTGTCCTTTTAGCGACGTGGACGGTCGATGCTGCCCTTTTTGCGACTTGGACGGTCGGTGCTGCCCTTTTTGTGACTTGGATGGTCGATGCTACCCCTTTAGCGATATGGACGGTCGATGCTGCCCTTTTTGCGACTTGGACGGTCGGTGCTTCCTTTTTAGAGACTTGGACGGTCGATGCTGCCCTTTTAGCGACTTGGACGGTCGATGCTGCCCTTTTGCGACTTGGACGGTCGGTGATGCCCTTTTAGCGACTTGGACGGTCGATACTGCCCTTTTAGCGACATGGACGGTCGATGCTACCCTTTTTGCGACTTGGACGGTCGGTGCTGCCCTTTTTGCGACTTGGACGGTCGGTGCTGCTCTTTTAGTGACTTGGACGGTCGATACTGCCCTTTTAGCGACTTGGACTGTCGAATTTTCTGATTGGACTTGCTCCGCTTTCTACGGTGTCGGGATTTGACTTGTTTCCGAGGTGGAGCATGATTCCGCTAGGGAGGTTGTTGGTTGTCTTGCTGACTTGATATCATTTGGGTCGACATCAGCATCGCTATACTGGAATATAGTACCAGGAGCGAATCATCATCTGCCATGACAGGGTTTGGGAATTTTGGTTTTGGTTTAGCATCAGCATCGCTTCACTGGAATATGGTACCGGGAGCGAATCATTATTTGCCATGAGGAGATTTTCTTCGTTCCCAGTTTAACGACTTAGAGGGTCATCTGTTCCCAGTTTAACGACTTAGAGGTCATCTATTCCCAGTTTAAAGACCTAGGGGTCTATTGGATTGGAGTATGGAATTTTGGTATTAGGGTAGGCATCAGCGTTGCTAACACTGAAGCACATGTGCCAGGAGCAATTCATCATTTGCCTTTCCCTGTTGGGGAGCGATGGCTTAGGAGACAGGTTTAGGTCCTTATCGCCTAAGACTTTTCAATTTTATGAGCCGTAAGAGTCCCATAAAACATTTTCTCCCTATGAGTCGAAAGGATCTCGTAGGTGTACTTTCTCCTTAGGAGTCGTAAGGACTCCCAAGTGTGTTTTTCCTTTGTGAGTCGTAAGGATCTCACGAAGGTGTTTTCTTATGAGTCGTGAGGATCCCGTAAGTTTGTTCTCCTCATGTATCGTGAGGACACATGAGTGGGTCTTCCCAAATGGAGCATAATCCCAAGGGCGGAGACCAGCCGCGTAACTGGTTAATGCGGTGGGGAATGGGTATGCTGAGAATTATTTGAGCCCATGGATTGTATACGGCAGTCAATTTGGGGACTAACCGTAGGGCCGAGAGAATTTTGAGAAATTGGATTTTGGTTGGCGTCTGTATCGCAATACTGGAATATGGTACTAGGAGCGACTCATCATTCACCGTTTGGAGACTTGGAATTTGGATCTTGTTTGGCATCAGCATTATTACACTGGAATAATGCCAGGAGCAACTCATCATTTGCCCCGGGAGGACTTGGGATTTGGTTTTTTTGGGTCGGCATCAGCACCGCTAACACTGAAGCAATGCCAGGAGCAACTCATCATTTGCCGTTGCCCGTTGGGAAGCGATGGCTTAGGAGACATGTTTAGATCCCTATCACCTAAGACTTTTCAATTTTATGGGCCGTAAGGGTCCCATAAAAGCATTTTCTCCCTATGGGTCGTAAGGATCCCGTGGGTGTATTTTCTCCTTAGTAGTCATGAGGACTCCCAAGTGTGTTGCTCCTTTGTGAGTCGTAAGGATCTCACGCAGGGGTTTTCTCCTCACAAGGTCGAGAGGACTTTGCGAGTGTATTTTATCTCCTTTCATGAGTTTGCGCCCTTTCGGGTTTTCACAAGCTCGCCGGCAGTCCTGCTGTTTTTACTCACGGAGCCCTTCGGGTTTTCATCCATGCCCGTTTTGCTTGTGGACATACCTTTTTTTGTCGCTGGTGGGACTTTAAAAGTAGTCTCACCGGAAGGACTTGGGAGAGATAGGGGTCGTTTACGCCCGTGGATTGTATACGGTTTTACAGGATATATGATCTAGACCGTAGGGCTGGTGTGCTCAATTCGCCTGCGACTTGGAGCATTCACGCGTAGTATTTCTTGAGATATCGGCCATTGATGGGTGGCATGGGCCTTTCTCCCTCGGCATTTATCAGTTGGTAGGATCCTCCGTCAAACACTTTCTCGATGGCGTATGGTCCTTCCCAGTTTGGCTCGAATTTTCCCTTGGCATGCCGATTGGGGATGATCGGTCTTTTGAGGACCAACACCAATTCACCTTTCTTGAAAGCGCGGAAACGGGTTATCTTGTCATAGGACCGTGACATTTGGGCTCGGTATAGCTCCAAATTCTGCTGCACCGCGAGCCTCTTTTCTTCGAGGGCGTCGAGTTCTTCAAGCCGAAGGAGCACGTTTTCCTCCTCCGTTAACTCGTGCTGAACGACCATTCTTAAGCTTGGAACTTCGACTTCGAGGGGAAGGACCGCCTCCATTCCGAAAAGCAATAAGTATGGAGTGGACTGAGTTGGAGTACGGTGCGTGGTACGATATGCCCACAACGCCTCGTGAAGTTTTGGATTCCAGTCTCTCTTGATGGATAAAGCATTTTTCCTCAGGAGCTTGCATAGAGTCTTATTGAAGGCTTCGGCTAGCCCATTGGCTCTTGGATTATAGATGGAGGAATATCTCCAGTCTATCTTATGCTGAGTAGCGAACCTTGAGACTTTGAAGCTCTTGAAAGAAGGCCCGTTGTCAGAAATGATTCTTCTTGGTGTACCGAAGCGGTATAGAATATTATGCTGGAACAACGCCAGGATATTTTATGTCTTGATTTCTTTTAGCAGGATAGCTTCAGCCCATCTGGAGAAATAGTCAGTTGCGGCCAATATGAACCGGTGGCCTCTGGATGACGGAGAATCAATTGGGCCAACTATGTAGGTCCCCCAGACTTCGAAGGGCCACGACGCCACCGTGGGATGCAACGGATTGGGATGCTTGTGAATAAAATCACCGTGAATTTGGCAGATATGACATTTCTTTGGATGCTCTCCGCAATCCCGTATCATGGTAGGCCAGTAATACCCAAGCCGTTTAATTTGAAGTCGCATCTTGGGGCCATATTGGTGAGCACCGCAAACGCCCGAGTGAACTTCTTTCATGACCTTTTGGGCTTCAGCCAATGACAGACACCTGAGCCAGAGTTGGTCGTATGACCTGCGGTATAACGTGTCATTTACAAACATGTATCGGAGAGCTCTCTTCTTCAGCTGAATCCTCGCAGATTTTCCTTCGTGCAGCTTGTCGTATCGGAAGTACTCTATGGAGGGTTCTCTCCAATCAGGCTCATCTTGGATGATCGAAGCTTCTTCGGCGAGATTGTTCTCTTATTCTACGCCTTCTTCTTCACGCAAAGAGGCTGGAGGCAGAATTTGCCGACTTCTGACTGTGATTAGAATTTCGTCCATGTCAGGATCAGCTAGCTCTTTAGCTAGGCGAGCGAGTACGTCTGCCTTTCCATTCAACGCCCTTGGAACTCTCATCAGCTCAATATGGGTGAACTGTTTCATAAGCTCCACCACCCGGCTTCTGTACCGAGCTAACTCGGGTTTGTATATCTTATAGTCACCGCTTACTTGGTTGATGACAAGCTGGGAGTCATCGTAAACCCGTAGCCGAAGGATTTCCATTTCTATGGCGAGCTCCAAACCAGCTATCAGAGCCTCGTACTCAGCCTCGTTGTTTGTGCGAGGATTGGTGAGAGCAAAAGAACTCCGTAGGGTTCCCATCGATGGCGTGATGAACACTAATCCTATCCTTGCTTTTATCTCCGGGACGCTTGATTTGCTGGAGGTCCTTATTGATAGGCTCCATCGAAGTAGAGCTCCCAACATGGCTCGCTATCCTCGAGGTGCAATATTTGTTCATCGGGTAACTCGCAATTGA
The DNA here is from genome assembly GCA_030015575.1 of Agapanthus africanus. Taxonomy (NCBI): domain Eukaryota; kingdom Viridiplantae; phylum Streptophyta; class Magnoliopsida; order Asparagales; family Amaryllidaceae; genus Agapanthus; species Agapanthus africanus. The sequence continues at coordinate 22,420,892 of JASDDO010000016.1, forward strand.
GCGGTGACCCTTCTGGTATGGAATGAGCAGCGAGAAAGTCCATCGGAGCTTGCCCTTTTACTGCTTTCTGAGGAGTATAAACTATGTCAAACTCAAGTAGCATGACAGCACATCTTGCCATTCTGCCGGCTAGGCTTGCTTTGGTCATCAAGTGTTTGAGCGGGTCGACCTTGGAGATCAGCATAACCCGATGAGCAAGCAGATAGTGCCTCAGCTTCTTCACAGCGAATATCAGGGCCAGGCATTGCTTTTCAATCGGAGAATAGTTGTGTTCCATCCCGACTAAAGTTCGACTGAGGTAGTAGAGGGCATTCTCTTTTCCCTCCTCGTTGTTCTGGACGAGGAGCGTACCGAGTGACTCATCTAGCGCGGCGGTGTAGAGAATCAGTGGTTTATTTGGAATGGGAGTGGCCAGCACTGCAACAAGTAGTGTTTGATGCTTTCGAACGCTTCTTGACATTCGGCATCCCAGACAAAAAGAGCTCCTTTCTTCATGAGCTTTGAGAAGGGTCCACATCTCCCTGATAAATTTGAGATAAACCTTCGTATATAAGCAAGCTTGCCTTGAAAAGATCTTAGCTGCGTCAGATTCTTCGGAGGGGGCATCTCCATGATGGCCTTTATCTTGGATGGGTCAACTTCAATCCCTCGATGTCGGACTATGAAGCCCAGGAATTTTCCCGATGACACGCCAAAAGCGCACTTCAGAGGATTCATTTTCAGATCGTACTCCCTCAGTCGGGTGAGAACGGTCCTAAGATCTTGGATGTGATCGGCCTTGGCTTTAGTCTTGACGAACATATCATCAACATAACATTCGATGACCTTATGAATTAGGTCATCAAAGATATTGGTCATTGCCCTTTGATATGTAGCACCTGCGTTCTTCAGTCCGAACGACATCACTTTGTAGCAGTATATTCCGATCGGGGTTCGAAATGCTGTGTGTTTTTCATCCTCAGGCGACATCTTGATCTGATTATATTCAGACGAGCCATCCATAAAGGTGAACAGCTCGTAATTTGAGGTGTCATCGACCATCATTTCCATGACCGGTAGCGGGAAGTCGTCTTTAGGACATGCCTTGTTGAGGTCCCTGAAATCGACACAAACTCGGATTTACCCATTTTTCTTCTTCACTGGGACTATACATGCGATCCAGTTCGCATATTTCTCTTCTCTGATGAAGCCAGCATCGATAAGTTTCTTAGTTTCCTCGATGACCTTTTCTTCTAGCTCCCTTCTCATTCTTCGAGGAGCTTGTTTGACTGGCTTAGCATCAGGAGATATAGCCAGCTTATGCACAACCACTTCAGGGGAGAGGCCGGGCATTTCTTTGTACGTCCACGCGAAGCAGTCGGCGAACTCATGCAGCAGGGCAATTATCTGCTCCTTCATTTCCTCTGACAGGAGTGAGCTGATGTAGGTCAGCCTTGGATTATTAGGCGTTCCCAAATCGATCTCGGTTAGCTTATCGAAGGTTGCTTGTCCGCCATCTTCGAGCTCTTGAGGAGCTTCTTCTGGCTCGGCCAGCTCGTCTTCATCATTTGACTCTTCGCTGGCTTCCCCGACATGGATCATGTAGCATGCCTTAGAATCAGGCTGGATGAAACGTATACCCCGTCTATCTGGAATTCGTCCATCAATGAGTGCTCGGACCTGAGGCGGATGCCATAGCCCTTCATAAAACTTTGCTTCGGACTCTATTTGATATAGCCAGCATTCGCACCTTTTGAAATATTCCCGCATCTCGGGCACATAGTATCTGGGATTGAGGACGACTCTTATGCCTCTCTCATAGGAAAGGCACGCGACAGACAAATCGTCCGGGTGCACAACAGGATTTGATCGATAAAACAGGATGCCCTTCTGTCCACTTTTCCTTCCGGGAACGTAGAAAGTTTTCAGCTGGTCTACGGTGGAGACTGACAATGCATTGAGCTCTTTGCACATCTACTCCGGCACCCTCGTGACGGTTAGAGACCCTTCTGCAAGTTCGAAGGTCCCTCGTAGTTTCGCTTTTTGCATGGGGGCCCAGTATGCACAGCTGTTGCAAGGCGGGTCCTCTTCCTCTGACTCTTCAGTGTCGCTGCCTAAACGAGGGCGAATTTTGCCGTCGGATGGGCTTTCAGTATCAGATTCGTTCGTATCGCTACCGAAATGGGGGCGAGTTTTATGGAAGGATGGACTTCCAACGTCGGACTCATCAGTGTCACTGCTGAAATGCGGATGCACATGGGGGTTTCTGCTTTTGAAAGTGACAGCCGGCTCAGACTTACTTTTGAGTTTCGGGGCTGTTCTGTCTTTGGTCAGCTGTGGCTCAGCACTTTGGAGATTCACAAAGTACCGAGAATCTTCATATCGGACTTCATGCACACCGAAGAGCTGGATGTCTCCGTCAATGCGTCTTTCTTCGCCATTTTTAGTATACTTCATGCATTGATGGAGAGTTGATGGAACCATGCCATAATCATGGAGCCACGGCCGTCCCAAGAGAATTTTATAAGATGTTTCAGTGTCGATCACGTATATCTTAGCTTCAGTTTGCGGATCCCCAAATTTGATTGGCAAAGCTATAGACCCCAGAACTTGCTGGCAGTTTTGATTAAAGCCTTGAATGACAATCCTTTCCCTTGACAGGTGTCGGACGTCCATTGACAAACTCTTCAGAGTCCGTAAGTTCATGATGTTCACTGAGGACCCCGGATCAATCAATATGCGATTAATCCGATCTTCGTCGATGTACCCGTTCACATAAAGCGGACGATTATGCTCAGTCGTTCCCAGTAGCAGGTCCTCGTCCTTAAACGTGACTGCGGCGGCATGCAAAGTGTACTGGGCTTCTTTCATATTAATTTCGGCAAAGCGAGCCTGATACCGCTCGAGGTTTTGTAGAGCGTGAATGAGAACATCTCTAAGCTCCATAGATAGGACCAAGGCATCGTAGATGTTCAGGAGAGACAGAAGCTTCCGGAGATGAGACAAGACATTATAGTCCACTGAGGAAGGACTTGAGTTTTCATTAGCCGGCTCTCTGTCATCTTCCTCATTAGCCACCTGTTTTTCCTTTCCTTTTGGGGCGTTTCCCTGATTTGGTGGTAGAGCCCTGCCGCTTCTGAGCTGGATTTGGCTGGCCCTTGTGGCGAGCTCCTCATCCTCTTCGGGAAAACAGAGCTCCTCCTCAGAGTCGCTGCCAAGATGGATGGCGTAGCAGGTCACTATTGGGATCTCTTCATTGGAGTCTTTTTCTAGCTCCTCCAAAATCTCAGCTGCTTCTACAGGGAAGAACTCTTTCAATTGAATCAGAGTTCTTTCCTTCTGTTCATAGTCTTCGAGGGAATCGATATATTTTTGAATGGTCAATCTCCCTGCATACTCTTTTTCGCGCCGAGCCGCACTTTCCTTCTTCTTGAGCTTTTTGGATTTTGAGCCTGATGGAGCCGCATTGGCTGTTGGAATGGTAGGCTTCTTCTGCCCTTCCCATTCTGTCCTGGGATCTTTATGAAGTAACTTTAACATCTTCTTCATCTTATTAGATATGTGCGTACTCTACGGAGGCTGCGGTGAGTCGGTTTCATTTCTCGGGGCAGCGGGTTCGGTTGTCTGCTCCAAGAAGGCTTCAGCTTATGTCTGTATAAAGTTGGTGGTTGCAACTTGATTGTTCACCAACACACTTTTGGACAGCTCGATCTCTCCAGCCTTGTACTGCTTCTCGACCCAGTCCTTGAAGATATAGCAATCCTCGATCGCATGGCTCACTACTCGGTGGTACGGGCAATACAGGAGATTGTCGGTCATTTTTGCTTCTTAAGGTCTTTTCGACTCCGGCAATTGTAGACCGTTGTTCAAAGCATCTTTAAATATCTTGCGGACCTTGTCTCTTCTGAAAGAGTAAACCTTGTTCCTTTTCTCCTCTAAGGAAGGCCCATCTCCTCCCAGCAATGGCTTTCGAGACCGGTTGGTTTTGGAATCGCCTGCCCTTCGCTCTTCATTGTCGGACGCATTGAAGACATTGGTACTGCAGGAACTCCCGCTACTACGGTTGTCGTCCCGCTTGCTTTTCCACGTCTTGTCTCTCTGAGAGTCCGGGGTAAACTCTTGCTTCGAGCGTTCCAGCATTTGTACTTTCTTGGTTAGCTCCTGAAATGTCTTGAGGCCTGCTGTACACAAGAATGGGACCATCCAATTGCTGAGGTTCCCAATGAGAAGGCTGACGGACTGGTCCTGCTCCAGCGGTGGTTCGCACTTGACCGTGAGATTACGCCATCGGGCGATAAAGTCATTATTGCTTTCATTCTTCCCCGACTTGGTCCTTACAAGGTCAGCAATGGAGATTTTATCACTGATACTCATGAACCTTTGCCGAAACAGAGATTCCATTTGGGCAAAGGTAACGACGGACCCATCTGGTATACTCGCGTACCAGTCGAAAGAGACACCGGTCAGGCTGTTGACAAACTAACGAAGAAGGAGCGCATCATTGCCCCCTTTATTTCCGCACGATGCTTTAAAGTGGGCGACGTGCTGATTTGCATTTCCCGTCCCGTCAAATCTTCCGAACTTTGGAATGACATAGCCGCTCGGGAACTCGATCAGATCGTACTGTGCGGGATATAGCCGCCCACTACTGCCAATTTCTTTCTGAGCTTCAGTTTCGACCACCAATGTTTTAACCTTACTGGTGACCAAATCCATTATCTGATCTTGTGTTAGCGGGATAGTGCTATCTGGGGCCAAGGCGTCCCCTGAAGCGGAATGTGGTCGGCTTTCGTGCGGCTCGACCAATCTTGGACCCAAAGGGACAGGCATCGGCTCCTTCGGATTGTCATCGTCTGGCTCATGAGTAGTGACTTGTGCTTGATTGGGAGGCGCTCGAGCAATTTGAGCCGTAAGCTGCATCACAACGTTCATCAGGTCGTCAATTTTCGAATAGAGCTTGGCCATCTTTTTATCCTTGCTCCTAAGCTGTTTTCGAAGCTCTTGAAGCAGCTCTTGCTCTACGGTCCTAGGGCGGAAAGTCGGCTCTTCCTCGCTGTCCGAGCTTGACTCTACATGGACTGAGGGGTCTTTCTGCCTGCCATCCTCTTCGAGAGGGTTTTCATCATCCAACGGAGGCGGCTGTTCTTGGGAAGTGGCAACCACATTCAAGCCAGATTGAGCTTGTGATGTGGTGGCCCCATCCTTGCTTTTGCTGCGAAGGTTGTCGCTGGGGCTCCCGCCCGCCATATAGACCGTATGGATAATATATCCAGCCGTCTTTTGGTTATCGGCAGCTGATTTCATGGATCGCTGTCTTGACCCCCTGTTTCGGTAATGGGCAGTCGATTGAAGGCGGCTGGCCTGGCCTGGCCGGATTCTTGAATAGTGCTGATGCTTCCTTTTTGGTTTTGCTCCGCTGTTTTCGCGTGGCACAGAGCGCCTGATAGACTCTTGAAGAGACAGTGTCATACTTTTTCTGTTGGGGCCGGGACACGTCTCTTTGTAGCAACGTTCGGACCGTTGTTTTCTTGATTCTGTCGGTCATGGCATTTTTCTGAACCCACTTCAGAGGTTCGAAGAAATTACTGATTTTTACGGCCGACTCAGCCGTCGTCGCAGGATGACTCTGCTCTTGGAATCTCACAAGATTCCACTTGGCCGGAGTCCTGGCCCTCTTGTTGGCTCGATACCGGAGCCACTTCTGTCTCAGTCTTTCTGTTTTGAGCACTTGGCTGGTTACGGCTCTTCGGGAAGCCACTGTAGACCGGGCGATGGAGGGCTTTAGAGATACGCCTGATTTTGCATTTGTTGGAGTCATCGCTTGAGCTCATCCACAACGTTTGATGTTTCCCTTTGTAACAGAAGTCTTGCCCCCAGCTGGAGTACCAGAGAGTCGTTCAGACACCATCTTAAGTTTCGGTTGTGGTGCCTTAGCGATCACAACATTCAGCCTCTTGCTCCTTGAGACCGGCTTGGCCACCTGTTTTGCTGGGATTTCTGGCAGATGAGTGCTTCCGGCAAGGTAGATGACGATGGAACCAAACTGGCGGGGCAGTTCCTCCCACTGTCGATTGAGGCTTGCGGGGAGAACCACACGAGCATTGATCTTGACCACGTATGAGATCAGGGTCATGTTAGAAGCTGAATTCGTCTTGGGAGACATTGTCGTTGAAAGTTGATTGCTGCACGGAAAAAAAACATTATTTCAGTACAAACATCGGCATATATGTTAAATGAGTTTGCATGAACACTTGACCCGAGATATGGGAGGAGAGAAAAGCCCCACCGGGCGTGCCAGAGTCTGTAGGGTGTTTTTCGTCACCCTATTGAGATGGTAATGCGCACGCGCTTGTCAGGTGCATTACAGATTTCCCCTGCCTAGGGTAGGCTGGGGTTTATTGATTACGGGGATCCAAATCTCCGGCAGCCGCGGACTAAGCTGCCGTTAATTACCCCTCGCCTTTAGAGCGAGAGAACCTCCGATTAACGGATCAAACAGGTCATGCGAACTCAATGTGCAGTGTACGTGTGTTACATTTTGAAAGGGGGTTTTGGATATATCGGGGGCCTCGCAGAGTTTTTACGGGGGTCTCGCTACCCGGATAGCGGGCTGGGGGTCAAGAGGGCTAGCAGCCCCCTTGCGGGGTGTAGGGCAGCACCCCGTTAGAAAATTTTCTAACGGGGGACAGTGTTGTAGAGTATGTGTGTGTGTGTATGTATATATATATATATAAGAGCGAAAGGGAATCCAAAGGATGCGTGAGAAAAAGCGCCAGCGCCTCACGTGCACGGCATGCGGGCGCTTGGGCGCTCGGGCGCTGGCGCTATGACCCTGGGGCGTTAGCGCTTTGGGCGCCAGGGCGCTAGCGCCTCACATTCCAGGCACGTAGGTGCTCGGGTGCCAGCGCTATGGGCGCTAGTGCCTCACATGCTAGGCACGTGGGCGCTCGGGCGCCAGCGCTTTAGGCGCTCGGGCGCCAGTGCTCGGGCGTTAGCGCTTTGGGCGCTAGCGCTACACGTGCCAAGCACGCGGGCGCTTGGGCGACAAAAAGGGACTTGGTCCCTGCAATGGGAGTTGTACTCCCAGCAAGAAATACTTATTATTTTGTGTGTGTGTGTGTGTGTGTGAGGAGTTAAACACCTAGGATATTTTGAAGCTGATGAAGGGGCTTCTCCCCTTGAGCCCTGGATCTTCCCCAAAGTGGGATCTTTGGAGATGGGTCTCCTTCTTCCTCCCTTAGTCGGTCGGCTCTTGAATAACAAGATGGGTGATATTTTAAAAATCTCTCCTTTTTAAGATCTGATAGAAGATCCAAGCTCCCTTTTGTAGGTTTTTGGTGAAAAACTATTTAGTTTTGGAAAAGGAAGAGTAAAACTCTTGATTTAATTCAAAAGAAAGAAGAAGGTTTTAGAACCTTGAGGAAGGAGAGGATCACAGATCTTGATTTTTTAGAGAGAGAAAAAAGTTGGTGAGATATTTTTATTATCTTTGCCTTTATAGGCTATACACTTTACATATAGCCCCTTGGGCTTTACAAAAATGGCATTTTTCTCATCCCATGCCTCATGTGCTATTTCTTTTTGCACATAAGCCATAGGCTTTACAAAAATTTGGCTCTATGCCCATTTTTGTTACATTTATTCAAAAAAAAAGAAGAAAGAAATACACCAAAATTATTTATTACAAAATTTTTATTTTGGCATGGAGGAAGGCCAGACGCTTCATGTTCGGGCTCGACCCGGGCATTGGCCCACATGACCTGGGCTTGGGCCCACTTGGTTTGGGGTTGACTTTGATTTTGACTTGGTTAACCGGGGTGTAAATTTCGACCCCAACAGGGACCAATCACCTCTCTGAAGACGTTGAAGGATTACAACGACAAATATCAGAGAAGTGAAGAGATGTACCCTTAAACCAATATTGGTTGGGAGATCTGTAGTCCAATTTGGGACTAAGATCAAAGATTTATGAGCATATGGGCTCAATTAATCTGAATTAGGGATCGTGGCCAACTTGGGCTCGGCCCATTCAGTTAAAATGTTGGACATTTAATTAAGCTCAGTCTTTTTCATTTAACAATGCTGAGCATTAGTTTGGGTTCTGACAACCGTTTTTGTCTTTTATTGGGTGTTGAGCACTCATTATAGCTCTGGGGCTTTATTTAAAGAACAATTTATGTTCCCCCAGCGCACACGTGAGGAGCACGTGGTGCGCTTGGCGCTGAGCGCCAGTTAATGTGCGCAGAGCGCTTCTGTTAAGTAGCGCACACATGAGGAGCACGTGACGCGCTTGGCGCTGAGCGCCAGTCAAAGAGCGCAAAGTGCTTCTGTTAAGTAGTGCACACGTGAGGAGCACGTGGCGCACTTGGCGCTGAGCGCCAGTCAATGAGTGTAGAGCGTTTTTTTTAAGTAGCGCACACGTGAGGAGCATGTGGAGCGCTTGACGCTGAGCGCCAGTCAATGAGCGCAGAGCGCTTCTGTTAAGTAGCGCACATGTGAGGAGCACGTGGCGCGCTTGGCGCTGAGCGCCAATCAATGAGCGCAGAGCGTTTCTGATCAATTTTGTGATCTGAGAAATAAGTTCTCGCTTACAAGAGACTTTGTCTCATGGCTCTAAGAACAAAGTTCTTATTTTTATAGGAGATGTTACAATCTCTTCTATTTTCTTTTGTGAAAGACTTTGTCTTTGTAGATCTATGATCTGAAGTGAATGAAATTCTTCTCTCCCTTTTTTTATGATGAGATGCTATGATCTCTTTTTGTGAAAGACCTCTGTCTTATAGATCTATGATCTGAAAAAGAACTATGTTCTTCTTCCTTGATGAGATGTTTTTTATCTCTCTGTTTTTACCTTGAAGAAAAGTTCTTCTCAGAGCTTGCTCTTTTCTTTGAAATTTCTCAAAGCTTGTGGGGGGGGGTTCCTCTGTGTCAGACTTGAAGTCTTGGGTCCTTTATATAGGGGAGACTGATTTGTTGAATCAGTTGAAGAGATCTTTTCTCTAATTGATTTGGGAATGTTTTCCACCGTTGGATCTTTGATCCAAGGGCTTCTATTTTACAGAAGACGATCTTCTTGTTTTTAACAAGATTGGGAAAATCTTTTCCCATACAGAACTTATTCCGTCTCTTGGTGATTTTTAATCACCATTGGATATTTGATCTAACGGTGCTCTACTTTTCAGAGGTAATTTGATGATTTTTAGTCATTTTTGTTGGATCTTTGATCCAAGGGTAAGGAACATTTAGTTCCAGCGCTAGCGCTCTCATGCTTTGTACGCGAGCGCGACATCAGAGTCTTTGACTCTGGGTGCTAGCGCTCTCCTGCTTTGCACGTGAGCGCTGCATCAGAGTCTTTGACTCTTAGCGCTGGCGCTGCTAGCGCTAGCACTCTCGTGCTTTGCACATAAGCGCCGCATCAGAGTCTTTGACTCTTAGCGCTGGAGCTGCTAGCGCTAGCGCTCTCGTGCTTTGCACGTGAGCACTGCATCAGAGTCTTTGACTCTTAGCGCTGGCACATTTAGCGCGAGCGCTTTTATGAAGCGCCTCTTCATTTCAAATTTCAAAATTTGAACAGAGCCTTTCTCTGATTGGTGGAAACAATGGTATGCAGCAGCGGAAAGTAGGATCCTGATGGACTTAAACATAGTCACTGGAGAAAATGTTTCATCATAGTCGACACCAGGTCGTTGACGAAAACCTTTTGCTACAAGTCTAGTTTTGAAAGTCTCAACTTTTCCATCTACACCAAATTATCTTTCTCAAAGATCCATCTGTTCCTGATGGGTTTTACCCCTTCAAGAGCAACATGCAAAGTCAATACTTTGTTGGTGTACATGGATTCCATCTCAGATCGCATAGCATCCAGCCATTTCACATAGTCTCCACTTGTGATGGCCTGCTCGAAACTAGTTGGGTCATCATCTTCCATGCAATCCTCGCTCCCACCGTCTACGAGAAAACCATAGTATCTCTAAGGTGGGTGAGGAACCCTACTAAATCTGTGGAGTGGCTGAGCTTCGTTGGGGACTATTGAATCCTCCGGTTCCACCAAATCGTCAGTTATAGTTTGTGTTTCTAGAACTTTTTCCAGTTCTATCTCATTGCCACTAATTTCTTTCACAAGAAATTTCTTTTCTAAAAAGGTGGCATGTCGAGAAACAAACACTTTTTGTTCCTCGGTGTGGTAGAATATATACCCTCACGAATGTCTGGGATATCCTACAAACTTGCACAGAACTGACATTGCTTTGAGCTTGTCCGGATTTTGCTTTTTTACATAAGCCGGGACAACCCCAAATATTAACTCATTTAAGAGATGGTCTCTTCCCATTCCATATCTCATATGGAGTGGCAGGCAATAGATTTGGTCGGAACTCTATTCAATAGATATGCAACTGTCTCAAGTGCAAAACCCCAAAAGGAAATAAGTAACTCAACAGTACTCATCATAGAGCACACCATATCTAATAGGGTGCAATTCCTCCATCCCGATATACCGTTGTGCTGTGGTGTATACGGAGGAGTAAGCTGAGAGAGAATCCCATTCTCTTTTAAGTTGTCTCTGAATTCCGTGCTCAAGTATTCTCCTCCCCGATCATATCGAAGGATTTGGATACTTCTACCCATCTGGTTCTCAATTTCATACTTATATTCCTTGAATTTCTCAAAAGATTCATATCTGTGTTTCAACAGAAACACATGTCCGTATCTTGAGAGATCATCGGTGAATGCAATAAAGTACGAAGAACCATTCCTGGCATGTGTAGACATAGGACTGCATACATCACTATGTATCTGTCCAAGAGTTCAGTAGTTCTTTCTTCATTTCCAGTAAATGGAGATTTGGTTACCTAGTCTTTGAGACATGACTGGCAAGTTTCATAAGATGTAAATTCGACCGGATTCAAATATGCATCCTTATGCAACTTTAGCTAGTCTTGTCGCATTGATATAACCTAGTCTACAATGCCACAAGAAGACTCGTTCATTTCTGAACTGTTCCTCTTGTGTGTGTTTTGTATACTTAGAATCGTATTATGATTTAGAATGTATATACCGTTATACAACGTTCCATACCCAATCAACACTTGATTTAGAAAAACATTCACAATATTTTTGGTATGAAATAACAGTCGCTCAGAATCATTGTATTACCAGTTGGTAACACTAGATATATACCAATTGTTTTGGCTGCAACAATTGCACCATCTCTACTACTGTTCCCTCGTAAAATACAAGGAAAAACCCCAATGGGGCATCACGTGCCCACACGTGATCGAGGGTCACGTGCCAGCACGTGATAGATTCCTGAACCTTTTGAACTAATAGAATTGAATTCTGATCAAAAGGGGTCACGTGCCCACACGTGATGGGCCTTTAAACCCACTGAAAAGAATTAAAAGGTATAATAAAACAGCAAGAAAAAACCCCAATGGGGCATCATGTGCCCACACGTGACTAGGGGTCACGTGCCGACACGTGATGAGTTCTCGAGCTCTTTAAAAGAATGGAATTAAATTCTGGTTAAATGCTAAATCATTAGGGCCACGTGCTAACACGTGATAGGCTCTTAAACCTTCTGAACTAATAGATTTAAATTCTAATTAAGGGAAATCGAAAACCCTAATATTTCCTTAGATCTTTCCAAACAAAAAGATTGCGCTCTGTAGAGTGGAGCACCGTTGGATTAAAAATCCAATGGTGATTAAAAATCACCAATTTATAGAAAGAATCTATACAAGGAAAGATTTTCCTAAAATCTGCCAGAAACAACAAACAAAATATCTTTTGGATTAAAAATCCAATGGTGAATAAAATTCACCGAGTGATCTAACAGATCATGTTGGTTATAAAATCAATAAAATCTTTCAATGAAAGATTGACTAAACAAACTGATTCTTTTCTTTCTCCTATAAATAGGAGCCAAGAAGAGAAGAGAAAAAAAGAGAGAGATACAACAACAACAGAGAATAAAAAAAAGAGAATTTAATTCTCCGGAGAGAAAAGAAGATCCCTTCAGAAAAGAAAGAAACCCTAGGTAAGAGAGAGAAAGAGATCATTCTATAAGCTCCCATAACCCTATAAGAGAATTTAATTCTCAAACTAAGAGTTTAACTCTTCTGAATAAGAACTTAGTTCTTCCTTTGGTTGAAAATATGCAGAAGCAGATTTCCCCATAAGTTGAGAATTTAATTCTCATCGGAGGGATTCTGCCATGCAGATCTAAAGCCTAAGAGAGGACCTAAGTTCAGAGAATTTTATTCTCCCACAAAGCATATAGGAATTTAATTCCTCTAACAAAAATAGGGTTTAACCCTTAATATAAGAACTTAGTTCTTCCTATGGTTGAAGATCTGCAGAAGCAGATCTCCCCCACAAGTTGAGAATTTAATTCTCATCGAGGAGATTCTGCCATGCAGATCCAAAAATTAGAGGGAGAATTGAGTTTAAAGAATTTAATTCTTCCAAACATATAGAAATTTAATTCCTCTAAATAAAATTAGGATTTAACCCTACAAAATAATTTAATTCTTAAATAAGGGATCTAACTCTCCATGCACGTAAAAAAAATCAGTACCCAACCTGATCACGTGGCAACACGTAACCCTCCCCTCAATGGTCAAAAAGAATGAATGAGATGGGGGTCACGTGCTCCCACGTGACCCTTGGATAAATTCCTCAAAATAAAGAGAACAAAGCCAAGTCAGGACAGATTTTGGGCGCCTCACGTGTCCCCACGTGACCCCTGAAAAACACCTCTTTAAAAAAGAGAAAACGAGGTAAAACTGAGGAGTTAATACCCAATGCATGGTCACCATCACGTGTTCACACGTGATGATCATAAAGATTAAGTGTTTAACACTTATTTGAATATTCTGAGAATAAAATAAAGGAAGCTTGGCCCAATCCTAGGCCGCCTCACGTGTCCTCACGTGAGTGCTTCATTTTTTAGTGTTTAACACTATTTTAAGCACTTCATCCCTAGTGTTCAACACTATTTTGCATCACGTGGGAACACGTGATTGCCAAATATGTGCTAGTGTTTAACACTACATTCGAACCAGTCTTAGCCCAAATTAGCTAAGTCTTCCAGAGGCAAGACTTCCCTTTGACTAAACCTCAAATACACCCTTGTCTTCCAAGATTGATCATCTCATATGGCATATGAGTGCTCAGCACTCAATAAAAGACAAAAATATTGTCAGAACCCAGACCCATGTTTAGCATTGCTAAATAAATGGGGCTGACCCAAACAAATGTTCAGCAGCCCAAACAAGTATCCAACATTTTTTAAACCTAATTGGACTTAGCTCAAGTTGGCCATAAGTCCTCAATTCAGATTTAACTAAGACCATGTGCTCATAATCTAATTAATTGATCTTAGTCCCAAATTGGACTACAGATCTCCCAACCAACATTTGTTCAAGGGTACATCTCTTCACTCCTTTGATATTTGTCGTTGTAATCCTTCAACGTCTTTAGAGAGGTGATGGGTCCCGATAACCAAACATACTACGGACTGTGGGGTCCTTAAGCCCATGGACTATGATGTCCTTAACCTTGGACCGTGGGGTCCTTAAGCCCATGGACTATGATGTCCTTAAACTTTACGGACTGTGGGGTCCCTAAACTTTATAGACTATGATGTCTTTAAACTATGGACTGTGGGGTCCTTAAGCCCATGGATTATGATGTCCTTAATCTTGGACTGTGGGGTCCTTAAGCCCATGGACTATGATGTCCTTAACCTCGGACGGTGGGGTCCTTAAACCCATGGACTATGATGTCCTTAACCTTGGACCATAACGTCCTTAAACTAATTATGGACCGCAATGTCCCTAAACTAAACAATAGAGCCCAAATGCTCTTTTGTTGGATCTAAATAATCCCGTTGAGTAGATCTTAGTCTAAAATTAGACTAACGTATCCTCAACAAACGTTTAAGTTGATCTTAGTCTCAAATGAGACTAACGCATCCTTAAACCCAACCCCAAACCCAAATCTAAGAAAATACGGATTTGGACTAATCCACGCCCTACGGGCGACAACATAAATTAGTCTCTGTATACAATCCACGGGCAACCAAAAACAACACAAACACACACGACACGAAGTGACCATCTGAAGAAAGAGAAAGTGGTTACCGCGATGCGGTAGCATAATTAATTGCAGGGGCTTGTGCCTGCAGGGAAGAACGTCCCCACAATCAAAAACCCCTCACAATGAGGGAGAATCTGACTAAGTCTGCTACATCGGCCGCATCCTTCTAAACCTCCGATACACGGTGCCATAAATCAAGTTGGTATTTTCGGAGAGGTGGACGGATAAAACCAAATAGTATCTGCCCCCAAATTCAGGAAAGACGAACCTACGCGGTCGCGTCTCTGTATTCGGAGGAGAACAACTACTAGAGACAAATCACCCTTTCCCAGTTCTCTACCTCTCTACAGCCCATGTAACAAATTACATACGTGTTATCCTGATCCGGTATCAAATACCCAGGACGTAGAGAAAACCGAGAAACAGTTCTCGGTTACGAACACACCCGAAGACGATGCATCAACATGCTTATTCTTTGTTTGGGTGGCATGGGAATCCTGATATTGCCCTATTCCTTGCTTAGACTTATGACAATCATAAGATAGAGCGGAACCTAGCCCAGTATAATAAGTAGGTTCGGTCAATACATCCATATTATTATCTTGATTAAGGCATGTCATTGGTCGCTACCAGGAGAGAGAGAAGGATAATCACTTTGCGTGCGCTCTTTGCAAGATTAGATTGGTTATTATTTTATCTAATCAGGATGGCTCCCACTGTTTTTATCAAATCTTCCTTCAAACCCTAAAAGGTAAGATTAGCCGGGATTAATTACATCCTATAGGTTTGCCAATCGTTCGGCCGGGCAGGTATCGGTACTCCGAGGGAGGTTTCCCGTGCTTTCACACGGACCTAATTAAAATAAACCTCATTTCCCTAGAGGCATAACCCCATTGACACCTTTCTAGGCACCTACTAGATTAGCTAATTGTAAAGTGCAAAACTCTCCCAGGAGTAACTCTTACTCGCAGTGGGTATCGGGATCCAACTATCATATAGAAGGTATGCAATCTCATTGCAAATTTCAATACTTGAAATTCCCGATGATGATTTTTACCCCTAGCTTCCTATGGGCTTGACGCTGGCCAACAAACCATAGGCCGCTAGTCAAGTTCAACCCGTTCATTTCTTGATTGAAATAAACCCACCCGCACAACCCTTGACGCTGGCCAACAAAGTCGTACGAATACCCCAATCCAATCGCATCACATGCTGCAGATAAGTACTAATCAGCAATCGCATACTACGTCTTGATGCTGGCCAACAAACGCAGCATGAATACTAAATAGTACTTATCTGAAATGACGGAGGGCTATACAGGTTTTTAAGAAAACCATGAGCGTAATGAACTTGATATCGTTGTAGAATCTAGTGATTTGGAGTGTGTTAAGCTCCGTTTTAAAAATCGAATAGTTTTGTAGAGTTTGCTAGTTTTGTTAAAGAGGTCACTCCCGGTGAAGAGATCTCGGCTCTTTCCTCATCGAATGAGGTGCTGGATATTCTACAAGGAATACCACTATGCAAAACAAGAACTAGTGCAACTTGCAAAACTAAATGAGTGTGTTGTAACATTTGCTAGTTTCGCTAAAGAGGCCACTCCTGGTGAAGAGATCTCGGCTCTTTCCTCATCGAATGAAGTGCTGGATATTCATCAAGGAATACCGATATGCAAAGCAAGAACCAGAGCTACCTGTTTTTAAAAATCTGATTCTACAACATCTTTAGGTTTCTTTCTTTTCATTAATCTCATTAATGAAGTCCCATCATTTAATATTTCCTAAACATCACAGAAAAATGAAACGAAAATAAAACGTACGCTTATACCATCCGCATTCGCCACGGGGCCCGTCATGCACCGTTAGGTTACTTAACTACCGGCAGAGCGGGGGCTGGACTAGCGCGGGTGCAAAACATAAGCAACGTTTATTATATATCATATATATAATATAACATACGTCTTACGTAGTTATATGATCACATCACAGAACCAAGCAGCAGAAGCAACATATGAAGTATTGGATATACTAGGATTTCCGTGTTTTAAATTTAGCCAGTAATATAAAACACGGATTCCACGGTCTTGAAAAATAGCCAAACCCACATCCCTAGACCCCTATGAGAGCGGCAAGTAATCCTACCAATTCTAGAGTTAGGAGACCCGGTCTCAACTCCTTGAGATGGTCTCCCACTGGACTCTAGAACCCGGTTACGTGTGCTCCCCGTCTTGGGTATATCCTAATGCGCAAAAGAAATAATATACATCAATGGCGACATCATCCTCAATCCGGAAGTGCCCCAATAAAAGAATATTACATACAGATTTTACATGAATGAAAATAAAAACTCTCATCTCACATTAAAAAAAAACCCGGCTATTCATTCACGACGATCCAATAAATCATATCACCAGCAACACATAATATCTCATGTCATCAACGTAAGTAAATATGTGTATCCTGAAATTTCGTTGACATATAGCAACGAGTTCGGGATACCCCATATATTACACTTACGGTCGCAGAAAAGAAATGAAAAACTACAATAATTAGAATCTGTATATCCTTAGACATCATAAACCCGGAATATCTCATATTCCGAATTTCATGCCTAACCTATAAACCTTGTATTTTAGTCTCATATTGAAAACACTTTTCAATAACTTTAGTCGGGTAATTCAACAAGATTCCCGACTACATTATCGAACACTCGTCGGAAACTTCAGCAGATGGCCGCACCCCTGATACCGTTGACGAAGTGAACTAAGGCGGAACACTATGGCCGCAAGCACCCGAGTGGATGCTTTTGGCTATGGGGTTCTCCTACAGTCACTTGGTCGCGGCTATGGGGCGTGGCTGTCTACTAGAGTTACCCGGCGAGTGTTCGTGTACAATACGCGATTGTGACGGAGTTTTGATCCGAATCAAAACTCCGTGGCAACCGATTAACCGAGACTAATACACTAGGTTTATAATATACCAACTAGTTTTCACAAAAACTAATTATTTGGATTCAAAGTCTAAACGACATTAAACATTTCGATCGGTTTAACAAACACCCACAAAATCCAGAGACCTCAACAACTTGAGAAGCATTAAAAATATTCAGAGAGTGCAAAATGGCCAAATGGAGCAGTAGTAGAAAAACGAAACCACAACAACCCTAACTTGCCACAGAACCGCTGCCAAACATGGTGTTTGGCCGCGCTTCCACGGCCATTTCTTGGAGTTAGGTGCTTAAATTTCTACAGGCTCCATAAAAAACCCTGCACGATTTTTTGGATATTTTTAATCACGAAAATTCCAACATTTGAAAAATTCGACAGAAACATCACGGATCGGGCGTTTCGAAAACCGATCGAGCACTTTAACATCGTAAAAACCTATCCAAATATTCTAGCTTGGCTTTGATAGCATGTAAGTCAGGTAGCCATCCCATCCAATGGGGTCGCCGTGGCACCTATAGGTCCCTCAGCAGCTACTTTTTACGTATGCCACCTCGCGAGGACTACAACCCGCCGTAACACCTTCCGGTCTCGGGACACCCTGGGGGTAAGAGACTATGCTTCGCCACACTGTCATACAGTGAGAACCCCCCATAGGTCGACATCCAATGCCTAGTAGCTCTGATATCATGAAAGTCTACCTTAGCACCACCATGAGGTTTTAGTAGTATCAAGCATGCCGAATTAAAAAAATTTAGGTGCTAAGTTAGACTTAACCAAGATCATAACTGGAATTTTAGGGTTTAACCTATGATGATATGTATACTAAAGAGAAGTGAAGATGTCTATACCCTCATAGATTGAGTCCTTCACTTCATAGGCTGTGTGTAGTAGTCCACGCGACTCCACTAGGCTCCACTTGAGAGTTTGGACGAGCTTCCTCCGATGACCATCGTATCGAAGATGATTCACATGAAGCCTGCTAGCTCAAGCTACCTCTTCACTAATCTCCTATTAGTGAAGGAAACACGCCACACCAAAGTGCTAATTTGGTGTGGGATGGTGAAGTAGGGGATTTGGTTTGCTCACTGGTTTTATTCAAAACTTCATGGTTCACATCATATGTGAGGGGTTGGAGTTTTGATAGCATGAAGAAAAGGAAGAAGATGAGAGCAAGAGAGCAAGTGAGGAAAAATATCCAAGTCTTGTGAAGTATGAGAAGAATGGCTTGATAAATCCTCACACTTATTGAAGCATGCACAATTTTTATAATAAACAAATGTGACCATGCTTCTATAGTGTTAAATAAATCAATATTCAAATTGTCAAGCCATGCCTCACCCTCCACAAATTCCACCTCATTTCTATTTTCACAAAATAGAAATTCATTCCATGTTACATTATATATATTTATATATATATATATATATATATATATATATATCTCAAATATATATATATATATATATATATATATATATATATTAATACATATATGAAAATAATTAGTGAGGTAATAATATTAGTTAAGATATAATTATATCATATATAATATATATCATATTATTAAATCAACACTTGATTTAATAATCCAGTTACATCACATATAACCAACTAATATTATTTATCTGTATATCACATCATCAAATCAACACTTGATTCGATAATCTAGTTATATCACATATAACCTGACCGATAACAGATAACTGCCAAATTACAATACGGTATCACATACACGTATTTAATCAGGCCCACACACATATCACATATGTGCCCTACTTCGTTTCGCTTGAACCAGGGAACTTCTGTGTGTGACTCTAAAGACTCGTTAATAAGCCAGCAGTAGGTGATGATCACGTCAGTCACCTACAAGCAGTCAGCGGTACTAGCTGGACGTAACGGCTACCCGGGTATTGAGTGATATGAAGATCAACAAGCAAGCTCGTCCATATTCTCCATGAAGCCTATCAGTAATACTACCATAAAGTCCGGTCTCTTCGTCTGATATGTCGCATATCATGTCTAGGGGTGGTAAACGTCAGACCCTAGTAACGTGATAAGTCATGTTGATGTATTGCCTATAATGGTTCGAGAAACTACTGATAACTCTTATCAGTAAATCTCAGCAGCAGCCCTGGCCAGGGACTTCCAGTTATAGCCAATCGAGTATAGCGCAACATCAACCCCCAATACCGGGAGAGACGAAACCCCTCCTATCGCTCATTGCCTCCATATGACTCGGGACTGTACCCAAAATCCACCTGTTTGCACGTCTTCTTTGAGCGTGGTAAGGAGGAAATCAAAGCACGGTGGGAGCCACACAAGACTCTATGACAATCTCGGGTCTACAGACTAACCTGTACCAGTGTCACCAGAGGACTGCTATCTGACGATAGGTATACTACCAACTAGGAGTCCTCGGCGAGTCTGTTCGGTGTAACCATTTTCTAATGAGCACCTGTGTACAATCTTTGATATCACACACCAATGGTTATGGGATCAACCATCGCCCTCCAAGGGATAAGAAACGTATACACTAGTCTACTCTGAAATATTGATGCCCTGTCTCGATATTCCCTCGACTAGGAACAGTTAATGGATGTACTTTTGGACCACCCTAGCCCCACTAGTATGATCTCATCGTAATCCTGGTAGTCAAGTACATATCCTAAAGGCTTTATCAACATGTAAGAGAAAGACAGTATAAAAATACCAATCTACATGTTAAAATAAAAGTAACCAGATAGCATACTATGATGTCGAGCAAGAAAGTCCTCTGTATATATGTTCAAGCATCCACTATATCAACAATAATGGCCTCTAGGGCATACATATTCCTAACACATAGCGAGTCCTGAATGCCGTCTTCGGAATATCAGACTCTTTGACCTTCACCTGATGATAACCCAAACGAAGATCTAGTTTTGAGAAAACACAAGACCCACTTAGCCGATCGAACAAATCATTTATGCGCGGTAGTGGATACTTGTTCTTTATCGTGACTTTGTTCAGAGCTCGGTAGTCTATGCACATTCTGTATGGACCTTCCTTCTTCTTCACAAGAAAAACTAGAGATCCCCAATTTGAAGTACTAGGACGAATCCATCCTTTCTTCAAAAGTTCGTTCAATTGAGTACGGATCTCCTTCAATCCTTCTGAACTTAAGCGATATGGTGCTTTGATCACCGGTTGTGCATCAGGTACTAAGTCAATACTGAATTCAAGAGCTCGATCGGGAGGCAAACCTGAGATGACTTCAGGGAATACATCCTCAAACTCTCGAACTACCTCTGGCTTGTCTTCTTCCGCTTGTATTGTTGTAATCACTGCCTTCCTTTGTAGGTGCTAGGTTCAGCTTTGTAGGTGCTAGGTTCCAGGGTACGGTCTCCACTCTTGAAATAAAAGACCGGATGATCTGGAATCTCGAACACTACTCTCCTTTGATGACAATCGATGGTAGCGAAGAAAGTTCATAGCCGGTCCATACCTAAGACTACATCGAAATTCGGTATGTCCAGCACATTGAAGTCCGCATAAAATTCTCTGCTGCAGACGACTAGTGGACACAGATCGTATCCCAGAGTTGCCTTTAGAACGCCGTTCTCTGAACTGACATTCCAGCTGGATACGAGCGGTTTAACTGGAATTGCATGAGTTCGGACGAACCGTTGCGACATAAAGCAATGTGATGCTCCAGTATTAAAGAGTGCTAAGGCAGGTAGGGAGGCTACTAAGATTGTACTTAAGTTGTGTGGAATATGTTTAGGTATAGGAAAAGATATGTGTGTGTGTGTGTGTGTGTATACACAGTTTGAAAAGGTTTGAAAGATTGGGAGTAACCAGTGATGACTTAGCCAGTGGCTTCAGCTTCTTCTATAGTCATTGTGAAAGCCCGTCGCCTAGGTACATTCCTCCTTACTGGAGGCACATTCCTCTGTCCTTGAGGCATGTTCCTCTGTGCCTGATAGAACTGACGAGTAGGCTGTGCAGGAGGTCCACATGGAGGTGGAGCTAAGAGAGCAAGACGAGGTGCAGGAGCCTGGATAGATGGCCGCCGCGGATAGGTGATCGCTGGTCGGGGTGCGGGAGCGGGGTGAGACGATGTGGGCAATCTTCAATGGCGTGAGTGGATGTGCCGCAAACTAAGCATAGGCGGTTAGCACGCCGGCAGTCCTTTGCCAGGTGCCCATTCCTTTTGCAGTAGAAGCAAAAGTCTGGACTGGGCCGGTTAAAAGTTACTCCCGGTCTCCTGGGTACAAACAATGGCCTGGAAGAGGATCCTCCTGCTATCTGTATAGCAGGGCGCTTCATACCAGCAGACTGAAGTCTGCCTTTCTTCTTTACAACTGCCTCATATTTTCGGGCAGCCTTCAGAGCAAGATCGTGAGTTGGGAAATCCCCTGTAGCTAATGCTGCTTGGATCTCTGGGTCCAACCCTTGCTGAAATCTTCGAGCTCTGATCTCAGCAATCGGTATGAGATGTGCCGCAAACCTGTTACGGTCTTATATTAGCAATGTAGTATGTGATATTAAGAAATTGAATATTGAGACATATCTTACCTGCTAAGCATGGTAAACTCAGCATCATATTCATCCACAGATTTGTTCCACATCGAACCTTGCTCCAAGTGGATGAAATGTTGTTCCATGTCAAAACGGGCAGTCTCGGGAAAATATTCCGCGTAAAACATGTCACGAAATGTCTTCCATTCAATCGGCTGGCTGAGTCGGCTTTCTTCAGTCTTCAACGAAACTCTGGCGTTATCAGTGAGTTGCAGCTTCGCAACTCTCACCCAAGCAATTTCTGGCACTTGTGCTGCTTCCAGGTCATCTTCAATAGACTGAGTCCACTCCTCTGCCTCCAGGAGGCTCTCTTTCCCAGAAAAGTTCTTAGGGTACAGTGCCCGGAATTGCTTCACTCCAGGTGCTTCGGTCTCAGAGCGGTGCAAAAGGATAGCAGTCTGCTGCTGCTCACCCTCCAAGAGGCTCTTGATTGCCTCAAGCAATACCGTCTGCTCATTGATAGGAGCTTCTACGATAGGTGGTGGTGGTAGAGTAGGTGGAGTGTTTCCATTCACGTTGGTGCCCGTGTTGTTCGGGGAATCCATAACCTTGAGAGAAAAGTAGGGTTATGATAGATTCAAGGAATTGAAAATGTAAAGAATGTATAGTTGCTGATTCTTATAATTCTTGTGATATATTGCTTTGGTTTCCATGCAGAACCGACCTGCATGGCCCGCCAACAAAACCTGTCACGCCCCGCTTCCCAGTGTATGGGGAAGGAGACATGACTGGCCGAGACGTATTTACTTAGAAGTAAACACGTTAAGCGTAAATAAGCAATATAAATGTAAAGCACAAGAATGACAAGAGATGTAATAAAACAATAACTTTTTATTGATAATCATTCTTTACATACAACTAAAAAGTAAAGTACAATGATAGAAAGCGATGCCAAAACAATGGCATAAGAACTGAAAAGAAAATAGTACAAGTAAGGCCTAAAAGTCTGCCTCTTCTGTAAACAGCTCCAAGTCGTCCTTGCCGGGCTCGATCTCCTGAGAGTCGGGTCCTCCTGACAACATTCCAAAGAAAAAAGAGACAAGAATATCGTCAGCGAACTAGTGCTCGGTAAGTCCCAAAAGATAGAATGTAATAGATAGGTAAAGAGAATAGAATAGGTAAAGTATGTGTTTGTTATGCTAACGTAGTTGTTTGTAGCTTGGTACAAAATGTATCAGTGTATACGAGAGGAGTCCAACTTACTCCGTGGACTAAGGTAACATGCAAGTACAAGGCCCCGTCAAAACCCATGGGACAACGGCACGGGATGTTCATATAGGTGTCTTTTAGTAACCATCATCGTGCCACTTTTAACACATTCCGTACCAATCTACCCCGTTAAAATCCCGTAATGTATATTGTATTGATTGTAGTTATCAGACTTGCCGAGACCATAGTATAAGTTGTTCATGTAAACTGATTCAGGATGTAAACGGTAGTCATGTAGTCAAGTTCAAGATATAGCCATGGTTCGGTCAAGTCAAGTTATGTTGCATGTTTGACATTGTTCTAGTATTCATGTTCAAGTATATTGGATCCATGTTGAATTGTATTTATATTTGGATTGGGTTCAGATTGATTTAGACTTAGACTCAGACTTGAGTCAGACACTTTAAACAGACTTGGATCCTGAATTAGGCTTAGGAGTTATCGGTAACTGCTGCACATGGACGACAAGATTTGTGTCTTTTTCCAAGATAATTACCATTGATAACCCCATTTTAGTTTTCTACCTTAAATAGGCAAGCACCCACTTTCTCCGGCTCCCTAAGGCTCAAAAGAATTGGTCCCGCTTAAACCTATATTTACTAGGGTTCTTATTGTAATTTAATATAACTTGAGGAGGTTTTATGAAAAATATTTTTAGTATACATTCAAAATAAATCTCAAGTATTTATTTATGTTATTTAGAATTGTCATGAAGGCGAATTTTAAAGAATGAGTTATATTAGTGAAAATATTCATAGCTTGAATAGTTCGAGGTATTTTAATGTAACTTTGACTTGTATTGATACTTAATGGTATTTTCATGAAACTTGTAATTCTTTTATTTGTTTAGAAAACATGGAATTTAATAATATCTTAAAAATATGTGGTTTGATAATATTTATATAATTATTAAAAATAAATTTTTATTATTAAATAGAAATTATCGTTTTTCTTAAAAATTGTATTAAAATTCCATCGAGATCGTATGCTCCGTGAGGAGGTCTGCATCTCGCTCGACTAGTCCTGAGGATGTGCGATAATCTGCACCATCTAATAGCGGGTTCCCCAAAATGGATTGTAGAGGTATAATCGCAAAGAATTAAGTAACATAATTTAAAGAAATCCGGTTTTTAATAGTTTAAGGTATTTTGATGAAAAGTCATATTTTACCACAAAAATATTATTCAAGAGAATCGTGCTATGTCAAGATGTGTGTATGTGAGAGGTAGGTCATTATCTCGTGAGATTTTCTAAAGGTAATAGTTATCAAAACAACTAAAGATGTCGTATGTAAATTTTTTCATGGTATCTAAACGAAAAACGCAATTTAAAGTTACATAACATGATATTTTAAGATAAAAATTGTTCTAATTATTTGTTCCATGATTAATGAGCAAGGTATACTGATATGGATAAGTGATTCCTAAGAGAAATTGAAATTTTAAAGATTATAGAATCGAATGTCGGTATAACTCCACTTACCGACAAGTTTTAAAAAGAAGAATTTTTATGGTAGAAAGAGAAGAGGGAAGATGGTACTTACTTGCTAAAAGAATAGAAGGGAGATAGAGAAAGAGAATGGTAGCCTTCGTGTAGTCGCTGTGTCACCGTAAACGTCTCGAATTCTCGTCGAAAATTGACCTAGGGCTAACTCCACTTGTACTTTTCTTGGACTTAGAAATTTTAAGAATTTAGGCAATAAATTTCAGAATGAAGAGGGCAAGGGTATGGGGTTGTATTTGTAGGATGAAATTAGGGTTTACGAATTGAAAAAAGAATTAAAAATGCATTAAATTTTGGATTTAAAGCTTCATTTTAATTCTCTGTTAATTTTCAGGGAAATCAAACAGAACAGGGGTAGTGGGATAGGCTAAAGGTTTTAGTGTGCAGAGAACGGGGCTATTCCCTATGGTGGGGCCCGGCGGTGCCAGCCAAAAGGAGGATCTCGCCGGTCGAGTTGAAGGGGTGGGGGCTTGGATTGATGCCACGTGTCCTCGGCTGTTCATACAAAATTGTGCACATGTTTATTTTTCTGTCTTTTTATTTCTTACGTGTAAACTTTTGGGCTTCCAAAAAGTTTAAAATAAAAATCAGTAAAAATTATATGTGACTGATGGGATTCGAACACAGGGGCTGCGTCACAGTAGTGCAAGGCTTTACCAGTGAGCTACAAATTGTTTCTTGCTGTTCTTAAACAAATTTAATTTATAACTTGTACTCAGGTTAGCAAACTTTATTCTGTATATTAACTTTAAAAAAATTTGGTACAGTGAAATTAGAGTCGTTACACACGGTCGCGGATATTATCACATGCACTGATAAACATATACTTAAAATTTCGATCGACTAAACTTTTCCATATTGATCCCAAATGCAATCAAGCACTCAAACAAATCTGGACCAAAACCATATATCCCAAAAATCATATTTCCAAGAATTAGAGTGCTAGAAGAAATTTGGCACACTTTTGCCACAAGACGAACGCGAAACTGCCGCCAATAGGCAAGTATTGCGGCGCTTCCGCCGCCATTTTGTTGGTTCAAGTGTCCAAATTTCTTGTGGTGCCCTACAAATGCCTGCACGTATTTTTAAGACACTCTGAAATATTTTTTGAACAGGTTTTAAAATCGGCAGCGGGCATGTCGAAATGGAAAAACGATTTGGAAAAATTGGTCGATCGACATTTTAACCTTGTGCAAACTATCTAGTAATGGTTTATGGGGTGGCTCTGATACCATGTTGGGTTACGATAGCGCCCTGGCCATCTTCCATGGTCGATGCGGAACAAAAATGACGTTTATAAAATTTGGCGCTAACGAACCCGTCTTGAATCGAACCATAAACCTATACCAGCAAACTACAAAGAACTAAACTACAAGGTAAGAAATGGTTATACCGAATGAACCATGTCCTTCGGTCTTCTACCATCTTCCCTAGCTCTTTGAGGCGTCCTCGACTGAACTTGGCCACCGGTCTTCCTCCGTTGAAAATGATCTACCCGAGGGATGTAGCTCATGGCTCTAGTTCCACACCAAAGATCAAGTGAAGCAACTAGGCACTCTAGGTTACTAATTTAGAGTGCCTAGGATGTAGTGAAGTGTTAAAAGTGCTTATCTATCTCACATCCTCTCTTGATTCTCAACTCATGAGATTGTAGAGAGGAGGTTGAAGATGAAGGTGGAGGAACTCATGAAAACCCAAGAGGAGAGTGAAGCTAATGGTGAGATGAAGAAAAACCAACCATACTATTTCATCCAAATCAAGTGTGAAAATAACATGAAGCATGGTTTTAAGAAACTCATTTTTCCAATATAAAATCAAGCCCATGCTTGAATAGTTTCCACAAATGAATTAACAATTCATTTGTGCAACACTATAAAAGCATGGCTCTCACCATACTCCTCTCTCTTGATTTTCCACCTCATTACCCATTAAAATAAATGGATAAAAACTAATTGAGGTGTCCACCTTCTAGAATGTTATCTGTACAAATACGGATTACACTCTACTGTTTATACATGCCAGTATTCATACCGAATACGAATACCCGAAGAGATAGAATGGCACAAAGAACATAATACTAGAATATACATATCGAAATACATATACGTAAATTATTAAATCAATACCTGATTTAATAATACGGCTCAAACCCGAGCCGGCTAGTATTATCAACTATCCGATCGAAAGTCTGGGTACATAGTACAATCGATTGATCAGAACCCTGCACGTATCCAATACGGCAAATACATCATTTCGCCAGAACCAGGAAAACCCTCTGTGTGGGACTCTAAAAACTCGTCAATACGCTGGAAGTGGGTCTAACCACAAGCACGTTAGCGGCACTAGCTGTACGTAACGGCTACCCAGGTATTGAGCGAAAGAAAGGCCGACAAGCAAACTCATCCGAACCCCTACTGAGTCTGTCCGTGACAATCTCCATACAGTCTGATCTGTTTGTCTAAGAGTATCGCATATCGAGTCTAGGGGGGTGGATAAAGTCAGACCCCTAATAACGCGATATTTCATGTCAGTATGAAGCCCATCACTAACTAAGAAACCACTAATCTAAATCAGTAATTCTCGTCTACCTTGGCCAAGGATTTCTGATGATGGCCACCTGTACACCGCGCGACATCAACCCCAAATACCGGGAAAGACGAATCCCTGACGATCCGCTCACTGCCTCTATGTGACTCGGGACTGTACCCAACTAAAACCTGTTTGCACAACTCTTTTGAGCCGTGGTAGGGTAGTAATCAAAGCACAGTGGGAGCTCACACGAGACAAATGACGATCTCAGGTCGACAGACTAACCTGTACTCATGTCACCTGGGAACTGCTATCTGACAATATGTATAATACCAACCAGCATGTTCCCGGCGAGTCCATCCAGTGTACTCATTGTTGGCTATAGTGCCCTCAAGTCAATTATTGGATCGCAGGCACGTGATTGCAATGATTGAGGGAGGACCTATACCGGTAGGACAGTCTTACTCGGGATAATAGTATGCTATCTAGTTTGTCTTTATCATCGTGTACATGCTTTAGGTGACACTACAGATCACTATTACATGTTGATAGAGCACATATGATTCTTGCTTGACTACCAGCAGTATAATGGCGATCATATACGTGGGAGCTGGGTGGTCTATAAGCACATCCTTAAAGTGTCCCTAGTCGTAGGAGTTTCGAAACTGGGCATCGATACTCCAAGAGTAGACTAGTGTATACGGATCGAGACCCCGACGAGGGGCGGTGGCCGGTCTCACAAGCCATTGGTGTATGTTGGTTCACCTAAGATGTATACAGGTGCTCATTGGGTTATGAGTACACCGGACGGACTCGCCGGGAACATGCTAGTTGGTATTATACCTATTTTCAGATAGCAGTTCCCTGGTGGCATGTGTGCAAGTTAGTCGATCGACCTGAGATCGTCATTTGTCTCGTGTGAGTTCCCACTGTGCTTTGATTACTACCCTACCACGGCTCAAAGGAGTCGTGCAAACAGGTTTTAGTTGGGTACAGTCCCGAGCCACATAGAGGCAGTGAGCGGATCGTCAGGGGATCCGTCTCTCCCGGTATTGGGGGTTGATGTCGCGGAGTGCACGGGTGGCCATCACCAGAAATCCTTGGCCAAGGTAGTCGAGAATTACTAATTCGGATCAGTAGTTTCTCAGGTGGTGATAGGCTTCATACCGATACTAAATATCAAGTTATTAGGGGTCTGTCTTTATCCACCCCCTAGACTCGATATGAGATACTCATAGACGAACAGACCGGACTGTACGGATATTGTCACTGTCAGGCTCGGTAGGGGTTTCAGGATGAGTTTGCTCGTCAGCCTCCCTTTCGCTCAATACCTGGGTAGCCGTTACGTACAGCTAGTGCCACTGACGTGCTTGTGGTTAAACCCACTGCCAGCGTATTGACGTGTTTTTAGAGTCCCATACAGAGGCTTTCCCTGGTTCGGGCGAAACGTTGTAAAGGCCGTATGGTTTTATAGCAGGGTTCGATCATATACATGCACTTATGCACGGATCATGATCGGACGGATAATACTAGTGGGCTTTGGTTTAAGCCGGATCCTAGTATTATATTGTTGGATTACTTTCGTCTCGTTGTATTCGTATTCAGTCGAAATACGGATACGGGTATGTATATACGGATGAGGGGCATTCTTGTAATTCATTACAAGATTACTTTAGTAGATACCATTTCTTTTTTGTTATAAACATTTAGGGTTTTAAATGTTTATTGAGTAGAGAGTGTGACTCATTTTTGGCATTAGTTCTAGCATGTTCACTTGGTGATTCATGGATGGCACATGGGTGTGACTCATGGTGGGTCATATGGTGACATGCTAGGATTTTGGTTTGTAGTGTGAGATATTTATAGTGAGCAAGTGAGATATTTATTCTTGAGTTGTTTTCTTTAGTTGCTAGCATAATAGATTATATATTGCTCACAACAAATACTCACACAACACAATTACAAAGAAAAAGGCAGCCACCTCTCTCTCTTGACTTGCTCCTTTTCTTTTTCTTGAGCTCACACTCTTCACCTCTAGGCATCTTCTTCAACCTCCACCTTATTGTCTCATAGTTGAGAATCCATGGGTGTATTAAGACAAAGTATTCACACACAATCTCTACTTCATCTTGGCTATCTAGGCTAGCAAACTAGATACCCGAGTTGCTTCGGTTTTGAGGTGGGAGCCCGTATTACTAACCTTCGACGTAGATCTTCTTCGATGGAGGGAGACCGGAGATCAAACTTGATCGAGGATGCCGCGAGGAGCTTGGGACAGAGGTTGAAGACAGAAGGACTCAGATCGTTTGGTATAACCTTTTCTAAACTCCTTTACATACATATTTAGTGTAGGGTTAATGGTCGATTCGGGAATCGGGTTCCGTTAGCGCCGGATTTCTAAAAGTTTTTATTCTGCATTTGGCCACGGATTGATGGCCGGGGCGCTGGCGTAACCCAACATGGTATCAGAGCCAACCCATTAACCCCATACTAACTCATTGAGACATTAAAAATCCGTCATTTTTGTCGTGCAAAACTGCCGACAAAAACATTTCCGAAAACTGAAAGTTTGAGATGTTTGCACACCCCCGCGGGCTCACGGTTTGAACTGAGAACCTGCGGGGTGGTGCATGGGCACCACGAGGAAACCCTGGGGGACCAAATGGCCGGGCCCACTCCCCAAGACCACCACAAGGTGGTCTTGGCGATGGGGACCCGAAACTACCCCACCTTGGGCAGTTTCGGGTTTGCCTCACCCCCTGGCCACCTCGTGGTGGCCTCGGGGGTAGGGTACCCCCTATAGCCCCCCCAACTTGAAGTTAATTTTGTGCTCTAACTCTTCGCGAAGATTCAGGCGCGTTTCGTTTTGATTCGGACTTCCGAATTGGCATTAAATGGTCGGTTTTTGGAACTTTAGCTCACCGTTTTTTCATGGTTTTGGAAATTGGTTTAGTTTTCTAATTGCGTGCGGAATTCTAATGTCATAGTTTTCAGTACATGCATTACTATCTGCGACCGTGAATGTTATTAGATCGGTACAACTTGTCCAATTGCTATATGTTTTTTAGACGGGTTTGTGAACGTGACATTCACGTTGATGTTCTGTGTTGTGTTGTGGTTGTGGCGGGATCGTCGTGGTGGATAGCTTGGGTGCAATGGTAGTACAGTTTAGGTTTATTTGTACATTTGATATTGCGGGACGAGCGTCCGACATGTGGACTGCCGTCACTGCCAGTTTGTATATTATTTATTTGGGGCACGACCGGGTTGAGGTCGATGTCACCCTTGTACTTATTTTCTTTTCTGTACTAGGATTACCCCGCGGTGGAGTGCACGAATAGTCGAGTTCTATAGGGAAACAGGCCCGCATCTCATGGCTTTGAGAAGGAGGGGCCTCACTCTAGAATTAGCAGGCTATTCGCTGCACTCGTAGGGGGTATAGGTTGACCCAAGGAGGGGTGCTTAAGTTACCGGATGCCGTGAAGTGCCGGGTGGCCCATTCACTTTGATGAAGGAGGCTGCCTCGCTTCTGGTTTTGGCGGTGACTTGCCGCACTCGTAGGGGTCTAGGTTTTCATTACACAGGCTATCCACACGACCAGGGGAACGTCGGGTTTCACTTGCGGCTCAAAGGAAACCCGGGGCTCCCAGATAATCTGTATTGTTCTGTGATGCTTATCGCTTATCTGTGATGTTGCATCTATCATGCCTGGAGAGATTATTATATATTGTTATATATATACTAGTAGATGTTGTATATGTTTTGCACCCACGCTGGTCCATTCCCCGCTCTGTCATTAGTTAAGTAACCTAACGGGTGATGACGGGACCCAGTGGCGAATGCGGATGGTATATACGTGCATTATATTTTTGTTCTTTTCTGGTGTGATTAATTGATGGGACTGCGTTGATTCTGATCAATGCAAGGAAAACAGACATATTCGATGTTGTTGGAACAAATTTTCAAAAGCCGTTATTGCAAGGATGTTTTCTTTTGCTTTGCACAGCGGTATTTGGTTATGAATATCCAGCTCCTCATTCGACGAGGCAAGGGCCGGGATCCTTTCATCGGGAGTGATCCCTTAGGCAGAAGTTTGCGTCAGGATAATAACTTCACTATAGTCGATTACTTTTTGGTTTGCATCGAGATATTCAGTGGGAATATCCCGCACCTCATTCTACGAGGAAAGAGCCGAGATCCCTTCACCGGGAGTGACCTCTTTAGCGAAGGTTTTCGCCACTATACATTTGTAAAAAGCTGTCCGGTTCCTTCAACGATATCAAGTTCATTACGTTAAAGGTTTTTCACCAAAAACCATTCGTAGCCCTCCGTAATTTCAGACGAGTAGCACTTAGTATTCATGCTATGTTTGTTGGCCTTCGTCAAGGCATAGTGTATGGTCGCTGTTTGTTACTTTTCTGTTGAATAGATAGATGCGTTGGTTTGGGACAGTCGTACTACTTTGTTGGCCTTCTTCAAGGATATGTACAGGTGGGTTCAAATTAATCTGGACAATGATGGGTAGAACTTGACATGTGACTTATGATTTGTTGGCCTTCGTCAAGGTCATAAGAGCATGGGGTAAAAATAACATCGGGAGTTTCAAACATACAGGAAACTTTCCAAGCGTGCGCATACTTTTTGGAGTGTGATAACGTGAGTGGATTCCATCAGGTTATCATGCGATGATAGTTGGATCCCGATACCCACTGATGAGTTGGTTTACTCCTCGGGTGATTTTAGATGATCCCGACTAATTCTTCTTTCAGGTTTGGTGGAGAATTTGATGATACAGTGGGAGACATCCTGATTAGATAAAGTGATTAACCATTCTGATTTAGGTTAGAGTGCACGCTGAGTGTTTCTTTTCTCTCTCTCTTTGGCAGCGACAATGTCCCGACCCTAGACTAGAACTCAGAATTCAAGTTAACCGAACCTTCTTAAGACACTAGCCTTTGGATTGTCAGAGTTGCATACATCGTTACCACTCCTTCTTTTACCCTTTGCTTTTATCTGGAACATTCCATATCACTACGAAGATCCACATTTTTTGGATATGACTATCGTATAGTTACATACGAACTCGAAGAAACTTGTTTCAGTTTCGAGGATGGTTTCCGGTTCTGGAGAAATTGAATAGGATTATTCAGTTGTCTTTTCCTTTTACCTTCTCTCAGGTTGTGAGGGCTCCCTGGATTAGGAGAGGGTAAGCCTATTGCGCTTATTGGATAGTCTTCTTCCAAACCATGGGCAGGTGCCAAAAGGTGGGGAAGGAAGAAAACCGATTAGCCTAAGTGTGGTATACAGAAGGTAATAAGTAAAGACAAAATAAAGGGATTAGAAAGAGGGGCAAAGTAAATTGCGACTACTATCCTTCACGACCAAATCGCGTATTTCATCGCCACTCCTACTTCACCTTTGAATTTCTCCAGAACACCCCGTATCACTACGAAGATCCACAGTTATTGAATGATCCATCATACTCGAATGAACTTGTTCCAGTTCGAGGATGGATTCTGGTTCAGGAGAAATAGAATAAGGATTATTCTGTTGTCTTTTATCTTTACCTTCTCTCAGGTTGCATGGGCTCCTAGGATTAGGATGGTACACCTATTACGCTTATTGGATAGTCTTCTTCCAAACCATAGGCTGGTGCCAAACGGTAGGGAAGGAAGAAAACCATCTAGCCTAAGGGTGGTGTACAGAAGGTAATGAGCAAAGACAAATAAAGAGATTTGGAGAGATGGCAAGGAGATATAAGGTTACAGTCATGAATCAGGATAATGGAAGAGGCATTACTAGGAATACCCGGATACCCCTTCGAAACATTTTCATATTTCAGTTTCACTATGCGTTGTTAATTAAAAACTGATTTCCCAATTAGATTCTTACTCCACGGTATGTATTTACCAGGTTTGATTCTCACATCTGTATGATTTTACAGATGATGAGTGGGAGTAAGTTATTGGGAATTAGATGATCATATCCTCATTATATCAGAATTCGTTGTAATTGGTAATATTTGAGGAAATCTCCTGGGGTTTTGCCTGATAGCAGATATTTGGTTTTGAATATCTGTTGTTATGCACCAATTTCAAACTGATATATCTGTACATTTATTTTATAAAGTGATATATAACTTTTTGAAATTATGTCCATGACATTTACCTATATCAGTTGATGGTTGGGTAAGGAGCATTAAACAGCTGTGTAATTCTTCTTAACCATAAGTACAGTTTTCAGCCTACGACGCACAGGGTTTGAGTTATTCAACTCAGGGGACTTATACAAAGCATTGTATGTTGTCCAGTGTCCATTAGGATAAAGGGGTTGGTGCCCATACTATATTCTGTTTACTTGTGACTTCTCCAGTTTTAGACAAGTATTTCGTAGAAATACAATGTCCAAATTTTGAGAAGTTATAGGTACACGAATAAAGCAGAGAACCATGTGTTGCAAGTGTCAGGATTCTTTAAGGTGATCGAAGATATAGATACTTGTGTTTGGTATTCAATTGATAGTAATGGTTTTGAGAACTTGCTTCTTTTCAGGTTACTTATATCTAGATGTACTACTAAGTTGAGTAATGTTGATCGGCCTCTCTCCATTTAGTTGACATGCACTGGAGACAGCTGCATGATTTGAATCTGGTTTCAATTAAATCAATGCCTCTGTTTCTATATTGTATATAGAATGGTTCGTATCTTAACGATGTTAAGGTATATGGAGTTTTCCGGCTTATGCTTAAAACCAGACTCTGGATAACTCAAGGCACGTTTCTGTAATGGCGGTTTTTGGGTTAACCCGGGCTATGACGAGAGTTAACTTTCTACCATCTGGAAGATCAATAGTGATATTATTCTTGACTAGCCACATGTTTCCCCAATCAGAGCAAAGCTCTGTTCAAATTCCAAGATTGGAAATGAAGCAACGCTTCCTTTCCCCCAATCAGAGCAAGGCTTTTGTATTGAAATTCTAAAATTCAAAAATTGAAGCAACGCTTCAGATTCTGCGCACTGCGCGCCACGTGTCAAACGCAGACGCGCCAGCGCCGGATGCGCTGTGCCCTAGGCAGCGCACCCCAATCAGAGCAAAGCTCTGTTTCAAAATTCAAAATTTAAAAATTGAAGCAACGCTTCAGATTCTGCACGCTGCGCGCCACGTGTCAAACACGGGTGCGCTAGCGCAGTTGCGTTGCGCGCCACGTGTCGAACGTAGGTGCGCTAGCGCAAGGTGCGCCAGCGCTGGGATTAAAAATTCCCCACCGTCAGATCAAAAGATCTACTAATAATAAATTATTAATTAATTAGAACTAAAGTTCTATTATGGAAAGATTTTTCAATCTTATTAAAACAAGAAGATTATCTTTTGTAAAACAGGAGCCTTAGGATCAAAGATCCAACGGTGGGAAATATTCCCAAATCAATCAGAGAAAGATCCCTTAAAACTGATTTAACAAATCATTTGGCCCTATATAAAGGACCCTAGACTTCAAGTCTAAAATATACAGAAGACAGAAGAAAAGAGAAAAAAAAAACCTCTGCAAAAAAAGAGCAAGCTCTTAGAAAAAAGAAGATTTTTCTTCATCTTCAAGGTAAAAAAGAACTATGTTCTTGAATAATAGAGATGAAACCATCTCGTAAAAAGAAGAATCATCTTCTAAAAAGATCAGAGATCTAAGAAAAAGACCAAGGTCTTTAATAAAAGAAAAGATCAAAAAGATCTAATCATAAAAAACTAAAAGAAGTATTTTACTTCATTCACAGATCTTTTGATCTATAATGGCAGAGCCTTTTATAAAAACAAGAACTTTTGTTCTTGGATCTTGAGGAAAAATCCTCCTTTGAAGAACATAAATTTGTTCTTTGATCTTAAAATTGATCAGATGCGCCTTGCGCAATTGAAAAGTGCCTTGCACTCATGAATTGCGCCCTTGCGCTCATTGGACCGGCGCTCAGCGCCAAAACCTGCCACGTGTCAACCAGAGACACAATCTGCGCCATGCGCTTCTAAAACAGAGCACTGCGCTCATGGGCTGGCGCTCAGCGCCAAGCGCACCACGTGTCACTCACTGGTGCGCCAACAGACTAGCGCAACACGCTCATAAACTAAAAGCGCAATGCGCTAACAAACTAGCGCTTAGCGCTAAGCGCGACACGTGTCCTCTTCGTGTGCGCTACCCGACAGAAGCGCAATGCGCTCTTTGACTGGCGCAAAGCGCCTGGCGCGCCATGTGGCGCACTGTCAGAACACAATTTGTTCTGATCAAGACAAAATATGTCAGAACCTAATGCTTAGCATTATTAAAAGGGCTGAGCCCAAATAAAGGCTTAATAGCCAGAACAAAAATTAAAATGTTAAACATTTTTAATTGGACTTAGCCCAATTCTGGCCATAAGTCCTCAATTTATATTGAACTGAGCCCATCTGCTCTTTCAACTAATTCACATCGGTTCGAGGGTACATCTCTTTACTCCTCTGATATCTGTCGTTGTAATCCTTCAACGTCGTCGGAGAGGTGATGGGTCCCGACAACCACACATTTCACAGACTATGATGTCCTTAACATTGGACCGTAATGTCCTTAAACTAACAATGGACCGTAATGTCCTTAAACTAACAATCCACCGTGATGTCCTTAAACTAACATTCGACCGCGATGTCTTTAAACTAACATTGGACTGTAGGGTCCTTAAACCCATGAACTATGATGTCCTTAACCTCGACCACTGATCAGTCGAAAATATTGCATTTTAAACACATTAATTTCCCTACCATTTGCACTCATCTAAAGGTGTTCGGTATGAATATAGCACATATTAGCAAAACATCTGTAAAATACCAAATAACTTGTGTTATACTTTATAACCGGCACTTTGAGGGAAATTGAGTGTTTATAATTGCACGCATAATCTTTGTATAGCGCAACACTTGTCTCGAGAATCTGTGCAGGAAATTCCAGGAAAAGAGCCGAAACAGGTAAAAGTGCTGAGAAAAATACGCCAAGTCCAAGACTTGTGATCTGGCAGTAATATAGAAAGAAATATGAGATTACACACATTATAAAAGTGCCACAAGGCTAGCACAAAGCAGTACAAGAAATATCATGCACAGAGGCCACTAATGGGCCGCGGATCCGCGGCCAAAGACCCCTTCCCGCGGCGGATCCGCGGCCACGTGGGTATGACGTCAGCAGACGGATCTTTTAGGCTTCTCTATTCAAGGTTCACACTCATTTAAGCCAATGCAAATTCCAGAGATCTCCAGAAGCTTCTGTCCGAACAGAAAAGCTTTGTGTTCAAGCTAAACACTCTCAAGCTTCTCAAGCAAGCCTCTCAAATAACTACCTAAGCCTAGAAGCTTCTCCCTAACCTCCAAGCTTATGAAGAAAGCTAACCCTAACTAACTATCTCTAGAACCTTCTACCTAACTACCAAGCTTGCAAGTGAAGCTAAACTAAACCTAGCTTCTAAAGGAAGCTAATCCTAATCCTAAGGCTATAAAAAGGACCCCAAGGCCTCACTCTCAAGGTTGTTGATTGTTGATCAATTTTCACCCACAAGTTGAGTGACACAACTTGTTCATTCAAACCCTAACCCTAATCCAATCACCAAAGCCAAAATTCAAGATCTTTGAGTACAAATCAAGCAAGAAGCCTTCAACCTTTTAGAAGCGACGCCGATCTTCAACCGAGCAAGTGATCCAAGATGATCCGCGACTCACGGAGACAATGCGAAGCTAAATCGATGATCGAGTTCTTTCCTCGACTCTTGTAGATCTTGAGAGAATTGTAACAAAATTGTTGATAAATAAAAGGTGAAATTTCTTTATCTTGCTTACTTTTATATTTGAGCATTATGATTAGATCTCGATTCTTGATTGTGTTCTTTGATATAATGCTTGAGTAAAAACTCCGCTCGTGGAGCAGTTGAGAGAATCAATAGATGATGATGTTACAAATCTTGAAATGATTCTTAATTCCTATAAGTTTTATAAACTCTTGTAAATTGAATCATCGACAATCTAGTTTCGAGCGAAATGCTTTATTGAATGTAACTAGAGATCAACGATCGGTAATTCAATCTACTAGAGGCTAGCTTTTGAATGAGATTTATCGAAAGGACAAAGGATGAGATGAAAAAACCCTAGTTCCTTCAAGAGATCCTTAAACCTCGATTGATCGTCATCGATCTAGTATCAAATCATTAATGGATAAGAAAACGTAATCACTAGTTTTCATCACTTCTATAGATTTGATCGATTCCTACGAGCCTCATTTCAATTCTTGAAACCTAATTCGATTGGATATCATCAATTCTTGATTCTTGATTTTGAGTTTTCTTGATTTAGATCTAGATAATTCTTGAAATTCACTTTTAAAATCTTGAATTGAATTTCTCTTTTCTTTTCTCTTTAATTTTCGACTCAACTAAAACAAATACGAGCAAATCTCACTTTCCCTGTGGACGATCCGCACTCACTAACGAACCTACATCGACACCGTTATTGATTGCGGTTTAAAAATTTCTTTGGTTGTGATTTCTATACATTTTCTACCTATACAAACGAGAATCAGTCAATCAACCGCGATGTCTTTAAACTAACATTGGACTGTGGGGTCCTTAAACCCATGGACTATGATGTCCTTAACCTCGACCGTGATGTCTTAAAACTAACAACGGACTATGGAATCCTTAAACCCATGGACTATGATGCCCTTAACCTCGACCGTGATGTCTTAAAACTAACATTAGACTGTGGGGTCCTTAAACTCACGGACTATGATATCCTCAACCTTGACCGCGATATCTTAAAACTAACAATGGACCGAGATGTCCTTAAACTAACAATGGATCGTAATGTCCTTAAACTAACAATGGACCGTAATGT
Source organism: Agapanthus africanus (assembly GCA_030015575.1). Lineage (NCBI taxonomy): Eukaryota > Viridiplantae > Streptophyta > Magnoliopsida > Asparagales > Amaryllidaceae > Agapanthus > Agapanthus africanus. Next base: position 22,458,606 of record JASDDO010000016.1, read on the forward strand.
CCTTAAACTAAACAATAGAGCCTAAATTACTCTCTTGTTGGATCTAAACGATCTCGTTAAGTTGATCTTAGTATAAAATGAGACTAACGTATCCTTAACTAACGTTTAAGTTGATCTTAGTCTCAAATGAGGCTAACGTATCCTTAAACCCAAACCCCCAAACCCAAATCTAAGAAAGATACAGATTTGGACTAGTCCACGCCCTACGGGCGACAACATAACTTAGTCTCCGTATACAATCCACGGGCAACCAAACACAAAACAAACACCCACGACACGAAGCGACCATATGAAGAAGGAGAAAGTTGTTATCGCGATGCGGTAGCGTAATTAACTGCAGGGGCTTGTGCCTGCAAGGAAGTGTAGGGTTCCTAGGCATGCTAATAAGGTCTCACAAGGCATCAACCATGCCAATTTCAAATTTTACGGGTGCCGAGAAACCCTAATACGGATCGTTGACTAGAGAATAGGCGACAAATGAAACTAGTTAACAACTTAACTAAAAGAACGGAAATACAACCTTTGTAGATCCGGTCCTCCACCTCTATAGCTCCGCAATGAAGTCTCCTCGCTGTACAAATCGGATCTTGGGCTCTAGCGTCGGCTTCATCGGAGAAAGGGCGGGCTAGGTCATCGACTACAATGCCGAAGATGATCTACGTCGAGGCATCACAAGATCAAGCTCCAACTTCACCAAGTCATGAAACTTGTGAAGAAAACACCCTATACTACTTGGCAAGAGGTAGAGGATGAAGAAATAGGAAGTGGGTTCACTTTAGAATTGTATTTCTCACTCATTTTCACTAGTTGCCATTGATGGTAGCTAGGTTTTCTTTCTTGCTCAAGATGAAGAAGAAGAAGAAAAGATATGATAGAAAATATGATAAGTATATTTAAAAAAGAAAACAATATGATACTTATCATATATTCAACCATGGTTTAGTGTAGAGATTTAACTAAGGTTAGATGAATGGTTAGGGTTAGACATGAGACAAGAATGGTGGACTTGTTCAAAGCTTCAAGAAGCTTCAATAAAAAACAAACAAAGCCGCCATTTCTTTTTCTCATTATCTTTTCCAAAACAATAATAAATAAATAAATAGATAACAAAAAGGAAAACCCTAACCATTACACAACCATGGTTTAATCTTTACACAAACCCAAGTGAGCATGTATCATCAAACATGATACAAACAAGTGCACAAAAATATATCACATATACAATGTGCATTAAGTGAGAAAATCCTTTTAAAATGAACCAATACTAGTTAACGCAAAGTAATATATCAAATATATAATTATACACTAAATCATTAAATCAACACTTGATTTAACGATCCGGTCATATCGCATATAACCGACTAGTATCCAATGTATCGGCTTATCGAATCAATCCTTGATTCGATAACTAGGCTATAACGCATACAACCAATCGATACATTCATCGCGAGAATTGGATACGGTATCACATACACGCATTATTCTCGGTCCCGCACATATCTCATATGCGCTCCTATTTCGTTTCGCTTGAGCCAGGAAACCTCTGTGTAGGACTCTAAAGACTTGTCAATACGCCGACAGCAGGTGATGATCATATCAAACACCCACAAGCCGCAAGCGGTCTGCTAAACGTAACGTCCACCCGGGTATTGAGCGATCAGAAGATCGACGAGCAAGCCCGCTCACACTCCAGTGAATCCAACCAGTAACACTTACCGTACAGTCCGGTCTGTTCGTCTGATATGTCGCATATCTCGCCTAGGGGTGGTAAACGTCAGACCCCAATAGCTCGATAAGTCGTGTCGATATGAGGTCTATAACAGTTCGAGAAACTACTGGTAACACTTACCAGTAAATCTCAGCAACCCTGGCCAGGGATTTCCGGTTATAGCCAATCGAACACAGCGCAACATCAACTCCCTATACCGGGAGAGACGAATCCCCTCCTATCGCTCATTACCTCCATGTGATTCGGGACTGTACCCAAAAGCCACCGTTTTGCACGCCCTCTTGGACGTGGTAAGGTGGAAATCAAAGCACAGTGGGAATCACACAAGACTCTATGACGATCTCGGGTCTACAGACTAACCTGTACCAGTGTCACCAGAGAACTGCCATCTGACGTGAGGTATAATACCATCTGGGAGTTCTCAGCGAGTCCGTCCAGTGTACCCAGTCTCTACCGAGCACCCGTATATCATCTCTGATGTCAAACACCAATGGATATGGGATCATCCATCGCCCATCTGTATGGGTCGAGAAGGTATATGCTAGTCTACACTGGTATATCGATGCCCCGTCTCGATACACCCACGACTAGGGACCTTGAAGGATGTACTTATGGACTACCATGTCCCCACTAGTATGATCCGCATCATAGTCCAGGTAGTCAAGTACACATCCTAAGGGCTTTACCAACATGTAACAGAGAGACAATCAGTATACACGTTAAGGTAAAGAGTAACCAGATAGCATACTATCATGTCGAGCAAGAAAGTCCTCCCTATATATGTCCCAGCATCCACTACAATATACATCCTATGTATAGTAATGGCCCCTAGGGCATACATATAACTAACAATCTCCCACTTGCACTAGGGCCATCTGTAGCAGTGGTTGTAGTATCTCATACTCAACCATCCCATAAAAGTCTCTCTCTGGGAATAGGCCTTCGTGAGTGGATCCGCCGTGTTGTCCTCTGAGTCTGCTCTCCTAACCTTGATCCCCTGGAGATCAACCATCTCCATGATCAGGTGATACTGCCTTAGAATATATCTGAATCACTGATGGGACCGGGGTTCCTGGGCCAAAGCCACAGCTCCATTGTCACATAATGGGAGGAACGAAGTTCATCTCATGAACCAATATACATCCGGACTGCCTCTTTGGTAGCATCTTAAGTAGCGATGTATCGAGCCTTTATCGTCTAGTATGCCACGGTATCTAGCTTGGAACTCTTCCAACATACCGTCCCTATACTGAGGGTAAAGACAATGCCTGTGACTGACATTCAGTCGTCTTTATCACCCTGCAACCTTTCCAGTGATTCTCCCCAGGATCAATTGATACCATCTCACTACAACTAGTGAGTATCCTAATATCCAATTAGATCTATCTCATAGATCCAAAACCCAGGATTTAGGAGGTATCACTTTGATCCTATGTGGAGAATCCTTGTGATAAGCGGAGATTGACCGAGCGTAGTATAGGAAACTCCTTTCCTATCAAGAGTATGTCATCCACGTACTCTACGAGGATCACTACCATACTCCCTACAACCTTTTTGAATATACAAGGTTCATCTACCATTTTGATGATGTCAAACTGTTTGACTAACTCATCAAAACAGATGTTCCAACTCCGCGATGCCTGCTTTATCACATAAATCATCTTGCACACGTTTCCGCTGCTCCCACTGTCTACGAGGCCCTCTGGCTGTGTACTTATAGACGCACTCTTCTAAAACATCATTCAGAAAAGCAGTCATGGCACCCAACCGCCAGATATCGTAGTCATGCTATGCAGCCGTGGCAAGTAGGATCTGGATGGACTTAAGCATAGCTACTTGAAAAAGGTTTCATCATAATCCACGTCTGGTAAATGATGCAAACTTTTAACAAGTCTAGCTTTGAAAGTCTCAACTTTTCCATGTACACCAAGTAATCTTCTCAAGATATACTTGCTCTTGATGGGGATTTAACCCTTCAGATATAGCAACCAAAGTCCATACTTTGTTGGTGTATAAGGATTCCATCTCAGATCGCTAAGCATCCAGCCATTCTTACAGAGTCTCACTCCTGATGGCCAGCTCGAAACTAGTTGGGTCATCATCTCATGACGCAATCCTCGCTCCCACTGTCATAGAGAAACCGAAGTAACTCTCAGGTGGGTGAGGAACCCTACTAGATCGGCGGAGAGGCTGAGGTTCGTTGGAATCTACTGAATCCTTTGGTTCTGTCAAATCATCAGCTGCAGTTTGTATAGCTGGAACATTTCCAGTTCTACATAACAGACGTTGCCTCGAGCTTGTCCGGATTTTGCTTTTAGACATAGGCTGGACAACCCCAAATCTTAACTAACTTAAGATATGGGCTCTTCCCATACCATATCTTATATGGAGTGGTAGGCTGTGATCTGATTCGAACCTAATTCAATAGGTATGCAGCTTCTCAAGTGCATAACCCCCAAAAGGAAAAAGGTAACTCAGTATTACTCATCATAGAGCACACTATATCAAATAGGGTGTATCTGCTCCTCCCCGATATACCATCGTGCTATGGTGTATACGGAGGAGTAATGCTGAGAGAGAATCTCATTCTCCATTAGAATAGTCCAGGTATTCCATGCACAAGTATTCTCCTCCTCGATCACATCAAAGGACATAATACTTATACCCGTATTTTGGTTCTCTACTTCTATCTTATATTCTGTGAATATCTCAAAAGGTTCGGACTTGTGTTTCAACAGGAACATATGTCTGAATCTTGAAAGATTATCAGAGAATGTAATGAAGTACAAAGAACCGGTCTTGGCATGTGTAGACTGGGGACCTACATACATCAACATGTATCATCCCAAGAGTTCACTAACTCTTTCTCTGTTTCCAGTAAACAGAGCTACGGTCATCTTATCTCTGTGACATGACTGGCAAGTTTCACAAGATGTAAATTCAAACTGATTTAAATATACATCTAAATGTAACTTTAGCTAGTCGGGTCGCATTGATATGACCTAGTCTACAATACTCAAGAAGGATTCGTTCATTTCTGAACTCTTCCACTTGTGTGTGTTCCGTATACTAAGAACTGTAGTTTGATTTAGAACATCAATGCTTTTAGATAACGTGCCTGAACCGATCAACTTTTGATATATGAAATGTTCAAAACATTATCCAACGATACAAAATTTTATTATTTCTTTACTAATAAAGAGACTGATACGATTTTGTATATCAGGTTCGGTATCTAATAGCATTTGTTCAGAATCAATGTACTGTTAATACAGGGTGACAGTGACCAACAGACTTGGCTGCAACACTTGCCCCGTTTTCTGTCTCATGAAACTTATCACCCGTTCTCAGTTCTTTACCTATCTGTAGCCCATGTAACAGATTACATATCTGGGATCCTGATCCGGTATCATATACCCAGGACGTAAAGGACACAGAGAAACAGTTCTTTGTAATGAACACACCCGAAGATGATGCATCAGCATGCACTCTCTTCGTTTGGGCGGCACGGAAAATCTGGTATTCCCCAATTTCCTGCTCTGTCTTATAACATTTATAAGTTGGAGCGGGACCAACGTTCCCTAGCTCAGTATAACAAGCGGGTTCGGTCAATAATCCGTATTATTATCTTGATTAAGGCGTGATATGGTCGCTACCTGGAGAGAGAGAGAAGAAAACACTCAGCGTGCGCTCTTTCAAGAATAGATTGGTTATTATTTTATCTAATCAGGATGGCTCCCACTGTTTTTATCAAATCTTCCTTCAAACCCTAAAAGGAAAGACTAGCCGGGATTAATTACACGCTACAAGTTCGCCAATCTTTCAGCCAGGCCAGTGTCGGTACTTTGAGGGAGGTCCCCCGTGCTTTCGCACGAACCTAATTAATGTAAACCTCGTTTTCCCAGAGGCGTAACCCCGTTGACACCTTTCTAGACACCTACTTGATCAGCTAATTGTAATGTGTAAAACTCTCCCAGGAGTAACAATTACTCGCAGTGGGTATCGGGATCCAACTATCACATAGAAGGTATGCAATCTCATTGCAAATTTCAACACTTGAAATTCCCGATAATATTTTGCCCCTAGCAGCTATATGACCTTAACATAGTCAACAAATCATAAGTGCTAGTCAAGTTCAACCCATTTCCCGATTGAATTAAACCCACCCGCACGACCCTTAACATAGTCAACAAAGTCGCACGACTACCCTAATCCAATCTCATCATATGCTTATACAGATAAGCACTAATTAGCTACCGCACACTACGCCTTAACATAGTCAACAAACGTAGCACGAATACTAACTAGTACTTATCTGAAATGACGGAGGGCTACGACAGGTTTTTCTGAAAACCTATTGCGTAATGAACTTGATATCGTTGTAGGATCGAATGAATTTTGAAATGGAGTGTTTTTGAGGCTTTTCTAGTTTTGCTAAAGGAGTCACTCCCGGTGAAGGGATCGTCGGTCCTTTCCTCGTCGAATGAGGTGCGGGATATATCATATATATCACTATGCAAAGCAGAACTCTTAAAAGCAATCAAAAGACAAACCGAGTGTGTAGCATCTGCCAGTTATTGCTAAAGGAGTCACTCCCGGTAAAGGGATCTCGGTCCTTTCCTTATCGAATAAGGTGCAGGATATATCATATATACCGCTGTGCAAAGCAAGAACTGTAGCTACCTGTTTTATTTTGAAATTCGATTCCACAACATCTTAGGTTTCTTTTACTTTCATTAATCATATTAATGAAGTCCCATCATTTAAGTACCTAATCATCACAGATAAATACGACGTACACTTATGCCATCCGCATTCGCCTCGATGTCCCCTCGTGCACCGTTAGGTTAGGTAACTAACGGCAGAGCGGGGCAGGGCTAGTGCGGGTGTAAAACATAAGTAACGCCTATATAATATATCATATATACTGTCACGCCCCGCTTCCCAGAGTACGCAAGATTGGGCACGTAACATAGCCAACCATGCTACCTGTGGGTAGGAAGTATCCATCCACAGTCACATTACGGTTGTAAGGATATCAAGAACAAGATAATAAACTAATCTAACATGTCCAAATCCATAATAACAAGAGTCAATAAACAATAAGTGCGGAAGCAAATGATCCAATACAATAAATAACAGTGCGTCCCATAATGCGGGCTCACATCTGGAAATGAAATGAAATAAATAAACTAATCACTAAGGAACTCACAGATCAGCCTGCTGGCTGAAGTACTCCTGCTCGGTCGTCGACGGTGGTAAGGAATCTGGGCCATGCAAAACCCAGACGTCAGCGCGTCATGTCAACCAATAATAATATGAACATGGTAATAAGCAATGCAGGTATGAACATGAATAAAGCAGTACTATGAAATAACAGTGCAGCGGTAACTAAACTGTCCTATCAGGTTTCTACCCTAAAGTCTTTGAAATCAATTGATGACTCGTCGATGTAACTCAATAGTATCCCGTGCGTGCCCGGGACCACGGTCAAGGTTCTCGGGGCTGAATCCGAGACGTGCCGCTAGGCAGTAATAGGTAGCAGGATGGGCGAGTGATGTCAGCATCATCACTCCGGGGCTGGCCAAGCCCGTAAGACTGATCAGAACAGGTATCGAACTGTTGAGTTACAAGTCGGTTTCACCTTTGATTTCCCCATACCCCCAAGTTATGTATGTCAGGTCAGGTATTCAATAATCAAGGACTAATGCCGACACAGGATCAGGTAACAGGTCAGGTTTGTCTGGATAGATAACAGGAGTGGTCCATGAGGACCCCAAGTCAGGTTTGTCGGCATTAGGCAATGAGATCATGTAACAAGTCAGGTCGTGGTACAACAGGTTGAGTCGGTAAGTATATATATATCATATGTAGCAGGGTCAGGCCAATAGGTAGTGCAATCGAGTATGTGCTCACAACAGGTATACAATCAAATAATAAACAGCAGCAAGAATAAAGTAATTAACAATAACGGTTCACTTAATCACAATGGCACATGAATAAGGTGCAGTTGTATTATATTAACAAGTTTGAGCACCCTTGGGGTGCACTAATCACAGGGTAGCGCAATATCAATAACAACAGGTAATAAAGATATAAGTGTGTGACTATCATCCTCTAAATAGTAAAATGATTAGCAGGTAGTCGTTATTAAAGTCATGGTGGCAAAGTACAATTTAGATGGCAGTATTATGATGCATATCACATTTTGTCCAATGAGAACAAGTAACAATACTTAGTTAAAACAGCAAGTTTTATGAGTCAAATATTTAATTAGTTTAACGTAGAATGTAGCAAGAGATCTTGCCTCGACGGTTTCGCAAACCGGAAAACACGAATGCAAAGTCGGCGGAAAACACGAGACGGATGCACGGGCCACGGATCGAGTCCAAACAGCGAACAGCGGGACCACACGGACCAGAGTACTCCGCTGGAAAGTCGGGTCCAAACGACGGCACGGCCGGAATCCGGCGAAAGTCAAAAAGGCGACGAAGTTAGCAAAACATACGATACACGCAACTAAGGACCAGCGAGGGGGTTTAATACGAATGGAAAGGTAAAGGGATGCTTACAGGGAAGAACCAGGGGCAACCACGACGGGCTCGACGGCGATGGGACGCCGGCGAGGCAGCGACGGCGAGCAGCGAAGGCTGGAAAGCTTCTGGGTTCGCTGGAAAGGGTGGTGCTGTGCGATGAGGGGAGGTAAAGGCCGGGTTCTGGTCGCAGGGAAGAGGAGGTGGTCGGCGGTGGCGCGGGTGACGACGACGAGGGTCGACGGCGGCGTTTTCCGGCGAACAGAGGAGGTGGTAGTGCTGCGGCTTGGGTGCCGTTGCAGCGCCGGCGAGGGAATGAGGAGGAAGGTGGAGAGGTCGGGACGAGACTGCGGAGGCAAGGGTGATGGTGGTGGTGTCGTCGGCGTGGGGAGGCGGCGGCGACGGCGGGCACCGCGTGCAGGAGGTGGCGTCGGGGTTGGGTTCGCTGGCTCGGGAAGGAGGGAGGAGAGGAGGTAGGGGGTGCGGCTAGGCTGTGGAGGCGAGGACGATGACGGCGAGGTCGTGGGGAGGTCGACGGCAACGGCAGGAGGGGACTAAGGTTAGGGTTCGGGGGTACGCGATGGGTTTCTCGAGTTGAGGACGTGAGGAAATAAATATAGAGGGAGAGAGAGAGATTTGATGAAGAGAGAGAGGGAAGATTTAAAGGAAGAGAGAGAGAGGGTTTGTTAGAGAGAGAGAGAGAAGGAGATTAGAGAGAGATAGAGAGAATAAGAGAGAGACGGAGATAGAGATTGGGGCCTACGAGGGTGAAACCCCCCCTCGTGATTGGCTGCCAAACAAAAGAAATTTAAAATAAAGATTTTAAGAAAAGATTTGAACGTTAAATATAAGGTAACAGAATATATTATGGTTTAATAATATTAAATTAAAATGGGTATTTCGGCGCTAAATGAAACATTTCCAAATCGCGCCCGGGTTGCGCCCAAATGTTTCAAATTCAAATTATAGGATTTTAAGCGAGTTCCAAATTTTGAAAAGAGATGTTTAATGATTAAAATGCATGCCCCCAAGTCGGACACTTGCACGCGCGCGTAGCCGTCCAAACTTGCCCGTTTAGCCGAACGGGAAGAAATCTCGACACGCGGACGCTACCACGCGACTAGTGGCGACGAGTAGGCCAACATGGATATTTTTAATTTCATTTTAGGTGTTAAAATTTGTTATGTGCCAAAATGACCTAACCGGTTAAAATTTAGCAAAACGCACCAAACAAGCAGGATAATTGAAATGAGCAATGTATAATACTCAACTAGAACCAGAATAGTATTATTGGGCTCGGGTGTTACATCATACCCAACTACAAAAAGAATTTCGTCCTCGAAATTCCAAGAATACTAGATAGCTAACTACAGAAAAAGGTGAGGAAATTTCTGCCGGATCTCGTCTTCTCGCTCCCAAGTGGATTCTCCATGCAATCGATTACCCCAAGAAACTAGCACAAGAGGGATAACTTTGTTCTTAAGAACCTTTTCTCTTCGATCCTTGATTTCAACTGGTCGCTCCTCAAAAGTTAGGTCCTCCCGTACAGTCAACTCCGAATGATCCAAGACGTGAGTTTCATCTCGAACATACCTCCGTAGTTGAGATACATGAAACACATCGTGCACTCCTGCCAAGGACTGTGGTAACGCCAAACGGTACGCTACCTCTCCAACACGCTCCAATATCTCGAAGGGTCCAACGAATCGAGGACTAAGCTTTCCCCGACTCCCAAAGCGAATCACCCCTCTAGTCGGTGATATCTTCAGGAATACCAAATCACCCACGGCGAACTCTATAGGTCTTCTTGACGTGTCAGCCCAACTTTTCTGTCTGTCTTGAGCTGCCTTCATATGCTTCCTGATTGTATTCACCTTCTCGACTGTCTGTACTACCAAATCTGGTCCTAGTAACCTTCGTTCACCAACATCATCCCAACAAACCGGTGAACGGCACTTACGACCATACAATGCTTCAAACGGAGCCATCTGAATAGTCGCTTGGAAGCTATTGTTGTACGAAAACTCCACCAGGTGTAGATGATCCTCCCAAGAACCTTTGAAGTCCAACATGCAAGCTCTCAGCATATCTTCAAGAGTCTAGATCGTTCTCTCCGATTGTCCATCAGTTTGAGGATGATAAGCTGTGCTAAACTTCAATCGAGTCCCCAAGCTTTCTTGTAAACTCCTCCAGAAGTGCGACAAGAACCGAGTGTCCCGATCGGACACGATGCTTACCGGTACTCCATGCAATCTTACAATCTCCTGCATGTACCGCTCTGCCAAAGTCTCCGTCGATTGACCAACCCGAAAAGGAATAAAGTGAGCTGCCTTGGTCAACCGATCGACAATCACCCATACTGCATTGTTGCCCTTTGGACTCCGAGGTAAAGCCGTCACGAAATCCATGGTTATATGTTCCCACTTCCACTGAGGAATCGGAAGTGGTTGCAACAAACCAGCAACCCTTTGGTGTTCAGCCTTGACTTGCTGACACACCAAGCACTTAGCCATGAAGCGAGCAATTTCCCGTTTCATACCTTCCCACCAGAAGTGCTGCCGAATATCTCGGTACATCTTTGTCCCTCCTGGATGTACAGAGTAAGCTGAACTGTGTGCCTCCTTCATAAGCTCTTCACGCACATCTCCTTTTGGCACACAGACACGGCTACCATACCTCAACGAACCGTCTTCGTGGATCAGTAAATCTGTTCGTAGTCCGGCTTCAACCTGCTCTCGAAACTTTTGCAGTCTAGGATCCTGCAATTGTGACGCTTTAATCTTCTCACCTAAGGACGACTGTACTTGCAACTGCATCAACTGTCCCGTAGCATGTGGTAGCACAACCTCCAGATCAAATCTCCGAAAATCCGCAATGATCTCCCTTTGTGCGGTCAATACCTGAATTGCTGGTAACCGATTAAGCGAATCCGGCACGACGTTAACCTTTCCCGGATGATACTTAAGATCAAGGTCGTAGTCGGCCATCAGCTCCAACCATCTGCGTTGCCTCATGTTCAACTCCTTCTGAGTGAACACATACTTCAAACTCTTGTGATCAGTAAAGACTTCGACTCTCTCGCCCAAAAGGTAGTGTCTCCAAATCTTCAAGGCGAAGATCACGGCCGCAAGCTCCAAGTCATGATTCGGATAATTCTTCTCATGAGTCTTCAGTTGTATTGATGCGTAAGCCACGACTTTCCCATTCTGCATCAAAACACACCCCAATCCTTTTCCAGATGCGTCGCTGTGAATCACCAGTCCTCCTGAAATATCCGGTACAGTTAGGATAGGGGCGGTTATCAACTTCTGCTTCAACGTCTCGAAGGCCAATGCACATCCATCCGTCCAAACAAACGGTACCTCCTTGCGCGTGAGCTTAGTTAACGGCTCTGCCAAACGAGCAAAGTTCTCCACAAATCTCCTGTAGTATCCGGCCAAACCAAGGAAACTTCTTATCTCAGCCACATTTCTTGGAATAGGCCAATCTCGAACTGCTGCAATCTTCTCGGGATCAACGGCGATTCCATTGCCCGACACAACATGCCCCAGAAATTTCACTTCTTCCAGCCAGAATTCGCACTTACTCATCTTCGCATACAATTTCTCCTGTCTCAGCGTCTGCAGTGCGATCTTTAAATGCTCAGCATGTTCCTCCAGACTCTTCGAGTACACCAGAATATCGTCAATGAATACCACAATAAACTGGTCCAAGAATGGTGAAAAGATCCTGTTCATCAAATCCATGAATATTGCCGGCGCATTAGTCACTCCGAAGGGCATCACCAAATACTCGAAATGTCCATATCGAGTTCGAAACGCCGTCTTGCAAATGTCTTCTGCTTTCACTCGGACCTGATGATAACCGGATCGTAAATCCAGTTTCGAGAATACCCTCGCGCCACTAAGCTGCTCAAAAAGTTCTCCAATGCGAGGGATCGGGTACTTGTTCTTAATAGTCACCCGGTTCAATTCTCGATAATCAATGCACATCCTTCTCGTGCCATCTTTCTTCTTTACTAAGAGAACTGGAGCTCCCCAAGGCGAGTTGCTGCTTCGAATCCAACCTTTCTCGAGTAATTCACCAACTTGTTTCTTAACTTCTTCCAATTCCACTGGTGCCATCGGATAATAAGATTTTGATACTGGCGCTGCACCAGGAATAAGGTCAATCGCGAACTCTACCTCTCGCTTCGGCGGTAAGCCCGATATATCTGCAAATACATCCATAAAGTCGCGAACAACTGCCGGCTCTTCCTTACTATAAACTTCCATTGCTGCAAGAACACTGCGTGTCGGCCTAGCCCTGAACTCGACTGGTCCGACAGAACTGCTTCCCCCAGCGAAGGTGAACTCAAGGTGTCCGGAAATCTGGAAAATTACCTCCCTTGCCCTACAGTCAATGTGGGCGTGGAAAGTGCCAAGAAAATCCATTCCCAAGACAACTTCCTAGCTGCCCGTATCAATCACAAAGAAATCTGCAAAAAGCTCCCATCCGCACACAATAACTGTACAATCTCTACATTCCTTGCTAGCTATGATTTTCCCATTCCCAGTGTGTATGTCCCAAACGCTAGACAGGGTCGTGCAGGTAATCGAGTGTGTAGTTATAAATTGGGATGACATAAAACAGTGGGATGCTCCGGAATCAAATAATGCCAATGCGGGAAAACCATGAACGAGTAAAGTACCTGAAACCACTTCTCCTGATGCCTTAACTTCCTCAGCTGTCAACGTGAAAGCTCGAGCCTGCTTTGGTCCTTGAGTCAGCTGTTTCTGCCCTTGGAACGGTCTCTGCGGAGGCTTCTGTATATCATCTCTCGTGCGAAGCTTCGACGGACAAGCACCAACTGCGTGATCGGCCGCTCCACAAACCAGGCAAAGTCCCAGTCTCCTTCGACAATCCTTCTGCACGTGCCCAGGTAAACGGCAGTAGTCACAAATCACGCTCTTCCTTCGATCAACGATCACAGGCTTCTTCATTGGCGCTACACCTCGACGGTCCACTGGAATACCTCTGCGCCCATGATCTCGATTAGGTACAAATGCAGGCTTCCTGGCCGCAACTGTTGTCTGCTGTAGGTTCCCTTTCATTCCCGACAAACTCTGCTGCTCTCTGGCTGCCGTAAGAACCTGCGAGAAAGTGGTCAAACCCAGGGAGACAATCTGCCTCTGGATGTCCACATCCAAACTGCGCAAGAACCTTCGCGCCCTGTCTGCCTCCTTGGCGAATAAAGGTCCAGCGAAGCGGCTGAGTCACGTCCATTCCGCTGCATGTACATCCACAGCTGCTCCATTTTGTCTCAGCCCAATAAATTTCTCCTCCATTTCCTCCCGTGCAGTCCGCGGGAAGAACTTTTCCAAGAAACTTTTAGAGAAATCCGCCCAACTGATTGGCTTGGGCAAGCGGGTCTCCTCCACAAGCCACCACTCTCGGGCGTAATCCACCAGCTGAATACGCACCACATCAACTCTCTTGTCTTCTGGGATCTGTGCCGCAATCAGTAAGTTCTCCGTGTCCACTAGCCACTGCTCGGCTGGCAACGGCTCCTCCACACCAGTGAAAGTAGTAGGACCCAACCGTCTGAAATCTGCCACGGTCCCTACTCGGTCAACTGGCTTCGCTACAGCGGTGTTTACAGACTGCCGAATGTCCTGCAAACCCTCCTGAAATGAATCTGCTTGCTGCTGGATCAGCTCAGTTTGCCTCTTCTGATTCTCCAACATCCCACGTATCACTCCTAACATGGCGGCTTCATCCACACGCCTCTGATACGTCTTGAAATTCTTATCTGCCATAATCCTGAAATCAAACCAAACAACATTAGCATGATGATAGATTCAATATATAAATCAAGGCTAGAACTCCAAGATACTTAAATAGAGTACTGCATTGTAGCTATGCCGCGGTATCATAGCCGCAATTACTTAACTCCACCTAAGTCGCCTAAGTCCTAGAGATAACAAGAAATTAGGTTTTCGAGTTGACAAATGCAAAGTAAGTTTGCATGTCGACATGATACGGAAGAATGATTCAAGGATGGTAAAACGGTCAAGGTGGCAGGACATGTTTCCTAATCACGGGTATTCTGATTCGTGTATCGGGTCCAATACCCAACTACAAAAGAATCAACCCAACCAACCTATGGCTCTGATACCAAAAGAACCATGTCACGCCCCGCTTCCCAGAGTACGCAAGATTGGGCACGTAACATAGCCAACCATGCTACCTGTGGGTAGGAAGTATCCATCCACAGTCACATTACGGTTGTAAGGATATCAAGAACAAGATAATAAACTAATCTAACATGTCTAAATCCATAATAACAAGAGTCAATAAACAATAAGTGTGGAAGCAAATGATCCAATACAATAAATAACAGTACGTCCCATAATGCGGGCTCACATCTGGAAATGAAATGAAATAAATAAACTAATCACTAAGGAACTCACAGATCAGCCTGCTGGCTGAAGTACTCCTGCTCGGTCGTCGACAGTGGTAAGGAATCTGGGCCATGCAAAACCCAGACGTCAGCGCGTCATGTCAACCAATAATAATATGAACATGGTAATAAGCAATGCAGGTATGAACATGAATAAAGCAGTACTATGAAATAACAGTGCAGCGGTAACTAAACTGTCCTATCAGGTTTCTACCCTAAAGTCTTTGAAATCAATTGATGACTCGTCGATGTAACTCAATAGTATCCCGTGCGTGCCCGGGACCACGGTCAAGGTTCTCGGGGCTGAATCCGAGACGTGCCGCTAGGCAGTAATAGGTAGCAGGATGGGCGAGTGATGTCAGCATCATCACTCCGGGGCTGGCCAAGCCCGTAAGACTGATCAGAACAGGTATCGAACTGTTGAGTTACAAGTCGGTTTCACCTTTGATTTCCCCATACCCCCAAGTTATGTATGTCAGGTCAGGTATTCAATAATCAAGGACTAATGCCGACACAGGATCAGGTAACAGGTCAGGTTTGTCTGGATAGATAACAGGAGTGGTCCATGAGGACCCCAAGTCAGGTTTGTCGGCATTAGGCAATGAGATCATGTAACAAGTCAGGTCGTGGTACAACAGGTTGAGTCGGTAAGTATATAAATATCATGTGTAGCAGGGTCAGGCCAATAGGTAGTGCAATCGAGTATGTGCTCACAACAGGTATACAATCAAATAATAAACAGCAGCAAGAATAAAGTAATTAACAATAACGGTTCACTTAATCACAATGGCACATGAATAAGGTGCAGTTGTATTATATTAACAAGTTCGAGCACCCTTGGGGTGCACTAATCACAGGGTAGCGCAATATCAATAACAACAGGTAATAAAGATATAAGTGTGTGACTATCATCCTCTAAATAGTAAAATGATTAGCAGGTAGTCGTTATTAAAGTCATGGTGGCAAAGTACAATTTAGATGGCAGTATTATGATGCATATTACATTTCGTCCAATGAGAACAAGTAACAATACTTAGTTAAAACAGCAAGTTTTATGAGTCAAATATTTAATTAGTTTAACGTAGCATGTAGCAAGAGATCTTGCCTCGACGGTTTCGCAAACCGGAAAACACGAATGCAAAGTCGGCGGAAAACACGAGACGGATGCACGGGCCACGGATCGAGTCCAAACAGTGAACAGCGGGACCACACGGACCAGAGTACTTCGCTGGAAAGTCGGGTCCAAACGACAGCACGGCCGGAATCCGGCGAAAGTCAAAAAGGCGACGAAGTTAGCAAAACATACGATACACGCAACTAAGGACCTGTGAGGGGGTTTAATACGAATGGAAAGGTAAAGGGATGCTTACAGGGAAGAACCAGGGGCAACCACGACGGGCTCGACGGCGATGGGACGCCGGCGAGGCAGCGACGGCGAGCAGCGAAGGCTGGAAAGCTTCTGGGTTCGCTGGAAAGGGTGGTGTTGTGCGATGAGGGGAGGTAAAGGCCGGGTTCTGGTCGCAGGGAAGAGGAGGTGGTCGGCGGTGGCGCGGGTGACGACGACGAGGGTCGACGGCGGCGTTTTCCGGCGAACAGAGGAGGTGGTAGTGCTGCGGCTTGGGTGCCGTTGCAGCGCCGGCGAGGGAATGAGGAGGAAGGTGGAGAGGTCGGGACGAGACTGCGGAGGCAAGGGTGATGGTGGTGGTGTCGTCGGCGTGGGGAGGCGGCGGCGACGGCGGGCACCGCGTGCAGGAGGTGGCGTCGGGGTTGGGTTCGCAGGCTCAGGAAGGAGGGAGGAGAGGAGGTAGGGGATGCGGCTAGGCTGTGGAGGCGAGGACGATGACGGCGAGGTCGTGGGGAGGTCGACGACAACGGCAGGAGGGGGCTAGGGTTAGGGTCCGGGGGTACGCGATGGGTTTCTCGAGTTGAGGACGTGAGGAAATAAATATAGAGGGGGAGAGAGAGATTTGATGAAGAGAGAGAGGGAAGATTTAAAGGAAGAGAGAGAGAGGGTTTGTTAGAGAGAGAGAGAAGGAGATTAGAGAGAGATAGAGAGAATAAGGGAGAGAGATTGGGGCCCACGAGGGTGAAACCCCCCCTCGTGATTGGCTGCCAAACAAAAGAAATTTAAAATAAAGATTTTAAGAAAAGATTTGAACGTTAAATATAAGGTAACAAAATATATTATGGTTTAATAATATTAAATTAAAATGGGTATTTCGGCGCTAAATGAAACATTTCCAAATTGCGCCCGGGTTGCGCCCAAATGTTTCAAATTCAAATTATAGGATTTTAAGCGAGTTCCAAATTTTGAAAAGAGGTGTTTAATGATTAAAATGCATGCCCCCAAGTCGGACACTTGCACGCGCGCGTAGCCGTCCAAACTTGCCCGTTTAGCCGAACGGGAAGAAATCTCGACACGCGGACGCTACCACGCGACTAGTGGCGACGAGTAGGCCAACATGGATATTTTTAATTTCATTTTAGGTGTTAAAATTTGTTATGTGCCAAAATGACCTAACCGGTTAAAATTTAGCAAAACGCACCAAACAAGCAGGATAATTGAAATGAGCAATGTATAATACTCAACTAGAACCAGAATAGTATTATTGGGCTCGGGTGTTACATATACTATATACAGTATCTATCACAGAACTTCACAAGATCACATCACAGATATCGCAGCAGAAGAATCATATGAAACATTGGATATACTAGGACGTCCGTGTTTTCAATACGAGCCAGTATAAAACACGGATTCCACGGTCGTGATGAATAGCCAAACCCACACCCCTAGACCCCTACGAGAGCGGCAAGCAACCCTACCAATTCTAGAGTTAGGAGACCCGGACTCGACTCCTCGAGTTGGTCTCCCTCTGGAATCCAGAACCCGGTTACTTGTGCCCTCCTCCTTGGGTCTATCCTAGTGCGGAAAAGTAAATAATATACAACAACGGTGACAACTTCCGCAACCTGGAAGTGCCCCAATAAAAGAATATTACATACAAGTTTTTACATGAATGAAAATGAAAAACACTCATCTCACATAAAACCCCCGGCTATTCAAACGCGACGATCCAATATAACATATCCAGCAACACAAAACATCACATGTCATCAACGTAAGTAAATATGCGCATCCCAATTGTCGTTGACATATAGCAACGAAACCGGCGATATCACATATTACACTTACGGTCACAGAAAAGAAAATGTAAAACTACAACAGTTGGAATCCGCAAACTCTTTAGACATCGCATGCCTAGCCAAATGAATTCCTTAGACATCGCATGCCTAACAATTATAAACCCCGCATTTTAGTCTCATTATCGAAAACACTTTTCAATATCAAGTCGGGCAATTCAACAAGATTCCCGACATCCTGATCGAATGCTCGTCGCAAACTTTAGTAGGCGGCCGCACCCCCGATACCGTCGACGAAGTGCACCAAGGAGGAACACCGCTGCCGCGAGCACCCAAACGGATGCTTTCGGCGACGGGGTTCTCCTACAGTCACTTGGTCGGGGCTATGGAGTGAGGCTGTCTATTAAGTTTACCCGGCGAGTATCCGCGCACGCTACGTGATTGCGACGGACTTTTGATCGCATCAAAATTCCGTGGCAACCGATCAAGTGAGACTAAACTGCTATGTTTATAACATTCATTCAGTTATCTCATAACTACTTGTGAATTCCAATTATTGTATCACATTCCAGATAAACAGAAAATGTTAAACTTTCCGATCGAACAGTCGAACACCCAAGTTTTCCCAAAACAGATCAACACATGAAACAAGTTTAAAAACATCCACTTCGTGCCTCAGTACCAACGGTCCAGCCGTAGAAGGGTCAAGCCAACGCCTCACATGTGGCACGCCGTACTGCCCCAAACCCGAAGGTTCAAAGGGCAGTTCAAGACGGTCACATAATCGAGTTAAGGTTTGTTGTTTTCTAGAGGGACCATTGCGTTACTTGCACTACTTAGAACGTCATTAAACTACGGAAAAGTCCAACAATTGGAAATTTCCCAGCAGGGGAAAAAGTGGGTATTTATATCTGGTCGAACTTTTTAACATATTCTAAAATATCCGGAAAGCCACATAGACAAAGCTTGATAATCCGATCGAATCTACGAACTCCCAAAACACCCCAGAAAACTCAACTCTTGAGTAAATAATAAAAATTCCCAGAAAACTCAGAACTGTACAGTAGGAATTACTGTGCAAAATTTATTGCAAGATGGGACAAAAGGGTCGCGGAACCGCCGCATTAGCATGCTAATGCCGCAGTTCCGCCGAACTTTGATGTACTTAGGAGTACGGGCTTCTCAGTAATTCTTAGAATCTCCTGCTGGGTTTTCTGCATATTTTTAATTCTCAAAAATCCAAGATTTCAGAAAATGTACAGAGAGCATTTTGGAGAAGGAGAAAATGTACAGAGAGCATTTCAGAAAAATTACTGTGCAAAACTTAGTCTCCGTATACAATCCACGGGTAACCAAACACAAAACAAACACCCACGACACGAAGTGACCATATGGAGAAGGAGAAAGTTGTTATCGCGATGCGGTAGCGTAATTAACTGCAGGGGCTTGTGCCTGCAGGGAAGTGTAGGGTTCCTAGGCACGCTAATGAGGTCTCACAAGGCATCAACCATGCCAATTTCAAATTTTACGGGTGCCGAGAAACCCTAATACGGATCGTTGACTAGAGAATAGGCGACAAATGAAACTAGTTAACAACTTAACTAAAATAAAGGAAATACAACATTTGTAGATCCGGTCCTCCACCTCTATAGCTCCGCAATGAAGTCTCCTCGCTGTACAAATTGGATCTTGGGCTCTAGCGTCGGCTTCATCGGAGAAAGGGCGGGCTAGGTCATCGACTACAATGCCGAAGATGATCTACGTCGAGGCATCACAAGATCAAGCTCCAACTTCACCAAGTCATGAAACTTGTGAAGAAAACACCCTATACTACTTGGCAAGAGGTAGAGGATGAAGAAATAAGAAGTGGGTTCACTTTAGAATTGGATTTCTCACTCATTTTCACTAGTTGCCATTGATGGTAGCTAGGTTTTCTTTCTTGCTCAAGATGAAGAAGAAGAAGAAAAGATATGATAGAAAATATGATAAGTATATTTAAAAAAGAAAACAATATGATACTTATCATATATTCAACCATGGTTTAGTGTAGAGATTTAACTAAGGTTAGATGAATGGTTAGGGTTAGACATGAGACAAGAATGGTGGACTTGTTCAAAGCTTCAAGAAGCTTCAATAAAAAACAAACAAAGCCGCCATTTCTTTTTCTCATTATCTTTTCCAAAACAATAATAAATAAATAAATAGATAACAAAAAGGAAAACCCTAACCATTACACAACCATGGTTTAATCTTTACACAAACCCAAGTGAGCATGTATCATCAAACATGATACAAACAAGTGCACAAAAATATATCACATATACAATGTGCATCAAGTGAGAAAATCCTTTTAAAATGAACCAATACTAGTTAACGCAAAGTAATATATCAAATATATAATTATACATTAAATCATTAAATCAACACTTGATTTAACGATCCGGTCATATCGCATATAAACGACTAGTATCCAATGTATCGGCTTATCGAATCAATCCTTGATTCGATAACTAGGCTATAACGCATACAACCAATCGATACATTCATCGCGAGAATTGGATACGGTATCACATACACGCATTATTCTCGGTCCCGCACATATCTCATATGCGCTCCTATTTGTTTTCACTTGAGCCAGGAAACCTCTGTGTAGGACTCTAAAGACTCGTCAATACGCCGGCAGCAGGTGATGATCATATCAAACACCCACAAGCCGCAAGCGGTCTGCTAAACGTAACGGCCACCCGGGTATTGAGCGATCAGAAGATCGACGAGCAAGCCCGCTCACACTCCAGTGAATCCAACCAGTAACACTTACCGTACAGCCCGGTCTGTTCGTCTGATATGTGGCATATCTCACCTAGGGGTGGTAAATGTCAGACCCCAATAGCTCGATAAGTCGTGTCGATATGAGGTCTATAACAGTTCGAGAAACTACTGGTAACACTTACCAGTAAATCTCAGCAACCCTGGCCAGGGATTTCCGGTTATAGCCAATCGAACACAGCGCAACATCAACTCCCTATACCGGGAGAGACGAATCCCCTCCTATCGCTCATTGCCTCCATGTGATTCGGGACTGTACCCAAAAGCCACCGTTTTGCACGCCCTCTTGGACGTGGTAAGGTGGAAATCAAAGCACAGTGGGAATCACACAAGACTCTATGACGATCTCGGGTCTACAGACTAACCTGTACCAGTGTCACCAGAGAACTGCCATCTAACGTGAGGTATAATACCATCTAGGAGTTCTCGGCGAGTCCGTCCAGTGTACCCAGTCTCTACTGAGCACCCGTATATCATCTCTGATGTCAAACACCAATGGATATGGGATCATCCATCGCCCATCTGTATGGGTCGAGAAGGTATATGCTAGTCTACACTGGTATATCGATGCCCCGTCTCGATACACCCACGACTAGGGACCTTGAAGGATGTACTTATGGACTACCATGTCCCCACTAGTATGATCCGCATCATAGTCCAGGTAGTCAAGTACACATCCTAAGGGCTTTACCAACATGTAACAGAGAGACAATCAGTATACACGTTAAGGTAAAGAGTAACCAGATAGCATACTATCATGTCGAGCAAGAAAGTCCTCCCTATATATGTCTCAGCATCCACTACAATATACATCCTATGTTCAGTAATGGCCCCTAGGGCATACATATAACTAACAGGAAGAGCATCCCCACAATCAAAAACCCCTCAAACGAGGGGGAATCTGACGAAGTCTGCTACATCGGCCGCATCCGTTTAAACCTTCGATACATGGTGCCATAAATCAACTTGGCATCTTCGGAGAGGTGGACGGATAGCACCAATTAGCATCTGCCCCGAATTTCAGGAAAGACGGACCTGCGCGGTCGCGTCTCTGTGTTCGGAGGGGAACGGATTCTGGCACGCCCGGTGGGACCTTTTCCTCTTTCCACTCCACACTTTGTGTGTCGTGTTCGCGAACCAATCGTTGTTTGCTAATGGTTGCCCTTGGGTTTCAAGATACTAAGATTTGGCGTTTTGCTTGGTACAGAAAGCAAAGGATCAATGGCGTCCACTTATGCAAAGTGTTCCAATTGAAGTTGCAACTCCCGCTCCGCCCCATCTGGAGGCATAGCTTACGGGCCCCAAGCGGCTTCCCTGTTCACAATGCCGGTGGAACAGGTTACTCAAGCCACCACAGGATTGTTTTTCAGGACCATGCACCCGCCAACAAGCTTCACCGTTCCTGTGCCAACGCCGGAAGCTCGCAAGAAGTCGGTCTTTGATCGGCTTACAACTACTGCGGCCCCTTTCAACGGGTCGCCTAGCTCTAGCACCTCGGTCTTCTCCAGATTGGGCCAAAGTTCCTGTGGGCCCATGTTGAAGCCTACAATCCCAGAAAAGGTTGTTCAGAAGAGGATAGCCATCCCTGCTCCTGAAGTCGTCAAGGCGGCTTCTCCTGCCAAAGAGTCGGTCTTTACAAGACTGACTATTTTGGCTCCCGTTCCTGCTCGAAGGTCTGTCTTTGACAGATTGGATACCGCTACTCAAAAGACGTCAGTCTTCAAGAGGCTTGCACCAACGGCCCCTCACCTGGATAGGGGGAAAGACAAAGTCGTCCCCATCGCCGAACCAACCCCAACAGCTCGACACGCTCGACGTCGCCACTGGCGCCGAGTAAGGAAGGCTGGGGGCAACTCCCCCTCTGGGCTAACTCCACCAGCTCCAACGATGGAAATTAATGCTGTTGTTCCAACCGGGAACAGCTTTGAGCTGCTGAATAAGGTGCGCAGGAACTCGCCTACCGCCATACTGAAAAGATCTCCGCCACCAGTGGAGACTGTCACAGAAATAAAGCCGGAGCAGTCCCCTCAACGGCTGTCTTCCAAAGTTTACAAAAATTGGCGACAAGTCCGAGAGTCGGTGATTGATCAAGACTATCCCCGCCGGCAGAAGAAGCTGAAGGTCCGACAGGAAGAAAACTGTCCTGATAAGCCACAGAAGGTGACGGCTACTTAGGTGCTCACTGCAACGGCCCCCTCAACTTCGACCTCTCATAAGAGGAGAAGGCCGAAAAAAATCCCCCTGTCTGCGACAAATGTCAAGGGCACTGAGCCTAAACGCCCCAAGTCTGGGGGCATGGTGGTGCATACCGTCTATATGGCATCCGGAAAAGAGGATAGCCGTATCTCCACAGGTCATCGACCGCTTACGCGATCCGTGACAAAAGCTCAAGAGCAGCAGCAGAAGCTTCAAGAGATGATGACTGCGATGGCCGCACTCACCAAGCCAAAAGCAAGCCCAGAGGAATCCTCGGAGCGACACCGTGAGCAGGAAACTAATGCTGAATTCCTTCGGAAAATGCTTGAGAAGAAGGACAAAGAGGCCGCGGAACAAGCGGCCAATATAAAGCAAATGGCCCTTCTATTCCAGGACATAGTGGGCATGATGATCCAGCCGGATCCCCCAGCCGAAGATCCTCCAGTAATAATTGAAGATGATAGAGGAGAAACATCAAATCCACCTCCGGCTCTTTCAGCAGCAAAGGAGGAAACTATTTCCAAGTCCGCCCTGGATGATTACATCGCTCAGCAGATACGAGTTCACCAGGCGAATGAAGCGGCTGGGCAAATTGTTAGAACTGGGCGACCGTATCCAGGCTGGTATGATCAAATAAAGTACCCGCCGGGCTACACGATCCCCAAATTCCATGTGTACAAGGGGACAGGCAATCCCCAGCAACATGTCGCTCAGTTCAGGGCTCTCTGTGGCAATACTGGTGGCGATGACAAGCTTTTGCTCTGCCAATTCGTCTGCAGCTTATCGGAGACGGCGTTTGAGTGGTACTCCGAACTTCCTAATGACTCCATCAAGACATTCGCAGAGATGGAGTTTCTATTCACCCAGCGATTCGCAAGCGCTAGTGAACGCACCCCAATAACGGCATTGATCAATGCCAGGGTGAAGCCGGGCGAGACGTGGGTTCAGTACGCAATCCGATGGGGGAATCTGTGGTCGAAGTGCGAACAGCGCATCGAAGAAGCACCAGCGGTGGGCATGTTCGTGGGCACTCTAGACCCTCATGCAACTATTTCACGGTTCATGATGTTCTTCAAACCGACCACATTCCAGGCTTTAATCGACAAGCTGGCCCAGATGGACCAGATGGGTCATAGACCGTCTCCTCCGAAGCCGGAGCCGCGGAACGAAAAAGGTAAAGGAAAGGAGACCTTCGTTGCGAATACCCAACAGCAGCCCAGTGCCCCAAAATTAACGGATCAACTGGAAGAGAGACGGCGCTATTATAATGACAAAATGAAGCGTCCTTACTCGTTCCCACGGGACAAAACGAAGAGGTTGTTCGAACTAGCGATGCGCAACAGGCTTATCAATTTGCCGAATCCAAGGCAACCATCGCAACCCGGCGAAATGAATAATCCCAACTATTGCCCTTACCACCAAACGGTAAGCCATCCAATCGAAGATTGTTTCGTCTTTAAGGGATGGATCGAGGATCAGTACCAACAAGGCAAGTTTGCGCTGTCTGAGAAGTGGAAAGTGAGCCCACCACAACCGCATACTCCTAAGAAGATGGACACACCGGGGGCAACGTGCTCTTTTGTTGAAGAAGCTCCATGGGAGATCGTTCTTTCGGCCAAAACCAAAAGGATGCTGAATGATCTCCAGACATGCCCGGCGATCAGGTGGAAGAGTCCGTTGGGACCTGAAATCATTGAAGGAATGCTGAAGCTGCACCCAACTGCAAAGGTTGGTGGTGATAACCAAAGTGTTCATATCCAGCCGTCGAAATCTTCGAAAAAGAAGAAGAAATCCAAAAAGCCCGTGAAACCTGGTGACAAGCGCACAGACTTGCAGAAACGGATCGACGTGCTGGATGAGTATAACCAGAAGGCGCGGACTTCAATCACACTCCAAGAGTTCCTCGGCCACGTCCTTGGAGACGGAGATGATGGAGAAGACTCGTCGGATGAATCTGAGGATTACGTAACAAGTCGCCGTATGATCTCTCACTTGTCCACAGACGATGAAGAAGCTCCTTGCACCGAAAGACTGGGGGCAAAGCCTAAACCGGAGCTTCCAGGACTGTCAGACGAAATGATCGACGCATTCCTAAACAAAGCTCTTCTGAAAAGTAAAGCTGAGCGGGATCGTGAGGTGGTCATATTTGAAAAGGCCAAATGCCGGCGACTGGACGAAAGAGTCGAGATACTTCTGCCAAATCAAAGGACATCCATTGCGAATAAAAACAAGTTTAAGACGAGGAAAATGTTTGCTAAAGCCATATCAATGGGAATGAAGCTACCACCTTCCGAAGGAAACACTCTTGGTGAAGCAGAGATGCATCCTAGCTACTTTCTATATAATCGAAAGATCGCACACCCCACTGAAGAATGCAACGCTTTTAAAAGATGGTGGCAAGGGTATGTTGCTCACCGGCAACATTTTAAGCGGATGAAACGCAAAACTCGTCGGGAGCGAAGAAGTACGACCGAGGAACATAAAAGAATCACCGGCAACTGTCGCACGGTCAATGCCGGGGCATCGCAAGTTCTCACCTTCGGAAGTGACTCCGACGAAGAGATGACACTTGGCCCTCTTTTCAAAGAATCTACCTCGGGAAAAGAGGAAGAACCGAAGACCTGCGAAAATATCCAGCTACGCAATCGTACACTTCTAGAAAAGAATCTCGGACCCGCAAATAGAAAAGATAAGGGAAAAGAAAAGGTCTCTGAGGATATCGCCCTAGATGACCAAGTCACGAAAGAGCTGACCACCAAGGACCCGCCAAAGAAAAGTAAGGTGGACTACAACATTCTGGCACACTTGAGGAAGTTACCCTCGCAGCTCAGCATTCTCGACGCCCTTTTACTATTAAAATAAGAAAGAGATTCATTGATCAAGGCACTACAAGAGCCAGAGCAATTCCAAGATTTCCTCGCCGAAGAAAGGATGAAAGACGAGCTTGAAGAAGTACACATAGCCGATATCACCTTCGGCGATGAAGATCTCCTCCTTGGGACGTGCGAGCACAACCGTCCCCTATATGTCTCCGGATACTGTCATGATGTCATGATAGGCAAGATCCTGGTCGACAATGGGTCCTCCGTCAATCTCCTCAACGTGCGAGTGTTGAAGGAAATCTGCATGAGCGTTCAGCACCTCGCTCGTGATAAAATCACCATCTCCGGTTTTGACTCCCAGTCATCACGGACTCTCGGGTCTGTGATACTGACACTGCGCTTCGGGCTACTTGTCACGGATATTAAATTTCACGTCATTGACGCCAAGACATGCTACAATGCTTTGCTCGGCAGGCCTTGGTTACACGAGTACAACATCATCCCTTCTACACAACACCAGTGTATGAAGTATTTCAAAGATGGTCTCGAGTACACTGTGACGGGGGAGTTGAACCCATTCTCCGTGAACGAAGTCCGAAAGTATGAAGATACAAAATACTTCTTACCAGATTTTGAGGACACGGAAAGATGTCACAAACCGAAGAACAAAGCTATCACCACTATTCCGGTCTTCGGGAGTGATACCGAGGAGGAGGAAGAGATAGTTTATTCAGGGCCGCCTCAATGCAACAACCCGGGACTGTCCACCCCCATGTTGATCTTCGGCAGCGACTCGGAAGACGAGGTTAACGCTATATTTTCCGCTCGACCGTCAATATAAGCCTTCGCTGACGATAATCAGAATTTGCAAATTACCATGGTTCCACGGGAGCATTACAAAGAGCTCGATACACTTGAAGCTTATAGTGTGCAAGAACTCCATACATTTTACGTCCCTCCCAGGCGAAAGGGTGAAGGAGCGATCCTATTCTACCGATCAGGGGAAACCAAAGTGGAAAAAGAAATCTGGCACGGCACGGATTCTACACTTGACAGGCTCCAGCCTATCCGTTTCCCCAGATATTACACGAACGGACTAAAAAGGCTGTTAAGGCGCCAAGGCGTACCTCTTAAGCAAACTGCGCGACAAGCACGATTCTATAACAGGATCTGGAACGTTCCCGGAACTCAACGCAAGTTGCCCAATGGGAGAATGGAAACGATCGGGCTTGGATATGTTCGGACCAAGAGACGGGAGCTACTCCGCGACTGCTGCGTCATACATGACTTTGATGAAGAAGGGGATGCTCAGTGGGAAGATGCTAACCCTGAACCAGAAAGAGCTCCTGACGTGAAAAGGCCCAGTCCGTCGTTCGAAGAACAAATGGACAAGCTTATAAGGGAAGCGGGTCAAAAGGTTCGAGACGACCATAATCACGAAATGGCCATCTACGAGAAAGCCAGGACGCAACGCCTTCTTCAACAGGCTGCAAAAGATAAAAATTCTCTTCCTTATCAACCCGTCATACAAAAAGCCCGACGCAGAGGCAGAAACAAACCAAAAAACGGGAAAGGCGTTCGACAGGGACAAAGCGGGTCCAAGAAGCCACGCGATCAGGAGTCAAGCAATCCGGATTCATCTCTTATAAAGAAGATGGGTCGAGCATACTCTTTTGCCCAAGATAAGACGAAGAAAATAATTGATTTTTCCATAAAACATCAACTGATTACACTCCCGGAGTCCAAGCACCCCGAGCAAGCAGGCGAAGTCTCTAATCCGCACTATTGCTCCTATCACAGGGCAATAGGACATCCTATTGAAGACTGCTTCACTTTCAAGAACTGGGTCGAAGATCAATATCAATATGGCAGATTCGCTCTATCCAGCAGCTGGAGGGTAACCCCGCCGCAGAAGCATGAACCCAAATCCATGAGGGTAGGCCCAGATCCACATCGGTCTTGGAAGCGAGCTCGTACCTGTCACATGATAATATCATCAAAAGAAGAACCTGGGAATATGAATGACCTCCCCTGGTGCTTTGAAAACGATGATAACGAGGTGATCTTGGAGTTTCCGCCGGCGCCGAAAGAGCTGGAAGATGGAATACATACCACTGCAGATGATCTCAAGAAAATTGATTTGGGGACGGCAAGTGACCCACGACCGACGTTCGTCAGTGAGCTACTGTCTGAAGAAAGGGTGACCGCACTAAAAGACGTGCTTATGCAGCATAAAGATTGCTTCGCATGGAACTATTCCGAGATGCCAGGATTAGATCCAGAGATTGCTGTCCACAAATTGGAAATATCTTCAGACGTCAAATCGGTCAAACAAACACCAAGAAGAATGCGGCTCGAGCTTGAGATAAGCATCAACGCCAAGGTCAAGAAGCTGATCGACTCTGGCTTCATCCAAGAAGTTCAGTATACTGACTGGATCGCCAACATCGTCCCGGTGATGAAGAAAAATGGGGCAATGCGCATATGTGTGGACTTTCGGGATCTCAATAAAGCCTGCCCGAAAGACAACTTCCCAGTACCGGTCACCGAGCTGATGATAGATAATACATCCACTCATGAATTCATCTCCTTCATAGATGGCTCGTCAGGATACAATCAGATAAAGATGCATCCCGAGGACCAGAAGCATACCGCTTTTCGGACCCCTTTAGGTATATTCTGATACAAGGTGATGCCCTTCGGTCTAAAGAACGCTGGTGCCACCTATCAGAGGGCCATAACGAAGATCTTTGATGATCTCATACATGAAATCGTCGAATGCTATATCGACGACCTCGTGGTGAAAAGCAAATCATACGAGGAGCATTTAGAGCATCTGAAGACCGTATTTCAACGCCTTCGGCAATACAACTTGAAGATGAACCCTCTCAAATGCGCGTTCGGAGTTTCCTCGGGCAAATTCCTAGGATTCATCGTTCGACACTGAGGCATCGAGATAGATCCATCAAAGATCAAGGCGATTATGGAAATGCCTCCGCCAAGGACTCTCAAGCAATTGCGGTCTCTCCAAGAGAAGCTCGCGTACATCCGGCGATTTATAGCCAATCTCTCAAGCAAGTGCCGTCCTTACAGTCACCTGATGAAGAAGGGAACCCCTTTTGTCTGGGATCGCAAATGCCAAAGCGCACTGGACGAAATCAAACAATACATACAGAATCCTCTAGTGCTAACCGCTCCGGTCAAGGGAAAGCCTCTTATTCTGTATACAACCGCCCTTGAAGGTTCCTTAGGCACATTATGGGCATAAGAGAACGACCAAGGGAAGGAGAGAGCCCTCTACTATTTGAGTCGAGTTCTACTGGGGGCAGAAAGCAATTATTCTCCAATCGAAAAACACTGCCTGGCATTGATCTTCGCGATAACGAAGCTCAGGCACTATGCGTTGGCACATGAAGTCCGCCTCATATCGAAGGTGGATCCTCTCAAGTATTTGATGTCAGAGGCCATATTGACGGGGCGACTCGCTAAATGGGCCCTGCTCTTGATGGAGTTCTCAATAACTTATCGGCCTCTTAAGGCAGTGAAGGCCAGACCATCGTCGACTTCCTCGCTGAGCATCCGATACCTGCCGATTCTCCTCTGAATTGTGAATTGCCAGACGAACATGCGTTTGACACAATCAGCGGGGATGATACCCAGTGGGAACTTTACTTCGATGGAGCATCCTCCATGAAGAAGCGCAAACAAAACACCCCCATAATCAAATCAGGGGTAGGCCTCATCTTCGTAACTCCACAAGGAGGGATAATGCGCTTTGCCTTCTCCTTAACAAAGCCGAGGACAAACAATGAAGCCGAGTATGAAGGTTTGATAGCAGGTCTTGAGATCGCTATCGACATGGGGATCGAGAACCTCCTCATATACGGAGACTCCCAGCTGGTCGTCAGTCAAGTAAACGGCGACTATCAAACGTGCAAACCAGAGCTGGTGAAGTACAGCGAGAGAGTACAGCAACTGCTGACTCAAATTCCTTCCTACACCTTGGAAAGCATACCGCGTGCGGAAAATAGCAAAGCGGATGCATTAGCCAAGCTCGCTAAAGAACTGGCTGACGAAAAGCTCGATGACGTAAGAATCGTGGTACAAAGCCGTCGGGTTCTCGCACCGGCAGAAATATCTCCAGAGTCGTCCGAGGAAAAGGGAGTGACCGAGCAAATGACTCTGCAAATAAAAGACCAAGAAAAGGCTGAGGATTGGAGATGAGTCTTTATAGACTACTTCAAATCCCGTCGAACACCTGAAGATGCGTCCTCAAGACATCAGCTTATGAAACGAGCTCTGTCTTTCGCCTTCATCAATGATACTCTGTACAAGAGATCATTTGATTCTCTGTGGTTAAGATGCCTGGGACCGGAAGAAGCAAAGAGAGTCGTTCAAGAAAATCACGACGGACTCTGTGGTTCTCACCAAGCCGAGTCGAAGATGAAGCTGAAGATCAAACGGATGGGTTATTATTGGCCTACGATAATTCAAGACTGCCTCGAGTATGCGAAGCAATGCCACTCGTGCCAGATCCATGGCGACTTTATCCACCAGCATCCAAATCCACTACATCCAACGGTGGCTAGCTGGCCGTTCGAAATGTGGGGGACTAACATAATCGGCCCCATCGAACCAACATCGTCCAGAGGACATCGATTCATTTTGGCGACAACTGATTACTTCTCCAAATAGGCAGAAGCAGTACCGCTGAGGGAAGTGAAGACGGAGAATATACTCCATTTCTTCAAGACGCACATCATTTATCGATTCGGTGCTCCGCAACGGATTATCTTCGATAACGGGCCAACCTACAGAAGCCACAAAATCAGTCGCTTCGCACAACATAGACTGGAGATACTCATCAGTCTATAATCCCCGAGCTAACGGTCTAGCTGAGGCTTTCAACAAGACCTTAACAAAGATCGTGAAAAAGACGGTGTCACGAAATAAGAAAGACTGGCACGAGAGACTGCATGAAGCTCTTTGGGCATACCGGACTACATTCAAAACGGCCACGAACACAACGCCGTATGCATTAGTATTCGGTACCGAGGCGGTGCTTCCCCTCGAGATAGAGTTACCCTCTCTACGAGTGGCAGTTCACTACGAGCTAACGGAAGAAGAGAATGCTCACCTTCGGCTTGAGGAGCTCGACGCCCTTGATGAAACCCGGCTCATAGCACAGCAAATTCTGGAAGCTTATAAAGCAAAGATGACGCGCTCATATGAAAGGTTGACTAGGCCGAGGACATTCCGCCAAGGCGAACTCGTGTTAGTGGTCAAAAGACCTATGATCCCTAATCGCGCTAAGCGGGGAAAATTCGAGCCGAACTATGAAGGCCCGTATATCATAGACAAGGTCTACCAGGGTGGAGCCTATCTACTCATGGGCATGCATGGCGAAAGGCCCTCCAGGCTAATAAACGGTCGCTGTCACGCCCCGCTTCCCAGAGTACGCAAGATTGGGCACGTGACATAGCCAACCATGCTACCTGTGGGTAGGAAGTATCCATCCACAGTCACATTACGGTTGTAAGGATATCAAGAACAAGATAATAAGCTAATCTAATACATGTCCAAATCCATAATAACAAGAATCAATAAACAATAAGTGCGGAAGCTAATGATCCAATACAATGAATAAACAGTACGTCCCATAATGCGGGCTCACATCTGGAAATGAAATGAAATAAATAAACTAAACCCTAAGGAACTCACAGTTCAGCCTGCTGGCTGAAGTACTCCTGCTCGGTCGTCGACAGTGGTATGGAATCTGGGCCATGCAAAACCCAGACGTCAGCGCGTCATGTCATCAAGTAATATAATATGAACATGGTAATAAATATTGCAAGTATGAACATGAATAAAGCAGTACTAAGAAATAACAGAGCAGGGTCTTGTGCAATGGTGACTGAACTGTCCTATCAGGTTTCTACTCTATAGTCTTTGAAACCAATTGATGAATCGTCGATGTAACTCAATAGTATCCTGTGCGTGCCCGGGACCACGGTCAAAGCCCTCGGGGATGAATCCGAGACGTGCCGCTAAGCAGTAAAAGGTAGTAGGATGGGCGAGTGATGTCAGCATCAACACTCCGGGGCTGGCCAAGCCCGTAAGACCGATCAGAACATGTATCGAACTGTTGAGTTACAAGTCGGTTTCACCTTTGATTTCCTCATACCCCCAAGTTATGTATGTCAGGTCAGGTATTCAAGAGTCAAGGACTAATGCCAACACAAAATCAGGTAAAGTAGGTCTGTCTGGATAGACAGCAGGAATGGTCAGGTTGGTCGGCATTAGGCATGAGATCAGGTAACAGGTCAGGTAATGTATAAAGGTGTCATGTCATGTCAAGAGTGTACGGTACCATATCATGTCAAGTAGGAAGTGTAACAGGTCATGTCAGGAAGCACAAGATGTCATGTGGGTGCTCATAATCAAACTATCATAAGCATATGTATAAATAAACAAGCATGAGTACTATCAGAACAATAAACTGGAACATGTAATATGATATGTAAATAAATATAATTTCAAGGATATGGATGCACAGTTATCGATTAGGGTTACATTTATAGTTCCAATATTAATTAGGATGCAATTTATTAAACATGGAGTGTTAATATCACATTATTATGTAGTAGTGTGATCTATGCTTGCAATTATATGTATCTTAAATGCGATAGATGCAAACGGGTATCCGAAAAGTTATAAAACTGTAAAATGGTAATGTGGGATGTACAACTAAACAATATGTGATATAAATATTGATATAATAATATTAATATGGATAGCATATTCAAAGCGATTAGTAACTATAAAAGATGTATTGATTAACCATGCACAAGAAGGTTCCGTTCAGAAATTCAGCGTCACCCTAATTTGTAAAATAGCTTAAAAATAACAAATGTTCTCCAAAAGAGACGTATCTTATACCAAAACAAAGATAATTCAATAAGGTTTTTAGTTTTATAAGTATAAGCATCTCAGGTTATCCCTACAAAAAGTTATGAATATTCAAAGTTGAAAGTTTGCTGCTGGAATTTCCCTGGACAGCAGTTTAAAGGCATTTTCATTTGCATTTTACGTTATTTAAACAATTTATTTTGCAAGTAAATATTTCATAGAGTTATAGTATTCTGAATTAGCTTCGTAACGAACTAAAGAACATATACTAATGATTTTTATATGATTTATAATGAATTTTATAAGATAAGGTGTACAGTAAATTTCAGATTTGTCATATCCGATTTTTCAACGACATTTCATATGTAAACTATAAGATTTTCAAATGTATAACATTATAAAATGAAGATTATGAAAGTATATAGCATGTAGCAAGATTAACTTGCCTCGATGGGTCGCGAATCGGGAAAACGGAACATTAACCGTCGGCGGGGAAAACTCGCGACGGCGCACGGTTCACGGAATGAACCCAAACGACGAACAAAGGAACCACACGGGTCGGGGTATCTCGCTGGAACGTCGAGAAACGTCATCGGCACGACGGAATTCCGGCAACAAAAGAACAGTTAAAAGAAATGAGAAACGAGACATGAAGCAAGGAGAGAAAAATGATAAAGAGAAGTACGAGAGAACATATAAGGGGGAGAGAGAGAAAGTGGGGCCCACAGGGTTAAAGGGGAGGTTGCGATTGGCTGAGAGAATAAATTAAGAAGAATATAAAAGATTGTAAAAATATTATATGGTTAACTTAAAGATTTAAAAAATAGGTAATGAACAGTAAGATATCAGATTAGTTAGAAAAATATATGCGAAGGTTTTAATAATATTAAAATTTAGGATTTTGGCGCCAAATGAAACATTTCCAAATTGCGCCCGGGTTGGGTCCAAAAATTCGAAATTCAAATAATAGGATTTTAGGCGGGTTCCAAATTTTAAAATGAAATGTTTTATGATTAAAAAGCATACTCCCAAAACGGACACACGCACGTGCACGTAGCCATCCAAACTCGCCCGTTTCACTGAACGGGACGAGAACACAATGCACGGACGCTACCACGAGGCTAAGGGTGTCAAGTAGGCCAAGATGAATATTTTTTTAATTTTATTTTAGATGCTAAAATTTGTTATATGCAGAATGACTTAGCCAGATAAAATTTTACAGTAAGACCCAAATAAGCAAGATAAATGAAATGAGTAATATCTAATGCTCAACTAATAACAGAAAATAGTAGCATTGGGCTCGGGTGTTACAGTCGCTTCCTGAAGAAATACTACGCCTAACGAGTCACGGCCTAGGTCAATGATAGATGACGACGACTATGTCCGCTCGCTATCTTCCTGAGCCCAAACTCTATAAGTAGTAGCCGGCTTACAAGGACCGAAATGTTCTTAAACTAACAGCGGACCGAAACGTCCTTAAACTAACAGTGGACCGAAATGTCCTTAAACTAACAACGGACCGAAACGTCCTTAAACTAACAACGGACCGCTATGTCCTAAAACTAGCCGTTGACCGAGATGTCGATAAACTACGGTGGATTGCAGTGTCCCAAAGCTGATACAAAAAAATAGAATAAAAAAAGATAGAAGAAAAATAAAACGGTATGTCCATAAGCAAAATGGGCACGGATGAAAACCCGAAAGGGCTCCGTGAGTAAAAACAGCAGGGCTACCGGCGAGTTTTGTGAAAACCCGAAAGGGCGCAGCCTCCTTAAAATAAAAAAAAAAAGAGAAAAGAAAAAGAAAAAAGGTACGTCCATAAGCAAAATGGGCACGGATGAAAACCTAAAAGGGCTCCGTGAGTAAAAACAGCAGGACTACCGGCGAGTTTTTTGAAAACCCGGAAAGGGCGCAATCTCGTTAAAAGAAATTTGCAAGGTCCTCTCGACTTTGTAAGGAGAAACCACCCGCGTGAGATCCTTACGACTCACAAGGGAGCAACACACTTAGGGATCCCCACGATTCCTAAGGAGAAATTACACTTGCGAGATCCTCACGACTCGTAAGGAGAACCCTCTTATGGGACCCTCACGGCTCATAAGATTCAAAAGTCTTAAGCTACAGGGACCTAAACCTGTTCTTAAGCAGCCCCCACAACCTCCAATACTGCCCTACAAGCGGCTCAGTGCTGACCCTTGTATACAATCCACGGGCGTGAGTAAACATTTCCCTAACGAAGTCCCATCCGTGACTAGGGATATGTCTATATGGTGAACAACCTTTATAAGTCCTCTCGACTTACAAGGAGAAAACCCTCTTGTAAGATCCTTACGACTTATAGGAGAACATGCACTTAGGGATCCTCACGATTCTTAAGGAGAAATCACACCTACGAGATCCTTACGACTCGCAGGGAGAAATACCTTTATGAGACCCTTACGGCTCATGAAGTCAAAAGCCTTAGTCGACAGAATCCTAACCCTGTCTACTAAGCCACCTTTGTTCGACATCGACAAAGGCAAATGATGATTCGCTCCTGGCAATATCCCAGTTGTAGCGGTGCTGATGCCGAAATCGGTGTCTAATTCCAAGCTTTCAACAAAAAGCTGGCAAGCCACATATGCATACGAAATAGCCGAAATGATGGGGCAACTTGCAAACAAAATCAGCAAGTAAAAACATATGCATGCAAAATAGCTGAAATGATTGGGCAACTCGCAATAAAAAGCAGCGAGTAAAAATTAAAAAAAATAGCCGAAATGATTGGGTAACTCGCAATAAAAAGCAGCGAGTAAAAATAAAAAAAATAGCCGAAATGATTGGGCACCGCGAAAAATAGCCGAAATGATTGGGCAATCGCGACCTTCGCGATATAAAAGCTGAAATGATAGAGCATCGCGGAAAGAAATAAAAAAAAAGAGAATGAAATTTATGCCCTACATATGATATCACATCAATCCCTGTAAACAATCCAGGGGCTCAAACAAAGAAGGAATCACGCCTTTCCTCCCCAGGTTTCATCAGAAGGAGAAGCCAAATCTCAACGGTTCACAGATAGCCTGGAGATCGTCTCAACACCCGTCTCATTACGGCAGACACAACATCAAACAAAGCGGAACAGCGGCAACTCCCAGTTCCATGACTCGGCGGTGCACAGATAACCGAGAGTCAAACCCTGACTCCGTGAAATGCGGATGAAGTCAAAAATTCCTGGCTACGTGGAACGCGGCTTATGTCAATCCTGACCCCATGGGAAACGTCCAGAGCGGATCTTGGTCCTCGCAGAGCACGGCAATGACCCCGTGTGAAGCATCCAGAGTGGAGCCTGGTCCTCGCCGAACACGGCAGTGAACCCGTGGGAAGCATCCAGAGAAAAATTCCTGGCTACGTGGAACGCGGATAATGTCACTCCTGACCCCGTGGAAAACATCCAGAGCGGATCCTGGTCCCAGCAGAGCACGGCAATGACCCCGTGTGAAGCATCCAGAGTGGAGCCTGGTCCTCGCCGAACACGGCAGTGAACCCGTGGGAAGAATCCAGAGCAAAATTCCTGGCTACATGGAACGTGGATTATGTCACTCCTAACCCCGTGGAAAACGTCCAGAGCGGATCCTGGTCCTCGCAGAGCACGGCAATGACCCCGTGTGAAGCATCCAGAGTGGAGCCTGGTCCTCGCCGAACACGGCAGTGAACCCGTGGGAAGCATCCAGAGAAAAATTCCTGGCTACGTAGAACACGGATTATGTCACTCCCGACCCCGTGGAAAACGTCCAGAGCGGATCCTGGTCCTCGCAGAGTACGGCAATGACCCCCTGTGAAGCATCCAGAGCGGAGCCTAGTCCTCGCCGAACACGGCAGTGAACCCGTGGGAAGCATCCAGAACAAAATTCCTGGCTACGTGGAACGCGGATTATGTCACTCCTGACCTTATGGAAAACGTCCAGAGCGGATCCTGGTCCTCGCAGAGCACGACAGTGAACCCGTGTGAAGCATCTAGAGCGGAGCCTGGTCCTCGCCGAACACGGCAGTAAACCCGTGGGAAGCATCCAGAGAAAAATTCCTGGCTACGTGGAACGCGGATTATGTCACTCCTGACCCCATGAAAAACGTCCAGAGCGGATCCTGGTCCTCGCAGAGCACGGCAGTGAATCCGTGTGAAGCATCCAGAGCGGAGCCTGGTCCTCTCCGAACACGGCAGTGAGCCCGTGGGAAGCATCCAGAGCAAAATTTCCTGGCTACGTGGAACGCGGCTTATGTCAACCCTGACCCCATGGGAAACGTCCAAAGCGTAGCCTGGTCCTCGCAGAACACGGCAGTGAACCCGTGGGAAGCATCCAGAGAAACTCCTGACTCCATGAAATGCGGATAAGGACAACTTCACCCATCACTTGCGGGTCCTCACGACTCGTAAGGGAGTAAATTCTCTTATGAGATCCTTACGACTTTCAAGAGAAAACACACTTAGGAATCCTCACGATTCTTAAGGAGAAATTACACCTACGGGATCCTCTCGACCGGTAGGGAGAAAATTCTTTATGAGACCCTCACGGCTCATAAAGTTGAAAAGTCTTAGGTGACAGATCCTAACCCTGTTTTCTAAGCCATCACCCCCTACAAAGAGCCCAAGATAAACAGATATATACTATCTACAGACCGCACATGCTAAAATCACATGGCAACAACATAGCAAGGAGAAGAAAGCGACAAGGAGAACATTTGATTCGCATTTAATTAAGCGTCCGAGGCATACCCGTTCATGCATGTGCAAAAGATTTAATACGAAAAATAAAACAAGCTGAAATGAGAAACTTGCCATTCATACTGCGAAAAAGTTCTTACAATTATGAAAGCAGTAAACAAAAACATTATCAAAACAATTACAATGGCAAAACCTCAGATCCAGGGCATGGATTGAGGAACTCAAAAGTGACTTTGTCCAGAATCTTCCAGGCATTTCGAACCATCCTAGTATGCTTTCTTTCGTGATCACAAGCGTCGGGATCCCCACGGATGTCCTTCACCCTCCGATAGGCAGCAAGTATGGCCGACTGTTGAAAAGCCTGATGCAGGAGATCAATAAGATTGTCTCGCCTTCTCTTCGAGATTAGGCTCA
Organism: Agapanthus africanus; assembly: GCA_030015575.1. Taxonomy (NCBI): domain Eukaryota; kingdom Viridiplantae; phylum Streptophyta; class Magnoliopsida; order Asparagales; family Amaryllidaceae; genus Agapanthus; species Agapanthus africanus. The sequence continues at coordinate 22,496,320 of JASDDO010000016.1, forward strand.
TCAGATACACCGAATGCACCTTATCCTCGGCGGCATCCAATGCCCTAAGCTGCACGCCGGTACAGAATAGAGGAAGCGCTTCCCAGATCGCTCCCACAATAAGCTTCAGGAGAGAGGAACGTCGAGGAAGCAGTCGACCATTGTAGGCGTCAAAGCGACTCATAATTTCGGCACGCTCGGCGTTTGTGAATTCTCGATTCTGAGAACGGTCGAGTGAGCGGATGTCTCCGTAAGAGATAATCTCGTCGAGATCATACATGTGAGCGTCCATTACTCCTGAAAAAAAAAATCAACAAAAATCAGCGGGCAGACTGATTAAGCGAATTCTTATTAAAACAGGCACAGGGAGTTAAACTCCTCGAGAGCAATGCTCTGCAGACAGGAGTGACACCTGTCAAAATCAATTATGAGGGGAATTTAAAGAAATTCCCCGAGAACACTGAGAGCCTTGCTCTGAGAAGGTGATATAATTCATCAAAAAATAAAATTCCATTTTTAATCTTCAAGATCCATGAAAAAACTCTTAAGAGTTCTTCTACATGATTTGAAAGGAGCAAAGCTCCATTAATCCTTTTAGAGAGCAAAGCTCTATTAATGGAACCCTAAAAGGGTTCTCTTTATATCTCTTTAGATCTATGGAGCAAAGCTCTGCTAGTGAAACCCTAAATGGGTTTTCTGTAGATCAAAGATCTATTAAGAGCAAGGCCCTGTTAATGGGTAAAACCCTAACTCATTAAAATTTATTAAAATTTTACCTAAGTTTGGAAAGAATTTCTTTTTTGCTTTTGAGAAGTTCTCAAACAGAAGAGCTGTGCTCTGAACAAATTCTCAAAGAAGATGATAATCATCTAGAGGACCAAGGGTCTTATTTATAGGCGTTAAGCCGCCTCTTCAACTTCTGAGTTAATCCAAAGGCTCAGATGTTGCCACCGCTGCGCTCACGTGTGGACTACGCAAGCGCAACGGTGGGGGGGCATTTGTTTCCTCAATCAGAGCAAAGCTCTGATCAAATTCCAAGATTGGAAATGAAGCGACGCTTCCTTTCCCCCAATCAGAGCAAGGCTTTTGTATTGAAATTCTAAAATTCAAAAATTGAAGCAACGCTTCAGATTCTGCGCGCCACGTGTCAAACGCAGACGCGCCAACACCGGGTGCGCTGCGCCCTAGGCAGCGCACCCCAATCAGAGCAAAGCTATGTTTCAAAATTCAAAATTTAAAAATTGAAGCAACGCTTCAGATTCTGCGCGCTGCGCGCCACGTGTCAAACACAGGTGCGCTAGCGCAGTTGCGCTGCACTCTGCGCTGCGTGCCATGTGTCAAACACGGGTGCGCTAGCGCAGTTGCGCTGCGTTCTGCGCTGCGCGCCACGTGTCGAACGTAGGTGCGCTAGCGCAAGGTGCGCCAGCGCTGGGATTAAAAATTCCCCACCGTCAGATCAAAAGATCTACTAATAATAAATTATTAATTAATTAGAACTAAAGTTCTGTTATGGAAAGATTTTTCAATCTTATTAAAATAAGAAGATTATCTTCTGTAAAACAGGAGCCTTAAGATCAAAGATCCAACGGTGGAAAATATTCCCAAATCAATCAGAGAAAGATCCCTTAAAACTGATTTAACAAATCATTTGGCCCTATATAAAGGACCCTAGACTTCAAGTCTAAAATATACAGAAGACAGAAGAAAAGAGAAAAAAAACTCTGCAAAAAAAGAGCAAGCTCTTAGAAAAAAGAAGATTTTTCTTCATCTTCAAGGTAAAAAAGAACTATGTTCTTGAATAATAGAGATGAAACCATATCGTAAAAAGAAGAATTATCTTCTAAAAAGATCAGAGATCTAAAAAAAAGACCAAGGTATTTAATAAAAGAAAAGATCAAAATGATCTAATCATAAAAAACTAAAAGAAGTATTTTACTTCATTCACAGATCTTTTGATCTATAATGGCAGAGCCTTTTATAAAAACAAGAACTTTTGTTCTTGGATCTTGAGAAAAAAGCCTCCTTTGAAGAACATAAATTTGTTCTTTGATCTTAAAATTGATCAGATGCGCCTTGCGCTATTGAAAAGTGCCTTGCACTCATGAATTGTGCCCTTGCGCTCATTGGACCGGCGCTCAGCGCCAAAACCTGCCACGTGTCAACCAGAGACACAATCTGCACCTTGCGCTTCTAAAACAGAGCACTGCGCTCATGAGCTGGCAGTCAGCGCCAAGCGCGCCACGTGTCACTCACTGGTGCGCCAACAGACTAGCGCAATGCGCTAACGAACTAGCGCTTAGCGCTAAGCGCGACACGTGTCCTCTTCGTGTGCGCTACCCGACAGAAGCGCAATGCGCTCTTTGACTGGCGCAAAGCACCTGGCGCGCCATGTGGCGCACTGTCAGAACACAATTTGTTCTGATCAAGACAAAATATGTCAGAACCCAATGCTTAGCATTATTAAAAGGGCTGAGCTCAAATAAAGGTTTAATAGCCAGAACAAAAAATAAAATGTTAAACATTTTTAATTGGACTTAGCCCAATTCTGGCCATAAGTCCTCAATTTATATTGAACTGAGCCCATCTGCTCTTTCAACCAATTCACATCGGTTCGAGGGTACATCTCTTTACTCCTCTGATATTTGTCGTTGTAATCCTTCAACGTCGTCAGAGAGGTGACGGGTCCCGACAACCACACATTTCACAGACTATGACGTCCTTAACATTGGACCGTAATGTCCTTAAACTAACAATGGACCGTAATGTCCTTAAACTAGCATTCGACCGCGATGTCCTTAAACTAACATTGGACTATGGGGTCCTTAAACTCATGGACTATGATTTCCTTAACCTCGACCATGATATTTTTAAACTAACATTGGACTGTGGGGTCCTTAAACTAACAATCGACCGTGATGTCCTTAAACTAACATTCGACCGCGATGTCCTTAAACTAACATTGGACTATGGGGTCCTTAAATTCATGGACTATGATTTCCTTAACCTCGACCGCGATATCTTTAAACTAACATTGGACTGTGGGGTTCTTAAACCCATGGACTATGATGTCCTTAACCTCGACCGTGATGTCTTAAAACTAACAACGGACTATGGAGTCCTTAAACCCATGGACTATGATGTCCTTAACCTCGACCGTGATGTCTTAAAACTAACATTAGACTGTGGGGTCCTTAAACTCACGGACTATGATGTCCTCAACCTTGACCGCGATGTCTTAAAACTAACAATGGACCGAGATGTCCTTAAACTAACAATGGACCGTAATGTCCTTAAACTAATTATCGACCGCAATGTCACTAAACTAAACAATAGAGCCTAAATTACTCTCTTGTTGGATCTAAACGATCCCGTTAAGTTGATCTTAGTCTAAAATGAGACTAATGTATCCTTAACTAACGTTTAAGTTGATCTTAGTCTCAAATGAGGCTAACGTATCCTTAAACCCAAACCCCCAAACCTAAATCTAAGAAAGATACGGATTTGGACTAGTCCATGCCCTACGGGCGACAACATAACTTAGTCTCCGTATACAATCCACGGGCAACCAAACACAAAACAAACACCCACGACACGAAGTGACCATATGGAAAAGGAGAAAGTTGTTACCGCGATGCGGTAGCGTAATTAACTGCAGGGGCTTGCGCCTGCAGGGAAGAGTGTCCCCACAATCAAAAACCCCTCAAACGAGGGGGAATCTGACGAAGTCTGCTACATCGGCCGCATCCGTTTAAACCTTCGATACATGGTGCCATAAATCAACTTGGCATCTTCGGAGAGGTGGACGGATAGCACCAATTAGTATCTGCCCTGAATTTCAGGCAAGACGGACATACGCGGTCGCGTCTCTGTGTTCAGAGGGGAACACCACAGTTTTAGTAAAATGGACTTTTTCAGAAAACAGTAGTGGGAGTATGGTAGAACTGGAAGAGATTCCAGAACCACAAACGATTACTGAAAATTTAATAGAACCTAAAGATTCAATCAGGTTTGACATTCCATTAGCCACTCCGCAGATATGGTGGGTAACCTCAAGCACCCGAGAGGTACTCCGGTATCCTCAAAGACGGTGACAGGGAGGTTCTTGTTTACCCAAAATTGCCATTACTGTTGTTCTAGACTGTGAGACCCGGCAGGAGGATGAGTATAGCGTCGTTCTAAAGTTTACTTTAGAAGTGCACGTGTATATGACTCTGCCAGAGGGTTGTTGTAGTCAGTGGGAGCAGCGGAAGCATAGTGGAAAAGTAGCTTGTGTATATTTATAGACTAAAGTAGGTATGGCGGAGATAGATCATCTATTTTTGATGTGACAGTCATAGGTTTTTTGACTTCATCAGAATAGGAGATGGATCTGTTAAGAAGTTAGTAGGGTGTGATGTCCTGGTATTTAGATGGCATACACTTTGTAGGAAGTGAAATTCCTATACTACGATCGGTTATACTGTGGTTGTCACACAGTGGTTCCTCCGCATAGGATATGGATATAATATCAGGCATTCTGGTTACTAGATCTATGGTTTTAGATCTAGATTTGGGTAGTTTCCTAATATGGGTACTTTGATAGTATTCTAAAGGTGTTTTAGAATGGACGACTTCTGGCATGGTGGTGTACCTGCAGGTGATGGAGTCACCCTCTCTAAAGGTGGCTTACAGACTAAAGAGGAGAGGGATGTGCATGATTGGCATATCACTTGCTTAGGCAATTGAGTCAATCATGAGATGTCAAGTACCACACCAGATATTGTTTTTGCACTAAATGCAATAATTTTTATATTAATCCAATCCTGGAGAAACGTTCGGAAGCAGTTTTAAAACATAAGTGGATGTTCTAGGGATATGGTAACGGGAGCCTCCTTCGGGAGACGGTTATCATTACAGGCTTCCAAGGTGACCTGGATGACAAAGTGACTATCAGAATTATAGTTTTCCCTCTTTTGAGGGGCAGTAGTTTGGACAGGTGGTCCAACCGGATACTGAGGGAGGAATGGCGCAGGATACTGATTAAATTCAGTTGACGATACAGTCTAAGAAGTTTGCTGGATTTGGAGTTCATTTGTGAACTGGGTCCCATCAGATATCTAGACATATTCTAAGACAGGTATTGCTCATTTCGGGAGATGGCTTTCTCCACAAACTTGAGATAAAGAGAGACATAGAAAGAAACATTGGAGCGGATCCACTCACTGAGGCTATTTCTCGAACACAATAGTTTTACAAACGAGCTTTGTGAAACTGATTAGTAGAAGAGTTGGATGTTCAGTATCACACAAGCTGTGAGTATGCGACACCGCAATAATTAGCCTTAAGTGCAAGTAGGAGATTGTTGACTATAGTTCCCTCAAGTCAATTATTGGATCGCAAGCATGTGATTGCAATAATTGAGGGAGGACCTATACCGGTAGGACAGTCTTACTCGAGATGATAGTATGCTATCCGGTTTGTCTTTATCATCGTGTACATGCTTCAGGTGACACTACATATCACTATTACATGTTGATAGAACCTATAGGATTCTTGCTTGACTATCAGCAGTATGATGGCGATCATATACGTGGGAGCTGGGTGGTCTATAAGCACATCCTTAAAGTGTTCCTAGTCGTAGGAGTTTCGAGACTGGGCATCGATACTCCAAGAGTAGACTAGTGTATACGAATCGAGACCCCCGACGAGGGGCGGTGGCCGGTCTCACAAGCCATTGGTGTAAGTTGGTTCACCTAAGATGTATACAGGTGCTCATTGGGTTATGAGTACACCGGACGGACTCGCCGGGAACATACTAGTTGGTATTATACCTATTGTCAGATAGCAGTTCCCTGGTGACATGTGTACAGGTTAGTCTATCGACCTGAGATCTTTATTTGTCACGTGTGAGTTCCCACTGTGCTTTGATTACTACCCTACCACGGCTCAAAGGAGTCGTGTAAACAGGTTTTAGTTGGGTACAGTCCCGATCCACATGGAGGCAGTGAGCGGATCGTCAGGGGATTCGTCTCTCCTGGAATTAGAGGTTGATGTCGCGGAGTACACGGGTGGCCATCACCAGAAATCCTTGGCCAAAGTAGTCGAGAATTACTGATTCGGATCAGTAGTTTCTCAGGTGGTGATGGGGTTCATACCGACACTAAATATCAAGTTATTATGGGTCTGACTTTATCCACCCCCTAGACTCGATATGCGATACTCATAAACGAACGGACCGGACTGTACGGATATTGTCACTGTCTGGCTCAGTAGGGGTTTCAGGATGAGTTTGCTCGTCGGCCTCCCTTTCGCTCAATACCTGGGTAGCCGTTACGTACAGCTAATGCCACTGACGTGCTTGTGGTTAAACCCACTGCCAGCATATTGACGAGTCTTTAGAGTCCTATACAGAGGCTTTCCCTGGTTCGGGCGAAACGTTGTAGAGGCCGTATGGTTTTATGGCAGGGTTCAATCATATACGTGCACTTGTGCACGGATCATGATCGGACGGATAATACTAATGGGCTTTGGTTTAAACCGGATCCTAGTATTATATTATTGGATTACTTTTGTCTCGGTGTATTCGTATTCAGTCGGAATACGGATGCGGATATGTATATACGGATGAAGGGTATTCTTGTAATTCATTACAAGATTACTTTAGTAGATGCCATTTCTTTTTTGTTATAAACATTTAGGGTTTTAAATGTTTATTGAGTGGAGAGTGTGACTCATTTTTGGCATTGGTTCTAGCATGTTCACTTGGTGATTCATGGATGTCATATGGGTGTGACTCATGGTGGGTCATATGGTGACATGCTAGGGTTTTGGTTTGTAGTATGAGATATTTGTAGTGAGAAAGTGAGATATTTATTCTTTAGTTGCTAGCATACTAGATTATATATTGCTCACAACAAATACTCACACAACACAACTAAAAAGAAAAAGGCAGCCACCTCTCTCTCATGACTTGCTCCTTTTCTTTTTCTTGAGCTCACACTCTTCACCTCTAGGCATCTTCTTCAACCTCCACCCTATTGTGTCATGAGTTGAGAATCCATGGATGTATTGAGACAAAGTATTCACACACAATCTCTACTTCATCTTAGCTATCTAGGCTAGCAAACTAGATACCCGAGTTACTTCGGTTTTGAGGTGGGAGCCCATATTACTAAACTTCGACGTGGATCTTCTTCGATGGAGGGAGACCGGAGATCAAACTTGATCGAGAAAGCCACGAGGAGCTTGGGACAGAGATTGAAGACCGAAGGACTCGGATCGTTTAGTATAACATCTCTGTAACAACCCAAAACTTTCTATACAATTTTTTCAAAAATACAGAAAGGGGTACTTGAGCCTGAGCACAAGTTATAAATTTGTTTTTCCTTTTAATAGGAAGAAGGAGCTTGTAGCTCATTGGTAATACCTTGCACTGCAGATCCAAAGCTCCAGAGTTCAAATCTCATTAGCCATATTATTTTTTAATTAGTTTTCTTTTATTTTTTTTAGAAGCCCAAGAGCCTACACATGCATAACTCGTAAAAACCAAAAGTCACATATAAAATAAACTGGCCCAGGAGATAGACCAAACGATGATCGACACGCGGCCCCAAGACCCGGCCGGATCGGGCCGGTGGCTCGGCTGACTCGGTCGGCGCCGCCGGGTCAACTCGGCCAAAACCGATTTCTTCCTTCTTGACTCTTGTGTCGTTTTGCCTCCCCATAACCCCTGTTCTATTCATTTTCCCTGCACATTAACAGAGCCAATTAAAACCTAATTTAAATCTTTTTAATGCATATTTTTAATGCATATTTTTAATGCATTTTTTTAAACCCTAACCCTAAAATTCTCCTATAAATACCCACACTCTTTTCCACCTCCTCACTCCAAATCTCTGTCCAAAACTCTCAAGAAAATTCTAAGTTCAATAGTGTACAAGTGGAGTTAGCAAAGGGCGAACTTCCGACGACGACCCTAGGAGCTCCCGGCGACGAAACGACGCACCGGCATCTCTTACCACTCCCTCTTCCTCTTCTCTAATCTAAAATCTACTAAGTCTCTCTTCCCCCTTCTCTTTTCTAATCTAAAAACTCGTATTTCTAAAACCCGACGGAAGCGGAGTTAAACCGACTTCCGATTCGGTTTTCTTTAAAAAGTTCCATTTTGCTTAAATACAACAATACCAAACTTTTACATCATGACCATTAAATATTAACAAAATATATTGAACAAGTTTCATAGCAAAATAATTCATGTTGTAATTTTTATCGCACTTTTTCAGAAAATACCATATAATTTAGTTTTGACATAAATCATTATAATTCCTTGCTATACCTTTAGGTAGTTCACAAGGTAATGACCTACCTCCTCACAACACTCATATGTAACTTAGCACGATGCCTTTCGGGAACATAGAATACGGGAAAATGCAATTTTTTAACCTTTTACTATTAAAACCTTTTTCTACAAGATTATGTATTTTAAACAAATCTTTGCAAAGCGCCGCTACAACCCATTTGGGGAACCCGTTTGGGATGGTGCAGATTATCGCACATCCTCGGGCTTAGTAGTGTGAGATGCAGACCTCCGCAAGGAGAATTCGGTCTCGAAAGATTTAAAATACAGTTTTCTTAGAAAATGTGATTTCTATTATAAATAAAACTTATATTTTTAATAAATAAATATATATGTAATTAATATCAATATATCTATTTTTAGTATTTATAATATTCCACACTACCAAATTTCAAGAAAAGAATCACTTTACATGAAAATACCATGCAATTCCATACAAGTTCAATACTTTACAATTAAATACCATATATTATGAAAAATAGGTTTTATTCACTAGAAATGTCACAATGATAAAATATACATCAATGAAAACTTTAAAGATGATAATAAAATACTTGAGGTGTATTTTGAAAATTATACAAAATTATTTTTACATAAAACCCTCTCAAGTTTTATAAATTACAATAAGGACCCTAGTAAATATAGGTTTAAGCGGGACCAGTCTCTTGAGCCTTACGGAGCCGGAGATATAGGTGCTTGCCTATTTAAGGTGGTGCTTGCCTATTTAAGATAGAAAACTTAACAAACGGTGTTATCAACACGGTAATCGTCTTTGAAAAAGACACAAATTCTGCCGCCCATGTGCAGCGGTTACTGATAACATCAAAACTTAATTCAGGATTTCAATTATCTGACTCAAACTGAGTCTCAATATAATCAATTTGACTTGAATGAGATTCAAGTATATATATAATAATTCAACATGAATCCATGAATCCATATATTCAATCTATTCAATCTGTATTGACTGAACCGAACCATGGATATACATCCATCTACATGATTCTCCAGTTACTTCCATTTACTGATATCATGGTTTCGGCAAGTCATCCATCTATACAATTCAATTTATAAGACATTACAATACAATACAATACAATACCATCAGTACAATCATTACTATCAATACAATAAATACACGGGGTATTGGGATAGTTCATGCGTGATCCAACAAAATCTCAAGATTCCCCTCAGATCATGAATCCATGTCTACTAACACAAGCAAGCTATCATGAGGGCCCGTGTTTCCTTGCTCCTGGATTACAGCCTGTTGAGGTTGGAATACTTCAACACTAGCTTAAAGTCCCGTTACTAACATTTGAGTCGGGCCCGTGGTTCCCTACCCCTGGATTACAGCCTGTTGGGTTTAAGAACACTCTTGAGATTGGTTGACATTCACCCTTGAACTTACGTTAACAACAGCGTTAACGCTAAATACAACAGTATAACAATATAATACAACTTTAAAAGCTACACACTCTCTCTCTCTCTGCCTATTCTATTTCTCCCTTATCTTTGGGACTTACCGAGCGATTTGTTCGCTGACGACATTCTCTTTATTTCTTCTTTGGAATGTCGTCAGGTGTTACGGACCTTCAGGAGATCGAGCCCACCAGCGAGGACTTGGAATAGCCAGCCTTTCACCTGGAGCTCTAGTTCCTTGTACACATTTACATTTTGTATTTTCCATTTCTGTTATGCCACTGTTTAAGCATTGCTTTTCATTCCATGTATTTACTTTTCCATGTACTGTAAAAGAATGTTTATAAATAAGGTTTTTGTTTATTACATCTGTCTCTTGTGTATATTTCTTTTATATTGCTTAGTTACGCTTAGCGTATTTGCTTCAGAGTTAATACGCAGCAGCCTCGTCGTGTCCTCTGCCCGTATATTGGGAAGCGGGGCGTGACACTCTCTAAACTCCTTTACATACATAGTTAGTGTAGGGTTAATGGTCGATCCGGGAATCGGGTTCCGTTAGCGCCGGATTTCTAAAAGTTTTTGTTCCGCATTTGGCCATGGATTGATGGCCGGGGCGCTGGCGTAACCCAACACTCATAACCCAATGAGCACCTGTATACTATCTTAGGTGGCTAACTGACACCAATGGCTTGTGAGATCGGCCACCGCCCCTCGTCGGCGTCTCGATAAGTACACACTAGTCTACTCCAGAGTATCGATGCCCAGTCTCGATACTCTCTCGACTATGGACATTTAAGGATGTGCTTATGTACCACCTAGCTCCCACATATATGATCGCCATCATAATGCTGGTAGCCAAGCAAGAATCCTATGGGCTCTATCAACATGTAATAGTGATTTGTAATACCACATAATGCATGTACATGATGATAAAGACAAACCAGATAGCATACTATCATTTTGAGTAAGACTGTTCTACCTGTATAGGTCATCCCTCAATCATCACAATCGCGTGCCTGCGATTATAATAATTGACTTGATGGCACTATAGCCAACAGGCCGGTGCCCATCCAATGGCACATGGCTGATTGTCTTAGGATTAGGCAGTCGAACACCCCTGAGGCAAGGGTGATGTCGCAGTGGGAACCGATCCAGCGGGCTATCCTGCTTTCCGAGTGGGCTCTGAGCTGGGCTGGGCTCAGCCCCGCATGCTTTGTGGGTAACTCAGGGCCTTCGTCGATCTATTTAGACTTTGCTTGCTAAAGTTTCGTTGCTGATCTTTTTCCTTATGTGTTCCTCGATGAGCCCATGGATTGTTAGAAAATTATGGCTGCCATGGCCGCCAAGGCCCAAAGGAGGAAGAGCGGTGGCTCAACTCGGCCCTGCCATCTCCAAGTACGGCTCCTCGGCAAGCTCCTCTTGCTAAGGCTCCTGCAGCGCCCCCTGTTCAGGAGGAGCGCTGCGGGGGAGGTCACAAGCATGCGTGAAATGCAGCGCCCCGAAGTAGGCCGGAGGCGCCACCTACACCCAAATCCCCCCTCAAGAGGCAGAAGAGGGTGGTTTCTCGGCCGCCCTCGACCGGAATTCAGGTGCATGAGGGTGAGTTTTGCATTGAGGTGCCCTCGGGGCTCTTCGTGGCCGACGATCTACTGGCGGACATGGAGAAGGCGGCGGGGGCCAAGATTCCTCGAGGCACGATGAAAGCCCAGGTGGCCACGATAGCTCAGGAAGTTGTTCAGGTCGGTAACTTTTTTTAAGAATTTCTCAAGTGTTTTTTGCTCGGTCTTCAGCTTTTTAACATAGTTCATGTTTTCCTTAGGTCCTCCAGTACTGCGCCCTCCTTGCTACTGTGGAATCCGAGGAGGTGACCCTGGCGATGAAGAAGGCGGGTGAATCTTCCTCACGAGAGGAGGAGCTCCTTGGCCGGATGCAACAGGATGAAGAGAAGGCGGCCCTCCTCGACTCTAGGTTAGTCATGGAGGGTTTGACGGTCGCCAAGTTGAAGGAGTCTCATCGGCTCCTGACCGAATCCAACCGGGCTATCCAGGCCCAGGTGGGGGAGGTCAACGGGCTCTATAATGCTATGAAGAGGCAGAGGGACTCGTTCAAGCGGGATGCCCGGGAAGCCTGCGAGGCGACGAAGCTTACGGAGGGGAGAGGGTTCGACGATCGGGAACTTCACTCCCGGTATCCCCTAACCGAAGAAGCGCCACAGGGTAAACCTGAATCGGCTGGAGAGCGGGCAGCGGCGGTCGTGGACGCCTAGCCAAAGGTCGCCATTGTAGCCCCCGATGGAAGCACCGAGCTAGGGGGAGGACCGGCCGACCAGGCAGCCTGAGTTATCTATCTCTTTTTTTTAGTTATCAATTTTGTACGCCTCCGGGCTTTTTTGTAAGGCTGGGGAGCCCAAAATTCCTTGTACATAATTTTGAATGTGAATAAAGCAATTTTAGCTCATAAGTATTTTTGCCTTTGAGTCGCTTTTTCTCTCTCAAGTCTTTTTACCTCGCAAGTATTTTATCTTGGGAGTGTTTTTAGCTCTGAAGCCTTTTTTCTCCCGCGAGCCTTTCTACCTCACAAGTGTTTTTTAGCTCTGAAGCCTTTTTTTGCGCAAGCCTTTCTACCACGCAAGTATTTTATTTTGCAAGTGTTTTTAGCTCACTTTCGGAGTGCTTCTATTTTCTAAAGCGTTCGGCGAGCGTGACTTGAGAGCTAAGCTAAGTATAGGCAGACCGGTGTCCATTCTTTCCCCGGAGTCAAGGCGATGATCGTGCATCGAGTATGAATTGACCGATAGCCAAGGGTAGGTAGACCAACATCCATCCTTTCCCCAGAGTTAAGGCGGCGATCGTGCATCGAGTACGAATCAAGCGATAGTCAAGGGTAGGCTGACCGGCGTCCATCGTTTCCCCAGAGTCGAGGCGGCGATCGTGCATCGAGCGATAGCCAAGGGTAGGCAAACCGGTGTCCCCCATATTTAGGTTTTGATCGGGATGAACAGGGAACTTAATCGGCCACCTCTTGATGAGGGCTTTGGATCTGCGGATTGGCTGGGCAGGAAGCTGCCCTCAGCAGATGAGCCGAGCAGGAAGCTACTCAGCTGCCTCTTGTCAAGGGCTTTGGATCCGCGGATTAACTGGGCAGGAAGCTGCCCTCAGCAGATGAGCCGAGCAGGAAGCTACTCGGTCTCCTCTAGTCGACAGCTTTGGATCCGTGGATTGACTGGGCAGGAAGCTGCCCTCAGCGGATGAGCCGAGCAGGAAGGTACTCAGCTGCCTGTAACAACTCCAATGTTAGTGTACAAAAATTTGTTTAAAAGTTAATGTATACTTGGGGTATTTGCATTTCCTGTGAGTATTATAAGTAATTGTTTTGCTTTTTAATAGCAAGAAAGAGCTTGTAGCTCACTGGTAGTACCTTGCACTGCTGAATCAAAGCACCAGAGTTCAAATCCTATCCCCCATATTATTTTTAATATTGTTTTCTTTTAAATTTTTAGAAGTCCAAGGGTCTACACATGCATAACTCGTAAAAACCCCACGTCACACTAAAAACAAACTGACCCAGGTGAAAGACCAAACGACGACGGACCCACGGCGACGATCCCCGGCCCGACCCGGCCTGAATCGGCCGGCGGATCGGCCAACTCGGCCCGCCGCCGCCGGCCGGACTCGGCCGGATCGCCGATTGTCCAGCATGAAAGTTCTGTCGTTTTGGATTCGTAACTCCCCTGTACACTTTAAATTTTCTGAAAATTAACAGAGCTCTTTAAATCTCAATAAATCCATTTTTAATACAATTTAATACATTTTTTCTTCACACCCTTTCACCTACCCTAACCATAATTTTACCCTATAAATACCACCCCTAGACACACCCTCCTCACTCACAAATCTGTCCAAACACTCAAGAAATTCCTCTAGAAATTTTGTGTGCAAGTGGAGTTAGCGAAGGGCAAAACTCCGGCGATCTTCCGACGATGACCCTAAGAGCTCCTGGCGACGAAACGGCGCACCGGCACCTCCTACGACTTCCTCTCCCTCTTCTCTATACTACAAACCCATAAGTCCCACCTCCCTCTTCTCTATTCTTTTCTAAAAACTCATATTACTAAAACCCGACAGTATCGGAGTTAATCCGATTTCCGATTCGGTTCTTCCTAAAAATTCCACTTTTCTTATATACAAACATAAGAAACCATTACATGTTGACTATTAAGTATTAACAAATCATATTGAACAAGTTCCATATCAAAAGAATTTCTATTTCAATTTTTATCGTACTTTTTTCAGTAAAATACCATGTAGTTTAGTTTCGACTTTAAAACATCATTAATCTTGCTATACCTTTAAGTAGATCACGAGGTAATGACCTAACTCCTCCCAACACTCATATGAAACATAGCATAATACCTTTCAGGAACATAGAATACGGGAAAACGAAACTTTACATATAAATACCATTTACTGTTAAAACCGTTTTCTACAAGATTACGTATTTTTACAAATCTTTGTAAAGCGCCGCTACAACCCATTTAGGGAACTCGTTCGGAATGGTGCGGATTATCGCACATCCTCGGGCTTAGTAGTGCGAGATGCAGACCTCCGCAAGGAGCATTCGGTCTCGAGATATTTAAAATACAAATATCTTAAGAAAATGATATTTCTAGAAAATAATAAATTAAAATTATTTTATATAAAATATATATATGTATTATCAAAATATCTATTTTTGATATATTATAAATATTCCAACTTTTCTAAATCAAAAGAACCACTTTACATGAAAATACCATGAAATTCCATACAAGTCCAACACTTTACAATTAAATACCATGTATTATGAAAAATAGATTTATTCACTAGAAATGTCACAAATATAAAATCTACAACTATGAAAACCTTAAAGACGATAATTAAATACTTGAGGTGTATTTCGTAAATTATACAAAATTATTTTTACATAAAACCCCCTCAAGTTTTATAAATTACAATAAGGACCCTAGTAAATATATGTTTAAGCGGGGCCAGTCTCTTGAGCCTCAGGGAGCCGGAGATATGGGTGCTTGCCTATCTAAGGTAGACAACTTAACAAACGGTGTTATCAACACGGTAATCGTCTTTGAAAAAGACACAAATCCTGTCGTCCATGTGCAGCGGTTACCGATAACATCAAAACAATCAGGACTTCAATTTCTTTTCTAATTGTTCTGACTCAGACTGAGTCTCATTATAAATAATCTGACTTGAATATGATTCAAGTACAAACTATAATGAATCCATGAATACATATATTCAATCTATTCAATCTGTATTGACTGAACCGAACCATGGATATACTTCCATTTACATGATTCTCCAGTTATATCCATTTACTGATATCATGGTTTCGGCAAGTCATCCATCTATACAAAACAATACAATTTACAATACAACACAAACAATACAATCAAGATATCGCGGGGTTTAAGGGGTAGATTGGTACGGAAGGTGTTAGAAGTGGCACGAGACTGCAAGATTTAAGATACCTAACCTATATTCCGTTGCTGTTGTATCGTGGCATAACGGTTCCTTGTACATTCCGTTCACCTTAGTCTCTAGTCTACTGAGACTCCTCTCGTATACATTGGCATCCTTCTGTACCAAGCTACAAACAACAGCGTTAACACTAAATACAACTTTAAAAGTTACACTCCCTCTCTGTCTATTCTATTTCTCCTTTATCTTTGGGACTTACCGAGCGATTTGTTCGCTGACGACATTCTCTTTCTTCTTCTTTGAATGTCGTCAGGTGATTCGGACCTTCCAGAGATCGAGCCCAGTGCTGAAGACTTAGACCAGTTTACTAAAGATCCCGAGCTATAGTTTCACTTATACTATTCGGCCTGCCTTATTATATGGTACAGAATGCTGGGCTCCTAAGAAGCATCATACATAGAAGATGCACGTAGCGGAGATGTGCATACTTCGTTGGATGTGCGGTAACACTAGAAAAGATAAGGTGCGAAATGAGGATATTCGTGCAAAAGTTAGTGTAGCACCTGTGGAGGAGAAGATGCGGGAAAACCGGCTAAGATAGTTTGGTCATGTGCGACGCAGACTTATGGAAGCACCGGTTCGACGAATAGATACTCTTGATATGGGCAATGGCAAAAGGGCAAAAGGGAGACCGAATAAAATATGGATGGAGGTGATACGAAACGATATAGCTGCCAAAGGACTCAATGAAAGTATATTGTTTGATAGGAGTGAGTGGAGGCAGAGGATTCATGTGCTGGACCCGGCGTGATTCTCATGTTGGTTCATGTAGCCTACCCCGTATGCTTAGGATAAAAGGCTTAGTTGTTGTTGTTGTTGTCTGTATTTCCTTTTCTGTTATGCCACTGTTTAGGCATTGCTTTTATTCAGATGTATTTACTTTTCCATGCATTGTACAAAAGAATGTTAATAAATAAAATTGATGTTTCATTACATTTGTCTCTTGTGTGTATTTCTTTTATATTGCTCAGATACGCTTAGCGTATTTACTTCAGAATAAGTACATAGCGGCCAGTCGCGTCCTCTGCCCGTATAATGGGAAGCGGGGCGTGACAGGTTTTGTTGGTGGTCCATGCAGGTCAGAGCTGTATGGAACCTTACCATGCAGTTCTGTTATGCGTGAACAACCTAAGCAATATAACACAAGAACCAGCAACTAAAACATTCTTTACAATTCATGTTCCTTGAATCTTATCATTTCATATACTTTGAATCTGTCCTAACCCAAAAAAAATTCATTCAAGGTTATGGATTCCCCAAACAACACCAGCACCAACTTCAACAACACTCCACCTCCACTACCGATCACACCTGCCGTTCCTGCTCCGCTCAACGAGCAGACGGTTCTGCTTGAGGCGGTCCACAGCCTCCTAGAGGGACAGCAGCAGCAGACTGCTCTTTTAATGAACCGTCCAGAGGCAGAAACACCTGGGGTGAAGCAATTCAGGGCTTTGCACCCCAAACAGTTTGCAGGAAAGGAGAGCCCACTGTAAGCTGAGGAATGGGCTCAGAGTATCGAAGATGATCTAGCAGCAGCACAAGTGCCAGAAATAGCTTGGGTTCGTGTTGCAAAATTACAGCTCACGGACAATGCACGGAACTGGTGGAAGGCGGAAGAAAACCGTCTTGAACAACCCATTGAATGGAAGACTTTCCGCGACATGTTCGACGCAAAGTACTTCCCTGAGACTGCCGGGTTCGACATAGAACAGCAGTTCATCCATCTGCAACAAGGTTCAATGTGGACCAAGTCAGTAGATGAATATGACGCTGAGTTCACCATACTCAGTCGGTAAGATATGTATCAATAATTCGAATTGTTCAATATATCACATAATACACAGCTAACACGATACTTTAAACAGATTTGTGGCACACCTGATACCGACGGATGAGATCAGAACCTGTCGATTTCAACAAGGTTTGGATTTGGAAATCCAGGCTGCACTGGCCACAAGAGATTTTCCGACTCATGAATCGGCTCTGAAAGCTGCCCGTCCTTATGAGAAGGAATTCTTAGCTGTTGTATTTGCTTTAGAAAAGTTCAGACCCTACCTCATCGGCTCTCCAGTCATTGTCTACACAGACCATTCTGCTCTGCGCCATCTTTTTGCGAAGAAAGATGCAAAATCTCGGCTAATACGTTGGATCCTCTTGCTTCAAGAGTTTGACCTTGTCATTAAGGACAAAAGAGGATGTGAAAACGTAGTTGCCGACCATCTCTCACGACTTCCTTCTTCGCCGTCGCCTCAACTTCCGATCAACGACGTTTTCCCGGATGAACAGCTCTTGACAGTATCTCGCGAACCCTGGTTCGCAGATATTGTGAACTATTTGGCCACAGGGCTACTACCGACTGAATGGTCAAGTCAGGACAGACTTCGATTCTTATCCCAAGTAAAACACTTTTACTGGGACGAACCCTATCTGTTCAAGTACTGTCCCGACCAGATTATTCGTCGGTGTGTCCCTAACGATGAATTCAAGAGTGTGCTGTTATTTTTCCACAATCAAGCATGTGGCGGGCATTTTGGCCCCAGAAAGACAGCTGAGAAGATCTTGCAATGTGGTTTCTACTGGCCACAACTCTTCAAAGACGCTCATGACTATTGCAAGACTTGCTCCCGGTGCCAACACTTGGGCCGGATATCCCGGAGGAACGAGATGCCGCTCCAACCAATCTTGGTTGTGGAGATTTTCGACGTTTGGGGGATAGATTTCATGGGGCCGTTTCCCAGCTCTTTCGGGAACTTGTACATCCTTCTCGTTGTTGATTACGTCTCTAAGTGGGTCGAGGCTGTGCCCAGCCGGACTAACGACAACAAGGTTGTCGTTAGGTTTCTTAAAGAAAACATTTTCTCCCGGTTTGGGCACCCCCGAGCGATCATTAGCGACAATGGAACTCATTTCTGCAATAAGACTTTCAAGGCCTTGATGCGGAAATATTCCATTAATCATAAGCTATCTACGCCCTACCACCCCCAAACCTGCGGGCAGGCCGAAGTTTCAAATCGGCAAATCAAGCAGATACTGGAGAAGACGGTTTCCAAGAACCGAAAAGATTGGTCGCTGAAACTCACTGATGCCCTTTGGGCATTTCGAACCGCTTATAAGACCGATCTTGGCATGTCTCCCTATCGGCTTGTGTACGGAAAGGCTTGCCACCTACCTGTCGAAATAGAGCATCGCGCATTTTGGGCGATAAAAGAACTGAATCTGTCTCTCGAAGATGCGGGCAGCCATCGGAAGCTGCAACTGAACGAATTGAGCGAGCTTAGGGATGAGGCTTACGATAACGCGGTTGTCGTTAAGAACCGAACGAAGGTTTTTCACGATAAACACCTTTTGCGCAAAACCTTCGTACCTGGTTAGCAGGTACTGCTTTACGACACCCGGCTACACTTCCATCCAGGAAAGCTCAGATCTCGCTGGAAAGGGCCGTATTTTATGCGGAATGTGTATCCGCAGGGCGCTGTGGATTTGGAGAATCCAAAGGACGGTTCATTTTTCAAAGTGAACGGACACCGACTAAAACTGTACCTTAGCGCCGAACCAACAGAGGAGCTCCTGGTCTTACAGGAGCCGGTTTACCCTGCATAATCTTCCTCTGCCTACCACCAAACTTCGGTTATCCAGCCAAGAACAGTGGACACTGTTCCAAATAAGTTTGGGGGTATGTATATACCATTTTGTATTTATTTGTGGATATTCTTTTCCATTTTTTACTCTTTAAAAACATTATAAAAAAAATTGTATATCTAACCGACAATTTTGACCTTTCAAATAATCTCTTCATGCAATGACAGTGAGGACACTGTCCAGTTTAAGTTTGGGGGTACGCTCGGTACGCATTTCTAACCTTCGCATTCATATGTATATTTTGCATCTGCATATTAAAATCCATAAATCCATAAAATCTGAAAATTTTCTAAAAACATAAAACTTTTCTGTCAAATTAGCTAGTGGGAGGACTCTGATTCAACATTTCGACGGTTTTGTTTGATAAAATAAGAATAACTAAATCTTATGTTTAGATTTTGAAAACCTGAAAGATAACTCTCCTTTGAAGTTAACTATAGCTGATATACGTCTTTACATCACACTACACGTGTCGTGAGTTTTGGAAATTAGATGACAAGTCTTTTATGTCTAAAAACTTTTAAATGGATCAAGGATTTTCTGAGGATCAAATAGGTTTGTTCTGAAATAAGTAATATCAAGAATAGTTTATGAAGTGAAGTGAATATGAAGGAATGTTATTGATGCCTTAATTGGAACTAAGTCTGAAAAATAACCCATCTGGAACTTGATTGGAATGATTACACACCTAACCCACCAAACACGTCTTTTATACAAAAAAAAATAACTGAACTGCCGATTATATCTCCGTTCGTATTGAATCATCATGATTTTCACGCTAAATTGTCTTTGTTTTTGGACCTAGGTAACTTGAGTAATTAAGTCCGCTGGGGTGTTTCTACACCTAATGCCCTAAAACCAACTGGTTTGGGTGCATTGGCCCAAAGCTCGCTAAGAAGCCTAGAAAGTCCAGATTAAAACAAAGTCAATCAAGTGTTCTCTCCGAGTTAAAATTCCTAACGGTTCTTTGTGTGAGAATAATCTTGACAAAAGACAAGTTTTTATAAAAAATATTTCTAGCGGAGATATGAAGGTTTTATTCTATGATAAAGACTATTGCACGTTCACAGAGGTGTGTATGAAATGAAAACAAGAAAAATGTGGAGTGAAAAATAAGACCTAGTTTCCTATCAAGGAAGATAGAAATTCTGAAGTTGAAACTTTACTGGAAAACGAAACTTGAAAAATGCTTAACTCTCTATAAAACTTATGTGATCCTTTTAAAATTGTTATCTGGGCTTGATTGTGTGACATGATGACTTTAATCGATCCTTCTGGAACTTAACGACACTATTTGCACTACACGTAAAGACATATAAAATCATTAGTTAAATAAGAAGCGGGGTGTGAAAAATAAAGGTTCGATAGTCTAGACTTAGAATCATAGAATTGTTATTTTCTGAAACAAAACTTTAGGGGTTTGAATCATAGTAATTTTGCAAAACTAGCTTGACCAGATTTTGTGGGTAGTATCCGCTGAAAACCCTCAGGAGACAACACTCCTCCTATTAGGGACACCTAGAGCTTTAACGGCTTGTTGCACATGCTCAGTGCAATCGCGTTCCCTGCGAAAGTGAGGTTAGGACTTTTTTGTGAAAAAATTGGCTTTGCTCGGGACGAGCAAATGATAAGTTTGGGGGTATTTGTTCATATCAGATTTTTGCATTTTTATACCACCCAATTTTTATCACATTGCATATCGGTAGGTACTCTTGAGCCGTGTTTGCTAGTCAATTGCAGGATACAGGTTCTCGGCTCTAAACGGTGAAATTCATGGAAAAACACGACAAAACCCGGGTTCCTGCCAACCACAGATAAAACACGGGTCTCCGCTCTCTATCCGTATGTTGCCACACACCAGTTTAAGAGACAAAATGGCAAATCAATGTCATTTTCATGCACAAGGCTCAATGGCAACACAAGATCCAAGAAATCTATGCGGAGCTCGAGGAAATCATGGCAAAAGATCCACATCAAATCACCTTTTAACTTGCTGAAATTCTGGACAACTTGTGGAGAGATTCTGAGAAACAAAGTGTACCAAACTGATCCAAACATCAACACTAAGAAGCACAAAAAATACGAGGAGCCAACTCCACTAAAGTGCCGCGGTTCCGCGGCATAAGAAGGCTTAGGCCGCGGAACCGCGGCCGTACGTCCTCCTCAGTTGACGAAACTTCAGGGGCAGTTTGGTATTTTCATGAGGGTTCAGAATTTTGCCCTAGGTTTCCATCTCCCTGCCTATAAATAGTCCTGATCTTGCCAAAGCCAAGGGTCCATAATCTTGTATTTAGATTTTATGTTATATGCTGTTGTTCTTCTTCCTCCTCTCATCTCTTCTCCATTAAAAAACTTGTAGTGAGCTTTTGTGAGTGAAGAATGAATAAAGGAGTTCTTGTTCTTACCATGCTTGTCTTTTTATTTTGTTAACTATTATTGCTTGTAATTTTCATTTGTTAACTTAGTTGTTGTTATTTGTGTTTGTTTCTTTCTTGTTCTATTTTCCTTTATCCTTAAACAACCATGATGCTTACGCTTGATCCATGCCAAGGTGAGGTCGCAAATAGCTAGTTGTAATCTTCTAACCTCTTTCTTTCTATCTTCCTCCTTTGTTTTATTTTCATTTTTTGTAATGGGTGAGTAGTTTCCATACTTGTTAGGGTAGGATAAGGAAAGTTTGAGAGAAGGAAATATCTCTCACTCTTTCCTTGCCCAACATCTTAAATCGAACTTCCGTTAATTGAACCACAATCCGCTCCCTACGGCACCCTATCCTACATTATAGCGGTGATTCCGTAGTGAGACCGGTTGTGGTTGAATTAACCGGAGGTTTAGGCTAAGAGCCAAGAACGGACGGACAAGCACTAAAAGGAAGAACTTATGCGTTGGAAAGCCTAGCTTATACTCGCAAGTTCCTTCGTAATCGTGCTAATCCCCGTTGTTGTCGATTACCGTAACACCGATATTAAGAGTGGCAACGAAAGAAGTGAGCGACTCCTAACTCAAACTAACCTAATCCTAACCCTAACAAGCTCTCTATATATATCATTTTAGCACTTAAGTAATCTAAAAACAAACCCTGGAAAATTGGACTTAACTCGTTAAAGCACATAGAAAAAGATTTCCATCTCCCTGTGGACGACCTGTACTCAACCGGCTAGCTACAAGCGAAACCGTCTTGATTGCGGTAATAAACTTAGCACGCAAAAACTCTACCAATCAACCGTGGAAGAAGCTGAGGCCACTGGCCAAGTTATTACTGGTAACCCTTTTCATCTCAATCTTTTCTTTCAGTCTTAATGCCTATTCACATATTTTCCATTACCTAAGACATATCCCACATACCTTAGGTACAATCTTAGTAGCCTCACTTCCTGCACTAGCACTCTTCGATACTGGAGCATCTCACAGTTTTATGTCGCTACGGTTCGTCTGAACTCATGCGATTCCAGTCACACCGCTTGTATCCAGCTGGAATGTCAGTTCAGGAAATGGTGTTCTAAAGGCAACGATGGGATACAGCTTGTGTCCAGTAGTCGTCTGCAGCAGAGAATTCTATGCTGACTTCAAAGTGCTGGACATACCGAACTTCGATGTAGTTCTAGGTATGGATTGGCTAGGAACCTTCTATGCTACCATCGGCTGTCGTCAAATGATGGTAGTATTCGAGATTCCAGACCATCCGGTCTTCTATTTCAAAAGCGGAGACCGTACCCTGGAACCAAGTACATACAAAGCGAAGCCAAGGGAAGCGGTGATTGCAGCAACTCAAGAAGAATCAAGGCCAGAAGTGGTTCGAGAGTTCGACGATGTGTTTCCTGATGATATATCAAGTTTGCCTTCCGATCGAGCTCTTGAATTCAGCATTGATTTAGTACCAGGAGCACAACCAGTGATCAAAGCACCTTATCGTTTAAGTCCGGAGGGTTTGAAGGAAGTCCGAACTCAGTTGGACGAATTATTGGCGAAATGATGGATTCGTCCCAGCACTTCAAGTTGGGGATCACCAGTATTACTTGTGAAGAAGAAAGAAGGTTCATACAGAATGTGCATCGATTATAGAGCCTTGAACGAAGTCACTATAAAAAACAAGTATCCGCTACCGCGTATCAACGATTTATTCGATCAGCTAAGTGGATCTTGTGTTTTATCTAAACTAGATCTTCGTTCAGGTTATCATCAGGTGAAGGTCAAGGAAGCTAATATTCATAAAACGGCTTTCAGAACTCGTTATGGTCATTACGAATTTCTGGTGATGCCATTTGGAGTGACCAACGCACCAGCAATATTCATAAATCTGATGAATCAAGTTTTTCGGGAGTACTTAGACAGGTTTGTTGTCATCTTCATCGACGATATCCTGGTGTATTCAAAGAGTCGGAAAGAGCATGCCGAGCACCTACGAATTGTCCTGGAAACTCTACAACAACATCAACTATATGCCAAGTACAGCAAGTGCGAATTCTGGCTAAATCAAGTTGGTTTTCTTGGACATATCGTATCAAGTGAAGGAATCTCTGTGGATCCAGCAAAAAAGTTTCAGCAGTAAGAGAATGGCCGACACCAAAGTCAGTGAAGGACATTCGGAGTTTCTTGGGTTTAGCTGGATATTACAGAAGGTTCATTGAAGGTTTTTATAAGATAGCAACACTCCTGACCAAGCTCACACGTAAAGATGAAGAATTTGTGTGGTTAGAAGTATGCGAACAGGCTTTCGTAGAACTCAAGTCAAGGTTGACATCAGCGCCTATTCTCGTTATACCGGACCAATCTGGAGCTTTCGAAGTGCATTGTAATGCATCTGGTAAGGGATTAGGATGTGTTCTACATCAGCACGGTAAGGTTGTGGCTTATGCTTCAAGACAGCTGAAGACTCATGAGCGCAATTATCCGACGCATGATTTGGAGTTAGCAGCCGTTATCTTTGCTCTTAAGATTTGGCGCCATTATCTTCTTGGTGAACGAGTGACATATACACAGATCACAAGAGCCTGAAATATGTGTTTACTCAGAAGGAACTTAATATGCGGCATAGACGATGGTTAGAACTCATGGCGGATTTCGACATCAACCTGCAATATCACCCAGGAAAGGTGAATGTGGTTCCAGATGCTCTTAGTCACCAACCATTATCGATGAATCTAACCGCTCAGTGGAAGCTTCAACAGGACTTACATCAGATGGAGATTGAAGTAGTCATGCTAAACGCTTCAAGTTTGATGAATTTACAAGTTCAATCAAAAATTGCCAATCAGATCAAAGCAGCTCAAGCAAGTGATGCTAAATTGCAAAAGATCAGAGAACAAGTGGAGAATGGACTCATAACAGACTTCATCATCCATGAAGACGGATCTTTGAGATATGGCAGCAGATTATATGTACCAAAAGGTTCTGTTCGGGAAGAGTTAATGAAAGAAGCTCACAGCTCTCCCTACTCAGTACACCCTTGAGGTACAAAGATGTACAAAGATCTACGTCAGAATTACTGGTGGCATGGAATGAAGCGTGAAGTAGCCAGAAGCGTCGCTAAATGCTTGGTGTGTCAGCAAGTAAAGGCTGAACATCATAGAAAGCTGGATTACTTCAACCGTTACCAATCCCGGAATGGAAGTGGCAACACATCACAGTAGATTTTGTGACTGCTCTTCCTCGCAGCACAAAGGGTAACGATGCGGTATGGGTCATTGTGTATTAACTCACAAAGTCGGCTCATTTCATCCCATTTCGAGTTGGCCAATCGAATAAGACATTATCAAAGAAGTACATGGAGGTAAGAATTTACTTAAGATTTAAACTCTTCAAATATGTACTATCTCTGATACCCATGAACTTATACAGGAAATTGTGAGATTTCATGGAGTACCGGTCTGCATTGTCTCCGATCGTGACACCAGGTTCCGATCGCAATTTTTGCAGAGTCTGCAAGCAAGCTTGGGAACAAGTCTGAACTTCAGCACGGCTTATCATCCACAAACAGATGGTCAGTCTGAGTGAACTATTCAGATCTTGGAGGATGTGCTCAGAGCGTGTATGTTGGACTTCAAAGGATCGTGGGAAGATCACCTACATCTTGTGGAGTTTTCATACAACAACAGCTACCAAGAAAGCATAGGAATGGCACCTTTTGCAGTGCTTTATGGAAAGAAGTGTCGATCGCTATTAAGTTGGGATAACATCGGAGATAGAGAACTTCTTGGACCTGAGATGATAGTAGCAACTGTGGATGTAGTTCGTACTATCAGGAAAAGAATGCGCATAGCCCAAGATCGACAGAAACACTGGGCTGATGCAAAGCGACGTCACTTGGAGTTCCAACCAGGAGATCACGTATTCTTAAAGATATCTCCGAACCGCAGAGTGATTCAATTTGAAAGACGACGAAAGCTAAGTCCAAGGTACATTGGACCGTTCGACATACTCGAACGAGTCGGTAAAGTGGCATACCGCTTGGCACTTCCACCTTCATTGGAAGAAGTGCATAATGTGTTCCACATATCCCAACTCAGAAGGTATGTGAGTGACCCCAGCCACATTCTCGATCATTCTGAGCTCACTGTACAACCCGACTTATCTTGTGAGCAACAACCTGTGGAGATCCTGGACAGCAAAGTGAAGTCACTTTGGAACAAGGAAGTCAACTTGGTTCGAGTGATGTGGAGAAAAGACACTCCAGGAGAATCAACATGGGAAAGAGAAGATGAGATGCGTGCAAGATATCCTCACCTCTTTGTAACTAGTCCTTAAAATAAAATTTGTAAATTTCGAGAACGAAATCTTTGTAGGAGGGTAGACTGTAACAACTCCAATTTTAGTGTACAAAAATTTGTTTAAAAGTTAATGTATACTTGGGGTATTTGCATTTCCTGTGAGTATTATAAGTAATTGTTTTGCTTTTTAATAGCAAGAAGGAGCTTATAGCTCACTGGTAATACCTTGCACTGCTGAACCAAAGCACCAGAGTTCAAATCCCATCCCCCACATTATTTTTAATATTGTTTTCTTTTAAATTTTTAGAAGTACAAGGGTCTACACGTGCATAACGCGTAAAACCCCCACGTCACACTAAAAACAAACAGACCCAGGTGAAAGAACAAACGACGACGGACCCACGGCGACGATCCCCGGCCCGACTCGGCCTGAATCGGCCAACTCGGCACGCCACCGCCGGCCGGACTCAGCCGGATCGCCGATTGTCCAACATGAAAATTCTATCATTTTGGCTTCTTAACTCCCCTGTACACTTTCTGAAATTAACAGAGCTCTTTAAATCTCAATAAATCCAATTTTAATACATTTTTTTCTTCACACCCTTTCACCTACCCTAGCCCTAATTTTACCCTATAAATACCATCCCTAGACACACACCCCTCACTCACAATTCTATCCAAACTCTCAAGAAATTCCTCTAGAAATTTTGTGTACAAGTGGAATTAGCGAAAGGCAAAACTCCGGCGATCTTCCGACGATGACCCTAAGAGCTCCCGGCGACGAAACGATGCACCGGCACCTCCTACGTCTTCCTCTCCCTCTTCTCTATACTACAAACCCATAAGTCTCACCTCCCTCTTCTCTATTATTTTCTAAAAACTAGTATTACTAAAACCCGATGGAATCGGAGTTAATCCGATTTCCGATTCGGTTCTTCCAAAAAATTCCATTTTTTCTTAAATACAAACGTACCAAACCATTACATGTTGACTATTAAGCATTAACAAGTCATATTGAACAAGTTCCATATCAAAAGGATTTCTATTTCAATTTTTATCGTACTTTTTTCAGTAAAATACCATGTAGTTTAGTTTCGACTTTAAAACATCATTAATCTTGCTATACCTTTAACTAGATCACGAGGTAATGACCTACCTCCTCACAACACTCATATGCAACATAGCACAATACCTTTCGGGAACATAGAATACAGGAAAACGAAACTTTACATATAAATACCATTTACTATTAAAACCGTTTTCTACAAGATTACGTATTTTTACAAATCTTTGTAAAGCACCGCTACAACCCATTTAGGGAACCCGTTCGGAATGGTGCGGATTATCGCATATCCTCGGGCTTAGTAGTGCGAGATGCAGACCTCCGCAATGAGCATTCGGTCTCGAGAGATTTAAAATACAAATATCTTAAGAAAATGAGATTTCTAGAAAATAATAAATTAAAATTATTTTATATAAAATATATATATGTATTATCAAAATATCTATTATTGATATATTATAAATATTCCAACTTTTCTAAATCAAAAGAACCACTTTACATGAAAATACCATGAAATTCCATACAAGTCCAACACTTTACAATTAAATACCATGTATTATGAAAAATAGGTTTATTCAGTAGAAATGTCACAAATATAAAATCTACAACTATGAAAACCTTAAAGACGATAATTAAATACTTGAGGTGTATTTCGTAAATTATACAAAATTATTTTTACATAAAACCCCCTCAAGTTTTATAAATTACAATAAGGACTCTAGTAAATACAGGTTTAAGCGGGAGCAGTCTCTTGAGCCTCAGGGAGCCGGAGATATGGGTGCTTGCCTATCTAAGATAGACAACTTAACAAACGGTGTTATCAACACGGTAATCATCTTTGAAAAAGACACAAATCCTGCCGCCCATATGCATCGGTTACCGATAACATCAAAACAATCAGGACTTCAATTTCTTTTCTAATTGTTCTGACTCAGACTGAGTCTCATTATAAATAATCTGACTTGAATATGATTCAAGTACAAACTATAATGAATCCATGAATACATATATTCAATCTATTCAATCTGTATTGACTGAACCGAACCATGGATATACTTCCATTTACATGATTCTCCAGTTACATCCATTTACGGATATCATGGTTTTGGCAAGTCATCCGTCTATACAAGACAATACAATTTACAATACAGCACAAATAATACAATAAAGACATCGTGGGGTTTAAGGGGTAGATTGGTACGGAAGGTGTTAAAAGTGGCACGAGACTGCAAGATTTAAGACACCTAACCTATATTCCGTTGCTGTTGTACCGTGGTATAACGGTTCCTTGTACATTCTGTCCACCTTAGTCTCTGGTCTACAGAAACTCCTCTCGTATACACTGGTATCTGTTCCCCTCCGAATGACGGCGCGACGCAGAGAGACGTCTTGCCTAAAATTCGGGGCAGATGCTATTTGGTTTTATCCGTCCACCTCTCCGAAGATGCCAAGTTGATTTATGGCACCGTGTATCGAAGGTTTAAATGGATGCGGCCGATGTAGCAGACTTCGTCAGATTCCTCCTCGCTTGAGGGGTTTTTGATTGTGGGGACACTCTTCCCTGCAGGCGCAAGCCCCTGCAGTTAATTACGCTACCGCATCGCGGTAACAACTTTCTCTTTCTCCAGATGGTCACTTCGTGTCGTGGGTGTTTGTTTTGTTTGTGGTTGCCCGTGGATTGTATACAGAGACTAATTTGTGTCGTCGCCCATAGGACGTGGATTAGTCCAAATCCGTATTTTCTTAGATTTGGGTTTGGGGTTTTGGTTTAAGGATACGTTAGCTATATTTGAGGCTAAGATCAACTTAAACGTTAGTTAAGGATACGTTAGTCCAATTTGAGACTAAGATCAACTTAACGGGATCGTTTAGATCCGACAAAAGAGCATTTGGGCTCTATTGTTCCATTTTAGGGACATAGAGGTCCAACATTCCCATTTTGGGGACGAATATTGGTTTAAGGACGCATAAGTCCATGAGTTTAAGGACCCCACAGTCCGTATTACCAGTTTAGGGATATGGTGGTCCAACATTCCCATTTTGGGGACGAATATTGGTTTAAGGACGCATAAGTCCATGAGTTTAAGGACCCCACAGTCCGTATTACCAGTTTAGGGACATGGTGGTCCAACATTCCCATTTTGGGGACGAATATTGGTTTAAGGATGCATAAGTCCATGAGTTTAAGGACCCCACAGTCCGTATTACCAATTTAGGGACATGGTGGTCCAACATTCCCATTTTGAGGACGAATATTGGTCTAAGGACGCATTAGTCCATGAGTTTAAGGACCCCACAGTCCGTATTACCAGTTTAGGGACATGGTGGTCCATCATTCCCATTTTGGGGACGAATATTTGTTTAAGGACGCATTAGTCTATGAGTTTAAGGACCCCACAGTCCGTATTACCAGTTTAGGGACATGGTGGTCCATCATTCCCATTTTGCGGCCGAATATTTGTTTAAGAACACATTAGTCCATAAGTTTAAAGACCCCACAGTCCGTATTAATGTGTGGTTGTCGGGACCCGTCACCTCTCTGACGACGTTGAAGGATTACAACGACAAATACCAGAGGAGTTCAGAGATGTACCCTTGAACCGGGTGTAAATTGATTTGAAAGAGCAGTTGTGCTCGGTTCAATTTAATTTGAGGACTTACGGCCAGAATTGGGCTAAATCCAGTTAGAAAATGTCTAACATTTTGTTCATATCTGGCCTATTAGGCCTTTG
Source organism: Agapanthus africanus (assembly GCA_030015575.1). Classification (NCBI taxonomy): domain Eukaryota; kingdom Viridiplantae; phylum Streptophyta; class Magnoliopsida; order Asparagales; family Amaryllidaceae; genus Agapanthus; species Agapanthus africanus. The sequence continues at coordinate 22,525,734 of JASDDO010000016.1, forward strand.
TTTGAGCTCTGCCCTTTTTTAAAATAATGCACAGCATTGGGCTTTTTAATTAAATGCATAGCATTTATTTTGGCCTGTTAGGCCTTTTTAATTGGGCTCTGTCCCTTTTCTTTAATAATGCGGAGCATTCAATGGTCTGACAGCGCGCCACTTGGCTTGTCAGGCGCTTTGCGCCGAATGAGGAGCACAAGGCGCAAACTGATGTGGAGGTGACACGTGTCACACTCTGGTGAGCGCAAGTCTGCTAGCGCAGTGCGCTACGCCAGTGCGTTGCGCTAGTGCGCTGCTGACACGTGGCGCGCTCTGATGACTTGCACCAATCCAAGAGCGCAATGCTCTGTTTTAGAAGCGCAAGGCGCAGATCTGTTCTGTGTTTGACACGTGGCGCGCTCTGGTGAGTTGCGCCAGTCCAAGGAGCGCAACAACGCAAAAATCAAAAGTGCAAGGCACTGTACAGTAGCGCAGAGCGCATCTTGATCTAATTTAGATCAAATAAAAGAACCTTTTTAGTTCTAAAGAGGTTTTACCTCAAGTTTTTAAGAACCAATGGTTCATCAAAAGGCAATGCCTTTATATAGATCAAAAGATCTAATAAAGAAGTAAATTACTTCTGTTCTATTTTTTTTTATTCAAGATCTATATCTTGTTCTTAGATCTTTGATCTTTTTAGAAGAACTTCTTCTTTTTTCCAAAGGTTTACATTTTTCTTTTCGAGTTCTTCTGAAAGTTTTTAGAGGAGTTCTGTATCTCTATCTCTGTATATGTTTTAGACTTGGAGTCTAGGGGCCTTTATATAGTGCCAATTGATTTGTTAAATCAGTTAAAGAGATCTTTCTCTGATTGATTTAGGGATGTTTCCCCACCGTAGGATCTTTGATCCTAGGGCTTCTGTTTTATAGAAGATAATCTTCTTGTTTTAACAAGATTAGAAAGATCTTTCCAAAATTTTGTTGTTTAAATTCTGGCACAGTTGGCGCAAGCGCACTTGCGCTTGACACGTGTCGCGCAGCGCAGAGCGCAGCGCAACTGCGCTGACACGTGCCGCGCAGTGATCAGTCGAAAATACTGCATCTTTAAACCGGCAATTTCCCTATCATTTGCACTCATCTAGAAGTGTTCGGCATTCATATTACACATATTAGCAAATCAGTCGTAAAATATCAGATTGCATGTGTTAGACTTTAAAACCGGCAATATAAGGGAAATTGACTGTATTTCACAGCATCGCATCATTCTTGCATATCGCAACTTGTGTTTCAAAGTCTGTGCAGGAAATCCCAGAAGATCGGTCAAAATTACACAACAAAGACTGCTAAAAATACGCCAACTCAAGGAATTGGAATCTGGTAATGATCTAGAATGAATTCAAAGATTCAACATATCAGGAAATACATCAAAGTACAGAAGAAGCCAACACATGAAGTATGAAGCCTCAAGCCAGCAACATGGCCGCGGAACCGCGGCCGGAGCCGCCTTGCGCCGCGGTTCCGCGGCGGCTATGCCTCATCATCTCCTCTGCTTCAGCCCAGAACTCCTAGCTCAGCTTCCACACTTCAGAAAGCCACTACAAATTCCAGAAAGCCCCAGAACATTCTGCCAAATCAGCAAGCCATAGGGTTCCTAACTAAACACCCCAAGCTTCCACAACAAGCTTCACCTAAACTCCATTAAGGACCTAGAACCTTCTCCCTAACCACCTAGCTTAGGGTAGAAGCTAAGCCCTAACTAACTACTTCTAGAAGCCTCTCCCTACAACAAACTTTTGGAGGGAAATTCAAAATTCAAATTCCTAGAGCTAGGGTTTGGGAAACCTATAAAAAGACCCCAAGGCTCACTTGTTCAAGGTTGTTCAAAAATTAGGGTTGAAAGATAATCAATCTCTAATCTCCCCCATTCTAGTTCTTCAACCAACTCCTACCACCTCAAAACCCTAACCCTAATCCAATCCAAGATCAAGAATTCAAGATCCTTTGAGTGCAAGCCAAGCAAGTCTTCAACGATCCTTTAGAAGCGGAACCGGACTTCAACGGAGCACGAGATCCAAGCGATCCAAGACACAAGGAGCCTAGCGACGCTAGAATCGACGATCAAAGTTCCATCCTCTTGTAGTTCTTGAGAGTTGTAACTAATTGTTGATATAATAAAGGTGAAGATTCTTTAAACTTGCTTACATTTCAATTCGAGCATTATACTTATATTTCGATTCTTGAATATGTACTTTGTGATGATGCTTGAATAAAACTCCGCTCGTGGAGGAATCGAAACGATTGTAGAACGATGATGTTGACGAATCTTTAAACGATTTCTTAAGTCCTATGACAATTGTAAATTCTTGAAAATTGAATGATCGATGATCTAGATCGATGCGAATGCGTTCTTGATTCCTTTCGCACGATCTAGAGATCAACAATCGATCATTCGATTTCCTAGAAGCTATCTAGTGAATGTGATTCATCGAAAGGACAAAGGATTGGATGAAGAACCCTAATTCTTCGCAAGATCCTTGATCCTCGATGAATCTACATCGATTTAGTATCAATTTGTTAATGGATAAGAAATCGTCATTTCGAATCTTCTTCACATCTACAATCTAATCGATTCCTACGAGCTTTACTTCAAATCTTGAAACCTAAATTGATTGGAATTCTATCAATACATGATTCTTGATGTTTATCGTTTTCTTGATTCTTGATTAGAATAGTTAATTCTTGAAACTCATCGATAAAAATCTTGAATCGTTTTTTTCCTTTTTCTATTAAATTTTCGATTCAAACAAAACAAAATACGAACGAATCGCGCAATCCCTGTGGACGATCCGCACTTACTAACGCACTACAATCCGACACCGTTATTGATTGCGGTCAAATATTTTTGGTTGTGATTCTATTCATTTTCTAAACCGACAACGAGAAATAAGATCAATCAAATGGCGCCGTTGCCGGGGATCGCGCGCTAATTCGTTCTATATTGAAATTTGAATTGAAAGATTTATTCCATTATAATTTTGTGATCAAAATTAGCGCAAAATCTAAACGATTTGTTGTGGTGTATTGCAAGGAAAATCTGGAGCTTGCTGTGCAATTAAAAAAAATTGGAAATTTCCAAAGAGCTGGAGGATTTAACAGCAGTTTGCTGTTGAAATTTGGCGCAGAGAGAAGCACCGACGGTGGCGTTTCCGCGGCCCTAGCCTACTCCTGCGGCGGTTCCGCGCCTGGGTGAAGGAATCTCCATAGCAAATTGTTCACAGTAAGCTTCTATCTTTCTTATCTCCTCCTCTGTCTGCTCCAAATAACAAATTTCTGCAGACTTCTTTGCAAAAAATCGCAGCGCCGCGCAAAAAGCAATATTAAATTGTGCTTGTTTTGATTTTGTGGTTGTTTGCATAATTAATACGGACATTAAGGGGCAAAGACCAAATCCAGATTAGGTGGGGAGTTCATTACCCTTCCTAAGCCCCAAAAATCGCAAAATTTGCATCCGCATTGACCCTCATTAACTAAAAAAGATCTAGAGATGACTCTAAGGACCGTCGCGCTCACTTAGGACAAGAGAAGGCCGTGGGTAATTCATTGCTTATCCGCGTTTTTCTTGTGGTGTCTAAGGCAAGTGTGTCGAAGGCCAGTGGTTACTTAATTAGGCCCACTACTTACGTAGTGGAGAACCTCCCACTTACCTGGCACTTACCTGGCCACAGGAGAGACAAAGAGGCGGTGGAGGATTTATCCTGCGACTTGTCTTTTGGAAGTTAGGAGCGGTCTAGAGATTTGACCTAGGTGACCCCTAGAATTAGGGTTTTGTGTGTTGCATTTGTTGTGTTGCATCATTTTTTCAAAAATCCGTCCAATTTTCAAAACAAACACCGCATTCATTCATTCATTTCCCCTAATTATAAGTCAACGCTGCCACTTGTACTAACCTTTTTTAGTCCAAGATAGGCTGGACACGGGATTCTAGTGCCTGTTTAGTCCGCGTACCACCTTTTATCGACTCCGAAGTCGGTATTTCTCTATTTACTTCTTCTTTACCCACTACCACACCCACATCGATGGATCCGTCTCCATCGAACTTCTTTAACACTAATCTGCCGCCGTCCGTTGGTACGCAGAATCCACCCCGCATCTCTCTCCAAGAGAGGTGCTATCCATTGCGAGGTCCTCTTTCGACCTGCTTATCCATTCCACCAGCCAACGGGGATAATTTTGAAATTAAACCCCAATACATCAACCTTTTACCCAAATTCCACGGACTCGAGACTGAGGACGCTTACGTTTTCATTACCAAATTTGAAAACGTATGCGCAATGATAGGTACGTCACAACTTTCAGTGGATGCTATGCGTCTACGTCTTCTTCCATTTACTTTGTGCGATATAGTCGAGAAGTGGCTATATAACACTACCGCACACTCCATTACGAATTGGGAAGAATTCGTTGCGGCGTTCCTTAAGAAATTTTACCCTATGCAAAAGACAGCTCGAATCCGTAGCGAACTGAATCAATTCACCCAGCTTCCTACTGAACCATTTTCAAAATGCTTTGAACGTTTCAAAGATCTTTTGGTTCAGTGTCCTCATCACGGCATCTCGAGATGGGATCTTTGCCGAATCATATATGAGGGCATTAACCCAAACACTAAACAGAACCTTAAAAACATGTGTCAAGGCACTTTTATGACCAAGGATGATAGGGAAGCTTGGAAATTTTTAGAAGAGTTCGCTGAAAAATCACTACAGTGGGATAGTGGAACCCAACCATTGAATAGGGGTGGCGTACACCAAATTGATGTGTCCATAGGTGTTCGAGCTGAGATGGCAGCAATGCAAAAGAAGCTCGACGCTATGGAACACAAATTTTCAGCAGCCTCCCTAAATCCAATGTCGCTCCCCAAAACTGTATGTGGGTGCTGTTCTGATCCGTCTCACTTAACGGAAGAATGTCCATTAAACTCTGCATTTCAAGGCCACGAGCATACTAATGCCGCATTTCAAAGACCTAGAAACGATCCATATTCTTCCACGTACAATCAGGGTTGGAGGAATCACCCGAATTTTGCTTGGAACCAACAACAATCTCAAAACACGGTTACAAGCCAAAATAATTTCCAAAGGGCTCTTCCACCACAACAGCAACCACTTCAACTCACTCAGCACCCCTACCAGTCACAAAATTTCCAAAATCAGGTCAACACTCCTGCACAGTCTAATCCTATGCAGTTGTCATGTTCTGACGAATTCTCTCAATTCACTCAAACCATGAAATCACTCTTGTCAAATTTCATAGAGGTTTCGGCTGAGGTTAGATCTTCCGTCAGTGAGATAAAGAAAAACTCAGCGTCCCAAGCTGAGAGTATCAGATCGATGGAAGCTGAAATTGCACGACTTAAAGCCGAAATGAGTGCGAGAGAAAAAGGGAAACTTCCGTCTCAACCCCTACCGAATCCTGGGCATTACAATGTAAATGCCGTCACAACGTTGAGATCGGGAAGAATGCTGAATAACCATGTCGGGGAAGGAATTGATGATATTGAAAATCCTATCATTAACACCCCGGCTGAGACCTTTCCTCACACACACACTTCTACTTCTGATCCTTGTTCTTCTACCCCACCGCCTTCTCGCGAGCCTATTCTCCATTTCCCACCAGGCTCGACACCTCAGTATAGCTCTTCTAGTTCTCCACAGACGATCCCCACTCCTCTTTTGGGATCACGTCTACCCCCACTTCCTTCTCCTATGATGGACCCAGCGCTTATTGCGAAAGCTCCTTACCCAAATCGGTTAAGGGGTAACAAATCGAGTCCACATATGGAGAAAATTATGGAAATGTTCAAACAGGTTAACATCAACATCCCTCTCCTAGATGCGATTCAGCAAGTCCCCGCATATGCGAAAATTCTTAAGGACTTGTGCACTAGGAAGAGGAAGACTCAAGTGCCGAAGAAGGTCTTTATGTCTAATAACATTAGCACTGCTTTTATCCCCCAGCTACCAAAGAAACGTAAGGACCCAGGATGTCCTACGATATCGATTTCTATTGGGGGTAAAAACATAAATCGTGCTCTGCTAGACCTTAGCGCAAGTGTTAACCTACTTCCATATTCTGTCTATGAGCAGCTAGGGATTGGAGAGTTGAAACCTGCTCACTGCACTCTCCAAATGGCAGACCGTTCAATCACCAAACCAAAGGGTGAACTAGAGGATGTGTTGATAAAGGTCGGGGAATTTGTATTCCCTGTAGACTTCATTGTACTCGATACACAGCCTGTAGCAAACCCCCGGGGCCAAATTCCGGTGATTTTGGGTCGTCCTTTCCTTGCCACTTCCAACGCTGTTATTAACTGCAGAAATGGTTCAATGAACTTATCATTTGGAAATATGACCATTGAACTAAACATCTACAAAATTGGAAGTCAGCCATCAGAACCCTCTGCTCATATTCTTGATGTGTGCTCTGTCCACGAGATCGCTCCCGAAAGTTGCGGAGCTGAGGAACTTTGCTTTACAGATCTCGATGACACTACCACATCACTGTTTGATCTTACACATGATCTTAGTGAAGACACTTTTCCCACACTTGAGTCCGACACTCCTGACCTATCACCACCCGAGTCTGTATCTTTCACAGGCTATGAGCTTCTTTGTGACTCCAAAAATCACTCGATGATCCCACCTTCTATCATTTCTCCGCCCGCATTAGATCTCAAAATTTTACCTTCTCATCTTAAATATGCTTATTTAGGTGAGAATGAGTCTTTACCGGTTATAATATCCGCTTCTCTAGCATCAGAGCAAGAGAATGCACTTTTATCGGTATTGAGATCTAATAGAGAGGCGTTTGGTTGGACTATGGCGGACATCAAAGGGATTAGTCCCTTGATTGTTGAATATCATATACATGTGATGGATGATGCCAGACCAACCCGAGAAGCACAGAGACGGTTGAATCCCGTCATGAAGGAAGCGGTGATGAAAGAGATCGTCAAATGCCTTGATAGTGGTATTATATACCCAATCTCCGATAGCCAATGGGTGAGTCCTATACATGTCGTCCCTAAGAAATCCGGCATCACTGTTATTACCAATAGGGCAAATGAGTTGATTCAGACACGCGCCCAAACTGGGTGACGTGTATGTATTGATTATAGAAAACTCAATGCCGCCACGAGGAAAGACCACTTTCCTCTACCATTCATTGATCAAATGCTGGAACGCTTAGCTGGACGAGAGTATTATTGCTTTATGGACGGATACTCTGGCTATAATCAGGTCCCCATAGCCAAAAAGGATCAAGATAAAACCACTTTTACTTGTCCTTTTGGTACCTTTGCTTACAGTCGCAAGACCTTTGGGTTATGCAATGCTCCCGCTACCTTTCAGCGGTGTATGATGGGGATATTCTCTGACATGGTAGAGAATTTTCTGGAGATCTTTATGGACGATTTCTCGATTTTTGGAGACTCTTTTTCTGATTGCCTATCGAATCTTGACGCAGTTCTTACTCGTTGCAAAGAGAAGAACTTAACTTTGAATTGGGAAAAATGCTATTTCATGGTCCAAGAGGGAATTGTACTTAGACATGTTATTTCACAGAAAGGCATTGAGGTTGACAGAGCTAAGATAGATGTCATTCAAAACCTCCCTCATCCCAAAAGCGTCAAAGATATTCGATCATTCCTTGGCCATGCGGGCTTTTATAGGAGATTCATTAAGGATTTTAGCAAAATTGCTAGACCCTTAACACTTCTATTGGCCAAGGATACGACCTTCCACTTTGACTCGGGCTGTGAGGCAGCTTTCGTCTCACTCAAACACTCCCTCACTACAGCCCCCGTTCTATCGTCTCCAAATTGGGACTACCCCTTTGAGCTGATGTGTGATGCATCCGATGTTGCAGTTGGTGCAGTCTTAGGACAGCACATTGAAAAGATGTCACACGTGATCTATTATGCAAGTAAGACCCTGAATGATGCTCAAATCAACTATACAACTACCGAAAAAGAACTTTTGGCGGTTGTATTTGCATTAGAAAAATTCAGGCCTTACTTGATTGGCTCACCTATAGTTGTGTACACTGACCATTCCGCTTTGAAACGTCTTCTGGCGAAGAAAGATGCAAAAGGTAGGCTTATACGTTGGATTCTTCTATTACAAGAATTTGATCTTGTTATCAAAGATAAGAAAGGATGTGAAAACGTGGTAGCCGACCATCTTTCACGCATCTCATCTTCCCCTGTAACCCTGCCGATCAATGATTCGTTTCCAGACGAACAACTCTTGAGCGTATCCAATGAACCTTGGTTCAGGGATATTGTGAACTATCTTGTCACGGGACTTATACCCAGCGATTGGTCAAAACAGGACAAATACCGTTTTCTGTCCCAAGTAAAACACTTTTACTGGGATGATCCATACCTGTTTAAGTATTGTCCTGATCAGATCATTCGCCGGTGTGTCCCGAAAGAAGAATTCAAGAGTGTTCTTTCTTTTTGTCATGATCAGGCCTGTGGGGGTCACTTCGGTCTTAAAACGACGGCGGAGAAGGTTTTGCAATGTGGATTTTATTGGCCGACCTTGTTCAAGGACGCATTTAACTATTGCAAAACCTGTATACAATGTCAGTACACGGGTAGAATTTCCCGGAGAAATGAAATGCCTCAGCAACCCATCTTGGTGGTTGAAATTTTCGATGTTTGGGGCATTGATTTTATGGGTCCCTTTCCCAACTCCTCAGGGAATTTGTACATACTGCTGGCGGTTGATTATGTCTTAAAGTGGGTTGAAGTCATTCCATGTCGCACTAATGACAAGAAAGTTGTCATTAAGTTCTTAAAAGAGAATATCTTTTCGCGATTTGGACACCCATGCGCTATCATTAGCGATAATGGGACACATTTCTGCAACAGGTCTTTCGAGACTCTGATGCGGAAATAGGCAATCAACCACAGACTTCTACACCCTATCATCCCCAAACGAGCGGGCAGGCTGAGATTTCAAATAGACAGATCAAACTAATCCTGGAGAAGACTGTTGCTAAGAATAGAAAAGACTGGTCGACCAAACTGACGGATGCTCTTTGGGCATTCCGAACTACATTTAAAACCGACCTAGGGATGTCTCCATATAGGATAGTGTTTGGGAAGGCATGTCACTTACCCGTCGAGATTGAGCATAAAGCATTGTGGGCTATTAAGGAAATAAATTTTGACCTAAACCAAGCCTGCAACTTTCGGAAGCTGCAAATAAATGAGCTAAGCGAACTCCGCGATGAAGCTTATGATAACGCTGTAATCGTAAAGAATAGGACTAAGGTTTTTCACGATAAAAATATTTTGAGGAAAACATTTTCACCTGGTCAACAAGTCCTTCTTTATGATTCACGACTACACCTTCACGCGGGTAAGCTTCGATCTCGATGGAAGGGACCTTTTGTTGTGCGGTCTGTATACCCGCACGGGGCAGTAAAAGTAGAAAATGTTAAAAACGGCACATTTTTCAAAGTGAATGGACATAGACTAAAGCCGTATTTTTCCACTGACCCCACGGAGGAGCTCCTGTTCTTACAGGAGCCATTTTATTTGGATTAAAATTCCTCCGTCTCACATTCATGTCCGGTATATCATTGCATTATTTTTTGAATGGAGGTGAGTGAAAAGAATAAGTTTGGGGGAGGTTCTTCACTTATATATTTTGCCCCCACTAATAAATTCCTCCCAGGCTTACAGGTTTTGTAGATATAACGGTTAGCAACAGTGAGGACACTGTTGAAAACAAGTTTGGGGGAGGTTTGTGCTTATTTTTGCATCATTTGCATAAGCACAAAACATTTCTTTAAAAAAACTTATAAAAAATTTTAAAAATTCAAAACCCATAAAAATTTGAAAATTTTCAAAATATAAAAATATTTTAATATTTAACATTTTTTGTACATAAATAAGATAATAAAAGTTTAGATAGTGAAAAATTACATCCATGAGATTAGAAAAATTTAAGAAAACCAAGAAAATTAGAAGTTTTCTTAAACGAACTAGTAATAAGTAGTTATGAGTCGTTGTCCCAAGGGTTAGTAAGATGAAGGACGTCACTAATCTGAGGATAAAAATAAGTCTGAAAAATAGTTTCTATTCTGGAAGCCAAACATTTTGAACGTTGATACCCTGCTATTCGCACTTACACACGTCTTGAAACTCGGGATAGTAGAGGATACCTTGAAATGCTCTTTTCTTAAAGCCAAAAGTATGAAGGAAATAAAAAATGAAGAAAATATAAAGTGGTGAGAAAAATAACACTGGTTTTGTTATCGCCAAGGCAGCAATAAAAAAATATAGCGAGGGTGCCTCTTCACCTAGTGCCCTAAGGCCAACTGGTCTGGGAGTCACTGCTAAGCCTTAGGTGGTGCAAGACGAGGAAAATACACCAAATAAGCAAGCACATGAGTAATCGGTCGGTTAGTACCTCAAGAAGTATTAACGGTCGCATGAAAGTGTGTGAGCAATCTCATCTAAATATTCATTAATTAAAAAGTACTGAGGCTGATGGGCAATAGTATGATAGCTTGAATTGAATTCTCCAGGTGTAGGGATGTCTTTACACACACGCAGGGTTATATGATCGATGTTTGGAAGAAAGATAGGAATGAAGAATAAGACGATGTTTTATTGAGGGAGGACGTGATTTCCGACATCTTTTCATGACTATTAAGATAGGGCTCATGACAACCGAAAAGCTAGCTTAGTTGGAAACCCTAATTTTCAAGGCCTTTCTTTTACAATTCTTGTCTTTAAATGTAAATTTCTTGATCTTCCTTTTATTATTGGATTTTGTGGGTGCAATCCGCTGAAAACCCTCAGGAGACAACACTCCTCCTACTAGGGACACCTAGAGGTTTAAAGGCTTGTTGCACGTGCTCAGTGCAATCGTGTTGCCTACGAAAGTGTGCTAGTTAGTTTTTCTCTTTCTTTATTTTCTCCTTTCTTTTTAATAAAACAGTTCGCTCGAGACGATCGAAAATAAGTTTGGGGGAATTTGATCAGTCGAAAATACTGCATCTTTAAACCGGCAATTTCCCTATCATTTGCACTCATCTAGAAGTGTTCGGCATTCATATTACACATATTAGCAAATCAGTCGTAAAATATCAGATTGCATGTGTTAGACTTTAAAACCGGCACTATAAGGGAAATTGACTGTATTTCACAGCATCGCATCATTCTTGCATATCGCAACTTGTGTTTCGAAGTCTGTGCAGGAAATCCCAGAAGATCGGTCAAAATTACACAACAAAGACTGCTAAAAATATGCCAACTCAAGGAATTGGAATCTGGTAATGATCTAGAATGAATTCAAAGATTCAACATATCAGGAAATACATCAAAGTACAGAAGAAGCCAACACATGAAGTATGAAGCCTCAAGCCAGCAACGTGGCCGCGGAACCGCGGCCGGAGCCGCCTTGCGCCGCGGTTCCGCGGCGGCTATGCCACATCATCTCCTCTGCTTCATCCCAGAACTCCTAGCTCAGCTTCCACACTTCAGAAAGCCACTACAAATTCCAGAAATCCCCAGAACATTCTGCCAGATCGGCAAGCCATAGGGTTCCTAACTAAACACCCCAAGTTTCCATAACAAGCTTCACCTAAACTCCATTAAGGACCTAGAACCTTCTCCCTAACCTCCTAACTTAGGGGAGAAGCTAAGCCCTAACTAACTACTTCTAGAAGCCTCTCCCTACAACAAACTTTTGGAGGGAAATTCAAAATTCAAATTCCTAGAGCTAGGGTTTGGGAAACCTATAAAAAGACCCCAAGGCTCACTTGTTCAAGGTTGTTCAAAAATTAGGGTTGAAAGCTAATCAATCCCTAATCTCCCCCATTCTAGTTCTTCAACCAACTCCTACCACCTCAAAACCCTAACCCTAATCCAATCCAAGATCAAGAATTCAAGATCCTTTGAGTGCAAGCCAAGCAAGTCTTCAACGATCCTTTAGAAGCGGAACCGGACTTCAATGGAGCACGAGATCCAAGCGATCCAAAACTCAAGGAGCCGAGCGACGCTAGAATCGACGATCAAAGTTCCATCCTCTTGTAGTTCTTGAGAGTTATAACTAATTATTGATATAATAAAGGTGAAGATTCTTTAAACTTGCTTACATTTCAATTCGAGCATTATGCTTATATTTTGATTCTTGAATATGTACTTTGTGATGATGCTTGAATAAAACTCCGCTCGTGGAGGAATCGAAACGATTGTAGAACGATGATGTTGACGAATCTTTAAACGATTTCTTAAGTCCTATGACAATTGTAAATTCTTGAAAATTGAATGATCGATGATCTAGATCGATGCGAATACGTTCTTGATTCCTTTCGCACGATCTAGAAATCAACAATCGATCATTCGATTTCCTAGAAGCTATCTAGTGAATGTGATTCATCGAAAGGACAAAGGATAGGATGAGGAACCCTAATTCTTCGCAAGATCCTTGATTCTCGATGAATCTACATCGATTTAGTATCAATTTGTTAATGGATAAGAAATCATCATTTCAAATCTTCTTCACATCTACAATCTAATCGATTCCTACGAGCTTTACTTCAAATCTTGAAACCTAAATTGATTGGAATTCTATCAATACTTGATTCTTGATGTTTATCGTTTTCTTGATTCTTGATTAGAATAGTTAATTCTTGAAACTCATCGATAAAAATCTTGAATCGTTTTTTCCTTTTTCTATTAAATTTTCGATTCAAACAAAACAAAATACGAACGAATCGCGCAATCCCTGTGGACGATCCGCACTTACTAACGCGCTACAATCTGACACCGTTATTGATTGCGGTCAAATATTTTTGGTTGTGATTCTATTCATTTTCTAAACCGACAACGAGAAATAAGATCAATCAAATGGCGAAGAGCGCAGCGCAACTGCGCTGACACGTGTCGCGCAGCGCAACTGCGCTGACACGTGTCGTGCAGCGCAGAGCGCAAGTCATCTGAAGCGTTGCTTCCTTTATTTTTATTTAAAACAGAGCCTTGCTCTGACTGGGTGCGCTGTCTCGGGCGCAGCGCCCCTTGCGCTGGCGTGTCTAGTTTTGACACGTGGCGCTCTGCACGCAGCGCAAGGGATCTGAAGCGTTGCTTCAATTTTTGAATTTTTGAAATTCAAACAGAGCTTTGCTCTGATTGGGGGAAACAAATGCCTCCCCACCGTTGTGCTCACGTGGCGCACACGTGAGTGCAGCGGTGGCAAGATCTGATCCGTTGGATCAACTCAGGAATTGAAGGGGCGCTCAAGCGCCTATAAATAGGACCCTTGGTCCTCCTCAGATGATTATCATCTTCAAGAATTCTTATTCTCAGAACTTCAGAGCCTTGCTCTTGCTTTCAAGAATCTTAAGACTTAAACTCTAGAAACTTGTAGGTAAAATTAACTTAAATTAAATTAAATTAATTTTAATTGATAGAGCCTTGCTCTCATAGATCTTTGATCTAAAGAAAACCCCTTTTGGGTTTCACCAACAGAGCCTTGCTCTCAAGAATCCATAGATCTAAAGAGATCTTGTTTCAGGGTTTTTAACCCATGAACAGAGCTTTGCTCATGGACAAAAGTATAGATCTCTTAAGAGTTTTCATGGATCTTCAAGATCCCAAATTTTTTAATTTTTAGGAATTAATTTTCCTTTGATGGATTTTTCCATCCTTATTATAGAGCTAGGCTCTTTAAGGAATATTATTTCCTTGTGACCAGAGTTTGACAAGTGTCACTCTGTGACAGAGCTTTGCTCTGAAAAGGGAGATTTTCTCCTTGTCTCAAGGGATTTCTCATTTAATGAGAATATTCTTTTGGGGATCTCCTCATTAATTGACAGTCTCATCCAATGATGGGGCTGTCTTATTAACTGATGCATTGTCATCAAGATTTTGTGGGTCCACTTTTTGTCCCCTCTCCACTACATTGCAGTGTGGTACAAATTTTTAAAGTATCAAGCGTCAGGCTTTTAAAATTAAATTATGATACTGACGGCTGAATTTCATTTTTTCTTTGCAGGCAATCATGTCTGCTGATCTGTCTTTCCCATTTGTTCGTTCAGAGGGAGGATTCCCTGAGGCGCCAGTGGACCGGGAAGTTCTCGCTCTCATTAAGGATCACGACCCCGAGTATAAGAACCTTCACCTGTGGAGTAGATGATACAATGAAATCATCAAGGGTCGCCGAAGCTTCGGTTGCGCGACGCCGTCAGAGCCAATCTCGTCGATACCATACGCGGATGCACCCTCGGTGAACTATGCCGTGGAGGTCACAAATTGGAATTCGGAGGATCTTCTCCAGCCTTCGATTGCTGCCATTCCCGTGCAGCTGCCGGCAGCCGTAGATATTTTGGGGCGGCGCATATGCCACGGCGAGGCGCGCCCTTGGGGACAAGCTTATAACCTCGGATTGACCCCTCGACAATCGGCCGGGTATTTGCAGTGGGCTAGGTATATCTTGTCAGCAAAGAAGACGCATCTGATGAAGATTGGTCTGTACCCTGCAGTCTACGCTTCACTCTTTGAGTACCCTGCTCCTCCGACGTGGTGGGTTAAGGCATTCGTGGAACAATGGAACACCCACACCCATACTTTTCTTCTGACGGACAGGAAAGTCTCCATCCCCCTGGAAGAATTCGCTGAGATTTCCGGCCTGCCGGCGAGGGGAGAGCATTATGAAGAGTTACTTCCTCCTGACGAGTATGTCTTCGCCACCAAGCCACTGGTAATGGGCCTAACACCAGAAAACGCTATTCAGCACCAGTTTCCGAGCCTGGTGAAGGTGCTGAATATATATGAAGGTCTCTATTTGGAATCGGGAGTCCGGGGAGTTAGTTTTGCAGATTTTATCGCCCGCTTCCTTCGACCGGAGATTTTATCGCAGCGGAGTGAAAAGTTCGCCAAGCTCGACAACCCCTTCAGCTTCGGCTTAGATCGTCGACCAGTATTGGAGGACGACCAGAAAAGTTTCTACCTTCCCGATGCCGCCATCATGCCCTTATCGGAAATCGCCGCCCCGGGCACCGATGAAGAGACCTTCTTCCTCGGGTTTCTGGGGTTGTGGCTGTGCTGGTTCGCGCTCCTCATGCACCCGCGTTACATGAGGCCATCTGTCTTCTACCCAGCGCATCGGATGGTGGCTGGTATATAGCTGTCGATCGGGACCGCCGGGCTGGCTCACCTATACCATGGACTCAGCGTGGCGGAACACGCAAATGAGCCTGGGGTGCAACCTGCCAATTTCCTGATGCACTACTTCACTTCGTGGATGGAAATGCATGTGCTCGGTGTTGGAGATAGTGCCCTCAGAGTCAATTATTGGATCACAGGCACGTGATTGCAATGATTGAGGGAGGACCTGTCCCAGTAGGACAGTCTTACTCGAGATGATAGTATGCTATCTGGTTTATCTTTATCATCGTGTACTGCTTTAGGTGACCTGACAGGTCGCTATTACACGTTGGTAGAGCCCCTAGGATTCTTGCTTGACCACCAGTAGTATGAGGGCAATCATATATGTGGGAGCTGGCAGTCCATAAGCACATCCTTAAAAGGTCCCTAGTCGTGGGAGTTTCGAGACAGGGCATCAATACTCCATAGTAGACTAGTGTATACAGTCGAGACCCCGACGAGGGGCGGTGGCCGGTCTCACAAGCCACTGGTGTCAGTTGGTTCACCTAAGATGTATACAGGTGCTCATTGGGTTATGAGTACACCGGACAGGACTCGCCGGGAACATGCTAGTTGGTCTTATACCTGACGTCAGATAGCAGTTCCCTGGTGACATTTGTACAGGTTAGTTCATCGACCTGGGGATCGTCATTTGTCTCGTGTGAGTTCCCACTGTACTTTGATTACTACCCTACCACGGCTCAAAGGAGTCGTGCAAACAGGTTTTAGTTGGGTACAGTCCCGAGCCACATGGAGGCAGTGAGCGGATCTTCAGGGGTTCGTCTCTCCCGGTATTGGGGGTGAGGTCGCGCTGTGTCTAGGAGAGCCATTACACAAAGCCCTCGGCCGAGGTAGGAGATTTACTGGTAGGTATTCCAGTAGTATCTCAGGGTGTTCTGGGCTACACTCCGACACGACTTGTACCGCTTTTGGGGGTCTGACTTTTACCAACCCCCTAGGCCCGCCATGCAATGCTCATAGACGAACGGACCGGACTGTACGGATATTGTCACTGACAGGCTCAGTAGGGTGTCAGGATGGTTCGCTCATCGACATCACTTTTGGTCAATAGCTGGTGGCCTTTACGTATTGGCTTATACCTCTGACGTGCTAGTGGTTAAATCCACAGCCATAATATTGACGAGTCTTTAGAGTCCGCCACACATTCAGTTACTCAAGCTTTCGGGCGAAAAGCTGTAGAGGCCGTATGGAGATATGGCAAGGTCCGATCAGATATGTGCGGTATTGCACGGATCAGGATCGGACAGTTTGTACTAGAGGCCATATGGAGATATGGCAAGGTCCGATCAGATACGTGCAGTATTGCACGGATCAGGATCGGACAGTTTGTACTAGAGGCCGTATGGGTATATGGCAGGGTTCGATCAGATACGTGCGGTATTGCACGGATCAGGATCGAACGGATATTGCTAGCCGGCTTTGGTTTAAGCCGGGTCCTAGTATAGTACAGTGTAGATTTTGTCTCATTGCATTTGTATTTCGGTCGAAATACAAATGCGGGTGTGTATGCACAGTATCGGGGTTTTCCTGTAATTTATTACGGGACCAGTTTTCTGGAGTTGCCTGTTTGTTTTCCGTTTCGGCCATTTTCCATTGTATCGTTCATTGGCCGAAGATTGGTGGAGGAGGGCTTATTTGCGTTGTTGCAAATAAGTATTTGTGGAGGGGGTCTTTGCATTTTGTTGCATCATGATGGGAGCACCATACCTTGACTTTTTGACTTCATGATGGTTCATGATGGTTGGACTTTGTTTGTGATGAGTGATAGTTGAGTGTTAGTTTTGCCTTGTTATCATTGGTTCACATGATTTCTTTTTCCCTCTCTCTTGGATGATAGAGTACTCCACTCATTCTTTTGGTCACACTCTATTTTTCTCACTCTCCCCTCACTTGCATGGCCGGCCACTTCCCTCATGGGCTGTCCAAATTTTTGGAGTGGGTATTTGGTTCATTTCATGCTCCCAAATATCCCTAAGTTCCTCCACATAATTCTTGTATCATCTCTCCACCAAAATGGCACCTCCATGAACCCCAAATGAGACACATGTTTCTACACTACATTCTACAGTAAATCTTGGGCACGTCGACTAGCCAGCTTCATGCCTGAGTTGCCTCGGCATTGAGGTGGGAGCCCGTAAAAGATGTAGGCGATGTGGTGCACTTCCGGCGACGAGGTGGAGACAGGACATTCCGCGGGAGATCGGGACGACGACGAGAAGACCGTAGGACTCAGATCAGTCGGTATATCTCTCTTCCCCATCTTGTAGTTAGCTAGGACTAGTTAATGGTTCGATCCGGGTGTTTAGTGCGCGGTGGTGCCGGTTTGCTAAGTTCGCAAAATTAAAGTTTATCACCGCTTCCGTATTCCGGCGTCGGATTGACGGCCGGGGCGCCGCCGTGCACTTACAGTGGTATCAGAGCCTCGCCATTAACTTAGTCTAGCTTTGTTTAATGTGTTTATATTTTCGATCGACCAAAATTCCAAAATCCGCGTTTTTGTTCACATCAGTTTTCTGTTGAAATTTTTTGGAGTCGAAAAATTTTTCAGGTTGTAGAAAAGTGATGTACTGAAAATTATAAGCACTCTGTAGAAATTCGACACAGTGAGTCGACCACTGAAGCGCGGAACCGCGGCCAAATCCCCCTTTGGGCCGCGTTTCCACCGCACATTGGTGTCCTCGCTGTATCAAATTTCTGCAGTAGCTTTCTGGGTTGAAAATGGGGTTTTTGGAACATTAATTTTTGGGCCCACATTTTCTTGATGTGCTACAGTAGTACTTGGGGCCCACTTGTTAAATTTTGATCGATCGGATATTTTAAATACATTAGTTCACAGTATTTATATTATATCTGCGACCGTGAATGTCACTTGATCGGTAAATCCAGTCTAACTGCTATAGCCCGGTTAGACGGATTTGCGAACGTGACTTTCACGTTGATGTTCTGTGTTATGCTGTGATGTTGCGGATTGGTCGTGGGGGATAGCCTGGATGCAATGCTAGTACAGTTGTTGTTGTATTATGTACATTTGATATTGCGGGGCGAGCGTCCGACATGTGGACTGCCGTCACTGCCTGATTGTATTATTATTTTGGGGCACGACCTGGTTGCGGTCGATGTACCCGGTGTATGTATATTTTACTTTCTGCACTAGGACTACCCCAAGGTGGGGTGCACGGATAGCCGGGTTCCAGAGGGCAACGGGCCCGCATCTCATGGCATTGAGACGGAGGGGGCCTCACTCTAGGATTGGCGGGCTACTCGCCGCACTCGTAGGGGGTACAGGTTGACCCAGGAGGGGTGCCCAAGTTACCGGATTCCGTGAAGTGCTGGGTGGTCCATTCACGGTACTGAAGGGGGCTGCCTCGCTTCAGGTTTTGGCGGGTGACTTGCCGCGCCCGTAGGGGTCTAGGATTTCATTGCACAGGCTATCCACACGACCAGGGGAACGTCGGGTTTCAGTAGTGGCTCTGTGAAACCCGGGGATCCCAGATATCTGTTTTGTTCTATGATGTTGTACATTTCTGTGATGTTGCATTTTCTATCATGCCTTGAGCGAAATATAATATATTGGTATATATATTAGTAGATGTTGTATATGTTTTACATCCGCGCTAGTCCAGTCCCCGCTCTGTCGTTAGTTAGCTAACCTAACGGGTAATAACGGAACCCAGTGGCGAATGCGGATGGCATATACGTACGTCATATTATTTTCGTTCTTTATGGTGTGATTAATTGATGGGACTGCGTTGATTCGGATCAATGCAAGTTAAAAACAAACCTAATCTGATGTTGTTGGAACACTTTTCAAAAAGCTGTTATTGCAAGGACGTTCTCTTTTGTTTTGTATTGTGGTATTCAGTTGGAATATCCTGCTCCTCACTCGACGAGGCAAGGGCCGAGATCCCTTCACAGGGAGTGACCCCTTGGACAAAAGGTTTGCGTCAGGGCATTAACTTCACTATAGCCGATTACTTTTTGCTTTGCACCGTGGTATTCAGTTGGAATATCCTGCACCTCATTCTACGGGGAAAGAGCCGAGATCCCTTCACCGGGAGTGACCTCTTTAGCAAAGGTTTTCGTCACTATATTTTAAAAAGCTATCCGTTCCTTCAACGATATCAAGTTCTTTACGTTAAAGGTTTTCGCCAGAAACCATTCGTTGCCCTCCATCATTTCAGTTAAATATTCGGTAGTATTCAAGCTATGTATTTTGACCTCACGCCAAGGCATAGTGATTGGTAGCTGCCGGGTATTTATCTGTTGCATAGATAGATGCGTTGGTTTGGGACAGTCGTACTACTATTTTGGCCTACGTCAAGGGTATGTACGGGTGGATTCAAATTAACTTGGATAATGATGGGTAGAACTTGACATGTGACTTATGATATTTTGACCTCACGCCAAGATCATAAGAGCATGGGGTAAAAATCCACATCGGGAGTTTCTAAAGAAACTGAAACTTGTCAGATATGCGCATACCTTCTGGAGTGTGACACCGTGAGCGGATTCCGTCACGTTATCATGCGATGATAGTTGGATCCCGATTCCCACTGATGAGTTGGTATACTCCTCGGGTGATCCCGACTAATTCTTCTTACAGGTTTGGAGGAGAATTTAACGGTACAGTGGGAGGTTTCCTGATTAGAAAAAGTGATAACCATTCTGATCTAGGATAGAGTACACGCTGAGTGTTTCTTTTCTCTCTCTCTTTGGCAGCAACCATTGACCCGACCCTAGACTATGACTCAGTGACCAAAATTAACCGAACCTTCTTAACACTGGCTTTTGGATTGTCAGAGTTGCAAACCTCATTGCCACTCCTACTTTTACCCTTTTCTCCAGGACACCCCCTATTACTACGAACGTCCACTTCCATTGGACAAAACCATCGTATGGTTATATACGAACTCGAAAGAATTTATTCGAGAATGGTTTCCGGTTCTGGAGAAAACGGATAGCACTATTCAGTTGTCTTTTCCTTTTACCTTCTCTCAGGTTGCGAGTACTCCTTGGTTTAGGAGACAGTACACCTATTACGCAAATTGGATAGTCTTCTTCCAAAACATAGGCAGGTGCCGACCGGTAGGGAATGAAGAAAACCAATTAGCATAACAATGGTGTGCAGAAGGTATTAAGTTAAGACAAAGCAAGGGATTAGTAGGAGGGCAAAGTAAATTGCGACTGATATTCACGACCAAACCAAGTATTTCTTCGCCAATCCTAAATCACCTTTGTATTTCTCCCGAACACTCCGTATCACTACGAAGATCCACAGTTTATTGGATACTCCATCGTATGGTTATATACGAACTCGAAAGGAACTTGTTCCAGTTCGGGGATGGATTCTGGTTCAGGAGAAATAGGAATAAGATTTATTCAGGTGTCTTTTATCTTCACCTTCTCTCGCATTGCGAGTGTTCCTAGGATTGGGACAGTACACCCATTATGCTTATTGGATAGTCTTCTTCCAAACCATAGGCTGGTGCCGAACGGTAGGGAAGGAAGAAAACCATTTGGCCTAAAGGGGTGTACAGAAGGTAATGACTAAAGACATATAAAGGGATTTGGTGAAATGGCAAAGAGATATACGGTTACAGTTGTGAATCTGGATAATGGAAGAGGCATTACTAGGAATACCAGGATACCCCATCGAAACATTTCAATGTTTCAGTTTCACTGTGTACTGTTAAAGGAAAACTGATTTCCCGATTAGACACTTGCTCCAGGTATGTATTTACCAGGTATGATTCTCACATCTGTATGGTTTTACAGATGATGAGTGGGAGTAGGTTAGTGGGAATTAGGTGATCATCCTCATTATATCGGGATTCGTTGTAATCGATGATATTTGAGGAAATCACCTGGGCTGTTTGCCGGTCGGCAAATATTTGGTTTTGAATATCCGTTGTTATGCACCAATTTCAAATCGATATATCTGTACGTCTATTTTCATAGAGTGAGATATACCCTTTTGAAGTTATGTCTACGACATTTACCTATATCAGTGGATGGTTAGGTAAGGAGCATTAAACAGCGGTGTAATTCTTCATAACCAAAGGTACAGTTTTCAACCTACGACACACAATGAATGAGTTATCAGACTCAAGGGACTTATACAGAGTATTGTATGTTGTCCAGGGTCCATCAGGACAGAGGGGTTGGTCCTCGTACTATATTCGGTTTACTTATGACTTCTCTAGTTTTTAGACAAGTGTTTCGTAGAAACACAGGGTCCGAATTTTGAGAAGTTATAGGTATTTGAATAAAGTAGAGAACCAGGTATCGCAAGTATCGGGATTCTTCAAAGTGATCGAAGATGTAAATACTTGAGTATGGTATTCAGTTGATAGTAATGATTAAGAGAACTTGCTTCTCTTTCAGGTTACTCATAATTGGAAGCATTCCTAAGTTGAGTAACGCTGATCGGCCTCCTTCCATTTAGTTGACATGCACTGGAGACAGCTGCATGATTTGAATCTGGTTCAATTAAATCTGTGCCTCTGGTTCTATGTGGGATATAGAACAGTTCATATCTTAACGTTGTTAAGGTACGGGGAGTTGTCCGGCTTATGATTAAAACCAGACTCTGGATAACTCAAGGCACGTTTCTGTAATGGCTGTTTGTGGGTTGACCCAGGCTATGACGAGGGTTGACTTTCTACCATCTGGAAGAACAATAGCGATATTGTTCTATACTCGCCACAGTTTTATTAAAAATGGATTTTTTCAGAAAACAGTAGTGGGAGTATGGTAGAACTGGAAGTGATTCCAGAACCACAAACGATTACTGAAAATTTCATAGGAACCTAAAGATTCAATCTGGATTGACATTCTATTGGCCACTCCGCAGATAAGGTGGGTAACCTCAGGCACCCGAGAGGTACTCCGGTAGCCTCAAGGACGGTGACAGGGAGGTTCTTGTTTACCCACACTTGCCATTGCTGTTGTTCCAGGCTGTGAGACCCGGCAGGAGGATGAGTATAGCGTCGTTCTGGACTGGCTTCAGAAGTGTACGTGTATATGACTCTGCCAGAGGGTTGTCGTAGTCAGTGGGAGCAGCGGAAGCATTGGTGGACAGGTAGCTTATGTCTATTTATAGACTAAAGCAGATATAGCGGAGATAGATCATCAATTTCTGATGTGAGAGTCATAGGTTTGACTTCATCAGAATAGGAGATGGATCTGTTGAGAAGGTAGCAGGGTGTGATGTCATGGTATTTGGATAACGTACACAAAATAGGAAAAGAAACTCCTATACTACGATCGGTTATACTTTGGTCGTCACACAGTGGTTTCTCCACATAGAACTTGGATATTATATCAGACATACTGGTTACTAGATCTATGGTTTTAGATCTGGATTTGGGTGGTTTCCCAATCAGGGTACATAGACAGCATTCTAAGAGTAATTAGAATGGACGACTCCTGGCACGGTGGTGTACCTGCAGGTGATGGAGTCACCCTCTCTAAAGGTGTCTTACACACTAAAGGGGAGAGGGATGTGCATGATTGACAGATCATTTGCTTAGGCAATTGAGTCAATCATGAGATGTCAAAGTACCACACCAGATGTTGTTCTTGCACTAGATGCAATAAGTTGACATTGATCCAATCCTGGAGAAACAGTCGGAAGCAGTTTTAGAACATAAGTGGATGTTCTAGGGATATGATAACGACAGCCTCATTCGAGAGACAGTTATCATTCCAGGCTTCCAAGGTGACCTGGACGACAAGGAGGTTGTCAGAGTTATAGTTTTCCTTCTGATGAGGGGCAGTATTTTGGACAGGTGGTCCAAGGCAATACTGAGGGAGGCATGGCGCAGGATACCGATTAAGTTCAGTTGACGATACAGTCTAAGAAGTTTGGATTTGGAGTTCATTTATGAGCTAGGTCCCATCAGACATCCAGACATTCTAAGACAGGTATTGCTCATTTCGGAAGATGGCTTTCTCCGCGAACTTGAGATATAGAGAGACATAGAAAGAAAGATCAAAACGGATCCACTCACTGAGGCTATTCCTCGAACGCAATAGTTTCGCAAGCGTGCTTTGTGAGACTGACTAGTAGAGGAGTTGGGTGTTCGGTATCACACGGGCTGTGAGTATGCGACATCGCAATAATTAACCTTGAGTGCAAATGGGAGATTGTTGGAGACAGTGCCCTCAGAGTCAATTATTGGATCACAGGCACGTGATTGCAATGATTGAGGGAGGACCTGTCCCAGTAGGACAGTCTTACTCGAGATGATAGTATGCTATCTGGTTTATCTTTATCATCGTGTACTGCTTTAGGTGACCTGACAGGTCGCTATTACACGTTGGTAGAGCCCCTAGGATTCTTGCTTGACCACCAGCAGTATGAGGGCGATCATATATGTGGGAGCTGGTAGTCCATAAGCACATCCTTAAAAGGTCCCTAGTCGTGGGAGTTTCGAGACAGGGCATCGATACTCCAGAGTAGACTAGTGTATACAGTCGAGACCCCGACGAGAGGCGGTGGCCGGTCTCACAAGCCACTGGTGTCAGTTGGTTCACCTAAGATGTATACAGGTGCTCATTGGGTTATGAGTACACCGGACAGGACTCGCCGGGAACATGCTAGTTGGTCTTATACCTGACGTCAGATAGCAGTTCCCTGGTGACATGTGTACAGGTTAGTTCATAGACCTGGGGATCGTCATTTGTCTCGTGTGAGTTCCCATTGTACTTTGATTACTACCCTACCACGGCTCAAAGGAGTCGTGCAAACAGGTTTTAGTTGGGTACAGTCCCGAGCCACATGGAGGCAGTGAGCGGATCTTCAGGGGTTCGTCTCTCCCGGTATTGGGGGTGAGGTCGCGCTGTGTCTAGGAGAGCCATTACACAAAGCCCTCGGCCGAGGCAGGAGATTTACTGGTAGGTATTCCAGTAGTATCTCAGGGTGTTCTGGGCTACACTCCGACACGACTTGTGTAATACCCTAGTTCATTCATACCAGTTTTATTTACGGCTACTTTTTGGGTATGGAGTGATGATTATTATTTTTGGTGGAAAATTTCCTTCTTGATTAATTAATGGAATGTGCTGAATGCTTTTGTGTGCTGGAGTGCAACATGATTGAGATGCGGGTGTGTATGCACAGTATCGAGGTTTTCCTGTAATTTGTTACAGGACCAGTTTTCTGGAGTTGCCAGTTTGCTTTCCGAACCGGCCGGTTTTCCTTTGTTCTTTCCCGGCCGGACTTTTTGATGGAAGAGGGTTAATTGCAAGTTTGCAATTAATATTTTTTGATGGGGGGCCGGCCATGTTTAAAGAGGAGGATTGGGAATATTTCCTTTCATTATTTTCGTACCCCCCACTGAGTGAATATGCTGGAATGATGGAAATGTGGGATTAATTTAATGTTGATTAAATGAACCCATAATGTATGGGCCGGCCACTTTCCAGCAAAGGAAAGGATTGGTTTTGGGTGTAAGATTAATTTACTTAAAAAAAGGGAATAAGAGCTATCATGATGTGTGTGTGTGCTGAGGCATTATGCTAATGGATTAATTAATAAAGATGGTGGCAGTGAGCATTATTTGAGTGTGCAAAAGAGTGGGCCGGCCACTTGAAGTATGCAGGATATGCTTGTTATGGGATTAATTTATCTTAGTGAGGAATGAGCCCATAATTTGTGAGTGTGCTGGTGATATGAAATTGATTAAGATAAAGTTAGCATAGTGCAACATGAGGGTGCAGGCTTTGGTCAGTGGGATTAATTTATGTGTAAAAGCTTGGAGCTAAAGAAATTGGATGAGCTTAAAATGAGGTTCAATTTTTGACAGCAAGTTGGAGATGCTTCATTGAATTTTCCAGTGAGCACACATTGGTTCTTAGTGAGCAAAAATGGGAGTGTTGATTTCTGGCCGAGCCCATTTTCAGCATGATCCTTTTTCCCTCTTGCATCCATGAAATTTCTTTGTGCAAAATCCCTCCACCAAAAGGCAATTCCTACAACCCCAATTGAGACTTCTCCACTAGATATTCTACAGCGAATCTTGGGCACGTCGAGTAGCCGGCTTCGTGCCCGAGTTGCCTCGGTATTGAGGTGGGAGCCCGTAAAAGACGTAGGCGATGTGGGGCCCTTCCGGCGACGAGATGGAGACCGGACATTCCGCGGGAGATCGGGACGTAAAAGAGAAGACCCGAAGAACCGTATCATCAAGAGTTGTGGGAGCATGCAGCACTCACCTACACGTTCGTGACGACGTTGCTGCCTCGCGACCCCGAGACGTTACCAGGCAAGTATTTACTTGCTTCATGCTATAATAATAGTGTTATCAACCTAGATCATGTAGTTTACAAACTTACCGATTTCCTATATGTACCATGACCTAAGTGCTCGATGTTAGTTACCAATAGAAATAATTGTCTAATTTGATGGAAATCGATATTCTATGTTGGCCCTTACAATGATGAATATCTTGTGTGAAATTCGCTGGAAAACACGATTGTTTGTAACAAAAATCGATACCCCCAAACATGTCGTTAAAACTAGAATTCTCCCGTAACTGAAAACGAATAAAAACACCATAAATCATACACATATTGGAAAGATGCGTTCGAGGGCTTAAATCGAAGCCGACTTGACGATCTTTAATCCTACGTAAATTTCTGATCATTTCTGTTTTGTAACCATGAAGTTAATTGGATCGGAACACGACTCTGGACTGCAGTCCAGAGCGTTTCTGATTAGTGTGTTCTGTCCAAAGACCTGCGTCCCCGTGTTTCCTGAAATCGTATGATACGGAACTTTACAGTAGTTATAAGATATTCCTGTTAGTGAAAGAAAACAAGTGGTTTCATTCCGATTCATCGCCGTTTGTTATTTTAAACTATATTTAAAAGGGCAGAACGTGAAGCTGTTCAGAACAATTTCTGAAACGACATATTGAATTAAATTGTGTATAACTTTCAACGTACAGATGCGATTGAGGATCCGTCTATTGAGTTGAATACTTTATCGAAAACCCTAAATTTCATTTAACTGTGACATCGCTAAATTCTGAGCCCAACTGGGTGCAATTCGTGCCGCGAAACAGACGTTCAGTTCTGAAATTGAAATTCCAGCCGCGAGCACTTAAACTGAAACAGTTATATCTTGAAAACCGAAACTCCGATTGAACTGAAACAAATTTTGATGAATTACTGACTGATTGTTCTATATATCTTACTTACATCATTCTTGCCGAATTCGTAACATATTAATTTGTGCAATTTATTTCAGTTCATGACATGCATGTTGATTCATAACATATAGAGCTTATTGGTAGCATACAATACACATATATCATACCCTTGCCATATATTCAGTGTTAGTGCGTGTGGACATTGCATTATCGTGCGTGATAGATATTGGTTTAGGAGTGACAAGTACACCAATGGAAAGTGAATATTCGTGACAGTGATAAATACAGTGAACAGTGATAAAATCGTGCCCAATGGAAAGTGAACATTCGTGACAGTGATAAATACAGTGAACAGTGATAAAACCGTGCCATTGGTATACTTGTACACGACTAGATCAAGATCTTAAATAGTGTAACCTGGGGAAAAAGGGGAAATCAAAGTGGAAAGAGTATCGTATTTAGCGGGACCGTGTTTAGAGGATGATCATTCGAACCGTGATACTTATACGTGTAGGACAGGATCTAGCGATCCGGCTGACAGGGTTATGTCCCGGGCATGTGGGCCGTTGTCTCGGGTATGTACGAGACTCCTGTTAAACATGATCCTCCTTCCACTATATGATTTCAAACATGACCTAGAGACCGATAGGGACACATAACATATTCTGCATCATATAGTGACACCGTGATTACTTACATTGTTCTTATACTAGTATTACCTCACTTACCTGTTATATCTTATTATAATAATATTGTTGTTGCGTCGCTCTGACGACCTGAGTATGCATGCTCAGTATGAGGAGAAGATTTAGGCTGGACCAGTGCATCACAGACTTCTTGTCTTGCCATTCAGAGTTACATTTGTTTGTTCCACTTCAGGTCAGTCTTCACATTGTTCCTTTCAGTTACTGCATTTCTCATTACCTGCGCATCTTTACTGTTTACCATGATAAACTAGAAGCCGAAGTGTGACTACGGCAGGACATTTCCTTGACCGTAGGAGCATGGCTGGCCTTGTCTACCCCTCGTATTCCGTATTTTGGGAAGCGGGGCGTGACAACTTGTACCGCTTTTGGGGGTCTGACTTTTACCAACCCCCTAGGCCCGCCATGCGATGCTCATAGACGAACGGACCGGACTGTACGGATATTGTCACTGACGGGCTCAGTAGGGTGTCAGGATGAGTTCGCTCATCGACATCCCTTTTGGTCAATAGCTGGTGGCCCGTCACGTATTGGCTTATACCTCTGACGTGCTAGTGGTTAAATCCACAGCCATAGTATTGACGAGTCTTTAGAGTCCACCACACATTCAGTTACTCAAGCTTTCGGGCGAAAAGCTGTAGAGGCCGTATGGAGATATGGTAAGGTCCGATCAGACACGTGCGGTATTGCACGGATCAGGATCGGACAGTTTGTACTAGAGGCCATATGGAGATATGGCAAGGTCCGATCAGATACGTGCGGTATTGCACGGATCAGGATCGGACAGTTTGTACTAGAGGCCGTATGGGTATATGGCAGGGTTCGATCAGATACGTGCGGTATTGCACGGATCAGGATCGAACGGATATTGCTAGCCAGCTTTGGTTTAAGCCGGGTCCTAGTATAGTACAGTGTAGATTTTGTCTCATTGCATTTGTATTTCGGTCGGAATACAAATGCGGGTGTGTATGCACAGTATCGGGGTTTTCCTGTAATTTATTACGGGACCAGTTTTCTGGAGTTGCCTGTTTGTTTTCCGTTTCGGCCATTTTCCATTGTATCGTTCATTGGCCGAAGATTGGTGGAGGAGGGATTATTTGCATTGTTGCAAATAAGTATTTGTGGAGGGGGGTCTTTGCATTTTGTTGCATCATGATGGGTGCACCATACCTTGACTTTTTGACTTCATCATGGTTCATGATGGTTGGACTTTGTTTGTGATGAGTGATAGTTGAGTGTTGGTTTTGCCTTGTTATCATTGGTTCACATGATTTCTTTTTCCCTCTCTCTTGGATGATAGAGTACTCCACTCATTCTTTTGGTCACACTCTATTTTTCTCACTCTCCCCTCACTTGCATGGCCGGCCACTTCCCTCATGGGCTGTCCAAATTTTTGGAGTGGGTATTTGGTTCATTTCATGCTCCCAAATATCCCTAAGTTCCTCCACATAATTCTTGTATCATCCCTCCACCAAAATGGCACCTCCATGAACCCCAAATGAGACACATGTTTCTACACTACATTCTACAGTAAATCTTAGGCACGTCGACTAGCCAGCTTCGTGCCTGAGTTGCCTCGGCATTGAGGTGGGAGCCCGTAAAAGATGTAGGCGATGTGGTGCACTTCCGGCGACGAGGTGGAGACAGGACATTCCGCGGGAGATCGGGACGACGACGAGAAGAACGGAGGACTCGGATCAGTCGGTATATCTCTCTTCCCCATCTTGTAGTTAGGTAGGACTAGTTAATGGTTCGATCTGGGTGTTTAGTGCGCGGTGGTGCCGGTTTGCTAAGTTCGCCAAATTAAAGTTTATCACCGCTTCCTCATTCCGGCGTCGGATTGACGGTCGGGGCGCCGCCGTGCACTTACACTCGGGGTATTCGGCATTCATAAGAGCCCCTCGTTTTTCGAGAAGTGCAGACTCCCAAGAGTTATGCTGCTGATTGGCGCCTCGATTGTGAATCCGTCTCCGCGGGAGGCTAGGGGGTTGCTTCTTCGTCCGCACATGGTCGGAGCGAAGATTTCTTTCAAAGACAAAGTCGTGACCATCGGCCCGGAGACCTCCAAGGCGGTGTTGGCGCTGCGTGATGGTTTCAAGGACGGGACCTCCGTATTGAAAGCCCGGGAGATTCTTCACTTATACTCCATCCGGCCGGGCTTCCTGGTGTTCTGGCAAAACGACATGGCGCTCTTCATGAGGTACAACCCCCATCGGTTCGCCCAACAATTAAGCTATAACCAGGGGGTCCCACTGGAGGCGTTTTTTGAAGAGCCTGCAGCCACCAGGGAGGGGATACGGAGCGCGCTGCACCATTTTATGCGACTGAACACGGGCTCACACTTCTTTATCAGCGAGCCGAGCTGCGTCCCACGGGCCCTCAACGTGTACGTGGCTTGGTACGCGTACGCGATGGGTGCTGTCATCCGAGAAGAGAAGCGGTTGTTGGTTGACCGCAAGGGTGCGCCCCCTGGCAGCGACCGCAAAGCTCCCCTGAGGCCAAGGATCCCTGTCGTTCCTCCGCTTAGAGATGCTGGAGCTAAACCACCGCGCGTGCTGAGCCCTCCGCGCGGATTGCCTCGTGATATCGTGGACGTGCCCCGATGGAGACTGTGAATGTGGTCTCGCCGGAGTCCGGCGTGGGCTCGGACATCGGGACCCACCGTCCTAAGGTGCCCACGAAGCGCAAGTTGATTTTGGGTGCTCCCGGGGCTCGCGTGCAGAAGAGGAAGAAGAAGTCGCTCTTCTCTGCTGACGTAGCATTTGGTCAAGAACCTCATGCCCCTTATAGCGAGGGCTTGGGTGAGTATGGGACCAACAAGGGCCTATTTACGCCGCCAGACGACACTGATATGGCGGCCGCCATCGCAGCTTCTGAGCGATTGGCAAGGCGCGATGCATGGTTGGCTAAACTTGCACAATCGGGTAATTATTAGTTGTATTTTTCCGTCATTGCATCATACTTTTATCATCGTCTTTGACTAATGCTTTCCCCCCCCTTTTTTTAACAGGCTTTTCTTCCGAAGAAGCTATCGCTGCTTCCCTCAAAACTTTCCAGGAGGAGGAGCGACTCAGAGCATCCTTAGGCCTTGGTACATTTCGGTTCGTTATGTCTCTCCTTCCATTCCTTATGAGTAATCTGACCCCCTTTTTGTTTTATCGCAGGGACCATAAGACCTATCCCGTAAACTGATGCAGGAATTCTCTCCGGGCCAGCTACCGATGTTCCGGCCTCTTCGGAATTGCCGCAAGAGACCCAACTCAAAAAGCCGATGATGGATGCCTTCAAGGCTCTAGAGGCAACTCTGAACGCGGACGACGATGCCTTGCTGAAGGAGGCTTCCAAGAGGTCCGTCTTGACGGCCCGGGAGGAGAGGAAACGCTTGAGGCGCGCAACGAAGGAGCGCAGCGCTGCTTTGGCCGTTGGAGCAGGCCCAAGTGCCGTTACTCCCGCTGCTAGTCCTTCCGAGGAGCCACCGGTCGCCTTGTCTACTGCTCATAGACGGGCGGTGCGTGCAGCTCGAGAAACCAACGATCAATCCACCTCAGGTAACGTGTTTTTTGAGGCTTTATTGTAAGAGTTGTAAAACTATCGGTTCTTATACATCTTGTCCTGCAGGGCCAAGTCCAACTGAAGGAGCGGAGAAAACCGTCGAGCCTGAGGGGACGGTGGAGAAGGTAGCAGCTGATCCCGAGGCGACGGTAGGCGGTGCAGCCGTAGTCGCCGGGCCTGAGCTAGTGGCTGACGAGACAGTTACGCCTACTATGCCCGAGAAGGTTGCCGATGCCGAGCCTGAGGGGGCGGCAGGTGAGACGGCTGCTACAACCGAGCCTGGGGCAGTAGCAGATGGAGTGGCTGCGATCGATGAACCCATGGCCGTGGTGGACGAGACGGCTGCGACCGCCGAGCCTAAGGGGGTATCGGGTGAGACGGGCATGATCGCTGATGGCAAGTCGGCCACTCTTTCTCAAGAGTCGGGCGCCGCTCCGATCATTGCTCTCCCAGCCTTCGGTCCCTCGCCGTCTCCCGGCCTCGCAAGCACGACGACGGCTCCTGTGGAGTCTGGTGATGAGGCAACGGGAGGTGGACCCGTGTCAATGTCGGAGGGAGACGCCGCCGTTTCGGCTAGTGACTTAAGGGTGTTTTTCGTCACCCCATTGAGATGGGAATACGCGCACGCTTGTCAGGCGTACTACAGATTCCCCCTGCCTAGGATAGGGCATGGTTTAATGATTGTGGGGATCCGAATCTCCGGCAGCCGCGGACTAAACTGCCGTTAATTACCCCTCGCCTTTGGAGCGAGGGAACCTCCGATTGACGGGTTAAACTGGTCATGCGAACTCGATGTGCAGTGTACGTGTTTTTTGTTTTGGGGGGGTTTGGATATATCAGGAGCCACGCAGAGTTTTTACGGAGGTCCCGCTACCCGGATAGCGGGCTGGGGGTCAAGGGGGCTAGCAGCCCCCTTGCGGGGTGCGGGGCAGCGCCCCGTTAGAAATTTTTTTCTAACAGGGACAGTGTCGTGGAGTATGTGTATGTGTACATATGTATACATATGTATATATATACATGTATATATAAATAAAGGGGGGAAAGACATCCAAAGGATGCGTGAGGCCAGCGCCTAGGCGCTTTGCGCTCGAGCGCAGAGTGCTGGAGCGCAAGCGCGCCACGTGTCGGCACGTGGGCGCTTTGCGCTCGGGCGCTGGGCGCTTGAGCGCAAGCGCGCCACGTGTCGGCACGTGGGCGCTTTGCGCTCGAACGCAGAGTGCTGGAGCGCAAGTGCGCCACGTGTCGGCACGTGGGCGCTTTACGCTCGGGCGCTGGGAGCTTGAGCGCAAGCGCGCCACGTGTCGGCACGTGGGCGCTTTGCGCTTGAACGCAGAGTGCTGGAGCGCAAGTGCGCCACGTGTCGGCACGTGGGCGCTTTGCGCTGGAGCGCAAGCGCGCCACGTGTCGGCACGTGGGCGTTTTGCGCTGGAGCGCAGGGAGCTGGAGCTTAAGCGCGCCACGTGTCGGCACGTGGCCGCTTTGCGCTCGAGCGCAGGGCGCTGGAGCGCAAGCGCGCCACGTGTCGGCACGTGGCCGCTTTGCGCTCGAGCGCTAGCGCGCCGGCGAGGAAAAGGGGGCTTTTAGCCCCGGAAATTCTCTAAAGAGAAAATAGGGTGGAGTTTAAACTCCTAAGATGCTTTGGGTTAATGAAGGGGGTTCTTCTTCTTCCTCTTCTGTTGGCTGGATCTTGAAGATCAAGAGATATGGGATTTTAAAAAAATCTCTCCTTTTTGAGATCTAGTGACAGATCCAAGTTCCCCTTTGTGGGTTTGGTGGTGAAAAACTATTTTGTTTTATAAAATGAAGAGTAAAACTCTTGATTTAATTCAAAAGAAAGAAGAAGATTTTGGAACCTTGAAGAAGGAGAAAAGATCTCAGATCTAAATTTTTTGGAGAGAGAAAAGTTGTTGAGATATTTCATTATCTTTTCCTTTATAGGCTATACACTTTACATATAGCCCCTTGGGCTTTTCAAAATGGCATTTTGCCTATCACATGGCTCATGTGCCATTTCTTTTTGCACATAAGCCATGGGCTTTACAAAAATTTGGCTTTATGCCTATTTTTCTTACATTTATCCATAAAATAAAATAAAAGAAATACAAAAAAATTATTTATTACAAAAATTTTATCTTGGCATGGGGGAAGGCCTGCCGCTTCATGTTCGGGCTCGACCCGGGCATGGGCCCACTGGATCTGGGCTTGGGCCCACTTGGCTTGGGGTTGACTTTGATTTTGACTTGGTCAACCGGGGTGTAAATTTTCACCCCAACAAATTGCCCCCCATCAATAAATGCACACCACATATGTGGGTCGTGTGCATGAAATTGATGGATCTTCTTTTACTTGGAGGCGACCTGATTTGGTTCCCGCTTTTTGGGAATCTGGCACTGCCCTTTTTACGACATGAACGGTCGTTGCTGCCCTTTTAGCAACGTGGACGATCGGTTCTGCCGTTTTTGCGACTTGGACGATCGGTGCTGCCCTTTTAGCGACGTGAACGGTCGGTACTACCCTTTTTGCGACTTGGACGATCGATACTGCCCTTTTTGCGACTTGGACGGTCGGTGCTGCCCTTTTAGCGACGTGGACGGTCGGTTCTACCCTTTTTGTGACTTGGACGGTCGGTGCTGCCCTTTTAGCGACGTGGACGGTCGGTTCTGCCCTTTTTGCGACTTGGACGGTCGGTTCTGCCCTTTTTGCGACGTGGACGGTCCGTGCTGCCCTTTTAGCGACGTGGACGGTCGGTACTGCCCTTTTTGCGACTTGGATGGTTGATACTGCCCTTTTTGCGACTTGGACGGTCGGTGCTGCCCTTTTAGCGACGTAGACGGTCGGTTCTGCCCTTTTAGTGACGTGGACGGTCGGTTCTGCCCTTTTTGCGACTTGGACGGTCGGTGCTGGATTTGACTTGCTCCGCTTCTTGCGGTGTCAGGGATGAAGTTGACTTGTTTCCGAAGTGGAATTTGATTCTGCCAGGGAGGTCATTGGTTGTTTTGCTGACTTGATGTGATTTTGGTTGACATCAGCATCGCTACGCTAGAATATGGTACCAGGAGCGAATCATCATTTGTCATGACAGGATTTGGGGATTTTGGTTTTGGATTGGCATCAGCATCGCTGCACTGGAATATGGTACCAGGAGCGAATCATCATCTGCCATGAGGAGATTTTCCTCGTTCCCAGTTTAACGACTTAGGGGTCATCTATTCCTAGTTTAACGACTTAGGGGTCATCTGTCCCTATTTTAAAGACTTAGGGGTCTATTGGATTGGAGTTTGGGATTTTGGGGTTAGGGTAGGCATCAGCGTTGCTAACACTGAAGCACACGTGCCAGGAGCAATTCATCATTTGCATGTTCCTGTTGGGGGAGCGATGGCTTAGGAGACAGGTTTAAGTCCCTATCACCTAAGGCTTTTCAATTTTATGGGCCGTGAGGGTCCCATAAAAGCATTTTCTCCCTACGAGTCGTAAGGATCCCGCAGGTGTATTTTCTCCTTAGGAGTCGTGAGGACTCCTAAGTGTGTTTTTCCTTTATGAGTCATAAGGATCCCACAAAGGTTTGTTCTCCTCATGTATCGTGAGAACACATGAGTGGGTCTTCTCAATGGAGCATAATTCCAAAGGCGGAGACCAGCCGCGTAACTGGTAATTATGGTGGGGCATGGGTATGACGAGAATTATTTGAGCCCATGGATTGTATACGGTAGTCAACTTGGGGACCAACCGCAGGGCTGGGAGAATTTTGAGAAATTGGATTTTGGTTGGCGTCTGCATCGCTGCACTGGAATGTGGTAACAGGAGCGACTCATCATTCGCCGTTTGGGGACTTGGAATTTGGATCTCGTTTGGCATCAGCATTGCTGCACTGGAATAATGCCAGGAGCAACTCATCATTTGCCCCGGAAGGATTTGGGAATTGGTTTTTGTTTGGCATCTGCATTGCTGCACTGGAATAATGCCAGGAGCAACTCATCATTTGCCCGGAAGGATTTAGGAATTGGTGGCTTAGGAGACAGGTTTAGATCCCTATCACCTAAGGCTTTTCAATTTTATGGGCCGTAAGGGTCCCACAAAAGCATTTTCTCCCTACGAGTCGAAAGGATCTCGTAGGTTTATTTTCTCCTTAGGAGTCGTGGGGACTCCTAAGTGTGTTGCTCCTTTGTGAGTCGTAAGGATCTCACGCGGGAATTTTCTCCTCACAAAGTCGAGAGGACTTTGCGAGTACATTTCATCTCTTTTTCACGAGTTTGCGCCCTTTCGGGTTTTCACAAACTCGCCGGCAGTCCTGCTGTTTTTATTCACGGAGCCCTTTCGGGTTTTCATCCGTGCCCGTTTTGCTTGTGGACATACCGTTTATTTCTTTTTATTTCTTTCTTCTCTTTATTTTTCTTTCTTTTTTTTCTTTTTTTTTTGCCGCTGGTGGGACTTTAAAAGTAGTCTCACCGGCAGGATTTGGGAGAGATAGGGGTCATTTACGCCCGTGGATTGTATACGGTTTTGCAGGATGTATGATCCAGACCGTAGGGCTGATGTGCTCAATTCGCCTGCGACTTGGAGCATTCACGTGTAGTATTTCTTGAGATATCGGCCATTGATTGGTGGCATAGGCCTTTCTCCCTCGGAACTTATTAGTTGGTAGGATCCTCCGTCAAACACTTTCTCGATGACGTATGGTCCTTCCCAGTTTGGCTCGAATTTTCCCTTGGCATGTCGATTGGGGATAATCGGTCTTTTGAGGACCAACACCAATTCACCTTTCTTGAAAGCGTGGAGACGGGTTATCTTGTCATAGGCCTGTGACATTTGGGCTCGGTATAGCTCCAGGTTTTGCTGCACCGCGAGCCTCTTTTCTTCGAGCGCGTCGAGTTCTTCAAGCCGAAGGAGCACGTTTTCCTCTTCCGTCAACTCATTCCGTCGAGGGGGAGGATCGCCTCCACTCCGAAGAGCAATGAGTATGGAGTGGACTGAGTTGGGGTACGGTGCGTGGTACGATATGCCCACAACGCCTCGTGAAGATTGAGATTCCAGTCTCTCTTGTTGGCTGAAGCATTTTTCCTCAGGAGATTGCATAGAGTCTTATTGAAGGCTTCGGCTAGCCTATTGGCTCTTGGATTATAGATGGAGGAATATCTCCAGTCTATCTTGTGCTGAGTAGCGAACCTTGAGACATTGAAGCTCTTGAAAGAAGACCCGTTGTCAGAAATGATTCTTCTTGGTGTACCGAAGCGGTATAGAATATTATGCTGGAAGAATGTCAGAATATCTTTTGTCTTGACTTCTTTTAGCGGGACAACTTCAGCCCATCTGGAGAAGTAGTCTGTCGCGGCCAGTATGAACCGGTGGCCTTTGGATGACGGAGGATCAATTGGGCCAACAATGTCGGTGCCCCAGACTTCGAAGGGCCATGACGCCACCGTAGGATGCAACGGATTGGGATGCTTGTGAATGAAATCACCATGGATTTGGCAGATCTGGCATTTCTTTGCATGCTCTCCGCAATCCCGTATCATGGTGGGCCAGTAATACCCAAGCCGTTTGATTTGAAGTCGCATCTTGGGGCCAGATTGGTGAGCACCGCAAATGCCCGAGTGAACATCTTTCATGACCTTTTGGGCTTCGGCCAATGACAGACACCTGAGCCAGAGTTGGTCATATGACCTGCGGTATAACGTGTCATTTACAAACACGTATCGTAGAGCTCTTTTCTTCAGCTGAATCCTCGCAGATTTTTCTTCGGGCAGCTTGTCGTATCGGAGATACTCTATGAAGGGTTCTCTCCAATCGGACTCGTCTTGGATGATCGAAGCTTCTTCTGCGGGACTGCTCTTCTGTTCCGCGCTTTCCTCTTCTCGTAGAGAGACTGGGGGTAGAATTTGCCGGCTCCTGACTGTGATCAGAATTTCGTCCATGTCAGGATCAGCCAGCTCCTTGGCTAAGCGAGCGAGTATGTCGGCTTTTCCGTTCAACGCTCTGGGGATTCTCATTAGTTCAATGTGAGTGAACTGTTTCATGAGTTCCACCACCCGGCCTCTGTACCGAGCTAACTCAGATTTGTATATCTTATAGTCGCCGCTTACTTGGTTAACGACAAGCTGGGAGTCACCGTAAACCCGTAGCCGAAGGATTTCCATTTCTATGGCGAGTTCCAAACCAGCTATCAGAGCTTCATACTCAACTTCATTGTTTGTCCGAGGCTCGGTGAGAGCAAAAGAACGCCGTAGGGTTCCCAATGATGGCGTGATGAACACCAATCCTATCCCCGCTTTTACCTCCGGGACGCTTGATCTGCCGGAGCTCCTTATTGATGAGGCCCCATCGAAGTAGAGCTCCCAACATGGCTCATCTTCCTCGAGGTGCAGAACTTGTTTGTCGGGCAACTCATAATTTAGCGGTGACCCTTCTGGTATAGGATGAGCAGCGAGAAAGTCTGCAAGAGCTTGCCCTTTTACTGCTTTCTGAGGGGTATAAACTATGTCAAACTCAAGTAGCATGACAGCCCATCTTGCCATTCTGCCGGCTAGGCTTGCTTTGGTCATCAAGTGTTTGAGCGGGTCGACCTTGGAGATCAGCATAACCCGATGAGCGAGCAAATAGTGCCTTAGCTTCTTCACATCAAATATTAGAGCCATGCATTGCTTTTCGATTGGGGAGTAGTTGTGTTCCGCCCCAACTAGAGTTCGACTGAGGTAGTAGAGGGCATTTTCTTTTCCCTCCTCGTTATTCTGGACAAGGAGCGCACCGAGTGACTCATCCAGCGCGGCAGTGTAGAGAATCAGCGGTTTATTTAGAATGGGAGTGGCCAGCACTGGAGGGTGCAACAAGTATTGTTTGATGCTTTCGAACACTGCTTGACATTCGGCATCCCAGATAAAAGGAGCTCCTTTCTTCATCAGCTTTGAGAAGGGCCTATACCTTCCCGATAAATTTGAGATAAACCTCCGTATATAAGCAAGCTTGCCTTGAAAAGATCTTAGCTGAGTCAGACTCTTCGGAGGGGGCATCTCCATGATGGCCTTTATCTTTGATGGGTCAACTTCGATCCCTCGATGTCGGACTATGAAGCCCAGGAATTTTCCCGATGACACGCCAAAAGCGCACTTCAGAGGATTCATCTTCAGATCGTATTCCCTCAGTCTGGTGAGAACGGTCCTAAGATCTTAGATATGACCGGCCCTGGTTTTAGTCTTGATGACCAGATCATCAACATAACATTCGACGACTTTATGGATTAGGTCATCAAAGATATTGGTCATTTCCCTTTGATATGTAGCACCAGCGCTCTTCAGTCCGAACGGCATTACCTTGTAGCAATATATTCCAATTGGGGTTCGAAATGCTGTGTGTTTCTCATCCTCAGGCGACATCTTGATCTGATTATATCCAGACGAGCCATCCATAAAGGTGAACAGTTAGTAATTTGATGTGTCATCGACCATCATTTCCATGACCGGTAGCGGGAAGTCGTCTTTAGGACATGCCTTGTTGAAGTCCCTGAAATCGACACAAACTCGGATCTGCCCATTTTTCTTCTTCACTGGGACTATGCATGCGATCCAGTCCACATATTTCTCTTCCCTGATGAAGCCAGCATCGATGAGTTTCTTGGTTTCCTCGATGACCTTTTCTTCCAACTCCCTTCTCATTCTTCGAGGAGCTTGTTTGACTGGCTTAGCATCAGGAGATATAGCCAGCTTATGCACGGCTACTTCAGGGGGAAGGCCAAGCATTTCTTTGTACGTCCACGCGAAGCAGTCGACGAACTCATGCAGCAGGGCAATTATCTGCTCTTTCATTTCCTCCGTCAAGAGTGAGCTGATGTAGGTCGGCCTTGGATTATCGGGCGTTCCTAAGTCAATCTTAGTTAGCTCATCAAAGGTTGCTTGTCCTCCATCTTCGAGCTCTTGAGGAGCTTCTTCTGGCTCGTCTATTTCGTCATCATCATTTGATCTTTCGCTGGCCTCACCAACATGGATCATGTAGCACGCTTTGGAATCAGGTTGAACGTAGCTTATGCCCCGTTTATCTGGAATTCGTCCATCGATGAGTGCTTAGACCTGGGGCGGATGCCATAGCCCTTCGTAAAACTTTGCTTCGGACTCCGTTTGATATAACCGGCATCCGCACTTTTTAAAGTATTCCCACATCTCGGGTGCATAGTATCTGGGATTGAGGACGGCTCTTATGCCTCTCTCATAGGGAAGGCACGCGATAGAATGATCGTCCGGGTGCACAACGGGGGTTGACCCGTAAAACAGGATGCCCTTCTGTCCATTTTTCCTCCCGGGGACGTAGAAAGTTTTCAGCTGGCCCACGGTGGAGACTGACAACGCATCGAGCTCTTTGCACATCTGCTCCGGCACCCTTGTGACGGCTAGGGACCCTTCTGCAATTTCGAGGGTCTCTCGTAGTTTCGCTTTTTGCATGGGGGTCCAATCTGCACCGTTGTTGCACGACAGGTCCTCTTCCTCTGACTCTTCAGTGTCGCTGCCAAGATGAGGGCGGACTTTACTGCTAGATGGGACTTCAGTGACAGATTCATCCGTATCGCTACCGAAATGAGGGCGAGTTTTACGGAAGGACGGACTTCCAGCGTCGGACTCATCAATGTCGCTACCGAAATGCGGGCGCACTTGGGCATTTTTGCTTTTGAAAGTGACAGCCGGTGCAGATTTGCTTTTGAGTCTTGGGGCCGGTCTATCCTCAGTCAGTTGTGGCTTAGCATTTTGGTGGTTCATAAAGTACCGAGAATCTTCATATCGGACTTCATGCACACCGAACGGTTGGATGTCTCCGTCAATGCGTCTTTCTTCGCCATTTTTAGTATACTTCATGCATTGTGGAGAGTTGACGGAATGATGCCGTAATCGTGGAGCCACGGCCGCCCCAAGAGAATCTTATAAGACGTGTCGGCGTCGATCACGTATATCTTAGCTTCAGTTTGCAGATCCTCGAATTTGATTGGCAGAGCTATGGACCCCAGAACTTGCTGGCAATTTTGGTTGAATCCTTGAATGACAATCCTTTCCCTTGACAGGTGTCGGACGTCCATTGACAAACTCTTCAGCGTCCGCAAGTTCATGATGTTCACTGAAGACCCCGGATCAATCAATATGCGATTAATCCGATCTCCGTCACTGTACCCGGTCACGTAAAGCGGCCGATTATGCTCAGCCGTTCCCAGTAGCAAGTCTTCATCCTTAAATGTGACTGCGGCGGCATGCAAAGCGTGCTGGGCTTCTTTCATATTAATTTCCGCAAAGTGAGCCTGATACCGCTCGGGGTTTTGTAGAGCGTGAATGAGAACATCTCTAAGCTCCTTAGATAGGACCAAGGCGTCATAGATGCTCAGGAGAGACGGAAGCTTCCGGAGATGTGCCAAGACATTATAGTCCACCGAGGAAGGACTTATGTTTTCATCAGCCGGTTCTCTGCCATCTTCTTCATTAGCGACTTGTTTTTCCTTCCCTTTTGGGGCGTTGCCCTGATTTGACGGTAGAGCCCTACCGCTTCTGAGCTGGATTTGATTGGCCGTTATGGCGAGCTCCTCGTCCTCTTTGGGAAAACAGAGCTCCTCTTCCGAGTCGCTGCCAAGATGGATGGCGTAGCAGGTCACTACTGGGATCTCTTCATTGGAGTCTTCTTCTAACTCCTCCAGAATTTCAGCCGCTTGTATAGGGAAGAACTCCTTCAATTGAATCAATGTTCTTTCCTTTTGTTCATATTCTTCGAGAGAATCGATATATTTTTGAATGGTCGATCTTCCTGCAGACTCTTTTTCGCGCCGAGCTGCACTTTTCTTCTTCTTGAGCTTCTTGGATTTTGAGCCTGATGGAGCCGCATTGGCAGCTGGACTGGTAGGCTTCTTCTGTCCTTCCCATTCCATCCTGGGCTCTTTCTGAAGCAGGTTTAGCATCTTCTTCATCTTATTAGATATGTGCGTGCTCCATGGAGGCCGCGATGAGTCAGTTTCGTTTGTCAGGGCAGCGGGTTCAGCTGTCTGCTCCCAGAAGGCTTCAACTTCTGTCTGTATAAAGTTGGCGATTGCAACTTGATTGTTCACCAACACGCTTTTGGACAGCTCGATCTCTCCAGCCTTGTACTGCTTCTCGACCCAGTCCTTGAAGATATAGCAATCCTCGATCGTGTGGCTCACTACTCGGTGGTACGGGCAATACAGGGGATTGTCGGTCATTTTTGCTTCTTGGGGTCTTTTCGACTCCGGCAATTGTAGGCCGTTGTTCAAGGCATCTTTAAATATCTTACAGACCTTGTCCCTTCTGAAAGAGTAAACCTTGTTCTTCTTCTCCTCTAGGGAAGGCACATCTCTTCCCAGTAATGGCTTTCGAGACCGGTTGGTTTTGGATTCGCCCGCCCTTCGCTTTTCTTCATTGTCGGACGCATTAAAGACATTGGTACTGCTGGAACTCCCGCTTCTACGGCTGTCGTCCCGCTTGCTTTTCCAAGTTTTGTCTCTCTGAGAGTCCGGCGGGGACTCTTGCTTCGAGCGTTCCAGCATTTGGACCTTCTTGGTTAGCTCCT
Source organism: Agapanthus africanus (assembly GCA_030015575.1). NCBI lineage: Eukaryota > Viridiplantae > Streptophyta > Magnoliopsida > Asparagales > Amaryllidaceae > Agapanthus > Agapanthus africanus. Next base: position 22,566,898 of record JASDDO010000016.1, read on the forward strand.
GAAACGTCTTAAGGCCCGTTGTACACAAGAATGGGACCATCCAATTGCTGAGGTTCCCAATGAGAAGGCTGACGGACTGGTCCTGCTCCAGCGGTGGTTCGCACTTGACTGTGAGATTACGCCATCGGGGGATAAAGTCGGTGTTGCTTTCATTCTTCCCTGGCTTGGTCCTCACAAGGTCGGCAATGGAGATTTTATCACTGACACTTATGAACCTTTGCCGGAACAGAGACTCCATTTGGGCAAAGGTAATGACGGACCCGTCTGGTATACTCGCGTACCAGTCGAAGGTGACACCGGTCAGGCTGTTGACAAACTGACGAAGAAGGAGCGCGTCATTGCCCCCTGTATTTCCGCACGATGCTTTGAAGTGGGCGACGTGCTGATTTGCGTTCCCCGTTCCGTCAAATCTTCCGAACTTAGGAATGACGTAGCCGCTCGGGAACTCGATCAAATCGTATTGTGCGAGATATGGCCTCCCACTACTGCCAATTTCTTTCTGAGCCTCGGCTTCAGCCACCAATGTTTCAACTTTGCTGGTGACCAAATCCATTATCCGATCTTGTGTTAGCGGGATAGTGCTATCTGGGGCCAAGGCATCCCCAGAAGCGGAATGTGGCCGGCTTTCGTGCGGCTCGACCAACCTTAGACCCAAAGGAACAGGCATTGGCTGCTTAGGATTGTCATCACCCGGCTGATTAGTAGCGACTTGTGCTTGATTGTGAGGCGCTCGAGCAATTTGATCCGTAAGCTGCATCACAACGTTTGTTAGGTCGTCAATTTTCGAATAGAGCTTGGCCATCTCTTTATCCTTGCTCCTGAGCTGTTTTCGAAGCTCTTGAAGCAGCTCTTGCTCCACGGTCCTGGGGCGGAAAGTCGGCTCCTCCTCGCTGTCCGAGCTTGACTCTGCATGGACCGAGAGGTCTTTCTGCCTATCTTCCTCCTTGAGAGGGTTTTCTTCATCCAACGGAGGCGGCTGTTCTTGGGAAGCGGCAACCACATTCAAACCAGATTGGACTTGGGATGTGGTGGCCCCATCCTTGCTTTTGCTGCGAAGGTTGTCGCTGGGACGCCCGCCCGCCATATAGACCGTATGGACGACATATCCAGCCGTCTTTTTATTATCGGCGGCTGATTTCACGGACCGCTGTTTTGGCCCTACTGTTTCGGTAGCGGGCAGTCGATTAAAGGCGGATGGCCTGGCCGGATTCTTGAATGGTGCTGGCGCTTCTTTTATGGATTTTTCCCGCTGCTTTCGTGCGGTACAGAGCGCCCGATAGACTCTTAAAGAGACAGTGTCATACCTTTTTCTGTTGGGGCCGGGACACGTCTCTTTGTAGCATTGTTCGGACCGCTGTCTTCTTAGATCTGGCGGTCATGGCATTTTTCTGAACCCACTTCAGAGGCTCGAAGGAATTTCCGATTCTCACGTCCGACTCAGCCGTCGTCGCGGGGCGACCCTGCACTTGGAACTTCACAAAATTCCATTTGGCCGAAGTCCTGGCCCTCTTGTTGGCTCGATACCTGAGCCGGTTCTGCCTTAACTTTTCTGTTCTAAGCACCTGGCAGACTTCATCTCTTTGGGAAGACGCCGCAGACCGGGCAATGGAGGGCTTTGGAGATACGATCAATTGTGCATTTGTTGGAGTCATCGCCTGAGCTCGTCCGCAACATTTGATGTTGCCCTTTGTACCGGAGTTCTTGCCCCCTGCTGGAGCACCAGAGAATCGTTCAGACACCGTCTTAAGTTTCGGTTGTGGTGCCTTGGTGATCACGACATTCGGCCTTTTGCCCCTTAAGACCGGCTTGGCCTCCTGCTTTGCTGGGATTTCTGCCAGATGAGCGCTTCCGGCAGGGTAGATGATGACGGAGCCAAACTGGCGGGGCGGTTCCTCCCACTGTCGACTGAGGCTTGCGGGGAGAACCACACGAGCATTGACCTTGACCATGTACGGGATCGGGGTCGCATTGGAAGCCGAATTCATCTTGGGAGACATTGTCGTCGAAAGTTGATTGCTGCACGGAAAAAAAAAATCATTTCAGTATAGACAATCGATATGTATATTGATTGAGTTCGCATGAACGTTTAACCCGAAATATGGGAGGAGAGAGCAGTCCCACCGGGCGTGCCAGAATCTGTAGGGTGTTTTTCGTCACCCCATTGAGATGGGAATACGTGCAAGCTTGTCAGGCGTACTACAGATTCCTCCTGCCTAGGATAGGGCGGGGTTTAATGATTGTGGGGATCCGAATCTCCGACAGCCGCGGACTAAACTGCCTTTAATTACCCCTCGCCTTTGGAGCGAGGGAACCTCCGATTGACGGGTTAAACTGGTCATGCGAACTCGATGTGCAGTGTACGTATGTTTTGTTTTGGGGGGGTTTGGATATATCGGGAGCCACGCAGAGTTTTTACGGGGGTCCCGCTACCCGGATAGCGGGCTGGGGGTCAATGGGGCTAGCAGCCCCCTTGCGGGGTGCGGGGCAGCGCCCCGTTAGAAATTTTTTTCTAACAGGGACAGTGTCGTGGAGTATGTGTATGTGTACATATGTATACATATGTATATATATACATGTATATATAAATAAAGGGGGGAAAGACATCGAAAGGATGCGTGAGGCCAGCACCTAGGCGCTTGAGCGCAAGCGGGCCACGTGTCGGCACGTGGGCGCTTTGCGCTCGAGCGCAGAGTGCTGGAGCGCAAGCGCGCCACGTGTCGGCACGTGGGCACTTTGCGCTCGGGCGCTGGGCGCTTGAGCGCAAGCGCGCCACGTGTCGGCACGTGGGCGCTTTGCGCTCGAACGCAGAGTGCTGGAGCGCAAGTGCGCCACGTGTCGGCACGTGGGCGCTTTACGCTCGGGCGCTGGACGCTTAAGCGCAAGCGCGCCACGTGTCGGCACGTGGGCGTTTTGCGCTCGAGCGCTAGCGCGCCGGCGAGGAAAAGGGGGCTTTTAGCCTCGAAAATTCTCTAAAGAGAAAATAGGGTGGAGTTTAAACTCCTAAGATGCTTTGGGTTAATGAAGGAGGTTCTTCTTCTTCCTCTTCTGTTGGCTGGATCTTGAAGATCAAGAGATATGGGATTTTAAAAAAATCTCTCCTTTTTGAGATCTAGTGACAGATCCAAGTTCCCCTTTGTGGGTTTGGTGGTGAAAAACTATTTTGTTTTATAAAATGAAGAGTAAAACTCTTGATTTAATTCAAAAGAAAGAAGAAGATTTTGGAACCTTGAAGAAGGAGAAAAGATCTCAGATCTAAATTTTTTGGAGAGAGAAAAGTTGTTGAGATATTTCATTATCTTTGCCTTTATAGGCTATACACTTTACATATAGCCCCTTGGGCTTTTCAAAATGGCATTTTGCCTATCCCATGGCTCATGTGCCATTTCTTTTTGCACATAAGCCATGGGCTTTACAAAAATTTGGCTTTATGCCTATTTTTCTTACATTTATCCATAAAATAAAATAAAAGAAATACAACAAAATTATTTATTACAAAATTTTTATCTTGGCATGGGGGGAGGCCGGCCGCTTCATGTTCGGGCTCGACCCGGGCATGGGCCCACTGGATCTGGGCTTGGGCCCACTTGGCTTGGGGTTGACTTTGATTTTGACTTGGTCAACCGGGGTGTAAATTTTCACCCCAACAGTGACTCATCAGGTAAATTTTGGGTTACCGTCTTTTTCTTTATTCTGTAACTTTTCTGACAGTGCTTATCTATTTTGTAACGCAGGCGCGGCCAGTGTTGATGCCCTATTGCTCGAGGGAGCGCCGTCAGCTACTGCCTTGACGGTGGCCACCTCTCTACCTTCTCTCGCACCGTCGCAAATGCTGGAAGGTATGGACTTGTGACCCATCAGTCTTATCTTTCGGCCGTATAATTCATGTACTGATGTTGTACTATTGTGTCCTTGCAGGAGTACATTTTGATCACCTTTACCAGGTGCTGCACCCTCACTTCTCCTTCCCGTCGGAGCTTGCTTCCTCCAGTGGCGCTGGTGAGTATAGTTTTCAATTAATACTCTTTCTTTTTCCTATAATGAACTTGTTTCTGATTCTTCCTTGCCCTGATTGCAGTATACAGATCGAAGGAGGAGATGTAAGATCAGCCGTGCCACCGGTCCTCCCGGCTTTGCCTCCTCCTGCGGCTGGTATAGTAGACTCCATCTTTGATGACTTTCTTATATTTCTTTGAATCGTCATTTGATTGTGTTTTTTTCTGCAGCTGTCATTCCGATTTCGGCCCCCTTCGAGTCTCGCATCACGATGCCGGCAGGCCCATTCACCAGGCGTTCATCCTCAAAGGGTGCTGCGATGAGTTTGAGTATGCTGAGCGGATGCATCGAAGAGCTTGACATAGAAGCTCCCCCATCTGCCGCAGATTTCATTGCGGAGGTTAATCCGATGCTGGCGACGCTTGCAAATTTTCATAATGAAGGCGTCGTCGAGTCTTGGGTTAATCACTGCAGGGAGATCGAGGCCCACCTGCATCAGCTGGAGCTTATGCGTCCTGCCCCCGAGATCTTGGCCGCGAGCACTCAACGGGCGGCATGGATCGAGCAGAGCGCTTCCTACTTCCGCCATCTTGAACAAGAAGTTGCTTTAAGGCGTAAGGAGCGCGGAGAGACTTCGAGCAAATCTGCCCGACTGCATGCTCAGGTGGATGCAAATGCTGCATAGTTGAAGGTTATCTTTGAAGGCCTTCTGCGATGCATCTCTGACTGGTTAACACTGAGGCAGCAGATTGACGTCGTCGAGCGGGATGCACCAAATCAGGAGGCAGCCCAGCAGGCAGTTGAGGAGCGGCTTTCATCCATCCTGCAGCAGCGGGCTCAGGTGGAAGCAGAATTAGCGGTGGCAGCCGCTCAGGAGGAGGAGTTGAAGGAAGTGCGAGAGCAGCTTGCGGATTTGTTGAAGACGCTTCCTTCTCCATGAACATTTTGTATCATTTGTAATTGTAAATAAAATTTATTTGTTTCTTTTATTCTTTAACACAATGTATCTTGTACTCAATCGAATTTATGAATAAAAGATATACATTCTTCATAATGTCTTGTGTCATTTCTCCACTTTCTTCTTTCTTTTATTATCAGCATGTTATCTTAGTAAACATGGTCGATAGATGATAGATCAAGCATCCTGTCTTGGCTTCTTCAAGAGGTAGTGATGGCTTAGGCTGCAGGTTCAGATCTGCTGCCTAAGACTTTTCAACTTTATGAGTCGTGAGGGTCTCACAAAGACTTTTCTCCCTACGGATCGAGAGGATCTCGTAGGTATATTTTCTCCTTAGGAATCGTGAGGATTCCTAAGTGTGTTTTCTCTTGAGAGTCGTAAAGATCTCACTAGAGAATTTCCCCTCTTACAAGTCGAGAGGACTCGTAAGCGGTTGTTTCCCTCTTTGTCGAGATTCGACCTTGGAGAGTGTGGTCCGTGAATAGTATGCAAGAGTCCATTTTGGACCGACTTGTAGGACCCCAGTGCCTAGGAAACAGGTTTTTTAATCCCCGTTGCCTAAGGCTTTTCCTCACGAGTCGAGACGAATCGAGAAGTTCTCGCAAAGACACTAATTTCCTCATGAGTCGAGACGAATCGAGCAGTTCTCGCAAGCATATCCTAACGTCACAGTTAACCTCTGCTCTTTACGACAGAGGTCCGTTAGGGTCTGTGGTACTTAGGGTTTTGTCCGTCGTACCGTCGCGTTGGCTGATGTATTCCTCGATAGGCGATCTTGCTGTTCGAGTAGCCTTGCGACTGTCGCGTCTCTGATCCCTTCGGGAGCTGGACAAGACGTCTTCAAGCAATCCTCCTAGGCAGTTTAACTGTCGGAAGAGCAAGCGTTAGGAATTTTGCCATGCCGCTTTTTACTTGAGGTTGGGCTTATTTTGGAGAGCCCCGATGAGTCATAACCACTCCGCGCTGGTGTAGGATGATCTCCGATAGTCTTTCAGGCTTTATATGACTTGCCGTTAAGACCCTGAAGCTAAGAATTTGGCATTTGCTTCGTTTGCTAGCATTGCGTCCTCTATATCGAGACGAATGTCGCGGTTGTGTCTAGGTTGCTGGTGAACCGTCGAGGCTTGGAACTAGGGATTTTGCCATGGCTCCTCTTGGTGATGTTGCGTCTGCTGTGTCGAGACGAACGTCGAGGTGGTGACCACTCCGCACTGGTGCGAGATGATCTCTAATCGTCTTTCACGTTTTATATAAGTTACCGTCAAGACTTGGCTCCGTTTTCTGATGGAGCATGGGGAGGAAAAATGTGTCCTTCTTTGTTTGTGCCCCTGGATTGTATACAGGGATTGCTATGATATCGCCTGTAGGGCATAAATTTCATTATATATTTTTTTTTTATTTCTTTCCGCGATGCTCTATCATTTCAGCTTTTATATCGCAAAGGTCGCTATTGCCCAATCATTTCAGCTATTTTTCGCGGTGCCCAATCATTTCGGCTCTTTATTTTATTTTTACTCGCTGCTTTTTATTGCAAGTTGCCCAATCATTTCGGTTATTTATTTTATTTTTACTCGCTGCTTTTTATTGCGAGTTGCCTAATCATTTCGGCTGTTTTTGTATGCATACATTTTTACTTGCTGATTTCGTTGCAAGTTCCCCATCATTTCGGCTATTTATTTTATTTTTACTCGCTGCTTTTTATTGCGAGTTGCCCAATCATTTCGGCTGTTTATGTATGCATACATTTTTACTTGCTGATTTCGTTGCAAGTTGCCCCATCATTTCGGCTATTTCGTATGCATGTGTGGCTCGTTGGCTTTTCGCTGCAAACTAGGAATTAGACACCGATTTTGGCATCAGCATCGCTACAACTGGGATATTGCCAGGAGCGAATCATCATTTGCCTCTGTCGATGTCGAACAAAGGTGGCTTAGCGAACAGGGTTAAGATCCTATCGACCAAGGCTTTTGACTTCATGAGCCGTAAGGGTCTCATAAAGGTATTTCTCCCTACAAGTCGTGAGGATCTCGTAGGTGTGTTTTCTCCTTAGGAATCGTGGAGATTCCTAAGTGCATGTTCCTCTGTAAGTCGTAAGGATCTTACAAAAGGATATTCTCCTTATAAGTCGAGAGGACTTACAAGTGTTGTTTGCTGTACGAGCATATCCCTAGTCACGGGTGGGACTTTGCTGGGGAAATGTTTATTCGCACCCGTGGATTGTATACAAGGGTCAGTATTGAGCCACTTGTAGGGCGGTATTGAAGGTTGTGGCGGTTTTTTAAGAACAGGTTCAGGTCTCTGTAACTTAAGACTTTCAAATCTTATGAGCCGTGAGGGTCCCATAAGAGGATTCTCCTTACGAGTCGTGAGGATCTCGCAAGTGTAATTTCTCCTTAGGAATCGTGAGGATTCCTAAGTGTGTTGCTCCCTTGTGAGTCGTAAGGATCTCACGCAGGTGGTTTCTCCTTACAAGGTCGAGAGGACCCTGTAAGTGTCTTTTAACGAGGTTGCGCCCTTTCGGGTTTTCACAAACACTCGCCTGTAGCCCTGCTGTTTTTACTCACAGAGCCCATTCGGGTTTTCATCCGTGCCCATTTTGCTTATGGACATATCGTTTTCTTTCTTTTTATTCTTCTTTTCTTCTTTTCTTTTTTTTTTTATAACGAGGTTGCGCCCTTTCGGGTTTTCACAAACACTCGCCGGTAGCCCTGCTATTTTTACTCACGGAGCCCTTTCTGGTTTTCATCCGCGCCCTTTTTGCTTATGGGCATACCGTTTTTATTTATTTATTTTTTATTCTTTTTTTATATATATTAGCTTTGGGATGTTGCAATCCACCGTAGTTTATCGACATCTCGGTCAACAGCTAGTTTTAGGACGTAGTGGTCCGTCATTAGTTTAAGGACGTTCCGTTCCGTTGTTGAAGAAGGCCGGCGACTACTTATAGAGTTTGGGCTTAGGAAGATAGAGAGCGGACATAGTCGTCTTCATCTATCATTGACCTAGGCCGTGACTCGTTAAGCGTAGTATTTCTTCAGGAAGCGACCGTTTATTGGCCTGAAAGGTCTTTCACCGTGCATATCCATGAGTAGATAGGCTCCACCCTGGTAGACCTTGTCTATGATGTACGGGCCTTCATAGTTCGGCTCGAATTTTTGCCGCTTGGCGTGATTGTGGATCATAGGTCTTTTGACCACTAGCACGAGTTCGCCTTGGCGGAATGTCCTCGGCCTGGTCAATCTTTCATATGAGTGTGTCATCTTTGCTTTATAAGCCTCCAAATTTTGTTGCGCTATGAGCCGGGTTTCATCAAGGGCATCAAGCTCCTCAAGCCGAAGGTGAGCATTTTCTTCGTCGGTCAGCTCGTAGTGGACTGCCACTCGTAGAGAGGGTAATTCTATTTCGAGAGGGAGTACTGCTTCTGTACCGAATACCAACGCATACGACGTTGTGTTCGTGGCCGTCTTAAACGTAGTTCGATACGCCCAGAGAGCTTCTTGCAGTCTCTCGTGCCAGCCCCTTTTATTTCGGGACACCGTCTTCTTTACGATCTTCGTCAAGGTCTTGTTGAAAGCCTCAGCTAGACCGTTAGCTCTGGGATTATAAACTGAGGAATATCTCCAGTCTATATTGTGTTGTTGCGCGAAGCGGCTGATCTTGTGGCTTCTGTAGGCTGGCCCGTTATCGAGGATGATCCGTCGTGGAGTTCCAAACCGATAAATGACGTGCGTCTTGAAGAAATGGAGGATATTCTCCGTATTCACTTCCCTCAGCGGTACTGCTTCTGCCCATTTGGAGAAGTAGTCAGTCGTCGCCAAAATGAATCGATGTCCCCTGGACGATGTTGGTTCGATGGGGCCGATTACGTCAGTCCCCCACATTTCGAACGGCCAGCTGGCCACTGTTGGATGTATAGGATTTGGGTGCTGATGGATAAAGTCCCCATGAATCTGGCATGAGTGGCATTGCTTCGCATATTCGAGGCAGTCCTGAATCATCGTGGGCCAATAGTAGCCCATCCGTTTAATCTTCAACTTCATCTTCGGGCCTGCTTGGTGAGAACCGCAGAGTCCGTCGTGAACTTCCTGAACGACTCTTTTCGCCTCTTCAGGTCCCAGACATCTCAACCACAGAGAATCAAACGACCTCTTGTACAGAGTATCATTGACGAAGGCGAAAGACAGAGCTCGTTTCATGAGCTGATGTCTTGAGAACGCATCTTCAGGCGTTCGCCGGGATTTGAAGTAGTCTATAAATACTTCTCTCCAATCCTCAGCCTTTTCCTGGTCTTTTATTTGCATAGCCATTTGCTCAGTCACTCCCTTTCCTTCGGACGATTCCGGAGATATTTCTGCTGGGGCAAGCACCCGACGGCTTTGTACCACGATTCTTACGTCATCGAGGTTCTCGTCGGCCAGTTCTTTAGCGAGCTTAGCTAGTGCATCTGCTTTGCTATTTTCCGCACGCGGTATGCTTTCCAGCATATAGGAGGGAATTTGAGTCAGCAGTTGCTGTACTCTCTCGCCATATTTCACCAGTTCGGGTTTGCACGTTTGGTAGTCGCCATTTACTTGACTGACAACCAGTTGAGAATCTCCATATATGAGGAGGTTTTCAATTCCCATGTCGATGGCGATCTCGAGGCCTGCTATCAAAGCTTCGTATTCGGCTTCATTGTTCGTCCTCGGCTCTGTTAAGGAGAAAGCAAAGCGCATTATCCCTCCTTGTGGAGTTACGAAGATAAGGCCTACCCCCGATTTGATTATAGGGGTGCTTTGTTTGCGCTTCTTCATGGAAGACGCTCCATCAAAATAAAGTTCCCATTGGGTATCACTACCGTCGATCGCATCAAACGCACGTTTGTCTGGCAGCTCGCAATTCAGAGGGGAATCGGCCGGTATCGGATGCTCAGCGAGGAAGTCGGCGATGGCCTGGCCTTTCACTGCCTTAAGAGGCTGATAGGTTATCGAAAACTCCATTAAGAGCAAGCCCCATTTAGCGAGTCTCCCTGTCAATATGGCCCTCGACATTAAATATTTAAGGAGGTCCACCTTCGAAATGAGACGGACTTCATGCGCCAACGCATAGTGCCTGAGCTTTGTTATCGCGAAGATCAACGCCAGACAGTGTTTCTCGATGGGGGAATAGTTGCTTTCTGCCCCCAGGAGAACTCGACTTAAGTAATAAAGAGCTCTTTCTTTCCTTTGGTCGTTCTCCTGTGCCCATAATGCGCCTAAAGAACCTTCGAGGGTTGTTGTATACAGAATGAGAGGCTTTCCCTTGACCGGAGCGGCCAGTACTGGCGGATTCTGCAGGTATTGCTTGATTTCGTCTAGCGCGCTTTGGCATTTTCGATCCCAGACGAAAGGGGTTCCCTTCTTCATCAGGTGGCTGTAAGGACGGCATTTTCCTGAGAGATTGGCTATAAATCGCCGAATATACGCGAGCTTCCCTTGGAGAGACCGCAATTGCTTAAGAGTCCTTGGCGGAGGCATTTCCATGATCGCCTTAATCTTTGACGGATCTATCTCAATACCTCGGTGTCGGACGATGAATCCTAGGAATTTGCCCGAGGAAACTCCGAATGCGCACTTGAGAGGGTTCATCTTAAAGTTGTATTGCCGAAGGCGTTGAAATACGGTCTTCAGATGCTCTAAATGCTCCTCATGTGATTTTCTTTTAACCACGAGGTCGTCGATATAGCATTCGACGATTTCATGTATAAGGTCATCGAAGATCTTCGTCATGGCCCTCTGATAGGTGGCACCGGCGTTCTTTAGACCGAAGGGCATCACTTTGTAGCAGAATATACCCAGCGGGGTCCGGAAAGCGGTGTGCTTCTGGTCTTCAGGGTGCATCTTTATCTGATTATATCCTGATGAGCCGTCCATGAAAGAGAAAACCTCGTGAGTGGACGTGTTATCTATCGTCAGCTCGGTGACCGGTACTGGGAAATCATCCTTCGGGCAGGCTTTATTGAGATCCCGAAAGTCTACACATATACACACAGTCCTATTTTTCTTCATCACCGGAACGATGTTGGCGATCCAATCGGGATACTGAACTTCCTGGATACACCCAGAGTCAATCAGCTTCTTAACTTCGGCGTTAATGCTCATCTCAAGCTCGAGCCGCATTCTTCTCGGTGCTTGTTTGATTGGTTTAGCGTCCGGGGATATCGCCAATTTATGCACAGTAATTTCTGGATCTAGTCCTGGCATTTCGGAATAGTTCCATGCGAAGCAATCCTTATACTGCATAAGCACGTCTTTTAATGAAGCCACCCTTCCTTCAGACAACAGCTCACTAACGAATGTCGGTCGCGGGTCGTTCACCGTCCCCAACTCAATTTTCTTGAGGTTATCCGCCGTGGTGTGTATCCCATCTTCCAGCTCTTTTGGCGCTGGTGGGAATTCTGAGACCACCTCGTCATTGCTGTTTTCGAAGCACCAAGGAAGGTCATCCATATTCTCAGGCTCTTCTTTTGATATCGTTATCATATGACAAGCACGAGCTCGCTTCCAAGACCGATGTGGATCTGGTTCTGTTCCCGTGGCTTTGGGTTCATGCTTCTGTGGCGGCGTCACCCTCCAGCTGTCAGATAGAGCAAACTTGCCGAGCTGATACTGATCTTCGACCCAATTTTTGAAGGTGAAACAATCTTCGAGAGGGTGCCCTATTACCCTGTGATAAGAGCAATAGTTCGGGTGTGAGACTTCGCTTGCTTGTTCGGGGTGCTTGGACTCCGGAAGTGTAAGCATTTGGTGCTTTATAGCTAGGTCAAGTATCTTCTTTGTCTTGTCTTGAGGAAAAGAGTATGCTTGACTCATCTTCTTCAAAAGGGACAAATACGGACCGCTCGATTCCCGACTGTGTGGCTTCTTGGTCCCGCTTTGTCGTCGCTGAATGTCTTTTCCGCTTTTTGACTTGTTTCTGCCTCTGCGTCGCGTCTTTTTTACAACAGGTTGACAGGGAGCGGCATTTTCGTCTTTCACAGCCTGTTGAAGGAGGCGTTGCGTCATGGCTTTCTCGTAGATGGCCATTTCGCGGTTGTGGTCGTCTCAAACTTTTTGACCAGCTTCCCTTATAAGCTTGTCCATTTGTTCTTCGAACGACGGACTGGGCATTTTTACGTCGGGGACTTTTTCTGGTTTAGGGTTAGCATCTTCCCATTGAGAATCCCCTTCTTCATCAAAGTTATGCACGACATAGCAGTCGCGGAGTAGCTCCTGTAGAGTTCCTAGGCACGCTAATGAAGCATCACAAGGCATCAACCATGCCAATTTCAAATTTTATGAGTGCCGAGAAACCCTAATACGGATCGTCAACTAGAGTTTAGGCGAAACATGGAAACTAGTTAACAACTTAACTAAAGATAAGAAGCTACAACCTTTGTAGATCCGGTTATCCTCTTGCTTAGCTCCACGTAGTCATCCTCTCGCTGTCCAAGTCGGATCTCGGACCCTAGCATCGGCTTCATCGGAGAAATGAGCGGAATAGTCGTCGGCTACGTTGCCGAAGATGATCTACGTCGAGGCTTCACAAGATCAAGCTCCGACTTCACCAAGTTGTGAAACTTGTGAAGAAAACACCCTATACTACTTGGCAAGAGGTAGAGGGTGAAGAAATAGGAGGTGGGTTCACTTTAGAATTAGATTTCTCACTTGTTTACTCAAGATGCCATTAATGGTGGCAAGCTTTTTCTTGAACTCAAGAAGAAGAAGAAGATGAAGATGATTATGATAAGTTATTAAAATGAAAAAGAAAATGAATACTTATCATAATTTAGACCATGGTTAGGTGTAGAGAATTGACTAAGGTTAGATGAATGGTTAGGGTTAAGCATGAAGACAAAATGGTCACTTTGGTCAAAGCTTCATGAAGCTTCAACAAGCTTCAAGAATGAAAGCAACCATTTTGTTTTCTTTTGCCATTTCTTTTTAATCCAAATTAAAAAGATAAATGAATGAATAAAGAAAAACCCTAACCATTTACTTAACCAAGGTTTAATTCTTTACACTTAACCAAATGAGCAAGTATCATCAAACATGATACAAACATGTGCACAAAAGTATATCACATATACAACTTGCACATCAAGTGAACCAATAATAGTTAATGCAAAGTAATATATCAAATATATAATTATACATTAAATCATTAAATCAACACTTGATTTAACGATCCGGTCATATCGCATATAACCGACTAGTATCCTATGTATCGGCTTATCGAATCAATCCTTGATTCGATATCTAGGTTATATCGCATATAACCAATCGATACATTCATCGCGAGAATGGAATACGGTATCACATACACGCATTATTCTCGGTCCTGCACATATCTCATATGCGCTCCTATTTCGTTTCGCTTGAGCCAGGAAACCTCTGTGTAGGACTCTAAAGACTCGTCAATACGCCGGCAGCAGATGATGATCATATCAAGCACCCACAAGCCGCAAGCGGTCTGCTAAACGTAACGGCCATCCGGGTATTGAGCGATCAGAAGATCGACGAGCTAGCCCGCTCACACTCCTGTGAATCCAACCAGTAACACTTACCGTACAGTCCGGTCTGTTCGTCTGATATGTCGCATATCAAGTCTAGGGGTGGTAAACGTCAGACCCCAATAACCGATAAGTCGTGCCGATGTGAGGCTCATAACGGGGCGAGAAACTACTGGTAACACTTACCAGCAAATCTCTGATCAGCCCTGGCCAGGGACTTCCCTGTTACGGCCAACCGAGCACAGCGCAACATCAACCCCCAATACCAGGAGAGACGAAACCCCTCCTATCGCTCATTGCCTCCATGTGACTCGGGACTGTGCCCAAAAACCACCGTTTTGCACGCCCTCATGGACGTGGTAAGGTGGAGATCAAAGCACAGTGGGAATCACACAAGACTCTATGACGATCTCGGGTCTACAGACTAACCTGCACAAGTGTCACCTGAGAACTGCCATCTGACGTGAGATATAATACCATCTGGGAGTTCTCTGCGAGTCCGTCCAGTGTACCCAGTCTCCACTGAGCACCCGTATACCATCTCTGATGTCAAACACCAATGGATATGGGATCATCCATCGCCCATCTCATGGGTCGAGAAGCGTATACGCTAGTCTAGACTGGTATATCGATGCCCCGTCTCGATACACCCTCGACTAGGGACATTGAAGGATGTACTTATGGACTACCATGTCCCCACTAGTATGATCTGCATCATAGTCCAGGCAGTCAAGTACACATCCTAAGGGCTTTACCAACATGTAACTATAAGACAGTTTAAAGAGACTAGTATACATGTTAAGATAAAGAGAAACCAGATAGCATACTATCATATCGAGCAAGAAAGTCATCTCTATATATGTCCAAGCATCCAATATAATATACATCATCTGTACAATACTGGCCTCTAGGGCATACATATAACGAGCAATCTCCCACTTGCACTAAGGCCAGCTGCTGTAGTATCGCATACCGAGCATCCCGAAGAGTCTCTCAAACTGTATCTGGGGAATGGCCTTCGTGAGTGGATCCGCCGTGTTGTTCTTCGTGTCAACCCTCCTGACCTCGATCTCCCGGCGATCAACTATCTCCCGGATCAGGTGATACCACCTCAGAATATGCCTGGATCGCTGATGGGACCTGGGTTCCTTGGCCAAAGCCACCGCTCCATTGTTATCGCAATACAAAGGTATTGGATGCTCAATGGATGGAACCACTCCAAGTTCAGTAATGAACTTCTTGATCCAGACAGCCTCTTTGGCAGCATCGTTGGCAGCGATGTATTCAGCCTCCATTGTCGAGTCTGCCACGGTTTCCTGCTTGGAACTCTTCCAGCTAACCGCCCCTCCGTAAAGGGTAAAGACAAATCCCGACTGCGACTTAGAGTCGTCCTTATCACTCTGGAAGCTCGAATCGGTAAAGGACTCCACTTGGAGTTCTCCGTTACCATACACCAAGAGCATCTCTTTAGTCCTTCGCAAGTACTTGAGAATGCTCTTCACAGCTGTCCAGTGACTCTCTCCAGGATCAGCTTGATACCTGCTCACTACACTTAGTGAGTATGCTACATCGGGTCTGGTACATAGCATCGCGTACATGATAGAGCCTACAGCCGAAGCATAGGGTATCCCTTGCATGCGAGCTCTCTCCAAATCAGTCTTGGGAGACATCTCTTTGGAGAGAGTGAGTCCAGAGATCGTGGGCAAGTTCCCACGCTTGGATTCTTCCATACTAAACCTCTTTAGTACGGTGTCAATGTACCTGGATTGGGACAATCCCAATATCCGTTTGGATCTATCTCTATAGATCCTAATTCCCAATATGCAGGAGGCATCACCAAGATCTTTCATTGAGAATCTTTGTGATAAGAAGAGCTTGACCGATTGCAGCATAGGAATATCATTTCCTATCAAGAGTATGCCGTCCACATACAATACGAGGAAGACAACCTTACTCTCTGCTACCTTCTTGTAAATACAAGGTTCATCTGGGTTTTTGACGAAATCAAACTCTTTGATAACGACGTCAAAGCAGATGTTCCAACTCCGCGATGCTTGCTTTAATCCATAAATGGATTTAAGCAGCTTGCACACCTTCCCGCCGCTCCCACTGTCTACGAAGCCCTCTGGCTGAGTCATGTACACGCACTCTTCTAAATCACCATTTAGAAAGGCGGTCTTAACATCCATTTGCCAGATTTCGTAGTCATGATATGCAGCGATGGCAAGCATGATCCGGATGGATTTAAGCATAGCCACTGGAGAAAAGGTTTCGTCATAGTCCACACCTGGTCTTTGACGAAAGCCTTTTGCAACAAGTCTAGCTTTGAAAGTCTCCACTTTCCCATCTACACCAAGTTTTTTCTTGAAGATCCACTTGCTCCCAATGGGTTTTACCCCTTCAGGAGCAACATCCAAAGTCCATACTTTGTTGGTGTACATGGATTCCATCTCGGACCGCATAGCATCCAGCCATTTCACTGAGTCCCTACTCGTGATGGCCTGCTCGAAGCTAGTTGGGTCATCATCCTCCATGATGCAATCCTCGCTCCCACCATCTATGAGAAAACCGTAGTATCTCTCAGGTGGGTGAGGAACCCTACTAGATCGGCGGAGTGGCTGGGGTTCATTGGGAACTACGGAATCCTCTGGTTCCACCAGATCTTCTGTTGTAGCTTTTGTAGCTGGAACCTCTTCCAGTTCTACCTCATGACCACTAATCTCTTTTTCAAGAAATTCCTTTTCTAAAAAGGTGGCATGCCGAGAAACAAACACTCTTTGTTCCTCAGGGTGGTAGAAGATATACCCTTGTGAATTCTTGGGATATCCTACAAATTTGCTTAGAACAGATCGTGCCTCGAGTTTGTCCGGATTTTGTCGTTTGACATAGGCTGGACAACCCCATATCTTAACATAGTTAAGACATGGTCTCTTCCCTTTCCATATCTCATATGGAGTGGTAGGCACAGATTTGGTGGGGACCATATTCAATAGATGTATGGCTGTCTCAAGCGCATACCCCCAGAAGGAAATAGGTAACTCAGTTGTGCTCATCATAGAGCGCACCATATCTAATAGGGTGCGATTCCTCCGTTCGGATACACCGTTGTGCTGTGGTGTATATGGAGGAGTCAGCTGAGAGAGAATCCCATTCTCTTTTAAGAAGTCCAGAAATTCATTGCTCAAGTATTCACCTCCTCGATCAGATCGAAGGATTTTAATACTTTTTCCGGTTTGGTTCTCGACTTCTTGTTTATATTCTCTAAATTTCTCAAAAGCTTCAGACTTGTGTCTTATCAAGTACACATGTCCGTATCTTGAGAGATCGTCAGTGAATGTAATGAAGTACAAAGAACCATCCCTGGCATGTGTAGACATGGGACCGCATACATCACTATGTATCAGTCCCAAGAGTTCGGTAACTCTTTCTCCGTGTCCCGTAAACGGAGTTTTGGTCATCTTTCCTTTGAGACATGACATGGTCGCTACCTGGAGAGAGAGAGAAGAAAACACTTTAGCGTATGCTCGTGCAAGATCAGATTGGTTATTATCTTATCTAATCAGGATGGCTCCCACTGGTTTTTATCAAATCTTCCTTCAAACCTTAAAAGGAAAGACTAGCCGGGATTAATTACACCCTACAACTTCGTCGATCTTTCAGCCAGGCCAGTGTCGGTACTTTGAGGGAGGTTCCCCGTGCTTTCGCACGGACCTAATTAAAGTAAACCTCGTTTTCCCAGAGGCGTAACCCCGTTGACACCTTTCTAGACACCTACTTGATCGGCTAATTGTAATGTGCAAAACTCTCCCAGGAGTAACTCTTACTCGCAGTGGGTATCGGGATCCAACTATCTCATAGAAGGTATGCAATCTCATTGCAAATTTCAACACTTGAAATTCCCGATAGTGGTTTTTGCCCCTAGCGTGCTATGACCTTGACGAAAGCCAACAAACCACAGCCCGCTAGTCAAGTTCAACCCGTACATTTCTTGACTGAATTAAACCCACCCGCTCGACCCTTGACGAAAGCCAACAAAGCCATACAACTACCCTAATCCAGTCACATCATATGCAGCAGATAAGCAGCACATAGCTACCGCACACTACACCTTGACGAAAGCCAACAAATGTAGCACGAATACTATATGTAACTTATCTGAAATGACGGAGGGCTACGACAGGTTTTTCTGAAAACCTTTTGCGTAATGAACTTGATATCGTTGTAGAATCAAATAAAGTTTTGAAATGGAGTGATTTTGAGGCTTTTCTAGTTTTGCTAAAGGGGTCACTCCCGGTGAAGGGATCGTCGGCCCTTTCCTCGTCGAATGAGGTGCGGGATATATCATATATATCACTGTGCAAAGCAGAAACTATAGAAGCAATCATAAGTCAAACCGAGTGTGTAGCATCTGCCAGTTATTGCTAAAGGAGTCACTCCCGGTGAAGGGATCTCGGTCCTTTCCTCATCGAATAAGGTGCAGGATATATCACATATACCGCTGTGCAAAGCAAGAACTGTAGCTACCTGTTTTATTTTAAAATCTGATTCTACAACATCTTTTAGGTTTCTTTTCTTTCATTAATCACATTAATGAAGTCCCATCATTTAAAAGTTACCTAAACATCACAGATAAATACGACGTACACTTATGCCATCCGCATTCGCCTCGATGTCCCCTCGTGCACCGTTAGTTTAGGTAACTAACGATAGAGCAGGGCAGGGCTAGTGCGGGTGCAAAACATAAGTAACGTCTATATAATATATCATATATACTGTATACTGTATCTATCACAGAACATCACAGATATCGCAGCAGAAGAAACATATGAAACATTGGATATACTAGGACGTCCGTGTTTTTAATACGAGCCAGTATAAAACACGGATTCCACGGTCGTGATGAATAGCCAATCCCACACCCCTAGACCCCTACGAGAGCGGCAAGCAACCCTACCAATTCTAGGGTTAGGAGACCCTGACTCGACTCCTCGAGATGGTCTCCCACTGGACCCTAGAACCCGGTTACTTGTGCTCCCCTCCTTGGGTCTATCCTAATGCGGAAAAGTAAATAATATACAAAAGGTGACAACTTCCGCAACCTGGAAGTGTCCCAATAAAAGAATATTACATACAAGTTTTTACATGAATGAAAAAGAAAAACACTCATCTCACATAAAAAAAAACCCGGCTATTCGAACACGACGATCCAATATAACATATCCAGCAACACATAACATCACATGTCATCAACGTAAGTAAGTATGCATACCCCAATTGTCGTTGACGTATAGCAACGAAACCGGCGATATCGACATACTACACTTACGGTCACAGAAAAGAAAGTGTAAAACTACAACAGTTGGAATCCGCAACCTTTTTAGACATCGCATGCCTAATCAAATGAAATACTTAGACATCACATGCCTAACAATTATAAACCCCGCATTTTAGTCTCAGTATCGAAAACTCTTTTCAATATCAAGTGAGACTAAACCGCTAGATTTATAACATTCATTCAGTTATCTCATAACTGTTTGTGAATTCCAATTATTGTATCCCATTCCAGATAAATAGAAAATATTAAACTTTCCGATCGAACATTCAAACACCCAAGTTTTCCCGAAACCGATCAACACATGAAATAAGTTCAAAGACATTCACTTCATGCCTCAGTACCAACGGTCCAGCCGTAGAAGGGTCAAGCCAACGCCTCACATGTGGCACGCCGTACTGCCCCAAACCCGAAGGTTCAAAGGGCAGTTCAAGACGGTCACATAATCGAGTTAAGGTTTGTTGTCTTCTAGAGGGACCATCGCGTTACTTGCACTACTTAGAACGTCATTAAACTACGGAAAAGTCCAACAATTGGAAATTTCCCGGCAGGAGAAAGATTGGGTATTTACATCCGGTCGAAACTTTTAACATATTCTAAATATCCGGAAAACCAAATCGACAAAATCTGATAATCCGATCGAATCATCCAAGCTCCAAAACACCCCAGAAAACTCAACTCTTGAGTTCAGATTAAAAACTCCCAGAAAACTCAGCACCTCAAATAACAAATTACTGTGCAAACTTTGAAGGCTGACGTCATTATATGGCCGCGGAACCGCCGCAGAAGCCAGGCTTCTGCCGCGGTTCCGCCGCGCTATGGGCGTATCATTTTGAAAATTTTGCACCGTAATTCTTAGAATTTCCTGCTGAATTTTTTAATAATTTTTAATCTGGAAAAAACCCAGTTTTTGAAAAAAGTCCAGAGAGCATGGAAAAATTGGGGTTTCGGGTTCGATCGGGTTTCAAACGTCGTCTAGACTTCGCCTAAGGCTCTAGCTAGGCTCTAATACCACTGTAGGGTTCCTAGGCACGCTAATGAAGTATCACAAGGCATCAACCATGCCAATTTCAAATTTTATGAGTGCCGAGAAACCCTAATACGGATCGTCAACTAGAGTTTAGGCGAAACATGGAAACTAGTTAACAGCTTAACTAAAGATAAGAAGCTACAACCTTTGTAGATCCGGTTATCCTCTTGCTTAGCTCCACGTAGTCGTCCTCTCGCTGTCCAAGTCGGATCTCGGACCCTAGCATCGGCTTCATCGGAGAAATGAGCGGAATAGTCGTCGGCTACGTTGCCGAAGATGATCTACGTCGAGGCTTTACAAGATCAAGCTCCGACTTCACCAAGTTGTGAAACTTGTGAAGAAAACACCCTATACTACTTGGCAAGAGGTAGAGGGTGAAGAAATAGGAGGTGGGTTCACTTTAGAATTGGATTTCTCACTTGTTTACTCAAGATGCCATTAATGGTGGCAAGCTTTTTCTTGAACTAAAGAAGAAGAAGAAGATGAAGATGATTATGATAAGTTATTAAAATGAAAAAGAAAATGAATACTTATCATAATTTAGACCATGGTTAGGTGTAGAGAATTGACTAAGGTTAGATGAATGGTTAGGGTTAAGCATGAAGACAAAATGGTCACTTTGGTCAAAGCTTCATGAAGCTTCAACAAGCTTCAAGAATGAAAGCAACCATTTTGTTTTCTTTTGCCATTTCTTTTTAATCCAAATTAAAAAGATAAATGAATGAATAAAGAAAAACCCTAACCATTTACTTAACCAAGGTTTAATTCTTTACACTTAACCAAATGAGCAAGTATCATCAAACATGATACAAACATGTGCACAAAAGTATATCACATATACAACTTGCACATCAAGTGAACCAATAATAGTTAATGCAAAGTAATATATCAAATATATAATTATACATTAAATCATTAAATCAACACTTGATTTAACGATCCGGTCATATCGCATATAACCGACTAGTATCCTATGTATCGGCTTATCGAATCAATCCTTGATTCGATATCTAGGTTATATCGCATATAACCAATCGATACATTCATCGCGAGAATGGAATACGGTATCACATACACGCATTATTCTCGGTCCTGCACATATCTCATATGCGCTCCTATTTCGTTTCGTTTGAGCCAGGAAACCTCTGTGTAGGACTCTAAAGACTCGTCAATACGCCGGCAGCAGATGATGATCATATCAAGCACCCACAAGCCGCAAGCGGTCTGCTAAACGTAACGGCCATCCGGGTATTGAGCGATCAGAAGATCGACGAGCTAGCCCGCTCACACTCCTGTGAATCCAACCAGTAACACTTACCGTACAGTCCGGTCTGTTCGTCTGATATGTCGCATATCAAGTCTAGGGGTGGTAAACGTCAGACCCCAATAACCGATAAGTCGTGCCGATGTGAGGCTCATAACGGGTCGAGAAACTACTGGTAACACTTACCAGCAAATCTCTGATCAGCCCTGGCCAGGGACTTCCCTGTTACGGCCAACCGAGCACAGCCCAACATCAACCCCCAATACCAGGAGAGACAAAACCCCTCCTATCGCTCATTGCCTCCATGTGACTCGGGACTGTGCCCAAAAACCACCGTTTTGCACGCCCTCATGGACGTGGTAAGGTGGAGATCAAAGCACAGTGGGAATCACACAAGACTCTATGACGATCTCAGGTCTACAGACTAACCTGCACAAGTGTCACCTGAGAACTGCCATCTGACGTGAGGTATAATACCATCTGGGAGTTCTCTGCGAGTCCGTCCAGTATACCCAGTCTCCACTGAGCACCCGTATACCATCTCTGATGTCAAACACCAATGGATATGGGATCATCCATCGCCCATCTCATGGGTCGAGAAGCGTATACGCTAGTCTAGACTGGTATATCGATGCCCCGTCTCGATACACCCTCGACTAGGGACCTTGAAGGATGTACTTATGGACTACCATGTCCCCACTAGTATGATCTGCATCATAGTCCAGGCAGTCAAGTACACATCCTAAGGGCTTTACCAACATGTAACTATAAGACAGTTTAAAGAGACTAGTATACATGTTAAGATAAAGAGAAACCAGATAGCATACTATCATATCGAGCAAGAAAGTCATCTCTATATATGTCCAAGCATCCAATATAATATACATCATCTGTACAATACTGGCCTCTAGGGCATACATATAACTAACAGCTCCCATTTCTTGGACCGAACATATCCAAGTCCGATTGCTTCCATTCTCCCATTGGGCAACTTGCGCTGAGTTCCGGGAACGTTCCAGATCCTGTCATAGAACTTAGCTTTTCGAGCGGTCTGTTTGAGGGGTATCCCTTGGCGCTTCAACAGCCTTTTCAAGCCTTCTGTATAATATCTAGGCAGACGGATGGGCTGAAGCCTGTCAAGTGTAGGATCCGCACCGTGCCAGATTTCTTTCTCCACTTTGGTTTCCCCGGAGCGGTAGAATAGAATCGCCTTTTCACCTTCTCGCCTGGGAGGGACGTAGAACGTCTGCAGCTCTTCCACACTATAGGTATCAAGCACGTCCAGTTCTTTATGATGTTTAAGTAGAACCATGGCGACTTGCAGACTTTGCTCTTCATCAGCGAAAGTTTGTATTGAAGGCCGAGCAGAGAATATAGTGTGGATTTCATCTTCCGAATCGCTGCCAAAGATCAACATGGGAGCGGACGGTCCCGGCTTGTTGTGTTGGAGTGGACCCGAATAAACCATCGCTTCCTCTTCCTCAGTATCACTCCCGAAGACAGGGATGGTGGTGATAGCTTTGTTCTCCGGCTTGTGACACCTCTCCGTGTCTTCGAAATCTGGCAAGAAGTATTTTGCATCTTCGTACTTACGGACCTCGGTTACGGAGAATGGGTTCAACTCTCCTGTTACGGTATACTCGAGACCATCCTTAAAATATTTCATACACTGATGCTGTGTAGAAGGGATGATGTTGTACTCGTGTAACCAGGGTCGGCCGAGAAAAGCATTATAGCATGTCTTGGCGTCTATGACGTGGAATTTAATGTCCGTGACGAGTAGCCCAAAGCGTAACGTCAGCATCACAGACCCAAGAATCCGTGATGATTGAGAGTCAAACCCAGAGATGGTGATCTTATCCTGAGCGAGGTGCTGGACGCTTATGCAGATTTCCTTCAATACTCGTACATTGAGGAGACTGACGGAAGACCCATTGTCAACCAAGATTTTGCCTATCTTTATATCGTGGCAGTACCCTGAGACATAGAGGGGACGATTGTGTTCGCACGTCCCAAGGAGGAGGTCTTCATCACCGAAAGTGACATCAGCTGTGTGCACTTCTTCCAAATCGTCCTTCATCTTTTCTTCGGCGAGAAAAGCTTGGAATTGCTCCGGCTCCTGTAGCGCTTTAATTAATGAATCTCTTGCTTCTTTTGATAGTAAGAGGACATCGAGAATACTGAGCTGCGAGGGTAACTTCCTCAAGTGTGCCAGAACGTTGCAGTCCACCTTATTTTTCTTTGGCGGGTCCTTGGCGGTTAGCTCTTCCATGAATTGGTCATCTAGGGCGATATCCTCAGAGACCTTTTCTTTTCCCTTATCTTTTTTATTTGAGGGTCCAAGATTCTTTTCGGGTAGCGTACGATTACGTAGCCGGATATTTTCGCAGGCCTCCGGCTCTTCCTCTTTTCCCGAGGTGGACTCTTTAAAGAGAGGGCTAAGAGCCATTTCCTCGTCAGAGTCGCTCCCGAATGTGAGAATTTGCGCTTCCCCGGCGTTAACCATGCGACAATCGCTGGTAGTTCTTATAAGCTCCTCGGTCGTATTTTTCCGCTCCCGACGAGTTTTGTGCTTCTCCCGCTTAAAATGTTGCCGGTGAACAACATACCCCTGCCACCATCTTTTGAAATCTTTGCACTCTTCGGTGGGGTGTGAAACCTTCCGATGATACAAGCAATAGGAAGGGTGCATTTCTGCTTTGCCGGCAATGTTTCCTTCAGAGGGTGGTAGCTTCATCCCTATTAATATGGCTTTAGCCAACCTTTTCCTCGTCTTGAATTTGTTTTTATCCGCAACGGATGTCTTTTGATTTGACGGGGATGTCTCGGCTCTTTCGTCTAGTCGCCGGCGCTTGGCCCTTTCAAATATGACCGTCTCACGTTCCCGGTCAGCTTTACTCTTCAAAAGAGCTTCGTTGAGGAATGCATCAATTGTTTCATCTGATGGCCCCAGAAGTTCCGATTTAGGATCTGCCCCCAGCTTCTCAGTGCAAGGAGTTTTCTCATCTTCTGTAAACGAGTGGGAGATCATATGACAACTTGCTACGTAACCCTCAGATTCATCCGACGAGCTTTCTCCATCATCTTCCTCCTGAAAGACGTGGCTGAGGAACACTTGGAGCGTGATGGGAGTCCGTGCCTTTTGATTATACTCCTCCAGCGCGTCAATCTGTTTCTGTAAGTCTGTGCGCTTGTCGCCAGGTTTCACGGGCTTTTTGGATCTTTTCTTCTTCTTCTTTGAAGATTTCGACGGCTGGGTACAAGTGCTTGGGCCATCACCACCGATCTTTGGAGTTGGGTGCGGCTTCAGCATCCCTTCGATGATCTGGGGTTCTAGCGGGTTCTTCCACCTGATCGTCGGGCATGTATTGAGATCATTCAGCATCCTTTTGGTTTTGGCTGATAGCACAACCTCCCACGGAGCTTCTTTAACAAGGGAGCACGTTGCCCCCGGCATATTCACCTTTTTAGGGGTATGAGGTTGCGGCGGGTTCACCTTCCATTTTTCGGACAACGCGAACTTGCCTTGTTGGTATTGGTCTTCAATCCAGTTTTTGAAGACGTAGCAATCTTCGATCGGATGACCCAATACTCGATGGTAGGGGCAGTAATTGGGATTATTGACGTCGGTTGGCTGCAACGGACGTTTTGAATCCGGCAGATTGATGAGTCCGTTGCGCACTGCCAGCTCGAACAGTCTTCTCGTTTTATCTTGAGGAAATGAGTAAGGACGTCCTAGCCTCTCCTCGAGGGATATGCGTGGACGCATGTTGTTTTGACGGACAACCGGCTTTAAGTTGCTCGGCTGTTGTTGAGCATTGGCGACGACGATCGCTTTTCCTTTCCCCTTCTCATTTCGAGAGTCCGGCTTTGGAGGAGACGATCTATGGCCCATCTGGGCTAGCTTGTCGATCAAAGCCTGGAACGCGGTCGGTTTAAAGAATATCATGAACTGTGAAATAGTTGCATGAGGGTCTAGGGTGCCCACGAACATGCCCACCGCTGGCGCTTCTTCAATGCGTTGTTCGCATTTTGACCACAAGTTCCGCCATCGGATTGCATATTGAACCCAAGTTTCGCCCGGCTTTACTCTTGCATTGATCAAAGCTGTTATTGGAGTACGCTCGCTGGCGCTTGCGAAACTCTGGGTAAACAACAACTCCATTTCAGCGAAAGTTTTGACGGAGTCATTAGGTAGCTCCGAATACCATTCGAAGGCCGTTTCCGCTAAGCTGCCGACGAATTGGCGAAGCAAGAGCTTATCATCGCCGCCGGTGTTGCCACAAAGAGCCCTGAACTGAGCAACATGTTGATGGGGATTGCCTGTCCCCTTGTAGACATGGAACTTCGGGATCGTGTAGCCCGGCGGGTATTTGATCTGATCATACCAGCTCGGATATGGTCGCCCCGTTTTGACAACTTGACCGGCTGCCTCAGTTTCCTGGTAAACTCGTATCTGCTGAGCTATATATTCATCCAGGGCGGCTTTGGAAATTGTCTCCTCCTTGGCTGTTGAAAGAGCCGGCGGTGGATTTGACATTTCTCCTCTGTCATCTTCAAGGACAATCGGAGGATCTTCAGCAGGAGGATCCTGCTGGATCATCATACCCACCATGTCCTGGAACAGAAGGGCCATTCGTTTTATATTGGCTGCTTGTTCCGCAGCCTCTTTATCCTTCTTTTCCAGCATTCTCCGAAGGAATTCGGCATCGGTTTCTTTCTCCTGGCGTTGATCCGAGGATGCTTCTGGGCTTTCTTTTGGCCCGGTGAGCGCGGCCATCGCAGTCATCATTTCTTGGAGCTTCTGCTGCTGCTCTTGAGCTTTAGTCACCGATCGCGTAAGCGGTCTATGACCTGTGGATATACGGCTGTCCTCTTTCCCGGACTCCATGTAGACGGTGTGTACCACCATGCCCCCAGACTTAGGGCGTTTGGGTTCACTGCCTTTGACATTTGCCGCAGGCGTGGGGATTTTCTCTGGCCTTCTTCTCTTGTGGGCCGTTGAAGTGGGCACCCAGACAGCTTCTCGTGGCTTAGCAGGATGGCTGACTTCCTGTTGGACCTTCAGTTTCTTGTGCGGGCGGGAGAAATTAGGATCAATCACCAAGTCTCGTACTCGTCGCCAAGTCTTGTAGACTTTGGAAGACAGCCGTTGAGGAGACTGCTCCGGCTTTGTTTCTACGACGGTCTCTACCGGTGGAGGAGACCTTTTGAGCACAGCAGTTGGCGAATTCCTGCGTACCCTGTTCAATAGCTCAAAGCTGTTTCCGGTTGGAACAGCAGCATCAATTTCCACCGTTAGAGCTAGCGGAGTTAGCCCGGAGGGGGAGTTTCCCCCAGCCTTCCTTATCCGGCGCCAGTGGCGACGTCGGGCGTGACGGGTTGTTGGGATTGGTTCAGCGACGGCTTTATCTTGCCCCCTGTTCAGGTGAGGGGCTGTTGCAGGTGTCAGCCTCTTGAAGACTGACGTCCGTTGAGAAGCCGTGTCCAATAGGTCAAACACAGATTTCTGAGCGGGAGCAGGAACGGGAGCAGTCAGTCTCGCAAATACCGACCCTCTGGGAGGAGAAGCCGCCTTGACGACTTCAGGAGCAGCTATCTTCTTTGGGATGGCCACTTCAGGTATTATGGCTTCTTGGTAGGCCCTTTGGAGCCCGAGTTCAGCCTGGTGAAGACTGAGGAATTGGACGACCCGTTGAGAGGGGCCGTGGGAGTAGCAAGTCGATCGAAGACCGACTTCTTTGAAGCTTCCGATACGGGTACAGGGATGGTGAAGCTCGCTGGCGGGAGCATGGTCCCGAAAAACAGACCGGTAGTAGCTTGGGTAATTTGTTCCACCAGCATCGTGAATAGTGATGCCGCCTGCGGTCCATAGGCTACACCTCCAGGTGAGGCGGAGCGTCGGTTGCACTTGCAATTGGAGCAGTTCGAGCAGTTGAACGCCATTGCTGTTTGATTTCTGCGCCAAGCAAAAGACCAAATCTTAGTAACTTGAAACCCGAGGGCAACCATTAACAAACCGCGATTCGTTCGCGAATACGACGCACGAAGTGTGGAGTGGAAAGAGGAAAATGTCCCACCGGGCGTGCCAGAATCTGTTCCCCTCCGAATGACGGTGCGACGCAGAGAGACATCTTGCCTGAAATTCGGGGCAGATGCTATTTGGTTTTATCCGTCCACCTCTCCGAAGATGCCAAGTTGATTTATGGCACCGTGTATCGAAGGTTTAGACGGATGCGGCCGATGTAGTAGACTTCGTCAGATTCCCCCTCGCTTGAGGGATTTTTGATTGTGGGGACGCTCTTCCCTGCAGGCGCAAGCCCCTGCAGTTAATTACGCTACCGCATTGCGGTAACAACTTTCTCCTTCTCCAGATGGTCACTTAGTGTCGTGGGTGTTTGTTTTGTTTGTGGTTGCCCGTGGATTGTATACGGAGACTAATTTGTGTCGTCGCCCGTAGGACGTGGATTAGTCCAAATCCGTATTTTCTTAGATTTGGGTTTGGGGTTTTGGTTTAAGGATACGTTATCCATATTTGTGGCTAAGATCAACTTAAACGTTTGTTAAGGATACGTTAGTCCAATTTGAGACTAAGATCAACTTAACGGGATCATTTAGATCCGACAAAAGAGCATTTGGGCTCTATTGTTCCAGTTTAGGGACATAGTGGTCCAACATTCCCATTTTAGGGACGAATATTGGTTTAAGGACGCATAAGTCCATGAGTTTAAGGACCCCACAGTCCGTATTACCAGTTTAGGGACATGGTGGTCCAACATTCCCATTTTAGGGACGAATATTGGTTTAAGGACGCATAATTCCATGAGTTTAAGGACCCCACAGTCCGTATTACCAGTTTAGGGACATGGTGGTCCAGCATTCCCATTTTGGGGACGAATATTGGTTTAAGGACGCATAAGTCCATGAGTTTAAGGACCCCACAGTCCGTATTACCAGTTTAGGGACATGGTAGTCCAACATTCCCATTTTGGGGATGAATATTGGTTTAAGGACGCATAAGTACATGAGTTTAAGGACCCCACAATCCGTATTACCATTTTAGGGACATTGTGGTCCATCATTCCCATTTTGGGGACGGATATTTGTTTAAGGACGCATTAGTCCATGAGTTTAAAGACCCCACAGTCCGTATTACCAGTTTAGGGACATGGTGGTCCATCATTCCCATTTTGGGGATGAATATTTGTTTAAGGACGCATTAGTCCATGAGTTTAAGGACCCCACAGTCCGTATTACCAGTTTAGGGACATGGTGGTCCATCATTCCCATTTTGGGGCCGAATATTTGTTTAAGGACGCATTAGTCCATGAGTTTAAGGACCCCACAGTCCGTATTAATATGTGGTTGTTGGGACCCGTCACCTCTCTGACGACGTTGAAGGATTACAACGACAAATACCAGAGGAGTTCAGAGATGTACCCTTGAACCGGGTGTAAATTGATTTGAAAGAGCAGTTGTGCTCAGTTCAATTTAATTTGAGGACTTACGGCCAGAATTGGGCTAAGTCCAGTTAGAAAATGTCTAACATTTTGTTCATATCTGGCCTATTAGGCCTTTGTTTGAGCTCTGCCCTTTTTTAAAATAATGCACAGCATTGAGCTTTTTAATTAAATGCATAGCATTTATTTTGGCCTGTTAGGCCTTTTTAATTGGGCTCTGTCCCTTTTCTTTAATAATGCAGAGCATTCAATGGTCTGACAGCGCGCCACGTGGCTTGTCAGGCGCTTTGCGCCGAATGAGGAGCGCAAGGCGCAAACTGATGTGGAGGTGACACGTGTCATGCTCTGGTGAGCGTAAGTCTGCTAGCGTAGTGTGCTGCGCCAGTGCGCTGCGCTAGTGCGCTGCTGACCCGTGGTGCGCTCTGATGACTTGCGCCAATCCAAGAGTGCAATGCTCTGTTTTAGAAGCGCAAGGCACAAATCTGTTCTGTGTTTGACACGTGGCGCGCTCTGGTGAGTTGCGCCAGTCCAAGGAGCGCAACAGCACAAAAATCAAAAGTGCAAGGCACTGTACAGTAGCGCAGAGCGCATCTTGATCTAATTTAGATCAAATAAAAGAACCTTTTTAGTTCTAAAGAGGTTTTACCTCAAGTTTTTAAGAACCAATGGTTCATCAAAAGGCAATGCCTTTATATAGATCAAAAGATCTAATAAAGAAGTAAATTACTTCTGTTCTATTTTTTTTTTATTCAAGACCTTGATCTTGTTCTTAGATCTTTGATCTTTTTAGAAGAACTTCTTCTTTTTTCCAAAGGTTTACCTTTTTCACTTCGAGTTCTTCTCAAAGTTTTTAGAGGAGTTCTGTATCTCTATCTCTGTATATGTTTTAGACTTAGAGTCTAGGGGCCTTTATATAGTGCCAATTGATTTGTTAAATCAATTAAAGAGATCTTTCTCTGATTGATTTAGGGATGTTTCCCCACCGCTGGATCTTTGATCCTAGGGCTTCTGTTTTACAGAAGATAATCTTCTTGTTTTAACAAGATTAGAAAGATCTTTCCAAAATTTTATTGTTTAAATTCTGGCACAGTTGGCGCAAGCGCACCTGCGCTTGACACGTGTCGCGCAGCGCAGAGCGCAGCGCAACTGCGCTGACACGTGTCGCGCAGCGCAACTGCGCTGACACGTGTCGTGCAGCGCAGAGCGCAGGTCATCTAAAGCGTTGCTTCCTTTATTTTTATTTAAAACAGAGCCTTGCTCTGATTGGGTGCGCTGTCTCGGGCGCAGCGCCCCTTGCGCTGGCGTGTCTGTTTTTGACATGTGGCGCTCTGCGCGCAGCGCAAGGGATCTGAAGCGTTGCTTCAATTTTTGAATTTTTGAAATTCAAACAGAGCTTTGCTCTAATTAGGGGAAACAGTATCCTTCTGTACCAAGCTACAAACAACAGCGTTAACACTAAATACAACTTTAAAAGTTACACTCCCTCTCTGTCTATTATATTTATCCCTTATCTTTGGGACTTACCGAGCGATTTGTTCGCTGACGACATTCTCTTTCTTCTTCTTTGAATGACGTCAGGTTATTCGGACCTTCCAGAGATTGAGCCCGGCGCCGAAGACTTAGACCAGTTTACTGAAGATCCCGAGCTGTAGTTTCACTTGTACTTTTCTTTTACATTCTGTATTTCTTTTTCTGTTATGCCACTATTTAGGCATTGCTTTCATTCAGATGTATTTACTTTTCCATGCATTGTACAAAAGAATGTTAATAAATAAAGTTGTTGTTTCATTACATTTGTCTCTTGTGTATATTTCTTTTATATTGCTTAGATACGCTTAGCGTATTTACTTCAGAGTAAGTACGTAGCGGCCAGTCGCGTCCTCTGCCCGTATACTGAGAAGCGGGGCGTGACACTGCCTCTTGTCGAGGTCTTTGGATCCGCGGATTGACTGGGCAGGAAGCTGCCCTCAGCGGATGAGCCGAGCAGGAAGCTACTTGGTTGCCTCTTATCGAGGGCTTTAGATCCGCGGATTGACTGGGCAGGAAGCTGCCTCTAGCGGATGAGCCGAGCAGAAAGCTACTCAACTGCCTCTTGACAAGGGCTTTGGATCCACGGATTGACTGGGCAGGAAGCTGCCCTCAGCGGATGAGCCGAGCAGGAAGCTACTCGGCCGCCTCTAGTCGAGGGCTTTGGATCCTCCGAGGAAGCGGGTAGTTGTCTTTGGGGCAAGCCTTGTTTAGGTTCGTGAAATCGACGCACATGTGCCATTTCCCGTTTGCCTTATTAACCATGACCATGTTCGCCAGCCAGTCCGAGAGTCCAGATATCTGATGAAGTTGGCAACGAGCAATCGATCCACCTCGTCCTCTATCGCCTTCTGTTTAATCGGCACAAAACTTTTCTTCTTTTGTCGGATTGGCCTGGCTTTCAAGTCGACCCCGAGCTTGTAGGAGATCACCTCGGGTTTGATCCCGGGCATGTCTGCTGGAGTCCAAGTGAACACATCCGAGTTGTCTCAGAGGAACCAGATCAGGCCTTCACGGATGTCCCCTGTCAAGAGAGAGCTGATCCGAATTGTCTGACCGTCGACTCCCTCTGTGAGGGGAACTTCTGCTAACGCTTCCACCGGGGCATCTCGAACTTCCTTTCGGTCGTCGCGGGTATCTAAAGACCCCTTGAGGATCATGTGTGTCTTCAAAATCATCGCCTTTCTCTCTGGTGGGGATGTCGAGGTGAGGCAGATCCTGGCGGTTTGTTGGTCTCCATAGGCCCGGCCTATTCCCCCATTATCTAAAGGGAATTTGAGCGCAAGGTGGTAAGTCGAGATCTGAACCCGGATTGCATTTAAGGTAGGGCGTCCCAGGAGAACGTTATAAGATGACGGGACCTTAGTGTCACGCCCCGCTTCCCAGAGTACGCTCAAATAGGCACGTGACATAGCCAACCATGCTACCTGTGGATAGGAAAAATCTCTCCATAGTCACATTACGGCTGTAGATATATCAAGAACAGGAAAGTAAACTAAACTATCTAGTACATGTCCATGAGCCAGAATGAATGAGTCAAGAAATAATGATATGCGGAAGCAAAAGATACAATAAAGAACCACCTGGAAGGTAAAACTACATACCGACAGGAACTTCACCGCTCGGTCTAACAGCGGCAATACTCCTGATCAGTCTGCAACAAGGTAGAAGAATCTGGGCCATGCAAAACCCAGACGTCAGCGCGTCATAACATCAAGCAATAAAATATAACAGGGTAACAAGACATGCAAGTATAATCATAAATGGTATAGCAGGCGTAACAGCAATATAAATTAGGGCAGTGAAGGGTAGTGTGCAGTGAGTTATCTAAACTGGTCTATTGGTTTAACTACTCTCAAGTCTTTGAAATCAATTTGATGAATTATCGATGTAACTCAATAGTATCCCGTGCATGCCCGGGTCCACGGTCTAAGACTCTCGGGCTGAAACCGAGACGTGCCGCTAGGCACTAAAAGGAAAATGGTAAAGACGAACGATATCAGCAGCATCATCCCGAGGCGGGCCTAGCCTCCAAAACTGATCAGTATAAGCAAGCAACTGTCGAGTTACAAGTCAGGATTTCATCATTGATTTCCCCATACCCCCAAGTTATATGTATTTAAGTCAGGTATTACGTAATCAAGAACTAATGCCAACTCAGGATCAGGCAGGTACAGGTTTGTCTGGATAGACAACAGGAACGGTCCGTAAGGACAACAGGTTAAGTTTGTTGGCATTAGACACAAGATCAGGTAACAGGTAAAGCCATGGTACATCAGGTCAAGTCAAGTAGTGTATTTAGGTGTTATGTCATGTCAAGAGTGTACGGTACCATGTCATATCAAGTAGGAAGTGCAACAGGTCATGTCAGGAAGCACCAAATGTTATGTGGGTGCTCATAAATCAAACTAACATAAACATGGTTATAAATAAACAAGCACGGGTACTATCAGAAGAATAAACTGGACATGTAATATAATATGCAAATAGGTACAGGTTAAATTATATCGATGCACGGTTAACATTTAAAGTTCGGTTTATGGTTCTAACATTAAGTATCATACACTTAAACAAATATGGATCGTTAAAAATCATGTTAATGTGTACTAAATAATCTAAAGATGCGGTCATCCGACAGGGTATAAAATATAAAAGGGTACTGTGGGTTATGCAAATAATTGTTACAAGTTTTAAATATGAATGCGGGTACTAGGTATAATAGAACTAAATGCAAACTGGTATGTTTCGAGCCATGAATCTAAAATGATATAATGAGACGTCGACATGTTAAAATGGAACTCTGGTATTAAATGGAAACTACAGGTTTAATGTGCACTCAAATAGGTATAAAGTAATTTAAATAGCATGTAGAAAGTTTCACTTGCCTCGACGGATTCAAGAAACGGTATACGTAATGAGTCCAAACGACGCACGATGGGATCACACGGGTCAGATGTCCTCGCTGAGTCGTCGGGATCGTCGCCGGCACGGTCGGATTCCGGAAACAAGAAACAACAGTGAGCTATTTGATGGAAAAGATTGCATGGAATGGGAAAAAAGAAGAATGGAAGAGAACAGAGGAGATTGAGGAGGGAAACTTACTCACTGGGTTGCAGAGGGGTGGCAGCGTCGTCGTGAGGATCGGCGGCGCTCCGGCGAGGGTGCAGGTGCTCGGGTGATGAAGGTGCAGTCGTTGGGTTCTGGTTTGTAAGGCTGGTGGTCGGTTGTAGGGTTCTTGGCGTCGTCGGGGGTTGCAGGGTGATCGGGCATGGAGAGGGAAACGAGGTGAAGGCCGGGGTTTAGGGTGACGGTGAAGTCTCCGGCGATGGGTTCTTGCAATTAGGTCGCCGGGGTTTGGTGGTGCAGGGATGGTCGAGGAACAAGGAGGTGGTATGGTGATAAGGGTGACGGGGTAAGGTCGTCGACGAGGCTTGGTGATCGGCGGTGATGGCTTGGCAAGGGGTTTCTTGGGTTGCAGGGATGTTGGTGGCGGCGTTGGGCACTCGGGAGAAAAGAGGAGGGAAGGAGAAGGTGGATACGGAGGTGAGGACGGTGAGGAAGCGACGAGGTCACTCTGGTGATCGTCGGCTATGGCGACGGCGAGAGGGTGCGGCGGTTAGGTTAGCTGGTGATAGGTCTCGTGAAGAAGAAAAATATGTATAGAAGGGGGGGAGAGATAGAGATACGCGGAAGAGAGAGAGAGAACGAATCGAGAGGAGAGAGAGAGGAGTAAGAGAGAGAGGAAGGAACAGTGACGAGAGAGAAAGTTGGCGTTTTCCTGAGAGAGAGAATGGGAGAATAGAGAGAAGAGAGAGAGAGAAAGAGAAAGGTGAGAGAGAGAGAGAGAGACAGAAAGAGAGAGCGCTCGTGGGCCCAGTGAAATGAAGGGAAGTTTATGATTGGTTGGAAAAATAAGAGAAAAGATAGATGAGAGAAAGATAATCAGTTTAAAATATGAAATATATATTTTAGAGATAGAGAGATTGGATTTCGTAAGATTTTAAATCAAAGATATGAATAATGCAGATAGAGGGAGAGTCAGGTAGAGAGAGAAATGTTTGTTATAGGAATATTTTTAGTTGAGAGAAACTTTAGGATTAAGTAAATATTATAATATTAAAATATTAGTCCGTTTAGAGATTTTAGCAAATACAAACCTACTCCAAAACACGTCCGGGTCGGGTCCAAAAATTCAGATTTAAAATATTAAAAATATATGCGACTTCCAAATTTCAAAATGAATGCTCAGTTAAAGAAAATGTATACCCCCAAGAACGGATGCACGCACGTGCGCGTAACCATCCAAACACGTCCGTTTCACTGAACGGGACGAGAACACGATACAAGGACGCTACCACAGGGTTAGGGGTATCATGCAGGCCATGAAATGCAAATTTTAATTTATTTTACTTGATTTAAATTGTTATATGCAACAGATGCGATACTAGATAAAATACCAATATATACTACATCATGAGATGCACTAGTCCATGCAACAAGTCAAGGTAATCTATAAATAAGAGTCAAACAGGTTCAAGCAAGCGGGTCGGGTCGAATGCAATATAAAGTGTAAAATACCATTCGCACCCAAGATACGCTAAATCAAGAAATATCACGAATAAAGAAATACGAGAACAGGAATTGGTATAAATGGACTCGGGTGTTACACTTAGCAATGAGGAAGTTCACCGGTACTATTCACGTCTTGCCCGCTTCCCCAATGTTGAGGAGGAGGGTGACCGATCCTTCGGCCGGGACAGAATGGTTGGTGAACCCAGAGAGAACGTGGGAGGTCGGCTGAAGGTCGGATGGAATTAATCCCATATGCTGGAAACAATCGTAGAACAGGATATCCACTGAGCTCCCTGAATCGACCAGTATTTTCTAGACCTCGTAACGGTGGACCCGGGCTGTTATCACAAGAGGGTCATTGTGAGGAAGTGATATGCCGTGAAGGTCTTCGTCGGTGAAGATGATCGGGAAATCCTTCCTGCATTTCTTATGGGGTGGATCACTTATGTTCCCGACTGGTAGGAGGTGGTGGTTCTTCCCACTTTCCTTGGTTGGATTCGTCAAAATGACCATGATTTGCCCGATTATTAACTCCCCGGGTGGGGTTTGGTCTTTTTGCTCCCGCTCCATTTGTCTCTTGTCCCGTAGGTATTTCGCCAGGTAGCCAGAGTGGATCAATTCCTTGATGTGGTCACAGAGTTGCTTGCAGCTCTCGGTCGGGTGACCCTGCGACCTGTGATAGGCGCAGTACGGGCCGCGGAGTCGCTTGCCCGTCCTCTGGGTAGCTGGTGGGAGCTTAAAAACCTCTCGCCCTTAGACTCTTCTAACAGTTCAGTCTGGGAAATGTTTAGAAGAGTGTACTCCTGGAACTTCGGGGAATAAGGTTTCGGGCGATCAACTTTCTTTTTCTCTTCCATGTCCCGTCTTTTCAGGTCTATTTGGTCGCCTCTGGGCAGGTTGGAGTTCACCTCTGAATCGAGTTGGATTTCTCGCTCGGTCCATGCTTTCACTTCGGCCATGGTCTTAGGTTGCGCCAATACAAAAGAGCGGAGCCACTCTTTGTGCCTAAGACCCGAACTCAGCGCGGTGATAACCGTTTCGTCGCGGTGCTCGGGAACCTCCAGGAGGGCGTTGTAGAAGTGGGTGATATACCCCTTGAAGGATTCCTTGTCTCCGCTCTTGATGGTGAACAGATAGTCGACCGACTTTTTCTGTCGTCAGTTACCTACGAAATGATCGAGAAATTGGGTACCCAGCTCGTCAAAGGTCATGATGGAGCACGGTGCAAGCCCTCAGAACCAATCCCGACCACCTCGGATGAGGGTGGTTGTCACGCCCCGCTTCCCAGTATACGGAGAAGGAAACGTGACGAGGCCCGTGACGTATTTACTCAGAAGTAAACACGTTAAGCGTAAATAAGCAATATAAATGAATAACACAAGAATAAGAAGAGATATAATAAAACAACAATTTTTTATTGATAAACATTCTTTACATACAACTGAAAAGTAAATACAATGCTGGAAAGCGATGCCTAAACAATGGCATATGAACTGAAAGTAAAGTAAGTACAAGTAGATCTAGAACTCTGTATCTTCAGTGAACTGCTCCAAATCGTCCTGGCTGGGCTCGATCTCCTGACAGTCGGGTCCTCCTGACAACATTCCAAAGAAAGAAGGAATAGGAATGTCGTCAGCGAAATAGCGCTCGGTAAGTCCCAAGAGGTAGAATAGAAATAGACGGGTAAGAGAATATAATAGTTAATTTATATGTTTGTTATGCTAACGTAGTTGTTTGTAGCTTGGTACAGAATGTGCCAGTGTATACGAGAGGAGTCCAACTTGCTCCGTGGACTAAGGTAACATGTAAGTACAAGACCCCGTCAAAACCCACGGGACAACGGCACGGGATGTTCATGTAAGTGTCTTTTAGTAACCATCATCATGCCACTTTTAACACATTCCGTACCAGTCTACCCCTTTAAAATCCGGTAATGTATATTGTATTATTTGTAGATATAAGACTTGCCAAGACCATGGTATAAATTGTTCATGTAAACGGATCAGGATATAAACGGATAGTCATGTAGTCAAGTTCAAGATATATCCATGGTTTTGTCAAGTCAAGACATGTTGCATGTTTGTATAGCTCTGGTATTCATGTTCGAGTTCAAGTATTCATGTTTTGATATATTGGATTCATGTTGAGTTGGAGTTATATTTGGATTGTATTCATATTTAGATTGTATTCATATTAGACTGGGACTCGGATTGAGTCAGACACTTGAACAGATTTGGGTTATGAATTAGGTTTTGGAGTTATCGGTAACTGCTGCACATGGACGGCAGAATTTGTGTCTTTTTCCAAGACAATTACCATTTGATAACCCCGTTTTAGTTGTCTACCTTAAATAGGCAAGCACCCACTTTCTCCGGCTCCCTGAGGCTCAAGAGAATTGGTACCGCTTAAACCTATATTTACCAGGGTCCTTATTGTAATTTAATATAACTTGAGGGGGTTTTATGAAAAATATTTTTGGTATACTTTCAAAATAAACCTCAAGTATTTATTTATGTTATTTAGAATTGTCATGGATGTGAATTTTATATAACGAGGTATATTAGTGATTATATATATATATATATATATATATATATGTATTGATTAGTTCAAGGTATTTTAGTGTAAACTTGACTTGAATGGATTCTTGATGGTATTTTCATGAAACTTGTAATTCTTTTCTTTTGTTTAGAAAAACATGAAATTTATTATATATTTAAAATAGATGGTTTGATAATATTTATATATAATTATTAAAAATAAAATTTATTTATTAAATAGAAAATCACGTTTTTCTTAAAAATTGCATTAAAAATTCCATTGAGATCGTATGCTCCGTGAGGAGGTCTGCATCTCGCCTTACTAGGCTGATGGATGTGCGATAACTCGTACCAACCAAATCGGATTCCCCAAAAGTGGGTTGTAGAGGCCAATCGCAAGGAATTTAAATAACACAATTTTAAAAATACGGTTTTTTAATAGTTTATGGTATTTTGATGTAAAAGTCGTATTTGTCACAAAATTGTTGTTCAAGGGAATCGTGCTATGTCAAGATGCGTGTTTGTGAGAGGTAGGTCATTACCTCGTGAGATTTTTCTAAAGGTAATATAAGCAAGAATGATTAAACGATGTCATATGTAATTTCATAGTATTTAAGCGTAAAACCTTAATAAAAGTTGTTTTACATGGAGTTTTAAATTGAAACTTGTTTCTAAAAATTGTTTAATGATTAACAAGTAAGCTTTGATGATTTGGATGATCGGTTCTTAAGAAAAATTGCAATTCTAAAGAGAATAGAATTTAAAGATCGGTATATACTTACCGATATGATTTGAAAATGTGAAGTTTTATAATAGAAAGAAAAGTATAAAGGTGGGACTTACTAGTTGTTTGGTTTAAGAAAAGAGAGAGGAAGAGTTTGAGGTCATTGTGGCGTCGCGGCGGCGTCGGAAACGTCTCGAAATCTCGCCAGAACTTGACCTAGTGCTAACTCCACTTGTACTTTTCTTTGACTTGAAAATTTTTGAGAATTTTTAACAAGAGATTTCAGAATGAAGAGGGTTAGGGTATGGGGTTGTATTTATAGGGTAAAATTAGGGTTTTGAGAATTGAAAAGAGAATTAAAATGTATTAAAAATGGGATTTATGAGTGAATTAACACTCTCTGGATAATTGCAGGGAATTCAAACAGCATGGGGGCAGCGGGGTAGGCCAAGAGTTTCAGTGTGCAGAGAATGAGAGTATTTCCAACGGGGGGGGCACCGGCCCAAAGGGGCATCTCGCCGGTCGTTCTAAGAGGGTTGGGCTCTGGATTGGTGCCGCATGTCCCTATCTGTATAAATAACCTTTTACACATGTTTATTTAATCTGACTTTTCATTTTTACGTGTATTGCACGTGTAAACTTTTGGGCTTCCAAAATGTTTAAAATAAAAATCAGTAAAAGTAATATATGGCTGGGGGGATTAGAATACATGGGCTGTGTCACAGCAATGCAAGGCTTTACCAATGAGCTACAAGTGTTTTCTTGTTGTTTTCAAACAAAAATAATACTTAAAGTATACTCAGGCTTGCAAATACTCCATTGTGTACATTAACTTTAAAATTTTTGTACAATCAAAACAGAGTCGTTACAGTGGTGAGGAAGGCCCTGCATCGAGCCGCATCCAAGTTGTCTTGGAAGCTCATGGCAGTCGTGAACGCATCCAAGTGGTCTTTCGGGTCGGACTTTCAGTCAAAAGGGGGCATTTTGGATGGTTTGTTCCTGGACGGGACATGTTCGGCCAGGAGTCGCTCAGTAAATGGTCTTATGAGTGAATCAGCGGAGTATTTCGCCCCTTCACCGACCGTGTGTTTGTCGTATGTCCTCAATCTTATTTTCGAGGGCTTCGAACTGTTGGTGGTACCCCGAGGATTCTCCATAGTCGGAGCGTCGGCTATCTCTGCTCCGGGTTTGCGCGACCGTGCGGCTTCGGTTTTGCTCTATCACATTTCTTAAATTCTCGGGCGAGGCCCTTCTCGAGTATTCTCGACGTTCGCCGTTTGTGCGGCCTCGATGGGAGTGGGGGCGTTGGTCGTGCCTGGAAGCAGGCAAACTGGCGGACACCTCTTCGGGGGGTGAGAGCACGCGGCGGGCGTCAAAACGGCAGCCTGGTCTCCCCTAAGATTGGGGCGTTGAACTGTCTGGCGCCCATTGGGTCATTGAATCATTCCCCACTTGTAGGTTGTAATTGTCGGAATCGGCGCATCGACGTTCATTAACATCAGGGTGAGCGCGCCCACCATCGCCGTGAGCCTGTCGATCCTAACGAATAAGGCGTTGATGACGTTTGGAGGGGGAGTAGGACCGCTCCCACCCCCATTATGGGGACGGGACGGCTCATGCTGGGATCGTTGCGGTCGTCGCTTGCCATTGAATTGAAGGCGGAGGATCAACTTTTGTGATGGAAAAGTCTTTCGAGATCCCACAGACGGCGCCAGCTGATGGATGTTGGAATCTCTCTCAGATATTGTCCTCCGTCGATCTTGTTGGAAGCGTTTCTGAACGGTTGAGATTGAGAGTGAAAATTGGACGTGTGGATCTCAATGGGTTGGTGTTGACACCGAACTATCTGCAAGGGAAGTCTCAGGGTGGGTGACCACCGTAGGACTCTCCGACGATCAAGTAAGTACCAAGGTATAAAAGCTGGGTGGCGGCGTATTGGAATTGATTTTGGCTTACCTGAATCGTCTGGAAGAGTGGGTTTATATAGCGGCCGCGTGGGGGAGATCCGGGGCGAAATTCCAGCCGTCCGTTATGCCCCTAACGACACGCTCGCGTTGATGGCGAGACACATCCATTAATAGCGAGATGCACACATTAACGAAGAAACGTGCCGGCGTGGGATGCGGAACGTGGAGCGGCAGAAATCTCGTTTTGACGAGATACGCGGAACCGTTACGGAGGCGCTTGGGCTCCGTGCTCCCGATTGGACAGGAGGTCGAGGAATCTCAGTTCGGTGGGTAGCTCGGATTCTCGGCTGTCTGAGCGCATATGGTTGGTACTTCGGGGAGGCTCTTCTGAGAGGTCGGGTACCACCCCGTCACGTGGTCCCGAGAAAGACTCATAATATATCGCATTGATTTCCCGTCGTAGCCCTCAGGGGTTCAGAGGGTATGCGCTGACGACACGTCATCTTTCAGGTGTCGCAATCTGGGTATTCCCGTTCATGAGCTTCATCAGTGAGGGATAAGTTTATGATGTGGATTAAATCGAGCTGCGGTATACCATAGCCATAGTCAAATTGGTGGGTGGGTCATCTCCAGCTTAAACCTCGCAGGGCTCAGTCTTCCGTTTTACCATCGCTGCGTTCTTAGTAGTGCAGTATGCTGCGCCGCTGTTACCAGCGCTGTATATGCCGCAGCTTCATCAAGCTATAAAAATTCATTATCGGACCAGGTTAATCGGGTCGGGTCCAATAGCCCATCCATTTCATTTTCGTCCTGCTTTTTATAAATCGCCCCATTTCTAAAACGAGCGAAAAAAAAGGGGAGAAAAATAATGGCGTCTAAAACCCTAGCTCGAGCTGGATCGTCCCTGATCAATCGCCTCTTCGTCTCGAATCCCCTCAAGCAAAGCAATGCGATCCTCTTGCCTCAGGTCTCTTCAGCCCCTTCCCTCAATCGCTCGCTCCTGGAAAAGATTGGGATCGAGCGAAGCCCTCGTCCTCTTCAAAAAGAAGCAACTGTTAGTGATGCCGAAACCCTAAAGAGGATAGCTTCACCTGAAGGGGCTTTCTTCCCTTGTGGCCTCCCTTCTCTTCGTTTCTTCATCGACGAAGGTAAAATCTTAGAACTCGAAAAGAGTATATTTTTTCTCTATCATAAAGTTAATGTTTTGAGTACGACAAGACTTAGCTAGTTATAAGAATCATAACGTAAAGAAAGAAAAAAATACACGTGTGTATTTATGTGGCTAATGTATGTCTACATATTTGTTACCCATTTCTTAGCAAAGGCATATGGTTCCACTTGATGGGTAACATATATCTAGAAAGAACCATTTTTTTGTTACTTAGGATTTGTACTTAATTATGATGTTAAGCCGAGGAAGATGTAGTCCATAAAATCAAATGGAGATGGCTGAAATGGAGAATTGCTTCAAGAGTGATATATGATCGTAGGATAGTTGTGATTTCAGAAGGAAAAATTCTATAAAAAAAATCACTTAAGAATGTTAGGTAGTTAACAAACACCATATCCAAAAAACATGAGTAGCTGATTAATATGGATGAATGGTAGTGCTCTAAATTCTAAAATATAGGATTAGGAATGATTGTATTTGTAACAAGTTGGAGCTTGCTCCTATTAAGGATGACACGAGGGAGAACAAGATTGAAATGGTTTGAACTTGTACAAATCAGACCAATAAATGTTATCCCATGAAGTGACGGGTTTGTAGTTAATGGTACAAAGAGGGCTAGGGATGAGCTCGACAAACATGAGTAGAGGCAATTAAAAAACTATACTGTAATCCTCAATTTAACTGAGGAGACGACCCTTGACAGAGTTATAGATCAAAATGGTATATACGTCGGCGCTCGGTTGCATGATGCATCTTTACCCTTATCCCATTTTTGGGCCAATTCTTCTTCATCTCATGTCGTGGTCAAGTGCAATATAGAGAATCTGTAACCACCCTAGAACTTTTTGGATAAAGGCTTGTTGTTTGTTGCATCTTAT
Source organism: Agapanthus africanus (assembly GCA_030015575.1). NCBI lineage: Eukaryota > Viridiplantae > Streptophyta > Magnoliopsida > Asparagales > Amaryllidaceae > Agapanthus > Agapanthus africanus. The sequence goes on from JASDDO010000016.1 coordinate 22,608,763, forward strand.
ACTGATGCTAGTAATATAAATCTTTTCCATTTAAATATTAGACATTGTGATATTAGAATCCAGAAAATTTGTTGTGCCCAAATTTGTAATAATAAGCTCATTTGTTATCTGTTAGTTGGTGATTGTGTACTGATTACCATATCTTTATTGTCATTTTGCCATATGCAACAAATGTACTTTCAAATCCTGCCATATGTAAATTATTATTGTAATCTTGTGAAGTTTGAATTGATTATTTTGGAAAGATATGATAAACTAGCAAAATGTAGTCAATTTGATTATATTATGTTGAAACTAGAATTATGAATAAGTGATGAGTCATTATGATCATGCAAATTTTGGAAACGTGAAAATATTTCCGGATTACGTATAATCCAAATATTGTGGGTTTTTACAGTCATATATACGTGGATTAGGGATTTATAGAATATAAAAGCAAATGATCTACAATCTGTTAGGATTCTTAAAACTTTCAGTTTTTTGTGCTTCTATGTAGAAGAAAATATCTCTTAGATGACTACACAATATCCATTCTTTCATTTGGACTTTGAAAAGATTCCTCTTCCTTCATGACATGATTATTTTGTATCAAGTTCCGGTGTACAATGTTGGCTAGGTTGAAGTGTCTTTAGCAGCTGAAGCCAACTGGTCCAGTTTTTACTAGGATCTTATAAGAGCCGAGGACCGTGTTTTGCTTGTTCCCCTCGGTCCATTTGATATAATCTCGAGTCATTTTAATCTTTTCAAGGCTCAAATCAAGCTTGCCAAAGCTCGGTTTTTAGCACATAGATGCTTTTTTCTTGTTCATATTTTGTCACTTCATGATATTTTGGGGTAACTGGATCAGATATGAAACCAATATATGTATTACTATTTGTAAGTGTCTTCTTCTACCAGATACACATTAAATGCGGATAGTGAAGATCCATATTTCGATGAGTGAAACAAAGGTCATATATGGATATTAACATAATATTATTGAATATTTACCCGTGTACTTGATAGATATAACAACTAAAAACATGATTGAACTGGTTTGTATCCATTTACACTTCAGACGATGCACATAGAGAACTATCTTGTATTATTGGTTGTCGTCGTCGTCATCATCTAAGCCTTCATCATCATATAAGCATTTTCCCTACCAAATGGGGTCAGCTATGAAGCAAAGCTCCAGTAAAAATATAATTAAAGTTTTTGACCGGATGCCGACTTGACGTCAAGTGTCAAGTTATTGGTTCAGAAACTATGACAAGGGAGGGGCTTGTCATAGCCCGTGATGGCCAACTGACATCCTCCAAATTCTCATAGATTATAGAGGTCTAAAAGGAGAGAAAATGATGATATATTTATTATATGGAATTATGTTCAATTCTAAGACACAAATATAGCCAAAAGCAAAATAGAACATATTCCATTACCTTTCATAATTGATGGCATAGAAAAAAAATTATCGGTTGGTTATTGGTATAAATAGACAACAAGGGGGTAATTAACTCAAGTTCTTGGGCGACTGAATGGTAAAACTTTAATTGTTTAGGTTGTTTTTTTTAAAAATCTTGAACTCTGCCTTTCTATTGTGTGTGGAATATTTATACCGATTAATTTATAAAATCCCAAATACATCAGCAGAATTTGTTTGTTAAAACCAATCATCAACATTTTTTTATTGTTTTCCATAATGTAGTTTGATCGTGCATTTTCTTCTTCTTTTGTTTGTAACGAATGTGCCCAAATTTTGCCTCACTGTGCTGATTATTCTTTCTGGTTTTTAGGGGATGATGCTTTGTCAAATGATCCGCTGCTTCTGCTGCCTAAAAGAACCTATCAGCCTAGCACTATCAAGCGCAAGAGGACTCACGGTTACCTTGCACGGTCTTTCTATCTCTCTCTCTCTCTCATGCAGACTGTGTACATATCTCTTAATTCTATCAGTTCACACACACGCGCGTGCGCGGGCGCGCGCTATATGCCCTGCACACACATTCTGCATTTTGGATGAAGAGTTATATTTTTAAACCATTATTTTTAATTACCCTTGTCTTTGCTCTCGATGCAGTTTTTACATACCTGTAGAAATCAATTGATTTTGCTTTCTGTCTATGGTGTCGGGTTGCTTTCTGTCTATGGTGTCGCCTTTTATATGCATATTTATAGAATGCAGTTAGATACTTATTTTAGTAATTCGGTAATAATAATGTAATTTTGGGATTTTGGTTATTTTTTTGAAATTGAAAAACCAAATTTTTTTTATTAAAAAAAGTATACGTTCTTGAATGCCGATGCAAGATTTTGATTACTATCATTTAATGATAGATACAGTTAAGAGTGATATGTTAATTGTTAATTCAACCGAGGAGAAGAACCCTAACAGATTAGAATGGAAGAAAATGATTCATATAACTGATCCCATAAGTTTGGGATAAAGGCTTGATGTTGTATCATTTACTTGAGGCAAATAAGATAACGATATATGTCAGATAGTTTCAATAAGTTTTAGCCTATTACTGACCAAAGTATATGATGAATACCCGAAACAACCCTAAGACATATCAGAAACTATTAATATTGAAATGTTGTTGAAACATGGATAACAGAATGATATTAGTCAACTTTTTTATATTAGCGTGTTTCGTATTGGTTCCACCCGAATGAAATGATATCATGGAATAGTTTATGGCAGATACCTCATTCATTAATAGTATGTGGTTTTAAATTTTGATTGGCAAGATTTTCTCATTAGCATATTATTTGTATTGATTATGTACTTTGTGATTTTCAGTAAGGCGACTAAAGGTGGGCGCAAGGTCATTAAGCGAAGGATAGCAAAAGGGAGAGCACGAATAGCAGTATAAAATTTGTCCGCCACATAGCGAGAAACCTAAAACTTGGAGCTTTAATGTGATGGATACAAGAAGTCACTCAAAGTCGTGGAAGCCAAGGTCAAAGTGCCTTGAATGTTTTGTTCTGTCAGGTACTTTTATTTTGGTTTGTAACCATCCCGTCGTTTCCTTTTGTGCCGCTACCTGCGGGCCGTATTTTTCTCAATAATCGACCTGTATGGTTTCGCTTGACAGGACTTCTTCTTAGAACAGTTGTTAATCATGTATGCTTGAATTTTTGCCCCATTCTCAAACCCTGTGGATGTACTCCATTCTGATAATGCTCTTCGGAGTTGTTTACTGTTTATTTCTGATATTGGAGTCTCTTTTGTTAGATGAATTGTCTTGGTGGCATTTGGTAAGACATTATATGCTTCGAAAAGCTCTAAAAAATATTTTTCTTTCCTTTTCTTTTCTTTCCCTTTTTTGTGTTTTTTTGGGGGTAGGGGTGGGGGGATCATGCTTAAGTAGGCTTCTGACAATTAGAGAAAATTTGTTAAAGATGAGGCTGACACCAACTTAATCAGAAGACTATCTGGATACTTTTTTGACATGTTTACTAATAATAGTAAGAAGAAAAATAGAAAGATATCATGTATGTGTAGCCGAGAAAATGTTATCGTTTTTTTGTAAAATAGTCTGTAAGTGAATTAAATTAGATTTGGATTCAATCCTATAGACCGTAGGATTTGAAATTAAATGAGGATAAAGATTTTTAGTGGGATTCAAACCCAACTGGTGTAAACTTATGGAAAAACACTCCCCTACCCGTCTAATATATCGGTCTCTCTACATGTCTGGCATAAATATCGAGGTGGTATAAGCTATCTTTTTTTCTGGTAGAATGCAGACATGTTGGAAAAATCTCAAAATATCCTTGGGTAAGTTCTCACCCATTGCCACAAACCCTAAGGTCATGGGCTGAGCCATAAGCCCAGCATTAGGGCGAACACCATTCGCAAGCCCAGTTAGAACGTGCCTCAATTATGAAAATATTTTATTCCGAGGTTGATAGCAATTAACAAAGTCTAAAGTTGGAAAGAAAATTGTATTTAGACATGAATCGAGTAGTCCTCTGGAAAGGCACCATTGAGATGGTGCGGATCAATATGATGCAGATAACATTTTCCTATAACCTAACTGGGTTATTTTCCGTTTTTTAGAGAAGATCACCATTCCATTATGAGTGTATGATATATGGTTGGTCCCTACTAGCCTATGATGTTTTAAGGAGGCCAATCTAGTAACTGTTAAACGGGCCATTTATTTTGTGAGATTTTTTTTTTGTTTGTATGGAATCCGTTTTCTTTATTTTCTATGCATTTCCCCCCTTATTTGTTCAAAAGTAGAGATGAACTAAAGGACATGTGTAGCAAAGTTACAAAGATCGAGTCAAATTATCAATTAACATTTTGCATCCTAGCGGTCGATATCTCCCCATTACCTTGAATTGGCTCTCCGGGGTTGAACCGGAAAAGTTCTCATCCCATTTTCTTCGTAACAAACCGTGAAAAGCAGGGTCAAAGTTTGAATCGGATTGCTACAGAGAAGGTATAAGAAATATCTATAGTTTCTAAGCCCATCATAATTGGGGATACAAAGACAACAATATTGGCTGTCAATCATCACTCCTTTTGTACTGCTTACTGGCAGCAATTCTTGTTGGCTGCACCATTGTTTTCAGAAGAATTGATTCAAATCTCAGAATTCTACAGCTTCGTTTGCTCACATGCTTGCCAGAGCTAGCTTTCCACATCATGACCCCTTTATTGCTTCTGACCATGTCAATGTCTACAACCATCACCTATATATATAACTTCGTATGATTCTATCTCTACGACAGCTAGGCATGCACATACGTATAGTAGCACACATATCGTTAACTATGTTTTGTACAAATTTTGATCGCTCTCGTTAGTACCCGAACCTTAAAGAGAGTTGAGTCATATTCCCTAGATTTTTACGGACACTTGGGTTAATTGGATTTTCTAGATGGCATTCGTAGATTGAATTACGGATTCTCTCTGTTCTCAAGATCAAAAATTGAGTTTACCTCTTTATGGGTAATATATCTAGAGAGAGGGCGGCATTACTTATGATAGTTAAGGGAGGTGTGACACTTTGATCAAATTGACCATTTGTTCCAACTTAGACAAGAAATATTTTACGGGTTTGGTGATAGAAATGATCGATTTGCATACTTGAGTTGCAAATGATACTCTCATACCCTTTTTGTTATGATGGTGGAATAAAGTGGAGAGATCTAAAAATTGCTTTCATGAACTCTATGTTAACTAATTATATGTAGAGTACGTGTGTACAAGATCTACTACTTTTATAAGACTCCTGTATTCCCCACAGCCATCAAAGTGTCTTTTTCATTTGCCTCTTATCACCTCAGGAACAAAGAGAGAAAAGTCTTTAGAAAAAAGGAAGAGATGATGGATTTTAGTGAGTGGTGGCTCCTTATGATTGAACAGATGACCTTTTTTCCCTCCCCCTTTTAATGGAGAAGTTGGTAGCCTGCATGATACACCCTATAATTACTTATATTGCTATGTAGTTAAAAAAGGGATATCTCTATAGTGAAAATAAAGCCATTCTTTGGATCACTTTGGCTTTCACTTCCAAGTGATTCTGCGCATATAGCGCGTGATTTCCAAATCAACAGGGAAGTGTTTGGGTGCTTCTTGTTGGAGATGCAATATGAATCGAACTACAGTAGTTGAGATCACAGCTAGTATATTCTGCTTTATTTCAAGTTGTAGCTTCAACTATATTTGGAGGCAGAACTACTTGGGATTGAACACCTGCTTTTAGATTTTTAGTGTCGTCGGAGTTGATGGGACTCACTTCATCCAACCAAACAGCGTCTAGTGATACCAAGTAAGGTTTAAAGTTTAGTAGATTGTGAATTGGGCAGACATAATCCTGAATTGGTGAACAGTGCCCCAAAAAGAGACATCAAAGGTGAGCCAAGGGGGATTTAGCAGTAGCGAGTGGTGTATTAGTACAGGAAATCACACTCACATAAAAGAACACCATCCACCTCCAAATATTCTGTTCTCTTATCATAACAACTTTTGACTACATTAATTGTCCAGGGTCCTACTGCATGAGCTAAGCAGCTATCAATTTCTCACTCTCCAAAGCTGGAGGCCAAAAGTTGATCAATGCAGCAGTAAGGGCTTCTCTTTATCAGGCTGCTACCCCTTTTGCTTAAAATTTCCTTTTGAGAAAGAGTAATACTTGATCTGCTCGTATACGTTTGGTTTTAGAAGAATATAATAGACATGCAAGTATGCATGACTAGTAGGTTAAGTATTTAAAAGGTGCAGCAAAGAGGGGCATCCCTTCCCACCTATTGCTTAACATATTATCTTTTTCGGAACGTGTGATACTTTATCTGTTCACATGCATTGGTTAAGATATTGTGCGCGTCTCTGTGTAGACGTGCAAGTACGCATGAATACGAGTGGGTGAAGTATAAAATCCTTTGAGAAAGTATGATACTTTATCTGCTCGCACGCGTTCATTTTAGCAGAACATTTCGAACCCGTCATACATGTACCTCTGCATGAATTCGGCGGGGGGGGGGGGGGGGGGGTAAGGTATTTTAAAGGTGCGATAAAGAGGGACATTCCATCTTATCTTTTGGTATTGCGAGGGATAAAGGGTCTTCAGCTTTTGGGCTTATTCATAGGATTCCTCACATGGCCATAGAAAATTTATAGATGGAAAAGGAGAGGGTAACTACATTGGATGCTTCTTTTGATTGGTTTCTTTTAACAAAACTTTGTGCTTGGTGACCTTGCATGCATTTTTTTTGAATGCGAGTGCACACATGAATTTTAGATGTCCTGGAAAATTCTGTGCCTGGTCCAAAAATTTTAGGCCGACCTGCCTTTCGAGGATACTACGAACAACCTAAAAGCAAAAGCTCCATGATCTCCTACCGATTGTTTTTGGACTTTTGTGTCTCATGGTCGAACATAATTTTCCATAGCAAATTCATTGCCGTATATTGTTAATGAACTCGAATTAGTTTAGGAGTACATGGGGGCACATGTTCGAAGGAGAAGATTATAAATGAAAATCGAGTGTTTTTTTTTAATAGTAGGCCGTAACCTGTTGCAAACGAGGTTTGAACCCAGACCTTTTATTTGCAAGAGTCTTTACCACAGTACGCTTTAGTGGCACTTGTTTATCGTGTAATGTGATGCCTCGATATGCGAAGAAGCCAGATTGTTACAGGTACAGCGATATTGCGCGTGAATTTTCTGCCATTTACTGTTATTATTTACTCAGTGGATCAGTGGCTGTTGCTATTTGGGTTTGTTCTGCATGCCTTTTGTCTTTTTCTTTTCTTTTCTTTTTTTTCCAGGTGGATTCTGTAATTTTCTTCTGTAGATTTTTGTATGTATCTGATTATAGCATTATTTGATTGCCTTTACAACTTCTGGTTGCTTTGGTCAAGTTGTTTGGGGTATGTTGGATATGATACTACATTATATGGTATATAATATCATGATATGGGGATACAATGAAATCACAAGATTGTTTGCCTAATCTTATATTAATAAGTAAATTTATGAACATGCTATTGAAATAAATATGTAAATTTGTTTGAAAATAATGGAGTTAATGCTTTGAATTTGTCTGATGGATCGAGGTCAAAGGTCTTGGTGTGCAATGCTCAAGGCATTTAAGGTCAAGTGTTCCATAGCATTATCATGGTTGTGTGGTGGTGATGATTCATCTACAGGATGTTCATAGGTCTAAAGTCGGGACGGAAATTTTACACCACGTAAGCTATAATTTGAGTGTGTATCTGGTCAAAGCTGGCTTTAAAAAAAAGTTCTTGCCGAGCAGGAAATCAACAAGTGTTGCAATACGTAACCAACGAAATGCGCGGTAACTAATAACTGGCAAGTCAAGCTGGATCTCTGAAATAATGAGTCATGCATGTACCAAAAAAGTTGCACACACAGAGCTTAGCTGTGTTTTGACTGTTTTTTTTCACGTACAGCCATCTTCCATGGCTTCAAGCTCACTGTCTGATGATGCTCGATATTGAGAACCCTCAAGATCAGGACACGTGGCTGATGACATGTCCCAGAACTCAGAAGAAAGAGCCCACAGAGGCCGATCAGGCCTCTCCTGTACCCGACCTGCAATCATAAGTTAGCCCTCCTCGGGGCTCCCTGCGGATTGGCCTCTTCGGTCCCTTAGCTCGTCCTGAGCTGCCACAAGACCAAGGCTTCTCGGCCTCCTCGTTCGTTCCCGAGCCCCTCGGCCGAGGCCGTCTTCCTCGGACCTCCGATCAGCTCCACCGTCTGCAAGCGTAACCGTCGTTCCGCGAATCTCGTCATGCGCGGATTCTCCGCCAGCAACATCCCACATTCCACGCCTTCACGATCCTCATTAATGGGCGATCCGCTCTCTACGCAGGCGTAACGTCGGGAGCGTAACTGCCTGCGAGATTCTTGCGTCTGCTGCTGCGTGCCTCCACCGCTTTATAAACCCCCATCATAGAGAGGTCATGGAAGCCATTTTTACCGCACTTAGCCGTTACGCTGCCCGGATCTTGTACTAACTTGATCGTCGGAGGGTCCTCGGTGGTACCAAACCATCCCGGGACTTCTTTGCAGGTACTCGGCGTCCAACTCCTCAGATCACCAATCTCCTCAAAACCCATTGAAACCCACACACAACAGGGGATCCCCCAGAATCCATCAGGAGATCGACGGAAGACAACATCTGAAGGAGACCCGAAAAGGACCTCCATCACTGTCCCCTTCTATTATATATTATTATTATGACTAGTTTTTTTTTTTATTTGAATCATTATGAGAGACAGACAGAGAGGATCATAGCGGGCTCTCTCTCTGTATATATATATGTGTGTTTTCACGGCATTTTTGGAAGCTAGCAACTATTCCATGGCTCATTCCCTCGTGAGTGTCTGGTCCCTCTCCCTCTCTCTCTCTCTCTCTTTAAGTTCTCTCTTCCTCTCATGAAATGCCAACAGCTATATGATACGTATATATGCATGCATGAGGGATCACAATCACAAGGGACGGATAGAGAGATTGAGAGAGGAAACACAAGAATCTTATTGCTTTAAATTATAGCTAGAAACAAATTATAGCAAAGGCAAAAGATAGGGAGTGAGAGAGAGGGAGGGAGGGAGAGAGGGTGTGTTGTCGATAGAGGTTGATCATCTCACACATCAAGCACACAAGTTAGAGTGACGGTCTAAATCCCTTACCCAAAATGCTATGTCTTGAGAACCTATCGTTCTCAATGCAATATTGAATGGTCCCCTTTTTCTTTGTTTGACCAAATTGGAAGGTCGTCTGATCGATTCTTCAAAGGGTCGCATACAAAAAGGAAAAGAAGTGAAGGCTTCCACCTCTTGAGTGCTAAAATGCTTGGTGACTACTTTGTGTAAGGCTGTGACCCTATAAAATGATTGTGCTTCTCTGCAATCATTTCTCACTTTGATTCAAGCCACTGCTCCATTATCCATATCCCTTTTAATCACATTAATATGCATACTATTTACCCTTTTATATCACAGTCCAGTAAAACCAGAGCCAGCCGCTATCGATTAAACCGCAACAAGAAGACTTTATCTCAAACATATAAATAGCTTATTGTTTTGATTCATTATCATTATCAACCAAAAAAAAAAGCACAAGGCCCTCAAAGGCCCCCAAAAAGCCTCTCTCTACACATAAAGCTAGGCCTATCTTTAGCCCTGTGCCCTGCCCAATATTTTGGGTGTGAGGCTGAGCATCCCACTTCTCTCAATGTAAGCAACCAATGCATACATGTTACAAATATGAGAAGAACAAACTAATAAAATAATACAAAATATTCCAATCTTCACGACACTTTAATGAGATGAAGCAGAGGAGTAGATTGACCACTTTGAATGATGCAGCAATGTCCGTAAACTGCCCTCTAATTTACTCACATCTCTTCTCTCAAAAGCCCCCACCATCTTCATGCATCTCTTTCATTCATCAATGAACAAGAGCCCCCACCACCTTCACAAACAAACACATCTCTTAACAGTAAACAATGGCAGATCCCCCTCCCTTGGGAATCTGCACCATGTCCCACAAAAATTAAATTAAAATAAAAAATCATCAACTCCGAACTCCTCAAAAAAAAAAATAATAGGAATCTGCAAAAAGGAAAGAAACCCAATAAGTAATTTTTGCTAATTAACTAATGAAACGAATTCATGACGTGTCCTTATCATCATCCACCACCCAAAGGCTGCTGCTGTTGCTCAACCTCCTCCTTTTGTTGTTTGGTGGAGGAGGAGAAGATGAAGATGCAGCAGAATCAGAGCTTGTAGCGTCAGCAATTGATGTGATTACTCTAATGTGATGAGGGTTTTTTGGCTCGGTGTCCATCACCATCTCTTGCATGAGGTGGTAGCAACTGGTTATCCCCTCCTACATTAGGCAAAAAACAAGAAGAAACATGTAAAATTTTACTTGTGTCGCTCGTATGTCGTCCGTATCGGTCGGATCTAAGCATTATGTTTGCTTGATATACTGTCTTGGTATCTTTCCAAACGAGTCATGCGAAGGGATTGTTGTTGCGTATTAAGTTTTCTTCAGGAATACAATACACACAACCTACCCATGGATAAAGATTTACGAAATTAGGTCAATAATGCAACATATATATATATATATATATATATATAGAGAGAGAGAGAGAGAGAGAGAGAGAGAGAGATTAACGGAAGAAAGGTGCCATAGAAGGGAATTTCCTCCTATGGCGTCGGAAAAATGCACCCTCCATGTTATATATATATATACCACCTATTAGCAAAAGGATTTAGTTGAAGTGATATTCCGACGTCACCATATCATCATTATATAACTATTATTAGTTAGCACTCTATCAAAATCTATTTAGTCGTGGAATTCGGGGCCTCTCCGGTACCTGAGAGACATGTAAAGCATCTAAACTCTCATTTTCAATTAAATAGAGGTCCCCCACTAAACAATAGTTGGTCGCGTGGTTATTACTTAGCCACTAGACTCTCCGGTGCCAAAATACGCAGCAGATGATCCCAATTGGTATTTTACATAGGAAAATCTTCCAAATAATCCTAAATTCTCCAAAACCTACAAGATTCTATGCAATATATATAACACCTAGCGTACGCCTTTAGTTGAAGTGATATTCCAACATAATCATTATCGTCGTTATATAACTATTATCTATTAGCACCTCTCCATCAAAATCTATTAAAGTTATGGAATTCGGGGCCTCTCTGGTACTAGAGAGGAATGTAAAGCACCAACCGGCTTTTTTTCAATTAAATATAGGCGCATGCTAAACAATAGTTGATTGGGCGGTTCTTAATTCGCCACTGGACTCTCCAATGCCAAAACACACGATGGACGGTCCCAATTGGTATTTCACATGGGAATATCTTCCACATTGGCTAATTCTTCAAAAGCTATGGGTAACTATTTTCGCGTAAAAAATTAGTCATATCTCACCTTGGTTAGTCCAATGCACCAAGTTATGGCAGATCCTGGGTTGCTAATTAGTCCCAAATCAGGAGCCTCGCCTGCTGCACACATTATGGCAGCTGCAGCCATAGATGATGGGCAATGATCCAAGAACTCAATGTCTGCAACAATTAATGTCATGTGCACCAAATGTGTGTTAGCATTTGCCCTACATATCGATAGAAATGCTCTTTGCCAATAAAGTTTGGTTAAATTTTTTTTTTACCATGGATTGTTGCTAAGATAATTTGAGTGGCATGAGAAACCAAATATCTAGAGTATGCTCCACTAGGGTCAGCCTTATAAGCAAAGAAGTCGACGAATGTGAAGGGCGTGACGGACCGGAGCCTCCATTTTAGCGCGGTGAGCACTAGAAGCTCCATTTTACAGACCGTCCTCGGCTCGAAGATGAACTTCGCGCCCTCTACCTACATTCAATGGCATCGTTAATTTTCGGATGATGTACGAATAAAATCGTAGAAATTAGACTGCATGTATCGATACCTGCAGATCAAGAAGGGATGGGATTAGGGTTTCTTCCATTTTTGCAGCTAGAGAAAGGCAAGCTACAGATAGGAGTTGGAGTGCCCATCCCTTTGCTTCCTAATTTAGATTATGACGAAATATTTTAACATCAGTTTAGCGACACGAGAATTAGAGGTAGATCTAAACGAAAATAAGTGGATTAAAGCTTGGCATGAAAATATGGTCGCTATATAAAATACCGAACATCGTTAATTAATTCGAATATATAACATAAGATTTTATATTATGATATTTAACATTTGAGAAATCACCTAAACTATTACATTAGAAAGTGTTTTTTAACTAGATTAGTACCCTAGAAATGGCACACAAAAAAAAATTCTGGATGGGGGTGTTGGTGGGGGGGCCACCAAAGTGCATTTTCAAAAAAATAAAAATAATATTTAAAATATCATTCATTACACAATTAAATTGGGCAAAAGAGATTCTGGAAAGTATTTCCCATCATGATGCTGAGCTGACGCTGACGTGGCAATATCTCATTGATTTGTAATGTAATTTAAACATCTTTAACAAAAGTAACCAATCAAGTCGCACTAAACACTCCAAATTTCCAATAAAAAATTCTAGACAAACTTCGACAATATGCAAAATCATATTTCTACTCTGAGCCGGAGTAATGTAAAATTCTCATTTCACATTTTTACATGGAAGTTGGTTATTCAGCGTACATGACGTGATATATAGACGACCGGGATTGGAAAAGAAGAAAATATACTTAATTTTCTTACTAAATTTTAACACGGTTTGTTTGTGTGTCATGTCATGGACGGTGGATACGATTTGACCCCACAAGAACAGTATTAAGATAAGACGGATTTCAAAAAGGCGGTGAGACGGTACCGGTAAGCTGTGAGCCGACAAAAACCGGTCGAAATAATTGACGGCCAGATACGCCGTCAACGGCTGAAAACCGTACAACTCCTGCACCTACAAAAGGGGAAAAAATCCGAGTGAAGAAGGAAAAATAATCAGCAATTAAACCGCTGCGTTAGCAGTCGCAGCACACCTTGAGGATCCAAGCGACGGCCTCGCGGCGGGCGAACGAGTCGAGCGATTTGGACCGGAACCTCGCCGGGTAGTCGCGGCCCGGCGAGTAGTCGGACTCGCCCTCCAAGAACTCGGCGATCGACTCGTCGGAATCTCCCGGGAACACGTGGCCGGAGGTCTCCTGCTCCGCGGGATCGTCGGTGAAGGCGCCCCCGGCGCTCTCGGAGCAGAGGAGGTCGCAAGGAAGGGAGTGGAGAGGCATGGCGGCGGCGAGCCGTTCATTGGTTATCCATCTCCGCGGAGCAGCAGAACGCGGAGTGGGGGGAGAGTGAGGGCAGCGTTGGGGGAGTGAGAGAGAGAGAGAGAGAGAGATGATTGAATAAATAATGAGAGAGAGAGAGAGTGTGTGTGGGGGGAGAGAGGACATTATAACAGGGTCTAGTTTTGATTATTTTTTTTTGTTGTATATGCTCAACACTACTTAAGGTTTTTGTTTTGTTTTTCCTCCCTAGCAAAAAAAAAATAAAAAAAAATTGTTTGTATTTTGATCATTTGTTTACAAATGGATAGCCAAATTTTAAGACGGAGAAGAAGCGGGACGGTAATAAATATCAGCTCTAGTAACAGATCATTGAAGTTCGGTTCGGTTACTAATAAACTGAACCTGGAGGAAAAAAACCCAGCACGTTCAGCTAGCGAACCCGAACCTACTAATAAAAATACCCAATATAGCTAGATAGATCAAAGCTCTAACTCGAAGCCCAATAACTCGATAACTAATAACCCAAATATTCTTATCGAGCTCAATAGCTCATAAGCGCTCATTGGCTTTTTAAGACCCTTGCTCACGTTCACGAGCTGTTATTCAAATAAACTCAGGCGAGCGTTGAATCGGACAGACAAACTCAACTTAGCAAACCCAGCCTTTTCCCTCTTGATTTTATAGAGGCAACTGGATTCTCGGATTAATAATTAATTTAAACAAATATCGGAACAGAAATCCCTTGTTGTCCGGCTCAACTTCTTTTATGTGCCGAGAAGAGTTATGAAGAAGGCATTTTGAATACATTCCGACACATAATTTACTTTTTGATGGCACGGATAAGTCCAAAGAGGTTTGTTTTTATTTTCAATTTCACTTTCACACAAAAGAAAATAATGTTTGCAGCTTATCATGAGTCATTCTTGAAGAAAAACTAACGGACATTGTGCGTCATCCATAGAGTTCAAAGAGTTTGAGATGATTGTTAGTTTATATTTCAATTATTGATGGAATTATCAATGATCTTAGATTGTTGGTTATGAAATTATCACGCACTAATGATGAAAAACTAATGCAAACTTTCTAAAATTATCTCAACGCTACAAAGTGTTGAGGTTATGGAGACATTTATGGCTAAGATTGTTGGTGGATGTCAACACCTGGCCTATACCCATTTATATATTGAGTAGATGAAGTTGAAAACTATTAGATCCTAGCATTTGGTCAAGCAAATATTAACTTGATGGGTCAGAAAAATTATTGAAGCCTTTGTGTCGATCTTGGTCAGGATTTTGAATCCACAACCATGAAAACCAAAATGCGGATCGGGTTTAACCCGAACAAACCGACCGAATTAATGATTTTGGGTTCCTTTAAAATCAACACTATACTCGTCCGAACCTGGTTAGATGAATAGAACAATACGAAACCCGTTTGTCCAAATCCTAAATTGAGTCCAAAAACCAACCCGTTCCTTGCATATAATGGATTTAGACGATTCCGCTTATATATATAAATGTCAAGTACCCATCCAACCCGATCCACTTCACACCCTCTTGCTAATGTGTAAACGTTTTGAATTATTCACGAATAATTCGAAAAATCAGCGAATAATTCATACAAAACACGAATAATTTGTAATATCAAAACCCAGCTCTTCATATGTTAATTTCTTTCTCGAAATGCTTCCTGAATATTTCCCGAATACCTACCGAATTTTTTCCGAATATCTGCCGATTTTTTCTGAATAGTTCTCAAAATCCGAATTTTCGACCTAGACGGGGTTTAATCCCGAATTTATTACTATGCTGGTAATTACACTTTGGATGTTTATCAAGGGAGGGAATAGTTAGCATGATTGTGACATATCAAGTTATGGAAAAGTTAGGATGATATTAGAATCTTGGTATCTTAAGAGTTGAAAGAGCAGGTGAGTCATAACTTCAGGTAATGCCACCAACATAAAAAGAAAAAAAAAAGCTTTTTGAAATCGTTTTTTAATCTAATTTTCCTAGTCTTTTAAATTAACATGAGCCTTCACATATAACTTTTTAACCGAAAAATAAATGTGGTCATTTATTAGAATTAATGAGACATGTAACCCAAAAATTAAATAAATGTGGTCATTTATTAGAATTATGAGACATGTAACCCAAAAATTAAATGATGTCAATTTTTAGAATTAAATATGGGAACGCGTGGGCTCAAAACCATATAAGAGAGTTTATCTCATCTATCTACCGGTCAAAAAATCAACTTTCCGTAATTTTTATCGGCATGGTCCAAACATCCAACTTGATCTTTATGGTCAAAGACATATGTATATCAATTTTCATATGATTTTGATTCTCTTTTGACAGTTTATTTATTATGCAAAAATTTTATTAGAGGTAAACCATTAAATTTTCTTGGATGTCCCCACATACCTAATAACAAAGAAAAGGATTTTTTTTTAATATAAATGTCCTTAAATGAAACCTTCCATTTGGATTTTGCAAAAAGGCTTTTTTCCTATCTAAACCCCTATAATCTTTACTATTTTTATATACATCCGCTTGGTCTTTGAATTTATATAAACCCCCTTGAAACCATTAACAACATTACAAGAAACAACTATAAGAGACATTTGATCAAAATGGAAACCTTTTGACCCGCAGTAATAAATTTTCTTTTGTCTGTTCAAAACGAAATCAAATTGGATATTCTTTCCGACTTGCTGTAGTTTTTATCAATTTTTATGGGTCGCGATATTACCAAATCTTTATTTGATAAATCCACACTAAAAATTATGTATGGACAAAACTAATCCTAATTATATCAGCATTTAATTTTTGTATTTTTATGTTATCCTTTTTCTTGATTCGGATCCAGATACCATTCACGGTTTTGATGTAGCATTATTCGGTGTCGATCGCAGAATAGTTGTCGTCAGCGAGATCACAAGATCCGCAACCTCGCACGAAAATCCACAGCAAGGGACGGACCCACATAGGACTCAGCGGGGACATGTGCCCCATGGAAAATTTATGAAAAAAGAAAGCCTAACTCGATTTGTTAATGCTATAATAATTTTATGATAAGAAAAAATGAATGCACTATGTGTAAGTGGTTGTGTAGCTTTTGTATTTTAGGAGGTTATGAGTTCAATTCCTGTCCAATTCCTGTCGTGGACAATTATTTTAACTGTTTTTTTTTTATATTTTAATTAACTTTAGTATAAATCTGAAAGTATAGTTTTTATAAACGTTTTATTGAGAAAAAAATATAATATCTTGAACCAACTCTTGTTTTATATATATATATATATATATATATATATATATATATATTTGTGTGTAAGCTATTAATATAACCAAAACACAATAATTAATGTGTTCTCTTCTTCTTTCTCCGAAGAAAAAATATGGAAAAAAAATTTATGGCCTCAAGTGCATATCGATTGCTTTGATGTTTTCTTTTGGATAAGAATTGCAATGTTTTTTCCCTAAAAAAAGGTTTACGCTTTACGATTGTTCTTCATATATACACATGCACATCACATTTGCAACAAAATTAGCTTGTCACAATTTCACCAAAAGCTTAATTTGCATGGTATAGTTCAAAATATAAAGTCTTATAAAAAAGATACTGGAAACAATAATATTTTATTAATGATTAAATTTAGGATTAATCATAAATTATATTATATTTTCGAATTATATCAGTTCTAAATTTATGCACATTAAATTTTTAACGGAATCTTGATACATGTGTCCCTACTGATCAAAATTCATGGGTTCGCCACTGTCCGCAACCTCACGGGCCCGTCAACACCGCAATCGAGCTCTCCATATTGTTGAGATCCTCATGCGACAAGATTGAGATGAGGGCGTTGAGGTCCTCGTCGGGGAGCCGGTATTTGACGCACCAATCTTGCCTCCGAACACGTCGCAGATCTTGACCAGCAAATCTGCTAAAGTCAAGAAACGCCGGAGCGAGAGGATCGAGGTGAGCAGAGGTTGTTGGAGAGGTTGAGGAGACGAATGTGAGAGTGGAAGGAAATGGGGAGGGAGGGGATGTGGCCGGTGAGGTTGGAGGAGGAGAGGTCGAGGACGACGACATGGCGGATGAAGGGTCGCAAGTGGAGGAGGAGCGATGTGATGCGATTTTGAGTAAGGGAATTAGAGGCTGATGTAGTTGGGGTTAATTTTGTCCATCTATAAGTTTTTGCATGGATTTATCAAATAAGGGTTTGGCAATATAGCCACCCATTTTTATTACAAGCTTTTACCAATTATTCAAAAATTTATACAATATTATCATTGTTTTCATCTATCTCACCATATTCTGCCCATTCCTTGATATGTTTTTTTCCCCGAAAAGAAAAGGTAGGGAAATCTTTACTCATTAAAATATATAAATAAAAGGTGTTTATACAAAATCAAACTATTTCGTTAATATATAATTATTGAATATGAAGGTCTAAGCAAGATAATTTAAAGGCCAAAACAAAGTTGAATACAAAGGATATGTGTCACGCCCCATTTCCTAAAAGACAGTAGCATATACGTGACTATGCCCGTGACGTTTTTATATCTTGAAAGCATCTTCTCCAAGATAGATACGTTAAGCGTTAAGCGTTAAAGTAAGCAGTTCTAATATGATAAGAATTTAGCAAGAGAATAAATCCAACTACATTTATTACATTTCAAATCCACAGTGTTCAAAAAAAGCTGACACAAGTCAGAATAGAAAATGCAATGATCCCAAAATTTCTATACCTTCGTATTATCTTTCTTAATAAAATACTGTGGTTATTTTTGTATTTTCCGTATAAATATATTTTCTATTTATTCTCTCATCCTTGTCTCTAATTCTTTTTCCAATTTCCCTAAACCCAATAACCCAAATTCCATTTTCTATTTTCCCCCAGAATTTAACCCATGGAAACCCATTTTCTTTTTATCTAAATCATATAACCCATAAACCCTAACCCATATTCTTTTCTTTATTTTTTAAAACCAGACCCATTTATTTTTTATAAGCAAAACAAAATGAAATCCCAAACCCAAGCCTAAACTTACTTTTCTTTTTCTTATCCTTTTCAACCTGCAGCCCAACACTTCTTCTTTCAATTACTTCTCAATTTTCTTTTCCCCCTTGCTTCTTTTCTCCTTTCTTCTACTAAAACCATGTTTCCCTTCACCTTCTCTTTCCCAAATTAAAACCCCTTTTAACACCCCACATCAATTCCCTGCTCAAAACAAAACCGACCCCATCTCCTCTCTCCTCCCTTACTCTATTTAAACAGCCCTCACCCTCATATGTATATAACCTCTCTCCTCCCTTGCTCTATTTAAACAGCCCTCCTTCCATTAAAGTTTAAATAAGTTTGTTTGAAAACCAGCTATGACTTTTGAAAATCAGGCGGCACCTCCTTTGTAAATTTTGAATAAAACCAAGTACAAAACATAATAAATATAAAGTATCCTCAACGGAAGCTAGTTTCCACGCTCAAACGGCGGAGCAACCACGCAGATAATATACGACGTCCAAGGCGAAAAAAAGAAAGCGAAACATGAACAGAAACAATATAAGTCGATTCCAAACGAGTACGACGCCCAAATATACATAACATCTAAGTCTCACTTCTAAGTCCATACATTACAAGTTTTGGTCGATGGAGTTTTTAACTAGATCCAAAAGAATATATACATATACAATATGAGATTACGATACGATATGTAACCCACCTACCAAAGCAATCACCGAAGTAAAAAGTATGTCGGCAAGCCGCTACTGATCTGAACGGTAAATCCTGTAAGAAACTGGGGCACAACAGGGATGAGTTGCCAGCTTAGTGAATAAAATTATACTGCAAGGTAGAAATCGAAACATATAACGATTTACTTAGGTCATAAAGTATAGTACTATCATGTCTTGTACTAATATACATATAATGCACAAGTACTATAAACGCATCAATATCTATCGTGTAAACATGGAAATATATATATATATATCCAAGTATAAGCCTATAAAATAACCGAAATATGTATGTAAAACCCTTTCAAAATAGCCGTATAATACGTAAATCACGGCACAAGTAGTAGACGTCGTTTTATAAAATATGTGTTTTGCTTTATGTATACGTCTCGGATCTTAGAAATGAGTTTTAAGAAGGTTTCTGTTTAAAAGATCCATGTGTCATCCCAGACACGTCAAAATAGTAAGACTATAGCTCATTTGGAAACCTCTTTATGTATATCAATATGTGAAAATAGTATTCAGGTACTGCCTCCTGGATCAGTCTTGTTCGGCTACTAGCATAATCTATAATGGTGTATCTCAACAGATTATGCAAATATCAACATACGAGTGTACAGCATCGACACTCTAAATCTTACGAGTGTCCATCATCGGCACCTAACTCATTATCTACCGAGTGTCCATCATCGGTACTCAACTCATTATCTACCGAGTCTCCATCATCGACACTCAAAATCATCATAAATCTCGTGTTTATTACTGACACGTAACTCCCGATATCGTATGCACCGTCTCGTCAGACCAGTCCTCACTCGATATCAATAGCCCCAGTTGGTATCCCCCGTATTTCCGTCATGCTCTAATCTATCTCCGGTATCGAGTGTCCTTGCTAAGCTCCATGCCTCAAACGCGGCTTTTCTGCCCCTGGCCTCGACCGGGTCACCATATATCCGACTGTATACCCCATCACTCAGTCCGGATATGTGACATATCCGCACCGTATAGCTCCCCCACTCGGTTCGGAATAAAATCAAATCAGAAAATATCAAGCTCATGGTAGACACCAACTCATCGTATCGAGAGAAAACATCAAGTTAAGAAGAACAATATTTGCATAATTTATTATGATGATATATATATATAACACACACATATATATAGCAGTCTCCCATACTACTGATATATATCATCGCAGATAAAAATATCATAAAACCGATAACAATCATATATGAATACCTATGGTATTCACAACTCAATCAACAAGTAACATAATATGTCGTACATAAATATAATCAACACGTAAACAGATGCGGCAGTTCTACTGTGTCATGGCAATACTAATGATGTGTAGTGCAGCATACGCATCTGTGCTCGTGCAGCATGACAATCATTAGTATTTGTGCAAGTGTTCTATAAATGTGTTCATAAAAGAATAGATTTCAATCCCTATCCACCGCCTATATATATAATTATGAATCAATCCCCCAGATATAAGGAAGTCCTACTAAACCGTATCAATATCTACGTGAATATAACGTATTATAGCAATCTTACAGTGTCATGGTAGTACCAATGAGGTGTAATGTAACATGTGCGTCTGTGATTTGTGCAACATAATACTCATTGGTAAGTGTACAGTGTCCTATTAATGTGTTCGTATGAAAATAATAACGCAACTAACACATATAACGCAACTAACGTATGTAGGGTGTTTTTCGTCACCCCAGTGAGATGGGAATACGCGAGCGCTTGTCAGGCGTACTACAGATTCCCCCTGCCTAGGGTAGGCCGGGGTTTAATGATTGTGGGGATCCGAATCTCCGGCAGCCGCGGACTAAGCTGCCGTTAATTACCCATCGCCTTTGGGGCGAGGGAACCTCCGATTAACGGGTTAAACTGGTCATACGAACTCAATGCGCAGTGTGCGCGTGTTTTGAAAGGGGTTTTTGGATATATCGGGAGCCACGCAGAGTTTTTACGGGGGTCCCGCTACCCGGATAGCGGGCTGGGGGTCAAGGGGGCTAGCAGCCCCCTTGCGGGGTTCGGGGCAGCGCCCCGGCCCGAAAATTTTTTTGGAGGGGGAGAATGTGGCGGAGTATGTATATGTGTGAATTTGTATACATATGTATATGTATATGTATGTACATAAAAAGAGGGGGAAAAGGCATCCAAGGGATGCGTGGGGGCCAGCGCCTTGAGCGCTGTGCGCTTAGGTGCTGTGCGCTCAGGCGCAAGCGCGCGCGCTTGCGCCACGTGTCGGCACGTGGGCGCTTTGCGCAACGCGCGTTGCGCGCAGGTGCGCAAGCGCGCGCGCTTGCGCCACGTGTCGGCACGTGGGCGCTTTGCGCAACGCGCGTTGCGCGCAGGTGCGCAAGCGCGCGCGCGCCACGTGTCGGCACGCGGGCGCTTTGCGCAATGCGCCACGTGTCGGCACGCGGGCGCTTTGCGCAACGCGCGTTGCGCGCAGGTGCGCAAGCGCGCGCGCGCCACGTGTCGGCACGCGGACGCTTTGCGCAATGCGCCACGTGTCGGCACGCGGGCGCTTTGCGCACTTGCGCAAGCGCGCGCGCCACGTGTCGGCACGCGGACGCTTTGCGCACTTGCGCTGCGCGCCGGAGAGGACAAGAGGCTTTTAGCCTGAAAAAAGATTTCTCAAAAGAGAAATCAGAGAGGAGTCGGGCTCCTGAATGTGTTTTGGGTTTAATGGAAGTGGTTCTTCTTCTTCCTCCTGTTGCTTGCTGGATCTTGAAGATCAAGAGATGTGAAATCTCAAAATCTCTCCTTTTTAAGATCTGATGACAGATCCAAGTTCCCCTATGTGGGTTTTGTGGTGAAAAACTAATTTGTTTTGAAAAAGGAAGAGTAAAACTCTTGATTTAATTCAAAAGAAAGAAGAAGGTTTTGGAACCTTGGAGAAGGAAGAAAGAGCTCAGCTCTGAAACTTTTTTGGAGAGAGAAAAAAGTTGTTGAGATATTTCATTATCCTTGCCTTTATAGGCTATACACTTTACACATAGCCCCTTGGGCTTCACAAAATGGCATTTTGCCTATCCCATGGCTCATGTGCCATTTCTTTTTGCACATAAGCCATGGGCTTTACAAAAATTTGGCTTTATGCCTATTTTTCTTACATTTATCCGAAAATAAAATAAAGGAAATACAACAAAATTATTTATTACAAAATTTTTATCTTGTCATGGGGGAGGCCGGCCGCTTCATGTTCGGGCTCGACCCGGACATGGGCCCACTGGATCTGGGCTTGGGCCCACTTGGCTTGGGGTTGACTTTGATTTTGACTTGGTCAACCGGGGTGTAAATTTTTACCCCAACAACGTATATAACATGCAATCGAATCGCGAGCGTATAGAAAATAAGCTAATCGTAACGTATATAATTATTAAACGTAGCTAACTATTATGATCTATACCGTTACCATTGAAAATGGAACGAAATGTTATTTTGCAAATAAGTAAGCTGTAGTATATTTAAATAGATATCCGTTTTGGAAATAGCAGCACATTCTTATTATTTATCATTTAAAAATGGAAACGACGCAAAAATATTCTGAACAAATTTTTTTGGGGTGATGCCCTTTATGAATCTTGGTTATGTTATCTTCTATCAACAGTAAAATGATGCAAAAATATTCGGAACAAATTTCTCATTAAGACTTAATGAGAACAAATATCTCATTGCGACTCTAATCATGATTTTCCTTGAATCTGCTTTTTCAGATCCAGGAAACAACATGAATTTTTCAGCTAATCAACAAATCCGCCTCGCCCGATCATAATATTTCGCCTAGGAATTTTGAAGATTGAAAAACAAGAATAAAGGTTGCAAATAACGCTAAGAATTGTTTTAATCCAAAAGCCATATATTGCGATTAGTACATGTCCGAATAAAATTGGGCATGTTATGAATGAACATATCATCAATTTTTCAGCATATCACACACTGCAACAATTCCTCATGGAGACGGAACAAAATAAGGAAAAAGATTTAGTGGCTTGCGCATTCAATCCATATTCCTTTACAATTATAAACATTCATGGCATGTATCTGCCCCTTTCAGATGTCAACTCCGGCCGAGCTCTACCATGTGCCACATATTTCAAAGATCCTTGTTTGCCGGAACAAGTTTCAGCAGCTTTGCGAGCTCGTACGATTTGAAATCTTTTCCGACCATAAGCTTAGATCTAGAGGAGTTTTCCCATCCTGAAAAGCACAACCAAAAGAAAAATGTCAGGGCATGGGAGAGCAGGGGAAAGCTTGTTCACATTTGGAATTTCAATTGTTTAACAGATTTCAAATCTGCACAAATTATACTACTAAAATGTGAATATCGTATAGCATATGCAAAGCTTCTGGTATTGCAAGAAGAAAAGAATTAGAGAAATCAGATTGCAACGACTTGTCGTGCAAATATTAGTTACCAAGGAACAACTTTTAGTTTAATTGCCGACTGATTGTTCAGCGACGAGGCAAAATAGCATTTCATGAATGCTTCTATTGACCCATGAGCGCAACAAGAGGACCAATTAGTAATTGTAGTCCTAATTTCATCGAGACACAAACATCTTATAGCAGCTAGCCACTATTGCTTATCAAAATTTGAGAAGAGAGGCCCTATAAGACACACATGGTGCCTGATAAGATGATTAATGTAGAAATTTTTCGTTATCAAATCTGACAAAGATCGCTAGATTCCCGATGCAGGTCTGTGGTATCCCCCTAAGTCGAATCGAAAATAAGCATATTCACTTGTTAACAACTACAGATAAAATGATAAGCAATATTCAATATCATGATTATCCGTTGAATGTAAGCTTTGCGATTGTTACCTTAGTTTTCCTTGTCTTATCAGTACCATTTACCAACAATATTTTCGCTATGACTCTCGATCGACTTTGCATAGCAACATGCAGTGGAGTCCAGCCGTCCTGCACACAATATTTGCAATTGAATTTGGTAAATCAAAATAAATTTATAGTACAAAATCATCAAATCCTATCAGAACTCACTTTATCAGCAACATTTACATCGACTTTGTATTTAATCAGTAACTTCACGGTTTGCATGGCGCTAACTTGAACTGCATAATGTAGCGGGGTGGCACCGTCCTGTTATAAAAACGACAAATTTACTTCATGATACAAAATTATCAAGACAATTCAAGCCTACTGTGGCATTGAAGTAACAACAGATAAATTGACTCCGGTATATAATTGGAGAGATACCATATTAGTTTGAATAAATAGACAACATTGATGAATCAACATTGACGGTCCCTTTTCCAACATTAACAAGTAATTCCTCACCTTATCCTTAACATGAGGATTTGCCCCTTTCCTAAGAAGATGGCTGATAACGGCCTCTTTTTTGCCGATCACTGCCTTATGCAAAGCGGTAAAACCATCCTGTTACACCGAAATCACTCGACCTTCGTTTATATAGATAACAGAACTTTTTTTACAAAAAAAAACATGGGGTAATATTTTGTTAAGGAACGTTGAAGCACCTTGTCAAGAGAATCAATATCCGTACCATACTCCCTGACCCTAATGACCAAAGAACGGAGTGAGCGCTAGCGAGGAGTTTGTCCATAAAGGGAATCTGACTTGATAGTGCTAAAGTATGGAATTGGCTCCATTTCATCTGTTTTAGGGGGGAGAAAGAAACATACCGAAGTTATCAAAAGCTCTATATGTTCTTTTTCCCAAGGCAACTCATATTGAATATAATCCTTCAAGAAAAATGATTATTGCACACTAAGAAAGGGATGTAAACAGATACGGATAATCCGAACTGACACCATGATTTTAGCCAAATTCGATGACACACTAAGAAAGGGATGTAAACAAATATGGATAATTCATATCCGATTTCTATCAAATATAGTTAACAATTTCATTTCCGATGATTATCTGTATTTGTAATCACATTTGCTAATTTCCACCGGATACAGATATGGTAACACCTATATTCATTCTGTATCCGTATCCGATAACAAAAATATTAAGTTTTGACTTTATCAGGTATATATCATTCAATCTTCATTTCATATCAGTATACATATCCGATTTTTACCAAATACCGATTGTATTTCCCATTTCCAATGACTATCCGTATCCGAATCGTATTTGAAACCGTTCATGACTATCCGATAAGGATATGCTAACATCTATATATCTGATTTGTATCCAATCCGTTTACATCACTGACACAAAGTACAAAAACGAAGAAGAAGTATTTGTTTGCCTGAAATACTTAACCGTTGATATTTTGGCAGGAACAGGAGCCTCTTCTCTCACAAAACGGCCCTTACAACAGCAGTTCGATTTCTGTCAAAAGACAAGGTTTTATGAAATCAGATTCGTGATACATTTGTATGAACATTGTTGTTCTTTGAGGAATTTGAACAAACAGATGGAGGGCAAACCTTTGACGAGCTCGTCGAATTCATCCGATACCGGAGTAGCGCTCGGAGCGTCATCCGCCTCTTCTTCTTCGTTGTCTTCGTCGAATTCGTGGCGGGAGCCATCGTCAGGGTCTTCCCAGAAGTGTTGAGAAGAGCTCCTCCATTTGGAACTTGAACACTTCAAATTCGAAGGCGATAGATGATGAAAAACCCTAGGCCTAGGGTTTAAGATAAGAGGGAGGTAAGGGTTTAGGGTTTTGAGGGGAGCAACAGAAGGATGAGGTACTGATGGAGCTCCTTTTCAGGCCTCCGTCAGATGTTGTCTTCCGTTGATCTCACGGTGAACTTAGCTGTTTATCCTTTGTTGCGTGTGGGTCTCAATGGGTTTTTGGAGGAAGAGGTGAGGAAGCTGTTGCCGAGTACCTGCAAAGAAGTCTCGGGGTGGTTTAATACCACCGAAGACCCTCTAACGCTCAAGTTAGTGATGAGATCCGAGTAGAGTAACGGCATAAAGTGTAAAGAATGGCTTACTTGACCTCTCTGTGATGGGGGTTTATATAGCGGTGGTGGCATGCAGCAGCAGGCGCGAGAATCTTTCTGGCAGTTACGCTCCCGACGTCATGCCCGCGTAAAGAGTGGATCGCCCATTAATGGGGATCGTGATGGCGTGGAACGTGGGATGTTGCTGGCGGAGAATCTGCGCATGACGAGATTTACGGAGCGGCGGTTACGCCTGTGAGTGGTGGAGTTGGTCGGTCGGAGGGACCGAGGAAGATGGTCTCGGTGGGAGAGCTCAGGAACGAGCGAGAGGGCCGAGGTATCTTGGTCCTGCGGTAGCTCGAAGGCGAGCTGAGAAGCCGAGGAGGCCAATTTGCAGGGGGGCCCTGAGGTGAGCCAGCTTTGTGCTTGTAGGTCGGGTACAGGGGTGGCCTGATCGGCCCCTGTGGGACCTCTCTTCTGAGTTCTGGGACACGTCATCTGCCACGTGTCCTGATCTGGAAGGTCGCCAATATAAAGCATCATCATTAGCCCCCCACTCTTGTCCCGACCAGCTGGTGGGCCGGGCCAAGAGTGGACTGCCGGGCCGTCCGGGGAGAGCTCCCTCCTAAGATTTCGTCAGGACGCGTCCCCGGGCTGTCAACTGCCTTTTCTGCCAGCGAATCGGGGCGAAATCTCTGCATTTAAGGAAAATGCGCCGGTTTATGCATCTTGTCACTGAAGCGACTGTCTGCGTGTCAAGCGTCGGTAGGCCGACGCGACGTGTGCAGACCTGTGGACTGATGGGGCGCAGCCCAGTGTAGGCGTGACATGTGGAGCGATCGGCCGTCGAGTTGATTTCGATCGCTTGCCGAGTGTGCCAAGCGCTGCTGAGAAGGAGGCACCTCCATGGCCCCGAAGTCGAGGGGGGATTACTCAGGCTTGGATAGACCTGATGTCTCTCGTTGGGGATTCGGATCCGCTGCATGTGATGGGCTCAGTGGTCTCGTTATGAGGGCTACAAACCCGCAGCGTCTGTTGTGCAGGAGGATGCCTTCTGGGGATGACCGAGTAAGGAAGCTGCTCGGTTGGTCTTGGCGAGGGTCTTGACCCCTGACGTTGCGAGTAGGAAAGCTACCGGCCAGGGGTAGTCGAGTCTGGAAGGACTTTGATCCTTGTCTTTGTTGGGTAGGAAGCTACCCGCCGGGATGCGCCGAGTAGGAAGGGGCTCGGTGGCCTCGTGAAGAGGGCTTCAGACCCTCGGCGTTTGATGGGCAGGAGGACGCCTGCTGGGGATGCACCGAGCAGGAAGGAACTCGGTGGCCTCGCGATGAGGGCTTCAGACCATCAGCGTCTGATGGGCAGGAGGATGCCCGCCAGGATGCGCCGAGCAGGAAGGAACTCAGCGGCCTCACGATGAGGGCTTGAGATCCTCAGCATCTAATGGGCAGGAGGATGCCCGCTGGGGATGCGCCGAGCAGGAAGGAACTCGGCGGCCTCGCGATGAGGGCTTCAGACCATCAGCGTCTGATGGGCAGGAGGATGCCCGCTGGGGATGCGCCGAGCAGTAGGAACTCGGCGGTCTCGCGGTGAGGTCTTGAGACCCTCAGTATCTGATGGGCAGGTGGACACCCGCTGGGGATGCGCCGAGCAGGAAGGAACTCGGTAGCCTTGCGATGAGGGCTTCAGACCGTCAGCGTCTGATGGGCAGGAGGATGCCCGCTGGGATGCGCCGAGCGGGAAGGAACTCGGCGGCCCCATGATGAGGGCTTGAGATCCTCAGCATCTGATGGGCAGGAGGATGCCCGCTGGGGATTGTTCTGCTCCGAAAGACGGCGCAAGACAGACGTTTTGCTTGAAATTCGGGGCAGATGCTATTTGGTTTTATCCGTCCATCTCTCCGAAGATGCCAAATTGATTTATGGCACCGTGTATCGGAGGTTTAGACGGATGCGGCCGATGTAGCAGACTTCGTCAGATTCCCCCTCGCTTGAGGGGTTTTTGATTGTGGGGACGCTCTTCCCTGCAGGCACAAGCCCCTGCAGTTAATTATGCTACCGCATCGCGGTAACAACTTTCTCCTTCTCTAGAATTTCACTTCGTGTCGTGGGTGTTTGTGTTGTTTGTGATTGCCCATGGATTGTATACGGAGACTAATTTATGTCGTCGCCCGTAGAACGTGGATTAGTCCAAATCCGTATTTTCTTAGATTTGGATTTGGGGTTTTGGTTTAAGGATACGTTAGCCGTATTTGAGGCTAAGCTCAACTTAAACGTTTGTTAAGGATACATTAGTCCAGTTTGAGACTAAGATCAACTTAACAGGATCGTTTAGATCAGACAAAAGAGCGTTTGGGCTCTATTGTTCCAGTTTAGAGACATAGTGGTCCATCATTCCCGTTTTGGGGACAAATGTTAGTTTAAGGACGCATTAGTCCATGATTTTAAGGACGCGTCAGTCCATGAGTTTAAGGACCCTACAGTCCATGAGTTTAAGGACGCATCAGTCCATGAATTTAAGGACCCCACAGTCCATATTGATGTGTGGTTATCGGGACCCGTCACCTCTCTGACGACGTTGAAGAATTACAACGACAAATATCAGAGGAGTTCAGAGATGTACCCTTGAACCGGGTGTAAATTGATTTGAGAGAGCAGTCGTGCTCGATTCAATTTAATTTGAGAACTTACGGTCAGAATTGGGCTAAGTCCAGTTGAAAATGTTCAATGTTTTATCTGCATTTGGCCTGTTAGACCTTTACTAGGGCTCTACCCCTGTTTAATAATGCATGGCATTTTTGTTTGGTCTATTAGACCTTTATTTGGGCTCTGCCCTTTTTTTAAATGATGCACAGCATCTGTTTTGGTCTGACAGACCTTTGTTTGGGCTTTATCCCTTTTATAATGCATTGCATTTTTATTAGGCCTGTTAGGCCTTTTAATTGGGCTCTGTCCCTTCTTTTTAATAATGCACTGCATCAATTAGTCTGACAGAGCGCCACGTGGCTTGTCATGCGCTTTGCGCCAATTAAAGAGCGCAAGGCGCCAGCGCATATGGAGGTGACACGTGTCGCGCTCTAGTGAGCGCAAGGCTGTTAGCGCAGTGCGCTGCGCGAGTGCGCTGCTGACACGTGGCGCGCTCTGATGACTTGCGCCAATTTAAGAGAGCATCGCTCTGTTTTAGAAGCGCATAGCGCAGTTTGTTCTGGGGCTGACACGTGGCGCTCCCTGGTGGCTTGCGCCAATCCAAGGGGTGCAACAGTGCAAATTTCAAAAGTGCAACGCACTGTTTAATATTTTGATCAAATTTAGATCAAAGAAAACAAGTTTTTCTTGTTTTTCTTGTTTTCAGAGAACCAGTGGTTCATCTAAAGGCAATGTCTTTATACAGAAGTAAATTACTTCTTCTTTTTTTTTAATTATTTTTTATCCAAGATCTTGATCTTGTTCTTAGATCATTGATCTCTTTTAGAAGAAATTCTTCTTTTATTTAAAGGTTTTTACCTTTTCTTTCTCTGAGCTCTTCTCAAAATTTTTCTAGAGGAGTTCTGTGTGTCTCTATCTTGATGTCAATGTGTTTTTGACTTGGAGTCTAGGGCCCTTTATATAGTGCCAATTGATTTGTTAAATCAGTTAAAGAGATCTTTCTCTGAGTGATTTAGGGATTTTTCCCCACCGTTGGATCTTTGATCCAAGGGCTTCTGTTTTACAGAAAATAATCTTCTTGTTTTAACAAGATTAGAAAGATCTTTCTAGAATTTTAATTCTGTTTTAGTGCTGGTACAGTTGGCGCAAGCGCACCCGCGCTTGACACGTGTCGCGCAGCGCAGAGCGCAGCGCAACTGCGCTGACACGTGTCGCGCAGCACTGAGCGCGGATTAGTTGAAGCATTGCTTCCTTTGTTAAAATTTGAATTTTAAACAGAGCTTTGCTCTGATTGGGTGCGCTGCCTTGGGCGCTGCGCTGGCGTATCAGCTTTTGACACATGGCGCGTTGCGCGCAGCGCAAGGAATCTGAAGCGTTGCTTCAATTTTTGAATTTTTGAAATTCAAACAGAGCTTTGTTCTGATTGGGGAAACAGGGATGCGCCGAGCAGGAAGGAACTCGGCGGCCTCGCGATGAGGGCTTCAGACAATCAGCGTCTGATGGGCAGGAGGATGCCCGCTGGGGATGCGCCGAGCAGAAGGAACTCGGAAGCCTCGCTGTGAGGGCTTGAGACCCTCAGTATCTGATGGGCAGGTGGATGCCCGTTGGGGATGCGCCGAGAAGGAAGGAACTCGGTGGCCTCACGATGAGGGCTTCAGACCATCAGCGTCTGATGGGCAAGAGGATGCCCGCTGGGGATGCGCCGAGCAGAAGGAACTCGGCGGCCTCGCGGTGAGGGCTTCAGACCATCAGCGTCTGATGGACAGGAGGATGCCCACTGGGGATGCGCCGAGCAGAAGGAACTCGGCAGCCTCGCGGTGAGGGCTTGAGATCCTCAGCATCTGATGGGCAGGAGGATGCCCGCTGGGAATGTGCCAAGCAGGAAGGAACTCGGCGGCCTCACGATGAGGGCTTTGGTCCTTGACGCTGGAGGGGCCATGAGAGGCTTGTGAAGGATGGCCGAGCAGGGTAGCTGCTCGGTGCCTCTTGGCGAGGGCTTTGATCCTTGACGCTGGAGGGTCCCTGAGAGGCCTGCGAAGGATGGCCGAGCAGGGTAGCTGCTCGGTGCCTCTTGGCGAGGGCTTTGATCCTTGAC
Source organism: Agapanthus africanus (assembly GCA_030015575.1). Lineage (NCBI taxonomy): Eukaryota > Viridiplantae > Streptophyta > Magnoliopsida > Asparagales > Amaryllidaceae > Agapanthus > Agapanthus africanus. Next base: position 22,639,378 of record JASDDO010000016.1, read on the forward strand.
GCTGGAGGGTCCCTGAGAGGCCTGCGAAGGATGGCCGAGCAGGGTAGCTGCTCGGTGCCTCTTGGCGAGGGCATTGATCCTTGACGCTGGAGGGGCCCTGAGGGGACTGCGAAGGATGGCCGAGCAGAGTAGCTGCTCGGTGCCTCTTGGCGAGGGCTTTAACCCTTGACGCTAGAGGGTCCCTGAGAGGCCTGGGAAGGATGGCCAAGCAGGGTAGCTGCTCGGTGCCTCTTGGCGAGGGCTTTCTGATCCCCGGCGTTGCGGTAGGGAAGCTACCCGCCGGGGATAGCCGAGCGAGGGATCCTCGGGCTCGACTGCCTCTGGGAGGACTTTCTGATCCCTGGCGTTGCGGTAGGGATTCTACCGCCAGGGATAGCCGAGCGAGAGATCCTCGGGCTCGACTGCCTCTGGGAGGACTTTTGATCCTTCAGGACGGGGACCGAGCAGGTTTACTGCCCAGTGCCTCTTGGCGAGGACTTTGATCCCTGTCGGTTGTGGTAGGAATCTACCAGCCGGGGATAGCCGAGCAAGGATCCGACTGCCTCTGGGAGGACTTTGGTTCTTGGCGTGGGAAGAGCTATAGGGCTGTAAGAAGCCTACCAAGGACCCTTGGCCGGGCAGGGTTACTGCCCGGTGCCTCTTCCCGAGGGCTTTTGTCCTGAAGGATAGCCGAGCGAGGGATCCTCGGGCTCGACTGCCTCTGGGAGGGCTTTCTGATCCCTGGCGTTGCGGTAGGGAAGCTACCCGCCAGGGATAGCCGAGCGAGGGATCCTCGGGCTCGACTGCCTCTGGGAGGACTTTCTGATCCCTGGCGTTGCGGTAGGGAAGCTACCCGCCAGGGATAGCCGAGCGAGGGATCCTCGGGCTCGACTGCCTCTGGGAGGACTTTCTGATCCCTGGCATTGCGGTAGGGAAGCTACCCGCCAGGGATAGCCGAACGAGGGATCCTCGGGCTCGACTGCTTCTGGAAGGACTTTCTGATCCCTGGCGTTGCGGTAGGGAAGCTACCCGCCAGGGATAGCCGAGCGAGGAATCCTCGGGCTCGACTGCCTCCGGGAGGACTTTCTGATCCCTGGCGTTGCGGTAGGGAAGCTACCCGCCAGGGATAGCTGAGCAGGATAGCTGCTGGGCTGCCTCTTAGTGAGGGCTTAGATCCTTGGGCGAGGTGGCCCTCGAGCCGCCGTGGCGAGCCCCTTCTGTGCGACCCCGTCAAGGGAGGGGGTGTCGGTCTATTCGGTCGGCGAGGGTGTTGATGACGGTCGCCGGAGGAGGTTCACCCGCGCCTCCGGTGAGGGGGAGGCGGCGGCTGGTATCTGGATCTTCAGGGTGATCGCTTGCCATGGGGATGGAGATCGGAAGGCCAACTTTGTTTTTTTTTGTGGAGTTTCGTTTCCCACAGACGGCGCCAACTGATGGAGCTCCTTTTCGGGCCTTCGTCAGATGTTGTCTTCCGTTGATCTCACTGTGAACTTAGCTGTTTATCCTTCGTTGCGTGTGGGTCTCAATGGATTTTTGGAGGAAGAGGTGAGGTGAGGAAGCTGTTGCCGAGTACCTGCAAAGAAGTCCCGGTGTGGTTTGGTACCACCGAGGACCCTCCGACGCTCAAGTTAGTGATGAGATCCGAGCAGAGTAATGGCATAAAGTGTAAAGAATGGCTTACTTGACCCCTCTATGATGGGGGTTTATATAGCGGTGGTGGCATGCAGCAGCAGGCGCGAGAATTTCGCCGGCAGTTACGCTCCCGACGTCACGCCCGCGTAAAGAGCGGATCGCCCATTAATGGGGATCGTGATGGCGTGGAACGTGGGATGTTGTTGGCGGAGAATCTGCGCATGACGAGATTTGCGGAGCGGCGGTTACGCTTGTGAGTGGTGGAGTTGGTCGGTCTGAGGGACCGAGGAAGATGATCTCGGCGGGAGAGCTCGGGAACGGGCGGGAGAGCTCGGGAACGAGCGAGAGGGCCGAGGTATCTTGGTCCTGCGGTAGCTCGAAGGCGAGCTGAGAAGCCGAGGAGGCCAATTTGCAGGGGGCCCTGTTCCCCTCCGAACGGCGGCCGAGACGTTAGGACGTCCTGTGCCTGAGGTTCGGGGCAGATGCTATTTGGTTTTATCCGTCTATCTCTCCGAAGATGCCAAGTTGATTTATGGCACCGTGTATCGGAGGTTTAGACGGATGCGGCCGATGTAGCAGACTTCGTCAGATTCCCCCTCAGGGTGAGGGGTTTTTGATTGTGGGGACGCTCTTCCCTGCAGGCGCAAGCCCCTGCAGTTAATTACGCTACCGCATCGCGGTAACAACTTTCTCCTTCTCCAGAATTTCACTTCGTGTCGTGTGTGTTTGTTTTGTTTGTGGTTGCCCGTGGATTGTATACGGAGACTGAGTAATGCCGTCGCCCGTAGGACGTGGATTAGTCCAAATCCGTATTTACTTAGATTTGGGTTTGGTGTTTTTAGTTTAAGGATACGTTAGTCGCGTTGCGGCTAAGATCAACTTAAACATTCGTTAAGGATACGTTAGTCCTGTTTTAGACTAAGATCAACTTAACATCATGATTGATTTAATTATCCGGCCGTCGGGACTCGTCACCTCTCTGACGTCGTTGAGGGATTACAACGACAGGCGTCTGAGGAGTTCAGAGATGTACCCTTGAACCAAAGTTAATTTGGAGTTTTATTGTTTATTTAAATGTCTAAGGACACGTTAACCGTATTTGGGGTTAAGATCAACTTAGACGGGACCGTTTAGATCCGACAAAAGAGCGTTTGGGCCCTATTGTGCCAGTTTAGGGACATAGGGGTCCATCGCCAGTTTTAGGGACGTGGGGGTCCATTATTAGTTTAGGGACGTTTCGGTCCGTCGCCAGTTTAAGGACGTGGTGGTCCATTATTAGTTTAGGGACATTCCGGTCCAATATTAGTTTAGGGACGTTTCGGTCCGATATTAGTTTAAGGACGTTTCGGTCCGATATTAGTTTAAGGACGTTTCGGTCCATTATTCTCATTTTGGAGTGAATATTAGTTTAAGGACGTTTCGGTCCATTATTAGATGAGTGGTCGTTGGGACTCGTCACCTCTTTGACGTCGTTGAGGAATTACAACGACGGATGTCAAAGGAGTTCGGAGATGTACCCTCGAACCGGATGTAAGTTGATTTAGGAGAGCCATTTTGCTCAGTCAATTTAATTTAAGGACTTATGGCCACGATTGGGCTAAGTCCAGTTCAACATCTTTGTTAAGTAATGCATTGCATTTAGGCTCTGCAGAGCATCAATTTATTCTGAGCTCTGCTCATTTATGAATGATGCAATGCATTTGTTTGATTTGGGCTCTGCCCCTGGTAAAATGCACAGCATTCTGGAGATTCTGTTTAGGCTCTGCCCATTTATAAATGATGCAAAGCATCTGTTTTGATTTGGGCTCTGCCCCTTAAAATAATGCATTTGCGCTTTATTGAGCCTGTTAGGCCTTCTCTTAATTGGGCTTGGCCCTTTTTAATGCATCTGCGCTTTGCGCTAAGTAATGAGCGCAAGTCCATATGGTGATGACACGTGTCGTGCACTGATGAGTGCAAGCGCACTAGTGCAGCGCGTTGCACTGTTGCGCTGCGCTATTGCGCTGCTGACGCGTGGCGCGCTCTCAGCGAGTTGCGCTAATTCCGGAGAGCAAAGCTCTATCTTAAGGGCGCTTAGCGCAAGTGGTTTTATGGCCGACACGTGGCGCTCTCTTAAGAGCGCAACGGCGCAACTTGGAAGTGCAAAGCACTAAGAATCTTTTAGATTCAAGAAGGGAAGTGCAAAGCACTGTTTAAGTTCTTGATCTAAGTTAGATCAAAGAAAAATAAATTTCTTCTTTATTCGAAGAACCAGAGGTTCATAAAAGTGCAAAGCACTATTCTTTTATTATTTTATTATTTTTATTGTTTTTAAAGAACCGAAGGTTCACAAGAAGTGCAAAGCACTGTTTTCTTTTTTATATAAAGATCATTGATCTTATATTTTTTTTTAGACTAATGGTCTATTAGAAGGAGTTTCTTCTAATCCATGAAGGTTCTTTACCTTTTTTTTTCTTTTTTCTCTCGGAGTTTTCTCTGTTTAGGGTTCTTGATTTTTCGAGAAAATTCTTGATGCCTTTGAATTGAGGCTTAGAGTCCTATTTATAGTGACCACAAATCTGTTGAATTTGTTAACGGGATCTTTCCTGAATGATTTTTGGGAGTTTTCCCACCGTTGGATCTTTGATCCAAAGGCCGAAGAAAGTCTTCTAGTTCTGGAAAGAACAGAAAAGATTTCATAAAAATCTTAATTCAGTTTGGCGCAGATGCCCCAGCGCATGACACGTGTCGCGCAGCGCAAGTGCGCTAGCGCATCTGCGCTGACGCGTGTCGCGCAGCGCAGAGCGCAGCGCAACTGCGCTAACGCATCTGCGCTGACACGTGTCACGCAGCGCAGGGCGCAGCGCAGCTGAAGCGTTGCTTCCTTTAAACAGAGCTTTGCTCTGATTGGGTGCGCTTTCTTGGGCGCTGCGCGCGGGACTTGAAGCTTTGCTCCAAAAATTTGAATTTTGAATTCAAACAGAGCTTTGCTCTGATTGGGCGAAACAAATGCCCCCCACCGTTGCGCTCACATGGCGCACACGTGAGTGCAACGGTGGCCACCTTCCAGACCGTTGGATCAAAGGGGAATCCGAAGAGGCGCAAGCGCCTTATAAATAGGGCGTTTGACCCTCAGAAAATTTTTACCATCTTCAGAATTTTAATTTCCAGAGCTTTACTCTTGCTTGAGAGTTTCAGAGCTTTGCTCATTTCTAAAGTTAGAAACTTTAGGTAACATTAATTTAAATCAAATTAATTTAAATTAACCTTAACCAAAGAGCTTTGCTCTTACAGATCTTTTTGATCTCAAAGAGATCCCCATTGGGGTTTCATAAACAGAGCTTTGCTCTCAAAAACTTATAGATCTGCAGAGATCTTGTTCATGGGTTCTAATCCATGAACAGAGCTTTGCTCTTTGAATCATCTGTAGATCTTTTAGATCTGAAAAATGAGGAAATTTTTATGAGTTTTTCATGGGTTTCTCAGGATTCCAAATTTCTTAATTCTTTTAGGTGTAAACATTTTCTGATGGACTTTTCCATTATTACCATAGAGCTATGCTCTTTTAAGGAAACTTATTTTCCAGAGTTTGACAAGTGTCACTCTGTGACAGGGCTTTGCTCTGAAAGAGGAGATTTTCTCCTTGTCCCTAGGGATTCTTCCCCTTTTTTATTAATGGGAATGTTCCCCTGGGGACCAACTGACAATCTCATCCAATGATGAGGTTGTTTTATTAACTGACGTATTGTCATCCAGATTTTGTGGGTCCCTCTTTGGTCCCCTACTCACTGCACTGCTGTGTGGTGTAATTAGTTAAATTTAATTTAATTTAATTAATGCATTTTTTTTAGACGCCAAACGTTGGGATTACAACACTAACGGCTAGATTGTTCTTTTTGCAGCGATCATGTCTGAAGACACTTCATTCCCGTTTGTCCGTTCAGAGGAGGGGTTTCCAGAGGCGCCTTTGGATCGCGAGGTTCTGGCCATGATCAAGGCGCACGACCCGGAGTATAAGAGTCTCCACCTTTGGGGGTCGTGGTACAATCAAATTATTATGGGTCGGCGCAGCTTTACATGTGCGGTGCCGTCAGAGCCCATAACGGCGATTCACTACGCCAGCCCACCCCCGGTGCAGTATGCCGCGGAGATGACAGATTGGACATCGAAGGGTTTTCTTCATCCGGCCATAGATGCCATCCCGGTCCAGCGTCCGATGGTTTTGGACATCCTAGGGCGCCGTATCTGTCAGGGCGAGGCGAGACCTTGGGGGCAATCATATAACCTTGGTCTGATCCCCCGCCACCCGGTTGGCTATCTGCCATGGGCCCGGTATATCCTGTCGACGAGGAAGTCGCAGTTGATAAGGCTAGGACTGTACACCGCAGTCTACGTCTCTCTCTTCCAGTATCCTACGCTTCCTACTTGGTGGTTCAAGGCCTTCTTGGAGCAGTGGAACATTCCTACTCATACTTTCCTTGCCATGGATCGGGAAGTGTCCATTTCGCTGGAAGAGTTTACGGAGGTGTCTGGCCTACCGGCTATGGGGGAACATTATGAGGAATTGCTCCCGCCGGATGAGTACATCTATGGGGCTAAGCCGATGGTAAGGGAGCTCACGCCGGAGAACGCTATTCAACATCAGTTTCCAAGTCTGATTAAGGTGTTGAACATCTATGAGAATCTTTTCGTTGAGCATGGGAGCCGTGGAGTTAATTTTGAGGATTTTATTGCTCGGTTCCTTCATCCAAACGTCCTTTCGGCGAAGACTGCCAAGTTTGCTTACCTTGAGGATCCTTTCTGCTTAGGTTTGGATAACCTGCCAGCGAGAGACATAGATCAGAAGGACTTTTTTCTTCCCAACTCTTCAACCATGTCTTTTGCGGAAGTTGCAGCCCCCGAGATGGACGAGGAGGCCTTCTTTTTGGGATTTCTTGGGCTTTGGCTGAGTTGGTTTGCACTTCCGATGCATTCTCACCGCATGCGGCCCTCTGTTTTTTACCCGGCCCACCGAATGGTTATCGGGGTAAAGGTGGCCGTCGGGATCGCCGGCTTGGCACATTTATATCATGGCCTTAGCCGAGCGGCAGATGCTAATGAGCCTGGGGCGTTGCATGTGGTTTTCCCAATGCACTACTTCATGTCGTGGCTCGAATTACATACAGCGGGTGTTTTCGGCATGCACAAAAGGCCCTCATTCTACGAAAGGTGCATTTTTCCTCGCCTTTTACAGTTGATTGGCGCATCAATCGTAAATCCATCGCCGCGAGATGCCAGGAGTTTACTCCTTCGTTCCCACACCGTTGGAGCCGGTGTGTCTTTTATTGACAAGGTGCTGACCATTGGAAAAATGTCCGCTACTGCAGTGCGGCCATTGCAAGACACTTTCAAGGACGGCGCTTCGATTTTGACGGCCCGGGAGACCCTTCACTTATACTCTATCAGACCGGGCTTTTTGGTGTTTAGGCAAGACGGGGGAGCGATCTTCATGAGATACAACCCGCATCGTTTCGCTCAGCAGCTGAGTTATAACCAAGGGGTACCGCTGGAGGCCTTTTTATCGGAGCCTACCGCGAACGAAGAAGGGATAGAGAGGGCGTTGCATCACTTCATGCGTCTAAACACGGGCTCTTACTTCTTTATCAGTGAGCCGTCTTGTGCTCCCCGTCTCCTTAGGGTATACACCGAATGGTATAGTCATTCGACGGGAGCGGTCATAAAAGAGGAAAGGCGGTTGCTGATCGACCGTAAGGGTGCACCTCTAGGTAGCGATCGCAGCGCTCCTCTGGTGCCGAGGACTCCAATAGTCGCTCCCTTAAAAGATGCTGGGAGTAGACCGTCACGCGCGCAAAGTCCTTCACATGAATTACCGCTTCCCGATATCGCGGATGCCTCTCCTGCACCCCGCGTTCAGGTGGAAACAGTGGTTGTATCTTCGCCGGAGTCTGGCGCGGGCGCGGACATCGGGACCCGTCGTCCCAAAGCGGCTGCCAAGCGTAAGTCGCTTCCCCGTGAGCCCAGGGCTGGAGGGAAAAAGAAAAAGAAATCGCTCTTCGCCGCGGACGTTGCGTTCGGCCAGGAACCCCACGCTCCTTATTCCGAGGGTCTGCTCGAATATGGGACTAACGCGGGATTGGTGATGCCGCCGCCAGACGATACAGACTTGGAAGCTGCTCTCAGAGCTTCAGCATGGCTGGTGAAGCGTGATGCGTGGCTGGCTAAGCTTGTGCAATCAGGTAACTACGAGTCGCTCTTTCTTTACTGTAACGTATTTTCTTCCTTATTTCATTATTTTTGGCTAACGCTTTTCTTCCTTTTCTTCTAACAGGCGTCACCGACGAAGAAGCCATTGCCGCTTCTCTGAAGACCTTTCAGGAGGAGGAACGTGCCAGGGCGTCTGTCGGCCTTAGTAAGTTTCGACTTCATCGAATTTTTCATTTTTCTTACGTTATGGTCGACCTAACCTTTCCATTTAATTGCAGGGACCTCAATGCCGCTTCCTCCTAGCGACGCAGATGTTCTACCAGCGGCCGATGTTCCTGTTCCCTCTGAGACACCGCAGGGGGCTCGTCTTGAAAAGCCGATGAGAGATGCCTTAAAGGCTTTGGAGGCTTCCCTGAATGAAGATGATGATGCCTTGAGGGAGGCGTCACAGAGGTCCCTCATAACCGCTCGGGAGGAGAGAAAGCGGTTGAGGCGTGGGGCGAAGGCGCGCAGGGCTGCTTTGGCCATGGGAGCGGGACCCAGCGCCGCCCCTCGCGCTGATACTCCTTCTGAAGAGGCCCCTGTCACCCTATCTACCGCCCGTAGAGAGGTGGCGCGAGCAGTTCGGAGCGCAAACGGCAAATCCGCTTCAGGTAACATTTCTCTCAGAGTTTTTGTTATAAGGATTTTAACGTCACTGGTCCTTATATCTCTCATCTTTACAGGGCCAAGTCTGATCGAGGGAGAGGCGGAAGCCGTTGACCCGAGGGGAACGGAGGAGGCGATGCCTGCCGAACTCGAGCCGACAGTAGGTAATATTGTTGAGGCCGTGGAGCCTGGAGTGGAGGTCGGGGGGCTACCACTGAGAAGGTCATTGATGCCGAACCTGAAGCGGGGGCAGATGATATGATCATTATAGCTGAGTCCAGGGTGGTGGCGAGTGAAGCGCTCGAGGTCGGCGATCCCCTGGCGATGGCGGACGATACGACCGCCATTATTGAACCTGAGAAAGTAGTGGGTGAGACGGCCATGATTCCCGAGGACGAACCAAACGCTCCTTCTCTGGAATCTGGCAATACTCCAGTCATTGCCCTCCCCATCTATGGTCCTCCACCGTCTCCAGGTCTCGCGAGCATGACAACGGTCCCCATCGAGTCGGGCGATGAGGCTACAGGTGGTGGTCTCATGTCGATAGAGGAGGGAGTCGCCTCCGTTTCAGCCGGGAGCTCCTCAGGTAAACCCTAAATGGCTGCTTTTCTTTACTTTACAACCATTTCTGACAAGTCCGCCTTTTCGTGATGCAGGTGCAGCTAGTGCCGATGCCCCACCGCTCGAGGGAACGCCTTCGATGACCGCTTTGGCGGTGGTCACCTCTCAACCTTCTCTCATACCCTCGAAGATGTTGGAAGGTATATGTTTACACTTTATTAATCTTGTTTTCTAGATATTTAATTCGCGTACTAAAGTCATCCTGTTGTGTTCTCAGGAGCGCTTTTTGATCATGTACATCAGATGTTGCTCCCATATTTCTCCTTCCCATCTAAGCTTGCTTCTTCCCCTGGTGGCGTCGGTAAGTATAATTTCTGTCAACATTCTTTCTCTCTCTCTTTTCCTTTTTTTTTTATTGATGGAATTGTCTCTAAACTCTTTTTCTCACGTCAACTGCAGTGCTACAGATTGAAGAAGGGGATAAAAGCTCGGCTGTACTACCAGCCCTTCCGACCTTGCCACCTGTCTTAACTGGTACAAAGACCATCATATTGGTAACTTTCCTCTCTCTATTTTCTGTACTGTTATCTGATCGCATCCCGTCTCTTTCAGCTGTTGCTCTGGCTTCGGCATCCTTCGAACCTCGCGTCACAATGCCGGCGGGTCCTTACCTGAGGAGTCTGTCTTCAAAGGGCGCTGCAAATAGTCTGCGCATGTTAAGTGATTATGTCGAGGAACTCGATGTTGAAGCTCCTACATCTGCCGCGGACTTCGCTCTGGTGGTTAACCCGATGCTAGCAGTACTCGTGAACTTCCATAATGAGAGCACCATTGCATCCTGGGTTAACCATTGTAAGGAGATCGAGGGTTGCCTATTCCAATTGGAATCGTTGCGTCCCACTCCTGAGACTGTGGCTGCCAATACTCAAAGGACTGCGTGGATCGAGCAGAGCGCTTTTTACTTCCGCCATCTCGAACAAGAGGTCATTTCAAGGCGCAAAGAGCATGATGATGTTTCGAGCAGGTCTGCTCAACTGCATGCTCGGGTGGAGGCCAACGCTGCACGGCTGAAGGTTATCTTTGAGGGCCTCCTGCAATGTCTCTCCGAAGGATTATCATTGAGGCATAACCTTCACGTTGTCGAGCGAGCTTCAGCCAGCCAGGAAGCAGCCCAGAAGGCGGTAGAGGAGCAACTTTCATCTTCCTTGCAACAACGGGCTCAGGTGGAGGCGGAGGTGGCCGCGGCTGTCACCCGAGAGGAAGTGCTGAAGGGAGTGCGAGAACAGCTTGTGAATTTACTAAAGGCACTTCCTCCTCAGTAGCTATCCATTTTTGTATCAGTCGTACTTATAGATAAAAGAATGTATATGTATATGTTTTTTTTATCCTTTGACATAATGTATCCTGTATTTGATCAAGTTTATGAATAAGAGATACACCTTTTTGTAATGTCTTGTGTCACTTCTTCGCTTTTTCTTTCTTTTTATAATCAGTACGCCACCTTAATAACCATAATTTACAGACGATTGGGACGAGCATCCCGACCTTCTTAAGAAATAGCGATGGCTTAGGCCGCAGGTTCAGATCTGCTGCCTAAGACTTTTCAACTCTATAAGCCGTGAGGGTCTCATAGAGACTTTTCTCCCTACGGATCGAAAGGATCTCGCAGGTGAATTTTCTCCTTAAGAATCGTGAGGATTCCCAAGTGTGGTGTTGGGGTAAAAATTTACACCCCGGTTGACCGAGTCAAAGTCAAGGTCAACCCCAAGCCAGGTGGGCCCAAGCCCGGGTCAAGTGGGCCCATGCCCAGGTCGAGTCCGAAACATGAAGCGGCCGACCCTCCCCATGCTAAAATATAAATCATGTAATAAATAATTTTTATGTAATTTTTTATACATGAATGTATGCAAAATGGGCATAAAGCCAATATTTTGTAAACCCATGGTTTATGTGCAAAAAATGAAATGGCACATGAGCCATGGGATAGGCAAAATGCCATTTTGAAAAGCCCAAGGGGCTATATGTAAATGTGTAAGCCTATAAAAGGCAACATGATGATGAATAGAAGAACATTTTTCATTCCAAAAAAAAATAATAGATCTGAGATCTTTTCTCCTTCCTCAAGGTTCCAAAACCTTCTCCTTTCTCTTGAATTAAATCAAGAGTTTTACTCTTCCTTTTTCAAAACTAAATAGTTTTCCACCACAAAACCCATTAAGGGGAACCCAGATCTGCCATCAGATCTCAAAAAGGAGAGATTTTGATATCTCACATCCCTCGATCTTCAAGATCCGGCCAAACAACAGGAGGAAGAAGAAGAACATCTTTCACTAAACCCCCCAAAAAGAAGAAAAACACATTCAGGAGTCCAACTCCTCTCTGATTTCTCTTCTGAGAAATTTTTTTAGGCTAAAAGCCTGTTGTGCCTCACCTGAGCGCTTGCGCAAGTGCGCAAGGCGCCCGCGTGCCGACACGTGGCGCGCGCGCTTGCGCAACTGCGCAAGTGCGCAAGTCGCCCGCGTGCCGACACGTGGCGCGCGCTTGCGCAAGTGCGCAAGTCGCCCGCGTGCCGACACGTGGCGCGCGCGCTTGCGCAAATGCGCAAGTGCGCAAGTCGCCCGCGTGCCGACACGTGGCGCGCGCTTGCGCAACTGCGCAAGTGCGCAAGTCGCCCGCGTGCCGACACGTGGCGCGCGCGCTTGCGCAAATGCGCAAGTGCGCAAGTCGCCCGCGTGCCGACACGTGGCGCGCGCTTGCGCAACTGCGCAAGTGCGCAAGTCGCCCGCGTGCCGACACGTGGCGCGCGCGCTTGCGCACCTGCGCATCCCTTGGATGTCTTTTCCCCCTCTTTTTGTGTACATATACACATATATACATATGTATACAAATTTATACATACACGTACTCCACGACACTGTCCCTGTTAGAAAAAAATTTCTAACGGGGCGCTGCCCCGCACCCCGCAAGGGGGCTGCTAGCCCCCTTGACCCCCAGCCCGCTATCCGGGTAGCGGGACCCCCGTAAAAACTCTGCGTGGCTCCCGATATATCCAAAAACCCCTTTCAAAACACACGCACACTGCACATTGAGTTTGCATGACCAGTTTAACCCGTTAATCGGAGGTTCCCTCGCCCCAAAGGCGATGGGTAATTAACGGCAGCTTAGTCCGCGGCTGCCGGAGATTCGGATTCCCACAATCATTAAACCCCGGCCTACCCTAGGCAGGGGGAATCTGTAGTACGCCTGACAAGCGCTCGCGTATTCCCATCTCACTGGGGTGACGAAAAACACCCTACAGATTCTGGCACGCCCGGTGGGACCTTTCTCTCCTCCCATATTTCGGGTTAAGCGTTCATGCGAACTCAATCAATATACATACCTATATTTATACTAAAAATAATGTTTTTTTTCATGCAGATTTTCAAGCAATCACCTTCCGACGATGTCTTCGATGAGGAACTCAGCTCCTGTCTCCTACACTATGAAGATAGACTCCAGGACGGTCCTTCCGGCCAGTCTCGGGCGACAATGGGAGGAGCCGCTGCTACCATTCGGCTCTATTATGTTCATGCCTGTTGGCACCATCCCGGCTCCTCAAGCCCCGGTGGCAGACAAACCGGTCTCGAAAGGCAGGAGACCAAATGTGGTGGTCGCGAGGGCACCTCAGCCCAAGCGCAAGTCCGTTTCCGAACGACTCTCCATGGCCCCAGCTGGGGGCAAGGCCACCAACACCAACAAAGCTACAATGCGTCCCGAGCAAGCTCCAGCGGTGCCCTCGACCACTGCTCGATCGGATGTCTTCTCTAAGCTCCCCTCTGATCAACTCATAATGGCTTCCCGGGTAGCGGATGCCCGCCAAGCCTTCAAAATCGAGAAGCTGAGGGAGAAAAGGCTCAGATATAGAGCCAACAAAAGGGCTAGGGCTTCGGCCAGGCTAAACCTCATGAGGTTCGAAGAACAGGGTTACCCCGCCGAAGATGAGGAAATGGCTGGGTATGTGATCCACACTGTCTACACGGTGGGCACGCGCAGCAAAAGTAAGGATGGGGCTACCACATCTCAAACCCGATCTGGCTTGAATGTGGTGGCCGCTTCCCAAGAACAGCCGCCTCTGCTGGATGATGAAAACCCTCTCAATGAGGCTGATAGGCAAAGAGAGCCCTCAATTCATGAGGAGTCAGGCTCGGAAAGCGAAGATGAACCAACTTTCCGTCCTAAGACCGCAGAGCAACAACTTCTCCAAGAGCTCCGAAAGCAGCTCAGAAGCAAAGACAAGGAGATGGCCAAGCTCTACTCAAAGATCGACGACTTGACAAATGTCGTCTTACGGCTCACGGCCCAACTTGCCTTTCAGCCGCCCAATCAAGCGGAGGGCTCTGCTCGTGAACCGGGAAGTGGTGTCCCAAAGCAGTCGACGCCTATTCCCTCAAATCCAAAAGTGGGCGAACTACATGAAAACCAGTCGCATCCTATCTCGGGAAATGTCTTGGCTACCGATGACAGTAGCCCGCTAACTCAAGATCAAATCATGGATTTGGTTGCCAGCAAAGTCAAAACATTGGTGGCCGAAGCCGAAGCGTAAAAAGATATCAGCAGTAGTGGGAGACCATATCCTGCTCAGTATGATCTGGTAGAATTTCCTAGCGGCTATGTCATCCCCAAATTCGGAAGATTCGATGGGACGGGAAATGCGAATCAGCATATCGCCCACTTCAAAGCCTCATGCGGGAATACTGGGGGCAATGATGCGCTTCTCCTCCGCCAGTTCGTTAATAGCTTGACCGATGTTGCTTTCGACTGGTACGCGAGCATACCGGATGGCTCCGTCACAACTTTTGTCCAAATGGAGTCTCTGTTTCGGCAGAGGTTCATGAGCGTCAGCGATAAGATCACCATTGCCGAGCTCGTAAGGACCAAGCCCAAGAACGACGAAAGCAGCACGGATTTTATAACCCGATGGCGCAATCTCTCCGTCAAATGTGAACCGCCGATAGAGCAGGACCAATCTGTCAGTCTCCTCGTCGGAAATCTCAACAACTGGATGGCCCCGTTTCTATGTACCGCGGGTCTCAAAACATTCCAAGAGCTAACCAGAAAAGTCCAGATGTTGGAACGCTCAAAGCAGGAGTCCTCCTCTGACTCCCAAAATAACAATAGGTCCTGGAGAAACTGAAAGGACGAAAATCGCAAAGGCGGAGGTTCTGACGATACTGAATCTTTTAACACTTCGGCTAACCGAAATAAGCAAGGGATGAGCGGGCCTAGCGCCAACCAGCCTCGGAAGCCAATGTTCGGAGAGGGAGGAGAATCACCACTGAAAAAGAAGCTGGATAAGGTCTATTCCTTCAGAAGGGACAAAATCCGTAAAATATTCAAAGACGCCCTGATGAACGGTTTACAACTGCCAGAGTCAAAAAGACCGCAGGAAGCGAATAGGACCGACGACCCCAAATACTGCCCCTATCACAGAGTGATAGGTCATGCCATTGAGGACTGCTTCGTCTTCAAAGATTGGGTCGAAAAGCAATACAAGGCAGGAGAGATAGAACTGTCCAAAGGCGTGTTAACAAACAGTCAAGCTGCAACCGCCAATTTCATACAAATGGAAACCGAAGTTCTTCGTGAAACCGATTCTCTCAGACATCTGCCTTTCTCTGAAAACAATCGACCTCTAAGTCGTTAAACTGGGAATGTAAAGAGAAATATGTAAATAAAAAAAAGAATGTGTAAATAAAAGAAAAATAAAGAAAAGCCGAAATGATGGGGCAACTCGCAATAAAAATCAGCGAGTAAAAATGAAAATGAAAATAAAGCCGAAATGATGGGGCAACCGCGAATAAATAGCCGAAATGATAGGGCAATCGCGACCTTCGCGATAATAAAAGCTGAAATGATAGAGCAATCACGGTAAAAAAAAAAAAAAAAAAAAAAAAAAAAAAAACGGCGAATGATGAGTCGCTCCTGGTACCATATTCCAGTGCAGCGATGCAGACGCCAAACAAAAATTCAATTTCCCAAAATTCTCCCGGCCCTACGGCTAGTCCCAAAATTGACTGCCGTATACAATCCACGGGCTCAAATAATTCTCAGTATACCCATGCCCCACCGCAACCACCAGTTACGCGGCTGGTCTCCGCCTTTGGAATTATGCTTCATTGGAAAGACCCACTCATGTGTCCTCACGATGCATGAGGAGAACAAATCTTCGTGAGATCCTTACGACTCACCAAGGAAAAACACACTTAGGAGTCCTCACGACCCCTAAGGAGAAAATACACCTGCGGGATCCTTACGACCCGTAGGGAGAAAATGCTTTGTGGGACCCTCGCGGCCCATAAAATGGAAAAGCCTTAGGTGACAGGGATCTAAACCTGTCTCCTAAGCCAACAATTTCTAAATCCTCTCGGGGCAAATGATGAGTTGCTCCTGGCATTATTCCAGTGCAGCAATGCAGATGCCAAAACAAAACCAATTCCCAAATCCTCCCGGGGCAAATGATGAGTTGCTCCTGGCATTATTCCAGTGCAGCAATGCAGATGCCAAAACAAAACCAATTCCCAAATCCTCCCGGGGCAAATGATGAGTTGCTCCTGGCATTATTCCAGTGCAGCAATGCAGATGCCAAACAAAAAAAAAAAACCAAAACCAAATCCAAATCCTCCCGGGGCAAATGATGAGTTGCTCCTGGCATTATTCCAGTGCAGCAATGCAGATGCCGACAAAAATACCAATCCCACAATTCTCTCATGACGAATGATGATTCGCTCCTGGTACCATATTCCAGTGTAGCGATACTGATGTCAACCCAAATCAAATCAACCAACAAACTCTGCGTCGGAATTATACTTCGTCTCAGAATGCACCCCGTGTTGAAATGATGCTTCGCCTCGGTGTACCTGCCTTCCTTGTCGAAATTACGCTTCGCCTGGGAATCAACCTCTGCATCGAAATTATGCTTCGGTCAGAATGTCTGTCACCCTTCGGAATGATGCTCCGAATCCTGGAATTATGCTCCGCTCATCGGAATGATGCTCCGATCCTCGGAATGATGCTTCTATCCTCGGAATGATGCTCCGCAAATTGGAATGATGCTCCGATCCTTGGAATCATGCTCCGCCCTTCGGAACGATGCTCCGATCTCTGGAATTATGCTCCGCCCTTCGGAATGATGCTCTGAATCCTGGAATGATGCTCCGCAAATTGGAATGATGCTCCGATCCTTGGAATCATGCTCCGCCTATCGGAACGATGCTCCGATCCCTGGAATTATGCTCCTCTCTTCGGAAAGATGCTCCGAACTCTGGAATAATGCTCCGCCCTTCGGAAAGATGCTCCGAACTCTGGAATCATGCTCCGCCCTTCGGAATGATGTTCCGAATCCTGGAATCATGCTCCGCCCTTCGGAACGATGCTCCGAACCCTGGAATAATGCTCCGCCCATCGGAACGATGCTCCGATCTCTGGAATTATGCTCCGCTCTTCGGAAAGATGCTCCGATCTCTGGAATTATGCTCCGCTCTTCGGAAAGATGCTCCGATCTCTGGAATTATGCTCTGCCTTCCGGAATGATGCTCCGAACCCTGGAATCATGCTCCGCTCATCGGAATGATGCTCCGATCCTCGGAATGATGCTTCTATCCTCGGAATGATGCTCCGCAAATTGGAATGATGCTCCGATCCTTGGAATCATGCTCCGCCCTTCGGAACGATGCTCCGATCTCTGGAATTATGCTCCGCCCTTCGGAATGATGCTCTGAATCCTGGAATGATGCTCCGCAAATTGGAATGATGCTCCGATCCTTGGAATCATGCTCCGCCTATCGGAACGATGCTCCGATCCCTGGAATTATGCTCCTCTCTTCGGAAAGATGCTCCGAACTCTGGAATAATGCTCCGCCCTTCGGAAAGATGCTCCGAACTCTGGAATCATGCTCCGCCCTTCGGAATGATGTTCCGAATCCTGGAATCATGCTCCGCCCTTCGGAACGATGCTCCGAACCCTGGAATAATGCTCCGCCCATCGGAACGATGCTCCGATCTCTGGAATTATGCTCCGCTCTTCGGAAAGATGCTCCGATCTCTGGAATTATGCTCCGCTCTTCGGAAAGATGCTCCGATCTCTGGAATTATGCTCTGCCTTCCGGAATGATGCTCCGAACCCTGGAATCATGCTCCGCTCGTCGAAATGATGCTCCGATCCCCGGGAATCATGCTCCCCGGGATGATGCTTCGCCTCTGGAATGATGTTCCACCTCGAAGATCCATCAATTTCATGCACACAACTCAAATGTGCGGTGTGCATTTATTGATGGGGGGCATTTTGTTGGGGTAAAAATTTACACCCCGGTTGACCGAGTCAAAGTCAAGGTCAACCCCAAGCCAGGTGGGCCCAAGCCCGGGTCAAGTGGGCCCATGCCCAGGTCGAGTCCGAAACATGAAGCGGCCGACCCTCCCCATGCTAAAATATAAATCATGTAATAAATAATTTTTATGTAATTTTTTATACATGAATGTATGCAAAATGGGCATAAAGCCAATATTTTGTAAACCCATGGTTTATGTGCAAAAAATGAAATGGCACATGAGCCATGGGATAGGCAAAATGCCATTTTGAAAAGCCCAAGGGGCTATATGTAAATGTGTAAGCCTATAAAAGGCAACATGATGATGAATAGAAGAACATTTTTCATTCCAAAAAAAAATAATAGATCTGAGATCTTTTCTCCTTCCTCAAGGTTCCAAAACCTTCTCCTTTCTCTTGAATTAAATCAAGAGTTTTACTCTTCCTTTTTCAAAACTAAATAGTTTTCCACCACAAAACCCATTAAGGGGAACCCAGATCTGCCATCAGATCTCAAAAAGGAGAGATTTTGATATCTCACATCCCTCGATCTTCAAGATCCGGCCAAACAACAGGAGGAAGAAGAAGAACATCTTTCACTAAACCCCCCAAAAAGAAGAAAAACACATTCAGGAGTCCAACTCCTCTCTGATTTCTCTTCTGAGAAATTTTTTTAGGCTAAAAGCCTGTTGTGCCTCACCTGAGCGCTTGCGCAAGTGCGCAAGGCGCCCGCGTGCCGACACGTGGCGCGCGCGCTTGCGCAACTGCGCAAGTGCGCAAGTCGCCCGCGTGCCGACACGTGGCGCGCGCTTGCGCAAGTGCGCAAGTCGCCCGCGTGCCGACACGTGGCGCGCGCGCTTGCGCAAATGCGCAAGTGCGCAAGTCGCCCGCGTGCCGACACGTGGCGCGCGCTTGCGCAACTGCGCAAGTGCGCAAGTCGCCCGCGTGCCGACACGTGGCGCGCGCGCTTGCGCAAATGCGCAAGTGCGCAAGTCGCCCGCGTGCCGACACGTGGCGCGCGCTTGCGCAACTGCGCAAGTGCGCAAGTCGCCCGCGTGCCGACACGTGGCGCGCGCGCTTGCGCACCTGCGCATCCCTTGGATGTCTTTTCCCCCTCTTTTTGTGTACATATACACATATATACATATGTATACAAATTTATACATACACGTACTCCACGACACTGTCCCTGTTAGAAAAAAATTTCTAACGGGGCGCTGCCCCGCACCCCGCAAGGGGGCTGCTAGCCCCCTTGACCCCCAGCCCGCTATCCGGGTAGCGGGACCCCCGTAAAAACTCTGCGTGGCTCCCGATATATCCAAAAACCCCTTTCAAAACACACGCACACTGCACATTGAGTTTGCATGACCAGTTTAACCCGTTAATCGGAGGTTCCCTCGCCCCAAAGGCGATGGGTAATTAACGGCAGCTTAGTCCGCGGCTGCCGGAGATTCGGATTCCCACAATCATTAAACCCCGGCCTACCCTAGGCAGGGGGAATCTGTAGTACGCCTGACAAGCGCTCGCGTATTCCCATCTCACTGGGGTGACGAAAAACACCCTACATGTGGTTTCCTCTCATAAGTCGGAAGGATCCTATAAGAGAATTTCTCCCTCTTACGAGTCGAGAGGGCTCGTAAGCGGTTGTTTCCCTCTTTGTCGAGAATCGACTTCAGAGAGTGAGGCCCGTGGATAGTATGCAAGAGACCATTTAGGATTGACTTGCAGGGTCCCATTGTTCAGGAAGCAAGTTTTGAATACTTACTGCCCAAGATGTGAGTTAAAGAAGCTCTCGTCATGGAGTGTTTGTATCTGTGAGTTGAGAAGTTTGCCGGGGTTATTTGTTTCCCGAGCGCCAAGGATTATTTGTGTCCTTGGGGTTTGAAACGAGTCGAGGGTTCCTACGGAGACACTGGCGGCTCTGCGGGTCGACTCGGATCAGAAGGCTCTCGTCAAGGAGTGTTTGTATCCGTGAGTTGAGGAATTTGCCGGGATTATTTGTTTCCCGAGCGCCAAGGATTATTTGTGTCCTTGGGGTTTGAAATGAGTCGAGGGTTCCTACGGAGGCACTGGTGGCTCTGCGGGTCGACGCGGATCAGGAGGCTCTCGTCAAGGAGTGTTTGTATCCGTGAGTTGAGAAATTTGCCGGGATTATTTGTTTCCCGAGTGCCAAGGATTATTTGTGTCCTTGGGGTTTGAAACGAGTCGAGGGTTCCTACGGAGGCACTGGTGGCTCTGCGGGTCGACGCGGATCAGGAGGCTCTCGTCAAGGAGTGTTTGTATCCGTGAGTTGAGAAATTTGCCGGGATTATTTGTTTCCCGAGTGCCAAGGATTATTTGTGTCCTTGGGGTTTGAAACGAGTCGAGGGTTCCTACGGAGGCACTGGTGGCTCTGCGGGTCGACGCGGATCAGGAGGCTCTCGTCAAGGAGTGTTTGTATCCGTGAGTTGAGAAATTTGCCGGGATTATTTGTTTCCCGAGTGCCAAGGATTATTTGTGTCCTTGGGGTTTGAAACGAGTCGAGGGTTCCTACGGAGGCACTGGTGGCTCTGCGGGTCGACGCGGATCAGGAGGCTCTCGTCAAGGAGTGTTTGTATCCGTGAGTCGAGGAGCTTTCGTTGGAGTCATTGGCTTCTTCGGTTGAAATGAGCTGTTGAGGCTTGGTTTCGTCGTTTGACGGAATCCGCTGGGGAGGCATGGTTCCTTATTTGTTTTACGCCCTTGGATTGTATACAGGTATCGATGTGATCTTAACTGTAGGGCCGAAGTTTTATCATTTCTTATATATATATATTTTTTTTTTTTTATTTTATTTCCGCGATGCTCTATCATTTCAACTTTTATATCGCGAAGGTCGCGATTGCCCAATCATTTCGGCTATTTTTCGCGGTGCCCAATCATTTCGGCTTTTCATTATTTTGTTTTTTACTCGTTGCTCTTTATTACGAGTTGCCCGATCATTTCGGCTACTTTGCATGCATACATTTTACTTGCTGTTTTTTATTGCAAGTTGCCCTATCATTTCGGCTATTTCGTATGCATGAGCGGTCTACCGGCTTTCGCTGTCAACCTGAAATTAGACACCGATTTCGGCATCAGCATCGCTGCGACTGGGATATTAACAGGAGCGAATCATCATTTGCCTCTATCGTTGTTGAACAAAGGAGGCTTAGCGACCGGGGTTAGGATCCCGTCGGCTAAGGCTTTTGACTTCATGAGCCGTAAGGGTCTCGTGAAGGTATTTCTCCCTACAAGTCATGGGGATCTTGTAAGTGTATTTTCTCCTTAGGAACCGTGAGGGTTTCTAAGTGTTTTGTTCTCCTGTAAGTCGTAAGGATCCTACAGGAAGATTTTCTCCTCATAAATCGAGAGGATTTATAAGGGTTGTTTACCATACGAACGTATTCCCAGTCATGGATGGACCTTGGTTAGGGAAATGTTTATTCGCGCCCGTGGATTGTATACAAGGGTCAGTATTGAGCCACTTGTAGGGCAATATTGGAAGTTTGTGGGGGTTTGCTTAAGCCCAGGTTTAGGTCTCTGTGACTTAAGACTTTCAAATCCTATGAGCCGTGAGGGTCCCATAAGAGAGTTCTCCTTACGAGTCGTGAGGATCTCGCAAGCGTATTTTCTCCTTAGGAATCGTGGGGATTCCTAAGTGTGTTGTTCCCTTGTAAGTCGTAAGGATCTCACGCGGGTGGTTTCTCCTTACAGGGTCGAGAGGACTCCGTAAGTGTTCTTTAACGAAGTTGCGCCCTTTCGGGTTTTCACAACATTCGCCGGTAGTCCTGCTGTTTTTACTCACGGAGCCCTTTCGGGTTTTCATTCGTGCCCATTTTGCTTATGGACTTACCGCCCCTTTTTTTTATTTTATTTATATTTCTTTTTTTTTTATTTATTTTTATTCATCTCGTCAGCCCAAGGATGCCGCAGTATTAGTTTAAAGACGTTTCGGTCTGATATTAGTTTAAGGACATTTCGGTCCACCGTTGAGAGGGTTGGCTACTACTTATAAAGCTTGAGCTTAGGAAGATAGCGAGCGGACATAGTCGTCGTCATCTACCATTGACCTAGGCTGTGGTTCATTAAGCGTAGTATTTCTTTAGGAAGCGTCCGTTTATTGGCCTGAAAGGCCTTTCACCGTGCATGTCCATGAGTAGATAGGCCCCACCTTGGTAGACCTTATCAACGATATACGGTCCTTCATAGTTTGGCTCAAACTTTCCCCGCTTGGCGCGATTGGGGATCATGGGCCTTTTGACCACTAGCACGAGTTCGCCTTGGTGGAATGTCCTCGGGCGGCTCAATCTTTCATATGAGCGCGTCGTCTTTGCTTTATAGGCTTCCAGATTTTGTTGTGCTAGAAGCCGGATTTCATCAAGGGCGTCAAGCTCTTCAAACCGAAGGTGAGCATTTTCTTCGTCTGTCAGCTCGTGATGGACTGCCACTCGTAGAGAGGGTAATTCTATCTCGAGAGGGAGTACTGCTTCCGTCCCAAATACCAATGCGTATGGCGTTGTGTTTGTGGCCGTTTTAAACGTAGTCCGATACGCCCAAAGAGCCTCTTGCAATCTTTCGTGCCAATCTCTCTTATTTCGTGACACTGTTTTCTTTATGATCTTCGTCAAAGTCTTGTTGAAGACTTCAGCTAGACCGTTAGCTCGCGGGTTATAAACTGAGGAATATCTCCAGTCTATATTGTGCTGCTGTGCGAAACGGCTAATTTTATGACTTCGATAGGCTGGCCCATTATCAGAGATGATTCTTCTCGGGGTTCCAAACCGGTAGATGACATGCGTTTTGAAGAAATGGAGGATGTTCTCCGTCTTCACTTCCCTCAATGGTATTGCCTCTGCCCATTTGGAGAAGTAATCAGTCGTCGCCAAGATGAAATGATGTCCCTTTGACGATGCTGGTTCGATGGGACCGACTATGTCAGTTCCCCACATTTCGAATGGCCAACTAGCCATTGTTGGATGCAGTGGATTGGGATGCTGATGGATGAAGTCCCCATGAATTTGGCATGGGTGACATTGCCTCGCATATTCCAGGCAATCCTGCATCATCGTGGGCCAGTAGTAGCCCATCCGCTTTATTTTCAATTTCATCTTAGGGCCTGCTTGGTGGGAACCGCAGAGTCCGTCGTGAACTTCTTGGACGACCCTTCTCGCTTCGTCAGGTCCTAAGCATCTCAACCACAGAGAGTCGAATGACCTCTTGTATAGAGTATCATTGACGAAGGTGAAAGACAGAGCTCGTTTCGCGAGCTGATGTCTTATGGATACCTCTTCAGGTATTCGGTGGAACTTGAAGTAATCTATGAAGACTTCTCTCCAGTCCTCGGTATTTTCCCTGTCTTTTATTTGCAGGGTTGTCTCCTCTTTCGTTCCTTTTTCTTCAGACGATTTCGGAGATATTTCTGTTGGGGCGAGCACTCGACGGCTTTGTATCACGATTCTAACGTCATCGAGGTTCTCGTCAGCCAATTCTTTAGCAAGTTTGGCTAGTGCGTCCGCTTTGCTGTTTTCCGCGCGCGGTATGCTCTCCAAAGTATATGAGGGAATTTGGGTTAGCAGTTGTTGCACTTTTTCGCCGTATTTTACCAATTCCGGTTTGCATGTTTGGTAATCGCCGTTTACTTGACTAACGACCAGTTGGGAATCACCGTATATGAGGAGATCTTCAATTCCCATGTCAATGGCGATCTCGAGGCCTGCTATCAGAGCTTCGTATTCGGCTTCATTGTTTGTTCTCGGCTCCGTTAGGGAGAACGCGTAGCGCATTATCCCTCCTTGTGGAGTTACGAAGATGAGTCCTACCCCTGATTTAATTATAGGGGTACTTTGTTTGCGTTTCTTCATGGAAGATGCTCCATCGAAATAAAGCTCCCATCGGATATTATCGCCGTCGATCGCATCGAACGCATGTTCGTCCGGAAGATCGCAATTCAGAGGAGAATCGGCGGGTATTGGATGCTCAGTGAGGAAGTCGGCAATGGCCTGGCCTTTCACTGCCTTGAGAGGTTGATATGTTATCGAGAATTCCATCAAGAGCAGGGCCCATTTAGCGAGTCGTCCTGTCAATATGGCTTTTGACATTAAATATTTAAGGGGGTCCACTTTTGAAATCAGACGGACCTCGTGCGCCAACGCATAGTGCCTAAGCTTTGTTATTGCGAAGATCAACGCCAGGCAGTGTTTTTCAATGGGAGAGTAATTGCTTTCTGCCCCCAGCAGAACTCGACTTAAGTAGTAGAGCGCTCTTTCTTTCCCCTGATCGTTCTCTTGTGCCCATAATGCGCCTAAGGAACCTTCGAGGGCGGTTGTATAAAGAATAAGAGGCTTCCCCTTTACCGGAGCAGCCAACACCGGCGGGTTCTGCAGGTATTGCTTGATCTCGTCCAGTGCACCCTGGCATTTTTGGTCCCAAACGAATGGGGTTCCCTTCTTCATCAGGTGGCTGTAAGGACGGCACTTTCCTGAAAGATTGGCTATAAATCGCCGTATATACGCAAGTTTCCCTTGGAGAGACCGCAGCTGTTTGAGAGTCCTCGGCGGAGGCATTTCCATGATCGCTTTGATCTTTGACGGATCTATTTCAATACCTCGGTGTCGAACGACGAATCCCAGGAATTTGCCCGAGGAAACCCCGAACGCACATTTAAGAGGATTCATCTTCAAGTTGTATTGCCGAAGGCGTTGAAATACAGTCTTCAGATGCTCGAGATGTTCCTCGTATGATTTGCTCTTGACCACGAGATCGTCGATATAGCATTCGACGATTTCGTGTATAAGGTCGTCGAAGATCTTCGTCATGGCCCTCTGATAAGTAGCACCGGCGTTCTTCAAACCGAAAGGCATCACTTTATAACAAAATATACCAAGCGGAGTCCTGAAGGCTGTGTGCTTCTGATCTTCAGGGTGCATTTTTATTTGATTATACCCCGATGAGCCATCCATGAAGGAGAAAACCTCATGAGTGGATGTGTTGTCTATCATCAGTTCGGTGACTAGCACTGGAAAATCATCTTTTGGGCAGGCTTTATTGAGATCCCGGAAGTCTACGCATATGCGCACTGTCCCATTTTTCTTCATCACTGGGACAATGTTGGCAATCCATTCAGGGTATTGGACTTCTTAGATGAAGCCTGAATCTATCAACTTTTTGACTTCGGCGTTGATGCTCATCTCAAGCTCGAGTCGCATTCTTCTCGGCGCTTGTTTGACTGGGTTGATGTTCGGGGATATCGCCAATTTGTGCACAGCGATTTCTGGATCTAGTCCCGGCATTTCGGAATAGTTCCACGCGAAGCAATCTTTGTGCTGTAGAAGCACATCCTTTAACGCAGCCACCCTTTCTCCAGATAGCAGTTCGCTGATGAATGTCGGTCGCGGGTCATTTTCCGTCCCTAACTCAATTTTCTTGAGATTATCTGCAGTGGTATGGATTCCATCTTCCAGTTCTTTCGGAGCTGGGGGAAATTCTGAGATTACCTCATCGCTGCCGCTTTCAAAACACCAAGGGAGGTTGTTCATGTCCTCGGACCCTTCTTTTAATATTGTTATCACATGGCAGGTGTAAATTTCCTGACAATCCCAATGCGGAGTTGGTTTTATTCTTGTGTTTTCGGGTTCGTGCTTTTGCGGCGGCGCTACCCTCCAACTGTCAGACAACGTGAATTTGCCAAGCTGATATTGGTCCTCAACCCAATTCTTAAAGGTGAAGCAATCTTCAAGCGAATGCCCTACTACTCGATGGTAAAAGCAATACTTCGGGTTGGAGACCTCGCCTGCTTGTTCAGGGTGTTTAGACTCTGGCAACGTAAGCATTTGATGTTTTAGAGCGAGATCGAATATTTTCTTTGTTTTGTTCCGAGGAAAAGAGTATGCTCGACCCATTTTCTTCCCGAGGGCTAAGTCAATAACGCTCGATTCTCGGATGCGCGGCTTCTTAGCTCTGCTTTGTAGTTGTCGAGCGCCTCTCTTGCCTTTCGACTTGTTTTCGTTCTCGCGTCGCACCTTTTTTGTAGCAGGTTGACGAGGAGCGACATCTTCGTTCTTTACTGCCTGTTGGAGGAGGCGCTGTGTCTTAGCTTTCTCATAAATTGCCATTTCACGATCGTGATCGTCTCGGGCTTTTTGACTCGCATCCCTTATAAGTTTGCTCATCTGGTCTTCAAATGATGGACTGGGCGGTTTTGTATTATGAACTTTTGTTGGCTCAGGATTAGCGTCCTCCCATTGAGCGTCCGCCTCTTCGTCGAAGTCATACATGGCATAACAGCTGTTTACTAGCTCCCGCTTCTTTGGCCGGATGTACCCAAGCCCTCTGGTTTCTACTTTCCCGTTAGGCAGTTTGCATTGGGTCCCGGGAATGTTCCAGACCTTGTCATAGAATTTGGCTTTTCTAACGGTCTGTGTGAAGGACATCCCTTGGCGTTTTAGCAGTTTCTTCAAACCTTCGGTATAATATCGGGGAAGACGGATAGGCTGAAGCCTGTCGAGCGTGGGATCCGCGCCATGCCAAACTTCTTTTTCTACTTTGTTTTCTTCAGAACGGTAGAATAAGATTGCCTTCTCGCCTTTTCGACCGGGAGGGATATAGAATGTCTGCAATTCTTCTACGCTGTTGGTGTCGAGTACATCCAGTTCTTTGTAATGTTCAAGTGGCACCATGGTTATCTGCAGACTTCGCTCTTCATCGGCGGAGATCCGTATCGAAGGCCGAGCAGGAAATACAGCATGAACTTCATCCTCTGAATCACTACCGAAGATCAACGAAGGAACGGATGGTCCTGGCCTGGTAGATTGGGATGGACCTGAATAAATTATATCCTCCTCCTCGGTGTCACTGCCGAAGACAGGGATGGTGGCATTAGTTTTGTTCTCCGGCTTGTGACACCTTTCCGTGTCTTCGAAACTCGGCAAGAAGTATTTGGCATCTTCATACTTGCGAACTTCGTTCACGGAAAACGGATTCAACTCTCCGGCCACAGTGTACTCGAGGCCATCCCTGGAATACTTCATGCACTGATGCTGTGTAGAAGGGATGATGTTGTACTCGTGTAGCCATGGTCGGCCGAGCAGAGCATTATAGCACGTCTTGGCATCTATAACATGGAATTTGATGTCTGTGACGAGCAACCCGAAGCGTAGCGTCAATATCACAGATCCAAGAGTCTTTGAAGATTGAGAGTCGAAACCGGAGATAGTGATCTTGTCCCGGGCGAGGTGCTGGACACTCATGCAAATCTCCTTTAACACTCGTACGTTGAGTAAATTGACGGACGATCCGTTATCGACCAAGATTTTACCTATCTTTATGTCATGGCAGTATCCTGAGACATAAAGAGGGCGATTGTGTTCACACGTCCCGAGAAGAAGGTCTTCATCACCAAAAGCAACGTCGGCTGTGTGCACTTCTTCCAATTCGTCTTTCATCTTTTCTTCGGCCAAGAAGGCTTGGAACTGGTCCGGATCTTGTAGTGCCTTAATCAAAGAGTCTCTCGCCTCCTTTGATAGTAACAAAGCATCGAGGATGCTGAGTTGTGAGGGTAGCTTCCTCAGATGCGCTAAGACATTGTAATCCACTTTACTCCTCTTTGGCGGATTTTTGGCGGTTAACTCTTCCGCGACTTGGTCATCCAAAGTAATGTCTTCAGAGACCTTCTCTTTCCCTTTATCTTTTCTATTCGAGGGTCCGAGATTCTTTTCAGGCAGTGTCCGATTCCGCAGCTGTATATTTTCGCAAGACTTCGGTTCTTCTTCTTTTCCCGAAGTTGACTCTTTAAAGAGAGGGGCAATCTCTAGTTCCTCATCAGAGTCGCTTCCAAATGTGGGCACTTGTGACCTGGTAGTGTTAACCATGTGACAGTCGCCGGCAGTTCTTTCAAGCACTTTGGTCGTGTTTCTTTGCTCCCGACGCACCTTGCGCTTTTCCCGTTTAAAGCGTTGTTGATTAGCGACGTATCCTTGCCACCATTTATCGAACGCTTTGCACTCTTGGGTAGAATGTGAGACTTTCTGATGATATAAGCAATAAGAGGGGTGCATTTCTACCACGCTAGTAACTTTTTCTTCTGAGGGTGGTAGCTTCATGCCCATCGATATGGCCTTAGCGAACTTCTTTTTTATCTTAAATTGGCTTTTGTCAGCGGTGGAGGCATTTTGCTCCAGTGGGATCATCTCAGCTCCTCCCTCAAGTCGCTGGCGCTTGGCCGTTTCGAATATCGTCGTCTCGCGTTCTTGATCAGCTTTACTTTTCAACCGAGCTTCACTAAGAAACGCGTCAATCATTTCTATTGATAATTCCGGAACCCTTGACTCAGTATTTGCCCCCGGCGTTTTGGTGCCAGAAGTCCCCTCATCATTCGAGGTCGAGTGAGAGATCATATGACAGCTTGCCACATCTCCGTCGGATTCATCCGATGAAGCTTCTTCCTCATCTTCTTTTTGAAAGACGTGATCAAGGAAATCTTGGAGCGTAATGGGAGTCCGCGCCTTTTGGTTATACTCGTCCAGTGCGTCAATCTGCTTCTGTAAGTCCGTCCGCTTGTCGCTAGGCTTCACGGGCTTCTTAGATTTCTTTTTCTTCTTTTTCGAAGATTTTGACGGCTGGTTATGGACGCTCGAACTACCGTCATCGGCCTTCGGAGTCGGACGTGGTTTCAACATCCCCTCAATAACCTGCGGCTCCAAGGGGTTCTTCCACTTGACCGCTGGACAGGTCTGCAGATCATTTAGCATTCTCCTCGTTTTGGCTGATAATACAACCTCCCAGGGAGCTTCTTCAATGACGGAGCATGTTGCCCCCGGCGTATTCGTTCCCTTATAGGTGTGGGGCTGCGGAGGATTCACCTTCCATTTGTCAGATAGCGCAAACTTGCCCTGACGGTACTGGTTTTCGAGCCAATTTTTGAACACGTAACAGTCTTCGATTGGATGTCCTAGCACTCGATGGTAAGGGCAATAATTAGGCTCGTTAACGTCACTTGGTTGTGACGGACGTTTTGGATCTGGCAGATTTATAAGCCTATTGCGCAATGCCAGCTCAAATAACCTCCTTGTTTTATCACGGGGGAAGGAGTAAGCACGTCCCATCCTGTCCTCAAGGGGTACGTATGGGCGCGTGTTATTTGGACGAGCAACCGACTTCGAGTCGTTCGGTTGCTGTTGGGCATTAGCGACGATGATCGCTTTTCCCTTTCCTTTGTCGTTTCGAGAGTCGGGCTTCGGGAGAGGGGGTTTATGGCCCATCTGGTCCATCTGCGCCAATTTGTCGATCAAAGCCTGGAAAGAAGTTGGCTTGAAGAACATCATAAACTGCGAAATGGTTGCTTGTGGATCAAGGGTTCCAACAAACATTCCCACCGCAGGGGCTTCTTCTATACGCTGTTCACATTTAGACCATAAATTACGCCACCGTATGGCGTACTGGACCCATGTCTCGCCGGGCTTTACCCTGGCGTTAATCAGCGCCGTCATCGGAGTACGTTCGCTGGCGCTTGCAAAGCGTTGGGTGAAGAGCAGCTCCATCTCTGCGAAGGTTTTAATGGAGTCGTTGGGGAGCTCGGAATACCACTCGAAAGCCGTATCTGATAAACTTCCAACAAACTGGCGCAGCAAGAGCTTGTCGTCGCCTCCAGTGTTACCACAAAGCGCCCTGAATTGGGCAACATGTTGATGGGGATTGCCGGTCCCCTTGTAGACATGAAACTTTGGAATTGTGTAACCTGGCGGGTACTTGATTTGGTCATACCAGCCCGGATATGGCCGTCCCGTTTTTACAACGTGGCCGGCTGCTTCGGCCGCGTGATGAACTTTTATCTGCTGGGCTATATATTCGTCCAGATCTGTTTTAGAGATTGTGTCTTCTTTAGCCGTCGATAGAACGGGCTGAGGGTTTGATGTTTCTCCCCTATCATCCCCAAGGACGATCGGGGGTTCTTCAGTCGGGGATTCTGGTTGTATCATCATCCCTATCATATCCTGGAAGAGAAGGCCCATGCGCTGTATATTGGCTGCTTGTTCAGCAGCCTCTTGGTCTCTCTTTTCGAGCATTCGGCGAAGGAACTCGGCGTCGGTCTCTTCTTCTTGACGTTCATCTAAGGACGTCTCAGGATTCTCTTTTGGCCCCGTAAGTGCAGCCATGGTAGTCATCATCTCCTGGAGCTTTTGTTGCTGCTCCTGAGACTTGGTCACTGACCGGGTAAGCGGTCGGTGACCCATAGAAGTACGACTTTCTTCTTTCCCCGAAGCCATATAGACCGTATGAACTGTGATGCCCCCTGACTTGGGGCGTTTAGGTTCACCGTTCTTAGACTTTGTCAGCGTCATGGGAGCTTTTTCTGGCCTCTTCCTTTTATGGGCCTTTGAGGTTGAAGGAGCCGTTGAAGTGGGCATCCTAGCATTTGTTGCCCCCTGTTGTTTGGCGGGGCGGTTTTTGTCTTTTTCCACCCTTGCCCTGTTCTGGCGACGGAAGTGGCCTGAGTCAATCACGGAGTCTTGAACCCTCCGCCAACTTTTATAAACTTTCGCTGACAGCCGTTGAGGAGGCTGTTCTTGTTTCGTCTCCGGAGCTTTCTCCATGGGTGGAGGAGACCTTTTTAACGTAGCCACCGGGGAGTTCTTTCTCACCTTCCTCAGCATTTCAAAGCTGTTCCCAGTTGGAACAGCAGCATCGACTTCCACCGTCGGAGCAGGTGGGGTTAGCCCTGAGGGGGAGTTGCCCCCTGCTTTCCTTACTCTCTGCCAATGGCGACGTCGCGCACGACGAGCCGCCGGGATTGGCTCGGAGATTGAGATGGTTTCTTGTTGCCCCCTGTTTGAGCGTGGGGTAACTGTTGATGTCAGCCTATCGAAGACCGACGCCTTCTGACCAGCTGGGGGAGGAGTAGGAACCGTCAATCTTGTGAAGACTGACTCTCTAATGGGAGAAGCCGCTTTAACGACTTCCAAAGCAGCGGCCGTTGCCCTCTTTGGGACAGCCACCTTATAGTTCTGACCCAGCCTGGTGAAAACGGAGGTTGTTGGTCCAGTAGCAGGCGACCCGCTGACAGGGGTCGCAGTAACAGTGAGCCGGTCGAACACCGGCTTCTTGTTCGCTTCCGGTGTGGGTATCGGCGCCGAGAAGCTTGTAGGTGGGACCATGGTCCCGAAGAACAAGCCGGTGGTGGCCTGAGTCAACTGGCCTACCGGCAGGGTCAGGAAGGAAGCCGCCTGGGGCCCATATGCTATACCTCTAGGTGAGGTGGAGCGTCCGTTGCAGTTGCACTTCGAGCAGTTGGTGCAGTTGGTGGCCATTGAATGCTTGAGTTCTGTACCAAACAAAAGACCAAATCTTAGCAACTTGAAATCCGAAGGCAATCATTTAACAAACCGCGATTGGTTCGCGAAGACGACACACGAAGTGTGGAGTGGAAAGAGGAAGAGGTCCCACCGGGCGTGCCAGAATCTGTTCCCCTCCGAACGGCGGCCGAGACGTTAGGACGTCCTGTGCCTGAGGTTCGGGGCAGATGCTATTTGGTTTTATCCGTCTATCTCTCCGAAGATGCCAAGTTGATTTATGGCACCGTGTATCGGAGGTTTAGACGGATGCGGCCGATGTAGCAGACTTCGTCAGATTCCCCCTCAGGGTGAGGGGTTTTTGATTGTGGGGACGCTCTTCCCTGCAGGCGCAAGCCCCTGCAGTTAATTACGCTACCGCATCGCGGTAACAACTTTCTCCTTCTCCAGAATTTCACTTCGTGTCGTGTGTGTTTGTTTTGTTTGTGGTTGCCCGTGGATTGTATACGGAGACTGAGTAATGCCGTCGCCCGTAGGACGTGGATTAGTCCAAATCCGTATTTACTTAGATTTGGGTTTGGTGTTTTTAGTTTAAGGATACGTTAGTCGCGTTGCGGCTAAGATCAACTTAAACATTCGTTAAGGATACGTTAGTCCTGTTTTAGACTAAGATCAACTTAACATCATGATTGATTTAATTATCCGGCCGTCGGGACTCGTCACCTCTCTGACGTCGTTGAGGGATTACAACGACAGGCGTCTGAGGAGTTCAGAGATGTACCCTTGAACCAAAGTTAATTTGGAGTTTTATTGTTTATTTAAATGTCTAAGGACACGTTAACCGTATTTGGGGTTAAGATCAACTTAGACGGGACCGTTTAGATCCGACAAAAGAGCGTTTGGGCCCTATTGTGCCAGTTTAGGGACATAGGGGTCCATCGCCAGTTTTAGGGACGTGGGGGTCCATTATTAGTTTAGGGACGTTTCGGTCCGTCGCCAGTTTAAGGACGTGGTGGTCCATTATTAGTTTAGGGACATTCCGGTCCAATATTAGTTTAGGGACGTTTCGGTCCGATATTAGTTTAAGGACGTTTCGGTCCGATATTAGTTTAAGGACGTTTCGGTCCATTATTCTCATTTTGGAGTGAATATTAGTTTAAGGACGTTTCGGTCCATTATTAGATGAGTGGTCGTTGGGACTCGTCACCTCTTTGACGTCGTTGAGGAATTACAACGACGGATGTCAAAGGAGTTCGGAGATGTACCCTCGAACCGGATGTAAGTTGATTTAGGAGAGCCATTTTGCTCAGTCAATTTAATTTAAGGACTTATGGCCACGATTGGGCTAAGTCCAGTTCAACATCTTTGTTAAGTAATGCATTGCATTTAGGCTCTGCAGAGCATCAATTTATTCTGAGCTCTGCTCATTTATGAATGATGCAATGCATTTGTTTGATTTGGGCTCTGCCCCTGGTAAAATGCACAGCATTCTGGAGATTCTGTTTAGGCTCTGCCCATTTATAAATGATGCAAAGCATCTGTTTTGATTTGGGCTCTGCCCCTTAAAATAATGCATTTGCGCTTTATTGAGCCTGTTAGGCCTTCTCTTAATTGGGCTTGGCCCTTTTTAATGCATCTGCGCTTTGCGCTAAGTAATGAGCGCAAGTCCATATGGTGATGACACGTGTCGTGCACTGATGAGTGCAAGCGCACTAGTGCAGCGCGTTGCGCTGTTGCGCTGCGCTGTTGCGCTGCGCTATTGCGCTGCTGACGCGTGGCGCGCTCTCAGCGAGTTGCGCTAATTCCGGAGAGCAAAGCTCTATCTTAAGGGCGCTTAGCGCAAGTGGTTTTATGGCCGACACGTGGCGCTCTCTTAAGAGCGCAACGGCGCAACTTGGAAGTGCAAAGCACTAAGAATCTTTTAGATTCAAGAAGGGAAGTGCAAAGCACTGT
The DNA here is from genome assembly GCA_030015575.1 of Agapanthus africanus. Taxonomy (NCBI): domain Eukaryota; kingdom Viridiplantae; phylum Streptophyta; class Magnoliopsida; order Asparagales; family Amaryllidaceae; genus Agapanthus; species Agapanthus africanus. Next base: position 22,671,958 of record JASDDO010000016.1, read on the forward strand.
TTAAGTTCTTGATCTAAGTTAGATCAAAGAAAAATAAATTTCTTCTTTATTCGAAGAACCAGAGGTTCATAAAAGTGCAAAGCACTATTCTTTTATTATTTTATTATTTTTATTGTTTTTAAAGAACCGAAGGTTCACAAGAAGTGCAAAGCACTGTTTTCTTTTTTATATAAAGATCATTGATCTTATATTTTTTTTTAGACTAATGGTCTATTAGAAGGAGTTTCTTCTAATCCATGAAGGTTCTTTACCTTTTTTTTTCTTTTTTCTCTCGGAGTTTTCTCTGTTTAGGGTTCTTGATTTTTCGAGAAAATTCTTGATGCCTTTGAATTGAGGCTTAGGGTCCTATTTATAGTGACCACAAATCTGTTGAATTTGTTAACGGGATCTTTCCTGAATGATTTTTGGGAGTTTTCCCACCGTTGGATCTTTGATCCAAAGGCCGAAGAAAGTCTTCTAGTTCTGGAAAGAACAGAAAAGATTTCATAAAAATCTTAATTCAGTTTGGCGCAGATGCCCCAGCGCATGACACGTGTCGCGCAGCGCAAGTGCGCTAGCGCATCTGCGCTGACACGTGTCGCGCAGCGCAGCGCAAGTGCGCTAGCGCATCTGCGCTGACGCGTGTCGCGCAGCGCAGAGCGCAGCGCAACTGCGCTAACGCATCTGCGCTGACACGTGTCACGCAGCGCAGGGCGCAGCGCAGCTGAAGCGTTGCTTCCTTTAAACAGAGCTTTGCTCTGATTGGGTGCGCTTTCTTGGACGCTGCGCGCGGGACTTGAAGCTTTGCTCCAAAAATTTGAATTTTGAATTCAAACAGAGCTTTGCTCTGATTGGGCGAAACAGGCCCTGAGGTGAGCCAGCTTTGTGCTTGTAGGTCGGGTACAGGGGTGGCCTGATCGGCCCCTGTGGGACCTCTCTTCTGAGTTCTGGGACACGTCATCTGCCACGTGTCCTGATCTGGAAGGTCGCCAATATAGAGCATCATCAGGTACCAAGAGAAAGAGGCGGGAACAAGATAACAGCATCTCTCTCTCTCTCAATGATGCACAGGCACTGCGCACTGAAGAAGTTAGGTTTTGGGGGTAAATTATCAAAAAACCCAAAATAGTGTTTCCCCCTGACAAAAACCCCCGGCCCCGAAGCAGTTGTCAAAAACCCCCGGAAAATTTTCATGCAGTATCTGTACACCTGCCTACTATATCTAAACAAGTCATAGATATCGCAGCCAACTGCATAGGTAACATAAGAAACTGTATAGATATCACATAATAACAAGATACAGCAGGCAACTACACATATACCGCAGACGAGGTTTCTTTTTGACAACTGGAAAAAAAATTAGGGGATTTTTGACAATCACTTCGAGGCCAAACCTGCTTGGGGTTTTGACAATTTACCCTTGCTTTTATCTTACTACCTTTTATTCTCAATAATATTTAACTATCTCAATACCTATGGTTCAGATTTTTTTTACAAAAAAGTTCATTAAAGCTCAAGGAACAATGTTAAGATACTGTTGCCACTGAGCATTTAATCAAGAAAAAGAAGGGGCTTAAACTCCAAATATGTAGCTTTCTTATATTAAAATTTTATTTTTTAAAAATATATGTTAAAAAAAAGGTGCTTATATAGTCAAGATTTATATCATCTTCATATTCAGCAATTAAATAAAAATATTTTGGAAAGGGGAAAAAATAATCAGAGCTAAAAAAATGAACCTCAATAATCACATCATTCATCCTTTGTGATTCAAAAACATCATGTAGATGTAAAAATCCGCAATTTGAACAGGATTAAAGGCACAACATCAATTTTAATGTTACATATAAGTAGTTGAAAATGTAAAAGGGAAAAAAACGCCGCTTCGCTCCCAAGTCTACATATTTTCCCTGTTTTGGGTTGTTGCACTTTCTCCTTTGGTCCATGCAGTCCAGTCTTTGTCAACATGCTTCTGAGCCCACACCACAGCAGCCCGTGCAGCTTGAGGAGCCCCAGGGAGTCCTTTTTCGTTCAAAGTATCGGCCATGTCGATGAATGGGATCACTAAAAGTGTGCCTGGGCCTCCATACTCCGTGTGCAAGAAATTGTTCAGTATCTGATACCGGAGGAAAACAAAACGTCAGATATATATCGATTATCAATTCCTAACCATTGCAAACCTGAACTATAAAATGGTTTTATTTAGATGATAACAGTTATATTTGCTCGGTATGTTGATCAATTGTTCAAGAATTTGCAGTGATGAACGCATAGGCTATATTGTGGCCTTTCAGTTGCTTTTCAACTAGCACCGAGTATGTGTCTCGCTGTTTGTAAACTAAAAATAACAAAACTTACCAATGATATTGTTTGGATTTATATCTTTGGAAATGCATTTTTTTCCGAAGGGCATTGTCCAGGGTTTTTTTTATATATGATGATCTCATTGCTCATATGATAAAGAATAGATGCAATGGGCATCAAAACCCTCAGATACCATGCAGAAAACAATCAAAAATGCCCAGAAAATAGACTAAGTATCCGACGACTCCTAATTATAGCTCTCTAAAGATTTGATGATAGGAAAACAAGTAGAGCAACCTGCTTCATTTGACATTGGTTTTATCTGTCACAAAACTAATAATAACACATGAATCCTGATTCATTGATATGTTTGGAAACCTTCGATATATTAAGAAAGAAGTAACGGTTCTCAAACATGAGAATGATGGTGCCTAAGTTCATTGTGCTTGTTATCAACAGTTCCTCTTTCACTTTATTCAATCCTATATCTCGCTCGCTCGAGTTGTCTTGAGAGTTGGAAATTATTCAGTATCTATATTCTAGTTCTGATGGAGCTTCGGATCTTCTTCAAATGCTGTTCTCCGTCGATCCTGCGATGGCGGTCTTGGACGGCTGAGATTTAGTTTTGGAGTTGAGTGTGGATCTCAATGGGTTGGTGTTGGACGCCGAGCTACCTGCAAAGAAGTCCCGGGATGGGTGACCACCGTAGGACCCTTCGACGATCAAGTTAGAGCCGAGAAATGGGAGCAGAGTAGCGGCGTATTGAGATAAAATTCGTCTGAGAGAGAGGTTTATATAAAGGGCGCGTGGAGCGAGCTGGCGCGAGATCACCGCCGTCGGTTACTCCCCCGTGTTATCCTCGCCCGTCCATTAATGGAGGGATACACCCATTAATGGAGGGATGCGCCAGCGTGGGACGCGGATCGTAGGGAGGCGGATATCTCGCCTTGGCGATATACGTGGAGCCGTTGCGGGGCGCATGGGGCCCGCGCTCCTGGTTGATCGAGAAGGCCGAGGAAGCTCGGCATGTCAGGGGCTCGGAGACGAGCCGGGAGGCCGAGAAAGTTCGGCACGTTAGGGGCTCGGAGACAAGCCGAAAGGCCGAGGAAGCTCGGCATGTCAGGAGCTCGGAGACGAGCAAGGAGGCTGAGATAGCTCGGAGACGAGCTGTTGGTATTTCCTAGGTGAAGGTGGAATGTATTCAGGGAGGTCTCCTGGAAGGTCGGACACATTTCTTGAGACGAAGTGCCGAGGAATCCTCATAATGCAACCCATTTATTCCACCTCCGTAGCCTTCGGGACACGTCATCCGCCACGTATCGTAATTTAAGGAGGCACCACTTGTGAGCATCATTATTATCCCCCCACTCTCGTTCCGACCTATCCAAGGGTCGGGTCGAGAGTGGTCTGCTAGGTCTCTCTTCTATTCAATTTGGCGCCAAGAATCATAATGAGGAACGCCTAGGAACGGCACGGCGTTTGGCGGTCGCGTCGTTTCGATCTTTTGGGCCCACGTGTCGCCTCGTCGTGCACCTGAATTTTCGTGTGTATCCCTGATGGCGTCAACGGATCAAATGAAATGATCGCGCTTTAAAGAAGGGACGTTGTTTCAGTCGGTCGCCAGTTGGGATACGGGCCACGTGTCGGACGTCGGTTGGCGGGCGTGACAGGCTGTCACTGTCACCTGCAACCGAAAGGACGTCCCCAATGGCCGATCGCCATGTGGAGCTCTGACGGGTGGCAGGCGCGACGTTTCGTTTTGGCGGAAATCGATATGGGCCGTTGGATGCTTTCTTTGGAATGTATAAATAGGAGGGGACCCCTCTAGGGCCAACACTTCCGCCATAATTCACAATCGTTGTCAAGGATTGTCCGGCGCTCTTTCCTTTTAGATCGGATCATCCGTGATTTTTCCTCAGCGAGCACATTCTTTTGAATCGGTTAGATGTCTTCATCTGAGGAGTCTGTAGAGATAGTTAGGGTCGAGGCGTATGATGAGGCATCAGTTGTTAGAGCCGAGTCCATCGGGTCTTTCTCCCCTACGGTTTCAGATAACTGAGAGGTTTCTTCTGCTGCGTCGTCTGTGTCGGACTCGCCCCCTAGAGTCAGGGCTGTCCGTGTCGTTCGTTGTCGGGCGGCGACAAGGGCCCCAAAGGTGTGCATCAGGAACGCCCGCGATGCGCCCACCGTCTTGAGGAGTATAGACGAGCTTACCGAGATTCGGGCTCGATTCCATACTCCCTCTAACTATTCGCTTCGTTTAGCTAGAGAGGGTGAGCGGGCAGACCTGGTGCAGGGCAAGGAGATTGCCCTGTATTTGGAAACATTCCAGGCCGGAATGCGTCTGCCCTTCTCAGCCGAGGTATGTGGGGTGCTTCGCTGCTTCCATCTTGTCTCGGGCCATTTAGCGCCGAACTCATAGAAAATCCTCCTCGGATTTCTGATCCGGTTGTGTAACAACCCAAAACTTCCTGTACAACTTTCTGTACAATTTTTTAAAAATTACAGAAAATAGTATTTTTGCCTGAGCACAACTTATAAGTTTGTTTTGCTTTTTAATAGCAACAAGGAGCTTCTAGCTCATTGGTGATACTTTGCACTGCTGAACCAAGCCACCAGAGTTCAAATCTCATACCCCACATTATTTTTAATATTATTTTCCTTTTAAAATTTTAGTTCAACACATGCTAAACCCATAAAACCCCACTACACATGTAAAAGTAAATGGCCCAGGGGTAGTTGAGACGGCGGGGAACCCGATGCACCCAGGACTCGATCGGGATCGGCCGGCGACTCGGCCGACTCGGGCCGACGCCGCCGGCCAGACTCGACCGGACCGCCGAGTCCCCAACATGAAAGATGTGGCTTTTCATCTCCCCAGTACCCCTGCACACTTAACTTTCTTGGATCGGTTCCAGAGACCCTTTAAAACCCTATTTACTCCATTTTAATACATTTTTATTACATCTTAATACAATTTTCAATTCACCCTTTCATCTACCCTAAACCATAGCCTTACCCTATAAATACAACCCCTAAACACACCCCCCCTCACTCCAAAATTCTGATCAAAACTCTCAAGAAATTCCTAGAAGTTTAGTGTACTTTTAAAGTAGCAAAGGGCGAAACTCCGACGACTTTTCCTACGACAACCCTAGAAGTTTCCGGCGACGAAACGACACACCGGCTCCTCCTCCCGTTTCCTCTTCCTCATCCCTAACTTCCAAACCCGTAAGTCCTACTTCTCTCTTCTCTATTCTTTTCTAAAAATACGAAATTCTAAAACCCAACGGAATCGGAATTAATCCGATTTACGATTCGGTTCTTCCTAAAACCTCACTTTTTCTTAAATACAATCATGCTAAACCATTACATGTTAACTATTAAACATTAACAAACATGTTGAACAAGTTTCATGACAATATATTTCATTTTGTAACTTTTACCGCTCTTTTTCAGTAAAATACCATGTAGTTTAAATTCGACATTTAAACCATCACAATCTTACTATACGTTTAATTAGATCATGAGGTAATGACCTACCTCCTCACACACTCATATTCAACATAGCACAATACCTTTCGGGAACATAAAATACAGGAAAACATAACCTTTCAAATAAATACCATTTACTAATAAAACCGTTTTTTAAAAAGATTAAGTATTTTACAAATCTTTGCAAAGCGCCGCTACAACCCATTTTGGGGAATCCGACTGGGATGGTGCGGATTATCGCACATCCCTGGGCTTAGTACTGCGAGATGCAGACCTCCGCAAGGAGCATTCGGTCTTGAAAAATTTAAAATACAAATATTTTAAGAAAATTAGATTTCTAGAAATATAATATATATTAAAATTATTTTTATATAAATATGTATATATGTATCATTAAAATATCTATTTTGTGATAATATGAATATTCCAACTTTTTCCTAAAAACACAAGAATCACCTTACATTAAAATATCATGAATTCCATACAAGTTCAATGTTACAATTAAATACCATGTATTATGAAAAATAAGTTTATTCACTAGAAATACCACAAATATAAAATCTACAATTATTACAACTCTAAAGATGATAATTAAATACTTGGGGTGTATTTTGAAAAGTATATAAAAGTATTTTTACATAAAACCCCCTCAAGTTCTATAAATTACCTTAAGGACCCTAGTAAACATAGGTTTAAGCGGGACCAATCTCTTGAGCATCAGGGAGCCGGAGAGGTGGGTGCTTGCCTATTTAAGGTAGACAACTTAACAACGGTGTTATCAATACGGTAACCGTCTTTGAAAAAGACACAAATCCTGCCGTCCATGTGCAGCGGTCACCGATAACATCAAAACAATCAGGACTTCAATTTCTTTTCTAATTGTTCTGACTCAGACTGAGTCTTATCTTAATAATCTGACTTGAATATGATTCAAATACAATCTACAATATTATAATTCAATATGAATCCATGAATCCATATATTCAATCTGTATTGACTGAACCGAACCATGGATATATTTCCATTTACATAATTCTCCAGTTACATCCATGATTCTCCAGTACATTCATTTTACTGATATCATGATTTCGGCAAGTCATCCAAATATACAATCTATATTACAATTCAATTACAAGTTGAAATACAATGCAAACAATACAATCAAGACATCGCGGGGTTTAAGGGGTAGATTGGTACGGAAGGTGTTAAAAGTGGCATGAGACTGCAAGATTAAGACACCTAACCTGAATCCAATTGCCGTTGTTCCGGGTTGTATAACGAAGCCTTGTACTTCCATTTGCCCTAGTCTCTAGCATATAGAGACTCATCTCGTATATACTGGCATTCTTCTGTACCAAGCTACAAACAACAACGTTAACCATATAATACAACTTTAAAAGGTACTTTATCTTTCTGTCTATTCTATTTCTCCTTTATCTTTGGGACTTACCGAGCGATTGTTCGCTGACGACATTCCTTCTCTTTCTTCTTTGGAATGTTGTCAGGTGATCTGGACACTCAGGAGATCGAGCCTACTAGTGAGGACTTGGACCAATTTTTCTACGACCCAGAGCTCTAGCTTCATTGTACACACTTTTATTTCAACACTTTTTATTTCTGTTATGCCATTGTTTAGGCATTGCTTTCATTCAGATGTATTTACTTTTCCATGCATTGTACAAAAAGAATGTGAATAAATAAAGTTGTTGTTTTATTATATCTTGTCACTTGTGCACTTATATTTATATTGCTTAGATACGCTTAACGTATTTACTTCAGAGTAAATACGTAGCGGCCTAGTCGCGTCCTCTTCGCCGTACACCGGGAAGCGGGACGTGACAGGTTTTGTTGGCGGCCCACGCAGATCAGAGGTATATGAAACTCTACCATGCAGTTATGTTCTGCGTGAACAACCTAAGCAATATAACACAAGAACCAGCAACTAAAACATTCTTTACAATTCATACTTCTTGAATCTTATCATTTCATATACTTTGAATCTGTCCTAACCTAAATTTTTCTTTCAAGATTATGGATTCCCCAAACAACACCAGCACCAATATCAACAACACACCTCCACCACTACCACTCACACATGCCGTCCCTGCTCCACTCAACCAGCAAACGGTTCTGCTTGAGGCAATCCGTAGCCTCCTCGAAGGACAGCAGTAGCAGACTGCTCTTTTAATGAACTGTCCCGAGGCAGAAGCACCTGGGGTGAAGCAATTCAGGGTTTTGCACCCCAAACAGTTTGCAGGAAAGAAGAGCCCACTGGAAGCTGAGGAATAGGCTTAGAGCATTGAAGATGATCTGGCAGCAGCACAAGTACCAGAGATAGCTTGGGTCCGTGTTGCGAAACTGCAGCTCACGGACAATGCACGGAATTGGTGGAAGGCGGAAGAAAGCCGTTTTGATCAACCCATAGAATGGAAGACTTTCCGCGACATGTTCGACGCAAAGTACTTCCCTGAGACTGCCAGGTTCGAAATGGAACAGCAGTTCATCCATCTGCAACAAGGTTCAATGTGGACAAAATCTGTAGATGGGTATGACGCTGAGTTTACGATGCTCAGCAGGTAAGATACGTCTCAGTATTCATTTTCCTAAAATCACATACTACACAGCTAACACAAGACCGTAACAGGTTTGCGGCCTATTTCATACCGACTGCTGAGATCAGAGCAAGAAGATTTCAGCAAGGGTTGGACCCGGAAATCCAAGCTGTTTTAGCTACAGGGGATTTCCCAACCCATGATTTGGCTTTGAAAGCTACCCGAAGATACGAGGCAGTGGTGAAGAAGGACAGACCTCAATCTGCCGGAGTGAAGCGCCCTGCCAATCAGATGGCAAGAGGAGCCTTTTCAAGGCCAACGGTTGAACCTCGAAGACCGGAAGAAATTAGTAACCAACCAAGTCCAGACTTTTGCTACTACTGCCATAGAAAGGGACACTTGTGGAAGGACTGCAGACGCGCAAAAGGTTTGTGTCTAATTTGTGGCGTATCCAAACACGGAATTGGAAACTGTCCTTATAATAGCAACCCAGCTCACACACCCACCAACTACCCGCAGCGGCCAGCTATCCAGGCTCCTGCACCTCGTCCAGCACTCCCTGCCCCACCACTCGCACAGCCAAATCGTCAATTCCAACAGGCACTGAGGAATATGCCTCGAGGACAGAGAAATGTGCCTCCAGCTAGGAGGAACGTGCCACGGCGACAGGCTTACACATTAGCAGCCGTAGAAGCCGAGGCTGTAGGTCAAGATAACATTGGTAAGTCTCTTTCACATTCTCAAACCCTTATATCACTTTGTTGAATCTGTTACACTTTCCTTTTATAAATTTTGAGGACGAAATTTTTATAAGGAGTGTAGAATGTAACAACCCTAAACTTCCTATACAACTTTTTGTACAATTTTTTAAAAATTACAGAAAAGAGTATTTTTGCCTGAGCACAACTTATAAGTTTGTTTTGCTTTTTAATAGCAAGAAAGAGCTTGTAGCTCATTGGTAATACTTTGCACTGCTGAACCAAGCCACCAGAGTTCAAATCACATACTCCACATTATTTTTAATATTATTTTCTTTTTAAAATTTTAGAAGTTCAAGAATCAACACGTGCTAAACCCATAAAACCCCACTATACATGTAAAAGTAAATGGCCCCGGGGGTAGTTGAGACGGCGGGGAACCCGATGCACCCAGGACTCGGTCGGGATCGGCCGAATCGGCCGGCGACTCGGGCCGGCGCCGCCGGCCAGACTCGGCCGGACCGCCGAGCCCCCAACATGAAAGATGCGGCTTTTCATCTCGCCAGTACCCCTGCACACTTAACTTTCTTGGATCGGTTCCAGAGACCCTTCAAAACCCTATTTACTCCATTTTAATACATTTTTATTACATCTTAATACAATTTTCAATTCACCCTTTTACCTACCCTAAACCCTAACCTTACCCTATAAATACAACCTCTAAACACACACCCCTCACTCCAAAATTCTGATCAAAACTCTCAAGAAATTCCTAGAAGTTTAGTGTACTTTTGAAGTAGCGAAGGGCGAACCTCCGGCGATTTTTCCGACGACGACCCTAAGAGATCCCGGCGACGAAACGATGCACCGGCGCCTCCTCCCGTTTCCTCTTCCTCATCCCTAACTTCTAAACCCGTAAGTCTCACTTCCCTCTTCTCTTTTCTTTTCTAAAAATACGAAATTTCAAAACCCGACGGAATCGGAATTAATCCGATTTCCGATTCGGTTCTTCCTAGAACCTCACTTTTTCTTAAATACAATCATGCTAAAGCATTACATGTTGACTATTAAATATTAACAAACATGTTGAACAAGTTTCATGACAATATATTTCATTTTGTAATTTTTACCGCTCTTTTTCAGTAAAATACCATGTAGTTTAAATTCGACATTTAAACCATCACAATCTTGCTATACCTTTAATTAGATCACGAGGTAATGACCTACCTCCTCACACACTCATATTCAACATAGCACAATACCTTTCGGGAACATAGAATACAGAAAAACAAAACCTTTCAAATAAATGCCATTTACTAATAAAACCGTTTTCTAAAAAGATTAACTATTTTACAAATCTTTCCAAAGCGCCGCTACAACCCATTTTGGGGAACCCGACTGGGATGGTGCAAATTATCGCACATCCCTGGGCTTAGTAGTGCGAGATGCAGACCTCCGCAAGGAGCATTCGGTCTCGAAAGATTTAAAATACAAATATCTTAAGAAAATGAGATTTCTAGAAATATAATATATATTAAAATTATTTTTATATAAATATGTATATATGTATCATTAAAATATCTATTTTGTGATAATATGAATATTCCAACTTTTTCCTAAAAACACAAGAATCACTTTACATTAAAATACCATGAATTCCATACAAGTTCAATGTTACAATTAAATACCATGTATTATGAAAAATAGGTTTATTCACTAGAAATATCACAAATATAAAATCTACAATTATTACAACTCTAAAGACGATAATTAAATACTTGGGGTGTATTTTGAAAAGTATATAAAAGTATTTTTACATAAAACCCCCTCAAGTTCTATAAATTACCCTAAGGACCCTAGTAAACATAGGTTTAAGCGGGACCAATCTCTTGAGCCTCAGGGAGCCGGAGAAGTGAATGCTTGCCTATTTAAGGTAGACAACTTAACGGTGTTATCAATACAGTAATCGTTTTTAAAAAAGACACAATCCTGCCGCCCATGTGCAGCGGTCACCGATAACATCAAAACAATCAGGACTTCAATTTCTTTTCTAATTGTTCTGACTCAGACTGAGTCTTATCTTAATAATCTGACTTGAATATGATTTAAGTACAATCTACAATATTACAATTCAACATAAATCCATGAATCTATATATTCAATCTGTATTGACTGAACCGAACCATGGATATACTTCCATTTACATGATTCTCCAGTACATCCATTTTACTGATATCATGGTTTCGGCAAGTCATCCAAATATACAATCTATATTACAATTCAATTACAAGTTGAAATACAATACAAACAATACAATCAAGACATCGCGGGGTTTAAGGGGTAGATTGGTACGGAAGGTGTTAAAAGTGGTACGAGACTGCAAGATTAAGACACCTAACCTGAATCCAATTGCCGTTGTTCCGGATTATATAACGGAGCCTTGTACTTCAATTTGCCCTAGTCTCTAGCATATAGAGACTCCTCTCGTATACACTGGCATCCTTCTGTACCAAACTACAAACAATAGCGTTAACCATATAATACAACTTTAAAAGCTATCTTCTCTTTCTGTCTATTCTATTTCTCCCTTATTTTTGGGACTTACCGAGCGATTGTTCGCTGACGACGTTCCTTCTATTTCTTCTTTGGATTGTTGTCAGGTGATCTGGACACTCAGGAGATTGAGCCTACTAGTGAGGACTTGGACCAGCTTTCCTACGACCCAGAGCTCTAGCTTCATAGTACACACTTTTATTTCAGTACTTTTCATTTCTGTTATGCCATTGTTTAGGCATTGCTTTCATTCAAATGTATTATTTTTCCATGCATTGTACAAAAAAAAATGTGAATAAATAAAGTTGATGTTTTATTATATCTTATCTCTTGTGCATTTATATTTATATTGCTTAGATACGCTTAGCGTATGTAATTCTGAGTATATACATAGCGGTCTCGTCGCGTCCTCTTCGCCGTACACTGGGAAGCGGGGCGTGACAGGTTGAAACTTGAAAACATCCCCTTCAGTTTGACCTTCATCATTTCCTTCCTCTGTTATAAGAATCACCCTGGCACCAGCAAGGATGAACCGAGCTGGGTGTATTTTTCCTTCAAAAAACGTAAGGACAGGGTGGCCGGGTCGGGTGTGATAACCGTCCCTTCTATCCATGAATGGAAGGAGAAGTTCATTTTTGTCGAGTCACCCGAGGGCGAGGATTGGCCCGTGCCTACACAGTGGCACATGACCGACCGCTCGAGAACAAAACAGTCATCTTCACCCAAGGCAAGGGCGATGTCTTGCGGGAGCCAATCCAGCGGGCCGACGTCTTGCTTTCTGAGCAGGCACTGAGCTGGGCTGGGCTCAGACCTGCGCGCTTTCTGGGTAAGTTAGGGTCGTAGATGATCTATTTAGACTTTGATAAATTTTCTTTGCCCTTTTCAGCGTCGCAAAACCTCTTTTGCGTATTCTCCTTTTTGCAGAGCAAATGGACCGATCAAAGTTCCTAACTGCCATAGCCGCGAAGGCCCAAAAGAAGACCGGGGGTGGAAGCTCGTCCCGACCGGGTCCAAGCTTGGCCCCAAGGCCTACCCCGCCGAGCAAGCCTTCAGCTGTGTCACCCCGAGTCCCCGAAGAGCGCCGCGGGGGGCCAGAAACATGAGTGGGATCCGGCACCCCGGGCGACGGAGGAGGAGGAGGTCGAGCCCACCGACGCCCCCATAAAAAGGCACAAAACGACGGTTTCTCGGACGCCTTCTACCGGGACCCCAGTGCAGGAGGGGGACTTCTGCTTCGAGGTGCCCTCGGGGCTCTCCATCCCCGACAGTTTGCTCTTCGACGTGGAACAAGCAGCTGGGGGCAAGATTCCCCGCGGGACCCTGAAGGCCCAGGTGGCCGTCATTGATCAGGAGGCGGTTCAGGTCGGTATCTATTTCCCTTTAAGAATTTTCTTAAGTGTATTTTTTCAGTTTGAACATTGCTAACTCCTTTTGCTGCTTCCCTTAGGTCTTCCACCACTGCGCCCTCATTATAAATATGGAATCCGAGGAGATAGCCCGGCCATGAATAAGGCGGATGAATCGTCCTTGCAGGAGGAGGGTCTGTGCCTTCGGCTGCAACAGGCGGAGGAGAAGATAGCCGCCCTCGAAACCCGGGTGGTCGCCGAGGAGCTGACAAACTCCAAGTACAAGGAATCTCACCGACTTCTGAGTGAATCCAACCGGGCTATCCAAACCAAGTTGGAGGAGATTGGTAACCTCTATAACACAATGAAAAAATCGAGGGACGTCGGCAGGAAGGACGCTTGGGTGGCGCTCGAGGTCGTGAAGCTTGTCGAGGTCTGAGCGGTGAAGTCTGTAGAGAGGTATAAAGCATCAGACCAGTTCTATGCCGACCTCGTCGAAGCCTCGACCATCGTCTGGCACAGGCTCTCGACGCCGTCAAGGCGTTGATGCCGAAGTTAGCCAACAGCGAGCTCCGGGTCTAGTACCCCCTCTCCGAGGATGCGCCGTAGGTAGAAGTTGCCGGGGAGGCCACCGGGGGTGAGGCTGTCGGTGGAAGCGCCGACCCAGAGGTTGCCGTTTCGGTCCGCGACGCTGGCGTTGAGCAGGGCAAGATCCTCCCCGAGCCAACGGTATGAGCTTTCCTACCTTAGTGAATTTTTTCTTTTTTCAAAATTTTGTAAGCCTCCGGGCATTTTTTGTAAGGCTGAGGAGCCCAGAATACCTTGTAAAATTTCGGAATATAAATAAAGTTGAGCTCATTTTCCTCTGCATGACTGTATACTTTCTGCGTGAGTATTTTAGCTCGTCAATCTTCTTCTCGTTTGAATTTTCACTCTGCTGCAAGTGTTAGGTCATAGGTTGGTGCCCAGCCTTTTTATGTGACGATCGCGCGTCGAGTGTAAGTAATAGCCAAGTGTAGGAAGGTCGTAATCCTCCCATTCTACGGAGTCGAGATGGCGATCGTTCATTTAGGATGAATCAGACGATATCCCAAGTCTAGGAAGGTCGGTACCAGTCCCTACCTCGGAGTCGAGGTGATGACCACGTGTTTTAGCATGAGTAGGAAATCAGCCAAGTAAGAATAGGTCGGCCATAACCGATTCTTCCTCACTGTGGGTCCTAGATCCATGTCTTCGTAGGGTAGGAATCTACCCCTCAGAGATTAGCTGAGCAGGATTACACACGGTGGTTTTTATAGGAGGGCTTTAGATCTTTAGCGTTGATGGGTAGGAAGCTACCCGCTAGGGATAGACCGGGCATGGAAGCTGCTCGGTTGTCTCGAGAGGAGGCTTTAGATTCACAGCGTTGCTGGACAGGAGGCTACCCGCTGGTGGATGACTGAGCAGGAAGTTACTCGGTCGTCTCGCGAGGGGGGCTTTAGTTCCTTAGCGTAGATGGGTAGGAAGCTACCCGCTAGGGATAGATCGGGCAAAGAAGCTGCTCGGTGGCCTCGAGAGGAGGGCTTTAGATCCAAAGCGTTGGTGGGCAAGAGGCTACCCATTGGTGGATGACCGAGCAAGAAGCTACTCGGTCACCTCGCGATGAGGGCTTTTGATCTGTAGCGTTGTGGGGTAGGAAGCTACCCACTGCAGATAGGCCAGCAGGAAATTGCTCGGCCGCCTCGCGAGAAGGGTTTTAGATCCTTAGGTAGATGGGTAGAAAGCTACCCGTTAGGGATAGACCGGGCAAAGAAGCTGCTCGGTGGCCTCGAGAGGAGGGCTTTAGATCCACAGCGTTGGTGGACAGGAAGCTACCCGCTGGTGGATGACCGAGCAGGAAGCTACTCGGTCGCCTCGCGATGAGGGCTTTTGATCCCCAGCGTTGTGGGGGTAGGAAGCTACCCGCTGCAGATGGGCCAGCAGGAAATTGCTCAGCCGCTTCGTGGTGAGGGCTTCGATCCTTAGCGTAGTTGGGTAGGAAGTTACCCGCCAGGGATTGGCCAGCAGAAAATTGCTCGGCGGCCGCGTGATGAGGGCTTTAGATCCTTAGCATAGATGGATAGGAAGTTACCCGCTAGGGATGGACCGGGCAGGGAAGCTGCTCGGTGACCTCGCGACGAGGGCTTTAGATCCACAGCGTTGGTGGGCAGGAGGCTACCCGTTGGTGGATGACCGAGCAGGAAGCTACTCGGTCGCCTCACGAGGAGGGCTTTAGATCTTTAGCGTAGATGGGTAGGAAGCTACCCGCTGGGGATGGACCGGACAGGGAAGCTGCTCGGTGGCCTCATGATGAGGGCTTTGGATCCCCAGCGTTGGTGGGCAGGAAGCTACCCGCTGGTGGATGACCGAGCAGGAAGCTACTCGGTCGCCTCGTGATGAGGGCTTTTGATCCGCAGCGTTGTGGGATGGGCCAGAAGGAAACTGCTCAGCCGCCTCATGGTGAGGGCTTCAATCCTTAGCGTAGATAGGTAGAAAGCTACCCGCTATAGATGGACCAGACAGGAAAGCTGCTTGGTGGCTTCGAGAGGAGGGCTTTAGATCCACAGCGTTGGTGGACAGGAGGCTACCCGCTGGTAGATAACCGAGCAGGAAGCTACTCGGTCGTCTTGTGAGGAGGGCTTTAGATCTATAGCGTTGGTGGGAAGGAGGCTACCCGCTGGTGGATGACCGGGTAAGAAAGCTGCTCGGTGGACCTTTTCCTCGAGAGTTTCCAGCAAAGATAGATCGTTGCATCAAACTCGGTGGACGAGAAACCTGGGGAGTCTGTGGCATCTAGGGTTCTTGAGTACCGCCGAAGGGAATGGATCGATGCTGCATCGGATCGGTTAGGGGGGATTTCCTCGGTATACCATCGACAAAGCGACCTTGATCTCCGACCCTTTTTGTTGTAATTTTTGTAAGGCGGAGAAGCTCATAATACCTTCTTAACAAACAAAGTTCTTCTTTAATGCGTATTGTCTCTTTTAATCCCCTCAGTATATTTTACACAATTTTTAAAACAAGCCTAGGGGTCTCAGAACCGAGAAAATAAAAGTTATGAAAAAAGTCTCCTTTATGAGAAGACCTAGCTCAGGAGATTTAATTCAATGTCAATAAGAATTACATTGTTTCAAAAGAAGAAGGCAAGCCTATTTGTATAATTTTAGTTTTTCGGCGTCGTAGGGCCAAAGAAACTTACGCCCCCCGGCGTCTTGTAAGCGATATGCTCCACCGGGCATACTTTTGCTACGAGGAATGACCCGTCCCATTTCGGGAAGAATTTATGCAGCCTTGCTTGGTCAACAAACTCGTTCCTTCGTAGGACCGGATCTCCCGTCTTGAAGGCCCGATGTTTAAACAGTTTGTTGACGAGGCGCTGATATGTAGCCCCAGCATTCTTAAGAGCGAAAGGCATCACTTTGTAACAGTATACCTTCCGATCCGGGGTGAACACGGTAAGTTCATCTGCCGGGTTCATCCGAATTTGATTGTAACCGAAGAAAGCGTCCATGAAGCTTAGTAATTCATGGCCGACCGAGCTATCGACTAGTTGGTCTATATCCGAGGGAGAGGATAGTTGTCTTTAGGGTAGGCATTGTTTAGATCCGTGAAGTCGACGCGCATGCGCCACTTCCCGTTCTCCTTTTTGACCATGACCACGTTTTCCAGCCAATCCGAGTAGTCAAAATTTCTAATGAAGTCGTCCGCTAGCTTCCCGAGCAGGATCCGAGGTAACGACCATGATTTGCCCGATCGTTAATGTAGGGTTCCTAGGCACTCTCAAGGGGTCTCACAAGGCATCAACCATGCCAATTTCAAAAATACGGTGCCGAGAAACCCTAGACTACGGATCGTTGGCTAGATGTCTAGGCGAAATAGAAACTAGTTAACAAATAAACTACAAGAACGGAAATACAACCTTTGTAGATCCGGTTCTCCACCTCCATAGCTCCGTGATGAAGTCCTCTCCGCTGTCCAAATCGAACCATGACTCTCACGGTGGTTTCATCGGAGAAAAGACCGGGCTAGGTCGTCGACTACGATGCCGAAGATGATCTACGTCGAGGCATCACTAAATCAAGCTCCAACTTCACCAAGTCATGAAACTTGTGAAGAAAACACACTCTACTACTTGGCAAGAGGTAGAGGATGAAGAAATAGGAAGTGGGTTCACTTTAGAATTGGATTTCTCAATCATTTACTCAAGTTGCCATTGTTGAAGTAAGGTTTCTTCATGAAGAAGAAGAGGAGGAAGAAGATGATAAGTGTTCTATTATCTATTTTCTAAAAAGAATATAATATGAATACTTATCATAAGCCAACCATAGCTTGGTGTAGAGAATAAACCATGGTTAGAATGAAGGGTTAGGGTTAAGCATCAAGACAAAATGGTCACAAGGTCAAAGCTTCATGAAGCTTCAATGTACAAACAAAGAAAGCCACCATTTTCTCTTTATGCTTAATATTTTCCAATAAGAATAAATAAATAAATAAATAAGAAAACCATAACCCTAACCAATATACAACCATGGTTTAAGCTTCACACAAACCCTAGTGAGCATGTATCATCAAACATGATACAATCAAGTGCACAAAAAGTATATCACATATACAATGTGCACATCCGAGCGAGAAAATCCATTTAAAGTGAACCGATACTAGTTAATGCAAAGTGATTTATCAAATATATAATTATACATTAAATCATTAAATCAACACTTGATTCAATGATCCGGTCATATCGCATATAACCGACTAGTATCCAATGTATCGGCTTATCGAATCAACCCTCGATTCGATAACTAGGTTATATCGCATATAACCATTCGATACATTCATCGCGAGAATGAAATACGGTATCACATACACGCAATATTCTCAGTCCCGCACATATCTCATATGCGCTCCTATTTCGTTTCGCTTGAGCCAGAAAACCTCTGTGTAGGACTCTAAAGACTCGTCAATACGCCGGCAGCAGATGATGATCATATCAAACACCCACAAGCCGCAAGCGGTCTGCTAAACGTAACGGCCACCCAGGTATTGAGCGATCAGAAGATCGACGAGTAAGCCCGCTCAAACTCCAGTGAATCCAACCAGTAACACTACCGTACAGTCCGGTCTGATCGTCTGATATGTCGCATATCTCGCCTAGGGGTGGTAAACGTCAGACCCCAATAGCTCGATAAGTCGTGTCGATATGAGGTCTATAACAATTCGAGAAACTACTGGTAACACTTACCAGTAAATCTCAGCAACCCTGGCCAGGGATTTCCTGTTATAGCCAATCGAACACAGCGCAACATCAACCCCCTATACCGGGAGAGACGAATCCCCTCCTATCGCTCATTGCCTCCATGTGACTCGGGACTGTACCCAAAAACCACCGTTTTGCACGCCCTCTTGGACGTGGTAAGATGGAAATCAAAGCACAGTGGGAACCACACAAGACTCTATGACGATCTCGGGTCAACAGACTACTCTGTACCAGTGTCACCAGAGAACTGCCATCTGACGTAAGGTATAATACCATCTGGGAGTTCTCGGCGAGTCCGTCCAGTGTACCCAGTCTCTACTGAGCACCCGTATATCATCTCTGATGTCAAACACCGATGGATATGGGATCATCCATCGCCCATCTGTATGGGTCGAGAAGGTATACGCTAGTCTATTCTGGTATATCGATGCCCCGTCTCGATATACCCACGACTAGGGACTTTGAAGGATGTACTTATGGACTACCATGTCCCCACTAGTATGATCTGCATCATAGTCCAGGTAGTCAAGTACACATCCTAAGGGCTTTACCAACATGTAACAGAGAGACAATCAGTGTACACGTTAAGGTAAAGAGTAACCAGATAGCATACTATCATGTCGAGCAAGAAAGTCCTCCCTATATATGTCCCAGCATCCACTACAATATACATCCTATGTACAGTAATGGCCTCTAGGGCATACATATAACTAACAGTTAACTCTCCAGAAAGGGGCTGGTTCTTTTGCTCCCGCTCTGCCTGCCACTTGTCCCGCAAGTATTTCGCCAGGTGGCCGGAGTGGATCAACTCCTTGATGTAGTCACGGAGTTGTTTACAGTTTTCGGTCGGATGGCCCTGCGACCTGTGGAAGGCGCGGTACGGGCCTCAGAGACGCTTGCCCGCCGTTTGGGTCACCGGCGGGAGCTTGAATAATCTCTCGCCCTTTGTCTCCTCTAGCAGCTCGGTCTGGAAGATGTTAAGAGAAGTGTACTCGTGGAACTTCGGGGAGTAAGGTTTTGGTCGGTCGACTCTCTTTTTCTCTTCTCTGCCCTGCTTCTTTTGGTCGGTTTGGTCGCCTTTGGACAGATTTGAGTTCACCTCGGACTCGAGTTGGATCTCCTGCTCGGTCAAGGCTTTTACCTCGGCCATAATCTTAGGTTGCACTAATGCAAAAGAGCGGAGCCACTCTTTGTGTCTAAGACCCAACCTCAGCGCGGTGATGATCGTTTCATCGCGGTGCTCGGGGACCTCGATGAGCGTGTTGTAGAAACGGGTGACATATCCTTTGAAGGATTCTTTGTCTCCGCTCTTGATGGTGATCAGATAGTCGACCGTCCTCTTCTGCCGTCGATTCCCAACGAAGTGACCGAGGAATTGGGAGGCCAGCTCGTCGAAGGTCGAGATGGAGCGTGGCGTAAGTCCTCGGAACCGATCCTGTCCAGCCCGGATGAAGGTGGTAGGAAGGCTCGGCATTGGACAGCATCGGAGTTATCCTGGAAGCTCATGCCCGCCGTAAATGCGTCTAGATGGTCCTTCGGATCGGATTTCCGGTCAAAGAGGGCCACCTTGGGCAATTTGTTTCTGGACGAGACGTGCTCGGGCAGCAGTTCTTCCGTAAAGGGTTTCGTCAGCGAATCGGCGGAGTATCGGGCCCCTTCGCTGGATTCTTGGCCATCCCGGCGTATGCCCATGATTTTCTTCTCGAAGGCCTCGAGTCAGTGGTGGTAACCCGAGGATTCTGTACAGTCGGAGTGGTGGCTATCCCCGCTCCGGGTCTGCGCCAGGATACGGCTTCGATTCCGCTCTATCAGGTGTCTCGGATCCTCGGACGAGGCCCTTCTCGAGTGGTCCCTGCACTCGTCGTTCGTGCGATCCCGGCAAGAGTGAGGGCATCGGTCATGCCCGGAAGCAGGCGAGCTGACCGACACCTCCTCAGGAGGAGAGAACGCACGTCGAGCATTGGGGCGACGGTCCAGTTTTCCCTGAGACTGTGGCGTGGAGCTGTCCGGCGTCCAACGGGTCATGGAATCAGTCGCCGCGTGTGGATTAATAGAACCGGAGTCGGTCCGTTGGCACTCAGTGGCGCCGTGACGATGGTGAGGTAGATCGAGAGCTTGAGTGTGCCCGTCCGTCTTTCGACGGACGTCGTTATCCCAGGGAGCGGGAGCCACGCCCTGGTGGGTAGGGCCTGCCTCTTGAATGCTGACGAGGGCATCTACCAGCGTCGTAAGCCGATCTATCCGGACGGACAAGGCGTGGATGGCATTAGGAGAGGGAGGCGAGCCGCTCCCGCCTCCGTTGTGACGGCTTGTGTTTGGATCGTTGCGGTTGTCGCTCGCCATTGGATCGAGGGCGGAAGATCAACTTTTTTGGTGGAACAAAATAAGTCTTTTGTTCCCACAGACGGCGCCAACTGATGGAGCTTCGGATCTTTTTCAAATGCTGTCCTCCGTCAATCCTGCGATGGCGGTCTTGAACGGCTGAGATTTAGTTTTGGAGTTGTTGAGTGTGGATCTCAATGGATTGGTGTTGGACGTCGAGCTACCTGCAAAGAAGTCCTGGGGTGGGTGATCACCGTAGGACCCTCCGACAATCAAGTTAAAGCCGAGGAATAGAAGCAGAGTAGCGGCGTATTGAGATAAAATTCAGATACCTGAGTCGTCTGAGAGAGGGGTTTATATAGGGGTCACGTGGAGCGAGCGGGCGCGAGATCACGTTACGCCCCCGCGTTATCCTCGTCTTTAATGGCGGGATGCGCCCATTAATGGAGGGATACGCCAATTAATGGAGGGATGCGCCAGCGTGGGACGCAGATCGTGGGAAGGTGGATATCTCGCCCTGGCGATATACGTGGAGCCGTTGCGGGGCGCATGGGGCCCGCGCTCCTGATTGATCAAGGAAGCCGAGGAAGCTCGGCACGTCAGGGGCTCGGAGACGAGCCGGGAGGCCAAGGAAGCTCGGCACATCAAGGGCTCGAAGACGAGCCGAAAGCCCGAGGAAGCTCGGCATGTCAGGAGCTCGGAGACGAGCCTGGAGGCCGAGAAAGCTCGGCAGGTCAGACGGCTCGGAGACGAGCAAGAAGGCTGAGATAGCTCGGAGAAAAGCTGCTGGTATTTCGTAGGTGAAGGTGGAATGTATTCAAGGAGGTCTCCTGGAAGGTCGGACACGTTCCTCGAGACGAAGTCCCAAGGAATCCTCATAATGCAACTCATTTATTCCACCTCCGTAGCTTTCGGGACACGCCGCCACGTGTCGTAATCTGAGAAGACGCCACTTGTGAGCATCATCAAGTTCACTTATTACTATTTTCATTTCATTTTATTTTACCAACAAGCATCAACATGCTTTCTCCATTTCTCATATTCATCTACATATAAATCTAATGTAGGTTATGAGCATTGAATCACATAACAACATAAGGAATTATCCAAGTACTGCTTTAAGTAACAAGAGCATGAACATTCACATTACCAATCAAGCATCATTGCGAATCATCGAGTCATTTTAACATACGAGCCAATATATCTCTTTTTCCAGTGAAACAAATGCAACAATGTTCCCATAGCTGTGTTATCTTTGTTCCTTGACCATAGAAATTAATTCCGTATAGAGAATATATTATCTTTCCTTTCTTGATTTTTTTTCTCAAGTTTAGTACAAATTGTAGCAAATAAATCATTTAATTCATAATTTCCTTGGCTTCATCAAATCTTTCATAGAGTCAACCCCATTTTGATAGAAAAAGACTTAGATGACAGTGACCACCAAAACGGGGAACTCTTTAACTTGAAACCTATGCTTCACCCCAAAAAAATTAACATCATTACTTCTTTCGGTGTATTTTTCCAAACTGCCCTTCCATCCTTTCTTCCCCTTCTTTCTTTCCCCTTCTTTCTTCCCTACAAACTTTTTTCTCCAAATCTCTTTTCTTCTTTTTCCCCACGGTCTCCAATTTAATTCTATACAAGGTTCAAAAAAATGGAACATCCGGCCGGATATCTGGACTCGCTCGCAGACCATTATCCGGACAAACCAGATATCCGTCGAATAAATAGGTTATTCAGCCAAATAACGGTTAACCAGTCATATTAGTTTGTGGACGTTTGTTTGTTTGTTTCTTCATCTTATTTCATTATTATTTGTAATCTATTTATGCTATATTGTTATATGCAAGTTCATAAATCACAATTTACATCGCTCCCACCAAATGTTTGTGGAAATGTCTCATTAAACATATGAATTATATATATATATATATATATATATATATATATATATACTATATTTGATATTTATATTAAAATATTGATGGCCAAATAATCCGGATAAACCAAATAACCACCGAATAATTCGGTTATCGTTTATCTGCCGGCCGACCGAAAGGATACCAAACAACAACTGAGTCTTTTATCACAAGCATATGAGGTAGGCTACATGAACCAACATGAGAATCACACCGGGTCTAGCACATGAATCCTCCGCCTCCACTCAGTACTATCGAATAACATACTTTCATTGAGGCCTTTGGCAGCCATATCTTTTCGTATCACCTCCATCCATGTTTTCTTCGGTCTCTCTTTCGTCCTTTTGACATTGCCTATATCGAGAGTATACATTCGTCGAACAGGTGCTTTCATAGGTCCGCGTCGCACACGACCGAGCAGATACCAAATACGTATTTTACAACCTTGATTCTACATGGTAGCTACCTCCTATCCTCTCCTCTCCTCAAACGAGGGCATGGATTCAAGAGAACATGAATTTGGAAAAGATAAACAATTAAAGAAAGATATTAACTTAGTCAAATAAAATTGATAGATCGCAATCTTGCTTTTCGTGCAAAAGTGAGAAGGTTTTTTTTTTCCTTTTTCTTTTGCATTTCTAAGATTTATCGAAAAATAAATATAGACCTCAGTGCAGACACCCACAACTTCTTCCAGTGAATCCCCAAACAAATCCTTCTTCTTCTTGGCCAGCTTCTCAAGCAGATGGCTGCTGAACTTGCTTGTCTCCTAAAAATACCCCAAAAAATTCTCTTCAAAAAATTGCAATTATGAAAATAACCCAAGATGGAAAAAATAAAAGATCACAAGTCTTACGAAATCTCGATACTCACAGCTTCAGCAAATTCAGGAATTGGGTCAGGGAAAACGTACTCAGCTGCCTTGCAGATGAATTGTTTAGATGTTGATGATGATGATGATGATGGGCTGAGTGTGAGAGAGTTGGAAGCTCTTCTTGAATTAAGAGGAGAAGATGAGGGAAAGTGATGAGGTAGAGTTCTAGAGAGAGAAAGAGAAGGGCTAGATGAAGATAGAGAGAAGAGAGAGGGTGAGGGTAACAAGGCTGATGCCATGGCCATCATCCCTAATCTTCTTCTTCTTCTTCTCACTCTAAAACCCCAGACTGCCTGTGGTTTATCTCAGCTGAAAATGGGCCGTAACCCAATAGGCCCGTTTCTTAAATTAGGATACTCTATTCTGTTTTTCCCTGCCAGGATGGATCCGATTCCTCTAGCAGGGGCTTCGGACCCATCTATCCATATAATATATATATATATATATATAACCTGCATGAGACAATATTTCTTGAAATATTGCTTTATCCAGCTTGGATTTTAAGGGGAAAATTGTTATTTAAACCCTATTTATACTTATCACTCTTTTATGTCATATGGATAGGCTTGTGAGAAAATTCTTCTCAGACCACTTCTTCAGAACTCTTTTTACCTTTTCTTTACTACTTAGATTTTACTCGCAAAAAAATACTAAAAAAATTAACGATTTTTGTATGCTATAGAATCCAAAATATTGAAAAAGAAAAATGAAAAAGAATTTTTTTTATATATACTTTAGTCTGCTGTAGCATGTACAATATAAAAAAAATTGAAGTAAACGGAAAAATTGGGATTTTAAAAATTATGTGATTTTCATATGCATGCTATAGCATACACGATATTGAAAAAGAAGAGGACAAAAAAATTTGAAATTTTAGAAAATTTTACTATTTCTTTTACTATACCATATAAAATATAAAAAAGGGAAAACAAAAAATATTAAGACTTTTAAAAATTTCGCGGATTTTGCGTGTTGTAGCAAACAAAATATATTGAAAAAACGAAGAAAACTATTCTTGAGATTTTTCGTATGTAATATAACAAGCAAAATATCGAAAAACAAATAATAAAAAACTTTAAGTATTTTAAAATTTTAGGACTTTTTTGTGTGACACCATGCAAAATATTAGAAATTTGAAAAGAAAAAAAAGAAGAAAATAGAGATTTTTAAAAATTTCACAATTTTCATATGCTATATATAGCATGCAGATATATTTATAAAACTGAAGAAAACAAAAGGTTCTTTAGAATTTTTCAAATTTAGCGATTTTCGTTTGCTAAATAAAAAGCAAACTATTGAATAAAGTAAGAAACATAAAATTTCATTTTTTTTGAATGGTTTGCGATCTTTGTAAACATCCAAAATATTAAAAAAATTGAATAAAACAAAAAATGATGAGATTTTTGAAACTTTTTCAGTTTTTGTGTGTTATAACATGCAAAATATTGAAAATTTGAAGAAAATAGAAAAAAATTGAATTTAAAAATTTTTACGATTTCCTTGTGCCATACCATGCAAAATATAGAAAATTTGAAGGAAAAACATTAATTTGAAGGAAATTTTTTTAATGATTTTTGAAGATATCGCGATTTTTTTTATCCCAGCAAGCAAAATATTGAAAAACCGAAAAGCGCAGAAATTTTTGAGGTTTAAAAAAAATTTGAGATTTTTCGGTTGTTATATAGCAAGCATAATATTGAAAATTTTAAGAATTTAAAATTTTTGACATATTTGAAAATTTCGCAATTTTCATGTGCCATCCTGGATATTGAAAAGTCAAAAAAATAAAAGAAGAAAAGTTTGAAATTTAGCAAATTACATAATTTTAGTGTGGCATCATGCAAAATATTATAAATTTGAAAAAAAGATAATTTTGGAATTTTTTTATATTTCCCGATTGTCATATACTACAACATAAAAAATATTAAAAATCGAACTAAATTTTTAAAAATTGAGATCTTTGAAACTTTCATTATTTTCGTGTGTTATAGAATGTGTAATAATGAGAATAAAGAAAATAGAAAATTTTGATATTTTTGAAAATTTTGTGATTTCGTGTGTCATTAAAAATATTGAAAAACCGAAAAAAAAAAAATATATATTTTATTTTGAAAATTTCATAATTTTCTTATAATAAGCAAAATATTGGAAAACCGAAAAAAAACATAAATTTTTAAAAATTCGCTATATTTTTGTTCAACAGCGTGCAAAATGTTGACAATTTAATGAAAACAAAAATTTATGATTTTTATATATTTTGCAGTTCTCATATACTGCAACAAGCAAAAAATTGAAATACCGGAAAAAAGCCAAAAAAATTGAAGGAAAAAAGTAGGGCAAGAATACTCAATAAAATAAAATATTTACAAGATTATGCCTCGAGGTAAATAAAGCATTTGAACTAATATCTTATCATTTTATTTGTGAAAGAGCAACCGAATTGTCGTTATCTTCACACAAATACAATCACAAGATATAAGTTCTATATCACACAATAAAAATTTCTCGATACTATACAAGTTATATACGCAAAGTAAAAGCTATTATTACTTATTTCAAACATCGGCGGCTACAAGATTCAATGCTTTATAAATTCTGGATTAAGATCTGTAACACCCTAGTTTATTTATACCAGTCCCATTTTGGGCATTTCTTTATTTATGGCTATTTCTTGATTTATTGTGTTTTGGGTGTGAGTAAATGTAATTGGTATCTTTGTTTGCATCCGACCCGACCCGCATGATTGAAACCCGTCTTAATTCATGTTTATGATTTATCTCGGTTAATTATGAGGATCCGTGCATTGTCATGTTTTATATCTTGCATATCTGCATTATATCTGGCTTCTGCATATTTTTAATAATACAAATATAATTAAATAAAATATTTTACAATATCTAGCATGGCCTGCATGATACCCCTAACCCCTGTCATGGCGGCCGTACATCGTGTTCTCGTCCCGTTCAGTGAAACAGACTCGTTCGGATAGTTATGTGCACGCTACGTGTATCCGTTCTTGGGGGTATATTTTTTCGTTATCCGGATATCCTATTTTTTTGGTTTGGTTGGCACGTATATTATCCGTATTTTCAAAACGTAAGTTTAGACCCAACCCGAGCATATTTTGGAGTACTTTTGTATTTGCCAGAAAACTCAAATTCACTTAATAAAATATTCTTTTAAAATTAACTGTTTAAATATATATTTATACCTTATATATAAATCTTTTAAAACTAAAATATATTTCCAAATATATTTTTCCTTCAAATACTATATCCTAACAAATTAAACCTCACCAAGTTCTCTCTCTCTCTTCATATATATAGTTATATATTTCCTTTTATTTTTAAAACCATATTCTTTTTAAAACCCACAGCCTCGTCTCTCTCCCTCACCCATCTTCTTCCTTTTTCCCGCCTTGCGACAACCCTACCCACGCCTTCACCCTCGCCTCATCGCCGTCGCCCTCAGCCTCCTCGACCACTCGTCGACATCACCACCTTCATCACCTCCCTATTCCACGTCTAACACCCTGCCACGACCCCGGCCTCGACATCACCCGTCAACCTAAGAAAACCAAAACCCACGACACCCATCACCGACGACCCCTCGCCGTCTCCACCACCCTCTTCATCGCCTCCATCTCCTCTTCTTCCTCTTCTCCCCTCCTTTCCGACGAGATCCCCGACTCGAGCTTACCCCTGCACAACTTAAGAACACCCCCGACTGCACGCCTCACCCAAGCCCTCGTCACCGGAGCTCCGACCTCGTTGTCGTCTCCACATCGCCCTCGTCATCACCACTTTCCCGACACCACCACCTCCTTCCCCGACTCACTTCCCTGCACACCCGATGAAAGCCCAAGCACCAAGAACCCCACACCCACTGCCTTGCCGTGGACCTCGCCGTCGACGGCCCACCGTCGACGTCACCGCCTTGCCTTCTTCTCTGACCCCAGAGACAAAACCCATAACACAACCCTCTCTTTTCTTTCTTCTTCTTCTTCTCTTTTCTTTTCTTGGTTCTTGGTTTCTGGTGATTGCCGGAGTCGTGCCCGTCGCCGACGATTCGGGCAACCCGGTGGACGTCCCCAGCCAGCGTGGTCTTGTTCTTACTTTGCCTGGTCCTGTTCCATACGCGCACGTGTACATTGCGACGTTTACCCGATGTCGGACGCTGCGTACGCACCCCGTATTGAGATCCGATCAGGCAAGTTTATCTTGCTACATGCTATGTTATTATATTTTGCATCTATATGAATAAAAATATCACATGTTTACTGCATTATACATCCATGTTACCGTTGTACCGTTTTACAATATCCGTTAGCATCCGTACAGTTTATTACATATCTAATCGCATGCAAGTTTATCTTGCTACATTCTATGTCTATATATTTTCATTTAAATTAATAAAAATATTGCATGTTTATTTCATTATGCATCCCATGTTACCGTTTTACTGTTTTATGAAACCCGTTCTTATCTGTATCATTTATTATACATCTAGTTGTATGCTAGATCATATTATTTCATATTACTGTTATATTAGCACCCCGTGCTTGATACCGTGCTTCTTATGTAATCATGGAGTTGTAGATGTAATCCCTGATAGATACTGTGCATATGTGTTTCACTGTGCATCCGTACTTTTATCATGATTCGATACTTGCTACATTTTACTGTTGGGCATTCATTTGATACACTGTGCACCGCCTGACATGACCTGATACACTACTGCTTAATTTGATACCTGATCCTGTTACTAATGCCGACAACCCTGACTTGTTGTCCTGATGGACGTTGCTGTTGTCTATTCAGACAAAACATATACCTGCTTGATCCCGTGTTGGCATTAACTCCAGATTTATCAATACCTGATTTGAACACATAACATGGGGGTAAGGGGAAATCAATGATTAAACCTGACTTATAACTCAACAGTTCGACGCTTATACTAATCAGTTTTGGGGGCTAGGCCAGTCTGCTGACATCATCCATCTGTATATGTTTCCTATTTTGAGCTTAGCTGCACGTCTCCGTTTCAGCCCGAGAATCTGGACCGTGGCCCCGGGCATGCACGGGATACTATTGAGTTGCATCGACGATTCATTAAATTGATTTCAAAGACTTGAGAGTAATTAACCCAGCAGCATAGATTACTCACCACATGCACATACATTTCACTGTTCTATATTCGTGTTACTGTTATACACTCATTACCGTCCATACTCATGCCCGCATATCTTGTTACCTCCTGATTATATTTTATTATTTGATATTATGACGCACTGACGTCTGGGTTTTGCATGGCCCAGATCCTCTGTCTCTTTCGTAGGCTGATCAGGAATATTTCCGCTGTCAGGCCGAGCAATGGGGATCCTGTTAGTATCTAGTTTAGTTTAGTTTTATTTCCGTACTTTCATTTCCTGATGTGAGCCCGTATTTGGGACGTACTTTCCTGATATTATTGCTTATTGGATTTATTGCTTCCGCACATTTATATTTTTTGACTCGTTTATTCTGGCAGATGGACATATATTAGATAGTTTATATTTTTCCTATTCTTGATATCTTATATACAGCCGTAATGTGACTGTGAAGGGATGTTTTCTAACCACAGGTAGCATGATTGGCTCTGTCACGTGCCGATTTTAGTGCACTCTGGGAAGCGGGGCGTGACAAGATCCTTCCTTGCTTCTTTTTTTATCCAATAAACAAATACTATTAATAGTATTTCCATCTAATAATAACGCCACAAGAATTAACAACATCCATAATGGCATTATCATCATAATCATCGAGAGAATTAGCAGAAGAAGTAGAGCGTTTCGTATCCGATTTCTGCTTAGCATTTTTGAATGAGAAAGCGGATCCACGCGATAGAGAACAATGTTTACTAAAAGCAGCAGAAATAATCAATTTTAGGAGTCTTCTTCTTAGAATGAGGTGGTTTGAATTTAGGAGGAATCATAAGATCTTCATTCGAGTCCAATTCATTTGAGCAAGGACTTTGCACGACCGAATTATCTCAGTTAGTTGGTTCAGATAAATTTCTTTTTAAATGATTTGAGTTAAAGATTTGTGCAAGTCTTCTGTTTTGGACTTATCGGAGTCATTGACAGCGTTTATTGTGACTGGTTGAGTATCAACTAGTTTTTTGCATCATTGAAGACTCTGAATATTTCTGAGGAGTCTCATTATGTATTAGCACTTCAGTAAAGGCTAAAACAGAGTCAACCACTGAGTCACTTGAAGCATTAAAATATGATGTGGTAAAGGCTTTTTGTATCGATTTTTTATTAGATACGGACATACTATCAAGTTTCTGAATCATGGGATCCTCTTGTTTAGATTTTCTTTCAAGGTTGAAGGACTTTGATTACTTGTAGACGGTAGTGAGTTGAAAGTAGGCATAGAGCCAACATCTAAAATCTTAGTGAAATGTGCTGGGTAATAATACTGTCAATAGGAAGCTAAACCTTCTTTTGAGTTTTGCTACAGAAATAGTTTTCGAATTTAATGATCCTAAATTGTCATCATCATGAACAGAGGATGAGGATGTGATATCGGTTGTCTTTCTAATAGGTATATCATATTTTTAAAGCGAGTGAGGACTTTTTGATATTCTTATTAAATGACTTTGATGCATGTCCATATTTAAAACAAATTGAGCAGTATTTGTAATCTTTTCGAAGATCACAGCCTAACAAAATTTAGATAAAGATGTACCAATCCAAATTTTTGACAGTGGGTTTTTTTGAAAATTCAATTCAACACAAACCTTGTCTTTGTCTATTCTCGTGCAATGCAACCTATTTACATCGACTTTAAGAAGATTACCAATATGTTTTACTATAGATCGAAGCATATCTACGCGATAAAGATTTGGTGGCAAACCAGGGAGAGAGATCCATGCCGGAACTAATGTTGGTTCATGATCGGAAGTAAAATAAGGATTCTTCTTGAAGAGATGAAATAGAAATCCTTTAACATACAGAAATTCCTTAAGCTATGCCTTTGTGAAATCTTTCGGAACATGAATTTTTTTTGTTGAGATTTTCATACCACTTCTTTAAAATCTTTCTGTTTTTTTCCTCATTATGTAGGTTTTACTAGCAAAATATTGAAAAATTTCATGTTTTTTGTGTGTTAAGAATGAAAAATATTGAAAAGTTGAAACAATCAGAAATTTTTTGAGAGTTAAAAATTTCGCCTTTTTATTTGATATTGCCAAAAATATATATAGAAAAAACAAAGGAAACATATAGTTTTGATATTTTTGAAAAATTCGCTATTTTCATGTACTATATGACATGTAAAATATTGAAATTTTGAAGGAAACAGGAAATTTGATATTTTTGAAAATTTCATGATTTTTGTGTGTTATAGCATGCATGATATAGAAAAACTGGAAGTGAACAGTAAAATTTAAGATTTGTGAAAGTTTTTTGATTTTCTTAATGTTATGGCATGTGAAATATTAAAAAGGAAGAAAATAGAAAATGTTGAAACTTTTGAAAATTTCACGATTTTTGTATGTTATAGCAAAAAAGTAAATATCGAAATGGAAACAGAAAATTCTTGAAATTTTTGAAGATTTTGTAATTTTCATATTCTATAATAAAGAAAATATTTTTAAAAAGAAAAGAAAACAGAGAATTTTAAGATTTTTGAGAATTCCACGATTTTCATGTGCTATTGGATATTTAAAGAAAAATTAGGATTTTCTGATATTGCGTGTGGCGCGAGAAGTTTCTAAGTCACTTGAAGTGACAGTTATTCGGACCGAATTTCTATGGGTTTTTTGTGGAAATCAAAACCTTCGGGAATCGAACTTGTGACCTCTCACGTTAAAGAGGAAATTGGTACCAACTGAGTTTAAGCCCATTTCTATGTTCTTTTAGGTTCTTAATAGCAATCACCGACCATTTCTTAATTTACTTCATATTGCCTTTTGTCTTCTTGATATCCGAAACTTTAAAAAGTATGAGTATGTAATATATTGAAAAACTGAAAGAAAAAACACAAAATTAAGAGATTTTTGATTTCATAATTTTCGTGTGCTATATAGTTGTTGGGGTTAAAATTTACACCCCATTGACTAAATGTCAGAGTCAAAGTCAAACCGCGAACAAGTAGGCTCAAACCAAAATAAACGGACCCCACACCCGAACACAAACCGGGCCCACGCCTGAACCCAAGTCCAAACAGGTTGTCCCAAGCCCAGACCGGCCTCCATGCCAAAGGAATAATCATCAAGCAATAAATAGGTTTGATATAATTTTCAAGAATAAATGTAAAATAAACAGGCAAAAAACCAAATTTTATAAAGCACATGGCTCTTGTGTAAAAAAAATACCATATGAGCATGGGATGGACAAAATGCCAATTTTGTACAAGCCATGAGGCTAAATGAAAAGATGTAGGCCCACAAAAGCTCCCCTCCCATGATGATTTGAGGGAAAAATAGAACTAATCTTTATTTCCTCAAATAAAATCTATGATTTTGAGCTGCTCTTTAGTACACAAGTCTCTCTTTCTCTCCTCCTTTCTTTTTTTTAAGTGTGCATGTCAAGTGGTTTTGAAAAACGGAAAAAGAGCTCCTTTTGATCTTCAAAAGTCAAAGTCTTTGTGTTTTTGGACTGTTACTTTATTAGGTTTCGACCTTGCACCGTGCTAGGTGCCCATTTGGGTAGGTGCGCACCCCGTTAGGCACACATCGAGCCAACTGTGTACCGGCCTAGGTGTGCATTTCGTTAGGTGCACACTTCCCTAAGTGCATCCCTTATTGGACCTTTTGGCCCATTCGAGACCCTTTGGTCCTCTTCACTCTCTCACACCTTGTCGGGTGTGCACTTTGCTAAGTGTGCACCGCGGCAGGTGTGCACCTTATTACGTGCGCACTTGTCATGTGCGCACTATACCACGTGCTCATTTTGCTAAGTGTGCACTTGACATATATACACTCATCACCTTTCACGTTAGAAAAAAAATTTCTAATAGGATGCTGTCCCGAACCCCGCTAGAGGGCTGCTAGTCCACTTGACTCTGTGTCCGCTATCTGGATAGCGGGAACCCCGTAAAAGCTCTGTGAGGTCCCGATATGCCCGAAACACCCTCAGCTTGTTTCCAAACACAACACACATATATTGCACATTGAGTTCGTATGATCTGTTTGATTTGTTAATCGAAGGTTCTCTCGCTCCGAGAGAGAACGGTAATTAACGACAGTTTAGTCCGCTGCTGCCGGAGATTTGGATCCCCACAATAATTAAATCCCTGTCTACCCCGGGTAGGGGGAATCTGTAATATGTCTGACAGACGACACGTATTCTTATCTCAATAGGGTAATGAAAAACACTCTATAATAGCATGCAGGATAAAGAAATAAAAGGCAAATAACATATTTTATTTAAAAAGATTTTGGAAATTTTTGTGATTTTTATTTTTTATATCACGCAAAAATTTTAAAAAGTGAAGCAAACATAAAATGTTGGGATTTCTGAAAATTTTGCGATTTTTGTTTGTCATGGCAAGCAAAATGTTGAAAAAAATTTGAGATTTTTGAAAATATTACAATTTTCATGCTCTATATTACTATATTATAGGTAAAATAATAAAAAAAACACAAAGAAAATAAAAAAAATTGAGAATTTTGAAAACTTCATGATTTTTGTGTGGTATATATTGCTTAGAAAATTGTAAAACCAAAGAAATATTTTTTTGAGAATTTTGAAAATTCGTGTCATATAAAAATCAAAATATTGGAAAACGGAGGAAAACAGAAAATTTTGACTTTTCTGAAAATTTCGCGATCTTTGTGTAGCATACAAACAAAAGTATTTAAAAACCGAATAAATTAGAAAATATTGAGATTATTGAAAATATCACAATTTGTGTGTGCCAGCAGGCAAAATATTAAGAATTTGGAAAAAAAGAATTTTTTTGAACTTTTAAGAAGTGATTTTAGTGTGATATAACATGCAAAATGTTGAAATACCGAAGAAAAATGTTGATATTCTTAAAATTTCACGATTTCTATATGCTATAACAAGGAAAATATTGAAAAATTTAAAAAAAAATGCAGGAGTATTTGCAAATTAATCCTTCATATAATTTACAAATAAAGTTCATAAATATGAGATATTATAATATACATATCATACAATAATAAACTTTTAAATTAATTATTTTTCTTAATTTTGGACTTCGTTTCTGCGCGTTGCATGAGGGCCCTTGCCTGTTAGTATAGGTATATGTAGGCTTCTGAGTTTGATATAGATAACATTATGTCCCTAAAGCTATGAAAGGATGCCTGATACCTTTGTTAACCTTTTCTTTTCTATATTTATTCCTAAAATACCCATGATTTTTTTAATGCAGTTGTTTCATTAGCAATTTGTAACTAATGCCTTCAATGAGAGCCTAAGATGTATTTTGGAATAATATTATGGTAAAAAAGGATAAAGAAAAAGTTGAAGGTTCGTTGAATTAATTCTATTTAACGAGAAAAGTGCAGGTTTTTAAAAGAGAAAGCGGTTGAGTAAATATATTTAAAGCTTTTAATCTTGGGCTACAGCATTTTTTTAATGGAGCTTAATCAGTCACTTAAATGAAGTATGATCAAAGCTGGAGCACAAACAATACATAAAGCTCTCATACTTGGAGAAATTATTCAAACAAAGTTCACAAAAATTTCATCCCTAAACTCATTATTTTGTGACATTTCATTATCCCCATGCATAAAAGGATGCATAGGCGGCGAAAAAAGGTAGGGCTAAAGCGAATCGATGCTGCCATCAACGCATTGCTCCCCTTTGGTTTCTCCAAGGACGTCATTCACAAAACGAAAACTTCTGAAAGTTTACGACGAAAAAGATGCGGGCTGGGTCTTTATAGAAGAGGCTAGTTACAAGCTTCTCATCGAAACAATCTTAGAAGAGCAAGAAACCGAGGCAAATATCGATGAAGGCGAAGAAGAAATTGAAGGATTGAGGTCTCTGCATATTAGTGACGAAACCGGAGGATAATGCGAATAAGTTGGAGTTAGAGAGAGAGGTGGACCGAAAGCAGACAGCGCTGGTCCCCGTAATTTGCAGATACCAGAGAGACAGATGGATTCAAGCCCGGACGAAGCGGGCCCCAATAATCCTCAGCAGCAAAATGTAACGAGGGTGCGGAGAAGAGCGGCGTGTTATGGATGGATTAGCGACCCGGAGTAAGATTGTAAGATAATGAGTAGTAGAAGGATGTTTGTTGAAAGATGTTGGGAAATAAATTTTAATTTTTCAAGAAATAAAGTTTTACATGTACTGCATGTGTTTCAAGTGTTTTTCTTCTTGTTTATGCCCCAAATGAACTTATTCTCAGAAATTTCCTTAACT
The DNA here is from genome assembly GCA_030015575.1 of Agapanthus africanus. Taxonomy (NCBI): domain Eukaryota; kingdom Viridiplantae; phylum Streptophyta; class Magnoliopsida; order Asparagales; family Amaryllidaceae; genus Agapanthus; species Agapanthus africanus. The sequence goes on from JASDDO010000016.1 coordinate 22,706,664, forward strand.
GTTTCTCTTGTTACAGTAAACTCCCTGAAACTTTGGTTTTAAGGGAGTTTCTTTTCATCATAAATACCCCTAAATGCAGCAATTCAAGGAAGCTTACTTTCACAAAATAAGATGAGGCAGTCGAAGATTGTCAAGCGTAGTTTAGTGCAATATACACTAAAAATAAAAGCGAAAATTTATTTCCGTCGCTCAAAATAAACAGGCGCATCAAAGTATCAAACCTTGGCATATTGTATCGATTAACAAACATATACAGAAATCCAGTTCTCATAATATCATGCAACATACATGATTTCTCTGAACAGAGAAATTTAAGTATGCAATATTAAATTTTAAATCCTTGATGGGATCAAGGGGATGTTGTTTTGAAGAAAGGCGGCGGCTGCGGCCACTCCACTCCCAAGCTTTACAGGGTAGCCTACATCCTTGAGTATCATCTCTACCCCACTAAGGCAACCAAGCAATTGCAGCTGCAAAATTTGAAGCAAGGAATTGTTAGACTTACAATAAATTCTTTCCGAACTCTCACAACGATTGCGGAGTCTTGGTGCAGGGTTTTTAAGGTAGGCATCTGAGTTTTAGAGAATGCGGTAGCAGGACACATGGGAACACACTATTCTCCGTTCCATGTGTAGCTTTATTATGCAAATACAAGAATCTTTATGATTAGAATCGAAAGAAGTAAAACAAATTAATGGATCGATATATCGTGTGCTGGCATGTGTCCGGCGCCGCTGTAGGAAATGTATCTTAATTTTGGGAGAGACTTGATTTTGCATTGTCGTAGCTTATTTTCGTAAAGGTTTGAAGATTTGGGAAGAATATATGTTAAGTTGGGAGTTGTGGGAATAATCAAATACTTAGCTAGGAACTACCTAAATAGTGAGATTTATGGCCCTTATACATGTATAATTACCTTTCATGTCAAGAATAAAACTAAGACGTAGTTATCATATAGAATTGCTGAGGTAAGAAAACATAGATTTTTATACAAAACAATGTCAAATACCTATCAATTCATATAATATATTACTGATATGGAGAACAGAAGCATATCCACCAACATTTTCTGAGATACTCGGCTTTTTTTTTAATATATACAACACATTTGTTCTATGAGTAGTTACGAACCATTTTAATGTGCACACAGATCATAAATACTAGTTTCAGATTCTCGAAACATCATAGTAAGTAAGAAGATTAAAAAAGAAAGAAAAAGAAAAAGAACAGACCTCATTAAGGTTACCGAGATGGCCTATTCTGAAAACCTTTCCTGCGACTTTGTTAAGTCCTAATCCCAAGCTCAGATTGTATCTCTTCCACGCCCTCCTGACGATTTCAGAACTATCGATGTAAGGTGGAACCATAACTGCAGTCACGGTGTCACTGACCCATTCCTCCTTTTGTGTGCAGTTCTTCAAGCCCCAAGCCTCGACGGCAAGCCTGTACATGTATATAAGAGCGGTAATAATAATAACAACATATTTTCTTTAGAATTCATTTCATGGATACCACACTGTTTAATTATAAATTTCAGATGAAGTGTGCATAAAATAAACTAGCTTATGCCAGGCACACGGCTAAATTCGGCTCTTTTTACCACTTGGATTTCTATGAGCTCACCTCGTCGCCTTCCCCAAGCGGCTATGCCTTGCGATCACATTATCAAGCCCTTCCTCAAATATGAGGTCTAATGCAGCTCTAAGCCCATAAAGCAACTGAATCGATGGCGTGTAGGGCCAATAGGTTCCCAATTTGTAGAATTTCAAGTAGTCGTTCCAATCAAAGAACACTCTTACGGATTTTGCCGTCTTAGATGCTTCAAGGGCTTTCGGGCTCGCACAAACAATGCCCATTCCTGTAGGCAGAGAAAGAGCCTTCTGTGAACCGGTCAAAGCGACATCAACTCCCCATTCGTCCATACGGAAATCAAGTGCGCATATGGATGAAACTCCGTCCACAAGCAGCAATGCAGGGTGAGAATACTCATCTGCACGAGTAAGCATGCAAAACTTAGATATGATATTTTGTAAGGAATTTCAAAAAACCATGCACATATAACATGTACATTATTTATTTGGATGAACAAAGCCTAAGCTTACCGAGCAATTTCCTTACAGAAGCCAAATTGTTGGTGACGCCAGTTGCAGTCTCATTGTGTACAATGCAAATAGCCTTAATGGTGTGATTTCTGTCCGCGGATAACTTTGAAGCGAGGATGTCGAGATTGGCGCCCTGTCCCCAATCACTTTCGATGACATCGACATCGAAGTTGAGGCGTTTCTGTTGATCAATCCAAAGGAGACTGAATTGCCCAATGAGGAAAGATACGATCTTGTCACCAGGTGAGAGAGTATTAGTAAGAGCACTTTCCCATGCCCCGGTACCTAGATCAATACCCCCACATTATCACGTGATATATCAAAGACTTATGTTCACTAAACTACCGGAAACTATACCTGTTTTTCACTAAACTACAATGAACTTTAAATATTACAAATAACTACCAAAAACATCATTTTAAATCTTCCCGTTTTAAGTAAAAAATAATGGTTTTTAAACTAAACTAACAAAATGGAATTGACAACATTTATAATGTTCACGTGGAGAGGTGAAAACTAAAAAACGGGTCTTATTATTAATATAAACTAACAACGCACCCGCGCTACGCGCGGAAAAGCATAAATTAAGGACCATGGGATGATGAAAACTACTTCAAAGTGATTTTGAATTCTATTTGTACTTTATGCTCTAATTCCAAAACCAGGTTAATCATACTAAATCATTCAAAACAATTGATGAGGTTATAAGATATATTTTTATTCTAAATAAGATTTAAGAATCTTATCGTTAGTTCGAATAGAGAAGTCATGCAAAACAGTAATTAATAACCCCTTTAGGATGCGCTTAATAAGTGGTAATCCTACATTCCCATGAAATATTACCAAACTTGTTTTGATATAAGAAATATTACCAAACTTGTTTTGATATAAAAAAATATTTCCGAGAATATAAGATTAGCATGGTAATTTAATGCCCCAATACATACCGGAATTACATGTTGCAGTGAAGGTGGTTGAAAATAAATTATTGTCCTTAAATTATTGTCCTTATTAATGACTGGTGGTTGAAACATAAAATTGACATCAATAAATAGTATGCTTGTTGAAATTCTATACTTGCTTCACTGCACATATTAAATTCATTTGTTTGTTTGCAATATTCTTTCACTTCACCACACATAGTTTGACATAAATTATTGTCCTTATTGATGACTATGGTGGTTGAAACATGAAATTGAAGGTCATTTTTACATCAACATATAGTATGTTTGTTGAAATTCTATGCTTGCTTCACTGTACATTTTAAATTCGTTTGTTTATTTGCAATGTTCTTTCACTTCACCGCACATAGCTTAACATAAAATATTGTCCTTATTGATGACTAAGGTGGTTGAAACATGAAATTGAAAGTTATTTTTACATCAACAAATAGTATGCTTGTTGAAAATCTATGCTTGCTTCACTGCACATATTAAATTCATTTGTTTGTTTGCCATGTTCTTTCACTTCACCGCACATAGTTTGACATAAATTATTGTCCTTATTCATGACTATGGTGTTTGAAACATGAAAAGAAGCATACATAGATTGAATTATTGCAGACAAAATGTGTTGTTGCATGCTCATAATTGCATTTGCTGAATCAAATACTTGAGTAGGGGCAATTTGGGAAATAGAGAAAATCTGCCACCCTTTTATTGCTTTACATTATGTATATAGAAGTTTTTCCTAATTACTCGAAATTTACAATTTTCTTTTTGTAGTCTAGTAAAAAAAAGACTTGTTAATATGAAACTTTTTGGTAATAACTTGTATGTTACAAAGTTTCTGGTAATTTAATGAAAAATCAGGAATAGTTTCCTGTAGTATAGTGATATTTACGCCATATTCAAAACTAAATAATACGAGCATGAAACACATATACATAAATATAGGATTGTGATAAAAATATAAGATAGTTTCGTGAAAAAAGTCACAGTTCAAGGTATTTTAGTGTAATTTAGCCGAATTTATTTAATGAGGAGCATTCCTTTTTTTTTGAAATGATAATAAGATAACAATAATGAAACCAACTATGCAGGAGTTATAGGATCTAAAATAAAATAAAACATGACAAATAAATTTACATAAATTTAACAGCTTACCTGTAGTGGGGATGATGAAAGCGGTTCCATTGGTTGACCTGAAGATCTTCTTAACATCCTCAAGAAGAGTCTTTGTCATCGCAGGCACGGCAGGGGATCGGTAGTCCTCGTTGTTCCGGTTCATAGCACGTAGCACGGGCTCCGGGATATTCACCGGCCCGGGAACAAAGAGATGGTTCCTCCCCGGTCCATACACATAGTCCATCGTTTCTTCTGATGTTCACAAGAATTCGAGTGAGTAGGGTTTGCCTGCAAAGAGCAACGAAGAAGATCAAGCTACAACAATCATAACAACAAGTCTTTGCCCTAAATTTTTGGGGTCGGTTGCATGAATCTTTTAGCTTTGGTAAGGGTCATCTAGACTCCCAAGAAGTGGAAGAGTTCGTAGAGCATGAAAACGAAACAGGTCATGCAACCAGTATAGGGGAAGAGGACACCAACACTAAGGTTATCTTTGACTAACTTGACGGCCGATACATATTTTTCACCGACTCCCTCCATGTTCATGTAGGCCTAATTATGACTATCTATAGTTCTCTATGCTTCATTAGCTATAATATTTACACTTATTTCAAAGTAAATGGCACATGATAATTCCATCTTTTCTTTTCACTAAATGTTGTACCAGCCAACCCAGTAGATTTCACATAAGCTGCCGGATTGGTGATTTAGGTGGAGACAAAAGCAAATTTATGACTTGTGCTTTTGTTTCCATTTTGGTAGCCAATCACCAACCCCGTAGCCTACATGGAATCTATCGGGTTGGTAAGTGAAGTATTTTTTCTCTCACTATACATGGTGATGATAACCTCTATAGGTATTGAAAGGAAAAAAAAAGTGCAATCATATTTAACTTGATGCCATAGTAACAAGCTTGGAAACAAACATAATGGTGCTTTCAACCAATTGGCACTATGACCCTAATCATAAAGGACCCATGAATTGAACTGATTGATGAAGAAAAATCTACAAACTATCAAATATTAAAGGGCACATGAAGAAATTTAGAAGAGAGATTCATACCATTGTTGAGCAACTGAAGTGAATTCTAAAGGAAGAAAATACCCTAATTTTGTGATGGGCAAAAGGAATCTAAGCTTCAAACTTATTGGGAACAGATCTATGGGCCAAAAAACAAACTTTAGTCTCACCCTTAACGTATGGGTCATTACCTTATTCTTACCCTTATAAAACCCTAATTCTTTAATAAATAAGGTAAAAGATTAAGGTCTAATTTGGCCACAAAGTTTCTGAAAGCATGGTTTGGATTAAGTTAAAAACGAAACCCGGGTTTGTACATGTGAAAACCACGGTTTTCTAAAATTGAGGTTTCGTAAAGTTAAGGGTCGTTTGACAACACAGTTTATAAAACCAATGTTTCATTTAAGTTAATTCTTTTTTGAGAAAATAAGTGAATTTATTTTAGAGAGAGAGAGAGGGGGAGAGGGAGAGAGAAAACACGAAACTTTCTAAAACTCCACTCCTTTTGAGTTCAGAAAAATGAGGTTTCGAGCCCTCAAACTTTTTGAAACCGTGGTTTGGAAAACTCTATATTGATTGCCAAACAAGATATAATTTTAATTTTTAAAGTTTAGTATTGAAATCAAGGTTTCAGAATCCATAACGATGTTGCCAACCTATGCCTAAAGTTTTCATCTGTCAGTGGTCATGACATGGATTATATCGAATGGGGTTAAAAAAAATTCTTTTTTATTCAAACATTTTGAAATTTGGAAAAAAGAAATATTTTAAACAAACTCTTCTAAAACTCTCTACATATATAAAAGACTTAAAATATATATATATATATATATATATATATATATATATATATATATATAATCTGAATAATTTGGGCATCAAATGTTCTTTTATTTGATTTTTTTTATATATATTCATACACATTAAATCAACAAAATAAAGCTATTATTCAACTAAAAAAGTAACCATAACACTCACGAGTGTTTGTAACTTTAAATTTAATTAAACTAGATACAGGTAATATAGTGAGTTGCATCTATACTCTCTATTTGGTGTAAAATGATCAACCGTATCTAAAATCATGTTTTTTTCTACTAAAGTAATGAGAATCAAATTGGCAATTTCAATTTGAAGACCCCTGGTCTTTGGCATTAAAATAATTCCAAAAGATAAAAATATCGGTCTAAGTAGTATTGTTAAAATATTTTCGATCCTTGCCCAAAACTCTGAAAGTTTTGATGCAGTGGAAGAAACATCAGCATCCAAGGTTCGATTTCCAACGGATACATATTAATGCGAATTAATATAGATTAAAAACATCGTTATGCAAAAAACCCAGGTTTCAACCCAAAGTGTCTTCGACCTCGGGGTCATGTTAGAATATAAAATGTATATCTTCAATTCTTATCAGAACTTTGCAGTTTTGATACAGAGGAAGGGACGCTTAACAAATACACAAAAATAAATGAATGTAATGCTAAGGGGGGTTTGAGATTCAAATTCTACCTTTTGATACGCTTCCCACTCTCCCTCTCTCTCTCCCTCTTTCCCTGCTTTGTGAGGTGAGAGGAGAGAGAGCAAGGTTAAATTAAAAGTTTGTGTTTATAGAGAGAGGGAGATGAAGAGATAGGGTTTTGGGCATGCAATGCTGTGGGAACCTTGGTGGCTAAGGAGTTGCTGTTAATGGGCCCACCAAGGATCCTACGTGGCAGATAAGAGAGCTCCTGAGGCAGGGGAGCCAAAGAAAACTTCAAAATGTGATGAAGAGGGATGCTTGCATCCTCATCCTTCTCGGTTTGTAGCATCCTTACATGTCCCTCTCAATCCTAAGGCTGTTAAAGGTAGGGATGCAGACGTATCGGCTACGGATATTGGTGTTAACATATCTATATCTGGTAATTTTAGATGGATTCGAATAGGATACAGATAGTTATTGAAAATAGAAAAAAATTACTATCTCTATTTGGCAAATTAAAGTCGGATATGCTTGCTTATATGAAATGAATATAGAAAAAATTATATTCAATAAACCAAAAAACTACTGTTTTTTATGTCAGATACGGATATGAAACGGATATAGGTGTTAACATATTCGTATTCGACAGCTATTGGAAGTTGCAGATACGGATTGAGATAGTTGCCGGAAACAAAAATAACTACCCGTATTTCATAAAAGATGTCTTACATTTTAATCCACCCTTCATTGTAATACTTCATAAAACTGTAAAATTAGTGCATTCCTGTGACAAGAATTATGAAAAGTAAATTATTGCATCGGATCACAATAAATTGATGTGGTGAAAAAGATTTGGTTGAAAAAATATATAAATTTAGAAGTTATGATTTTTGTGTATCCATTTTTTACTTTATAGAGGGGGTGGGTTTTCCAATTTTTTTCCTGAAGTTGTTCGACGTTAGGATTGAGAAAAAAAATAAAGGAATAGAACGATAACAGAATATTGCATTATATATAGTTTCTTGCAATATGTATATGCTAAGCTGATGTTGTATGCAACTATACAGATATTGCAGACATGGGTTAAAAAATTTCCGGTGGTTTTTGACGAAATTATTTAGGCCACTGATTTTTTGACAGCGGTAAACTTTCTCGGGTTTTTTTGGTGGTAATTTACCCAAATTTAAATGGGCAACTAATCATATTTGTAATATTCTAGCATTATAGAGTGCATTTTCATGCGTCAGAAATACAGAAATATGTACATATGGCATCACTGTGTCTCACATGAAACATGTTATGTGTGTGAGAAATATGATCCATTGCTTTTAAATAGTTGGTGGATAAGAAAGATCGGCATTATATATCTACTAGTAACATGCACATGCTATGCAGGTGTGTGATGAGAAAAATCATCATATGTCATGATTTTTGTATACTTTCTTGATGGTCGTTAGTCCAAAAATCTTTTTACTAAGTTTGTTCATTTACCAAAGAGAAAATATTTTGTATTGAAAATTGTTAAAGGGTATAAAATTAATTACATGTATATGAGAAAATGACATGACATGCTCTTACTCTAGAATTCTCACATGGATTTTTCTCCTTTTTTGAATTTTTTTTAATGAAAAATGAGAAATTTTTTGTGATGCCCTCATGAGTTTGAGTTATGATAGTAGAGATATTGTGATTATGTGACTTTAAAATTCCGATATAGTACTTCATTATTATAGCAAGTCATAAATGTTTCTGTAATTAATATGTGTTTTTTTGATATACAACCAATGTAAATGCAGTATTTTGAAAAACAACCCCTAAAAATAATATTTTGAAAAACAACTTTTAAAATCTTTAACCTAACTAAAAACAAGCTTATGGTTAAAGTTGAGGGGTAACTCTGTTACATATAGCCTTTGGAGAGGGCAAAAAGACTATTTTACCCCTCCAAAGGCTAAAACTCCTCTTTAAAAACCTGAACTTATTTTCAAATAACTCAAAATCCTAATTTTTAGCTTTCAAATCTAAAATTAGATAGATAAAAATTAAGTAAAGTTTCTCTAATGTTATATGAATGCATTAAACATAAAGTATTTTGTCCACAAAAATTAAAACTACCAACAAAGTTGGAATATTTACCTTCAATCTGCATTATGAAGTCTTGATGATCTTCATCGCATCTGAGCAGAGAAGAGAATGAGAGAATAAGAGGAGATTTGGCGGGTTGATTTTTTAGGGTTTAGAAATTTTCATGCTTGAAGAGGAGCCAGAGAAAGAAAAAGTGTAAAAAAGGACAAAGGTGAAGATGTCAGGGGTATTTAGGTCAAAGACCTTCTCATTTAACTATGGTTCTCTCGTTTAACCATGCCCAATGTGGATTAATCTAACTGAAGGTTGTTTTTAGTTAACGGTTAGGTTGTATGGGTTGTTTTTAAAAATAGTTTTTTTAAGGGTTGCTTTTCAAAATACTGTATTTAGAGTGGTTGTATATAAAAAAAATCTTTTAATATATTGAGACATTGGAGGAAATCTATCATAAACTACTATCGTTTTCTTACATCTCCAAAATAATAAATACACTTCAGATGCTTGGATGACGTTGATAGGATTACGGTTGGAGCTTATGTAATTGCACTTTTTTCAATTTGCACTCGGTTCCCACATCGAAAAAAGCAATTACCAAAGAATTTATCGTTTCTTTGGTATAAACCGGTTAGATTCCTAGAAGAAATTATTGAATCTTGTTCCTTAATTGAAAATCTTGATTTTGTGTAGTTACTACATCTTGCTCCCCTTTGTAGATTTCATTCAATTATATTCTACCATCTCCCCTTCGACAACTCAGGATTTTGGTTGCCAAAATTTTCATTTCAATCGTGAGACCAGTTTACGGAATCGTTCTTCTCATTATCTTGACTTTGAAAGACTTGAAAGATAGCCCTCACCGACAAATGAGTGTATATCATGGGTTTTCTCCTAATACACGTCTTAATCACTCTTTTACATCAGGCCGACGAAGAATGAGGCAACACAAGGAAGGAATATATCCAAATGAGGAGATTTGTTTCCTCAAGTAACTATGCCGTAGTGGTGACGGAGCCATCAATTTTAGATACTGTGGCAAAAAACATTGATTAAATATGTAATCTTAAGAAAATAATTAAGAAGCAAGTATGATTTGGTACAATGTTGTTTAAAAAAGATTGGTTGCAATGGGAATGACATGTTTTTTTTCAAAAAAAAAATTACAGATTGATTTTTCATTTTTTTAATATGTGCTATCCTTTTTCCAAATTTTTTATTCAATTTGAAGTTGAGAGTGTCACATCAACTCGTGTCTGCACTACTGCAGAAGAGATGGCAAGTGAGATGCATATGTGAAATTGATAATTAAAGTAGTATTTTGCACTTATGAGGATTGGTAATATGTTGTTTAAATAAATATTACTCCATTTAAACATTTAGATTTGACAATAAGGGTTTGAAATTTGAATTTATGTTAAAATATTTTGGCTAAAATGCGGGAAACCACCCTCACATTTTCTTGAAAAACAGAAAACCCCCATAAACTTGGAAAACATGCACTTTACCCCATAAATTTAATACTATTAGTTTTATCGCGTATATTTCCCATAATACCTAATAAGCCCTTTTTCTCCAATTTTTTTTTTCTAATTTTCCCCCCTTCAAACTTATTTTCCATATTTCTTTTCCAAAATCTCTAATTTAAAACATAACATGTCTTCTCTCTACTTATTCAAAGCAGGTGAGCATGTTTTCAAAAGAGTATGGACTCAGAAAAAATGAAAAAAAGGAGAAAAAACATTAGATTAATCAATTAAATTTATTAGAAGGGCATTTTTGACATAAAAAATCATAAGAATGGACCATCGTTAAGGATTTTGGAGTAAAATGCATGTTTTCAGGTCTGGAGATTTCCCTGTTTTTCAAGCAATAGCGAGGGAGGTTTCTCGCAGATATTTTGATAAGTTGATGATGTAGATAGTTTCATATGATTGGAGGTATTTTCTCAATCTTTAAAATCTTTTATAAAAAAGGAAGAGACCATCAATTGATGACATCAGATATATCTTTGAAATTAGCATTATAATAGCAGTCGCTCTTTTTCCAACAAAAGTAGAGCAATTTGTTAATTATGTAAGCTAAATATATATGATTTATTACTTAATATTTTCACAAATCTATTATATTAACAGATTTGAGAAAATTTGAGAAGTTAGTTATGTTTTAATATTTTTCCAGAATCAGAATTTTTCTTGCTGCAGGGTTCATCCAATTTGACAAGAAATTATTCCAAATTCTAATCATACCAACATGGAATAATTTCTGTTCATGTTGAGAATCACTTTAGAACAGGGTGGAGGTATTGCCGAATCTTTATTTGATAAATTTACGTCAAAACTTGTGTATGAATCCCGATATCAGTCTTTGATTGCCAAACATTTATTTGATAAATTCATACCAAAAAGACAAAAACCAAACTTATATCAGCCTTTGATTTTTGTCTTTTTACGTTGTCCTTCCTCTTGATCCCGATTTGGATCTGGATCCGGATCCCGTTCACGGTGGCGATGCAGCACTGCCCCGTGTCGATCGCAGAATGGTCGTCCTCGGCGAGATCACGAAGATCTGCAGCCTCACGGGCTCTTCTGAGGAGAGGACGGAGGTTGTTAGAGAGTTTCAGGAGACGGAGGTTGGAGAGGAAGGAGACTGGGAGGGAGGGGATGAGGCTGGTGAGGTTGGAGGGCGAGAGGTTGAGGGTGAGGGCGACGACGCACCGGTGAGGGATCGCAGGCGAAAAAGAGGTGTTGGGATGCGATTTGTGAGAGAGAATTACATACCGATATAGTTGGGATTAATTTTGTCATACACAAGTTTTGGCATGGATTTATCAAATAAGGGTTTGGCAATATCGTCATCCTTAAAATATATAACGACCTCTAAATATGGGCATATTTATAGTGTAAAGTATTTCTTTCTTTCTTTTTTTAGGTTTTGTTTTTTGGATGCTACTATTTTTGAAATTGAAAGAAGGGAAATTCTTATCACTCAAGCTATCGGTAGGCTCATGACCAAAATATTAGGAGAGCAGAACTCTCTGGAGACATTTTCTCGGGTTTATCAAAAAGGCATATATGGGCATCGAGTGTTATTGGATGGTTGGAAAAAATATTTATTTAGAAGTTATGAGTTTTTGTATATCCATTTTTTACTTAAATGGTTCCTTTATTATGTATGTAAATGGATCGGATACGGATCGGATATAGGCATTACCATATCCATATCCGAAACCTATTTACGGATGCGAATGCGATATGGATAGTTGTTGGTAACAAATTTTACCATCCGTATCCACTATAAATCGAATACGGATACGGATATCCGCTAAAATCGAATACGGATACTATTTGGATAAGTATAAAAGGTCATGATTCATAACCGCAACGAATACAATATTTAAATAAGTTAACCAATATTTTTCGATTCCAACAATCTCATCAAGTCTACAAGTATCAATAGTTTCAAATTAAGGTTTTTCATGTAACATTAAGTCCACCGGTCATCCATAAGTCTAGTTACAACTAATAATAATTAATAGTTAGGCAGTGGGTACCATTACTTCGGATATCCAGATCCAAATCCGAAATTTTTGTTAGCATCCGGATTTGAATTCGGATCCGATTTGGATACAAATTTCCTATCTGAATCTCTGGATACGGATCAGTCCGAAATGGATTTTTAGTATGCATATCCGTGAGTTGTTGTATTCGAAAATGGATCCGGATCGGATTATCCGTGTCCGTTTACATCCCAATAATAATATGTTTGAATGGTAACTAAAAGCGGGGAAAAAAATGATAAGAACAACAATTTTAATCCTAAGCAAAAGGTGATCAAACAAAGTTTGTGAACAAAATGAAAGCAAAAGCAAGAAGAGAAATTTCATGGTGGTTGCTGCATAAGGAGCCATTGGCAATTAGTTATGTGGTAATCAATGAGAAAATGATATATGGTCACAGGAACATAAATAAAAGTCAAACATATGATATTATATTTTCTACCTTTAAGAGTCATCACAGTACCCCCATCCTCTTTGGTCTCACTTCCTGAGGTCTAACCCGTAAATGGATACAGATAAATGGAATCCGTATTCGTATCCAACTTTTATCATATAGGGTTATTGATTTTTCATTTCCGGTGACTATCCGTATTTGTATCGACCAACGATAACCGGATACGGATATGGAAACTCATATAATCCTTCTGTGTCTGTATCTGATTTAATATCCTACTACTTGTATAATGTGTAAGCATATTATTTGTACGATATTCGATTTTAACCGTATCCGTATCTGAATTTTTCAAGATACGGATAATGGTTTTTATTATCCGTATTTGTATCCGCTAATGAGCATCCAACACGAATATAGTTACACCTATATTATATCCGTTTACATCTCTATCTAACCCAACAACATCCGCTGCAACCGGACGGCTGCCTCCACGGCCACACCATGACAACTCCTTATACCCACCACCCCTTGAACACCTCCTCTGTCTCCCCACCCCCACCCCGCCACCCACAAATTTACAATGAAAATTTTTATAATTGAGTTTAAATCTGAATTTAATTAAGTTAATTAAAATATTTATATAAGGTCATGACATGATAGCTTCATGTGAGAAAATATATTGGATGAGATTTTTCATTTCTTCAAATCTTTTATTACAAAAGAAAGACCATCCACATGGTTGATGTTTATATTATAATATTAGAGATTAGGATAGAGATTAGTTTATTTAACAAACTAACTAAAATATCTAATGGATCTCTAAATACATACAAAACTTCTCTTCTTGCTTTTAAAATTACCTGCCTTGTCCACACTGTCGAAAATTCATGACCAACATCCCGAATTAACCTTATTGAAGTCGCCCAAAATAGCCAAGGATTTATTGATCCAGTAGAGTTTACACTATTACAATAAGAGATTGCCCATACGGAGATAGAATTCCGTTGGATCAACTTTTTATTGTTGCTAAGGATTAATCCGTAGGGCCATCGGTTTGCCCCTACGGTGTCCTACGGATTAATTAAAAAATATTAAAATGTAATATTTTATTTGGTCCTACGGAACTGTAAAAGAAGGCCTTACGGATTAATCCATAAGGTTATTTATATATATAAAAAATAAAGCTCAGTAATTTCCCACCGCCTCCAAATTTTCTCACTAACTCCCGCGCGATCGATCACCCACCTCCACCACCTCAGTCTCGTCGGCCGCCTCCTCCATCTCTCGTCGCCGCCGCCACCACAGTCTCGTCACCACACGCTCGTCGCCATCTTTGCTGCCACCACAGTATCATCGAGCCCCATCCCCAGACTCCTCCACCTCGTCGAGCTCCATCCGCCGGCAAAACTACAACTGAGATGAGTTAATTTCCATTTTGAACTTATAATTATGCTTTTTTTTGTGTTACTGTTGATTTTAGGGTTAGGTTTAGGGTTAGTTCCGGGTTAATTGGGGGTTAATTAGGGTTAGGGTGAGGGTTAGGATTAATTAGGGTTAGGGTGAGGGTTAGGATTAGGGTTAAGGTTAATTAGGTAAGGGTAGAGTTAGGATTAGTTAGGGTTAATTAGGTAAAATAGGGTTGGTGATAATTAGGGTTAGGATTAACTAGATTAATTAGGGTTAATTTTGGTTTGGGCTAGAGTTAATTTGGGTTGGGGTTTGGGTGATAATTAGGGTTAGGTTAATTTGGGTTAGGGTTTGGGCGAGGGTTAATTAGGTAAAATAGATTGTATTTGTGTTAGGGTGTTGATTATGGTTTATTTAGGTTAATAGGGTTAATTTTGGATTAATTAGGGATAATTTGAGTTAGTGTCACGCCCCACTTCTCAGAGGACGGTAAGGAGACGCGACGGATCACGCAACGTATATACTCAGAAAATAACACGCTAAGCGTATATAAGCAATATAATGTAAATGTACACAAGAAATACATGAGGTGTAAATGAACAACAACTTTTTATTTATTAAATATTCTTTACAATTAAATGCTGGAAAGTAAATACAAGACTGGAAATCAATGTCTAAATAATGGCATGAAACTGAAAATAAAAGTATATACAAGTGTCTAGAGCTCTGGGACGTCGACAAACTGCTCCAAGTCTTCTGAGTTGGGCTCGATCTCCTGAGAGTCGGGTCTGTAAAACCCATGGCTCATGTGCAAAAGAAATGAGCACATAAGGAATGAGATGGGAAAAATGCCATTGTCTAAAGCCCAAAGGGCTATATGTAAAGTGTATAGCTATAAAGGTAAAGATGATGAAGATATCTCAAAAACTTTTTCTCTTTCTCAAAAGATAGGGTTTGTGCCTTTACCCCTTTCTCAAGGTTCTAAACCTTCTTTCTCCTTTCTGAATTAAATTAAGAGTTCAACTCTTTCTTTCCCAAAAATAAATAGTTTTTCACCATAAAATGCTTGAAGGGGAATTCAAATTTTCCATCAAATCTCTAAATTGAGAGATTTTAAAGTCTCACCCACATTTCGTCAAGATTCAGCTAATAAAGAGGAGGAAGAAGGAGACCCATCTCCAAAAAGAAGATCCAAGGCCTAAAAGAAGATCCATGGCCAAAGGGGAGAAAAAAGGGGTCCCCTTTGATCATTTCCAAACATTTCTAGGAGTTTAACTCCTTTCAACATCTTTTGGAGTTTTAACTTCATAAATAAAAAATCCTCTTTCGGAGTTTAATTCTTTTTTCCGGGGCTAAAAGCCCCTTCTTTCCGCCGATGCCCAAGCGCCCTGCACCCACGTGTTGGGCACGTGAGGCGCTAGCGCCCAGCGCCCACGTGTCGGACACGTGAGGACGCCCGCGCCCAGCGCCCACGTGTCGGACACGTGAGGACGCCAGCGCCCAGCGCACGTGGGTGCCCAAGCCCCTAGTGCCCAAGCCTCTAGCGCCCAGCGCCCACGTGCCGGGAACGTGAGGCGCTCGCGCCCAAGCGCCCAGCGCCAGCGTCCGTGTGCTAGGCACGCATCCTTTAGCGCTCACGCATCCTTTAGCGCTCACGTGCTAGGCACGTGGGACCCCCGTAAACTCTGTGAGGCCCTCGATATACCTAAGACCCCTCAAAACACAACACATGCACACTGCACATTGAGTTCGCATAACCAGTTTGACCCGTCAATCGGAGGTTCCTTCGCCTCAAAGGTGAGGGGTAATTAACGGCAGTATAGTCCGCGGCTGCCGGATATTTGGATCCCCACAATCAATAAACCCCCGCCTGCCCTAGGCAGGGGGAATCTGTAGTATGCCTGGAGAGTACGCGCGTAATCCCATCTCAATGGGGTGACGAAAAACACCCTACAGATTCTGGCACACCCGGTGGGACCTTTCTCTCCTCCCATATCTCAGATCAAGTGTTCATGCGAACTCATTTAACATATATACCGATGTTTGTACTGAAATAATGTTTTTTTCCGTGCAGCAATCAACTTTCAACGACGATGTCTTCCGAGATGAATTCAACTTCCGACGCGACCCCAATCCAGTACGTGGTCAAGATCAATGCCTACGTGGTTCTCCTTGCAAGTCTCAGCCGGTAATGGGAGGAGCCACCCCATCAATTTGGTTTCGTCATCATCTACCCTGCCGGAAGCGCTCATCTGGCAGAGGTCACGGCAAACCAAGCGGCCAAACCGACCTCAAAGGGCAGGAGGCCGAATGTTGTGGTCGCCAAAGCATCCTACTCCAAATTCAAATCTGTATTCGAACGGCTCTCCATTGTACCGACTGGGGGAAAGGCCGTCAACACCAATAGATCCACAAAGCATCTCCAGCAAGCTCAGGTGGTACTCTTGACAATCGCGCGAGCAGGCATCTTCTCTGGGCTCTCTGTCAATCAATCTACGACGTCGTCCCGAAGTGCCGAAGCCTGCCAAGTGCTTAAAACAGAAAGGTTAAAACAGAAGCGGCTCAGGTATCGAACCAACAAAAGGGCCAGGACTTCAGCCAAGTGGAAACTTGTAAGGTTCCAAGAGCAGGGTCACCCTGCGACGACGACTGACTCGGCTGTAAAAGTCAGCAATTCCTTCGAACCTCTGAAGTGGGTTTAGAAAAATACCATGACCGCCAGAATCAAGAAAACATCGGTCCGAACAATGCTACAAAGGGACGTGTCCCATCCCCAACAGAGAAAGCATGACACTGTCTCTTCAAGAGTCTATCAGGCGCTATGTGCCGCGCGAAAGCAGCGAGGCAGATCTAGGAAAGAGGCGCCAGCACCACTCATGAATCCGGTCAGGCCAGCCATCTTCAATCGATTGTCTGCTATCAAAACAGAAGGGCCAAGACGGTGGTCAACAAAGTCAGCTACCAATAATGAAATGATGGCCGGATATGTTGTCCACACGGTCTATATGGCAGGCACGCTGTTAGTTATATGTATGCCCTAGATGTTATTATTGTACATGAGATGTATATTATAATGGATGCTTGGACATATATAGGGAGTACTTTCTTGCTTGACATGATAGTATGCTATCTGGTTGCTCTTGTCTTAACATGTTGACTTGTATAAGTGATGCTTTCTTGCTCTCACATGTTGATAAAGCCCTTAGGATGTGTACTTGACTACCAGGACTATAATGGAGATCATACTAGTGGGGCCAAGGGTAGTCCACAAGTACACCCTATAATTGTTCCTAGTCGAGAGAGTATCGAGACAGGGCATCGATATTCCAGAGTAGACTAGCGTATGCGCTTCTTGATCCATATGATGGGTGATAGATGATCCCACATCCATTGGTGTTTGACATCAGAGAAGGTATACGGGTGCTCAGTGGAGACTGGGTACACTGTACGGACTCGCCGAGAACTCCTAGATGGTATTATACCTATCGTCAGATAGCAGTTCTGTCACGACCCGAAATGGCACGTGACTGGCACTTGAATCATATGATGTCTATAGGACCCCATCTGATTCAAGTAAGCCAAAAATCCCAGAAATATAAACCATTTTAAAGAAGAAGTGAATAAAATATGTTTTAAAACAAGTGATTTTAAATAACATAAGCCAAAGTATTGCATTTTAAAATCTCAAGTCTTTTCTGAAAATTTCGGCAGAGTTTCCTTTGTAAATACTGGCCCCAAAAGGGCATAACATGCATAATATGAATAAAGGCATTCCCAAGCGGGGGCTAGCTCTTCGCCAATTGGCGGTCACAACCACGCAAGCAATATAATATACAACGCCGAAGGGTGAGGATCAAAACTCAAAATCATCAAGAAAACCATAATAATACAACGTGACTCTAAGTTCGAAAGAATATACGATTGGTCTTCTAAGTCTAATAAATATACAAGTCTGGTTGATGGAGTTACTAGATACAACTGGAATAAAATAAGTACAATGATGGTCATGATGCGAGTGAACCCACCTACCAAAGTAATCACCCGGAAAGGAGCAGTGTGCTAGCAAAGCCGCAACGAACCTGTACGGCAAAACCTGCAAGAAACTGTGGCACAACGAGGGAGTTGCCAACTCGTGAGTAGAAAACATCACAGAGCAGAAATCGTATGTATGACTCAATCCTAGGTCAATACGATCAGTAATATCCTCAAATAATAATATGGCCTGAAGCTACAATAATGGCAAGGGTAACATCTATGCATAAGTGTAATCCCATGTGCTCGTGTCAGTGCCTCAGACAGCAATATATCATAAATATGATGTATGAATGCATGAAAACAGAATGCATCTAAATGTGGAAACTGTTTTCATAATATAGTGAGATTTCTGTATAAAATTGAGTATTATCAATGAAATCATGCAGAAAATCAGTGTCAATCATCGACACAAAATATAAATCTCAAATCTCGATATTTCAGGCTCCGGCTATCCGGACTGGCCTATATCATCAAATCTCAATATCTCAGGCTCCGGCTATCCGGACTGGCCTGTATCATCAAATATCAATATTTAGGGCTCCGGCTATCCGGACTGGCCCAAATCCTCAAATAAAAGACCACGTCGGTATCCTCCGAATATCCGGCGCGTCACAATAAAATCACCGGTCAGTAGTGCTCCCCTGTCTCAGGCTCAACGCCATCATCTGCGACCTTCTCGCCTAAGGAGTCAACTGAGCATCTCAGCGGCGGGATTGATGGGGTACCGCACCGGGTCCACCATGCATCCACAGACGGTTCTCCCTCCTCCTCGAATCGGGTGTATGATATCGCTTAAGAGCCGAGAAAACTCATGGTGGACACATCTCAAATCATATCAGGAGAAAACCGCAATTTTCTATCTTTTGAAAATGATAATCAGTTTATAAATCTTGCGGTTTCTCCAAATCCAGGAATATTATGGAAATCCGAAATAACAATCTCAAGAGTAAATAATAGTGAATACTAGGCTCCGACAATCCGGACCGGCCCTATAATATCGCATGACAAATAAATATATAAACATGCATGGGTATCTAAATAAAGAATGCAATATTTAAACTAGCACATGAAAACAATAACATATAGGAACTATCAGCTAGCAAGCTATGTCAATGAATTAATATTTTCTAAAGTGTACGCGACATAGCAATTACCGATGAAGATGTGTGTGAGCCGGCAAGCAAGTGTACGTGGAGCATACGCATCATCGGTAATGGTGCTGGTGTCCTAACAACAGATTTCATCATTACTCATGAAAATACATATAGGCATGCAATGCAATGCGAACAGCAGAATAAATGGCAAATGCATAGTAAATGCAGCAATAAAGAAATGTGCATTCCTATATACGAGTCATACAGTTTTTGGTATCTAAAATCGCACGAATCATGGTGTTTAGAAAATAGGGCTACGGTATTTTTATGAAAAAGTAAATCCTTTAAAATATCCGTAGTATCCCTTGGCCTGTCTTTAAAATACTCACGATTCGTTAGTTTTGGAAATAAGTATGACTCGTGCTCAGTCTAACATCTACTAAGTAACTGCAGGACTAAACTAACAGACTAATCGAAAAGGTAAGGAAACCACCTAAATCTGAGTCGATATATATAAATATAATAGTCGGTGATCCCGCCTCAATAGTATCACATACGATACAATATATAATATGACATCCTCGAATCAAGAGCGCGGATCTATCATCAATAAATAGCTCGTACGGTAAATCCATCGTACAACATCCCAATCTGGGTACGGGTCAAATATCACATTTATCTCATCATTTATCTGGTATCCTTATCATCATATCATGAACTGGGGTACTGATCTAAAGTCTAGTACATACTGATACTATCTACATATATATATGCGTATGTATGAAAACACATCGCCTAAAAACCCGCTATAACATCATGTCGTATCTCATAATACGAACTAAAACATATTACCGATCTCGTGGCACCATGCCCAATCTCATCGACTCATCTCCAAATACCATATATATATATATATATATATATATATATATATATATATATATATATAGTCCCAAACATATGCGTATACACACACACACACACACACATACATATCCCCATATACGTACAAGAAGTAAAATGTATGCGAGTGTGTGTGCGTGCGTGTATGCAAACTATACTTTAGGGTTTCGCGACTAAAAACTATCTAACGACACTATCATCCAAATACACTAAAATTTAACCCACGATCTCCTAAAGTCTATCTAGATAATCATCTAGTCTCACAATAAACATATTAAATATATATATGTATACGTATTCGTATACTACACTACGAACTGCGGGGGTGTTATACGCCATCCACCCGACTTTCCCCGTAGATATATATCTACTCACCTTGATCCTCGCTTGCTAAAGTCGATGTCGCCATCCTCTTCTTCATCATCCGAAGTCCACGTGGGGGTACCTACATATCACACATAATATCATAAATCGAAATCGCATACGAAAACCAAATCGGCACGCGTATCACACATAGGTTAAAACCTATGATCTATGCATGCATGAGAGACAAAACAATTCCTCGATATCGATGTACAAACGTCAAACCATTGAGTTAAAACACAAATACCCAAGTTCAAGTTAACAGAATCCGCAAAACCGAAATCAGAAATAACGTAAAACACTTCCAGATTTTCCTCATGTGACAATTGGGGCATTTTGCATACAGTAGGGGTCTAATTAACTGATGTAGGAGCTACAGATGAAGCAAGAGGCCAAACCACCCTAACTTGCGGCCAGGATGAATTAATTTGCAGCCAAGTAGGTGAGGTTGGGGCTCGGGTCTCTATGGTAGCTTCCTAAGTGCCTGCATGGCTTTCTGTGATCGCTAAAATATTTTCAGGTGCCCCGGGTCTATACTATCACAATTTCCACAAAATCCAATATCGGGGTTTTCTAAGTTTGCTAAATGTGGTTCTAGTCTCTGTTTTAGTCCAATATACAATCATAACAGGGGTTTAAGATCACTATAAAGCCTCAATTTCGCCACTGGATTCAATTCAAACCCTAATTCTCAACTTGGAATTTTCAAAGTTCACTAAACATCATTTAATCACTTCTAAACTAACATGGAAGCTAAAGTGAAAGTAATACTACACTAATGGTAAAGAAAGTACCTCATTTGGCAACTCAAGAAAATTCTTGAGTTGCCACAAGTCTTCAAAATCCAAATTTTCTTGGTCCAAAGTGCTTGTAGTGAGATTGTGCATGTTTTTAATGAAGTGGGGATGATGTTTTAATAGGTTTTTGATGATGAAGTGAGGAGGTAGAGGGGGGAGGGAGAGAGGGCAGCCATGGTGAAAGAGGAGAGGAAAAATGATGGAGAGAAATGAAGAGAGAACAATGACCAAGTCAACATAACCTTCACCGTCTCTTCTCTCTCATGCCCATGCCTAATTCTTTAACATTTCCTTTCCTTTTTCTTTTCCTTTTTCTTTTCTTTTCTTCTCTTTATCTTTTCTCTTCTTAATTAAAACAAGCCATGCAAGAAAAATGAAGAAAAGACCATGGTAGGAAAATGTAAAAAGTGAAATATGACATGGTGCATGTCATGTGCACAAATCAAGTTTAATGCACGATTAGTGATATTTAATCGCGATTAGCATTAAAATAGAATATAATTAATCATAAAGAATTATAATTTGCTTAAATCATATAAAGCACCCTCATTTCAGTAATTCCTATAATTTTCCGAATATTTTCCACTTTATCGGTATTTAATTATACCGCAATATTAAAATATTCATAATATTTATTATTTAATTTTATAAATTCCCAGAAATAATATTTTATTTTTCTGAAATGTTACAAGTTCTCTGGTGACACTAGTACAAGTTAGTCTGTCGACCCAAGATCGTCATAGAGTCTTGTGTGATTCCCACTGTGCTTTGATTTCTACCATACCACGGTCAAGAGATCGTGCAAAAAGATGGTTTTTGGGTACAGTCCCGAGTCACATGGTGGCAATGAGCGATAGGAGGGGATTCGTCTCTCTCGGTATTGGAAGTTGATGTTGCGCTATGCTCGATTGGCCATAACAGGAAATCTCTGACCAGGGTTGCTGAGATCTACTGGTAAGTGTTATCAGTAGTTTCTCGAACCATTATGGACCATGCATCGGCATGACTTATAAGGATATTGGGGTCTGACGTTATACCACCCCAGGCTGCGATATGCGACATATCTGATGAAGAGATCGGACCGAACGGTAGTGTTACTGATTGGTTTGGTAGGAGTATGGGCAGGCTTACTTGTTGATCTTCTGATCGCTCAATACCCGGGTGGCCGTTACGTTTAGCAGACCGCTTGCGGTTTGTGGATGTTTGATATGATCATCACCTACTGCCGGAGTATTGACGAGTCTTTAGAGTCCTACACAGAGGTTTCCTGGTTCATGCGAAACGAAGTAGGAGCACATATGTGATATGTGCGGGACCGAGATTAATGCGCGTATGGGATACCGCATTCTATTCTCGCGATATGTGGTATCGGTCGGTTATATGTGATATAGCCGGGTTATCGGATCATGTGTTGATTCGATAAATTGTTACATTTGATATTAGTCAGTTGTATGTGATATAGCCGGATTATTAAATCAAGTGTTGATTTAATAATTTAATGTATAATTATATATGTGATATATTAATTTACATTAACTAATATTAGCTCACTTAAGTTTTCTTTTTTCTCACTAGTGTGCATATAACATATATGTGATATATATTAATGTACAACATTTGTGCCATACTAGATGCCACATGCAACATGGAAATATGAGACCCACACCATGCTTAATATAATATAAGGTTTTTATTTATTTAAAGTAAACCAAATTAGATGGAAATTAGTCACATGGTTGAAGCTTGTAGAAGCTTGTGGAACCATTGACCAAGTCCACTAATTTTGTTTTACTTGTAGATATTTATTAACCTAACCATTATTGATTAGCCATGGTTTATTCTCTACATGAGTTAGTGTATGATACTAACTCACCCATGGTTGCTATTCTCATCTTATGAGTTTCATTTTCTCTTCATCATTTCATCTTCTTCCTCATTGAGAAAAAAACTTGCTAACTTTTTTCTAAATGAGAAAATATTGTGAGAAAATTAAATCTAAAGTGAGCCCATTTCCTATTTCATCATCCTCTACTATATTAGCCATTTAGTTTAGGGTGTTTGCTTCACTAATCTACAATTAGTGAAGAGGTGGCATGAGCTTGAGTCTCCTCGACGTAGATCATCTTCGGTCTCGAAGATATCGAGCAAACTTGTTCATTTATTCATGTGAACCCTTACTAGAGTTCGGGTGTTCACTACTTGGAGCGAAGGGACTGCTACACGGAGTTTTAGAAGTAAAGTACCGGTCTACAAAGGTTGTATTCATCATTCACTTGTTTGCAAAGTTGTTTGCATGTTGTATTGTTTAAAACTCTAGTTAAGATTTTAGGGTTGGGGTTCTTTAGTACGGCAAAAATTTGAAAACGGCATGGACGATGCCTCCCAAAACCTTGCTGCCGACCTAGGGAACCTTACACACGCGCCCCAGCGACAACCTTCGCTGCAAAAGCAAGGATGGGGCCACCACATCCCAAGCCCAATTTGGCTTGAATGTGGTTGTCACTTCACAAGAACAGCCGCCTCCGCTGGATGATGAAAACCCTCTCGATAAGGATGATAGGCAGAAAGACCCCTCATTCCATGTAGAGTCAAGCTCCGATAGCGGGGAAGAGCCGACTTTCCGCCCCAAGACCGCAGAGCAAAAGCTGCTTCAAGAGCTTCGAAAATAGCTCAAGAGCAAAGATAAAGAAATGGCCAAGCTTTACTTAAAAATCGAGGACCTGACGAATGTGGTGATGCAGCTCACGGCTCAAATTGCTCGAGCACCTTCCAATCTGGCACATGTCTCTACTCATGGGACGGGTGATGACAACCCGAAGCTACGGATGCATGTCCTCTTAGGTCCAGGATTGGGTGAGCCACACGAAATCCGGCCACATTCCGCTTCTGAGGACGCCTTGGCCCCAGATAGCACTATCCCGCTAACACAAGATCGGATAATGGATTTGGTCACTAGCAAGGTTAGAACATTGGTAGTCAAACCCGAAGCTCAAAAAGAAATCGGCAGTAGTGGGCGGACATATCCTGCACAGTATGATCTAATCGAGTTCCTGAGTGGCTACGTCATTCCTAAGTTCGGAAAATTTGATGGGATGGGAAACGCAAATCAGCACGTCGCCCACTTTAAAGCATCGCGCGGAAATACAGGGGGCAATGATGCGCTCCTTCTTCGTCAGTTTGTTAACAGCCTGACCGGTGTCGCTTTCGACTGGTATGCGAGTATACCAGACGGGTCCGTCATTACCTTTTCCCGAATGGAGTCTCTGTTTCGGCAAAGGTTCATCAGTGTCAATGATAAAATCTCCATTGCTGACCTTGTGAGGACCAATCCGGAGAAGAATGAAAGAAACACCGACTTTATTTCCCGATGGCGTAATCCCACGGCCAAGTGCGAACCGTCGCTGGAGCAGGACCAATCCGTCAGCCTTCTCATTGGGAACCTCAGCAATTGGATGGTCCCATTCTTATGTATAGCAGGCCTCAAGACGTTTCAGGAGCTGACCAAGAAATTCCAAATGCTGGAACGCTCGAAGCAAGAGTCTACCCGGACTCTCAAAGAGACAAGACTTGGAAGAGCAAGAGGGACGACAACCGTAAAAGAGGGAATTCCAGCAGTACCAATGTCTTCAATGCGCCCGACAATGAAGACAAGCGAAAGGCAGGCGATTCCAAAACCAACCGGTCTCGAAAGCCATTGCTGGGAGGAGAATGGCCTTCTCTAGAGTAGAAAAAGAACAAGGGACAAGGTCCGCAAGATATTCAAAGATGCCTTGAACAATGGTCTACAATTTCCAGAGTCGAAGAGACCCCACGAAGCAAAAATGACCGACAATCCCCTGTATTGCCCGTACCACCGAGCAGTGAGCCATGCGATCGAGGATTGCTATTTTTCAAAGACTGGGTCAATAAGCAGTACAAGGCTAGAGAGATCGAGTTGTCCAAGAGTGTGTTGGTGAACAATCAAGTTGCAACCACCAACTTTATATAGACAGAAGCTGAAGCCTTCTGGGAGCAGATAGCTGAACCCGCTGCCCTGAGAAATGAAACCGATTCACCGCAGCCTCCGTGGAGTACGCGCATATCTAATAAGACGAAGAAGATGCTAAAGTTACTTCGGAAAGAGCCCAGAACAGAATGGGAAGGGAAGAAGAAGCCTACCATTCCAGCTGCCAATTTGGCTCAATCAGGCTCAAAATCCAAAAAGCTCAAGAAGAAGAAAAGTGTAGCTCGACGCGAGAAGGAGTCTGCAGGGAGATCGTCCATTCAAAAATATATCGATTTCCTCAAAGACTATGAACAAAAACAAAGAACTCTAATTCAATTGAAAGAGTTCTTCCCTGTAGAAGCAGCTGAGATTCCGAAGGAGCTAGAAGAAGACTCCAACGAAGAGATCCCTATAGTGACCTGCTACGCCATTCATCTGGGCAACGACTCTGAGGAGGAGCTCTGTTTTCCCGAAGAGGACAAGGAGCTCGCCATAAAGGCCAACCAAATCCAGCTCAGAAGCTGCAGGGTTCTACCGCCAAATCAGGGCAACGCCCTAAAAAAGAAGGAAAAACAAGTCGCTAATGAAGAAGACGGCGGAGAGACGGCTCATGAAAATTCGAGTCCTTACTCAGTGGACTATAATGTCTTGGCTCATCTTCGAAAGTTTTCGTCTCTCCTGAGCATCTATGATGCCTTGGTCCTATCTAAAGAGCTTAGAGATGTTCTCATTCACGCTCTACAAAACCCAGAGTAGTATCAGGCTCGCTTTGCATAAATTAATATGAAAGAAGCCCAGTACGCTCTGCATGCCGCCACGGTCATGTTTGAGGATGAATACTTGCTACTGGGAACAACTGAGCATAATCGGCCGTTTTACATGACCGGGTACAGCGACAGAGATCAGATTAATCACATATTGATTGATCCAGGATTCTCAGTGAACATCATGAACTTACGGACTCTGAAAATTCTGTCAATGGACGTCCGACGCCTGTCAAGGGAAAGAAATGTTATTCAAGGCTTCAACCAAAATTGCCAGCAAGTTCTGGGATCCATAGCTCTGCCAATCAAATTTGGGGATCTGCAAACTGAAGCTAAGATATACGTGATCGACGCTGACACGTCTTATAAAATTCTCCTGGGAAGGCTGTGGCTCCACGATTACGGCATCGTTCCGTCAAATCTCCATAAATTCATGAAGTACACTAAAAATGGCGAAGAAAGACACATTGACAGAGATATCCAGCCATTCGGTGTGCACAAAGTCCGATATGAAGATTCTCGGTACTTTGTGAACCTCCAAAGTGCTGAGCCACAGCTGACCAACGACAGAACGACACTGAAGCTCAAAAGCAAGTCTGAGCCGGCTGTCACTTTCAAAAGAAAAAAAAAACCCATGTGCGTCTCCATTTCGGCAGTGACACTGATGTGTCCGACACTAGAAGTTCGTCCTTCCGTAAAACTCGCCCTCATTTTGGTAGCGATACGGACAAGTCCGATATTGAAGGCTCATTCGGCATCAAAATTTGCCCTCGTATAGGCAGTGACACTGAAGAATCAGAAGAAGAGGATTCGTCTTGCAACAGCTGTGCAAATTGGGCCCCCACGCAACAAGCAAAGCTACGAGAGACCTTCGAAGTTACAGAAGGGTCCCTAGCCGTCACAAGGGTGCCGGAGCAGATGTGCAAAGAGCTCGATGAATTGTCAGTCTCCACCGTGGACCATCTGAAAACTTTCTACGTTCCCGGAAGGAAAAGTGGACAGAAGGGCGTCCTGTTTTATGGGTCAAATCCTGTTGTGCACCGGGACGATTTGTCTGTCGCGTGCCTTCCCTATGAGAGAGGCATAAGAGCCGTCCTCAATTCCTGATACTATACGCCCGGGATGCGGGAATATTTCAAAAGGTATGGATGCCGGTTATATCAAACGGAGTCCGAAGCAAAGCTTTATGAAGGGCTATGGCATCCGCCTCAGGTCCGAGTACTCATCGATAGACGAATTCCAGATAGACAGGGCATAGGTTTCATCCAGCCTGATTCCATGGCATGCTACATGATCCATGTTGGTGAAGCCAGTGAAAAGTCAAATTATGATGACGAGATAGCTGAGCCAGAAGAAGCTCCTCAATTCTTCAGTCCGAATGGCATCACTTTGTAATAGTATATACCGATCGAGGTTCGAAATGCTGTATGCCTCTCATTCTCAGGCGACATTTTTATCTGATTGTACTCATACGAGACGTCCATGAAGGTGAATAGCTCGTAATTTGAGATGTCATCGACTATCATTTCCATGACCGGAAGCGGTAAATCATTTTTAGGGCATACCTTGTTAAGGTCCCTGAAATCGACACAAACCCGAATCTGCCCATTTTTCTTCTTTACTGGGACAATGCATGCGATCCGGTCTGCGTATTTCTCCTCCCTGATGAAGCCGGCATCGATAAGTTTCTTAGTTTTCTCGATGACCTTTTCTTCTAGCTCCCTTCTCATTGTTTGAGGAGCTTGTTTGACAGGCTTGGTATCAGGAGATATAGCCAGCTTATGCATGGCCACTTCAGGGGAGAGGCCAGGCATTTCTTTGTACGTCCATGCGAACCAGTCGGCGAACTCATGCAGTAGGGCAATTATCTGCTCTTTCATTTTCTCTGACAAGAGTGAGCTGATGTAGGTCGGCCTTAGATTATCAGGCGTTCCCAAATTGATCTCGGTTAGCTCATCGAAGGTTGCTTGTCCGCCATCAGGGAAGAATATAACTGGTATAATGTGGATAGTTATGTTAACGCAGTTGTTTGTAGCTTGGTACAGAATATGCCAGTGTATACGAGAGGAGTCCAGCTTACACCATGGACTATAGTATAAGGAGTATAAGGCCCCGTCAAAACCCACGGGACAACGGCAACAGATATTCAGGTTAGGTGTATTAAAGTGACCGTCTCATGCCACTTTAAACACATTCCGTACTAATATACCCCTTTAAACCCCACAATGTATTATTGTATTATTTAGTAGTGATTTGTAAATATAAGACTTGCCGAAACTATTATATCAATTGTTCATGTAAACGGATAAGGATATAAACAGATAGTTATGTAGACAAGTCAGATGTATATTCATGGATCGGTCAAACAAGTCATGTTGATATAAATTGTATTCTGGATAAAAGGATTTATGTTGCATTAGAGTTATATTGAATTGTATACGTGGATTGATTGATTTCAGATTTAGACTGAGACTCTGTCTGAATCAAACACTTAAACAGAATGAAGTCCTGAATTAGTTTTGGATTTATCGATAACTACTCCACATGGACGGCAGGATTTGTGACTTTTTCCAAGACAATTATCATTGATAACCCCGTTTTAGTTATCTACCTTAAATAGACAACCACCCACATTCTTCGGCTCTCTGAGGCTCAAGAGAATTGCTCCCGCTTAAACCTATGTTTACTAGAATCCTTATTGTAAATTAATAAACTTGAGGGGGTTTTATGAAAAATAGTTTTGATATATTTTCAAAATAAACCTCAAGTATTTATTTATCGTCTTTAGTGTTTTCATAGATGTAATTTTAAAAGTGATGAGATAGTCAAGTGGATATAAACCTAACTTTAATAGTATAGGGTATTTTCATATAATTTGACTTGTATTGATTTGTGATGGTATTTTCATGAAGTTTTGTGGTTCTTTTCTTTTGATTTAGAAAAATGGAATTATTAAATATATTTAAAATAGATATTTTGATAATATTTATATATTAAAAATAGAATTTATTTATTAAATAGAAATCACGTTTTCTTAAAAATTGTAATATAAATTCCATCGAGATCGTATACTCCGTGAGGAGGTCTGCATCTCGCCCTACTAGTCGGATGGAAGTGCGATAACCCGCACCAACCAAATCGGATTCCCCAAAATGGGTTGTAAGGACATAATTGTATGGAATTTAATTAAAACAATTTTAAAGAATACGGTTTTTAATAGTTTAGGGTATTTTATCATAAAATTCTATTAGTCCCAAAAATATTGTAAAGAGGCAATCGTGCTATGTCATGATGAGTGTTGTGATAAGGTAGGTCATTACCTCGTGAGTTTTCTAAAGGTAATATGAGTAATATGAAGAAGTAATGTCGAATAGAAGTTTGTGGTATTTAACCGTAAAAGTGCAATAAAAGTGTTTTTATATGGAGTTTTGAATTGAAATTTGTTTCTAATTATAGTTTAATGTTTAACAAACTAAGTAAAATAATTTAGATAAATAGTTCTTATGAAAAATTGTTAGTTTAAGAAGTTTTAGAGATGGATGTCGGTATAACTCCACTTACCGACATCATTGAAAAGAAGAAGTTTAGAGATGTGAAAAGAAGAGAGTAGAGGGGACTTACTGGATTATGGTAAAGCGAAGAGATGGAGGAAGATTTTGAAAGCGTCGCGGTGTCGCCGGATTTGTCTCGAAACGTCGCCGGAATTTGACTTTGGGCTAACTCCACTTGTGCAACTTTTTTTTGGACTTAGAAAATTTTGAGAGTTTTGATACTAGATTTCAGAATGGGGAAGACTAGGGTGTAGGATGGTATTTATAGGGTATAATTAGAGTTTAGGGTATTAAACATTTGAATTAAAATTTGATTTCAAAGCTCATTTTAATTCTCTGTTAATGTGCAGAAAAATCAAACGGAAGAGGAGTAGTGGGGGTAGGCCAAGAGGTGTTAGGGCAAAATTTGAACGCATTAGGGACGGGGGGCCCCGGCGGCGCCGGCCCTGAGCCCAATCTCGCTGGCCATCTTGGTGAGATGGGGTGTGGGATTGCTGCCACGTGTCGGGGTCTGTTTAATCAACAATTTCCACATGTTTGATTTCCGAGACTTTTCATTTTTACATGTGTTGCACGTGTAAACGTTTGGGCTTCCAAAAATTTTAAAAGAAAAATCAGCAAAAATAACATGTGGCTGGGGGAATTTGAACACAGAGCCTACGTTACAGCAAAGCAAGGTTTTACCAATGAGCTACAAGTGCTTCTTGTTGTTAAAAAAAAATCAAATTTATAATTTGTTCTTAGGATTTACAAATACTCCATTTGTACATTAACTTTAAAAATGTTCTGTACATTAAAACAAAGTCATTACAGTTAGGGTGATGATTAGGGTTATTTGGGGTTAATTAGGGATAATTTGAGTTAGGGTGATGGTTATGGTTAATTTGGGTTAATTAGGTTAATTTGGGTTACTTAGGGTTAGGGTTTAGGGTGCACTAGTTCCTTCAGCAGGATACTCGATGATAACGTAAACGTACAACTTTACCATAAACGCAAGAAAAATTTACCCTAAACTAAAAACTTCGAACCCATAATAACGAAATGTAAACGTAAAACCTATTCAAATTAAATGTTCAAGTTAAAACCAATATATGATACTCAATGATAATATGAAACTTTCATATTATCATCGATACTCATAAGTGAAAATCAAAGCTCGGCTTAGTCCCTGTCTATCGGTTAACATACGTTCGATATTCGTCGTGACATAGAACTATACGAAGGTTGTTAAATATCGGACGGTATAGTTCGGTATTAACAACCGTCGTGTAGTCTATATGATGAGAAGATTCAATCGCATGATAACCGATAGATTTGTCCAGTATGGACAAGTTAGAAATGTATAAAGCAAACACCCGCATTCACTTGTGTTTTCATTCGTTTCGAGTTATTTCGTCGGTAATTTTCCGCTGGTTCTCCATGTACAAGGATATATTAGATGTCCATTTCAACGTTGTTTCACAGCATTGAAATGATTATTTATTCTATTGCAGTGTACTCGGAGAACAGCGGGGAGGTGCTGCTAAAATTTACTCGAAACGGATGAAAGCACAAGTGAATGGGTATCTACTCTATACATTCTTAATGGGATAGAAGCCTTACCCCCGACAGCTGAAACACACACATACAACACGAATACACAACAAACGCACACACAAAACACATACACACTAACAACCCTACACTTATGTTAGTTATATGTATGCCCTAGAGGCCATTACTGTACATGTGATGTTTATTGTAGTGGATGCTTGGACATATATAGGGAGGACTTTCTTGCTCGACATGATAGTATGCTATCTGGTTGCACTTTATCTTAACATGTACACTTATTCTCTCTATTACATATTGATAAAGCCCTTAGGATGTGTACTTGACTACCAGGACTATGATGCGGATCATACTAGTGGGGACAGAGTTGTCGGTAAGTACATCCTTCAATCGTTCCTAGTCTGGGAGTATCGAGACAGGGCATCGATACTCCAAAGTAGACTAGCGTATGCGCTTTTTGACCCATATGATGGGTGATTGATGATCCCACATCCATTGGTGTTTGACATCAGAGGAGGTATACGGGTGCTCAGTGGAGACTGGGTACACTGGACGGACTCGCCAAGAATTCCTAGATGGTATTATACCTATCGTCAGATAGCAGTTCTCTGGTGACACTAGTACAGGTTAGTCTGCCGACCCGAGATCGTCATAGAGTCTTGTGAGATCGTGCAAAAGGTGTTTTTTGGGTACAGTCCGGAGTCACATGGAGGCAATGAGCGATAGGAGGGGATTCGTCTCTCCCGGTATTGGGAGTTGATGTTGCGCCATGCTCGATTGGCCATAACAGGAAATCCCTGGCCAGGGGTGCTGAGATCTACTGGTAAGTTTTATCAGTAGTTTCTCGAACCGTTATGGACCTTGCATTGGCATGACTTATCAGGCTATTGGGGTCTGACGTTATACCACCCCCAGACTGTGATATGCGACATTTCTGACGAAGAGACCGGACTGTACGGTAATGTTACTGATTGGATTCACAGAAGTATGAGCAAGATTGCTTATTGATCTTCTGATCGCTCAATACCCGGGTGGCCGTTACGTTTAGCTGACCGCTTGCGGCTTGCGGGTGTTTGATATGATCATCACCTACTGCTGGCGTATTGACGAGCCTTTAGAGTCCTACACAGAGATTTCCTGGTTCATGCGAAACGAAGTAGGAGCATATATGTGATATGTGCGGGACCGAGATTAATACGTGTATGTGATACCGTATTCTATTCTCGCGATATGTGCCATAGGTCAGTTATATGTGATATAGCCGGGTTATCGGATCAAGTGTTGATTCGATAAGTTGTTACATTTGATATTAGTCGGTTATATGTGATATAGCCGGATTATTAAATCAAGTGTTGATTTAATAATTTAATGTATAATTATATATTTGATATATTACATTACATTAACTAATATTAGCTCACTTTAAGTATTTCTTTTTCTCACTTAATGTTACACTTAACATATATGTGATATATGATAATTGTATTGTTTTCTTTTGCACAAAATATATATGTGATATATATTCATGTGCCATGCTAGGTTATACATGCAACAAGGATGTAAGAGACTCACACCATGCTAGATGTTATGAAGGGTTTTATTTATTTAAGTTAATCAAAATTAATGGAAATTGGTTTAATGGTTAAAGCTTGAAGAAGCTAGTAGAACCATTGACTAAGTCCACTTGTTTTGTCTAGCTTAAGATATTTATTAACCCAACCCTAACACTTAGTCATGGTTTAGTCTCTACAAGGGTTAGTGTATGTTATATACTCACCATGGTTGCATTTCTAATCTCATGAGATTTATTTTCTTCATCACTTCATCATCTTCTTCTTCATCTCATTCTGGCTCTCTTGCTTGTGATGAATTGATGAAATATTGTGAGAAAATAAAATCTAAAGTGAGAAAAATTCCTACTTCATCATCCTTTACTATTAGCCATTTAGTTTAGGTGTTTGCTTCACTAATCTACCATTAGTGAAGAGGTAGCATGAGCTTGAGTCTTCTCGACGTAGATCTTCTTCGGCCTCGAAGACATTGAGCAAGCTCGTTCATTTCTTCAAGTGAACCCTTTCTAGAGTCCGGGAGTATACTAAATGCAGCGAAGGGACTAGTACACGGAGCTATAGAAGTGGAGGACCGGTCTACAAATGTTGTATTCCGCATTCACTTAGATGTAAAGTGTTTACATTGTTTGATTCATATGATTCTCTAGTTAAACATCCTTTGCTTAGGGTTCCTTAGCATGGCAAAATTTTAATTTGGCATGGACGATGCCTCCCGAAATCTTGCTGCCGCGCTACGTAACCCTGCAGTGGTATCAGAGCCAAGCTAGAAAATTACACGATGTGTGTTAGATTACGAAACAGAAACGACTCCAAAACTTGAAACCATAAGACCTAATTTCTGTCGATTTTCAAATAGGCTCTAAAATTTTTTTTAGCAACTGCAGAATGTTATATGTGATATAACAAGAACACAATGAAAATTTGAAACATTTTTGCATGAATCTGGCCGGCCACAATGGGTTTAAATCCGAGCTCACCGGTTTGATTTTGGAGTTTTGGCTTCAAATTTTCAGGGTGTTCTAGTCTCTGGGTTTTGGGGGTTCAGGTGTTGCTAGTTTTTGCTAAAATTGCATGTGATG
This sequence comes from Agapanthus africanus, assembly GCA_030015575.1. Classification (NCBI taxonomy): domain Eukaryota; kingdom Viridiplantae; phylum Streptophyta; class Magnoliopsida; order Asparagales; family Amaryllidaceae; genus Agapanthus; species Agapanthus africanus. The sequence continues at coordinate 22,740,440 of JASDDO010000016.1, forward strand.
TTAATTTTCTGCATTGGCAATTCGGAGTGTTTCGTATTCGTAATTCTAATCTTTGTTTCGGGTACTTTAGACGACGTTAAAAAGTTCGAACGGATATCAATAACCCATATTTTCTCTCGCTGGAAATTTTCCAAGAATTGGACTTTTCCGAGTTTAAAATCTTCAGAAAATCATGCAAGCGATTCTGTGGACCCTCTAGAAGAACGAAACCCAAACTCGAATTTTTGGATCGCGGAACCGCGGTCATACCCTAGGGTTTGCGGTAATTCCGTGGCGACATGAGTGAGGCATGGGTCGGCCCTTCTACGGATGGTTCATAGGAGCTGTGGCATGTTCTGGCTATTTTTTGAACTCCGCTCAAGTGTTGAGCTCTTTAGGAAATTTTGGGTGTTTGATTATTTGATCGAAAAATTTAACGTCGTCTAGCTATCTGTGATTGTGATACAATATTTGGAATCCACATAATTAGTTATGTGATAATTAGTTTGAATTTTATAAATCTAGCAGTTTAGTCTCATTTGATCGGTTGCCACGGAATTTTGATGTGGATCAAAAGTCCGTCGCAATTACGTAGTGTACGCGGAAACTCGCCGGGTAACCTTACTAGATAGGCACGCCCCATAGCCCCGACCAAGTGACTGTAGGAGAACCCCATTGCCAAAAGCATCCGTTCGGGTGCTCGCGGCCACGGTGTTCCGCCTAAGTTTACTGCGTCGACGGCATCGGGGGTGCGGCCATCTACTAAAGTTTCCGATAAGCATTCGATCAGGTTATCGGGAATCTTGTTGAATTGCCCGACAGGTTATTGGAAAGTGTTTTCAATATCGACACTAAAATGCGGGGTTTATAATTGTTAGGCATGTGATGTCTAAGGAATTCATTTGGTTAGGCATGAAATCCAAAGTATGTGATACATTGGGTTTATGATATCTAAGGTGGTTGCGAATTCCAATTGTTGTAGTTTTTCACTTTCTTTTCTGCGACCGTAAGTGTAATATATGGTGTATCGCCGGTTTCGTTGCTATATGTCAACGACAATTGGGATACGCATATTTACTTACGTTGATGACATGTGATGTTATGTGTTGCTGTGATATGTAATATTGGATCGCCGTGTTTTGAATAGCCGGGTTTTTTTTTGTGAGATGAAAGTTTTTCATTTTCATTCATGTAAAAACTTGTATGTAATATTCTTTTATTGGGGCACTTCCGGGTTGAGGATGATGTCACCATGTGATGTATATTATTTACTTTTCCGCATTAGGATAGACCCAAGGCGGGGAGCATAAGTAACCGGGTTCTAGGGTCCAGTGGGAGACTATCTCGAGGAGTCGAAACCGGGTCTCCTAACTCTAGAATTGGTAGGGTTACTTACCGCTCTCGTAGGGGTCTAGGGATGTGGGTTTGGCTATTCATCGCGACCGTGGAATCCGCATTTTTTATTGGCTTAAATAAAACACGGAATTCCTAGTATATCCAATATTTCATATGTGTTCTTCTGTTGCTGATATTCTGTGATGTGATCACTTGATATTCTGAGACGAATGCTTATATTATATGTATGATATATAATAACTATTGCTGCTTTCGTTTCTACTGTGATGGTTAGGAAGCATAATTGATGAGACTTCATTAATGAGATTAATGAAATAAAAGAAACCTAAAGATGTTGTAGAAACTTGTTTAAAAACTGGTAGCTCTAGTTCTTTCTTTGCATACCGGTATTCCTTGTAGAATATCCAGCACCTTATTCGATAAAGAAAGAGCCGAGATCCCTTCACTGGGAGTGACCTCTTTAGCGAAACTAGCAGATGCTACAACCCACTCGGTTTGTCTTTTGATTACTTCTATAATTTTTACTTTTCACAGTGGTATTTGTGAAATATCCTGCACCTTATTCGATAAAGAAAGAGTCGAGATCTCTTCACCGGGAGTGACCTCTTTAGCAAAACTAGTAAAAGCCTCAAAACACTCCTTTTCAAAATCACTCGATTCTACAACGATATCAAGTTCATTACGCAAAAAGTTTTCATAAAAATCTGTCGTAGCCCTCCGTCATTTCAGATAAGTAGTATTTAGTATTCGTGCTACATTTGTTGGTTTTCGTCAAGGCGTAGTGTGCGGTAGCTGATTAGTGCTTATCTGCTTAAGCATATGACGCGATTGGATTATGGTAGTCGTACGGCTTTGTTGGCTTTCGTCAAAGGTCGTGCGGGCGGGTTTAATTCAATCATGAAATGTACGGGTTGAACTTAACTAGCGGACTATGGTTTGTTGACTTTCGTCAAGGTCATAGAACGCTATGGGCAAAACTTTTATCGGGAATTTCAAGTGTTGAAATTTGCAATAAGATTGCATACCTTCTATGAGATGTTGGATCCCGATACCCACTGTGAGTAAGAGTTACTCCTGGGAGATTTTTACACATTACAATTAGCCGATCAAGTAGGTGTCTAGAAAGGTGTTAACGTGGTTACGCCCCTGGGAAAGCGAGGTTTATTTTAATTAGGTCCATGCGAAAGCACGGGGAACCTCCCTCAAAATACCGACACTGGCCTGGCCGAAAGATTGGCGAACTTGTAGGGTGTAATTAATCCCAACTAGTCTTACCTTTTAGGGTTTGAAGGAAGATTTGATAAAAACAGTGGGAGCCATCTTGATTAGATAAAATAATAACCAATCTAATCCTGCAAGAGCGCACGCATAGTGTTTTCTTCTCTCTCTCTCCTGGTAGCGACCATGTCATGCCTTAATCAAGATAATAATATGGATGTATTGACCGGACCTGCTTATTATACTATGCTAGGGAACGTTGGTTCCGCTATATCTTATAATTTTTATAAGTCCGAGTAGGAAATAGGGGATTATCCGGATTTCCACACCACCGATTCGAGGAATAATCATGTTAATGCGTATTCTTCGGGTGTGTTTATTACCGAGAACTGTTTCTCAGTATCCTCTACGTCCTGGGTATGTGATACCGGATCAGGATCCCGCATATGTAATATGTTACATGGGCTACAGAAAGGTAGAGAATTGAGATTGGGTGATATGTCTCTAAGTGTTAGAGAATAGTGCAATTGTTGCATCCAAGTCAGTTGGCAAATATCATCTTGTATTTCCAAATGGTAAATACATTGATTCTGAACGAATGTTATTAGATACTGAACCTGATATACAACATTACATCAAATTCTTTATTAAGTTAAAGAAGAATATAATTCTGTATTGGAGGATAATGTTGTGAACATTTTCCTAAATCGAGAGTTGATTGGATCAGGCACGTTATGTAATGGCATATAAGTTCTAAATCAAACCACAGTTCAAAGTATCTAGAACACACACAAGAGGAGTAGTTCAGAAATGAACGAATCCTTCTTTTGACATTGTAGACTAGGTCATATCAATGCGACATGACCAGCTAAGTTACATAAGGATGAATATGAGAATCTGTTCGAATTTTCATCTTATGCTACTTGCCAGTCTTGTCTCAAAGGTAAAATGACCAATACTACGTTTACTCGAAACAGAGGAAGAGTTGCTAACCTCTTGGGACGGATACATGATGATGTATACAGTCCGATGTCTACTAATGCCAAAGGTTGGTTCTTCGTACTTCATTATATTCACTGATCTTCTCTCAAGATTCGGACATATGTTCCTGTTGAAACACAAGTCTGAAACTTTTGAGAAATTCAAGGAATATAAGCTTGAAGTTGAGAACCAGATGGGTAGAAGTATTATGTCCTTCGATGTGATCGAGAAATGGAATACTTGCGCATGGAGTTCCTGGAGTTTCTAAAAGGAGAATGAGATTCTCTCTCAGCTTAATCCTTCATATACACCACAACACAACGGTGAATTGGGGCGGAGGTATCGCACCCTATGAGATATGGCGCGCTCTATGATGAGTACTGCTGAGTTACCTATTTCCTTTTGGTGTTATGCACTTGAAAATTTGCATACCTATTGAATGGGATTCTATCCAAATCAGTGCCTACCACTACATATGAGATATGGAATGGGAAGAGACCATGCCTTTACCAAATTAAGATATGGGGTTGTCCGGCCTATATTGAAAAGCAAAATCCGGACAAGCTCGAGGCAAGGTCGGTTCTGTATAAGTTTGTTAGGATATCCCAAACATTTGTGAGGGAATATCTTCTACCAAACTGAGTAACAAAATGTGTTTTGTTTCTCAGCATGCCACCTTTTTAGAAAAGGAATTTCTTGTGAAGAAATTGGTGGACATGAGGTAGAACTGGAAGGAGTTCTAGCTACACAAACTAACAGCTGATGATTTGGTGAAACCAAATGATTCAATAGTCTCCAACGAATCGCAGCCTCTCCGCTAATCTGGTAGGGTTCCTCATCCAGTTGAGAGATACTACGGTCTTCTCAGTGATAGTGGGAGCGAGGATTGCATCATGGTAGATGATGGCCTAACTAGGTTCAGGCAGGCCATCACGAGTGGTGACTCTGTGAAAAGGCTGGATGCTATGCGATCAAAGATGGAATCCATGTACACCAACAAAGTATGACTTTGCATGTTGCACCTAAAGGGGTAAAACCCATTGGGAGAAAATGAATTTTGAGAAGATTCTTGGTGTAGATGGAAAAATTGAGACTTTCAAAGCTATGCTTAAGTCCATCAGGATCAATGCGCGTATTGCGGAGTTGAAACATCTGTTTTGATATGGCAGTCAAGGAGTTTGACTTCATCAAAAGGATAGATGAACCTTGTATATAAAAGAAGGTTGCAGAGAGTAAGGTTAACTTACACGTATTGTACGTAGATGACATAACCTTGATAGAAAATGGTTTTCTATGCTACACTCGGTCAATCTCCTCTTATCACGAGCATTCTCCATGGAAGATCCGGATGATACCTACTACATCTTGTGGATTATGATCTATGAGATAAATCTAAGTGGATGTTGGGAGTGTCCCAAATCCAGGTACATTAACACCATACTAAAGGGATTTAGTATGGAGGATTCTAAGCGTGGTGGTTCGTCCACTACCGCAGGAATCACTCTCTCCAAAAAGATGTCTTCCAAGACTGATTTGGAGAGAGCTCGCGTGCAAGGGATACCCTATGCTTCGGCAGTAAGCTCTATCATGTATGCGATGTTATGTACCAGACCAGATATAGATGACTCACTAGGTGTAGTGATCAGGAATCAATCGGATCTTGGAAGAATCACTGGAAAACAGTGGAGGACATTCTTAAGTACTTGAGAAGTACTAAATGAATGTTCTTGGTTTGAGCTTCCAGAGTGATAAGGTCGACTGAGAGTCAGTCACATGCATTGTTTTTACCCTCAGTAGAGGGACGGTATGTTGGAAGAGTTCCAAACTAGATACCGTGACATACTAGATGATAAAGGCTGAATACATCGCTACCAACGATACTGCCAAAGTGGTTGTCTGGGCATTTCTTGTTCATGAGATGAACATGATTCCTACCATTGATCGTCTAATAATTGTTATTATGACAACAATGGAGTTGTGGCTTTGGCCTAGGAACACCGGTCCCATCAGCGTTCCAGACATATTCTGAGGCAAGTATCACCTGATCAGGAAGATGGTTGATCTCCAGGGGATCGAGGTCAGGAGAGTTGACACGAAAGATAACACGGAGGATCCACTCACAAAGGCCTTTCCCTAAAGAGACATCTATAGGACGTTGAGTATGAGATACTACAACAAATGACCTTAGTGCAAGTGGAAGATTGTTAGTTATATGTATGCCTTAGAGGCCATTACTGTATATGTGATGTATATTGTAGTGGATGGTTGTACATATATAGAGAGGACTTTCTTGCTCTACATGATAGTATGCTATCTGGTTGCACTTTATCTTAACATGTACATTTATTGTCTCTCTATTATATGTTGATAAAGCCCTTAAGATGAGTACTTGACTACCAGGACTATGATGCAGATCATACTAGTGGGGATAGGGTAATCGGTAAGTACATCCTTCAATCGTTCCTAGTCGTAGGAGTATCGAGACAGGGCATCGATACTCCAGAGTAGACTAGCGTATGCGCTTCTTGACCCATATGATGGGCGATGGATAATCCCACATCCATTGGTGTTTGACATCAGAGAATGTATGCAGGTGCTCAGTGGAGACTGGGTACACTGGACGGACTCGCCGAGAACTCCTAGATGGTATTATACCTATCGTCAGATAGCAGTTCTCTAGTGACACTGGTACAGGTTAGTCTGTCGACCCGAGATCGTCATAGAGTCTTGTGTGATTCCCACTGTGCATTAATTTCCACCATACCATGGTCAAGAGATCGTGCAAAAAGGTGGTTTTTTGGTACAATCCCGAGTCACATGGAGGCAATGAGCGATAGGAGGGGATTCGTCTCTCCCGGTATTGGGAGTTGATGTTGCGCTATGCTCGATTGGCCATAACAGGAAATCCCTGGCCAGAGTTGTTGAGATCTACTGGTAAGTGTTATCAAAAGTTTCTCGAACCGTTATGGACCTTGCATCGGCATGCCTTATCAGGCTATTGGGGTCTGACGTTATACCACCCTCAGGCTGTGATATGTGACATATCTGACGAAGAGATCGGACTGTACGGTAGTGTTACTGATTGGATTCGCAGGAGTATGAGCAGGCTTGCTTGTTGATCTTCTGATCGCTCAATACCCAGGTGTCCATTACGTTTAGCAGACCGCTTGCGGCTTGTGGGTGTTTGATATGATCATCACCTACTGCCGGCGTATTGACGAGTCTTTAGAGTCCTACACAGAGATTTCCTGGTTCATACGAAACGGAGTAGGAGCACATATGTGATATGTGTGGGACCGAGATTAATACGTGTATGTGATACCGTATTCTATTCTCGCGATATGTGGCATAGGTCGGTTATATATGATATAGCCGGGTTGTCGGATCAAGTGTTGATTCGATAAGTTGTCATATTTGATATTAATCGGTTATATGTGATATAGCCGGATTATTAAATCAAGTGTTGATTTAATAATTTAATGTATAATTATATATTTGATATATTACATTACATTAACTAATATTAGCTCACTTAAGTATTTCTTTTTCTCACTTAATGATACACTTAACATATATGTGATATATGATAATTGTATTGTTTTCTTTTGCACAAAATATATATGTGATATATATTCATGTGCCATACTAGGTTATACATGCAACAAGGATGTAAGAGACTCACACCATGCTAGATGTTATAAAGGGTTTTATTTATTTAAGTTAATCAAAATTAATGGAAATTGGTTTAATGGTTAAAGCTTGAAGAAGCTAGTAGAACCATTGACTAAGTGCACTTGTTTTGTCTAGCTTAAGATATTTATTAACCCAACCTTAACACTTAGCCATGGTTTAGTCTCTATAAGGGTTAGTATATGGCATATACTCACCATGTTTGCATTTCTAACCTCATGAGATTTATTTTCTTCATCACTTCATCATCTTCTTCTTCATCTCTTTCTAGCTCTCTTGCTTGTGATGAATTGATGAAATATTGTGAGAAAATAAAATCTAAAGTGAGAAAAATTCCTACTTCATCATGCTCTACTATTAGCCATTTAGTTTAGGGTGTTTGCTTCACTAATCTACCATTAGTGAAGAGATAGCATGAGCTTGAGTCTCCTCGACATAGATCATCTTCGGCCTCGAAGATATTGAGCAGGCTCGTTCATTTCTTCAAGTGAACCCTTTCTAGAGTACGGGAGTTCACTAAATGCAGCGAAGGGACTACTACATGGAACTATAGAAGTGAAGGACCGATCTACAAAGGTTGTATTCCGCATTCACTTAGATGTAAAGTGTTTACATTGTTTGATTCGTATGATTCTCTAGTTAAACATCCTTTGCTTAGTGTTCCTTAGCATGGAAATTTTTTAATTTGGCATGGACGATACCTCCCGAAACCTTGCTGCCGCGCTACGTAACCCTGCAACTTAAGCGAAATCATAAATTGAAACACACATACACAGAATACAACTCATACTTGGGTATCTTCAAATCTAACTTTGTTTATCGATAATCTATTCTTTTCAACGAAAAACTTACCTCTGCGGATTTTCTTCTTTGTCGGTAACCATCCCGTTCTTAGATTTCTCAATATAGTCATCATAACCAACAATTTATATGTTATGCAGTCTAACATGGCCCATGAGTACATCAGAGTTAAGGACTAGATGTAAATGGATTGGCAACAACGCATGCAATCTAAGTTTGTCGCAGGAGTTGCTGTTTCATTGAATTTGCACGCGCATATAATAAGATCGTGTTAGAGAAGATTCTCTGCCCGTGCGATAGATGTGGGAATAAGTTCTGGCAAAAGGTAGAAATCGTAAAGCTTCACATCGTTAAACATGGTTTTACTAGATTTTATACAACCTGGCTATATTACGGGGAAGGACAAGAAGAAGACGGTAATGGGGCAGAAGAAGACGGTAAAGAGGCAGAAGAAGGAGGAGAAGACGGTAATGCGGCAGAAGAAGAAGAAGACGATAATTTCTTTCCAGGTGAAGAAATGGAGGATATGGTAGCGACTGCCATATGTGATAGTATTCCTACCGAAGATGACATTCCTTCCGGTCAAGGACCGCGAGCGGATAAGTATGAAAAGTTCATGAATGATGCTAGAAGAACAATTTGTGAGAATACAAAGTATTCCACCCTATCATGGTTCGTACAACTTTTCCAGATTAAGTGCCTAAATGGATGGAGCAATAAGTCATTCATGATACTTCTGAAGTTCCTGTCTATGCCCCCGGGAAATAACGTGCCCGACAGCTTGTACGAAGCCCAGAAGATGATGTCTGATTTGGGTCTAAAGTGTGAGAAGATTCATCTATGTCTTATAGATTGCATGTTGTACCGGAAAGAGAATTCAGATTTGAAAGAGTGTCCAACATGCGGAGAGATCAGGTATAAGTCGAAAGAATCTCATAAGAAGCCTGATATATCTGTCAAGATAGCACGATACTTTCCCATAATACAGAGGCTACAGAGGCTATTAAGGTGCAAGAAAACAGCCGAGGCAATGATTTGGCATCACCGTGCTGCTCCAAGCGAAAATGGAAAAATGAGTCATCCAAGAGATTCACCGTCATGGAAGGATTTCGATAGGAGACACAAAATATTCAGTAGTGATCCTCGCAATGTCAGGCTCGGACTCGCTAGTGATGGCTTCTGCTCATTCAACTATATGGTTGGAAGCCACAGCATATGGCCCGTTGTAATGATAGTTTATAATCTGTCGTCTTGGTTGGTTATGGATCAATCCTACTTTATGATGCCTCTTCTTATTGACTAACCAAACTCACCGGGAAACAATATCGACGTCTATCTCCGACCTCTGATTGATGAATTAAAATCTTTATTAATTGATGGTGTAGAGACTTACGATGCAAATACAGATACAACCTTCACACTGCGTGCAGCTTTAATGTGGACAATTAATGACTTTCCTGCATATGGAATGCTATCAGGTTGGTTCGTACATGGTTACAAAGCATGCCCTTATTTCCATCAATATACAACATCGAAATTCTTGAATTTTAGCAGGAAGGTTTGTTATTGTGGCCATCGGCGTTTCCTGCCACTAGACCATCCCTACAGGTTAGACGCTGCTCACTTTAATGGTCATCAGGAGCTTCTTGGGCCTCCAGCCTCATTGTCCGGAGAGGATGCAGCTGCTCAGTGAGATGGTTACAATAATGTGACCTTCGGGATAGATCCGGCAAAACATGTCAAACCACCCTACTGGAACAAGTTAAGTATTTTCTACGAGCTTCCGTACTGGTCAACAAATTTAGTGCGTCATTGTCTGGATGTCATGCACATAGAGAAGGGAGTATCCGAGCACGTACTTAACTTGCTTCTTTGTAAAGACTGAAAATCGAAAGAGAACCTCCGTGCTCGGATGGATCTTCAGGACTGGGAAATTAGAAGTGAATTGCATCCTAAACCGATAGCGGGTAAACTAGGCAAGTTTGTACTTCCCAATCCGCGTATCATATGTCACCATACCTCCTCTCCTTCACTTTACACCTCATTTCCATTTATCAAATAAATGGAAAAAGCTAATAAGGTGTCCACCTTCTAAAATGTTATCCGTAATAAATTACGGATTACAGTCTACAGTATATACATACCTGCATTCGGATAAAAACACGAATGCCCAAAGAGATAGAATAACACGAAGAATGCAATACTAGAATATACATATCGAAATGCATATATGTAAATCATCAAATCAATACCTGATTTAATAATCCGGCTCAAACCCGAGCCGGCTAGTATAACCAACTGTCCGATCGAAAGTCTGGGTACAAAGTACATCAATCGATCGGAACCCTGTATGTATCCAATACGGCTACTACATCATATCGCCTGAAGTAGGGAAACCCTCTGTGTGGGACTCTAAAGACTCGATGGTACGCCGGCAATGAGTTACTGGATAAATCCATAACCACCAGCACGTCAGCGGCACTAGCTGTAAGTAACGGCTACCCGAGTACCTGTCGAAAAGGAAGGCCGACGAGCAAACTCATTCGGATCCCTACTGAGCCTATCTGTGACAATCTCCGTACAGTTCGGTCTCTTCGTCTAAAAGTATCGCATATCGGATCTAGGGGTGGTAAACGTCAGACCCTAATAACCCGATAATTCATGCTGATGCGGTTCAGGACCAATCTGGAAAACTACTGATCAGCCTATCAGTAAATCCCAACTGCCTTGGCCAAGGTCTTATGGTCCTTACCAATTGAACATAGTGCGATATCGACTCCTTATACTGGAAGAGACGAATCCCCAACAATCGCTCACTGCTTCCATGTGGCTCGAGACTGTACCCAACCAAAACCTGTTTGCACAACTCAGTAGAGCCGTGGTAGAGTAGTGATCAAAACACCGTGGGAACTCATACAAGACAAATGACGATCTCAGGTCTAAAGACTAACATGTACTCATGGTTCCTTGATTAAAAATCAGGAAAAGATTCAGAAGAGGCATCACGTGCTCACACGTGACCAGTGGTCACGTGTTGGAACGTGATGGTTAAGCAGCGGCACAGAGCATATTTGTTCTCTAATTAAAAGTCAAGAAGAAGCTTTAGAAGAGGCATCACGTGCTCACACATGACCAGTGGTCACATGTTGGTACGTGAGGGTTAAGCAGCGGCCAGATAACAGAGCACAGAAGAAGAGAAGCCCATTCCGGGGGTCACATGCCTACACGTGACCAGGGGTCACGTGGCCACACGTGACCAGTAAAAGCCTTATTATTTGACAGAATTAAATTCTGAGGGAAGATCTTTCAAATCTTTCCAAAATGAAAAAGAGCTATTTGAAACCGTTGAATTAAAATCTAAAGGTGATTAAATATCACCAATTTATGGAAAAATCTTGGACTTGGAAAGATTTCCCCCTAAATCTAACCGAAATAACAAAGAGATATCTTTGGATTTAAAATCCAATGGTGAATAAAATTAACTTAATAATCTAAAGGCCCAGATTAATGATAAATATAAATCAAATCTCTCAATGAACAAATCAAATCTCTCAATGAGAGATTTACCAAACAGATTGATTCTTTTCCTTCTCCTATAAATAGGAGCCAAGAAAAGAAGAGGAAGGACATCTTTTTGACATATGCAGAGAGAGAGAGAGAGAGCTTTGGAATATTGAAAACTCACAAGGAAGAATTTGATTCTCTGCAAAAGAAAAAACCCTATGTAAAGAAAGAGAGGCTTCAAAAGAGAATTTAATTCTCAAAAGAGTTTAACTCTTATAAAAAGAAAAGAACTTAGTTCTTTTTCTGGTTGAGGATCTGCAAAGTGCACATCTCCCCATGAATTGAGAATTTAATTCTCATTGGGTTGAGATCCTACCATGCAGATCTAAAACATAGAGGAGGAATTGAGTTTTGAGAATTTAATTCTCACAGAATTACAGGAATTTAATTCCTTTGAGATAAAATTAGGGTTTAACCCTAGGAATTTAATTCCTTCAGAATGGACAGAACTAGGGTTTAACCTTAATTGATAACTTAATTCTCTCAAACTCATGGGAATTTAATTCCTTTAAAGAAAAAAAGAATTAGGGTTTCACCCTATATCAGAATTTAATTCTTTACAGAAAAGAAATTAGGGTTTAACCCTATTTTAAGAATATAATTCTTCAGAAGAAAACATGAATTTAATTCCTCTAAAGTTTATTGTTAGGGTTTGACCCTATGAAGAATATAATTCTTAAAAGATGAACAAATCTTTAAAACATGCAAAGAGCCAGAGTCACGTGCTACCATGTGACCCCTGCAAAGATCCACAGAAAAGAACATTGAGTCAGAGTCACGTGCTACCACGTGACCCCTGCAAAGATCCACAGAAAAGAACTTTGGGTCAGAGTCACGTGCTACCACGTGACCCTTGCGAAGATCCACGGAAAAGAACTTTGAGTCAGAGTCACGTGCTACCACGTGACCCCTGCAAAGATCCACAGAAAAGAACTTTGAGGCAATGCCTCACGTGCCCCACGTGACCCCGGAAGCGCACAGAGAAAAAGGCAAAAGAAACAGAAAAGAGCTTATGGGCGTCCTCACGTGCTACCACGTGACCCCTTGGCTGAAGCTCTAACAGACAAACAATTAAATTCCCATCACGTGACAGCACATGATGCTCCAAAATATTCAACGCTTTTGGCAGAACAAAATAAAGGGAAGCAGGGCGCTCTCACGTGCTACCACGTGACCCCTCTTGCCTTAGTGTTTAAACACTAAATTGAAACCTCTGTATCTAGTGTTTAACACCGATTTTCCCTAGTGTTTAACACTAATTTAAAATCCATGTATCCAGTATTTAACACTGATTTGCTCTAGTGTTCAAACACTAATTTGGAAGACTCTATTTGCAGTGTTTAACACTGATTTGCTTTAGTGTTTAACACTAATTTAAAAGCCATGTTGTTAGTGTTTAACACTGATTATCTTTTAGTGTTTAACACTAACTTGCTAATCTTAATCCCAGTGTTCAACACTGTTGGTCTCTAGTGTTTAACACTAGGTTTAGCCCAATTGGCTAAGTTTCTAGAGGCAAAGCCTCTCCTTCAATGAGCCAACAGAGGGCCAATATTGGACTTAGCTCAATCTGGCCATAAGTCCTCAATTCAAACTTAACTGGGCCGATGGGCTCATAATATAATTAATTGGTCCTGGCTCCAAATTGGGCCAAAGATCATCCAATCTACCTTGGTTTGAGGGTATATCTCTTCACTCCTTTGATACTTGGCGTTATAATTTCTCAACGTCTTCAAAGAGGTGACGGGTTTCGACGACCACACATTGATACGGACTGTGGGGTCCTTAAACTCATGGACTATGAGGTCCTTAACTTTGACCGAGATGTCTTAAAACTAACGCCGGACTGTGGGGTCCTTACACTTATGGACTATGAGGTCCTTAACCTTGACCGAAATGTCTTAAAACTAACAACGAATTATGACGTCCTTAACCTTGACCGGGATGTCTTAAAACTAACGCCGGACTGTGGAGTCCTTAAATCCACGGACTATGATGTCCTTAACCTTGACCGTAATGTCTTTAAACTAACATTGGACCGCAATGTCCTTAAACTACCTATCGACCCTAATGTCAGTAAACTAAACAATAGAGCCCCTTCCCCCAATTGCTCTCTTGTTGGATCTAAACGATCCCGTTAAGTTGATCTTAGTCTGAAAGCTAGACTAACGTATTCTTAACAAACGTTTAAGTTGATCTTAGTCTCAAATGAGGCTAACGTATCCTTAAACACAACCCCCAAACCCAAATCTAAGAAAGATACGGATTTGGACTAGTCCACGCCTTACGGGCGACGACATAACTCAGTCTCCGTATACAATCCACGGGCAACCGAACACGAAACAAACACATACGACACGAAGTGATCAACTGGAGAAGGAGAAAGTTGTTACCGCAATGCAGTAGCGTAATTAACTGCAGGGGCTTGCGCCTGCAGGGAAGAGCGTCCTCACAATCAAAAACCCCTCAAGCTAGGGGGAATCTGACGAAGTCTGCTATATCGGACGCATCCGTTTAAACCTTCGATACACGGCGCCATAAATCAACTTGGCATCTTCGGAGAGGTAGACGGATAGCACCAATTAGCATTTGCCCCGAATTTCAGGCAAGACCGTCCATGTCTTGGCCGTCGTTCGGAGGGGAACAGATTCTGGCACGCCCGGTGGGACCTTTTCCTCTTTCCACTCCACACTTCGTGTATCGTGATTCACGAACCAATCGCGGTTCGCTAATGGTTGCCCTTGGGTTTCGAAGTACTAAGATTTGGTATTTCGTTTGCTGCAGAAAGCAAAAGGATCAATGGCTGGCAACTACTCAAGCTGCTCCAACTGCAAAAGCAACAGACGCTCCGCCTCACTTGGAGGTGTAGCCTATGGACCGCAGGCTGCTTCCTTCTTTACTATGCCTGTGGGACAAGTGACTCAAGCTACCACCGGTCTGTTCTTTGGGACCATGCTCCCGCCGGTGAACGTTAACATCCCAATGCCCATACCGGAAGCTTCAAAGAAGTCGGTCTTTGATCGACTTGCTACTCCCACGGCCCCTCTCAACGGGTCGTCCAACTCCTCAGTCTTCACCAGACTGAGCCTGAAGTCCAAAGGGCCTGCCAAGAAGCCCATGAACCCTGAAATGGCCGTCCCGAGGAAGACAGCCACCACTGCTCCTGAAGTCGTCGAGGCGGCTTCTCCTGTTAAAGAGTCAGTCTTTTCAAGGTTGACCATCCCGGCTCCTGCTCCTACTCAAGGATCTGTCTTTGACAGATTGAATATTGTCACTCAAAGGACAACATCAGTCTTTAAGAGGCTGGCACCAGCAGCGCCTCATCCGGATAGGGGGAAAAACGAAATTATCCCTATCGCTGAGCCAGTCCCAACAGCTCGACATGCTCGACGTCGCCAATGGCGCCGAGTAAGGAAGGCCGGGGGCAACTCCCCCTCCGGGCTAACTTCACCAGCTACAACGGTGGAAATTGTGGCTGCTGCTCTAATCGGGAACGGCTTCGAGCTGCTAAACAGGGTACGCAGAAATTCTCCAACTGCGGTTCTCAAAAGATCCCATCTACCTGCGGAGAATGTTACAGAAGCGAAGCCGGAGCAGCCTCCTCAACGACTGTCCTCCAAAATTTATAAGGTCTGGCGATGGGTCCAAGACTCAGTAATCGACCAAGATCACTCTCGCCGGCAGAAGAGGGTGAAGGTTCAGGAAGAAAAGAATCGTCATGTCAAACAACAAAGGACGACAACCGCTTGGGTGCCCGCTGCAGCGGCTCCCTCCACGTCGACTACTCAAAAGAGAAGAAGGCCGGAGAAAGTCCCCGCGCCTGCGGCAAATGCCAAAGGCGGTGAGCCTAAACGCCCTAAGTCTGGGGGCATGATGGTGCACACGGTCTACATGGCATCAGGGAAAGAGGACAGCCGTACATCTACAGGTCACAGACCGCTTACGCGATCGGTGACTAAAGCTCAGGAGGAGTAGCAGAAGCTCCAAGAAATGATGAATGCGATGGCCGCACTCACTGGGCCAAAAGAAAGCCCCGAAGCGTCCTCGGATCAACGCCAGGAGCAAGAAACTGACGCTGAATTCCTTCGCAGGATACTTGAGAAGAAGGACAAAGAGGCTGCGGAACAAGCAGCTAATATATAACGAATGGCCCTTCTGTTTCAGGATATGGTGGGTATGATGATCCAACAAGATCCTCCTACTGAAGACCCTCCGATCATTGTTGAGGACGATAGAGGGGAGACATCAAATCCTCCACCGGCTCTGTCAACAGCTAAGGAGGAGACAATCTCCAAAGCTGACTTGGACGAATATATAGCTCAGCAGATATGGGTTCATCAGGTGACTGAGGCAGCCGGTCAGGTCGTAAAAACGGGACGACCATATCCAAGCTGGTATGATCAGATCAAGTACCCGTCGGGCTATACAATACCGAAATTCCATGTCTATAAGGGGACAGGCAATCCCCATCAACATGTGGCCCAGTTCAGGGCGCTTTGTGGCAACACTGGCGGCGACGATAAGCTCTTGCTTCGCCAATTCGTCGGCAGCTTGTCAGAAACAACGTTCAAATGGTATTCTGAACTCCCGAACGATTCCGTCAAGACGTTCGCTGAAATGAAGTTGCTATTCACTCAGCAATTCGCGAGCACCAGCAAACGCACTCCAATAACGGCATTGATTAATGCCAGGGTGAAACCAGGCGAGACGTGGGTCCAGTACGCTATACGCTGGCGAAACTTGTGGTCGAAATGCGAACAACGCATTGAGGAAGCGCCCGCGGTGGGCATGTTCGTGGGTACCCTAGATCCTCATGCAACTATCTCACAGTTCATGATGTTCTTTAAGCCAACCACGTTCCAGGCTTTGATTGACAAGTTGGCCCAGATGGACCAGATGGGTCACAGACCGTCTCCCCCGAAGCCAGAACCTCGGAATGACAAGGGTAAAGGGAAGGCAACCTTCGTTGCGAACGCTCAGCAGCAACCCAGTGCCCCAAAGCTGGCGGATCAACTGGAAGAAAGACGGCGGTATTATAATGAGAAAATGAAGCGCCCCTACTCATTCCCGCGGGATAAGACGAAGAGGCTATTCGAGCTGGCGGTACGCAACAGGCTTATCAACTTTCCAAATCCAAGGTGACCACCGCAACCCAGTGAGGTGAATAACCCTAACTACTGCCCTTACCATCAAACGGTAAGCCATCCGATTGAGGATTGCTTCGTCTTCAAAGGATGGATTGAAGATCAATACCTATAGGGCAAGTTTGCGCTGTCCGAGAAGTGGAAGGTGAACCCGCCACAGCCTCACACTCCTAAGAAGATGGACACACCGGGGGCAACTTGTTCCTTCATTGAAGAAGCTCCATGGGAAATCGTGCTTTCAGCAAAAAACAAAAGGATGCTGAGTGATCTTCATACATGCCCGGCAGTCAGGTGGAAGAACCCGCTGGAACCCCAGATCATTGAAGGGATGCTGAAGCCACGCCCAACTCTAAAGATCGGTGGTGATGGCCTAAGTACTCACACCCAGCCGTCGAAATCTTCAAAGAAGAAGAAGAAGAGATCTAAAAAGCCCGTGAAGCCTGGCGACAAGCGCACGGACTTACAGAAACAGATTGACGCGCTGGAGGAGTATAATCAAAAGGCGCGGACTCCCATTACACTCCAAGAATTCCTCAACCACGTCTTTCAGGAGGAAGATGAGGGAGAGAGTTCGTCGGATGAATCTGAGGAATACGTGGCGAGCTGTCATATGATTTCCCATTCGTTTACAGACGATGAGGAAATTCCTTGCGCTGAGAAGCTGGGGGCGGACCCTGAACCAGAAATTCTGCGGCCGTCAGATGAGATGATCGATGCTTTCCTGAATGAGATTCGTCTGAAAGTTAAAGCCAATCAAGAGCGTGAGATGGCCATACTGGAAGGAGCCAAACACCACCGACTGGACGAAAGAGTCGAGGCACTCCTATCAAATCAAAAGACATCCGCTGCCGATGAAAACAAATTCAATACGAGGAAAAGGTTTGCTAAAGCCATATCAATGGGAATGAAGCTACCATCCTCTGAAGAAAACACTCTCGGTGGAATAGAGATGTATCCTAATTATTGCCTATATCATCAGAAGATCGCACACGCTACTGAAGACTGCGACTCCTTTAAGTGTTGGTGGCAAGGGTATGTCACTCACAGGCATTACGTTAACAGAACAAAGCGGGAAGCTCGTAGACAGCGAAAAAATACGACAGATGAACATAAAAGAGTCGCCGGCAATTGCCACAGGGACGAGCCCGGGGGATCATGAGTTCTCACCTTTGGGAACGACCCCGATGAAGAAACAGCCTTCAACCCTCTCTTCAAGGAATCCATCTCTGAAGAATTGAAGAATTATGAGAACATTCATCCGTGAAAGGGCATACTACCCGGAAATAATCTCTGTTAGTTATGTATATGCCCTAGAGGCCATTGTTGTACATATGATGTATATTATGATGGATGCTTGGATATATACAGATAGGACTTTCTTGCTCGTCATGATAGTATGCTATTTGGTTTCACTTTATCTTAACATGTTGACTTGTATTGGTTTACTGTCTTTCTCTCACATGTTGATAAAGCCCTTAGGATTTGTACTCGACTACTGTGATTATGATGAGATCATACTAGTGGGGCCACGGTAGTCGATGAGTACATCCTATAAATGTTCCTAGTCGAGGGTATATCGAGACGGGGCATCGATACACCAGTGTAGACTAGCGTATACGCATCTTGACCCATATGATGGGCAATAGATGATCACATATCCATCGGTATTTGACATCAGAGATGGTGTACGGGTGCTCAGTGGAGACTGGGTACACTGGACGGACTCGCCGAGAACTCCCAGATGGTGATATACCGCACGTCAGATGGCAGTTCTCCGGTGACACTGGTACAGGGTAGTCTGTAGACCCGAGATCGTCATAGAGTCTTGTGTGATTCCCACCGTGCTTTGATTTCCACCTTACCACGTCCAAGAGGGCGTGCAAAACGGTGGCTTTGGGTACAGTCCCGAATCACATGGAGGCAATGAGCGATAGGAGGGGATTCTTCTCTCCCGGTATAGGGAGTTGATGTCGTGCTGTGTTCGATTGGCTATAACTGGAAGTCCCTGGCCAGGGCTGATATAGAGATATACTGGTAAATGTTACCAGTAGTTTCTCGACCTGTTATGAGCCTCACATCGACACGACTTATCGGTTACTGGGGTTTGACGTATACCACCCCTAGACTTGATATGTGACATATCAGACGAACAGACCGGACTGTACGGGAGTGTTACTGATTGGATTCACAGGAGAACGGACATGCTAGCTTGTTGATCTTCTGATCGCTCAATACCTGGGTGGCTGTTACGTTTAGCTGACCGCTTGCAACTTGTGGGTGTTTGATATGATCATCACCTACTACCGGCGTATTGACGATTCTTTAGAGTCCTACACAGAGGTTTCTTGGCTCAGGCAAAACGGAGTAGAGGCACATATGTGATATGTGCAGGACCGAGGGTAATGCGATATGAGATACCGTATTATATTCTCGCGATATTTAGATATGAACCGGGACATCGGATCAAGTGTTGATTCGATGAATTGGTACATGATATATTAGTCGGTTATATTCGATATAGCCGGATCGTTGGATCAAGTGTTGATTTGATGATTTAATGTATAATGATATATATGATATATTGTATTACATTATCTAATATTGGCTCACTTTATTATTTCATTTTCTCACCGGATTAATACATTGATATATATGCGATATATGTTAATTGTATTATTTTCTTTTGTTGCAAATATATAATATATATGTGATATATATTATTGTGACAAGTAATGATTTATTATGAAATATGTTTAAGGATGATAAAAAGGGATTAGGGTTTGATTAGGGTTAGCTCATTCTTGTTTATTCTAGAAGGATTCTATTTTGTCTTGGTTAAGATATTATGGTTGATCCTTATCCTTAATCTAACCAAACCCTAACTCTAGTTTATTCTCTACAAACTTTTAGCCTCTCATCCTTGACCATGGTTCCATAATCAATCATATACATTTATCTACTATTCATCACAAAAGGATTATTCTCTTCATTTTTCTTCATCTTCTTCTCTCTTGAGTTTGAGAAAAAGCTCACTAGAAATTCCTTTTGTGATGATTTATTGTGAGAAAGTGAAATAAAAAGATAGCATAAATACTACTCCATCATCCTCATCTAATCTAGCCCATTAGATTAGGGTGTTCATCTCTTTAGAGTGAGAAAGCTTGGGTTATAGCAACTTCGACGTAGATCATCGGAGAATCGGAACACTTCAAGCTAGCATGGATCGTTCGAGTCGTGGAGCCTCTCTTGAGTCCGGGAGATCGTGGATCGCGACGAAGGGACTTCTACTCGGAGCTTGTGAAGCGAAGGAGCGGACTACAAAGGTTGTAATCCCTCACACTTAGTCTAAAAGATGTTATCTTGCATGCTTAACCCTAATAATCTAGCAAAGATCCCGTCTTTGGGTTGTTCGGCACATGTAAAATTTTATTCGGGCATGTTTGATGCTTTATGAACCTTCACAAGTGTGCCTAGGAACCCTACAATCTCGGACCCGCAAACGACGGAGCGAACAAAAAGGATAAAGGAAAGGGAAAAATGACCTTCATCGCCAACACTCAACAACAGCCGAGCAACTCAAAATCGATTGTTCGCCAAAACAACATGCGTCCACGCCCATCACTCGAAGAAAGACTGGGACGCCCTTACTCGTTTTCCCAGGATAAAACGAGGAAACTGTTTGAGCTGGCAGTGCGCAACGGATTCGTCAATCTGCCGAGTCCGAAACGTCCGCTACAGCCAGGAGATGTCAACGATCCTAATTACTTCCCCTACTATCGAGCAGTAAGTCATCCGATCGAAGATTGCTTCGTCTTCAAAAACTGGGTTGAAGACCAATACCAACAAGGCAAACTCGCGCTGTCCGAAAACTGGAAGGTGAGCCCGCCACAACCACATGCTCCAAAAAAGATGGATATGTCGGGGGCATCATGCTCATTCATAGAGAAAGCCCAACAGACCACTACGTCCTAAAACTGGATGACGGACCGAAACGTCCTTAAACTAATAACGGACCGAAATGTCCTTAAACTAACGACGGACCGAAATGTCCTTAAACTATTAACGGACCGAAATGTCCTTAAACTAACGACGGACCGAAACGTCCTTAAACTAACGATGGACCGCTATGTCCTAAAACTAGCCGTTGACCGAAATGTCAAGAAACTACGGTGGATTGCAGCATCCCAAAGCTGATACAAAAAAAAGAATAAAAGAATAAAAAAAGAGAAAACGGTATGTCCACAAGAAAAATGGGCACAGATGAAAACTCGAAAGGGCTCCGTGAGTAAAAACAGCAGGGCTACCGGCGAGTGTTTGTGAAAACCCGAAAGGGCGCAACCTCGTTAGAAAAAAAAAGAATAAAAAAAGAGAAAACGGTATGTCCACAAGCGAAATGGGCACGGATGAAAACCCGAAAGGGCTCCGTGAGTAAAAACAGCAGGGCTACCGGCGAGTGTTTGTGAAAACTCGAAAGGGCGCAACTTCGTTAGGAAAAGAAAGAAGAAAAAATAGAAAACGGTATGTCCATAAGAAAAATGGGCGCGGATGAAAACCCGAAAGGGCTCCGTGAGTAAAAACAGCAGGGCTACCGGCGAGTGTTTGTGAAAACCCGAAAGGGCGCAGCCTCGTTAAAAGACACTTACAGGGTCCTCTCGACCTTGTGAGGAGAAATCACCCGCGTGAGATCCTTACGACTCACAAGGGAGCAATACACTTAGGAGTCCTCACGATTCCTAAGAAGAAATTACACTTGCGAGATCCTTACGACTCGTAAGGAGAACTCTCTTATGGGACCCTCACGGCTCATAAGACTTGAAAGTCTTAAGTTACAGAGAGCCGAACCTGTTCTTAAGCAACCCCCACAAACTTCGATATTGCCCTACAAGTGACTCAATGCTGACCCTTGTATACAATCCACTGGCGCGAATAAACATTTCCCTAACCAAGTCCCATCCGTGACTAAGGATATGTTCATATGGCGAACAACCCTTGTAAGTCCTCTCGACTTATAAGGAGAAAACCCTTTTGTAAGATCCTTACGACTTACAAGAGGACATGCACTTAGAAATCCTTACGATTCCCAAGGAGAAAACACACCTGCAAGATCCTCACGACTTGTAGGGAGAAATACCTTTGTGAGACCCTTACGGCTCATGAAGTCAAAAGCCTTAGTCGACAGGACCCTTAACCCTGTTTACTAAGCCACCTTTGTTCAACATCGATAGAGGCAAACGATGATTCGCTCCTGGCAACATCCCAGTTGTAGCGGTGCTGATGCCGAAATCGGTGTCTAAAATCCAGGCTTGCAACGAAAAGGCTAGCGAGCCACATATGCATACGAAATAGCCGAAATGATGGGGAAACTTGCAATAAAAAGCAGAAAGTAAAAATGTATGCATGAAAAATAGCCGAAATGATTGGGCAACTCACAATAAAAAGCAGCGAGTAAAAATAAAATAAATAGCCGAAATGATTGGGCACCGCGAAAAATAGCCGAAATGATGGGGCAATCGCGACCTTCGCGATATAAAAGCTGAAATGATAGAGCATCGCGGAAAAAGAAATAAAATAAAAATGAAATTTATGCCCTACAGGTGATATCATGTCAATCCCTGTATACAATCCAGGGGCGCAAACAAAGAAGGAATTATACTCCTCCTCCCCAGGTTTCCTCAGAAGAAGAAGCCAAATCTCGACGGTTCTCAGATAGCCTGGAGAGCATCTCAACATTCGTCTCATTACAACAGACACGACATCAGGCGAAGCGGAACAGCGGCAACTCCCAGTTCCATGGCTCGTCGGTGTACAGATGACCGAGAGTCAAATCCCAACTCCGTGAAATGCGGATATAATCAACAAATTTTCTGGTCACGTGAAACGCGGATAACATCACTTCTGACCCCGTGGAAAACATCCAGAGCAGATCCTGGTCCTCGCAGAGCACGGCAGTGAACCCATGTGAAGCATCCAGAGCGGAGCCTAGTCCTCGCCAAACACGGCAGTGAACCCGTGTGAAGCATCTAGAGAAAAAATTCCTGGTTACGTGGAACGCGGATAACGTCACTCTTTGACCCCGTGGAAAACGTCCAGAGCGGATCCTGGTCCTCGCAGAGCACGGCAGTGAACCCGTGTGAAGCATCCAGAGCGGAGCCTAGTCCTCGCCGAACACGGTAGTGAACCCGTGTGAAGCATCTAGAGCAAAATTCCTGGTTACGTGGAACGCGGATAACGTCACTCTTTGACCCCATGGAAAACGTCCAGAGCGGATCCTGGTCCTCGCAGAGCACGGCAGTGAACCCGTGTGAAGCATCCAGAGCGGAGCCTAATCCTCGCCGAACACGGCAGTGAACCCGTATGAAGCATCTAGAGTAAAATTCCTGGTTACGTGGAACGCGGATAACGTCACTCTTTGACCACGTGGAAAACGTCCAGAGCGGATCCTGGTCCTCGCAGAGCACGGCAGTGAACCTGTGTGAAGCATCCAGAGCGGAGCCTAGTCCTCGCCGAACACGGCAGTGAACCCGTGTGAAGCATCTAGTGCAATTCCTGGTCACGTGGAACGCGGATAACGTCACTCTTTGACCCCGCGGAAAACGCCCAGAGCGGAGCCTAGTCCTCGTCGAACACGGCAGTGAACCCGTGTGAAGTATCTAGAGCAAAATTCCTGGTTACGTGGAACGTGGATAACGTCACTCTTTGACCCCGTGGAAAACGTCCAGAGCAGATCCTGGTCCTCGCAGAACACGGCAGTGAACCCGTGGGAAGCATCCAGAGCAAAATTCCTGGTCACGTGGAACGCGGATAACGTCACTCTTTGACCCCGTGGAAAACGTCCAGAGCGGATCCTGGTCCTCACAGAGCACGGTAGTGAACCCGTATGAAGCATCCAGAGCGGAGCCTAGTCCTCGCCGAACACGGCAGTGAACCCGTGTGAAGCATCTAGAGAAAATTCCTGGTTACGTGGAACGCGGATAATGTCACTCTTTGACCCCGTGGAAAACGTCCAGAGCGGATCCTGGTCCTCACAGAGCACGGCAGTGAACCCGTGTGAAGCATCCAGAGCGGAGCCTAGTCCTCGCCGAACACGGCAGTGAACCCGTGTGAAGCATCTAGAGCAAAATTCCTGGTTACGTGGAACGCGGATAACGTCACTCTTTGACCCCGTGGAAAACGTCCAGAGCGGATCCTGGTCCTCGCAGAGCACGGCTGTGAACCCGTGTGAAGCATCCAGAGCGGAGCCTAGTCCTCGCCGAACACGGCAGTGAACCTCCGAAAGACGGCGCGACATGACGTCTTGCCTAAGATTCAGGGCAGATGCTAATTGGTGATATCCGTCTACCTCTCCGAAGATGCCAAGTTGATTTATGACACCATGTATCGAAGGTTTAAACGGATGCGTCCGATGTAGTAGACTTCGTCAGATTCCCCCTCGCTTGAGGGGTTTTTGATTGTGGAGACGCTCTTCCCTGCAGGCGCAAGCCCCTGCAGTTAATTACACTACCGCGTTGCGATAACAACTTTCTCCTTCTCCAGATGGTCACTTCGTGTCGTGTGTGTTTGATTTGTGTTTGGTTGCCCGTGGATTGTATACGGAGACTGAGTTATGTCGTCGCCCATAGGGCGTGGACTAGTCCAAATCCGTATCATCTTAGATTTGGGTTTGGGGGTTGTGTTTAAGGATACGTTAGCCTCGTTTGAGACTAAGATCGACTTAAACGTTTGTTAAGGATACGTTAGTCCAGTTTTAGACTAAGATCAACTTAACGGGATCGTTTAGATCCGACAAGAGAGCGATTAAGGGAGCCCTGTTGTTTAGTTTAGTGACATTACGGTAAATAGGTAGTTTAAGGACATTACGGTCTAGTGTTAGTTTTAAGACGTTGCGGTCAAGGTTAAGGACGTCGTAGTCCGTGGATTTAAGGACTCCACAGTCCGATATTAGTTTTAAGACATCACGGTCAAGGTTAAGGACGTCATAGCCCGTTGTTGGTTTTAAGACATTCCGGTCAAGGTTAAGGACTTCGTAGTCCGTGGATTTAAGGACCCCACAGTCCGGTGTTAGTTTTAAGACATTACGGTCAAGGTTAAGGACGTCGTAGTCCGTGGATTTAAGGACCCCACAGTCCGTATCAATGTATGTGGTTATCGGGACCCGTCACCTCTTTGAAGACGTTGAGGAATTACAACGCCAAGTATCAAAGGAGTGAAGAGATGTACCCTTAAACCAGGGTAGATTAAGTGATCTGTAGTCCAATTTGGAAACTAAGATCAATTATTATATTATGAGCCCATTGGCCTAGTTGAGTTTGAATTGAGGACTTATGGCCATCTTGGGCTAAGTCCAATCATGTTTGGGATATTGGCCCTCTGTTGATTCATTGAAGGAGAGGCATTGCTTCTGGAAACTTAGCCAATTGGGTTAAAGCTAGTGTTAAATACTAGAGACCAACAGTGTTGAACACTGGGAATAAGATTGACAAGTTAGTGTTAAACACTAAAAGATAATCAGTGTTGAACACTGGGAACAGAGTTCTCCAATTAGTGTTAAACACTAAGCAAATCAGTGTTAAACACTGAAAATAGAAGTTTCAATTTAGTGTTGAACACTAAGGCAAGAGGGGTCACGTGGTAACACGTGAGAGCGCCCCGCTTCCCTTTATTTTGTTCTACAGATAAGTGTTTAACACTTTTAGTTCTGAAAGACATCACGTGCGGGCACGTGATGGGGGCTCATGCTCTGGTTTATTAGAATACTCATTAGGGGTCACGTGGTGACACGTGAGGGCGCCCCAGAGTCTCTGTTTATTTTGCTTTTTTTATGTGCTTCAGGGGTCACGTGGAGCACGTGGGGCGTTGCCTCAAAGCTCTCTTTTATAGATCTTCGCATGAGTCACGTGGTAACACGTGAGGCGTTTATTTCAGAGTTCTTTTCTACGGGTCTTTGCAGGGGTCACGTGGTAGCACATGACTCTGCATGTTTTAACGATCTGTTCATAGGGTTAAACCCTAAACTTTAGAGGAATTAAATTCATGTTTTCTTCTGAAGAATTATATTCTTAATAGGGTTAAACCCTAATTTCTTTTCTTAAGGGAATTAAATTCCTGTGAGTTTGAGAGAATTATGTTCTCGATTAGGGTTAAACCCTAGTTCTGTTCATTTTGAAGGAATTAAATTCCCATAACATAAGGTTAAACCCTAACTTTATCTCAAAGGAATTGAATTCCTATCATTTTGTGAGAATTAAATTCTCTAAACTCAGTTCCTCCTCTGTGTTTTAGATCTGCATGGCAGGATCTCAACCCAATGAGAATTAAATTCTCAGTTCATGGGGAGATGTGCACTTTACAGATCCTCCACCAGAGAAAGAACTAAGTTCTTTTCTTTACATAAGAGTTAAAATCTTTTGAGAATTAAATTCTCTTTTTAAGCCTCCCTTTTCTTTTCTTACCTAAGGTTTTCCTTTTGCAGAGAATCAAAGGCTCTCTCTCTCTCTCTCTATATATATATATATATCACAAGAAAAAGATCCAAAGGTCTCAAGGTTTCAGAAAAAGGTCCCTCTCTTCTTTTATTGGCTCCTATTTATAGGAGAAGGAAGAGAATCAATCTGCTTAGTAAATCTCTCATTGAGAGATTTGATTTGTATGTTGAGAGATTTGATTTATATTTATCATTAATCCGGGCCCTTAGATTGTTAAGTGAATTTTATTCACCATTGGATTTTAAATCCAAAGATGTCCCTCTGTTATCTCAGTTAGATTTAGGGGGGAAATCTTTCCAAGTTCAAGATTTTTCCATAAATTGGTGATATTTAATCACCTTTAGATTTTTAATCCAACGGTTCCAAATAATCCTTCTTTATTTTGGAAAGATTTGAATGATCTCTTCTCAGAATTTAATTCTGTTAAAGAATAAGGCTTTTTAAAGCCGGTCACGTGTGGCCACGTAACCCCTGGTCACGTATAGGCACGTGACCCCTGGTCACGTATAGGCACGTGATCCCTGGAAGGGGCTTCTCTTCTTCTGCGCTCTGTTCTCTGGCCGCTGCTCAGCCGTCACGTGCCAACAGGTGACCATTGGTCACGTGTGAGCATGTGATGCCTTTTCTGGAGCTTTTTCTTGAATGAGCTTTGTGATGCTGCTTTAAACGTCACGTGCCAACACGTGACTACTGGTCACGTGTGAGCACGTGATGCCTCTTCTGAGTCCTTTCCTGATTTTTAATCAAGGTACAAATGCCCCCACAACGTTGTTCTCACGTGTCTGCATAAGAGTGCAACGCTGTCTCTTTTGTGACCGTTGGATCCATCTAGGGAATCGGGGAGATGAAGCGTCTCCATCACATCCTATAAATATAGGGGTCACTTCAGAAGCGCCTCCACTTTTTCTTATCTTCTTCCTTGCAACTTTTCATTTTGAGAATTTAATTCTCGTTTCCAGAGATTAGTTCTCTGCCTCAAATTTTTTTCAGAGTTTAACTCTGCTGATCGATTCCTTTACCTCAGGTAATCACCTTGAGCGAACGAAGAACTTTTCATGCATAACATTCTCTGGATCAAGGGTTTCACCCTTTTAACACGAACCCATTTTCTTCAAGTTCATCTACAAAAACAGAAAACCACTTAATCTTCGAACAGTAGATCTCTTAGGTTTCATATGATCTTTAGGGAAATGATGGTGACAGTTCAAATCCATGGAGTTTAACTCCGTCCACAGAAAAAATGTTTCTGGGAATTTAATTCCCCTTTTCAAAAGGAATTTAATTCCTATGAAGAACTAAGTTCTTCCCATGGAGGCTTCTTTAGGGTTTTCTTGCCCTAGGTTGTCCTCATCACAGTTCAGAAGAAAAGAGTTTGTAATAGATTCTCATGATATTTATTTCAGGTATCATGGATGCCCATATGTACGATCTTGACGAAATCATTTCTTATGGGAATATTCGTGCGCTGGGTCATAGCCAGAACCAGGAGTTCAGCAACGCTCAATATGCTGAGATCATGAGCCGCTTCGACGAGTACAACCATCGGCTACTCCCCCGTCGCTCTTCTCTTCTGAAACTCATCGTGTTGGCGATCTGGGAGGCGCTTCCTCTCTTCTGCACCGGGGTACCGCTCAGGGCATTGGACGATGCCGAGGATAAGATACATTCAGTGTATCTGATGAGCCTAATCTCGAAGAGAAGGCGAGACAACCTCATTGATCTCTTGCACCAGGCTTTTCAGCAGTCGGCCATACTTGCCGCCTATTGGAGGGCGGAGGACATTCGCGAGGATCCCGACGCTTGTGATCGTGAGAGAAAACATACTAGGGCGGTTCGAAATGCCTGGAAGATCTTTGACAAAGTTACGTTCGAGTTCCTCAATCTATGCCCTGTGTCTGAGGTCTTACCGTTGTAAACGTGTTCTTTTCATTTTGTATGAACTTCTTAAAGCATGAATGATAAGTTTTATCGTGCCCTTCTGTGTTTGCTTGCCTTTCTATAGGATTTTGTCATCATTTTTTTTTATTGTTGTTGCTGATGTGTTTAGTGTGTAGGGCATTATTTCATTTTCCAGCACTCACCAGGCATGATGCTCACATGCTCCACACGTGGGGCCTTTTTATGGAGACATTTAATTTTTCATGCTACCTTTTCTGTGTATGGCGTTAGACGCAGAAAAAAAAATGCTTAGAAATAGTTCCCTTTCTTTGATTTCCAATGCCTTCCCCTTTTTTGGGCCTTGGAAATAGCTCCACCATGCAGGATTTTCCGTGCGCAGCATTTAATGCCCCTCTTTATATTCTGGGGGCCATGGCCTTCTTTTCTCTTCACAGAGAAATTTATTCTCATTTTGGTGTGATTTGTCTTGAGAGACAACTGAGCGCCATGGCCTGCAATCGCCCTCATGCTCGTCGACAGCCATGGGAAGTTCCTATCGAGGAGATGATCACCCGCTTCGCCGCACGATTGGTGGATCCCCTCTTTACCGACGACGAATGCGACTCAGCGGCATATGAACTCTCGATCCGCAGGGGGTCTCCCCTCCCAATGGGCTCCCTCTGGCTCCGGATGATTCTTGCTACCGTGCTTGCCGACATCCCTCCTCATCCGGCGGAGATGACCCTGGCGATGCTTGACGCGGCTAAAGAAAAGCTCGAGGGCTTTCACGAAGCATGCCTAATTACTCAGGCTTTGAAAGATCGCTCAGTTCACCTTTTGAGCGAAATAAGAGCCCGTCGGGCTGTTATGTCTGCTTTTGCGGACGAACATGGCGCCAATCGATGGGAAGCAACTCCTCGCGAGAACCGTCGCTTTGACGTGTTGGAAAGAGCGGAGAGAGAGATGGAGAATTTTGTTCTTTGTTTTGTCAACACTTGCGCTACCGATCCTTTGTTCTGCGACCTTTTCCCGCTAGTGTAATATATTCAGATTAGTTTTCGCATGCTTTATATTGAACTTTCATGTGTGCTGAGTATCCGTATGTATGTTTTTGCTTGCATAAATGAACTTTGTGTTCTTCCCATTAGAACTTTCTTTAATTGCGAACACTATCACTATGTTGCATGCACATCAGAGTTTCGGGTATTATTTCTTTTCGGATATTCATACAGTTGCGAATGCATGCTTGATAGGATGTACATCGAGAACTTTTTGTTGCTTCCCATACCAGATGATGTGGGCGCGTTTTAGATCGACTATTGCTATCGACTGGAGGCATGTTTATACGGTCTTGAGCGTATATGTCATGTTTCAAAGGTTGCGGTCGCAAAAGCGAGCTTTCATGGTCTGATAGAACGACGTGTGGTGAACATATTGTTGTGCGAGAAGAGGCTCGGCCGTAAATTCTCGGAGAGGGGGATGGCTTCTAAGGCGCCGAGCGAGCTTCAGGCTAATCTTACCACCAAGGCCAACAAAGCATATGAACTCTGGCGGGTGCTTCAAGAGTATCAAAGAGGTGGTGGCTCTTGATAAAGCTGCCATGTTCACTCGTGAAAGGGTCGAGGCTCACAAGGCCACCGAGAAAGAGCTTGAAGGCCGTCTTGCTTCGTATCAGGCCCAGCAGGCTCAGGCGGAGGCCCGTCTTTTGGTGATCCTGAATAATGAAGCCGTGACCCAGCAAAAGCAGGATGAGCTAGCGAAATTACTAAATCGCCCGTCAGCTTGAAAACTTGTATCTTTTCCTTTCTTTTTGTACATACTCCCGAATGAGAGTATTTTTTGTTCTTTGATGAATTGTACTTTGTATCCATTTTGGTTTATGAATAAAGACATATTTTTCTTCTCAATGGTGTGTCTCTCTCAATCGAACTTTATCTGTGGACAATTTATCTTGGCCTACTTGCAGGGTAGCGATGGCTTAGGATTCAGGGTTAAAATCTGCCTCCTAAGACTTTTGAGCCTTATGAGCCGTGAGGGTCTCATAAAGAGTTTTTCTCCCTACAGGTCGAGAGGATCCCGTAGGCGTATGTTTTTCTTAAGAATCGTGAGGATTCTTAAGCGGGTTTTCCCTTGGGAGTCGTAAGGATCTCACAAGAGAGTTTTCTTCCTTGCAGGTCGTGAGGACCCACAAGTGCTGAGTGCGGTCGCCCTTATCCGTATTTCATGGGGTCAGGGGTTGCTTTGGGATGTTCTCTAGGGTACCGTAGTTTAAAGACATCACGGTCAAGGTTAAGGACCTCATAGTCCGTGGATTTAAGGACTCCACGGTCCAATGTTAGTTTTAAGACATCACGGTCAAGGTTAAGGACCTCATAATCCGTGGATTTAAGGACTCCATAGTCCAATGTTAGTTTTAAGACATCACGATCGAGGTTAAGGACCTCGTAGTCCGTGGATTTAAGGACTCCACGGTCCGATATTAGTTTTAAGACATCACGGTCAAGGTTAAGGACGTCATAGTCCGTCGATTTAAGGACTCCACAGT
Source organism: Agapanthus africanus (assembly GCA_030015575.1). NCBI lineage: Eukaryota > Viridiplantae > Streptophyta > Magnoliopsida > Asparagales > Amaryllidaceae > Agapanthus > Agapanthus africanus. The sequence continues at coordinate 22,771,078 of JASDDO010000016.1, forward strand.
CCAATGTTAGTTTTAAGACATCACGGTCAAGGTTAAGGACCTCATAGTCCGTGGATTTAAGGACTCCACAATCCGATGTTAGTTTTAAGACATCACGGTCAAGGTTAAGGACCTCATAGTCCGTGGATTTAAGGACTCCACAGTCCGATGTTAGTTTTAAGACATCACGGTCGAGATTAAGGACGTCATAGTCCGTGGATTTTAAGGACTCCACAGTCCACGAAATGTGTGGTTACTGGGACCCGTCACCTCTTTGAAGACGTTGAGAAATTACAACGCCAAATATCAAAGGAGTGAAGAAATGTACCTTTTAACCAAGGTAAAATCAGTCTAGAATCATCATGGTTGATCGTTAGATTTAAGACATTACGGTCGAGGTTAAGGACATCATAGTCCGTGGATTTTAAGGACTCCACAGTCCGATGTTTGCTCTGGATGCTTCACACGGGTTCACTGCCGTGTTCTGCGAGGACCAGGCTCCACTCTGGATGCTTCACACGGGTTCACTGCCGTGCTCTGTGAGGACCAGGATCCGCTCTGGACGTCTTCCACGGGGTCAAAGAGTGACGTTATCCGCGTTCCACGTAACCAGGAATTTTGCTCTGGATGCTTCCCACGGGTTCACTGCCGTGTTCTGCGAGGACCAGGCTCCGTTCTGGACGTTTTCCACGGGGTCAAAGAGTGACGTTATCCGCGTTCCACGTGACCAGGAATTTTGCACTAGATGCTTCCCACGGGTTCACTGCCGTGTTCTGCGAGGACCAGGCTTCGCTCTGGATACTTTACACGAGTTCACTGCCGTGCTCTACGAGGACCAGGATCCACTCTGGACGTTTTCCACGGGGTCAAAGAGTGACGTTATCCGCGTTCCACGTGACCAGGAATTTTGCTCTAGATGCTTCACACGGGTTCACTGCCGTGCTCGGCGAGGACTAGGCTCCGCTCTGGACGTTTCCCACGGGGTCAAAGAGTGACGTTATCCGTGTTCCACGTAACCAGGAATTTTGCTCTGGATGCTTCCCACGGGTTCACTGCCGTGTTCTGCGAGGACCAGGCTCCGCTCTGGACGTTTTCCACGGGGTCAAAGAGTGACGTTATCCGCGTTCCACATGACCAGGAATTTTGCACTAGATGCTTCCCACGGGTTCACTGCCGTGTTCTGCTAGAACTAGGCTCCGCTCTGGACGTTTTCCACGGGGTCAAAGAGTGACGTTATCCGCGTTCCACGTGACCTAGAATTTTGCTCTGGATGCTTCCCACGGGTTCACTGCCGTGTTCTGTGAGGACCAGGCTCCGCTCTGGATGCTTCACACGGGTTCACTGTCTTGCTCTGCGAGGACCAGGATCCGTTCTGGACGTTTTCCACGGGGTCAAAGAGTGACGTTATCCGCGTTCCACGTGACCAGGAATTTTGCTCTAGATGCTTCACACGGGTTCACTGCCGTGCTCGGCGAGGACTAGGCTCCGCTCTGGACGTTTTCCACGGGGTCAAAGAGTGACGTTATCCGCGTTCCACGTGACCAGGAATTTATTGATTGTATCCGCATTTCACGGGGTGGGGATTTGACTCTTTGTGATCTGTATATCGCCGAGCCATGGAACTGGGAGTTGCCGCTGTTCCTCTTCGCTTGAAGTTGTGTCCGTCGTTACAAGACGAGTGTTGAGACAATCTCTAGGTCACTTGCGGCCCGTCGAGATTTGGCTTCTTCTTGTGATGAGACCTGGGGGAGGAATATGATCCCTTCTTTGTTTGCGCCCCTGGATTGTATACAGGGATTGATGTAACATCACCTGTAGGGCGTAGATTTCATTTTTATTTTATTTCTTTTTCCGCGATGCTCTATCATTTCAGCTTTTATATCGCGAAGGTCGCGATTGCCCAATCATTTCGGCTATTTTTCGCGGTGCCCAATCATTTCGGCTATTTATTTTATTTTTACTCGCTGCTTTTTATTGCGAGTTGCCCAATCATTTCGGCTGTTTTTCATGCATACATTTTTACTTGCTGCTTTTTATTGCAAGTTGCCCCATCATTTCGGCTATTTCGTATGCATGTGTGGCTCGCTAGCCTTTTTGCTTCAAGCTTGGGATTTCTGACACCGATTTTGGCATCAGCACCGCTACAACAGGGATGTTTCCAGGAGCGAATCATCATTTGCCTCTGTCGATGTTGAACAAAGGTGGCTTAGTAAACAGGGTTAAGGTTCCCGTCGACTAAGGCTTTTGACTTCATGAGCCGTAAGGGTCTCATAAAGGTATTTCTCCCTGCGAGTCGTGAGGATCTCGTCGGTGTAATTTCTCCTTAAGAATCGTGAGGATTCCTAAGTGCATGTCCTCTTGCAAGACGTAAGGATCTTACAAAAGGGTTTTATCCTTATAAGTCAAGAGGACCTACAAGGGTTGTTCGCCATACGAACATATCCCTAGTCACGGATGGGACTTGATTAGGGAAATGTTTATTCGCGCCCGTGGATTGTATACAAGGGTCAGTATTGAGCCACTTGTAGGGCAATATCGAAGTTTGTGGGGGTTGCTTAAGCACAGGTTTAGGTCTCTGTGACTTAAGACTTTCAAATCCTATGAGACGTGAGGGTCCCATAAGAGAGTTCTCCTTACGAGTCGTGAGGATCTCGCAAGTGTAATTTCTACCTAGGAATCGTGAGGAATCCTAAGTGTGTTTCTCCCTTATGAGTCATAAGGATCTCACGCGGGTGATTTCTCCTTACAAGGTCGTGAGGACCCTGCAAGTGCCCTTTAACGAGATTGCGCCCTTTCGGGTTTTCACAAACACTCGCCGGTAGCCCTGCTGTTTTTACTCACGGAGCCCTTTCGGGTTTTCATCCGTGCCTATTTTGCTTATGGACATACCGTTTTTTATTATTATTATTTTTTAATTATTTTTATCGGCTTCGAGATACTGCAATCCACCGTAGTTTATCGACATCTCGGTCAACAGCTAGTTTTAGGACGTAGTGGTCCATTGTTAGTTTAAGGACGTTTCGGTCCGTTGCTAGTTTAAGGACATTTCGGTCCGTCGTTAGTTTAAGGACGTTTCGGTCCGTTGTTAGTTTTAAGGACGTTTCGGTCCATTTTTAGTTTAAGGACATTTCGGTCCGTTGTTAGTTTAAGGACATTTCGGTCCGTCGTTAGTTTATGGACGTTTCGGTCCGATAAGCCGGCTACTACTTATAGAGTTTGTGCTTAGGAAGATAGCGAGCGGACATAGTCGTCGTCATCTGTCATTGACCTAGGCCATGACTCGTCAGGCGTAGTATTTCTTCAGGAAGCGACCGTTTATTGGCCTGAAGGGTCTTTCACCATGCATGTCCATGAGTAGGTAGGCTCCACCCTGGTAGACCTTGTCTATGATGTACGAGCCTTCATAGTTTGGCTCGAATTTTCCCCGCTTGGCGCGATTGGGGATCATAGGTCTTTTGACCACTAGCACGAGTTCGCCTTGGCAGAATGCCCTCGGCCTGGTCAATCTTTCGTATGAGCGCATCATCTTTGCTTTGTAAGCCTCCTGATTTTGTTGCGCTATGAGCCGGGTCTCATCAAGGGCATCAAGCTCCTCAAGCCGAAGGTGAGCATTTTCTTCGTCTGTCAGCTCATAATGGACCGCTACTCGTAGAGAGGATAACTCTATCTCGAGGGGGAGTACTGCTTCTGTACCGAATACCAACGCATATGGCGTTGTGTTCTTGGCCGTTTTGAACGTAGTTCGATATGCCCAGAGAGCTTCTTGCAGTCTCTCATGCCTGTCCTTTTTGTTTCGGGACACCGTCTTCTTCACGATCTTTTTCAAGGTTTTGTTGAAAGCCACAGCTAAACCGTTAGCTCGCGGATTATAAACTGAGGAGTAACTCCAGTCTATGTTGTGTTGTAGCGCGAAGCGGCTAATCTTGTGGCTTCTGTAGGCTAGCCCGTTATCGGAAATGATCCGTCGCGGAGTTCCAAACCGATAAATGACGTGTGTCTTGAAGAAATGGAGAATATTCTCCGTCTTCACCTCCCTCAGCGGTATTGCTTCTGCCCATTTGGAGAAGTAATCAGTTGTCGCCAGGATGAAACGATGTCCCCTGGATGATGCTGGTTCGATGGGGCCGATTACGTCAGTCCCCCACATTTCGAATGGCCAACTAGCTACCGTTGGATGTAGTGGATTTGGGTGCTGGTGGATAAAGTCCCCATGGATTTGGCATGAGTGGCATTGTTTCGCATGCTCGAGGCAGTCCTGGATCATCGTGGGCCAGTAGTAGCACATCCGTTTAATTTTCAACTTCATCTTCGGGCCTGCTTGGTGAGAACCGCAGAGTCCGTCGTGAACTTCCTGAACGACTCTTTTCGCTTCGTCAGGTCCCGGGCATCTCAACCACAAAGAGTCAAATGACCTCTTGTACAGAGTATTATTGACGAAGGCAAAGGACAGAGCTCATTTCATGAGCTGATGTCTTGAGGACGCATCTTCAGGCGTTCGATGGGATTTGAAGTAGTCTATGAAGACTTCTCTCCAATCTCCAACCTTCTCTTGGTCATTTATTCGCAGGGTCGTCTGCTCAGTTGCTCCCCTTTCTGCAGGGACAAGTACTCGACGGCTTTGTACCACGATCCTAACGTCATCGAGGTTCTCATCAGCCAGTTCTTTAGCGAGCTTGGCTAAAGCGTCCGCCTTGCTATTTTCTGCGCACGGTATGTTTTCCAAAGTGTAGGAAGGGATTTGAGTCAGCAGTTGCTGTACTCTCTCTCCATACTTCACCAGCTCTGGCTTGCATGTCTGGTAGTCGCCGTTTACTTGACTAACGACCAGTTGGGAATCTCCGTATATGAGGAGGTTTTCAATTCCCATGTCGATGGCGATCTCGAGGCCTGCTATCAACGCTTCGTATTCGGCCTCATTGTTCGTCCTCGGCTCTGTTAAGGAAAAAGCGAAGCGCATTATCCCTCCTTGTGGAGTTACGAAGATGAAGCCTACCCCCGATTTGATTATAGGGGTGCTTTGCTTGCGCTTCTTCATGGAGGATGCTCCATCGAAATAAAGCTTCCAGCGGGTATTACCACCGTCGATTGCATCAAACGCATTATCGTCAGGCAGTTCGCAATTCAGAGGGGAATCGGCCGGTATCGGATGCTCAGCGAGGAAGTCGGCGATGGCTTGGCCTTTCACTGCCTTGAGAGGCTGATATGTTATCGAGAACTCTATCAAGAGCAGGGCCCATTTAGCGAGTCGACCAGTCAGTATGGCCTTCGACATTAAATACTTAAGAGGGTCCACCTTCGATATGAGACGGACTTCATGCGCCAACGCATAGTGTCTGAGCTTGGTTATCGCAAAGATCAACGCCAGGCAGTGTTTTTCGATGGGGGAGTAATTGTTTTCTGCCCCCAGTAGAACTCGACTCAGATAGTAGAGCGCTCTCTCCTTACCTTGGTCGTTCTCCTATGCCCACAATGCGCCTAAGGAACCTTCAAGGGCGGTTGTATACAGAATGAGGGGCTTTCCCTTGACCGGAGCAGCCAACACTGGCGGGTTCTGCAGGTATTGCTTGATCTCGTCCAGCGCGCCTTGGCATTTGTGTTCCCAGACGAACGGGGTTCCCTTCTTCATCAGGTGACTGTAAGGGCGGCACTTTCCTGAAAGGTTGGCTATAAATCGCCGGATGTACGCGAGCTTCCCCTGGAGAGACCGCAATTGTTTGAGAGTCCTTGGCGGTGGCATTTCCATGATTGCCTTGATCTTCGACGGATCTATCTCAATGCCTCGGTGCCGGACAATGAACCCTAGGAACTTGCCTGAGGACACCCCGAATGCATATTTGAGAGGGTTCATCTTCAAGTTGTATTGCCGAAGGCGCTAAAATTCGGTCTTCAGGTGCTCTAAATGCTCCTCGTACGATTTGCTTTTCACCACGAGGTCGTCGATATAGCATTCCACGATTTCATGTATAAGGTCATCGAAGATCTTCGTCATGGCCTTTTGATAGGTGGCACCGGCGTTCTTTAGACCGAAGGGCATCACCTTGTAGTAGAATATTCCCAGAGGGGTCCGAAAAGCGGTATGCTTCTGGTCTTCAGGATGCGTCTTTATCTGATTGTACCCTGATGAGCCGTCCATGAAGGAGAAAACCTCGTGAGTGGATGTGTTATCTATCATCAACTCTGTGACTGGCACTGGGAAATCATCCTTCGGGTAGGCTTTATTGAGATCCCGGAAGTCCACGCATATGCGCACTGTCCCATTTTTCTTCATTACCGGGACGATGTTGGCGATCCAGTCAGGATATTGAACTTCTTGGATAAACCCAGAGTCGATCAGCTTCTTGACTTCGGCGTTGATGCTCATCTCAAGCTCGAGCCGCATTCTTCTCGGGGCCTGTTTGACTGGCTTGACGTCCGGGGATATTGACAGTTTATGCACAGCAATTTCTGGATCTAGTCCTGGCATTTCAGAATAGTTCCATGCGAAACAATCTCTATGCTGCATAAGCACGTCTTTTAACGCGGCCACCCTTTCTTCAGATAGCAGCTCGCTGACGAACGTCGGTCGCGGGTCGTTCGTCGTTCCCAACTCAATCTTCTTGAGGTTATCGGCAGTGGTGTGTATGCCATCTTCCAGCTCTTTCGACGCTGGTGGAAATTCCGAGATTACCTCATCGTCATTGTTTTCGAAGCACCAAGGAAGGTCATCCATATTCTCGGGCTCTTCTTTTGATACCGTTATCATATGACAGGTACGAGCTCGCTTCCAAGACCGATGTGGATCTGGTTCTGCTCTTGTGGCTTTGGGTTCGTGCTTTTATGGCGGCGATACCCTCCAGCTGTCGGATAGAGCAAATCTGCCTTGCTGGTATTGGTCTTCGACCCAGTTCTTGAAGGTGAAGTAGTCTTCGAGAGGGTGTCTTATTGCTTGGTGATAAGAGCAATAGTCTGGATGAGAGACCTCGTTAGCTTGCTCGGGGTGCTTGGACTCCGGGAGTGTAATCATTCGATGTTTTAAAGCGAGGTCAAGTATCTTCCGTGTTTTATTCTGAGGAAAAAAGTATGCCTGACTCATCTTTTTTATAAGGGACAAATCTGGACCGCTCGATTTCTGATCGCGTGACTTCTCGGTCCCGCTTTGTCGTCGTCGAGCGCCTTTCCTGCTCTTTGACTTATTTCTACCTCTGCGTCAGGCCTTTTGCACAACAGGTTGACAGGAAGGAGTATTTTCGTCTTTGGCAGCCTGTCGAAGAAGACGTTGCGTCCTGGCTTTCTCGTAAATGGCCATTTCGCGGCTATGGTCGTCCCGAGCTTTTTGACCCGCTTCCCTGATAAGCTTGTCCATTCGTTCTTCAAATGACGGACTCGGCGTTTCGATCGCGGGATCTAGTTTTGATGATGGGTCGGCGTTTCCCGACAGGGCGTCCTCTTCTTCATCGAAGTTATATATGGCGTAGCTACCGTAGACCCGTTCCCGTTTCCCGGCTCTCACGTATCCAAGCCCAAGCGTTTCCATTCTCCCGTTGGGCAATTTGCGCTGAGTCCCAGGGACATCCCAAATCCTGTTATAGAATCGAGCTTGTCGAGTAGTCTGTTTTAAGGGTACCCCTTGGCGCTTCAATAGCCTTTTCAGTCCGTTTGTGTAATATCTGGGCAAACGGATGGGTTGGAACCTGTCAAGTGTAGAATCTGCGCCGTGCCAGATTTCTTTCTCTACTCTTGTTTCTGTGGACCGGAAGAACAGGATCGCCTTTTCACCTTTTCGTTTGGGAGGGACATAAAACGTCTGCAGGTCTTGCACATTGTAAGCTTCAAGCGCGTCAAGATCTTTGTAGTGCTCCCGCGGCATCATGGTAATTTGCAAACTCTGATCATCACCAAGGAATTCTTGTATTGACGGCCGACTGGAGAATATAGCATTAACCTCATCTTCCGAGTCGCTTCCGAAGATCAGTATGGGGGCGGACGGTCCCAGGTCGTTGCGTCGAGACGGCCCAGAGTAAACTATCTCTTCGTCTTCTTCGGTATCACTCCCGAAAACAGGAATGGTGGCAACGGCTTTGTTCTCCGGTTTGCGACATCTCTCTGTATCCTCAAAATGTGGCAAAAAGTACTTTGCATCTTCGTATTTACGGACTTCGTTCACGGAGAATAGGTTTAGCTCACCTGTTACGGTATACTCGAAACCATCCTTGAAATACTTCATACACTGATGTTGCGTAGAAGGGATGATGTTGTACTCGTGTAACCAAGGCCGGCCGAGTAGAGCATTGTAACATGTCTTGGCATCTATGACGTGAAACTTAATGTCCGTGACGAGTAACCCAAAGCGTAGCGTCAATATCACAGACCCAATTGTTCTCGATGATTGGGAGTCGAACCCGGAGATGGTGATCTTGTCCCGAGCAAGATGGTGGACGCTCATGCAAATTTCCTTTAACACCCGCACGTTGAGGAGATTAACGGAAGACCCGTTGTCAACCAAGATTTTGCCTATCTTTATATCGTGGCAATATCCAGAGACGTATAGGGGACGGTTGTGGTCGCACGTCCCAAGGAGCAGGTCTTCGTCACCGAAAGTGATATCGGCCGTGTGCACTTCTTCCAGTTCGTCCTTCATCCTTTCTTCGGCGAGGAAGGCTTGGAATTGTTCGGGCTCTTGTAGCGCCTTGATTAATGAATCTCTCGCTTCCTTTGATAACAGGAGGGCGTCGAGAATGCTGAGCTGCGAGGGTAGCTTCCTCAGGTGCGCTAGGATGTTGTAGTCCACCCTACTCCTCTTAGGCGGGTCCTTGGTAGTTAGCTCTTTCATAACTTGGTCATCTAAGGTGATATCCTCAGCGACATTTTCCTTTCCCTTATCTTTTCTAGGTGCGGGTCCGAGATTCTTTTCCGGAAGCGTGCGATTGCGCAGCTGAATGTTTTCGCAGGCTTCTGGTTCTTCCTCTTTTCCCGAGGTGGACTCTTTAAAGAGGGGGCTAAGAGCCATTTCCTCGTCAGAGTCGCTCCCAAAGGTGAGAACTTGCGGTCCCCCGGCGTTGACCGTGTAACAGTTACCGGCAGTTCTTTTGAGTCCTTCGGTCGTACTTTTCTTCTCCCGACGAGTTCTGCGTTTCATTCGCTTAAAATGTTGCCGATGAGCAACATATCCCTGCCACCATGTCTTAAAAGCGTCACACTCCTCAGTGGGGTGTGAAATCTTCCGATGATATGAGCAGTAATTAGGGTGCCTTTCCGCCTCATTGAGCGTGTTTTCTTCCGAGGGTGGTAGCTTCATTCCTATTGGCATGGCTTTGGCAAACCTTTTCCTCGTCTTGAATATTTTTTTATCCGCGTCGGGTGTCTTTCGATCTGGCGGGAGCGCTTCGACTCTTTCGTTTAGTCGCCTGTGTTTGGCTCCTTCTGATGCGGCTATCTCACGCTCCTGGTCGGCTTTACTTTTCAAACGAATTTCGTCTAGAAAGGCGTCGATCATTTCGTCAGTCGGCCACACAAGCTCCGGTTCAGGCTCTGCCCCCAGTTTCTTAGTGCCAGGAGTTTTTTCATCGTCCGTAAACGAGTGGGAGATCACATGACAACTCGCCACATATCCCTCGGATTCATCCGACGAACTCTCCCCCTCGTCTTCCTTTTGAAAGACGTGGTTGAGGAACTCTTGGAGTGTGATGGGAGTCCGTGCTTTTTGATTGTACTCTTCCAGCGCGTCGATCTGTTTCTTTAAGTCTGTGCGCTTGTCACCAGGCTTCACGGGCTTCTTAGATTTCTTCTTCTTTTTCTTTGAAGATTTCGACGGCTGGTTGTGAGTGGTCAGGCCATCACCACTGATCTTCGGAGTTGGGCGCGGCTTCAGCATCCTTTCAATGATCTGAGGTTCCAGCGGGTTCTTCCACCTGACCGCCGGGCATGTTTGAAGATCGTTCAGCATCCTCTTTGTTTTGGATGAGAGCACGATTTCCCATGGAGCTTCTTCAATGAGAGAACACGTTGCCCCCGGTGTGTCCGTCTTCTTGGGAGTGTGAGGTTGTGGCGGGTTCACCTTCCACTTCTCGGACAGCGCAAACTTGCCCTATAGGTATTGATCTTCAATCCATCCTTTGAAGACGAAGCAATCCTCAATCGGATGGCTTACCGTTTGATGGTAAGGGCAGTAGCTGGGGTTATTCACCTCACTGGGTTGCGGCGGTCGCCTTGGATTTGGCAAGTTGATAAGCCTGTTGCGTATTGCCAGCTCAAATAGCCTCTTCGTCTTATCCCGTGGGAATGAGTAGGGGCGCTTCATTTTCTCATTATAATACCGCCTTCTTTCTTCCAGTTGATCCGCCAGCTTTGGGGCATTGGGTTGTTGCTGAGCGTTCGCAACGAAGGTTGCCTTCCCTTTACCCTTGTCATTCCGAGGTTCCGGCTTCGGGGGAGGCGGTCTGTGACCCATCTGGTCCATTTGGGCCAACTTGTCGATCAAAGCCTGGAACGTGGTTGGCTTAAAGAACATCATGAACTGTGAGATAGTTGCATGAGGATCTAGGGTACCCACGAACATGACCACCGCAGGCGCTTCCTCAATGCGTTGTTCGCATTTTGACCACAAGTTTCGCCAGCGTATAGCGTACTGGACCCATGTCTCACTTGGTTTCACCCTGGCATTAATTAACGCCGTTATCGGAGTACGTTCGCTGGCACTCGTGAATCGCTGAGTGAATAACAACTCCATTTCAGCGAACGTCTTGATGGAATCGTTCGGGAGCTCAGAATACCATTCGAACGCTGTTTCTGACAAGCTGCCGACGAATTGGCGAAGCAAGAGCTTATCGTCACCACCAGTGTTGCCACAAAGCGCCCTGAACTGGGCCACATGTTGATGGGGATTGCCCGTCCCCTTATAGACATGAAATTTCGGAATTGTATAGCCGTGCGGGTACTTGATCTGGTCATACCAGCTCGGATATGGTCGCCCCGTTCTGACAACTTGACCGGCTGCCTCAGTCGCCTGGTGAACCCGTATCTGTTGGGCTATGTATTCATCCAGGTTAGCCTTGGAGATTGTTTCCTCCTTGGCTGTCGACAGAGCGGGTGGAGGATGTGACGTTTCTCCCTTGTCGTCTTCAAGAACGATTGGAGGATCTTCAGCAGGAGAATCTTGTTGGATAATCATTCCCACCATGTCCTGGAACAGGAGGGCCATTCATTGTATATTGGCTGCTTGTTCGGTAGCCTCTTTATCCTTTTTCTCCAATATCCTGCGAAGGAATTCAGCGTCAGTTTCTTGCTCCTGGCGTTGATCAGATGACGCTTCGGGGCTTTCTTTCGGCCCAGTGAGTGCGGCCATCGCGTTCATCATTTCTTGGAGCTTCTGCTGTTGCTCCTGAGCTTTGGTCACTGACCGTGTAAGCGGTGTATGACCCGTGGATGCACGGCTGTCCTTTTTTCCCAGCGCCATGTATACCGTATGCACCATCATGCCCCCAGACTTAGGGCGTTTAGGTTTACTGTCCCTGACATTTGCTGCAGGGGTGGGGACTCTATCCGACCTTCTTCTCTTTTGAGTAGTTGACGTGGAGGGAGCCGTTGCAGCGGGCACCCAAGCGGCTGTCGTCCTTTGTTGTTTGACATGTCGGTTCTCTTCCCGCTGAACTTTCACCTTTTTGTGTCGGCGGGAGTGATCTTGGTCGATTACTGAATCTTGGACCCGTCGCCAGACCTTATAAATATTGGAGGATAGCCGTTGAGGAGGCTGTTCCGGCTTCGCTTCTGTAACGTCCTCCGCAGGTGGAGGGGATCTTTTGAGAACCGCAGTTGGCGAATTTCTGCGTATCCTGTTCAGCAGCTCGAAGCTGTTCCCAGTTGGAACAGCAGCCTCAATTTCCACCATTGGAGCTAGTGGAGTTAATCCGGAGGGGGAGTTTCCCCCAGTCTTCCTTATCCGGCGACAGTGGCGACGTCGGGCATGACGGGTTATTGGGATTGATTCAGTGACGGCTGGGTCTTGCCCCCTGTTCTGGGGAGGGGCTGCTGCTGGTGTCAGCCTCTTGAAGACTGACGTTCGTTGAGAAGCTACAGATTTCTGAGCGGGCGCGGGAATGGGGGTAGTCAGTCTCACGAAGACCGACCCTTTGGGAGGAGAAGCCACCTTGACGACTTCGGGAGCAGTTGTACTCTTTGGGATGGCTTTCTCAGGTACGACGGGCTTTTTGGCGGGCCCTTTACAGTTCAGGCTCAGTCTAGTGAAGACCGAGGAGTTGGACGACCCGCTGAGAGAGGCCGTGGGAGTAGCAAGTCGATCAAAGACCGACTTCTTTGACGCATCCGGTACGGGCATTGGGATGTTAATGTTCACCGGCGGGAGCATGGTCCCAAAGAATAGACTGGTGATAGCTTGAGTCACTTGCTCCATAGGCATAGTGAATAGGGAAGCATCCTGCGGTCCATATGCTACACCTCCAGGTGAGGCGGAGCGTCGGTTGCATTTGCAGTTGGAACAGTTCGAGCAGTTGTCAGCCATTGATCCTTTTGCTTTCTGCAGCAAACGAAACTCCAAGTCTTAATACTTCGAAACCCAAGGGCAACCATTAGCAAACCGCGATTGGTTCGTGAATCACGACACACGAAGTATAGAGTGGAAAGTGGAAAAGGCCCCACCGGGCGTGCCAGAATCTGTTCCCCTCCGAAAGACGGCGCGGCATGACGTCTTGCCTGAGATTCGGGGCAGATGCTAATTGGTGCTATCCGTCTACCTCTCCGAAGATGCCAAGTTGATTTATGACACCATGTATCGAAGGTTTAAACGGATGCGTCTGATGTAGCAGACTTCGTCAGATTCCCCCTCGCTTGAGGGTTTTTTTGATTGTGGGGACGCTCTTCCCTGCAGGAGCAAGCCCCTGCAGTCAATTACGCTATCGTGTTACGATAACAACTTTCTCCTTCTCCAGATGGTCACTTCGTGTCGTGTGTGTTTGATTTGTGTTTGGTTGCCCGTGGATTGTATACGGAGACTGAGTTATGTCGTCGCCCGTAGGGCGTGGACTAGTCCAAATCCGTATTATCTTAGATTTGGGTTTGGGGATTGTGTTTAAGGATACGTTAGCCTCGTTTGAGACTAAGATCAACTTAAACGTTTGTTAAGGATATGTTAGTCCAGTTTTAGACTAAGATCAACTTAACGTGATCGTTTAGATCCGACAAGAGACCGATTAAGGGAGCCCTGTTGTTTAGTTTAGTGACATTACGGTCAATAGGTAGTTTAAGGACATTGCGGTCTAGTGTTAGTTTTAAGACGTTGCGGTCAAGGTTAAGGACGTCGTAGTCCGTGGATTTAAGGACTCCACAGTTCGATGTTAGTTTTAAGACATCACGGTCAAGGTTAAGGACATCATAGTCCGTTGTTGGTTTTAAGACATTCCGGTCAAGGTTAAGGACATCGTAGTCCGTGGATTTAAGGACCCCACAGTCCGGTGTTAGTTTTAAGACATTATGGTCGAGGTTAAGGACGTCGTAGTCCGTGGATTTAAGGACCCCATAGTCCGTATCAATGTATGTGGTTATCGGGACCCGTCACCTCTTTGAAGACGTTGAGGAATTACAACACCAAGTATCAAAGGAGTGAAGAGATGTACCCTTAAACCAGGGTAGATTAAGTGATCTGTAGTCCAATTTAGAAACTAAGATTAATTATTATATTATGAGCCCATTGGCCCAATTGAGTTTGAATTGAGGACTTATGGCCATCTTGGGCTAAGTCCAATCATGTTTGGGATATTGGCTCTCTGTTGATTCATTGAAGGAGAAGCTTTGCTTCTGGAAACTTAGCCAATTGGGTTAAAGCTAGTGTTAAACACTAGAGACCAACAGTGTTCAACACTGGGAATAAGATTGACAAGTTAGTGTTAAACACTAAAAGATAATCAGTGTTGAACACCGGGAACAGAGTTCTCCAATTAGTGTTAAACACTAAGTAAATCAGTGTTAAACACTGGAAATAGAAGTTTCAATTTAGTGTTGAACACTAAGGCAAGAAGGGTCACGTGGTAACACGTGAGAGCGCCCTGCTTCCCTTTATTTTGTTCTACAGATAAGTGTTTAACACTTTTAGTTCTGAAAGCCATCACGTGCGGGCACGTGATGGGGGATCATGCTCTGGTTTATTAGAATACTCATTAGGGGTCACGTGGTGACACGTGAGGGCGCCCCAGAGTCTCTGTTTATTTTGCTTTTTCTTTATGTGCTTCAGGGGTCACGTGGAGCACGTGGGGCGTTGCCTCAAAGCTCTCTTTTATAGATCTTCGCATGAGTCATGTGGTAACACGTGAGACGTTTATTTCAGAGTTTTTTTATGCGGGTCTTTGCAGGGGTTACGTGGTAGCACGTGACTCTGCATGTTTTAAAGATCTGTTCATAGGGTTAAACCCTAAACTTTAGAGGAATTAAATTCCTGTTTTCTTCTGAAGAATTATATTCTTAATAGGGTTAAACCCTAATTTCTTTTCTTAAGGGAATTAAATTCCTGTGAGTTTGAGAGAATTATGTTCTCGATTAGGGTTAAACCCTAGTTCTGTTCATTTTGAAGGAATTAAATTCCCATAACATAGGGTTAAACCCTAACTTTATCTCAAAGGAATTGAATTCCTATCATTTTGTGAGAATTAAATTCTCTAAACTCAGTTCCTCCTCTGTGTTTTAGATCTGCATGGCAGGATCTCAACCCAATGAGAATTAAATTCTCAGTTCATGGGGAGATGTGCACTTTACAGATCCTCCACCAGAGAAAGAACTAAGTTCTTTTCTTTACATAAGAGTTAAACTCTTTTGAGAATTAAATTCTCTTTTTAAGCCTCCCTTTTCTTTTCTTACCTAAGGTTTTCCTTTTGCAGAGAATCAAATGCTCTCTCTCTCTCTCTCTATATATATATATATCACAAGAAAAAGATCCAAAGGTCTCAAGGTTTCAGAAAAAGGTCCCTCTCTTCTTTTCTTGGCTCCTATTTATAGGAGAAGGAAGAGAATCAATCTGCTTAGTAAATCTCTCATTGAGAGATTTGATTTGTACGTTGAGAGATTTGATTTATATTTATCATTAATCCGGGCTCTTAGATTGTTAAGTGAATTTTATTCACCATTGGATTTTAAATCCAAAGATGTCCCTCTGTTATCTCAGTTAGATTTAGGGGGGAAATCTTTCCAAGTTCAAGATTTTTCCATAAATTGGTGATATTTAATCACCTTTAGATTTTTAATCCAACGGTTCCAAATAATCCTTCTCTATTTTGGAAAGATTTGAATGATCTCTTCTCAGAATTTAATTCTGTTAAAGAATAAGGCTTTTTAAAGCCGGTCACGTGTGTCCACGTGACTCCTGGTCACGTGTAGGCACGTGACCCCTGGAAGGGGCTTCTCTTCTTCTGCGCTCTGTTCTCTGGCCGTCACGTGCCAACACGTGACCACTGGTCACGTGTGAGCACGTGATGCCTTTTCTGGAGCTTTTTCTTGAATAAGCTTTGTGCTGTTGCTTTAAACGTTACGTGCCAACACGTGACAACTGGTCACGTGTGAGCACGTGATGCCTCTTCTGAGTCATTTCCTGATTTTTAATCAGGGAACACACGGCAGTGAACCCGTGTGAAGCATTTAGAGCAAAATTCCTGGTTACGTGGAACGCGGATAACGTCACTCTTTGACCCTGTGAAAAACGTCCAGAGCAGATCCTGGTCCTCGCAGAGCACGGCAGTGCACCCATGTGAAGCATCCAGAGCGGAGCCTGGTCCTCGCAGAACACGGCAGTGAACCCGTGGGAAGCATCCAGAGCAAAATTCCTGGTCACGTGGAACGCAGATAACGTCACTCTTTGACCCTGTGGAAAACGTCCAGAGCGGAGCCTGGTCCTCGCAGAACACGGCGGTGAACACGTGGGAAGCAGCCAGAGCAAAATTCCTGGTCACATGGAACGCGGATAATGTCACTCTTTAACCCCGTGGAAAACATTCAGAGCGGATCCTGGTCCTCGCAGAGCACGGCAGTGAACCCGTGTGAAGCATCCAGAGCGGAGCCTAGTCCTCGCCGAGCACGGCAGTGAACCCGTGTGAAGCCTCTAGTGCAAAATTCCTGGTCACGTGAAACGCGGATAACGTCACTCTTTGACCCCGTGAAAAACGCCCAGAGCGGAGCCTGGTCCTCGCAGAGCACGGCAGTGAACCCGTGCGAAGCATCCAGAGCAAACATCGGACTGTGGAGTCCTTAAAATCCACGGACTATGATGTCCTTAACCTCGACCGCAATGTCTTAAAACTAATGATCAACCATAATGATTCCAGACTGGTTTTACCTTGGTTCAAGGGTACATCTCTTCACTCCTTTGATATTTGTCGTTGTAATTCCTCAACATCTTCAAAGAGGTGACGGGTCCCAATAACCACACATTTCGTGGACTATGGAGTCCTTAAATCCACGGACTATGAGGTCCTTAACCTTTACCGTGATGTCTTAAAACTAACATTGGACTGTGGAGTCCTTAAATCCACGGACTATGTGGTCC
This sequence comes from Agapanthus africanus, assembly GCA_030015575.1. NCBI lineage: Eukaryota > Viridiplantae > Streptophyta > Magnoliopsida > Asparagales > Amaryllidaceae > Agapanthus > Agapanthus africanus. The sequence continues at coordinate 22,787,573 of JASDDO010000016.1, forward strand.
TTAACCTTGACCGTGATGTCTTAAAACTAACATTGGACCGTGGAGTCCTTAAATCCACGGACTATGAGGTCCTTAACCTTGACCGTGATGTCTTAAAACTAACATTGGACCGTGGAGTCCTTAAATCCACGGACTATGAGGTCCTTAACCTTGACCGTGATGTCTTAAAACTAACATTGGACTGTGGAGTCCTTAAATCCACGGACTATGAGGTCCTTAACCTTGACCGAGATGTCTTAAAACTAATATCGGACTGTGGAGTCCTTAAATCCACGGACTATGACGTCCTTAACCTTGACCGTGATGTCTTAAAACTAACATTGGACTGTGGAGTCCTTAAATCCATGGACTATGACGTCCTTAACCTTGATGTCTTAAAACTAACATCGGACTGTGGAGTTCTTAAATCCACGGACTATGACGTCCTTAACCTTGACCGTGATGTCTTAAAACTAACGTTGGACTGTGGAGTCCTTAAATCCATGGACTATGATGTCCTTAACCTTGACCGCAATGTCTTTAAACTACGGTACCTTGAAAAACATCCCAAAGCAACCCCTGACCCCATGGAATACGTATAAGGGCGACCGCACCCGGCACTTGTGGGTCCTTACAACCCGTAAGGAAGAAAACTCTCTTGTGAGATCCTTACGACTCCCAAGGGAAAACCCGCTTAAGAATCCTTACGATTCTTAAGAAGAACTTACACCTACGGGATCCTCCCGACCTGTAGGGAGAAAAACTCTTTATGAGACCCTCACGGCTCATAAATCTCAAAAGTCTTAGGAGGCAGATCTTAACCCTGAATCCTAAGCCATCGCTGCCCTACAAAGAGACCAAGATAAATTGTCCGCATAACACATTCAATAAAAAGGAGACACACCATTGAGAAGAAAAATATGTCTTTATTCATAAACCAAAATTGGTACAAAGTACAATTCATGAAAGAACAAAAGAAAAATACTCTCATTCAGGAGTATGTACAAAAAGAAAGGAAAAGATACAAGTTTTCAAGCCGGCGGGCGATTTAGTAATTTTGCTAGCTTATCCTGCTTTTGCTGGGCCACGGCTTCATGATTCAGGATCGCCAGAAGACGGGCCTCCGCCTGAGCCTGCTGGACCTGATACGCGGCGAGTCGGCCTTCGAGCTCTTTCTCAGTGACCTTGTGAGCCTCGACCCTTTCGCGAGTGAACACGGCAGCTTTATCAAGAGCCACCACCTCTCTGATAGAATCTTGAAGTACCCGCCAGAGATCATACGTTTTATTGGCTTTGGCTGTGAGGCTGGTTTGAAGCTCGCTCAATGCCTTAGAAGCCAGCTCCCTTTCCGAGAATTTGCGGCCGAGAACATCGGACTGTGCAAGCGCGTCTGTGCTGACACACATCGCGTAGCGCACCGCTCGTGTAGCTGAAGCGTTAATCCCTTTAACAGAGCTTTGCTCTGATTGAGCGCGCCTTTTTGGATGCCGCGCTAATGCATCTACGCCAGGCATGTGGCGCGTTGCGCGCAGCGCAAAGGATCTGAAGCGCTGCTTCATTTATTGAAGTTTAAATTTTCAAAGCAAAGCTTTGCTTCTGATTGGGGGAAGATTGCTTCATCTTCCACCTCGGAATTTGATCAGAGCTTTGCTCCGATTGGGGTAAACAAGTGCCCCCCACCGTTGCGCTTACGTGGCCCTGAAACGTGAGCGCAACGGTGACAGAATTCCAACCGTTGCAGTAACTTTTAGAAGTTGAAGAGGCATTCGATGCCTATAAATAGGACCTTTGGTCCCCCCGTAGATGCTTATCATCTTTAAGATTTTGTTTTCAAAAGACTCCAGAGCTTTGCTTTTACTTAAGAACTTTTAGAGCCCTGCTCTTGTTTCTTTTTTAGGAACTTTCAAAGTTCAGAACCCAGCACCCATTTTAGGTAAAATTTTAAATTAAATCAAATTTAGTTTAATGAACAGAGCCTTGCTCTCATAGATCTTTTGATCTACAGAAAATCCTTTTGGGGTTTCGTCAAATAGAGCTTCACTCTCAGGAATCTGTTTCAGGGTTTCTCAACCCATGAACAGAAACTTGCATCTTTGGCAAAACATAGATCCCTCTGATTTAAAAGAATTCTTAAGAGTGTTTAATTGATCTTAGTGTTTGAAGATGGCATTTTATTCTTCAGTGCATTATATCGTTTTGCTTAATCAATCTTTCTGATAATTCTGTTGACTCTCTTTCACAGGAACCATGAACGCCCACATGTATGCCCTTAACGAGATCATCTCGTATGGGGACATCCGCCGACTTGGCCGCTCTCAAAATCGGGAGTTCACAAACGAGGAGAGCGCTAAAATAATGAGTCGCTTCAACGCGTATAATGGTCCACTGCTCCCCCGACGTTCCTCCCTCCTTAAGCTTATCGTGGGAGCCATCTGGGAAGCGCTTCCCCTCTTCTGTTCTGGCGTGCCGCTTAGGGCGTTGGATGCTGCTGAGGACAAGGTGCACTCGGTGTACCTGTTGAACTTTATCTCGAAGAGACGACGAGACAGTCTTATCGATCTCTTGCACGAGGTCTTTCAACAGTCCGCCATACTCGTTGCTTATCGGAGGGTGGAAGATATCAGGGGGGACCCTGACGCTTGTGCTCGCGAAAGAAAGCATACTAGGATGGTCCGCGAGGCCTGAAAAGTCATAGATAGAGTAGCTTTTGAGTTCCTCAATCCATGCCCTGGGTTCGAGGTTATTCCCTTGTAATAATATTTTTAGTTTATTGCTTTTATGATTGTAAGAACTTCTGGCGATATTAATGAAATTTTTTGTTTTTCTTAGCATGTCTTATCTTTTGTTCTGAATCTTTTGCATAAATGAATGTGTCTCGAATGCTTGATCAAATGTAGATCAGATGCTCTTTCCGTCGCTTTCTTTTTTCTTTTATTCTCGGTATGCTGTGTTAATAAGCAAGGTCGATAGATAACAGAGTAAGCATCTAGATTTCTCCAAGGGATAGCGATGGCTCAGGCCGCAGGTTCAGATCTGTTGCCTCAGACTTTTCAACTCCATAAGCCGTGAGGGTCTCATAGAGATTCTTCTCCCTACGGATCGAGAGGATCTCGTAGGTGGGTTTTTCTCCTTAGGAATCGTGAAGATTCCTAAGTGTGGTTTTCTCTTATAAGTCGTAAGGATCCTATAAGAGAATTTTTCCCTCTTACGAGTCGAGAGGGCCCGTAAGCGGTTGTTTCCTTCCTTGTCGAAACTCGACTTCGGAGAGTGAGACCCGTGAATGGTATGCAAGAGATCTTTTTGGATCGACTTGCAGGGTCCCATTGTTCAGGAAGCAAGTTTTTTAGTCCCTGCTGCCTGAGGCTTCATCTTGCAAGTTGAGACGAATCGGGAATTTTCCCGCGGAGACACTGGTTTCTCTGCGAGCCGACGCGAATCAGGAGGTTCTTGTCAAGGATTGTTTGTATCCATGAGTCGAGGAATTTGTTAAGGATTATTTGTTTCCCCAGCGCCAAGGATCATTTGTTTCCTTGGGGTTTGAAACGAGTCGAGAATTTCCCACGGAGGCACTGGTTTCTCTGCGAGTCGACGCGGATTAGGAGGCTCTCGTCAAGGAGTATTTGTATCCGTAAGTCGAGGAGTTTGCTAGGGATTATTTGTTTCCCAAGCGCCAAGGATTATTTGTTTCCTTGGGGTTTGAAACGAGTCGAGAATTTCCCACGGAGGCATTGGTTGCTCTGCGAGTCGACGCGGATCAGGAGGCTCTCGTCAAGGAGTGTTTGTATCTGTGAGTCGAGGAGTTTGCTAGGGATTATTTGTTTCCCAAGCGCCAAGGATTATTTGTTTCCTTGGGGTTTGAAACGAGTCGAGGATTTCCCACGGAGGCACTGGTGGTTCTGCGAGTCGACGCGGATCAGGAGGCTCTCGTCAAGGAGTGTTTGTATCCGTGAGTCGAGGAATTTGCTAGGGATTATTTGTTTCCCAAGCGCCAAGGATTATTTGTTTCCTTAGGGTTTGAAACGAGTCGAGGATTTCCCACGGAGGCACTGGTGGCTCTGCGAGTCGACGCAGATCAGAAGGCTCTCGTCAAGAAGTGTTTGTATCCGTGAGTCGAGGAGTTTGCTAGGGATTATTTGTTTCCCAAGCGCCAAGGATTATTTGTTTCCTTGGGGTTTGAAACGAGTCGAGGATTTCCCACGGAGGCACTGGTGGCTCTGCGAGTCGACGCGGATCAGGAGGCTCTCGTCAAGGAGTGTTTGTATCCGCGAGTCGAGGAGTTTGCTAGGGATTATTTGTTTCCCAAGCGCCAAGGATTATTTGTTTCCCTGGGGTTTGAAATGAGTCGAGGATTTCCCACGGAGGCACTGGTGGCTCTGCGAGTCGACGCGGATCAGGAGGCTCTCGTCAAGGAGTGTTTGTATCCGTGAGTCGAGGAGTTTGCTAGGGATTATTTGTTTCCCAAGCGCCAAGGATTATTTGTTTCCTTGGGGTTTGAAACGAGTCGAGGATTTCCCACGGAGGCACTGGTGGCTCTGCGAGTCGACGTGGATCAGGAGGCTCTCGTCAAGGAGTGTTTGTATCCGTGAGTCGAGGTATCTGCTGAAGACACTGGTTTCTTCGGAGTTGGACTGAACCGTCGAGATTTGGCTTCGTCTTCTGGCGGAGCCTGTTGGGAAAGTACGGTTCCCTCTTTGTTTACGCCCTTGGATTGTATACAGGGATCGATGTGATCTTAACTGTAGGGTCAAAGTTTTCATCACTTTCTTCTTCTTTTTTTTGGTTTTATCTCCGCGATGCTCTATCATTTCAGCTTTTATATCGCGAAGGTCGCGATTGCCCAATCATTTCGGCTATTTTTCACGGTGCCAATCATTTCGGCTATTTATTTTATTTTTACTCGTTGCTTTTTATTGCGAGTTGCCCAATCATTTCGGCTATTTTACATGCATACATTTTTACTTGCTGCTTTTTATTGCAAGTTGCTCCATCATTTCGGCTATTTCGTGTGCATGTGCGGCCTATCGGCTTTTTGCCGTAAACCTGAAATTGGACACCGATTTTGGCATCAGCACCGCTACAACTGGGATATTGCCAGGAGCGAATCATCATCTGCCTCTTGTCGATATCGAACAAGGGTGGCTTAGCGACCAGGGTTAGGGTCCTGTCAACTAAGGCTTTTGACTTCATGAGCCGTAAGGGTCTCACAAAGGTATTTCTCCCTACGAGTCGTGAGGATCTTGTAGGTGTATTTTCTCCTTAGGAATCGTGAGGATTCCAAGGTGTTTGTTCCTCTGTAAGTCGTAAGGATCCTACAGGAGGGTTTTTTCTTTGTAAATCGGGAGGATTTACAAAGGTTGTTCACTATGCGAACATATCCCCCATCACGGATGGGACTTGGTTGGGGAAATGTTTTATTCGCGCCCGTGGATTGTATGCAAGAGTCAGTATTGAGCTACTTGTAGGGCAATGTCGGAAGTTGTAGAGATTGCTTAAGCACAGGTTTAGGTCTCTGTAACTTAAGACTTTCAAATCTTATGAGCCGTGCGGGTCCCATAAGAGAGTTCTCCTTACGAGTCGTGAGGATCTCGCAAGTATATTTTCTCCTTAGGAATCGTGAGGATCCCTAAGTGTGCTGCTCCCTTGTGAGTCGTAAGGATCTCACGTGGGTGGTTTCTCCTTACAAGGTCGAGAGGACCCTGTAAGTGTCCTTTAACGAGGTTGCGCCCTTTCAGGTTTTCACAAACACTCGCCGGTAGTCCTGCTGTTTTTACTCACGGAGCCCTCTCGGGTTTTCATCCGTGCCTATTTTACTTATGGACATACCGTTTTTTTTAATTCTTTTTATTTTTATATATTTTTTTTACGAGGCCGCGCCCTTTCGGGTTTTCACGAACACTCGCCGGTAGCCCTGTTGTTTTTACTCACAAAGCCCTTTCGGGTTTTCATCCGTGCCCTTTTTGCTTACGGACATACTGTTTTTTTTTTATTTTTTATTTTTATATGTTTTTTTTATCTCGTCAGCCTAAAGATGCTGCGGTAGTAGTTTAAAGACGTTTCGGTCTGCTATTAGTTTAAGGACATTTCGGTCCGACGTTGAGAAGGCTGGTTACTACTGATAGAGTTTGAGCTTAGGAAGATAGCGAGCGGACATAGTTGTCGTCATCTATCATTGGCTTAGGCTGTGGCTCATTAAGCGTAGTATCTCTTTAGGAAGCGACCGTTTATCGGTCTGAAAGGCCTTTCACCGTGCATATCCATGAGTAGATAGGCCCCACCCTGGTAGACCTTATCTATGATGTATGGGCCTTCATAGTTTGGCTCGAATTTTCCTCGCTTGGCGCGATTGGGGATCATAGGCCTTTTGACCACTAACACAAGTTCGCCTTGGCGGAATGTCCTCGGCCGGGTCAATCTTTCATATGAGCGCGTCATCTTTGCTTTATAAGCTTCCAGATTTTGCTGTGCTATGAGCCGGGTTTCATCAAGGGCGTCAAGATCCTCAAGCCGAAGGTGAGCATTTTCTTCGTCCGTCAGCTCGCAGTGAACTGCCACTCGTAGAGAGGGTAACTCTATCTCAAGGGGGAGTACTGCTTCTGTACCGAACACCAACGCGTACGGCGTTGTGTTCGTGGCCGTCTTGAACGTAGTTCGATATGCCCAAAGATCTTCTTGCAGTCTTTCGTGCCAGTCTTTCTTATTTCGGGACACCGTTTTCTTTATGATCTTTGTCAAGGTCTTGTTGAAGGCTTCAGCTAGACCATTAGCTCGCGGATTGTAAACTGAAGAATATCTCCAGTCTATATTATGCTGTTGCGCAAAGCGACTGATCTTGTGGCTTCTGTAAGCTGGCCCGTTATCGGAGATGATCCGTCGCGGAGTTCCAAACCGATATATGACGTGCGTCTTGAAGAAGTGGAGGATATTTTCCGTCTTCACTTCTCTTAACGGTATCGCTTCTGCCCATTTAGATAAGTAGTCAGTCGTTGCTAGGATGAAACGATGTCCTCTAGACGATGCTGGTTCGATGGGGCCGACTATATCAGTCCCCCACATTTCGAATGGCCAGCTAGCCACCGTTGGGTGTAGTGGATTTGGATGCTGGTGGATGAAGTCCCCATGAATTTGGCATAGTGGCATTGCTTCGCATATTCGAGGCAGTCCTGGATCATCGTGGGCCAGTAGTAGCCCATCCGTTTGATCTTCAACTTCATCTTTGGGCCTGCTTGGTGAGAACCGCAGAGTCCGTCGTGAACTTCTTGGACGACCCTTTTCGCTTCGTCAAGTCCTAAGCATCTCAGCCACAGAGAATCAAACAATCTCTTGTACAGAGTATCGTTGACGAAGGCGAAAGATAGAGCTCGCTTCATGAGCTGATGCCTTATGGACGCTTCTTCAGGCATTCGGTGGGATTTAAAGTAGTCTATGAAGACTTCTCTCCAATCCTCGGCGTTTTCCCAATCTTTTACTTGCAGGGTCGTCTGCTCGCTCGCTCCTTTTTCTTCGGATGATTCCGGAGATCTTTCTACTGGGGCAAGCACCCGACAGCTTTGTATCACGATTCTAACGTCATTGAGGTTCTCGTCAGCCAATTCTTTAGCAAGTTTGGCCAACGCGTCTGCTTTGCTGTTTTCCGTGCGCGGTATGTTCTCCAAAGTATAAGAGGGAATTTGGGTCAACAGTTGTTGCACCTTTTCGCCGTACTTTACCAATTCTGGCTTGCACGTTTGGTAGTCGCCGTTTACTTGACTAACGACCAGTTGAGAATCTCCGTATATGAGGAGGTTTTCAATTCCCATGTCAATGGCGATCTCGAGGCCTGCTATCAGAGCTTCGTATTCGGCTTCGTTATTTGTCCTCGGCTCTGTTAGGGAGAACGCGTAGCGCATTATCCCTCCTTGTGGAGTTATAAAGATGAGTCCTACCCCCGATTTAATTATAGGGGTACTTTGTTTGCGCTTCTTCACGGAGGATGCTCCATCGAAATAAAGCTCCCATCGGGTATTATCACCGTCGATCGTATCAAATGCATGTTCGTCTGGAAGATCGCAATTCAGAGGAGAATCGGCGGGTATCGGATGCTCAGCGAGGAAGTCGGCGATGGCCCGGCCTTTCACTGCCTTGAGAGGTTGATAGGTTATCGAGAACTCCATTAAGAGCAGGGCCCATTTAGCGAGTCGTCCCGTCAATATGGCCTTTGACATCAAGTATTTAAGGGGGTCCACCTTTGAAATGAGACGGACTTCATGCGCCAACGCATAGTGCCTGAGCTTTGTTATCGCAAAAATCAACGCCAGGCAGTGTTTTTCAATGGGGGAGTAGTTGCTTTCTTCCCCCAGTAGAACTCGACTTAAGTAGTAGAGTGCTCTTTCTTTCCCTTGATCGTTCTCTTGTGCCCATAATGCGCCTAAGGAACCTTCGAGGGCGGTTGTATAAAGAATGAGGGGTTTTCCCTTGACCGGAGCAGCCAACACCGGCGGGTTCTGCAGGTATTGCTTGATCTCGTCTAGTGCGGTTTGGCATTTTTGGTCCCAGACAAACGGGGTTCCCTTCTTCATCAGGTGGCTATAGGGACGGCATTTGCCTGAAAGGTTGGCTATAAATCGCCGTATGTATGTGAGCTTCCCTTGGAGAGATCGCAACTGTTTGAGAGTTCTCAGCGGAGGCATTTCCATGATCACTTTGATCTTTGACGGATCTATTTCAATACCTCGGTATCGAACAATGAATCCCAGGAATTTGCCTGAGGAAACTCCGAATGCACACTTGAGCGGGTTCATCTTCAAGTTGTATTGCCGAAGGCGTTGAAATACAGTCTTTAGATGCTCGAGATGTTCCTCGTATGATTTGCTTTTAACCACGAGGTCGTCGATATAGCATTCGACGATTTCATGTATAAGGTCATCGAAGATCTTCGTCATGGCTCTCTGATAGGTGGCACCGGCGTTCTTTAGACCGAAGGGCATCACCTTGTAGCAGAATATTCCCAAAGGAGTCCGGAAAGCGGTGTGCTTCTGATCTTCAGGATGCATCTTTATCTGGTTATACCCCGATGAGCCGTCCATGAAGGAGAAAACCTCATAAGTGGACGTATTGTCTATCATCAGTTCAGTGACTGGCACTGGGAAATCATCTTTCGGGCAGGCTTTATTGAGATCCTGGAAGTCTACGCATATGCGCACTGTCCCATTTTTCTTCATCACCGGGACGATGTTGGCGATCCATTCAGGGTATTGAACCTCCTGGATAAAGCCAGAGTCGATTAACTTTTTGACCTCGGCGTTGATGCTCATCTCAAACTCGAGTCGCATTCTTCTCGGCGCCTGTTTGACTGGCTTGATGTCCGGGGATATCGCCAATCTATGCATAGCGATTTCTGGATCTAGTCCCGGCATTTTGGAATAGTTCCACGCAAAGCAATCTTTATGCTGTAGGTGCACGTCCTTTAACGCAGATACCCTTTCTTCAGATAGTAGCTCACTGATGAATGTCGGTCGTGGATCGTTTAGCGTTCCCAACTCAATTTTCTTGAGGTTATCTGCGGTGATATGTATTCCATCCTCCAGTTCTTTCAGAGCTGGTGGAAATTCTGAAATCACCTCATCATTGCTGTTTTCGAAGCACCAGGGAAGGTTGTCCATGTTCTCGGGCCCTTCTTTTAATATTGTTATCATGTGACAAGTGCGAATCCGCTTCCAATCCTAATGTTATCATGTGACACATGCATGGGCCACCAACAAAACCTGTCACGCCCCGCTTCCCGGTGTACGGCGAAGTGGACGCGACGAGGTCCGCTACGTATATACTTAGAAGTACATACGCTAAGCGTATCTAAGCAATATAAAAGTAAATCACAAGAGACAAGAGATATATAAATAACAACAACTTTATTAATAACATTCTTTTGTACAATGCATGAAAAGTAAATACAACTGAAATGAAAAGCGATGCCTAAACAATGGCATAACAGGAAATGAAAATACTGAATAGAACAAGGTACAATGTCTAGAGCTCAGGGTCTTCGTGAAACTGCTCCAAGTCTTCACCGGTGGGCTCTATCTCTGCTGGGTCCAAAGCACCTGACGGCATTCAAAGAAGAAAGAAATAGAATGTCGTCAGCGAACGGGTCGCTCGGTAAGTCCCAAAGATAAAGAAGAATTAGAAATGACAGAATAAGAGGTATTTTCTAAAGAGATTGTAAAATATTGTAGAATATTGTTTTAACGCTGTTGTTTGTAGCTTGGTACAGAAGGATGCCAGTGTATACGAGAGGGGTCTCTATATGCTAGAGACCAGGGCAAACGGAATGTACAAGGAACCGTTAAGCCACGGTACAACAGCAACGGAATATAGGTTAGGTGTCTTAATCTGACCACCTCGTGCCACCTTTAACACCTTCCGTACCAATCTACCCCTTAAACCCCGTAGTGTTTTGATAGTATTGTTGTATTGTATTGTGTAAGCTGGATGACTGACCAAAACCATGATATCAGTAAACAGATTGTAACTGCATAATCGGGTAAATGGAATAACGGAATAATGGATGTATATCCATGGTTTGGTTCAGTCAAGTTGTATAGATTGTTAACTGAATTCTGGAATTCATGTGTTCATATTGAGTTGGAATATTAAAGAATATAGATTGACTTGAATCATATTCAAGTCAGGAATAATCGGACTCAACCCCGAGTCAGACTAAAAGAAATGTAAGTCGAAGTTCTATATTTGTTAGGGTCATTATTGTAATTTATAAAACTTGAGGGGGTTTTATGTAAAAATACTTTTGTATAGTTTTCAAGATACACCTCAAGTATTTATTATTCGTCTTTATTGTTATAATAAGTGTGATTTATTTTATGACATTTCTAGTGAAAATATCCTAATTTTATAAATAAAGGTATTAATTTGTAATATTGATTTATTTGAAATTCATGGTATTTTAATGTAACTTTTAATCTTGTAATTTTTAGAAAAGGTGGAAACTTTATCTTATAATAAAATAGGTGTTTAAATGTTAAATATACATATGTTTATACAAGAATAATTTTTAATAAATATTTTATTTTCCAAAAATCTCATTTTTCTTAAATGTCGTATTCTAAACCTTTCGAGACCGAATGCTCCTTGCGGAGGTCTGAATCTCGCACTACTAAGCCCGAGGGTGCACGATAAACTGTACAATCCCTAACGAGTTCCCCAAAGGTGGGTTGTAGTGGCGCTTTGCAAAGATTTAATAAATACTAATCATTTAAAAAACGGTTTTATAAAGATAAGGTATTTATTTGCAAAAGGGTGTAAATTTCCGTATTTTAGATTCAAGGGTTTCCTAAGCCAACTAGCCTATTTCTAATTGGTCTAAACGACACGTCATTAGAAGCCTCAAATCGCCTCTTCACCGCCAATTGCGGCCAGGTAAGTGGCAGGTGCGTAGGAGGCTCTCCACTACAAGTAATGGTCCTAATTAAGTAACCACTCGCCTTAGACACACTTGCCTAGACACCACAAAGTCAGTTTAGATAAACGATCAATGTCCATGACATATCGTATTTTCCTATTAAAAGATTTTGTTTTAAAATTGTATACAACTTAGAACTTTCAGAAAAGGTTTATAAAGAAAATGGTATTTTAATATAAAGTCTTGTATTATCGTATTCTAAGTTTTGATGATATCAATTAGGGTTGTATTTGCCTGTGTGTGGAGGTAGGTCATTACCTCGTGATCTATTTTAAGGTATAGCATTGTTAAAGGGTTAAATATGAAAACTAAACATTGTGGTATTTAAGTGAAAGAAATACGATAAATGGAAACGTTATCATTTCATGTGAGAAACTTTATCCAAATTGATTTTTAAGTGATTAGTAGTCAACATGAATATGTTTAAGCATTATGGAATTAGTGACAAGTGAGTTTTGATAGAAAACCGAATCGGAAATCGGTTTGTTACGATTTCCGTCGGGTTTTAAAAAGTCGTATTATTATGAAGGAAAAGAAAGGTAGAAAAGGGGACTTACGGGTTTGGACAACGCTAGAGAGTGCTAGGAATGTAGTGGGTTGGTCGGTGCGTCGAAACATCGTGAAGAGTCCTAGTACGATCGCCGGGATTTCGCCGTCGATTTCGGCAGCGCTTCGCCTTTCGCTCGTTTTCTAATGTACCGAGTTCTCTTGAAATTTTTAGAGAGTGGACTTAGGAATGTAGGGTGAGAGGGTAGAGGGTAGGGGTGTTTATATAGGGTTAGGCTAGGGTTAGGGTTTTAATTAAAAAAATTTAAAAATAAATTTAAAAAAAAACATTAAAAATCATTAAATTTTTGGAGTAAAAGGGTTTTATGGGGCTCTCTGTAACCGATCCGACCAAATAAAGTATGCAGGGGGAAGGACCAGGTCAACACGGAAAAATTCCGTGTTGACGACTCGGCCGAGTCGGGGTACTGTTGGGTAGGGTGTCTCCTGAGGGGATTTATGGTATATTTAACTTTTTATGTTCAGTATAAATTTTGTGAGTTATGACGGTTTGACTGTTGACTTTCCAAAAATTTAAAACAAAATAAATATAAAAAATAATGTGGGGGATGGGATTTGAACACTGGTGGCTTGGTTCAGCAATGCAAAGTGTTACCAATGAGCTACAAGCTCCTTCTTATAATTATTATGGGAAAATAACTACTTAAAGTGATAACTGTTCCCCTCCGAAAGGCGGCGCACAGGACCGCGATAGTCCTGACGCTGGGATTCGGGACAGATGCTATTTGGTTTGATCCGTCCACCTCTCCGAAGATACCAAGTTGATCTATGGCACCTTGTATCGGAGGTTTAGACAGATGCGGCCGATGTAGCAAACTTCGTCAGATTCCCCCTCAGGGTGAGGGATTTTTTGATTGTGGGGACGCTCTTCCCTGCAGGCGCAAGCCCCTGCAGTTAATTACGCTACCGCGTCGCGGTAACAACTTTCTCCTTCTCCAGAATTTCACTTCGTGTCGTGTGTGTTTGTTTTGTTTGTGGTTGCCCGTGGATTGTATACGGAGATTGAGTAATGCCGTCGCCCGTAGGGCGTGGATTAGTCCAAATCCGCATTTACTTAGATTTGGGTTTGGTGTTTTTTTTTTGATTTAAGGATGCATTAGTCGCGTTGCGGCTAAGATCAACTTAAACGTTCGTCAAGGATACGTTAGTCCTGTTTTAGACTAAGATCGACCTGACGTAGTGATTGATTTAATTATCTGGCCGTCGGGACTCGTCACCTCTCTGACGTCGTTGAGGGATTACAACGACAGGCGTCAGAGGAGTTCAGAGATGTACCCTTGAACCAAAGTTGATTCGGAGTTTTATTGTTTATTTAAAGATCTAAGGACACATTAACCGTATTTGGGGCTAAGATCAACTTAGACGGGACCGTTTAGATCCGGCAAAAGAGCGTTCGGGCTCGATTGCGCTAGTTTAAGGACGTGGCGGTCCATCGCCAGTTTTAAGGACGTGGTGGTCCATTATTAGTTTAGGGACGTTTCGGTCCGTCGCCAGTTTAAGGACGTAGTGGTCCATATTCCAGTTTAGGGACGTAGTGGTCTGATATTAGTTTAGGGACGTTTCGGTCCGATGTTAGTTTAGGGACGTTTCGGTCCATTTGGATGTGTGGTCGTTGGGACCCGTCACCTCTTTGACGTCGTTGAGTAATTACAACGAGGGATGTCGAAGGAGTTCGGAGATGTACCCTCGAACCGGTCGTGAATTGGTTTAGGAGAGCCACTGTGCTCAATCAATTTAATTTAAGGACTTACAGCCAGGATTGGGTTAAGTCCAATTTTTTATCTATTTTGGGCTTTGCCCGACTAGAAAATCGATCCAAATAGGGCTCTGCCCCTTTATTATTTTGCAATTTGATTTGGGCCAGGCCCTTTTAAATAATGGGTTGCATTTGTGCAGAACTTCAAGAATTTTCCAAACAGGGCTCTGCCCCTTTATTATTTTGTAATTTGATTCGGGCCAGGCCCTTTTAAATAATGAGTTGCATTTGTGCAGAACCCCAAGAATTATTTTAAGATTTAAGAACAAAAGTGCATAGCACTTTTGATCTAAATTTGGATCAAAGGAAAACAAGTTTTTCTTCTTGTTTTCCCTGATTTTACAGAACCAAGGGTTCACAACAAGTGCAAGGCACTATTTATTTATTGAATTATTCACTTTTTTAATCCTCTGTTCTTCAGAGATTTTTCTCTTCTTCAAAAGAAGTTTTTACCTTTTTTATGTTCTTGATTAATCTTCAAGAGTTCTTTTTCTTCTTTATTTTTTTATGCCAGAAGTTGATTCTTGAAGTTGATATTCTCGAATGAGGTCTGGGGTCCTATTTATAGTGCTCACAAATTTGTTGAATTTGTTAACAAGATCTTTTCTGAATAATTTTGAGAATTTTCCCACCATTGGATCTTTGATCCAAAGGCAGAAGAAAATCTTCTGGTTTTGGAAAGAACAGAAAAGATTCATTAAATTTTCATTCTGTTTCTGCGCAACTCCCCAATGAATGACACGTGTCGCGCAGTGGAAGGCTTGCGCAACAGTGCTTGCGCAACTGCGCAGACACGTGTCGCGCAGCTGTGCACTTGCGCAACAGTGTTTGCGCAACTGCGCAGACACGTATCGCGCAGCGGTGCATTTGCACAACAGTGCTTGCGCAACTGCGCAGACACGTGTCGCGCAGCGGTGCGCTTGCGCAACTGCGCAGACACGTGTCGCACTGTGGACCGCTTGCGCACTGCGCAACGCACGGAATTTGAAGTGTTGCTTCAAAAAATTTGAATTTTCAAAATTCAAATGAGCCTTGCTCAGATTGGGGGAACAAATGCCCCCCCACCGTTGTGCTTACGTGGCGCGACGTAAGCGCAACGGTGGCCAGATCCTAGCCGTTGGATCAGGGGGGTCAGTTGAAGGGGCGCAGGCGCCTATAAATAAGACCCTTGGTCTTTGGTAATTTTTTTTTAATTTTTTTCTCTTACCATCTTAAAGAATCAGAGCCTTGCTCTTGCTTAAAAATTTTCAGAGCCTTGCTCTTGATTTCTCTCAAGAACTTTCAAGTTCAGAACTTAGAATTTCTAGGTAAAAAGTCAGATTAATTCAAATTAAACTTAATTGACAGAGCCTTGCTCTTGTAGATCCTGGATCTAAAGAAAACCCCTTTGGGGTTTCTTCAACAGAGCCTTGATCTTGGGATCTTTGATCTAAAGAAAACCCCATTGGGGCTTCTTCACCAGAGCCTTGCTCTCAAGATTTACAGAGGTCCTGTTCATGGGTTTTGACCCATGAACAGAGCTCTGCTCTTGGATGAACTGAAAATTTTTTATGAGTTTTCATGGATTTTTCAGGATTTTAAAAAAAACTTCAATTCTTCTAAGTGTTGATGGATTTTTGGTTATTACCACAGAGCCATGTTCTTTTAAGGAATCTTGTTCCCCTGAGACCAGAGTTTGACAAATGTCACTCTGTGACAGAGCCTTGCTCTAAAAGAGGAGATCTTCTCTTTGTCTTTAGGGATTTCCCCACCAATGGGTGTATCCTATTGGGAACTTTTTATGAATTGACAGTCCCATCTAATGATGGGATTGTCTTATTAACTGATGCATATCATCCAAATTTTGTGGGTCCCCCTTTGGTCCCCTACCCACTGCATCACAGTGTGGAACAAGATTTTTACTATTACTTATATTTTTTATAATGCCAAGCGTTAGGCCACTAATGATGTATATTTTTTTGTCTTTCCACAGAAAACATGTCTGACGACTTGTCTTTTCCCTTCGTTCGCTCGGAAGGAGGGTTCCCCCATGCGCCAGTGGATCGGGTGGTGTTCGCTCTTATTAAAGATCACGATCCTGAGTGCAAAAAGCTCCATCTGTGGGGAAGGTGGTATAGCCAGATCATCCAAGGCCGACGCAGTTTTAGTTCCGCCGCGCCCTCTGAGCCCATTGTCACGATTCCTTATGCGGATGAACCCCCGGTGAAGTATGCCGTGGAGGTTAAGAATTGGAATTCTGATGACCTCCTTCAGCCTGCAATCGGCGCCATCCCCGTGCAGCCGCCGCCGGCGATAGATATTCTGGGGAGGCGAATCTGTCAGGGCGAAGCACGCCCTTGGGGACAGGCTTATAACATTGGAATGATCCCACGACCCCCCGCCGGATATTTGCAGTGGGCCAGGTACATTCTATCGGCGAAGAGGACCCACCTGACGAAGATTGGTCTATACTCGGCCGTCTTCGTCTCGCTCTTCGAGTACCCCTCTCCTCCAACGTGGTGGATAAAGGCCTTCGTCGAACAATGGAATATCCCCACCCATACCTTTCTGATGGCGGATAAGGAAGTCTCTATCTCTTTGGAGGAACTTGCCGAAATTTCAGGTCTGCCAATGAGGGGGGAGCACTACGAGGAGTTGCTTCCTCCTGACGAGTACGTCTTTGCCACCAAGCAGCTGGTATTTGATTTAACCCCGGAGAATGCCATTCAGCATCAGCATCCAGGTTTGGTGAAGGTGTTGGAGATCTACGAGGAACTCCATTTGGAATCGGGAGACAAGGGCGTTAGTTTCGCAGCTTTCATGGCTCGCTTTATCCGCCCGGAGTTCTTATCAGAGCAGAGCGAGAAGTTCGCTCAGCTTGACGACCCCTTTGGTTTCGGTTTGGATCGCCGACCCGTATCGGAGAATAACCAGAGGGATTTCTATCTCCCCAATGCTGCCATCGTCGCTTTCTCGGAAATCGCCATCCCTGGTATGGATGAGGAAACCTTCTTTATTGGGTTCTTGGGCTTGTGGTTATGCAACTTTGCGCTCCCTATGCACCCACGCTTCATGCGACCCTCTGTCTTTTACCCGGCCAATCGGATGGTGGCCGGTCTGCAGTTGTCGGTAGGGATTGCTGGGTTAGCTTACCTTTACCATGGACTCAGCGTAGCGGCGGACGCCAATGATCCTGGGGCACAGCCTGCTAACTTCCCGATGCATTACTTTGTTTCTTGGATGGAGATGCACGTGCGAGGGGTGTTTGGCGCCCACAAGACTCCTCCATTCTTCGAGAAGTACAGACTCCCGAGAGTCATACGGTTAGTCGGGGCTTCAATTGTGTTTGCATCCCCGCGGGATTCTAGGGGACTCCTCCTGCGCCCACATTTGGTCGGAGCGACGACTTCTTTCGTGGATAAGGTTATCACCATAGGCTCGGAGACTACTAAGTCGGTGGTGCCCCTACGTGACGAGTTTAAGGGCGGGGCTTGTGTACTGAAGGCTCGGGAAATCCTCCATCTCTACTCCATTCGGCAGAATGAAACGGCTTTGTTTATGAGGTATAATCCGCATCGATTCGCCCAGCAATCAAGCTAAAACCAGGGGATCCCGATGGAAGCCTTCTTGGAAACGCCCGTGGTTGGCCCAGCGGGGGTAAAGAATGCGATGCATCACTTTATACGGCTTAACACGGGTTCCTATTTCTTCATTAGTGAACCCAGCTGTGTGCCTAAGATGCTTAATTCATATGTGGCCTGGTATGCGCACGCTATGGGCCCAATCATTTTAATGGAGAAACGCATGCTGGTCGACCGTAGGGGTGCGCCTCCTGGCGGTGATCGTAAGGCTCCCTTGCAGCCAAGGACCCAAGTCACCCTCCCGATAAAAGATGCCGGAGCTGACCGACCACGCGTGTTGGCCCCTCCGCGTGGATTGCCACTGTCTACTACGGTGGATGCACCAGCGGCGCCCCGTGTTCCGACAAAGACGGTCAAAGTGGTATCGCCAGAGTCGGGCGCAGGAGCAGATATCGGGACTCGCCGCCCGAAAGTGACTGCCAAGCGCAAAGCTGGTCCGAGTGGATCTAAAGCTGGCGGATAGAAGAAGAAGAAGTCCGCCCTATCCCTCGATGCGATCCTCAGCTCAAAGCCTGCGGCTTCTCCTGCCGAGGTCATATGCGAGTACGGAAGCAATGAGGGCTTTGTGGTGGACCCTGCGGACACCAATTTGGCTGCCGCCATTGTAGCTTCGGGCGATCGGCGAGGCTCGAAGCGATGCTAAGTAAACTCGCTGAGTCCGGTAATCATCAGACGCTTTATTTGTTATTTCATTGCACTTTGTATTATTACATTTAACTAACATTTGCTCCATTTTTAACAGGTGTCTCTACTGAAGAGGCTATCGCTGCCTCCCTGAAAACCTTCCAAGAGGAGGAGGAGAAGCGTGCCCTAGCAAGCGTCGGTATGTTTTATCCCTTTCTCTTTTATACGGAAAGTTTGTTGTCTTTTCATGATAGTCAACCTGACCTTCTCTTGTTTCTTTACAGGGGTTGTATTAATCGGCGCCAGGATCCTTTCCGAGCCCGTCACCGAAGCCCTGGCTCCGTCGAAGCTGCCGCAAGAGCCTCGGCTTGACGCAACGACGAGGGATGCTCTGAAAAATCTGGAGGCATCCCTCTATACGGATGAGGATGCTTCACTCAAGGAAGCTCTGATGGCATCCGTCTCAACGGCCCGAGAGGAGCGGAAGCGGTTGAGACGTGAAGCAAAGGCGCGGAAAGCTGCTTTGGCCACGGGAGCGGGCCCTAGCACCATTCCTCGCGCTAGTACTCCTTCCGAAGAACCCCCTGTTGCCCTGTCTACTGCTCGTCGGCAAGTGGCGCGCGCGGTTCGGAGCGCCAATGATAAATCTGCTTCAGGTAGTACTCCTTTCAGAACCTTGTTGTACGAATTGTAAAGCCATTGGCTCATACGTATCCCATCTCGCAGGGTCAAGTCCAACTCAGGGGGAGGCGGAGACGACCGTCGAACCTAGGGGAGCGGAGGAAGCGATACTCGCTGAACTCGAACCGGCAGTGAGCAACGTTGTCGGGGTCATGGGGCCTGGAGCCGAGATTGAGGGACCTGCCGCGGAGAGGGTCATTGATGTCGCACCTGAAGTGGCGGCAGATGAGATGATTGTCTCAACCGAGCCGAAGGCGGTAGAGGGCGAGGTGCTTGAGGCTGGGGACCTCGCGGCGCCGATGGACGAGGCAGCTGCGACCGCCGATCCTGAGGGAGCAGCTGGTGAGGCGGCCATGATTCCTGAAGACGGGCTAGGCGCTCCTTCTCAGGAATCTGGCAATGTTCCTATCATAGCCCTCCCTGCCTATGGTCCCCCGCCGCCTGTAGAGCTTGCGAGCATAACAACGGTTCCTCTCGAGTCGGGTGATGAAGCTACAGGCGGTGGCCTTCCGTCAGTGGAGGAAGGGATTGCCTCGGTTTCTGCTGGCAGCTTGTCGGGTAAATTTTGAATGACCAATGTTCTTCATTTATATATACCTCACAATCTCTTTTAACCAGTTTGTCTTTGTTTCAAACGCAGGTGCGGCAAGTGCCGATGCTCCATTGCCTGAAGGCACACCGTCAACTACTGTTTTGGCGGTGATCGCTCCTCAACCTTCCCTTGTGCCATCGCGGGTGTCGGAAGGTATGAATCTACGGCTTATGCATTGATCTTTTAACGTGTAGCTTATGTACTAACGTTATACTACTATGCTCTTTTCAGGAGTGTTCCTCGATCATCTATACCAAGTGCTGCTCCCACACTTCTCCTTCCCATCCGAGCTCGCTTCTCCCTCTAGTGGTACCGGTAAGTGCTGTCTTGATCTCTTTCGAGGGAATATAGGATCGTATCTGACTTTTCCTCTTCCTGATTGCAGTGCCTCGAATCGAAGGAGGGGACATCAGGCCTGCGCTGCCACCGGCGCCTCCGGCTTTGCCATCCGTTGCGACTGGTACAACATATTCCTTTCCCCTTTTTATATGATCTTTCACCGACTTTTCGAATCATTGTTTGACCATGTTTCATTTTGCAGCTATTGTTCCAGCTCTGATCCCTTTTGAGTCTCGCGTTCTCTCACCGGCGGGTCCTTTCTTGAGACGCCCGTCTTCAAAGGGTGCTGTGATGAGCCTGAGTATGCTGAGCGGGTACATCAAAGAGCTCAACATGGATGCCCTCCCCTCTGCCGTAGATTTCGCTGTGGATGTTAACCCAATGTTGGCGGCGCTCGTAACTTTTCATAACGAAGGCGTCGTCGAATCGTGGGTTAACCACTGCAGAGAGATCGAGGCTCGCCTGCATCGGTTGGAGTCGACGCGCCCTTCTCCCGAGGTTTTGGGCGCGAGCGCCCAACGGACAGCTTCGCTCGAGCAAAGCGTTTCTTATCTCCGCCATTTGGAGCAGGAGGCAGCTTTACGGCTAAAGGCGCATCGGGAATCTTCAAACGCGACCGCTTGCCTTCGTGCTGAAGTTAGGACGAATGCTGCTGAAGTGAAAGTCGTCTTTGAAGGTCTTCTCAAGCGTATATCTAGTGGGCTAGCGCTGAAGCGGAAGCTTGATGCCGCTGAGCGCGATGCCCGAGACCAGGAAGCAGCTCAGCAGGTTGTTGGGGAAGAGCTCGCATCTTTCACGCAGCAGCGGGCTCAAGTAGAGGCTGAACTGGCAGTGGTAGTTGATCAGGAGAAGGCGTGGAAGGAAGTACGCGAGCAATTGATAGAGTTGATCAAGAAGCTTCCTTCTCCTTGAATATTTTTGTATCGTTTACACACCTGTAATTTGTATATAGCATATACGCATTTTTTATTCTTTATACGATCCGCCTTGTATTTCGATTGAATTTATGAATAAAGACACATTCTTTCTTGCAATGTCTGGTACTATTTCTTCGCTTTTTCCCTTTTTGTTATGGTGTTTTCGATGAACTTGATCGGCGGGCTACTTAACTTCTCCGAGAGGTAGCGATGGCTTAGGTTGCAGGTTCAGATCTGCTGCCTAGGACTTTCCAATTCTATGAGCCGTGAGGGTCTCATAGAGACTTTTCTCCCTACGGATCGAGAGGATCTCGTAAGTGGGTTTTCTCCTTAGGAATCGTGAGGATTCCCAAGTGTGGTTTTCTCTCATAAGTCGAAATGATCCTATAAGAGAATTGCTCCCTCTTACGAGTCGAGAGGGCTCCTAAGCGGTTGTTTCCCTCTTTGTCGAGAATCGACTTCAAAGAGTGAGACCCGTGAATAGTATGCAAGAGACCATTTAGGATTGACTTGCAGGGTCCCATTGTTCAGGAAGCAAGTTTTTGAATCCTTACTGCCCGAGATGTGAGTCAAAGAAGCTCTCGTCACAGAGTGTTTGTATCCGTGAGTTGAGAATTTTGCTAGGGATTATTTGTTTCCCAAGCGCCAAGGATTATTTGTGTCCTTGGGGTTTGAAACGAATCGATGGTTCCCACGGAGGCGCTGGTGGCTCTGCGAGTCGACGCGGATCAGAAGGCTCTCGTCAAGGAGTGTTTGTATCCATGAGTCGAGGATTTTGTGAGGGATTATTTGTTTCCCAAGCGCCAAGGATTATTTGTGTCCTTGGGGTTTAAAACGAGTCGAGGGTTCCCACGGAGGCGCTGGTGGCTCTGCGAGTCGACGCGGATCGGGAGGCTCTCGTCAAGGAGTGTTTGTATCCGTGAGTCGAGGAATTTGCTGGGATTATTTGTTTCCCAAGCGCCAAGGATTATTTGTGTCCTTGGGGTTTGAAACGAGTCGATGGTTCCCACGGAGGCGCTGGTGGCTCTGCGAGTCGACACGGATCAGAAGGCTCTCGTCAAGGAGTGTTTGTATCCGTGAGTCGAGGATTTTGCGAGGGATTATTTGTTTCCCAAGCGCCAAGGATTATTTGTGTCCTTGGGGTTTGAAACGAGTCGAGGGTTCCCACGGAGGCGCTGGTGGCTCTGCGAGTCGACGCGGATCAGGAGGCTCTCGTCAAGGAGTGTTTGTATCCGTGAGTCGAGGAATTTGCTGGGATTATTTGTTTCCCAAGCGCCAAGGATTATTTGTGTCCTTGGGGTTTGAAACGAGTCGATGGTTCCCACGGAGGCGCTGGTGGCTCTGCGAGTCGACGCGGATCAGAAGGCTCTCGTCAAGGAGTGTTTATATCCGTGAGTCGAGGATTTTGCGAGGGATTATTTGTTTCCCAAGCGCCAAGGATTATTTGTGTCCTTGGGGTTTGAAACGAGTCGAGGGTTCCCACGGAGGCGCTGGTGGCTCTGCGAGTCGACGCGGATCAGAAGGCTCTCATCAAGGAGTGTTTGTATCCGTGAGTCGAGGAATTTTTTGTTGAAGTCACTGGCTTCTTCGGTTGAAATGAACCGTTGAGGTTTGGCTTCGTCATTTGACGGAATCCGCTGGGGAAGTATGGTTCCTTCTTTGTTTACGCCCTTGGATTGTATACAGGGATCGATGTGATCTTAACTGTAGGGCCGAAGTTTTATCATTTCTTCTTTTTATTTTATTTTATTTTCGCGATGCTCTATCATTTCAGCTTTTATATCGCGAAGGTCGCGATTGCCCAATCATTTCGGCTATTTTTCGCGGTGCCCAATCATTTCGGCTATTTATTTTATCTTTACTCGTTGCTTTTTATTACGAGTTGCCCAATCATTTCGGCTATTTTGCGTGCATACATTATACTTGCTGCTTTTTATTGCAAGTTGCCCTATCATTTCGGCTATTTCGTATGCATGAGCGGCCTACTGACTTTCGCCGTAAACCTGAAATTGGACACCGATTTCGGCATCACCACCGCTACAACTGGGATATTACCAGGAGCGAATCATCATTTGCCTATGTCGTTGTCAAACAAAGGAGGCTTAGCGACCGGGGTTAGGGTCCTGTCGTCTAAGGCTTTTGACTTCATGAGCCGTGAGGGTCTTGTGAAGGTATTTCTCCCTACAAGTCATGGGGATCTTGTAGGTGTATTTTCTCCTTAGGAATCGTGAGGGTTCCTAAGTGTTTTGTTCCTCTGTAAGTCGTAAGGATCCTACAGGAGGGTTTCCTCCTCATAAATCGAGAGGATTTACAAGGGTTGTTTACCATGCAAACATATCCCGAGTTTCAGATGGGACTTAGTTAGGGAAATGTTTATTCGCGCCCGTGGATTGTATACAAGGGTCAATATCGAACCACTTGTAGGGCAATATCGGAAGTTTGTGGGGGTTTGCTTAAGCATAGGTTTAGGTCTCTGTGACTTAAGACTTTCAAATCCTATGGGCCGTGAGGGTCCCATAAGAGAGTTCTCCCTACGAGTCGTGAGGATCTCGCAAGTGTATTTTCTCCTTAGGAGTCGTGGGGATTCCTAAGTGTGTTGCTCCTTTGTGAGTCGTAAGGATCTCACGCAGGTGGTTTCTCCTTACAAGGTCGAGAGGACTCCATAAGGGTTCTCTAACGAAGTTGTGCCCTTTCGGGTTTTCACAAACATTCGCCGGTAGTCCTGCTGTTTTTACCCACGGAGCCCTTTCGGGTTTTCATCCGTGCCCATTTTGCTTATGGACATACCGTTTTTCTTTTATTTTCATTTTCTTTCTCTCTTTTTTTTTACGAGGTCGCGCCCTTTCGGGTTTTCACGAACACTCGCCGGCAGCCCTGCTGTTCTTACTCACGGAGCCCTTTCGGGTTTTCATCCGTGCCCTTTTTGCTTATGGACATACCGTTTATTTTATTTTATTTTTATATGTTTTTTTTTATCTCGTCAGCCTAAGGATGCTGCGGTGTTAGTTTAAAGACGTTTCGGTCTGATATTAGTTTAAGGACATTTCGGTCCATCGTTTGAGAAGGCGGGCTACTGCTGATAGAGTTTGAGCTTAGGAAGATAGCGAGCGGACATAGTCGTCGTCATCTACCATTGACCTAGGCTGTGGCTCATTAAGCGTAATATTTCTTTAGGAAGCGACCGTTTATCGGCCTGAAAGGCCTTTCACCGTGCATGTCCATGAGTAGATAGGCCCCACCCTGGTAGACCTTATCAATGATGTACGGTCCTTCATAGTTTGGCTCAAACTTTCCCCGCTTGGCGCGATTGGGGATCATGGGCCTTTTGACCACTAGCACGAGTTCGCCTTGGTGGAATTCCCTCGGACGGCTCAATCTTTCGTATGAGCGCGTCATCTTTGCTTTATAAGCTTCCAGATTTTGCTGTGCTACGAGCCGGGTTTCATCAAGGGCGTCAAGCTCTTCAAACCGAAGGTGAGCATTTTCTTCGTCTGTCAGCTCGTAGTGGACTGCGACTCGTAGAGAGGGTAATTCTATCTCGAGAGGGAGTACTGCTTCCGTCCCAAATACCAACGCGTATGGCGTTGTGTTTGTGGCCGTTTTAAATGTAGTTCGATATGCCCAAAGAGCTTCTTGCAGTCTTTCATGCCAATCTCTCTTGTTTCGTGACACTGTTTTCTTCATGATCTTCGTCAAGGTCTTGTTGAAGGCCTCGGCTAGACCGTTAGCTCGCGGATTATAAACTGAGGAATATCTCCAGTCTATATTGTGCTGCTGTGCGAAGCGGCTAATTTTATGACTTCGGTAGGCTGGCCCATTATCAGAGATGATCCTTCTTGGGGTTCCAAACCGGTATATGACATGCGTTTTGAAGAAATGGAGGATGTTCTCCGTCTTTACTTCCTTCAACGGTACCGCCTCTGCCCATTTGGAGAAGTAATCAGTCGTCGCCAAGATGAAACGATGTCCCTTTGACGATGCTGGTTCGATGGGGCCGACTATGTCAGTTCCCCACATTTCGAATGGCCAACTAGCCACTGTTGGATGCAGTGGATTGGGATGCTGATGGATGAAGTCCCCATGAATTTGGCATGAATGACATTGCCTCGCGTATTCCAGGAAATCCTGCATCATCGTGGGCCAGTAGTAGCCCATCCGTTTTATCTTCAACTTCATCTTAGGGCCTGCTTGGTGAGAACCGCAGAGTCCGTCGTGAACTTCTTGGACAACCCTTTTCGCTTCGTCAGGTCCTAAACATCTCAGCCACAGAGAATCGAATGACCTCTTGTATAGAGTATCGTTGACGAAGGCGAAAGACAGAGCTCGTTTCACAAGCTGATGTCTTATGGACGCTTCTTCAGGTATTCGGTGGAACTTGAAGTAATCTATGAAGGCTTCTCTCCAGTCTTCGGTCTTCTCATGATCTTTTATTTGTAGGGTCTCCTGCTCAGTTGCTCCATTTTCTTTATATGATTCTGGAGGTATTTCTGCTGGGGCGAGCACTCGATGGCTTTGTACCATGATTCTAACGTCATCGAGGTTCTCGTCGGCCAATTCTTTAGCAAGTTTGGCCAGTGCGTCTGCTTTGCTGTTTTCCGCACGCGGTATACTTTCCAACGTGTAAGAGGGAATCTGGGTTAGCAGTTGCTGCACTTTTTCACCGTATTTCACCAATTCCGGCTTGCACGTTTGGTAATCGCCGTTCACTTGGCTGACGACCAGTTGGGAGTCCCCATATATGAGGAGGCTTTCAATTCCCATATCAATGGCGATCTCGAGGCCTGCAATCAAAGCTTCATATTCAGCTTCATTATTCGTCCTCGGCTCTGTTAAGGAGAAGGCGAAGCGCATCATTCCTCCTTGTGGAGTCACAAAGATAAGTCCTACCCCTGATTTGATCATTGGCGTATTTTGTTTGTGCTTTTTCATGGAAGATGCTCCATCGAAATAAAGCTCCCACCGGGTATCACCACTGTCGATTGCGTCAAACGCATGTATGTCTGGCAAATCGCAATTTAAAGGAGAATCGGCAGGTATGGGATGCTCAGCAAGGAAGTCGGCGATGGCCTGGCTTTTTACTGCCCTGAGAGGTTGATATGTTATCGAAAATTCCATCAAGAGCAGGGCCCATTTAGCGAGTCGCCCTGTCAATATGGCTTTTGACATTAGATATTTGAGAGGGTCCACTTTTGAAATCAGACGGACCTCGTGCGCCAACGCATAGTGCCTAAGCTTTGTTATTGCGAAGATCAACGCCAGGCAGTGTTTTTCAATAGGAGAGTAGTTGCTTTCTGCCCCCAGCAGAACTCGACTTAAGTAGTAGAGTGCTCTTTCTTTCCCTTGATCGTTCTCTTGTGCCCATAATGCGCCTAAGGAACCTTCGAGGGCGGTTGTATAAAGAATAAGAGGTTTCCCCTTAACCGGAGCAGACAACACCGGCGGGTTCTGCAGGTATTGCTTGATCTCATCCAGTGCGCCTTGGTATTTTTGATCCCAAACGAATGGGGTTCCCTTCTTCATCAGGTGACTATAAGGACGGCACTTTCCTGAAAGGTTGGCTATAAATCGCCGTATGTATGCGAGTTTCCCTTGGAGAGACTGCAGCTGTTTGAGAGTCCTCGGCGGAGGCATTTCCATGATCGCTTTAATCTTTGACGGATCTATTTCAATACCTCGGTGTCGGACAACGAATCCCAGGAATTTGCCCGAGGAAACCCCGAACGCACATTTAAGAGGATTCATCTTCAAGTTGTATTGCCGAAGGCGTTGAAATACAGTCTTCAGATGCTCGAGATGTTCCTCATATGACTTGCTTTTAACCACCAGATCGTCGATATATCATTCAACGATTTCGTGTATAAGGTCGTCGAAGATCTTTGTCATGGCCCTCTGATAAGTAGCACCGGCGTTCTTCAAACCGAAGGGCATCACTTTATAACAAAATATACCAAGAGGAGTCCTGAAGGCTGTATGCTTCTGATCTTCAGGATGCATTTTTATTTGATTATACCCCGATGAGCCGTCCATGAAGGAGAAAACCTCATGAGTGGATGTGTTGTCTATCATTAGTTCAGTGACTGGCACTGGGAAGTCATCCTTCGGGCAAGCTTTATTGAGATCTCGAAAGTCCACGTATATGCGCACTGTCCCATTTTTCTTCATCACCGGGACGATGTTAGCGATCCATTCAGGATATTGAACTTCCTGGATGAAGCCAGAGTCGATCAGCTTCTTGACTTCAGCATTGATACTCATTTCAAGCTCGAGCCGCATTCTTCTCGGTGCCTGTTTGACTGGCTTGATGTTCGGGGATATCGCCAATTTGTGTACGGCAATTTCTGGATCTAGTCCCGGCATTTCGGAATAGTTCCACGCGAAGTAATCTCTATGCTGTAGAAGCACGTCCTTTAACGCAGCTACCCTTTCTTCAGATAGTAACTCGCTGATGAATGTCGGTCGTGGATCGTTTGCCGTCCCCAACTCAATTTTTTTTTTGAGGTTATCTGCAGTGGTATGGATTCCATCTTCCAGCTCTTTTGGCGCTGGTGGGAATTCTGAGATTATCTCGTCGCTGCTGTTTTCGAAGCACCAAGGAAGGTTGTTCATGTCTTCGGACCCTTCTTTTAATATTGTTATCACATGGCAGGTGTGAATTTTCTGCCAATCCCAATGGGGAGTTGGTTCTATCCTTGCGTTTTCGGGTTCGTGCTTTTGCGGCGGCGCTACCCTCCAACTGTCAGAAAACGCGAATTTGCCTAGCTGATACTGATCTTCAACCCAATTCTTGAAGGTGAAGCAATCTTCAAGAGGGTGTCCCATTACTCGATGGTAAAAGCAATAATTTGGGTCGAACACCTCGCCTGCGTGCTCAGGATGCTTAGACTCTGTAAGCATTTGATGTTTTAGAGCGAGATCGAATATCTTCCTCGTTTTGTTCCGAGGAAATGAGTATGCTCGACCCATTTTCTTCCTGAGGGCTAGGTCAATAACGCTCGACTCTCGGATACGTGGCTTCTTAGCTCTGCTTTGTGGCTGTCGAGTGCCTCTCTTGCCTTTCGACTTGTTTTTGTTTTCGCGTCGAACCTTTTTTGTAGCAGGTTGACAAGGAGCGGCATTTTCTTCCTTCACCGACTGTTGAAGGAGGCGTTGTGTCTTGGCTTTTTCATAGATTGCTATTTCACGATCGTGATCGTCTCGGGCTTTTTGACTCGCATCCCTTATAAGTTTGCTCATCTGGTCTTCAAATGATGGACTGGGCGGTTTTGTATCAGGAACTTTTGCTGGCTCAGGATTAGCGTCCTCCCATTGAGCGTCCGCCTCTTCGTCGAAGTCATACATAACATAACAGCTGTTTACTAGCTCCCGTTTCTTTGACCGGATGTACCCAAGCCCTTTTGTTTCTACTCTCCCGTTAGGCAGTTTGCATTGAGTCCCGGGAATGTTCCAGACCTTGTCATAGAATTTGGCTTTTCTAATGGTCTGTGTGAAGGACATCCCCTGACGTTTCAGCAGTTTCTTCAAACCTTCGGTATAATATCTGGGAAGACGGATAGGCTGAAGCCTGTCGAGCGTGGGATCCGCGCCATGCCAAATTTCTTTTTTTACCTTGTTTTCTTCAGAACGGTAGAATAGGATTGCCTTCTCGCCCTTTCGTCCGGGAGGGATATAGAATGTCTGCAATTCTTCTACGCTGTTGGTGTCGAGTGCATCCAGTTCTTTGTAATGTTCAAGCGGCACCATGGTTATCTGCAAACTTCGCTCTTCTTCAGCGGAAACCCGTATTGAAGGCCGAGCGGGGAATACAGCGTGAACTTCATCTTCTGAATCACTGCCGAAGATCAATGAAGGAACGGATGGTCCTGGCCTGGTGGATTGGGATGGACCTGAATAAATTATATCCTCCTCCTCCTCGGTGTCACTGCCGAAGACAGGGATGGTGGCGTTAGTTTTGTTCTCCGGTTTGTGACACCTTTCCGTTTCTTCGAAACTCGGCAAGAAGTATTTGGCATCTTCATACTTGCGAACTTCGTTTACGGAAAACGGATTCAACTCTCCGGCCACTGTGTACTCGAGGCCATCCCTAGAATATTTCATGCACTGATGCTGTGTAGAAGGGATGATATTGTACTCGTGTAGCCATGGTCGGCCTAGCAGAGCATTGTAGCACGTCTTGGCATCTATAACATGGAATTTGATGTCTGTGACGAGCAACCCGAAGCGCAGCGTCAATATCACGGATCCGAGAGTCTTTGAGGACTGGGAGTCGAAACCGGAGATAGTGATCTTGTCCCGGGCGAGGTGTTGGACGCTCATGCAAATCTCCTTTAACACTCGCACATTGAGTAAATTAACAGACGATCCGTTATCGACCAAGATTTTACCTATCTTTATGTCATGGCAATATCCTGAGACATAAAGGGGGCGATTGTGTTCACACGTCCCGAGGAGAAGGTCTTCATCACCAAAAGCAACGTCGGCTGTGTGCACTTCTTCTAATTCGTCTTTCATCTTTTCTTCGGCTAAGAAGGCTTGGAACTGGTCCGGATCTTGTAGCGCCTTAATCAAAGAGTCTCTGGCTTCCTTTGATAGTAATAGGGCATCGAGAATGCTGAGTTGTGAGGGCATTTTCCTCAGATGTGCCAGAACGTTGTAATCCACCTTACTTCTCTTCGGCGGGTTTTCGGCGTTTAGCTCTTCCAGAACTTGGTCATCTAAGACGATGTCTTCAGAGACCTTTTCTTTCCCTTTATCTTTTCTATTCGAGGGTCCGAGGTTCTTTTCAGGCAGTGTTCGATTCCGCAGCCGGATATTTTCGCAAACCATTGGCTCCTCTTCTTTTCCCGAAGTTGACTCTTTAAAGAGAGGGGCAAGTTCCAACTCCTCATCAGAGTCGCTCCCAAACGTAGGCACTTGCGACCCGCCAGTGTTAACCATGTAACAATTGCCGGCAGTTCTTTCAAGCTCTTTGGTTGTGCTTCTTTGCTCCCGACGAATCTTACGCTTTTCCCGTTTAAAGCGTTGTTGATTAGCGACGTATCCTTGCCACCATCCATTGAAAGCTTTGCAATCTTGGGTGGAATGCGAGACCTTCTGATGATATAAGCAATAAGAGGGGTGTATTTCTACCACGCCTGTAACTTTTTCTTCAGAGGGTGGTAGCTTCATGCCCATCGATATGGCCTTAGCAAACTTCTTTTTTATCTTGAATTGGCATTTGTCAGCGGTGAAGGCATTTTGTTCCAGCGGGATCATCTCAGCTTTTCTCTCAAATCTCTGGCGCTTGGCCTTTTCGAATACAGTCGTCTCGCGCTCTCGATCAGCTTTGCTTTTCAATCGAGCTTCACTAAGAAACGCGTCAATCATTTCGATTGATAATTCCGGAACCCTTGACTCAGTATTTGCCCCCGGCGTTTTGGTGCCAGAAGTCCCTTCATCGTTCGAGGTCGAGTGGGAGATCATATGACAGCTCGCCACATATTCCTCGGATTCATCCGATGAACTTTCCCCCTCATCTTCTTTTTGAAAGATGTGATCAAGGAAATCTTGGAGCGTAATGGGAGTCCGCGCCTTTTGGTTGTATTCATCTAGTGCGTCGATTTGCTTTTGTAAGTCCGTGCGCTTGTCGCCAGGCTTCACGGGCTTCTTAGATTTCTTCTTCTTCTTTTTCGAAGATTTTGACGGCTGGTTATGAACGCTTGAACTACCACCATCGGTCTTCGGAGTCGGACGTGGCTTCAACATCCCCTCTATAACCTGCGGTTCCAAGGGGTTCTTCCACTTGACCGCTGGACAGGTCTGAAGATCATTTAGCATTCTCCTCGTTTTGGCCGATAATACAACCTCCCAAGGAGCTTCCTTAATGACGGAACATGTTGCCCCCCGGCGCATTCGTCCCTTTAGAGGTGTGGGGCTGCGGGGGATTCACCTTCCATTTGTCGGATAGCGCAAATTTGCCCTGGCGGTACTGGTTTTCAAGCCAATTTTTGGAAACGTAACAGTCTTCGATCGGATGTCCTAGCACTCGATGATAAGGGCAGTAATTAGGCTCGTTGACGTCACTTGGTTGCGACGGGCGTTTTGGATCTGGCAGATTTATGAGCCTGTTGCGCAATGCCAGCTCGAATAGCCTCCTCGTTTTATCACGGGGGAAGGAGTAAGCACGTCCCATCCTGTCCTCAAGGGGTGCGTATGGGCGCGTATTGTTTGGACGAGCAACCGGCTTCGAGTCGTTTGGTTGTTGTTGGGCATTAGCGACAATGATCGCTTTTTCCTTCCCTTTATCGTTTCGGGAGTCCGGCTTCGGGAGAGGGGGTTTATGGCCCATCTGGTCCATCTGCGCTAATTTGTCGATCAAAGCCTGGAAGGAAGTTGGCTTGAAGAACATCATAAACTGTGAGATGGTTGCTTGTGGATCAAGGGTTCCAACAAACATTCCCACCGCAGGGACTTCTTCTATGCGCTGCTCACACTTCGACCATAGATTACGCCACCGTATAGCGTACTGAACCCATGTCTCGCCAGGTTTTACCCTGGCGTTAATCAGCGCCGTCATCGGGGTACGCTCGCTGGCACTTGCAAAACGTTGGGTGAAGAGCAGCTCCATCTCCGCGAAGGTTTTAATAGAGTCATTGGGGAGCTCAGAATACCATTCGAAGGCCGTATCTGATAGGCTTCCAACGAACTGGCGAAGCAAAAGCTTGTCGTCGCCGCCGGTGTTACCGCAAAGCGCCCTGAACTGGGCAACATGTTGATGGGGATTGCCGGTCCCTTTGTAGACATGAAACTTGGGGATTGTATAACCTGGCGGGTACTTGATTTGGTCATACCAGCCTGGATACGGTCGCCCCGTTTTTACGACGTGGCCGGCTGCTTCGGCCGCGTGATGAACCTTTATTTGCTGGGCTATATATTCGTCCAGATCAGTTTTAGAGATTGTGTCCTCTTTAGCCGTTGATAGAACGGGCTGAGGGTTTGATGTTTCTCCCCTATCATCCCCAAGGACGATCGGGGGTTCTTCAGTCGGGGGCTCTGGTTGTATCATCATCCCTATCATGTCCTGGAAGAGGAGGCCCATACGTTGTATATTGGCTGCTTGTTCAGCAGCCTCTTTGTCTCTCTTTTCCAGTACTCGGCGGAGGAACTCGGCGTCGGTCTCTTCCTCTTGGCGTTCGTCTAAGGACGTCCCAGGGTTCTCCTTTGGCTCCGTGAGTGCAGCCATTGTAGTCATCATCTCCTGGAGCTTTTGTTGCTGCTCCTGAGCCTTGGTCACTGATCGGGTAAGCGGTCGGTGACCCGTAGAAGTACGACTTTCTTCCTTTCCAGAAGCCATATAGACCGTATGAACTATTATGCCCCCTGACTTGGGGCGTTTAGGTTCATCGCTTTTAAACTTTGTCAGTGTCACGGGAGCTTTCTCTGGCCTTTTCCTTTTGTGGACCTTTGAGGTTGAAGGAGCCGTTGAAGTGGGCATCCTAGCATTTGTTGCCCCCTGTTGTTCAATGGGGCGGTTTTTGTCCTTTTCCACCTTTGCCTTTTTCTGGTGACGCAAGTGGCCTGGATCGATCACGGAGTCTTGAACCCTCCGCCATACTTTATAAACTTTTGAGGATAGCCGTTGAGGGGGCTGTTCCTGCTTTGTCTCCGGAGCTTTTTCCATAGGCGGAGGAGATCTTTTCAATGTAGCAATCGGAGAGTTCTTTCTCACCTTCCTCAGCAATTCAAAGCTGTTCCCAGTTGGAACAGCAGCATTGACCTCCACCACTAGAGCAGGTGGGGTTAGCCCTGAGGGGGAGTTGCCCCCTGCTTTCCTTACTCGCTGCCAATGGCGACGTCGCTCACGACGAGCCGTTGGGACTGGCTCGGAAATCGAGATGGTTTCTTGCTGCCCCCTGTTTGAGTGTGGGGTAACTGCTGATGTCAGCCTATCGAAGACTGATGCCTTCTGACCAGCTGGGGGAGGAGTGGGAACCGTCAATCTTGTGAAGACCGACTCTCTGATGGGAGAAGCCTCTTCAAAGACTTCCAAAGCAGCAGCCGTTGCCCTCTTTGGGACAGCCACTTTATAGTTCTGACCTAGCCTGGTGAAAACGGAGGCTGTTGGTTTAATAGCAGGCGACCCATTGACAGGGATCGTGGTAGCAGTGAGTCGGTCGAACACCGACTTCTTATTCACTTCCGGTGCAGGCGTCGGCATAGCGAAGCTTGTAGGTGGGACCATGGTCCTGAAAAACAGGCCAGTGGTGGCCTGGGTCACCTGTTCAACCGGCAGAGCGAGGAAAGAGGCCGCTTGGGGCCCATATGTTACACCTCTCAGTGAGGTGGAGCGTCCGTTGCAGTGGCATTTCGAGCAGTTGGTGCAGTTGGTGGCCATTGAATGCTTGAGTTCTTTACCAGACAAAAGACCAAATCTTAGCAACTTGAAATCCGAAGGCAACCATTTAACAAACCGCGATTGGTTCGCGAAGACGACACATGAAGTGTGGAGTGGAAAGAGGAAGAGGTCCCACCAGGCGTGCCAGAATCTGTTCCCCTCCGAAAGGCGGCGCACAGGACCGCGATAGTCCAGACGCTAGGATTCGGGGCAGATGCTATTTGGTTTGATCCGTCCACCTCTCCGAAGATACCAAGTTGATCTATGGCACCTTGTATCGGAGGTTTAGACGGATGCGGCCGATGTAGCAGACTTCGTCAGATTCCCCCTCAGGGTGAGGGGTTTTTTGATTGTGGGGACGCTCTTCCCTGCAGGCGCAAGCCCCTGCAGTTAATTACGCTACCGCGTCGCGGTAACAACTTTCTCCTTCTCCAGAATTTCACTTCGTGTCGTGTGTGTTTGTTTTGTTTGTGGTTGCTCGTGGATTGTATACGGAGACTGAGTAATGCCGTCGCCCGTAGGGCGTGGATTAGTCCAAATCCGCATTTACTTAGATTTGGATTTGGTGTTTTTTTTTTTTTGATTTAAGGATGCATTAGTCGCGTTGCGGCTAAGATCAACTTAAACGTTCGTCAAGGATACGTTAGTCCTGTTTTAGACTAAGATCGACCTGACGTAGTGATTGATTTAATTATCTGGCCGTCGGGACTCGTCACCTCTCTGACGTCGTTGAGGGATTACAACGACAGGCGTCAGAGGAGTTCAGAGATGTACCCTTGAACTAAAGTTGATTCGGAGTTTTATTGTTTATTTAAAGATCTAAGGACACATTAACCGTATTTGGGACTAAGATCAACTTAGACGGGACCGTTTAGATCCGGCAAAAGAGCGTTCGGGCTCGATTGCGCTAGTTTAAGGACGTGGCGGTCCATCGCCAGTTTTAGGGACGTGGTGGTCCATTATTAGTTTAGGGACGTTTCGGTCCGTCGCCAGTTTAAGGACGTAGTGGTCCATATTCCAGTTTAGGGACGTGGTGGTCTGATATTAGTTTAGGGACGTTTCGGTCCGATATTAGTTTAGGGACGTTTCGGTCCGATGTTAGTTTAGGGACGTTTCGTTCCATTTGGATGTGTGGTCGTTGGGACCCGTCACCTCTTTGACGTCGTTGAGTAATTACAACGAGGGATGTCGAAGGAGTTCGGAGATGTACCCTCGAACCGGTCGTGAATTGGTTTAGGAGAGCCACTGTGCTCAATCAATTTAATTTAAGGACTTACAGCCAGGATTGGGTTAAGTCCAATTTTTTATCTATTTTGGGCTTTGCCCGACTAGAAAATCGATCCAAACAGGGCTCTGCCCCTTTATTATTTTGCAATTTGATTTGGGCCAGGCCCTTTTAAATAATGGGTTGCATTTGTGCAGAACCTCAAGAATTTTCCAAACAGGGCTCTGCCCCTTTATTATTTTGTAATTTGATTCGGGCCAGGCCCTTTTAAATAATGAGTTGCATTTGTGCAGAACCCCAAGAATTTTTTTAAGATTTAAGAACAAAAGTGCATAGCACTTTTGATCTAAATTTGGATCAAAGGAAAACAAGTTTTTCTTCTTGTTTTCCCTGATTTTACAGAACCAAGGGTTCACAACAAGTGCAAGGCACTATTTATTTATTGAATTATTCACTTTTTTAATCCTCTGTTCTTCAGAGATTTTTCTCTTCTTCAAAAGAAGTTTTTACCTTTTTTATGTTCTTGATTAATCTTCAAGAGTTCTTTTTCTTCTTTATTTTTTTATGCCAGAAGTTGATTCTTGAAGTTGATATTCTCGAATGAGGTCTGGGGTCCTATTTATAGTGCTCACAAATTTGTTGAATTTGTTAACAAGATCTTTTCTGAATAATTTTGGGAATTTTCCCACCATTGGATCTTTGATCCAAAGGCAGAAGAAAATCTTCTGGTTTTGGAAAGAACAGAAAAGATTCATTAAATTTTCATTCTGTTTCTGCGCAACTCCCCAATGAATGACACGTGTCGCGCAGTGGAAGGCTTGCGCAACAGTGCTTGTGCAACTGCGCAGACACGTGTCGCGCAGTTGTGCACTTGCGCAACAGTGCTTGCGCAACTGCGCAGACACGTGTCGCGCAGCGGTGCGCTTGCGCAACTGCGCAGACACGTGTCGCACTGTGGACCACTTGCGCACTGCGCAACGCACGGAATTTGAAGCGTTGCTTCAAAAAATTTGAATTTTCAAAATTCAAATGAGCCTTGCTCAGATTGGGGGAACAATAACAACAACATTAAATACCCCAAGTACACTTTAATTTTAAAACAATTTTATGTACACTAAAAATGAAATTATTTAAAAACAAAATAATTAATTATATATATCTTGTGCTCAGATTAAAATACTCCTTTATGGATTTTTTAAAAATTTTAACAAAAATTTTGTATAGAAAAGTGTATATGAAAATTAGGGTTGTTACATTCTACCCTCCTTATAAAAATTTCGTCCTCGAAATTTGTAAAAGAAAGGTGTAACAGTGTTAGGAAGTTTGACGAATAAAAGTGATACGATGGTGAAAAAGGCTTACCGGTGTTACCTTGACCTACAGTCTCGGCTTCTAAGGCTTCTAATGTGAAGATATGTCGCCGTGGTATATTCCTTCTAGCTAGAGGCACATTCTGCCTTTGAGGCCTGTTTCTCTGCCTTCTAAGCATGTCCCTCATTGCTTGTTGGAATTGGCGAGTAGGCTGTGCAGATGGTGGAGCAGGTAGTGCAGGACGAGTTGCAGAAGCCTAGATGGTTGGCCGCTGCGAGTAGTTGGTGGGTGTATGAGTTGAGTTGCTGTTGTAAGGACAGTTCCCAATTCCGTGGTTGGATGCGCCACAAATTAGACACAGGCCTTTTGCACGCCTACAGTCCTTCCACAAGTGTCCCTTTCTATGGCAGTAATGGCAAATTTCTTCAGTTCTCCTGGATTCAAACGATGGTCTGGAAGAGGCTCCACCTGCCATTTGGTTGGCAGGGCGTTTGACTCCTGCAGACTGAGGTCTGCCTCTTGCTTTTACCACTGCCTCATAACTGCGGGCAGCTTCCAGAGCATTCGCATGAGTCAAAAAATTTCCCGTGGTTAGAGCAGCCTGAATCTCCGTGTCCAGACCTTGTTGAAAGCGACGGGCTCTGATCTCGTCCGTCGGTATCAAGTGTGCCGTGAATCGGCTTAACATGGTGAATTCAGCGTCGTATTCATCTACTGATTTGTCCCACATTGAACCCTGTTGCTGATGAATGACTGCTGCTCCATGGCAAACTTGGCAGTCACAGGGAAATATTTCGCGTCGAACTTCTCGCGAAAAGTCTTCCATTCAATCGGCTGTACCAGACGGCTTTCTTCCGCCTTCCACCAGTTGCGAGCATTATCCGTGAGCTGTAATTTTGCTACACGGACCCAAGCGATGTCTGGCACTTGAGCTGCTGCCAGATCGTCTTCGATGCTTTATGCCCATTCTTCAGCTTCAAGAGGGCTTCCTTTACCGGAGAACTACTTGGGATGTAAAGCCCTGAATTGCTTTACTCCCGGTGCGTCGGTCTCAGGACGGTTCAGAAGTTGTTGTTGTCCCTCGAGAAGGCTGCAGATCGCCTCAAGTAGCACCGTTTGCCCGGTGGGTGGTGCAGGAACAGCTGGTGCGAGAGGTAGTGGTGGAGGTGTGTTGTTGACGTTGGTGCTGGTGTTGTTCGGGGAATCCATAACCCTGAAGAAAAATTTGGGTTAGGACAGATTCAAGTACATGAAATGATAAGATTCAAGGAATGGAAATTTGTAAGATTCAAGAAACATGAATTGTAAAGAATGTTCTAGTTGCTGGTTCTTGTGTTATATTGCTTAGGTTGTTCACGCAGACCAGAACTGCATGATAGGGATTCATACAGCTCTGACCTGCATGGACCACCAACAAAACCTGTCACGCCCCGCTTCCCGGTGTACGGCGAAGTGGACGCGACGAGGTCCACTACGTATATACTTAGAAGTACATACGCTAAGCGTATCTAAGCAATATAAAAGTAAATCACAAGAGACAAGAGATATAGAAATAACAGCAACTTTATTAATAACATTCTTTTGTACAATGCATGAAAAGTAAATACAACTGAAATGAAAAGCGATGCCTAAACAATGGCATAACAGGAAATGAAAATACTGAA
Source organism: Agapanthus africanus (assembly GCA_030015575.1). Taxonomy (NCBI): domain Eukaryota; kingdom Viridiplantae; phylum Streptophyta; class Magnoliopsida; order Asparagales; family Amaryllidaceae; genus Agapanthus; species Agapanthus africanus. Next base: position 22,824,670 of record JASDDO010000016.1, read on the forward strand.
TAGAACAAGGTACAATGTCTAGAGCTCAGGGTCTTCGTGAAACTGCTCCAAGTCTTCACCGGTGGGCTCTATCTCTGCTGGGTCCAAAGCACCTGACGGCATTCAAAGAAGAAAGAAATAGAATGTCGTCAGCGAACAGGTCGCTCGGTAAGTCCCAAAGATAAAGAAGAATTAGAAATGACAGAATAAGAGGTATTTTCTAAAGAGATTGTAAAATATTGTAGAATATTGTTTTAACGCTGTTGTTTGTAGCTTGGTACAGAAGGATGCCAGTGTATACGAGAGGGGTCTCTATATGCTAGAGACCAGGGCAAACGGGATGTACAAGGAACCGTTAAGCCACGGTACAACAGCAACGGAATATAGGTTAGGTGTCTTAATCTGACCACCTCGTGCCACCTTTAACACCTTCCGTACCAATCTACCCCTTAAACCCCGTAGTGTTTTGATAGTATTGTTGTATTGTATTGTGTAAGCTGGATGACTGACCAAAACCATGATATCAGTAAACAGATTGTAACTGCATAATCGGGTAAATGGAATAACGGAATAATGGATGTATATCCATGGTTTGGTTCAGTCAAGTTGTATAGATTGTTAACTGGATTCTGGAATTCATGTGTTCATATTGAGTTGGAATATTAAAGAATATAGATTGACTTGAATCATATTCAAGTCAGGAATAATCAGACTCAACCCCGAGTCAGACTAAAAGAAATGTAAGTCGAAGTTCTATATTTGTTAGGGTCATTATTGTAATTTATAAAACTTGAGGGGGTTTTATGTAAAAATACTTTTGTATAGTTTTCAAGATACACCTCAAGTATTTATTATTCGTCTTTATTGTTATAATAAGTGTGATTTATTTTGTGACATTTCTAGTGAAAATATCCTAATTTCATAAATAAAGGTATTAATTTGTAATATTGATTTATTTGAAATTCATGGTATTTTAATGTAACTTTTAATCTTGTAATTTTTAGAAAAGGTGGAAACTTTATCTTATAATAAAATAGGTGTTTAAATGTTAAATATACATATGTTTATACAAGAATAATTTTTAATAAATATTTTATTTTCCAAAAATCTTATTTTTCTTAAATGTCGTATTCTAAACCTTTCGAGACCGAATGCTCCTTGCGGAGGTCTGAATCTCGCACTACTAAGCTCGAGGGTGCACGATAAACCGTACAATCTCTAACGAGTTCCCCAAAGGTGGGTTGTAGTGGCGCTTTGCAAAGATTTAATAAATACTAATCATTTAAAAAACGGTTTTATAAAGATAAGGTATTTATTTGCAAAAGGGTGTAAATTTCCGTATTTTAGATTCAAGGGTTTCCTAAGCCAACTAGAATATTTCTAATTGGTCTAAACGATACGTCATTAGAAGCCTCAAATCGCCTCTTCACCGCCAATTGCGGCCAGGTAAGTGGCAGGTGAGTGGGAGGCTCTCCACTACAAGTAGTGGTCCTAATTAAGTAACCACTCGCCTTAGACACACTTGCCTAGACACCACAAAGTCAGTTTAGATAAACGATCGATGTCCATGACATATCGTATTTTCCTATTAAAAGATTTTTGTTTTAAAATTGTATACAACTTAGAACTTTCAGAAAAGGTTTATAAAGAAAATGGTATTTTAATATAAAGTCTTGTATTATCGTATTCTAAGTTTTGATGATATCAATTAGGGTTGTATTTGCGTGTGTGTGGAGGTAGGTCATTACCTCGTGATCTATTTTAATGTATAGCATTGTTAAAGGGTTAAATGTGAAAACTAAACATTGTGGTATTTAAGTGAAAGAAATACGATAAATGGAAACGTTATCATTTCATGTAAGAAACTTTATCCAAATTTATTTTTAAGTGATTAGTAGTCAACATGAATATGTTTAAGCATTATGGAATTAGTGACAAGTGAGTTTTGATAGAAAACCGAATCGGAAATCGGTTTGTTCCGATTTCCGTCGGGTTTTAAAAAGTCGTATTATTATGAAGGAAAAGAAAGGTAGAAAAGGGGACCTACGGGTTTGGACAACGCTAGAGAGTGCTAGGAATGTAGTGGGTTGGTCGGTGCGTCGAAACGTCGTGAAGAGTCCTAGTACGATCGCCGGGATTTCGCCGTCGATTTCGGTAGCGCTTCGCCTTTCGCTCGTTTTCTAATGTACCGAGTTCTCTTGAAATTTTTAGAGAGTGGACTTAGGAATGTAGGGTGAGAGGGTAGAGGGTAGGGGTGTTTATATAGGGTTAGGGTTTTAATTAAAAAAAATATATTAAAAAAACATTAAAAATCATTAAATTTTTGGAGTAAAAGGGTTTTATGGGGCTCTCTGTAACCGATCCGACCAAATAAAGTATGCAGGGGGAAAGACCAGGTCAACACGGAAAAATTCCGTGTTGACGACTCGGCCGTCCGGCCGAGTCCAGCCTGCGGCGCCGGCCCGAGTCGGCCGGTCCGCCGGCCGAGTCGGGGTACCGTTGGGTAGGGTGTCTCCTGAGGGGATTTATGGTGTATTTAACTTTTTGTGTTCAGTATAAATTTTGTGAGTTATGACGGTTTGACTGTTGACTTTCCAAAAATTTAAAACAAAATAAATATAAAAAATAATGTGGAGCATGGGATTTGAACACTGGTGGCTTGGTTCAGCAATGCAAAGTGTTACCAATGAGCTACAAGCTCCTTCTTGTAATTATTGTGGGAAAATAACTACTTAAAGTGATAATAGCAACATTAAATACCCCAAGTACACTTTAATTTTTAAACAATTTTATGTACACTAAAAATGAAATTATTTAAAAACAAAATAATTAATTATATATATCTTGTGCTCAGATTAAAATACTCCTTTATGGATTTTTTAAAAATTTTAACAAAAAATTTGTATAGAAAAGTGTATATGAAAATTAGGGTTGTTACAGGGGTAGACTCTTGTTTCGAGCGTTCCAACATTTATACTCTCTTGGTCAGCTCTTGAAACGTTTTGAGGCCTTCTGTACATAAGAATGAGACCATCCAATTGCTGAGGTTCCCAATGAGGAGGCTGACGGACTTGTCCTGCTCTAGCAGCAGTTCGCACTTGACAGTGAGGTTGCGCTATCGGGTAATAAAGTCCGTATTGCTTTCGTTTTTCCCCGGCTTGGTTCTCATGAGGTCAGCAATGGAGATTTTGTTACTAACACTCATGAATCTTTATCGAAACAGAGACTCCATTTGGGCGAAACTAGTGACGGGCCCGTCTGGTATACTTGCGTACCAGTCGAAAGCGATGCCAGTCAGGCTGTTGACAAACTGATGAAGAAGGAGAACATTATTGCCCCCTGTATTTCCGCACAATGCTTTAAAGTGGATGACGTGCTGATTTGCGTTTTCCGTCCCGTCAAATCTTTCGAACTTAGGAATGACATAGACGTTCGAGAACTCGATCAGATCGTACTGTGTGGTATATGGCCGCCCACTACTGTCAATTTCTTTCTGAGCTTCGGTTTCGGCCACCAATATTTTAACCTTGCTGGTGACCAAATCCATTATCTGATCTTGTGTTAACGGGATAGTGCAATCTGGGGCCAAGGCGTCCCCAGAAGCGGAATGTGGCCAGCTTTCGTGCGGCTCACCCAATCTTGGACCCAAGGGACATGCATCGGTTGCTTCAGGTTGTTATCACCCGGCTCATGAGTAAGGACATGTGCCTGATTGGAAGGCGTCCAAGAAATTTGAGTCGTGAGCTGCATCACAACATTCGTCAGGTCATCAATTTTTGAGTAGAGCTTGGCCATCTCTTTATCTTTGCTCCATAGCTGTTTTCAAAGCTCTTAAAGCAGCTCTTGCTCTGTGGTCCTAGGGCGAAAAGTCGGCTCTTTCTCGCTGTCCGAGCTTGACTCCATATAGACTAAGGGGTCCTTTTACCTATCGACCTCATCGAGAAAGTTTTCATCGTCCAGCGAAGGTGACTGATCTTGGGAAACGGCAACCACATTCATGCCAGATTGGGCTTGGGATGTGGTAGCTCCATCCTTGCTTTTGCTATGCAAGTTGTCGCTGGGATGCACGCCCGCCATATATACCGTATGGATAACATATCCAGCCGTCTTTTCATTATTGGCAGCTGATTTTGCGGACTGATGTCGTGGACATTCTTTTCGGTAACGGGCAATCAATTGAAGGTGGCTAGCCTGACCGGGTTCTTAAATGGTGCTGGCGCTTCCTTTTTGGCTTTGTCCCACTGTTTTCGCACGGCACAGCGCGCCTGATAGACTCTTGAAGAGACGGTGTCATGCTTTCTCTGTTGGGGCTGGGATACATCTCTTTGTAGTATCATTCAGACAATTGTCTTCCTGATTCTGGTGGTCATGGCGTTTTTCTGAACCCACTTCAGAGGGTCGAAAGAATTGCTGACTTTTACGGCCAACTCAACCGTCGTCGCGGGGTGACCCTGCTCTTGAAACCTCACAAGATTCCATTTGGCCGGAGTCCTGGCCCTCTTGTTAGCTCGATACTGGAGCCGCTTCTGTCTCAACCTTTCTGTTTTGAGTACTTGGCTGGCTATGACTCTTTAGGAAGTTGTCGTAGACCGGGCGATGGAGGGATTTGGAGATACACCCGATTGTGCACTTGTTGGAGTCGTCGCCTGAGCTCATCCGCAACGTTTGATGATGCCCTTTTTACCGAAAGTCTGGCCTCCAGCAGGAGCACCAGAGAGTCGTTCGGACATCGTCTTAAGTTTGGATTGTGATGCCTTAGCGATCACAACATTCGGCCTCTTATCCCTTAAGACCGGCTTGGCCACCTGGTTTGCCGGGATTTCTGCCAGATGAGCGTTTCCGGCAGGGTAGATGGTGATGGAACCAAATTAGCGGGGTGACTCCTCTCATTGTCGGCTGAGACTTGCAGGGAGATCCACGCGGGCATTGATTTTGACCACGTAGGGAATCAAAGTCGCGTCAGAAACGAAACTCGTCTTAGGAGACATAATTGCTGAGTTCGAGATTATGATTGAAAACTTGTTAATCTATACACACAAAAAAATGACTTCAGTACAGGCAATCGATATATATGTTGATTGAGTTCGCATGAACATTTAATCCGAAATATGGGAGGAAAGATAGGTCCTGCCGTGCGTGCCAGAATCTGTATGAGGTGTTTTTCGTTGCCCCATTGAGATGGGAATGCGTGCGCTTGTTAGGCGTATACAGATTCCCCCTGCCTGGGGTAAGCTAGGGTTTATTGATTGTGCGGATCCGAATCTCCTGCAGCCGCGGACTAATCTGCCGTTAATTACCGTCGCTTTTGGAGCGAGGGAACCTCCGATTGACGGGTCAAACTGGTCATGCGAACTCAATATGACGTGTGCGTGTGTTGTGTTTTGGAGGAGAATTGGAAGTATTGGGGGCCCTGTAGAGTTTATGGGGGTCCCGCTACCTTGATAGCGGGCCGGGGGTCAAGGAGGCTAGCAGCCCTCTTGCAGGGTGCGGGGTGCGGGGCAGCGCCTCGTTAGAATTTTTTTCTAATGGGGGAGGTATTTTTAGTATGGAGTGTGTGAGAAAAGAGGGGTGGGAGCGTCCTAAGGACACATACGTAGCGCGTGGGCGTTGGGCGCCCACATGCCACGTGCGAGGCACGTGGGCGTTGGGCGCCCACGGGCCACGTGCGAGGCGCGTGGGCGCCCGCAGGCCACGTTTGAGGCACATCGGCGCTGGGTGCCAATGCCTCACGCTCCCGGCATGTGGGCGCTTGACGCCAGCGCCTCACGCGCCCGGCATGTGGGCATTGGGCACCTGCAGAAAAAAAAAGGGGAGGGCTGAGCCCCGGGATTAGAAGTTAATCTCCCGAGGGAATTTGAAAACTCCCAGAAAAGAGAAGGATTTTTATCTTTATGGAGTTAAACTCCTAAAAAGATTTTATTTATGAAGTTAAGCTCTAAAAGATTTGGATTTCGACTTAAACTCCTAAAATATCTGGATTAGGAGTTAAACTCCTTTGAGGATTTGGGTCTTGGAGTTGAACTCCCCAAAGATCTTCGGAGATGATCAAAAGGGACCCATTTCTTCCTCCTTGGATTTTTCCCGAAGTGGGATTTTTGGAGATGAGTCTTCTTCTTCCTCCTCTTTGTTGGCTGGATCTTGGAAAAAAGGCGGTGAGACTTGAAAATCTCCCTTTTTAGAGATTTGATGGGAGATCTGAGTTCCCCTTCAAGGGTTTTATGGTGAAAAACTATTCCTTTTGGGGAAAAAATTGTTAAACTCTTGATTTAAATCAAAAAAAAAAAGAAGGTTTAGAGCCTTGAGGAAGGAGAAAGAGGCACAGAACCTTAATTTTTTAGGGGAATGAATTATTATCCTTCATTTCATTATCATATTGCCTTAAATAGGCTTACAAATTTACACATAGCCCCTTGGGCTTTACAAAATGGCATTCTGTTCATCCCATGTCTCATGTGCTTATTTTTTTTGCACACGAGCCATGGGCTTTACAAAAATTTGGCTTTTTGCCTATTTATTTTACATTCATGCATGAAAACTACATCAAACTTATTTATTACGTAATTTTCTTCTTGGCATGGGGGAGGCCGATCGCTTCGTGTTCGGGCTTGACTTGGGCATGGGCCCACTTGACCTGGTCTTGGGCCCACTTGGTTTGGGGTTTGCTTTGACTTTGACTTGGTCAACCGGGGTGTAATTTTTTACCCCAACAGCGATGAAGAAAGCCGGTGAATCTTTCTCGCGTGAGGAAGAGCTCCTTGCCCAACTGCAACAGGCGGAGGAAAAGGCGGCACTCCTCGACTCGAGGTTGGTCGCAGAGGGCCAAACGGTCGCCAAACCGAAGGAGTCCCATCGGCTCCTGACCGACTCTAAACGGGCTATTCAGGCCCAGATGGAGGAAGTCAACGGACTCTTTGATGCCATGAAAAGGTAGAGAGACTCATTCAAAAGGGAAGCCCGGGCATTCTACAAGGCGGCGGAGCTTGCCAAGGTCAGAGAGAAAAAGGCCGTGGAAGAGTACAAGGCCTCCGATCAATTCTACATTGACCTTGCCGACTCCGCTGCCGTCGGGTAGCACAATGCCCTTGACGCCGTGAAGGAAATTATGTCCGGGTTTGATGACCAGGAGCTTCATACAAGGTATCCTCTTACCGAGGAAGTGCCTCAGGGAGGCAGTGCTGAGCCAGTAGGGGGAGGCGAGGTGGCGGGTGGAAGTGTTGAGCCAGAGGTTGCCATCGTAGCTCCTAACGGAAGAGCTGGACAGGCAGAAGTGCCGGCCGAGAAGGCAGCTTGAGCTTCCCTCGCCTTGGCTTTTAAATTTTGTAAGCCTCCGGGTATCTTGTAAGTCTAGGGAGCCCACGATACTATGTATATAGTGTTGAATATAAATAAAGTATTTTTAACCCGCTCTTGCAGTTTCTATTTTTGAAATTGTAGATAAGTCGGTGTCTCGCGGATGTCGAGTATATATATAAAGTAGAGTGTTGAGCGAGCGCGACGTATGAGCGAACGCCAAGTATAGTTAGATTCGGTGTCCTTCCTCACCCCGGAGTCGAGATAACGATCGAGCGCGACATACGAACGAGGGAACGCCAAGTTTAGATAATTCGGCGCCCTTCCTTATCCCGGAGTCAAGGTGACGATCGAGCGCGACGTACGAACGAGCGAACGCCAAGTATAGGTAGGTCGGCGCCCTTCCTCACCCCGGAGTTGAGGTGACGATCGAGAGTGACGTACGAACGAGCGAATGAAAACTATAGGTAGGTCGGCGCCCTTCCTCACCCCAGAGTCGGGATGACGATCGAGCGCGACGTACGAACGAGCGAACACCAGGTATAGGTAGGTTGGCGCCCTTCCTCATCCCGAAGTCGAGGTGACGATCGAGCGCGACGTACGAACGAGCGAACACCAGGTATAGGTAGGTCAGCGTCTCTAGATTCAACCTTGGATGAACCGAGCAGGAAACTACTCGGTCGTCCCATGACGAGGGCTTTGGATCCGCAGAGTGGTCGGGCAGGAAGCTGCCCTCAGCGGATGAGCTGAGCAGGAAACTATTCGGCCGCCTCTTGACGAGGGTTTTGGATCCGCATAGTGGCCGGGCAGGAAGCTGCCCTTAGCGGATGAGCCGAGCAGGAAACTATTCGGTCGCCTCCTGACGAGGGCTTTGGATCCGCATAGTAGCCGGGCAGGAAGTTGCCCTCAACCGATGAACCGAGCAGGAAAATACTCGGCCGCCTCTTGACGAGGGCTTTGGATCCAAAGAGTGGTCGGGCAGGGAGCTGCACTCAGCGGATGAGCCGAGTAGAAAACTACTCGGCTGCCTCTTGACGAGGGCTTTCATATATTGGTTATCTTGATTCTAGGGATTTCCTGGGAATGTCATTCAACCTTCCGTGACCTGCAGGGGGGAGAGGGCTAGTAATCAGACGCCACATGGCCGTGACTTATTGGGAAGATGCGATATTCCGTGATTCGTGCAGTGGCATGAAAAGATCTCGGCTATTGGAAGACTTTTGTAGAGGCTATAAATATCGAAGGTATGGCCTCACCTTCGGATACCCACGTTGATTTCCTTCTAGCCGTTTTGTTTGTTCCTGATGACGGGCCGCGCATACACCATCAGGGAGATCGTATCTCGGGATGACATATATTTCTATGGTCTCGATCATTCTGAGGCGACGTATGAGGCCGTGATAGGTCGTCTAGAGGGACATTATGGGTGTCTGCTTCCCCGTCGATCTCCTCTCCTGCAGATGATAATCTACGCTATATAAAGGTCTTCCCGAGGTCTTTATAATGCTCTGTCCCCACAGGCGTTTAACAAGATGCATACGACCCACGAACTGGGTCTGATCTCAAAGAGCAGGCGGGATCGCTCGATGGACATTCTTCTCGAATGATTCTAGCAGAGGTTGGTCGTGGCGTCGTGTTCGGTTGCGAGGGACCCCGGCGAATCCGTAGCTTCCACGGTCCATGGATACCGTCAGAGAGAGTGGGCAGAGGTTGCCTGAGCTCGGCTGGAGGAACTTTCTTCCGAGTATCATCGTTAATATTTTCTTAACCAATTTCCTCCTTTGTTGTAATAGTTTAGGTGTTATGAGTTTTTTTCTTTTCTTTGTAAGGCTGAGGGGCCAACAATACCTCCGAATAAATTCTCAATAAATTTTCTTTTGGCCAAAAGACCTCACTTTGCCCGTGATTACGAAGTATTATCTCTTTCTCCCCCCCCCCCCCCCCGTCCTTCCTTTTTTTATGGGTGTTGGTCGACCTGTGCTTTCTCCTTACCTCTTACCTTGAAGCCGAGGAAAGGAAGGAAGAGTTAGGGCCCTAGGTCGGTGTAGGAGTCTACTTCGCGTGAGAGCTCAGCTTGGAAATTTTAGTCGATACGAAAGGGAATTGTATTATTCGAAAAGGGGTATAAGTTTAACTATGAAATTTAAGCTTTTCGGCGTTATATGGCCGAGGAAAATCACGCCCTCCAGAGTCTTGGAGGCGGTAGGCTCTGTCGGGTAATACCACTGTCATGAGAAATGGCTCGTCCCACTTCGGAGAGAACTTATGTAGCTTCCCTTGGTCCACGAATTCGTTTCGTCATAAGACCAAGTCTCCTGTCTTGAAAGCTTGACGTTTAACTCGGGTGTTGTAGTAGCAGGCGGTCTGCTGCTGATAGACGGCCATTCTGATTTGTGCTTGATCTCTTTTTTCCAACAAGATGTCCAGGTTGTTTCGTAGCGCCAAGGTGTTAGCCTCGTCGTCAAAGTGCTCGACCCGATAACTGGGCAATCCAATTTTTGCGGGGACCATTACCTTGGTACCGTAGCAGAAGCTAAACGAGGTTTCTCCTGTGGGTGTTTTTCTTAACGTCCGCAACGCCCACAGTACCCGAGGCAGTTTCTCGACCCAGCTGCCTTGTCTCCCTCCAGGAGGGCTCTGAGCCTGCGGATAATGCCTCGGTTCTCTATTTCGTCTTTCCCGTTGCATTGGGGATGTGCGACCGTGGAGAACTTCATCAATATGTGATAGTCGTTGCAGAATTCTCTGACTTTGTCATTTTCAAAGTTGGTTCCATGGTCGATGATGATGCATCTCGGGATTCCGAATCGGGAGATTATATTATTCTGCAGGAATTTTATCGTAGAGGCGGCGTCTGGTTTTCTGATCGGCACGGCTTCTATCCATTTTGCAAAGTAGTCTACAGCGACAAGGATGTATTTATGTCCACCCATGCCGGTGGGAAGATGTCCTACCATATCCATCCCCCACTATACAAATGGCCAAGGGGGGCTTAGTGGCGTTAGTTCGGTGGTAGGGAGATGAGGGATGCAGCAAAAGAGTTGGCAGTTTTTGTATCTTCTGACCATATTCTGGCATCTTATTGTATTTCCGACCAGTAATATCCTTGCAGCAGTGTCTTTTGGACCAGGCTACGGGCCTCTTGATGTGCCCCTCCGACCCCTTCATGTATTTCTCGTAAGATGTAGTCTGCTTCGTGGGGATCGACGTATCGGAGCAGAGGTTGAGTGTACGACTTCTTGTATAGGTTTCCTTTGCTCCACACGAAGTGGCGAGCTTTTGCTCGATGCCGACGAGCCTCAGCCCAGTATTTTGGGAGTACTCCATCCTTTAGAAATTCTACAATAGGCTTTCTCTAATCCGGGACATCCCCGTGAGTTGTGTAGATCTGGAGTGTTGCTTCTTCATCTTCCACGCTGGGTCACGGGAGCACTTCGAAGAGGATATTCCTTTTGTGATTGGTCGAATAGGAAGAGGCGAATTTGCTTAGGGCATCGGCATCGGTGTTCAAGTTTCTGGGAATCTTCTCCACTTGGACCTCGTCGAAATTTCTCCGAAGCCTTTTTTACCTCCGCCGGGTAATTTATCATTAGTGGTTCCCGGGCTTCGAATCGCCCAGTCACTTGGCCGACGACTAGCGTGGAGTCGCTGCGTATCCTGATCGTCTTTAGCCCCACTCCGGAGGCGATTCGTAGCCCGGCCAATAAGGCCTCTTATTCTGCTGCGTTGTTCGACACCTTAAAACCAAGTCTCACAGAGTACTCCATCTCTGCCTCATTCGGGCCGCGGATGATTAAGCCGGCCCCACTCCTTTCCTCTGTAGAGGATCCGTCCACATAGAGTACCCAATCCGGTATTGGGTCTAGCACCTCCTTGACTGAGGGTCGTGGGTCAGGGCCCTGCGCTGCCGCTCCTTCCTTAGTAGGAATAGTGCATACGGCCACGAAATCGGCTAGGGCCTGTACTTTGATTGTCTGTTTGGGTCGGTAAATGATGTCGAATTGGGATAACTCCCACCTCAATTTCTCTAAGCGGGCCGACGATTCAGGGGAGGCGAGGATATTCCCTAAAGGTCATTCAGTGAGGACGGGGATCGTGTGTTCCTGGAAATAGTATCGTAGTTTCCTGGAGGTGACGACGAGCACAAAGACTATTTTTTTTATGGCCGGGTATCTGGTCTCTGCGTCCTTGAAAACATGGTTGACCTAGTAGACTGGTCTGTGTATACCTTCGAATTCTCTGACAAGCACTGAGCCGGCGTGGTCGGAGATGGATAGATATAGTAATGTTCCCCCAATATTTAAACATAATAAAAGAGTTAGGCTCTGTTAAAATTTTGTTGAGGCAGCGCCTCACGTACCCCTCACAAGGGCGGCAGCGCCTTAGGATTAAATCATATGGTGGTACCGCACGTGAAGCTCACGTGGGCGTCAATGTGCAAAGCACAGGAGCGCCTAGAATTAAATTCTTAAATGGTGCCCACGTGCATGACTCGTGAGCGCTAATTAAATTCTACATGGGGATATTTCCCTAAAAATTGGTATATTCTCCGTTAAATAGAGCCGTTGGATTAAAAATCCAATGGTGATGATAATTCATCAAATAATAGAATTAAATTCTATTCTGAGGAATATTTTTCCTCAATCATTACAAACAAAAAAAATATTGCTCTCTGTAAAACAGAGAGCCCTTGGTTTAAAAAGCCAATGGTGATTAAAATCACCATTTTACAAAATAAATTATGTATATAGAAAAATATTTCCCCAATCTTGTTAAAAACAAGAAAACATATTCTGTAAAACAGAAACACTTGGATCAAAGATCCAACAGCGGGTAAAATTCCCCAAATCAATTCTGAGACCAATTAAATCAATTGAAATCACTCAATAAGAGATTTTCTCAAAACTAATTAACAAATTTAGCTCTACTATATAAAGGACCCGAGACTTCAAGTCTCGTATAGAGGAAACTCCCTATAAGATTCTGTAAAAATACAGAAGGCTCTAAAAACAACAGAGAATTTAATTCTCTCAAAAAAGAAGATCTCCCTCCTAAAAACCCTAGATTAATGAAAAAAAGAGATCAAAATATCTTATTTACCTATCATATCACATCTAAGGGTTTAACCCTTTTACAAGAACTTAGTTCTTTCTCTGGATCTGAGATCCACAAGACAAGTCTCTCACAAGTTGAGAATTTAATTCTCATCGGGAAAATCTTGTTCTTGAAAATCAAAGATTAGGAGGAGAACATGGATACAAGAACATAAAAAACATGGATTCCATAATACTCCAGGAACTTAGTTCCTTCAAATCAAGAACTTAGTTCTTTAAAAACCCAATCAAGATTCTCATAATAGTAATCTTGGTGATCGTTAATGGTCAAAATACCATTAACAGAGATTTAAGTTCTCTAACAAACATCAGAGATTAAATCTCCAAAAACATAGCGCCTCACGTAAAACACACATGAGTGGCAGAGAAAATTAGTGCTTAGCACTATTGTAGCACCTCACGTGAAAAGCACGTGAGCGCCCAAGGTTAAAAACTCAGCACCTCACATGAAAAGCACGCGAGCGCCCAAAGGTAAAAACTCAGTGCCTTATGTGAAAAGCATGTGAGCGCCAGAAAAGATTAGTGCTTAGCACTATTCCAGCACCTCACGTGAAACACACGTGAGCGCTGTATATCTTAGTGCTTAGCACTGCTGGGTAGTATAGAAATCCAATTTCAGCCCAAATTGGCTAAGTTTCCTGAGGTTAAATCTCTTTGATTTTAAATCAACCGAGCTCATATGCTCGTGATTTCCAAACCGATCTTAGTCTCAAACATGACTAATAATCTCTCATTGATGATATCCAAAATGATATTCATCCCATATCTCCTAAGGTAATCTTAGTCTCAAATATGAATAACGATTTTTAGGTCCACCACGACCCCTTCTTCCCTCAAATACGGGATTTGGTTTAAGGGTACATCTCTCCACACCACTGATATATGTCGTTGTAATTCCTCAACGTCTTCAGAGAGGTGGCGGGTCCCGACAACCAACAACTCTTTTCTCATACCAACTTGATGTTAAATTTCATCAAGACAAGGAATGATACATCCCACATTGATGCACTTCCAAATTGACGTACACACCTCAAATCGGATCGCACCCCAAATTGGGCGCGTTCCATGTCACTATCGTTCACTCTGCCACGTAACAAATACACGTGCGCGTAATATAGATAATGGACCTAAATGTCCTTAAACTAACATTCATCCCCAAAACGGGAATCTTGAACTAAAATGTCCCTAAACTAATATTCGCCTCAAACATGGCAATGTTGGACCCCGATATTCTTAAACTAAAATAATTGAGCCCATATGCTCATTTGTTTCTAAGTTGATTTTAGTCTCAAATATGGGCACCCTGAGGGCGCCCTTTTGTTTGACTAACGATCCTTAAATCAAACCCAAATATCTCATGAACCGATGGACCTCATTTATATGAGATCCGCGTCCTAAGTTCATTCCCGTTGGTGAACCAAGCTACCAACGTGGATCTCGTCAAGCAAAATTCTTGACCTAAACCCAAATCTAAAATATACAGATTTGGACTAATCCGCGCCCTACGTGCGACGACATAAACTAGTCTCTGTATACAATCCACCGGAAACCAAAACAAACAAAAATGCACACGACACGAAGTGAACTGCTGGAGAAGGAGAAAGGGGTTATCGCAATGTGGTAACGTAATTAACTGCAGAGGCTTGCGCTTGCAGGGAAGAGCATCCCCGCAATAAATAAAAAACCCTCACAAATGAGGGGGAATCTGATGAAGTCTGCTACAACAGTCGCGTCTGTTTAAACCTCCGATATATGGTGTCATAAATCAACTTGGTATATTCGGAGAGGTGGATGGATAAGTCCAAATAGCATCTGCCCTCAAATTCAGGTCAGACGTCCTAATGTCCCGGTCCGGTATTTTGGCGGTGAACAAGTAATAGCTCGTCCCTCTCGACCGGTCTGGTGAGAAGCAGTAGGGTCGCCAGGTGCTCCTTGAGTTGTTCGAAAGCGTTTTGGCACCCCTCGGACCATTCGAACCTGGGGATTTTCCTTAAGGCTTTGAAGAAAGGCAGGCACTTTTCTCCGAATCTTGACATAAAACAACTCAACGCAGCTACCCTTCCGGTGGTCGCATGATATCAACATTGCTCTTGGGCGTCGCCATGTTAATGATGGCCCTGATTTTTTCTGGGTTCACTTCGATTTCTCAGTGGGTAACCATGAATCCAAGGAATTTCCCTCTTGTGACGCCGAATGCACATTTAGCTGGATTCAACTTCATCTTGTACTTCCGCATGACGTCGAATGTTTCGCCGAGGTCTGTAGTGTGACCTGCTGATGAGGCGGATTTTACGAGTATGTCATTGACGTAGATTTTCATTTTTTTCCCAATTTGTGGTTTGAACAGCTTGTTGACCAGTCGCTGGTATGTGGCCCCGGCGTTCTTGAGTCCGAAGGGCACCCTATAGCAACAGACTCCCCGATCAGTGGTGAAGGCGATTAGTTCAGAATATTTTAAAATAAAATGAGTCTTTTGTTTTGTGGCCTTGGTAACTTGAGTAATTAAGTCCTTGGGGTGTCTCCACACCTAATGCCCTAAAACCATCTGGTTTGGGAGTCATTGACCCAAAACTTGCTAAGTTTCCAATCGCTAAATAAAACAAGCTAAGCAAGTGTTCTCTCCGCGTTAAAAGTCCTCACGGTTCTTTGTAGAAGAATAATCTTGGCGGAGACGAGTTTTCTATTAAAACAGTTTTTTCACAGAGATATGAATGTATATTTGTATAAGACGTTTTGCATGATAACGAAAGGTGTGTATGAACAAAAATAGGTAAAAGATAGGAGTGAAGAATAAGACTTAGGTTCTCTGTTAAAAACGATTGAAATTCTGATTTAAAACCTAACTTAAGAAAATCTTAACTCCTTTCAAAAATCGTGTGATATTTCATAAGTTTATTTTAGTATGTAATTATGACATGATGACCCTAATCAAAGTTCTTAAAACCTTATGGACACTATCCTCACAATCGCATAAAGACGCGTATGAGCTTATGTTAAACAAATTGCAAGGAGTGAAAAATAGGGTTTAACATTTCTGACATGGGTAATAGAACATCTAACTTTGATCTCTAACTTAAGATTAGAATCAATAGTTTCTCTATGACGCTAACTTGACTGGATTTTGTGGGTGTAATCCGCTGAAAACCCTCAGAAGACAACACTCCTCCTACTAGGGACACCTAGAGGTTAAACGGCTTGTTGCACAAGCTCAGTGCAATCGCGTTTCCTGCGGAAGTGAGGCTAGGATTTTTTATTTTGCTCGAGATGAACAAAAGATAAGTTTGGGGGTATTTGTTCATCTCAGAAAACTGCATTTTAATACCGCTCATTCATTATCTATTTTGTTATATATCGGTGCTATTAACCAGTGTCTGCTCAGTAATTACAGATTACAGGTGTTCGTGATTAAATACTGGAAACAAACTCAATATCATGGATATAGCGTTTGGGAGCCGACACTGCAAACAGAACAGAAAACCGACCGATATCCAAAGAGCTTTTGCAAAATAAATGTGTGCACACAATTTTGGTCCAACACATACAAGTGTGCACATGACTCTTTGATGGCTTGGACCATGGTGGGGCTGCCTTGGCACACACAAATGATGAATTATACAACTAGTGGGCACATGTGAGTGTGATGGGTAATAAATGCAAAAAGTTGTGATGTGAGTTAAAAGTTTGATTTCCCTCCAAAACTACTGGGTACAATACAAGTTTCTACAAAGAAAACAAACAGCACCAGGATGATATTGGAGTTGACACAAGACCACAAAACTAATACGAGCCCATGTGATCGGATTTTGGCCGGCCCCACCATCAATGAATCCAAGCTCGCCGGCCCCCCTTTCCCTGTTTGTCCCCATATTTTCCCTGTCCCTTCCTTGCAGTTACATCACCCCATTCTTATTACTTGTTTAATTTTCTTTTGTACCTATAAAAGCCAGATCAGTGAGCAAGGGAAGGGCTCTCTATTCTCTCTCATTTTCTCATATTCACAATAGATAGTTTTGTTTTAGTTTGTTTTTGGTTTAGGCTTGAGAGTGAGTGGGCTATCATTTGGTTTCTTCTTCTTCTTCCCTCTTGAAGTTTTCTCTTAAGAGCTTCATTATGGAGATTGAACAAGTTACTAATATATTGTACCTCTTCTTTAAGTGTTAATAATATTGTTGTTTCTTTTATTTCTTGTTCTTATTCTTGCTTTGCTTTTATTTTTATTATGATTAACTAATCTCTTTGGTGGTGGTAATGATAAGGAAGTGAGATGAAAGGCTTTGTCTCCTCCTCCTCCTCTTGTTAAATGTTTAATGTGCTTATAAATATGATTCTAACTTAAAGATTGTTTATGTATTGATATGATATGCTATTTTGAAACATGGTTACTTTGTAACCTCCTCATATACCATATTCACTCTCTTTCCCAATTTCAATGTTTAAGCTAAAATCAATTTAGAGTTAAGGTTGCTAAGTTTAGATATGGTATGTTGTGATCAAGTGCTTGACAATCTCTTGGTTTCATATACGATATACTATCACAAATACCTAGCAAACTCATTACTAAAATCATTTGCTCTCATTAACTAATTTGTGTTTTTGATGTTGTGGTAAGCTTGCTAACCCTCGTACTTAATGTTGATACCCTAAGCTCGAACATATAAATGGTAAGTGAACAAAACGGACTCGTTCGTGTTTTGCGGCGAATATCGGAATTTGATGATTTGTGCTCCGCAACCGTCTTGACAAGTCATGCTTCATGCCGGGATCGACGTAAGGACGGACAACTCATGATAAAGGGAGTGTCGAAAGAATCGTCGCGATTCGATCTTCCAAGCCAAAGCCATAACCACTTCTTTCTTAGCTTCTTTGCTTGCTTTTCTTTGTTTTTCGTATTCTTTGTTTTAGTAACAAAACCAACCATTCGTTATTTGTTGAACCTTAAACAAACAAGACTTGATACACAATTCCCTGTGGATCGACCCGTACTTGCCGGCTTGCTATAACACGCAGTACACTTGCGGTTTATAAATTTTAAAACGAGAACGATCTCGAGTGCGCATTCCATTTCCTTAAAATCATATCTGTTTCCAAAACATACGCGTTTGCGCGCACGGGTGAATTCCCAACAAGTTTTTGGCGCCATTGTAGGGGAATTGGTAGTTATTAGGAATTGTTATTTCTAGTTCGTACTCACCTACTAACGTTTAACTCAAATTTTTTTCTAAGCTAACACAAAACTAACAAATTCTTTTCACATTGCTCTCTGTCCTTACAACCTGCTAGCACTCTGTGATTCAACTAAAAAATCAAGTTATACCATTAGAATACTAATATAGCCTGGAACAGCCATACAAATTTCGAGCACAAACACTTTGCATTTGGCCAGCGACATCATCAAGAAATCCGAGCTCGCCGGCCCAAGAAGGTGTTTTTGAGTTTTTCTTTTTGTCTGATCTCCGGTGTGTTATCAGTACTCTAGTGGTATTGTTTGATTTTATAATTTTGAGTATGCAGGAATTGGGGAAAATATATCTCTTTTGACACTAAATATCGTATTTTCCGATATTTCAGGTTTTTCACGGAATTACGACCAGCGATCGTGCGGAGCAAGGCTCAAACTCAATTTCAAGACGTTAGTGAAGTATAGTGCCAAAGATCCGGGTAGTTTGACCCGCGCAAGCGAACAATTAAAGACTCAGATCACTTCAAAAGGGTTTTCTTAAGCAAATCACATCGGTACGTATTTCCTAACACATTCCTCTTGAATCCGACACATTACACTATTCTATCTTCTGTAGGATTCTTCGCACAAACTTGCCACCAATTGAACAGAAAACTAACCGTATTTTTTTGCAGTGCTTAAATTTAAAAAGAAAAAGAATTGCTTAAATTAATTGATTGTTTGAATTTTTTTATTGATTGCGCATTTGCATCTTAATACGGATTTAAGAGCAAAAAGACCAAACAAGATACGGTAAAGGATTTCATCACCTTTTTCCGTAGCCCACAAATCACAAAACTGCATTCTTGCATACCCACAGTAATTTAAAATCAACTAGAACTTTGACTCTAAGAACTCCGCGCTCATTAGGAGAAGTTGACTGTGTTTAGAACACCGCTTAACGGTATATCGTTCACGGGGTGTCTAGGCAAGTGTTCAAGAGAAAGAGTTATCTAATTACGGAACTTCGCGAAAGCGTTGGAAAACCTCCCCTTCTCTCTTGCACTTACCTGGCTTCGTGATCTGTATATCTTGAGTCTGTTTCTCAACACAGTTTTACTTCAACAATCAGGTTTTTGAGCAGATCTAGTTGACTAGCATAACATAGAATGCTAGGGGTATGACATTATTTATTTTTGTGACATTTGTGAATTCTTGTTAATATGGGTGATACACGATTTAATTCAATTTTTCACGATTCTTATTCTTTTTTTTATACTCAATCCCAATTCACTTGTTCAAATTGCCAAAATTCTTCCCACATTCATGACAACTGTCCTTTCTTAGGGGGTGACCAACCGTCCCAGATTTTTGATAATGGTCACCCACCTAACACACTTGAACCCAGTCCCACTTCAATTAGAGACCTAATGATTGAAGATTTAGAGAAAGAGGTCGACAGATTGACTGCTTTAGTATCACCACCATCACAACCCCTTCAACCCGAAACAATTGAACCATCATTAAGGAATGATAATGAGATGGATGCTAAGTTGACCATTTTAGAGAAGGGTATTGAAGTGATGTTTGAGGTCGAGAATCAAACAGCTGCTACTCTACCCATGTGTATACAGCAGTCTGAGCAATTATTTCACGCTCAAACTCAATCTTTGGGTAGAATAGAAGAACAAGCGAAACATTTAGCTGTGAAGATTCTAGGGAGTGAACACAGTCAATTGGAACCCAATAGTTTTAATGTCTGTCATCTACGAAGTCACCCGAGTGAGATAAACGATCAATTGAATTTTGATGATTTCATAGATGACAATGCAATTGAATTGACTAAGTGTTATCAGGACACACAAGAAAAACCTCTGACTGATTTGTGCATTCCAATTTTAGAGGAGGAATCTTGTGATTTTGACGGGTATGGTTTGGATAGATTGTCAGAAGAGATCAATGATCAGGAACCCACAATTTTTGTATCACCTAGTGATATTGTTTCAGAAGAAATGTTAGTGTGGAAACCTACTTTTTTGGATGACATATACCTACCCATTTGTGAATGTGATGAGGAAGAAACGGTATTGGAAGAGTTAGAAAACCATAGTGATAAGAATAGGATTGTGAGAAATCATAGGGAGGAAGACAGCATTGAAAAATATTCTTTCATATTGAGTTTTGAGGAAATTTTTGCGGATGAACTTGATATTCTTGGTGAGTCTGAGTCAGGATCAATTTGGGAACATCCTAAAAACCTTTTTTTTGCTGAACTTTTTGCGGATGAACTCCAGTTTTTACACGAACTTAACTTTGGAACTCAACATGTGCTTTATGAACATTTAATTCATTCAGGGAACAATTCTTTGACCTCTTCAAAACTTCATTTTCATTTTCAGCGTTTCTTGATCTCTACTTTTACACGCCCATGCCCTTCACTACCATCTAACATATACCTTTTCTTTTTCTTTTGTATATACATATTCTTTTACCAGCCATTGCACTATATAGACAAAATCTTTAAATGGCTGGTATTAATTTCTGAACTAACTCAGTCTTTTAACATGTAAATATTGTAATTAGTATTGGGTTTTTTCTTTTTCTTTGAATAAAATTCTCACCCTGATTTCTAAGTCTAGCTACCGGAGACGGGGGCAACGATGAGGACATCGTAAAACTCAGGTTTAGGGGTGAGCACTGCGTTTATTTTGCTGCGTCATGTGTATATTCTGCATTGCATACATATTTAAAAAAAACCATAAAAATTGAAAAAAATTCCTAAAAATATAAAACCTTTTTCATGTTAGCTAGAGGGGAATTTAGATTCGAAATCTGACAGTTCGGTTGATAAGTTAGAAATAACTAAATCTTTTTTGTGAGACTGACGACCCGAAAAATAACCCTCCTTTATGTTTAACCATAGCTGATATACGTCTTTTATAACACTTTACACGTGTTGTATGTTTTTGAGAATTTGATGAAAGTCTGACATGTCTGTAAACTTTTAAAATTTATAAACATTTTTAGGATCAAACAGATTTGTTCTGAGTTAAGTAATATCAAGAATAATTCATAAGTAAGGTGAATATGAAGGATATTATTGAGATTTTAACAGAAGTTATAAGTCTGAAAAATAACTCATCTGAAACCTTGTTGGAGTAATTACACACCTTATCCACATGTAACGTGTGATTTAAAAGAAAAGGCTGGCTATATCTCCGTTTTCACTGAGTTCAGAATAATTTAAAATAAAATGAGTCTTTTGTTTTGTGGCCTTGGAACATGGGTAATTAAGTCCTTGGGGTCCACACCTAATGCCCTAAAACCATCTTGTTTGGGAGTCATTGACCCAAAACTCGCTAAGTTTCCAATCGCCGAATAAAACAAGTTAAGCAAGTGTTCTCTCCGAGTTAAAAGTCCTCACGGTTTTTTGTGGAAGAATAATCTTAGCGGAGACGAGTTTTCTATTAAAACAGTTTTTCACGGAGATATGAATGTATATTTGTATAAGACGTTTTGCACGATAACGAAGGGTGTGTATGAACAAAAACAGGTAAAAGGTAGAAGTGAAGAATAAGACTTAGGTTCTCTGTTAAAAACAATTGAATATCTGACTTGAAACCTAACTTGAGAACAAAAACTTGAGAAAATCTTAACTCCTTTCAAAACTCGTATGATCCTTCAAAAGTTTATCCTAGTCTGTGATTATGACATGATGACCATAATCAAAGTTCTTAAAACCTTATGGACACTATCTGCACAATCACGTAAAGACGCGTATGAGCTTCTGACTTTGGTAATAGAACTTCTAACTTTGATCTCTAATTTAAGATTAGAATCAACAGTTTCTCCACGACGCTAACTTGACTGGATTTTGTAGGTGTAATCCGCCGAAAACTCTCAGGAGACAACACTCCTCCTACTAGGGACACCTAGAGGTTTAACGGCTTGTTGTACATGCTCAGTGCAATCGCGTTCCCTGCGGAAGTGAGGCTAGGATTTTTTGTTTTGCTCGGGATGAACAAAAGATAAGTTTGGGGGTATTTGTTCATCTCAGAAAACTGCATTTTAATACTGTAAGTCCATGCTACCGCTCTCGGTACTTACGGGCTTGCGGAAATGACGAAAAACGATTTTTCTAGAGGAGGTAACATGGACTCAAAACGGATCTTTGTTAAACTATCTACCTAACAACCTAACTAGAAGTTGTTAACTACTCGGTTAGGGGGCTATACATTTCTTTCTTGAACTCCTTCGTCTTCAACTCTCGATGGTGTACGGATCGGCTTCACCCCGTCGTCTCCTTGCGCCGAAGATCGATCCACCCGAAAGCTTCTACCTTTGGCTTCTTCGTCGAACTTTGAAGAAATTAGTTCACTCGGTTTGCTAAACCTTGTGAACTAGAGTGAGTAGAGGAGAGTGTGTTGGGATTTTTCTCTATGGTTCTTGCTTCTCAACACATGAGACAAGTGAACCATAGACTAGAGAGAGGGAGAGCAAGAGGAAGAGGATGAGAGCTCAAACACAAGAGAGAGAAAGGAAATGAGAGAATGAGCAAGACTTTTCTCTCTTGGCTCTCATAATCCAAAGCCATCATAACCAATAATAGCAATCAAGTATTAGTGATGGTTTAAGTCAAAATAGCCATATCATTTCATGCACTCATTTTGCACAAGATAAACAAGCAAGCCAAAGTCTTTGCCATGAAATGATAGCTATTGTCATGATGATGGTCAACTAGTCCAACATAGTCAACCGGTCAACAAAGTCAACAAGTCAACAAAATCAACCCCTCAACAACCATGTCACTATAATACTTAATTAATATTAATGTTAATCATATATCATATTCTCATTAGGGTTGAGCAAAAAGTCAATAGTCAACAGTCAACGGTCAACAACCCTAATGAGAATCCTCTGCCTCTGTCTCTCCGTCAACTGTGCATACACACCCGCATCCGCGTTCCGAGGAACACGAATACATACTAGAAAAAACCAATCCCAAAACGTACACTAGGATCTGGCTTAAACCAAAGCCCGCTAGTGTTAACTGTCCGGACACTGTACGTGCACAAGTGCACAGATGTGACCGAACCCTGTCGCAAAACCATGCGACCTCTACTTTTTTGCCTAAAGGCGAATAGCTTTCTGTGTGGGACTCTAAAGACTCGACACTACGCTGGCAGTGGGTTTAACTGTTAGTTGTATGTATGCCCTAGAGGCCAGTATTGTACAGATGTTGTATATTATATTGGATGCTTGGACATATATAGAGATGACTTTCTTGCTCGATATGATAGTATGCTATCTGGTTACTCTTTATCTTAACATGTACACTAATCTCTTTATACTGTCTTGTAGTTACATGTTGGTAAAGCCCTTAGGATGTGTACTTGACTACCTGGACTATGATGCAGATCATACTAGTGGGGACATGGTAGTCCATAAGTACATCCTTCAAGGTCCCTAGTCGTGGGTGTATCGAGACGGGGCATCGATATACCAGAGTAGACTAGCGTATATGCTTCTCGACCCATGTGATGGGCGATGGATGATCCCATATCCATTGGTGTTTGACATCAGAGATGGTATACGGGTGCTCAGTGGAGACTGGGTACACTGGACGGACTCGCCGAGAACTCCCAGATGGTATTATACCTCACGTCAGATGGCAGTTCTCAGGTGACACTTGTGCAGGTTAGTCTGTAGACCCGAGATCGTCATAGAGTCTTGTGTGATTCCCACTGTGCTTTGATCTCCACCTTACCACGTCCATGAGGGCATGCAAAACGGTGGTCTTTGGGTACAGTCCCGAGTCACATGGAGGCAATGAGCGATAGGAGGGGTTTCATCTCTCCCGGTATTGGGGGTTGATGTTGCGCTGTGCTCGATTGGCCGTAACAGGGAAGTCCTTGGCCAGGGCTGATCAGAGATTTGCTGGTAAGTGTTACCAGTAGTTTCTCGACCCGTTATGAGCCTCACATCGGCACGACTTATCGAGTATTGGGGTCTGACGTTTACCACCCCTAGACTTGATATGCGACGTATCAGACGAACAGACCGGACTGTACGGTAAGTGTTACTGGTTGGATTCACAGGAGTGTGAGCGGGCTAGCTCGTCGATCTTCTGATCGCTCAATACCCGGGTGGCCGTTACGTTTAGCAGACCGCTTGCGGCTTGTGGGTGCTTGATATGATCATCACCTGCTACCGGCGTATTGACGAGTCTTTAGAGTCCTACACAGAGGTTTCCTGGCTCAAGCGAAACGAAATAGGAGCGCATATGAGATATGTGCAGGACCGAGAATAATGCGTGTATGTGATACCGCATTTCATTCTCGTGATATATGTTTCGATTGGTGATATTCGATATGACCTAGTTATCGAATCATAGATTCGATAAATCGATACATTGGATTCTAGTCGGTTATGTGCGACATGACCGGATCATTGAATCAAATGTTGATTTAATGATTTAATGCATAATAATATATTTGATATATTACTTTGCATTGACTAGTATTGGTTCACTTTAAATGGATATTCTCACTTAACGTGCAAATTGTATATGTGATATACTTTTGTGCACATGTTAGTATCATGTTTGATGATGCTTGCTCATTAGGTTAAGTGTATAGAATTAAACCTAGGTTAAGAAAGTGATTAGGGTTTTCATTTATCCATTCTTTTATTTATTCATTTTTGGAAAAAGAATGGCATAAGAATACAAAATGGTTGCTTTCATTCTTGAACATTGTTGAAGCTTCATGAAGCTTTGACTTTGTGACCATTTTGTCTTCACATTAAACCCTAACCATTCTTCTAACCTTAGTTAACTCTCTACACTTAACTATGGTTCTCTTTATGATAAGTATTGATTTAATTTTATTTTATCTAAACACTTATCATATTCTTTCTTCTTCTTCATCTTCATCTTCAAAGAAAAGCTTAAGGTCCATCAATGGCAACTTGAGCTAAAGTGAGATAAATCCAATTCTAAAGTGAACCCACCTCCTATTTCTTCACCCTCTACCTCTTGCCAAGTTGTTTAGGGTGTTTTCTTCACAAGTTTCACAACTTTGTGAAGTCGGAGCTTGAACTTGTGATGCCTCGACGTAGATCGTCTTTGACACGAAGCCGACGACCTATTCCGCTCGCTTTCCCGATGAAGCCGATGAACGAGTCTAGGATTGGAAAAGGACAGCGAGAGGACCATTACGTGGAGCTAGGGAAGTGGATATCCGGATCTACAAAGGTTGTAGCATCTAACTTTTAGTTAAGTAGTTAACTAGATTATCTTTTCGCCTAAACATCTAGTCTAAGATCCGTAGTCTAGGGTTTCTCGGCACCATTTTTTTTAAATTGGCATGTTCGATGCCTTGTGAGACCTCACTAGAGTGCCTAGGAACCTTTCACTGGTATCAGAGCCTAGCTAGAGCCTTAGGCGAAGTCTAGACGCAATTTGAAGCCCGAACGAACCCGAAACCCTAAACTTAACATGCTCTCTGTACATTTTCTAAAATCTGGGATTTTTCAAGATTAAAAATGCCTAAAAAATTCAGCAGGAATATCTAAGAATTATGGTGAAACACGAACTCATGAAGCTTCCAAACAGCCGCGGAAACGCGGCAGAAGCATGGCTTCTGCCGCTGTTCCGCGGCCAACTGTTCACATTACCCAATATTGTTTGCATAGTAATTCTTCTTTTCTGGTGCTGAGTTT
Organism: Agapanthus africanus; assembly: GCA_030015575.1. Lineage (NCBI taxonomy): Eukaryota > Viridiplantae > Streptophyta > Magnoliopsida > Asparagales > Amaryllidaceae > Agapanthus > Agapanthus africanus. The sequence goes on from JASDDO010000016.1 coordinate 22,849,933, forward strand.
TATGGGAATTTTTAATAATTATTCAAGAGTTGAATTTTCTGGGGTTGCTTTGGGGATTCGGTGTTTCGATCGGGGTATCAAATTTCGTCTTTGTGTATTTCCGGATAATTTTTTTGAATATGTTAAAAAGTTCGACCGGATATAAATACCCAATTTTTCCCCTGTCGGGAAATTTCCAAGTGTTGGATTTTTCCGTAGTTTAACGACGTTCTAAGTAGTGCAAGTAATGCGATGGACCCTCTAGAAGACAACAAACATTAACTCGATTATGTGACCGTCTTGAACTGCCCTTTGAACCTTCGGGTTTGGGGCAGTACGGCGTGCCACATGTGAGGCGTTGGCTTGACCCTTCTACGGCTGGACCGTTGGTACTGAGGCACGAACTGAATGTTGCTAGACTTATTTCATGTGTTGGACTGTATCGGGAAAACTTGGGTATTCGACTGTTCGATCGGAAAGTTTAACATTTTCTGTTTATCTGGAATGTGATACAATAATTGGAATTCACAAACAGTTATGAGATAACTGAATGAATGTTATAAATCTAGCAGTTTAGTCCCACATAACATTGAAAAGAGTTTTCGATAATGAGACTAAAATGCGGGATTTATATTTGTTAGGCATGTGATGTCTAAGTATTTCATTTGATTAGGCATGCGATGTCTAAAGAAGTTGCGGATTCCAATTGTTGTAGTTTTACACTTTCTTTTCTGTGACCGTAAGTGTAGTATATTCATATCGCCGGTTTCGTTGCTATACGTCAACGACAATTGGGGTATGCATACTTACTTACGTTGATGGCATGTGATGTTATGTGTTGCTGGATATGTTATATTGGATCGTCATGTTCGAATAGCCGGGGGGTTTTTATGTGAGATGAGTGCTTTTCATTTTCATTCATGTAAAAACTTGTATGTAATATTCTTTTATTTGGGGCACTTCCAGGTAGCGGAAGTTGTCACCCTTTGTATATTATTTACTTTTCCGTATTAGGATAGACCTAAGGAGGGGAGCACAAGTAACCGGGTTCTGGGGTCCAGTGGGAGACCAACTCGAGGAGTCGAGTCCGGGTCTCCTAACCCTAGAATTGGCAGGGTTGCTTGCCGCTCTCGTAGGGGTCTAGGGGTGTGGGATTGGCTATTCATCACGACCGTGGAATCCGTGTTTTATACTGGCTCGTATTGAAAACACGGACGTCCTAGTATATCCAATATTTCATATGTTTATTCTGCTGCGATTCTGTGATGTGATTCTGTGATGGATTTAGTATATAGTATATATGATATATTATATAGACGTTACTTATGTTTTACACCCGCGCTAGCCCTGCCCTGCTCTGTCGTTAGTTACCTAACCTAACGGTGCACGAGGGGACATCGAGGTGAATGCGGATGGCATAAGTATACGTCATATCTATCTGTGATGTTTAGGTATTTAAATGATGGGACTTCATTAATGTGATTAATGAAAGATAAGAAACCTAAGATGTTGTGGAATCGAATTTTAAAATAAAACAGGTAGCTACAGTTCTTGCTTTGCCCAGCGGTATATATGATATATCCTGCACCTTATTCGATGAGGAAAGGACCGAGATCCCTTCACCGGGAGTGACTCCTTTAGCAATAACTGGCAGATGCTACACACTCGGTTTGCTTTTTGATTGCTTCTATAGTTTATGCTTTGCACGGTGATATATATGATATATCCCGCACCTCATTCGACGAGGAAAGGGCCGACGATCCCTTCACCGGGAGTGACCCCTTTAGCAAAACTAGAAAAGCCTCAAAATCACTCCATTTTTAAAACTTCATTTGATTCTACAACGATATCAAGTTCATTACGCTCATGGTTTTATGAAAACCTGCGTAGCCCTCCGTCATTTCAGATAAGTACTAGTAAGTATTCGTGCTACGTTTGTTGACTATGTTAAGGCGTAGTGTGCGGTAGCTGACCAGTATTTATCTGCTTATGCATATGATGCAGATTGGATTAGGGTAGTCGTGCGACTTTGTTGACTATGTTAAGGGTCGTGCGGGTGGGTTTAATTCAATCAGGAAATGACGGGTTGAACTTGACTAGCACTTGTGATTTGTTGACTATGTTAAGGTCATATAGATGCTAGGGGCAAAATATTATCGGGAATTTCAAGTGTTGAAATTTGCAATGAGATTGCATACCTTCTATGAGATAGTTGGATCCCGATACCCGCTGCGAGTAAGACTTACTCCTGGGAGAGTTTTACACATTGCAATTAGCTGATCAAGTAGGTGTCTAGAAAGGTGTCAACGGGGTTACGCCTCTGGGAAAACGAGGTTTACATTAATTAGGTTTGTGCGAAAGCACGGGGGACCTCCCTCAAAGTACCGACACTGGCCTGGCTGAAAGATTGGCGAACTTGTAGTGTGTAATTAATCCTGGCTAGTCTTTCCTTTTAGGGTTTGGAGGAAGATTTGATAAAAAGCAGTGGGAGCCATCCTGATTAGATAAGATAATAACCAATCTGATCTTGCACGAGCATACGCTAAAGTGTTTTCTTCTCTCTCTCTCCAGGTAGCGACCAGTTCATGCCTTAATCAAGATAATAATATGAATGTATTGACCGAACCTGCATGTTATACTGTGCTGGGGAACGTTGGTTCCGTTCTTTCTTATAAGAGTTATAGGAATGAACAGGATATAGGGGAATACCAGGATTCCCATGCCACCCGAATGAAGAAAGTACATGTTGATGCATTTTCTTCGGGTGTGTTCGTTACTGAGAACTGTTTCTCTATTTGCTCTATGTCCTGGGTATTGGATACCGGGTCGGGATCCCATATATGTAATCAGTTATATGGGCTAAGGAAAGGTAGAGAACTTGGAGAAGGTGATAAAGACATTAGAGTTGGAAATGGTGCAATTGTTGCAGCTAAAACTGTCGGAGAATATCACCTTGTATTACCAACCGGTAATACATTGGTTCTGAACGAATGCTATTACATGCCGAACCTGATATGCAACATTATATCGGTTTCTTTGTTGAGTAAAGAGGGATATAATTTTGTATTACAGGACAATGTTATGAACATTTTCCGTAACCAAAAGTTGGTTGGATCAGGCACGTTGTGCAATGACATTTATGTTCTAAATCAATCAACAGTTCTGAGCATAATAAACACACACAAGAGGAAGAGTTCAGAACTGAACGAACCCTACTTGTGGCATTGTAGACTGGGTCACATCAATATGACATGACTGGCTAAATTGCATAAGGATGGATATTTGAAACCTTTCGAATTTTCATCTTATGACACTTGCCAGTCATGTCTCAAAGGCAAGATGACCAAAACTCCGTTTACGGGACACGGAGAAAGAGTTACCGAACTCTTGGGACTAATACATAGTGATGTATGCGGTCCCATGTCTACACATGCCAGAGATGGTTCTTCATACTTCATTACATTCACTGACGATCTCTCTAGGTTCGGGTATGTGTTCCTGATGAAACACAAATCAGAAGCTTTTGAGAAATTTAGGGAATATAAACAAGAAGTTGAGAACCAAACCGGAAAAAGTATTAAAATCCTACGATCTGATCGAGGAGGTGAATACTTAAGCAATGAATTCCTGGACTTCCTAAAAGAGAATGGGATTCTCTCTCAGCTGACTCCTCCATATACACCACAGCACAACGGTGTATCAGAACGGAGGAATCGCACCCTATTAGATATGGTGCGCTCTATGATGAGCACAGCTGAGTTACCTATTTCCTTCTGGGGTTATGCGCTTGAAACAGCAACATACCTATTGAATCAAGTTCCATCTAAATCTGTACCTACCACACCATATGAGATATGGAGTGGGAAGAGACCATATTTTAAACGAGTTAAGATATGGGGTTGTCCGGCCTATGTCAAAAGGCAAAATCCAGACAAACTCGAGGCACGGTCAGTTCTTTGCAAGTTTTTGGGATATCCTAAGAATTCCCAAGGATATTTTTTCTACCATGCTGAAGAACAAAAAGTGTTTGTTTCTCAATATGCCACCTTTTTAGAAAAGGAATTCCTTGAAAAAGAAATTAGTGGCAAAGTGGTAGAGCTGGAAGAAATTCCAGATACACAAACTATAACTGAAGATTTAGTGGAACCAGAGGATTCGATAGTACCCGACGAACCCCAGCCTCTCCGCCGATCCAGTAGGGTTTCTCGTCCACCTGAGAGATACTACGGTTTTCTCATTGATGGTGGAAGCGAGGATTGCATTATGGAAGATGATGACCCGACTAGTTTCGAGCAGGCCATCACGAGTGGTGACTCAGTGAAATGGCTGGATGCTATGCGGTCCGAGATGGAATCCATGTACACCAACAAAGTATGGACATTGGACGTTGCTCCTGAAGGGGTAAAACCCATTGGGAGCAAGTGGATCTTCAAGAAGAAACTTGGTGTAGATGGGAAAGTGGAGACTTTCAAAGCTAGACTTGTAGCAAAGGGTTTTCGTCAAAGACCAGGTGTGGACTATGACGAGACCTTTTCTCCAGTGGCTATGCTTAAATCCATCCGGATCATGCTTGCCATCGCTGCATATCATGATTACGAAATCTGGCAAATGGATGTTAAGACCGCCTTTCTAAACGGTGCTTTAGAAGAGTGCGTGTACATGACTCAGCCAGAGGGCTTCGTAGACAGTGGGAGCAGAGGGAAGGTGTGCAAGCTGCTTAAATCCATTTATGGATTAAAGCAAGCATCGCGGAGTTGGAACATCTGCTTTGACGTCGTTATCAAAGAGTTTGATTTCGTCAAAAATCCAGATGAACCTTGTATCTACAGGAAGGTGGCAGAGAGTAAGGTTGTCTTGCTTGTATTGTACGTGGACGACATACTCTTGATAGAAAATGATATTCCTATGCTGTAATCGGTCAAGCTCTTCTTATCACAAAGATTCTCAATGAAAGATCTTGGTGATGCCTCCTGCATATTGGGAATTAGGATCTATAGAGATAGATCCAAAAGGATTTTGGGATTGTCCCAATCCAGGTACATTGACACCATACTAAAGAGGTTTAGTATGGAAGAGTCCAAGCGTGGGAACTTGCCCACGATCTCTGGAGTCACTCTCTCCAAAGAGATGTCTCCCAAGACTGATTTGGAGAGAGCTCGCATGCAGGGGATACCCTATGCTTCGGCAGTAGGCTCTATCATGTATGCGATGCTATGTACCAGACCCGATGTGGCATACTCACTAAGTGTAGTGAGCAGGTATCAAGCTGATCCTGGAGAGAGTCACTGGACAGCTGTGAAGAGCATTCTCAAGTACTTGCGAAGGACTAGAGATATGTTCTTGGTGTATGGTAACGGAGAGCTCCAAGTGGAGTCCTTTACCGATTCGAGCTTCCAGAGTGATAAGGACGACTCTAAGTCGCAGTCGGGTTTTGTCTTTACCCTTTACGGAGGGGCGGTTAGCTGGAAGAGTTCCAAGCAGGAAACCGTGGCAGACTCGACGATGGAGGCTGAATACATCGCTGCCAACGATGCTGCCAAAGAGGCTGTCTGGATCAAGAAGTTCATTACTGAACTTGGAGTGGTTCCGTCCATTGAGCGTCCAATACCTTTGTATTGTGATAACAATGGAGCGGTGGCTTTGGCCAAGGAACCCAGGTCCCATCAGCGATCCAGGCATATTCTGAGGCGGTATCACCTGATCCGGGAGATAGTTGATCGCCGGGAGATCGAGGTCAGGAGGGTTGACACGAAGAACAACACGGCGGATCCACTCACGAAGGCCATTCCCCAGACACAGTTTGAGAGACTCTTCGGGATACTTGGTATGCGATACTACAGCAGCTGGCCCTAGTGCAAGTGGGAGATTGTTAGTTGTATGTATGCCTAGAGGCCAGTATTGTACAGATGTTGTATATTATATTGGATGCTTGGACATATATAGAGATGACTTTCTTGCTCGATATGATAGTATGCTATCTGGTTACTCTTTATCTTAACATGTACACTAGTCTCTTTATACTGTCTTGTAGTTACATGTTGGTAAAGCCCTTAGGATGTGTACTTGACTACCTGGACTATGATGCAGATCATACTAGTGGGGACATGGTAGTCCATAAGTACATCCTTCAAGGTCCCTAGTCGTGGGTGTATCGAGACGGGGCATCGATATACCAGAGTAGACTAGCGTATATGCTTCTCGACCCATGTGATGGGCGATGGATGATCCCATATCCATTGGTGTTTGACATCAGAGATGGTATACGGGTGCTCAGTGGAGACTGGGTACACTGGACGGACTCGCCGAGAACTCCCAGATGGTATTATACCTCACGTCAGATGGCAGTTCTCAGGTGACACTTGTGCAGGTTAGTCTGTAGACCCGAGATCGTCATAGAGTCTTGTGTGATTCCCACTGTGCTTTGATCTCCACCTTACCACGTCCATGAGGGCATGCAAAACGGTGGTCTTTGGGTACAGTCCCGAGTCACATGGAGGCAATGAGCGATAGGAGGGGTTTCGTCTCTCCCGGTATTGGGGGTTGATGTTGCGCTGTGCTCGATTGGCCGTAACAGGGAAGTCCCTGGCCAGGGCTGATCAGAGATTTGCTGGTAAGTGTTACCAGTAGTTTCTCGACCCATTATGAGCCTCACATCGGCACGACTTATCGAGTATTGGGGTCTGACGTTTACCACCCCTAGACTTGATATGCGACGTATCAGACGAACAGACCGGACTGTACGGTAAGTGTTACTGGTTGGATTCACAGGAGTGTGAGCGGGCTAGCTCGTCGATCTTCTGATCGCTCAATACCCGGGTGGCCGTTACGTTTAGCAGACCGCTTGCGGCTTGTGGGTGCTTGATATGATCATCACCTGCTACCGGCGTATTGACGAGTCTTTAGAGTCCTACACAGAGGTTTCCTGGCTCAAGCGAAACGAAATAGGAGCGCATATGAGATATGTGCAGGACCGAGAATAATGCGTGTATGTGATACCGCATTTCATTCTCGCGATATATGTTTCGATTGGTGATATTCGATATGACCTAGTTATCGAATCATAGATTCGATAAATCGATACATTGGATTCTAGTCGGTTATGTGCGACATGACCGGATCATTGAATCAAATGTTGATTTAATGATTTAATGCATAATAATATATTTGATATATTACTTTGCATTGACTAGTATTGGTTCACTTTAAATGGATATTCTCACTTAATGTGCAAATTGTATATGTGATATACTTTTGTGCACATGTTAGTATCATGTTTGATGATGCTTGCTCATTAGGTTAAGTGTATAGAATTAAACCTAGGTTAAGAAAGTGATTAGGGTTTTCATTTATCCATTCTTTTATTTATTCATTTTTGGAAAAAGAATGGCATAAGAATACAAAATGGTTGCTTTCATTCTTGAACATTGTTGAAGCTTCATGAAGCTTTGACTTTGTGACCATTTTGTCTTCACATTAAACCCCAACCATTCTTCTAACCTTAGTTAACTCTCTACACTTAACTATGGTTCTCTTTATGATAAGTATTGATTTAATTTTATTTTATCTAAACACTTATCATATTCTTTCTTCTTCTTCATCTTCATCTTCAAAGAAAAGCTTAAGGTCCATCAATGGCAACTTGAGCTAAAGTGAGATAAATCCAATTCTAAAGTGAACCCACCTCCTATTTCTTCACCCTCTACCTCTTGCCAAGTTGTTTAGGGTGTTTTCTTCACAAGTTTCACAACTTTGTGAAGTCGGAGCTTGAACTTGTGATGCCTCGACGTAGATCGTCTTTGACACGATGCCGACGACCTATTCCGCTCGCTTTCCCGATGAAGCCGATGAACGAGTCTAGGATTGGAAAAGGACAGCGAGAGGACCACTACGTGGAGCTAGGGAAGTGGATATCCGGATCTACAAAGGTTGTAGCATCTAACTTTTAGTTAAGTAGTTAACTAGATTATCTTTTCGCCTAAACATCTAGTCTAAGATCCGTAGTCTAGGGTTTCTCGGCACCATTTTTTTTAAATTGGCATGTTCGATGCCTTGTGAGACCTCACTAGAGTGCCTAGGAACCTTTCATTAACCACAGACCGCAAGCGGCACTAGCTGTGCGTAACGGTCCCCAGGTAGATGCCGACAAGAAGACTGACGAGGTGAAACCCATCTGAACTCCTACTGAGCCTGAATGTGACAGTCTCCGTACAGTCCGGTCTGTTCGTCTGATACATCGCATGGCGGGCCTAGGGGCGGTAAACGTCAGTCCCCTAATAGCGGTACAAGTCGTGTCGGGATGAAGCTCAGAACACCCTGAGATAACACTGGAAACCTACCAGTATATCTCGCTTGCCCTGGCCAGGGACTACTCGTGTAATAGCTCTCCTAGACACAGCGCGATGACAACCCCCAATACCGGGAGAGACGAATCCTGTCTAACCGTCACTGCCTCCAAGTGCTTCGGGACTGCACCCAAAAACTACCTGTTTGCACGACTCCTTTAAGTCGTGGTAGGGTAGTAATCAAAGTACAGTGGGAACACACTCGAGGCGAAGTGACAGTGTCAAGTCAGCGGACTAAGCTGTACTCATGTCACCTGGGAACTGATAACTGACGATAGGTATAATACCAACCAACAGTTCCCGACGAGTCCTGTCCAGTGTACTCGTAACCTAACGAGCACCCGCATACTATCTCCAGTACGACGTACTGACGGCTGTGGGACAGACCGTCTCCCACACTGGGATGAGAAGCGCATACGCTAGTCTACTCTGGAGTATCGATGCCCTGTCTCGATAGTCCTGCGACTAGGGACCTGCATAAGGATGTGCTTATAGATTACCCAGCCCCCACTAGTGTGACTGCCATCACAACGCTGGTAATCAAGTAAAGATCCTAAGAGCTCCACTAATGTGTATAGGTGATATACTAAAATAAACACATGTACATATTGAAGTAGAAACAAACCAAGTAGCATACTACTATATTGAGCAAGATTGTTTATACAAGGTGAATATCCCAAGCTTCCATTAAGTAATATACAAACTAGTATGATACAGTAATGGCCTCTAGGGCATATACACTAACAATCTCCCACTTGCACTAAGGCCATGTACTGGCGTATCGAAGACCTATCATCTCGATCAGCCGCTCGAATTGAGTCTGGGGTAAGGCCTTTGTGAGTGGATCAGCAGTGTTATCTTCCGTAGAAACTCTCCGAACCTCGATCTCCTGGCGACCCACGATCTCCCTGATCAGGTGATACCGCCTTAAGATGTGTCTGGACTTCTGATGGGACCTTGGTTCCTTTTCTAAAGCTATAGCCCCGTTGTTGTCGCAATACAGAGGTATTGGATCAACAATGGATGGAACCACCTGAAGTTCAGTTAAGAACTTCCTTACCCAGACAGCTTCTTTTGCGGCATCTGCAGCAGCGATATATTCCGCTTCCATCGTCGAGTCAGCAACGGTTTCCTATTTGGAACTCTTCCAACACACCGCCCCTCCATTGAGGGTAAAGACATAACCCGACATGGACTTGGAATCATCCTTGTCACTTTGGAAGCTGGAGTCAGCAAAGGCCTCGATCTGGAGGTCTTTTCCGCCATACACCAAGAACATCTCCTTAGTCCTTCTCAGGTACTTGAGAATGTTCTTTACTGCTATCCAATGTTTCTCCCCAGGGTTTGACTGATACCGGCTTACTATACTCAGTGCATAAGCTACATCTGGTCTGGTACACAACATCGCATACATTATAGAGCCTACCGCAGAAGCGTAGGGTATAATAGACATGCGATCCCTTTCCAAATCAGTCTTGGAAGACATCTCTTTGGAGAGGGTGATCCCGTGACAAGCCGGTAGATTACCGCGCTTGGAATCTTCCATACTGAATCTTTTCAGTATGGTGTCGATGTACCTGGACTGTGAAAGTCCTAATATCCTCTTGGATCTGTCACGATAGATCCGGATCCCCAGAATGTATGAGGCATCACCCGGGTCTTTCATGGAGAACCTGTGTGACAAGAACCCCTTGACAGATTGTAGCATAGGAATGTCATTTCCTATTAAGAGAATGTCATCCACGTATAAAACGAGGAATACTACAGTTCTCGCTACAAATCTACTATAGATGCATGGTTCATCTGGATTTTTGATAAAGCCAAATTCCTTGACCGTCTCATCAAAACAGATGTTCCAACTCCGCGATGCCTGCTTTAGTCCATAGATGGACTTAAGCAACTTGCACACCTTTCCGCTGCTCCCACTCTGAATGAAACCCTCTGGCTGGTCCATATAAACACACTCCTCTAAATTTCCGTTTAGAAAAGCGGTCTTTACGTCCATCTGCCAAATCTCATAATCGTGGAAGGCAGCAATGGCAAGAAGGATCCGAATGGATTTCAGCATAGCTACTGGAGAAAAGGTCTCGTCATAGTCCAAACCAGGTCTTTGACGAAAACCCTTTGCAACCAGTCTAGCTTTATAGGTCTCAACCTGTCCATCTACACCAATCTTCCTTTTGAAGATCCACTTGAATCCTACGGGTTTTACCTCATCTGGAGCAACGTCCAACGTCCATACTTTGTTGGTGTACATGGACTCCATTTCGGTCCGCATTGCATCCAGCCATTTTACCGAGTCAACGCTCTGAATGGCCTGCTGGAAGCTAGTCGGCTCATCATAATCTATGATACAATCCTCTCTATCCCCGTCTATGAGAAAATCGTAGTATCTCTCGGGCGGATGAGACTGCCTACTACTCCTGCGGAGCGGCGTAGGAATGTCATTTTCTTTTGAACCCTCTGGTTCCACTAAGCTTTCAGTAATAGTCTGTGGTTCTGGAATTTCTTCCAGTTCTATTTCGCTCCTACTTGTTTCCTTCTCTAAGAACTGGTGTTCTAGAAAATGGGCATTACGAGAAACAATGATCTTTTGTTCCTCTGCGTAATAGAAGAGATATCCCTTGGAGTTCTTTGGATATCCCACAAACTTGCACTCTACTGAGCGTGCCTCGAGCTTGTCCGCATGCTGCTTTTTGACAAAAGCTGGACTTCCCCATGTCTTAATGTGATTAAGATAGGGTCTCTTCCCACACCACATCTCATATGGTGTAGTAGGCACAGTCTTAGTCGGAACTCGGTTCAAAAGGTATGCAGCTGATTCTAGTGCATATCCCCAGAATGATCGCGGTAACTCAGCGTTACTCATCATGGACTGTACCATATCCAATAGGGTTCGGTTCCGTCTCTCCGATACACCGTTATGTTGCGGAGTGTATGGAGGAGTAAGCTGAGAGAGAATTACGTTCTCTTTTAAATAGTCCAGGAACTCGGCACTCAAGTATTCACCACCTCGATCCGATCTTAGAATCTTGATACTTTTGCCGGTTTGTTTTTCTACTTCATTCTTATATTCCTGGAACTTTCCAAAGGCTTCGGATTTATGTTTCATTAAGAAGACATAACCGTAGCTTGAAAAGTCATCCGTAAAAGTAATGAAGTAAGAATAATCGCTTCGCGCATGTGTAGACATTGGACCGCACACGTCGCTGTGTACGAGTCCCAAGAGCTCGCTCGCTCTTTCTCCGTGTCCAGTGAACGGAGTCTTTGTCATCTTTCCTTTGAGACAGGATTGACAAGTGGCATACGATTGATATTCGAACGGATTCAAATATCCTTCTGTATGTAACTTCGTCAACCTTCTCTCATTGATGTAACCCAGTCTACAATGCCATAAGAAAGTCTGATTTATTTCCGGAGACATTCTTTTGTGTGTATTCTGGACATTGAAAATCTATGGTTGGTTTAATACGTATATACCATTGCTTAATGTACCTGACCTAATCAGAACTTGATTAAGGTGAATGTTTACAAAATTACTTACAAACGCAAATTCATAACCTTCTTTAGAAATCAAAGATACAGAAATGATATTACAAGTTGCGTTGGATACAAAAAAGCAATTACGTAAAACCAAAACATGTCCATCTGACATTCCCAGGTGATAGTCCCCCACGGCCTTAGCATCCATGCTAGCTCCGTTTGCAACTTTGAGGGTCATGTCACCTGCCTTCAAAACCCTACGGTTTCTCAACGCCTGCAAAGAATTACAGATATGAGATCCTGATCCGGTATCCAATACCCAGGAAGTAGAGTTTATTGATAGACAGTTTTTAATAACATACACACCTGAAACTGAAGCCGCAACTTGCTTCAGTTCCTGTGTCCTGGCTTTCCAAGCCCTGCAATCTTTCTTCCAGTGTCCACTCTTATGACAGAAAAAGCACTCTTCCTTATCCACAAGCCTTCCCGCTACCTTTGTTGCTTTTGCTTTTCCCTTCGTATCCACTTTACTAACACCGCCCCTTGGTTTGGCAGGGGCTTTCTTCTTCTTTCCCTTGGCTTTCGCCTTGGACCTAGAAGATGAAGATCCTCCTACAAACAAAGTGGATGTTTCCCTACCTTTCTGTAGGGTGCCCTCTGCACTCCTCAGCATGTTGAGGAGTTCTGAAAGTTCAACTTCTTTTTCTTGCAAGTTGAAGTTCAGGATAAACTGGGCGTAAGTGGAAGGAATGGACTGGAGAATCAAGTCCATATAGAGCTCATTCTCCAACGTGGTCCCAAGGTCCGCGAGCTCCTCTATGTAGCCAATCATCTTAAGCACGTGTTCCGCTATCGATGATCCGATGGCCAACCTTGCCGAAAATAACTTCTTCGACACTTCGTATCTTGCGATACGAGATTGCTCTCCATACAGTTCTTTTGTATGGAGAAATATGGATTCGAGGTCCATATTCTCGTGCCTCCTCTGATGTTCGTTGTCCATAGAGGCAAGCACGAGGCACCTGGCCTTCGCGCAATCGATCTCCCAAGTCTTACGGATTTCCTTATCCGTGATGCTGGAGGTGGGACCTGGGACAGGGGGAGCTTTGGTGGTAAGAAGATACCCCAACTTGTCATAAGTGATTGCCATTTTGACATTCCTGAGCCAATCTTTGTAGTTTGGCCCTGTCAGTATGTTTTTATCTAGAAGTAACTTAAGTCCGGTCATGTCGATTGGTCGCTGCAATTAGGAAAGAGAGAAGAAACACTCATCATGACGCTCTTGCAAGTTTAGAGTGGTTTTTAGTTTGTCTAAACAGGATGGCTCCCACTGTCTCTCGAATCCCTCCTCAAACCAAAAAGGAAGAATTAGTCAGGATCAATCTCACCGTACAATACTTGCTTAACCGTTCGGCCAGGCTGGTGTCGGTACTTCGAGGGAGGTTTTCCAACGCTTTCGCGAAGTTCCTTAATTTAAGAACCTCTTTTCCCTGGGGGCGTAGCCCCGCTAACACCTTTCTAGACACCTACTTGGTTTATAGCATTGATCGTTAGGTGAGAAATTTCCCGAGGAGGAGCATATACTCACAGTAGGATCGGGATCCAAATATCATCGCGTGACGAAACTGAAGGAATCCTACCAGAATCATCACACTCCAAATGGTATGCAACACTAGCAAGTTTCAGTTCTTTTGAAACTCCCGATGTGGATTTTTGCCCCATGCTCTTATGACCTTGACTTTGGCCAAAATATCATAAGTCACATGTCAAGTTCTACCCGTCATTCTCCAGGTTAATTTGAGCCCATCCGCACATACCCTTGACTTTGGCCAAAATGGTAGAACGACTGCCCCAAACCAACACATCTATCTATGCTGCACATGAATACCCAATAGGTATCAATCACTATGCCTTGACTTTGGCCAACATACATAGCTTAAATACTATTGACCATACATGTGAAACGACGGAGGGCTACGAATGGTTTTGGCGAAACCGTGAACGTAGTGAACTTGATATAATCGATGGAACGAGATAGCTTTTAAAAGGAATGGCTTAAGCTCCGCGTTTAAAAGTTATTTTGAAAAGAAACCGAGTGGTTTTTGAAAGTGTTCCAACGACTTTTACTTGGTTTATTTTTCTTTGCATTGGTTCTTTTAATGCGTATTTTTCTTGCATTAGTTCTTTTAATGCGTCCCATCATTTAATCCTACCATTGCAGAAAACAACCAAAATATGGCGTACGCTTATGCCATTCGCATTCGCCACGGGGCCCCGTCATTACCCGTTAGGTTACTTAACTAACGACAGAGCGGGGGCTGGGCTAGCGCGGCTGTAAAACATAAGCAACGCCTAAATAATATCATATATAGATATATTGCAATGATAGCCATTTCAGATCACAGATGAACACATTGGATATACTAGGAATCCGCAATTCGTACGAGCCTGTAACGAAAAGCAGATTACACGGTCGCGGTGAATAGCCAATACCCCACCCTAGACCCCTACGGGTGCGGCAAACTACCCGCCAAGTACCCGAAGCGAAGCAACCTCCCTCAACTCCATGAGTAGGCCACTCGGCACTTCGGGATACCCGGTAGTTTGTGCACCCCCTCCATGGGTCTATCCTAGGAGCAAAAACAGTAAAAAGAAATTATACAATGACGGCTACAACCCCGACCCGGTTGTGCGGCCATATAAATAATATTACATCAATTTACAAATTTACATGAATTGAAAGAAAAGAAAACTCTCGTCTCACAACCCCCGGCTATTCACCCGCGACAATCCAATGAATTCATATACACATTCCAACAACATTACAGATCACAGATTTGTATAACCCCCACTAATCGACATATAGCGATTAGCAGACGTTCAATACAAATATCACATCACAGATATAAACCCGTTAGCCTTAGTCTTTAGAAACTCGATCAAAATACGGTTTTTAAAGCCCCCAAAACAAATTTTTCTTTCTGGAAAATCTGGGCTGAAAAAACATATACCAAAATTCCCAAAATACCCCACTGAACAAACTGCAATGAAGAAAATCCACAGAAAAGTTAAATGGGCCGCGGAACAGGCAGTGACGGCAGTCCACATGTCGGACGCTCGCCCCGCAATATCAAATGTACATAATACAACAAAACTGTACTAGCATTGCATCCAGGCTATCCCCCACGACCGATCCGCAACATCACAGCAAAATCACAAAACATCAACGTGAAAGTCACGTTCGCAAATCCGTCTAACCGGGCTATAGCAGTTAAACAGGATTTTTACCGATCAAGTGACATTCACGGTCGCAGATATAATGTAAATACTGTGAACCAATGTGTTTAAAATATCCGATCGAACAAAATATACCAAGTGGGCCCCAAAGCATTACTGTAGCACTTGCAGAAAATCTGGGCCCAAACAAAATATACCAAAACCCTTATTTCCAGCCCACAAGCCCACTGTAAAAATATGGTGAAGTGATTCCAACTTCCTGCGGGGGAACCGCGGCCAAAGAGGGGTTAAGGCCGCGGTTCCGCGGTCGTACGGAAGGATTAGGTTACCAAATTTTTCCAGTGTTCTTAGAATTCTCTGTACATCATTCTGCAACAACCTGAAAAAATTTTTGGACTCCAAAAAATTTCGACAGAAACTGATGTGAAGAAAAATACGGTTTTTAGGATTTTTGTTCGATCGGGTGTTTAAACATACTAGAGCAAGCTAGACTAGGTTAATGGCGTGGCTCCGATACCATGTTGCGCCACGGCAGCGCCCCGGCCGTCTTACCGAGGCCAAAATGCGGAATCAAAAATTTTCCTTACTTGGAAACTGGCGCTACCGCGGACAATAAAATCCGGATCGTTAACCATTAACCTATACTAGCTAACAAGAGATGGGAAGAGAAGTATACCAAGTGATCCGAGTCCTCCGGTCTTCTCTTCATCGTCCCGATCTCCCGCGGAAAGTCCTGTCTCCATGTCGTCGCCTCCTCGCCGGAAGGGCACCACGTCGCCTGCATCTTTTACGGGCTCCCACCTCAATACCGAGGCAACTCGGGCACGAAGCTGGCAAGTCGACGTGCCCAAGATTTGCTGTAGAATCTAGTGTAGAATGGTAGTCTCATTTGGGGTAGTGAAGTTGCCATTGGTGATGGAGGAATGAGGTTAAGGAAAAATGGTGCTTTCATTTTCCCTAAAACAAGAAGAAGAAGGAGATATGCCACACCTCTCCAAATGAACCTCTCATTCTCTCTTGAACAAAATGGTGGAGGAGAGAAAAGAAAAAGCACAAGGGAGGTGAGTGTAGGAGAAGAATAATGGTGACCACACCCAAAACCATGATAACAATATCAAATCAACTTTCATCTCATTTCTAATCTCCATTAAAGCAAATGAGGTGATGGAAAAAGAATATAATCATGAAGGAACTATCATGAAGCCATCATATGCAAGAAACCCCTCCACAATATGTTATTTGCAAACTTGCAAATAACACCCTCCATCGGAAAAGTACGGCCAGGAAAGAACAAAGGAAAACCGGCCGGAACGGTATGCAAACTGGCAACTCCAGAAAACCGGTCCCGTAATAAATTACAGGAAAACCCCGATACTGTGCATACACACCCGCATCTGTATTCCGAACGGATACAAATGAATCTACACTGTACTATACTAGGATCCGGCTTAAACCAAAGCCGGCTAGTAATATCCGTTCGATCCTGATCCGTGCAATACCGCACGTATCTGATCGAACCCTGCCATATAACCATACGGCCACAAGTACAAACTTTCTGATCCTGATCCGTGCAATACCGCACGTATCTGATCGGACCCTGCCATATCTCCATACGGCCTCTACAGCGTTTCGCCCGAAACTTGAGTAACTGAATGTGTGGTGGACTCTAAAGACTCGTCAATACTATGGCTGTGGATTTAACCACTAGCACGTCAGAGGTATAAGCCAATACGTAACGGGCCACCAGCTATTGACCAAAAGGGACGTCGATGAGCGAACTCATCCTGACACCCTACTGAGCCTGTCAGTGACAATATCCGTACAGTCCGGTCCGTTCGTCTATGAGTATCGCATGGCGGGCCTAGGGGGTTGGTAAAAGTCAGACCCCCAAAAGCGGTACAAGTCGTGTCGGAGCGTAGCCCAGAACACCCTGAGATACTACTGGAATACCTACCAGTAAATCTCCTGCCTCGGCCGAGGGCTTTGTGTAATGGCTCTCCTAGACACAGCGCGACCTCACCCCCAATACCGGAAGGGACGAACCCCTGCAGATCCGCTCACTGCCTCCATGTGGCTCGGGACTGTACCCAACTAAAACCTGTTTGCACGACTCCTTTGAGCCGTGGTAGGGTAGTAATCAAAGCACAGTGGGAACTCACACGAGACAAATGACGATCTCAGGTCGATGAACTAACCTGTACACATGTCACCAGGGAACTGCTATCTGACATCTGGTATAAGACCAACTAGCAGGTTCCCGGCGAGTCCTGTCCGGTGTACCCATAACCCAATGAGCACCTGTATACATCTTAGGTGAACCAACTGACACCAGTGGCTTGTGAGACCGGCCACCGCCCCTCGTCGGGGTCTCGACTGTATACACTAGTCTACTAATGGAGTATCGATGCCCTGTCTCGAAACTCCTACGACTAGGGACCTTTTAAGGATGTGCTTATAGACTACCAGCTCCCACGTATATGATCGCCATCATACTGCTGGTAGTCAAGCAAGAATCCTAGGGGCTCTATCAACGTGTAATAGCGACATGTCAGGTCACCTAAAGCAGTACACGATGATAAAGATAAACCAGATAGCATACTATCATCTCGAGTAAGACTGTCCTACCGGGATAGGTCCTCCCTCAATCATTGCAATCACGTGCCTATGATCCAATAATTGACTCTGAGGGCACTATCTCCAACAATCTCCCACTTGCACTCAAGGCTAATTATTGCGATGTCGCATACTCACAGCCCATGTGATACCGAACACCCAACTCCTCTACTAGTCAGTCTCACAAAATCCGTTTGCGAAACTATTGCGTTCGAGGAATAGCCTCAGTGAGTGGATCCGCAGTGAAGTTTCTTTCTATGTCTCTCTATATCTCAAGTTCGCGGAGAAAGCCATCTCCCGAAATGAGCAATACCTGTCTTGGAAAGTCTGGATGTCTGATGGGACCTAGTTCATAAATGAACTCCAAATCCAGACTTCTTAGACTGTATCGTCAACTGAACTTAATCAGTATCCTGCGCCATGCCTTCCCTCAGTATCCATCTGGACCACATGTCCAATATACTGCCCCTCGTCAGAGGGAAAACTATAACTCTGACAGCCACTCTGCCATCCAGGTCACCTTGGAAGCCTGGAATGATAACCGTCTCCTAAAGGAGGCTGCCGTTATCATATCCCTAGAACATCAACTTATGTTCTAAAACTGCTTCCGACTGTTTCTCCAGGATTGGATCAATATCAACTTATTGCATCTACTGCAAGAACAACATCTGGTGTGGTACTTGACATCTCATGATTGACTCAATTGCCTAAGCAAGTGATCTGTCAATCATGCGTATCCCTCTCCCCTTTAGTCTGTAAGACACCTTTAGAGAGGGTGACTCCATCATCTGCAGGTACACTACCGTGCCAGGAGTCGTCTATTCTAAATACTCATAGAATGCTGTCAAGGTACCCAGATTGGGAAACTACCCAAATCTATATCTAAAACCATAGATCTAGTAACCAGAATGTCTGATATAATATTCAAGTCCTGTGTGGAGAAACTACTGTGTGACAACCAAAGTATAACCGATCGTAGTATAGGAATATCACTTCCTACTCTGTGTATGTCATCCAAATACCATGACATCACACCCTACTACCTTCTCAACAGATCCATCCCCTATTCTGATGAAGTCAAACCTATGACTGTCACATCAGAAATAGATGATCTATCTCCGCTGTATCTGCTTTAGTCTATAAATAGACATAAGCCACCTGTCCACCAATGCTTCCGCTGCTCCCACTGACTACGACAACCCTCTGGCAGAGTCATATAGACGTACACTTCTAAAGCTAGTTTAGAACGACGCTATACTTATCCTCCTGCCGGGTCTCACAGTCTGGAACAACAGCTATGGTAAGTCTGGGTAAACAAGAACCTCCCTGCCACCGTCCTTGAGCATACCGAAGTACCTCTCGAGTGCCTGAGGTTACCCACCATATCTGCGGAGTGGCCAATGGAATGTCAAACCAGATTGAATCTTTAGGTTCTTATCAAATCTTCAGTAATCGTTTGCGGTTCTGGAATCACTTCCAGTTCTACCATACTCCCACTACTGTTTTCTGAAAAAATCCATTTTTAATAAAACTGTGGCGAGTCTAGAACAATATCACTATTGATCTTCCAGATGGTAGAAAGTCAACCCTCGTCATAGCCTGGGTCAACCCACAAACAGCCATTACAGAAACGTGCCTCGAGTTATCCAGAGTCTGGTTTTAAGCATAAGCCGGACAACTCCACGTACCTTAACAATGTCAAGATATGAACTGTTCTATATCCAATATAGAAACAGAGGCACTGATTTAATTGGAACCAGATTCAAATCATGCAGCTGTCTCCAGTGCATGTCAACTAAATGGAAAGAGACCGATCAGCGTTACTCAACTTAGGAATACTTCCAATTATGAGTAACCTGAAAGAGAAGCAAGTTCTCTTAATCATTACTATCAACTGAATACCATATACAAGTATCTACATCTTCGATCACCTTGAAGAATCCCGATACTTGCAATACCTGGTTCTCTACTTTATTCAAATACCTATAACTTCTCAAAATTCAGACCCTGTGTTTCCACGAAACACCTGTCTAAAAACTAGAGAAGTCATAAGTAAACTGAATATAGTACGAGGACCAACCCCTCTATCCTGATGGACCCTGGACAACATACAATACCCTGTATAAGTCCCTTGAGTCAGATAACTCATTCACTGCGTGTGGTAGGTTGAAAACTATACTTATGGTTAAGAAGAATTACACCGCTGTTTAATGCTCCTTACCTAACCATCCACTGATATAGGTAAATGTCACTGACATAATTTCAAAAAGTATATCTCACTCTATGAAAATAGACGTACAGATATATCGATTTGAAATTGGTGCATAACAGCGGATATTCAAAACCAAATATTTGCCGACCGGCAAACAGCCCAGGTGATTTCCTCAAATATCACCGATTACAACGAATCCCGATATAATGAGGATGATCACCCAATTCCCAATAACTTACTCCCACTCATCATCTGTAAAACCATACAGGTGTAAGAATCATACCTGGTAAATATATACCCTGGAGTAAGTATGTAATCGGGAAATCAGTTTTCTTTTAATATTACACAGTGAAACTGAAACATTGAAATGTCTCGATGGGGTATCCTGGTATTCCTAGTAATGCCTCTTCCATTATCCAGATTCACAACTGTAACCTTGTAATTCTTTGTCATTTCTCCAAATCCCTTTATATGTCTTTAGTCATTACCTTCTGTACACCCCTTTAGGCCAAATGGTTTTCTTCCTTCCCTACCGTTCGGCACCAGCCTATGGTTTGGAAGAAGACTATCCAATAAGCATAATGGGTGTACTGTCCTAATCCTAGGAGCACTCGCAACGCGAGAGAAGGTGAAGATAAAAGACACCTGAATGTACTTTATTCCTATTTCTCCTGAACCAGGATCCATCCCCGAACTGGAACAAGTTCCTTTCGAGTTCGTATATAACCATACGATGGATTATCCAATAAACTGGGATCTTCGTAGTAATACGGAGTGTCCTGGAGAAATACAAAGGTGATTTAGGATTGGCGAAGAAATACTTGGTACGTTCGTGAATAGTAGTCGCACTTTACTTTGCCATCTTACTAATCCCTTGCTTTGTCTTAACTTAATACCTTCTGTACACCGTTTAGGCTAACTGGTTTTCTTCATTCCCTACCGGTCGGCACCAGCCTATGGTTTGGAAGAAGACTATCCAATTTGCGTAATAGGTGTACTACTCCTAAACCAAGGAGTACTCGCAACCTGAGAGAAGGTGAAAAGAAAAGACAACTGAATAGTCCTATCCGTTTTCTCCAGAACCAGAAACCATTCTCGAAGTCCTTCGAGTTCGTATATAACCATACGATGGTTTTGTCCAATGGAAGTGGACGTTCGTAATAATACGGGGTGTCCCGGAGAAAAGGGTAGAAGTAGGAGTGGCAAAGAGGTTTGCAACTCTGATAATCCAAAAGCCAGTGTTAAGAAGGTTCGGTTAACTTGGTCACTGAGTCATAGTCTTAGGGTCGGGTCAATGGTCGCTGTCAAAGAGAGAGAGAGAAAAGAAACACTCAGCGTGCACTCTAACCTAGATCAGAATGGTTATCACTTTGTCTAATCTGGAAACCTCCCACTGTCACCTCAAATTCTCCTCCAAACCTGAAAAAAGAATTAGTCGGGATCACCCGAGGAGTAAACCAACTCATCAGTGGGAATCGGGATCCAACTATCATTGCATGATAACGTGACAGAATCCGCTCACGTCATCACACTCCAGAAGGTATGCGCATATCTGGCAAGTTTCAGTTCTTTTGAAATTCCCGATGTGATTTTTACCCCTAGGACCCAAGTGACCCTGACGAATAATCAACAAATCAAAAGGTCCTAGTCAAGTTCAACCCGTCATTATCTTGATTGCGTTAAACCCACCCACACGACCCTTGACGAATAATCAACAAAGTCGTATGACTGTCCTAACCAATCCACATATCCATGCGACAGAAAGCATTACAGAGCTACCGCACACTACGCCTCGGCGAATAGCAACGACAAACGTAGCGCGAATACTATGCAATACTAATCCGAAATGACGGAGGGCTACGAATGGTTTTTGGCGAAAAACCTTTTACCGTAATGAACTTGATATCGTTGAAGGAACTGGATAACTTTTTATAAAAATATAGTAACGAAAACCATTGCTAAAGAGGTCACTCCCGGTGAAGGGATCTCGGCTCTTTCCCCATGGAATGAGGTGCAGGATATTCCAACTGAATACCACGATGCAAAGCAAAAGTAATTGGCTATAGTGAAGTTATTGCCCTGACGCAAACTTTTGTCCAAGGGGTCACTCCCGGTGAAGGGATCTCGGCCCTTGCCTCGTCGACTGAGGAGCAGGATATTCCAACTGAATACCACTGTGCAAAACAAAAGTGAACGTCCTTGCAATAACAGCTTTTTGAAAAATTGTTCCAACAACATCAGAATAGGTTTGTTTATCTTGCATTGATCCGAATCAACGCAGTCCCATCAATTAATCACACCACAAAGAACGAAAATAATATGACGTACGTATATGCCATCCGCATTCGCCACTGGGTCCCGTCATTACTCGTTAGGTTAGCTAACAAACGACAGAGCGGGGACTGGACTAGCGCGGATGCAAAACATATACAACATCTACTAATATATATACCAATATATTATATTCGCTAAAGGCGTGATAAGAATGCAACATCACAGAAATGTACAGCATCACAGAACAATACAGATATCTGGGATCCCCGGGTTTCACAGAGCCGCTGCTGAAACCCGACGTTCCCCTGGTCGTGTGGATAGCCTGTGCAATGAAATCCTAGACCCCTACGGGCGCGGCAAGTCACCCGCCAAGACCTTAAGCGAGGCAGTCCCCTCCAGCACCGTGAATGGACCACCCAGTACTTCACGGAATCCGGTAACTTGGGCACCCCTCCTGGGTCAACCTGTACCCCCTACGAGTGCGGCAAATAGCCCGCCAATCCTAGAGTGAAGCCCCCTCCGTCTCAATGCCATGAGATGCGGGCCCGTTGCCCTCTAGAACCCGGCTATCCGTGCACCCCTCCGCGGGGTAATCCTAGTACAAAAAGTAAAATATACATACACCGGGTATATCGACCGCAACCAGGTCGTGCCCCAAAAGAATAATACAAACAGGCAGTGACGGCAGTCCACATGTCGGACGCTCGCCCCGCAATATCAAATGTACATAATACAACAAAACTGTACTAGCATTGCATCCAGGCTATCCCCCACGACCGATCCGCAACATCACAGCAAAATCACAAAACATCAACGTGAAAGTCACGTTCGCAAATCCGTCTAACCGGGCTATAGCAGTTAGACAGGATTTACCGATCAAGTGACATTCACGGTCGCAGATATAATGTAAATACTGTGAACCAATGTGTTTAAAATATCCGATCGAACAAAATATACCAAGTGGGCCCCAAAGCATTACTGTAGCACTTGCAGAAAATCTGGGCCCAAACAAAATATACCAAAACCCTTATTTCCAGCCCACAAGCCCACTGTAAAAATATGGTGAAGTGATTCCAACTTCCTGCGGCGGAACCGCGGCCAAAGAGGAGTTAAGGCCGCGGTTCCGCGGTCGTACGGAAGGATTAGGTTACCAAATTTTTCCAGTGTTCTTAGGATTCTCTGTACATCATTCTGCAACAACCTGAAAAAATTTTGGACTCCAAAAAATTTCGACAGAAACTGATGTGAAGAAAAATACGGTTTTGGGATTTTTGTTCGATCGGGTCTTTAAACATACTAGAGCAAGCTAGACTAGGTTAATGGCGTGGCTCTAATACCATGTTGCGCCACGGCAGCGCCCCGGCCGTCTTACCGAGGCCAAAATGCGGAATCAAAAATTTTCCTTACTTGGAAACTGGCGCTACCGCGGACAATAAAACCCGGATCGTTAACCATTAACCTATACTAGCTAACAAGAGATGGGAAGAGAAGTATACCAAGTGATCCGAGTCCTCCGGTCTTCTCTTCATCGTCCCGATCTCCCGCGGAAAGTCCTGTCTCCATGTCGTCGCCTCCTCGCCGGAAGGGCACTACGTCGCCTGCATCTTTTACGGGCTCCCACCTCAATACCGAGGCAACTCGGGCACGAAGCTGGCAAGTCGACGTGCCCAAGATTTGCTGTAGAATCTAGTGTAGAATGGTAGTCTCATTTGGGGTAGTGAAGTTGCCATTGGTGATGGAGGAATGAGGTTAAGGAAAAATGGTGCTTTCATTTTCCCTAAAACAAGAAGAAGAAGGAGATATGCCACACCTCTCCAAATGAACCTCTCATTCTCTCTTGAACAAAATGGTGGAGGAGAGAAAAGAAAAAGTACAATGGAGGTGAATGTAGGAGAAGAATAATGGTGACCACACCCAAAACCATGATAACAATATCAAATCAACTTTCATCTCATTTCTAATCTCCATTAAAACAAATGAGGTGATGGAAAAAGAATATAATCATGAAGGAACTATCATGAAGCCATCATATGCAAGAAACCCCTCCACAATATGTTATTTGCAAACTTGCAAATAACACCCTCCATCGGAAAAGTCCGGCCAGGAAAGAACAAAGGAAAACCGGCCGGAACGGTATGCAAACTGGCAACTCCAGAAAACCGGTCCCGTAATAAATTACAGGAAAACCCCGATACTGTGCATACACACCCGCATCTGTATTCCGAACGGATACAAATGCAATGAGACAAAATCTACACTGTACTATACTAGGATCCGGCTTAAACCAAAGCCGGCTAGTAATATCCGTTCGATCCTGATCCGTGCAATACCGCACGTATCTGATCGAACCCTGCCATATAACCATACGGCCACAAGTACAAACTGTCCGATCCTGATCCGTGCAATACCGCACGTATCTGATCGGACCCTGCCATATCTCCATACGGCCTCTACAGCGTTTCGCCCGAAACTTGAGTAACTGAATGTGTGGTGGACTCTAAAGACTCGTCAATACTATGGCTGTGGATTTAACCACTAGCACGTCAGAGGTATAAGCCAATACGTGACGGGCCACCAGCTATTGACCAAAAGGGACGTCGATGAGCGAACTCATCCTGACACCCTACTGAGCCTGTCAGTGACAATATCCGTACAGTCCGGTCCGTTCGTCTATGAGTATCGCATGGCGGGCCTAGGGGGTTGGTAAAAGTCAGACCCCCAAAAGCGGTACAAGTCGTGTCGGAGCGTAGCCCAGAACACCCTGAGATACTACTGGAATACCTACCAGTAAATCTCCTGCCTCGGCCGAGGGCTTTGTGTAATGGCTCTCCTAGACACAGCGCGACCTCACCCCCAATACCGGAAGGGACGAACCCCTGCAGATCCGCTCACTGCCTCCATGTGGCTCGGGACTGTACCCAACTAAAACCTGTTTGCACGACTCCTTTGAGCCGTGGTAGGGTAGTAATCAAAGCACAGTGGGAACTCACACGAGACAAATGACGATCTCAGGTCGATGAACTAACATGTACACATGTCACCAGGGAACTGCTATCTGACATCTGGTATAAGACCAACTAGCAGGTTCCCGGCGAGTCCTGTCCGGTGTACTCATAACCCAATGAGCACCTGTATACATCTTAGGTGAACCAACTGACACCAGTGGCTTGTGAGACCGGCCACCGCCCCTCGTCGGGGTCTCGACTGTATACACTAGTCTACTAATGGAGTATCGATGCCCTGTCTCGAAACTCCTACGACTAGGGACCTTTTAAGGATGTGCTTATAGACTACCAGCTCCCACGTATATGATCGCCATCATACTGCTGGTAATCAAGCAAGAATCCTAGGGGCTCTATCAACGTGTAATAGCGACATGTCAGGTCACCTAAAGCAGTACACGATGATAAAGATAAACCAGATAGCATACTATCATCTCGAGTAAGACTGTCCTACCGGGATAGGTCCTCCCTCAATCATTACAATCACGTGCCTGTGATCCAATAATTGACTCTGAGGGCACTATCTCCAACAGCACTAGCTGTGCGTAACAGTCCCCAAGTAGATGCCGACAAGAAGACTGACGAGGTGAAACCCATCTGAACTCCTACTGAGCCTGAATGTGACAGTCTCCGTACAGTCCGGTCTGTTCGTCTGATACATCGCATGGCGGGCCTAGGGGGGCAGTAAACGTCAGTCCCCTAATAGCGGTACAAGTCATGTCGGAGTGAAGCCCAGAACACCCGGAGATAACACTGGAAACCTACCAGTATATCTCGCTTGCCCTGGCCTGGGACTACTCGTGTAATGGCTCTCTTAGACACAGCGCGATGTCAACCCCCAATACCGGGAGAGACAAATCCTGTCTAACCGTCACTGCCTCCAAGTGCTTCGGGACTGCACCCAAAACTACCTGTTTGCACGACTCCTTTGAGCCGTGGTAGGGTAGTAATCAATGTACAGTGGGAACACACTCGAGGCGAAGCGACAGTGTCAAGTCAGCAGACTAAGTTGTACTCATGTCACCTGGGAACTGATAACTGACGATAGGTATAATACCAACCAACAGTTCCCGACGAGTCCTGTCCAGTGTACTCGTAACCTAACGAGCACCCGCATACTATCTCCAGTACGACGTACTGACGGCTGTGGGACAGACCGCCTCCCACACTGGGATGAGAAGCGCATACGCTAGTCTACTCCGGAGTATCGATGCCCTGTCTCGATAGTCCTGCGACTAGGGACCTGCATAAGGATATGCTTATAGATTACCCAGCCCCCACTAGTGTGACTGCCATCACAACGCTGGTAATCAAGCAAAGATCCTAAGGGCTCCACTAATGTGTATAGGTGATATACTAAAATAAACACATGTACACATTGAAGTAGAAACAAACCAAGTAGCATACTACTATATTGAGCAAGATTGTTTATACAAGGTGAATATCCCAAGCTTCCATTAAGTAATATACAAACTAGTATGATATAGTAATGGCCTCTAGGGCATATACACTAACAAATACCACTCATTCATTATCTATTTTGTTATATATCGGTGTATTAACCAGTGTCTGCTCAGTAATTACAGATTACAGGTGTTCGTGATTAAATACTTGAAACAAACTCAATATCACGGATATAGCGTTTGGGGGCCGACACTGCAAACAGAACAGAAAACCGACCGATATCCAAAGAGCTTTTGCAAAATAAATGTGTGCACATAATTTTGGTCCAACACATACAAGTGTGTACATGACTCTTTGATGGTTTGGATCATGGTGGGGCTACTTTGGCACACACAAATGATGAATTGTGCAACTAATGGGCACATGTGGGTGTGATGGGTAATAAATGCAAAAAGTTGTGATGTGAGTTAAAGATTTGATTTCCCTCCAAAACTACTGGGTACAATACAAGTTTCTACAAAGAAAACAAACAGCACCAAGATGATATTGGAGTTGACACAAGACCACACAACCAATACGAGCCCATGTGATCGGATTTTGGCCAGCCCCACCATCAATGAATCCGAGCTCGCCGGCCCCCCTTTCCCTGTTTGTCCCCATATTTTCCCCGTCCCTTCCTTGCAGTCACATCACCTCATTCTTATTACTTGTTTAATTTTTTTGTGTGCCTATAAAAGCCAGATCAGTGAGCAAGAGAAGGGCTCTCTATTCTCTCTCATTTTCTCATATTCATAATAGATAGTTTTGTTTTAGTTTGTTTTTGGTTTAGGCTTGAGAGTGAGTGGGCTATCACTTGGTTTCTTCTTCTTCTTCCCTCTTGAAGTTTTCTCTTAAGAGCTTCATTATGGAGATTGAACAAGTTACTAATATCTTGTATCTCTTCTTTAAGTGTTAATAATATTGTTGTTTCTTTTATTTCTTGTTCTTATTCTTGCTTTGCTTTTATTTTTATTATGATTAACTAATCTCTTTGGTGGTGGTAATGGTAAGGAAGTGAGATGAAAGGCTTTGCCTCCTCCTCCTCCTCTTGTTAAATGTTTAATGTGCTTATAAATATGATTCTAACTTAAAGATTGTTTATGTATTGATATGATATGCTATTTTAAAACATGGTTACTTTGTAACCTCCTCATATACCATATTCATTCTCTTTCCCAATTTCAATATTTAAGTTAAAATCAATTTAGAGTTAAGGTTGCTAGGTTTAGATATGGTATGTTGTGATCAAGTGCTTGGCAATCTCTTGGTTTCATATACGATATACTATCACAAACACCTAGCAAACTCAATACTAAAATCATTTGCTCTCATTAACTGATTTGTGTTTTTGATGTTGTGGTAAGCTTGCTAACCCTCGTACTTAATGTTGATACCCTAAGCTCAAACATATAAATGGTAAGTGAACAAAACGGACTCGTTTCGTGTTTTTCGGAGAATATCGGAATTTGATGATTTGTGCTCCGCAACCGTCTTGACAAGTCATGCTTCATGCCGAGATCGACGTAAGGACGGACAACTCATGATAAAGGGAGCGTCGCGATTCGATCTTCCGAGCCAAAGCCATAACCACTTTTTTCTTAGCTTCTTTGCTTGCTTTTCTTTGTTTTTCGTATTCTTTATTTTAGTGATAAAACCAACAATTCGTTATTTGTTGAACCTTAAACAAACAAGACATAATACACAATTCCCTGCAGATCGACCCGTACTTGCCGGCTTGCTAGAACGCGTCGTGCACTTGCGGTTTATAAATTTTAAAACGAGAACGATCTCGCGTGCGCATTCCATTTCCTTAAAATCATATCCGTTTCCAAAACATACGTGTTTGCGCGTCACCCGTGCGCGCAAACGCGTATGTTTTGGAATCGGATATGATTTTAAGGAAATGGAATGCGTACTCGAGATCGTTTTCGTTTTAAAATTTATAAACCGCAAGTGCACGACGCGTTATACCAAGCCGGCAAGTACGGTTCGATCCACAGGGAATTGTGTATTAAGTCTTGTTTGTTTAAGGTTCAACAAATAACGAATTGTTGGTTTTATCACTAAAATAAAGAATACGAAAAACAAAGAAAAGCAAGCAAAGAAGCTAAGAAAAAAGTGGTTATGGCTTTGGCTCGGAAGATCGAATCGCGACGATTCTTTCGACGCTCCCTTCATCATGAGTTGCCCGTCCGTACGTCGATACCGGCATGAAGCATGACTTGTCAAGGCGGTTGCGGAGCACAAATCATCAAATTCCGATATTCGCCGCAAAACATGAAACGGGTCCGTTTTATTCACTTACCGTTTGTATGTTCGAGCTTGGGGTATCAACACTAAGCACGAGGGTTAGCAAGCTTACCACAACATCAAAAACACAAATTAGTTAATGAGAGCAAATGATTTTAGTGTTGAGTTTGCTAGGTGTTTGTGATAGTATATCGTATATGAAACCAAGAGATTGTCAAGCACTTGATCACAACATACCATATCTAAACATAGCAACCTTAACACTAAATTGATTTTAACGTAAACATTGAAATTGGGAAAGGAGGTGAATATTGTATATGAGGAGGTTACGAGTAACCATGTTTCAAAATACCATATCACATCAATACATAAACAATTTTTAAGTTAGAATTATATTTATACGCACATTAAACATTTAACAAGAGGAGGAGGCAAAGCCTTTCATCTCACTTCCTTACCATTACCACCACCAAAGAGATTAGTTAATCATAATAAAAAGAGAAGCAAAGCAAGAATAAGAACAAGAAATAAAAGAAACAACAATATTATTAACACTTGAAGAAGAGGTACAAGATATTGGTAACTTGTTCAGCCTCCATAATGAAGCTCTCAAGAGAAAACTTCAGGAGGGAAAAAGAAGAAGAAACCAAGTGATAGCACACTCATTCTCAAGCCTAAACCAAAAACAAACTAAAACAAAACTATATATTGTGAATATGAGAAAATGAGAGAGAATAGAAAGCCCTTCCCTTGCTCACTGATCTGGCTTTTATAGGCACAAAAAAAAAACTAAACAAGTAATAAGAATGAGATGATGTGACTGCAAGGAAGGGACGGGGGAAATATAGGGACAAACAGGGAAAGGGGGGCCGCCGAGCTCGAATTCATTGATGGTGGGACCGGCCAAAATCCGATCACATGGGCTCGTATTGGTTGTGTGGTCTTGTGTCAACTCCAATATCATCCTGATGCTGTTTGTTTTCTTTGTAGAAGCTTGTATTGTACCCAGTAGTTTTGGAGGGAAATCAAACATTTAACTCACATCACAACTTTTTGCATTTATTACCCATCACACTCACATGTGCCCACTAGTTGCACAATTCATCATTTGTGTGTGCCAAAGTAGCCCCACCATGATCCAAACCATCAAAGAGTCATGTACACACTTGTATGTGTTGGACCAAAATTATGTGCACACATTTATTTTGCAAAAGCTCTTTGGATATCGGTCGGTTTTCTGTTCTGTTTGCAGTGTCGGCTCCCAAACGCTATATCCGTGATATTGAGTTTGTTTTCAGTATTTAATCACGAACACCTGTAATCTGTAATTACTGAGCAGACACTGGTTAATAGCACCGATATATAACAAAATAGATAACGAATGAGCGGTATTAAAATGTAGTTTTCTGAGATGAACAGACCCTCCGATGATCAAGTAAGTACTGAGGAATAATGGCAGGGTAGCGGCGTATTGGAATATATTCCACTTACCTCAGTCGTCTGGAAGAGAGGGTTTATATAGCGGTCGCTTGGAGCGAACCGGCGCAAGATTCTCGCTGTCCGTTACGCCCCTGCATCACGTTCGCGTTGATGGCGAGATACGTCCATTAATAGCGGGATATGCTCATTAATGGAGAGATGCGTCTGGAACGCGGGACGTGGAGTGGCAGAGATCTCGTTTTGGCGAGACATACGGAGTCATTACGGGGGCGCTTGGGATCTATGCTCTCGGTTGAACAAGGAAGCCGAGGAAGCTCATCTCGGCGAATAGCTTGGAGACGAGTGAGAAGGCCGAGGAAGCTCTGCTCTGTAACAGCTCGGAGACGAGCAAGGAGGCTATGTAAGCTCGGTTGTGGGATTGCTCGGAGGTGAGCTGTTGGCTGGTTGCTAGGCGAATATGGAAGGTACTTCGAGGAGATCTCCAAAAGGTCGGATGCAACCTCGGAGACGAGGTGCCGATGAATATCCCCAATGTGTCATACTTATTCCGGCTCTGTAGCCCTTAGGAATATAGCGGGCTTATATGGATGACACGTCATCCGCTACGTGTTATGAACTGGGGAATTCCCACTTATGAGCATGTAACGACTCTAAAATTACTGTACAGAAAATTCTTGTTATTGTACAGAAAAGAGTATTACAGCTTGTGTAAGAGTTATAAGTTAGATTGGTTTAATAAAAGCAAGAAATAACTTGTAGCTCACTGGTAAAGCCTCTACATTGCTGTGACTTAGCCTGTGTGTTCGATTCCCATCAAACTTAATTATTTTTTCTGATTTTTCTTTATAATTTTTGGAAGCCCAAGAGTTGCATGTGCAATACACGGGGAAATGAAAAGTTTCAGAAAAATCAAACATGCGCAATGAGGTGTACATACACAAAAACCCACGTGGCACGAATCTCGAGACGATTACCTTAAATCCAACCGTCCAAAATGCCCATAGGGCCGGCGTCGATGGTCCAAAGAGCTCCAAATCACCCTGTGCTTTGCACACACACCCTTTCGACCCCCCTTAACTCCTCTGTCCTGTTTGATTTCCCTGCAATCGAGACCCTTCATTTCACCATTTAAGACCTTTTTAATGATTTTTAATCCAAAATTTTAATTCTCAAACCCTAATTCTCCACTATAAATACTACCCCATGTCTTAGCTCTTCACCATTCTGAAATTCTAGCAAAAATTCTCTCAAAAAGTTCCTAAGTGCAAATGGAGTTAGCAACCAAGCTCCTTCCGTCGAAGATCGAAGCCGTTTCTAGAGCTTCCATGATGCCATAAAGCCCCCTCCCTTCTTCCTTACCCTTTTCTTGATATTTCCAAACAATAAGTCCCTCTTCTCTCCTTTTATTTCATCTCAATTCGTATTTTTAAAAAATATTGACAAAAGTGGAGTTAACACGCAACAACCTTCATTTCTAAACATTTTATCATACTTGATAGGTCTAAATGTCACATAATCACCCTAATATCTTTTTAAAACAAAACTCACATCTGTTGTCTTTTAATGTAACCAAAATTTCATGTTCAGAACGCAAATAATGAACTTTTCGTTAAAGTGTCTTGAACTTTATTGTTAGCTCTTTTCGATATTTTTAAAACAATACTTTTAGGAAAACCTCACGGGATAACGACCTACCCCACACGCACACCTTGATTTCATAACACGATGTCTATGTATGTGTGTGTGTGTGTGTGTAGTTGGTTCAAAGAATAACTTTTACAATAAAATACATCTTTTAAAAACCGGGTTTCTTTTAAAGCGGCATTTTGTAATCCTTGACAAATACGCCTCTATAACCCTCGTTAGGAGACTCTCTAATGGATGGTGCAGATTATCACACATTTTTGGTATAGTAGAGTGAGATGCAAAACTCCTCACGAAGTATTCAATCTCGAAAGGAAATAAAATACGGTTTTTTTAAGAAATGTGACTTTTCTAAATAAAACTGATTTTTAAAATTATATAAAAATTATAAATCTGTATTTTCAATATTTTATGAAAATATATTTTCTAAAATGAAAGATTAAAATTTTAATAAAATATCATCAAGTTACCAAAAAGGGCTAGTTTTCAATAAAATACCATAAACTTTTAAAAACTAAGTATTTATCATTAAAATACCCAATAATTAAAATATATGCTCATGAAAACCCTAAATAATACAAATCACCCTCGAGGTTTATTTTTTAAACTATATTAAAATATTTTTCATAAAACCCCCTCGAGATATGCAAAACAATATTTTAAAGACTCTAGTTTAATATAGGTTTAAGCGGGATCAATTCTCTTGAGCTCTAAAGAGCCAGAGAAAGTGAGTGCTTGTCTATTCAGGTTAGACAACTTAACGGAATTATCAATGTCAATTGTCTTGGAAAAAGACACAAATCTGGCCGTCTATATGCAGCAGTTGCTGATTACTCCCGAACCTAAGAAAGTCAAGAGTTAAATCCGTTCACAAGCGTCTGACTCGATCTGAGTCCAAACTCAAACCAGAATCCAAAATCAAATACGAATTTGAATACTTAATCATGAATCTGAATACTCGAATTCAAATATCAAACTCAAATTTGTATACTTGATTCGACTTGACCAAACCATGCTTATAACGTGACATGAACTTGACATTACTACTTAAACACATGATTACATCCTGAACATGAAACTGGACATTTTATATCCATGGATTCGGCCAAGACCTATAATCTTAATCTATACAATACAATACGCGGGGATAAAGGGGTAGATTGGTACGGGACGTATATCATGGTACGAAAAGTCACTTAAAAGACACCTATATGAATTCACGTGTCGTTGTCTCGTAGGTTATGACGGGGACTTGTACTACATGTTACCATAGTCCACGTTGTAAGATGGACCCCTCTCGTATATATGAATACCTTCCTTATCAAACTATAAATAATCACGTTAGAATAACTATGTTATACCAGTGAACGATCATATACAACTTTACCTGTTCATTTCACATTACATACTATCTTCCCTTTCTTCTTTTGAGACTTACCGAGCGCTAGTTCGCTGACGACATTTCTTTCTATTTCTTTCTTTGGGATGTTCGTCATGACGACCGGACTCTGAGGAGATAGAGCCGAGTCAGGAGGAGTTAGACCAGCTTGCAGTACAGCCATATTACTAGCTACTTTCTGTATGCCATTATTTAGGCATTGTTTTGTTTATTATATCTTTTATTTCAGACAGTTGTATATAAAGTTAAATGTAAACAAAGTTATTGTTTCATTATATTACTCTTGTCTTTCTTGTTCATTGTTATATTACTTAATTACGTTTAACGTATTTATTTTAAAGTAAATACGTTGCGGACTTACCACGTCACCGTTACCGTCTACAGGAAAACGGGGATCGGACATAACCAAAAGAATTGTGTAAAATAAGTGAATTTCTCGAGAAAGAGAGGTGAGGAGTCAACCCAAGACCATGGCTCCTTGTCCCTTCATTTCTCTCCCCTCTCTTCTCTCATGGAAGCACCTCACTCTCCCGACACATCAAAATGACGAACCTAGCGCGCCACGGGGAGAAGCGGGAAGAGAGCGTCCACCATCATCAATTAGTTTGTTAAATATACTAACATATATATTTAAGTGAATAACAACCACAACAAATTAAACTAAACAATGATAAAAAAAAATATCAAGATAACAAATTAGTTTGTTTTTATTTCTCCTAAATATAGTAGGGGATATTTTTATTTATTTATTTTTGGATACGACCCCTTCGGAAATCTTACATGAGCTATCAGCAGCCTCCCGGCAAAAATATCAGGAGAGCGGATCTCTGGTGATGACGACAAAAACGAGGAGCTGACATTTTCTCGGCTTTCTCAAAGGTGTACACTGCACATAAACTTTACAGTATATGTGATATATAAGGAAAAACAAGTTTATTCATTTTTATGCTAAGATATCGATGTATAATTCTCTACTTAGAGAGAAGAGAGGGGGGAGCGTGTTTGAGGTAGAGAGACAAGCGGATTCAAGCCAACGAAGGAGAAAAAAGAAGAAACCTTATGTACCCTTTTAAACTAAACCCATTTAACCGTGGTATTTCTGTCTTTTTGAAGCCCTAGCGGCTATAATTGACAGCAACTTAACAGAATTTAGATGAAAAGTTAATGAAATTTGCCGTCTTTTTAAGATAAATTTAATGCTAAATTGCTTGTAAATACCTCGGCTTTCACAATTCAACAGATTACCTATGTTTCTATAAATAGCATATAAATACTCAACATTTTACTCCGTTTACACCTAACCACCTACGTATGATATATGACGTATGATATATGAAGATGGTATTAACGGTTATTTTATCATTGTTATTACTTCCGTTTTTAAAAGAATTGCTCGAGTCAAATATAGGTATTTATTTGCGACTCAGAAACTTACAGAAACTAAAGCATTTATTTGTGAAAATGGTTACTTTATTTGTTAAAATGGTGAAACCTTAAGGATTCAACTTAAGTGCCATTCAGCCTAAATTTAAAGAAGTTGGTGTTGTTTCTGGAAATACCCAGTATGCGTTGTGTTATTTGAAAACATCAAAGTATATGGTTGCCTATATCAAAAAAAAAAACTTTATGCAGAAGATATGACCAATTTCTTGCTGAATGCTCAATACAAGCAAGCAACAAATGCTCAACTTTGCAAGGAAAAACAACACCGAAGGACATTACAGTAACAATTCCCATTCACATTCATGAACCCATCCTATGAATTCCTTTTTGTATTTGGGACACACAAAATTATCAACAAATAGGCCCAACGAAACACCGACGGAAAAGGAAGGGGAAAACGTTCAGAAACTTTTACCTAATATCCTGAACATGTAATTTTCGTCAAATATTTTTCCTACATATCACATTTGATTCCTGAACATACCTATATATTATATATAATTTTAAAGACCACTGACATAATATAATTATCGCTGTACGATCTGTACACAGATGACAGCCACAAGCTGTTACCACATCCCGAAGGTGCAGCTCACATGTTCTTGAGTTATGAGCCAAAGCCTATCCTGCATCATGGCCTTGGAAGAGTAACTGGGGAGGCAAAGGCGATAGAAGCAAGTATGGGATGAGGGTAGGTGATCATTGGGCTCCGAAGTTTTGTAGATGTACAAACGCGAATCTAGACCACGGAAACCATCGACGGGCAAATACTTGACCGATGTCCAAAAGAAAAGGAGTACGCGTTGTTGCGCTTCAGGCATAGCTTCGACAATCTGCACGATATTTGATGAGGAAAAGGTCTACCGTGGTCAAATCTCAGGTAGCATATATACATGCGTGCATGTAAGTGCACACTTTATTTTAATTATGTAATTGTGTGAAATGTTTATATACACTCAAAATTAACAACCGCGACAACAATCCTGTATCACAAACCTTTTATGTTGGCTATATGAATTTGTTTCTTCCACTCTGCTATGTGAAGGACCGTCTCCCTCAATTAAATTGGCAATTTACATGTCTTTCTTGATTGTCTCTATCCATGTATGATTAGGTCTAGCCCTAGCCCTCATTTCCCCCATTAACTACAATTTTGTCCCTGCTTCTAACTAGTGCATTTCTTGGCCTCTGATTCAGATGTCCATACCGTCTCAATCGATTCTCTTTCGTTTTATAAATTTGTTCAAGAACTAGGTCTACGATCTCCAATTACCCTGATAAAGTGTTTTAATGTGTTTTAATTGTTTTCTCGAAACATAAACTAATTGTTATCCTTTTCATGCAAGTCAAGTCCAAACAAGTATACTATCCAATACATAAATGAGAGGAAAAAAAACATAACTAAACATACTCAGGGTACAGGAAAAAAAAGTTTTTGAAGTATAGAATTTATCGACGTTGTGATTAAAAAATGTGTCTTAGGAGTGTCAAAGAAATGCCCAAAATTACAAAATATATTATACGAACAGATACACGCTTGAGAAATGTATTACTTATTGAAGTATCCTTGCTTCATAGCTTGAGATCTTTGCGTAATTTATACAAGGGACTGTAAAGTAGTAAATTTGCAGCATAGAGGACATCTTATGTAAGATCGAATTCACTTTTATACGCCCTAAACGTTAAGCTTATACGCTCTCACACTTCACATTTTGCAAATCGAATCATAAGCATCATCAACAAGTCTTACTTGGTCCGGGCCTCTTTTGCTCTCTTCTATGTATGATGTATGTTCCTTCAGTTTTAAAATTAATTCAAAAATTGAGTATAGACAATTCCCGCCTTTATGCATGTTCAAAATATGAGCATAGACAAAAACTCATCCATACAGCACTCCTTTTATGCATATCCATGCATCCTCTTGTTCAAATTCCTTCCACCTCCACATGCATCAACCAAAATAACCAATTATCTTTGCAAACTAATTCAAGCATTATCCCTCCACAATTCGTTTACTAATGGTGCATCATTATCATTTCATTTTACCCATCAAAATAGAGTGGAGTATAAGGTAAGGTTCCATGAAAGATTTGGCAAAGTTTGACAAGCTGCGGTCACCCTCTTTTAATTAGTGCCAACACCCAGCCAAGGAAATTGTCAACAAGATAATTATCCAAAATGACAAGTTGGCATCCTCCCAATTCTCCTAAATAGGCAGCACTGATGCAATGCATCAAGATGGCGTCAGTTACGAACAATGTTTTAAAAACATTCAATAATATTTGACAGTGTTATTAATAATATTTGACAGTGTTATTATATACGAGCAATTCATCATCAACTAAGCCTTTTCCCATAGGTCGGTAGCAAAGAAGGCTCCGTTAAAGATTTGATAAAGTTTCATGATAACCTAGAAACCTACCAACCTAATGTCAACCCACCTTTAATTAGTTCCAAAATTCAATATTCTAAATATCGCCGATCTATCTTCTATATCGGTTCTGGAGGAAAAACGATACGATATGCTGCATTTATATTCATTTGTAGTTTTTTTTAATAGTTTTTTTTAAATATCGGCCAATATAAGCCCGATATATCAAGCCCGATATATCTATCCAACTATCGTGATATTTTCCTACTTTTTTTGGTTATTGATTTTTAGGCAAAATTGGTAATGGATTCGACCCGACCCCTAATTAAACAGATGCTGATCCACTAAAGAGGTAGAGGGCACGTGCTCGTTTGAAATTTTGGAAAATACAAATTAATATATGTTGTATATCAGACTTAGGAATATTTGGGTATCTATTATATATGTTAGCTGTATAAATAGAGCACAATGAGACTTTAGTCCAAGTGGGGATGTGTTTTGTCTTCCAACAAAAGGTCTTGGATTCAATTCCAACTAGCTACATTAGTTTTTGAATTATTTTTAAGGGATTCAAATCCTCTCCATTGGCAATATCTAATGGAGAGTCCATCGGATGATATCCAACCGTCCATTTTTTAGAGGGTATGAATAGTTTCTAAAGAAAATAGTTTCTTCTATATTGTAACTAAATTAATTTAAATATTATTTTTTTAAGGTTTTTATAAAACACTATGATTTTTTAACAATCGTCATTTTGGCACCTGTACTAGTGAAAATCCTTGGACCCGTCCCTACAGTAAAGAATAAGTTAAAATTGAAACTGCTAAGAAAAAGCCCAAAATCCATATCAACTTTTCTTCTCTATGGATCTATATTCGATTATTTGTGTTTACATCAAATCTCCTTAAATAAGATTCGAACCTACAACCAACTACTTCATATGATCGCTCTATTACTGAGGCATTGAGGAAAAACTCATTTAAAAAGCCAACTATTAGTCATATATGACATTTATTATGCAAAAATGTTTTTTTTTAAATATCTCCCGATATATCACGATATCTGATATCCGATATGAAAATCTTTAGACTGATACTGATACGATACCGGTATCCGATATTTAGAACATTGAAAATTCATGGTAAAGAAAAATATAAACTATAAACAAACTTTTCATGAAACTAAGTGACTAGTTGGTGTCCATCCCAGTTCTACCGGACCAAAAGGCAACCATAGTTGAAAAATTCTAGAGTGAAATATAAAAGATTTGCCATAAGAAATAATTTTCCAAGTATCAGACGAATAAAACGAAGAGCGAACTAAATAATTCCCTCATGGAATAAAGTTTTAATTTGTTAGATGTTTTAAATAGTTTACAAAACATCAAATAAAACTGATGGAAACGAGTAAACATATTTTGCGTCGATAAAGGTGTAAACATTTGACTTGGAGACACGTGCATCTTTTCAGACATGGCCACACAAATTTTTAGTGGGGACAGGTGTCGTTAAGTCACCAAAAAGAATCATCAAGGACATCTATCTATCTATCTATAACAAATAAAAACTATATAAAAGAATATTCCAAGGAAGATTCCCACTTCTATTTTGTTTGTTTGTGCAAAAATTAGTTTAAACCCCTAACTTTCTATAAAATGCAAACTAATCTCATTCTAAGCTCATTTGTACGTGCAAAAATTGGTTTAGTTCCCTAACAAAATTGGTATAGGTCTCTAACTTTCTATAAAATGTAAACTAATCACATTCTAAGCTCATTTGTACGTGCAAAAATTAGTTTAGGTCCATAATTTTTTATAAAATGTGAACTAATCTCATTTTAAGCTCCAGCACAGAAATAATATTCACCAAAATTAGGTTAGGCTTGTAAGTTTCTTCAAATCTTAAATTGATCCCATTGTAGGCCCATCCATCGTATATAAATAGTATTAATAGAATACAAAATAAATGTCGGTCCCTTGATATTTTGGTAATACTCTTGGCATTTTGAGACTTAGTTGTATTTTTCTTTTGGTCTGTTTTTTCCTCTTTCAATTTTTTCATTTTGAAGGTTTTAGAATGGCAAAAAATTGAAAATTATTTAATATGTTCCCCCAAGCAATGTGTGAGCACGAAATCCAAAGTCAAGAATAATCATATTAATTTCATAATTTTAAATTGTAAAACCGAAAAAGAAAAGAAATTTATGACTTTTGAAGATTTGCGCTTTCCATGTGCTATAAAATGCAAAATATCAAGAAACGGGAAAAATTATTTTTGAAAAGTTCACGATATGTAAATGTTATATCAAGCAAAATGTAGAAAAACCGGATAAAACAAAAAATATTGAGATTTTTTAAATTTTCGTAATTTCCATGTTGCAAAATATTG
Source organism: Agapanthus africanus (assembly GCA_030015575.1). Classification (NCBI taxonomy): domain Eukaryota; kingdom Viridiplantae; phylum Streptophyta; class Magnoliopsida; order Asparagales; family Amaryllidaceae; genus Agapanthus; species Agapanthus africanus. The sequence continues at coordinate 22,889,452 of JASDDO010000016.1, forward strand.
GAAATTTGAAGAAAATTTTTAATTTTAAAAATTCGCTATTTTCGCGTGCTATAGGATGAAAAATATTGATAGTATGAAGGAAGCAGTAAACTTTGATGTTCTTGAAATATCACGATTTTCGTGTGCACAGCAAGCAAAATATTGAAAACCTGAATAACAAAAGAAAATTTTGAGATTTTTAAAAATTACACGATTTTGGGTGCAAAATATTGTAAATTTAAAGAAAATAAATAATTTTTGGATTTTTGTAAATTTCGCGGTTATCATGTGCTGTAGAATGCAAAATATTTTAAAACTCGAATAAGATAGAAAATTTAAGATTTTTAAGAAATTAATGTAACATGCATAATACTGAAAAATGAAAGAAAACAAAAAATTTTGAAATTTTCAATCAAAGAAAATATTGAATGACAGATAAAAATAATTTATTTTTAAATATTTCACGATTTTCTTCTATTGTATCAAATAAAATATTGGAAACTAAAAATTTTGAGATTATTAAATTTCACCGTATTGTGTACTATACAATGTGCAAAATGTTGAAAATATGAAGAAAACAAAAAAAAATTGGGTTTTTTGGACATTACGTGATTCTCATATATTATAGCAATCAAAATATTGAAAAACCAGAATTTTTTTAAGACTTAATTTCGCGATTTTTGTATGTTTAAACAAGAAAAATATTGAAAATATGAAGAAAATGCCCAAATATTTGAAAGTTAATCTTCCATATATTTTTCACATGAAGTTCATAAACATGCGATATTACAGCTTACAAATGATATTACAGTAAACTTGAAATTAATATGATTATTTCTGACTTTGGATTTCATGGTCATGGCTAGTCAATATATATAATCGCTTGATAGAAGAACAGAGCAATTAATCATACAGATGGAAATGCAACGAAATAGACAGATCGAACAATTCGAATTTGCACTTATCACAAGATAAGAATTGGAATAGCTTGACAGTCTACATAGACCAAGTCCAATGCAAAGGAACCTCAATACTAATTGCATGAAACAAATTGTAACGGTTTATAATCCAGCCAAAACCTAAAGTAAGATTAGTGAACTGACTTGACTCGGACAAACTTTTTAATTAGAGTAGTACAAGTCCATGGTCTATAAATAGTATCTAAATGGATGGGATCTAAAATGTGTTCATTTCCAACAATACAACACCAGTTTGCAGATTTATATGAAAATGAGCCAGCAACCTTCCTATTTAGTACTACAGAGTTGATAGGTTGATAGACTTCAAAAAAGTAACTGATACATCTCTGCTGAACACTTGTAGCTTTTATATCATATATTCAATGATTTTACGATAATCTTGACAACCAGTTCAAAAATGATAATGTAACATACATACATATGTTTGTGTTTGCATCCATATATGTGCACATATAATGGGGAGAGAAAAATCTTATTCAGATGCCTAGTATTTTAGGAAAAACAATCAACCCGTTTGAGCATAGAAACAAATTCAATAAGATGTACAGGTAACCATAATGTTAAGTTTTGTTGCAGCTTTTGGGAAAATAAAATATAATTAATCTATTCTGTCAGTTTTTTCTTCGAAAAAAAAATCAAGTTCTTCAACTTCTTAGTCCGTCATTAATAACAAGGTCTACCCAGAAGATGTCAAAAATTTTACTAAATGTTCTAGTGTTCTACATTATATAATTAGAAATAATTATTAATACAGAAATTCAAATCTCAACAAACCCACAAGACAAGAATAATTTATATGTTTTCATGAAGAAATTAGTCTAAAGCAGTCATATTTATGTTATATGAATGGGAATGGATATAGAATAATACTTTAAATATATTAAGAAATCAGAATATGAACTTGCCTTCCAGAACCAATTGATTTGGCAGTCTTTTGCCTTGTAGCCATTGTACTCTGTATGTGCCTTCCAGTCTCTCACATTGATGATGCTATCGCTCCCACCTATCATTCTATCGAAATCTTCGGGATCCAAACTACTGAAGAATAACTTCGAGAACTTTTCCTTCGAAAGTATTTCACTAAATCCTTCAGTGAAATGAGAAACCTGTTGTGAAACAGATTCCATAAAGCGGTTCTGAATTAGAAGTCGAATGTATTCCTCCCTATTCTGGCTATTCACAACAATATCCTTTCCTCCAGGGCAGAGTTCAACAGCCCTATGGGTCCCCAGATCTTCAATGTCTCTGACAAATGTTAATCCTAAAACATCTGAATCAAGAAGTTCGGAATCCATTTCAAGAATTTTTTTGCAGCTCATATGTAAAACGGGGTCTGCATCCTTAATGTCCTCCAATGTGACCACACAACCAGGTAGTTGTGTGAAGAATGTTCGGTCAAACAGAACACCAACTTGAACTTTATGCATCAAAGCTAGGGCAATCACTCTTCCACAAAATCCAAAATACTTGAGGTGCAAGGGGTCCACAGAAGAGGCTGCAAAGCAACTCCACAAAAGATTCATGAAATGCACATTAATAATTTTGATGGTGCTGGTCAATAGGGTAACTACTTCTTAATGCAGTTACGAAATAAGTAAAACAAAGGAATCGTCAGCAAAGATCAAACCTACACTTTAGCTACTACCTACATATTTGTTGGCATGGTTATGTTGGAGACTATAAATATCTTGTCAGATTGGAAATTGCCACTTGTCTTCTCAGGGCTTCTATAAAGCAACAAAATCTAGAGTAATTTCATTGCCCGCCCGCCTGTGCTCGCACACCGCAGACAGTGAGAGAGAGGGAGTGAAGGGTCGCAATGCCGGTTTAACTGATAAAATGTGTAAATGTTTGATAAGGACACACTCAGGTTAGCTAGCATCCTAAATTTATAATACTAAGAACAAGCCATCAGCTGAAACTCAGGTAGGAAACACACGATTATCTAGTTCCTACTGCACTTAAGGAGGTGCATGATGATTGATGTTTGAGTCAGGCAATCTCACTGTGGCTTGTACGATTGATGTGGAAGGCACTAGAGCTTGTGGTTGCATAATTCAAGTCAGTGCACCAAACCAACATACATTGATTGATGTTGGCCTAAACTCAAAAGAATATGTTAAAAACTCCTACAATTACCATATGTGCAAGCTTTAAATTAATTTAAATATTTTTAAACTGTTGATAAATGATAATGACAATCCAACTTCTCATTTGAAGCAACAAAAGTTTCAATATTGGTAAAAAAAGGGATTTAAAACCAATATTTATGTCGAGAAACAAACCTCATAATTCTTCTTTATTAAGAAAAAGTGCATTTAGCATAATATATTTCTCTTATGCTTATAAATTGCGTAAGCCTTTTAGCATATGATACCCACGTGTATAACTTGTCGAGCATTATCACCCTCATCTGATTTCTTAGCACTTAAGACCGCCTAGGTTAGTCAACGAGTCGAATTCTCTTCTCGGTCAAATCAAGACTAGTTACCATCCCTCAATTGGTATGCTAATCTTAATTTTGTTAACTATCGAATCAAGTTGCCTCTTCCAAATCATATTGAGAATAACTCCGTGGGTGTTATGACAACTGAGAAGTAATAATAGCTATATGAGGCATATACAAGAGTTAATATATGCAACTGACACAAAAAACAATAATATATTAGGTATGTGCACAAAGGATTGACATATCATTGTATTTCATGTTTCATGGATGTTACCATATCCTTGCAATGGAGAGGTCAGGATATGAGATTTCACCAATGTGAACATGAATGTATTGTTACCGCCATATGGATGGTATTTGATACAAAACCGAAAAATTCTGCCCCTTTCTGACAACTAATTGCTAATATGGCATACCCTTGTGCTTCAGGAAATTTGATTCTCCTTATACTTTCAACACCAGAAATTTGAGAGCATTAGCAGAAGCCTATGAAGCATGGACACATGAGGGTACAGTGTTTGTGTCCGACACATCCCATAAACCAACCCTTATTCGACATGTGTCAGACACTATATTATATCTCACAAATCGTATGTGCATGTGACATGTGTCACATCTGTGTTGTGTACATTTCTATAGTAGAATAACATATTTGCATCAAATTTATATTTTAAAACTTGATCATGTATATACCTAATTGATGTTCATATATGCATCTAGTTAATAGCTTAATATTGTTAAAATGGATTTTAGTTCATTTTATTATCAAGTTATTAGTTTTTAATGGTGTATTTGTCTCTCTTTATGGACAAAACCTTTTCTTGAACATCCTATTGCTGCCTTTCAATTAGGTAGAAATCTTTAGGTACCGGTCTTGTAGCCTTTGACAATCTTCTTTTGTTTCCTTTGCTTAGTTGACACCACTTCTAAATTATCGGAAAAATTAAAGTATATCTAAACTGGCTGTTAGAGGGTTGTAGCTTTTTATGAGGGCTTTCGAAGAAAAGCTAGTAGCCAACCTAAATCAACTTGTGAGGTTGTGACCCTAAAGGGTGGTCCGTATCAAATACATAAAAGCCGTGATCAAGTCCTGTACTATGGCATTCACCCTAGACTTGACATAAGTAATTAAGTATTGTTAATGCACTGTTTTTACTTGTTAGGTATTACAAATAAGTGTAACTAAGGTAATATTTTGGCGGTTGATATTTTATTTGTTTTTACATGTTTGTGTATGTGTATGTATGTATGCACGTGTGTGTGTGTTATAAAATTCTCATATTGTCGTATCAATGTGCCTTATTTTTAGGAATTTGTTATGTGTCCGTCATTTGTTTGTCTCCATCCTTCATAAAACAATGTAAACATTGTATGCAAGCGAATTGTGAACCACATGTGAGTAAAGCATTGCCCATTGCAGGTTTTCCGTTCTAGATAATTTGCAAATTACTAAAGCATCAACTCTTTGCTTAGGCCCCAGTGCAACGTTGACTAACTATCCAGTATTACTTTAGAGACTTCTTAAAATGATCGATATTGCTTTTAGCTTTCCTCTATGAGCTTTTGAGTACAATGTTATGTGAATAATATAAAACTAATGTGAAAATATCAGTCTAGTAGTTCAAGGTCCCAAAGTGAAAATGAGATCCGTTGAATGCATGGTCATAACACCAACCTTAGAGGGTTGTAGTTATACCAGGCAGCAATCTTTTATCAGGATCAACCAACATGCCGAAACACGAAAAAGAAGGAGAGAAGACTGATAAATAGTGATGCATTATTAATGTCAGACCATTTCAAATGCTATCATTTTAACTTTCATGCTTTTATCATATAAGATTATTGATGATTTTATATAACATATAGCATTCTTTAGCAGGATATGTATGATTCGATATGAGACAATCTTATTCTTTCAATTTAATGTTTATATAGTGAAACAATGAGAATGCAATAAATGTAAAAATTTATCGATTACTCACCAGGATTTGGAAAGAACCTGCGGCGGTCATTTGGACATGGGAGGAAAAGCGCGTTCTGTGGATTGAAGATAGCCTGGCATAGCAAACAAAACCACTCTCTTAAAACACCAGGACCGGTAGCCTCCTCATTCTTGAACTCCATGAAAAGCCCACCGTGCAATGATTGTGCATCAACTCGTCCAATGTACTCAAAAGATTCAGCCAACAATTGGGACCTGTCAATAAGCATCTCATGCAAGCGCTCATAATCGTCCTTTCCCTGTGGAAACAACATCATTGTCAAATTCCGTCTCGACTCATAATCAAGCACATCCTTATGCTTCAAAAGCCAACGAAGCTTATCATTCTTCTTTGCACGTGTAATAAGAGCATTCACCGAGGTCCGTCGTCTCAAAAGAGCGGAATCTAGCAACTCAGGAGCGCCCTCATATATTTTTGAGAAGCTATGCACATTAGTTAAGACAGTCAACATAAAAGACCAATATGCCCAGCGAGCATCATTATGCACAAGCCCTTTCTCTATAAAGGGCTCTATTTTCAAAAGATATTGATCAACCTTCTCCAAAAGCCTCACATATAAAGAATGAAGAGAGTAGACCCAAGTCTCATATCTCGTAGTATCTTCATACAACATCGACCTTGAAATTTGCTTTAGCTTGCGCTTTTCCAACCAAACTCTAACCGCCCTTCTCGTGGCAACCAAGAAGTTCGAGAGATCAGTAAGCTCCGCAAAAGATGAAAACACGGTCTCAGTCGACAATCCCTTCACCACAATCTCCACGAGCTCATCAATAAACGGATGCAACTCAGCAGCCAAATTCGTTGCGCTCCTCAGTTTCCCATCCTTTGTATGAGCCTCAATCAATTCACCCAACGTGCTCCGACACAAGACGTACAAACCATCCAACCTCCCCGAAGTACGAGAAAGCAGCTTGCAAAACTCCAACACTATCGTCCAGCATTGAATATGCGTAGTCTTCGGCAAGAACTCCATGTCCGGGTTCAGAAACAACTTCACCGCCCTCTCGGCCATAAGCCGATGCCCACCGATGCTCGACAAATACAATCTAAGAAGCGAGGCAGGCCCTCTTCCCAGAACAAACACCTGAAGGTACTCATCAAGGATGTTCTCATCGATTTCCACAGCAGGGCCTGTAGGCACCGAGTTCAGGAACTTCGTAATGGTGTGCTCGATGCCGGAAACCTCCCGGGGCATGGGCTTACGGTCAATTAAGCAGCAGATAAGCTTATCTAAATCGTCGACGAGCCGCCAGGCATTGGGGAACCGAGTGCTGCGGAGCCGAGCCGTCAAATGCAAGGTCGAGTCGGCACTGATCGAGCAATCCGCGATCGTCGACGCGGCGGCGAGCTGTCGGCCGCCGTAGATGATCCGGAGATGGCCGGATACCGTGTACGGGACGCCGATGATGTTCAGAATCCGATGAATGACGTCGGAGACGGTATCGGAAGGGAACGAGTGGATAACTAGGGTTCTGGAGCTGGTCCTCACGAAGAACTGGAGCTTCACTGACGAGGGCAGCTGCGGTGTTGACGGCGGCGGCGACGAGGAGGAGGGGTGAGAGTGAGAGGGGGAGGGGGAGGGAGGGGGGGAGGGAGGGGGGAGAGGGGCGAATTGGGGGAAAGGAGAGGGCTTGGGGCGCATGCTTACAGGATCGAAGGAGGAGAGAGAGGAATCGAGGGAGGCGTAATCATCCAGCTTGCGCTTGGAGGGGAGGCGGTGGTGATTGTGGTGGTCGAAGGCGGCGCCGAGGGCGGTGGACATGGCCGATCGCCGGCGATCGAAGGAGGAGAGAGAGAGGGAAACCCTAACCCTAAGTCAGCATCGATGGAGATTTTGGAAACGAGTGATGAGAGAGAGGGAAAGAAGTAATGAATCCGGGGTTTTTGGGTGAAGGGGGAGAGAAATGCCGGGCTATTTTGGTAATAATATCCATGTTATAAGGCATAAAATAAAAGTTCATTGAACTTTTATTTTACATTTCATTTTTATAAAACCCCATATAAGGCTTGATTGATTTTAAATGATTTTATAAGAGTTCACATATGCTTGATGCAAGTTGTAAAGATTGATGGTTTTCTATAAAAAGAAAATGTATATGGTGTTTTCTGAAAGTTATCTATGGATGACTTTGAGATTTTTTCCCTAATTAACCCTATTAAATAAATTAAATCCATATATGACCCGAAGCCAAAACAGTTCCCAGAATGACTCTGGGAGGCCATGTCAGAGGAAAAGAGTGGACGTGGGGCGTCACGTTAGAAGGAAAACACTAGTTGGAATACATTTTCTTCCTATCGAAAAATCTATCCCAAATAACGTACCTAAAAACGGAAACACGGAGAAGAATAACAGAGACAGAGAAAGGACAAAGAGAAGAAAGAAATTGGCTCAAGGTCGCTTGAGTGAAAATGCTACTTGTGATGGCGTTTTCCCTCGAGGGAAAACGTTATCACAAATAGCGTTTTCTTTTGAAGAAAAACGCTCTTCCTACCTGCTACTTAATCCCCCCACCGCCTGAACCCGTAAGCATTTTACTCACTGTTGCTGCTCCCTAAAGGAATGCTGATGCCATTTCATACTTTCGATCAGTTCTTCAACGAAATGAAATAGAATTTAGATTCACATTTTTTGGTTTTCGTGGTGTAGTTTATGATAAATTTTAGTAAACGATAAATTCTGAAATAAAATGGACAGCATTTCCTTTATAAATATTAATATATTTTCATAAATACATAATAATCTCCACTCCGGAGTGATACAAGGCACACACGGCTCAAAAAAACTCACCTCCAATAGAAAATATATCACATAAAATATAAACACACAACCACACAAATTAGAAAGTAACAAAATATATTCCGGATGCTATAAAGTTTATAGATAATATATCATTCGTCACATAAAATTATAGTATCGCGTCTTCTTCTTCTTTTGTGGGGCTTGGTGCGATAGTCCTGCTACGTCATCTAGAGGGTTGTTGTGATGGTCCTGCTTCACCATCCTGAATCAACTGAGTCAACTGTGATGCAGGGACGATATTAAGACCGTACTCCACCGCCACTGCCTCATCCGCCTCATACTCGCATCTTCGATGGGGAACACTAGGCCATGTCTGATCATCGGATCGATATGTGTGACTCCGATGGTCATGGACGGTATCTGCTACCATTGCCTCAAATCTGGGACTCTCACCTGCCTCGGCAATGTCCAATCGTAGCATGCGTGAATTGTTTCAACGCATCCACCGCATCACTCCATATAGTCCTCACCGCCATACGGACAAGCCTCCACATGTGTCTGACCTGAAAAAACAATGTACATTTTAGTATAAACATTTTATAAAACGTACAAGATGATAATCCAACATTAAAAACAACTAAAATAACATATCATCTTAACTTTCGAAGGAGTTGTGGGCTGAAACATAGAGACATCTCCACCAATAACATATCGCTGAATGGGCGTGATAACGTACAATCGAGTCATCGGGATATACCAACTCATGTACTCGATACGACGTGTTGGATCATACACCGAGATGTCTCCTCCAACGACGAGTGCAAATCTATCAAAGCCCCACCTGTACACGTATGGCATATGCATGTGTCTCCGATCCTCCCTGACCTTGCCTCGTGCATCTATCTTGTGCAACGCGGCGTCAAGAACTCGGTCTGGTGGGATCCCCTGGTGCAAAACCGAACTAGCGCAGTACTCTATCCGGATAGTGGTACTCGACAAATATGAAGTGTATGAGTGGCGCCGTGTCAACCATAGCAAGTGGTGGGATGTAACGTGCACAGAGGCGGTAGAAGCGCAACACGCTCATCTGTGTAAGGCCGCCACGTCACAAACTCGTCCCGTAACGTGTTCAGCTCATCCCTGTACAAGTCAAGGCACTCATGAGGGTTCCTCCTCCATGTTAGTCGACCTTCCCACCGAACACCCGGAGGAGACCTCCGATCCTCAGGATCATCGATGATCCACCTATCCGAGAGATGCGTGATCTCAGGGCGGCCAATGTGTAATCTCTCCCACGCTCATATCTGTAAGAACAAGGAACATCCGGTCATCTGCGTCGTGCCATGTGATGCACGACACAAACCACGATATACAGCTAAATGATCTCGATGCATCTCTAGTCAGACCGGCGATTAATGGTAGATACAACAGCGACACCATACCACTGGATGAATTCGAGAATAGGACACCCCCGAACAAAGTCAAAATGTACGCACGAACGTAACACTCTATCTGATACGGATCGGAGTCCTCGGTAATTGTAACACCCTAGTTCATTTATACCAGTTTTATTTTGAGTATTTCTTTATTTATGGTATTTTTCCTGATTTACTGTGTTTTGGGTGCGGATAGTGTATTTGACATCTGTATTTGCATCCAACCCGACCCGCTTGCTGGAAACCAGTCTTGATTCCTGTTTATGATTTATCCTGGCTTGTTATATGGATCCGTGCACTTTCATATTTTTTTTATATACTGCATACTAGCATTATATCTGGTATCTGTATTTTTTTAATATAACATTTAAAGTCAAATAAAATATTTTTAAAATATCTAGCATGGCATGCATCATACCCCTGACCTTGTGGTAGCATCCGCACCTCGTGTTCTTGTCTCATTCAGTGAAACAGACTCGTTTGGATAGCTATGTGCTCGTTCATACATCCGTTCTTGGGGGTATGCATTTTCGTTACCCGGATATCCAATTTTGGTTTTGGTTGACACGTATATTTTCCGTATTTTCAAACTATAATTTTAGACCCGACCCGAGCGTGTTTTGGACTATTTTTTGTAATTAGCCAAAATCTCAAAATTTAACTAATATTATATTTTATATTACTAACTGTTATTATAATTGTATATACGTTTAAATTTTTATAACTAAATTATTTTTCAATCTTCAATAGCTCTCTCTCTCCCTCTCTTTCTTTATATAAATATTTTTTATATTAAAATCCTAACAGTTCACGTTCTCTCTCTCTCTCTTCCTCTCTCTCACCTCTCGCGAACACTATTCCTTCGCGAATCCCGTCACCTCCCTTCTCTCGTTACTGTCACCCCCTTGTTCTCTTTTTCTTCTTCTTCTATTTAAGTAACTCTGCCGCCTCCACGAACCTTAACCCTAGCTTCGAACCCTTGCCTCCTCGTCGTCCTCATCCCCTCGCCCACTTTCCTCTGCACCTTCCTCTTCCTCCTCCACTTTCCCTCAAGACCCGACACCACTGCAAATCCCGATCCCCTGCACACCCGACCAACTCCAGAAAACCCCACTTGCCTCACCTGCACACCCCTCGCCGGAGCTCCGTTAACCCCGACGACCTCACACCATAGTCACTGTCTCCATCTCCTCCTACTCCTCTCTCCTACACCCTTCAAACCACGGCCTCTCTTCTTCTCCTTCTTCTTCTTCTTTCTTTTTTCTTTCTTGATCTTGGTTCTTTTCCGGTGATCACCCGCCGGAGCCGTGCTCGTCGCTGACGATCCGAGTGATCCAGTGGACGTCCCCTGCCTTCGTGGTTACCGTCTTGCCTTGCCTGGATCCTTCTCGCGTGCCGGGTGTGCGTTGCAACGTTTGCCCGACGTCGGACGTGCCGTATGCGCCTGTCGTGTGTTCCGATCAGGCAAGTTTATCTTGCTACATGCTATAATACTTATCTTGCATCCACATGAATAAAAATATCACATGTTGATTGCATTATACATCCATACCAATGTTTTACTGTTGTCGGATACCCGTATGCATCCATGTCATTTAATATATATGTAGCTGCATCTACAGATCACATTAATTCATATTACTGCTACATTAGTACTTCATACTTGATAGTGTGCATCCTACATAATCTTGGAGCTGTAAATGCGACCTCTGATCGATATTTGTACACTCATACCATTAATTATATCTTGTTGCATGCCAGGTCACGTTATTTCATATTATTGCTTGACAATGTACATCCTACATAGTCGTGGAACCGTAGCTGTAACCCCTAATAGTAAATTGAGCATCCATGTTTATTTGTGTATCCATACCATTAATTCTGCATACCTAGTTGCACGCCATATTACATTAACTCATATTATTATTACATTAGTACCCCATGCTTGATAATGTGCATCCTACATAGTCATGATATAACCCCTGATAGATATTTGTGCATCCATGCTTTGACTGTACATCCGTACTTTTACCCTGATCCAATACTTGCTACATTTTACTGTTGGGCACCCATGTGATGCACTGTGCACTACTCGACATGACCTGATACACCACTACTTGACATGTTACCTGATCCTGTTTCTAATGCCGACAATCCTGACTTGTTGTCCCGATGAACGTTATTATTGTCTGTATAGGCAAAACCTGTACCTGCTTGATCCTGTGTTGGCATTAGATATTGATTGGCAATACCCGACTTGAACACATAACTTAGGGTTATGGAGGAAATCAAGAATGTAACCGAACATAACTCAAAGGGGTATTATATATTGTTTGCCGTTTTTCCGGGCGTTACGGAATAATCACCGATGGGTTACGATGAGGATTACATTAATTGATTTCGAAGACTTTAGAATAGATAACCCGGTTGTCTAGTTTAGATTACTCACGGCACTTCACCTACACGTGTACACCCCACTGTTCTATATCCATGTTTACTTATTACATTCATGTTACTATTTTATAATTCATGCCTGTATATTCTGTTACCCCTGATTATATTATTGTTGATATTGTGACGCGTTGACGTCTGGGTTTTGCATGGCCCAGATCCGCTACCCTTGTCGCAGGCCGAGCAGGAGTACTACAGTCGACAGGCCGAGCAGTGAGGACCTGTTAGTATTCTAGTGTAGTTTCCTTTCAGCATTTTATTTCCTGATGTGAGCCCGTATTTGGGACGTACCTTCCAGATTGTTATTGTTTATTGGATTTTTTTTGCTTCCGCATATTATTTCTTGAATCTTTTATTCTGGCATATGGACATGTACTAGATAGTTTATTTCATTTTACTGTTCTTGATATCTTATAGACAGCCGTAATGTGACTGTGGATGGATATTTCCTAGCCACAGGTAGCATGGTTGGCTCTGTCACGTGCCGATCTTAGCGCACTCTGGGAAGCGGGGCGTGACAATGATGGTATCATGAAACCGATTGTGTAACTATGAAAGCCGTAGACGTGAACCCCGGAGCTGGTCCGTTGGCGGCACAACTTCTAAAGGCTGATCACATAATGTCGGGCAATCATAAACTGACGTACCGGTCACTGCCATACCGTCCACCGGAACTCCCAATAGTACATTCACATCATGTAGTGTTAGGATCATTTCAACAACCAAAAAATGAAATGTGTGTGTCTCGGGCCTCTATCGCTCTATCAATGCTGTGAGTAGAGCGTGATCCAACTGCATACTGCCAATGAGTCCGACTCCATACATTCCATACTCAATAAGTATATCGGCTATTTGTGGTATCATCGGCAAGTAATCGTGGCTGCGGAACTCTATGTCGGATACCGCCTCACCGTTCCACACGGTCTCTGGTCTATGCCCTGTCTGTAATGTCAAGAGTGTCGGTATCTAAAGGCCCGGTTGTGTAATATCATAATCTCGTAGCTTATGCTGATCATCACGACGACCTCGGCCACCGGGAGATTGGCCACCATGAAATCCACCACCACGTGCTCGTACCATCGTACAAACCTGTAAAGTAAAAAACAATAAGTTATTAGAATATGACAAGCGATAATAGACACATCGGAAAAATGTAACAAAACGCAATGCTACAGTATCCAATAAAACAAAAGGTAAAGAATCGCGACAATATATATGACAATATCCATGATAACAAAAAAAGAAAAGCAATGTTACAAAATCCATCATAACAGAAAAGTAAAGTAATGCTACAATATTCAAGATAATAACACAATCTCTAAAGTCATCCCAATTACTAAAAGTTTCATACAAATATTCATTCTAGCTCAATACTTATAATAATTAATATCAACACAAACATCCCTATTATATTGCTCCACGACCATTCATTGATGCAACGGGCCCATTTCATCACGTAGACACCTACGACTATTGTGTCCTTCCTGATGACATTTTTTATATCGGTATTGACTGGATGTTCTATCTCACCTCACATCCATGTCATTTCGAATACGTATCGACGAAGGTAGTCCTTTCTTGCATCTTCGCAAAGACTCGTCAGGAAGAACATGTGCACCAGTATAGATGCACCGGTACTCTTTATCGGGGATTGGAAAAAAATTAAGCACCCAAGTGAAGGCCAACTGATCTACGAAATAGCGTAGATCAATGAAAGTACGATAGTCAACCGCTCGAGACGCACAAGCTGCTATACACATGCGAGCAAGGAAGGTGATAGGCCTGTATTTTCCCACAAGAACATCTTGGGGACTTCTGAAGGTTAACTATCTGTGTCCTACCACCTCTAAGCCGACCGCCTACAATACGCGTACCAGTTTTAATCGAAAATAGTCCGGTGTTTTGATTTTACATCGTCACCTTATGATAATTAGCATTTTCACGCCTAGTGTCTAACAGTGCTTGAACCCTCGAAGTGAACATTTGACCCTTGGCAATAAGTTCTTGCGCCACACGACGTCACTCGGTAAAATAGACATTCAACCGATGGAATGTAAATTGGACAATCGCCGTGACTGACAGATTACGAACTCCTTTCAAAACAGAGTTGAATATCTGTGACAAATTCGTAGTCATCATGTCATACCTACGACCATCATCGAATGCAATATCCCATTTTTCACTAGGTTCTTTTTCTAGCCAAGCAATCATTTCAACATTCACCTCCTTAATCCTTGTGATTGCTCTATCATATTTTCTTCTTTGATTCTGGGTGGCGGCTTTCTTTAGCATGTTCATCATTCGCATGTTGCCAATTTTTTTTAAAGTTTGATGCAAAGTGCCGCATACAATAACGGTGATAAGCAAATTGTTCATTCCAACCATACATCAGCTCCCTCATAGTGTTAAGAATACCGGCACGACGATCTGATATAACTGTCACGCTCTGCCTCCCAAAAGACGAAAACAAGCACGTGACAAGCCCGCGATGTATTTATTTCGAGAAGGTTACTTCCCGGAGTAAATACGCTAAGTGTAAAATAAGCAATATAAAATGACAAGAAATTAGCATAGGATTTAAACTTCAACAGCTTTATTTACATTCAACTTGATACATTTACAATACATGAATTCAACTGAAAGAAAATACAAGAAGATAAATGCCTAAACAGGTGGTATACATAAACTGAAAGAAAGGATAACTAGTCTAGGCCTGAATCGCGATCTGATCGTGCTCCTCCTCGGTGGTGTCCACCTCCTCAGTCTCCACGGTATCTGACAAACATTCCAAGAAAAAAAGATGGGTGGAATGGCCGTCAGCGAACTTTTGCTCGGTAAGTCCCCAAGAAATGGGTGTGAAGTATAAAAGCATATGTTGGGGTCAAAAATTGCACCCCGGTTGACCAAGTCAAAGTCAACCCCAAGTAAGCTGGCCCAAGCCCAAATCAAGTGGGCCCATGCCCAAGTCGAGCCCCGCGGCCGGTCTTCCCCATGCCAAAATGAAATCATGTAATAAATAATTTTGATGTAATTTTTATGCATGGATGTAAGAAAAATGGGCATAAAGCCAAATTTTTGTAAAGCCCATGGCTTATGTGCAAAAGAAATAAGCACATGAGACATTGGATGAGCAAAATGCCATTTTGTAAAGCCCAAGAGGCTATATGTAAATTTATAAGCCTATATAAGGCAACATGATAATGAAATAAAAAAATAACTTTTCCCTTCTAAAAAAAACTAGGGTTTGTGCTTCATTCTCCTTTCTCAAGATTCTAAAACCTTCCTCCTTTTTAAAATTAAATCAAGAGTTTAACTCTTTCCTTTTCCAAAAAGAAATGGTTTTTCAGCACAAAACCCTTGAAAGGGAGCTCGGATCTTCAATCGGATCTCTAAAAGGGGAGATTTTGAATCCCACCCCCCCTTTTCCTTCAAGATCCAGCCAACGGAGAGGAGGAAGAAGGAGACCCATCTCCAAAAATCCCATTCCAGGAGGATCCAAGGCTCAAAAGAAGATCCAAAGATCTCCAGGAGTTTAACTCCATTCAAGATCTATTGGATTTTAACTCCATAAATCAAACCCTTTTTTAGGAGTTTAACTCCAATTCTATACATAATCCATGTTAGGAGTTCAACTCCAAAGCCCCCTATGAGAGTTTAACTCCTAACCTAGGGGCTAAGCACCTTTTCCGCTGGTGTTCCCAACGGTCGCGTGTCGCGCACGTGATCTGCGGACGCCCAGCGGCCACGCCAAGAGGAGGAATTTTTTTCTAATGGGGAAGTGTTTTGACGTGGAGTGCATAAAAAAAAGATGGGGGAGGAGCGTCTTAAAGACACGTGCATGGCACGTGGGCGCATGGTGCCCACAGGCATGTGCCTGGCGCATGAGCGCTTAGAGCCCGCCGGCCACATGCGCAGCACACGACCGCGAGGCGCCCGCGGGTCTCGTGCGCTGCACGTGACCACTGGGCGCTGAGCGGGTCGCGTGGGGGCGCATATAGGCGCTTAGCGCCCGCGGGTCACGTGCGCTGCACGCGGCCGCTGGGCGCTGAACGGGTCGCGTGGGGCGCACGTGGGCGCTTAGCGCTCGCGGGTCACGTGGCGCACACGTGACCATTGAGCGCCTTAGCGTCCGGGGTTACGTGGCGCACACGTGACCATTGGGCGCCTTAGCGCCCCGGGGTCACGTGGCGCACACGCGACCGATGAGCGCCTTAGCGCCCGGGGTCACGTGGCGCTGTTCACACCATAATATTGCATTATTATATTCCCCATTCTTATTCTTTTTATAAATAAATAGGTACTTTTGACGCATGTCTGCTACATGTTACAGGTTACAGGTTCTTGGACAGGAAATAGTGAAAACGATGTAAAGACGATGAAAATATGGACTTTTGACCAACAAATGGGAGGATCTTAGTCAAGCCTACATCGAAAGACAGTTCACAATTAACAAGGCAACTCAAGGTCCAAAAATACAAAGCGGACGGTTAAAAATCCATTGCAAATGGTTCACTGAAGATCTGGAGCTAATGTAGAAGCCCAATTGACAAAAGAATAAAAGAACCAGAAGCCCAAAAAGATCCAGAACATAACCCAAAAATTTCAGCAGCTAAGCTCATCAAAGGGCCGCGGAACCGCGGCCCAAGCCCACCATTGCCGTGGTTCCGCGGCCAGAAGAAGAGAAAAGAAAAATAATTTTTTACCAAAAGTTTTGTGCGACGCTGAAAAGATTTCCTGAGGGTATATTTGTAATTGTAGACATGCGGTTCAAGATGTAACCTAGGGTTTCTATTTCCTATAAATAGAACTCTAATCATTGTAATTCTTTATGCCTCCTTTTAATAATAAAATTTAGAAATCTTTTGGAGAGCATCGGTGTTTCTTTTCAATTCATGAATTCAGATCTGACAACCCTACGTTGATGATTGGAGAGATGCATCTGTAAGTAGATTTAATTCCTTGCTCTAGTTTAGATTTCAATTCTTGCCCTAGGTAATTTTTATTCTCTGCCCTAGATAAATGTTCTTCAATTCCCTAATGAGTGAGTAGTTTCCTCGCTTGTTAGGGTTAGGAATGGGGAAGGATTTGAGAGACGAAGATCTCTCATCTCTTTTCTTTGCCAATCTTTTATGAAAATTAGAACTCCATGCATACCTTCTTATTCCGCTCCCTACGGCACTCTACCCTCGAGGTAACGGTGATTCTGTAGTCTAAAGGCCCGGATTTTAAGGTTTTCCATGGAGGTTAGGGTAAAGATTAAGAAAGGAAGGATAAGGATCTAGAGGAAGAATCAATCTTCCCAATCATCCTAATCCCCTTTGTTAAGATTTACCATAACACTAATATGATATCTTTAATTAAAGGCAATGGAAAGAGATGCAGATCTTTGTTTACCAAATTTTTCCTAAACCTAATCCTAGCAAGTTTCTAATCCTAGTATCATACAACTTCAATTTTTAGATTTAATAATCAATCCGAACACCCTTCGGAATTAACTCGTTAGCGCGATTAGGAAATTCACAACATCCATGTGGACCGACCTGTACTCACCAGCTAGCTGCAAAGCGACGCCGTTCTTGATTGCGGTTACAAATATTTTTGATCTATTTTTTAGAAAGCGCAAGCACGCTAAATCACTCCAATCAAATGACGCCGTTGCCGGGGATGGCGTAGAATTTTCTTTTCGCAATTTCGGGTTAATCATAAAATTTAAAAAAAATCATAAAAATCTAAAAAAATAAAAAAAAAATATAAAAATATATATAATTTGTTATTTTTGGAAGGGATACTTTGTGGTTGAATTTTTGCAGGATATACAAATTCGGATCTGGAGATTTCCAGAAAGCAAAACAGAAAACGGGATATCGGAACAGAAGGGATATTAAACAACAGAACAGTGCAAAAATTTTGGAGCAGTGAACCCCCCATACCGCCGCGATTCCGCGGCCAAAACCCACATTAGGCCGCGGAAACGCGGCCGTCTTGACGAATCACCGCACTGGAAAATTTTTGGGGAACCGATCCTCTGAAATAACTGCGGAAACGCAGTCTGAAGGGCCATAGTGCGGCGGAAACGCGGTGGGCCTGGTGCCTCTTCGTGTGAAATTTGCACTGTAAGTTTCCTGTCTCTCTCCTCTGTAATTTTTGAAATATATTTTCTGGAAATTCCTGCAAGATTCTGTGAGCTATAAAATATATTGCCTTCCATATAACAAGTCTTGTGCAGGATTTTTGGGCCCCGCTCAAAATTGAAATTGATTGCAAGTAATATTTTTTGTTGCATATCTTTTCTCAAATATCTTTTTGCAACAATTTTTTTCCAAATAAAGATTCTTGTGATATGCTTCAAATAATAACCAATTGCAAGTAATATTTTGCTGTTACATATCTTTTCTATAAAATATTTTGCTGTTGCATATCTTTTCTCTAAAATCTTTTTGCAACAAAAATTTTTCCAAATAAAGAAAAAAAAATTAAAATAACAAGGACAAATATTTTATAGAGCTTGCAAAATTTTTTAGCCCCAAATAAATCCTTGCACCACCCAACCTTCCTTCTTGTCACTTTTCTTCTTCTAACATGGGTACCCCACACAATAAATCATTAGCCGAACTTTGGTATCCCGAACCTAATTTTGCGTCATATGCCAATGTGTTCGGTCAATTTAAAAACGATCCCTCCATGCCTAAAAAAATCTGTGAAAAATCACATAGAGGAGTCTAGGAGAAACAGTTTAACTTTTCAACCCACTTTGTGTCAACCTAGTCAACCTTTACCACCTACATATGTTGACACCACTTTTCCAAGTCCTGCTGTAACTCCTAGGCCGATGTCCATTGCTGAGCATATTGCTCAATCTCGCAGTCGATCTTTCACCCCTCTCCACTCATCTAGTTCTAGGGATCCGCACGATTATTCACCTTTTTATCCATATGTTGACCCTACCCCTATCCAACCACCCACTTCCTACCAGTCATACCCAACCTTCCCACCTTCACTAGACACTGTTTCGACACAGCCATTAGGGAGTTTCACATATCCAACCAATTTTGAATCTTTTACTGAAACCCCCTCACCATCTAAGTCTAGTTTGGAAGAGCGTTGGAGGCGTATATCGCAGCAACAAACAAAATGGTTAGGAATGTGGAAGCGTCCGTGGCCACCCTTATGCAACCTAGTGAACCGGTAGCTAGTGTCCCGCTAGCTCCAAATTTTTCAATGTATGAGGCGGCAGTTGGACAGAATGAGAATGAGAGAGAATTTCCAAATCACACCTACCCTTACCCAATTGAAGCCCACAACTCCTGTTTTCCATCGATTGCCCTAAATAGTTCACCTGCTGAAAATAAAAATGAGTTGTGTGATTTTGTAGTGTTTGATTTGCCAGATTGTGAGGAACCCCTTTCGAGTGAAACCGCACCTAATCCGTTTGACCTTTACACTTCCACTCTAGAACCTAAATCGATAGATATCCATGCTTTTGATGAGGTGTCTAAAGAAATTAATTTTCACTTGATTGAGGATATAGACGCCGGGAATATTTCGGATGATGAACCTGTCGATTTACTTAAGATTTTATGTTCAAATCATCATCCCGAGTTATTAAATGTTTCTCCCGAATCTCATATGCGTCTAGATTTTGATGATAATGGCATGGATGAGTTGAATATTGAGGATAGTATCGAGAAGAGTCTTGAGGATAATATTGAGGTTGAATCATTTTTGTTTGATGTGTCTGATTTTCCAATTCATCCTCCTGAACCTTTGACTGTTATATCACCCTCCCTCCTTCCCATCGTTCCTACCCCGCTTGAAGACTGTGAGCTTGAAACCTTTTCCTTTGAATCTGACACAATTCTCACAGTCGATAAAACCTACGAGTGTTTCACTTTTTCGGACGATGTTAATGACTCACCGCCCGAGTTTGAGTCCTTTACATTTTCAGATGAGCCATCAGACTCGGTTGATTATAGTAGTTTCGAACCATTAATGGAATCTTTCAAGTTCGAAACAGTTTACTACGGTGAGAAAGATACTATCCCTACTTCACTCCCTTTCGTCCTTCCTATTGTTCCGACCGTGCAAGTGACCGTCACGCTTTCATCTCATATACCAAGTTCGGCGTACCCATGTTTTCTTGCGAATCTTGAGGGATTTGACCCCATTTCCCGACGGGTTGATAGGTTAGCGCAATCGCTTTTAACACATCGGTCATCACATATTGCGCTAATTTATTCACTCGATTTACACCCTCAAGATCGTACTCCACTTCTTTCTCCTTTCCGCCATTCTTCTCCCCCACCGAGACCATATTCTACCATTCTTCTTTCCACACGGTCTCGCGTGCTTTTCATTTTCTTGCACCAACTATACCATTTCCACGATAAGATTTTTGAATGGTTGGTGTTAACCTTTGGCTTGTGTAAGGCCAAGCTTAAGTTTGGGGGACCTTTGTATATATGTATATATTTTTTGTTTTCTTTTTCTATAAAAAAATAAAATAAAAATTTCAAAACATTAAAATATAAAAAAAATATATAAATAAATAAACAGGGGAGTGCCGGCATTTTGACCCTCTTGGTTTAGCATGACAGTGAGGACACTGTTAAGTTCAAGTTTGGGGGTATGCTCGGTACGTCTTCTTCCTTCGCATTCATTTGTACATATTTTTGCATTTGCATACTTATTTGAAAACCCATAAAAATTTGAAAAATTTCAAAAATTATAAAAATTATTGTATTCAATTTTGGCTAATTGACTTGAGTTTGACAAATAGGTCAACTAGCTAGGAACAACTAGATCTTAGACTTAGTAAGTTAAAAACCCTAAAGATAACCTTCCTTAAAATTTAACGGTAGAAAGTATATGCCTTGTAGTTTATTTAGAAATAGGCAAATTTTGGGTTCACTTTTTGGGCTAAGTCAAAACAAGGGAAGAGTATTGATGTTCTTATTAGAGTATAAGTTTGAAAAATAGTTCCTAACTTAAGTCTAGATTCTGAAAATGTATACCCTACAACTTGCACAATCACGCATCTTGAAACTTGGAATAGTAGAAGAGACCTTGAAATGCTCTTGTCTAAAGTCCTTAGTCCAATGAAAATAAAAAAAAAAAAAAAAGTGAATAAAGAATAAAAAAATGGACACTGGTTTTTGTGATTACTTAAGGCTGCAAAAATAGAAAAATATTTAGCGAGGGTGCTTCATCACCTAGTGCCTTAGACCAACTGGTTTGGGAGTCACTGCTAAAGCCTTGGGTATTGCAAGACTAGGAATTACGCTTAAATGTGCAAACACATTTTGTAATCGGTCATTGGTACCTCAAGAAGTATTAACGGTCGCATGAAGGATGTGTAAGCAAATTTCATTTAAAAATTCACTAACTAAGAAGTGCTTTGGACAATGGACGAGAGCATGATTGCTTGATTTGAATTTCTAAGTGTAAGGGTGATTTATACACACACGTAGGGGTATATGATTGGGATTTAGATAAGAGAAATGAGTGAAGAATAGAACTTGTATCTTTAGTAAGGGTTGATAGAAATTCCTAAGTGGAGATGGAACCCTAGAAGGAGAACTTAAGAGATGCCGAAAGCTAAGTAGGTCTACATAACATATATAATCTTAAGTTAAATAATGAGGAAGTGTGAAGAATGTTGGTGGATAATTTGCGGGTCGATGATAATAGAATTCTTAGTTAGAAAACCTAATTGGAGAACAAAAGTCGAAAGGCCGAATTGATAGGATTTTGTGGGTGTAATCCGCTGAAAACCCTCAGGAGACAACACTCCTCCTACTAGGGACACCTAGAGGTTTAACGGCTTGTTGCACGTGCTCAGTGCAATCGCGTTTCCCTGCGAAAGTGCGGTTAGGATTTTAGCGAATAAAAATAAGTTTGCTCGAGGACGAGCAAAAGATAAGTTTGGGGGTATTTGTTCACACCATAATATTGCATTATTATATTCCCCATTCTTATTCTTTTTATAAATAAATAGGTACTTTTGACGCATGTCTGCTACATGTTACAGGTTACAGGTTCTTGGACAGGAAACAGTGAAAACGATGTAAAGACGATGAAAATATGGACTTTTGACCAACAAATGGGAGGATCTTAGTCAAGCCTACATCGAAAGACAGTTCACAATTAACAAGGCAACTCAAGGTCTAAAAATACAAAGCGGACGGTTAAAAATCCATTGCAAATGGTTCACTGAAGATCTGGAGCTAATATAGAAGCCCAATTGACAAAAGAACAAAAGAACCAGAAGCCCAAAAAGATCCAGAACATAACCCAAAAATTTCAGCAGCTAAGCTCATCAAAGGGCCGTGGAACCGCGGCCCAAGCCCACCATTGCCGCGGTTCCGCGGCCAGAAGAAGAGAAAAGAAAAATAATTTTTTACCAAAAGTTTTGTGCGACGCTGAAAAGATTTCCTGAGGGTATATTTGTAATTGTAGACATGCGGTTCAAGATGTAACCTAGGGTTTCTATTTCCTATAAATAGAACTCTAATCATTGTAATTCTTTATGCCTCCTTTTAATAATAAAATTTAGAAATCTTTTGGAGAGCATCGGTGTTTCTTTTCAATTCATGAATTCAGATCTGACAACCCTGCGTTGATGATTGGAGAGATGCATCTGTAAGTAGATTTAATTCCTTGCTCTAGTTTAGATTTCAATTCTTGCCCTAGGTAATTTTTATTCTCTGCCCTAGATAAATGTTCTTCAATTCCCTAATGAGTGAGTAGTTTCCTCGCTTGTTAGGGTTAGGAATGGGGAAGGATTTGAGAGACGAAGATCTCTCATCTCTTTTCTTTGCCAATCTTTTATGAAAATTAGAACTCCATGCATACCTTCTTATTCCGCTCCCTACGGCACTCTACCTTGAGGTAACGGTGATTCCGTAGTCTAAAGGCCCGGATTTTAAGGTTTTCCATGGAGGTTAGGGTAAAGATTAAGAAAGGAAGGATAAGGATCTAGAGGAAGAATCAATCTTCCCAATCATCCTAATCCCCTTTGTTAAGATTTACCATAACACTAATATGATATCTTTAATTAAAGGCAATGGAAAGAGATGTAGATCTTTGTTTACCAAATTTTCCCTAAACCTAATCCTAGCAAGTTTCTAATCCAAGTATCATACAACTTCAATTTTTAGATTTAATAATCAATCCGAACACCTTTCGGAATTAACTCGTTAGCGCGATTAGAAAATTCACAACATCCCTGTGGACCGACCCGTACTCACCGGCTAGCTGCAAAGCGACGCCGTTCTTGATTGCGGTTACAAATATTTTTGATCTATCTTTTAGAAAGCGCAAGCACGCTAAATCACTCCAATCAGGCGCACACGCGACCGATGGGCGACTTAGCGCCCGGGGTCACGTGGCGCACACGTGACCACGAGAAACACCAGCGGGAAAGAGGCCTAGCCCCTAGGTTGGGGTGTTGAACTCCCAAGGGTTTTTTTGGAGTTGAACTCCTAACAGAAACTAATTTATGGAGTTAAACTCCAACAGATCTAGAAAGGAGTTAAACTCCTAAGAATTTTTGGCTCTTCTTTTGAGCCTTGGATCTATCCAAAGTTAGATTTTTGGAGATGGGTCTCCTTCTTCCTTCTCTTGATCAGCGGGATCTTGGAGAAAAGGGGGTGAGACTTGAAAGTCTCCCCTTTTCGACCGGCGATTGAGGGGATGAGGAAAGCCACATTGGGGATCGCGAGCTTCCCTTCGTGGGTTTTGTGGTGAAAAACTATTTATTTTTTAGAAAGGAAGAGTTAAACACTTGATTTAATTCAAAAAAGGGGAAGAGGGTTTTAGACCCTTGAGATAGGGGAAGGAGGCACAAACCTTAGTTTTTTGGGGAGAATGAAAAGTTGTATTAGATATTTTCATTATGTTGCCTCTTATAGACTTACACATTTACACATAGCCCCTTGGGCTTTACAAAATGGCATTTTTCCCATCCCATGTCTCATGTGCTATTTCTTTTTGCACATAAACCATGGGCTTTACAAAAATTTGGTTTTATGCCCATTTTGCTTACATTCATGCACAAATAATTACATCAAAATTATTTGTTACATGATTTTTATTTTGGCATGGGGAGGCCGGCCGCGGGGATCGACTTGGGCATGGGCCCACTTGCTTGGGCTTGGGCCCGCCTGGCTCGGGGTTGACCTTGACTTTGACTTGGTCAACCGGGGTGCAAATTTTGACCCCAACAAAGTGCCCTCCATCAATAAATGCACACCATGTATATGAGTTGTGTGCATGAAATTGATGGGTCTTGAAGTTGGACTTTGAGGTGGAACATCATTCCAGGGGCGGGGCATCATCACGGGAGCATAATTCCGGGGATCGGAGCATAATTCCGAGGGTTGGAGCATAATTCCGGGATCGGAGAATCATTCCGAAGAGTGGAGCATGACTCCAGGGATCGGAGCATCATTCCGAAGAGCGAAGCATGATTCCAGGGATCGGAGCATTATTCCGAAGAGCGGCAGACCTTCTGATCGAAACATAATTTCGATGCAGAGGTTGATTCCCGGGCGAAGCATAATTCCGACAGGGAAAGAAGATACTCCAAGGTGAAGTATGATTTCGACACGGGGTACATTCTGAGACGAAGTATGATTTCGACGCAGAGCTTGTTGGCTGACTTGATTCTGAGATGAAGCATAATTTCGACAGGGAAGGCAGATACGCCGAGGCGAAGCATGATTTCGACACGGGATACACTCTGAGACGAAGCATGATTCCAGTGCAGAGCTTGCTGGTCGACTTGATTCCGAGACGGAGCATAATTCCGACGAAGAGGTTGCTTGTTGATTTGATTCCAGGGCGGAGCATAATTCCGATGAGGAGGTTGCTGGTTGATTCCGAGCCGAAACATAATTCCGACAGGGAAGGCAGATACACCGAGATGAAGCTTGATTTCGACGCGGGGTACACTCTGAGACGAAGCATGATTCCGGCGCAGAGCTTGTTGGTTGACTTGATTCCGAGACGGAGCATAATTCCGACGAGGAGGTCGCTTGTTGACTTGATTCCAAGGCAGAGCATAATTCCAACGAGGAGGTCGCTGGTTGATTCCGAGCCGAAACATAATTCCGATAGGGAAGGCAGATACACCGAGACGAAACTTGATTTCGACGCGGGTGTTTACCCCAATCAGAGCAAAGCTCTGTTCAAATTCCAAGGTGGAAAAAGAAGCAATGCTTCTGTTCTTTCTCCAATCAGAGCAAAGCTCTTAAAAAAAAAAACTGCGCGACACGTGTCAGCACAGCGCGACACGTGTCACGCGCTGGGGCATCTGCGCCAAACAGAATTAAAATATTCAAGAAATCTTTTCTGTTCTTGTTAAAACAAGAAGATATTCTTCTGCAAAGCAGAAGCCCTTGGATCAAAGATCCAACGGTGGGGAAAATTCCCCAAATCACTCAGAGAAAGATCTCTTTAACAAATTTAACTAATTTATGGGCACTATAAAAAGGACCCCAGACCTCAATTAAAAGGCATGAACATCTTGCTAAAAAAAAAAGAAGAGAAGAGAACTCTTGAGAACTCTTGAAGAATAAAAAAAAGGTAAAAACCTTTGAAAGAAGAGAAAATTCTTTTATGAATAGATCAGTGATCTAAAAACAAGACCATGGATCTTTAAACAGAACTAAATAAAGGGATAAAATAAAAATAGTGCTTTGCACTTCTTATGAACCACTGGAAAAAACAGAAATAAAAAAAAGATAGTGCTTTGCACTTTTATGAACCTTTGGTTCTTGAAATAAAATAAAAACTTGTTTTTCTTTGATCTAAATTAGATCAAGAAATCAAATAGTGCTTTGCACTTCTTTTATGAACCATTGGTTCTTGAATCTAAAAGATTCTCAAATTAATAGTGCTTTGCACTTATAAATCTGCACTGTTGCGCTCTCTGATTGGCGCAAAGCGCTTGACAAATGCAATGCATTTCCTAAAGGGCCAGGCCCAAATCAAAATGACCTGACAGGCCAAAATAAATTGCAAGGCAATAAATGGGCAGAGCCCAAATAAATTGATGCTTTGCATCCTTTATACAAGGGCAGAGCCCAAATAAAATTGATGCCTTGCATCATTCCTAAAAGGGCAGAGCCCAAAACAAATTGATGCTCTGCATCCTTTCTGGGCAAGGCCCAAATAAAAATAAAAAAAAAGAAATGCAATGCAAAAGCAAATAAAATGTCGAACATTTCAACTGGACTTAGCCCAATTTTGGACATAAGTCCTTAAATTAAATTGACTGAGCAAAATTGCTCTTCTAAATCAATTTACATCCGGTTCGAGGGTACATCTCCGAGCTCCTTTGACATCCGTCGTTGTAATTCCTCAACGACGTCAAAGAGGTGACGGGTCCCAACGACCACACATCGATATGGACTGCGGGGTCCTTAAACTCGTGGACCGAAACGTCCCTAAACTAATATTGGACCGAAACGTCCCTAAACTAATATCGGACCGAGACGTCCCTAAACTAATAATGGACCACCATGTCCCTAAACTGGCGATGGACCACCACGTCCTTAAACTGGCGATGGACCACCACGTCCCTAAACTGGCACAATAGAGCCCAAATGCTCTTTTGTCGGATCTAAACGGTCCCGTTAAGTTGATCTTAGTCTCAAACTGGACTAACGTATCCTTAACAAACGTTTGAGTCGATCTTAGCCTCAAAAATGGCTAACGTATCCTCCAAACAGACTTTAGTCCCAAATTGGACTATGAATTTCCCAAACTGGAACAATAGAGCCCAAACGCTCTTTTGTCGGATCTAAACGATCACGTTAAGTTGATCTTAGTCTCAAACAGGACTATCGTATCCTTAACGAACGTTTAAGTTGATCTTAGCCGCAACGCGACTAATGCATCCTTAAACTAAAAACACCAAACCCAAATCTAAGTAAATACGGATTTGGACTAATCCACGTCCTACGGGCGACGGCATTACTCAGTCTCCGTATACAATCCACGGGCAACCACAAACAAAACAAACACACACGACACGAAGTGAAATTCTGGAGAAGGAGAAAGTTGTTACCGCGATGCGGTAGCGTAATTAACTGCAGGGGCTTGCGCCTGCAGGGAAGAGCGTCCCCACAATCAAAAACCCCTCAAGCGAGGGGGAATCTGACAAAGTCTGCTATATCGGCCGCATCCGTCTAAACCTCCGATACACGGTGCCATAAATCAACTTGGCATCTTCGGAGAGGTGGACGGATAAAACCAAATAGCATCTGCCCCGAATCCCAGCGTCAGGCCATCGCGGTCCTGTGCGCCGCCTTTCGGAGGGGAACAGATTCTGGCACGCCCGGTGGGACCTCTTCCTCTTTCCACTCCACACTTCGTGTGTCGTGTTCGCGAACAAATCGCGGTTTGCTGTGATTGCCTGTGGATTCAAGGTACTAAGATTTGGTGTCTTGCTCCGTGCAGAAAACAGAAGATCAATGGCTTCGAACTGCATCGCCTGCAGCAACAACTCTCGCTCCGTCATTGCTGGAGGAGTGACTTATGGGCCCCAAGCGGCCTCCCTTTTCAAAATGCCGGTGGAGCAGGTGGCTCAAGCCACGACTGGACTATTTTTTGGGACTATGCTCCCACCAATGAGCTTCGACGCCCCAATGACACTGCAAGAAGCTTCAAAGAAGTCGGTCTTCGATCGACTTACCACTGCCACGACCCCTCTCAACGGGTCGTCCAACTCCACTGCTTCAGTTTTTAACGGACTAGGCCAGAGCTCTAACAGGCTCATGAAGAAGCCTGCCATACCAGAAGGCGTTATCCCGAAGCGGATAGCCATTCCAACTCCCGTTCCTGGCAAAATCACCAAGGTTGCTTCCCATGTTCAGAAGTCCGCTTCTGACAAGTTGGTCGTCCCCGTTCAACGGACGTCGATCTTTAAAAAGCTGGTACCAGTATATTCTGACCAACACAGGGGGCATGAGGAGGTCACCCCTATAGCTGAAACAACTCCATTAGCACGACACGCTCGACGTCGCCACTGGCGTCGAGTAAGGAAGGCTGGGGGCAACTCCCCCTCTGGGATAACTCCGTCAGCTCCGATGGTGAGGATCGATACTGCTGTTCCAATCGGGAACAGCTTTGAATTGCTGAATACGGTGCGCAGAAACTCTCCTACTGCGATGTTGAAACGAACTCCTTCACCTGTGGAGAATACTCCAGAGAAGAAGTTAGAGCAGCCCCCTCAACGGCTGTCCTCTAAAATTTACAAAGTCTGGCGGCGGGTCCAAGAGTCAGTGATCGATCAAGACTGCCTCCGACGACAGAAAAAGATGAAGGTTCGGCAGGGGAAGGATTACTCTGTCAAACCACAAAAAACAAAAGCTACTTGGGTGCCCACTACAACGGCTCCCTTAACTCCAATCACTCAAAGAAGGAGGCCACAAAAAGCCCCTGTGAACATGGCGAAGCATAAAAGCGCTGAACACAAACGCCCCAAATCTGGGGGCATGGTGGTGCACACTGTTTATATGGCTTCTGGAAAGGAGGAAAGCCGCACTTCTACGGGCCACCGACCGCTCACCCGATCCGTGACGAAAGCCCAGGAGCAACAACAAAAGCTTCAGGAAATGATGACTACAATGGCTGCACTCACTGAGCCAAAAGAAAGCTCTGAAACGTCTTCGGATGAGCATCAAGAACAAGAAACCGACGCTGACTTTTTACGCAGAGTTCTCGAAAAGAGGGACAAAGAAGCTGCAGAGCAAGCGGCTAACATAAAACAAATGGCGCTCCTCTTCCAAGATATGGTAGGGATGATGTTACAGCCGGACCCTCCTGCTGAAGATCCTCCGATCGTCCTTGAAGACGATAAGGGAGAAACGTCAAATCCTCCGCCGGCTCTATCAACAGCCAAGGAGGAGGCAATCTCCAAAGTCGACCTAGACGAATATATAGCTCAGCAGATCCGGGTTCATCAGGCGAATGAAGCGGCTGGGCAAATTGTTAGAACCGGACGACCGTATCCGAGCTGGTATGACCAAATCAATTACCCGCCAGGATATACGATCCCTAAATTCCACGTATATAAAGGGACAGGGAATCCGCATCAGCATGTCGCTCAATTCAGGGCCTTATGCGGCAATACTGGAGGCGATGACAAATTGTTGCTACGTCAATTCGTCGGCAGCTTAGCAGAAACAACCTTTGAATGGTATTCGGAGTTACCTAACGACTCTGTCAAAACATTTGCAGAGATGGAACTGCTGTTTACACAGAGATTCGCGAGTGCTAGTGGACGCACCCCGATAACAGCACTGATAAATGCCAGGATAAGGCCCGGCGAAACGTGGGTCCAATACGCAACACGATGGCGGAACCTATGGTCGAAATGTGAACAACGCATAGAAGAGGCACCTGCGGTAGGCATGTTTGTGGGCACTCTCGATCCGCAGGCGACCATCTCGCAATTCATGATGTTCTTCAGGCCGACCACCTTCCAGGCCTTGATCGACAAATTAGCCCAAATGGACCAGATGGGCCATAGACCGTCTCCTCCAAGACCCGATCCCCGAAATGAGAAAGGAAAAGTGATCATCGTCGCCAACGCTCAGCAACAGTCGAGCAACTCAAAGCCGGTCGCTCGCCAAAACAACGTGCGTCCACGCCCATCCCTCAAAGAGAGGCTAGGACGTCCTTACTCGTTTCCGCAGAATAAAACGAGAAGACTGTTTGAGCTGGCAGTGCGCAACAGACTTATTAATCTGCCGAGTTTAAAGCGTCTGTCGCAGCCAGGCGATCTTAATAATCCCAATTATTGTCCTTACCACCAAACGGTAAGTCATCCGATTGAGGATTGTTTCGTCTTTAAGGGATGGATCGAGGATCAATACCTGCAAGGCAAGTTCACGCTGTCTGAAAGCTGGAAGGTAAACCCTCCACAGCCGCACTCTCCAAAGAAGACGGACACGCCGGGGGCAACTTGTTCTTTCGTCGAGGATGAAAACGATGGAGACAACTTATCGGATGAATCCGAAGACTACGTAGCGACTTGTCATGTGATTTCTCATTCACTGACGGATGATGAGGAGGATCCTCGCGCTGAGAAATCAATGGCGGACCCTGAAACAGAAATTCCGCGGCCGTCAGACAAGTTGATCGATGCCTTCCTAAATGAAATTCGTCTGAAAGCAAAAGCCAATCAAGAGCATAAAATGGCCATACTGGAAAGAACCAAGGTATTCACGTCAAATCAAAAGCCATACACTGCGGGTAAAAACAAATTCAAGACGAGGAAACGGTTCGCCAAAGCTCTATCAGTAGGAATGAAGCTACCGCCCTCTGAAGAAAATTCTTTCTCTAAGGTAGAGATGCACCCTAACTTCTGTTTATATCATCAGAAGATCATACATCCTACCGAAGACTGCGAATCCTTTAACTGTTGGTGGCAAGGGTATGTCGCTCAAAAGCGACAATTCGACAGGACAAAGTGTGAAGCTTGTGGACATCGGAAAAATGCGATAGATGAGCGCAAAAGAGCCGCCGCCGACTGTCATATAGCCGACTTCAAGGGATCACAAATTATCACCTTTGGAAGCGACTCTGACGAAGAACCTACCCCCAACTCTTCCCTCGGGGAATCTATTTCAAAAACAAAGGAATTGAGAAGCTGCGAGAACGTTCAGCCGTGCAATCGCATGCTACTTAGAAAAAATCTCGGCCCCGTAAACAAAGGATCGAACAAAAAGGATAAAAGAAAAGGAAAAAAGGCCCTCGTCGCCAGTGCTCACCAACAATCAGGTGACCCTAGACCGGTTGCTTGCCAAAGCAACAAGCGGCAATCCCTCCAGGAAAAGTTGAAACGTCCTTACTCGTTTCCGCAAGATAAAACAAGGGGACTGTTCGAGCTGGCAGTGCGCAACAGACTCATTAATCTGCCGAATCCAAAACGTCCGTTGCAGCCAGGAGACATTAATAATCCTAATTATTGCCCTTACCACCAAACAGTAGGTCACCTGATCGGGGACTGCTACGTCTTCAAAAACTGGGTTGAAGACCAATACCAACAGGGCAAGTTTGCGCTGTTTGAGAATAGGAAGGTGAGTCCGCCACAACCGCACGCTTCGAAGAAGATGGATACGCCGGGGGCATCATGTTCATTCATGGAGAAGGACTCATAGACCGAAAAGTCAATAAACTAGATATTCGCCTCAAATACGGCGACAACGGACCGAAACGTCCTTAAACTAACAACGGACCGAGATGTCCTTAAACTAATGATGGACCGCAATGTCCTAAAACTTGCAAATGACCGAAACGTCGTTAAACTACTCCCAACCCGCAGCATCTTCAGGCTGACGTTAAAAAAAAATATATAAAAAAAAAACGGTATGTCCACAAGCAAAATGGGCACGGATGAAAACCCGAAGGGGCTCCGTGAGTAAAAACAGCAGGGCTACCGGCGAGTGTTCGTGAAAACCCGAAAGGCGCGACCTCGTTTTAAAAAAAAAAGAAAAAGAAAAAAAGAGAGAGAAAAAAACGGTATGTCCACAAGCAAAATGGGCACGGATGAAAACCCGAAAGGGCTCCGTGAGTAAAAACAGCAGGACTACCGGCGAGTGTTTGTGAAAACCCGAAAGGGCGCAACCTCGTTGAGAAACACTTATAGGGTCCTCTCGACCCTGTAAGGAGAAACCACCTGCGTGAGATCCTTACGACTCACAAAGGAACAACACACTTAGGGATCCCCACGATTCCTAAGGAGAAAATACACTTGCGAGATCCTCACGACTCGTAAGGAGAACTCTCTTGTGGGACCCTTACGGCTTATAAGATTTGAAAGTCTTAAGTTGCAGAAAACTTAACCTGTGCTTAAGCAAACCCCTACAAACTTCCAATATTGCCCTACGAGTGGTCCTATATTGTCCCTTGTATACAATCCACGGGCGTGAATAAACATTTCCCTAATAAAGTCTCATCCGTTGCTAGGGATATGCTCGTACAGCAAATAACACTTGTAAGTCCTCTCGATTTACAAGGAGAAAACCCTCTTGTAGGATCCTTACGACTTACAAGAGAACATGCACTTAGGAATCCTCACGATTCCCAAGGAGAAAACATACCTACAAGATCCTCACGACTTGTACGGAGAAATACCTTTGTGAGACCCTTACGGCTCATGAAGTCAAAAGCCTTAGCCGACAGGACCCTTAACCCTGTTTACTAAGCCACCTTTGTTCAACATCGACAGAGGCAAATGATGATTCGCTCCTGGCAATATCCCAGTTGCAGCGATGCTGATGCCTAAATCGGTATCAAATTCCAAGTCCTTTCACGGCAAATGATGATTCGCTCCTGGCAATATTCCAGTCGCAGCGATGCTGATGCCAAGATTGGTATCAGACCCCAAATTCCCTACTCGCAAAAAAAAATCAGCGAGCCCAAAAAAAAAATGCATACGAAATAGCCGAAATGATGGGGCAACTTGCAAACAGAATCAGCAAGTAAAAATGTATGCATACGAAATAGCCAAAATGATTGGGCAACTTGCAATAAAAAAAAACAGCGAGTAAAAATAAAATAAATAGCCGAAATGATTGGGCACCGCGAAAAATAGCCGAAATGATTGGGCAATCGCGACCTTCGCGATATAAAAGCTGAAATGATAGAGCATCGCGGAAATAAAATAATAATATGAAAATGAATGAAACTTTTGCCCTACAGGTGAAATCACATCGATCCCTGTATACAATCCAGGGGCACAGATAAAAAGGGAACAATACCTTCCCAACAGGCTCCGTCAGAAAGCGAAGCCAAATCTCGACGGTTCATAGACAACCTAGAGACAATCTCGACATTTGTCGCAATATTACAGACACGATGTCAACAAATGAAGCAAACGAAGATCCCGAGCTTCAGGGTCTCAACGTCAACATCGACAACTTAGATATCACCAACGGCGTTTCTCCTCACTCCAACTAGATGCAGACATGACGTCAACAACCGACCTCAGAATCGCAACAAAACGGAACCATGGCAAAGTCTCTAGTTCCAAATCTCAATGGCCACATCTACAGCCTGGAGACCAACAACGTTGTGCCTCCTCATTCCAGCAGGACACAGATATTACACCATCAAGCGGAGCGATGGCAAAATCCCAGCTTCACCTCAGCATTCGTCTCGATACAGTAGACGCAATGTCAACAGCATCGTTCCTCCGCAGTCCGGCTGGAGGCAGATGCAACGTCAACAAAAGACCTCACGGTCGAAACAAAGTGGAGTAACGGCAAAATCCCAACTTCACCTTAGCATTCGTCTCGTTACAACAGACGCAATGTCAACAACGGCGTTCCTTCGCAGCCCAGCAGGGTGTACATGCAAAGTTAACAAAAGACCCCATGGTCGAAACAAAGCGGAGTGATGGCAAAATCCCAGCTCCACCTCAGCATTCGTCTCAATACACCAGACACAGTGTGAGCGAATGAAGCGAAGGCCAAATTCCTAGCTTCAAGATCTTAACGGCAAGTCATATAAGGCCTGAAAGACCACCGGAGATCAACTCACATAAAGTGGTCACCTCCTCGACGTTCGTCTCGATACAGCAGACAAAATGTCAACCCTAGCATTCTTCTTCCAGCAAGGATTCAGACATGATAAAGCAAACGAAGCGAAGGCCACATTCCTAGCTTCAACGTCTTTACGGTAACTCACATAGAACCGGAAAGACAATCGGAGATCATCTCGCACCAGCACAGAGTGGTCACCACCTCGACGTCCGTCTCGATACAGCAGACGAGATGTCGACCCCAGCGTTCTTCCTCCAGTAGGGATTCGGACGTGACAAAGCAAACG
The DNA here is from genome assembly GCA_030015575.1 of Agapanthus africanus. NCBI lineage: Eukaryota > Viridiplantae > Streptophyta > Magnoliopsida > Asparagales > Amaryllidaceae > Agapanthus > Agapanthus africanus. Next base: position 22,923,330 of record JASDDO010000016.1, read on the forward strand.
AAGCGAAGGCCACATTCCTAGCTTCAACGTCTTTACGGTAACTCACATAAAACCGGAAAGACAATCGGAGATCATCTCGCACCAGCACAGAGTGGTCACCACCTCGACGTCCGTCTCGATACAGCAGACGAGATGTCGACCCCAGCGCTCTTCCTCCAGTAGGGATTCGGACGTGACAAAGCAAACGAAGCGAAGGCCACATTCCTAGCTTCAACGTCTTTACGGTAACTCACATAAAACCGGAAAGACAATCGGAGATCATCTCGCACCAGCACAGAGTGGTCACCACCTCGACGTCCGTCTCGATACAGCAGACGAGATGTCGACCCCAGCGTTCTTCCTCCAGTAGGGATTCGGACGTGACAAAGCAAACGAAGCGAAGGCCACATTCCTAGCTTCGACGTCTTGACGGTAACTCATATAAAACCGGAAAGACAACCGGAGATCATCTCGCACCAGCACAGAGTGGTCACCACCTTGACGTTCGTCTCGATACAACAGACAAAATGTCAACCCCAGCGTTCTTCCTCCAACAGGATTTGGACACACCAAAACAAACGAAGCGAAGGCCACATTCCTAACTTCGACGTCTTGACGGTAACTCACATAAAACCGGAAAGACAATCGGAGACCATCTCACATGAAGTGGTCACCTCCATGACGTTCGTCTCGATACAGTAGACGAAATGTCAACCTCAGCGTTCTTCCTCCAGCAAGGATTCAGACATGACAAAGCAAATGAAGCGAAGGCCACATTCCTAACTTCAACATCTTTACGATAACTCACATAAAACCGGAAAGACAATCGGAAATCGTCTCGCATCAGCACAGAGTGGTCACCACCTTGACGTTCGTCTCGATACAGCAGACGAGATGTCACCCCAATGTTCGTCTCGACACAGCAGGCGCAACGCCATTAAACGAATGGAGCCACGACAAGATCCGTAGTTCCAAACCTCGACGGTTCACCAGCAAAGCCACGGCAAAAATCCCTAGTTCCAAACCTCGACGGTTCACCAGCAACCTAGAGACAACCTTGACGTCCGTCTCGATACAGCAGACGAGATGTCACCCCAACGTTCGTCTCGACACAGCAGACACAACATCATCAAACAAATGGAGCCATGGCAAAATCCCTAATTCCAAACCTCGACGGTTCACCAGCAACCTAGAGACAACCTCGACGTTCGTCTCGATACAGCAGACGAGATGTCACCCCAACGTTCGTCTCGACACAGCAGACGCAACGTCATCAAACAAACGGAGCCACGGCAAAATCCCTAGTTCCCACCGCAACATTCGTCTCGATACAGCAGACGCAATGCCAGCAAACGAAGCAAAGGCCAAATTCCTAGCTTCAGGGTCTTAACGGCAAGTCATATAAAGCCTGAAAGACTATCGGAGATCATCCCACACCAGCGCGGAGTGGTTATGACTCGTCGGGGCTCTCCAAAATGAGCCTAACCTCAAGTAAAAAGCGGCATGGCAAATTCCTAGCGCTTGCTCTTCCGACGGTCAAACTACCAAGGAGGATTGCTTGAAGACGTCTTGTCCAGCCCCCGAAGGGATCAGAGACACGGCAGTCGCAGGGCTACTCGAACAGCACGATTGCCTATCGAGGACTATATCAGCTTATGCGACGGTACGATGGCCAAAACCCTAAGTACCACCAACCTTAACGTGCTTCTGTCGTAAAGAGCAGAGGTTAAATGCGACGTTAAGATGTTCTTGCGAGAAACGTTCGATTCGTCTCGACTTGTGAAAAATTGTCGAGGCGGCTCGACTCGTGAGATAAAGCCTTAGGCAGTGGGCATAAAAGAAGCCTGTTTCCTAAGCATTGGGACCCTACGAGTTGGCCCAAAACGGTCTCTTGCATACCATCCACGGGTCTCACTCTCCAACGTTGAACTTCGACAAAGAGGGAAGCAACCGCTTACAAGTCCTCTCGACTCGTAAGAAGGAAAAATTCTCTTGTAGGATCCTTACGACTTACAAGAGAAAACCACACTTAGGAATCCTCACGATTCCTAAGGAGAAAAACCCGCCTACGAGATCCTCTCGATCCGTAGGGAGAAAAGTCTCTATGAGACCCTCACGGCTCATAGAGTTGAAAAGTCTTAGGCAGCAAATCTGAACCTGCGGCCTAAGCCCTCGCTATCTCATGAAGAAATCAAGAAGCTTACTCTATTACCTGCTAATTGTGACGACATGCTGAGAAAGAGGAAAAGCAACAGAAAGAGCACCCGATTTACGTTTGATCAAGCGTCCAAGACGTATTCATTCATGCATGGGCAAAAAGACTCAGGACAAAGATATATAATAAAGACAAGCTGGGATAAAAAAAAATTTCCATTAATATTGCCCAAAGTTCTTACAGTCATAAAAACAATAAACGAAAGTTACAATGGAATAACCTCAGATCCAGGGCATGGATTGAGGAATTCAAAAGCGATCCTATCTATGATTTTCCAAGCCTCGCAGACCATCCTAGTGTGCTTCCTTTCGCGAGCACAAGCGTCAGGGTCCCTCCCGATGTCTTCCACCCTCCGATAAGCAGCGAGTATGGCAGACTGTTGAAAGATCTCGTGCAAGAGGTCAATAAGACTGTCTCGCCGTCTCTTCGAGATAAAGTTCAATAGGTACACAAAGTGCACCTTGTCCTCAGCGGCATCCAACGCCCTAAGCGGCACGCCGGAACAGAATAGGGGAAGCGCTTCCCAGATAGCTCCCACGATAAGTTTAAGAAGAGAGGAACGTTGGGGAAGCAGTGGACCATTGTATGCGTCCAAGCGACTCATTATTTCAGCACACTCCTCGTTTGTGAACTCCCGATTTTGAGAGCGGCCAAGTCGGCGGATGTCCTCATGAGAGATGATCTCGTTAAGAGCATACATGTGGGCGTTCATTGTTCCTGTGAAAGAGGATCAACAGAATTATCAGAAAGACTGATTAAGCAAAACGATATAATGCACTGAGGAATAAAATGCCATCTTTAAGTTCCAAGATCCGTGAAGAATTCTTAAGAGTTCTTCTATATGATTTGGGAGGAGCAAAGCTCCATTAATGAATTAAGAAAATCCAAGGAAAATCTTTCAGAGAGCAGAGCTCTATGGAACCCTAGTAGGGTCCCCTCTAGTTCTCTTTAGATCCTTTTAAGACCTGTAGAGCAAAGCTCTTCTAAGTGAAACCCTAAATAGATTTCCTTTAGATCAGGGATCTATTGAGAGCGAGGCTCTATCAATGAAAATTAATTTAATTTAATTTAATCCAAATTAAAATTTTCACCTAAAAGTTTTACGAGTTTAACTCTTAAAGTTCTTGAAAATAAAGAGCAGGGCTCTGAGTTCTGAAAGTAAAATTTTAGAGATAAGAATTATCTAAGGGACCAAAGGTCCTATTTATAGGCATCAAGTGCCCTTTCAGCTTCCAAGGGATGGCGCGACGGTTCGGAGTCTGCCACCGCTGCGCTCACGTTAGGAGGCCACGTAAGCGCAACGATGGGGGGGCATTTGTTTACCCCAATCAGAGCAAAGCTCTGTTCAAATTCCAAGGTGGAAAAAGAAGCAATGCTTCTGTTCTTTCTCCAATCAGAGCAAAGCTCTTAAAAAAAAAAACTGCGCGACACGTGTCAGCACAGCGCGACACGTGTCACGCGCTGGGGCATCTGCGCCAAACAGAATTAAAATATTCAAGAAATCTTTTCTGTTCTTGTTAAAACAAGAAGATATTCTTCTGCAAAGCAGAAGCCCTTGGATCAAAGATCCAACGGTGGGGAAAATTCCCCAAATCACTCAGAGAAAGATCTCTTTAACAAATTTAACTAATTTATGGGCACTATAAAAAGGACCCCAGACCTCAATTAAAAGGCATGAACATCTTGCTAAAAAAAAAAGAAGAGAAGAGAACTCTTGAGAACTCTTGAAGAATAAAAAAAAGGTAAAAACCTTTGAAAGAAGAGAAAATTCTTTTATGAATAGATCAGTGATCTAAAAACAAGACCATGGATCTTTAAACAGAACTAAATAAAGGGATAAAATAAAAATAGTGCTTTGCACTTCTTATGAACCACTGGAAAAAACAGAAATAAAAAAAAGATAGTGCTTTGCACTTTTATGAACCTTTGGTTCTTGAAATAAAATAAAAACTTGTTTTTCTTTGATCTAAATTAGATCAAGAAATCAAATAGTGCTTTGCACTTCTTTTATGAACCATTGGTTCTTGAATCTAAAAGATTCTCAAATTAATAGTGCTTTGCACTTATAAATCTGCACTGTTGCGCTCTCTGATTGGCGCAAAGCGCTTGACAAATGCAATGCATTTCCTAAAGGGCCAGGCCCAAATCAAAATGACCTGACAGGCCAAAATAAATTGCAAGGCAATAAATGGGCAGAGCCCAAATAAATTGATACTTTGCATCCTTTATACAAGGGCAGAGCCCAAATAAAATTGATGCCTTGCATCATTCCTAAAAGGGCAGAGCCCAAAACAAATTGATGCTCTGCATCCTTTCTGGGCAAGGCCCAAATAAAAATAAAAAAAAAGAAATGCAATGCAAAAGCAAATAAAATGTCGAACATTTCAACTGGACTTAGCCCAATTTTGGACATAAGTCCTTAAATTAAATTGACTGAGCAAAATTGCTCTTCTAAATCAATTTACATCCGGTTCGAGGGTACATCTCCGAGCTCCTTTGACATCCGTCGTTGTAATTCCTCAACGACGTCAAAGAGGTGACGGGTCCCAACGACCACACATCGATATGGACTGCGGGGTCCTTAAACTCGTGGACCGAAACGTCCCTAAACTAATATTGGACCGAAACGTCCCTAAACTAATATCGGACCGAGACGTCCCTAAACTAATAATGGACCACCATGTCCCTAAACTGGCGATGGACCACCACGTCCTTAAACTGGCGATGGACCACCACGTCCCTAAACTGGCACAATAGAGCCCAAATGCTCTTTTGTCGGATCTAAACGGTCCCGTTAAGTTGATCTTAGTCTCAAACTGGACTAACGTATCCTTAACAAACGTTTGAGTCGATCTTAGCCTCAAAAATGGCTAACGTATCCTCCAAACAGACTTTAGTCCCAAATTGGACTATGAATTTCCCAAACTGGAACAATAGAGCCCAAACGCTCTTTTGTCGGATCTAAACGATCACGTTAAGTTGATCTTAGTCTCAAACAGGACTATCGTATCCTTAACGAACGTTTAAGTTGATCTTAGCCGCAACGCGACTAATGCATCCTTAAACTAAAAACACCAAACCCAAATCTAAGTAAATACGGATTTGGACTAATCCACGTCCTACGGGCGACGGCATTACTCAGTCTCCGTATACAATCCACGGGCAACCACAAACAAAACAAACACACACGACACGAAGTGAAATTCTGGAGAAGGAGAAAGTTGTTACCGCGATGCGGTAGCGTAATTAACTGCAGGGGCTTGCGCCTGCAGGGAAGAGCGTCCCCACAATCAAAAACCCCTCAAGCGAGGGGGAATCTGACAAAGTCTGCTATATCGGCCGCATCCGTCTAAACCTCCGATACACGGTGCCATAAATCAACTTGGCATCTTCGGAGAGGTGGACGGATAAAACCAAATAGCATCTGCCCCGAATCCCAGCGTCAGGCCATCGCGGTCCTGTGCGCCGCCTTTCGGAGGGGAACAGCGGGGTACACTCTGAGACGAAGCATGATTCCAGCGCAGAGCTTGTTGGTTTGATTTGATTTGGGTTGACATCAACATCGCTACACTGGAATATAGTACCAGGAGCGAATCATCATCTGTCATGAGAGAATTTGGGGATTTTAGTTTTTGGTCGGCATCTGCATTGCTACACTGGAATAATACCAGGAGCAACTCATCATTTGCCCCGGGAGGATTTGGGAATTGGTTTTTGTTTGGCATTAGTATCACTGCACTGGAATAATGCCAGGAGCAACTCATCATTTGCCCCGGGAGGATTTGGGAATTGGTTTTTGTTTGGCATCAGTATCGCTACACTGGAATATAGTACAAGGGGCGAATCATCATTTGCGTTTGCTTATTAGGAAGCGATGGCTTAGGAGATAGGTGTCACGCCCCGCTTCCCAAAATACGGAATACGAGGGGTTGACAAGGCCAGCCATGCTCCTACGGTCAAGGAAACATCCTGCCGTAGTCACACTTCGGCTTCTAGCTTTACATGGTAATCAGAAAATAATGCGCAGGTAATGAGAAATGCAGTGACTGGAACAAAACAGTATAAAGAACTGACCTGATGGGAAACAAAAGGTATAACCCTGGATAGCTAATCAAGATGTCCGTGATGTACGTCTAGTCCTGGTCCAGGCTAAATCTTCTCCTCACACTAAGCATGCATACTCAGGTCGTTAGAGCGACACAATAGCAATATAATATATAAATTCATGTGACAATTCTAACAGTGATAATAGATATATATAACAGTAAATCAATGACGGTATAGGTATGAACATGCAGTAATCAATGCAGCGGAACAGTAAAAGCAGTAGAATGATATGCCACGTATGTCAGCACAGTAAGTATGTATATCGATGCTATCATCCCTATCAGTCTCTAAGTCTCACTGTACAGGTCACTAAACCTATCGTCAGTCCAAGTGTGAGAGTCAACCACTCGCGAGTGTCCTCCACCCAAGGGTAGAACCCAAGGGCAAGGGACCACGGGCCCAACATGTAACTCACGGTAATAATCATGTACCCTGTAAATCTCCATATATCTCCATATATATAAGCCGGCAAGGGACTCCCGAGATTCTGTTGAACTCACACTCAAACTACCCCACACCCCGTGGTCTACATCAAACGCTAACCATAACCTTAAATACCAATCGGTCTGTGACAAGTCTGCGCGAGAACTGGAGGCAGGACCTCCATCAAGCACGTCCCGACTAATACCTAAGATAAATGGCAGTGTCTGGTGCCTTATCTGTGACACCCGTGCAAGAGCTTCCATAAGTGTCCCATACCACTTATAGTCACACGTACACGCGTCCCACAGACGTCGACAATGCAATAGAATCATAAGGTTCACTGATTGTGTACAATTACGTATCACTTTCACTTATTCACCTATACACGATCACTAACGTACTTGCCACAATCATCACTAATACCTAACACTGGGTAATGCACATTATCACTAAGTTATCAATGCAGTGACATATGTATGATATGATGCGTAAACAGTATGTAAAGCACGATTAGGATGTCACGAATCAGTAACCTACCACTTGCAATATTTATCATAAATCAAACGTGTACAGTTTAGCAAAACGATAAACAGGGAATAAATAGTATGTTCAGTTATCTATTCATCGAATTTAGTTTCACGCCAATCGGGTTTCAGGATCACTAATTATGGCCATTTCCTTTTAAGCGTTCACGGTTGGAAATCCGGTTTCAGAATCGAAATTCCGTTTCGCAACGCATTTTAATCCCAATTGGGATCAGATTTTAGCGATACTACAGTTGAATGAAATATAGGGTTTTCAGTAAGGTTTTTAACACAACAGACGGATCTTCAATCGCATCTATACGTCAGGAGATATACACTGTTTAATACTAGTATGTCAATTCTGATTCTGTTAGGACTGTTATGCGTCCCGATCTTTTAAATTACAGGTTAAATAGCAAATGATGACGAAACAGGGTGAAACCATTTGTGTTATCTATCTAATGGATTCAACTTTCATAAACAATGGAGTTCCATAGTCTACGAGTTAAGGAAACAGGGTGGTGCTCATTACGGGACAGCACACAGTAAACTGAGTAGCTCTGGACTGCAGTCCAGAGTCGCACTCCGATCCAAATATTGTCACAGTTTGAGTACAGAAACAATTATAAACTTGTATGGGGTTAAAGTTGGTTGAGTCGGCTTCGATTTGAGCCCTCGAACGCATCATTCCAGTATGTAAATAATTTATGGTAATTTTAACGGTTTTCAGGTACAAGAAAATTCCAGTTTTACGGGTAAACTTGGGGGTAGTCGTTTTAGTCGTTAACGGTCATATTTTCCAGCGAAATTCACACACTAGATTCACAGCCATACGGGCCAGATTATACGATTGAGTTCTGTCAAATTAAGCAAGTATTTTCATTGGGGCCATACGTCGAACAGGTAAATAGTGTACGTTATCACGAATAGTAACATTGCAATTTATATGATTTGGATTTGTAACATAAATAGATTAGCATGAAGCAAGTAGAGAACTTTCCTGGAGACACACGGCGACGAAGTACAGTACGTGCGCGCGACGAACTGGCACGGTGACGGCTAGTACAACGACTTGTACCCGAGACGGCTGCGAGCTCGGCGATGTTATGGCTCCGTCGATGGTTGGTTATGGAGTTGTAGAGAGATGTTGCGGAGAGGGGAAGAGTGAGATGTAGAGAGAGAGAGTAGGGATTAGGGAGAGAGAGAGTGCAGGGAGAGAGAGAGAGCACAGAGGGAGAGAGAGAGTAGAGGAGATAGAAACAGAGAGTGAGAGAGTGAGATGAGAGGTAACAGAGAGAGAGATTGAGAAAGAGAGAGAGAGAGTGAGTGATATAGAGAGGGGGAGAGAGAGTGAAAAGGAGAGAGAAACAGAGTGAGAGAGCGATAAAGAACAGAGGAAGGGAGAGAGAAGGAGAGAGAGAGTGATCGAGAGAGAAAGAGATCGAGAGAGAGGATGATGGCGACGGTGATGATGATGACGACGTAGGGTGTCAACAAGGCGGTCCCGGTGAGAGGAGGCTCGCCGGCGAAAGGCAGGTGGGGGTCAAGATGGGTGCAGGGAGCTCGGTGTGTGCAGGGGTTCTGTGGAGGTGCCGGCGGTGATGGGTGGAAGGGTGGTCGGTCGCGGGTGATGGTGGAGGGAGAGAGAGATGGTGGAAAGAATGAAGGCGAGGAGGTGAGCGACGGTGAGGGGACGAGGTGGCTGCAGTCGTCGAAGTCGGGGGAGTGGGGTGCAGGTGAGTTTCGAGGAGGAAAGAGGACGAGGGAGTTCTGTTGGTGTGGGGTAGTGTACGAGGGTGCTCGGGGGAGGAGGTGGCCGGTGATGGGTGAGCTTGAAGGGAAGAGAGACGGAGGAGGGCTCGGTTGGGTGCAGAGCCAGAGAGGAGGAAGAAGGAGAACGAGGGAGAGAGAGAACGAGATGAGGAAGAGGGTGTGTGGGTGTGTACGAGAGGAGAGGTCGAGGCGTGCGTCGTGGGGGTAACGCGTGCGAGCGTAGGCGTCGGCGGAGGCGAGGAGCGCGGATCGCGAGCGGGAAAATAGGAAAAGAGCTGTTGGGGGAGATGCACTGTAGGAGCGGGTCGGGTAGGAGGTACGGTGCGGGCTTGGAGAGGGGACGCGGGAGCGGGCCGAAGGGAAGTGGTCCGGGGAAAAGAATTTAATGGGAAATGAAGAAGCGGCTGGGGATTTAAGAATAATAGGGAAAAATAGGGAATGGGCTTAATAAAAAATAATGGGCTGAGGAAAGAGTGGGTTGGGCCGGAACAGAAATAATAGTAAGTAAAAGAAAATGAAGAGGACGGCTGGGAAAGAAAATAGGAGAGTGGGCCGGGGATTTGGGTTTAAATTTAAAATCTTATTTTGTTTTTAACTTGGCTAATAAAATGAAATGGAGTTCTGGACCGAAATCGAGGTTTATATAAATGGGAAAAGAAAATGAGGGATCGAGATTAGGGTTTGAGAAAAATAGCGGGGGGGAAAATGGATTGGGAATTTAGGGTTTAATGGAGGTTCTTTAAAATAATTAAAAATAACAAAATTCATAGTTTAAAAAGAAATACGGATTTTAGGCGTATATAAAAGAACCGGGTATTATATCATACCACCCTTACAAAAATTTCGTCCTCGAAATTTAAAATAAACGATAGGTTATACAAACATAAGCGAAAGCTATTATATTGCAAACTAACACATAATGCTTTACTTGAAATAGGCAGATAAAGAAATTTGAAGGTTTATATATGTAAGAACAACATACAAAAGGATAGGTCTAAGTAAGTATAAGGCAGGAACAACTATAAGAGCAAACTACATATATACGGAAATATAAATAACAACAATAACGAACAATATTATTCGAGGCGTACTCGATAAAATCGAAATTCAACTATGTGCACGTATAAGTATATTAAAAGTAGCACAGCAGAAATAATAAGTATAAAGTACAACAACTTATAATAGTAACCATAGGCACAACACCCGAAAATAAAGTAACGACAATGATGTAGTGAAAGCTTAGTCGGTAGGTTAAAAATTTTTAGGATAATGTATCGGTCAAATACCGTAGGAAACTCATATAGTGAAAATAAGAAACATGGAACGAAAATAGGCGCGGTGTAAGGTTGCGCTACTGAAAATGAGGATAATAGTAGTACCGAAAATGAGGATAATAGTAGTGTGCTTTGAAATACATAAAACTAAGTAGTCAATAACACGCACTCTTCGACAAATACAAGATAATGAAAACCAAATTTCAATAATAAAGTCCCTAAATATATATAGGGTAATAGGAAAACACAAAAAAATGTATAAAGCTAGCTAGGGTGTGGCTCATTCAGGAGGTCGGAGTGTGGCGGATTTAGGCTGAAGATCAAGGAGATTGGGATCGGGTCAGCACAGGAAGTAAGGGTGAGCAACAAAGGACTACTAGGGGAAAGTATGGGGAGGGCAACGGTCGATACATTTTGTGAATCAAAATTTTTTCGAAGGGTCAGTCAACTTGGAAATTTTATTATCAACATTCCCCTGCCAGAAGGATATCAAACGAGGCATATATGAAGGATGAAAGATGGCCTATTCCAAAGATCAGGGTGCGGTACTAGTTAATCTCAGTGAGGGTTAAAACAATGTAAGGAGTAGGGGTGAACAGATCTCAGTAGGAAAATAATTGTATAGAAGAAATAATCAAGCATCAAGTGAACTAAGAAGATCGAAAGATTAGCGAACTCAGCAATTTATTTTATTCCAGAAGATTTTAAACAAAACATTCTCAAAGACGAAAGGTGGCCCTAGACTATACACAGATTTATTTGGCCAGATAAGACAACATCTAAAGGAATCCCGTCAGTCGCGTTTGTGGAGATTCAGCAGGTTGCGGTAGGCTCGCGCGCTCAGGTAGGGGCGTCCATTCCCATATCGCCTCGCAGGGATCGCCATTGGAAGTTCTTCCACAGCAGGGTCTTGATCTTTTGGTCCTTCTTCCTCGGCTGGAGCTTCTTCATCGAGATCTGATTCCATGTGATTCTCTTCTTCTGGATTCTCTTCCATGGGATTTTCCTCCACTGGATTTTCTTCTATCGGGTCTTCCTCGGGATCTTCCTCTATCGGGTTCTCTTCAGGGTCTCCTTCCTCTTCGTCGGAATCGCCTATCATGTCGAACTCTGGGGCGGCTGCTCCTTCGTCCTCTGAATCGCTGTTTCCGAAATTGACCTGGGGACCGTTGATCTCATCGTCAGAACTCATCAGCGTGTGGTCTAAGGAAACGCATGACTGTGCATCCTCATCCAAATGCGGCGCTGCTCCAGGGTGGGCCATGGCCTGAAAAGTAAGAGTCATGATTAGACAATGGAATACATCAAGAAAATAGCTCAGGGTACGAAGTATAGGAAAATATGCGGTGGCCGGAACTGAAAGATCAGGATTAAAATGCTGTGATAATGAATAGTATAAATAAGGAGAAAGCAAGAGAATGATACATATATTACGATTGAAGTTTTTATTGCATTCAACTAAAAGTTCGACGTATACAAGATTTCAAACGGAAAGAAATATTTATAAGAGGATGATAACATTATTACTGAAATTAGAAAACATGAAAATTCTTCTTTGATTGCTTGACCGCTACATCCTCGTCACGTGAGTTGAATCCTGTGTTGGGTCCGCTTTATCCTCGAAGTTCGAACTACGCAATAATCATCACTTGGCAGAAGTGGGGAGTGTAGACGAGTCTCCTCCTTGTAGCTCCTTCCTTTTTGGGCAACCGTTGATAAGATGTTCGCTGGATCCGCAAATCAGACATTTCCCTTGGGCGCGGCGACAATCCCTCTGAAGGTGTCCTGGCCTCCTACAGTACCCACAGCATTGGGTCTTCTGCTGCTTCTGTCGCGGGGAAACAAAATAGCGCTTCATCTTCTTCTCTTTTCCTCGCCTAACAGGGATCCCTTTACAATTTGAGACTCCCGCTGGTGCCTGATTCACCTGCCTTCTCAGTCCTTCAGCTAGCAAGTCATTCGTTCGCTCCTGGGCTTCCTTCAGACCTTGCAGTACACTCAGAATCTCAATGTTCTGATTCTGGGGAGTGGAGATAGAGGAAGAGTCGTTGGAAGACATGATCCTGAAACAATAATTTTGAGGATGATATAAGGCACAATCTATAAGAATCAAATATAATATGGATTAGACAAAGATTCAAGAACATCGGATGTGATGAAATTCATTATAAGTGGAAAATCAACTGTATGACTCCAAGTCACTTAAACAGAGTATGGTAGTGTAATCGTGATGTATTTCTCAATTACAACCATGAAACTTTGCCAAGTCACCTGAAACCCTAGCGAATGGATAGCATAACGCTCAATGTGAATACGGATCAAGGATATCAAGTTTACAATCTAGACTGAGGGATGTCTTAGATTATCAAGCTCTACACGGAAAACTGCAATCCCAATCGAAGCAAACCTGGGCTCTGATACCAACTAAACCATGTCACGCCCCGCTTCCCAAAATACGGAATACGAGGGGTTGACAAGGCCAGCCATGCTCCTACGGTCAAGGAAACATCCTGCCGTAGTCACACTTCGGCTTCTAGCTTTACATGGTAATCATAAAATAATGCGCAGGTAATGAGAAATGCAGTAACTGGAACAAAACAGTATAAAGAACTGACCTGATGGGAAACAAAAGGTATAACCCTGGATAGCTAATCAAGATGTCCGTGATGTACGTCTAGTCCTGGTCCAGGCTAAATCTTCTCCTCACACTAAGCATGCATACTCAGGTCGTCAGAGCGACACAATAGCAATATAATATATAAATTCATGTGACAATTCTAACAGTGATAATAGATATATATAACATTAAATCAATGACGGTATAGGTATGAACATGCAGTAATCAATGCAGCGGAACGGTAAAAGCAGTAGAATGATATGCCACGTATGTCAACACAGTAAGTATGTATATCGATGCTATCATCTCTATCAGTCTCTAAGTCTCACTGTACAGGTCACTAAACCTATCGTCAGTCCAAGTGTGAGAGTCAACCACTCGTGAGTGTCCTCCACCCAAGGGTAGAACCCAAGGGCAAGGGACCACGGGCCCAACATGTAACTCACGGTAATAATCATGTACCCTATAAATCTCCATATATCTCCATATATATAAGCAGGCAAGGGACTCCCGAGATTCTATTGAACTCACACTCAAACTACCCCACACCCCGTGGTCTACATCAAACGCTAACCATAACCTTAAATACCAATTGGTCTGTGACAAGTCTGCGCGAGAACTGGAGGCAGGACCTCCATCAAGCACGTCCCGACTAATACCTAAGATAAATGGCAGTGTCTGGTGCCTTATCTGTGACACCCATGCAAGAGCTTCCATAAGTGTCCCATACCACTTATAGTCACACGTACACGCGTCCCACAGACGTCGACAATGCAATAGAATCATAAGGTTCACTGATTGTGTACAATTACGTATCACTTTCACTTATTCACTTATACACGATCACTAACGTACTTGCCACAATCATCACTAATACCTAACACTGGGTAATGCACATTATCACTAAGTTATCAATACAGTGACATATGTATGATATGATGCGTAAACAGTATGTAAAGCACGATTAGGATGTCACGAATCAGTAACCTACCACTTGCAATATTTATCATAAATTAAATGTGTACAGTTTAGCGAAATGATAAATAGGGAATAAATAGTATGTTCAGTTATCTATTCAGCGAATTTAGTTTCACGCCAATCGGGTTTCAGGATCACTAATTATGGCCATTTCCTTTTAAGCGTTCACGGCTGGAAATCCGGTTTCAGAATCAAAATTCCGATTCGCAATGCATTTTAATCCCAATTGGGATCAGATTTTAGTGACACTACAGTTGAATGAAATCTAGATTTTTCAGTAAGGTTTTCAACGCAATAGACGGATCTTCAATCGCGTCTGTACGTCAGGAGATATACACTGTTTAATACTAGTATGTCAATTCTGATTCTGTTGGGACTGTTATGCGTCCCAATCTTTTAAATTACAGGTTAAATAGCAAATGATGACGAAACAGGGTGAAACCACTTGTGTTATCTAGCTAATGGATTAGCCTTTCATAAACAGCAGAGTTCCGTAGTCTACGAGTTAAGTAAACAGGGTGGTGCTCATTACGGGACAGCACACAGTAAACTGAGTCGCTCTGGACTGCAGTCCAGAGTCGCACTCCGATCCAAATATTGTCACAGTTTGAGTACAGAAACAATTAGAAACTTGTATGGGGTTAAAGTTCGTCGAGTCGTATTCGATTTGAGCCCTCGAACGCATCATTCCAGTATGTAAATAATTTATGGTAATTTTAACGGTTTTCAGGTACAAGAAAATTCCAGTTTTACGGGTAAACTTGGGGGTAGTCGTTTTAGTCGTTAACGGTCATATTTTCCAGTGAAATTCACACACTAGATTCACAGCCATACGGGCTATATTATACGATTGAGTTCTGTCAAATTAAGCAAGTATTTTCATTGGGGCAATACGTCGAACAGGTAAACAGTGTACGTTATCACGAATAGTAACATTGCAATTTATACGATTTGGATTTGTAACATAAATAGATTAGCATGAAGCAAGTAGAGAACTTGCCTGGAGACGCACGGCGCGAAGTACAGTACGGGCACGCGACGAACTGGCACGGTGACGGCTAGTACAACGACTTGTACCCGAGACGGCTGCGAGCTCGGCGATGTTATGGCTCCGTCGATGGTTGGTTATGGAGTTGTAGAGAGACGTTGCGGAGAGGGGAAGAGTGAGATGTAGAGAGAGAGAGTAGGGATTAGGGGGAGAGAGAGTGCAGGGAGAGAGAGAGAGACAGAGGGAGAGACAGAGCACAGAGGGAAAGAGAGAGTAGAGGAGATAGAGACAGAGAGTGAGAGAGTGAGATGAGAGGTAACGGAGAGAGAGATTGAGAAAGAGAGAGAGAGTGAGTGATATAGAGAGGGAGAGAGAGAGTGAAAAGGAAAGAGAAACAGAGTGAGAGAGCGATAAAGAACAGAGGAAGGGAAAGAGAAGGAAAGAGAGAGTGATCGAGAGAGAGGATGATGGCGACGGTGATGATGATGACGACGTAGGGTGTCGACGAGGCGGTCCCGGTGAAAGGAGGCTCGCCGGCGAAAGGCAGGTGGGGGTCGAGATGGGTGCAGGGAGCTCGGTGTGTGCAGGGGTTCTGTGGAGGTGCCGGCGGCGATGGGTGCAAGGGTGGTCGGTCACGGGTGATGGTGGAGGGAGAGAGAGAAGGTGGAAAGAATGAAGGCGAGGAGGAGGTGAGCGACGGTGAGGGGACGAGGTGGCTGCAGTCGTCGACGTCGGGGGAGTGGGGTGCAGGTGAGTTTCGAGGAGGAAGGAGGACGAGGGAGTTCTGTTGGTGTGGGGTAGTGAACGAGGGTGCTCGGGGGAGGAGGTGGCCGGTGATGGGTGAGCTTGAAGGGAAGAGAGACGGAGGAGGGCTCGGTTGGGTGCAGAGCCAGAGAGGAGGAAGAAGGAGAACGAGGGAGAGAGAGAACGAGATGAGGAAGAGGGTGTGTGGGTGTGTACGAGAGGAGAGGTCGAGGCGCGCGTCGTGGGGGTAACGCGCGCGAGCGTGGGCGTCGGCGGAAGCGAGGAGCGCGGATCGCGAGCGTGAAAATAGGAAAAGAGCCGTTGGGGGAGATGCACTGTAGGAGCGGGTCGGGTAGGAGGTGCGGTGCGGGCTTGAAGAGGGGACGCGGGAGCGGGCCGAAGGGAAGTGGGCCGGGGAAAAGAATTTAATCGGAAATGAAGAAGCGGCTGGGGATTTAAGAATAATAGGGAAAAATAGGGAATGGGCTTAATAAAAAATAATGGGCCGAGGAAAGAGTGGGTTGGGCCGGAACAGAAATAATAGTAAGTAAAAGAAAATGAAGAGGCCGGCTGGGAAAGAAAATAGGAGAGTGGGCCGGGGATTTGGGTTTAAATTTAAAATCTTATTTTGTTTTTAACTTGGCTAATAAAATGAAATGGAGTTCTGGACCGAAATCGAGGTTTATATAAATGGGAAAAGAAAATGAGGGATCGGGATTAGGGTTTGAGAAAAATAGCGGGGGGAAAAATGGATTGGGAGTTTTGGGTTTAATGGAGATTCTTTAAAATAATTAAATAATTAAAAATAACAAAATTCATTGTTTAAAAAGAAATACGGATTTTAGGCGTATATAAAAGAACCGGGTATTACAACAGGTTTTAGGTCCCTATCACCTAAGACTTTTCAATTTTATGAGCCGTAAGTGTCCCATAAAAGCATTTTCTCCCTACGGGTCGTAAAGATCCCGTATGTGTATTTTCTCTTTAGGAGTCGTGGGGACTCCCAAGTGTGTTGCTCCTTTGTGAGTCGTAAGGATCTCACGCGAGAATTTTCTCCTCACAAAGTCGAGAGGACTTTGCGAGTGCATTTCATCTCTTTTTCACGAGTTTGCGCCCTTTCGGGTTTTCACAAACTCCCCGGCTGTCCTGCTGTTTTTACTCACGGAGCCCTTTCGGGTTTTCATCCGTGCCCATTTTGCTTGTGGACATACCCCCTTTTTTCTTTTCTTTTTTGAATCTTCATCGCCGGTGGGACTTTGAATGGGGTCTCGCCGGTACGACTTGGGAGAGATCGGGATCGTTTTACGGCCCGTGGATTGTATACGGTTTTGTAGGATGTATGATCCAGACCGTAGGGCCGGAAAAATTTCGGGACTTTGTTGGCGTCTGCATCGCTGCACTGGAATATGGTACCAGGAGCGACTCATTATTTGCCGTTGGGGTATGGGATTTGGAATTTGGTTGACGTCTGCATCGCTGCACTGGAATATGGTACCAGGAGCGACTCATCATTCGCCGTTTTGGGATTTGGAATTTGATTGGCGTCTGCATCGCTGCACTGGAATATGTTACCAGGAGCGACTCATCATTCGCCGTTGGGATTTGGAATTTCGTCGGCGTCTGCATCGCTACACTGGAATATGGTACCAGGAGCGACTCATCATTCGTCGTTGGGATTTGGAATTTGGTCGGCGTCTGCATCGCTACACTGGAATATGGTACCAGGAGCGACTCATCATTCGCCGTTGGTATTTAAGTTTGGAATTTGGTTGGCGTCTGTATCGCTCCACTTGAATATGGACCAGGAGCGACTCATCATTCGCCGTTTTTTTTACCGCGATTGCTCTATCGTTTCAGCTTTTCTTATTGCGAAGGTCGCGATTGCCCTATCATTTCGGCTTTATTCGCGGTTGCCCCATCATTTCGGCTTTTTATTATTATATTTATATTTTTTACTTACACTTCTTCTTTTTTTTACACATTATTTATTTACACACATTTTTTAACATTCCCAGTTTAACGACTTAGAGGTCGACTGTTCCCAATTTAATGACGTGGTGATCGACTGTTTTCAGAGAAAGGCAGATGTCTGAGAGAATCGGTTTCACGAACAACTTCGTTCTCCGTTTGTATGAAATTGGCGGTCGCGGCATGACTGTTTGTTAACACGCCTTTGGACAGTTCGATCTCTCCTGCCTTGTATTGCTTTTCGACCCAATCTTTGAAGACGAAACAGTTCTCAATGGAATGACCTATCACTTTGTGATAGGGGCAGTATTTGGGGTCGTCGGTCATATTCGCTTCCTGCGGTCTTTTTGACTCTTGCGGTTGTAGACCGTTCCTCAGGGCGTCTTTGAATATTTTACGGATTTTTTCCCTTCTGAAGGAATAGACCTTATCCAGCTTCTCTTTCAGTGGAGATTCTCCTCCCTCTCCGAACACTGGCTTCCGGGGCTGGTTGGCACTAGGCCCGCTCATCCCTCGCTTATTTCGGTTAGCCGAAGTGTTGAAAGATTCAGTATCGTCGGAATTTCCGCCTTTGCGATTTTCGTCCTTTCGGTTTCTCCAGAACCTATTGTTATTTTGGGAGTCAGGGGAGGACTCCTGCTTTGAGCGTTCCAACATCTGAACTTTCATGGTCAGCTCTTGGAATGTTTTGAGACCCGCGGTACATAGAAACGGGGCCATCCAATTGTTGAGATTTCCGACGAGGAGACTGACAGATTGGTCCTGCTCTATCGGCGGTTCGCATTTGACGGAGAGATTGCGCCATCGGACTATAAAATCCATGTTGCTTTCGTTGTTCTTTGGTCCGATCCTTACGAGGTCGGCGATGGTGATCTTATCGCTGACGCTCATGAACCTCTGCCAAAACAGAGACTCCATTTGGACGAAAGTTGTGACGGAGCCATCCGGTATGCTCGCGTACCAGTCGAAAGCAACATCGGCCAAGCTATTAATGAACCGGCGGAGGAGAAGCGCATCATTGCCCCCGGTATTCCCGCATGAGGCTTTAAAATGGGCAATGTGCTGATTCGCATTTCCCGTCCCATTGAATCTTCCGAATTTGGGGATGACATAGCCGCTAGGAAATTCTACCAGATCATACTGAGCAGGATATGGTCTCCCACTACTGCTGATATCTTTTTGCGCTTCGGTTTTGGCTACCAATGTTTTGACTTTGTTGGCAACCAAATCCATGATTTGATCTTGAGTTAGCGGGTTACTGTCATCGGTAGCCAAGACATTTCCTGAGATAGGATGCGATTGGCTTTCGTGCGGTCCGCCCACCTTTGGATTCGGGGAAATAGGCGTCGGCTATCTTGGGACACCGTTTCCTGGTTCATGAGCAGAGCCCTGCACTTGATTGGGCGGCTGAGAGGCAAGCTGGGCCGTGAGCTGTAAGACGACGTTTGTCAAGTCATCAATTTTTGAGTAGAGCTTGGCCATCTCCTTGTCTTTGTTTCTAAGCTGCTTTCGGAGCTCCTGGAGAAGTTGCTGCTCTGCGGTCTTAGGATGGAAAGTTGGCCCATCTTCGCTTTCCGAGCCCGACTCCTCGTGAACTGAGGGCTCTCTCTGCCTATCAGCCTCACTGGGAGGATTTTCATCACCCTCCGGAGGATGCCGGTCTTGAGAAGTGACAGCTATATTCACATCAGGTTGGATTTGAGATGTGGTGGCCCCGTCCTTGCTCTTGTTGCGCGTGCCCACCATATAGACAGTGTAGACTACATATCCAGCCATCTCTTTATCTTTGGCGAGGCAACCCTGTTCCCCGAACCTTATGAAGTTCAGCCTAGCAGGAGCCCTAGTCCTTTTGTTGGCTCTGTACCTGAGCCTTTTCTGTCTTAGCCTCTCAATTTTGAGGGCTTAGCGGGCATCCGTCATCTAGGAAGCCATCGTGGGCCGGTTAACGGGGAGCTTAGAGAAGATACCCAATTGAGCAGTTGTCAGGAGCGCCGCTGGAGCTTGCCCGAGATGCCTTGTTGCTTTGTTGGTGTTGATGGCCTTGCCCCCAGCTGGGGCCAAGGAAAGTCGTTCAGACACCGACTTGTGTTTGGGTAGTGGTGCCCTCGAGATCACCACATTTGGCCTCTTACCTTTCGATGCCGGTTTGTCTGTTACCGGAGCTTAAGGAGCAGCGACGACGTTAGCTGGCATGAACAGAATAGAGCCAAATGGTAGCGGCGGCTCCTCCCACTGTCGCTCGAGACCGGTCGGAAGGACCATCCTGGCGTCCATCTTCATCGTGTAGGAGATGGGAGCCGTGCTGAGAGCTGAGTTCATCATTGGAGGCATTGTTGAAAAGTGATTGCTTGAAAACCTGCATGAAAGAGCATTATTTTAGTATAAATATAGACATGTATATTGATTGAGTTTGTATGAACGTTTAACCCGAAATATGGAAGGAGAGATTGGGTCACACCGGGCGTGCCAGAATCTGTAGGGTGTTTTTCGTCACCCCATTGAGATGGGAATGCGCGCGCGCTTGTCAGGCGCATTACAGATTCCCCCTGCCTAGGGTAGGCTGGGGTTTATTGATTGTGGGGATCCGAATCTCCGGCAGCCGCGGACTAAGCTGTCGTTAATTACCCCACGCCTTTGGATCGAAAGAACCTCCGATTGACGGGTTAAACTGGTCATGCGAACTCAATATGCAGTGTGCGTGTGTTGTGTTTTGAAAACGGTTTTGGATATATCGGAGGCCCCGCAGAGCTTTACGGGGGTCCCGCTGCCCGGATAGCGGGCTGAGGGTCAAGGAGGCTAGCAGCCCCCTTACGGGGTGCAGGGCAGCGCCCTGCTAGAAATTTTTTTCTAACGGGGAAGTGTTTTGACGTGGAGTGCATAAAAAACGATAGGGGAGGAGCGTCTTAAAGACGCATGCATGGCACGTAGGCGCATGGTGCCCACATGCACGTACCTGGCGCGTGAGCGCTTGGCGCCCGCCGGTCACGTACATAGCACGCGACCGCGAGGCGCCCGCGGGTCAGGTGCGCTGCACGCGACCACTGGGCGCTGAGCGGATTGCGTGGGGCGTAATGGGCGCTGAGCGGGTCACATGGGGCGCACGTGGGCGCTTAGCGCCCGCGGGTCACGTGGCGCATACGTGACCATTGGGCGTCTTAGCGTCCGGGGTCACATAGCACACACGTGACCATTGGATGCCTTAGCGCCCCGGAATCACGTGGCGCACACGTGACCGATGGGCGCCTTAGTGCCCGGGGTCACGTGGCGCATACGTGACTACGGAAAACACCAGCGGGAAAGAGGCCTAGCCCCTAGGTTGGGGAGTTGAACTCCCAAGGGTTTTTTTGGAGTTGAACTCCTAATAGAAACTAATTTATGGAGTTAAACTCCAACAGATCTAGAAAGGAGTTAAACTCCTAAGAATCTTTGGCTCTTTTTTTGAGCCTTGGATCTGTCCAAAATTAGATTTTTGGAGATGGGTCTCCTTCTTTCTTCTCTTGATCGGCGGGATCTTGGAGAAAAGGGGGTGAGACTTGAATGTCTCCCCTTTTCGAGATCTGATTAGAGATCCGAGCTTCCCTTCGTGGGTTTTGTGGTGAAAACTATTTATTTTTTAGAAAGGAAGAGTTAAACTCTTGATTTAATTCAAAAAAGAGGTAGAGAGTTTTAGACCCTTAAGAAAGGGGAAGGAGGCACAAACCCTATTTTTTTGGGGAAAATGAAAAGTTGTATTAGATATTTTCATCATGTTGCCTCTTATAGGCTTACACATTTACACATAGCCCCTTGGGCTTTACAAAATGGCATTTTGCCTATCCCATGTCTCATGTGATATTTCTTTTTGCACATAAGCCATGAGCTTTACAAAAATTTGGCTTTATGCCCATTTTGCTTACATTCATGCACAAAAACTTACATCAAAATTATTTGTTACATGATTTTTATTTTGGCATAGGGAGGCCGGCCGCGGGGCTCGACTTGGGCATGGTCCTACTTGCTTGGGCTTGGGCCTGCCTGGCTTGGGGTTGACCTTGACTTTGACTTGGTCAACCGGGGTGCAAATTTTGACCCCAACACCCCTCACCTGTATATACATACATGTATCCGCATTCCGACTGAATGTGAATACAATGAGACGAAAGCAATCCAACAAATCTAATACTAAGATCTGGCTTAAACCAAAGCCCACTAGTATGATCCGTCCGATCATGATCCGTACACAAATGCACGTATATGATCGAACCCTGCCATAAAACCATACGGCCTCTACGACGTTTCGCCCGAACTTGAGAAACTTTCTGTGGGGAACTCTAATGACTCATCAATAAGCTGGCAGTGGGTTAACCACAAGCACGTCAATGGTATTAACTGTACGTAACGGCGGCCCATGTATTGAGCGAAAGGGAAGCTGACGAGCGAACTCATCCTGAAACCCCACTGAGCTTGACAGTGATAATATACGTACAGTCCGGTCCGTTCGTCTATGAGTATCGCATATCGGGTCCATGGGGGTGGATAAAGTCAGACCCCAAATAATGCAATATTTAGTGTCGGTATGAAGCCTATCACCACCAGAGAAACTACCGATCCTAGATCGGTAATTCTCGACTATCTTGGCCAAGGTTTTCTGGTGATGGCCGCCCGTGCACTGTGCGACATCAACCCCCAATACCGGGAGAGACGAATCCCCGACGATCCGCTCACTGCCTCCATGTGGCTCGGGACTGTACCCAACTAAAACCTGTATGCACGACTCCTTTAAGCCGTGGTAGGGTAGTAATCAAAGTACAGTGGGAACTCACACGAGACAAATGACGATCTCAGGTTGACAGACTAACCTGTACACATGTCACCTGAGAACTGCTATCTGACAATAGGTATAATACCAATTAGCAGGTTCCCGGCGAGTCCGTCCAGTGTACTCATAACCCAATGAGCACCTGTATACTATCTTAGGTGAACAAACTAACACCAATAGCTTGTGAGACCTGGCCACCGCCCCTCGTCCGGGTCTCGATAAGTATACACTAGTCTACTCTGGAGTATCGATGCCCAGTCTGGAAACTCCCATGACTAGGGACATTTAAGGATGCGCTTATAGACCACCAGCTCCCACGTATATGATCGCCATCATAATACTGGTAGTCAAGCAAAAATCCTATGGGCTCTATCAACATGTAATAGTGATGATAAAGACAAACCAGATAGCATACTATCATCTCGAGTAAGTTTGTCCTACCGGTATAGGTTATCGCTCAATCATTGCAATCATGTGCCTGCGATCCAATAATTGACTTGAGGGCACTATAGCCAATAATCTCCTACTTGCACTCAAGGCTAATTATTGCGATGTCGCATACTCACAGCCCGTGTAATACCGAACACCCAACTCCTCTACTAATCAGTTTCACAAAGCTCGTTTGTGAAATTATTGCGTTCGAGAAATAGCCTCAATTAGTGGATCCGCTCTGATGTTTCTTTCTATGTCTCTCTTTATCTCAAGTTCGCGGAGAAAGTCATCTCCCGAATTGAGTAATACCTGTCTTAGAATATGTCTGGATATATGATGGGACCTAGTTCACAAATGAACTCCAAATCCAGTTTACATCTTAGACAGTATCGTCAATTGAAATTAATCAGTATCCTGCGCCACACCTCCCTCAGTATCCGGTTGGACCCCCTGTCCAAAATACTACCCCTCGTCAGAGGGAAAACTATAACTCTGACAGTCACTCTGTCAGCCAGATCACCTTGAAAGCCTGGAATGATAACCGTCTCCCGAAAGAGGCTGCCGTTATCAAATCCCTAGAACATCCACTTATGTTCTAAAACTGCTGCCGAACGTTTCTCCAGGATTGGATTAATATCAAATTATTGCATCTAGTGCAAAAACAACATCTGGTGTGGTATTTGACATCTCATGATTGACTCAATTGCCTAAGCAAGTGATATGCCAATCATGCACATCCCTCTCCCCTTTAGTCTGTAAGACACCTTTAGAGAGGGTGACTCCATCACCTGCAGGTACACCACCGTGCCAGGAGTCGTCCATTCTAAAACACCTTTAGAATACTGTCTAAGTACCCAGATTAGGACACTTCCTAAATCTAGATCTAAAACCATAGATCTAGTAACCAGAATGTCTGATATAATATCTTTATCCTTTGTGGAGAAACCACTGTGTGACAACCATAGTATAACCGATCGTAGTATAGGAATTTCACTTCCTACTCTGTATATGTCATCCAAATACCAGTACATCACACCCTACTACCTTCTTAACAGATCCATCTCCTATTTTGATGAAGTCAAAGCCCATGACTGTCACATAAAAATTAGATGATCTATTTCCACTATATCTGCTTTAGTCTATAAATAGACATAAGCTACTTGTCCACTATGCTTTCGCTGCTCCCACTGACTACGACAACCCTCTGCCAGAATCATATACACGTGCATTTCTAAAGCTAGTTTAGAACGACGCTATGCGCATCCTTCTGCCGGGTCTCATAGTCTGGAACAACAGTAGTGTCAAGTCTGGGTAAACAAGAACCTCCCTGTCACCCTCCTTGAGGATACCGAAGTACCTCTCGGACGCCTGAGGTTACCCACCATATCTGCGGAGTGGCTAATGGAATGTCAAAACTGATTGAATCTTTTGTTCCTATTAAATTTTTTCATTGATCGTTTGCGGTTCTGGAATCACTTCCAGTTCTACCATACTCTCACTACTGTCTTCTGAAAAAATCCATTTTACTAAAACTGTAGCGAGTCAAGAACAATATCACTATTGATCTTCCAGATGGTAGAAAGTCACCCCTCGTCATAGCCTAGGATAACCCACAAACAACCATTACAGAAACGTGCCTTGAGTTATCCAGAGTCTGGTTTTAAGCATAAGACGGACAACTCCTCGTACCATAACAACGTTAAGATATGAACCATTCTATATACAATATAGAAATAGAGGCACTGATTTAATTAGAACCAGATTCAAATCATGCAGCTGTCTCCAGTGCATGTCAACTAAATGGAAGGAGGCCGATCAGCGTTACTCAACTTAGGAGTGCATCCAGATATGAGTAACCTGAAAGAGAAACAAGTTTCTCAAAACCATTACTATCAATTGAATACCAAACACAAGTATCTACATCTTCGATCACCTTGAAGAATCCCGATACTTGCATCACGTGGTTCTCTACTTTATTCTTGTACCTATAACTTCTCAAAACTTAGACCTTGTATTTCTACAAAACACTTGTCTAAAAACTAGAGAAATCACAAGTAAACAGAATATAGTACGAGGACCAACCCCTTTGTCCCAATGGACACTGGACAACATACAATACTTTGTATAAGTCCCCTGAGTTCAATAACTCAAACCCTGTGCGTCGTAGGTTGAAAACTGTACTTATGGTTAAGAAGAATTACACCGCTGTTGAATGCTCCTTACCTAACCATCAACTGATATAGGTAAATGTTATTGACATAATTTCAAAAAGTTATATCTCACTTTATAAAATAAACGTACAGATATATCAGTTTGAAATTGGTGCACAACAACGGATATTCAAAACCAAATATTTGTCGTCCGGCAAAAACCTGGGCGATTTCCTCAAATATCACCAATTACAACTAATCCCGATATAATGAGGATGATCGCCTAATTCCCAATAACTTACTCCCACTCATCATCTGTAAAACCATACAGATGTGAGAATCGTACCTGGTAAATACATACCCTGGAGTAAGGATCTAATTGGGAAATCAGTTTTATATTAACAACGCACAGTGAAACTGAAACATGAAAATGTTTCAAAAGGGGTATCCGGGTATTCCTAGTAATACCTCTTCCATTATCAGATTCATGACTGTAACCGTATATTTCCTTG
The DNA here is from genome assembly GCA_030015575.1 of Agapanthus africanus. Classification (NCBI taxonomy): domain Eukaryota; kingdom Viridiplantae; phylum Streptophyta; class Magnoliopsida; order Asparagales; family Amaryllidaceae; genus Agapanthus; species Agapanthus africanus. Next base: position 22,948,812 of record JASDDO010000016.1, read on the forward strand.
CCATATCTTCAAATCCCTTTATTTGTCTTTATTCATTACCTTCTGTACACCCCCTCAGGCTTAATGGTTTTCCTCATTCCCTACCATTCGGCACCAGCCTATGATTTGGAAGAAGACTATCCAATAAGCATAATAGGTGTACTCTCCTAATCCTAGGAGTACTCGCAACCTGAGAGAACGTGATGATAAAAGATAGCTGAATAAACCTTATTCCTATTTCTCCTGAACCAGAATCCATCCCTGAACTGGAACAAGTTCCTTCGAGTTCGTATATAATCATACGATGGATTTATCCAATGGAAGTGGATGTTCGTAGTGATATGGGATGTTCTGGAGAAATACAAAGGTGAAGTAGGAGTGGCTATGAAATACGTGGTTCGGTCGTAAATGATTACAGTCGCAATTTACTTTGCCCTCTTTCTAATCCCTTTATTTGTCCTTACTTATTACCTTCTGTACACCACACTTTGGCTAATTAGTTTTCTTCATTCCCTACCTTTCGGCACCTGCCTATGATTTGGAAGAAGATTATCCAATAAGCGTAATAGGTGTACTCTCCTAATCCTAGGAGTATTCATAACATGAGAGAAGGTAAAAGGAAAAGACAACTGAATAGTCCTATTCAATCTCTCCAGAACCAGAATCCATCCTCGAATCTAGAACAAGTTCCTTCGAGTTCGTATATAACCATACGATGGATTTATCCAATGGAAATGGATGTTCGTACGGGGTGTTATGGAGAAATGCAAAGGGTAAAAGATGGAGTGGCAAAGTTGTATGCAACTCAGACAATCCAAAAGCCAGTGTTTTAAGAAAGTTCGGTTAACTTGATTACCACCCTACCACGGCTCTACTGAGTCGTGCAAACAGGTGGCCGTTGGGTACAGTCCTGAGACACATGAAGGCGATGAGCGATAAGAGGGGTTTCGTCTCTCCCGGTATTGGGAGTTGATGCTGTGCTGTGCTCGACTGGTTATATCAGTAAGTCCCTGGCCAGGGCTGCTGAGATTTGCTGATAAGTGTTATCAGTAGTTTCTCGATCTATTATAGACCATTCACCGGCACGACTTATTGAGTTATTGGGGTCGACGTGACCATCCCTAGGCTCGATATGCAGCATATCTGACGAAGAGACCGGACTGTACGGTAGTGTTGCCGGTTGGCTCGACGGGAGTTGTAGCAGGTTCGCTTGTTTTCTTCTGATCGCTCAATACCCGGGTGGCCGTTACGTTTAGCTGACCGCTTGCGGCTTGGGGGTGCTTGATATAATCATCACCCACTGCCGGCGTATTGACGAGTCTTAGAGTCCCACAAAGGAGTTACCTAGTCCAGGCAAAACGTTGTGGTGCGCGTATGCGATATGCGCTTGGACCCGATTAAAATGCGCGTATAGGATACCGTATATTGATCGGGCGGCTTGCTTTTGGTGGGGTCATATGTGATATGGCCGGATTGATAAATCAAGTGTTGATTTATCATTTAACCATTAGTTTTCTCACTTGAAATCTTTTCTTGTATATGATGGATGTATGCATGCATGTATGCATTCATTATTGATCATGCACATATGGATGTGCATGCACACATGCATACATACATCATTCTATCATGGTTGTTTATACATGGAAAATGGTGAAATATAAGACTCACACCTTGGTTATTTATATGGATTATTGTTTATATTTGTGTTAAAAACAAAATGGAAAATGAAAGGATAATTGATGGCTAGTTTCTACATCCTTCTTAAACCTAACCATGCTCACCTACTCCTAACCATGAGTTAACCTTCTCTTTGTGTTTTAAACTCAAATTAAATAATATCTTTATAATCTAACCATGGTTTGAGATGAGGATAAGAAAATATATATACATATATTTTCTTTTTCCTTCATATGCGTTATCTTTTTACTCTTGTTAAAAGAAAGCCATCATCTTCTTCCTCCTTCACCATTTGCTCTCTAGAATTTTGTAAGTGAGCAATATACTCATCAAGTTAGGTTTTTGAAGTGAGAAAAGGCACCACAACATCATTCTACACAAGTTTAGCCCACTTGTTTAGAGTGTTCTCTTCATTTCTTCTCTTGAAAAGTGAAGTTACAAGCTTGGACTAGGAGCTTCGGGTGGATCGTCGTGGACACTAGAAGACTTCAAGAGAACCTTCCTCCAACACTCAAGAGGCCAAAAGTGTCTAGCGAAGGGAGCTACAAAGGTTGTAGTCTCGAAACCCTAGTCTTTGTTGCCTTTATTGTTTTGAAACCCTAATTTTGTAGGATACATCCTTTGTATGCTTACTTAGCACCATAAAAATTTGATCTTTGTGACATGTGATGCTTCCAAACTCTACATAGGGTGCTAGGTAAACCTAACATTGGTATCAGAGCTAGTAGGCATTTGATGTCGACCTATGAGGGGTTCTCACTGTGTGATAGTGTGGCGAAGCATAGGCTCTTACCCCAGGGTGTCCCGAAACCGGAAGGTGTTCCGGCGGGTTGTAGTCCTCGCGAGGGGGCATGCGTAAAAAGTAGCGGCTGAGGGACCCGTTGGTGCCACGGCGACCCCATTGGATGGGGTGGCTGCCTGACCTAACATTGGTATCAGAGCCGACCTAGAACATTAGGCGACACTTTTACGAAGTAAAAACTCCGATCGAACCAAAATACGACGTTTCGAGACCTTCTCTGGACAATTTTTAAAATCAGTCATTTTTCAGAATTAAAAATACTTAAAAAATACAGCAGGTAAATATAAGACCAACAGTGAAATTCGGAGCCATGAACAGTACACTTGACCGCGGAACCGCGGCCCAAGCTTGCTTAGGCTGCGGCTCCGCGGCCGTACAGACAGATCATTTCCTAATTTTTGCACAGTGTTTTTCCCTACCTGCTTGTATATATTTTGAGTATGTTTAATCTGAATCTAGTACTGTATATTCTGGAGATGGTTTTGGACTTGACGATTCGATCGGAATTTTCATTTCGTTGCTTTTCCGGGTAAATTAGAAAGTATTGAAGTGTTCGAACGAGTATCATTTGCTCACTATTCACGGGGTTTAAATATTTTGGAGATACGTGCAAGTTTTTTTTGTGGTGGACCCTCTAGAAGACAACAAACCTTAACTCGATTATGTGACCGTCTTGAACTGCCCTTTGAACCTTAGGGTTTGGGGCAGTACGGCGTGCCACATATGAGGCGTTGGCTTGACCCTTCTACGGCTGGACCGCTACTACTGTATCACACTCCGGGTTTTTTGAACTCCGCTCAAGTGTTGAGCTTTAGGGAATCTTGGGTATTTGATCGTTCGTTCGAAAACTTTAATACTGTCTGTTTATCTGGAATGTGGTACAATATGTGGAATTCATATAGTTTAGGCATGAAATACGAAGTATGTGATATTTCGCATTTATGATGTCTAAAGTGTATGTAGATTTCAAATATTGTAGTTTTACACTTTCTTTTCTGTGACCGTAAGTGTAGTATGTTCGATATCGCCGGTTTCGTTGCTATACATCAACGACAATTGGGATACGCATACTTACTTACGTTGATAATATGTGATATTATGTGTTGCTGAGATATGATGTGCAGGATTGTCGCGATCGAATAGCCGGGTTTTTTTATGTGAGATGAGAGTTTTATATTTTCATTCATGTAAATTCAAATGTAATGTAATATTCTTTTATTTGGGGCACTTCCGGGTTGAGGTTGTGTCACCAGTGTTGTATATTATTTACTTTTCCGCATTAGGATAGACCCAAGGAGGGGAGCACAAGTGACCGGGTTCTGGGGTTCAGTGGGAGGCCATCTCGAGGAGTCGAGACCGGGTCTCCTAAACTCCAGGATTGGTAGGGTCGCTTGCCGCTCTCGTAGGGGTCTAGGGGTGTGGGCTTGGCTATTCATCACGACTGTGGAATCCGTATTTTCTATTGTTGGCTAAAATACTAAATACGGATGTCCTAGTATATCCCACATTATATATATGTTTCTGCTGCATGTGTTCTGAGATATCTGAGACGAATGACATATTATATATATGATATACAGTAGAAGCTGCTTATGTTTTACACCCGCGCTAGTCCCGTCCCGGTATGCCGTTAGTTAAGTAACCTAACGGTGCATAACGGAACATTGCGGCGAATGCGGATGGCATAAGCGTACGTGTTATTTTCGTTTCTTTTCTGTGATTGGCTTAAGGACTTAAATGATGAGATTACATTAATATGATTAATGTAAAGAAAATAAACCTAAAAAGATGTTGTAGAATCAGATTTGAAAACCACTCGGCTCTTTATGAAAAAGCTATATTTCAAAACTGCGGAGCACAAGCCACTCCTTTTAAAAACCGTTTGATTCTACAACGATATCAAGTTCAAAGCGTTAAAGATTTTCTTAAAAATCATCCGCAACCCTCCGTCATTTTAGGAAGTAGAGTACTTAGTATTCGTGCTACGTTTGTTGACTTTAGTTAAGGCGTAGTGTACGGTAGCTAAGTGATGTCTTCCTACACTGCATATGATGCAGATTAATTAGGATATTCATACGACTTTGTTGACCTTAGTTAAGGGTCATATGGATGGGTCTAATTGATCAAGAAATGACGGGTAGAACTTAACTGGTACTTATGATTTGTTGACCATAGTTAAGGTCATAAGTACTAGGGGTAAAAATCACATCGGGAATTTCAAGTGTTGGGATTTGCAATGAGATTGCATACCTTCCATATGATGGTTGGATCCCGATCCCACTGTGGGCAATAGTTGCTCCTAGGAGAGTTTTGCAGTTTACAATTAGCTAACTCATTAGGTGTCTAGAAAGGTGTTAACGGGGCTACGCCTCTGGGAAAACGAGGTTTACTTTAATTAGGTCCGTGCGAAAGCACGGGGAACCTCCCCCAAGTACCGACACTGGCCTGGCTGAACGGTTAGCGAAGTTGTAGACTGTAATTAATCATGGCTAGTTTTCTTTTTAAGGTTTGAAAGAAAAACTTGATTAAAGCAGTGAGAGACATCGATTAGACAAGATAATAACCAATCTGATCTATGCAAGAGCTTTCGCTGAGTGTATTCTTTTCTCTCTCTTAATGGCAGATACCAATGACTGGACTCAAGCTTCTCCTAGATAAAAACAAACTGAATGGGACCAATTATAAAGACTGGCTGAGGAATCTGAAAATAGCCTTGACTTATGATAAAGTATCATATGTCCTCACGGCTTCAGCCCCGCCCACCCCAGGTCCAAAATCCTCAGTTGTGGACATTGAAGTCCGCAAGACATGGGACGCTGACTGTGCCACAGCCAAATGCCTCGCGTTTGCATCGATGGACAATACACATCAAAAGCAGCACGAGAATATGGACATTCAAACCATATTCCTCCATACAAAGGAGTTGTATGGAGAGCAATCCCGCGTATTACGATACGAAGCATCAAAGAAATTGTTTCAGATGCGAATGGCCCCTGGCATACCGGTAGGAGACCATGTTCTGAAGATGATAGCTCTTATAGAAGAGCTTGAGGACCTAGGATGTACAATGGACAATGAACAATATACAGATATTATTCTGCAGTCCCTCCCCTCCACCTTTGCTCAGTTCATAGTTAACTTCAACATGAATGGCATGGAGAAGGAGCTACCTGAACTCCTTAATATGTTAAGGAGTGCAGAGAGCACTATGAAATCGATGAAAACTCCCGTTATGACTATTGGGCAATCTTCTTCTTCTCGCCCTAAGGCTAAGTCCAAAGGAAAGAAAAAGAAGAAGCCCACCAATCCTAAGGGTGGAGTTAAAAAGGTGAAGGGAAAGGAAAAGTCCAAAGCTGGAGACTCGGGGAAAGGTGAATGTTTTCATTGCCACAAGACAGGACATTGGAAGCGCAACTATACAGAGTACTTGAACCTCAAGAAGAAGCATGGGGATGCTTCCGCTTCAGGTGTGTTTGTGACAGAAAACTGTTTTTCAATAAACTCTGCTTCCTGGGTATTAGATACCAGTTCAGGTTCTCACATTTGCAATTCTATGCAGGGACTGAGAAATAACAAAGTTTTGAAGACAGGTGACCATACTCTTCGCGTTGGAAATAGTTCCAATGTACATACAGTCGCAGTGGGAGAGTATCACTTGGGGTTGCCATCTGGGTGTATATTGGTTTTGAACCCATGTTATTTTGTACCAAGTATGCTATGTAATATAATATCAGTTTCTTTATTAGAAAATGAAGGATATAACTTTATATTGCAGAACAATGTTATGAACATTCACCTGAATCAAATGTTGGTTGGGTATGGTACACTTAATAACGGGATATACGTCCTAAATCAACATACAGTTTTCAGTATACAACACACTAAGAAAAGAAAACTTTCAGAATTAAATGAAGCTTTTCTTTGGCACTGTAGACTTGGTCATATTAACGAAACAAGACTAAACAAGTTACACAAAAATGGATATTTAAATCCTTTTGAATATAAATCTTATGCGACTTGCCAGTCTTGTATCAAGGGTAAAATGACCAAAACTCCGTTTACCGGACACGGAGAAAGAGCTACCGAGCTCCTAGGACTCATACATAGTGATGTATGTGGTTCAATGTCTACACAGGCTAGAGGCGGTTTTTCTTACTTCATTACGTTCACTGACGATTTCTCAAGATTCGGTTATGTATTTTTATTAAAGCACAAGTCCGAAGCTTTCGAGAAATTCATTGAATATAAACAAGAAGTAGAAAAACAAACCAGCTTGAGTATCAAGATGCTTCGATCAGATCGAGGTGGGGAATATCTTAGTACAGAATTTGCAAACTTCCTAAAAGAGAATGGGATTCTCTCTCAGCTCACTCCTCCTTACACACCACAGCACAACGATGTGTCTGAACGACGGAATAGGACCCTATTAGATATGGTCTGATCCATGATGAGTGATGCTGAGTTACCCGTCTCATTTTGGGGGCATGCATTGGAGACTGCAGCGTTTCTACTGAACAGGGTTCCAACCAAAACCGTGTCTACCACGCCATATGAGATATGGCATGGGAAGAGACCATCTCTTAAGAGAATTAAGATTTGGGGTTGCCCGGCCTATGTTAAAAAGCAGAATCCGGAAAAACTCGAGACACGGTCAGTCATGTGTAATTTTGTGGGATATCCAAAGAATTCTTATGGATATCTATTCTACCACAAAGAGGAACAAAAGGTGTTTGTTTCTCAGTATGCCACATTCTTGGAAAAAGAGTTTTTCACAGATAAAGATGATGGCAAAGTGGTGGATCTAGAAGAGGTTCTAGAGACACAAACTACAAATGACGATTTGGTTGAACCGGCTGTTGCAATAGAAACTGAGGAACCTCGGCCACTCCGAAGGTCTGGTAGGACTTCTCGCCCACCGGAGAGGTACTACGGTTTCCTCATTGATGGTAACGGAGAAGACTGCATCATGGATGATGATGATCCTACCAGTTTTCAGCAAGCTATCACGAGTGGAGACTCTGTGAAGTGGCTGGATGCCATGAGATCCGAAATGGAGTCTATGTACACCAACAAAGTATGGACTTTGGACATTGTTCCCCCTGGGGTAAAACCTGTGGGATGCAAATAGATCTTTAAAAGAAAGATTGGTGTAGATGGGCAGGTAGAGACCTATAAGGAAAGACTTGTGGCGAAAGGCTTTCGTCAAAGACCAGGTTTGGACTATGACGAAACTTTTTCGCCCGTAGCCATGCATAAATCCATTCGGATCCTACTTGCTATTGCTACTCACTACGACTATGAAATCTGGCAGATGGACGTTAAAACAGTATTTCTAAATGGAGATTTAGAACAATGCATTTATATGGATCAGCCAGAGGGCTTCATTGACAGTGGGAGCAGCGGGAAAGCATGCAGATTGCTTAAATCCATATATGGGTTAAAGCAGGCATCTCGGAGTTGGAACATCTGTTTCGATGATGTTATCAAAGAGTTTGATTTCATCAAAAATCCAGATGAACCTTGTGTTTATAAGAAGGCTGTAGGAAGAGCTGTCACATTCCTCATATTGTACGTGGATGGCATTCTTCTGATAGGAAATGATATTCCTATGCTATAGTCAGTCAAATCTTTCTTATCACTAAGGTTCTCCATGAAGGACCTGGGTGATGCCACATACATCCTGGGCATAAGGATCTATAGGGATAGATCCAAAAAGTTATTGGGATTATCCCAAACCAGGTACATCAACACCATCCTAAAAAGGTTTAGTATGGAAGACTCCAAGCGGGGTGCCTTACCCGCTTGCCATGGGGTCACTCTCTCCAAGGATTCTTGTCCAAAGACCGATGAAGAGAGAGCTCGCATGAACATTATACCCTATGCTTCGGCAGTAGGATCTATAATGTATGCGATGTTATGTACACGCCCAGATGTAGCTTATGCACTTAGTGTAGTAAGCAGGTATCAATCCAACCCAGGGGAGAACCACTGGACAGCTGTGAAGAACATTCTTAAGTACTTACGAAGGACTAAAGAATTGTTCTTGGTGTATGGTAATGCAGATCTCCAAATGGAGGCTTTTACCGATTCGAGCTTCCAGAGCGATAAGGACGACGGCAAATCTATCTCAGGGATTGTATTTACCCTCAATGGAGGGGCGGTAAGTTGGAAGAGTTCCAAACATGATACCATTGCAGACTCTACGATGGAGGCTGAGTACATTGCTGCAAATGATGCCGCCAAGGAAGCCGTCTGGATGAAGAAGTTCGTCTCGGAGCTAGCAGTAGTTCCAACCATTATTGATCTAATACCCTTGTATTGTGATAATAATGGGGTTATGGCGTTAGCCAAGGAGCCCGGATCCCATCAGCGGTCCAGACACATCCTGAGGCGCTTTCATTTGATCCGGGAGATTGTAGATCGCCGCAAGATCGAGATTAAGAGAGTAGACAAAAAGAATAACGCCGCGGATCCATTCACCAAGGCCCTCCCTCAGCCGCAACATGAGCGACTTTTTGAGATGTTGGGTATGAGATACGCCAATAACTGGCCTTAGTGCAAGTGGGAGATTGTTGGATATATGTATGCCCTAGAGGCCATTATATGATAGTGGATGTATTTATACATGTATATATATATTCAGTGTACATTCTTGCTCGACATGATAGTATGCTATCTGGTTCTTCTTTATCTGACATGTTGATTTGATCATGCTTTTATTCATTCATACATGCTGATAAAGCCCTGAGGATATCGGCTTGACTACAGTGATTATGATAGAGATCATACTAGTAGGACGTCTGTAGTTTATAAGCATATCTTGAAATGTCCCTAGTCGCAAGTGTATCGAGACGGGGCATCGATATACCAGAGTAGACTAGCGTATATGATACTAGACCCATGTGATGGGCGATGGATGTTCCCACATTCATCAATGTTTGACATCAAGATCGTATACAGGTGCTCAGTGGTGACTGGGTACACTGGACGGACTCACCGAGAACTCCTATATGGAATTATATCTATCGTCGGATAGCAATTCTCAGGTGACACTGGTACAGGTTAGTCTGTAGACCCGAGATCGTCATAGAGTCTTATGTGCTCTCCCACTGTACTTTGATTACCACCCTACCACGGCTCTACTGAGTCGTGCAAACAGGTGGCCGTTGGGTACAGTCCCGAGACACATGAAGGCAATGAGCGATAGGAGGGGTTTCGTCTCTCTCGGTATTAGGAGTTGATGCTGTGCTGTGCTCGACTGGTTATATCAGTAAGTCCCTGGCCAGGGCTGCTGAGATTTGCTGATAAGTGTTATCAGTAGTTTCTCGATCTGTTATAGACCATTCACCGGCACGACTTATTGAGTTATTGGGGTCGGCGGGACCATCCCTAGGCTCGATATGCAGCATATCTGACGAAGAGACCGGACTGTACGGTAGTGTTGCCGGTTGGCTCGACGGGAGTTGTAGCAGGTTCGCTTATTTTCTTCTGATCGCTCAATACCCGGGTGGCCGTTACGTTTAGCTGACCGCTTGCGGCTTGGGGTGCTTGATATGATCATCACCCACTGCCGGCGTATTGACGAGTCTTAGAGTCCCACAAAGGAGTTACCTAGTCCAGGCAAAACGTTGTGGTGCGCGTATGCGATATGCGCTTGGACCCGATTAAAATGCGCGTATAGGATACCGTATATTGATCGGGCAGCTTGCTTTTGGTGGGGTCATATGTGATATGGCCGGATTGATAAATCAAGTGTTGATTTATCATTTAACCATTAGTTTTCTCACTTGAAATCTTTTCTTGTACATGATGGATGTATGCATGCATGTATGCATTCATTATTGATCATGCACATATGGATGTGCATGCACACATGCATACATACATCATTCTATCATGATTGTTTATACATGGAAAATGGTGGCAATATAAGACTCACACCTTGGTTATTTATATGGATTATTGTTTATATTTGTGTTAAAAACAAAATGGAAAATGAAAGGATAATTGATGGCTAGTTTCTACATCCTTCTTAAACCTAACCATACTCACCTACTCCTAACCATGAGTTAACCTTCTCTTTGTGTTTTAAACTCAAATTAAATAATATCTTTATAATCTAACCATGGTTTGAGATGAGGATAAGAAAACATATATACATATATTTTCTTTTTCCTTCATATGAGTTATCTTTTTACTCTTGTTAAAAGAAAGCCATCATCTTCTTCCTCCTTCACCATTTGCTCTCTAGACTTTTGTAAGTGAGCAATATACTCATCAAGTTAGGTTTTTGAAGTGAGAAAAGGCACCACAACATCATTCTACACAAGTTTAGCCCACTTATTTAGAGTGTTCTATTCATTTCTTCTCTTGAAAAGTGAAGTTACAAGCTTGGACTAGGAGCTTCGGGTGGATCGTCGTGGACACTAGAAGACTTTAAGAGAACCTTCCTCCAACACTCAAGAGGCCAAAAGAGTCTAGCGAAGGGAGCTACAAAGGTTGTAGTCTCGAAACCCTAGTCTTTGTTGCCTTTATTGTTTTGAAACCCTAATTTTCTAGGATGCATCCTTTGTATGCTACTTAGCACCATGAAAATTTGATCTTTGTGACATGTGATGCTTCCAAACTCTACATAGGGTGCTAGGTAAATCTAACAAGATCGAACCCTTCCATATATCATACGGCCTCTACAACGTTTCGCCCGAAACTTGGAAACTGTCTGTGGGGGACTCTAAAGACTCGTCAATACTTTGGCTGTGGATTTAACCACTAGCACGTCAGAGGTATTAGCCGTACGTAACGAGCTACCGGGTATTGACCAAAAGGGAGGTCGGTGAGCGAACTAATCCTGACACCCTACTGAGCCTGTTAGTGACAATATTCGTACAGTCCGGTCCGTTCGTCTATGAGCATCGCATGGCGGGCCTAGGGGGTTGGTAAAAGTCAGACCCCCAAAAGCGGTACAAGTCATGTCGGAGTGTAGCCCAGAACACCCTGAGATACTACTGGAATACCTACCAGTAAATCTCCTGCCTTGGCCAAGGACTTCGGGTAATGGCTCTCCTAGACACAGCGCGATCTCATCCCCAATACCGGGAGAGACGAAACCCCTGCCGATCCGCTCACTGCCTCTATATGGCTCGGGACTGTACCCAACTAAAACCTGTTTGCACGCCTCCTTTGAGCCGTGTTAGGGTAGTAATCAAAGCACAGTAGGAACTCACACGAGACAAATGACGATCTCAGGTCGATGAACTAACCTGTACACATGTCACCAGGGAACTGCTATCTGACGTCAGGTATAATACCAACTAGCATGTTCCCGGCGATTCCTGTCCGGTGTACTCATAATCCAATGAGCACCTGTATACATCTTAGGTGAACCAACTGACACCAATGGCTTGTGAGACCGGCCATTGCCCCTCGTCGGGGTCTCGACTGTATACACTAGTCTACTAATGGAGTATCGATGCCCAGTCTCGAAACTCCCACGACCAGGGACCACTTTAAGGATGTGCTTATAGACTACCCAACTCTCACGTATATGATCGGCATCATACTGCTGGTAGTCAAGAAAAAATCCTATGGGCTCTATCAACGTGCAATAGTGACCTGTAAGGTCACCTAAAGCAGTACACGATGATAAAGACAAACCATGCTAGCATACTATTCTCTATCAACGTGTAATAGTGAACTACAATGTCACCTAAAGCATGTACACGATGATAAAGACAAACCAGATAGTATACAAACCTCTCGAGTAAGACTGTCCTACTGGTATAGGTCCTCCCTCAATCATTGCAATCACGTGCCTGCGATCCAATAATTGATTCTGAGGGAACTATATCCAACAATCTCCCACTTGCACTCAAGGCTAATTATTGCGATGTCGCATACTCACAGCCCGTGTGATACCGAACACCCAACTCCTCTACTAATCAGTATCACAAAGCTCGTTTGCGAAACTATTGTGTTCGAGGAATAGCCTCAGCTAGTGGATCCGCTCTGATGTTTCTTTGTATGTCTCTCTTTATCTCAAGTTCGCGGAGAAAGCCATCTTCCGAAATGAGCAATACCTGTCTTAGAATATGTCTGGATATTTGATGGGACCTAGCTCATAAATGAACTCCAAATCCAAACTTCTTAGAGGAGTTCATTTATGAGGTTCTTGTTTACCCAGATTTGCCACTGCTAAGAAGTTTGGATTTGGAGTTCATTTATGAGCTAGGTCCCATCAAATATCCAGACATATTCTAAGACAGGTATTGCTCATTTCGGGAGATGGCTTTCTCCGCGAACTTGAGATAAAGAGAGACATAGAAAGAAACATCAGAGCGGATCCACTAGCTGAGGCTATTCCTCGAACACAATAGTTTCGCAAACGAGCTTTGTGAGACTGATTAGTAGAGGAGTTGGGTGTTCGGTATCACACGGGCTGTGAGTATGCGACATCGCAATAATTAGCCTTGAGTGCAAGTGGGAGATTGTTGGATATAGTTCCCTCAGAATCAATTATTGGATCGCAGGCACGTGATTGCAATGATTGAGGGAGGACCTATACCAGTAGGACAGTCTTACTCGAGAGGTTTGTATACTATCTGGTTTGTCTTTATCATCGTGTACATGCTTTAGGTGACATTGTAGTTCACTATTACACGTTGATAGAGAATAGTATGCTAGCATGGTTTGTCTTTATCATCGTGTACTGCTTTAGGTGACCTTACAGGTCACTATTGCACGTTGATAGAGCCCATAGGATTTTTTCTTGACTACCAGCAGTATGATGCCGATCATATACGTGAGAGTTGGGTAGTCTATAAGCACATCCTTAAAGTGGTCCCTGGTCGTGGGAGTTTCGAGACTGGGCATCGATACTCCATTAGTAGACTAGTGTATACAATCGAGACCCCGACGAGGGGCGATGGCCGGTCTCACAAGCCATTGGTGTCAGTTGGTTCACCTAAGATGTATACAGGTGCTCATTGGATTATGAGTACACCGGACAGGAATCGCCAGGAACATGCTAGTTGGTATTATACCTGACGTCAGATAGCAGTTCCCTGGTGACATGTGTACAGGTTAGTTCATCGACCTGAGATCGTCATTTGTCTCGTGTGAGTTCCTACTGTGCTTTGATTACTACCCTAACACGGCTCAAAGGAGGCGTGCAAACAGGTTTTAGTTGGGTACAGTCCCGAGCCATATAGAGGCAGTGAGCGGATCGGCAGGGGTTTCGTCTCTCCCGGTATTGGGGATGAGATCGCGCTGTGTCTAGGAGAGCCATTACCCGAAGTCCTTGGCCAAGGCAGGAGATTTACTGGTAGGTATTCCAGTAGTATCTCAGGGTGTTCTGGGCTACACTCCGACATGACTTGTACCGCTTTTGGGGGTCTGACTTTTACCAACCCCCTAGGCCCGCCATGCGATGCTCATAGACGAACGGACCGGACTGTACGAATATTGTCACTAACAGGCTCAGTAGGGTGTCAGGATTAGTTCGCTCACCGACCTCCCTTTTGGTCAATACCCGGTAGCTCGTTACGTACGGCTAATACCTCTGACGTGCTAGTGGTTAAATCCACAGCCAAAGTATTGACGAGTCTTTAGAGTCCCCCACAGACAGTTTCCAAGTTTCGGGCGAAACGTTGTAGAGACCGTATGATATATGGAAGGGTTCGATCTTGTTAGATTTACCTAGCACCCTATGTAGAGTTTGGAAGCATCACATGTCACAAAGATCAAATTTTCATGGTGCTAAGTAGCATACAAAGGATGCATCCTAGAAAATTAGGGTTTCAAAACAATAAAGGCAACAAAGACTAGGGTTTCGAGACTACAACCTTTGTAGCTCCTTTCGCTAGACTCTTTTGGCCTCTTGAGTGTTGGAGGAAGGTTCTCTTAAAGTCTTCTAGTGTCCACGACGATCCACCCGAAGCTCCTAGTCCAAGCTTGTAACTTCACTTTTCAAGAGAAGAAATGAATAGAACACTCTAAATAAGTGGGCTAAACTTGTGTAGAATGATGTTGTGGTGCCTTTTCTCACTTCAAAAACCTAACTTGATGAGTATATTGCTCACTTACAAAAGTCTAGAGAGCAAATGGTGAAGGAGGAAGAAGATGATGGCTTTCTTTTAACAAGAGTAAAAAGATAACTCATATGAAGGAAAAAGAAAATATATGTATATATGTTTTCTTATCCTCATCTCAAACCATGGTTAGATTATAAAGATATTATTTAATTTGAGTTTAAAACACAAAGAGAAGGTTAACTCATGGTTAGGAGTAGGTGAGTATGGTTAGGTTTAAGAAGGATGTAGAAACTAGCCATCAATTATCCTTTCATTTTCCATTTTGTTTTTAACACAAATATAAACAATAATCCATATAAATAACCAAGGTGTGAGTCTTATATTGCCACCATTTTCCATGTATAAACAACCATGATAGAATGATGTATGTATGCATGTGTGCATGCACATCCATATGTGCATGATCAATAATGAATGCATACATGCATGCATACATCCATCATGTACAAGAAAAGATTTCAAGTGAGAAAACTAATGGTTAAATGATAAATCAACACTTGATTTATCAATCCGGCCATATCACATATGACCCCACCAAAAGCAAGCCGCCCGATCAATATACGGTATCCTATACGCGCATTTTAATCGGGTCCAAGCGCATATCGCATACGCGCACCACAACGTTTCGCCTGGACTAGGTAACTCCTTTGTGGGACTCTAAGACTCGTCAATACGCCGGCAGTGGGTGATGATCATATCAAGCACCCCAAGCCGCAAGCGGTCAGCTAAACGTAACGGCCACCCGGGTATTGAGCGATCAGAAGAAAATAAGCGAACCTGCTACAACTCCCGTCGAGCCAACCGGCAACACTACCGTACAGTCCGGTCTCTTCGTCAGATATGCTGCATATCGAGCCTAGGGATGGTCCCGCCGACCCCAATAACTCAATAAGTCGTGCCGGTGAATGGTCTATAACAGATCGAGAAACTACTGATAACACTTATCAGCAAATCTCAGCAGCCCTGGCCAGGGACTTACTGATATAACCAGTCGAGCACAGCACAGCATCAACTCCTAATACCGAGAGAGACGAAACCCCTCCTATCGCTCATTGCCTTCATGTGTCTCGGGACTGTACCCAACGGCCACCTGTTTGCACGACTCAGTAGAGCCGTGGTAGGGTGGTAATCAAAGTACAGTGGGAGAGCACATAAGACTCTATGACGATCTCGGGTCTACAGACTAACCTGTACCAGTGTCACCTGAGAATTGCTATCCGACGATAGATATAATTCCATATAGGAGTTCTCGGTGAGTCCGTCCAGTGTACCCAGTCACCACTGAGCACCTGTATACGATCTTGATGTCAAACATCGATGAATGTGGGAACATCCATCGCCCATCACATGGGTCTAGTATCATATACGCTAGTCTACTCTGGTATATCGATGCCCCGTCTCGATACACCTGCGACTAGGGACATTTCAAGATATGCTTATAAACTACAGACGTCCTACTAGTATGATCTCTATCATAATCACTGTAGTCAAGCCGATATCCTCAGGGCTTTATCAGCATGTATGAATGAATAAAAGCATGATCAAATCAACATGTCAGATAAAGAAGAACCAGATAGCATACTATCATGTCGAGCAAGAATGTACACTGAATATATATATACATGTATAAATACATCCACTATCATATAATGGCCTCTAGGGCATACATATATCCAACAATCTCCCACTTGCACTAAGGCCAGTTATTGGCGTATCTCATACCCAACATCTCAAAAAGTCGCTCATGTTGCGGCTGAGGGAGGGCCTTAGTGAATGGATCCGCGGCGTTATTCTTTGTGTCTGTCTTAGAATACTTGTTTAGAACGACGCTATACTCATCCTCCTGCCGGGTCTCACAGTCTGGAACAATAGCAGTGGCAAATCTGGGTAAACAAGAACCTCCTTGTCACCGTCCTTGAGGCTACCGGAGTACCTCTCGGGTGCCTGAGGTTACCCACCATATCTGCTGAGTGGCCAATGGAATGTCAAACCAGATTGAATCTTTAGGTTCTTATCAAATTTTCAGTAATCGTTTGCGGTTCTGGAATCACTTCCAGTTCTACCATACTCCCACTACTGTTTTCTGAAAAAATCCATTTTACTAAAACTGTGGCGAGTCAAAAACAATATCACTATTGATCTTCCAGATGGTAGAAAGTCAACCCTCGTCATAGCCCGGGTCAACCCACAAACAACCATTACAGAAACGTGCCTTGAGTTATCCAGAGTCTGGTTTTAAGCATAAGCCGGACAACTCCCCGTACCTTAACATTGTTAAGATATGGACTATTCTATATCCAATATAGAAACAGAGGCACTGATTTAATTAGAACCAGATTCAAATCATGCAGCTGTCTCCAGTGCATGTCAACTAAATGGAAAGAGTCTGATCAGCATTACTCAACTTAGGAGTGCTTCCAATTATGAGTAACCTGAAAGAGAAGCAAGTTCTCTTAATCATTACTATCAACTGAATACCATACACAAGTATCTACATCTTCGACCACCTTGAAGAATCCTGATACTTGCAACGCCTGGTTCTCTACTTTATTTTTATACCTATAACTTCTCAAAACTTAGACCTTGCATTTCTACGAAACACTTGTCTAAAAACTAGAGAAGTCACAAGTAAACCGAATATAGTACGAGGACTAACCCCTTTGTCCTAATGGACACTGGACAACATACAATACTCTGTATAAGTCCCTTGAGTCTAATAACTCATTCCCTGTGTGTCGTAGGTTGAAAACTGTACTTATGGTTAAGAAGAATTACACCGCTGTTTAATGCTCCTTACCTAACCATCCACTGATATAGGTAAATGTCATCGACATAATTTCAAAAGGTTATATCTCACTTTATAAAAATAAACGTACAGATATATCAATTTGAAATTGGTGCATAACAACGGATATTCAAAACCAAATATTTGCCGTCCGGCAAACAACCCAGGTGATTTCCTCAAATATCACCAATTACAACGAATCCCGATATAATGAGGATGATCACCCAATTCCCAATAACTTACTCCCACTCATCATCTGTAAAACCATACAGATGTGAGAATCAAACCTGGTAAATACATACCCTGGAGTAAGGGCTAATTGGGAAATCAGTTTTCTTTTAACAATACACAGTGGAACTGAAACATGTAAGTGTTTCGAAGGGGTATCCGGGTATTCCTAGTAATGCCTCTTCCATTATCAGATTCACAACTGTAACCGTATATCTCTTTGCCATCTCTCCAAATCCCTTTATATGTCTTTAGTCATTACCTTCTGTACACCCCTTTAGGCTAAATGGTTTTCTTCCTTCCCTACCGTTCGGCACCAGCCTATGGTTTGGAAGAAGACTATCCAATAAGCATAATAGGTGTACTGTCCTAATCCTATGAGCACTCGCAACGCGAGAGAAGGTAAAGATAAAAGACAACTGAATAAAACCTTATTCCTATTTCTCCTGAACCAGAATCCATCCCCGAACTGGAACAAGTTCCTTCGAGTTCGTATATAACCATACGATGGAGTATCCAATAAACTGTGGATCTTCGTAGTGATACGGGGTGTTCCGGAGAAGTACAAAGGTGAAGTAGGAGTGGCGATGAAATACTTGGTTTGGTCGTGAGTAGCAGTCGCAGTTTACTTTGCCCTCTTACTAATCCCTTTATTTGTCTTTACTTAATACCTTCTGTACACCTTTTAGGCTAAATGGTTTTCTTCATTCCCTACCGTTCGGCACGTGCCTATGGTTTGGATGAAGACTATCCAATAAGCGTGACAGGTGTACTGTCCTAATCCAAGGAGTACTCGCAACCTGAGAGAAGGTAAAAGGAAAAGACAACTGAATAGTCCTATTCGTTTTCTCCAGAACCGGAAACCATCCTCGAATAAGTTCCTTCGAGTTCGTATATAACCATACGATGGTTTTATCCAAAGGAAGTGGATGTTCGTAGTAATACGGGGTGTTCTGGAGAAAAATGGTAAAAGTAGGAGTGGCAATGAGGTATGTAACTCAGACAATCCAAAAGCCAGTGTCTTAAGAAGGTTCGGTTAACTTGGTCACTGAGTCATAGTCAAGGGTCGGGTCATGGTCCCTGCCAAAGAGAGAGAGAAAAGAAACACTCTGCATGCACTCTAACCTAGATCAGAATGGTTACCAATTTATCTAATCAGGAAACCTCCTACTGTAAACTCAAATTCTCCTCCAAACCTGAAAGAAGAATTAGTCGGGATCACCCGAGGAGTAAACCAACTCATCAGTTGGAATCGGGATCCAACTATCACCGCATGATAACGTGATGAAATCCACTCACGTTACTACACTCCAGAAGATATGGGCATGCCTGGCAAGTTTCAATTTCTTTAGAAACTCCCGATGTGTGTTTTTACCCTTAGGACCCAAGTGACCTTGACGGAGCCAACATATCAAAGGATCCTAGCCAAGTTCAACCCGTCATTATCTTGATTGCATTAGACCCACCCGCCCGAGTCTTTGACTGAGCCAAAATGACCGTACGACTGTCCTAACCAATCACATATCCATAAGACAGAAAAGCATTACAGAGCTACCGCACACTATGCCTCGGCTGAGCACGACATACGTAGCACGAATACTAAGCAATACTAATCTGAAATGACGGAGGGCTACGGTTGGTTTTTGGCGAAAAACCTTTAACGTAATGAACTTGATATCGTTGCAGGAACCGGATAGCTTTTTATAAAAATATAGTGGCGAAAACCTTTGCTAAAGAGGTCACTCCCGGTGAAGGGATCTCGGCTCTTTCCCGGTAGAATGAGGTGCAGGATATTCCAACTGAGTACCACGATGCAAAGCAAAAAGTAATCGACTATAGTGAACTTATTATCCTGACGCAAACTTCTGTCCAAGGGGTCACTCCCGGTGAAGGAATCTCGGCCCTTGCCTCGTCGACTGAGGTGCTGGATATTCATAACCGAATACCACTGTGCAAAACAAAAGAGAACGTCCTTGCAATAACAGCTTTTTGAAAAATGTTCCAACAACATTAGAATAGGTTTGTTTAGCTTGCATTGATCCGAATCAATGCAGTCCCAACAATTAATCACACTACAAAAGAACGAAAATATAATATACGTATATGCCATCCGCATTCGCCACTGGGTCCCGTCATCACCCGTTAGGTTACTTAACTAACGACAGAGTAGGGACTGGACTAGCGCAAGTGTAAAACATATACAACATCTACTAGTATATACATCAATATATAATATTCGCTCATGGCGTGATAAAATGCAACATCACATAGAGTAATAAGCATCACAGAACAATACAGATAATCTGGGATCCCCGGGTTTCATAGAGCCGCTACTGAAACCCGACGTTCCCCTGGTCATGTGGATAGCCTGTGTAATGAAATTCTAGACCCCTACGGGCGCGACAAGTTACCCGCCAAAACTTGAAGCGGGGAAGCCCCCTTCAATAACGTGAATGGACCACCCAGCACTTCACGGAATCCTGTAACTTGAGCACCCCTCCTTGGGTCAACCTGTACCCCCTACGAGTGCGGCGAATAGCCCGCCAATTCTAGAGAAAAGCCCCCCTCTGTCTCAAAGCCATGAGATGCAGGCCCGTTGCCCTCTAGAACCCGGCTATCCGTGCACCCCCCCGCGGGATAATCCTAGTACAGAAAGTAAAATATGTACAACGGGTACATCGACCTCAGCCCGCTCGTGCCCCAAAAGAATAATATACAAACAGGAAGTGACGGCAGTCCACATGTCGGACGCTCGCCCCGTAATATCAAATATACAAATACAACCAAACTGTACTACCATTGCATCCAGGATATCCACCACGACAAATCCACAACATCACAGCACAACACAGAACATCAACGTGAATGTCACGTTCGCAAATCCGTCTAAAAGGGCTATAGCAATTAGACAGGATTTACCGATCAAATGACATTCACGGTCGCAGATATAATGTAAATACTGTGAACTAACATGTTTAAAAATTTTGATCGACAAAAATTCCCGAAGTGGGCCCCAAGCACAATACCCAGTACTCAAATAAATATGGGCTCAAGATAAAATTACCAGAAACCCCTTTTTCAAGTCAGGAATCACTGTAGGAAAAATGGTCCAAAGACGTTACTGTTCTGCGGCGGAACCGCAGCCAAAAGGGGGTTACTACCGTGGTTCCGCAGCGCTACAGTGACATCATGCAACCATTTTTCTGCAGTGTTCTCTAAAAACCCTGCCTGATTTTCTGCAACACACCAAATAATTTTTTGACAACAGAAATTTTTTGACAGAAACTGATGACTTGGAAATACGGTTTTTGAAATTTTCGTTCGATCGAAGTTCTAAACACGTTAGAGAAAGCTAGAAAAGGTTAATGGTGTGGCTCTGATACCATGTAAGACTACGGTAGCGCCCCGGCCGTCTGTCCGAGGCCAAAATGCGGAAACGAAAACTTTTTCAAAACTTGAAACCGGCGCTATCGTATGCTTAAAACCCGGATCGAACCATTAACCTACAACTAGCTATCTAGAGAGAGGGTTGGAAAGCTATACCGATCGATCCGTGTCCTTCGGTCTTTGGCCACCATCCCAAGCTCCTCGCGGCATCTCCGGTCTCGATCTCCTCGTCGGAAAGGGCACCACATCATCGATTCCTTTTACGGGCTCCCGCTTCATCCGAAGCAACTCGGGCACGAAGTGTGCTAGCCGACGTGTCTAAGGTGATGTAGAGAATGTTTGTGATCACTTTGTCTCTTGCATCCATGACTTGGATGGAGATTGAAGGTGTTGCCATTAATGGAGGCCATGAGCTAGAGGAAGAAGAAGAAGAAGAGAAGGCTTTTCTTTTTCTTTTCTTTTGTTGTGCTATCATAATAGGAGTGAGAGAGTGAGAAGAATAATATGAGAGCTCACCCCTCATGGAAGCCCCTCTCTCTCTCCTCTTATCATATCAACATAAAAACATCATATAATGTGACATTAACACATAAAAAGATACCATGAGTCACTAATGTGTCCATGTCACATTTAATGCATGTCATGATGAAATCTAGCTCACAATTTCCATTAACAAACATTAATCCAAATGTTTGCAACAATAAAAAGATACGGCAACATCTAAAGTAAACTCGTGATGGATCACAAGGATACCCCTCACCTGTATATACATACCTGCATCCGCATTCCGACTGAATGCGAATGCGACGAGACTAAAGTAATCCAACAAATCTAATACTAGGATCCAGCTTAAACCAAAGCCCACTAGTATGATCCGTCCGATCATGATCTGTGCAATACTGCACGTATAAGATCGAACCCTGCCATATATCATACGGCCTCTACAACGTTTCGCCCGAAACTTGAGAAACTGTCTGTGGGGGACTCTAAAGACTCGTCAATATTTTGGCTGTGGATTTAACCACTAGCACGTCAGAGGTATTAGCCGTACGAAACGAGCTACCCGGTATTGACCAAAAGGGAGGTCGATGAGCGAACTCATCCTGACACCCTACTGAGCCTGTCAGTGACAATATCCGTACAGTCCGGTCCGTTCGTCTATGAGCATCGCATGGCGGGCCTAGGGGGTTGGTAAAAGTCAGACCCCCAAAAGCGGTACAAGTCATGTCGGAGTGTAGCCCAGAACACCCTGAGATACTACTGGAATACCTACCAGTAAATCTCCTGCCTTGGCTAAGGACTTCGTGTAATGGCTCTCCTAGACACAACGCGATCTCACCCCCAATACCGGGAAAGACAAAACCCCTGCCGATCCGCTCACTGCCTCCATGTGGCTCGGGACTGTACCCAACTAAAACCTGTTTGCACGACTCCTTTAAGCCGTGGTAGGGTAGTAATCAAAGCACAGTGGGAACTCACACGAGACAAATGACAATCTCAGGTCGATGAATTAACCTGTACACATGTCACCAGGGAACTGCTATCTGACGTCAGATATAATACCAACTAGCATGTTCCCGGCGAGTCCTGTCCGGTGTACTCATAACCCAATGAGCACCTGTATACATCTTAGGTGAACCAACTGACACCAATGGCTTGTGAGACCGGCCATCGCCCCTCGTCGGGGTCTCGACTGTATACACTAGTCTACTAATGGAGTATCGATGCCCAGTCTCGAAACTCCCATGACCAGGGACTACTTTAAGGATGTTCTTATAGACTACCCAACTCTCACGTATATGATCTCCATCATACTGCTGGTAGTCAAGCAAAAATCTTATGGGCTCTATCAACGTGCAATAGTGACCTGTAAGGTCACCTAAAGCAGTACACGATGATAAAGACAAACCATGCTAGCATACTATTCTCTATCAACGTGTAATAGTGAACTACAATGTCATTTAAAGCATGTACACGATGATAAAGACAAACCAGATAGTATACAAACCTCTCGAGTAAGACTGTCCTACCGGTATAGGTCCTCCCTCAATCATTGCAATCACGTGCCTGCGATCCAATAATTGACTCTGAGGGCACTATATCCAACACACGAATCCCTGAGGACGACCTGTACTCATCTCGGCTAGCTACTCGCGACACCGTTGTTAATCGCGGTTAACTACAAACACTTTTTTCACATCAATCAAATAGCGCCGTTGTCGGGGATACGTGCGTAATTTTTTTTCTTACTATTCGGGTTGAATTCTTATTCGATCCATATCATAAAAACAAAACAAAACCGTATATCGTGTATTTATCGATTATTGTGCGATTTTTGCGAGAGGGTCTGGAGTCACTTGAACGAGAAATTAGAGAGTCGGAAACTTTCAGAGAAGCCCAGAGGAGCTAGAAAGCTACTCAGAAAAAATTGTCAACAGTTCCCTCTAGAACGCCGTGGAACCGCGGCAATTGCATGCATTTGGTCGCGGTTGGGCGGCGGCTCTGGGAAATTGTTCCTCCAAAATTCTATGGTATCTTCCTCATATCTTTCTCTTTCCTCTAGAAATCCAATAATTTTATTTTCCGCAGGATTCTTTGCAAAATATCGCCGCTCAAAAATCTTTTGCGTGTTTTGTAATTGGTTTGTTTGTGCATATTTTAACCGGATTTTAAGGGGCAAGACCAAAATTCAGATTAGGTGGGGATTTCATCACCTTTCCTAGGTCCCACATATCACAAAACGAGCATCTGCATAACCCTACATTAATTAAAAAGTATCTAGACCAAGACTATAAGGACCGTCGCACTCAATTAAGATAAAGGAAGATCGTGGATAATCTATCACTTATCCGCATCTCTGTTATGGTGTCTAGGCAAGTGTGACTAAGGTAAGTGGTTACTTAATTAGGCCCGCTATTTTCGGTAATTCGTATAGCGGATATCTCCCACTTACATGGCCATAAGAGCGATAAAGAGGTGGTAGGGGATTGATCCTGCGACTTTTCCTTTGGAAGTCTAAAAGCGGTCTAGTGACTTGATCTAGGCGACCTTAGTTTTAAGGTTGTTTGTGTATTTTTTGTGTGATTTGTCTCACGTCCGACACTTTTTTCAATACAAACCATTTAAATTAATTCTCACACACGCTGCCGCGTGCGCTAAACCCGCTTAGTGCATGATCGGCTGAACACGGGATTCTAGTACCCGTCTTGTCCGCGTTTCTGCTATCGATTCCGAAGTCGGTACTTCTTCATCTTCTTTTTCCCCTCCACCCACCACATCAACAAAGATGGATGGTTCTCCATTAGATTTTACCAACACACCCGTGCCGCCACCCATAGGTGCGCAGAATTCATCGCGCATCTCTCTCCAAGAAAGATATCACCCGATACACTGTCCTCTTCCTACCTGTCTATCTATTCCATCAGCCAATGGGGATAATTTTGAAATTAAACCCCACTTCATCAACCTGTTGCCCAAATTTCACAGGCTTGAATCCGAAGACACATACATTTTTATCACCAAATTCGAAAACGTATGCGCAATGATGGGCACTTCACAATCAGGGGATGCTATGAGATTACGTCTTCTCCCTTTTACCTTGTGCGATCTAGCAGAAAAATGGCTTTATAACACTGCCGCACACTCTATTGCCAATTGGGATGAATTCGTCATAGCATTTCTTAAGAAATTTTATCCCAATCATAAGACCGTCCGTGTTTGAAGCGAGATTAACCAGTTTACCCAGCTTCCCAATGAACCATTTTGGAAATACTTTAAACACTTTAAAGATCTGCTAGTCCAATGCCCTCATCACAGAATTAATAGATGGGACCTTTGCCAAATTATATATGAGGGTATTAATCCAGCGACAAAACAGATGCTTGAGACCATTTGTCAATGTCATTTCATGTCCAAAGACGATGGTGAAGCTTGGCAATTCCTGGAAGATCTCGCTGAACAAACTTTACAGTGGGAAAGCGTTAGACCCCATCAACTTCATCTAGGGCAGGTATCCATCAGCTCAATATTTCCATCGCAGTAAAAGCCAAAATGGCCGCAATGCAAAAAAAACTCGACGCTATCGAAAACAAATTCTCATCTGCCTCCCTAAACCAGGTTACGCTCCCCAAAACCGTGTGTGGTTGTTGTTCGGACCCATCACATCTGATGGAAGAATGTCCTTTGAATCCTTCGTTTCAAAGTCAAGAACATACTAATGCTACTTTTCAACAACTACCTAGAAACAATCCGTATTCTTCCGCATATAATCAGGGATGGAGGAATCACCCTAATTTTGCTTGGAACCAAAACCAAACCCAAACTCAAAAACGTTCCTAAGCCAAAATAACTATCAAAGGGGTCATCCACAGCAACAGCAACCACCACAGAGTCAGCACCCCTTTCAACCACAATCCTTTCAAAATCCGGCCAACAATTTTGCACCCTATAATAATTCTTTCCAAACGGCCGGTACCGAACAATTCTTTGCACTCGAACGAAGCTTAGACACGTTTATTAAACATTCCTCGCAAACTACGGCTAATTTAACGTCTTCTATCCAAGCGTTAGTGCAAAACACTACTTCCCACGGTGAAAGCATAAAATCAATAGAAGCACAACTTGCACAGTTAAATGTCGCGATGAGTGAGAGAGAGAAAGGGAAACTTCCATCTCAACTTCTACCAAATCCTGGCCACCCACAAAGTCATAATGTATGTGCCGTAACCACGTTGAGATCGGGAAGAGTGCTGAATAACCAAGTGGGTGAACATGTTGATGATATTGATGATACCCAGCTTTTACTTCTTATACTCTTATTTCGTCTAGTCCACCTGTAACAACTCCAATTTTAGTGTACATAAAATTCATTTAAACTTAATGCATACTTGGGGTATTTACAATTCCTGTGAGTACTATAAGAATTTGATTTACTTTTGAACAGCAAGAAGGAGCTTGTAGCTCATTGGTAAGACCTTGCACTGCTGAACCAAAGCACCAGAGTTCAAACCCTATCAGCTACACATTTTTGTTAATTAAATTCTTTTAATCTTTTAGAAGCCCAAGAGTCTACACATGCACAACCCATAAAACCAAGAGTCACAGTCCAAACAAACATATGCACGAGTCTAGACCAAGCGTCACAGACACATGGCAAGCATCCGAGACCCCACTCCCTAGATCGGACCGGCGAGAGGTGAGGTTAGGCCGGCGCCGCCGGTTCCAATTAGCCCAAACCCTAATTTTTTTAACCCTAGCGACTCTTGGACTCCGCCCATAACCCCAGTATTGTTTATTTTCTGCCCATTTACAAAGAATAATAAAACCCCTTTAATCACAATTTTAATGCAAATTTAAATGCATTTTTTTATCACACCCTAACCCTAATTTTCCCTATAAATACCCACTCTATTTTTTACCCCTTCACACTGAAATTTCCTATAAAAACTCTCAAGAAAATTCCAAGATCATTTTGTGTGCAAGTGGAGTTAGCAAAGGGCGAAGCTCCGACGACAACTCAAGGAGTTTCCGACGACGAAACGACACACCGACAACTCCCACCTCTTCCTCTTTCTCTCCTCTAGCCAATCATCCAGTAATTCCCTACTTCTCCTTCTTTTCTCAATTCAAAAAACATTCAAAATTAAAACCTGACGTAAGCGGAGTTAGTCCGACTTCCGATTCGGTTTTCTTTAAAAACTACACTTTTCTTTAACAAAATAAAACCATATTCTTATATGTTGATTAATAAATATTAAAAAACTTAATAAAACAAGTTGCGCATCAAACTAATCAATTTTGTAACTTTTATTATACTTTTTCAGAAAAATACCATATAGTTTAGTTTCGACATAAACCATCATAATTCCTTGTTATACCTATAGATAGTTCACGAGATAATGACCTACCTCTTCACAACACACATATCTAATATAGCACGATAGAATTTGGGAACATAGATTTGGGAAAATACTTCACATATAACTACCTTCAACTATTAAAACCTTTTTCTATAAGAAGTGTATTTAACAAATCTTTGCAATTGCACCTCTACAACCCATTTTGGGGAACCCGTGCGGTATGGTGCAGATTATCACACATTCTCGGACCAAATAGAGTGAGATGCAAACCTCCGCAAGGAGCATACGATCTCGAAAGATTTTTAATACAATTTTTCTTTAGAATATGTGATTTCTATTATAAATAAAACTTATATTTTTAATAAATAAATAAATATATATATATATATAATTAATATTAAAATATATATTTTTAATATTTATAATATTCCATATTTCCAAAATTCAAGAAAAACATTCCATTTACAAGAAAATACCATACAATTCCAATATTTCAAATAAATACCTTATACTTTAAAACTAGGTCATATTCACTAGAAATTTCATATTGAATAAAAAAACATCTATGAAAACTCTAAAGACAATAATAAAATACTTGAGGTGTATTTTGAAAATATAACAAAACTATTTTACATAAACCCCCTCAAGTTATACTAAATTACAATAAGGACTCTAGTAAACATAGGTTTAAGCGGGACCAGCCTCTTGAGCCTCAGGGAGCCAGAGATATGGGTGCTTGACTATTTAAGGTAAACAACTTAACAAACGGTGTTATCAACACGGTAATTGTCTTTGAAAAAGACAAATACTGCCGTCCATGTGCAACAGTTACCGATAGCACCAAAACATAATTCAGGACTTCAATTTCTTTTCTAATTATCTGACTCAGTCTGAGTCTCAATATAATCAATCTGACTTGAATATGATTCAAGTATCAAACTACAATTCAATATGAATCCATGAATCTATATATTCAATTTGTTCAATCTAATCAATCTATATTGTCTGTCCCGAACCATGGATATATTCCATTTACATGACATCCATTATATATGTTCCATTACTGATATTATGATTTCGGTAAGTCATCCATCTATATAAATATACAATTCAAACAATACAAACAAAATAATCAAGATATCGCGGGGTTTATAAGGGGTAAACTGGTATGGAAGGTGTTAGAAGTGGCACGAGACTGTAACCATAATACACCTAATCTGAATATCCATTGCCGTTGTACCGTGGCTGAACGGTTCCTTGCACTCCGTATACCTTAGTCTCCGGAATAGTAGGACTCCTCTCGTATACACTGGTATTCTTCTGTATCAAGTTATAAAAAACAGCGTTAACACTAAATACAATATTATAACAATATACTCTATATTCTGTCTATTCCATTCTTGTCTATTTATGGGACTTACCGAGCGATTTGTTCGCTGACGGCATTCTCTTTCTTTTCCTTGGAAAGTCGTCAGGTGATTTGGACCTTCAGGAGACCGAGCCCACCTTCGAGGACTTGGATCGGCTAGCCTTTGACCCGGAGCTCTAGTTACTTGTACATTTCATTTCAGTATTTTCCATTTCTGTTATGCCACTGTTTAGGCATTGCTTTTCATTCCATATATTTACTTTTCTTATGTATTGTAAAAATAATGTTAATAAATAAAGTTGTTGTTCAATTATATCTATTGTCACTGTCTCTTGTGCATTTTACTTATATTGCTTAGATACGCTTAGCGTGTTTACTTCTGAGTAAATACATAGCGGCCTCGTCGCGTCCTCCACTCGTATACTGGGAAGTGGGGCATGACAGGTTTTGTTGGTGGCCCATGCAGGTCAGTTCTGTGTGGACATACAGGCCAGCTCTGTATGGACATACATGTCAGCACTGTATGGACAACCTAAGCAATATAACACAAGAACCAGCAACTGAAAACATTCTTTACAATTCGTATTCCTTGAATCTTATCATTTCATATACTTTGAATCTGTCCTAACCCAAATTTTCTTTCAAGGTTATGGATTCCCCAAACAACACCAGCACGAATGTCAACAACACTCCCCCACCACTACCACTCACACCTGCCGTCGCTGCTCCGATCAACGAGCAGATGGTTCTGCTTGAGGCAATCCGCAGCCTCCTGGAAGGACAGCAGAAGCAGACTGTTATCCTGATGAACCGAACAGAGGCAGAAGCATCTGGGGTGAAACAATTCAGGGCCTTGCACCCCAAGCAGTTCGCAGGAAAAGAGAGCCCTCTAGAAGCTGAGGAATGGGCTCAAAGCATTGAAGATGATCTGGCAGCGGCACAAGTGCCAGAGATAGCTTGGGTTCGTATTGCGAAGTTACGGCTTACGGACAATGCACGGGTTTGGTGGAAGGCGGAAGAAAGCCGTCTTGATCAACCTATCGAATGGAAGACTTTCCGTGACATGTTCGACGCAAAGTACTTCCCAGAGACTGCCAGGTTCGACATGGAACAGCAGTTCATCCACTTACAACAGGGTTCGATGTGGACCAAATCAGTGGATGAATACGATGCTGAGTTCACCATGCTCAGTCGGTAAGATACGTCTCAATTTTTCAATTTTAAAATATCACATACTACACAGCTAACACGATACTTTAACAGATTTACGGCACATTTGATACCGACGGATGAGATCAGAGCCCGTCGATTTCAACAAGGGTTAGATCCGGAGATCCAGGCTGCATTAGCCACAGGAGATTTTCCGACCCATGAATCGGCTGTGAAAGCTGCCCGCCGTTATAAGGCAGTGGTAAAGATGAGAGGCAGATCTCAATCTGCTGGAGTTAAGCACCCTGCCACCCAGATGGCAGGAGGAGCCTCTTCAAGGCCACCATTTGTGCCAAGGAGACCGGGAGTACCAAACAACAGGCCCAGCCCAGCCTTTTGTACCTACTGCAGGAGAGATGGATACTTGGCAAAAGACTGTCGGCGAGCCAACCGTCTTTGCTTAGTCTGAGGCTCAGCTACTCATGATATTGGGTCTTGTCCCCGAAGACACAACCCAATTGCTGTACCCAGACTAGCAATCACTTACCAGCAGAGACCAGCCCTTCAGGCACCTACTCCAAGACTCGCTCTTCCTGATCCACCACCTAGAGGACTACCGACTGCACCTCCTCCTCGTCAGTTCCATCAAGCTCAACGGAAGGTTCCGAGGAATGCTCCTCCAGCCGGGAGGAATGTACGACGGCGACAGGCTTTCACGATGACCATGGAAGAAGCTGAGGCTACTGGCCAAGTTATCACTGGTAGCCCTTTCTTCTCAAGCTTTTCTTTCAATCTTAACACCTACCTGCATATTTTTCTTATACCTAAAACCTATCCCACATAACTTAGGTACAATCTTAGTAGCCTCACATCCTGCACTCGCACTATTCGATACCGGAGTATCTCATTGCTTTATGTCGCAACGGTTCTTCTGAACTCAAATGATTCCAGTCACACCGCTTGTATCCAGCTGGAATGCCAGTTCAGGAAATGGCGTTCTAAAGGCAACAATGGGATACAACTTGTGTCCAGTAGTCATCTGCAGCAGAGAATTCTATGCTGACTTTAAGGTACTGGACATACCGAACTTCGATGTGGTTCTAGGTATGGATTGGCTCAGAACATTTTATGCTATCATTGACTGTTGTCAAAGGAGGGTAGTATTCGAGATTCCAGACCATCTAGTCTTCTTTTTCAAAAGTGGAGACCGTACACTGGAGCCAAGTACATACAAAACGAAGCTAAAGGAAGCAGTGATTACAACAATTCAAGCGGAGGAAGGATCAAAGCCAGAAGTAGTTCGAGAGTTCGAAGATGTGTTTCCTGACGATATATCAGATTTGCCTCCCGATCGAGCTCTTGAATTCATCATTGATTTAGTACCAGGAGCTCAACCGGTGATCAAAGCACCTTATCGATTAAGTCTGAAAGGTTTAAAGGAGGTCCGAATTCAATTGGACGAATTATTGGCGAAATGATGGATTCGTCCTAGCACTTCAAGTTGGGGATCACCAGTACTGCTTGTGAAGAAGAAGGAAGGTTCATACAGAATGTGCATTGATTATAGAGCCTTGAACGAAGTAACGATAAAGAACAAGTATCCACTATCGCGCATCGACGATTTATTCGATCAGCTAAGTGGATCTTGTGTTTTCTCCAAATTAGATCTTCGTTCAGGTTATCATAAGGTGAAGGTCAAGGAAGCTGATATCCATAAAACAGCATTCAGAACTCGCTATGGTCATTACGAATTTCTTGTGATGCCATTTGGGGTGACCAACGCACCAACAATATTCATGAACCTGATGAATCAAGTTTTCCGGGAGTACCTAGACAGGTTCGTTGTCATCTTCATCGACGACATCTTGGTGTATTCTAAGAGTCGGAAAGAACATACTGAGCACCTACGAATTGTCCTGAAAACTCTACGACAACATCAACTCTATGCCAAGTATAGCAAATGTGAGTTTTGGCTAGATCAAGTTGGTTTTCTCGAACATATTGTATCAGGAGAAGGAATCTCTGTGGATCCAGCGAAAGTTTTAGCAGTAAGCGAATGGCCGACACCAAAGTCAGTGAAGGACATTCGAAGTTTCTTTAGCCTAGCTAGATATTACAGAACGTTCATTGAAGGATTTTCGAAAATAGCAACACCCCTGACCAAACTCACATGTAAAGATGAAGAATTTGTGTGGTCAGAACCATGCGAACAAGCTTTCGTAGAACTCAAGTCAAGATTGACATCAGCGCCTATTCTCGTTATACCGGACCAATCTGGAGGTTTCGAAGTGCATTGCGATGCATCCGGTAAGGGATTAGGATGTGTTCTACACCAGCACGGTAAGGTTGTGGCTTATGCTTCAAGACAGCTAAAGATTCATGAGCGCAATTACCCGACGCATGATTTGGAGTTGGCGGACGTTATCTTTGCTCTTAAGATTTGGTGCCATTATCTTCTTGGTGAGCGAGTGAACATACACACAGATCACAAGAGTCTGAAATATGTGTTTACTCATAAGGAGTTGAATATGCGGCAGAGACGATGGTTAGAACTCATGGCGGACTTTGACATCAACCTGCAATATCACCCGGAAAAGGTGAATATAGTACCTGATTCCCTTAGTCGCCAACCATTAGCAATGAATCTCATCGCTCAGTGGAAGCTTTGACAAGACTTGCATCTGATGGAGATTGAAGTGATCATGCCAGGTAACGCTTCAAGTTTGATGAACTTACAAGTTCAATCTACTATTGTCAATCAGATCAAAACAGCTCAAGTAAGTGATACTAAGTTGCAAAAGATCAGAGAACAAGTAGAGAATGGACTCAGAACAGACTTCATCATCCATGAAGACGGATCTTTGAGATACGACAGCAGATTGTGTGTACCAAAAGGTTCTGTACGAGAATAGTTGATGAAGGAAGCTCACAGCTCTCCTTATTCAGTAAACCCTGGAGGTACAAAGATTTACAAAGATCTGCGTCAAAATTACTGGTGGCATGGAATGAAGCGTGGGGTAGCCAGAAGCGTTGCTAAATGCTTGGTATGTCAGCAAGTAAAGGCTGAACATTACAGGACTGCTGACTTACTTCGACCGTTACCTATCCCAGAATGGAAGTGGTAACACATCACAATGGATTTTGTTACTGCACTCCCTCGCAGCACAAAGGGTAACGATGCGGTATGGGTTATTGTGGATCGACTCACGAAGTCGGCTCACTTCATCCCATTTCGAGTTGGCCAATCTACTGAGACATTAGCAAAGAAGTACATGGAGGTAAGAATTTAAGTAAGATTTAAACTCTTCAAAATGTACTATCTCTGATATCCATGAACTCATACAGGAAATCGTGAGACTTTATGGAGTACCGGTATGCATTGTCTCCGATCGTGACACCAGGTTCCGATCACAATTTTGGCAAAGTCTACAAGCAAGCTTAGGAACAAGTCTGAACTTCAGCACGGCTTATCATCCACAAACAGATGGTCAGTCTGAGCGAACTATTCAGATCTTGGAGGATATGCTAAGAGCGTGTATGCTAGACTTCGAAGGATCGTGGGAAAATCACCTACATCTTGTGGAGTTTTCATACAACAACGCTACCAAGCAAGTATCGGAATGGCACCTTTTGCAGTGCTATATGGAAGGAAGTGTCGATCGCCATTAAGTTGGGACGACATCGGAGATAGAGAACTTCTAGGACCTGAGATGATAGTAGCAACTGTTGACGTAGTCCGCACTATCGGGGAAAGAATGTGCGAAGCGACGTCTTTTGGAGTTCCAGCCGGAAGATCACGTATTTCTGAAGATATCTCTGTTCCCCTCCGAAAGGCGGCGCACAGGACCGCGATGTCCTGACGCTGAGATTCGGGAAAGATGCTATTTGGTTTTATCCGTCCACCTCTCCGAAGATGCCAAGTTGATTTATGGCACCGTGTATCGGAGGTTTAGACGGATGCGGCCGATGTAGCAGATTTCATCAGATTCCCCCTCACTTGAGGGTTTTTTGATTGTGGGGACGTTCTTCCCTGCAGGCGCAAGCCCCTGCAGTTAATTACGCTACCGCATCGCGGTAACAACTTTCTACTTCTCCAGAATTTCACTTCGTGTCGTGTGTGTTTTGTTTGTGGTTGCCCGTGGATTGTATACGGAGACTGAGTAATGTCGTCGCCCGTAGGACGTGGATTAGTCCAAATCCGTATTTACTTAGATTTGGGTTTGGTATTTTAGTTTAAGGATACGTTAGCCATGTTTAGGCTAAGATCGACTTAAACGTTCGTTAAGGATACATTAGTCTTGTTTGGGACTAAGATCGACTTAACGTAGTGATATATGGCCATCAGGACTCGTCACCTCTCTGACGTCGTTGAAAGATTACGACGACAGGTGTCAGAGGAGCTCAGAGATGTACCCTTGAACCAAAGTTGATTTGGAGTTTTATCATTCATTTAAATGTCTAAGGATACGTTAGCCATATTTGGGGCTAAGATCAACTTAAACAGGACCGTTTAGATCCGGCAAAAGAGCATTTGGAGGATCTATTGTTCCAGTTTAGGGACATAGTGGTCCATAGGTAGTTTAGGGACGTTGCGGTCCATGCTCCAGTTTAGGGACGTGGTGCTCCATATTCCAGTTTACGGACGTGGTGGTCCATATTCCAGTTTAAGGACGTGGTGGTCCATATTCCAGTTTAAAGACGTGGTGGTCCGTTATTAGTTTAGGGACGTTTCGGTCCTGATATTAGTTTAAGGACGTTTCGGTCTGATATTAGTTTAAGGACGTTTCGGTCCGACATTAGTTTAAGGACGTTTCGGTCCGACATTAGTTTAAGGACGTTTCGGTCCAACATAAGTTTAAGAACGTTTCGGTCCAATATTAGTTTAAGGACGTTTCGGTCCACGAGTTTAAGGACCCCGCAGTCCATATTGACGTATGTGGTCGTCGGGACCCGTCACCTCTCTGACGTCGTTGAAGGAATACAACTATAAGTGTCAGAGGAGCTCGGAGATGTACCCTCGAACCGGATATAAATTGATTTAAGAGAGAGAGTTGTGCTCAGTTAATTTTATTTAAGGACTTACGGCCAAAATTGGGCTAAGTCCAGTTGAAAATGTTCACGTTTTGTTTGCATTTGGCATGTTAGGCCACTGTTTTGGCTTTCCCCTTTTTAAAATGATGCATAGCATTACTTCAGGCTATTCATGCCTATTTTGACTGGGCTCTGCCCTTTTTATTATAATGTAGAGCATTTGTTTTGGTCCATTGGACCTCTCAATTGGGCTCTGCCCCTTTAAATAATGCATAGCATTATTTTTTGTCTGTTTAGACTTTTTAATTGGGCTATGCCTTTTTAAAATAATGTGCAGCATTTTTATTTGGTCCCTTAGACCTTCGATTGGGCTCTGGCCTTTAATAATGCATTGCATTAGATACCCTGACAGTGTCCCGCATGGCTTGTCAGGTACTTTGCGCAATTAATGAGCGCAAGCGCTCGTGAAGGTGACACGTGTCACGTTCTGGTGAGCACAAGCGCAACAGCGCAGTGCACTGCGTTAGTGCGCTGCGCTGCTGTACTGCTGACACGTGGCGCTTCCTGGCGGCTTGCGCAATAGCGCAGTTTTGGCAAGTGCTGGGCACTGTTCTTATTCTTTTGGATCAATTTCAGATCAGAGATAACAAGTTTTTTCTTGTTTTCTAAAGAACCAGTGGTTCATATAAGGTGCAAGGCACTGTTATCTTGAGAATCTTTTAGATTCAGAACCAATGGTTCATAAAAAGAAGTGCAAGGCACTGTTTATTATTTATTTTTTTCTTTTCTTTTCATTAGAGATCCTAGATCTTGTTCTCAGATCAATGATCTATTCCTAAGAGAATTTTCTCTTTTTCTAAAGGTTTTTACCTTTTTCTTTATTCTTGAGGATTTCTCTCCAATTCTTCAGAGTCTTCTCTGTTTAATTTTTCACCAAAAAAAAATGTTCCTCCTTTGAATTGAGGTCTAGGGTCCTTTTTATAGTGCCCATAAATTAGTTAAATTTGTTAAAGAGATCTTTCTCTGAGTGATTTGGGGAATTTTCCCCACCGTTGGATCTTTGATCCAAGGGCTTCTGTTTTACAGAAGAAAATCTTCTTGTTTTAACAAGAACAGAAAGATTTCTTTAAATCTCCATTCTGTTTTGCGTAACTCCCCAGCGCTTGACACGTGTCGCGCAGCGCAGCGCTTGCGCAGCTGTGCTTGCGCAACTGCGCAGACACGTGTCGTGCAGTGCAGTGCTTGCGCAGTTGGCTTGCGCAACTGCGCAGACACGTGTCGCGCAGTGCAGCGCTTGTGCAACTGAAACGTTGCTTCCTTCACTTTTTTTTTGTTTTAAACAGAGCTTTGCTCTGATTGGTTGCGCTGCCTCGGGAGCTGCGCTGATGCGTCTGCGCCAGACACATGGCGCCCTGCGCTCAGCGCAGAGGATCTGAAGCGTTGCTTCATTTATTGAAGTTTAAATTTTCAAAGCAAAGCTTTGCTTCTGATTGGGGGAAGATGAAGCGTTGCTTCATCTTCCACCTCGGAATTTGATCAGAGCTTTGCTCCGATTGGGGTAAACAAGTGCCCCCTACCGTTGCGCTTACGTGGCCCTGAAACGTGAGCGCAACGGTGACAGAATTCCAACCGTTGCAGTAACTTTTGGAAGTTGAAGAGGCATTCGATGCCTATAAATTGGACCTTTGGTCCCCCCACAGATGTTTATCATCTTTAAGATTTTGTTTTCAAAAGACTCCGGAGCTTTACTCTTACTTAAGAATTTTTAGAGCCCTGCTCTTGTTTCTTTTTTTTTTTAGGAACTTTCAAAGTTCAGAACCCAGCACCCCTTTTAAGTAAAATTTTAAATTAAATCAAATTTAGTTTAATGAACAGAGCCTTGCTCTCATAGATCTTTTGATCTACAGAAAATCCTTTTGGGGTTTCGTCAAATAGAGCTTCGCTCTCAGGAATCTGTTTCAGGGTTTCTCAACCCATGAACAGAAACTTGCATCTTTGGCAAAACATAGATCCCTCTGATTTAAAAGAACTCTTAAGAGTGTTTAATTGATCTTAGAGTTTGAAGATGGCATTTTATTCTTCAGTGCAATATATCATTTTGCTTAATCAATCTTTCTGATAATTCTGTTGACTCTCTTTCACAGGAACCATGAACGCCCACATGTATGCCCTTAACGAGATCATCTCGTATGGGGACATCCGCCGACTTGGCCGCTCTCAAAATCGGGAGTTCACAAACGAGGAGTGCGCTGAAATAATGAGTCGCTTCGACGTGTATAATGGTCCACTGCTCCCCCGACGTTCCTCCCTCCTTAAGCTTATCGTGGGAGCCATCTGGGAAGCGCTTCCCCTCTTCTGTTCCGGCGTGCCGCTTAGGGTGTTGGATGCTGCTGAGGACAAGGAGCACTCGGTGTACCTGTTGAACTTTATCTCGAAGAGACGACAAGACAGTCTTATCGATCTCTTGCACGAGGTCTTTCAACAGTCCGCCATACTCGATGCTTATTGGAGGGTGGAAGACATCAGGAGGGACCCTGACGCTTGTGCTCGCGAAAGAAAGCATACTAGGATGGTCCGCGAGGCCTGGAAAGTCATAGATAGAGTAGCTTTTGAGTTCCTCAATCCATGCCATGGGTTCGAGGTTAGCTTTTGAGTTCCTCAATCCATGCCATGGGTTCGAGGTTATTCCCTTGTAATAATATTTTTAGTTTATTGCTTTTATGATTGTAAGAACTTCTGGCGATATTAATGAAATTTTTTGTTTTTCTTAGCCTGTCTTATCTTTTGTTCTGAATCTTTTGCATAAATGAATGTGTCTCGAATGCTTGATCAAATGTAGATCAGATGCTCTTTCCGTCGCTTTCTTTTTTCTTTTATTCTCGGTATGCTGTGTTAATAAGCAAGGTCGATAGATAACAGAGTAAGCATCTAGATTTCTCCAAGGGATAGCGATGGCTCAGGCCGCAGGTTCAGATCTATTGCCTAAGACTTTTCAACTCCATAAGCCGTGAGGGTCTCATAGAGATTCTTCTCCCTACGGATCGAGAAGATCTCGTAGGTGGGTTTTTCTCCTTAGGAATCGTGAGGATTCCTAAGTGTGGTTTTCTCTTATAAGTCGTAAGGATCCTATAAGAGAATTTTCCCTCTTACGAGTCGAGAGGACTCGTAAGTGGTTGTTTCCCTCCTTGTCGAAACTCGACCTTGGAGAGTGAGACCCTTGAATAGTATGCAAGAGACCATTTTGGATTGACTTGCAGGGTCCCATTGTTCAGGAAGCAAGTTTCTTAGTCCCTACTGCCTGAGGCTTCATCTTGCAAGTTGAGACGAATCGGGAATTTTCCCGCGGAGACGCTAGTTTCTCTGCGAGCCGACGCGAATCAGGAGGCTCTCGTCAAGGAGTGTTTGTATCGGTGAGTCGAGGAATTTGCTAGGGATTATTTGTTTCCCAAGCGCCAAGGATTATTTGTTTCCTTGGGGTTTGAAACGAGTCGAGAATTTCCCACGGAGGCACTGGTGGCTCT
Source organism: Agapanthus africanus (assembly GCA_030015575.1). Lineage (NCBI taxonomy): Eukaryota > Viridiplantae > Streptophyta > Magnoliopsida > Asparagales > Amaryllidaceae > Agapanthus > Agapanthus africanus. The sequence goes on from JASDDO010000016.1 coordinate 22,986,690, forward strand.
GCGAGTCGACGCGGATCAGGAGGCTCTCGTCAAGGAGTGTTTGTATCCGTGAGTCGAAGAGTTTGCTAGGGATTATTTGTTTCCCAAGCGCCAAGGATTATTTGTTTCCTTGGGGTTTGAAACGAGTCGAGAATTTCCCACGGAGGCACTGGTTGCTCTGCGAGTCAACGCGGATCAGGAGGCTCTCATCAAGGAGTGTTTGTATCCGTGAGTCGAGGAGTTTGCTAGGGATTATTTGTTTCCCAAGCGCCAAGGATTATTTGTTTCCTTGGGGTTTGAAACGAGTCGAGAATTTCCCACGGAGGCACTGGTTGCTCTGCGAGTCAACACGGATCAGGAGGCTCTCGTCAAGGAGTGTTTGTATCCGTGAGTCGAGGAGTTTGCTAGAGATTATTTGTTTCCCAAGCGCCAAGGATTATTTGTTTCCTTGGGGTTTGAAACGAGTCGAGAATTTCCCACGGAGGCACTGGTGGCTCTGCGAGTCGACGCGGATCAGGAGGCTCTCGTCAAGGAGTGTTTGTATCCGTGAGTCGAGGAATTTGCTAAGGATTATTTGTTTCCCTAGCGCCAAGGATTATTTGTTTCCTTGGGGTTTGAAACGAGTCGAGAATTTCCCACGGAGGCACTGGTTGCTCTGCGAGTCGACGCGGATCAGGGGGCTCTCGTCAAGGAGTGTTTGTATCCGTGAGTCGAGGAGTTTGCTAGGGATTATTTGTTTCCCAAGCGCCAAGGATTATTTGTTTCCTTGGGGTTTGAAACGAGTCGAGAATTTCCCACGGAGGCACTGGTGGCTCTGCGAGTCGACGCGGATCAGGAGGCTCTCGTCAAGGAGTGTTTGTATCCGTGAGTTGAGGAATTTGCTGAAGACAGTGGTTTCTTCGGAGTTGGACTGAACCGTCGAGATTTGGCTTCGTCTTCTGGCGGAGCCTGTTGGGAAAGTATGGTTCCCTCTTTGTTTACGCCCTTGGGTTGTATACAGGGATCGATGTGATCTTAACTGTAGGGCCAAAGTTTTATCATCATTTTTTGTTTTATCTCCGCGATGCTCTATCATTTCAGCTTTTATATCGCGATGGTCGCGATTGCCCAATCATTTCGGCTATTTTTTGCGGTGCCCAATCATTTCGGCTATTTTTTGCGGTGCCCAATCATTTCGGCTATTTTTTTTTACTCGTTGTTTTTTTATTGCGAGTTGCCCAATCATTTCGGCTATATATTTTATTTTTACCCGCTGCTTTTTATTGCGAGTTGCCCAATCATTTCGGCTATTTTGCATGCATATATTTTTACTTGCTGTTTTTTATTGCAAGTTGCCCCATCATTTCGGCTATTTCGTATGCATGTGCGGCCTATTGGCTTTTCGCTATAAACCGATTTCGGCATCAGCATCGCTATAACTGGGATATTACCAGGAGCGAATCATCATTTGCCTTTGTCAATGTCGAACAAAGGTGGCTTAGCGACCAGGGTTAAGGTTCTGTCGACTAAGTCTTTTGACTTAATGAGCCGTAAGGGTCTCACGAAGTTATTTCTCCCTACAAGTCGTAAGGATCTTGTAGGTGTATTTTCTCCTTAAGAATCGTGAGGATTCCTAAGTGTATGTTCCTCTGTAAGTCGTAAGGATCCTACATGAGGGTTTTCTCTTTGTAAATCGGGAGTATTTACAAGGGCTGTTCACCATGCGAACATATCCCCCGTCACGGATGGGACTTGGTTGGGGAAATGTTTATTCGCGCCCGTGAATTGTATACAAGGGCCAGTATTGAGCCACTTGTAGGGCATTATCGAAGATTGTGGGGGTTGCTTAAGCACAGGTTTAGGTCTCTGTAACTTAAGACTTTCAACTCTTATGAGCCGTGAGGGTCCCACAAGAGAGTTCTCCTTACGAGTCGTGAGGATCTCGCAAGTGTATTTTCTCCTTAAGAATCGTGGGGATCCCTAAGTGTGTTGCTCCCTTGTGAGTCGTAAGGATCTCACGTGGGTGGTTTTTCCTTATAAGGTCGAGAGGACCCTATAAGTGTCCTTTAACGAGGTTGCGCCCTTTCAGGTTTTCACAAACACTCGCCGGTAGCCCTACTGTTTTTACTCACGGAGCCCTTTCGGGTTTTCATCCGTGCCCATTTTGCTTATGGACATACCGTTTTTTTTTATTCTTTTTATTTTCTTTTTCTCTTTTTTTTTACGAGGCCGCGCCCTTTCGGGTTTTCACGAACACTCGCCGGTAGCCCTGCTGTTTTTACTCACGGAGCCCTTTCGGGTTTTCATCCGTGCCCTTTTTGCTTATGGACATACCGTTTTTATTTATTATATTTTTTTAATTATTTTTTTTTATCTCGTCAGCCTAAGGATGCTGCGGTATTAGTTTAAAGACGTTTCGGTCTGTTGTTAGTTTAAGGACATTTCGGTCCGTCACTAGTTTAAGGACGTCTCGGTCCGTCATGGAGAAGGCTGGCCACTGCTTAGAAAGCTTAAGCTTAGGAAGATAGCGAGCGGACATAGTCGTCGTCATCTATCGTTGACCTAGGCTGTGGTTCATTAAGCGTAGTATTTCTTTATGAAGCGACCGTTTATTGGCCTGAAAGGCCTTTCACCGTGCATATCCATGAGTAGATAGGCTCCACCATGGTAGACCTTGTCTATGATGTACGGGCCTTCATAGTTCGGCTCGAATTTTCCCCGCTTGGCGCGATTGGAGATCATAGGCCTTTTGACCACTAACACAAGTTCGCCTTGGCGGAATGTTCTCGGCCGGATCAATCTTTCATATGAGCGCGTCATCTTTGCTTTATAAGCTTCCAGATTTTGCTGTGCTATGAGCTGGGTTTCATCAAGGGCGTCAAGCTCCTCAAGCCGAAGGTGGGCATTTTCTTCGTCCGTTAGCTCGTAGTGGACTGCCACTCGTAGAGAGGGCAACTCTATCTCGAAGGGGAGTACTGCTTCTGTACCGAACACCAACGCGTACGGCGTTGTGTTCGTGGAGAGGGGTCATGAAGGCTGTGTGCTTCTGGTCTTCCGAATGCATTTTTATCTGATTATATCCTGACGAGCCGTCCATGAAGGAGAAAATCTCATGAGTGGACGTATTGTCTATCATCAGTTCGGTGACTGGCACTGGAAAATCGTCCTTCGGACAAGCTTTATTGAGATCCCGGAAATCCACGCATATGCGCACTGTCCCGTTTTTCTTCATCACCGGGACGATGTTGGCGATCCATTCAGGGTATTGAACTTCCTGGATGAACCCGGAGTCGATCAGCTTTTTGACTTCAGCATTGATACTCATTTCAAGCTCGAGCCGCATTCTCCTCGGCGCCTGTTTGACTGGCTTGATGTCCGGGGATATCGCCAATCTGTGCACAGCAATTTCTGGATCTAGTCCCGGCATTTCGGAATAGTTCCATGCGAAGCAATCTTTATGCTGTAGAAGCACATCCTTTAACGCAGCCACCCTTTCTTCAGATAGCAGCTCGCTGATGAATGTCGGTCGTGGATCGTTTGCCGTCCCCAACTCAATTTTCTTGAGATTATCTGCAGTGGTATGTATTCCATCCTCCAATTCTTTCGGCGCTGGTGGGAATTCTGAGATTATCTCGTCGTTGCTGTTTTCGAAGCACCAGGGAAGGCTGTTCATGTTCTCGGGCTCTTCTTTTAATATTGTTATCATGTGACAAGTGCGAATTCACTTCCAATCCCAATGTGGAGTTGGCTCTATCCTCGGGGCTTTGGGTTCGTGCTTCTGTGGCGGCGTTACCCTCCAGTTGTCAGACAGAGCGAACTTGCCGAGCTGGTGCTGATCTTCAACCCAATTCTTGAAGGTGAAGCAGTCCTCGAAAGGGTGCCTTATTACTCGATGGTAAGAGCAATAGTCCGAGTGTGAGACTTCACCCGCTCATCCGGGATGTTTAGACTCCGGCAATGTAAGCATTTGATGTTTTAGAGCAAGGTCAAGTATCTTCTTCGTCTTTTCCCGAGGAAATGAGTACGCTCGACCCATTTTCTTCATGAGGGATAGATCAATGACGCTCGACTCCCGTCTGCGTGGCTTCTTAGCCCTGCTTTGTTGTTGTTGAGCGCCTTTTTGGCCTTTCGACTTATTTCTGCTTTTGCGCCGAGCCTACTTTATAACAGGTTGACATGGAGCGGCCTTTTCATCTTTCACGGTCTGTTGGAGAAGGCGTTGCATCTTGGCTTTCTCGTAGATGACCATTTCGCGGTTATGATCGTCCCGGACTTTTTGACCCGCTTCCCTTATAAGCTTGTCCATTTGTTCTTCGAACGACGGACTGGGCACTTTTGCATCTGGAACTTTCATTGTCTCAGGATTAGCGTCTTCCCATTGAGCATCCGCTTCCTCATCGAAGTCATACACGACGTAGCAGCCGGGTAGTAACTCTCGTTTCTTTGACCGGACGTATCCAAGCCCAATTGTTTCCATTCTCCCATTAGGCAGTTTGCGTTGAGTCCCGGGAACGTTCCAGACTTTGTCATAGAACTTGGCTTTCCGAACGGTCTGCTTGAAGGATATCCCCTAGCGTTTCAGCAGCTTTTTTAAACCCTCTGTATAATATCTAGGAAGACGGATAGGCTGAAGCCTGTCGAGCGTAGGATGCGCGCCATGCCAGATTTCTTTATCTACCTGGGTTTCTTCAGAGCGGTAGAACAGAATTGCTTTCTCGCTTTCTCGCCCGGGAGGGATATAGAATGTCCGCAACTCTTCTACACTATAGATATTAAGTGCATCCAGTTCTTTATGGTGTTTAAGCGGCACTATGGCGACTTGTAGACTTTGCTCTTCGTCAGCGGACGTTTGTATTGAAGGTCGAGCAGAGAATACAGCATGGACTTCATCTTCCGAGTCGCTGCCAAAGATCAATGTAGGAGCCGATGGTCCCGGCTTGTTGTGTTGGGGCGGACCCGAATAAACTATCTCCTCTTCCTCCTCAGTATCATTGCCGAAGACAGGGATGGTAGCGTTAGTTTTATTCTCCGGTTTGTGACACTTCTCTGTATCTTCGAAATCCGGTAAGAAATATTTGGCATCTTCATATTTGCGGACCTCGTTCACAGAGAACGGGTTCAGTTCTCCCGTCACGGTATACTCGAAACCATCATTAAAATACTTCATACACTGATGTTGTGTAGAAGGGATGATGTTGTACTCGTGTAACCATGGTCGGTCGAGCAAAGCATTGTAGCATGTCTTGGCGTCTATGACATTGAACTTAATGTCCGTGACGAGTAGCCCGAAGCGTAGCGTCAGTATCACAGACCCAAGAGTTCTTGATGACTGGGAGTCGAACCCGGAGATGGTGATCTTGTCACGAGCAAGGTGCTAGACGCTCATGCAGATTTCTTTTAACATCCGCACATTGAGGAGATTAACGGAGGATCTATTGTCGATCAGGATTTTGTTTATCTTAATATCGTGGCAGTATCCCGAGACATAGAGAGGGCGATTGTGTTCGCACGTCCTAAGTAGAAGGTCTTCATCGCCAAAAGTAACATCGGCCGTGTGCACTTCTTCCAATTCATCCTTCATCTTTTCCTCGGCCAGGCATGCTTGGAATTGTTCTGAGTCTTGGAGCGCCTTAATCAACGAATCTCTCGCCTCTTTTGATAGCAAAAGGGCGTCAAGAATGTTGAGCTGTGAGGGCAGCTTCCTCAGATGTGCTAAGACGTTGTAATCCACCTTATTCTTCTTCGGCGGGTTGTTGGCGCTTAGCTCCTCCAGAACTTGGTCATCTAAGAAGATATCTTCAGAGACCTTTTCTTTCCCTTTATCTTTTCTGTTTGAGGGTCCGAGGTTCTTTTCAGGCAGCGTCCGATTCCGCAGTCGAATATTTTTGCAGACCTTCGGCTCTTCTTCTTTTCCCGAAGTGAATTCTTTAAAGAGAGGGGAAAGTTCTAGTTCCTCATCAGAATCGCTCCCGAATGTAGGCACTGGTGACTCGCCAGTGTTAACCATGCGACAATTGCCGGTAGTTCTTTTAATCCCTTCGGTCGTATTTCTTTGCTCTCGACGAGTTTTACGCTTTTCCCGCTTAAAGCATTGTCGATGAGCAACGTATCCTTGCCACCATTTATCGAAAGCTTTGCACTCTTGGGTGGGGTGCAAAACTTTCTGATGATATAAGCAATAGGACGGGTGCATTTCTATTTCATTGGTGATGCTTCCTTCATAGGATGGTAGCTTCATGCCCATCGATATGGCCTTAGCAAACTTTTTCCTCATCTTGAATTAGCTTTTGTCAACGGTGGAGGCATTTTGCTCCAGCGGGATTATCTCAGCTCTTTCATCAAGTCGCTGGCGCTTGGCCCTTTCAAATATAGCCGTCTCGCGTTCTCGATCAGCTTTACTTTTCAGTCGAGCTTCGTTAAGGAACGCGTCAATCATTTCATCTGATAGTTTCGGGAATTTTGGTTCAAGATTTGCCCCCAGCGCTTCGGTACAAGGAGTTTCCTCATCACCCACGAACGAATGGGAAATCACATGACAGCTCGCCATGCATTCTTCAGATTCATCTGACGAACTTTCTCCCTCACCTTCCTCTTGAAAGACGTGATTGAGAAACTCTTGGAGTGTAATGTGAGTCCGTGCCTTCTAGTTGTACTCCTCCAGCGCGTCAATTTGTTTTTGCAAGTCTGTACGCTTGTCGCCAGGCTTCACGGGCTTTTTAGATTTTTTCTTCTTCTTTTTCGAAGATTTTGACGGCTGGCTGCAAGTGCTTGAGCCACCACCATCGGTCTTTGGAGTTGTACGCGGCTTCAACATCCCCTCAATGACCTGCGGTTCCAACGGGTTCTTCCACTTGATCGCTGGACATGCCTGAAGATCGTTTAGCATCCTCTTTGTCTTGGCTGATAATACAACCTCTCAAGGAGATTCTTTAATGACGGAGCATGTTGCCCCCGGCGTATTCGTCCCCTTAGAGGTGTGGGGCTGCGGGGGATTTACCTTCCATTTGTCAGATAACGCGAACTTGCCCTGTCGGTACTGGTTTTCAAGCCAATTTTTGAAAACGTAGCAGTCTTCGATCGGATGACCTAGTACTCGATGATAAGGACAGTAGTTGGGCTCGCTGATGTCACTTGGTTGCAACGGACGTTTTGGATCCAGCAGATTTATGAGTCTGTTGCGCAACGCCAGCTCGAATAACCTCCTCGTTTTATCGCGGGGAAAGGAATAAGGACGTCCCATCCTATCCTCAAGGGGTACGTACGGGCGCATATTATTTTGACGAGCAACCGGCTTCGAGTCGCTCGGTTGTTGTTGAGCATTAGCGACGACGATCGCTTTTCCCTTCCCTTTGTCATTTCGGGAGTCCGGCCTTGGAAAAGGGGGTTTATGGCCCATTTGATCCATTTGCGCTAGTTTTTCAATCAAGGCCTGGAAGGTAGTTGGCTTGAAAAACATCATAAATTGTGAGATGGTCGCTTGCGGATCAAGGGTTCCCACAAACATACCCACCGCGGGGGCTTCTTCAATGCGCTGCTCGCACTTCGACCACAAGTTCCGCCACCGTATAGCATACTGAACCTACGTCTCGCCTGGTTTTACCCTGGCGTTAATCAGTGCTGTCATCGGGGTACGTTCACTGGCGCTTGCAAAACGCTGAGTAAACAGCAGCTCCATCTCTGCGAAGGTTTTAATAGAGTCGTTCGGGAGCTCAGAGTACCATTCGAACGCCGTATCTGATAAGCTTCCAACAAACTGGCGAAGCAACAGCTTGTCATCACCGCTGGTGTTGCCGCAGAGTGCCCTGAACTGGGCAACATGCTGATGAGGATTGCCCGTTCCTTTGTAGACATGGAACTTGGGAATTGTGTAACCGGGTGGGTACTTGATTTGATCGTACCAACTTGGATATGGTCGCCCCATTTTTACGACCTGACCGGCCGCTTCGGTCGCATGATGAACCTGTATTTGTTGGGCGATGTACTCATCCAAATCAGCTTTGGAGATTGTATCCTCTTTAGCTGTCGATAGAGCTGGTGGAGGATTTGATGTCTCTCCCCTATCGTCTCCAAGGACGATCGGGGGCTCTTCGGCCGGAAGATCTTGTTGTATCATCATTCCTATCATGTCTTGGAAGAGGAGGCCCATACGCTGTATGTTGGTTGCTTGTTCAGCAGCCTCTTTGTCCTTTTTCTCCAATATCCGACGAAGGAATTCGGCGTCGGTTTCTTCCTCCTGGCTCTCATCTGGGGACGTTTCAGGGTTCTCTTTTGGCCCTGTAAGTGCGGCCATAGCGTTCATCATCTCCTGAAGCTTCTGTTGCTGCTCCTGAGCCTTGGTCACTGACCGTGTAAGCGGTCTATGACCCGTAGATGCACGGCTGTCTTCTTTTCCCAATGTCATGTAAACCGTATGAACTGTTATGCCCCCTGACTTGGGGCGTTTAGGTTCACCATTTTTAACTTTTGCCGCTGACGCGGGAGTTTTCTCTGGCCTCCTTCTTTTGTGTGTCGTTGAGGTTGAAGGGGCCGTTGCAGTGGGCACCCTAGCGATTGTTGTCCCTTGCTGTTTAATGGGACGGTCCTTGTCTTTTTCCACCTTCGCCTTTTTCTGGCGACGAGAGTGACCTGGGTCAATCATCGAGTCTTGAACCCTCCGCCAAACTTTATAAATTTTTGAAGACAGACGTTGAGGGGGCTGTTCTTGCTTTGTTTCCGGATCTCTCTCCATAGGTGGAGGGGATCTTTTCAATGTAGCGGTTGGAGAGTTCCTACGTACCCTCCTCAGCAGTTCAAAGCTGTTCCCAGTTGGAACAGCAGCGTTGACTTCCACCACTGGAGCCGGTGGAGTTAGCCCTGAGGGGGAGTTGCTCCCTGCCTTCCTCACTCGTTGCCAATGGCGACGTCGAGCATGACGAGCCGTTGGGACTGGCTCAGAGATAGAGATAGCTTCTTTTTGCCCCCTGTCTGAATAGGGTGCCGCTGGTGTTAACCTCTCAAAGACTGAAGTTGTCTTTTGAGGGGTGATATTCAACCTGTCGAAGACGGATCCTCGGGCAGGGGCAGGAGCAGGAATCGTCAGTCTTGAAAAGACTGACTCTTTGACAGGGGAAGCCGCCTTGACGACTTCTGGAGCAGCAGTTATTGCCTTCCTTGGGACAGCCAGTTTAGAGTTCTGATTTAGCCTGGTGAAAACAGAAGCTGTCGGTTTGGTAGCGGGCGACCCGTTGACAGGGGCCGTCGTAGCAGTGAGCCGGTCGAAGACCGACTTTTTGTTCACTTCCGGTGCAGGTATTGGCATAGAAAAGCTTGTAGGTGGGATCATGGTCCCGAAAAACAGGCCGGTGGTGGCCTGGATCACCTGGTCTACCGGCAGAGCGAGGAAGGAAGCCGCTTGGGTCCTACATGCTACACCTCCCAGTGAGGTGGAGCGTCCGTTGTAGTGGTACTTCGAGCAGTTGGTGCAGTTAAAGGCCATTGAATCTTGAGTTCTGCGCCAGGCAAAAGACCAAATCTTAGTAACTTGGAATCCGAAGGCAACCATTTAACAAACCGCGATTGGTTCGCGAAGACGACACACGAAGTGTGGAGTGGAAAGAGGAAGAGGTCCCACCGGGCGTGCCAGAATCTGTTCCCCTCCGAAAGGCAGCGCATAGGACCGCGATGTCCTGACGCTGAGATTCAGGGCAGATGCTATTTGATGTTATCCGTCCACCTCTCCGAAGATGCCAAGTTGATTTATGGCACCGTGTATCGGAGGTTTAGACGGATGCGGCCGATGTAGCAGATTTCATCAGATTCCCCCTCGCTTGAGGGGTTTTTGATTGTGGGGACGCTCTTCCCTGCAGGCGCAAGCCCCTGCAGTTAATTACGCTACCGCATCGCGGTAACAACTTTCTCCTTCTCCAGAATTTCACTTCGTGTCGTGTGTGTTTTGTTTGTGGTTGCCCGTGGATTGTATACGGAAACTGAGTAATGCCGTCGCCCGTAGGACGTGGATTAGTCCAAATCCGTATTTACTTAGATTTGGGTTTGGTATTTTAGTTTAAGGAAACGTTAGCCATGTTTAGGCTAAGATCGATTTAAACGTTCGTTAAGGATACATTAGTCTTGTTTGGGACTAAGATCGACTTAACGTAGTGATATATGGCCATCAGGACTCGTCACCTCTCTGACGTCGTTGAAGGATTACGACGACAGGTGTCAGAGGAGCTCAGAGATGTACCCTTGAACCAAAGTTGATTTGGAGTTTTATCATTCATTTAAATGTCTAAGGATATGTTAGCCGTATTTGGGGCTAAGATCAACTTAAACGGGACCGTTTAGATCCGGCAAAAGAGCATTTGGAGGCTCTATTGTTCCAGTTTAGGGACATGGTGGTCCATAGGTAGTTTAGGGACGTTGCGGTCCATGCTCCAGTTTAGGGACGTGGTGGTCCATATTCCAGTTTACGGACGTGGTGGTCCATATTCCAGTTTAAGGACGTGGTGGTCCATATTCCAGTTTAAAGACGTGGTGGTCCGTTATTAGTTTAGGGACGTTTCGGTCCTGATATTAGTTTAGGGACGTTTCTGTCCGATATTAGTTTAGGGACGTTTCGGTCCGACATTAGTTTAAGGACGTTTCGGTCCGACATTAGTTTAAAGACGTTTCGGTCCAACATAAGTTTAAGGACGTTTCGGTCCAACATTAGTTTAAGGACGTTTCAGTCCACGAGTTTAAGGATCCCGCAGTCCATATTGACGTATGTGGTCATCGGAACCCGTCACCTCTCTGACGTCGTTGAAGGATTACAACGATAAGTGTCAGAGGAGGTCGGAGATGTACCCTCGAACCGGATATAAATTGATTTAAGAGAGAGTTGTGCTCAGTCAATTTTATTTAAGGACTTACGGCCAAAATTGGGCTAAGTCCAGTTGAAAATGTTCACATTTTTTTGCATTTGGCCTGTTAGGCCACTGTTTGGGCTTTCCCCTTTTTAGAATGATGCATAACATTACTTCAGGCTATTCATGCCTATTTTGACTGGGCTCTGCCCTTTTTATTATAATGCAGAGCATTTGTTTTGGTCCATTGGACCTCTCAATTGGGCTCTGCCCCTTTAAATAATGCATAGCATTATTTTTGGTCTGTTTAGACTTTTTAATTGGGCTCTGCCTTTTTAAAATAATGTGCAGCACTTTTATTTGGTCCCTTAGACCTTCGATTGGGCTCTGGCCTTTAATAATGCATTGCATTAGATACCCTGACAGTGTCCCGCATAGCTTGTCAGGTAATTTGCGCAATTAATGAGCGCAAGCGCTCGTGAAGGTGACATGTGTCACGTTCTGGTGAGCGCAAGCGCAACAGCGCAGTGCGCTGCGTTAGTACGCTGCGCTGCTGTACTGCTGACACGTGGCGCTTCCTGGCGGCTTGCGTAATAGCGCAGTTTTGGCAAGTGCTGGGCACTGTTCTTATTCTTTTGGATCAATTTCAGATCAGAGAAAACAAGTTTTTTCTTGTTTTCTAAAGAACCAGTGGTTCATATAAGGTGCAAGGCACTGTTATCTTGAGAATCTTTTAGATTCAGAACCAATGGTTCATAAAAAGAAGTGCAAGGCACTGTTTATTATTTATTTTTTTCTTTTCTTTTCATTAGAGATCCTAGATCTTGTTCTCAGATCAATGATCTGTTCCTAAGAGAATTTTCTCTTTTTCTAAAGGTTTTTACCTTTTTCTTTATTCTTGAGGATTTCTCTCCAATTCTTCAGAGTCTTCTCTGTTTAATTTTTCACCAAAAAAAAAATGCTCCTCCTTTGAATTGAGGTCTAGGGTCCTTTTTATAGTGCCCATAAATTAGTTAAGGTTGTTAAAGAGATCTTTCTCTGAGTGATTTGGGGAATTTTCCCCACCGTTGGATCTTTGATCCAAGGGCTTCTGTTTTACAGAAGAAAATCTTCTTGTTTTAACAAGAACAGAAAGATTTCTTTAAATCTCCATTCTGTTTTGCGTAACTCCCCAGCGCTTGACACGTGTCGCGCAGCGCAGTGCTTGCGCAGCTGTGCTTGCGCAACTGCGCAGACACGTGTCGTGCAGTGCAGTGCTTGCGCAACTGTGCTTGCGCAGTTGGCTTGCGCAACTGCGCAGACACGTGTCGCGCAGTGCAGTGCTTGCGCAACTGTGCTTGCGCAGTTGGCTTGCGCAACTGCGCAGACACGTGTCGCGCAGTGTAGCGCTTGCGCAACTGAAACGTTACTTCCTTTACTTTTTTTTGTTTTAAACAGAGCTTTGCTCTGATTGGTTGCGCTGCCTCGGGCGCTGCGCTGATGCGTCTGCGCCAGACACGAGGCGCCCTGCGCTCAGCGCAGAGGATCTGAAGTGTTGCTTCATTTATTGAAGTTTAAATTTTCAAAGCAAAGTTTTGCTTCTGATTAGGGAGTGCTTCATCTTCCACCTCGGAATTTGATCAGAGCTTTGCTCCGATTGGGGTAAACAATCTCCAAACCGCGGAGTGATTCTATTTAGATGACGGGGTAAGCTAAGTCCAAGGTACATTGGACCGTTCGACATACTCGAATTAGTCGGTAAAGTGGCTTATATCTTGGCACTTCCACCTTCATTGGAAGGAGTGCACAATGTTTTCCACAAATCCCAACTCAAAAGATATGTGAGTGACCCCAGCCATATTCTCGATCATTCCGAGCTCACTGTACAGCCCAACTTATCTTGTGAGCAACAACCTGTTGAGATCCTGGATAGAAAAGTAAAGTCACTTCGGAACAAGGAAGTCAATTTGGTTCGAGTGATGTGGAGAAGAGACACTCCAGGAGAAACAACATGGGAAAGGGAAGACGAAATGCATGCAAGATATCCTCACTTATTTGTAAACTAGTTCTTAAAATAAATTGTAAATTTCGAGAACGAAATTTTTTGTAAGGAAGGTAGACTGTAACAACTACAATTTTAGTGTACATAAAATTGATTTAAAGTTAATGTATACATGGGGTATTTACAATTCCTGTGAGTACTATAAGAATTTGAATTACTTTTGAACAGCAAGAAGGAGCTTGTAGCTCATTGGTAAGACCTTGCACTGCTGAACCAAAGCACCAGAGTTCAAACCCCATCAGCCACACATTCTTTTTAATTAAATTCTTTTAATCTTTTAGAAGCCCAAGAGTCTACACGTGCACAACCCGTAAAACCAAGAGTCGTGGCCTAAACAAACATGTGCACGAGGCTAAACCAAGCGTCATGGACATGTGGCAAGCATCCGAGACACCACTCCCTAGATCGGCCCGGCGAGAGGTGAGGTTAGGCCGGCGCCGCCGGTTCCAATCAGCCCAAACCCTAATTTTTTTAACCCTAGCGACTCTTGGACTACCTATATAACCTCAGTATTGTTTATTTTCTGCCCATTTATAAGAATAATAAAACCCCTTTAATCATAATTTTAATGCAAATTTAAATGCATTTTTTATCACACCCTAACCCTAATTTTCCCTATAAATACCCACTCTAGTTTTTACCCCTTCACACTGAAATTTCCTATAAAAACTCTCAAGAAAATTCCAAGATCCTTTTGCGTGCAAGTGGAGTTAGCAAAGGGCGAAGCTCCGACGAACTTCTGGCGACAACTCAAGGAGTTTCCGACGACGAAACGACGCACCGACAACTCCCACATCTTCCTCTTTCTCTCCTCTAGCCAATCATCCAGTAAGTCCCTACTTCTCATTCTTTTCTCTATTCTAAAAATATTCAAAACTAAAACCCGACGGAAGCGGAGTTAGTCCGACTTCCGATTCGGTTTTCTTTAAAAACTACAATTTTCTTTAACGAAATAAAACCATATTCTTATATGTTGATTAATAATATTAACAAACTTAATAAAACAAGTTGCACATCAAACTAATCATTTTTTTGTAATTTTTATTATACTTTTTCAGAAAAATACCATATAGTTTAGTTTCGACATAAACCATCATGATTCCTTATTATACCTATAGATAGTTCACGAGGTAATGACCTACCTCCCCACAACACAAATATCTAATATAGCACGATGGAATTTGGGAACATAGATTTGGGAAAATACGACTTTACATATAACTACCTTCAACTATTAAAACCTTTTTCTATAAGAAGTGTATTTAACAAATCTTTGCAATTGCGCCTCTACAGCCCATTTTAGGAAACCCGTTCAGTATGGTGCAGATTATCGCACATCCTCGGGCCTAGTAGAGTGAGATGCAGACCTCCGCAAGGAGCATACGATCTCGAAAGATTTTTAATACAATTTTTCTTTAGAATATGTGATTTCTATTATAAATAAAACTTATATTTTTAATAAATATATATATATGTAATTAATATCAAAATATCTATTTTTAATATTTATAATATTCCACATTTCCAAAATTCAAGAAAATCATTCCATTTACAAGAAAATATCATACAATTCCAATATTTCAAATAAATACCTGATATTTTAAAACTAGGTCATATTCACTAAAAATTTCATATTGAATAAAATAAATATCTATGAAAACTCTAAAGATGATTATAAAATACTTGAGGTGTATTTTGAAAGTATAACAATATTATTTTACATAAACCCCCTCAAGTTATATTAAATTACAATAAGGACCCTAGTAAACATAGGTTTAAGCGGGACCAGTCTCTTGAGTCTCAGGGAGCCGGAGATATAGGTGCTTGCCTATTTAAGGTAGACAACTTACCAAACGGTGTTATCAATACGGTAATTGTCTTTGAAAAAGACACAAATCCTGCCGTCCATATGCAGCAGTTACCGATAGCACCAAAACATAATTCAGGACTTCAATTTCTTTTCTAATTGTCTGACTCAGACTGAGTCTCGATATAATCAATCTGACTTGAATATGATTCAAGTATCAAACTACAATACAACATGGATCTATGAATCCGGCTATTCAATCTAATCAATCTATATTGACTGAACCGAACCATGGATATATTCCATTTACATGTTCATCCATTATATCCGTTCCATTACTGATATCATAGTTTCGGTAAGTCACCGTCTATATTCAATATACAATACAAATAATACAATCAAGATATCGTGGGGTTCATAAGGGGTAGATTGGTATGGAAGGTGTTAGAAGTAGCACGAGACTGCAACCATAAGACACCTAACCTGAATCTCCATTGCCGTTATACCGTGGCTGGACGGTCCCTTGTACTCCGTATACCGTAGTCTTTGGTATAGTGAGACTCCTCTCATATACACTGGCCTCTTCTGTACCAAGCTACAAACAACAGCGTTAACAATATAATACAACTTTAAAAGTTGCACACTCTCTCTCTGTTTATTCTATTCCCCCCTTCATCTTTGGGACTTACTGAGCGATTATTCATTGACGACATTCCTTTTTTTTCTTCTTTGGAATGTTGTCGGGTGGATCAGACCTTCACGAGATCGAGCCCACCAGCGAGGACTTGGATCAGCTAGCCTTCGACCCGGAGCTCTAGTTACTTGTACATTTCATTTCAGTATTTTCCATTTCTGTTATGCCACTGTTTAGGTATTGTTTTTCATTCCATGTATTTACTTTTCATATGTATTGTAAAAAGAATGTTAATAAATAAAGTTGATGTTCATTTACTTTTGTCTCTTGTGTACATTTACTTTTATATTGCTTAGATACGCTTAACGTGTTTACTTCTGAGTAAATACATAGCGGGCCTCGCCGCGTCCCCTTCACCGTACACCGGGAAGCAGGGAGTGACAGGTATTGTTGGTGGCCCATGCAATTCATTTCTGCGTGGACAATCTAAGCAATATAATACAAGAACTAGCAAATAAAAACATTCTTTACAATTCATATTCCTTGAATCTTACAATTTCATATACTTTGAATATGTCCTAACCTAAAATTTTCTTTTAAGGTTATGGATTCCCCAACAACACCAGCACGAATGTCAACAACACTCCCCCACCACTACCACTCACACCTGCAGTAGCTGCTCCGATCAACGAGCAGACGGTTCTACTTGAGGCAATCCGCAGCCTTCTGGAAGGACAGCAGCAACAGACTGCTATCTTGATGAACCGACCAGAGGCAGAAGCACCTGGGGTGAAGCAATTTAGGGCCTTGCACCCCAAACAGTTTGCAGGAAAAGAGAGCCCTATAGAAGCTGAGGAATGGGTTCAAAACATTGAAGATGACCTGGCAGCGGCACAAGTACCAGAGATAGCTTGGGTTCGTGTGGCGAAGTTGTAGCTTACAGACAATACCCGAGTTTGGTGGAAGGCGGAAGAAAGCCGTCTTGATTAATCCATCGAATGGAAGACTTTTCGTGACATGTTCGATGCAAAGTACTTCCCTGAGACTGCCCGCTTTGATATGGAACAGCAGTTCATCCATCTGCAACAAGGTTCAATGTGGACCAAGTTAGTAGATGAATATGACGCTGAGTTCACCATGCTCGGTCGGTAAGATACGTCTCAATATTTAGATTTTGAAATATCACATACTACACAGCTAACACAATACCTTAACAGATTTGCGGCACACTTGATACTGACGGATGAGATCAGAGCCCGTCGATTTCAACAAGGGTTAGATCCAGAGATCCAGGCTGCATTAGCCACAGGAGATTTTTCGACCCATGAATCGGCTCTAAAAGCTGCCCACCATTATGAGGCAGTGGTAAAGATGAGGGGCAGATCTCAGTCTGCCGGAATGAACCGCCCTGCCAACCAGATAGCAGGAGGAGCCTCTTCAAGGCCACCATTTATGCCAAGGAGACCGGGAGTACCAATCAACCGGCCCAGCCCAGCATTTTGCACATACTGCAGGAGAGATGGGCATCTCATGAAAGACTGTCGGCGTGCAAATCGCCTTTGCTTAGTCTGCGGCTCAGCTACTCATGATATTGGGTCTTGTCCTCGTACACAAAACCCATATGCTGCACCCAGGCCAGCAATCACTTATCCGCAGCGCCCAGCCATTCAAGCACCTGCTCCGAGACTTGCACTACCTGCTCCACCTCCTCATGGACCGACTGCACCTCCTCCTCGTCAGTTCTATCAAGCTCAAAGGAACCCACCTCAAGGACCAAGGAACGGACAGAGGAATGCTCCTCCAGCAAGGAGGAATGTGCCGAGGCGATAGGCTTTCACGATGACTGTGGAAGAGGCTGAAGCCACCGGCCAAGTCATCACTGGTAACACTTCCCTTTCAAATCCTCTTTCAGTTCATACACATACCTATATATCTTCTCCATTATACCTAAAACATATCCCATATACCTTAGGTACAATCTTAGTAGCCTCACTTCCTGAACTCGCACTATTCGATACTGGAGCATCTCATTGCTTTATGTCGCAACGGTTCATCTGAACTCATGTGATACTAATCACACCGCTTGTATCCAGCAGGAATGTCAGTTCAGGAAATGGCGTTCTAAAGGCAACAATGGGATACAGCTTGTGTCGTCTGCAGCAAAGAATTCTATGCTGACTTCAAGGTGCTAGACATACCAAATTTCAATGTGGTTCTAGGTATAGATTGGCTCGGAACATTTTATGCTACCATCAACTGTCGTCAAAGGAGGGTAGTATTCGAGATTCCAGACCATCCGGTCTTCTATTTCAAAAGTGGAGACCGTACACTGGAACCAAGTACATACAAGGCGAAGCCAAAGGAAGCGGTGATTGCGGCAAATCAATCGGAAGAAGGATGTCACGACCCGTAATTTAGCACGTGACCAACACTTAAATTATGCAACGTCTAAAGGCGTGACGTAAATCAAGTAAGCCGAAGCCCAGAAAATCTAAACCTTTTTGCGGAAAATAGTGGGGGTGCAGTTTGAAATAAAGGTATAATGAATCTTGTTTTTCTTTAAATGCATAGCTAATGAAACATGAAAATGCAAGTGGATTATGCTAGAGTTGAAAGCATGTTTCGTCTTTAAAAATTTGGGCAGCACCTCCCTTGTATATTTTGATCCAAAACCATATACACAACAATAGATAGGCATTCCCAAGCGGGAGCTAGCTCTTCGCCAACCGACGGAATCACAACCACGCAGTAACATATATACGACGCCCAACGGCGAAGATCAACCCAGAAAGAACAAAAAAAGAAGCAAGACATCAAAACTCAAGAAGAGCGATCGTAAACCTATCGCTCTAAATCTCGCACAATACCCAAGTCTGACTAGGTCTACCAATATACAATTTTAGTCTCTGATTTGATTTGATCTGATGGGGTTTATCTAGATACAACGGAATACAACAGTACGAGAATGGGCAAGATCAAACATGTGTCCCACCTACCAAAGCAAAGCACCCTGGATGAAGCCGTGTGCCAACGATACCGCAACTGATCCCAAACGGTCAAACCTGCAAGAACTGTGGCCCAACGGTGGTGAGTTGCCAACTCGTGAGTAGAAAACATCATCAAGTAGAAATCGAATAAAACAACGATTTCCTAGGTCACTATATCCTGAAGGTAATACTATGATATCTAGGGTGACCACATTTGCATATATGTCAACAATCGAGTCAATGTAATGACATATATAAATAAACATCCGACATCATATGCCTGTATGCATGTGGATATCATCCACGTGTCCATAAACGACACAACAATATCATGGAACCTGAGTGTCCCACACTGACACTCGAATATCATGAAAACATAAGCCTGTATGTGTGTGTGTGTGTATATATATATATATATATATATATATATATATATATATATGAGGATATAAACCACGTGTGTCCATCAACGACACATCAAAATCATGGAACCTGAGTGTCCAACACCGACACTCGAAACATCATGAAAACATATGCCTGTATATATGAGGATATCTACTACGTGTGTCCATCAACGACACATCAAAATCATGGAACCCGAGTATCCAACACCGACACTCGAAACATCATGAAACCCGTGTCCAATATCGACACGTAAATCCTCATATCTCAGGTGCCGCATACTCAGATCGGTCCTCATATCTATCTCATCTCAGGCACCGCATCCTTAGATCGGCCCTCATATCCATCTCATATCATAACTCCAAAACGGTATCCTCCGGATATCCGCCGAGCTCTATAAAATCACCGGTGGGTAGTGCTCCCCTGCCAGGCTCACCGCCTAACCATACGAGTCTTCTTACACCAGGGTACCTCACCGGGTCCACCATGTATCCGCAGACGGTGCCTACCGCTCCTCGAATCGGATATACTCACTGCTCAGAACCGAGAAAACTCATGGTGGACACCTCGAAATATCATATCAAGAGAAACCACATTTTTAAAACAATACACAATTTCCTTTGAAATCAAACTGCGGTTCTCAAATCCAGAGATCTCATAAAAACAACATCTCAATGCATATAACCATAAAGTACGATGTATGCAATATAGAGTAGTAATATGAGCATATCGGTATATCATGTAAGCATGTCAAGTGATAGTACTGAACAATGGATGCACTTTTACTTTTAAGATTAATATCATGATAGGGCAGTTCTCCTGTGTAAATGGCACGACAATTCTACTGTATAAGTGACATGGCAATTCTACTGTGTAAGTGACATGGCAATTACCGATGAAGAATGTGGGTGAGTCGGCAAATCTGTATATGTGTAACATGCGTATCAACGGTAATTGTGCAGGTATACTAGCAAATGATATCATATAGTATTAAATACCGGCACGTGGTATGTACATCACGAGGGGTAATATCCTACACAACATGAACAATAAATGTGTGTATCTATCTACACAAGAATCATATGGTCACTTTTAAACGGTACACGTTGTCGTTTTGAAAATAGGTATAGTACAACTGGAAATCTTTATGTCGGCGATCCCGCCTCATAACATCCGATATGATAATAATTCTCAATCATCATCCTCAAATCACTAGCGCGGATCAATCATCCGGTACATCTCATCGCATACGGTAATCCATCGTACGGGGTCATCAAACAGAATAGGGAATCTATCGACCTATACAATAATAGGGGTACGGATCTAAAGTCTCGTACGGCATATTACTCATTATACTCATAAATATATATATATACACACATATATCTCAAATCGCATTTGTATAAACGTCATATCTTATTAATTCCACCACACCTCTATCTCAATCTCGTGTCGTGCTTATCGATCTCGATCTCATATCATACCATTAACAACTCATACTTGTCCTCTTTCAATTCATACCATTAACAACTCATATATCAATTAGTGTCAACTTTTATTATATTATATCTTATTTAATTCCTATAACCATGTTCGTAAGTTCGTAGCATATCCTTTATCAAATTATAACTAAAAACACAATCTTCCATATCAATGGTTGCGGGGGTGCTATACGCCATCCACCCGACTTCCCCCGTAGATATAAATCTACTCACATGCTAAACTCCTCGCTTAGCCAAATTCGATGTGCTTCGTCGTCTCGGAAGTCTATGTGAAAGTACCTACAATCAATACACAATCACAATTCTATTAAAACCAATATCCGAAAACCGATACGGCACACAGATTGCTTATAGGTTAGAACCTATAGCCTACGCATGAAAGATCAACCAAATAACCCTCGTCCGTTGACGTACAAACGTCCAACGACGGAATCAAATCCAAATACCAAAACCACGAATTCAAGTATCTTAAAAATATAGCCAAAACACTCGCAAACAACTCCCAGATTTTGGCTCAGGTAAATAGGAACTAAACAAGCAAGTACAGGGGATAGGTTATAGGGTAAGTGAGCTACAGGCAAAACCACAACACCAACACAAATAGAGGGTCCGGCGAGAACATATCAAAATCCGGCGCCGCCGGTTTTTATAGGGTAGAAAGGATTCGTATTTCTGTAGTGGTCTTCTAGTGGGTTATCTAGGTCAATGGACTTGCTTAATTTTCTTAGAAATAACCCAGATAGATCCAGATATCCTGTAGGCTAACAAACTCCACAAAACCGACACGGAACAATTTCTAAGTTCGTGTATCGGGTTCTAAACGCATTTCCAGGCCAGTAAATCAATCTCTAAGGTCTTATAAACACTCACTGTACCTTAATTAACCACTTAACAACAACTTGTAAAATCCAAGATCACATAACTCACTAAATCAATTTCTAAACTAAACTAGGATATATAAACACGATTACTAATCTAAAATTGAAGAGATTACCTCATTTGGCAATTTAGGAAAATTCTTGAGTTGCCCAAAATCTTCAAAACCCAAACTTGAATGGTTCAAAGGGTTTAGAATAGGTTTGTGCATGTTTTTAATGAAGGTGGCAAGAGGTTTTGAGAAGGAATTGGAGATGAGGCATGAAGGTAGTGAGAATGAAGGAAATGAAGAAATGGTGAAGAAAGCAATGAGGAATGGAGAATGTGGCAACCAAGTCTCTCCCTTTCTCTCTTATGCTCACTCCCTCACTCACAAATATCCCCCTACACTCACTCTCTCACAAATATCTCTTTTGTTTTACACTCACTTTTGTTTCTCACGCTTAACTCTCTTCTCTTTTCTTTTCTTTTCTAAATAAAACCAAACACACAAACATGTAAGAAAAATGCACATGACATAGTGCACTAGCCATGGAAAAAATGTAAAAATACGGATTTGGCTTAATCGCGATTAGTAGTGCACTAATCAATTTTAATCGAAATTGCATATAATTATTTATAAAAATGCCAAAATCCGATAAATATCATTATAATAAATAAATCATTTTAATCTCCGATTATTTTCCAAATATTGGTATATACTTATACTATTTTACGAAAAACCCATATACGCAAATCGAATAGTTTTCGCGAAATATATTATTTTAATATTAAATTTCCAAAAATAATATTTTATATTTCTGAAATGTTACAAAGGATCAAAGCCAGAAGTAGTTCGAGAGTTCGAAGATGTGTTTCCTGACGATATATCAGGTTTGCCTCCCGATCGAGCTCTCAAATTCAGTATCGGGGGTTTGGACGGATGCGGCCGTTGTAGCAGACTTCGTCAGATTCCCCCTCTTTTGCAAGGAGTTTTTTGATTGTGGGGACGCTCTTCCCTGCAGGCGCAAGCCCCTGCAGTTAATCACATTACCGCATAGCGGTAACCACTTTCTCCTGCTCCAGAAGGTCACTTCGTGTCGTGTGTGTTTGTTTTATTTTTGGTTGCCCGTGGATTGTTTACGGAGACTAATTTGTGTTGTCGCCCGTAGGGCATGGATTAGTCCAAATCCGTATATTCTTATATTTGGGTTTGGGTTGATTTAAGGAACGTTAATCTTATTTGAGACTAAGTTCAACTTAAACGTTTGTTGAGAATACGTTAGTCTAATTTTAGGCTAAGATCTACTTAACAGGATTTTGGGATCGTTCAAACCCAACAAAAGAGCATTTGGGCTCTATTGTGCTAGTTTAAAGACGTTGCGGTCCATAACTAGTTTAAGGACGTTGCGGTCCAGGGAGTTGTTGGTTATCGGGACCCGCCACATCTCTGACGACGTTGAAGAATTACGACGACATATATCAGAGGTGTGGGGAGATGTACCCTGGAACTAATGAATATTCGTTAGAAGCTCGTTAGTCTTGTTTGGGACTAAGACCACTCTGGAAAATAAAGAGCCCATGTGCTCGGTTGATTAGGAGTTGAGCCAAACTTGGGCTCAGCCCAATCATTTCATTTTTGAATAAAGTTTTAAACACTTACTTGGGCTTGGTCCCCTTTATGTGCCAACGATGCTGAGCATCCATATGGGTTCTGACGCCCACACTTTATCTTGGTTTTCCCTTTTTTGTTCTTTATAGAGTATTAAACACTCTTTATGGCGCCCACGTATGGAGCACGTGAGGCTCTTGGTGCTAAGCGTCAGGCGTTGGACACTTGTTTATGAGCGCAGAGCACTTTATGCTGAATAGCGCCCACGTGAGGGACACGTGGGGCGCTTGACGCTGAGCGCCGACCACTGAGTGCTAAGCACTCTTTATTAAGCGGCGCCCACGTGAAGGGCACGTGAGGCGCTTGGCATTGAGCGCCAACCACTGAGTGCTAAGCACTCTTTATTGAGCAGCGCGCACGTGAGGCACTTGGCGCCGAGCGCTAACCACTGAGTGCTAAGCACTCTTTATTGAGCAGCGCTCACGTGAGGCGCTTGGCGCTGATTTTCTTTTTCTTTTTCTTCGTGTATTATGTTCTGAAGAGTTCAATTCTCTGTTCTCTCTGGATCTTCGATCCCCAAGAACAAATTCATCTCCATGAGAATTAAATTCTCATTTGTGAGAGACTTGTCTCATGGATCTCAGATCCAGGAAAAGAACTATATTCTTTTATGAGGGTTAAACCCTTAGATATACAGATGAGATACTCTGATCTCTATACTTTTATTTACCTTGAAAAAAGTTCTTCTTCTTTCTTCTCTCTTAAAACTTTCTTTTTTGCTTGCTTTTCTTTTTGAACTTAAAGTTTATGGGGGGTTCCGCTGTGCAAGACTTGAAGTCTTAGGGCCTTTATATAGTGAAGGCAAGTTTGTTGATTTAGTTAAAGAAATCTTTCATTGAGAGATCCTTAATTGATTTGGGGATTTTATCCACCGTTGGATCTTTGATCCAAGAATTTCTGTTTTACAGAAGATATTTTTCTTGTTTTTAACAAGATTGGGGAAATATTTTCCCATACATAGCTTATTCTGTAACTTGGTGATTTTTAATCACCACTGGATTTTTAATCCAACGGTACTCTGTTTTAAAGAGAATAATCTTTCTCGTTAAGAAAGATTTGAGGAATATTTACTCAACAGAAATTAATCCTGTATTTTGATGATTTATCATCTCTGTTGGATCTTTGATCCAATGGCAGAAAACTTTTAGTTCTGGCGTGGGCGCCCTCGTGCAAGGCACATGAGGCGCTGCCTTAGAGTTTTTAACTCTTGGCGCTGGCGCTCTCGTGCAAGACACGTGAGGCGCTGCCTCTTAGTTTTTAACTCTTGACGCTGGCGCCCTCGTGCAAGGCACGTGAGGCGCTGCCTCTTTCAAATTTTGAATAGAGCTTTGCTCTTTTATTGGGGGGGAAACATGCCTAAAAAAGTTTTTCTTACGAGTAATGTAAGCACTGCTTTTACTCAACAAATACCCAAGAAACGAAAGGGACCCGGAAGTCCTACCATATCAATTTCTATCGGGGGTAAAAATATCAACCGTGCTCTACTCGATTTAGATGCTAGTGTTAACTTGCTTCCGTATTCTGTTTATGAGCAATTAGAGATCAGAGAGTTAAAACCGGCACACTACACTCTTCAGATGGCCAATCGATCTATCACCCAACCTAGGGATGAGCTAAAGGATGTGTTAATCAAAGTCGGGGAATTTATATTCTCTGTGGACTTTATCATTATAGATACACAGCCAGCGGCGAACCCACGGAACCAAATTCCGGTGATTTTAGGTCGACCTTTTCTAGAGACTTCCAACACTGTAATCAATTGTCGTAACGGGTCTATGAATCTATCCTTCGGGAAGATGTCAATTGAGCTTAACATTTCCAAGTTAGGAAGTGAACCCTCTGAACCCTATGCTCAAGTATGTTCTGTCGAAAGGATGGATTCTGACAATAGCGAATTTGAACAGCTTCATGATACTAATCTTGACTCCGCTAGTACGTTGTTGTTTGACCCTGTTATTTATTATACACATACGGACCCTTCTATCGAGCTGTCCGGGTCAACATCTAACGCTAAATATAAACCTATTATGGAGTCCGAGTATCATCCCGTTCTTTCCGATGAGATTATTATTCGGGATATTGATGAAAGCTTTGAAGAAATCATCGCTGAAGAACTCGCATTCTTAGAAGACATGGGCGTTGTGATGAATCAACCCCAACACAAAGAAATTGAACCGCCACCTCTTCCTCTTATCAAGAACGAGAATGCGAGTAATCCATCATCATTGTTTCGTCTCTACAAACCGAGACATAAACCCGTTCTATTACACTTCTTATCTCCTCCCTACTTCTTCACGTCTATAGGTGACATGATCTTCTACCATTCAGTGCGTTACATCGATAAAATATTTGAATGGTTGGTGTTGACTTTTGGTCTTTGTAAAACTTTATATTGACCAATAACTTTACCCCCCTCTTTATAATATTTAAATGCTTAATACGATTTCACTCAAGTTTGTAGGGGGGGAGAAAAATATTTTGGCTCTTGAAAATAAATTTTTACAAAATTATGAGCCAAAAATAAGTTTGGGGGGAGGATTTCACTGTCATTTATTCATGTCCCCGTTACTAACTTTTCCTCCCAAGTCTACAGGTCTTTTTAAGTTTAACAGATGATATCAGTGAGGACACTGCTGCAAACAGGTTTGGGGGAGGTTTGTGCTTATTCACGCAATATTTTGCATTATCATAAATATAAGAACAAATTTTTTTATTGATAATGAAAATTAAAAAGTGAAAAATTACATATGAAAGATAGGAATAGTTTGAGAAAAGCAAGAAACTTAGATATTTTCTTAAACGAGACTAGTAATAAGTAGATATGAGCCGTTGTCCCAAGGATTAATAAGATGAAGGAAATTACTAATATGAGGATAAAAATAAGTCTGAAAAATAGTCCATATTCTTGAGTCCAAACATTTGAACGTTGATACCCTACTATACGCACTTGCACATATCTTGAAACTTGGGATAGTAAGGGATACCTTGAAATGCTCTTGTCTAAAAACCTTGGTATGATGAAAAATAAAAATATGAATAAAATTATTTAAATATGGTGAAGAAAAATGAACACTGGTTTTGTAATTACTTAAGACAACATAAAAAAATATAGCGATGGTGCTTTATCACCTAGTACCTTAGACCAACTGGTTTGGGAGCCACTGCTAAATCTTAGGTGTTGCAAGACGAGGATAATTACGCCTAAATGAGTGAGCACGTTTGGTAATCGGTCGGTTAGTACCTCAAGAAATATTAACGGTCGCATGAAAGATGTGTGAGCAATTCCATCTAATAATGTTCACCGACTAAAAAGTATTAAGGAAGATGGACAAGAGTATGATAGCTTGAATTGAATTTTCTAAGTGTAGGGATATTTTTTACACACACATAGGGGTATATGATCAATATTTGGAAGAAAGGTAGGGAGGAAGACTAAAGGCGATGTTTTATTGAGGGATGATGTGATTTCTAACATATTTTCACAACCATTAAGATATGGCTCATGGCAACTGAAAAGCTAGTATATTTGGAAACTCTTATTTTCAAGTTCTTTCTTTTATAGTTCTTATCTTTGTATATAAGTTTCATCGTCTTTCTTTTATTATGGGATTTTGTAGGTGTAATCCGCTGAAAACCCTCAGGAGACAACACTCCTCCTACTAGGGACATCTAGAGATTTAACAACTTGTTGCACGTGCTCAGTGCAATCGTGTTTCCTACGAAAGTGTGCTACTTAGGTTTTTCTTTTTCTTTTTCTCCCTCTCTTGAATAACTAGTTTGCTCGAATCGATCAAAATTAAGTTTGGAGGTATTTGTTCAGTCGAAAATATTACACATTGGATATAACATTTTCCTTACTTTTCTTAAATATTTAAAGGTGTTTTTTATAAATATAGAACATATGTGGGTTTATCTGCAAATTTACTCTTTACCATATATTTATATATTATAATTAATATCATGAAGGAAAATATATGCATATTATATTTATAAGATATTTTGATAATTTAAATATGCATATCATATAAAATAATCTTAATCAAATTTCTTACAGATTTATTACCATATAAAATGATTAAGATTATATCTCTAATATATCAAATATTACTAACATTATTCATGGAAATATTGTGCAGATTTAGCTCAGATCGGGAGTGTAGGAATGCCTAGCACGACAGCAAGGTTTCGGGAAGAATCGTCCATGCCATTTTCAAAAAATTGCCATGCTAAACAATCCTAACCCTACAATCTTAACTAGAGATTTAGACAATACAACATGTAAACCACTTTAAATCTAAGTGAACATGGAATACAACCTTTGTAGACCGGTCCTTCGCTTCAATAGCTTCGTGTAGTAATCCCTTCACTCCAAGTAGTGATCTTCCGGACTCTAGAATGGCTCCATAAGATGAATGGAACAAGCTTGCACGAAGTCTTCGAGGCCGAAGATGATCTGCGTCGAGGAGACACCAATCCAAGCTATCTCTTCACTAATTAGGGATTAGTGAAGCTAACACCCTAAACTAAATGGTTAATCTAAGTAGGATTTTTGCTCACTTTAGAATTAATTTTCTCACCAGTTTTCTTCACCTCTCAAAAATCTAGAGAGCTAACTCTTGATGAAGATGAAGATGAAGATGAAGATGATGAAGATAATGTTATGGCAACCATGGGTGAGAAAATATCTCATATAACTCTTGTAGAGACTTTACCATGGGTTTAGATAATGGTTAGGTTAATAAATATCTAAGGTAAGACAAAACTAGTGGACTAAGTCAATGGGTCTACAAGCTTCCACAAGCTTCACCCATGTAACTAATTTCTAACTAGTTTGGATTTACTTTAAATAAATAAACCTTACATTATCATGAGCATGGTGTGAGCCTTATACACCCATGTAGCATGCGGCATCAAGCATGACACAAAAATAAATACAGTTAATATATATCACATATATATTAAATGCATAAGTGAGAAAAGAAACGCTTAAGTGAGTTAATATTAGTTAATGTAAATTAATATATCAAATATATAATTATACATTAAATTATTAAATCAACACTTGATTTAATAATCCGGCTATATCTTATATGACTGACTAATATTATTTGTATCAACTTATCGAATCAACACTTGATTCGATAACCCGGCTATATCTCATATAACCGACCGATATCATAAATCACGAGAATAGAATACGGTATCACATACTCGTATTAATCTCGGTCCCGCACATATCACATATGTGCTCCTATTTCGTTTTGCCTGAGCCAGTAAACCTCTGTGTAGGACTCTAAAGACTCGTCAATACGCTGGCAGTAGGTGATGATCATATCAAGCACCCACAAGATGTCAGCGGTACTAGCTGGACGTAACGGCTACCCAGGTATTGAGCGATCAGAAGATCAACAAGCAAGCCTGCTCATACTCTTGTAAAGCCTGTCAGTAACACTACCGTAAAGTCCGGTCTTTTCGTCTGATATGTCGCATCTCCAGTCTAGGGGTGGTAAACGTCAGACCCCAGTAACCAATAAGTCGTGTCGATGTGAGGCTTATAACGGGTCGAGAAACTACCGATAACACTTACCAGTAGATCTCCATATCATCCCTGGCCAGGGACTTTCTGTTATAGCCAATCGAGCACAGCGCAATATCAACCCCCAATACCGGGAGAGACGAATCCCCTCCTATCGCTCATTGCCTCCATGTGACTCTGGACTGTACCCAAAAGCCACCATTTTGCACGTTCTCTTGAACGTGGTAAGGTGGAAATCAAAGCACAGTAGGAATCACACAAGACTCTATGACGATCTCGGGTCTACAGACTAACCTGTACCAGTGTCACCAGAGAACTGCTATCTGACGATAGGTATAATACCAACTAGGAGTTCTCGGTGAGTCCGTTCAGTGTACCCAGACTCCATTGAGCACCCGTATACCATCTTTGATGTCAAACACCAATGGATGTGGGATCATCCATCGCCCATCATATGGGTCAAGAAGCGTATACGCTAGTCTACTCTGGAGTATCGATGCCCTGTCTCGATACACTCTCGACTAGGAACAATTAAAGGATATACTTGTGGACTGCCCTGGCCCCATTAGTATGATCTCCATCATAGTCCCGGTAGTCAAGTATACATCCTTAGGGCTTTATCAACATGTGAGAGCAAGACAGTATCACAATACAAATCTACATGTTAAGACAAAGAGCAACCAGATAGCATACTATCATGTCGAGCAAGAAAGTCCTCTCTATATATGTCCAAGCATCCACTTTAATATACATCATATGTACAATAATGGCCTCTAGGGCATGCACATAACTAACAGGGAGATCGAGATATTCGAGATGTCAAGATCAAAAATCTGCCAATATAATCATAAAATCAATACCGACAGAGACTCGGAGAAGATATGAAGAATCAAGACATCCTAATAATCTCCACGTGTCAACATGAGGCCACAGAAGAAATTTCAAACCCTAACTCCACCAAAGAGCCGCCCAACCGTGGCCAATATGCCATATTCGCGGTGGATCCGCGACCTTCCTTTAGCCGTTGGATCTAATATTTTTGGTGGGTGATCACAACAGCAAATCCCAACACATGGGATCTAGGGTTTCTGATTTGAGGGCTATATAAAGGACCGAGGGCTAAAGTTAGAGAACCATCACCTTTTACATGAAGCAAATCACCGTCAAAGAACAAGAGATCCACGACAGGTCCGCGATTCGACGTGATAGAGCAACGTGAATATCGACGGAGCAAATACTTTCTACGAGGCAGAGATCGAGAGTAACTTCTTCCTCTTGTAATCTAAATTCGAAGGATTTGTACTTGCAACGTTGATTAATAAAATTAGATCATTAGTTTAATTATTTCGCATTTACAATATGATCTCCTTCTTCATCTTCTCTTCTATCTCAACCATGCGTGAGTAATTCCTAACTTGCTAGGGTTCGTAGGATCAGGGTAGATCAATGAATGAAAAAATATTATAACTTTTTTTTACATCTTATAAAGTTTATAAATTTTAGCAAAGTAATTGTTAACATCTTTATCGAGCGCGCTACCAATTTATTGATAGTCTCGACCGCGATTTGAGATTAAATTAATAATTATTTTGGTAAAGGCTAGATATGAATAGAGATCAATGCAAGGATAAGAGTTAAGAGTAAGGAAACCCTAGTTTCTTCAAAAAGAACCCTAATCCGCATTCATCACTATCGATCTAGTTTTAAATCTATTAAAAGATTAAAGGAGTCATCTTTAATTAATTATCCAT
This sequence comes from Agapanthus africanus, assembly GCA_030015575.1. Taxonomy (NCBI): domain Eukaryota; kingdom Viridiplantae; phylum Streptophyta; class Magnoliopsida; order Asparagales; family Amaryllidaceae; genus Agapanthus; species Agapanthus africanus. Next base: position 23,016,658 of record JASDDO010000016.1, read on the forward strand.
TACTACTAAATTCTATAAACCCTACAAGCCCTCTTCTTATAGATTCTGCATCCGTATATCGTAGATTTACAACCAATTTCCCCTTCTTTCAATCAACTCGTCTAAAATAAGATTAAAAGTTCCACGTATCCCTAAGGATGACCCGTACTCATCTCGGCTAGCTACTCGCGACACCGTTATTGATTGTGGTTAACTACAAACACCTTTTCACATCAATCACATGGCCATGTAGTATAGGTGTAGTAAACATGAAGTGAATGTAACTGTCCTAAAAGGTCTTTACATGGGTAAACTAATGTAACGTAAGTTCAAGGATGAATGCCAACCAATCTCAAGAGTGTTCTCGAACCCAACAGGCTGTAATCCAAGGGTAAGGAACCACGAGCCCGAATTAAGTGTTAATAATGGGATTTCAACCTAGTGTTGAAGTATTCCAAACTTAACATGCTATAATCCAGGAGCAAGGAAACACGAGCCCTCATGATAGCTTACTTGTGTTAGTTGACATGGATTCATGATCTAGGGGGACTCCTGAGATTTCGTTGGATTCATATATGAACTACCCCAACACCTCGTGTATTCTAGGTTACAGTTAAAATTACCAGCCTTGCTCGAATCCATGAATACATCAAGTTGAAAGATTGAGTTCATGTCAATATCAAGTATTCGTGTCAAATGTTCATGTATTCATGTCAAGTTGTATTCATAGTTCGAGTCAAGTCAGTTTCAATAGCAGCCATTGTGTTCTGGTATTCGTGTTAAGTTCATGTCAAGTCATAGTATTCTAGTATTCAAGTTTTGGGATATTCACGTTCAAGTGTTTTGGTTCATGATCAAAAATTCAAGTTTATGTTAAAGTTTGGATTCTGGTTGAGTTTGTATTTAGATTAGAGTAAATATCTTATGGAAGGATTTAGCTCTTGAATTTCTTGAGTTTGGGAGTAATCGGCAACTGCTACATATGGACGGCAGGATTTGTGTTTTTTTCCAAGACAATTGCCATTTGATAACTCCGTTAAGTTGTCTAATCTGAATAGACAAGCACTCACTTTCTCCGGCTCCCTGAGACTCAAGAGAATTGATCCCGCTTAAACCTATATTAATCTAAAGTCCTTAGTATTGTTTGCATATCTCGAGGGGGTTTCATGAAAAATACTTTAATATAGTTTAAGAATAAATCTCGAGAGTGATTTACAAGATTTAAGATTTTCATAAGCATGTATTTTAATTATTATGGTATTTTGGTGATGAAACTTAGCCTTTTTAAAAGATTATGGTATTTTATTGAAAATTAGCTCTTTTGGAAAGTTGATGGTATTTTCTTAAAAATCTAATCTTTCATTTTAAAAAATATAGTTTCATAATATGTTTTTATTGAAAATACGAATTCATAATTTTATATAATTTTTTCAAAAAATTTAGTTTTTTATTTAGAAATTCGTATTTCTTAAAAAACGTATTTTATTTCTTTTCGAGATCGAATGCTCCGTGAAGAGTTCCGCATCTCGCTCTACTATCCCAAGAATGTGCGATAATCCGCACCATCCATTAGCGGGTCCCCTAACGAGGGTTGTAGAGGCGCAATTGCCAAGAATTACAAAATACCGCTTTAAAAGAAACTCGTTTTTGAAAAGATAAGGTATTTTATTGTAAAAGTTATTCTTTGAAGCAACCATATATATATATATATATATATATAAAAACCATAGTATGCATGTTGGGTAGGTCATTACCCCGTGAAGTTTTCCTAAAAGTATTGTTTTAACAATTATCGAAAAGAGGGTGATACTAAAGTTTAAGGTATTTTAATGAAAAAGTTCGTTTATGTTTATTTCACATGAAAATTTTAATTAAACTTGGAGCTAAAAGATTGTAATTAAAGTTACAAGTAGGGTGGTAAAATTAGTGGGACTTATGTATAAAGAAAAAGAGAGTTCTAAGTTTTAAAAGAAATATATCGGAAGTAACTCCACTTTACCGATATATGTTTAGGAAATGAAATGAGATGAAAAGAAAAAGAGATGAAAGGTACTTACGGCTTGGTAATATCGAGAAGAGAGTAAGGAAGAAAGGAGGGGGCTTCGTGGCGTTGCGGAAGCTCCGGAAACGGCTTCGATTTTCGATGGAAAGAGCTTGGTTGCTAACTCCGCTTGACTTCACTTGCACTTAGGAACTTTTGAGGTGATTTTGCTAGAAATTTTCAGAATAGAGGGGAGCTAGTGTATGGGGTGGTTTTTATAGTGAAAAATTAGGGTTTGGGGATTAAAAAGTATTAAAAAGGTGTTAAATGGTGAATTGAAGGGTCTCTATTTGATTGCAGAAAAATCAAACAGTGTAGGGGAGTTAAGGGGAGCTGAAGAGACAGGTGTGCAAAGCACGAAGGAGATTGGAGCAACTTGGACCGTCGGGGCCGGCCAAATCCAAGAAACGGATTGTCGGATTTGATCGATCTGTCTCGAGATTTGTACCACATGTCAAGTTTGGTATGTACACCTCATTGCGCCTTTTGATTTTTCTGAAACTTTTCATTTCTCCGTATATTGCATGTACAACTCTTGGGCTTCCAAAAATTAAAAAGAAAAAATCTAAAAATAATTAGGTCTGATTGGAATCGAACGCACAGGCTATGTCACAGCAGTGTAGAGGCTTTATCAGTGAGCTATAAGTTATTTCTTGCTTTTATTGAACAAAAATAACTTATAACTTCATATCAGACTAAAATACCCCTTTTTTGTAAAATAAACAAGAAATTTTTGTACAGGGATTTCAGAGTCGTTACAATAACATATAGCAGATGTGTAATACCCGGTTCATTTATATACGCCTATATTCGTATTTCTCTTTAACCTATAAAATTTTTATTTATAATTATTTAATATTTTACAAACTCCGTTAAACCCTAAAACCCAAACCCTACTATATCTCATTTTTCCCAAATCCTTCCTTTAAGCCCAGCCCCCTCTTCCATTATTATTTCTTTTATTTTTATAAACCCCTCAGCCCATCTCTTTTATAAACTAAATTCCTTTTTATTTAAACTCGGCCCACTCCCTCCTTTCTCACCAAATTCCTTTAATTCTTTCTCTGGCCCGGCCTCTTTCCCAATTCCTTACAATTCTTTTATTTTAATCGTGGCCCGGCCCAACTTCTTCCAACCTACACCCGCGCCTTCACCTGACCCGACCCGCTTCGTCCCCATCTTCCCCCAACGGCTACTTCCGCCCTTCCCGCTCGCTCGACCCACCTCCCTCGCCCACACCTACGCTCGCTTGGGTGTTACCCCACGACGCGCGCCCTCGACCTCTCCTCGTCGACACCCTCACTCCTCTCTTTTCTCAAAACTCCCATCTCTTTCACCACCCTCTCACGACCCACTGCACACCCTATGCCACTGAGCCTCACCCACTTCCCTCGACGACGGCGACGACCCCACCACCTCGTAGTCCCCCTCGCACACTCCTCCTCCACCAACAACACATCCTCACCTTCTTTCCCCTTCAGTTCCCTCACCCGACCTCCTCCCTCATCATCCCCTGCTCCCTCTCTCTCTCTAATTCTCTCTCCCTCTAAATCTTTACTTCTCTCTCTCTGTGCCTCCCTCTCTTTCCACCTCTACTTTCTCACTCTCTCTCTCTGATCCCCTCTCTCTCTGTATCTCTCTCACTACCTCTTCCCCTCTCTTTTTCTCACTCCCTCTCTCTGTTCTCACTCTCTGTCTCTCTCTCTCTCTAACTTCGTATCTCCTCTCTCTTTTTCTCTCTCTTCTTACTCTCTCTCTTTCTCACTCTATCTATCTCACTCTATCCCCCTCTAAATCTCTCTCTCCCTCTACATCCCCTCTCCGTCGCACACGCAAACAACCACTGCACCGAGCCGTCAAGCTAATCTCGAGCCGAGGCCAAATCTTGTCGTTGTTGCCGCGCGTGTGTCGTTGCCACTGCCGTGTGCCCCAAAACGTCTCCAGGCAAGTTCTCTACTTGCCATATGCTAAATTATTTTTGTTACAAACTAAAATCGTATAGATTCCGTAGTTACTTTTCCCGATAAATTATATGACGTACCTGTTCGATACATGATCCCAATGAAAATACTCACCTAATTTGACAGAACTGGATTGTTTATGTTGTCCCGTGTAGTGATGAATACCTTGTACAAATTTCGCTGGAAAATACAACTATTAACGACTAAAACGACTACCCCCAGTATACCTGTAAAACTGGAAATTTCTTGTACCTGAAAACCGTTAAAATCATCATAAATTACATACATACTGGAATAATGCGTTCGAGGGCTTAAATCGAAGCCGACTCGACGAACTATAACCCTATGCAAGGTTCTCATGGTTTCTGTACTTAAATTATAACAATATTTAGATCGGAGTGCGACTCTGGACTGCAGTCCAGAGCGACTCTAGTTGTTGTTTACTGTCCCGTAATGGGTACCACCCTGTTTCCTTAACTCGTAAGCTGTGGAACACCACAGTTTATTAAAGGTGAATCTGTTAGCTAGATAACAAAAGTGGTTTCATTCTGTTTCGTTATCGTTTGTTATTTAATCTGTAATTTAAAGGATGGGGACGTATAACAGTCCCAACAGAATCAGAATTGACATACTAGTATTGAATAGTGTATATCTCCTGACATACAGACGCGATTGAGAATCTGTCTATTCCGTTGAAAACCTTACTGAAAACCCTAGATTTCATTCAACTGTAGCGTCGCTAAATTCTGATCACAACTGGGATTAAAATGCGTTGCGAAACGGACTTCCGATTCTGAAACCGGATTTCCAGCCGTGAACGCTTAAAAGGAAATGGCCATAACTAGTGACCCTGAAACCCGATCGTCATGAAACCAAATTCGCTGGATAGATAATCAAACATATTATTTATTCCCCTTTCATTATTTCGCTAAACTGTACCAGTATGATTTATGATAAATTAGGTAAGTGGTAGATTACTGATTCATGACATCCTAATCATGCTTTACATACTGTTTACGCATCATATCATACATATGTCATTGCATTGATAACTTAGTGATAATGTGCATTACCCAGCGTTTGGTATTAGTGATGATTGTGGCAAGTACGTTAGTGTTCGTGTATAAGTGAATAAGTGGAAGTGACACGTACTTGTACACAATCAGTGAACCTTATTATTCTATTGCATTGTCGACGTCTGTGGGACGCGTGTACGTGTGACTATAAGTGGTATGGGACACTTATGGAAACTCTTGCATGGGTGTCACAGATAAGGCACCAGACACTGCCATTTATCTTAGATATTAGTCGGGACGTGCTTGATGGAGGTCCTGCCTCCAGTTCTCGCGCAGACTTGTCACAGACCGATTAGTATTTAAGGTTATGGTTAGCGTTTGATGTAGACCACGGGGTGTGGGGTAGTTTGAGTGTGAGTTCAACAGAATCTCGGGAGTCCCATGCCGGCTTATATATATGGAGATATATGGAGATTTACAGTGTACATGATTATTACCATGAGTTACATGTTGGGCCCGTGGTCCCTTGCCCTTGGGTCCTACCCTTGGGTGGAGGACACTCGCGAGTGGTTGACTCTCATACTTAGACTGACGATAGGCTTAGTGACCTGTACAGTGAGACATAGAGACTGATAGGGATGATAGCATCGATATACATACTTACTGTGTTGACATACTTGGCATATTATTTTACTGCTTTTACTGTTCCACTGCATTGATTACTGCATGTTCATACCTATACCGTCATTGATTTACTGTTATATATATTTATTATTACTGTTAGAGTTGTCACTTGGATTTATATATTATATTACTATTGTGTCGCTCTGACGACCTGAGTATGCATGCTCAGTGTGAGGAGAGGATTTAGCCTGGACCAGGACTAGACGTACATCACGGACATCTTGATTTGTTATCCAGAGTTATACCCTTTTGTTTCCTATCAGGTCAGTTCTTTATATTGTTTTGTTTCAGTTACTGCATTTCTCATTATTTGCGCATTATTTACTGTTTACCACGTAAAGCTAGAAGCCGAAGTGTGACTACGGCAGGACATTTCCTTGACCGTAGGAGCATGGCTGGCCTTGTCAACCCCTCGTAATCCGTATTTTGGGAAGCGGGGCGTGACAAGATGTCTATGAGTTACATACACTTGTATGTTGTACATAAACCAACCCCAGTTATTTGTGTTTTTCGATTCGACTATAACAAATGCAAGAAGAAATAACTAATCATTGGCATATGGAGCTACTGCTATTAAAAGTGTGCCTTTGTACTTTCCATACAGAAAAGTCCCAACAATGCTAATAACCGGCCGACAGTATTTGAAACCCTCGATTGATGGACTGAATGCCGAGAATACCCTTTAGAACAATTCCTTTCATGGTTTAATAGTCGTAGTTTGAAACTGAACAACGGTTTGCAGGTTAGCAGTCTGCAATGCCATCATGAACTTAGGCAGCTCAGCATATGACGTTATGAAGTCCCCGAACAATATTTCCAATGCTTTGCATTTTGCCCACCAAGCCTTCTTATAGCTTATAACATGACCGAATATAACTTTTATGGTCTGAACAATGGTTTGAGGCGTGGTAAATTCACTTTCACAATATCAACGATTATTTTTGCCACAAAACGTGATTCAATCTGAAAGTGATCCCGGTTTACAATTGGATTGACGCAAGTATGAGCCTTTTTAAGTGTTTTGATCGTGAATGACTTATCGGTATTGTGTCTAGATGTGTGGAGAGCCCATGGACAACCTTCATCGATCTTGCACACAACCCGCCACGTCAATGTTCTTGACTTTGCAACTGAGTATTGCCGATGATTTTTAACGGAATACATCACTGTTACATGTTTAAGATCCTTCTTACTTTGAAATCGTTGTCCTTTGTACAACTCTGAATCGCTTCCTCCGGCAACAATCGGCTCGTCAAAATTGTTGACTATCGCATTTCTAATCCAATTTGTAGAGATAAATTCAGGGGTCGTCGCATTTTGATATATTAATTGACCTATATTCTGTCCAGCTGGATCGTCTTCATCATCATCCTCTCCTATATCGCCCACATCCTCATCCTCATCCTTCAATATCAATTCGTTGTTCACCCCGACATAAGCAAATAATTGAGTATGATCTTCATTCAAGAGAAAATTTGGAAACACGCCATAAGAAGCATGCTCACCAAGCGAGGCTTCATTCGATGGAAGTGCTTCTTATTGAGACGTGAAATAAGGCTCACTCTGCGAAGTGTCAATTGATAGCGGGATTTCACTCCGTGACGCAAAATCCGGCCCACTTATCGGCATTCCACATGTTAGTGGGACTTCATTATGCGAAGGGAAGACAAACAACGACGATGGCTGGTCGTCTTGAAGTTGGTGTTGTTCAATATAGAATTTCAATGCACCCCAAAACATATTTGAAAATGATACATATTCGATCATTGATTGCAGTGAATTATCATCTGCAATGCTCACAAGCATAAAGTGTGATCTTACTTCCTTACCAACATTATATCGTGTCTAAATTGTCACATGATATATTGTTCTGTCCACTCCTAGTTTCTCATAAATCACCCCTAAAAAGTCATCCATCGATATTTGACGACGGATCCAAAGTTGTTCGTATATGATATGACCCTCATACTTAAGCCCATGAGAATCAGTGTTCACAATCCGTCCGCCAAAATACAGCCAATATGGAACACACGAGCCTATCGTATATCCTATTCATCAAGTAAATGACTTTTTCAATACAATTCATATAAATAGTTTTGTTAAGAAAAACTTCATAAATTATACTGCAATTCACTTAATTATCTTTGTTTTCTATTAAAACAAATTTCTAAAATTCCACATAAATTCCCTAAACCATCATTTTCCTCAAATTTTAAACACGGTTTCAGATCCAATTTAGATCTAGTGATTTTTGAATTATTTTTGAATCAAACAAACATCTCAAGTTTGTGAACAAAACCCCTCACCAAGCTCATATTGACATTGTGAGAAATCAAACTAATAACCCATCAAAAACCAAGCAATCAACATGCAAAAGAAACATGCAAAAGGAGCGATCATTGTAGAAATGGGTTGAGATATACCTTTATTTGCGCTGAGACGAATTCTCGTTGGACATTCGGATTTAATTCTAGAGATTTTAAGCAAGAGAAAGAAGATTTTTAGTGAGCCGCGGGGAGTTGGGTTTTTTTTTTGGGTTTCTGAGAGCAAAGGGAGCGAGTGGAGAGAGAGAGAGGCTCGAAGTGTGAATAGAGAGACAAAGAGTCATGAGACTATAAGTGTTGTAAATGAGTGGGCCCAAAAGGAAAACGTGTTTGAGATAGTGTTTTCCCACAAGAAAATTTGCTGCTGTCTTTACCAAAAAACGCTAACACAAGTAGCGGTTTTTGCTTACATGGCCACCTAGACTCAACTTTCGCAACCCCAGAGTCATTTTGGGAAACAATTTGGGGGTGGTGTTTAATTAATTGATTAGGGTTAATTCATGGAAAAAATCTGACTTTGATTTTAAAAGGTACAAAGATTAAATCTTTGTATTTTCTATCATTTCTGGAATCTTTGTTGTGCTTGTATCAATTATCTGAACGGTGAGCAATACATGTACATACTGTAATTGGATAGTCTTATTCATAAATAAATTAGTTATTTTTGTTGTCTTTTACGTCCATCTATATAATCTTCTTTTGTTTTTCGTCATACAAAATCCAACTCCTCCCTCGTACAATCAAATCCGGGATTTTCAAATATAATAAAAATTAATTAATCCAATAAATTAACACTAAATTTATTCTAAAATATCAATTATGAGATTAAAATATTCTTACTTTCTAAGAAGAAAAATGAGAGCAAAAAAATATATCATATCTAACCAGTAAAATCATATATCAAATATTTCAAAATAATAAATTAATAACAAATTAAAATAACAAGGCTTAGGATTTTTTATAACAAAATTAAATCTTTTATATATCTTCATATCATATTAGCTTTAATTATGTGTAATCCATGTGCAAAAATCTATCTATATCTTAAAAATCCATCAGCGTCCTAACTAAAATGAACTAATTATATATATAAATATTAAAAAATATATATCTCTTGTCTAAACAGTAGATTTGTTAGAAAAAATATTAACCGTTAATTCTTAAATATATATAGAGATAGTTGCGACACATATCTTTTAATTATCTATTTTAGTTCTTCAAAATTTGTTTTATGTAACAAAAATAATCAGTTTGTTAAGAAATATCGGTATATTTGTTAGGAAAAACATGAGCTATTAATTCTTAACATCTACATATAAAGATAGTTATAACACAATGTTTTTTAATTATCTAATTTTATAAAACAAATGTAATCAATTTGGATATTGCTGTGTTAATAAAAGAATGTTCTATTATGGAATTAAAATCTGTCATTAAAATTTGTCCATTAAAACTTCAATTTAAATTCATGGTTTTAAATATAACGAAACAGTTAAGATTTTATTTAGTTTTATATTTATCTCTTTCAGCTAACTTTCCATCCTGTATAAACAACTTCTATTCTTTATTTTATATCACGGTAATTACCTAATTACTCCCATGTTTCTCTCTCTCTCTCTCTCTCTCTCTCTCTCTCTCTCTGTTTTTTATTTTTTATTTTTGTGACTTTCATAGGCTTCATTCTTATTATGTTTTGATATTGTTGCTTTTTCCAAAGTATTTTTTATGTTTAGAATAAAAATTATTTATCAGATTAATCTAATTATCTTCAATTCGTGTTTTACAGGTATAAGGCTACAATAGTTTGAACAAAGGGCTAATTTCATAAAGCACCATCGAATTATCGTGGCTTTTGAGATAGCACGAACTTTAAAAATGCCATAGAAACCCCTTTGAATTGGTAAGGACATATGAAAATGTTAGTTTTGTCAACCCATTTAACATACGAGCGGATTGAATAAACCTAAATAACCTTGTATGTGGATCGAATTGCCCTAAATTGAATTGAATGTGGCATTTTTTTTGAACAAAAATACCCTCCAAGGATGGTTGTCTTCAAAATTCCTGAAAGTATGATAGTGATTTATGAAATTAACCCTTCGAACAAATTATAACAAGCTAAAAGTCGTCTCTGCTTGAAATGCGAACATGTCAAAAAGAAAATGTTTGAAATTTGTGGTCATAGAAAGACATACCGAATCTAAAGGACGGAGACTTGCTGGACATACGGTTCCCTTAGTCGAATTAGCTACAGATAGAGAGGCCGTGCAAATTGTGGTATGAAGCTCCATGGAAACAAGTTTTGGTTAGAAAGTGATTCAGTTTGAGTCATTAGTTGAATTAATTATGAATGTTCTTTTTCTAGCATTGCTAACTTAATGCTTCATGATATAAGGATATGGATTGAATAGCTTGACAGTTTTCGAGCGTTCGCACGTTTTCTATGAAGGAAACACTAGCGCTGATTTTATGGCCGATGCTGCCGCACTGGATAGTGTGGTCGGGTTTGACAAGGTGACAGGGAGCTGGATAAAGAAGGTTATTTTACTCTAATGAACATTAGGTCCTCCGCTGCTTAAACCCTAAACCCTCATCCTTGATGAGCAGAAGAAATTGGCCTCACCGCCAGTAAGCTCACCGCCTCCTCCCCCCCCCCCTCCCTCTCCCAAAACCCTAACCCTAGATCCTTCCAGCATTTCCTCTTTTGAACAGACTCGCCCTTTCTCTAACCCCAATTCAGGTCTCCAATCTGCTCCAAACCGTAACCCTAGATCCCCAAATTACTCCCATTTTGTTCAATCCTATGATTCCGTTCTCAAAATCCTTGTAGATTCTGAACCGGATGTTAAAGTTTTTAACTTGATACTTGCTATGAGGTCGATTTGATGAGTAAGTCCATCGTTGTTCAAACCGGATGTTAAAGTTTTTAATTTGATGCTCATGTCTCTTGCTAGGTTTAGAATTGCAAATAAAATGAGGAATTTGTGATGTTGGATGGTTAAAGGTGGGATTTTGCCTACTATTATCACGTGTAATACGGTGATGAAGGTAGTTTAGATTGTTGTTGAGGTTAGGAATTAATCCGGATACGTTTACTTGTAATTCTTTGATTTTAGGGTGCTGTAAAGTTAGGGATTTTGACCGGGCTTGTTGTCGGAGAAATGTTCATGGAATGTTGGAAAATGGTCATTTTGATCGGGCATTTGCATTGTTCTCTACGATGAACGATGATGAGCAAGTGTCTCCTTCAGTGATGATCGACCATCTTTGTAAAAAAAGTAAGCTAGAGGAAGCTGAGAAATTGTTGAATGGGATTGAATGGGAGCATGCCGGATACTTGGACTTATTCAATGGTGATTGGTTGCCTTCGTATGGAAAAAATAGAGCGGAGGATACGGAAGCAATGGTTAGTGGAATTGTAAAGAATGGTTTTGCTCTTAGTATCATTAGTTACACTGTTTTAATCCATGAGTATTGCAAGAAGGGTAAAATTGATAACGTATTTCAGGTTTTGAAATGGACGGAGCAAGATAATTACAAACCCTATACATGGGCTTACAATTATGATTGATAGCATATGTAAAGGAAATAGGCTAGAAGAAGCAAAAGGTCTGCTTAATCTAGTTTTTGAGAAAGGCTTGGTACCGGGTGTGGCTATTTACATTGCTTTGATTGATGGGTATTGTAAGATGAGAAAGATTGAGAATGCACTCTGGGCCGTCGAATTGTTGGAGTCAAATGGGTGTCAGCCGAATGCTTGGACTTATAGTGGGCTGATACATGGGTTCTGTAGGGAGAAGAAGAATCATAAAGCAATGTCTTTGTTGAATAAAATGATTGATAGTGGTTTATCTCCAAATCTCGCAACATACACCCAATTAATTCAAAGGCAGTGCAGGGAGGGTCATATACATAGCGCATTTAGATTGTTTGATGCTTTGGAAAAAATGATTTAGTTCCTGATTAATCGACATATCCTGTCTTTACTGGCTTTATCCATACCACTGATATGTTGAAACTGGTCGAAATGGATACCATTGTTGAGCTTCTAGAAGAAATGAATATAAACAGTTGCATTCCTAATGTCATTACTTTTAATGCTCTTATTTCAGGGTTTTGCAGAGTGGAACGGTTGGCAGAAGCTTAATGCTTGTTTTCTTGAATGAAAGGAGTTATCCAAACGAAGATATTTACACCTCTCTCATTAATTGTTGCTGCAATCTGAGGTTATACACAGAGACAGAAAAATATATAGGTTCGATGGTAGAATGTGGATACATACCCCATTTGGAGTTGTGTCGGTTTCTTCTGTTGGGGCTATGCAATGAAGGAAGCTCTGCGAAGGCAAAGTTTGTGTTTCGCAAATCTCTTGGGCACGACTATAATTGTGATGAAATTGTATGGAAGATTCTACCTGAAGGCGTACCGGAGGAGGGGCATGCCAAAGTTTTCTCTGAGATGATTTCAATTATGCAGGAATTGAACTACTGCATCAGCCTTCAAACACTTGCTATGTTAAACTACAAATCTTCCTTATGAAGTTGATAATGCCCGATATCGGCGACCTCCAAGATCTGGACACGTGGCGGATGAAGTGTCCCAAGGCTCAGAAGAAAGGGCCCGCAGGGGCCGACCAGGCCACCCAGTGCCCAACCCGTAAGCACAAGCTGGCTCTCCTCGGAGCCCCCATACACAAGTTGGCTTCCTCGGCCTCCCAGCTCACTCCGAGCCATCACAGGACCAAGATGCCTCGGCTCTCCCGCTCGTCCCCGAGCTCTCCCGCCGAGGCCATCTTCCTCGGTCTCATCGACCGACCAACGGTACCACTTGCAGGCGTAACCACCGCTCCGCGAATCTTGCCATGCGCGAGATCTCCGCCGGCCACATCCCACGTTCCACGACATTGCGATCCCCATTAACGAGCCTGTCTCGCCATTAATGGGAAGATCCGCCTATCACGCGGGCGCGGCGTCGGGAGCGTAACGGCCGGCGTGATTCTCGCGCCTGCCCCTGCATATTGCCGCCACTATATAAACCCCTCTTCCAGAGGAATGAGTTAAGCCATTTTTTGGACTTTACGCCGTTACTCTATTCGGATCCCATCGCTAACTCGAGCGCCGGAGGGTCCTCGGTGGTACCAAACCACCTCGAGACTTCTTTGCAGGTACTCGGCGACAGCCTCCTCACCCAACCTTTTCCTCTCAAAACTCATTGAGACCCACAGGCAACGAAGGACAACCAACCAAGTTTATCTCGAGATCAACGGAAGGCAACATCTGACAGAGGCCCGGAAAGGAACTCCATCAGTTGGCGCCGTTTGTGGGAAAATAACTTCCCAAAATATAAAGTTGGCCTTCCGATCTCCGTCCGCATGGCAACCGACTCTCCTAAGGGTCCAAACGCCCGCGACCGCCCCTCGCAACGGGGGCGCGGGCGGACCCTCTCCCGAAGTCGTCGGCCTCCCCACAGGCTGCCACCCCGCGCTTTCCGGCGGTATCCCGACCAAAAGAGCTAGGGGCCGGGAGCCCATCACTTTCGGCGACGAAGATCTCCACGGCATATCTGTGCCCCACAGCGACCCGCTGGTGATCGTAGCGCGAATTCACCGATATGAGGTCCACCGAATACTCATCAATTCAGGCAGCTCGGCGGACATCCTCTTCCACGACTGCTTTCTGCGGATGAGGCTGGCCACAGCGGACTTGAGGCCGACCTCCCACGTCCTCTTGGGATTCACCAACCACTCCGTCCCGGCGCAAGGAGTGGTCACCCTGCAGTTCACGATCGGGGAGCCCGGCCACACGCGCACGCTGCCGGTAGACTTTATCGTGGCTAGGGTCCCCTCGGCATACAACGTCCTCCTCGGTCAGCCGACTCTGAACTCCCTTCAGGCCCAGATCTCGACGTACCACCTGGCGATAAAATTCCCCCTCGACCATGGTGGGGTGGGCAAGGCCTACGGGAGCTAACGGCTCGCGGAGGTGGGTCTGGCAGAGGCATCTTCCCCCGAGCAGCACGCTGCTAGCGCCGATGCACGCGACGACATGGAGGGGTCCCTAGACACCAGGGACGAGCGGAAGGAGGTCCGTGGGAGGCACCGATCGAGCCACTGACCGAGGTGCCCTTAGCGGAAGGAGACCCAGGGAAGACCGTCCAGGTCGGGTCACTCCTGAAGAGAATCCAGCGGGATGACCTGCCTGGGTTCCTACGGAGCAATTCCGACGTCTTCGTCTGGGCCCAGCCGACATGCCTGGGATTGACCCCAAAATCATCTCCTACAAGCTCGGGATGGATCCTGCGGCCCGACCCGTCAGGCAGAAAAAGAGAAGCTTCGCCCCGGTCAAACAAAATGCTATCAAGGAAGAAGTTGACCGACTCCTCGCCGCCAACTTCATCAGGAACGTGCCCTACTCGGAATGGCTGGCCAACGTGGTCCTGGTCAAGAAGTCGAGTGGGAAGTGGCGTATGTGGGTCGACTTCACCGACCTCAACAAGGCCTGCCCCAAGGACAACTTCCCGCTTCCCCGCATAGACCAGCTCGTCAACAGCTCGGCCGGGCACGAGCTCCTGAGCTTCATGGACGCTTTCTCCGGCTATAACCAAATCCGCATGAACCCTGACGACGAAGACATGATCGCTTTCACGACGGACCGGGGGGTGTACTGTTACAGGGTGATGCCCTTCGGCCTCAAGAATGCCGGGGCCACATACCAGAGGCTGGTCAACCGCATGTTCAAGCCGCAGATCGGTAAAAACATGGAGGTCTACGTCGACGACATGCTCGTCAAGTCCGTCTCATCGGCCGACCATGTCAGGGACTTGGGCGAGGCGTTCGAGGTGCTCCGCAAGTTCAACATGAAGGTGAACCTCGCCAAGTGCGCGTTCGGAGTGACCGGAGGAAAATTCCTCGGGTTCATGGTCACTCACCGCGGAATTGAAGCCAACCCGGAGAAGATCGACGCCATCCTGAACATGACTGCACCCCGGACCAACGTCGAAATCATGCGGCTCACAGGGCGAATCGCCGCACTGAGCCGTTTCATGTCCAGGTCGGGGGAGAAGTGCCTCCCGTTCTTCAAGACGCTGAGGAAAATCCCGAGGTTCAAGTGGTCGGAGGATTGCCAAGCCGCCTTCGACCAGCTGAAGAGGCACCTCGCAACGTCACCCCTACTCACCCGGTCCGTGGAAGGGGACGAGCTGTCGCTGTACCTGGCGGTATCCGACCAAGCAGCAGGGTCGGTGCTCGTCCGAGAGGCCGAGGGGGTGCAGAGGCCAGTGTACTATGTGAGCCATGTATTCAAAGACGCGGAAACGAGATACCCCGCCATAAAGAAGATCGTCCTGGCCATCGTGGTAACCTCGCGGAAGCTGCGGCACTACTTCCAGGTACACACCATCATCGTCCTCACCGAGCGCCCCTTGGGGGCTATCCTGGCATCGCCAGAATCCTCTGGCCGCCTGGAAAAATGGAGATGGGAGCTGTCTCAATTCGACATAAGGTATCGCCCGAGGCAAGCCATCAAGGCGCAGGCCTTGGCCGATTTCGTCGTCGAATGCACCATCCCCAGCAGGAAGTCGGATCCCGCACCGCCCCTCGCGGCCCGGCACCCCGACCAGGAAAGCCGTGGATCGGCCCCGGAGTGGATCATCTACGTCGACGGGTCTTCCACCGAGGAAGGCTGCGGGGCCGGCCTCATTATCCGAGGCCCGAACGAAGCCGAGATGGAGTATTCCTTGAGGCTCGGTTTCAAAGCATCAAACAACACAGCGGAGTACGAAGCCCTTCTGGCTGGACTACGCATGGCCGTCGAGCTGGGGCTGAAGGTCGTCCGGGTCTGCAGCGACTCGGCCCTGGTCGTCGGCCAAGTAATCGGCCGCTTCGAGGCTCGGGAGCCCCTAATGATGAAATACCTAGACGAGGTGAGGAAGCTTCGAAGAAACTTCGACGAAATGGAACAAATACCCAGGCAAATGAACACTCAAGCAGACGCACTGAGCAAGCTGGCTTCATCATACTCGGCCAGCAACATGTGCTCAATACTCTTCGAAACCTTGGCCCGACCCAGCGTTGAAGACGAGGCGGCGACGCTCCAAGTGTACGCAACACAGGAGAATGACCCAGATTGAAGGAAGCCCCTCGTGGAATTCCTGAAAGACGGCACGCTCCCGGAAGACAGGGCAGCCGCCCGCCGCCTCCGGGCCAGAGCCACCCACTTCGTCTGGAGCAACGGGAACCTCTACAAGAAGGCCTTCACTCAGCCCCTGCTCCGGTGCGTTGACTCCCACGAGGCCGACTACGTCCTGCGGGAAATCCATGAAGGGGTGGGCGGCGCACACCAGGGGGCTCGAACCTTGACCCAAAAGGCGCTACTCCAAGGGTACTATTGGCCCACCATGCACGAAGACGCCCTGATACTGGTCAGGAGGTGTAAGAGCTGCCAACTCCACGGCAGTATCCCCCGCCTCCCGGCTACCGAGCTAACGGCCCTGGCATCCCCGTGGCCATTCGCCCAATGGGGATTGGATATGATCGGCCAGTTTCCCACATGGACTAGCGGGCATAAGTACGTCCTCGTCGCGGTGGACTATTTCACCAAATGGATCGAGGCCGTTCCCATTAGGAAACCGGACGCCGCCACAACCATCAAGTTCCTCCAAAACAACCTGATTCACCGGTTCGGGATCTCAAGGTGCATCATCACCGACCACGGAACGAACTTCGAGAACGAGAAAGTAAGGGACTTCTGCAAAGAATACCACATCCTCATAAAGTTTGCTTCGGTCGCGCACCCCCAATGTAACAGGTAGGCCGAGGTCGCTAACCGGGACGTCCTCTGGGGCCTCCGAACCAGCCTGGAAGGGAGGCAAGGCAGCTGGGTCGAGGAACTATCCCGGGTCTTATGGGCCCTGCGCACGTCAAAAAAGACTCCTACCGGGGAGACCCCTTTCAGCCTCTGCTACGGGGCCGAAGCAATGATCCCAGCAGAGATCGGGCTACCGAGCCATCGAGTCGAGCACTTCGACGATGAAGCAAACACCATGGCGCTACGAACCAACCTCGACGTATTGTTGGAGAAGAGGGATCGGGCCCAGATCAGGTCCACCGCCTACCAACAGCAAACGGCCCGGTACTATAACGCTCGAGTAAAGCACCGATCCTTCAAGGCCGGGGACCTGGTCCTACGGCGGAACGAGTTCATCGACCAAGGCAGGCTTCACAAGTTCTCCCCAAAGTGGGAGGGTCCCTTCCTCGTCTACGAAGCGCTCCCCGGCGGAGCCTACCGCCTGCAAGATGTGGACGAGCGGAAGCTACCTCGGCCTTACAACGCGGAGAAGCTCAAGCTATATCTATGAAGTCAAAACTAGCAAAACGCCGTGCCCCGGCCACCGCTCGAAATCTCCCTTTGAGATGATGATGTACGGCGCTGTATAAAATTCCTATCCATGCGAATAAAGAAACTTTCGAACCTTCTGTCCCGGTAGGGTTCCCCCTGTGCAACGAGAAGGGTCCCCCAGAGTCGGTCGGGCCCGAGGTTCCCTCGCCCGGCTATCTCCAGCGGGCAGCTCCCCTGCCACGGCACCAGGAACCGAAAGCCCTCTCAGAGGCAGCCGAGCCCGAGGTTCTCTCGCTCGGCTATCCCCTGAGGGCAGCTCCCCTGCCACAACGCCGGGGATCGAAAAGCCCTCCTAGAGGCAGTCGAGGCCCGAGGTTCTCTCGCTCGGCTATCTCCCGCGGGCAGCTTCCCTGCCACAACGCTGGGGATCAAAAAGCCCTCCCAGAAGCAGCCGAGGCCGGAGGTTCCCTCACTCGGCTATCTTTCAGGACAAAAGCCCTCGCCAAGAGGCACCGGGCAGTAACCCTGCCCGGCCAAGGGTCCTTGGTGGCTTCCTACAGCCTTATAGCTTTCCCAGCGCCAAGGGCCAAAGTCCTCCCAGAGGCAGTCGGGTCCTCGCCCGGCTATCCCCGGCTGGTAGCTTCCTACCACAATCGACAGGGATCAAAGTCCTCGCCAAGAGGCACTGGGCAGTAACCCTGCTCGTTCCCTGTCCTGAAGGATCTGAAAGCCCTCCCAGAGGCGGCCAAGCCCGAGGTTCCCTCGCTCGGCTATCCCCAGCGGGCAGCCTCCCTGCCACACGCTGAGGATCAAAATTCTTCCCCGAAGCGGTCGGGTCCTTGCCTAACCGTCGATGGCTGGTAGCTTCCTACCGCCGCCCTGAAGGATCAAGTGCCCTCGCAAGGGGCAAACGAGCAGCTACACTGCTCATCAAAAACTACGGCTGGTTCATCCAAATCTGAGCGATCTTCCATCGACTTGGCGGGTACACAATGATACCTCCATGGCAGCGCTTGGCGCCCTCGCCGGCTGGCAAACTCGACAGGAGATCGCCAGACATATGGCCAAACTTACACGGAAACACAGCAATACAAACAAGGGCATCCTATGAACGTCCTTCACACAAAAAAAGGAAGGAAAAAAGGAGGGATCTCGCCTCAGTAGGCCCGGCAGTCCACTCCTGGCCCGACCGCTAGCCGGTCGGGACAAGAGTGGGGGGCTAATGATAATGCCCGATATCGGCGACCTCCAAGATCTAGACACGTGGCAGATGAAGTGTCCCAAGGCTCAGAAAAAAGGGCCAGTAGGGGCCGACCAGGCCACCCTGTGCCCAACCCGTAAGCACAAGCTGGCTCTCCTCGGAGCCCCCATACACAAGTTGGCTTCCTCGGCCTCCCAGCTCACTCCGAGCCATCACAGGACCAAGATGCCTCGGCTCTCCTGCTCGTCCCCGAACTCTCCCGCCGAGGCCATCTTCCTCGGTCTCATCGACCGACCAACGGTACCACTCGCAGGCGTAACCACCGCTCTGCGAATCTCGCCTTGCGCGAGATCTCCGCCGGCCACATCCCACGTTCCACGCCATTGCGATCCCCATTAACGAGCCTGTCTCGCCATTAATGGGAAGATCCGCCTATCACGCGGGCGCGACGTCGGGAGCGTAACGGCCGACGTGATTTTCGCGTCTGCCCCTGCATGTTGCCGCTACTATATAAACTCCTCTCCCAGAGGGATGAGGTAAACCATTTTTTTGACTTTACGCCGTTACTCTGCTCGGATCTCATCGCTAACTCGAGCGTCGGAGGGTCCTCGGTGGTACCAAACCACCTCGGGACTTCTTTGCAGGTACTTGGCGACGGCCTCCTCACCCAACCTTCTCCTCTCAAAATCCATTGAGACCCACACGCAACGAAGAACAACCAACCAAGTTCACCTCGCGATCAACGGAAGGCAACATCTGACGGAGGCCCGGAAAGGAGAAGTCCTTGGGAAATTAAGTGAAGCTGAGGGGTGACACTTGCTGACTGTTTGTTTTGTGCATCTTTTTTCTTGAATATGTTGAAAGAATGATGCAGATGGCTTCAGACATCCTCTGGCTGTATATCTTATGCTATAGATATAGGGATTTGTCCTCTATACTATCATAGCCATTTTGTCATAGAAGGTCACCGATTTTTGAAGTCCTGACTACAGGCTTGGCTCAAGGGATCTATCATTTGTATATATGATTACTTAAATTCAGGCAAGTGACCCCTTAATGCCTTTTATTCATGATTTCCCTTTTATACAATACAAGGTTTCATCTTTTCTTAGAGCATCGAGCCATTATCCGTTTTTGGGTCCTTTTCTTAAGAGAAGTTTATTTACCAAATACCAAGTCTTCAAAGATTTGTGATGGGGGCAGAATGAAGTTTCTTTTTCTTTTCTTCTTATATTGGCATTATCTGGGGCAAAATCATGAACTTCAGCTATCCAAATTCATATCCACTTATATCAATGGGATATACTTGAAATTCACCGGATGCTTCTTGCATTATTGAAGCATTTGCGTTTCATCACAGACAACCTTTTTTATTCCTGCTACTTTGTGCTGAATGAATATTTTAGTGCAAATTCCTTCTTTCACGGTAACATTACTTTTCTGAAATAATGTCATGTAGGTAAGAAATTGCTGCTATCCTCATATCAAGAATGAGTGCTTGAGGAATTGCCTAATGAATCAGATTGGCCTTTAAGGAATTATTTATAGCTATCCTCTTTGTATTGTATATCATCTTGGTGTATGGGTGTTAGAGCTTCACGAAGGGAAGAGAAATAAACGCATGGTTGAGGTGAATCTCAACTAATTATCAGTATGGAGTAATTGGGGTTTGGCTTATGATATCGGAGGTTTATCCCAAAGTCTGCCATGGAAAGATTGGGTATTGAAAGTAAGTATTCCCTTCGTTCCGAAACTAATTCAGTCCATTTTATTCAAGTCTATAACCTCCCCCTATGTAAACTTTTGTATACTTTAGGTACGTAGAAACATAACATACAAACATACGCAGCAGAAATACATGTATCCACCCTAAAGGTTTACGATATACCTGATTCGATTGATTAGATCGATCACCTTTCCCACGTCACGTAGAAGATATGATCTTTAGTGTCTCCAAGCAACGGCCGGAGGAAAACCACAGTTTGGTAGAAAGCGAGAATCCCTCTTTTGATCATCCTGCAAGCCAACCCAAAGTAGAAGAGAATGAGAAAAGGAGACGATGGCTCTATGTTGTTTCTCTCTAGAAAAACTCTCTATATTGCATCATCTATCATATGTCTCATATGATACTCTAGTCCCCTATATATGAATATATATGGCACCCATTCATATGGATGGATATTGGGCCGGATCGGGTCCAATGGCTAACATACTCCCACTCCCACATTCGAGTGCGTACCGTCCATAACTTCCTTTGCTAGTTTCCTGGACCATTGATTTCCTGAGAATCTCCTCCTCCTCTCTCATTCCTACTCATACATAACATGTTGCTGCGGCGTGGACCGTTGAGAACCTGCAAGCAGATAGCCTTGCAGCCAGATCCGTTAGGACCGACACAAGGATCTCCCTAAAAAAAGACAACATAAACCATAAATATGTTAGGCTCGTGAAATCTCACACCCCAGATCCGATCAGACATGTCTGCTCAAGTACCTTCGATCCTTCTTAGAAGCGTACTCGAACACCTAGGTATACCTCTCGATTCATTACACTTTTAAACTTCGGCACCATGGCGTCAATAAGAGTTGACCATGCGATAGAATCAGGAGATATTCCAATCGATCTTCCTCCGGCTCTGAATAGTTAGGTCTGCTATTCACCCGCTTTCCTGATACTGCCCTTATATGCGGTATATTGTCATCGCAGTAGGAAATATCAGCTAAAGTAGCATACGCTCATAACATGCTACTTAGAAAACCCAATGTCGCTAAGGGTATAGACTGCCCGTCCTTTTGTGAAGGAGGTCGTCATAAGAGCTCACACAGTGAGAGAGATGGGATCCATTCCTCAACCTCCTTATGTGCATGATCCAAGCGCACATCGTATGACAACATGCCGCGGTATAAAATTCTCTCCATGAGAGCGTATGCCATTAAAGTTATACCGTACGGACCCAAGTCCAATCACCCCGTGATTCACTTGCCCGGCCATATCGCCCTGTGATATGCCTGGAATCTCCCGACAAGCTCGCACCCCGTACGACGTGTCAGACCCCTAGTCCGGCTATATGTAAACAAGTAAAAGTGGCCATGGGATAACCACTTCGATCGCTCGACCTATAGCACATGGCAACCTCATTCTGACCCGGCCAGGGCGACTTTATTAAGTGCTTCCACTGTCGCCATATCTAGTATGCAACAAAAAAAACAGTCACTGCTCTGAGCAGATAACGTTTGGCACTTGGTCTCATCTTCGTATGCTTTTCTAGTATAAAAGGGATCTCTCATGTGAGGGAGTTCCTACTTGCTGACGTATCTTTGTTAAATGTGTGCCCTGCACACATCGTGTACCCCATACATTTCGTGTTCGCTGTACACTTGTACTCCATGCCTGAAATAGTCATACAAAAATGTAGACATGTCCATCCCAGATCATAAAGAAAGAAAGCAACACAAAATCAATATCAAAATACGCATCTATAAAAAGTCGTTATCCATAATAATAATGCCAAAACATAAAAGTAAGGTCTATCAAGCTATCTAAAATACAATACGCCACCTAGGACGAAATCCGCACACGCATAGCGTTACTCAGCTGTTTCCTTCGTCATCGGATCCTCGATCGTCTGACCTGAAGAAAAAACCATATAGTTTAGACAACCTTCTCATGCCACTTATTTCTTGATGAAGTGTCGTTAAATCTGTAAGTGTTTCAACTTCCCATATATATGGGATTGTTTAAGTATGCTATCGTTGACCTGATATCATAATAAAGAGAAACCATATTTTCCTTGCGTGCGAAATCACGCGCAAACTTTCGAGAAATCACCTCAGCCTAAACAGCCCCTTTGGCGCTACTGAGGTAGCCGCATATTCCACCCCCATGGTGAAAAATCCACACCTCCTGTTTCTTACCACTCCGAGTGATGGCCCTGCCATTATATACAAGAAAGCACATGCGGATGTATGCATACTCAAGTTGCCGGCCTATTCAGCATTTGTATGTCCACATAACCGCAAACCATGATTCCTTATAGCACAAGGTATAGTGGGTTGCTCTACATAAATACCTAAAAATCCTCATCACTTCATCCTAACAAGCAGACCCTACTACTAAGTCCAATCGGTAAGGGTTATATGTCTGGTCAAGTACACACTGTGCATACATTAGACTACTGACTATGCAAAATGGAACCCACAAAATCCGTCTCTTTTTGTCGAAAGTTTTATAGCAAAAATCAAGGCTAAAACTATGTCCATTAGTAACTGGAATAATCAATTGCGGAGTGATTGTGGGCTGAACCGTTTTAAGACATATCTCATGTGAGTCTCCGAAAACAAATATAGGATGCTCTTGAAACAATTTCTCATGGATCCAATTTTCAAGCACAAACTCAACATCCTACGAGTCCTCTATAGCGAGAACTCACTCCAAGTGGCACTTATTGTTTCCAAGTCACTTTTGGTCATCATAATATCGTTCACAACAAGATCTTTGAACTCACAGTTGTCACATTCAATTATCGTCAGTCCATATCCAATATAGATTGATGACATCAAACCAATAACTGCTTGGATAAGCGTTTCAAGTCATAAATGGATTCTCCGAGTCGACTCGAGTCCCTTTGGCTTTGAAACCCGTAGGTAGATCTCCCAGATCTCCTTATCAAATCTCCATCGACAATACGATCTAAGTTCCCAGAACTAGTTCAAGATCTTTATGTGTAACGATTAGTTAGGGAAGGTGAAAATTACGCAAGTATCATCCCGGATGATAAGTGTCTATTCATTGTCCATCTATGCTAGGTAAATCCCTTCGCCAACAAACATGCCTTGTATCTTTCTACAGTATCATTCTCCTTTCGCAAGACTTCGAAAAACCCAATTTTTATCAACAGTCTCGCGATCGGTAGGATAATTGATGAAATCTCAGACTTGATCCTATAATTCTGACTCTTGCATCTATTCCATTGTCGTTATTCATTCCTTCATAATAGGCCCAGAAATAGCGTTCTCAAATGACTTGGGTTTCGCAACTAATGCAGAGTTACCATAGATATCTTTCCTTCGATATCGAAATATCGTCGGGATGCACAACACTATCTACAAGTCTCTTGAGGATTCGTGACTGGCTCCGAGCCATCAACAGAAATATCGCTCCTACTGTCGCCCGCCGCTAAAGGAACTAATTTCTTCTGCTCCGCTGACTGACTAGGAGTCCCCTCAATCTCGTAGAATCCCAAATCCTGATCTACTTCTTCCTTTTTGCGAAAAAAATCCTCCCGAGGAAATCGCTCGATGTTTCCTCCCTGAGGAAATCGCTCGTTTCTTCCCTGAAGAAATCGTTCGTTTCCTCCATGAGGAAATCAATGTCACACGACCAAATGTCAATCACAGTCCTATAACTTACTCATGAACACAAGTGACCTTCCAGATTTCTCGTTCATCCACTACTCATAAGGTGTTGATTGTACCGTCTTTGAAAAACACATGATCAAGAACTTAAGCCGCTATCAACAACGCATCTCCCAAACAATATGTAAGATTGACCTTTGCCATCATGTTCTTTATCATATCTAGGGTTTCATAATTCTCCTCTCTAAAACACCATTTTGTTGCAGAGTTTACGGTATCATCAGCTATCTGATGACTTTTTTTCCTTCATTCAGTTCTCTGAACTGCAAAAATAAATACTCATGGCTTGCTTACAGTTCCTAGAATTGCTTTGTGAAACACGCACAACCTTGTTTGCGTGAACTGACTCTTCACTTCACTAATATCACGTTTGATACAAATCAATGTTTAAATTCCGTATGAGATAAATAGCAATATTGGGTAATTATTAATGAAGGTATTAAATTAGGAAACTCCACTATGTGTTTTCACGTTTATTGGTTCGTATCTATCGGAGTAAATTATCTATAATGGATATTCAATGGTTTTACTCTGATAGTTTTGCCTTCAAGGTAACTCTCACAAGTAGATGGTTTGGTTTTGGCTCAAATGCCAACTCATCAACCCCAGATGGTTAAGTCATTATATTTATCTATTGAGCTAATCTACCGTGACACTCATGATATTTATAAAATGGTCGATTCTCAAAACCATAAGGCATTCATAAAATAGATTGTCCCGTTAAGCTATCCAAATATTCTAAGCCGAAACTGAAACTGTAACCGACGGGAAGATGATTTGTGGATAACTATCTGCATTCTCGATGCAGAATAGACTCATATATTCTCGACATGATTTGCTTCCACAAACTTATCTGTACCTAACAGAAGGCCTTCTTCCACTCAGTACCCTGATAGAAAATTTATTTATAGATAGCTATCTGCATTCCCGATGTAGAACATGCTCATATGTCATTGACACATGATCAAACTTTTCTGCTCCAAGCAGAAGGCCTATTTCTGCTCAGTACCCTGACGAGTGGAGCAGTTTAAATTCCCACGGTCAAACGTTGGACTTATTAGATCCATTATTACCTGCACATTTCTCCATGTCTGATTACTTAAGTTGTTGGCGCGTTATTCTTGTTTTCATAGCTCGATCGAACTCTTCTTGTGCCAGGACACCCGTCTTTGCGCACTGTTGACCTCGTCTACATATCAACAACGCTCTTGGTTCTATCGCCCCTGGTGATTAAACCTTAAACCTTAGTTACTCAAATGTACTAGCAAACGTTAACATATTTTCTTTCCGCATAACTAACTGCTTCATATATCGAGTAGAAAACATATAACCGCCTATTGCTATCGCTCAACACTCTAACCGGAGCAGCACTCTTCATATCCCGGATCGATGATATAATTCTTAAGTGTATCCACATTACAAGAATTGACTCATTATGTGAAAATAAGGTCAAATCAAGAAATAATGTAACGTTATCACATCGCATTGATTATCCTATAATCATCCCACCGGGCGTGCCATAATCTGTTTACTGCCGAAAACAGAGACGAAACCGCGTAGGTCGTCTTGCCTGAATTTGGGAGCAGATACTATTTGGTTTTATCCGTCCACCTCTCTGAAAATGCCAAGTTGATTTATGACACCGTATATCAGAGGTTTAGACAGATACGGCCGTTGTAGCGGACTTCGTCAGATTCCCCCTCGTGTACGAGGGGTTTTTGATTGTGGGGATGCTCTTCCCTGCAGGCACAAGCCCCTGCAGTTAATTACGTTGTCGTATCGCGGTAACCACTTTCTCCTTCTTCAGATGGTCACTTCGTGTTGTATGTGTTTGTTTTGTTTTTAGTTGCTCGTGGATTGTATACGGAGACTAATTTATATTGTTGCCCGTAGGGCGTGGATTAGTCCAAATCCTTATTTTCTTAGATTTGGGTTTGGGTTGGTTTAAGGATCGTTAATCTTTATTTCAGATTAAGATCAACTTAAACGTTTGTTGAAAATACGTTAGTCTAATTTTAGGCTAAGATCTACTCAACGGGATTTTAGATCTTTTAGATCCAACGAAAGAGTATTTGGACTCTATTGTTTTAGTGTAATGACATTGCGGTCCATTGGGTTTAAGGACATCGTAGTCCATAGAGTTTAAAGATATCATAGTCTGTGTTTAAATACGTCATAGTCTAGTTTAAAGACATTATAGTCTGTGAGGTTTAAAAACATCATAGTCTGTAAAGTTTCTGGTTGTCGGGACCCGCTACATCTCTGAAGACGTTGAAGAATTACAACGACACATATCAAAGGTGTGAAGAGATGTACCCTTAAACCGATGTTAGTTGAGAGATCTGTAGTCAAGGTTTGGGACTAAGCCCAATTAAAGAGATTGTGAGCACATGGGCCCAGTTAATCTGAATTGAGGACTTGTGGCCGACTTGGGCTCAGTCCACTCAGATTTGAATAAAATGTTGAACATTTGTTTGGGCTCAGTCCCTTATGGTTGAATAATTCTGAGCATTAATTTGGGTTCTGACACCCCTCTTTCTTTTGTTTTTTTATTGGGTGTTGAACACTCTTTATGGCGCAGAGTGTTTTATGTAAAGAACACTTTGTGTTCCCTCAGCGCACACGTGAGGAGCACGTGGTACGCTTGGCGCTGAGCGCCAGACCTGGAGCGCTGAAGCGCTTCTTTTGAAATAGCACACACGTGAGGAGCACGTGGTGCGCTTGGCGCTGAGCGCCAGACCTGGAGCGCTGAAGCGCTTTTTTTGAAATAGCGCACACGTGAGGAGCACGTGGTGCGCTTGGCGTTGAGCGCCAGACCTGGAGCGCTGAAGCGCTTCTTATGAAATAGCGCACACGTGAGGAGCACGTGGTGCGCTTGGCGCTGAGCGCCAGACTTAGAGCGCTGAAGCGCTTCTTTAACAGTTCTGGTCAGTTCTGTGCTCTGAGAATTAAATTCTCGTTTATAAGAAACTTTGTCTCATGGATCTAAAAACTAAGTTCTTCTTTTTATGAAGAGATATTATGATCTCTTCTGTTTTTGTGAAAGACTTTGTCTTACAGATCTGTGATCTAGAAAAAAGAACTAAGTTCTTATTTTTTTTATCTAAAGATGCTATGATCTCTCTTCTTTTTATTTACCTTGAAGAAGGTTCTTCTTCTTAGAGTTTGCTTTTCTCTTTTTCTTTTTTGAGAACTTGAAGTTTATGGGGGGTCCCTTTGTGCAAGGCTTGAAGTCTTGGGTCCTTTATATATAAGAGCCTAATTTGTTGAATCAGTTAAGGAAATCTTTCTCTGATTGATTTGGGGATGTTTTCCCACCATTGGATCTTTAATCCTATGGCTTCTGTTTTACAGAAGACAATCTTCTTTTTTTTAACAAGATTGAGAAAATATTTTCCCATACAGAACTTATTCTGTATCTTGGTGATTTTTAATCACCATTGGATCTTTTGATCCAACGGTGCTCCGATTACAGAGCACAATCTTTCCTGTTTGAAAAGATTTGAGGAGTATTTCCTCAACAGAATTTTATTCTGGTAATTTGATGATTTTTTAACCATCTTCGTTGGATCTTTGATCCAAGAGTGGAGAACATTTAGTTCTAGCGCTGGCGCTCTCGTGCTTTGCACGTGAGGCGCTGCCTCAGAGTCTTTGACTCTTGGCGCTAGCGCACTTAGCGCTAGCGCTCTCATGTTTTGCACGTGGGGCGCTGCCTCAGAGTCCTCAGCGCTAGCGCTCTCGTGCTTTGCACGTGAGCGCTGCCTCAGAGTCTTTGACTCCTAGCGCTGGCACTCTTGGCGTGAGCGCTCTTATGAGGTGCTGCCTCATTTTAAATTTTAAATTTTGAAATTTTAAATAGAGCTTTGCTCTCTGATCGGGGGAAACAAGCTTGTCTCTTGACGCATAGATACCCTGTAACTACTACTCAGCATAAACTACGGGTGCTCGACAATAAATCATATGATCACTCATGGTATCGCTCTTCATCACGTCCAACACATAGAGCGATCCTAGATACGCCAATCCTCCGAATATCGCTGCATCTCAATAGTGCTGCGTTGTGTAGCCCCGCTACATTGCTGCCATCTCGATGGTGCTGCGTGATGGTGCTGCGTCGTGTAACCCTGCCACATCGTTGCCATCTTTATGGTGTTGCGTCGTGTAGCCCTGCTACATCGCTGCTGCCTTGTCACTAACATCCAAGTCTTTCAGCTTCTTCATATAACATTAAACTGATATTTCTACCTTGTTATCATCATCTACCACTCATCCCTGGTGAGACTAACGATAATTGACTTTATTATGGACGTGGTAAAACTATGGCACATAATGGAGTACCGTTCTTTCCCAAAGAACATTTCGACTCAATCCATCTTAACAAAAATAATAAATCTACACCTCGAAGAAAGAGAAGAAGACCTATGGCCCCCAACCACATCCTTCAAAAGTATAAAATTTAAAATTTTGTTAAAATGATTGAAAAACGGATTATAGATTTCCTAGAAACGGAATAGCTTGGATGGTTGAATCTAGACTCTTGTCTCCTCTCAAAATCTTCCACTTAAAATTTGTCCGTTTAATACAATATGCGTCTTTATATATATAATATGCCATGCACATCACAAATGCAACAATCATTCTAAAAAATTTCATTTTCATTAAACTACCACATCTAATCCTGTCCGTTTTATTAGGGTTTTTGTTTTTTTCATGAAACTAACATGCGTCCCAGGCACTCCCACTGGAACAACCATCCATAAAATCTCTAAGATTTTATATGAGTAAAAAATTTAAAACCTTTTGGTGAGCAAACAGAATTTTCGAAAAAACATAACTTTCAGAGTTAATAGCAAAACTCTTAACTAACTCAAAACTTGAGTGGGAAATCCAAAAAGAAAAAGAAAAAACCAAAAATAATTCTCAATTTTTTGGATTTTTTCGGCAATTTTCGGCAATTTTCTGGATTTTCTTTAATTTTTATTTTATTTTTAAAAAAAATATAAAATTGAGTCGGCTCTGAGCCCGGCTCGGGCTGCCATGGCCAGCCTGCCCCCTTTTTTTTAAAGTTATTTTCTGGATTTTCCCAGAAAATCAGAAAAAAATAAAATAAAAAATCAGAAAATTGTTTTTTATTTTCCAGAAATATTTTTTTGTTAAAATAATATTAAGCCCTCTACCAAAATAAAAAAAAAATTTGGTTCCAAACCAAAATCCCAAACAAGTATATTTGATTCCAAACGAAAATCCCATAATTCCCACAAGTTTTCTTTTAACAAGAAAAAAAAATAATTTAGGGTTAAGATTTTAAAAAAAATTGCGACTTTACCGCCATTAATGGTCACCAAAAGAGAGAAGAAATTAATTTTTTTTTCTTTTTACACAAAACGATCCAATCTTTTATAAAAAGATTTATCTCACTATTTGGTCCATGGGCAATTTTATATCAACGAAACTAATTTTTTTTTACATTAAAACGTTATAATAACATATCTAATGTATGGTGACAAAATGATGCAAAATCGATAGATCTATGAAAATCCATCAAAACGATAACCCTAAAAATATAGATCTATCATAAAATATTTTTAATTTTTTTATGATATATGTTTAGATAAAAAAAAAACGCAATTTTTGAGTTGCTAAAATTTTAAAATCACATATCGACATTATCTATGAACATGGCTATGTCTAGCTCTGATACCAATATACATTTTAGGTGATGTAGATACAAAACATATAAACATACGCGGCCGAAATACATGTATCTACCCTAAAGGTTTACGATATATCCGATTCGATTGATTAGATAGATCACCTTGCTTATGTCACGCAGAAGATCTGATTTTTAGAGTCTCCAAGCAACGGCCGGAGGGAAACCACACATTGGTAGAAAACATGAATCTCTCTTTGATCAATTGCAAGCCAACCCAAAGTAGAAGACGATGAGAAAGGAGAAGATGGCTCTCAACCGTTTTTCTCTCTGGAACACAAAAGATTCTCCAATTTTAAGTATGGTCTTCTTAATTAAAGAAGTTTGGAAAAAAAGTTTATACACACAGGGAACACAAAAGATTCTCCAATTTTAAAAGTATCGTCTTCTTAATTAAAAGCATTCTACTTTATTTCATATTTACAGTGGGATGCATCCTGTCTCCTGTAGTGATTGATATGCCTATCCACTTTCTGAGGGTACTTAAAAAAAGACATTTTATGCAGGGAAAAGAAAATTGAAGGATAAAATTTGAGAAATACGTGGAATTACTCCATCTCCCGAATGAATTTTGGAACTTTTAACATTTCCTTATATTTTTGTTTATCTTAATCAAGATAGATGATTATGATGTAATTAAACCTTTTTACTACTATTAATATACAATTGAGATAAGCAACGGCTCAACTTTTGATTATAAAACGGGAAAACATAGCACCGCGGCAATTTCAACACATTGAAGAGGTTGCAGACCGAGATAACGACAGTGTTTTATGGCAGTTTGTTGAGACTTGATTTCTCCTGTAGTTATTGGATTTTTTTTTGTGGCTCGTTTTTTATTTAAGCTATTAACAAATGCTAAATGTTCCATAATAGAATTCCAATATTATTGATTTCCTTTGGTGTAGATTTATATCAAATATTAAATGGTTCCCTAAAGTGTTATTTGGTTTTGCTTCTGACAATTTAGTAAATCATAATCTTTTAATAGGTATATATTTGAAATCCTTAAGCTCTCCTAATTTCAGGTAGTTTATTAGATTTTTCAACTTCGGAGTGGAAATTAAGGTAAGATGTGGGCAAAAGACAAGAGGGTAGCTTATTCATAACTATTTCAGTTTCAGATATCACTGTTCTTTTTGTTCTTTGTTTTATATTTTCTGGATGTAGACTTTTTGGAATCGTGCTAGCGACCTCCCATTTTTAAACGGAAAGTTTCGGCGTAAGAGCTATGCTCCTTTTGTTGCTGATATCACTTTGGTGGAAAATAGGTGGAAGTCTCGATTGTAATGCTATTTTTTAAAAGCAAATGTTGCATGAGCCTGACTGTTGTAAATGTTGTGAGAATTATGAATGATGTTGTTTTGGTAATTACCAATTGTAATTTTTAGCACAAACGGCAAAGAGTGAATATTCTGAGTTCATTTTTAACACACCTAATTAGGTGTGGGCTGACAGTGTGCCATCTCCTGCCACCCCGGCCACCTCTCGCCGCCGCCACAAAAAAAAAACCCACCAAATGCATACTATCTCCGTAGCACTACGGAAAACATTGCTAAAATTCAGCGAGATTAAAATTTCTTAATCTTTAATCTTGGGAGGATTTTTAAAAAAAAAAAATTAGATTTTATTTTAAAAATACCATCCAGATATCCTATCTTAAATATTTAGCAAGAAAGGAAAAAAGTTGTGGAAATTCAGGGGCATTTAGGGAAGAGAAAATGGGGATGGGTCGATCGCAGCCCCATGCGGTCGTGCGACTCTGCTTCAGGTGTGAGGGTCGTCCCTTAACCGAGGGGTCCCACACTTGTCTCTCTCTATGGGGACCACAATCACTACTAATGAGGCTGCACTGGACTGCCCCTTTAACCTTTTTTAAAAATGGGGGTTTTACTTAAAACACCCCAAAACTGAGCTAATTACTAAAAAAAACCCAAAACTTGATATTTGCTTATTACCCAAAAATGTTTAAATTGCATTATTTTATCCTTACTGGCCCTTTCGTTTCACTTCGTTAGTCAATTAACGAAGGATGTCAGGTCAGGATTATCAAACCCTCCCAACCCACTCGTATTCACTCTTCTTCATCTAAAATTCCAAACCAAAACTCCCGGTTGAGGAAGAAGACCCATTTTCCCAGCCCATATTCAAAATTAGGGTTTCAAATTTCCATTTGGCGATGGAAAATGGGTTCTCTTCCTCAACCATGAGTTCTGATTTGAAATTTTAGATGAAAAAGAGTGAATACGAGTGAATTAATGGGGTTTGATAACCTTAAGCCGATTTACTTCGTTAATTGACTAATATAGTGAAGCGAAAGGGCTTAATGGAGGTAAAATGATTTAATTTAAACGTTTTGGATAATAAGTAATCATCAAGTTTTGGGTTTTTTAAGTAATTAGATCCGGTTTTGGGGGGGCTTTAAGTAAAAAACCCTTAAAAAGGTAAATTGTCAAAAAGCCCCCGGTTCGCTCAGGAGTTGTCTAAAAACCATTGTATTTTGTTCAAAATTTTTGTGAAAAAACTTTTGGTTGTATTTCATTTAATCCTTATATTTTCTCAATTGTTTGGATATTACATGCAACTGCTTAGATATTACAGGTAACTGCAACTGTTTAGATATTACAGACAACTGCTTAAATATTACAGGCAAATGCTAAGATATTACAGGCAATCAGTATACGGGTTTTTGATTGGACCCAGGTTTTTTATAACAAGAGCTAAAAGCCCAGGGGTTTTTATACAAGTTTGAATCAGGCCAGGGGATTTTTGACAATTTACTCTTAAACAAATAACAATAGAAAGAAAGAAAAGAAAATTCATGAATTTAATAAAAAAGAAATGCAAACAATGGCTTCTGCTGCCAGGCCCTTTGCTTCCCTCAAACCTCCATCGCCTTCAACTCTCAAACAACAACAACAGAAGAAATGCAGAAGGGACGCTGTCTACGTGGCATCTGTGCCACTGAGAGCAGCGAAGGGCCCACCACAGCTGCTGATGTCGGCTGCGTACTCCTTGAATCTTTGGGAGCTTCAGCACTTCATGGTCATCATCAAACCAAGCACATCTCAATCCAAGGTCTCTTGTTTTCCCCGCGTTCAATCTCAAAAATCTAATTTTTTAAGAGTTGGCAATTGATTGTTCTTATTATAGTTGCTATTGCTGAGATGGGTATCTCTGGTTTCTATTGGAAATTGTTTGCAATTAGGTTTTGTTCTTGGTGGACTTACAATCCACTGCAACTGTTTGATGAATTGTGTATGTGAAGAACATCCACCTTGTACTTGGAATTTGCTTTTCAATTTTTGATTATAGGAAAATATGGAGGAATAGAACTGGTATTCTAGGATTATGACACAATGTCGGAGTGATAGAATCTATGACTCGAAGTACGTTGCTCCATAGCCGGCATCATTAATGGTGGAGAGCAAGTGGCCATAAGCTTAGCAACTAGTTGAATATTGAACTCAGTTCAATTCTTCTTCATTCCATCACATTATCATGGTCATGGGTCTTTTCCCCTCACATCGTATATACTCGTACCATTGTGTGCCTATTTGGCTATCTGTCACACTTTCTTATTATACGCTAGCCCTTGTTGCCATACTTATTCCTAGTTTTTGATGTTGACATTCTTGTTTTTGCTACATCTTCCTTGTGGGCCTCTTTTGGATGTCAATCACACCAGCCCATATCTCTGTCCAAGCCCATAGTAAAACTATATATAATATAGGTCGTAACTTAATTCAAGCGGGATTTGCACCAAGACAGCTTTACCACTATGCTATACGGGTAAATTGAACTAAAATACCTTTAATTACCATGGCTTTTCACTGATACTTCAAAGTCTTTTAATTGCAGTAAAATACCATAAACTGCGGATTTCGAGGGGTTTTCACTAAAATATCCTCAAAAGTAGCACTCGAGGTATTTTAATGTAATAAAAAACTTTAAGGTTTTTTGTTAGGGAAAAACCATGATAGTTAAAGGTATTTAGTGTAATTCATCGTATGATATAAGCTGTTACATGATGCAAGCGGGTTTTGAACACTGGACCTCTTGCTCAATTGCAAAGAGGATATACCGCTAGGCTATACCGTTATAGTGGGTCCCCGTCAAGTATATTGACATAATCAAGGATATGTACGATGGAGTAGTGGCAAATATCAGAACCTGCGGCGGCTTAACGAGTGATTTTCCGATTACAATTGGTTTACATCAAGGATTTGCATTAGGTCCATTACTGTTTACCATCGTGATGGATGAACTTACTAGAACTATCCAAGATGAGGTACCTTGGTGTATGCTATTTGCTGATGATATTGTTCTAGTAAATGAGACGAAAGCAGGGGTTAATGCCAAATTGGAATTATGGAGGCAAACATTGGAATCTCGGGGATTCAGATTGAGCAGGTCCAAGACAGCATATATGCATTGCAAATTCAGTAACCAGAGAAGTCAAAACCATATTGGTATAACATTGGAAGGGCAAGAGATATCACCGAGCGACCAGTTTAGATATCTAGGTTCCATCATCCAAAAGAATGGGGAGATCGATAGTGATGTTAATCAAAAGATCCAAGCTGGTTGGTTGAAATGGAGGAGTGCAACATGGATTTTGTGTGATCGTAACTTTCCGTTAAAATTGAAAGGGAAGTTTTATCGGAGCGCTATTCGGCCTGCCTTATTATATGGTACAGAATGCTGGGCTCCTAAGAAGCATCATACACAGAAGATGCACGTAGCGAAGATGCGCATGCTTCATTGGATGTGCGGTAACACTGGAAAAGATAAGGTGCGAAATGAGGATATTCATGCAAAAGTTGGTGTAGCACCTGTGGAGGAGAAGATGCGGGAAAACCGGCTAAGATGGTTTGGTCATGTGCGACGCAGACCTATGGAAGCACCGGTTCGACGAATAGATACTCTCGATATGTGCAATGGCAAAAAGGCAAAAGGGAGACCGAAGAAAACATGGATGGAGGTGATACAAAACGATATGGTTGCCAAAGGACTCGATGAAAGTATATTGTTCGATAGGAGTGAGTGGAGGCGGAGGATTCATGTGCTGGACCCGACGTGATTCTCATGTTGGTTCATGTAGCCTACCCCATATGCTTGGGATAAAAGGCTCAGTTGTTGTTGTATATACCGCTAGGCTACACCGTTATAGTGACACTCACGAATTATATTAAGTTCACTAAGACATGCATCTATC
Source organism: Agapanthus africanus (assembly GCA_030015575.1). Taxonomy (NCBI): domain Eukaryota; kingdom Viridiplantae; phylum Streptophyta; class Magnoliopsida; order Asparagales; family Amaryllidaceae; genus Agapanthus; species Agapanthus africanus. The sequence continues at coordinate 23,051,541 of JASDDO010000016.1, forward strand.
CAAGGTTCGAGCTCGTCCGAAATCACTGATACGTGATCTTGTATAGGTTTCGGTGGAGACTGATACGAAACCAACCATACAATCAGGTTTCAGCCGAAATCTGAAATAACTATTTTCCCCCCGTTTTTGCTATCATCGTGATCATTATAGGCCTTCATTGTTAGATCTCGGATGTTTTCATGGCGAGTAGATGTTTTCATGGTGAGTAGTCGTTACTTGCTCGTCAAAGACGGTTGATCTTGACTATTAAGAAAGTTATAAGAAAAAAGAAAACCCATCGAGCAGATAGAGATAAAGGGAGAGATATGAGAGAGAGGGGATTGAAAAACAACTGGTTAGGCCTATTTTTTTAGCTTTCGGCGCTGTCTAATTATTTTGTATGAATTAAGTGCAGAATCAAGATTGAGACCATAGATTTCATTTATGATACAGCTGGTCAGGTTATTTTCATTCTAAGAGGGCCACAAAAGTCGACCCAAACCTTATATTAATACTTATCTAATTACACTTTTCAATGTAATTTGTATTGGGTTTTGTCTTGGCTGGATTTTTTTAACACTAAGATCATTGTCTTGTGATATACAACTATAAATTTAATATATCTACATATATGTATGTATGTATTACCGTCAAAACCGAAACCTGAACCGAGATAAGCGAAACTAACCGAAATCCACCGAAACTAATAAAATTTTGAGAGACCGAAACCGAATCTGAAACCGAGTTCTCGAACCTTACATCTATCACATGTGGCTGCGAGGCACTCACCACTCATCTGCAAATCAGTAATACAATAAGAGATGTCTGTGTTTATCTTCCCATTTGTTTATAACGATAAGATTAGCTGTGAAATCAATTAGGACCAGTTCCTTGTTTAAGAAGGTCTCTATATAATATGAGGTTAACTGATGACAATACATGAAAATCAATATAGGTGATTAATTTACTACAGCTTCACTCTGCATGCCAATTCTGAAAAACGTGTCAATAATTTAGTCTATTGCAGTAATCATAGCTTTATCGGAAGTGGTGTTGAATGCTAAACATCTAAGTAACCTTAAGTTGGATTTTACCACAAATTGTTACCAACAGTATGCCAAAATCTTTATTATGTTGTATGCGCCATGGAGTTCTGTCCAAAACCAAGCGCCTATATTTCAGAACTCAGTGATGTAACTTAAGATTTCTTTATATATATGTGTGGCATCATCATTATAAACCAAACTAAGTTAGATTTCCTATGATGATAAAATTACAATACTGCTTATCATTTGCAGGCAATTGTTTTTGATTTTCAACCTCAAGATCCTGAGAATGTTTATGTAGCACTAGCAGCTCTTTTTGGGAGACCAGTTCCAGGTGAACTTTCAAATTGTAGACCATAATTTTCGGGTTATGGTTTCTGCAGGAATTTGATTTTATTTTGGCTTATGCTTGCAGTTCTATGGCCATGATTCGGGTATTTTATTTTATGTTCACCATTACAGCATCAGAAAAAAACGAAAAAGAAAAAGAGAAAAAACCGGAAGAAAGATGCCCTTCTGAAGTTATATGCTTTGCTCTTCAATGATTTAAACAGTCGAGAAGAGGCTGAAGTCTCCGTACTAGCTTGTTATATAATAACGTGTCGACATATTTATAATGTTAAATATAGCATTAGGACAATCATTGTAACTAAAGGCATTTTCTTTATCACCTCAGTGTTCATAACAGTTGCTGGTTTTTTCCATACAACACCTTGAAGTTCTAACCTCTATCAACATCTCTTAGGTGTCGTTCGGAAGAGAAACTTGAGTAGGCTGCCCAAGAACAAGTGCTGGTTTATTGGATTCTCGCATGAAGGTGGTGTTGATGCAGCCGATAAGTTTAATGAAGGCTGGTCAACCGATCTGATAGTCTGGAAGCATGATTGTCGCCATTACACCAGAGGTAACATAAATCCTTATAGTGCTCATATTTAAATACTCTTTTCTTAACCTGCTCCCACATGATATATATCATGAACTTATGCTTTAGAATTTATTTTTGTTTTAATTCATTGAATGCATATGCGTAAAGAGCTCATGGAATTGTCACAAGGAAGTCACAAATACAGAGCTTAAGAGATCAAGCCTATCTATTGAGAGGGGGGGGGGGGGGGATCCCGCATGGGCCCACGACCTTTTATCTCAAATAATTATAATTTATTTAATCATATTTCTTCAAAAGTTATTTAAGCCTATTTCGATCTTGTCTCATTAAAGGATTAGTTGAAAGCCTCACTGGAGAGCAAAGCGTGATGGATTTATTAAGATCAACTTCGGGAAAAGAAGTCATCCTTTAGCGAAGCAAGAGAACGAAGTTAAATGTTGATATTCCGCCATAAATGTATATTAGAGTTTATTGCAAGCTATAATTTGGATTGTAAATGTGTAGAAATCATATATGGAACCTTATTAAGAAGGAAAAAGAAAAAAAAAGCCTAATCTTGAATATATTGTACACTTAGATTTTTTGAGCAAAAAGTTTAAATTTGGCAAATCATCATAATGGAAAGTGTTCACTGTTTTCTGATTTCTATGAAGTTTTAGTAATCTAAGCGCCAAAGGCTTCTGGCACATGAGCAAATCAATGTACTAGTCATTTCATGTAAAATTAGCAATATCAAATCAAGAAGGTTACGAGGGAAAAAAGATTTGGTAATTTCCTACTTTCAGGCAAAGGATTATGAAGAATCGTAGAAAAAGGAAGAACGGGGTTTTATTTAAAGAAGATAAAGTGGCTTTAAGAAAGTTTTAATGGTTAAATGAGTCAGCATGAGTAAGCTTGTGGAAGAGGAACATCTATAATTAAACAAATTATAGACTTGGCTAAGCATTTTAAGGAACATAAGGATCCTTTTTGGGTGCTCACAAGTAATCACCGTTAGGATTTTGTACTCTAAAGAAAGTTTCATCAAATGCTCTATCTAGTTAATTTAATTTATCTTTCCTTTAGAGGCATTTAGAATAGATTTTGATTTTACCATTTATGATCAAGGCAAGATATTGGATTTGTGTTATGTTCGCATAAATTTTATTTATGCTCGGTACGAGTTGTTTCTACAGATGCACTCTAAAACCTTGGACGGTAAATATTAGCTTTAACCAATACCTTCTGTGTTTGAGTTTTAGCAAGAAACATTCTCTTAGGTTGCCAAACAAACCTGTAGCCGATCAAGACAAATGTTTATTTCGATCCTCGACTTATTTGTTTTAGTCTAACATATGCCACATTATCTTTGATCTATGAGTAAAACTTTCCTGTCAAAACACTGTGGTGGTTTTTTGGGCTTTAGCTCGTGGATACAAGTTAAAATATTATTTGGCAAACAACCCAAAGATTTGGTATAAAGTCTTTGTACTTGTTGATAACCAAATAATTGTTATTCAGATATTATACCTTTTTTTAATGTTGGTTTCATTACTAGTTCTAGTTTGGAACCATGTGTGCTTAAATAAATTGTTGTAAGAATTATGTATCTACTGCGCAACGGAAATCCAAGACTTTTGTTTTACGGTAGATTGAAAAAAACTTTCCGATGGATTCTAAATCATATGAAAAGAACACACTAACAACACACAAGATTTACCCAGATTCGGCACAACTAGCATCTAATCTTGCAAATCGCGACCCAAAATTGCACAATGAGAAAGAATTACAAGAGATTACATTGACTTCTCATCCTCCTTTACAAAAAAATACGCTCTTACAAAACCTTTCTCTATCTCACGACCGTGCTTGGCCGCCCTCTCCGACTCTAATCAAACCCTAGATTATTAGAGAATTATGGATACATAAACCCTAGAGAAAACATCATATTTATAGAGTAAATAAATGTTAGGAGATAAATCCATATTTAAAATAGAGATAAATATTAATTTAATCTAGAGATTAGATTTAAATCTAAACTAAAAAGATTAGATTTAAATCCTAACCAATCCCTAACTAATTTGAATTTAAATCAAATTCAACAATGTTCAACTTGATTCAAATTCGCCATAATCTCTTCACTTTCTTAATACCTTGGAATTCCGTTCTCATCGCCTTTTGCCCGAAGACATCTCAACAATTTACTAGGCAAATCTTGAATTTAGACCGGATCATGTTAGAAATGCGTCTGTCGGATTCTCTAGAATACCTATCTTCGTAAGAGACATTATCTTCTTCTTGGGCTTTAAGAACACTCCCGCCTTCTTTAGAACATCCAAATCCAATAACGTTCGCAAATAGATAGTCTCTCTGACCGCCTCTATGATAGCAACTTTGTCTCCATTATCAATACCGCGATACCGGACCGATTTAGATAGAATCGGTTAGTAAGAGATTTCTTCTTGTAAAGGGACTCCAACTTGTTCCACAATCCTACCATTGTCATCTTTTGTGCCACTTCGCAAAGAACCTTATCGGCAATTGAAAGCTGAATCGAACTGTGAACTTTGTCTAACATCTCCTCAATCTCAAGTTCTCAATTGCTGTGGTCGCCGTCGGAATCCTGTCTTTTACAAAGACAATTTTGTGCACACCTTATTGTTTTAGCAGCGCCGTTATTTGCAATCACCATAGACTGAAACTGTTGCGTCCATCGAACTTTTCTATCCCGTAATTTGTAGACCTTATCTCCCAATCAACTCCAAAATGCGAACTTGACGCTTTGATACCACTTGTAAGGATTACATATCTACCGCGCAGCGGAAATCCAAGACCTTTGTTTTAGGGTAGATTGAGAAAGGCTATCCGACAGATACCAAATCACGCGAAGAGAACACACTAACAACACACAAGATTTACCCAGGTTCAGCGCAACTAGCGTTTAATCCTGCAAACCGGAACGAAAACTTCCACTATGAGAAAGAATTGTAAGAGATTTGATGGAGGTTATGATCTCCCTCAGATGCTGTCCTCCGTCGATCAGGTGAGCACGATTTTGAACGGTTGTGATTTGGTTTGAGGGTTGAGTGTATGGATCTCAATAGGTTGGTGTCGACGCCTAGCTATCTGCAAAGGAAGTCCCGGGGTGGATGACCACCGTAGGACCCTTCGACGATCAAGTCAGTACCGTGGAATAAGAACAGAGTAGCGGCCTATTGGAATGAATTCGAATTACCCGAGCCGTCTGAAAGAGGGGTTTATATAGTGGTCGCGTGGAGTGAGCCGGCGCGAGATTCTTGCTGTTAGTTATGCCTCTACATTACGCTCGCGTTGATGGCGGGATCCGCCCATTAATGGGGGAATGCGCCCGTGTGGGACGTGGAACGTGGGGCGGCGGATATCTCACTTTGGCGAGATACGCGGAGCCGTTGCGGGGGCGCTTGGGCTCCGCGCTCTCGGTTGATCGGGGAAGGTGAGGAAGCTCGGCCTGTCAGATGGTTCGGAGACGAGCCGGGAGGCCGAGGAAGCTCAGACCTTGCAACAGTTCGGAGACGAGCAAGGAGGCTGTGGAAGCTCGGTTGTAGGATTGCTCGAAGGTGAGTTGATGACTCATTGCTAGGCGAATATGGAAGGTATTCCGGGGAGGTCTCCGAAAGGCCAGATGCAACCTCGGAGGCGAGGTGCCGAGGAACGTCTCTAATGCATCGGGCTTATTCCAGCTCCATAGCCTTCGGGACATGTCATCCGCTACGTGTCGTGATCTGGGGAATTCCCACTTGTGGGCATCATCATTAGCCCCCACTCTCGTTTCGACTTATTTATGGATTGGGTCGAGAGTGGTCTGCTTGGTTTCCTCTGCTCAGCTTGGTGCTGAGATTTCTTCATGGTGGATTGTTCGGGAACGACATGGCGTTTGGCAGTTGCGTCATTTTGATTTTCGAGTCCACGTGGCGTTTCACCGTGCACCTAAATTTTCGCACGTATCCCCGATGACGTCAGCGGATCGGTGAAATGATTGCGCTTTAAAGAGGGGGCGCCGTTTCATTTGATCGTTAGTTAGGCTACGGGCCATGTGTCCAACGTTGGTTGGCGGGACGCGACAGGCTGTCTTTGACTCCTGCCATGAAGAGACGTCTTCAATGGTCGATCGCCACGTGGAGCCTCGACGGCCGCTAGGTGCTACGCTTCGTTTTGACGGGAATCGATCTGGGCCGTAGGTTGTTCTCTTTGGAGTGTATAAATAGGAGGGGACCATCCTAGGGCCGACACTTTATCTTTGTTGTCTTTCATCGTTTGAAGATTGCCCGATGCACCCCCGCTTAGGTCGGATCTTCTGCTGAATTTTTCTCGGTAAACTCTTTCCTTGAATCAGATGTCTTCCTCCGAGATGTCTGTAGATGTAGTAGGGGTAGAGTCGGGCGATGAGGCTCCAGTTTCTGGGGCTGAGTCCAGTGGGTCTTCCTCCTCCTCGGCTTCAGGAAGCCGAGAGGGTTCTTCTTCTACTGCGTTTTCTGTGTCAGACTCGCCCCCCCAGAGTCAGGGCCGTCCTTGTCACTCGCCGTCGGGCGGCGACAAGGGCTCCCAAGGTGCACATCGGGAATACCCGCGATGCGCTCTCCGTCTTGAATCGTCTGGACGAGCTTTCCGACATTCGGACTAGATTCCATATCCTTTCTGGCTATTCACTCCGTCTGGCCAGAGAGGGTGAGTGGGCAGACTAGGTGCGGGGCAAGGAGATTTCTCTGTATCCGGAAGCATTCCGGATAGGGATGCGTTTGCCCTTCTCATCCGAGATTTGTGCGGTGCTTCATTGTTTCTGTCTTGCCCCGGGCTAACTAGCGCCGAACTCGTAGAGGATCCTCCTCGGGTTTCTGGTCTGGTTAAAATGTGATTGGATCCGCTTCGATTTGAGTCTTCTCCTGTCTTTTCTTTGTTATAAAAATCACCTCGGGACTAGTAAAGAAGAGCCGAACTGGGTGTATCTGTCGTTTAAATAACGTAAGGATAGAGCAACCGGGTCTGGGGTAGTGGTCGTCCCTTCCATCCATGAATGGAAGGAGAAGTTCATTTTCGTCGGTCCTCCAGAGGATGAGGATTGGCCTGTGTCTACCCAGTGGCACATGGTCGACGCAGTCGAACGCCCTCGAGATGAAGGTGGTGTCCCAGTGGGAACTGATTCGGCGGGCTAATGTCCTGCTCTCCGAGCAGGTACTGAGCTGGGTCGGGCTCAGTCCTGCACGTTTTTTGGATAAGTTAGGACTCCCGACAATCTGTTTAGACTTTGCCAAAATTCTTTTGCCGTTCCTGTGTTGCTGACCCTTTCCTTTTTTGCTTTCTTGCAGAACCCATGGACCGATTAAAAATTATGGCCGCTATGGCTGCCAACGCCCAGGGAAGGAAGACCGGTGGCGCCAGCTCGTCCCGACCAGGTTCGAACACTGCTCCTAGGCAGACTCCTCCGGCCAAGATTCCCGCGGCGTCCTCTGTCCCGGAGGAACGCCGCGGGGGACAGAAACAAGCACGGGACCCGACGCCTCGGGTCATGACGGAGGTGACTCCCCCGCCGAATCCCCCCTCAAGAGATAGAAGCGGGTGTTTTCTCGGCCATCCCCTACCGGGATTCAAGTGCAGGAGGATGACTTCTGCATCGAGGTGCCCTCGGAGTTATCCGTGGCCGACAGCTTGCTGGCGGATATGGAGAAGGCGGCCCGGGCCAAGATTTCCCGGGGCACCATAAAGACCTAAGTAGCCGCCATAGCTTAGGAGACGGTTCAGGTCGGTAGCTTTCTTTAAAAATTTCTTAAGCTTTATTTCCTCAGTTTCAGTTCTTGAACATGTTTGCTGTTTTCCTCAGGTCCTTCAGCACTGCGCTCTCCTTGTAGCCATGGAGTTCGAGGAGATCGCCCCGGCAATGAAGAAGGCGGGCGCATCCTCCTCGTGAGAGGAAGAGCTTCTTCTTCAATTGCAACAAGCGGAAGAGAAGACGACCCTCCTTGACGCGAGATTGGTCACCGAGGGGCTCACGGCCTCCAAGCTGAAGGAGTCCCATCGATTTCTAACCGGGCTATCCAGACCCAGATGAAGGAGGCGAACAGGCTTTACAACGCCATGAAAAGGTCGAGGGATCCCCTAAAAAAGGTTGCCCGGACGGCTTGTGATGTGGCGAAGCTTGCTGAAAGCAGGGCGAAGAGGGCCGTGGAGGAGTACAAGATGTCTGATCAGTTTTACCTCGATCTTGCCGACTCCACGGCCGTCAGGTGGCACGGTGCCTTCGACGCTGTCAAAGAGGTTATGCCCGAGTTCGTCGACCGCGAGCTCCGAGCAAGGTTTTCCCTCGCTGAGAAAACGCCATAGGGCGGCGCCGAGCTGGTCGTAGAAGCCGTGGTGGCCGGCGGAAGCGTCGAGCCTGAGGTTGACGTTGTGGTCCCCGATGGAGGCGCAGAGCCAGGAGAAGTGGCGGCTGAGCGGACAGCTTGAGCTATTCATCCTTCTTCTTTTTCTCTTTTTAGAATTTTTGTAAGCCTCCGGGCATTTTTGTAAGGCTGAGGAGCCCACAATACCTTGTATATAATTTTGATCGTAAATTTAGTACATACATTTGCTCAAGCCAAAAGTTTTTCCTGTCTTTTTTTTAGCTCGTAAAACTTCTCTTCTCTATCTTGCAAATACAAATCTTTTTATCTTGCAAGTAATTTTAGCTCGCAAGTGCAAAGGTTTATTCAGTGGGCGTGACACAATCTTCCTGTAGGCCGGAGCCCAATCTTTCCCCGGAGTCGAGGGTTCGATCGTGCATCGAGCATGAATCGAGCGATAGCCAAGTGTAGGAAGGTCCGTATCCTCCCTTTCTCCGGAATCGAGTATGGATCATGCGTTAGCCAAGTCTGGATAGGTGGGCATCCCTCCACTCTTTCTTGGTGCGGATCTTGCACCCGTGTCTTCGTAGGGCAGGAAGATACTCGGCGGCCTCGTGACGAGGGCTTTAGATCCACTTCTTTGTAGGGCAGGAAGCTACCCATTGTGGATGGACCGAGCAAGAATATACTCGGTGAGGGCTTGGATCCACATCTTTGTAGGGCAGGAAGTTACCCGTTGTGGATCGGCCGAGCAGGAATCTACTCGGTGGCCTCACGATGAGGGCTTTGGATCCACACCTTTGTAGGGCAGGAAGCTACCCGCTGTGGATAGACTGAGCAGGAATCTGCTCGGTGGCCTCGTGATGAGGGTTTTGGATCCACACCTTTATAGGACAGGCTGCTACCCGCTGTGGATAGACCGAGCAGGAATCTGCTCGGTGTGAGGGCTTTGGATCCACACCTTTATAGGGCAGGAAGCTACTTGTTGTGGATGGACCGAGCAGGAGTCTGCTCGGTGGACTCGTGATAAGGGCTTTGGATCCACACCTTTGTAGGGCAGGAAGCTATCCGTTGTGGATGGACCGAGCAGGAATCTACTCGGTGGCCTTTCGATGAGGGCTTTGGATCCACACCTTTGTACGGCAGGAAGCTACCCGTTGTGGATGGACCGAGCAGGAATATGCTCGGTGGCCTCATGGTGAGGGCTTTGGATCCACACCTTTGTAGGGCAGGAAGCTACCCGTTGTGGATGGACCGAGCAGGAATCTGCTCGATGGCCTCACGATGAGGGCTTTGGATCCACACCTTTGTAGGGCAGGAAACTACCCGTTGTGGATGGACCGAGCAGGAATCTGCTTGGTGGCCTCATGATGAGGGCTTTGGATCCCCACGGTGGACGTGAGAAGCTCTCCCGTGAAAGGACCTAGTTTGGAAGACTTAGTTAATGCCGAACTTCTCTTCTTTTAGCTAGTGACGAAGCTGAAAATGAATTACATCTTTTTAAAAGAAGGTATACGCTTATTTATACAACTTGAGCTTTTCTGCGTTATAAGGCTAAGGAAAATTACGGCCCCGGACGTCCTGCAGGCGGTATGCTCCACCGGGCAACGCTTCTATTACGAGAAACGGTCCTTCCCATTTCGGGGAGAACTTGTGCAGTCTCCCTTGGTCTACGAACCCGTTTCTTCGTAAGACCAAATCTTCCGTCTTGAAGGCTCGATATTTAATTCGGGTATTGTACTAGCGAGCGATATATTGCTGATAGACGACTGTCCTGATCTGCGCTCGATCTCGCTTTTCCAACAAGATGTCCAAGTTGTTTCGAAGTGCCAAGGTGTTAGCTTCGTCATCAAAGTGTTTGACCCTATAAGTGGGTAATCCGATTTCAGCGGGAACCATCGCCTCGGTTTCGTAGCAGAGGCTAAATGGGGTTTCTCACATGGGTGTCTTTTTCGACGTCCGCAACGCCCATAGCACCTGCGGTAATTTCTCAACCCAGCTGTCTTGCCTTCCTTTCAAAAGGGCTCTGAGACCGCGGACGACGCCTCGGCTCGCTACCTCGGCCTGCCCGTTGCATTGCGGATGTGCGACCGCGGCAAACTTCATCAATATGTGGTAGTCGTTGCAAAACTCTTTGACTTTATCGTTTTCGAAGTTGGTCCCATGGTCAGTAACCAAGCACCTCGGGATTCCAAATCGAGAGATTATATTGTTCTGTAGGAACTTTATCGTAGAGGCGGCGTCCGGTTTCCTGATGGGCACGACCTCTATCCATTTCATGAAGTAGTCCACAGTGATAAGGATGTATCTGTATCCATCCGTGCCGGTGGGGAGTTGGCCCACCATATCCATCCCCCATTTGTGTAAACGGCCAAAGGGAACCGAGTGGAGTTAGTTCGGTGGCGGGGAGACGAGGTATGCTGCCGAAGAGTTGGCAGTTTTTGCATCTTCTGACCAGCTTCTCGGTATCCTGGTGTATTCTCGGCCAGTAGTATCCTTGGAGTAGTGTCTTCTGGACCAGGGTGTAGGCCCCTTGATGCGCTCCCCCGACCCCTTTATGTATCTCTCGCAGAATGTAGTCTGCCTCGTGGGGTCGATGTACCGGAGCAGAGGCTGAGTGTATGACTTCTTGTATAGGTTTCCATTGCTCCAGACGAAAAGGCGTGCTTTGGCCCGAAGCCGGTGAGCCTCTCCTCGGTCTTCGGGAAGTACACCGTCTTTTAGGAATTCCACGAGGGGCTTTCTCTAATTTCGGCCTTCTTCCTGCGTTGTGTAGATATGAAGCGTTACCTCTCCGTCTTCCACGCTGGGCCGTGGCAAGATTTCGAAGAGAATATTTCTTTTATGGTTGGCCGAATAGGAAGAAGCGAGCTTGCTCAAGGCGTCGGTCCGGATGTTCAAGTTCCTGGGAATCTGCTCCATTTGGATTTCGTCGAAATTTTTCCGAAGCCTTTTTACCTCGGCCAGGTATTTTATCATGAGTGGCTCCCGAACCTCGAAACGCTTGGTTACTTGGCCGATGACTAGTGCGGAGTCGCTGCGAACCCTGATGGTCTTCAACCCTACCTCGGAGGTGATTCGCAGTCCTGCCAATAAAGCCTCGTAGTTTGGAGCATCATCCGGGCCGCGGATGTTTGACGCTCTGAACCCGAGGTTTAAAGAGTATTCCATTTCCGCTTCATCCGGGCCGTAGATGATCAGGCCAGCCCCGCTCCCCTTCTCTGTGGAGGATCCGTCCACATAGAGCACCCAATTCGGGATGGGGTCGGGCACCTCCTCGACCGAGGGACGTGGTTTGGAGGCCCGTGCCGCCGTTTCTTTTTTAGTGGAGATGGTGCATTCGACAACAAAATCCGCCAAGACCTGTGCTTTGATGGCTTGTCGGGGGATGTATTTGATATCGAATTGGGACAATTCCCATCTCCATTTCTCCAGACAACCTGACGATTCGGGGGAGGCGAGAATAGACCCTAAAGGTTGCTCGATGAGGATGAGGATTGTGTGCGTTTGGAAATAGTGTCGAAGTTTTCCGAAGGCGACGATAAGCGCCAGGACTATTTTCTCAATGGCTGGGTATCTCGTTTCCGCGTCCTTGTAAACATGGCTCACGTAGTAGACCGGTCTCTGTGTGCCTTCGAATTTTCTAACGAGCACTGAGCCTGCAGCTTGGTCGGAGATGGCTAGATATAGCAATAGCTCGTCACTCTCGACCGGTCGGGTGAGTAGCGGTGGGGTCGCCAGGCGTGCCTTGAGTTGTTCGAAAGCGCTCTGGCATTCCTCAGACCATTCGAACTTAGGAATTTTCCTTAGGGCCTTGAAAAACGGGAGGCATTTTTCTCCGGATCTGGACATAAAGCGGCTCAGGGCAGCCACCCTCCCCGTGCGTTTCATGATGTCAACATTGCTCTTGAGTGTTGCCATATTGAGGATGGCGCTGATCTTTTCAGGGTTCGCTTCGATTCCTCGGTGGGTAACCATGAACCCAAAGAACTTCCCACTAGTGACTCCGAAAGCACATTTAGATGGATTCAGCTTCATTTTGTACTTGCGCAGGACGTCGAATATTTCGTCGAGGTCTTTAGTGTACCCAGCCGACGAGGTGGATTTTACGAGCTTGTTGTCGACGCAGATTTCCATGTTTCTACCAATCTGCGGTTTGAACAGCTTGTTGACAATCCTCTAGTACGTGGCCCCGGCGTTCTTGAGTCCGAAGGGCATCACTTTGTAGCAGTAGACCCCCCGATCAGTGGTGAAGGCGGTAAGTTCTTCGTCGGCCGGGTTCATCCGGCTCTGATTATAACCGGAGAAAGCGTCCATAAAGCTCAGTAGTTCATGGCTGGCCGAACTGTCCACTAGCTGGTTTATCCGAGAAAGCGGTGTTCCCCTCCGAAAGACGGCGCGCAAGACTGCGATGTCTTGGCACTAAGGTTCGGGGCAGATGCTAATTGGTGCTATCCGTCCACCTCTCCGAAGATGCCGAGTTGATCTATGGCACCGTGTATCGAAGGTTTAGACGGATGCGGCCGATGTAGCAGACTTCGTCAGATTCTCCCTCGTTTGAGGGGTTTTTGATTGTGGGGACGCTCTTCCCTGCAGGCGCAAGCCCCTGCAGTTAATTACGCTACCGCATCGCGGCAACAACTTTCTCCTTCTCCAGATGGTCACTTCGTGTCGTGGGTGTTTATTTTGTTTTTATTGCCCGTGGATTGTTTACGGAGACTGAGTTATGTCGTCGCCCGTAGGGCGTGGACTAGTCCAAATCCGTATTATCTTAGATTTGGGTTTGGGGGTTTGGTTTGAGGATACGGCAGCCATACTTGCGGCTAAGATCAACTCAAACGTTTGTTAAGGATACGTTAGTCTAGCGTTGAGACTAAGATCAACTTAACGGGATCGTTTAGATCCGACAAAGGAGTGTTTTAGGCTCCATTGTTCCAGTTTAGGGACATAGTGGTCCATCGTATGTGTGGCCGTCGAGACCCGTCACCTCTCTGACGACGTTGAAGGATTACAACGACGGATGTCAGAGGAGTTCAAAGATGTACCCTCGAGCCAGAGTTAATTAAGGGGATTCATAGTCCAGTCTGTTTGAAGGTTTAAGGATACGTTAACCATCCTTAAGGCTAAGATCAACTTAAACGGGACCGTTTAGATCCGACAAAAGAGCATACGGGGGGCCCTATTGTCCTAGTTTAAGGACATTGCGGTCCACGGGTAGTTTAAGGACATTGCGGTCCACGGGTAGTTTAAGGACATTGCGGTCCATTGTTAGTTTTAAGACATCTCGGTCAAGGTTAAGGACGTCATAGTCCATGGGTTTAAGGACTCCACAGTCCGGTATGTGCTCTGGATACTTCACACGGGTTCACTGCCGTGCTAGGCGAGGACCAGGCTCCGCTCTGGACGGTTTCCACGGGGTCAAAGAGTGACGTTATCCGCGTTCCACGTAACCAGGAATTTTGCATTAGACATGGGTTTAAGGACCCCACAGTCCATATCATGGGTGGTCGTTGGGACCCGTCACCTCTTTGAAGACATTGAGGGATTACAATGCCAAGTATCAAAGGAGTGAAGAGATGTACCCTAGAACCGGAATGGCTTGAATAGTCCTTGGCCCAATTTGGGATCAAGACCGATTAATTATGTTATGAGCCCATTAGCCCAGTTAATCACGAATTGAGGACTTATGGCCAGCTTGGGCTAAGTCCAATCAGGTCTGGAATACTGGCTTCCTGTTGGTCCATTGAAGGAGAGGCTTTGCCTCTATCCATTTAGCCAATTGGGCCAAAGTCTAGTGTTAAACACTACAGAGCAATCAGTGTTGAACACTGCGAATAAAATTCTTTGATTAGCGTTGAACACTAAGGCCCAACAGTATTTCAATGCTGGATTCGAGGGTTCCAATTTAGTGTTAAACACTAAGGCAAGAGGGGTCACGTGGCAACACGTGAGAGCGCCCTCCCTTCATTTATTCTGCTGAGATTATCGCATCTTTCTGAGCATCACGTGCCCTCACGTGACGGGCATTTAAATGCTTATATGTTAAAGCTTCTGCCGAGGGTCACGTGGATCACGTGGGGTGCTGTCTCGAAGGGGCTTTCTGTAGGTCTCTTGGGGGGGTCACGTGGTGACACGTGACCCTGCCTCTACGTATGCTGTTTAGAGGACTTGTTAATCTTTTCCAGGAGTTAAATTCCTCGTAGGGTTGAACCCTGACAATAATTTCAGAGGAATTAAATTCCTACTTCCTTTTGAAGATTTATATTCTGAATAGAGTTGAACTCTGAATTTTCTGTAGGAATTAAATTCCTCATATATGTGAAGAACTGAATAGGGTTAAACCCTAATAAAAGCTTTTAAGGAATTAAACTTCCCATTTTAAAGAATTATGATTAAGGGAATTAAATTCCTGCTGTTTCAACAGAACTATGTTCTTAATTAGGGTTCAACCCTGTTTCTTTTTGTTCTGAAGGAATTAAATTCCCATAACACAGGGTCAAGCCCTACTTTTATCTTAAAGGAATTAAATTCCTATAGTTCTGCGAGAATTAAATTCTCATGTTTCCATTCCCTCTCTATGTTTTGGATCTGCTTGGCAGGATCTCGACCCATTGAGAATTAAATTCTCAACCTAAAGGGGAGATGTGCGCTTTGCAGATCCTCTATCCAAGAGAGAAGAAATATGTTCTTCTGTTTTATATAATCAGAGTTAAACTCTGTTGAGAATTCAATTCTCCCTCCTTCAAAAGCCTTCCCTTTCTTACCTAGGGTTTTCCTTTGCAGAAGCTCCAAATTCCTCATAGTATCAATGCTCTCTCCTTTTTTCTTTTCCTCTGCGTATATGTCTCTTTTTTTTGTACCTCTTGGCTCCTATTTATAGGAGAAGCAGCCGAACCAATCAGTTTTGGTAAATCTTTTATTGAGAGATTTGATTTGCATCCATCATTCGTTCTGGACCTTTGGATTATTAGGTGAATTTTATTCACCATTGGATTTTAAATCCAGAGATTCTCCTTTGTTATTTTGGTTAGATTTAAAGGGGAAATCTTTCCAAACCCGAGATTTTCCTATAGATAGGTGATATTTAAATCACTTCTGAATCTTTAATTCGATTGGTCCCAGATAATCGCTCTCCTTTGGAAAGATTTGAATCTCCTTCAGAATTTAATTCTGTCGACAAAATGGGCTTTGAAAGCCGGTCACGTGTGACCACGTGACCCATGGTCACGTGTGGACACGTGACCCTCTTTGGAATGAAGAATCCTCTTTCTTTCTGCGCTGTCTTCTGGTTGCTGTTTTAGTCATCACGTGTTAACACGTGACCATTGGTCACGTGTGAACACGTGACCCCTGTTTGGAGCCTTTTTCTTCGATTCAACTGAAGGACGAGTCTGCTGCTTTGAGCGTCACGTGCCAACACGTGACCTCTTCTGAAGCCTTTTCCTTGACTTAATCAGGGAACCTTTTCCGTGACTTGATCAGGGAACCAATGAGCCTTTTCCACTGCTTTTATATGTCACGTGTCAACACGTGACTGCTGGTCACGTGTAAGCACGTGGCCTCTCCTTTTGAAGCTTTTCCCATAAGCTTTTCTGATTTTAAATCAGGAAACAAATGCCCCCACGGCGTTGTTCTCACGTGTCTGCACGTGAGTGCAACGCTGTCATCTTTGTGACCGTTGGATTCATTTAGGGATTTGGGGAGATGAAACGTTTCCATTGCCTTCTATAAATACCACTGTCTCTTCATAGGAGCCTTCACTTTGCTCATCTTCATCCCTTTCTCTTCTGAGGACTTCTTCTTTGAGAATTTAATTCTCGCTTTCAGAGCTTAGTTCTCTGTCTTAAAACAATCTCCAGAGTTTAACTCTGTTCGAAAAGAACCCTTCTTCTCAGGTAATGTTCTTGGACAACGATGGACCTTCACATTTCTCCGGATTTTAAATCCAAAACAAGGGTTTTTACCCTTTTTCTTCATATTTTCCATAAGAACAGGAAACCGCTTAACCTTCAAACTGTAGATCTCTTAGGGTTTAGATGATCTTTGGGGAGATGATGATGGCGTTTCAACCCCATGGAATTTAATTCCATCAAAAAAAGTTTTCTGGGAATTTAATTCCCTTTTCTTAATAAGGAATTTAATTCCTATGAAGAACTCAGTTTTCTTCGCACGGAGGCTTCCTGGGGTCTCTTGGCCCTAGGTTGTTCTTCCTGCCATTAATGCAATGGGGGCTTTGTAATGATGCCTTTTTGTGGGAATTTAATTCCTTTGATTTTGTTGGATTCATTGCAGAGCCCGAGACAAATCCTGCATGGTCATCCTTCTTTATTAAATGAGGATATTCCCTTTGTTTTATTGTAATGATTTGGCCTCATTATTAATGAGCCGTCATCTGGATTCTGTGGGGCCCATGTGTTTTGTAGCCCATGGTCCCAGAAAACTCTGTTGTGGCTTTCTTTAACTAGTCTTCATGTTCATGCATGAATATATATCGCTGACTTTCCTTTTAACGGTCTTCCTTTACTGGATTTCAGGTGCGATGGCTTCTGTTCCACGCTTTCCCTTTTCTCGCTCGGAGGCGGCTTTTCCTCAGTCACCATCTGATGAGGAAGCGATGGCGATGATTCGGGCCCATGACCCGAACTGTACCAACCTTCTTCAATGGGGATCTTGGTATAGTCAGATTATTCAAGGTCGCAGGAGTTTTCTTTGCACGGTGCCAACGGAGCCCACTTTTCCCTTTTTGCCGATGGATCCTCTAAAGACGGCTTTTGCTGTGGAATGCCCAACTGGACTCCAACGGGGAGGCTGGAGCCTTCGACGACCGGTATTCCGAACCATCCGATCCCAGCCATAGACATCTTGGGACGGCGAATCTGCCAGGGTGAGGCCCACCCGTGGGGGCAAATTTATAAGATAGGGCTCACTCCTAGGCATCCTACGGGCTACCTTCTCTAGGCTCGTTACATTCTTTCGGCCCATCGGGCGCGGTTGCAGAAAGTCGGGCTCTACCAGGCCATATACTCGTCGCTGTTCCATTACAAGTCCCCGCATGCCTGGTGGGTCATGGCGTTTTTGAACCAGTGGAATCTTCCCACTAATACTTTCCTTCTGGGAGATCG
The DNA here is from genome assembly GCA_030015575.1 of Agapanthus africanus. Classification (NCBI taxonomy): domain Eukaryota; kingdom Viridiplantae; phylum Streptophyta; class Magnoliopsida; order Asparagales; family Amaryllidaceae; genus Agapanthus; species Agapanthus africanus. The sequence continues at coordinate 23,068,906 of JASDDO010000016.1, forward strand.
CGAGGTTTCGATTTCTTTAGCCGAATTCTATGATATCTCGGGGTTGCCGATAAGGGGTAATCTGTATGAGGAGTTGTTGCCTCCTGACGAGTACGTTTTTGAACCCGAGCTCGCCCCAGTTGACGGCCTATCTGCTGAGAATGCTGTTCGCCACAAGCGCCCTAGTTTAATTAGGGCCCTAGGCATTTTTGACCGATTATTCACCGAGTCCGAGGAGCAGGGCGTCACTTTCAAGAGCTTCATTGCTCGTTTCCTTCGTGAGGACGCTCTATCGAAGACAGTCTCGAAGTTTGCCAACATCGGGGACCCCTTTGGGTTCGGTCCGAAGAGGTTGCCGACCAACGAATCAGATTTACCTCAGTATTACATCCCTATTATATCGCCGATACCTTTTGAATCCATTGCTGTCCTAGGCATGGACGAGGAGACGTTCTTTGTGGGGTTTGTTAGTGTCTGGCTTAGTTGGTTCGTCATCCCCATGCATCGCCGCTTCATGAGAGCCTCGGTCATCTACCCGGCTCATCGTATTGCTGAGGGGATGCGGTTGGCTATCGACATCCCGGCCTTGGCGCACCTCTATAACGGATTGGGCACCGCGGCTAATACCTCTACGCCTGGCGTGGACGTAGTGAACTTTTCGCTTCATTATTTCACGTCGTGGATCGAAATGCATGTGCTGGGGTCTTTTGCTATGCATCAGAGGCCCGCTTTTTACGACGCCTATCCTTTCCCGCGACTTATGCGACTGGTGGGTGCTTCTGCTGCCGACCCAACTCAATTTGGGGCTATTCGGGTACTGATTTCTCCTCATGCCCCCGCTGGAGGGTTGGTTTTTAATGATCGGGTTTTGTCTGTTCCCTCGGGTCCCGTTCAACAACTCTAGGACCGGTCGAAAGACAACGCAACTTCTCTGAAGCCCCGGGAGGCCACGTATTTGTATACAATTAGACCGGGCTACTTGGTGTTTCGCCAGGACAGTGCAGCTCTTTTTATGCGGTACAATCCTCATCGATTTGCCCGGCAGCTTGGATACGACCAGGGTGTTCCCTTTGAGGCTTTTATAGTCGCCCCGATCCCTTCGCTCGATGCTGTTCGCGATGCCGCTCATCATTTCATGAGGCTGAACACCGGCTCTCATTTCATGGTCCCTGAAGCCGAGTACATCCCCCGATGCGTGGGTGTATTTACGGGCTGGTATCTTCATCGGATCACCCCAATTATTGCTGAAGAAAGAAGGGTTCTTCTTGGTCACGACGCCCCTCCTCAGGTCTCGGGAGCTGAGCTGCGACCGAGGGTTCCAGTCCGCTTCCCTTTGAGGGAGATTGGCGCCGCCCTCATTCCGGAGGAGTCAGGGGTAGACCTTACTCCAATAGCTGGTATGCCCTTGGGTTCCCGATCGCGGGGTAGACGGGCTCCAGTAGTAGCACCTTTGCCGGTGGTGGCACCGCCCCCCGTGGCGTCGACAATGGCAATGTCGTCCTCGGTCGTGGCACTGAGCGAAAGTAACAGGGATGAGGGCGTTGAAGGCGATGTGGGCCAGCGCCGCCCTAAGGCTTCGCGAGGGAGGAAGCGGTCATCCTCAGCGACCGGCTCCGGGTCCAAACGGCGGAGGAAAGCGGCTACCACCCCGCTTGATTCTGTGGTGGAGTCTGAGCCTATCCTTGAAGACGAACCATTGGCCTTGCAAGAGTCAAATGCTGGACTTCTCTTCCCGAGTTCGGTTGATGAAGAGGCTGCACAGTTGGCTGAGGCCATACGGCGTTCAAAAGATGCGTCCCATAACGCCAAGGTTCCGAAGAAGTCTTATCCCGCTGTAATTTTTTACGAAGACCCTTCATGGATTCGGCGGCGATTTATCGGCCCTTTGGAGGAATGGGGGGAAAGGGCTTTGAAGTAGGCCGCTTCAGAAGACGCCGCTGATGCGCTTTCTTTATGGACCGGCGGTCATGAATCTACCCTTAAACCCCGGCGGGCTCACCTCCTTGAGAAGGAGAAACGGCTTGAAGAAGCCATATTGAGGGCTTCTTTGCGTATGGGTACGTTGTGCTTCTTTTGTAGTCTTTTCGATTATTTATGCTCGTGGGTATGTATCATTATTTTTATTTGAATCGTGCAGAATCTTCGACGTTGGGGGAGCTCCCTACTGGCCCATTAAAGCTAAAGCCCGCCGAAATTCTCAATGAAACCTTGCTGGATGTGGAGGGGGCTGATGAGGCTGCTCCTCTCATGATAGAGCCTCCAGCGACGGTTCTTGATCAGGGAGTGCTTGCCCCTTTGGGGGAGGCTCCCTTGGAGGCCGCCGCCCCAATGACTCTTGCTGAGGGCGGCCCAAAGGCTGGAAGCGAGGTAGTCGGGACTACTCTCCCTTTGTTGGAGCCTGAGGTCACGGCGGAGACCGCTGAAGCTGCCATCCCTCCGGTTCAGAATGGGAGGAGTGTTGAAGGTATCCCTTTGCGTTTTAATTTAGCAACCCCTTCATAGTCTGAACTCTTTTATCTTTCCCAGAATTGCACGGTTTGGCGGCCACGATCGCGGATCTGTCGCCTCGACAGTCATTTCAGCGTTTATTGGAGATGGCAGCTCCACAGGCGATCTCCCCTCAGCGTATTGTCCTTTCCTCTGGGCAAGGTTAATGTCATTCGCCCTTTTTTTTACCATAGCATTGTTACTATTTTGCGAAATGACGTTGATGTCTCTTATAGTTTTGGAGGCCGACGATGAGGTCGAGGCCGTTGAAGGGCCAGGGGAACCCTCAGCTCCTACTTGCATGACTGTCGGTGAGTGACATTTTATTATAGTTCCGTTCGTTCTGCGTTTAAGAGTTTTACTAACATTTGCCAAATTTAAACAGCCCTGCCAGTCTCCATGGCTTTGGAATCACGCATTGTGATGCCGCCCGGCCCTTACGCTTTGCGGGCTTCAGAACGCTTGGCCCAACTGAGCCTTGTCTCCCTATCTTCTTTCGTCGAGGAGCTCCGTGCTGGTAGTGCGACTACAGCCGAAGCGTTTGCCGCTGAAGCTAACGGCTCCCTCCCTTTTCTCGCCACTTATCATAGCGAGGAGGTGGTGCGGGTCTGGGTGGAGTTCTGTAGGAAGGTGGAGGCTTGTTTGTATGCCCTGGAATGTTCTCGCCTTTCCTCAGAAGTCGTGGCTGCAAAAGCGGAGTTACGAGGTCTGATAGCACGACATGCGGCCAACATGACGTCGTGCGAGAAGAGACTTGGCCGCAAGTTCTCGGAGAGGGAGCTAGCCTCCAAGGCGTTGAGCGAGCTTCAGGCCAGCCTCACAGCTAAAGCCAACAAAGCGTATGAACTTTGGCGGGTGCTTAAGGAGTCTATCAAGGAGGTAGTGGCTCTTGATAAAGCCGCCACGTTTACTCGCGAGAGGGTTGAGGCTCACAAGGCCACTGAGAAAGAGCTTGAAGCTCGGCTTGCTTCGTATCAGGCTCAGCAGGCTCAGGCGGAGGCTCATCTTCTGGAGATCTTGCATCATGAAGCCGTGGCTCAGCAACAGAACGATGAGCTGGTGAAATTATTGCACCGCCCGCCGGCTTGAGGACTTGTATCTTTTCTTCCCCTTTTTGTTGTACATACTCATGGATGAGAGTATCTCTTTCTTTGTTTCTTTCATAAATTGTACTTTGTATCCATTTTGGTTTATGAATAAAAGATACAATTTTCCTCTCAATGATGTGTCCCCTTTTTATTGAATGTATTCTGCGGACATTCTATCTTGATCTCCTTGCAGGACAGCGATGACTCAGGATTCAGGGTTAAGATCTGCTTCCTAAGACTTTTGCATTTTATGAGCCACGAGGGTCTCATAAAGAGTTTTTCTCCCTACAGGTCGAGAGGATCCCATAGGTGTAAGTTCTTCTTAAGAATCGTGGGGATTCTTAAGAGGGTCTTCTCTTGAGAGTCGTAAGGATCCCACAAGAGAGTTTTTCTCGCTTACAGGTCGTAAGGACTTGTACGTGCTGGGTGCGGTTACCCTTGTCCGTGTTTTACGGAGTCAGGGGTTTCTCCAGGTATTGTAGTTTAAAGACGTCGCGGTCAAGGTTAAGGACCTCATAGTCCGTGGATTTAGGGACTCCACAGTCCGATGTTAGTTTTAAGACATCACGGTCAAGGTTAAGGACCTCATAGTCCGTGGATTTAGGGACTCCACAGTCCGATGTTAGTTTTAAGACATCACGGTCAAGGTTAAGGACCTCATAGTCCGTGGATTTAGGGACTCCACAGTCCGATGTTAGTTTTAAGACATCACGGTCAAGGTTAAGGACCTCATAGTCCGTGGATTTAGGGACTCCACAGTCCGATGTTAGTTTTAAGACATCACGGTCAAGGTTAAGGACCTCATAGTCCGTGGATTTAGGGACTCCACAGTCCGATGTTAGTTTTAAGACATCGCGGTCAAGGTTAAGGACCTCATAGTCCGTGGATTTAGGGACTCCACAGTCCGGTGTTTGGTTGCAGGGACCCGTCACCTCTTTGAAAACGTTGAGGAATTACAACGCCAGGTATCAAAGGAGTGAAGAGATGTACCCTTAAACCAAGGCAGAATCCGTAGGGAATCGGGGTGGTTGATCGTTAGTTTTAAGACATCACGGTCGAGGTTAAGGACGTCATAGTCCGTGGATTTTAAGGACTCCACAGTCCGGTATTTGCTCTGGATGCTTCACACGGGTTCACTGCCGTGCTTGGCGAGGACCAGGCTCCGCTCTGGATGCTTCACACGGGTTCACTACCGTGCTCTGCGAGGACCAGGATCCGCTTTGGACGTTTTCCACGGGGTCAAAGAGTGACATTATCCGCGTTCCACGTAACCAGGAATTTTGCACTAGATGCTTCACACGGGTTCACTGCCGTGCTCGGCGGGGACTAGGCTCCGCTCTGGACGTTTTCCAGGGGGTCAAAGAGTGACATTATCCGCGTTCCACGTAACCAGGAATTTTGCACTAGATGCTTCACATGGGTTCACTGTCGTGCTCGGCGAAGACTAGGCTCCGCTCTGGACGTTTTCCACGGGGTCAAAGAGTGACATTATCCGCGTTCCACGTAACCAGGAATTTTGCACTAGATGCTTCACACGGGTTCACTGCCGTGCTCGGCGAGGACTAGGCTCCGCTCTGGACGTTTTCCACGGGATCAAAGAGTGACATTATCCGCGTTCCACGTAACCAGGAATTTTGCACTAGATGCTTCACACGGGTTTACTGCCGTGCTCGGCGAGGACTAGGCTCCGCTCTGGATGCTTCACACGGGTTCACTGCCGTGCTCTGCGAGGACTAGGATCCGCTCTGGACGTTTTCCACGGGGTCAAAGAGTGACATTATCTGCGTTCCACGTAACCAGGAATTTTGCACTAGATGCTTCACACGGGTTCACTGCCGTGGTCGGCGAGGACTAGGCTCCGCTCTGGATGCTTCACACGGGTTCACTGCCGTGCTCTGCGAGGACCAGGATCCGCTCTGGACGTTTTCCACGGGGTCAAAGAGTGACATTATCCGCGTTCCACGTAACCAGGAATTTTGCACTAGATGCTTCACACGGGTTCACTGCCGTGGTCGGCGAGGACTAGGCTCCGCTCTGGATGCTTCACACGGGTTCACTGCCGTGCTCTGCGAGGACCAGGATCCGCTCTGGACGTTTTCCACGGGGTCAAAGAGTGACATTATCCGCGTTCCACGTAACCAGGAATTTTGCTGATTGTGTCCGCATTTCACGGGATTGGGGTTTGACTCTCTATGGGAATACATCGTCGAGTCATGGAACTGGGAGTTGCCGCTGTTCCGTTTCCCTTGATGTTGTGTTTGCTGCCATGAGACGAACGACGAGATGATCTCTAGGCTATCTGTGAATCGTCGAGATTTGGCTTCTCCTTATGATGAAACCTGGGGAAGGAGTATGATCCCTTCTTTGTTTGCGCCCCTGGATTGTATACAGGGGTAGATGTAACATCACCTGTAGGGCGAGGATTTCACTTTTATTTTATTTCTTTTTCCGCGATGCTCTATCATTTCAGCTTTCATATCGCGAAGGTCGCGATTGCCCCATCATTTCGGCTATTTTTCGCGGTGCCCAATCATTTCGGCTTTTTATTTATTTTCTGCTCGCTGCTTTTTATTGCGAGTTGCCCCATCATTTCGGCTATTTTTCATGCCTTCATTTTTACTTGCTGCTTTTTATTGCAAGCTGCCCCATCATTTCGGATATTTTGCAGGCATGTGTGGCTTGCTAACTTTTTCGCTGCAAGCCTGGATTTTAGGCACCGATTTTGGCATCAGCACCGCTACAACTGGAATGTTGCCAGGAGCGAATCATCATTTGCCTTTGTCGATGACGAACAAAGGTGGCTCAGCAAACAGGGTTAAGGGTCCTGTCGACCAAGGCTTTTGACTTCATGAGCCGTAAGGGTCTCACAAAGGTATTTCTCCCTACAAGTCGTGAGGATCTTGCAGATGTATTTTCTCCTTAAGGATCGTGAGGATTCCTAAGTGTGTGCTCCTCTGTAAGTCGTAAGGATCTTACAAAAAGGATTTTCTCCTTATAAGTCGAGAGGACTTACAAGGGTTGTTCACCATATGGGTATATCCCCAGTCACGGGTGGGACTTTGTTAGGGAAACGTTTATTCGCGCCCGTGGATTGTATACAAGGGTCAGTATGAGCCGCTTGTAGGGCAATATCGAGGGTTGTGGAGGATTTGCTTAAGAACAGGTTTAGGTCTCTGTAACTTAAGACTTTCAAATCTCATGAGCCGTGAGGGTCCCATAAGAGAGTTCTCCTTACAAGTCGTGAGGATCTCGTAAGTGTATTTTCTCCTTAGGAATCGTGAGGATCCCTAAGTGTGCTGTTCCTTTGTGAGTCGTAAGGATCTCACGCAGGTGGTTTCTCCTTACAAGGTCGAGAGGACCCTATAAGTGTCTTTTTAACGAGGTTGCGCCCTTTCGGGTTTTCACAAACACTCGCCGGTAGTCCTGCTGTTTTTACTCACGGAGTCCTTTCGGGTTTTCATCCGTGCCCATTTTGCTTATGAACATACCGTTTTTTATTTTATTTTATTTTATTTTTTTTTATCTCGTCAGTCCAATGATGCTGCGGTAGTAGTTCAGGGACATTTCGGTCCGTCGCTAGTTTAAGGACGTTTCGGTCCGTCGTTAGTTTAAGGACGTTTCGGTCCGTAGTTAGTTTAAGGACGTTTCGGTCCGTCGTCCTGGGAAGGCCAGCTGCTGCTTGTAAAGTCTGAGCCTAGGAAGATAGCGAGTGGACATAGTCGTCGTCATCTATCATTGACCCAGGCTATGGCTCATTAAGCATAGTATTTCTTTAAGAAGCGGCCGTTTATTGGCCTGAAAGGACTTTCACCGTGCATGTCCATGAGTAGATAGGCTCCACCCTGGTAGACCTTGTCTATGATGTATGGGCCTTCATAGTTTGGCTCAAATTTTCCCCGTTTGGAACGATTGGGGATCATAGGTCTTTTGACCACTAGTACGAGTTCGCCTTGGCGGAATGTCCTCGGCCTGGTCAATCTTTCGTACGAGCGCGTCATCTTTGCTTTGTAGGCTTCTAGATGTTGTTGCGCTATGAGCCGGATTTCGTCGAGGGCATCAAGCTCCTCAAGCCGAAGGTGAGCATTTTCTTCGTCCGTCAGCTCGTGGTGGACTGCCACTCGTAGAGAGGGTAACTCTATCTCGAGGGGGAGCACTGCTTCCGTCCCAAATACCAACGCGTACGGCGTTGTGTTCGTGGCCGTCTTGAATGTAGTTCGATAAGCCCAAAGGGCTTCTTGCAGCCTCTCGTGCCAGTCTCTCTTATTCCGGGAAACGGTCTTTTTTATGATCTTCGTCAAGGTCTTATTGAAGGCCTCGGCCAGACCGTTAGCTCATGGGTTGTAAACTGAAGAATATCTTCAGTCTATATTGTGCTGCTGCGCGAAGCGGCTAATCTTATGGCTTCTGTAGGCTGGCCCATTATCGGAGATAATCCGCCGTGGGGTTCCGAACCGATAGATGACGTGCGTCTTGAAGAAATGGAGGATATTCTCAGTCTTCACTTCCCTCAGCGGTACTGCTTCTGCCCATTTGGAGAAGTAATCAGTTGTCGCCAGGATAAAACGATGTCCCCGGGATGATGCTGGCTCGATGGGGCCGACTATGTCAGTCCTCCACATTTCGAATGGCCAACTAGCCACCGTTGGATGTAGTGGATTCGGATGTTGGTGGATAAAGTCTCCATGAATCTGGCACGAGTGGCATTGCTTCGCATACTCGAGGCAGTCCTGGATCATCGTGGGCCAGTAGTAACCCATCCGTTTAATTTTTAACTTCATCTTTGGGCCTGCTTGGTGAGAACCGCAAAGTCCGTCGTGAACTTCCTGAATGACTCTTTCTGCTTCGTCAGGTCCCAAGCATCTCAGCCATAGAGAATCAAACGATCTCTTGTATAGAGTATCGTTGACGAAAGCGAAAGATAGAGCTCGTTTCATGAGCTGATGTCTTGAGGACGCTTCTTTGGGCATTCGGTGGGACTTAAAGTAGTCTATGAAGACTTCCCTCCAGTCCTCGGCCTTCTCCTGGTCTTTTATTTGTAGGGTCGTCTGCTCAGTCGCTCCCTTTTCTTTAGATAATTCCGGAGGTATTTCTGCCGGGGCGAGCACTCGACGGCTTTGTACCACGATTCTTACATCATCGAGGTTTTCGTCCGCCAGTTCTTTAGCAAGTTTGGCTAGCGCGTCTGCTTTGCTGTTTTCCGCGCGTGGTATATTCTCTAAAGTGTAGGAGGGAATTTGGATCAATAGTTGTTGCACCTTTTCGCCGTACCTCACCAACTCCGGTTTGCACGTTTGGTAGTCACCATTTACTTGACTAACAACCAGTTGAGAATCCCCGTATATAAGGAGGTCTTCAATTCCCAAGTCGATAGCGATTTCGAGGCCCGCTATCAGGGCTTCGTATTCAGCTTCATTGTTTGTCCTCGGCTCTGTTAAGGAGAAGGCGAAGCGCATTATCCCTCCTTGTGGAGTCGCAAAGATGAGGCCTATCCCCGATTTGATCATTGGGACACCTTGTTTCTGTTTCTTTACGGAGGACGCTCCATCAAAATAGAGTTCCCATCGGGTGCTCCTGCCGTCAATCGCATCAAATGCATGCTCGTCCGGCAAATCACAGTTCAGAGGAGAATCGGCCGCTATCGGGTGCTCAGTGAGGAAATCGGCAATGGCCTGGCCTTTCACTGCCTTGAGAGGTTGATACGTTATCGAGAACTCCATCAAGAGCAGGGCCCATTTAGCGAGTCGTCCCGTCAATATGGCTTTTGACATCAAGTATTTGAGGGGATCCACCTTTGAAATGAGACGGACTTCATGCGCCAATGCATAGTGCCTGAGCCTTGTTACCGCGAAGATTAAGGCCAAGCAATGTTTTTCAATGGGAGAGTAGTTGCTTTCTGCCCCCAGTAAAACTCGACTCAAGTAGTAGAGTGCCCTCTCTTTCCCCTGATCGTTCTCTTGCGCCCATAATGCGCCCAAGGAACCTTCGAGGGCGGTTGTATAAAGAATGAGGGGTTTTCCCTTGACCGGCGCGGCCAACACCGAAGGGTTCTGCAGGTACTGCTTGATCTCGTCTAGTGCACCTTGGCATTTGTGATCCCAAACGAATGGAGTTCCCTTTTTCATCAGGTGGCTGTAAGGACGGCATTTGCCTGAAAGATTGGCGATAAATCGCCGGATGTATGCGAGCTTCCCTTGGAGAGACCGCAACTGTTTGAGGGTTCTTGGCGGAGGCATTTCCATGATCGCTTTAATCTTTGACGGGTCTATTTCGATACCTCGGTGTCAAACGATGAATCCCAGAAATTTTCCCGAGGAGACTCCAAACGCGCATTTGAGGGGATTCATTTTCAAATTATATTGCCGAAGGCGTTGAAATACAGTCTCCAGGTGGTTTAAATGCTCTTCGTATGACATGCTCTTTACTACGAGGTCATCGATATAGCACTCGACGATGTCATGTATGAGGTCGTCGAAGATCTTTGTCATGGCCCTTTGATAGGTAGCGCCAGCGTTCTTTAGACCAAAGGGCATAACCCTGTAGCAGAATATACCCAAAGGGGTTCGGAACGCGGTGTGCTTCTGGTCTTCGGGATGCATCTTTATCTGATTGTATCCTGACGAACCGTCCATAAAGGAGAAAACCTCGTGAGTGGACGTGTTATCTATCATTAACTCGGTTACCGGTACTGGGAAATCATCCTTTGGACAGGCTTTATTGAGATCCCTGAAATCCACGCATATGCGTACCGTCCCATTCTTCTTCATTACCGGGACGATATTGGCGATCCAGTCGGGATTTTGGATTTCTTGGATAAATCCGGAATCGATCAGCTTCTTGACTTCGGCGTTGATGCTCATCTCAAGTTCGAGTCGCATCCTTCTTGGCGCCTGCTTGACTGGCTTGATATCTGGGGATATTGCTAATTTATGCACAGCAACCTCCAGATCTAAACCTGGCATCTCGGAGTAGTTCCACGCGAAGCAGTCTTTATGCCGCAGAAGTACGTTCTTTAACGCGGCCACCCTTTCTTCAGAGAGTAGCTCGCTGACAAATGTCGGTCGCGGGTTATCCGCCGATCCCAACTCAATCTTCTTGAGGTTATCCGCAGTAGTGTGTATACCATCTTCCAGTTCTTTCGGAGCTGGCGGAAATTCTGAGATCACCTCATCATCGCTGTTCTCAAAGCACCGGGGAAGGTCATCTATGTTCTCGGGCTCTTCTTTCAATATCGTAATCATATAACATGTGCGAATCCACTCCCAGGACTGAGGTGGATCCGGTTCTGCTCTTGCGGTCTTGGGTTCGTGCTTTCGTGGCGGCGTTACCCTCCAGCCGTTGGATAAAGCGAATCGGCCCCGTTGGTACTGGTCCTCGACCCAGTTCTTGAAGGTGAAGCAGTCTTCGGTAGGATGTCCTATGGCTCGGTGATAAGAGCAATAGCTCAAGCGAGAAGCCTTGTTAGCTTGCTCGGGGTGTCTAGACTCCGGAAGCGCGATCATTTGATGTTTTAAAGCGAGCTTGAGTAGCCTCTCCGTCTTGTCTCGGGGGAAGGAGTACGCTCGACTCATCTTCTCTATGAGGGACGAATCCGAGCTGTGCAGTGCCCGTAGCCCTCTAATCCCGCGTCGTTGCTGTCGGCCCCTCTTTCCGCTTCTTGATTTATTTCCGTCTCCGCATCGGGCCTTCCGTACAATGGATTGACAAGGATGAGCATCTTCGTCTTTTGCAGCCTGTTGAAATAGACGTTGCGTCCTGGCCTTCTCGTAGATGGCCATTTCGCGGTTGTGGTCTTTCCGGGCTTTCTGACCCACTTCCCTGATAGGCCTGCCCATTCGTTCTTCAGACGACGGACTTGGCGCTTCAATCGCGGGGTCTAATTTTGATGAGGGGTTGGCATCTCCTGACAGGGCGTCCTCTTCTTCATCAAAGGTATATATGGCGTAGCTGCTGTGGGCCCGTTCCCGTTTTCCGGCTCTCGCGTATCCAAGCCCGAGTGTTTCCATTTTCCCGTTGGGCAATTTGCGTTGAGTTCCGGGGACATCCCAAATCTTGTTGTAGAACCGAGCCTGCCGAACAGTCTGTTTTAAGGGTATTCCCTGGCGCTTCAATAGCTTCTTTAATCCATTTGTATAGTATCTAGGCAAACGGATGGGTTGGAGCCTGTCAGGTGTAGCATCCGCGCCATGCCAGATCTCTTTCTCTACTTTCGACTCCGAGGATTGGTAGAATAGGATCACCTTCTCACCCCTTTACCTGGGAGGGACGTAAAATGTTCGCAGGTCCTGCACATTATGAGCTTGCAGCGTGTCGAGATCCTTGTAGTGTTCTCGCGGTACCATGGTGATTTGCAAACTATGGTCATCGCCAGGGGGTGCTTGTATTGACAGCCGATTGGAGAACACGGCATTAACTTCATCCTCTGAATCACTTCCGAAGACCAACATGGGGGTGGGCGTCCCCAGGTTGTTGCGTTGGGATGGCCCTGCATACACTATCCCTTCCTCTTCTTCGGTATCGCTCCCGAAAACAGGGATGGTAGCGGCGGTTTTGTTCTCCGGGTCGCGACACCTTTCTGTATCCTCGAAATCTGGCAAAAAGTACTTCGCATCTTCGTATTTGCGGACTTCGTTCACGGAAAATGGGTTCAACTCACCTGTTACAGTATACTCGAAACCGTCTTTAAAGTACTTCATACACTGATGTTGTGTAGAAGGGATGATGTTGTACTCGTGTAGCCAAGGACGGCCGAGCAAGGCGTTGTAGCAAGTCTTGGCATCGATGACATGGAATTTAATGTCCGTGACGAGAAGTCCAAAGCGTAATGTTAGTATCACAGATCCGAGAGTCCGTGACGATTGTGAATCGAAACCGGAGATAGTAATTTTATCACGAGCGAGGTGTTGCACACTCATGCAGATTTCCTTCAACACCCGAACATTAAGGAGATTGACGGAGGACCCATTATCCACCAGGATCTTGCCTATCTTGATATCATGGCAGTATCCGGAGACATATAGGGGACGGTTGTGGTCGCACGTCCCGAGAAGGAGGTCTTCATCACCGAAAGTGATATCGGCCGTATGCACTTCCTCCAGTTCATCCTTCATCTTTTCAGTGGCGAGGAAGGCTTGGAATTGCTCAGGTTCTTGTAACGCCTTAATTAGTGAATCTCGCGCTTCTTTCGATAATAGGAGGGCATCGAGAATGCTAAGCTGGGAAGGTAGCTTCCTTAGGTGCGCGAGGATGTTATAGTCCACCTTACCCTTCCTAGGAGGGTCTTTGATAGTTAGTTCTTTCATGACTTGGTCATCTAAAGTAATATCCTCAGTGACCTTTTCCTTTTCCTTATCTTTTCTATTCGCGGGCCTGAGATTCTTTTCTGGGAGTGTGCGATTGCGCAGCTGAATGTTTTCGCAGGCTTCCGATTTCTCCTCTTTCCCTAAAACGGATTCTCTAAAGAGAGGGCCCAGAGCCATTTCTTCATCAGAGTTGCTCCCAAAGGTGAGAACTTGTGACCCCTCGGCGTGAGCCATATAACAGTTGCCAGTAGTTCTGTTGCGCCCGTCGACAGTGTTTCTTCGTTCCCGACGGCTCTTGCGTTTCATGCGCTTAAAATGTTGCCGACGAGCAACATATCCTTGCCACCATATCTTAAAGGCGTCGCACTCCTCTGTGGGGTGTGAGATTTTCCGATGATATGCGCAATAATCAGGGTGCCTTTCTGCCCCATCGTGCGTGTTTCCTTCCGAGGGTGGTAGCTTCATTCCCATTGACATGGCTTTGGCAAACCTTTTCCTTGTCTTGAATATCTTCTTGTCTACTTCGGATGCCTTTTGCTCTGGCAGGGGTAGCTCAACTCTTTCGTTCAGTCGCCCGCCTTTGGTTCCTTCTGACGTTGCCATCTCACGCTCCTGATCCGCTTTACTCTTTAGACGAATCTCGTCTAGAAAGGCATTGATCATTTCATTTGTTAGCCACGCACGCTCTGGTTCGGGCTCCGTCTCCAGCTTCTTAGTGCCAGGAGTTTTCTCATCATCAGTAAACGAGTGGGAGATTACGTTACAACTTGCCACATACTCTTCGGATTCGTCCGATGAGCTCTCTTCATCATCTCCCCCTTGCAAGATGTGGTTAAGGAACTCTCGCAGCGTGACAGGAGTTCGCGCCTTTTGATTGTATTCTTCCAGCGCGTCGATTTGCTTCTGCAAGTTCGTATGCTCGTCTCCAAGCTTCGCGGGCTTCTTGGATTTCTTCTTCTTTTTCTTTGAAGGTTTTGACGGTTGGGCGTGAGTATTTAGGCCATTATCGCGAGCCTTCGTAGTTGGGCGGGGCTTCAACATCCCTTCGATAACTTGAGGCTCAAAAGGGTCCTCCCATCTGATTGCGGGGCACGCATGCAGGTCTCTCAGCATTCTTTTGGTTTTAGTTGATAGTGCGACCTCCCATGGAGCTTCTTCAATAAAGGAGCAGGTTGCCCCCGGTGTATCCGCTTTCTTAGGAGTATGCGGTTGTGGCGGGTTCAACTTCCACTTTTCGGACAGTACAAACTTCCCCTGGAGGTATTGATCTTCAATCCATCCTTTGAGGACGAAGCAATCTTCAATCGGATGGCCTACCGTTTGGTGGTAAGGGCAATAGTTGGGGTTATTCACCTCAATGGGTTGTGGCGGCCGCCTTGGATTTGGCAAGTTTATAAGTCTGTTGCGTACTGCCAGCTCAAATAACCGTTTCGTTTTGTCCCGTGGGAACGAGTAGGGACGTTTCATCTTTTCATTATAATACCGGCGTCTTTCTTCCAGTTGATCTGCCGGTTTCGGGGCGTTAGGTTGCTGTTGGGCATTCGCGACGAAGGTTGCCCTTCCTTTACCCTTGTCATTCCGAGGTTCCGACTTCGGGGGAGGTGGTCTGTGACCCATCTGGTCCATCTGAGCCAACTTGTCGATCAAAGCCTGGAATGTGGTTGGCTTAAAGAACATCATAAACTGGGAGATGGTTGCGTGGGGGTCTAGGGTTCCCACGAACATGCCCACTGCGGGTGCTTCCTCAATGCGTTGCTCGCATCTCGACCACAAATTCCGCCAGCGTATAGCATACTGGACCCAGGTTTCGTCTGGTTTTACCTGGGCGTTAATCAATGCAGTTATTGGAGTGCGTTCGCTGGCACTTGCGAATCGCTGAGTGAACAACAGCTCCATTTCAGCGAACGTTTTGATAGAATCGTTCGGGAGTTCCGAATACCATTCGAACGCTGTTTCTGATAAGCTGCCCACGAACTGGCGGAGCAACAGTTTATCATCACCGCCGGTGTTACCGCAGAGGGCTCGGAACTGGGCAACATGTTGATGGGGATTGCCGGTCCCCTTATACACGTGGAATTTTGGTATCGTATAGCCTTGCGGGTATTTGATTTGGTCGTACCAGCTAGGATACGGCCGCCCCGTTTTTACGACTTGACCAGCTGCCTCAGTCGCATGGTGAACCCGGATTTGCTGGGCTATGTAGTCAACCAAGTCAGCCTTAGAGATTGCCTCCTCCTTGGCCGTTGATAGGGCTGGTGGTGGACTTGACGTCTCCCCTCGGTCGTTTTCAAGGACGATTGGGGGATCCTCGGCGGGTAAGTCCTGCTGGATCATCATGCCTATCATATCTTGGAAAAGAAGGCCCATACGTTGTATGTTGGCTGCTTGTTCAGCAGCCTCTTTGTCCTCTTTCTCCAGTATCCGGCGAAGAAATTCAGCGTCGGTTTCTTCCTCCTGGCGTGCGTCCGAGGTCGTTCCTGGGCTTTCTTTTGGCCTGGTAAGTGCGGCCATAGCATTCATCATTTCCTGAAGCTTTTGTTGCTGCTCCTGGGCTTTCGTTACGGATCGGGTAAGCGGTCGGTGGCCTGTAGAAGTGCGGCTTTCCTCCTTTCCAGAGGCCATGTAAACAGTGTGCACCACCATGCTCCCAGACTTAGGGCGTCTGGGCTCAGTGCTTTTAGCCGTCGCTGCACGCTGGGGGATCTTCTCTGGCTTCCTCCTTTTATGAGCAGTGGAGGTTGAGGGGGCCGTTAAGGTGGGCGCCCAGACAGCTTTTTGGGGTTTAGCCCGGTGATTAGCTTCCGATTGGATTTTCAGCTTCTTGTGCTGGCGGGAAAAGTTTGGATCGATGATCGAGTCTCGGGCCTGCCGTCAAACCTTATAGATTTTGGAAGACAGCCGTTGAGGGGATCGGGGCTGTTCTGATTTTATTTCCACAACCTTTTTTAATGGGGGAGGAGACCTCTTTAGCACTGCAGTAGGAGAATTCCTTCGCACCCTATTTAGCATCTCGAAGTTGTTCCCAGTTGGAACAGCAGCATTAACTTCTGCCATCGGGGCTGATGGAGTCAACCCGGAGGGGGAGTTGCCCCCAGCCTTCCTTACTCGGCGCCAATGGCGACGTCGAGCATGTCGAGCGGACGGCGTTGGGTCAGCGGTAAGAATGGTTTCGTCTTGCCCCCTGTGTGGGTGGAGGGTCGTTGCTGGTGTTAGCCTGTCAAAGACCGACGTCCTTTGGATAGCAGGAGCGGGAGCTGGGGCCGTCAATCTTGTAAAGACCGACTTTGTGGCAGGGGAAGTCGCTTTGATATCTTCAGGAGCAGGACCGGTCACTTTCTTAGAAGCAGCCTTCTCTGAGATTGTAGGCCCCATGATGAGTTCACAGGATTTCTGGCCCAATCTAGAGAAGACCGAGGCGCTGACGTTGAGCGACTCGTTGAGAGGAGCCGCGGCGGGGGTAAGACGATCAAAGACCGACTTCTTGAGAGCTTCCTTTGTCAGTACCGGCGCCGCGAAGCTTGATGGTGGGAGTATAGTCCCAAAGAACAATCCGGTAGTGGCCCGAGTCACCTGGTCCACTGGCATTGTGAATAACGAAGCAGCTTGGGGTCCGTAGGCTATACCTCCTGGCGAGGCAAAGCGTTGGTCGCAATTGCATTTTGAGCAGTTGGAGAATTTCGCAGGAGTAGAAGCCATCGATCCTTTGCTTTCTGCAATAAGCAAGATGCCAATTCTCAGTATCTTGAAACCCAAGGGCAACTATTAGCGAACCGCGATTGGTTCGCGAATCACGACACACGAAGTGTGGAATGGAAAGAGGAAAAGGTCCCACCGGGCGTGCCAGAATCTGTTCCCCTCCGAAAGACGGCGCGTAAGACTGCGATGTCTTGGCACTGAGGTTCGGGGCAGATGCTAATTGGTGCTATCCGTCCACCTCTCCGAAGATGCCGAGTTGATCTATGGCACCGTGTATCGAAGGTTTAGACGGATGCGGCCGATGTAGCAGACTTCGTCAGATTCCCCCTCGTTTGAGGGGTTTTTGATTGTGGGGACGCTCTTCCCTGCAGGCGCAAGCCCCTGCAGTTAATTACGCTACCGCATCGCGGCAACAACTTTCTCCTTCTCCAGATGGTCACTTCGTGTCGTGGGTGTTTATTTTGTTTTTATTGCCCGTGGATTGTTTACGGAGACTGAGTTATGTCGTCGCCCGTAGGGCGTGGACTAGTCCAAATCCGTATTATCTTAGATTTGGGTTTGGGGGTTTGGTTTGAGGATACGACAGCCATACTTGCGGCTAAGATCAACTCAAACGTTTGTTAAGGATACGTTAGTCTAGCGTTGAGACTAAGATCAACTTAACGGGATCGTTTAGATCCGACAAAGGAGTGTTTTAGGCTCCATTGTTCCAGTTTAGGGACATAGTGGTCCATCGTATGTGTGGCCGTCGGGACCCGTCACCTCTCTGACGACGTTGAAGGATTACAACGACGGATGTCAGAGGAGTTCAGAGATGTACCCTCGAGCCAGAGTTAATTAAGGGGATTCATAGTCCAGTCTGTTTGAAGGTTTAAGGATACGTTAACCATCCTTAAGGCTAAGATCAACTTAAACGGGACCGTTTAGATCCGACAAAAGAGCATACGGGGGGCCCTATTGTCCTAGTTTAAGGACATCACGGTCCATGGGTAGTTTAAGGACATTGCGGTCTATGGGTAGTTTAAGGACATTGCGGTCCACGGGTAGTTTAAGGACATTGCGGTCCATTGTTAGTTTTAAGACATCTCGGTCAAGGTTAAGGACGTCATAGTCCATGGGTTTAAGGACTCCACAGTCCGGTATGTGCTCTGGATGCTTCACACGGGTTCACTGCCGTGCTAGGCGAGGACCAGGCTCCGCTCTGGACGTTTTCCACGGGGTCAAAGAGGACGTTATCCGCGTTCCACGTAACCAGGAATTTTGCATTAGACATGGGTTTAAGGACCCCACAGTCCATATCATGGGTGGTCGTTGGGACCCGTCACCTCTTTGAAGACATTGAGGGATTACAATGCCAAGTATCAAAGGAGTGAAGAGATGTACCCTAGAACCGGAATGGCTTGAATAGTCCTTGGCCCAATTTGGGATCAAGACCGATTAATTATGTTATGAGCCCATTAGCCCAGTTAATCACGAATTGAGGACTTATGGCCAGCTTGGGCTAAGTCCAATCAGGTCTGGAATACTGGCTTCCTGTTGGTCCATTGAAGGAGAGGCTTTGCCTCTATCCATTTAGCCAATTGGGCCAAAGTCTAGTGTTAAACACTACAGAGCAATCAGTGTTGAACACTGCGAATAAAATTCTTTGATTAGCGTTGAACACTAAGGCCCAACAGTATTTCAATGCTGGATTCGAGGGTTCCAATTTAGTGTTAAACACTAAGGCAAGAGGGGTCACGTGGCAACACGTGAGAGCGCCCTCCCTTCATTTATTCTGCTGAGATTATCGCATCTTTCTGAGCATCACGTACCCTCACGTGACGGGCATTTAAATGCTTATATGTTAAAGCTTCTGCCGAGGGTCACGTGGGTCACGTGGGGTGCTGTCTCGAAGGGGCTTTCTGTAGGTCTCTTGGGGGGGTCACGTGGTGACACGTGACCCTGCCTCTACGTATGCTGTTTAGAGGACTTGTTAATCTTTTCCATGAGTTAAATTCCTCGTAGGGTTGAACCCTGACAATAATTTCAGAGGAATTAAATTCCTACTTCCTTTGAAGATTTATATTCTGAATAGAGTTGAACTCTGAATTTTCTGTAGGAATTAAATTCCTCATATATGTGAAGAACTGAATAGGGTTAAACCCTAATAAAAGCTTTTAAGGAATTAAACTTCCCATTTTAAAGAATTATGATTAAAGGAATTAAATTCCTGCTGTTTCAACAGAACTATGTTCTTAATTAGGGTTCAACCCTGTTTCTTTTTGTTCTGAAGGAATTAAATTCCCATAACACAGGGTCAAGCCCTACTTTTATCTTAAAGGAATTAAATTCCTATAGTTCTGCGAGAATTAAATTCTCATGTTTCCATTCCCTCTCTATGTTTTGGATCTGCTTGGCAGGATCTCGACCCATTGAGAATTAAATTCTCAATCTAAAGGGGAGATGTGCGCTTTGCAGATCCTCTATCCGAGAGAGAAGAAATATGTTCTTCTGTTTTATATAATCAGAGTTAAACTCTGTTGAGAATTCAATTCTCCCTCCTTCAAAAGCCTTCCCTTTCTTACCTAGGGTTTTCCTTTGCAGAAGCTCCAAATTCCTCAAAGTATCAATGCTCTCTCCTTTTTTCTTTTCCTCTGCGTATATGTCTCTTTTTTTTGTACCTCTTGGCTCCTATTTATAGGAGAAGCAGCCGAACCAATCAGTTTTGGTAAATCTTTTATTGAGAGATTTGATTTGCATCCATCATTCGTTCTGGACCTTTGGATTATTAGGTGAATTTTATTCACCATTGGATTTTAAATCCATAGATTCTCCTTTGTTATTTTGGTTAGATTTAAAGGGGAAATCTTTCCAAACCCGAAATTTTCCTATAGATAGGTGATATTTAAATCACTTCTGAATCTTTAATTCGATTGGTCCCAGATAATCGCTCTCCTTTGGAAAGATTTGAATCTCCTTCAGAATTTAATTCTGTCGACAAAATGGGCTTTGAAAGCCGGTCACGTGTGACCACGTGACCCATGGTCACGTGTGGACACGTGACCCTCTTTGGAATGAAGAATCCTCTTTCTTTCTGCGCTGTCTTCTGGTTGCTGTTTTAGTCATCACGTGTTAACACGTGACCATTGGTCACGTGTGAACACGTGATCCCTGTTTGGAGCCTTTTTCTTCGATTCAACTGAAGGACGAGTCTGCTGCTTTGAGCGTCACGTGCCAACACGTGACCTCTTCTGAAGCCTTTTCCTTGACTTAATCAGGGAACCTTTTCCTTGACTTGATCAGGGAACCAATGAGCCTTTTCCGCTGCTTTTATATGTCACGTGTCAATACGTGACTGCTGGCCACGTGTAAGCACGCGGCCTCTCCTTTTGAAGCTTTTCCCATAAGCTTTTCTGATTTTAAATCAGGAAACAAGCGGATAGTTGTCTTTGGGGCAAGCCTTGTTCAAGTATGTGAAATCGACGCACATGCGCCATTTCCCGTTTGCCTTCTTGACCATGACCACGTTTGCCAGCCAATCCGAGTAGTCCAGGTTCCTGATGAAGTTGGCGGCGGGCAATCGATCCCGCTCGTCTTCTATCGCTTTTTGTTTAACCGGCACGAAACTTCTCTTCTTCTGTCGGATGGGCCGGGCCTTCAGGTCGACCCCGAGCTTGTGGGAGATTACTTCAGGGTCGATTCTAAACATGTCCGTTGGTGCCCAAGCGAATACGTCCGAGTTATCTCGGAGGAATCGGATCAGGACTTTGCGGTGGTCCCCTGTCAAGAGCGAGCCGATCTGGACTGTCCGGCTATCGGTCCCTTCTACGAGGGGGACTTCCGTCAACGCTTCCACCGGGGCACCATGAACTTCCCTTTGGTCGTCACATGTATCTAAAGATTCCTGGAAGTCGCGTGTCTCCAAAATCGCTGCCCTGCTCTCCGGCGAGGCCCGTCGAGGCGATGCAAATCATGGCGGTTTGCTGGTCCCTATAGACCAGGCCTATCCCCCTTGATCCAAAGGGAATTTGAGCGTGAGGTGATAGGTCAAGATCTGAGCCCGGAGGGCGTTCAGGGTAGGACGTCCCAGGAGAACATTATAGGACGACGGGACCTTAGCAACGAGGAAGTTTATCGGTATGGTCCGCGTCTTGTCCGTTTCCCCAATGTTGAGGAGGAGGGTGACCGATCCTTCTACCGGGACGGAATGGTTGGTGAACCCGGAGAGGACATGGGATGTCAGTTGAAGGTTGGATGAACCCAACCCCATACGCCGGAAACAGTCGTAGAACATGATGTTCGCCAAGTTCCCGGAATCGATCAATATTCTCTGGACCTCGTAACGGTGGAGTCGGGCCGCTATCACAAGGGGTCATTATAAGGAAGTGATATGCCGCGAAGGTCTTCGTCGATGAATATGATCGGATCATTCTTCCTGCATTTCTTATGGGGCGGATCGTTTACTTCCTCGACTGGTAGGAGGTGGTGGCTCCGCCCACTTTCCCAAGCTGGATCCTCGGTAACGACCATGATTTGCCCGATCGTTAATTTTCCGGGAGGGGTTTGGTCCTTTTGCTCCCGCTCTGCCTGCCGCTTGTCCCGTAGGTACTTCACCAGGTGGCAGGAGCGGATCAACTCCTCTATATAGTCACGGAGCTGTTTGCAGCTCTCAGTCGGGTGACCCTGCGACCTGTGATAGGCGCAGTACGGGCCGCGGAGACGCTTGCCCGTTCTTTGGGTAGCTGGCGGGAACTTAAAGAACCTCTCGCCCTTAGTTTCCTCCAGCAGCTCGGTCTGGGAAATATTCAGAGGGGTGTACTCCTGTAATCTCGGGGAATAAGGTTTCGGGCGATCGACTTTCTTTTTCTCTTTCCTTTCCCTCTTTTTTCGGTCTTCTTGGTCGCTTTAGGGCAGGTTGAAGTTCACCCCTGACTCGAGTTGGGCCTCTCTCTCAGTTCATGCCTTCACTTTGGCCATGGTCTTAGATTGCGCCAATACAAAAGAGCGGATCCACCCTTTGTGCCTAAGACCCAACCTCAGCGCGGTGATAACCGTTTCGTCGCGGTGCTCGGGAACCTCCAAGAGGGCATTGTAGAAGCGAGTGACATACCTTTTGAAGGATTGCTTGTCTCCGCTCTTGACGGTGAACAGGTAATCGACCGTCTTCTTCTGTCGTCAGTTTCTGACGAAATGACCGAGGAATTGGGTAGCCAGCTCGTCGAAGGTCAAGATGGAGCGCGGCGCAAGCCCTCGGAACCAGT
Source organism: Agapanthus africanus (assembly GCA_030015575.1). NCBI lineage: Eukaryota > Viridiplantae > Streptophyta > Magnoliopsida > Asparagales > Amaryllidaceae > Agapanthus > Agapanthus africanus. The sequence continues at coordinate 23,090,695 of JASDDO010000016.1, forward strand.
CCCGGCCAGCCTAGATTAGTGTAGTGGGAAAAGCTCGGCATTGAGCCGCGTCCGAGTTATCTTAGAAGCTCATACCCGTCGTAAATACGTCTAAGTGGTCCTTCGGATCGGACTTCCCGTCGAAGATGGCCACTTTAGACGGCTTGTTCTTGGATGAGACACGCTCGGCCTGTAGCCTTTCTCTAAAGGGCTTTGTAAGCGAATCAGCAGAGTACTTAGCCCTTTCGCCAGATTTATGACCATCTCGTCGTATGCCTTCAATTTCCTTTTCGAGGGATTCGATCCGGTAGTGGTATCCCGAGAATTCAGCACAGTCAGAGTGGCGGCTATCCCCGCTCCGGGTCTGCGCGAGGGTGCGGCTTCGATTCCGCTCTATCACATTTCTTAAATCCTCGGACGAGATTCTTCTTGAGTAGTCCCGACATCCACTGTTCGCGCGGCCTTGACGGGGGTGGGGGCACCAGTCACGCCTGGAAGCAGGCGAACTGACTGACACCTTCTCTGGGGGAGTGAGCGCGCGGCGGGCGTCGAAGCGACGACCCAGTCTTTCGTGAGATCGGGGTGTGGAGCTGTCCGGCGCCCAGCGGGTCATGGAATCATTCACCGCATGCGGGTCGTGGTTGCCGGATTCGGCATGCCGGCGTTCAGTGACGCTGGGATGAGCTTGAGCGAGATCGAGGGCCTGGGTGTGCCCCTCTGTCATTCTGCGGGCCTCGTTATCCCGGGAATGGGGAACTGCGGCTTAATGGGTATGGCCCGCCGCTTGAACGCGGACGAGTGCATCCACCATTGCTGTAAATCTGTCAATTCGAGCTGATAAAGCGTCGATGACGTTAGGAGGGGGAGTAGAACCGCTCCCGCCCCTGTTATGGAGGGTGGGGCGGTTCGTATTGGGATCGTCGCGGTTGTTGTTCACCATCGGGTCGATGGCGGAAGATCTACTTTATGGGTGGAGAAGCTTCTGAAGCGTTCCCACAGACGGCGCCAATTGATGGGAGTTATGATCTCCCTCAGATGTTGTCCTCCGTTGATCAGGTGAGAGCGATTTTGAATGGTTGTGATTTGGTTTGAAGGTTGAGTGTGTGGATCATAATGGGTTGGTGTCGATGCCGAGCTATCTGCAAAGGAAGTCCTGGGGTGGGTGACCACCGTAAGACCCTCCGACGATTAAATTAGTACCATGAAATAAGAGCAGAGTAGCGGTCTATTGGAATGAATTCGAATTACCCGAGTCGTCTGAAAAAGGGGTTTATATAGTGGTCGCGTGGAGCGAGCCGGCGCGAGATTCTCGCCGTCAGTTACGCCCCCTCGTTACGCCCGTGTTGATGGCGGGATCCGCCCATTAATAGGGGAACGCGCCCGCGTGGGACGCAGAACATGGTGGCGGATATCCCGCTTTGGCGAGATACGCGGAGCCCTTGCGGGGGCGCTTGAGCTCCACGCTATCGGTTGATCGGGGAAGCCGAGGAAGCTTAGCCTGTCAGATGGCTCGAAGACAAGCCGGGAGGCCGAGGAAGCTCAGACCTTGCAACAGTTCGGAGACGAGCAAGGAGGCTGTGGAAGCTCGGTTGTAGGAGTGCTCGAAAGTGAGCTGATGACTCATTGCTAGGCGAATATGGAAGGTATTCCGGGGAGGTCTCCGAAAGGCCGGATGCAACCTCGGAGGCGAGGTGCCGAGGAACGTCTCCAATGCATCAGGCTTATTCCAGCTCCGTAGCCCCCGAGACACGTCATCCGCTACGTGTCGTGATCTGGGGAATTCCCACTTGTAAGCATCATCAAGATTACACCGACTTCTCATCTTTTTTTACAAAGAAATACCCTCTCTTATAAAACCTTTCTATCTCACGACCGCGCATGGCCGTCCTCTCCCACTCTAATCAAATTCTAGGTTATTAGAGAATTATGGATACATAAACCCTAGAGAAAACATCATATTTATAGGGTAGATAAATGCCAGGAGATAAATCAATGTTACCTCGGTCTCTATCATTCATGATGACAAAAATACTCAAATGCATGAGATCCATCTCACAAATTATATTCTTCAACTAAAGCTTGCTTTATCAGTATTATTTCACTCACTTTATACATCCACCAATAATCTTTTTAGGTATCTGCCATAGTATTCTATCACTGTCATGAGTTTAACTTCCATCATGATTTCCCACTAACCACCACCTTATCAAGACTTTGCCATGATGTTAAAGAAAGGCCCTATATGCTTCTCATCTTCTATCAATCACACTGAATTCCACCAAAATCTGTGTACTTTTGAGATGACGATACTAAGCTCCGACCTATCATTTCCCTATTTATCTCTGAGTCAGGAATCGAAGAGATGGATGACCATCACCAGCGTCATCATGTGGGCTTTTCGAGAAAATGGGGTCATCTATGAAGCAAGGTTACATGAAGTATTTAATTTAACAAAGTTTTATGATCAGTGAAGCGCTTAAACATCTTATCTTTCACTGCCTGTCTCAAACCAAAATTAAAGAGGAGGACTGCGATAGGTAACTGAGACACAAGTCAACTTCTATCCTATCAGGTCGCCTGTAATCGGTCTTTTGAGAATCAGTTGCCTGTATAAAATATAGTCACATTATGGAAAGGATTGTTGTAGTTGAATGTTGTTGTCTACATGACAAATTTTTGTTCGAGGGAACTATGGACTAGTTAGGATCTCGCTAGAATCCCTAGTAACCCGTTTGCATTCTACAAATTCTCGTATTGTAGGAGAAATGTTTAGAAGAAGGTAGATTTGCTCTAGGATTTATGGTCAGTTCTTAGGCCAGATAAAGCCATTGAAGGAAAACATTCCCAAACAAGTCAAAGTAAAGAGTAAAGGAGATCCGTAGTGCTTTCTATAAGTGCCAAAGATTATATGAAGAAGCTAAAAATTTGTAATGCTTAGGTATAATATATAAGGTGTCTATATTTTACAAGTAAAGGAAAGATGGTAGTGTATGTAGAAGCGAGAAGAAAGGTAGGGAACTCTGAAGATTAGGTTAAATCTTTTAAGATAGTCGAGGGATCAGCATATCTTGATTAGTATGTATATCTATGGTCACTGGTTGACCTTGATTTCTTTTTTCCGACTTCCTTTTTTGGAGCAAGATACAGGATAGATTTATCTTGTTCCTATCCTTTATGCCTAGTTTTTCGGAAATGATCAGGTCAACTACTATTAGTGAATTTTCTCAAACTCTTTTTTTTGGGAATTTGTTTTGTTTGGCTTTTGGATAATCTCTGTCTCAGATTTGAGTATAATTCCCAATAGAAAATCTATCGTATCTTTCCTACTCTTAGAATTCTTTACGGCTTTTGGGTAATTTTCTACGTTAAACCTAATCATCTCAAAAATAGGAAAAATAACAGTGAAGGAAGACTGACTTCTTTGAGAGTAGTTTTCATGAACCGACCAAGGATCACTTGTATATAACCAACTTATAAATTTCAATTATATTTTTTATGGACTATTATATTTTGGTGCTCAGTCTATAGATTTCCAGTAGAACAATTTGACCTTGCTGTCTTTGTCTTCCTTGATATATTTATAACAGAATAAAAATCTTCAATTGTTGCTCTACATGATCCGAGTATATTTTTCAAAATAATAAAAATATGAACCCTATTTCTGTTAAATCTCAACTTTATTTGTACATTTATTTGAAGGTTTCTGCATTTGGTGTTTGCTCTTTATGATGAACCTTTTTTGGGGGGAAGATTATTGTGTATTTCCATAACTAGCTCTTTAATGAAATTGGTATAACATATATATTCACCTCCCCACAAAAAAATAAGATGAACGAGAACGTAAGAAAGAAAGAAGATATTATACACTCTCAATCATATAAACAAAGATAAAAATAAAAATTTGTAAGTACATTAACACAACTTTCTTTATATTTTTATAAACAGACACCAATTATTATGCAACTATATAAAATTTAATTTTAAATTTCTGACTAAAAGAAGACTTCTTTCTTTATACTTCTTGATCATGAACCAAACACATCCAAACTGAACATAAAAGGAGGAACATAACAACTTCAGTAAGATCTCATAGTTTCTTACTCAACCCGAACCTAGTCCGCAACTAACAATCATATGAACTTATGACATTGAGCTTAATTGCTTCATAAATATAATAAGGAAACATCATTAGGAGGAGAAGAAGAATTAAACCAGGATCACCTCTTTGTAACCTGAAGGCGGTAAGAAAACTTTCCTACAAATGTAATACTTACACAAAACCTGTATATCCCTAAAACTAAGCTTCACCGGTAAAATTTCAAATATTCGTAACTCCCCAAATCATCAAACATACATCGCATAGCGCATGCTATCGCGCACCATAAGATGGTCCATCTCTGCATTCCTTGGGCGCTCTTCCATCCCATTAGTCGGGCCGACAAAGCATGAAGCCACCGCCATCGGGGCCCTCACTATCGCGAGCACGATCGAAAAATTACTTCCGCTCCTATTTTCATGGCCTTGGTCAAGCACCAAAGCCCCGAGGGAGCTCTCATCGGCGACACGGGAGCTCTTCTTGTATCGGCCGATGCCCAAACCTTGCTTCATGGCTACTATTAGTCTCATCATCACTCCACTAATAGTGCAAGCTAGAATCGAAATAAGTTAGGGCTAGGGCTTAAGGATGAAGGAAGGTATGTAAGCAAATGGTTTTGATAATGGGGATGGTGGAGGAGTTAGTGGTGGGGGGACTTGCTTTTATAAGCAAATGGTTTGGGTTTGGACATTGTTAGCTTTATATACCTGTGGGGTCGTGATAAGGGGAAAAGCTATTCTTTTCCCAGTAACTATAATAATTGTTATTCTATTTGTTTTTATCCCATATGTGGAATGCGTGGAGGTGATCATGGCCATCCAATGGCTGTAGTTTATCGTCGAATGATTGGATGTACCAAAAGTGTCCTGTAAGATCATCTTTAGAAGGAGAGCCTTAGTGTTTTTGGATTTGGTGATTGGGTTAGAACATGAGAGAGCATTGTTAATATATTGGTACTCGAAAAGTACCCTAATGTTTATTGTAAAGCACAAAGGGAGAGTGTACTTAGAAGCGACAAGACGCAAATTCAAAATTTGGCGGCGAAAACTTAGAAAATCCATCATCATGAGGTGCAAAAATTCATGACATGTCTGTTTTAGTTTTATGATCCCCTAACGCAAACTTGCTGACAATAAAGGGATTTGTAGCAGTATTATATGCATAGTTGGTGATCTTCAACTTCCGCCGGACCTCGATAGAAAGTCTCGAAGAAGTAAAACGATGAAATATTTGCTACAGATATTATAGTGGCTGAAACAATGGAGTGATGTCTAGCATGACAGGGAATTGATCAGCTTGAATGACTTGTTTCCTCAATTTAAAGTGATTATAAATTGAATCCTGTAATCCTAAATGTAGAGTGTTTTTTGTCACGATAGAAATACGCGCACTTGTCATGTGTATACAACCCTCCCGCTCAGGATAGGCTGGGGTTTACTGATTGTGGAGATCCAAATCGCCGACAGCCGTGAACTAAGCAGTCGTTAATTACCTCCCGCTTTTGTAGTGAACGAACCTTCGATTGACTGGTCAAACTAGGCATGCAAACTTAATATGAGATGTCGGTGTTTGAAAGTAATACAGAAGGACATGTTTATTTCATTTATTTATTCTATTTGCGACAAAAGAAATTTTTTATTCAAAAAAACATTTTAATTATTTTATTATTTATATATATTTTATTTTATTTATAAAAAAAGGGAGCTCCCCCTCGAGAGGGACCCCTTCACGTGATGGGAGCTTCCCGTCCCCTCACGTGAGAGGGAGCAGGGGCTTCCATTTAATGGGAGCCTCCTCATGTGAAAGGGGTAGAGAGCTCCCGTTTAGTGGGAGCTTCCTTCCTCACGAGGGAGCAGGGGCTCCCACTGCCTCCCCCTCACGTGGGAAAGGAACCCCCACTCCCGTGGGGGAGCGGAGGTTGCCCGTGAGGCACATGCCCCGTTGGGCACGTGTCCGTGGAGCATGAGCACGGACCGGAAAGAGGCTAAACCCTCGGATTTGGAGTTAAACTCCTAAAAGAATTTTTATTATGAAGTTAAACTCTAAAAGAATTTTTTTATTACTATGAAGTTAAACTCCAAAAGGTTTTAAAATATGGTGTTGGACTCCCAAACATTTTATATAGAGTTAAACTCTCAAAACAATTTTATTTGGAGTTAAACTCCCAAAGTTTTTATTTTGGAGTTAAACTCCTAAAAGGATTTTAAATAGAGTTAAACTCTAAGAGAATTTTGATGGAGTTAAAGTTTCTAAACAATTTTATTTGGAGACAAACTTCCAAAAAAATTTATTTTGGAGTTAAAACTCCTAAAAGAATTTTTAAATGGAGTTAAACTCCAAGAGAATTTTGATGGAGTTAAACACCTAAAACAATTTTATTTGGAGTTAAACCCCCAAAAGATTTTATTTTGGAGTTAAATTCATAAAAGAATTTTATTTGAAAAGAAAACCAAAAAGGGATTTCTTGAAGCTTCAAGATCTATGTCTAGGGTGATGAGAATGGACCCCTTTCTTCTCTTTGAGCCTTGGATCTTCCCTAATGTGAGATTTTTTTAGAGACGGGTCTTCTTCTTCCTCCTTTTTTTTATGGATCTTGGAGAAGGGTTGTGAGATTTAAAATCTCCTATTCTAGGGACTTGATGGGATATTTGGACTCCCTTTCAAAGATTTTATAGTGGAAAATTATTTTCTTTTGAGAAAACAAGAGTTAAACTCTTGATTTAATTCAAAAAATGAGACTTTGAACCTCGAAGGAGGCATAAAACCCTAGATTGATATGAGAAGAATCTTGTTTGTTATCGTTCATCATGATACCTTATATAGGCTTTACATTTAACATATGGCCTCTTGGGCTTTTCAAAATGGCACATGTGCTTTTCCCATGCCATGTGCTTTCTTTCTTTTGCACATAAGCATGGGCTTTTACATAATTTGGGTTTGTTGCCCATGTTATTACATTTATTCATAGAAATTATATTAAACCTATTTATGCTTTAACAATTATTCCTTTGGCATGGGGGCCCGGCCTCTTCATTCTTGGGCTCGACTTAGGCATGGGTCCACTTGCTTAGACTTGGGTTCGGGCTTCGACCCACTTGGTTTGGGGTTGACTTTGACTTTGACTTGGTTAACCGGAGTGTAATTTTTGATCCCAACAAAATGCTCCCATCAATAAATGCGCACTGCGTGTATGAGTTGTGTGTATGAAACTGACGGATCTTGTTCTATATGGGGATTGATTTGTTTTAGTTCCCTTCGGAGGGTCGGCGCTGCCATTTTTGCGACGTGGACGGTCGGTGCTTGATTTGACTCGCTCCGCTTCGTGCGGTGTCGGGATTTGATTTGACTTGCTCCGCTTTCTGCGGTATCGGGATTTGATTTGTTTCCAAGGTAGAGCTTGATTCCGCCAGAGAGGTCATTGGTTGATTGGTGATTTGATTTGTTTTGGGAGTTCCCTACCCGTCCAGATGGACTTTGGAGCTGGAAAGCGCTGCCGAGTAGGACGTTGATTTGATATGTTTAATTTCTGTCTTATTTGGCGGGATTTTTGAATTTGAGAGGAACTTGGAATTTGGATTTTGTTTAGCATCAGCATCGCTGCACTGGAATAATGCCAGGGGCAATTCATTATTTTCCCCGGGAGGACTTGGGATTTGGTTTTTTGGGTCGGCATCAGAACCGCTAACACTGAAGAGTAGTGCCAAGAGCGGCTCATCATTTGCCATTAGGAAAACTTGGGGTTTGAGCTTTGGGTCCGTATCAGCACCGCTAACACTGAAGCATAATGCTAGGAGCGACTCATCATTTGCCGTTGCCCGTAAGGAAGCGATGGCTTAGGAGACAGGTTTAGATCTCTATCGCCTAAGGCTTTTCAATTTTATGAGCCGTAAGGGTCTCATAAAAGTATTTTCTCTCTACGAGTCGAAAGAATCTCGCAGGTGTATATTCTCCTTAGAAATCGTGAAGATTCTTAAGTGTGTTGTTCCTTTGTGAGTCGTAAGGATCTCACGCGGGGATACTCTCCTCATAAGGCCGAGAGGACTTTGCGAGTGTATTTTCGTCTTTTTTTCACGAGTTTGCGCCCTTTCGGGTTTTCACAAACTCGCCGATGGTCCTGCTGCTTTTACTCACGGAATCCTTTCGGGTTTTCATCCATGCCTATTTTGCTCGTGGAGATACCATTTTTTTAGCTTCATCGCCGGCAAGACTTTTGATGTAGTCTCGCCAGTAGGACTTGGGAGAGATAGGGGTCGTTTACACCCGTGGATTGTATACGGTTTTACAGGACTTGTGATCCATACCGTAGGGCCGGTGTGCTCAATATGCCAGCGACTTGGAGTATTCACGCATAGTATTTCTTGAAATATCGACCATTGATGGGTGGCATAGGCCTTTCTCCCTCGACATTTATTAGCCGGTAGGACCCTTCATTAAACACTTTCTCGATGACGTATGGTCCTTTCCAATTTGACTCGAATTTTCCCTTGGCATGTCGATTAGGAATGATCGGTCTTTTGAGGACCAACACCAACTCGCCCGTCTTACGATATTTGGGCTCGGTACAATTCCAGATTTTGCTGCACCGCGAGTCTAAGTTCCTTGAGCGCATCGAGCTCTTCGAGCCGAAGGAGAGCGTTTTGCTCTTTCGTCAGATTGAGTTGGACAACCATCCTTAGGTTTGGAATTTCGACTTCGTGGGGGAGGATTGCCTCCACTCTGAAGAGCAACGAGTATGGAGTGGACTGTATCGGAGTACGGTGCGTGGTACGATATGCCCACGCCTCATGGAGCTTCAGATCCCAATCTCGTTTATTGGTTGAAGCATTTTCTCAGGAGCTTGCACAAGGTTTTGTTGAAGGTTTCGGCTGACCCATTCGCCCTTAGATTATAGATGGAAGAATATCTCCAGTCTATCTTATATTGAGTAGCGAACCTTAAGACTTTGAAGCTCTTGAAAGAAGGCCCGTTGTCAGATATGATTCTTCTCGACGTATCGAAGCGGCATATAATGTTATGCCGGAAGAATTTCAAAACGTCTTCTATCTTAATTTGTTTTAGCGGGACAGCTTCAGCCTATCTGGAAAAGTAGTCCGTCGCGGCTAATATGAACCGATGTCTTTTGGATGACGGAGGATCAATCAGGCCAACTATGTCGGTGTCCTAAATTTCTAAGGGCTAGGACGCCATAGTAGGGTGCAACGGATTGTGATGTTTGTGAATGAAGTTTATGTGAATTTAGCATAGATAACATTTCTTTGCATGCTCTTCGCAATCCTTTTACATGGTAGGCTAGTAATATTTAAGCCGTTTGATTTGAAGTCGTATTTTAGGGCCGGATTGGTGTGCTCTGCAAACGCCCGAGTGAATTTTTTTCATAATTTCTCGAGCTTCGACTGGGGACAGACACCTAAGTCAAAGCTGGTTGTACGACCTGCGGTATAGCGTGTCATTCACGAACACATATCGGAGTGCTCTCTTCTTTTACTGAACCGTTACGAATTTTTCCTCAGGCAGCTTATCGTATCGAAGATATTCTACGAAGGGTTCTCTTCAATCCGGCTCGTCTCTGACGACCTGAGCTTCTTCAGCAGGACCGTTCTTTTGTTCTACGATTTCTTCTTCTCGTAAAAAGACGGGAGGCAGGATTTGCCGGCTCCTGACTGTGATCAGAATTTCATCCATGTCAGGATCAGCCAGCTCCTTGGCTAAGCGAGTGAGTATGTCGGCTTTTCCGTTCAACGCCTTGGGAACTCTCGTCAGTTCAATGTTGGTGAAATGCTTCATGTACTCCACCACTCTGTCTCTGTATCGAGCTAATTCGGACTTATATATCTTGTATTCGTCGCTTGGTTGACGACTAGCTGGGAATCGCCGTAGACACGCAGCTGAGGGATCTGCATTTCTATGGCGAGCTCCACACCAGCTATCAAAGTTTCATACTCAGTCTCGTTGTTTGTGCGAGCCTCGGTAAGAGCGAAAGAATGTCGCAGAGTTCCTCCCGATGGCGTGATAAACATCAGCCCTATTCCTGCTTTTATTTGCGGGATGATTGATTTGCTGGAGTTCCTTATTGATGAGGCTCCATCGAAATAGAGCTCCCAGTATGGCTCGCCATCTTCAAAGTGTAGCACTTGTTCGTCGGGTAACTCGCAATTTAGCGGCGACCCTTCAGGTATGGGATGAACAGTTAGAAAGTCGGTGAGGACTCGCCCTTTTACTGCTTTCTGGGGAGTATAGACTATGTCAAACTCAAGCAGCATGACGGCCCATCTGATCATTCTACCAGTTAGACTCGTTTTGGTCATCAAATATTTCAGTGGGTCAATTTTGGAGATCAGCATAATCCAGTGGGCAAGCAGATAATCCCTCAACTTCTTTACGGCAAATATCAAGCCTAAACATTGCTTTTTCAATCGGGGAGTATTTATACTCTGCCCAAACTAATATTCGGGTGAGATAGCAGAGGGCATTTTCCTTTCCCTCATCGCTGTTTTGAGCGAGGAGGGCACCGAGTGATTCGTCCAGTGCGGCGGTGTAGACGATCAACGGTTTATTTAGAATAGGACAGTGAGTACTGAAGGGAGCAACATGTACTGCTTGATGCTGTTGAATGCTTCTCGACATTCGGCGTTCCAGACAAAAAAGGGCTCTCTTCTTCATGAGCTTTGAAAAAGGTCGACATCTTCCTAACAGGTTTGAGATGAACCTTCTTATGTATGCGAGCCTGTCTTGGAAGGATTTTAGTTGTGTTTGATTTTTTGGAGGAGGCATCTCCACGATTGCTTTTATCTTCGACGGGTCAATCTTGATCCCTTGGTGCCGGACTATGAAACCCAAGAAATTCCTTGATGATACACCGAAGGCGCACTTTAGTGGATTCATTTTCAAATTGTACCCTCACAGTCTGGTGAAGATAGTTCGGAGATCTTGGATGTGATTGGCTTTGATTTTAGTCTTGACGCCCCAGTCATTGACATAACATTCGATGACTTTGTGGATTAAGTCATCAAAGATCCTTGTCATCGCCCCTTGACATGTGGCGTCCGCATTCTTCAATCCGAACGGTATCACCTTGTAGCGATATATCCCTATCGGAGTTCGGAACGCTATGCGCTTCTCATCTTTGGGCGGCATTTTTATCTGATTGTATCCAAGACGAACCATCCATGAAAGTGAACAACTCGTAATTTGATATATCGTCGACCATCATTTACATGACCGGGAGCTTGAAATCGACACAAATCTGGATCTGCCTATTTTTCTTCTTTACTAGGAAGATGCATGCGATCTAGTCCGCGTATTTCTCTTCTCTGATGAAACCGGCATCAATGCGTTTCTTGGTTTTCTCAATGACCTTTTTCTCCAACTCCCTTCTCATTCTTCGAGGAGCTTGTTTGACTAGCTTGGCATCAGAAGAAATAACCAGTTTATGCACCGCCACTTCGGGGGAGAGGCCGGGCATTTCTTTGTACGTTCACGTGAAGCAGTCGACAAACTCGCGCAGCAGGGCGATTATTTGCTATTTCATTTCCTCTGACAAGAGCGAGCTGATGTAAGTCGGCCTTGGATAATCGGGCGTCCCCAAATTAATCTCGGTTAGCCCGTCGAATGTTGCTTGTCCGCCATCTTCGAGCTCTCGAGGGGCTTCTTCTGGCTCGGCTAGCTCCCCGTCATCATTCGACTCTTCGCTGGCATCGCTAACATGGATCATGTAGCATGATTTGGCGTCGGGTTGCACAAAATCTAGGCCCCGTCTATCTGGGACTCGCCTCTCGATGAGCGATCGGACCTGAGGCGGGTGCCATAGCCTCTCATAAAACTTTGCTTCGGAGTCCTTCTGGTATAACCGACATCTGCACCTTTTAAAATATTCCCGCATCCTGGGCGCATAACATCTGGGGTTTAAGACGACTCTTATGCCTCTCTCATATGGAAGGCACGTTGCGGACAAATCGTCCGGGGTGCACGATAGGGTTCGACCCATAAAATAGGATGCCCTTCTGTCCGTTGTTTCTTCTAGGGACGTAGAAGGTTGTCAGTTGGTCTACGGTAGAGACCGACAGCACATCGAGCTCCTTAAACATCTGTTCCGAAACCTTGGTGATGGCCAATGATCCTTTTGTGACTGCAAATGTCTCTCGTAGTTTTGCTTTTTGCATGAGAGTATGACCTGTACAACTATTGCAAGACGGGTCCTTCTCTGACTCTTCAGTATCGCTTCCGAGACGAGGAAAAACTTTGCTGCTGGATGGGCCCTCAATACAAGACTCGTCCGTATCGCTACCGAAATGAGGGCTCTTTTTACGGAAGGATGGTCTTCCAGCGTCGGACTCATCAATGTCAATGCCGAAACGCGAGCGCACTTGGGGATTTTTACTTTTAAGAGTGATAGCCGGCTTAGATTGGTTTTTGAGACTCTGAGCCCTCTTGTTTTTAGTTTACCGCGGCTTAGGTTTACTTTTGAAACTCTGGGCCCTCTTGTATCTAGTCGATTGCAGCTCAGCATTCTGGGGTTTCATAAAGTACCAAGAATCTTCATGTACACCAAACGGCTGTATGTCTCCGTCAATGCGTCTTTCTTCGCCATTTTTGGTATACTTCATGCATTGATAGAGTGTTGACGGAACGATGCCATAATCGTGAAGCCACGGTCGTCACAGGAGAATCTTATAGAACGTGTCGGCGTCGATCACGTATATCTTAGTTTCGGTTTGCAGGTCCCCAAACGTGATTGACAAAGTTATGGATCCCAGAACTTGCTGGCAGTTTTGATTGAAGCACTGGATGACAGTTCTCTTCCTTGACAGGTGTCGGACGTCCATTGATAAACTCTTTAGAGTATGCAAATTCATGATGTTCACTGACGACCCCGGGAGGACACCGAATCAATCAATATGCGATTAATCTGATCTCCGTCGTTGTACCCTGTTACGTAAAGCGGCCGGTTATGCTTAGCTGTCCCTAGCAGCAGGCCTTCATCTTTAAATGCGACCGCAGCTGTGTGCAAAGCGTACTAAGCTTCTTCCATATTGATCTCCGTGAAGCGTGTCTGGTACCGCTCGGGGTTTTGCAAAGCATAGATAAGGCCGTCTCTAAGCTCCTTGGATAGAACCAGAGCATCATATATGCTTAAGAATGATGGAAGCTTCCAGAGGTGAGCCAAGACGTTATAGTCTACCGAGGAAGAGCTCGAGTCTCTGTGAGTCGGATCTCTGCCGTCTTCTTCATTAGCCACCTATTTTTCCTGCTCTTTTAGGGCGTTGCCTTATCTTGACACTAGAGCCTTACCGCTTCTGAGCTGGATTTGGTTGGCTTTTGTGTGTTGGATATATGTATGCCCTAGAGGCCATTATTTGATAGTGTGTGTGTGTGTATTCAGAGGACTTTTTTGCTCGACATGATAGTATGCTATCTGGTTACTCTTTATCTTAACATGTTCACTTGATTGTGTATACTGTTCATTGATACATGTTGATAAAGCCCTTAATATATTTGCTTGACTACTGTGATTATGATGCAGATCATACTAGTGGAACATGTGTGGTTTATAAGCATATCCTTAAACGTTCCTAGTCGTAGGTGTATCGAGACGGGGCATCAATATTCCAGAGTAGACTAGCGTATACGTTTCTTGACCCAACTGATGGGTGATAGATGATCCCATATCCATTGGTGTTCGACATCAAAGATTATATACGAGTGCTCAGTGGAGACTAGGTACACTGAACGGACTCGCCGAGAACTTCTATGCGGTATTATATCTATCGTCGGATAGCAGTTCTCAAGTGACACTTCTACAGGTTAGTCTGTAGACCCGAGATCGTTATAGAGTCTTGTGTATTCTCCCATTGTACTTTGATTTCCACCAGACACGGCTCTACTGAGTCGTGCAAACAGGTGGCTTTTGGGTACAGTCCCGAGACACATGAAGACAATGAGCGATAGGAGGGGTTTCGTCTCTTCTGGTATTGGGGGTTGATGTTGCGTTGTGCTCGATTGGCTATAACTGAAAGTCCCTGACCAGGGCTGAGATTTACTGATAAGTGTTATCGGTAGTTTCTCGATCTGTTATAGGCCATACATAGGCATGACTTGTTGAGTTATTGGGGTCGACGATACCATCCCTAGACTCAATATGCAGCATATCTGACGAAGAGACCAGACTGTATGGTAAGTGTTGATGGTTGGCTCTACGGGAGTTTTGACAGGTTCGCTTGTTATTCTTCTGTTCGTTCAATACCTGGGAGCCGTTACGTGCAGCTAATACCGCTGACGGTTTGTGGGTATGTGATATGATCACTGCCTACCGCTAGCGTATTGACAAGTCTTAGAGTCCCACAAAGGGATTTCCGAGCTCAGGCAAAACGAAGTGGGGGCGCATATGGGATATGTGCAGGAGCTTGATTAAATACGTATATTTGATACCGTATTTTAATTTGTCATTTTCTATTGGTCGGGTCATATGTGATATGACCGGATTATTAAATTAAGTGTTGATTTAATATCAAGTGACCATTAGCTCATTTATTAATTCCTTTCTTTTATTGTATGCATGTATATATGTATGTTTATATTGATATGTATGCACACATGCATGTATACAAGTGTCATGGTTGATGATACATTGGAGATGGCTATGCAAGACTCACATGGAAACATTTGTGATATTTTAATTATCGAGTTAATGGAAATTAGGAATAAATCTATGGTTGATATTTTGTTTCTGCACACTTCTTAAAATATCTTATGTAACCATGGTTTCATTTCTAATCGTCCACTAACTTAACTACTGAAATATTTAGATATTTCCATGCCATGGTTCTATATTAGTCTAGTCCGCTAATGTAGGTTGTTTGCCACACTTCTACTTAGGTTAAATGAAGTAAGGAGCTTGAGTCAAGGAACCCCGTGGTGGATTATCGTAGACTTCGAAGGCTTCAAGCGGACCGGTTCAAGCTTCAAGTAGAACCAAGGAGTCAAGGACATCTACACGGAGCTTTTGAAGAGAAGGAGAGGTCTATAAAGGTTGTAGTTCTTTTTCTCTTAGTGTTAGACACTTACTTATATGTGATACTTGTTAGCTTTATGTCACGCCCCGCTTCCCAAAAGAAGGTGAAGGATGACGTGGCAAAGTCCGCAACCTAACTGTATTGAAGGCGGTCTATTCAATACAGTTACATTAAGCGTATGAATATCTAACATGCAGGGTGTGTACCAAAATCAAAGTAATAAAAGTGAAAGGCATTTATTTCCATTAACCAAACTTTATTACATCCCAAAAGAAAGAGTAAAATAAACTAAGTAGTTTAATTACATCGAGAAGAAACAAAAGCTCTAAACATGTGGGCAACAACAAAAATTAAATCTAGCTAATCTTCCATCTTCCGGTCTGCATAATCTTCATAAGTTGGCTTCACACCTTGATCCTCACCATAATACTCATTCTTATCTGACGAACATTTCAAAGATAGAGGAAGAAAAGGAAGGTCCGCCAGCGAGTTATACTCGGGTAGGATTGCCTCATAAGAAAATAAAGGTATAGAAACGAATAGGTGTATATAATGAATATGATGTACTTGTGTATAAAGGTATGAGGTTATATACAAATTAGATTGTGAATATGAGTAGGTTGTGTGAGTTATATGTTTGGTAAAGGTTCAAGTCAAGTCAAACAGATATTCGGTCTAAGAGTTAGATCAGGTTAAACCAGGTGTGTATTGATGGAATTGACTGGTGAATATACTCGTATCCTTGAGGTATCCCATGACTAGCTGGAAGCTGTATGAGCCGGCGTTTGTGTCTGTGGTGGCAATCAATGCGGTAGCGTGAACATCCCCCGAAAGGCGTCCCATGACTACGATGGAGTTTTGTTCAGCGTGAATATCACTCAAATGTACAGGTATTACCACCCTTCAGTTCCATAATAAACAACAAGTCTAAACTGGTAATATATCCACATTCAAGATACTGAATAATTCGTGTCTTATAAAGAAAGGTAGATAAGATAACAGGTAGGTATAGCACATGATGTGAGTTTAGTGTTGAGTATCAATAGGTAAACGTTTTAGTTTATTAAATAAGGGTCCGGATGCTCACGATTATTCCGTTGTGGCCACGGAACAACTGGGGAAGTGAAATGTACCGTTTCACTTCCCGCGATCATGATCGAGTAGTAGGGGAATCCGAGTTCCGAATCTCCTTGCCTAATCAAACTACCCATCCCCTGGTTCAGTATAAAGATTTTGATGAATTAGAGTTAGTGCGTATACCTCTAGGCATGGAATTTTCATATTATATGTTATCCAAATATTGGATCATTCGCCCTCAAATAGAGTTAGTATTCGTCCGAATATCGGGTTAGTAGTCGTCCACACTTTGGACTGGTCACCCTGCCTGCAGGGATCTTCATATATGTATAGTCGTCCGTACATCAGACTGGTCATCCGGAATATCGGAATCTTCTCAATAAGTATTCCATATCTAGGTCCGCGCATTCTAATCCTAACCGTATCATGTTTTGTATATGTCATAGACGTGTAATCAATAAGTTGATCTCATATAATATGGTCTTCCACAACCACTCGTTTTATCTTGTTATCTTCTAAAGTTTGTAATGTACTTAGTATCATCTTATAGAACACTTAGTTAATAAAGGATAATAATGTTTAAGTATATTTATTATTTCTAAGAAAACCATGATGTTTGAAATATTCGTCATTTTTTAGAAAACCCTAATGATTTACGGAAAATATCCTTTCGATAAAAGGTTATGCTATTTATTTGACAATTATCTTTTAATAAGGTTTTAGACATCCTTTTTGAAAAATATCGTTATACGGGTTATGTTCTTTGTTGAAAATAGTCTTTTAATAAAGGTCGAGATATTTAATGAAATTATCTTTTTTTAGGATGGGTTAAGGTATTTTATTATAATTAATAATTTTATGAAATTATAGCGTTTTAAGTTTGGGTAACGTTTTAGAAAATACGTTCGTGTTGGCAACCGCTGCGCATGGACGGCAGGACTTGTGTCCTTTTAAAGGACGATTGCCTATAAACCACGAGGTATTCGCATAAAATATTACCCTATTATTAGGGTAATCTATTAGAGGTAGTATTCTACAAGAATGACTTCGCATTGACAACCGTTGCACATGGACGGCAGGATTTGTGTCCTTTTCAAGGACGATTGTCTAGTAACCACGGTGTGATTCAGGTAAAACATTCCCCAATTAGAGTAACTCATTAAATTTTAGTTAACATTTTAAGAAGAAAAAATATCCTTTCGAGTGAGAGGGCTAAGTTGGAAAAACCATTTTCGTTATTTAAATTTAGTAATATCCCCTTTCAAAAGGTGAAGGAATTTAGCAATAATACAGTAGTTGATGAAAAAGTGTAAGTAAAAATATATATCTATATCGTATCTAAAATAATTATTCCAAATATCTTATCTTATGTGGATATTTTAAACAATTATAACCTTTTAACAAAACGAGGGTATTTTGTGGAAGTAACCTATTTCGAGATCACAAAAGTAGTATGGGTGAGTGTGGGTATGTACGGGGTGAATTAATACTCATGGGTTATAACATTAAGCCTGACACATTCCATATTGTATGAGGGTGCAATATTTTTTGGCATATAGAAGTGATTAAGGAAACCATTTTAATCATGGGTTAAGATTATCATCATTAAGAGGTACAAAAGAATAGGCATACAAGAATATTGTAACATCATTTTAATATGGGATTGATGACTAGAAGTTAGAACTAAGGTTATTGAAAAAGGAAGAAGGCGACGGATGAGTGGAGAGAGGCGGATCCTACCTTTGATTAGAGTTGGATGTAGATGCGTCGAAACGTAGGCTTGTACAAACTCCTCAATAGCTCCGCGCTCAGATTTTTCCTTGGTGATTGGGGGGAGCCGTAGCGTCGGTGTCGTCGATACGAGGGCGTGGCTATTTTTTTCAGAATTTTTGGAGTTCTGAGATGTGAGAAATCAAGTTTGAAGTGCCTATTTATAGGGTTTTTTCACCAACCATAAAATCCAAAAATTCAGTTAAAATCTCTCAAAATCCGCGCCGCCCAATAATTCAGAATTATCAGCTCGTGATTGCCGCCGCCGCCCTTCATCTCAGCCGTTGGATCATGATCCAACGGGCGAGATCGCGCCGCCGCCGCCTACCACGTGCCCGTGTGGAGGGGGATCACGCGGTTTCGCGTGGTCCCCACCACGTGAGCGCTGTCGTGCGTTATGGGCCGTTGGATCTTGTATCCAACGGTCCAGATCAAGGGGATTAACTTAATTACATTTTTTTTATATAAAAATAATAAACTGTTTATTATTCAATATTTAAATTTGGTTTTTAAATAAAGTTGTTAAAAATACGGGAAAATTATGGAAAAATTTCAGAAAAGATATTTTATTGTTATCTTTAGTATAAAAATAATTTTGGGTTAAAACAAAATAATATACCTTATATCTATGGTTTTAGCTAGTTATTATAATTAGTTAAAAATCTAGTTTATCCTTTAAAAATATTTTTAATTACGAATTATGATCCTAATTGATAATAAAATATTTAGAGTCTTTTAAGGCATTATAAAATTTTATTAAAACATTTTAAGCCTAGAAAAACAATAAATAGATTTTAGAAAATTCCTTTAATCATATTTCAATGCTTTGAAAATTATTAACATTACTTTAAAAATATTCTTCTATCAACGAAACACGTAAATAATTATTTGATATTAAAAATTTAAATAAAATATTTTTTATTAGGTATTAGAAAACACGGTCGTTACGTTCTACCTTCCTTAAAAAAATTTCGTCCTCGAAATTTCAGAAGGTAGGTCAAGAAAAATCACTAAGAATGGACTATCGTGTTTTAAAAATTTTGGGTCTCGCTCTCTCGTCCGTGTATGTCCGTGTATGTCTGCCTAGTAGTTTTTTCTCCACATAACTCTAGCCGGCTGGATGGTCTTGTCCCTCAAGGTTTCATTATTCTAGTATCCTGACCGGTTGCCGCTTGTAGGTTACGCCAATTTTTCCGTGATCTCGGAACGATCAAAAGTATGACTAGGGTTGCCAGCATACCCTCTTAACTGTGAGGTATAAAAGTATTATGCACGCCCTCCAAAAAAAATAGCAGAACTAGGCTATACACAAACCCACCGTCTCCTTCCAAGATGTTAAATGGCCGATGAGTCATGGGCTGAACCTTCCTCGCTCGCTGCACTGTACCACTATCTCCACTTTTTTTTATACAATTATCTCAATCTTACAAATTCTCCATCTTCAGGATCGTCCCAACCGATCGGCACTTCTCCCATATAAAACTTGACCCCTATTATCCGTTTCAGGTGTTTCAACCCTCTGTGTCCTCACGTTCTCGTTAGAGTAGTGTTTCTATATTTTCAAGATGAATATTACCATCGCCAGTTCTAGATCTGAACATGATAGTTGCGTCCATAAGTCGTTAGTTATCTTGACACATATGCAACTATATCGCCGCGCTGATACATCACACCACCAAGTCCCTTCTCCGAAAAATCGTTGTGGATATTTAAAACTTCTGGGTTTGCTACGAGTGGCAAGAATGGTTGTGATAGTTACGATCTACCCTTCTTAGAATAATTTCATATTTGAAATTTTCAAAGGAGTAGCCACTACTAGGCACGGAAATCAGTAACGCTGTCAGGAGTCCTCTTTGCTGCATGTGTCGCTCCCGCGAGTTGGTGTATCACTTGATGCATGGAAAGTCTCTGAAGGGTTTAGGTACAAGGAATCGGAAAATGTAAAATCAGTGGTTGCTTCCAGATAGAAAAGTTTGGAAGTTGAAGGGAGGTTGTGAATTGATGGAAAACTTGCGAGATATAACATAAAGGCAACTAGCCGAAATTACGAAACTAGATGAATTATAGTGAGTTTAACTAAGATTTGCATCGAAGGATAAATAAGCATGGTATCAAAAGAAAGGTTGAAAAAGAAAAGAGTACCTCTGCTGTCTTGCCACATGGCACCGGCCTTCTCAGCTGTCATGGTGAAGGTCTGACGTTTGGGTCCATTCCTCTGCGTTTACTGAAAAACACGCTCTTGTGATGACAAGGGTGGTCCCTTTGGTGATGCCCCTTGACCGGTTGGTTTAGTGGCGGAAAGTGGTCGGTTTTCCTGTGTTGGTGCCCCATAGTTAGCCGGCTGGTTGACGGGGCCTGACTGTCTCCCTCTCTGAGGACA
This sequence comes from Agapanthus africanus, assembly GCA_030015575.1. Classification (NCBI taxonomy): domain Eukaryota; kingdom Viridiplantae; phylum Streptophyta; class Magnoliopsida; order Asparagales; family Amaryllidaceae; genus Agapanthus; species Agapanthus africanus. Next base: position 23,111,006 of record JASDDO010000016.1, read on the forward strand.
GTCCCCAATAGCATGATCCGGAGATCCATAGATTATGCAAAGTTTGTTCAAAATGCGACAGTCTCTCCTGTAGTGTCCGGCCCTACCACAATGGTTGCATATAACGACTGGTTTTCTGAAGATAGTTGGTCCGGCCGGTCTCTTGGGTTGTTGTCTCCTGTTGAATATGGAAGATAATCCCTCAAGAATTTGATTGGCTGGTCGCTTAATGCCAGACAAACGGTCATCCTTCTTCATGCGTCTCTGAAGGTCTTCAAAGTTTCGCGCCGCCTCTAAGATTTCATCAAAAGTCGAAAGAGTAGCAGAAGACATGGAGGACGTGTCTTCAGGTCCAATCCTTGTCGGAATCTCTTAGCATAAAGTTCTGGGGTTGCCACCAGATGATGCACGAACCGACTTAACCTTGCGAACTCCGAAGCGTACTCGTCCACCGACTTATCCCACATGCTCCCTTGTTGGAAATGTATAAACTCTCTTTCCATCCTTAAGTATGCCACGATTGGAAAATACTGGGTATCAAAACGCTGTTTGAATGTTTCCCAGTCGATGGGCTCCTTCAATCTACTTTCCTATGCCTCCCACCTTATCCTGGAATTATCCGTAAGCTGTAGCTTAGCGATGTTCACCCATGCATCCTTCGGGATTTTGGGCGGCACCGAGATCATTGACTGTTCCCTTGAACCATTCTTCAGCTTCTAAGGGAGTTTCCTTCCCCGAAAAGTCTTGGGGTGGAGTGATTCGAACTACTTCACTCCCGCCGAATCTTGAGGAACTGGGGCTAGTGCTTTACTTAAAATCTCTGCTTGCTGCTGCCTACTTTCTCCCAGCTCCTGATGAAGGGCAGCTGTTTGCTGCTGCTGTTGCTCCAGTAGTCCTTGCATCATTTGTAGCATAGCTGCTTGCTGAGCAATGGCTTCATTGACTCCATTTCCCCTTCTATTGCGGTTATGGTGTCGTCCAGCCATTGATGATCCGAATCAGAATAGGTTAGGTTACAAACGGCTGAGGTGAGACAAGATAATAACCTGCATGGAAGAACAACAATTAATGCAAGAGAGAGACTAATAGGAAGAGCAAGAGACACAAGAGAGATTTTTGCTCGAAACTAAGATTTTATTATCCAACTTCAATATGGAGAGTACAACCGAAAAGTAAGGATATGCCCATACTATTCTTACATCGTTTTATTCGGCCAAAGAAAAGGAAAAAAGATTTATTAGTCTCGATTATGGGAGTTCAAAAACTTGCGATAGACCCTCGCACTAAGAAAGGTACGGTCATTCCCACAGTGCCTTGTGGGGACAATTGCCTGAGTTTCTTCGGCCTCGAGTTCCTCCTCACTCGAAGGTTCGTCCTTCGACTCATCCTCCGACAGGAGCCTCGCTCTCGGATTCCACCTCTATAGGTTCTTATTCCTTTGCAGGAGCATTCTCATCCGGATCATATTCCATAGGATTCTCTTCCGCCGCAGGAGCTTCTTTTTCTGGCTCCTCTTCTATATGCTCCTCTTCCACGGGATCTTCTTCTTCGTCTTCGGAGTCATTGGCCATCACAGGCTCCGGAGTTGCAGCATCGACTTCTTCGTCTTCCAAGTCGCTGTCGGAAATAACCGCCTGAGAGTCTACGACTTTGTCGTCTGAATCTCTAGTTGTAGCTTCAAAAGTAATATCGGATGTCATCCTCGTCGGAAAGATTTGCCATGACCTGAAGGGAAGGTCATGGACAGGGTACAAAATGTCAAGGAAGGGACAAAAGACATAGGAAAACTATGATATCGCTATAGATGGATGAGATTCACAAATATAATAAGTCAGTTAACGGTTTCATTTTAGTACACAAGATGAGCTGCATGGGCCACCACTAAAACCTGTCACGCCCCGTTTCCCAAAAGAAGGTGAAGGATGACGTGGCAAAGTCCGCAACCTAACTGTATTGAAGGTGGTCCATTCAATACAGTTACGGAAAGCGTATGAATATCTAACATGCATGGTGTGTACCAAAATCAAAGTAATAAAAGCGAAAGGCATTTATTTCCATTAACCAAACTTTATTACATCCCAAAAGAAAGAGTAAAATAAACAAAGTAGTTTAATTACATCGAAAAGAAACAAAAGCCCTAAACATGTGGGCAACAACAAAAATTAAATCTAGCTAATCTTCCATCTTCCAGTCTGCATAATCTTTATAAGTTGCCTTCACACCTTGATCCTCGCCATAATACCCATTCTTATCTGACGGACATTCCAAAGATAGAGGAAGGAAAGGAAGGTCCGTCAGCGAGTTATACTCGGGTAGGATTGCCTCATAAGGAAGTAAAGGTATAGGAACGAACATGTGTATATAATGAATATGATGTACATGTGTATAAAGATATGAGATTATATACAAATTAGATATGTGAATATGAGTAGGTTGTGTGAGGTATATGTTTGGTAAAGGTTTAAGTCAAGTCAAACGGATATTCAGTCTAAGAGTTAGATCAGGTTAAACTAGGTGTGTATTGATGGAATTGACTGGTGAACATACTCGTATCCTTGAGATATCCCATGACTAGCTGGAAGCTGTATGAGCTGGCGCTCGTGCCTGTGGTGGCAATCAATGCGGTAGCATGAATGTAGGGTGTTTTTCGTCACCCCATTGAGATGAGAATATGCGCGCGTTTGTCAGGCGTACTACAGATTCCCCGTGCCTAGGGTAGGCCGGGGTTTATTGATTATGGGGATCCGAATCTCCGGCAGCCGCGGACTAAGCTACCGTTAATTACTCCTCGCCTTTGGAGCGAGGGAACCTCCGATTGACGGGTTAAACTGGTCATGCGAACTCAATGTGCAGTGTACGCGTGTTTTGGAGGGGGCTTGGATAAATTGGGAGCCACGCAGCGTTTTTACGGAGGTCCCGCTACCCGGATAGCGGGCTGGGGGTCAAGGGGGCTAGCAGCCCCCTTGCGGGGTGCGGGGCAGTGCCCCGTTAGAAATTTTTTTCTAACGGGGGAGGTAATTTTAGTGTGGAGTATGGGTGAGCATATATATATATATATATATATATATATATATATATATAAGGGAAAGGGCATCCAAAGGATGCGTGGGAAAAAGCGCTGGCGTTTTGGACGCTGGCGCTTTAAGCGGAAGGGTGCTAGCGCTCTGAGCGCAAGAGCGCTAGCGCCCACGTGTCAGTAAGTGGGCGCTCGGGCGCTAGCGATTTGGGCGCAAGAGCGCTTTGAGCGCTAGCGCTCCACGTGTCAGCACGTGGACGCTCGGGCGCTAGCGGTTTGGGATCAAGGGCGCTAGCGCTTTGAGCGCTAGCGTCCCGTGTGTCAGCACGTGGGCGCTCGGGCGCTGGCGCTTTGAGCGCAAGCGCCCCGCGTGTCAACACGTGGACGTTCGGACGGCAAAAGGGGCTTGGTTCCTGCAGTGGGAGTTGTACTCCCAGAAAGGAGCACTTATTATTATTATTATTTTTTTGTGTGTGTGTATATATGAGGAATTAAACTCCTATGATGTTTTGAAGCTGATGAAAAGGCTTCTCACCTTGAGCCCTAGTTCTTCCCCAAAGTGGGGTTTCTGGAGATGGGTCTTCTTCTTCCTTCTCTGTTGGCAGGATCTTGAAGATCGAGAGATGTGAGATTTTAAAAATCTCTTCTTTTTAAGATCTGATGGGAGATCTATGCTCCCATTTGAGGGTTTTGTGGTGAAAAACTATTTAGTTTGGGAAAAGGAAGAGTAAAACTCTTGATTTAATTCAAAAGAAAGAAGAAGGTTTAGAACTTCAGAAAGGGAAAAGTGGCACAAACCCTAAATTTTGAGGGGAATGAAAAAAGTCTATTAGATATTTTCATCATGTTGCCTTATATAGGCTTACACATTTACATATATCCGCTTGGGCTTTACAAAATGGCATTTTGCTCATCTCATAGCTCATGTGCCATTTCTTTTTGCACATAAGCCATGGGCTTTACAAAAATTTGGCTTTATGCCCATTCATGTATAAAAAATTACATCAAAATTATTTATTACATGATTTTTTATTTCAGCATGGGGGAGGTCGGCCGCTTCATGTTCGGGCTCGATTCGGGCATGAGCCCACTTGATTTGGGCTTGGGCCCACTTGGCTTGGGGTTGACCTTGACTTTGACTTGGTCAACCAGGGGTGCAATTTTCGCCTTCAACAGTGAACATCCCCGAAAGGTGTCCATGACTATAATGGAGTTTTGTCTAGCGTGAATATCACTCAAGTGCACAGGTATTACCATCCTTCAGTTCCATAATAAACAACAAGTCTAAACTGGTAATATATCTACATCCAAGATACTGAATAATTCGTGTCTCATAAAGAAAGGTAGATAAGATAACAGGTAGGTATAGCACATGATGTGAGTTTAGTGTTGAGTATCAATAGGTATTGTAAACGTTTTAGTTTGTTAAACAAGAATCCGAATACTAGCGATTATTCCGTTGTGGCCACAGAACAACTAGGGAAGTGAAATGTACCGTTTCACTTCCTGGGATCATAATCGAGTAGTAGGGGAATCCGAGTTCCGAATCTCCTTACCTAATCAAACTACCCATCCCCTGGTTCAGTATAAAGGTTTTGACGAATTAGAGTTAGTGTATATACCTCTAGGCATGGAATTTCCACATTAGATATTATCCAAATATTGGATCATTCGCCCTCAAATAGGGTTAGTATTCGCCCGAATATCGGGTTAGTAGTCGTCCACACTTTGGACTGATCACCCTGCATGCAGGGATCTTCATATATGTATAGTCGTCCGTACATCAGACTGGTCACCCGGAATATCGGGATCTTCTCAATAAGTATTCCATACCTAGGTCCGCGCATTCTAATCCTAACCATATCATGTTTTGTATATGTCATAGACGTGTAATCAATAAGTTGATCTCATTTAATATGGTCTTCCACAACCGCTCGTTTTATCTTGTTATCTTCTAAAGTTTGTAATGTACTCAGTATCATCTTATAGAACACTTAGTTAATAAAGGATAATAGTGTTTAAGTATATTTATTATTTCTAAGAAAACCATGATGTTTGAAATATTCGTCATTTTTAGAAAACCCTAATGTTTTACGGAAAATATCCTTTCGATAAAAGGTTATGGTATTTATTTGAAAATTATCTTTTAATAAGGTTTTAGACATCCTTTTTGAAAAATATCGTTATACGGGTTATGTTCTTTGTTGAAAATAGCCTTTTAATAAAGGTCGAGGTATTTAATGAAATTATCTCTTTTTAGGATGGGTTAAGGTATTTTATTGTAATTAATAATTTTATGAAATTATAGCGTTTTAAGTTTGGGTAACGTTTTAGAAAATACGTTCGTGTTGGCAACCGCTGCACATGGATGGCAGGATTTGTGTCCTTTTCAAGGACGATTGCCTATAAACCACGAGGTATTCGTGTAAAACATTACCCTATTATTAGGGTAATCTATTAGAGGTACTATTCTACAAGAATGACTCTGCGTTGACAACCGCTGCACATGGGCGGTAGAATTTGTGCCTTTTTCAAGGACGATTGTCTAGTAACCACGGTGTGATTCAGGTAAAACATTCCCCAATTAGGATAACTCATTAAATTTTAGTTAACATTCTAAGAAGAAAAAATATCCTTTCGAGTGAAGGGGCTAAGTTGGAAAAACCATATTCCGTTATTTAAATTTAGTAATATTCCTTTTCAAAAGGTGAAGGAATTTAGCAATAATACAGTAGTTGATGAAAAAGTGTAAGTAAAAAAATATATATCTATGTCGTATCTAAAATAATTATTCCAAATATCTTATCTCATGTGGATATTTTAAACAATTATAACCTTTTAACAAAACGAGGGTATTTTTTGAAAGTAACCTATTTCGAGATCACAAAAGTAGCATGGGTGAGTGTGGGTATGTACGGGGTGAATTAATACTCATGGGTTATAACATTAAGCCTGACACATTCCATGTTGTATAAGGGTGCAATATTTTTTGGCATATAGGAGTGATTATGGAAACCATTTTAATCATGGGTTAAGATTATCATAATTAAGGGGTACAAAAGAATAGGCATGCAAGAATATTGTAACATCATTTTAATATGGAGTTGATGATTAGAAGTTGGAACTAAGATTATTGAAAAAAGAAGAAGGCGACAGATGAGTGGAGAGAGACGGATCCTACCTTTGATTAGAGTTGGATGTAGATGCGTCGAAACGTAGGCTTGTACAAACTCATCAATAGCCCCGCGCTCAGATTTTTCCTTGGTGATTGGGTGGAGCCGTAGTGTCGGCGTCGTTGATACGAAGGCGTGGGTATTTTTTTTAGAATTTTTGGAGTTCTGAGGTGTGAGAAATCAATGTTTGAAGTGCCTATTTATAGGGTTTTTTCACCAACCATAAAATCCAAAAATTCAGTTAAAATCTCTCAAAATCCGTGCCGCCCAATCTTTCAGAATTATCAGCTCTTGATTGCCGCCGCCGCCCTTCATCTCAGCCGTTGGATCATGATCCAACGGGCGAGATCGCGCCGCCAAACGCCGCCGCCGCCTACCACGCGCTCACGTGGAGGGGGATCACGCGGTTTCGCGTGGTCCCCACCACGTGAGCGCCGCCTCGCGTTCTGGGCCGTTGGATCTTGTATCCAACGGTCCAGATCAAGGGGATTAACTTAATTAAATTTTTTTATACATAATATAATAAATTGTTTATTATTCAATATTTGAATTCGGTTTTAAAAAAAATAGTTAAAAATACGGGAAAAATATGGAAAAATTTTAGAAAATATATTTTATTGTTATCTTTAGTATAAAATTAATTTTGGGCTAAAACAAAATAATATATACTATGTCTATGGTTTTAGCTAGTTATTATAATTAGTTAAAAATCTAGTTTATCCTTTAAAAATATTTTTAATTACGAATTATGATCCTAATTGATAATAAAATATTTAGAATCTTTTAAGGCATTATAAAATTTTATTAAAACATTTTAAGCCTAGAAAAACAATAAATAGATTTTAGAAAATTCCTTTAATCATATTTCAATACTTTGAAAATTATCAACATTACTTTAAAAATATTCTTCTATCAACGAAACCCGTAAATAATTATTTGATAGTAGAAATTTAAATAAAATATTTTTTTAGGTATTAGAAAACACGGTCGTTACACTTGACGCCTAATCCTCTAGTCCGATTCTAGGTTTGGGTTGGTCAGCACCCTAGATTTTTAAAGTTGCATACTTGATACTTGTTAAAACCTGGTGGGGGTGCTAAGCAAAACCCAACAGTGGTATCAGAGCTAAGCTAGAGTATTAGGCGTGATCTAGTTGACGTTAAAGTGTTCGATCGAACATCGAAACCGGATCATAACATGCTGTCTGGAAATTTTTCAAAAGTTGGAATTTTTGGGTTTTAAAATATTCAGAAAATCATGCAGGGTATTTTGTGGACCTCCAAGAAAAAAGACCCCCTTAACTCAACCTAACGACCGCGGAACCGCGGCCAAAACATGCTTTTGGCGGCGGTTCCGCGGTGCCGTTGGTAAGGCCAGGGATATGCCTTCTTGTGCTTGTCCGTATGTTCTAATGGCATTATCTGGGTATTTTTGAATCTGTCTCAAGTGTTGAGGTCTCTGAGAATTGTGGGTTTTTGATAAATCGATCGAAATTTTTAACATCGCCTAGTTTTTATGAATGTGATACAATATTTGGAATCTACATTAATTAGTTTTGAGAAAATTAATTAGTTGTTTGTAAATCTAACATTTCGGTCTCGGTCGGAATCGGGAATCTTGTTGAATTACCCGATTTCTTTTGAAAATGTGTTTTCATTTTTGAGACCCAAATGTAAGATCTACATTGTTAGGCATAAAAGCCGGAATATGAGAGATTCCGGGTTTATGATGTCTAAGGAAAGCGAGGATTCCAAATGTTGTAATTTGACATTTCTTTTCTGCGACCGTAAGTGTAATACGTAGTGTATCGCCGGTTTCGTTGCTATACGTCAACGACAATTGGGATACACATATTTACTTACGTTGATGACATGTGATGTTATGGGTTGCTTTGATATGATGTATGGGATCGTCGTGAATAGATAGCTGGTTTTTTTTTTTGTGAGATGAGAGTTTTTCTTTTCATTCATGTAATATTCATTGTATGTAATATTCTTTTATTGGGGAACTTCCGGGTTGAGGATGATGTCACCATTGATGTATATTATTTACTTTTCCGCATTAGGATAGACCCAAGATGGGGAGAATAAGTGACCAGGTTCTAGAGTTCAGTGGGAGGTCATCTCGAGTAGTCGAGACCGGGTCTCCTAACTTTAGAATTGGCGGGGCCGCTTGCCGCTCTCGTAGGGGTCTAGGGGTGCGGGTTTGGCTATTCATCACGACCGTGGAATCCGTATTTTCTATCGTTGGCTAAATACAAAATACGGACCTCATAATATATCTTATATTTTCATATATATGCTTCTGCTGCTGTTATTCTGTGATGTGATCACTTTATAACCTGTGATGAATGTTATTATATATATGATATATAATAAGCGTTGCTTATGTTTTGCATCCGTGCTAGTTCTGCCCCGCTATGCTGTTAGTTAAGTAACTTAACGGTGCATAACAGGACACTGTGGCGAACGCGGATGGCATAAGCGTACGTTCTATTTTCATTTCTTTCTGTGATGATTTAAGGACTTAAATGATGGGACTACATTAATGAGATTAATGTAAAGAAAAAGAAACCTAAAAGATGTTGCAGAATCAAATTTGAAACTCACTCGGCCTTTTTATGAAAAAGCAAGTTTCAAAAATGCGGAGTTTATGCCGCTCCTTTTTAAAACTATTTGATTCTACAATGAGATCAAGTTCAAAACGTTAAAGGTTTTCTTAAAAACCATCCGCAACCCTCCGCCATTTTAGGAAGTAGAGTATTTAGTATTCGTGCTACGTTTGTTGACCATAGTTAAGACGTAGTGTACGGTAGCTAAGTGATGTCTTCCTACACAGCATATGATGCGATTAATTAGGATATTCATGTGACTTTGTTGATCATAATTAAGAGTCATGTGAGTGGGTCTAATTAATCACGAAATGACGGGTAGAATTTAACTAGTGCTTATGATTTGTTGACCATAGTTAAGGTCATAAGTGCTAGGAATAAAAACCATATTGGGAGTTTCAAGAGTTGGAATTTGCAATGAGATTGCATACCTTCTATGTGATAGTTGGATCCCGACCCCACTGTGAGTAAGAGTTACTCTCAGGAGAGTTTTACACTTTACAATTAGTTAACCCATTAGGTGTCTAGAAAGGTGTCCACGGGGTTATGCCTATTGGAAAACGATGTTTACTTTAATTAGGTCCATGCGAAAGTATGTGGAACCTCCCTCAAAGTACCGACACTGGCCTGGCTGAACGGTTAGCGAAATTGCAGAATGTAATTAATTCTAGCTAATTTTCTTTTTAAGGTTTGAAGAAAAATTTGATTAAAGCAGTGAGTGACATCGATTAGATAAGATAATAATCAATCTAATTTTTGCAAGAGCTTTCGCTGAGTGTATTCTTTTCTCTCTCCTAATAGCAGATACCCATGACTGGACTTAAGCTTCTGTTAGAGAAAAATAAACTAACGGGACCCAATTATAAAGACTGGCTGAGGAACATAAACATTGCCCTTACATATGATAAGATATCATATGTCCTCACTGCCCTAGCCCCTTCTACCCCAGACCCTACATCTTCTGTTGCAGATAGGGAGATCCGCAAGACATGGGATATTGATTGTGCCACTGCCAAATGCCTCACGCTAGTCTCGATGGATAACATACATAAAAAAAGATGGACGTTCAATCCATCTTTCTCCATACAAAGGAGTTGTATGGGGAGCAATCTCCTGCGCTACGAGGCATCTAGAAAACCGTTTCAGATGAGGATGACTCCTGGCACACCGGTAGGTGATCATGTCTTGAAGATGATAGCTCTTATTGAAGAACTTGAGGGCCTCAGTTGGACTATGGAGAACGAACAGTATATTGATATTGTCCTACAGTCTCTCCCCCTGCTTTTGTTCAGTTCATAGTAAACTTCAACATGCACAACATGGTGAAGTCACTATCTGAACTTCTCAATATGTTGAGAAGTGCAGAGAGCACGCTCAAGTCAGCAAAAACTCCCGCTCTGCTTGCTGGGCCATCTTCCCCTTCTCTCCCAAAAGCTAAGGCTAAGGGAAAGATGAAGAAGAAACCACCAAACCGAGAGGTGGAGTGAAAAAGGCAAAAGGGAAAGACAAATCCAGGGCTGAGAAATCGGGAAAGGGAGAATATTACTACTGCAACAAGTCGGGGCACTGGAAGCGAAATTATGTTGAGTATCTCGCTGATCTCAAGAAGAAGAAGTATGGTGATGCTTCCGCTTCAGGTGTGTTCGTGACTGAAAACCGTTTTTCTGTAAACTCTCCTTCCTGCGTATTGGATACCGGTTCGGGTTTTCACATCTGCAATTGTATGCAGGGATTGAGAAATAGCAAAGTTTTGAAGGCCAGTGATCACACTCTCCGGATTGGAAATGGTTCCAATGTACATGCAGTGTCAGTGGGAGAGTATCACCTTGGGTTTCTATTGGGATGTATATTGGTTTTGAACCCGTTTTATTATGTACCAAACATGCTATGTAATATAATATCTGTTTCTTTGTTAGACAATGAAGAATATAATTTTATGTTGCAAAATAATGTTATGAACATTAACCTGAATCAAAAGTTGATTGGGTATGGTATACTAAATAATGGGATATACGTTCTAAATCAACACACAGTTTTCAACATACAACACACTAATAAAAGAAAAACCTCATATATAAATGAAGCTTTTCTTTGGTATTATAGACTTGGTCATATTAATGAAACAAGACTAAACAAGCTACATAAAAATGGATATTTTAATCCTTTTGAATATAAATCTTATCCGACTTGTCAGTCTTATATCAAAGGTAAAATGATCAAAACTCCGTTTACTGGACACGGAGAGAGAGCTACAGAACTCTTAGGCCTCATACATAGTGATGTATGCGGACCGATGCCTACACATGCTAGAGACGGTTTTTCTTACTTCATAACTTTTACTGATGATTTCTCAAGATTCGGACACGTGTTGTTATTAAAGCATAAGTCTAAAGCTTTCAAGAAATTCAAAGAGTACAAACTTGAAGTAGAAAAACAAACTGGTTTGAGCATCAAGAAATTTTGATCAGATCGAGATGGAGAGTATCTGAGTACGGAGTTTTTGGACTTCCTAAAAGAGAATGTGATTCTCTCTCAGATCACCCCCCCTTACACACCACAGCACAACGGTATGTCAGAGCGGCGGAATCGTACCCTATTAGATATGGTGTGTTCCATGATGAGTGATACTGAGTTACCACTCTCCTTTTGGGGGCATGCATAGGAGACTACAACATATCTGTTGTCCAACCAAGACCGTGTCTACCACTCTATATGAGATATGGTATGTGAAGAGACTATCTCTTAAACGAGTTAGGATTTGGGGTTGTCCGGCTTTTGTCAAAAAGCAGAATCCAGACAAACTCGAGACACGATCGGTTCAGTGTATATTTGTGGGATATCCAAAACATTTGTATGGATATCTTTTCTACCACAAGGAGGAATAAAGAGTGTTTGTTTCTCAGTATGCAACATTTTTAGAAAATGATTTTTTTACAAATAATACCGATGGCAATACGGTAGAACTAGAAGAAGTTCTAGAGACATAAGCTACAAATGACGACTTGGTTGAACCTGATGTTGCAATAGAATCTTATGAATCTCAGCCACTCCGTAGATTTAGTAGGATTTCTCGCCCACCGGAGAGATACTACGGTTTTCTCATTGATGGTGATAGAGAAGATTGCATCATGGATGATGACCCTATTAGTTTTCAGCAAGCTATCACGAGTGGTGACTCTGTGAAGTGGCTGGATACCATGAGATCCGAAATGGAGTCTATGTACACCAACAAAGTGTGAACTTTGGAAGTTGTACCCTCTGGGGTAAAACCCGTAGGGTGCAAATGGATTTTTAAGAGAAAGATCAGTGTAGATGGGCAGGTGGAGACTTATAAGGCAAGGTTTGTAGCGAAAGGATTTTATCAAAGACCAGGTTTGGACTATGACGAAACTTTCTTTCCAGTAGCATGCTTAAATCCATTCGGATCCTACTTGCTATTGCTGCTTACTACGACTATGAAATTTGGCAGATGGACGTTAAACTGCATTTCTAAATGGTGATTTAGAAGAGTGCGTTTATATGGATCAGCCAGAGGGCGTCATTGATAGTGGGAGCAGCGGGAAAACATGCATGTTGCTTAAATCCATTTATGGATTAAAGCAGGCATCACAGAGTTGGAACATCTGTTTTGATGATGTGATCAAAGAGTTTGATTTCGTCGAAAATCCAGATGAGCCTTGTATTTATAAGAAGATTGTAGAGAGTACTGTCACGTTCCTCGTATTGTATGTGGATGGCATTCTCCTGATAGGAAACGATGTTCCTATGCTACAATCGATCAAACCGTTCTTATCACAAAGGTTCTCCATGAAGGACCTGGGTGATGCCTCGTATATTTTGAGCATTAATAGCTATAGAGATAGATCTAAAAGGTTGTTGGGATTGTCCCAATCCAGATACATTAACATTATCCTAAAGAGCTGTAGTATGGAAGATTCCAAGTGGGGTGCCTTACCCGCTTGTTACGGAATCACCCTCTCCAAGGACTTTTGCTTAAAGTCTGATGAAGAGAGAGAGCTCGCATGAGCATTATACCCTATGCTTCAGCCGTAAGATCTATAATGTATGCGATTTTATGTACTCGCCCCGATGTAGCTTATGCACTAGGTGTAGTAAGCAGGTATCAATCCAACTCAGGGGAGAAACACTAGACAGCTGTGAAGAACATTCTTAAATACCTGTGAAGGAAAAAAGCAATGTTCTTGGTGTATGGTAACGGGGATCTCCAAATGGAGGTCTTTACCGATTCGAGCGTTCGGAGTGATAAGGATGACAATAAATCTATCTCAGGGTTTGTATTTACCCTCAATGGAAGGGCGGTTTGTTGAAAGAGTTCCAAACAGGATACCGTTGCAGACTCAACGATGGAAGCTGAGTATATTGCTGCAAATGATGCTGCTAAGGAAGCCGTATGGATGAGGAAGTTCATCTCGAAGCTAAGAGTAGTTCCAATCATTATTGATCCAATACCATTGTATTGTGAGAATAATGGGGCTATGGCGTTGGACAAAGAGCCTAGGTCCCATCAGCGATCCAGACACATCCTCAAGCGATATCATTTGATCCGGGAGATAGTTGATCGCAGCGAGATCGTGATTCGGAGAGTAGATACAAAGACTAACACCGCGGATCTACTCACCAAGGCCCTCCCGTAGCCGCAGCATGAGCGACTTTTTGAGATGTTGGGTATGAGAGACGCCAATAATTGGCCTTAGTGCAAGTGGGAGATTGTTGGATATATGTATCCCCTAAAGGCCATTATTTGAATGTGGATGTGTGTGTGTGTGTGTGTTCAGAGGACTTTCTTGCTCGACATGATAGTATGCTATCTGGTTACTCTTTATCTTAACATGTTCACTTGATTGTGTATATTGTTCATTTGATACATGTTGATAAAGCCCTTAGGATATTTGCTTGACTATTGTGATTATGATGCAGATCATACTGGTAGGACATGTGTGGTTTATAAGCATATCCTTAAATGTTCCTAGTCGTAGGTGTATCGAGATGGGCCATCGATATTCCAGAGTAGACTAGCGTATACGTTTTTTGACCCATTTGATGGGCGATGGATGATCCCATATCCATTGGTGTTCGACATCAAAGATTGTATACGAGTGCTCAGTGGAGACTAGGTACACTGAACGGACTCGCCGAGAACTCCTATGTGGTATTATATCTATCGTCGGATAGCAGTTCTCAGGTGACACTTGTGCAGGTTACTCTGTAGACCCGAGATCATTATAGAGTCTTGTGTGTTCTCTCACTGTATTTTGATTTCCGCCTTACCACGGCTCTACTGAGTCGTGCAAACATGTGACTTTTGGGTACAGTCCCGAGACACATGGAGGCAATGAGCAATAGGATGTGTTTCGTCTCTCCCGGTATTGGGGGCTGATGTTGCGCTGTGGTCGATTGGTTATAACTGGAAGTCCCTGACCAGGGCTGATGAGATTTACCGATAAGTGTTATCAGTAGTTTCTCGATCTGTTATAGGCCATACATCGGCATGACTTATTGAGTTATTGGGGTCGACGATACCATCCCTAGACTCAATATGCAGCATATCTGATGAAGAGACCGGACTGTACGGTAAGTGTTGTTGGTTGGCTCTACGGGAGTTTTGACAGGTTCGCTCGTTGTTCTTCTGTTCGCTCATTGTTCTTTTGTTCGCTCAATACCTGAGAGCTGTTACGGGCAGCTAGTACTGCTGACGGTTTGTGGGTATGTGATATGATCACTGCCTACTGCTAGCGTATTGACGAGTGTTAGAGTCCCACAAAGGGGTTTCTGAGCTCAGGTGAAACGAAGTGGGGCGCATATGGGGATATGTGCATGAGCTTGATTAAATACGTGTATTTGATACCATATTTTAATCTGGCATTTTCTATTGGTCGGGTCGTATATGATATGACCGGATTATTAAATCAAGTGTTGATTTAATATCAAGTGGCCATTGGCTCATTTATTAATTCCTTTCTTTTTTTGTATGCATGTATATATGTATGTTTATATTGATATGTATGCACACATGCATGTATACAAGTGTCATGGTTGATGATACATTGGAGATGGCTATGCAAGACTCACATGGAAACATTTATAATATTTTAATTATTGAGTTAATGGAAATGAGGAATAAATCCATGGTTGATATTTTGTTTCTACACACTTCTTAAAATATCTTATGTAACCATGGTTTCATTTCTAATTCTCCACTGACTCAACTACTAATATATCTAGATATTTCCATGCCATGGTTAAGAGTGAGTGTGACTCTCTCTCTCTCTCTCTCATATTATTGTTATTCTTGTGCTTATCTCTCTTAAGCTCAAGCTAAGCCATTTCCATCTCCTTCCTCCAAGCTTTCTACATTTTTCTAGTAAGTAAAAGAGAAAGAAAAGAAAGGTTTTATTAATGAGAAAAATACCTACTTCATCAATCTATATTAGTCTAGCCCATTAGTGTAGGTTGTTTGCCTCACTTCTACTTAGGTTAAGTGAAGCAAGGAGCTTGAGTCAAGGAACCCCGTGGTGGATCATCGTGGACTTCGAAGGCTTCAAGCGAACCGGTTCAGGCTTCAAGTAGAACCAAGGAGTCAAGGATATCTACACGGGGCTTTTGAAGAGAATGAGAGGTCTACAAAGGTTGTAATTCTTTTTCTCTTAGTGTTAGGCACTTACTTGTATGTGATACTTGTTAGCTTTACGCCTAATCCTCTAGTTTGATTCTAGATTCGGGTTGGTCAGCACCCTAGATTTTTAAAGTTGCATACTTGATGCTTGTTAAAACTTTGTGAGGGTGCTAAGCAAAACCCAACATTGTGGTGAGTCCATCATCCTCTTCGGGAAAACAAAGCTCCTCCTCAGAATCGCTGCCAAGATGGATGGCGTAGCAAGTCACAGTAGGGACCCCATCATCGGCACTTTCTTCCAATTCTTCCAAAATTTCTGCGGCTTCTATAGGGAAGAACTCTTTTAGTTGGATAAGCGTTCTTTCCTTTTGTACATAGTTTTCGACAGAATCGACGTATTTTTGAATGGCCGTTCTCCTCACAGACTCTTCTTCGTGTCGAGCCGCGTTTTTTTTTCTTTTTTCTGAGTTTCTTAGACTTTGAGCCTGCTCGTCTCGGACTGGTGGACCGGATAGTGGGCTCTTTTTGCCCTTCCCACTCGACTTTGGGTTCTTTCTGAAGCAATTTTAGCATTTTCTCCGTATTTTTGGATATATATACATTCCTTGGAGGTTGCGACATGTTGTCTTCATTTCTTGGGGCAGACGGATCAACGACATGCCTCCAAAAGGCTTCGGTTTCTGTCTGTATGAAGTTGGCGGTTGCGGCTTGATCGTTTGTCAACATACCAGGAGACAATGAGATTTCTCCCGCCTTGTACTATTTCTCGACCCAATCTTTGAATACGTAGCAATTCTCGATGACGTGACCTAGCATACTGTGGTATTGGCAATACAGAGGGTTGTTAGTCATGCTTGCTTCATGCGGCCTCTTTCGTTTGGCAGTTGCAAACCATTTCTCAAGGCGTCCTTGAATATCTTTCGGACCTTGTCCTTTTTGAAGGAGTAGACCTTACTTTTTCTCTCTTCCAGAGTTGGTCCTTCTCCTTCCAGTACTGGCTTTTGAGATCGGTCGGTTTTTTGTCCGCCTGCCTTTATCTTGTCTTCATTATCAGACGCATTGAAGACGCTGGTATTGTTGGAGCTCGCACCTTTACGATGGTCATCTTTTCGGCTCTTCCAAAGTTTGTCATTTTGAGAGTCCTGGGTAGATTCTTGCTTCGAACGCTCCAACATCTGTACCTTCTTGGTCAGCTCCTTTTTTGTCAGCTCCTGGAACGTTTTGAGTCCCGCGATACATAGGAACGTGACCATCCAATTGATGAGGTTTCCAATGAGGAGGCTTACGGATTGATCATGTTCTAACGGTGGTTCGCACTTGACGGTGAGATTGTGCCATCGGGAAATGAAGTGCGTGATGCTTTCATTTTTCCCCGGTTTGATCCTCACAAGGCCAGCAATAGAGATTTTGCCGCTGACACTCATGAATTTTCACCAAAACAGAGACTCCATCTAGGCGAAAGTAATGGCAGAACTGTCCGGTATGCTCGCGTACCAGTCGAAAGCGACACTAGTTAGGCTGTTGACAAACTGACGGAGAAGAAGCGCATCGTTGCCCCCTATATTCCCACATGATGCTTTAAAGTGTGTAACATGCTGATTCGCATTTCCCATCGACATAACCGTTAGGAAACTCGATCAGATCGTACCGTGCGAGGTATGGCCTCCCACTGCTGCCAACATCTTTCTGAGCCTCAGCATCGGCCACCAATGTTTAACTTTGTTGGTGACCAAATCTATTATCCGATCTTGCATCAGCGAAATGGCACCATCTAGGGCCAAGGCGTCCCCAGAGGCGGAGTACGGCCGGCTTTCGTGTAGCTCGCCCATATTCGGACCAGAAGGGACATGCATCGATCGCTTCGGGTCGTTATCGCTCGGCTCATAAGTAGAGACTTGCGCTTGATTGGAGGGTGCCCGAGCAACTTGAGCTGCGAGCTGCATTACGATGTTCTTCAAGTCGTCAATTTTGGAATATAGCTTGGCCATCTCCTTATCTTTGATTCGAAGTTGTTTTCGGAGCTCTTGGAGGAGCTCTTGTTCTGTAGTTCGGAGGCGGAAAGTCGGTTTTTCTTCGCTGTCCAAGCTTGATTCCACGTAGACCGAGGGGTCCTTCCGCCTATCGGCCTCATCGAGGGGGTTTTCATTATCCTGTGGAGGAAGCTGATCTTGGGAAGGGGCAGCCAAATTCAAGCCAGATTGGGCTTACGATGTGGTGGTCCCATCTTTGCTTTTGCTGCGAAGGTTATCACGGGGGCGCGTACCCGCCATGCAGACCGTGTAAATAATATAGTCGACCATCTTTTTGCTTCCGGCGGTTGGTTTTGCGGACCGCTGTCGTGGCCCTTCCGCTTCGGGAAAGGAAAATCGACCGAAGACGATTGGCTTGACAGGGTTATCGAGCGGCGTTAGCGCTTCTTTTCGGGCCTTGCCCCGCTGCTTTCGCGCTGCACGGAGTGCTTAGTAAACGCTTGAAGAGACGGTGTCGGGTTTTCTACGTTGGGGTTTGGACACGTCGCTTCGCAGCACGATACAAATTGCCGTCCTTTTGATCTTCGCACTCATAGAGTTTCTCTTGACCTATCTCCGAGGTTCAAAAGAGTTATGGATTTTTACGGCCAAAACAGTCGTATTTGCGGGATAACTTGGCTCTTGAAACTTCACAAAATCTAGGTAGGCAGGAGTCCGCGCCATTTTGTTGGCTCTATACCTGAGCCGCTTCTACCTTATCTTTTCCTTTTTTAGTGCCTAGCGTGCTTCTGCTTTTCGGGAAGCCGCCGTGGGTCGGCCAGTAAAGAGCCTTGGAAAGACATCCGCTTGTGCATTTGGCGTCTGGCGGGCTTTTGCTCCTCAGGAAGCCGCCGTGGGTCGGCTGGTAGAAAGCCTTGAAAAGACATCCGGTTGCGCACTCGTCAAAGGCATCGCCCGAGCTTGCCCTTGACGTTTGGCGACTTCTTTCGTTCCGACGGCTTTTCCCCCGGCTGGAGCCACGGAAAGCCGTTCAAACACCGACCTACACTTAGGCTGTGGTGCCCTCAAGATCACCACATTTGGCCTCCTGTCTTTCGAGGTTAGCTTATCTGATACCGGAGCCTGAGGAGCCGAGATGGCGTCAGCTGGCACGAACAGAATATAGCCAAATGGTAGCAGTGGCTCCTTCCACTGTCGCCCGAGACTAGCCGGGAGGATCGTCCTGACGTCTATCTTCATTGTGTAAGAGATGGGAGCTGTGTTGAGAGCTGGGTTTTACTTTGGAGATATCTTTGTTGCGTCCGAAAATTGAGATTGAAAGTTGTTAATTTGCGCAAAGGAATAAAATTTCAGTACAAACAATCAATATATATTAATTGAGCCCGTATGAATACTTGACCAAAAATATGGGAGGAGAGAGAAGGTCTCACCGGGCGTGCCGGAATCTGTAAAGTGTTTTTCATCACCCTATTGAGATAGGAATACACGTGCTTGTCAGGCGTATACAGATTTTTCATGCCCAGGAAGACTGGGGTTTATTGATTGTGGAGATCCAAATCTCCGGCAGCCGCGAATTAAGCTGCTGTTAATTACTTCTCACTTTTGGAGCGAAAGAACCTCCGATTGACGGGTCAAACTAATCATGCGAACTCAATATGAGGTGACTAATCATGCGAACTCAATATGAGGTGTCGGTATTTGAAAATAATGCAGAAGGACGTGTTCATTTTATTTTTTTCATTTATTTATCTTATTTGTGATAAGAGATTTTTTTATTCAAAAAACATTTTAAATTTTATTTATTATTTATATTTTATTTATAAAAAAAGAGAGCTCCTACTAAGTGGGAGCTTCTCTCCCCTGACATGAGTGGGAGCTTCCTTCCCCCTTAGATGATGGGGAGCAGGGGCTCCCACTCACATGAGGGAGCAGTGGCTCCTATTTAATGGGAGCCTTTTCTTCATGTGAAGGGGGTGGAGATCCTTCTCCCTCACGTGAGGGGGCATGGGGCTCCCACTAAGTGGGAGCCTCCCTCTCATGTAGGGAAGGGAAGCGGAGTGTGCCCGTGGGGCACATGCATGGTACGTGTCCCGCCGGACATGTGTATGCGGAGCACGAGCACGGACCGGAAAGGAGTTTAAACCTCCGGATTTGGAGTTAAACGCTTAAAAGAATTTTTATTATGGAGTTAAACTTTAAAAGATTTTTTTTATTATTATGGAGTTAAACTCTAAAAGATTTCAGGTATTGAGTTGAACTCCAAAATTTTTTATATGGAGTTAAATTCTCAAAACAATTTTATTTGGAGTTAAACTTCCAAAACTTTTTATTTTGGAGTTAAAACTCCTAAAAGGATTTTTAAATGGAGTTAAACTCAAAGAGGATTTTGATGGAGTTAAACTCCAAAAACAATTTTATTTGGAGTTAAACTCCCAAAAGATTTTATTTTGGAGTTAAACTCCTAAAAGAATTTTATCTGAAAAGAAAATAAAAAAGAGGTCTCTTAAAACTTCAAGATCAATGTCTTGGATGATGAGAAGGGACCCCTTTCTTCTCTTTGAGCCTTGGATCCGTTCCAAGATGAGGTTTTTTTTAGAGATGGGTCTTTTTTTTCCTTCTCTGTTTTTTGGATCTTGGAGAAGATTTGTGAGATTTAAAATCATCCCTTTTAGAGGTTTAATGGGATATTTGGATTCTCTTTCAAAGATTTCATGGTTGAAAACTATTTTCTTTTAAGAAAATAAGAGTTAAACCCATGATTTAATTCAAAAAAAAGAAAGAGGAAGGAGACTTTGAACCTTGAAGAAGGAGGCATAAAACTTTAGATTGATATGAGAAGAATCTTGTTTGTTATCATTCGTCATGATGTCTTATATAGGTTTTACATTTTACATACGGCCCCTTGAGCTTTTCAAAATAACATGTGTTTTTCCCATTTCATGTGCTTTCTTTCTTTAGCACATAAGTCATGGGCTTTTACATAATTTGGGTTTGTTGCCCATGTTATTACATTTATTCATAGAAATCATATTAAGCCTATTTATGTTTTAACAATTATTCCTTTGGCATGGGGGTCGGCCTCTTCACATTTGGGCTCGACTTGGGCATGGGTCCACTTGTTTGGGTTTGGACCCACTTGGCATGGGACTGATTTTAACTTGGCCAACCGGAGTGTAATTTTTGAACCCAGCACTAAAGGCCTTCAATATTGTACCTGACTTCTTAGCCGAGCCAGTATAAAGCTTAGTTAGCTTAGTTGGGTGTCTACAAATGTCAAGGCTATAACGTTTCTACACATCAACTGATTTCTAGTTGAGAAAGAAGAGATTCCAGTTTCAATTTGGATGAAGGCATATCGATCTTCCAGAATCTGATGGCTTCGATTCGGTTCTCATTGACATTTTTTATGAGATGGTTGGTAATACAAATTGCTTGAAGAAAATGTGATGATATGCAACCAGATTCTGGTGCAACTTGATGAAATGACTGGTGCTTTTTCTGTGATTAGTTTAGCCCGGATTGAAAAGGTTAATTGTATTACTTCCTAGGTTCTGAGCAAATGCAGTAACAATCCTAATTTTAGTGGAATTATTGGATTTGTGTACCCTAGGTTGCTAGATGGATTGGTCATAAATAATATATGGTTGGATATTCAAGGACCATCTACATGAAATCAAACACAATATCATATAATAAAAATCTTAATTTTATCTAAGGGAATGTACCGGACCGTCTTCTACATTTGTCGCCTGCCTATCAACATTTACTTCATAGACTCTGAAAGATTTTGACAGATGTCGGCTGGAGTTGGAGAATTGTAGCAAATTTTCTTTTGTCAACTATATCTTTATCTTTTATCGAGGATTAAAAATAATAGGAGAGGGTTGCACTACTACAAATAATGGTTGCCCCTACGGATATACACGTAGGGGCGAAAAAATACCCCGTAGGTGCAAAGGCCGCAGGTGCAAGTTGAGGCCCTGAACTTGCCCCTACGGATATATGTGTAGGTCCTGTTGCCCCTACGGATTAAGCCGTAGGGTATAAGATTTTATATTATTTACGGTTTTTTTAAATATATTACTTGTACCTACGGAGATGTTCGTAGGTCCATGAACTACCCCCTACGGATAACAGCGCAGGTACGTGTCCGTAGGGGCAAAATATCAGGATTCCTGATATTTTGCCTCTACGGATAACGCCGTAGGGGAGAGGAAGTGGCCCCTACGGCTATGTCCGTAGGGGCATTCCCAACCCCCTGGCACTGAGAGCAGGGGGCAAATGTCAGTTACTGCTGATATTATGCCCCTACGGATATATCCGTAGGAGCAACATGTGTGCCTACGGCTTAATCCGTAGGTACATATATACATATGTGCAAACGAATTTCACCTTCGTACACCTTGTTTCAATCAAAGAACTTTGTATGTATTTTTTTTTAAAATGGGTTGCTAGATTTTTTCCCGTCCTGTGCACAATACTATATACATCAATCAAATCATATATTGCCGTATTCATAATCACATCTCATGCATATATATAATATACAAAAGAAACCCAAAAACTGAATATGATATAAATACAAACCAATATCAATATCGTTTCAAAATGTAGTACAATGTGTGATATAAATAAATACATATTTCAAAAAATAAGAACCAAAAAGCTACCCTAGTTCGGTCCAGCTCCACCTCTGAATAACGTTAGAATAACGCGCGCTTGCTCCTCGGTCAATAAACTCTGCAATGCGTCGCGAGCGGGAGTCTGAGCGGCATGTGGAGCTGGCGATGTGGTCTGCGCAGCCGCCGTCGAGGTAGTCGCTTGCGGAGCCGCGGCTGTGGGAGTCTGAGTGGGCGGTGGAGCTACAGGAGCTGTCTGCGGAACCGCAGCCGATGTAGTGGCTTGCGGAGCCGCAGCCGAAGGAGATGCATGTGGAGACTCGGCCGATCTACCCTGTCGCATCTGGACATAACGTGTGTAAGAAGTGTGTAAGAACTGTGTATTATTCGAATTCGTATCATTATTAAGTTATTTCGAAACCCTGTTTGGATATCTAGTTTGGAAAAGCGTTGTTTATTTTAATTACATATGTATGTATGATTAATCAAACTTAAGTCTAAAACCAAATAAGCTCAAGCTACGTACTAATTATGGATATGTTGATATGTATATAATATGAAATGATATTTTACTATAAAGTAGTATACATACCAGCATCTCCTTCAACTCCTGAACGGTGGCCCTCAAGCTATCCAGTTTCTGATGGACATGCCGGTCACTGGAGACGGAGAAAGTAACCGCCGGGGTGGATTCCAACCTCATATGGGCCCTGCTAGGGCCCAATCCCCGGCCTCTCTCCCAACCTCCGTGGTGCCCTCCGTGTGCGGCGTCCAGAACTGGGGTCAGCAGCCTCGGATCGTTCTGTCCGGTAAAATCGATCCCCGAGGCCTGGGCCTGCTCAACCACCCGCTCCTACACCCACATTAAGCAGTAAAGTATAAGTATAAAATTTAAACTTGAACCTTCCAAAACTAAAATTTCAAATTTGGGTAGAAAAAATATTAACACTTACGCAGTACTCCTGGGTAGCGACGTCGGGATATCGAAGCTCGCCCGTGGCGGGATCTGTCGAGGTGCCGTGGACGGCAAGATATACGGACAGCACGCTCGGTGTACCATCTGACGCCACGGTCCGAGATGTCTGCAATATTAGAAAGTAACTCTTAATATTAGAAATATTAGAGAATAACTCTTAATATTGCAGAATATTAGAGAATAACTCTTAATTTACCGATAACTCCATGGCTCGAGTAATGTTCCTCGAGCCACCTGTGTAAGTGGGGCGACCTCTCTTCGCCGACTTCCTGTTCTCCGTATTCTGAGCGGCCTGTTTCTGCACAACGCATTAACATTTAGTTTTCTAATTAAGAAACACAAAGAAATAAATTATATCATAAATAATGAATTAAATTTAAAATATATACATGTTTGCGTTCGGAGTCGAAATAAGCGCACAATAGAGGCCATGTCTCTACGTCGACTCTCGCAAACACTGGAGTAGATAGGAGGGCCGCTCTCTCTGTCTCGGGGGTCGCCATCCACAGGGAGTAGCAGTCGGCCTTCAGCTCATTCCTGTTGTATCGGACCTTGGTCTGCATGTTCTTCATCAGGCCATTGTACAGAGCATGAAGGTCGAGCACCCTCCCCGGGTGATCAGGGTCGGCTACAGGCTGAAAATCGTAATCCAACTGAAAATACAAAAAAAAACCTTGTTATTAGATTGCAAGTGTTGATAATAAATATATTGGATAGATCAAATGAAAATATATATTAATACATACCCGAGCCTGATCAAAGAAGAGTGCGAATGAGCGCTGGTGCTGCTCGCCCCACTCAACGTGAAGTGGATAGTTCTTCACGATCCGGCTCTCGTCCCCCAAATACCGGCCGAACCTCTCGGCATGAGGACTGGTATAGCGATAGTCAAGGGTAAAAAATAGGGGGAATGCTGCCTCCCCCTTAGCTCTATCAGGCCTCAGCCTATGGGACTGATTCGGGCCTCGAGTCCCCCTCTGGGGATGGAGAGGCCCTGCGTCTGCACGAAATATCAAGACAATCAATAATAAGACAAAGTTGTATTAAGAAATCAAGGTTAAACAAAAATTCAAGTGTGATATATACCTCCGGTGACTAGCGCACGAGCCTGGGCCCGAGCAGCAGCACGAGCGGGACGATAGTTCCTCCGGTGAGGAACAACCGGGGTCCCGGACCCGGACGCATCCCCTCCAACTATAAAATAAACATCGACGCTAAATTTCCATGAAGTTCATATTTATTCTATAGAGCATATGTAAAATGAATAAATATTTTAAATTTATTCATACTAACCTGCAGACGATGCGGAGGGTATGGAAGCGGCAGGAGTGGTCCCTGTGGAAGGTGTGGACGCACCACCTATAATTAGACAATTAAAAATAGATTATATAAGTAATTGCAAAAAGAATGTGTAGATCAATAATATAACGTTCTAAATCAATATGCATGCACTATAGGATATATAAACATACCCGCAGGTGCGGTGGTGTCACCACCTACAGCTAGACAATAATAAAAATTGCTAAGTAAGAGCAAAAGGAATGTGTGTATTTATGATATAGCATTCTAAATCAATATACATACACTATATGATATATAAACATACCTGGAGGAGCGGGGGTGGCCTCTGTCCCAGATGTGGACGCATCACCAACAACTAGACAATCAAACATTGACAATATAAGTAATTTTGACATAAACATGCATGAATATCTGTAATATTACATTCAAAATGGATATGCGTGCAGTATACCTGGAGGTGTGGCCAAATCAACACGAAAGGAGGCATCCGAAGGGGTCTCCGATCTGGGTGTAAGACCGGCCCTCTGAAGCTCCCTATGGAGCTCTCCGGGCGGCAGAACCGCTCTGCCTCTGCCTCTGCCGCGGCTGGAGCTCCTGCCGCCCCTCGCTGCTCCCGACATCGTCATCAAATCTAGATAAACGGTTCGTGGACGCATTAGACAATCATTAAAAGTATTGACTATATATGATCTAGAGCGTAAAATGTGAAGTAATAATATAACATTACTGATAACCTTTTTCGTTTCGTGGGCGCATCATACATATCTACTTGGATTTCATCGTCGATGTCATTTCTAACCCACGTAACTTCATGATCGGTCGAAGACAACCCGTCCTTCGAAACAGACGGTCGGAGCACTTTAAGCCTTCTCTCTTCTTCGTCCTCATCGCTGTCCTCGTATTCTGGGACATCGTAGACATCTTTAGGTTTCCATCGGCATACAACACTCCACCCCGGATGCTTCAAACACTGTGAGTAGTATACTTGGAACGCTTGGTTCGGAAAGATAAACGGATCGTCCTGACCGTAAAATCGAAGTGTGTTCACACTGGTCAATCCACATTCATCTTTCCAAGTCCCAAGACTGCTTCTCCACCTGTCCGTATCGGTTCGCGGATCGTACCAAGTACACTGGAATATATAAAAGGGTTCTGATCGTCCGGGATAGTGGATGCCGAGTATACAATTTAAGTACCCATAGTAAATCACACCGTCCGATCCTACCGTCGCAATCCCACTATTCTGAGTGGTTCTAGATGTT
This sequence comes from Agapanthus africanus, assembly GCA_030015575.1. Taxonomy (NCBI): domain Eukaryota; kingdom Viridiplantae; phylum Streptophyta; class Magnoliopsida; order Asparagales; family Amaryllidaceae; genus Agapanthus; species Agapanthus africanus. The sequence goes on from JASDDO010000016.1 coordinate 23,136,548, forward strand.
TCTATGTCCTTAACTTCGAATTTGTATCCAAGGACACCAAATCCTTTGTAATATGCAACCTCCATACTAGGAAATTGAGCTAAACATTTTGAATCACTCTCAAATGATGCAGACAAGTTCGGATCGTGTATCTAACAAAACAAATTTTACGATAAATACATAACGATACAAATTTAGATTAAAACTGGTAGCAATAAAATGTAATTCGAATAACTTACATGCTCTGTGACCCAATCACAAAAATTATCCTGATGGTATTTTTCCAAACGTTCTTCGTTCCAATCAGGATGCCCCTCACGTACCTCGTTAAAATGAGTTCTGTTTTCGACAAATAATTGTGACATTAATATTATGTCATTTCATACACACACAAACACAGATATAACAATTAATCGAAAAGAACTTACTCTCTAATTTGTTCAAGACATGCGCAATTAAGCAAGATAAACCGGTATATCTTGTTGATAAACATAGTGTCCACCCTCTTATACTCGGCTTTACCATATGGCCCGTCTTGAATTCTTCGTGGTCGGTTAAGCCTTGTCTCAATGTTCTCGTCCAGATAGCGGGAACAAAATGTGGTTGCTTCATCAAGAAGATAACCTTGCATGATAGAACCCTCTGGTCGATTTTTATTGCGTATATACTTCTTAAGAGTGTAAAGGTACCTAATGAGAATATGTTGAATAAATAAACACGGGCATACAGGACAATAATAAATTTATAAATTGCGCGAAACGAAAAATTACACGTACCTCTCGACGGGATACATCCATCGATATTGTACCGGTCCGGCTAACTTCGCCTCAGTTGCAAGATGAACCGTCAAGTGTATTATGATATCGAAGAATGACGGTGGGAAAATACGCTCAAACTTGCAAAGTATCAACGCAATAGAATTTTCTAGTTTATCCAGCGTCGCAACCTCCAGTGTTTTAGCACACAACTCCCTGAAAAAACAACATAGGTCGTTGATTACTAGACCAACGGAGTCGGGGAGAGAAGTCCTGAGGGCTAATGGAAGAAGGTGCTCCACGATAACATGGTGATCATGACTTTTCAGCCCATCGATCTTGCCCTTCACAATTTTTATTTTCTTGCTGAATGATCCTGAGAAACCTTTGGGGACTTTCAAATCATGCAACACCTGCAGGAATTTTTTCTTCTCCGGCTGTGACATATGATAAGCGGTATTGGGAAGTACAAACTTGCCCGGTTTACCCGCTACCGGTTTAGGGTGCAGTTCACTTCTTATTCCCCACTCTTGTAGATCTATCCGGGCATTCATGTTGTCTTTCGATTTCCCGTCTTTACACAGAAGCAAGTTAAGTATGTGCTCTGATACTCCCTTCTCTATATGCATGACGTCCAGACAATGACGCACTGAATTTGTAGACCAGTACGGAAGCTCGAAGAAAATGCTTAACTTGTTCCAATATTGTGGTTTGACCTGTTTCGTCGGATCCATCCCGAAAGTCACGTTATTGTAACCATCCCATTTAGCAGTCACGTCCTCTCCGAACAATGGGGATGGAGGCCCAAGAAGCTCCTGATGACCATCAAAGTGAACCGTGTCTAACCTATAGGGGTGGTCTGGAGGCAGAAAACGTCGATGGCCGCAATAACAAACCTTCCTGCTAAAATTCAAATTTTTTGATGTTGTGTGTTCATGGCGATGAGGACATGCTTTGTGACCATGTACGGACCAACCTGATAGCATTCCATACGCAGGAAAGTCATTAATTGTCCACATTAAAGCCGCACGCAGTATGAAGGTTGTATTTGTGTTTGAATCATATGTCTCTACACCATCAATGAACAAAGTTTTCAGCTCCTCGATCAGAGGTCGGAGATAGATGTCGATATTGTTCCCCGGTGAGTTTGGTCCGTCGATAAGAAGAGGCATCATAAAGTATGATTGGTCCATAGCCAACCAAGGCGACAGATTATAAATTATCATTACAACGGGCCATGTACTGTGACTTCCAGCCATATAGTTGAATGGGCAGAAGCCATCGGTAGCCAGTCCGAGCCGGACATTGCGAGGATCGCTACTGAATATTGCGTGCCTCCTATCGAAATCCTTCCATGCCGGTGAATCTCTTGGATGGCTCATTTTTCCATTTTCGCTTGGAGGAGCACGGTGATGCCAAATCATTGCCTCGGCTGTTTTCTTGCACCTGAATAGCCTCTGTAGCCTCTGTGTTATGGGAAAGTATCGTGCTATCTTCACAGGTATATCAGGCTTCTTATCAGAATCTTTCGGCTTATACCTGGCCTCTCCGCATGTTGGACACTCTTTCAAATCTGAATTCTCTTTCCGGTACAACACGCAATTTTTAGGACATGCTTGAATCTTCTCGCACTTTAGACCCAAATCAGACATCATCTTCTGGGCTTCGTACCAGCTTTCGGGCACATTATTTCCCGGAGACATAGAATCTTTCAAGAATGAAAGAAGCATTGTGAATGACTTGTTGCTCCATCCATTTAGGCACTTAATCTGGAAAAGTTGGACGAACCATGAGAGGGTGGAATACTTCGCATTCTCATAAATTGGTTTCCTAGCATCATTCATGAAATTTTCATATTTATCCGCACGCGGTCCTTGACCGGAAGGAATGTCATCTTCGGTACGAATAGATTCACCTAGGGCAGCCTCTACCATATCCTCCATTTCTTCTGATGGAAATAAATTTCCGTCTCCTGCCGTATTACCGAATTCTTCTTCTTCTCCTGCCGCATTATCGTGTTCTCCTTCTTCTTCTACCGCAGTACTGCAGTCTTCTCCTTCCCCGTGATATTTCCAAGTTGAATAAAGTCTAGTAAACCCATGTTTTACAATATGAAGCTCTGCCAATTCTACCTTCTGCTAGTACTTATTGCCACATATATCGCACGGACAAAGAATCTTCTCTATTATGATCTTATTATGTGCGCATGCAAATTCAAGGAAAGCAGCAACTCCTGCGACAAACTTAGGTTGCATACGTTGTTTCCAATCCACATACATCCAGTCCTTAACTCTGACGTACTCATGGGCCATGTTAGACTGAATAACATATAAATTGTAAGTTATGCTGACTATATTGAGAAATATAAGAACGGGATAGTTACTGACAAAGGAGAAAATCCGTGTATATGCTTTGTGTGTGCGTTTGTCGTTGAAAAGAATAAATTATCGCACGTATGTTAACCGATAGACGGGGACTAAGTGGCGCTTTTAGTTTCATATATGAGTATCGATGGGAATATGAAGGTTTCATATTATCATATATTGGTTTTAACCCGAACATCTCGAATCGCTCTCTAGTTATGCGTTTGTATGTGTGTGTTCCGGCTGTCGGGGGTAGGCTTCTATCCCATTAAGAATGTATAGAGCGAACGCCCATCACTTGTGCTTTCAACCGTTTCGAGTAAATTTCGGGAGCACCTCCCCGCTGTTCTCCGAGTACACTGTAATAGAATAGATAATCATTTCAAAGCTGTGAAACAACGTTGAAATGAACATCTAATCTATCTTTGTATACGGAGAACCAGCGGAAAGGTACCGACGAAATATCTCGAAACGGATGAAAACACAAGTGAATGAAGGCGTTTGCTTTATACATTCTTAACTTGTCCACACGGGACAAATCTATGGGTTACCATACGATTGAATTTTCTCGTCGCGTAGACTATACGACGGTTGTTAGTATCGAGCTATACTGTCCGATATTTAACAACCTTCGTATAGTTCTAGGTCACGACGAGCATCGCACGTATGTTAACCGATAGACGGGGACTAAGTGGCGCTTTTAGTTTCATATACGAGTATCGATGGGAATATGAAGGTTTCATGTTATCATCGAGTATCATATATTGGTTTTAACCCGAACATCTCGACTCGCTCTCTAATTATGCGTTTGTTGTGTATTCTTGTTGTATGTGTGTGTTCCGGCTGTCGGGGGTAGGCTTCTATCCCATTAAGAATGTATAGAGCGAACGCCCATCACTTGTGCTTTCAACCGTTTCGAGTAAATTTCGGCAGCACCTCCCCGCTGTTCTCCGAGTACACTGTAATAGAATAGATAATCATTTCAAAGCTGTGAAACAACGTTGAAATGAACATCTAATCTATCTTTATACACGGAGAACCAGTGGAAAGGTACCGACAAAATATCTCGAAACGGATGAAAACACAAGTGAATGAAGGCGTTTGCTTTATACATTCTTAACTTGTCCACACGGGACAAATCTATGGGTTACCATACGATTGAATTTTCTCGTCGCGTAGACTATACGACGGTTGTTAGTATCGAGCTATACTGTCTGATATTTAACAACCTTCGTATAGTTCTAGGTCACGACGAGCATCGCACGTATGTTAACCGATAGACGGGGACTAAGTGGCGCTTTTAGTTTCATATATGAGTATCGATGGGAATATGAAGGTTTCATATTATCATCGAGTATCATATATTGGTTTTAACCTGAATATCTTGAGTCGCTCTCTAATTATGCGTTTGTTGTGCATTCGTGTTGTATGTGTAACATGATTTTAAACCATTGAGATCAAGATTGATAGAACTGATCATCCTACATTGCAATAGCATTTATCAACCAAAAACTATTATTGCAATGATATTCATCTATAACAATCAACAATTAAAACTACAAATGTAGGATACTGATATCATAAAACGTTATACGCAACATTGATAGAACTGATAAATAAAAAAACGAAACTCAAACCGTATCAAGATTTAACAACTTTGATTATGTCATATACGCGGGCCGATATTTTCATATTAGCCAATAGGCAAAAATAGATTGCGGTCTGGATATGGCATATTGGCAGATGTTCCCTATATGCATACATGCATGTTGTCTCCCCATTTTTTCATAAATCAAACCAACTACATACATCAAACTAGTCCATGCCACCAATCGGAAACTCCACTATGTCTTTGAATTATTATTTTTCCAAATAGCATTGAGCTCCTATTGACATTGTCTCATTCAACAAATTTGTTGTGCTTGCCTCGACCTTCATCTAGCTTTCACATGCCATACACATTAGATGAGTAATATAGTTATAAATTATGCTATTTTGTTGTCATCAATCCACCTAACCCTATCCCCAAGTTGCTCTATGAAAGCACATAGAACCATCCCCCTAGTCAAGCATAGCTTTTTCTGTGCAATTGTTCTCATTCTTAATTTCTCACATTCATTACTCTCTCATTTTCTTGTCAACAAATTTGTTGTGCAATTGTTCTCATTCTTAATTTCTCACATTCATTACTCTTTCATTTTCTTGTTTTTTTCCAACTCTCCACCACTTAACCCCAACCCAGCCCCAGCCCCAGCCCAGCCCCAACCTAACCCTAACCCCAGCGCGGCCAGCTAAACCCCAACACCAACCCTAAGGCAAACCCTAACCCCAGCCCCACCCCAGCAGCAGCCGAACCCCAACCCTAACCCTACCCCGACCGTGACCCCGACCGCGACCACGACCCCTGCCCAACCCCAACTCGCGCGCGCAACCCCAGACCCAGCCACGAACTCTAAACCCAAAATAATCCAAAAATTCTTTAATTTACCTCGAGATTTACTCACCTGAACGGCTGCTGTTGGGGCTGGGGCGACGACCTGAACGGCGGTGGCGACGACCTGAACCGCGGTGGCGACGAGGAGAACGACGGTGGCGACGACGGCGTGACGATTTGGGGATTTTTTTCATGCGCGATCGAGAGAGAGAGAAAGTGAGCGTAGGCGATCGATCTGGGGTTTTGTTAAATCGATATTTACTTGCCCCTACGGATATACCCGTAGGTCCTTTGTTTGCGGCTCCGTAGGGGCAAACACCAAATTAAGAATTAATATTTTTATTTTTGGACGTCTGTATCCGTAGGGGCAACCTTTTAGCCCTACGGATTAATCTGTAGGGCCAAGTTAAATCTGCCCCTACGGATTCCAATATCCGAAGGGGCAACCCCCTATTTTACTAGTGCTGATGTCATATCGGACTTCATTGAAATTAATCTCATCCAATTTTCATGAGACCAGCTGGTCCCAGTTTTCATAACAAAAAAAAATGCTTAGATGATGATGATTGGCTACCTAATTTGATTTATTGGTCGGCACTCCACATGAGTGAATTATGTTGGGGGTGTGCCACCATCATGTTCTTATCAATGTTATCCCATATATACACCAACATGATGCTTTAGCAAAGATTTGATTGGAGTAGACTTTGATGTCAAGATGTCAAATAGCATTATAATTAATATATGCTTATCACAGAGCAATCTTGAAATCATTCTACTTGTTGCGATCGATATTACACAGTGGCATGCACTATTATATATGCTCATGAGTGGAGTGTAGCTTTTTGGGAATCATATTCACATTTGCATCTAGGAATATGTTTAGATCACATGTGTATGTGTGTATGTGTACATGTATATGCGTATATGCATATCTGCTTGTGTGGACCGGGGTGGGTGGGTGGGTGTAGGATAAAAGAGGCATAAAGTGTTACTGAAGGAGAAAGGCTTAAGTGCAAATCCAGGAAAAACATGTGGCCTAGGTTTACCTATGTGGTGGGTTTTTTTGCTTCTTTTTTGGTGGGGTGGGTGGGGGATGTAGGAAGCCTCTTTTGTTCCCGCAAGTGTGTCCATATATATATATATATATATATATATATATATATATATATATATATAGAGAGAGAGAGAGAGAGAGAGAGAGAGAGAGAGAGATAACGAACGAACGGAGTATTAAGTGTCTTGGTAGAATTTTTTTTACATTGTCGGCTCTAGAAAATCTATTATCTGCCGATTTTTCAACGACCCGTCCTGGTTAGTTTGATCACCATGTCCTCAAATACGTGTACGTCCCAATTTTTATGTGGACATCGTTTGTTCTTATATCGGATGATTGCAAAATTAATGGTTTTCCGACAATATAACATGTTACGATGCGAATGAATGGACAAAATATATCCAATGACGTGAAAATTGGTGTATCCATAATTTTAGACATGAAAATTAATATGGTCGCTGCGATAACCCAAAAAAATTCGATGAACAGTTGACTTTTTAAGCTGCCAATGAAGATAATTTCTAGTTTGCTAGTTTATACTATGCTTCCTCTTATACATATGTATATATATATAGAGAGAGTATAATTCAACTTTCCACCTTAGATTTATCTTGGGTTGTGGGTTAGCAATCATATAATGTATTAGAAAAACAAAAGTTTTTTTTGGTAATTGCATGCACACATCCCAAAGAATAAGTAGCATAAGAAGACAAGCTGTTAGATATTGCATGATTTTTTTTTACATATTACAGGCAACTGGTTAGATAGTAAAGACAAGTAGTTATATATTACAGTCAAATGGTTATATATTGCTTGAAATTTTCACCAACACCGCCTTCTCCCCTTCCTTTGAATATCACATCATTTCTTCACCACCACTGTCGTCTTTTTCGCTGAAACCTCCTCGGCGTGGTGAGGGTGAGAGAGAGAGAGAGAGAGAGAGAGAGAAAAAGGAGGATGAGCGGCTGAGGAGGAAGAGAAGGAAGGAAGGGGAGCGGTAGCAGAGCTCCCTCTTAGTTGTGGAGGGAACAGAGGAGGAAGGAGGAGCGGAGGGAGGAACGACGGAACATGGAGAGGAGGAATGAGGAACAGAGGGAGGAGGAGCCGAGGTTTTGGGTTTTGAGAGAGAGAGAGAGATTGTTTAGGGGTCCAGGGTTTTTTAACAAGGAGTCAATATAGTATCCCATCTATTTTGAGAACTGCGGGTGTTTTTCCATATCTGAAGCGGGCCAAGGGTTTTTGAAATACTCACAATGATCCATTTTCTTATGCGTTTGATAAATACATTTAGATCCAACAGCACGAAAGCCTATAAATTTAGAGCCAAGCCCAATAATTGGGCCTAAATAATATCGGAAATCAACACATCAGCTCTCTTTCTTATGCTTCACTATTGGAAGTTGTGGTAAGGATGCAGAGAGTAATAAATTGGGTAAATTTCACTAAACTGCGTCTAACTTCTGATACTTTTCAGTTAACTACCCTAAACTTGCTTAATTATTTGTAACCACGACCAACTTCTCTATGTACTTCTTTAAAAAGAAAACTTGCGCGTTAATTCTACGATAAATGCAATTGATTTGTGCAAATCTGTCACGTCCCACTTCCCAAAATACGTAATACGAGGGGAGACAAGGCCAGCCATGCTCTTACGGTCAAGAAAATATCCTGCCGTAGTCACACTTCGGCTTCTAGCGTTACACGGTAATCGGTAATCAATGCACAGGTAATGAGAAATGCAGTCACTAAATCTATCAAAACAGATGTAAAACTAACCAGATAGACTCAAAGGAAAGATAGCGCTGACGTCGCTGATCTGGATGTCTGCAATATTCTCGAGGTACGACAGATCCTGATCCGAGCTAAGTCCACTTCTCACTCTGAGCATGCATACTCAGGTCGTCAGAGCGACGCAATAGCAAACACACGCACACACATGTAAACACATGCAATGATGTGATGAACATGAAACAATAAACATGGAGTGATGACATGAGTATGAAGTAACCGGTACAGACAAACAATAAAGCAGGTATATCGAATTAGTAATCAATACATGTCCATGTCACTAAACCTATCAGTCTCTAAGTCTCACTGTTCAAGTCACTAAACCTATCGTCAGTTCAAGTGTGAGCGTCAACCACCGCAGAAGTATCCCCAACCCAAGAGTAGGCCCCAGGGGCAAGGGAACACGGGTCCGAATCACGCTCGCTAATAATCAGTAATACTATCCGTACGACTCCCAAAATCGCTGTATATGCCGGCAGTAGGACTCCCGAAATTCCGTTGATCGAAGTTACATTCAAACTACCCCACACCCGCGGTCTACATCAAACACTGACCAGGAACCCAAATACTAGTCGTTCCATGATAAGTCTACGCGAGAACTGGAGACATGATCTCCATAATGTATGGCTCGACTGGTATCCAAGATAAATAGACAGTACTCGATGTCTTATCTATGACACTAATATACGTGCTTCCATAACCGTCTCATTCCAGTTATAGTTACACATATATATGTCCCATAGGCGTCGACAATGCGATAATTTAACTGGTTCCGCCGATTGTGTACAAGTACGTGTCACTTCACTTATTCATTCATGCTTTAACACCAACGTACTTGCCACAATCCAATCAATAATATTTATCACTGGGTAATATAACACGGTCACTAGGTTATCAATGTTTATGATCACTATTCAAATGAGGATATAACTGCTATATGATATGATGAGAATGCAATTAATACAAATAAAATATAGCAGCCAGTGTCATACCACAAAAGTTACTATAAGTCACACGTGCAGAATTAAGCAAAGCAATAAAAGGGATAAGCAGTATGTTTAATTATCTGTCCATCAAAATTGGTTTCACGTCAATCGGGTTTCAGGTTTGCTAGTTATGGTAATTTCATTTTAAGTGTTTACTGCTGGAAATTAAATTTCTGAACAGAAAGTCCGTTTCGTAACACGTTTTACTCCCAGTTAGGAGCATAATTAGGCGACGCTGCAGTTGGATAATATTTAGGTTTATCAGTCAGGTTTCCAACGCATCAGACTGATCGATAATATCCATTGTGTGCTGGAAGTTATGCATTATATAAGATCAGGATCTGCATTCTGTCCCTGCTTGGGACAGCAGTATGTACTGGTGGTTTAAAATGTGATTAAAAATAGCAAACGATGGCATAAACGAACGAAAATACTTCTAATAGTTGGCTAACAGATTTATCTTCGCTACGGTATAGGGTTCCGCATAATACCATTTTCACACAGAGACATAAGAGTATTTCTAATCAAGTGTTGGCAAGCAGTGCTGCTCTGGACTGCAGTCCAGAGCCGCACTCTCGACCAGTTTCCGTAACCGTTATAAAATAGAAACAGATCATAACTTATATGGGGTTCTAGTTCGTCGAGTCTGCTTCGATATGAGCTCTCGAACACAACATTCCGGTGTGTAACCAATTTATTATGATTTTCACAAAATTCAGGTACGGAAATTTTCAGATTCGACGGATCTAAATGTGGATGATATTTCACGGTGTTAAAGTCCGTATTTTCAAGCCAACTCTTAACACGGTATTCGTTATCACTAGGGTAATTGTTATGCTTAAATTCCGTCATTTTAAGAGGGCTTTTTCGATTATGGTTTGCATCGAGCACTTATATTAACATTTGATTCGCAACCGGAATGAATATTCTATAACTTGTAGCAAGTATAACTTGTCTGAAAATGATCGGAGACGCGACCGCGATGATGACGCCGACAGCAATTGATGCACGCAAGCAGCAGCAGCAACAGCAACGAGCCTCGTCTCGGCTCAGACCGAGCTCAGCTAGATGGCTCGACGGAGGCACTGGCAACGGCACGGGGAGCTCGGGGTCCAGCGGTGGTCGGGGGAAAGCTCCGGCGACGAGTATAGGTGGGTAGTGAAGGGTTTGGTGTTGGGTTTAGGTGCAGGGTTTGCTCGTCGGAGGTGGTGTGGCCCGGTGAAGTTATGATGTGGTTATGGGTTGTGCAGTGGCGGCTGGAGGGGCATGGGATTCGAGGTCGCTGGAGATGAGCTCGGTCGATGGAGGCAAGGTCGAGATAGAGATGGGTTTTGAGGAGGCTCGGGGCTCGGAGATGGAGACGGTCGCAGTGACCGTGGCCGGCGATGGGAAAGATCGGCTGCCGAGAGAGGGGCTCGTCTTGGAGAAGCGGAGGACGTCGGCGGTGATTGTTTAAGTTTTGAGGGCGGAAGAGGATGTTGGAAGTTTCAGCGATGAGAGGAGGAAGTGGGGTGGTGGGTCGTCGAAGGTGCCGACAAGAAGCCGTGAAGGAGGTTGGAAGGCTCTGGGGTTCGAGTTGGTCGCTGGAAGTTAAGGCGATGGTTGTGGAGGCTGTTGCAGTTGCCGTGAGGTCGACGATGAAAGGAGCTCGGTTTGATTAGGGGTTGAGATGATGGGTTGAAGGATGAAAATGGGTTGAGAGGAGAGAAGAGGGCTCGGTCTTGGAGCGTTTGGATGGGGGAGTTGGCAACGTGGAGGCGAGCGCGGTCATCGTGGAGGTGGGCGCGGGGACGTTAGGACGAGGAGGAACGGGTGAAGATTTGGGGGAGGAAAATCTCGCGGGGTAGTTGAGGTAGTGGGCGCGGTCGTTGCGGCCGTTGGGGAGCGGGTCTCGCGGGCGTGGGGCTCGTTATGCGGAGGCGAGGAAAAGAGCGGGAAAGAGAAGCGAAGGGGAGAAGAAGGAGGGAGTTGGGGGAGTGCGGGTCGGGTCGGGTGAAAGGTGAAGGAAAGGGTTCGTGGGCCGAGCTTGGGAAGAAAAGAAAAGGAAAAGGAGAGTTTGATTTTAGACTGAGGGTTTAGCGAAAGGTTTTAAAAAATCGAAATTATTATTATCGAATATATAGGAAATATTTAAATTTGGAAAATTTGGAAAACATATATTTACGAATATGGAAAAATATTTACAAGGGATTTGGGTATTACAAAATCACAAACTATTTTTTTTGCCCTTAATAACTTAAATTATCTTCTCTTATTGCTTCCTCTCTTCCTCTCAAGCTAGCCGTTTCATGATTCTAAATGATTTATGAATTTAAATTTCTCTCATTTCATACAATATTGTTTCTTAAAAAAGTTTAAACTATTTTTTCTGAGTTTCTTGAGTTTCGAGGATGTTCTATAACGAAATGATATAATTGACAATTTACAATTAGAATATACACTCGGCAAGAGAGTTAAGTGAAGTTGAAAAGTTAGGATAGTTAGAAATAACAAAGGAAGTTAAGGGTAGTTTATCGTGAATTTTTTTTCTTAAAATATAAATGTTAAGATTGGATAAGCTTTGCTGATAATGATTAGGATAAGGTGACTCAAACCAACCAAATAACTTTATTCAAATCAGAAAGAGGTTAAGTAGCCTACATCCAACCTTAATAATACTCTAATCATCATCAATTCTCACAAAAGGCGTCGTTTGATAGCAATGTAGACTTACAATATACTTTGCTTTTTGATAAATTATCAACAACCTTGGTATGGCCCTTGTGCTCATACACAACCACCATTAGAATCGCAATCTAGCTTAACGGATAAGCATAACAATATACAGGCAATATACCATAAGCATAGCTCAGTTGGTCATAGCACTTTCCCTTCTGGGGAGTGTGCGGGGATCGATCCCGGGAAAGGGAAGTGCTCACAGTTCAAAGCGCTTTTGGCGCAGATATGTGAGATGCTTGGGTGCGTGTATGTGTTGTGTTCGTGAGTTAAGCTTACAGGCCAGTTCCCAAAAAGGAAAATTTAAAAATTAGGCATTATTAATAAAAAAATATATATTTCAAACTATAAGGAGGAGCCAGCTTACTCCTCTTAAACACAAGATATGATATACATTACAGTTCTATCTAGTGTACATGCTTGGTTGTCTCAAAAACAAGGGCACCTGCATATCATCAATAACCATAAAAACCAACAAAAATTAGGTAAAATCCTCAACAAGATGTTGTCAAGATCAATTTATCCATAATTAATTTAAGTCATCTCACCTAAGGTAGGCATCAATAGTGATAGCGCTATGATGCCAGCAATCTTCAATGGCAATCCAACTTTGATCATATCCTTGATCTCAATGTGCCCTGTCGTAAACCCGACGATGTTCGAAGGCGTTCCCGTCGGTAAAAAGAATGCAAATTGCGCCCCGATTGCTCCCGGGACCATCAAAAGCAGAGGATGCACCTGTTACTCATATAGATAGTTAGACATATAGCATTACGGATATGCCCTACACCGATGGTCCAAACTATCGGTGGTGTTCACTACATCGGCTTATTGTCGGTGTTGTTGAAGTGAGCTGTTGGCGGTACATGCCTTGGTGTTAGCATCGATGGTTCAAACCTTCGGTGCGAATTCTTGTTGTCGGTGTTGAGCATTATTGTGCTAGTGAGCCTTTATAATTTCAATACCTTCATGGTCTTAGCCATCTCAATGAGGAGAGGGACGACGAGGGTGGTGGTGGTGTTGTTGGACGTGAATTCGGTGATAGTGCTGCTGACTAGACAGACTAAGGGCGTGATGGCGAGATAGGGCGCGGTTTCAAGGAAGGCGAGGCTTTGAGAGAGAACGTCGGCTAGGCCGCTCTTCTTCACACCGTCGGCTATGGCAAACCCTGCGCCGAGAAGGAGGATGATGTTCCAATGCAGCTTCTTGCACTTGTTCCAATCCATTAGTTTTTCCCCAGGGTTCTTTCCGTCGGGAATTATGAATAATAAGGTTGCCATCATCACCTGCATCCAACCAAACAACACAGAAACAAGGCGAATTTGGTTGGTTGTAGCTGCAATGATGTAAAGATATGCATTTATATTTCCATATAGGTGGAACTGCGTTAGGTCCGTCGGCTTACACTGACGGTTCCGTCTCCGACTCGGCCATGAAACAGAGCTCCCCAGCCAGGGACATCATTTGTGAGGCTTCTAGTCATCCATAGCACCACAAGCATCTGTGCAGAAGTTTTTACAACTATAGAAACTTCAAAGGAATTTGTCCCATACCATTAAAACAGAGCAAAAGGCATTTATAAACATACCCCAAACACCATCAGAACCATCTTCTCTGCAAATGCCATTGGTCCTGTCACACACAAACCCAAGCATCAATTATGTTTTACGCTGGCTGTCGGCTACCTGTGATAATGACAAAATGCAGGTTTTAAAAAGTCAGGAGTGGAATTTTTTACCTAACAAATCAAGCTCCCTCGTCAAATGAGCCTTGTCCAAGTAAGCCCCCAGGACTCTCTCAGAACCCTTGGCAACATAAAACCAGCACAAGATCCCCCACAAGGCAAAAAACAGAGCAAGAGCCAAGGGGAATCCAAACATGAACCAAGAGAAGAAGCTGATGGCCTTTTCTTGAGGGAAATAGCTCTCCCAAATCCCCACCAGGATCAAGTTAACTCCTGTCCCTGTCAGTGTGCTCATGCCTCCGATCGCCGCGGAGTATATGACCCCTAGTATCACCCCCTTGCAGAACTTCTTGGCGACGGGGTGCATGGCGCCGTTGTCGCCGCTGCCAGCGTCGGGGAAGCGCTGGAGGATCCCGGTGGCGACGGGGATCATCATGACGGCGGCCGCAGTGTTGTGCATCCACATGCTCACGAAGGCCGTCGTGGCGCAGATGCCTAGGAGGAGGACCGGCGGGTTCAGGGGTTCGCCGCAGAAGAGGGAGGTTATCTGCTCGACGAGGGATATGATTATAGCGATACGGTTATTCTTAGTTTTTAAAGACTATGAATACAGCCGGTAATAAGATGCGTCGGCATCTTTGGATCTAATAATATGGAATATCATTGACAAAATAATAGCATGGACCTGAAAAATACGAGTCAAAGCAACACTCACGTTGAGAGCGAGACGGCGATGGATGCCGTAATGCTCGACGGCCAACGCCAACACGAAGCTCCCGAGCACGAGCGCGATGACGTCGTCCATGTACGACTTCGCCACCTCATCGGCCTCCGCAATCCCGAACATCGGGAAGAGAAACAGAGGAGCCAGGGAGGTGATGGCCATCGGGACGGCCCCGGTGAGCCACCATAGGAACACCCATGCAAGGACCGCAAGCATGTTCCTGCTCGAGGCCTTTCCATCGAGGTCGACAAAGGCAAAGACGAGGAGGCAAGAGAGCGGGCCCGAGACGATGGCGAGGTTGTTGGCGGTGAAGAGCGACTTGAGAGAGGGGAGAGAGAGCTGTTGAGAGCTTTGGAGGGGAAGGAGCGGGGATTGGGAGTCATCGGTAGCCATTGTTTTTGAGTTTGCGGTTTATTCTTAATTAAAATGTATGTGGTATGTTTTCTATTTATATGTTTGAAGCCTTGAATAATTACATGTGTCCTTAATTTGTTTCTTAGGTTGTTTCTAGGGGAGTTCATAAAATTAAGTTGGATATGTACAAATGTGTGTGAATCTATTTTGTTGATTATTGGGGTTATATATAGATGGTATTCAAGGCCTTGCATTATTTGGTTTATGTAGGACCCAATCCTCCCTTGGCTGCATAATTCGGATACCTGTGATTGCATATATGAATTATCACACTTAATGAAAATTTTATTAATGTATAACATGTATTAATAAAATATTGATATCAGATTGGCTATCAACCAGTCAAAGAAAAGATTAATATAATGACGAGGGCTGTAGTTATTATGAAGCCATTTACCTAAATTGAAGAAAGTAACCTCTAACTAATGTTATATTGCATAGAATAGCATCTTTCATAAATGTCTTGGGGCTTTTAAAGGCTAATTCAGAAATTGATATGAAGGGCTTCATAAAACCCTCACCATTCACAAAACAAGAAAATAGAAACCCTAAAAACAATTGATTGGCTATCGTTCCTATTTCAATCCACCACATTTGTCCTTCCTCTCCTTGTCTCAATTATTGAAATTGTCTTCAATCACCATTATGTTTTCCTTTCTAATATCTCATCAATTTATTGTCAGGAAATGTCAATTAAATTGTTATCTTTATAGATATAATCCTACTAAACTTAGTATCAAATATTAGGCCATTTCTCGCTAGGAAACCAAACTGCAATGCAATTTTTTCGGCATGATTATTACGTCTTGAAGTTGCAGAGTAAGTTTTCTGATGACGAACCGGCTATGAAACAAAGCTGCATCCAAATTCCTTTCTACCCTAAAATCTAGGGATCGGTAATTAAAGAGGGGGAAAAAGGATACAAAAATTGCACCACCTACTGATAAATTTGCCAATGAGAAATAATCATTTGATCCTCACTTTCAAGGCCTGTGTCCTGAATGAGAAAGCTTCAATTATTTCTCACGATTATTACTATCATTATTTAATTTTTATTTTAGTTTGTAACATATCCTCTTCAGCAGTGCCACGTGTGAAGATGCATGTGAACATCGTGGGGGTCCCAATTATTGAACTGGACTCAATATCATGGGGCCCACTCCCATCCTACTTGGCCGACATCATGAAATTCGTGCACTGAAGCTACAGAATTGTGATGACGATTGAACGATGTAGTTTTATATTTTTAATTGCTTCACAAGTTGCGTTTTTTCTCTATATATGGAGACTTAGGCTTTGAGTAAGGATTAATTTTTTTTTTTATTTTAATCTTTTCTTCCCTTTAATACACATCTAATGGGATTGAAGTCGTGTTTCTTTTTGCTATCAAAGTTTGTGTAACATGAGCTTCAAAGTTATCACAAGAAAAAATTGGAAACTCAACTCTTGCTGAATAGTATATTTTTTCTTATTTTACACATCTAATAGGAAATAGCCCTTGGAATATTCTCTCATCTAGCTTGGATTTTATTGAAAAATTATTATCTAACCCCTATTTAATTCTCTTAGTATATTTGGGGTTATGAATATTTTTTTATTGGTTCACTACTCAAATTTATTACTCTTTTATCCTGTACAGCTCTCTGAAGGGTTACGCTAACGTCCCGGCCATCTCCCGTGGCCAAATGCGGAACACAATTTTTATAACAATACAAAACTTGGCGCTAGAATAACACTAAAATCCGGATCTTAACCATAAACCTAACTAGCAAATTAAGAAGTTATCTACTATGAGAAGAGTTTATACCAAGAGGCTCAAGTTTTTCGGGTCTTCACTCCACTCCTTTAGTATGCTCCTTGTAGTGTTCATGATCAAGCATGAACTTCGGCCTCCTCGCGTCAATGATGATTCATTCGAGAGTGCCTACCAAGAGCTCCTACCTCCTAATTGAGATAACTAGAATACTTGGCTTGCTAATCTAAGTAGACTAGAGTGTGTAGAGAATGATTATGGAATACTTTGTCTTACTAACCCTAGGTTTCTCAACTCATTAGACAATTAGAATTAGCATTAGAAGAAGAGAGCAAGGAGAAGATGAGAGTGTAGAGTGAGCAAGAGAAAAAACCAACCAAATGAAGAATGGTTAAGTGATGGTGATAATAATGTATGCCACAAAATATCTCCACAAATATCTAGATATTTTCACAAAATATCAACCATGGTAGAATAGTAAAACAATGAGTCACAACCTTAGCCATGCTTCATTTAATGAACTTGCACACCTCATTTCTCCACCTCATTAATCCATTAATAAAAATGGTAAATCATAATAATGAGGTGTCTTCTTCTAGAAGTATCTTGCACAATTACAGGAATTCCCCTTACCGTATATACATACCCGTATCCGTATTCCGAAAAATACGAATACCAAAGAGACGAAAATAATCCATCAATATAATACTAGGATCCGGCTTAAACCAAAACCCGCTAGTATCATCTGCCCGAACATCATACAAGCACAAGTGTACATATGTAATCGAACCCTGCCGTAAAACCATACGGCCTCTACATCGTTTCGTCCGAAGCAGAGAAACTCTCTGTGTGGGACTCTAAAGACTCAACAGTACGCTGACAGTGTGTTTAACCACAAGCACGTCAGCGGCACTAGCTGTATATAACGGCTACCCAGGTACCTGTCGAAAAGGAAGGCCGACGAGCAAACTCGTCCGAACTCCTACTGAGCCTATCCGTGACAATATCTGTACAGTCCGGTCTCTTCGTCAAAGAGTATCGCATACTGGGTCTAGGGGGTGGTGAACGTCAGACCCTAATAATCTGATAAGTTGTGCTGATGTGGATCAGGACCAATCCGGGAAACTACTGATCAACCTATCAGTAAATCCCTGCTGCCTTGGCCAAGGTCTTATGATCCTGACCAATCGATCACTGTGCGATATCAACTCCTAATACCGAGAGAGACGAATCCCCAACAATCGCTCACTGCCTCCATGTGTCTCGGGACTGTACCCAACCAAAACCTGTTTGCACGACTCAATAGAGCCGTGGTATGGTAGTGATCAAAGATCAGTGGGAACTCACACAAGACAAATGTCGATCTCAGGTTCGAAGACTAACCTGTACACATGTCACCTGAGAAATTCCATCTGACGATAGGTATAGTACCATCTGGAAGTTCTCGGCGAGTCCGTCCAGTGTACTCACACCCAGTGAGCACCTGTATACGATCTTAGGTTCATCAGACCAATGGCTGCGGGACCAACTATCCCCCGACCGGGCTAGAAACGTATACACTAGTCTACTCTGGAGTATCAATGCCCAGTCTTGATACTCACGCAACTAGGGACCTTTTAAGGATGTGCTTATGGACTACCCCGCTCCCATAAGTATGATCACCATCACAACGCAGGTAGTCAAGCAAGATCCTACGGGCTTTATCAACATGTAACCGCAATATGTAATAACGAGTATAACATATGCCATGTTAAGATAAAGACAAACCATAATAGTATACTATCGTATCGAGTCTTTATCAATACGTGCAAGCTAGATATAACAACAATAGAAATAAATACACATATCCTGACAAAGACAAGTCAAATAATATACTATAAAACTGAGCAAGATTGTCCTGTATATACATATCCCCAGCATCCATATGTATACATATACAATACTGGCCTCTAGGGCATATATATCCAACAATCTCCCACTTGCACTAAAGGCCGGTAATTGGCGTATCGAATACCCAACGTCTGCACTAAGGCCAGCTGCTGGCATACTGCATACCCAGCATCTCAAAAAGTCGTTCGAACTGCGCTTGAGTGAGGGCCTTTGTAAATGGATCCGCCGTGTTCTCTTTTGTATCCACTCTCCGGACCTCGATCTCCTGGCGATCTACGATCTCCCTGATCAGGTGATACCGCCTTAAGATGTGTCTGTATTTTTGATGGGACCGTGGTTCTTTCGCTAAAACTATAGCCCCATTATTATTACAATACACAGGTATCGGATCAACAATGGACGGAACTACCTGAAGTTCAGCTATGAACTTCTTTATCCAGACCGCTTTTTTTGCGGCATCGCTTGCAGCAATGTATTCAGCCTCCATCGTCGAGTCTGTGACGGTGTCCTATTTGGAACTCCTCCAACACACCGTCCCTCCGTTGAGGGTAAACACAAAACCCGAGACAGACTTGCTGTCATCCTTGTCACTCTGGAAACTTGAATCGATAAAGGATTTGACCCTGAGGTCTCCATTACCGTAAACCAGGAACACCTTCTTAGTCCTTCTCAGGTACTTGAGAATGTTTTTCACTGCTGTCCAGTGATCTGCACCTGGGTTCGACTGATACCGGCTTACCACGCTTAGCGCGTAAGTTACATCTGGTCTTGTACATAGTATCGCATACATTATAGATCCTACCGCCGAAGCGTAGGGTATAGTGCTCATGCGAACCCTCTCCTCATTAGTCTTGGGAGACATCTCCTTGGAGAGGGTGATTCCGTACAATGCGGATATATTACCGCGTTTGGAATCTACCATACTAAATCTCTTTAGTACGGTCTCTATGTACCTGGACTGCGAAAGTCCCAGTAATCTCTTAGATCTATCTCTGTAGATCTTGATCCCCAGAATGTACGAGGTATCATCCAGGTCCTTCATGGAGAACCTTTGTGACAAGAATAGCTTGACCGATTGTAGCATAGGAATGTCATTTCCTATCAAAAGAATGTCGTCCACGTACAAGACTAGGAATACGACAGTTCGTCCTACAATCTTCTTATATATATATGGCTCATTTTCGTTCTTGATGATATAACTTACAAACCATATATACAATAATAATCTGTTAAATTAATATGATTTTTCTTAATTTTAAATTTTCGTATTCATGCATTGTGGGGGATCCTTGCTGGTCCATAGTCTACAATCAAAATATTAGAGCTCCTATGTTTCTTGAGTTCTTTTAATGGTGATGACAGTCGACATAAATGTTTATAAAACTCAAACACATACGGCCAAAACATCATAGGATGTAAAATTTTGATAATGATACATGAGAATTATTTTGCCTGTTCATTTATCTAAAGAATAATGCTTAGCCAATGCATGACGTCAAGATGCAAGAGTTGATCAAACTCCAGCAAAAATTGGTATTTGTCTTTTTTTCTTTGGTTGAACAAGTCATTGATGCTTACTCTATGCAATGCATGACATCTACAGGTTTTAGGCTAATTCTGGTTGCATCTCCTTTATTTGTGAATTGTGTATATAACTATAGCTCTTGGTATAAGTATTTCTCTTTTCCCTGGTTTCTAAACCAATTCCAGAAAACTGCCAAAAACTTAGGAGCTGTGGAAAGTAACTACTAAATTCTTTAAAGATTACAGAAAACGATCAAACTGTACGGACATCCTTAAAATTTTAAAAACCAGTTTGATAGCTTATTAAATATTTAGTAAACAAGTTTGGTAGTTTATTAAATATTTACTAAAAAAATTTGATAATTTATTGTTTATTAATGTTACAAGTTTCCATACACTCATTAGTTCTCTTATTAGTTCTCTGTAATTTTTAAAGAATTTGATACTTGCCATAACCTCTAAGTTTTTGATAGTAATTTTTAGAATTTAAGCCTATTATAAATGCAAGCCTAGTCAAGAACAGAATCATATCCATCTAGAACAGAATAACAAAAATCAAACATAAACATAAGCATAAAATATTCCTGCTAAATTTAATTCCTAAAATGAAACAAAAATAGGTATTATGATTCCCACTTCAACTCAATTAAGTTATCGGATTACAATTATGATTCATAAAACCAATACCAAAAACAAAATTGCAGGAGATGAATCCTTCAGCTAAGAAAAAGTTCTTAAATTGCAACGTTGTTTTCATCATCTGCAGCTTTATTATAGCCAGCAAGGATGCCGGCACCTGCGACAGCGAAAGAATATTGGCACCAGCACCCGAGAACAGAGATTTTGCTCCCCAGTTCTTAAGAATTTGATTGACTGCATCCATCGAGCTCTTGTGCTTCACATCTCCAGAAGTCATCATTCTTCTACAAACTGTGTCGATAGGATAGGATGCAGGTCCTGCACTGTTGGTGATCAACCAGCTGAGGGCAAACTTGCAAACAAACTATCCTGTAAATTTTCGGCAAAAAGAAAGAATATGAATTGCACGTCTGAATGTCCCAAATAAATCATATTTACAATATTTGTATTAATACTATCCGGTTGTATCTGTATGGGATAACTCAATGAACCAAACTATCAGATGACGATCAATTACATGTTTTTAGCTTGAAATGCATGAATATGTCCGAATATGTCGCTGATGGAGGCCTTGATCTCCTTCAGATACTGTCCTCCGTCGATCTGTCGCGAGCGTTGCTGGACGGTTGAGATGGATTCGGAGGTTGCCTCCTTTAGTGTGTGGATCCAATGGGTTGAGTTTGAGGTGGAACCCGAGCTACCTGCAAAGAAGTCCCGGAATGGGTGACCACTGTAAGAACCTCCGACGATCAAGTTAGCCGAGGAATTTGAACAGAGTAGCGGCTTATTGGGTTCAAGTTGCCTTACCCGAGTCGTCTGAGAGAGGGGTGTTATAGTGGTCGCATGGAGCGAGCAGACATGAGATCTTCGCCTTCGGTTACGTCCCTGACGTTACGCGTGCGTGAACGACGGGATCCCTTCATTAATGACGGGATATGCTCATTAATGGGAGGACGTGCCAGCGTGGGTCACGGGACGTAGGACGGGCGTTATCTCGCTTTGGCGAGATACGCGGAGCCGTTGCGGAGGCGCTAGGGCTCTGCAATCTCGGTTGATCAGGGGAGGCCGAGGAAGCTCGGCACGTCAGGGGCTCGGAGATGAGCGGGAGGCCGAGGAAGCTCGGTATGCTTGAAGCTCGGAGATGAGCGGGAGGCCGAGGAAGCTCGGCATGCTTGGAGCTCGGAGACAAGCGGGAGGCCGAGGAAGCTCGACACGAGAGAAGGCTTGGAGACGAGTGAGGAGACTGACGAAGTTCAGAGACGAGCTGTCGGTAGTCTCCTAGATGAAGGTGGAATGTCTTTCAGGGGTCTCCCGAAAGGTCGGATACGTCCCCCGGAGAAGGGCCCCGGGAAATGTCCCCGATGCGGCTCATTTATTCCACCCCGTGGAATCCGGGATAAGTCATCTGCCACGTGTCGTTATCTGAGGAGACACCACTTGTGAGCATCATCATTAGCCCCCCACTCTCGGTCCGACCTATCCAAGGGTCGGGTCGAGAGTGGTCTGCTCGGTCTATTCTGCTCAATTTGGCGCCAAGAAACCGTAATGCGGATCGTCCGGGAACTGCATGGAGTTTGGTGGTTACGTCGTTTCGATCTATGGCCCACGTGTCGCCTCGTCTTCGTATGTATCCACGACGGTGTCAGCAGATCAATGAAATGATCGCGCTTTAAAGAGGGTGCGCCTTTTTGCTCGTTCGTCTGTTGGACTGCAGGCCACGTGTCCGACGCGGATTGGTGGACGTGACAGGCTGTTGCTGTCACCTGCAGATGAAGGGGTGTCCCCAATGACCGATCGCCACGTGGAGTTTTGACGGTTGGCAGGCGCGACGCTTCGTTTTGGTGGGAATTGATCTGAGCCGTTGGATGCTTTCTGTGGAGTGTATAAATAGGAGGTGACCCCTTAGGGCCCATACTTCCACCATAATTCACCCTCGTTATCAGAGATTGCCCGGCGCTCCTTCCTTTTAGATCGGATTGCCCGTGTTTTTTTCTCGGCCAGCCCCTTCCTTTGAGTCAGGTTGGATGCCTTCATCTGAGGAGTCTGTAGAGTTAGTTAGGGTAGAGTTGGGCGATGAGAGTCCAGTTGTTAGAGTTGAGTCCAAGGGTCTCCTCCTCTTCGGCTTCAGATAGCCAAGAAGGTTCGTCTTCTGTCGCGTCGTCTGTGTTGGGCTCGCCCTAGAGCCAGGGCTGCCCGTGTCGTTCGCCGTCTGGTGGCGACAAGGGCGCCTAAGGCGCGCATCGGGAATGCCCGCGACGCGCCCTCCGTTCTGAGGAATGTGGACGAGTTCGCCGAGATTCGGGCTCGATTCCATATCCCCTCAAACTATTCGCTTCGCTTAGTTAGAGAGGGTGAGCGGGTTTAACGGGTCATTGCCCTGTATTTGGAAACATTCCGGACAAGAATGCGTCTGACCTTCTCACCCGAGATATGTGGGGTGCTTCGCTGCTTCCATCTTGTCCTGGTCCAGCTAGCGCCAAACTCATGGAGAATCCTCCTCGGGTTTCTGGTCCGGTTGAAACTTGAAAGTATCCCCTTCAGTTTGACCCTCCTCGTTTCCTTCCTCTGTTATAAGAATCACCCCGACACCAGCAAGGATGAGCCGAGCTGGGTGTATTTTTCCTTCAAAAAACGTAGGGGTGGGATGGCCGGGTCGGGTAGCCGTACTCTCTTCCATTCATGAATGGAAGGCGAAGTTCATTTTCGTCGGGCCACCCGAGGGTGAGAATTAGCCCGTGCCTACACAGTGGCACAAGGCCGACTGCCCGAGGGCGAAATAGTCATCCTCACCCGAGGCAAGGGTGGTGTCCTTGTGGGAGCCGATCCAGCAGACCGACGTCCTGCTTTCTGATCAGGCCCTGAGCTGAGCTGGGCTGGGCTCAGCCATGCGCGTTTTCTGGGTAAGTTAGGGCCGCCGTAGACGATCTATTTAGACATTGATGAATTTCCTTTGTCCTTTTCAGCATCACTAACTCTCTTTGTGTATTCCTTCTTTTTTGCAGAGCAAATGGACCGATCCAAGTTATTAGCTGTCATGGCCGCGAAGGCCTAAGAGAAGACCGGGAGCGG
This sequence comes from Agapanthus africanus, assembly GCA_030015575.1. Taxonomy (NCBI): domain Eukaryota; kingdom Viridiplantae; phylum Streptophyta; class Magnoliopsida; order Asparagales; family Amaryllidaceae; genus Agapanthus; species Agapanthus africanus. The sequence goes on from JASDDO010000016.1 coordinate 23,160,322, forward strand.
AAGCTCGTCCCGACTGGGTCCGAGCTCGGTCCCGAGGCCTATCCCGCCGAGCAAGCCTTTAGCTGCGTCGTCCCGAGTTCTCGAAGAGCGCCGTGGGGGACCAGAAGCACGCGCGGGATCCGGCTCCCCGGGCGAGGGAGGAGGAAGAGGAGGAGGCCGAACCCACTGACACCTCCTAAAGAGGCACAAAAGGACGGTTTCTCGGGCGACTCCTTCTACCGGGATCCCAATGCAGGAGGGGGACTTCTGCTTCGAGGTGTCCTCGGGGCTCTCTATCGCCGACAGCTTGCTCTTCGACATGGAGCAAGCAGACGGGAGCAAGATTCCCTGGGGAACCCTGAAGGCCCAGATGGTCGCCATCGCTCAGGAGGCAGTTCAGGTCGGTATCCGTTTCCTTTTAAGAATCCTCTTAAGCAAATTTTTAACTCAGTTTGAACGTTTCTAACACCTTTTGCTGCTTTCCTCAGGTCCTCCGACACTGCGCCCTCATCGTTAATATGGAATCCGAGGAGATTGCTCCGGCCATGAGGAAGGCGGGCGAATCGTCCTCACGGGAGGATGATCTGCGCCTGGAGCTGCAGCAGGCGAAGGAAAGGATAGCCGTCCTCGAAACCCGGATGGCCGCTGAGGAGTTGATGAACTCCAAGTGTAAGGAGTCTTGTTCATACCATAATTTTGCATTATTATATTCCCCATTCTTATGCATTTTACAAATAAACAAGTGCTTTTGACCCATGTCTGCTACATAGTTGCAGGTTACAGATTCTCGGGACAAAAACAGTGAAAAAGACATAAGACGATACAAAAATGAGACTACGACCGATAAATAGTGGAATCTTGATCGTGCCTACATCTTGAGGAACATTGAAGATTAATTAACAAGTTCACAAAGAACAAAAGCAGCGTAAGGTTCAAGACTTCGTCACGAAGCAACGGTAAAAGTCCACTACAATTATTCACTGTGGAGATCTGGAAGAGAACCAAAAGACATTCAGAAGAAACAACTGTAGAAACAAGAAGTAAAAGTGCAACAGAACAAACCCAGGAAAAATCAGCTAAAGATACCACTACTTGGCCGCGGAACCGCGGCCAAACAGGGCCTATGGCCGTGGTTCCGCGGCCGTCTATTACCCGTGTCGGTGCAGAAAATTCGTGGCATTTGGCGGCGCGTTGACTAGTCTTCTCTAGGGGTATTTTTGTAAAAACAGGTATGACGCGATTGTAATCTAGGGTTTCTATGAATCTATAAATAGAACCCTAAAAACCTGTTTTAGGTCATGCCTCTTCTTGTGCCTCATTTTATATCTAAAATTCAGATCTGTAAATTTCTGCAATGAATGAAGAGTACATCAAATTAGAGTAAGTTTTCAATTCTTGCCCTAGTTAATTTTATTTCATTGCCCTAGTATAATTTCTTATCTGCCCTAATTAGATCTTTTATTCTCTACCCTAGATAGATAGTTTAGAAATGTTTTTCAATTCCCTAATGAGCGAGTAGTCTCCTCGCTTGTTAGGGTTAGATTTGGGGAAGGCTTGAGAGATGAAGATCTCTCACCCCTTTCTTGCCCATCACACGTTTTTATAGGACTCCATGCATACATGCACACACCGCTCCCTACGGCACCCTATCCCACGAGGTAGCGGTGATACCGTAGTATAAAGACCCGGTTGAGCGTGTTTTCCATGAAGGTTAGGGTAAGGATTAAGAAAGGAATGACAAGAACCTAGAGGAAGAAACACCGTTTCTTCCCGATGGTACTAATCCCCTTTATTAATAATTACCATAACTCCTAAAGAGATCTTAATTTGGGTATAGAAAGCGGTGAGGAAATCTTCAATTTCCAAACTTAACCTAAACCTAACCCTAGCAAGATTTAGATCTAGATAAACTTAGTTTTTAGATTTAATCAATCCGACAACAATCGGAATTAACTCGTAAGAACAATTAGGAAATACACAAAATCCCTGTGGACCGACCCGCACTCACCGGCTAGCTACCAAGCGACGTCGTTCTTGATTGCGGTTAACAAATATTTTTGATTCATCTTTTCAAAAACGCATACACGAAAAACTCTTTCAATCAAATGGTGCCGTTGCCGGGAATGGCGTTGTTATTCTCTTCTTGTAATTTCGGGTTAATGTAAATTGAAAAATCATAAAAAACTGAAAAATATAAAAATATAAAATAAAATTTTATCATCTTGTTATTTTGTGAAGGGTATTTTCGTTTGAATTTTGCAGGATCGAAGAACAAACTCAGATCTGGAAAAATCCAGAGAGCAAAACAGAAAACGGTAGATCTGAATGACAGAGGAAAATTATAACAGAGGAGCAGAAGAAATCTCGGGAATCGAACCGCCTCTGCCACCGCCACCGCGTTTCCGCCGCAAAAAGCTGTTCTTGCCGCGCTTCCGCCGCAGGGAGGTGACGTCATCACCTTAAAAAAAAAAACTCCACGACCGCGTTTCCGCCGCAAAAAGCTGTTCTTGCCGCGCTTCCGCCGCAGGGAGGTGACGTCATCACCTTAAAAAAAAAACTCCACGACCGCGTTTCCGCCGCAAAACCGTGCTTCCCACTGCGGTTCCGCGGTGCTCTAGGCGGTTCTTCAAAAAAAAAACTCACTGTAGTTTTCTCTCTCCTTCTCTGAACCCCTGATATCTCCTCTGTAAATTTGCCTGCAGGATTCTTTGCGCTAAAAATCTTTCCCCCTTCCAATAATTGATCTTGTGCAGGATTCTTTGCACCACGCTACAAAATTTTTGATTGCAAGTGGTTGTTTACTGTTTTGCATATTTAATTCGACTTTAAGGGGCTTAAGACCAATCCAGATTGGGTGGGGATTTCATCACCCTTCTCAGGACCCCAGAAATCACATAAGGCATATGCATTGACCATCTTTTAATTAAAAAAGATTAGACTCAGCCCTTAGGACTTCGCGCTCAATACGACAGAGGACTAGTTGTAGGTATCGACCGTTTATCCTAACCTGACTTTGTGGTGTCTAGACAAGTGTGTCTAAGACGAGTGGTTACTTAATTAGGGCCACTACTTGTAGTGGAGAGCCTCCCACTCACCTGGCACTTACCTGGCCGCAATTGACGGTGAAGAGGCGGTTTGAGATCCTACTTCTTGCCCTTTGGAATGGTTAGGAGCTGTCTAGCTGACCTAGGTGACCCTAGATCTAGGCCTGATTGTGCATTTGTGGTTGATTGAACGTGTGTCTAAGCCTTTTATCGAAAATCTTTTTGCAATAAGCTCCACATTAAAAAAACACAAAAAGGAAAAAGGAAATTTTTTATAAAAACTTGCCACTTGTCGCTAAGAAATCCGTGCACTCCACATTCTTTTTCTTCCCCTTTCTTACATCATAGGTACCTCACCTCACAAAACCCTCGCCGAACTTTGGTACCCTGAACCAAACTTTGCTTCGTACGCGAATTGTTTCGGTCGATTTACGGACGACCCCTCCATGCCCAAAATTTCTTTGAAAGATCGAATAGAAGCGTCTAGGAGAAACAGTTCGACTTTGCTGTTAGTGTATATGCCCTAGAGGTCATTACTGTATCATACTAGTTTGTATATTACTTAATGGAAGCTTGGGATATTCACAGTTGTATAGACAATCTTGCTCAAAATAGTAGTATGCTACTTGGTTTGTTTCTACTTTAATGTGTGCATGTGTTTCTTTTAGCATATCGCCTTTACACATTAGTGGAGCCCTGAGGATCTTTGCTTGATTACCAGCGTTGTGATGGCGGTCACACTAGTGGGGGCTGGGTAATCTACAAGCACATCCTTATACAGGTCTCTAGTCGTGGGATTATCGAGACGGGGCATCGATACTCCGGAGTAGATTAGCGTATGCGCTTCTCATCCTAGCTGGGGAGATGGTCTGTCCCACAGCCATTAGTACGTCGTATTTGGGATAGTATACGGGTGCTCGTTAGGTTACGAGTACACTGGACAGGACTCGTCGGGAACTATTGGTTGGTACTATACCTATCGTCAGTTATCAGTTCCCAGGTGATATGAGTACAGCTTAGTCCGTTGACTTGACACTGTCACTTCGCCTCGAGTGTGTTCCCACTGTTCTTAGATTGCTACCCTACCACGGCTCAAAGGAGTCGTGCAAACAGGTAGCAGTTGGGTGCAGTCCCGAAGCACTTGGAGGCAGTGACGGTTAGACAGGATTCGTCTCTCCCGGTATTGGGGGTTGATATCGCGTTGTGTCTAGGAGAGCCATTACACAAAGTCTCTGGCCAGGGCTAGCGAGATATACTGGTAGCATTTCCAGTGTTATCTCAGGGTGTTCTGGGCTACATTCCGACACGACTTGTACCGCTATTAGGGGACTGACGTTTACCGCCCCCTAGGCCCGCCATGCGATACTCTTAGACGAACATACCGGACTGTACGGAGATTGTCACATTCAGGCTTTGTAGGAGTTCAGATGGGTTCACCTCGTCAGTCTTCTTATCGGCATCTACCTGGGGACCGTTACGTGCAGCTAGTACCGCTTGCAGCCTGTGGTTAAACCCACTGCCAGCGTAGTGTCGAGTCTTTAGAGTCCCACACAGAGGGTTATTCGTCTTTGGGCAAAACAGAGTAGATGTCGTATGGTTTTGCGGCGGGGTTCGTTCACATCCGCGCACTTGTGCACGTTTGGTGTCCGGACAGTTATTACTAGCGGGCTTTGGTTTAAGCCAGATCCTAGTATATGTTTTGGGATTGGTTTTATCTCATTGTATTCGTGTTCCTCGGAACATGGATGCGGGTGTGTATGCACAGTTGACCGAGGCAGAGGCAGAGGATTCTCATTAGGGTTGATGACCGTTGTCTTTTTCCAAACCCTAATGAATATGTGAAATATGATTATTGATATTAATTAAAGATAATTGTGCTATGGTTAGGGTTGTTGACCATTTGACTTTAGTTGACTTGTTGACCCATGTTGACATATTGACCATCATCATTTCACATGAAAAATGCTCTTTGATTCTTGCAAAATTCATTAATGTGAAATGATAATGGTCATTTCAAGTTAACCATCACTATTATCTTTGATTAATTATTTAATTATCATAATTCACATATATGTGAGAATGGTTGATAATTATCCTTATTCTCTCTTGCTCATTCTCTCTCATCCAAAGCTCATCCTCTTCCTCTCTCTCAAAGCTCTCCCCTCTCATGTGTTGAGAACCATTTGCTTTTGAGATAAAACACCAAAACTCCTCTCAACTCATTCTAGGGTTCTAGGTTTAGCAAGCCAAGCACTTTAGTTACCTCTAGGTTGAGCTAGGAGCCAAAGGTAAAGGCCCTCGGGTGGATCTTTCTTCGGCAAGAGAAGGCGACGAGAAGGACCCATTCAACCCACTCCAAGGAGCAAGAAGAGAATGAGTTCAAGACTTAGCTATAACCCTTTAACCGAGTAGCTAAATCTTTTAGCATGGTTGTTAGTTTTTGTTTAGCAAAGATCCTCCTTTTAGTCCATGTTGCCTTGAGTTTATAAAAAATCGTTTTTTACCGTTTCTGCCTCCCCGTAAGCACCGGGGGGCAACGTGGACTTACATTTGCAATCCACTTTGTATTAACCATTTCAACCTTCACCATCTTCTTTCGTTGATACTTCTTTTTCAAGTCCTATTGTAACTCCAAAACCCGTGTCTATTGCTGAGCATATTGAACAATCTCGTAACCGATCTTTCACTCCTTTCAATACTTCCAGTTCTTGGGATCAACAAGTCCATTCACCTTTTTTTTGATCCTACTCCTGTCCAACCATCCAATTCCTACCAGTCCTACCCGACTTTCCCATCTTCACTAGACATTGCTTCGACACAACCATTTGGGAGTTTCACGTATCCAAACAATTTTGAATCTTTTACCGAAACCCCTTCACAACCCATGTCTAGTCTAGAACAGTCATTGGAGGTTTATATGGTAGCGACAAACCAAATGATTAGGAATGTGGATGCGTCCATGGCCACCCTTATGCAACCTAGTGAATCGGTAGCTAGTTTCCAACTAGCTCCAAAAATTCCAATGTATGAAGAGGCGGTTGGACATAGTGAGAATTTGAGTGAGTTCAATACCCTTCTAAATCAAACATACCCATCACCAATTGAATCCCACAACTCCGGTTTTCAATCAAGTGTCCCAAATGATTCACAGGTTAAAGATAAATCGTTTAATGAGTTGTGCGACTTTATAGTGCTTGATTTGCCAGATTGTGAAGAGTCCCTTTCGAGTGAAACCACACCTAATCCTTTTGAACCTTACACCTCCACTCTAGAACCTGAATTGATAAATATCCATGCTTTTGATGAGGTGTCAGAAAAAATTGATTTTCACTTGATTGAGGATATAGACGCCGGGAATATTTTGGATGATGAACCCGTAAATTTGACTGAAATTTTATCTCCAATTCATCATCCCGAGTCATTAAATGTTTCTCCCGAACTTCATATGCGTCTTGATTTTGATGATAATTGCATGGATGAGTTAACTTTTGAGGAGAATTATGATGATAGTATTGAGGAGAGTATTGAGGATAGTATTGAGGATGAACCATTTTTGTTTGATGTGTCAGATTTTCCAATTCATCCTCCTGAACCTTTAACTGTTATACTTCCTAAATCACCCTCCCTCCTTTCCATCGTTCCGACCACACAAAAGATCACGCTTGAGGACTGTGAGCTTGAAAAAATTCTGTTTGATCACAATGGTTTTGACGCCACTAGTGCGTTCCGCTTTGAATCTGACACAGTTCTCACAGCTGATAACGATTACGAGTGTTTCACTTTTTCGGACGATGTTGAAAACTCACCTCCCGAGTTTGAGTCCTTTAAATTTTCAGATGAGTTAGTTGAACCATCAGACTCGGTTGCTTACAGTCATTTCGAATCATTGATGGAATCCTTCAAGTTCGAGACAGATTACTTAGATGAGATTAAGACCATCCCTAAATCACTCCCTTTCGTCCTTCCTATTGTTTCGACCGAGCAAGAATTCGTCTCGCTTCCACTTTCAGTGTTTGGTTTACCAAGTTCAACGTACTTATGCTTTCTTGCGAATATTGAGGGATTTGACCCCATTTCTCGACGGGTTGATGATTAGCACAATCGCTTTTAACGCATCGGTCATCACAATTTGCGCTAATTTTTTCACTCGATTTACACCCTCAAGTTCGTACTACACTTCTTTCTCTTTTCCGCCATTCTTCTCCTCCACGGAGACCATATTCCACCTTTCTTCCCATACGGTCTCGTGTGCTTCTCATTTCTTTTCTCTACACTCCATTCTTTCACCAACCCTACCATTATCACGATAGAATTTTTGAATGGTTGGTGCTAACCTTTGGTCTGTGTAAGGCCTTGTATAGTTTGATTTTTCTCCTCCCTAACTCTAAATTTCACGCTTAAAACAGTGGAAACACTGTTTCACTTAAGTTTGGGGGAAGCTTTTTGTATATATATTTTGTTTTTTTTGTTTTGTTTTCTTTTAACAATAAAAAAAAATTTATAAATAAATAAACAGGGAGTGTCGATATTTTGACCCTCTTCGTGTAGCCTGACAGTGGGACACTGTCAAGTTTAAGTTTGGGGGTATGCTCGGTAAGCCTTCTTCCTTCGCATTCATATGCATATTTTTGCATTTGCATACTTATTTTAAAACCCATAAAAACTGAAAAATTTGAAAAAGTATAAAAATTAAAACATTCAATTTTGGCCTTAATCAACTTGAGTTTGACAAATAGGTTAACTAGCTAGGAACAACTAGATCTTAGACTTAGTAAATTAAAAACCCTAAAAATAACCTTTCTTAAAATTCAACGGTAGAAAGTATATGTCATTTAAATTTATTTAGAAATAGGCAAATTCGAGTTGACTTCTTGGGCTAAGTTAAAACAAGGGAAAATATTGATATTTTTATTAAAATATAAGTTTGAAAAATAATTCCTAAACTTAAGTCTAAATTCTGAAAATATATACCCTACAAATTGCACAAACACGCACATTGAATCTCGGAATAGTAGAGGAGACCTTGAAATGCTCTTGTCCAAAGTCCTTAGTACGAAGAAAATAAAATAAAAATTCAAGTGTGAATAAAGAGATAATAAAAAAAATGAACACTGGTTTTTGTGATTACTTAAGGCTGCAAAAATAGAAAAATATTTAGCGAGGGTGTTTCATCACCTAGTGCCTTAGACCAACTGGTTTGGGAGTCACTGCTAAAGCCTTAGGTGTTGCAAGACTAGGAATTACGCTTTAATGTGCAAACACATCTTGTAATCGGTTGTTGGTACCTCAAGAAGTATTAACAGCCGCATGAAGGATGTGTGAGCAAAATTCATCTAAAAATTCACCTATTAAGAAGTGCTTTGGACGACAGACAAGAGTATGATAGCTTGATTTGAATTTCCAAGTGTAGGGGTGATATATACACACACGTAGGGGTATATGATTGGGATTTAGATAAGAGATAGGAATGAAGAATAGGACTTGTATATTTAGTAGAGATAATAAAAATTCCTAGGTTGAGATGGAACCCTAGAAGGAAAACTTAAAAGATGTCAAAAGCTAAGTAAGTCTACAGAACATATATAATTTTAAGTTAAATAATAAGGAAGTGTGAAGAATACGGATGGATAATTTATGAGTCGAAGATAATAGACTTCCTTGTTGGAAAACCTAATTGGAAAATAAAAGTTAATAGGCCGAATTGATAGGATTTTGTGGGTAGTGTTCCCCTCCGAACGGCGGCCCGGACGTTAGGACGTCCATGCCTGGGGTTCGGGGCAGATGCTATTTGGTTTTATCCGTCCACCTCTCCGAAGATGCCAAGTTGATTTATGGCACCGTGTATCAGAGGTTTAGACGGATGCGGCCGATGTAGCAGACTTAGTCAGATTCCCCCTCAGGGTGAGGGGTTTTTTGATTGTGGGGACGCTCTTCCCTGCAGGCGCAAGCCCCTGCAGTTAATTACGCTACCGCGTCGCGGTAACAACTTTCTCCTTCTCCAGAATTTCACTTCGTGTCGTGTGTGTTTGTTTTGTTTATGGTTGCCCGTGGATTGTATACGGAGACTGAGTGATGTCGTCACCCGTAGGACGTGGGTTAGTCCAAATCCGTATTGAGTTAGATTTGGGTTTGGTATTTTTAGTTTAAGGATACGTTGGCCTCGTTGAGGCTAAGATCAACTTAAACATGATTCATTTAAAATATGGCCGTCGGGACTCATCACCTCTCTAACTTCGTTGAAGGATTACAACGACAAGTGTCAGAGGAGTTCAAAGATGTACCCTCGAACCGAAGTTGATTTAGGTTTTTATAGTCCATTTGAGTGTTTAAGGATACGTTAGCCGTGTTTGGGGCTAAAAACAACTTAAACGGGACCGTTTAGATCCGGCAAAAGAGCATTTGGAGGCTCTATTGTTCCAGTTTAGGGACGTGGTGGTCCATCGCCAGTTTGGGGACGTGGTGGTCCATCGCCAGTTTGGGGACGTGGTGGTCCAATGCCAGTTTAAGGACGTTTCGGTCCGATATTAGTTTAGGGACGTTTCGGTCCGATATTAGTTTAAGGACGTTTCGGTCCGATATTAGTTTAAGGACGTTTCGGTCCAATATTAGTTTAAGGACGTTTCGGTCCAATATTAGTTTGTGGTTGTTGGGACCCGTCGCCTCTTTGACGTCGTTGAAGAATTACAACGATGAATGTCAAAGGAGCTCGGAGATGTACCCTCGAACCGGACGTAGATTGATCGAGGAGAGCCATTTTGCTCAGTCAATTTAATTTAAGGACTTATGGCCACGGTTGGGCTAAGTCCAGTTCAACACTTTATTCGTATTGCATTTTTCTTATTTAGGCTCTACAAAAGATATAGAGTATTAGTTTATTTTGGACTCTGCCCATTTGCAAAGCATCTATTTTGTTCTGGGCTTTGCCCCTTTTAAAATGCATAGCATTCTGAATATTTTGTTTGGGCTCTGCCCATTTATAAATGATGCAAAGCATCTGTTCTGGTTTGGGCTCTGCCCCTTGAAATAATGCATTTGCGCTTCATTAAGCCTGTTGGGCCTTCTCCTAATTGGGCTTGGCTCTTTTTAATGCATCTGCGCTTTGCGCTAAGTAATAAGCGTAAGCTCATATGGTGATGACACGTGTCGTGCTCTGATGAGCGCAAGCGCACTAGCGCAGTGCGATGCGCTGCTGCGCTGCGCTATTGCGCTGCTGACACGTGGCGCGCTCTCAGCGAGTTGCGCCAATTCCAGAGAGCAAAACTCTATTTTAAGGGCACTTAGCGCAAGTGGTTTTATAACCGATACGTGGCGCTCCCTTAAGAGCGCAACGGCGCAACTTGAAAGTATAAAGCACTAAGAATCTTTTTAGATTCAAGAAAGGAAGTGCAAAGCACTGTTTAATTTCTTCGTCTAAATTAGATCAAAGAAAAATAAATTTTTCTTTATTCAAAGAACCAGAGGTTCTTAAAAGTGCAAAGCGCTGTTCTTTTATTTTTTATTATTTTTATTGTTTTTACAGAACCGAAGGTTCACAAGAAGTGCAAAGCACTGTTTTTTTTATATGAAGATCATTGATTTTATTTTTAGATCAATGATCTATTAGAAGGCCTTTCTTCTACCTCATGAAGGTTCTTTACCTTTTCCTTGAAATCATCCCAGAGTTTTCTCTGTTTGGAGTTCTTGATTTTTCCAGAAAATTCTTCCTTTTTTTTTAATTGAGGCTTAGGGTCCTATTTATAGTGACCACAAATCTGTTGAATTTGTTAACATGATCTTTCCTGAGTGATTTTGGGAATTTTCCCACTGCTGGATCTTTGATCCAAAGGCCGAAGAAAATCTTCTAGTTCTGGAAAGAACAGAAAAGATTTCATAAAATCTTAATTTAGTTTGGCGCGGATGCCCCAGCGCATGACACGTGTCGCGCAGCGCAGAGCGCAGCGCAAGTGCGCTAGCGCATCTGCGCTGACACGTGTCGCGCAGCGCATCTGCGCTGACACGTGTCACGCAGCGCAGTATGCAGTGCAGTTGAAGCGTTGCTTCGTTAAAACAGAGCTTTGCTCTGATTGGGCGCGCCTTCTGGGCGCTACGCTCGGCGCGTTGCGCCAGACATATGGCAAGTTGCGCCCAGCGCAGAGGATCTGAAGCGTTGCTTCACCTGAGATATCTTTTCATCTCCCCTTTTCCAAGTCAAACTTGTATTTCCAAGATTTTGATTTCCCGGGTCTTGGAAATAATTCCATTGTGCACAGAATCTTTTGTGCTAGGGTCTATATATAGTTCAAGGCCGAGCCTTTCATTCTCTTATCTTCAGAGAACTTTTTCGATCATGGCTTGCAACCGCCCTCATGCCCGCCGGCAGCCATGGGAGGTTCCGATTCGGGACATCGTTCCCCGTTTTGCTGCGCGCCTGGTGGACCCTTCTTTCTCGGACGAGCAATGTGACGCTGCAATGCATGAGCTTTTGACTCGTGTGGGGTCTCCTCTTCCTCCGAATTCCATTTGGCTTCGGATGGCCCTTGCCTCGGTGCTCTCCGCCATTCCCCCTCCTCCGGCAGAGATGTCCCCGGCAATGCTGGATGCAGCCGAGGACAAGATTGAGGGCCTTCTCGAAGCGCACTTGATCACCAAAGCCCTGAGGGACTGCTCCTTCCATTTGCTGAACCAGATACGGGCTCGTCGGGTTGTCATCGCCACTTTTTCCCAGGAGTGTGGCGTTGACCGTTGGATGGCCACCCCTCGGGAGGATCGCCGCTTCGATGTGGTGGAGAAGACAGAGAGGGAGCTGGGGAATCTTCTTCTTCTTTTTGCGAATCCTTGTCTTTCTGATCCCGTATTCGGTGATCTTTTTTAAATGTAATATTAATAATAATGAATAAGCATTTTTCTTTTTAATCAAGTATTTCATTGCCTGTTAAGGGTTCTTTTATTTTAGTTCTTTGTTGTGTTCGTGCATCATATGATTTTAACTTGTTATTATCAAGTGTACGTAACTTTACTTGAATAAATTGCTTTTGGTTTTAAACTCCTTCTGTGCTAGCGCATCTGCGCTGACGCGTGTCGCACAGCGCACAGCACAGCGCGGCTGCGCTGACACGTGTCGCGCAGCGCAGAGCGCAGCGCGGCTGCGCTAACGCATCTGCGCTGGCACATGTCGCGCAGCGCAGTGCCTGAGCAACTGAAGCGTTGCTTCCTTTATTGAAGTTTAAATTTTCAAAGCAAAGCTTTGTTTCTGATTGGGGAGTTGTTTCATCTTCCACCTCGAAATTTGATCGGAGCTTTGCTCCGATTGGGGTAAACAAATGCCCCCCGCACCATTGCGCTTACGTGGCCCCAAACGTGAGCGCAATGGTGGCGAAATTCCAACCGCCGTGACGACTTTTGGAAGTCGAAGAGGCATTTGGTGCCTATAAATAGGACCCCTGGTCCCCCACAGATGCTTATCATCTTTCCGTTTTTTATTTTCAAAAGCTTCAGAGCTTTGCTCTTGCATTCAAGAACTCTAGAGCTTTGCTCTTCTTTCCAAAGTTTTCTTTTTTTGAGAAAACTTTAGGTAAAATTAAACCTTAGATTAAATTAACTTTAATTAATCTTAAACAGCAGAGCTTTGCTCAATTTCAAAGTTAGAAACTTCAAGTAAAATTAATATAAATCAAATTAACTTAAATTAGTCTTAATCAGAGAGCCCTGCTCTCACTGATCTTTTGATCTAAAGAGATCCTCATTGGGGTTTCACTAGCAGAGTTTTGCTCAACTCCAAAATTGGAAACTTTAGGTAAATTTTAACGTAGATCAAATTAATCCAAATTAATCTCAGTCGAAGAGCTTTGCTCTCATAGATCTTTTGATCTAAAGAGATCCCCATTGGGGTTTCATTAAGCTTTTGTTCGCGGGTTTTAATCCTTGGACAGAGCTTTGCCCTCTAAAAGATTTGTAATTTCTTGATTCATTAATGGAGCTTTGCTCATTTTAGATTATATAACATAGCTTTTAAGGGTTACTGATTGTTGTCAATCTTCTTCTACAGGAACAATGGACGGCCATATGTATGCTCTTAACGAGATCATCTCTTACGGGGACATCCGCCGACTTGGCCGCTCTCAAAATCGAGAGTTCACAAACGCGGAGTGTGCTGAAATCATGAGCCGCTTTGACGCATACAATGGTCCACTGCTTCCCCGGCGTTCCTCTCTTCTCAAGCTTATAGTGGGAGCCATCTGGGAGGCGCTTCCCCTCTTCTGTTCCGGCGTTCCACTTAGGGCGTTGGATGCTGCTGAGGACAAGGTGCACTCGGTGTACCTGTTGAATTTTATCTCAAAGAGGCGACGAGACAGCCTTATCGATCTCCTGCATGAGGTCTTTCAACAGTCCGCCATACTCGCCGCTTATCGACGGGTGGAAGACATCAGGGGGGACCCTGACGCTTGTGCTCGTGAAAGAAAGCACATTAGGATGGTCCGCGAGGCCTGGAAAGTCATAGATAGGGTTGCTTTCGAGTTCCTTAATCCATGTCCTGGGTTCGAGGTTATTCCCTTGTAATGATGTTTTTCGTTTATTGCTTTTATGATTGTAAGAACCATTGGCCATATTAATGGAAAAATTTTATCCGAGCTTGTCTTTATTATATATCTTTTGTCCTGAGTCTTTTTGCCCACGCGTGAATGATTGTGTCTTGAACGCTTGATCAAATGTAAATCGGATGCTCTTTCTGTTGCTTTTCCTCTTTCTCAGCATGTTGTAACAATTAGCAGGTAACAAAATAAGCTTCTTGATCTCTTCGAGATATAGCGATGGCTTAGGCTGCAGTTTCAGATCTGCTGCCTAAGACTTTTCAACACCATGAGCCGTGAGGGTCTTATGGAGACTTTTCTCCCTACGGATCGAGAGGATCTCGTAGGTGGGTTTTCTCCTTAGGAATCGTGAGGATTCCTAAGTGTGGTTTTCTCTTATAAGTCGTAAGGATCCTATAAGAGAATCTTCCCTCTTACGAGCCGAGAGGATTCGTAAGTGGTTGTTTCCCTCTTTGTCGAGAATCGATTTCAGAGAGTGAGACCCGTGAATAGTATGCAAGAGACCATTTAGGATTGACTTGCAGGATCCCATTGCCCTCTTACGAGTCGAGAAGGCCCGTAGGCGGTTGTTTCCCTCTTTGTCGAGAATCGACTTCAGAGAGTGAGACCCGTGAATAGTATGCAAGAGACCATTTAGGAATGACTTGCAGGGTCCCATTGTTCAGGAAGCAAGTTTTTGAATCCTTACTGCCCGAGATGTGAGTCAAAGAAGCTCTCGTCACGGAGCGTTTGTATCCGTGAGTTGAGAAGTTTTGCGAGGGATTATTTGTTTCCCAGGCGCCAAGGATTATTTGTTTCCTTGGGGTTCGAAGCGAGTCGAGGGTTCCTACGGAGGCACTGGTGGCTCTGCGGGTCGACGCGGATCAGAAGGCTCTCGTCAAGAAGTGTTTGTATCCGTGAGTTGAGAAGTTTTGCGAGGGATTATTTGTTTCCCAGGCGCCAAGGATTATTTGTGTCCTTGGGGGTTTGAAACGAGTCGAGGGTTCCTACGGAGGCACTGGTGGCTCTGCGGGTCGACGCGGATCAGAAGGCTCTCGTCAAGGAGTGTTTGTATCCGTGAGTTGAGAAGTTTTGCGAGGGATTATTTGTTTCCCAGGCGCCAAGGATTATTTGTGTCCTTGGGGTTTGAAACGAGTCGAGGGTTCCTACGGAGGCACTGGTGGCTCTGCGGGTCGACGCGGATCAGAAGGCTCTCGTCAAGGAGTGTTTGTATCCGTGAGTTGAGAAGTTTTGCGAGGGATTATTTGTTTCCCAGGCGCCAAGGATTATTTGTGTCCTTGGGGTTTGAAACGAGTCGAGGGTGGCTCTGCGGGTCGACACGGATCAGGAGGCTCTCGTCAAGGAGTGTTTGTATCCGTGAGTCGAGAAAGTTTTCGTTGGAGTCACTGGCTTCTTCGATTGAAATGAACCGTTGAGGTTTGGCTTCGTCGTTTGACGGAATCCGCTGGGGAAGTATGGTCCCTTTTTTGTTTACGCCCTTGGATTGTATACAGGGATCGATGTGATCTTAACTGTAGGGCCAAAGTTTTATCATTTCTTCTTTTTATTTTATTTTATTTCCGCGATGCTCTATCATTTCAGCTTTTATATCGCGAAGGTCGCGATTGCCCAATCATTTCGGCTATTTTTTCGCGGTGCCCAATCATTTCGGCTATTTATTTTATCTTTACTCGTTGCTTTTTATTACGAGTTGCCCAATCATTTCGGCTATTTTCCATGCATACATTTTACTTGCTGCTTTTTATTGCAAGTTGCCCAATCATTTCGGCTATTTCGTATGCATGAGCGGCCTACTGGCTTTCGCCGTAAACCTGAAATTGGACACCGATTTCGGCGTCAGCACCGCTACAACTGGGATATTGCCAGGAGCGAATCATCATTTGCCTCTATCGTTGTCGAACAAGGGAGGCTTAGCGACCAGGGTTCAGGTCCTGTCGACTAAGGCTTTTGACTTCATGAGCCGTAAGGGTCTCACAAAGGTATTTCTCCCTACAAGTCGTGAGGATCTTGTAGGTGTATTTTTTCCTTAGGAACCATGAGGGTTCCTAAGTATTTTGTTCTTCTGTAAGTCGTAAGGATCCTACATGAAGGTTTTCTCCTCATAAATCGAGGGGATTTATAAGGGTTGCTTACCATGCGAACGTATTCTCAGTCATAGATGAAATTTGGCTAAGGAAATGTTTATTCGCGCCCGTGGATTGTATACAAGGGTCAATATTGGACCACTTGTAGGGCTATATTGGAAGTTTGTGGGGGTTTGCTTAAGCACAGGTTTAGATCTCTGTAACTTAAGACTTTCAAATCTTATGAGCCGTGAGGGTCCCATAAGAGAGTTCTCCTTACGAGTCGTGAGGATCCCGCAAGTGTATTTTCTCCTTAGAAATCGTGGGGATTCCTAAGTGTGTTGCTACTTTGTGAGTCGTAAGGATCTCACGCAGGTGGTTTCTCCTTACAAGGTCGAAAGGACCCTATAAGTGTCTTTTAACGAGGTTGCGCCATTTTGGGTTTTCACAAACACTCGCCGGTAGCCCCGCTGTTTTTACTCACGGAGCCCTTTCGGGTTTTCATCCGTGCCCTCTTTGCTTATGGACATACCGTTTTTTTAATTTTATTTTTATATGTTTTTTTTTATATATCTCGTCAGCCTAAAGATGCTGCGGTAGTAGTTTAAAGACGTTTCGGTCTGCTATTAGTTTAAGGACATTTCGGTCCGTCATGGAGAAGGCCAGCTACTGCTTATAAAGTTCTAGCTTAGGAAGATAGCGAGCGGACATAGTCGTCGTCATCTATCATTGACCTAGGCTGTGGCTCATTAAGCGTAATATTTCTTTAGGAAGCGACCGTTTATTGGTCTGAAAGGCCTTTCACCGTGCATGTCCATGAGTAGATAGGCTCCACCCTGGTAAACTTTATCTATGATGTACGGGCCTTCATAGTTTGGCTCGAACTTTCCCCGCTTGGCGCGATTGGGGATCATAGGCCTTTTGACCACTAGCACGAGTTCGCCTTGACGAAATGTCCTCGGTCGGGTTAATCTTTCGTATGAGCGCGTCATCTTTGCTTTATAAGCTTCCAGATTTTGCTGTGCTATGAGCCGGATTTCATCAAGGGCGTCAAGCTCCTCAAACCGGAGGTGAGCATTTTCTTCATCCGTCAGCTCGTAGTGGACTGCCACTCGTAGAGAGGGTAATTCTATCTCGAGAGGGAGTACTGCTTCCGTCCCAAATACCAACGCGTATGGCGTTGTGTTTGTGGCCGTTTTGAACGTAGTTCGATATGCCCAGAGAGCTTCTTGCAGTCTTTCGTGCCAATCTCTCTTATTTCGTGACACTGTTTTCTTCACGATCTTTGTCAAGGTCTTGTTGAAGGCCTCAGCTAGACCGTTAGCTCGCGGATTATAAACTGAGGAATATCTCCAGTCTATATTGTGCTGTTGTGCGAAACGGCTAATTTTATGACTTCGATAGGCTGGCCCATTATCAGAGATGATTCTTCTCGGGGTTCCAAACCGGTAGATGACATGCGTTTTGAAGAAATGGAGGATATTCTCCGTCTTCACTTCCCTCAGTGGTACCGCCTCTGCCCATTTGGAGAAGTAATCAGTCGTCGCCAAGATGAAACGGTGTCCCTTTGACGATGCTGGTTCAATGGGGCCGACTATGTCAGTTCCCCACATTTCGAATGGCCAACTAGCCATTGTTGGATGCAGTGGATTGGGATGCTGATGGATGAAGTCCCCATGAATTTGGCATGAATGACATTGCCTCGCGTATTCCAGGCAATCCTGCATCATCGTGGGCCAGTAGTAGCCCATCCGCTTTATCTTTAATTTCATTTTAGGGCCTGCTTGGTGGGAGCCGCAGAGTCCGTCGTGAACTTCTTGGACGACCCTTCTCGCTTCGTCAGGTCCTAAGCATCTCAGCCACAGAGAATCGAATGACCTCTTGTACAAAGTATCATTGACGAAGGCGAAAGACAGAGCTCGTTTAATGAGCTGATGTCTTGTGGACACCTCTTCAGGTATTCGGTGGAATTTGAAGTAATCTATGAAGACTTCTCTCCAGTCTTCGGTCTTCTCATGGTCTTTTATTTGTAGGGTTGCCTGCTCAGTTGCTCCCTTTTCTTTATATGATTCTGGAGGTGTTTCTGCTGGGGAGAGCACTCGACAGCTTTGTACCACGATTCTAACGTCATCGAGGTTCTCGTCAGCCAATTCTTTAGCAAGTTTGGCCAGTGCGTCTGCTTTGCTGTTTTCCGCACGCGGTATACTTTCCAACGTGTAGGAGGGAATTTGGGTTAGCAGTTGCTGCACTTTTTCACCGTATTTTACCAATTCCGGTTTGCATGTTTGGTAATCGCCGTTCACTTGACTGACGATCAATTGGGAGTCTCCGTATATGAGGAGGCTCTCGATTCCCATATCGATGGCGATCTCGAGGCCTGCTATCAGAGCTTCATATTCCGCCTCATTATTCGTTCTCGGCTCTGTTAAGGAGAAGGCGAAGCGCATTATCCCTCCTTGTGGAGTTACAAAGATGAGTCCTACCCCCGATTTGATCATTGGCGTACTTTGTTTGTGCTTTTTCATGGAAGATGCTCCATCGAAATAAAGCTCCCAACGGGTGTCACTACTGTCGATTGCGTCAAACGCATGTCTGTCTGGCAAATCGCAATTTAAAGGAGAATCGGCAGGTATAGGATGCTCCGCAAGGAAGTCGGCGATGGCCTGGCCTTTTACTGCCTTGAGAGGTTGATATGTTATCGAGAATTCCATCAAGAGCAGGGCCCATTTAGCGAGTCGTCCTGTCAATATGGCTTTTGACATTAGATATTTAAGAGGGTCCACTTTTGAAATCAGACGGACTTCGTACGCCAACGCATAGTGCCTAAGCTTTGTTATTGCGAAGATCAACGCCAGGCAGTGTTTTTCAATGGGAGAGTAGTTGCTTTCTGCCCCCAGCAGGACTCGACTTAAGTAGTAGAGTGCTCTTTCTTTCCCTTGATCGTTCTCTTGTGCCCATAATGCGCCTAAAGAACCTTCGAGGGCGGTTGTATAAAGAATAAGAGGCTTCCCCTTAACCGGAGCAGCCAACACCGGCGGGTTCTGCAGATATTGCTTGATCTCATCCAGCGCGCCTTGGCATTTTTGATCCCAAACGAATGGGGTTCCCTTCTTCATCAGGTGGCTGTAAGGACGGCACTTTCCTGAAAGGTTGGCTATAAATCGCCGTATATACGCGAGTTTCCCTTGGAGAGACCGCAGCTGTTTGAGAGTCCTCGGCGGAGGCATTTCCATGATCGTTTTGATCTTCGACGGATCTATTTCAATACCTCGGTGTCGAACGACGAATCCCAGGAATTTGCCCGAGGAAACCCCGAACGCACACTTAAGAGGGTTCATCTTCAAATTGTATTGCCGAAGGCGTTGAAATACAGTCTTCAGATGTTCGAGATGTTCCTCGTATGATTTGCTTTTAACCACGAGATCGTCGATATAGCATTCAACGATTTCGTGTATAAGGTCGTCGAAGATCTTCGTCATGGCCCTCTGATAAGTGGCACCGGCGTTCTTCAAACCGAAGGGCATCACTTTATAACAAAATATACCAAGAGGAGTCCTGAAGGCTGTATGCTTCTGGTCTTCTGGATGCATTTTTATTTGATTATACCCTGACGAGCCGTCCATGAAGGAGAAAACCTCATGAGTGGATGTATTGTCTATCATCAGTTCAGTGACTGGCACTGGGAAATCATCCTTCGGGCAAGCTTTATTAAGATCCCGGAAGTCTACGCATATGCGCACTGTCCCATTTTTCTTCATCACTGGGACGATGTTGGCGATCCATTCAGGGTATTGGACTTCCTGGATGAAGCCAGAGTCTATCAGCTTTTTGACTTCGGCGTTGATGCTCATCTCAAGCTCGAGCCGCATTCTCCTCGGCGCTTGTTTGACGGGCTTGATGTCCGGGGATATCGCCAACTTGTGTACAGCAATTTCTGGATCTAGTCCCGGCATTTCGGAATAGTTCCACGCGAAGCAATCTTTGTGTTGTAGAAGCACATCCTTTAACGCAGCCACCCTTTCTTGAGATAGCAGCTCGCTGATGAATGTCGGTCGTGGGTCATTTTCCGTCCCCAACTCAATTTTCTTGAGATTATCTGCAGTGGTATGTATTCCATCTTCCAGCTCTTTCGGCGCTGGGGGAAATTCTGAGATTACCTCATCACTGCTGTTTTCGAGGCACCAAGGGAGGCTGTCCAGGTTCTCGGACTCTTCTCTCAATGTCGTTATCATACGACAGGTGTGAATTTTCTGCCAACTCCAATGTGGAATTGGTTTTTCTTTCGCGGCTTCAGGCTCGTGCTTCTGTGGTGGCGCTACCCTCCAGTTATCAGACAACGCGAATTTGCCAAGCTGATATTGATCTTCAACCCAATTCTTGAAGTTGAAGCAATCTTCCAGAGGGTGTCCCATTGCTTGATGGTAAAAGCAATAATTTGAGTTGAACACCTCGCCTGCTTGTTCAGGGTGTTTAGACTCTGGCAACGTAAGCATCTGATGTTTTAGAGCGAGATCGAATATTTTCTTTGTTTTGTTCCGAGGAAATGAGTATGCTCGACCCATTTTCTTCCTGAGGGCTAAGTCGATAACGCTCGATTCTCGGATGCGTGGTTTCTTAGCTCTGCTTTGTGGTTGTCGAGCGCTTCTCTTGCCTTTCGACTTATTTTTGTTCTCGCGTCGAACCTTTTTTGTAGCAGGTTGACAAGGAGCGGCATCTTCGTTCTTTACTGCCTGTTGAAGGAGACGCTGTGTCTTAGCTTTCTCATAGATTGCCATTTCACGATCGTGATCATCTCGGGCTTTTTGATTCGCATCCCTTATAAGTTTGCTCATCTGGTCTTCGGACGATGGACTGGGTGGTTTTGTATCAGGAACTTTTGCTGGTTCAGGATTAGCATCCTCCCATTGAGCGTCCGCCTCTTCATCGAAGTCATACATAGCATAACAGCTGTTTACTAGCTCCCGCTTCTTCGGCCGGATGTACCCAAGCCCTTTGGTTTCTGCTTTCCCGTTAGGCAGTTTGCATTGGGTCCCAGGAATGTTCCAGACCTTGTCATAGAATCTGGCCTTCCTAACAGTCTGCTCGAAGGGTATCCCTTGGCGCTTTAACAGTCGTTTCAAGCCTTCCGTATAATACCTAGGTAAACGAATGGGTTGAAGCCCGTCCAGCGTCGGATCTGCTCCATACCAGATTTCTCTCTCCACTTTATTTTCTTCAGAGCGGTAAAGCAGAATTGCTTTCTCTCTGTTTCTTCTGGGAGGGATATAGAATGTCCGCAATTCTTCCAGACTGTAGACATTAAGTGCATCCAGTTCTTTATGGTGTCTAGGCGGCACCATGGCTATTTGTAGACTTCGCTCTTCATCAGCAGAAGTTTGTATTGACAATCGAGCAGGGAATACAGCATGAACTTCATCCTCTGAATCACTACCGAAGATCAGCGAAGGAACGGATGGTTCTGGCTTGGCAGATTGGGATGGACCTGAATAAATTATATCCTCCTCCTCGGTGTCACTGCCGAAGACAGGGATGGTGGCATTAGTTTTGTTCTCCGGTTTGTGACACCTTTCCGTGTCTTCGAAGCTCGACAAGAAATATTTGGCATCTTCATACTTGCGAACTTCGTTCACGGAAAACGGATTCAACTCTCCGGCCACAGTGTACTCGAGGCCATCCCTGGAATACTTCATGCACTGATGCTGTGTAGAAGGGATGATATTGTACTCGTGTAGCCATGGTCGGCCGAGCAGAGCATTATAGCACGTCTTGGCATCTATAACATGGAATTTGATGTCCGTGACGAGCAACCCGAAGCGTAGCGTCAATATTACAGATCCGAGAGTCTTTGAGGATTGAGAGTCGAAACCGGAGATAGTGATCTTGTCTCGGGCGAGGTGTTGGACACTCATGCAAATTTCTTTTTACACCCGTACATTGAGTAAATTGACGGACGATCCGTTATCGACCAAGATTTTACCTATCTTTATGTCATGGCAATATCCTGAGACATAAAGGGGGCGATTATGTTCACACGTCCCGAGAAGAAGGTCTTCATCGCCAAAAGCAACGTCGGCCGTGTGCACCTCTTCCAACTCATCCTTCATCTTTTCTTCGGCTAAGAAGGCTTGGAACTGGTCCGGATCTTGTAGCGCCTTAATCAAAGAGTCTCTGGCTTCCTTTGATAGTAACAAGGCATCAAGGATACTGAGCTGAGAGGGCAGTTTCCTCAGATGTGCCAGAACGTTGTAATCCACCTTATTTCTCTTCGGCGGGTTCTTGGCGTTTAGCTCTTCCAGAACTTGGTCATCTAAAACGATGTCTTCAGAGACCTTTTCTTTCCCTTTATCTTTTCTATTCGAGGGTCCGAGATTCTTTTCAGGCAGTGTCCTATTCCGCAGCCGGATATTTTCGCAAACCACTGGCTCCTCTTCTTTTCCCGAAGTTGACTCTTTAAAGAGAGGGGCAAGCTCTAGCTCCTCCTCAGAGTCGCTCCCAAACGTAGGCATTTGTGACCTGATAGTGTTAACCATGTAACAGTTGCCGGCAGTTCTTTCAAGCACTCTGGTCGTGTTTCTTTGCTCCCGACGAACCTTACGCTTTTCCCGTTTAGAGCGTTGTTGATTAGCGACGTAGCCTTGCCACCATCTATCGAACGCTTTGCACTCTTGGGTAGAATATGAGACCTTCTGATGATATAAGCAATAAGAGGGGTGCATTTCTACCACGCTAGTAACTTTTTCTTCTGAGGGTGGTAACCTCATGCCCATCGATATGGCCTTAGCGAACTTCTTTTTTATCTTGAATTGGCTTTTGTCAGCGGTGGAGGCATTTTGCTCCAGTGGGATCATCTCAGCTCCTCTCTCAAGTCGCTGGCGCTTGGCCGTTTCGAATATCGTCGTCTCGCGTTCTTGATCAGCTTTACTTTTCAATCGAGCTTCACTAAGAAACGCGTCAATCATTTCTATTGATAATTCCGGAACCCTTGACTCAGTATTTGCCCCCGGCGTTTTGGTGCCAGAAGTCCCTTCATCGTTCGAGGTCGAGTGAGAGATCATATGACAGCTTGCAACATATTCGTCGGATTCATCCGATGAAGTTTCTTCCTCATCTTCTTTTTGAAAGACGTGATCAAGGAAATCTTGGAGCGTAATGGGAGTCCGCGCCTTTTGGTTGTATTCATCCAGTGCGTCGATCTGCTTCTGTAAGTCCGTGCGCTTGTCGCCAGGCTTCACGGGCTTCTTAGATTTATTCTTCTTCTTTTTCGAAGATTTTGACGGCTGGTTATGAACGCTTGAACTACCACCATCGGCCTTCGGAGTCGGACGTGGCTTCAACATCCCCTCTATAACCTGCGGCTCCAAGGGGTTCTTCCACTTGACCGCTGGACAGGTCTGAAGATCATTTAGCATTCTCCTCGTTTTGGCCGATAATACGACTTCCCAGGGAGTTTCTTCGACGACGGAGCATGTTGCCCCCGGCGTATTCGTCCCCTTATAGGTGTGGGGCTGCGGAGGATTCACCTTCCATTTGTCAGATAGCGCAAATTTACCCTGACGGTACTGATTCTCAAGCCAATTTTTGAACACGTAGCAGTCCTCGATGGGATGGCCCAGCACTCGATGATAAGGGCAGTAATTAGGCTCGTTGACGTCACTTGGTTGCGACGGGCGTTTTGGATCTGGCAGATTTATGAGCCTGTTGCGCAATGCCAGCTCGAACAGCCTCCTTGTTTTATCACGGGGGAAGGAGTAAGCACGTCCCATCCTGTCCTCAAGGGGTACGTATGGGCGCGTATTGTTTGGCCGAGCAACCGGCTTCGAGTCGTTCGGTTGTTGTTGGGCATTAGCGACGATAATCGCTTTTCCCTTTCATTTATCGTTTCGAGAGTCCGGCTTCGGGAGAGGGGGTTTATGGCCCATCTGGTCCATCTGCGCCAATTTGTCGATCAAAGCCTGGAAAGAAGTCGGCTTGAAGAACATCATAAACTGCGAAATGGTTGCTTGTGGATCAAGGGTTCCAACAAACATTCCCACCGCAGGGGCTTCTTCTATGCGCTGTTCACACCTAGACCATAGATTACGCCACCGTATAGCGTACTGGACCCACGTCTCGCCGGGCTTCACCCTGGCATTAATCAGCGCCGTCATCGGAGTACGCTCGCTGGCACTTGCAAAGCGTTGGGTGAAGAGCAGCTCCATCTCTGCAAAGGTTTTAATAGAGTCGTTGGGGAGCTCGGAATACCACTCGAACGCCGTATCCGATAGGCTTCCAACGAACTGGCGAAGCAGAAGCTTGTCGTCGCCGCCGGTGTTACCGCAAAGTGCCCTGAATTGGGCAACATGTTGATGGGGATTGCCGGTCCCCTTGTAGACATGAAACTTGGGAATTGTGTAACCTGGCGGGTACTTGATTTGGTCATACCAGCCCGGATATGGCCGCCCTGTTTTTACAACGTGGCCGGCTACTTCGGCCGCGTGATGAACTTTTATCTGCTGGGCTATATATTCGTCCAGATCTGTTTTAGAGATTGTGTCTTCTTTAGCCGTCGATAGAACGGGCTGAGGGTTTGATGTTTCTCCCCTATCATCCCCAAGGACGATCGGGGGTTCTTCAGTCGGGGGCTCTGGTTGTATCATCATCCCTATCATGTCCTGGAAGAGGAGGCCCATACGTTGTATATTGGCTGCTTGTTCAGCAGCCTCTTTGTCTCTCTTTTCCAGGACTCGGCGGAGGAACTCAGCGTCGGTCTCTTCCTCTTGGCGTTCATCTAAAGACGTTTCAGGATTCTCTTTTGGCCCCGTGAGTGCAGCCATGGTAGTCATCATCTCCTGGAGCTTTTGTTGCTGTTCCTGAGACTTGGTCACTGACCGGGTAAGCGGTCGGTGACCCGTAGAAGTACGGCTTTCTTCTTTCCCCGAAGCCATATAGACCGTATGAACTGTGATGCCCCCTGACTTGGGGCGTTTAGGTTCACCGCTTTTAGACTTTGTCAGTGTCATGGGAGCTTTTTCTGGCCTCTTCCTTTTATGGACCTTTGAGGTTGAAGGAGCCGTTGAAGCGGGCATTCTAGCATTTGTTGCCCCCTGCTGTTTAATGAGGCGGTTCTTGTCTTTTTCCATCTTTGCCCTTTTCTGGCGACGGAAGTGGTCCGAGTCGATCACGGAGTCTTGAACCCTCCACCAAACTTTATAAATTTTCGACGACAGCCGTTGAGAGGACTGTTCCTGTTTCGTCTCTGGAGCTTCTTTCATGGGTGGAGGAGACCTTTTCAACGTAGCAACCGGGAAGTTCTTTCTCACCTTCCTCAGCAATTCAAAGCTGTTCCCAGTTGGAACAGCAGCATCGACCTCCACCACTGGAGCAGGTGGGGTTAGTCCTGAGGGGAAGTTGCCCCCTGCCTTCCTTATTCGCTGCCAACGGCGACGTCGCGCACGATGAGCCGTTGGGACTGGCTCGGAAATCGAGATGGTTTCTTGCTGCCCCCTGTTTGAGCGTGGGGTAACTGCTGATGTCAGCCTATCAAAGACTGATGCCTTCTGACCAGCTGGAGGAGGAGTAGGAACCGTCAATCTTGTGAAGACCGACTCTCTGATGGGAGAAGCCGTTTTAACGACTTCCAAAGCAGCGGCCGTTGCCCTCTTTGGGACAGCCACCTTATAGTTCTGACCTAGCCTGGTGAAAACGGAGGCTGTTGGTTCAGTAGCAGGCGACCCGTTGATAGGGGTCGTGGTAGTGGTGAGCCGGTCGAACACCGACTTCTTGTTCACTTCCGGTACAGGTGTCGGCATAGAGAAGCTTGTAGGTGGGACCATGGTCCCGTTCACTTCCGGTACAGGTGTCGGCATAGAGAAGCTTGTAGGTGGGACCATGGTCCCGAAGAACAAGCTGGTGGTGGCTTGGGTCACCTGGTCTACCGGCAGAGTCAGGAAGGAAGCCGCTTGGGGCCCATATGTTACACCTCTCGGTGAGGTGGAGCGTCCGTTGCAGTGGCATTTCGAGCAGTTGGTGCAGTTGGTGGCCATTGAATCTTGAATTCTGCACCAGGTAAAAGACCAAATCTTAGCAACTTGAAATCCAAAGGCAACCATTTAACAAACCGCGATTGGTTCGCGAAGACGACGCACGAAGTGTGGAGTGGAAAGAGGAAAAGGTCCCACCGGGCGTGCCAGAATCTGTTCCCCTCCGAACGGCGGCCCGGACGTTAGGACGTCCATGCCTGGGGTTCGGGGCAGATGCTATTTGGTTTTATCCGTCCACCTCTCCGAAGATGCCAAGTTAATTTATGGCACCGTGTATCAGAGGTTTAGACGGATGCGGCCGATGTAGCAGACTTAGTCAGATTCCCCCTCAGGGTGAGGGGTTTTTTGATTGTGGGGACGCTCTTCTCTGCAGGCGCAAGCCCCTGCAGTTAATTACGCTACCGCGTCGCGGTAACAACTTTCTCCTTCTCCAGAATTTCACTTCGTGTCGTGTGTGTTTGTTTTGTTTATGGTTGCCCGTGGATTGTATACGGAGACTGAGTGATGTCGTCACCCGTAGGACGTGGGTTAGTCCAAATCCGTATTGAGTTAGATTTGGGTTTGGTATTTTTAGTTTAAGGATACGTTGGCCTCGTTGAGGCTAAGATCAACTTAAACATGATTCATTTAATATATGGCCGTCGGGACTCATCACCTCTCTAACTTCGTTGAAGGATTACAACGACAAGTGTCAGAGGAGTTCAAAGATGTACCCTCGAACCGAAGTTGATTTAGGTTTTTATAGTCCATTTGAGTGTTTAAGGATACGTTAGCCGTGTTTGGGGCTAAGATCAACTTAAACGGGACCGTTTAGATCCGGCAAAAGAGCATTTGGAGGCTCTATTGTTCCAGTTTAGGGACGTGGTGGTCCATCGCCAGTTTGGGGACGTGGTGGTCCAATGCCAGTTTAAGGATGTGATGGTCCATTATTAGTTTAGAGACATTTCGGTCCGATATTAGTTTAGGGACGTTTCGGTCCGATATTAGTTTAAGGACGTTTCGGTCCAATATTAGTTTAAGGACGTTTCGGTCCATTATTAGTTTAAGGACGTTTCGGTCCAATATTAGTTTGTGGTTGTTGGGACCCGTCGCCTCTTTGACGTCGTTGAAGAATTACAACGATGAATGTCAAAGGAGCTCGGAGATGTACCCTCGAACCGGACGTAGATTGATCGAGGAGAGCCATTTTGCTCAGTCAATTTAATTTAAGGACTTATGGCCACGGTTGGGCTAAGTCCAGTTCAACACTTTATTCGTATTGCATTTTTCTTATTTAGGCTCTACAAAAGATATAGAGTATTAGTTTATTTTGGGCTCTGCCCATTTGCAAAGCATCTATTTTGTTCTGGGCTTTGCCCCTTTTAAAATGCATAGCATTCTGAATATTTTGTTTGGGCTCTGCCCATTTATAAATGATGCAAAGCATCTGTTCTGGTTTGGGCTCTGCCCCTTGAAATAATGCATTTGCGCTTCATTAAGCCTGTTGGGCCTTCTCCTAATTGGGCTTGGCTCTTTTTAATGCATCTGCGCTTTGCGCTAAGTAATGAGCGTAAGCTCATATGGTGATGACACATGTCGTGCTCTGATGAGCGCAAGCGCACTAGCGCAGTGCGATGCGCTGCTGCGCTGCTCTATTGCGCTGCTGACACGTGGCGCGCTCTCAGCGAGTTGCGCCAATTCCAGAGAGCAAAGCTCTATTTTAAGGGCACTTAGCGCAAGTGGTTTTATAGCCGATACGTGGCGCTCCCTTAAGAGCGCAACGGCGCAACTTGGAAGTGCAAAGCACTAAGAATCTTTTTAGATTCAAGAAAGGAAGTGCAAAGCACTGTTTAATTTCTTCGTCTAAATTAGATCAAAGAAAAATAAATTTTTCTTTATTCAAAGAACCAGAGGTTCTTAAAAGTGCAAAGCACTGTTCTTTTATTTTTTATTATTTTTACAGAACCGAAGGTTCACAAGAAGTGCAAAGCACTGTTTTTTTTTTATATGAAGATCATTGATCTTATTTTTAGATCAATGATCTATTAGAAGGCCTTTCTTCTACCTCATGAAGGTTCTTTACCTTTTCCTTGAAATCTTCCCAGAGTTTTCTCTGTTT
This sequence comes from Agapanthus africanus, assembly GCA_030015575.1. NCBI lineage: Eukaryota > Viridiplantae > Streptophyta > Magnoliopsida > Asparagales > Amaryllidaceae > Agapanthus > Agapanthus africanus. The sequence continues at coordinate 23,188,093 of JASDDO010000016.1, forward strand.
GGAGTTCTTGATTTTTCCAGAAAATTCTTCCTTTTTTTTTAATTGAGGCTTAGGGTCCTATTTATAGTGACCACAAATCTGTTGAATTTGTTAACAGGATGTTTCCTGAGTGATTTTGGGAATTTTCCCACTGCTGGATCTTTGATCCAAAGGCCGAAGAAAATCTTCTAGTTCTGGAAAGAACAGAAAAGATTTCATAAAATCTTAATTTAGTTTGGCGTGGATGCCCCAGCGCATGACACGTGTCGCGCAGCGCAGAGCGCAGCGCAGGTGCGCTGACACGTGTCGCGCAGCGCAGAGCGCAGCGCATCTGCGCTGACACGTGTCACGCAGCGCAGTATGCAGTTGAAGCGTTGCTTCGTTAAAACAGAGCTTTGCTCTGATTGGGCGCGCCTTCTGGGCGCTACGCTCGGCGCGTTGCGCCAGACATATGGCAAGTTGCGCCCAGCGCAGAGGATCTGAAGCGTTGCTTCACCTGAGATATCTTTTCATCTCCCCTTTTCCAAGTCAAACTTGTATTTCCAAGATTTTGATTTCCCGGGTCTTGGAAATAATTCCATTGTGCACAGAATCTTTTGTGCTAGGGTCTATATATAGTTCAAGGCCGAGCCTTTCATTCTCTTATCTTCAGAGAACTTTTTCGATCATGGCTTGCAACCGCCCTCATGCCCGCCGGCAGCCATGGGAGGTTCCGATTCGGGACATCGTTCCCCGTTTTGCTGCGCGCCTGGTGGACCCTTCTTTCTCGGACGAGCAATGTGACGCTGCAATGCATGAGCTTTTGACTCGTGTGGGGTCTCCTCTTCCTCCGAATTCCATTTGGCTTCGGATGGCCCTTGCCTCGGTGCTCTCCGCCATTCCCCCTCCTCCGGCAGAGATGTCCCCGGCAATGCTGGATGCAGCCGAGGACAAGATTGAGGGCCTTCTCGAAGCGCACTTGATCACCAAAGCCCTGAGGGACTGCTCCTTCCATTTGCTGAACCAGATACGGGCTCGTCGGGTTGTCATCGCCACTTTTTCCCAGGAGTGTGGCGTTGACCGTTGGATGGCCACCCCTCGGGAGGATCGCCGCTTCGATGTGGTGGAGAAGACAGAGAGGGAGCTGGGGAATCTTCTTCTTCTTTTTGCGAATCCTTGTCTTTCTGATCCCGTATTCGGTGATCTTTTTTAAATGTAATATTAATAATAATGAATAAGCATTTTTCTTTTTAATCAAGTATTTCATTGCCTGTTAAGGGTTCTTTTATTTTAGTTCTTTGTTGTGTTCGTGCATCATATGATTTTAACTTGTTATTATCAAGTGTACGTAACTTTACTTGAATAAATTGCTTTTGGTTTTAAACTCCTTCTTCTGTGCTAGCGCATCTGCGCTGACGCGTGTCGCACAGCGCACAGCACAGCGCGGCTGCGCTGACACGTGTCGCGCAGCGCAGAGCGCAGCGCGGCTGCGCTAACGCATCTGCGCTGACACATGTCGCGCAGCGCAGTGCCTGAGCAACTGAAGCGTTGCTTCCTTTATTGAAGTTTAAATTTTCAAAGCAAAGCTTTGTTTCTGATTGGGGAGTTGTTTCATCTTCCACCTCGAAATTTGATCGGAGCTTTGCTCCGATTGGGGTAAACAGGTAGTATCCGCTGAAAACCCTCAGGAGACAACACTCCTCCTACTAGGGACACCTAGAGGTTTAACGGCTTGTTGCACGAGCTCAGTGCAATCGCGTTTCCCTGCGAAAGTGAGGTTAGAATTTTGTTGAGAATAAAACTAGGTTTGCTCGAGAACGAGCAAAAGATAAGTTTGGGGGTATTTGTTCATACCATAATTTTGTATTATTATATTCCCCATTCTTATACATTTTATAAATAAACAGGTGCTTTTGACCCATGTCTGCTACATAGTTGCAGGTTACAGATTCTCGGGACAAAAACAGTGAAAAAGACATAAGACGATACAAAAATGAGACTACGACCGATAAATGGTGGAATCTTGATCGTGCCCACATCTTGAGGAACATTGAAGATCAATTAATAAGTTCATAAAGAACAAAAGCAGCGCAAGGTTCAAGACTTCGTCACGAAGCAACGGTAAAAGTCCACTACAATTATTCACTGTGGAGATCTGGAAGAGAACCAAAAGACATTCAGAAGAAACAACTGTAGAAACAAGAAGTAAAAGTGCAACAGAACAAACCCAGGAAAAATCAGCCAAAGATACCACTACTTGGCCGCGGAACCGCGGCCAAACAGGGCCTATGGCCGCGGCCGTCTATTACCCGTGTCGGTGCAGAAAATTCGTGGCATTTGGCGGCGCGTTGACTAGTCTTCTCTAGGGGTATTTTTGTAAAAACAGATATGACGCGATTGTAATCTAGGATTTCTATGAATCTATAAATAGAACCCTAAAAACCTGTTTTAGGTCATGCCTCTTCTTGTGCCTCATTTTATATCTAAAATTCAGATCTGTAAATTTCTGCAATGAATGAAGAGTACATCAAATTAGAGTAAGTTTTCAATTCTTGCCCTAGTTAATTTTATTTCATTGCCCTATAGTATAATTTCTTATCTGCCCTAGTTAGATCTTTTATTCTCTGCCCTAGATAGATAGTTTAGAAATTTTTTTCAATTCCCTAACGAGCGAGTTGTCTCCTCGCTTGTTAGGGTTAGATTTGGGGAAGGCTTGAGAGATGAAGATCTCTCACCCCTTTCTTGCCTTGTAGGTACTGATCCTCGATCCATCCCTTAAAGACGAAGCAATCTTCGATTGGATGGCTTACCGTTTGGTGGTAAGGGCAATAATTGGGATTATTCACTTCGCCGGGTTGCGATGGTCGTCTTGAATTCGGCAAATTGATAAGCCTGTTGCGCATCGCTAGTTCGAACAGTCTCTTCGTTTTATCCCGTGGGAATGAGTAAAGGCGCTTCATTTTCTCATTATAATAGCGCCGTCTCTCCTCCAATTGATCTGTTAGTCTTAGAGCACTGGGCTGCTGTTGGGTATTTGCAACGAAGGTCGCCTTCCCCTTACCTTTTTCGTTCCGCGGCTCCGGCTTCGGAGGAGACGGTCTATGACCCATCTGGGCTAGCTTGTCGATTAAAGCCTGGAACGTAGTCGGTTTGAAGAACATCATGAACTGCGAAATAGTTGCATGAGGGTCTGGGGTGCCCACGAACATGCCCACCGCTGGTGCTTCTTCGATGCGTTGTTCGCACTTCGACCACAGATTTCGCCATCGGATTGCGTACTGAACCCATGTCTCGCCCGGCTTCACCCTGGCATTGTTCAATGCCGTTATTGGGGTGCGTTCACTAGCACTTGCGAATCGCTGGGTGAACAACAACTCCATTTCCGCGAAAGTTTTGACAGTCATTTGGAAGTTCGGAGTACCACTCGAACGCCGTCTCCGATAAGCTGCCGACGAATTGGCGAAGCAAGAGCTTATCATCGCCGCTGGTGTTGCCGCAAAGAGCCCTGAACTGGGCGACGTGCTGGTGAGGATTGCATGTCCCCTTGTACACATGGAATTTAGGGATCGTGTATCCCGACGGGTATTTTATTTGATCAAACCAGCCTGGATACGGTCGCCCAGTTTTAACAATTTGCCCAGTCGCTTCATTTGCCTGATGAACTCGTATATGCTGAGCGATGTAATCATCTAGGGCAGCTTTGGAGATAGTCTCTTCCTTGGCTGCTGATAGAGCCGGCAGAGGGTTTGATGTTTCTTCTCTATCATCTTCAATTATCACTGGAGGATCTTCGGCTAGGGATCCGGCTGGATCATCATGCCCACCATATCTTGGAATAGAAGGGTCATTCGTTTTATATTGGCTGCTTGTTCCGCAGCCTCTTTGTCCTCTTCTCAAGTATTCTCCGAACGAATTCGGCATCAGTTTCTTGCTCATGGCGTTGCTCCGAGGATGCTTCTGGGCTTTCTTTTGGCCCGGTGAGTGCGGTCATCGCAGTCATCATCTCCTGAAGTTTCTGCTGCTCTTGAGCTTTTGTCACGGATCGCGTAAGTGGTCGATGACCTGTGGAGATACGGCTATCCTCTTTTCCGGATGCCATATAGACGGTATGCACCACCATGCCCCCAGACTTAAGGCGTTTGGGCCCAGTGCCTTTGACATTTGTCGCAGGTATGGGGATTTTCTCCAGCCTTCTCCTCTTATGGACGGTCGAAGTTGAAGAGGCCGTTGTAGTGGGCACCCAAGTAGCCATCGCCTTCTGTGGCTTAACAGGACGGTTTTCTTCCTGTCGGGCCTTCAGCTTCTTCTGCCGGCGGGGATAGTCTTAATCAACCACCGACTCTCGGACTTGTCGCCGGATTTTGTAAACTTTGGAAGACAGCCGTTGAGGGGACTGCTCCGGCTTTATTTCTGTGACAGCCTCCACTGGTGGCAGAGATCTTTTCAGTACGGCGGTAGGCGAGTTCCTGCGCACCTTATTCAGCAACTCAAAGCTGTTCCCGGTTGGAACAGCAACATTAATTTCCACCATTGGAGCTGGTGGAGTTAGCCCAGAGGGGAAGTTGCCCCAGCCTTCCTTACCCGGCGCCAGAGGCGGCGTCGAGCGTGTCGAGCTGTTGGGGTTGGTTCGGTGACGGGGATGGCTTTTTCTTGCCCCCTGTTCAGGTGAAGGGTTGTTTCTGGCGTCAGCCTCTTGAAGACCGATGTCCGTTGAGAAGCCGTATCCAACCGGTCAAAAACAGACTTCTGAGCGGGAGCGGGAGTGATAGTGGGAGTCGGAACAGTCAGTCTTGTGAAGACCGACCCTTTGGCAGGAGAAGCCGCCTTGACGACTTCGGGAGCAGGGATGGCTATCCTCTTCGGAATAACCTTTTCTGGAATCGCAGGCTTCATCATGGGCCCACATGAAGTTTGGCTCAATCTGGCGAAGACTGAGGCGCTGGAGCTGGACGATCCGTTGAGAGGGGCCGCGGTAGTAGCAAGCCTGATCAAAGTCCGACTTCTTGGGAGCTTCTGGTGTTGGTACATGGGTGCTGAAGCTCATCGGTGGGAGCATAGTCCCAAAGAACAATCCGGTGGTGGCCTGAGTCACCTGATCCACTGGCATCATGAACAAGGAGGCCGCTTGGGGCCCGTAGGCTATGCCTCCAGATGAGACGGAGCGCGAGTTGCAATTGCAGTTGGAACACTTCACGCAAGTGGATGCCATTGATGTTTCGCTTTCTGCGCCGAGCAAGAAACCAAATCTTAGTACCTCGAACCCAAAGGCAACCATATCAAACCGCGATTCGTTTGCGAACACGACACACGAAGTGTGGAGTGGAAAGAGGAAAAGATCCCACCGGGCGTGCCAGAATTTGTTCCCCTCCGAAAGACGCGGCGAAGATGCGATGTACGTCTTGCCTGAATTTTGGGGCAGATGCTAATTGGTGCTATCCATCCACCTCTCTGAAGATGCCAAGTTGATTTATGGCACCATGTATCGAAGGTTTAAACGGATACGGCCGATATAGCAGACTTCGTCAGATTCCCCCTCGTTTGAGGGGTTTTTTGATTGTGGGGACGCTCTTTCCTGCAGACGCAAGCCCCTGCAGTTAATTACGCTACCGCATCGCGGTAACAACTTTCTCCTTCTCCATATGGTCACTTCGTGTCGTGGGTGTTTGTTTTGTATTTGGTTGCCCGTGGATTGTATACGGAGACTAAGTTATGTTGTCGCCCGTAGGGTGTGGACTAGTCCAAATCCGTATCTTTCTTAGATTTGGGTTTGGGGGTTTGGGTTTAAGGATACGTTAGCCTCATTTGAGACTAAGATCAACTTAAACGTTTGTTAAGAATACATTAGTTTAATTTTAGACTAAGATCAACTTAACGGGATCGTTTAGATCCGACAAGAGAGCAATTGAGCTCTGTCGTTTAGTTTAGTGACATTGTGGTCAATAATTAGTTTAAGGACATTACGGTCCATTGTTAGTTTAAGGACATCTCGGTCCAATGTTAGTTTTAAGACATCGCGGTCGAGATTAAGGACATCTTAGTCCATGGATTTAAGAAAGGACTCCACAGTCCAATTTTTATGTGTGGTTGTTGAGACCCGTCACCTCTCTGACGACGTTGAAGGATTACAACGACAGATATCAGAGGAGTAAAGAGATGTACCCTCGAACCGATGTGAATTGGTTGACAGAGCAGATGTGCTCAGTTCAATACAAGTTGAGGACTTATGGCCAGAATTGGGCTAAGTCCAGTTAAAAATGTTTAACATTTTATTTTTGTTCTGGCCATTAGGCCTTTATTTGGGCTCTGCCTTTTTAATAATGCTAAGCATTGGGCTCTGACATTTTTTGTCTTATACTAAATGCATAGCATTCATCAGAACAAAGTGTGTTCTGACAGTTCGCCACGTGGTGCGCCAGGCGCTTTGCGGCAGTCGAAGAGCGCATTGCGCTTCTGTCGGGTAACGCACACGAAGAGGACACGTGTCGCGCTTAGCGCTAGTTTGTTAGCGCATTGCACTTTTAGTTTATGAGCGCATTGCGCTAGTCTGTTGGCGCGCCAGTGAGCGACACGTGGGGCATTTGGCGCTGAGCGCCAGCCCACAAGCGCAGAGCTCTGTTTCAGAAGCGCAAAGCGCAAGTAGTGTCTATGGTTGACACGTTGCATGTTTTGGCGCTGAGCGCCGGTCCAAGAAGCGCAAAAGCGCAATACATGAGCGCAAGGCACTTTTTAATAGCGCAAGGCGCTTATGATCAATTTTAAGATTAAAGAACAGATTTATGTTCTTCAAAGGAGGCTTTGCCTCAAGATCCAAGAACAAAAGTTCTTGTTTTTATAAAAGGCTCTGCCTTTATAGATCAAAAGATCTGTAAGTGGAGTAATTTACTTCTTTTTATTATTTTATGATTAGATCTTTGATCTTTTCTTTTTTATTAAAGACCTTGGCCTTTTTCTTAGATCTCTGATCTTTTTAGAAGATGGTTCTTTTTACGGGATGGTTTTATCTCTATTATTCAAGAACATAGTTCTTTCTACCTTAAAGATGAAGAAAAATCTTCTTTTTTCTAAGAGCTTTCTCTTCTTTTGCAGAGGGTTTTTCTCTCTTTTCTGTATCTATTAGACTTGAAGTCTAGGGGCCTTTATATAGGGCCAAATGATTTGTTGAATAAGTTTAAGAGATCTTTCTCTGATTGATTTGGGAATATTTCCCACCGTTGGATCTTTTGATCCTAAGGCTTCTGTTTTACAGAAGATAATTTTCTTGTTTTAATAAGATTGGAAAGATCTTTTCATAACAGAATTTTAATTCTGATTAATAATTTATTATTATTAGATCTTTTGATCTAACAGTGGGGAATTTTTAATTGCAGCGCTGGCGCACCTTGCGCGAGCGCACCTACGTTCGACACGTGGCGCGCAGCGCAGAGCGCAGCGCAACTGCGCTAGCGCACCCGTGTTTGACACGTGGCGCGCAAGGCGCTTGGCACTGGATTTGAAGCGTTTCTTCAACTTTAAATTTTGAATTTTGAAACAGAGCCTTGCTCTGATTGGGGGAATCGGAAGCGTTGCTTCATTTCAAATCTTGAAATTTGAACAGAGTTTTGCTCTGACCGGGGAAACAGATGTAGATCAAGGGCCTGAGCGTACCTGTCCGTCCTTCGATGGACGTCATTATCCCGGGGAGGGGGAACTGCGGCCTGGTGGGTGTGGCCTGCCGTTTGGATGGGAACGAGGGCATCCACCAGCGATGTGAGCCTGTCTATCCGAGCGGACAGGGCGCCGATGGCGTTAGGAGGGGGTGGCGAGCCGCTTCCGCCTCCGTTGTGGTGGCTTGTATTTGGATCGTTGCGGTCATCGCTCGCCATTTGGGTTGAGGGCGGAGGATCAACTTTAGTTGGTGGAACAAGATAAGTCTTTCATTCCCACAGACGGTGCCAACTGATGGAGGTATTGATCTCCTTCAGATGTTGTCCTCTGTCGATCTATCGCGAGCGTTGCTGGACGGTTGAGGTTGGATTCGGAGGTTGCCTCCTTGAGTGTGTGGATCTCAATGGGTTGAGTTTGAGGTGGAAGCCGAGCTGCCTGCAAAGAAGTCCCGGGATGGGTAACAACCGTAGGACCCTTCCAAGATCAAGTTAGCCGAGGAATTTGAGCAGAGCAACGGCTTATTGGGTTTAAGTTGCCTTACCTGAGTCGCCTGGGAGAGGGGTTTTATAGTGGTCACATAGAGCGAGCAGACGCGAGATCTTCGCCTTTGGTTACGCCCCTGACGTTACGCGTGCGTGAACGACAGGATCCCTTCATTAATTACAGGATACACTCATTAATGGGGGGCGTGCCAGCATGGGACGCGGGACGTGGGGCGGCGATTATCTCGTTTTGGCAAGATACGCGGAGCCGTTGCGGAGGCGCTAGGGCTCTGCAATCTCGATTGATCAGGGGAGGTCGAGGAAGCTCGGCACATCAGAGGCTCGGAGACGAGCGGGAGGCCGAGGAAGCTTGGCATGCTTGGAGCTCGGAGACGAGCGGGAGGCCGAGGAAGCTCGGCACGAGAGAAGGCTTGGAGACGAGGAGACTGAGGAAGCTCGGAGATGAGCTGTCGGTAGTTTCCTAGATGAAGGCGGAATGTCTTTCGGGGTGTCTCCCGAAAGGACGGGTACGTCCCCCGGAGAAGGGGCCCCGAGGAATGTCCCCGATGCGGCTCATTTATTCCATCCCTGTGGAGGAATCAGGGATAAGTCATCTCCCACGTGTCGTAATCTGAGGAGACACCACTTGTGAGTATCATCAGTCGCCAATTTTATCCTTTCTATTTTCTTTCGTACAAAACAATTTAATTTATGTACTTATGATATGAAAGCTTAAGTATTTGTTATTATATTCACTTAAATTTGCTGTTTTCAGTGATACATTATATGTCATGTGGATGAGAATGGGACATGAAATCCATTAACTAGATCTTAGAATGATGACAGCCAAATATCATGTTTCCCGCATAATGAACAACAAAATCATTGTTAGGTAGAACCGATACTGGTAGCAAGTGCAATGCTGGCATTATTTTATATAAAAAAATATATTCACAATCAATTATTTTATGGGTAGTTTTAAAAATAAAATGAGAATCAGATGTCACACATGCGAAATCCAACCAAACTCCAAGCACAATTTCTTTCCTACTGATTCCAAAAAAATACACAACGTAGCATCATCAAAGAATAAGCTAATACCTGCATTTTTTCTGTCAATAAAATCGCATTCCACAGTACAGCCCTCAATAAACTATGATTCCAACCCAAGAATTATTAAATCCTTGGTAGAGTCCAGCGATACCATCAGATTTGAGAGTTTTTTCTGTAGACACCAACGAGGACATTGAATTACTCTCTCCTCCCCCACTTTTGCTGCCTTAACATCCTAGCTAGACGAGTACGGGCATAATCGAGAGAGTACAAAAAGGATAAGAGGCACCAGCTGCACTTCCTGAAGCTAAGATACCACAAACCATTTTCAATAGACATCTTTATCTTTCTTGAAGTTGCACATCCTCTTTGACTAATCCTTAAATGCAGAGTTTAGCGCCTGTAGGAGATATTACAGTTAATAAAGGTAAATTAGTGGAAAAACCAATATAATCCCATAAACATAAATGTAACATCTTATAGAATCTGATTATAGTATTATCTTTCTTCCACATATGAAGCTTCTAGGCAATGAACAAACTTTCAATCTAACCAGCGCATGATGCCAATGAAAAATTTACGGAGCGATATTTGTTTATGAATGGGAATTCAACATAAGCAAAAAAAGGTCCTAGACTTAATGAGTTATAAAGCTATATGAAGAATATACCTTTGGAATATCCCTTATCTAGCGTGGACTTCAGTGGAAAAATTGTTATCTAGCCCATATTTAATTATTTTACTGTATTTGTATGATGGAATTTTTTTATTGGCTCTCTACACAACATTTATCGCTCTTTTATCCCATACAGCTAAATTTATATGGCAGAAAGATTCTGCTCGGCTTCTATAATATCTTTTTATTTTTTCTCACTACCTAGGTTTTACTGGCAAAATATTGAAAATTTTTATAATTTTCACCGCTATAGGATGCAAAGTATTAAATATATATAAAAAAAACCGGGAGTTAAAAATTTCACGACTTTCATTTGGTAGTGCAAAAAAAATATAGGGAAATCAAAGAAAAACAGAAAATTTCGACATTTTTTGAAAAGTTCGTTATTTTAGTATGCTCATGTAAAATACTAAAATCTTGAAGGAAACGGAAAATTTGATATTTTTGAAAAAAAATTATGATTTCGTATGCCATATAGCATGCATATTTTTGAAAAACGAAAGAAAATAAAAGATTTTGAGATTTTCGAAATTTTACGATTTTCTTGTGCTATATAGCATGTAAAATATAGAAAATGGAAGAAATCAGAAATATTGAGACCTTTGAAAATTTTCGCAATTTTCATGTGCTATGATAGTAATAAGAAAATTGAAAGAACGAAGAAAATAGAAAATTCTTAGATTTTTTAACATTATACGATTTTCATATCTTATAACAAACAAAATATTAAAAAACCAAAGAAAACAGAAAATTTAGATATTTTTGAAAATTTCGGGAATTTTTGGTGCCAAGACGTGCAAATTATTGAAAATTTGAAGAAGAAAATTTTAGGATTTTTTAAAATTCCAGCCACCCGGAATCTCAATCACTCGTACCGGTTTGCTTTGTTATATTAAGTTTTTAGTAGTAATCGGTGAACTTTTTTCTTTACTTCACATAGCTTTTTGTCTCCAGATATCCAGAAGTCCTTCAAACGTATGAGCAAGTAGAATATTGGAAAACCAACGAAAAAATTCTAAGATATTTAAAATTTCATGATTTTCATATGCCGTATAAATGCAAAATAATAAATAAGAAAAAAGAATGTTTTGAGATTTCTGAAAATTTTACGATTCTCTTTTGCCGTATCAAGCAAAATATTGAAAAAACAAAGAAAACGGAAAATTTAGGATTTTATGAAAATATTTCAATTTTCATGTTTTATATAGAAAACAAAATAAAAAACCCAAAAAAACAATATTGATACTATTAGCAATTTCACGATTTTCGTATCCTATATAACATACATACACCGTAAAACCGAAGAAAACTTCTTTTTGAGTTTTTTTACAATTTAATGATATTCGTGTGTTATAAGAAGCAAGTTATTGAAAAAAGAAAGAAAACAGAAAATTTTGATATTTTAAAAAAAATTTCACGATCTGTGTTATAGAAAGCAAAATATTAAAAAATCGAGTATAATAGAAAATATTGAGATTTTGAAAATTTCACGATTTTCTTGTCCTATAGCATGCAAAATATTGAAAATATGAAAACAATTTTTTGTTGAATTTTTAAACATTCAAGGTTTTTAGTGTGCGTAACATTCAAAATATCAAAAATTTGAAGGAAACAGGAAATTTTGGAATTTTTAAAGATATTAAGATTCCATGTGCTATAAAAGCAAGCAAAATATTGAAAAAATGAAAAGTACTGCAAATTTCGTGTGCTATATCAAGATATTGAAAAATCGAAAAAACTGAATTTTAGAGATTTTAAAAAATTTCGCGACATTTGTGTGGGCTATAACAAGCAAACTTTTGAAAACCGAAGAAAACAGGAAAGTTTGAAATTTTTGAAAATTACGTGATTTTCGTGCGGCGGCATGCAAAATATTGTAAATTTAAATAAAACAAATAATTTTGAGATTTTTCTAAATTTCGCGATTGTTATATGATATCGTATTAAAAATCCGAGGACAAAAAAACTTGAGATTTTAAAAAAATTCATGATTTTCATGTGGTATAATAGCAAGCATAAAACTTATGTGTCAAATTTTGAAGAGAATGAAATCAAGAAAAGCGGTTGATCCAGACAAGATTCCTATCGAGATTTGGAGATACTTAGAAATGATGGGCATTAAATGGCTGATGGATCTATTTAATAAGATTTGGCAGATCAAATGCCAAATGAGTGGAGAAAAAGTACTCTTGTACCTATCTACAAAAATAAGGGTGATATACAAAATTGCTCAAAGTACCATGAAATAAAACTTATGTGTCACACCATGAAGTTTTGGGAGAGAGTGATTGAACACAGGCTAAGGAAGGATGTTAAGATATCAGATAACCAGTTTAGGTTCATACCTGAACGATTAATGACAAAGGGTATTCATTTGCTTCGTCAACCTGTCGATCGTTTTCGAGAGAGAAGAAGAGATTTGCATGTAATATTTATTGACTTAGAGAAAGTGTACGACAAGATACCTAAAGAGATATTATGGAGGGACAATGATGAAGAAAGAAGTCCCAGTCAAGTACATCGACATAATTAAGGACTTGTACAATGGAGTAATAGCAAATGTCAGAACTTGCGGCGGCCTAACGAGTAATTTTCCGATTACAATTGGCTTACATTAAGGATCTATATTAAGCCCATTCCTGTTTACCATCATGATGGATGGGCTTACTAGAACTATCCAAGATAAAGTACCTTGGTGTATGCTATTCAATGATAATATTGTTCTAGTAAATGAGACGAAAGCAGGGGTTAATACCAAATTGGAGCTATGGATGCAAACGTTGGAATCTCGAGGGTTCAAATTGAGCAGGTCTAAGACAACATATATGCATTGCAAATTTAGCAAACAGAGAAGTCGAGACCACAGTGGTATAACACTGGATGGGAAAGAGATATCACTAGACGATCGGTTTAGATATCTAAGTTCCATCATCTAAAAGGATGGGAAGATCGATAGCGATGTCAATCAAAAGATCCAAACTAGTTGGTTGAAATGAAGAAGTGCAACAGGAATTTTGTGCAATCGTAACTTTTCGTTAAGATTGAAAGGAAAGTTTTATCGGAGTGCTATTCAGCATGCCTTATTATATAGTATAGAATACTGGGAACCTAAGAAGTATCATACACAGAAGATGCATGTAGCGGAGATGCGCATGCTTCGTTGGATGTGTGGTAACACTAGAAAAGATAAAATATGAAATGAGGATGCACATGTGGAGGAGAAAATACGGGAAAACTGGTTAAGATGGTTTGATTATATGCGATGCAGATCTATGGAAGCAACGATTCGACGAATACTCTCGATATAGACAATATCAAAAGGGCGAAAGGTGGACCGAAGAAAACATGGATAGAAGTGATACGAAAAGATATGGTTGTCAAAGGCCTCAATGAAAGTATATTATTCGATAGGAGTGAGTGGAGGCGGAGGATTCATGTGCTGAACCCGGTGTGATTCTCATATTGGTTCATGTAGCCTACCCTATATGCTCGGGATAAAAGGCTCAGTTGTTGTTGTATAATAGCATGCATAATATTGAAAAAAGAAAACGGAAAATTTTAAGATTTTTGAAAATTTCACGATTTTTGTATTCTATATCATAAAAAAATATTGAAAAACCGATGATATAAAAAAGGTTGAGATTTTTGAAAATTTCGCAATTTTCATATGCTATATCATAGAAAATATTGAAACACTGAAGAAAACAAAAAATTATTTTTGAAAAGATTCATGATTTTCATATGATAGCAATCAAAATATCGAAAAACCAAAGAAAACATAAAATATAAATTTTCGCCAAATCCGTATGCTAAGCATACAAAATGTTAAGAATCTGAAAAACATATGGATTTTGTACATTTCATGATTCTTGTGTGTTATAACAAGTAAAATATTGAAAACCGAAGATTTTTTTTGTTGACATTTTAAAAATTTTTGCAATTTTTATATGTAATAGAAAGAAATATTGAAAAGCTGAAGAAAAATGCTGAAATATCCACAAGTTAATCTTCATATATTTTACATATGAAGTTCATAAATATGGGACATCAAAGCTTACAAATCATATAACAATTAACTTTTAAATTAATACGATTTTCTTGACTTCGGAGTTTGGCCGTTATACTCAGCACATTGCTCTTATGGCCCTTGCTAGTTGAAAAGGAATAAGAGTGAGGTCATGCGATCTGATACTTAGTTGTATAAGTTTGGACCCAAATGCCGCATTAACTCATTAAGGTTCTCACTTTTTTTTGGGTCAAATTGGACTCGAAACCTATTAATTTCTCCAACGAAAACCTATTAGCATCCTCACACCAAGTTGTGAAGGATACATTTAGGAACATCAAATAATTACCATCACGGTTGTTTATCATTCAACAATAAAAAAGAAACATAAATTCCTGCATCGATTCTAACATAACCGACTATGGATAGAAACAATTAAGAATGATATGTTCATCTTAATTTGATCGAGGAGACGGTCATTAATAAAGCGGAATGGAAGATAAGGGTTCATATAGCTGACCCCAAAAATTTAGGATGAAGTCTTGTTATTCTTGATTCTAACAGGTCGATCGGCATAACAATGTTGTTGCATGGAAAAGAATATGGATAAATTTAAAACGCAACAGAAAATTACAACTCAAACCCAAAACCTAAGGATAATTACCCCTTCCAGCTCAGAAAAATGCCTCTTTTATTTCATGGAAGAATATATGTGAAGAAGCCCCTTCACAAGAAAACAATAACAGTAGCTACCCCCCTCGCTGCCGCCACATCGGGTCCCATAGAAACAAGGCCAAGAGCAGCCCCATATTGGGGCCCATCACCGCGACCAAAGGCGGCACTTTGATCCCCAGCCTCCCCCGCCTCATCCTCTTACAAAAATACCCCCGTCGCTCCTCCAGCCTTACGCTATCTGGGCGGGGTCCACCGCCGCTGACAGAACCAGCGGCAGCGGCTGCTGGAAGGGCCACTTGCTCCGCCACGACGACAGCGGGAAGCGGCGAAGGGGGCGGAGGAAGAGGGAGAGTGACCAGAGTAGGAGGCGACTAGGGTTAGGGTTTCGAAAGGGAGGGTAGTAGTCGAAGCGGTGGAAGGAAGGCAGGATGTTGGAGGCGATGAAGAACTGGGAGTGGAGTAATGGGGCCGTGGTGGGGCTAGTGAGGATGTAGATCAGGGCTGCCATGGCGGCGGCGGTGTTGGAGCTAGGTTTAGGGTTTGCTTCATTGCGGGAAGAGAATGAGATTGGGAATGATTTTTTGGATTGGATTTAGATTTTGAACGAGTTCTGTTTTTTTCAGATTGCTCCCTACTTATTTTCGTATTTGCACTAATGCTCCTCAAATTTTCTCTTTTTTTGGCACTGGCCCATAAGCCCTAACATATGCATACAACACACACGGCACACCCACACACACACATCACACACGCACCTAGAGGACCCACGAATTTGATCCGAAAGCGATAATTTGTGGCAACTTCCTCTTCTTAGGGTTCAAATCCCGCACTCTTCCCAAGAGGGGAAGTGCCCATACCAGCTGAGCTATTGTTAACTTTGAACTCTATGGACATGGTTAAAAAAAATTCTTTTTTCATGGCTCCTCAAATTCACTCATCTAATTAAAGACCCCCCTTGAATCTCAAAGTAGTTGTCTTTACCTAAAGTCCACACTATATTTATGCTTCATTTCTTTCTACCTTTTCATATCATCGATTCTGCATGTAGTCAATCAATTCCATGGAAACAGCATGCAATTCAGATCATCTCTGATAAATGAAAGAAAATAATGCGAGGTGATAAGTCATGAGAAGAGCTTGGATGAAAACCGACACACTTAATTGACATCATGTCCTTGATTATGCGTTCGAAATGATAGCTCATATTCAATTACTGTGTGTGCGAATTCATGGTTTATTTGAGAAATTAGTGAATCATATCCTCTACCAAGATAAAATGGGACTAGGTGTAAGACCCTCGGGATATCTGACAAAACTCAAAACTTAGGTATGCTATGGAGGCCAGATACGCTAAACTACACATAAGATACAACCAAAGCCTCAATTTTGGCATTGCTAGATTAGGATTGAACCTGACAAGACACAGGTTTTGGCAATCTTATACCCGATTGAAACTTTAAAGGCTAAACCCAAAACTCGTTCAATCCTGTATATCCGTTCCCGCAAATGCGAACTTATAGCATAGTCCTGCTTAGATGTAGCTGATCGGTTTTTCAGGTTTGGCTATAATTTCAACAATTATATGTAGTTGTATAAAATTATAAAAATATTCCAAGTCGAACCTACAAGTAAAGCAAAGTTTAGTGCAAATGCAGACAATCAAACCTCCAAGAAATCAAGTTACATTAATCACTAAATCAAGTTACATTTCCAGAAACACACTTAAGGAGAAGTGCTTTTAATTAACCCTAAAAGCTAATCTCGATCACTATTTTAAATATCGTCCGTATCGGACGAGATCTCGGTATCGGCTTGGCCACGATAAGATACAACTAATTTTCTCAAATATCGTTTTAGGCCAATATCGGCCGAGATATCGGAATATCGGGTATTTCGTATTACTATAATATCTCGTATTACTATTATATCGGCCGAGATGGTATATAATGTGATCTGGTTTAAGCTTAAACCCGACCCATTAACAATTTTAATTATTAAAATATATGCCCCCAATTGTTGAGCGGTAAAAAAAAAACCAAAAAATTTTGCTCGGTTCCTCACCTCCTCTCCGAGTCTCGTAGAACCCTCTTCTTGAGTCTGCTCCTCTCGAGGTTCGACCCTCGGCCTCCCTCGCCTTCATCTCCTCGTCTCTCTCGGCGCCTCCCTCGCCTTCCCCTCTTTTCTCTCGAGTCTCGACGCCTCCCCCTTCTTCCATCGTCGACGCCGTCGCCATCCTCTTGACGTCTCTCTCGGCGCCTCCCTCGCCTTCCCCTCTTCTCTCTCGAGTCTCGATGCCATCGCCATCGCCGACGCCATCGCCATCCTCTTGACGTCTCTCCCGCCTTCCTCTTGATGCCGACGCCATCGTCGGCCCTTCTCCTCTCAAGTCTTGATGCATGCCCTGTCATTCTCCTCTCAAGTCTTGATGCATGCCCTGCCATTTTCTTCTTCTTCAATCCTTATTCAGGTAAACAGTAAATTTATGTTTTTTAGTTTCTTCTATTTTATACAGATCCAACATACATTGGATTTATCATTCATTGCTCCGGGAAATTTTACAGCCTATTAACAGCATCATATCTACTTCTTACACATGTCATACAGTTTTTTAATACTAGCAGCACTAACACACAATATTTAATATGCCATTATGCCCAATATTATCGTCCGATATGCTTGATATTTACGTCCGACATCGATATCCGATATGAACCTGAATCGCCCGATTTCCGCTATTGAAAACACCAATTCGATACGCACCTAATATTTAGAACCTTGATCTCTATCCCAGTTAATTCCGGCACCGCCATTCCTCGAGTTGAGCGCCGATCGGACCCACCAGCGTTGCCCCGATAGTGCGGTCCCAACTTAACATCGTATTTGAGCAGAAGAGCGACGCCTGCCACGCCCATCGCCGCCAAAAGAATGTTGTTGCGGGTGGTGTTGGACGATGCCTCAGCCCTTGTCGATGCCTCCACCATCACCGACGCCTCAACGTCTGGCGGCATCAGGGCAGACTCAAGTGTGGGCGCCTACCGGCAGGCATTAATCCCCACCTCCTAAATATGATCGTTCTTTTTTTTAAATATTTAAACGGAAAATTTAAAGATTTAAACGTGGCAATCATTTCACTGATCCTAACCAATCCTAATTATGAAAGGATTAATTAGGATCAGTGAAAAGATTGCCACCTCCTAATCATGAAATTTTATGTTTTATTCGGTTTTTTAATATTTTGCAAAAAAAAAAAGAACGACCATGTTTAAGAGGTGGCGATCAATGTCTATCGGTGGTACCCATACTCAGAGTCTGCTCTGATGCTGACATACGTCGAGAGACTGGCCGTGGTGGAGGCGCTTGCAAGGTGCCGGCCAACACCACCCGCAACCGCATTCTTTCGGTGGAGGCTTTCTTCTGCTCAAACACGATGTCAGGTTGGTTCTTTGCACTATCAGAGTGATGTTGCCTGGCTGGTGGGTCCGATCGGCGCTCAGCTCGAAGAATGGCACCCCGGCGGCGGCGGTGTCGGAATTAAATGGGCTAGAGATTAACTTTTAGGATTAATTAAAAGATAAATTGCAAAAATGTACCCATGAACTCACCTTTTTTGTGCTTGATGCCATGAACTAATTTTATAGCAGATTGATATCATGAACTACCACCTCCAGTGGCAACTTACTACCATGGAATCGCGAGCATTATTTTTAACTGCCACGTCAGCATTTTTTGTACCATCTTTCCTTTTTATCCTTCTTCCTCGTCTCCTGGGTTTTTTCCATTTACAAAAACCCCAAATTTTTATTTCAAGAAATTGAAGAAGACATTGAAGAAGAAGACACTGGAGAAGATTCCAAATTTTTATTTCAGAAAATTAAAGAAATTGAAGAAGAAGATCCCAAATTTGTATTTCGGAAAATTAAAGAAATTGAAGAAGAATAAGACGAAGAAGAATAATAATAAGATCCCAAATTTTTATTTCAGGAAATTGAAGAAATTGAAGAAGACACTGAAGAAGAAGAAGAAGACACTGAAGAAGAAGATCCCAAATTTAACAATCAAACCACAAAAAACTACAAAATTTAGAGAAAAATTGATGAAATTGCAAGAATTGATGTGAATGTGAACTGTCACTAAAAAAATTAAATTAATTGAAATTAGGTGTGAATTTGATCGAATTAGGCCACCTCCGCGACCTCTTCCCACCTCCGCGACCCTCCTCCATCCGTCGCCGCAACCACCACCGCAACCACCCACCATCGCCATCATTATCATCATCTTCCATTATCACCTTCTTCTTCTTCAATTTCTTTTTGTTCAATTCCCTCCCAAAAAAACCACCCACCACCATCACCACCACCGCCGGTGCGGACCATCCTTTCCTTTTGCCATCCACCCTCCCTTTTGCTGCCCCATTTCCCTTCAGTACCCCCATCATACTCATCATCATAATCATCATCTTCTTCAACGTCTTCTTCTTCAATTTCTTTTTTAAAAAATGACGATAAAATTTAAGGCGGCCTTGGTTTTTTTTAATTTTTTTTGGAAAATTAAGGTTAGAGCTAGAGAAGAAGAAGAAGGAGATGAAGGAGATGAAGCCGAGGATGATGAAATTGATGATGGGGATGGGGGTGGGGGAGTGGCGGCAGTGAACGAAGCAGAGTTGGAGGCGGGGTTGGAAGCGGAGTTGAGAAGATGGAGTAGTTAGAGATCAAGGGAGGGGGAAGAAGACCTGGCTTATTTTTTTTTTTGGGAAATCAAGATTAGAGCTTAAAGGAGAAGAAGATGAAGAAGATGAAATCGATGATGGAGGGTGGGGAGTGGCGGTGGAGGGTGAAGGGCAAGAGGCAGGTAAGGGTAGGAGGCGAGCTGGAGGCGAAGGTGAGTGGAGGAGACGGAGAAGGTGGCCTGAGTTTTTTTCTTTTTCTTTTTCTGTTTTTTTCCTAAAATTGAAGGTAAATCGAAGGGTATAACGATCTATTCATGCACCTTTTTTTAACGTTGTATGGTAGTTATGTCACCAAAAAAGTTCATGATTTCAAATGCTAATTATTAAAGTCTATGGTATGAAGCACAAAAAGGTGAAAGTTCATAGGTACATTTTTGCAATTTACCCTTAATTAAAATCACTTCTCCGCAAGTGTCTTTTAGGCAATGTAACTTGATTTAGTGATTAATGTAACTTGATATCTTGGAGATTTGATTGTCCGCTTTTGCACTAAACTTTACTTTGAAGCATACTGAAAAACCGAATAAAACATAAAATTTTGAGATTTTCGAAAATTTCGCGATTCTAGTACGCACATGCAAAATAATGAAAATTTGAAGAAAATGGAAATTTTTTTGAATTTTAAAAAATTCACGATTTTTGTGTGCGTAACATACAAAATATTGAAAATGGAAAAATTGGCATTTTTGAAGATATCACAATTTTTGTGTGCTAGCAAGTAAAGTACAAAAAAATCGAAGAGCGCAAAAAATTTCATGATTTTTATGTGCTATATCATACAAATATCGAAAAAATGAAAATTCTGAGATTTTTGAAAATTTTGTGATTCGCATGTACTATAACAAGCAAAATATTGAAAATTGAAAAAATAGAAAATTTTGAAATTTTCGAAAATTGCACAATTTTCGTGTCGTAGCGTGCAAAATATTGAAAATTTGAAGAAAACAAATAATTTTAAGATTTTTTCTAAATTTTGCGATTGTTATGTGATACAGCGTTCGAAAAATGAAAAAACCCAAGAAAAAAATAAAATTGAGATTTTTCAAAAATTACATGATTTTTGTGTGCTGGGGATGTAAACTGATACGGATAATCCGAATGGAATCCATATCCGTATCCGATTTTTATCAAATACAGATATTGATTTTTATTGGACTAGGGATGTAAACTGATACGGATAATCAGAATGGAATCCATATCCGTAAACGATTTTTATTAAATACATATATTGATTTTCATTTCAAATGACTTTTCGTATCCGTATTTGTATCCGCAAACGAAAAAGAAAATTTTGATATTTTTAAAAAATTCACGATTTTCGTAAGTAAAATATTGAAAAGCTAGAGAAAAATGCCGAAGTATTTGCAAGTTAATACTTCATATATTTTACTTATGAAGTTCATAAATATAAGATATAACTTACAAATTATATGATTTTTTCTTTGGACTTTGTACCGCATATTGCACTGGGCCCTTGCTAGTTGATAAAGAATAAGAGCATGACTCAATCCCACTCGATTTGTCATGCGATTTGATACATAAGTTTGGATAGAGGTGTTAAATGGGCGGGCCGGGCCACCAGTGGGTGGGTCATTGCTGGTAACGGATAAAACGGACACAGGTACAAAACCCGGAATTAAACGGATGCTAATTTTCGTGTCCATGACCCGACCCGTTACGGGGGGCGGGTATGCGGGTAATTTACGGATGGATACACGGGTTATCCATGACGGACTAACGGGTAATGAAACATTTAGAAACATTTCCTATTTTTAAAAAAAACTATTCCCTAGGAGGTGACCAAAGAGAGAGAGTGATCGCTGTTGTTTTTTGCATGCATGCAATTGCGCAATTTTAAGAGAGAAGGGAGTGTGTTTGTAGGCTCTTTGAAGTTTTAATTCATTAATTATTACAATTAAAGGCAATAACCACATGCAAATGTATTTTACAATGAACTATTGGTATTCACAATATAACTTTAATACCAAATATTTAATGTAATATTACTAGGAATGAAGTCATTTGACTTCTTTTAATACGTGTCGGGTAGAATCCACGAACCCGCGGGTCGGGTCAAGCGGGTGATGGGCCGGGTAAAACCTACGAACCCACGGGCCGGGTTGATCCGACGATACTTGTAAATGGGCAGCCCGGGTACGGGTAATATTTTAATGGGTAGTAAAAATATGACCCGTGATCGGTGTTTTACGGGTTGACCACAGGTCAAACGGATAGTGGGTCATTATTGATACCTCTAAGTTTGGACCCAAATATTTCATGAACTCTTTAAGGTTTTCTGGTTTTTTGGTTCAAATAGGACTTGAACACCTATTAATTTCTCCATTGAGATCTTCTGATGTGGGAACAAAAAAGTCATCTTTCCTCCCACCAAATTATTTCACTAATCAAACAACAGTTTTTAAGGATACATGAGGAACACCAAATAATTATCATCAGAGCTTATGATTCAACAATCAAAAAGAAAAATAAATCCCTACATTGATTCTAACATAAACAAACATTCTAACATAAACGAACATGGATAGAGGCAATTAAGAACGATATGTTAATTGTTAATTTAATCGAAGAGACGGTCCTTAATAGAATAGAAATTCATATAGATGACCCTGA
The DNA here is from genome assembly GCA_030015575.1 of Agapanthus africanus. NCBI lineage: Eukaryota > Viridiplantae > Streptophyta > Magnoliopsida > Asparagales > Amaryllidaceae > Agapanthus > Agapanthus africanus. The sequence goes on from JASDDO010000016.1 coordinate 23,209,944, forward strand.
AAATTTGGGACGAAGGCTTCTTGTTGTTATTGTTGATGTTAACAGGTCGTTCGGCATAACAATGTTAATGCATGGAAGCGCGTACGGATAATTTTTTAATGCTACAGGAAATTACAACTCAAATTCAAACCCAAGGATTCCCAAGTTCTCAACGATAAAGTTGTCAAATTTCACAATCAATTCCATAGAAGACATATAGAAACATTATCAGAAGAAGAAAAAAATGCACTTTTAACTAATCATCAGAAAATACTGCAATAATTTTGGATAAAATTAACCAAAATGAGGGAGGCTTACACTGCTCTGCAAAGGGCGGGAACCAGGAGTCTCTTCCCTTGTTAATATTCGCAAAAGCACCCTCCAAATGGAAACATTTTGCACATAATTATCCCTTTCGTTTCATTCCCCATGGAAGAATATATGCAAAGAATTCCCTTCGCAGGAAAATAATTACAGTATCTACCCCTCTCGGTGCCGCCACATGGGGTCCCACAGGAGCAAGCCCAAGAGCAGCCCCAGATTGGGGCCCATCACAGCGACCAAAGGCGGCAGCTTGATCCCCAGCCTCTTCCGAAAATACCCCCGCCGCTCCTCCGGGCCCCACGCCGTCGGCGCGGGGTCCACCGCCTCCGACAGAACCGGCGGCTGCGGCTGGAACAGGCATTTGCTCCTCCACGACGACAGAGGCGGCGGCTGAGGCGGCGGAGGAAGAGGGAGCGCGACCAGAGGAGGAGGAGGTTAGGGTTAGGGTCTTGAAAGGGAGGGTAGAAGTCGAAGCGTTGGAATGAAGGCGGGATCTTGGAGGCTATGAAGATCTGGGAGTGGAGCTGTGGGGCCGTGGTGGGGACGGTGAGGATGTGGGTCAGGGCTGCGATCGTTTGCTGCCATGGCGGCGGCGGTGTTGGAGCTAGGGTTAGGGTTTGCTTCATTGGGGGAAGAGATCGGGGATGATTTTTTTGCCCTGTGTGTGGATTGTGATTTCGATTTGGGGTAAGTTCTATGTTTTTTTTCAGATTGCTCCCTACTTATCTTCCTATTTGCACTAATGCTCATCAAATTTTCTCTTATTTTATTTAAAACCTCCAGTTAATCTTGTAGTTAACTTTTAACTCCCTCATCTAATGAAAGAACCCCCTTGAATCTCAAAGTTTTTATCTTTACCTCCACGCTATGTTTATGCTTCATTTCTTTCTACCTTTTCATATCATCAATTCTGCATGCCGTCAATCAATTCGATGGAAACAAAATCTCCCTTGGCATGCAACCCTTCACGCACGCGCAACATCAAACGAAAACTACTGCTTACACACAATGGACAACATGCAATGCAACTCGTCTATGATAAATGGAAGAAAATAATGTGAGGTGATAAATCATGAGAAGAGCTTGGATGGAAACCGGCACACTTAATTGACATCACGTGTCCTGGATTACGCGTGCCAGATGATAGCTTATATTCTACTACTGTGTGTGTGAATTCATAATTTGATCCTCGGGATATATGACAAAACTCAAAACTTGGGTAAGCTATGGAGGCCAGATATGTCTAAATGTTCCTATTGTTGTTAGAGGCATTCTTCCGAATTCGGCTTGAGTGGGTATAAGGATGGTTGAGTTTGGCGCTTGTTCAGACTTTAAAGGAGTTGTTTCAGATCTTTTCTTGAAAACTTATTTCTGCTTTCTAATTGTGTTAAATCAACGTCTCACACAAAACATCATTCGACACCATGTGTGTGTGTGTGAGAGAGAGAGAGAGAGAGAGTAGCTTATAATATCTACTATATGGATATAAAACTTGGATTGTGGCTTTAAACCCATCTTATGTCAGATGTTTATCTCTAAGAAACCATTGTACTTTATATTGCAATATATGCTGATATTTTGTACTTCTATACTGTAAATTTTGATATATGCTTTCTTACTTTGTCGGTGGAATGCACATATTGTTGCATTTGGTTTCAATATGGTAGTTTCGCTAATCATGCTGCATAAAAGACCTGCAATTTTTTTCCTTTCGCCAATCGATGCTTGGTCTTGTATCATAGATATTGTTTTCTTACCATGTCCTACATAACAAACAACAACAACAACAACTGAGCCTTTGCCTTTTATCCCAAGCATATGGGGTAGGCTACATGAACCAACATGAGAATCACGCCGGGTCCAGCAAATGAATCCTCCGCCTCCACTCACTCCTATCGAACAATATACTTTCATTGAGTCCTTTGGCAACCATATCGTTTCGTATCACCTCCATCCATGTTTTCTTCGGTCTCCCTTTTGCCCTTTTGCCATTGCCCATATCGAGAGTATCTATTCGTCGAACCGGTGCTTTCATAGGTCTGCGTCGCACATGACCAAATCATCTTAGCCGGTTTTCCCGCATCTTCTCCTCCACAGGTGCTACACCAACTTTTGCACGAATATCCTTATTTCGCACCTTATCTTTTCTAATGTTACCGCACATCCAACGAAGCATGCGCATCTCCGCTACGTGCATCTTCTGTGTATGATGCTTCTTAGGAGCCCAGCATTCTGTACCATATAATAAGGCAGGCCGGATAGCGCTCCGATAAAACTTCCCTTTCAATTTTAACGGAAAGTTACGATCACACAAAATCCCTGTTGCATTCCTCCATTTCAACCAACCAGTTTGGATCCTTTGATTAACATCACTATCGATCTCCCCATTCTTTTGGGTGATGGAACCTGGATATCTAAACTGGTCGCTCGGTGATATCTCTTGCCCTTCCAATGTTATACCAATATGGTTTTGACTTCTCTGGTTATTAAGTTTGCAATGCATATATGCTGTCTTGGACCTGCTCAATCTGAATCCCGAGATTCCAATTTTTGCCTCCATAATTCCAATTTGGCATTAACCCCTGTTTTCGTCTTATTTACTAGAACAATATCATCAGCGAATAGCATACACCAAGATACCCCATCTTGGATAGTTCTAGTAAGCTCATCAATCACGATGGTAAACAGGAATGGACTTAATGCAGATCCTTGATGTAAACCAACTGTAATAAGAAAATCACTCGTTAAGCCGCCACAAGTTCTGACATTTGCCATTACTCCATCGTACATATCCTTGATTATGTCAATATACTTGACGGGAACCCCCTTCTTTATCATTGTTCCCCATAATACCACTCTAGGTACCTTGTCGTACGCTTTTTCTAAATCAATAAATATCATATGCACTCTTCTCCTCTCTCGAAAACGCTCGACAAGTTGACGAAGCAAATGAATAGTCTCTGTCGTCGATCGTCCAGGCATAATTATCTAGTTTTTTTTTTTATACTTCTACAGTTTTTAATCATTATTTGCTTTAAGCATACAAACCTCTGGCCTGAACAAAACAATTCAACTATCGTGAATTTTAAGTTGAGTCTGGGAAAAAAAATCTCAAACTCAAAACTTCATCTGAAAATATTTGCTGGGCTATGAAGTTTTGGACAGCATATAACATGTTTACTTATACCGTCTTACTATTAGCTTATGAAAATTTTCTGGAACATAATTCGCTTAATCTGCTACTATGCATTGCAATGTACTCATGTCTTTTCTCTTATCCTAGATCACGTTGTTGTCGATCTTCACATCCTTTTAATTTGTAAGTGCTCGCTAAGAGAAACAAATCTCAGTTTCATAAATTCATTTATGGCAGTATGGCACCAGTCATGTTTGTTTCTAGATATAATTTAGATTTCTGCCTTGCTTAGCGTTCAATTTATCTCTCAACGATTAATCGGTACTCCTTCCTGGGCCTCACCAAAACCTGCAGCCCACTTGTTGTGGAGCAGGAAAAAAGAACCCATAGCCATTGGCCCCGGCATCGCTTTAGGAAATAACATCATCTAATAGACATGTCTCTGGTTTAGATTCACATCTCATAAGCAGTGATAAAAAGAGAGAATAGACATTCTTGAATTATTTTGTGGCGCCATAAAGATCATGACAGATGATATCGCATGCATAGGCGTCATTTCAGTAAAATTTATCTGAAACATTCAACAGCATTTCCTTTTCCTAGCTTTGAAAGGAGGATAAAAAGGTTGTGATATACAATTGATAAGAAGGAATTGAGCACATATATGCTCAACACAAGAGTTTATTTCAACAAATAGAGGAGGTGTTCATGATGCTTCGTTCACCATTACTGGAAATACAACTAAAATAAATTATTTGCAGAGGGAGTTATCTTGTGTGGTGACCACAAGACTTTGGTTACACCAGCATCCGCTATATGATGGCATTTTGGCATTTTTCGTGCTAATATATCTCTCAAGTATGACTTTGGGTGATTTATAGAGTTTATTTCGATTTTCGGCTTTTTGTTGTATTAATTCTGGCTCAACCATGAGGCATGGAGACAGACATGCACACAGATATGGACATGAGACATGACAAATTTGTAGAAAGCAAGACACATGGACACAACTATTGAAACCATTTTTCCATAGATCCAAGGATGCTAATCATGCTATATTATCGAGAAATGATTAATTTTGCAATTAATGGATCTAAGAGAACACGATTTCAAATCTCACAAACTTTGGTGAATTTATGATTTTAACCATGTAGATCAAGTTGAATGGTTCGGATTGTCAAAAATTTTCTCTTATACATGGGCGCGTAAACCTATAGGATCCTCATTCATATTTAATTATATTTTTATTAAACAAAATACAATAAACTACAAGAAAAAACATATAGTCATATATCCTTAAAGCAAAATAAACTGAAATTAAAAATTATAATTTTTATTCATAACTCTAAGATTTCTCGAGCACACACAAAAGCACAAGTATATGCAACTAAAAGTAAAAGACAAAAAAATTACAATTCATAAGAGAAACAAACAAAATGTAGACCTTTAATTGGTGATTTCCATAGACTGAACTGTGTGATATGCGTCATTTCTAAACTTCACTTCTAGCTCTAATCCATTTGAAATATTTAATATTCTTATATTCTCGAAATTATCAAAGTTATATGCACCTATATCCAGTATTCTTATCTTTCAACTCATGTGCTAAAAAGAAGTTTCGGCACGGCCCCAAGAGTGTCGAACACACAGTGTCGGACGGTTTTCCGGATTGTTTGATACTGTCAGACACACTAAGCAAATAGAAGTGTCGGCGCTTCCTAGTGGCGAAAGAATCATCTGAATCCCAGATACGTGTGACCAATAGAATATTATGTACTAATGTGTTATGTTTACAAATGGAGTGGCTTAAGATAATAATCTTTCACATCTTAAGGCTTGATTCGGCCAATTTTTCGCATCCCTGCTTGTATCTGCATGCTTTTGAATGTGTAAATAAATTCTACAATTCCTTGTTTCACTTACATGTATATTTGCATGTAATCACTCGGTGCATGCTATGATCATTCTATTCAAGTTATGTGTGCAATTTAAGACTTTTTGGCATTGAGTAAGTATGCGAGCAAGCTAAGCATAATCAATAATGTGAAATTAAATTTTAGTTAGGAGATATAAGTTTGCATATTACTATTATATACCCTAACGAGCCTTCTTGAATATGGAAAATTTACATTTGATCATGCAGTGCATGCTATGATCATTCTGTTAAAGTTGTGTGTGCAATTTTTATTGCGTTCGGACCTTGGCATTGATTCCTCATTCGACCAGGCCAAACATATATCAATAATGTGGCATTTTGCTAAAATTTAGGCAGGAGACATAAGTTTGCAGTTTGCACATTACCATTGAAACTGATATGACTAAATTTGGTTGCATACCCAATTGAGCCTTTGCTTCTGTTTGGTTTTTTCTGCCTCTAGTTTCACTCACTTGAAACAAAATAAGGCATTTAAGGTCAAATCTTAAAACCTTTTTTTCTTCAAGTGATATCTTGAGACATAACGTGCAGGCTCGCTTTTACTTAAGATTTTATTTGTGTAGGGATCTTGATTCAATGATGATAAATATGCAACTAGCAAACATGTGGCACATGTATGTTATCAGATTAAGATCAATCATCTCAAAAGTGCTAATGGTCCTCCTCTTGCTTCTTCAGGGAAACAAATGGGGCTTTTTGCAGTTGATTGAATCATCTTCAACTTCAATGAGAGAGAATGGCTACTCACCTCAAGGACAATCAAGGGACTGGAGCTTGCTCATTAATGCTTTTTTTATGAAGGTAATGGCTCTTGCTTGAGAGAGATAAAAATGGTATCATTTAAAGTAAAAAGGAGAGGGAAAGTCTTTTATCAAGTAAAGGAGAAAAGCAGCACTAAATTTTGTTCAAAGCTTTATTGGGAAGGAACCCCCCCTTTTGTTACCATTTACACCAAAACTAGTTTGGGCTATGGAAATCATAAGAGTAAGGTTTCTTCTCTCTACATGCATGTTTGTTAACTGTTAGTTATGGGCAACTGATGAAATGATGCCCCATACCCAAACAGTTACATAGTATATCATTTTCCGATGATTGGCATCGATGATATGTTAGTTGTTACTAATTTATTGAAAGATAGCCGATCCTAAAAGTCTGGGACAAGAGTCTGCCGCTGTTTTGCGCCTGTTTTGTGCCGAGAACTACGAAATGGGTCCTATGATGTTGCACTTAATTTAATTTTACACAATTTATTGCATTTACAAAAGTTATAATTAGGTGCATTTAACTTTAGTTGTGCTTTGTTTTTTATTACAGAGACGGGGAAATTGACTCCATGGTGGTTGCAAGGAATGGCAAAAGTGAAGATGTAAATGATGACGGTATGTGGACTTTTTACACTCAATTTGTTTCATTCACAGAAACTTATTAGATGTATATGTTTCCTAATGATTTAATTGTCCTAAATCAGTAAGTCAAATATTGATCATATCAGCCGATATACCATTTTGGGACTCCTTGCTATATTATAAAACCAATATGATATCGGCCGATATGGCAATATCGCTTGTATCTGCTATATGAAGCATCACGATTCCAACATCCGATATTTAAAACCTTAGTCCTGATATTAAGTTACTTTGTTTGCCATTATGATTATTTCATCTCTTGCTCTTTAGGAAAACATGTGCATTTGAGCATATGAATGGTGTTACATCTTTAAAGTCAAAGGTAAACATTTGCCCTTTGATCAATTGTAGGCCCCACGTCGCAATCGATCATCACCGTCGGTTTAACTAGCCTTACTTAGTACAGCATTGATGGGCCTTTTTAGTTATTTATGGCCCAATTAAGAAGGTTCTTGGTCTAAATTTTATATTTTCATAGATGTGCACATAAATTAGAATACTGACTAAAATGTATCATTTGATGAAGTCTCAATTAAATTGATGAATAATAGAGGTATTTATGGGTCCCACAGATGAATCATGGACTTCGATTCTGATGGGCCCCAGCCCACATGGTACAATAGTTCCCTTTTTTACTATAAATGCTTGCTCAGCTTTACAATGGAAAAAAAGGTGAGAGCTATAGTTTATCTGTGTTCCCTTTTCTTAAATAATTTTATTTTCCTAGGTTTTCTTTACCTCTGTCTTTAGCTTGACAACCCCCCACAGGATTTGATTTTGTACAGGAATCCCAGGGAAAGAAAAGTTGGCTTTTGTTGAGATATACAACTCACCTTTACAAAAGAAACTCTAATTAATTAACTCATCACACATGATTTGCTAACTAATAAACATACACATTTTTTTCAAACAATCTTATACATATATTTAGGTCTCATATTAGATAAAGGGTTTTGGTTTTTTGAGGTTGTTTGGTTTGTGGTTATGAAAGTTCATTTGTTTCATGCACCATTAGTAAGAACCAGGCTTCAAGTTCATTTTATTGCTTCATGCAAAATATATATATATATATATATATATATATATATATATATATATATGCGCACGCGCGCGCGCTTTTTTTTATGTGTTGACTAGCACATGCTTCATCATCTATTTTAACTATTTATAATATAATTTACACATCATTATTTTCATTTATCATGTGCTAATTAAATATAAAAAAGTACAAATTAAGCTATCGATCCATTCAACAAAACAATATAATGGTATATTGATATTCCAATTTCGTGCATAAAGACAAACATGTGAAATGGGCATTCATCGTATCACAATATTTTTACCTAAATATGATCGGTTATGAAGCAAATCTTATAAAATCATTGGACTGAACTTCTATGGGAGATTTGTCACACAATGTCGTGAATCCAAAAATTTATGTTGTCATAATCCTAAAAGATAAATCGGCGGATAAAAGTTAAGAGCAAAACAGAACACATCCTTATGTTTCATGTAGCCTAATTAGTCGGAGTAAATAGTTCTTTTGAAAACAATAGTTGTTCTGCTACCCAAAAAGAAAAACATATAGTGGTGGAATTACTTTAAGATAATAGCTTTATCAAAAGATTGAGAGCTACCTTCAAGTACTCATGAGAGAGTGCTTTTCCTCTTAAGATATGACCCATACAATTAGCTAGAACTTTAGTTCCTTGGTGGCAATGTCCTCATACATAGCATTATCCCTTGATTTGATGTTGTTATCGGAATTGGATCATGGCTGTTGACATCAAATATTGTCTTTTGCCAATCCCATGGTCCTCTTACAAAAAAAAATTATAAAGGGAAAAAGATAGGGAGAGAAAAATGCTCAGAAATGCTCTTCTGTCCTTGATCATCTATATGTTCTCTCTTTCTTCTTTCTCAAGGCTCCACTCATATTCCCCTTATTACAAAAGAGATCTACCCAAATGCTCACAACTTGGAAGATCCCCCCCCCCCCCCCCCCCCAATTCCATCCAATTATTTTACACTTTTCTTGAGGAGATAATCAGCAATGGTTTGCTAAAAAGGGGATGTCTTTTGGCACCACTATCTCTTCTTTTTAAAATATGTCATTATATATTGTATTTTAAACGTTTTACTATTTCACTGCCTGGTTCAAGGTTCAGGTCAGGATGATAGAGAAAATAGCTAGGTTGGGTTAGATAGCCGACGCCAACATATATAAACTTAGTCAGTTTGAATCCTAAATTTAACCATACATTTGCGGCATATATGCCCTAATGGAGAGGATGGTCGGAGTATAGTGGAATGAAAATAACGATTCAAGCATGTAGCTCATCCTATTCTTAGTATGGTTTTGTTATTTTTACGTGCAGTTTTTGAGACGGCTTGGAATGGGTTATAGGGAACACATATACCTCAGCAAACATATCGAAAATATACAAAGATAGACATGAGATGTCTCTTGATAATAATTTTATTTTCTTGATATTTTGATGGACTACCAAGAAATATTAAATAAGTGTATGTTTCCATCACAAAACAATTAATTTTAGTGATTTCTTTGTGGTGGATGGCAGTTTGCTTGAGAAAGTACATGAAGACATGAACCATTAAATGTTGGACTAATTGCTAAATAATACTACAATGTTTCACCCACTTTACACTTATATGCCTTATTGTTTTTTCACTGCATTTATATATCCTAAAGTACAAATCGTCGATACGTTGCTTCCTCTGTTAACTGGCCGTTAGAATATTCAAGTCGGTTCTGTTCATGCAACTTTGTACTTTAGTGTATATAAGTGCAGCGAAAAAAAACCAATAAATGAAATATTGGGTATTATTTAGCAATTAAACTCTCTCACTTGAGAGATTAATTGTGAGCAATCCCACCACATGCAAGAGGCCTTGTGACTCTAGTCAAGGGAGACAATGATGTCCCCAATGTGTTGGTATTTGAACAGTAGCAAGGGATAAGTTAACAGCTACATTCTCTAAAATGTCTCAATGCTTGTGTAAAAAAATTGTTGTGGGCATGCACAAAGATACATAGATTGATTTTATAATAGTGAGAGGATGGTGGGGTCTTGGGATTTTAATGGAGAAGGGGGAGACAATATTTGAAATTCCCTTCTTCCCATGTGGGGGCAATCCTCTTGTAATAAGAGACATCCTGTCAACTGTTTCTCCTGCAAAACTCACATACATCTTTCTTCTTGGATTGGGTTATAATGTTGCTAGGGTTAGGGTTACAATAGGAAGGTGTATTTATGCACAAGAGGTATACAAAGTCGTATATGTACTTTTACAATTCTATTTCCTTCAACAATGAATTGGATTGCATACAAAGACTCAACTCTATTTTGATAGCTTGTTTTATGATACAGGTGGACATTTTATCTGGAAGTTCAGATGAAGCAGAAAAGAAACTGTACCAATACGAAAGATGTCAAGAATTAGTAAAGATTTTTTTCCCCAATGGTCACAGTTCAAAATGATAGAAATTTGACATTTTGAACCTACAGAATAGCTCATAGCTAGGCTGAATGTGTTGTGATATTTGAAATTAGATATCTTAAAAATTGTGATCAATAAATAAATCTAGAGGGTTTAGAAGAAGTCATCTTAGCTGCTTGATTAATAGAAGTTGATTAATAGAAGAGATGGCTCCTAAAAGAGCTGGATGACAGAAAATGAATTATGCACAGTGATAATTAAAATTTGGAATTAAGATTATTGCTGTTATCGTATGAAAATATCAAAAGACGACTTTGAGCTTTCGATCCACATCTCTCGGTAGGCCAATATTGTACCGAACATCTTAATAATATTTTATTTCTAACACACTCGGCAGTGCACATGTTTATTCAGAGGATAATATATATATATATAGCCTAATATGACATATAAGTGATGGATGCCTGGCCAACTTGCAAGATCCAAGCATGTTATTTTCTCTGTTTCAATAATTAATATTATTGCAACAAGGACAAAATTTGCACTGTTTTAAAAGGATGTGTGAAAGAATGTAGTTCATTAGATTTATTTCTGAACAGTCTAAAAATTGTTTGGGAAGATAACCAGAGGTGACCCACCCCAGGCTTCTTGAGATATAATATAAAGATTTATTGATAAGCTCATTTTGCATATGTTTAGACCATGTGGAGCATAGTACTTTCTACGGTAGCAGAACACACTGGTAACACACTATTCTTTCATTCATTCTTATATTTTTATTTTTATCCATGTTAATCACACTACACTGAATAGACACCTATTTCGACGCAATATACCGTCGAAATAGGTCCATTTCGTCGGGTGACACCAAATAGCCACGAAGGAATGCCGACACAATAGGTTGAGTCACAATAAGTTATTTCGACGGCTAAAATTCATCGCAATAATCTAAACTATTTCGACTGCTGATTCCCGCCTGTAATGACCCGGAAAAGGCACGTGACTGGCATTTGAATCACGTGAAGTCTATAAGACCCCACCTATTCCAAGTAAGCCAAAAGCCCATTAATCTAAACATTTTAGGGAAAATAGTGAAGGTGAAGTTTTGAATTAAGGTTTAATGAAATCACGTTCTTTCTTTAAAAACATAAGTAATATTATATGAAACACAAATGGATTATATACCGTAGTTAAAACGTTTTCGTCATTTGAAATTTGGGCGGCACCTCCTTTATAAATTTTAACCCGAAAACAAAACAAGCAATAATAAAAGGCATTCCCAAGAGGGAGCTAGCTTTTTGCCAAATTGGCGGAAACAACACGCAAATACAGGTATACGACGCCAAAAGCGAAGATCGAACACAGAAAGAAATAAAGAAACTAAAACATCATCAAGAATCAGAAATAAGAATAGATACATGAGCGTGATTCTAAGTCCGAATATATATAGTCTGGTTGATAGAGCTTTAACCAGATACAACCGAATAAATATACAAGTACAACTGATGGTCACGATGCAAGCGTACCCCACCTACCAAGCAATCACCCAGAAAAAAGTTGTGTGCCAGCAAAACCGCTACGGAACCTGTGCTGTCAAACTTGCAAGAAAACTGTGGCACAACGGGGGTGAGTTGCCAACTCGTGAGTAGAAAATATCACCGGATAGAATCGAATGTATGACGATCTCCTAGGTCATACAATAATATAATAATAATAATAATACAATAACATCGAGTGATCGCAAGGGTAATAGTATAAGCATAAGTGTAATACCAATATACTCGTGTTCGTGTCATAAGGTAGTACCATATCATATGTAAAATATATGTATGAGTATAAATGTATCATCCAACGTGTGTCTATCAACGACACACCAAATCATGATAAAACCTGAGTTCCCAGTATCGACACTCGAAAACATCATAAAAACCGTGTCCAGCAGCGACACATAATCCTCATATCTCGGGTGCCGTCTTATCGGATCAGCCCTCATATCCATCTGATCTCACGACTCCGGTCGGTATCCTCCGGATATCCGCCGAACCAAACTATCACCCGTCGGTAGTGCTCCCTTGCCAGGCTCAACGTCTTTCTATACGATCTTCTTGCCCCGGGATACCGCACCGGGTCTATCATGTACCCGCAGACGGTGCTTCCTCTCTTCTCGAATCGGGTATACATATAGCTCAGAACCGAGAAAACTCATGGTGAATGTCACACATCATATCAAGGAAAACTATAATTTTCTTTTAAAATAATCTTAAGTTTTCAAAATTCACACGAGGTTTCCCAAATCCAGAAATCTCATGAAAACCGAAATCTCATAATCATGAGCCAATAATGAAACAATGAATACCGTCATGGAGCCAATTTACAGTGCATTACCAGAAAATATATATAAATAAATGTGGCATCTAAGTAAGAAATGCAATACCTAAACTAGCATGTGAGATCATGAATGCTAAGCAACACCATTAAGCTACAAGTTATCAAGTTGTACTAGTGAAGCAACGGTTTCTAATATGTGCGTGGCATGGTAATTACCGATGATGAGTGTGTGAGCCGGCGAGTATGTGTACGTGCAACATACGTATTATCGGTAATGGTGCATGTGTTCTAGCAGACGAGATCATAACAGCTAATGAAAAGAACATGTATATTAAAATGTAAAGAGAATAATATGAGCATAGCAGAAAAGTAAACAGTAAACGCGACAATATAAAATATATATAACTACATACGAGCCATACAGTTACAGTATTTAAAATAGCACGAATCTTTGTTTTTAGAAAAATATAGGGCTACGGTGTTTTTGAGAAAAAGATACCATTTGAAAATCCGTAGCGTCCATTGGGTCTGTCTTTTGAAAACGCATACGATTTGTTAGTTTTGAAAATAGGTATGGCTCTTACTATATTCTAATATCTACTTAAGTGATTAAAAGACTAAACTGAACATGAGTCGAAAATGATTAGAAATCTATAACATTTCCGAGTAGATACATCTATTAGTCAGCGATCCAGCCTCATAATATCACGTACGATATAGTTCCTCGTACAGTATCCTCAAGTCAAGAGTGCGGATCAATCATATATATATTATATCTCGTACGGTATAATCCGTCGTACGATATCCTTGAATCAAGAATACGGGTCAATCATCATATATATATCATATCTCGTACGGTATCATATGTCGTACGATATCATCATTCAAGTGTACGGATTTATAGTCACTTACATTTTATCATCTCATCTAGTTACATGTCATCACATGTTATATGTATATCGCCCAATGATCATGTAATATCTCATATCATAATATGGTGTTTCGGTCTCAAATCATATATCATGACCTCGTGATATCATGTCCGATCATATCGACTCATATCCTTCTAGCATATCATATTCTCATTTTACACACACACACACACACACACACACACACACACACATATATATATATATGGGAAGAGCGGGATACTTAGCGGAAAGGGATATATCAAAACACACACACACACACTGTAGGGTTGTGTTCATACCAGAATATTGCATTTTATACCGCCCATTCTTACGCTCGTTTGTTTATAGGCAGGTGCTTTTAATCAGTGTTTGCTACATAATTGCAGGATACTGGTCTCAGCTCTAAACAGTGAATATCATGGAAAAGTACGACAAATTCTGGATTACTGCCAACAACAGATAAAACACGGGTCTCCGCTCTCTATCCGTGTGTTGCCACACACCAGTTTAAGGGACAAAATGGCAAATCGATGTCATTTTCATGCACAAAGCTCAATGTCAACACAAGATCCAACATATCTACGCGGAGCTCGAGGAAATCATGACAAAAGATCCACATCACATCACCTTTTGATCTACTGAAATTCTGGAAGAAATGTGAAGAGTTTCTGAGAAAAGTCATATACCACACAACAGACAACATCAAACCAGGGATCCCCACAAAACCCTACGGCCCAATTCCCTATTATAGTCGCGGTTCCGTGGCATAAGCAGGCTTAGGCCGCGGAACCGCGGCCATATAGGCTCCGCAGACGATCAGTTTTTAGGGGCATTTAGGTAACTTCATTTAAGGTCTGAAAGTTGCCCTAGAGTCTCAGTTCCCTGCCTATAAATATCCCAGAACTTGCCAAGCCAAGGGTGTTCTTTTTCATGCCTCTTTTTGTTAGGATTTAGCTAAGTTCTTCTTCTTCTTCATTCTTTCCTCCATGAAAATTGTAGTGAGAGCTTTTTGAGTGGAAGATCAATGAAGATGAGGGTTGTTTTCATCTTGTCTCTTTTATTTATTGTCTTGTAATTTTATTATCCTGTATTGTAATTTTATTATTTGTTGTTAACTGGTTGTTGTTATTTCTTTTCTTGTTCTCTTTTATTTTCTTCTCTTATCCGTATTTTCAAGCGATGATACTTGACGGAGTTCCTTGCTAAGGTGAGAACCCAAGAGTTAGCTTGCTTCACTTGTAAAACCGTATTTTCCTCTTTTCTTCCTTCTTGTTTTGTTTTCTTTTCTTTTATGATGTGTGAATAATTTCCCTCTTGTTAAGGCTAAGGAAGGTGGTATGAGGGACGGAGAAATCCCTTGTGCTTCTCTTCGCCACACATCTTGAAACGACCCCCGACCAAACAAACGCAAGCCCCTCACTTAGGCGCGCTATACGTGACATATGGTCGCGACCTAAGTCGAGAAGTCCTTTAAGCGCACTACAACGTGACATGTAGTTGTGACTTAATTGGATACATGGTTGCGGGTGTTTGGCTGAGGGTTGGAAATAAGCGTATTTAGCGGACGGACAAGAGGCACTAGGAATGGATTTAGCGTTGGAAAGCTTGCTTAAACTCGCAAATCCCATTCCTATGTCCTCCTAATCCCCGCTACTTTCGATTATCCCGACACCGTTTTAAGGATGGCAAAAGACAAGCACAAGACTAATCCTAACTCTACTAACCAACCATAACCTTAACAAGTTTACTTGAACATAAATACGAACACTTAGGATAGAACTGAACAAACATATACGCATTCTTTATTGACTCGTTTAAAACTCGAACGGACATACAACCATCTCCCTGCGGATCGACCCGTGCTCAACCGGCTAGCTGCAAAGCGACACCGTCTTGATTGCGGTAATAAACTTAGCACGCAAAAACTCTACCAATCAAATGGCGCCGTTGCCGGAGAGACGGTAACGTATTTTCTTTCTTGTTATTCGGGTTAATATTCTTTTTGTATATATTTATAAATAAATAATAATAATAATAAATAAAAAAATATTTTTGTTATTTTTGATCATTTTTGTGTGCAAGTATGCAGGATAATCTGGAGCAAGTACAGTAATCAAAAAAGAAAACAGAGCATTTTATTTTGGAGTAGAGATCAAGGGGAGTGCAGGGAACCAAAGTCGAGACTCCAATTCCACTGTTTGACCGCGGAACCGCGGTCAAAGAGGGGCTGTGGCCGCGGTTCCGCGGCCATATTGAGGCCTCAGTGCCCCAATTTTTTCCTGCCCTGTCTCTGTTCTTTTATCGTCTCTGTAAATTCCACTATACTGTATTTTCTGCAGATTTTTGCGGATTTGCAAACGGCGATTGTGGGGAGCAAAGTGTACGTTCAAGGCTAAGGTGATTGCAAAGTACAGTGCCAAAGATCCGGGTAGTTTGACCCGCGCAAGCCAACTTTTCAAGCTTACCGGATTTGATTCAACGGGGGTTTCCTAACCCAAAGACTTAACGGTACGTATTTCTTAAACACCTTCTTCTCAAATCCGACGCATCCAATATACTATTCTTTGCAGGATTCTTTGCAAGTTCGCTAGCAAACGCTAAAAAAATTGACTAACCCGTATTTGTTGCAGTGCCGTGCTTAAACTAAAAAAAACGATTGTTTGATTCTTTATAGAATTTTTATTGAATTGCGCATTGCATACATTAATACGGACTTAAGGGCAAGCGAACCCCACAACATACGGTAAAGAATTTCATCACCTTTTCCGTGGCCCACAAATCACGAGCTTGAGCATAACGTTTACCCGCACAAACTTTAAAAGAAACTAGACCTTAAGCCTTAAGGACTTCGCGCTCACTAGGAGAATTTAACTGTGTTTAGAACCTCGCTTAACGGTACATTGTTTACGGGGTGTCTAGGAAAGTGTTAACGGCGAAACCGCTAAAAGAGAAATGGTTATTTAATTAAGGACCTTCGCGAAAGCGTCGGAAAACCTCCCCTTATCTCTGTACTTACCTTGCCTCGTGATCAGTGTATCTTAAGCCCGTTTCTCGACACAGTTTTACATCGAAAATCAAGTTCTGGAGCAGGTCTAGTTGGCCTAGGTGAACCCTAGAACGATTAGGTGTGTGGTATTTTTGTGTCGTGATTGTTTTTGTCCAGTTTCTTTTTGTGTGTATATTTCATTCTTTTGTTAAAAACTAAAAAAAAAAATCACATTCTTTTTCCCCTCCTTTTCTCTGCCTTTCTTTCTTTCTCTCTTCATATCATGGGTACTCCACCTCGCAAAACTCTTACCGAACTTTGGTACCCACAACCAGACATTACTTCTTACGGTTCTTGCTTTGGCCGAACGTCGAACGATCCCTCCATGCCCAAAATCTCTTTGAAAGATCGGATAGACGCGTCTAGGACAAACACTTGCCCTCCGCAATCCACTTTGTATCAACCTTTTCAACCTCCCCCACCCTCTTATGTTGATACCCCTTTTGCAAGTCGTCCTTTGTCCGTCGCTGAACATATTGAACAATCATGTAGCCGATCTTTCACTCCTTTCACCACTACAGATTCTTGGGATCAACAATTCCATTCACCTTCTTATCCAAATGTTGATCCTGCTCCTGTCCAGCCATTCAATTCCTACCAGGCCTACCCGACTTTTGCACCTTCCCTAGACATTGCTTCTGAACCGCCATTTGGGAGTTTTCAGTATCCAAACAACTTTGAATCTTTTACTGAAACCCCTTCACAACCCATGTCTAGTCTGGAACAGTCTTTGGAAGACTTTAGGGTAGCGTCATACCAACAGATGATGGATTTGAATGCGTCCATGGCCGCCCTCATACAACCTAGTGACCCGGTAGCTAGTTTTCAACTAGCTCCAAATTTTCCAATGTATGAAGAGGCGGTAGGACAGGTTGAGAATTTGAGTGGAGAGAGTGAGATGTACCCCCTTCCGAATCAAGCCTACCCGTTTCAACTTGAATCCCACAACTCCGGTTTTGAATGTCTATCTAATGTTCCAAACGATTCATTGATTAAAGATAGAACAGATAATGAGTTGTGCGACTTTGTAGTGTTTGATTTACCTGATTGTGAAGGGTCCCTTCCAAGTGAAACCGTTCCTAAACATTTTGACCTCTACACCTCCACTTTAGAACCTGAATTGATTGATATCCATGCTTTTGTTGAGGTGTCTGAGAATATAGATTTTCACTTGATTGAGGATATTGACGCTGGGAATATTTTGGATGATGAACCCGTATATTTGGCTGAGTTTTTCTCTCCAATTCATCATCCCGAGTCATTAAATGTTTTTCCCGAACCCCATATGCGTCTGGATTTTGAAGATAAATGCATGGATGTGATGAATTTTGAGGAAAATTTTGAGAATAGTTTTGAGGATGAACCAGTTTTAATTGATGAGTCGGATTTTCCAATTCATCCTGTTCCTTTCATTGACTGTGTACACTCTCCTGAACCTTTAACCGATAACCTTCCTCAATCACCTACCTCCATCCTTTCTATCGTTCCGACCTTGCAAGAAACCGTCTCACTTTCATTTCATATGTCTGGTTTACCGAGTTTGATGTACCCATGGTTTCTCATGAATCTTGAGGTATTTGACCCCATTTCTCGACAGGTTAATAGATTAGCACATTCTCTTTTTACACATCAGTCATCACAAATTATGCTAATTTATTCGCTCCATTTCCACCATCAAGTTCGTATTCCACTTTTTTCTCCCATCCGCCATTCTTCTCTTCCACCGAGACCGGACGCCACTTCTATCCCCACAAGGTCTCGCATGTTTCTTATTTCTTTTCTCTACACTCCATTCTTTCACCAACCGTCGCTTTATAACGATAAAATCTTTGAATGGTTGGTGCTCACTTTTGGCCCGTGTAAGGCCTTGTATAGTTTGAAACTGTTTTCTTTCCCCCTAATCCTGAACTTCAACGCTTAACAGTGGAAACACTGTTTTACTTAAGTTTGGGGGGGGGAGCCTTTTTGTATATATTTTTTGTTTTCCTTTTTTGTTATGTATATAATTTGTTTTTAGGGAGGCACCGACAATTTTGACCCTCTTGGTGTAGCCTGACAGTGAGGGCACTGTCAAGTTTAAGTTTGGGGGTGTGCTCGGTAAGCTTTCTTCCTTCGCATTCATTTGTATATTTTGCATTTGCATACCTTATTAAAAAAACCCACAAAAATCGAAAATTTTCCAAAAATATAAAAACTTTCTCGTCATGTTAGCTAATAGGGTAACTTAGATTTTTATTCTGAAAGTTTAGTTGATATGTTAGAAATAACTAAATTCTAGGCTTAGGAATTGAAAATCCTAAAAATAACTCTCATTCTGTCTAACTTTGGTAAGTATACGTCCTTACAGTTTTTTTTAGAAATAGGTAATCTTGAGTTCAGTTCTTGAGTTAAGTCAAGATGAAGGGAAAGTGTTGAAGCTTTACTAAAAGATAAGTCTGAAAAATAGTTTCTTTTCTTGAGTTCAAATTTAGAAAGTATATACCCTACAAACTGCACTTACACGCACCTTGAAACTTGGGATAGTAGAGGATATTTAGAAATACTCTTGCCTGAAAGCCTAGTATGAAAGAAAAAACGGTATTTAAAGCTAAACACCAAAAAAGCATATTGAAAAATATATCCGGTCTTGAAAAATAAAAAAGAAAAATAGAATAAAGTCAAGACCTGGAAACTGCTATTTACGCTTTAAAGTTCACACATTCAGTAATCGGCCGTTAGTGCCTCAAGAAGCATTAATAGTCGCATGAAAGGGGTGTGAGCAAATCCGTCCATCCTTAATGAAAAGAAGTAGTATTAGGTATTAGGGCAAGGGTATTATAGCTTGAATTGAATTCTTGAGTGTAGGGGTGCAAATACACACACACGTAGGGGTATACAATCGATGTTTGGATAAGAGATAGAAATAAAGAATAAGACTTATGTTTTCTGTAAAGTTGATAAAAATCCCTGATTTAAGACCACACTTGAAGAAGGAAAACTCAGGAGATACCAACATCTTTCTAAACTTTTTTGGAACGTATATGATCTAAGGTTAAATAGATAGGAGGTGTGAAGCATTAGGGTTGGATATTTCTAACTTAGGATGATAGAATTTCTAACGTAAATACTAAACTGTAGGAGTAGAATCGACGTTAACTTATGACACTAGCTTGATGGGATTTTGTGGGTGTAATCCGCTGAAAACCCTCAGGAGACAATACTCCTCCTACTAGGGACACCTAGAGGTTTAACGGCTTGTTGCACGTGCTCAGTGCAATCGCGTTCCCTGCGAAAGTGCGGTTAGGAATTTTTTGTGAATAATTGGTTTCGCTCGGGACGAGCAAAAGTTAAGTTTGGGGGTATTTGTTCATACCAGAATATTGCATTTTATACCGCCCATTCTTACGCTCGTTTGTTTATAGGCAGGTACTTTTAATCAGTGTTTGCTACATAATTGCAGGATACTGGTCTCAGCTCTAAATAGTGAATATCATGGAAAAGTACGACAAATTCTGGATTACTGCCAACAACAGATAAAACACGGGTCTCCGCTCTCTATCCGTGTGTTACCACACACCAGTTTAAGGGATAAAATGGCAAATCGATGTCATTTTCATGCACAAAGCTCAATGTCAACACAAGATCCAACATATCTACGCGGAGCTCGAGAAAATCATGGCAAAAGATCCACATCACATCACCTTTTGATCTACTGAAATTCTGGAAGAAATGTGAAGAGTTTATAAGAAAAGTCATATACCACACAGCAGACAACATCAAACCAGGGATCCCCACAAAACCCTACGGCCCAATTCCCTATTATAGCCGCGGTTCCGCGGCATAAGCAGGCTTAGGCCGCGGAACCACGGCCATATAGGCTCCGCAGACGATCAGTTTTTAGGGGCATTTAGGTAACTTCATTTAAGGCCTGAAAGTTGCCCTAGAGTCTCAGTTCCCTGCCTATAAATATCCCAGAACTTGCCAAGCCAAGGGTGTTCTTTTTCATGCCTCTTTTTGTTAGGATTTAGCTAAGTTCTTCTTCTTCTTCATTCTTTCTTCCATGAAAATTGTAGTGAGAGCTTTTTGAGTGGAAGATCAATGAAGATGAGGGTTGTTTTCATCTTGTCTCTTTTATTTATCGTCTTGTAATTTTATTATCTTGTATTGTAATTTTATTATTTGTTTTTAACTAGTTGTTGTTATTTCTTTTCTTATTCTCTTTTCTTTTCTTCTCTTATCCGTATTTTCAAGCGATGATACTTGACGGAGTTCCTTGCTAAGGTGAGGACCCAAGAGTTAGCTTGCTTCACTTGTAAAACCGTATTTTCCTCTTTTCTTCCTTCTTGTTTTGTTTTCTTTTCTTTTATGATGTGTGAATAATTTCCCTCTTGTTAAGGCTAAGGAAGGTGGTATGAGGGACGGAGAAATCCCTTGTGCTTCTCTTCGCCACACATCTTGAAACGACCCCCGACCAAACAAACGCAACCCCCTCACTTAGGCGCGCTATACGTGACATATGGTCGCGACCTAAGTCGAGAAGTCCTTTAAGCGCACTACAACGTGACATGTAGTTGTGACTTAATTGGATACATGGTTGCGGGTGTTTGGCCGAGGGTTGGAAATAAGCGTATTTAGCGGACGGACAAGGGGCACTAGGAATGGATTTAGCGTTGGAAAGCTTGCTTAAACTCGCAAATCCCATTCCTATGTCCTTCTAATCCCCGCTACTTTCGATTATCCCGACACCGTTTTAAGGATGGCAAAAGACAAGCACAAGACTAATCCTAACTCTACTAAACAACCTTAACCTTAACAAGCTTACTTGAACATAAATACGAACACTTAGGATATAACTGAACAAACATATACGCATTCTATATTGACTCGTCTAAAACTCGAACGGACATACAACCATCTCCTTGCGGATCGACCCGTGCTCAACCGGCTAGCTGCAAAGCGACACCGTCTTGATTGCGGTAATAAACTTAGCATGCAAAAACTCTACCAATCAGGTTTCTAGGCACTGCCACAAGGGTCTACGAGGCATCGACCATGCCCGATTAAAAAATTAGTCGTGCCGAACAACCCAAAGCCGGATCTTTAAACTAGAGTTTATGTGAAAACAAGCATGTTAAACACTTTAACACTAAGTGAGAGGGATTACAACCTTTGTAGATCCGGTCCTTCACTTCAATA
The DNA here is from genome assembly GCA_030015575.1 of Agapanthus africanus. NCBI lineage: Eukaryota > Viridiplantae > Streptophyta > Magnoliopsida > Asparagales > Amaryllidaceae > Agapanthus > Agapanthus africanus. The sequence goes on from JASDDO010000016.1 coordinate 23,231,650, forward strand.
GCTCCGTGTAGATGTCCCCTTCGCTGCGATCGTGAACTCCGGACTCTAGAGAAGCTCCACAAGAAGAACGAACGTGCTTGCTTCGATGACTTCGAGGCCGAAGATGATCTACGTCGGGGAGACACTAACTCAAGCTATTCCTTCACTAGGTCATGAACTTTGTGAAGAGAACACACTCTACTATATGGCAAGTGGTAGAGGATGAAGAAGTAGGAGGTGGGCTCACTTTAGAATTGATTTTCTCACATTTTTCCTCATAGCACCATTAGAGCTTGAAAGCTTTTTCAAGGAGCTTGATGATGAAGAAGAAGAAGGAATAATATCATCATATGAATTATGTCCCCCTCAATAATTTAACCATGGGCGAGTTAAGCTATCATTCTTAACTCATGTAGAGAATTAACCAAGGTATGCGGTTAAGGGTTGGGTTAACTAAATATCCTAAAGAATGACAAAAGAGTTGACTTTGTCAATGTTTCCACAAGCTTCACGAAAGCTTGAGAACTTTGACAAAGTCTTTCTCTTTTGTTATTCTTAAGATATAAATAAAACCCTAATCTTTACCCTAATCTTGGTATAAGTCTCATACACCCATCTTTGATGTATCATCAAGCATTACACAATCATATGTACATAAATATATACCACATATACACATGCACAATCAAGTGAGAAAATAAATCTTAAGTGAGCTAATACTAGTTAATATAATGTAATATATCAAATATATAATTATACATTAAATTATTAAATCAACTCTTGATTTAATAACCCGGCTATAACCGACTAATATTTTGTGTAACAACTTATCGAATCAACACTTGATCCGATAACCCGGTTATATCGCATACAACCGATCAATGTTACAAATCGCGAGAATAGAATACAGTATCTCATATCGTATCAATCTCGGTCCCGCACATATCATATATGTGCTCCTACTCCGTTTCGCTTGAGCCAGGAAACCCCTGTGTAGGACTTTAAAGACTCGTCAATACGCCGGCAGTAGGTGATGATTATATCAAACACCCACAAGCCGCAAGCGGTCTGCTAAACGTAACGGCCACCCGGGTTTTGAACGATCAGAAGATTAACAAGCAAGCCTGTACATTCTCCTGTGAATCCAATCAGTAACACTCCCGTACAGTCCGGTCTCGTCGTCTGATATGTTGCATATCTCGCCTAGGGGTGGTAAACGTCAGACCCCAGTAGCTCGATAAGTCGTGTCGATATGAGGTCTATAACAGTTCGAGAAACTACTGATAACTCTTACCAGTAAATCTCAGCAACCCTGGCCAGGGATTTCCGGTTATAGCCAATTGAACACAGTACAACATCAACTCCCTATACTGGGAGAGACGAATCCCCTCCTATCGCCCATTGCCTCCATGTGATTCGGGACTGTACCCAAAAGCCACCTTTTTGCACGCCCTCTTGGACGTGGTATGATGGAAATCAAAGCACAGTGGGAATCACACAAGACTCTATGACGATATCGGGTCAACAGACCACTCTGTATCAGTGTCACCGGAGAATTGCCATCTGACGTGAGGTATAATACCATCTGGGAGTTCTCGGCGAGTCCGTCCACTGTACCCAGTCTCTACTGAGCACCCGTACACCATCCTTGATGTCAAACACCAATGGATATGGGATCATCTATCGTCCATCATATGGGTCAAGATGCGTATACGCTAGTCTACTCTGGTGTATCGATGCCCTGTCTCGATACACTCTCGACTAGGAACAGTTATAGGATGTACTCGTCGACTACCGTGGCCCCACTAGTATGATCTCATCATAGTCCCAGCAGTCGAGTACATATCCTAAGGGCTTTATAAACATGTAACATAGAGACAATCAGAATACATGTTAAGATAAAGAACAACCAGATAGCGTACTATCATGTCGAGCAAGAAAGTCCTCCCTATATATGTCCAAGCATCCATTACAATATACATCGTATGTACAGTAATGGCCTCTAGGGCATACATATAACTAACAATCTCCCACTTGCACTAGTGCCATCTGTTGTGGTATCACATACCCAACAATTAGCTGCGGTTGAAGTATCTCATACTCAACCATCCCATAAAAATCTCTACTGGGAAAAAGGCCTTTGTGAGTGGATCCGCGCTGTTGTCCTCTATGTCTACTCTCCTAACCTCGATCTCCCTGGAGATCAACCATCTCCATGATCAGGCGATACTGCCTAAGAATTATATCTGGATTTCTGATGGTACGGGAGTTCCTTGGCTAAAGCCACAACTCCATTGTCACACAATGGTAGGAACGAAGTTCATCTCATGAACTTATATATATCCAGATTGCCTCTTTGGTAGCATCCTTGGTAACGATGTATCTTGCCTTTAATCGTCTAGTATGTCACGGTATCTAGCTTGGAACTCTTCCAACATACCGTCCCTCCACTGAGAGTAAAGACAATGCCTGTGACTGACATTCAGTCGTCCTTATCATCCTGGAACCTTTTCAGTGATTCTCCCCAGGATCGATTGATACCATCTCACTACAACTAGTGAGTATCCTAACATTCAATTAGATCTATCTCATAGATCCATAACTCAGGATTTATGAGGTATCACTTTGATCCTATATGGAGAATCCTTGTGATAAGCGGAGATTGACCGAGCGTAGCATAGGAAACTCCTTCCCTATCAAGAGTATGCCATCCACGTACTCTACGTGGATCACCACCATACTCCCTACTACCTTTTTGTATATACAAGGTTCATCTACCATTTTGATGAAGTCAAACTCTTTGACTACCACATCAAAACAGACGTTCCAACTCCGCGATGCCTGCTTTATCACATAAAAAATCTTGCACACGTTTCCACTGCTCCCACTGTCTACGAAGCCTTCTGGCTGTGTACTTATAGACGCTCTCTTCCAAAACATCATTTAGAAAAGCAGTCATGACACCCAACCACCAGATATCGTAGTCATGGTATCTAGCCGTGGAAAGTAGGATCTGGATGGACTTAAGCACAGCTTTGAAAGTCTCAACTTTTCCATGTACACCAAGTAATCTTCTCAAGATATACTTGCTCCTGATGGGGATTTAACCCTTCAGATAAAGCAACCAAAGTCCATACTTTGTTGGTGTATAAGGATTCCATCTCAGATCGATAAGCATCCAGCCATTCTTACAGAGTCCCACTCCTGATGGCCTGCTCGAAACTAGTTAGGTCATCATCTCATGATGCAATCCTCGCTCCCACTGTCATAGAGAAACCGAAGTATCTCTCAGGTGGGTGAGGAACCCTACTAGATCGACGGAGAGGCTGAGGTTCGTTGGAAACTATTGAATCCTTTGGTTCTACCAAATCATCTGCTGTAGTTTGTATAGCTGGAACTCCTTCCAGTTCTACCTCATGACCACTAATTTTTCCACAAGAAATCCCCTTTCACAAAGGTGGCATGTTGAGAAATAAAACACTTTTGTTTCTCGGTTTGGTAGAAGACATTCCTTTGCGAATGCTTGGGATATCCAACAAACTTTCACAGATCTGACTTTACCTCGAGCTTGTCCGGATTTTGCTTTTCAGACATAGGCCGGACAACCCCAAATCTTAACATACTTAAGATATGGGCTCTTCCCATTCCATATCACATATGAAGTGGTAGGCAACTGATTTGATTTAAACCCTATTCAATAGGTATGCAGCTTCTCAAGTGCATAACTCCCAAAAGGAAATAGGAAACTCAATAGTACTCATGATAGAGCACACCATATCACATAGGGTGCTATTGCTCCGCCCCGATACACCGACGTGCTGTGGTGTATACGGAGGAGTAATGCTGAGAGAGAATCTCATTCTCCTTTAGAATAGTCCAGGAATTCCGTGCTGAAGTATTCTCCTCCTTGATCTCATCAAAGGACATAATACTTATACCTATATTTTGGTTCTCTACTTCTAACTTACATTCTGTGAATATCTCAAAAGGTTCGGATTTTTGTTTCAATAGGAACATATGTCTGAATCTTGAGAGATCATCAGAGAGTGTAATGAAGTACAAAGAACCGGTCTTGGCATGTGTAGACAGGAGACTTTCATACATCAGCATGTATCAATCCCAAGAGTTCACTAACTCTTTCTCTGTTTCCAATAAACAGAGCTATGGTCATCTTATCTTTGTGACATGACCGGCAAGTTTCACAAGATGTAAATTCAAACAGATTTAAATATGCATCTAAATGTAACTTAGCTAGTCGGGTCGCATTGATATGACCTAGTCTACAATGCCTCAAGAAGGATTCGTTCATTTTTGAACTCTTCCTCTTGTGTGTGTTCTCTATACTAAGAACTGTAGTTTGATTTAGAACATCTATGCTTTTAGATAACGTGCCTGAATCGATCAACTCTTGATATAGGAAATGTTCAAAATATTATCCAACAATACAAAATTACATCCTTTTTTTACTAATAAAGAGACTGATATGATGTTGTATATCAGGTTCGGTATTTAATAACATTCGTTCAGAATCAATGTATTCTGGTAATACATGGTGATAGTGACCAACAGACTTGGCTGCAACACTTGCACCGTTTTCTATCTCATGAAACTTATCACCCGTTCTCAGTTCTCTACCTATCTGTAGCCCATGTAACTGATTACATATGCGGGATCTTGATCCGGTATCTCATACCCAGGACGTAAAGGATACTGAGAAATAGTTCTCTGTAATGAACACACCCGAAGAAGATGCATCAGCATGCACTTTTCTTCGTTTGGGCGGCACGGGAATTCTGGTAATCCCCTATTTCCTGCTCTGTCTTATAACAATTATAAGTTGAAGCGGGACCAACGTTCCCCAGCTCAGTATAACAAGCGGGTTCGGTCAATATATCCGTATTATTTTCTTGATTAAGGCGTGATATGGTCGCTACCTGGAGAGAGAGAGAAGAAAACACTCAGCGTATGCTTTTGCAAATTAGATTGGTTATCTAATATATCTAATCAGGATGTCTCCCACTGTTTTAGTCAAATCTTCCTTCAAACCCTAAAAGGAAAGACTAGCCGGGATTAATTACACTCTACAAGTTCGCCAATCTTTCAGCCAGGCCAGTGTCGGTACTTTGAGGGAGGTTCCCCGTGCTTTCGCACCGACCTAATTAAAGTAAACCTCGTTTTCCCAGGGGCGTAACCCCGTTAACACCTTTCTAGACACCTACTTGATCGGCTAATTGTAATGTGTAAAATTCTCCCAGGAGTAACTCTTACTCGCAGCGGGTATCGGGATCCAACTATCTCATAGAAGGCATGCAATCTCATTGCAAATTTCAACACTTGAAATTCCCAATAATATTTTACCCCTAGCGTCCTATGACCTTGACGAATGCCAACAAACCATAGGCTACTAGTCAAGTTCAACCCGTTATTTCCTGATTGAATTAAATCCACCCGCACGACCCTTGACGAATGCCAACAAAGTCGCACGACTACCCTAACTCAATCGCATCAAATGCTTATACAGATAAGCATAAATAGCTACCGCACACTACGCCTTGACGAAAGCCAACAAACGCAACTCGAATACTATGAAGTACTTATATGAAATGACGGAGGGCTACGACGGGTTTTTTCAGAAAACCCTTTGCTTAATGAACTTGATATCGTTGTAGAATCGAGTGATTTTAAATGGAGTGTTTTTAAGGCTTTTCTAGTTTTGCTAAAGGGGTCACTCCCGGTGAAGGGATCGTCGGCCCTTTCCTCATCGAATAAGGTGCAGGATATATCATATATACCACTATGCAAAGCAAACACTATAAAAACAATCAAAAGACAAACCGAGTTTGTAGCATCTGCTAGTTTCGCTAAAGAGGTCACTCCCGGTGAAGGGATCTCGGCTCTTTCCTTATCGAATAAGGTGCTGGATGTTCTACAAGGAACACCGCTATGCAAAGCAAGAACTAGAGCTACCGGTTTTTAAACAAGTTTCTACAACATCTTAGGTTTCTTTTATTTCATTAATCTCATTAATGAAGTCCCATTTTAATTATGCTTCACAAGCATCACATTTGAAACGAAATCTGCAATATAACATATATCTCATATATATAATATAAAAATTCGTCTCTGGCAGTAATATGATCTCATCACAGAACATTGCAGCAGAAGAACATATATGAAATATTGGATATACTAGGACGTCCGTGTTTTAAATACGAGCCTGTATAAAACACGGATTCCACGGTCGTGATGAATAGCCAAACCCACATCCCTAGACCCCTACGAGAGCGGCAAGCAACACTGCCAATTCTAGGGTTAGGAGACCCGGTCTCGACTCCTCGAGATGGTCTCCCACTGGACCTTAGAACCCGGTTACTTGTGCTCCCCGCCTTGGGTCTACCTATCTGCGGAAAAGTAAATAATATACAATGGTGACATCATCCTCAGCCCGGAAGTGCCCCAATAAAAGAATATTACATACAAATGAATTTTACATGAATGAAAATGAAAAACTCTCATCTCACATAAAACCCCCGGCTATTCAAAACGCGACGATCCAATATAACATATCACAGCAACACATAATATCTCATATCATCAACGTAAGCAAGTATGCGTATCCCGATTGTCGTTGATGTATAGCAACGAAGCCGGCGATACACCACATACTACGCTTACGGTCACAGAAAAGAAAGTGTAAAACTACAACAGTTGGAATCCGCAACCTCCTTAGACATCACATGCCTAACCAAATGAATTTCTTAGACATCACATGCCTAAAAATTATAAACCCCGCATTTTAGTCTCATTATCGAAAACTCTTTTCAATATCAAGTCGGGCAATTCAACAAGATTCCCGACATCATGATCGAATGCTTGTCGCAAACTTTAGTAGACGGCCGCACCCCCGGATGCCGTCGACGAAGTGCACTAAGGCGGAACACCGCTGCCGCAAGCACCCGAACGGATGCTTTTGGCGACGGGGGTTCTCCTACAGTCACTTGGTCGGGGCTTTGGGGCGTGGCTGTCTGTTAAGTTTACCCGACGAGTATCCGCGTATGCTACGTGATTGCGACGGACTTTTGATCACAACAAAATCCTGTGGCAACCGATCACCTGAGACTGAACTGCTAGATTTATAACATTCAAATTAGTTATCTCATAACTACTTGTGGATTCCAAATATTGTATCATATTCCAGATAAATAGACAATGTTAAACTTTCCGATCGAATAATCAAACACCCAAGATTTCCCCAATATATCTCAACACTTGAAATCAGTTTAAAAACATCCATCACATGCCACAGTACTAATGGTCCAGCCGTAAAAGGGTCAAGCCAACGCCTCACATGTGGCACGCCGTACTGCCCCAAACCTTAAGGTTTAGAGGCAGTTCAAGACGGTCACATAATCGAGTTAAGGTTTGTTGTCTTCTAGAGGGTCCACCGCGTTACTTGCACGACTTAGAACGTTCTTAAACTCGAGAAAAAATCCAACTTTTGAAAAAATTTCCGACAGGGGAAAAAGTGAGTTATTGATATCCGTTCGAACTTTTTAAAGTTTCTAAAAATTACCCGGACAAACTAAACAAAGTTAAATTATCCGATCGAATCAACAAGTCCCCAATACAACCCTAGAAAACTCAACACTTGAGTGGAATTAAAAATTCCCAGAAAAAAATGACAAGAAAGGACCTAAGAATAAATATATGAAGTTTCAGGGACAAATTCACAATTTTGGCCGCGGAACCTCGGCCAAACCCTTGGTTTGGCCGCGGTTCCGCGGTCATATAATCGAGTTAATGGACCGTACTTCACAGTAATTCTTAGTTTTTCCTGCTCTATTTTATGAGAATTTTTAATACAGAAAAAATCAACTTTTTGAAAATTATCCAGAGAAGGGTTCAAATTAGGGTTTCGGGGTTCGATCGGACTTTAAACTTCGTCTAGACTTCGCCCAAAGCTCTAGCTTGGCTCTGATACCACTGTAGGGTTGCTAGGCACTGCCACAAGGGTCTACAAGGCATCAACCATGCCCGATTAAAAAATTAGCCGTGCCGAACAACCCAAAGCCGGATCTATAAACTAGAGTTTATGCGAAAACAAGCATGTTAAACACTTTAAGACTAAGTGAGAGGGATTACAACCTTTGTAGATCCGGTCCTTCACTTCAATAGCTCCGTGTAGATGTCCCCTTCGCTGCGATCGTGAACTCCGGACTCTAGAGAAGCTCCACAAGAAGAACGAACGTGCTTGCTTCGATGACTTCGAGGCCGAAGATGATCTACGTCGGGGAGACACTAACTCAAGCTATTCCTTCACTAGGTCATGAACTTTGTGAAGAGAACACATTCTACTACATGGCAAGTGGTAGAGGATGAAGAAGTAGGAGGTGGGCTCACTTTAGAATTGATTTTCTCACATTTTTCCTCATAGCACCATTAGAGCTTGAAAGCTTTTTCAAGAAGCTTGACGAAGAAGAAGAAGAAGGAATAATTTCATCATATGAATTATGTCCCCCTCAATAATGTAACCATGGGTGAGTTAAGTTATCATTCTTAACTCATGTAGAGAATTAACCAAGGTATGCGGTTAAGGGTTGAGTTAACTAAATATCCTAAAGAATGACAAAAGAGTTGACTTTGTCAATGTTTCCACAAGCTTCATGAAAGCTTGAGAACTTTGACAAAGTCTTTCTCTTTTTTTATTCTTAAGATATAAACAAAACCCTAATCTTGGTATAAGTCTTATACACCCATCTTTGATGTATCATCAAGCATGACACAATCATATGTACACAAATATATACCACATATACACTTATGCACAATCAAGTGAGAAAATAAATCTTAAGTGAGCTAATACTAGTTAATGTAATGTAATATATCAAATATATAATTATACATTAAATTATTAAATCAACTCTTGATTTAATAACCCGGCTATAACCGACTAATATTTTGTGTAACAACTTATCGAATCAACACATGATCCGATAACCCGGTTGTATCGCATACAACCGATCAATGTTGCAAATCGCGAGAATAGAATACGGTATCTCATATCGTATCAATCTCGGTCCCGCACATATCACATATGTGCTCCTACTCCGTTTCGCTTGAGCCAGAAAACCCCTGTGTAGGACTCTAAAGACTCGTCAATACGCCGGCAGTAGGTGATGATCATATCAAACACCCACAAGCCGCAAGCGGTCTGCTAAACGTAACAGCCACCCGGGTATTGAGCGATCAGAAGATCAACAAGAAAGCCTGTACATTTTCCTGTGAATCCAATCAGTAACACTCCCGTACAGTCCGGTCTCGTCGTCTGATATGTTGCATATCTCGCCTAGGGGTGGTAAACGTCAGACCCCAGTAGCTCGATAAGTCGTGTCGATATGATGTCTATAACAGTTCGAGAAACTACTGATAACTCTTACCAATAAATCTCAGCAACCCTGGCCAGGGATTTCTGGTTATAGCCAATCGAACACAGCACAACATCAACTCCCTATACCGGGAGAGACGAATCCCCTCCTATCGCTCATTGCCTCCATGTGATTCGGGACTGTACCCAAAAGCCACCTTTTTGCACGCCCTCTTGGACGTGGTATGATGGAAATCAAAGCACAGTGGGAATCACACAAGACTCTATGACGATCTCAAGTCAACAGACTACTCTGTACCAGTGTCACCGGAGAACTGCTATCTGACGTGAGGTATAATACCATCTGGGAGTTCTCGGCGAGTCCGTCCAGTGTACCCAGTCTCTACTGAGCACCCGTACACCATCCTTGATGTCAAACACTGATGGATATGGGATCATCCATCGCCCATCATATGGGTCAAGATGCGTATACGCTAGTCTACTCTGGTGTATCGATGCCCTGTCTCGATACACCCTCGACTAGGAACAGTTATAGGATGTACTCGTCGACTACCGTGGCCTCACTAGTATGATCTCATCATAGTCCCAGTAGTCGAGTACATATCCTAAGGGCTTTATCAACATGTAACATAGAGACAATCAGAATACATGTTAAGATAAAGAATAACCAGATAGCGTACTATCATGTCGAGCAAGAAAGTCCTCCCTATATATGTCCAAGCATCCATTACAATATACATCGTATGTACAGTAATGGCCTCTAGGGCATACATATAACTAACACACACATATCATACCGCGCGCGCGCGCGCGCGCGTGTGTGTGTGACAACATAAATCCAAAGACCCACAGCTAAGAGAAATAGGGCTAAGGGTATACCTTCCTACGAGTACGCTTATTCTAACCTATAGTCTTTTAGAACCCTATTTGCTAAATATCCATATCCAACATTTAAATATAAACATAAATATATATAAATACCATAATCTACGGTTGCGGGGGTGCTATACGCCATCCACCCGACTTCCCCTGTAAATATATATCTACTCACCTACTATCCTCGTTTTAGCCGAAGTCAATGAACGCCTTGCTCTCCCTTGTTGTCCCGAAGTCCACGCGAAGGTACCTACAGTTCAATGCATATCGTATCGACATCAAAATCAATTCCGAAAACCGATACGGCAAACAAGACATACATAGGTTCGAACCTATGGTCTACGCATGCAAGAGTAACCAAACAACCCTCGACGTTGACATATAAACGTCAAACGATCGAGACAAAATGCAAATACCAAAACTCAAGTTAATAAAAGTCGCAAAACGAAAACAGTAACTCAGAAAAACACTCCCAGACTTTACCCTAGGTGAAATTAAAACATTCTGCACATAGGGTAGGTCTATTTATCAGATGATTCAGCTGTCGACCAAAAATCACACCATAACTATGAAATCTGGCTGCAAACTGCGGCCATATGTCACGCCCCGCTTCCCGGTGTACGGATAAGGAGACGTGACTAGACCCGCGACGTATTTACTCAGAAGTAAACACGTTAAGCGTAAATAAGCAATATAATATAAATGTACACAAGAAAAACATGAGATGTAAATGAACAACTTTTTATTTATTAAATAATCTTTACAATACAACTGAAAAGTAAATACAATGTGGAAAGCAATGCCTAAACAATGGCATGAATTGAAAGTAGAAGTATATACAAGTGACTAGAGCTCCGGGTTCTCGATGAACTGCTCCAAGTCATCTGAGCTGGGCTCAATCTTCAGAGAGTCAGGTCCTCCTGATAACATTCCAAAGAAAGAATAAAAAAGGAATGTCGTCAGCGAACAATCGCTCGGTAAGTCCCAAAGAGAGATAGAAATAGAATAAACAGATAAGAGAATATACTGGTCTAATGTATGATTGTTATGTTAACGCAGTTGTTTGTAGCTTGTTACAGAATATGCCAGTAAATATGAGAGGAGTCCAACTATTCCGTAGACTATGGTATACGGAGCAAAAGGACCCGTCAAGCCACGAGACAACGGCAACGGATATTCAGGTTTGGTGTATTAAAGTGACCACCATCATGCCACTTTTAACACATTCCGTACCAATCTACCCCTTTAAAACCCCGTAATGTATATTGTGTTGTTTTATAGATGTAAGACTTGCCAAAACCATGATATCAATTGTTCATGTAAACGGATAAGGATGTAAACAGATAGTCATGTAATCAAGTCAATGTATATCTATGGTTCGGTCAGTTCAAGTCATGTTGATATTTAATAGTATTCAGTATATATGGATTCATGATGTATTGGAGTTATATTTGAATTGTATGTAGATTGGAATTGTATTCAGATTAGACTCTGTCTGAGTCAGACACTTAAACAGAATTGGTTTCATGAATTAGGTTTTGGAGTTATCGGTAATTGTTGTATATGGACGGCAGGATTTGTGATTTTTTCCAAGCCAATTACCATTAATAACCCCGTTTTAGTTTCCTACATTAAATAGGCAAGCACCCACTTTCTCTGGCTCCTTGTGGCCCAAGAGAATTGGTCCTGCTTAAATCTATATTTACTAGGGTCCTTATTGTAAATTAATAAACTTGAGGGGGTTTTATGAAAAATAGTTTTGATAAACTTTCAAAATAAATCCCAAGCATTTATTTATCGTATTTAGGGTTTTCATGGATGTAATTTTTAAAAGTGAAGTATTCTAATGATTATAAATCTAGATTGAATAGTATATGGTATTTTAGTGTAAATTGGAATTGTATGGATTTGTGATGGTACATTCATGAAATTTGGGATTCCTTTGTTTAGAAAACATAGAATTTATTATAAATATAAAATAGATGTTTTGATAATATTTATATATATATAATTATTAAAAATAGAATTTATTTATTAAATAGAAAATCACATTATTCTTAAAAATTGTATTAAAAATTTCATCGAGATCGGATGCTCCGTGAAAAGATCTGCATCTCGCTCTACTAGTCCCGAGAATGTGTGATAATCCGCTCCATCCAAATCGGGTTCCCTAAAATGGGCTGTAGAGGTTTAATTGCAAGGAATTTAATTAAAACAATTTAAAGAATACGTTTTTTAATAGTTTAGGGTATTTTAATGTAAAATTGTATTAGCCACAAAAGTATGGTTTTCAAGCAATCGTGCTATGTCATGATGAGTATTGTGAGAGGTAGGTCATTACCTCGGGAGGTTTTTCTAAAGGTAATATGAGCAATTATGATAAAAGAATGTCGTAGGTAAACTTTGTGGTATTTAACTGTAAAAGTGTAATACAAGTTGCATAGCATGGTATTTTAAATTGAAACTTGTTCTCAATATTGGTTTATGGTTGCTAAACAATGTATAAAGAAATTGTTGATTTGTTATTAAGAAAAGTTGGGTTTTTAAACAAATTTAGAATCGGATGTCGGATTAACTCCACTTCCGACAAGTTTTGAAAAGAGAACTTTTTAGAATAGGAAAATAGAGGAGGAGAGGGGACTTATAGTTTGAAAAGAGATAGGGGAGGTATGGGAACAAGATGGAAGCTTCGTGGAGTCGTGGTGTCGCCGGAATCTTCTCGAATCGTCGCCGAAAAATGATCTTGGGCTAACTTCACTTGTATACTTCTTGGACATGGAAAAAGTTGATAGTTTTGATAATGGATTTCAGAATGGAGAGGGCTAGGATGTGATATTGTATTTATACGAGAAATTAGGGTTTTGAGAATTGAAGAATGGAATTAAAATGCATTAAATTTTTGGATTAATACCTCATTTTAATTCTCTGTTTAATTTTAGGAAAAACAAACAGTACTGAGGTTGAGGGGGAGGCCAAAAATTTTGAAGCATTCCCGACGGGGAAAACCGGTGGCGCCGGCCCAAATCCCATCTTCGCCGGTCGTTTGGTGGAGTTGGGTGCTTGGATTGGTGCCACGTGTTAGGGTCTGTTCATATATCAATTTCCACATGTTTGATTTAATCTGACTTTTCATTTTACATGTATTGCACGTGTAAACTTTTGGGCTTCCAAAAAGTTTTTAAAAAATCATTAAAAATAATATGTGGCAAATAGGATTCGATCACAGGGGTTATGTCACAGCATAGCAAGGCTTTACCAATGAGCTATAAGTGCTTTCTTGCTGTTCAAAATCAAATTAAATACTTATAGCGTACTCAGGATTGCAAATACTCCATTTAGTACTTTAACTTTAAACAAATTTCTGTACATTAAAAATATAGTCATTACATTCCACCCTCCTTACAAAAATTTCGTCATCAAAATTTACAATTATTTAAGGACTAATTTACAAATAAGAAAGGGTATATTGCACGCATGTCGTCTTATTTTTCCCACGTTGATTCTCCTGGTGAGTCTTTTCTCCACATCACTCGAACAAGTTTACTTCCTTATTCCGAAGTGACTTTACCTTTCTGTCCAGGATTTGAACGGGTTGCTGCTCACAAGATAAGTCTGTCTGTACAGTGAGCTCGGAGTGATCATGGATGTGGCTTGGGTCGCTCACATATCTTCGGAGTTGGGATATATGGAACATGTTGTGCAATCCTTCCAATGAGGGTGGAAATGCCAAACGATATGCCACTTCTCTGACTCATTCGAGTATGTCGAACGGTCCAATATACCTCGGACTTAGCTTACCCCTATTTCCAAAACGAATCACTCCACGGTTTGGAGAGATCTTTAGAAAGACATGATCGCTCGGTTGGAACTCCAAGTGTTGGCGCTTTGCATCTGCCTAGTGCTTTTGTCGGTCTTGGGCTATGCGCATTCGTTCCCTGGTAGCGCGAACTACATCTACAGTCGCCACTATCATCTCAGGTCCAAGGAGTTCCCTATCTCCGATATCGTCCTAACTTAATGGTGAATGAAACTTCCTTCCATAGAGCGCTGCAAACGGTGCCATTCCAATACTCTCTTGGTAGCTGTTGTTGTATGAAAACTCCACAAGATGTAGGTGATCTTCCCACGATCCTTCGAAGTCTAGCATACAACCTCAGCATATCTTCAAGGATCTGAATCGTTCGCTCAAACTAGCCATCTGTTTGTGGATGATAAGCTATGCTAAAGTTCATACTCGTTCCCAAGCTAGCTTGCAGACTCTGCCAAAATTGCGATCGGAATCTGGTGTCACGATCGGAGATAATGCAAACCGGTACTCCATATTATCTCACGATCTCCTGCATAAGTTCATGGGTATCAGAGACAGTACACATTGAAGAGTTAAATTTTACTTAGATTCAAACTTACCTACATATACTTCTTTGCTAGTGTATCGGTAGATTGGCCAACCCGAAATAGGATGAAGTGAGCCGATTTTGTGAGTCAATCCACAATAACCCATACTGCATCGTTATCCTTCGTGCCGCGAGGAAGTGTAGTCACGAAGTCCATGGTGATGTGTTGCCACTTTCATTCTGAAATAGGTAATGGTTGAAGTAGACCAGCAGTCTTGTGATGTTCAGCTTTTACTTACTGACACACCAAGCATTTGGCTACGCTTCTGGCTACTTCACGCTTCATTCTATGCCACCAGTAATGTTGCCATAGATCTTTGTATGTCTTTGTACCACCAGGATGTACTGAATATGGAGAGCTGTGAGCTTCTTTCATCAACTCTTCCCGAACAGGACCTTGTGGTACACACAATCTTCTTCCGTATCTCAAAGACCCGTCTTCGTGGATGATGAAGTCTGTTCTAAGTCCACTTTCTACTTGTTCTATGATCTTTTGCAGCTTGGCATCACTTGCTTGAGCTGCTTTGATCTGATTGACAATTGTAGACTGAACTTGTAAGTTCATCAAACTTGAAGCGTTACCTGGCATGTCCACTTCTATCTCCATCCGATGCAAATCTTGCTGTAGCTTCCACTTTACGGTGAGATTCATTGATAGTGGTTAGCGACTAAGTGCATCAGGAACTACATTCACCTTTCCTGGATAATATTGTAGGTTGATGTCGAAATCCGCCATAAGTTCTAACCATCTTCTCTGCCGCATATTCAGCTCTTTCTGAGTAAACACATACTTCAGACTTTTGTGGTCTGTGTATATATCTACCCATTCTCCAAGAAGATAATGGCGCCAAATCTTTAGTGCAAATATAACAGCTGCCAACTCTAAGTCATGCGTTGGATAATTGCGCTCATGAATCTTCAACTGTCTTGATGCATAAGCTACAACTTTACCATGTTAATGTAGAACACATCCTAATTCCTTACCGGATGCATCGCAATGCACAACGAAATCTCCAGATTGGTCCGGTATGACGAGAATAGGTGTTGATGTCAATCTTGACTTGAGTTCTACGAAAGCTTGTTCACATGCTTCTGACCACACGAATTCTTCATCTTTACGTGTGAGCTTGGTCAGGGATGCTGCAATCTTCGAAAATCCTTCAATGAATCTTCGATAGTATCCCGCTAATCCTAAGAAACTTCGAATGTCCTTCACTGTCTTTGGTGTCGGCCATTCGCTTACTGCTGATACTTTGGTTGGACCCACAGAGATTTCTTCACCTGAAACGATATGTCCGAGAAATCCGACTTGTTCTAGCTAAAACTAGCACTTGCTGTACTTGGCATATAGTTGATACTGTCGCAAAGTCTCCAGGACAATCCTCAAATGTTCAGCGTGTTCCTTCCGACTCTTAGAATACACCAGGATTTCGTTGATGAATATGACAACGAACCTATCTAGGTACTCTCAGAAGACCTGGTTCATCAGATTCATGAATATGGCTGGTGCATTGGTCACTCCAAATGGCATCATGAGAAACTCATAATGTCCATATTGAGTCCTGAATGCCGTCTTCGGAATATCAGACTCTTTGACCTTCACCTGATGATAACCCGAACGAAGATCTAATTTTGAGAAAATGCAAGACCCACTTAGCCGATCGAACAGATCGTCGATTTGCGGTAGCGGATACTTGTTCTTTATCGTGACTTCGTTTAGAGCTCGGTAATCAATGCACATTCTGTATGAACCTTCCTTCTTCTTTACAAGCAAAATTGGAGATCCTTAACTTGAAGTACTGAGACGAATCCATCATTTCTGCAGAAGTTCGTCCAGCTGAGTACGGATCCCCTTCAAACCTTCTGGACTTAAGTGATATGGTGCTTTGATCACCGGTTGTGCTCCAGGTACTAAATCAATTCTAAATTCAAGAGCTCGATCAGGAGGCAAACCTGATATGTCTTCAGGAAATACATCATCGAACTCTCAAACTACCTCTGGCTTATCTTCTCCCGCCTTTAGAGTTGCAATCACCGCCTTCTTCGGTTTTGCTTTGTATGTGCTAGGCTCCAGTGTACGGTCTCCACTTTTGAAATAAAAGACCGGATGCTCTGGAATCTCGAACACTACTCTCCTTTGACGACATTCGATGGTAGCGTAAAAAGTTCGTAGCCAGTCCATACCCAAGACTACATCGAAGTTCGGTATGTCCAGCACCTTGAAGTCGGCATCAAATTCTCTGCTGCAGACGACCACTAGACACAGGGCGTATCCCATTGTTGCCTTTAGAACGCCGTTCTCTGAACTGACACTTCAGCTGGATACGAGTGGTTGTCCATCGAAGTTGCCTTTAGATCTGCATCTCGCTCTACTAGTCCCGAGAATGTGCGATAACCCGCACCATCCAAATCAGGTTTTCCAAAATGGGTTGTAGAGGCTTAATTGCAAGGAATTTAATTAAAACAATTTAAAGAATACGTTTTTAATAGTTTTGGGTATTTTAATATAAAATTGTATTAGCCACAAAAATATGGTTTTCAAGCAATCGTGCTATGTCATGATGAGTGTTGTGAGAGGTAGGTCATTACCTCATGAGGTTTTTCTAAAGATAATATGAGCAATTATGTTAAAAGAATGTCGTAAGTATACTTTGTGGTATTTAACTGTAAAAGTGTAATACAAGTTGCATAGCATAGTATTTTAAATTGAAACTTATTCTCAATATTGGTTTATGGTTGCTAAACAATATATAAAGAAATGGTTGATTTGTTATTAAGAAAAGTTGGGTTTTTTAACAAATTTAGAATCGAATGTCGGATTAACACCACTTCCGACGAATTTTAAAAAGAGAACTTTTTAGAATAGGAAGAGAGAGAAGGAGAGGGGCCTTACAGTTTGAAAAGAGAGAGAGGAGGTATGGGAACAAGATGGAAGCTTTGTGGAGTCGCGGTGTCGCCGAAATCTTCCCGAACCGTCGCCGGAAAGTGACCTTGGGCTAACTCCACTTGTATACTTCTTGGACTTGGAAAAAGTTGAGAGTTTTGACAATGGATTTCAAAATGGAGAGGGCTAGGATGTGATGCGGTATTTATACGAGAAATTAGGGTTTTGTGGATTGAAGAATAGAATTAAAATGCATTAAAGTTTTGGATTAATGCCTCATTTTAATTCTCTGTTTAATTTCAGGAAAAACAAACAGTACTGGGGTTAAGGGGGGAGGCCAAAAGACTAGGGTTAAAATTTTTGAAGCATCCCCGACGGGGAAAACCGGCGGCGCCGGCCCAAATCCCATCTTCGCCGGTCGTTTGGTGGGGTTGGGTGCTTGGATTGGTGCCGCGTGTTAGGGTCTGTTCATATATCAATTTCTACATGTTTTATTTAATCTGACTTTTCATTTTACGTGTATTGCAAATGTAAACTTTTGGGCTCCCAAAAAGTTTAATAGAAAAATTCATTAAAAATAATGTGGCTGATGGGATTTGAACACAGAGGCGATGTCACAGCATTGCAAGGTTTTACCAATGAGCTACATGTGCCTTCTTGCTATTCAAAATCAAATTAAATACTTATAGCGTACTAACGGTTGCAAATACTCCATTTAGTACTTTAACTTTAAATAAATTTCTGTATATTAAAAATAGAGTCGTTAGACTTAGGGAAAAAGGCTTGGGTTTCTAGAGTAGCTTCCTATATGCTTGTTCGTCTCACTGTGTTTGCAAAATATTTTTTAGAGTCTTCTATTCAACCCAGATTCCAATTGATCACCACAATTTAACCAAAAACACGATATCGGAAAATTCCAAGTTCATGTTCGGGTTTCTAAACTCAAGTTTAGTCCAGAATTCTATCACTAAAAGGGTTGTGTCCACTAATTAAATCTCAAATACACCACCACAACTCAAAACATCTCATAAACCTCATCTTAAAATTTTCCAAGATCATAAAACTAAACCTTTTTAACTCTAAACTACACTTGAGCTTAGGAAACTTAAAACATAGAAGAATGGTGAAGGTTTTATCTCATGGAGTAACTAAAGAAAGATGATCCAAAGTGCTCAAAGTCCCAACTTGACTTCACCATGGAGTGTAAGTTGAGATTGTGGTCATTTTTAGTGAAGGTGGTGTGAGGTTTTGGTGGAGATTTGGGGATGGTTTGTGGTGGTAGAAAAGGTGATGGAGGATGGAGGAAGAGAAGAAAAAATGAATAAGAGGATGAAAAGGTGAAGAAAATTATAAGATGGTGGGTCAAGATGCTAGAACCTTCTCACTCACTCTCCCATGCTCCCTTGTCCCCACCATTTTTATCTTTTATTTTTCTTTTCTAAAAAAAAATAAAAAACCATTTAAAACAAATGAAGCCATGATTATATAAATGTGGGCAAATGTTGCAACATGTTATGTTGCATGTCATGATACATGAACATAGTTAATACATAATTAGTAAAATATTAATCAAGTTTAGCATTTAAACTTGTATACAAATAATTGTATAATAATTTATAAAATGGCCAAATCAAATAAATGCTTTCATAATCAATAATTCATTTTATTTCCAAATATTTTCCAAACTATATCGATAATCATACCATTTCATTAAAACTAATTTCCATACTTTTTTATAATATTAATAAAATTTATTATTTTATTTATTTAAATTTCAAAAATAATATTTTATAGTTTTGAAATGTTGCACCGTCGAAATAGTTTTTTTCTTATCGGGTAATTTCTGTTGAAATATATAAGTTTTTTAAATTAAAAAAATTGTTTCAGGAATCATTTAAAAATCATTTTCTATATTTCGACGGGAAATTGCCGTCGAAATAAGTTTATTTCGATGGGCCAGTTCCATCGAAATAGTCTATTTCGACGGCAATTTCCCGTCGAAATATAGTGGATTACAGTAAAAAAATTTAAAACGGCCAAGAAAATTTCCAATTCAATCTATTTCAATTTAATATCGATTCCATTCCAGTCAAATAACGATTCTAATACAAATTCCATTCCATTCAAATATCGATTATCCAAATACGATTACAATACATAATATGCGTTACTTTACAATCTTAAGATCATAAATTTACAAAAGTGAAAAATGAAAATTCAACGGAGGACGAAAGGTGGGAGAGTCGATCACGAAGGAGGCGCTCATGAATTTCCTGGGTAAAGCCCCTGCGATTAAAAGTTTAAAATACATGAATTAGTATAGATATTTTATATTAATCAAATGTGTGTGTGCGCGTGCTTATTTGTGTGCGTGTATGTATGTATGCTTGTGCGCGCGCGCATGTTTGTTTGTTTGTTTATATGTATGCTTGTGCGCGCGCGCCTGTTTGTGTCTGTGTGTGGATGCATGTGCGCACGCGCGTGCGCGTTTATGTATGCATGTGTGTGTATGCATGTGCGTATGTATGTGATATGTGTGTATGTATGCATGTGTGTGTATGTGACATGTGATATGTATGCATGTGTGTATGTGATAAGTGCGTATGTATGCATGTGTTTGTGTACGTATGATTGTGTGTGTATGCATGATTGTATGTGTTTGTGCTATGTGCGTATGTGTGTATATATGTAAGGGTTATCAAACTAACCGGAGGTACGAGTCTCCCATCTTGGACGTACACATCGATAAGATTAAGCCTCTGCTCGAGAGTCCAGCCAACAAATAGATCGGCAGTGAGAGCAGGAGCGGGAGCGGGAGCGGCAGTCGATCGGCGTGAGGAACCGCCGGATTCCGGCGGCTGCTCCTGGGTTGATCCATAAAATACAGGGGTCATGGTCCTAAGAGTCCTGGTCTGTATCGGCATCTCTGAAAATGATTCGTCAGCCGGCTGAAACCTAGGGGGTGGATGCCCGGTCGGCTGGAAAGGAGTGTTATACTGACGCGGAGTGATCTTGGAGGACACGCACTGTACTTTCCCATGAAGATCTATCCTAAATGCCGTGAAAGCCCTATCTATGATGAATATTCTCTGCGCGTTATTAACCGAGTGTCCATGCTCCGTCTCCATCGCCTGGATCAACCGATCTCTCTCAGCCGCCATCGCCGCATGTTTGTACAAGAAATGTATTACTGTCATTCTAAAAGCTACACAATAATTATTCTAAAATAATTAAGAAGCTTGGCATATGTAAAGTCTTACATATATCTCATGTGCCTCAATCGATGCAGGCGCGCCGTCGTCCCGTACAAATTGAGCCCAGTAGATTTCGATACGATCAAGGGACTCTCCACCATGACTTTCTTCCTGCATATAACATTTAGAAAGTTCATATATAAATTTCTAAGATAATTTTAACGTATTAATATCAAATACGATAATTATGTGTTCGATGGCAACCTACTGGGAACTCTTGCTCCCACCCCTATAAACATCGTGCAACTGAGCGCGAGATACTTTTCCTTGCTCGCTCTTCTCCTGCAGTTACATCAAATATTGTTTACTGAGTTGCAATAAAATAGTAAAAAGGTATCGTCAAAGGCATACCTCTCCGGACAAGAAATGATCGACCAAGGCATACCAGTATTCGTCAGACCAATCTGGATCCGGCTTAATCGAATACATCTCGTCCGGTGAAGCGTAGTTTTCAAGCTTTCTAAAGATTTTGTTCTTATGGCCTCTCCAATTCTTCACCATATGACTACACATCTTATCATAAACTGCACGTTCATCGTAAACCCTCTGAGGGCCCTCTACGCCAACCCACTGGAACTCGAACCGAGCCTGCGAAACGGGATAATTCATCATTGTATGGGTATTTTATAGTAATTTAGTAAATGTGTATATATATATATGTCTGTGTTTGTGATATACACGTATGTGTGTGTACATGTGTGCATATCAAAAAAATGCAGTATTGAATTGTATAAAGAAATCTAACCATCATCTTCCATACAACGACTTGTTTCTTTAGCCCTAACGCTTCACTGTCCCAATCTAGGACCTCCCACTCGTCATCTTCGTCTTTCAACAAATGAAGTATGAGGTCCTCACTGTTCACCATCGACGACATCATCTTTTTCACTTCTTTACTGGCTCCTGTCACAACGTCCCCTGTGAATGCAAGATATACAATCGGTTTGCCAGGAGCGGTAACATCCTCCTCCATATATCACTGGCCTATGTGGGTCCTCTCCCAGTCCGTTTCTTTTTCTGAGAGGAGTTCCCCTTGTCTCCGGTAGAATGATCGGTCCTACTATTTGAACCTTACATATCTAAAACAATTTCCTGGAATATAGTTTAATATGTTAGATAAAAAAATAATAGTGAAAATTATTGCTAAAAAAATATCATACATGAGCAATAAATGGTGGAAATAATATGCGGGGGGAAAATGAAATACGGAAATAATATAAATTAACTTGAAAATCCTTGTACATTATAATTCGAAACTGTAGGAGATAATATGTACAAATAATATGCGGAAAAAGATAAAATGTATGAAATAATATGCAGAAAGAAAGATGCAATAAATTATAAGTTTCACATACTTAAGTTATGAGTATCATACTAGAGCGAGTTAATATATCAAGATATTTAAAGTATTAATTCGACTTCTGGTTCTACAACCGCCGATGGCACATCAGAGACTATTTCTGGCTCTATGTTTGTTCTTGATAAACCGTTGTTGAATTCGATTGGAATAGCATCATCTTGTATAACCGGGATTGTAAGACAACTAATCTCGCTTACATCACTTTCACCCATGTTGTAATAGTTTCGTAGATTCATCACAACAGCAACATCCCACTGGGCATCTCTAGGAACTGCAACATAAAAGCATTGACGAGATTGTCTGGCAAGAATATAAGGCTCTTCACTAAAAGTGAGTTTCGATGAATTGAGTAAAAGTAGGTCATTTTCAACTTTGAACCCAGTATGTTCATGATGGACATCGTACCGCAGACACTTGAACATGACAACCGTCTGTTCATGATAACGCACTCGAATTATTTTTTAAGCACCTCGTAATAGTCTACTTTTCCCGTGGTTGGATTTGAATCTCTAGAAAATGAATATCCAGTAACGGTGGATGTGACAACTATGCTGCAATTCTAAAACTTTTTATTTTGATCTTTTTTTCTGGAGTGAAATCTAAATCCGTTAACAACGTAACCGGAGAGGTACTCAGCTTGTTCATCTGGAACATATGCTAGCGCTTTTATATCTTCTAAAACATGTCTATCATTGGGATTTCTTTCAACCTATTAGGGTAAAACGGATTAAGTTGTTGTTGGGGTCAAAATTTGCACCCCGGTTGACCAAGTAAAAGTCAAGGTCAACTCCAAACCAGGTGGGCCCAAGCCCAAATCAAGTGGGCCCATGCCCAAGTCGAGCCCCGCGACCAGCCTCCCCCATGCCAAAATGAAATCATATAATAAATAATTTTTATGTAATTTTTTTTATGCATGAATGGGCATAAAGCCAAATTTTGTAAAGCCCATGGTTTATATGTAAAAAGAAATAGCACATGAGGCATGGGATGAGAAAAATGCCATTTTGTAAAGCCCAATAGGATATATGTAAATGTGTAAGCCTATATAAGGCAACATGACGATGAATAACAAAAAAGACTTTTCATTCTGTAAAAAAACTCTAGGGTTTTTGTGCCTCCTTCTTCTTTCTCAAGGTTCTAAACCTTCTCCTTTCTTTTGAATTAAATCAAGAGTTTTACTCTTCCTTTTCCAAAACTAAATAGTTTGTCACCATAAAACCCACAAAGGGGAGCTCAGATCTTCCATTAGATCTCAAAAGGGGAGATTTTTAAATCTCACCCCCTTTCTCCAAGATCCAGCCAACCGACAGGAAGAAGAAGGAGACCCATCTCCAGAAATCCCATCTTGGGAAGATCCAGAGCCAAAGGGAGAAACAAAGCAGCCCCCTTTGATCATTTCTAAATTTTTTTTAGGAGTATAACTCCATTCAAGATCCATTGGAGTTTAACTCCATAAGTCAAATTGAGAGCACAGCTCCCAGTGCAGGGACCAAGTCCCTTTTGCTGCTGGCGCACAGCGCCCGCGTGCCTGGCACGTGGGGCGTTGGCGCCTTTTTCCACGCATCGTTTGGATGCCCTTTCCCTTTATATATATATATATATATATATATATATATATATATATATATATATGCATACACACACACACCACGACACTGTCCCTGTTAGAAAAAAATTTCTAACGGGGCGCTGCAAGCCCCCTTGACCCTATAAAAACTCTGCGGGCCCCCCGATATATCCAAAACCCCTTCAAAACACAACACTGCACATTGAGTTCACATGACCTGTTTAACCCGTCAATCTGAGATTCTCTCGCTCCAAAAGCCGAAAGGTAATTAACGGCAGCTTAGTCCGCGGCTGCCGGAGATTCGGATCCCCACAATCAATAAACCCCCGCCTGCCCTAAACAGGGGGAATCTGTAATGCGCCTGACAAGCGCGCACGTATTTCCATCTCAATGGGGTGACGAAAAACACCCTACAGTTGTGTGTGTGTATCAGCATGAGTTGTAGTTTAGTTTTTATAGTTTACAACTTACACGTGCTTTCAACCAAGCGGGAAAGTGTTTATGTCGCTCCTTATCGATATCCAATTGCCGAGTTCGTTTAGTAGGTGGACGGTATTTAGCATTCCATACGCTGTATATATCTCAAATAAATATTTAATTTTGACTTGAAGATATTCTATAATTATGTTAAGAAAAAAGTTATAAATACTTACCTGATAAAATTGTTCACATCTGAACAGTTAAATAAAACGTAACGGTGAATCATGTCGAGCTGCTCAGATGCAGTGTGACCCGACTTCACTTCCTTTCATTGGGTCTGGAAGACGGATATTACAGGTTTATTATCAACCATGTTCTCATTACGTCTCGGCCTATTAAATGCAGTCGCAACACTCTCTAGATATATAGAATATAACGTCATACATTCCTCCGCGAGAAACCCTTTAGCGATCGACTCTTCAGGACGACTCTTGTTACGGATGTACCGTTTTATTTTGTACATGAATCTGACGGAAGCAAACAAATTTAATTCGTTTTATTATAAATATTCAATTTATTATGAACAGTAAAGAGTTGTTATATAAGTTTTACCTCTCGAATGGATACATCCATCGATAATTCACGTGACCACCTAAACGCGCCTCTTGATCAAGATGAACCATGAGATGCAACATTACGGTGAAAATAGAAGGCAGAAACAATATCTCCATTCTACAAAGTATACAAGGTATTTTATTCTTCAGGGTTCTAAAATCGTTTGCCGAATAATCTTTGGAGCAGAACTCTCTGAAGAAATGACACAAATCAGTCATAACTGATACAACGTTGTTATCTGGTAATGCCCTAACAGCAATGGGAAGCAATGCTGCATGATCACATGACAGTCGTGACTTTTCAGGCCGACGAGAGTTTTCTTTTTTAAGTTTACGCATTTACTAATGTTCGCAGAATATGCATCCGGTACCCTTACTTGTTTAAATACCTTAAGGAAACTCGGCTTCTCATTATTGGACATCATGTGCTTTGCTGGTGGAATAGCCTATTTACTATTCTCTTTAGGAGTTGGATGTAATTCTGGTCGCAAATTCTTTGTAGCAAACCATTGTCGTATCGCTAATATGTCTCTGTTCTTGAATTTGATATTCAACAGGGTACCCAACAAGAGCTACATTCTTCTCGATGTGCATGACGTCCAAGTTATGGCGAAGATTAAGAAAACGCCAATACAGCAAATCATAAAATATAGATCTCTTTCTCCAATTATTTGATATCTCATTCGGAACAGTATGCTTTTATTTCTTACCAAAAACAACATTGATGTGCTCTACGTCCACAAACGCCTTTATCCCATTTGGCTCAGGAGGAGGGAACGATTCTCCTGCTCACCATTGAACTTGATTCCATTGCATCAATAAGGATGATCGATATCTAGCGAACGACGATGTCCAGTGTAACAGAAAATCCGATTTACTGGCATTTCACATACGGTATTCTTTTGACAACAGGGGCAATCACAATAACCTTTCGTACTCCATCCCGACAACATGGCATATGCCGGGAAATCGCTTATTACCCAAAGCAACGCTGTGCGCATTGTGAATCTCTCCTTTCTGTGGACATCATAAGCAACGATACCGGTCTCCCACAGCTCATTTAACTCATCGATCAACGACTTCAAATAAACATCGATATCAATACCAGGAGAGTTGCTTTCAGGGATCAACAGGGGCATTTGGATATAAGATTGTTTCATACTCATCCACGGCGGGAGGTTATAAACTACTAGTATAACGGGCCATACACTGTGAGATGCACCTCCTTTAAACGGTTCCAATCTATCGGCCGATAATCCAAGTCTAACATTATGAGCTTCCACGGCGAACGCGGGAAATTGAGCGTCAAATCTTTGTCACTCTTCACCATCAGCGGGATGCCGTAAGACTCCATCTTTCTTGCGACCATCTGTATGCCATGTGTAACGACTCTAAAATTCCTGTACATAAATTTCTTATTATTAAACAGAAATAGGTATTACAGTCTGTGTAAGAGTTAAAAATTAATTTTGTTAAATAAAAACAAGAAGCAACTTGTAGCTCACTGGTAAAACTTCTACACTGCTGCGACATAACCTGTGCATTCGATTCCCATCAGACCTAATTATTTTTTAGATTTTTTTTAAATTTTTCGAAAGCCCAAGAGTTGCACGTGCAATTCACGGAGAAACGAAAAGTTTCGGAAAAATCAAACATACGCAAATAGGAGTAAACACCCAACTTGACACGTGACACGAATCTCGAGATGGATCATCAAGATTTGACCATCCAAACATCCCAAATGGCCGGCACCGACGGTTGGATTACCCCCAATTGCCTCCGTGCTTTGCACACTTGACCCTTCGACTCCTCTCAACTCCCCTGTATTGTTTGATTTTCCTGCAATCAAACAGGGACTCTTCAATTCACCATTTAATACTATTTTAATTCTTTTAAACCATATTTTTAATTCTCAAACCATAATTCCTCCACTATAAATACCACCCTATGCCCTAGCTCTCCCCTATTCTAAAATTTCTATCAAAAATTCTCTCAAACTTTGCAAGTACCAATTGGAGTTAAGCACCCAAGTGGAGTAACAAGCCAAACTCGATGACCGACACCTTTCCGACGAAACCACGACACCCGAAGGCTTCCCCTTATCCTTGTTAATGCTTTAAACTTGTAACTCCATTCATCTTTCTCCCTTTCCATCTCAAAACAATTTTTAAAACAAATCGACAAAAGTGGAGTTATCTCCGATATAATCTTCTTTTTAATATTTGTAATGCATATGACAAGCAAATTAAATCAAACTAACCTTCTATACTGACCTTAATCTTATTTACATCATTAGCTTTTACTTTAATAATTTTTTTATGTGAAACAAACATATAACAGACTTTTTTCATTAAAATACCATGAATTTTAGTATAACCTTTCTCAATAACTAGTTTATCTATTTTTCGGAAAACTTCATGGGTAACGACCCACCCCACACGCACACCATGGTTTCGTAGCACGGTATTCTAGATCTATGGTTCATTTAAAGAATAACTTTTACATTAAAATACCACTCCTTTTCAAAACGGGTTTCTTTTAATCGGTATTTTGTAATTCTTGGCAAATACACCTCTACAACACTCGTTAGGGGACCCGCTAATGGATGGTGTGGATTATCGCACATCCTTAGGATAGTAGAGCGAGATACAGAACTCCTCACGGAGTATTCGGTCTCGAAAGGAAATAAAAATACGATTTTTAAGAAATACGGCTTTTCTAAAAAAATATTAAATTTTGGAAATTATATAAAAATATGAATTCGTATTTTCAATAAAGACATATTATAAAACTATATTTTGTTAAAATGAAAGATTAAAATTTTTAATAAAATGCCATTAAGTTTCCAAAAGAGCTAGTTTTCATAAAAACACTATAAACTTTTCAAAAAGGTAGGTCTATCACTAAAATACCACAAAAATTAAAATACATGTTCATGAAAACCCTAAATATTATAAATCATCCCCGATCTTTATTTTTAAACCATATTAAATTATTTTTCATAAAACCCCCTCGAGATATACAAACAATATTTAAGGACTCTAGATTAATATAGGTTTAAGCGAGATCAATTCTCTTGAGCCCCAGGGAGTCGGAGAAAGTAAGTGCTTGCCTATTCCGGATAGAAAAATTAATGGGGTTATCAAATGGAAATTGTCTTGGAAAAATACCCAAATCCTGCCGTCCATGTGCAGCAGTTGCCGATTTCTCCCGAACATAAGATTTTTAACAATTTATATCAATTCACATGAAAAGACCTAAACCCGAATCTAAACTCGAACATAAACTTGAACTCGAACTCGAACACAAATTTGAACTCTAACCTAACTCAAATCTAAACTCGAACATAAACTCAAACCCAATCTACTCGAACAAACTTGACTCGAACCAAGATTGCAATTGTTATGAATCACATATTACTCGACCCACTCGATCTCATTCTACACCTTTTGCAATCTATGGTTTTGATCAAGACATGTTAATCAATCAATCGAATCAATTAAGTATATTAACCAGTTATAATATATTATACTTGGGGTGTTTGGGATAGTTTCTTATATGAATCCAACGGAGGTTCAGGAGTCCCGTATTAACCTCTTTTTTTATTTTACTCGAATATCAGTCGGGTTAACTCATCTACAGCCTAAAACCCCGATGCTAACACATGAAATGGGCCCGTATTTTCTTGCTCCTGGGGCCCCACTCTTGAGCTCGTGAATACTTCTACGGCTGCGTTGATATTCACATTTGGAACTTAACGTTAACATAGAGACCATATAGAGACCTATAGTATATACTTACCCTTGAACATATACTCTTACTCGTTATATATATATTCTACACTTGTCATTTTCTTTACTCTTATTTTATCCTTGGGACTTACCGAGCGCTAGTTCGCTGACGGGCATTCCACCCACCTTTGTTCTCTTGGAATATTCGTCAGATACGGTCGAGACGGAGGAAGTGGACGCTACTGAGAAGTATTACGACCAGATAGCTACTCAGGACTACCTCAGCTTCACTTTTCTTCAGTTTATGTATGCCACTTGTTTAGGCATTTTCCTTATTGTATTTACTTTCTAGCATAAACCCATGTACTTGTAAATTTTGGAAGTTGAATGTAAATAAAAATATTTGTTGAAAAATTTTACAGTCTTCATTTATTCTTGCATTGTGTATTATTGTTTCAATGCGCTTAGTATATTTATTTAGGGAATGACCTTCTCTGAATAAATATACCGCGGGCTTGCCACGTCATCGTTTTCCATCTACTGGGAAGCGAAGCATGACAGGTTTTATTGGTGGCCCATGCATGCCAGTTTTGCATGAAGTCGTAAACAATATACCACAAGAATTAATGAATTCAACAAACATTTACATTCCTTGCATTTCGAATTCCTTGAATCTATACCTAAACTTATCCCACGCGACTTAGGTACAATCTTAGTAGCCACCCTACCTGCACTCACGCTTTTGGACACTGGGGCATCACATTGCTTTATGTCGCAACGGTTCGTCAAAACTCATGCGATCCCAGTGTTAGGGTTAATGTTACACCCCGATCGACCAAGTCAAAATCAATCAACCCCAAGCCAAGTGGGCCCACGCCCAAGTCAGGACCAAGCATGGAAGGGGCTGGATCCATGCCAAGAATGAAGCAATAAATTAGTTTAATGCAATTTTTTAGAAATAAATGTATGAAAAATGGGCTGAAAGCCAAAATTTTGTAAACCTCATGGCTTATGTGCGAAAAGAAATAAGCACATAAGGCATGGGATGGCATAAGTGCCATTTGGCAAAGCCCAAGGGGTTAGATGTAAAGTGTGTAGCCTATAACGGCAACATGATGATGAAATAAAGAACAACTTTTCCACTCTCTCAAAAATTAAGGTTCTTTGCCTCTTTCAGTTTCGGGCACTGCACCCAAAACTCTTCTCGGGAAAAGAGAGCCCACTTGAGGCAGAAGAATGGGCTCAAGTGATCGAAGATGATCTGGCAGCTGCTCAAGTGCCAGATGTTGCCTGAGTAAGAGTTGCTAAGTTGCAACTTACCGACAATGCAAGAATCTGGTGGAAGGCAGAGGAAAGCTGACTCACACAGCCAATTGAGTGGAAGACGTTTCGTGATCTGTTTGATGCAAAGTTCTTCCCTGAGACTGACCGTTTTGAGATGGAACAACAGTTCATCCACCTACAACAAGGTTCTATGTGGGTAAAATTGGTGGATGAATATGATGCTGAATTCATCATGCTTAGCAGGTAAAGAATTCGTATCAAATATTGTTCCGTTAAAACACATCTTTATCCTGACATCACATTTTATCAGGTTCATGGCACATTTGATCCCGACTGATGAGATTCGGGCTAGACGATTTCAATAGGGGTTAGGCCCGGAGATTCAGGCGGCGTTAGCCACAGGCGACTACCCGACTCATGAACTCGCCCTGAATGCAGCTCGCCGTTATGAAGCTGTGGTGAAGAAGAAGGGTAAGCCCCAAACAGCTGGAATCAAATGCCCTGCCACACAGATGTCAGGAGGAGCCTCTTCTAGGCCGACCTTTGCACCTAGGAGACCGGGAGGATCATTTAACCGGTCCAGTCCAGACTTCTGTTCTTACTACAAGAGGACTGGACACCTAGCTAAGGACTGCAAGCGTGCAAATGGCCTGTGTTTGGTTTGTGGCGCATCCAATCACACCATAGGAGCATGTCCATATCGTTTCAACACAGCACTGGCACCCAGACCCACATTCACAGACCCACAGCGGCCAACCACTCAGACTCCTGCACCCAGCCTAGCTTTCCTTGCACCAGCTCCACATGGACCTCATGCACAGTTTCAATGTCAATTCTATCAGGCACAGAGAAACATGCCTCAAGGGCAGAGAAACGTTCCCCAAGGACATAGGAATGTGCCTCCAGAAAGGAGGAATGTACCAAGACGTCAGGCTTTTACAATGACGGTCGAGGAGGCCGAAGTCATAGGACAAGTCATCACTGGTAAATTCCCCAATCCTTTCAATTTTTCAATCCTTGTGTATCACTATAACTTTTCCTATATTTAAACCTAACCTCACACAACTTAGGTGCTATACTAGTAGCCACCCTTCCCGCACTCGCACTTTTTGACACTAGAACTTCACACTGCTTCATGTCCCAACGATTCGTGAGAACGCATGTGATTCCCGTGAAGCTACTCATTTCAAGCTGGAATGTCAGTTCCGGGAATGGAGTCTTGAAAGAAACTATGGGGTTTGATCAGTGTCCAGTTGTAGTTTGCGAACGAGAATTCTATGCAAATTTCAAAGTACTGGACATCCCAAATTTCGATGTTGTATTAGGAATGTATTGGCTGGTAGTATTCTATGCTACTATTGACTGCCGTCAAAGGAGGGTAGTATATGAGATACCAAATCACCCAGTCTTCTATTTAAAAAGTGGAGATAGAACTTTGGAGCCAGGAAGCTATCGTGCTAAACCGAAAGTTGCAGAAGTGTTTTCTCCGCCGGCAAAAGGAGAAAAGCCCGAAGTAGTTCGAGAGTTCGAGAATGTGTTCCCTGTAGACATATCAGGTTTGCCTCCCGATTGATCTTTTGAGTTTAGTATTGATTTGCAACCCGGTGCACAACCTGTAATCAAAGCTCCGTACCGGTTAAGTCCGGAAGGATTGAAGGAGATCCGCATTCAGTTGGACGAACTCCTGAAGAAAGGTTGGATTCATCCCAGTACTTCAAGCTGGGATCTCCGGTACTACTGGTGAAGAAGAAAGAAGGTTCTTACAGGATGTGTGTGGATTATCGAGCTCTGAACGAAGTGACGATTAAGAACAAGTATCCACTACCGTGCATTGATGACCTTTTCGATCAGTTAAGTGGGTTTTGTGTATTTTCAAAACTAGATCTTCGTTCGGGTTATCATCATGTGAAGGTCAAAAAGTTCGACATTCCGAAGACGGCGTTTAGGACTCGATATGGTCATTATGAATACCTCGTAATGCCATTTGGAGTGACCAATGCACCTGCCATCTTTACGAACCTGATGAATCAAGTCTTCCGAGAGTACTTAGACAGGTTCATTGTCATCTTTATCGACGACATCATGGTGTATTCAAAGAATCGGAAAGAACACGCTGATCACTTACGGATTGTCCTGGAGACATTGCGACAACATCGGCTCTACGCCATGTACAACAAGTGTGAATTTTGGTTAGATCAAGTCGGATTTCTCGGACATATTGTTTCACGTGAAGGAATCTTTGTAGATCCATTTAAGGTGTCAGCTGTCAGTGAGTGACTGACACCAAAGACGGTGAAAGATATACGAAGTTTCTTGGGCTTAGCAGGATACTACTGACGATTCATTGAAGGCTTCTCAAAGATCGCAACACCCCTGACCAAGCTCACACGTAAAGATGAAGCATTCCTGTGGTCAGAAGCATGTGAAAAAGATTTTATAGAACTCAAGTCAAGATTAACGTCTGCTCCTATCCTCGTAATACTGGATCGATCTGGAGGATTCGTTGTGCATTGTGATGCATCCGGTAAAGGATTAGGATGTGTTCTATACCAGCATGGAAAGGTTGTGGCTTTTGCATCAAGACAACTGAAGGTTCATGAGCGCAGCTATCTAACACATGATCTGGAGTTGGCAGACGTCATCTTCGCACTTAAGATTTGGCGCCACTACCTTTTGGAATAACGAGTGGATATATACACTGACCATAAGAGTCTGAAGTATGTATTTACTCAGAAAGAATTAAACATACGGCAGAGAAGATGGCTAGAACTCATGGCGGATTTCGACATCAACCTACAGTGGAAGGTGAACGTAGTTCCTGATGCACTTAGCCGTCAGTCATTAGCAATGAACCTCACCGCTTAGTGGAAGCTACAACAAGAATTGCACGGCTTGGTGTTCGAAGTAGTTATGCCAGGTAACACTTCATATTTGATGAACTTACAAGTCCAATCCACTCTTGTCAATCAGATCAAGACAACTCAAGCAAATGATACCAAGCTACAAAAGATCCGAGAACAAATAGAAAGTGGACTTCGAATTGATTTCATCATTCACGAAAATGGATCCTTGCGATATGGAAGTCGATTATGTGTGCCAATCGGCCCCAGTTCGAGAAGAGTTGATGAAAAAACTCATAACTCTCCGTATTCGGTACACCTTGGTGGTACAAAGATGTACAAGGATCTACGGCAACACTACTGGTGGCATGGAATGAAGCAAGAAGCAGTAAGGAGCGTAGCCAAGTGTTTAGTGTGGAAGGCTGAACATCACAGAACTGCTGGTCTACTTCAGCCGTTACCAATCCTAGAATGGAAATGGCAGCACATTACCATGGATTTCGTGACTGACCTCCCTCGCAGAACGAAGAGTAACGGCGCAATATGGGTTGTTGTGGATCGACTCACCAAGTCGGCTCACTTTATTCCATTTCGAGTTGGCCAGTCAACCGAGACGTTAGCAAAGAAGTACATGGAGGTAAGCATAAATCTAAAGTAAGATTTAAACCTTCAAGATGTACCATATTTGATACCTATGAACTCATGCAGGAGATCGTGAGATTACATGGAGTACCTGTTTGCATCATCTCCGATCGTGATACAAGATTCTGATCATAATTTTGGCAGAGTCCGCAAGCTAGACTGAGAACAAGTCTGAATTTCAGCATGGCTTATCATCCACAAACGGACGAAAATTCCGAGTGAACTATTCAGAATCTAGAAGACATGCTAAGAGCTTATATGTTAGACTTCGGAGATTCGTGGGAATATCACCTACACCTTCTGGAGTTTTCATACAACAACAGCTATCAGGCAAGTATTGGAATGGCACCATTCGCAGCACTCTACGGACGGAAGTGTTGTTCACCGTTAAGTTGGGACGACATTGGAGATCGTGAACTTCTTGGACCAGAGATGATCGTGGCAACTGTGGACGTGGTTCGCACGATCAGGTAAAGGATGTGCATAGCCCAAGACCAACAGAAGCATTTGGCAGATGCAAAGCGTCGACATCTGGAGTTCTAACATGGAGACCATGTATTCCTGAAGATCTCTCCAAACCGAGGAGTGATCCGTTTTGGCAAAAGGGGTAAACTAAGTCTAAGATATATAGGACCGTTCGACATACTTGAACGAGTTGGAGAAGTGGCTTACCGTTTAGCACTACTACCCTCATTAGAAGGTGTGCACAACGTGTTCCACATATCCCAGCTACGATGATATGTGAGCAACCCCAGCCACATAGTTGATCACTCAGAGCTCAAAGTACATATTGATCTAACTTGCGAGCAACAACCAGCTGAGATCCTGAACCGAAAAGTGAAAGACATTGCGAAACAAGGAAGTAAACTTGGTCCGAGTGATGTGGAGAAAGGATTCGTCAGGAGAATCAATATGGGATCCAGAAGAAAACATACCTGCAAGATACCCTTATCTATTTGAAAATTAGTCCCTATGTAAATATAAATTTCGAGGACGAAATTTTTAAGGAGGGTAGATGTAACGACTCTGAAATCTCTGTACAGAAATTTTTCTGTTAATATACGGAAAAGTGTTTGACAGCCTATGTATGAGTTATAAGTCACTTTTGTTAAATAAAAGCAAGAATCAACTTGTAGCTCACTGGTAAAGCCTTTGCACAGCTGTGACGTAGCCTGTGTATTCGATTCCCATCAGACACGATTATTTTTCTGATTTTCCT
The DNA here is from genome assembly GCA_030015575.1 of Agapanthus africanus. NCBI lineage: Eukaryota > Viridiplantae > Streptophyta > Magnoliopsida > Asparagales > Amaryllidaceae > Agapanthus > Agapanthus africanus. The sequence goes on from JASDDO010000016.1 coordinate 23,266,099, forward strand.
TTTTAACATTTTGGAAGCCTAAAAGGCTGCACGCGCAATACACAGAGAAATAAAAAGTTCAGAAAAATCAAATATGTGCAAAATGGTGTAAATACAGAATTAATCAGGTGACACGAATCTCGAGGCATTTGCCTCAGATCCGACCAGCGTATTTGCCCTAAAGGTCTGCGGGGACGGTCAGATTAGCTTCAATGAGCTTCATGCTTTGCACACTCGTCTCTTCAACTCCCCTCAACTCCTCTGTACTATTTGTTTTCCCTATAATCAAACAGAGACCCTTCGTTTCACCAATTAACACCATTTTAATGTTTTTTAATCCAAAATTTTAATTCACAAACCCTAAGTCTCCACTATAAATACCACCCCATGCCCTAGCTTTTCACCATTCTAAAAATTCTAGCAAAAACTCTATCAAAAGTTCTTAAGTGCAAGTGGAGTAAAGTGGAATTAGCGGGCAACCTTCTTCCGTCGAAGATCGAAGCCGATTCCGGAGCTCCCGCGCCACCACGAAGTCCATCCCCTCTTCCTTAATCTCTTCTTGATATATTCAAACCGTAAGTCCCTCCCAAACTCTCTTTCTCTTCATTGAATTTCATCTTTAAATTCTATATCGGTAAAGTGGAGTTATTACCGATATTCTTTTTCTAAACCCTAGAAACTCCCTTTTTCTTTATATATTGATCAATCTAAGTTTACCACAATACTTTTAACCTTAAATATCAATGTTTATAATCAAGTTTAACCAAGAATCTCATGTGAAACAACCATAATTGGAATTTTTCATTAAAATACCTTAAACTTTATTATCACTCCTTTTCGTTTTCATTAAAACTATACTTTTAGGAAAAACTTCACGGGGTAACGATCTACTCCACACGTACACTTTGGTTTCATAGCACGATTCCTATTTGTATGTATTTTTGTTTCGTAGAATAATCTTTACAATAAAATACCACATATTTTAAAACCGGGTTTCTTTTAAAACGGTATTTTGTATTCCTTTGCAATTATACATCTACAACCCTTGTTAGGGGGTCGCTAATGGATGGTGCGGATTATCGCACATCCTGAGAATAGTAGAGCGGGATTCAGCACTCCTCACGGAGTATTCGATCTCGAAAGGATATACATACGGTTTTTAAGAAAAACGAATTTTCTAAATAAAACTAATTTTAAAAAAAATTAGTTTTATATAAAATTATTAATCCATATTTTCATTATATTATGAAACTATATTCTTATAAAAATGAAAGATTAAAAAATATCAATAAAATACCATCAAGTTACTAAAAATACCAGTTTTCAATAAAATACCATAAACTTTTAAAAGCTAGGTAATTATCATTAAAATATCTCAATAATCAAAACACATGCTCATGAAAACCCTAAGTAATACAAATTACCCTCGAGGTTTTATTTTTATTCTATATTAAAATATTTTTCATAAAAGCCCCTCGAGATATACAAAACAATATTTTAAGGACTTTAGTAAATATAGGTTTAAGCAGGATCAATTCTCTTGAGTCTCAGGGAGCCCGAGAAAGTGAGTGATTGCTTATTCAGGTTAAAAAACTTAACAAGAGTTATCAATGGTAATTGTCTTGGAAAAAGACACAAATTTTGCTGTCCATGTGCAGCAGTTGTCGATGACTCATGAACCTAAGAATTCAAGAGTTAAATCAGTTTACAAGTATCTGACTCAGTCTAAGTCCAACCTCAAACCTGAATCCAAAATCAAACATGAATACTTGATCATGAACATGAATACTTGAATTCAAACATCAATTTCAAACATGTATACTTGACTTGCTTTGCCCGAACCATGGTTATAACTTGACATGAACTTGACATGACTACTTGAATACATGATTACATCCTGAATATGAACCTGAACATTTTGTATCTATGGTTTCAGCCAAGACTTGTAAACATAATCTATACAATACATTACGCGGGGATAAAGGGGTAGATTGGTACGGAACGTATATCGTGGCACGAGAGGTCACTTAAAAGACACCTATATGAATTCTCGTGCCGTTGTTCCGTGGGTTATGACGGGGCTTTGTACTACATGTTACCATAGTCCATGGGGTAAGATGGACTCCTCTCGTATACATGAATACCTTCTTTATCAAACTACAAACAACCACGTTAGAATAACTATCATACACCAGTACTCGGTCATATACTTTACCTGTTCATTTCACTTTATATACTATCTCCTTTTTCTTCTTTTGGGACTTACCGAGCGTTAGTTCGCTGATGACATTCCTTTCTGTTTCTTTCTTTGGAATGTTCGTCAGGAGTATCGGACTCTGAGAAGATAGAGCCAAGCCAAGATGACTTGGACCAGCTTACCGCTCAGCCTGACTATTAGTTCCTCTGCACTTACTTTCAATATGCCATTGTTTATGCATTTGATTTTGATTATTGTATCTTTTATTTCAAACAGTTGTATGTAAAGTTGAATATAAATAAAGTTGCTGTTTCATTTTATTCACTTGTCATTCTTGTTCATTTTTATTTATTGCTTAATTACGCTTAACGTATTTATTTCATAGTAAATACGTTGCGGCCTGCCACGTCACCGTTTCCGTCTACTGGGAAGTTGGGCGTGACACCTCCCGATCGAGCTCTTGAATTCAGCATTGATTTACAACCCGGCGCACAACCAGTAATAAAAGCTCTATACCGATTAAGTCCAGAGGGATTGAAGGAGATCCGCATTCAGTCGGACAAACTCCTGAAGAAGGGTTGGATCCGACCCAGTATTTTAAGTTGGGAATCTCCGGTGCTACTGGTGAAGAAGAAAGAAGGGTCCTACAGGATGTGTGTGGATTATCGAGCTCTGAACAAAATGAAAATTAAGAACAAGTATCCACTACCGCACATCGATGACCTTTTCGATCAGTTAAGTGGATCTTGTGTCTTTTCCAAGATAGATCTTCGTTCGGGTTACCATCAGGTGAAGGTCAAAGAGTATGACATTCCGAAGACGGCATTTAAGACTCGTTATGGTCATTATGAATATCTCATAATGCCATTTGGAGTGACCAATGCACCTGCCATCTTTATGAACCTGATGAACTAATTTTTCCGAGAGTACTTAGACAGGTTTGTTGTTATCTTCATCGATGACATCATGGTGTATTCAAAGAACTGGAAAGAACACGCTGAGCACTTACGGATTGTCTTGGAGACATTACGACAACATCATCTCTACGCTAAATACAACAAGTGTGAATTTTGGCTAGATCATGTCGGATTTCTCGGACATATTGTTTTAGGTGAAGGAATCTCTATGGATCCAGCTAAGGTGTCAGCTGTCAGTGAGTGGCCGATACCAAAGATGGTGAAAAATATAAGAAGTTTCTTTGGCTTAGCAGGATACTACCGACGATTCATTGAAGGATTCTCAAAGATCGCAGCACCCCTGACCAAGCTCACACGTAAAAACGAAGCATTCGTGTGGTCAGAACCATGTGAGAAGGCTTTTGTAGAACTCAAGTTGAGATTAACCTCTGCACTTATTCTTGTAATACTGGATCAATCCGGTGGATTCATTGTGTATTGTGATGCGTCCGGTAAAGAATTAGGATGTGTTCTACACCAACAGGGAAAGGTTGTGGCTTTTGCATCAAGACAACTAAAAGTTCATGAACTCAACTATTTAACACATGATCTAGAATTGGCAGCCGTTATTTTTGCACTCAAGATTTGGCGTCATTACTTATTGGGAGAGCGAGTGGATATATACACTGACCACTGTTAGTTATGTATATGCCCTAGAGGCCATTATTGTACATATGATGTATATTATAGTGGATGCTTGGATATATATGGAGAGGACTTTCTTGCTCGATATGATAGTATACTATCTGGTTTCACTTTGTCTGAACATGCTGACTTGTATTGGTTTATTTTCTTGCTCTCACATGTTGATAAAGCCCTTATGATATGTACTCGACTACTAGGGCTATGATGCAGATCATACTAGTGGAGCCAGGGTAGTCCAAGAGTACATCCTATAACTGTTCCTAGTCGAGGGTGTATCGAGATAGGGCATCGATACTCCAGAGTAGACTAGCGTATACGCATCTTGACCCATATGATGGGCGATAGATGATCCCATATCCATTGGTGTTTGACATCAAAGATAGTGTACGGGTGCTGTTCATATCAGAAAATTGCATTCTAATACCGCTCATTCATTATCTAATTGTTGTATTTATCGGTATTATTGACCAGTGTCTGCTCAGTATTACAGATTACAGGTATCCATGACAAAATACTGGAAATGCATCCAACAACATGGACATATCACTTGAGGGAAGACACTGCGACCAGAAACGCTAACTGACCGATACTTCAGGAGTTCCTTTACGCAACAAGTTGTGTACACATTTTTTTCCTAAATGGTCCAACACAACAAGTGTGTACACAAGACTTTTAAGCACAGGTGGATATGATTTTATATGCAATCAAGGATATGATTCTATATGCAATCAAGGATATGATTCTATATGCATATCATATTATATGCATTCAAGACTAAAAAGCATGTGTTCAAATCAAAGGCAATCAAACAAATCAGCATGAGCCATAATGGGGCAGATATGAATATTTCTTTCTGAGCCTATAAATAGAGACCAGAGGCAAGAGGAAAGGGTAGCTTTTTTTCTTTAGTTTTTATCTTAGAATTCTTGTAATTTTTCTTTTCATTCTTGAGCTCTTGCCCCTTTGTCTTGACCTTGCAACTTCTCATTTAGAACTTGCAAGTTTAAGGCTTAGGTTCTTGACTTCAAGATCTCTTGTAACAAGTTTGTTCTTCAATAAAAGTTCATATTTTTCTTACATGTCTTGTTCCACTTTACATAATTTCAATTGTGAAATTCATGCTTTGCTTTGATCTTGCAACCTCTTAAGTGAGCTTGCAACCTTAAAGCTTGGTATTCGGATTCCACACGTTGCCGGGGATCGAACACTTGGAGATAAAAAGCTTGAACTCATCGGTTCTCTTTTCCTCTTTATTTCATTGCATGTTTTTATGTATCTTCTCTTTTCTTTCTTGTTAATTTGTAAATATGTGTGAGTAATCTTTTCACTTGTTAAGGGTGTAATATGTTAGATCAAATTCGAAGATTTTCTTTGTCCAATCTTTAAAACCTAAAAATTGCCTATTGAAACTTCGTGCAAATCACTCGCAACTCCGCTCACTAGGCATCCTATCCTACCACGATAGTGATGATTCCTAATCATGACCGGATTGCCCGTGGTTTGCCGAAGGCTAAAATCAAGAGATAACAACGGAAGGACAAGGGACAAGGAAAACGTATTTAGCGAAATGCCGCAAATACCGTATTTCAAGTTCCCTAATCCGCGTTGTTACCTATTGTTTTAGTGTCAATACCAAGTTGGGCTATAAGGAATTGGCAAACATCACTTTCATACAATCTAACTTATTACTACCCTTAACAAGTCCTTTTTATTCATATCTTTGTTACGACAATTAGTTAACCAACAAATCAAAACCCGGTGTTAACTCGTTAAAACAATATATAAAAACTTACCATCTCCCTGGGGACGACCCGTATTCATCGCGGATCGCTACAAGCGACACCGTTTTGATTGCGGTAATTTCAAAACTCTTTTTAAACACGACACGGTTAGATCGTGACAATCAAATGGCGCCGTTGCCAGGGAGACGGTAACGCTTTTTATACTTCTAGTTTCGGGTTAAATTTGTGCATATTCTGTATAAAATTAACTTCTAACACATTCAAATAAATAACCATTCTTTTTGAAACCAACCACAAACACAAATAAAATTCTTTTCTTCTCTGGATTTGAATTCTGCTAACACTATGATTTTCTTAATTATTTGTGTTCATAATTGTGGTTGTTAATATTGCTTTTTGGCTCAAATATTCGTATTTTTCCAACATATGCAGATTTGATGGATTTTGAGCAGCGATCATACGGAACAAAGGGGCATTTTCAAGTGCAAAGGAGGGTGAACACTCAGTGCCAAAGATCCGGGTAGTTAGACCCACGCAAGCGAACCACTCGACCACTCGGAGGCAATATCAACACGAGTTTCTGAAACTCGTGCTTTTTGGTACGTATTTTTCTAAACTTCCCTTCTCAAACCCGACGCTCCAATATTCTTGTCTTTGCAGGATTCTTAGCAAAAAAATCGCCGCAAAAAGCCAAAGAAAAAAAAAACTAACCGTATTTGTTGCAGCGCCGCATTAAAAGTAAAAAAACGATAACTGATTGCTTGAAAACAAAACTTGGTTGAATTTTGCGCATTGCATCAGTTAATACGGACTTAAGGGGCTCTAACACCAATCCGGATTGGGTGGGGATTTCATCATCCTTCCTAAGACCCCGAAAATCACTAATTGCATAAGTGTCATCTCAAGTTTAATAAAAAATATCTAGACTCAGCCCACTAAGGACTTGTCGCGCTCAATAGGACAAAGGAAGATTGTGGGCATTCAATCGTTTATCTAAACATGACTCTTGTGGTGCCTAGGCAAGACAAGTGAGGAGGTAACTTTAAAAGGCCCGTTTCACGGTGATTCGTGAGCGGATCCCTCCATACCTCACTTGTGCTTACCTGGACACAACTGGCTGTGAAGAGGCGATCTGAGGGTTATCTCACAATTTGTCGCTTTGGAACAGTTAGGAGCAGGTCTAGTAGACTTAGAGGACCCTAGTCTAGGTATTGATTGTGCATTTGTGACTGTGCATTTGTGATTGTGTTTGTTGAACAGTCGTTTCATTTTCCCATTTTTTGAAACAAACACAAAATTGCCATTTTTACCACCATCACCCAATTTTTCTCCACTTTCGTTTTCTTACCCTCACATTCTACGCTTTGACTACACTAAACTCGTTTAGTGTATGTCCGCTTGGACTAGGGACCCTAGTTCCCGTTTAGTCCGCGTTTCGTTAGTCCCTACGAACTACGCGTTCGACTCCAACGTCGAAAATCCCTCCACCCCTTTATCACCCTTACCTTTGCCGGTCAACTCCGATGTTGACCGAGATTCTGTTCATACATCTTCACCTTCTTTATCACCAAATTCCTCTTCTGAGATGTCAGGATTTAATCCTAACATCCCTCCACCTGCCCAGGAACTGACTCCACCTAATCTGGGTGCAAATAAACCGCAACCTGTTGCAGCGCCACAGCGAATCGCGCTCCAGGATCGTTTCTACCCTACCCGCTCTGCACTTCCAACATGTCTTTCACTTCCACCGGCCAATGGGGATAATTTTGAAATTAAGCCCCACTTCATTAACATGCTTCCGAAATTTCATGGGCTTGAATCTGAAGATGCCTATATCTTCATCAACAAGTTCCAAAATGTTTGTGCCATGATGAAAACGACCCAGCTGTCTGACGATGCTATACGGATACGGGTCATTCCGTTCACTTTGTGCGATCTTGCTGAAAAGTGGCTGTATAGCACCGCTTCCCACTCCATAACTAGTTTGGATGAGTTTGTGAAAGCGTTTCTCAAGAAATTCTATCCGAATCATAAAACTGCGAGGATCCGTAACGAAATCAACCAATTCTCCCAGCTTCTTAATGAACCTTTTTGGAAGTGTTTTGACCGGTATAAAGACCTTCTTGTTCAGTGCCCTCACCACGGTATTGAGAAATGGCAACTTTGCCAAACTTTATACGAGGGCCTGAACCCAGCAACCAAGCAGTTGTTGGAAACCATTTGTCAGGGCTACTTCCTATCGAAATCTGACGAGGAAACATGGCAATTCTTCGACGACCTTGCGGAACAAACGCTTCAATGGGAGAGCACCAGACCAAGTACTTCTTCTTCTTCCTCTACTTTTACTGGTCAGTCTAGGGTAGGCATTCACCAACTCGATGTCTCTATTGCAATGAAAGCTGAAATGGCTGCAATAACGAGAAAACTTGAAGCGATAGAGAGCAAATTTTCATCTCCCGCTCCTGCCCTCGTTCTTCCCCTTCGTACCATTTGTGCTTGTTACGATCCATCTCACCTAACCGAAGAGTGTCCTTACAACCCACCTTCCCAAGGACAGGATCAGGTCAATGCTGCATTTCAGCAGAGACCAAGAAACGATCCATACTCTTCCACTTACAACCCTGGATGGAGAAACCACCCTAACTTCGCTTGGAACCAGAATCAAAATCGGTTCCAAGGGCAGAACAACTTTCAAAGGGGGCCTCCTCAACAACAAGCACAACAACAATTTCAGCAACCCTTCCAACCCCAACCTTTTCAAAATCCGACGAACAATTTTTCACCCAATAATCCTTTTCCTCAAAACAAATTTGTTTCGTCAAACAACGATAAGATTTCCTCGCTAGAACGAAGTCTGGAGGCGTTCGTAAAACAATCAACTCAATCCACCGCCAACATCCAGTCTTCCATTCAGTCTTTAGTGCAACACACTGCTGCACACGGGCAAATCATCAAGACTATCGAAGCCCAGATAGCACAACTGAATGCGGCCTTAAGCGAGCGAGAGAAGGGGAAGCTCCCATCTCAACCACTTCCAAATCCCGGTCACCCACATAATGTACATGTTGCTCTTGAACAACAAAACCATAATGTGAGTGCCGTGACTACATTGAGATCTGGGAGGATGCTGCAAAACAACATTGGCACACGGATTGACGATGACACCCCGGCCGCTTCTTCTTCTTCTTCTTCTTCTTCTTCGTCTTCTGAGCCTATTCTCCATTCTTCAAAAGGCTCTTCCTCTTCTTCTGCTCTAAATGGACCCATTTCTCACTCCATGAAAACACCAGCTCTGGGATCTGTTCCAACTCCACAATCTCCTCCACAAGCATTGGACTCAACCAATTTTAAAAACGTTCCATTTCCAAACCGGTTGAGGCCTAATAAACAAAATCCACAAATGGAGAAGATTCTGGAATTGTTTAAGCAGGTTAAAACCAACATTCCTCTTTTAGATGTTGTCCAACAAGTCCCTTCCTACGCGAAAATCTTAAAGGACTTATGCACGAAAAAGAGGAAATCTCAGGTACCCAAGAAAGTTTTTTTGGCTAGTGCTGTGAGTGATGCTCTTACCCAATCTTTACCTCAAAAACGGAAGGACCCTGGCTGTCCTACGATTTCTATCACCATTGGGGATAAGAACATCAACCGCGCACTTTTAGATCTTGGTTCCAGTGTTAACCTGCTTCCGTATTCAGTATATGAGCAACTAGGTGTAGGAGAGCTGAAACCCACACACTGCACTCTCCAAATGGCCGACCGATCGATCACCCATCCTAAGGGAGAGCTAGAGGATGTGTTAATCAAGGTTGGGGACTTCATATTCCCCGTTGACTTCATTGTTTTGGACACACAACCTGTAGCTAACCCCCGGAATCAAATTCCGGTGATACTCGGTCACCCATTCCTTGCAACCTCAAATGCTGTGATCAATTGTCGAAATGGTTCGATGAACCTATCTTTTGGAAACATGACAATTGAACTCAACATTTTTAGGTTGGGGAATCAGCCCTCCGAACCTAATGCTCATATACTAGACGTTTGTTCAATCCAGGAGATCACCCCGGAGGAGTGTGAATTCGAGGAGTTTTTGTTTGATCACGACGACCTTAACGCCACTAGTGCGTTCCTCTTCGAACCTGCTGCTGTTTTTGCGCCCGACAATGACTATGAGTGTTTCACCTTCTCGAACGATCTTAGCCAGTCACCACCCGAGCTTGAGTCTTTTGCTTTTTCGGATGAGTTAGTTGAACCATCCGACTCGGTTGCGTACACTCGATTTGAACCTTTGATGGAATCCTTCGAGTTTGAAACAGTTACTCCATTGTTACCATCTATTGTTTCACCTCCTAAACTCGAACTAAAGCTTTTGCCGTAGCACCTAAAATATGCTTATCTAGGTGAGAATGAGACCCTACCCGTTATCATATCGGCCTCTCTAGTTCTTGAGCACGAGAAGGCCCTTTTAATGATCTTGCAAAATAATCGGTAAGCTTTTGGCTGGTCTATGGCGGACATCAAGGGGATTAGTCCCCTCATAGTCAAACATCATATACACTTGATGGATGATGCCAAGCCAGTAAGGGATCCACAAAGACGCCTCAACCCCATTATGAAAGAGGCTGTCAAGAAGGAGATTGTTAAATGTCTTGATAGTGGTATCATTTACCCTATCTTGGATATCCAATGGGTTAGCCCCATTCATGTTGTGCCAAAGAAATCGGGCATCACGGTCATTACCAATGAGGCAAATGAGTTAATTCCCACTCGCACCCAAACTGGGTGGCGAGTTTGCAACGACTATAGAAAACTCAATGCCGCGACAAGTAAAGACCACTTTCCTTTACCTTTCATTGACCAAATGCTAGAACGATTGGCTGGGCACGAGTTCTATTGCTTTTTAGATGGCTACTCCGGCTATAACCAAGTCCCCATAGCCAAAGAGGATCAAGACAAGACCATATTTACTTGTCCTTTTGGCACTTTTGCTTATCGTCGCATGCCCTTTGGGTTATGCAATGCGCCCGCTACATTTCAGCGGTGTATGATAGGGATCTTTTCAGACATGGTTGAAAAGTTTTTGGAGATCTTTATGGATGATTTCTCCATTTTTGGTGACTCCTTCGACGAGTGTTTGCTACACATTGACGCAGTTCTTACCCGCTGTAGGGATAAGAATCTAACTTTGAATTGGGAGAAGTGCCACTTTATGGTACGAGAAGGTATTGTCTTAGGACATGTCATCTCGCAAAACGGCATAGAGGTTGATAGAGCCAAAATTGAAGTCATTTCTAATCTTCCTCCTCCTAAATGCGTCAAAGACATTCGAGCTTTCCTTGGCCATGCCGGTTTTTATAGACGGTTCATCAAGGATTTTAGCAAGATTGCTAGACCTTTGACTCTCTTATTGGCCAAGGACACAACATTTGATTTTGACTCAACTTGCATGGAAGCGTTCGAGTCATTGAAACACTCTCTCATTTCTGCGCCCATTCTTTCATCTCCAGACTGGACGCACCCATTCGAAATTATGTGCGACGCATCGGATTTTGCCTTTGGTGCTGTTCTTGGACAGCACATTAATAAAATGCCGCACGTGATTTATTACGCTGGTCGTACATTAAATGAGGCCCAACTAAACTACACAACAACAGAAAAAGAGTTCTTAGCAGTTGTGTTTGCACTTGAAAAATTTCGGCCTTATTTAATCGGCTCTCCAGTCATTGTCTATACGGATCATTCAGCTCTTCGCCACCTTTTTGCGAAAAAAGATGCTAAATCTCGGCTAATACGTTGGATCCTCTTGCTTCAAGAGTTTGACCTTGTCATCAAGGACAAAAGAGGATGTGAAAACGTGGTCGCCGACTATCTCTCACGACTTCCTTCTTCACCGTCGCTTCAAATTCCGATCAACGATGTTTTTCCGGATGAACAACTCTTGACGGTATCTTGCGAACCCTGGTTCGCAGATATTGTGAACTATTTGGCCACATGACTACTATCGACTGAATGGTCAAGTCAGGACAGACTTCGATTCTTATCCCAAGTGAAACACTTTTACTGGGATGAATCCTATCTGTTTAAGTACCGTCCCGACCAGATTATTTGTCGCTGTGTCCCTGACAATGAAGTCAAGAGTGTGCTGTCGTTTTGCCACGATCAAGCATGTGGCGGGCATTTTGGCCCCAGAAAGACAGCCGAGAAGATCTTGCAGTGTGGCTTCTACTGGCCACAACTCTTCAAAGACGCTCATGATTACTGCAAGACTTTCTCCCGGTGCCAACACTTGGGCCGGATATCCAGGAGAAACGAGATGCCGCTCCAACCAATCTTGGTTGTGGAGATTTTCAATGTTTGGGGGATTGATTTCATGGGGCCGTTTCCCAGCTCTTTTGGGAACTTGTACATCCTTCTAGCTGTTGATTATGTCTCTAAGTGGGTCGAGGCTGTGCCCAGCCAGACTAACGACAACAAGGTTGTCGTTAGATTTCTTAAGGAAAACATTTTCTCCCAGTTTGGGCACCCCCGAGCAATCATTAGTGACAATGGAACTCATTTCTGCAATAAGACTTTCGAGGCCTTGATGCGGAAATATTACATTAATCATAAGCTATCTACGCCCTACCACCCCCAAACCTGTGGGCAAGCCGAAGTTTCAAATCGGCAAATCAAGCAGATACTGGAGAAGACAGTTTCCAAGAACCGTAAGGATTGGTCGGTAAAACTCAATGATGCCCTTTGGGCATTTCGAACTGCTTATAAAACCGATCTCGGTATGTCTCCTTATCGGCTTGTTTACGGAAAGGCTTGCCACCTTCCAGTCGAAATAGAGCATCGCGCATTTTGGGCGATTAAGGAGCTGAATCTATCTCTCAAAGATGCGGGCAGCTTTCGGAAGCTGCAGCTGAACGAATTGAATGAGCTTCGAGATGAAGCTTACGACAACGCGATTATTGTAAAGAACCGAACGAAGGTGTTTCATGATAAACACCTCACGCGCAAAACTTTCACACCTGGACAGCAGGTGCTTCTTTACGAAACCCGACTGCATTTTCATCCCGGCAAGCTTAGATCTCGCTGGAAGGGACCATTTGTTGTGCGGACTGTATATCCGCACGGCGCGGTGGATTTGGAAAATCCAAAGGACGGTTCGCTTTTCAAAGTAAATGGACACAGACTGAAACCGTACCTTAGCGCTGAACAATCCGAGGAGCTCCTGCTCTTGCAGGAGCCGGTTTACCCTGCATAATCTTCCTCTGTCTACCACCAAACTTCGGTTATCCAGCCAAAACAGTGGACGCTGTTTCAAATAAGTTTGGGGGTATGTATATACGATTTTCCTTTGTATATATGTTAAATATATATATATATATATATAATAAAAAATAAAAAATATTTTTTTTTGTATATCTAACCTTCATTATTTTTGCCCTTTTAATGTACAATGACAGTGAGGGCACTGTCAAGTTTAAGTTTGGGGGTACGCTCGGTACGCATTTCTAACCTTCGCATTCATTTGTATATTCTGCATTTTCATACTTATTTAAATAAATAAAAAAAACCCATAAAATCAGAAAATTTTCTAAAAACATAAAAACTTTGTCGCCAAGTTAGCTAGTGAAAGAACTTAGATTCAATATTTCGACGGTTTTGTTTAACAAGATAGGAACAACTAAATCCTATTTTTAGATTTTGAAAACCTTAAAAATAACTCTCCTTTAAAGTTAACTAATGTTGTTATATGTCTTTATATCACACTACACGTGTCGTGAGTTTTTGAGAAATTAGATGACAAGTCTATTATGACTGAAATTTTTTTTTTGATAAACTATTTTCTGAGGATCAAATAGGTTTGTTCTGAAATAAGTAATATCAAGAATAGTTTATGAAGTGAAGCGGATATGAAGGGATGTTATTGATGCCTTGATAAGAACTAATTCTGAAAAATAACCCATCTGGAACTTTATTGGAATGATTACACACCTAACCCACTAGACACGTCTTTTATCCAAAAAATAATTGAACTACCGATTATATCTCCGTTCGTATTAAATCATTATGATTTTCACGCCAAAATTGTCTTTTGTTTTTGGGCCTAGGTAACTTGAGTAATTAAGTCCGCTGGGGTGTCTCTACACCTAATACCCTAAAACCAACTGGTTTGGGAGCATTGGCCCAAAACTCGCTAAGAAGCCTAGAAAGTCCAGATTAAAACAAAGTCAAGCAAGTGTTCTCTCCGAGTTAAAATTCCTAACGGTTCTTTGTGTGAGAATAATCTTGACAAAAGACAGGTTTTTATATAAAAAAAAGGTATTTCTAGCGGAGATATGAAGGTTTTATTCTATGATAAAGACTATTGCACGTTCACAGAGATGTGTATGAAATGAAAACAAGAAAGAGATGGAGTGAAAAATAAGACATAGTTTCCTGTTAAGGAAGATAGAAATTCTGAATTTGAAACCTAACTGGAAAACGAAACTTGAGAAATACTTAACTCTTTATAAAACTTATGTGATCCTCTTTAAATTTTTATCTGGGCTTTATTTTGTGACATGACAACTTTAATCGATCCTTCTGAAACTTAACGACACTATTTACACCGCACGTAAAGACATATAAAATCTTAAGTTAAATGAGAAGCGAGGTGTGAAAAATAAAGGTTCGATAGTCTAGAATTAGGATAATAGAATTGCTATTTTTGAAAACAAAACCTTAGGGTTTGAATTATAGTTAATTCGCAAAACTAGCTTGACGGGATTTTGTGGGTAGTATCCGCTGAAAACCCTCAGGAGACAACACTCCTCCTACTAGGGACACCTAGAGGTTAAACGGTTTGTTGCACATGCTCAGTGCAATCGCGTTCCCTGCGAAAGTGCGGTTAGGATTTTCTTTTGTGAATAAATGGTTTTGCTCGGGACGAGCAATAGATAAGTTTGGGGGTATTTGTTCATATCAGAAAATTGCATTCTAATACCGCTCATTCATTATCTAATTGTTGTATTTATCGGTATTATTGACCAGTGTCTGCTCAGTATTACAGATTACAGGTATCCATGACAAAATACTGGAAATGCATCCAACAGCATGGATATATCACTTGAGGGAAGACACTGCGACCAGAAACGCTAACTGACCGATACTTCAGGAGTTCCTTTACACAACAAGTTGTGTACACTTTTTTTCCTAAATGGTCCAACACAACAAGTGTATACACAAGACTTTTAAGCACATGCGGATATGATTTTATATGCAATCAAGGATATGATTCTATATGCAATCAAGGATATGATTCTATATGCATATGATATTATATGCATTCAAGACTAAAAAGCATGTGTTCAAATCAAAGGCAATCAAACAAATCAGCATGAGCCATAATGGGGCAGATATGAATATTTCTTTCTGAGCCTATAAATAGAGACCAGAGGCAAGAGGAAAGGGTAGCTTTTTTTCTTTAGTTTTTATCTTAGAATTCTTGTAATTTTTCTTTTCATTCTTGAGCTCTTGCCCCTTTGTCTTGACCTTGCAACTTCTCATTTAGAACTTGCAAGCTTAAGGCTTAGGTTCTTGACTTCAAGATCTCTTGTAACAAGTTTGTTCTTCAATAAAAGTTCATATTTTTCTTACATGTCTTGTTCCACTTTACATAATTTCAATTGTGAAATTCATGCTTTGCTTTGATCTTTCAACCTCTTAAGTGAGCTTGCAACCTTAAAGCTTGGTATTCGGATTTCACACGCTGCCGGGGATCGAACACTTGGAGATAAAAAGCTTGAACTCATCGGTTCTCTTTTCCTCTTTATTTCATTGCATGTTTTTATGTATCTTCTCTTTTCTTTCTTGTTAATTTGTAAATATGTGTGAGTAATCTTTTCACTTGTTAAGGGTGTAATATGTTAGATCGTATTTGAAGATTTTCTTTGTCCAAACTTTAAAACCTAAAACTTGCCTATTGAAACTTCGTGCAAATCACCCGCAACTCCGCTCACTAAGCATCCTATCCTACCACGATAGTGATGATTCCTAATCATGACCGGATTGCCCGTGGTTTGCCGAAGGCTAAAATCAAGAGATAACAACGGAAGGACAAGGGACAAGGAAAACGGATTTAGCGAAATGCCGCAAATACCGTATTTCAAGTTTCCTAATCCGCGTTGTTACCTATTGTTTTAGTGTCAATACCAAGTTGGGGCTATAAGGAATTGGCAAACATCACTTTCATACAATCTAACTTATTACTACCCTTAACAAGTCCTTTTTATTCATATCTTTGTTACGACAATTAGTTAACCAACAAATCAAAACCCGATATTAACTCGTTAAAACAAGATATAAAAACTTACCATCTCCCTGCGGACGACCTGTATTCATCGCGGATCGCTACAAGCGACACCGTTTTGATTGCGGTAATTTCAAAACTCTTTTTAAACATGACACGGTTAGATTGTGACAATCAGGTGCTCAGTGGAGACTGGGTACACTGAACGGACTCGCTGAGAACTCCTAGATGATATTATACCTATCGTCAGATAGCAGTTCTCTGGTGACACTGGTACATGTTAGTCTGTAGACCCGAGATCGTCATAGAGTCTTGTGTGATTCCCACTATGCTTTGATTTCCACCTTACCACGTTCATGAGAACGTGCAAAACAGTGGCTTTTGGGTACAGTCCTGAATCACATGGAGGCAATGAGCGATAGGAGGGGTTTCGTCTCTCCCGGTATTGGGGGTTGATGTTGCGCTGTGTTCGATTGGCTATAACTGGAAGTCCCTGGCCAGAGCTGATATGGAGACCTACTGGTAAGTGTTATCGGTAGTTTCTCAACCCGTTATGAGCCTCACATCGACACGACTTATCGGTTACTGGGGTCTGACGTTTACCACCCCTAGACTGGATATGCGAGACGGAGAGACCAGACTGTACGGTAGTGTTACTGATTGGATTCACAGGAGTGTGTGCAGGCTTGCTTATTGATCTTCTGATCACTCAATACCCGGGTGGCTGTTACGTTTAGCTGACCGCTTGCATCTTGTGGGTGTTTGATATGATCATCACCTACTGCCGGCGTATTGACGAGTCTTTAGAGTCTTACACAGAGGTTTACTGGCTCAGGCGAAACGGAGTAGGAGTACATATGTGATATGTGTAGGACCGAGATTAATACGATATGATATACCGTATTCTATTCTCGCGATATGTGATATCGGCCGGGTATATGTGATATAGCCGGGTTATCGGATCAAGTGTTGATTCCATAAAATGATACATATTATATTAGTTGGTTATATGTAATATAGACGGATTATTAAATCAAGTGTTGATTTAATAATTTAATGTAGAATTATATATATTAGATATATTAAATTACATTAACTAATATATTGCTCACTTAAGTTTTTCATTTTCTCACATTTGGATACATTTGACATATATGTGATATATGTTTAATGTATTCTTTTCTTTTGTTACAAAATATTATATATATGTGATATGTGATATTGTAACATGTTAGGGTTACACTTGCAACTAGGGTTATGAGATTCTTACCATGGCTAAGTTTAGGGTTTGTTATATATATATATATATATATATATTAGTTATTTCAAAAGAAAAGACTTTTGTTATGATATTTGTTTATGTTGACTAAGTCTTCTCTCTTGATATTTGTTTACCAAACCCTAACCCTAGACCATGGTCAAGTCTCTACAAGGGTTAAGCATGACATGCTTAACCCTTGGTTGCATTTCTAACCTCAAACAATAATTCACTTTCATCACTCATTTTTCTTCATCTTCTTCTTGCTCACAAAAGAGCTTGCTTGATTTTTCTAAGTGATGAAATGAAGTGAGAAAAAGAAAACTAAAGAGAGCAAAATTCCTACTTCACCATCCTCATCTATTCTAGCCACTTAGATTAGGGTGTTTGCTTCACTAATACCTCATTATTGAAGTGAAAGCTTGGGTTTGTGATTTCTCAAGGTAGATCATCTTGGATTGTGAAGATTACTAGTAAGGATGCATCATTCACTTCATGGATCCTCTCAAGAGTTCGGGATCATGATGATCGTAGCGAAGGGACCTCAACTCGGAGCTTATGAAGCGAAGGAACAGACTACAAAGGTTGTAAACCCTAACTTTTAGATGTTAAGTTGTTAACATGAAGTTTTGTTTGATTCTCTAGTTAAAGATTTATGGTTAGGGTTAGCTAGAACGGCAAAAATTTGAAATTGGCATGGATGATGCCTCCCAAAACCTTGCTGCCGTTGTAGCTATCCAACAACCACAAAAGTCCGAAATATATATTTACTCAGAAGGAACTCAACATGCGGCAGAGAAGATGGCTAGAACTCATAGAGGACTTCGACATCAACCTACAGTATTATCCTGGGAAGGTCAATGTAGTTCCCGATGCAGTTAGTTGCCAGCCATTAGCAATGAACCTCACTGTAACGACTCTGAAATCTCTATACAGATTTTTTTTTGCTAATATACAGAAAAGAGTTTGACAGCCTGTGTATGAGTTATAAGTCACTTTTGTTAAATAAAAACAAGAAACAACTTGTAGTTCACTGGTAAAGCCTTTACATTGCAATGACGTAGCCTGTGTATTCGAATCCCATCAGATACAATTTTTTTTATGATTTTTCTTTTTAACTTTTTGGAAGCCCAAAAGGTTGCACGTGCAATATACGGGGAAATAAAAAGTTTAAAAAAATCAAACACGTGGAAAATAGTGTAAACAGAAAATTTATCTGGTGGCACGAATCCCGAGGCATTTGCCTCAAGATCGACCGGTGGATTTAATGAACAGGCCGGCGGGGATGGTCCGATTGAGTCCAAAATGCTCCGTGCTTTGCACACCCGTCTCTTTAACTCCTCTCAACTTCTCTGCATTGTTTGATTTCTCTGTAATCAAACAGAGACCTTTCAATTCATCAATTAACATCATTTTAATACTTTTTAATCCACATTTTTAATTCCCAAACCCTAATTCTCCACTATAAATACCACCCCATGCCCTAGCTCTTCACCATTCTGAAAATTCTAGCAAAAACTCTCTCAAAAGTGTAAGTGGAGTAAAGTGGAGTTAGCGAGCAAATTTCTTCCATCGAAGATCGAAACCGATTCCGGAGCTCCCGCAACGCCATGAAGCCTCCCTCTTCTTCCTAACTCTTTCTTTGTTATATTCAAACCGTAAGTCCCTCCCAAACTCTCTTTTTCTTCATTGAAATTCATCTTTAAACTTATATCGGTAAAGTGAAGTTATTACCGATATTCTTTTCCTAAACCCTAGAAACTCCCTTTTCCTTTATATATTGATCAACCCAATTTTTACACAATACTTATAATCTTAAAGACCAATATTTAGAATCAAGTTTAACCAAAAATCTCATATGAAACAACCATAATTGAACATTTTCATTAAAATACCTTGAACTTTATTATCACTTCTTTTCATTTTGTTAAAATTATACCTTTAGGAAAAACTTCACGGGGTAACGACTTACCCCACACGTACACTTTGGTTTCATAGCGCGATGCCTTTTTGTATATATTTTTGTTTCATAGAATAATCATTACAATAAAATACCACTTACTTTAAAACCGGGTTTCTTTAAAACGGTATTTCTTATTTCTTTGCAATTATACATCTACAACCCTTATTAGGGGACCCGCTAATAGATGGTGCCGATTATCGCACATCCTGAGGATATTAGAGCGAGATGCAGCACTTCTCACGGAGTATTCGATCTCGAAAGGATATAAATACGGTTTTTAAGAAAAACGAATTTTCTAAATAAAACTATTTTTTTAAAAATTAAAATTATCTAAAATTAATAATCCATATTTTCATTATATTATGAAACTATATTTTTATAAAAATGAAAGATTAAAAAATGTCAATAAAATACCATCAAGTTACTAAAAAAGACTAGTTTTCAATAAAAAAAACCATAAACTTTTAAAAGCTAGGTAATTATCATTAAAATACCTCAATAATCAAAACACATGCTCATAAAAACCCTCAGTAATACAAATCACCCTCGAGGTTTTATTTTAATCTATATTAATATATTTTTCCTAAATCCCCCTCGAGATATATAAAACAACATTTAAGGACTTTAGTAAATATGGGTTTAAGCGGGATCAATTCTCTTGAGCCCCAGGGAGCCGGAGAAAGTGAGTGCTTGCGTATTCAGATTAGAAAACTTAACAAGAGTTATCAATGGCAATGTTCCATCATGGGAACTGAATTAAACATATAAATAAAGCAGCAAGCAAAACCCCCAAATGGAGCATCACGTGCCCACACGTGACCGGGCCTCATGTGCAGACACGTGACCTTTTATGGGCCAAATCTATCTGCGCCTGAATGCCTAATTTGTAAGGTCACGTGCCCACATGTGATCGTTTCCTGAGCCCTCTGAACTAATAGAATTGAATTCTAATTAGATGCTTAATTGGTAAGGTCGCGTGCTAACACGTGATGGACTCATAAACCTTCTGAATTTATAGAATTAAATTCTAATTAAAAGGAATCAAAAGCACTACTTTGGAAAATATTTCCTTGGATCTTTCTAAACAAGAAAGATTGCACTCTGTAAAATAGAGCGCCGTTGGATTAAAAATCCAATGGTAATTAAAAATCACCAATTTATAGAAAGATTCTGTACAAGGAAATATTTTCCTAAAATTTGCCAGGAACAACAAATGAAATATCATATAGACTTTGGATTAAAAAAAATCCAACGGTGAATAAAATTCACCGAGTGATCTAAAAGATCATGTTAGTTATAAAATCAATCAAAATCTCTCAATGAGAGATTGGCTGAACAAACTGATTCTTTTCTTTCTTCTATAAATAGGAGCCAAGAAGAAAAAAGAAAAGAGAGAGAGAGTGAGATATACAGAAAACACAGAAGGAAGGAGAGAGAGGAACCCTCTTGAAAGCAAAAAAGAAGAAGAAAGAAACTCTAGGTAAGAGAAGGAAGGAGATTACTCTATAAGCTTCCACAAAATAAAAGAGAATTTAATTCTCAAACCAAGAGTTTAATACTTCTAAAAAGAACTTAGTTCTTCCTCTGGTTGAAGATCTGCAGAAGCAGATCTCCCCACAAGTTGAGAATTTAATTCTCATCAGGAAAATCTGTCATGCAGATTCAAAACTTAGGGGGAGAATTGAGTTTAAAGAATTTAATTCTTTCAATGTAACTTATAGGAATTTAATTCCTCTCAATAGAATTAGGGTTTAACCCTATAAAAGAATTTAAACAAGGGATTTAACTCTCCGTGCATATCAAAGAGATCAGCACCTAACATATCACGTGCGCCCACGTGAGCCTCCCCTCAATGACCAAAAGAGAACAATTGATATCAGGTCACGTGACCCCTGAGAAGTGCTCAACACTTATAAAAGAGAAAAGGGGAATAAACCCTATTTTTGGAGCGCCTCACGTGACCTCATGTGACCCCAAGCAGTACTTAACTTTTATAAAGCAGAAAGGGAATAAATCAAAGGGCAGTCTCTATTCTTGGGACGCCTCACGTGAGCCCTTGATAGTGCTTAGCACTCAGAAATAGAAAAGAAGAATAAAACAAAGGCAATTTTCATTCTTCAGAGCGCCTCATGTGATCTCATGTGACCCAGTAGTGGTTAGCACTCAGAAAAGGAAAAAAAAAGGGAATAAACCCAAGATAGCTCCCATTTTGGGGGCACCTCACGTGTTCCCACGTGACCCCCAAACAGTGGTGTATAAAAGAGGGAGAAAATTCCAAAGACAGTGCTCGCATTTTGAAGGCACCTCACATGTCTGCACATGACTGTTTGATGAACCAAGTGTTTAACACTTAAAAATGAAAGAGGAATAAAATCCAGAGAACGGTTCTCACCTCGGGCGCCTCACGTGCTCACACGTGAGCCAAGTGCTCAACGCTTTTATATATATATGAGGGAATAAACTCAAGGAACAATGCCCACTTCGGGGCCTTCACGTGTTCACACGTGAGCTCCTCCAAAGTCCAGTATTTAACACTGATTCAGTGCTTAGCACTATGGGGTGATTAAGGGAAATCAACCTTAGCCCAAATTAGCCAAGTCTTCCAAAACCAAGACCCTTTCTGTCACTAATCAACTGAGCCCCCATGTTCAAGTCTCCCCAAACTAATCCTAGTCCCAAAGATGACTAGTGTTCTCCTAACAGATGACATCTAAACTGATGTTCATCCCATTCCCCAAATCGGGATATTGGTTCAAGGGTACATCTCTTCATACCTCTTGTTTCCCTCAATCAGAGAAAAGCTCTGTTTGAAATTTAAATTTTGAAATGAAGCAACGCTTCAGATGCAGCGCCAAGTGCGCTGTGACCTAAGCAGCGCACCACGTGCAAAGCACGGGTGCGCTAGCGCTAGGAGCGCTGCGCTCTGAGCAGCGCACCACATGCAAAGTACGGGTGCGCTAGCGCTTGGAGCACTGCGCTCTGAGCAGCGCACCACGCGCATAGCACGGGTGCGCTAGCGCTAGGAGCGCTGCGCTTTGAGCAGCGCACCACGTGCAAAGCACGGGTGCACTAGCGCTGGAACTAAAAGCTCCCCACCGTTAGATTAAAGATCTAATAATAATGATAAATCATTAATTAACCAGAATTAAATTCTGTTAAGGAAAGATTTCTCAAAATCTTTCCAAACAACAAAATTGTGCTCTGTAACAGAGCACCGTTGGATCAACGATCCAATGGTGATTAAAAATCACCAAAGTACAGAATAAATTCTGTATGGAAAGATTTCCCAATCTTGTTAAAAACAAGAAGACTGACTTCTGTAAATCAGAAGCCCTTGGATCAAAGATCCAACGATTGGAAATTCCCAAAATCAATTGGAGAAAAGATCTCCTTAATTGATTGAACTGATCAGCTTGCCCTATAAAAAGGCCCCTAGACTTCAAGTCTCAAGATAGAGAAGCATAGAGAGAAACCTCCTCATGAACTTTGAGAAATTCAAAGAAAAAGTGCAAGCTCTCAGAAGAAGATTTTTCTTCAAGGTACGGAAATGAGTGATGATAAGCACAGAGATCATAGATCATCTCTTAATTAAAAAAGAAGAACCCACTTCTTTAAAGATCATAGATCTAAAAAGACCAAAGACTTTTCAAAAAGAGATCAAAAGATCTCATCATAAAATAAAAGAAGAATTTACTTCTTCCTCACAGATCATAGATCCATAAAGGCGAAGCCTTTCATCAACATGAGAGATTGAAGAACTTTTTGTTCTTAGAATCTTGAGACAAAGTCTCTTTTTAGATCACAAAATTGATCATATGCGCTTTGCGCTCTGGAATTGAGCTTTGCGCTCTTGAACTGCGCTTCTGCGCCCATCAACTGGCGCTCAGCGTAAAGCGCGACACGTGTCCCTCACCTCACGTATGCGCTCTTAACAGCTAGCGCTTTGCGCTCTTGAACCAGCGCACTGCGCTCATAGGCTGGCGTTCAGTGTCATGTGCACCATGTGTCAATTATGTATGCGCCACTGAACTATTAGCGCAATGTGCTCATAAACTGGCGCAATGCGTCCATCATCTGGCGCTTAGAGCCAAGCGCGACACGTGTGCGCTATTCAGCAGAAGCGCACTGCGCTCTTTGACTGGCGTAAAGCGCTAAGCGTGCCACGTGTTGCGCTGATAGAACGTAAATCGTTCTTTAAATAAGCCCAGAGCTCTGATAAATGCTCAGCACTCAATAAAAGACAAAATATTGTCAGAATGCAAGGCAATGCTTAGCATTATCAAAAGGGCCAAGCCCAAACAAATGCTTGACAACCCAAAATAAATGTTAAACATTTTAACTTGATTGGATTTAGCCCAAGATTGTCCATAAGTCCTCAACTCATATTAATTGAGCCCATCTGCTCATAAATCTCAGATCTTAGTCCCAATTGGATTACAGATCTCTCAACCAAAATTGGTTCAAGGGTACATATCTTTACTCCTCTGATATTTGTCGTTGTAATCCTTCAACGTCTTCAGAGAGGTGATGGGTCCCGATAACCATACATTTCATAGACTATGGCGTCTTTAAACTGGACTGTGGGGTCCCTTTAAACCCACGGACTATGATGTCCTTAACCTCGGACTGTTGGGTCCCTTTAAACACACGGACTATGATGTCCTTAACCTCGGACTGTGGGGTCCCTTTAAACCCATGGACCGAGATGTCCTTAAACTAACACTGGACCACCATGTCCTTAAACTGGTAATCGACCGCAATGTCCTTAAACTAAACAATAGAGTCCAAATGCTCTTTTGTTGGATCTAAATGATTCCGTTAAGTTGATCTTAGTCTAAAATTAGACTAACGTATTCTTAACAAACGTTTAAGTTGATCTTAGTCTCAAATGAGACTAACGTATCCTTAAACCCAACCCCCAAACCCAAATCTAAGAAAATACAGATTTGGACTAATCCACGCCCTACGAGAGACAACATAAATTAGTCTCCGTATACAATCCACGCGCAACCAAAAAACAAAACAAACACACACGACACGAAGTGACCATCTGGAGAAGGAGAAAGTGGTTACCGCGATGCGGTAGCGTAATTAACTGCAGGGGCTTGCGCCTGTAGGGAAGAGCGTCCCCATAATCAAAAACCCCTCAAATGAGGGGGAATCTGACGAAGTCTGATACATCGGCCGCATCCTTTTAAACCTCCGATATACGGTGCCATAACTCAACTTGGCATCTTCGGAGAGGTGGACGGATAGAACCAATTAGTATCTGTCCTGAAATTCATGCGAGACGGACCTGCGCGGTCGCGTCTCTGTGTTTCGGTGGGGAACAGATTCTAGCACGCCCGGTGGGACCTTTTCCTCTTTCCACTCCACACTTCGTATGACGCGTTCGCGAACGAATCGCGGTTTGATATGGTTTCCCTTGGATTTGAGGTACTAAGATTTGGTTTTGCTCTCGTGCAGAAAAAGAAATGGCCTCCAACTGCAACTGCACCTCTCGTTCCGCCTCACCTGGAGGTGTAACCTACGGGCCCCAAGCGGCCTCACTGTTCAAGATGCCGATGGAGCAAATAACTCAAGCTACCACTGGACTGTTCTTTGGGACCATGATCCCACCAATGAACTTCAATGCCCCGTTGCTGCCGCAAGAAGCCCCAAAGAAGTCGGTCTTTGATCGACTTACCACTGCCGCGGCCCCTCTCAAGGGGGTCGCCCAACTCCACTGCCTCAGTTTTCAGCAGACTGGGCCAGAACGCCAACAAGCCCGTGATACCCAAAGCAGCCATCCCAAAGCGGATAGCCATCCCGGCTCAAGCGGACGAAATTATTAGAGAGGCTTCTTCTGCCAAGAAGTCAGTCTTCACAAGGCTAGCCGTTCCGTCTCCCGTTTCAGGTGAAATCATCAAGGCTGCTTCATCTTCTTAGAAGTTTGCCTTCGACAGACTGGCTATTCCCTCTCAACGGACGTCAGTCTTCAATAGGCTGATAACAACAACTTCTGACCAATACAGGGGGCATGATGAAGTCACCCTTACAGCTGAGATAATCCCATCCGCACGACATGCTCGCCGTCTTCACTGGCACCGAGTAAGGAAGGCTGGGGCAGCTCCTCTTCTGGACCGATTCCGCCGGCTCCAACGGTGGAAATCGATACTGCTGTTCCAACTGGGAACAGTTTTGAACCGCTAAAGAGGGTGCACAAAAACTCTCCGACTGCTGTACTGAAAAGATCTCCCCCACCTGTGGAGAACGCTACAGAAAAGAAGCCGGAGCAGCCACCTCAACGGTTGTTCTCCAAAATTTATAAAGTCCGGCGACAGGTCCAGGAATCGGTGATTGACCAGGACTACTCTCGCCGGCCAAAGAAGCTTAAAGCTCGGCAATAAAGGAGCCATCCCGTGGTACCACAAAAGATGTCATCCGTCTGGGTGCCCGCCGCAACGGCTCCCTCAATATCAACCGCTCACAAGAGAAGGAGGCCGGAGAAAGCCCCTGTGGCCGCGGCAAACCGTAAAGACGCTGAGTCTAAACGCTCCAAGTTTGGGGGCATGGTAACACATACCGTTTATATGGGTTCCGGAAAAGAGGAAAGCCGTGCTTCCACAGGTCATCTACCGCTTACCCGATCGATAATGAAGGTTCAGGAACAACAGCAGCAGAAACTCCAGGAGATGCTGACTGCAATGGCCGCACTCACCGGGCCAAAAGAAAATCCAGAGACCTCAGAGCAGCGTCAGGAATAAGAAACTGATGCTGATTTCCTCCGAAGAATGCTCGAGAGGAAAGAAAAAGAGGCCACGGAACAAGCAGTCAACATAAAACGAATGGCTCTTTTGTTCCAAGACATGGCTGGGATGATCTTACAGCCGGAACCTCCAGCTGAAGACTCCCCGATTATCATTGAAGATGACAGAGGTGAGATATCGAACCTTCCTCCGGCTCTTTCAGCAGCCAAGGAAGAGACCATCTCCAAGGACGCTCTGGATGATTACATTGCTCAGCAAATACGAGTTTACCAGGCGAACGAAGCAGCTAGGAAAATTGTTAAAACTGGGCGACCATATCCAGGATGGTATGACCAAATAAGGTACCCGCCAGGATATACGATTCCCAAATTCTATGTATACAATGGGACAAGCAATCCCCATCAACATGTCGCTAAGTTCAGGGCTCTCTGCGGAAACACTGGAGGGGATGATAAGCTACTGCTTCGCCAATTCGTCGGCAGCTTGGCGGAGACGGCGTTCGAATGGTATTCAGAGCTTCGCAATGATTCCGTCAAAACCTTTACGGAGATGGAGTTGCTATTCAATCCTGGCCCCATGGGAAACGCCCAGAGCGGAACCTGGTCCTTGCGGAACACGGCTATGTCAATCCGACCCCGTGGGAAGCATCCAGAGCAAATCTTGGTCACGTAGAACACGGCCTATGTCAATCGTGACCCCATGGGAAACGCCCAGAGCAACTCCTGACTCCGTGAAACGCAGATGATGTCAATCTCATCAAACACTTATGGGTCCTCAGCCCGTAAGGAAGAAAACTCTCTTGTAAGATCCTTACGACTTATAAGAGAAAACGCACTTAGGAATCCTCACGATTCATAAGGAGAAAATACACCTACGAGATGCTCTTGACTCGTAGGGAGAAAAGTATTTATGAGACCCTCACGGCTCATGAAGTTGAAAAGCCTTAGGCAACAGATCTGAACCTGCTTCCTAAGCCATCGCTACCACCCGAAGAATTCAAAACGGAATGCTCTCTCTATCATCTGCAGCCTACGCTTACTAAAGTGACATGCCGATAACAAAGAAAAGAAGAAAGCAAGAGATGACACAAGATATTACGAAAGAAATGTATCTTTTATTCATAAATTCAATTTGGTACAAAATACGTCATATGAAAGAATAAAAAATGGATACATTTTATTCAAAATTACAAATGGTGCAAAAACCAATTATTGGGAGGGAAGCGTTTTCAATAGACCAATCAGCCGCTCACGCACTTCCCTCATCCCCTTTTCATGGTCAGCAGTCGCGGCCAACTCTGCTTCAACATGAGCTCGTTGTTGCAAATAGGATGAAAGTTGCTCTTCGACGACCCGCTGAGCTGCCCCATGATTCTGTGCATCTCGCTCGATGAGGTCGAGCTTTTGCCTCAGTGTGAGCCCGTCAGAAATACATCGTAGAAGGCTTTCGAAGATAACTTTCAGCTGTGCAGCGTTTGCATCAACTTGAGCATGCAATCGAGCAGATTCGCTTGAAGTCTCTTCGCACTCCTTACGCTTTAAGGCCACTTCCTGTTCAAGATGGAGGAAGTAGGGAGTGCTCTCCTCAACCCATGCAGCCCGCCAGGAGTTCATGGCCAAGACCTCGGGGGCAGGATGTCCAAACTCGAGCTCATTCAGACAGGCCTCGATTTTTCTGCAGTGATTAACCTAGGACTCCACGACGCCTTCACTATGAAAGTGCACGAGCATCGCCAGCATGGGATTAACCTCATCAGCAAAATCTGCAGCAAGGGCAGGAGTCTCCGCGTCAAGCTCCTCGAGGTGATTGATCAACATGCGCAGACTATTCACAGTGCCTTTTGAAGAGGGACGTCGAGAAAAGGGGCCTGCTGGTATTATGACTCGAGATTCGAACGGAGCTGAAGTCGGTATCACAGCTACAAAGCAAATCAGAGTCAAATAAAGGTTCAAGAAATAAAGGAGATTCATGAACAACGGAGTTTACTATACCGGCTGCAGCAGGTGGCAAGACCGGGAGTACCGGTGGTGCAACTGTTCTTTCGTCTCCTCCTTCGATATGTAGGGATGCAATCAAAACAAAGAAGAATTAGAAATGATTTAACTGCCCGTAAAAGAAGAGAAAAGATGTTATCTAAAGACTGTGCTCACCAGCTCTGCTAGAAGAGACA
Source organism: Agapanthus africanus (assembly GCA_030015575.1). Taxonomy (NCBI): domain Eukaryota; kingdom Viridiplantae; phylum Streptophyta; class Magnoliopsida; order Asparagales; family Amaryllidaceae; genus Agapanthus; species Agapanthus africanus. Next base: position 23,294,037 of record JASDDO010000016.1, read on the forward strand.
ATCTCTGACTGGAAAGAGAAATGTGGGTGCAGCACCTAATACAGGTGATCAAAAAGGACTTCTGCAAGGATGTAATAATGCAATGTCAGTACATAAAGTATACTGCCTACAATGAAACTAATGGGTCACAAATCCGCACCTTCCAGCATTTGAGAGGGTACGAAAGAAGGCAAAAGGGCGGTCACCTTCAAAGCAGCAAATGGTGATGCTTCCTCGAGTGGCACAACCTCAACGCTCATCACACCTGCATTAGAAATAAGAGAAACACTATCAAAAGAGATTGAAAGGGATTGCAGAATAAAGGAGAGAGCAATGACCCAAAATTTACCTGGTGAGCCGCCGGTCGAGACCGCAATAAGGGCGTCACTGGATGCAGCGAATGCTTCACCCTCCTCCACCGGAACGGTCTCGCTACCCGTAGCCTCATCCCCCGACTCCACGATAATCGTCGTGACACTCGCAGTGCCCGGCAACGGCAAGGAGCCGCAAGGGGAAAGAGTGGCGATTGGAGCAGTGCCAGACTCTTGAGAAAGAGTGGCTACCTCAGGCTCGGCAATTGTTTCCATCTCACCTACCGCCACCTCAGGCTCGGCGATTGCAGCCATCTCACCTTCCGCTACCTCATCAAGACTCGGTCTTGCAGGATAGGATATATGAGAATCTGAAAATTAAAACTTTGACAAAAAGAACTCAATGTCACGTTACCTTGGGTCGGTCTTTCGACTGCTTCCCGAGCCGCACGTGCTGCCTGTCTATGGGCGGTAGACAAGGTAGCCGAAGTATCCTCTGAAGGAGTAGGGGCAGGAGTAGCAGCGCTCGAACCTGCACCCGCGGCCAAGGCAACGTTACGCTCCCTTGCTGTGCGCATTCTACGCTTCCTTTCTGCTCGGGCCGTGAGAGCGGATCTTCTCAAGACCTCCGTCAACGGGATGTCATCGTCCGCGCTAAGGATTACCTCTGGAGCCGTTATGGTATCCGTCATCGGTTGCTTAAGCGAAGCTTCTTTCGGCAATACCGGCGGAACTGAGACTTTGATAGCCGACCCTGGAAGCGTCTCGGTACCGTCCTGCGAAGTCGGTACCACACCTGGAATAACCTGAGTAGAGGTAGTTCCTGTAATAAGATGAAAAGGAGGGGTCAGATTACCCATAAGAAACGGGAGTGGAGACGCGGTGAACCGAAATGTACCGATACCTAAGGATGCTCGAAGTCTTTTCTCTTCCTCAAAAGTCTTGAGAGAAGCTGCGAGAGCTTCTTCGGTGGAAATGCCTGTTAAAGAAGGAAAAGTGTCAGTCAAAACATGATGATAAAAATATGATGCAATGACAAAAGGTACGGCTGATGTTTACTCGATCGCGCGAGGATGGACTGTCCCGCTTTGTAGCTTGCTAGTCGCTCGGAAGCTGCAATAGCAGCCTCGAGGTCGGTATCTGTCACGTCCCGCTTCCCAAAATACGGAAAACGAGAGATGACTAGACCAGCCATGCTCCTACGGTCAAGGAATAATCCCGCCGTAGTCACACTTCGGCTTCTAACATTACATGGTAATCAGTAAACAAAGCACGTCAGTAAAGGGAACATATCACTAAAATATTACATCAAATTCCATTGTTCACAAATTACAAATAACAAGAAGAGCTACTAACCAAGTTCGAATACACGATCTCTTTAGGGAAAGCAGAAAAGAAGAAAAATATACTCCAGACTAGATCTCCGCCAGCTCGAAAGGTAAATCCGACTCCTGCGCTGGTTCTTCCTCGAGGTCTGAGCATGCATACTCAGATCGTCAGAGCGACATAATAGCAATATTATAATAATGATATGAAACAGGCAAATAAGGTAATAACAGTAAAAGTAAAATGCAGATAATCACTATGTCACTAAATGATGCAAAGTATGATCTGTGTCCCTATCAGTCTCTAAGTCATGTTTGAAATCGAATAGTGGAAAGGAGGATCATGTTTAACGGGAGTCTCGTACATACCCGAGAAAACGGCCCACACGCCCGGGATATAACCCTGTCAGCCGGATCGCTAGATCCTACCTAATATATATAAGAATCACTATTCGAATGATCATCTTCTAAAACACCGTCCCGCTAAATACGATGCTCTTTCCACTTCGATTTCCCCTTTTTCCCCAGGTTTACACTATTGATGATTTTGATTTAGTCGTGTACAAGTATGCACCAATAATACGGTTTTGTCACTGTTCACTGTATTAATCACTGTCACGAATCATTCACTTTTCCATTGGCGTACTTGACACTCCTAAACCAATATCATTCACGCACGATAATGCAATGTCCACTGAACAATGACGCGCCCTAACACTATGTATATGGCAATTGGGTAAGGTATGTATATTTATGCAGTTAACAAGTCATGTGTAATATGAACTATTATGCACGTCATAAGCTTACAAAAATTGCAGTAATTCATATGTTCAGAATTCAGTGAAATGATACAAATACGGTAACAAGTACACTCTGTCGGTAGTTCATAAAAATTTGTTTCAGTACAATCAGATTTCTGGTATTCAAGTTACAGCCGTTTCAATTTAAGTGCTTGCTGCAGGAAATTCAGTTTCTGAACTGAACCTTCCGTTTCGCGTCACAATTTTCACCTAGTTGCGATCAGAATTTAGCAACGTTACAGTTGAATGAAATATAGGTTTTTCAATAGGGTTTCCAACGCAAGAGACAGATTCTCAATCGCGTCTCCACGTCAGAAATTATGCACTGTTCAACACTAGGGTATCAGTTCTGTTTCTGTTTGGGACTGCTATGCGTCCTGATATTTTAAATTGCAGTTTAAATAGTAAACGATGATATAAAGGGGTGAAATCACTTGCGTTATTTATCTAACAGATTCATCTTCAATAAAGTGTAGGGTTCCGCAACATACAAGTTCAGGCAGCGAAAGGGTAAGCATTACGAGACAGAAAACAATAACCAGAGCTGCTCTGGACTGCAGTCCAGAGCTTCTCTCCGAACTAATTCTCGTCAAAATTTCAGTACAGAAACAATTACAAACTTGCATAGGGTTACAGGTCGTCGAGTCGGCTTAGATTTGAGCCCTCGAACGCATCATTTCAATGTGTACAAAATTAATTGTGATTTTAACAAGTTTCAGACGCGGGAAATATTCTGTTTTAACGGGTGTAATTGGGGGTGATCGTTTAAGCCAGCAACAATCATATTTTTCAGTCAAATTTCACCACAATGTTCATTGCCACACGAGCCAGCATATGCAATCGATTTCCGTCAGTTTAATAGAAGATTTTCATTCGGGTTTTGCATCAAGCACTTGTGTCATGTAGGTTTTCACGAATCGTAAACATGGGATTAATAGTATTTTGAATTATAACAGTATAATCTAGCATGTAGCAAGTAGGGTACTTGTCTGGAGACGCTTTGGCGACACACGGCAGTGGCAACGGCACGAACGCGCGACGAATCGGCACGGTTTGGATTCACGGCCTCGGCTCGCGTTTCGGGTTCGTCGTCGGAGTTGTCCGGGGGAGGACTCGTGGTCAAAGGAGGCGGAGTGTGGTGCTATGGATCTCTGTGAGTGCGCTGGGGTCAACGATGGTCGGCGGTGTCACTCCGGCGATGGGCAGCAGGGGTGAGGCAGTGTGTTGGAGTTGGTGGTTTTAGAGAGAGAGGGAGCAGGTAGTGGGGCTCGAGTGTGGTGATAACGGTGATGATGTTGAGGATGTAGAGGGTCGACGAGGTGGTGGGGACTCGTCGGCGTTGGGTGCAGGCGGTGGCCGAGGTCGGGTGCAGGCGAGGGGTTCTTGCGAGGAGATGGGTTTTGGTGAAGAGCAGTGGGTGTTGAGGTGAGGGTGAGGGCTTTAGGAGGAGTCTAGGGTGCTCGGTGATGAAGGAGGAGGTTAGAGGAGGTTCTTCATCGTCGTCGTCGGTGAGGTGAGCGGGGTTGAGAGCTCGGTGATTTTCCAGAGAGCAGAGGGGAAGTTGGAGGGATCGAGAGTGTGAGGGAGAGAGGAGAAGTTTGAGACGAGGAGAGGTTGAGGAGCTCGAGGGGGTCGTGGTCGAGGTTGTAAGGCACGCGGTCGAGGCGTCGGCGACGTGGGCACGACGTGGGTTGCTCGGGGATGTGGGTTCGCGCAGGGAAAAAGAAAGAGGCGGGAAAAAATTTGTAGGGAGAAGAAAGAAACGAAGCAGGCCGGGTCGGGTTTGTAGGGCGCGGGCGTTAGGGTGTTGGGTTAGGGATGCTGGGCCGGGCTGGGGAAGGGGATTAAGGTTTTAATTTATTTGTTTTATTATTTCGTTTTGGGCTGGGTTGTGGGAAATGGGCTTAGGGAATTTATTTAATCAATACTAAATTTTGTTTGGGCTGAGGGAAAATTATGAGTTGGATAAATTTGTATTGGTTTTAGGCTTTGATGTTTAATTGATTAGGAAAAACAAATACTACAACCCAAGCAACTAATCTTTACACAAAAAAATAATACGGGAAAAAAATGGGATAACATTCGGGGACTTGGGAAAAATATAGAAGGATTTTCATTGAAGGAAATGGGGATTTACATCATACCCCCCATACAAAAATTTCGTCCTCGAAATTTAACAAGGATACAATGAAACAAATTACTGAACAAAGAGATGTGGAAAACGTGCACGGATATCTTCCTCCCGCTCCCAGGTAGATTCTCCTGGGGAACGACCGCCCCATGACACTCGGACTAACGGAATGACCTTGTTCTTCAGCACTTTCTCTCTGCGGTCGAGGATGGTGGTGGGCTGCTCCTCATATGATAGATCGGTACCCAAAACTAACTCTGAATAGTCCAGAACGTGGCTCTCATCCCGAACATAACGCTGCAACTGTGACACGTGGAAGGTATTGCGCACACCAGCTAGCGATGGAGGCAAGGCAAGTCGATAAGCCACCTCTCCTACTCGCTCTAGCACCTCAAAAGGTCCGATGAAACGGGGATTGAGTTTTCCCCGACCTCCAAACCTGATAACTCCACGGGTAGGGGAAATCTTCAAGAACACGTGATCTCCGACTTCAAATTCTAGTGCTCTCCTGCTGGTTTCTGCCCAACTCTTCTGTCGATCCTGATCCGTCTTAATACGCTGCCTGATCATTTGGACCTTGTCGACTGTCTGAACAATAAGCTCGGGACCCAGAAATCTTCGCTCTCCCACATCATCCCAACAAACTGGGATCGACACTTCCGTCCGTAAAGTGCTTCGAAAGGAGCCATCTGGATACTAGCCTGGTAACTGTTGTTATAAGAGAACTCAACTAGATGCAGATGGTCTTCCTAGGAACCCTGAAAATCCAACATGCAGGCTCTCAACATATCCTCGAGCGTCTGAATTGTATGCTTGGATTGTCCGTCCGTCTGCGGGTGATAAGCTGTGCTGAACTTTAGGCGGGTACCCAAACTCTCCTATAAGCTCCTTCAGAAGTGCGAAACGAATCTGGTGTCTCGATCTGATACACTGCTGACCGGAACTCCGTGAAGTCGTACTATCTCCTGCATGTATCTCTCTGCCAGTGACTCTGTAGACTGTCCCACTCGGAATGGTAAGAAATGTGCAGCTTTCATGAGGCGGTCGACGATAACCCAAGTGGCGTTGTTGCCCCTAGGGCTCCGTGGTAAGGCCGTCACGAAATCCATAGTAAAGTGCTCCCACTTCCATTCAGGTATCGGAAGTAGTTGTAACAATCCTGCTGTCCTCTGATGTTCCGCCTTCACCTGCTGGCATACCAAGAACCTGGATACGAATCGCGCAATTTCTCGCTTCATCCCGTTCCACCAAAAATTGTGCTTTAGATCCCGATACATCTTTGTACCTCCCGGATCCACAGAATAGGCTGAACTATGCGCCTCAGCCAGTACTTCTTCTTGAACATCTCCTCTGGGTACGCAGAGTCTGCTACCATATCTCAGAGAACCATCCTCATGTATGATTAAGTCCGTTCTCAGCCCGGCTTCTACTTGCGCTCTGAACTTTTGCAATCGAGGATCATCCGCTTGTGCAGCCTTGATGCGATCCACCAGGGAAGACTGCACCTGTAGTTGCCAAAACTGCCTGATTGCGTTCGGTGTAACGACTTCAAGCTCGAGTCTCTGAAAGTCCTCAATAATGCTCCTCTGACTGGTCAACATCATGACCGCTGGCTTGCGACTGAGCGCATCTGGTACAACATTTACTTTCCCCGGGTGATACTTAAGGTCCAAGTCGTAATCTTCCATCAGCTCTAGCCATCGGCGCTGCTTCATGTTTAGTTCCTTCTGAGTGAAGACGTACTTCAGGCTTTTATGATCCGTGTACACCTCCACTTTCTCGCCCAATAGATAGTGCCTCCAAATCTTCAACGCAAAGACTACTGCAGCTAACTCTAAGTCATGCGTACGATAGTTCTTCTCGTGATTTCTCAGCTGTCGAGAGGCGTAAGTAACCACCCGACCGTGCTGCATCAGAACACAGCCTAATCCCTTCCCTGAGGCATCACTATGTATCACCAAACCACCGGAATCATCTGGTACTATAAGAATGGGCGCCGTGGTTAACTTCTGTTTCAGTGTGTCAAATGCCTGTGTACACTTCTCTGTCTACGCAAACGGTACATCCTTCCGTGTCAGCCTCGTCAACAGTTCAGCGATTCTTGAGAAGTCTTGGACGAACCTCCAATAATATCCTGCCAATCCCAGAAAGCTTCTGATCTCGGCCACTGACTTCGGCGTTGGCCAATCTCTGACAGATTCTATCTTTGCCGGGTCCACTGAGATGCCTTCGCCCGAAACAATGTGTCCCAAGAACTGAACCTTGTCGAGCCAGAATTCACACTTGCTTAATTTCACATACAGCTTCTCTTCCCGAAGAATTTGTAGAACCGTGCGCAAATGCTCAACATGCTCCTCCCGGGTCTTCGAGTAGACAAGTATATCGTCGATAAATACAATGACAAACGTGTCCAAGTACTTTGCAAACACCCTGTTCATCAAGTCTATGAATATCGCTGGAGCATTGGTAACACCGAACGGCATCACAAGGAACTCATAATGACCGTATCGGGTCCTGAAGGCCGTCTTATATACATCCTCGGCTGCTACTCTGATTTGATGATATCCAGAACGGAGATCCAACTTCGAAAATACCTTGGCCCCACTTAGCTGATCGAATAAGTCGTCGATGCGCGGGATTGGGTACTTGTTCTTTATTGTGACTTTGTTCAGCTCCCGATAATCTATACACATCCGCAGCGATCCATCCTTCTTCTTCACTAACAGAACTGGTGCACCCCACGGTGAAACGCTCGGCCGGATAAATCCTTTCTCCAATAGTTCTTCAATTTGCTTCTTCAACTCCGCCAACTCAACCGGTGTCATTCTGTACGGGGCCTTGGAAACTGGTGCTGTACCTGGAGTCAAATCGATCGAGAACTCCAAGACGCGTGGAGGTGGTAGACCTGGTAAATCTTTAGGAAACACATTCAGAAAGTCCCGAACAATTTCTGGGGCCGCGCTCTCATCAATCTCCATAGCTGACAACTCCTTTGGCTTGGCTCTATACTTGGCTGGCTCCAAGGATTCACTCCCGCCTTCGAAAATAAAATCCAGGTGGTTGGGAATGCGGAAGATCACGTTCCTTGCTCGACAATCAATAACTGCATGGAAGGTACTCATCCAATCCATCCCGAGAATTGCGTCATAGCTGCCTGTCCCGATCAAAAGGAAATTCGCATAGAATTCCCTGCCACGCACTACAACCGGACATGATCTACATTCTCGACTAGATATTATAACGCCATTACCCGTATGTATTTCCCAACCCTTGGTTAGTGGTTCATGTGGTATGGAGTGTGTATCAACGAAATGCTCAGATATGAAACAGTGCGATGCTCCAGAATCAAATAGTACTCTAGCTGGCAAGGAATGTACGAGTAGAATACCTGTGACAACTTCTCCTGAATCCTCTGCCTGCTCGGCGGTCAAGGTGAAAGCCCGTCCCTGACCGCGGCCTGTATAGGGTTGTCTCTTCTCCTGTGGCCTCTGCTGCTGCGGTCCAGAACCTCCCTGTAACTCTGCTCGCTCGGGGCAACCGCTAATCCTGTGCTGACTGGATCCGCAAATCAAGCACTGTCCCTTGGAGCGGCGACAGTCCTTCTGGGTATGCCCATCTCTATTGCAGTAGCCGCAAACTACGTTCTGTCTTTAAGGGTGATGCTGGGGAACGAACGGATGCTTCATCTGTGTTGTTCCAGGCCTGTGAACTGGTATGGCTCCTCGAGAAGGTGCATGGGTACGTGCTGGAACGACTGGGGGCTTCCTGAACTTGTTGATCAGTTTCTCCTGAATTCTCGCCGCGTTGAGTACCTGTGCAAAAGTCTGCAACTCCAGTGACGCGATCAACTGCTGCAGCTCGAAATCAAGTCCCTGTAAGAAGCGTCTGGCCCTGGTGGCCTCTGAAGCGACCATGTATGGAGCAAACTGGCTCAGACGGTTGAACTCTACGCATATACGTCCATGGGGCGGCCATTCTGCTTCAGTAGAATGAATCTTTCTTCCATCTCTGCCTTGGCTGTGGAAAGGAAATAATGGTCAAAGAAGCACTCCTTGAATTTGTTCCATTCGATCGGCCTGTCTGGACTGCTTTCTTCCACTGACCAACATGGACGGGCTTCATCTTCCAACTGGATCTTTATCACGTTCACTTTATCTTCCTCTGGTACCCTGGCAGCCGTCAGCAAGTTCTCCATATTAACTAGCCATTGCTCGGCCTCAAGTGGTTCTGCTAGCCCTGTGAATGCAGCTGGATGCAACCTCCGGAAATCTGATATGGTGCCAGCCCTGGCAGAGTAAGCTGGTGGAGTAGTGCCCTCGGGGGCGGTAATGAGTGTGGAGGGTCCCCCTGCAGCGGTAATAGCCCTGAGTCCCTCGGCGAGTAGATCCGTCTTTCTCTCCTGAGCTTCTGCGAGAGAGGTCAGTGCACTAAGTATCCTCTCCGTGCGATCCTGAGAACTTGAGTCCGAGGAGTGGTCGTTCGGGGACATCATATCGCTGGAAGATTCAAAAGGATATGATTAGATTCAAGGATGAAAGCCAGGAATAGTGAAGTGAAAATAATGTAATACAGTGTAGTTAATGTTATTCCTTACTACTAAACATGTCTCTGATACCAACAAAACCATGTCATGCCCCGCTTCCCAAAATACGGAAAATGAGCGATGACTAGACCAGCCATGCTCCTACGGTCAAGGAATAATCCCGCCGTAGTCACACTTCGGCTTCTAGCATTACATGGTAATCAGTAAACAAAGCACAGCAGTAAAGGAAACATATCACTAAAATATTACATCAAATTCCATTGTTCACAAATTACAAATAACAAGAAGAGCTACTAACCAAGTTCGAATACACGATCTCTTTAGGGAAAGCAGAAAAGAAGAAAAAGGTACTCCAAACTAAATCTCCGCCAGCTCGAAAGGTAAATCCGACTCCTGCGCTGGTTCTTCCTCGAGGTCTGAGCATGCATACTCAGGTCGTCAGAGCGACGTAATAGCAATATTATAATAATGATATGAAACAGGCAAATAAGGTAATAACAGTAAAAGTAAAATGCGGATAATCACTATGTCACTAAATGATGCAAAGTATGATCTGTGTCCCTATCAGTCTCTAAGTTATGTTTGAAATCGAATAGTGGAAAGGAGGATCATTTTTAACGGGAGTCTCGTACATATCCGAGACAACGGCCCACACGCTCGGGACATAACTCTGTCAGCCGGATCGTTAGATCCTACCTAATATATATAAGAATCACTGTTCAAATGATCATCCTCTAAAACACGGTCCCGCTAAATACGATGCTCTTTCCACTTCGATTTCCCCTTTTCTCCCAGGTTTACACTATTGATGATTTTGATTTAGTCGTGTACAAGTACGCACCAATAACACGGTTTTGTCACTGTTCACTGTATTAATCATTGTCACGAATCATTCACTTTTCCATTGGCGTACTTGACACTCCTAAACCAATATCATTTACGCACGATAATGCAATGTCCACTGAATAATGACGCGCACTAACACTATGTATATGGCAATTGGGTAAGGTATGTATATTTATGCAGTTAACAAGTCATGTGTAATATGAACTATTATGCACGTCATAAGATTTCAAAAATTGCAGTAATTCATATGTTCAGAATTCAGTGAAATGATACAAATACGGTAACAAGTACACTCTGTCGGTAGTTCAGCAAAATTTGTTTCAGTGCAATCGGATTTCTGGTATTCAAGTTACAGCCGTTTCAATTTAAGTGCTCGCTGCAGGAAATTCAGTTTCTGAACTGAACGTCCGTTTCGCGTCACAATTTTCACCCAGTTGAGATCAGAATTTAGCAACACTACAGTTGAATAAAATATAGGTTTTTCAATAGGGTTTCCAACTCAATAGAGGGATTCTCAATCGCGTCTCTGCGTCAGAAATTATGCACTGTTCAACACTAGGGTATCAGTTCTGTTTCTGTTTGGGACTGCTATGCGTCCTGATCTTTTAAATTGCAGTTTAAATAGTAAACGACAATATAAAGGGGTGAAATCACTTGAGTTATTTATATAACAGATTCATCTTCAATAAAGTGTAGGTTACACAACATACACGTTCAGGCAGCGAAGGGGTAAGCATTACGGGACAGAAAACAACAACCAGAGCTGCTCTGGAATGCAGTCCAGAGCCGCTCTCCGAACTAATTATCGTCAAAATTTCAGTACATAAACAATTAAGAACTTGCATAGGGTTATAGGACGTCGAGTCGGCTTAGATTTGATCCCTCAAACGCATCATTTCAATGTGTACACAATTAATTGTGATTTTAACAAGTTTCAGACGCGGGAAATATTCTGTTTTAAAGGGTGTAATTGGGGATGATCGTTTAAGCCAGTAACAATCATATTTTTCAGTCAAATTTCACCACAATGTTCATTGCCACATGGGCCAGAATATGAAATCGAGTTCCGTCAGTTTAATGGAAGGTTTTCATTCGGGTTTTTCATTAAGCACTTGTGTCATATAGGTTTTCACGAATCGTAAACATGGGATTAATAGTATTTTGAATTATAACAGTATAATCTAGCATGTAGCAAGTAGGGTACTTTCCTGGAGACGCTTTGGCGACGCACGGCAGTGACAACGGCACGAACGCGCGACGAATCGGCACGGTTTGGATTCACGGACTCGGCTCGCGTTTCGGGTTCGTCGTCGGAGTTGTCCGAGGGAGGACTTGTGGTCAAAGGAGGCGGAGTATGGTGCTATGGATCTCTGTGAGTGCGCTGGGGTCGACGATGGTCGGCGGTGTCGCTCCGGCGATGGGCAGCAGGGGTGAGGCGGTGTGTTGGAGTTGGTGGTTTTAGAGAGAGAGGGAGCAGGTAGTGGGGCTCGGGTGTGGTGATATCGGTGATGATGTTGAGGATGTAGAGGGTCGACGAGGTGGTGGGGACTCGTCGGCATCGGGTGCAGGCGGTGGCCGAGGTCGGGTGCAGGCGAGGGGTTCTTGCGAGGAGATGGGTTTTGGTGAAGAGCAGTGGGTGTTGAGGTGAGGGTGAGGGCTTTAGGAGGAGGCTAGGGTGCTCGGTGATGAAGGATGAGGTTGGAGGAGGTTCTTCGTCGTCGTCGTCGGTGAGGTGAGCAGGGTTGAGAGCTCGGTGATTTTCCAGAGAGCAGAGGGGAAGTTGGAGAGATCGAGAGTGTGAGGGAGAGAGGAGAAGTTTGAGACGAGGAGAGGTTGAGGAGCTCTAGGGGGTCGTGGTCGAGGTTGTAGGGCACGCAGTCGAGACGTCGGCGACGTGGGCACGACGTGGGTTGCTCGGGGATGTGGGTTCACGCAGGGAAAAAGAAAGAGGCGGGAAAAAATTTGTGGGGAGAAGAAAGAAACGAAGCGGGTCGGGTTGGGTTTGTAGGGCACGGGCGTTAGGGTGTTGGGTTAGGGATGCTGGGCCGGGCCGGGGAAGGGTTTTAAGGTTTTAATTTATTTGTTTTATTATTTCGTTTTGGGCTGGGTTATGGGAAACGGGCTTAGGGAATTTATTTAATTAATACTAAATTTTGTTTGGGCCGAGGGAAAATTATGAGTTGTATAAATTTGTATTGGTTTTAGGCTTTGATGTTTAATTGATTCGGAAAAACAAATACTACAACCCAAGCAACTAATCTTTACACAAAAAAATAATACGGGAAAAAATGGGATAACATTCGGGGACTTGGGAAAAATATAGAAAGATTTTCATTGAAGGATACGGGGATTTACAGTATCGTCCGGCGCTATGAACAGACCCTCGTTGGTCCCATATTCACCCAAGCCCTCACTATAAGGAGCATTGGGCTCCTGACCAAATACAACATCGGCAGAGAGGATCGACTTCTTCTTCCTCTTCTGCGAGCGAGCTTCGGTCGCAGCTAGCACAGGCTTACGCTTGGTGGGCATTTTGGGACGACGAGTCCCGATATCTGAACCCATGCCAGACTCGGGGGAAGCTACAGTCACCATTTCCATGGGAGCATGGGGCATCGGTAGCTCGGGCCTATCATGCAGGACCTCGACCGCATCAACTTCTCTTAAGGTAGGACGGACAATGGTCCATCGCTTCAGAGGAACACTTGGATTACCGGCCGGAGCATTACCCTTGCGATCAAGCAGCAATCGCTTCTCCTCCCTGATGACAGCGCCCATTGAATGCTGATACCAGGCCACATGTACATTCAGGGCCTTCGGAATACAACTCGGTTTGCTGATAAAGAAGTGGGACCCTTTGTTCAGGCACATAAAATGATGCAGCGTGCTCCGCATTCCCTCTTCGGTAGCAGCAGGTTCTGCTAAGAAAGCCTCAAGTGGGACACCCTGATTGTAACTCAGCTGCTGGGTGAAACGATGTGGGTTGTATCTCATGAATAACGCCGCATCATTTTTCCTGAATACGAGAAAGCCCGGCCTGATGGAGTACAGATGAAGAATCTCCCGAGCTTTCAATACAGAGGCCCCGTCTTTAAAAATGTCTTGCAATGGCAGCACTGCTTTTGAAGTTTCCTGGCCGAAGGTCAAGACTTTGTCGGTGAAAGACATACCATCTCCAACCGTGTGCGGACGAAGGAGCAAACCCCTAGCTTCTCGCGGTGACGGACTTACGATGGAGGCATCAACCAGCCGCATTATCCGAGCGAACTTGCATCTGTCGTAAAAAGAAGGTCTTTTGTGGATACTGAAGACCCCAAGCACGTGCAACTCTAGCCATGAGGTGAAGTAATGCATTGAGAAGTTGGCGGGCCACACCCCTGGTTCAGTGGTATCCGCTGCCAAGCTGAGGCCGTGATATAGGTGGGCTAACCCGGCGATCCCGATGGCTACTTGTATTCCGGCAACCATTCGATGCGCAGGGCAGAAGACAGAAGGCCTCATGTAACGAGGGTGCATAGGAAGCGCGAACCAGCTTAACCATAAACCGAGGAACCTGAGAAAGAACGCTTCCTCATCAATGCCCGGAGCAGCAATTTCTGATAGGGGGACGATCGCGACGTCGGGAAGAAAGAAATCCTTTTGATCGGCTTTTAATATTGGCCGACGATCCAAGCCAAAACCGAAAGGATCATCAAGTTTAGCAAACTTTTCACCTTGTCGCGAAAAAATTTCTGGGCGAAGAAAACGGGCAGTGAAGTCCGCAAAGCTGACCCCCCGGCCTCCGGATTCAAGAATGAGGCTCTCATACATATTCAACACCTTTATCAGACTTGGGAACTGGTGCTGAATGACGTTCTTTGGGGTAAGACCCATTACCACTAATTTGGTGGCAAAAACATACTCATCCGGAGGAAGCAGCTCCTCGTAGTGCTTTCCCCTAACTGGTAAACCAGAAACCTCGGCAAATTCCTCCAAGGAAATGGAGACCTCTCGATCCAATAGGAGGAAGGAGTGGGTCGGAATGTTCCACTGCTCTAAAAATGTCTTGATCCACCATGCGGGAGGTGCAGAATACTGGAACAAGGAAGCGTAGATCGCAGGGTATAAGCCAAGCTTCAGCAACTGCGACTTCTTTGCAGATAAGTTATATCGGGCCCACTGTAAGTATCCGGCCGGATAACGGGGAGTTAGTCCGATGTTGTAGGGCTGTCCCCGAGGGCGCGACTCGCCCTGACATATGCGCCGCCCTAGGGTGTCCAAAGCCACCGGCGGTTGCACGGGTACTGCGAAAATAGAAGGCCGAAGGAGACCTTCTGTCACGCCCCGCTTCCCAGAGTACGTAAGATTGGGCACGTGACATAGCCAACCATGCTACCTGTGGGTAGGAAGTATCCATCCACAGTCACATTACGGCTGTAGAGATATCAAGAACAAGATAAATAAACTATCTAACACATGTCCAAATCCATAATAACAAGAGTCAACGAAAAATAAGTGCGGAAGCAAATGATCCAATACAATAAATAGAAAAGTACGTCCTATAATGCGGGCTCACATCTGGAAATGAAATGCAATAAATAAACTAATCACTATAGAACTCATAAATCAGCCTGCTGGCTGAAGTACTCCTGCTCGGTCGGCGACAGTGGTAAAGAATCTGGGCCATGCAAAACCCAGACGTCAGCGCGTCGTGTCAACCAATAATATAATATGAACAAGGTAATAAGCAATGCAGGGATAAACATGAATAAAGCAATAATATGAAACAACAGTGCAGGGTAATGTGCAGTGGGTAACTAAACTGTTCTAACAGGTTTTCTATTCTAAAGTCTTTGAAATCAATTGATGACTCGTCGATGTAACTCAATAGTATCCCGTGCATGCCCGGGACCACGGTCAAGACCCTCGGGGCTGAATCCGAGACGTGCCGCTAGGCAGTAATATGTAGCAGGATGGGCGAGTGATGTCAGCATCATCACTCCGGGGCTGGCCGAGCCCGTAAGACTGATCAGAATAGGTATCGAACTGTTGAGTTACAAGTCGGTTTCACCTTTGATTTCCCCATACCCCTAAGTTATGTATGTCAGGTCAGATATTCAGTAATCAAGGACTAATGCCAACACAGGATCAGGTAAAAGCAGGTTTGTCTGGATAGACAACAGGAATGGTCCATGAGGACTCCAAGTCAGGTTTGTTGGCATTAGGCATGAGATCAGGTAACAGGTCAGGTCATGGTACAACAGGTTGAGTTGGTAGTAAAGGGTACCATGTCCGGTGCATCGGTATGTATATATGTCATGTGTATCAAGGTTGGGTCAATATGTAACGCAATCGAGGGTGTGCTTATAACAAGTATATAATCGACTAAGGAATAACAGCAGGAAATAAAGTAAACAACAATAACAGTTCATTTAATCACAATGGTGCATTAATATGGTGCAGTTGTATTATCATATTAACAGGTTCGAGCACCCTTGGGGTGCAATAATCACAAGGTAGTGCAATATCAATAACAGAAAGTAATGAAGCTATATGTGTAAGATTATCGTCCTTTAAATAGCAAAATGATTAGCTGGTAATTTTGTTATTAGGGTTACAGTGGCAAAATACGGTTTAGGTTACTGTATCATGATATATATCATATTTCGTCCAAATGAGAAAAGTAACAACACTAGTTAATCTTTTGCAGGTTTTATGAGTCAAGCACACTTAATTAGTATAACATAGCATGTAGCAAGTAATACTTGCCTCGACGGTTTTGCAAACCGGAAAACACGAACGTAACGTCGGCGGAAAACACGCGACGGATGCACGGGTCACGGATCGAGTCCAAACAGCGAACAACGGGACCACACGGACTGGAGTACCTTGCTGGAAAGTCGGGTCAAGCCGTCGGCACGGCCGGAATCCGGCGAAATGTCAAAACAGCGACGAAGTTAGCAAAAATACGATGCATGAACAACGATCGACCAGCGAGGCGGTAAAACGAAGGGAGAAGGTAAAGAGAAGCTTACAGGGATAGTGAGGGTGGCAACCGCGACGGGTTCGACGGCGATGGGGTGCCGGCGAGGAACAGGGAACGCGGCAGCAGTGCTGGAGGTGGCTGGATTGGGTTGTGCTGTGAGTAGGGGGAGGTAAAGGCCTGGTTTGGGTTGCAGGGGGAGAGGAGGTGGTCGTCGGTGGCGCAGGCGACGACGACGAGGGTCGACGGCGGCTTTTCCGGCGACTGGAGAAGGTGCTAGGGTTCGGCCGTCGGGTTCTGTTGCAGCGCCGGCGAGGGAAGGAGGAGGAAGGTGAAGAGGTCAGGAAGAGGGCGAAGGGGAGATGCTGGCGTCGTCGGCGATGGGAGGCGGCGGCGACGGCAGCACAACGGGTGCAGGTGGTGGTGGCGTTGGCTGCAGGCGCTGGAAGGAAGGAAGAGAGGAGGAAGGAGGGAGTGGCGGCTGCGACGAGGGTGATGGTGGTGGTGTCGTCGGCGCGGGGGCTGCGGCGGCGACGGCAGCGGAGATGGCTAGGGTTCGACGAAGCTAGGGTTCCTCGTGGGGTTTTCTCGTGGGGTTTTCTGCAGGGATGAAGGAACAGTATATATAGGGATAGAGAGAGATAGAGATTATCGTAGGAGAGAGAGAGAGAGAGATAGAGAGGATGAGAGAGAGAGAGATGGAGATTAGAGAGAGAGATAGAGAGACGGGGAGAGAGAGAGAGTTACGGTGGGGCCCACGAGGGTAAAGCCCCTCGTGATTGGCTGGGAAGTTGAAAAGGAAATTTAAAATAAAGATTTAAAAAGATTTAAATCGTTAGTTAAGTACAGAATATTTATAATATAAAGTTTTAGATTATAAAAATTAAATGGGTATTTTGGCGCTAAATGAAACATTTCCAAATCGCGCCCGGGTTGCGCCCAAATATTTGAAATTCAAATAATAGGATTTTAAGCGAGTTTCAAATTTTAAAATGAGATATCTTATGATTAAAATGCATGCCCCCAAGTCGGACACTTGCACGTTTCACCGAACGGGATGAAATCTCGACGCGCGGACGCTACCACGCGACTAGTGGTGACGAGTAGGCCAATATGGATATTTTTAATTTCATTTTAGGTGTCAAAATTTGTTATAGGCAAAAATGACTTAGCCGGTTAAAATTTTGCAACAAGAACCAAACAAGCAAGATAATTGAAATGAGCAATGTCTAACATTCAACCAGTAACAGAAATAGTATTATTGGGCTCGGGTGTTACATCATACCCAACTACAAAAAGAATTTCGTCCTCGAAATTCCAAGAATACAAGATAGATAGCTACAGGAAAAGGTGAGGAAATTTCTGCCGGATCTCGTCTTCTCGCTCCCAAGTGGATTCTCCATGCGATCGATTACCCCAAGAAACTAGCACAAGAGGGATAACCTTGTTCTTAAGAACCTTTTCTCTTCGATCCTTGATTTCAACCGGTCGCTCCTCAAAAGTTAGGTCCTCCCGTACAGTCAACTCCGAATGATCCAAGACGTGGGTCTCATCTCGAACATACCTCCGTAGTTGAGATACATGAAACACATCGTGCACACCTGCCAAGGACTGTGGTAACGCCAAACGGTACGCTACCTCTCCAACACGCTCCAATATCTCGAAGGGTCCAACGAATCGAGGACTAAGCTTTCCCCGACTCCCAAAGCGAATCACCCCTCTAGTCAGTGATATCTTCAAAAATATCAAATCACCCACGGCGAACTCTAGAGGTCTTCTTGACGAGTCGGCCCAACTTTTCTGTCTGTCTTGAGCTGCCTTCATATGCTTCCTGATTGTATTCACCTTCTCGACTGTCTGTACTACCAAATCTGGTCCCAGTAACCTTCGTTCACCAACATCATCCCAACAAACAGGTGAACGACACTTACGACCGTACAGAGCTTCAAACGGAGCCATCTGAATAGTCGTTTGGAAGCTATTGTTGTAAGAAAACTCCACCAAGTGTAGGTGATCCTCCCAAGAACCTTTGAAGTCCAACATGCATGCCCTCAACATATCTTCAAGAGTCTGGATCGTTCTCTCCGATTGTCCATCAGTTTGAGGATGATAAGCTGTGCTAAACTTCAATCGAGTCCCCAAACTTTCTTGTAAACTCCTCCAGAAGTGTGACAAGAACCGAGTGTCCCGATCGGACACGATGCTCACCGGTACTCCATGCAATCTTACAATCTCCTGCATGTACCGTTCTGCCAAAGTCTCCGTCGATTGACCAACCCGAAAAGGAATAAAGTGAGCTGCCTTGGTCAACCGATCGACAATCACCCATACTGCATTGTTGCCCTTTGGACTCCGCGGTAAAGCTGTCACGAAATCCATGGTTATATGTTCCTACTTCCACTGAGGAATCGGAAGTGGTTGCAACAAACCAGCAACCCTTTGGTGTTCAGCCTTGACTTGCTGACACACCAAGCACTTAGCCACGAAGCGGGCAATCTCCCGTTTCATACCTTCCCACCAGAAGTGCTGTCGAATATCTCGGTACATCTTTGTACCCCCCGGATGTACAGAGTAAGCTGAACTGTGTGCCTCCTTCATAAGCTCTTCACGCACATCCCCCTTTGGCACACACACACGGCTACCATATCTCAACGAACCGTCTTCGTGGACCAGTAAATCGGTTCGTAGTCCGGCTTCAACCTGCTCTCGAAACCTTTGCAGTCTAGGATCCTGCGATTGTGCCGCTTTAATCTTCTCAACTAAGGACGACTGTACTTGCAATTGCATCAACTGACCCGTAGCATATGGTAGCATAACCTCCAAGTCAAATCTTCGAAAATCCGCAATGATCTCCCTCTGTGTAGTCAATACCTGAATCGCTGGTAACCGACTAAGCGCATCCGGCACGACGTTAACTTTTTCCGGATGGTACTTAAGATCAAGGTCGTAGTCGGCCATCAGCTCCAACCATCTGCGTTGCCTCATGTTCAACTCCTTCTGAGTGAACACATACTTCAAACTCTTGTGATCTGTAAAAACTTGGACTCTCTCGCCCAAAAGGTAGTGTCTCCAAATTTTCAAGGCGAAGATCACGGCCGCAAGCTCCAAGTCATGAGTCGGGTAATTCTTCTCATGGGTCTTCAGTTGTCTCGATGTGTAAGCTACGACCTTCCCATTCTGCATCAAAACACATCCAAATCCCTTTCCAGATGCGTCGCTGTGAATCACCAGTCCTCCTGAATTGTCTGGTACGGTCAGGATAGGGGTGGTTATCAACTTCTGCTTCAACGTCTCGAAGGACAATGCACATCCATCCGTCCAAATAAAAGGTACTTCCTTGCGCGTAAGCTTGGTCAACGGTTCTGCCAAGCGAGCGAAGTTCTCCACAAATCTCCTGTAGTATCCGGCCAAACCAAGGAAACTTCTTATCTCAGCCACATTTCTTGGAATAGGCCAATCTCGAACTGCTGTAATCTTCTCGGGATCGACGGCGATTCCATCGCCCGACACGACATGCCCCAGAAATTTCACTTCTTCCAGCCAGAATTCGCACTTACTCATCTTCGCATACAATTTCTCTTGTCTCAGCGTCTGCAGTGCGATCTTTAAATGCTCAGCATGCTCCTCCGGACTCTTCGAGTACACCAGAATATCGTCAATGAATACCACAATAAACTGGTCCAAGAATGGTGAAAAGATTCTGTTCATCAAATCCATGAATATTGCCGGCGCATTCGTTACTCCGAAGGGTATCACCAGATACTCGAAATGTCCATATCGAGTTCGAAACGCCGTCTTGCAAATGTCATCTGCTTTCACTCGGACCTGATGATATCCGGATCGCAAATCCAGTTTCGAGAATACTCTCGCGCCACTAAGCTGCTCAAAAAGTTCTCCAATGCGAGGGATCGGGTACTTGTTCTTAATAGTCACCCGGTTCAATTCTCGATAATCAATGCACATCCTTCTCGTGCCATCCTTCTTCTTTACTAAAAGAACTGGAGCTCCCCAAGGCGAGTTGCTGCTTCGAATCCAACCCTTCTCAAGTAATTCACCAACTTGCTTCTTAACTTCTTCCAATTCCACTGGTGCCATCGGATAATATGATTTCGATACTGGCGCTGCACCAGGAATAAGGTCAATCGCGAACTCCACGTCTCGCTTCGGCGGTAAGCCCGATATATCCTCAAATACGTCCATAAAGTCGCGAACAACTGCCGACTCTTCATTACTATCAACTTCCATAGCTGTAAGAACATTGTTTGTCGGCCTAGCCCTAAACTCGACTGGCCCGACAGAACTGCTTCCTTACCGCAACTGCTGTCTGCTGTGAACTCCCAATTTTCCCGATATGCTCTACTGTTCTCGAGCTGCCGTAAGAACCTGTGAGAAAGTGGTCAAACCCAGGGAGACGGTCTGCCTTTGGATGTCCACATCCAATCTGCGCATGGACCTTCCTGCCCTGTCTGCATCGTTGGCGACTAAAGGTCCAGCGAGACTGCCGAGTCTCGTCCACTCTGCTGCATGCACGTCCACGGGTGCTCCATTCTGCCTCAGCCCAAAAAATTTCTCTTCCATTTCCTCCCGTGTAGTCCGCGGGAAGCACTTCTCCAGGAAACTCTTAGAAAACTCCGCCCAACTGATCGGCTTGGGCAAGCGGGTCTCTTCCACAAGCCACCACTCTCGAGCGTAATCCACTAGCTGAATGCGCACCATATCAACTCTTTTGTCAACTGGAATCTTTGCCGCAATCAGTAAATTCTCCGTGTCAACTAGCCACTGCTCGGCTGACAACGGCTCCTCCAAACCAGTGAATGTAGACGGACCCCAAACGTCTGAAATCTGCCACGGTCCCTACTCGGTTAACTGGTTTAGCTCCAGCGTTGTTTACAGACTGCTGAACGATCTGCAAACCTTCCTGAAACGAATCTGCTATTGCCGGATCAGCTCAGTCTGTCTCTTTTGATTCTCCAGCATTCCTCTTATCACTCCAAGCATGGCGGCTTCGTCCACACGCCTCTGGTACGTCTTCAAATTCTTATCGGCCATAACAAAACACCCAACATTAGCATGATGATAGATTCAAAATAAAGGTCAAGGCTAGAACTCCAAGATACTTAAATAGAGTACCGCATTGTAACTATGCCGCGGTATCATAGCCACAATTACTTAACTCCACCCAAGTCGCCTAAGTCCTAGAGATAACAAGGAATCAGGTTTTCGAGTTAACATGCAAAGTACGTTTGCACGTCGACATAATCCGGAAGAATGTGATTCAAGAATGGTAAAACGGTCAAGGTGGTAGGACATGTTTTCTTAAGCACGGGTATTCTGATTCGTGTATCGGGCACAATACCCAACTACAAAAAGAATCAACCCAACTAACATATGGCTCTGATACCAAAAAGAACCATGTCACGCCCCGCTTCCCAGAGTACGCAAGATTGGGCACGTGACATAGCCAACCATGCTACCTGTGGGTAGGAAGTATCCATCCACAGTCACATTACGGCTGTAGAGATATCAAGAACAAGATAAATAAACTATCTAACACATGTCCAAATCCATAATAACAAGAGTCAATGGAAAATAAGTGCGGAAGCAAATGATCCAATACAATAAATAGAAAAGTACGTCCTATAATGCGGGCTCACATCTGGAAATTAAATGCAATAAATAAACTAATCACTACAGAACTCACAAATCAGCCTGCTGGCTGAAGTACTCCTGCTCGGTCGGCGATAGTGGTAAAGAATCTGGGCCATGCAAAACCCAGACGTCAGCGCGTCATATCAACCAATAATATAATATGAACAAGGTAATAAGCAATGCAGGGATAAACATGAATAAAGCAATAATATGAAACAACAGTGCAGGGTAATGTGCAGTGGGTAACTAAACTGTTCTATCAGGTTTTCTATTCTAAAGTCTTTGAAATCAATTGATGACTCGTCGATGTAACTCAATAGTATCCCGTGCATGTCCGGGACCACGGTCAAGACCCTCGGGGCTGAATCCGAGACGTACCGCTAGGCAGTAATATGTAGCAGGATGGGCGAGTGATGTCAGCATCATCACTCCGGGGCTGGCCGAGCCCGTAAGACTGATCAGAACAGGTATCGAACTGTTGAGTTACAAGTCGGTTTCACCTTTGATTTCCCCATACCCCCAAGTTATGTATGTCAGGTCAGGTATTCAGTAATCAAGGACTAATGCCAACACAGGATCAGGTAAAAGCAGGTTTGTCTGGATAGACAACAGGAATGGTCCATGAGGACTCCAAGTCAGGTTTGTTGGCATTAGGCATGAGATCAGGTAACAGGTCAGGTCATGGTACAACAGGTTGAGTTGGTAGTAAAGGGTACCATGTCCGGTGCATCGGTATGTATATATGTCATGTGTATCAAGGTCGGGTCAATATGTAACGCAATCGAGGGTGAGCTCATAACAAGTATATAATCGACTAAGGAATAACAGCAGGAAATAAAGTAAACAACAATAACAGTTCATTTAATCATAATGGTGCATTAATATGGTGCAGTTGTATTATCATATTAACAGGTTCGAGCACCCTTGGGGTGCAATAATCACAAGGTAGTGCAATATCAATAACAGAAAGTAATGAAGCTATATGTGTAAGATTATCGTCCTTTAAATAGTAAAATGATTAGCTGGTAATTTTGTTATTAGGGTTACAGTGGCAAAATACGGTTTAGGTTACTGTATCATGATATATATCATATTTCGTCCAAATGAGAAAAGTAACAACACTAGTTAATCTTTTGCAGGTTTTATGAGTCAAGCACACTTAATTAGTATAACATAGCATGTAGCAAGTAATACTTGCCTCGACGGTTTTGCAAACCGGAAAACACGAACGTAACGTCGGCGGAAAACACGCGACGGATGCACGGGTCACGGATCGAGTCCAAACAGCGAACAGCGGGACCACACGGACTGGAGTACCTTGCTGGAAAGTCGGGTCAAGCCGTCGGCACGGCCGGAATCCGGCGAAATGTCAAAACAGCGACGAAGTTAGCAAAAATACGATGCATGAACAACGATCGACCAGCGAGGGGGTAAAACGAAGGGAGAAGGTAAAGAGAAGCTTACAGGGATAGTGAGGGTGGCAACCGCGACGGGTTCGACGGCGATGGGGCGCCGGCGAGGAACAGGGAACGCGGTAGCAGTGCTGGAGGTGGCTGGATTGGGTTGTGCTGTGAGTAGGGGGAGGTAAAGGCCTGGTTTGGGTTGCAGGGGGAGAGGAGGTGGTCGTCGGTGGCGCAGGCGACGACGACGAAGGTCGACGGAGGCTTTTCCGGCGACTGGAGAAGGTGCTAGGGTTCGGGCGTCGGGTTCTGTTGCAGCGCCGGAGAGGGAAGGAGGAGGAAGGTGAAGAGGTCGGGAAGAGGGCGAAGGGGAGATGCTGGCGTCGTCGGCGATGGGAGGCGGCGGCGACGGCAGCACAACGGGTGCAGGTGGTGGTGGCGTTGGCTGCAGGCACTGGAAGGAAGGATGAGAGGAGGAAGGAGGGAGTGGCGGCTGCGACGAGGGTGATGGTGGTGGTGTCGTCGGCGCGGGGGCTGCGGCGGCGACGGCAGCGGAGATGGCTAGGGTTCGACGAAGCTAGGGTTCCTCGTGGGGTTTTCTCGTGGGGTTTTCTGTAGGGATGAAGGAACAGTATATATAGGGATAGAGAGAGAGAGAGAGATTATCGTAGGGGAGAGAGAGAGAGAGATAGAGAGGATGAGAGAGAGAGAGAGAGATAGAGAGACGGAGAGAGAGAGAGTTACGGTGGGGCCCACGAGGGTAAAGCCCCTCGTGATTGGCTGGAAAGTTGAAAAAGAAATTTAAAATAAAGATTTAAAAAGATTTAAATCGTTAGTTAAGTACAGAATATTTATAATATAAAGTTTTAGATTATAAAAATTAAATGGGTATTTTGGCGCTAAATGAAACATTTCCAAATCGCGCCCGGGTTGCGCCCAAATATTTGAAATTCAAATAATAGGATTTTAAGCGAGTTCCAAATTTTAAAATGAGATGTCTTATGATTAAAATGCATGCCCCCAAGTCGGACACTTGCACGCGCGCGTAGCTGTCCAAACTCGCCCGTTTCACCGAACGGGATGAAATCTCGACGCGCGGACGCTACCACGCGACTAGTGGTGACGAGTAGGCCAATATGAATATTTTTAATTTCATTTTAGGTGTTAAAATTTGTTATAGGCAAAAATGACTTAGCCGGTTAAAATTTTGCAACAAGAACCAAACAAGCAAGATAATTGAAATGAGCAATCTCTAACACTCAACCAGTAACAGAAATAGTATTATTGGGCTCGGGTGTTACACCTTCTGAAGTCCAATTTACCTCCTCTATAGTATAATTGATCGGGGGTGTATCTGCATAAGGGATCGTAGAGATAGGCTCCGAGGGTGTCGCACAAGAAAAGCTCCGGCGGCCTCTGATAATTTGATCATACCATCTACCCCACAGGTGATGATTCTTGTACTTCGGGTCATGGTCTTTGATCAGCACAACAACCTCTCGGTCTACGGGCGCCTCAGTAAATCTGTCACGACCCGAAAGAGCACGTGACTGGCCCTCGAACCATATGAAATCTATAGGACTCCATCTGATCCAAGTAAGCCAAAGCCCAGAAATCTAAAACCATTTTAAGAGTAAGTGAAGAAAACTGGTTTAAAGAAGTGAAGGAAAATATGTTTGAAGTCGAGGTTTTTAAATAATTAAGCCGAAGGTGCATTTTTAAAAGGTAAAGTCTTTTCTAAAAATTTCGGCAGAGTTTCTTTTGTAAATACTGGCCCCGAACGGGATACAACAAGCATAACATATATACAATGATAAAAGGCATCCCCAAGCGGGAGCTAGCTCTTCGTCAATTGACGGTCACAACCACACATGCAATATAATATACAACGCCGAAAGGCGAGGATCGATCCAAAAGAAACACAGTAAGCATGAAAACCGCAATACTACTAAGCGCGACTCTAAGGCCAAATAAAACATCACTAAAGTCTGAGTCTGAAACAATAAACAAATTTGGTTGATGGAAATTCTAGATACAAAGAATAATATAAATACAATGGTGGTTTTGATGCAAAAGGAACCACCTACCAAATGCAATTCACCCGCAAGGAAGCAATGTGCCAGAAATGCCGCAAAGGAACCTGTACGGCAAAACCTGCAAGAACTGTGGCACAACGGGGGTGAGTTACCAACTCGTGAATAGAGAATAACTACAAGCAGAAACCGAACGCAAGACATAATCCTAGGTCAAAACGATCAGTACAAAATCCTCAATATAAAACATGCAGCCTATAACAAGGCTAGGGTAAATATCTAACCCGAGTGTAATCTCCTGTGCCTGTGTCAGTGCCTCAGGTAGCAATATAACATAAGAATGAGGTATGAATGCATGAGAACATAATACATGTAAATGAAGAAACTGTTTTCATACTTTAGTGAGATTTCCTTTGTATTTTTAAAATGAGGTATCATAATGAAATCAGCATAAAACAGTGCCTAACATCGGCACAAAACGTAATCCAAATATCCCGATATCTCTGTATCCCAATCACAAAATCTAGGGCGCCGTCAGTCCAGACCGGCCCCTACCATCAATCTCAAGACCACGACGGTATCCTCCGGATATCCGACGCGTCAGGTAAAATCACCGGTCGGTAGTGCTCCCCTGCCAGGCTCAACGTCATCACCACATTCATCTTGCCCCGGGGTACCGCACCGGGTCCACCATGTACCCGAAACGGTTCATCCGTATCCTCGAATCGGGTTTCCAAATCCATCAGCAAACTCATGGTGGACGACTCATACATCATGGGAAAACCGCACTTTTTATTTTAAAAGAGAGAAAATGTTTATCTGTGTTTTTGCGGTTTTCCTCCAAATCCAGAAAATCTCACGGAAATCCAAATCCAAAACCTCAGTAACACGTAAAATAGTGAATATATGCATGAGAATCCATGAATGCGGCATAACAATGAATATCAGTATGCATGAAGTAGCAGGTAATAACTACAATGTCTAAGCTATTAGCTAATAGGTTATGTCAAGCAATAGTATTTTCTAAGGTGTACGTGACATGGCAATTACCGATGAAGATGTGTGTGAGCCGGCAAGTAAGTGTACGTGGTACATACGCAACATCGGTAATGGTGCTGGTGTCCTAACAGCATGATATCAATAATGGAGTATGAAACATAATATAAGAATGCGATGCAAAGCGAACCACAAAAAAAGTGGGAGCTGAATCTAGACGCAACTATAACTAATCTGCATTAATCTAATATAAGTTCTACAAATGGTGCCTTTTGAAATATCACGAATCATGGGGTTTTGAAAATAGGGGCTACGGTGTTTTTATGAAAAGATACGCCTTTTGAATGTCCGTAGATCCCTTGACCTGTCTTTTAAAATACCCACGACCCGCTAGTTTTGAAATAGGTAGGAGTCTAATCTAATCTAACAACTACACTAAACTATACAGCTGAACTAACAAGCTGAGCTACAGGTAAGGAAACCGCCTAACATCTGAGTCGATATATATATAGATATAATAGTCGGTGATTCCGCCTCAATAGTATCGCGTACGATACAGTATATCATATGACATCCTCAAGTCATGAGTGCGGATCTATCATCAATGTAAAGCTCATACGGTAAATCGTCGTACGGCATCCCAATAGCTGGGTACGGGTCAATATCACACTATCTCATCACACTTCAGGTATCACTATCAACATATCATATAATCTGGGGTACTATTCTATGTCTAGTATAAATCGATACCATCAATAAAGTATGCATGCGGGGGTAAACACACATCCCAAGCCCGCAAGAATCACATTTCGTATCCCAAATACGAATCATATCACATCACCGATCTCGCGGCACAAAGCCCAATTTCATTGACTCATCTCCAAAGTCATCCAATATCATCAACACAGTGCCAGTATAAGTAATATGCAAGGGTGTGCGTGTAGGTGTAATTCTATTCTAGGGTTCGCGACTATGAACTACACTAGTCACTTCTAACCCTACACTATCCATAATACACCTAACTATCATATGTAATAACAACTACGGACTGCGGGGGTGCTATACGCCATCCACCCGACTTCCCCCAGTAGATATAATCTACTCACCTAGCGTCTTCATTTGTGGACGTCGCCACGCGCTTGCTTGTCGTCCCGAAGTCTTCATGGGGTACCTACACATCAAAATATCGTATATGCGCATTAAAACCAAATCAAAGCTAAAACGGCACATGAAATCCAAAATGATACGATAAGAGGCCTATAGGTTAAAACCCATGGCACGCCTTCAAAACCATCAACACATCCTCTATATCGTCGTATAAACGCCAAATAGTCGAGGCAAAACACAATCCACAATTGCAGAATTAAAAATACGGAATACGGAAACATGAATCTAAAACAGCAACTTAGGAAATATGTCCCAGATTTTACCCTAGGTCACTTTATACAAATCTATATATACCAGGGGTCTAACATGAACATGTAGGAGCTACAGAACCAATACGAGCCAAAATGGTGGGACCCAGGCCGCAATTTGCGGCCAATGGGGATAAATTGGCGGCCGGGAAGAAGAAGTGGGAGCTGGGGTCTTGGGGTTAGCTTCCTGGGTGCCTGCACGTGTCACTGTCCAATCAATTTTAATTTAGGGTGTCTCGGATGATAGCAGATTCAATATACCCTTCACAGATTTCATAAATTCCCCGATATCGGTTTCTAAAATCCGTATTATGGTTTAAGCTTCAGGTTTTGGATTTCCAATTCATACACTAGGGTGATGGTATAACCTCTACTGACCTCAATTCCATATTACAACTCATAAATCATCACAACCCTAACTAGGTTATCCACAAGTCCACAATATCACACAATATCGATTCGATCTTAATATGAGGGTAAAGGAAATGCATAAACTAAGTTTAAGGTCCAGAAAATACCTCATTTGGCAACTCAAGAATTTTCTTGAGTTGCCCCTAGTGGCCAAAATCCTTGCTTCTTTAGCACCAAGTGTAGATCTAGGGATTGTGCACACATTTAATGAAATGGAGATTGGGTTTTGGGGTTGTTTTAGAGGTGTTTTGGAGCTTGAAGAGGGGAGGGAAAGGAGGTGCAGGAGCAGCAGCAGGAGAAGGGAGAAGAGGGAGGGAAATGAGGGGAGAAATGGTTAAGTCCTTAGTCAATGAAGCCCATACCTCTCTCTCTCTCTCTCACCAACTACCCATTTCTTTATTCTTTTCCTTTTCTTTTTCCTTTTAAAACTCTTCTCACTCAAATAGTAAACCCAAAAGAAAAGCATGGCAAGAAAATGCACAAGTGTGAAAAAGTGATATGTGCATGTGTTGCACAAAAAGCTAAAAACCGATTAGCGATTTTTAATCGCGATTAGCACTAAATTAGTGTCAAATTAATCACAAAAACTTTAAAATGTCATAATTCTCTAATTTACCCTATTTTAGAATTTTCCAAAATTTTTCCCCATTTATTTGTATTTAATAATTCCAAAATATTAAAATATTCAATAAAATAATATTAAATTATAAAAATTCCCAAAATTAACATTTTATCTTTTTTTGAAATGTTACAATCTACCCCCCTTAAAGAAATTCGGTCCCCGAATTTAAATTTAAACCCCCAATACTAAAACATTTTTTGTAATACTCCAATTTGTCGGGGCTCCGAAGACATCAATACATAGAGAATATCCTATGCGTCTGGTGCGCAAGGAATCAAAATCCATATATGTGTCATACAGGTGTACAAAACAACATCTAGGTGCAACGGGTGTGCACGAAACATCTGTCATAGGCAACGTGTGTGCCTGACAGCAACCAAATCAGGTGCATGTAACATGCACGAAGAATCCCGATTTAGTGCATCTGGCGTGCACCAAAATCGTATATCAAAACACTAAAGGTGCATGAAAACCACACTGGAAGTGCAAATCAAATCACTGCATACGGTAGGCATGAAATCTCAATCAATATCTCAAATGTAATAACTATGCGCAAAATATAAATATCCAGTGGGTGCATGAAACAAATATCATGAAACTCAGTCATCAAAACTAAATCATGCAAACAGAACGCCCAAAATACCGAAATCCAAAATGACGGATACGTGATAATCGAATCACAAAATCACAAATCATAGTACCGTCGTCGGTAGTTCCTCCTTCGAGGTCGAGAAGGAGTCGGTGCATCCACTGCTAGCAGCGCAAGATATCTACTTGCCTCTTGCTCACGGTCTGGCGTCCTCTGACCCTGGGTCCTTATCTTCTCTGCGGATTACCTATCACGCGGTCAATCGGCTCATCGGCCCTGTCAGGTGTGCTAACGGGGACGATTCCGTTCTGGCACTTCTCTGGTCACCTCTCGGTCAAACCTCACGACCACTCGTGAAGCAGCCCATCACTGGCGTCGGCCTCTGGCTCTCTGAATGCACGTCACATATCTGATCCTGGGTGCAAACATCATTGCAGCAATGTCCTGAAAGGAATCCTGCTCAAGGTCTCTTCCGATCTTGCCTATGCCGAACTGTACAGAGGCTGGCTCTCCTGCATAATCTCTTCTCACTCGATAGACATCTGTGTCCTCAACACAATATTTCTCGGAATCTGGTTGCATCCCAATGCCTCTGTAAGCATATCTGACCTCTGGTCTCGACGGGAAGCAATGACAGCTCGTCAGCGTCTCGCCCGAACCTCTGGTTCCACCTGTCTCTATCGTCGTCCACTATGACGTCACGCCATGCATATCTACGCACTGCACTGTTCTCGGCCACGGTCAATCTGAAGTCTCTCACACGGACTCGAAATCGCGTACTCTGTAGCTTCATCATTCTGTAGAAGATGTCAGGCCGAACAGGTCCTCGGGAACACGTCCCAACCATCGGAGGAATACTCAATACTCGTCCGTCCTTGATCGATTCGCAACGCATCTGGGTAAGTTCCTTTATCCGAATCTGGTCAACTACCTCGTCGACAATGCTAACTCTGGCCTGCTGGTTGTGCGCAATATGACCACTCCTGGGTCAGGTCTTCTCGTATAGTATTCCAGAAAGGTCATGTCGAAGTCTCTCTCAAATCTCATCCCTGCCGAATTGCCCAGAAGTCATCATCCCTTGCTGAAGCAAATTCTTGTTCCGGAACGGCTGCATACTTATCGCGCTTCTTTCTGGAAGATATATCCATATACAACGCCTCTGGGTGCGTATCACATCTCTAATGTCAGCGGAGTGGGACGTCATCTCGTCGAAATCTCTTGCGAACTCCTTTCTTCACTCTGCTTCAATGTCGACTGATTCGAACTCGTCTCATCGTGGCTGCATGGACTATGCTCCAACGGCTATACTCGTATCTGGAGTCTCCCAAGCAATGCATCCCATCACATGATATCCGAATGATGTCGAAACATTCGATCGACTCGTCAGAACCTTATAATCCCCCAAGAGATCAACATCTTGAGTACAGTTTAATAGTATCGAGTACATGCCTCAGCGTCGGTGGTCCAGCCGTAGAAGGGCAAACCCAAGCCTCACTAATGGCGCCGCGGAACTGCCGTAAACCCTAAGGTTCAAAGGCTTTCACACGGTCATTAAGTCGAGTTAGGGTTTCATTCTTTTAGAGGGTCCATAGAATCACCTGCATGTCTTTCCGTATACTTTAAACTTGGAAAATGGGCTCCTGACATTCGATCGTCTCAATCGACTCTCAACGAATCTGCGTGAAGTCGTCTCTAGCTGGAATCAATCTATCTGATGACCTCGCATCGGTAAACGGACGAACCAAATGTCCTAGTCATTCATCCTCAGGTGACTGGCGCTCGCTATCATCTCTCTAAGTATATGCTCACGCTGCAGCAGCTCCAACCATCTGGGCGATATCTCGTCATTTGCAGCAGCAACTGGCTCATTCACCTGCACGCCGAACAGCGCCTCAATCCTCAAGGAAAGACGACACATTGGCGGTCATCTCTGAATCGGTCTGCTCTAGATCTGAGTAAGACTCTCCACACTGGAAATCTTCAACTCAACTGGGCCCGCTCCGGTGCATAAATCGGACGAATCACCTTCGTCTCTCAAATCGAGTAGACTAGCTATAATCTGTCTCATATCTGTCTGAAAGCTCCGACAATCTAAGCTCGTAAGCTCCGAAAGCGACATCCCGTCAATCTCAGCAACAGCTGGTCCCTCTGTCTGCACGGTAGGCGACATCATAATCTCTGAGGTATGATGTACATCAACAGTCCTCTCTCAACTGGCAGCTCTAACAATGGCCCGATCATCCGGTGCAAAACCAAGCACTCGCCTCCACTTGAGGTCACAGTCATCAATACTAACTCGAGACGTTCCCATGTCACCAGAAAACACAATGGTCAGCCCTCGTACCAGACGAGCTCGCACTGACCGTAACCCTAGCAGCAGCCCAAACTGCGCTCAAACATGGCGACAGGAACCTCAATCGAGTATCGAAGAGAGCAGATCAATGGCAAGAAAGGAAACAACAGATCCAGAGTGGATACACGATCATAAGAAGGAACAGCATCAATGAAGGTATGATCATGGACTAATAGAATCGGGGATCTCAAATGGATGTATAATCATGGATATAAAGAGAATCACTGATCTCGAAAATATGTACATCCTAAGGTTTCTTAAGCGGAGTGGCGTGTCGTAAGTATGCCGCGGAACATACCAACGGTACGTCACTCTACTTTAGTCACCTATTCCATCAACCAAGGGTCATCCTATACGACGAAAGTTCGGGTCTAATACCCCCTCGACTAAGTCTAAGTTCCGTAAGGTCAAGCCTAAGTTCCGTATATATATAAACGCCCTAGGCTCCACATAGTCAAACTTAGACTCGAACC
This sequence comes from Agapanthus africanus, assembly GCA_030015575.1. Lineage (NCBI taxonomy): Eukaryota > Viridiplantae > Streptophyta > Magnoliopsida > Asparagales > Amaryllidaceae > Agapanthus > Agapanthus africanus. The sequence continues at coordinate 23,325,875 of JASDDO010000016.1, forward strand.
AAGGTCAACCTAGCGCTCTGATACCAACTTTGTCACGACCCGAAAGAGCACGTGACTGGCCCTCGAACCATATGAAATCTATAGGACTCCATCTGATCCAAGTAAGCCAAAGCCCAGAAATCTAAAACCATTTTAAGAGTAAGTGAAGAAAACTGGTTTAAAGAAGTGAAGGAAAATATGTTTGAAGTCGAGGTTTTTAAATAATTAAGCCGAAGGTGCATTTTTAAAAGGTAAAGTCTTTTCTAAAAATTTCGGCAGAGTTTCTTTTGTAAATACTGGCCCCGAACGGGATACAACAAGCATAACATATATACAATGATAAAAGGCATCCCCAAGCGGGAGCTAGCTCTTCGTCAATTGACGGTCACAACCACACATGCAATATAATATACAACGCCGAAAGGCGAGGATCGATCCAAAAGAAACACAGTAAGCATGAAAACCGCAATACTACTAAGCGCGACTCTAAGGCCAAATAAAACATCACTAAAGTCTGAGTCTGAAACAATAAACAAATTTGGTTGATGGAAATTCTAGATACAAAGAATAATATAAGTACAATGGTGGTTTTGATGCAAAAGGAACCACCTACCAAATGCAATTCACCCGCAAGGAAGCAATGTGCCAGAAATGCCGCAAAGGAACCTGTACGGCAAAACCTGCAAGAACTGTGGCACAACGGGGGTGAGTTGCCAACTCGTGAATAGAGAATAACTACAAGCAGAAACCGAACGCAAGACATAATCCTAGGTCAAAACGATCAGTACAAAATCCTCAATATAAAACATGCAGCCTATAACAAGGCTAGGGTAAATATCTAACCCGAGTGTAATCTCCTGTGCCTGTGTCAGTGCCTCAGGTAGCAATATAACATAAGAATGAGGTATGAATGCATGAGAACATAATACATGTAAATGAAGAAACTGTTTTCATACTTTAGTGAGATTTCCTTTGTATTTTTAAAATGAGGTATCATAATGAAATCAGCATAAAACAGTGCCTAACATCGGCACAAAACGTAATCCAAATATCCCGATATCTCTGTATCCCAATCACAAAATCTAGGGCGCCGTCAGTCCAGACCGGCCCCTACCATCAATCTCAAGACCACGACGGTATCCTCCGGATATCCGACGCGTCAGGTAAAATCACCGGTCGGTAGTGCTCCCCTGCCAGGCTCAACGTCATCACCACATTCATCTTGCCCCGGGGTACCGCACCGGGTCCACCATGTACCCGAAACGGTTCATCCGTATCCTCGAATCGGGTTTCCAAATCCATCAGCAAACTCATGGTGGACGACTCATACATCATGGGAAAACCGCACTTTTTATTTTAAAAGAGAGAAAATGTTTATCTGTGTTTTTGCGGTTTTCCTCCAAATCCAGAAAATCTCACGGAAATCCAAATCCAAAACCTCAGTAACACGTAAAATAGTGAATATATGCATGAGAATCCATGAATGCGGCATAACAATGAATATCAGTATGCATGAAGTAGCAGGTAATAACTACAATGTCTAAGCTATTAGCTAATAGGTTATGTCAAGCAATAGTATTTTCTAAGGTGTACGTGACATGGCAATTACCGATGAAGATGTGTGTGAGCCGGCAAGTAAGTGTACGTGGTACATACGCAACATCGGTAATGGTGCTGGTGTCCTAACAGCATGATATCAATAATGGAGTATGAAACATAATATAAGAATGCGATGCAAAGCGAACCACAAAAAAAGTGGGAGCTGAATCTAGACGCAACTATAACTAATCTGCATTAATCTAATATAAGTTCTACAAATGGTGCCTTTTGAAATATCACGAATCATGGGGTTTTGAAAATAGGGGCTACGGTGTTTTTATGAAAAGATACGCCTTTTGAATGTCCGTAGATCCCTTGACCTGTCTTTTAAAATACCCACGACCCGCTAGTTTTGAAATAGGTAGGAGTCTAATCTAATCTAACAACTACACTAAACTATACAGCTGAACTAACAAGCTGAGCTACAGGTAAGGAAACCGCCTAACATCTGAGTCGATATATATATAGATATAATAGTCGGTGATTCCGCCTCAATAGTATCGCGTACGATACAGTATATCATATGACATCCTCAAGTCATGAGTGCGGATCTATCATCAATGTAAAGCTCATACGGTAAATCGTCGTACGGCATCCCAATAGCTGGGTACGGGTCAATATCACACTATCTCATCACACTTCAGGTATCACTATCAACATATCATATAATCTGGGGTACTATTCTATGTCTAGTATAAATCGATACCATCAATAAAGTATGCATGCGGGGGTAAACACACATCCCAAGCCCGCAAGAATCACATTTCGTATCCCAAATACGAATCATATCACATCACCGATCTCGCGGCACAAAGCCCAATTTCATTGACTCATCTCCAAAGTCATCCAATATCATCAACACAGTGCCAGTATAAGTAATATGCAAGGGTGTGCGTGTAGGTGTAATTCTATTCTAGGGTTCGCGACTATGAACTACACTAGTCACTTCTAACCCTACACTATCCATAATACACCTAACTATCATATGTAATAACAACTACGGACTGCGGGGGTGCTATACGCCATCCACCCGACTTCCCCCAGTAGATATAATCTACTCACCTAGCGTCTTCATTTGTGGACGTCGCCACGCGCTTGCTTGTCGTCCCGAAGTCTTCATGGGGTACCTACACATCAAAATATCGTATATGCGCATTAAAACCAAATCAAAGCTAAAACGGCACATGAAATCCAAAATGATACGATAAGAGGCCTATAGGTTAAAACCCATGGCACGCCTTCAAAACCATCAACACATCCTCTATATCGTCGTATAAACGCCAAATAGTCGAGGCAAAACACAATCCACAATTGCAGAATTAAAAATACGGAATACGGAAACATGAATCTAAAACAGCAACTTAGGAAATATGTCCCAGATTTTACCCTAGGTCACTTTATACAAATCTATATATACCAGGGGTCTAACATGAACATGTAGGAGCTACAGAACCAATACGAGCCAAAATGGTGGGACCCAGGCCGCAATTTGCGGCCAATGGGGATAAATTGGCGGCCGGGAAGAAGAAGTGGGAGCTGGGGTCTTGGGGTTAGCTTCCTGGGTGCCTGCACGTGTCACTGTCCAATCAATTTTAATTTAGGGTGTCTCGGATGATAGCAGATTCAATATACCCTTCACAGATTTCATAAATTCCCCGATATCGGTTTCTAAAATCCGTATTATGGTTTAAGCTTCAGGTTTTGGATTTCCAATTCATACACTAGGGTGATGGTATAACCTCTAATGACCTCAATTCCATATTACAACTCATAAATCATCACAACCCTAACTAGGTTATCCACAAGTCCACAATATCACACAATATCGATTCGATCTTAATATGAGGGTAAAGGAAATGCATAAACTAAGTTTAAGGTCCAGAAAATACCTCATTTGGCAACTCAAGAATTTTCTTGAGTTGCCCCTAGTGGCCAAAATCCTTGCTTCTTTAGCACCAAGTGTAGATCTAGGGATTGTGCACACATTTAATGAAATGGAGATTGGGTTTTGGGGTTGTTTTAGAGGTGTTTTGGAGCTTGAAGAGGGGAGGGAAAGGAGGTGCAGGAGCAGCAGCAGGAGAAGGGAGAAGAGGGAGGGAAATGAGGGGAGAAATGGTTAAGTCCTTAGTCAATGAAGCCCATACCTCTCTCTCTCTCTCTCACCAACTACCCATTTCTTTATTCTTTTCCTTTTCTTTTTCCTTTTAAAACCCTTCTCACTCAAATAGTAAACCCAAAAGAAAAGCATGGCAAGAAAATGCACAAGTGTGAAAAAGTGATATGTGCATGTGTTGCACAAAAAGCTAAAAACCGATTAGCGATTTTTAATCGCGATTAGCACTAAATTAGTGTCAAATTAATCACAAAAACTTTAAAATGTCATAATTCTCTAATTTACCCTATTTTAGAATTTTCCAAAATTTTTCCCCATTTATTTGTATTTAATAATTCCAAAATATTAAAATATTCAATAAAATAATATTAAATTATAAAAATTCCCAAAATTAACATTTTATCTTTTTTTGAAATGTTACAAAATCCGCCTTCTGAGCGGACGAACGGAAAAAAGTGTCGAAAGACATGTCACCTGCGCGAAAAAGAAGAAAAGTCAACCCTTAGTGCTATAATTTAAACTCTAACACTTTGTACTTTAAAATTCGTACCGCAGTGCAATGCAGTAAAAAGGGGACCAAAGGGGTGTTCCCTGATTAAAAATCAGGAGTTACCTCAATGAGGTATCACGTGCTCACACGTGATCAAGGGTCACGTGTTGACACGTGATAGTTAAATTCTAATCAAACACTAGTGTAAACAAACGGCTAAAGAAAGACTCCAATGGGGCGTCACGTGCTCACACGTGACCAAGGGTCATGTGCTGACACGTGATGGTCTTTAGCCCAGTCATAAGACATAATTAAAATTCTGAATGAGGAGGGTCATGTGCCAACACGTGATAGGCTTTGAAAGCCTTATAAGTTGAGAGAATTAAATTCTAATTAAGGGAAATCAAAGACCCTAACTTGGAAAGTATTTCTCCAAATCTTTCCAAACAAAAAGGGATTATGAGGGACCGTTGGATTAAAAATCCAAGGGTGATTAAAAATCACCAATTTATGGAAAGATTTTAGACAAGGAAAGATTTCCCTAAATTTCACCAAAAATAACAAACAAAATCTTTCAATGAAAGATTTATTAAACAAATTGATTCTTTTCCTTCTCCTATAAATAGAAGCCAAGAGGAGAAGAAAGATATAGAATTTTGGATCTTGAAATTTTCTAAAGGCAAATAGCAGAGAGAAAAGAAAGGAGAATTTAATTCTCAAGAAAAGAAATCCTAGGTGAGAAAGGGGGAAAAGGATCAAAACTTCAAAAAAGAGAATTTAATTCTCAATCTAAGAGTTTAACTCTTCTGTAAAACAACTTAGTTCTTTCTCTGGTTGAAGATCTGCAGAAGCAAATCTCCCCACAGGTTGAGAATTTAATTCTCATCGGGGAGATTCTGTCATGCAGATCCAAAACCTAGAAGGGGAATTGAGTTTAGAGAATTTAATTCTCCCAAATTCACAGGAATTTAATTCCTCCAAGATAAAACTAGGGTTCAACCCTATATGAGAATTTAATTCTCTCAAACTCACAGGAATTCAATTCCTTCAAGATAAAATTAGGGTTTAACCCTATATGAGAATTTAATTCTCTTAAAGTTATAGGAATTTAATTCCTCCAAGACAGAACTAGGGTTTAACCCTATATAAGAATTTAATTCTTTCACATACATGGGAATTTAATTCCTCTAAAACATAATTAGGGTTTAGCCCTACAGAGAATTTAATTCTTAAAAAAATAAAAAGACTTGAAAGATCTCCATGCACGTAAAGAACATTGGTCATGTGATGACACGTGGCCCCAATCCGCAGTGATCAGAAAAGAAAGAATAAACTAGGTCACGTGCCCCCACGTGATCCCTGTACAAATCCTCCGAAATACGAAGGAATTAGCCCTGAGGCAATGCCTCACGTGCTCCCACGTGACTTCCAAAATAAAGAAAATAAAAAGCAAAGGCAATGTTCGCATTGGGTGCTCTCGCGTGTCCTCACGTGACCCCTAATAAACACTTTAATAATCAATATATGAATACCCATCACGTGTCAACATGTGATGGCCAGAAGATTAAAAAGTGTTTAACACTTATTTGTAGTTCTCAGAACAAAACAAAGGAAATCTGGCCCCACCTTTGGGTGCCCTCACGTGTCCTCACGTAACCCCTAATAAAAGCCTTAACAAATCAGCGCATGAGTGCCTATCATGTGCCCACACGTGGTGGCCAGGAAATTAAAAGTGTCTAACACTTATCCGCAGATTTGAGAATAAAACAAAGGAGATTCGGCCCCACCTCTGGGTGCCCTCACGTGCCTCCACGTGACCCCTTCCTTTTTAGTGTTTAACACTATTTTAAGTATTTCATTTCCAGTGTTTAACACTGTTTTAAATATATCACGTGAGGACACGTGACCACCAGATATTTTCTAGTGTTTAACACTATTTTAAAGCTAATCTTAGCCAAATTGGCTAAGTTTTCCAGAGACAAGTCTCCCCTTCAACTGAATCTCAAAATTGATCATTTCATATGATACACAAAGTAAAACTCAGAGCTATAATGTTTAATGCTCAGTCAAAGACAAAAATTTATCAGAGCCCTCAAACTCTGGTTTAGCATTGCTAAATAATGTGGGCTTGAACCTAGACAAATGTTTAATGGTCCAACAAAGAGCCAATATTTCTAATCTAATTGGACTTAGCCCAAATTGGCCATAAGTCCTCAATTCAGATTTAACTGAGCCAATGAGCTCATAATCTAATTAATTGATCTTAGTTCCAAATTGGACTACAGATCCCCAATCAACCTTGGTTCAAGGGTACATCTCTTCACTCCTTTGATATTTATCGTTCTAATCCCTCAACGTCTTTAAAGAGGTGACGGGTCCCGACAACCACACATTTCACAGACTATGACGTCTCTAAACATTGGACTGTGGGGTCCTTAAACTCATGGACTATGATGTCCTTAACCTCGACCGTGATGTCTTTAAACTAACACTAGACTGTGGGGTCCTTAAACTCATGGACTATGATGTCCTTAACCTCGATCGTGATGTCTTTAAACTAACATTGGACTGTGGGGTCCTTAAACTCGTGGACTATGGTGTCCTTAACCTCGACCGTGATGTCTTTAAACTAACATTGGACTGTGGGGTCCTTAAACTCATGGACTATGATGTCCTTAACCTCCACCGTGATGTCTTTAAACTAACATTAGACCGTGGGGTCCTTAAACTCACGGACTATGATGTCCTTAACCTCGACCGCGATGTCTTTAAACTAACAATGGACCGAGATGTCCTTAAACTAACAATGGACCGTAATGTCCTTAAACTAATCAATCGCAATGTCACTAAACTAAACAATAGAGCCCAATTGCTCTCTTGTTGGATCTAAACGATCCCGTTAAGTTGATCTTAGTCTAAAATGATACTAACGTATCCTTAACAAACGTTTAAGTTGATCTTAGTCTCAAATGAGGTTAACGTATCCTTAAACCCAACCCTCCAACCCAAATCTAAGAAAGATACGGATTTGGACTAGTCCACGCCCTACGGGCGACAAATTAGTCTCCGTATATAATCCACGGGCAACTAAACACAAAACAAACACCCACGACACGAAGTGACCATATGGAGAAGGAGAAAGTTGTTACCGCGACGCGGTAGCGTAATTAACTACAGAGGCTTGCGCCTGCAGGGAAGAGCGTCCCCACAATCAAAAACCCCTCAAACGAGGGGGAATCTGACGAAGTTTGCTATATCGGCCGCATCCATTTAAACCTTCGATACATGGTGCCATAAATCAACTTGGCATCTTCGGAGAGGTGGACGGATATCACCAATTAGCATCTGCCCCGAAATTCAGGCTAGACGTTTATCGCGTCTCCGTGTTTCGGAGGGGAACAGATTCTGGAACGCCCGGTGGGACCTTTTCCTCTTTCCACTCCACACTTCGTGTGTCGTGTTCGCGAACGAATCGCGGTTTGCTAATGGTTGCCCTTGGGTTCGAGATACTAAGATTTGGCGTTTTGCTTGGTGTAGAAAGCGAAAGATCAATGGCGTCCACTTGCGCGAAGTGTTCCAGCTGCAACTGCAACTCACGTTCTGACTCACCTGGAGGCATAGCTTACGGGCCCCAAGCGGCTTCCCTGTTCACGATGCCGGTGGAACAGGTCACTCAGGCCACCACTGGATTGTTTTTCGGGACCATGCTCTCGCCAACGAGCTTCAGCGCTCCTGTACCAACACAAGAAGCTCCCAAGAAGTCGGTCATTGATCGGCTTACAACTACGGCGGCTCCTCTCAACGGGTCGTCCAGCTCCAGTGCCTCAGTCTTTGCCAGATTGGACCAAAGTTCCTGTGGGCCCATGATGAAGCCTGCAATTCAAGAAAAGGCTATTCCGAAAAGGATAGCCATCCATACTCCCGAAGTCGTCAAAACGGCTTCTCCTACCAAAGGGTCGGTCTTCACAAGACTGACTGTTCTGGCTCCCGTCCCTGCTCAAAAGTCTGTCTTTGACAGATTGGATACCGCAACTCAACGGACATCAGTCTTCAAGAGGCTGGTACCGGCAGCGCCTCACCTGAACAGGGGGCAAGACGAAGTCACCCCTCAAGCTGAAACAATCCCAGCAGCTCGACACGCTCGACGTCGCCACTGGCGCCGAGTAAGTAAAGCTTGGGGCAACTCCCCTTCTGGGCTAACTCCGCCAGCCCCAATGGTGGAAGTCAATGCTGCTGTTCCAACCGGAAATAGCTTCGAACTGATGAACAAGGTGCGCAGGAACTCTCCTACCGCCGTACTGAAAAGATCTCCTCCACCGGTGGAGAATGTTACAGAAATAAAGCTTGATCAGCCCCCTCAACGGCTGTCTTCCAAAGTTTACAAAGTCTGGTGACGGGTCCAAGAGTCGGTGATTGATCAAGACTATCCCCGTCGACAGAAGAAGCTGAAAGTCCAGCAGGAAGAGAACCGTCGTAGCAAGCCACGAAGGAAGACAACCACCTGGGTGCCCGCTGCAACGGCCCCCTCAACGTCAACTGCTCAAAAGAGAAGGAGGCCAGAGAAAGCCCCTATGACTACGGCAGATCGCAAAGACACTGAGCCCAAATGCCCCAAGTCTGGGGGCATAACGGTGCATACTGTTTACATGGCTTCGGGAAAAGAGCAAAGCCGCACTTCGACGGGCCAACGACCGCTCACCCGATCAATAACAAGGGCTCATGAACAACAACAGCAGAAGCTTCAGGAGATGCTGACTATAATGGCCGCACTCACCGGACCAAAAGAAAGCCCAGAGGCGTCATCGGAGCAGCGTCACGAACAAGAAACCGATGCTGACTTCCTACGCAGAGTCCTCGAAAAGAAGGAAAGCGAAGCTGCGGAACAAGCTGCCAACATAAAAAGAAGGGCACTTCTCTTCCAAGACATGGTCGGGATGATGTTACAGCCGGATCCTCCAGCTGAAGACCCTCCGATCATTATTGAAGACGACAGAGGGGAGACGTCGAATCCTCCTCCGGCTCTTTCAGCAGCCAAAGAGTAAACTATTTCCAAGGCCGCTCTGGATGACTATATTGCTCAGCAAATACGAGCTGACCAAGCAAATGAAGCGGCTGGCCAAGTCGTTAAAACTGGGCGACCGTATCCACGCTGGTATGACCAAATAAAGTATCCGCCGGGATATACAATCCCTAAATTCCATGTTTACAAGGGGACAGGCAATCCCCATAAACATGTCGCTCAGTTCTAGGCTCTTTGCGGCAACACCGGGGGTGATGATAAGCTTTTGCTCCGCCAATTCGTCGGCAGCTTGTCGGAGACGGCATTTGAGTGGTACTCCGAACTTCCAAACGACTCCGTCAAGACTTTCGCAGAAATGGAGTTGTTATTCACCCAGTGATTTTTGAGTTCTAGTGAACGCACCCCAATAACGGCATTGATCAATGCTAGGGTGAAGCTAGGCGAGACGTGGGTTCAATATGCAATCCGATGGCGGAATCTGTGGTCAAAATGCGAAAAGTGCATCGAAGAAGCACCAGCAGTGGGCATGTTCGTGGGCACCCTAGACCCTCATGCAACTATTTCACAATTCATGATGTTCTTCAAACTGACCACATTCCAAGCTTTAATCGACAAGCTAGCCCAGATAGACCAGATGGGTCATAGACCGTCTCTTCTGAAACCGGAGCCGCGGAATGAAAAGGGTAAAGGGAAGGCGACCTTCGTTGCGAATACCCAACAACAGCCCAGTGCTCCAAAACTAACGGATCAACTGGAAGAGAGACGGCGATACTACAATGAGAAAATGAAGCGTCCTTATTCGTTCCCTCGGGACAAAACGAAGAGACTATTCGAACTGGCGATGCGCAACAGGCTCATCAATCTGCCAAATCCTAAGCGACCACTGCAACCCGGCGAGGCTAATAGTCCCAATTATTGCCCTTACCACCAAACGGTAAGCCATCCAATCGAAGATTGCTTCGTCTTTAAGGGATGGATCGAGGATCAGTACCAACAAGTCAAGTTTGCGCTGTCTGAGAAGTGGAAAGTAAGCCCACCACACCGCACACTCCTAAGAAAACGGACACACCAGGGGCATCATGCTCTTTTATTGAAAAAGCTCCATGGGAGGTCGCTCTTTCAGCCAAGACTAAGAGAATGCTGAACGATCTCCAGACATGCCCGACGATCAGGTGGAAGAATCCGTTGGAACCTAATATCATCGAAGGGATGCTAGATCCGCGCCCAACTCCAAAAATTAGTAGTGACATTCAGAACACTCACACCCAGCCGTCAAAGTCTTCGAAGAAGAAAAAGAAGACCAAAAAGCCCGTGAAGCCTGGTGACAAGCGCACGGACCTGCAAAAGCAGATTGACATGCTGGAAGAGTATAACAAGAAGGCGCGGACTCCAATCACACTCCAAGAATTTCTCAGTCACGTCCTTGAAGACGGAGATGATGGAGGAGACTCGTCAGATGAACCTGAGGATTACGTGGCAAGCTGCCATATGATCTCTCACTCGTTGATAAACGGTGAAGAAGCTCCTTACACAGAGAAACTGGGGGCAGATTCTAAGCAAAAACTTCTAGAGCCATCAGACGAAATGATTGATGCATTCATGCATGAAGCTCTTCTTAAAAGCAAGGCTGCTCGAGAGCGTGAGACGGCCATATTTGAAAAAGCTAAGCGCCGGCGACTGGACGAAAGGGTTGAAGCACTCCCGCCGGATCAAAGGTCATTCGTCGCAAATAAAAACAGGTTCAAGACGTGGAAAAGGTTCGCTAAAGCCATATCAATGGGAATGAAGCTGCCACCCTCTGAAAGAAACATCCTTAGTGAAGCAAAAATGCATCCTAGCTACTGCTTATATCATCGAAAGATTGCGCACCCCACCGAAGAGTGCAACGCTTTTAAAAGATGGTGGCAGGGATATGTTGTTCACCGGCAACATTTTAAGCGGATAAAACGCAAAACTCGTCGAGAGCGAAGAAGTAAGACCGAGGAGCTTAGAAGAACTACGGCAACTTTCGCATGGTTAATGCCGGGGGATCGCAGGTTCTCACCTTCGGGAGCGACTCTGACAAAGAGATGACAATTGGCCCTCTCTTCAAAGAATCCACCTCGGGAAAAGAGGAAGAACCAAAGACCTGTGAAAATATTCAGCTGCGCAATCGTACGCTGCCCGAAAAGAATCTCGGACCCATGAATAGAAAAGATAAGAGAAAAGAAAAGGTCCCCGAGGATATCATCCTTGATGACCAAGCCGTCGAAAAGCTGACAGCCAAAGACCCGCCAAAGAAGAGCAAGGTGGACTACAACGTTCTGGCACGCTTGAGGAAGCTACCCTCACAGCTAAGCATTCTCGACACCCTTCTTCTATCAAAAGAAGAAAGAGATTCTTTGATCAAGGCACTGCAGGAGCCCGAGCAATTCCAAGCATTCCTCGCCGAAGAAAAGATGAAGGATGAGCTGGAAGAAGTGCACACGGCCAATATCACCTTCGGCAATGAAGATCTCCTCCTCGGGACGTGCGAGCACAACCGTCCTCTTTATGTCTCTGGATACTGTCACGATATCAAGATAGGCAAAATCCTGGTCGACAATGGGTCCTCCGTTAATCTCCTTAATGTAAGGGTGTTAAAGGAAATCTGCATGAGCGTTCAACACCTCGCTCGTGAAAAAATCACCATCTCCGGTTTTGACTCCCAGTCATCACGGACTCTCGGGTCTGTGATACTGAAGCTGCGCTTCGGGCTACTTGTCACGGATATTAAATTTCATGTCATCGATGCTAAGATATGCTATAACGCTTTGCTCGGCCGGCCCTGGTTACACGAGTACAATATCATCCCTTCTACACAACACCAGTGTATGAAGTATTTCAAGGATGGTCTCGAGTACACTATGACGGGAGAGTTAAACCCATTCTCTGTGAACGAAGTCCAAAAATACGAAGATGCAAAATACTTCTTACCAGATTTTGAGGATACGGAAAGATGTCACAAACCGAAGAACAAAGCCATCATTACTATTCCGGTCTTCAGGAGTGATACCGAGGAGGAGGAAGAGATAGTTTATTCAGGGCCTCCATAACGCAACAACCCGGGACCGTCCGCCCCTATGTTGATTTTCGGCAGCGACTCGGAAGACGAGGTTAACGCTATATTTTCCGCTCGTCCATCAATACAAGCCTTCACTAGCAATAATGAAAGTTTGCAAATGACCATGGTTCCACAAGAGCATTACAAAGAGCTCGATGCACTTAAAACTTATAGTGTGCAAGAACTGCAGACATTCTGCGTCCCTCCCAAGCGAAAAGGTGAGAAGGTGAACCTATTCTACCGATCCGAGGGAACCAAAACGGAAAAAGAAATTTGGTATGGCGCCGACTCTACGTTCGATAGGCTCCAAACCATCCGTCTGCCTAGATATTACACGAAAGGCTTGAAAAGGTTATTGAAGCGCCAATGTGTACCTTTCAGACAGACTACTCGACAAGCTCGATTCTACAATAGGATTTGGGATGTCCCCGGAACTCAACGCAAGTTGCCCAACGGGAGAATGGAAACGATCGGGCTTGGATATGTTCACTCCAGAAAACGGGAGCAAGTCCATGGCAGCTACGTCATACATGACTTCGATGAAGAAGGAGACGTTCTATTAAAAGATGCCGACCCTCAACCAAAACGAGATCCTACCATCCAAATGCCGAGTCCGTCGTTTGAAGAACGGATGGACAAGCTAGTAAGGGAAGTGGGTCAGAAGATCCGGGATGACCATAGTCGTGAGATGGACAGTTACGAAAAAGCCAGGACGCAGCGCCTTCTTCGATAGGCCGCGGAGAATGACGATGCTCTTCCTTATCAACCCGTCATATAAAAGGCCCGACGCAGAGGCAAAAATAAATCAAGGAGCGTGAAAGGCGTTCGACAGCGACAAAGTAGGACCGACAATCCACGCGATTGGGAATCGAACAATCCGGATTCGTCTCTTATAAAGAAGATGGGTCGAGCATACTCTTTTGCCCAGAAAAAAACACGGAAGATACTTGATCTTGCCATAAAACATCAAATGATTACACTTCCGGAGTCCAAACATCCCGATCAAGCAGGCGAAGTCAAACACCCAGATTATTGCTCCTATCACCGAGCAATAGGACATCCTCTCGAAGACTGCTTCACCTTCAAGAACTGGGTCGAAGACCAATATCAGCTCGGCAGGTTTGCTCTATCCAGCAGTTGAAGGGTAACTCCACCACAGAAGCATGAACCGAAAGCCATGCATACAGCGAGAGTAGAACCAGATCAACATCGGTCTTGGAAGCGAGCTCGTACTTATCAGATGATAACGGTATCAGAAGGAGAGCCCGAGAATATGGATGACCTTCCCTGGTGCTTCGAAAACAATGATGATGAGGTGATCTCAGAGTTTCTATCGGCGCCGAAAGAGCTAGAAGATGGAATACACATTAATGCAGATAACCTCAAGAAAATTGATCTGGGTACGGCAAGTGATCCGCGACCGACATTCGTCAGTGAGCTGCTGTCCGAAGAAAGGGTGGTTACACTAAAAGATGTGCTTATGCAGCATAAAGATTGATTTGCATAGAACTATTCCGAGATGCCGGGACTAGATCCAGATATTGCGGTCCACAAATTGGCAATATCCCCGGACGCCAAGCCAATCAAACAAGCACCGAGAAGAATGCGGCTTGAGCTTGAGATGAGCGTCAACGCCGAGGTCAAGAAGCTAATCGACTCTGGCTTCATCCAAGAGGTTCAGTATCCTGACTGGATCGCCAACATCGTCCCGGTGATGAAGAAAAATGGGACAGTGCGCATATGCGTGGACTTTCGGGATCTCAATAAAGCCTGTCCAAAGGATGACTTTCCAGTACCAGTCATTGAGCTGATGATAGATAACACATCCACTCACGAAGTCTTTTCCTTCATGGACGGATCGTCAGGATACAATCGGATAAAGATGCATCCCGGGGACCAGAAGCACACAGCTTTCCGAACCCCTTTGGGCATATTCTGCTGCAAGGTGATGCCTTTCGGTCTAAAGAACGCCAGTGCCACCTATCAGAGGGCCATGATGAAGATCTTCGATGACCTCATACATGAAATCGTCGAATGCTATATCGACGACCTCGTGGTGAAAAGCAAATCATACGAGGAACATTTAGAGCATCTGAAAATCGTGTTTCAACGCCTTCGGCAATACAACTTGAAGATGAACCCTCTCAAATGCGCGTTCGGAGTTTCTTCGGGCAAGTTCTTAGGATTCATCGTCCGACACCGAGGTATCAAGATAGATCCGTCAAAGATTAAGGCGATCATGGAAATGCCCCCGCTAAGGGCTCTCAAGCAATTGCGATCTCTCCAAGGGAAGCTCGTGTATATTCGGCGATTTATAGCCAATCTCTCAGGCAAGTGTCGTCTCTATAGTCACCTGATGAAGAAGGGAACCCCTTTCGTCTGGGATCGCAAATGCCAATACGCACTGGACGAAATCAAGCAATACTTGCAGAATCCGCCAGTACTGGCCGCTCCCGTTAAAGGAAAACCTCTCATTCTGTATACAACCACCCTTGAAGGTTCCTTAGGCGCATTATGGGCACAAGAGAACGACCAAGGGAAGGAGAGAGCCCTCTATTATTTGAGTCGAGTTCTTCTGGGGGCAGAAAGTAATTATTCTCCCATTGAAAAACACTGCCTGGCATTGATCTTCGCGATAACAAAGCTCAGGCACTATGCGTTGGCGCATGAAGTCTGTCTCATATCGAAGGTGGATCCTCTCAAGTACTTAATATCAAAAGCCATATTAACGGGGCGTCTCGCTAAATGGGCCCTACTCTTGATGGAATTCTCGATAACTTATCGGCCTCTCAAGGCAGTGAAGGGCCAGGCCATCGCCGACTTCCTTGCTGAGCATCCGATACCTGCCGATTCTCCTTTGAATTGCGAACTGCCAGACGAACATGTGTTTGACACGATCGACGGAGGTGATACCCGGTGGGAACTATACTTCGATGGAGCATCTTCCATGAAGAAGCGTAAACAAAGTACCCCCATAATCAAATCAGGGGTAGGCCTCATCTTCGTGACTCCACAAGGAGGGATAATGCGCTTTGCCTTCTCCTTAACAGAGCCGAGGACAAACAATGAAGCCGAGTATGAAGCTTTGATAGCAGGCCTCGAGATTGCCATCAACATGGGAATTGAAAACCTCCTTATATACGGAGACTCCCAACTGGTCGTTTGTCAAGTAAATGGCGACTACCAAACGTGCAAACCGGAGTTGGTAAAGTACGGCGAGAGAGTACAACGACTACTGACTCTAATTCCTTCCTACGCCCTGGAAAGCATACCGCGTGCAAAAAATAGCAAGGCGGATGCATTAGCCAAGCTCGCTAAAGAATTGGCCGACGAGAACCTCGATGACGTAAGAATCGTGGTACAAAGCCGTCGGGTTCTTGCACCGGCAGAAATATCTCCCGAGTCGTCCGAAGAAAAGGGAGCGACCGAGCAAGTGGCCCTGTAAGTAAAAAATCAGGAAAAGGTTGAGGATTGGAGAGAAGTCTTTATAGACTACTTCAAATCCCGTCGAACACCCGAAGATGCGTCCTCAAAACATCAGCTCATGAAACGAGCTCTATCTTTCGCCTTCGTCAATGATACTCTGTACAAGAGGTCATTTAATTCTCTGTGGTTAAGATGCCTGGGACCTGAAGAAGCAAAAAGAGTCATCCAAGAAACTCACGACGGACTCTGCGGTTCTCATCAAGTCGGCCCGAAGATGAAATTGAAAATCAAAAGGATGGGCTACTACTGGCCCACGATGATCCAGGACTGCCTCGAATACGCGAAGCAATGCCACTCGTGCCAGATTCATGGGGACTTTATCCATCAACATCCAAATCCGCTGCATCCAACGATGGCTAGCTGGCCCTTCGAAATGTGAGGAACCGACATAATCGGCCCCATCGAACCAGCATCGTCTAGAGGACATCGATTCATTTTGGCGACAACTGATTAATTCTCCAAATGGGCAGAAGCAATACCGCTGAGGGAAGTGAAGACGGAGAATATCCTCCATTTCTTCAAGACACACGTCATTTATCGGTTTGGAACTCCGAGACGGATCATCTCCGATAACGGGCCAGCCTACAGAAGCCACAAAATCAGCCGCTTTGCACAACAACATAACATAGACTGGAGTTACTCTTCGGTCTATAATCCCCGAGTTAACGGTCTAGCTGAGGCCTTTAACAAGACCTTGACAAAGATCGTGAAAAAGATGGTGTCCCGAAATAAGAAGGACTGGCACTAAAGACTGCATGAAGCTCTCTGGGCGTATCGAACTACGTTCAAAACGGCCACGAACACAACACCGTACGCATTGGTATTCGGTACAGAGGCAGTACTCCCTCTCGAGATAGAGTTACCCTCTTTACGAATAGCGGTTCATTACGAGCTAACGGACGAAGAGAATGCTCACCTTCGGCTTGAGGAGCTCGATGTCCTTGATGAAACTCGGCTCATAGCGCAAAAAAATCTGGAGGCTTATAAAGAAAAGATGACGCGCTCATATGATAGATTGACTAGGCCAAGGACATTCCGCCAAGACGAACTCGTGCTAATGGTCAAAAGACCTATGATCCCTAACCGTGCCAAGCGGGGAAAATTCGAGCCAAATTATGAAGGCCCATATATCATAGACAAAGTCTACCAGGGTGGAGCCTATCTACTCATGGACATGCATGGTGAAAGACCTTTCCGGCCAATAAACGGTCGATTCCTAAAGAAATACTACGCTTGACGAGTTACGGCCTAGGTCAATGATAGATGACGACGCCTATGTCCGTTCGCTATCTTCCTAAGCCCAAACTCTATAAGTTATAGCCGGCTAATGGACCGAAACGTCCTTAAACTAACAACGGACCGAAACGTCCTTAAACTAAACAATGAACCAGTATGTCCTAAAAACTGGCTGTTGACCGAGACGTCGATAAACTACTGTGGATTGCAGCATCCCAAGGCTGACATAAAAAAAAGAATAAAAGAATAAGAATAAAAAAAAAGAAAGAAAAAGAAAGAAAAACGGTATGTCCATAAGCGAAATGGGCACGGATGAAAACCCGAAAGGGCTCCGTGAGTAAAAACAGCAGGGCTACCGGCGAGTTTTGTGAAAACCCGAAAGGGCGCAATCTCGTTAAAAGGCACTTGCAATGTCCTTTCGACTTTGTAAGGAGAATCCACCTGCGTGAGATCCTTACGACTCACAAGGGAGCAAGACACTTAGGGATCCCCACGATTCCTAAGGAGAAATTACACTTGCGAGATCCTCACGACTCGTAAGGAGAACCCACTTATGGGACCCTCACGGCTTATAAGATTCAAAAGTCTTAAGCTACAGGGATCTGAACCTGTTCTTAAGCAGCCCCCCATAACCTCCAATACTGCCCTATAAGCGGCTCAATGCTGACCCTTGTATACAATCCACGGGCGTGAATAAACATTTCCCTAACGAAGTCCCATCCGTGACTAGGGATATGTCTACATGATGAACACCCCTTATAACTACTCTCGACTTATAAGGAGAAAACTCTCTTGTAAGATCCTTACGACTTATAGGAGAACATGCACTTTGAAATCCTCACGATTCCTAAGGAGAAATTACACCTACGAGATCCTCATGACTCGTAGGGAGAAATACCTTTACGAGACCCTTACGGCTCGTGAAGTCAAAAGCCTTAGTCGACAGGATCTTAACCCTGTTTACTAAGCCACCTTTGTTCGTCATCGACAGAGGCAAATGATGATTCGCTCCTGGCAATATCTCAGTTGTAGCGGTGCTGATGTTGAAATCAGTGTCTAATTCCAAGCTTGCAGCGAAAAAAGCTAGCAAACGACACATGCATACGAAATAGCCGAAATGATGGGGCAACTTGCAAACAAAATCAGCAAGTAAAAATGTATGCATGCAAAATAGCCGAAATGATTGGGCAACTCGCAATAAAAAGCAGCGAGTAAAAATAAAAAAATATATAGCCGAAATGATTGGGCACCGCGAAAAATAGCTGAAATGATTGGGCAATCGCGACCTTCGCGATATAAAAACTGAAATGATAGAGCATCGCGGAATAAAAAAAAATGATGAAATTCTTGCCCTATAGGTGATATCACATCAATCCCTGTATACAATCCAGGGGCGAAAACAAAGAGGGAATCACACCTTTCCTTCTCAGGCTTCATCAGAAGAAGAAGCCAAATCTCGACGGTTCACAGATAGCCTGGAGATCATCTCAACATTCGTCTCATTACAACAGACACAATATCAAGCAAAGCGGAACAACGGAAACTCCCAGTTCCATGACTCGGCGGTGCACAGATGACCGAGAGTCAAACCCCGACTCCGTGAAATGCGGATAAAGTCAACCCTTCCTGGTCACGTGGAACACGACAATGACCCCTTGTGAAGCATCCAGAGCAGAGCCTAGTCCTCACAGAACACGACAATGACCCCGTGGGAAGCATCCAGAGCAAATTCGTGGTTACGTGGAACGCGGATTATGTCAATCCTGACCCCGTGGGAAACGTCCAGAGCGGATCCTAGTCCTCGCAGAGCAAGGCAATGACCCCGTGTGACGCATCCAGAGCGGAGCCTGGTCCTCGCAGAACACGGCAGTGAACCCGTAGGAAGCATCCAGTGCAAAATTCCTGGTTACGTGGAACGCGGCTTATGTCAATCCTGACCCCGTGGGAAACATCCAGAGCGGATCCTGGTCCTTGCAGAGCACAGCAATGACCCCGTGTGAAGCATCCAGAGCGGAGCCTGGTCCTCACAGAACACGGCAATGATCACGTGGGAAGCATCCAGAGCAAAATTCCTGGTTACGTGGAACGCGGCTTATGTCAATCCTGACCCTATGGAAAACGTCCAGAGCGGATCCTGGTTCTCGCAGAGCACGGCAATGACCCATGTGAAGCATCCAGAGCGGAGCCTGGTCCTCGTAGAACACGGTAGTGAACCCGTGGGAAGCATCCAGAGAAAAATTCCTGGTTAAGTGGAACGCGGATTATGTCAATCCTGACCCCGTGGGAAACGTCCAGAGTGGATCCTGGTCCTCGCAGAGCACGGAAATGACCCCGTGTGAAGCATCTAGAGTGGAGCCTGGTGCTCGCAGAACACGGCAATGACCCCGTGGGAAGCATCTAGAGAAAATTCCTGGTTACGTGGAACGCGGCTTATGTCAATCCTGACCCCATGGGAAACGTCCAGAGCGGATCCTGGTCCTCGCAGAGCACGGTAATGACCCCGTGTAAAGCATCCAGAGCGGAGCCTGGTCCTCGCAGAACACGGCAATGACCCCGTGGGAAGCATCCAAAGAAAAATTCCTGGTTACGTGGAACGCGACTTATGTCAATCCTGACCCCGTGGGAAATGTCCAGAGCGGAACCTGGTCCTCGCAGAACACGGCTATGACCCCGTGGGAAGCATCCAGAGCAACCTCTTATTCCGTGAAATGCAGATGATGATAACTTCACCCATCACTTACGGGTCCTTACCACTTGTAAGGGAGCAAACTCTCTTATGAGATCCTTATGACTTTCAAGAGAAAACACACTTAGGAATCCTCACGATTCTTAAGAAGAAATTACACCTACGGGATCCTCTCGACCGGTAGGGAGAAAATTCTTTATGAGACCCTCATGGCTCATAAAGTTGAAAAGTCTTAGGAGGCAAATCTTAACCCTGAATCCTAAGCCATCATTGTCCTGCAAAGAAATCGAGATAGACTATCCACAGAATACATTTAATAAAAGGGACACACCATCGTGAAGAAAAATATGTCTTTTATTCATGAAATCAAAATGAATACAAAGTACAATTCAAGAGCAAAAAAAAAAAATATACTCTCATTCAGGAGTATGTACAAAGGAAGAATAAAAAATATATATATACAATTCTTCAAGTCGGCGGGCGATTTAGCAGATTTGCCAGTTCATTCCTTTTCCGCTGAGCCTCGCCTTCATGGTTCAGTATCGTCAAAAGACGGGCCTCCGCCTGAGCTTGCTGGGCCTGGTATGAGGTAAGCCGTCCTTCAAGCTCTTTCTTAGTAGCCCTATGAGCCTCAACCATTTCATGAGTGAACACGACGGCTTTATTGATGGTTACCGCCTTCTTGATGGCCTCTTGAAGCACTTGCCATAGTTCATACGCTTTATTGGCCTTAGCCGTAAGGTTGGCTTGAAGCTCCCTCGGCGCTTTAGAAGCCAGTTCCCTCTCTGAAAACTTGCGGCCGAGTCTCTTCTCACATGATATCATATTCGCCGCACACCGCTCAATTAGACCCCATAAGCTCGCCTTCACAGCCACAACCTCCGAAGAAAGGCGTGTACATTCAAGCACATGCAAGCAAGCCTCCACTTGCCGACAAAACTCAACCCAGACTTACACCACTGTTTCACTATAATAGGTGGCCAGAAAGGGAAGAGAGCCGTTAGCTTCAGCAGCAAATGCTTCGGCCGTGATTAGACTGCCAGCGCGAAGTTCCTCAATCAGGGATGACAGGGAGTCAAGGCTTAATTTGGCCATCCGTTCCGAGGCTCGCAGGGAATAGGGGCCGGGTGGCATGACAATGCGTGACTCCAGCGCGGTGAGAACTGGCAAAGCTGTTCAGATTTATAAACAGTCAGCGAAACTTGTAAGTAAAGAACAAATGGAACGACGTTGAGACTTTACTTACCCACAGTCATACAAGAGGAATCGGAGGGCTCACCAGGCCCGTCAAGAACCTCAACCTCGTCGTCGGCCTCCAGAACTGTAAAAGATGTTGGTGTCATTTTATGAAACAGTGATAATGCTGTGAAAAGAAGGTAAACAACACTAACCATGTCTGGAAGATAGGACGATGCGCTGAGGAGATATTGCTTGCGGATTAGCCATCTCCAACAAGTGCTGAAAGGACTGCCTGGGAGATAGATCAGCAATAGATACCGCTAATCCGCGCAATTTTGAAAAGACAGAAAGGTTCAGATAATGGAGAAGTTATTAATGTAAAATATAGAAGGATACCTTCGACGCTCCTCCCATTCTGAGCTGGAGGGATAGCTTCAGCAGCCTCTTCCGTGACCTCGGACACATCATCGGGGACGTCGACCAATGTAGCTACTTCTGAGCGAGGAGCAGCAGCTGCCACCGCAGGCTCTAGTGGAAAGACGATAGCCTCGACTACCTGTCCCCTAATCTCTGGGTCGCCCTCAAGAAGATCCATTGGAGTGGCGGCCGACAAAGATGCCTCCCTCGAGGGAACAAGCGCTTCGGGAGCGGGAACCACCGAGGAAGACTCCATCGCAAGAGCAACAGTTGCATCGACACCCTCCACATCGATTGGTGTTTCACTGGGGATATCAGCAGAATCTATAGTCAAAGCGCGACTTAGAGCCTCCGCCGCCGCCGAAGTCCCTGCAAAGTTGGTACAAGGATAAGGATACATATATGCAAACAATATGAAATATTACAAGGAAATACAGGAACATACCGATGCGCAAGGGAGCTTCTAGTTTGGCTTGTTCAAGCCGACGCTCCTTCATAAGGAGGTGTGCTCGCTGAGGTCCGAGGGTGGACACGTGGCCACCGGTCCACAGTGAAAGCGCGTCCTCGGCGTCGGCCGAAACAGCCTGTTTAAGGGCCCTTTCGCCCCATTCTTCCAAAGGGCCTATGAATCGTCGCCGTATCCATGGAGGGTCTTCGTAAAAGATAACGGCAGGGTAGGGCTTCTTCGGAATCCTTACGTTCTCCGATTCATCTTGCGAACGTTTTATAGCCTCAGCCAATTGTGCGGCTTCCTCGGCAGATGAACTCGGGAAAAGTAGGCCACCATCCGATTCTTGCATAGCCAACGGTTCATCCTGAAGAATAGGCTCAGACTCTATTAAAGAGTCGAGCAGATTGGTAGCCGTCTTCCTCCGCCTCTTGGACCCAGAACCAACCGCCGAAGACGATCGTTTCCTCCCCCGTGGAACTTTGGCACGACGCTGACCCACTTCACCTTCAACGCCCTCGCTTGACGGTGCTACCGAGGACGACACGGCCATTGTCGACGCTGCGGACGATGATACTGCTACCGGTGCCCTATTAGCCCTCGATTGAGCCCGAGTACCCAGTGGCATACCAGCTGTGGGAGTGAAGTCCACTTCCGCCGCCTCCGGAATAAGCGCAACACTGGTGTCCCTCAGGGGAAAGCGAACCGGTGCACGCGGTCGCGGCGGAACTCCCGTGGCTTGAACCGGAATGGGGGCGCTGTATTCAAGAAGCACCTTCTTCTCCTCAACAATAATTGGACTGACCCGATGAAGGTACCGGCCCGTGAAGGACCCCACACATCGGGGAATATGATCAACTTCAGGGATCATGAAGTAAGAACCGGTGTTCAGCTGCATAAAGTGATCAGCATCGTCACGAACAGCTTCAGGCGATGGGCTAGGCGCCACTGTAAATGCCTCGAAGGGGACGCCCTAATCATATCCAAGTTGCCGGGCAAAGCGGTGTGGGTTGTACCGCATAAAGAGGGCCTCACCATTCTGACGAAATACCAGATAACCTGGTCTGATCGCATACAGGTGCATGACTTCCCTGGGCTTCAGAGAAGGTACCCCCTCTTTCGACAAGTCGTTGAGCTGTTGAATCGGTCCTGAGAGAGCAGATAAGGCCCGATCAATGAATACCATTCCGCCCATATTAGCATAGGGAGCGATCAACATGCGAATAGCCCCAGACTGAGTCGGATCAGGAGCAGAAGCGTCCACCAGCCGCATGAGTCGCGGAAAAGTGTAGGCGTTATAAAATTTGGGTCTCTGGTGTGCAGCAAAGGCCCCCAACACGTGCATCTCAATCCAAGATGTGAAGTAATGAAGAGAGAAATTTACCACATCTACACCTGGAGTTGAGGTATTAGCCGCGGCGCCTAACCCGTGATAAAGATGCGCTAGAGCTGGGATGCCCACAGCTAGCCGTGTTCCCTCAGCAATACGATGAGCAGGGTAGATAACCGAGGCTCTCATGAAACAGCGATGCATGGGAATGACGAACCAGCTAAGCCAAACGCTGATGAAGCCCACAAAGAAAGTCTCCTCATCCATGCCAGGAGCTGCAATCGATTCGAAAGATACCGCCGACATGATAGGAATATAGTACTGCGGCAAGTCCTCCTCCTTAGTCGGCCGCCTGTTTAAACCAAACCCAAAAGGGTCATTATTGTTCGCGAACTTTGGAGCCGTCTTCGATAGGACACCCTCGCGAAGGAAGCAAGCGATAAAACTTTTAAAAGAGACGCCCTGCTCCTCTGACTCTGTGAACAGTTTGTCAAAAATACCCAGGGTCTTGATCAAACTCGGGCGCCTGTGACGGACGGCGTTCTCGGTAGACAGGCCGTCAAGCATTGCAGGCTCGATTTCAAAGACATACTCATCAGGAGGCAGCAATTCTTCATAAAGTGTCCCCCTGATCGGCAGCCCCGGGATCTCGCGAAATTCTTCCAAGGAAATCGAAACTTCGCGGTCCCCTAGAAGCAAGGTGTTGGTGGGAGGATTCCATTAGTTCAAGAAAGCCTTAACCTACCAGACATGAGGAAATTGATAGTGGAAGAGAGACACATATATCGCCTGATAAAACCCAACCCTCTGCAGTCGCGCGCGATGGGCGGACAAGATGTAACGAGCCCAGAGAAGGTAGCCCATGGGGTGTCGAGGGGTAAGCCTTATCTTGTAAATCTGCCCCCATGGCTGGGCTTCGCCCTGACAAATGCGGCACCCCAAAATATCTATAGCCGGTACCGGATGGTTCGGAATACCAGTTGTTGAAGGCTCAAGCCGTCCCATAGGGGTCCAATTCGGCATCTCCACAGCAAAGACAGTCCGTGGAGGATCCATCGGCGGGAATGGATAGGTAGGCTCCGTACGGTGACTGAGGAAAAGCATCTTCCGAGCGAGTATGGAACAGAAGTCATTATGGCTGAAATAAAAGAAGGGGAAACTGTTAAAGCGAAGCCAACAATGTATATATATATGTTTATAAATGTGTGTGTGTGTGTGTGTATGCAAAGACAGTGGAAGAAAGCGATAGGGGACTTATTTTATGGGACCATTGGTTACAAAACACATGGGTCCCACAAAATCAAGATGGCGACTTGCTAATGATGAGGCAAAGCAATTACAAAGAGACAAAAAGAAGATTCTCAATAAATGAACAGTGGATTTTAAATAACCCTACGTATTCCCCAAAAAGAAATCCATCTTGGACTCTGCAACAAATCAAGCAGAAGATAGGGAATTAAATTCCCAGAAAACACCACTGCAAATCTCTTCTTCTTGGTTGCAAAGAAACAACTCAGGGCAAGAAAACCCCAAGAAGTTCTTTGGGAAGAACTAAGTTCTTCATAGGAATTAAACTCCTTTTGAAAAAGGGAATTAAATTCGCAGAAAACATTTTTTCAGAGCCGAAGCTCTTTGAGGTGGAATTAAATTCCACAGAAAAGACAAGCGCAGCCATTGATTCCTTAAGAACAGAGAAACCCTAGTAAAAGGGGTTTATTCTTTAAAAAATTGGACATCTCTGAAGAAGTCAGAAAGATGGTTTCGTTAAAGGAACAAACCCTTGGTGTGGATTTAAAATCCAAAGAGTTTTTTTTATATGTATGAAAGTTCTTCGATCGTTCAAAGCCATTACCTGAAGAAAAGATTTTTTCTTGAACAGAGTTAAACTCTGAAGATTTTGGAACAGAGAACTAAGCTCTGAGAAAGAGAATTAAATTCTCAAAGAAAATGAACAAGGAAGAAGATGAAAGAGTGGAGGCGCTTCTGAAGAGACCCCTGCATTTATAGGATGTGATGGGAAACGTTTCATCTCCCCTATTACCTAGACAGATCCAACGGTCACAAAAGTGACAGCGTTGCACTCACGTGCAGACACGTGAGAGCAACGTTGTGGGGGCATTTGTTCCCTGATTAAAAATCATGAGTTATCTCAATGAGGTATCACGTGCTCACACGTGACCAAGGGTCACGTGTTGACACGTGATAGTTAAATTCTAATCAAACACAAGTGTAAACAAACGGCTAAAGAAAGACTCCAATGGGACGTCACGTGCTCACACGTGACCAAGGGTCACATTCTCACACGTGACCAAGGGTCACATGCTGACACGTGGTGGTCTTTAGCCCAGTCATAAGATAGAATTAAAATTCTGAAATGAGGAGGGGTCACGTGCCAACACGTGATAGGCTTTGAAAGTCTTATAAATTGATAAAATTAAATTCTAATTAAGGGAAATCAAAGACCCTAACTAGGAAAGTATTTCTCCAAATCTTTCCAAACAAAAAAGGATTATGGGGGACCGTTGGATTAAAAATCCAAGGGTGATTAAAAATCACCAATTTATGGAAAGATTTTAGACAAGGAAAGATTTCCCTAAATTTCACCAAAAATAACAAACAAAATCTTTCAATGAAAGATTTATTAAACAAATTGATTCTTTTCCTTCTCCTATAAATAGGAGCCAAGAGGAGAATAAAGATATAGAATTTTGGATCTTGAAATTTTCTAAAAGCAAATAGCAAAGAGAAAAGAAAGGAGAATTTAATTCTCAAGAAAAGAAACCCTAGGTGAGAAAGAGGGAAAATGATCAAAACTTCAAAAAAGAGAATTTAATTCTCAATCTAAGAGTTTAACTCTTCTGTAAAAGAACTTAGTTCTTCCTCTGGTTGAAGATCTGCAGAAGCAAATCTCCCCACAGGTTGAGAATTTAATTCTCATCGGGGAGATTCTGCCATGCAGATCCAAAACTTAGAGGGGGAATTGAGTTTAGAGAATTTAATTCTCCCAAATTCATAGGAATTTAATTCCTCCAAGATAAAACTAGGGTTCAACTCTATATGAGAATTTAATTCTCTCAAACTCACAGGAATTTAATTCCTTCAAGATAAAATTAGGGTTTAACCCTATATGAGAATTTAATTCTCTTAAAGTTATAGGAATTTAATTCCTCCAAGACAGAACTAGGGTTTAACCCTATATAAGAATTTAATTCTTTCACACATAGGAATTTAATTCCTTTAAAACATAATTAGGGTTTAACCCTACAGAGAATTTAATTCTTAAAAAAATAAAGAGATTTGAAAGATCTCCATGCACGTAAAGAACATTGGTCATGTGATGACACGTAACCCCAATCCGCGGTGATCAAAAAA
This sequence comes from Agapanthus africanus, assembly GCA_030015575.1. Lineage (NCBI taxonomy): Eukaryota > Viridiplantae > Streptophyta > Magnoliopsida > Asparagales > Amaryllidaceae > Agapanthus > Agapanthus africanus. Next base: position 23,352,312 of record JASDDO010000016.1, read on the forward strand.
GAAAGAATAAACTAGGTGTCACGACCCAAAATTGGCCCGTGACGGCCCTAATACTACGCAACGCCAAAAGACGTAACACAGTAAAAGAAAGCCAAAACCCAGAAATCTAAACCAAGAAAATACGGAAAAGATAGTATAGTATTTGAAATATTTGAAATCGCAACCCAAATTCTTTAAAAGTCTTACTTTCTTTCTTTAAAATTTAGCAACACCCCCTTTTTGTAAAAACTAGCTCAAGGCAGAAAAACAATAACATCATAAATATACGACGCCGTAGCGAAGAAATAAGAGGCAATGGAGAGAAAGCTGTATACAAAAGACAACAAATCCACAAATAATATACAATAACGTCATCACCAAGTCTCTAAGTCAACAATACAATAGTAGATGGAGAGTACAAAATACAACGAATATACAATATGAAATACAGATAATCATCTAACCCACCTAAGCAAAATAGTACTGTGAGCTGATGCGGTATCTGTAGCAAAAGATGATAGATGGGTACTGAATAGCCTGCCTCGACTACTCTGGGGAACAACCTGAAACACCTGTGGCACAACGGGGGTGAGTTGCCAACTCGTGAATATTAGATAACATATGCAGGTAATCGCAGGAATGCACGTACAGCATGAATCTAAGATATGCGATTACAGTAATAACATGTCATGTGAATGCAGAATAGTGGAAAGTACACTAGCAGGTACAATCAATATGTGAAGCAATGATGACATGATAATAGTATGCAATAACTATGCAATAGAGATATGAGAAAGCAAATATGCAACTATCATAAGGGTACACTAACAGGTGCTCCTAATGCATGGAACAGTGCATAAGTGAAAAGGTACGAGGTATGGAGTGAAATATGTCATCCACGGAATCCTGTCATCGTGGTAGGATCACAATCCATCAAGACACTCAAATCCCAATTCCTCAAATCAGCCCCCACATTGGGCTCTCACATCATATGAGTCTCACATCTCCTCAATGTACAATATCGAGTAATCTCCTATATCCCGAATGTACAAATCAACGATCACATAGGTATGTCCAATCTCAATGAATCACCTAATAACCCAAGTCAAATCTCCAGTAAGAATCTAACATCCTAAAGGTATATATACATAAATAAATATGATGGGGGCAATACACATATATTAGCGTCCCATTCCACTAATATTGGTGTAAGGGTATATATAACAACGGCTAAATCCCCTGTTATATATACAAAGGTATTAAAAGACATATCATGAAAACAGTGTGCCAAGCATCGACACAGAAATCCTGACCACGTATCATACGCTATCCCGAAAGCACGAGTGCCTAGCTCTGCCCCTTTCCTTTCGACGTATGCATACGTACATGACTCCAAGCGGTGTCTCCGTGATCCCCCGCCGAGTCATGGGTACTGTCACTGGTAGGTACTCGCCCGCCTCCAGGCTCAATCGGCAAAATCCATCGATCTTCTTGCCGAGGGGAACCATACCGGGCCCCACCATGTACCCTCATACGGTAACCACACCTCGTATGGAGTATATAATCAGAACCGATAAATCTCATGGTGAATATCATATCAAGGAAACCTGGTTTTTCAATGTATGCATAATTCTATGAACTCCCGCAGTTCCCAAATCCAGAAATCATCATGTGAAATCAAAATAAGAATGCGCAAATCCAGGAATACATATATGCGATATATCTGAAATACGAGCATATAAATGAGAATATGTAGCTGAAACCAGATGTATGCGAAACCAATAAGGTACAACTAAGTAACATCAGTAAATGTAAATATGCAACAGCAACTGAATATATGTATAACATACAGGTGTAGCAATGTATAGGTATCTACCTATAAGAACTGATGTCGTATACCCCCCCGGGTATAAGAAGAATATGTAAAAGGTATACATGTAGCTATATCGCAAGGTGTAAATGTACCTATCACTAAAGGTATGATACACTATAGGTATACCGGTAAGCTAGATGTCATGTGTGACAAGCAATAGTATCTATAAGGGGTAGTGTGTGACATGGCAATTATTGACGGTGTGTGTGTAGCATACAATCCGTGCTCGTACAACATGAACCGTCAATAATATGTGCAGTGTCCTACGGCTGCTAGTCACAGTATAACTATATCAAGGAAATAAAGTAAAGGCGCAATTCTACAATGACGTAGAATGTGCGACAGGTATTTGAATCCTAGCCCAGACGCATAACGCCATGCGGGCGATTCCCCTGTAGATGTTAAATCTACTCACCTACACTCCACGCTAGGTGAATCCTACCATCTGCTCCCCCCTATAGCCGTGTCCGTAGTCCCTGCCTGCAAACCTGCAAATACGACATGGAAATCATATATAAGCCAAATATCTCGCAAAACGCGATATCGAACCAAAACGAAAAACTCGCGTCGCGAACCAAACGCGCGTGTGCACGATACGCTGAATCGTACGTATACGCGTCTAAAACCATCGCGACACGCCGAGATACGCTGGATCACAGAATCCACTCATGTATCGCGCGTATCGCGCAAACACAACGGACATGAAAACGGTATATTGTCCCAGATTTTTCTACAGGTCAAATCTTACAAAACTAGACATACCAAGGCACTAGACAACACTGCAGAGTACCCTACCCAAAACCCCAAGACCCTACCCCTCTTCCTGGACGCAAATTGCGGCCAGATTGATTAAATCGGCGGCCACTATTTGGAATTAGGGTTTCGTGCTCGGGTGGTGGTATCTAGACCTAGTGTACATGACCCAGTTTTCTCAATTTTAACCTGAAGGTCCCGGGTCAAAAGCAGATTCCAGATTGCCAATATATCGCTTTAAAATCACCAATTTGCACAATTTAGAAACCTTATGGTATTTTAGTGTAATCCAGGGCTAAGCTCAGTTCAGTAACCCTAATAACACTTAAATAAACTAAGGTAGCTAACACAATCAACAATTTTGCCACAACATCTCACAAATCACCAAAACTAGCACTAAATTAGCTATTTAACACTAATCGACACAAAACCACACACAACTTAAGCAAACATGAAATGGGGTTCAGAAATATACCCTAATGAACCCTAAGAAGCAGGTGAAGGTGAGGAATTAAGTTGCTACGGCTGCTGGTGATGCAAGGGCTGCATGTGGCTGCTGCTGTTGCTGCCAGTGCTGAAGCTGATGCTGCTGATGTTGCTATGATGATGTTGTTGTTCTTGATGTTGAAGCTGCTTCTGGTGCTGATGCTAACTTCTTGTGATGCTCTCTGTTGCTGCTAAAGCTCCTGCTGCTGCTGCTCTTGCTGTTGTTGTTGTTGTTGCTAATGAGGCTGCTGCTACTGCTGTTGTCTGCTGCTGCTCTTGCTATTGTTGCTGCTGCTGATGATGATGGGTGTGTGTGTGAGTGTGAGAGAGTGAGAGATGAGTGATATGAGAGTGAGAAAATGAGAGTAAGGCTAGAACCCCTCCCTCTCTCCTTCTCTCTCATCATTAAATGAGGCATGGCAAAGGCCATCATGCCCCATAATGCACTCTCTCTCTCTCTAAAGGTCAACATAAAGAAAGTCAATTTAAAAACCTTTTTTTCAAATTCATTTTAAAACAACCAACCACTATTAAACCCAAAACACCTAATACAATAATAAAACTAGAATAAGCAATGGTTAAACCACAATTAACAACCTAGTTAACATGCACAAGTGTGTGTGTGCCTAACAAAATTCTAATAAAATACTCATTAAATAGGATAAAATATTTAAAACTTAATTTGGTAAACTTTTTATTAAAAAACATATATTAAAATATAATTAGCCACAAAACACATTCTAAGGTGTTACACTAGGTCATGTGCCCCACGTGATCCCTGAACAAATCCTCCGAAATAACAAGGAATTAGCCCTGAGGCAATGCCTTACGTGCTCCTACGTGACTTCCAAAACAAAGAAAATAAAAGAAAAGGCAATGTTGGCTTTAGGCGCTCTCACGTGTCCTCACGTGACCCCTAATAAACACTTTAATAATCAATATATGAATACCCATCACGTGTCAACACGTGATGGCCAGAAGATTAAAAAGTGTTTAACACTTATTTGCAGTTCTCAGAACAAAACAAAGGAAATCTGGCCCCACCTTTGGGTGCCCTCACGTGTCCTCACGTGACCCCTAATAAAAGCCTTAACAAATCAGCGCATGAGTGCCTATCACGTGCCCACACGTGATGGCCAGGAAATTAAAAGTGTTTAACACTTATCCTCAGATTTGAGAATAAAACAAAGGAGATTCGGCCCCACCTCTGGGTGCCCCCACGTGCCCCCTTCCTTTTTAGTGTTTAACACTATTTTAATTTTTCATTTCCAGTGTTTAACACTATTTTAAATATATCACGTGAGGACACGTGGCCACCAGATATTTTCTAGTGTTTAACACTATTTTAAAGCCAATCTTAGCCAAATTGGCTAAGTTCTCCAGAGACAAGTCTCCCCTTCAACTGAATCTCAAAATTGATCATTTCATATGATACATAAAGTAAAACTCAGAGCTATAATGTTTAATGCTCAGTCAAAGACAAAAATGTATCAGAGCCCTCAAACTCTGGTTTAGCATTGCTAAATAATGTGGGCTTGAACCTTGACAAATGTTTAATGGTCCAACAAAGAGCCAATATTTCTAATCTAATTGGACTTAGCCCAAATTGACAATAAGTCCTCAATTCAGATTTAACTGAGCCAATGAGCTCATAATCTAATTAATTGATCTTAGTTTCAAATTGGACTACAGATCCTTAATCAACCTTGGTTCAAGGGTACATATCTACATTCCTTTGATATTTATCGTTGTAATCCCTCAACGTCTCCAAAGAGGTGACGGGTCCCAACAACCACACATTTCACAGACTATGACGTCTCTAAACATTGGATTGTGGGGTCCTTAAACTCATGGACTATGATGTTCTTAACCTCGACCGTGATGTCTTTAAACTAACACTGAACTGTGGGGTCCTTAAACTCATGGACTATGATGTCCTTAACCTCGACCATGATGTCTTTAAACTAACACTGGACTGTGGGTTACTTAAACTCATGGACTATGATGTCCGTAACCTCGAACGTGATGTCTTTAAACTAACATTGGACTGTGGGGTCCTTAAACTCATGGACAATAATGTCCTTAACCTCGACCGTGATGTCTTTAAACTAACATTGGACTGTGGGGTCCTAAAACTCACGGACTATGATGTCCTTAACCTCGACCGCGATGTCTTTAAACTAACAATGGACCGAGATGTCCATAAACTAACAATGGACCGTAATGTTCTTAAACTAATCGACCGCAATGTCACTAAACTAAACAATAGAGCCCAATTGCTCTCTTGTTGGATCTAAACGATCCCGTTAAGTTGATCTTAGTCTAAAATGAGACTAACGTATCCTTAACAAACGTTTAAGTTGATCTTAGTCTCAAATGAGGTTAACGTATCCTTAAACCCAACCCCCCAAACCCAAATCTAAGAAAGATACGGATTTGGACTAGTCCACGCCCTACGGGCGACAAATTAGTCTCCGTATACAATCCACGGGCAACCAAACACAAAACAAAAACCCACGACACGAAGTGACCATATGGAGAAGGAGAAAGTTGTTACCGCGATGCGGTAGCGTAATTAACTGCAGAGGCTTGCGCCTGCAGGGAAGAGCGTCCCCACAATCAAAAACCCCTCAAACGAGGGGGAATCTGACGAAGTTTGCTACATCGGCCACATCCGTTTAAACCTTCGATACATGGTGCCATAAATCAACTTGGTATCTTCGGAGAGGTGGACGGATAGCACCAATTAGCATCTGCCCCGAAATTCAGGCTAGACGTTTATCGCGTCTCCGCGTTTTGGAGGGGAACAAGGGGGCCCACAAAATCTAGATGACAGTTCATCATTAATAAGACAGTCTCCTCCTTTGATGAGATTGTCAATTAAATGAGAAAATCCTCAATTGATTCTCATTTAATGATAAATCCCTCGGGCTAAGGAGTAAATCTCCCCTTGAGTGCAGTGCTCTGTGACAGAATGACACCTGTCAAGTTCTAATGATGAAGGACTAAAAATACCTTAAGTGCCCGGCTCTGTAAAGATGATGGAAAAACCCATCAGAAAAATTGAAATCAATTTTTTATGTTTGAATTAAAATTCTGAGATCTCCAAGGTCAATGAACAAACTCTGTGAGTTCTTCATAAGAGATTAACAAATCTTCGTTATTTAAAAGAGAAAAACTCTGTTAATGGGTCAAGAAACCCTCAAAAGGTTTTCTTTAGATCTAAGATCTATGAAGAGCAAAGCTCTGTTATGGGTAAAACCCTAATAACATTTTTTTAGATCTAAGATCTATGAAGAGAAAAACTCTGTTAATGGGTCAAACCCTAGATTATTAAAAATTTTAATCTTTACCTAAATTTTGACAGAGTTCTGTCCTTAAGAAAGTTCTTAAGCCAAAAAGCTATGCTCTGTAAAAGAATAATAATTCTCAGAAGGAAGAAGATGAACAATGGTCATCTCAGAGGGCCAAGGGTCCTATTTATAGGCATTGAAATGCATTTTCAACTTCTGAGTTGATCCAAGGGCGCAGATGCTGCCACCGTTGCACTCACATGTGGTCCACGTGAGTGCAATGATGGGGGGGCATTTGTTTCCCCCAATCAGAGCAAAGCATTATTTGAAATTTAAATTTTGAAATGAAGCAACGCTTCAGATGCAGCGCCAAGTGCGCTACGCCCTAAGCAGCGCACCACGTACAAAGCACGCGTGCGGTAGCGCTAGCGCAGCACACCACGTGTAAGACACGGACGCGCTAGCGCTATGTGTGTTGCGCTTTGAGCAGCGCACCACGTGCAAAGCACGGGTGCGCTGCGCTCTAGCGCTGGAACTAAAAGCTCCCCACCGTTAGATCAAAAATCTAATAATAATGATAAATCATTAATTAACCATTAAATTCTTTTAAGAAAAGATTTCTCAAAATCTTTACAAACAACAAAATTGTGCTCGGTAAATCAGAGCACTGTTGGATCAATGATCCAATGGTGATTAAAAATCACCAAAAGTATAGAATAAATTCTGTATGGAAAGATTTCCCAATCTTGTTAAAAACAAGAAGATTGCCTTCTGTAAATCAGAAGCCCTTGGATCAAAGATCCAACGATGGTAAATTCCCCAAATCAGTTGGAGAAAAGATCTCCTTAACTGATTGAACTGATCAGCTTGCCCTATAAAAAGGCCCCTAGAATTTAAGTCTCAAGATAGAGAAGCATAGAGAGAAACCTCCTCATAAACTTTGAGAAATTCAAAGAAAAATAGCAAGCTCTCAGAAGAAGATTTTCTTCAAGATAAAGAAATGAATGATGATAAGCACAGAGATGAAATCATCTCATAATTAAAAAAGAAGAACCCACTTCTTTAAAGATCATAGATCTAAAAAGACCAAAGTATTTTCAAAAAGAGATCAAAAGATCTCATCATAAAATAAAAGAAGAATTTACTTCTACCTCACAGATTATAAATCCATAAAGGCGAAGCCTTTCATCAACATGAGAGATTGAAGAACTTTTTGTTCTTAAAATCTTGAGACAAAGTCTCTTTTTAGATCACAAAATTGATCATATGCGCTTTGCGCTTTGGAACTGAGCTTTGCGCTATTGAACTACGCTTCTGCGCCCATCAACTGGCGCTCAACGCCAAGCGCGACATGTGTCCCTCACCTCACGTATGCGCTCTTAACAGCTAGCGCTTTGCGCTCTTGAACCAGTGCACTGCGCTCATAGGCTGACGCTCAGCGCCAGACGCACCACGTGTCAATTACGTATGCGCCACTGAACTAATAGCGCAATGCGCTCATAAACTAGCGCAATGCGTCCATCATCTGGCGCTTAGCGCCAAGCGCGATACGTGTCCCTCACGTGTGCGCTATTCGGCAGAAACACACTGCACTCTTCTGGCGCAAAGCGCCAAGCGCGCCACGTGTTGTGCTGATAGAACGTAAATCGTTCTTTAAATAAGACCAGAGCTCTGATAAATGCTCAGCACTCAATAAAAGACAAAACATTGTCAGAATGCAAGTCAATGCTTAGAATTATCAAAAGGGTCAAGCCCAAACAAATGCTTGACAACCCAAAATAAATGTTAAACATTTTAACTTGATTGGACTTGGCCCAAGATTGGCCATAAGTCCTCAACTCATATTAATTGATCCCATCTGCTCATAAATTTCAGATCTTAGTCCCAATTGGACTACAGATTTCTTAACCAAAATTGGTTCAAGGGTACATCTCTTTACTCCTCTAATATTTGTCGTTGTAATCCTTCAACGTCTTCAGAGAGGTAACAGGTCCCGACAACCATACATTTCAGAGACTATGACGTCTTTAAACTGGACTGTGGGGTCCCTTTAAACCCACAGACTATGATGTCCTTAACCTCGGACTGTGGGGTCCCTTTAAACCCACGGACTATGATGTCCTTAACCTCCGACTGTGGGGTCCCTTTAAACCCATGGACTGAGATGTCCTTAAACTAACACTGGACCACTATGTCCTTAAACTGGTAATCGACCGCAATGTCCTTAAACTAAACAATAGAGTCCAAATGCTCTTTTGTTGGATCTAAACGATCCCGTTAAGTTGATCTTAGTCTAAAATTAGACTAACGTATCCTTAATAAACGTTTAAGTTGATCTTAGTCTCAAATGAGACTAACGTATCCTTAAACCTAACCCCCAAACCCAAATCTAAGAAAATACGGATTTGGACTAATCCACGCCCTACAGGCGACAACATAAATTAGTCTCCGTATACAATCCACGGGCAACCAAAAAACAAAACAAACACACACGACACGAAGTGACCATTTGGAGAAGGAGAAAGTGGTTACCGCGATGCGGTAGCGTAATTAACTGCAGGGGCTTGCCCCTGCGGGGAAAAACGTCCCCACAATAAAAAAAAACCCTCAAATGGGGGGGAATCTGATGAAGTCTGCTACATCGGCCGCATCCGTTTAAACTTCCGATATACGGTGCCATAACTCAACTTGGTATCTTTGGAGAGGTGGACGGATAGCACCAATTAGCATCTGCCCCGAAATTCAGGCGAGACGGACCTGCGCGGTCGCGTCTCCGTATTTCGGCGGGGAACACCTCTGATATATGTCGTTGTAATCCTTCAACGTCTTCAGAGAGATGGAGGTTCCCAATAACCAATAACTTTTAGCACATCCCCAAACCGTGGAGCCAAAATACCATGGACTATGATGTCCTTAAACTTATGGACCGCAATGTCCTTAAACTAAACTCTATAGACTATGACGTCTCTAAACTATGGATTAAAATGTCCTTAAACTCCATGGACTACGATGTCCTTAAACTTATGGATTGTAACGTCCTTAAACTGAAACGATAGAGACCAAATGCTCTTTTGCTGGATCTAAATGATCCTAAACGAGATCAACAATCCTTAAATCAATCCAACTACAGATCCCACAACTGACATTGGTTCAAGGGTACATCTCTTCATTCCTCTGATATGTGTCGTTGTAATTTTTCAACGTCTTCAGAGAGGTGACGGGTCCTGACTACCAGACATTCCATGGACTACGATGTCCTTAAACTTATGGACCGCAACGTCCCTAAACTAAAACAATAGAGCCCAAATGCTCTTTTGTTGGATCTAACTGATCCTGTTGAGTAGATCTTAGTCTAAAAATTAGACTAACGCATCCTTAACAAACGTTTAAGTTGATCTTAGTCTCAAATGAGATTAACGATCCTTAAACCCAACCCAAACCCAAATCTAAGAAAATACGGATTTGGACTGATCCACGCCCTATGGGCGACAACATAAATTAGTCTTCGTATACAATCTATAGGAAACCACAAATAAAAACAAACACACACGACACGAAGTGACCATCTGGAGAAGGAGAAAGTGGTTACCGCGTTGCAGTAGCGTAATTAACTGCATGGGCTTGCGCCTGCAGGGAAGAGCATCCCCACAATCAAAAACCCCTCAAACGAGGGGGAATCTGACGAAGTCTGCTATATCGGCTGCATCCGTCTAAACCTTCAATACGTGGTGCCATAAATCAATTTGGCATCTTCGGAGAGGTAAACGGATAAAACTAAATAGCATCTTCCCCCAAATTCAGGCGAGACGTTTGGCTTCCCATCTTTCGGCGGAGAACAGATTCTGGCACGCCCGGTGGAACCTTTTCCTCTTTCCACCCCACACTTCGTGTGTCGTGTTTCGCGAACGAATCGCGGTTTGCTGTGGCTAACCCTAGATTTGAGGTACTAAGATTTGGTGTCTTGCTTCGTGCAGAAAACAGAAGATAAATGGCTTTCAACTGCACAAACTGCAACAACTCCCACTCCGTCCTTACTGGAGGAGTGACCTATGGGCCTCAAGCGGCCTCCCTCTTAACGATGCCAGTGGAACAGGTGACGCAAACCACCACTGGGTTGTTCTTTGGGACCATGCTCCCACCCATGAGCTTCAACGCCCCATTGCCATCGCAAGAAGCTCCGAAGAAGTCGGGTCTTTGATCGGCTTACGACTACCGCGGCCCCTCTCAACGGCTCGCCCAAATCCAACGCCTCAGTTTTCAATAGATTGGGCCAAAACTCTAATGGGCCTGCGAAGAAACCTGCGATACCTGAAGGGGTTATCCCGAAACGGATAACCATTCCTGCTCCTGAAGTCGCCAAAGCGGCTTCTCTTCCTAAAAGATCAGTCTTTGCAAGACTGGCCGCTCCAATTCCTATTCCAGGCGAAGTCACCAAGGTTGCTACCCCTGAGCGAAAGTCTGCATTCGACAGGTTGGCTATCCCCTCTCAGCGGATGTCCGTTTTCAATAGGCTGGTGCTAATAACAGCCCTTGACCAGAACAGGGGCATGACGAAGTCACCCCCATAACTGAGCAGATACCATCTGCAAGACATGCTCAACGTCGCCACTAGCGCTGAATGAGGAAAGATAGGGGCAGTTCCCTTTCTGGATTGACTCCACCGGCTCAGATGGTTGAAGTTGATGCTACTGTTCCAACTGGAAACAGCTTTGAACCACTTAGGAGGGTGTGCAAGAACTCTCCGACTGCTGTGCTGAAAAGATCTCCTCCACCTCTGGAGAACGTCACGGAGACGAAGCCAGAGCATCCCCCTCAGCGGCTGTCCTCTAAAATTCACAAGGTCTGGCAACGGGTCCGAGACTCTGTGATTGATCAAGACTACCCCCGCCGACAAAAGAAAATGAAGGTTCGGCAAAAGAAGGACCAACCTGTCAAGCCACAAAAGGTGTCGTCCACTCGGGTGCCCGCTACAACGGCCCCCTCAATTTCGACCGCTCACAAATGGAGAAGGCCAGAGAAAACCCCCGTGTCTGCTACGAATCTAAAGGGCATTGAACCTAAACGCCCCAAGTCTAGGGGCATGGTGGTGCACACTGTTTATATGGCATCCGGGAAAGAGGATAGCCGTATTTCTACGGGCCACCGACCGCTCACATGATCTGTGACAAAGGCTCAGGAGCAGCAACAGCAAAAGCTCCAGGAGATGCTGACAACTATGGCTGCACTCACTGGGCCAAAAGAAAGCCCGGAGACGTCGTCAGAGTAGCGTCATGAACAAGAAACTGATGATCAGTTCCTCCGCAGAATTCTCGAAAAGAAAGACAGAGAGGCCGCGGAACAAGCGGCCAATATAAAACGAATAGCACTTTTATTCCAAGAGATGGTCGGGATGATGATACAGCCGGATCCTCCAGCTGAAGACCCTCCGATTTTCCTTGAAGACGACAGAGGGGAACCATCGAACCCTCTTCCGGCTCTATCAACGGCCAAAGATGAGACGATCTCCAAAGCCGCCATGGATGACTATATCGCTCAACAGATACGAGCCCATCAGGCGAACGAAGTTGCCGGCCAAGTCGTCAGAACTGGGCGACCCTAACGCAGCTTGTATGATCAAATTAAGTATCTGCTAGGATACACAATTCCTAAGTTCCACGTGTACAAGGGGACAGGCAACCCTCACCAGCATGTCGTCCAGTTCAGGGCTCTGTGCGGCAACACTGGAGGTGACGATAAGCTACTACTTCGCCAATTCGTCGGCAGCTTGGCAGAGACGGCGTTCGAATAGTACTTAGAGCTTCCCAACAACTCCATCAAAACTTTTACAGAGATGGAATTTCTATTCACCCATCGTTTCGCAAGCGCTAGCGAACGCACCCCAATCACGGCATTGATCAATACCAAGGTGAAGCCGGGAGAAACATGGGTTCAGTATGCAATCCGGTGGCGGAACCTATGGTCGAAATGCGAACAACGCATCGAAGAAGCTCCTGCGGTAGGCATGTTCATGGGTACTCTTGATCCGCAGGAGACCATATCCCAGTTCATGATGTTTTTCAAGCCGACTACCTTTCAGACCTTGATTGACAAGCTGACCCAAATGGATTAGATGGGTCATAGACCATCTTCTTCAAAGATGGAACCTCGAAACGAAAAGGGGAAAGGGAAAGCGACCTTCGTCGCCAATGCTCAGCAGCAGCCCAGTAGTCCAAAATCAACCGATCGCCAAGACGATAGATAACGATTCTTTAATGAGAAGCTGAAGCGCCCTTATTCGTTTTCCCGGGATAAAACGAGAAGACTGTTCGAGCTGGCGGTGCGCAACAGGCTCATCAATCTGCCAGATCCAAAACGCCCACTGCAGCCCGGTGATGTCAACAATCCCAATTACTGCCCCTATCACCAAGTGGTAGGCCATCCAATCGAAGATTGCTTCGTCTTCAAAGGCTGGATTGAGGACCAGTACCAGCAAGGCAAATTCACGCTATCCGAAAATTGGAAAGTAAACCCGCCCCAGCCGTACGCTCTTAAAAAGGTGGACACACCAGGGGCATCGTTCTCTTTTGTAGAAGAAGCTCCATGGGAGGTCGCTCTTTCGGCCAAAACGAAAAGAATGCTGAAGGATCTCTAAACATCCCCAGCGATCAGGTGGGAAAGCTCGCTGGAACTCGAGATTATTAAGGGGATGCTGAAGCCGTGCCCAACGCTGAAAGTTGGTGAAGGTAGACAAAACATTCAAGTCAAGCCTTCAAAGTCTTTAAAGAAAAAGAAGAAGGACAAGAAGCCCGTCCAACCCGAAGACAACTGTACAGGTCTACAAAAATACATCGATCCACCAGAAGAATATAACCAGAAGGCACGGACCCCAATCACGTTGGACGAATTCTTTTAGCATGTTCTTGAGAATGAAGGCGATGACGCTGATGAAGGAGAAAATTCTTCAGAAGGGCCTGAAGACTATGTGGCGAGCTGCCACATGATCTCTCACTCGATAAATGGAAAAGAAGCTCCTGATGCAGAAAAACTGGGGGCAGATCCTGAACCGGAACTCCTAGAACCGTCAGACGAGATGATTGACATGCTGCTGAACGAGGCCTGTCAAAAGATCAAAGCTGATCGAGAGCGCGAAATGGCCATATTTGATAAAGCCAAACGCCGGCGACTAGACGAAAGGTTTAAAACACTCCCACCAGATCAAAGCACATCCACCGCAAACAGAAGTAAGCTTAAGACGAGGAAACGATTCGCTAAAGCCCTGTTAATGGGAATGAAGCTGTCGCCTCTCAAAGAAGACACTTCAGAAAATACGTTCCCCGGCGAACTAGATGCACATCCGAACTTCTGCTTATACCATCGGAGGACCACGCGCCGTACTGAAGAGTGCAATGCCTTTAAAAACCAGTGGCAGGGATACGTTGCCCACCGACAACACGTCAGGCGATTGAAGCGTAAGACTCGTCGGGTGCAAAGAAGCATGACTGATGAGCATAAAAGAACTGCCGGCAACTGTCACATGGTTGATAGCAAGGGATCGCAAGTTCTCACCTTCGGGAGCAATTCCGATGAAGAAATAGCCCTCAGCCTTCTCTTCAAGGAATCCATCTCCGAAATAGAAGAGATAAAGACCTGCGAGAACATTCAGCTGCGTAATCGCACGTTACCCGAAAAGAATCTCGGACCCACAAACAAGGGATCGAATAAAAAAGATAAAGGGAAGGAAAAAGTCCCTGAAGATATCACCCTCGATGATCAAGTCGTCAAAGAGCTGACAGCCAAGGACCCGCCAAAGAAAAACAAGGTGGATTACAACGTTCTGGCACACCTGAGGAAGATACCCTTGCAACTAAGCATTCTCGATGCCCTTCCGCTATCTAAAGAGGCGAGGGATTCTTTGATCAAGGCACTTCAAAAGACCAAGCAGTTCCAAGCTTTCCTTGCCGAAGAAAAGATGAAGAACGAGCTGTAAGAAGTGCACACTGCTGACGTCACTTTCGGCGATGAAGACCTCCTCCTCGGGACATGCGAGCACAATCGTCCCTTGTACGTCACCGGGTATTGCCATGATATCAAGATAGGGAAGATCCTAGTTGATAACGGGTCCTCTGTCAATCTCCTAAATGTGAGGGTGTTAAAAGAAATCTGCATGAGCGTTCAACACCTCGCTCGGGATAAAATCACCATCTCCAGGTTTGACTCCTAGTCATCACGGACGCTCGGGTCTGTGATACTGACGTTACGCTTCGGATTGCTCGTCACTGACGTCAAGTTTCATGTCATTGATGCCAAGACTTGCTACAACGCTTTGCTAGGTAGGCCTTGGTTACACGAGTACAACATCATCCCATCTACACAACATCAGTGTATGCAGTATTTCAAGGATGGTCTTGAGTATACCGTGACAGGGGAGCTGAACCCATTCTCCGTGAATGAAGTCCGAAATTACGAAGATGCAAAATACTTCTTACCAGACTTCGAAGACACGGAAAGATGCCATAAACCAAAGGATAAAGCTGTCACCACCATTCCGGTCTTTGGGAGCGATACCGAGGAGGAGGAAGAGATAGTCTATTCGGGGCCGCCCCAATGCAACAAGCCGAGACCGTCGACCCCTATTCTGATCTTCGGTAGCGACTCTGAAGATGAGGTTAATGCAGTATTTTCTGTTCGGCCATCGATACAGACCCTCACTGAAGAAGATCAAAGCTTGAAAATCGCTATGGTTTCGTGACAGCATTACAAAGAGCTCGACGCACTTGATACCTATAGTGTGCAAAAACTGCAGACGTTCTACGTCCCTCCCAGGCGAAAAGATGAAAAGGCGAACCTCTTTTATCGATCTGCGGAGAATAAAGTGGAGAAAGAAATCTGGCATGGTGACGATTCTACGCTTGATAGGATCCAGCCCATCCATCTGCTCAGATACTACACGGAAAGATTAAAAAGGCTGTTGAGGCGCCAAGGTGTACCCTCAAAATAGACTGCTCGACAAGCTCAGTTCTACAACAGGATCTGGAACGTCCCCGGAACTCAGCGAAAGTTGCCTAATGGGAGAATGGAAACGATCGGGCTTGGATATGTTCAACCCAAGAAACAAGAGCGATTCCATGGCTGCTACATTATACATGACTTTGATGAAGAAGGAGATGCTCTGTTAGAAGACGCTAACCCTGAACCAAAACGAAGTCCCGCCATGAAAGTGCTGAGTCCGTCGTTCGAAGAACAGATGGAAAAGCTAATAAGGGAAGCGGGTAAAAAGGTCTGGGATGACCATAACCGTGAAATGGCCATTTACGAGAACGCCAGGACGCAACGCCTCCTTCAGCTGGCTACGGAGAATGACGATGCCCTTCATCGCCAGCCCGTCATACGGAAGAACCGATGCGGAGGCAAAAACAAATTGAAGAACGGAAAAAACGTTCGACGGCGGCAAAGCGGGTCTAAGAAAACACACGATCGAAAATTGAGCAGCCAGGATCCATCTCTTATAAAGAAAATGGGTCGAGCATATTCTTTTCCCCAAGACAAGACAAGGAAGATATTCGATCTTGTCATGAAACATCAAATGGTTTCGCTCCCAGAGTCCAAACACCCCGAACAAGCAGACGGGGTCTCTCACCCAAATTATTACTCCTATCACCGAGCGATAGGACATCTTCTCGAAGACTGGTTCACATTAAAAAACTGGGTAGAAGACCAGTATCAGTAAGGCGGTTCGCTTTATCCAGCAGTTGGAGGGTAACCCCGCCACAGAAACATGAACCGAAGCCACATATGTAGCGAGAGTAGAGCCGGATCAACATCGTCTTGGAAGCGATCTCATACCTGTCACGTGATAACACTGTCAGAAGAAGGAGTGCCCGAGGATATGGATGACCTCTCCCGGTGCTTCGAAAATAAGGATGAAGATGAGTTGATCTCAGAATTTCCACCAGCGCCAAAAGAGCTGGAAGATGGGATACATACTACTGCAGATAACCTCAGAAAAATCGACTTGGGGACAGCAAATGACCCATGGCCAACGTTCGTCAGTGAGCTGTTGTCTGAAAAAAAGGTGGCTACGTCCAAGGATGTGCTCATGCAGTATAAAGATTGCTTCGCATGGAACTATTCCAAGATGCCGGGATTAGATCCAGAAATAGCCGTCCACAAATTGGCAATATCTCAGGATATCAAGCCAGTCAAACAAGCACCGAGAAGAATGCGGCTCGAACTTGAAATGAGCATCAACGCCGAGGTCAAAAAGCTAATAGACTCCGGCTTCATCCAAGAGGTTCAGTACCCTGACTGGATTGCCAACATCGTCCCAGTGATGAAGAAAAATGGGACAGTACGCATCTGCATGGACTTTCGAGACCTCAACAAAGCCTGCCCAAAAGATGATTTTCCTGTACCGGTTACTGAGCTGATGATAGACAAGACGTCCACTCACGAAGTCTTCTCCTTCATGGACGGCTCATCCGGATACAATCAAATAAAGATGCATTCCGAAGACCAGAAGCATACCGCCTTACAGACTCCTCTGGGCATATTCTGATATAAAGTGATGCCTTTCGGTCTGAAGAACGCCGGCGCCACCTATTAGAGGGCCATGACGAAGATTTCCGATGACCTCATAAATGAAATCATCGAATGATATATCGATGACCTCGTCGTGAAAAGCAAATCGTACGAGGATCATTGGAAGCATCTGAAAATCGTGTTTCAGCGCCTTCGGAAATACAATCTGAAGATGAATCCTCTCAAATGCGCGTTCGGAGTTTCCACAGGAAAAATCCTAGGATTCATTGTACGACATCGGGGCATCGAGATAGACCCGTCGAAAATCAAGGCGATCATGGAAATGCCTCCGCCAAAGACTCTCAAACAACCGCGGTCTCTCCAAGGAAAGCTTGTATATATCCGACGGTTCATAGCTAATCTCTCTGGCAAATGCCGCCCCTATAGCCATTTAATGAAGAAGGGGACCCTTTTCGTCTGGGATCGCAAATGCCAAAGCGCTCTGGACGAAATCAAGCAATACTTGCAGAATCCGCCAGTACTGACCGCTCCGGTCAAGGGAAAGCCCCTCATCCTGTACACAACGGCCTTTGAAGGTTCTTTAGGCGCGCTATGGGTACAGGAGAATGACTAAGGGAAAGAGAGAGCCTTTTACTATTTAAGTCGAGTTCTCCTAGGGGCAAAAAACAACTACTCCCCCATCGAAAAACACTGCCTGGCGTTAATCTTCGCGATAACGAAGCTTCGGCATTATGCTCTGGTGCATGAGGTCCATCTCATATCAAAAGTGGATCCTCTCAAATATTTGATGTCAAGAGCCATACTAACAGGAAGGATTGCTAAATGGGCCCTACTCTTAATGGAATTCTCGATAACATACCGACCGCTCAAGGCAGTGAAAGGCCAGGCCATCGCCGACTTCCTCGCCGAGCATCCGATACCTGCCGATTCACCCCTAAATTACGAATTGCCGGAAGAAAACGCGTTTGACACGATCGATGGGGAAAGAGGAGGGAGTGATATCCGATGGGAACTTTATTTTGACGGAGTATCTTCCATGAAGAAGCGAAAGCACAACCCCCCTATGATCAAATTGGGGTTAAGCCTCATCTTCGTGACTCCACAAGGTGGAATAATGCGCTTTGCCTTCTCCTTAACAGAGCCGAGGACGAACAATGAAGCCGAATATGAAGCTTTGATAGCAGGTCTTGAGATCGCTGTCGACATGGGAATCGAAAACCTCCTCATATACGGAGACTCCCAACTGGTCGTTAGTCAAGTAAATGGCGACTATCAAACGTGCAAACCAGAGTTGGTAAAGTACGGTGAGAGAGTGCAACAATTGCTGACTCAAATCCCTTCCTATGCCCTAGAAAGCATACCGCGAGCGGAGAATAGAGAAGTAGACGCGTTATCCAAACTCGCTAAAAAACTGGCTGACAAAAACCTCGATGACGTAAGGATCGTGGTACAAAGCCGTCGGGTTCTTGCACCGGCAGAAATATCTCCGGAATTGTTCGAAGAAAAAAGAGCGACCAAGCAAACGGCCCTACAAATAAAAGATCAGGGAGAGGCTAAGGATTGGAGGGAAGTCTTTATAGACTACTTCAAATCCCGTCAAACACCTGAAGATGCATCCTCGAGACATCAGCTCATAAAACGAGCTCTGTATTTCGCCTTCGTCAATGATACTCTGTACAAGAGATCGTTCGACTCTCTGTGGCTAAGATTCCTGGGGCCGGAAGAAGCAAAGAGAGTCATCCAAGAAACTCACGATGGAATCTGCGGTTCTCATCAAGCCGGACCAAAGATGAAGCTGAAGATCAAAAGGATGGACTACTATTGGCCCACGATGATTCAGGACTGTCTCGAATACGCGAAGCAGTGCCACTCGTGCCAAATTCACGGGGACTTCATCCTCCAGGATCCAAATCCGCTACACCCAACGGTGGTTAGCTGGCCATTCGAAATGTGGGGAACCGACATAATCGGGCCCATCGAACCAGCATGATCCAGAGGACATCGGTTCATATTGGCGACAACCGATTACTTCTCTAAGTAGGCAGAAGAAGTACTACTAAGAGAAGTGAAGACTGATAATATCCTCCATTTCTTCAAAACACACGTCATCTATCGGTTCGGCACGATGATGGATTATCTCCGATAACAGGCCAGCCTACAGAAGTCACAAAATCAGCGGCTTCGCACAGCAGCATAATATAGACTGAAGATACTCTTCGGTCTATAATCCCCGAGCTAATGGTCTTGCTGAGGCTTTCAACAAGACCTTAACGAAGATCAGAAAGAAGACGGTGTCTCGAAATAAGGACTGGCACGAGAGACTGCATGAACCTCTCTGGGCGTATCGGACCACGTTCAAAACGGCCACGAATACAACACCGTATACATTGGTATTCGGCACAGAAGCAGTACTCCCCTTGGAGATAGAGCTACCTTCTCTACGAGTGGCAGTTCATTATAAGCTAACGGACGAAGAGAATGCTCATCTTCGGCTGGAGGAGCTCGACGCCCTCGATGAAACTCGTCTCACGACGCAACAAAACCTAGAGGCTTACAAAGAAAGGATGACGCACTCGTATGAAAGATTGACTAGGCCGAGAACATTCTGCCAAGGCGAACTCGTGCCGGTCGTTAAAAGACCTATGATCCCTAATCGTGCCAAACGGGGGAAATTCGAGCCGAATTATGAGGGTCCGTACATCATAGACAAGGTCTACCAAGGTGGGGCTTACTTGCTCATAAATATGCATGGAGAAAGACCCTTTAGGCCAATAAACGGCCGGTTCTTGAAAAAATACTATGCTTGACCGAAACGTTTATAAACTACTACGAACCGCAGCATCCCAAGGCTGACGCAAAAAAAGGTACGTCCATAAGCAAAATGGGCACGGATGAAAACCCGAAAGGGCTCCGTGAGTAAAAACGGCAGGGCTACCGGCGAATTTGTGAAAACCCGAAAGGGCGCAGTCTCGCTAAAAGACACTTGCAAGGCCCTCTCGACCTTGTAAGGAGAAAATACCTGCGTGAGATCCTTACAACTCACAAGGGAGCAACACACTTAGGGATCCCCACGATTACTAAGGAGAAATTATACTTACGAGATCCTCATGACTCGTAAGGAGAAGCCTCTTATGAGACCCTCACGGCTCATAAGATTCAAAAGCTTTAAGCTACAGGAGTCTGATCCTGTTCTTAAGCTATCCCATTTCCCAGGTTACCCTACAAGCTGTTCAATACTGACCTTTGTAAACAATCCACGGGCATAAATAATCATTTCCTTGCCGAGTCCCACCAACGATAAGGAATGCCCTCATTTGATGAACAAACACTTGTAAGTCCTCTCGATTTATAAAGAGAAAACACTGTAAGATCCTTACGACTTATAAGAGAACACACACTTAGGAATCCTCACGATTCATAAGGAGAAAATACACCTACGATATCCTTACGACTCGTAGGGAGAAATACCTTTATGAGACCCTTACGGCTCGTAAAGTCAAAAAGCCTTAGTCAATGTGATCTTAACCCTGTTTGCTAAGCCATCTTTGTTCAAATCGACAAAGGCAAATGATGATTCGCTCCTGGAAATATCCCAGTTGTAGCGATGCTGATACCTGAATCGGAATCAAGTTCCAAGTCTTTTCATGGCAAATGATGATTCGCTCCTGGCAATATTCCGGTCGCAGCGATGCTGATGCAAAGACTGACACCAGATTCCAAGTTCCATACTCGCGATAAAAAAACAGCGAGCCATAAATGCATATGAAATAACCAAAATGATGGGGCAACTTGCAACAAAATTAGCAAGTAAAATATATGCATATAAAATAGCCGAAATGATCGGGCAATTCGCAATAAAAAGCAGCGAGTAAAAAGAAAAATAGCCGAAATGATTAGGCACCGCGAAAAATAGCCGAAATGATTGGGCAATCGCGACTTTCGCGATACAAAAAGCTGAAATGATAGAGCATCGCGGAAAGAAAACAAAAAAATACATATGAAATAAAACTTTTACCATGCAGATAAGTCAATACTGGCCCCTGTATACAATCCATGGGTATAAACGAAAAGGGAACCACATGTCCCAACAAACTCTGTCAAAGGGAGAATCAGGTCTCAGCGGCAATATCGGCATCCCAGAAGACCCACAATGGCGTTCCTCCTCATTCCAGCAGGATACGGACGCAACATCCACCAAACGGAGCCATGGCAAAGTCCCTAGTTCCAGATTTCAACGGCGACATCTACAGCCTAGAGATCATCAACGACGTTCCTCCTTATTCCAGCAGGATACGGATGCGACATCACCAATCGGAGCCACGATAAAGTCCCTAGTTCCAAGACTCCACGGTTCACAGACAACCTGAAGTCAACCCTGACACCGTAGAAAACAGAGAAAATCGATCCTCGACACCGGAGAAAACGGAGAAAGTCAACCCTGACACCGTAGAAAACGGAGAAAGTCGATTCTCGACACCGAAGAAAGTCAAACCCTGACACCGTAGAAAACGGAATAAGTTGATCCTCGACACCGGAGAAAACGGAGAAAGTCAAACCCTTACACCGTAGAAAAAGGAGAAAGTCGATCCTCGACACCGGAGAAAACGGAGAAAGTCAAACCCTGACACCGTAGAAAACAGAGAAAGTCGATCCTCGACACCGGAGAAAACGGAGAAAGTCAAACCCTGACACCGTAGATAACGGAGAAAGTCGATCCTCGACACCGGAGAAAACGAAGAAAGTCAAACCCTGACACCGTAGAAAACGGAGAAAATCGATCCTCGACACTGTAGAAAACGGAGAAAGTCGATCCTCGACACCGGAGAAAACGGAAAAAGTCGATCAGGGAGGTAAGAGCCTATCTTTTATATAATTCCTCGACACTGGAGAAAATGGAGAAAGTCGATCCTCGGCACCGTAGAAAACGGAGAAAGTCAAACCCTGACACCGTAGAAAACGGAGAAAGTCGATCCTCGACACCGGATAAAACGGAGAAAGTCAAACCCAGACACCGTAGAAAACGGAGAAAGTCGATCCTCGACACCGGAGAAAACGGAGAAAGTCAAATCCTGACCCCGTGGAACACGGCTAAAGTCAATCCTGACCCCGGGGAACACGGCGAAAGTCAATCCTGACCCCGTGGAACACGGCCAAAGTCAATCCTGACCCCATGGAACACGGCCAAAGTCAATCCTGACCCCGTGGAACACGACCGAAGTCAATCCTGACCCCGTAGAACATGGCTAAAGTCAATCCTGACCCCGTGGAAAACGACCAAAGTCAATCCTGACCCCGTGGAATACGGCCAAAGTCAATCCCGACCCCGTGGAACACGGCTAATGTTAATCCTGACTCCGTGGAAAACGGACAAAGTCAATCCTGACCCCGTAGAATACGGACAAAGTCAATCCTGTCCCCGTAGAACATGGCTAAAGTCAATCCTGACCCCGTGGAATACGGCCAAAGTCAATCCTGACCCCGTAGAATACGGCGAAAGTCAATCCTGACCCCGTGGAACACGGCTAAAGTCAATCCTGAACCCGTGAAAAACGGCCAAAGTCAACCCTCGACCCCGTAGAACACGGCGAAAGTCAATCATGACACCGTGGAAAACGGCTAAAGTCAACCCTCGACCTCCCCGTCAAAGTAATGCTTTGACTTGGGAGTAGGTCAACTCATCAACCACTTACGAGTCCTCTCGACTTGTAAGGAAGAAAATTCTCTTGTGAGATCCTTACGACTCTTAAGAGAAAACACACTTAGGAATCCTCACGATTCCTAAGGAGAAAATACACCTACGGGATCCTCTCGACTCGTAGGGAGAAAAGTCTTTATGAGACCCTCATGGCTCATAAAGTTGAAAAGTCTTAGGTGGCAAATCATAACCCTGGCTCCTAAGCCATCACTGCCCTACAAGGAGGTCAAGATGGACTATCCACAGGCCACACTCTTCCAAGTCGAATATCGACAAGGGGGGAAACAGCCACTTACGAGTCCTCTTGACTTGTAAGGGAGAAAATTCTCTTGTGAGATCCTTACGACTCTCAAGAGAAAACGCACTTAGGAGTCCTCACGACCCCTAAGGAGAAAATTACACCTACGGGATCCTCTCGAGTCGTAGGGAGAAAAGTCGTTATGAGACTCTCACGGCTCATAAAGTTGAAAAGTCTTAGACGGCAGATCTGAACCTGTTTCTTAAGCCATTGCTGCTCTACAAAGAGATCAAGATGGACTATTTACATACCACATTTGCCAAAATTATATGCCAGAGAAATGGAGGTGCTACTCAAGAGTGCATAAACTATTCTGCGTCAAATCGAAATGAAAAGGCGTAACTTACGGACGTCAACCACATACTATGAATGACAGTAAAAAGAACATTTGATTCGCATCCAGTTAAGCGTTCGAAGCATACCCATTTATGTATGTGCGGAAAAGGTTTAGTGCATAAAATAAACACGCAGAAATAAAAAATTGTCTATTCATACTTCAGAAAATTCTTACAGTGATGGAAACGGTAAACGAAAACATCATTAAAATGTTTACAATGGCAAGACATCAAATCCAGGACATGGATTGAGAAACTCAAAAGTTAGGCCATCTAAAATGTTTCGGGCCTCCCGGACCATTCTCGTATGCTTCTTTTCACGATCACAAGCGTCAGGGTCCTCACTGATGTCCTCCGCCTTTCGATAGGCAGTGATTATCGTCGCCTGTTGAAAAGTTTGATGCGGAATATCAACAAGATTGTCTCGACTTTTCTTTGAGATTAGGCCCATCAGATACACTGAGTGTACCTTATCTTCGGCATCATCCAATGCTTTAAGCGGCATGCCGTCATAGAATAAAGGAAGTGCTTCCCAGATTGCTCTCACAATGAGCTTCAAAAGAGCGGAACGACGAGGAAGCAGTTGACCATTGTATTCGTCAAAGCGACGCATGATTTCGGCGCACTGAGCGTTTGTAAACTCCTGGTTCTGGCAACGGCCTAGTGCGCAAATGTTTCCATAAGAAATAATCTCGTCGAGATCATACAGATGAGCGGCCATAACGTCTGAAAAGGAAAATCAGTGAGAGTTTAGTGGGCATATTGATTAAGAAAAGGCTTATTGAAACAGACATTGGAATTCAAACAACTCTTAGAAAAACAACCTCTGATAATACGCCTAACAAAATTAAAAATTTGCTCAAATGAAAGAAAAACCCTTGGTGTGGATTTAAAATCCAAAGAGAATTTTATAAAAGGAGAAGAAAAAGTTCCTCGGCCGTTCAAGAGCCTTACTTAAAAAAAGATTCTTTTGGACATAGTTAAACTCTGGAATTTTTTGAACAGAGAGCTGAGCTCTGAGGAAGAGAATTAAATTCTCAAAGCAAAAAATGAAGAAGGAAGAAGATGAAGGAACGGAGGTGCTGCTGATGAGACCTCTGTATTTATAGGACATGATAGGAAACGATTCATCTTCCACATTCCCTAGGCAAATCCATCGGCCACAAAGGTGACAGCGTTGCACTCACATGCAAACACGTGAGAACAACGCTGTGGGGGCATTTGTTCCCTCATGGGAACTGAATAAAATATATAAATAAAGCAGCAAGCAAAACCCCCAAATGGAGCATCACGTGCCCACACGTGACCAGGCCTCACGTGCCGACACGTGACCTTTTATGGGCCAAATCTATCTGCGCCTGAATGCCTAATTGGTAAGGTCACGTGTCCACACGTGATGGTTTCCTGAGCCCAATGAACCAATAGAATTGAATTCTAATTAGATGCTTAATTGGTAAGGTCACGTGCTAACACGTAATGGAATCCTAAACCTTCTGAATTAATAGAATTAAATTCTAATTAAAAGGAATCAAAAGCACTACTTTGGAAAATATTTCCTTGGATATTTCTAAACAAGAAAGATTGCACTCTGTAAAATATAGCGCCGTTGGATTAAAAATCCAATGGTGATTAAAAATTACCAAGTTATAGAAAGATTCTGTATAAGGAAATATTTTCCTAAAATTTGCCAGGAACAACAAATAAAATATCATATAGACTTTGGATTAAAAAAAATCCAACGGTGAATAAAATTCACTTAGTGATCTAAAAGATCATGTTAGTTATAAAATCAATCAAAATCTCTCAATGTGAGATTGGCTGAACAAACTGATTCTTTTATTTCTCCTATAAATAGGAGCCAAGAAGAAAAAAGAAAAGAGAGAGAGAGAGAGAGAGAGAGAAAACATAGAAGGAAGGAGAGAGAGGAACCCCCTTGAAAGCAACAAAAAGAAGAAAGAAACTCTAGGTAAGAGAAGGAAGGAGATTACTCTATAAGCTTCCACAAAACAAAAGAGAATTTAATTCTTAAACCAAGAGTTTAACTCTTTTAAAAAGAACTTAGTTCTTCCTCTGGTTGAAAATCTGCAGAAGTAGATCTCCCCACAAGTTGAGAATTTAATTCTCATCGGGGAGATCTGTCATGCAGATTCAAAACTTAGGGGGAGAATTGAGTTTAAAGAATTTAATTCTTTCAATGTAACATATAGGAATTTAATTCCTCTAAATAGAATTAGGGTTTAACTCTATAAAAGAATTTAAACAAGAGATTTAACTCGCCATGCATGTTAAAGAGATCAGCACCTAACATATCACGTGTGCCCACGTGATCCTCCCCTCAATGACCAAAAGAGAACAGTTGATATCAGGTCGCGTGACCCCACATGACCCCTGAGAAGTGCTCAGCACATATAAAAGAGAAAAAGGGAATAAACCCTATTTTTGGAGCGCCTCACATGACCTCACGTGACCCCCAAGCAGTACTTAACTTTTATAAAGCAGAAAGGGAATAAATCAAAAGGTAGTTTCTATTCTTGGGGCGCCTCACGTGAGCCCTTGATAATGCTTAGCACTCAGAAAAAGAAAAGGAGAATAAAACAAAGGCAATTTTCATTCTTCGGAGCGCCTCACGTGATCTCATGTGACCCAATAGTGGTTAGCACTCAGAAAAGGAAAAAAGGGAATAAACCCAAGATAGCTCCCATTTTGGGGGCACCTCACGTGTTCCCACGTGACCCCCAAACAGTGGTATATAAAAGAGGGAGAAAATTCCAAAGACAGCGCTCGCATTTTGAAGGCACCTCACGTGTCTGCACGTGACTGTTTGATGAACCAAGCGTTTAGCACTTATAAATGAAAGAGGAATAAAATCCAAAGAACATTTCTCACCTCGGGCGCCTCACGTGCTCACATGTGAGCCAAGTGCTCAACGCTTTTATATATATATAAGGGAATAAACTCAAGGAACAATGCCCACTTCGGGGCCCTCACGTGTTCACACGCGAGCTCCTCCAAAGTCCAGTGTTTAACACTGATTCAGTGCTTAGCACTATGGGGTGATTAAGGGAAATCAACCTTAGCCCAAATTAGCCAAGTCTTCCAAAGTCAAGACCCTTTCTGTCACCAATCAACTGAGCCCCCATGTTCAAGTCTCCCCAAACTAATCCTAGTCCCAAAGATGACTATTGTTCTCCTAAAAGATGACATCTAAACTGATGTTCATCCCATTCCCCAAATCGGGATATTGGTTCAAGGGTACATCTCTTCATACCTCTGATATATGTCGTTATAATCCTTCAACGTCTTCAGAGAGATGGAGGGTCCTAATAACCAATAACTTTTAGCGCATCCCCAAACTATGGAGCCAAAATACCGCGGACTATGATGTCCTTAAACTTATGGACCACAACGTCCTTAAACTAAACTCTATAGACTATGACGTCTCTAAATTATGGACTATGATGTCCTTAAACTCCACGGACTATGATGTCCTTAAATTTATGGACCGTAATGTCCTTAAACTAAAACGATAGAGCCCAAATGCTCTTTCACTGGATCTAAATGATCCTAAAACCCTGTTAAGTAGATCTTAGTCTAAAATTAAACTAACGTATCCTTAACGACCATTTAAGTTGATCTTAATCTCAAACGAGATTAACAATCCTTAAATCAATCCAACTAAAGATCCCTCAACTGACATTGGTTCATGGGTACATCTCTTCATTCCTCTGATATGTGTCGTTGTAATTCTTCAACGTCTTTAGAGAAGTGACGGGTCCCGACAACCAAACATTCCGTGGACTATGATGTCCTTAAACTTATGGGCCGCAACGTCCCTAAACTAAAACAATAGAGCCCAAATGCTCTTTTGTAGGATCTAACTGATCCTGTTGAGTAGATTTTAGTCTAAAAATATAACGTTTTAGAAATCGTTATGAGAATTTTTCCGTTTTAGGGTTAAATTGTCGGTATTTTCCGTTTTAACCTGACTGTGTTCAAACGACCATATAGACTTGCCAGCACCTAGTTTAGCTAAAATAAAGCTAGTGCGCAAGCTTTGGGGGTATATGGGACGTTTTTGTTCAGATAGAATTTTTCCTAATTTTAATATTATTTTAATGCGGTATTCACATTTTGGGAAAATTTCTCTTTAGTAAGCTTTTCTTCAATTATTCTTGAGTAAACCAAACCCACATAATATCTAGATTCATTGTGTGGACTAGGATTAAGAGTTAAAGAAAAGAAAAGAAAAAGAAATTCAAGGTGCATGTGTGTGTGAATGCATTTATGTGTGCATTTATTGCAAAAATGAGCTAGAACACTCCACAAAACTCCATTCTTCTTCACTTGGCCGAATCCCTCCCTCTCTCTACTGCTCTCGATCATTTCCCTTCCATTATTAATCAATTCTAGCACAATAAATTCTCAAAATTCCCAAATATATCACAAAAATTCTAAAAGTCTTGGTTTTTGCTCTTGTATCACTTGGAGCTAGGAAAGCTTGGAGCTTGTGAGCAAAGTTGATAGGTATAATCCCTACACTGATAAATAGGAGTTTTTATGTGGTATAGCTCGTTGATTATGGTTTAGAACACTTTAAATATCGATTGGTGCAATATCGTATTTTTTAGTGTCTTTTAGAGCCTCTGTACCTGCTGTGACCTGGGATTTTTACAGAAAAATCGAACAAATTTATAGTGATGTACTAGTGACCCTGGAGCACCACCTGAGACACGAGGACCACCCCACCGGCCGGGTCCAGCGACCCCTTTGGAGAAATCCGGCGACGTCGGCTGTAGAGGAGAGTTGGGTGTTGGGTTTTTTGTGGGTGGTTGTCTGCTGTTGGTTAGGGGTGTTTGGTACTATTTACTTTTTTTAGTAATTGCAGTATACAAAATCTGGGATCGTTTACCTTTAATCTAGTGTTTTGAGTCCGCGTGTTACGTGTTGCGACACGAATCGTGATCTTGTGCTGCTGCTGTACTTGGGCAGGTTTTGTGGTATCGTTACGCACGTTAGCCACTAGACGTACACTCGCGAGTTAGTTTAGTGTTGGTGTTTTATTTAATACGTAGTTTTACGTTATATTGGTCGATTTCTGAGATGTTTGCACCATTTCTTGTGTTTGTGGAAATATAGCGTCGCAAGCGGGGACTTCAGACACTGCGAACAAGGGGAAGCAGGTGGTCGGATTTACATAGCTGGAGACCATTTGTGAGTAGATTTAATATCTACGGGGAAATCGCCCGTATGGCGTTATGCATCGGGGCGGATATGATATGATAGCTGCATGTATTTGCATATTAGTTAATTATATATGAATATCATTGCATAGCATTATCTGTTGTACTTGACTCGTACCTTTAGATATAACACATTACTGACGGTTCATGTTGCACGAGCACTAAATTGTATGCTATACCCACATCGTCAGTAATTGCCATGACACGTACAAACCACCTACATACATGATATGGTAGTGGATAGGGGTAGTGGAGGTAGTAACTCTTATTCCTTTGTGCATAGGAGATATTGTTGACACCTACATACGTGTTATTGTGTTTGACATGGATAGTTAAGATAGTAACTCTTAATCCATTTCACGTATACCTTACTATAGCTACTTGTACATCTTGCATATATATTGACATGTACACCCACATAGTCTATTACAGCTACATGTATATCATGCACACATATTGACATGTACACCCGCGTATTTTCGCTATAGTTGTATGTACCCCAAGTGGTATTGTTTTGATATGTGATATTGAGTTGTTAATCATTGCGCTTATGAAATGCATCATACATACTTTCTTACATGTAGATACTTAAACCTTGCTACACTTACATGTACACTTCATATGATGTTGCACTTTTTTTCGGAGGATTTTGGGAACCGCAAGATATATTTTAAAGCTGGATTCATTTGAAAGAGAGGTTTTCCCTTTACATGCTCATATTGATGTTTTATGTTGCATATATCCGTTTTATATGGATTTTACACATTGAGATATAGATTTCATATGATTTATGGATTTGAGAACCGTGAGGGTATTTTCAAGAAACTATGTATTGTTTGAAAACCCGGTTTCTCTTGATATGATATTTGATGCGTCCACCATGAGATTTATCGGTTCTGAGATTTGTGATATATACCCGATATGAGGAGTGAGTGGGTCGTGTGCGGGTACATGGTAGGGCCCGGTACAGTTCCCCTTGGCAAGATGTTCGTGGTACAGACGATGAGCCTGGAAGGTGGGCAAGTACCTACCGGTGACTGTATTTGGACTCGGCGGTTATCGTGGGGATACCGACCGGAGTGATGTAAGACATATCGTCAGGGCCAGTCATAGTGACAGCGCCTGAGTTATGAGGATTTACGTGTCGATGCTAGACACGGGTTTCATGATGTTTCGAGTGTCGGTGTTAGACATTCAGGTTTTCATGATTTTTACGTATCGTCGGTGGACATACGGGGTTGATATCCTCATACTTATATACGTATATATATACACATAGGGATATGTTTTCATGATGTTTCGGGTGTCGATGTTTGACACTCAGGTTCCATGAGACTTACAGGATGTGAGGGCCGATCTATGGATGCGGTGCCTGAGAATTTGGGATTTGATGTGTCAGTGAGGGACACTGGTGTTTTTCCATGCTGATGATTTTGCATGAGATTTTATTGTATCATCCCACACACTCAGGATTATTATTGTTATGCATTGTTTCATGTAGTTGTAGTACCTTGATGATGTACCTTTACATGATTGTTGCATATTCACTTATCATACTTATGCTATCGGATTACATGTGATAGATAGATCGCTGTTCGTGCATACTTGCGATTACAGTATGATGTTATTTACTATTCACGAGTTGGCAACTCACCCCCGTTGTGCCACAGTATTTTGCAGGACTTACCCTCAGAGTAGTCGCGGCAGGGCGTCTTATCATCTATACTTTTGCGGATACCGCTACGTTAGGCAGTGAGTCCTTTTCTTTTAGGTGGGTTTGCGGTTATCTGCTTATACATTGTATATCTTTTTGTTGGATCTAGTATTCTCCATCTACCACTGTTTGTATATGACTTAGAGACGACTTGTGAGGATTCGGTGTTGTATTATATTGGTGACTTTGGGTGCCGTGCTCGTGGGAGCCGGTTATGTTGGAAAGTTTACTTCTTATTGCAGTCTTTCCTTTGTTATTTCTTCGCTTCGGCGTCGTATACAAGTTGTGGTGATTGTCTCCGCCGTTGGGCGTGATTTTGCTCCCATTTGGGATGCTTTATATATTATCTGTGTTGTACCCGTTTTCGGGGCTAGTTTTTACAAAGGAGGTGCAGCCGAAATTTTCAAGAAGGAAAACTAGAGTTAGAGATTTTACTTGTGATTTTCCAAATGATAAAACTATGTATTTCTCCGTTGATCCAGATTTGGGTGGTTTAGATTTCTGGGTTTCGGCTTACTTGAGTTGCGTACGCCTGTAGACGTTACGTCGTTTAAGTGCCGGTTACGGGCCAAATTTTGGGTCGTGACAAAGTTGGTATCAGAGCGCTAGGTTTTACCTTTCGGAGTGTAGGATTACCTTGGTATGATGGAGTATGTAGATTAAGTAGCGTGACATAGTGTGTGTATGTTCCGCGGCATACTTACGACACGGTTCTCCGCCTAAGTGACCTTAGTACTTATTGATTGATATTCCCCCGTGGTGATATACATCTTTGTAATTCGATTCTTGTTTCCTTATCGAATCTTGTTTCAATTTCCAGCCTATATGCCGCCGAAGACTATGAGGGCAGAGAGAGCGGCCGCGAGGGACGAGGTCAGAGTTGACTCGTCTGAGGCGAGGACTGACCAGGGCAGTACGCCTGTTGTACCGGAGCACATTGCTATGATTGGAGCTGGTATGCAGGATCTGCGCCAGATAGTGGGGACTTTAATAGAGACCATCCGAGCGCAGGGGCAGGCAGTTGTTCCACCCGTTGCAGGGACCACGATGGTACCTACAGTTCCGGTAGTCGCAGTTACAGCTCCAGAGGTTATTGCTGTGTCACTGACAGATTTTATGAGGCTGAGGCCTCCGGTGTTTACTGGCACAGATGTTACTGAGGATCCGCAGTCGTTCATCGACCGGATGGCCAGGATTTGTCTTTCACTCCGATGCTCCGATGAGAGATGGGTGGAGTTTGCCAGTTTTTGTCTGGAGGGTCTGGCCCAGATGTGGTGTGAGTCCTTGGAGAAGGGCAGAGCCGCGGGTCTTGCTCCTATTGTTGCGCCACGGCAGCGCCCCGGCCGTCTATCCGAGGCCAAAATGCCGAATCAAAAATTTTCTTAACTTTCAAACTGGCGCTACCGCGGACAATAAACCCGGATCGTAACCATTAACCTAATGCTAGCTATCAAGAGAAGGGTAGAGAAGTATACCGAGCGATCCGTGTCCTTCGGTCTTCTCGTCGTCGTCCCGATCTCCCGCGGAATCACCATTCGTCGTCTTCTCGTCGGAAAGGGCACCACATAACCGATTTCTTTTACGGGCTCCCACCTCTGGACCGAGGCAACTCGGGCGCGAAGTTGGCTAGCCGACGCGTCCAAGAAGTGCTGTAGGCTAGTGTAGAATGGTTGTCTCATTTGGGGTAGTGAAGTTGCCATTGGTGATGGAGGAATGAGGTTAAGGAAAAATGGTGCTTTCATTTTTCCAAAACAAGAAGAATGTGATGAAGAAATATGTGCCACCATCTAAATGAAACTCTCTCTCTTTCTCTCCTCAAAAAAATGGCCGGCCTACCCTCATGGAAAATGGTGGAGGGCAAAACATAATACAAGAGGGATGTGAGTGTAGTAAAAGGTGGAGGGTGACCACATCCAAAACCATCATCACAATATCAAATCAATTCCAATCAACATAAAGCAAGAAAATGATGATAGAAAAGAATGGTATCAAAAGATGCTTTCATAATCAATCCATATGCAAGAAACCCCTCTACAATATGTTATTTGCAAACTTGCAAATAACCCCCTCCATCGGAAAAGTCCGGCCGGGAAAGAACAAAGGAAAACCGGCCGGAACGGAATGCAAACTGGCAACTCCAGAAAACTGGTCCCGTAATAAATTACAGGAAAACCCCGCTACTGCATATACATGCCCGCATTTGTATTCCCACTGAACACAAATGCAAAGAGACAAAATCTACACTGTACTATACTAGGATCCGGCTTAAACCAAAGCCGGCTGGTAATATCCGTCCGATCCTGATCCGTGCAATACCGCACGTATCTGATCGAACCCTGCCATATATCCATACGGCCACTAGTACTAACCGTCCGATCCTGATCCGTGCAATACCGCACATATCTGATCGGACCCTGCCATATCTCCATACGGCCTCTACAGCGGTTCGCCCGAAACTTGAGCAACTGTTTGTATGGTGGACTCTAAAGACTCGTCAATACTATGGTTGTGGATTTAACCACTAGCACGTCAGAGGTATTAGCCATACATGACGTCGATGAGCGAACTCATCCTGACACCCTACTGAGCCTGTCAGTGACAATATCCGTACAGTCCGGTCCGTTCGTCTATGAGTATCGCATGGCGGGCCTAGGGGGTTGGTAAAAGTCAGACCCCCAAAAGCGGTACAAGTCGTGTCGGAGTGTAGCCCAGAACACCCTGAGATACTACTGGAATACCTACCAGTAAATCTCCTGCCTCGGCCGAGGGCTTTGTGTAATGGCTCTCCTAGACACAGCGCGACCTCACCCCCAATACTGGGAGAGACGAACCCCTGCAGATCCGCTCACTGCCTCCATGTGGCTCGGGACTGTACCCAACTAAAACCTGTTTGCACGACTCCTTTGAGCCGTGGTAGGGTAGTAATCAAAGTACAGTGGGAACTCACACGAGACAAATGACGATCTCAGGTCGATGAACTAACCTGTACACATGTCACCAGGGAACTGCTATCTGACGTCAGGTATAAGACCAACTAGCATGTTCCCAGCGAGTCCTGTCCGGTGTACTCATAACCCAATGAGCACCTGTATACATCTTAGGTGATCCAACTGACACCAATGGCTTGTGAGACCGGCCACCGCCCCTCGTCGGGGTCTCGAATGTACACACTAGTCTACTCTGGAGTATCGATGCCCTGTCTCGAAACTCCCACGACTAGGGACCTTTTAAGGATGTGCTTATAGACTGCAGCTCCCACTTATATGATCGCCCTCATACTGCTGGCAGTCAAGCGAGAATCCTAGGGGCTCTATCAACGTGTAATAGCGACCTGTCAGGTCACCTAAAGCAGTACATGATGATAAAGATGAACCAGATAGCATACTATCATCTTGAGTAAGACTGTTCTACTGGGATAGGTCCTCCCTCAATCATTGCAATCACGTGCCTGTGATCCAATAATTGACTCTGAGGGCACTATCTCCAACAATCTCCCAATTGCACTCAAGGCTAATTATTGCGATGTCGCATACTCACAGCCCGTGTGATACCGAACACCCAACTCCTCTACTAGTCAGTCTCACAAAGCTCGTTTGTGAAACTATGGCATTCGAGGAATAGCCTCAGTGAGTGGATCCGTTGTGATGTTTCTTTCTATGTCTCTCTATATCTCAAGTTCGCGGAGAAAGCCATCTCCCGAAATGAGCAATACCTGTCTTGGAATGTCTGGATGTCTGATGGGACCTAGTTCATAAATGAACTCCAAATCCAGACTTCTTAGACTGTATCGTCAACTGAACTTAATCAGTATCCTGCGCCATGCCTTCCCTCAGTATCCACATGGACCACCTGTCCAATATACTGCCCCTCGTCAGAGGGAAAACTATAACTCTGACAGCCACTCTGCCATCCAGGTCACCTTGGAAGCCTGGAATGATAACTGTCTCCTAAAGGAGGTTGCTGTTATCATATCCCTAGAACATCAACTTATGTTCTAAAACTGCTCCCCATTGTTTCTCCAGGATTGGATTGATATCATCTTATTGCACCTACTGCAAGAACAACATCTGGTGTGGTACTTGACATCTCATGATTGACTCAATTGCCTAAGCAAGTGATCTGCCAATCATGCGTATCCCTCTCCCCTTTAGTCTATAAGACACCTTTAGAGAGGGTGACTCCATCAACTGCAGGTACACTACCGTGCCAGGAGTCGTCCATTCTAAATACTCATAGAATGCTGTCTAAGTACCCAGATTGGGAAACTACCCAAATCTAGATCTAAAACCATAGATCTAGTAACCAGAATGTCTGATATAATATCCAAGTCCTGTGTGGAGAAACTACTGTGTGACCACCAAAGTATAACCGATCGTAGTATAGGAATTTCACTTCCTACTCTGTGTATGTCATCCAAATACCAGGACATCACACCCTACTACCTTCTTAACAGATCCATCCCCTATTCTGATGAAGTCAAACCTATGATTGTCACATCAGAAATAGATGATCTATCTCCGCTGTATGTGCTTTAGTCTATAAACAGACATAAGCCACCTGTCCACCAATGCTTCCGCTGCTCCCACTGACTACGACAACCCTCTTGCAGAATCATATAGACGTGCAATTCTAAAGCTAGTTTAGAACGACGCTATACTCATCCTCCTGCCGGGTCTCACAGTCTGGAACAACAGCAATGGTAAGTCTGGGTAAACAAGAACCTCCCTGCCACCGTCCTTGAGCATACCGAAGTACCTCTCGAGTGCCTGAGGTTACCCACATATCTGCGGAGTGGCCAATGGAATGTCAAATCAGATTGAATCTTTAGGTTCTTATCAAATCTTCAGTAATCGTTTGCGGTTCTGGAATCACTTCCAGTTCTACCATACTCCCACTGCTATTTTCTGAAAAAATCCACTTTTATTAAAACTGTGGCGAGTCAAGAACAATATCACTATTGATCTTCCAGATGGTAGAAAGTCAACCCTAGTTATAGCCTGGGTCAACCCACAAACAGCCATTACAGAAACGTGCCTTGAGTTGTCCAGTGTCTGGTTTTAATCATAAGCCGGACAACTCCCCGTGCCTTAACATCGTTAAGACATGAACTGCTCTATATCCAATATAGAACCAGAGGCACTGATTTAATTGAACCAGATTCAAATCATGCAGCTGTCTCCAGTGCATGTTAATAAAATGGAAAGAGGCCGATCGGTGTTACTCAACTTAGGAATGCTTCCAATTATGAGTAACCTGAAAGAGAAGCAAGTTCTCTTAATCATTACTATCAACTGAATACCCTTCACAAGTATCTACATCTCCGATCACTTTGAAGAATCCCGATACTTGCAACATCTGGTCCTCTACTTTATTCAAATACCTATAACTTCTCAAAATTCGGACCCTGTGTTTCCACGAAATACCTGTCTAAGAACTAGAGAAGTCACAAGTAAACAGAATATAGTACGAGGACCAACCCCTCTGTCCTAATGGACACTGGATAATACAATACTCTGTATAAGTCCTCTGAGTCTAATAACTCATTCACTGTGTGTCGTAGGTTGAAAACTGTACTTATGGTTAAGAAGAATTACACCGCTGTTTAATGCTCCTTACCTAACCATCCACTGATATAGGTAAATGTCGTAGACATAATTTCAAAAAGGTATATCTCACTCTATAAAAATAGACGTACAGATATATCAATTTGAAATTGGTGCATAATAGCGGATATTCAAAACCAAATAATTGCCGTCCGGCAAACAACCCAGGTGACTTCCTCAAATATCACCGATTACAACGAATCCCGATATAATGAGGATGATCACCCAATTCCCAATAACTTACTCCCACTCATCATCTGTAAAACCATACAGATGTGAGAATCATACCTGGTAAATACATACCCTGGAGTAAGTGTCTAATCGGGAAAACAGTTTTCCTTTAACAGTACACAGTGAAACTGAAACATTGAAATGTTTCGTTGGGGTATCCTGGTATTCTTAGTAATGCCTCTTCCATTATCCAGATTCACAACTGTAACCGTATAATTCTTTGCCACCTTTCCAAATCCCTTTATATGTCTTTAGTCATTACCTTCTGCACACCCCTTTAGGCCAAATGGCTTTCTTTCTTCCTTACCGTTCGGCACCAGCCTATGGTTTGGAAGAAGACTATCCAATAAGCATAATGGGTGTACTGTCCTAATCCTAGGAGCACTCGCAAAACGAGAGAAGGTGAAGATAAAAAACAACCGAATAAACCTTATTCCTATTTCTCCTGAACCAGAATCCATCCCCGAACTGGAACAAGTTCCTTTCGAGTTCGTATATAACCATACGATGGAGTATCCAATAAACTGTGGATCTTCATAGTGATACGGAGTGTCCTGGAGAAATACAAAGGTGATTTAGGATTGGCGAAGAAATATTTGGTTTGGTCGTGAATAGCAGTCGCAATCTACTTTGCCCTCTTACTAATCCCTTTCTTTTGTCTTAACTTAATACCTTCTGCACACCATCGTTATGCTAATTGGTTTTCTCCATTCCCTACCATTCAGCACCAGCCTAAGGTTTGGAAGAAGACTATCCAATTTGCGTAATAGGTGTACTACTCCTAAACCAAGGAGTACTCGCAACCTGAGAGAAGGTAAAAAAAAAGGACAACTGAATAGTCCTATCCGTTTTCTCCAGAACCGGAAACCATCCTCGAATTCCTTCGAGTTCGTATATAACCATACGATGGTTTTGTCCAATAGAAGTGGACGTTCGTAGTAATACGGGGTGTCCTGGAGAAAAGGATAAAAGTAGGAGTGGTAATGAGGTTTGCAACTCTGACAATCCAAAAGCCAGTGTTAAAGAAGGTTCGGTCAACTTGGTCACTGAGTCATAGTCTAGGGTCGGGTCAATGGTCGCTGCCAAAGAGAGAGAGAAAAGAAACACTCAGCGTGCACTCTAACCTAGATCAGAATGGTTATCACTTTATCTAATCAGGAAGCCTCCCACTGTAATCTCGAATTCTTGTCCAAACCTGAAAGAAGAATTAGTCGGGATCACCCGAGGAGTAAACCAACTCATCAGTGGGAATCGGGATCCAACTATCATCGCATGATAACTTGACGGAATCCACTCACGTCACCACACTCCAGAAGGTATGCGCATGCCTGACAAGTTTCAGTTTCTTTAGAAACTCCCGATGTGTGTTTTTACCCCAAGCGGCTTATGACCTTGACTAGGTCAACAAACCATAAACCGCCAGTCAAGTTCAACCCGTCATTATTCTGGATTGCATTAAACCCACCCGTACGTGCCCTTGACTAGGTCAACAAGGCCGCACGACTGTCCTAACCAATCCCATTTATGCAACAAACAAGTACCACTTAGCTTTTGAACACTACGTCTTGACTAGGTCAACAAACGCAGCACGAATACTAAATAATACCCGCAGGAAATGACGGAGGGCTACGGCTGGTTTTTGGCGAAAAACCCTTAACGTAATGAACTTGATATCGTTGAAGGAACTGCATAGCTTTTTGTAAAAATATAGTGACGAAAACCTTTGCTAAAGAGGTCACTCCCGGTGAAGGGATCTCGGCTCTTTCCCCGTAGAATGAGGTGCAGGATATTCCAACTGAATACCATGATGCAAAGCAAAAGTAATCGGCTATAGCGAAGTTACTGCCGTGACGCAAACTTCTGTCCAAGGGGTCACTCCCGGTGAAGGGATCTCGGCCCTTGCCTCGTCGACTGAGGAGCAGGATATTCCAACTGAATACCACGATGCAAAACAAAAGTGAACGTCCTTGCAATAACAGCTTTTTGAAAAATGTTCCAACAACATCAGAATAGGTTTGTTTAGCTTGCATTGATCCGAATCAACGCAGTCCCATCAATTGATCACACCAATAAAGAACGAAAATAATGATGTACGTATATGCCATCCGCATTCGCCACTGGGTCCCGTCATCACCCGTTAGGTTACTTAACTAACGACAGAGCGGGGACTGGACTAGCGCGGATGCAAAACATATACAACATCTACTAGTATATATATCAACATATAATATTTCGCTCAAGGCGTGATAAAATGCAACATCACAGAAATGTACAGCATCACAGAACAATATAGATATCTGAGATCCCCGGGTTTCATAGAGCCGCTACTGAAACCCGACGTTCCCCTGGTCGTGTGGATAGCCTGTGCAATGAAAATCCTAGACCCCTACAGGCGCGGCAAGTTACCCGCCAAAACCTGAAGCGAGGCAGCCCCCTTCAGCAACGTGAATGGACCACCCAGCACTTCACGGAATCCGGTAACTCGGGCACCCCTCCTGGGTCAACCTGTACCCCCTACGAGTGAGGCGAATAGCCTGCCAATTCTAGAGTAAAGCCCCCTCCGTCTCAATGCCATGAGATGCGGGCTCGTTGCCCTCTAGAACCCGGCTATCCGTGCACCCCTCCGCGGGGCAATCCTAGTACAGAAAGTAAAATATACATACAACGGGTACATCGACCGCAACCTGGTCGTGCCCCAAAAGAATAATATACAAACAGGCAGTGACGGCAGTCTACATGTCGGACGCTCGCCCCGCAATATCAAATGTACATATAAAACAAAACTGTACTACCACTGCAACCAGGCTATCCCCATGACCGATCCGCAACATCACAGCAATACATAGAACATCAACGTGAAAGTCACGTTCGCAAATCCTTCTCACCGGGCTATAGCAGTTAGACAGGATTTACCGATCAAGTGACATTCACGGTCGCAGATATAATGTAAATACTGTGAACTAACATGTTTAAAATATTTGATCGAACAAATTTACCAAGTGGGCCCCAAAGCATTACTGTAGCAGTTACAGAAAATCTGGGCACAAAAATAATATTCCAGAAACCCTATTTTCTAGTGTAAGACAATCTGGAAAAATTTGGTGCAGTGAAGAGGCTAAACGGCGGCGGAACCGCGGCCCAAGCATGGCTTTGGCCGCGGTTCCGCGGTGGTATGATGGAATCAGGCGACCAAATTTTACCAGAACTCTTATACTTCCCTGCACATCATTCTGCAACTACCTGAAAAATTTTTAGAGTCCAAAAAATTTCGAAAGAAACCTGATGCACACGAAATACGGTTTTTGGGATTTTTGTTCGATCGGGTCTTTAAATATACTAGAGCAAGCTAGACAAGGTTAATGGCGTGTCTCTGATACCATGTTGCGCCACGGCAGCGCCCCGGCCGTCTATCCGAGTCCAAAATGCGGAATCAAAAATTTTCTTAACTTTCAAACTGGCGCTACCGCGGACAATAAACCCGGATCGTAACCATTAACCTAATGCTAGCTATCAAGAGAAGGGTAGAGAAGTATACCGAGCGATCCGTGTCCTTCGGTCTTCTCGTCGTCGTCCCGATCTCCCGCGGAATCACCATTCATCGTCTTCTCGTCGGAAAGGGCACCACATAGCCGATTTCTTTTACGGGCTCCCACCTCTGGACCGAGGCAACTCGGGCGCGAAGTTGGCTAGCCGACGCGTCCAAGAAGTGCTGTAGGCTAGTGTAGAATGGTTGTCTCATTTGGGATAGTGAAGTTGCCATTGGTGATGGAGGAATGAGGTTAAGGAAAAATGGTGCTTTCATTTTTCCAAAACAAGAAGAATGTGATGAAGAAATATGTGCCACCATCTAAATGAAACTCTCTCTCTTTCTCTCCTCAAAAAAATGGCCGGCCTACCCTCATGGAAAATGGTGGAGGGCAAAACATAATACAAGAGGGAGGTGAGTGTAGTAAAAGGTGGAGGGTGACCACATCTAAAACCATCATCACAATATCAAATCAATTCCAATCAACATAAAGCAAGAAAATGATGATAGAAAAGAATGGTATCAAAAGATGCTTTCATAATCAATCCATATGAAAGAAACCCCTCCACAATATGTTATTTGCAAACTTGCAAATAACCCCCTCCATCGGAAAAGTCCGGCCGGGAAAGAACAAAGGAAAACCGGCCGGAACGGAATGCAAACTGGCAACTCCAGAAAACTGGTCCCGTAATAAATTATAGGAAAACCCCGCTACTGCATATACATGCCCGCATTTGTATTCCCACTGAACACAAATGCAAAGAGACAAAATCTACACTGTACTATACTAGGATCCGGCTTAAACCAAAGCCGGCTAGTAATATCCGTCCGATCCTGATCCGTGCAATACCGCACGTATCTGATCGAACCCTGCCATATATCCATACGGCCACTAGTACTAACCGTCCGATCCTGATCCGTGCAATACCGCACGTATCTGATCGGACCCTGCCATATCTCCATACGGCCTCTACAGCGTTTCGCCCGAAACTTGAGTAACTGTCTGTGTGGTGGACTCTAAAGACTCGTCAATACTATGGTTGTGGATTTAACCACTAGCACGTCAGAGGTATTAGCCATACATGACGGGCTACCAGCTATTGACTAAAAGGGACGTCGATGAGCGAACTCATCCTGACACCCTACTGAGCCTGTCAGTGACAATATCCGTACAGTCCGGTCTGTTCGTCTATGAGTATCGCATGGCGGGCCTAGGGGGTTGGTAAAAGTCAGACCCCCAAAAGCGGTACAAGTCGTGTCGGAGTGTAGCCCAGAACACCCTGAGATACTACTGGAATACCTACCAGTAAATCTCCTGCCTCGGCCGAGGGCTTTGTGTAATGGCTCTCCTAGACACAGCGTGACCTCACCCCCAATACCGGGAGAGACGAACCCCTGTAGATCCGCTCACTGCCTCCATGTGGCTCGGGAATGTACCCAACTAAAACCTGTTTGCACGACTCCTTTGAGCCGTGGTAGGGTAGTAATCAAAGTACAGTGGGAACTCACACGAGACAAATGACGATCTCAGGTCGATGAACTAACCTGTACACATGTCACCAGGGAACTGCTATCTGACGTCAGGTATAAGACCAACTAGCATGTTCCCGGCGAGTCCTGTCCGATGTACTCATAACCCAATGAGCACCTGTATACATCTTAGGTGATCCAACTGACACCAATGGCTTGTGAGACCGGCCACCGCCCCTCGTCGGGGTCTCGAATGTACACACTAGTCTACTCTGGAGTATCGATGCCCTGTCTCGAAACTCTCACGACTAGGGACCTTTTAAGGATGTGCTTATAGACTGCAGCTCCCACTTATATGATCGCCCTCATACTGCTGGCAGTCAAGCGAGAATCCTAGGGGCTCTATCAACATGTAATAGCGACCTGTCAGGTCACCTAAAGCAGTACACGATGATAAAGATGAACCAGATAGCATACTATCATCTTGAGTAAGACTGTTCTACTGGGATAGGTTCTCCCTCAATCATTGCAATCACGTGCCTGTGATCCAATAATTGACTCTGAGGGAACTATCTCCAACACCTATGACCTAGGCTGAGTTTGTGTCGTCGTTTCTTGCCCGTTTTCTTCCACCGAGCGTCAGGGATGCGTGAGTGCGCAAATTTGATTCGTTACGTCAGACTCTGGGGATGACGGTGTCTGAGTATGATGTACTGTTTACCGAGCTGTCGGTGTATGCTCCGTACCTGGTGGCGACTGAGGAGATGAGGGTGAAGAGGTTTGTTCGAGGCCTACTTACCCAG
Source organism: Agapanthus africanus (assembly GCA_030015575.1). Classification (NCBI taxonomy): domain Eukaryota; kingdom Viridiplantae; phylum Streptophyta; class Magnoliopsida; order Asparagales; family Amaryllidaceae; genus Agapanthus; species Agapanthus africanus. Next base: position 23,394,129 of record JASDDO010000016.1, read on the forward strand.
TTGTTCCTATCCATCAGTATTCAGCATTGCGACACGTATGCGGCAGCTGTGGATGCAGCCCTATTAGTGGAGGAGCGTCTATCTGAGTCATCGGTTGTTCCGGAACCGAAGAGGGCTCGTACTGGTATAGCAGCCAGGAGGCAGAGGTTTAGATTCCGAGACAGAGTTTGATCAGACACTGGGGGTAGAAGAGACGTGGGACGTGGCCAGTTGTTCAGTACTTTTTCCCAGGAGGGTCAGCCATCGACACGTGGGTGTTTTGGATGTGGCAGTTTACAGCACCTAGTGAGAGATTGTACCGTGGTGCGTCAGAGAGGGCCAGCAGCACCCCAGGTTACCTTACCACCTTCTCCGCCTCAGAGAGCGTTGCCTCTTATTCCTGTTGTTGCGCCGTGTCAGACTCCTGTTCAGAGAGGTCTTGGTCGCGGGGGTTTTGTACCGAGAGGTCGAGGTGGCGGAGGAAGAGGGCAGCCAGTAGTCGGTAGAGGGCAGGCACGGGTTTTTGCCTTGACTCACCAGGACGCTCAGGCATCCAATGCTGTGGTTTCAGGTACCCTTTCTGTATGCTCTTTTGATGCACATGTTCTTTTTAATCCGGGATCTACGCATTCGTATGTTTCTACGCACTTCGTGCCGAGGTTAGGCCGAGAGTCGTGTTTGCTAGATCGGCCGCTTGTCGTGACTGCTCCTGTGGGAGAGTCGTTTATTGCGCGACACGTGTTCCAGTCTTGTGCTGTCCGTATTGGTGACAGAGATCTGTCCGTCGACTTGATCCTTCTTGAGATGTTGGATTTCGACGTTCTGTTGGGCATGGACTGGTTAGCTACTTGCTACGTGTCCGTGGACTGCCGAGAGAAGACAGTTAGATTTTTTTTTCCCGGCGAGTCAGTGTTTGTTGTGCAGAGGGACCGTGGTGTCGCCCCTCACAGTTTGATTTCTGTCCTGTGCGCTAGTCGGCTTTTGAGGAGGGGATGTCGGGGATTCTTGGTTTTCATTCATGATATTGGGGCCACAGTGGAGTCGTTGGACCAGGTTTCTACCGTGCGAGAGTTTCCCGATGTCTTTCCCGATGAGTTACCTGGGTTGCCTCCAGAGCATGATATTGAGTTCTGCATTGATCTGATTCCTGGCATGGAGCCTATTTCTATACCGCCTTATCGGATGGCTCCGGCAGAGCTGAGAGAGCTTAAAGATCAATTGCAAGAGTTGCTTGATTTGGGACTTGTGCGTCCGAGTGTTTCGCCGTGGGGAGCTCCTGTTCTGTTCGTCAAGAAGAAGGACGGCAGTTTGAGGTTATGTGTGGATTATTGTCAGTTGAACCGAATTACGGTGCGGAACAGGTATTCTTTACCTCGCATTGACGATTTATTTGATCAGCTCCACGGTGCGAAATATTTTTCTAAGATTGATTTGCGTTCGGGTTATCATCAGTTGAGGGTTCAGAATGATGACATTCTGAAGACTTCTTTTCGTACGCGCTTTGGGCATTATGAGTTTTTGGTGATGTCGTTTGGACTCACCAATGCGCCAGCAGCGTTCATGGATCTGATGAACCGGATTTTTAGGCCGTTCCTCGACCAGTTTATTATAGTGTTTATTGATGACATACTGGTCTACTCTAGGAGTCGTGAGGAGCATGAGCAGCACTTGAGGATTGCTTTGCAGATTTTGAGAGAGCACCAGCTGTATGCTAAATACTCAAAGTGCACATTTTGGCTTGATAGTGTTGACTTCCTGGGTCATGTGGTGACTGGTGATGGTATTCTTGTAGATCCGAGGAAGATAGAGGCTGTACAGCTTTGGCCCAGACTTGTATCGGTGACTGAGGTCCGTAGCTTTTTGGGCTTAGCTGGTTATTATCGCCGTTTTGTGCAGGATTTCTCGAGTATCGTTGCACCGCTGACTGTACTGACCCGGAAGGGAGTTCCTTTTCTCTGGACTGATGCGTGCGAGCAGAGTTTTCAGCAGTTGAAGACTCGGTTGACGACAGCACCAGTTCTTTCTTTACATTCTGGATCAGGCGGCTATGTTTTTTATTGTGATGCTTCTCGAGTGGGGCTCGGCTGTGTATTGATGCAGCATGACAGAGTGATTTCTTACGCTTTTAGGCAGCTGAAGAAGCATGAGCAGAATTACCCCACTCACGATCTTGAGATGGCCGCGGTGGTCTTTGCGTTGAAGATTTGGAGACACTACTTGTGCTGGGAGTCGTGTCAGATCTTCACGGATTACAAGAGCTTGAAGTATATCTTCCAGCAGCGGATCTGAATCTGAGACAGCACCGATGGATGGAGCTAGTGAAGGATGATGATTGTGAGATCCTTTATCACCCGGACAAGGCGAATGTGGTAGCTGATGCTTTGAGTCGTAGGCCCGGGGGTAGCTTATCCCAGTTGAGCGCAGTTCAGCATCAGTCTTCTGCAGATTGGCAGCTCTTGTGTGATGGTAGAGTGCAGTTCGAGTTTACTTCCGCTGGGGGACAGTTTGCTCATGTCCGCTCCCGTCCACTACTATTTGATCGTATCCGTGAGGCGCAACCCAGTGATGCTCGTTTTTCCGAGATTCTTGAGCTTGTTCGACAGGGTACAATTTCGGAGTTCATGATTGATGACCAGGGTGTGCTACGATGCGGGACTCGCTTGTGTGTACCAGATACTGATGGGTTGAGACGCGAGATCCTAGAGCAGGCACATCAGTCGGCCTTTAGCGTTCATCCAGGTTCCACCAAAATGTACCGTGACTTGAGAGACTTTTACTGGTGGGAAGGGATGAAACGCGGTATTTCGGACTTCGTTTCGAGGTGCCTGACTTGTCAGCAAGTCAAGGCTGAGCATCAGAGACCGGCTGGAGAGTTGCAGACTTTACCCATTCCGGAGTGGAAATGGGAGCAGATTTCCATGGACTTCATTGTGGGTCTACCCAGGACCAGTAGAGGGTATGACTCCATTTGGGTGATTGTTGACCGGTTGACGAAAGCGGCTCACTTCCTTCCAGTGAAGGCCACTTTCGGGTATTCTCAGTATGCACAGCTATATATAGATGAGATTGTGCGTTTGCACGGTGTTCCCACATGCATTGTATCCGACAGAGGCACCCAGTTTACTAGCCGTCTTTGGCAGAAGCTTCAGGAAGCTTTGGGTACCCGGTTAAGTTTTAGTACCGCTTTTCATCCGCAGGCCGATGGTCAGACGGAGCGGACTATTCAGACTCTGTAGGATATGCTCCGTGCATGTGTGCTTGATTTTGGTGGCAGTTGGGATCGTCACTTGCCGTTGATTGAGTTCTCCTACAACAAAAGCTTTCAGGAGACTATTCAGATGGCACCTTTTGAGGCTTTATATGGTAGGAAGTGTCGATCGCCAGTCTGTTGGACCGAGCTTAGTGAGAGTCTGGTTTTGGGACTCCGACTAGTTCAGGAGACTACGGAGAAGATCCAGCTGATTCAGGACAGGATGAGAGTAGCCCAGTGCAGGCAGAAGTCTTATGCCGACCGTCGTCGTCGCAGACTTGAGTTCGCGGTGGGGGATCATGTATTCTTAAGGATTTCTCCGATGAAGGACGTTATACGATTTGGGAAGAGGGGGAAGCTCAGTCCCAGATTGGTTGGTCCTTTCGAGATCCTTGAGCGAGTGGGTTCTGTTGCTTATCGTTTGGCGCGCCCGCCCAGTTTTCCGGATGTTCACCCCGTTTTTCATGTGTCGATGCTTCGTAGATACCTTCATAATCCTTATCACATGATTCAGCACGAGACCGTTCAGCTTGAGCGCGATCTTTCGTTCACCGAGCAGCCGGTAGTTATTTTGGATCGGCAGGTGAAGAAACTTCGGTCAAAGGTCTTGCCGTCTGTGAAGGTTCTTTGGCGTAGCCCTACTAGTGAGGAGATCACTTGGGAGGCCGAGAGCGAGATGCGGAAGAAATTCCCTCATCTTTTTGAAGGTACGCTTAGTATGAAATTTTAAATTCGGGGACCGAATTTCTAGAAGGGGGGAGATTGTAACGTTTTAGAAATCGTTATGAGAATTTTTCCGTTTTAGGGTTAAATTGTCGGTATTTTCCGTTTTAACCCGACTGTGTTCAAACGACCATATGAACTTGGCAGCACCTAGTTTATCTAAAATAAAGCTAGTGCGCAAACTTTGGGGGTATATGGGACGTTTTGGTTCAGATAGAATTTTTCCCAATTTTAATATTATTTTAATACGGTATTCACATTTTGGGAAATTTCTCTTTAGTAATCTTTTCTTCAATTATTCTTGAGTAAACCAAACCCACATAATATCTAGATTCATTGTGTGGACTAGGATTAAGAGTAAAAGAAAAGAAAAGAAAAAGAAATTCAAGGTGCGTGCATGTGTGCATGTGTGCATGAATGCATTTATGTGTGTATTTATTGCAAAAATGAGCTAGAACACTCCACAAAACTCCATTCTTCTTCACTTGGCCGAATCCCTCCCTCTCTCTACTGCTCTTGATCATTTCCCTTCCATTCTTCATCAATTCTAGCACAATAAATCCTCAAAATTCCCAAATATATCACAAAAATTCTAAAAGTCTTGGTTTTTGCTCTTGGATCACTTGGAGCTAGGAAAGCTTGGAGCTTGTGAGCAAAGTTGATAGGTATAATCCCTACACTGATAAATAGGAGTTTTTATGTGGTATAGCTCGTTGATTATGGTTTAGAACACTTTAAATATTGATTGGTGCAATATCGTATTTTTTAGTGTCTTTTAGAGCCTCTGTACCTGCTGTGACCTGGGATTTTTACAGAAAAATCAAACAAATTTATAGTGATGTACTAGTGACCCTGGAGCACCACCTGAGATACGAGGACCACCCCACCGGCCGGGGCCGGCGACCCCTTTGGAGAAATCCGGCGACGTCGGCTGTAGAAGAGAGTTGGGTGTTGGGTTTTTTGTGGGTGGTTGTCTGCTGTTGGTTAGAGGTGTTTGGTACTGTTTACTTTTTTAGTAATTGCAGTATACAAAATCTGGGATCGTTTACCTTTAATCTAGTGTTTTGAGTCCGCGTGTTACGTGTTGCGACACGAATCGTGATCTTGTGCTGCTGTTGTACTTGGGCAGGTTTTGTGGTATCGTTACGCACGTTAGCCACTAGACATACACTCGCGAGTTAGTTTAGTGTTGGTGCTTTATTTAATACGTAGTTTTACGTTATACTGGTCGATTTCTGAGATGTTTGCACCATTTCTTGTGTTTGTGGAAATATAGCGTCGCAAGCGGGGACTTCGGACACTGCGAACAAGGGGAAGCAGGTGGTCGGATTTTCATAGCTGGAGACCATTTGTGAGTAGATTTAACATCTACGGGGAAATCGCCAGTATGGCGTTATGCGTCGGGGCAGATTTGATATGATAGCTGCATGTATTTGCATATTAGTTAATTATATATGAATGTCATTGCATAGCATTATCTGTTGTACTTGACTCGTACCTTTAGATATAACACATTACTGACGGTTCATGTTGCACGAGCACTAAATTATATGCTACATCCACATCGTCAGTAATTGCCATGACACGCACAAACCACCTACATACGTGATATGGTAGTGGATAAGGGTAGTGGAGGTAGTAACTCTTATTCCTTTATGCATAGGAGATATTGTTGATACCTACATACGTGTTATTGTGTTTGACATGGATAGTTAAGATAGTAACTCTTAATCCATTTCACGTATACCTTACTATAGCTACTTGTACATCTTGGATATATTTTGACATGTACACCCACATAGTCTATTACAGCTACATGTATATCATGAACACATATTGACATGTACACCCGCGTATTTTCGCTATAGTTGTATGTACCCCAAGTGGTATTGTTTTGATATGTGATATTGAGTTGTTAATCATTGCGCTTATGAAATGCATCATACATACTTTCTTACATGTAGATACTTAAACCTTGCTACACTTACATGTACACTTCATATGATGCTGCACTTTTTTTTCGGAGGATTTTGGGAACCGCAAGATATATTTTAAAGCTGTATTCATTTGAAAGAGCGGTTTTCCCTTTACATGCTCATATTGATGTTTTATGTTGCATATATCCGTTTTATATGGATTTTACGCATTGAGATATGAATTTCATATGATTTATGGATTTGAGAACCGTGAGGGTATTTTCAAGAAACTATGTATTGTTTGAAACCCGGTTTCTCTTGATATGATATTTGATGCGTCCACCATGAGATTTCTCGGTTCTGAGATTTGTGATATATACCCGATATGAGGAGTGAGTGAGTCGTGTGCGGGTACATGGTGGGGCCCGGTACGGTTCCCCTCGGCAAGATGTTCGTGGTACAGACGATGAGCCTGGAAGGTGGGCAAGTACCTACCGGTGACTGTATTTGGACTCGGCGGTTATCGTGGGGATACCGACCGGAGTGATGTACGACATATCGTCAGGGCCAGTCATGGTGACATCACCTGAGTTATGAGGATTTACGTGTCGATGCTAGACACGGGTTTCATGATGTTTCGAGTATCGGTGTTAGACACTCAGGTTTTCATGATTTTTACGTATCGTCGGTGGACATACGGGATTGATATCCTCATACTTATATACGTATATATATATACACATAGGGATATGTTTTCATGATGTTTCGGGTGTCGATGTTTGACACTCAGGTTCCATGAGACTTACAGGATGTGGGGGTCGATCTGTGGATGCGGTGCCTGAGGATTTGGGATTTGATGTGTCAGTGAGGGACACTGGTGTTTTTCCATGCTGATGATTTTGCATGAGATTTTATTGTATCATCCCACACACTCAGGATTATTGTTGTTATGCATTGTTTCATGTAGTTGTAGTACCCTGATGATGTACCTTTACATGATTGTTGCATATTCACTTATCATACTTATGCTATCGGATTACATGTGATAGATAGATCGCTGTTCGTGCATACTTGCAATTACAGTATGATGTTATTTACTATTCACGAGTTGGCAACTCACCCCCGTTGTGCCACAGTGTTTTGCAGGACTTACCCTCAGAGTAGTCGCGGCAGAGCGTCTTATCATCTATACTTTTGCGGATACCGCTACGTTAGGCAGTGAGGCATTTGCTTTTAGGTGGGTTTGCGGTTATCTGCTTGTACATTGTATATCTTTTTGTTAGATCTAGTATTCTCCATCTACCACTGTTTGTATATGACTTAGAGACGACTTGTGAGGATTCGGTGTTGTATTATATTGGTGACTTTGGGTGCCGTGCTCGTGGGAGCCGATTATGTTGGAAAGTTTACTTCTTATTGCAGTCTTTCCTTTGTTATTTCTTCGCTTCGGCGTCGTATACATGTTGTGATGATTGTCTCCGCCGTTGGGCGTGATTTTGCTCCCATTTGGGATGCTTTATATATTATCTGTGTTGTACCCGTTTTCGGGGCTAGTTTTTACAAAGGAGGTGCTGCCGAAATTTTCAAGAAGGAAAACTAGAGTTAGAGATTTTACTTGTGATTTTCCAAATTATAAAACTATGTTTTTCTCCGTTGATCCAAATTTGGGTGGTTTAGATTTCTGGGTTTCGGCTTACTTGAGTTGCGTACGCCTATAGACGTTACGTCGTTTAAGTGCCGGTTACGGGCCAAATTTTGGGCCGTGACAAAAAATTAGACTAACGCATCCTCAACAAACGTTTAAGTTGATCTTAGTCTCAAATGAGATTAACGATCTTTAAACCCAACCCAAATCCAAATCTAACAAAATACAGATTTGGACTAATCCACGCCCTACGGGCGACAACATAAATTAGTCTCCGTATACAATCTATGGGCAACCACCATTAAAAAAAACACACATGACACGAAGTGACTATCTGGAGAAAGAGAAAGTGGTTACCGCGATGTGGTAGCATAATTAACTGCAGGGGATTGCGCATGCAGGGAAGAGCGTCCCCACAATCAAAAACCCCTCAAACGAGGGGGAATCTGACGAAGTCTGCTACATCTGCCGCATTCGTCTAAAACTTCGATACGTGGTGCCATAAATCAACTTGGCATCTTCGGAGAGGTAAACAGATAAAACCAAATAGCATCTACCCCCAAATTCAGGCGAGACGTTTGTCTTCCCGTCTTTCGGCGGAGAACAGGCAATTGTCTTGGAAAAAGACACAAATCCTGCTGTCCATGTACAACAGTTGTTGATAACTTCCGAACCTAAGAATTCAAGAGTTAAATCAGTTTACCAGCGTCTGACTCAGTCTGAGTCCAACCTCAAACCTGAACCCAAAATCAAACACGAATACTTGATCATGAATATGAATACTCGAATTCAAATATCAATGTCAAACATGTATACTTGACTTGACTTGACCGAACCATGATTATAATTTAACATGTCTACTTACATACATGACTACATCATGAATATGAACCTGAACATTTTGTATCCATGGTTTCGGCCAAGACTTGTAAACATAATCTATACAATACATTACACGGGGATAAAGGGGTAGAATGGTACGGAACGTATATCGTGGCATAAGAGATCACTTACAAGACACCTACATGAATTCTCGTGCCGTTGTCTCATGGGTTATGACGGGTCCTTGTACTATATGTTACCATAGTCCACGGGGTAAGATGATATCCTCTCGTATATATGAACACCTTCCTTACCAAACTACAAACAACCACGTTATAAAAACTATCATATACCGGTAATCGGTCATATACTTTTACCGGTTCATTTCTCTTTATATACTATCTTCTCTTTCTTCTTTTGGGACTTACCGAGCGTTAGTTCACTGACGACATTCCTTTCTGTTTCTTTCTTTGGAATGTTCGTCAGGAGGATTAGACTCTAAGGAGATAGAGCCGGGCCAGGAGGACTTGGAACAGCTTACCACTCAGCCTGACTACTAGTTTCTCTGCACTTACTTTCAGTATGCCATTGTTTAGGCATTTGCTTTTGATTATTGTATCTTTTATTTCAAACAGTTGTATGTAAAGTTGAATGTAAATAAAGTTGTTGTTTCATTTTATTCTCTTGTCATTCTTGTTCATTTTTATATATTGCTTAATTACGCTTAATGTATTTATTTCATAGTAAATACGTTGCGAGCTGCCACGTTTCCGTTTCCTTCTACTGGGAAGTGGGGCATGACAGCCGCTCAGTGGAGACTACAACAAGAGCTGCATGGATTGGAGATTGAAATAGTTGTGCCAGGTAACGCTTCATCTTTGATGAACTTACAAGTCCAGTCCACTCTTGTTAATCATATCAAGGCATTTCCAGCAAATGATGCCAAACTATAAAAGATCCGAGAACAAGTAGAAAGTGGACTACAAACTAACTTTATCATCCACGAAGATGGATTCTTATGATATGGAAGTCATTTATATGTACCAGTCATCTCTGTTCGAGAAGAATTGATGAAAGAAGCTCACGGCTCCCCGTATTCGGTACACCCCGGCGGTACAAAGATATACAAGGATCTACGACAACGGTACTGGTGGTATGGAATGAAGCTAGAAGTAGTAAGGAGCGTAGCAAAGTGTCTAGTATGTCAGCAAGTGAAGGCTGAACATCACAGAACTGCTAGTCTACTTCAGCCTTTACCAATCCCAGAATGGAAATGGCTACACATCAACATAGACTTCGTGGCTGCTCTCTCTTGTAGCACGAAGGGTTATGACGTAATTTGGGTTATTGTAGATTGACTCACCAAGTCGGCTCATTTTATTCCATTTCGAGTTGACCAGTCAACCGAGACGTTAGTAAGAAAGTACATGGAGGTAAGTATAAGCCTAAAGTATGATTTATACCTTCAAGATGTACCATACTTGATACCCACAAACTTATGCAGGAGATCGTGAGATTACATGGAGACCTGTTTGCATAGTCTCCGATCGTGATACGAGATTCCGATCACAATTTTGGCAGAGTCTGCAAGCTAGTCTGGGGACAAGTCTGAATTTCAGCACTGCATATCATCCGCAAACGGATGAACAGTCCGACCGTACAATTCAGATATTAAAAGATATGCTGAGAGCCTGTATGTTAGACTTCGGAGGTTCGTGAGAAGATCATTTACACTTTGTGGAGTTTTCATACAACAACAGCTATCAGGGAAGTATTGGGATGGCACCTTTTGCAGCACTCTATGGATGGAAGTGTCGTTTCCTGTTGAGTTGGGACAATGTTGAAGACCGTGAACTCCTTGGATTAGAAATGATCGTAACAACTGTAGATGTGGTTCGCACGATCAGAGAAAGGATGCGCATAGCCTAAGATCAACAGAAACATTGGGCAGATGCAAAGCGTCGACATTTGGAGTTTCAACCCGGAGAACATGTATTCTTAAAGATCTCCCCAAACAGAGGAGTGATATGTTTTGGCAAAAGGGGTAAATTAATCCAAGATACATAAGACCGTTCGATATACTCGAACGAGTTGGAGAAGTGGCGTACCATTTAAAACTACCACCCTCATTGGAAGGAGTGCACAACCCTTTCAGCAAGAGTGAGAGAGCGGAGGAGCCTTCGCGTCCACATATCCCAGCTACGACGATATGTGAGCGACCCCACCCATATACTTGATCACTCAGAGCTCACGGTACAGACCGACCTAACCTGCGAGCAACAATCAGTTGAGATCCTGGACCGAAAAGTGAAGACATTACGGAACAAGAAGGTAAACTCGGTCCAGGTGATTTAGAGAAAAGACTCGCCAGGAGAATCGACATGGGAGCGAGAAGACAATATACGTGCACGATGCTCTTATCTTTTTGAAAATTTGTCTCTATGTAAATGTAAATTTCGAGAATGAAATTTTTATAAGGAGGGTAGAATGTAACGACGCTAAAATCCCTGTACAGAATTTTCTTGTTAATGTAGAAAAGGGTATTACAGCCTGTGTAAGAATTAAAAGCTATTTTTGTTAAATAAAAGTAAGAAACAACTTGTAGCTCATTGGTAAAGCCTTTACACTGCTGCGACATAGCCTGTACGTTCGATTCCCATCAGACCCAAATATTTTTTAGATTTTTCTTTTTAATTTTTGAAAGCCCAAGAGTTGCACGTGCAATTCACGAAGAAACGAAAAGTTTCAGAAAAATCAAACATGAGCAAATAGGAGTAAACACCTAACTTGACACGTGGCACGAATCTCGAGACGGATCATCAAGATCCGACCGCCCAAACTCCCCAAATGGCCAGCGCCGACGGTTGGGTTATCCCCAATCGCCTCCGTGCTTTGCATACTTGACCCTTCGACTCCCCTCAACTCCGCTGCACTGCTTGATTTTCCTGCAATCAAACAGAGACTCTTCAATTCACCATTTAACACCATTTTATTCTTTTAATCCACATTTTTAATTCCTAAATCCTAATTCCTCCATTATAAATACCACCCCATGCTATAGCTCTCCCTCATTCTGAAATTTCTATCAAAAATTCTCTCAAACTCTCTAAATACCAAGTGGAGTTAAGCACCCAAGTGGAGTAGCAAGCCAAACTCGACGACCGACGCCTTTCCGACGACACCCGAAGACTTCCCTTCATCCTTGTTAATGCTTTTCCGTCTACTGGGAAGTGGGGCGTGACAGGTATGTCATATAGTCGGCGGTTTTAGACGACAGAAATAATCTCTGTAGTCTTTTCTTAATAGAAAAAAGCGCAACACCTTCATAGGAATTTTCGAAATTGACTCTTCGTCCCTCCGCGGCCTTTTAGGTAATATCCACATCGATTCCCCACCACACTTATTTAAGTTCCTATCATCATCTGTCGTGAATAATATGCAGTTATTTGAACATACATCGATTTTTTGATAATTGAAACCAATGTCGGCAATAATCTTCTTCATCTGTTGAAAATTTGCAGGGAGATCGGAAATCGGGTAAGCCTCCTTCTGTATCTTTAGAAAGTCATCGACCGAATTATTGCTCCATAAAATTTTGTAATTAAGATGAAACGTGCGAACTATTAGTGTATATGCCCTAGAGGCCATTACTGTATCATACTAGTATGTATATTACTTGATGGAAGCTTGGGATATTCACAGTTGTACAGACAATCTTGCTCAATATAGTAGTATGCTACTTGGTTTGTCTCTGCTTTAATGTGTACATGTGTGTTTATTTATTATATCACCTATACGCATTAGTAGAGCCCTCAGGATCTTTGCTTGATTACCGACGTTGTGATGGCGATCACACTCGTGGGGGCTGGGTAATCTACAAGCACATCCTCATACACGTCCCTAGTCGTGGGAGTATCGAGATAGGGCATCGATGCTCCGGAGTAGACTAGCGTATGCGCTTCTCATCCCAGCACGGGAGACGGTCTGTCCCACAGCCGTCGGTACGTCGTACTTGAGATAGTATGCGGGTGCTCGTTAGGTTACGAGTACACTGGACAGGACTCGTCGGGAACTGATGGTTGGTATTATACCTATCGTCAGTTATCAGTTCCCAGGTGACATGAGTACAGCTTAGTCCGCTGACTTGACACTGTCACTTCGCCTCGAGTGTGTTCCCACTGTTCTTTGATTACTACCCTACCATGGCTCTACTGAGTCGTGCAAACAGGTAGTAGTTGGGAGCAGTCCCGAAGCACTTGGAGGCAGTGATGGTTAGACAGGATTCGTCTCTCCCGGTATTGGGGGTTGACATCGCGCTGTGTCTAGGAGAGCCATTACACGAGTAGTCCCTGGCCAGGGCAAGCGAGATATACTGGTAGGTTTCCAGTGTTATCTCAGGGTGTATTGGGCTTCACTCCGACACGACTTGTACCGCTATTAGGGGACTGACGTTTACCGCCCCCCTAGGCCCGCCATGCGATGTATCAGACGAACAGACCGGACTGTACGGAGATTGTCACATACAGACTCAGTAGGAGTTCGGATGGGTTTACCTCATCGGCCTTCTTATCGACATCTACCTGGGGACCGTTACGTACAGCTAGTGCCGCTTGCGGTCTATGGTTAAACCCACTGCCAGCGTAGTGTCGAGTCTTTAGAGTCCCACACAGAGAGTTTCCCTGCACTGAGCGAAACGTGTAGAGGCCGTATGGTTTTACGGCAGGGCTGCGATCACTTACGTACACTTGTGTGCGTATGGTGTTCGGGCAGGCAGTACTAGTAGGCTTTGGTTTAAGCCGGATCCTAGTATTGCTCGGATGGATTTGTTTTGTCTTCTGTGCATCCGCATTCTACGGAATACGGATGCAGGTGTGTATGCACAGTTTTCCGGAGCGGTGAAGGAGGAGGTGCCTCATTAGGGTTTTGGCAGTTGGTTCGGCCAAAACCATTATGTGGCAGGCTCATTAGGGTTTTGACAGTTGATTCGGTCAAAACCATTTTGAGGCGGACTCATTAGGGTTTTGACAGTTCGTTTGGTCAAAACCATTATGAGCCGCAGATATCATTTACTAATCCTCTTAGTGATAATTTTATGATGGCTAATTGCATTGACCATTTGACCCCGTTGACCTCTCTTGACTTTGTTGACCGTGTTGACCATTGACTTTCAAGAGGGATCTACACTCTTCTTTTCATTTTCTTTTTCTTTTGGATTATGATAATAGTCATTTTAATGTAGCCATCAAACTTTATCTTGATGGGATTAGTAATGATGTTGTTTTTTCATTATTGCAACCATGGTTACTTTTCTTTGTATCATAATTTTCTTTCTCGTTCTCTCTCTTGGTTTTCAAGTGAGAAGAAAAGAAAAGAAACCATGGTTGTTGCTCCTCCTTCTTCTTCCTCCTCTTGATTCATCTTTTGATCTCATGTGTTGAGAGATAAAGATCCCACAAAGACAAAACCATCCATTGATCATTTCTACACAACCTAGGGCTTCTAGATTAGCAATCTCTTTGCCCTAGTTATCTCGGCTCGAGGTGGAGCTCGGTGCACATCTCTCGGGTGGATCGTCTTCGACTCAAGGAGGCCGCGGAGGTGACCAAAGTCCGGATCAACCTTCGGAGCAAGCAAGGAGAAGAACAGCAAGAAGAGAAGGAGTTCAAGTTGAGTGTCCAAAGTCCGGATCAACCCTTGGAGCAAGCAAGGAGAAGAACAACAAGAAGAGAAGGAGTTCAAGTTGAGGTATAACCCCTAACCGAGTAGATAAATCTCTAGTTAGGATGCTAGTGTATTGTTTAGCAAAGATCCGGCTTTTACGGTCCATGTTGCCAAGTCCAGAAAAAATTTTGTTTTACCGTTTCCGCAACCCCGAAAGTACCGGGAGAGGTAACGTAGACCTAACGCGAACCATCCAATCCAACTTTGTCATTGTTGCACCCTCGTAAAGAGGTTTCTTAGTATCCTACATATACTTAAAAAAACTAGCAGATTCGGAATCAGAAACCGTATCATCCGTAGGGGTATCATCGTTCATGCCATCATATAGCTCATCCATCATATTATTTAAATTGGTGGTTGATGGGGTTCTCATAGGTGGCGGTAACAGATGATGTGCACCGATTCTATAGTCTACGACCTCTCCATACAAGTGCCAGATATTGTAACCTTCACAGAATCCGTTAGCAAGTATATGCTGTCGAACCGTCCCTTGATGTAACATTTCAGAAAAATAAAATATTATTTTTGGGAATTTATATAATTGAATAATAAATATTATGAATATTTTAATGTGTGGAGATTAGTTTTAAAGATAGAGTATAATTATATACCGATAAATTGGGAAATAGTTGGAAATTTGTATTAATTATCGATTTTTGAAGAGATTATAAGTATGGAGCATTCATAAATTTATATAATTAATTATGTTCCATGTTAATGCAAAACTCGATTAAATTTCACTAATCTTGCATTTAAGCTTGGTTATGCATTATGACATGCACCATAGCATGTTACAAGCCTTATTACATTTTTTTATGTGACCATGGTTTCATTTGCAAAGAAATGAGTTTTGAAATTTGTGTTAAAGAAAAAGAAAAGAAAAAGGAAATAAGAATAAAGAATTGTGGCTGGTGGGGGGTATGGGCAAAAGAGAGAAGAGAGAGAAAGGGTGAGGGGTTCTCTTGACCTTGGCCTCATTTTCCTCCTTCATTTTTCATCCACCATTTCTCCCCTCTTCCTCCTTCATGGCTGCCCTCTTTCCCCCACCTCCTCTACCTCCACTCAACACCATTAAAACCACATCAATACCTTTCATCCTTTTCACAAAAAATATGCATAAGCTCACTACAAGCATGGGAGATCAAGAAAGTGAGGATTTTGAGCTCTAGGGGATTCTAGGGTTTGCCAATTGAGGTATTTCCTTCACCATTAGTATAGTAATTCATTTTCTTTAATTTCGATATTAGTTTGGAAGTGATATTGTGTGGTTTAGTGATCTTGGAAAATTCCAAGATGAGAGTTAGGGGGGATTTTATGAGTTGTGAAGTGTAAATTGATATTAGTAGAGGCCATACAACCCCTCTAGTATTAGAATTCAGGACAAAACCTGAGACCAAACCCCAAAATGTGAACTTAAACTTGCCCTATTTCGAAAGTTGTGGTATTTGTGATGTGTTATAGAGATCTGCTATGACCCGGGGGACCTGAAAAATATTTAGCGATTACTGAGATATGTGCAGGTGACCTAGAAGCTATAACCGAGACCCAAGATCCCAATTCCACTTTTAGGCCGCAAATTTAATCCCTTGGGCCGCAAATTGCGGCCTGGGTAGGTTAGAAATGGTTCGTATTTGGTCTGTGGCTCCTATATCAGTTAATTAGACCTCCCATATATGAAAAATGTCCCAATTATCACCTTAGCTAAATTTGGAAGTGTTTTTCATAGTTTCTGATTTCGGTTTGTGAATTCTGTGAACTTGAATTTTGGATATTGTGTTTTATCTCGATCGATTGGCGTTTGTACGTCGATGTCGAGGGTTATTTGATTCTTTTGCATGAGTAGACCATAGGTTTTAACCTATGTGTGATTCGTGTACCGTTTTGGTTTTCGTGCGTGATTTCCGTTACGATGCTAAGTGTTTATATATGTAGGCACCCTCACGTGGACTTTGGATAACAAGGAGGAGCATGGTGACATCGACTTGGGCAAGTAAGGATCAAGGTGAGTAGATGTATATCTACGAGGGAAGTCGGGTGGATGGCGTATAGCACCCCCGCAATTTCGTAGGATATGAATTTATCTGTGTGTGTGTGTGTATTGTTGTGAGATGTCTATACTTAGTAAGAAAGATTTTAGGGGAGCATGGGTTAGTTTAGTGTAATTGGAAGAAAAACGTTTTTAGTTAGTTTCGTAGTCGCAAACCCTAGAGTAAGGTACACATACACATATATGCACACACGTGATATGTTTTGGTGTATATGAAATATGTATATATATATATGTATGTATGTATGTGGATGTGTTGCTACACACACACACACACACACACACACACACACGTATAATGAGGATAGTATATGATACTCGGAGGAGAGTCGATATGATCGGGCATGATGCCGTGAGATCGGTTATGGGATTTGGGTCGTGTTATGAGACACGACAGGATATTATAGTGGATCGATGAGCGATGTGTTTTATTCACACACGGACATATGTTGGATGGTATAGGAATGTACTAGACTTTATATCAGTACCACTAATTCAGGATTTGATGATAATGATGCCAGATAAATAATGAGTTATATGTGATATTGACCCGTACCCCGATTTGAGATGCCGTACGATGGATTTTTACCGTACGATATATAAATATGATGATTGATCCGCACTCTTGACTCGAGAATGTCGTAATATATATTTTATCGTACGTGATGCTATTGAGGCAGGATCACCGACTACTAGATATATCGACTCGGACTTAGGTGGTTTTCCTTACCCTTTTGATTATTCTCTTAATTTTGTCCTGTAATTTACTTGGTAGATGTTAGACTGGGCTCGATTCATACTTATTTTCAAAACTAACGAATCGTGAGTATTTTAAAGACAGGCCAAGGGATACTACGGATTTTTCAAAGGAGGTACATTTTCTTAAAAACACCGTAGCCCCTATTTTCCAAAAACCACGATTCGTGCTATTCCAAATGTCAACACTGTATGACTCGTATATAAAAATGTATATTTTTCATTGTTGCGATTACTATTCATTCTCCGTTTAATTCATGTTATATTCAGCGCATTGCATGCTTATACCTGCGTTTTCCTTAGTCATTATGAACTCTATTGTCAGGACACCAGCACCATTACCGATGACGCGTATGCTCCACGTACACTTGCTTGCCGGCTCACAATCATCATCATCGGTAATTTTCAAGTCACGTACACATTAGAAAACACTACTCCATTGGTATAAATTACTAGTTGGTAGTTTCGACATAGAACTAGTACACTTGCTTTTATATGCTAGTTTAGATATTACATTTATTACTGAGATGCTTCATGCATGTATACGTATTCATTTGTCATGCGATATTATGGGGCTTTATGCCGGTAATTTATTGTTTATTGACTCTCGATATTGAGATTTCGGATTTTCTATGAGATTTTTGGATTTGGAGAAACCACAAGGATTTTATAAGCTCATTTTCATTTCAAAAGATAAAAATTGTGGTTTTCTCGTGATATGATTTAAGAGGTGTCCACCATGAGTTTTTTCGGCTCTTGAGAGGTATCATACACCCGATTCCAGGAGGAGGAGGAACCGTCTGCGGGTGCATTGTCGACCCGGTGCGGTACCCTGGGGCAAGATGGTTGCAGATGATGACATTGAGCCTGGCAGGGGAGCACTACCGACCAGTTATTTATGACGCGGCGGATATCCGAAGGATACCGACGTAGTCATGAAATTTGATTATTTGGGCCAGTCCAGATTGCCGGATCCCGGGGCCAGTCCGGATTGCCGGAGCCCGAGATATTTAGATTTGATGATATGTGCCAGTCCGGGTTGTCGGAGCCCGATATTGAGACATTGAGATATTGAGATATATGTTTTGTGTCGATGCTAGACACGGATTCTCTGTTTATTTCATTAATGATGCTTCGGGTTTTATACAAAAAATCGCATTGAGATAAGCAAACAGATTTCTCGTACAAGATGTATTTTACTTTCATTCTTATTGTATTCATACATCATATATGTGATATGTTGCTACCTGAGGCACTGACACGAGCACTTGGTATCATACGTATGTTAGATGATTATCTTGCCATTATTAGATGTTTCAGGTTATCTATGTATTGAGGATATTATCGTATGACCTAGGATAGAGTCATACATGCGATTTATTCTCGGTGATATTTTCTACTCACGAGTTGGCAACCCACCCCCGTTGTGCCACGGTTTCTTGCAGGTTTTTGCCGTACAGATTTCATTGCGGCTTACTGGCACACTGCTTCTTTCCGGGTGATTGTTTTGGTAGGTGGAGTCACTTGCATCGTGACCACCGTTGCACTCTTATTTATTCAGTTGTATCTAGTAAATTCCATCAACCAGACTTGTATTATTGATAGACTTAGAAGACCAGTGTATATTCTTTCGACCTTAGAGTCGCGTTTGTATTATTATGGTTTTCGTGAGGATGTTGGTTTTATTCTGAGTTTTGATTCTCGCTTTTCGGCGTTGTATATTATATTGCTTGCGTGGTTGTTTCCACCAAATGAACGAAGTGCTAGCTCCCGTTTGGGGATGCCTTTATTCATCATTTATATATATTACATGTTTGTACCCGTTTGGGGCCAGTATTTACAAAGAAAACTCTGTCGAAATTTTTGGAAAAGGACTTGATGTTTTTTAAAATGCTTACTACGACTTTCAAAGAGACTTATGTGTTAACTCTTAAATAAGTTTTTCTTCTCTTCTTCTTTTAAATGGTTTAAATTTCTGGGCTTTTGGCTTACTTGAATTAGGTGTGGTCCTATAGACTTCACATGATTCAAGTGCCAGTCACGTGCTATTTCGGATCGTGACACTTGACTATCACTTCTACCATTACCTACAAGGACAGGGGATCCGAATATCACCCACTCTTGACGAGAATTGCATAAACTCTTCTATACCGATTTTAAATTCAAAGCCAAATTTGTTCTTATTTATCCAAGTCTTATCCATTCTTATCCGATACGTAAAATCTAATACAATTCACAATTAATTATTATATCATAAAAACATTTTAAAATCATACACGATATTAACAATTCTAATCCGCAATGAGAAAACTAAGAACGAGATGGTTATCAACAAAGAAGATAATGACAACAGTGTCTCGGAAATATATTTGAGTGATTTATCATGGTTGAAAATAATATTAACGTTTCTATCTTGGATGTCAATGGGTAACGGCTGTCGGGGGTAAGGTTTCTATCCCATTAAGAATGTATACGCATACACCCTCTGAACTTATGCTTTCATTCGTTTCGAGAAAATTTCGGCAGCACCTCCCCGCTGTTCTCCGAGTATACTGTAATAGAAGAGATAAATATCTCAATACTATCAGTATTATGATGATCATCTCAATTATATTTGTACACGGAGAACCAGCGGAAAGGTACTGACGAAACTCATCTCGAAACGAATGAAAAGCATAAGTATGCAGAGAAGTGTCTACGTTATACATTCTTAATTTGTCCAAAACGGGACAAACCTATCGGTTATAGTATGACTAGTATTCTCGTCGCATAAACTACGAGATGGTTGTCAACGAAGAACGATTAACGTTCGAGATTGACAACGCACGCGTAATTTTATGTCACGAAACTAACCGTACGTATATAACTGATAGACGGATTCTAAGTCGCGATATTTTTTCAATGTGAGATACTCGATGACGATATGTATCGGTTTACTTTTTTCATCATCGAGTATTATGCACTTAATTAGATTGGTTTGGATGGTTATCGTTTCAGTATCGTCGGTTATTTAACTATTTTGTTAAAGGTTTTGGAATTTTCAGTTTGAATGGTAAGTTCTCAAACAATTGATATTATTAACGAAATATTTGCATTCATTAAAATAAATATGAATCTATATATACAACGAAAATTAAAAAAAAGGTAAATCACACACACACACTCTCTCTCTCTCTCTCTCTCATACAAACACATGTCTTTAGGCTAACTTTAGTATGTATAAAGCTAATTGGCTTATGGCATGTCAAATATCTCTGTTTTCGGTTTAATTAATATTTTATGGTGACTTAATCTAAGTATGGTGACTTATGCTAATTTTAGCATTTAAAAATTAAAAATGATAAAGTTGTGTACAGGAAACTGGCGTATATAGAATGCGAAGAAATATGAGCAATCACGCCGACGTCAAATCTACAATCACACAAATTTTTAGTTACATATGTTATACATCTCTATAAATAACAACAACAATATATATATATATAGAGAGAGAGAGAGAGAATAATGGAGGAAAGATACCATAGGAGGGAATTTCCTCCTATGGCGTCGCAAAAATACAACCTTCATCGTTTTTTCCGACGATCGGCACTCATCATCTTCATCGTTATCATCTAAGTTATGGGTACACCAAATTTCATTTGATTCTACAACTTTTTCACCGTTGAATTAGTGGGTTCAAAATTAACGGTTTACCGACAATAGAACTTTTTACATTGCTAAATCAACGGTGAAAAAGTTGTAGAATCACATGAAATTTGGTGTATCCACATCTTAGATGATTACGATGAAGATGATGGTATCCGATCGTCGGAAAACGCGATGGAGATTGTATATTTTCGACGCCATAGGAGGAAATCCCCTCCTATGGCCTCTTTTCTCCATTATTCTCATATATATATATATATATATATATATATATATATATATATATATATATATATAGACCTAACCCAAATCCTAAACATAAAATTAACCCTAAAATGCGCGCGCACACATACACACACAAACAAGCGCGCGTGCAAATTATCTTAAAATTAACCATAATCCTAAAATTACCCCTAACCCTAAATAAAAATAACCCTAACACTAACCATAAAATTAATTAAAATTAACAAATTATTAACCCTAATCCTAAAATTAACCCTAACCCTGATAATGCTCAAAGTTGCCGACCTCCAAGATCAGGACACGTGGCAGATGACGCGTCCTAAGGCTCAGAAGAAAGGGCCCATGGGGGCCGACCAGACCACTCGGTGCCCGACCTACAAGCGCAAGCTGGCCCACCTCGGGGACCTCTGCGAATATGCCTCCTCGGCCACCCAGCTCGCCTCGAGCTGCAACAAGACCAAGACCCCTCGGCATCCTCGCTCATCCTCGAGCCCCCTGCCGAGGCCGTCTTCCTCGGTCCTCCGACCAACTCCACCACTCACAGGCGTAACCGCCGTTCCGCAAATCTCGCCATGCGCGGATTCTCCGCCAGCAACCTCCCACGTTCCACGCCATCACGATCCCCATTAATGTGCGATCTGCTCTTTACGCGGACGTGACATCGGGAGCGTAACTGCCGGCGAGATTCTCGCGCCTGCTGCTGCGTGCCACCGCCGCTATATAAACCCCCATCACAGAGGGGTCAAGTAGCCCTTTTTTCTACACTTACGCCGTTACTCTGCTCGGATCTTGTCACTGACTTGAACGTCGGAGGGTCCTCGGTGGTACCAAACTACCCCGGGACTTCTTTGCAGGTACACGGCGGCAGCCTCATCAACCCACATTGTCCTCTCAAAACCATTGAGACCCACACGCAACGAAAGAAAATCAACCCAGTTCACCTCGAGATCAACGGAAGACAACATCTGACGGAGGCCCAAAAAGGAGCCTCATCAGTTGGCGCCGTTTGTGGGAAAAATAACTCCACAAAATACAATGTTGGCATTCCGATCTCCACACGCATGACAACCGACTCCCCTAAGGATCCAAACGCCCGCTACCGCCTCCCTCGCAATGGGGACGCAGGCGGACCCTCGCCCGAGGTCATCGGTCTCCCCGCAGGCTGCCACCCCACAGGCTCCGGCGGTCGCCCGACCAAAAGAGCTAGGGGCCGGGAGCCCATCACCTTTGGCGACGAGGATCTCCACGGCATATTTGTGCCCCATAACGACCCGCTGGTGATCGTAGCGCGGATTCACCGATACGAGGTCTACCGAATACTCATCGATTCTGGCAGCTCGGCGAACATCCTCTTCCACGAATGCTTTCTGCGAATGGGGCTGGCCCCAGCAGATTTGAGGCCGACCTCCCACGTCCTCTCGGGATTCACCAACCACTCCGTCCCGGCACAAGGGGTTGTCACCCTGCAGTTCGCGATCGGGAAGCCCGGCCGCACGCGCACAGCTGCCGGTAAACTTCATTGTGGCTAGGGTCCCCTCAGCCTACAACGTCCTCCTCGGCCGGCCGACTCTGAACTCCCTCCAGGCCCAGATCTCGACATACCACCTGGTGATAAAATTCCCCCTCGACCGAGGTGGGGTGGGCCGGGCTTACGGGAGCCAACGGGTCGCGGAGGTAGGTCTGGCAGAGGCATCTTTCCCCGAGCAGCACGCTGATAACGCCGAAGCATGCGACGGCATGGAGGGGTCCCTAGACACCCGGGACGAGCGAAAGAAAGTCCGTGGGGCACCGTCGAGCCACTGACCGAGGTGCCCTTAGCGGAAGGAGACCCGGGGAAGACCGTCCAGGTCGGGTCACTCCTGACAGGAACCAGCGGGATGACCTGACCGAGTTCTTCCGAAGCAATTCCGACGTCTTCGCCTGGGCCCCAGACCGACATGCCTGGGGTCGACCCCAAAGTCCTTTCCCACAAGCTCGGGGTTGATCATACGGCCCGACCCGTCAGACAGAAGAAGAGAAGCTTCGCCCCGGTCAAACAAAAGGCCATCGAAGAAGAGGTTGACCGACTCCTCGCCGCCAACTTCATCAGGAATGTGCCCTACTCGGAGTGGCTGGCCAACGTGGTCCCGGTCAAGAATCGAGTGGGAAGTGGCGTATGTGCGTCGACTTCACCGGCCTCAACAAGGCCTGTCCCAAGGACAACTTCCCGCTCCCCCGCATAGACCAGCTCGTCGACAGCTCGGCCGGGCACGAGCTCCTGAGCTTCATGGACGCTTTCTCCGGCTACAACCAAATCCGCATGAACCCTGACGACGAAGACATGACCGCATTCACGACGGACCGGGGGGTGTACTGTTACAGGGTGATGCCATTTGGCCTCAAGAATGCCGGGGCCACATACCAGAGGTTGGTCAACCGCATGTTCAAGCCGCAGATCAGTAGAAACATGTAGGTCTACGTCGACGACATGCTCGTCAAGTCCATCTCATCGGCCGACCATGTCAAGGACCTGGGCGAGGCGTTCAAGGTGCTCCGCAAGTTCAACATGAAGCTGAACCCCGCCAAGTGTGCGTTCGGTGTTACAGAGGGAAATTCCTCGGGTTCATGGTCACTCACCGAGGGATTGAAGCTAACCCGGAGAAGATCGACGCCATCCTGAACATGACTGCACCCCGGACCAACGTCGAAATCATGCGGCTTACAGGGCGGATCGCCGCTCTGAGCCGTTTCATGTCCATCTCAGGGGAGAAGTGCCTCCCGTTCTTCAAGGCGCTGAGGAAAATCCCAAGGTTCGAGTGGTCGGAAGATTTCCAAGCCGCCTTCGACCAACTGAAGAGGCACCTCGCAACGCCGCCCCTACTCACCCGGCCCGTGGAAGGGGACAAGCTGTCGCTGTACCTGGCGGTATCCGACCAAGCAGCAGGGTCGGTGCTGGTCCAAGAGGCCGAAGGGGTGCAGAGGCCAGTGTACTATGTGAGCCATGTATTCAAAGATGCGGAGATGAGATACCCCGCCATAGAGAAGATCGTCCTGGCCCTCGTAGTAACCTCGCGGAAGCTGCAGCACTACTTCCAAGCGCACACCATCACCGTCCTCACTGAGCGCCCCTTGGGGGCTATCCTGGCATCGCCAGAATCCTCTGGCCGCCTAGAGAAATGGAGATGGGAGCTGTCTCAATTCGACATAAGGTATCGCCCGAGGCAAGCCATCAAGGCGCAGGCCCTGGCCGATTTCGTTGTCGAATGCACCATCCCCAGCAGGAAGCTGGATCCCGCGCCGCCCCTCGCAGCCCGGCATCCCGACCAGGAAGGCCGTAGCTCAGCCCCAGAGTGGGTCATCTACGTCGACGGATCTTCCACCGAGGAAGGCTGTGGTGCCGGCCTCATTATCCGGGGCCCGAACGTAGCCGAGATGGAGTATTCCTTGAGGCTCGGTTTCAAAGCATCGAACAACGCGGCGGAGTACGAAGCCCTCCTAGCCGAACTGCGCATGGCCGTCGGGCTGGGGCTGAAGGTCGTCCGGGTCCGCAGCGACTCGGCCCTGGTCGTCGGCCAAGTAACCGACCGCTTCGAGGCTCGGGAGCCCCTAATGATGAAATACCTAGAAGAAGTGAGGAAGCTCCGAAGAAACTTCGATGAAGTCCAGGTGGAACAAATACCCAGACAAATGAATGCTCAAGCAGACGCCCTGAGCAAGTTGGCTTCATCATACTCGGCCAGCTAACAGGCGTTCGATACTTTTCGAAACCTTGGCCCGACCCAGCGTTGGAGACGAGGCGGCGACGCTCCAAGTGTACGCAACACAGGAGAATGACCCAGATTGGAGGAAACCCCTCGTGGAATTCCTGAAAGACGGCACGCTCCCGGAAGACAGAGCAGCCGCCCGCCGCCTCCGGGCCAGAGCCCCCCACTTCGTCTGGAGCAACGGGAACCTCTACAAGAAGGCCTTCACTCAGCCCCTGCTCCGGTGCGGTGACCCCCACGAGGACGACTACGTCCTACGGGAAATCCATGAAGGGGTGGGCGGCGCACACCAGGGGGCTCGAACCTTGACCCAAAAGGCACTATTGGCCCACCATGCACGAAGACGCCCTGAAGCTGGTCAGGAGGTGTAAGAGCTGCCAGTTCCACGGCAGTGTCCCCCGCCTCCCGGCTACCGAGCTAACGGCCCTGACGTCCCCGTGGCCATTCGCCCAATGGGGATTGGATATGATCGGCCAGTTTCCCACAGGGACTGGCGGACATAAGTACGTCCTCGTCGCGGTGGACTACTTCACCAAATGGATCGAGGCCGTTCCCATCAGGAAACCGGACGCCGCCACAACCATCAAGTTCCTCCAAAATAACCTGATTCACCGGTTCGGGATCCCAAGGAGCATCATCACCGACCACGGGACGAACTTCGAGAACGAGAAAGTAAGGGACTTCTGCAAAGAATACCATATCCTCATGAAGTTTGTCGCGGTCGCGCACCCCCAATGTAACGGGCAAGCCGAGGTCGCTAACCGGGACGTCCTCAGGGGCCTCCGAACCCGCCTGGAAGGGAGGCAAGGTAGTTGGGTCGAGGAACTACCCCGGGTCTTATGGGCCCTGCGCACGTCAAAAAAGACTCCTACTGGGGAGACCCCTTTTAGCCTCTGCTATAGGACCGAAGCAATGGTCCCAGCAGAGATCGGGCTACCCAGCCAACGAGTCGAGCACTTTGACGATGAAGCAAACACCATGGCACTACGAACCAACCTCGACGTATTGTTGGAGAAAAGGGATCGGACCCAGATCAGAGCCGCCGCCTACCAACAGCAAACGGCCCGGTACTACAACGCTCGGGTAAAGCACCGATCCTTCAAGGCCGGGGACCTGGTCCTGCGGCGGAACGAGTTCATCGACCAAGACAGGCTTCACAAGTTCTCCCCAAAGTGGGAAGGTCATTTCCTCGTCTTCAAAGTAGTCCCTGGCGGAGCCTACCGCCTGCAAGATGCGGACGGACGGAAGCTCCCTCGGCCTTACAACGCGGAGAAGCTCAAGCTATACCTATGAAGTCAAAACTAACAAAGCGCCGCATCCCGGCTACCGCTCAAAATCTCCCTTTGAAATGATGGTGTATAGCGTTGTCTAAAATTCCTATCCATACGAATAAAGAAACTTTCGAACCTTCTTTCCCGGTAGGATTCCCCCTGTACAACGAGAAGGGTCTCCCAGAGATGGTCGGGCCCGAGGTTCCCTCGCTCGGCTATCTGCAACGGGCAGCTTCCCTACCACGGCGCTAGGAATCAAAAGCCCTCTTAGAGGCAGCCGAGCCCGAGGTTCCCTCGCCCGGCTATCCCCGCGGGTAGCTTCCCTGCCACGACGCCGGGGATCAAAAAGCCCTCCCAGAGGCAGTCGAGGCCCGAGGTTCCCTCGCTCGGCTATCCCCCGCGGGCAGCTTCCCTGCCACAACGTCGGGGATCGAAAAGCCCTCCCAGAGGCATTCGAGGCCAGAGGTTTCCTCGCTCGGCTATCCCCCGCGGGCAGCTTCCCTGCCACAATGCCGGGGATCAAAAAGCCCTCCCAGAGGCAATCGAGGCCAGAGGTTCCCTCACTCGGCTATCTTTCAGGACAAAAGCCCTCGCTAAGAGGCACCGGGCAGTACCCTGCCCGGCCAAGGGTCCTTGGTGGGCTTCCTACAACTTTATAACTTTCCTCGCGCCAAGGTCCAAAGTCCTCACAGAGCAGTCGGGTCCTTGGCCGGCTATCCTCGGCTGGTAGCTTCCTACCACAACCGACAGGGATCAAAGTCCTCGCCAAGAGGCACTGGGCAGTAACCCTGCTCGGTCCCCGTTCGGAAGGATTTGAAAGCCCTCCCAGAGGCAGCCGAGCCCGAGGTTCCCTCGCCCGGCTATCCCCGTGGGCAGCTTCCCCTGCCACGACGCCAGGGATCAAAAAGCCCTCCCAGAGGCAGTCGAGGCCCGAGGTTCCCTCGCTCGGCTATCCCCCGCGGGCAGCTTCCCTGCCACAACGCCGGGGATCGAAAAGCCCTCCCGGAGACAGTCGAGGCCAGCGGTTTCCTCGCTCGGCTATCCCCTGCGAGCAACTTCCCTACTACACGCCGAGGATCAAAATTCCTCCCTGAAGCGGTCAGGTCCTTGCCTAACCATCGATGGCTGGTAGCTTCCTACCACCGTCCTGAAGGATCAAAAGCCCTCGCAAGAGGCACCCCGAGCAGCTACCCTGCTCGTCAAAAACTCCAGCTGGAAGTTGCCTACCACGATGCCAGAGATCAGATCCTTCACCAAGCGGCAACCAAACGACCACCATGCTCGGCCGAGCCCGGCTGGCTGCCTTGTGGCCGCACTTAAGGATCTGAGACACCCGGAAGGACGGCTGGTTCATCCAAATCTGAACGACCTCCCATCGACCTAGGGGTACACGAGGATACCTCCACGGCAGCGCTTGGCACCCTCGCCGGCTGGCAAACTCGACAGGAGATCGCCGGACATATGGCCAACCTTACACGGAAACACAACAATACAAACAAGGGCATCTTACGAACGTCCTTCACAAAAAAAAAAAGAGAAGGAAAAAAACCGACGAATCAAGGGTTCTTTTTTCCTTTTATTTCCAAAATCAAGATATTTACAAAGGGTACACTGGGGTCCCCCAGCCCTACAAATCGCCCGGAGGCTTACTTCGGCCACTTCATCGCCGGCGTCATGGCCCAAAGCCCTACCACCGAAGACTTTGCCACCAAGGGCGCGCCCGGCTTCCCTCGTCACCCCTCGCTGGAGACATCGTTGCCGGAAGCGGAACCCGAGCGGGGAGTTCACCATCGTCGAACTCGGGAAGCTGTTCCTTCACGGCGTCCAAAGCCTTATTCCATGCAACGGCAGAATATTCCCCGAGCTCGGCGTAAAACTGCTCCGATGCCTTGTACTCGGCCACAGCATTCTTAGCCCGAGCCTCGGCAACCTGGGCCTTCAGCAGTGCCGCCTCAACATCCCCCTGCTTGCATCCCTCTCCTTCTCCAGTGCCGCAAAGCGTCCGGCCAGGTCCGCCAGCTTCCTATCGGCAACCCGAAGAGACGTGTTCAGACGGCGAAGGGCACCCCGAGCCGCCGAGTTGGCGATCTCCGCAGCCTCCGCCCGGCCAGCCATGACGTCGGCCTTATCCCTCTCCCGGCGCAGGTCACGTTGCAAGATCTCGACCTCCGAAGGAAACGCCTCCACTGGCCTCGGGGCGTGGAACGCCCCCTCGGCCTCCATGTGAACGGCGAGGGCACAATGCTGAAGAACCTGACAGAAAGCCGATGAGGCTCAGGAAGCATTCGAACCAAGGAATGGCATACCAAGGCAAATGCGTGTAGAAGGATTCGTACCTGGACCGCCCCTTTGGCCATGGCCTCCAACTGATCCCTCAAGGAGCCACACGGGAGCTTTCCCCCAGCCGATTCCTCCATCCCGGCGAGCAAACCAGAGGCAACGGAAATCCAGAGGGAACAGTGAAGACGGAGCCGCCTTCCCGCACGGGAATCCCTTCGGGGGCCTTCGACGGCGCACGAGAAACCGTCCTTTTCCTCTTAGGAAGGTGCCGACCCTCGCCCTTCCTCCCGTCACCGGCCTGGGACTCGGGTAACGGCTGACGACTCCGGCCGCCGCCAGAGAAGCTCCCAGATGCCGCCGACGAGATGGACGGCCCTGCCGTCGGCGGAGAATCAGGCAGAAGGCGCAAGTTAGCCGAGGGCTCGGCTGCGCCACTAGTTTCCCCCCGGCGCGAACCGCCCGAAAAATGGGAGCGAACCATGTCTCACAAAGGAGGAAGAACGCCGGGCGATAGCGACTTGAGAAGAAGGGAGATGAAAGGTTGGGAGCCCTGGGGCGGGCCCCGCCGCCATTTTATCACCGCATCCAACGACGCCCGTCAACTCCCGCCGAAACGACTCCTCACAACCGGCGGCTCCGATCTCTCCACGTGTCGGCCCTGTACTGGACCGCACCCA
The DNA here is from genome assembly GCA_030015575.1 of Agapanthus africanus. NCBI lineage: Eukaryota > Viridiplantae > Streptophyta > Magnoliopsida > Asparagales > Amaryllidaceae > Agapanthus > Agapanthus africanus. The sequence goes on from JASDDO010000016.1 coordinate 23,422,847, forward strand.
ATCGGGCGCTATAGGCCCGCGTACGTCGCACCAGCCAGTCGCCCTTTAACACATAGACCATTGCTTCAGTTACATAGTGCACGAACCGGCACACCCTTTTTAAGGAGCGGAGACCTCGCCTTGGTTCGCTGGCAGAAAATACGACCAATGGACCGAGGGCTCGCCCCAACGAAACCATAGAAGGGATCTCGCCTCAAGGGCCCGGCAGTCCACTCCTGACCCGACCGCTAGCTGATCGGGACAAGAGTGGGGGGCTAATGATAATGCTCGATGTTGCCGACCTCCAAGATCAGGACACGTGGCAGATGACGTGTCCCAAGGCTCAGAAGAAAGGGCCCACGGGGGCCGACCAGACCACCCGGTGCCCGACCTACAAGCGCAAGCTGGCCCACCTCGGGGCCCTCTGCGAATATGCCTCCTCGGCCACCCAGCTCGCCCCGAGCTTCCACAAGACCAAGACCCCTCGGCCTCCTCACTCATCCTCGAGCCCCCTGCCGAGGCCGTCTTCCTCGGTCCTCGACCAACTCCATCACTCACAGACGTAACCGTCGTTCCGCAAATCTCGCCATGCGCGGATTCTCCGTCAGCAACCTCCCACGTTCCACGCCATCACGATCCCCATTAATGGGTGATCCGCTCTTTACGCGGACGTGATATCGAGAGCGTAACTGCCGGCGAGATTCTCGCGCCTACTGCTGCGTGCCACCACCGCTATATAACCCCCCATCACAGAGGGGTCAAGTAAGCCCTTTTTTCTACACTTACGCCGTTACTCTGCTCGGATCTTGTCACTGACTTGAACGTCGGAGGGTCCTCGGTGGTACCAAACCACCCCGGGACTTCTTTGCAGGTACACGGCGGCAACCTCATCATCCCACATTGTCCTCTCAAAACCCATTGAGACCCACACGCAACGAAAGACAATCAACCCAATTCACCTCGAGATCAACGGAAGACAACAACTGACGGAGTCCCGAAAAGGAGCTCTATCAAACCCTAACCCTAAAATTAATCCTAACCTAACTCTAATCCTATAATTAATCCATCCTCTAAACCTAAAAGTGACACTGAGCCTAAAATTAATCCAAACACTGACCATAAAATTATTTAATTTGAACAAAAACCCAAAAAATTAACTAATTAATATGATTACTCACGGATTTTGACATCGAAGGCGGTAGAGCGGAGGCTGGGGCTGAAAGAGGAAGGGGCTGGAGGCGAAGTGGTGGTGGAGGCGGCGGATCGGGGGGCTGGCTCGGATGGATGGAGGCGTCGGAGGTAGAGGGCTTGGAGGAGGTCGTTGGAGGTAGAGGGTGGTGAACGAAGATCAGAGTTGCTCTGAGTGGAGGTGGGAAACCAGATCTGATGCCGGATCGGGACTGGGAAAAAATTTGGGAGGGGAGGGGAAATAATTTGGTCGAGTAAATTAAAATTTTCAAATTAAAAAATAGATAACTCAGCTTGTCATCAGGAAAAAGCCGTTTAGACACTAAATTTTTAATGCAAATTAGGGCATTAGATGATGCCTCCAAATGCAACAAAGTTCATGTGCTAACAGTGTTGCATGTTGGATTTTCATGCTCAGGAAACCTTAAAATAAAACCCAAAAGGTTTATATATAACTGAACTTTTAAAGTTAATACTAAACAAAAGCAAAAGAATTTATAGCTAGTAGATGAATCATGCATCCAGACAATCTATCTAGTGTCAGATACAACAATAAAAGTAGGAGAAAATAAATTTTGGACAAATATATAAGAGGAGAAGAAGACAAAAAGGATGAGTATGAAGCAAGTAATGCGAAGGGGTGGTGGGCTTTGTCTCTGTAGACAACATATTGAACCCCCCCCTCTACTGTTCTCTCTCCACATACAGATAACATTTGGATTGTTGATGAAGTGACCATTCAAAAAAGCCCTTGTTGACTCCTTCCTCCTCTCTCTCTCTAGGTTAATTCATGCATGTACTATTTATTTATTTTTTGGGTAAATTATCAAAAAGCCCCAGACCAACTTCCGCGTTGTCAAAATACCTCTAGGCCTTTTGCGCTCCTTAAACAACCTCTTGGCCTAATTAAAACCCTCTGCAATGTCTTAGACCATTTATAATTTCGTATATCCCAATAATGTCCATGCTCATGTGCTTTGACAACCACTACATGGCAGTTACCGTACAAACGTCTTGCCTATAATATCTTAAAACTTGCCCGTGATATCTACAGACTTGTCTATAATATCTATTTTGTTTTCATTTTTCTCTTCAAATATACCTTTTTCCCACAAAAAATCTAATTTCCCGCCAATTTACTTCTTTTCCACCAAAAGCCTCTAAAATATATTTCAGCCGTCATGTAACATCTAAGCAGTTGTGTGTAATATCTAAGTTGTTACATGTAATAACATCTAACCAGTTGTTTGTAATATCTAAGCACTGCATGTAATATCTAAACAATTGTCTGTAATATCTAAGCATCACTACCTCCACCGAAACCATCTTGAAGCGGCGTGCGGGAACAGAGGAGGAGGAGCAAAGTAAGAAGAGGATGAGCAGCGAAGTAATGGGAATGGAGCTCCTTTTCGGGCCTCCGTCAGATGTTGTCTTCCATTGATCTCGCAGTGGACTTAGTTGATTATCTTCCTTCGCGTGTGGGTCTCAATGGGTTTTTGGAGGAAGAGGTGAGGTGAGGGAGCGGCTGCCGAGTATCTGCAAAGAAGTCCCGGGGTGATTTGGTACCACCAAGGACCCTCCGACGCTCAAGTTAGTGATGAGATCCGAGCAGAGTAACGGCATAAAAGTGTAAAAGATGGCTTACTTAACCCCTCTGTGATGGGGGTTTATATAGCGGTGATGGCACGCAGCGGCAGGCGCGGGAATCTCGCCAGCAGTTACGCTCCCGACGTCACGCCCGCGTAAAGAGAGGATCGCCCATTAATGGGGATCGTGATGGCGTGGAACGTGGGACGTTGCTGGCGTAAAATCCGCGCATGGCGAGATTCGTGGAGCGGCGTTTATGCCTGGGAGTAGGTCGGAGGGCCGAGGAAGACGTCCTCGATGGGATCTCGGGGACGAGCGAGGAGGCCGAGGAGTCTTGGTCCTGTGGTGGCTCGGGGGCGAGCTGAGAGGCCGAGAAGGCCAATTTGCAGGGGCCCCAGGGGGGCCAGCTTGTGCTTGCAGGTCGGGCACGGGGTGGCCTAATCGGCCCCTTTCTTCTGAGCTCTAGGACACGTCACCTGCCACGTGTCATGATCTTGGGGATCGCCACTATTGAGCACTATCATTAGCCCCCACTTTTATCCCGACCAGCCAGTGGTCGAGTCAGGAGTGGACTGCCGGGCCTCCCGAGGTGAGATCCCTTCTATGGTTTCGTTAGGACGAGTCCCCGGGCCGTCGGTTGTCTTTTCCGCTAGCGAATCAGGGTGAGATCTTTTCATTTAAAGAAGGTGCGCCGGTTCGTGCACTCTGCAGTCGAAGCGACGGCCCACGTGTCGAGCGTCGATTAGCCAATGCGACGTGCGCAGGCCTGCGGCGTCTGATGGGACTCAGCCCAGCGTTGGGCCGCCACGTGGAACGATCGGAGCCGCTGGGCACGAGGAGTCATTTCGGCGGGAGACGATGGGTGTCGTTGGATGCAGCAATAAATACGGGTGGGGCCCACCCTAGGGTCCTTACTCTTTCATATTTTCCTCTCTCAAGCCTCAGCTGCTCGGCACTCGTCTCCCCTCTTTCGTTTCCAACCTTTGAAGAGTTTCTTTTCCCAGGTTAGATGTCTTCCTCTGTAGAATCAGTAGATGTTGTAAGAGTAGATGCTAGGGTTCCTTTAGATGTGTCTGAGTCTCCTTGGGGAGCAAGGGCTGGGCCCTCTCCCCGGGGCCGTGAGGCGGGGGCCGCCTCCAGGGAGGAGGCGGCAGATGTGGCCCCCAGCACCTCGTGTTGGGTGAGGCATGAGAGCGAGCTCACCAACGCTCGGGCTCGCTTCCACATTCCCCTGCGCTACACGCTTCGTCTGGCCGAGAAGGGAGAGAGGGCAGACCAGGTACGGGGCAGGGAGATTGCCCTGTATTTGGAAACTTTTGGGGTGGAATGCGGCTGCCTTTCTCTCCTGAGGTCATCGCCGTCCTGAATTTCTTCGGTTTGGCCCCCGGCCAGTTAGTGCCTAACGCATGGAGGATTCTTCTTGGGTTCTTGATCCTCCTGAGTCCGCAGATGGTTCCTTTCAGTCTTTCCCTTCTTGACCCCTCCCTCGTTTTTAAGAGTCACCCCGGCGGTCGGGCTGGCGACCCGAGATGGGTTTACTTTACTTTTAGGAAGCGGCCCGGGGTCGCTGCGGGGACCGGGGTCGTGTCCTTGCCCTCCTCCATTCATGATTGGAAAAAGAAATTTTTCTTCGTTTCTCCTCCCGAGGGCGAGGACTGGCCGGTGCCCACCAAGTGGTCGAGGGAGAAGTGTCTGCCTGGGAACCTGTCCGATGACCTCGCCGCGGTGAGAGTGGCGTCATGGGAGCCCATCCCCAGACATGACATGCTGCTGTCCGAGAGGGTCTTGAGCTGGGCAGGGCTTAGCCCTATCGAGTTCGTCGGTGAGTTAGGCTTGCTTTCTGGGTTTATGTTTTACTCGCGTTGCTGATAAGTTGGGTGTTTGTTTCATGCAGGATCCATGGACTTCGGCGTCCTCCGAGATGCTATGCGCCAGCCAAGGCAGCCTACTAGGGCCGAGGGTGCCAGTTCTTCTCGGGCGTAGCCCACTCCAGCCCCTACTTCCCCGGTGGCGGCTCCTCGAGGAGGCTCGGCGGCGGACCCCGCCCCGGGCCCCAGCAGAGCATCGGGTCGGAAGCGGGACCTGATTCTGGAGGACACGGCTTCGGAAAAGAAGATCGGCTCTCCCTCGGAGCTGCTCAAGAGGAGTTCTCGGAGACCCTCCCGGGGCCGGTCCTCACCGACCGTAGTAGAAGAGGGGGGGATCCGGTTCGCGGTGCCGTCGGGGCTGTCGGTCGCGGACAGCCTCCTACACGAAATAGATACCTCGGCCCGGGGTCGAGTTCCTGGAGGGACCCTCAGGGCCCAACTGGCGTCGATCGCCCAGGAGTCCGTGCAGGTAAGCCTCCAGTTCATCGTGAGATTTGGTGCCCTTCTCTTTCTCTGATCTTTTTTATGTCGTCCCAGGTTCTCCAACACGTGGCCCTCGCCCTTCGCATGGAGACCGAGGTGGTAGCCCCGACGGTGGAGGCCACGGGCCAGCTCGCCTTGCTACAAGAGAGCTCCAGGCAAGAGCAGGAGGCGTTGTTGGCGAAGATCGCCGCCCTGGAGGGTGAGGAGGACGCCGGGAAGAGGGAGGTCTCCCGGCATCGCGAGGCCGCCGTGATCGCCGAGGGAAAGCTCGAGGACTCTCAGGTGCTCGCCGGCAACCTGAAGAGGACGGTGAAGACCCTCCGGAAGGAGCTGGGGGCGGCGGCCGAGTCGGCTAAGTTCGGCCGAGTCGAGGGCGGTGGCGACCTACAAGGGGTCGAAGGATTTTCACCACGACCTGTCCATGGCCACGACGCGCATTTGGCACGACGCCCTCGACGTCGTTAAGTCTCGGATGCCAGAGTTCAACGACGCGGACCTCCGGGCTGAGTTCCCCCTCTTGGGCGCCGACGAACAAGGGGAAGAAGTCCCCGGCGAGAAGATGGCCGAGGACCCAGCGCCCCAAGTGGTGGAGGTCGAGGACCTCGAGGTCGCACCTGGCCCCGAGGTGTAGAGCCCCCGTTCTCCTATCTTTATTTTGTTTCTCTTTTGAATTTTGTAAGGCTGGGGAGCCAAAAAATACCCTTTGTAAAAAAATTTTGGTCTTTGGCAGTAGTGATAAAGTTTTTCTTCAGCCCCATAGAATTGCGTTCTGCCATCTGTTTGTGAAGAGTGCTCGTTCGGGATATTTTTTCTTGCATATTTTTGCTTGTGCCGTTGTGCTTTTATGTCAGGTTGGTCCTCCGTCTAACGATCGCCCGTCGAGTTGACTGCAATCGCTCGCCGACGAGCGTTTCCGAGGCGGTATCTCCCTGGGCCCCGGAGTCGAGGGGAGATCGTTTAGGCTTGAAAGACTTGACATCCATTTCTGATTTAGAGTATTGGTGTCCATCCGGGGGTGACCGGGCAGGGTAGCTGCCCGGTTACCTCTTGTGAGGGCTTGGTTCTTTAGGACGGGGACTAAGCAGGGTTACTGTCCAGTGCCTCTTGGCGAGGACTTTGATCGCTGTCGGTTATGGTAGAAAGCTACCCGCCGGGGTGCGCCGAGTAGGCGAGGGCTCGGCGGCCTCGCGAAGAGGGCTTCAGATTCTCAGCGTTTGATGGGCAGTGAGGACGCCCGCTGGGGATGCGCCGAGCAGGAAGGAACTCGGTGGCCTCGCGATGAGGGCTTCAGACCATCAGCATCTGATGGGCAGGAGGATGCCCGCTGGGATGCGCCGAGCTGGAAGGAACTCGGCGGCCTCACGATGAGGGCTTGAGATCCTCAGCATCTGATGGGCAGGAGGATGCCCGCCGGGGATGCGCCGAGCAGGAAGGAACTCGGCGGCCTCGCGATGAGGGATTCAAACCATCAGCGTCTGTTGGGCAGGAGGATGCCCGCTGGGGAAGCGCCGAGCAGGAAGGAACTCGACGGCCTCGCGATGAGGGCTTCAGACCATCAGCGTTTGATGGGCAGGAGGATGCCCGCTGGGGATGCGCCGAGCAGGAAGAAACTCGGCGGCCCCGCGATGAGGGCTTCAGACCATCAGCGTCTGTTGGGCAGGAGGATGCCCGCTGGGGATGCGCCGAGCAGGAAGGAACTCGACGGCCTCGCGATGAGGGCTTCAGACCATCAGCGTCTGATGGGCAGGAGGATGCCCGCTGGGGATGCGCCGAGCAGGAAGGAACTCGGCGGCCTTACGATGAGGGCTTGAGATCCTCGGTGTCTGATGGGCAGGAGGATGCCCACTGGGGATGCGCCGAGCAGGAAGGAACCCGGCGGCCTCACGATGAGGGCTTGAGACCATCAGCGTCTGATGGGCAGGAGGATGCCCGCTGGGATGCACCGAGCAGGAAGGAACTCGGTGGCCTCACAATGAGGGCTTTGATCCTTGACGCTGGAGGGGCCGTGAGAGGCCCGTGAAGGATGGCCGAGCAGGGTAGCTGCTCGGTGCCTCTTGGCTGAGGGCATTGGTCCTTGACGCTGAAGGGACCCTGAGAGGCCTGCGAAGGATGGCCGAGCAGGGTAGCTGCTCGGTGCCTCTTGGTGAGGGCATTGGTCCTTGATGCTTGAGGGGCCCTGAGAGGCCTGCGAAGGATGGCCGAGCAGGGTGGCTACTCGGTGCCTCTTGGAGAGGGCTTTGATCCTTGACGCTGGAGGGTCCCTGAGAGGCCTACGAAGGATGGCCGAGCAGGGTAGCTGCTCGGTGCCTCTTGGCGAGGGCGTTGATCCTTGACGCTGGAGGGGCCCTGAGGGGCCTGCGAAGGATGGCCGAGTAGGGGAGCTGCTCGGTGCCACTTGGCGAGGGCTTTCTGATCCCCGGCGTTGCGGTAGGGAAGCTACCCGCCGGGGATAGCCGAGCGAGGGATCCTCGGGCTCGACTGCCTCTGGGAGGACTTTCTGATCCCTGGCGTTGCGGTAGGGATGCTACCCGCCAGGGATAGCCGAGCGAGGGATCCTCAGGCTCGACTGCCTCTGAGAGGACTTTTGATCCTTCAGGACGGGGACCGAGCAGGGTTACTGTCCAGTGCCTCTTGGTGAGGACTTTGATCTCTGTCGGTTGTGGTAGGAAGCTACCAGCCGGGGATAGCCGAGCAAGGACCCGACTGCCTCTGGGAGAACTTTGGTTCTTGGCGCGGGAAGAGCTATAGGGCTGTAAGAAGCCTACTAAGGACCCTTGGCCGGGCAGGGTTACTACCCGGAGCCTCTTGGCGAGGATTTTTGTCCTGAAGGATAGCCGGATCCTCGGGCTCGACTGCCTCTGGGAGGGCTTTCTGATCCCTGGCGTTGCGGTAGGGAAGCTACCCGCCAGGGATAGCCGAGAGAGGGATCCTCGGGCTCGACTCCTTCTGGGAGGACTTTCTGATCCCTGGCGTTGCGGTAGGGAAGCTACGCACCAGGGATAGCCGAGCGAGGGATTCTCGGGCTCGACCGCCTCTGGGAGGACTTTCTGATCCCTGGCGTTGTGTTAGGGAAGCTACCCGCCAGGGATAGCCGAGCGAGGGATCCTCAAGCTCGACGGCCTCTGGGAGGACTTTCTAATCCCTGGCGTTGCGGTAGGGAAGCTACCCGCCAGGGATAGCCGAGCGAGGGATCCTCGGGCTCGACTGCCTCTGGGAGGACTTTCTGATCCCTGGCGTTGCGGTAGGGAAGCTACCCGCCAGGGATAGCCGAGCGAGGGATCCTTGGGCTCGACTGCCTCCGGGAGGACTTTCTGATCCCTGGCGTTGCTGTAGGGAAGCTACCCGCCAGGATGGGCCGAGCAGGGTAGCTGCTGGGCTGCCTCTTAGTGAGGGCTTAGGTCCTTGGGCGAGGTGACCCTCGAGCCTCCGTGGCGAGCCCCCTCTGTGCGACCCCGTCAAGGGAGGGGGGTGTCGGTCTATTTGGCCGGCGAGAGCGTTGATGACGGTCGCCGGAGGAGGTTCACCCGCGCCTTCGGTGAAGGGGAGGCGGCGGCTGGTATTTGGATCTTCAGGGTGATCGCTTGCCATGGGGATGGAGATCGGAAAGCCAACTTTGTTTTTTTTTTGTGTGGAGTTTCGTTTCCCACAGACGGCGCCAACTGATGGAGCTCCTTTTCGGGCCTCCGTCAGATATTGTCTTCCGTTGATCTCGTAGTGGACTTATTTGATTATCTTCCTTCGCGTGTGGGTCTCAATGGTTTTTTGGAGGAAGAGGTGAGGTGAGGGAGCGGCTGCCGAGTACCTGCAAAGAAGTCCCGGGGTGGTTTGGCACCACCAAGGACCCTCCGACGCTCAAGTTAGTGATGAGATCCGAGCAGAGTAACGACATAAAAGTGTAAAAGATGGCTTACTTGACCCCTCTGTGATGGGGGTTTATATAGCGGTGAGGGCGCGCAGTGGCGGGCGCGCAGCGGCGGGCGCGCAGCGGCGGGCGTGGGAATCTCGCCAGCAATTACGCTCCCGACGTCACGCCCGCGTAAAGAAAGGATCGCCCATTAATGGGGATCGTGATGGCGTGGAACGTGGGACGTTGCTGGCGTAAAATACGCGCATGGCAAGATTCGCGGAGCGGCGGTTACTCCTGGGAATAGGTCGGAGGGCCGAAGAAGACGTCCTCGGCGGGATCTCGGGGACGAGCGAGGAGGCCGAGGAGTCTTGGTCCTGTGGTGGCTCGGGGGCGAGCTGAGAGGCCGAGAAGGACAATTTGCAGGGGCCCCGAGGGGGGCCATCTTGTGCTTGCAGGTCGGGCACGGGATGGCCTGATCGGCCCCTGCGGGCCCTTTCTTCTAAGCTCTGGGACACGTCACCTGCCACATGTCATGATCTTGGGGATCGCCACTATTGAGCACTATCAAATGGCGAAGGAGGAAGAGCGGCAGATGAAGAATAAGGATAGGAGGTTTCTTTTTGTGGGGGGGATGAACAGTAGGAGAGGGGGTATTTTTATAATTGCATTCAAAGCATAAAACAAGATCTAAATGAAATACAACACGGGGTTTTTCATAAAGATTTTGAACAGTGGGCCCTTTCCAACCATTTTGAAATACCAGGGAGTTTTAGCTGACTCTTGAGCTGGCAGGGGGATTTTTGATGATTTACCCCTATTTTTTTAGGTTAAATTGTCAAAAAGTCCCCGGCCCGATGGTTAGTTGTCTAAAACCCCTATAATTTTCGAAATTATTAAGAATGGTCTACTGTTCAAAATCTTTGTGAAAAAATTTATGGGTTGTATTTCATTTAGATCTTGTTTTTCCTCAACGGCTTGGATATTAGAGACAACTGCTTAGATATTATATCCAACTGTTTAGATATTATATACAACTACTTAGATATTACAAGCAACCGGTATATAGGGGATTTTGATTGGGCCCATGGGTTTTTTAACAAGAGCAAAAAAGTCCAGGGGCTTTTACACAAGTTTGAAGGGCCTGGTGCTTTTTGATAATTTACCCTATTTTTTATGTTTTATTTGTATTATGTACTCTCTAGCTTGCTCACTTTGAAAGAGAAAGCAAAGCTAATCATTTGATTTGAATATCTCATGGGTATAGGGTCCGTCTATCAAGAGAGAAAAAAAAAACACACACACACACACACATATATATATATATACATACATATACATATATATATATATATATATATATATATATCACATTAAAGCATCATTCATGTGCACTTATTTAAAAAAAGAAAAGAAAAGCTGATATTGATTGCAGGGGTTTGTTTGAAAAGCCTTTGCTACTGCATCTTGCTCAGGAATTATGCTCATGATCATCCTGCTGTGCCTCTTTTGGTTTTGGAAGGACTTGCAGTCTATTAGGAAATTTCTCATGGATAGCTAAAAATACTATGAAAAGATGGTTTCAAAAGAAGTTTAGATGCTATAGCCACTTAGAAAGAATAAACAAGTTGCATATGCAATTTACACCATTCATGTGACTTATAATTTCTCGACCGGTTTATTAGCATATGGCATTTTGAAAGTTGATATAAACCGTACATGTGCTGAATTGTAATTATATGTTGGATGCTATCAAGGAAAAAAATAATCATAGACATTAATGAAACAACCTTGAGATATAAGTTTTCGTCGCCCTATAAGTAATATATGCTTGGAATAAAAATACATCGCTTTAAGATGCCTGGCATGGCAATAGATGGTGACTCTTATTTAAACGCGTTTTCGGTATGCAGTATTAAGAAACAAGACTTGGAAGCCATATATGATATGGGTTATAGGAAATCATTTATAAGGTGTACCACCTCAAGTACTTTGGTTTATATGTTGATGTTGGATGTTTTCTCTTTGATGTACTTGGTTTTATATTTTATAAATATACTTGAGCCACAAAGCAACTTTTTTTCATCAAAAATAAATTTCTTTGGTTGTTTTTAAAGTTTTTCCTTTGGTTGTTATTTCTAAAGACTTTCAAATAAATCATATTGGGTTAGTTAGCTCATCTTTTTCTTACAAGAATGAATGGCTTGAGTTTTCAATTCTATGTAAAGTAAAAACGATGGTAGCTAGATATTACAAAATTAACTCACCTTGTAGCTAGCTTATATATTTCTTAGAGTAATAATTTACTTAGAAAATGCTCTTGTATAGCAAAATTAACAATCTTTTCTGTTTTGCAATTAGAGAAGCAAATATTTAATAGATAGTAATGAAATTAAAATGGTGTTTTATGTAATCATACAAACTGACAAATGACTAAAGTCAAAGGGAGAAATGAATCAATAGTCAGTTTATACGAGAATTAAAATTTTCAATCAAGGAAATGCATCAAAGATCAGTTCATGTGAGCTAATTAAAAAGAACAGTACATTTTGTACATTCTGGCTAGACTTGCAACTTTTCCTTTCTATATTTGCAAGATGCACGTAATGGGTTTTTTTCCTCAACTTCGGACAGTTTTGTGAGACCCACACACTACTATAATAATAGGTCGTCCCTACGGATTTAGCCGTAAGGGCAAATCACTGCCCCTACGGAGATATCCGTAGGGACATAAAACTCCACCATAGGTCCAAAGGCCGCAGATGCTAGTCTTCGTCGTGAACATGCCCCTACGGAATACGTCTTACTCTGTAGGGGCATTTATCTCTGCGGATTACTCCGTAGGGACATAATCTTTATTTAATTTATTGGTTTAAAAAATAAAATACTTGCCCCTACACATTTATCCGTTGGGCCTGATAGATTCCTCTATGGATTTATCAGTAGGGCCCGATAGATGCCCTTACGGATTAATCCGTTAGGGCAAGTTTTCTTCATGTTACTAAGTCCCTAGGGACAAAATATCAGGTATCCTGATATTTTGTCCCTACGGCTAATTGTGTAGGGCAAACATTGCACCTATGGATGAATCCGTAGGTGCAATAGGTGACCCTACGGATTAATCCGTAGGGACAAAATATCATGTATTTTTGTAAAAATAGGCTTTCTGTTTTTCCCCGTCCTATGCACAATAATATATACATCATATCACCAAATACAGAAATATTCATGATCAACATCTCACGCATATTAAATAAAAAAAATAAACAAACAGAATATGATATCAATCTAAATTATCGTGAACAAGTAAACAACCACCAATATCGTCCAGAATATATAAAATATGTATCAGATAAGTACATACATCCTCAAAAATATAAAAAAAAAAACTACCCTAGCTCGGTCCAGCTCCTCCACCTCTGATAATCGCCGTAATCTGGTGCATCTGCTTCTCGGTGCAAGCCTGAGTTGTCAAAAACTCGACTAATGAAGGAGCGGACTGTGCGGGAGTCCGAGCAGGCTGTGGAGCTGCAGGAGTGGTCTGCGCAAGGTAGTGGCTTGCGGAGCCGCGGCCGAAAGAGATGCATGTGGAGCCGCAACCGAAATAGCCTGTCGCATATGTTAAATTTTGTGTGTAACAAACGAGTAAGAACGGTGTATTAGATTTTAGTCGAATTCGTATTATTATCAGGTTATTGCGAAATCCCAATCTAAAAATAGTTAGGGACTTAGGCTTCGTTTGGGTATCTAGTTTGGAAAACCGTAGTTTATTTTAATAAGATAGTTTTATGTAAGTATGATTAATCCAAGCAAAGTTTACAACCAAATAAGCTCAGGCTACTAATATTGCATATGTTACTATCTATAATGTGATATAATATTTTACTATTAAGTAATATACGTACCAACATCTCTTTCAACTCCTCGACGGTGGTCTTCAAGACGGCAACATTATGTTCCAGACGTCGCTTACGGGGGGTAGGGGAAGTAACCGCCGGAGTGGAGACCAATCTCATATTGGCCATGCTAGGACCCAGTCCCCGGCCTCTCTCCTAACCTCCGTGGTGCCCTTCATGTGCGGCTTCTAGGACTCGGGTCAATAGCATCGGATCGGTCTGTTCACTAAAATCGATCCCCAATACCTCCGCCTGCTCCACCATTCGCTCCTATTCCCACATTGACCATTAAAATATAAGTACATCATTTAAATTTGAACTTATTAAAACAAATATTTCATTCGAATTAAAATAAAAATTAACACTTACGCAATACTCCTGGGAAGCGGTGTCGGGGAATCGAAGTTTGCCCGTTGCGGGATCTGTCGAGGTGCCGTGGACGGAAAGATGCGCGGTCAGCACGCTCGGTATACCACCCTGCACACGGGTCTGAGCTCTCTGCAATACGCCAAAAATTTACATATATTATAAAATAACTCTTAATATTACATTATATCAAAATAGATATATTGTAATTTACTGATGCCTCCATGGCACGAGTTGTTCCTCGAGCCACCTGTATAAGTGGCGACCCCTCTTCGCCGACTTCCTATTCTCCTTATTTTGATTGACATGTTTCTGTAAAATACATTCAGATTTAGTTTTCTAATTAAGCAACACAAAAAAATAAATTATATACTAAACAATAAATTGCATTTAAATTACAAACCTATTTGCACTGAGAGTCGTAATATTGGCATAAGAGATGCCATGTATCTACGTCGACTCTCGCAAAGGCCGGAGTATGTAGGAGAGCCGCTCTCTCTGTCTCGTAGTCGCCAGCCATACCAAATAGCAGTCGATCTTCAGATCGTTCCTATTGTATCGGATCTTTGATTACATGTTCTTCATCAGGCCCAGATACAAAGCGTGAAGATCGAGCACTCTCTCAGGGTGATCAAGGTCAGGTACAGGCTGAAAGTCGTAATCCAACCGCAAATACAAAAAAAATAATGTATTTAAATTGCAAGTGTTAAATAATAATAAATATATTGGATAAGTCAAATGAAAATATATATTAATACCCGAGCCTGATCCTCAAAGAGAGCAAATGAGCGCCGGTGCTGATCGCCTTACTCAACGTGAACTGGATACTTCTTTTGGATGCGGCTCTCATCCCCCATATACCGGCCGAACCTCTTGGCATAATCGCCAGTATAGCGATAATCGGAGGTAAAGAAGAGGGGGAATGGTTCCCCTAGCTCTATCGGACCTCAGTCTGTGGGACTGATTCGACCCTCGAGTCCCCCTCGCGGGAAGGGGCCGCTCTGCATCTACAAGAAATATCAAGACAAGCAATATTAAGACAAAATGATGTTAAGAAATCAATGATTAACGAAAATTGAAGTGCGATATATACCTCCGGCAATAGCAGCATGAGCCTGGGCCCGGGCAGCAGCACGACCGGGACGATAATTCCTCCGGTGAGGAACATCCAGTGACAAGGAAGTAGACGCATCCCCTTCAACTAGAAAATAAACATTGACGATAAACATACCTGCAGGTGCGGTAGTGGCCTCTTCCTCTGATGTGGACGCACCACCAACAGCTGGACAATTAAACATTGACTATATAAGTAATTTTGAAATAAACATGCATGTATATCTATAATATTACATTCAAAATGAATATGCATGCAATATACCTGGAGGTGTGGCAAAGTCTACACGGAAGGAGTCATCCGAAGGAGATACCGATCGGGGTGCAAGACCAACCCTCTGAAGCTCCCTACGCAGCTCTCCGGGTGGCAAAACTGCTCTGCCTATGCCGCTGCCGCTGATGGTGCTCCTGCTGCCCCTCGCTGCTCCGGTCGTCGTCATCAAACCTAGATAAGAGTACAATCGTTACATATGCATGCAATATATGTATAGATCGTAGAAATGTAAAGTTATAATATAACATTACTAATAACTTTTTTCGTTTCGTGGACGTATTAGAAATATCTACTTGGATTTCATCATTGTTCCCGCCAAATTTTTTGTCTAAAAGCTACTTGTTCCCTTATAAAAAAAAGGGGAGAGCCCTCAAAATTTGGCCTCACGTGTTAAACACGTGGGCGCTCAGATGCAAAACATATGAGCGCTGAAAATAAACAACTAAGGGCCAAACATGCCTCACGTGTTAAACACGTGAGTGCTCATATGCAAAGCATATGAGCGCTGAACATAAATAACTAATGGCCAAACAGGCCTCACGTGCTAAACACGTGAATGCTCATATATAAAGCATATGAGCGCTGAAAATAAAACAAACACACACGGCACTTAGTGAACTTCTGGAGTAGGAGAAAATGGTTATCGCGATGCGATAACGTAATTAACTGCAGGGGCTTGCGCCTGTAGAGAAGAGCGTCCCCACAATCAAAAACCCTCGCAAACGAGGGGGAATCTGACGAAGTCTGCTACAATAGGCGCATCCGTCTAAACCTCCGCGACACGGTATCATAAATCAACTTGGCATCTTCGGAGAGGTGGACGAATAAATCCAAATAGCAACTGCCCCCAAATTAAGGCAAGACAACTTACGCGGTCCGTCTCTGTTTTCGGTGGTGAATAGATTCTGGCACGCCCGGTTAAACTTGGTATCTGTTCACCGCCGAAAACAGAGACGGACCGCGTAGGTCGTCTTGCCTTAATTTGGGGGCAGAGGCTATTTAGATTTTTCCGTCCACCTCTCCGAAACCAAGTTGATTTATGGCACCGTGTCTTGGAGGTTTGGACGGATGTGGCCGTTGAAGTAGATTTCGTCAGATTCCCCCTCGTTTGTGAGGGGTTTTTGATTGTGGGGACGCTCTGTAAGTCCATGTCACGCACCCCACGAGCTTGCGGGGAGGCGGAATATATGAAAAACAATTATCAAAGCTTCGTAACACGGACTTGAGCACACGGATCGTGTCTAAACCATTACTAGCAAACTACGAAAGATTTAACTACTCGGATTCGAAGTTATACCTCACGTTACTTATCCTTCGGGTCTTCATCGCTGTCCTCCACACCTCGTAGGCTCTTTGGAACGTCGGCACCTCAACGGCCTCCTCGAGTCAAAGACGATCCACCCGAGAGCTCCTACTCCAAGCTTGACCTCTAACTTGAGGTAACTAGGTTACTCAAAGTGCTAATCTAAGCAACCTAGGGGATATAGAGTTGGATTATGGATGTATTAGTCTTGCTAACCCTTGATCTCAACACATGAGAGGTTAGGGTTTGAAGAGAGAGAGAGCTTGAGGAGAGAGGGAAGGTGAGAATGAGAATCCTTTTGGATAAATGATATCATTTGTGTATATATGAAACATAACATATTATTAAATGAATAAAAAATAATGATATATCATCATGTTTCATTAATACACATAGTGATTCATCACATGAGTCATATAAATCATAAATGAATCATTAACTCCATGTATGAATCACACCATGACTCATTAATCCAATAAATGCAAATGTCACCTTAGCCTCCAAGTCATCATCCTTCTAGAAGCTTCCCGACAAATTACGAGAATGCCCCTCCTATCCGTGAAAACACGGAAAAACTTTAGACTGTATAAATCCAATAATCCGATACTAGAATCTGGTTTAAACCAAAGCCGACTAGTAAAAACTGTCCGAACATCGTACGTGCGTAAAAACACGTATGCGTCCGAACCCTGTCGTAAAACCATACGACCTCTATATCGTTTCGCCCGAAGTAGGGAAACTTTCTGTATGGGACTCTAAAGACTCGACACTACTCTTGCAGTGGGTTTAACCACAGACCGCAAGCGGCACTAGCTGTACGTAACGGTCCCTACGTAGATGTCGATAAGAAGGCCGATGAGGAAACCCATCCGAACTCCTACTGAGCCTGATGTGACAATCTCCGTACAGTCCGGTCTGTTCGTCTAGGACTATCGCATATCGGGCCTAGGGGGCGGTAAACGTCAGACCCCTAATAGCGGTATAAGTCGTGTCGGAGTGCAGCCCATTACACCTTGAGAAACTACTGGAAGCCACCAGTAAATCTCGCTTGCCCTGGCCAGGGACTTTGCGTAATGGCTCTCCATACACAGCGCGATATCAACCCCCAATACCGGGAGAGATGAATCCTGTCTAACCGCCACTGCCTCCAAGTGCTTCGGGACTGCACCCAACTACTACATGTTTGCACGACTCCTTTGAGCCGTGGTAAGGTAGTAATCTAAGTACAGTGGGAACACACCTGAGGCGAAGTAGCAGTATCAAGTCGACGGTCTAAGCTGTACTCATGTTACCTGGGAACTGCCATCTGACGATGGGTATAAATCCAACCTGCAGTTCCCGGCGAGTCCTGTCCGGTGTACCCGTAACCTAACGAGCACCTGTATACTATCTCCAGTACGACGTACTGATGGATGTGGGACAGACCATCTCCCCAACTGGGATGAGAAGCATACACACTAGTCTACTCCGGAGTATCGATGCCCTGTCTCGATAATCCTACGACTAGGGACCTATATAGGATGTTGCTTATAGACTACCCAGCCCCCACTAATGTGATTGCCATCATAACGCTGGTAATCAAGCAAAGATCCTAAGGGCTCTACTAATATGTATAAGCGATACGTTACAAGAAACATATGCACATATTAAAGTAGACACAAACCAAGTAGCATACTACCATTTTTAGCAAGACTGTCAATACAACTGTGAATATCCCAAGCTTCCATTAAGTAATATACAAACTAGTATGATACAGTAATGGCCTTCTAGGGCATAAACACTAACAATCTCCTACTTGCACTAGGGCCATGTACTGGCATATCGCAGACCTATCATCTCGAATAGCCTTTCGAACTGCGTCTGAGGAATGGCCTTTGTGAATGGATCAGCAGTGTTATTCTCTGTATCTACTCTCTTTACCTCGATCTCCCGGCGATCTACGATCTCCCTGATCAGGTGATACCGCCTTAAGATGTGTCTGGACTTCTGATGGGACCTGGGTTCCTTCGCTAAAGCTATAGCGCCGTTGTTGTCGCAATACAGAGGTATTGGACCAACACTGGTAGGAACCACCTGAAGTTCTGTGAGGAACTTCTTCATCCATACAGCTTCTTTTGCGGCATCGCAAGCAACTATGTACTCCACTTCCATCGTTGAGTCAGCAACGGTCTCCTGCTTGGAACTCTTCCAACAGACCGCCCCTCCATTGAGGGTAAAGACATAACCCGACATGGACTTGAAGTCATCCTTGTCACTCTGGAAGCTGGACTCGGCAAAGGCCTCGATCTGGAGGTCTTTTCCGCCATACACCAAGAACATCTCCTTATTCCTCTTCAGGTACTTGAGAATGTTCTTCACTGCTATCCAGTGCTTCTCCACTGGGTTTGCCTGATACCGGCTTACAACGCTTAATGCGTATGCTACATCTGGTCTGGTACATAACATCGCATACATTATAGAGCCTACCGCTGAAGCGTAGGGTATAATCGACATGCGATCCCTTTCCAAATCAGTCTTGGGAGACATCTCTTTGGAGAGGGTGATTCCGTGACAAGCCGGTAGGTTACCGCGCTTAGAATCTTCCATACCGAATCTTTTCAATATGGTGTCTATGTACCTGGACTGCGAAAGTCCCAACATCCTCTTTGATCTATCACGATAGATCTGGATCTCCAGAATGTAGGTGGCATCACCCAGGTCCTTCATGGAGAACTTCTGTGACAAGAATCTTTTGACTGATTGTAGCATAGGAATATCATTTCCTATTAGGAGAATGTCATCCACGTATAAGACGAGGAATACAACAACTCTCCCTACAATCTTACTGTATATGCATGGTTCATCTGGATTTTTGATAAAGTCGAATTCTTTGACAGTATCATCAAAACAGATGTTCTAACTCCGCGATGCCTGCTTTAGTCCATAAATGGACTTAAGCAGCTTGCACACTTTACCACTGCTCCCACTCTGAATGAATCCCTCTGGCTGATCCATATAGATGCACTCTTCCAAATTACCATTTAGAAAGGTCGTCTTTACGTCCATCTGCCAGATCTCATAATCGTGGAAGGCAGCAATAGCAAGAAGGACCCGAATGGGTTTGAGCATAGCCACTGGAGAAAAGGTTTCGTCATAGTCCAAACCTGGTCTTTGACAGAAACCCTTTGCAACAAGTCTAGCCTTATAGGTTTTAACCTGTCCATCCACACCAATCTTCTTTCTGAAGATCCATTTGCATCCTACGGGTTTTACCCCATCTGGAGCAATGTCCAAAGTCCATACTTTGTTAGTGTACATGGACTCCATTTCGGTCCGCATTGCATCCAGCCATTTTACCGAGTCGCCGCTCTGAATGGCTTGCTGGAAGCTAGTAGGGTCATCATTATCAATGATGCAATCTTCTCGATCCCCGTCTATGAGAAAACCGTAGTATCTCTCGGGTGGATGAGACTGCCTACTACTTCTGCGGATAGGCGCTGGTATGTCCCTTTCTTCTGAAACTTTTGGTTCTACCATACTTTCAGTAACAGCTTATGGTTCTGGAATTTCTTCCAGTTCTACTGCGCTCCCACTCTTCTGATTTTCTAAAAATTTAGCTTCTAAGAAGTGGGCATGACGAGAAACAAAAACCTTTTGTTCCTCTACGTAATAGAAATAATATCCCATGGAGTTCTTTGGATATCCCACAAACTTACACTGTACTGAGCGTGCCTCGAGCTTGTCCGGATGCTGCTTTTTTATAAAAGCTGGACATCCCCATGTCTTCAGGTACTGAAGATAGGGTTTCTTCCCACTCCACATCTGATATAGTGTGGTAGGCACAGTCTTGGTTGGAACCTTGTTCAAAAGATATGCAGCTGATTCTAGTGCATAACCCCAGAAAGATCGCGGTAACTCAACCTTACTCATCATGGAACGAACCATATCCAATAGGGTTCGATTCCTCCTTTTCGATACACCATTGTGTTGTGGTGTGTATGGAGGAGTAAGCTGAGAGAGAATTCCATTCTCTTTTAAGTAACCCAGGAACTTGGCACTTAAGTATTCACCACCTCGATCAGATCTTAGTGTCATGATACTTTTGCCTGTTTGGTTTTCCACTTCATTCTTGTATTCCTGGAATTTCTTAAAGGCCTCGGATTTATTCTTCATCAAGAAGATATGTCCATACCTAGAGAAATTATCCGTAAAAGTAATGAAGTGGGAATAACCACCTTGCGCATGTGTAGACATTGGACCGCACACGTCACTGTGTACAAGTCCCAAGAGCTCGCTCGCTCTTACTCCATGTCCAGTAAACGGAGTCTTTGTCATCTTTCCCATGAGACAAGATTCACAAGTAGCATAAGATTGATATTCGAACGGATTCAAATATCCTTCTCTATATAACTTAGTTAATCGTGTTTCATTGATGTGACCTAGTCTACAATGCCATAAGAAAGCCTGATTTATTTCTGGAGATTTTCTTTTAAGTGTGTTCTGGACATTGAAAACCTGAGCTTGACTCAATACGTATATACTGTCATCTAATGTACTGGACCCAATCAGAACTTGATTTAGGTGGATGTGAACTACATCGCTTACGAATGTAAATTCATATCCCTCTCTCGAAAGTGAGGATACTGATATGATATTACAAGTCAAACTATGTACATACAAACAGTTATGTAGAATCAATATCTGCCCACCTGTCAAACCTAGGTGATATTCTCCCATGGATTCAGCGTCCATGCTCATTCCGTTTGCAACTCTGAGAGACAAATCACCTACCCTTATAACTCTACGGTTTCTCAAAACATGTAATGAATTACAGATATGAGATCCTGATCCGGTATCTAGTACCCAGGAAGTGGAGTTAATTGACAAACAGTTCTCAATTACAAACACACTTGAGGCCGAAGCCACAACATGCTTCGTATCCTGGCTACTGGCTTCCAAAGCCCTGCAATCCTTCTGCCAATGCCCAATCCCATAACAATAGGAACATCCCTCTTTAGCTAAACCAAGTCCCGAAACTTTTGCTCTTCCCTTTCCTCCTACTTTACTGACACCGTATATCGGCTTTGTAGAGGTCTTCTTCTTTTCACCCTTTGCTTTCATCCTGGATGTAGAAGAAGAAGGTCCTCCATTAAGCAGAGCTTGTGTCTCCCTGGTTTCTTTCAGGGTGTAAGTAGAGGGTAGGGACTGTGGAAATAAGTCAGCGTATGACCTGTTTCCCAACGTGGTCTCCAGGTCCTTGAGCTCAATATAACTAGTCATTGTAAGGACGTCGTCCCTTACAGATGACCCGCCAGCCAACCTCGCTTGAATTAATTCGTTCGAGGTCTCATATCTTGCGATATAAGATTGCTCTCCATATAAATCTTTGTTATGGAGAAAGATGGAAACTGAGTCCATCTTCTCGTGCTGCTTCTGGTATACACCATCAACTGAAACCAACACGAAGCACTTGGCTTTCGCTTTATCATTTTCCCTTGTTTGACGGATATTCATATTCGCGACGATGGAAACTGGACCTGTGACGGCAGGATCTTGAGTAGTAATAGGGTGGTCCAGCTTGTCATAGGCAATGGACATCTGGACAGACTTTGCCAGTCATATAAGTTAGATTCAGCCAACTTGTTATCTAGATGTAAGCTAGTCATGGTCACAAGGTCACTGCAATGAGAGAGAGAGAGAAGAAAACACTTTAGCATGATGCTCTTGCAAGTTTAGATTGGTTTTAAGTTTATCTAAACTGGATGGCTCCCACTGTTTCTCGAATCCTTCCTCAAACCATAAATGAAGAATTAGCCAGGACTATTCTCACCGTACAATACTTGCTTAACCGTTCAGTCAGGTCGGTGTCGGTACTTCAAGGGAGGTTTTCCAACGCTTTCGCGAAGTTCCTTAATTAAATAACCTCTTTTCTCTGGGGGCGTAACCCCGCCGACACCTTTCTCGACACCTACTTGGTTTATAGCATTGATCGTTAAGTGACGAATCTCCTGATAAGTAGTTTATACTCACAGTAGGATCGGGATCCAAATATCATCGTGTGATAATGTTGAAGGAATCCTACCAACATTCATCAAACTCCAAATGGTATGCAACACTGGCAAGTTTCAGTTTCTTTAGAAACTCCCGATGTGGAATTTTTGCCCCATGTTCTTATGACCTTGACGAAAGCCAACAAATCATAAGTCACATGTCAAGTTCTGCCCATCATTATCTTGTTAATTTGAACCCACCCGTACATGCCCTTGACGAAAGCCAACAAGGTAATACGACTGTCCCAAACCAACTCATCTATCTATGCAACAAATGAATACCCCAGCAGCTACCAAACACTATGCCTTGACGAAAGCCAACAAATATAGCTTGAATACTACTGACCATCCATAAGAAATGACGGAGGGCTACGACTGGTTTTGGCGAAACTGTGAACGTAGTGAACTTGATATAATCGGAGGAACCTGATAGCTTTTTAAAAGGAGTGGTTAAAGCTCCGCAATTAAAATTCTGCTCTTTTTAAAAATAACCGAGTGGTTTCTTTTAAATTTGTTCCAACGATTCAACTTTGGTTTGTTTTCTTTGCATTAATATAATGCGTCCCATCAATTAACCTATCATTGCAGAAAACAACGAAAATACAACGTTCTCTTATGCCATCCGCATTTGCCACTGGGTCCCGTCATCACCCGTTAGGTTACTTAACTAACGACAGAGCGGGGGCTGGGCTAGCGCGGGTGTAAAACATAAGTGATGTCTAAATAGCTATCATATATAGATATTGTACATTCGTCAGACGCAATAATAGGCATTCCAGATCACTGATGAACATTATTGGATATACAAGCAATCCGCGTTTCCTTTGAGCCTGCAACGAAAGACGGATTACACAGTTGTGATGAATAGCCATTACCCCACCCTAGACCCCTACGGGTATGGCAAACTACCCGTCAAGTACCCGAAGTGAAGCGGTCTCCCTCAACAACGTGAGTAGGCCACTAAACACTTCAACGTATCCGGTAGTTTGTGTACCCCACCTTGGGTCTATCCTAGGAGAAAAAAAAAACAGTAAATGAAATAATACAACGGTGGCTACAACCGCAATCTGGATGTGCCCCGCAAAAGAATATTACATCATATTACAATTTACATCGAATGAATGAATATAAAACCCATCTCAAACCCCGGCTAATTATCACAACGATCCAATCAAGTTCATATACACAAACAGTAAAATCATTACAGAAATGTGCAACCCCCTGCCAACCGACATACTAGCAGTTAGGGGAGGTTTACGAACACATTAAACATTACAGATAAAAACCCGATTAGCAAATAACTTAGAATATCGATCGACAACCTTTTTCCGTGTCTACCCCAAATGCAAGCCAGCACAGAAGTAACCTGGGCAGAAACAGAATATACTGGAAAACAAAACAACACAAAATATGAATTACTGCGCAAATCCGAGTCAACTCGGGGTTGACTCGGCGGCGGATCCGCGGCTAAAAGCACCATTCGGCCACAGATCCGCGGCCATCTTACCGAGTTAGGTTATCGTATTTTCCCAGAATTCTTATAATCCCCTGCTGTTAATTTTCAGGCACATCAAATAATTTTTTCGACACGTTTAAAATTGATAGAAACTTGAGGGGTCCGGGGTTTTGTTTTCGCATTTTTCCGACGATCGAAGTTCTAATTAGTTGCTAACAAGCTAGTAAAGGTTTAGTTGGCTTTGATACCACTGTAAGTCTATGTCACGCACCCCACGACCTTGCGGAGAGGCGGAATATATGAAAAACAATTATCAAAGCTTCGTAACACGGACTTGAGCACACGGATCGTGTCTAAACCATTACTAGTAAACTACGAAAGGTTTAACTACTCGGATTCGAAGTTATACCTCACGTTACTTGTCCTTCGGGTCTTCATCGCTGTTCTCCACACCTCGTAGGATCTTTGGAACGTCGGCACCTCAACGGCCTCCTCGAGTCAAAGACGATCCACCCGAGAGCTCCTACTCCAAGCTTGACCTCTAACTTGAGGTAACTAGGTTACTCAAAGTGCTAATCAAAGCAACCTAGGAGATATAGAGTTGGATTAGGGATGTATTAGTCTTGCTAACCCTTGATCTCAATACATGAAAGGTTAGGGTTAGGGTTTGAAGAGAGAGAGCTTGAGGAGAGAGAGAATGTGAGAATGAGAATCCTTTTGGATAAATGATATCATTTATGTATATATGAAACATAACATATTATTAAATGAATAACAAATAATGATATATCATCATGTTTTATTAATGCACATAGTGATTCATCACATGAGTCATACAAATCATAAATGAATCATTAACTCCATGTATGAATCACACCATGACTCATTAATCCAATAAATGCAAATGTCACCTTAGCCTCCAAGTCATCATCCTTCTAGAAGCTTCCCGACAAATTATGAGAACACCCATCCTATCCGTGAAAACACGGAAAAACTTTAGACTGTATAAATCCAATAATCCGATACTAGAATCTGGCTTAAACCAAAGCCGACCAGTAAAAACTGTCCGAACATCGTACGTGCGTAAAAACACGTATGCGTCCGAACTGTCACGCCCCGCTTTCCAGAGTACGCTAAGATGGGCACGTGAGATAGCCAACCATGCTACCTGTGGATAGGAAAAATCCCTCCACAGTCACATTACGGCTGTAGAGATATCAAGAACAGGAAAGTAAACTAAACTATCTAGTACATGTCCATGAGCCAGAATGAATGAGTCAAGAAATAATGATAATATGCGGAAGCAAAGGATACAATAAATGAAACACATGGAAAGTAAAACTGCATACCAACAGGATCTTCACCGCTCGGTCTAACAGCGGCAATACTCCTGATCAGTCTGCAACAAAGGTAGAGGATCTGGGCCACGCAAAACCCAGACGTCAGCGCGTCATAACATCAAGCAATACTAAAACAGGGGTAGCAATACATGCAAGTGTGAGTATAAATGGTAAAACGAGCATAACAGTGATATAAGTAAGGACTGTGGGGTAATGTATAGTGAGTTATCTAAACTGGTCTATTGGGTTAGCTACTCTAAAGTCTTTGAAATCAATTTGATGAATCATCGATATAACTCAATAGTATCTCGTGCATGCCCGGGACCACGGTCTAAGACTCTCGGGCTGAAATCGAGACGTGCCGCTAGGCACTAAAACAGGGAATATGTAAAGACGAATGATGTCAGCAGCATCATCTCGAGGCGGGCCTAGCCTCTAAAAACTGATCAGTATAAGAAAGCAACTGTCGAGTTACAAGTCAGGATTTCATCATTGATTTCCCCATACCCCCAAGTTATAAGTGTTCAAGTCAGGTATTAAGTAATCAAGAACTAATGCCAACTCAGGATCAGGTAGGTGCAGGTTTGTCTGGATAGACACAGGAACGGTCCGTAAGGACTACATGTCAGGTTTGTTGGCATTAGACTCAAGATCAGGTAACAGGTAAAGCCATGGTACATCAGGTCAGGTCAAGTAGTGTATTTAGGTGTCATGTCATGTCAAGAGTGTACGGTACCATGTCATATCAAGTAGGAAGTGCACAAGTCATGTCAGGAAGCACAAGATGTCATGTGGGTGCTCATAATCAAACTAACATAAACAAGATTATAAATGAACAAGCATGAGTACTATCAGAACAATAAACTAGATCAGGTAAGATGATAAGCAAATAAGTACAGATTACATGATATCGATGCACGGTTATCATTTTGTATTTAAGGGATAGTTGCAACATTACTTAACTACAGTATAACAATATGGATATTAGAATCAGGTTAAAATGTTCTAATAATCTAAGGATGCGATGGACTATAAATCAGGTTATAAGTACGCGAACGGTCGTCCGACAGGTATAAAGTATAAAAGGGGTACTGTGGGCTACGCACATAATTGTTAAAAGATTTAAATATGAACATGGGTACTATGTATAATGGAACTAGATGCAACCTGATATGTTCGAGTTATGAATCTAAAATGATATAACGGGACGTTAAATGGAACTCATGGTATTAAATGTAAACTACAGGTTTAATGTGCACTCCAATGGGGATATAATAATTCAAATAGCATATATATTAATTTAAATAGCATGTAGCAAGTTTCACTTGCCTCGGGGATCCACATATGCATGTCACGCAGTAAGAATGCGATAAAGCTACGGAAAACTCCACTAGGGCATTCCGTCGAACACCTTGCGCGCATACACTAACATTGACGGACTGGAGATCTAGAGGTAGAGAAAACATCACAACGTTCAAATAATTGCAGGTCACACATTGGAGCTTCGGTTCTCGTTGCTGCTGCGACCGCGGAGACCAGATGAGAGATCACAACTAGGTGCATGTTCGAGAGAAAGAGATGAAGACGATGGAGACGATGATGATGAGGGTGGACGTAGTTTGAAGAAAAAGAGATGATGGCCTCGGTTGTTAAAGGTTAAGGTTATGGAGCTCTCGGTCTTGGTTATTGTTGAGATTGAGAGGAGAGATAGAGAGGGAAATTCTGGTGCAGCGATGCCATGGAGATTAAAATCCCCCATAAGTTTCCACAAATTAGCATCCTAGAACAAGGAACCAATGATTAGATGCAATCCTTTCATGCCTTGTTAGAGCATATTATTAAGTATGCAACCTTCGGAACTTGATTTGCTGCATCAATCTTAGCCGCGTGAGGAGCAATGTGTTCTTGGGCAAATTGATTGACGCTGTCTTTGAACTGTTTCTGGGTGTCATCAAAGAGGAGGGAAGTGGAGAAACAAGCCATTTGCCTCTCTTGATTTTGGAGGAGGAAAGAACCTGCACGTCTCAAGAATCTCTGCTTTTTTTTTCTTCTTCTGAAGAATGTTTCAAAGGAACGAATGATGTAAGAAAATCTGAGAGTGAGGGATAGAGATAGAGAGAGAGAGAAAGAGGTAGAGAGAGGTCGAGATGAGAGAGAGAGAGAGAGAGAGATGTGCACAGTAGAGGAAAGAGAGAGAGAGAGAGAGAAACATAATCTTTAAAATATAAAATATATTTTCTTTAGAGAGAGAGAGAGATAGAAATCTGTTAAGGAAAATCTAATAATTATTTTAGGAGTTGAACAGTTACAATGAAATATAGAATATAATATTGGTCCGATTTGAAATTTTGGCAAATACAAACTTACTCCAAAACACGCCCGGGTCGGGTCTAAAAATTCAGATTTAAAATATTAAAAATATATGCAACTTCCAAATTTCAAAATGGATGCTCAGTTAAAGAAAATGCATACCCCTAAGAACGGATGCACGCACGTGCGCGTAGCCATCCAAACACGTCCGTTTCACCGAACGGAACGAGTACAAGATGCGCGGATGCTACCACAGGATTTGGGGTATCAAGCAGGCTATGAAATGCAATTTTAAAAATATTTTCTGTGACTTAAAGTTATATGATAAAACATGCGATACCAGGGAAAATGTCAGCATGTACTAATCATGAGACGCACGTGTCCATGCAACAAGTCAAGATAATCTATAAATAAGAATTAAACAGGTTCAAGTAAGCGGGTCGGGTCGAATGTAAAGTAAAATGTAAAATGCCATTCGCACCAACAATACGTTAAATCAAGAATATCACGAATAAAGAACTACGAGAACTGGAATTGGTATAAATGAACTCGGGTGTTACATTATACCCAACTACAAAAAGAATTTCGTTCTCGAAATTCCAAGAACAAGAAAGGATAAACAATCAAGAAACTACAAGAATAGATGTGGAAACTTCGGACTTCATCTTCTCGTTCCCCAAGTTGATCTTCCATGTGAGCGATTTACCCCAAGAAACAAATACAAGAGGTGTAACTTTGGTCTTAAAACTTTTCCTCTTAGATCCACAGTCGACATCGGTCGCTCCTCAAAAGCCACATCTTCTCGTACAGTCAGCTCCGAATGATCCAACACATGTGTTTCATCTCGAACATATTTACGGAGTTGAGATACATGAAACACGTCATGAACATTCGCCAAGGATTGCGGTAACACCAAACAATACACCACTTCTCTAATACGCTCCAAAATCTCAAAAGGTCCAACGAGTCGAGGTCTAAGCTTTCCTCGACTTCCGAAACGGATCACCCCTCTAGTCGGTGATATCTTCAAGAATACCAGATCATCAACGGCGAACTCTAGAGGTCTTCTCGATGTATCTTCCCAACACTTCTGTCGGTCTTGTGCTGCTTTCATATGATTCCGAATAGTATTAACCTTCTCAACTGTCTGTACAACCAAATCTGGTCCCAACAATTTTCGTTCACCGACATCGTCCCAACAAACAGGTGAACGACACCTACGACCATAAAAAGCTTCGAATGGAGCCATCTGAATAGTCGCCTGGAAACTGTTGTTGTACGAAAACTCCACCAAATGTAGATGATCCTCCCATGAACCCTTGAAGTCCAACATGCAAGCTCTCAACATATCTTCAAGAGTTTGGATCGTTCTTTCCGAATGGCCATCTGTCTGAGGATGATAAGCTATACTAATCTTCAAACTAGTCCCCAAACTTTCCTGTAAGTTCCTCCAAAAGTGTGATAAGAAACGGTTGTCACGGTCGGTCACGATGCTCACCGATACTCCGTGCAATTTTACTATCTTCTGTATGCACCGTTCTGCCAAAACTTCTGTTGATTGATCATCTCGCAAAGAGATGAAATGAGCTGCCTTGGTCAATCCGTCAACAATCACCCAAACTGCATTGTTGCCCTTTGGACTCTGCGGTAAAGCCGTCACGAAATCCATGGTTATATGTTCCCACTTCCACTAAGGAAACGGAAGTGGTTGCAATAAACCAGTAACCCTTTGGTGTTCAGCCTTAACTTACTGACACACTAAGCACTTTGCCACAAAGCGGGCAAGCTCCCGTTTCATACCTTTCTACCAGAAATGCTGTCATAGATCACAGTACATCTTCGTGCCTTCTAGATGTACGGAATACGCGGAACTGTGTGCCTCCTTCATAACTTCTTCGTGGATGTCTCCCTTTGGCACACACAAACGACTACCATAACATAACGAACCATCTTCATGAATCAATAAGTCCGTTCGAAGTCCAGCTTCAACATGTTCTCGAAACTTCTGCAATCTTGGGTCCTGCGCTTGTGCTGCTTTAATATTCTCGATCAACGACGACTGTACTTATAGCTGCATCAACTGTCCCGAAGAATGCGCTAGCATAATCTCCAACTCGAATCTCCGAAAATCCTCGATAAGCTCCTTCTGTGCAGTCAACATCCGAATTGCTGGCAACCGACTAAGCGCATCCGGCACTACATTAACTTTCCCTGGATGGTACTTAAGATCAAGATCATAGTCAGCCATCAGCTCTAACCATCTACGCTGCCTCATGTTAAGCTCTTTCTGTGTGAACACATACTTCAAGCTTTTGTGATCGGTGAATACTTCGCCCCTTTCGCCCAATAAGTAGTGTCACCAAAACTTCCAATCAAAAATAGAGCTTCTAGTTCCAAGTCATGAGTTGGGTAATTCCTCTCATGGGTCTTCAACTGTCTTGATGCGTAAGTTGTAACCTTCCCATACTGCACCAACACATCCCAATCCTTTCTCAGGTACGCCACTGTGAATCACCAATCCTCCGGAACTGTCTGGTACGGTCAAAATAGGAGCAGTTATCAATTTCTGCTTCAACGCCTCAAAAACTAACGCACACTTATCTGTCCATACAAACGGTACTTCCTTGCGCGTAAGCTTGGTCAAGGCTCAGTCAAACGAGCAAAAATTCTCCACGATCCTTCTGTAGTATCCCGCAAGTCCAAGAAACTTCTGATCTTTACGACGTTCTTCGGAATCGGCCGGTCTTGAACTGCTGCAATCTTCTCTGGATAAACGGCGATTCCATCTCCAGCTACGATATGCCCCAAAACTTCACTTCTTTAAGCCAAAACTCGCACTTGCTCATCTTTGCATACAATCTCTCTTGCCTCAATGTCTGCAGTGTGATCATCAAGTGTTCTACGTGCTCTTCCTTGCTCCCAGAGTAGACCAAAATATCATCGATGAACACTACTATAAACTGGTCCAAGAACGGTGAAAGATTCGGTTCATCAAGTCCACAATATTTTCGGTGCATTCGTGACTCCGAATGGCATTACTAAATACTCGTAATGTCCATATCGAGTTCGGAACGCAGTCCTGCTAATATTTTTCTGATTTAATTCGGACCTGATGATATCCGGATCACAAATCCAGTTTCGAGAATACCCTCGCGCCACCAAGCTGCTCAAATAATTCGCCAATGCGAGGGATCGGATGCTTGTTCTTAATAGTCACCTGGTTTAATTCTCGATAGTCGATGCACATCCTCTTTGTGCCATCTTTCTTCATTACTAGAAGAACTGGAGCTCCCTAAGACGAGTTACTGCTTCGAATCCAACCCTTCTCAAGTAATTCAGTCACCTGCTTCTTAACTTCTTCCAACTTCACTGGTGCCATTGGAGAATACGCTTTAGAAACTGGCGCTGCACCAGGAACGAGATCGATCGTGAACTCCACGTCTCGCCTCGGCGGTAAACCTGATATGTCTTCAAACACGTCCATGAAATCTCGAACAACAGCTGGCGCTTCCTCCTTAACAACTTCCATCGACGAAAGAACATTGGTTGTCGGCCTAGCCCTAAACTCGACTGGCCCGACAGAAATGCTTCTTCCAGCAAAACAAACTCCGGATGTCCGAGAATCTGGAAAATCACTTTCCTATCCTTACAATCAATATGAGCGTGGAAAGTGCCGCGAAAATCCATTCCCAAGACAATAACAAACAAGGGAATGCACCAGGATTGAATAATCCTAATGCGGGGAAAAACAAGACAAGTAAGATGCCGAGATGACTTCATCCGAAATCAAGATACTGAAGAGGGTTAAACATGGTAAACGTGATTCAAACTGGCGATGAAACAATAACTGGTAAGCAATGAAACCGAGAGAAGCAAGGTAGTATAACGATCATGGAACAAGGAAGTGAATCAAGACCAGGACTCCAAGTTACTTAAATAGAGTACCGTATTGTAACCATGTAGCAGTTCATGGGTACAATTACATAACTCCACCCAAGTCGCCCAAATCCTAGTATCAGAATCAAGAAACAGGGAGAAACAATGGTGAATCCAAAAGATTTCAAGCCGAGATGCAAAGTTGTTTGCATATCATTAAGGCAAGGGATATGAGAAAGATATGATTCAAGAATCACGATAACAAGGTGGCAGGACATGTTCCTAATCACGAGTATTCTGATTCGTGTATTGGGTCCAATACCCAACTACAAAAAGAATCAAACCCGATTAACCTATATCCCATGGCTCTGATACCAAAAGAACCATGTCACGCCCCGCTTCCTAGAGTACGTTAAGATGGGCATGTGACATAGCCAACCATGCTACCTGTGGATAGGAAAAATCCCTCCACAGTCACATTACGGCTGTAGAGATATCAAGAACAGGAAAGTAAACTAAACTATCTAGTATATGTCCATGGGCCAGAATGAATGAGTCAAGAAATAATGATAATATGCGGAAGCAAAGGATACAATAAATGAAACACATGGAAAGTAAAACTGCATACCAACAGGATCTTCACCGCTCGGTCTAACAGCGGCAATACTCCTGATCAGTCTGCAACAAAGGTAGAGGATCTGGGCCACGCAAAATCCAGACGTCAGCGCGTCATAACATTAAGCAATACTAAAACAGGGGTAGCAATACATGCAAGTGTGAGTATAAATGGTAAAACGAGCATAACAGTGATATAAGTAAGGACAGTGGGGTAATGTGTAGTGAGTTATCTAAACTGGTCTATTGGGTTAGCTACTCTCAAGTCTTTGAAATCAATTTGATAAATCATCGATGTAACTCAATAGTATCCCGTGCATGCCCGGGACCACGGTCTAAGACTCTCGGGCTGAAACCGAGACGTGCCGCTAAGCACTAAAACAGGGAATATGTAAAGACGAATGATGTCAGCAGCAGCATCCCGAGGCGGGCCTATCCTCTAAAAACTGATGTATAAGAAAGCAACTGTCGAGTTACAAGTCAGGATTTCATCATTGATTTTCCCATACCCCCAAGTTATAAGTGTTCAAGTCTGGTATTAAGTAATCAAGAACCAATGCCAACTCAGGATCAGGTAGGTGCAGGTTTTTCTGGATAGACACAGGAACGGTCCGTAGGGACTACATGTCAGGTTTGTTGGCATTAGACTCAAGATCAGGTAACAGGCAAAGCCATGGTACATCAGGTCAGGTCAAGTAGTGTATTTAGGTGTCATGTCATGTCAAGAGTGTACGGTACCATGTCATATCAAGTAGGAAATGCACAAGTCATGTCAGGAAGCACAAAATGTCATGTGGGTGCTCATAATCAAACTAACATAAACAAGATTATAAATGAACAAGCATGAGTACTATCAGAACAATAAACTAGATCAGGTAAGATGATAAGCAAATAAGTACAGATTACATGATATCGATGCACGGTTATCATTTTGTGTTTAAGGGATAGTTGCAACATTACTTAACTACAGTATAACAATATGGATATTAGAATCAGGTTAAAATGTTCTAATAATCTAAGGATGCGATGGACTATAAATCAGGTTATAAGTACGCGAACGGTCGTCCGACAGGTATAAAGTATAAAAGGGGTACTGTGGGCTACGCACATAATTGTTAAAAGATTTAAATATGAACATGGGTACTATGTATAATAGAACTAGATGCAACCTGATATGTTCGAGTTATGAATCTAAAATGATATAACGGGACGTTAAATGGAACTCATGGTATTAAATGTAAACTACAGGTTTAATGTGCACTCAAATGGGGATATAATAATTCAAATAGCATATATATCAATTTAAATAGCATGTAGCAAGTTTCACTTGCCTCGGGGATCCATAGATGCACGTCACACAGTAAGAATGCGATAAAGCTACGGAAAACTCTACTAGGGCATTCCGTCGAACACCTTGCGCGCATACACTAACATTGATGGACTAGAGATCTAGAGGCAGAGAAAACATCACAACGTTCAAATAATTGCAGGTCACACATTGGAGCCTCGGTTCTCGCTGCTGCTGCGACCGCGGAGACCAGATGAGAGATCACAACTAGGTGCATGTTCGAGAGAAAGAGATGAAGACGATGGAGACGATGATGATGAGGGTGGACGTAGTTTGAAGAAAAAGAGATGATGGCCTCGGTTGTTAAAGGTTAAGGTTAAGGAGCTCTCGGTCTTGGTTATTGTTGAGATTGAGAGGAGAGATAGAGAGGGAAATTCTGGTGCAGTGATGCCATGGAGATTAAAATCCCCGATAAGTTTCCGCAAATTAGCATCCTAGAACAAGGAACCAATGATTAGATGCAATCCTTTCATGCCTTGTAAGAGCAAATTATTAAGTATCCAACCTTCGGAACTTTTGATTTGCTGCATCAATCTTAGCCGCGTGAGGAGCAATGTGTTCTTGGGCAAATTGATTGACTCTGTCTTTGAACTGTTTCTGGGTGTCATCGAAGAGGAGGGAAGTGGAGAAACAAGCCCTTTGCCTCTCTTGATTTTGGAGGAGGAGAGAACCTGCACGTTTCAAGAATCTCTGCATTTTTTTTCTTCTCTTCTGAAGAATGTTTCAGAGGAACGAATGATTCAAGAAAATCTGAGAGAGAAGGATAGAGATAAAGAGAGAGAGAAAGAGGTAAAGAGAGATCGAGATGAGAGAGAGAGAGATGTGCACAGTAGAGGAAAGAGAGAGAGAGAGAAACATAATCTTTAAAATATAAAATATATTTTCTTTAGAGAGAGAGAGAAACATAATCTTTAAAATATAAAATATATTTTCTTTAGAGAGAGAGAGAGATAGAAATCTGTTAAGGAAAATCTAATAATTATTTTATGAGTTGAACAGTTACAATGAAATATAGAATATAATATTAGTCCGATTTGAAATTTTGGCAAATACAAACTTACTCCAAAACACGTCCGGGTCGGGTCTAAAAATTCAGATTTAAAATATTAAAAATATATGCAACTTCCAAATTTCAAAATGGATGCTCAGTTAAAGAAAATGCATACCCCCAAGAACGGATGCACGCACGTGCGCGTAGCCATCCAAACACGTCCGTTTCACCGAACGGAACGAGTACAAGATGCGCGGATGCTACCACAGGATTTGGGGTATCAAGCAGGCTATGAAATGCAATTTTAAAAATATTTTCTGTGACTTAAAGTTATATGATAAAACATACGATACCAGGGAAAATGCCAGCATGTACTAAACATGAGACGCACGTGTCCATGCAACAAGTCAAGATAATCTATAAATAAGAATTAAAAAGGTTCAAGCAAGTGGGTCGGGTCGAATGCAAAGTAAAATGTAAAATGCCATTCACACCCACAATACGTTAAATCAAGAATATCACGAATAAAGAACTACGAGAACTGGAATTGGTATAAATGAACTCGGGTGTTACACGAACCCTGTCGTAAAACCATACGACCTCTATATCGTTTCGCCCGAAGCAGGGAAACTCTCTGTGTGGGACTCTAAAGACTCGACACTACTCTGGCAGTGGGTTTAACCACAGACCGCAAGCAGCACTAGCTGTACGTAACGGTCCCCAGGTAGATGTCGATAAGAAGGCCGATGAGGAAACCCATCGAACTCCTACTGAGCCTGATGTGACAATCTCCGTACAGTCCGGTCTGTTCGTCTAGGACTATCGCATATCGGGCCTAGGGGGCGGTAAACGTCAGACCCCTAATAGCGGTATAAGTCGTGTCAGAGTGCAGTCCATTACACTTTGAGAAACTACTTGAAGCCACCAGTAAATCTCGCTTGCCCTGGCCAGGGACTTTGCGTAATGGCTCTCCATACACAGCGCGATATCAACCCCCAATATCGGGAGAGACGAATCATGTCTAACCGCCACTGCCTCCAAGTGCTTCGGGACTGCACCCAAATACTACCTGTTTGCACAACTCCTTTGAGCCGTGGTAGGGTAGTAATCTAAGTACAGTGGGAACACACCCGAGGCGAAGTAGCAGTATCAAGTCGACGGACTAAGCTGTACTCATGTCACCTGGGAACTGCTATCTGACGATGGGTAAAAATCTAACCTGTAGTTCCCGGCGAGTCCTGTCCGGTGTACCCGTAACCTAATGAGCACCTGTATACTATCTCCAGTACGACGTACTGATGGATGTGGGACAGACCATCTCCCCAACTGGGATGAGAAGCATACACACTAGTCTACTCCGGAGTATCGATGCCATGTCTCGATAATCCTACGACTAGGGATCTGTATAGGATGTTGCTTATAGACTACCCACCCCCCACTAGTGTGACTGCCATCACAACGCTGGTAATCAAGCAAAGATCCTAAAAGCTCACTAATATGTATAAGCGATACGTTACAAGAAACATATGCACATATTAAAGTAGACACAAACCAAGTAGCATACTACCATTTTTAGCAAGACTGTCAATACAACTGTGAATATTCCAAGCTTCCATTAAGTAATATACAAACTAGTATGATACAGTAATGGCCTTCTAGGGCATAAACACTAACACGCTCTTCCCTGCAGGCACAAGCTCCTGCTGTTAATTACGTTATCGCATCGCGATAACCACTTTCTCCTACTCCAGAAGTTCACTTCGTGTCGTGTGTGTTTGTTTTATTTTCAGCGCTCATATGCTTTACATATGAGCACTCACGTGTTTAGCACGTGAGGCCTGTTTAGTCATTAGTTGTTTTATTTAGTTTATTTTCAGCGCTCATATGCTTTATATATGAGCGCTCACCTGTTTAGCACGTGAGGATTGTTTGGCCATTAGTTATTTATGTTCAGCGCTTATATGCTTTGCATATAAGCGCTCACGTGTTTAACACGTGGGGCATGTTTGGCCCTTAGTTGTTTGTTTTCAGTGCTCATATGCTTTGCATATGAGCGCCCACGTGTTTAACACGTTAGGCCAAATTTTGAAGACTCTCCCTCCTTTTTTTATAAGGGAACAAGTAGCTTTTAGCCAAAAAATTTGGCGGGAACAAATACCCCCCATTATTTTGCCCACGTAAGTATGTACGCAGGTGAAGTAGTGCAGAGCTATGCATGGCCATAGAATTGATGGCTTAGGAGACAAGTTTAGGATTCTTGTAGCTTAAGGCTTTTTCATCTACCTGAGCCGTAAGGGTCTCAAGAAGGTTTTTTTTCTCCCTACAAGTCGAGAGGATCTCATAGGTGCATATTCTTCCTAGAAATCGTGAGGATTTCTAAGTGTTCATCGCCTTCGTGAGTCATAAGGATCTCACTCGGGTATTTTTCCTTACGAATCGTGAGGACCCGTAAGTAGCTTCTTCATTTCATTGGCGAATGTGGCCCGTGGATAGTGTACAAGAGTTAGTTTGGTCCTTTTTGTAGGGCAACAATGGCTTAGGAAATAGGTTTGGATCTATCGCCTAAGACTTTTCAACTTTATGAGCCGAGAGGGTCTCATAAAGGATTTTCTCCCTACGAGTCGAGAGGATTCTGTAGGTGTATTTTCTCCTTAGAAGTCGTGAGAACTTCTAAGCGCGTTTTCTCTTAAGAGTCGTAAGGATCTTACAAGAGAATTTTCCCCCTTACGAGTCGAGAGGACTTGTAAGTGGTTTTTTTCTCCTTATCGATATTCGTCTTTGTAGAATGTGGCCCGTTGATAGTATACAAGAGCCAGTTTGGACCTACTTGTAGGGCCACGGTGCTTAGGAAACAGGTTGATATCCCGGTCACCTAAGACTTTTCACCTTCATGAGCCATGAGGGTTTCATGAAGATGTTTTTCCCTACAAGTCGAGACGAGTCGAGAAGTTCTCGCAGGAATATCCTAACGTTATAGATAACCCCTGCTCTTTGCGATAGAGGTCCATTAGAATCTTGTAGTACTAGGGTTTTAGTCCTTTGTACCGTCACGTTGGCTGATGCATTCCTCGATATGCAGACTTTACGCTGCTGTTCGAGTAGCCCAGCGACTGCCGTGTCCGTGATCCTTTCGGGCTGGATAAGACGTCTTCAAGTAATCTCCTCAGGTCATATTACCGTCGAGAGAGCAAGCGTAAGGTATTTTGCCATGTCGCTTTTTACTTGAGGTTAAGCTCAGTTTGGGAGCCCCGATGAGTCATAACCACTCCGCACTGGTGTGGGATGATCTCTGACAGTCTTTCAGGTTTTATTTGAGTTTCCATCAAGACCCTGAAGTTAGGAATTTGGCCTTCGCTTCCTTTGTCGACACCGCGTCTGCTGTAATGAGGCGAATGTCGAGGTGATCTCTAAGTTGTTTTGTGAACCGTCGAGACTTAGAACTAGGGACTTTGTCATGGCTCCGTTTTGTTTTGATCCTGGGGTCGCTTGTTGACGTTGCGTCTGCATCCTGCTGGAGTGAGAAGAAATGTCGTTGTTGATATTGCGTCTTTTGTATCGAGACGAGTGTCGAGGTGGTCTCTAGGTTATCTGTGAACCGTCGAGACCTGGAACTAGGGACTTTGCCATGGCTCCGCTTTGTTTTGGCCCTGGAGTCTTTGTTGACTGTTGGGATCGAAATTTACACCCCGGTTGACCAAGTGAAAATCAAAGTCAACCCCAAGCCAAGTGGGCCCAAGCCCAGATCAAGTGGTCCAATACCCGGGTCGAGCCCGAACATGGAGTGGCCGACCTCCCCCTGTGCCAAGATAAAAATTTTGTAATAAATAATTTTGGTGTATTACTTTTATTCTATTTTATGAATGAATGTAAGAAAAATGGGCATAAAGCCAAATTTTTGTAAAGCCCGTGGCTTATGTGCAAAAAGAAATGGCATATGAGCCATGGGATGAGCAAAAATGCCATTTTTGTAGAGCCCAAGGGGCTATATGTAAAATGTATAGCCTATAAACGTAAGGATAATGAAAATATCCCAACAACTTTTTTTCTCTCTCCTAAAAATAGCATCAAGATCTGTGATCTTCTCTTTTCTCAAGGTTCTAAAACCTTCTTCTTTCTTTTGAATTAAATCAAGAGTTTTACTCTTCCTTTTATAAAACTAAATAGGTTTTCACCACCAAACCCACAAAGGGGAACTCAGATCTTTCATCAGATCTCAGAAACGAGAGATTTTTAAAATCTCATACTTCTTGATCTTCAAGATCCGGCCAACAAAAGAAGA
Source organism: Agapanthus africanus (assembly GCA_030015575.1). Taxonomy (NCBI): domain Eukaryota; kingdom Viridiplantae; phylum Streptophyta; class Magnoliopsida; order Asparagales; family Amaryllidaceae; genus Agapanthus; species Agapanthus africanus. The sequence continues at coordinate 23,460,992 of JASDDO010000016.1, forward strand.
AGAAGGAGACCCATCTCCAGAAACCCCACTTTGGGGAAGATCCAGGGCTCAAGAGGAGAAGCCCCCTTCATCAGCTTCAAAATATCTTAGGAGTTTAACTCCTCATATATATACATATATAAAAAATAATAAGTGCTCATTTCTGGGAGTACAACTCCCATTGTAGGGACCAAGTCCTTTTTGCCTCCCGAGCGCCCACGTGTCCGGCACGTGAGACACTAGCGCCCGAGCGTCCACATGCCTGGCACATGGGGCGCTAGCGCCCGAGCGCCCACGTGCCTGGCACATGGGGCGTTCGCGCTCTGGCGCTCAGGGCGTTAGCGCTCTGGCTCTCAGAGCGCTAGTGCCCAAAGTGCTAGCGCCTGAGCGCCCACGTGCCTGGCACGTGGGGGGCTAGCGCCCAAAACTCTAGCGCCCTTGCGCTCAAAGCGCTAGCACCCAAAGCGCTGGCGCTTTTTTCCCCACGCATCCTTTGGATGCTTTTTCCCTTTTTTTTATATATATGTATACACACACACACACATACTCCACGACACTGTCCCTGTTAGAAAAAAATTTCTAACGGGGCGCTGCCCTGCACCGCGCAAGGGGGCTGCTAGCCCCCTTGACCCTCAGCCCGCTATCCGGGTAGCGGGACCCCCGTAAAAACTCTGCGGGGCCCCCGATATATCCAAAACCCCCTTTGAAAACACAACACACATACACTGCACATTGAGTTCGCATGACCAGTTTGACCCGTCAATCGGAGGTTCTTTCGCTCCAAAGGCGAGGGGTAATTAACGGCAGCTTAGTCCACGGCTGCCGGAGATTCGGATCCCCGCAATCAATAAACCCCTACCTACCCTAGGAAGGGGAGTCTGTAATGCGCCTGACAAGCGCACGCGCGTTCCCATCTCAATAGGGTGACGAAAAACACCCTACATTGACGTCGCGTCTGCATCTTGCTGGAGTGAGAAGAAACGCCGTTATTGACACTATGTCTGCTGTAACGAGACGAGTGTCGAGGTGATCTCTAGGTTGTTTGTGAACCGTCGAGACCTGAAACTAGGGACTTTGCAATGACTCCACTTTGTTTTGACCCTGGAGTCTCTGTTGACATCGCGTCTGCATCCTGTTGGAGTGAGAAGAAACGCCGTTATTGACATTATGTCTGTTGTAACGAGACGAGATGGTCTCTAGGTTGTCTGTGAACCGTCGATACTTGGAACTAGGGACTTTGCAATGGCTCCGCTTTGTTTTGACCCTGGAGTCTTTGTTGACGTCACGTCTGCATCCGTTTAGAGTGAAAAGGAACGTCGTTGTTGACATTGCATCTGTTGTAACAAAACGAGTATCGAGGTGGTCTCTAGGTTGTTTGTGAACCGTCAAGACTTAGAACTAGGGATTTTGCATGGCTCCGCTTTGTTGACGTTGCGTCTGCATCCTGCTGGGGTGAGAAGAAACGCCGTTGTTGGCATTGCGTCTGCTGTAACGAGACGAGTGTCGAGGTGGTTTCTAGGTTGTTTATGAACCGTCGAGAGTTAGAACTAGAGATTTTGCCATGGCTCTGCTTTGTTGACATCGCATCTGCATCCTGCTGGCGTGAGAAGAAACGTCGTTATTAACACTGCGTCTGCTGTAACGAGACGAATGTCGGGATGGTCTCTAGGTTGTTTGTGAATCGCCGAGACTTGGAACTAGGGACTTTGCAATGGCTCCGTTTTGTTTTGACCCTGAGGTTGCTTGTTGACGTCGCGTCTGTATCCTGCTGGAGTGAGAAGAAACGGCGTTGTTGGCACTATGTCTGCTGTAACGAGACGAGTGTCGAGGTGGTCTCTAGGTTGTATTTGAACCGTCGAGACATAGAACTAGGGACTTTTCCATGGATCCGCTTTGTTTCGACCCTAGGGTCGTTTGTTGACGTTGCATCTGCATCCTGCCGGAGTGAGAAGAAACGCCGTTGTTGACATTTCTTCTGCTATAACGAGACGAATGTCGAGATAGTTTTTAGGTTGTTTTATGAACCGTCAAAACTTAGCTCTCCCTTTGATGGAGCCTGGTAGGAAAATATGGTTCCCTTTTCGTTGGTGTCCATGGATTGTATACAGCGGTTGATGTGGACTCATCTATAGGACAAAAGTTTCATTTTTTTTTTATTTCTTTCCGCGATGATCTATCATTTCAGCTTTTTATATCGCGAAAGTCGCGATTGCCCAATCATTTTGGATTTTTATCGCGGTGCCCAATCATTTCGGCTATTTCATATGTATATATTTTGCTAGCTGATTTTTATTGCAAGTTGCCCCATCATTTCAGCTATTTTATATGTATTTTTTGCTCGCTGATTTTTGTCGCGGGTATGGAACTTGAGAGCTAATACCAATCATGGTATCAACATCGCTGCGATTGGAATATTTTCAGGAGCGAGTCATCATTTGCAGTGAAACGACTTGAAAATTGACACCTGTTCAGGCATCAGCATCGCTACCACTGGAATTTTGTCAGGAGCGAATCATCATTTGCCTTGAAAGGACTTAAAAGTTGATACCAATTTAGGCATTAGCATCGCTACCACTGGAATATTGACAGGAGTGAATCATCATTTGCCTTTGCTGGTTTGAACGAAAGTGGCTTAGCAAACAGGGTTAAGGTCCTGTCGACTAGGCATTTTGACTATATATATGAGCCGTAGGGGTCTCATAAAAGGTTTTTTCCCTACGAGTCGTGTGGATCTCGTAGGTGTATTTTCTCCTTAGGAATCCTGAGGATCCCTAAGTGTGTGTTCTCTTATAAGTCGTAAAGATCTCATAAGAGTATTTTCTCCTTATAAGTCGAGAGGACTTACAAGTGTCGTTCACCATATGAAGACATCCCTCGTGATTGGTGGAACTTGGTGGGCGAAACATTTATTTGTGCCTGAGGACTGTATACAAGGGCCAGCATTGCACCGCCTGTAGGGCAACTTGGGGGATACGATGGCTTAAGAACAGGTCCAGGTCCCTGTAGCTTACGGCTTTGAATCGTATGAGCCATGCGGGTCTCATAGGAGGAGTTCTTCTTACGAGTCGAGAGGATCTCGTAAGTGAAAAATTTATGAGATTGCACCCTTTCGAGTTTTCACAAACTCACTGGTAACCCTGCTGTTTTTACTCACGGTGCCCTTTCGGGTTTTCATCCGTACCCATTTCACTTGTGGACGTACCATTTATTTTACAAGACTGCGCCCTTTTGGGTTTTCACAAGCTCGCTGGTAGCCCTGCTATTTTTACTCACGACGCCCTTTCGGGTTTTCATCCATGCCCATTTCGCTTGTGGACATACCTTTTTTTTTTACATGGGTTGCAGTCTTTGCCGTTGGAGCTTTGATTGCAACATAGATCCTAAGAGAAGATATCGCCGTATTTAGGGTGATGCGCCATGTTTGAGGCAGAGTACTAGTTTAGGGACATCTCGGTCCGTTATCGTCGTGTTTGAGGCGACACGCTAGTTTAAGGACATTCCGGTCCATTGTCGCCGTGTTTGGAAGCGATGGTTAGTTTAAGAACATTTCGGTCCGTTGTTGGTTTAGGAACATCTTGGTCCATTGTCGCCGTGTTTGGAGGCGATGGTTAGTTTAAGGAAATTTCGGTCCATGTGTCGCCATGTCTGGGGCGGAAATTCTGTTGGATACTACTTTTAGAGTTTTGACTCAGGAAGATAGCTAGTGGACACGAGCGTCATCGTCTATCGTTAACCTGAGTCATGACTTGTCAAGCGTTGTATTTCTTAAGGAACCGACCGTTTATTGGCCGGAAGGGTCTTTTTCCATGCATATCCATGAGCAAGTAGGCCCTACCTTGGTAGACCTTGTCTACGATGTACGGGCTCTCGTAGTTTGGCTCGAATTTCCCCTGTTTTGGACGGTTGGGGATCATAGGTCTTTTGACAACTAGCACGAGTTCGCCTTGGTGGAATGTTCTCGGCCTGGCTTTGCTCTTTTGAAAGGCTTCGATTAGCAGCCTGTCAATTAGGTCTTCTGACAGCTCTGGGGATTTTGGCGCCAGTCCTGCCCCAGTTCCTCTGCGTTGCTTTCCGACGCCGAGAGAGTTTCTTCGTTATTTAACAACGAATGAGAAACCATGTGGCAACTTGCTACATAATCTTCAGTTTCTCCCGACGAGCCATTTCCCTCATCATCGACACTATCTCCATTCTCAAGTATATGGTTGAGAAACTCTTCGAGGGTGACTGGGGTCCGCGCTTTCTGATTGTACTCTTCCAGCGCATTGATGTACCTTTACAGGTCCGTACGCTTTTCGTCAGGCTGCGTGGGCTTCTTGGTCTTCTTCTTTGCCTTCGAAGACTTCGAAGGCTTGGCCTGGAGGTCTTGCCCATCGTTACCAGTTTTCGGTAATGGGCGCGGTATAAGCATCCCCTCAATGATCTCGGGCTCTAGCGGGCTTTTTCATTTAATCGCTGGACATATTTGAAGATCCTTCAGCATCCTTTTAGTTTTAGCTGAAAGGACCACTTCCCAAGGAGCTTCTTCCACAAACGAGCATGATTCCCCCGACATGTCTACCTTTTTAGGAGTGTGCCTCTGTGGTGGGTTCACCCTCCAGTTTTCGGACAGCGCAAGCTTCCCTTGTTGGTACTGGTCCTCGACCCAGTTTTTGAAGACGTAGCAATTCTCAATTGGGTGGCTCACTATTCTGTGATAGGAGCAGAAGTTGGGATTGTTGACGTCACCGGGCTACAGTAGATGTCTCGGATCCGGCAGTGTGATGAGTTTGTTGCGCACTGCCAGTTCGAACAGTCTCCTCATTTTATCACGAGGAAATGAGTAAGCACGTCCTAACTTCTCTTCGGGGGATTGGCGCGGGTGCGCGTTGCTTTGGCGAGCAACCGGTTTCAGGTCGCTCGGCCGTTGTTGAGTGTTGGCAACTAAGGCCGCTGTCCCTTTACCCTTTACATTCCGATGGTCCATTTTTGAAAAGGGAGGCCTGTGGCCCATCTGGTCCATTTGGGCCAGCTTGTCGATCAAAGCCTGGAAGGTGGTCGGTTTAAAGAATGTCATGAACTGAGACACAGTCGCCTGAGGATCGAGGGTCCCTATGAATATGCCCACGGCCAGAGCTTCTTCAATGCGTTGTTCGCATTTCGACCATAGGTTCCGCCATCGAATTGCGTATTGAACCCAGGTCTCTTCTGGCTTCACCCTGGCATTAATTAATGCCGTGATCGGGGTGCGCTCGCTTGCGCTGGCGAACCGCTGCGTGAATAGCAACTCCATTTATGTGAATGTTTTGACGGAGTCATTTGGGAGCTCCGAGTACCCTTCAAACGCCGTCTCTGACAAGCTGCCAACAAATTGGCGAAGCAGCAATTTGTCGTCGCCTCCAGTATTGCCGCATAAAGCTCTGAACCGAGCGACGTGCTGATGCGAGTTTCCTGTCCCCTTATACATGTAGAACTTGGGGATCGTATATCCCGGCGGGTACTTGATTTGATCGTACCAGCCTGGGTACGGTCGCCCGGTCTTGACAACTTGGCCAGCCGCTTCACTTGCCTGATGAGCTCGTATTAGTTGAGCTATGTAGTCATCGAGGGCAGCCTTGGAGATCATCTCCTCCCTGGCTATCGATAAAGCTGGAAGAGGGTTTGATGTTTCCCCTCTGTCTTCCTTGATGATTATCGGTGGGTCTTCCGCTGGAGGTTCTAGCTGAATCAGCATTCCAACCATGTCTTGGAACAGGAGCGCCATTTGTTTTATATTAGTCGCTTGTTCCGCGGCCTCCTTATCCTTTCTCTCTAGCACCCTTCGCAAGAACTCCGTATCAGTCTCCTGCTCCTGGCACTGGTCGGACGCTGCTTCCGGGCTTTCCTTCTGCACGGTGAGTGCTGCCATTTTCGTCAGCATCTCCTGGAGCTTTTGTTGCTGCTCCTGAGCTTTCGTTAACGACTGAGTTTGCGGCCGATGACTCTCGAAAGCATAGCTCTCCTATTTTCCAGAAGCCATGTAAACTGTGTGCACGATCATTGTCCCAGACTTGGGGCATTTGGATCCCTCACCTTTGGGATTCGCCGCCGGAGGTGGGAGGTTCTCCAGCCTTCTCTTTTTGTTAGAAGACGAAGTCGAAGGAGCCATTGTGACCGGCGCCTGTGTGAAAGAAGTCCCTTACCGTATGGTGGAGAGATAATTTTCCTCTTGTCGAACCTTCATTTTCTCCGGTTGACGATAGTGGTTTTTGTTGATCATAGAGTCCTGGACTTTCCGCCATACCCTGTGGATTTGGGAGGAGAACCGTTGAGGGGGATGCTCCGGCTTTGCCTGCTTCATGCTTTGGTGGGGTAGATTTCTTCAGCACTGTGGTTGGGGGGTTCCTCCGTACCCTGCTAAGCGGTTCAAAGCTGTTCCCAGTTGGAACAGCGACGTCAACTTCCACCGTTGGAGCTGGTGGAGTAAGTCCATAGGGGGAGTTGCCCCCAGCTCTTCTCACCCAGCGCCAGTGGCGATGTTGAGCATGTCTTGCCGATGGGACCACCTCAATTGTGGAAGCAGCTCCGTCGTGCCCCCTGCTTTGGTTAGGGGCTACTGCTGGTGCCAGCCTGTTGAAGACTGACATTCGTTGAGATGGAACGACCAATCTTTCGAAGGCCGACTTTCTGGTAGGGGAATCTCTTTCGATGACTTTGCCCATAGCAGGAGTTGGAACGGCCAATCTTGCGAAAACCGATCTTTTAATAGGAGAAGCCCCTTTGAAGACTTCACCTACCGGAGCTGGAACGGAATCCGTTCCGGGATAACCCCTTCAGGTATTGCGAGCCTCTTTGCGGGCCTACTTGAGCTTTGGCTCAGTCTGTTGGAGACTGATGTGGCGGACTTGGATGACTCGTTGAGAGGGGCCGTGGTAGTTGCAAGTCGATCGAAGACCGACTTTTTTAGAGCTTCCTGTGATGGTATTGGGGTGCTGAAACTCGCTGGCGGGAGCATGGTCTCGAAAAACAATCCAGTGGTGGCCTGAGTCACCTGCCCCATCGGCATTGAAAAGATGGAGGCCGTATTGGGCCCGTATGTCACTCCTCCAGCGGGGATGGAGCGGGAGTTGTTGTTGCAGGTACACTTGGAAGCCATTGATCTTGTTTTCTCTACACGAGAACAAGACACTAAATCTTAGTACCTCGAATCTAGGGGCAACCATAGTCAACCGCGATTTGTTCGCGAACACGACACACGAAGTATGGAGTGGAAAGAGGAAAAGGTCCCATAGGGCATGCCAGAATCTGTTCACCGCCGAAAACAGAGACAGACCGCGTATGTCGCCTTGCCTTAATTGGGGGAAGATGCTATTTAGATTTATCTGTCCACCTCTCCGAAGATGCCAAGTTGATTTATGGCACCGTGTCTTGGAGGTTTGGATGGATACGGCCGTTGTAGCAGACTTCGTTTGCGAGGGTTTTTTGAATGTGGGGACGCTCTTCCCTGCAGGCGCAAGCCTCTACAGTTAATTACGTTATCGTATCGCAATAACCACTTTCTCCTGCTCCAGAAGTTCATTTCATGTCATGTGTATTTGTTTTATTTTCAGCGCTCATATGCTTTACATATGAGCGCCAACGTGTTTAGCACATGAGGCATGTTTGTCTATTAGTTGTTTTATTTAGTTTATTTTCAGCGTTCATATGCTTTACATATGAGTGCTTACGTGTTTAGCACGTGAGGCATGTTTGGCCATTAGTTATTTATGTTCGGCGCTCATATGCTTTGCATATAAGCGCTAATGTGTTTAACACGAGGCATGTTTGGCCCTTAATTGTTTGTTTTTCTCCCCTTTTTTTTATAAGGGAACAAGTAGCTTTTAGCCAAAAAATTTGGAGGGAACAATCATCGATATCATTTTTAACCCACGTAACTTCACGATCAGCCGAAGACAATCCGTCTTTTGAAACAGACGGTTGGAGCACTCAAAGTCTTCTCCCTTCTTCATCATCATCGCTTTCGTCTATACGATCCTCGAATTCTGGGACATCGTAAACATCCCTGAGTTTCCAACGGTATACGACATTCTATCCCGGATGCTTCAAACACTATGAGTAGTATACTTGGAACGCTTGATTCAGAAAGATAAATGGATCGTTCTGACAGTAAAATCGAAGTGTGTTCACACTAGTCAATCCATATTCATCTTTCCAAGTTCCGAGATTGTTTCTCCACTTATCCATATCGGTTTGTGTATCGTACCAAATATACTGAAATATATAAAACGGTTCTGATCGTCTGAGATATTGGATGCCAAATATGCAATTTAAGTATCCATAATAAATCACACCATCCGATCTTACCGTCGCAATTCCACTATTCTGAGTGGTTCGAGATATTTCTATGTCCTTAACTTCAAATTTGTATCCAAGGACACCGAATCTTTTATAATATGCAACCTCCATACTAGGAAACTGAGTTAAACATCTTGAATCTCTCTCTAATGATGCAAACAAGTTCGGATCGTGGATCTGACAAAATAAATTTTACGGCAAATACATAACGATATAAGTTTAGATTAAGACTGGTAGCAATAACATGTTATTCGAACAACTTATATGATCTGCAACCCAATCGCAAAAATTATCCTGATGACATTTTTCCAATCGTTCATCATTCCAATCAGGATACCTCTCACATACCTCATTAATATGAATTCTGTTCTCAACAATAAATTATGATATTAATATTATATCATTTCATACACACACAAATACAAATATAACAATTAATCCAAAAAACTCACTCTTTAATTTCTTCAAGACATACGCTATTGAGGAGAATAAACCGATATATCTTGTTGATAAATATATTATCTACTCTCTTATAATCAGTTTTACCATATGGCCCGTCCTGAATTCTCCGAGGCCGGTTAAGTTTCGTCTCAATGTTCTCGTCCAGATAGCGGGAACAAAATGTGGTTACTTTATCTAGAAGATAACCTTGCATGATAAAATCCTCTGGTCGATTTCTATTGCGTATATACTTTTTTAGAGTGTAGAGGTACCTAAAGAAAAATATGTTAAATAAATAAATACAGGCATATAGGACAATAATAATTTTACAAATTGCGTGAAACAAAAAATTCCACATACCTTTCGACGGGATACATCCATCGATATTGTACCTGTCCAGCTAACTTAGCCTCGGTTGCAAGATAAACCGTCAGGTGTATTATGATATCGAAGAATGACGGTGGGAAAATATGCTCAAACTTGAAAAGTATTAATTGAATAGAATTTTCTAGATTCTTCAGCATCACAACATCCAGGGTTTTAGCGCACAATTCTCCAAAAAACCAACAAAGGTCATTGATTACTAGACCAATCGATTCGAGAAAGAAAGTCCTGAGGGCTATTGGGAGAAGGTTCTCCATAATAACATGGCGATCATGACTTTTCAGCCCATCGATCTTGCTTTTCATAATTTTTATCTTCTTGCTAAATGATCCTGAGAAACCTGTGGGAACTTTCAAATCATGCAACACCTACAGAAAGCTTTCCTTCTCCGGTTGTGACATATAATACGCGGTATTGGGAAGTACAAACTTACATGATTTACCTGCTATCGGTTTAGGATGCAATTCACTTCTAATTTCCCAGTCCTGAAGATCCATCCGAGCACGGAGGTTGTCTTTCGATTTTCCGTCTTTACAAAGAAGCAAGTTGAGTACATGCTCGGATACTCACTTCTCTATGTGCATAACGTCCAGATAATGATGCGCTAACTTTGTTGACCAGTACGGAAGCTCGTAGAAAATGCTTAACTTGTTTCAGTATGATGGTTTGACCTGTTTTGCCGGATCTATCCTGAAGGTCACATTATTGTAGCCATCCCACTGAGCAGTCACGGCCTCTCCGGACAGTGAGGTTGGAGGCCCAAGAAGCTTCTGATGACCATTAAAGTGAGCAGTGTCTAACCTGTAGGGATGGTCTAGTGGCAGGAAACGCCGATGACCGCAATAACAAACCTTCCTGCTAAAATTCAACCATCTCGATGTTGTATATAGATGGCAATAATGGCATGCTTTGTGACCATGTACGGACCAACCTCATAGCATTCCATACGCAGGAAAGTCATTAATTGTCCACATTAAAGCTGCACGCATTGTGAAGGTTGTATCTGTGTTTACATCGTAAGTCTCTGCACCATCAATGAATAAAGATTTTAACTCATCGATCAAAGGTTGGAGATAGACGTCGATATTGTTTCCCGATGAGTTTGGTACGTCAATAAGAAGATGCATCATAAAGTAGGATTGATCCACAGCCAACCAAGACGACAGATTATAAACTATCATTACAACGGGTCATGTGTTGTGGTTTCTGGCCATATAGTTGAATGGGCAGAAGCCATCACTAGCGAGTCCGAGTCTGATATTGCAAGAAACACTTCAGAATATTTCGTGTCTCCTATCGAAACCCTTCCATACCGGTGAATCTCTTGGATGACTCATTTTTCCATCTTCACTTGGAGCAGCACGGTAATACCAAATCATTGCCTCGGCTGTTTTCTTACACCTGAATAATCTCTGCAGCCTCTGTGTTATGGGAAAGTATCGTACTATCTTGACATGTATATCGGGCTTCTTATCAGATTCTTTCGGCTTATACTTGGCCTCTCCGCATGTTAGACACTCTTTCAAATCTGAATTCTCTTTCCGGTACAACACGCAAGCTTTAGAACATGCATGAAACTTCTCACATTTCAGACCTAAATCAGATATTATCTTCTGGGCTTCGTACCAGATATCGGGCACGTTATTTCCCAGGGGAATAGAATTTTTCAAGAACTTCAGAAGTATCGTGAATGACTTGTTGCTCCATCCATTTAGGCACTTAATCTGGAAGTTGAACGAACCATGATAGAGTGGAATACTTTGCATTCTCATAAATTGGTCTTCTAGTATCATTCATGAACTTTTCATACTTATCTGCACGAGGTCCTTGACCGGAAGGAATGCCATCTTCGGTAGGAATACTATCACCTAGGGCGGCCTCTACCATATTCTACATTTCTTCTCCTGTAAAGAAGTTATCGTCTTCTTCTTCTGCCGCATTACTATCTTCTCTTTCTTCTTCTGCTGCATTACCGTCTTCTTCTTGTCATTTCCCGTAATATAGCCAAGTTGTATAAAGTCTAGTAAAACCATTTTTAACGATGTGAAGCTTTACGATTTCTACCTTCTGCCAGAACTTATTCTCACATCTACGCACGGGCAAAGAATCTTCTCTAACACGATCTTATTATGTGCGCGTGCAAATTCAATGAAAGCAACAACTCCTGCGACAAACTTAGATTGCTTGCGTTGTTGCCAATCCACGTACATCCAGTCCTTGACTCTGATGTACTCATGGGCCATGTTAGACTGTATAACATATAAATTGTAGGTTATGGTGACTATATTGAGAAATCTAAGAATGAGATGGTTACTGACAAAGAAAAAAATCCGTAGAGGCAAGTTTGTCGTTGAAAATAATAAATTATCGATAAACAATTAGATTTGAAGATACCTAAGTATGAGTTGTATTCTGTGTATGTGTGTTTTAATTTATGATTTCGCTTAAGTGTAAGGTTGTTAGTGTGTATGTGCTTTGTGTGTGCGTTTGTTGTGTATTCGTGTTGTATGTGTGTATTTCGGATGTCGGGGGTAAGGCTTCTATCCCATTAAGAATGTATAGAGCAGACACCCATTCACTTGTGCTTTCATCCATTTCGAGTAAATTTCGACAGTACCTTCCCGTTATTCTCCGAGTACACTGTAATAGAATAGATAATCATTTCAATGTTGTGAAACAACGTTGAAATGAATATCTTATTTATCTTTGTACACGGAGAACCGGCGGAAAAGTACCGACGAAATAACTCGAAATGAATGAAAACACAAGTGAATGCAGGTGTTTGCTTTATACATTCCTAACTTGTTCACACTGGACAAATCTATCGGTTATCATATGATTGAATCTTCTCATCATATAGACTACACGACGGTTGTTATCACCGAACTATACCGTCTGATATTTAACAACCTTCGTATAGTCCTATGTCACGATGAATATCGAACGTATGTTAACCGATAGACGGGGACTAAGTCGCGCTTTGATTTTCACATATGAATATCGACGAGAATATGAAAGTTTCGTATTATCATCGAGTATCATATATTGGTTTTAACTTGAACATTTAACTTGAATAGGTTTTACGTTTACGTTTCGTTTTTAAGGGTTTGAAGTTTTTAGTTTAGGCTAAGGTTTTTTTACGTTTATGGTAAAATTTTACGTTTACGTTATCATCGAGTATCTTACTGAACGAACTAGTGCACCTTAAACCCTAACCCTACTTAACCCAAATTAACCTAAATTAACCTTAATCATCATCCTAACTCAAATTATCCCTAATTAACCTAAAATTAAGCTAATTAAACAAAATTAACCCTAATCAGCACCCTAACCCAAATTAACTCTATTTTATGTAATTAACCCAAATTAACCCTAACCCTAATCCTAATCATCGCCCAAACCCAAATTAACCCTATTTTACCTAATTAACCAAAATTAACCCTAATCGTCACCCAAACCCTAACCCAAATTAACCCTATCCCAAACCACCCTAATTAATCTAATTAACCCTAATCATTACCTACTCTATTTTACCTAATTAACCTAAATTAACCCTAATAATCACCCAAACCCTAACCCTAATCCTATTTTACCTAGTTAACCCTAAGCCTAACCCTAATCATCACCCAAAGCCTAACCCTAACCTAAATTAACCCTCAATTAAGCCGTCCCTAATCCTATTTTACCTAATTAATCCTAATCATCACCCAAAATCTAACCCTAACCCAAATTAACCCTAATTATCCCGGCCTGGTAACCCTAATCCTAACCCTAACCCTAAAATCAACAACAATAACACCAATTTTAAACAACAAAATTATAAATTAAAATCAAAATTAACCCACTGCTGCTGACGAGTAAAGTTCCTCGAGGAGGTGGAGAGCAAGACTTCGATGAGGTGGAGGAGACCGGAAAGATAGAGCTCGAAATGGTGGAGGCGGCTACGATGACGATTGGCGGCGACGAGGAACTCCACGACAAGCTCGATCGACGGCGATGAAGGAAGAACTCGGCGATGAGAAAGACGGCGACGAGAGTGCGATGGCGACGATGGACGAGGATGGACAACGATGCCTGTGGCGCGGGTTGGTGGTAAATTATGGGAAACAGTGGGAAAATTCTTAGCTTTATTTAATTTTAAAATAACCCTTTTTTACCTCTACAGATTAATCCGTATGGCTCTCTTTTACGGTACCGTAGGGTCAAATAAAGACATTGCATTTTAATATTTTTTAATTTATTTATGCCCCTACAGATTTAGCCGTAGAGGCAAATAATGCCCCTCCGGAGTAAACCGTAGGGGCAATAAAATGTTGCCCCTATGAATTTTTCTATCCGTAGGGGCAACCCGTCATTGTAGCAGTGACAATTTAGTTCTTTCTTTCTCATGACACAAACATCAAGTGCATGTATGGAAGAAATTTTTCTTAATATATAGCATTGCCATTTGGGTTTCTTGTTTGGAAATGGAAGGAAAGAGAAATAAATATTAACAAATTTAACTTGCTACAGTAAAATTCTAGCAAAAAGATAAGAGAACTACTGCCCCATGGGAAAAGGACTTGGAAACTCTACTATTATTGTCTGCTATTTCAGTGTTATTATAGTATCCTAGTCATGCATCTCACAACAATAAAACGCCAAACTCACTCTTTCACAGTTGGATTTTGATAGCAATCAATTAAGCAGGGAAAAATAATAGCAAAGACCCAAATCCATGTGAGAGAGAGAGAGAGAGAGAGAGAGAGTTCGAAAACTTTAGGAAGAAAGATATGCATGGTATATTCATACATAGAAGACTCAACAAGCTCTAGCAAATATCAAACCAATACTCATATCACACCTTAATTAGCTATTACAAGAAACCACCTACATTGTTGTATTTCCCCAAATTAACTACTCAAAAAACAAAAAATAAACCTCAAGTATAATTTAAAAAAGAAAACAAAGAAACCTCCTAACTAAGTCAGTTAAAAATTAAAAAATAAAAAGATAGTTCATAATATATATATATATATATATATATATATATATATATATATATATATATGTCACCACACATACTCAATGCATGAGATGCATCACAATTCATTAATCTTGCTCAATCTCAGAGGAAGGTTCCTCCTCCTCATGATCAAAGCAATTGATCCCATAAGCCTCATGCCCTTGCCCAAAGGCCTTGATATGATCCTTCAAGCTCCTCTTGTGTTTGAAATCAGAACCACATATACAATACCAAAGCTTGCCACAATTCTTCTCATGAGTCCTCCAGTCTCCCCTCACCGCGAAGGCCTTGCTGCATTTCCTACACATGAAAGGCTTGATCCCATGCTTCCTCTTGTAATGAGTCTGAAGGGTTCTGAAGTCCTTCAGTGGCTTCGATCTCGGATGGTCTATGTTGTTCCGGCATCCGGGAGAGCAGCAGTAGCAAGGGAGGCGCAGCATTGCCGTCGGCTGGATGCCTCGGAGCGACTCGGGGCCTTTTCGGTATTGCGATCCATGGCCCCACATATGCATCTGTTTGATAATTATATAGAAATGAGATTTAATTTATCGACCTAGCCAGATAAAATATTTCATTGAAAGCGACTCGGATAAGCATTTTCAGAAAAATTCACCTCTTCAGAAAAAAAATATGTACTTAGAAATATGTTAGATATGTAAATCATAACAAAATGTTTATGTCGTTATCTTTTCAGTTAAAAGGCTGAAAAACTCTCTTTGTACTCATGCAAGTTAAATTCCATCATAATATTAATTTTATAATGTGGGAAAATTAAAGACTCTATAGGGCTATAGGAGTGAGTAGGGAAACATTAAGAGTATGGCATTGTCTAGGCTTAGCAATCCATATTTTTCAACTTTACATAAGATTCAATCTATAATTTGGCATACATACATATGCATGGTTGTTAAACAAGAAGAATGAAGATTAGGGTTTGTAGGAGACATCATCCAAATTTACATGAAAATATTTTGTAACAACACTATGCTATTTCCTTTACACTAGCTAGTTACATAATTTTTACACTCAAAAAAGAATGCACAAGTGTTTAAATATAAAACTTAGTGTAACTATCTTTATTAATTAAGCATCAACAAGGTTTTGATACATAATAAAACATGAAAAGAATAGTTGTACATGCAAGAATTTAACTAACTGCGGTTGGTATTTGCCTTGGCCAGTCAAAATCTTGGAAGAAAGAAGTCATGAAGATTAAAGAAGCATGGAAGAAAGTTATGTGAGAGAGAGAGAGAGAGAGAGAGAGAGAGAGTAATTATGTAAAACTTCATGAATGAAGAGGTGTAGGCTAGTGTTTTGGGGGTCAGGACTACTGCAGTGAGTGCAGAAGATTTTGAGGAGAATTGTTCTTTTTATCTTTGTTTCTTTAATAAAAAAAACTTTTAAAGATCATCTGAGAAAGAAACTGAGAAATACTTTTTCAGTAATTTCACAGCAACCAATGCATCACAACAACTAAAAAAAAAAAAACTCTCAGAGTGCCCCAAAAAGTGTAATCTCTCATACTAGAACATTGCCTATGTCTAGTTCAATCACATATAAAGAAGATGTACTCAAAAATCTCATTGCAACCCATTGATCTATGTTCTTTCATCTCTCATTGAGGGGGAAAAAAATTCAAATCATTAACTTATCGAACCAAAAATTTAAGTGTTATTATGACCATACAACACATCAAATTTATCAAAAATCTTAAAAATCGAATAGGCCGTGTTGCGATCTTCTTCTCAACAAAACTGCAAGACCTAAATATATAATATGTAATAGTAAGGATATATATTTAGAAACAAGACTAACTAACGTAAATCATGGAATAATTGAAGCAAAAATTAAGTTGTTATATATTAGAAGAGAGGAAAGGGGAGGGGGGGGGGGGATAATATTTTTTGAAGGGGCATAAAAAATAATTGACCTGCATGTTGTTATATCTATTGAAGGTCTTGAAGCAAACAGGACAAGAGAACTGAGTTGGACCTATGAGGATCTGAGAAGGGGTAGGGATCCAATACTGCCCTTTATTGAGTCTCCCTATAGTAGTAGTATTAATAGTTGTTGTTGTAGGGTTGTAGTAGCCCAAAGCAACATCACCATCACTCTCCTTATCTTCTTCATCTTGAGTTTGATCTTGGGTTGTTGAAGAAGAAGATACCCTTGAGATGAAATCAACTGCACTAGGGTTTGGTGGCCCTATATGAAGAGCAACTGTCACTTCTTCATTGATAGCATCATCATCATGATCATCATATAAGCCCTTGTTCTTCTTCTCACTTGTAGTTATACTATCTCTTTCTTCTTGATCATTTTCTTGGTGCCTTCTTGGGCTTAGGCTAAGGAGAGGGAGGGCTTCTCTCAAAGGAGGAGAAGGTGGTGAAGATTGATACGAGTGAGAATTGTTGTTGTTTGAGTAGGTATAGTTGACGTTATAGGAGGGGATAGCAAGAGGAGGAGGGTTTGAAGAGAAATTGTTGGGGTAGTAATTGAAGAGACCCTTGAAGAAATTGCTATATGGGTCTCCCATGGTTGAAGATGAAATGAGAGGGGAGATGAGATTGTTGTGTTATAAGAGAGGATGATCCCAAATGTGTAGAGGAAAGTGAGTAAATTATTCACCAAATAGAGGAGAGAGAGAGAGAGAGAGAGAGAGAGAGAGAGATGGAGGAGAATAAAAGGGGAGAGAGATGGGAGAAAGCATGAAAAATTAAGTCTCACACCAACCTACTCTAAGGAATATAGAGGAAATTTATTTACTTGGAAAGTAAAATTTTAACACAAAGACAAAAGGTTAGAAACTAGGGTTAAGATGATGTCTCCCACTCATTTTAGGTGAGGTGTGAGAGAGATGTTTTCACGTTCCTTTAGTTAGTTATTAATTTATGTTTATTTAAGAGAGAGATGGAGGTTTGTTTTCTATGATGCTCTATATTGGCGACCTCGCAGATCATGTCGTGTGGCAGATGACTTGTCCCATAGCTCAGAAGAAAGAGCCCGCATGGGCCGACCATGCCACCTCTGTACCCGACCTGCAAGCACAGGCTGGCTCACCTCAGAGCCCCCTGCAAATTGGCTTTCGCGGCCTCTCAGCTCGCCCCCGAGCAACCACAGGACCAAAATACCGCGCCCCCCCCCCGCTCGTTCCCGAGCTCTCCTGCCGAGGCCTTCTTCCTCGGTCCCTCCGACCGAACAACCCCACCACTCACAAGCGTAATCGCCGCTCCGCAAATCTCGCCTTGTGCAGATTCTCCGCCGGCAACATCCCACGTTCCACGCCATCATGATCCCCATTAACGGGCGATCCGCACGTTATGCGGGCGTGACGTCGGGAGCGTAACTGCCGGCGAGATTCTCGCGTCTGCTGCTGCGTGCTGCCACCACTATATAAACCCCCATCACAGAGGGGTCAAGTAAGCTTTTTTCACCCCACTTAGCCGTTACTCTGCTCGGATCTTGTGCTAACTTGATCGTCGGAGGGTCCTCGGTGGTACCAAACCACCCCAGGACTTCTTTGCAGGTACTCGGCGCAGACTCCTCAAAACCACCAATCTCCTCAAAACCCATTGAGACCCACACGCAACAGGAGATCACCTCCGAGATCCACCGAGAGATCGACGGAAGACAACATCTAACGGAGACCCGAAAAGGACGTCCATCAGATGGCGCCGTCTGTGGGAACACGAAACTCCATAAAAAAACAAAGTTGGCCTTCCGATCTCCATCCACATGGCAAGCGATCACCCTAAAGATCTAAGTACCAGCCGCCGCCTCCCCCTCATCGGAGGCACGGATGGACCTCCTCCGGCGACCGTCATCAACGCCCTCGCCGGCCGAATAGATCGACTGCAGTCCCTCGTGGAGGCGTTCGTCCGCGTCCAAACGGCCGGGCCAGGGCCCCATATCGCCGCTCCTTCGCCACCAGAAGACTCTGCCCTCGTCGGCACAGCTGACCACCGGCAGGCTAAAACCCATGGCCACAGATCTCACGGGCCGATACCCCCTGAGGCCTGCTGGGCGCCCCACAGCTCCACACCAAGATCCGCAGCCAGAGTGCCTCGCCTCGAGCCTCCTCGCGACCCTCACCCCCCTGAGGAGATGTCGGTCACCTCGCCTGTCCCCAGGCATGACCGACACCCCCTTCCCCGACGAGGTCGCACAGAAGGGGCTCGCCACGGCGGATCGAGGGCCACCTCTCCCGGGGATCTGAGGAACCTCATCGAGAGGAACCGGGGCCGCGCCCAGACGAAGATCTCCCACAGCAGAGGCCCGGGATCGCAAGGCGCCGAATCCTCGGGGTACCACTGCCGACTCGACGCCCTCGAGAAAAAGATCGAGGGCATGTGCCGAGAAGGTCACCTTTCGGGCGACGGGGCTAAGTACGTCGCCGACTCGTTCACCAAACCGTTTACCGAGGAACTGCTCGCTATCTACGTCTCCTCACGCAACAAGCCCCTGAAGGTCTCTCTATTCGACGGGAAAACCGACCCGAAAGACCATTTAGATGCTTTCACCACGGGGATGAGTTTCCAGGACCATTCCGACGCCGCCCAGTGCAGGGCCTTCCTAGCCACCCTCATCCGCTCTGGTCAGGACTGGTTCCGAGGACTCGAGCCTCGCTCAATCTCGACCTTTGATGAGCTGGCTACTCAGTTCCTCGGCCACTTCGTCGGCAACTGTCGGCAGAAGCGCACGGTCGACTACCTCTTCACAATTAAAAGCGGGGACAAGGAGACGTTCAAAGCATACGTTACCCGCTTCTACAACGCCCTCCTCGAGGTCTTCGAGCACCAGGACGAAACTGTCATCACGGCCCTCAGATCTGGTCTTAGGCACAAGGAGTGGTTGCGCTCCTTCGCATTGGCGCAGCCTAAAACCATAGCCGAGGTCAAGGCGTGGACTGAGCGTGAGGTCCAGCTGGAGTCCGAGGTGAACGCGAACCTCTCTCGAGCAGAACGGTCCGACCAGAAGAAGAGGGCTCGGGAAGAGAGGCCGAAGCGTCAGCAACCCTACCACCCGAAGTTCCAAGAGTACACCCCGCTCAACGTTTCCCTCGCAGTGTTACTAGAGGAGGCCCAGGTAAAGGGGTTCTTCAAGTTCCCTCCAATCCCGTGTCAAGCCTTGAAGCGAACCCGGGGCCCTTACTGCACCTTCAACCGGACGCTGGGCCACGCCACGGAGGATTGTATGCTACTCCTGGACTACATCGAGGAGCTCATCCTATCGGGGTACCTCGCCGCCTACTTGAGGGATAAGTGGCAGGGCGACCGCGAGCAGGAGCAACGTCCCCTTCCCGCCGAGCTGACCATCGGCCAGATCATGCTCGTTTCGGTAGATGACCAGTCTAGAGACCAGGGAGCCCCATACCCGGTGCCGAGCACGGAGACCAACAAGCCTCCAAGGAGCTCGGGTCACACTAATAAGGTCATCTATTAGCATGTACTTTTTTTAGGTCAATGTAAACTCTTCCTAGGGTCTGTTTTAAATTTCATAAAAATCAATGGAACATTGCGAAAAAGAAGGAAATGTCTCATTTATTCAAAAAGGTATTATGGGCTCCTCAGCCATACATACAAAAAAAGATAAAATTACAGCAGCGGGGGAAGGGGGTGCAGAGAGCACTGCTCATGATACTCAGTAAAGATCTCCGCCAGCCGAGGTCTCGCGAGATCCGGCCTCAGCCCTCGATTCCCCCCGCGCGCGTTGATCTCGAGTCTCAGTTCGTAGCACTCACGGAAGAGCGCCACTGAGCGAGTCAGCCGACTCGCGGAGATCAGGCCGAAGCGCCTCAGAGACCGCAGCTTGCCCACGGCCTCGTCGTAGAGCTGCTCGGATAGGGGGTTGTAAAGCCCCGGCGACGCCCTCCAGATAGAGTACATTAGCAGCTGCAGCAGGGGGAGCGCCGGGGGAGCAGCCGGCCGAAGTGGTCTTCAATGCTCCCATAGACCAATTGCACCGTGTCCTCGGTGTAGTTCTGATCATAGAGGTATACGTCTTCGAAGTGGATGATATCGGGGATGGTAAAGAGGAAGTCTTCCATTCTCAACGACCTGTTTACGAAGGACCAGTGCTCTCTCAGCCTTATATAGCCCACTGCGCCCCAACGGAACCCAACAGTCGCCCGTTTTCGCATACAAAGTCGCTACCATGTGGTAATCATTGAGCCTCCTCTGGCAGAATAAAAAAGACGCGACTCTGGCGCTTTGCCTCCCCGCGCATTCAATGCGCATGCTACGCGCATGTTCGCCGCGACCGTTCCTGTTCCCCATACCTGCCACGGGATGGTCGGGCAAAACCTCATGAAGAGTCGGCCAAGCATCTACCATGCTCGGTCATCCTTGGCCGGTAGCTTCCCTACACGCAACGCCGGGGATCAAAACCCTCGCCGAGAGGCAACCGCACAGCTTCACTGCCCGGTTATCCACTATTAAAAAAGGGGTTTGCCTCTACGGATTACGAAATCCGTAGGGACATATTTCGTTTGGCCCTACGGACTAATCCGTAGGGCCTTAAGGTTGCCCCTACAGTTCTTACATATTAATTTAAGAATATTAAATCATAAATTGTTGTTTTCCCTTACGGAGCCGCAAACTAAGAACCTACGGATTTATCCGTAGGGGCATGTAAATAGGGATTTAATTAAAAAGGCACAGATCGATCCCTACGCTCATTATCTTAATTATTCTCGAAGTCGCGCACGAACCCAAAATCCCAAAATCCTCGTTCCCGCCGATCGCCAAATCTCTCGTCGCCGTTTTCGTCGTCGCCAGCGCAGGCCGTTTCGTCGTCGCCACCGCCTGGTTCTTCCTCGTCGCCGTTTTCGTCGTCGCCTCCGTTTCGTTGTCGCCACCGATCGATCGTCTCCTCCACTGCACAGGTAATTAAATCTTCAATTAAAGAAATTTTTGATTATTTTAGGGGTTGGGGTTGGGGTTGCGGTTGGGGTTCGGCTGGGGTTGCGGTTGCGGTTGGGTTCAGCTAGGGTTGCGGTTGGGGTTGGGGTTAGGGTTAGGGTTGGGGCTGGTGCTGGTGCTGGGGTTGCGGTTGGGGTTAGGGTTAAGGTTAGGGTTGGGGTTCGGCTGGGGCTGGGGCTGAAAACAATGGATCTTGCTTAAGTTATATTTTCAGTTGTAGAAATTTTATTTGAGGTGTTACATGAGATAGAATAACTTAGTTATAATTTCAAACAATTATAGCTATATTTTTCAGTTGTAGATTGTTAAACTAGTTAATAAATAGGCAAGATATCGTTAAGTAACTTATACGATTCGAAGTTCAGCCGTAGACTTCGAGACTAGTTGATGCGCAAGTAAAACATTGTAATATTTGAGAGAAGTAAACAGTATGAAAACAATGGATCTTGCTTAAGATGCTAAAAGTTCGTAGGAAAACCCTAGGTGAGAGAAGAAAGGGGAATCAAAACTTCAAACATAGAATTTAATTCTCAAATCTAAGAGTTTAACTCTTCTGCACAAAAGAACTTAGTTCTTCTTCTGGTTGAAGATCTGCACAGAGCACATCTCCCCATAGGATGAGAATTTAATTCTCATCGGGTTGAGATCTTTCCATGCAGATCCAAAACTTAGAGGGGGAATTGAGTTTAGAGAATTTAATTCTCCCAAAACAAAGTTAGGGTTTAACCCTATATGAGAATTTAATTCTCCCAAAATTATAGGAATTTAATTCCTTCAAGATGAAACTAGGGTTTAACCTTATATGAGAATTCAATTCTCCAAAAATTATATGAATTTAATTCCTTCAAGACAGAACTAGGGTTTAACCCTAACTGAGAATTTAATTCTCTCAAATTCACAGGAATTTAATTCCTCTTAAAAAATGAAATTAGGGTTTCACCCTTTACAAGAATTTAATTCTTTTATATATATGGGAATTTAATTCCTCTAAAAGAAAATTAGGGTTTAACCCTATATAAGAATTTAATTCTTTCAGGAATTTAATTCCTCCAAATCATGATCAGGGTTTAACCCTACAGAGAATTTAATTCTCAAAATAAAATAAGGAGACTTAAAAGATCTCCATGCATGCAAAGAGCTAGGGTCACTTGCCCCACGTGACCCCTGAAAAGATCCCCACAAATGAGAAGGATTTAGCCCTAAGGCAATACCTCATGTGATCCTTTGTCAGTAACTATCTCGTTCTTAGATTTCTCAATATAGTCACCATAACCTACAATTTATATGTTATACAGTCTAACATGGCCCATGAGTACGTCAGAGTTAAAGACTGGATGTATGTGGATTGACAACAACATATGCAACCTA
The DNA here is from genome assembly GCA_030015575.1 of Agapanthus africanus. Lineage (NCBI taxonomy): Eukaryota > Viridiplantae > Streptophyta > Magnoliopsida > Asparagales > Amaryllidaceae > Agapanthus > Agapanthus africanus. The sequence goes on from JASDDO010000016.1 coordinate 23,483,402, forward strand.
AGTTTGTCGCAGGAGTTGCTGCTTTTATTGAATTTGCACGCGCACATAATAAGATCGTGATAGAGAAGATTCTCTGCCCGTGCGATAGATATGGCAATAAGTACTGGCAGAAGATAGAATTGGCAGAGCTTCATATCGTAAAATATGGGTTTACTAGACTTTATACAATTTGGAAATATCACGGGGAAGGAGAAGAACGCAGTAATGCATCAGAAGAAGAAGGAGAACACGATAATGCGGTAGGAGAAGAAGGAGAAGACGGTAATGCGGCAGAAGGAGAAGACGGTAATTTATTTCCATCAGAAGAAATGGAGGATATGGTAGAGGCTGCCATAGGTGAATCTATTCGTACCGAAGATGACATTCCTTCCGGTCAAGGACCGCGTGCAGATAAATATGAAAATTTCATGAATGATGCTAGAAAACCAATTTATGAGAATGCAAAGTATTCCACCCTTTCATGGTTCGTCCAACTTTTCCAGATTAAGTGCCTAAATGGATGGAGCAACAAGTCATTCACAATGCTTCTTTCGTTCTTGAAAGATTCTATGCCCCCGGGAAATAACTTGCCCGACAGCTGGTACGGAGCCCAGAAGATGATGTCTGATTTGGGTCTAAAGTGCGAGAAGATTCAAGCATATCCTAAAAATTGCGTGTTGTAACGGAAAGAGAATTCATATTTGAAAGAGTGTCCAATATGTGGAGAGACCAGGTATAAGCCGAAAGATTCTGATAAGAAGCCTGATATACCTGTCAAGATAGCACGATCATTTCCCATAACACAGAGGCTACAAAGGCTATTCAGGTGCAAGAAAACAGCCGAGGCAATGATTTGGCATCACCGTGCTCCTCCAAGTGAAGATGGAAAAATGAGCCATCCAAGAGATTCACCGGCATGGAAGGATTTCGATAGGAGGCACGCAATATTCAGTAGCGATCCTCGCAATGTCCGCCTCGGACTGGCTAGTGATGGCTTCTGCCCATTCAAGTATATGGCTGGAAGTCACAGCACATAGTCTGTTGTAATAATAATTTATAATCTGTCGTCTTGGTTGGCTATGAACCAATCATACTTTATGATGCCTCTTCTTATCGACGGACCAAACTCACCGGGAAACAATATCGACGTCTATCTCCGACCTCTGATCGAGGAGTTAAAATCTTTGTTCATTGATGGTGTAGAGACATATGATGCAAACACAAATACAACCTTCATACTGCGTGCGGCTTTAATGTGGACAATTAATGACTTTCCTGCGTATGGAATGCTATCAGGTTGTTCCGTACATGGTCATAAAGCATGTCCTCATTGCCATCAACACACAATATCGAAATTCTTGAATTTTAGCAAGAAGGTTTGTTATTGCGGCCATCGACGTTTCCTGCCTTTAGACCACCCCTACAGGTTAGACACTGTTCACTTTGATGGTCATCAGGAGCTTCTTGGACCTCCAGCCCCATTGTCCGGAGAGGACGTGACTGCTCAATGGGATGGTTACAATAATGTGACCTTCGGGATGGATCCGACGAAACAGGTCAAACCACCATTTTGGAACAAGTTAAGCATTTTCTTCGAGCTTCCGTACTGGTCAACAAATTTAGTGCGTCATTGTCTGGACGTCATGCATATAGAGAAGGGGGTATCAGAGCACATACTCAACTTGCTTCTTTGTAAAGACGGGAAATCGAAAGATAACCTGAATGCTCGGATGGATCTATAGGAGTGGGGAATAAGAAATGAATTGCACCCTAGACCGGTAGCAGGTAAACCAGGCAAGTTTGTACTTCCCAATGCCGCTTATCATATGTCACAACCGGAGAAGAAAAGATTCCTGCAGGTGTTGCATGATTTGAAAGTTCCCACAGCTTTCTCAGGATCATTCAGCAAGAAAATAAAAATTGTGAAAGGCAAGATCGATGGGCTGAAAAGTCATGATCACCATGTTATCGTGGAGCACCTTCTTCCATTAGCCCTCAGGACTTCTCTCCCCGAATCGGTTGGTCTAGTAATCAACGACCTATGTTGTTTTTTCAGAGAGTTGTGTGCTAAAACACTGGAGGTTGTGACGCTGGATAAACTAGAAAATTCTATCGCGTTGATACTTTGCAAGTTTGGGCGTATTTTCCCACCGTCATTCTTCGATATCATAATACACTTGACGGTTCATCTTGCAACTGAGGCTAAGTTAGCCGGACCGGTACAATATCGATGGATGTATCCCGTCGAGAGGTATGTGTAATTTTTCGTTTCACGCAATTTTTAAAAGTATTGTTGTCCTGTATGCCCGTATTTATTTATTCAATATATTTTCTTTAGGTACCTCTACACTCTTAAAAAATATATAGGCAATAAAAATCGACCAGAGGGTTCTATCATGCAAGGTTATCTTCTTGATGAAGCAACCACATTTTGTTCCCGCTATCTGGACGAGAACATTGAGACGAGACTTAACCAGCATCGAAGAATTCAAGACGGGCCATATGGTAAAGCCGATTATAAGTGGGTAGACATTATGTTTATCAACAAGATATACTGGTTTATCTTGCTTAATTGCGCATGTCTTGAACAAATTAGAGAGTAAGTTTTTTTGGATTAATTGTTATATTTGTGTTTGTGTGTGTATGAAATGATATAATATTAATGTCACCATTATTTGTCGAAAACAGAATTCATTTTAACGAGGTACGTGAGGGGCATTCTGATTGGAACGAAGAACGGTTGGAAAAATATCATCAGGATAATTTTTGTGATTGGGTCACAGATCATGTAAGTTATTCGAATAGCATGTTATTGCTATCAGTTTTAATCTAAACTTATATCGTTATGTATTTGTCGTAAAATTTGTTTTGCTAGATCCACGATCCGAACTTGTCTACATCATTTGAGAGTGATTCAAGATGTTTAGCTCAATTTCCTAGTATGGAGGTTGCATATTATAAAGGATTCGGTGTCCTTGGATACAAATTCGAAATTAAGGACATAGAAACATCTAGAACCACTCAGAATAGTGGGATTGCGACGGTAGGATCGGACGGTGTGATTTATTATGGGTACATAAATTATATACTCGGCATCCACTATCCCGGACGATCAGAACCCTTTTATATATTCCAGTGTACTTGGTACGATATGCGAACCAATACGGATAAGTGGAGAAGCAATCTTGGGACTTGGAAAAATGAATATGAATTGACCAGTGTGAACACACTTCGATTTTACGGTCAGGAAGATCCGTTTATCTTTCCGAACCAAGCGTTCCAAGTATACTACTCACAGTGTTTGAAGCATCCGGGATGGAGTGTCGTATGCCCTTGGAAACCCAGGGATGTCTACAATGTCCCAGAATTCGAGGACAGCGATGAGGATGAAGAAGAGAGAAGGCTTAGAGTGCTCCGACCGTCTGTTTCGAAGGACGGGTTGTCTTCGGCCGATCATGAAGTTACGTGGGTTAGAAATGATATCGATGATGAAATCCAAGTAGATATATTTAATGCGCCCACGAAACGAAAAAGGTTATCAGTAATGTTATATTATTACTTCACATTTTATGATCTATACATATATAGTCAATACTTGTAATAATTGTCTAATGCGTTCACGAACCATCTATCTAGATTTGATGACGATGACGGGAGCAGCGAGGGGCGGCAGGAGCTCCAGCCGCGGCAGGAGCTCCAGCCGCGGCACCGGCAGAGGCAGAGCGGTTCTGCCGCCCGGAGAGCTGCGTAGGGAGCTTCAGAGGGCCGGTCTTGCACCCAGATCGGAGACCCCTTCGGATACCTCCTTCCGTATGGACTTTACCACACCTCCAGGTATATTGCACGCATATCTATTTTGAATGTAATATTATAGATATTCATGCCTGTTCATGTCAAAATTACTTATATTGTCAATGTTTGATTGTCTAGTTGTTGGTGATGCGTCCACATCAGGGACAGAGGCCACCCCCGCACCTCCAGGTATGTTTATATATCATATAGTGCATGTATATTGATTTAGAATGCTATACCATAAATATACACACATTCCTTTTGCTCTTACTTAGATAGTAATTTTTTTTATTGTCTAGCTGTAGGTGGTGACACCATCGCACCTGCGGGTATGTTTATATATCCTATAGTGCATACATATTGATTTAGAATGTTATATTATTGATCTACACATTCTTTTTGCAATTACTTATATAATCTATTTTTAATTGTCTAATTATAGGCGGTGCGTCCACATCTGCCGCAGGGGCCACTCCTGCCACTTCCGTACCCTCCGCATCGTCTGTAGATTAGTATGAATAAATATAAGATATTTATTCATTTTACATATCCTCTATAGAATAAATATGAACTTCATGGAAATTTAGCGTCAATGTTTATTTTCTAGTTGGAGGGGATGCGTCCGCATCCGGGACACCGGCTGTTCCTCACCGGAGGAACTATCGTCTCGCTCGTGCTGCTGCCCGGGCCCAGGCTCGTGCTTTAGTCACCGGAGGTATATATCACACTTCAATTTTCGTTTAACCTTGATTTCTTAATACAACTTTGTCTTAATATTGATTGTCTTGATATTTCTTGCAGACGCAGGGCCTCCCCATCCCCAGAAGGGGACTCGAGGCTCGAATCAGTCCCACAGGCTGGGGCCTGACAGAGCTAGGGGAGGCAACATTCCCCCTCTTTTTTACCCCTGATTATCGCTATAACGGTCCTCATGCCGAGAGGTTCGGCCGGTATATGGGGGATGAGAGCCGGCTCGTGAAGAACTATCCACTTCACGTTGAGTGGGGCGACCAGCACCGGCGCTCATTCGCCCTCTTCTTTGATCAGGCTCGGTATTAATATATATTTTCATTTGATTTATCCAATATATTCATTATTAACACTTGCAATCTAATAACAATTTTTTTTTTGTATTTTCAGTTGGATTACGATTTTCAGCCTGTACCCGATCCTGATCACCCTGGGAGGGTGCTCGACCTTCATGCTCTGTACAATGACCTGATGAAGAACATGCAGACCAAGGTCCGATACAACAGGAATGAGCTGAAGGCCGATTGCTACTCCCTATGGATGGCGACCCCCGAGGCAGAGAGAGCGGCCCTCCTATCTACTCCGGCCTCTGCGAGAGTCGACATAGAGACATGGCCTCTATTGTGCGAATGTTTCGACTCTCAACGCAAACAGGTATGTATTTTAAATGTAATTCATTGTTTAGTATATAATTTATTTTTTTGTGTTCTTTAATTAGAAAACTAAATGTGAATGTGTTGTGCAGAAACAGGCCGCTCAAAATATAGAGAATAGGAAGTCGGCGAAAAGGGGTCGTCCCACTTATACAGGTGGCTCGAGGAATATTACTCGAGCCATAGAGTTATCGGTAAATTACAATAGACCGGCCTTTGTGATATAATGCAATATTAAGAGTTATTTTCTAATATATCGAATATTAAGAGTTATTTTCTAATATTGCAGAGAGCTCAGACCGTGGCGCTAGGTGATACACCGAGCGTGCTGTCCGCATATCTTGCCGTCCACGGCATCTCGACAGATCCCGCCACGAACGAGCTTCGATACCCCGACGTCACTACCCAGGAGTATTGCGTAAGTGTTAATATTTATTCAACCCCTATTTGAAATTTTAGTTTTGAAAGGTTCAAATTTAAATGATATACTTATATTTTACTGGTTAATGTGGGTGTAGGAGCGGGTGGTTGAGCAGGCCGAGGCATCGGGGATCGATTTTACCGGACAGAGCGATCCGATGCTGCTAACCCCAGTCCTGGACGCCGCACACGGAGGGCACCACGAAGGTTGGGAGAGAGGCCGGGGACTGGGCCCTAGCAGGGCCCATATAAGGTTGGACTCCACCTCGGCTGTTACTTCCTCCATCTCCAGTGAGCGACGTTTCCAGCAGGAACTGGAAAGCTTGAAGGCCACCGTTCAGGAGTTGAGAAGATGCTGGTATGTATACTACTTAATAGTAAAATATTATGTCATATTATAAATAGCAGCATATCCAATATTAGTACGTAGCCTGAGCTTATTTGGTTGTTGACTTAGCTTTGATTAATCATACATACATATCTAATTAAAATAAACTACGGTTTTCCAAACTAGATATCCAAACGATGCCTAAGTCCCTAAGTATACATAGATTGGGGTTTCGAAATAACTTGATAATGATACGAATTCGAATAATACACAGTTTTTACTCGCTTATTACACACGTAGGTCCAGACGCGACAGGGTACATCGGCCGAGCCTCCACATGCATCTCCTTCGGCTGCGGCTCCGCAAGCCACTACATCGGCTGCGGTTCCGCAGACAGCTCCTATAGCTCCACCGCCCGCCCAGACTCCCACAGCCGCGGCTCCGCAAGCCACTACCTCGACGGCGGCTGCGCAGACCACATCGCCAGCTCCACAGCCTGCTCAGACTCCCGCACGCTCCGCATTGCATGATTTATTGACCGAGGAGCAGGCGCGACAGATTCTGGCGTTTATCGGAGGTGGAGCTGGACCGAGCTAGGGTAGCTTTTTGATTCTTATATTTTAAACATGTATTTATTTATATGATACATATTGTACTACATTTTGGACGATATTGATATTGGTGGTGTTTATGTGTTTATATTGATATCATATTCTGCTTGTTGGTTTCTTTTGTATATTATGCGTGATGTGATTATGAATACCGCGATATATGTTTTGCGTGATGATTAATTTTATATATGATCGATGTATATATTATTGTGCACAGGGCGAGAGAAAAAATAGGCAGCCCTTTTTTTTTTAAAAAAACCTGATAATATGTACCTACGGATTAATCCGTAGGGCCCAACATTGCCCCTACGGATTAATCCGTAGGGCCCACATATGTACCTACAGATTTATCCGTAGGGGCAAAATATCAGGATACCTGATATTTTCCCCCTATGATCTCAGTATCAGGGGTTAATCTTGCCCCTACGGATATATCCGTAGGGGCAAACAAATGCCCCTACACAGGTATCTGTAGGGGCAAAATATCAGGATACCTGATATTTTGCCCCTACGGATATATACCTACGCACTTATCCGTAGGGGCCACTACTTGGCCCTACGGATAAGTCCGTAGGTACACCTAATCTATTTTATAAAACCGTAAATAAAATAAATTTTTTGTCCCTACAGACTAATCCGTAGGGACAACTGGACCTACACATAACTCCGTAGGGGCAATTTTTAGTCCGTAGGGCAAGTTCAAGGCTTCGACTTGCACCTACGGCCTTTGCACATACAGGGTAATTTCTTGCCCCTACGGATATATCCGTAGGGGCAGTGGTTTGCTCCTACGGATAAATCCGTAGGGGCAACCCCTATTTGTATTAGTGATCCTTAGCAGGCCTACTACGGCCCCTCCAACGCTAAGGATCAAAGTCCTCCGTAGAGGCAGCCGAGCGGCTACCCTGCTCGGCTATCCCTGGCTGGTAGCTTCCCTACTCGCAACGCCAGGGATCAAACCCCTCGCCAAGAGGCAACCGTGCAGCTTCACTTCCCGGTTATCCTTAGCAGGCCTCCTACGGCCTCTCCAACGCTAAAAGATCAAAGCCCTCCTTAGAGGCAGCTCAGCAGCTACCCTGCTCGGCTATCCCTGGCCGGTAGCTTCCCTACTAGCAACGCCATGGATCAAAAAGTCCTCCCAGAGGCAGTCGAGCCTGACCTTCGCTCGGCTATCCTCGGCTGGTAGCTTCCTACCACATCTGACAGGGATCAAAAGCCCTCCCAGAGGCAGTCGAGCCCGACCCTCGCTCGGCTATCCTTCAGGACAAAAGCCCTCGCCAAGAGGCACCGGGCAGTTACCCTGCTCGGCCAAGGGTCCTTGGTAGGCTTCTTACAGCCCCTCCCGCGCTAAGGACCAAAGTCCTCCTTTGAGGCGGTCGAGCCCGACCCTTGCTCGGCTATCCCCGGCTGGTATCTTCCTACCACAACCGACAGGGATCAAAGTCCTCGCCAAGAGGCACTGGGCAGTAACCCTGCTCAGTCCCCGCCCTGAAGGATCAAAAGCCCTCGCAAGAGACAACCGATCCCGACCCTTGCTCGGTCATCTCCGACTGGTAGCTCCCTACCCATGACGCCAGGGATCAAAGCCCTCGCAAGAGGCGTCCGAACGGCTACCCTGCTCGGTCATCCCAGACCGGTAATTGCCTACACACGACGCCAGAGATCAAAGCCCTCGCCAAGAGGCAACCACTCAGCTTCACTGCCCGGTCATCCTTAGCAGGCTTCTTACAGCGCCTCCAACGCTAAGGATCAAAGTCCTCTTTAGAGGCAGCTGAGTGGCTTCCCTGCTTGGCTATCCCCGGACGGTAAATTCCTTACTCGCAACGCCAGGGATCAAAGCCCTCACCAAGAGGTAACCGCGCAGTTTTACTGCCCGGCTATCCTTAGCAGGCCTCCTACGGCCCCTCCAACGCTAAGGATCAAAGTCCTCCTTAGAGGCAGCTCAACAGCTACCTGCTCGGCAATCCCTGGCCGGTAGCTTCCCTACTCGCAACGCCAGGGATCAAAAAGTCCTCCCAGAGGCAGTTGAGCCCGACCCTCGATCGGCCATCAACGGCTGGTGGCTGCTTGCTCGTAACGCCAGAAATCAAAGCCCTCGCCAAGAGGCAACTGGGCATCCTACTGCCCGGTCATACCCAGCAGGCATCCTACTGTCCAACAGACGCTGCGGGTTTGTAGCCCTCATAACGAGGCCTCTTAGCCTATTCATGCTCGACACAACTATGGCGGACATCTCTCTGCCCATCACATGCAGCAGATTCGAAGCCCCAACAAAGGACATCAGGTCTATCCAAGTCTGAGCGATCCCCCCTTGACTTCGGGGCCATGGAGATGCCTCCTTCTCAGCAGTGCTTGGCACACTTGGCAAGTGATCGATCAACTCGACGAATGATCGCTAGACAGATAGCCGACCTGACATGGAAGCCCAACAGTGCAAACAAAGATATTTTACGAGCATTCTTCACAAACAAAAGATAAATTGCAAACTGATGAAACAAAAATTTTACTACCAAAAGCAAAGTCTTTACAAAGGGTATTTTGGGCTCCCCAGCCTTACAGACTGCCCGGAGGCTTACAAAATAAAAGGAGGAGGAAGACGGGGGCTTTAGGCCTCGGGGCCAAGCACGACCTCGGGGTCCTCGATATCTACCACGTGTCGAGCAGGGTCCTCGGCCAACTCCTCATCAGGAATCTCTTCCCCCTGCTCATCGGCATCCGCGAGGGGGTATTCGACCCGGAGCTCTTCATCGGCGAACTCCGGCATCCGGGCCTTAACGGCGTCGAGGGCCTCGTGCCAGATGCGGGTGGTGGCCACGGCTAAGTCATTGTAGAAGTCCTTCGACTTCTTGTAGCCCTCCACCGCCTTCGCCGCCGAGAGGTCGTCCTGCTCCGCCGCCTTGACTGCCGCCCCCAGCTCCTTCCGGAGGGTCCTTACCATCTTCTTCATGTTGCCGGCGAGCGCCTGAGCATCCTCAAGGTTGACCTCGGCGGCCACGGCGGCCTCACGGTGCCATGCAGCCTCCCGTTTCCTGGCCTCCACCTCGCCCTCCAGGGCGGCAACCCTCGCCATCACCACCTCCAGCTCCCGCTTGGAGCTCTCTTCTAGCGAGGCAAGCTGGTTCGCGGCCTCCATCGCCGGGGCTATCACCTCGGCCTCCATGCGTAAGGCAAGGGCGACGTGCTGGAGGACCTGAAAAAATAACAAAGAGGTCAAGAAGACGAAGGAAGCACAAAATCTCACAAGCAACCGAGCACTTACCTGCACGGACTCCTGGGCGATGGATGCCATCTGGACCCTGAAGGTCCCCCCGGGGGCCCTGCCCCCTGCCGACCTCTCTATTTCGTGCAGCAGACTATCTGCGACAGATAGTCCCGAGGGAACCGCGAACCGCAGGCCCCCCCTCCACCATGATCGGCGAGGACGGTCCCCGAGGAGGCCTCCGAAACCCTCTCTTGAGTGGCTCCGATGGAGAGCCGGTCTCCTCCTCCGAGGCCGGGTCCTCCAGAATTCGAGCCCGCTTCCGGCCCGGCATTCTGCTAGGCCCCGGGGCAGGATCCGCCCTCGAACGCTCAAGGGACGCGGCCACCGGAGGCGCTGGGACGGAGGCCGAAGGAGCCGGGGCAGGCTTCGAACGGGAAGAGCTGGCGCCTCCAGCCTTCGTGACCTTCCTCAACTGGCGCATGAGGCTCGGAGCTCGTCCATATCCATGGGTCCTGCACAAAATCAAAGGCACAGAAGTCAGCGACACATGCAATATACAAGCCAAAAAGCAAGCCTAACTTACCGACGAACTCGACGGGGCTGAGTCCGGCCCAACTCAGGACCCTTTCAGACAGCAACACGTAAAATCGGGGGACAGGCTCCTACGACGCCACTGTCACCGCGGCGGGGTTATTGGACTGGATCCCTGGCAAGCACTTTTCCCTCGACCACTTGGTGGGCAAGGGCCAGTCCCCGCCCTCGGGCGGCGCGAAGAAGAAAATCTTCTTCTTCCAGTCGTGAATGGAAGAAGGCAGGGAAACAACCCCTATCCCGGCGGCGCCCCCCTGTCGCTTTCTAAAATAGAGGTAGACCCACCTCGGGTCGCCCGCTCGGCCCCCAGGATGATTTTTGAAAACAAGAGAAGAATCAAGGATGGAGAGGCTGAAGGGAACCGCCTGTAGCTTCAAGCGGATCAGGAACCCGACGAGAATCCTCCATGAGTTCGGCACTAGCTGGCCAGGGGCTAACCCGAAGAAGTTCAGCGCTTCGACGACCTCAGAAGAGAAGGGAATGTGCATTCCACCCCAAAAAGCTTCCAAATACAGGGCGATCTCCCTACCCCGTACTTGGTCTGCCCTCTCTCCCTTCTTGGCCAGACGAAGCGTATAACGTGAAGGGATGTAGAAGCGAGCCCGAGCATTGGCAAGCTCATCCTCATGCCTCACCCAACACGACACGCCGGGGGTAGCGTCTACCGCCTCCTCCCTGAGGGCTACCCTCGCCGCACGATCCTGGGAAGAGGACCTGACCCCTGCTCCCCGGGAAGACTCAGGCTCAACTAGAGGGTCTCTAGAACCTACTCCTACGGCATCTACAGATTCTGCGAAAGAAGACATCTAACCTGAAGAAGAGAGATCCTCGGGAAACGAAAGCATAAGAAAGAAGACGAGCGGCAAGCAAGCAGGACTTAGAGCGAGAAAATATGAAGGAGTAGGGGCCCTGGAGTAGGCCCCGCCCCTATTTATCACTGCAATCGCCCTCATCCAATGGCACCCTTCATCTCCTGCCAAAACGCCTCTTCGCGTCCAACGGTCCCGATCGCTCCACTTGTCGTTCCCACACTGGGCCGCATCCCATCAGACACCGCAGGTCTGCACACGTCGCGTCGGCCAACCGACGCTTGACACGCGGACCGTCACTTCAGTGACAGGATGCACGAACCGGCGCACTTTCCTTAAATGCAGAGATCTCGTCCTGATTCGCTGGCAGAAAAGACAGCCGACAGCCCGGGAACGCGTCCCGACGAAATCTTGAGAGAGAGAGCTCACCCCGGACGGCCCGACAGACCACTCTTGATCCGACCCGCCAGCTGGTCGGGACAAGAGTGGGGGGCAAATGATGATGCTCTATATTGGCGACCTCGCAGATCATGACACGTGGCAGATGACGTGTCCCAGAGCTCAGAAGAAAAGGGCCCGCGGGGGCCGACTAGGCCATCCTTGTACCCGACCTGCAAGCACAGGCTGGCTCACCTCAGAGCCCCCTGCAAATTGGCTTCCTCGGCCTCTCAGCTCGCCCCCGAGCTACCACAGGACCAAGATACCTCCCCCCCGGCTCGTTCCCGAGCTCTCCTGCCGAGGCCTTCTTCCTCGGTCCCTCCGACCGACCAACCCCACCACTCACAGGCGTAACCGCCGCTCCGCAAACCTCGCCATGCGCAGATTCTCCGCCGGCAACATCTCACGTTCCACGCCATCACGATCCCCATTAACGGGCGATCCGCTTGTTACGCGGGCGTAACGTCGGGAGCGTAACTGCCGGCGAGATTCTCGCGCCTGCTGCTGCGTGCTGCCACCACTATATAAACCCCCATCACAGAGGGGTCAAGTAAGCTTTTTTAACCCCACTTAGCCGTTGCTCTGCTCGGATCTTGTGCTAAATTGATCGTCGGAGGGCCCTCGGTGGTACCAAACCATTCCGGGACTTCTTTGCAGGTACTCGGCGCAGACTCCTCAAAACCACCAATCTCCTCAAAATTCATTGAGACCCACACGTACCAGGAGATCACCTCCGAGATCCACCGGGAGATCGACGGAAGACAACATCTGACGGAGACCCGAAAAGGACCTCCATCAGTTTTATTTTTATTTTTTTTGGTCCTTTTATTTAAATGGGTAAGAAATCCAGCTCATCTCTATGTTGCTTCTCTAGGGCATGCAGATGAACGTCCACTGTTCACACCATTTGGTATTAGCTAGTCCTTTCCTTCACCATATATATATATATATATATATATATATAATGGAGGAAAGAGGCCATAGGAGGGAATTTCCTCCTATGACGTCGAAAAAACACCCCCTCCATCGTGTTTTCCGACGATCGGAATACATCATGTTCATCGTTATCATCTAAGATGTGGGTACACCAAATTTCATGTGATTCTACAACTTTTTCACCGTTGATTTAGCAATGTAAAAAGTTCTATTGTCGGTAAACCGTTAATCTTGAACCCACTAATTCAACGGTGAAAATGTTGTAGAATGATATGAAATTTGGTGTACCCATATCTTAGATGATAACAATGAAGATGATGCATTCCGATCATCGAAAAACACGATGGAGGGTGTGGTTTTTCGACGCCATAGGAGGAAATTCCCTCCTATGGCATCTTTCCTCCATTATTCTCATATATATATATATGGTTCCTATAATTGTGAAGGTCTTGTGATATAACACCTTTCATGCTTATCTCATATAGCACTTGTCACTTTATAAGCGGCACAATAGCAAAACTACATCCATGATTATAGTCAACGGTCGATCAAATTTCCTCCGTTAAGTCATGAAAAAGTTGTCATGGCCACTTAAAAACGCTTAATTAGTTTTTTTTTGATATAGATTCTCAACTAGTATATATACGTAGATCACTTCAACATAAACAGGTTTCAATCTAACAACCTAACCTAACCTTGGGCCTTGAACCAATATTTTCGTTGGCTTCAATTATTGTTTAATATGATAAACTTAATTTTTGTTTGTCGAGCATACGATATATGGTAGCTCATTAGTTCCGGTGTATAAATCCAGCTCTCAGGTAAAACAGGACATGTTGGTTAAGTTAAGCAGGTCATCCCAATTTTCTAAAGTTTTCTCCTTATTTACATAAAGACTTTTAACGGGGCCGCGGACGACCGCAGCCCTGCAGCTGCAGGCAACAACAGCCATTTATATCTTACGGGAACGTGCCAGATCTTGGCCGAGTCAAATTTGAACTCCAATGATATGACTTTTGCTGCGAGTTTCTTTTCAATCATTCTTTGTTCCAAACAAGAAAAACAGTTTCCCTTTACTTTCTTTTTCTTTCCTTTTTTCTCTTTCCAAAACTCTCTCTCTCTCTCAATTTTAAAGATATCTAAATTCATGAATTCAAGCATATGTAAAGTATATATTAGAAGGAAAAAGAAAAGCTTCCTCCGCCATCACAACTCAAAAGGTATGAGTTTCCTACGAGTATGTTCGTCTTTTGAATAGAAAGAATGCAGATCGGGTGAAACAACAGCACATGTGTGCCAAAGGAATTGCAGTGTAGCCAATTTGGAGTGTCTCTCATAAAAACTCACATAGAAATAGAAGAAGGGTAAGGGATCATTTCCTCTATGTTTTATTACCCATGCAACTCGTTGTTTTGCTACAGTCTGCTTCATTGATTGATGAAATATTAATGGGGGCTGGATCCATTACAAGTATATCTGTGGGCTCCATCACCAGCCCAATAGAATGTGACAGCAATAGGTCCAAAAATTATTATTAGCATAAAGAAACAAGGGTAAATTGTCAAAAAGCCCCGGCACAAAAAAAACATGTGAGCAAGTCCCTGGTATTTTCTAAATAGGAATAAAGGGCTACTGTTCAAAAACTTGGTCTAAACCTCTTGACCTAAGGGCTGGGTATTATATTTTATTGGGTGGACGAAAATATCCCCATTCATTCACAGCCGCTCAAAATTTCTCTCTCGCTCCTATCTTCTCAAATCCTCAAGCCTTCTCTTTCCTTTCCGATCTTTCAGCGCACAATAGCACCATTTTATCGTGCGCTTCTGACGGAGGAGGAGCGTCGCCTCCGGCAATGGGCCAGTTGCTAGCGTGGGCCCGCTCCAGCGACGAACACGAGTTTTTCAGTGCGGTCCAAGACGAAGACTTGGCGTCTTCGGCGAGCCACCATCTTCGATTATCATCGATTGCTCTTTATCTTCTAAGTCCAAATGTTTGAGTGTATTTTGTTGATCAAGTGTTTTCTATATTACAAAGATAAATTTTGTATTTTCTCTTAATTTTTGGGTTAATAACTACGATCTAAACCTAATTTTATGTTATAGGTTTTTTTTTTAATTTTCAGTTACAGTGTTGTTTTTATAGTTGCACGGTAATTATTTGATGAATTTCCCTATTGAACATGTTGATTGAAGCGGCTAAGAAAAATGCAAGTTTTGTGGAACTTTTGAATGAAGATGCAATTTTAGTGCCGTTTTTATTGTTACATTATTATTTTTTATTGTTATGAGTTTTATTAAGTTGATTTTATAATAGAAAAAGTGTTGTTAGAGGCTGAAAAGGGATACTTTGAAGGCCAACTCCAAATAGATTGCAGAAAGCTAGAAGCTTTATGGGCATTAAATTAAGTAATAAGTTTAAGTGTGTACATGTATGTATTTTATGTGTGCCTGCAAATTGTAAACACTTGCCTGTAACTTCTAAGCAGTTGCATATTAGCTCTAATAAGTTGCATGTAACTTTTAAGCAGTTGCATGTAATTTCTAATAAATTGCTTGTAACTTATAAGCACATGCCTATAAGTTCTAAAACCTTATCAGTAACTTTTAATTAATTGCATGTAATTTCTAATAAGTTGCCTATAATTTATAAGCAGTTGCATGTAATTTCTAACAACTCACCTGTAACATCTGACACTTAAGCTTATTACTTAATCTAACTTTAGGTTATTGGACGTTGCTCGTTATAGACTTTTCCGCAAAGGAATTATATTATTCTTCACTTATGCGTGACCTCCATTGGGAGTAAGGGGTTAGGCTATAGTTATGGTACCCTTATCATTTTAAGGCGAAAAAATTCGACGAGCATGGGAGTTATAATGCATTTCAATTTACTAGTGTCTTTTGCCCGATAGAAACGAATTCGTAAGCAGTATTTCGTTTACAAGTTTTTTTTTAAATATTTCTGATTGTTAAGGGTTATAACAGTATACGTTTGTTAACGTTGTTGGTTAACAGTGATGATTGCGGCATCTTCGTCTATCTATTCACGAAGGTATTGATCGAGCATCGGCGGATTCAGGATGCCATTGAGGGGAAAGGGTCGGAGCAGTGATGGTCGATACTTAGGGCCCAAATTCTATTGGCCAACGAGCAAAAAACGGCGTGATATTGCTTCAATTTTTGTTTTGCCGAAATTTGAACTCTTTATTATATGTATATGTATTCATCAATTTGTATTTAGCCGATATTTGCCGATATTATTATTTGTTTTGAGTGAGGATGACAAATTGTTTATATGTTACTGTTTTGTCTAATGAATGTAAAAAATTGTTGACGTATTTACTTTAATATCGCCGATTTTGGTTGATACTGTGATGTGAGTGATAGTTTTTTCAATGTTATCTGTTTTATATATCCGATGTTTGCCGATACTGTGATATGAATGATATTATTGTTGATTTTTATCGGTTTTATATAGCCGATATTAGCCGATATTATGATATGAATGATATTTTTGTTGGTATTATCAGTTTTATATAGCTGATTTTACAGGCAATTTTTTAGAGATTACAAGCAACTTATCAGAACTTACAGACAACTGCTTACAAGTTACAGGCAATTAATTGTTAGGCGTGTCGCACACTCTACTGGGTCCGTAGAGAGGCGGAATTTTCAAAAACGATTTTTAAAGCTTGCAACACCGGCTAATCTCAAGATCTACCTTAAGCCCTAGATAAAAAAAACTTGCATAGGTACTAATCTACTATGAAGTGATTATACCTATATGAACCAAGTCCTTCGGGTCTTCTTTTCCTCTTCTTGAGCTCCTTGTCCTCCGGAATCGAGCTTGGTCGTCGGCCTCCTCGTGTCGAAGACGATCCACCCGAGAGTTTATAGTTTAAGCTCCAACCTCAAACTTGAGTTAACTAAAGTACCTAGTTTGCTAATCTAGATAGCTTAGGAGATGTAGAGAATATTTATTGGACTAATTTATCTCATTAACCCTAGATTTCTCAACTCATGAGAGTGTTTAGGGTTTGAGGAAGAAGAAGAGAACCAAGGAGGAAAGAGAGTGTTAATGTGAGAATGATTGCTAGAATGGCTAAGTGTTGATGACTATGAAACATATATCAATAATAATAACAACAATAATTCAACCATACTTCAATAGTCATCCAAAAATGAGTGAGTCACCAAAGTAGCCATACTTCAATCATGTCCTAATAACACCTCATTTCTCCACCTCATTAGATAAATGGATTAAACACAAATGATGTATCTTTTTCTAGAAGCACTATTGTGAAATTACAAGAATACCCCTCACCATATATACATACCCGTATTTGCACCACGAATACCAAGAGATGAAAATAATCCAATACTATAATACTAGAATACAGCTTAATCTTAAGCCCGCTAGTATTATCCGTCCGATCAAAAAGACGTGTAGATAGTATACGTATATGATCGAAACCCTGCACGTAAAACCATACGGCATTTACATTGTTTCGCCTGAACCAGGGAAACCCTCTGTGTGGGACTCTAAAGACACGACAGTACGCTGGCAGTGGGTTTAACCACAAGCACGTCAGTGGCACTAGCTGTACGTAACGGCTATCCAGGTACCTGTCGAAAAGAAAGTCGATGAGCAAACTCGTCCGAACTCCTATGGTGTTGGCCAATCGAACACAGAGCGATATCGACTCCCTATACCGGAAGAGACGAATCCCCGACAATTGCTTACTGCCTCCATGTGGTTCAGGATTGTACCCAACTAAGAACTGTTTGCACGACTCAGTAGAGCCGTGATAGGGTAGTAATCAAAGCACAATAAGAATTCACACGAGACAAATGACGACATCAGGTCGACAGACTATCTGCACTCATGTCACCAGAGAACTGCTATCTGACGATTGGTATAATAACATTTAGCCAGTTCTCAGCGAGTCCGTCCAGTGTACTCACCCACAGTGAGCATGTGTATACGATCTTAGGTGCCAAAGAACAATGGTTGCGGGACCAACCATCGCCCTTCGTCGGGTTCTCGAAACGTATACACCAGTCTATTCTGGAGTATCGATGCCCTATCTAGATAGTCCCACGACTGGGGACATTTAAGAATGTGCTTATCAACTATCCAGCTCCCACAAGTATGATCGCCATCACAACGATAGTAGTCAAGCAGTGATCCTACAGGTTTTATCAACATATATAAATGATACGTAATACCAAGTAAAATATATGCACATGTTAAGATAAAGACAAACCAAATAGCATACTATCATATTGAGCAAGATTGTCCTGTACATACATATGTCCAAGCATCCACATGTATACATATACAATAATGGCTTCTAGGGCATACATATCCAACAATCTCCCACTTGCACTAAGGTCATATATTGACATATCGAGTACCCAACATTTGCACTAGGACCAGTTGTTGGCGTATCACATACCCAACATCTCAAATAGTCTCTCGAACTATGCTTGAGGAAGGGACTTGGTGAATGGATCAGCTGGGTTTACTTTTGTGTCTACTCTCCGCATCTCAATCTCCCGGCGATCAATGATCTCCCTGATCAGGTGATACCGTCTAAAGATGTGTCTGGATTTCTGATGGGACCGTAGTTCCTTTGCGAAAGCCATAACCCCATTGTTGTCACAATATAAAGGTATTGAATCATCAATGGATGGAACCATCTGAAGTTCAGTAATGAACTTCTTAATCCAGACAGCTTCTTTTGCGGCATTGTTTGCAGCAATAAATTTAGCCTCCATCGTCGAGTCTGCGACGGTGTCCTGTTTGAAACTCTTCCAACAGACCGCCCCTCCGTTGATGTTAAGCACAAAACCCGAGACAGACTTGCTATCATCCTTATCATTCTAGAAGCTCGAATCAGTAAAGGACTCCACCTGGAGGTCCCCATTACCATATACCAGGAACAGTTCCTTAGTCCTTCTCAGGTACTTAAGAATGTTCTTCACTACTATCCAGTGGTTCTCTCTTGGGTTCGACTGATACCGGCTCACCACGCTAAGCGCGTAACCTACATCTAGTCTGGTACATAGCATAGCATACATTATAGATCCTACCACCGAAGCGTAGGGTATAATGCTCATGCGAACTCTTTCCTCATCAGTCATGGGAGACATCTCTTTGGAGAGGGTGATTCCGTGCAATGCGGGTATATTACCGTGCTTGGAATCTTCCATACTAAATCTCTTTAGTACGGACTCTATATATCTGGACTGTGAAAGTCCCAATAATCTCTTGGATCTATCTCTGTAGATCTTAATCCCTAGAATGTAGGAGGCATCATCCAGGTATTTCATAGAGAACCTTTGTGACAAGAACGGCTTGACCGATTGTAGCATAGGAATATCATTTCCTATCAAAAGAATGACATCCATGTACAAGACTAGGAATACGACAGTTCTTCCAACAATTTTCTTATATATACAAGGCTCATCCTCGTTTTTGATGAAGTCAAATTCCTTGACTGTTATATCAAAACAAATGTTCCAGCTCCGCGATACCTGCTTTAATCCATAAATGGATTTAAGCAACTTACACACCTTCCCGCTGTTCCCACTTTCTATGAATACCTCCGGCTGACGCACTCTTCCAAACTTCCGTTTAGAAAATCTGTTTTTACGTCCATCTGCCAGATTTCATAGTCATGAAAGGCAGCAATGGCAAGTAGAATCCGAATGGATTTGAGCATAGTCACTGTCACGCCCCACTACCCAGTGTACGGGAAAGGAGACGTGGCTGGCCGCGACGTATTTACTCAGAAATAAACACGTTAAGCGTAAATAAATAATATAAATGAATACACAAGAATAACAAGAGATGTAATAATAACAGCAACTTTTATTAACATTCTTTTTTTGGGAAATTCTTTGGTGCTTCTCACCTCCCACATTGGCAAATGTGCATATATATATATATATATATAGAGAGAGAGAGAGAGAGAAAATGAGGTGCAAAATGGGAAGCACCAAAGAATTACCCTCTCTTTTTTTACATAAAAATGAAAGGAAAAGTACAATGATAGAAAGCGATGCTCAAACAGTGGCATATGGACTGAAAAAAAATAAGTACAAGCAAAGGCCTAGAAGTCTGGCTCCTCTGTGAACTGCTCTAAATCGTCCTGTCTGGGCTCGATCTCCTGAGAATCGGGTCCTCCCGACGAACATTCCAAAGGAAGAAGAGATCGCCAGCGAACTAGCGCTCGGTAAGTCCCAAAAGATAGAATGGAATAGACAAGTAAAGAGAATAGAACTGGTAAATTATCTTTTTGTTATGCTAACGTAGTTGTTTGTAGCTTGATACAGAATGTATCAGTGTATATGAGAGGAGTCCAACTTGCTCCTTGGACTATGGTAATCGGAAGTACACGGCCCCGTCAAAACCCACGGGACAACGGCACGGATGTTCATATAGGTATTTTTTAATGACCATCACGTTCCCCTTCTAACACATTTAGTACCGGTCTACCCCGTTAAACCCCGTAATGTATATTATATTGATTTGTAATTATCAGACTTAACGAGACCATGTGTCACGCCCCGCTTACCAGAATACGGAATACGAGGGATGACCAGGCCAGCTATGCTCCTACGGTCAAGGAATAATCCTGCCGTAGTCACACTTCGGGTTCTAGCATTGCATGGTAATCAGTAAACATAGCACGGAAATAAAGGAAATACATCACTAATTATTACATCAACTTTCATTGTTCACAATTTACAATAAAACAAGGAAAAGAACTACTAACCATGTGCGAATATAAGGTTTCTTTAGGGAAAGCAGTAAAGGTAATGGAGATACGACCGTCTAAATCTCTGCAAGCTCGAAGGACAGGCCTGACTCCTGAACTGGATCTTCCTCAAGGTCTGAGCATGCATACTCAGGTCGTCAGAGCAACACAATAGCAATATTATAATAATAACAAAAGACAAGAAAATGAAAATAATAACGGTGGAGATAAAATGCAGGTAATCAGTATGTCACTAGCTGATGCACTGTATGATCTGTGTCCCTATTGGTCTCTAAGTCACTTTTGAAATCGAGATGTGGAAAGGAGGATCATGTTTAACGAGGGTCTCGTACGTACCCGAGACTACGGTCTGCTGTTGCCCGGGATATAACCCTGTCAGCCGGACCGCTAGGCCCAACCTAATATATATAAGAATCGCTGTTCGAATGATCATCCTCTAAATCACCGACCTTGCTAAATACAACTCGCTTTCCACTTCGATTTCCCTTTTTTCCCCAGGTTTCACTATTCAAGAGTATGGGCTAGTTATGTACAAGTACGCATCAATAACACGATTTCTTTCACTGTTCACTGTATGATTCATTGTCACGAATCACTCACTATTCATTGGCGTACTTGACACAACCACACTAATACCTCACACGTTCGACAATGCAATATACACTGAGAACCAACATGAATATTCACTATCACTAGAGATCCTGTAGTCGGGTAGAACTATGAATCATGCCGCTAAATAGTTTATGTGCAGTATAAGTCGTTATGCATCTTAGGAACATAGAAAATTCGTATTAAATCATGCATTCAGAATTAAGCAAAATGATACAAAAACGGTAATAAGTAAACTCAGTCGGAAGTTCAACAAAATTTATTTCAAGTCAATCGGGTGTCGGGTTCGCAAGTTACAGTCATTTCATTTTAAGTGTTCGCTGCTGGAATTTCAGTTCCTGAACTGAATGTCCATTTCGAAACACAGTTTTCACCCTGTTGGGATCAAAATTAGACGATGCTATAGTTGAACAAAATTTAGGTTTATTAGTTATTCTTCCAACTCACTAGATATATCGATAATATCCATAGTGTACTGAAAGTTATGCACTGTACAACAATGGGGTATACGTTCTGTCCCTGTTTGGGACTGCTATATGTTCTGTTGATTTAAAATACAGTTTAAATAGTAAACGACAGTAGAAATGGATGAAATCACTTTCATTAGTTAGCTTACTATTTTATATTCGCTATGGTATAGGGTTCCGCATCATAACATTTTCATACAGCAGAGTATGAAAGCATTTCAAAACGAGAATCAACAGCTAGTGCTGCTCATGACTGCAGTCCAGAGCCGCACTTCGAATCAGTTTCCGTCACCTTTTTAGCACAGAAGCAATTTAAAACTCTTATGGGGTTCTAGATTGTCGAGTCTTCTTCGATATGAACCCTCGAACGCAACATTCCGATTTGTAATCAATTAACAGTGATTTTTATGAGTTTCAGGTACGGGAAAATTTCAGTTTTACGGGTCTAAATGGGAAAGGCCTAACACGTCATTAAAGATCGTATTTTCCAGCCAAATCGTAATACGACATTCGTTATTACTCGGACCATCCTATGTGATCAGTTTCCGTCAATTTAATGGGTTTTTTCCATTCGGGTTTTGCATCGAACACTGGCATTATTATTAATTCGCACGACGTGTATATACGGAATTTATTGGTATTTCGATTTGTAATAGGTAAAAATTAGCATGAAGCAAGTAGTGTACTTTCCTGATGACGCGTTGACGACGGTACGGCAGCGGTAATGGCAACGGCATGATCGCGACACACGCGCGGCACAACACTTGACTTGGCTCGAGTTCGAGTTCTCAGCAGCGGCTTGGTTGCTGGGTCTTGACAGCGAGGTGGTGGCGCTGTTGTCGGCGTTCGATGGCGATGCAGCCAGGGGCTGAGGTAGTCGACGAAGGCGAGAGCTCGGCTGAGAGATGGAGGAGATGGCTCGATGGCAAGGCCCTACTGTCAAGAGGTGGCAGGTGGTGATGGCGATGGCCTCGACGGCGGCAGTACTCGGGCGATGGTTGCGATGAGAGATGGATCGCCGGCGATGATGGGTGCTCGGGTTGCTAGGCGAGTTGGTGAAGGTGGCCGAAGGAGGAGGTTGAAGGCAAAGGAGGTGGCTGAGGGGATCGCTGGCGACAGAGGAGGAGCTTGGCGGTTTCGTCGGCGATGATGGTTGGTGGCCGGCGATGCTCACGGGTGGGGGAGGATGTGTTAGGTTCGGTTGTGCAGGCGGGTAGTGGGAGGTGACGAGGAGGTGGCCGGTGGTGTGAGGACTGGCGATGAGAGGAGGAGGAGGAGCTTTTGGGGGAGTGGTCGGTGATGCTCGCGGTGGGTTGAGGAGGAGGTAGGGGTGCAGTGGAGAAAGAAAAAGGTAGCGAGGGTGAAGGGCTCGACCTTGTATAAGGGAGAGGGGGAGACGAAGTTGAGATGGGTGAGCGGGCGGGCGCGAGGGCATGGGTCGAGGAGCGGGGACGTGGTCGCGATCGAGGAGCGTGGCGTGGGGTGAGCGGCGACTTGGGCGCGTAGGAAAGAAGCGGGAAAAAATATGAGGGAGTGGGGGAAGAGAAGGAGGCGGGTCGGGTATGGGCACGGGGTCGGGTCGGGCAAGTAAGGAACTGGGCTGGGATTTGGGGCCGGATTTATTTCTTTTGGGCCCTTTTTTTTGTTTAGGCAAAAATTTCAGAATTAAAATATACATAGGCATCTAAATTCATACACAAAATATAGAGAAAATAGAGAACAATCAAGGGGACTTGGAAAATACGGGAAAAAATTTATTTACGGATCTCGGAATTTACATCATACCCTC
Organism: Agapanthus africanus; assembly: GCA_030015575.1. Lineage (NCBI taxonomy): Eukaryota > Viridiplantae > Streptophyta > Magnoliopsida > Asparagales > Amaryllidaceae > Agapanthus > Agapanthus africanus. The sequence continues at coordinate 23,506,562 of JASDDO010000016.1, forward strand.
CTTATAAAATTTCATCCTCGAAATTTAGAAAAGAGACAACGAAACAACACTACACAAACAGATGCGGAAAACGCGCACGGATATCCTCCTCACACTCCCAGGTAGATTCTCCTGGGGAAAGACCGCCCCAAGACACTCGGACTAACGGAATGACTTTATTCTTCAACACTTTTTCTCTACGGTCGAGAATAGTGGTGGGCTGCTCCTCATAAGATAGGTCGGCGCCCCAAAGCTAACTCCGAGTGGTCCAGAACATGGCTGTCATCCCGAACATAACGCCGCAACTGAGATACGTGGAAAGTATTGTGCACACCGGCTAGCGGTGGAGGTAAGGTAAGTCGATAGGCCACCTCTCCCACTCGCTCTAGCACCTCAAAAGGTCCGATGAACCGAGAACTGAGTTTCCCGTGACCTCCAAACCTGATAACTCCGTGGGTAGGGGAAATCTTCAGGAATACGTGATCTCCGACTTCAAATTCTAGTGCTCTCCGGCTGGCATCCGCCCAACTCTTCTGTCGATCCTGAGCCGTCTTAATGCGTTGTCTGATCATTTGGACTTTGTCTACCGTCTGAACAATGAGTTCGGGGCCCAGTAATCTTCGTTCGCCCACATCATCCCAACAAACAGGGGATCGACATTTACGCCCGTAAAGTGCTTCGAAAGAAGCCATCTGGATGCTAGCCTGGTAACTGTTGTTGTCACGCCCCGCTTCCCAGAGTACGCAGGATTGGGCACGTAACATAGCCAACCATGCTACCTGTGGGTAGGAAGTATCCATCCACAGTCACATTACGGTTGTAAGGATATCAAGAACAAGATAAAGTACTAATCTAACACATGTCCAAATCCATAATAACAAGAAATCAGTGAACAATAAGTGCGGAAGCAAATGATCCAATATAATAATAGAAAGGTACGTCCCATAATGCGGGATCGCACCTGGAAATAAAATGCAATAAACAAACTAACCACTATAGAGCTCAAATCAGCCTGCTGGCTGAAGTACTCCTGCACGGTCGGCGACAGTGGTAAAGAATCTGGGCCATGCAAAACCCAGACGTCAGCGCGTCATGACATCAAGTATATAGTGTAAACATGGTGATAAGTAATGCAAATATGAACATGAATAAAGCAGTACTAAGAAATAACAGAGCAGGGTAATGTGCAATGGTGACTAAACTGTCCTATCAGGTTTTCTACTCTATAGTCTTTGAAACCAATTGATGAATCGTCGATGTAACCAAATAGTATCCCGTACATACCCGGGACCACGGCCACAATATTCTCGGCGGCAGCCGAGACATGCCGTTAGGCACAGAATAGGAAAGTGTTAGTATCCCGTACATACCCGGGACCACGGCCACAATATTCTCGGCTGAAACCGAGACATGCCGTTAGGCACAGAATAGGAAAGTGTACACTCGGTATTACCCCGTACATACCCGGGATCACGGCCATAATATTCTCGGCTGAAACCGAGACATGCCGTTAGGCACAGAATAGGAATGTGTACACTCGAACGGTAGTGAACTGTCGAGTTACAAGTCAGGTTCATCATTGATTTCCCCATACCCCCAAGCTATGTATGTCAGGTCAGGTATTCAGTAGTCAAGGACTAATGCCAACACATAATCCGGTAAGAGTTGGTCTGTCTGGATAGACAGCAGGGATGGTCGGGTTTGTCGGCATTAGCATGAAATCATGAAACAAGTAATGTCATGGTACAACAGGATGAGTTGGTATGTATGTATATGTCATGTGTAGCAGGGTCAGGCCAATATGTAGTGCAATCGGTTATGTGCTCACAACAGGTGTACAATCAAATAATGAACAGCAGCAGGAAACAGTAATTAACCATATTATTCCATGCAAACACAATGATGTTTTGTATTCTCTTATTAACAGGTTCAAGCACCTTTAGGGTGCAATAGCCACAAGGTGAAGCAATATCCACAATCATGAAGTAATGAAGCTACAGGAATTTACACTAAGTATAATAATTGTCTCGTGAATGATTTAACAGTTAAAGCAGATATGATCCAGTCGTTTTATTTAGTTGAAATATGGATTGATGTTAGGTTGATTAATTACGAGAACTATTATAACGATTCCATGTTAAAGATAACCGCAACTGTCAATTCTAACTTATAACATTTTATCAATTACCATCATTAAGTTGTCTTATAGTATGAATTCAATTGCGTGGCAAGACTAGATCTCGCACGCTAGCATGTTAGAGCAAGTATTCGGATACTTGCCTCGATGGTTCTGCAATCTGGAACACGGATGCGATGTCGGCAGAAAACACGATATGATAGCACGGGCCACGGATCAAGTCCCAACAGAGAACAACGGGATCACAAGGACCAGGGGGCTTCGCTGGAGCGTCGGGTTCGCCAAGACGGCACGGCCGGATTCCGGCAAAACACGACAACAAGTTAGCAACACACGATAGACTTAATACGACCAGCGGGGGTGATTTGCACAGAAGGAAGGATGAGGAAGCTTACAGAGAGATATACCAGGGTGACCCCGGCGAGCTCGACGGCGCTGGAACGCCGGCGAGGCAACGGCGGCGGTTACAAGGGCTTGAATGGCCTCGGGGTGCGCGGGAGAGGGTGCTGCGGCGAAAGGAGGAGAGGGTGGTCGGCTCTGGTGGTCGAGGGGGAGACGGAGGTGGCTCTGGTGATGACGGCGAGGATCGCCGGCGCGTTCTCCGGCGAACAGCAGAGGTAGGTGATGGGGTTATGGGCTCGGGTTGGTGGTCCGGCGAGGGGAGGAGGGAAGCGACGACGAGGTCGGGACGAGGAGGGTGAGAGGGTGTCGCGGGAGTCGTCGGCGACGGGAGGTGGCGTCGACGGCGAGGTCTGCGGGGGTTGGTGGCGTTGTCGGGGTTGGGTGCAGGTGCGGGAGAGAGCGGAGGAAGGAGGAAGAGGGTGCGGCTGGGCTCGTGGTGGCGAGGGCGGCGACGGCGAGGTCGCGGGGAGGCCGACGGCGCGAGTACGAGGGCTAGGGTTAGGGTTCGCGTGGGTTTTCTCATGGTGGGGAAAGCACAGGAGGCGGCTGCATGGGAAGGATTTATATAGGGGAAGAGAGAGAGAGATTGGAGAGAGAGAGGAAGATTTAGAGTGAGAGAGAGAGAAAGAGAATAGGGAGAGAGACAGAGATAGAGAAAGAGGAGGCGGGCCCACGAGGATACAGTTCCTCGCGTTGATTGGCTGAGGCGAGATCTTTGAAGAGGGATTTGAGAGGATTTACAGTGAAAGAATATTTTCGTATATATATTGGTTTTAAGATATTAAATTAAAATGGGCCTTTTTGGCGCGAAATGAAACATTTCCGAATCGAGCCCGGGTTGCGCCCAAATGTTCCAAATTCAAATTATAGGATTTTAAGCGGGTTCCAAATTTTGAAAAGAGGTGTTTAATGATTAAAATGCATGCCCCCAAGTCGGACACTTGCACGCGCGTGTAGTCGTCCAAACTTGCCCGTTTAGCCGAACGGGACGGAATCTCGACACGCGGACGCTACCACGCGACTAGTGGCGACGAGTAGGCCAACATGGACACTTTTAATTTCATTTCAGGAGTTAAAATTTGTTATGTGCCAAAATGACTTAACCGGTTAAAATTTAGCAATAAACCCAGAAAAACAGAATAATTGGAAATGAGCAATATATAACCCTCAACTAGTAATATAAATAGTATTATCGGGCTCGGGTGTTACATCATACCCAACTACAAAAGAATTTTGTCCTCGAAATTCCAAGAATACAAGATAGCTAACTACTGGAAAAGGTGAGGGAATTTCTGACGGATCTCGTCTTCTCGCTCCCAAGTGGATTCTCCACGCGATCGATTACCCCAAGAAACTAGCACAAGAGGGATAACCTTGTTCTTAAGAACCTTTTCTCTTCGATCCTTGATTTCAACTGGTCGCTCCTCAAAAGTCAGATCCTCCCGTACGGTCAACTCCGAATGATCCAAGACATGAGTCTCATCACGAACATACCTCCGTAGTTGAGACACATGAAACACATCGTGAACTCCTGCTAAAGACTGTGGTAACGCCAACCGGTACGATACCTCTCCAACACGCTCCAATATCTCGAAGGGTCCAACGAAACGAGGACTAAGCTTTCCCCGACTTCCAAAGCGAATCACCCCTCTAGTCGGTGATATCTTCAGGAATACCAAATCACCCACGGCGAACTCTACAGGTCTTCTTGACGTGTCGGCCCAACTTTTCTGTCTGTCTTGAGCTACCTTCATATGCTTCCTGATTGTATTCACCTTCTCGACTGTCTGTACCACCAAATCTGGTCCTAGTAACCTTCGTTCACCAACATCATCCCAACAGACAGGTGAACGGCACTTACGCCCATACAGTGCTTCAAACGGAGCCATCTGAATCGTCGCTTAGAAGCTAGTGTTGTACGGAAACTCCACCAGGCGTAGATGATCCTCCCATGAACCTTTGAAGTCTAACATGCAAGCCCTCAACATATCTTCAAGGGTCTGGATCGTTCTCTCCGATTGTCCATCAGTCTGAGGATGATAAGCTGTGCTAAACTTCAATCGAGTCCCCAAACTTTCTTGTAAACTCCTCCAAAAGTGCGACAAGAATCGAGTGTCCCGATCGGACACGATGCTTACCGGCACTCCATGCAATCTGACAATCTCCTGCATGTATCGCTCTGCCAAAGTCTCTGTCGATTGACCAACCCGAAAAGGAATAAAGTGAGCTGCCTTGGTCAACCGATCGACAATCACCCATACAGCATTGTTGCCCTCTGGACTCCGCGGTAAAGCCGTCACGAAATCCATGGTTATATGTTCCCACTTCCACTGAGGAATCGGAAGTGGTTGCAACAAACCAGCAACCCTTTGGTGTTCAGCCTTGACTTGCTGACACACCAAGAACTTAGCCACGAAGCGAGCAATTTCCCGTTCCATACCTTCCCACCAGAAGTGCTGTCGAATATCTCGGTACATCTTTGTCCCTCCTGGATGTACAGAGTAAGCTGAACTGTGTGCCTCCTTCATAAGCTCTTCACGCACATCTCCTTTTGGCACACACACACGGCTACCATATCTCAACGAACCGTCTTCGTGGATCAGTAAATCGGTTCGTAGTCCGGCTTCAACCTGCTCTCGAAACTTTTGCAGTCTAGGATCCTGCGATTGTGCCGCTTTAATCTTCTCAACTAAGGACGATTGTACTTGCAACTGCATCAACTGTCCTGTAGCATGTGGTAGCACAACCTCCAAGTCAAATCTCTGAAAATCCGCAATGATCTTCCTTTGTGCGGTCAACACCTGAATTGCTGGTAACCGACTCAGCGCATCCGGCACGACGTTGACTTTTCCCGGATGGTACTTAAGATCAAGGTCATAGTCGGCCATCAGCTCCAACCATCTGCGTTGCCTCATGTCCAACTCCTTCTGAGTGAACACATATTTCAAACTCTTGTGATCTGTAAAGACTTCAACTCTCTCGCCCAAAAGATAGTGTCTCCAAATCTTCAGGGCGAAGATCACGGCTGCAAGCTCTAAGTCATGAGTCGGATAGTTCTTCTCATGAGTCTTCAGCTGTCTCGATGCGTAAGCGACGACTCTCCCATTCTGCATCAAAACACATCCTAATCCCTTTCCGGATGTGTCGCTATGAATCACCAGTCCTCCCGAATCATCCGGTACGGTTAGGATAGGGGCGGTTATCAACTTCTGCTTCAACGTCTCGAAGGCCAATGCACACCCATCCGTCCAAACAAACGGTACCTCCTTACGCGTAAGCTTGGTTAACGGCTCAGCTAAGCGAGCGAAGTTCTCCACAAATCTTCTGTAGTAACCGGCGAGTCCAAGAAAACTTCTTATCTCCGCAACATTCTTTGGAATAGGCCAATCTCGAACTGCTGTAATCTTCTCGGGATCAACGGCGATTCCATTGCCCGACACAACATGCCCCAGAAACTTCACTTCTTACAGCCAGAATTCGCACTTACTCATCTTCGCGAATAATTTCTCTTGTCTCAGCGTCTGCAATGCGATCCTTAAATGCTCAGCATGCTCCTCCGGACTCTTCGAGTACACCAGAATATCGTCAACGAATACCACAATAAACTGGTCCAAGAACGGTGAAAAGATCCTGTTCATCAAATCCATAAATATTGCTGGCGCATTAGTCACTCCGAAGGGCATCACTAGATACTCGAAATGTCCATATCGAGTTCGAAACGCCGTCTTGCAAATGTCTTCTGCTTTTACTCGGACCTGATGATATCCTGATCGCAAATCCAGTTTCGAGAATACCTTCGCGCCACTGAGCTGCTCAAAAGTTCTCCAATGCGAGGGCTCGAGTACTTTTTCTTAATAGTCACCCGGTTCAATTCTCGATAATCAATGCACATCCTTCTCGTGCCATCCTTCTTCTTTACTAAAAGAACTGGAGCTCCCCACGGTGAGTTGCTGCTTCGAACCCATGCCTTCTCGAGTAATTCACCCACTTGTTTCTTAACTTCTTCCAATTCCACCGGTGCCATCGGATAATAAGACTTCGATACTGGCGCTGCACCAGGAATAAGGTCAAACGCAAACTCCACATCTCGCCTCGGCGGTAAGCCCGAAATGTCTTCAAACACATCCATAAAGTCGCGGACAACTGCCGGCTCTTCATCACTATCCACTACCATAGCCGCAAGAACATTGTTCGTCGGCCTAGTCCTAAACTCGACTGGCCCGACAGAACTGCTTCCTTACCGCAACTGCTGTCCTCATCGTTGGCCGCGAAAGGTCCAGCGAGGCTACTGAGTCTCGTCCACTCTGCTGCATGCACGTCCACGGCTGCTCCATTCTGCCTTAGTCCGATGAACTTCTCTTCCATTTCCTCCCGTGCGGTCCACGGGAAGAATTTCTCCAGGAAACTTTTAGAGAAATCCGCCCAACTGATCGGCCTGGGCAAGCGGGTCTCCTCCACAAGCCATCACTCTCGGGCGTAATCCACCAGCTGAATGCGCACCACATCTACTCTCTTGTCTTATGGGATCTGAGCCGCAATCAGTAAATTCTCCGTGTCACTAGCCTCTGCTCGGCTGGTAACAACTCCTTTAAACCAGTAAATGTAGACGGACCCAAAGTCTGAAATCTGCTACGGTCCTTACTCGTTCGACTGGTCTAGTTCCAACTTCGTTTACAGACTGCTGAACGATCTGCAAACCTTCCTGAAACAAGTCCGCGTGCTGCTGGATCAGCTCGGTCTGTTTCTTTGATTTCCAGTATTCCTCTTATCTCTCCAAGCATGGCGGCTTCGTTCACACGCCTCCGGTACGTCTTCAACTTCTTACCTGTCATAATCCTGAACTCAAAACACCCAACATTAGCATGATGATAGATTCTGAATGTGGATCAAGGCTAGAACTCCAAGATACTTAAATAGAGTGCTGCATTGTAGCTATGCCGCGGTATCATAGCCGCAATTACTTAACTCCACCCAAGTCGCCCAAGTCCTAGGGATAACAATAAATCAGGTTTCCGAGTCGACATGCAAAGTAAGTTTGCATGTCGTAAAAGATAAAATCAGGAAGAATGTGATTCAAGAATGGTAAAACGGTCAATGTGGCTGGACATGTTTCCTAAACACGGGTATTCTGATTCGTGTATTGGGTACAATACCCAACTACAAAGAATCAACCCACTTAACCTATGGCTCTGATACCAAAAGAACCATGTCACGCCCCGCTTCCCAGAGTACGCAGGATTGGGCACGTAACATAGCCAACCATGCTACCTGTGGGTAGGAAGTATCCATCCACAGTCACATTACGGTTGTAAGGATATCAAGAACAAGATAAAGTACTAATCTAACACATGTCCAAATCCATAATAACAAGAAATTAGTGAACAATAAGTGCGGAAGCAAATGATCCAATATAATAATAGAAAGGTACGTCCCATAATGCGGGATCGCACCTGGAAATAAAATGCAATAAACAAACTAACCACTATAGAGCTCAAACCAGCCTGCTGGCTGAAGTACTCCAGCACGGTCGGCGACAGTGGTAAAGAATCTGGGCCATGCAAAACCCAGACGTCAGCGCGTCATGACATCAAGTATATAGTGTAAACATGGTGATAAGTAATGCAAATATGAACATGAATAAAGCAGTACTAAGAAATAACAGAGCAGGGTAATGTGCAATGGTGACTAAACTGTCCTATCAGGTTTTCTACTCTATAGTCTTTGAAACCAATTGATGAATCGTCGATGTAACCCAATAGTATCCCATACATACCCGGGACCACGGCCACAATATTCTCGGCGGCAGCCGAGACATGCCGTTAGGCACTGAATAGGAAAGTGTTAGTATCCCGTACATACCCGGGACCACGGACACAATATTCTCGGCTGAAACCGAGACATGCCGTTAGGCACAGAATAGGAAAGTGTACACTCGGTATTACCCCGTACATACCCGGGATCACGGCCACAATATTCTCGGCTGAAACCGAGACATGCCGTTAGGCACAGAATAGGAATGTGTACACTCGAACGGTAGTGAACTGTCGAGTTACAAGTCAGGTTCATCATTGATTTCCCCATACCCCCAAGCTATGTATGTCAGGTCAGGTATTCAGTAGTCAAGGACTAATGCCAACACATAATCCGGTAAGAGTAGGTCTGTCTGGATAGACAGCAGGGATGGTCGGGTTTGTCGGCATTAGGCATGAAATCATGAAACAAGTAATGTCATGGTACAACAGGATGAGTTGGTATATATGTATATGTCATGTGTAGCAGGGTCAGGCCAATATGTAGTGCAATCGGTTATGTGCTCACAACAGGTGTACAATCAAATAATGAACAGCAGCAGGAAACAGTAATTAACCATATTATTCCATGCAAACACAATGATGTTTTGTATTCTCTTATTAACAGGTTCAAGCACCTTTAGGGTGCAATAGCCACAAGGTGAAGCAATATCCACAATCATGAAGTAATGAAGCTACAGGAATTTACACTAAGTATAATAATTGTCTCGTGAATGATTTAACAGTTAAAGCAGATATGATCCAGTCGTTTTATTTAGTTGAAATATGGATTGATGTTGGGTTGATTAATTACGAGAACTATTATAACGATTCCATGTTAAAGATAACCGCAACTGTCAATTCTAACTTATAACATTTTATCAATTACCATCATTAAGTTGTCTTATAGTATGAATTCAATTGCGTGGCAAGACTAGATCTCGCACGCTAGCATGTTAGAGCAAGTATTCGGATACTTGCCTCGACGGTTCTGCAATCTGGAACACGGATGCGATGTCGGCAGAAAACACGATATGATAGCACGGGCCACGGATCGAGTCCCAACAGAGAACAACGGGATCACACGGACCAGGGGGCTTCGCTGGAGCGTCGGGTTCGCCAAGACGGCACGGTCGGATTCCGGCAAAACACGACAACAAGTTAGCAACACACGATAGACTTAATACGACCAGCGGGGGTGATTTGCACAGAAGGAAGGATGAGGAAGCTTACAGAGAGATATACCACGGTGACCCCGGCGAGCTCGACGGCGCTGGAACGCCGGCGAGGTAACGGCGGCGGCTGCAAGGGCTTGAATGGCCTCGGGGTGCGCGGGAGAGGGTGCTGCGGCGAAAGGAGGAGAGGGTGGTCGGCTCTGGTGGTCGAGGGGGAGACGGAGGTGGCTCTGGTGACGACGGCGAGGATCGCCGGCGCGTTCTCCGGCGAACAGCAGAGGTAGGTGATGGGGTTATGGGCTCGGGTTGGTGGTCCGGCGAGGGGAGGAGGGAAGCGACGACGAGGTCGGGATGAGGAGGGTGAGAGGGTGTCGCGGGAGTCGTCGGCGACGGGAGGTGGCGTCGACGGCAAGGTCTGCGGGGGTTGGTGGCGTTGTCGGGGTTGGGTGCAGGTGCGGGAGAGAGCAGAGGAAGGAGGAAGAGGGTGCGGCTGGGCTCGTGGTGGCGAGGGCGGCGACGGCGAGGTCGCGGGGAGGCCGGCGGCGCGAGTACGAGGGCTAGGGTTAGGGTTCGCGTGGGTTTTCTCGTGGTGGGGAAAGCACAGGAGGCGGCTGCATGGGAAGGATTTATATAGGGGAAGAGAGAGAGAGATTGGAGAGAGAGAGGAAGATTTAGAGTGAGAGAGAGAGAAAGAGAATAGGGAGAGAGACAGAGATAGAGAAAGAGGAGGCGGGCCCACGAGGGTACAGTTCCTCGCGTTGATTGGCTGAGGCGGGATCTTTGAAGAGGGATTTGAGAGGATTTACAGTGAAAGAATATTTTCGTATATATATTGGTTTTAAGATATTAAATTAAAATGGGCCTTTTTGGCGCGAAATGAAACATTTCCGAATCGAGCCCGGGTTGCGCCCAAATGTTCCAAATTCAAATTATAGGATTTTAAGCAGGTTCCAAATTTTGAAAAGAGGTGTTTAATGATTAAAATGCATGCCCCCAAGTCGGACACTTGCACGCGCGCGTAGTCGTCCAAACTTGCCCGTTTAGCCGAACGGGACGGAATCTCGACACGCGGACGCTACCACGCGACTAGTGGCGACGAGTAGGCCAACATGGACACTTTTAATTTCATTTCAGGAGTTAAAATTTGTTATGTGCCAAAATGACTTAACCGGTTAAAATTTAGCAATAAACCCCAGAAAAACAGAATAATTGGAAATGAGCAATATATAACCCTCAACTAGTAATATAAATAGTATTATCGGGCTCGGGTGTTACAATTGTTATAAGAAAACTCGACCGGATGCAGATGATCCTCCCAAGAACCCTGAAAGTCCAACATACAAGACCTCAACATGTCCTCGAGCGTCTTAATCGTGCGTTTGGATTGTCCTTCTGTCTGTGGATGATACGCTGTGCTGAACTTGAGGCGGGTACGCAGACTCTCCTGTAAGCTCTTCCAAAAGTGCGAAACAAATCTGGTGTCTCGATCTGACACAATACTGACCGGAACCTTATGAAGTCGCACTATTTCTTGCATGTATTTCTCCGCCAGCGACTCTGTCGACTGTCCCACCCGGAAGGGTATAAAGTGTGCAGCTTTCGTAAGGCGGTCGACGATAACCCAAACGACGTTGTTGCCTCCCGGGCTCCGTGGTAAGGCAGTCACAAAATCCATAGGAATGTGCTCCCACTTCCATTCTGGTATCGGATGCGGTTGTAACAGCCCTGCTGTCCTCTGGTGTTCCGCCTTCACTTGCTGACATACCAAACACCTGGATACAAACCGTGCAATCTCTCGCTTCATCCCGTTCCACCAAAAGTGTTGCTTCAGATCTCGATACATTTTTGTGCCTCCTGGATGCACAAAATAAGCTGAACTATGAGCCTCAGCTAGTACCTCTTCTCGAACATCCCCTTTGGGTATGCAAAGTCTGCTACCGAATCTCAGAGAACCGTCTTGATGTATGAGTAAGTCTGTTCTCAGCCCGGCTTCCACCTGCTCTCTGAACTTTGCAATCGAGGATCATCAGGTTGCGCAGCCTTGATGCGATCTACGAAAGAAGACTGCACCTGCAGTTGCCAAAACTGTCTGATTGCAGTCGGCGTAACGACCTCTAGCTCGAGCTTCTAAAAATCTTCAATGATGCTCCTCTGACTGGTCAACATCATGACCGCTGGCTTGCGACTGAGTGCATCGGGTACAACATTTACTTTTCCTGGATGATACTTTAAGTCTAAGTCATAGTCCACCATTAACTCTAGCCATCGGCGCTGCCTCATATTCAGTTCCTTCTGAGTGAAGACGTACTTCAGACTCTTGTGATCTGTGTACACATCTACCTTCTCGCCTAACAGATAATGCCTCCAGATCTTCAATGCGAAAACCACTGCGACTAGCTCCAAGTTGTGAGTAGGGTAGTTCCTCTTGTGATTCCTCAGCTGTCGTGAGGCATAAGCAACCACCCGTCTGTGCTGCATCAGAACACAGCATAAGCCCTTCCATGAAGCATCGCTATGTATCACCAAACCAACGGAATTATCTGGTACTGTAAGAATAGGCGTCGTGGTCAATTTCTGCTTCAATGCTTCAAAAGCCCGAGTACACTCCTCCGTCCATACATACGGCACATCCTTCCGTGTCAGCTTCGTCAAGGGTTCAGCGACTCGTGCAAAGTCTTGAACGAACCGTCGATAATATCCGGCCAGTCCCAGGAAGCTTCTGATCTCGGCAACTAACTTCGGTGTTGTCCAATCTCTAACAGATTCTATCTTTACCGGGTCCACTGAGATGCCTTCGCTCGAAACAACGTGTCCCAAGAACTGCACCTTATCGAGCCAGAACTCACACTTGCTCAATTTCGCATACAGCTTCTCTTCCCGAAGAATTTGTAATACTATTCGCAAGTGTTCGGCATGCTCCTCTCGAGTCTTGGAGTAGACTAGTATGTCGTTGATGAATACAATGACAAAAGTTTCCAGGTACTTCACAAATACCCGATTCATCAGATCTATAAATATAGCTAGAGCATTGGTAACACCGAACGGCATCACAAGGAACTCATAATGCCCGTATCGGGTCCTGAAAGCCGTCTTGCATATATCCTCGGCCGCTACTCTGATCTGGTGATAGCCCGAATGGAGATCCAACTTCGAAAATACTCTGGCCCCACTTAGCTGATCAAATAAGTCGTCAATGCGCGGAATGGGGTATTTGTTCTTTATCGTGACTTTGTTCAGCTCCCGATAGTCTATGCACATCCGTAGCGATCCGTCCTTTTTCTTTACCAACAAAACTGGTGCACCCCACGGCGAAGCGCTTGGTCGGATAAATCCTTTCTCCAGGAGTTCTCCAATTTGCTTCTTCAATTCTGCCAACTCAACCGGTGCCATTCTGTACGAGGCCTTAGAAACTGGTGTTGTACCTGGAATCAAATCAATCGAGAATTCCAAGACGCGAGGAGGTGGTAGACCTGGTAAATCTTCAGGGAACACATCCAGGAAATCCCGAACAATTTCTGGGGTTGGACTCTCATCAATCTCTATAGCTGTCAACTCTTTTGGCTTGGCTCTATACTTGGCTGGTTCCAAAGATTCGCTCCCGCCTTCAAAAATAAACTCTGGGTGATTGGGAATGCGGAAAGTCACATTCCTTACTTGGCAATCAATAATTGCATGGAATGTACTCATCCAATCCATCCTGAGAATTGCGTCATAGCTGCCTGTTCCGATCAAAAGGAAATTCGCATAGAATTCCCTGCCACACACCAACTGGACAGGATCTACATTCTCGGCTGGATACTATAATACCATTACCCGTATGTATTTCCCAACTCTTGGTTAATGGTTCATGTGGTATGGAGTGTGTATCAACAAAATGAGCAGATATGAAACAGTGCGATACTCCAGAATCAAACAGTACTCTAGCTGGCATGGAATGTACGAGTAGAATACCTGTGACAACTTCGCCTGAAGCCTCTGCCTGCTCGGCGGTCAAGGTGAAAGCCCATCCCTAACCGCGGCCAGTGTAGGGTTGCCTATGCTCCTGTGACCTCTGCTGCTGCGGTCCAGACCCTCCCTGTAGCTCTGTTTGTTCGGGGCAACCACTGACTCGGTGCTGGCTGGATCCGCAAATCAAACACTGTCCCTTGGCACAGCGACAGTCCTTCTGGGTGTGTCCATCCCTGTTGCAGTAGCCGCAAACTAAGTTTTTACCCTGGGGGCGATGCTGGGGCGCGAATGGACGCTTCATCTGCGTCGTTCCTGGCCTGTGAACTGGTATGACTCCTTGAGATGGTGTGTGAGTACGCGCTGGAACAACTGGGGGCCTCCTATCACTCGAACTGAGGCTCCTAAATTTATTGATCAGCTTCTCCTGAATTCGTGCCGCGTTGAGCACCTGCGCAAAAGTCTGCAACTCGAGTGGCGCGATCAACTGTTGTAGCTCAAAATCAAGTCCCTGTAAGAAGCGCTGGCCCTGGTGGCCTCTGAAGCGACCATATACGGAGCAAATCGGCTCAGACGGTTGAATTCTGCCGCATATATGTCCATGGGACGGCCATTCTGCTTCAGTACGATGAATCTCTCTTCCATCTCTGCCTTGGCGGTGGAAGGAAAATAGTGGTCCAAGAAGCACTCCTTGAATTTGCTCCATTCGATTGGCCCTTCTAGTCTGCTTTCTTCAACTGACCACCAAGTATTGGTTTCGTCCTCCAACCGGATCTTTATCACATTCACTTTCTCTTCATCGGGTACCCTTGCGGCCGTCAGTAGGTTCTCCATATTGACCAGCCATTACTCGGCCTCGAGTTGTTCGGCTAGTCCCGTAAATGCAGCTGGATGTAACCTCCGAAAATCTGACACGGTGCCAGCCCTGGCAGAAAAAGCTGGTGGAGCAGTGCCCTCGAGGGCCGTAATGAGAGCGGAAGGTCCCCCTACTGCGGTAATTGACCTAAGTCCCTCGGTGAGTAGATCCGTATTTCTCTCTTGAGCTTCTGCGAGGGTCGTCAATGCACTCAAGATCCTCTCCGTGCGATCCTGAGAACTTGAGTCCGAGGAGTGGTCGTTCGGGGATGTCATGCCGCTGGAAGACATTTAAAAGGATAAGATTAGATACAAGGATGAAAGTCAGGAATAGTGAAGCGAAAATAATGTAATAAAATGTAGTTAATGTTATCCGTTACTACTAAACGCGGTTATGATACCAACAAAATCATGTCACACCCCGCTTCCCAAAATACGGAATACGAAGGATGACTAGGTCAGCCATGCTCCTACGGTCAAGGAATAATCCTGCCGTAGTCACACTTCGGTTTCTAGCATTACATGGTAATCAGTAAACATGACACATAAGTAAAGAAAATACATCACTAGTTATTACATCAACTTTCATTGTTCACAATTTACAATAAAAAAAGGAAAAGAACTACTAACCAAGTGCAAATACAAGGTTTCTTTAGGGAAAGCAGTAAAGGTAATGGAGATACGACCGTCTAAATCTCTACAAGCTCGAAGGGCAGGTCTAACTCCTGAACTGGATCTTCATCAAGGTCTGAGCATGCATACTTAGGTCGTCGGAGCGACACAATAGCAATATTATAATAATAACAAAAGACAAGAAAATGAAAATAATAACGGTGGAGATAAAATGCAGGTAATCAGTATGTCACTAGCTGATGCACTGTATGATCTGTGTCTCTATCGGTCTCTAAGTCACTTTTGAAATCGAGATGTGGAAAGGAGAATCATGTTTAACGAGGGTCTCGTACGTACCTGAGACTACGGCTCGCTGTTGCCCGGGACATAACCCTGTCAGCCGGACCGCTAGGCCCAACCTAATATATATAAGAGTCGCTGTTCGAATGATCATCCTCTAAATCACCGACCTCGCCAAATACAACTCCCTTTCCACTTTGATTTTCCCTTTTTCTCCAGGTTTCACTATTCAAGAGTACGGGCTAGTTATGTACAAGTACGCATCAATAACACGATTTCTTTCACTGTTCACTGTATGGTTCATTGTCACGAATCACTCACTATTCATTGGCGTACTTGACACAACCACACTAATACCTCACACGTTAGACAATGAAATATACACTGAGAACCAACACGGATATTCACTATCACTAGAGATCCTGTAGTCGGGTAGAACTATGAATCATGCCGCTAAATAGTTTATGTGTAGTATAAGTCGTTATGCATCTTATGAACATAGAAAATTCGTATTAAATCATGCATTCAGAATTAAGCAAAACGATACAAAATAGGTAATAAGTAAACTCAGTCAGAAGTTCAACAAAATTTATTTCAAGTCAATCGGGTGTCGGGTTCGCAAATTACAGTCATTTCATTTTAAGTGTTCGCTGCTGGAATTTCAGTTCCTGAACTGAATGTCCATTTTGCAACACAGTTTTGACCCTGTTGGGTTCAAAATTAGGCAACGCTATAGTTGAACAAAATTTAGGTTTATTAGTTAGGCTTCCAACGCACTAGACGGATCAATAATATCCATGGTGTACTGGAAGTTATACACTGTACAACAATGGGGTATACGTTCTGTCCCTGTTTGGGACTGCTATATGTTCTGTTGATTTAAAATACAGTTTAAATAGTAAACGACAGTAGAAATAGATGAAATCACTTTCATTGGTTATCTAACTGTTTTATTTTCACTATGGTATAGGGTTCCGCATCATAACATTTTCATACAGCAGAGTATGAAAGCATTTCAAAACGAGAATCAACAGCCAGTGCTGCTCTGGACTGCAGTCCAGAGCCGCACTACGAATCAGTTTCCGTCACCTTTTTAGCACAGAAGCAATTTAAAACTCTTATGGGGTTCTAGATCATCGAGTCTTCTTCAATATGAGCTCTCGAATGCAACATTCCGATTTGTAATCAATTAACTGTGATTTTTACGAGTTTCAGGTACGGGAAAATTTCAGCTTTACGGGTCTAAATGGGAAAGGCCTAACACGTCATTAAAGATCGTATTTTCCAGCCAAATCATAACACGACGTTCGTTATTACTCGGGCTATCCTATGTGATCAGTTTTCGTCAATTTAATGGGTTTTTTCCATTCGGGTTTTGCATCGAACACTGGTATTATTATTAATTCGCACGATGTGTATATACAGAATTTATTGGTATTTCGATTTGTAATAGGTAAAAAATAGCATGAAGCAAGTAGTATACTTGCCTGATGACGCATTGACAACAGTACGGCAGCGGTAATGGCAACGGCACGATCGCGACACACGCGCGGCACGGCACTTGACTTGGCTCGAGTTCGAGTTCTCGGCGGCGGCTTGGTTGCTGGGTCTTGACAGAGAGGTGGCGGAGCTGTTGTCGGCGCTCGATGGTGAGGCAGCCAGGGGTTGAGGTGGTCGACGAAGGCGAGAGCTCGGCTGAGAGATAGAGGAGATGGATCGATGGCAAGGACCTACTGTCAAGAGGTGGCAGGTGGTGATGGCGATGGCCTCGACGGCGGCTGTACTTGGGCGATGGTTGCGACGAGAGATGGATCGCTGACAATGATGGGTGCTTGGGTTGCAAGGCGAGTTGGTGAAGGTGGCCGAAGGAGGAGGTTGAAGGCAAAGGAGGTGGGTGAGGGGATCGCTGGCGACAGAGGAGGAGCTCGGGGGTTTTGTCGGCGATGGTGGTTGGTGGCCGACGATGCTCACGGGGGGGGGGGGATGCATTGGGTTCGGTTGTGCAGGCGGGTAGTGGGAGGTGACGAGGAGGTGTCCGGTGGTGTGAGGAGTGGCGATGAGAGGATGAGGAGGAGTTGTTGGGGGGAGTGGTCGGCGATGCTCATGGTGGGTTGAGGAGGAGGCAAGGGTGCAGTGGAGAAAGAAAAAGGTAGCGAGGGTGAGGGGCTCGGCCTTGTATGAGGGAGAGAGGGAGATGAGGTCAAGATAGGTGAGCGGGCGCGCGCGAGGGCATGGGTCGAGGAGCGGGGATGAGGTCGCGATTGAGGAGCGCGGCATGGGGTGAGCAGCGACGTGGGCGCGCAGGAAAGAAGCGGGAAAAAAATGTGAGGGAGTGGGGAAGAGAAGGAAGCGGGTCGGGTATGGGCACGGGGCCGGGTCGGGCAAGTAAGGAACTGGGCCGAGATTTGGTGCTGGGATTTATTTCTTTTGGGCCCTTTTTTTTGTTTAGGCAAAAATTTCAGAATTAAAATATACATAGGCATCTAAATTCATGCACAAAATATAAAGAGAATAGAGAACAATCAAGGGGACTTGGAAAATATGGGAAAATTTTTATTTACGGAACTGGGAATTTATACCATGCTATAAGTTGTTCATGTAAACAGATTCAGTATATATCAAGTAACCATGTAGTCAAGTCAATATATAGCCATGGTTCAGTCAAGTCAAGTTATGTTACATGTTTGATATTGTTCTGGTATTCATATTGACTTGGATTTATATTTGGATTGGTTCAGATTGATTTAGACTTGGACTCAGACTTGAGTCAAACACTTTAAACAGAATTAGATCTTGAATTAGGTTTAGGAGTTATCGGTAACCGTTGCACATGGACGGCATGCTTTGTGTCTTTTTCCAAGACAATTACCATTGATAATACCGTTTTAGTTTTCTACCTTAAATAGAAAAGCACCCACTTTCTCCGGCTTCCTGAGGCTCAAGAGAATTGGTCCCGCTTAAACCTATATTTATTAGGGTCCTTAATGTAATTTTATATAACTCGAGGGGGTTTTATGAAAAATATTTTATATATTTTCAAAATAAATCTCGAGTAATTATTTATCATATTTAGGGTTTTCTTGGATGTAACTTTTAAGATTTGAGGTATTTTAGTGAATATTAACTTAGCTTGAATAGCATGATATTTAAGTGTAACTTGTCTTGTATTAATACTTGATGGTATTTTAATGAAACTTGTCATTCTTTTATTTTTGAGAAAACATGGAATTTTATTATATATTAAAAATATATGGTTTGATAATGTTTATATAATTATTAAAAATTAATTTTATTTATTAAGCAGAAAATGTCGTTTTTCTTAAAAATCGTATTAAAATTCTGTCGAGATCATATGCTCCGTGAGGAGGTCTGCATATCGCTCTATTATTCCCGAGAATGTGCGATAATCTGCACCATCCAATAGCGGGTTCCCCAAAATGGGTTGTAGAGGCACATTCGTAAATTATTAAGTAACACAATTTAAAAAAATCCTAGTTTTTAATAGTTTAAGGTATTTTGATGAAAAGTCATATTTTGCTACAAAAATATTGTTCAAGAGAATCGTGTTATGACAAGATGTGTGTATGTGAGAGATAGGTCATTACCTCGTAAGGTTTTCTAAAGGTATGCTAAGCAAAATAATTAAAAAATATCGTATGTAAATTTCATGGTATTTAAACGTAAAGCTTAATTAAAGTTATTTAACATGGAGTTTTAGAGTGAAATTGGTTTCTAAATATTAGTTAAATGATTACAAGTAAGGTATATACATGAGTACAAGTGATTCTTAAGAAGAATTATGGTTTTCAAAGGTTTTAGAAACAAATGTCGGTATGACTCCACTTACCGACATGTTTTGAAAAAGAGAAGTTTTATAGTAGAAAGAGAAGAAGAGATATGGGAATTACTTGCTAAAAGAATAGAGGGGAGGTAGAGAAAGAGAAAGGTAGCTTTCGTGTAGTCGCGGGGTCGCTTGAAATTGACTTAGGGCTAACTCTACTTGTACTCTTCTTGGACTTAGAATTGTTTTGAGAATTTTGGCAATAATTTCAGAATGAAGAGGGTTAGGGTATGGAGTTATATTTATAGGATGAAATTAGGGTTTAAGAATTGAAAAAAGAAATAAAAATGCACTAAAAATTGGATTTAAAGCTAAATTTTAATTTTCTGGATAATTGCAGGGAAAAATAAACAGAACATGGGTAGTGGGGGTAGGCCAAGGGTCATGTGTGCATGCCAGTAAATATGATATTTCATACATGTATGATTTTTTTTGTGACTTTTCATTTTATGTGCAGAGCACGTGTAAACTTTTAGGCTACAAAAAAATTTAAAAGAAAAATCAGTAAAAATATATGTGGCTGATGGGATTCGAACACAGGGTCTATGTCACAGCAGTGCAAGACTTTACCAATAAGCTACAAGTTGTTTCTTGCTATTCTTAAACAAATTAAATTTATAACTTGTACTCAGGCTTGCAAACTCCATTCTGTACTTTAAGAAGAAAAATTTTGTACAGAAAATTTAGGGTCGTTATAGCCACTGGAGAAAAGGTTTCTTCATAGTCCACACCTGGTCTTTAACGAAAACATTTTGCAACAAGTCTAGCCTTATAGGTTTTCAACTGTCCATCTACAAAAATGTAACAACTCAAATTTTAGTGTACAAAAATTTGTTTAAAAATTAATGTATACTTGGGTATTTGCTTTTCCTGTGAATACTATAAGTATTTGTTTTGCTTTTTAATAGTAAGAAAGAGCTTGTAGCTCATTGGTAAGACCTTGCACTGCTGAACCAAAGCACCAGAGTTCAAATCCCATCACCCACATTATTTTTAATATTGTTTTCTTTTAATCTTTTTAGAATTCTAAGAGTCTACACGTGCTAAATATAGGGTTCTTAGGCAGAACCACAAGGTTTCACAAG
This sequence comes from Agapanthus africanus, assembly GCA_030015575.1. Taxonomy (NCBI): domain Eukaryota; kingdom Viridiplantae; phylum Streptophyta; class Magnoliopsida; order Asparagales; family Amaryllidaceae; genus Agapanthus; species Agapanthus africanus. Next base: position 23,526,682 of record JASDDO010000016.1, read on the forward strand.
GTATCAAACATGCTATATTTAAAATTTTGGTGTGCCAAACAGCCCTAACCAAGGATCTAACTAGAGTTTTAGGAGCAAACTAGAAAGTAAACATCTTTAGTTCTAAGTGATAACAAAATATGTCACGCTCCGCTTCCCAGAGTGCGCTAAGATCGGCACGTGACAGAGCCAACCATGCTACCTGTGGTTAGGAAACATCCCTCCACAGTCACATTACGGCTGTCTATGAGATATCAAGAACAGTAAAATAAAATAAACTATTTAGTACATGTCCATTTTCTAGAATAAATGAGTCAAGAAATAATATGCGTAAGCAATAAATCCAATAAACAATAACAATCTGAAAAGTACATCCTAAATATGGGCTCACATCAGGAAATGAAATACTGAAAGGAAACTACACTAGAATACTAACAGGTCCTCACTGCTCGGCCTGTCGACTGAAGTACTCCTGCTCCGCCCGTCGACTGAAGTACTCACTGCTCGGCCTGTCGACTGAAGTACTCCTGCTCGGCCTGCGACAAGGGTAGCGGATCTGGGCCATACAAAACCCAGACATCAGCGCGTCACAATATCAATAGTAATACTATCAAGGGGTAACAGGATATGCAGGCATGAGTGTGAACAGTAAATAAGATATAACAGTAACATGAATATGGAACAGTCAAGGGTATAAGCACATGTAACGTGCGGTGAGTAATCTGAACTGAGCTATTGGGTTAACTACTCTCAAGTATGTGAAATCAATTTAATGAATCACCGATGTAACTCAATAGTATCTCGTGCATACCCGGGACCACGGTCCAGATTCTCGGGCTGAAATCCGAGACATGCTGCTAGGCACTAAACAGGAAATATGTACAGATGAATGATGTCAGCATCATCATCCTAGGGCTGGCCTAGCCCATAAAACTGATCAGTATAAGTATCGAACTGTCGAGTTACAAGTCAGGTTTCATCATTGATTTCCCCATACCCCCAAGTTATGTGTTCAAGTCATGTATTGATAAATCTGGAGCTAATACCAACACAGGATCAAGCAGGTACAGGTTTGTCTATACAGACAACATGATATGTCCATCGGGACAACATGTTAGGATTGTCGGCATTAGAAACAGGATCAGGTAACATGTCAAGTAATGGTGTATCAGGTCATGTCAAGTAGTGCACAGTGAATCAAATGGGTGCCCAACAGTACAACATAACAAGTATTGAATCAGGGGTTACATCATGACTATGTAGTGTGCACATTATCAAGTATGGGGAACTAATGTAATAATAATATGAGTTAATATAATATGGTATGCAACTAGGTATGCAGAATTAATGGTATGGATACACAATAAACATGGATGTATAAATAACTATTAGGGGTTGCAACTATAATTCCATTACTATATAGGATGCACATTATCTAGCATGAGGTGTTAATGTAGCAGTAATATGGATAACGTAACATGGCATGCAACTAGATATATAATTAATGGTATGGATGCATAAATATCGATCAGGGGTTACATTTACAGCTCCAAGACTAAGTGAGATGCACATTACTAAGCATGGGGTGTTACTACAATAATAACATGAATTAATATGATTTATGGATGCAGCTACATGTATATTAAATGATATAGATGCATACGAGTATCCGAAAACAGTGAAACTTTAACATGGATGTACAATGCAATCAATATGTGATATTTTTATTCATATAGATACAAATATAATAGCATAACATGTAGCAAGATAAATTTGCCTGAACGGAACACACGACGGGTGCGTACAACACCTCCGACGTTGGGTAATCGTCGCAACGCACACACGCCACACGGGACGGGTCTAGGCAAGGCAAGAGGTTAACCACGCAGGTAGAGGATGTCCACTGGATTACACGGATCGTCAGCAGCGGCACGGCTCCGGCGAGTGATCACCGAAAAAGATGCAAGATTAAAAAAAGAAAGAGGAAGAAGAAGAAGAAGAGGAGACTAGGGTTTGTTGCTCTGGATTCGGAAAGGAAGGCGAGGGGGCGACGTCGACGATGGGCCGTCGACGGTGAGGATGCAGGTGAGGGTTTTCCTGCAATAGGCAGTGGGGTTTCTTGAAGTCGGGATTAGGTTCGGTTTTGTGCAGTCAGGGTTTCTTGGTGTTGGGGTGCACAGGGGAGAAGAAAGGTGATGGTGGTGATGAAGGGAAGGCCGACAAGGTGGTCGGCGTTGGGAGGAGATGGCGGCAGGGTTGCGACGACGAGGTTAGGGCGTGGGCTAGGGTTTGCGGGTTTTTAGGTGCAGGGATGAAGGGAAGTGGAGGAGGTAGAAGTGATGATGACGAGGATGACGGGGATGCAGGCGACGGTAGAGGCAGTACTGGCGATGGGTGCGGGCACGAGGTCAGAGGTTGCAGCGAGGTTGGGTGGGCGGTGGGTTTCGAGCGAGGGTGACGGTGGTGGTGGTGTTGTGAGGAGAGAGGATGGGGGAAAGCAGAGGAGGTGACGAGAAGGGTGAGGAGTTCGACGGCGAGGCAAAGGCCAGGGTTAGGGTTATGCCTTTCTCGTTCTCGTGGCGGCAGAAATAAAAGGAAGGAGTAAAGAAGAAGGAAAGAAATAGAAGAGGGAGGTGAGCGTAGCAATGAAAGGAGGTGACAGGATCCCAAGGAACAGTGAATGCGAGAGGTGAGAGAAAGAGGGAGAGAGAGAGAGAGAAAGAAAGAGGGAGAGAGAGAAGTTCTGTTTTTAAAAATATTTGATTAAAGAAAATCTTTAAAATATATATTTGGTTAAAAAAATTTAAAACTTTTAATATATATAATATTTAAAGAGTATAATATTATGGAAGTTTGAGTTTTTGGCTAATACAAATATAGTCCAAAATACGCCCGGTTTGGGTCTAAAATTATGGTTTGAAAATACGGTTAATATACGTACTAACAAAAACTAAAATATGATTACTGAATAACGAAAATGTATAACCCAAGAACGGATGCACGTAGCGTGCACGTAGCGATCCAAATGTCTGTTTCGCTGAACCGGACGAGAACACGATATACGGATGCTACCACAGGGTCAGGGGTATGATGCGGTCCATGCTAGATATTTTTAAAACATTTTATTTGATTTTAGTTATTATACTAAAAGAAATGCAGATGCCAGATATAATTCCAGTATGCAGTATAAACAATATTAAAGGTGCACGGATCCTCGTAACTAGCCAGGATAAATCAAACAGGAATCAAGACGGGTTTTCAGCAAGCGGGTCAGGTCGAATGCAAATACAGATGTCAAATACACTATTCGCATCCAAAGCACAATAAATCAGGAAAATACTATAAATAAAGAAATATTTGAATTAGAACTGATATAAATGAACTAGGGTGTTACATTATACCCAACTACAAAAAGAATTTCGTCCTCGAAATTCCCAAAACAAGAAAAGATAAACCAATATGAAACTACCGGAAGAGATCTGGAAACTTCTGTCGAATTCCGTCTTCACGTTCCCAAGTCGATTCTCCATGCGAGCGATTTCCCCAAGAAATAAGTACGAGAGGGATAACCTTGTTCTCAAGGACCTTTTCTCTTCGATCAACGATCAATATCAGTCGTTCCTTAAAGGTTAAATCCTCCATTACAGTCAGCTCCGAATGATCTAGCACGTGTGTCTCATCTCGAACATACTTACGGAGTTGAGATACATGAAACACGTCATGAACATTCGCCAAAGATGGTGGTAAAGCCAATTGATAAGCCACTTCTCCAACACGCTCCAAAATCTCGAAAGGCCCCACGAATCGAGGACTAAGCTTGCCTCGACTCCCAAAACGAAACACTCCTCTAGTCGGTGATATCTTTAAGAATACAAGATCACCAACAGTGAACTCTAGAGGTCTTCTCGATGTATCTGCCTAACTCTTCTGCCGATCTTGTGCTGCCTTCATGTGATTCCGGATAGTACTTTCTCCACGGTTTGCACGATCAAGTCCGGTCCCAACAATCTTCGTTCTCCAATATCGTCCCAACAAACAGGTGAGCGACACTTGCGACCATACAATACTTTGAATGGAGCCATTTGAATAGTCGCCTGAAAGCTGTTAATGTAAGAAAACTCCACCAAGTGTAGATGATCCTCCCATGAACCTTTGAAGTCTAACATGCAAGCTCTCAACATATCTTCAAGAGTTTGGATCGTTCTCTCCGACTGACCATCTGTCTGAGGATGATAAGCGGTGCTAAACTTCAATCGCGTTCCCAAACTTTCCTGTAAACTCCTCCAGAAGTGCGATAAGAATCGGGTATCACGGTCGGAAACGATGCTTACAGGTACTCCATGCAATCTCACAATCTCCTGCATGTACCGTTCTGCTAACGCTTCCGTTGACTGACCAACTCGAAATGGTATGAAATGAGCTGCCTTGGTCAATCGATTAATAATCACCTAAACTGCATTGTTGCCCTTTGGACTCCGCAGTAAAGCTGTCACGAAATCCAGGGTTATATGTTCTCACTTCCACTGAGGAATCGGAAGTGGTTGCAATAAACCAGCTACCCTTTGATGTTCAGCCTTAACTTGCTGACACACCAAGCACTTTGCTACAAAGCGGGCAATCTCCCTTTTCATGCCTTCCCACCAGAAATGCTGTCGTGGATCACGGTACATCTTCGTGCCTCTTGGATGTACGGAATATGCGGAACTGTGTGCCTCCTTCATAAATTCTTCGCGAATGTCTCCTTTCGGCACACACAAACGGCTGCCATAACGCAACGAACCATCTTCATGAATTAACAAGTCCGTTTGAAGTCCAGCTTCAACCCGTTCTCAAAACTTTTGCAATCTTGGGTTTCGCGACTGCACTGCTTTAATATTATCGATCAATGACGACTGTACTTGCAGCTGCATCAACTGTCCTGAAGAATGCGGCAGCACAATCTCCAACTCGAATCTCCGAAAAGCTTTGATAAGCTCCTTCTGTGCAGTCAACATCTGAATTGCTGGCAACCGACTAAGCGCATCCGGCACTATATTAACCTTCCCCGGATGGTACTTAAGATCAAGATCGTAGTCAGCTATCAGCTCCAACCATCTTCACTGCCTCATGTTAAGCTCTTTTTGCATGAACACATACTTAAGGCTTTTGTGATCGGTGAATACTTCAACCGTTTCGCCCAATAGGTAGTGTCTCCAAATATTCAAAGCTAAGATCACTACTGCAAGCTCCAAATCATGAGTTGGGTAATTCTTCTCATGGATCTTCAACTGTCTCGATGCGTAAGCTATAACCTTCCCATGCTGCATCAAAACACATCCCAAACTTTTCCCAGACGCGTCGCTGTGAATCACCAATCCTCCGGAACTGTCCGGTACGGTCAAAATAGGAGCGGTTATCAATCTCTGCTTCAACGCCTCGAAAGATGACACACAACTATCCGTCCATACGAACGGTACATCCTTCCGTGTAAGCTTGGTCAAAGGCTCAGCCAATCGAGCAAAATTCTCCACGAACCTTCTGTAGCATCCTGCAAGTCCAAGAAAACTTCTGATCTCTGCTACGTTCTTCGGAATCAGCCAATCTTAAACTGCTGCAATCTTCTCGGGATCAACGGCGATTCCATCTCCGGATACGACATGCTCCAAAAACTTCACTTCTTCAAGCCAAAACTCGCACTTTCTCATCTTTGCATATAATCTTTCACGCCTCAATTTATGCAGTGCGATCTTCAAGTGTTCTGCATGTTCTTTTAGGCGTCTCGAGTAGACCAGAATATCATCGATGAACACTACTATAAACTGGTCCATGAACGGTGAAAAGGTTCGGTTCATCAAGTCCATAAATATCTCCGGTGCATTCGTGACTCTGAATGGCATCACTAAATACTCGTAATGTCCATATCGAGTTCGGAACGCAGTCTTGCAAATATCCTCTGATTTAACTCGGACCTAATGATATCCTGCTCGCAAATCCAGCTTCGAGAATACCCTTGCGCTACTGAGTTGTTCGAACAATTCGCCAATCCGAGGGATCGGGTACTTGTTTTTAATAGTCACCCGATTCAATTCTCGATAATCGATGCACATCCTCCTTGTGCCATCTTTCTTCTTGACTAGAAGAACTGGAGCTCCCCAAGGTGAATTACTGTTGCGAATCCAACCTTTCTTTAGCAATTCAGTAACCTGCTTCTTGACTTCTTCCAACTCCACCGGTGCCATTGGATAGTACGCCTTTGAGATTGGCGCTGCACCAGGAACAAGATCGATCGCGAACTCCACATTTCGTTTTGGAGGTAAACTCGAGATGTCCTCGAACACGTCCATGAACTCTCGAACTATGGCTGGCGCTTCCTCCTTATCAACTTCCATCGACGAAAGAACACTGCTTGTCGGCCTAGCCCTAAACTCGACAGGCCCGACAGAACTGCTACCTTCAGCAAAAACAAACTCCGGATGTCCGGGAATCTGGAAAATCACTTTCTTTTCCCTACAATCAATGTGAACGTGGAAAGTGCCGAGAAAGTCCATTCCCAAGACAACATCATAACTGCCAGTATCGATCACCAAGAAATCTGCAAATAACTCCCGTTCGCAGATAATAACAGAACAATCCTTGCACTCACTACTAGATATGATCTTCCCGTTCCCAGTGTGTATGTCCCAACAACTAGACAGGGTCATGCAAGAAATCAAGTGTGCAGCAATAAACTTGGACGGCATAAAACAATGGGATGCACCAGAATCGAATAATGCTAATGTGGGAAAATCATGAACAAGTAGGATACCGAAAATGACTTCATCCGAAGCTAAGATACTGAAGAAGATTAAGCACGGTAAACAGGATTCAAGCTGACGATAAAACATGAACTGGAAAGCAAGAGAAGCAAGACAATATAACGACCATGAACCAAGGAAGTGAATCAAGACTTGGACTCCAAATTACTTAAATAGAGTACCATATTGTAACCATACTGCAGTTCATAGGTACAATTATATAACTCCGTTTAAGTCGTCCAAATCCTAGTATAAGAATCGAAGGAAACAATAGGGAACCAGAAGGTTTCAAGTCGAGATGCAAAGTTGTTTGCATATCATCAAGACGAGGGTCAAGAGAAAGATATGATTCAAGAATCACGATAACAATGTGGTAGGACTTGTTCCTAATCACGAGTATTCTGATTTGTGTATTGGGTCCAATACCCAACTACAAAAGAATCAAACCCGATTAACCTAAATCCTATGTCTCTGATACCAAACAAACCCTGTCACGTACCGCTTCCCAGAGTGCGCTAAGATTGGCACGCGGCAGAGCCAACCATGCTACCGTGGCTAGGAAACATCCCTCCACAGTCATATTACGGCTGTCTATAAGATATCAAGAACAGTAAAATAAAATAAACTATCTAGTACATGTCCATTTGCCAGAATAAACGAGTCAAGAAATAATATGCGAAAGCAATAAATCCAATAAACAATAACAATCTGGAAAGTACGTCCCAAATACGGGCTCACATCAGGAAATGAAAATGCCGAAAGGAAACTACACTAGAATACTAACAGGTCCTCACTGCTCGGCCTGTCGACTGAAGTATTCCTGCTCGGCCTGCGACAAGGGTAGCGGATCTAGGCCATGCAAAACCCAGACGTCAGCACGTCACAATATCAATAGTAATACTATCAGGGGGTAACAGGATATGCAGGCATGAGTGTGAACAGTAAATAAGGTATAACAGTAACATAAATAAGGAACAGTGAAGGGTATAAGCACATGTAACGTGTGGTGAGTAATCTGAACTAAGCTACTGGGTTAACTACTCTCAAGTATGTGAAATCAATTTAATGAATCATCGATATAACTCAATAGAATCCCGTGCATACCCGGGACCACGGTCCAGATGCTCGGGCTGAAATCCGAGACATGCCGCCAGGCACCAAACAGGAAACATGTACAGATGAATGATGTCAGCAACAGCATCCCAGGGCTGGCCTAGCCCATAAAACTGATCAGTATAAGTATCGAACTGTCGAGTTACAAGTCAGGTTTCATCATTGATTTCCCCATACCCCTAAGTTATGTGTTCAAGTCACGTATTGATAAATCTGGAACTAATGCCAACACAGGATCAAGCAGGTACAAGTTTGTCTATACAGACAACAGGATATGTCCATCGGGACAACATATCAGGATTGTCGGCATTAGAAACAGGATCAAGTAACATGTCGAGTAATGGTGTATCGGGTCATGTCAAGTAGTGCACAGTGAATCAAATGGGTGCCCAACAATACAATGTAACAAGTATTGAATCAGGGGTTACATCATGACTATGTAGTATGCACATTATCAAGTATGGGGAACTAATGTAATAATAATATGAGTTAATATAATATGGCATGCAACTAGATATGCAGAATTAATGGTATGGATACACAATAAACATGGATGCATAAATAACTATCAGGGGTTGGAACTATAGTTCCATTACTATGTAAGATGCACATTATCTAGCATGGGGTGTTAATATAGCATTACTATGAATAACGTGACATGGCATGCAACTAGATATATAATTAATGGTATGAATGCACAAATATCGATAAGAGGTTATATTTACAGCTCCAAGACTATGAGGGATGCCCATTACTAAGCATGGGGTGTTACTACAATAATAACATGAATTAATATGATCTGTGGATGCAGCTATATGTATATTAAATGATATGGATGCATACGGGTATCCGAAAACAGTGAAACTTTAACATGGATATACAATGCAATCAATATATGATATTTTTATTCATATAGATACAAATATAATAGCATAGCATGTAGCCAGATAAACTTGCCTGAACGGAACATACGATGGGTGCGTATGACACGTCCGACGTTGGGTAATCGTCGCAACGCACACACGGCACACGGGATGGGTCCAGGCAAGGCAATAGGTTAACCACACAGGTAGGGGATGTCTACTGGATTACACGGATCGTCGGCAGCGGCATGGCTCCGATGGGTGATCACCGGAAAGGAAGCAAGATTAAGAAAAGAAAGAGGAGGAAGAAGAAAAAGACGAGACTAGGGTTTGTTGCTTTGGATTCGGAAAGGAAGGCGAGGGGGCGACGTCGACGATGGGCTGTTGACGGCGAGAATGCAAGCGAGGGTTTTCCGGCAATAGGCAATGGGGTTTCTTGAAGTCGGGATTGGGTTCGGTTTTGTGCGGTCGGGATTTGTTGGTGTTGGGGTGCATAGGGGAGAAGAATGGCGATTGTCACGACCCGAAATATTAGCCCGTGACCAGCACTTGAATCACGCAACGTCTAAAAGTGTAACGGGATTCAAGTAAGCTGAAACCCAGAAATCTAAACCTTTTTAAGAAAATAAAAGAGGTGAAATTGAAACAAAGGTATAATGAAATTAATGTTTTCATAAATGCATAGGTGATGGAACATGAAAAAAAAGCAAGTTAGAAAGCAGGTTTTCGTCTTTTAAAAATTTGGGCAGCATCTCCTTTGTATTTTTTGATCCAAAACCGCCAATACAAGATAATGATAAAGGCATCTCCAAGAGGGAGCTAGCTCTTCGCCAAACGGCGGATCATAACCACGCAAGACAATATATATAAGTATACGACGCCCAACGGCGAAGATCACCACAAAGATAAAGAAAAGTAAGACATAAAAGCTACAAGTAGCGGAAAACCCCTCGCTCTAAGTCTCGCAACCACAATCCCACTAAGTCTCATTACTTATACAATTTACAACTTTTGATTGATGGAGTTGACTAGATACAATATAAAATATAAATATAAGAGTGGGTACGATACAAATGCCCCACCTACCAATGCAAAACACCCAAATGAAGCTATGTGCCAGCGATGCCACTACTGATCCGTGCGGTCAACCTGCAAGAACTGTGGCATAACGGGGGTGAGTTGCCAACTCGTGAGCAGAAAAACATCTACAAGTAGAAATCGAATAAACAACGACTCCTAGGTCAACTATATCATAAAGGTAATACTATAATATCTAGGGTGACCGGGTCTGTATATGTGCCAATAAGGTAGTCAATGCCTATAAGCACGTGGATAATATCCAACAGTAATCAATGCATGTATGCATGTGGATCTCATCCACCCATATAATCAATGTATGTATGTATGCGGATCTCGTCCACCCATATAATCAATGTATGTATGCATGTGGATCTCGTCCACGTGTTAACCACTGACACAACAACATCATGCATGTAAATATCATAAAAGCATATACATGAAAATATGAGGATATAAATCAACATGTGTCCCTCGCGACACCTCAAAATCATGGAATCTGAGTGTCCAGCATCGACACTCGAAACATCATGAAACTCGTGTCCAGTATCGACACGCAAATCCTCATATCTCTCGGGCTCCGTCAGTTCGGATCGGCCCATATCATCTCTCGACTCCGGTCGGTATCTTCCGGATATCCGCCGAGCCCAAATACTATCACCGATGGGTAGTTCTCCCCTGCCAGGCTCACCGTCTAACAATACGAGTCTTCTTGCCCCGGGGTACCTCACCGGGTCCACCATGTACCCGCAGACGGTTCCTACCGCTCCTTGAATCGGGTTTCACATGCCACTCTGAGAACCGAGAAAACATATGGTGGACGCACTGAAATATCATATCAAGAGAAACCGGATTTTTAAAACAATACACACTTTCTTTTGAAATCACCATGGTTCTTAAATCCAGAAATCTCATGAAACCAGCATATCTCAATGCGTATGATCATAAAGCATGATGTATGCGACATATAAAAGAAATGTAAGCATATCCGTATATCATGCAACATGGAACCGTAATATGTACATATCTAGGGAAAACTGCTCTTTTAAATGAATCCAGTTTTAAAATATATCCCGTGGTTCCCAAATCTCCAATAAAACCAGTTATCTATGTAGGTACAATATGTATATGCGCAAGTATAGAGGTACCAATATGTATATGCGCTAATATGGGTATGCAATGTGTATATGCGCGAGTATGGATGTACCAATGTATATGTGCACCAATATGGTATACAATGTGTATGTGCGCAAGTATGGATGTATCAAAATATATGTGCACCAATATGGATATACAATGTGTGTGCGCAAGTATGGATGCATCAAAGTATATGTGCACCAATATGGATATACAATGTGTATGTGCGCAAATATGGATGCATCAAGGTATATGTGCACCAATATAGATATACAATGTTTATGTGCGCAAATATGGATGCATCAAGGTATACCAATATGGATATACAATGTGTATGTGCGCAAATATGGATGCATCAAGGTATATGTGTACCAATATGGATATACAATGTGTATGTGTGCAAGTATGTCATGTAAGAGTCATATCCTGATGCAGCAGTCCTACTGTGTAGTGACATGGCAATTATTGATGATGAAGTGTGTGAGCCGGCAATCTGTGTACGTGTAACATACGCATCATCGATAATGGTGCAGGTGTACTAGCATAGGTATAAGTAATGCAATGCGAATAAAATAAATGCAGCATAAGGTAAATCATGTGCAAATGTTGACGGGTATACATATCTAACATGACCGAATCGGTGAATCTAACAATCGACATCTAGCCACACCACATCGTGTACAGTACAATCCATCGTACGACATCCTCTAGTCAAGGGTATGGATCAATCATCAAGTCAAACTCATCACGCACGGAAAATCATCGTACGGTGGCATTAAGCTATCAGGGCTCCTATCAACCTATAAGACGAGGAGGGTACGGACATAACGTCACGTACGGCTAACACTCACGATTCACAACATATATAAATATCTCTATATACCTATGTTCCAGGTCACAACCGCAATAATCTCATATCAGGGGACCGGCAGGGTATAAATCATCTCAATCGACTCGCATCCGTATACCAACATATCATCAAATTACATATTAAATCATATTCTCTTTTTATCGCATTTATATCCCTCATCAATTCAATTTTTATAAATACATTCTACCTTTACTATAAGCATAAGTATCTAATCTAACATACACACCCGAACCATACAAACAGTTTTTGAAAGATGCGAATCGTAGTTTTGAAAGTAGGGCTACGGTGTTTTAAAGGAAAAGATATCATTTGAAAATCTGTAACGTCCTTCAAGGTATCTATTTAAAAGATGAATACGATTCTTCATTTTGAAAATAGGTATGGTTCGGATGGCACATCTACGTCGACTATCTAGTCCTATAGTACCCTAAACGGCAATATCATCAAATCTCATCCTCAAGTCCCGTCATCACATACTAGTCGTATCATATCACTTCTAACTATCCTTAGTTTCTAATATGGTTCTCTAACTACCATTTTACTCTATCTATAGTTTTCTATTAAAGGTTTCATTAACCATAATTTATATATAAATCGGTTTCCATCAAAGTGTGCGGGAGTGCTATACGCCTTCCACCCGACTTCCCCCGTAGATATAGATCTACTCACCTCGGTCTTCGCTTGCCGATGTCGATGACGCCATGCTCCGTCGCCTCGGAATCCACGCGAAGGTACCTACAATAATACACAATCGCAATCGTTTATTAAAATTGAATCCGGAAAACCGATACGGCACACGGCGCGCTCATAGGTTAGAACCTTTGGCCTACGCCTGCAAAAACAATCAAACCACCCTTGTTGTCAATGTACAAACATCCAACAACCCAATATAAATCCAAATAGCAAAACCAAACATTTCAAAATACGGAAAACATAACCAAAATCACCTCAAAGTGCTCCCAGATTTTGACTCTGGTCAAACTAGCCAATTTTGCATATGGGGTTGCTCTAGATATCAGCTAAGGAAGACATGAAGCAAACACCAACCCAAACCATCAAGGCCAGGCCACAATTTGCAGCCTGGGGGATTAAATCTGTGGCCTGCAAGGGGTTGTGGGGTCTCGGGTTTCTAAGGTGCACTCACAATCACTTGCTCATCTCACTGTCTTTGCTAAATTATTTTTAGTGCCCCCGGATTACTCCAGATTCCATAATACCACCTCAAACTGTCAATTTAACCGAAGTCGGAAAGGTTCTAAGTTTGTGTTCCCTATCCTAGGCCATACAAATCCACACTAAGGTCTGTAGGCAGCCACTACACATCACCAATTCCAAACAAACACCCAAACCCTTCTCTTGGGATTTCTAAGATCACCATTCCACACACAATCAACCTCTAAATTACACAAGAATGCAAGGAAACTAAAACTAAACTAAAGGGAAGAATTTATACTTCCTTTAGGCAACTCAAGAAAACCCTAGCTTCTCAAAGTTTGTCAAAATCCCACTTTGCTGGGTCCATTTTGTAGAGGATGAAGAGGTGGTCAATTTTTGTAAAAAGGGTTTAAGGTTTTGAGGAGTATTTTGAGATGGATCTAGGGTTGAGGGTCGAGGGAAGTGATGAAGAAGAAGGAGAAGAAAATAAATAATGGGGAGAGGAAAAAGAATGGCTGCCCTCTCTCTCCTACTTTCACTCTCTCCTATTCTCACCCTCCTTTTCTCTCTCCAATCATTCTAAACTTTAACCCTTTTCTCTTTCTTTTAAAACCAAACCATATAATACCCCAAAACAATACAAGAAAACAACATGTAACCAAAATGCAACATGATATGGTGCACTAGACATGAAAAACTGTAGAAACGCGGATTTGGCTTAATCGCGATTAGCAATGCACTAATCGGGTAAAATTTTAAACGTACATATAATTAATTATAAAAATGCCAAGTCCAATAAATATATTTTTAAATGAATAAATTATTTTAATCCCCAATTATTTCACAATTTATTGGTATATATTTATACCCTTTTTCGAAAACCCCAATTTCGCAAATCGGGCAGTTTTCGGGAAAAATATTATTTTATTATTAAATTTCAAAAATAATATTTTTTATATCATATAGCTAACTCATGGGTGAGTTTGTATCATATAGCTAACTCATGTAGAGACATAACCATGGCTAAATTATAATGGTTAGATTAATAAATATCTTAAGTAAAACAAAATGAGTGGACTAAGTCAATGCATCCACATGCTTCTACAAACTTCATGCATGTGACTAATTATCCACTAATTTGGATTTACTTTAAATATTTAAACCCCACATTATAATTAGTATGGTGTAAGTCTCATACACCCATGTAGTGTGTATCAACAACCATGACACAAAAGAAAACACAATTAGTATATATCACATATATATTAAGTGTGCACATGTGAGAAAATAAATGCTTAAGTGGGCTAATATTAGTTAATGTAACTAGTATATCAAATATACAATTATACACTAAATTATCAAATCAACACTTGATTTAATAATCCGGCTATATCACATATAACTGATAAATATAATATGTACCATCTTATCGAATCAACACTTGATTCGATAACCCGGTTATATCATATATAACCGACCGATACAAATATCGAGAATAGAATACGGTATCACATACTCGTATTATTCTCGGTCCTGCACATATCATATATGTGCTCCTACTTCGTTTTTCCTGAGCCAGTAACACCTCTATGTAGGACTCTAAAGACTCGTCAATACGCCGGCAGTAGGTGATGATCACATCAAACACCCACAAGCCGTCAGCGGTACTAGCTGGACGTAACGGCTACCCGGGTATTGAGCGATCAGAAGATCAACAAGCAAGCCCGCTCTAGCTCTTGTAAAGCCTGTCAGTAACACTACCGTACAGTCCGGTCTCTTTGTCTAAGATGTCGCATATCAAGTCTAGGGGTGGTAAACGTCAGACCCCAATAACTTGATAAGTCATACCGATACGAGGCTTATAACGGGTTGAGAAACTACTGATAATACTTATCGGTAAATCTCTAAATCAGTTCTGGCCAGGGACTTCCAATAGCCAATCGAGCACTGCACGACATCTACCCCCAATACCGGGAGAGACGAAATCACTCCTATCGCTCATTGCCTCCATATGACTCGGGACTGTACCCAAAAACCACCGTTTTGCATATTCTCTTGAACGTGGTAAGGTGGAAATCAAAGCACAATGGGAATCACACAAGACTCTATGACGATCTCGGGTCTACAGACTAATTTGTACCAGTGTCACCAGAGAACTGCTGTCTGACGTCAGGTATAATACCATCTAGGAGTTCTCGGCGAGTTCGTACAGTATATCCAGTCTCCACTGAGCACCCGTATACCATCTCTGATGTCAAACACCAATGGATATGGGATCATCCATCGCCCATCACATGGGTCGAGAAGCGTATACGCTAGTCTACTCTGGTATATCAATGCCCTATCTCGAAACACTTACGACTAGGAAGATTAAAGGATGAACTTATGGACTACCATGGTCCTACTAGTATGATCTGCATCATAATCCTGGTAGCCAAGTACACATCCAAAGGGCTTTACCAACATGTAACCATAAGACAGTATCAAGAGACAAGTATACATGTTAAGATAAATAGCAACCAGATAGCATACTATCATGTCGAGCAAGAAAGTCCTCTCTATATATGTCCAAGCATCCACTATAATATACATCATATGTACAATAATGGCCTCTAGGGCATACATACAACTAACAATCTCCCATTTGCACTAGAGCCAGCTGTTGTAGTATCGCATACCCAGTATCCCGAATAGTCTCTCAAACTGTATCTGGGGAATGGCCTTCGTGAGTGGATCTGCAGTGTTATTCTTCGTGTCAACTCTCCTGACCTCGATCTCCCGGCGATCAACTATCTCCCGGATCAGGTGATGCCGCCTCAGAATATGCCTGGATCGCTGATGGGACCTGGGTTCCTTGGCCAAAACCACCGCTCCATTGTTATCGCAATACAAAGGTATTGGAAACTCAATGGATAGAACCACTCCAAGTTCAGTTATGAACTTTTTCATCCAGACAGCCTCTTTGGCAGCATCGTTGGCAGTGATGTATTCAACCTCTATCGTCGAGTTTGCCATGGTTTCCTGCTTGGAACTCTTTCAGCATACCGCCCCTCCATTGAGGGTAAAGACAAATCCCGAGTGCGACTTAGAGTCGTCTTTATCACTCTGGAAGCTCGAATCGGTAAAGGACTCCACTTGGAATTCTCTGTTACCATACACCAAGAGCATCTCTTTAGTCCTTCTCAAGTACTTGAGAATGCTCTTCACAGCTGTCCAGTGACTCTTTCCAGGATCTGCTTGATACCTACCCACTACACTTAGTGAGTATGCTACATCGGGTCTGGTACATAGCATCGCGTACATGATAGAGCCTACTGCCGAAGCATAGGGTATCCCTTGCATGCGAGCTCTTTCCAAATCAGTCTTGGAAGACATCTTTTTGGAGAGAGTGCGTCCTGAGATCGTGGGTAAAAACCCACGCTTGGATTCTTCCATACTAAACCGCTTTAGTATGGTGTCAATGTACCTGGATTGGGACAATCCCAGTATCCGTTTAGATCTATCTCTATAGATCTTAATCCCCAAGATGTAGGAGGCATCCCCTAGATCTTTCATTGAGAATCTTTGTGATAAGAAGAGCTTGACCGATTGCAGCATAGGAATATCATTTCCTATCAAGAGTATGTCATCCACGTACAATACGAGGAAGACAACCTTACTCACTACCACCTTTTTGAATATACAAGGTTCATCTGTGTTTTTGATGAAATCAAACTCTGTGATAACGACATCAAAACAGATGTTCCAGTTCCGCGATGCTTGCTTTAACCCATAGATAGATTTAAGCAGCTTGCACACTTTTCCGTTGCTCCCACTGTCTACGAAGCCCTCTGGCTGAGTCATGTCCACGCACTCTTCCAAATCACCATTCAGAAAGGCGGTCTTAACATTCATTTGCCAGATTTCGTAGTCATGGTATGCAGCAATGGCAAGCATGATCCAGTTGGATTTAAGCATAGCCACTGGAGAAAATGTTTCGTCATAATCCACACCTGGTCGTTGACGAAAACCCTTTGTAATAAGTCTGGCTTTGAAAGTCTCCACTTCCCCATCTACACCAAGTTTTTTCTTGAAAATCCACTTGCTCCCAATGAGTTTTACCCCTTTAGGAGATCTTCCAAAGTCCATACTTTATTAGTGTACATGGATTCCATCTCGGATCTCATTGCATCCAGCCACTTCACAGAGTCTCCACTCGTGATGGCCTGCTCGAAGCATGTTGGGTCATCATCCTCCATGATGCAATCCTCGCTTCCACCATCAATGAGAAAACCATAGCATCTCTCAGGTAGACGAGGAACCCTACTAGATCGGCGGAGAGGCTGGGGTTCGTTGGGAACTACCGAATTCTCTGGTTCCACTAAATCTTCAGTTCCAGTTTGTGCAGCTGGAATTTCTTCCAGTTCTACCTCGTTGCCACTAATTTCTTTTGCAAGAAATTCCTTTTCTAAAATGGTGGCATGTCGAGAAACAAACACCTTTTGTTCCTCGCCATGGTAGAAAAGATATCCATGTGAATGTTTGGGATATCCCACAAACTTGCATAGAACTGATCGTGCCTCGAGTTTGTCCGGATTCTGCTTTTTTACATAGGCCGGACAACCCCATATCTTAACCCGTTTAAGACATGGTCTCTTCTCACTCTATATCTCATATGGTGTGGTAGGTACAGATTTAGATGGAACTTGATTCAATAGGTATGCTGCTGTCTCAAGCGCATAACCCCAAAAAGAAATAGGTAACTCAACAGTGCTCATCATAGAGCACGCCATATCTAATAGGGTGCGATTCATCCGCTCCGATACGCCGTTGTGCTGTGGTGTATATGGAGGAGTAAGCTGAGAGAGAATCCCATTCTCTTTTAGAAAGTCCAGAAACTCCGTGCTCAAATATTCACCTCCTCGATCAGATCGTAGGACTTTAATACTTTTGCCCGTTTGGTTCTCAACTTCTTGTTTATATTCTCTGAATTTCTCAAAAGCTTCAGACTTATGTTTCATCAGGAACACATATCCGAATCTAGAGAGATCATAAGTGAATGTAATGAAGTATGAGGAACCATCCCTGGCATGTGTAGACATGGGACCGCATATATCACTATGTATCAGTCCCAAGAGTTCAGTAACTCTTTCTCTGTGTCCACTAAATGGTGTCTTGGTCATTTTGCCTTTGAGACAGGACTGGCAGGTATCATAAGATGAGAATTCAAATGAATTCAAATAACCATTTTTATGTAACTTAGCGAGTCGTGTCGCATTTATATGACCTAGTCTACAATGCTACAAGAAGGATTCGTTCATTTCTGAACTCTTCCTCTTGTGTGTGTTTGTTATGCTCAGAACTGTTGATTGATTTAGAACATAAATACCATTGCACAACGTGCCTGATCCAACCAACTTTTGGTTCAGAAAAATGTTCATAACATTATCCCGTAATACAAAATTATATCCCTCTTTACTTAATAAAGAAACTGATATAATGTTGCATATCAGGTTCGGCATGTAATAGCATTCGTTCAGAATCAATGTATTACCACTTGGTAAAACAAGGTGATATTCCCCGACGGATTTAGCTGCAACAATTGCACAATTTCCAAACCTTATGTCTTTATCACCTTTTCCCGGTTCTCTACCTTTCCTTAGCCCATGTAACAGATTAAATATATGGGATCCTGACCCGGTATCCAATACCCAGGACGTAGAGCAAAGGGAGAAACAGTTCTCTGTAACGAACACACCCGAAGAAAATACATCATCATGTACTTTCTTCAATCGGGTGGCATAGGAATCCTGGCATTCCCCTATATCCTGTTTAGTCTTATAACTCTTATAAGAAAGAACGGAACCAACATTCCCCAGCACAGTATAACATGCGGGTTCGATCAATATATCCATATTATTATCTTGATTAAGACGTGACATGGTCGCTACCTGGAGAGATAAAGAAGAAAACACTTTAGCGTATGCTCTTGCAAGATTAGATTGGTTATTATTTTATCTAATTAGGATGGCTCCCACTGTTTTTATCAAATCTTCCTTCAAACCTTAAAAGGAAAGACTAGCTGGGATTAATTACACCTTACAACTTCGCCAATCTTTCAGCCAGTGCCGGTATTTTAAGGGAGGTTTCCCGTGCTTTCGCACGGACCTAATTAAAATAAACCTCGTTTTCCCAGGGGCGTAGCCCTGTTGACACATTTCTAGACACCTACTTGATCGGTTAATTGTCTTGTGTAAAACTCTCTCAGGAGTAACTCTTACTCGCAGTGGGTATCGGGATCTACCTATCTCATAGAAGGTATGCAATCTCATTGCAAATTTCAACACTTGAAATTCCCGATAATATTTTGCCCCTAACCCCTATGACCTTCACAAAGGCCAACAAATCATAGGATGCTTGTCAAGTTCAACCCGTCATTTCCTGATTGAATTAAACCCACCCGCACGACCCTTGACAAAGGCCAACAAGGTCGTACGACTACCCTAATCCAATCTGCATCATATGCATAAGCAGATAAGCACCATTCAGCTACCGCACATTACGCCTTGACAAAGGCCAACAAACGCAGCACGAATACTAAATAGGACTTATTTGAAATGACGGAGGGCTACGACACGGTTTTATCAAACCTTTTGCGTAATGAACTTGATATCGTTGCGGGAGTGATTTTGAAAAGGAGTGTTTTTTAGGCTTTTCCTAGTTTCGCTAAAGAGGTCACTCCCGGTGAAGGGATTTCTACTCTTTCTTATCGAATAAGGTGCAGGATATATCACATATATCACTGTGCAAAGCAAATACTCCAAAAGCAATCAAAATACAAACCGTGTGTTGCAGTATCTGCCAGTTATTGCTAAAGAGGTCACTTCCGGTGAAGGGATCTCGGCTTTTTCCTTATCGAATAAGGTGCAGGATATATCACTATGCAAAGCAAATACTGTAGCTACCCTTCTTGAAAATTTGATTCCACAACATCTTTTAGGTTTATTTCTTTTCATTAATCTCATTAATGAAGTCCCATCATTTAAGCTTCCTAAGCATCACAGAAGAAACGAAAATACAACGTGCGCTTATACCATCCGCATTCGCCACAGTGTCCCGTTATGCACCGTTAGGTTACTCAACTAACGGCATACCGGGATGGGACTAGCACGGGTGCAAAACATAAGCAACTTCTACTATATATATCATATATAATATGTATCCATTCGTCTCATAATCCACAGTGATCACATCACAAAGCAGCAGAAGAAACATGTGAAATATTGGATATATTAGGAGGTCCGTGTTTTATTTTGAGCCTGTATAAAACACGGATTCCACGGTCACGATGAATAGCCAAACCCACATCCCTAGACCCCTATGAGAGCGGCAAATAACCCTACCAATTCTTAGAGTTAGGAGACCCGGACCCGACTCCTCGAGTTGGTCTCCCACTGGACTCTAGAACCCGGTTACTTGTGCTCCTCTCCTTGGGTCTATCCTAATGCGGAAAAGTAAATAATATACAACAATGGTGACATCATCCTCAACCTGGAAGTGCCCTAATAAAAGAATATTACATACATTGAATTTTACATGAATGAAAATAAAAACTCTCATCTCACATAAAACCCCCGGCTATTCAAAACACGACGATCCAATATAACATATCACAGTAACACATAATATCACATGTCATCAACGTAAGTAAATATGTGTATCCTAATTGTCGTTGACATAGAGCAACGAAACCGGTGATACACTATATATTACAGTTACGGTCGCAGAAAAGAAAATGTCAAACTACAACATTTGGAATCCATAATAACCTTAGACATGATAAACCCGAAATATCACATATTACGGATTTCATGCATAACTATATGAATTCCATATATTGTATCACATTCCACAAATAGCTAGACGATGTTAAACCTTTCGATCGAATCAATGAATTCCCAAAATTTCCCAGAAAGCTCAACACTTGAGCAATATTAAAAATACCCAGAAGCATGCCCCAGTATATATGGACCAACCGTAGAAGGGCCGACCCATGTCTCACACATGGAGCCGCGGAACCGCCGCAAAATAGCCTATTTGGCCGCAGTTCCGCGGTCATATTGTCGAGATTGGGGGTCGTTCTTCTAGAGGGTCCATAAAATTACCTGCATGATTTTCTGAGGATTTTTAATGTGAAAAATTCCAACATTTTGAAAAATTTCCAGAAAGCGGGCGATATCGTGTTTTCGGAGTTCGTTCGAACTTCTAATTTCGCCTAGACGACTCCTAATGCTCTAGTAAGGCTCTGATACCACTGTAGGGTTCTTAAGCACAACCACAAGGTTTCACAAGGTATCAAACATGCTATATTTAAAATTTTGGTGTGCCAAACAACCCTAACTAAGGATCTAACTAGAGTTTTAAGAGCAAACTAGAAAGTAAACATCATTAATTCTAAGTGATAACGGAATACAACATTTGTAGACCGGTCCTTCACTTCATTTGCTCCTTATAGTAGTCCCTTCGCTGCGATCATGGAACTCCCGGACTCTTGCATGGATTTCCAAGACGAAAGGAACGATCTTGCTTGAAGTCTTCGAGGCCGAAAATGATCTACGTCGAGAAGACACTACGTAACATTTTGAAAAATTAGAAATAAATTAAATAATAAAATGATAAATCAAAAAGTTATTAGAACCAAATAAGACATTTTCATAAATAGTAAGTAAATTAAATTAAAGTATAATTTTAGTATGCAAGATAAATAAATTATAAGGGGTTTAATGTGAATTTTAGCTTCATTTTAAGTAAAATGATGTTATATAATAACATAAGTTATGAAGGGTTGTTATATATAAAGTTTAGGTTATTGTGCAAAATGGGAATTTACTAAGGGTGTAAGTAGAAAGAGGTTGGATAAAATTTAGTTCAGAATTTTATTAAGATAATTCAAATTAGAGATGATAAAGCTTGGACACCTCCTACTCTCATGCATAACCTACACATCACACCTCCTCTTTACATGAAACCCCCACATCTTGCTTGGTGATACCTCCTCCTTCACTTTATCCTTCCCTTTTCTCACATATATAGCTTGTGTTCAGATCTGAAGCATTTTAAAAACCTAAAAAATTTAAAGAAAGAAAAAGAAAAAGAAAGCAAAACAAAGGAGAGCAAGAGAAAAAGGAAGATAAGAGCTAAATCTAGGATTTCCTCACCATCAAGCTAGGACAAGGAGCTTGTGCATCTTGGAGGGTGTTATTCCAACAAATTATTTGTAGGTAAAATCCTTAACTCAATAGATTATAGTTCTGTAATTGTAAAACTTAGAAATCAAATATCGTATTTTAGGAAAAACTTAGCTCTGTAGTAATCTGCTATTAGTCAGAATAAAATCAACTCTACTAAACAAGGCTAAAATGTTGTATATTAGACCTAAAACAAACACTAGAAGCACGAGCCAGGGGGCTCGGATTTGGGCCGGCGACCTATAGGATAATTCCGGCGTCGCCGGATTTCTAGGGGTTTTGGATCTTATGGGTTTCAGGGTAGGTCTCTGTGTAGGTGTTATGATACTTGGTATTGTTTATTTAAGTTAATTTAACAGTATATGAAATCTGGAGTTAATATCTGAAATAGGGTTAAAACGTTTAAAACACGACACGGACGTTTCGTAATACGATTCTGTTCTCTGTTACGAAACATCGTTTGATTAAATCCAGTTAGTATAAGTGTTTGATAGGTTGCGATAATCATACTTAGTATAGCTAATACGTAAAACTTGTATTTTCATGTTTTTGCCGTATCGGAGTGTATCCGTTTCTTATACAAGTTAATTGCGATAATAGATTCGAATACGGAAACTTCGGAGGCCGCAAGGAAAGGAATTGGATTGGTGATCTGAGTTGATTCGACGTATTTCGATAAGTAGACTAAATATCTACCGGGAGATTTTATATGGATGGCGTGATACGCTCGTAGTTAAGTTTAAATAAAAAATGGGCTTTTGTATGTTAAATTGACCATATGCATTCCTATAGATATATATATACATCGCCATGTTAATAATTGTTAGAACACTGCACCATTATCGATGAGTTATGCCGCACCTGCACATTTCTACATGTTACACTACACCTCGTCGATATTAACATGTCACATATACACTTAGTACTTATTATACTAAATATGATTACCATCATACCTTGAACATCAAGAATGATAGTTAATTTTCATAAACATTATCATGTTTTATCTCCAAGTATGTGTAGTTCTGATATAAGATGCATTGGATTACTATGGATTTATGGCTTTGAGTTTTTATACACTATCAGAAGAATTCAAAGATTTTCATGATTAACGTGACATGTCCACCATGAAATGTCATTTTTTTTAATTTGGTTTAGTTCCGAACGGTGGGGTAGATATAAAGTTGCGGAATTTCTTACGTATATCAGTGCTGGGTGGGGTAACTATACAGCCGGATTCATGGTGGACCCGGTCGGGGCCGAGGGGCAGGAGCCGCACTTTAGGCGGGGAGCCTAACGAGGATACTCGATACCGGAATCAGTGGTAAACACGGCGGATATCTATGTGATACCGACCGGTGTTATTGATAGACAGGATCGTTCGGGGAACGATGCCTGATGAAACACCGAAGATTTGTGTCGATGTTGGACACGGGAAGAAAATGAATCTTATTTGGAAAATAATTGATGAGATTTCAGTTTTGATTTATATATTGAGTAGTACAAATTCATGCTTCCACCTGTTAGCATGCATCATATTCATCATTGTTGATATTAGTTCTAGATCGGTATACTTACATTATCAGCCGTTATATGTTGGTTATAGTCACTGAGTTGGCAACTCACTCCTGTTGTGCCACAGTTCTTTGCAGGAGTCGAGTGGACGTATAGCAGCAGACAGATCCACTTATCAGTTTATCGCTCTTTTTGCTAGGTGGGTTACCTATGTAGTAATCTCCTCTTTTGGTATTGTATATTGAATCTAGAGTTTCTCCATCAGACCCTGTATAATGACTTAGAACGATATATGGTTATATGTATATTATTTCGACAGATAAGATCGTTTAGTTGTATCAATTGATATTTCTTTTATTTATGTCTGAGATTCTTCATTAATTTCGTATTATGATTTTGTGTTGAATTCCACTGTTAGTATTGTTGCTCCCAACTAGGAATGCAACTAAATTAAACACTTTATAACTGCTTTTATTTTAAATGAAATAGGAAATTACTGTTAAGATCTTAAATACTTAAAATTTGTGATTTTTACTTAAATAAAAGTAAATTTTCCTAAAATTCCGCAAAAAGGGTTTTTGATCTTGGTCTTTGCTTACTCAGGTTGTGTAGATATCTTTAGATATTATACAATCTAAGTGCCGGTCACATCCAACTTTGGGTCATGACAAAGTTGGTATCAGAGCTTAGGATTAACCTTACGGAAATCGAGTAATGAGTTAAGGTAAGCCGACTTGAGTTCATTACGTAGGATGACCTTGGGTGTGATGGAGTAGGTGAATTAGGATGAGTGCAATACCGTACGTATGTTCCGCGGCATATTTATGTTACTATACTCAGCCTAACTAACTTTAGGATGTATACCTTGATCTATTCTTCCTTTGACACTCTGATATTGATTATCCCTATTCGTAAGCCTTATCAACTCTCGTTTCTTGCTCCAGCCACTATGTCATCAACGTCTACGGGGATTCAGACGACCGCTGTTAGAGATGATATTAGAGCGGAATCGTCTGACACGAGGACAAATTTGGGCAGTATGCTTATCTTTCAGGAACCGATTGATCCACCCTATATTAATCGTATAGCTAGGATGGAGACAAATGTTCAAGAGATGCGCCGAATGATCGGATCCTTGCTAGAGATTAGTCGAGCACAAAGGTCAACTACTACTCCACGTGCGGGTGTTCAGAGACCAAGGCAAATTCGTAGAGGCCAAGACGCGTTCGTAGTGGCCATGGCGGATCATGCATAGATCAGTTCTATTACTTATACCCATATGTTCAGTAGCCCGTGCAAAGATGTTTCAGGTGTGGGTGTCCGTATCACGGTATTAGGGATTTTCCCATGAAGCGGCAGGGTGAGGCATCGGTCTCACATATGACTTCACCACGTTCACCACATCCTCCGAGCACATTACCTCCTACCCCTGTTGTCGTTCCACGTCAGATCAACGCCCATGGAGGCCGGGGTTGTAACGGTCGTAATTCGAGAGGACGAGGAGGTCGAGACAGATTCATTCCAGGCCGCAGTTTTGATCGAGAATTGACTCAGGTCCAGATGTTTAGTTCACACCCAGTGGGACAGGGGCCTCCATTTACATGTTATAATTGTGGAATTCCAGGGCACTTTGCTAGACAGTGTACACGCCAAGGAGGAACTGTTGTTCCGCAGGCTGCTTTACCCTCTCCACTTTCGTCATCGATGGATTTACTTCCTCCCCCAGTTAACACTATGCGCCAGACGGTTGCACCACGAGGCCGAGGTTATGCAGGACGCTTCCAGAGAGGTCGAGGAAATAGAGGTAGAGGACGACGGGATGCCCGGGCATCCAATGCAGTTGTGACAGGTACTCTTGTAGTATGTTCCTTAGATGCGCATACTTTATTTGATCCTGATTCGACGCATTTATACGTATCTTCACGCTTTGCACTTTCTCTGGGGAGAGAGTTGTAGTGTTAGAGTTAGTTACCGCAAGTTATGATTACTCCTATAGGAGATTCTTTTATAGCCTGACATGTATTTAGGTCACGTTCGGTACATATTGGTTATAGGGATTCTTTAGTTGATTTGATTCTCCTGGATTGGTTGTCCGTTTGTCATGCTTGTGTAGATTGTTGGGGAAAAGCGGGTAGATTTTGTTCTCCCGATTAACCGATTTTTGTTGGGCAGGGAGACTGTAATATAACTCCTGCCAACATGATTTCTTCTCGTTGTGCGGAACGACTCTTGAAGAAGGGTTGTATTGGGTTCTTAGCAAATTGTTCAAGACTTAGTAATCGCTGAGATTCCGTTGGACCAGGTTCCGACTGCACAAGAATTTCCAGATGTGATTCCTGCTGAATTACCAGGATTGCCACTCGATCGTGATATCGAATTTTTTTGTGACTTGATTCCAGGTGCGGGGCCTATTTCTGTACCACCCTATCAGATGACCCCGACGAAGTTGAAAGAACTCAAAAGTCGGTTGCATGAGTTGTTAGCTAAAGGACTTGTGCGTTCCAGTGTATCGCCGTAGGGATCTCCTGTCTTATTTGTAACGAAGAAGGACGGTAGTATAAGACCGTGTATTGACTACCGACAGCTGAAACGTGTCACTGTGCGAAATAGGTATCCATTACCTCGTATCGATGACTTGTTCGATCAGTTGCAGGGGGGCTGGCTACTTCTCAAAGAGGGATTTGTGGTCAGGGTACCACCAGTTGAAAGTTCGGAAGGATGACATTCCGAAGACTGCTTTTGTACCCGATATGGGCTGACTAGGAAGGAGGATCCATTTCTTTGGACGGAGGCGTGTGAGCAAAGTTTCCAACAGTTGAAGACTCTCTTGATGACTGCACCAGTCTTATCATTACCTTCTGGGACAGGTGGCTTTGTTGTGTATTGTGATGTCTCTAGAGTGGGTTTGGGCTGTGTGTTGATGCAACACGGCAGGGTTGTAGTTTATGCTTCTCGCCAGTTGAAGAGGCACGAGCAGAACTACCCCACTCATGATTTAGAGATGGCTGGTGTAGCTTTCGCACTGAAGATTTGGGAACAATACTTGTGTGAACAATCGTGCCAAAGTATCACATATCATAAGAGCTTGAAGTATGATTTTCAGCAGCGGGATCTGAACCTAAGGCATCATAGATGGATGCAACTCATAAAGGATTACGATTGTGAGATTCTGTATCATCCAGGCAAAGCGAATGTTATAGCACATGCTTTGAGTCGGAGGCCTGGAGGTAGCTTATCTCAATTGTGCACTATGCAGAGCCAGTCTTCTACAGACTGACAAATTTTATGTGATAGTCGTATACAGTTCGAGTTCATATCGACAGGAGGACAGTTAGCACAGGTTCGCACCGTCCTCAGCTATTAGATCGTAGTCGAGAGACACGGCCGCAGATGTTCGTAGGTTGGAGATTGTGGATTAGCTTAGGCAGGGCAGAGGGTCGAAGTTCGTGATAGATAACTAAGGAGTATTACGTTTTGGGGCTCGTCTGTGTATCAGATTCGGATGGACTGTAACGTGAGATATTAGAGGAGGCCCATTGATCAGCATACAGTATTCATCATGGTTCCACCAACATGTATCATGACTTGAAGAATGTTTATTGGTGAGAAGGAATGAAGAGGGATGTCGCGAAGTTTGTTTTGAGATGCGTGAGTTGTCAGCAAGTCAAGGCCGAGCACCAGAGGCCGACAGGGAGTTGCAGCCCTTGCCCATTCCGGAGTGGAAATGGGAACAGATTTCTATGGATTTCGTTGTGGGTTTACCCAGGAATAGCAGAGGGCTTGACTCCATCTGGGTGATTGTAGATAGATTGACAAAGGCAAGTCATTTTCTTCCGGTGAAGACGACGTATGGGTTTGCACAGTATGCTCAGATTTATATCGACAAGATTGGTCCGATTGCATGAAGTTCCGACGAGCATAGTGTCAGATACAGGTACCCAGTTTACTAGTAGTCTTTGGCAGAAACTTCAAGGGGCTTTTGGGTACACGATTGAGTTATAGTACAGCTTTCCACCCATAGATAGATGGTCAGCCAGAGCGGACCATTCGGACTTTAGAGGATATGCTGCGAGCTTGCCGGCTTGATTTTGGTAGTAGTTGGGATCGTCACCTACCTTTGATATAATTTTCATACGACAACAATTTTCAGGAGACGATCCAGATGGCACCCTTTGAATCTTTATATAGGAGGAAATGTAGATCGCCCGTTTGCTGGACGAAACTAAACGAGAGTAGCATTTTGGGACCACAGGTAGTGCAGAAGACTACGGAAAAGATTCAGCTGATATAAGACAAAATGAGAGCGGCTCTGTGTAGACAAAGATCTTATGCAGATCGACGACATCGTAGACTCGAGTTTGATGTGGGAGATCATGTGTTCCTTCGTATATCTCCGATGAAAGGTGTGATACGTTTCGGGAAGAAGGGGAAGCTCAGCCCCAGATATGTCGGACCTTACGAGATTCTGGAAAGAGTGGGTGCTGTAGCTTATTGATTATCACTTCCACCAAGTTTTTCTGATGTGCATCTGGTGTTTCACGTTTCGATGCTTCGCAAGTATCTTCACGATCCTTCTCACACGATCCAGCATCAGACCTTATAGCTTAAACCGGATTTATCCTACACAGTGCAGCCAGCGGCTATTCTTGACTGGAAGGCAAAGAGACTGTGATCAAGTATACTTTCATCTATAAAGATTCTATGGCGAGGAACAAATCGCGAGGAGTATACTTGGGAGACCGAGGATGCGATGCGGAAGAAATTTCCACATCTTTTTGAGGGTACGTTTAGTTAAGTTTTAAATTCGGAGACCGAATTTTCTTAAGGGGGGGATATTGTAACATTTTGAAAAATTAGAAATAAATAAAATTAAATAAATTAAATAATAAAATGATAAATCGAAAAGTTATTAGAACCAAATAAGACATTTTCATAAATAGTAAGTAAATTAAATTAAAGTATAATTTTAGTATGCAACATAAATAAATTATAAGGGTGTTAATGTGAATTTTAGCTTCATTTTAAGTAAATGATGTTATATAATAACATAAGTTGTGAAGGGTTGTTATATATAAATTTTAGGTTATTGTGCAAAATGGGAATTTACTAAGGGTGTAAGTAGAAAGAGGTTGGATAAAATCTAATTCAGAATTTATTAAGATAATTCAAATTAGAGATGATAAAGCTTGGACACCTTCTACTCTTATGCATAACTTACACACCACACCTCCTCTTTGCATGAAACCCCTACATCTTACTTGGTGACACCTCCTCCTTCACCTTATCCTTCCCTTTTCTCACATATATAGCTTGTGTTCAGATCTGAAGCATTTTAAAAACCTAAAAAATTTAAAGAAAGAAAAAGAAAAACAAAGCAAAACAAAGGAGAGCAAGAGAAACAAGAAGATAAGAGCTAAATCTAGGATTTCCTCACCATCAAGCTAGGACAAGGAGCTTGTGCATCTTGGAGGGTGTTATTCCAACAAATTATTTGTAGGTAAAATCCTTAACTCTATAGATTATAGTTCTGTAATTGTAAAACTTAGAAATCAAATATCGTATTTTAGGAAAAACTTAGCTCTGTAGTAATCTGCTATTAGTCAGAATAAAATCAACTCTACTAAACAAGGCTAAAATGTTGTATGTTAGACCTAAAACAAACACTAGAAGCACGAGCCAGGGGGCTCGGATTTGGGCCGACGACCTATAGGATAATTCCGGCGTCGCCGGATTTCTAGGGGTTTTGGATCTTGTGGGTTTCAGGGTAGGTCTCTGTGTAGGTGTTATGATACTTGGTATTGTTTATTTAAGTTAATTTAACAGTATATGAAATCTGGAGTTAATATCTGAAATGGGGTTAAAACGTTTAAAACACGACACAGACGTTTTGTAATACGATTCTGTTCTCTGTTACGAAACAGCGTTTGATTAAATCCAGTTAGTATAAGTGTTTGATAGGTTGCGATAATTATACTTAGTATAGCTAATACGTAAAACTTGTATTTTCATGTTTTTGCCGTATCAGAGTGTAGCCGTTTCTTATACAAGTTAATTGCGATAATAGATTCGAATACGGAAACTTCGGAGGCCGCAAGGAAAGGAATTGGATTGGTGATCTGAGTTGATTCGACGTATTCCGGTGAGTAGAGTAAATATCTACCGGGGGATTTTGTATGGATGGCGTGATACGCTCGTAGTTAATTTTAAATAAAAAATGGGCTTTTGTATGTTAAATTGACCATATGCATTCATATAGATATATATACATCGCCATGTTAATAATTGTTAGAACACTGCACCGTTATCGATGAGTTATGCCGCACGTGCACATATCTACATGTTACACTACACCTCGTCGATATTAACATGTCACATATACGCTTAGTACTTATTATACTAAATATGATTCCCATCATACCTTGAACATCAAGAATGGTAGTTAATTTTCATACACATTATCATGTTTTATCTCCAAGTATGTGTAGTTCTGATATAAGATGCATTGGATTACTATGGATTTATGGCTTTGAGTTTTTATACACTATCAAAAGAATTCAAAGATTTTCATGATTAATGTGACATGTCCACTATGAAATGTCGTTTTTTTATTTGGTTTTGTTTCGAACCGGGTGGGGTAGATATACGGTTGCGGAATTTCTTACGTATATCCGTGCTGGGTGGGATAGCTATACAGCCGGATTCATGGTGAACCCGGTCGGGGCCGAGGGGCAGGAGCCGCACTTTAGGCGGGGAGCCTAACGAGAATACTCGATACCGGATTCAGTGGTAAACACAGCGGATATCTATGTGATACCGACCGGTGTTATTGATAGACAAGATCGTTCGGGGAATGATGCCTGATGAAACACCGAAGATTTGTGTCGATGTTGGACACGGGAAGAAAATGAATCTTATTTGGAAAATAATTGATGACATTTCAGTTTTGATTTATATATTGAGTAGTACAAATTCATGCTTCCACCTATTAGCATGCATCATATTCATCATTGTTGATATTAGTTCTAGATCGGCATACTTACATTATCAGCCGTTATATGTTGGTTATATTCACTGAGTTGGCAACTCACCCCTGTTGTGCCACAGTTCTTTGCAGGAGTCGAGTGGACGTATAGCAGCAGACAGATCCACTTATCAGTTTATCCCTCTTTTTGCTAGGTGGGTTACCTATTTAGTAACCTCCTATTTTGGTATTGTATATTGAATCTAGAGTTTCTCGATCAGACCCTGTATAATGACTTAGAACGATATGTGGTTATATGTATATTATTTCGACAGATAAGATCGTTTAGTTGTATCAATTGATATTTCTTTTATTTATGTCTGAGATTCTTCTTTAATTTCGTATTATGATTTTGTGTTCAATTCCACTATTAGTATTGTTGCTCCCAACTAGGAATACAACTAAATTAAACACTTTATAACTGCTTTTATTTTAAATGAAATAGGAAATTACTGTTAAGATCTTAAATACTTAAAATTTGTGATTTTTACTTAAATAAACTAAATTTTCCTAAAATTCCGCAAAAGGGTTTTTGATCTTGGTCTTTGGCTTACTCAGGTTGTGTAGATATCTTTGGATATTATACAATCTAAGTTCTGGCCACATCCAACTTTGGGTCGTGACACACTAACTCAAGCTACTACTTCACTAATGAAAGATTAGTGAAGCTAACACCCTATACAAAAGTGCTAATTAGTAGAGGATGATGAAGTAGGAGGTGAGCTCACTTTCGTTTTATTTTTATCACAATATTTTCTCACTTAAACAAAACCTAGAGAGCTCTTGAGCTTTGAAGAAGAAGATGAAGCAAAGAGATGAGAATGAACTAATGAGCTGAGAGAATCAACCATGGATGAGTTTGTATCATATAGCTAACTCATGTAGAGACATAACCATGACTAAATTATAATATTTAGGTTAATAAATATCTTAAGTAAAACAAAATGAGTGGACTAAGTCATTGCATCCACAAACTTCTACAAGCTTCATGCATGTAACTAATTATCCACTAATTTGGATTTACTTTAAATATTTAAACCCCACATTATAATTAGTATGGTGTAAGTCTTATACACCCATGTAGTGTGTATCAACAACCATGACACAAAAGAAAACACAATTAATATATATCACATGTATATTAAGTGTGCACATGTGAGAAAATAAATGCTTAAGTGAGCTAATATTAGTTAATGTAAACTAGTATATCAAATATATAATTATACACTAAATTATCAAATCAACACTTGATTTAATAATCCGGCTATATCACATATAACCGACCAATATAATATGTACCATCTTATCGAATCAACACTTGATTCGATAATCCGGCTATATCATATATAACCGACCGATACAAATATCGAGAATAGAATACGGTATCACATACTCGTATTATTCTCGGTCCCGCGCATATCACATTTGTGCTCCTACTTCGTTTTGCCTGAGCCAGTAAAACCTCTATGTAGGACTCTAAAGACTCATCAATACGCCGGCAGTAAGTGATGATCACATCAAACACCCACAAGCCGTCAGTGGTACTAGCTGGACGTAACGTCTATCCGGGTATTGAGCGATCAGAAGATCAACAAGCAAGCCCGCTCTAGCTCCTGTAAAGCCTGTCAGTAACACTACCGTACAGTCCGGTCTCTTCGTCTAAGATGTCGCATATCAAGTCTAGGGGTGGTAAACGTCAGACCCCAATAACTTGATAAGTCATGCCGATACGAGGATCATAATGGGTCGAGAAACTACTGGTAATACTTATCAGTAAATCTCTAAATCAACCATGGCCAGGGACTTCCAGTTATATCCAATAGAGCATCGCATGACATCTACCCCCAATACCGGGAGAGACGAAATCACTCCTATCGCTCATTGCCTCCATATGACTTGGGACTGTACCCAAAAAACCACCGTTTTGCACATCCTCTTAAACGTGGTAAGGTGGAAATCAAAGCACAGTGGGAATCACATAAGACTCTATAACGATATCGGATCTACAGACTAACCTGTACCAGTGTCACCAGAGAACTGCTATCTGACGTCAGGTTTAATACCATCTATGAGTTCTCGGTGAGTCCGTCCAGTGTACCCAGTCTCCACTGAGCACCCGTATACTATCTCTGATGTCAAACACCAATAGATATAGGATCATTCATCGCCCATCACATGGGTCGAGAAGCGTATACGCTAGTCTACTCTGGTATATCGATGTCCCGTCTCGATACACCTACGACTAGGAACATTAATGGATGAACTTATGGACTACCATGGCCCTACTAGTATGATCTGCATCATAATCCTGGTAGTAAAGTACACATCCAAAGGGCTTTACCAACATGTAACCATAAGACAATATCAATATACAAGTATACATGTTAAGATAAAGAACAACCAGATAGCATACTATCATATCGAGCAAGAAAGTTCTCTCTATATATATCCAAGCATCCACTATAATATACATCATATGTACAATAATGGCCTCTAGGGCATACATACAACTAACACTAAACCCGTAAAACCAAAATTCACATATAAAACAAACTGACCCACGGAATACACCGAGAGTCGAAGGACACGTGGCAGCAAGGGGGGCCGACTCAGCCTGACTCGGCCGGCGGACCGGCCGACTCGGCCTGACTCGGCCGCCGCAGCCGGCCGATTCAGCTCGGATCGGGGTTGGTTCTTTTATGAAGTGGTGCCTTTTGGCCTCCCCACTACCCCTATTATGTTTAAAAACCCTGCATTATTACAGAGAATTAAAAATCAAATTAAAACTCTTTTTAATGCAAAAATTTAATACATTTTCTTCTCACCCTTTCACCCGCCCTAACCTTAGTTTTACCCTATAAATACCACCCCTAAACACACCCTCCTCACTCATAACTCTGTCCAAACTCTCAACAAAACTCTCTAGAATTTTTGTGTACAAGTGGAGTTAGCGAAGGGCGAACCTCCAGTAAAAATTCCGACGACAACCCTAGGAGCTCCCGGCGACGAAACGACGCACCGGAACCTACTTCCACTCCCTCTTCCTCTCCACTAAACCAAAAGCCAGTAAGTGCCTCCTCTCTCTCCTCTTTTATATTCTTAAAAAAAGTATTTCTAAAACCCGACGGAATCGGAGTTAATCCGACTTCCGATTCGGTTTTTTTTAAAATTCCACCTTTTCTTAAATACAAACATACCAAACTTTATATGTTGACTATTAAATATTAACAAAACATCATGAACAAGTTCCATAGCAAAATATTTCATATTACAATTTTTACCGTACTTTTTCAGTAAAATACCATGTAGTTTAGTTTCGACATTTAAACATCATATTTCTTGCTATACCTTTAAATAGATCACGAGGTAATGACCTACCTCTTCACAATACTCATATGCAACATAGCACGACACCTTTCGGGAACATAGAATTCGGGAATATGAATTTACAATTAAATACCTTTAACTTATAAAAACCATTTTCTACAAGATTACGTATTTTTTAACAAATCTTTGCAAAGCGCCGCTACAACGCATTTGGAGAACCCGTTCGGGATGGTGCAGATTATCGCACATTCTCGGGCTTAGTAGTGCTAGATGCAGACCTCTGCAAGGAGCATTCGGTCTCGAGAGATTTAAAAATACAAATATTTTAAGAAAATGAGATTTCTAGAAATATAATAAATTAAAATTATTATATATATATATATATATATATATATATATATATTATCAAAATATCTATTTTTGAGATAATATAAATACTCCAACTTTTCTAAATCACAAGAATCATTTTACATGAAAATACCATGCAATTCCATACAAATTCAACACTTTACAATTAAATACCATGTATTATGAAAAATAGGTTTATTCACTAGAAATGTCACAATGATAAAATCTACATCTATGAAAACTTTAAAGACGATAATAAAATACTTGAGGTGTATTTTGAAAATTATACAAAATTATTTTTATGTAAAACCCCCACAAGTTTTATAAATTACCCTAAGGACCCTAGTAAATATAAGTTTAAGCGGGACCAGTCTCTTGAGCCTCAGTGAGCCGGAAATATGGGTACTTGCCTATTTAAGGTAGACAACTTAACGATCGGTGTTATCAATACGGTAATCGTCTTTGAAAAAGACATAAATCCTGCCGTCCATGTGCAACGGTTACCGATAACACCAAAACCTAACTCAGGACTTCAATTTTATTTTCTAATTGTTCTGACTCAGACTGAGTCTTATTATAATAATCTGACTTGAATATGATTCAAGTACAATCTACAAACTACAATTCAATATGAATCCAGGAATACATATATTCAATCTATTCAATCTGTATTAATTGAACCGAGCTTTGGATATATTTCTATTTACATGATTCTCCAGTTACATCCATTTACTGATATCATGGTTCCGGCAAGTCATCCATCTATGCAATTCAAATTACAAGACAATACAATACAAACAATACAATCAAGATATCGTGGGGTTTTAAAGGGTAGATTGGTATGGAAGGTGTTATAAGTGGCACGAGACAGCAACCTTTAATACACTTAACCTGTATTCATTTGCTGTTGTACCGTGGCATAAACGGTTTCTTGTACTACACTTGCCTTTAGTCTCTGGCATATAGAGGCTCCTCTCGTATACACTGGCATCCTTCTGTACCAAGCTACAAACAATAGCGTTAACAATATAATATAACTTTAAAAGCTACATTCTCTCTCTGTCTATTCTATTTCTCCCTTATCTTTTGGACTTACCGAACGATTGTTCGCTGACGACATTCTTTTTCTTTCTTTTTTGGAATGTTGTCAGGTGATTCGGATCTTCAGGAGATCGAGCCCACCAGTGAGGACTTGGATCAACTAGCCTACGACCCAGAGCTTTAGTTTCATTGTACACATTTCATTTCAGTACTTTACATTTTTGTTATGCCACTGTTTAGGCATTGATTTCATTCAGATGTATTTACTTTTCCATGTATTGTAAAAAGAATGTGAATAAATAAAGTTGTTGTTTTATTATATCTTTTATCTCTTGTGCATTTCTTTTATATTGCTTAGTACGCTTAGCGTATTTGCTTCAGAGTAGATACGTAACGGCCTCGTCACGTCCTCTGCCCGTATACTGGGAAGCGGGGTGTGACAACAAATCTTCTTTTTGAAGATCCATTTGCATCCAACGGGTTTTACCCCAGAAGGAGCAATTTCCAAGGTCCAAACTTTATTGGTGTACATGGACTCCATTTTGGATCGCATAGCACCCAGCCATTTAACAAAGTCCCGACTGGTAATGATCTGCTTGAAACTAGTAAGATCATTTTTTTCCAAGATGCAATCATCTCGATCCCCGTCTATGAGAAAACCGTAGTATCTCTCAGGCGGATGAGAAATCCTACTGGATCTGTGGAGTGGTTGAGGTTCGTCGGGTTCAATTGAATTTTCTGGTTCTACCAAATTTTCAGATAAAGTTTGTCCTTCTGGAGTTTCTTCTAGTTCTACCGTGCTCCCGCTAATTTTTTTTGCAAGAAATTCCTTCTCTAAAAAGATGGCGTAGCGAGCAACAAACACCTTCCGTTTCTCGGTGTGGCAGAACAGATATCCTAATGAATTCTTAGGATATCCAACAAACATACAAAGAACTGATCGTGCCTCAAGTTTATCTGGTTTTTTTGTTTTCACATAGGCCGGACAACTCCATATCTTAAACCGTTTAAGATATGAATTCCTCTCACTCCATATTTCATATAGAGTCTTAGGCACTGATTTGGATGGAACATAATTCAGTAGGTATGCTGTTGTCTGAAGCGCATAACCCCATAAAGAAAGAAGCAACCCAGCACTACTCATCATGGAGCGAACCATATCCAATAGAGTACGATTCCTTCTTTCTGACACACCATTGTGTTGTGGTGTATACGGAGAAGTAAGCTGAGAGAGAATTCTATTTTCTTTAGGTATTCAAGGAATTCTGTGCTCAAGTACTCTCCTCCTCTATCAGATCGGAGGATCTTGATACTTTTGCAGTCTGGTTCTCTACTTCGTTTATATATTCTTTGAATTTCTCAAAAACATCATATTTGTGTTTTAAAAGATACACATATCCGAACCTAGAAAGATCGTCAGTGAATGTTATGAAGTATGAGAACCCACCCCTTGCATGTATAGACATTGGACAACATACATCACTGTGTATGAGTCCAAAGAGCTCTGTTGCTCTTTCTCCGTATCCGGTGAATGGAGATTTGATCATCTTTCCTTTGAGACAAGACTGACAAGTTTCATATGATGAAAATTAGACAGTCTTTTCTCATTGATATGATCAAGTCTATAATACCAAGAGTAGGTGTTCCCGCCAAAAATTTCTGCGCAAAAGAATCCAAGGTATCAAATGGCAGCAATACGCTTAAGAAAATGCGAATCAGTATCTTCCGGCCCTTATTTTGATAAACTCCCCAATGAGGAACTATTAAATTATGATAGTATTGAAAGCATCTCGAAAAAATCTTCAATTTGATATATTATGGACCTCATAATTCATCCGGGATCAAAAGTTATGAGCAAATGTCTATGCACATGTGATCTAAGAAAGAAGATGCGAACCGGTATTTTCCGAGCTATATTTTGACAAACTCCGGAATGAGAAACAACTAAATTCTTATGGTATTGAAAGCATCTTGAAAAGACCTTCGATTTGATATATTATGGGCCTCATAATTCATCCGGGATCAAAAGTTATGAGCAAATGTCTATGCACATGTGATCTAAGGAAGAAGATGTGAACCAGTATTTTCCGAGCTGTATTTTGACAAACTCTAGAACGAGAAAAAGCAAAATTCTGATGGTATTGAAAGAATCTCGAAAAGTCCTTCGATTTGATATATTATGAGCCTCATAATTCATCCGAGATCAAAAGTTATGAGCAAATGTGTTATGTACGTGTAATCTAAAGTAATGCTCTACTACATGGGGAATGCATTTTTTAGTCCCACATCGGGAAAAGGAGAGATGGCTTCTCTACCACTCCCATATAAATAAGAGAGAATATCTCTTAGAAAGGGTAGAGTTAAATCCTCAAAGGATTCAATACTCAAAGGAGCTTAGTTCTCTAAGATAGGAGCATGCTCCTCCCCATAATGCGCATATGCGCAAGCGCCATGTGCGCGACGTGCAATGCACGGTGCCCGCCATGCGGCACCACGTGTAACGCACGTGCGCACCACATGAGAATATTTAATAATATTAAAAGGAGCTTGTTCTCCATATATAGAAGCTCTGCTTCTCCTCATAATGCGCATGTGCGCCACGTGCAACGCACGTGTGCCCGCCATGCGGCACCACGTGCAACGCACGTGCGCACCATATGAGAACATTTAATAATATTAAAAGGAGCTTGTTCTCCATATATAGAAGCTCTGCTTCTCCTCATAATGCGCATGTGCGCCATGTGCAACGCACGTGTGCCCGCTATGCGGCACCACGTGCAACGCACGTGCGCATCTCATGAGAACATTTAATAATATTAAAAGGAGCATGTTCTCCATATATAGAAGCTCTGCTTCTCCTCATAATGCGCATGTGCGCCACGTGCAACGCACGTGTGCCCGCCACGCGCGCACCACGTGCAACGCACGTGCGCATCACATGAGAATATTTAATTAAAAGGAGACTCGTTCTCCATAGGAGCTTGCTCCCCCCCATAATGCGCATATACGCAAGATCCATGTGCGCTACGTGTAAATATGAGCGCCCAACACGTGCGACGCACGCGCGCCCAACACATGCGATGCACGTGCGCCCAACACGTGCGACGCCCGTGCGCGAACGCAAAGAAGCCCTTTTCAGCAGCGAGAAGCTTAAGCTCCAGCCTGTTCTTCCCCCCTAATGAGTGAGACATGGTTCAAAGGGTACATCCCTCCACACCTTCGATATATGGCACTGTAATCTCTCATTGTCGTCGGAGAGGTGGTGGGTCCCAACGACCAATGATCCTTCTTTCTAAAATAAAAAAAAGAAGAAGAGAGAACATTGACAGAGAAACAGAGAAAGAATTCAGAGAACTCCTAAAAAGAAAGTTTGAGAAGAAATCAGAAAGAAAAGAAGGTAAACCTTTGAAAAGAAGAATTTCTTCTGAAAAGATCAATGATGTAAGAACAAGATCAAGATCTTAAAATAAAAAGAAAAGATCAAATAATAAGAATAAAATAAGAAGTAATATACTTCTTTATTAGATCATTTGATCTACACAAAGGCATTGCCTTTTGATGAACCACTGGTCCTGGAATCTTAAAAAGATTCTTTTCTTGAATCCAAAATTGGATCAAGATATTAAAACAGTGCCTTGCACTTGTAAATCTGTATTGTTGCGCTCTTGGGTTGGCGCAAGCCACCAGAGAGCGCCACGTGTCAGCTCCAGAACAACTTGCGCTATGCGCTTTTAAAATAGAGTATTGCTCTCTGAAATTGGTGCAACTCACCAGAGCGCGCCACGTGTCAGCAGCGCAGCGCACTGCGCTAACTGCACTTGCGCTCACCAGAACGTGACACGTGTCACCTCCATATGCGCTTGTGCTCATTAATTAGCGCAAAGCGCCTGACAGGCCACATGACCACTGTCAGACAATTAATGCGCTGCATTATTTACAGAAGGGCCAAGCCCAATTAAAAAATGCCTAATTAAATGCAATGCATTATTTTAAAGAAGGGCAGAGTCCAAACAGATGCTCTGCATCATTTATAAAGGGACAGAGCCCAAATCAGAAAGGCCTAACAGGCCAAAATAAAATGCAGTGCATTATTAAACAGGGGCAAAGCCCTAGCACAGGCCTAATAGGCCAAAGATAAAAACGTTGAATATTCTCAACTGGACTTAGCCCAATCATGGCCGTAAGTTCTCAAATTAAATTGACTGAGCAAGACTGCTCTCCTAAATCAATTTACATCCGGTTCAAGGATACATCTCCGAACTCCTCTGACACCTATCGTTGTAATCCTTCAACGACGTCAGAGAGGCGACGGGTCCCGACAACCACACATTAATACGGACTGTGGGGTCCTTAAACTCATGGACTAATGCGTCCTTAAACACACCCATACGGACTGTGGGGTCCTTAAACTCATGGACTTACGCGTCCTTAAACTAATGGACTAATGCGTCCTTAAACACATTCATATGGACTGTGGGGGTCCTTAAGCCCATGGACTAATGCGTTCTTAAACCAATAGACCGCAACGTCCTTAAACTACCTATGGACCACCATGTCCCTAAACTGGAATATGGACCCCCATGTCCCTAAACTGGCAATGGACCGCAATGTCCCTAAACTACCTATGGACCACTACGTCCCTAAACTGGAACAATAGAGCTCCCAAATGCTCTTTTGTCGGATCTAAACGATCCCGTTTAAGTTGATCTTAGCTTCAAATATGGCTAACGTATCCTTAAACATTCAAACAGACTTTAGTCCTAAATTGGACTATAAGACCCCCAATCAACTTTGGTTCAAGGATACATCTCCGAACTCCTCTGACACCTATCGTTGTAATCCTTCAACGTCGTCAGAGAGGTGACGGGTCCCGACGGCCATATATTAAACGGACCATTACGTCCTTAATTAGAGCCCCAAATGCTCTTTCCGTTAAGTCGATCTTAGTCTCAAACAGGACTAACGTATCCTTAACGAATGTTTAAGTTGATCTTAGCCTCAATATGGCTAACGTATTCTTAAACTAAAACACCAAACCCAAATCTAAGTAAATACGGATTTGGACTAATCCACGTCCTACGGGCGACGGCATCACTTAGTCTCCGTATACAATCCACGGGCATCCATAAACAAAACAAACACACAAGATACGAAGTGAAATTCTGGAGAAGGAGAAAGTTGTTACCGCGATGCGGTAGCGTAATTAACTGCAGGGGCTTGCGCCTACAGGGAAGAGCGTCCCCACAATCAAAAAACCCCTCAAGCGAGGGGGAATCTGACGAAGTCTGCTACATCGGCCGCATTCTTCTAAACCTCCGATACACGGTGCCATAAATCAACTTGGCATCTTCAGAGAGGTAGACGGATAAAACCAAATAGCATCTGCCCCGGATCTCAGCTTCAGGACTTCGCAGTCTTATGCGCCGTCTTTCGGCGGTAAACAGATTCTGGCACGCCCGGTGGGACCTTTTCCTCTTTCCACTCCACACTTCGTGTGTCGTATTCGCGAACGAAGCGCGGTTTGTTAATGGTTGCCTTCGGATTCCAAGTTACTTAGATTCAGTCTTTTGCCTGGCACAAAAATCAAGTATCGATGGGCTCTACTTGTTCGAAGTGCTCCAACTGCAGCTGCAGCTCGCGTCCGGCCTCAACTGGGGGTATAACCTACGGGTCCCAAGCGGCCTCTTTGTTCACCATGCCTGTGGAGCAGATTACTCAAGCCACCATGGGGTTGTTTTTCAGAAGTATGCTTCCGCCAACAAGCTTTAGCACCCCCGTGCCCATACAAGAAGCTCATAAGAAGTCGGTCTTCGATCGACTTACAGTTACTGCGGCCCCTCTCAACGGGTCGCCCAACACCAGTGCCTCGGTCTTCTCTAGACTGGGCCAAAACCCCTGCGGACCCACAATGAAGCTTGCAGTCCCGGAAAAAGTTACCCCAAAAGGAGTACCCAAACCTGCTCCTGAAGTCGTCAAGGCGGCTTCTCCTGCTAAGAGATCGGTCTTTACAAGATTGACCGTCCCAACTCCTACTCTTGCTCTTGCTGCTCAAAAGACATCAGTCTTCAATAGGCTGACGTCGGCAACAGCCCCACACCTGAACAGGGTGCAAGAAGAAGCTGTTTCTGTCTCTGAGCCAATACCGACAACTCGTCGCGCCCGACGACGCCACTGGCGCCGGGTAAGGAAGACCGGGGGCAACTCCCCTTCTGGGATGACTTCGCCAGCTCCAACGGTATAAGTTGACGCTGCTGTTCCAACTGGGAACAACTTCGAGCTACTGAACAGAGTACGCAGAAACTCGCCAACTACGGTGCTCAAAACATCTCCTCCACCAGTAGAGACTACCGTGGAAGCAGAAAAGCCAGAGCAGTCTCCTCGATCGCTCTCTTCCAAGATCTACAAGACATGGCGACGAGTCCGAGAATCTGTGATTGATCCCAATTTCTCTCGCCAACAGAAGAAGTCGAGAGGTCGGCAAGAAGAAAATCCCCCGGTCAAGCAACGAAAGGCGACGACCGCTTGGATACCCAAAGCAACGGCCCCCTCAACTTCTACGGCCCATAAGAGAAGAAGGACAGAAAGAGTCCCTACACCTATGGCGAATATCAAAGGTGGTGAACCCAAACGCCCTAAGTCTGGGAGCATGGTAGTTCATACCGTCTACATGGCGTCTGGTAAAGAGGACAGCCGCATATCAACAGGTCATAGACCGCTCACGCGATCGGTGACCAAAGCACAGGAGCAGCAGCAGAAGATCCAAGAGATGATGAACGCGATGGCCGCACTTACTGGGCCAAAAGAAATAACTGAAACATCTTCAGATGAACGCCAAGAGCAAGAAACCGACGCCGAATTCCTTCGACGAATATTGGAGAAGAAGGATAAAGAGGCTGCTGAACAAGCAGGCAACATAAAGCATATGGGCCTCCTGTTCCAAGACATGGTGGGGATGATGATCCAACAAGATCCTCCGGCCGAAGATCCTCCGATCGTCCTTGAAGACGATAAGGGAGAAACGTCGAATCCTCCACCAGCTCTATCAACAGCTAAGGAGGCTACAATCTCCAAAGCTGATTTAGACGAGTACATAGCCCAGCAAATACGGGTTCATCATGCGACTGAAGCAGCCGGCCAGGTCGTAAAAACAGGGCGGCCATATCCAAGTTGGTACGATCAAATCAAGTTCCCTCCCGGTTACACAATTACCAAATTCCATGTCTACAAGGGGACGGGCAATCCTCACCAGCATGTTGCCCAGTTCAGGGCACTCTGCGGCAACACCGGCGGTGACGACAAGCTGCTGCTTCGCCAGTTTGTTGGAAGCTTATCAGATACAGCATTTAAGTGGTACTCTGAGCTCCCGAACGACTCTATCAAAACCTTCGCGGAGATGGAGCTGCTGTTTACCCAGCGTTTTGTAAGCGCCAGTGAACGCACCCCGATGACGGCACTGATTAACGCCAGGGTAAAGCCAGGCGAGACATGGGTTCAATATGCTATACGGTGGCGGAACTTATGGTCGAAGTGCGAGCAGCGCATTGAAGAAGCTCCCGCGGTGGGTATGTTTGTGGGAACCTTTGATCCGCAAGCAACCATCTCACAATTTATGATGTTTTTCAAGCCAACTACCTTCCAGGCCTTGATTGACAAGCTAGCGCAAATGGATCAGATGGGCCATAAACCCCCTCTTCCAAAGCCGGACTCCCGAAATGACATGGGGAAGGGAAAAGCGATCATTGTCGCTAATGCTCAACAACAACCGAGCAACTCGAAGCCGGTCGTTCGTCAAAATAATATGCGTCTGTACGTAGCCCTTGAGGAGAGGCTAGGACGTTCTTACTCTTTTTCCCGAGATAAAACAAGGAGACTGTTTGAGCTAGAGTTGCGCAACCGACTCATAAATCTGCCGGATCCAAAACGTCCGTCGCAACCAAATGATGTTAATGAGCCCAACTACTGTCCTTATCATCGATTACTGGGTCATCCGATCGAAGAGTGCTACGTCTTCAAAAATTGGCTTGAAGACCAGTACCGACAGAGCAAGTTCGCGTTATCTGACAAATGGAAGGTGAAACCCCCGCAGCCCTATACCTCTAAGGGGATGAGTACGCCGGGGGCAACATGCTCTGTCGTTGAAGAAGCTCCTTGGGAGGTTGTATTATCAAATAAGACAAAGAGGATGCTAAATGATCTTCAAACATGTCCAGCGATTAGGTGGAAGAACCCGTTGGAACCTCAAATCATTGAAGGGATGTTGAAGCCACGTCCAACTCCAAAGACCGATGGTGGTGGCCCGAGCACTCGCAACCAGCCGTCAAAATCTTCGAAGAAGAAGAAGAAGAAATCCAAGAAGCCTGTGAAGCCTGGAGAAAAGCGCACGGACTTGCAAAAATAAA
The DNA here is from genome assembly GCA_030015575.1 of Agapanthus africanus. Classification (NCBI taxonomy): domain Eukaryota; kingdom Viridiplantae; phylum Streptophyta; class Magnoliopsida; order Asparagales; family Amaryllidaceae; genus Agapanthus; species Agapanthus africanus. The sequence continues at coordinate 23,570,528 of JASDDO010000016.1, forward strand.
TTGACGCGCTGGAGGAATACAACCAGAAGGCACGGACTCCCATTACATTCCAAGAGTTCCTCAATCACGTCTTTCAAGAGGAAGATGAGGGAGAAAGTTCATCTGATGAATCTGAAGAATACGTGGCGAGCTGTTATGTGATTTCCCATTCGTTCATGGACGATGAGGAGACTCCTTGTACTGAAACGCTGGGGGCAGATCCTAAACCAAAAATTCTGGGGCCATCGGATGAAGTAATTGACGCATTCCTCAATGAAGCTCTCTTAAAAAGTAAAGCTGATTGGGAACGCGAGGCGCTCATATTCGAAAGGGCCAAGCGCCAGCGCCTTGACGAAAGAATTGAGATACTCCCGCTGGAGCAAAGTACACCCACTGCGGATAAAATCAAAATCAAGATGAGGAAAAGGTTCGCTAAAGCCGTGTCAATGGGCATGAAGCTACCATCCTCCGAAGGAAACATTAATGGTGAAAGGGAAATGCACCTCTCCTATTGCTTATATCATCAGAAGGTGTCGCACCCCACTCAAGAGTGCAAAGCTTTCGATAGATGGTGGCAAGGATATGTTGCTCATCGACAACATTTTAAGCGGGAGAAACGTAAAACTCGTCGGGAGCGGAAAAATATGACCGAAGGGTTTAACAGAATTACCGGTGATTATCGCATGGTTAGTGCCGGGGGATCACAAGTGCTTACATTCAGGAGCGATTCCTAAGCCCTCTCTTTAAAGAGTCCGCTTCGGGAAAAGAAGAAGAGCCGAAGGTCTGCGAAAATATCCGGCTGCGTAATCGGACGCTGCCTGAAAAGAATCTCGGACCCTCAAACAGAAAAGACAAAGGGAAAGAAAAGGTCTCTGAGGATATTACCCTAGATGACCAGGTCATGGAAGAGCTAGCCGCCAAGGACCCGCCAAAGAAAAGAAAGGTGGATTACAACGTTCTAGCGCATCTGAGTAAACTACCCTCGCAGCTCAGCATTCTTGACGCCCTTTTGCTATCGAAGGAGGCGAGAGATTCGTTAATCAAAGCACTATAGGATCGGGAGCAATTCCAAGCTTTCCTGGCCGAGGAAAAGATGAAGAATGAATTGGAGGAAGTGCACACGGCCGATGTCGCTTTTGGTGATGAAGACCTTCTCCTTAGGACGTGCGAACACAATCGCCCCCTTTATGTTTCAGGATACTGTCACGATATAAAAATAGGCAAAATCCTGATCGACAATGGATCCTCCGTTAACCCCCTCAATGTGCGGGTGTTAAAAGAAATCTGCATGAGCGTCCAGCACCTTGCTCGGGACAAGATCACTATCTCCGGGTTCGACTCCCAGTCATCAAGAACTCCTGGGTCTATGATACTGACGCTACGCTTTGGGCTACTCGTCACGGACATTAAGTTCCATGTTATAGACGACAAGACATGCTACAAAGCTCTACTCGGCCGACCGTGGTTACACGAGTACAATGTAATTCCTTCTACACAACATCAGTGTATGAAATACGCTAAGGATGGTCTCGAGTATACCGTGGCGGGAGAACTGAATCCGTTCTCCGTGAATGAGGTCCGCAAATATGAAGATGCCAAATACTTCTTGCCGGATTTCGAAGACACGGAGAGGTGTCACAAGCCGGAGAATAAAGCTAATGCCACCATTCCTGTCTTCGGGAGTGACACCGAGGAGGAAGAGGAGATAGTTTATTCGGATCTGCCCCAATACAACAAGCCAGGGCCATCTGCTCCTACGTTAATCTTTGGTGGCGACTCGGAAGATGAGGTCCATGCTGTATTCCTTGCTCAACCTTCAATACAAACGTCAGCTGACGAAGAACAAAGTCTACAAGTCGCCATGGTGCCGCTTAAACACCATAAAGAACTGGACGCACTTGATATTTACAATGTAGAAGAGCTGAAAACGTGCCATATCCCTCCCAGGCGAGAAGGAGAAAAGGCAATTCTATTCTACCGCTCTGAAGAAACCAGAGTGGAGAAAGAAATCTGGCATGGCGCGGATCCTACGCTTGATAGGCTTCAGCCCATCCGTCTCCCCAGATATTATACAGAAGGCCTAAAGAGGCTGCTGAAGCGCCAGGGGATATCCTTCAAGCAGACCGTTCGAAAAGCCATGTTTTATGACAAAGTCTGGAACGTTCCCGGGACTCAACGCAAACTGCCTAATGGGAGAATGGAGACAAAAGGGCTTGGATACATCCGGTCCAAGAAACGAGAGTTACTATACGGCTGCTACGTCGTGTATGACTTCGATGAAGAAGCGGATGCTCAATAGGAGGACAATAATCCTGAACCAGTAAAAGTTCCAGATGCGAAGGTGCCCAGTCCGTCGTTCGAAGAACAAATGGACAAACTTATAAGGGAAGCTGGTCAAAAAGTCCGAGACGACCATAACCGCGAAATGGTCATTTATGAGAAAGCCAAAACGCAACGCCTCCTCCAACGGGCCGTGAAAGATGAAAATGCCGGTCCTTGTCAACCTGTTATAAAGAAGGCTCGACGCAGAGGCAGAAACAAGTCGAAACGCGAAAAAGGCGCTCAAAAGCAACAAAGCGGGGCTAAGAGGCCACGTGAGCGAAAATCGAGCGGTTCCGATCTATCCCTCATAAGAAAAATGGGTCGGGCGTACTCTTTTCCTCGGGACAAGACGAAGAAAATACTTGACCTCGCTCTAAAACATCAGATGCTTACACTGCCGGAGTCTAAACACCCCGAATAAGCAGGCGAAGTCTCACACCCAGACTATTGCTTTTATCACCGAGTGGTAGGGCATCCTCTCGAAGACTGCTTCATCTTCAAGAATTGGGTCGAAGATCAGTATCAGCTTGGCAAGTTCGCTCTGTCTGACAAGTGGAGGGTAACGCCGCCACAGAAGCACGGACCCAAGGCCACGGAAGAAGAACCAGTTCCACATTGGAAGAGAATTCGTACTTGTCACGTGATAACAATATCAAAAGAAGAGCTCGAGGACATGGATGACCTTCCCTGGTGCTTCGAAAAACAGCAACGACGAGGTAATTTCAGAATTCCCACCAGCGCCAAAAGAGCTGGAAGATGGAATCCATACCACCGCAGATAACCTCAAGAAAATTGAGTTGGGAACGGTGAACGACCCGCAACCGATATTTGTCAGCGAGCTGTTATCCGAAGAAAGGGTGGCTGTGCTAAAAGACTTGCTTGTACAGCATAGAGATTGCTTCGCGTGGAACTATTCCGAAATGCCGGGACTAGATCCAGGAATTGTTGTGCACAAATTGGCAATATCCCCGGACGTCAAGCCGGTCAAGCAGGCACCAAGAAGAATGCGGCTCGAGCTTGAGATGAGCATTAATGTCGAGGTCAAGAAGCTGATCGACTTTGGCTTCATCCAGGAAGTTCAATACCCTGAATGGATCGCCAACATCGTCCCGGTGATGAAGAAAAATGGGATAGTGCGCATATGCGTGGACTTCCGGGATCTCAATAAAGCCTGCCCGAAGGATGATTTCCCAGTGCCAGTCACCGAACTGATGATAGACAATACGTCCACTCATGAGGTTTTCTCCTTCATGGACGGCTCATCAGGGTATAATTAGATAAAGATGCATCCCGAAGATCAGAAGCACACCGCCTTCAGGACTCCTTTGGGTATATTCTGCTACAAGGTGATGCCCTTCGGTCTAAAGAACGCCGGTGCCACCTATCAGAGGGCCATGACAAAGATCTTCGATGACCTTATACATGAAATTGTCGAATGTTATATCGACGACCTCGTGGTGAAAAGCAAATCTTACGAGGAACATCTCGAGCATCTGAAGACCGTATTTCAACGCCTTCGACAATACAACTTGAAGATGAACCCTCTCAAGTGTGCATTCGGAGTTTACTCGGGAAAATTCCTGGGATTCATCGTCCGACACCGAGGTATTGAGATAGATCCGTCAAAGATCAAGGCGATCATGGAAATGCCTCCGCTAAGGACTCTCAAACAGCTGCGGTCTCTCCAAGGGAAGCTCGCGTATATACGGCGATTTATAGCCAAGCTTTCAGGCAAGTGCCGACCTTACAGCCACCTGATGAAGAAGGGAACCCCGTTCGTCTGGGACCAAAAATGCCAAAGCGCGCTAGACGAGATCAAGCAATACCTGCAGAACCCGCCAGTGCTGGCTACTCCGGTCAAGGGAAAGCCCCTCATTCTTTATACAACCGCCCTCGAAGGTTCCTTAGGCACACTATAGGCACAAGAGAACGATCAAGGGAAAGAAAGTGCACTCTACTACTTAAGTCGAGTTTTACTGGGGGCAGAAAGTAACTACTCCCCCATCGAAAAACACTGCCTGGCGTTAATCTTCGCGATAACAAAGCTCAGGCACTATGCGTTGGCGCATGAGGTCCGTCTCATTTCGAAGGTGGACCCTCTTAAATATTTAATGTCAAAGGCCATATTAACGGGACGACTCGCTAAATGGGCCTTGCTCTTGATAGAGTTCTCGATAACCTATCAGCCTCTTAAGGCAGTAAAAGGCCAGGCCATCGCCGATTTCCTCGCTGAGCATCCGATAACCGCCGATTCTCCTCTAAATTGTGATCTTCCAGACGAACATGCGTTTTACGCGATTGACGGTGGTGATACCCTATGGGAGCTTTATTTCGATGGAGCATCTTCCGTAAAGAAGCGCAAACAAAGTACCCCTATAATCAAATCGGGGGTAGGACTCATCTTTGTAACTCCACAGGGAGGGATAATGCGTTTTGCTTTCTCCCTAACAGAGCCGAGGACAAACAATGAAGCTGAATATGAAGCTTTGATAGCAGGCCTCGAGATCGCCATCGACATGGGAATTGAAAACCTCCTCATATATGGAGACTCCCAACTAGTCGTTAGTCAAGTAAACGGCGACTACCAAACGTGCAAGCCAGAGTTGGTGAAGTACGGCGAAAAAGTACAGCAACTGTTGACCCAAATTCCCTAATATACTTTGGAGAACATACCGCGCGCGGAAAATAGCAAAGCAGACGCATTGGCCAAGCTCGCTAAGGAACTGGCTGATGAGAACCTCGATGACGTAAGAATTGTGGTACAAAGCCGTCGGGTTCTTGCCCCAGCAGAAATATCTCCGGAATCATCCGAAGAAAAAGGAGCGAGTGAGCAGACGACCCTGCAAATAAAAGATCGGGAAAATACCGAGGATTGGAGAGAAGTCTTTATAGACTACTTCAAATACCGTCGAACGCCCGAAGATGCGTCCTTAAGACATCAGCTTATGAAACGAGCTCTGTCTTTCGCCTTCGTCAATGATACTCTGTACAAGAGGTCATTTAATTCTCTGTGGTTGAGATGTCTAGGACCTGAAGAAGCAAAAAGAGTCGTTCAGGAAGTTCATGACGGACTCTGCGGTTCTCACCAAGCGGGCCCAAAGATGAAGTTGAAGATCAAACGGATGGGCTACTACTGGCCCATGACGATTCAGGACTGCCTCGAATACGCAAAGCAATGCCACTCATGCCAAATTCATGGAGACTTCATCCACCAGCATCTAAATCCACTCCATCCAACAGTGGCTAGCTGGCCATTCGAAATGTGGGGGACTGACATAGTCGGCCCTATCGAACCAGTATCGTCTAGGGGACATCGTTTCATCCTGGCGACAACTGACTACTTCTCCAAATAGGCGGAGGCAGTACCGCTGAGGGAAGTGAAGACGGAGAATATCCTCCACTTCTTCAAGACGCACGTCATATATCGGTTTAGAACTCCGTGACGGATCATCTCCGATAACGGGCCAGCTTACAGAAGCCACAAGATCAGTCGCTTCGCGCAACAACACAATATAGACTGAAGATATTCCTCGGTTTATAATCCGTGAGGTAATGGTCTAGCTGAGGCCTTCAACAAGACCTTGACAAAGATCATGAAGAAAACGGTGTCCCGAAATAAGAAGGACTGGCATGAGAGGCTGCAAGAGGCTCTTTGGGCATATTGAACAACGTTCAAGACGGCCACGAATGCAACGCCATATGCGTTGGTATTCGGTACAGAAGCAGTACTCCCTCTCGAGATAGAGTTACCCTCTCTACGAGTAGCAGTCCACTATGAGCTAACAGATGAAGAAAACGCTCACCTTCGGTTTGAGGAGCTTGATGCCCTTGATGAAACCCGGCTCATAGCGCAACAAAATCTGGAAGCTTATAAAGCGAAGATGACGCGCTCATATGAAAGATTGACCAGGCCAAGGACATTTCGCCAAGGCGAACTCGTGCTAGTGGTCAAGAGGCCTATGGTCCCCAATCGCGCCAAACGGGGAAAATTCGAGCCAAACTATGAAGGCCCGTACATCATAGACAAGGTCTACCAGGGTGGAGCTATCTACTTATGGATATGCACGGTGAAAGGCCTTACAGGCAAATAAATGGTCGATTCCTAAAGAAATACTACGCTTAGCGAGTCACTGCCTAGGTCAATGATAGATGACGACGACTATGTCCACTCGCTATCTTCCTAAGCTCAAACTTTATAAGCAGTAGCCAGCCTTCTCCATGACGGACCGAAACGTCCCTAAACTAACGACGGACCGAAACGTCCCTAAACTAACGACGGACCGAAACGTCCCTAAATTAATGACGGACTGAAACGTCCTTAAACTAATGGCGGACTGAAACATCCTTAAACTACTACCGCAGCATCCTTAAGCTGAGGAGATGAATAAAAAAGAAGAAGAAAAAAAAGAGAAAAGAAAAAAAATGATGATAAAAACGGTATGTCCATAAGCAAAATGGGCACGGATGAAAACCCGAAAGGGCTCCGTGAGTAAAAACAACAGGACTACCGGCGAGTTTTCGTGAAAACCCGAAAGGGCGCGACCTCGTAAAAAAATATATATAAAAATAAAAAGAATAAAAAAGAACGGTATGTCCATAAGCAAAAAGGGCACGGATGAAAACCCGAAAGGGCTCCGTGAGTAAAAACAGCAGGACTACCGGCGAGGGTTTGTGAAACCTGAAAAGGGCGCAACCTCGTTAAAGGACACTTACAGGGTCCCCTCGACCTTGTAAGGAGAAACCACCCGCGTGAGATCCTTACGACTCACAAGGGAGCAGCACACTTAGGGATCCCTACGATTCCTAAGTAGAAAATACACTTGCGAGATCCTTACGACTCGTAAGGAGAACACTCTTATGGGACCCTCACGGCTCATAAGATTTGCAAGTCTTAAGTTACAGAGACCTAAACCTATGCTTAAGAAAATCCCCCACAACCTTCGATATTGCCCTACAAGTGGTCCAGTACTGGCTCTTGTATACAATCCACGGGCGCGAATAAACATTTCCCTAACCAAGTCCCATCCGAGACTGGGGATATGTTCGCATGGTGAACGACCCTTGTAAATCCTCTCGATTTATAAGGAGAAAACCCTCTTGTAGGATCCTTACGACTTACAGAGGAACATGCACTTAGGAATCCTCACGATTCCTACGGAGAAAATACACCTACAAGATCCTCATGACTTGTAGGGAGAAATACCTTTGTGAGACCTTTACGGCTCATGAAGTTAAAAGCCTTAGTCAACATGACCTTAACCCTGTTCGCTAAGCCACCTTTGTTCAACATCGACGGAGGCAAATGATGATTCGCTCCTGGAAATATCCCAGTTGTAGCGGTGCTGATGCCGAAATCGGTGTCTAATTTCAGGTTTACGGTGAAAAGCCGGTAAGCCGCACATGCATACGAAATAGCCGAAATGATAGGGCAACTTGCAATAAAAAGCAGCAAGTAAAAACGTATGCATACAAAATAGCCGAAATGATTGGGCAACTCGCAATCAAAAGCAGCGAGTGAAAATAAAATAAATAGCCGAAATGATTGAGCACCGCGAAAAATAGCCGAAATGATTGGGCAATCACGACCTTCGCGATATAAAAGCTGAAATGATAGAGCATCGCGGAAATAAAACAAAAAAAATGATAAAACTTTGGCCCTACAGCTGAGATCACATCGATCCTTGTATACAATCCAAGGGCGCAAACAAAGAGAGAACCATACTTTCCCAACAGGCTCCGCCAGAAAACGAAGCCAAATCTCGACGGTTCATCCCAACCCCGAAGAAACCAGTGTCTTCGGCAAATCCTTCGACACCAGGGAAACAAATATCCTTGGCAAATGCCTCAATTCAGGGAAACAAGCGTCCTTGATGAGAGCCTCCTGATTCGCATCGACTAGCAGAGAAACCAGTGTCTCCGTGGGAAATTCTCGATCCGTTTCAACACCAGGGAAACAAATATCCTTGGCAAATACCTCAATTCAGGGAAACAAGCGTCCTTGATGAGAGCCTCCTGATTCACATCGACTCGCAGAGAAACCGGTGTCTCCGTGGAAATTCTCGATTCGTTTCAACACCAGGGAAACAAATATCCTTGGCAAATACCTCAATTCAGGGAAACAAACATCCTTGATGAGAGCCTCCTGATTCGCGTCGACTCGCAGAGAAACTAGTGTCTCCGCAGGAAATTCTCGATCCGTTTCAACACCAGGGAAACAAATATCCTTGGTAAATACCTCAATTCAGGGAAACAAGCGTCCTTGATGAGAGCATCCTGATTCGCATCGACTCGCAGAGAAACCAGTGTCTCCGTGGGAAATTCTCGATTCGTTTCAACACCAGGGAAACAAATATCCTTGGCAAATACCTCAATTCAGGGAAACAAGCGTCCTTGATGAGAGCCTCCTGATTCGCGTCGACTCGCAGAGAAACCAGTGTCTCCGTGGGAAATTCTCGATTCGTTTCAACACCGGGGAAACAAATATCCTTGGCAAATACCTCAATTTTGGAAAACAAGCGTCCTTAATGAGAGCCTCCTGATTCGCGTCGACTCACAGAGAAACCAGTGTCTCCATGGGAAATTCTCGTTTCGTTTCAGCACCAGGGAAACAAATATCCTTGGCAAATACCTCAATTCAGGGAAACAAGCATCCTTGATGAGAGCCTCCTGATTCGCGTCGACTCGTAGAGAAACCAGTGTCTCCGCGGGAAATTCTCGATTCGTTTCAACACCAAGGAAACAAATATCCTTGGCAAATACCTCAATTCAGGGAAACACGCATCCTTGATGAGAGCCTCCTGATTCGCGTCGACTCGCAGAGAAACCAATGTCTTCGTAGGAAATTCTCGACTCGTTTCAACACCAGGGAAACAAATATCCTTGGCAAATACCTCAATTCAGGGAAATAAGCATCCTTGATGAGAGCCTCCTGATTCGCGTCGACTCGCAGAGAAACCGGTGTCTCCGCGGGAAATTCTCGATTCGTTTCAACACCAGGAAAACAAATATCCTTGGCAAATACCTCAATTCAGGGAAACAAGCATCCTTGATGAGAGCCTCCTGATTCGCGTCGACTCGCAGAGAAACCAGTGTCTCCGTGGGAAATTCTCGACTCGTTTCAACACCAGGGAAACAAATATCCTTGGCAAATCCTTCGACTCAGGGAAACAAGTGTCTTTGACGAAGCAAATCCTGATTCACATCGGCTCGCAGAGAAATCAGTGTCTCCATGGGAAATTCCTGATTCGTCTCAAATTGCAAGATGAAGCCTCAGGCAGCAGGGATAAAAAAACTTGTTTCCTGAGCAATGAGACCCTGCAAGTCGGTCTAAAACGGTCTCTTGCATACTATTCACGGGTCTCACTCTCCAAAGTCGAATTTCGATAAGGAGGGAAACAACCGCTTATGGGTCCTCTCGACTCGTAAGAGGGAAAATTCTCTTATAGGATCCTTACGACTTATAAGAGAAAATGCACTTAGGAATCCTCAAGATTCCTAAGGAGAAAATACATCTACGAGATCCTCTCGATCCGTAGGGAGAAAAGTCTTTATGAGACCTTCACGGCTCATAAAGTTGAAAAGTCTTAGGTGGCAGATCATATCCCTGTCTTCTAAGCCATCACTACCTTATAAAAGATTCAAGATGAAATGTTATCTACCATTTATGGGCCGCACCTGCCAAAACTACATGCCACTGAAATGGAGAAGTTACTCATGAGCATATAAACTACTTCACACCAGAGTAAAACATAAAGAAATAGAAGGGTGCGGCTCATGGAATTGAGAGTTTGAAACTATATCTTTTAAAAGTCGAGATTTGAGTCAATGATAAATGATGACGCTTGTGTCCGCTCATTATCTTCTCAGATCAAGATTCTGAAAGTTATATACCAACCCGAAACTGGTCATATGCTATACATTACTCTGCACTACTTCACCCACATATATACTTACGTGGGCAAAGTAGTGGGGGGAATTTGTTCCCGCCAAAAATTTCTGCGCAAAAGAGTCCAAGGTATCAAATGGCAGCGATACGCTTAAGAAAATGCGAACCAGTATCTTCCGGCCTGTATTTTGATAAACTCCCAAATAAGGAACTGTTAAATTATGATGGTATTGAAAGCATCTCGAAAAAACCTTCAATTTGATATATTATGGGCCTCATAATTCATCCGGGATCAAAAGTTATGAGCAAATGTCTATGCACATGTGATCTAAGAAAGAAGATGCGAACCAGTATTTTCCGAGCTGTATTTTGACAAACTCCAGAATGAGAAACAGCTAAATTCTGATGGTATTGAAAGCATCTTGAAAAGACCTTCGATTTAATATATTATGGGCCTCATAATTCATCCGAGATCAAAAGTTATGCGCAAATGTGTTATGCACATGTAATCTAAAGTAATGCTCTACTACATGGGGAATGCATTTTTTAGTCCCACATCGGGAAAAGGAGAGATGGCTTCTCTACCACTCCCATATAAATAAGAGGGGATACCTCTTAGAAAGGGTAGAGTTAAATCCTCAAAGGATTCAATACTCAAAGGAGCTTAGTTCTCCAAGATAGGAGCATGCTCCTCCCCATAATGCGCATATGCGCAAGCGCCATGTGCGCTACGTGCAACGCACGTGTGCCCGCCATGCGGCACCACGTGCAACGCACGTGCGCACCATATGAGAATATTTAATAATATTAAAAGGAGCTTGTTCTCCATATATAGAAGCTCTGCTTCTCCTCATAATGCGCATGTGCGCCACGTACAACGCACGTGTGCTCGCTATGCGGCACCACGTGCAACGCACGTGCGCACCACATGAGAACATTTAATAATATTAAAAGGAGCTTGTTCTCCATATATAGAAGCTCTGCTTCTCCTCATAATGCGCATGTGCGCCACGTGCAACGCACGTGTGCCCGCCATGCGGCACCACGTGCAACGCACGTGCACACCATATGAGAACATTTAATAATATTAAAAGGAGCATGTTCTCCATATATAGAAGCTCTGCTTCTCCTCATAATGCGCATGTGCGCCACGTGCAACGCACATGTGCCCGCCAAGTGCGCACTACGTGCAACGTACGTGCGCATCACATGAGAATATTCAATTAAAAGGAGACTCGTTCTCCATAGGAGCTTGCTCCCCCCATAATACGCATATGCGCAAGATCCATGTGCGCTACGTGCAAATATGAGCGCCCAACACGTGCGAAGCACATGCGCCCAACACGTGTGACGCACGTACGCGAACGCATAGAAGCCTTTTTTAGCAGCGAGAAGCTTAAGCTCCAGCTTGTTATTCCCCATAATGAGTGAGACATGGTTCAAAGGGTACATCCCTCCACACCTTCGATATATGGTACTGTAATCTCTCAGTGTCGTCGGAGAGGTGGTGGGTCCCAACGACCAATGATCCTTCTTTCTAAAATAAAAAAGAAAGAAGAGAGAATATTGGCCGAGAAACAGAGAAAGAATTCAGAGAACTTCTAAAAAGAAAGTTTGAGAAGAAATCAGAAAGAAAAGAAGGTAAACCTTTGAAAAGAAGAATTTCTTCTGAAAAGATCAATGATCTAAGAACAAGATCAAGATCTTAAAATAAAAAGAAAATATCAAATAATAAGAATAAAATAAGAAGTAATATACTTTTTTATTAGATCATTTGATCTACACAAAGGCATTGCCTTTTGATGAACCACTGGTTCAGGAATCTTAAAAAGATTCTTTTCTTGAATACAAAATTGGATCAAGATATTAAAACAGTGCCTTGCACTTGTAAATCTGTACTGTTGCGCTCTTGGCTTGGCGCAAGCCACCAGAGAGCGCCACGTGTCAGCTCCAGAACAACTTGCGCTATGCGATTTTAAAATAGAGCATTGCTCTCTGAAATTGGTGCAACTCACCAGAGCGCGCTGTTCAGTCGATAAAACTGCACATTTGTAGTACATTTTTCCTACCATTTTTATATTAAAAAAGGACTTTATTATAATATATTATACATGTGAGGGTTTATGTGTAAAAACATTATTTTCCATGTGTTAATATATTTAATTATCATTTGGTAGGAAAATGTATGCAAATAATATTATTGGTCTAATCCTAGTAGAACAAAGTCTACTAAAATCTTATTTGAGTTGTTGTGCAGAATATTTCCAAGTTGTTATGAAGGATTTAACAAACAAATCAATTTGTTGAAGAAAACTTGCCAAATTAAGATGCAAACTTGGAGACCAAGTCTGGAAGCAACCGAGAAAATATTTTCAGATTCTAAAGATGCTTAGGATTGACAAATGTCACCATCAGAGAGCCCAAGCAGACGACAGAGAGATCTCATCCCTTAAGCGCGGATCCGCGGCCAAACCCACCATGGTGCCGCGGATCCGCCGCAATTTAGGGGAGAGAGAATGCAAGATTTTGGGAGATTGATGATTGATAAATTTTACCAACTTTTCAATAATAATATTCTGGGTTTGCACTATATAAAGGCACCGAGGGCCTCTTGGAAAAGCTATCAAGCCGAAGAGATCACGAAGCTCCCGACGCTCACGCATCCAGGCTGATCATCGACTGTTCGACTACCTCCCTAGGAAAGATCGAGAAGCAAATCAAGTTTTGTAATCATTTTCTATGGATTAAAAGTGTAGTTGAAGGAGTTGATTAATAAAGGTAGTTTTTTTTAATTGTTTGTTTTCTTTTACATTATGTTTTCCATCTCTTTCTTTTTATTTTCTTCTCCCAACATGCGCGAGTAATTCTCCGCTTGTTAGGGTTCGTAGGATTAGGGAAGGCTAATGGACGATGAAAATAATTAAACCCTTTTTAAGTCCTATAAAGTTTAGGAACTTTACCAAAAGAATCATTAACATCCTAATCGGGCGCGCTAGCAATTCTTTGCTAGTTCCGACCGCGATTAGAGATTAGATTAATGATTGTTTTGGTAAAGGCTAGATATGAACGGAGTTCCGTGTCGAGATAAGGGTTACGAGTGGGATTTCTTTTCCTTCCAGAAACCCTAATCTACACACATCACCGTCGTTCTAGTTCTAAATCTATTAATGGATAAAAATGGTAACTTTTAATTAATCGTCCATAACTACTAAATCCTAACGAACCCTACAAGCCTTCTTATTATATTATCTAAGTCTCTAAAATAATCTAGATCTATATTTTACATTCTTGTTTAACGTAGATCTAGAAACCATTCTATAAAATTCTTTATCCCTCCTCTCTTTCTCAACACATCTAAAGTAAAAGTAAAAGGTTCCACGTTTCCCAGAGGACGACCCGTACTCATCTCGGTCTAGCTACACGCGACACCGTTATTGATTGCGGTTAAACTACAAAAACACTTTTTCGAATCAATCAAATGGCGCCGTTGCCGGGGATACGTGCGTAATTTTTTATTCTTATTATTTGTGTTGAATTCTTAGACGAGTCATATTATTATTAAAACAAAACTGCAAATTGCATATTTAACGATTTGTGTGTGAATTTTGCGAGGGAATCTCGAGTCACGGACTTGAGAAAACAGGAGATCTAGGGTTCCGAACTTCTCTGGTATATTTCTTAACACCTTCTCTCTCCTCTAAATCCAATAAAATCTATTTTCTGCAGGATTCTTTGCAAAATCGCGCCGCAAAAAAAAAATCTTTTTGCAAAAGTTTTGTGATTGGTTTTGTTTTGCATATTTAATACGGACTCTAAGGGGCAAAGACCAAATCAAGATTAGGTGGGGATTTCATCACCCTTCCTAAGCCCCACAAATTACAAACCGAGCATATAGAACAACCCTTCAATAATTTAAAAAATATCTAGACCAGACTCTAAGGACTGTCGAGCTCAATAGGAAAAAGACCAGTATAGGCATCGGCCGTTTATCCTAACTGACATTGCAGTGTCTAGGCTAGTGGTTTTTAATTAGGCCCACTGTAGTGGTGGTTCCTTCCCACTTACCTGGCCGTACTTGTCCGTGAAGAGGTGGTTTAAGGTCCTATTTCTAGCCTTAGTTAGGAGCTGTCTAGCAGACCTAGGCGACTTTAGTTCTAGGGTTGCTTGTGCATCATAGGGTGATTTGTCTTGAGTCCCACTTTTTCAAAACAAGCCAATTTTAAATCACACACACGCTGCCACTTGCACTAAACCCGCTTAGTGCATGCTCGGCTGGACACGGGATCCTAGTGCCCGTCTTATCCGCGTTCCAGTTATCGACGCCGAAGTCGGTACTTCTTCATCCTCTTTTCCCCCACCACACACCACATCAACCGAGATGGACGGCACTCCATCTAATTATAACACCACGCAGCCACCGCCCGCAGGTGAGCAGAATCCACCGCGCATCTCTCTCCAAGAGAGATGCTATCCTATTCGTGGTCCTCTTCCTACTTGTCTATCTCTTCCACCACCTAATGGGGATAATTTCGAAATAAAACCCCACTACATCAATCTGCTGCCCAAATTTCACGGGCTTGAGTCAGAAGACGCGTACATTTTCATCACCAAATTCGAAAACGTATGCGCAATGATGGGTACTTCACAATTGACCTTAGATGCTATGCGCTTACGTCTTCTCTCATTCACACTGTGCGACTTGGCAGAAAAATGGCTTTATAATACTGCCGCACACTCTATCGCTAATTGGGATGAATTCGTCGTAGCATTTCTTAAGAAGTTTTACCCAAATCATAAGACTGCACATGTTAGGAGCGAGATCAACCAGTTCACCCAGCTTCCCAATGAACCATTTTGGAAGTGCTTTGAACGTTTCAAAGATCTGCTTGTCCAATGCCCCCATCACGGAATACAAAGATGGGATTTATGTCGGATTATACATGAGGGCATTAATCCAGCGACAAAGCAGATGCTTGAAACAATGTGTCAATGCAATTTCATGTCTAAAGATGACGGTGAAGCATGGAAATATCTGGAAGATTTCGCTGAACACACGTTGCAATGGGAAAGCGTAAGACCACCTACAACTAAGGGAGGTATTCACCAGCTCGACGTTTCCATCGCAGTAAAAGCCGAAATGGCAGCGATGCAGAAGAAACTCGACGCTATTGAGAGCAGATTCTCATCAGTCTCCCTAAATCAGGTTACGCTTCCCAAGACTGTCTGTGGTTGCTGTTCGGATCCTTCACACTTAACGGAAGAATGTCCTATGAATGCATCGTTTCAAGCTAATGCTGCTTTTCAGCAGCGACCTAGAAACGACCCTTATTCTTCCACATACAATCAAGGATGGAGGAATCATCCTAACTTTGCTTGGAATCAAAACCAACAAAGTAATTATCAAAGACCTCCTCCACAGCAACCACAACCACAGAATCAGCCCCCCTTTCAGTCACAAAATTTCCAAAATCCGGCCAACATTTCTACACCACAAGTGGCCGGTACTGACAACTCACTTGCACAAACTTTGGATATGTTCATGAAACAATCCATGCAAAATTCGGCTGAGATAAGGTCTTCTATTGATACCCTAACGAAAAACTCCTCCTCTCATGGTGAGAGTATTAAATCAATAGAAAACCAAATCGCACAGTTAAACGCCGCAATGAGTGCGAGAGAGAAAGGGAAACTCCCATCTCAACCCCTACCGAATCCTGGCCATTCACAAAGTCATAATGTGAATGCCATTACTACGTTGAGATCGGGGAGAGTGCTGAATAACCAAGTGGGTGAGCAATTTGATGATAGTGACACATTTGATACCCCTTCTTCTTCTTCTAATTCGTCTAGTCTTCCACCTTCATCCTAGCCTATTCTCCGTTTTCCCCAAGGCTCGAACATTTCGCCAAATCTATCTAAGTCGATTCCCACTCCAATTTTGGGATCGAATCCATCCCCACAGTCTTCTCCACAAACATTGGACCCAAAACTTATTGATCAAGCACCTTATCCAAACAGGTTGAGGGGCAACAGACCAAGTCCACAAATGGAGAAGATTGTGGAAATTTTTAAGCAAGTTAATATAAACATTCCTCTCCTAGATGCTATTCAACAAGTTCCGTCATATGCAAAAATCTTAAAGGACTTGTGCACTAGGAAGCGAAAAGTTCAAGTACCTAAAAAAGTTTTCCTTGCGAGTAATGTGAGCACTGCTTTTACACAACAACTACCCAAGAAACGAAAGGACCCCGGAAGTCCTACAATTTCAATTTCTATTGGGGGTAAAAATATCAATCGTGCTCTACTCGATTTGGGTGCTAGTGTTAACTTGCTTCCGTATTCTGTTTATGAGCAATTAGGGATCGGAGAGTTAAAACCTGCGCATTGCACTCTTCAGATGGCCGATCGATCTATCACCCAACCAAGGGGCGAGTTAGAGGATGTGTTAATCAAAGTCGGGGAATTCATATTCCCTATGGACTTTATC
Organism: Agapanthus africanus; assembly: GCA_030015575.1. Taxonomy (NCBI): domain Eukaryota; kingdom Viridiplantae; phylum Streptophyta; class Magnoliopsida; order Asparagales; family Amaryllidaceae; genus Agapanthus; species Agapanthus africanus. Next base: position 23,587,201 of record JASDDO010000016.1, read on the forward strand.
GTTATAGATACACAACCTGTAGCGAACCCACGCAATCAAATCCCGGTGATACTCGGTCGACCCTTTTTGGCCACTTCCAACGCAGTAATTAATTGTAGAAACGGCTCTATGACCCTATCCTTTGGGAAGAAGTCAATTGAGCTTAACATTTACAAGTTGGGAAGTGAACCCTCCGAACCCTATCCTCATGTATGTTCTGTCGAATTAATGGATGTCGACAGCAGTGAATTTGATCAACCTCATGATACAGACTCTTTTCATATGTTGTTGTTTGACCCAACCATTTACTCTTCCACCGAGTTGTCCGGGTCAATATCTAATGAGGAACCTCATATTGAGTCTGACGATCACCCGATTTTTTCTGATGGCATTATTTTTCGGGGTATCGATGAAAGCTTTGAGGAAATTTTCGCTGATGAACTCGCATTTTTACAAGACACGGGTGTTGAGATGAACCAACTCCAAAATGAAGAAATTGGACCTCCACCCCCTCTTTTGGAAAATCATGATAATGCGAGTAATCCATCATTACTATCACTGTGTCGTCTCTCCAAATTGAGACGCAATCCTTTTCCAATACACCTCTTGTCACCTCCCCACTTCTTCACGTCAATAGGTGACATGTTCTTCCACCAACCTTGGTGCTTCATTGATAAAATTTTTGAATGGTTGGTGTTGACCTTCGGTCTTTGCAAAGCTTGGCATTGACCAATAACCTTGACCCCCTCATGTGATTTTAAAAGATTAAAATTGTTTAACTCAAGTTTGGGGGAGGGGGGTATATTTTGGCTCTTGAAAGAAAATGATTTTTACAAAATTGTGAGCCTAAAATATGTTTGGGGGGGGGGATTTTCACTTTCATATATTCTTGCCCCCATTAATAATTTCCTCCCAAGTCTACAGGTTTTTTGAGCTTAACGGATGACATCAGTGAGGACACTGCTGTAAACAGGTTTGGGGGAGGTTTGTGCTTATTTACACATCAATTTGCATCATATTTTGCATAAGCACAACATTTCAAAAAATTTTAAAAAAAATTTCTTTTATAACAAAAGAGTAGAAAGAAAAAAAAATTACATCAAAAAGATAGGAATAATTTAAGAAAACCAAGAAAATTAGAAGTTTTCTTACACGAACTGGTAATAAGTAGTTATGAGCTGTTGTCCCAAGGGTTAGTAAAATGAAGGAAGTCACTAATCTGAGGATAAAAATAAGTCTGAAAAATAGTTTCTATTCTGAAAGCCAAACATTTGAATGTTGATACCCTACAATATGCACCTACACACGTCTTGAAACTCGGGATAGTAGAGGATACCTTGAAATGCTCTTGTCTAAAAGCCAAAGTATGAAGGAAATAAAAAAAATGAAGAAAATATAAAAATGGTGAAAAGAAAAATGAACACTGGTTTTGTTATCGCCAAGACAGCAATAAAAAAAAATATAGCGAGGGTGCCTCTTCACCTAGTGCCCTAAGGCCAACTGGTCTGGGAGTCACAGCTAAGCCTTAGGTAGTGCAAGATGAGGAAAATATTATCACCAAATCAGCAAGCGCATGAGTAATCGGTCGGTTAGTACCTCAAGAAGTATTAACGGTCGCATGAAAATGTGTGAGCAAATCTAAGTATTCATCAAATTGAAAAGTACTAAGGTAGATGGACAAGAGTATAATAGCTTGAATTGAATTCTCTGAGTGTAGGGATGTTCTTTACACACACGTGGGGTTATATGATCAATGTTTGGATGAAAGGTAGGAATGAAGAATAAAGACGATGTTTTATTGAGGGATGATGTGATTTCTAACATTTTTTCATGACTATTAAGATAGGGCTCATGACAACTGAAAAGCTAGTATAGTTGGAAACTCTTCTTTTCAAAGTATTTCTTTTATGGTTCTTGTCTTTATATGTAAATTTCACCATCTTTCTTTTGTTATAGGATTTTATGGGTGTAATCCGCTGAAAACCCTCAGGAGACAACACTCCTCCTACTAGGGACACCTAGAGGTTTAACGGCTTGTTGCACGTGCTCAGTGCAATCGTGTCTGCCTACGAAAGTGTGCTTAGTTTTCTCCTTTCTTTTTTCTCCTCTTAAATAAACTAGTTTGCTCGGGACGATCAAAGATAAGTTTGGGGGTATTTGTTCAGTCGATAAAACTGCACATTTGTAGTACATTTTTCCTACCATTTTTATATTAAAAAAGGACTTTATTATAATATATTATACATATGAGGGTTTATGTGTAAAAACATTATTTTCCATGTGTTAATATATTTAATTATCATTTGGTACGAAAATGTATGCAAATAATATTATTAGTCTAATCCTAGTAGAACAAAGTCTACTAAAATCTTATTTGAGTTGTTGTGCAGAATATTTCCAAGTTGTTATGAAGGATTTAACAAACAAATCAATTTGTTGAAGAAAACTTGCCAAATTAAGAAGCAAACTTGGAGACCAAGTCTGGAAGCAACCGAGAAAATATTTTCAGATTTTGAAGATGCCTAGGATTGACAAATGTCACCATCAGAGAGCCCAAGAAAAACGACAGAGAGATCTCATCCCTTAAGCGCGGATCCGCGGCCAAACCCACCATGGTGCCGCGGATCCGCCCCAATTTAGGGGAGAGAGAATGCAAGATTTTGGGAGATTGATGATTGATAAATTTTACCAACTTTTCAACAATAATATTCTGGGTTTGCACTATATAGAGGCACCGAGGGCCTCTTGGAAAAGCTATCAAGCCGAAGAGATCACGAAGCTCCCGACGCTCACGCATCCAGGCTGATCATCGACTGTTCGACTACCTACCTAGGAAAGATCGAGAAGCAAATCAAGTTTTGTAATCATTTTCTATGGATTAAAAGTGTAGTTGAAGGAGTTGATTAATAAAGGTAGTTTTTTTTAATTGTTTGTTTTCTTTTACATTATGTTTTCCATCTCTTTCTTTTCATTTTCTTCTCCCAACATGCGCGAGTAATTCTCCGCTTGTTAGGGTTCGTAGGATTAGGGAAGGCTAATGGACGATGAAAATAATTAAACCCTTTTTAAGTCCTATAAAGTTTAGGAACTTTACCAAAAGAATCATTAACATCCTAATCGGGCGCGCTAGCAATTCTTTGCTAGTTCCGACCGCGATTAGAGATTAGATTAATGATTGTTTTGGTAAAGGCTAGATATGAACGGAGTTCCGTGTCGAGATAAGGGTTACGAGTGGGATTTCTTTTCCTTCCAGAAACCTTAATCTACACGCATCACCGTCGTTCTAGTTCTAAATCTATTAATGGATAAAAATGGTAACTTTTAATTAATCGTCCATAACTACTAAATCCTAACGAACCCTACAAGCCTTCTTATTATATTATCTAAGTCTCTAAAATAATCTAGATCTATATTTTACATTGTTGTTTAACGTAGATCTAGAAACCATTCTATAAAATTCTTTATCCCTCCTCTCTTTCTCAACACATCTAAAGTAAAAGTATAAGGTTCCACGTTTCCCAGAGGATGACCCGTACTCATCTCGGTCTAGCTACACGCGACACCGTTATTGATTGCGGTTAAACTACAAAAACACTTTTTCGAATCAATCACGCGCCACGTGTCAGCAGTGCAACAGCGCAGCGCACTACGCTAACTGCGCTTGCGCTCACCAGAGCGTGACACGTGTCACCTCCGCATGCGCTTGCACTCATTAATTAGCGCAAAGCGCCTGACAGGCCACATGACCACTGTCAGACAATTAATGCGCTGCATTATTTACAGAAGGGCCAAGCCCAATTAAAAAAGGCCTAATTAAATGCAATGCATTATTTTAAAGAAGGGCAGAGTCTAAACAGATGCTCTGCATCATTTATAAAGGGACATAGCCCAAATCAGAAAGGCCTAGCTGGCCAAAATAAAATGCAGTGTATTATTAAACAGGGGCAAAGCCCTAGCACAGGCCTAATAGGCCAAATATAAAAACGTTGAATATTCTCAACCGGACTTTGCCCAATCATGGCCGTAAGTCCTCAAATTAAATTGACTGAGCAAGACTGCTCTCCTAAATCAATTTACATCCGGTTTAAGGGTACATCTCTGAACTTCTTTGACACCTATCGTTGTAATCCTTCAACGACGTCAGAGAGGCGACGGGTCCCGACAACTACATATTAATACGGACTGTGGGGTCCTTAAACTCATGGACTAATGCGTCCTTAAACACACCCATACAGACTATGGGGTCCTTAAACTCATGGACTTACGCGTCCTTAAACTAATGGACTAATGCGTCCTTAAACACATTCATATGGACTGTGGGGTCCTTAAGCCCATGGACTAATGCGTCTTTAAACCAATGGACCGCAACGTCCTTAAACTACCTATGGACCACCATATCCTTAAACTGGAATATGGACCCCCATGTCCCTAAACTGGCAATGGACCGCAATGTCCCTAAACTACCTATGGACCACTACGTCCCTAAACTGGAACAATAGAGCTCCCAAATGCTCTTTTGTCGGATCTAAACGATCCCGTTTAAGTTGATCTTAGCCTCAAATATGGCTAACGTATCCTTAAACATTCAAACAGACTTTAGTCCCAAATTGGACTATAAGACCCCCAATCAACTTTGGTTTAAGGGTACATCTCCGAACTCCTCTGACACCTATCGTTGTAATCCTTCAACGTCGTCAGAGAGGTGACGGGTCCCGACGGCCATATATTAAACGGACCATTACGTCCTTAATTAGAGCCCCAAATGCTCTTTCCGTTAAGTCGATCTTAGTCTTAAACAGGACTAACGTATCCTTAACGAATATTTAAGTTGATCTTAGCCTCAATATGGCTAACCTATCTTTAAACTAAAATGCCAAACCCAAATCTAAGTAAATACGGATTTGGACTAATCCACGTCCTACGGGCGACGGCATCACTTATTCTCCGTATACAATCCACGGGCATTCATAAACAAAACAAACACATAAGACACGAAGTGAAATTCTGGAGAAGGAGAAAGTTGTTACCGCGATGCGGTAGCGTAATTAACTGCAGGGGCTTGCGCCTGCAGGGAAGAGCGTCCCCACAATCAAAAAACCCCTCAAGCGAGGGGGAATCTAACGAAGTCTGCTACATCGGCCGCATTCGTCTAAACCTCCGATACACGGTGCCATAAATCAACTTGGCATCTTCGGAGAGGTAGACGGATAAAACCAAATAGCATTTGCCCCGGATCTCAGCGTCAGGACTTCGCAGTCTTGTGCGCCGTCTTTCGGCGGTAAACAGTAGGTTTCGTTCATATCTGAACTCTTCCTCTTGTGTGTGTTGTGTATATTGAAAACTGTATTTTGATTTAGAACATAGATACCATTATACAGTGTATCTTCTGCAACCAATACCTGATTAAGGTAAATGTTCATGATATTTCTATCTAGAACAAAGTTATATCCATCTTTATCGAGTAAAGAAACTGATATGATGTTGTAAAGCATGGAAGGTACATAGTAGCAGTTGCTAAAAATCATAGTATTGCCGCTTGGAAATACTAAGTGATATTCACCGACGGCAACATCATCAACTTGTGCTCCGTTCCCTACTCTGAGGGATATATCACCAGGTCCAACCATCCTACTTTTTCGCAGTCCCTGTAATAAATTATAGATATGAGTCCCTGATCCGGTATCTAGTACATGTAAGTCGATGTCGCGCACCCCATGCACTTGTAGGGAGGCGGAATATACAAAAAAACGATTTTAACAAAGCTCGCAATACCGACTTGAACTCCAGGATCTTTACGGAACCTTAACTAGCTATAACTACATAGAGGTTTAACTACCCCAGTCCTTCGAGTCTTCTTGTCCTGTTCTTTAGCTCCTCGAAGTGTACGAATCAAGCTTGCAATGTCGGTCTCCTTGTATCAAAGATGATCCACCCGAGATTATGTACTTCAAGCTCCAACCGCTAAACCGAGATAACTAGGGTACCTAGTTCGCTAAACTAGATAGCTTAGAAGATGTAGAGAATGATTATGGATTAATTTGTTTTAAGAACCTTAGGTTTCTCAACACATGAGAGTTTTTAGGGTTGAGGAAGAAAAAGAGAAGCTAGGAGGAGAGAGAGTGTAGTGATGAGAATAATGATGTGTAGAATGGTTAAGGTTGATGATAATGAATCGACTATACTTCAATAGTCATCAAAACAATGAGTCACCAAGTAGCCATGCTTCAATCAAGTCCAAGATTACACCTCATACCTCCACCTCACTATCTATTTAACAAAATGGATTAAACTAAAAATGAGGTATCTTCTTCTAGAAGCACTCTTGTAAAATTACAAGAATACCCCTCACCGTATATACATATCTGTATTCGTATTCCGAAAAATACGAATACCAAGAGAAGAAAATAATCCAAGAATATAATATTAGGATCCAGCTTAAACCAAAGCCCACTAGTATTATCTGTCCGAACAACATTCATGCACAAGTACACATATGTGATCGAAACCCTGCCGTAAAACCATACGACCTTTACATCATTTCGTCCGAAGCAGGGAAACCCTCTGTGTGGGACTCTAAAGACTCGACAATACGTTGGCAGTGGGTTTAACTACAAGCACGTCAGCGGTACTAACTGCACGTAACAGCTACCTAGGTATCTGTCGATAAAAAGACCGATGAGCAAACTCATCCGAACTCCTACTGAGCCAATCTATGACAATCTCCGTACAGTCTGGTCTGTTCTTGTAAGATACTAGCATATCGGGCCTAGGGGGATGGTAAACGTCAGACCCCTAATAGCGCAATAAGTTGTGCCGGAGTAGAGCCCAATACACCCTGAGAAACTACTGTAGTACCTACCAGTAAATCTCGCTTGTCTTGGCCAGGAACTTTGTGTAATGGCTTTCCGAACACAGCGCGATATCAACCCCCAATACCGGAAGAGACGAATCCCATCTAACCGCTACTACCTCCAAGTGCTTCGGGACTGCACCCAACTACTACCTGTTTGCACAACTCCTTTGAGCCGTGGTAAGGTAGTAATCTAAGAACAGTGGGAACACATTTGAGACAAGGTAGCGATGTCAAGTCAACGGAATAAGCTGTACTCATGTCACCTGGGAACTGTTACCCGACGATAAGTATAATACCAACCAGCAGTTCCCTACGAGTCTGTCCAGTGTAACTTATAACCCTATGAGCACCTGTATACTATCTCCAGTACGACGTACTAACGGCTGTAGGACAGACCATCTTCCCTACTGGGATGAGGACTGTATACACTAGTTTACTCTGGAGTATCGATGCCCGTCTCGATAATCCTATAACTAGGGTCCTTTATAAGGATGTGCTTATAGACTACCCATCCCCCACTAGTGTGACTGCCATCACAACTCTGGTACTCAAGCAAAGATCCTAAAGGCTCTACCAATATATATAAGCGATATGCTAAAAGACACACATGCACATATTGAGGTAGAAACAAACCAAGTAGCATACTACCATTTTGAGCAGGACTGTTATTATAACTGTGAATATCCCAAGCTTCCAATATGTAATATACAATCCAGTATGATACAATAATGGCCTCTTGGGCATATATCACTAACAATCTCCTACTTGCACTAAGGCCATGCATTGGCATATTGCAGACCTATCATCTCGATTAACCTCTCGAACTGTGTCCGAGGGATGGCTTTTGTGAGTGGATCTGCAGTGTTGTTCTCCGTCTCTACTCTCTGCACCTCGATCTCCCGGCGATCAACGATCACCCTGATCAGGTGGAACCGCCTCAAGATGTGTCTGGACTTCTGATGAGACCTTAGTTCCTTTGCTAAATCTATAGCGCCATTGTTGTCACAATACAACGGTATTGGATCAACAATAGACGGAAGCACCTGAAGCTCTGTCACGAACTTCCTGATCCAGACAGCTTCTTTCGTGGCGCCACATGCAGCGATATACTACGCTTCCATCATCGAGTCAGGAACGGTGTCCTTCTTGGATCTCTTCCAACAGACTGCTCCTCCATTGAGGGTAAAGACATAACCTGACATAGACCTGGAGTCATCCTTGTCATTCTGGAAGCTGGATTCGGCGAAGGCCTCAACCTGAAGGTCTTCTCTGCCGTACACCAAGAATATCTCCTTAGTCCTTCTCAGGTATTTGAGAATGTTATTCACTGTTGTCCAGTGCTTCTCCCCTGGGTTTGACTGATACCTGCTTATAACGTTCAGTGTGTAAGCTAAATCTGGTTTGGTATATAACATCGCATACATTATAGTGCCTACCGCAGAAGCGTAGGGTATAATAGTCATGCGATCCATTTCTAAATCAGCCTTAGAAGACATTTCTTTGGAGAGGGTGATTCCGTGACAAGCCGGTAGATTACCGCGCTTTGAATCTTCCATACTAAATCTTTTTCAGTATGGTGTTGATGTACCTTGACTGTGAAAGTCCCAACATCTGTTTAGATCTATCACAATAAATCTGGATCCCCAGAATGTAGGAGGCATCACCCGGGTCATTCATGCAGAACTTTTGTGACAAGAATCATTTGACTGATTGTAGCCTAAGAATGTCATTTCTTATCAGGAGAATGGCATCCACGTACAAGACGAGAAATACCACAGTTCTCGCTACAATTGTACTATAGATGCATGGTTCTTCTGGATTTTTGATAAAGTCGAATTTCTTGACCGTCTCGTCAAAATAGATGTTCCAACTCCGTGATGCCTGTTTTAATCCATAAATAGATTTAAGAAACTTACACACTCTTTCGCTACTCCCACTCTCTATGAAACCCTTCGGCTGATCCATATAGATACGTTCTTCCAAAATTCCATTCAGAAAAGCAGTCTTTACATCCATCTGCCAAATTTCATAATCATGGAAGGTAGCAATGGCAAGAAGGATTCGAATGGATTTGAGCATAGCTATTGGAGAAAATGTTTTATCATAATCCAAACCAGGTCTTTGACGATAACCTTTTGCAATAAGTCTAGCTTTATAGGTTTCAACCTGTCCATCTATACCAATCTTATTTCTGAAGATCTATTTGCAGCCTACTGGTTTTACCCCTTCCGGAGAAATGTCTAAAGTCCATACTTTGTTGGTGTACTGGACTCCATTTCGATCCGCATTGCATCCAGCCATTTTACCGGACGTGCTTTTGTCTGCCACGGGCGTGCTTCGATCTGGTTGGAGTACTTTGTGACTTATCCCTACCATGATTTCTTTAACTTCATGCCGAAGCCTGGCCCTTTCGAATATGGCCATTTCATGCTCTTGATCAGTTTTGCTTTTCTGACGGGCTTCGTTCAGCAGCATGTCAATCATCTCGTATGACGGTTCCAAGGATTTTGGCACCGATTCTGACGAATGAAAGGTCATGTGACAACTTGCCACATAATCCTCGGGTTCTTCTGACGGGTTTTCTCCCTCATCATTGTTATTATCTCCGCTCTTAAGGATATGGTTGAGAAACTCTTGGAGTGTGACCGAGGTTCGCGCCTTCTGGTTATATTCCTCCAGTGCGTCAATATGCCTTTGCAAATCCATGCGTTTGTCGTCAGACTGCGTGGGCTTTTTGGTCTTCTTCTTCTTCTTTGAAGACTGGACTTGGGTGTTTTGCCCATCGCTACCAACTCTCGGTGTTAGGCGCGGTTTCAGCATCCCCTCGATGATCTCTGGCTCCAGCGGGCTTTTCCATCTAATTGCCGGACATGCTTGAAGATCCTTCAGCATTCTCTTAGTCTTGTCCGAAAGAACAACTTCCCATGAAGCTTCCTCTATAAATGAGCATGATGCCCCGGCGTGTCCACTTTTTTAGGAGCGGGTGGTTGTGGCGGGTTTACCCTCCAGTTTTCAGACAGCGCAAATTTGCCTTGTTGGTACTGGTCCTCAATCCATTTTTTGAAGACGAAGCAATCTTTGATTGGATGGCCCACTATTCGGTGGTAGGGGCAGTAATTGGGATTGTTGATGTCATCCGGTTGCAGTGGGCGTCTCGGATCTGGTAGAGTGATAAGCCTGTTGCGCACCGCCAGTTCGAACAGTCTTATCATTTTATCCCGAGGGAATGAGTAAGGACATCTCAGCTTTTCTCCGAGTGATCGCTGTTTATCATTTTGGCGAGCAGCTGGTTTCGGATCACTCAGCTGCGGCTGAGCATTGGCGACGAAGGTAGCTTTCCCTTTGCCCTTTTCATTTCGAAGCTCCGTTTTTTAGGAGGACGGTCTATGGCCTATCTGGTCCATTTGGGCCAGCTTGTCGATCAAGGCTTGGAAAGTGGTCATCTTGAAAAACATCATAAATTGGGATATAGTTGCCTGCGGATCAAGGGTCCCCACGAACATGCCTACGGCAGGAGCTTCTTCTATGCATTGTTCGCATCTCGACCATAGATTCCGCCACCGAAATGCATAATGAATCCATATCTCTCCTGGCTTCACCCTGGCATTGATCAATGCCATGATCGGAGTGTGTTCACTGGCGCTTGCGAAACATTGGGTAAATATAAACTCCATTTCTGGGAATGTTTTGATGGAGTCATTCAGAAGCTCCGAGTACCATTCAAATGCCGTCTCCGCTAAACTGCCGACGAATTGGCAAAGCAGCAGTTTGTCGTCACCTCCAGTATTGCCGCATAAAGCCCTGAACTGAGCGACGTGCTGATGGGAATTTCCTGTTCCCTTATACACGTGAGACATAACCGTGGTTTAAGATAATGGTTGAGTTAATAAATATCTAATGTAAAACAAAATCAGTGGACTAAGTCAATAGTTCTACAAGCTTCCACTAAGCTTGAACCATGTGACTAATTTCCAACTAATTTTGATTTACTTTAAATAAATAAAACCCAATATTATGATAAGCATGGTGTGAGTCTTATACACCCATGTCTCATGTATCATCTAGCATGACACAAAAGAGTGTGCATTAATATATATCACATATATACTAAATGCACAAGTGAGAAAAAGAATTCTTAAGTGAGTTTAATATTAATTAATGTAAATTAATATATCAAATATATAATTATACATTAAATTATTAAATCAACTCTTGATGTAATAATCCGGCTATATCACATTTAACCGACTAATATCATATGTATCATCTTATCGAATCAACACTTGATTCGATAACCCGGTTATATCACATACAACCGACTAATATCACATATCGCGAGAATAGAATACGGTATCATATACACGTATTAATCTTGGTCCCGCACATATCACATATGTGCTCCTACTTCGTTTCGCCTGAGCCAGGAAACCTCTGTGTAGGACTCTAAAGACTCGTCAATACGCCGGCAGTAGGTGATGATCATATCAGTCACCCATAAGCCATCAGCGGTACTAGATGGACGTAACAGCTACCCGGGTATTGAGCGATCAGAAAATCAACAAGCAAGCCTGCTCATACTCCCGCGAATCCAATAAGTAACACTACCGTACAGTCCGGTCTCTTCGTCAGATGTGTCGCATATCTCAGCCTGGGGGTGGTAAACGTCATACCCCAATAGCCTGATAAGTCATGCCGATGTGAGGCCCATAACGGTTTGAAAAACTACTGATAACATTTACCAGTAAATCTCAGCAACTCTGGCCAGGGATTTCCTGTTATGGCCAATCAAGCATAGCGCAACATCAACCCCCAATACTGGGAGAGACGAAATCCCCTCCTATTGCTCATTGGCTCCATGTGACTCGGGACAGTACCCAAAAACCACCATTTTGCATGATCTCTTGAACTTAGTAAGGTGGAAATCAAAGCACGGTAGGAATCGCATAAGGCTCTATGACGATCTCGGATCGACAGACTAACCTGTACCAGTGTCACTAGAGAACTGCTATCTGACGATAGGTATAATACCATCTAGGAGTTCTCGGCGAGTTCATTCAGTGTACCCAGTCTCCACTGAGCACCCGTATCCTTCTCTAATGTCAAACAACAATGGATATGGGATCATCCATCGCCCATCATATGGGTCGAGAAGCGTATACGCTATTCTACTCTGGAATATTGATACCTCGTCTTGATACTCCTACGACTAGAAACAATTGAAGGATGTACTTACCGACTACCCTTACCCCACTAGTATGATCTGCATCATAATCCTGGTAGTTAAGTACTCATCCTAAAGGCTTTATCAACATGTAATAGAGAGACAAACAATGTACATGTTAAGATAAAGAGCAACCAGATCGCATACTATCATGTCGAGCAAGAAAGTCCTCCCTATATTTGTCCAAGCATCCACTATAATATACATCACATGTATAATAATGGCCTCTAGAGCATAGTTATAACTAACAATATAATGTATATCATATTATTAAATTAACACTTGATTTAATAATCCGGTTATATCACATATGACCGACTAATATCATTTATCTGTATATCACATTATCAAATCAACACTTGATTCGACAATCTGGTTATATCACATATAACCGAACCGATAATAGATAACTGCCAGATTACAATACGGTATCATATACATTAATCAGGTCCACACACATATCGCATATGTGTCCTACTTCGTTTCGCTTGAAGCAAGGAACTTCTGTGTGGGACTCTAAAGACTCGTCAATACGCCAGGAGTAGGTGATGATCACATCAGTCACCCACAAGCCGTCAGCGGTACTAGCTGGACGTAACGGCTACCCGGGTATTGAGCAATATGAAGATCAACAAGCAAGCTTGTCCATAATCTCCATGAAGCCTATCAGTAACACTACCGTACAGTCCGGTCTCTTCGTCTGATATGTCGAATATCATGTCTAGGGGTGGTAAACGTCAGTCCCTAGTAACATGATAAGTCATGCCGATGTTTGGCCTATAACGGTTCGAGAAACTACCGATAACACTTATCAGTAAATCTTAGCAGCAGCCCTGGCCAGGGACATCCAGTTATAGCCAATCGAGCATAGCGCAACATCAACCCCTAATACCAGGAGAGACGAAACCCCTCCTATCGCTCATTTCCTCCATGTGACTCTGGACTGTACCCAAAATCCACCTGTTTGCACGACTCCTTTGAGCCGTCGTAGAGAGGAAATCAAAGCACAGTGGGAGCCACACAATATTCTATGACGATCTCGGGTCTATAGACTAACATGTACCAGTGTTACCAGAGGACTACTATCTGACGATAGGTATACTACCACATAGGAGTCCTCGGCGAGTCCTGTTCGGTGTACCCATTCTCCAATGAGCACCTGTGTACAATCTTTGATGTCACACACCAATGGTTGTGGGATCAACCATCGCCCTCTAAGGGACAAGAAACGTACACACTAGTCTACTCTGAAATATCGATGCCCTAGTCTCGATATTCCCTCGACTAGAAACTGATTAAAGGATGTACTTTTGGACCACCCTGGTCCCACTAGTATGATCTCATCGTAATCCTGGTAGTCATGTACATATCCTAAGGGCTTTATCAACATGTAAGAGACAGACAGTATAAATACCAGTCTACATGTTATGATAAACGTAAGCTGATAGCATACTATCATGTCGAGCAAGAAAGTCCTCTATCTATATGTCCAAACATCCACTATATCATCAATAATGGTCTCTAGGACATACATATTCCTAACAATCTCTCATTTACACTAAGGCCAGTTGTTGTAGTATCTCATACCCAACATCCCAGGAGTCTTTCGAATAGCATATGGGGGATGGCCTTGGTGAGTGGATCCGCTGTGTTATCCTCTGTGTCAACTCTCCTGACCTTAATCTCCCGGAGATCAACTATCTCCCTGATCAGGTGATACTGTCTAAGAATATGTCTGGATCGCTGACGGGACCGGGGTTCCTAGGCCAAAACCACAGCTCTATTATCATCACAATACGCAGGTACTGGATGCCCAATGGTAGGAACCAAGTTCATCTAATGAAGTTTATTCATCCAGACAACCTCTTTGGCAGTATCGTTGATAGCGATGTAATTAGCCTCTATCAATGAGTCTACTACGGTATATAGATTGGAACCCTTCCAACATACCGTCCCTCCACTGAGGGTAAAGACAAAACCCGAGACTGAATTTCAGTCGTCCTTATCACTCTAGAAGCTCGAATCGGTAAAGGACTCCATCTGGAATTTACCGTTACCATACATCAAGAACATCTTTTTAGTCCTTCTCAAGCACTTAAGAATGTTCTTCACAGCAGTCCAGTGGTTTTCCCCAAGATCTTTTCGATACTTACTCACTACACCTAGTGAGCAAGCTACATCTGGTCTGATACAAAATATCGCATACATGATTGACCCGACTGCCGAAGTATAGGGTATCCCTTGTATGCAAGCCCTCTCTAAATCAATCTCGAGAGACATCTCTTTGGAGAGAGTGATTCCTGAACAAACGGGTACATTACCACGCTTAGAATCATCCATACTAAACCCCTTTAGCATGGTGTCTATATACCTGGATTGCGACAATTCCAAATCCATTTAGATCTATATCCCCAGAATGTAGGAGGTATCAGTTAGATCTTTCATGGAAACCTATGTGATAAGAAGTGCTTGACTGAGTGTAGCATAGGAACATCGTTTCCTATCAAGAGTATGTCATTCACGTACAATACGAGGAAGACAACCATACTCTCTACAACCTTCTTATTTATACATAGTTCATCTACCTTTTTGATGAAGTCAAACTCTTTGACAGCTCCATTAAAACAGATGTTCTATCTCCGCGATGCCTGGTTTATCCTGTAGATGGATTTAAGCAGCTTGCACATGCTTCCGCTGTTCCTACTATCTACGAAGCCCTCTGGCAGTGTCATATACGCTCTCTTCTAAATCACCATTTAGAAAAGCGGATTTGACATGCAGTCTGCCAGATATCATAGTCATGGTATGCAGCAATGGCAAGTAGGATCCTGATGGACTAAAGCTTAGCGACAAGTCTAGCTTTGAAAGTCTCAACTTTTCCATCTACAACAAATTATCTTTCTCAAAGATCCTCTTGCTCCCGATGGGTTTTACCCTTTCAGGAGCAACATCCAAAGTCAACACTTTGTTGGTGTACATGGATTCCATCTCAGATCATATAGTATCCAACCATTTCACATAGTCTCCACTTGTGATGGCCTGCTCGAAACTAGTTGGGTCATCATCTCCATGATGCAATCCTCGCTCTCACCGTCTATGAGAAAACCGTAGTATCTCTCAGGTGGATGAGAAACCCTACTAGATCTGCGGAGTGGCTTCGGTTCTTCAGGGACAATTGAATCCTCCGGTTCCAACAAATCGTCAGTTATAATTTGTGTTTGCTGGAACTACTTCCAGTTCTACCTCATCGCCACTAATTTCTTCCACAAGAAATTCCTTTTCTAAAAAGGTGGCATGTTGAGAAACAAAACAAATTTTTTCTCTCGGTGTGATAGAAAATATACCCTCGCGAATGTTTGGGATGTCCTACAAACTTGCACAGAACTGACCTTGCCTCGAGCTTGTCCGAATTTTACTTTTCAACATAGGCCGGACAACCCATATCTTAACTCATTTAAGAGATGGTCTCTTCCCATTCCATATCTCATATGGAGTGGTAGGCAATGGATTTGATCGGAACTCTATTCAATAGGTATGCATCTTCTCAAGTGCATATTCCCAAAAGAAAATAGGTAACTCAGCAGTACTCATCATAGAGCGCACCATATCTCATCGGGTGCGATTCCTCCATCCCGATATACCGTTGTGCTGTGGTTTATACGGAGGAGTAAACAGAGAGAGAATCTCATTCTCTTTTAAATAGTCTCGGAATTCCGTTATCCAGTATTCTTTTTCCCCGATCATATTGAAGGACTTGAATACCTTTACCCTTCTGGTTCTCATCTTTGTACTTATATTCCTTAAAATTATGAAAAGATTCAGATTTTTGTTTCAACAAGAACACATGTCCGTATCTTGAGAGAACATCGGTGAATGTAATAAAGTACATGGAACCATCCCTGGCATGTGTAGACATAGGACCGCATTCATCACCATGTATCTGTCCAAGAGTTCAAAAGCTCTTTCTCTGTTTCCAATAAACGGAGATTTGGTCACCTAGTCTTTAAGATATGACTGGCAAGTTTCATAAGATGTAAATTCGAACAGATTCAAATATGCATCCTTATGCAACTTTAGCTAGTATTGTCCCATCAACATGACTTTGTCTACAATACCTCAAGAAGACTTCGTTCATTTCTGAAATGTTCCTCTTGTGTGTGTTCTGTACGTTTAGAACTGTAGTTTAATTCAGAACTTGTACACTGGTATACAACATATCTTACCCAATCAACACTTGATTTAGAAAAATATTCACAATATTATTGGTACGAAATAACAGTCGCTCAGAATCATTGTATTACCAGTTGGTAACACTAGATGATATTTGCCAACTGCTTTGGCTGTAACAATTGCACCATCTCTACTACTAGAAACATATCACATTTTCCCAGTTTTTCACTTTTCTATAGCATATGTAACAAATTACATGTGTGGGATCCTAATCCGGTATCCAATACCCAGGACGTAGAGTAAACTAAGAAACAGTTCTTTGTAACGAACACACCCGAAGACAATGCATCAACATATTTTTTTCTTCGTTTAGGTGGCGTGGGAATCTAAATATTCCCCTATTCCTTACTCAGACTTATGACAATCATAAGATAGAGCGGAACCTGACCCGGTATAATAAGTAGGTTTGGTCAATACATCTATATTATTATCTTGATTAAGGCATTTCATTGGTCACTACCATGAGAGAGAGAAGGATAATCACTTTGCGTGCGCTCTTTGCAAGACTAGATTGGTTATTTTATCTAATCAGGATGCCTCCCACTATTTTTATCAAATCTTCCTTCAAACCATAGAAGGTAAGATTAGCCGGAATTAATAACACCCTACAGGTTTGCCAATCGTTTGGCCAGGTATCGGTACTCCGAGGGAGGTTCCCCGTGCTTTCGCACGGACCTAATTAAAATAAACATCATTTCCCTAGAGGCATAACCCTGTTGACACTTTTCTAGACACCTACTTGATTAGCTAATTGTAAAGTGCAAAACTCTCTCAGGAGTAACTCTTACTTGCAGTGGGTATCGGGATCCAACAATCACATAGAAGGTATGCAATCTCTTTGCAAATTTCAACACTTGAAATTCCCGATAATGGTTTTTACCCTTAGCAACTTATGACCTTGGTTATGGTCAACAAATCATAAGTGCTAGCCAAGTTCAACACGTCATTTCTTGATTGAATCAAACCCACCCGTGCGACCCTTGGCTATGGTCAACAAAGCCGCACAACTACCCTAATCCAATCGCATTACATGCTACAGACAAGCACTAATTAGCTACCGAACACTACGCCTTGGCTAAGCTCAACAAACGTAGCACGAATACTAAATAGTATTTATCTGAAATGACGGAGGGTTATGCAGGTATTTAAGAAAACCATGAGTGTAATGAACTCGATATCATTGTAGAATCTAGTGATTTAGAAAAGAAGTGTTTTTTAGGCTTTTGTTAGTTTCGCTAAAGAGGTCACTCCCGGTGAAGGGATCTCGGCTCTTTCCTCATCAAATGAGGTGCTGGATATTCATAAATACCACTATGCAAAACAAGAACTAGAGAAGCTATCAAAAACAAAACCGAGTGGGTTGTAGCATTTGCTAGTTTCGCTAAAGAGGTCACTCCCGGTGAAGGTGTTGGAGATAGTGCCCTCAGAGTCAATTATTGGATCACAGGCACGTGATTGCAATGATTGAGGGAGGACCTATCCCGGTAGGACAATCTTACTCGAGATGATAATATGCTATCTGGTTTACCTTTATAATCGTGTACTGCTTCAGGTGACCTTACAGGTCGCTATTACACGCTGATAGAGCCCCTAGGATTCTTGCTTGACTGCCAGCAATATGAGGGCGATCATATACGTGAGAGCTGGTGGTCTATAAGCACATCCTTAAAAGGTCCCTAGTCGTGGGAGTTTCGAGATAGGGCATCGATTCTCCAGAGTAGACTAGTGTATGCAGTCGAGACCCCGACGAGGGGCGGTGGCCGGTCTCACAAGCTACTTGTGTCAGTTGGTTCACCTAATATGTATACAGGTGCTCGTTGGGTTATGAGTACACCGGACAGGACTCGCCGGGAACATGCTAGTTGGTCTTATACTTGATGTCAGATAGCAGTTCCCTGGTGACATGTGTACAGGTTAGTTCATCGACCTGAGATCGTCATTTGTCTCGTGTGAGTTCCCACTGTACTTTGATTACTACCCTACCACGGCTCAAAGGAGTCGTGCAAACAGGTTTTAGTTGGGTACAGTCCCGAGCCACATGGAGGCAGTGAGCGGATCTGCAGGCGTTCGTCTCTCCTGGTATTGGGTGTGAGATCGCGCTGTGTCTAGGAGAGCCATTACACAAAGCCCTCGGCCGAGGCAGGAGATTTACTGGTAGGTATTCCAGTAGTATCTCAGGGTGTTCTGGGCTACACTCCGACACGACTTGTACCGCTTTTGGGGGTCTGACTTTTACCAACCCCCTAGGCCCGCCATGCGATACTCATAGACGAACGGACCGGACTGTACGGATATTGTCACTGACAGGCTCAGTAGGGTGTCAGGATGAGTTCGCTCATCGACGTCCCTTTTGGTCAATAGCTGGTGGCCCGTCACGTATGGCTAATACCTCTGACGTGCTAGTGGTTAAATCCACAGCCATAGTATTGACGAGTCTTTAGAGTCCACCACACAGACAGTTACTCAAGTTTCGGGCGAAACGCTGTAGAGGCCGTATGGAGATATGGCAGGGTCCGATCAGATACTTGCGGTATTGCACGGATCAGGATCGGACGGTTCGTATTAGAGTCCGTATAGATATATGGCAAGGTTCGATCAGATACGTGCGGTATTGTGCGGATCAGGATCGAACGGATATTACTAGCCGGTTTTAGTTTAAGCCGGATCCTAGTTTAGTACAGTGTAGATTTTGTCTCATTGCATTTGTATCCGGTCGGAATACAGATGCGGGTGTGTATGCACAGTATCGGGGTTTTCCTGTAATTTATTATGGGACCAGTTTTCTGGAGTTGCCAGTTTACATTCCGTTCCGGCCGGTTTTCCATTGTTCTTTCCCGGCCGGACTTTTCCGATGGAGGGGGTTATTTGCAAGTTTGCAAATAACATATTGTGGAGGGGTTTCTTGCATATGGATTGATTATGAAAGCATCTTTTGATACCATTCTTTTCCATCATCATTTCTTGCATTCATGGTGATTAGAGTTGATTAGGAATTGATTTGAGATGGTTATCATTGCTTTGGATGTGGTCACCCTCCACCTTTTCCTACACTCACCTTCCTTCTTGTTTTTGAGTTTTCCTCCACCATTTGTTAGAAAGGGGGGGCCGGCCACATAGAAGAGGGAGAATGAAAGAGGCTCAATTTTGGTATGAGGAAAATTTATTCACCTCTCAATTTCTCTTGCTACACAATTTCTAGCTCTCTCCAATGTTCTTCATCCCTCCATCACCATGGCAACTACTACCCCAAATGAGACAAGCATTTCTACACTACAATCTACAGCAAACCTTGGGCAAGTCGACTAGCCAGCTTCGTGCCCGAGTTGCCTCGGTATTGAGGTGGGAGCCCTTAAAAGATGCAGACGATGTGGTGCCCTTCCGGCAAGGATGCGATGACCGGAGTTTCCGCGGGAGATCGGGACGACGACGAGAAGACCGGAGGACTCGGATCACTCGGTATATCTCTCACCCTTTCTCTTGATTGCTAGGATTAGGTTAATGGTTACGATCCGGGTTTTATTGTCCGCGGTAGCGCCAGTTTAAAAGTTAAGAAAATTTTTGATTCCGCATTTTGGCCTCGGATAGACGGCCGGGGCGCTGCCGTGGCGCAACATGGTATCAGAGCCACGCCATTAACCTAGTCTAGCTTTGTTTAATGTGTTTACATTTCCGATCGACCAAAATTCCAAAATCCGCATTTTTCCCAAGCATCAGTTTCTGTCGAAATTTTTTGAAGTCCAAAAATTTTTCAGGTTGTCTTAGAATACTGTGCATGAAATTATAAGACATCTGTGAAAATTTGGTCGAGTGTTACTGTAGAACCGCCGCGGAACGGCGGCCAAACCCCCCTTGGCGCCGCGGTTCCGCCGCAGTTCAGTGAGTTCACTGGACCAATTTTTCACAGTGATCTTTTTACAGGGAAATAGGGGTTTTGGAATATTATTCTTGGGCCCAGATTTTCTGTGAGTGCTACTGTATTGTTTGGGGGCCCACTTGGTAAAATTCGATCGATCGGATATTTTAAACACATTGGTTCACAGTATTTACATTATATCTGTGACCGTGAATGTCACTTGATCGGTAAATCCTGTCTAACTGCTATAGCCCGGTTAGACGGATTTGCGAACGTGACATTCACGTTGATGTTCTATGTATTGCTGTGATGTTGCGGATCGGTCGTGGGGGATAGCCTGGATGCAATGCTAGTACAGTTTTGTTTTATATGTACATTTGATATTGCGGGGCGAGCGTCCGACATGTGGACTGCCGTCACTGCCTGTTTGTATTATTCTTTTGGGGCACGACCTGGTTGCGGTCGATGTACCCGTTGTATGTATATTTTACTTTCTGTACTAGGATTATCCCGCGGAGGGGTGCACGGATAGCCGGGTTCTAGAGGGCAACGGGCCCGCATCTCATGGTATTGAGACGGAGGGGGCTTCACTCTAGGATTGGCGGGCTATTCACCGCACTCGTAGGGGGTATAGGTTGACCCAGGAGGGGTGCCCAAGTTACCGGATTCCATGAAGTGCTGGGTGGTCCATTCACGGTGCTGAAGGGGGCTGCCTCGCTTCAGGTTTTGGCGGGTGACTTGCCGCGCCCATAGGGGTCTAGGATTTCATTGCACAGGCTATCCACACGACCAGGGGAACGTCGGGTTTCAGCAGCGGCTCTGTGAAACCCGGGGCTTCCAGATATCTGTATTGTTCTGTGATACTGTATATTTCTGTGATGTTGCATTTTATCACGCCTTGAGCGAAATATAATATATTGGTATATATATTAGTAGATGTTGTATATGTTTTGCATCCGCGCTAGTCCAGTCCCCGCTCTGTCGTTAGTTAGCTAACCTAACGGGTAATGACGGGACCCAGTGGCGAATGCGGATGGCATATACGTACATCAGTATATTTTCGTTCTTTGTGGTGTGATCAATTGATGGGACTGCGTTGATTCAGATCAATGCAAGCTAAACAAACCTATTCTGATGTTGTTGGAACATTTTTCAAAAAGCTGTTATTGCAACGGCGTTCTCTTTTGTTTTGCATCGTGGTATTCAGTTGGAATATCCTGCTCCTCAGTCGACGAGGCAAGGGCCGATATCCCTTCACCGGAAGTGACCCCTTGGACAAAAGTTTGCGTCAGGGCAGTAACTTCACTATAGCCGATTGCCTTTTGCTTTGCATCGTGGTATTCAGTTGGAATATCCTGCACCTCATTCTACGGGGAAAGAGCCGAGATCCCTTCACCGGGAGTGACCTCTTTAGCAAAGGTTTTCGTCACTATATTTTTATAAAAGGCTATGCAGTTCCTTCAACGATATCAAGTTCATTACGTTAAAGGTTTTTCGCCAAAAACCAGCCGTAGCCCTCCGTCATTTCCTACAGGTATTATTTAGTATTCGTGCTGCGTTTGTTGACCTAGTCAAGACGCAGTGTTCGGTAGCTAAGTGGTACTTGTTTGTTGCATAAATGTGATTGGTTATGACAGTCGTGCGGCCTTGTTGACCTAGTCAAGGGCACGTACGGGTGGGTTTAATGCAATCCAGAATAATGACGGGTTGAACTTGACTGGCGGTTTATGGTTTGTTGACCTAGTCAAGGTCATAAGCCGCTTGGGGTAAAAATCACATCGGGAGTTTCTAAAGAAACTGAAACTTGCCAGGCATGCGCATACCTTCTGGAGTGTGATAGCGTGAGTGGATTCTGTCACGTTATCATGCGATGATAGTTAGATCCCGATTCCCACTGATGAGTTGGTTTACTCCTCGGGTGATCCCGACTAATTATTCTTTCAGGTTTGGAGAAGAATTTGAGGTTACAGTGGGAGGTTTCCAGATTAGATAAAGTGATAACCATTCTGATCTAGGTTAGAGTGCACGCTGAGTGTTTCTTTTCTCTCTCTCTCTCTCTGGCAGCGACCATGGACCCGACCCTAGACTATGACTCAGTGACCAAAATTAACCGAACCTTCTCATAAGACTGGCTTTTGGATTATCTGAGTTGCAAACCTCATTGCCACTCCTACTTTTACCCTTTTCTCCAGGACACCCCGTATTACTACGAATGTCCACTTCCATTGGACAAAACCATCGTATGGTTAGATACGAACTCGAAGGAATTCGAGGATGGTTTCCGGTTCTGGAGAAAACGAATAGGACTATTCAGTTGTCTTTTCCTTTTTACCTTCTCTCAGGTTGTGAGTACTCCTTGGTTTAGGAGATAGTACACCTATTACGCAAATTGGATAGTCTTCTTCCAAACCTTAGGCTGGTGCCGACCGGTAGGGAATGAAGAAAACCAATTAGCCTAACGATGGTGTACAGAAGGTATTAAGTTAAGACAAAGCAAGGGATTAGTAAGAGGGCAAAGTAAATTGCGACTGCTATTCACGACCAAACCAAGTATTCCTTCGCCAATCCTAAATCACCTTTGTATTTCTCCAGGACACTCCGTATCATTACGAAGATCCACAGTTTATTGGATACTCCATCGTATGGTTATATACGAACTCGAAAGGAACTTGTTCCAGTTCGGGGATGGATTCTGGTTCAGGAGAAATAGGAATAAGATTTATTCAGGTGTCTTTTATCTTCACCTTCTCTCGCATTGCGAGTGTTCCTAGGATTGGGACAGTACACCCATTTACTTATTGGATAGTCTTCTTCCAAACCATAGGCTGGTGCCGAACGGTAGGGAAGGAAGAAAACCATTTGGCCTAAGGGGTGTGTAGGGTTCCTAGGCACTCTAATGGAGTCTCACAAGGCATCAACCATGCCAATTTCTAATTTTACGTTGCCGAGAAATCCTAGACTACGGATCGTCAACTAGATATATAGGCGATGCAAGCATGTAAACGGATTTAACTAAAAGGAAAGAAGCTACAACCTTTGTAGATCCGGTCCTCCACCTCCTAGGCTCCGTGATGAAGTCCCCTCGCTGTCCAAATCATATCTTGGACTCTAGCATCGGCTTCATCGAAAAAATGGGCGGGCTTGATCGTCGACTTCGATGCCGAAGATGATCTACGTCGAGGCAACTCAAACTCGATCTCCGCCTTCGCCAAGTCAAGAAACTTGTGAAGAAAACACACTCTACTACATGACAAGTAGTAGAGGATGAAGAAATAGAAAGTGGGTAGACTTTAGATTTGGATTTCTCACACTTTTTCATCAATCACCATTGATGGTCAAGCTTTTTCTACTTTGAAAGAAGAAGAAGAAGATATGATGAATAATATGATAAGTATATTTCTAAATAGAAAATAAATGATTTCTTATCATATCATGAACCATGGTCAAGTGTAGAGAGCTAACTAGAGTTTATGTGAATGTTTAGGGTTAAAGAAGAAGACAAAATGGTCACTTGGTCAAAAGCTTCATGAAGCTTCAACAAGCTTCATGAAAGAAAAGAATAAAAGAAAACCTTTTTGTTTTTTTTCTTTATGCTTTTAATTTCCAAAACTAATAAATAATTAAAAGAATGAATAAGTAATCATAACCCTAACCATTCATATAACCATGGTTCAAACTTTACACTTAACCAATTTTGCATGTATCATCAAACATGATACAAACAAGTGCACACAAAAATATATCACATATACAATGTGCACACCAAGTGAGAAAATCCATTTAAAGTGAACCAATACTAGTTAATGCAAAGTAATATATCAAATATATAATTATACATTAAATTATTAAATCAACACTTGATTCAATGATCCGGTCATGTCGCACATAACCGACTAGTATCATTAGTAACATCTTATCGAATCAACACTTGATTCGATAACCCGGCTATATCGCATATAACCGATCAATGTCACAAATCGCGAGAATCGAATACAGTATCACATACTGGTATTATTCTCGGTCCCGCACATATCTCATATGCGCTCCTATTTCGTTTCGCTTGAGCCAAGAAACCTCTGTGTAGGACTCTAAAGACTCGTCAATACGCCGGCAGCGGATGATGATCATATCAAACATCCACAAGCCGCAAGCGGTCTGCTAAACGTAACGGCCACCCGGGTATTGAGCGATCAGAAGATCGACGAGCAAGCCCGCTCACACTCCTGTGAATCCAACCAGTAACACTTACCGTATAGTCCGGTCTGTTCGTTTGATATGTCGCATATCTCGCCTAGGGGTGGTAAACGTCAGACCCCAGTAGCTTGATAAGTCATGCCGACGTGAAGTCCATGACATGTGTGAAACTACTGATAACACTTACCAGTAGGTCACTGCAACCCTGGCCAGGGATTTCCTGTTATGGCCAGTCGAGCATAGCGCAACATCAACCCCCAATACCGGGAGAGACGAATCCCCTCCTATCGCTCATTGCCTCCATGTGAATCGGGACTATATCCAAAAACCACCTGTTTGCACGACTCAGTAGAGCCGTGGTAGGGTGGAAATCAAAGCACAGTGGGAGACATACAAGACTCTATGACGATCTCGGGTCAACAGACTAAGCTGTACCAGTGTCACCAGAGAACTGCCATCTGACGTGAGGTATAATACTATCTGGGAGTTCTCGGCGAGTCCGTTCAGTGTACCCAGTCTCCACTGAGCACCCGCATACCATCTCTGATGTCAAACACCAATGGATATGGGATCATCCATCGCCCATCGCATGGGTCGAGAAGATATACGCTAGTCTACTCTGGAATATCGATGCCCCGTCTCGATATTCCCTCGACTAGGAACATTGAAGGATGTATTCATGGACTACCCAGGCCCCACTAGTATGATCTGCATCATAGTCCTAGAAGTCGAGTACACATCCTAAGGGCTTTATCAACATGTAATCAGAGAGACAGAAAGAATACATGTTAAGATAAAGAGCAACCAGATAGCGTACTATCATGTCGAGCAAGAAAGTCCTACCTATATATGTCCCAGCATCCACTACAATATACATCCAATGTACAGTAATAGCCTCTAGGGCATACATATAACTAACAATCTCCCACTTGCACTAGGGCCATCTGTAGCAGTGGTTGCAGTATCACATACTCAACCATCCCCTAAAAGTCTCTCTTTGGGAAAAGGCCTTCGTGAGTGGATCCGCCGTGTTGTCCTCTGAGTCTACTCTCCTAACCTCGATCAACCTGGAGATCAACTATCTCCATGATCAGGTGATGCTGCCTCAGAATATGTCTGGGTCACTGATGGGACCAGGGTTCCAGGGCCAAAGCCTCAGTTCCATTGTCACACAATGGTAGGAACCTAGTTCATCCTATGAACTAATATACACCCAAACTGCCTCTTTGGTAGTATCTTAAATAGCGATGTTACCGGCCTTTATCGTCTAGTTTGCCACGGTATCTAGCTTGGAAATCTTCCAACATACCGTCCCTTTACTGAGGGTAAAGACAATGCCTGCGACTGACATTCAGTCGTCTTTATCACCCTGGAACCCTTCCAGTGATTCTCCCCAGGATCGATTGATACCATCTCACTACATCTAGTGAGAATCCCAGCATCCAATTACATCTATCTCATAGATGAAAACTCAGGATTTAGGAGGTATCACTTTGATCCTATTGGAGAATCTTTGTGATAAGCGGAGATTGACCGAGCGTAGTATAGGAAATCCTATTCCTATCAAGAGTATGTTGTCCACGTACAATACGAGGATGACCACCTTACTCTCTACTACCGTTTTATATATACAAGGTTCATCTACCATTTTGATGATGTCAAACTATTTGACTATCATATCAAAACAGACGTTCCAACTCCGCGATGCCTGCTTTATCCTGTAAAGCAACTTGCACATGTTTCCGCTGCTCCCACTGTTTACGAAGCCCTCTGGCTGTGTACTTATAGACTTTCTATTCTAAATCAGTATTTAGATAAGCAGTCATGACACCCAACCACCAGATATCCCAGTCATGGTATGTAGCAATGTTAAGTAGGATCTGGATGGACTTAAGTATAGTCCCTGGAAAAGGTTTCATCATTTTCCACTCTTGGTCGATGACGAAAACCTTGAATAAGTCTAGCTTTGAAAGTCTCAACTTTTCCATCTACACCAAGTAATCTTCTCAAGACATACTTGCTCCTGATGGGGATTTAACCCTTCAGATATAGCAGCTAAAGTCCATACTTTGCTGGTGTATGTGGATTCCATCTCAGATCGCTAAGCATCCAGCCATTCTTACAGAGTCCCTACTCTCGATGGCCTGCTCAAAACTGGTTGGGTCATCATCTCATGATGCAATCCTCGCTCCCACTGTCATCGAGAAACCGAGGTATCTCTCAGGCGGATGAGGAACCCTACTAGATCGGCGGAGAGGCTGAGGTTCATTGGATTCTATTGAATGCTTTGGTTCTACCAAATCATCAGCTGCAGTTTGTATGGCTGGAACATTTCCAGTTCTACAGAACTGACCTCGCCTCGATCTTGTCCGGATTTTGCTTTTGACATAGGCCGGACAATCCTAAATCTTAACTAACTTAAGAGATAGGCTCTTCCCATACCATATCCCATATGGAGTGGTAGGCACTGATTTGAATCGAACCCTATTCAATAGGTATGCAACTTCATAAGTGCATAACTCCCAAAAGGAAATAGGTAACTCAGTAATACTCATCATAGATTACACGATATCTAATATTGTGTGATTGCTCCGCCCCGATACACCGTTGTGCTGTGGTGTTTTCAGAGGAGTAATACTGAGAGAGAATCTCATTTTCCTTTAGAATAGTCCAAGAATTCCATGCACAAGTATTCTCCTCCCTGATCTCATCATAGGACATAATACTTATACCCAGTTATTGGTTCTCTATTTCTAACTTATATTCTGTGAATATCTCAAAAGGTTTGGACCTATGTTTCAACAGGAACATATGTCTGAATCTTTAGAGATTATCAGAGAATGTAATGAAGTATAAAGAACCAGTCCTGGCATGTGTAGACAGGAGACCTTACATATATCATCATGTATCAATCCCAAGAGTTCACTAACTCTTTCTTTGTTTCCAATAAACAGAGCTATGGTCATTTAATCTTTGTGACATGACTGGCAAGTTTCACAAGATGTAAATTCAAACTGATTTAAATATGCATCTAAAATGTAACTTCAGCCAGTCGGGTCGCATTGATATGACCTAGTCTACAATGCCTCAAGAATGATTCGTTCATTTCTGAACTCTTCCTCTTGTGTGTGTTCTGTATACGAGGAACTGTAGTTTGATTTAGAACGTCAATGCTTTTAGATAACGTGCCTGAACCGATCAACTTTTGATATAGGAAATGTTCAAAACATTATCCATCAATACAAAATTTTATCAATTCTTTACTTATAAAGAGACTGATATGATTTTGTATATCAGGTTCGGTATCTAATAGTATTTGTTCAGAATCAATGTATTAGTAATACAGGGTGACAGTGACCAACAGACTTGGCTGCAACACTTGCCCCGTTTTCTGTCTCATGAAACTTATCACCCGTTCTCAGTTTTTCTACCCTTTTGTAGCCCTATGTAACAGATTACATATCTGGGATCCTGATCCAGTATCATATACCCAGGATGCAGAGGATACTGAGAAACAGTTCTTTATAATGAACACACCCGAAGGAGATGCATCTCATGCACTTTCTTCGTTTGGGCGGCATAGGAAATCTGGTATTCCCCTATTTCCTGCTCTGTCTTATAACAATTATAAGTTGGAGCGGGACCAACGTTCCCCAGCTCAGTATAACAAGCGGGTTCGGTCAATACATCCATATTATTATCTTGATTAAGGCGTGATATGGTCGCTACCTGGAGAGAGAGAGAAGAAAACACTCTGCGTGCGCTCTTGCAAGATTAGATTGGTTATTTATTTTATCTAATCAGGATGGCTCCCACTGTTTTTATCAAATCTTCCTTCAAACCTTAAAAGGAAAGACTAGCCGGGATTAATTACACTCTACAAGTTCGCCGATCTTTCAGCCAGGCCAGTGTCGGTACTTTGAGGGAGGTTCCTCGTGCTTTCGCACGGACCTGATTACAGTAAACCTCGTTTTCCCAGAGGCGTAACCCCGTTAACACCTTTCTAGACACCTACTTGATCGGCTAATTGCAAAGTGCAAAACTCTCCCAGGAGTAACAATTACTCGCAATGGGTATCGGGATCCAACTATCACATAGAAGGTATGCAATCTCATTGCAAGTTTCAACACTTGAAACTCCCGATAATGGTTTTTACCCCTAGCACTTATGACCTTAACTAAGGTCAACAAATCATAAGTACTAGTCAAGTTCTACCCGTCATTTCATGATTAATTAGACCCACCCACATGACCCTTAACTAAGGTCAACAAAATCACGCGACTGTCCTAACTAATCGCATCATATGCGGTGTAGGAAGACATCACTTAGCTACCGTACACTGTGCCTTGACTATGGTCAACAAACACAGCACGAATACTAAGTACTCTACTTCCTAAAATGACGGAGGGTTGCGAATGGTTTTTGTGAAAACCTTTAACGCTTTGAACTTGATCTCGTTGCGGAATCAAATGGTTTTTAAATGGAATGTTTTTGAGGCTTTTCTAGTTTTGCTAAAGGGGTCACTCCCGGTGAAGGGATCGTCGGCCCTTTCCTCGTCGAATGAGGTGCGGGATATATCATATATATCACTGTGCAAAGAGGAAACTATAGAAGCGATCAAAGACAAACCGAGGGTTGTAGTATCTGGCAGTTATTGCTAAAGGAGTCACTCCCGGTGATGGGATCTCGGTCCTTTCCTCATCGAATAAGGTGCAGGATGTTCTATAATGAACACCGCGATGCAAAGCAAGAACTGTAGCTACCTGTTTTTATTTTGAAATACGATTCCACAACATCAATTAGGTTTATTTTCTTTCATTAATCTCATTAATGAATATCCCATCATTTAAGTCCACCTAAACATCACAGATAAATATAACGTACGCTTATGCCATCCGCATTCGCCTCGATGTCCCGTCTGCACCGTTAGGTTAGGTAACTAACGCCAGAGCGAGGCAGGGCTAGCACGGGTGTAAAACATAAGCAACGTCTATATAATATATCATATATACTATATATAATATCTGTCACAGAACATCACATAATCACATCACAGATAAATCACAGCAGAAGAAACATATGAAATATTGGATATACTAGGACGTCCGTGTTAGCAATACGAGCCAGTATAAAACACGGATTCCACGGTCGTGATGAATAGCCAATCCCACACCCCAAGACCCCTACGAGAGCGGCAAGCAACCCTACCAATTCTAGGGTTAGGAGACCCGGACTCGACTCCTCGAGATGGTCTCCCTCTGGACCCCAGAACCCGGTTACTTATGCTCCACTCCTTGGGTCTATCCTAATGCGGAAAAGTAAATAATATACAATGGGTGACAACTTTCGCAACCTGGAAGTGCCCCAATAAAAGAATATTACATACAAGTTTTTACATGAATGAAAATGAAAAAACACCCATCTCACATAAAAAACCCCCGGCTATTCAAACACGACGATCCAATATAACATATCCAGCAACACATAACATCACATGTCATCAACGTAAGTAAATATGCGCATCCCAATTGTCGTTGACATATAGCAACGAAACCGGTGACATCACATATTACACTTACGGTCACAGAAAAGAAAGTGTAAAACTACAACAGTTGGAATCCGCAACCACCTCAGATATCGCATGCCTGACCAAATGAATTCTTTAGACATTGCATGCCTAACAATTATAAACCCCGCATTTTAGTCTCATTATCGAAAACACTTTTCAATACCAAGTCGGGCAATTCAACAGGATTCCCGACATTTTGATCGAATGCTCGTCGCAAACTTTAGTAGACGGTCGCACCCCCGATACCATCGACGAAGTGCACCAAGGCGGAACACCGCTACCGTGAGCACCCAAACGGATGCTTTCGACGACGGGGTTCTCCTACAGTCACTTGGTCGGGGCTATGGGGTGAGGCTGTCTATTAAGTTTACCCGGCGAGTATCCGCGTACGCTACGTGATTGCGACGGACTTTTGATCACATCAAAACTCCGTGGCAACCGATCAAGTGAGACTAAACTGCTATGTTTATAACATTCATTCCGTTATCTCATAACTACTTGTGAATTCCAATTATTGTATCACATTCCGGATAAATAGAAAACGCTAAACTTTTCGATCGAACAATCGAACACCCAAGTTTTCCCGATACAGCTCAACACATGAAATAAGTCTAACAACATTCAGTTCGTGCCTCAGTACCAACGGTCCAGCCGTAGAAGGGTCAAGCCAACGCCTCACATGTGGCACGCCGTACTGCCCCAAACCCGAAGGTTCAAAGGGCAGTTCAAGACGGTCACATAATCGAGTTAAGGTTTGTTGTCTTCTAGAGGGACCATCGCGTTACTTGCACTACTTAGAACGTCGTTAAACTACGGAAAAATCCAACAATTGGAAATTTCCCGGCAGGGGAAAAATTGGGTATTTATATCCGGTCGAACTTTTTAACATATTCTAAAAATACCCGGAAAAACACACTGACAAAATTAGACAATCCGATCGATACACCGAGTCCCCAATACAACCCAGAAAATTCAACTCTTGAAAAAATATTAAAAATTCCCAGGAAAAACAGCACCAGAATATAGGAATTACTGTGCAATTTTAAAAACACAATCTGACAAAATAGCCACGGAACCGCCGCATGAGCCAGCTCGTGCCGCGGTTCCGCCACACTTTAGTTGAATCACGGGCACGTGCTGCACAGTTTTTCTTAAAATTCCCTGCTGAATTTTCTGAATATTTTTAATGTGGAAAAATCCACGAATTTAAAAAATGTACAGAGAGCAATATTAGGGTTTGGGTTTTGATTCGATCGGACTTCTAATTCCGTCTACGCATCGCCTAAGACTCTAGCTAGTCTCTGATACCACTATAGGGTTCCTAGGCACTCTAATGGAGTCTCACAAGGCATCAACCATGCCAATTTCTAATTTTACGGTGCCGAGAAACCCTAGACTGCGAATCGTTAACTAGATATATAGGCGATGCAAGCATGTAAACGAATTTAACTAAAAGGAAAGAAGCTACAACCTTTGTAGATCCGGTCCTCCACCTCCTAGGCTCCGTGATAAAGTCCCCTCGCTGTCCAAATCATATCTTGGACTCTAGCATCGGCTTCATCGAAGAAATGGGCGGGCTTGATCGTCGGCTTCGATGCCGAAGATGATCTACGTCGAGGCAACTCAAACTCGATTTCCGCCTTCGCCAAGTCAAGAAACTTGTGAAGACAACACACTCTACTACATGGCAAGTAGTAGAGGATGAAGAAATAGGAAGTGGGTAGACTTTAGATTTGGATTTCTCACACTTTTTCATCAATCACCATTGATGGTCAAGCTTTTTCTACTTTGAAAGAAGAAGACGAAGATATGATGAATAATATGATAAGTATATTTCTAAATAGAAAATAAATGATTTCTTATCATATCATGAACCATGGTCAAGTGTAGAGAGCTAACTAGAGTTTATGTGAATGGTTAGGGTTAAAGAAGAAGACAAAATGGTCACTTGGTCAAAAGCTTCATGAAAGAAAAGAATAAAAGAAAACCATTTTGTTTTTTCTCTTTATGCTTTTAATTTCCAAAACTAATAAATAATTAAAAGAATGAATAAGTAATCATAACCCTAACCATGGTTCAAACTTTACACTTAACCAATTTTGCATGTATCATCAAACATGATACAAACAAGTGCACACAAAAATATATCACATATACAATGTGCACACCAAGTGAGAAAATCCATTTAAAGTGAACCAATACTAGTTAATGCAAAGTAATATATCAAATATATAATTATACATTAAATCATTAAATCAACACTTGATTCAATGATCCGGTCATGTCGCACATAACCGACTAGTATCATTAGTAACATCTTATCGAATCAACACTTGATTCGATAACCCGGCTATATCGCATATAACCGATCAATGTCACAAATCGCGAGAATCGAATACAGTATTACATACTGGTATTATTCTCGGTCCCGTACATATCTCATTTGCGCTCCTATTTCGTTTCGCTTGAGCCAGGAAACCTCTGTGTAGGACTCTAAAGACTCGTCAATACGCCGGCAGCGGATGATGATCATATCAAACATCCACAACCCGCAAGCGGTCTGCTAAACGTAACGGCCACCCGGGTATTGAGCGATCAGAAGATCGACGAGCAAGCCCGCTCACACTCCTGTGAATCCAACCAGTAACACTTACCGTATAGTCCGGTCTGTTCGTCTGATATGTCGCATATCTCGCCTAGGGGTGGTAAACGTCAGACCCCAGTAGCTTGATAAGTCATGCCGACATGAAGTCCATGACATGTGTGAAACTACTGATAACACTTACGAGTAGGTCACTGCAACTCTGGCCAGAGATTTCCTGTTATGGCCAGTCGAGCATAGCGCAACATCAACCCCCAATACCGGGAGAGACGAATCCCCTCCTATCGCTCATTGCCTCCATGTGAATCGGGACTGTACCCAAAAACCACCTGTTTGCATGACTCAGTAGAGCCGTGGTAGGGTGGAAATCAAAGCACAGTGGGAGACACACAAGACTCTATGACGATCTCGGGTCAACAGACTAAGCTGTACCAGTGTCACCAGAGAACTGCTATCTGACGTAAGGTATAATACCATCTGGGAGTTCTCGGCGAGTCCGTTCAGTGTACCCAGTCTCCACTGAGCACCCGCATACCATCTCTGATGTCAAACACCAATGGATATGGGACCATCCATTGCCCATCGCATGGGTCGAGAAGATATACGCTAGTCTACTCTGGAATATCGATGCCCCGTCTCGATATTCCCTCGACTAGGAACATTGAAGGATGTATTCATGGACTACCCAGGCCCCACTAGTATGATCTGCATCATAGTCCTGGAAGTCGAGTACACATCCTAAGGGCTTTATCAACATGTAATCAGAGAGACAGAAAGTATACATGTTAAGATAAAGAGCAACCAGATAGCGTACTATCATGTCGAGCAAGAAAGTCCTACCTATATATGTCCCAGCATCCACTACAAGATACATCCAATGTACAGTAATGGCCTCTAGGGCATACATATAACTAACAGGGTGTGCAGAAGGTAAAGACTAAAGACATATGAAGGGATTTGGAGAGGTGGCAAAGAATTATACGGTTACAGTCGTGAATCTGGTAGAGGCATTACTAGGAATACCTGTCACGACCTGAAAGTACGGAACGCGACTGGCACTTAGATTACGAGACGTCTAAAGGCGTACCGTAACCTAAGTCAGCCAAAGCCCAAAAGAATCTAAACCAAAATCAAAAGAGAGTGAAGGAAAACCTTTAATGAAAATGGTTTTTTAAAATCATTTAGGTTGCAAAGAATCCCAAAAAAAAAACATCATAAATTTCTGAAAATTTCGACAGAGTCTCCCCTGTATTTTCTATCCCCCAAAATGGGTACAACAAGATAATAACCCTGTAATCATAAAAATGGCATCCCCAAGCGGGAGCTAGCTCTTCGCCCAAGGCGGATCACAACCACATGCAATATAATAGTAATATCAAGAAAAATAGCATAAAAGAAATGCAAAATACTAGAAAACACACGTCGGCTCAAGTGAGCTCGACCCAAAAGAAACCACAAATATACAAACCTCTCAGTCTCGTCACTAGGTCGCATATTCAATATAAAGTGGTAGATGGAGAATACTAGATACAATGATAAAGCAAAAAGAAATAAAGTGTGCTCGCAACCCACCTACGGGCGATGTCGCGGGTCTGAGCAAAAGGAACTGAGGATAAGATAGCCCGCCGCTACAAGACTGACGGGTCCGACCTGCAAGACACTGTGGTACAACGGGGGTGAGTTGCCAGCTCGTGAGTAAATATAACATCTAATAAGGCAATCGTAAGAATGCACGCAATGCACCACAACATGCATGTCCATATGTGATATAATATCTCTAATATGCATGCACATGTATACAATGCCATTTCTAACTCTTTAAGTGTTTTAAATGCTAAGGGTACTGCGTTCTTAACTTTAGAAAATGAATATCTGTATAATAGCTAAGTACCATCAAGAAATCATCTGAAAACCCGTGCTAAGCATCGACACCAAATAGGAATCATATCTGTCTCAATATCGGGTTCCGTCAGTCCGGATCGGCCCAAATCATAAATCTCACGACAACGGTCGGTATCCTCCGGATATCCGCCGCGCCAGACATCACCGGTAGGTAGTCTTCCCCTGCCAGGCTCATCGTCTACAACTCGATCTTCTTGCCCCAGGGTACCATACCGGGCCCACCATATACCCGAGACGGTTCATCCACTCCTCGAATCGGGTCTCGAAATCCAACAGAAAACATGAAAACTCATGGTGGACGACACATACATCACGAGAAAACCGCAACCTTGTTTTGAAAATGATAAATATAAGGTTTTGTTAAATTCTTGCGGTTTTCCCCAAAAATACAGAAATCGCAGCAATACTGAAATCCTCAAGAAAATCATAATGTCCACATGTTATATATGATAAATGTCTATGATATCAATGCATACGATGTAAATTTTGCTAGAAATCTATATAAATATGATGATGATGCGAGGTATACGTATGCTATGCAATTTCATATATCAAGTATGAATGCAAGTGGCGATATTATGATAAACAGGTTCTATAGTGCACGTGGCATGGCAATTACCAAAGGCGTGTGTGTCACATGAATAGTGCGCGTGCAACAGATGCCAATGGTAATGGTGTTCGTGTCCTACAAAGTGATATCGCATAAGTATGGATGAATGTCCATGCAATCTAATATACTGTTCGCTATAAGGGTATGCAATGTCAATGAAGGGGTAAGCTAGCTAACAATATAAATCTTGCATAAAGTAGGGTAATCCTAACTAGGGGGCGCCTCGCGCCATTCAGACGATTCCCCCTTAGATGAATACATCTACTCACCTGAAATCCCCGCTAATCCGATCCGGCCACCGCCTTGCCTTTACGCGTCGTGTCCGATGTTTCCCCGACCGATCCTATATTTGCACAATACCAAGCATAAGATTACAAGACCTAAAACGATGCAAGTCAAAATATACAATTATCGACGCTCTCGAATTAAACATAGCATGCACTCGGTGCGCGGGAAAACGCACGAAAATCGCTAACCTTTAACTAGAATCGTCATTTCGGGGAAATCGACAAAACTACAACCCGACTAGACAAAATCCCGCGTTCGCGCACTCTAATAGTCCTATACGAAGCTAATTATATCGCTAACATAACCCAATTTGATCGCATTCTAATTTTTGTAAAAATCTAGTAAGCAAATTCAATACCGATTCGATGCAAACATCGAAATTTAACGATTTAGCGAGCGTAACCTTACGCAATTAACCACTCTAATCAAATAGGTAACCAAAGCCCTAAGTTAATCCTTCAACCATGCTTCAAACTCTAGTTCAAGATCAATCCCATTCTTGATTTTTTTTATGAACAATTTATTTACAACTAAATTAATACTTCAAAATACTAATCTAGCTTATCTAAACTACAAATTTAACAACTAGTTTAGGATTTATACCTTCCAAGTTATGATCCTCTTGCAATTAGCCTCTAAAGATGCCTCTTTTCTCCTTGTATTAGTCCAATTTGGGGTTGAGAAGGAATGGAATAGGGTTTAGGTTTGAATTAGAGAAGAAAAGTGTGAATTTTTGTGGATTTCGGAGGATTTTTTGCAAGAATTTTGAGCTAAACAAAATGGGGGAAATGGGAGGGGGTTTGCTGCAGGTAGCACGACATGGAGGTGGAGGAGGAGAGTGAGAGAGAATTGTGTGGAAAATTCTACACAAAAAGCTTCTTCAAAGATCAATTAATGAATGTTACATCAACTTTTTACAAAAAAAACCCATTTTAATGCATTTTTTTACACCATAAAACCACAAGTTTGCAAGTCATGATACAATTTTATTAACACCATATTTTAGCATATAAAGATTCCTAATTATTAAATTTACCTAATTAAATTTGTATTTATCACTAATTTAATGTATTTAAAAAGGCTTAAAATAAAAAAAAAAAATAATTAATTACGAATTTTTTTTATTTAACTAGAAAATTATAAGTGACATTTTAGTGACAAAATTATAGTAATATCTTATCTAAATTTTGTATAATTAGGTCTACAATGAAAAATACCTATTTTGACTTTTTACGGAAAAAAGCCGAAAAATTAGCCGATTACCGAAAAACTGCCTAAACGATTTTCGAAGCGTTACAATCTTCCCTCCTTAAAAAAAATTCGGTCCCCGAATTTAGAATTTAACTACGCGTACCTTCAAAAAGATGGGGATATCTCTTCCTCATCTCGACCTCGGTCTCCCAGGTGACCTCCTTGCGGTTCGGGCCACGCCAAAGGACCTTGACGGACGGTATAACCTTCGACCTCAATTTCTTCACCTGCCGATCCAAAATGACCACCGGCTGCTCGGTGAAAGAAAGGTCACGCTCTAGCTGGATCGTCTGGTGCTGAATCGCCTGGGAAGGATCATGAAGGTACTTGCGGAGCATCGAGACATGGTATACGGGGTGAACTCTGGGGAAGCTGGGCGGAAGAGCTAACCGATAAGCGACTGGACCAACATGCTCTAGGATCTCGAAAGGACCAACATATCTAGGACTCAGCTTCCCTTTCCGCCCAAATCTCATCACACCTTTCATCGGAGAGACCTTCAGGAAAACATGATCGCCAACAGCGAACTCGAGTCGGCGACGGCGCCTGTCAGCATATGATTTCTGCCTACTCTGTGCTGCTCTCATCCTGTACCGAATCAGCAGTATCTTCTCGGACGTCTCCTGTACGATCTGCGTCCCCAAAATACTGCCTCCCTGAGCTTTGTCCAACATACAGGCGATCGACATCTCCTCCCATATAAAGCCTCGAAAGGTGCCATCTGAATCGTCTCCTGGAAGCTATTATTGTAGGAGAACTCGATCAAGGGCAAATGTCGATCCCAGCTACCACCTAAATCTAAAACACAAGCTCTGAGCATGTCCTCAAGAGTCTGAATTGTACGCTCCGACTGACCGTCAGTCTGCGGATGAAAGGCTGTGCTAAAACTCAATCGAGTGCCCAAAGCTTCCTGAAGTTTCTGCCACAATCCGCTGGTAAACTGGGTGCCCCGGTCGGACACAATGCACGTCGGAACGCCATGCAGTCGTACGATCTCCTCAATATAAATCTGGGCGTACTGAGAAAATCCAAAAGTGGTATGTGAATATCTGGCACGACTCGCCGTATAGGTAATGTCTCCAGATCTTGAGTGCAAACACCACTGCAGCCATCTCTAAATCATGAGCGGGATAGTTCTGTTCGTGTTTCCTCAACTGCCGAGAAGCATACGCGATAACTCTGTCGTGCTGCATCAATACACAGCCTAGCCCCACTCGAGAAGCATCACAATATACCATGAAACCGCCTGATACTGAAGGCAATGATAACACTGGTGCAGTAGTCAGACGAGTCTTCAACTGCTGGAAGCTATCCTCACATGCCTCGGTCCAATCAAAAGGAACCCCCTTCCGGGTCAACCCGGTCAATGGTGCAGCAATGCGGGAGAAATCCTGGACGAAACGTCGATAATAGCCGGCCAGACCTAGAAAACTGCGAACCTCTGCAACTGATACTGGTCTAGGCCAACGCTGAACTGCCTCGATCTTCCTCGGGTCCACACAAATACCATCTCTCGTCACCACATGACCCAAGAAATCGACACTGTCTAGCCATAATGCGCACTTGGAGAATTTGGCGAACAGCTGATGCTCCCTCAAAGTCTGCAATGTGATACGTAAGTGCTGCTCATGCTCCTCCCGGCTTCGAGAATAAACCAAGATGTCGTCAATGAACACAATAATGAACTGATCGAGATACGGCCTGAATACACGGTTCATCAAATCCATAAATGTCGCCGGGGCATTAGTGAGCCCGAACGACATCACCAAGAACTCATAATGACCATTTCGAGTACGGAAGGCGGTCTTCGGAATATCCTCCTTCCGAACCCGCAACTGGTGATAACCTGACCGTAAATCAACCTTCGAGAAGAACCCTGCACCCTGGAGCTGATCGAATAAGTCATCAATGCGGGGTAGGGGATACCTGTTCCGCACAGTAACCCGGTTCAGCTGACGATAATCAATGCATAAACGCATACTTCCGTCCTTCTTCTTAACAAACAGGACGGGAGCACCCCAAGGTGACACACTCGGTCGGATAAGCCCTTTGTCCTGCAAGTCCTGTAACTGATCCTTTAGCTCTCTCAGCTCCGCCGGGGCCATCCGATAAGGCGGTATAGAGATAGGCCCCGTGCCGGGGATCAAGTCAATACAGAACTCAATCTCGCGCTCTGGTGGCAGACCAGGCAGCTCGTCAGGAAATACATCAGGAAACTCTCTCACAACAGGGACCTGGTCCAACGGAACCTCTGTGGAGCTAGTATCACAAATATAGGCTAAGAATCCCTGACACACTTTCCTTAAGAGCTGACCAGCGCGAAGAGAAGAAATCAAGCTGGGAAGGGTAGCACTACGATCTCCCTGAATAATAAGAACCGGCTCACCAGGAAAACTGAATCTGACTGCCTTTTCACGGCAGTCCACGGTTGCATAACAGGTGGCTAGCCAGTCCATACCAAGAAGAACATCAAAGTCTAGCATATCGAGGAGAATCAAATCAACTGAAGAATCTCTCTCCCCGATACGAACGGAACACGATCGGTACACAAAACGGGCAACAAAAGACTCGCCTACCAGGGTAATAACGACAAGCGGCTGATCTCACGAAGAAGACTCTCGGCCCAACCTCGGTGCAAAGTACGTGGATACATAGGAATGTGTGGAGCCTGGATCAAATAATACCCGTGCATCAAAAGAACATACTGGCAGAGTACCTGTCACGACGGCATTGGATGCCTGTGCATCCTTAGGAGTCAACGCAACACTCGGTCCTGTCCACCACTAATAGCTGGCTGTC
This sequence comes from Agapanthus africanus, assembly GCA_030015575.1. Classification (NCBI taxonomy): domain Eukaryota; kingdom Viridiplantae; phylum Streptophyta; class Magnoliopsida; order Asparagales; family Amaryllidaceae; genus Agapanthus; species Agapanthus africanus. The sequence goes on from JASDDO010000016.1 coordinate 23,626,552, forward strand.
ATCTGCCTCTGCCTCTGCCTATGTCGCCTCGTCCTTTTGAACAGGACCGCCACGCCCACGACCTCTAGGAGCATCTGGCTGGCGTGGAGCATCATCAGGGGTAGGAAGTATAGCTCTCTGAGGAGGTGGTGAAGGTGGTAAGGTCACATGCGGGACTGTCACCGCGCCCTGGCGCCCCATGCTACAGTCTCTGATACGATGGTACTGACTCCCGTATCGAAAACATCCTGGCGACGACTGCTGGGTCTGCGGATAAGAACCAAATAACTGACCCCATCTCAATCCTCTGCCTCCGCCATCTCCCGGAAATAATCTATCGCGGTGTCTACCCACCTGCCGCTGGGCTGGCGTATCAGTACGAATCCGCTTCGGCCTAGAAACGACCGGAGTCTCAGAAATGCGCTCCTCCAAAAGTAAGGCTGCGTCCATCGCGGCTGTGTATGTGTCAAATGTAGGGTTCCTAGGCACTCTAGTGAGGTCTCACAAGGCATCAAACATGCCAATTTCAAAAAATCTAGGTGCCGAGAGACCCGACTACGGATCGTTTGCTAGAAAACTAGGCGAAAAAGCAAACTAGTTAACACTTAACTAAGGGAATACGGAAATACAACCTTTGTAGATCCGTTTGTCCACCTCCATAGCTCCGCAATGAAGTCTCCTCGCTGTCCATAACAAGTCCCGGGCTCTAGCGTCGGCTTCATCGGAGAATGGACGGGCTAGGTCATCGATGTCCATGCCGAAGATGATCTACGTTGTGGCATCGCTAAATCAAGCTCCGACTTCACCAAGTCAAGAAACTTGTGAAGAAAACACACTCTACTACTTGGCAAGAGGTAGAGGATGAAGAAATAGGAAGTGGGTAGACTTTAGAATTGGATTTCTCACTCTTTATCATCAATCACCATTGATGACCTTGCTTTCTTCACTTGAAGAAAAATGAGGAAGAAGAAGATAATAGTTATGATAAGTTAATTAAAATGAAATGAATAATCAAGCCTTATCATAACAAGACCATGGTTAATTGTAGAGAGTTAACTCAAGTTAGATGAATGGTTAGGGTTTGTATAAGAAGACAAAATGGTTGCTATGGTCAAAGTTCATGAAGCTTCAAAGAATACAAACAAAATAGCAACCATTTTCTCATTTCCTTTTTCTTTTTTCCAAGAAGAAAAAGATTAATAAATGAATAAGGAAATCAAAACCCTAATTATCCACTTAAAACATGGTTTAATTCTTTACATTTAACCAAAATGCATGTATCATCAAACATGATACAATCTAGTGCACAAAATCATATCGCATATGTAATGCGCACATCCGAGCGAGAAAATCCATTTAAAGTGAACCGATACTAGTTAATGCAAAGTAATATATCAAATATATAATTATGCATTAAATCATTAAATCAACACTTGATTTAACGATCCGGTCATGACGCACATAACCGACTGGTATCATTAGTAACATCTTATCGAATCAACACTTGATCCGATAACCCGGCTATATCGCATATAACCGATCAATGTCACATCGCGAGAATCGAATACAGTATCACATACTCGTATTATTCTCGGTCCCGCACATATCTCATATGCGCTCCTATTTCGTTTCGCTTGAGCCAGGAAACCTCTGTGTAGGACTCTAAAGACTCGTCAATACGCCGGCAGCAGGTGATGATCATATCAAACACCTACAAGCCGCAAGCGGTCTGCTAAACGTAACGGCCACCCGGGTATTGAGCTATCAGAAGATCGACGAGCAAGCCCGCTCACACTCCAGTGAATCCAACCAGTAACACTACCGTACAGTCCGGTCTGTCCGTCTGATCTGTCGCATATCTCGCCTAGGGATGGTAAACGTCAGACCCCAATAGCTCGATAAGTCGTGTCGATACGAGGTCTATAACTGTTCGAGAAACTACTGGTAACACTTACCAGTAAATCTCAGCAACCCTGGCCAGGGATTTCCTGTTATAGCCAATCGAACACAGCGCAACATCAACCCCCTATACCGGGAGAGACGAATCCCCTCCTATCGCTCATTGCCTCTATGTGACTCGGGACTGTACCCAAAAACCACCGTTTTGCACGCCCTCTTGGACGTGGTAAGATGGAAATCAAAGCACAGTGGGAACCACACAAGACTCTATGACGAGCTCGGGTCAACAGACTACTCTGCACCAGTGTCACCAGAGAACTGCCATCTGACGTGAGGTATAATACCATCTGGGAGTTCTCGGCGAGTCCGTCCAGTGTACCCAGTCTCTACTGAGCACCCGTATATCTCCTCTGATGTCAAACACCAATGGATATGGGATCATCCATCGCCCATCTGTATGGGTCGAGAAGGTATACGCTAGTCTACTCTGGTATATCGATGCCCCGTCTCGATACACCCACGACTAGGGACTTTGAAGGATGTACTTATGGACTACCATGTTCCCACTAGTATGATCTGCATCATAGTCCAGGTAGTCAAGTACACATCCTAAGGGCTTTACCAACATGTAACAGAGAGACAATCAACGTACACGTTAAGGTAAAGAGTAACCAGATATCATACTATCATGTCGAGCAAGAAAGTCCTCCCTATATATGTCCCAGCATCCACTACAATATACATCCTATGTACAGTAATGGCCTCTAGGGCATACATATAACTAACAATCTCCCACTTGCACTAGGGCCATCTGTAGCAGTGGTTGAAGTATCTCATACTCAACCATCCCATAAAAGTCTCTCTCTGGGAATAGGACTTCGTGAGTGGATCCGCCGTGTTATCCTCTGAGTCTACTCTCCTTGCCTCGATCACCTTAGAGATCAACCATCTCCATGATCAGGTGATACTGCCTTAGAATAAGTCTGGATCACTGATGGGACCGGCGTTCCTTGGCATAAGCCACAACTCCATTGTCTCACAATGGTCGGAACGTAGTTCATCTCATGAACCATTATACATCCAAACAGCCTCTTTGGTAGCATCTTAAGTAGCGATGTATCCTGCCTTTATCGTCTAGTATGCCACGGTATCTAGCTTGGAACTCTTCCAACATACCGTCCGTTTACTAAGGGTAAAGACAATGCCTGCGACTGACATTCAGTCGTCTTTATCACCCTGGAACACTTCCAGTGATTCTCCCAGGATCGATTGATACCATCTCACTACAACTAGTGAGTATACTAACATCCAAATAACATCTATCTCATAGATGAAAACTCAGGATGGAAGAGGTATCACATTGATCCTATCTGGAGAATCCTTGTGATAAGCGGAGATTGACCGAGCGTAGCATAGGAAACTCCTTTCCTATCATAAGTATGTCATCCACGTACTCTACGAGGATCACCACCATACTTCCTATTACCTTTTTGTTTATACAAGGTTCATCTACCATTTTGATGATGTCAAACTCTTTGACTAAGACATCAAAACAGACGTTCCAACTCCGCGATGCCTGCTTTATCCTATAAAGCATCTTGTTCACGTTTCCGCTGCTCCCACTGTTTACGAAGCCCTCTGGCTGTGTACTTATAGACGCACTCTTCTAAAACAACATTTAGAAAAGCAGTCATGACACCCAACCACCAGATATCGTAGTCATGGTATGTAGCCGTGGCAAGTAGGATCTGGATGGACTTAAGCATAGGTATTGGAAAAGGTTTCATCATGATCCACGCCTGGTTGATGACAAAAACCTTTAACAAGTCTAGCTTTGAAAGTATCAACTTTTCCATACACACCAAGTAATCTTCTCAAGATATACTTACTCCTGATGGGGATTTAACCCTTCAGATATAGCAACCAAAGTCCATACTTTGTTGGTGTATAAGGATTCCATCTCAGATCACTAAGCATCCAGCCATTCTTACAGAGTCTTACTCCTGATGGCCAGCTCGAAGCTAGTTGGGTCATCATCTCATGATGCAATCCTCGCTCCCACTGTCATAGAGAAACCAAAGTATCTCTCAGGTGGGTGAGGAACCCTACTAGATCGGCGGAGAGGCTGAGGTTCGTTGGTATCTACTGAATCCTCTGGTTGTACCAAATCATCTGCTGTAGTTTGTATAGCTGGAACATTTCCAGTTCTACATAACTAACCTTGCCTCGAGCTTGTCCGGATTTTGCTTTTAGACATAAGCCGGACAACCCCAAATCTTAACTAACTTAAGATATGGGCTCTTCCCTTCTCATATCTCATATGAAGTGGTAGGCACTGATTTGATTCAAACCCTATTCAATAGGTATGCAACTTTACAAGTGCATAACACCCAATAGGAAAAAGGTAACTCAGTAGTACTCATCATAGAGCACACCATATCAAATAGGGTGTATCTGCTCCGCCCCGATATACCATCGTGCTATGGTGTATTCGGAGGAGTAATGCCGAGAGAGAATCTCATTCTCCTTTAGAATAGTCCAGGAATTCCATACACAAGTATTCTCCTCCTTGATCTCATCAAAGGACATAATACTTTTACCTGTATTCTGGTTCTCTACTTCTAACTTATATTCTGTGAATATCTCAAAAGGTTCTGACTTGTGTTTCAACAGGAACATATGTCTGAATCTTGAGAGATTATCAGAGAATATAATGAAGTATAAAGAACCAGTCCTGGTATATGTAGACTGGAGACCTTACATACATCATCATGTATCAGTCCCAAGAGTCCACTAACTCTTTCTCTGTTTCCAATAAACAGAGCTATGGTCATCTTGTCTTTGTGACATGACTGGCGAGTTTCACAAGATGTAAATTCAAACTAATTTAATTATACATCTTTATGTAACTCTAGCTAGTCGGGTCATATTGATCTGACCTAGTCTACAATACCTCAAGAAGGATTCGTTCATTTCTGAACTCTTCCTCTTGTGTGTGTTCCGTATACTAAGAACTGTAGTTTGATTTAGAACATCAACGCTTTTAGATAACGTGCCTGAACCGATCAACTTTTGATATAGGAAATGTTCAAAACATTATCCAACAATACAAAATTTTATCGTTTCTTTACTAATAAAGAGACAGATATGATTTTGTATATCAGGTTCGGTATCTAATAACATTCGTTCAGAATCAATGTATTACAATACAGGGTGACAGTGACCAACAGACTTGGCTGCAATACTTGCCCCGTTTTCTGCCTCATGAAACTTATCACCCGTTCTCAGTTTTTCTACCCTTTTGTAGCCCTATGTAACAGATTACATATCTGGGATCCTTATCCGGTATCATATACCCAGGATGCGGAGGATACTGAGAAACAGTTCTGTATAATGAACACACCCGAAGATGATGCATCAGCATGCACTCTCTTCGTTTGGGCGGCACGGGAATTCAGGTATTTCCCAATTTCCTGCTCTGTCTTATAACAATTATAAGTTGGAGCGGGACCAACGTTCCCCAGCTCAGTATAACAAGCGGGTTCGGTCAATAATCCGTATTATTATCTTTATTAAGGCGTGATATGGTCGCTACCAGGAGAGAGAGAGAAGAAAACACACAGCGTGCGCTCTTGCAAGAATAGATTGGTTTTTATTTTATCTAATCAGGATGGCTCCCACTACTTTTTATCAAATCTTCCTTCAAACCCTAAAAGGAAAGACTAGCCGGGATTAATTACACACTACAAGTTCGCCAATCTTTCAGCCAGGCCAGTGTCGGTACTTTGAGGGAGGTCCCCAGTGCTTTCGCACGAACCTAATTAATGTAAACCTCGTTTTCCCAGAGGCGTAACCCCGTTGACACCTTTCTAGACACCTACTTGATCGGCTAATTGTAATGTGTAAAACTCTCCCGGGAGTAACAATTACTCGCAGCGGGTATCGGGATCCAACTATCTCATAGAAGGTATGCAATCTCATTGCAAATTTCAACACTTGAAATTCCCGATAATATTTTGCCCCTAACGTGCTATGACCTTGACGAAAGCCAACAAACCATAGCCCGCTAGTCAAGTTCAACCCGTACATTTCTTGATCGAATTAAACCCACCCGCACGACCCTTGATGAAAGCCAACAAAGCCGCACGACTACCCTAATCCAATCGCATCGTATGCTAGCAGATAAGCAGCATATAGCTACCGCACACTGCACCTTGACGAAAGCCAACAAATGCAGCACGAATACTATATACAACTTATCTGAAATGACGGAGGGCTACAGCAGGTTTTTCTGAAAACCTATTGCATAATGAACTTGATATCGTTGTAGGATCGAATGAATTTTGAAATGGAGTGTTTTTGAGGCTTTTCTAGTTTTGCTAAAGGAGTCACTCCCGGTGAAGGGATCGTCGGTCCTTTCCCTATCGAATAAGGTGCAGGATATATCATATATACCGCTATGCAAAGCAAGAACTGTAGCTACCTGTTTTATTTTGAAATTCGATTCTACAACATCTTAGGTTTCTTTTATTTCATTAATCACATTAATGAAGTCCCATCATTTAAATACCTAAACATCACAGATAAATACGACGTACACTTATGCCATCCGCATTCGCCTCGATGTCCCCTCGTGCACCGTTAGGTTAGGTAACTAACGGCAGAGCGGGGCAGGACTAGCGCGGGTGTAAAACATAAGTAACGGCTATATAATATATCATATATACTATATACTGTATCTATCACAGAACATCACATGAATACATCACAGATATCGCAGCAGAAGAAACATATGAAATATTGGATATACTAGGACGTCCGTGTTTTCAATACGAGCCAGTATAAAACACGGATTCCACGGTCGCGATGAATAGCCAAACCCACACCCCTAGACCCCTACGAGAGCGGCAAGCGACCCTACCAATTCTGGAGTTAGGAGACCCGGCCTCGACTCCTCGAGTTGGTCTCCCACTGGACTCCAGAACCCGGTCACTTGTGCCCTCCTCCTTGGGTCTATCCTAGTGCAGAAAAGTAAATAATATACATCAACGGTGACAACTTCCGCTACCTGGAAGTGCCCCGATAAAAGAATATTACATACAAGTTTTTACATGAATGAAAATGAAAAACACTCATCTCACATAAAAACCCCCTGCTATTCGAACACGACGATCCAATATAACATATCCAGCAACACATAACATCACATGTCATCAACGTAAGTAAATATGCGCATCCCAATTGTCGTTGACATATAGCAACGAAACCGGCGATATCACATATTACGCTTAATGTCACAGAAAAGAAAGTGTAAAACTACAACAGTTGGAATCCGCAACCACCTCAGACATCGCATGCCTGACCAAATGAATTACTTAGACATCGCATGCCTAACAATTATAAACTCCGCATTTTAGTCTCAAAATCGAAAACACTTTTCAATATCAAGTCGGGCAATTCAACAAGATTCCCGACATCCTGATCGGATGCTCGTCGCAAACTTTAGTAGGCGGCCGCACCCCCGATACCGTCGACGAAGTGCACCAAGGCGGAACACCGCTGCCACGAGCACCCGAACGGATGCTTTCGGTGACGGGGTTCTCCTACAGTCACTTGGTCGGGGCTATGGAGTGAGGTTGTCTATTAAGTTTACCCGGCGAGTATCCGCGTACGCTACGTGATTGCAACGGACTTTTGATCACATCAAAATTCCGTGGCAACCGATCAAGTGAGACTGAAGTGCTACGTTTATAACATTTATTCAGTTATCTCATAACTTTTGTGAATTCCAGTTATTGTATCCCATTCCGGATAAATAGAAAATGTCAAACTTTCCGATCGAACAATCGAACACCCAAGTTTTCCCGATACAGATCAACACATGAAACAAGTCTAACAACACTCCGTTCGTGCCTCAGTACCAATGGTCCAGCCGTAGAAGGGTCAAGCCAACGCCTCACATGTGGCACGCCGTACTGCCCCAAACCCGAAGGTTCAAAGGGCAGTTCAAGACGGTCACATAATCGAGTTAAGGTTTGTTGTCTTCTAGAGGGTCCATTGCGTTACTTGCACTACTTAGAACGTCGTTAAACTACGGAAAGATCCAACACTTGGAAATTTCCCGACAGGGGAAAAATTGGGTATTTATATCCGGTCGAACTTTTTGACATATTCTAATATTTATCCGGAAAGCCACATAGACAAAATTTGATACCCCGATCGAAACACCGAATCCCCAAAACAACTCCAGAAAACTCATCTGTATAATAAATATTAAAATATCCCAGGAAAACCAGCACAGAAATCTGAGAATTACTGTGAAAAACAAAACACACAAAACGACAAAACCGCCGCTGAACCGCCGCGTCGTGCATAGCACGTGCCGCGGTTCCGCGGTGGAAAAGTTGACTTAGGCCCACGAAATTTACAGTAATTCTTAGAAAACCCTGCTTGATTTTCTGCATATTTTTAATTTGGAAAAATCCCAGTTTTTGAAAAAAGGACAGAGAGCCATTTTGATATTGGGTTTCGGGTTCGTTCGGGTTTCAAATTCCGTCTAGACTTCGCCTAAGGCTCTAGCTAGGCTCTGATACCACTGTAGGGTTCCTAGGCACTCTAGTGAGGTCTCACAAGGCATCGAACATGCCAATTTTAAAAAATCTAGGTGCCGAGAGACCCGACTACGGATCGTTTGCTAGAAAACTAGGCTAAAAAGCAAACTAGTTAACACTTAACTAAGGGAATACGGAAATACAACCTTTGTAGATCCGTTTGTCCACCTCCATAGCTCCGCAATGAAGTCTCCTCGCTGTCCATAACATGTCCCGGGCTCTAGCGTCGGCTTCATCAGAGAATGGACGGGCTAGGTCATCGATGTCCATGCCGAAGATGATCTACGTCGAGGCATCGCTAAATCAAGCTCCGACTTCACCAAGTCAAGAAACTTGTGAAGAAAACACACTCTACTACTTGGCAAGAGGTAGAGGATGAATAAATAGGAAGTGGGTAGACTTTAGAATTGGATTTCTCACTCTTTATCATCAATCACCATTGATGACCTTGCTTTCTTCACTTGAAGAAAAATGAGGAAGAAGAAGATAATAGTTATGATAAGTTAATTAAAATGAAATGAATAATCAAACCTTATCATAACAAGACCATGGTTAATTGTAGAGAGTTAACTCAAGTTAGATGAATGGTTAGGGTTTGTATAAGAAGACAAAATGGTTGCTATGGTCAAAGTTCATGAAGCTTCAAAGAATACAAACAAAATAGCAACCATTTTCTCATTTCCTTTTTCTTTTTTCCAAGAAGAAAAAGATTAATAAATGAATAAGGAAATCAAAACCCTAATTATCCACTTAAAACATGGTTTAATTCTTTACATTTAACCAAAATGCATGTATCATCAAACATGATACAATCTAGTGCACAAAATCATATCGCATATGTAATGCGCACATCCGAGCGAGAAAATCCATTTAAAGTGAACCGATACTAGTTAATGAAAAGTAATATATCAAATATATAATTATGCATTAAATCATTAAATCAACACTTGATTTAACGATCCGGTCATGACGCACATAACCGACTGGTATCATTAGTAACATCTTATCGAATCAACACTTGATCCGATAACCCGGCTATATCGCATATAACCGATCAATGTCACATCGCGAGAATTGAATACAGTATCACATACTCGTATTATTCTCGGTCCCGCACATATCTCATATGCGCTCCTATTTCGTTTCGCTTGAGCCAGGAAACCTCTGTGTAGGACTCTAAAGACTCGTCAATACGCCGGCAGCAGGTGATGATCATATCAAACACCCACAAGCCGCAAGCGGTCTGCTAAACGTAACGGCCACCCGGGTATTGAGCGATCAGAAGATCGACGAGCAAGCCCGCTCACACTCCAGTGAATCCAACCAGTAACACTACCGTACAGTCCGGTCTGTCCGTCTGATCTGTCGCATATCTCGCCTAGGGGTGGTAAACGTCAGACCCCAATAGCTCGATAAGTCGTGTCGATACGAGGTCTATAACTGTTCGAGAAACTACTGGTAACACTTACCAGTAAATCTCAGCAACCCTGGCCAGGGATTTCCTGTTATAGCCAATCGAACACAGTGCAACATCAACCCCCTATACCGGGAGAGACGAATCCCCTCCTATCGCTCATTGCCTCCATGTGACTCGGGACTGTACCCAAAAACCACCGTTTTGCACGCCCTCTTGGACGTGGTAAGATGGAAATCAAAGCACAGTGGGAACCACACAAGACTCTATGACGATCTCGGGTCAACAGACTACTCTGTACCAGTGTCACCAGAGAACTGCCATCTGACGTGAGGTATAATACCATCTGGGAGTTCTCGGCGAGTCCGTCCAGTGTACCCAGTCTCTACTGAGCACCCGTATATCTCCTCTGATTTCAAACACCAATGGATATGGGATCATCCATCGCCCATCTGTATGGGTCGAGAAGGTATACGCTAGTCTACTCTGGTATATCGATGCCCCGTCTCGATACACCCACGACTAGGGACTTTGAAGGATGTACTTATGGACTACCATGTCCCCACTAGTATGATCCGCATCATAGTCCAGGTAGTCAAGTACACATCCTAAGGGCTTTACCAACATGTAACAGAGAGATAATCAACGTACACGTTAAGGTAAAGAGTAACCAGATAGCATACTATCATGTCGAGCAAGAAAGTCCTCCCTATATATGTCCCAGCATCCACTACAATATACATCCTATGTACAGTAATGACCTCTAGGGCATACATATAACTAACATCAAAGTGCTGGGTGCTGATGGCAAGGAATAGATGTGTGTCAAGCCCTCGCACAAACCTCTTTATTCTCTTCTCTTCCGTGTCTACTAGGAACGGAGCATATCGAGACAACTGGGTAAACTGTATATCATACTCGGACATTGTCATCCCAGGAGTCTTGCACAAAGACTCGAAACTACGGGCTCGAGCACATCGGACACTCTCCGGAAGAAAACGGGCAAGAAATGCAGATGTAAACTCATCCCAGGTTATAGAAGGTAGACCTGCAGCTCGGCCTCTCTCTACTGAATCGTACCATGTCTGGGCAAGACCCTCCAGACGAAAACTCGCAAACTCCACCAATCTATCATCAGAACACCTCAACGAATGGCAAATCCGAGCCATCCTATCAAGAAATTCCTGTGGATCCTCTGTCGCATCCGTACCGGTAAAAGCTGGAGGTCTCAATCTCATGAACTCCTGTAGTGAAACAGGGATAGTCTCCGTAGTAGCAGGAGCGACCATCTGTGCAGCAGGTACAATCGTGGTCTGTGCGGTGGAAGGAACATCCTCGGATCTCTGTGCCCGACTGGACTCAACTAAAGATCCCATCATCTGTCTCAACTCTTGCATGCCGGCCTCTAATCTGGCAATACGGTCTGGATAAGGCGGATCAATATGACCCTGAGGGGTAGGCGTATCATCCCGCTCGATTCTCGCCTCAGACGAGCCCGCTCTAATCTCGTCCCTAGCGGCAGCCCGGTGAGCTCTCGTTGTCTTTGGCGGCATCGAAGCTAGAATAAGAAACCGGATCGATAAGAACATTGCAATTGAATCAAGGAATGCAAGGAATCAAGAAGGGAAATACAAGCAATTATGTCCTAAGGTCACTTGGGCGGAGTACCGTATCGTAAGTATGCCGCGGATCATACCCACGCTATGCCACTCTGCTTAAGTCACCTACTCCATCTACCAAGGTCGTCTTACACTCAGAAAGGTAAAACCTACACTCTGATACCAACTTTGTCACGACCCGAAAGTACGGAACGCGACTGGCACTTAGATTACGAGACGTCTAAAGTCGTACCGTAACCTAAGTCAGCCAAAGCCCAAAAGAATCTAAACCAAAATCAAAAGAGAGTGAAGGAAAACCTTTAATGAAAATGGTTTTTTAAAATCATTTAGGTTGCATAGAATCCCAAAAAAAAAACATCATAAATTTCTGAAAATTTCGACAGAGTCTCCCCTGTATTTTCTATCCCCCAAAATGGGTACAACAAGATAATAACCCTGTAATCATAAAAATGGCATCCCCAAGCGGGAGCTAGCTCTTCGCCCAAGGCGGATCACAACCACATGCAATATAATAGTAATATCAAGAAAAATAGCATAAAAGAAATGCAAAATACCAGAAAACACACGTCGGCTCAAGTGAGCTCGACCCAAAAGAAATCACAAATATACAAACCTCTCAGTTTCGTCACTAGGTCGCATATACAATATAAAGTGGTAGATGGAGAATACTAGATACAATGATAAAGCAAAAAGAAATAAAGTGTGCTCGCAACCCACCTACGGGCGATGTCGCGAGTCTGAGCAAAAGAAACTGAGGATAAGATAGCCCGCCGCTACAAGACTGACGGGTCCGACCTGCAAGACACTGTGGCACAACGGGGGTGAGTTGCCAGCTCGTGAGTAAATATAACATCTAATAAGGCAATCGTAAGAATGCACGCAATGCACCACAACATGCATGTCCATATGTGATATAATATCTCTAATATGCATGCACATGTATACAATGCCATTTCTAACTCTTTAAGTGTTTTAAATGCTAAGGGTACTGCGTTCTTAACTTTAGAAAATGAATATCTGTATAATAGCTAAGCACCATCAAGAAATCATCTGAAAACCCGTGCCAAGCATCGACACCAAATAGGAATCATATCTGTCTCAATATCGGGCTCCGTCAGTCCGGATCGGCCAAAAATCATAAATCTCACGACAACGGTCGGTATCCTCCGGATATCCGCCGCGCCAGACATCACCGGTAGGTAGTCTTCCCCTACCAGGCTCATCGTCTACAACTCGATCTTCTTGCCCCGGGGTACCATACCGGGCCCACCATGTACCCGAGACGGTTCATCCACTCCTCGAATCGGGTCTCGAAATCCAACAGAAAACATGAAAACTCATGGTGGACGACACATACATCATGAGAAAACCGCAACCTTGTTTTGAAAATGATAAATATAAGGTTTTGTTAAATTCTTGCGGTTTTCCCCAAAAATCCAGAAATCGCAGCAATACTGAAATCCTCAAGAAAATCATAATGTCCACATGTTATATATGATAAATGTCTATGATATCAATGCATACGATGTAAATTTTGCTAGAAATCTATATAAATATGATGATGATGCGAGGTATACGTATGCTATGCAATTTCATATATCAAGTATGAATGCAAGTAGCGATATTATGATAAACAGGTTCTATAGTGCACGTGGCATGGCAATTACTAAAGGTGTGTGTGTCACATGAATAGTGCGCGTGCAACAGATGCCAATGGTAATGGTGTTCGTGTCCTACAAAGTGATATCGCATAAGTATGGATGAATGTCCATGCAATCTAATATACTGTTCGCTATAAGGGTATGCAATGTCAATGAAGGGGTAAGCTAGCTAACAATATAAATCTTGCATAAAGTAGGGTAATCCTAACTATGGGGGGCACCTCGCGCCATTCAGACGATTCCCCCATAGATGAATACATCTACTCACCTGAAATCCCCGCTAATCCGATCCGGCCACCGCCTTGCCTTTACGCGCCGTGTCTGATGTTTCCCCGACCGATCCTATATTTGCACAATACCAAGCATAAGATTACAAGACCTAAAACGATGCAAGTCAAAATATACAATTATCGACGCTCTCGAATTAAACATAGCATGCACTCGGTGCGCGGGAAAACGCACGAAAATCGCTAACCTTTAACTAGAATCGTCATTTCGGGGAAATCGACAAAACTACAACCCGACTAGACGAAACCCCGCGTTCGCGCACTCTAATAGTCCTATACGAAGCTAATTATATCGCTAACATAACCCAATTTGATCGCATTCTAATTTTTGTAAAAATCTAGTAAGCAAATTCAATACCGATTCGATGCAAACATCGAAATTTAACGATTTAGCGAGCGTAACCTTACGCAATTAACCACTCTAATAAAATAGGTAACCAAAGCCCTAACTTAATCCTTCAACCATGCTTCAAACTCTAGTTCAAGATCAATCCCATTCTTGATTTTTTTTTTATGAACAATTTATTTACAACTAAATTAATACTTCAAAATACTAATCTGGCTTATCTAAACTACAAATTTAACAACTAGTTTAGGATTTATACCTTCCAAGTTATGATCCTCTTGCAATTAGCCTCTAAAGATGCCTCTTTTCTCCTTGTATTAGTCTAATTTGGGGTTGAGAAGGAATGGAATAGGGTTTAGGTTTGAATTAGAGAAGAAAAGTGTGAATTTTTGTGGATTTCGGAGGATTTTTTGCAAGAATTTTGAGCTAAACAAAATGGGGGAAATGGGAGGGGGTTTGCTGCAGGTAGCACGACCTGGAGGTGGAGGAGGAGAGTGAGAGAGAATTGTGTGGATAATTCTACACAAAAAGCTTCTTCAAAGATCAATTAATGAAAGTTACATCAACTTTTTACAAAAAACCCATTTTAATGCATTTTTTTACACCATAAAACCACAAGTTTGCAAGTCATGATACAATTTTATTAACACCATATTTTAGCATATAAAGATTCCTAATTATGAAATTTACCTAATTAAATTTGTATTTATCACTAATTTAATGTATTTAAAAAGGCTTAAAATAATAAAAAAATAATTAATTACGAATTTTTTTTATTTAACTAGAAAATTATAAGTGACATTTTAGTGACAAAATTATAGTAATATCTTATCTAAATTTTGTATAATTAGGTCTACAATGAAAAATACCTATTTTGACTTTTTACGGAAAAAAGCCGAAAAATTAGCCGATTACCGAAAAACTGCCTAAACGATTTTCGAAGCGTTACAATACCGGGATACCCCATCGAAACATTTCAATGTTTCAATTTCACTGTGTAATGTTAAAAGAAAACAGATTTCCCGATTAGATAATTACTCCAGGGTATGTATTTGCCAGGTATGATTCTCATATCTGTATGGTTTTACAGATGATGAGTGGGAGTAAGTTATTGGGAATTGGGTGATCATCCTCATCATATCGGGATTCGTTGTAATCGGTGATATTTGAGGAAGTCACCTGGGTTGTTTGCCGGACGGCAAATATTTGGTTTTGAATATCCGCTGTTATGCACCAATTTCAAATTGATATATCTGTACGTCTATTTTCATAGAGTGAGATATACCCATTTGAAATTATGTTTATGACATTTACCTATATCAGTGGATGGTTAGGTAAGGAGCATTGAACAACGGTGTAACTCTTCTTAACCATAAGTACAGTTTTCAACCTACGACACACAGTGAATGAGTTATTAGACTCAGGAGACTTATACAGAGTATTGTGTATTGTCCAGTGTCCATTAGGACAGAGGGGTTGGTCCTCGTACTATATTCTGCTTACTTATAACTTCTCTAGTTCTTAGACAGGTGTTTCGTAGAAACACAGGGTACAAGTTTTGAGAAGTTATAGGTATATGAATAAAGTAGAGAACCAGGTATTGCAAGTATCGGGATTCTTCAAGGTGATCGAAGATGTAGATACTTGTATATGGTATTCAGTTGATAGTAATGATTAAAAGAACTAGCTTCTTTTTCAGGTTACTCATAATTGGAAGCATTCCTAAGTTGAATAACGCTGATCGGCCTCCTTCCATTTAGTTGACATGCACTGGAGACAGCTGCATGATTTGAATCTGGTTCAATTAAATCAGTGCCTCTGGTTCTATATTGGATATAGAACAGTTCATATCTTAACGATGTTAAGGTACGGGGAGTTGTCCGGCTTATGCTTAAAACCAGACTCCGGATAACTCAATGCACGTTTCTGTAATGGCTATTTGTGGGTTGACCCAGGCTATGACGAGGGTTGATTTTATACCATCTGGAAGATCAATAGTGATATTGTTCTTGACTCGCCACAGTTTTAACAAAAATGGATTTTTTCAGAAAACAGCAGTGGGAGTATGGTAGAACTGGAAGTGATTCCAGAACCGCAAACGATTACTGAAAATTTGATAGGAACCTAAAGATTCAATCTGGCTTGACATTCCATTAGCCACTCCGTAGATATGGTGGGTAACCTCAGGCACTCGAGAGGAACTTCGGTATGCTCAAGGACGGTGGCAGGGAGGTTTTTGTTTACCCAGACTTGCCATTGCTGTTGTTCCAGACTGTGAGACCCGGCATGAGGATGGGTATAGCGTCATTCTAAACTGGCTTTAGAAGTGTACGTCTATATGACTCTGCCAGAGGGTTGTCGTAGTCAGTGGGAGCAGCGGAAGCATTGGTGGACAGTTGGCTTATGTCTATTTACAGACTGAAGCAGATATAGCGGAGATAGATCATCTATTTCTGATGTGAAGTCATAGGTTTGACTTCATCAGAATAGGGGATGGATCTGCTAAGGAGGTAGTAGAGTGTAATGTCATGGTATTTGGATGACATACACAGAGTAGGAAGTGATATTCCTATACTACGATCGGTTATACTTTGGTTGTCACACAGTGGTTTCTCCACACAGGACTTGGATATTATATCAGACATTCTGGTTACTAGATCTATAGATCTATATTTGGGTGGTTTTCCAATCTGGGTACCTTGATAGTATTCTATGAGTATTTAGAATGGAAGACTCCTGGCACGGTAGTATACCTGCAGGTAATGGAGTCACCCTCTCCAAAGGTGACTTACAGACTAAAGGGGAGAGGGATACGCATGATTGACAGATCACTTGCTTAGGCAATTGAGTCAATCATGAGATGTCAAGTACCACACCAGATGTTATTCTTGTAGTAGGTTCAATAAGTTGATATTAATCCAATCCTGGAGAAACAGTCGGAAGCAGTTTTAGAACATAAGTTGATGTTCTAGGGATGTGATAACGACAGCCTCTTTTAGGATACGGTTATCATTCCAGGCTTCCAAGGTGACATGGATGGCAGAGTGGCTGTCAGAGTTATAGTTTCTCTTTCTGACGAGGGGCAGTATTTTGGACAGGTGGTCCAAGGCAATACTGAGGGAGGCATGGCGCTGGATACTTATTAAATTCAGTTATCGATACAGTCTAAGAAGTTTGGATTTGGAGTTCATTTATGAGCTAGGTCCCATCAGATATCCAGACATACTCTAAGACAGGTATTGCTCATTTCGGGAGATGGTTTTCTCCGCGAACTTGAGATATAGAGAGACATAGAAAGAAACATCACAGCGGATCCACTCACTGAGGCTATTCCTCGAACGCAATAGTTTCGCAAACGAGCTTTGTGAGACTGACCAGTAGAGGAGTTGGGTGTTCGGTATCACGCGGGCTGTGAGTATGCGACATCGCAATAATTAGCCTTGAGTGAAAGTGGGAGATTGTTAGAGATAGTGCCCTCAGAGTCAATTATTGGATCACAGGCACGTGATTGCAATGATTGAGGGAGGACCTATCCCGGTGGGACAGTCTTACTCGAGATGATAGTATGCTATCTGGTTTACCTTTATCATCGTGTACTGCTTCAGGTGACCTTACAGGTCGCTATTACACGCTGATAGAGCCCCTAGGATTCTTGCTTGACTGCCAGCAATATGAGGGCGATCATATACGTGAGAGCTGGTGGTCTATAAGCACATCCTTAAAAGGTCCCTAGTCGTGGGAGCTTCGAGACAGGGCATCGATTCTCCAGAGTAGACTAGTGTATATAGTCGTGACCCCGACGAGGGGCGGTGTCCGGTCTCACAAGCCACTGGTGTCAGTTGGTTCACCTAAGATGTATACAGGTGCTCGTTAGGTTATGAGTACACCGGACAGGACTCGCCGGGAACATGCTAGTTGGTCTTATACTTGACGTCAGATAGCAGTTCCCTGGTGACATGTGTACAGGTTAGTTCATCGACCTGAGATCGTCATTTGTCTCGTGTGAGTTCCCACTGTACTTTGATTACTACCCTACCACGACTCAAAGGAGTCGTGCAAACAAGTTTTAGTTGGGTACAGTCCCGAGCCACATGGAGGCAGTGAGCGGATCTGCAGGGGTTCGTCTCTCCCGGTATTGGGAGTGAGGTCGCGCTGTGTCTAGGAGAGCCATTACACAAAGCCCTCGGCCGAGGCAGGAGATTTACTGGTAGGTATTCCAGTAGTATCTCAGGGTGTTCTGGGCTACACTCCGACACGACTTGTACCGCTTTTGGGGGTCTGACTTTTACCAACCCCCTAGGCCCGCCATGCGATACTCATAGACGAACGGACCGGACTGTACGGATATTGTCACTGACAGGCTCAGTAGGGTGTCAGGATGGTTCGCTCATCGACGTCCTTTTTGGTCAATAGCTGGTGGCCCGTCACGTATGGCTAATACCTCTGACGTGCTAGTGGTTAAATCCACAGCCATAGTATTGACGAGTCTTTAGAGTCCACCACACAGACAGTTACTCAAGTTTCGGGCGAAACGCTGTAGTGGCCGTATGGAGATATGGCAGGGTCCGATCAGATATGTGCGGTATTGCACGGATCAGGATCGGACGGTTCGTACTAGAGGCAGTATAGATATATGGCAAGGTTCGATCAGATACGTGCGGTATTGCGCGGATCAGGATCGAACGGATATTACTAGCTGGTTTTGGTTTAAGCCGGATCCTAGTTTAGTACAGTGTAGATTTTGTCTCATTGCATTTGTATCCGGTTGGAATACAGATGCGGGTGTGTATGCACAGTATCGGGGTTTTCCTGTAATTTATTATGGGACCAGTTTTCTGGAGTTGCCAGTTTGCATTCCGTTCCGGCCAGTTTTCCTTTGTTCTTTCCCGGCCGGACTTTTCCGATGGAGGGGGTTATTTGCAAGTTTGCAAATAACATATTGTGGAGCGGTTTCTTGCATATGGATTGATTATGAAAGCATCTTTTGATACCATTCTTTTCTATCATCATTTCTTGCATTCATGGTGATTAGAGTTGATTAGGAATTGATTTGAGATGGTTATCATTGCTTTGGATGTGGTCACCCTCCACCTTTTCCTACACTCACCTTCCTTCTTGTTTTTGAGTTTTCCTCCACCATTTGTTAGAGAGGGGGGGCCGGCCACATAGAAGAGGGAGAATGAAAGAGGCTCAATTTTGGTATGAGGAAAATTTATTCACCTCTCAATTTCTCTTGCTACACAATTTCTAGCTCTCTCCAATGTTCTTCATCCCTCCATCACCATGGCAACTACTACCCCAAATGAGACAAGCATTTCTACACTACAATCTACAGCAAACCTTGGGCAAGTCGACTAGCCAGCTTCGTGCCCGAGTTGCCTCGGTATTGAGATGGGAGCCCGTAAAAGATGCAGACGATGTGGTGCCCTTCCGGCAAGGATGCGACGACCGGAGTTTCCGCGGGAGATCGGGACGACGACGAGAAGACCGAAGGACTCGGATCACTCGGTATATCTCTCACCCTTTCTCTTGATTGCTAGGATTAGGTTAATGGTTACGATCCGGGTTTTATTGTCCGCGGTAGCGCCAGTTTAAAAGTTAAGAAAATTTTTGATTCCGCATTTTGGCCTCGGATAGACGGCCGGGGCTCTGCCGTGGCGAAACAGAAGGGATGTCGGCTCTTTTCTTATCGAATGAGATGCTGGATATTCATCAAGGAATACCACTATGCAAAGCAAAAACTAGAGCTACCCTTTTTTAAAAATTTGATTCTACAACATGTTTTGGTTTCTTTTTTTTCAGTAATCTCATTAATGAAGTCCCATCATTTAATGCTGTAAGTCTACGCTAGCGCCCCGGCAGTCTACAGACGCCAAAATGCGGAACAAAAACTTTTAAC
This sequence comes from Agapanthus africanus, assembly GCA_030015575.1. NCBI lineage: Eukaryota > Viridiplantae > Streptophyta > Magnoliopsida > Asparagales > Amaryllidaceae > Agapanthus > Agapanthus africanus. Next base: position 23,646,267 of record JASDDO010000016.1, read on the forward strand.
TGGCGCTATCGTATACTTTAACCCGGATCTGCCATTATTGCTAAACTAACAAACTGTAAAGAGTATAGAAAGATTGTACCGAACGATCCGAGTCCTTCGTTCTTCAACCATCATCCCACGCTCCGTTGCGGCTGCTCCGATCTCGTCGATCTCCGATATCCTCATCGAGGTGGCACCACATCACCGATTCTTTAAACGGGCTCCCGCCTCTGACTCGAGGCAACTCGATCGTCAAGTTTGCCAAAAGAGACGACCAAGAATGATGTAGAGAATGAGTAGATGACTTTGTCTCACTTCGTCCAAATCCGTGGACGATCGGTTAATGAAGTTGCCGATGGAAATGAAATGGAACAAGAAATGAACTATGAAATTTCCATGCATCCAAAACTATACTCTTTTCTTTTTACAACCATAATTTTCTCAAGTGAATCAAGTGAGGGAGGAGAGAGAGGGCCGGCCATATTTATTCAAGGAGGGAGGTGAGTGTAGGAGGAGGGAGGTAACCTTAAGGGAAAATATCATATGAAAAGATCTTAAGGAATCCAAAAAACCATAATGAAAACAATGACTCATATAATGGAACCAATCACATTAAACCTAGTCACCTTATCATAAATGACTCACCGAGCCTCATCATCACTTCTAGAAGCTTCTAGAATGATGACTCACCCTCATCAAAGAAAAGATAAATCCGTCTTTAACCGAATGTTAAAAGACGGCTGATAGAAAACTGGAAACTGGCAACTTCCAAAAGTGATCCTGAAACGACTTTCAGGATAACCCCGAAACTGTATAAATATACCCGCATTTGTATTACGACCGAATACAAATGCAACTGAGACAAAGATATTATACCTACTCAATATAATACTCGGATCCGGCTTAAACCAAAGCCGACCAGTATCAACTGCCCGAAAAATAACACGTGCGTAAACGCACGTGCATTTTCCGAACCCTGCCATAAAACCATACGGCCTCTACAACGTTTCGCCCGAACTTGGGAAACTGTCTGTGGGGGACTCTAATGACTCGTCAGTACCCTGGCAGTGGGTTTAACCACAAACCGTCAGTGGCACTAGCAATGCGTAACGGCTGCCCACGGACTGACCTCAAGGGAGACCGATGAGCGCACTCAAGGGAGGCCGATGAGCGAACTCATCCAGAAACCCTACTGAGCCTAACAGTGACAATGTATATACAGTCCGGTCCGTTCGTTAATGAGTATCGCATATCCGCCTAGGGGGCTAGTAACGTCAGACCCCCATTAGCAGTATAAGTCGTGTCGGAGTGAAGCCCAATAACACCCTGAGATACTACTAGAGTACCTACCAGTAAATCTCCTGCCACGGCCGTGGGCTTTGTGTAATGGCTCTCCTAGACACAGCACGACCTCGCCCCCAATACCGGGAGAGACGAATCCCCTGCCGATCCGCTCACGTGCCTCCATATGGCTCGGGACTGTACCCAAAAGCTACCTGTTTGCACGACACCTTTGAGCCGTGGTAGGGTAGAAATCAAAGCACAGTGGGAACTCACACGAGACAAATGACGACCTCAGGTCGATGAACTAACCTGTACACATGTCACCAGGGAACTGCTATCTGACGATAGATATAATACTAACTAGCAGATTCCCGGCGAGTCCTGTCCGGTGTACTCATAACCCAATGAGCACCTGTATACATCTTAGGTGATCCAACTGACACCAGTGGCTTGTGAGACCGGCCACCGCCCCTCGTCGGGGTCTCGACTGTACACACTAGTCTACTCCGGAGTATCGATGCCCTGTCTCGAAACTCCCACGACTAGGGACCACAATTAAGGATATGCATATAAACTACCCAACTCTCACGTATATGATCGCCATTATACTGTTGGTAGTAAAGTAAGATCCTAAGGGCTCTATCAAAGTGTAACATGCAATCAGTCACCTGAACATGTACACGACTGATAAAGGCAAACCAGATAGCATACTATCATCTCGAGTAAGACTGTCCTTCCGGGATAGGTCCTCCGCAATCATTGCAATCACGTACCTGCGATCCAATAATTGACTATGAGGGCACTATCTCCAACAATCTCCCACTTGCACTCAAGGCTAATATTGCGATGTCGACTACTCACAGCCCGTGTGAAACCGAACATCCAACTCCTCTACTAATCAGTTTCACAAAGCCCGTTTGTAAAACTATTGTGTTCGAGAAATAGCCTCAGTGAGTGGATCCGCCTAGATGTTTCTTTCTTTGTCTCTCTTAATCTCAAATTCACGGAGAAAGCCATCTCCTGAATCGAGTAATACCTGTCTTAGAATATGTCTGGATATCTGATGGGACCTGGTTCATAAATGAACTCCAAATCCAAACTTCTTAGACTGTATCGATCACTAATCAATATCGGGCACCATGCCACTCACAGTATCCTCTTGAACCACCTGTCCAAAATATTGTCCCTCTTCGTCAGAGGGAAAAACTATAACTCTGACAATCACTCTGTCAACCATGTCACCTTTGAAGCCTGGAATGATAATCGTCTCCCGAAGGAGGCTGCCGTCATCAAATCCGTAGAACATGCACCTATGTTCTAAAACTGCTTCCTTATGTTTCTCCTGGATCGGATTAATACAAACTTATTGCATCTAGTGCAAAACCAACATTTGGTGTGGTACTTGACATCTCATGATTGACTCTATTGCCTAAGCAAGTGATCTGCCAATCATGCACATCCCTCTCCCCTTTAGTCTGTAAGACACCTTTAGAGAGGGTGACTCCATCACCTGCAGGTATACTACCATGCTAGGAGTCAACTATTCTAAAAACCATTAGAATATCTGTCAAAGTACCTATATTGGGAAACTACCCAAATCCAGATCTAAAACCATAGATCTAGAAACCATAATGTTAAATATTATATCCATATCCTGTCTGGAGAAACAACTGTGTGACGACCACAGTACAACCGATCGTAGTATAGGAATTTTACTTCCTACTCTGTGTATGTCATCCAGATACCATGACATCACACCCTACTACCTCCTTAACAGATCCATCCCCTATTCTGATTGAAGTCAAACCCATGACTGTCACATCAAAATTAGATGATCTATCTCCGCTATAACTGCTATAAATAGATATAAGCATCTTGCCCACTATGCTTCCGCTGCTCCCACTGACTACGACAACCCTCCTACCGGGTCTCATAGCCTGGAACAACAGTAGTGTCAATTCTTGGTAGATAAGAACTTCCCTGTCACCGTCTCTGAGGCTACCGAAGTACCTCTCGGGCGTCTGAGGTTACCTACCATACCTGCGGAGTGGCTATTGGAATGTCAAACCTGATTGAATGTATAGGTCCTATTAAATTTTCCGTAATCGTTCGCGGTTCTGGAATCACTTCCAGTTCTACCATACTCCCACTACTGTTTTCTGAAAAAGATCCATTTTTACTAAAACTGTGGCAAGTCAAGAACAATATCTCTATTGATCTTCCAAATGGTAGAATATCAACCCTCGTCATAGCCAGGGTCAACCCGCAAACAGCCATTACAGAAACGTGCCCTGAGTTATCCAGAGTCTGGTTTTAATCATAAGCTGGACAACTCCCCGTACCTTAACATCTTTTAAGGTACGAACTATTCTATATCCAATACAGAAACTTTGGCACTTATTTAATTGGAACCAAGATTCAATCCATGCAGCTGCCTCCAGTGCATATCAACTTAATGGAAAGAGGCTAATCAGCATTACTCAACTTAGGAATCCATCCAATTATGAGTAACCTGAAAGAGAAACACGTTTCTCAAAACCATCACTATCATCTGAATGCCAATCACAAGAATCTACATCTTCGATCTCTTTGAAGAATCCCGATACTTGTGATACCTGGTTCTCTACTTTATTCTTATACCCACAACTTCTCAAAACTTAGACCTTGTATTTCTACGAAACACTTGTCTAAATACTAGAGAAGTTATAAGTAAATAGAACATAGTACGAGGACCTACCCCTTTGTCCTGATGGACACTTGGACAATATACAATACTCTGTATAAGTCCGCTGAGTTAAACAACTCAAAACCTGTTCGTCGTAGGTAGAAAACTGTACCCTGGCGATTTCCTCAAATATCACCAATTACAACGAATTCCGATATAATGAGGATGATCACCTAATTCCCAATATCTTACTCCCACTCATCATCTGTAAAACCATACAGATATGAGAATGAAACCTGGTAAATACATACCCATGGAGTAAGTGTCTAATAAGGAAAACAGTTTTTCCTTTAACAATGCACTGAAACATGAAAATGTTTCGTAGGGGTATCCTGGTATTCATAGCAATGCCTCTTCCATAATCCAATTCATGACTTCAACCGTATATTTTATTGCCATCTCTCCAAATCCCTTTATTTTTCTTTAGTCGTTACCTTCTGTACATCATCATTAGGCTAAATGGTTTACTTCCTTCCCTACCGTTCGGCACCAGCCTATGGTTTGGAAGAAGACTATCCAGTAAGCATAATAGGTGTACCCTCCTAAACTAAGGAGTACTCGCATCTCGAGAGAAGGTGACGATAAAAGACAACTGAATAATACCTTATTCTTTTAAAGGTGAAATAGGAGTGGCGATGAAGTACGCGGTTTTGGTCGTGAATGATATCAGTCGCAATTTACTTTACCCTCTTTCTAATCCCTTTATTTTGTCTTTACATATTACCTTCTGCACACCCTACTTAGGCTAATTGGTTTTCTTCATTCCCTACCTTTCGGCACCAGCCTATGGTTTGGAATAAGACTATCCAATAAGCGTAATAGGTGTACTCTCCTAAACCAAGGAGCTCTCGCAACCTGAGAGAAGGTGATAATAAAAGACAACTGAATAAACCAATTCTATTTCTCCTGAACCTGGATCCATCCTCGAAGAAGTCCCTTCGAGTTCGTATATAACCATACGATGGATCTATCCAATGGAAGTGGATATCCGTAGTAATACGGGTGTTCTGAGAAATTCAAAGGGTAAAAGAAGGAGTGGCAATGACTTATGCAACATAGACAATCCAAAAGCCAGTATTTTAAGAAGGTTCGGTCAACCTGGTCACTGAGTCATAGTCTAGGATCGGTCAAAGGTCGCTACCAAAGAGAGAGAGAAAAGAAACACTCTGCGTGCACTCTAACCTAGATCAGAATGGTCATCACTTTATCTAATCCGGAAACCTCCCACTGTCCTATCAAATTCTCCTCCAAACCTAAAGAAGAATCAATCGGGATCACCCGAAGAGTAAACCAACTCATCAGTGGGAATCAGGATCCAACTCTCATCGCATGATAACGTGATGGAATGCATCCACGTTACTCATACTCCAGAAGGTATGCGCATACTCGGCAAGTTTCATTTTCTTTAGAAACTCCTGATATTATTTTTGCCCCATGCTCTTATAACCTTGGCGTTGGTCAAAATGTCATAAGTCACATGCCAAGTTCTACCCGTCACTATCTTGCCAATTTGAACCCACCCGCACATGCCCTTGACGTTGGCCAAAATGGCAGAACGACTGTCCCAAACTAACTCATCTATCTATGCAACAATTGAATACCCAGCAGCTACCAAACACTATGCCTTGGCGTTGGTCAAAATACGTAGCTTGAATACTACTGAATACCCAAAAGAAGTGACGGAGGGCTACGACTGGTTTTTGGCGAAAAACCTTTAGCGTAGTGAACTTGATATCGCTGAAGGAACCTGATAGCTTTTTAAAATATAGTGGCGAAAACCTTTTGCTAAAGAGGTCACTCCCGGTAAAGGGATCTCGGCTCTTTCCTCGTGGAATGAGGTGCAGGATATTCCACTGAATACCGCTATGCAAAGCAACTTGTAATCGACTATAGTAAAGTTATTACCCTGACGCAAACTTTTGCCCAAGGGGTCGGTCCCGGTGAAGGGATATCGGCCCTTGCCCCGTCGAATGAGGTGCGGGATATTCCACTGAATACCGCTATGCATAACAAAAGAAAAAGTCTTTGCAATAACACTTTTTAAATTGTTCCAACAACTGTATACAGGTTTGTTTTTACTTTGCGTTGATCAGAATCAACGCAGTCCCATCATTTAATCACACCAGAAAAGAACGAAAATAAAATGTACGTATATGCCATCCGCATTCGTCACTGGGTCCCGTCATAACCCGTTAGGTTACTTAACTAACGACAGAGCGGGGACTGGACTAGCGCGGGTGTAAAACATATACAACATCTAATAGTATATAAATCAATATACAATAATCGCTCCAGGCGTGATAGTATGCAACATTACAGAAAAGTAATAAGCATCACAGAACAATACAGATATCTGGGATCCCCGAGTTTCACAGAGCCGCTGCTGAAACTCGACGTTCCCCTGTCGTGTGGATAGCCTGTGCAATGAAACCTAGACCCCTACGGGTGCGGCAAGTTACCCGCCAAGACCTGAAGCAAGGCAGCCCCCTACAGCTTAGTGAATGGACCACCCAGCACTCCACGGAATCCGGTAAGCTTGGGCACCCCTCCTTGGGTCAACCTGTACCCCCTACGAGTGCGGCGAATAGTCTGCCAATTTTAGAGTGGGGCCCCTCTGCCTCTCAAAGCCATGAGATGCGGACCCGTTGCTTCTCAGAACCCGGCTATCCGTGCACTCCGTCGCGGGGCAAAACCTAGTACAGTAATGTAAAATAGTACAATAGGTACATCGACCGCAACCTGGTCGTGCCCTAAAAGAATATTATACAACAGGCAGTGACGGCTGTCCACAAGTTGGACGCTCGCCCCGCAATATCAAATGTACAAATAAACTCAAACTGTACTACCATTGCACACTACTATCCACCACGATAAATCCGCAACATCACAGCACAAAACAGAACATCAACGCGAATGTCACGTTCGCAAACCCGTCTAAAAGAACTATAGCAATCAAAAGCGGTTTACCGATCAAATGACATTCCCGGTCGGAGATATAATGTAAGCACTGTAAACTAACGTGTTTAAATTTCGATCGACCAAAGACCAAATACCAAAAAGTGGGCCCCACGACTTACTGGTGAACAGTAACAAAACCTGGGCCAAAATGATATTTACCAAAAATCACAAAATCTATCAGAGAACCCACTGGAAAAATTTAGGATCATGAACACACCAAGTGGCCGCGGATGCGCGGCCAAACCAGGGGTTTGGCCGCGTTTCCGCGGCAAGTTGGAGGAATCACGAGACCAAATTTTGTCGTGGTTCTTAGAAAAGGCTGCACAGATTTTTTAGACATGTAGAATTAATTTTTGAGACCATTTAAAAACAACAGAAACTGTCGGGCTAGAAAATTGTGTTTTCCGATTTTCGGTTCGATCGACGTTTTGAACGCGTTAGCACAAGTTAGCATAGCAAAATGGTGAGGCTCTGATACCACTGTAAGTCTACGCTAGCGCCCCGGCAGTCTACAGACGCCAAAATGCGGAACAAAAACTTTTAACTGGCGCTATCGTATACTTTAACCCGGATCTGCCATTATTGCTAAACTAACAAACTGTAAAGAGTGTAGAAAGATTGTACCGAACGATCCGAGTTCTTCGTTCTTCAACCATCATCCCACGCTCCGTTGCGGCTGCTCCGATCTCGTCGATCTCCGATATCCTCATCGAGGTAGCACCACATCACCGATTCTTTAAACGGGCTCCCGCCTCTGACTCGAGGCAACTCGATCGTCAAATTTGCCAAAAGAGACGACCAAGAATGATGTAGAGAATGAGTAGATGACTTTGTCTCACTTCGTCCAAATCCGTGGACGATCGGTTAATGAAGTTGCCGATGGAAATGAAATGGAACAAGAAATGAACTATGAAATTTCCATGCATCCAAAACTATACTCTTTTCTTTTTACAACCATAATTTGTAAGTCTACGCTAGCGCCCCGGCAGTCTACAGACGCCAAATGCGGAATAAAAACTTTTAAACTGGCGCTATCGTATACTTTAACCCGGATCTGCCATTATTGCTAAACTAACAAACTGTAAAGAGTGTAGAATGGTTATACCGAACGATCCGAGTCCTTCGTTCTTCAACCATCATCCCACGCTCCGTTGCGGCTGCTCCGATCTCGTCGATCTCCGATCTCCTCGTCGAGGTGGCACCACATGATCGGTTCTTTAAACGGGCTCCCGCCTCTGACTCGAGGCAACTCGATCGTCAAGTTTGCTAAAAGAGACGACCAAGATTGATGTAGAGAATGAGTAGATGACTTTGTCTCACTTCGTCCAAATCCGTGGACGATCGGTTAATGAAGTTGCCGAGGGAATCGGGTGATGGAATGAAATGGACTGTGAAATTCCATACACCGATAAAACCTATCATAATCTTTTCTCTCTAAAATGAAAACTCAAGTGAAGTGAAGAGGAGAGAGAAGGCCGGCCTCTTTATATGATGGAGGGAGGTGACCGTAGGGGGAGGGAGGTGACCACAAGACAAGAAGCTTCTTACAAAAATATCTTTAGCTAAATAAAAGATCTTAACCAAAACAAGAAAGTGGTTAAAATCAAAGCATGAGTCACTCGACACCTCACCCAATCTAGAACCTTCTAGAACCTTCTAGAAGCATGACTCACTCTCATCCAAGAAAAGATAAATCCGTCTTTAACCGAATGTTAAAAGACGGCTGATAGAAAACTGGAAACTGGCAACTTCCAAAAGTGATCCTGAAACGAATTTCAGGACAACCCCGAAACTGTAAAAATATACCCGCATTTGTATTACGACCGAATACAAATGCAACTGAGACAAAGATATTATACCTACTCAATATAATACTCGGATCCGGCTTAAACCAAAGCCGACCAGTATCAACTGTCCGAAAATCGACACGTGCGTAAACGCACGTGCATTTTCCGAACCCTGCCATAAAACCATACGGCCTCTACAACGTTTCGCCCGAACTTGGGAAACTGTCTGTGGGGGACTCTAATGACTCGTCAGTACCCTGGCAGTGGGTTTAACCACAAACCGTCAGCGGCACTAGCAATGCGTAACGGCTGCCCATGGACTGACCTCAAGGGTGGCCGATGAGCGCACTCATCCGGAAAACCCTACTGAGCCTAACAGTGACAATGTATATACAGTCCGGTCCGTTCGTCAATGAGTATCGCATATCTGCTTAGGGGGCTAGTAACGTCAGACCCCCAATAGCAGTATAAGTCGTGTCGGAGTGAAGCCCAATTACACCCTGAGATACTACTGGAGTACCTACCAGTAAATCTCCTGCCATGGCCATGGACTTTGTGTAATGGCTCTCCTAGACACAGCACGACCTCGCCCCCAATACCGGGAGAGACGAATCCCCTGCCGATCCGCTCACGTGCCTCCATATGGCTCGGGACTGTACCCAAAAGCTACCTGTTTGCACGACTCCTTTGAGCCGTGGTAGGGTAGAAATCAAAGCACAGTGGGAACTCACACGAGACAAATGACGACCTCAGGTCGATGAACTAACCTGTACACATGTCACTAGGGAACTGCTATCTGACGATAGGTATAGTACTAACTAGCAGATTCCCGGCGAGTCCTGTCCGGTGTACTCATAACCCAATGAGCACCTGTATACATCTTAGGTGATCCAACTGACACCAGTGGCTTGTGAGACCGGCCACCGCCCCTCGTCGGGGTCTCGACTGTACACACTAGTCTACTCCGGAGTATCGATGCCCTGTCTCGAAACTCCCACGACTAGGGACTACAATTAAGGATATGCATATAAACTACCCAACTCTCACGTATATGATCGCCATCATACTGTTGGTAGTAAAGCAAGATCCTAAGGGCTCTATCAAAGTGTAGCATGCAATCAGTCACCTGAACATGTACACGACTGATAAAAGCAAACCAGATAGCATACTATCATCTCGAGTAAGACTGTGCTACCGGGATAGGTCCTCCGCAATCATTGCAATCACGTACCTGCGATCCAATAATTGACTATGAGGGCACTATCTCCAACAATCTCCCACTTGCACTTAAGGCTAATATTGCGATGTCGACTACTCACAGCCCGTGTGAAACCGAACATCCAACTCCTCTACTAATCAGTTTCACAAAACCCGTTTGTAAAACTATTGTGTTCGAGAAATAGCCTCAGTGAGTGGATCCGCCTAGAAGTTTCTTTCTATATCTCTCTAAATCTCAAGTTCGCGGAGAAAGCCATCTCCCGAATCGAGTAATACCTGTCTTAGAACATGTCTGGATATCTGATGGGACCTTAGTTCATAAATGAACTCCATATCCAAACTTCTTAGACTGAATCGATCACTGAACCTAATCAGTATCGGGCACCTTGCTTCCCACAGTATCCTCTTGGACCACCTGTCCATAATACTGTCCCTCTTCGTCAGAGGGAAAAACTAAAACTCTGACAGTCACTCTGTCATCCACGTCACCTTTGAAGCCTGGAATGATAATCGTCTCCCGAAGGAGGCTGCCGTCATCAAATCCGTAGAACATGCACTTATGTTCTATAACTGCTTCCTGATGTTTCTCCAGGATTGGATTAATACAAACTTATTGCATCTAGTGCAAAACCAACATTTGGTGTGGTACTTGACATCTCATGATTGACTCAATTGCCTAAGCAAGTGATCTGCCAATCATGCACATCCCTCTCCCCTTTAGTCTATACGACACCTTTAGAGAAGGTGACTCCATTACCTGCAGGTACACCACCATGCTAGGAGTCAACTATTCCAAAAACCATTAGAATATCTGTCAAAGTACCCACATTGGGAAACTACCCAAATCCAGATCTAAAACCATAGATCTAGAAACCAGAATGTCAAATATTATATCCATATCCTGTCTGGAGAAACAACTGTGTGACGACCACAGTTTAACCGATCGTAGTATAGGAATTTTACTTCCTACTCTGTGTATGTCATCCAGATACCATGACATCACACCCTACTACCTTCTTAACAGATCCATCCCCTATTCTGATTGAAGTCAAACCCATAACTGTCACATCAAAATTAGATGATCTATCTCCGCTATAACTGCTCTAGTCTATAAATAGACATAAGCTACTTGCCCACCATGCTTCCGTTGCTCCCACTGACTACGACAACCCTCCTTCCGGGTCTCATATCCTGGAACAACAGTAGTGTCAAGTCTGGGTAGATAAGAACCTCCCTGTCACCGTCCTTGAGCCTACCGAAGTACCTCCCGGGTGTCTGAGGTTACCTACCAAATCTGCGGATTGGCTATTGGAATGTCAAACCTGATTGAATGTATAGGTCCTATTAAATTTTTCCGTAATCGTTCGCGGTTCAGGAATCACTTCCAGTTCTACCATACTCCCACTACTGTTTTCTGAAAAAGATCCATTTTACTAAAACTGTGGCAAGTCAAGAACAATATCACTATTGATCTTCTAAATGGTAGAATATCAACCCTCGTCATAACCAGGGTCAACCCACAAACAGCCATTACAGAAACGTGCCCTGAGTTATCCAGTGTCTGGTTTTAATCATAAGCTGGACAACTCCCCGTACCTTAATTTCTTTTAAGGTACGATCCATTCTATATCCAATACAGAAACTTTGGCACTAATTTAATTGGAACCATATTCAATCCATGCATCTGTCTCCAGTGCATATCAACTTAATGGAAAAAGGCTAATCAGCATTACTCAACTTAGGAATCCATCCAATTATGAGTAACCTGAAAGAGAAACACGTTTCTCAAAATCATCACTATCATCTGAATACCAATCACAAGAATCTACATCTTCGATCTCTTTGAAGAATCCCGATACTTGTGATACCTGGTTCTCTACTTTATTCTTTTACCCACAACTTCTCAAAACTTAGACCTTGTATTTCTACGAAACACTCGTCTAAATACTAGAGAAGTTATAAGTAAACAGAACATAGTACGAGGCCCTACCCCTTTGTCCTGATGGACACTTGGACAACATACAATACTCTGTATAAGTCCGCTGAGTTAAACAACTCATAACCTGTGCGTTGTAGGTGGAAAACTGTACCCTGGCGATTTCCTCAAATATCACCAATTACAACGAATTCCGATATAATGAGGATGATCACCTAATTCCCAATATCTTACTCCCACTCATCATCTGTAAAACCATACAGATATGAGAATGAAACCTGGTAAATACATACCCTTGGAGTAAGTGTCTAATCGGGAAAAACAGTTTTTCCTTTAACAATGCACTGAAACATGAAAATGTTTCGTAGGGGTATCCTGGTATTCATAGTAATGCCTCTTCCATAAACCAATTCATGACTTCAACCGTATATTTTATTGCCATCTCTCTAAATCCCCTTTATTTGTCTTTAGTCGTTACCTTCTGTACACCATCGTTAGGCTAACTAGTTTTCTTCCTTCCCTACCGTTCGGCACCAGCCTATGGTTTGGAAGAAGACTATCCAGTAAGCATAATAGGTGTACCCTCCTAAACTAAGGAGTACTCGCATCTCGAGAGAAGGTGACGATAAAAGACAACTGAATAATACCTTATTCTTTTTAAAGGTGAAATAGGAGCGGCGATGAAGTACGCGGTTTTGGTCGTGAATGATATCAGTCGCAATTTACTTTGCCCTCTTTCTAATCCCTTTATTTTTTTTTTTACATATTACCTTCTGCACACCCTACTTAGGCTAATTGGTTTTCTTCATTCCCTACCTTTCGGCACCAGCCTATGGTTCGGAATAAGACTATCCAATAGGCGTAATAGGTGTACTCTCCTAAACCAAGGAGCTCTCGCAACCTGAGAGAAGGTGATAATAAAAGACAACTGAATAAACCAATTCTATTTCTCCTAAACCTGGATCCATCCTCGAAGAAGTCCCTTCGAGTTCGTATATAACCATACGATGGCTCTATCCAATGGAAGTGGATATCCGTAGTAATACGGGTGTTCTGAGAAATACAAAGGGTAAAAGAAGGAGTGGCAATGACTTATGCAACTCAGACAATCCAAAAGCCAGTATTTTAAGAAGGTTCGGTCAACCTGGTCACTGAGTCATAGTCTAGGGTCGGTCAAAGGTCGCTGCCAAAGAGAGAGAGAGAAAAAAGAAACACTCTGCGTGCACTCTAACCTAGATCAGAATGGTCATCACTTTATCTAATCCGGAAACCTCCCACTGTCCTGTCAAATTCTCCTCCAAACCTAAAGAAGAATCAATCGGGATCACCCGAAGAGTAAACCAACTCATCAGTGGGAATCAGGATCCAACTCTCATCGCATGATAACGTGATGGAATGCATCCACGTTACTCATACTCCAGAAGGTATGCGCATACTCGGCAAGTTTCAGTTTCTTTAGAAACTCCTGATATTATTTTTGCCCCATGCTCTTATAACCTTGGCGTTGGTCAAAATGTCATAAGTCACATGCCAAGTTCTACCCATCACTATCTTGTCAATTTGAATCCACCCGCACATGCCCCTGACGTTGGCCAATCGGCAGAACGACTGTCCCAAACTAACTCATCTATCTATGCAACAATTGAATACCCAGCAGCTACCAAACACTATGCCTTGGCGTTGGTCAAAATGCGTAGCTTGAATACTACTGAATACCCAAAAGAAGTGACGGAGGGCTACGGCTGGTTTTTGGCGAAAAACCTTTAGCGTAGTGAACTTGATATCGCTGAAGGAACCTGATAGCTTTTTAAAATATAGTGGCGAAAACCTTTTGCTAAAGAGGTCACTCCCGGTAAAGGGATCTCGGCTCTTTCCTCGTGGAATGAGGTGCAGGATATTCCACTGAATACCGCTATGCAAAGCAACATGTAATCGACTATAGTGAAGTTATTACGCTGACGTAAACTTCTGCCCAAGGGGTCAGTCCCGGTGAAGGGATATCAGCCCTTGCCCCGTCGAATGAGGTGCAGGATATTCCACTGAATACCGCTATGCATAACAAAAGGAAACGTCTTTGTAACAACACTTTTTAAATTGTTCCATCCAACAACTCAAACAGGTTTGTTTTTACTTTGCATTGATCAGAATCAACGCAGTCCCATCAATCAATCACACCAGAAAAGAACGAAAATAAAATATACGTATATGCCATCCGCATTCGTCACTGGGTCCCGTCATCACTCGTTAGGTTACTTAACTAACGACAGAGCGGGGACTGGACTAGCGCGGGTGTAAAACATATACAACATCTAATAGTATATAAACCAATATACAATAATCGCTCCAGGCGTGATAGTATGCAGCATTACAGAAAAGTAATAAGCATCACAGAATAATACAGATAATCTGGGATCCCCGAGTTTCACAGAGCCGCTGCTGAAACTCGACGTTCCCTTGTCGTGTGGATAGCCTGCGCAATGAAACCTAGACCCCTACGGGTGCGGCAAGTTACCCGCCAAAACCTGAAGCGAGGCAGTCCCCACAGCATAGTGAATGGAACACCCGACACTTCACGGAATCCGGTAATCTTGGGCACCCCTCCTTGGGTCAACCTGTACCCCCTACGAGTGCGGCGAATAGTCTGCCAATTCTGAAGTGGGGTCCCTCTGCCTCTCAAAGCCATGAGATGCGGACCCGTTGCTTTCCCCAACCCGGCTATCCGTGCACTCCGTCGCGGGGTAAAACCTAGTACAGTAATGAAAAATAGTACAATAGGTACATCGACCGCAACCTGGTCGTGCCCCAAAAAGAATATTATACAACAGGCAGTGACGGCTGTCCACAAGTTGGACGCTCGCCCCGCAATATCAAATGTACAAATAAACACAAACTGTACTACCATTGCACACTGCTATCCACCACGACAAATCCGCAACATCACAGCACAACACAGAACATCAACGCGAATGTCACGTTCGCAAACCCGTCTAAAAGAACTATAGCAATCAGACGCGGTTTACCGATCAAATGACATTCCCGGTCGGAGATATAATGTAAGCACTGTAAACTAACGTGTTTAAATTTCGATCGACCAAATATCAAAAAGTGGGCCCCACGACTTACTGGTGAACAGTAACAAAACCTGGGCCAAAATGATATATACCAAAAACCCCAAAAACCAACACAGAACACACTGACCAAATTTGGGAGCACGTGCTCCCCATGTGGCCGCGGATGCGCGGCCAAACCATGGGTTTGGCCGCCCTTCCGCGGCAGCCTGGAGGGATCACGACCCCAAATTTTGTCGTGGTTCTTAAATATGCCTGCACGGATTTTTAAGACATCCAGAATTCAATTTTGAGATCGTTTAAAATTAACAGAAACTGTCGGTCATAAAAATTGTGATTTTTGCAATTTTCGATTTCCGGTCGGATCGATGTTTTAAACGCGTTAGCACAAGTTAGTATAGCAAAATGGTTAGGCTCTGATACCACTGTAAGTCTACGCTAGCGCCCCGGCAGTCTACAGACGCCAAATACGGAATAAAAACTTTTAAACTGGCGCTATCGTATACTTTAACACGGATCTGCCATTATTGCTAAACTAACAAACTGTAAAGAGTGTAGAATGGTTATACCGAACGATCCGAGTCCTTCGTTCTTCAACCATCATCCCACGCTCCGTTGCGGCTGCTCCGATCTCGTCGATCTCCGATCTCCTCGTCGAGGTGGCACCACATGATCGGTTCTTTAAACGGGCTCCCGCCTCTGACTCGAGGCAACTCGATCGTCAAGTTTGCTAAAAGAGACGACCAAGATTGATGTAGAGAATGAGTAGATGACTTTTTCTCACTTCGTCCAAATCCGTGGACGATCGGTTAATGAAGTTGCCGAGGGAATCGGGTGATGGAATGAAATGGACTGTGAAATTCCATACACCGATAAAACCTATCATAATCTTTTCTCTCTAAAATGAAAACTCAAGTGAAGTGAAGAGGAGAGAGAAGGCCGGCCTCTTTATATGATGGAGGGAGGTGACCGTAGGGGGAGGGAGGTGACCACAAGACAAGAAGCTTCTTACAAAAATATCTTTAGCTAAATAAAATATCTTAACCAAAACAAGAAAGTGGTTAAAATCAAAGCATGAGTCACTCGACACCTCACCCAATCTAGAACCTTCTAGAACCTTCTAGAACCTTCTAGAAGCATGACTCACTCTCATCCAAGAAAAGATAAATCCGTCTTTAACCGAATGTTAAAAGACGGCTGATAGAAAACTGGAAACTGGCAACTTCCAAAAGTGATCCTGAAACGAATTTCAGGACAACCCCGAAACTGTATAAATATACCCGCATTTGTATTACGACCGAATACAAATGCAACTGAGACAAAGATATTATACCTACTCAATATAATACTCGGATCCGGCTTAAACCAAAGCCGACCAGTATCAACTGTCCGAAAATCGACACGTGCGTAAACGCACGTGCATTTTCCGAACCCTGCCATAAAACCATACGGCCTCTACAACGTTTCGCCCGAACTTGGGAAACTGTCTGTGGGGGACTCTAATGACTCGTCAGTACCCTGGCAGTGGGTTTAACTACAAACCGTCAGCGGCACTAGCAATGCGTAACGGCTGCCCATGGACTGACCTCAAGGGTGGCCGATGAGCGCACTCATCCGGAAAACCCTACTGAGCCTAACAGTGACAATGTATATACAGTCCGGTCCGTTCGTCAATGAGTATCGCATATCTGCCTAGGGGGCTAGTAACGTCAGACCCCCAATAGCAGTATAAGTCGTGTCGGAGTGAAGCCCAATTACACCCTGAGATACTACTGGAGTACCTACCAGTAAATCTCCTGCCATGGCCATGGACTTTGTGTAATGGCTCTCCTAGACACAGCACGACCTCGCCCCCAATACCGGGAGAGACGAATCCCCTGCCGATCCGCTCACGTGCCTCCATATGGCTCGGGACTGTACCCAAAAGCTACCTGTTTGCACGACTCCTTTGAGCCGTGGTAGGGTAGAAATCAAAGCACAGTGGGAACTCACACGAGACAAATGACGACCTCAGGTCGATGAACTAACCTGTACACATGTCACCAGGGAACTGCTATCTGACGATAGGTATAGTACTAACTAGCAGATTCCCGGCGAGTCCTGTCCGGTGTACTCATAACCCAATGAGCACCTGTATACATCTTAGGTGATCCAACTGACACCAGTGGCTTGTGAGACCGGCCACCGCCCCTCGTCGGGGTCTCGACTGTACACACTAGTCTACTCCGGAGTATCGATGCCCTGTCTCGAAACTCCCACGACTAGGGACTACAATTAAGGATATGCATATAAACTACCCAACTCTCACGTATATGATCGCCATCATACTGTTGGTAGTACAGCAAGATCCTAAGGGCTCTATCAAAGTATAGCATGCAATCAGTCACCTGAACATGTACACGACTGATAAAGGCAAACCAGATAGCATACTATCATCTCGAGTAAGACTGTGCTACCGGGATAGGTCCTCCGCAATCATTGCAATCACGTACCTGCGATCCAATAATTGACTATGAGGGCACTATCTCCAACATAATTTTCACAAGTGAATCAAGTGAGGGAGGAGAGAGAGGGCCGGCCATATTTATTCAAGGAGGGAGGTGAGTGTAGGAGGAGGGAGGTAACCTTAAGGGAAAATATCATATGAAAAGATCTTAAGGAATCCAAAAAACCATAATGAAAACAATGACTCATATAATGGAACCAATCACATTAAACCTAGTCACCTTATCATAAATGACTCACCAAGCCTGATCATCACTTCTAGAAGCTTCTAGAATGATGACTCACCCTCATCAAAGAAAAGATAAATCCGTCTTTAACCGAATGTTAAAAGACGGCTGATAGAAAACTGGAAACTGGCAACTTCCAAAAGTGATCCTGAAACGACTTTCAGGATAACCCCTAAACTGTATAAATATACCCGCATTTGTATTACGACTGAATACAAATGCAACTGAGACAAAGATATTATACCTACTCAACATAATACTCGGATCCGGCTTAAACCAAAGCCGACCAGTATCAACTGCCCGAAAAATAACACGTGCGTAAACGCACGTGCATTTTCCGAACCCTGCCATAAAACCATACGGCCTCTACAACGTTTCGCCCGAACTTGGGAAACTGTCTGTGGGGGACTCTAATGACTCGTCAGTACCCTGGCAGTGGGTTTAACCACAAACCGTCAGTGGCACTAGCAATGCGTAACGGCTGCCCACAGACTGACCTCAAGGGAGACCGATGGGCGCACTCAAGGGAGGCCGATGAGCGAACTCATCCAGAAACCCTACTGAGCCTAACAGTGACAATGTATATACAGTCCGGTCCGTTCGTCAATGAGTATCGCATATCCGCCTAGGGGGCTAGTAACGTCAGACCCCCATTAGCAGTATAAGTCGTGTCGGAGTGAAGCCCAATAACACCCTGAGATACTACTGGAGTACCTACCAGTAAATCTCCTGCCACGGCCGTGGGCTTTGTGTAATGGCTCTCCTAGACACAGCACGACCTCGCCCCCAATACCGGGAGAGACGAATCCCCTGCCGATCCGCTCACGTGCCTCCATATGGCTCGGGACTGTACCCAAAAGCTACCTGTTTGCACGACTCCTTTGAGCCGTGGTAAGATAGAAATCAAAGCACAGTGGGAACTCACACGAGACAAATGACGACCTCAGGTCGATGAACTAACCTGTACACATGTCACCAGGGAACTGCTATCTGACGATAGATATAATACTAACTAGCAGATTCCCGGCGAGTCCTGTCCGGTGTACTCATAACCCAATGAGCACCTGTATACATCTTAGGTGATCCAACTGACACCAGTGGCTTGTGAGACCGTCCACCGCCCCTCGTCGGGGTCTCGACTGTACACACTAGTCTACTCCGGAGTATCGATGCCCTGTCTCGAAACTCCCACGACTAGGGACCACAATTAAGGATATGCATATAAACTACCCAACTCTCACGTATATGATCGCCATCATACTGTTGGTACTAAAGCAAGATCCTAAGGGCTCTATCAAAGTGTAACATGCAATCAGTCACCTGAACATGTACACGACTGATAAAGGCAAACCAGATAGCATACTATCATCTCGAGTAAGACTGTCCTTCCGGGATAGGTCCTCCGCAATCATTGCAATCACGTACCTGCGATCCAATAATTGAATATGAGGGCACTATCTCCAACAAATGTTTCCTAAATATTACAGAAATATGAAACGAAAATAGAACGTACGCTTTTGCCATCCGCATTCGCCATGGGGCCCAGTCATGCACCGTTAGGTTACTTAACTACCGGCAGAACGGGGGCTGGACTAGTGCGGGTGCAAAACATAAGGAATATTTATTATATATCATATATATAATAGTGCATTCGTCTCACGCAGTTATATGATCAACATCACAGAATCAAGCAGCAGAAGGAATTTATGAAATAATGGATATACTAGGATGTCCGTGTTTTAAATTTATCCAGTAATATAAAATACGGATTCCACTGTCGTGATGAATAGAAAAACCCACATCTCTAGACCCCTACGAGAGCGACAAGTAATCCTGCCAATTCTAGAGTTAGGAGACCTGGTCTCAACTCCTTGAGATGGTCTCCCACTGGACTCTAGAACCCGGTTACTTGTGCTCCCTGCCTTGGGTTTATCCTAATGCAGAAAAGTAAATAATATACAATAATGGTGACATCATCCTCAACCCGGAAGTGCCTCAATAAAAGAATATTACATACAGATTTTATATGAATGAAAATAAAAACCCTCATCTCACATAAAACTCTGGGGTTATTCATTCACAACGATCGAATAAATCATATCACCAGCAACACATAACATCTCATGTCATCAACGTAAGTAAATACGCGCATCCCTAAAACTTATTGACATATAGCAACGAGATTGGGATACCCCACATATTACACTTACGGTCGTAGAAAAGAAAACAAAAAACTATAATAATTAGAACCCGTAATATCCTTAGACATCATAAACCCGGAATATCTCATATTCCGAATTTCATGCCTAACTTATAAAACTTGCATTTTAGTCTCAAATTGAAAACTCTTTTCAATTGGTTGTCGGATAATTCAACAAGATTCCCGACTTAGTGATCGCGTACAATACGCAATTGCGACGGAGTTTTGATCCGAATCAAAACTTCGTGGCAATCGATCAATTGAGACTAAACGGCTAGGTTTACAATATACTAACTAGTTTTCATAAAAATAATTAATCCGGATTCTAATAATTGTATCACACATCACAAAGCTTGTACAGTAAACGCGACATTAGAATTCTGCACGCAATTAGCAAACTAAACTAATTTTTCCAAGGCATGAAAAATCCAGTGAGCTAAAGTTCCAAAACTGATCGTTTTAAGCCAATCCGGGAGTCGAAACGAACTCGAAACCCGCCCGAATCTTCATGGAGGCGAAGGTCCCAAAATTAACTATCGAATGGGGAGCCTCAAGGGGGTACCCACTGATTTAAATAAGTTTTAACGATCAAAGATAATTTACCGCAATCAAGAACGGCGTCGCTTTGCAGCTAGCCGGTGAGTACGGGTCGGTCCACAGGGATGTTGTAATTTTCCTAAGTGTTTTTATGAGCTAATTCCAATGGGTGTTGGTTTTTTTTATTAAATCTAAAAACTAAGTTGTACTAGAGTTAAGAAACTTGCTAGGATTACGTCTAAGGTGGAGTTTGGTAAGATTAAATTTCCCACCTCTTTCAATGCCCTAAATTAAATCTTTTAGGAGTTATAGCAATTATTAGTAAAGGGGATTAGGATGATTGGGAAGAACCTCTAGATCCTTGTCCGTCCTTTCCTAATACTTGCTCTAACCTTCATGGAAGTCATGCATGTCCGGTCCTTTATACTACTGTTTCACCGTTACCTCGTGGGTAGGGTGCAGTAGGGAGCGGATCATGCATGCATGCATGAAGTTCTAATTCTTACAAATGATTGGGCACGAAAGAGATGAGAGATCTTCATCTCTCAAACTCCTCCCTATTCCTAACCCTAACAAGCGAGGAAATTACTCGCTCATTAGGGGATCTGTTAAAAACATCATTTTTATTGTATGTATTTTTTTAGATCTAATTGATTAGTTACCTACTGCAGGTTAAAAGATTCTACACTAGATTAAACTAGGGCAAAGGAATGATTTATCTAGGGCAAGAATTTAATTAGAAAACTAAGGCAGAAAATAAAAATGAACTTACAAGAATGATGCTCTCCCAACTTCAATTGAATCTGAATTTTTATTTATCAAAAAGAGGCATACTCCATACAATATTTTGAATACATATTTATAGGGAATAGGAAAATTAGGGTTACAATTGCTCGCACATGTGATATTACAGATATACCCCCTAAAAATCCCAACAAAAGCTCCGACGCACCGCCAGGAGTTTTCTGCACCGACACGTGCAGTAGATGGCCGCGGAACCGCGGCGTGGGTGGGGGTAGGGCCGCGGTTCCGCGGCCCATTGGTCGGATCTTCTGATCATTTTTTGTGGGATGCTTCTCTGTTGTTTGGGCTTTTTATTTTTTTAGTTCATTTCTCCATTTAGCTTCTGGGTCTTCTCCAGATCTTCAGTGAAAACTTGTAATGGTCTTTTAACCGTTCATTTTGACATTTTGGACCTTGCGTTGCCCTATACCTTTGTAACTGTTCTTCGTCTAGGCTTGACTAGGACCCTTCTACTTGTTGGTCAAAAAGTCCCTCTTTTGTATCATCTTTTGTCTTTTTCACTGTTTTCCCTCCAAGAACCTGTATCCTGTAATATGTAGCAGACATGCGTCAAAAGCACCTGTTTATTTATAAAACGAATAAGAATGGGGAATATAATAATGCAATATTATGGTATGAACAAATACCCCCAAACTTATCTTTTGCTCGTCCTCGAGCAAACTTATTTTTTTATTCTATACAAAAAGAACTTAACCGCACTTTCGCAGGGAAACGCGATTGCACTGAGCACGCGCAACAAGCCGTTAAACCTCTAGGTGTCCCTAGTAGGAGGAGTGTTGTCTCCTGAGGGTTTTCAGCGGATACTACCGACAAAATCCTATCAATTTGGCTCATTAACTTTAATTCTCCAATTAGGTTTTCTAACAAGGAATTCTATTATCGTCGACTCGTAAACTATCCACCCATATTCTTCACACTTCCTCATTATTTAACTTAAGAATATATATTTCCTATAGACTTACTTAGCTTTCAGCATTTCCCAAGTTTTCCTTCCAGGGTTCCATCTCCATTTAGGAATTTTTAATCAAATCTACTAAAGATACAAGTTCTACTTTTCATTCCTTTCTCTTATCTAAACTCTAATCATATATCCCCACGTGTGTGTATAAATCACCCCTACACTTGGAAATTCAAATCAAGCAATCATACCCTTGTCCGTTGTCCAAAGCACTAATTAACTGGTGAATTTTTAATGAATTTTGCTTACACATCCTTCATGCGACCGTTAATACTTCTTGAGGTACCAACAACCGATTACAAGATATGTTTGCACTTTAAAGCGTCATTCCTAGTCTTGCAACACCCAAGGCTTTTAGCAGTGACTCCCAAACCAATTGGTCTAAGGCACTAGGTGATGAAGCACCCTCGCTTTTTCTATTTTTGCAGCCTTAAGTAATCACAAAGACCAGTGTTCATTTTTTTATTCTTTATTCACACTTGAGTAATTTTATTTTTCATCATACTAAGGACTTTAGACAAGAGCATTTCAAGGTCTCCTCTACTATTCCAAGTTTTAAGGTGCGTGATTGTGCAATTTGTAGGGTATACATTTTCAGAATCTATACTTAAGCTAGGAATTATTTTTCAAACTTATACTCAAATAAAAATCAATACTTTTTCCTTTATTTCGACTTAGCCCAGGAAGTGAACCCAAAATTTGCCTATTTCTAAATAAACTACGAAGACATATACTTTCTACCGTTAATCTTTAAAGAAGGTTATTTTTAGGGTTTTTAATTTACTAAGTCTAAGATCTAGATGTTCGTAGCCAGTTAACCTCTTTGTCAAACTCAAGTTAAATATGGCCAAAATTGAATACAATACTTTTTATAATTTTTGAAGTTTTTCAATTTTTATGGGTTTTCAAATAAATATGCAAATGCAAAAATATGCATATGAATGCGAAGGAAGAAGACGTACCGAGCATACCCCCAAACTTAAACTGGACAGTGTTCTCACTGTCATGCTGCACAAAGTAGGTCGATAATGTCGGCAATGTCCTGCTTATTAACATATTTACAAATGATACACACCCCCAAACTTATTTGAAATAAAGTTTTGGAAAAATTGATTGGAAATTCGGTGGTGAAAGTGGAGGAAAATCAACCAGTGTAAATCGGCTCCTGCAAAAACAGGAGCTCCTCCGAATGGTCCGCTGTGAGGAACGGTTTCAATCAATATCCATTAACTTTGAATAAAGTACCGTCCTCAGAATTTTCAAGATCGACCGCACCGTGCGGATAAACAGCGCGGACAACAAATGGCCCTTTCCACCTAGAACGGAGCTTGCCGGGGTGATAATGTAACCGAGTATCATAGAGTAAAACCTGTTGACCAGGTTTAAAAGTTTTTCGTAAAAGGTGTTTATCATGGAACACCTTAGTTTGGTTCTTAACAATTACGATATTATCATAAGCCTCGTCCCGCAGCTCTTCTAGTTCATTCAATTGCAGCTTTCGATTGCTGCCTGCATCTCCTAATGATAGATTCAACTCTTTGATAGCCCAAAATGCCTTGTGCTCAATTTCTACCGGGAGGTGGCAAGCCTTCCCGTAAACAAGCCAGTATGGAGACATGCCAAGATCGGTCTTGTATGCAGTACGGAAAGCCCATAGTGCATCGATCAGTTTGAGTGACCAATCTTTACGGTTTTTGGACACCGTTTTCTCCAAGATTTGCTTGATTTGCCGATTTAAAACCTCGGCTTGCCCACATGTTTGGGGATGGTATGGCATTGACAACTTGTGGGTAATAGAATATTTGCGCATTAAGGACTCAAAAGTCCTATTACAAAAATGAGAACCATTATGACTTATGATCGCTCGAGGGTGCCCAAATCGAGAAAAGATGTGTTCCTTAAGAAATCGAACGACAACCTTATTGTCATTCGTTCGGCTAGGCACATCCTCGACCCACTTTGAAACGTAGTCAACAGCCAAAAGAATATAAACATTCCCAAAAGAATTGGGAAATGGTCCCATGAAGTCTATTCCACAAACATCAAAAACATCCACAACCAAAATTGGTTGGAGCGGCATTTCGTTTCTCCTCGATATCCGGCGCAAGTGTTTGCACCGGGAGCATGTCTTGCAGTATTCATATGCATCCTTAAAGAGTCGTGGCCAATAGAAACCACACTGCAAGATTTTTTCGGCTGTCTTCTTTGGGCCAAAGTGCCCGCCACATGCTTGATCGTGGCAATAAGACAACACACTCTTGAACTCGTTTTCCGGTACACACCGACGAATGATTTGTTCGGAACAGTATTTAAAAAGATAAGGTTCATCCCAGTAAAAATGCTTTGCTTGGGACAAAAATCGAAGTTTATCCTGTTTCGACCAATCTTTAGGTATCAAGCCGGTGGCCAAGTAGTTTACTATATCAGCGAACCATGGTTCGCAAGAAACGGTCAAGAGTTGCTCATCAGGAAAAGCATCAGTGATAGGAAGTTCAAGTGTAGGCGAAGAAGGAAGTCGTGAAAGGTGATCGGCCACTACGTTTTCACATCCTTTTTTGTCCCTTATGACAAGGTCAAACTCTTGTAGCAGGAGGATCCAACGTATTAGCCTCGATTTAGCATCCTTCTTCACAAAAAGGTGGCGAAGAGCTGAATGATCCGTATACACAATGACTAGAGAGTCGATTAAATAAGGCCGAAATTTTTCAAGTGCAAACACAACTGCTAAAACTCTTTTTCTGTTGTTGTGTAGTTTAGTTGGGCTTCATTTAATGTACGGCTAGCGAATCACGTGCGGCATCTTGTTAATGTGCTGTCCGAGAACAGCACCAATGGCAAAATCTGATGCATCGCACATAATTTCGAAAGGATGCGTCCAGTCTGGAGATGAAAGAATGGGCGCAGAAATGAGAGAGTGTTTCAAAGACTCGAATGCTTCCATGCAAGTTGAGTCGAAATCAAATATTGTGTCCTTGGCCAATAAGAGAGTCAAGGGTCTAGCAATCTTGCTAAAATCCTTGATGAACCGTCTATAAAATCCAGCATGGCCAAGGAAAGCTCGGCTGTTTTTGACGCATTTAGGAGGAGGAAGATTAGAGATGACTTCAAGTTTGGCTCTATTAACCTTTATGCCATTTTGCGAGATGACATGTCCTAAGACAATGCCTTCTCGTACCATAAAATAGCACTTCTCCCAATTCAAAGTTAGGTCCTTATCCCTACTGCGGGTAAGAACTGCATCAAGATGTCGTAAACACTCGTCGAAGGAGTCACCAAAAATGGAGAAATCATCCATAAAGATCTCCAAGAACTTTTCAACCATGTCTGAAAAGATCCCTATCATACACCGCTGAAATGTCGCGGGTGCATTGTATAACCCAAAGGGCATGCGACAATAAGCAAAAGTGCCAAAGGGACAAGTAAATGTGGTCTTGTCTTGATCCTCTTTGGCTATGGGGACTTGGTTATAACCGGAATAGCCATCTAAAAAGCAGTAGAACTCGTGCCCCGCCAATCGTTCTAGCATTTGGTCAATGAAAGATAAAAGAAAGTGGTCCTTTCTTGTCGCAGCATTGAGTTTTCTATTGTCGATGCAAACTCGCCACCCAGTTTGGGTGCGATTAGGAATTAACTCATTTGCCTCATTGGTAATGACCGTGATGCCCGATTTCTTTGGCACAACATGAATGGGGCTAAACCATTGGCTATTCGAGATAGGGTAAATGATACCACTATCAAGACATTTAACAATCTCCTTCTTAACAGCCTCTTTCATAATGGGGTTGAGGCGTCTTTGTGGATCCCTTGCCGGCTTGGTATCATCCATCAAGTGTATATGATGTTCAACTATGAGGGGACTAATCCCCTTGATGTCCGCCATAGACCAGCCAAAAGCTTGCCGATTATTCTGTAAGACCATTAAAAGGGCCTTCTCTTGCTCAAGAGCTAGAGACATCGATATGATAACGGGTAGGGTCTCATTATCACCTAAATAAGAATATTTTAGGTGCGACGGCAAAAGATTTAGTTCGAGTTTAGAAGGTGAAATAATAGATGGTAACAATGGAGTAACTGTTTCAAACTCGAAGGATTCCATCAAAGGTTCAAATCGAGTGTACGCAACCGAGTCGGATGGTTCAACTAACTCATCCGAAAAAGAAAAAGACTCGAGCTCGGGTGGTGAGTCTTCAAAATCGTCTACAAATGTGAAACACTCATAATCGTTGTCTGCCGTGAAGGCTGCGTCGGATTCTAGGAGGAACGCACTAGTGGCGTCAACACTGCTGTGATTGAACATGAAATTTTCGAACTCACAGTCCTCCTCCGCGATCTCATTGATCGACCAAACATCAAGTACGCTAGAAATAGGCTCGGCAGGCTGATTTCCCAACTTAAAAATTTTGAGTTCAATTGTCATATTGACAAAAGATAGATTCATTGAACCGTTACGACAATTGATCACTGCGTTAGAAGTCGCCAGGAATAGTTGACCAAGTATCACCGGAATTTGACTCCGGGGGTTAGCGACAGGTTGTGTATCCATAACAATAAAGTCTACGGGGAAAATGAAATCCCCAACTCTAATTAACACATCCTCCACCTCTCCCCTAGGATAGGTGATTGATCGGTCGGCCATTTGGAGAGTACAGTGAGTGAGCTTAAGCTCTCCAACGCCTAATTGCTCGTACACAGAATAAGATAGCAAATTGACACTAGCACCAAGATCTAATGGTGCTCTATTGATGTTCTTGTCTCCAATTGTTATCGAAATAGTAGGACACCCGGGGTCCTTGTGCTTTTGGGGTAAAAATTGGACAAGAGCATCGCTAACAGCACTAGCCACGAAAACTTTCTTTGGTACTTGTGACTTCCTCTTTTTGGAGCATAAGTTCTTTAAGATTTTTGCATATGAAGGAACTTGTTGAATCGCATCCAAAAGACGGATATTTATGCTAAGCTGTTTGAACAACTCTACAATCTTCTCTATCTGTGGAGTTGGTTTATTGGATCTCAACCGGTTTGGAAATGGTACATTTTGAAATGTTGTTGAGTCTAATTTTTGCGGATCAGATTGTTGAGTTGGAACGGAACCCCGTGTAGATGTGTTCGTGTTGTGAGAAGTGGTTCCGTTCGAGCTAGAAGAAGTAGAGCCTTGTGAAGGATGGAGAACATGCTCTAACGAAGAAGAAGGTGAAGAAGGTGAAGAACCACCGGCAGGGGTGTCATGGTTAATACCCACATTGTTTTGCAACACTTTTCCGGATCTCAACGTGGTCACAGCATTTACATTATGATTTTACTGTTGATATGCAGCATGTGCGTGACCGGGATTTGGCAGTGGTTGAGATGGGAGCTTTCCTTTTTCTCGCTCGCTCAATGCTGCATTGAGTTGTGCAATTTGTGCCTCAATAGATTTGATGTTTTGATCGTGTGAGGCACTGTTTTGGACCAAAGATTGAATAGAAGTCTCTAATCTTGCTGTAGATTGTGTAAATTGCTTTAGGAACGCATCTAGACTTCTTTCGAGCGAGCTAACTTTGTCATTATTAGGTTGAACAAAATTGTTTGGCGGGTAAGAATTGTTAGGCACAAAATTGTTCACTTGATTAGGGTAAGGTTGCTGTTGGAAAGGTTGTTGAAATTGAGTTTGTGGGGGTGCTTGTTGTTGTGGAGGAAGATGTAAGTCGATGTGCAACACCCCATGACTTGAGAGGAGGCGGAAATATGAAAAACGATCTTGTTCTTTGCTTAAACATCGACTAACCGCATGAATCGAAGCTAAATGATAACTAACAACTGTCATAGAAGTTCTAAACTACTATGTGAAGTGATTATACCTCAAGAACCGTGTCCTTTGGGTCTTCATCGCTGTCCTCCACTCTTCGTAGGCTCCTTGGAACATCGGCAACTTCACGGCCTCCTCAAATCAAAGACGATCCACCCAAAAGCTTCTACGCCAAGCTTAATCTCAAACTTGAGATAACTAGGTTGCTTAAAGTGCTAATCTAAGCTACCTAGAGGATATAGAGTGAGGTTATGCATGTTTTAGTCTATCTAACCCTTGATCTCAACACATGAGAGGTTAGGGTTAGGGTTTCAAGAGAGAGTGAGCTTGAGGAGAGAGAATGTGAGAATGATAATTAAAAGAATAATGAACTCATATGAATATATCAACCATAACAATAAATCAAATAAGTAATATAAATGATTTATCATCATGGTTAGATTCATTCATCTAGTGTGATTCATCATATGACTCACTAACTCATTAATGAATCATTTAACACAAAGCATGAATCACACAAATGAGTCATTAAGCAATTAATGCTCATGCCACCTTAACCCGTTAGTCACCACTCTTCTAGAACCTTCTCGACAAATTACGAGAACGCCCCTCCAATCCGTGAAAACACGGAAAAACTTTAGACTGTATAAATCCAATAACCCGATACTAGAATCTGGCTTAAACCAAAGCCGGCTAGTAAAAACTGTCCGAAAAGTCGTACGTGCGTAAACACACGTACGCATCCGAACCCTTGTCGTAAAACCATACGACCTCTATATCGTTTCGCCTGGAACAGGGAAACTCTCTGTGTGGGACTCTAAAGACTCGACGCTACGCTGGCAGTGGGTTTAACCAAAGACCGCAAGCGGCACTAGCTGTACGTAACGGTTCCCGGGTAGATGTCGATAAGAAGGCCGATGAGGAAAATCATCCGAACTCCCACTGAGCCTGATGTGACAATCTTCGTACAGTCCGGTCTGTTAATCTAAGACTATCGCATATCAAGCCTAGGAGGCGGCAAGCGTCAGTCCCCTAATAGCTGTATAAGTCGTGTCAGAGCGAAGCCCATTACACCCTGAGAAGCTACTGGAACCTACCAGTATATCTCGCTTGTCCTGGCCAGGGACTTTGCGTAATGGCTCTCTGACACAGTGCGATATCAACTCCCAATACCGGGAGAGACGAATCCTATCTAACCGCCACTGCCTCCAAGTGCTCGGGACTGCACCCAACTGCTATCTGTTTGCACAACTCCTTTGAGCCGTGGTAGGGTAGCAATCTAAGAACAGTGGGACACACTCGAGGCGAAGTAGCAGTGTCAAGTCTGCGGACTATGCTGTACTCATGTCACCTGGAAACTGTTAACTGACGATGGGTATAATACCAACCAATCAGTTCCCAGGCGAGTCATGTCTGGTGTACCCGTAACCTAACGAGCACCTGTATACTATCTCTAGTACGACGTACTGATGGCTGTAGGACAGACCATCTCCCCAACTGGGATGAGAAGCGTATACACTTAGTCTACTCCGGAATATCGATGCCCTATCTCGATAATCCAATGACCAGGGACCTATATAGGATGTTGCTTACAGACTACCCAGCCCCCACTAGTGTGACTGCCATCACGACGCTGGTAATCAAGCAAAGATCCTATGGGCTCTACTAATATGTATAAGTGATACGTTACAAGAAACATATGCACATATTAAAGTAGACTCAAACCAAGTAGCATACTACTATGTTTAGCAAGACTGTTATTTACAATTGTGAATATCCCAAGCTTCCATTAAGTAATATACATGCTAGTATGATACAATAATGGCCCCTAGGGCATATACACTAACAATCTCCCACTTGCACTAGGGCCATGAGCTGGCATATCGTAGACCTATCATCTCGAATAGCCTCTCGAACTGCGTCTGAGGAATGGCCTTTGTGAATGGATCAGCAATGTTATCCTCCATCTTTACTCTCTTCATCTCGATCTCCCGGCGATCTATGATCTCCCTGATCAGGTGATACCGCCTTAAGATGTGTCTGGATTTCTGATGGGACCTGGGTTCCATCGCTAAAGCTATAGCGCCGTTGTTGTCACAATACAGAGGTATTGGACCAACACTAGAAGGAACCACCTGAAGTTCTGTGAGGAAGTTCTTCATCCAGACAGCTTCTTTTGCGGCATCGCAAGCAGCTATGTACTCCGCTTCCATCGTTGAGTCTGCAACGGTCTCCTGCTTGGAACTTTTCCAACAGACCGCCCCTCTATTGAGGGTAAAGACATAACCCGACATGGATTTGGAGTCATCTTTGTCACTCTAGAAGCCGGAGTCGGCAAAGGCCTCCATCTGGAGGTCTTTTCCGCCATATACTAAGAACATCTCCTTAGTCCTCCTCAGGTACTTGAGAATGTTCTTTACTGCTATCCAGTGATTCTCCCCTGGGTTTGCTTGATACCGGCTTACTACGCTCAATGTGTATGCTACATCTGGTCTGGTACATAACATCGCATACATTATAGAGCCTACAGCAGAAGCGTAGGGTATAATCGACATGCGATCCCTTTCCAAATCAGTCTTGGGAGACATATCTTTGGAGAGGGTGATTCCGTGACAAGCCGGTAGGTTACCGCGCTTAGAATCTTCCATACTGAATCTCTTCACTATGGTGTCTATGTACATGGACTGTGAAAGTCCCAACATCCTTTTTGATCTATCACGATAGATCCGGATCCCTAGAATGTAGGTGGCATCACCCAGGTATTTCATGGAGAATTTATATGACAAGAATCTTTTGACTGACTGTAACATAGGAATATCATTTCCTATTAGGAGAATGTCATCCACGTACAAGACGGGGAATACTACAGCTCCCCTACAATCATACTGAATATGCAAGGTTCATCTGGATTTTTGATGAAGTCGAATTCTTTGACAGCTTCATCAAAACAGATGTTCCAACTCCGCGATACCTGCTTTAGACCATAAATGGACTTAAGTAGCTTGCATACTTTACCGCTGCTCCCACTCTGAATGAATCCCTTTGGTTGATCCATATAGACGCTTTCTTCCAAATTTCCATTTAGAAAAGCCGTCTTTACGTCCATCTGCCAGATCTCATAATCGTGGAAGGCAGCAATAGCAAGAAGGACCCTAATGGATTTTAGCATTGCTACTGGAGAAAAGGTCTCGTCATAGTCTAAACCAGGTCTTTGACTGAAACCCTTTGCAACAAGTCTAGCTTTATAGGTTTCAACCTGTCCATCTACACCAATCTTCTTTCTGAAGATCCATTTGAATCCTACGGGTTTTACCCTATCTGGAGCAAAGTCCAAAGTCCATACTTTGTTAATGTACATGGACTCCATTTCGGTCCGCATTGCTTCCAGCCATTTTACTGAGTCACCACTCTGAATAGCTTGCTGGAAGCTAATAGGCTCATCATAGTCAATAGTGCAATCCTCTCTATCCCCGTCTATGAGAAAACCATAGTATCTCTCGGGCGGCTGAGACTGCCTATTACTCCTGCGGAGTGGCGTCGGGATGTCCGGTTCTTCTGAAACCTCTGGCTCTACCAAGCTTTCAGTAATGGCTTGTGATTCTGGAATTTCTTCCAGTTCTATTGCGTTCCCACTTATCTGATTTTCTAAAAACTCAGTTTCCAAGAAGCGGGCATTATGAGAAACAAAAATCTTTTGTTCCTCTGCGTAATAGAAATAATATCCTTTGGAGTTCTTTGGATATCCCACAAACTTACACTGTACTGATCGTGCCTCTAGCTTGTCCGCATGCTGCTTCTTTACAAAAGCTGGACATCCCCATATCTTAATATGTTTAAGATAGGGTTTCTTTCTACACCACATCTGATATGGTGAAGTAGGCACAGTCTTAGTTGGAACTCGGTTTAAAAGGTATGCAGCTGATTCTAGTGCATATCCCCAGAATGATTGTGGTAACTCAGCTTTACTTATCATGGAACGAACCATATCCAATAGGGTTCGATTCCTCCTTTCCGATACACCGTTGTGTTGTGGTGTGTATGGAGGAGTAAGCTGAGAGAGAATTCCATTCTCTTTTAAGTAACCCAGGAACTCGGCACTTAAGTATTCACCACCTCGATCAGATCTCAGTGTCTTGATACTTTTGCCGGTTTGGTTTTCTACTTCATTTTTGTATTCTTGGAATTTCTCAAAGGCCTCGGATTTATGCTTCATCAAGAAGATATATCCATACCTAGAGAAATCATCCATAAAAGTAATGAAGTAAGAATAACCACCTCACGCATGTGTAGACATTGGACCGCACACGTCACTGTGTACGAGTCCCAAGAGCTCGCTCGCTCTTACTCCGTGTCCAGTAAACGGAGTCTTTGTCATTTTTCCCATGAGACAAGATTCACAGTAGCATAAGATTGATATTCGAACGAATTCAAATATCATTCTCTATGTAACTTAGTTAATCGTGTTTCATTGATGTGACCTAGTCTACAATGCTAAGAAAGCCTGATTCATGTCTGGAGACTTTCTTTTAAGTGCATTCTGGACATTGAAAACCTGAGCTTGATTTATTACGTATATACCGTTATTTAATGTACCAGACCCAATCAGAACTTGATTTAGGTGGATGTGGACCACATCGCTTATAAAAGTAAAATCATATCCTTCTTTAGAAA
Organism: Agapanthus africanus; assembly: GCA_030015575.1. Classification (NCBI taxonomy): domain Eukaryota; kingdom Viridiplantae; phylum Streptophyta; class Magnoliopsida; order Asparagales; family Amaryllidaceae; genus Agapanthus; species Agapanthus africanus. The sequence goes on from JASDDO010000016.1 coordinate 23,678,909, forward strand.
GTAAGGATACAGATATGATATTACAAGTTGTACCTGGTACATAAAAACAGTTACGCAGAATCAATATCTCCCCAGTTGTCAGTCCAAGATGATATTCCCTTACGGATTCAGCGTTCATGCTCATTCCGTTAGCAACTGTGAGGGTCATATCACCTATCCCGATAACCCTACGATTTCTCAGAGCCTGTAATGAATTACAGATGTGAGTTCCTGATCCGGTATCCAATACCCAGGAAGCAGGTTTAACTGACATACAGTTCTCTATAACAAATACACTTGAGGCTGAAGCCACAACATGCTTCATATCCTGGCTACTGGCTTTAAAAGCCCTACAATCATTCTGCCAATGTTCATTCCTGTAACAATAGGAATATCCCTCTCTTACTATATCCAGTCCAGAAAATTTTGCCTTTCTCTTTCCTTCTCCTTTCCTGGTTTCCATCAGGGTAGAAGGCAGAGACTGTAGAATCAAGTCAGTATTTGACTCGTTTCCCAACGCGGTCTCTAGGTCCTGGAGCTCATCAATACAGCTAGTCATTGTAAGGACGTTGTCCCTTACAGATGACCCGTCAGCTAACCTCGCTTGAATTAATTCGTTCGAGGTTTCATATCTAGTGATATGAGATTGCTCTCCATATAAATCTTTATTATGGAGAAAGGTGGAAACTAAGTCCATCTTCTCGTGCTGCTTCTGGTATACACCATCAACTGAAGCTAACACGAAGTACTTAGCTTTCGCTTTATCTTTTTCCCTTGTCTGACGGATATCCATATCCGCGACAGTGGAAACTGGACCTGAGACGGCGGGATCTTGAGTAGTAATAGGGTGGTCCAGCTTGTCATAGCCAATGGACATCTGGACAGACCTATGCCAGTCATATAAGTCAGATTCAGTCAATTTGTTATCTAGATGCAACCTATGTGTGGTCACAAGGTCGCTTCAATTTAAGAGAGAGAAGAAGATACTATTAGCATGATGCTCTTGCAAGTTTAGAGTGGTTTAATTTATCTAAACAGGATGGCTCCCACTGTTTCTCGAATCCCTCCTCAAACCATAAAAGAAGAATTAGCCAGGACAATTCTCACCGTACAATACTTGCTTAACCGTTCAGCCAGGCCAGTGTCGATATTTCGAGGGAGATTTTCCAACGCTTTCGCGAAGTTTCTTAATTAAATAACCTCTTTTCTCTGGGGGCGTAACCCCGCTGACACCTTTCTTGGCACCTACTTGGTTTATAGCATTGATCGTTAAGTGACGAATCTCCTGATAAGTAGCATGTACTCACAGCAGGATCGGGATCCAAAATATCATCGTATGATAATGTTGAAGGAATCCTACCAACATTCATCAAACTCCAAAATGGTATGATGTCTCTGCAAATTTCAGTTTATTTAGAAATTCCCGATATGGATTTTTTCCCCATGCTCTTATGACCTTGACTTTGGCCAAACAAATCATAAGTCACATGTCAAGTTCTACCCGTCATTTTCCAGGTTAATTTGAACCCACCCGTACATACCCTTGACTTTGGCCAAACAAGGTAGTACGACTGTCCCAAACCAACGCATCTATCTATGCTACATATGAATATCCAATAGCTACCAAACACTGTGCCTTGACTTTGGCCAAACAAACACAGCTTGAATACTATTGGATACCCAAATGAAATGACTGAGGGCTATGAATGGTTTTGGCAAAACCGTGAACGTAGTGAACTTGATATATCGAAGGAACCTGATACTTTTTAAAAGGAGTGGTTAAAGCTCCACAATTAAAAAATTCTGCTCTTTTAAAATAACCGAGTGGTTTCTTTTAAATTTGTTCCAACGATTAAACTTTGGTTTATTTTCTTTGCATTATAATAATGCGTCCCATCATTTAACCTATCATTGCAGAAAACAACGAAAATACCACGTCCTCTTATGCCATCCGCCTTCGCCACGGGGTCCCGTCATCACCCGTTAGGTTACTTAACTAATGACAGAGCGGGGGCTGGGATAGCGCGGGTGTAAAACATAAGTGACGTCTAAATAGCTATCATATATAGATATTATACATTCGCCAGACGCAATAATAGGCATTCCAGAACACAGATAAACAATATTAGATTTGCAAGCAATCCGCATTTCTTTTGAGCCTGCAATGAAAGACAGATTACACAGTTGTGATGAATAGCCATTACCCCACCCCAGACCTCTACGGGTACGGCAAACTACCCGCCAAGTACCAGAAGTGAAGCGGTCTGCCTCAACACTTCAAAATACCCGGTAGTTTGTGCATCCCACCTTGGGTCTATCCTAGAAGCAAAAACAGTAAAAAGAAATAATACAACGGTGGCTACAACCGCAACCTAAATGTGCCCCGCAAAATAATATTACAACTTATTACATTTACATCAAATGAATTAATTAATAACCCATCACATAACCCCGGCTATACATCACAACAGTCCAACACTGTTCATATACACAAACAGATAAAATCCATTACAGAAATGTGCAACCCCCTGCCAACCGACATACTAACAGTTAGGGGAGGTTTACGAACACATTATACAAACACAGATATAATCCAACAAGCAAATACCGTATAATTTCGATCGATTAAACACATTTAATTTTGCTCCAATACTTCTCTGTAAATCTGAAACCTGAGAAAAAATTAAAAAATTCCAGAAAATACCAAATATCACAGAGGACCCACACAGGAAAATTGGGCTGATGAATCGTCCAAAGCACGGCGGAATCGCGGCGGATCGGTGGGATCGGCCGCGGTTCCGCGGCGCTTTGGCCGATTCATGAGCCCAAATTTCTTGGGTGTTCTTATACTATCATTTAAGGCTTTCTGAAGGTCCCTGAAAAATTTTTGGACCTCATTTAAAAATCGACAGAAAACTCATGATATCGGGGTTTTCCGGTTTGTTTTTTCCGTTCGAAATTCTTACAATTTTGCAAGTGAGTTATTTATTGTTTAGCGAGGCTCTGATACCACTGTAAGTCGATGTGCAACACCCCACGACTTACGGGGAGGCGGAAATATGAAAAACGATCTTGTTCTTTGCTTAAACATCGACTAACCGCATGAATCGAAGCTAAACGATAACTAACAACTATCATAGAAGTTCTAAACTCCTATGTGAAGTGATTATACCTCAAGAACCGTGTCCTTCGGGTCTTCATCGCTGTCCTCCACTCCTCGTAGGCTCCTTGGAATATCGGCAACTTCACGGCCTCCTCAAATCAAAGACGATCCACCCGAAAGCCTCTACGCCAAGCTTAATCTCAAACTTGAGATAACTAGGTTGCTTAAAGTGCTAATCTAAGCTACCTAGAGGATATAGAGTGAGGTTATGGATGTTTTAGTCTATCTAACCCTTGATCTCAACACATGAGAGGTTAGGGTTAGGGTTTCAAGAGAGAGTGAGCTTGAGGAGAGAGAATGTGAGAATGATAATTAAAAGAATAATGAACTCATATGAATATATCAACCATAACAATAAATCAAATAAATAATATAAATGATTTATCATCATGGTTAGATTCATTCATCTAGTGTGATTCATCATATGACTCACTAACTCATTAATGAATCATTTAACACAAAACATGAATCACACAAATGAGTCATTAAGCAATTAATGCTCATGCCACCTTAACCCGTTAGTCACCACTCTTCTAGAACCTTCCCGACAAATTACGAGAACGCCCCTCCAATCCGTGAAAACACGGAAAAACTTTAGGCTGTATAAATCCAATAACCCGATACTAGAATCTGGCTTAAACCAAAGCCGGCTCGTAAAAACTGTCCGAAAAGTCGTACGTGCGTAAATACACGTACCCACTTGTCGTAAAACCATACGACCTCTATATCGTTTCTGTTAGTTATATGTATGCCCTAGAGGCCATTACTGTACATTGGATGTATATTGTAGTGGATGCTGGGACATATATAGGGAGGACTTTCTTGCTCGACATGATAGTATGCTATCTGGTTTCTCTTTACCTTAACGTGTACACAGATTGTCTCTCTATTACATGTTGGTAAAACCCTTAGGATGTGTACTTGACTACCTGGACTATGATGCAGATCATACTAGTGGGGACATGGTAGTCCATAAGTACATCCTTGAAAGTCCCTAGTCGTGGGTGTATCGAGATAGGGAATCGATATACCAGAATAGACTAGCGTGTACCTTCTCGACCCATACAGATGGGCGATGGATGATCCCATATCTATCGGTGTTTGACATCAGAGATGATATACGGGTGCTCAGTAGAGACTGGGTACACTGGACGGACTCGCCGAGAACTCCCAGATGGTATTATACCTTACGTCAGATGGCAGTTCTCTGGTGACACTGGTACAGAGTAGTCTGTTGACCCTAGATCGTCATAGAGTCTTGTGTGGTTCCCACTGTGCTTTGATTTCCATCTTACCACGTCTAAGAGGGCATGCAAAACGGTGGTTTTTGGGTACAGTCCCGAGTCACATGGAGGCAATGAGCGATAGGAGGGGATTCGTCTCTCCCGGTATAGGGGGTTGATGTTGCGCTGTGTTCGATTGGCTATAACAGGAAATCTCTGGCCAGGGTTGCTGAGATTTACTGGTAAGTGTTACCAGTAGTTTCTCGAATTGTTATAGACCTCATATCGACACGACTTATCGAGCTATTGGGGTCTGACGTTTACCACCCCTAGGCAAGATATGCGACATATCAGACGACGAGACCGGACTGTACGGTAGTGTTACTGGTTGGATTCAATGGAGTGAGAGCGGGCTTGCTCGTCGATCTTCTGATCGCTCAATACCCGGGTGGCCGTTACGTTTAGCAGACCGCTTGCGACTTGTGGGTGTTTGATATGATCATCACCTGCTGCCGGCGTATTGACGAGTCTTTAGAATCCTACACAGAGGTTTCCTGGCTCAAGCAAAACGAAATAGGAGCGCATATAAGATATGTGCGGGACCGAGAATAATACCAGTATGTGATACTGTATTCGATTCTCGCGATTTGTAACATTGATCGGTTTTATGCGTTATAGCCGGGTTATCAGATCAAGTATTGATTCGATAAGTTGTTACTATTGATATTAGTCGGTTATATGCGATATGACCGGGTCGTTAAATCAAGTGTTGATTTAATGATTTAATGTATAATTATATATTTGATATATCACTTTACATTAACTAATATAGGTTCACTTAAAAAGGATTTTCTCACTTGATGTGCACATTGTATATATGATATACTTTTGTGCATTTGATTGTATCATGTTTGATGATACATGTTAACTTGGTTAAGTGTAAAGATTAAACCATGGTTAAGTTAATGATTAGGGTTTTGCTTTTCTTTCTTATTTATTTATTTATTTATTATGGAAAGAATAAAGAGAAAATGGTGGCTTTCTTTGTTTGTAGTTGAATCTTCATGAAGGTTTGAATTTCTAACCATTTTGTCTTCATGCTTAACCCTAACCATTTAAACAAACCATGGTCTATTCTCTACACTTAACTAGGGTTAGGATATGATAAGTATTCATATTATTTATCCTTTTTCAATATACTTATGATATTCATTTTCTTTCTTCTTCTTCTTCATGAGCAAGGAAGAAAGCTTTCTACCAACAATGGTGGAATGTGAAAATGAGTGAGAAATCCAATTCTAAAGTGAACCCACTTCCTATTTCTTCATCCTCTACCTCTTGCCAAGTAGCATAGGGTGTTTTCTTCACAAGTTTCATGACTTGGTGAAGTGGGAGCTTGATCTTGTGATGCCTCGACGTAGATCATCTTCGGCACGAAACCGACGACCTTGCCCGCCCATTTCTCCGATGAAGCCGACGCTAGAGCCCGTGATTCGATTTGGACATCGGAGAGGACTTCATCACGGAGCTATGGAGGTGGAGGACCGGATCTACAAAGGTTGTATTTCCGTTCTCTTAGTAAAGTAGTTTACCAGTTCATGTTTCGCTTAAAAATCTAGTTAACGATCTAGTCTAGGGTTTCTCGGCACCGCAATTTTTCAAATTGGCATGGTTGATGCCTTGTGAGGCCTTCTTGGTGTGCCTAGGAACCTTTCATTGGTATCAGAGCCTAGCTAGAGCCTTAGGCGAAGTCTAGACGGAGTTTGAAGTCCGATCGACCCGAAACCCCAACTCAAAACGGCTCTCTGGACTTTTTCTGAATTTGTGGATTTTTGAGTATTAAAAATATGCAGAAAACTAAGAAGGAGATTCTAAGAATTACTGTACAAAACGGGACTCATGATTCCTCTAAAGCGCGGCGGAACCACGGCATAAGCATGGCTTATGCGGCGGTTCCGCGGTCAACAAGTCTCATCAGTCAACGATTTTGGCACAGTAACTTCTTTATTTTAATGCTGAGTTTTCTGGGAATTTTTAATATTTATTCAAGAGTTGGATTTTCTGGGGTTGTTTTGGGGATTCGGTGTTTCGATCGGAGTATCAGATTTTGTCTATGTGGCTTTCCGGATAAATTTTAGAATATGTTAAAAAGTTCGACCGGATATAAATACCCAATTTTTCCCCTGTCGGGAAATTTCCAAGTGTTGGATTTTTCCGTAGTTTAAAGACGTTCTAAGTAGTGCAAGTAACTCGATGGACCCTCTAGAAGACAACAAACCTTAACTCGATTATGTGACCGTCTTGAACTGCCCTTTGAACCTTCGGGTTTGGGGCAGTACGGCGTGCCACATGTGAGGCATTGGCTTGACCCTTCTACGGCTGGACCGTTGGTACTGAGGCACGAACTGAATGTTTTTAGACTTGTTTCATGTGTTGATCTGTATCGGGAAAACTTGGGTGTTCGATTGTTCGATCGGAAAGTTTGACATTTTCTATTTATCCGGAATGGGATACAATAATTGGAATTCACAAGAAGTTATGAGATAACTGAATGAATGTTATAAACATAGCAGTTTAGTCTCACTTGATCGGTTGCCACGGAATTTTGATGTGATCAAAAGTCCGTCGCAATCACGTAGCGTACGCGGATACTCGCCGGGTAAACTTAATAGACAGCTTCGCCCTATAGCCCCGACCAAGTGACTGTAGGAGAACCCCGTCGCCGAAAGCATCCGTTCGGGTGCTCCCGGTAGCGGTGTTCCGCCTTGTTGCTCTTCGTCGACGGCATCGGGGGTGCGACCGTCTACTAAAGTTTACGATGAGCATTCGATCAGGATGTCGGGAATCTTGTTGAATTACCCGACTTGAATATTGAAAAGTGTTTTCGATTTGAGACTAAAATGCGGGGTTTATAATTGTTAGGCATGCGATGTCTAAGGTATTCATTTAATTAGGCATGCGATGTCTAAAGAGATTGCGGATTCCAACCGTTGTAGTTTTACACTTTCTTTTCTGTGATCGTAAGTGTAATATGCGATATCGCCGGTTTCGTTGCTATATGTCAACGACAATTGGGATGAACATATTTACTTACGTTGATGACATGTGATGTTATGTGTTGCTGGATATGTTATATTGGATCGTCGTGTTTGAATAGCCGGGGGTTTTTATGTGAGATGAGTGTTTTTCATTTTCATTCATGTAAAAACTTGTATGTAATATTCTTTTATTAGGGCACTTCCAGGTTGCGGAAGTTGTCACCTTTTGTATATTATTTACTTTTCCGCACTAGGATAGACCCAAGGAGGAGGGCACAAGTAACCGGGTTCTGGAGTCCAGTGGGAGACCAACTCGAGGAGTCGAGTCCGGGTCTCCTAACTCTAGAATTGGTAGGGTTGCTTGCCGCTCTCATTGGGGTCTAGGGGTGTGGGTTTGGCTATTCATCACGACCGTGGAATCCGTGTTCTATACTGGCTCGTATTGAAAACACGGACGTCCTAGTATATCCAATATTTCATATGTTTCTTCTGCTGCGATATCTGTGATGTGATCATGTGATGTATGGTGATAGATACAGTATATAGTATATATGATATATTATATAGGCGTTGTAGGGTTCCTAGGCACTCTAGTGAGGTCTCACAAGGCATCGAACATGCCAATTTCAAAAAATACACGTGCCGAGAGACCCGACTACGGATCGTTTGCTAGAAAACTAGGCGAAACAATAAACTAGTTAACACTTAACTAAGAGATACGGAAATACAACCTTTGTAGATCCGGTTCTCCACCTCCATGGCTCCGTAATGAGGTCCTCTCCGCTGTCCAAAACGAAAACCCGGGCTCAAGCGTCGGCTTCATCGGAGAAGAAGCGGGCTAGGTCATCGACGACATGCCGAAGATGATCTACGTCGAGGCATCACTAGATCAAGCTCCACCTTCACAAAGCCATGAAAACTTGTGAAGGAAACACACTCTACTACTTGGCAAGAGGTAGAGGATGAAGAAATAGGAAGTGGGTAAACTTTAGAATTGGATTTCTCACTCTAATTCATCACTTGCCATTGATGGAGGCAAGCTTTCTTCACTTGAAGAAATGAAGAAGAAGAAGAAGAATATTATGATAAGATTAATTAGAAAAGAAAAGAATAATCATTCTTATCATAAAGGTAACCATGGTAAAGTGTAGAGAGTGAACAAGGGTTAGTGGAGTGGTTAGGGTTAAGCATGAGACAAAAATGGTGACATAGTCAAAGTGTTCATGAAGCTTCATGAAAGATTAAAAGAATGCCACCATTTTTCTCACCCTTTTTCTTTTTCCAAATGAATAACTAAATAATAAATAAATAAAAAAGAAAACAAAACCCTAACCATTCACAACCATGGTTTAATCTTTACACTTAACCAATATAGCATGCATCATCAAACATGATACAAACATGTGCACAAAATCATATCGCATATACAATGCGCACATCCGAGTGAGAAAATCCATTCAAAGTGAACCGATACTAGTTAATGCAAAGTAATATATCAAATATATAATTATACATTAAATCATTAAATCAACACTTGATTCAATGATCCGGTCATGTCGCACATAACCGACTGGTATCAATAGTAACAAATTATCGAATCAACACTTGATCCGATAACCCGGCTATATCGCATATAACCGATCAATGTCACATCGCGAGAATTGAATACAGTATCACATACTGGTATTATTCTCGGTCCCTCATATATCTCATATGCGCTCCTATTTCGTTTCGCTTGAGCCAGGAAACCTCTGTGTAGGACTCTAAAGACTCGTCAATACGCCGGCAGCAGATGATGATCATATCAAACATCCACAAGCCGCAAGCGGTCTGCCAAACGTAACGGCCACCCGGGTATTGAGCGATCAGAAGATCGACGAGCAAGCCCGCTCACACTCCAGTGAATCCAACCAGTAACACTTACCGTACAGTCCGGTCTGATCGTCTGATATGTCGCATATCTTGCCTAGGGGTGGTAAACGTCAGACCCCAATAGCTTGATAAGTCGTGTCGATATGAGGTCTATAACAATTTGAGAAACTACTGGTAACACTTACCAGTAAATCTCAGCAACCCTGGCCAGGGATTTCCTGTTATAGCCAATCGAACACAGCGCAACATCAACTCCCTATACCGGGAGAGACGAATCCCTTCCTATCGCTCATTGCCTCCATGTGACTCGGGACTGTACCCAAAAACCACCGTTTTGCACGCCCTCTTGGACGTGGTAAGATGGAAATCAAAGCACAGTGGGAACCACACAAGACTCTATGACGATCTCGGGTCAACAGACTACTCTGTACCAGTGTCACCAGAGAACTGCCATCTGACGTGAGGTATAATACAATCTGGGAGTTCTCGGCGAGTCCGTCCAGTGTACCCAGTCTCTACTGAGCAACCGTATATCATCTCTGATGTCAAACACCAATGGATATGGGATCATCCATCGCCCATCTGTATGGGTCGAGAAGGTATACGCTAGTCTACTCTGGTATATCGATGCCCCGTCTCGATACACCCACGACTAGGGACCTTGAAGGATGTACTTATAGACTACCATGTCCCCACTGGTATGATCCACATCATAGTCCAGGTAATCAAGTACACATCCTAAGGGCTTTACCAACATGTAACAGAGAGGCAATAAGTATACAAGTTAAGGTAAAGAGTAACCAGATAGAATACTATCATGTCGAGCAAGAAAGTCCTCCCTATATACGTCCCAGCATCCACTACAATATACATCCTATGTACAGTAATGGCCTCTAGGGCATACATATAACTAACAGGCGTTACTTATGTTTTACACCCGCGCTAGCCCTGCCCTGCTCTGCCGTTAGTTACCTAACCTAACGGTGCATGAGGGGACATCGAGGCGAATGCGGATGGCATAAGCGTACGTCGTATTTATCTGTGATGTTTAGGTACTTAAATGATGGGACTTCATTAATATGATTAATGAAATAAAAGAAACCTAAGATGTTGTAGAATCGAATTTCAAAATAAAACAGGTAGCTACAGTTCTTGCTTTGCACAGAGGTATATGTGATATATCCTGCACCTTATTCGATAAGGAAAGGACCGAGATCCCTTCATCGGGAGTGCCTCATTTAGCAATAACTGGCAGATGCTACACCCCTCGGTTTGTCTTTTGATTGCTTTTAAGTGTTTTTGCTTTGCACAGTGATATATATGATATATCCCGCACCTCATTCGACGGGAAAAGGACCGACGATCCCTTCACCGGGAGTGACTCCTTTAGCAAAACTAGAAAAGCCTCAAAAGCACTCCATTTTAAAATCATTTGATTCTACAACGATATCAAGTTCATTACGCAATAGGCTTTCTTAAAAGCCTGTCGTAGCCCTCCGTCATTTCAGATAAGTCCTGTTTAGTATTCGTGCTGCGTTTGTTGACCTTGTCAAGGCGCAGTGTGCGGTAGCTAACCAGTATTTATCTGCTTATGCATATGATGCAGATTGGGTTAGGGTAGTCGTGCGGCCTTGTTGACCTTGTCAAGGGTCGTGCGGGTGGGTTTGATTCAATCAAGAAATGACGGCTTGAACTTGACTTGCGGTCTATGGTTTGTTGACCTTGTCAAGGTCATAAATCGTTCGGGGCAAAATATTATCGGGAATTTCAAGTGTTGAAATTTGCAATGAGATTGCATACCTTCTATGAGATAGTTGGATCCCGATACCCGCTGCGAGTAATTGTTACTCCTGGAAGAGTTTTACACATTACAATTAGCCGATCAAGTAGGTGTCTAGAAAGGTGTCAACGGGGTTACGCCTCTGGGAAAACGAGGTTTACATTAATTAGGTTCGTGCGAAAGCACGGGGGACCTCCCTCAAAGTACCGACACTGGCCTGGCTGAAAGATTGGTGAACTTGTAGTGTGTAATTAATCCCGGCTAGTCTTTCCTTTTAGGGTTTGAAGGAAGATTTGATAAAAAGTAGTGGGAGCCATCCTGATTAGATAAAATAATAACCAATCTATTCTTGCAAGAGCGCACGCTGAGTGTTTTCTTCTCTCTCTCTCCAGGTAGCGACCATATCACGCCTTAATCAAGATAATAATACGGATTATTGACCGAACCCGCTTGTTATACTGAGCTGTGGAACGTTGGTCCCACTCCAACTTATAATTGTTATAAGACAGAGCAGGAAATAGGGGAATACCAAGATTCCCATGCCGCCCAAACGAAGAGAGTGCATGCTGATGCATCATCTTCGGGTGTGTTCATTACAAAGAACTGTTTCTCTGTACCCTCTACGTCCTGGGTATGTGATACCAGATCAGGATCCCAGATATGTAATCTGTTACATAGGGCTACAGATAGGTAGAGAACTGAGAATGGGTGATAAGTTTCATGAGACAGAAAACGGGGCAAGTGTTGCAGCCAAGTCTGTTGGTCACTGTCACCCTGTATTGTAATACATTGATTCTGAACGAATGTTATTAGATACCGAACCTGATATACAAAATCATATCAGTCTCTTTATTAGTAAAGAAATGGTAAAATTCTGTATTGTTGGATAATGTTTTGAACATTTCCTATATCAAAAGTTGATCGGTTCAGGCACGTTATCTAAAAGCATTAATGTTCTAAATCAAACTACAGTTCTTAGTATACGGAACACACACAAGAGGAAGAGTTCAGAAATGAACGGATCCTTCTTGAGGTATTGTAGACTAGGTCATATCGATGCGACCCGACTAGCTAAGTTACATTTAGATGCATATTTAAATCTGTTTGAATTTACATCTTGTGAAACTTGCCAGTCATGTCACAGAGATAAGATGACCATAGCTCCGTTTACAGGAATGGATATCATCTACTGAGCACCCGTATATCATCTCTGATGTCAAACACCAATGGATATGGGATCATCCATCGCCCATCTGTATGGGTCGAGAAGGTATACGCTAGTCTACTCTGGTATATCGATGCCCCGTCTCGATACACCCACGACTAGGGACCTTGAAGGATGTACTTATAGACTACCATGTCCCCACTGGTATGATCCGCATCATAGTCCAGGTAATCAAGTACACATCCTAAGGGCTTTACCAACATGTAACAGAGAGGCAATAAGTATACAAGTTAAGGTAAAGAGTAACCAGATAGCATACTATCATATCGAGCAAGAAAGTCCTCCCTATATACGTCCCAGCATCCACTACAATATACATCCTATGTACAGTAATGGCCTCTAGGGCATACATATAACTAACAATCTCCCACTTGCACTAGGGCCATCTGTAGCAGTGGTTGTAGCATCTCATACTCTACCATCCCATAAAAGTCTCTCTCTGGGAATAGGCCTTCGTGAGTAGATCCGCTGCGTTATCCTCTAAGTCTGCTCTCCTTGCCTCTGTCATCCTGGAGATCAACCATCTCCATGATCAGGTGATACTGTCTTAGAATAAGTCTGGATCACTGATAGGACCGGCGTTCCTTGGCATAAGCCACAACTCCATTGTCTTACAATGGTAGGAACGTAGTTCATCTCATGAACTAATATACACCTAAACATCCTCTTTGGTAGCATCTTAAGTAGCGATGTATCCAGCCTTTATCGTCTAGTATGTCATGGTATCTAGCTTGGAACTTTTCCAACATACCGTCCCTTTACTGAGGGTAAAGACAATGCCTGCGACTGACATTCAGTCGTCTTTATCACTCTGGAACACTTCCAGTGATTCTCCCCAGGATCGATTGATACCATCTCACTACTTCTAGTGAGTATCCTAACATCCAATTAAATCTATCTCATAGATCCAAAACTCAGGATTTAGGAGGTATCACTCTGATCCTACACGGAGAATCTTTGTGATAAACGGAGATTGATCGAGTGTAGCATAAGAAACTCCTTTCTTATCAAGAGTATGTCATCCACGTACTCTACGAGGATCACCACCATACTCCCTACTACCTTTTTGTTTATACAAGGTTCATCTACCATTTTGATGATGTCAACTTCTTTGACTACTTCATCAAAACAGATGTTCCAACTCCGCGATGCCTGCTTTATCACATAAAACATCTTGCACGCGTTTCCGCTGCTCCCACTGTCTACGAGGCCCTCTGGCTGTGTACTTATAGACGCTCTCTTCCAAATCATCATTTTAGAAGAGCTGTCATGACACCCAACCACCAGATATCGTAGTCATGGTATGTAGCCGTGGCAAGTAGGATCTGGATGGACTTAAGCATAGGTACTGGAAAAGGTTTCATCATTATCCACGTCTGGTCAATGACGAAAACCTTTAACAAGTCTAGCTTTGAAAGTCTCAACTTTTCCATTTACACCAAGTAATCTTCTCAAGATATACTTGCTCCTGATGGGGATTTAACCCTTCAGATATAGCAACCAAAGTCCATACTATGTTGGTGTATAAGGATTCCATCTCAGATCGCTAAGCATCCAGCCATTCTTACAGAGTCTTACTCCTGATGGTCAGCTCGAAGTTAGTTGGGTCATCATCTCATGATGCAATCCTTGCTCCCACTGTCATAGAGAAACCGAAGTATCTCTCAGGTGGGTGAGGAACCCTACTAGATCGGCGGAGAGGCTGAGGTTCGTTGGAATCTACTGAATCCTTCGGTTCTACCAAATCATCAACTCCAGTTTGTATAGCTGGAACGTTTCCAGTTCTACATAACAGACGTTGCCTCGAGCTTGTCCGGATTTTGCTTTTAGACATAGGCCGGACAACCCTAAATCTTAACTAACTTAAGATATGGGCTCTTCCCATTCCATATCACATATGAAGCGGTAGGCAACTGATTTGATTGGAACCCTATTCAATAGGTATGCAGCTTCTCAAGTGCATAACTCCCAAAAGAAAATAGGTAACTCAGTAGTACTCATCATAGAGCACACCTTATCATATAGGGTGTGATTGCTCCGCCCTGATATACCATCGTGCTATGGTGTATCTAGAGGAGTAATGCTGAGAGAGAATCTCATTCTCCTTTAGAATAGTCCAGGAATTCCATGCACAAGTATTCTCCTCCTCGATCACATCAAAGGACATAATACTTATACCCATATTTTGGTTCTCTACTTCTTTCTTATATTCTGTGAATATCTCAAAAGGTTCGGACTTGTGTTTCAACAGGAACATATGTCTGAATCTCGAGAGATTATCAGAGAATGTAATGAAGTACAAAGAACCGGTCTTGGCATGTGCAGACTGGGGACCTACATACATCAAACATGTATCATCCCAAGAGTTCACTAACTCTTTCTCTGCTTCCAATAAACAGGGTTGTGGTCATCTTATCTTTGTGACATGACTGGTGAGTTTCATAAGATGTAAATTCAAACTAATTTAAATATGCATCTTTATGTAACTCCAGCCAGTCGGGTCGCATTGATATGACCTAGTCTCAATACCTGAAGAAGGATTCGTTCATTTCTGAACTCTTCCTCTTGTGTGTTTCATATACTAAGAACTGTAGTTTGATTTAGAACATCAATGCTTTTAGATAACGTGCCTGAAACGATCAACTTTTGATATAGGAAATGTTCAAAACATTATCCAACAATACAAAATTTTATCATTTCTTTACTAATAAAGAGATTGATATGATTTTGTATATCAGGTTCGGTATCTAATAACATTCGTTCAGAATCAATGTATTACTATACAGGGTGACAGTGACCAACAGACTTGGCTGCAACTCTTGCCCCGTTTTCTGCCTCATGAAACTTATCACCCGTTCTCAGTTTTTCTACCCTTTTGTAGCCCTATGTAACATCTTACATATCTGGGATCCTGATCCGGTATCAAATACCCAGGATACGGAGGATACTGAGAAACAGTTCTTTGTAATGAACATACCCGAAGATGATGCATCAACATGCACTCTCTTCGTTTGGGCGGCACGGGAAATCTGGTATTCCCCAATTTCCTGCTCTGTCTTATAACAATTATAAGTTGGAGCGGGACCAACGTTCCCCAGCTCAGTATAACAAGCGGGTTCGGTCAATAATCCGTTTTATTATCTTGATTAAGGCGTGATATGGTCGCTACCAGGAGAGAGAGAGAAGAAAACACTCAGCGTGCGCTCTTGCAAGAATAGATTCATTTTATTTTATCTAATCAGGATGGCTCCCACTGCTTTTTATCAAATCTTCCTTCAAACCCTAAAAGGAAAGACTAGCCGGGATTAATTACACACTACAAATTCGCCAATCTTTCAGCCAGGCCAGTGTCGGTACTTTGAGGGAGGTCCCCCGTGCTTTCGCACGAACCTAATTAATGTAAACCTCGTTTTCCCAGAGGCGTAACCCCGTTGACACCTTTCTAGACACCTACTTGATCGGCTAATTATAATGTATAAAACTCTCCCAGGAGTAACTCTTACCCGCAGCGGGTATCGGGATCCAACTATCTCATAGAAGGTATGCAATCTCATTGCAAATTTCAACACTTGAAATTCCCGATAATATTTTGCCCCTAGCACCCTATGACCTTGACGGAGGTCAACAAACCATAGGCTACTAGTCAAGTTCAACCCGTCATTTCCTGATTGAATTAAACCCACCCGCACGACCCTTGACGCAGGTCAACAGGGCCGCACGACTACCCTAATCCAATCTGCATCATATGCATAAGCAGATAAATACTAGTTAGCTACCGCACACTACGCCTTGACGGAGGTCAACAAACGTAGCACGAATACTAAATAGGACTTATCTGAAATGACGGAGGGCTACGACAGGTTTTTCTGAAAACCTATTGCGTAATGAACTTGATATCGTTGTAGGATCGAATGATTTAAAAAATGGAGTGCTTTTGAGGCTTTTCTAGTTTTGCTAAAGGAGTCACTCCCGGTGAAGGGATCGTCGGTCCTTTCCTCATCGAATGAGGTGCGGGATATATCATATATATCACTGTGCAAAGCAAAAACTCTTAAAAGAAATCAAAAGACAAACCGAATGTGTAGCATCTGCCAATTATTGCTAAAGGAGTCACTCCCGGTGAAGGGATCTCGGTCCTTTCCTCATCGAATAAGGTGCAGGATATATCATATATATCACTGTGCAAAGCAAGAACTGTAGCTACCTGTTTTATTTTGAAATTCAATTCTACAACATCTTAAGTTTCTTTTATTTCATTAATCACATTAATGAAGTCCCATCATTTAAGTACCTAATCATCACAGATAAATACGACGTACACTTATGTCATCCGCATTCGCCTCGATGTCCCCTCGTGCACCGTTAGGTTAGGTAACTAACGGCAGAGCAGGGCAGGGCTAGCACGGGTGTAAAACATAAGTAACGTCTATATAATATATCATATATACTATATACTGTATCTATCACAGAACATCACATGATCTCATCACAGATATCGCAGCAGAAGAATCATATGAAATAATGGATATACTAGGACGTCCGTGTTTTCAATACGAGCCAGTATAAAACACGGATTCCACGGTCGCGATGAATAGCCAAACCCATACCCCTAGACCCTTACGAGAGCGGCAAGCAACCCTACAAATTCTAGAGTTAGGAGACCCGGCCTCGACTCCTCGAGTTGGTCTCCCACTGGACTCCAGAACCCGGTTACTTGTGCCCTCCTCCTTGGGTCTATCCTAGTGCGGAAAAGTAAATAATATACAAAGGGTGACTACTTCCGCAACCTGGAAGTGCCCCAATAAAAGAATATTACATACAAGTTTTTACATGAATGAAAATGAAAAAACACTCATCTTACATAAAAACCCCCGGCTATTCAAACGCAACGATCCAATATAACATATCCAGCAACACATAACATCACATGTCATCAACGTAAGTAAATATGCGCATCCCAATTGTCGTTGACATATAGCAACGAAACCGGCGATATCACATATTACACTTACGGTCACAGAAAAGAAAGTGTAAAACTACAACAGTTGGAATCCGCAACCTCCTCAGACATTGCATGCCTGAGCAAAGGAATTCTTTAGACATCGCATGCCTAACAATTATAAACCCCGCATTTTAGTCTCAAAATTGAAAACACTTTTCAATATCAAGTCGGGCAATTCAACAGGATTCCCGACATCCTGATCGAATGCTCGTCGCAAACTTCAGTAGACGGCCGCACCCCTGATACCGTCAACGAAGTGCACCAAGGCGGAACACCGCTACCGCGAGCACCCGGACGGATGCTTTCGGCGACGGGGTTCTCCTACAGTCACTTGGTCGGGGCTATGGAGTGAGGCTGTCTATTAAGTTTACCCGGCGAGTATCCGCGTACTCTACGTGATTGCGACGGACTTTTGATCACATCAAAATTCCGTGGCAACCGATCAAGTGAGACTAAAGTGCTATGTTTATAACATTCATTCAGTTATCACATAACTATTTGTGAATTCCAATTATTGTATCACATTCCGGATAAATAGAAAATGTTAAACTTTCCGATCGAATAATCGAACACCCAAGTTTTCCTGATACAGATCAACACATGAAACAAGTCTAAAAACATTCAGTTCGTGCCTCAGTACCAACGGTCCAGCCGTAGAAGGGTCAAGCCAACGCCTCACATGTGGCACGCCGTACTGCCCCAAACCCGAAGGTTCAAAAGGCAGTTCAAGACGGTCACATAATCGAGTTAAGGTTTGTTGTCTTCTAGAGGGTCCATCGAGTTACTTGCACTACTTAGAACGTCTTTAAACTACGGAAAAATCCAACACTTGGAAATTTCCCGACAGGGGAAAAATTGGGTATTTATATCCGGTCGAACTTTTTAACATATTCTAAAATTTATCCGGAAAACCACACTGACAAAATTTGATAATCCGATCGAATCTTTGATTCCCAATACAACCCCAAAATACTCAACTGTTTACTGCATATTAAAAATTCCCAGAAAACTCAGCATATTAAAATAGGAATTACTGTGCAAACAGGAGTCAACAAGTCAACAATATGGCCGCGGAACCGCCGCGCCACGTGTGCTGAGGCCGCGGTTCCGCGGCGTTATGACGGAGTTAAGTCTCCGTTTTTCACAGTAATTCATAAAAATCCCTGCTTAATTTTCTGCATATTTTTAATGTTGAAAAATCCCAGATTTTAGAAAAAGGACAGAGAGCATTTTTGAGTTGGGTTTCGGGTTCGTTCGGGTTTCAAATTCCGTCTAGACTTCGCCTAAGGCTCTAGCTAGGCTCTGATACCACTGTAGGGTTCCTAGGCACTCTAGTGAGGTCTCACAAGGCATCGAACATGCCAATTTCAAAAAATACACGTGCCGAGAGACCCGACTACGGATCGTTTGCTAGAAAACTTGGCGAAACAATAAACTAGTTAACACTTAACTAAGAGATACGGAAATACAACCTTTGTAGATCCGGTTCTCCACCTCAGCGGCTCCGTAATGAGGTCCTCTCCGCTGTCCAAAACGAAAACCCGGGCTCAAGCGTCGGCTTCATCGGAGAAGAAGCGGGCTAGGTCATCAACGACATGCCGAAGATGATCTACGTCGAGGCATCACTAGATCAAGCTCCACCTTCACAAAGCCATGAAAACTTGTGAAGGAAACACACTCTACTACTTGGCAAGAGGTAGAGGATGAAGAAATAGGAAGTGGGTAAACTTTAGAATTGGATTTCTCACTCTAATTCATCACTTGCCATTGATGGAGGCAAGCTTTCTTCACTTGAAGAAATGAAGAAGAAGAAGAATATTATGATAAGATTAATTAGAAAAGAAAAGAATAATCATTCTTATCATAAAGGTAACCATGGTAAAGTGTAGAGAGTGAACAAGGGTTAGTGGAGTGGTTAGGGTTAAGCATGAGACAAAAATGGTGACATAGTCAAAGTGTTCATGAAGCTTCATGAAAGATTAAAAGAATGCCACCATTTTTCTCACCCTTTTTCTTTTTCCAAATGAATAACTAAATAATAAATAAATAAAAAAGAAAACAAAACCCTAACCATTCACAACCATGGTTTAACCTTTACACTTAACCAATATAGCATGCATCATCAAACATGATACAAACATGTGCACAAAATCATATCGCATATACAATGCGCACATCCGAGTGAGAAAATACATTCAAAGTGAACCGATACTAGTTAATGCAAAATAATATATCAAATATATAATTATACATTAAATCATTAAATCAACACTTGATTCAATGATCCGGTCATGTCGCACATAACTGACTGGTATCAATAGTAACAACTTATCGAATCAACACTTGATCCGATAACCCGGCTATATCGCATATAACCGATCAATGTCACATCGCGAGAATTGAATACAGTATCACATACTGGTATTATTCTCGGTCCCGCACATATCTCATATGCGCTCCTATTTCGTTTCGCTTGAGCCAGGAAACCTCTGTGTAGGACTCTAAAGACTCGTCAATACGCCGGCAGCAGATGATGATCATATCAAACATCCACAAGCCGCAAGCGGTCTGCCAAACGTAACGGCCACCCGGGTATTGAGCGATCAGAAGATCGACGAGCAAGCCCGCTCACACTCCAGTGAATCCAACCAGTAACACTTACCGTACAGTCCGGTCTGATCGTCTGATATGTCGCATATCTTGCCTAGGGGTGGTAAACGTCAGACCCCAATAGCTTGATAAGTCGTGTCGATATGAGGTCTATAACAATTCGAGAAACTACTGGTAACACTTACCAGTAAATCTCAGCAACCCTGGCCAGGGATTTCCTGTTATAGCCAATCGAACACAGCGCAACATCAACTCCCTATACCGGGAGAGACGAATCCCCTCCTATCGCTCATTGCCTCCATGTGACTCGGGACTGTACCCAAAAACCACCGTTTTGCACGCCCTCTTGGACGTGGTAAGATGGAAATCAAAGCACAGTGGGAACCACACAAGACTCTATGACGATCTCGGGTCAACAGACTACTCTGTACCAGTGTCACCAGAGAACTGCCATCTGACGTGAGGTATAATACCATCTGGGAGTTCTCGGCGAGTCCGTCCAGTGTACCCAGTCTCTACTGAGCACCCGTATATCATCTCTGATGTCAAACACCAATGGATATGGGATCATCCATCGCCCATCTGTATGGGTCGAGAAGGTATACACTAGTCTACTCTGGTATATCGATGCCCCGTCTCGATACACCCACGACTAGGGACCTTGAAGGATGTACTTATAGACTACCATGTCCCCAATGGTATGATCCGCATCATAGTCCAGGTAATCAAGTACACATCCTAAGGGCTTTACCAACATGTAATAGAGAGGCAATAAGTATACAAGTTAAGGTAAAGAGTAACCAGATAGCATACTATCATGTCGAGCAAGAAAGTCCTCCCTATATACGTCCCAGCATCCACTACAATATACATCCTATGTACAGTAATGGCCTCTAGGGCATACATATAACTAACAGGCGTTACTTATGTTTTACACCCGCGCTAGCCCTGCCCCGCTCTGCCGTTAGTTACCTAACCTAACGGTGCATGAGGGGACATCGAGGCGAATGCGGATGGCATAAGCGTACGTCGTATTTATCTGTGATATTTAGGTACTTAAATGATGGGACTTCATTAATATGATTAATGAAATAAAAGAAACCTAAGATGTTGTAGAATCGAATTTCAAAATAAAACAGGTAGCTACAGTTCTTGCTTTGCACAGAGGTATATGTGATATATCCTGCACCTTATTCGATAAGGAAAGGACCGAGATCCCTTCATCGGGAGTGCCTCCTTTAGCAATAACTGGCAGATGCTACACCCCTCGGTTTGTCTTTTGATTGCTTTTAAGTGTTTTTGCTTTGCACAGTGATATATATGATATATCCCGCACCTCATTCGACGGGGAAAGGACCGACGATCCCTTCACCGGGAGTGACTCCTTTAGCAAAACTAGAAAAGCCTCAAAAGCACTCCATTTTAAAATCATTTGATTCTACAACGATATCAAGTTCATTACGCAATAGGCTTTCTTAAAAGCCTGTCGTAGCCCTCCGTCATTTCAGATAAGTCCTGTTTAGTATTCGTGCTGCGTTTGTTGACCTTGTCAAGGCGCAGTGTGCGGTAGCTAACCAGTATTTATCTGCTTATGCATATGATGCAGATTGGGTTAGGGTAGTCGTGCGGCCTTGTTGACCTTGTCAAGGGTCGTGCGGGTGGGTTTGATTCAATCAAGAAATGACGGCTTGAACTTGACTTGCGGTCTATGGTTTGTTGACCTTTTCAAGGTCATAGATCGTTCGGGGCAAAATATTATCGGGAATTTCAAGTGTTGAAATTTGCAATGAGATTGCATACCTTCTATGAGATAGTTGGATCCCGATACCCGCTGCGAGTAATTGTTACTCCTGGGAGAGTTTTACACATAACAATTAGCCGATCAAGTAGGTGTCTAGAAAGGTGTCAACGGGGTTACGCCTCTGGGAAAACGAGGTTTACATTAATTAGGTTCGTGCGAAAGCACGGGGGACCTCCCTCAAAGTACCGACACTGGCCTGGCTGAAAGATTGGTGAACTTGTAGTGTGTAATTAATCCCGGCTAGTCTTTCCTTTTAGGGTTTGAAGGAAGATTTGATAAAAAGTAGTGGGAGCCATCCTGATTAGATAAAATAATAACCAATCTATTCTTGCAAGAGCGCACGCTGAGTGTTTTCTTCTCTCTCTCTCCAGGTAGCGACCATATCACGCCTTAATCAAGATAATAATACGGATTATTGACCGAACCCGCTTGTTATACTGAGCTGGGGAACGTTGGTCCCGCTCCAACTTATAATTGTTATAAGACAGAGCAGGAAATAGGGGAATACCAAGATTCCCATGCCGCCCAAACGAAGAGAGTGCATGCTGATGCATCATCTTCGGGTGTGTTCATTACAAAGAACTGTTTCTCTGTACCCTCTACGTCCTGGGTATGTGATACCAGATCAGGATCCCAGATATGTAATCTGTTACATAGGGCTACAGATAGGTAGAGAACTGAGAATGGGTGATAAGTTTCATGAGACAGAAAACGGGGCAAGCGTTGCAGCCAAGTCTGTTGGTCACTGTCACCCTGTATTGTAATACATTGATTCTGAACGAATGTTATTAGATACCGAACCTGATATACAAAATCATATCAGTCTCTTTATTAGTAAAGAAATGGTAAAATTCTGTATTGTTGGATAATGTTTTGAACATTTCCTATATCAAAAGTTGATCGGTTCAGGCACGTTATCTAAAAGCATTAATGTTCTAAATCAAACTACAGTTCTTAGTATACGGAACACACACAAGAGGAAGAGTTCAGAAATGAACGGATCCTTCTTGAGGTATTGTAGACTAGGTCATATCGATGCGACCCGACTAGCTAAGTTACATTTAGATGCATATTTAAATCTGTTTGAATTTACATCTTGTGAAACTTGCCAGTCATGTCACAGAGATAAGATGACCATAGCTCCGTTTACAGGAAACAGAGAAAGAGTTAATGAACTCTTAGGATGATACATGTTGATGTATGTAGGTCCCATGTCTACACATGCCAAGACCGGTTCTTTATACTTCATTACATTCTCTGATGATCTCTTTAGATTCAGACATATGTTCCTGTTGAAACATAAGTCCGAACCTTTTGAGACATTCATAGAATATAAGTTAGAAGTAGAGAACCAAAATACGGGTATAAGTATTATGTCCTTTGATGTGATCAAGGGGGAGAATACTTAAGCACAGAAATCCTGGATTATTCTAAAGGAGAATGAAATTCTCTCTCAGCATTACTCCTCCGTATACACCATAGCACGATGGTATATCGGGGCGGAGCAATCACACCCTATATGATAAGGTGCGCTCTATGATGAGTACTACTGAGTTACCTATTTCCTTTTGGGAGTTATGCACTTATGAAGTTGCATACCTATTGAATAGGGTTCCAATCAAATCAGTTGCCTACCGCTTCATATGTGATATGGAATGGGAAGAGCCCATGTCTTAAGTTAGTTAAGATTAGGGGTTGTCCGGCCTATGTCTAAAAGCAAAATCCGGACAAGCTCGAGGCAAGGTCTGTTATGTAGAACTGGAATGGTTTCAGCTATACAAACTACAGCATTTGATTTGGTAGAACCAAAGGATTCAATAGTAACCAACGAACCTCAGCCTCTCTGCCGATCTAGTAGGGTTCCTCACCCACCTGAGAGATACTTCGGTTCCTCTATGACAGTGGGAGCGAGGAGTGCATCTTGAGATGATGACCCAACTAGTTTCGAGCTGGCCATCAAGAGTGGGACTCTGTAAGAATGGCTGGATGTTTATCGATCTGAGATGGAATCCTTATACACCAACAAAGTATGGACTTTGGTTGCTATATCTGAAGGGTTAAATCCCCATCAGGAGCAAGTATATCTTGAGAAGATTACATGGTGTACATGTGTAACCCTTCGAAAATCGTTTAGGCAGTTTTTCGGTAATCGGCTAATTTTTCGGCTTTTTCCGTAAAAAGTCAAAATAGGTAATTTTCATTGTAGAACTAATTATACAAAATTTAGATAAGATATTACTATAATTTTGTCACTAAAATGTCACTTATAATTTTCTAGTTAAATAAAAAAAAATTCGTAATTAATTATTTTTTTATTATTTTAAGCCTTTTTAAATACAATAAATTAGTGATAAATACAAATTTAATTAGGTAAATTTAATAATTAGGAATATTTATAAGCTAAAATATGGTGTTAATAAAATTGTATCATGACTTGCAAAATTTTGGTTTTAGGGTGGGAAATTTAATGGAAAAATGATGTAAAATAAGGTTTTTTTTGTAAAATGTTGATATGAAAGCATTAAATGAGCACATGGGGTGTTTTTGGACCTAGAAACTTCTCTAAATTTCCCCAGCTCCCCTCCTTCACCTGCTGGCCGAACCCTTGCTGCAGAAATTCCCCATTTCCTCACTTCTTTCTTGCTTCATTTCTTGCTAAAATTCAATAAAAACTCACAAATTTCCATCTCAATTCAAAGCCAAACCCTAATCCACTCTCTCTTCAACCCAAATTAGTTCAAAAAATTGATGAAAGGAGGCTTCTTGGTGACTTGATCATGCTAGGTTTCCACTTGTGAGGTAAAATCCTAAACTAGTTGCTAACTTGTAGTTTAAATATGCTAGAATTGAAATTTGAAGTATTAGTTGAGTAGTAAATGTTTGTTTAGGAAAATCAAGAGAAGGATTTGATTTTAAATTAGGGTTTGTAGCATGGTGGTTGGATTTAAGTTAGGGTTTGGTTATCTAATTGATTGGAGTGGTTAATTGTGTAGTGTTATGCTCGCTAAATCGACAAAATTGCGATGTTTGTATCGAATCGATAAGCAAATTGCTTACTAGATTTTTATAAAAATTAGAATGCGATCAAATTACGTTATGTTAGCGATATAATTAGCTTCGTATAGGACTATTAGAGTGCGCGCGAACGCGGGGTTTCGTCTAGTCGGGTAGTTGTTTTGTCGATTTCCCCGAAATGACGATTCTAGTTAAGGGTTAGCGATTTTCGTGCGTTTTCCCGCGCACCGAGTGCATGCTATGTTTAATTCGAGAGCGTCGATAAATGT
The DNA here is from genome assembly GCA_030015575.1 of Agapanthus africanus. Lineage (NCBI taxonomy): Eukaryota > Viridiplantae > Streptophyta > Magnoliopsida > Asparagales > Amaryllidaceae > Agapanthus > Agapanthus africanus. The sequence continues at coordinate 23,703,886 of JASDDO010000016.1, forward strand.
ATATTGTGACTTGCATCGTTTTAGGTTTTTTAATCTTATGCTTAGTATTGTGCAAATATAGGATCGGTCGGGGAAACGTCGGACACGGCGCGTAAAGGCAAGGCGGTGGTCGGATCAGATTAGCGGGGATTTCAGGTGAGTAGATGTATTCATCTATGGGGGAATCGTCTGGATGGCGCGAGGCGCCCCCTAGTTAGTATTACCCTACTTTTTGCAAAATTTATTTTGTTAGCTAGCTTATCCATTCATGTACACTGCATACCCTTATAGCGAACAGTATATTAAATTGCATGGACATTTATCTATACTTATGCGATATCACTTCGTAGGACACGAACACCATTACCATTGGCATCTGCTGCACGCACACTATTCATGTGACACACACGCCTTTGGTAATTGCCATGCCACGTGCACTATAGAACCTGTTTAACTTAGTAACGCCATTTGCATTCATACATGATATATGGAATTGCATAACATGCATATATATATACCTAGCATTACCATCATATCTACATAGATTTCTAGCCAAAACTCACATCATATACATTGAGATCATAGACATTTATCATATATAACATGTGAACATTATGATTTTCTTGAGGATTTCAGTATTGCTGCGATTTCTGGATTTTTGGGGAAAACCGCAAGAATTTAACAAAAACTTATATTTATCATTTTTAAAACAAAGTTGCGGTTTTCTCGTGATGTATGTGTCGTCCACCATGAGTTTTCATGTTTTCTGTTGCATTTCGAGACCCGATTCGAGGAGTGGATGAACCGTCTCGGGTACATGGTGGGCCCGGTATGGTACCCCGGGGCAAGAAGATCGAGTTGTAGACGATGAGCCTGGCAGGGGAAGACTACCTACCGGTGATGTCTGGCGCGGCGGATATCCGGAGGATACCGACCGTTGTCGTGAGATTTTATGATATGAGCCGATCCGGACTGACGGAGCCCGATATTTGAGACATTGATACAGTGAGATATTGAGACATATATGATTTCATATTTAGTGTCGATGCTTGACACGGGTTTTCAGATGATTTCTCGATGGTACTTAGCTATTATACAGATATTTATTTTCTAAAGTTAAGAATGCAGTACCCTTAGCATTTAAAACACTTAAAGATTTAGTAATGACATTGCATACATGTGCATGCATACTAGAGATATTATATCACATATGGACATACATGTTGTGACGCATTGCGTGCATTCTTACGATTGCCTTATTAGATGTTATATTTACTCACGAGCTGGCAACTCACCCCGGTTGTGCCACAGTGTCTTGCAGGTCGGACCCGTCACCCTTGTAGCGGCGGGCTATCTTATCATCAGCTCCTTTTGCTCAGACTCGCGACATCGCCCGTAGGTGGGTTGCGAGCATATTTTATTTCTTTTGCTCTATCATTGTATCTAGTATTCTCCATCTACCACTTTATATTGTATATGTGACCTAGTGGTGAGACTGAGAGGTTGTACATTTGTGGTTTCTTTTGGGTCGAGCTCACTTGAGCCGGCGTTGTGTTTTCTGATATTTTGCGTTCCTTATACTCTTTTCTTGATATTACTATTATATTGCATGTGGTTGTGATCCGCCTTGGGCGAAGAGCTAGCTTCCGCTTGGGGATGCCATTTTATGATTACAGGTTTATTATCTTGTTGTACCCATTTTGGGGGATAGAAAATACAGGGGAGACTCTGCCGAAATTTTCGAGAATTTTTGATGTTTTTAAAAAGGGATTCTATGCAACTTAATTGATTTAAAACCGTTTTCATTAAAGGTTTTCCTTCACTCTCTGTTGATTTGGTTTAGATTTTTTTCTGGGCTTTGGCTGACTTAGGTCACGTTACGCCTTTAGACGTCTCGTAATCTAAGTGCCAGTCACGTTCCGTACTTTCGGGTCGTGACAAAGTTGGTATCAGAGCTTAGGTTTTACCTTTCTGAGTGTAGGACGACCTTGGTAGATAGAGTAGGTGACTTAAGCCGAGTGGCGTACCGTGGGTATGATCCGTGGCATACTTACGATACGGTACTCCGCCTAAGTAACCTTAGGACATAATTGCTTGTACTTCCTTTCTTGATTCCTTGCATTCCTTGATTCAATTGCAATGTCCTTATCAGTCCTGTTTCTTATTCCATCTTCGATGCCGCCAAAGACTACGAGAGCTCAGCGGGCTGCCGCTAGGGATGAGATTCGAGCGGGCTCGTCTGAGGCGAGGATCGAGCGGGAGGATACGCCTACCCCTCAGGGTCATACTAATCCGCCTTATCCAGACCGTATTTCCAGATTAGAGGCCGGCATGCTAGAGTTGCGACAGATGATGGGATCTTTAGTTGAGTCCAGTCGGGCTCAGAGATCCGAGGACGTTCCTTCCACCGCACAGACCACGATCGTACCTGCTGCACAGATGGTCACTCCTGCTGCTACTACGGAGACTATCCCTGTTTCACTACAGGAGTTCATGAGATTGAGACCTCCAGCTTTTACCGGTACGGATGCGACAGAGGACCCACAGGCATTTCTTGATAGGATGGCTCGGATTTGCCATTCGTTGAGGTGTTCTGAGAATAGATTGGTGGAGTTTGCGAGTTTTCGTCTGGAGGGTCTTGCCCAGACATGGTACGACTCAGTAGAGAGAGGCCAAGCTGCAGGTCTGCCTTCTATGACCTGGGATGAGTTTACAGCTGCATTTCTTGCCCGTTTTCTTCCGGAGAGTGTCCGAGATGCTCGAGCCCGTAGTTTTGAGTCTTTGCGCAAGACTCCTGGGATGACAGTGTCGGAGTATGATATACAGTTTACCCAGTTGTCTCGATATGCTCCGTACCTAGTAGACACAGAAGAGAAGAGAATAAAGAGGTTTGTGCGAGGGCTTGATACACAGCTATTCCTTGCCATCGGCACCCAGCACTTTGATACATATGCAGCCGCGGTGGATGCAGCCTTACTTTTAGAGGAGCGTATTTCTGAGACTCCGGTCGTTTCTGGGCCGAAGAGGATCCGTACTGATACGCCAGCTCAGCGGCAGATGGGTAGACACCGAGATAGATTATTTCCGGGAGATGGTGGAGGTAGAGGATTGAGACGAGGCCAGTTATTTGGTTCATATCCACAGAACCAGCAGTCGTCTCCAGGATGTTTTCGGTGTGGGAGTCAGTACCACCGTGTCAGAGACTGTACCATGGGACGTCAGGGAGCGGCGACAGTCCCGCATGTGACCTTACCACCCTCACCACCTTCTTAGAGAGCTTTATTTCCTACTCCTGATGATGCTTCACGCCAGCCAGATGCTTCTAGAGGCCGTGGGCGTGGCGGTCCAGTTCCAAGAGGACGAGGCGACAGAGGCAGAGGCAGAGGCCGAGGCAGAGGACAGCCAGCTATTAGTGGTGGACAGGCCCGAGTGTTCGTGTTGACTCCTCAGAATGCACAGGCATCCAATGCCGTCGTGACAGGTACTCTGCCAGTATGTTCTTTTGATGCACGGGTATTATTTGATCCAGGCTCCACACATTCCTATGTATCCACGTATTTTGCACTGAGGTTGGGCCGAGAGTCTTCTCCGTTAGATCAGCCGCTTGTCGTTATTACCCCGGTAGGCGAGTCTTTTGTTGCCCGTTTTGTGTACCGATCGTGTTCCGTTCGTATCGGGGAGAGAGATTCTTCAGTTGATTTGATTCTCCTCGATATGCTAGACTTTGACGTTCTTCTTGGTATGGACTAGCTAGCCACCTGTTATGCATCCGTGGACTGCCGTGAGAAAGCAGTCAAATTCAGTTTTCCTGGTGAGCCGGTTCTTATTATTCAGGGAGATCGTAGCGCTACCCTTCCCAGCTTAATTTCTTCTCTTCGCGCTGGTCAGCTCTTAAGGAAAGGGTGTCAGGGATTCTTAGCCTATATTTGTGATACTAGCTCCACCAAGGTTCCATTGGACCAGGTCCCTGCTGTGAGAGAGTTTCCTGATGTATTTCCTGACGAGCTGCCTGGTCTGCCACCAGAGCACGAGATTGAGTTCTGTATTGACTTGATCTCCGGTACGGGGCCTATCTCTATACCGCCTTATCGGATGGCCCCGGCGGAGCTGAGAGAGCTGAAGGATCAGTTACAGGACTTGCTGGACAAAGGGCTTATCAGACCGAGTGTGTCACCTTGGGGTGCTCCCGTCTTGTTTGTTAAGAAGAAGGACGGAAGTATGCGTTTATGCATTGATTATCGTCAGCTGAACCGGGTTACTGTGCGGAACAGGTATCCCCTACCCCGCATTGATGACTTATTTGATCAGCTCCAGGGTGCAGGGTTTTTCTCGAAGGTTGATTTACGATCAGGTTATCACCAGTTGCGGGTTCGGAAGGAGGATATTCCGAAGACCGCTTTCCGTACTCGTTATGGTCATTATGAGTTCTTGGTGATGTCGTTCGGGCTCACCAATGCCCCGGCAGCATTTATGGATTTGATGAACCGCGTATTCAGGCCGTATCTCGATCAGTTCATCATTGTGTTCATTGACGACATCTTGGTTTATTCTCGGAGCCGGGAGGAGCATGAGTAGCACTTACGTATCACATTACAGATTTTGAGGGAGCATCAGCTGTTCGCCAAATTCTCCAAGTGCGCATTATGGTTAGACAGTGTCGACTTCTTGGGTCATGTGGTGACGAGAGATGGTATTTGTGTGGACCCGAGGAAGATCGAGGCAGTTCAGCGTTGGCCTAGACCAGTATCAGTTACTGAAGTTCGCAGTTTTCTAGGTCTGGCCGGCTACTATCGACGTTTCGTCCAGGATTTCTCCCGCATTGCTGCACCTTTGACCGGGTTGACACGGAAGGGGGTTCCTTTTGATTAGACCCAGGCATGTGAGGATAGCTTCCAGCAGTTGAAGACTCGTCTGACTACTGCACCAGTGTTAGCATTGCCTTCAGGATCAGACGGGTTCGTGGTATATTGTGATGCTTCTCGAGTGGGGCTGAGATGTGTATTGATGCAGCACGACAGAGTTATTGCGTATGCTTCTCGGCAGCTGAGGAAACACGAGCAGAACTACCCTACACATGATTTAGAGATGGCTGCAGTGGTATTTGCACTTAAGATATGGAGACATTACCTATACGGTGAGTCGTGCCAGATATTCACTGACCACAAGAGTTTGAAGTATATCTTCCAGCAGTGAGATCTGAACCTGAGACAGCGCCGTTGGATGGAGTTGGTGAAGGATTATGACCGCGAGATTCTATACCATCCGGGCAAGGCGAATGTGGTGGTGGATGCTTTGAGTAGGAGGCCCGGAGGTAGCTTATCTTGTTTAAGCGCAGTACAGATGCAGTCGACGGCGGATTGGCAGGTTTTATGTGACAGCAAAGTGCGGTTCGAGTTTACTCCTACAGGGGGACAGCTGGCCCATTTCAGAGCACACCCACAGTTACTTGACCGTATCCACGAGGCACAGTCCGGCGATACCCGTACATTAGAGATTATTGAGCAGATTCGGCAGGGCAGAGTTTCTGAGTTCGTGATTGATGATCAGGGGATGCTTCGATTTGGGACTCGACTGTGCGTGCCAGATTCAGAGGGACTGAGGCGTGATATTCTTGAGGAGGCACATAGATCAGTATACAGTGTGCACCCAGGTTCCACCAAGATGTACCGTGATTTTAGAGAGGTTTACTGGTGGGACGGGATGAAGAAGGATATTACAGACTTTGTGTCGAGATGCCTGACTTGTCAGCAAGTCAAGGCCGAGCACCAGAGGCCAGCCGGCGAGTTACAGCCTTTGCCCATCCCTGAGTGGAAGTGGGAGCAGGTCTCCATGGACTTCGTTATGGGTCTACCCAGGACCAGTCGAGGGTACGACTCTATTTGGGTGATTGTGGATCGACTGACGAAAGCGGCTCACTTACTGCCAGTGAAGACCACTTTTGGATTTTCTCAGTACGCCAAGGTTTATATTGATGAGATAGTGCGACTGCATGGTGTTCCGACTTGCATCGTGTCCGACCGTGGCACTCAGTTTACCAGCCGATTGTGGCAGAAACTACAGGAAGCTTTGGGCACCCGATTGAGTTTTAGCACAGCCTTTCATCCGCAGACTGACGGTCAGTCGGAGCGTACTATTCAGACTCTTGAGGACATGCTCAGAGCTTGTGTTTTAGATTTCGGTGGTAGCTGGGATCGTCATTTGCCTTTGATCGAGTTTTCCTACAATAATAGCTTCCAGGAGACGATTCAGATGGCACCTTTTGAGGCTTTATATGGGAGGAGATGTCGATCGCCTGTATGTTGGACAGAGCTCAGGGAGAGCAGTATTTTAGGGCCGCAGATTGTACAGGAGACGACCGAGAAGATACAGCTGATTCGGGACAGGATGAGAGCGGCACAGAGCAGGCAGAAATCATATGCTGACAGGCGCCGTCGCCGACTCGAGTTCGCTGTTGGCGATCATGTTTTCCTGAAGGTCTCTCCGATGAAAGGTGTGATGAGATTTGGGCGGAAAGGGAAACTGAGTCATAGATATGTTGGTCCTTTCGAGATCCTAGAGCGTGTTGGTCCAGTCGCTTATCGGTTAGCTCTTCCGCCCAGCTTCCCCGATGTTCACCCCGTATTCCATGTCTCGATGCTCGGCAAGTACCTTCATGATCCTTCCCATGCGATTCAGCACCAGACGATCCATCTAGAGCGTGATCTTTCATTCACCGAGCAGCCGGTGGTCATTTTGGATCGGCAGGTGAAGAAATTGAGGTCGAAGGTTATACCGTCCGTCAAGGTCCTTTGGCGTGGCGCGAACAGCGAGGAGGTCACCTGGGAGACCGAGGTCGAGATGAGGAAGAGATATCCACATCTTTTTGAAGGTACGCGTAGTTAAATTCTAAATTCGGGAACCGAATTTCTTTAAGGGGGAAGATTGTAACCCTTCGAAAATCGTTTAGGCAGTTTTTCGGTAATCGGCTAATTTTTCGGCTTTTTCCGTAAAAAGTCAAAATAGGTAATTTTCATTGTATAACTAATTATACAAAATTTAGATAAGATATTACTATAATTTTGTCACTAAAATGTCACTTATAATTTTCTAGTTAAATAAAAAAAATTCGTAATTAATTATTTTTTTATTATTTTAAGCCTTTTTAAATACATTAAATTAGTGATAAATACAAATTTAATTAGGTAAATTTCATAATTAGGAATCTTTATAAGCTAAAATATGGTGTTAATAAAATTGTATCATGACTTGCAAAATTTTGGTTTTAGGGTGGGAAATTTAATGGAAAAATGATGTAAAATAAGGTTTTTTTTTGTAAAATGTTGATATGAAAGCATTAAATGAGCACATGGGGTGTTTTTGGACCTAGAAACTTCTCCAAATTTCCCCACCTCCCCTCCCTCACCTACTGTCCGAACCCTTGCTGCAGAAATTCCCCATTTCCTCACTTCTTTCTTGCTTCATTTCTTGCTAAAATTCAATAAAAACTCACAAATTTCCATCTCAATTCAAAGCCAAACCCTAATCCACTCTCTCTTCAACCCAAATTAGTTCAAAAACTTGATGAAAGGAGGCTTCTTGGTGACTTGATCATGCTAGGTTTCCACTTGTGAGGTAAAATCCTAAACTAGTTGCTAACTTGTAGTTTAAATATGCTAGAATTGAAATTTGAAGTATTAGTTGAGTAGTAAATGTTTGTTTAGGAAAATCAAGAGAAGGATTTGATTTTAAATTAGGGTTTGTAGCATGGTGGTTGGATTTAAGTTAGGCTTTGGTTATCTAATTGATTGGAGTGGTTAATTGTGTAGTGTTATGCTCGCTAAATCGACAAAATTGCGATGTTTGTATCGAATCGGTAAGCAAATTGCTTACTAGATTTTTATAAAAATTAGAATGCGATCAAATTGCGTTATGTTAGACATATAATTAGCTTCGTATAGGACTATTAGAGTGCGCGAACGCGGGGTTTCGTCTAGTCGGGTAGTAGTTTTGTCGATTTCCCCGAAATGACGATTCTAGTTAAGGGTTAGCGATTTTCGTGCGTTTTCCCGCGCACCGAGTGCATGCTATGTTTAATTCGAGAGCGTCGATAAATGTATATTGTGACTTGCATCGTTTTAGGTTTTGTAATCTTATTCTTCGTATTGTGCAAATATAGGATCGGTCGGGGAAACGTCGGACACGGCGCGTAAAGGCAAGGCGGTGGTCGGATCGGATTAGCGGGGATTTCAGGTGAGTAGATGTATTCATCTATGGGGGAATCGTCTGGATGGCGCGAGGCGCCCCCTAGTTAGTATTACCCTACTTTTTTCAAGATTTATTTTGTTAGCTAGCTTATCCATTCATGTACATTGCATACCCTTATAGCGAACAGTATATTAAATTGCATGGACATTTATCTATACTTATGCGATATCACTTCGTAGGACACGAACACCATTACCATTGGCATCTGATGCACGCACACTATTCATGTGACACACACGCCTTTGGTAATTGCCATGCCACGTGCACTATAGAACCTGTTTAACTTAGTAAAGCCATTTGCATTCATACATGATATATGGAATTGCATAGCATGCATATATATATACCTCGCATTACCATCATATCTACATAGATTTCTAGCCAAAACTCACATCATATACATTGAGATCATAGACATTTATCATATATAACATGCGAACATTATGATTTTCTTGAGGATTTCAGTATTGCTGCGATTTCTGGATTTTTGGGGAAAACCGCAAGAATTTAACAAAAGCTTATATTTATCATTTTTAAAACAAAGTTGCGGTTTTCTCGTGATGTATGTGTCGTCCACTATGAGTTTTCATGTTTTCTGTTGGATTTCGAGACCCGATTCGAGGAGTGGATGAACCGTCTCGGGTACATGGTGGGCCCGGTATGGTACCCCGGGGCAAGAAGATCGAGTTGTAGACGATGAGCCTGGCAGGGGAAGACTACCTACCGGTGATGTCTGGCGCAGTGGATATCCGGAGGATACCGACCGTTGTCGTGAGATTTTATGATATGGACCGATCCGGACTGACGAAGCCCGATATTTGAGACATTGATACAGTGAGATATTGAGACAGATATGATTTCATATTTGGTGTCGATGCTTGACACGGGTTTTCAGATGATTTCTTGATGGTACTTAGCTATTATATAGATATTCATTTTCTAAAGTTAAGAATGCAGTACCCTTAGCATTTAAAACACTTAAAGATTTAGTAATGACATTGGATACATGTGCATGCATACTAGAGATATTATATCACATATGGACATACATGTTGTGACGCATTGCATGCATTCTTACGATTGGCTTATTAGATGTTATATTTACTCATGAGCTGGCAACTCACCCCCGTTGTGCCACAGTGTCTTGCAGGTCGGACCCGTCACCCTTGTAGCGGCGGGCTATCTTATCATCAGCTCATTTTGCTCAGACTCGCGACATCGCCCGTAGGTGGGTTGCGAGCATATTTTATTTCTTTTGCTCTATCATTGTATCTAGTATTCTCCATCTACCACTTTATGTTGTATATGTGACCTAGTGGTGAGACTGAGAGGTTGTACATTTGTGGTTTCTTTTGGGTCGAGCTCACTTGAGCCGGCGTTGTGTTTTCTGATATTTTGCGTTCCTTATGCTCTTTTCTTGATATTACTATTATATTGCATGTGGTTGTGATCCGCCTTGGGCGAAGAGCTAGCTCCCACTTGGGGATGCCATTTTATGATTATAGGTTTATTATCTTGTTGTACCCATTTTGGGGGATAGAAAATACAGGGGAGACTCTGCCGAAATTTTCGAGAATTTTTGATGTTTTTAAAAAGGGATTCTATGCAACTTAATTGATTTAAAACCGTTTTCATCAAAGGTTTTCCTTCACTCTCTGTTGATTTGGTTCAGATTTTTTTCTGGGCTTTGGCTGACTTAGGTTACGTTACGCCTTTAGACGTCTCGTAATCTAAGTGCCAGTCACGTTCCGTACTTTCGGGTCGTGACAACATGGAAAAGTTGAGATTTTCAAAGCTAGACTTGGTAAAAGTTTGCATCATTGACCAGGTGTAGATCATTATGAAACTTTTTCTAAAGATCTATGCTTAAGTCCATCCAGATCCTACTTGGCACGGCTACATACCATGACTACGATATCTGGTGGTTGGGTGTCTTGAATGCTTTTCTAAATGATGATTTAGAAGAGAACGTCTATAAGAACACAGCCAGAGGGCTTCGTAGACAGTGGAAGCAGCGGAAACATATGCAAGATGTTTTATGTGATAAAGCAGGCATCGCGGAGTTGGAACATCTGTTTTGATGAGTTAGTCAAACAGTTTGACATCATCAAAATGGTAGATGAACCTTGTATAAACAAAAAGGTAGTAGGAAGTATGGTGGTGATCCTCGTAGAGTACGTGGATGACATACTCTTGGTAAGAAAGGAGTTTCTTATGCTACGCTCGATCAATCTCCGTTTATCATAAAGATTCTCCGTGTAGGATCAAAATGATACCTCCTAAATCCTGAGTTTTGGATCTATGAGATAGATTTAATTGGATGTTAGGATTCTCACTAGTTGTAGTGAGATGATATCAAACGATTCTGGGGAAAATCACTGGAAAGGTTCCAGGGTGATAAAGACGACTGAATGTCAGTCGCAGGCATTGTCTTTACCCTCAGTAAAGGGACTGTATGTTGGAAGAGTTCCAAGCTAGATACCGTGACATACTAGACAATAAAGGCAGGATACATCGCTACTTAAGATGCTACCAAAGAGGCTGTTTGGGTGTATATTGGTTCATGAGATGAACTATGTTCCTCCTATTGTGTGACAATGGAGTTGTGGCTTATGCCAAGGAACGTAGGTCCCATCAGTGATCCAGACATATTCTAAGGCAGTATCACTTGATCATGGAGATGGTTGATCTCTAAGGGATCGAGGTTAGGAGAGTAGACTCAGAGGACAACACGGCGGATCCACTCACGAAAGCCTATTCCCAGAGAGAGAATTTTATGGGATGGTTGAGTATGAGATACTACAACCACTGCTACAGATGGCCCTAGTGCAAGTGGGAGATTGTTAGTTATATGTATGCCCTAGAGGCCATTACTGTACATTGGATGTATATTGTAGTGGATGCTGGGACATATATAGGGAGGACTTTCTTGCTCGACATGATAGTATGCTATCTGGTTGCTCTTTACCTTAACGTGTACACAGATTGTCTCTCTATTACATGTTGGTAAAGCCCTTAGGATGTGTACTTGACTACCTGGACTATGATGCGGATCATACTAGTGGGGACATGGTAGTCCATAAGTACATCCTTGAAAGTCCCTAGTCGTGGGTGTATCGAGATGGGGCATCGATATACCAGAGTAGACTAGCGTGTACCTTCTCGACCCATACAGATGGGCGATGGATGATCCCATATCCATCGGTGTTTGACATCAGAGATGATATACGGGTGCTCAGTAGAGACTGGGTACACTGGACGGACTCGCCGAGAACTCCCAGATGGTATTATACCTTACGTCAGATGGCAGTTCTCTGGTGACACTGGTACAGAGTAGTCTGTTGACCCGAGATCGTCATAGAGTCTTGTGTGGTTCCCACTGTGCTTTGATTTCCATCTTACCACGTCCAAGAGGGCATGCAAAACGGTGGTTTTTGGGTACAGTCCCGAGTCACATGGAGGCAATGAGCGATAGGAGGGGATTCGTCTCTCCCGGTATAGGGGGTTGATGTTGCGCTGTGTTCGATTGGCTATAACAGGAAATCCCTGGCCAGGGTTGCTGAGGTTTACTGGTAAGTGTTACCAGTAGTTTCTTGAATTGTTATAGACCTCATATCGACACGACTTATCGAGCTATTGGGGTCTGACGTTTACCACCCCTAGGCAAGATATGCGACATATCAGACGACGAGACCGGACTGTACGGTAGTGTTACTGGTTGGATTCACTGGAGTGAGAGCGGGCTTGCTCGTCGATCTTCTGATCGCTCAATACCCGGGTGGCCGTTACGTTTAGCAGACCGCTTGCGGCTTGTGGGTGTTTGATATGATCATCACCTGCTGCCGGCGTATTGACGAGTCTTTAGAGTCCTACACAGAGGTTTCCTGGCTCAAGCAAAACGAAATAGGAGCGCATATAAGATATGTGCGGGACCGAGAATAATACCAGTATGTGATACTGTATTCGATTCTTGCGATTTGTAACATTGATCGGTTATATGCGTTATAGCCGGGTTATCGGATCAAGTGTTGATTCGATAAGTTGTTACTATTGATATTAGTCGGTTATATGCGATATGACCGGGTCGTTAAATCAAGTGTTGATTTAATGATTTAATGTATAATTATATATTTGATATATCACTTTACATTAACTAATATAGGTTCACTTAAAAAGGATTTTCTCACTTGATGTGCACATTGTATATATGATATACTTTTGTGCATTTGATTATATCATGTTTGATGATACATGTTAACTTGGTTAAGTGTAAAGATTAAACCATGGTTAAGTTAATGATTAGGGTTTTGCTTTTCTTTCTTATTTATTTATTTATTTATTTTGGAAAGAATAAAGAGAAAATGGTGGCTTTCTTTGTTTGTAGTTGAATCTTCATGAAGGTTTGACTTTCTAACCATTTTGTCTTCATGCTTAACCCTAACCATTTAAACAAACCATGGTCTATTCTCTACACTTAACTAGGGTTAGGATATGATAAGTATTCATATTATTTATCCTTTTTCAATATACTTATGATATTCATTTTCGTTCTTCTTCTTCTTCATGAGCAAGGAAGAAAGCTTTCTACCAACAATGGTGGAATGTGAAAATGAGTGAGAAATCTAATTCTAAAGTGAACCCACTTCCTATTTCTTCATCCTCTACCTCTTGCCAAGTAGTATAGGGTGTTTTCTTCACAAGTTTCTTGACTTGGTGAAGTGGGAGCTTGATCTTGTGATGCCTCGACGTAGATCATCTTCGGCACGAAGCCGATGACCTTGCCCGCCCATTTCTCCGATGAAGCCGACGCTAGAGCCCGGGATTCGATTTGGACAGTGGAGAGGACTTCATCACGGAGCTATGGAGGTGGAGGACCGGATCTACAAAGGTTGTATTTCCGTTCTCTTAGTAAAGTAGTTTACTAGTTCATGTTTCGCCTAAAAATCTAGTTAACGATCTAGTCTAGGGTTTCTCGGCACCGCAATTTTTCAAATTGGCATGGTTGATGCCTTGTGAGACCTCCTTGGTGTGCCTAGGAACCTTTCAGTTTCGCCTGGAGCAGGGAAACTCTCTGTGTGGGACTCTAAATACTCGACACTATGCTGGCAGTGGGTTTAACCACAGACCGCAAGCGGCACTAGCTGTACGTAACGGTCCCCAGGTAGATGTCGATAAGAAGGCCGATGAGGAAAATCATCCGAACTCCCACTGAGCCTGATGTGACAATCTTCGTACAGTCCGGTCTGTTCATCTAAGACTATCGCATATCAAGCCTCGGAGGCGGCAAGCGTCAGTCCCCTAATAGCCGTATAAGTCGTGTCGGAACGAAGTCCATTACGCCCTGAGAAGCTACTGGAACCTACCAGTATATCTCGTTTGCCCTGGCCAGGGACTTTGCGTAATGGCTCTCTGACACAGTGCAATATCAACTCCCAATACCGGGAGAGACGAATCCTATCTAACCGCCACTGCCTCCAAGTGCTCGGGACTGCACCCAACTGCTACCTGTTTGCACGACTCCTTTGAGCCGTGGTAGGGTAGCAATCTAAGAACAGTGGGACACATTCAAGGCGAAGTAGCAGTGTCAAGTCTGTAAGTCGATGTAGTACACCCCAGTACTTATGGGGAGGCGGAATTTACAAAAACTTATCAAGTTTAAACAACGAACATCGACTAACCGCTTGAATCGAAGCTAAACTCTAAATAACCGTATTCTATGAGTTTCTTTTCATAAGAGATGAGGGATTATACCTAATGAACCGGTCCTTCTCCTTTACGTCCTCCTTTGTTCTCCTCGGCCTTCTCTAGGTAGTAGACGATCCACCCGAGAGCAAAACTCCAAGCTAAACCTCTAACTTGAGGTAACTAATCAACTTTGATTGCTAATCAAAGATGAGAGAATGATATAGAGTGAGGGTTATGGATTATTTAGTCTAACTAATCCTTTGATCTCAACACATGAGGATTAAGGATTAGGGTTAGAAGATGAGAGCTTGAGGAGAGAGAATGTGTGATATGATAATGAGAGAAGAGAGAGAGTGTATCATAATATTATGAAGCATTCTTATTATCAAATAATCAATAAAGGAAATGAATAAGCATGCTTCACAAAATATCTTGTGATGATTCATTAACATGAGTCATTAAGCAATAAATGTGCATTAATGAAGTGAATGAATCACCACTATGACTCACTCTCTTTCCAAAACAAACCTCCTTAGTCACATCTTCTAGAAGCTTCTCGAGTAATTACGAGAACGCCCCTCCGATCCGTAAAAATACGGAAAAACTTTAGACTGTAAAAATCCAATAACCGGATACCAGTAACTGGCTTAAACCAAAGCCGACTGGTAAAAACTGTCCGAAAGTCGTACGCGCGTAAACGCACGTATGCGTCCGAACCCTTTGTCGCAAAACCATGCAACCTCTATATCGTTTCGCCTGGAGTAGGAAACTCTCTGTGTGGGACTCTAGAGACTCGACTACTACGCTGGCAGTGGGTTTAACCACAGACCGCAAGCGGCACTAGCTGTACGTAACGGTCCCCAGGTAGTTGTCGATAAGAAGGCCGATGAGTAAACCCATCCGAACTCCTACTGAGTCTGATGTGACAATCTCCATACAGTCCGGTCCGTTCGTCCAAGACTATCGCATATCGGGCCTAGGGGGGCGGCAAGCGTCAGTCCCCTAATAGCGGTATAAGTCGTGTCGGAGTAAAGCCCATTACACCCTGAGAAACTACTGGAACCTACCAGCAAATCTCGCTTGCCCTGGCCAGGGACTTTGCGTAATGGCTCTCTGACACAGCACGATATCTACTCCCAATACCGGGAGGGACGAATCCTGTCTAACCGCCACTGCCTCCAAGTGCTCGGAACTGCACCCAACTGCTACCTGTTTGCACGACTCCTTTGAGCCGTGGTAGGGTAGCAATCTAAGAACAGTGGGACACACTCGAGGCGAAGTAGCAGTGTCAAGTCTGCGGACTACGCTGTACTCATGTCACCTGGGAACTGTTCACTGACGACTGGTATCAAACCAACCAACAGTTCCCTGTGAGTCCTGTCCGGTGTACCCGTAACCTAACGAGCACCTGTATACTATCTCCAGTACGACGTACTGACGGCTGTGGGACAGACCATCTCCCCAACTGGGATGAGAAGCGTACACACTAGTCTACTCCGGAGTATCGATGCTCTGTCTCGATAATCCAACGACCAGGGACCTGAATAAGGATGTGCTTGTAGACTACCCAGCCCCCACTAGTGTGACTGCCATCACAACGCTGGTAGACAAGCAAGATCCTAAGAGCTCTATGAATACGTACACTCACATATTAAGATAGAAAAACCAAGTAGCATACTACCATGTTTAGCAAGACTGTTATATACATGTGAATATCCCAAGCTTCCATTAAGTAATATACAAGCTAGTATGATACAGTAATGGCCTTCTAGGGCATAAACACTAACAATCTCCCACTTGCACTAGGGCCATGTACTGGCATATCGCAGACCAATGATCTCGAGTAGCCTCTCGAACTGAATCTGAGGAAGGGCCTTCGTGAATGGATCAGCAATGTTCTCTTCTGAAGCAACTCTCCGAACCTCGATCTCCTGACGATTAATGATCTCCCTGATCAGGTGATACCGCCTTAAGATGTGTCTGGACTTCTGATGGGACCTTGGTTCCTTCGCTAAAGCTATAGCTCCGTTGTTGTCGCAATACAGAGGTATTGGATCAACTATGGTAGGAACCACCTGAAGTTCTGTTAGGAACTTCTTCATCCAGACTGCTTCTTTTGCGGCATCGCAAGCAGCTATATACTCCGCTTCCATCGTCGAGTCAGCAACGGTGTCCTGCTTGGAGCTCTTCCAGCACACCGCCCCTCCATTGAGGGTAAAGACATAACCCGACATGGACTTGGAATCGTCCTTATCACTCTGGAAGCCGGAATCAGCAAAGGCCTCCAACCTGAGGTCTTTTCCGCCGTAAACCAAGAACATCTCCTTAGTCCTCCTCAGATACTTGAGAATGTTCTTTACTGCTATCCAGTGTTTCTCCCCTGGGTCTGACTGATACCGGCTTACCACGCTTAGTGCGTAAGCTACATCTGGTCTGGTACACAACATCGCATACATTATAGAGCCTACCGCAGAAGCGTAGGGTATAATAGACATGCGTTCCCTTTCCAAATCAGTCTTGGGAGACATCTCTTTGGAGAGGGTGATTCCGTGACAAGCCGGTAGATTACCGCGCTTTGAATCTTCCATACTGAATCTTTTCAGTACAGTGTCGATATACCTGGACTGCGAAAGTCCCAACATCCTCTTGGATCTATCACGATAGATCCGGATCCCCAGAATGTAAGAGGCATCACCCAGGTCTTTCATGGAGAACCTGTGTGACAAGAATCCTTTGACAGATTGTAGCATAGGAATGTCATTTCCTATCAATAGAATGTCATCCACGTACAAGACGAGGAATACGACACTTCTGGCCACAACTTTACTATATATGCACGGTTCATCTGGATTTTTGATAAAGTCATATTCTTTGACTGTCTCATCAAAACAGATGTTCCAACTCCGCGATGCCTGCTTTAGTCCATAAATAGACTTAAGCAGCTTGCATACTTTCCCGCTGCTCCTACTCTGATTGAAACCTTCTGGCTGATCCATATAGACGCTCTCTTCTAAATTTCCATTCAGAAAAGCCGTCTTTACGTCCATCTGCCAGATTTCATAATCATGGAAGGCAGCAATAGCAAGAAGGACCCGAATGGATTTGAGCATAGCCACTGGAGAAAAGGTTTCGTCATAGTCCAAACCAGGTCTTTGACGAAAACCCTTTGCAACAAGTCTAGCCTTATAGGTTTCCACCTGTCCATCTACACCAATCTTTTTCTTGAAGATCCATTTGCATCCTATGGGTTTTACCCCATCTGGAGCAAAGTCCAAAGTCCATACTTTGTTGGTGTACATGGACTCCATTTCGGTCCGCATTGCATCTAGCCATCGTACCGAGTCGCCGCTCTGGATGGCCTGCCTGAAGTCAGTAGGTTCATCATCATCTATGATGCAATCCTCTCTATCCCCATCTATGAGAAAACCGTAGTATCTCTCAGGCGGACGAGACGGCCTACTACTCCTGCGGAGGGGTGCGGGAATGTTCTGTTCTTCTTGAACCTCTGGTTCTACCAAACTTTCAGTAGCAGTTTGTGGTTCTGGAATTTCTTCCAGTTCTACTACGCTCCCACTCTTCTGATTTTCCAAAAATTCAGTTTCTAAGAAGCGGGCATGACGAGAAACAAAAACCTTTTGTTCCTCTGCGTAATAGAAATAATATCCCATAGAGTTCTTTGGATATCCCACAAACTTACACTCTACTGAGCGTGCCTCGAGCTTGTCCACATGCTGCTTTTTAACAAAAGCTGGACATCCCCATGTTTTCAGGTACTGAAGACAGGGTTTCTTCCCACTCCATATCTGATATGGTGTGGTAGGCACAGTTTTGGTTGGAACTTTGTTCAAAAGATATGCCGCCGATTCTAGCGCATAACCCCAGAAAGATCGCGGTAACTCAGCATTACTCATCATGGATCGTACCATATCCAATAGGGTTCGATTCCGTCTCTCCGATACACCGTTATGCTGTGGAGTGTATGGAGGAGTAAGCTGAGAGAGAATTCCTTTCTCTTTTAGGTAACCTAGGAACTCGGCACTCAAGTATTCACCACCTCGATCAGATCTAAGTGTTTTTATACTTTTGCCGGTTTGGTTTTCTACTTCATTCTTATACTCTTGGAATTTCTCAAAAGCCTCGGATTTATGTTTCATCAGATAAATGAATCCGTATCTTGAGTAATCATCCGTGAAAGTAATGAAATAGGAATAACCACCTCTCGCATGTGTAGACATTGGACCGCATACATCGCTGTGTATGAGTCCTAAGAGCTCGCTCGCTCTTACTCCTTGTCCAGTGAATGGAGTCTTTGTCATCTTTCCTTTGAGACAAGATTGACAAGTGTCATAAGTTTGATATTCGAACGTGTCCAAATATCCTTCTCTATGCAACTTAGTCAACCTTCTCTCATTGATGTGACCCAGTCTACAATGCCATAAGAAAGCTTTATTTAAATCTGGAGACTTTCTTTTTAGTGTGTTCTGGACATTGAAAATTTGGAGTTGGTTTAACACATATATGCCGTTATTTAGAGTACCTGACCCAATCAAACCATGATTAAGGTGGATGTTGACAACATCTCTTACAAACGTGAAATCATAACCTTTATTTGATAACAAGGAAACTGATATGATATTACACGTTAAGCTGGGTACAAAATAACAGTTATGTAAAACCAAAATGTGTCCACTCGTCAATCCTAGGTGATAATCCCCGACGGACGCAGCTCCCACGCTAGCTCCGTTAGCAACCCTGAGGATCATATCACCTTCCTTCAGCACTCTACGGTTTCTCAGTGCCTGCAATGAATTGCAAATATAAGATCCTGACCCGGTATCCAATACCCAGGAAGTAGAGTTGATCGACAGACAATTCTCAATTACAAACACACCTGAAGTCGAAGCCACAGCCTGCTTCGGTTCCTGGTTCTTGGCGTTCCACGCCTTGCAATCCTTCTTCCAGTGCCCTTTCCTGTGACAATGGAAGCACTCATCCAGGCCAACTACCGGTGCTGCTTTCTTTTGCTTTCCCTTCCCTCTCACCTTACTAACACCTCCTCTAGGTTTGGGTGCGGCCTTCTTCTTCCTTCCTTTGGCCCTAGCCTTGGACCCGGAAGAAGATGCACCGCCAACAAACATAGCGGGTGTTTCCCTTGCCTTCTGCAAGGTGCCCTCTGCACTCCTTAACATGTTCAGGAGTTCCGCAAGTTCAACTTCTTTTCCTTGAAGATTGAAGTTGAGGATAAACTGGGCGTAGGTGGGAGGAAGGGACTGGAGAACAAGGTCTGTATAGAGCTCATTATCCAAAGTTGTCCCAAGGTCTGCGAGCTCTACTATATAGCCAATCATCTGTAGGACATGTTCACCTACCGATGACCCGACAGCCAACCTCGCTCGAAACAATTTCTTAGAGGTCTCGTATCTCGCTATACGAGATTGCTCTCCATAAAGTTCCTTTGTATGGAGAAATATGCCATCTAGGGACATATCCTCGTGCCTCCTCTGATGTTCATTGTTCATCGAGGCAAGCACGATGCACTTGGCTCTCGCGCAATCTAAATCCCAGGTTTTGCGGATTTCCTTATCCGCATTACTGGATTTGGGACCAGGGACAGCAGGTGCCGTAGCGGTGAGGACGTACCCCAGTTTGTCATAGGTCAAAGCCATCTTGACATTCCGCAGCCAATCTTTATAGTTTGGCCCCGTCAGTATATTTTTCTCTAAAAGTAACTTAAGTCCAGTCATTTTCAGGGTCGCTGCAATTAGGAGAGAGAGAAGAAAACACTTTAGCATGATGCTCTTGCAAGTTTAGAGTGGTTTTTAGTTTATCTAAACTGGATGGCTCCCACTGTTTCTCGAATCCTTCCTCAAACCATAAAAGAAGAATTAGCCAAGACTATTCTCACCGTACAATACTTGCTTAACCGTTCAGCCAGGCCGGTGTCGATACTTCGAGGGAGGTTTTCCAACGCTTTCGCGAAGTTCCTTAATTAAGTAACCTCTTTTCTCTGGGGGCGTAACCCCGCTGACACTTTTCTGGACACCTACTAGGTTTATAGCATTGATCGTTAAGCGACGAATATCCTGATAAGTAGCATATACTCACAGTAGGATCGGGATCCAAATATCATCGTATGATAATGTTGAAGGAATCCTACCAACATTCATCAAACTCCAAATGGTATGCATCTCTTTGCAAATTTCAGTTTCTTTAGAAATTCCCGATATAAGTTTTTACCCCATGCTCTTATGACCTTGACGAAAGCCAACAAATCATAAGTCACATGTCAAGTTCTGCCCATCATTATCTTGTTAATTTGAACCCACCCGTATATACCCTTGACGAAAGCCAACAAGGTAATGCGACTGTCCCAAACCAACACATCTATCTATGTAACAAATGAATACCCCAGCAGCTACCAAACACTATGTCTTGACGAAAGCCAACAAACATAGCTTGAATACTACTGACTATCCATAAGAAATGACGGAGGGCTACGACTGGTTTTGGCGAAACCGTGAACGTAGTGAACTTGATATAACCGAAGGAACCTGATAGCTTTTTAAAAGGAGTGGTTAAATCTCCGCATTTAAAATTATCTGTTTTAAAAATAACCGAGTGGTTTCTTTTAAATTGTTCCAACGATTTAAACTTTGGTTTGTTTTACTTTGCATTACAGATAATGCGTCCCATCATTAACCTATCATTGCAGAAAACAACGAAAATACAACGTCCTCTTATGCCATCCGCATTCGCCACGGGGTCCCGTCATCACCCGTTAGGTTACTTAACTAACGACAGAGCGGGGGCTGGGCTAGCGCGGGTGTAAAACATAAGTGACGTCTAAATAGCTATCATAATATAGATATTTTACATTCGTCTGACGCAATGATATTCATTCCAGAACACAGATAAACAATATTGGATTTGCAAGCAATCTGTATTTCTTTTGAGCCTGCAAGAAAAGACAGATTACACAGTTGTGATGAATAGCCGTTTACCCCACCCTCGACCCCTACGGGTACGGCAAACTACCCACCCGGCAGTTTGTGTACCCCACCTTGGGTCAGTCCTAGAAGCAAAAACAGTAAAATGAAATAATACAACGGTGGCTACAACCGCAACCTGGAAGTGCCCCGCGAAAATAATATTACAACAAATTACATTTACAACAAATGAATTATCCAATAACCCATTGCTAACCCCGGCTATACACCACAACAGTCCAATACAGTTTATATGCACAAACAGTTATAACCATTTCAGAAATGTGCAACCCCCTGCCAACCGACATACTAGCAGTTGGGGGAGGTTTACGAACACATCAAACAATCACAGATATAATCCAATACGCAAATACTGTATTTTTCGATCGAATAAACAACTTCAATATTGCTCCAAAATCTGCTCTGTTAAACAGTAACCTGAGCAATAATTAAATATTCCAGAAAATCCCAAATGTCACAGGGGACCCACACAAGAAAGACGAGTCCATGACTCGGCCAAAGCGCCGCGGAAGCGCGGCGGATCCCACCGATTCGCCGCGCTTCCGCGGCCGAGTTGCCGATTCATGGGCTCGAATTTCTTGGGTGTTCTCCTGGACCCCTTTCTAGCTCTCTGAACACACCAGAAAAATTTTAGGACTTTATTTTAAGTTCGACAGAAACTGAACAGAATTAGGGTTTTCCGGGTTCGTTTTTTCGTTCGAAATTCGTACAAATTTGCGATTAAGTTATTTAGTGTTTAGCGAGGCTCTGATACCACTGTAAGTCGATGTAGTACACCCCAGTACTTATGGGGAGGCGGAATTTACAAAAACTTATCAAGTTTAAACAACGAACATCGACTAACCGCTTGAATCGAAGCTAAACTCTAAATAACCGTATTCTATGAGTTTCTTTTCATAAGAGATGAGGGATTATACCTAATGAACCGGTCCTTCTCCTTTACGTCCTCCTTTGTTCTCCTCGGCCTTCTCTAGGTAGTAGACGATCCACCCGAGAGCAAAACTCCAAGCTAAACCTCTAACTTGAGGTAACTAATCAACTTTGATTGCTAATCAAAGATGAGAGAATGATATAGAGTGAGGGTTATGGATTATTTAGTCTAACTAATCCTTTGATCTCAACACATGAGGATTAAGGATTAGGGTTAGAAGATGAGAGCTTGAGGAGAGAGAATGTGTGATATGATAATGAGAGAAGAGAGAGAGTGTATCATAATATTATGAAGCATTCTTATTATCAAATAATCAATAAAGGAAATGAATAAGCATGCTTCACAAAATATCTTGTGATGATTCATTAACATGAGTCATTAAGCAATAAATGTGCATTAATGAAGTGAATGAATCACCACTATGACTCACTCTCTTTCCAAAACAAACCTCCTTAGTCACATCTTCTAGAAGCTTCTCGAGTAATTACGAGAACGCCCCTCCGATCCGTAAAAATACGGAAAAACTTTAGACTGTAAAAATCCAATAACCGGATACCAGTAACTGGCTTAAACCAAAGCCGACTGGTAAAAACTGTCCGAAAGTCGTACGCGCGTAAACGCACGTATGCGTCCGAACCCTTTGTCGCAAAACCATGCAACCTCTATATCGTTTCGCCTGGAGTAGGAAACTCTCTGTGTGGGACTCTAGAGACTCGACTACTACGCTGGCAGTGGGTTTAACCACAGACCGCAAGCGGCACTAGCTGTACGTAACGGTCCCCAGGTAGTTGTCGATAAGAAGGCCGGTGAGTAAACCCATCCGAACTCCTACTGAGTCTGATGTGACAATCTCCATACAGTCCGGTCCGTTCGTCCAAGACTATCGCATATCGGGCCTAGGGGGGCGGCAAGCGTCAGTCCCCTAATAGCGGTATAAGTCGTGTCGGAGTAAAGCCCATTACACCCTGAGAAACTACTGGAACCTACCAGCAAATCTCGCTTGCCCTGGCCAGGGACTTTGCGTAATGGCTCTCTGACACAGCACGATATCTACTCCCAATACCGGGAGGGACGAATCCTGTCTAACCGCCACTGCCTCCAAGTGCTCGGAACTGCACCCAACTGCTACCTGTTTGCACGACTCCTTTGAGCCGTGGTAGGGTAGCAATCTAAGAACAGTGGGACACACTCGAGGCGAAGTAGCAGTGTCAAGTCTGCGGACTACGCTGTACTCATGTCACCTGGGAACTGTTCACTGACGACTGGTATCAAACCAACCAACAGTTCCCTGTGAGTCCTGTCCGGTGTACCCGTAACCTAACGAGCACCTGTATACTATCTCCAGTACGACGTACTGACGGCTGTGGGACAGACCATCTCCCCAACTGGGATGAGAAGCGTACACACTAGTCTACTCCGGAGTATCGATGCTCTGTCTCGATAATCCAACGACCAGGGACCTGAATAAGGATGTGCTTGTAGACTACCCAGCCCCCACTAGTGTGACTGCCATCACAACGCTGGTAGACAAGCAAGATCCTAAGAGCTCTATCAATACGTACACTCACATATTAAGATAGAAAAACCAAGTAGCATACTACCATGTTTAGCAAGACTGTTATATACATGTGAATATCCCAAGCTTCCATTAAGTAATATACAAGCTAGTATGATACAGTAATGGCCTTCTAGGGCATAAACACTAACAAAGTCTGCGGACTATGCTGTACTCATGTCACCTGGGAACTGTTAACTGACGATGGGTATAATACCAACCAATCAGTTCCCAGGCGAGTCCTGTCCGGTGTACCCATAACCTAACGAGCACCTGTATACTATCTCTAGTACGACGTACTGATGGCTGTGGACAGACCATCTCCCTAACTGGGATGAGAAGCGTATACACTTAGTAAAGGGGATTAGGATGATTGGGAAGAAATGAAGTTTCTTCCTCTAGATCCTTGTCCGTCCTTTCCTAATACTTGCTCTAACCTTCATGGAAGTCATGCATTTCCGGTCCTTTATACTACTGTTTCACCGTTACCTCGTGGGTAGGGTGCAGTAGGGAGCGGATCATGCATGCATGCATGAAGTTCTAATTCTTACAAATGATTGGACACGAAAGAGATGAGAGATCTTCATCTCTCAAACTCCTCCCTATTCCTAACCCTAACAAGCGAGGAAATTACTCGCTCATTAGGGGATCTGTTAAAAACATCATTTTTATTGTATGTATTTTTTTAGATCTAATAGATTAGTTACCTACTGCAGGTTAAAAGATTCTACACTAGATTAAACTAGGGCAAAGGAATAATTTATCTAGGGCAAGAATTTAATTAGAAAACTAAGGCAGAAAATAAAAATGAACTTACAAGAATGATGCTCTCCCAACTTCAATTGAATCTGAATTTTTATTTATCAAAAAAAGGCATACTCCATACAATATTTTGAATACATATTTATAGGGAATAGGAAAATTAGGGTTACAATTGCTCACACATGTGATATTACAGATATACCCCTTAAAAATCCCAACAAAAGCACCGACGCACCGCCAGGAGTTTTCTGCACCGACACGTGCAGTAGATGGCCACGGAACCGCGGCGTAGGTGGGGGTAGGGCCGCGGTTCCGCGGCCCATTGGTCGGATTTTCTGATCATTTTTTGTGGGCTGCTTCTCTGCTGTTTGGGCTTTTTATTTTTTTAGTTCTTTTCTCCATTTGGCTTATGGGTCTTCTCCAGATCTTCAGTGAAAACTTGTAATGGTCTTTTAACCGTTCGCTTTGACATTTTGGACCTTGCGTTGCCTTGTACCTTTGTGAACTGTTCTTTGTCTAGGCTTGAATAGGACCCTTCTACTTGTTGGTCAAAAAGTCCCCCTTTTGTATCATCTTTTGTCTTTTTCACTATTTTCGCTCCAAGAATCTGTATCCTGTAATATGTAACAGATATGCGTCAAAAACACCTGTTTATTTATAAAACGAATAAGAATGGGGAATATAATAATGCAATATTATGGTATGAACACCCATCCCCGGAGGCCACCTCGAAGTGGCCCCTAGGGGAAGGCAGACTCGAGAGCACCCAGTTGGGGTGCTCTCGGGTCACCTACCCCCTAGGCCACCTTGTGGTAGTCTTAGGGTGTGGGTCCGGCCTTTGGTCCCCCAGGGGTGTACCCGGGGTGCGCACGCTCCACCCCGCGGCTTCTTGGTTCAAACCATGAGCCCGCGGGGGTGTGCAAACAACTCAAAACATCATTTTGGAAACTGTTTTTATCGGCAGTTTTTGCGCGACAAAAACGGTGGATTTCCAACGTCGCTACAAGCTATGATAGTCTACCCTAATGTTCTAGCTTGGCTTTGATACCATGAAAGTCGACCCTATCACCACCATGTGGTTTTAGTAGCATCAAGCATGCCAAATTTTATGCCATGCTTCATTATTATATATATATATATATATATATATATCATATATATTAATATATATATATTATGAAGAATAATTCGTGAGCTAATGATATTAGTTAAGATATAATTATATCACATATAATGTATATCACATTATTAAATCAACACTTGATTTAATAATCCGGTTATATCACATATGACCGACTAATATCATTTATCTGTATATCACATTATCAAATCAACACTTGATTCGACAATCTGGTTATATCACATATAACCAAACCGATAACAGATAACTGCCAGATTACAATATGGTATCACATACATGTATTTAATCAGGCCCACACACATATCACATATGTGTCCTACTTCGTTTCGCTTGAACCAGGGAACTTCTGTATGGGACTCTAAAGACTCGTCAATACGCCAGCAGTAGGTGATGATCACATCAGTCACCCACAAGCCGTCAGCGGCACTAGCTGGACGTAACGGCTACCCGGATATTGAGCGATATGAAGATCAACAAGCAAGTTTGTCCATAGTCTCCATGAAGCATATCAGTAACACTACCATATAGTCCGGTCTCTTCGTCTGATATATCGCATATCATGTTTAGGGGTGGCAAACGTCAGTCCCTAGTAACGTGATAAGTCATGCCGATGCCTGGCCTATAACAGTTAGAGAAACTACCGATAACACTTATCAGTAAATCTCGGCAGCAGCTCTGGCCAGGGACTTCCAGTTATAGCGAATCGAGCATAGCGCAACATCAACCCTCAATACCGGGAGAGACGAAACCCCTCCTATCGCTCATTGCCTCCATGTGACTCTGGACTGTACCCAAAATCCACCTGTTTGCACGACTCCTTTGAGCCGTGGTAGGGAGGAAATCAAAAAATAGTGGGAGCCACACAAGACTCTATGACGATCTCGGATCTACAGACTAACCTGTACCAATGTCACTAGAGGACTGCTATCTGACGATAGGTATACTACCACATAGGAGTTCTCGGCGAGTCCTGTTCGATGTACCCATTCTTCAATGAGCACCTGTGTAAAATCTTTGATGTCACACACCAATGGTTGTGGAATTAACCATCACCCTCTAAGGGACAAGAAACGTACACACTAGTCTACTCTGGAATATCGATACCCTAGTCTCGATATTCCCTCGACTAGGAACTGATTAAAGGATGTACATTTGGACCACCCTGGACCCACTAGTATGATCTCATCATAATCCTAGTAGTCAAGTACATATCCTAAGGGCTTTATCAAGATGTAAGAGACAGACAGTATAAATACCAGTCTACATGTTAAGATAAAGGTAACCTGATAGCATACTATCATGTCGAGCAAGAAAGTCCTATATATATATATACATGTCCAAGCATCCACTATATCATCAATAATGGCCTCTAGGGCATACATATTCCTAACAACAGGAAGCTAGGGGTAAAAACCATTATCGAGAATTTCATGTGTTGAAATTTACAATGAGATTGCATACATTCTATATGATAGTTGGATCCCGATACCCATTGCGAGTAAGAGTTACTCTTGGGAGAGTTTTGCACTTTACAATTTGCTAATCCAGTAGGTGTCTAGAAAGGTGTCAACGGGGTCATGCCTCTAGGGAAACGAGGTTTATTTTAATTAGGTCCGTGCGAAAGCACGGGGAACCTCCCTCGGAGTCCCGATACCTGTCTGGTCGAACGATTGGCGAACTTGTATGGTGTAATTAATCTCGGCTAATCTTACCTTTTAGGGTTTGAAGGAAGATTTGATAAAAACGGTGGGAGCCATCCTGATTAGATAAAATGACCAATCTAATCTTGCAAAGAGCGCACGCAAAGTGATTATCCTTCTCTCTCTCCTGGTAGCGACCAATGAAATGACTTAATCAAGATAATAATATGGATGTATTGACCGAACCTACTTATTATACTGGGCTAGGTTCCACTCTATCTTATGATTGTCATAAGTCTGAGCAAGGAATACGGGGATATCCGGATTCCCACACCACCCAATCGAAGAATAAGCATGTTGATGCATTTGTCTTCGGGTGTGTTCGTAACCAAGAACTGTTTCTCAGTTTACTCTACGTCCTGGGTATTGGATACCGGATCAGGATCCCATATATGTAATTTGTTATATGGGCTACATAAAGGTGGAAAACTGGGAAAGGGTGATATGTCTCTAAGTAGTAAAGAATGGTGCAATTGCTGCAGCCAAATCAGTTGGCGAAAATCACCTTGTATTAAGTGGTAATACATTGATTCTTAGTGACTGTTATTCCGTACCAAAAATATTATGAATATTTTCCTAAATCAAGTGTTGATTGGATAAGGTACGTTGTATAACAGTATACATGTTCTGAATCAAACCACAGTTCTAAACATACAGAACACACACAAGAGGAACGGTTCAGAAATGAACAAAGTCTTCTTGTGGCATTGTAGACTGGGTCATATCGATGAGACAAGACTAGCTAAAGTTGCAGAAGGATGTATATTTGAATCCGTTCGAATTTACATCTTATGAAACTTGCCAGTTATGTCTCAAAGACTAGATGACCAAATCTCCGTTTACTGGAAACGGAGAAAGAGCTACTGAACTCTTGGACAGATACATGGTGATGTATGTGGTCCTATGTCTACACATGCCAGGAATGGTTCCGCGTACTTTATTACATTCACTGACGTTCTCTCAAGATACGGACATGTGTTCTTGTTGAAGTACAAATCTGAATCTTTTGAGAATTTCAAGGAATATAAGTACGAAGTTGAGAACCAGATGGGTAAAGTATTCAAATCCTTTGATATGATCGGGGAGGAGAATACTTTAGCATTGAATTCTAGAATTATTTAAAAGGGAATGAGATTCTCTCTCAGCTTACTCCTCCGTATACACCACAGCACAACGGTATATCGGGGTGGAGGAATCGCACCCTATTAGATATGGTGCGCTCCATGATGAGTACAGCTGAGTTACCTATTTCCTTTTGGGAATATGCACTTGAGATAATTGCATACCTATTGAATAGAGTTCTGACCAAATCCATTGCTTACCACTCCATATAAGATATGGAATGGGAAGAGACCATCTCTTAAACGGGTTAAAATATGGGGTTGTCCGGCCTATATTGAAAAGCAAAATCCATACAAGCTTGAGGCAAGGTCAGTTATGTGCAAGTTTGTAGGATATCCCAAATATTCGTGAGGGTATGTCTTCTACCACACCGAGGAACAAAAGGTGTTTTGTTTCTCGACATGCCACCTTTCTAGAAAAGGAATTTCTTGTGATAGAAATTAGTGGCAATGAGGTAGAACTGGAATAAGTTCCAGCTACGCAAACTATAACCGACGATTTGGTGGAACCGGAGGATTCAATAGTCCCCGACGAACCGCAGCCACTCCACTGATCTAGTAGGGTTCCTCATCCACCTAAGAGATACTACGGTTTTCTCATAGATGGTGGGAGTGAGGATCGCATCATGGAGATGATGACCCAATTAGTTTCGAGCAGGCCATCACGAGTGGAGACTCTGTAAAATGGCTGGATGCTATGCGATCTGAGATAGAATCCATGTACACTAACAAAGTATTGACTTTGGATGTTGCTCCTGAAGGGGTAAAACTCATCGGGAGCAAAAATATCATTGAGAAAGATAATTTTGTGTAGATGGAAAAGTTGAGACTTTCAAAACTGGACTTGTAGCAAAAGGTTTTCGTCAACGACCTGGCGTCAACTATGATGAAACATTTTCTCATGTCGCTACGCTTAAGTCCATCAGGATCATACCTGCCGTTATTGCATACCATAACTACGAAATCTGGCATACTGCACATCATAACTGCTTTTCTAAATGGTGATTTAGAAGAGAGCGTGTATATGACACTGCCAGAGGGCTTCGTAGACAGTGGGAGCAGCGGAAGCGTGTGCAAGCTGCTTAAATCCATTTACGGATTAAAACAGGCATCGCGGAGATGGAACGTCTGTTTTAATGAAGCCCTCAAAGAGTTTGACTTCATAAAAAATGTAGATGAACCATGTATATATAAGAAGGTTGTAGAGAGTAAGGTTGTCTTCCTCGTATTGTACGTGGATGACATACTCTTAATAGGAAACGATGTTTCTATGCTACACTCGGTCAAGCTCCTCTTATCACACAAGTTCTCCATGAAAGATGTAACTGATACCTCCTACATCCTGGAGATATAGATCTATAGAGATAGATCTAATTGGATTTGGTATTGTCCCAATCTAGTTACATAGACACCATACTAAAGGGGTTTAAAATGGAAGATTCTAAGCGTGGTAATGTACCTGCTTGTTCAGGAATCACTCTATCCAAAGAGACGTCTCTTTAGACTGATTTGGAGAGGGCTCGCATGCAAGGGATGCCCTATGCTTCGGCGGTCGGGTCAATCATGTATCCGATGTTATGAATATAGTTCATAAGGTGAACTTGGTTCCTACCATTGAGCATCTGGTACCTGTGTATTGTGATGACAATGGAGCTATGGTTTTGGCCTAAGAACCTCGGTCCCGTCAGCGATCCAAACATATTCTTAGACAGTATCACCTGATCAGGGAGATAGTTGATCTCCGGGAGATCGAAGTAAGGAGAGTTGACACAGCGGAACCACTCACCAAGGCCCTTCCCCGGGATGCTATTCAAGAGAATTTTAGGACGTTGGGTATGAGATACTACAACAACTGGCCTCAGTGCAAGTGGGAGATTGTTAGGAATATGTATGCCCTAGAGGCTATTATTGTTGATATAGTGGATGCTTAGACATATATATAGAGGACTTTCTTGCTCGACATGATAGTATGCTATCTTGTTGCCTTTATCTTAACATATAGACTGGTATTTTTATACTGTCTGTCTTTTACATGTTGATAAAGCCCTTAGTATATGTACTTGACTACCAGGATTATGATGAGATCATACTAGTGGGGCCAGGATGGTCCAAAAGTACATCCTTTAACTGTTCCTAGTCGAGGGGATTGTTAGTTGTATGTATGCCCTAGAGGCCATTATTGTACATATGATGTATATTATAGTGGATGCTTGGGCATATATAGGGAGGACTTTCTTGCTCGACATGATAGTATGCTATCTAGTTGCTCTTTATCTTGACATGTACACTGTTTGTCTCTCTGTTACATGTTGATAAAACCCTTAGGATGTGTACTTGACTACCAGGATTATGATGCAGATCATACTAGTAGGGCAAGAGTAGACGGTAAGTATATCCTTCAATTGTTCCTAGTCGTGGGAGTATCGAGACGGGGTATCGATATTCCAGAGTAGACTAGCGTATACGCTTCTCGACCTATATGATGGGCGATGGATGATCCCATATCCATTTGTGTTTAACATCAGAGATGGTATACGTGTGCTCAGTGGAGACTGGGTACACTGGACGGACTCGCCGAGAACTCCTAGATGGTATTATACCATATGTCAGATGGCAGTTCTCTGGTAACACTGGTATATGTTAGTCTGTAGACCCGAGATCGTCATAGAGTCTTGTGTGATTCCCACTGTGCTTTGATTTCCACCTTACCATGTTCAAGAGAACGTGCAAAATGGTGGTTTTTAGGTACAGTCCCGAGTCACATGGAGGCAATAAGCGATAGGAGGGATTTCGTCTCTCCCGGTATTAGGAGTTGATGTTGCGCTGTGCTCGATTGGCCATAACAAGAAATCTCTGGTCATGGTTGCTGAGATTTAGTGGTAAGTGTTATCAGTATTTTCTTGAACCGTTATGGGCCTCACATCGGCATGACTTATCAGGCTATTGGGGTCTGACGTTTACCGCCTCCAAGCTGAGATATGCGATATATCAGACGAAGAGACCGGACTGTACAGTAGTGTTACTTATTGAATTCGCAGGAGTATGAGCAGGCTTGCTTGTTGATCTTATGATCGCTCAATACCCGGACAGCCGTTACCCCACCTAGTACCGCTGACGGTTTGTGGGTGACTGATATGATCATCACATACTGTCGGCGTATTGACGAGTCTTTAGAGTCCTACACAGAGGTTTCATGGCTCAGGAGAAACGAAGTAGGAGCATATATGTGATATGTGTGGGACCAAGATTAATACGCGTATATGATACCGTATTCTATTCTCGCGATTTTTGTTATCGGTCGGTTAAATGTGATATAGTCGGGTTATCGAATCAAGTGTTGATTCGATAAGTTGATACACATGATATTAGTCGGTTATATGTGATATAGCCAGATTATTAAATCAAGTGTTGATTTAATAATTTAATGTATAATTATATATTTGATATATTAATTTACATTAACTAATATTAGCTCACTTAAGCATTTCTTTTTCTCACTTGTGTGCACTTAATATATATATGATATATATTATTGTGTCATGCTAGTTGATACATGCTACATGGGTGTATGAGACTCATACCATGCTTATGATAATGAAGGGTTTTATTATTTGAAATAATTCATTATTAGTTAGAAATTAGTCATATGGTTGAAGCTTGTGGAACCATTAACTAAGTCCACTAATTTTGTTTTACTTAAGATATTTATTAACCTAACCACTTTGATTAGCCATGGGTTGTCATTCTAGACTTGCCTTTTTTTTCATTGTTGCTTTTCTTCATCTCCTTCCTCAAGCTCTCTAGCTTTTTGGGAGGTGAAGAAAATTAGTGAGAAAATAATTTCTAAAGTGAGCAAAATTCCTACTTAATCAACCTACACTAGACTAGCCATTTAGTTTAGATTGTTTGCTCCTCGACGTAGATCATCTTCGGCCTCGAAGATTTCAAGCAAGTTTGTTCCTTTCATCTTGTGGAGCGTTTCTAGAGTCCGGGAGTTCACTACTTGGAGCGAAGGGACTACTACACGGAGCTATTGAAATAAAGGACCGGTCTACAAAGGTTGTATTCCTTGTTCACTTAGATGTAAAGTTGTTTACATGCATGTTTCGTCTAATTCTCTAGTTAAGATTCTAGGTTAGGGTTCTTTAGCACGCCAATTTTTTGAAAACGGCATGGACGATACCTCCCGAAACCCAGTGGCGGTGCTGCGGAACCCTTCAGTGGTATCAGAGCCGAGCTAGAGAATTAGACGATATTTGTAGTATTACGAAACCGAAACAACTCCGAAACATCGAAACATAAAACCTAATTTCTGTCGAAATTTTCAGAGTGTCTAAAATTTTTTTAAGCGACTGCAGAATGTTACAT
This sequence comes from Agapanthus africanus, assembly GCA_030015575.1. Classification (NCBI taxonomy): domain Eukaryota; kingdom Viridiplantae; phylum Streptophyta; class Magnoliopsida; order Asparagales; family Amaryllidaceae; genus Agapanthus; species Agapanthus africanus. The sequence goes on from JASDDO010000016.1 coordinate 23,736,379, forward strand.
GAGATGTAATATGAACACGAGACCAAAACGAACCCTCTTCGCCGGATTTTGACCGGCCACATGTTGCTAAAAATCGGCCCCATCGGTTTTAGTATAGGATTTGGGCTTCGTTTTGGTTTGGTGCTTCAGGCTCTGGGTTTTGGTGTTTCAGGTGTTGCTTGTTTTTACTGAGATTGCATGTGATGTTATCTTTATGTAAAGGCAATTCGGAGTGCTTCGTAGTCGTAATTCTAACATCATTTCGGGTAATCTTGACGACGTTAAAATGTTCGAACGAATATCAAATACCCATTTTTCTTCCTCGTTGGAAATTTTCCAAAAGTTGGATTTTTCCAAGTTTAATAATATTCGAAAACTCATGCAGGTAATTCTATGGACCCTCTAGAAGAATGAAACCCTAACTCGATTCTATGACCACTGGAACCGCCGCCAAACCCTAAGGTTTGCGGTAGTTCCGCGGCGCCATAGGTGAGGCAAGGGTTGGCCCTTCTACGATTGATCCGTAGGTACTGTGGCATGTTTTGAGTATTTTTTAACTCCGCTCGAGTGTTGAGCTCTTTGGGAAATTTTGGTAATTCGTTGATTCGATCGAAAAGTTTAACATCGTCTAACTATCTGTGATTGTGATACAATATTTGGAATCCACAAAAATCAGTTTTGTGAAAACTAATTTGAATTTTATAAATCTAGCAATTTAATCTCATGTGATCGGTTGCTACGGGATTTTGATGTGGATCAAAAGTCCGTCGTAATCACATAGCGTATGCGGATACTCGCCAGTTAATGTTACTAGATAGCCATGCCCCATAGCCCCGACCAAGTGATTGTAGGAGAACCCCGTTGCCTAAAGCATCCGTTCGGGTGCTCGCGGCCGCGGTGTTCCACCTAAATGCACTTTGTCGACGGCATCATGGGTGTGGCCGTCTACTATAGTTTTCGACAAGCATTCGATCAGGATGTCGAGAATCTTGTTGAATTGCCCGACTTGTTATTGGAAAGTGTTTTCAATAACGAGACTAAAATGCGGGGTTTATAATTGTTAGGCATGAAATTCGGAATATGTGATATTCCGGATTTATGATGTCTAAAGAATTCATTGGTTAGGCATGAAATCCGAGGTATGTGATACATTGGGTTTATGATATCTAAGGTGGTTGCGGGTTCCAATTGTTGTAGTTTTTCACTTTCTTTTCTGCTACCGTAAGTGTAATATGTGGTGTATCGCCGGTTTCGTTACTATATGTCAACGAAAATTGGGATACACATATTTACTTACGTTGATGACATATGATATTATGTGTTGCTGTGATATGTTGTATTGGATCGTCGTGTTTGAATAGACATGGGTTTTTGCGTAAGAAGAGAGTTTTTCATTTTCATTCATGTAAAAACTTGCATGTAATATTGTTTTATTGGGGCACTTCCGGGTTGAGGATGATGTCACCATTAATGTATATTATTTACTTTTCCGCATTAGGATAGACCCAAGGTGGGGAGCACAAGTAACCGGGTTCTAGAGTTCAGTGGGAGACCATCTCGAGGAGTCGAGACCGGGTCTCCTAACTCTAGAATTGGTAGGATTGCTTGCCGCTCTCGTAGGGGTCTAAGGATGTGGGTTTGGCTATTCATCACGACCGTGGAATCCGTGTTTTTTACTGGCTTAACCTAAAACACGAAATTCCTAGTATATCCAATATTTCATATGTTGACTTCTGCTGCTGATATTCTGTGATGTGATCACTTGATATTCTGAGACGAATGGCTTATTATATATATGATATATAAAAAAGTTGCTTATGTTTTACACTCGTGCTAGTCCTGCCGCGCTATACCGTTAGTTAAGTAACCTAACAGTGCATAACAGGACACTGTGGCGAATGCGGATGGCATAAGCGTACGTTCTACTTTCGTTTCTTCTGTGATGCTTAGGAAGCATAATTGATGGGACTTCATTAATGAGATTAATGAAAAAGAAAGAAACTTAAAGATATTGCAGAATCCTGTTTTAAAAACTGGTAGCTCTAGTTCTTGCTTTGCATAGTGGTATTCATTGTAGAATATTCAACACCTTATTCGATAAGGAAAGAGCCGAGATCCTTTCACCGGGAGTGACCACTTTAGCGAAACCGGCAGATGCTACAACTCACTCGGTTTCGTTTCTGATTGCTTCTCTAGTTCTTGTTTTGCATAGTGGTATTTCTGAATATCCAGCACCTCATTCGATGAGGAAAGAGTCGAGATCCCTTCACCGGGAGTGACCTCTTTAGCAAAACTAGCAAAAGCCTAAAACACACTCAGTTTTCAAAATCACTCAATTCTACAACGATATCAAGTTCATTACGCAAAAGGTTTTATTAAAAACTTGTCGTAGCCCTCTGTCATTTCAGATAAGGACTACTTAGTATTCGTGCTGCATTTGTTGACCTTGTCAAGGCGTAGTGTGCAATAGCTGATTAGTTCTTATCTGCAAAGAATGAGATGCGATTGGATTAGGGTAGTCGTGCGGACTTGTTGACCTTGTCAAGGGTCGTGCGGGTGGGTTTAATTCAATCATGAAATGTACGGTTGAACTTAACTTGTGATTTATGGTTTGTTGACCTTGTCAAGGTCATAGATCACTTGGAGCAAAATATTATCAGGAATTTCAAGTGTTGAAATTTGCAATGAGATTGCATACCTTCTATGAGATGGTTGGACCTCGATACCCACTGCGAGTAAGAGTTACTCCTGGGATAGTTTTGTACATTACAATTAGCCGATCAAAGTAGGTGTCTAGAAAGGTGTTAACGGGGTTACACCCGTGGAAAAACGAGATTTATTTTAATTAGGTCCGTGCGAAAGCACGGGGAACCTCACTCAAAGTACCGACACTGGCCTGGCCGAAAGATTGGCGAACTTGTAGTATGTAATTAATCCTGGCTAGTCTTCCCTTTTAGGGTTTAAAGGAAGATTTGATAAAAATAGTAGGAGCCATCCTGATTAGATAAAATAATAACCAATCTGATCTTGCAAGAGCAAACGCAGAGAGTTTTCTTCTCTCTCTCCTGGTAGCGACCGTGACATGCCTTAATCAAGATAATGATATGGACGTATTGACCGAACATGCTTATTATACTGAGCTAGGGAACGTTGATTCTGCTCTACCTTATAATTGTTATAAGTCCGAGTAAGAAATAAGGGAATATCCGGATTCCTATGCGACCCAAACGAGAAATGTGCATGTTGATGCATCTTCTTCGAGTGTATTCATTACCAAGAACTGTTTCTCAGTACACTCTACGTCCTGGGTATGAGATACTGGAATAGGATCCCACATATGTAAGATGTTACATGAGCTAAAGAGAGGTAGACAACTGAGAAAAGGTGATCATTCTCTATAGTAGGGAATAATGCAAGTGTTGCAGCAAAAGCAGTTGGCGAATATCACCTTATATTACCAAATACATTGATTCTGAACGAATGTTATTACATGTCGAACTCGATATACAACATTATATTAATTTCTTTATTAAGTTAAAGAAGGATATAATTTTGTATTGCAGGATAATGTTGTGAACGTTTTTCTTAATCAAGAGTTGATTGGATCAGGCATGTTATGTAATGGCATATGTGTTCTAAATCAAACCACAGTTCAAAGTATATAGAACAAACTCAAGAGGAGTAGTTCAGAAATGAACGAATCCTTCTTGTGGCATTGTAGACTAGGTCATATTAATGCAACACAACTAGCTAAGTTACATAAGGATGAATATTTGAATCCGTTCGAATTTACATCTTATAATACTTATCAGCTTTGTCTCAAAGGGAAAATGACCAATACTCCGTTTACTAGAAACAGAGAAAGAGTTACTGAACTCTTGGGACTTATACATGTTGATGTATACGGTCCTATGTCTACAAATGCCAGGGTTGGTTCCTCGTACTTCATTATATTCACTGACCATCTCTCAAGATTCGGACATATGTTCCTGTTGAAACACAAGTTGGATATAGTGCCCTCTAAGTCAATTATTGGATCGCAGGTACGTGATTGCAATGATTGAGGGAGGACCTATACCGATAGAACAGTCTTACTCGAGATGATAGTGTGCTATCTGGTTTGTCTTTATCATCATGTAGATGTTGATAGAGCCCATAGGATTCTTGCTTGACTACCAGCAGTATGATGGCGATCATATATGTGGGAGCTGGGGTCTATAAGCACATCCTTAAAGTGTCCCAAGTCGTGGGAGTTTCGAGACAGGGCATCGATACTCCAGAGTAGACTAGTGTATACATTCGAGACCCCGACAAGGGGCGGTGGCCGATCTCACAAGCCATTGGTGTTAGTTGGTCACCTAAGATGTATACATGTGCTCATTGGGTTATTAGTACACCGGACAGGACTCGCCGGGAACTTGCTGGTTGGTATTATACCTAGCGTCAGATAACAGTTCCCTGGTGACATGTGTACAGGTTAGTTCATCGACCTGAGGTCATCATTTGTCTCGTGTGAGTTCCCACTGTACTTTGATTTATACCCTACCACGGGTCAAAGGAGTCGTGCAAACAGGTATATTTTGGGTACAGTCCCGAGCCACATGGAGGCAGTGAGCAGATCGTCGGGGATTCGTCTCTCCCGGTATTGGGGGTGAGATCGCGCTGTGTTTAGGAGAGCCATTACATAAAATCCCTGGTCAGGGTAATCGAGATTTACTGGAAGGTATTCCAGTAGTATCTCAGGGTGTTCTGGGCTACTCTCTGACACGACTTATACAGCTATTGGGAGTCTCACGTTTACCGGCCCCCTAGGCCCTATATACGATACTCATAGACGAATGGACCGGACTGTACGGATATTTTCACTGTCAGGCTCAGTAGGGTTTCTGGATAAATTCGCTCGTCAGCTCCCCTTCCTTCAATACATAGGCAACCGTTACGTACAGCTTGTACCTCTGACGTGCTAGTGGTTATACCCAATGCCAGTATATTGATGAGTCATTAGAGTTCCCCACAGACACTTTCCCAAGTTCAGGAGAAACGTTGTAGATGCCGTATGGTTTTATGGCAGAGTTCAGAAAATGCACGTGCGTTTTCGCACGTGTCATATTTCGGGCAGATAATACTGGTAGGCTTTGGTTTAAGCCAGATCCCAGTATTATACTGTGTAGATATAATATCTTTGTCTCAGTTGCATTTGTATTCGGTCGTAATACAAATACGGGTATGTTTATACTGTTACGGGGTTATCCTGAAATTCGTTTCAGGATCATTTTTGGAAGTTGCCAGTTTCCAGTTTTCTATCACCCGTATTTAACATTCGGTTAAATACGGATTTATCTTTTCTTGAGATGAGTGTGGAAGTTTCTAGAGGCTTCTAGATGAGGTGATTAGGCTAGTGAGTCATTAGTGCATTTATTATGGAATTAATGCATGATGACTAGGTTAGAAGGTTCAATGTATGCATTGATTGTGTTCATACAAGGTGTCTTGTGACTCATTCTCTTCTTTAATCTTATTGTCACCATCCCCTCTCCTACACTCACCTCCCCCCTCTCCTTTATATGGCCGGCCCCTCTTGTGTGAATGGTTGATTGATTTCCTTTGAAAAGATTATGATAGTTTAGAGTATGGAAATTTGATAGCTCAATTTCCATTTACCCGATTCCAAATGGCAACTTCATTAACCGTTCGTCCATAGCCTTGGACGTAATGAGACAAAGTGTTCTACTCATTCTCTACATCAATCTTGGTCATCTCTTTTAGCAAACTTGATGATCGAGTTGCCTCGGTTCAGAGGCGGGAGCCCGTTTAAAGATCCGTCGACATGGTGCCACCTGGACGACGAGACTGGAGATCGAGCAGATCGGATCATCTACAACAAAGCGTGGGATGATGGTTGAAGACCGAAGGACTCGGATCGTTCGGTATAACATTTCTACCCACATTATAGTTTGTTAGTTTAGCTTTAATGGCAGATCCGGGTTATAGTATGCGATAGCGCCAGTCGTAAAAGTTTTCGTTCTGCATATTGGCGTCTAAAAGACGGCCGGGACGCTACCGTAGACTTACAGTGGTATCAGAGCCTCACTATTAAGCTATACTAACTTGTGCTAACGCGTTTAAAATATCGATCGAACGGATTTTCAAAAATCACAATTTTCAAGTTCAAAGTTTCTGTTGATTTTTAAACTGTTCTTAAAATTATTTTGACCATACAGAAAAATCAAGCAGGCTTTTTAATGGAAACAAAAGAAAAACGATCCACCAATTCGACCATACGGCCGCGGATCCGCGGTCAAAGCCTAGCTTTAACCGCGGAAGCGCGGCCATCTTGGTGACTTGGTGGGACATTTTTCTTCTGGGCTTTCATCTTGGGAAATTGTGGTTTCTGGTACTGTTCTTTTGGGCCCAGTTTTTATTACTGTACAGTAGATGTACGTGGGGCCCACTTCGGGAAATTTTGTCGATCGAAATTTAAACGTGTTAGTTTACAGTATTTACATTATATCTCCGACCGGAAATGTCATTTGATCGGTAAACCACGTCTGATTGCTATAGTTCTTTTAGACGGGTTTGCAAACGTGATATTCGCGTTGATGTTCTGTGTTGTGCTGTGATGTTGCGGATTTGTCGTGGTGGATAGCAGTGTACAATGGTAGTGTTGTTTGGATTTATTTGTACATTTGATATTGCGGGGCGAGCGTCCGACTTGTGGACTGCCGTCACTGCCTGTTTGTATAATATTCTTTTGGGGCACGACCGGGCTGAGGTCGATATACCCGTTGTACATATTTTTATTTATGTACTAGGTTTACCCCGCGATGGAGTGCACGAATAGCCGGGTTCTGGAGGGAAAAAGGTCCGTATCTCATGGTTTTGAGAGGCAGAAGGTCCTTACTCTAGAATTGGCAGACTATTCGCCGCACTCGTAGGGGCTACAGGTTGACCCAAGGTGGGGTGCTCAAGTTACCGGATTCTGTGAAGTTCCGGGTGGTCCATTCATTTTGCTGTAGGGGGCTGCCTCGCTTTACGTTTTGGTGGGTAACTTGCCGCACCCGTAGGGGTCTAGGTTTTATTGCATAGGCTATCCACACGACCAGGGGAACATCGGGTTTCAGTAGCAGCACTGTGAAACCCGGGGATCCCAGATTATCTGTATTGTTCTGTGATGCTTATTACTTTTCTGTAATGTTGCATATTATCACGCCTGGAGCGATTATTGTATATTGGTATATATACTATTAGATGTTGTATATGTTTTACACCCTCGCTAGTCCAGCCCCCGCTCTGTCGTTAGTTAAGTAACCTAACGGGTGATGACGGGACCCAGTGACGAATGCGGATGGCATATACGTACATTTTATTTTCGTTCTTTTCTGGTGTGATTGATTGATGGGACTGCATTGATTCTTATCAATGCAAGGATAAAACAAACCTATATTTGATGTTGTTGGAACAAATTTTAAAAGATGTTATTACAAAGATATTTCCTTTTGTTTTGCATAGCGGTATTCAGTTAGAATATCCTGCACCTCATTCGACGAGGCAAGGGCCGAAATCCCTTCACCGGGAGTGACCCCTTGGGCAGAAGTTTGCGTCAGGGTAATAACTTCAATATAGTCAATTACAAGTTACTTTGCATCGCGGTATTCAGTTTGAATATCCTGCACCTCATTCCACAAGGAAAGAGCCGAGATCCCTTCACCGGGAATGACTTCTTTAGCAAAAGGTTTTCGCCACTATATTTTTTATAAAAAGCTATCAGGTTCCTTCAATGAGATCAAGTTCATTATGTTAAAAGTTTTTCGCCAAAAACCAGCCGTAATTGTAACGTTTTAAAAATAATTAAATGAATAAAAGTGTTTAAGCGAATTTTTTTGATTTTCGGTAAAGCAAAATGTACTTTTCGTAAAATCAAACCGCAATTGTTTTTCATTATAAATTCAAAAATACCTATTTAATTATGTAATTACTAGTAAATAGTGTTTATTTAGTCACTTATAAATTTTTAGTTTAATAAAATATTTTTCCTAAATTAATTATTTTAAATATTAACATAAGCTTTATTTTTACACTAAATTAGTGTAAATTACAAAATTGAATGGTTTTAAATTGTAAAAATGAACCATGGCATATTAGAATTTAGTGTGTATCATGCAAAAATTATTTGCAAATTTTTCCTATTTTCTAGAGCATTCTTGAGTTGCTATAGTAAATAAATAAATAATTAATTAAATAAAGCATGAAAAGACTTTATGTGATGTTTTCTTCTCTTGAAAGTTCTACACACTTTCACACTCACTTCTTTCTCTCCCTCACCTCACCATGGCCGGCCACAAGACCCCCATGGCTGCCCCCCCCCCCCCCCATTTTCCACCTCATTTTTGTGCAAAATTCATCAAAAATACTTCAAAAATTCAATTAAAATTCCACAAAATCCTAATTTCTTCATACCCTTTATTCTCTACCCTTCTTTATATGGATTTTGAAGTGGGAAAGCATGTATTTTGGAGGCTCATTTCTTGTTTGGATTTCACATTTTGGAGGTATAATTTTCCTTCTTTTGATTTATTGTTATTAGATGATCATTTAAGCTTAATTAGATTTAATGAATTAATTCTATGTTTTTTTTAAAAAATTCAAGTTAGGGTTTGTAAATTCAAGTTATGATTTTTGTTAATTATTTAGGGTTATAATAGTTAGTTTAACACTTTTAGAAATGGAAAATATTGCATGGTTGTTGAATTGTAAAATTTTCATTTAAAATTGTTTTAAATTAGGAAATTAGCTAACTAGGTTTTTGCAAAATGTGTTTGTGGTTAATATAAAATTCTAATTTGGGTTGTTATCATTGGATTATAGTTTTAGTGGAAATGTTAGCATGTTAATGGAAAGAAAAACTTAGTTTGATTGCTAGTTTCTATGGTTAATTGATAAATTGTGATAAAAATTGCTAATTTTGTAAACTAGATTTTAGAAATTCCTATATAAATAAGATTAAAAAATATAATTAAGGTTTCATTAAATCATTATCATCATGAATTGTGGTTTAATACATTAATTCATGCAAAATCATGTTTTGTGGTGGAATTGTGGTATTTTGCTTGAAAAATGTTAAAATTGTTAAAAGTTGCAAACTAGAAATTTCAAATAAATGCAAAATTGTGTAATAAAAATATAGTAATGGTTTGTATAGTCTAGTAATGCTATTTAATGAGTTTTATGACCATTAGTTTTATGTAAATGTCAAGTTTTGATGAAAAACGGTAAATTGGCAATTTTCGGGTTTTTGCGAAATTGGACGGTTTGATAGATTTTAGGGTTTCGATGGATTTAATCGTGTTTTATGGTATAAGTAATTTGTTTTAAAACAACAAGTTGTTTGATGATGTTATCTCGATCCATCGGAGTTTGTACGCCGATATCGAGCGGTATTTGGTTCTTTTGCGTGGACGGGACATAGGTTTTAACCTATGCTTGTTCCTTGTATCGTTTGACTTTTATATGTGATTCGGTTTACGATACTATTTATATGTTTGCGTTTAGGTACCTTTCAAGTGGGCTGCGGGCGATGAAGAGGAGGATGGCGACACCGTCTTCGGCAGACATGGACCAGGTGAGTAGATGTATATCTACGGGGGAAGTCGGGTGGATGGCGTTTAGCACCCCCGCAACGTAGAATAGGAATAGTACTTATTGACATTAGGAAACCAGATGTGACCCTAGATTCTTAATGAGTAGGACCCTAGTAATGACCCTAGGCTGGACTAGATTGATTTAGGAAAAGCATACTAGAGGATGAATACCTTGGAAGAGGTTCGTAGGTTTCAGGTAGAAACACACACGCATACACTGAAACGTGACGTGGTGTATACGTGCATGTATACATATAGGACGAGGTATAGGTATATACATATATACAACACGTATATGGGATACATTGATGTGATATGATATCTGAGGTATGATGAACCAGTGTAACTGGGCTTGATGCCGGGATTATTGGCTATGCAGTCGTATTAAAATGTTAGCGGATCATTAGAAAATGATAATGAACAGGTATACGTAAATTATAATGGGTAGTGATGATATTGAGGTACATGGGACTCTAGAATAGAACCCGAACTGGAACTCGTGACTGATCACGATATGATATAGGTATGACTTAATCACAATATGATACATATGACATGATATTTCTGAGGATAAACTAATGATGCATATTATGATGGCAATGTTATAATTGATGTATGCGATTATAGTTTAGCACCTTGATCATGAGATGTGTTGATGATGACATTATACGAATGATGAGACACCTAGGAGATACTTGACCCGTACCCCGATATTGGGATGTCGTATGATGGATTTTACCCTACGAGGCATAGATATGATGATTGATCCGCACTCTTGATTCGAGGAAGCCGTACTACGTACGTGACGTTATTGAGGCAGGATCGCCGACTATTAGAGATATTGATTTAGACCTTAGGTAGACTCTAGTTTCTTACTGACTAGTCTATTAGGTTTAGTTCCTTAGGATGTTAGATGGACACTGGTTTAGGTTCGACTCACATAGTGGTAGTTGTACTCGTATCTCGCAGAGGAGTGGATAATGCACACCTGTATTTACATTCATACTGTAATCATCATGGTGCATGTTCTTTTATATGTTGCTATAATCAGTATAAACTTTACCTGTTAGGACACCAGCACTATTACCGATGATGCGCATATTCCACACACACTTATTTGCCGGCTCACACACATCATCATCGGTAATTGCTATGTTACGTACACTCTAGATCATATTGTCTTTTATAGATAGAATCAGTTAACAACTAGACAGATATAATATTGTGATTATTCTCTGACATTAGTGTAAGACGTGATATTTATTACTTAGACATTCATGCATTCATATTTCATGTTATCGCACAGTAGTATGGGCATATGCCGACACTTATCATATACTTACTCATGATTTTGAGATTTGGATTTCTATGAGATTTCTGGATTTTTGGGGAAAACCGCAAGAAATTATAAAACCTTCCCTCTCTTTCCTCCTCTCTTTTTAAATTAAGATGCGGTTTTCTCGTGATGTATGTGTCGTCCACCATGAGATTTCATGTTTTCTGTTGGATTTCGAGACCCGATTCGAGGAGTGGATGAACCGTCTCGGGTACATGGTGGGCCCGGTATGGTACCCCGGGGCAAGAAGATCGAGTTGTAGACGATGAGCCTGGCAGGGGAAGACTACCTACCGGTGATGTCTGGCGCGGCGGATATCCGGAGGATACCGACCGTTGTCGTGAGATTTGATGATATGAGCCGATCCGGACTGACGGAGCCCGAGATATTGAGACTTGAGATTACATGTGTTGTGTCGATGTTTGACACGGATTTCCATGGATTTCATTATTGAGATTTCTGATTCTTATACGCATTCTACTATGATAACAGCTAAAGATTTCTTATACATATATATCTGGACTTCGGGATTTGTTACTTTACATTCATGGTGCATGCATTTCATTCATATGACATAGTATTATATGAGGTACTGACACGACACGGAGTAGTTGCACTTACACGTAGTATTACCCTGCTATTACTAGATGTTTGGGAAATAGTAGTGTATTATTATGACCTAGGATAGCGTCGTGCATTCGATTTCTTTTCGTAGATGTCTTCTACTCACGAGTTGGCAACTCACCCCCGTTGTGCCAAATTTTATTACGGGTTCGATGTACAGGTTTCCCTGGCAGCTTGATGGCACATCTATTCTTTCAGGGTGATTTGCACGGTAGGTTGGTTCACTTGTATCTGAACCACCATTGTATTTTATTCATTCATTTGTATCTAGTGAGCTCCATCAACCATATTTGTATTACTTGATAAGTTATTGGACCAGTCTTTTATTTCGACCTTAGAGTCGCGCATGTATTATTCTGATCTGGTGGTTTTGTTTTCTTTTGAGTTTTGAGCCTCGCCTATTGGCGTTGTATATTATGGTGCTTGTTGTGGCTGTTTCCGCCTGTTGGCGTTGATGCTAGCTCCCGTTTGGGGATCCTTTTTATTGTTTATGTATATTATACTTGTTGTACCCGTTTGGGGGCCAGTTTTTACAGAGGAGACTCTGCCGAAATTTTTGGTAAAATTTACTGATGTTTTTATACTTGTTTTCTTTTCTTTTCTTCTTTTTCTTCTCTTATGTTTTAGATTTCTGGGCTTCGGCTTACTTAGGTTACGTGGCGCCTCTAGACGCTTCGTAATCTAAGTGCCGGTCACGTTCCGTACTTTCGGGTCGTGACAAAGTTGGTATCAGAGCGCTAGGTTTAACCTTGTATAAGTCTAGGTGACCCTTGGTTGATGGAGTAGGCGATTTAGGTAGAGTAACGTACCGTGGGTATGGTCCGCGGCATACTTACGATACGCTACTCTGCTTAAGGAGCCTTAGGATGTACATTGTTTGCACCGTATTTCATTCGTTCCTTTGATCTGTCCTCGTCGATATCGGATGGTGGTTTCTGTTACCACGGGCAGAGGAAGCTGCGACTCGAATGCGATAACCATCAGAGTATTGGTTATTCTTGAGGATTGAAGCATTGCTTAGCGTGCGGACGAAGGATATTCACATGTCGTCCGGATAAAGTTAAAGGGTTCGAACGATTATCAGAAAACCATTTTCCTAAGTTTAAAGTATTCGGAAGAACATGCAGGTATTTCGATGGACCCTCTAGAAGAATGAAACCCTAACTCGACATAATGAGCACGAGAACGCCCTTGAACCTTAGGGTTTACGGCAGTTCCGCGGTGCCATTAGTGAGACTTGGGTTTGCCCTTCTACAGCTGGATCATCGATGCTGGGGTATGTACCGGATATTTTTAAACTGTACTTAAGTGTTTAGCTCTCGGGGAATTATGGGATTTTGATGGATCGATCGAAAAGTTTAATGTAGTCCGGATATCAAGTGAAGGGATCGACTATGTGGGAGACTCTAGACATGAGTATTGCGGTGGGTAGCGCAGTCAGCACTGCTACGAAGAGACGAGTTCGAAGCAGCCGACATCAGAGGAAAGAGGCGGACATTGACGATAGTGTTTACGATTGGGATTTAGTGATTTGAATTTCATATTTTCGTGGATTGGATTTTTGTATTTTGAGGACTTTGTTCTACGATTGGTATTTCATGTGTGTACCTTTATTCTATCTGTGTTTCATATATCAGTTGTATTGATATTGTTTAGTACATACCCAGTACACTTGATTTGGTTTTAATACCTTTTGTGATTTTGATTTGATTTCGTGCATAGGGGTTACACATGATTTTGACATATGTTTCGACCTAGTTTTCATGCATTTTTGTACTGTGATTTTGATTTTGATATTCGATGTATGTTTTCGTGCACCATGTGCACCTGATTAGGATTCTTGCGCATACTTGGCCCACTTGATGCGATTTTGTGCACACCAGATGCACTATATCGGGGTTTTGTGCAGATTAGATGCACCTGATATTGAGTCGTGCACGCCCGATGCACTTGACAGATGTTTTTGGGTGCACACCTGTTGCACTTAGTTTTGTTTTTGTGTGTATTCATGGTATCTTTAGTTGGTTTCGATTTCAGTGCGCACCGGACGCACATGATATTTCTATGATATGATTGGGATTGATTTCAGTTTGAGCAGTATGTTTTCATAGTCATTATTATTTGATTTAGTAACCAGGCGGGACGTGTATGTTAAATAAAAGATATATATATATATAGCTATTTTTTTTATTATTATTTTTATTTAAACGTCCGCTACTTATGCCGTGACACGTGCATCACACGGCAATTTTCAAAAAGGGGTGTTTGCATATTGCCTTATCCAGATATTTGTACGGTTTTACTAATGATGCGCACTATATATAAGTTACAGATTGACGTATATTATGATGGTTTTCATATTGAGTTTTGATATTTTATTCTCGCCATAACTCCGATGATTGCGTTATGCTTGACGGAGTTGATTTTTGTTATGTATTGATGATTTCGGAGCCCCGACGATTTGAGTGTTTTGCTAAATGTTTTAGTATTTGGAAGGGGAGTTTTAATTTAAATTAGGGGACCGAATTTCCTAAAGGGGGGAAGATTGTAACGTTTTAAAAATAATTAAATGAATAAAAGTGTTTAAGCGAATTTTTTTGATTTTCGGTAAAGCAAAATGTACTTTTCGTAAAATCAAACCGCAATTGTTTTTCATTATAAATTCAAAAATACCTATTTAATTATGTAATTACTAGTAAATAGTGTTTATTTAGTCACTTATAAATTTTTAGTTTAATAAAATATTTTTCCTAAATTAATTATTTTAAATATTAACATAAGCTTTATTTTTACACTAAATTAGTGTAAATTACAAATTTGAATGGTTTTAAATTGTAAAAATGAACCATGGCATATTAGAATTTAGTGTGTATCATGCAAAAATTATTTGCAAATTTTTCCTATTTTCTAGAGCTTTCTTGAGTTGCTATAGTAAATAAATAAATAAATAATTAAATAAAGCATGAAAAGACTTTATGTGATGTTTTCTTCTCTTGAAAGTTCTACACACTTTCACACTCACTTCTTTCTCTCCCTCACCTCACCAAGGCCGGCCACAAGACCCCCATGTCTGCCCCCCCCCCATTTTCCACCTCATTTTTGTGCAAAATTCATCAAAAATACTTCAAAAATTCAATTAAAATTCCACAAAATCCTAATTTCTTCATACCCTTTATTCTCTACCCTTCTTTATATGGATTTTGAAGTGGGAAAGCATGTATTTTGGAGGCTCATTTCTTTTTTGGATTTCACATTTTGGAGGTATAATTTTCCTTCTTTTGATTTATTGTTATTAGATGATCATTTAAGCTTAATTAGATTTAATGAATTAATTCTATGTTTTTTTTTTTAAAAATTCAAGTTATGATTTTTGTTAATTATTTAGGGTTATAATAGTTAGTTTAACACTTTTAGAATTGGAAAATATTGCATAGTTGTTGAATTGTAAAATTTTCATTTAAAATCGTTTTAAATTAGGAAATTAGCTAACTAGGTTTTTGCAAAATGTGTTTGTGGTTAATATAAAATTCTAATTTGGGTTGTTATCATTGGATTATAGTTTTAGTGGAAATGTTAGCATGTTAATGGAAAGAAAAACTTAGTTTGATTGCTAGTTTCTATGGTTAATTGATAAATTGTGATAAAAATTGCTAATTTTGTAAACTAGATTTTAGAAATTCCTATATAAATGAGATTAAAAAATATAATTATGGTTTCATTAAATCATTATCATCATGAATTGTGGTTTAATACATTAATTCATGCAAAATCATGTTTTGTGGTGGAATTGTGGTATTTTTCTTGAAAAATGTTAAAATTGTTAAAAGTTGCAAATTAGAAATTTCAAATAAATGCAAAATTGTGAAATAAAAATATAGTAATGGTTTGTATAGTCTAGTAATGCTATTTAATGAGTTTTATGACCATTAGTTTCATTTAAATGTCAAGTTTTGATGAAAAACGGTAAATTGGCAATTTTCGGGTTTTTGCGAAATTGGACGGTTTGATAGATTTTAGGGTTTCGATGGATTTAATCGTGTTTTATGGTATAAGTAATGTGTTTTAAAACAACAAGTTGTTTGATGATGTTATCTCGATCCATCGGAGTTTGTACGCCGATATCGAGCGGTATTTGGTTCTTTTGCGTGGACGGGACATAGGTTTTAACCTATGCTTGTTCCTTGTATCGTTTGACTATTGTATGTGATTCGGTTTACGATACTATTTATATGTTTGCGTTTAGGTACCTTTCAAGTGGGCTGCGGGCGATGAAGAGGAGGATGGCGACACCGTCTTCGGCAGACATGGACCAGGTGAGTAGATGTATATCTACGGGGGGAAGTCGGGTGGATGGCGTTTAGCACCCCCGCAACGTAGAATAGGAATAGTACTTATTGACATTAGGAAACCAGATGTGACCCTAGATTCTTAATGAGTAGGACCCTAGTAATGACCCTAGGCTGGACTAGATTGATTTAGGAAAAGCATACTAGAGGATGAATACCTTGGAAGAGGTTCGTAGGTTTCAGGTAGAAACACACACGCATACACTGAAACTTGACGTGGTGTATACGTGCATGTATACATATAGGACGAGGTATAGGTATATACATATATACAACACGTATATGGGATACATTGATGTGATATGATATCTGAGGTATGATGAACCAGTGTAACTGGGCTTGATGCCGGGATTATTGGCTATGCAGTCGTATTAAAATGTTAGCGGATCATTAGAAAATGATAATGAACAGGTATACGTAAATTATAATGGGTAGTGATGATATTGAGGTACATGGGACTCTAGAATAGAACCCGAACTGGAACTCGTGACTGATCACGATATGATATAGGTATGACTTAATCACAATATGATACATATGACATGATATTTCTGAGGATAAACTAATGATGCATATTATGATGGCAATGTTATAATTGATGTATGCGATTATAGTTTAGCACCTTGATCATGAGATGTGTTGATGATGACATTATACGAATGATGAGACACCTAGGAGATACTTGACCTGTACCCCGATATTGGGATGTCGTATGATGGATTTTACCCTACGAGGCATAGATATGATGATTGATCCGCACTCTTGATTCGAGGAAGTCGTACTACGTACGTGACGTTATTGAGGCAGGATCGCCGACTATTAGAGATATTGATTTAGACCTTAGGTAGACTCTAGTTTCTTACTGACTAGTCTATTAGGTTTAGTTCCTTAGGATGTTAGATGGACACTGGTTTAGGTTCGACTCACATAGTGGTAGTTGTACTCGTATCTCGCAGAGGAGTGGATAATGCACACCTGTATTTACATTCATACTGTAATCATCATGGTGCATGTTCTTTTATATGTTGCTATAATCAGTATAAACTTTACCTGTTAGGACACCAGCACTATTACCGATGATGCGCATATTCCACGCACGCTTATTTGCCGGCTCACACACATCATCATCGGTAATTGCTATGTTACGTACACTCTAGATCATATTGTCTTTTATGGATAGAATCAGTTAACAACTAGACAGATATAATATTGTGATTATTCTCTGACATTAGTGTAAGACGTGATATTTATTACTTAGACATTCATGCATTCATATTTCATGTTATCGCACAGTAGTATGGGCATATGCCGACACTTATCATATACTTACTCATGATTTTGAGATTTGGATTTCTATGAGATTTCTGGATTTTTGGGTAAAACCGCAAGAAATTATAAAACCTTCCCTCTCTCTCCTCCTCTCTTTTTAAATTAAGATGCGGTTTTCTCGTGATGTATGTGTCGTCCACCATGAGATTTCATGTTTTCTGTTGGATTTCGAGACCCGATTCGAGGAGTGGATGAACCGTCTCGGGTACATGGTGGGCCCGGTATGGTACCCCGGGGCAAGAAGATCGAGTTGTAGACGATGAGCCTGGCAGGGGAAGACTACCTACCGGTGATGTCTGGCGCGGCGGATATCCGGAGGATACCGACCGTTGTCGTGAGATTTGATGATATGGGCCGATCCGGACTGACGGAGCCCGAGATATTGAGACTTGAGATTACATGTGTTGTGTCGATGTTTGACACGGATTTCCATGGATTTCATTATTGAGATTTCTGATTCTTATACACATTCTACTATGATAACAGCTAAAGATTTCTTATACATATATATCTGGACTTCAGGATTTGTTACTTTACATTCATGGTGCATGCATTTCATTCATATGACATAGTATTATATGAGGTACTGACACGACACGGAGTAGTTGCACTTACACGTAGTATTACCCTGCTATTACTAGATGTTTGGGAAATAGTAGTGTATTATTATGACCTAGGATAGCGTCGTGCATTCGATTTCTTTTCGTAGATGTCTTCTACTCACGAGTTGGCAAATCACCCCCGTTGTGCCAAATTTTATTACAGGTTCGATGTACAGGTTTCCCTGGCAGCTTGATGGCACATCTATTCTTTCAGGGTGATTTGCACGGTAGGTTGGTTCACTTGTATCTGAACCACCATTGTATTTTATTCATTCATTTGTATCTAGTGAGCTCCATCAACCATATTTGTATTACTTGATAAGTTATTGGACCAGTCTTTTATTTCGACCTTAGAGTCGCGCATGTATTATTCTGATCTGGTGGTTTTGTTTTCTTTTGAGTTTTGAGCCTCGCCTATTGGCGTTGTATATTATGGTGCTTGTTGTGGCTGTTTCCGCCTGTTGGCGTTGATGCTAGCTCCCGTTTGGGGATGCTTTTTATTGTTTATGTATATTATACTTGTAGTACCCGTTTGGGGGCCAGTTTTTGCAGAGGAGACTCTGCCGAAATTTTTGGTAAAATTTACTGATGTTTTTATACTTGTTTTCTTTTCTTTTCTTCTTTTTCTTCTCTTATGGTTTAGATTTCTGGGCTTCGGCTTACTTAGGTTACGTGGCGCCTCTAGACGCTTCGTAATCTAAGTGCCGGTCACGTTCCGTACTTTCGGGTCGTGACAGTAATCCTCCGTCATTTCTTATGGATGGTCAGTAGTATTCAAGCTATGTTTGTTAGCCTACGTCAAGGCATAGTGTTTGGTAGCTGCTGGGTATTCATTTTTTTGCATAGATAGATGCATTAGTTTAGAACATACGTACAGCCTTGTTGGCCTACGTCAAGGGCATGTACGATGACCTAAATTAATCAGGACAACGACGGGTAGAACTTGACATGTGGCTTATGATTTGTTGGCCTACGTCAAGGTCATAAGTGCATGGGATAAAAATTATATCGGGAGTTTCAAACATACAGGAAACTTTCCAGACTTGCGCATACCTTCTGGAGTGTGTTAACTTGAGTGGCTTCCTTCAAGTTATCATGCGATGATAGTTGGATCCTGATTCTCACTGATGAGTTGGTTTACTTTTCGGGTGATCCCGACTAATTCTTCTTTCAGGTTTGGAGGAGAATTTGAGATACAGTGGGAGGTTTCCTAATTAGATAAAGTGATAACCATTCTGATCTAGGTTAGAGTGCACGCAGAGTGTTTCTTTTCTCTCTCTCTCTTTGGCAACGACCTTTGACCGACCCTAGACTATGACTTAGTGACCAAGTTGACCGAACCTTCTTAATATACTGGCTTTTAGATTGTCTAAAGTTGCATAAGTCATTGCCGCTCCTTCTTTTACCCTTTGTATTTCTCAGAACACCCCGTATTACTACGGACATCCACTTCCATTGAATAGATCCATCGTATGGTTATATACGAACTCAAAGAAACTTCTTCGAGGATGGATCCAGGTTCAAGAGAAATAGAATTGGTTTATTCAGTTGTCTTTTATTATCACCTTCTCTCAAGTTGCAAGGGCTCCTTGGTTTAGGAGAGTACACCTATTACGCTTATTGGATAGTCTTCTACCAAACCATAGGCAGGTGCCGAAAGGTAAGGAATGAAGAAAACCAATTAGCCTAAGTAGAGTGTGCAGAAGGTAATAAATAAAGACAAAATAAAGGGATTAGAAAGAGGGAAAAGTAAATTGCGACTGCTATCATTCACGACCAAACCGCGTACTTCATCGCCACTCCTACTTCACCTTTAATTTCTCCAGAACAACCCGTATCACTACGAACATCCAATTCCATTGGATAAATCCATCGTATGGTTATATATGAACTCGAAGGATATTTTTTCGAGGATGGATTCTGGTTCAGGAGAAATAG
This sequence comes from Agapanthus africanus, assembly GCA_030015575.1. Taxonomy (NCBI): domain Eukaryota; kingdom Viridiplantae; phylum Streptophyta; class Magnoliopsida; order Asparagales; family Amaryllidaceae; genus Agapanthus; species Agapanthus africanus. The sequence goes on from JASDDO010000016.1 coordinate 23,756,171, forward strand.
GAATAAGGTTTATTCAGTTGTCTTTTATCATCACCTTCTCTCAAGTTGCAAGTACTCCTAGGTTTAGGAGGGTACACCCATTATGCTTACTGGATATTCTTCTTCCAAACCATAGGCTAGTGCCGAACGGTAGGGAAGGAAGAAAACCATTTAGCCTAATGATGGTGTACAGAAGGTAACGACTAAAGACAAATAAAGGGAATTGGAAAGATGGCAGGGAAATATACGGTTAAAGTCATGATTTGGATTATGGAAGAAGCATTACTAGGAATACCGGGATACCCCTACGAAACATATTTATGTTTCATATTCACTGTGTATTGTTAATAGAAAACTGATTTCCCGATTAGATACTTACTCCAGGGTATGTATTTACAAGGTTTCATTCTCACATCTGTATAGTTTTACAGATAATGAGTGGGAGTAAGTTATTGGGAATTAGGTAATCATCCTCATTATATCGGAATTCGTTATAATTGGTGATATTTGAGGAAATCGCCTGGGGACAGTTTTCAACCTACGACGCACAGGTTTTGAGTTATAAAACTCAGTGGACTTATACAGAGTATTGTATGTTGTCCAGAGTCCGTCAGGACAAAGGGGTTGGTCCTCGTACTATATTCTATTTACTTGTGACTTCTCTAAGTTTTTAGACAAGTGTTTCGTAGAAATACAATGTCTAAGTATTGAGAAGTTGTGGGTATAAGAATAAAGTAGAGAACCAAGTATCGCAAGTATCGGGATTCTTCAAAGAAATTGAAGATGTAGATTCTTGTGATTGGTATTCAGATGATAGTAATGGTTTTGAGAAACTTGTTTCTCTTTCAGGTTACTCATAATTGGATGGATTCCTAAGTTGAGTAATGCTGATTAGCCTCTCTCCATTAAGTTGATATGCACTGGAGATAGCTGCATGTTTTTATATCCGGTTCCAATTAAATATGTGCCAAAGTTTCTATATTGGATATAGAATGGATCATATCTTAACGATGTTAAGGTAAGGGGAGTTGTCCAGCTTATGCTTAAAACCAGACACTGGATAACTCAAGACACGTTTCTGTAATGTCAGTTTGTGCGTTGACCTTAGTTTTGACGAGGGTTGATTTTCTACCATCTGGAAGATCAATAGTGATATTGTTCTTGACTGGCCACAGTTTTAATAAAATGGATTTTTTTCATAAAACAGTAGTGGGAGTATGGTAGAACTGGAAGTGATTCCAGAACCGCAAACGATTACGGAAAATTTAATAGAATCTATATATTTAATCAGGTTTGACATTCCAATAGCCACTCCGCGGATATGGTGGGTAACCTCAAACACCCGAGAGGTACTCCGGTAGCCTCAAGGATGGTGACAGGGAGGTTCTTGTTTACCCAGACTTGACACTACTGTTGTTCCAGACTATGAGACCCGGCAGGAGGATATGTATAGAATCGTTCTTTTTAGAAGTGTACGTATATATTATTCTGCCAGAGGGTTGTCGTAGTCAGTGGGAGCAGCGGAAGCATAGTGGGCAAGTAGCTTATGTCTATTTATAGACTTAAGCAATTATAGCGGAGAAAAGATCATCTATTTTTGATGTGACAGTCATGGGTTTGACTTCATCAGAATAGGGGATGGATCTGTTAAGAAGGTAGTAGAGTGTGATGTCTTGGTATTTGGATGACATACACAGAGTAGGAAGTAAAATTCCTATACTACGATCGGTTGTACTGTGGTCGTCACACAGTTGTTTCTCCACAAAGGATATGGATATAATATCTGATATTCTGGTTACTAGATCTATAGTTTTAGATCTAGATTTGGGTAGTTTCCCAATGTGGGTACTTTGACGGTATTCTAATAGTATTTTAGAATAGTTGACTCCTGGCATGGTGGTGTACCTGCAGGTAATGGAGTCACCCTCTCTAAAGGTGTCTTACAGACTAAAGGGGAGAGGGACGTGTATGATTGGCAGATCACTTGCTTAGGCAATTGAGTCAATCGTGAGATGTCAAGTACCACACCAGATGTCGTTTTTGCATTAGATGCGATAAGTTTATATTAATCCAATCCTGAAGAAACATACGGAAGCAGTTATAGAACATAAGTACATGTTCTACGGATTTGATGACGGCAGCCTCCTTCGGGAGACGGTTATTATTCCAGGCTTCACAGGTGACCTGGATGACAGAGTGATTGTCAGAGTTATAGTTTTCCCTCAGAAGAGGGACAGTATTATGGACAGATGGTCCAAGAGGATACTGTGGGAGGCATAGTGCTGGACACTGATTAATTTCAGTAATCGATACAGTCTAAGAAGTTTGGATTTGCAGTTCATTTATGAACTAGGTCCCATCAGATATCCAGACATATTCTAAGACAGGTATTACTCGATTCAGATGATGGTTTTCTCCGCGAACTTGAGATTAAGAGAGACATAGAAAGAAATATCAGGGCGGATCCACTCACTGAGGCTATTTCTCGAACACAATAGTTTTGTAAACGAGCTTTGTGAAACTGATTAGTAGAGGAGTTGGATGTTCGGTATCACACCAGCTGTGAGTACGCGACATCGCAATAATAGCCTTAAGTGCAAGTGGGAGATTGTTGGATATAGTGCCCTCTAAGTCAATTATTGGATCGCAGGTACGTGATTGCAATGATTGAGGGAGGACCTATACCGATAGAACAATCTTACTCGAGATGATAGTGTGCTATCTGGTTTGTCTTTATCATCATGTAGATGTTGATAGAGCCCATAGGATTCTTGCTTGACTACCAGCAGTATGATGGCGATCATATATGTGGGAGCTGGGGTCTATAAGCATATCCTTAAAATATCCCTAGTCGTGGGAGTTTCGAGACAGGGCATCGATACTTCAGAGTAGACTAGTGTATACATTCGAGACCCCGACAAGGGGCGGTGGCCGGTCTCACAAGCCATTGGTGTTAGTTGGTTCACCTAAGATGAATACAGGTGCTCATTGGGTTATGAGTACACCAGACAGGACTCGCCGGGAACTTGCTGGTTGGTATTATACCTAGCGTCAGATAGCAGTTTCCTGGTGACATGTGTACAGGTTAGTTCATCGACCTGAGGTCGTCATTTGTCTCGTGTGAGTTCCCACTGTACTTTGATTTATACCCTACCACGGGTCAAAGAAGTCGTGCAAACAGGTATATTTTGGGTACAATCCCGAGCCACATGGAGGCAGTGAGCAGATCGTCGGGGATTCGTCTCTCTCGGTATTGGGGGTGAGATCGCGCTGTGTTTAGGAGAGCCATTACACGAAATCCCTGGCCAGGGTAATCGAGATTTACTGGAAGGTATTTCAGTAGTATCTCAGGGTGTTCTGAGCTACTCTCTGACACGACTTATACAGCTATTGGGGGTCTGACGTTTACCGGGCCCCTAGGCCCTATATGCGATACTCATAGACGAATGGACCGGATTGTACGGATATTGTCACTGTCAGGCTCGGTAGGGTTTCTGGATGAGTTCGCTCGTCAGCTCCCTTTCCTTCAATACATAGGCAACTGTTACGTACAGCTTGTACCTCTGACGTGCTAGTGGTTATACCCAGTGCCAGTATATTGATGAGTCATTAGAGTCCCCCACAGACACTTTCCCAAGTTCGGGCGAAACGTTGTAGATGCCGTATGGTTTTATGGCAGGGTTCGGAAAATACACGTGCTTTTTCGCACGTGTCATATTTCGGACAGATAATACTGGTAGGCTTTGGTTTAAGCCGGATCCCAGTATTATACTGTGTAGATATAATATCTTTGTCTCAGTTGCATTTGTATTCGGTCGTAATACAAATGCGGGTATGTTTATACTATTACGGGGTTATCCTGAAATTCGTTTCAGGATCACTTTTGGAAGTTGCCAGTTTCCAGTTTTCTATCACCCGTATTTAACATTCGGTTAAATACGGATTTATCTTTTCTTGAGATGAGTGTGGAAGTTTCTAGAGGCTTCTAGATGAGGTGATTATGGTAGTGAGTCATTAGTGCATTTATTGTGCAATTAATGCATGATGACTAGGTTAGAAGGTTCAATGTATGCATTGATTGTGTTCATACAAGGTGTCTTGTGACTCATTCTCTTCTTTAATCTTATTGTCACCTTCCCCTCTCCTACACTCACCTCCCCCCTTTCCTTTATATGGCCGGCCCCTCTTGTGTGAATGGTTGATTGATTTCCTTTGAAAAGATTATGATAGTTTAGAGTATGGAAATTTGATAGCTCAATTTCCATTTACCCGATTCCAAATGGCAACTTCATTAACCGTTCGTCCATAGCCTTGGATGTAACGAGGCAAAGTGTTCTACTCATTCTCTACATTAATCTTGGTCATCTCTTTTAGCAAACTTGATGATCGAGTTGCCTCGGTTCAGAGGCGGGAGCCCGTTTAAAGATTCGTCGACGTGGTGCCACCTGGAAGACGAGACTGGAGATCGAGCAGATCGGATCAGCTGCAACAAAGCGTGGGATGATGGTTGAAGACCGAAGGACTCGGATCGTTCGGTATAACATTTCTATCCACATTGTAGTTTGTTAGTTTAGCTTTAATGGCAGATCCGGGTTATAGTATGCGATAGCGCCAGTCGTAAAAGTTTTCGTTCCTGATATTGGCGTCTAAAAGACGGCCGGGGCGCTACCGTAGACTTACAACACAAGTCTGAAACTTTTAAGAAATTTGAGGAATATAAGCTTGAAGTTGAGAACCAGACGGGTAGAAGTATTAAAGTCCTTCGATGTGATCGAGGAGGAGAATACTTGAGCACGAAGTTTCTAGATTATTTAAAAGAGAATAGGATTCTCTCTCAGCTTACTCCTCCGTATACAACACAACACAACGGTGTATCGGGGAAGAAGTATCGCGCCCTATTAGATATGACGCGCTCTATGATGAGTACTGCTGAGTTGCCTGTTTCCTTTTAGAGTTATGCACTTGAGAAGCTGCATACCTATTGAATGGGGTTCCATCCAAATCAGTGCCTACCACTCCATATGAGATATGGAATGAAAGAGACCATATCTTAAACGAGTTAAAATATGGGTTGTCCGGCCTATGTTGAAAAGCAAAAACCGGACAAACTCGAGGCAAGGTCAAATCTGTATAAGTTTGTTGGATATCCCGAACATTCACGAGGGCATATCTTCTACCACACTGAAGAAAAAATGGTGTTTTGTTTCTCAGCATGCCACCTTTTTAGAAAAGGAATCTCTTATGGAAGAAATTTGTGGTCATGAGGTAGAACTGGAAGGAGTTCCAGCTGGACAAACTAACAGCTGATGATTTAGTGGAACCAAAAGATTCAATAGTCTCCAACAAACCTCAGCCTCTCCGCGAATCTGGTAGGGTTCCTCATCCACCTGAGAGATACTACGGTTTTCTCAGTGACGGTGGGAGCGAGGATTGCATCATGGTAGATGATGACCCAACTAGATTCAGGCAGGCCATCATGAGTGGGGACTCTGTAAAATGGCTGGATGTTATGCTTAAGTCCATCAGGATTAAAGCGGGCATCGCGGAGTTGGAATATCTGTTTTGATGTGGCAGTCAAAGAGTTTGACTTCATCAAAAAGGTAGATGAACCTTATATATACAAGAAGATTGTAGATAGTAAGGTTGTCTTCCTCGTATTGTACGTAGATGACATACTCTTGATAGGAAATGGTTTCCTATGCTACACTCGGTCAAGCTCCACTTATCACGAGAATTCTCCATGGAAGATCTGGATGATACCTACTACATCTTGTAGATTATGATCTATGGTGATAGATCTAAGTGGATGTTGGGAGCGTCCCAAATTCTGGTACATTAACACCATACTAAAGGGTTTTAGTATGGAAGATTCTAAGCGTGGTGGTTCGCCCATATACTCATGAATCACTCTCTCTAAAAAGATGTCTCCCGAGACTGATTTGGAGAGAGCTCGCATACAAGGGATACCCTATGCTTCGGCAGTAGGCTCTATCATGTATGCAATGTTATGTACCAGACCAGAAGTATCTGACTCACTAGGTGTAGTGATCAGGAATCAATCGGATCTTGGGAGAATCACTGGACAGCTGTAAAGGATATTCTTAAGTACTTGAGAAGCACTAAAGAAATGTTCTTGGTTTTTTTGTAACAGGGAACTCCAGTAGGAGTCCTTTACCAATTCGAGCTTCGAGAGTGATAAGGTCGACTGAAAGTCAGTCTCAAGCCTTGTCTTTACCCTCAGTGGAAGGACGGTATGTTAGAAGAGTTCCAAACTAGATACCGTGGCAAACTAGACGATAAAGGCTGAATACATCGCTACCAACGATGCTGCCAAAGTGGTTGTCTGGAAATTCTTGTTCATGAGATGAACATGGTTCCTACCATTGAGCGTCCAATAACTGTTATTGTGACAAAAATGGAGTTGTAGCTTTGGCCTAGGAATGCCGATCCCATTAGCGATCCCGACATATTCATGGAGATGGTTGATCCCCAAGGGATCAAGGTAAGGAGAGTTGACGCGAAGGATAACACGGCGGATCAACTCACAGAGGCCTTTCCCTAAAAAGACTTTTAAGGGACGTTGGGTATGAGATATTACAACAACTGGCCTTAGTGCAAGTGGGAGATTGTTGGTTGTATGTATGCCCTAGAGGTCATTATTGTACATATGATGTATATTATAGTGGATGCTTGTGTTGGATATATGTATGCCCTAGAGGCCATTATATGATAGTGGATGTATTAATACATGTGTGTGTGTGTGTGTGTGTGTGTGTGTGTGTGTGTGTGTATTCAGAGTACATTCTTACTCGACATGATAGTATGCTATCTGGTTCTTTTTTATCTGACATGTTGATTTGATCATGCTTTTATTCATTCACACATGTTGATAAAGCCCTGAGGATATAGGCTTGACTACTGTGATTATGATAGAGATCATACTAGTGGGACATCTGTAGTTTATAAGCATATCCTGGAATGTCCCTAGTCGTAGGTGTAACGAGACGGGGCATCGATATATCAGAGTAGACTAGCGTATATAATACTAGACCCATATGATGGGCGATGGATGTTCCCACATTCATCGATGTTTGATATCGAGATCGTATACGGGTGCTCAGTGGTGACTGGGTACACTGGACGGACTCACCGAGAACTCCTATATAGAATTATATCTATCGTTGGATAGAAGTTCTCAGATGACACTGGTACAGGTGAATCTGTAGACCCGAGATCGTCATAGAGTCTTGTGTGTTCTCCCACTGTACTTTGATTACCACCCTACTACGGCTCTACTGAGTCGTGCAAACAGGTGGCCGTTGGGTACAGTCTCGAGACACACGAAGGCGATGAGCGATAGGAGGGGTTTCATCTCTCCCGGTATTGGGAGTTGATGATGTGCTGTGCTCGATTGGCTATATCAGTAAGTACCTGGCCAGGGCTGTTGAGATTTACTGATAAGTGTTATCAGTAGTTTCTCGATCTGTTATAGACCATTCATCGGCACGACTTATTGAGTTATTGGGGTCGACGTCACCATCCCTAGACTCGATATGCAGCATATTTGACGAAGAGACCGGACTGTACGGTAGTGTTGCCGGTGGCTCGACGGGAGTTGTGACAGGTTCGCTTGTTTTCTTCTGATCGCTCAATACCCGGGTGGCCGTTACGTTTAGCTGACCGCTTGCGGCTTGGGGGTGCTTGATATGATCATCACCCAGTGCCGGCGTATTGACGAGTCTTAGAGTCCTACAATGGAGTTGCCTAGACCAGGCGAAACGATGTGGTGCGCATATGAGATATGCGCGTGGACCCGGTTAAAATGCGCGTATGAGATACCGTATATTAATCGGGCGGTTTGCTTTTGGTCGGGTCGTATGTGATATGACCGGTTTGCTAAATCAAGTGTTGATTTATCATTGACCATTAGTTTCTCACTTTAAACCCTTTCTTGTCTTTTTATTGTATGCATGCATGTATGCATTTATTCTCATTCATGCACATAGGATGTGCATGCACACATACATGCATACATAATTCTATCATGGTTGTTGATATAGTGGATGGTGGCAATATACGACTCACACCATATATATATAAATATATAGATATTATTTTTTTGGAAAAGAAAAATGGAAATGGAAAATTGTTATCATGGTTTATTGTTTTATTCATGCACTAACCCCTTGATTTAACCATGATTCATTTTCTTGGTCATTTTTGTTCCAAACTAAATATCTAGATATTTTATAACTATGGTTAAGAATGAGAAAGAGAAAATATATATATTTTCATTTCTCAATTTTTTTTCTTAAGCTTATCATTATCTTGAGCTCTTTACAAGCCATCATCTTCTTCCTCCTTTCTCTCTTGCTCTCTAGTTTTCTCTTGTGAGCAAAAGAGTCACCAAGTTAGGATTTTGAAGTGAGAAAACAAACCACATCACCATTCTACACTAGTCTTGCCCATTGGTGTAGAGTGTTAGCTTTCATTTCCTCTCTTGATCTAGTAGAGGTTCAAGCTTGGACAAAGAGGACTCCGGGTGGATCGTCGTGGACCTAGAGGATCTCAAGCGAACCTTTTTCCAACCCTTAAGTAGCCAAGGAGTCTAGCGTAGGGAGCTACAAAGGTTGTACTCTCAAAACCTTAGCTTTTACTACTTGTGTTTATGTTAAAGTTATGTTACCCTAAATTTTCTAGCATGATCCTTAAGATAGTTTCTTTAGCACCATATAAATTTTAAATATGGCACGTGTGTTGCCTCCAAACCCTTGTAGTGGTGTTGTAGGAAACCCTTCATGGAATCAGAGCCAAGCTAGAGCTTTAGGGGACGTTTAGGCGAAGTTAAAACTCCGATCGAACCACGAAATACGGAATTAGACCCTTCTCTGGACCACTGCTATTGTGACACATTCTGGGTTTTTTGAACTCCACTCAAGTGTTGAGCTATTAAGGAAATCTTGGGTATTTGATTATTCGATCGGAAAGTTTAATACTGTCTATTTATCTGGAATGTGATACAATATGTGGAATTCATATAGTTAGGCATGAAATGCGAAGTATGCGATATTTCGGATTTACGATGTCTAAAGTTATTGTGGATTCCAAATGTTGTAGTTTTATACTTTCTTTTCGGTGACCGTAAGTGTAGTATGTCGCATATCGCCGGTTTCGTTGCTATACATCAACGACAATCGGGGTACGCATACTTACTTACGTTGATGATATGTGATATTATGTGTTGCTGAGATTTGATATATAGGATTGTCGTGATTGAATAGCCGGGGGGTTTCATGTGAGATGAGAGTTTTCTTTTCATTCATGTAAAATTCAAATGTAATGTAATATTCTTTTATTTGGGGCACTTCCGGGTTGAGGTTGATGCCACCAGTGTTGTATATTATTTACTTTTCCGCATTAGGATAGACCCAAGGAGGGGAGCACAAGTGACCGGGTTCTGGGGTTCAGTGGGAGGCCATCTCGAGGAGTCGAGACCGGGTCTCCTAAACTCCAGAATTGGTAGGGTCGCTTGCCGCTCTCGTAGGGGTTTAGGGGTGTGGGCTTGGCTATTCATCGCGACTGTGGAATCCGTATTTTCTATTATTGGCTAAATACTAAATACGGACGTCCTAGTATATCCTATATTATCATATCTGTGTTTCTGCTGCCTGTATACTGTGATGTGATATCTGAGATGAATGATATATTATATATGAGATATATAGCAGATGTTGCTTATGTTTTACACCCGCGCTAGTCCCGTCCCAGTATGCCGTTAGTTAAGTAACCTAACGGTGCATAATGGAACATTGCGGCGAATGCGGATGGCATAAGCGTACGTTGTATTTTCGTTTCTTTTCTGTGATTGGCTTAAGGACTTAAATGATGGGGCTACATTAATATGATTAATGTAAAGAAAATAAACCTAAAAAGATGTTGTAGAATCGGATTTGAAAACCACTCGGCTCTATATGAAAAAGCTATATTTCAAAACTGCAGAGCTCAAGCCACTCCTTTTGAAAACCATTTGATTCTACGACGATATCATGTTCAAAGTGTTAATGATTTTCTTAAAAATCATCCGTAACCCTCCGTCATTTTAGGAAGTAGAGTACTTAGTATTCGTGCTACGTTTGTTGACTATAGTTAAGGCGTAGTGTATGGTAGCTAAGTGATGTCTTCCTACACTGCATATGATGAAAATTAATTAGGACATTCATGCGACTTTGTTGACCATAGTTAAGGGTCATGTGAGTGGGTCTAATTAATCAAGAAATGACGGGTAGAACTTAACTAGTACTTATGATTTGTTGACCATAGTTAAGGTCATAGGTACTAGGGGTAAAAACCACATCGGGAATTTCAATAGTTGAAATTTGCACTGAGATTGCATACCTTCCATATGATGGTTGGATCCCGATCCCACTGTGGGCAATAGTTGCTCCCAGGAGAGTTTTGCAGTTTACAATCAGCTAACCCATTAGGTGTATAGAAAGGTGTTAACGTGGCTACGCCTCTGGGAAGACGAGATTTACTTTAATTAGGTCCGTGCGAAAGCACGGGGAACCTCCCTCAAGTACCGACATTGGCCTGGCTTAACGGTTGGCGAAGTTGTAGACTGTAATTAATCCTGGCTAGTTTTCTTATTAAGGTTTGAAAGAAAAACTTGATTAAAGCAGTGGGAGACATCGATTAGATAAGATAATAACCAATCTGATCTTTGCAAGTGCTTTCGCTGAGTGTATTCTTTTCTCTCTCTTAATGGCAGATACCAATGACAGGACTCAAGTTTCTACTAGATAAAAATAAACTGAATGTGGCCAATTATAAAGACTGGCTGAGGAATCTGAACATTGCCTTGACTTATGATAAGGTATCATATGTCCTCACGGCTCCAGCCCCGCCCGTCCCAGGTCCAAAATCCTCAGTTGCGGATATTGAAGTCCACAAGGCATGGGACGCTGACTGTGCCACGGCCAAATTCCTCGCGCTTGCATCGATGGATAACACACATCAAAAGAAGCACGAGAATATGGATGTTCACGCCATATTCCTCCATACAAAAGAGTTGTATGGAGAGCAATCCCGCGTATTACGATACGAAGCATCAAGGAAACTGTTTCAGATGCAAATGGCCCCTGGCACACCAGTAGGAGACCATGTTCTGAAGATTATATCTCTCATAGAAGAGCTTGAGGACCTTGGATAGATGATGGACAATGAACAATATACGGATATTATTCTGCAGTCCCTCCCCTCCACCTTTGCTCAATTTATAGTTAACTTCAACATGCACAACATGGAGAAGGAACTACCTGAACTCCTTAATATGTTAAGGAGTGCAGAGAGCACACTGAAATCAGTGAAAACTCCCGTTTTGAGTGTTGGGCAATCTTCCTCTTCTCGCCCAAAGGCTAAGGCCAAGGGAAAGATAAAGAAGAATCCCACCAATCCTAGGGGTGGAGTTAAAAAGGTTAAGGGGAAGAACAATTCCAAAGCTGGAGAATCGGGGAAAGGGGAATATTATCACTGCCACAAAACAGGACATTGGAAGCGCAACTGCACGGAGTACTTAAATCTCAAGAAGAAGCATGGGGATGCTTCCGCTTCAGGTGTGTTTGTGACAGAAAACTGTTTTTCAATAAACTCTGCTTCCTGGGTATTAGATACCGGTTCAGGTTCACATTTGCAATTCTATGCAGGGGCTGAGAAATAGCAAGGTTTTGAAGACAGGTGACTATATTCTCCGCGTTGGAAATGGTTCCAATGTACATACAGTTGCAGTGGGAGAGTATCATTTGAGGTTGCCGTTTGGGTGTATATTGGTTTTGAACCCATGTTATTTTGTACCTAGTATGCTTTATAATATAATATCCGTTTCTTTGTTAGACAATGAAGGATATAATTTTGTATTGCAGAACAATGTTATGAACATTCACCTGAATCAAATGTTGGTTGGGTATGGTATGCTTAATAACGGGATATACGTCCTAAATCAACACACAGTTTTCAGCATACAACACACTAATAAAAGAAAACTTTCAGAAATAAATGAAGCTTTTCTTTGGCACTGTAGACTTGGTCATATTAACGAAACAAGACTAAACAAGTTACACAAAGATGGATATTTAAACCCTTTTGAATATAAATCTTATGCGACTTGCCAGTCTTGTATCAAGGGTAAAATGACCAAAACTCCGTTTACCGGACACGGAGAAAGAGCTACTGAGCTCCTAGGCTTCATACATAGTCATGTATATGGGCCAATGTCTACACAGGCTAGAGCCGGTTTTTCATACTTCATTACTTTCACTGACGATTTCTTAAGATTCGGTCATGTATTTTTATTAAAGCACAAATCCGAAGCTTTCGAGAAATTCACTGAATATAAACTCGAAGTAGAAAAACAAACCGACTTGAGTATCAAAATGCTTCGATCAGATCGAGGTGGAAAGTATCTCAGTACAGAATTTGCAAACTTCCTAAAAGAGAATGGGATTCTCTCTCAGCTCACTCATCCTTACACACCACAGCACAACGGTGTGTCAGAACGACGGAATCGGACCCTATTAGATATGGTTCGTTCCATGATGAGTGATGCTGAGTTACCCGTCTCATTTTGGGGGCATGCATTGGAGACTGCAGCGTTTCTACTGAACAGGGTTCCAACCAAAACCGTATCTACCACGCCATATGAGATATGGCATAGGAAGAGACCATCTCTTAAGAGAATTAAGATTTGGGGTTGCCCGGCCTATGTTAAAATGCAGAATCCGGATAAACTCGAGACACGGTCGATCATGTGTAATTTTGTGGGGTATCCAAAGAATTCCTATGGATATCTATTCTGCCACAAGGAGAAACAAAAGGTGTTTGTTTCTCAGTATGCCACATTCTTGGAAAAAGAGTTTTTCACAAATGAAACTAATAGCAATGTGGTGGATCTAGAAGAGGTTCTAGAGACACAAACTACAAATGACGACTTGGTTGGACCGGCTGTTGCAATAGAAACTGAGGAATCTCGACCACTCCGTAGGTCTGGTAGGACTTCTCGCCAACCGGAGAGGTACTACGGTTTCCTCATTGATGGTGACAGAGAAAACTGCATCATGGAGGAAGATGATCCTACCAGCTTTCAGCAAGCTATCACGAGTGGAGACTCTGTGAAGTGGCTGGATGCCATGAGATCCGAAATGGAGTCTATGTACACCAACAAAGTATGGACTTTGGACGTTGTACCCCCTGGGGTAAAACCTATGGGGTGCAAATGGATCTTTAAAAAAAAGATTGGTGTAGATGGGTAGGTAGAGACCTATAAGGCAGGACTTGTGGAGAAAGGTTTTCGTCAAAGACCAGGTTTGGACTATGACGAGACTTTTTCTCCCGTAGCCATGCTTAAATCCATTCGGATCCTACTTGCTATTGCTGCTCACTACGACTATGAAATCTGGCAGATGGACGTTAAAACGACATTTCTAAATGGAGATATAGAAGAATGTGTTTATATGGATCAGCCAGAGGGCTTCATTGACAGTGGGAGCAGCGGGAAAGCATGTAGATTGCTTAAATCCATATATGGGTTAAAGCAGGCATCACGGAGTTGGAACATCTGTTTCGATGATGTTATCAAAGAGTTTGATTTCATCAAAAATCCAGATGAACCTTGTCTTTATAAGAAGGCTGTAGGGAGAGCTGTCATATTTCTCGTATTGTACGTGGATGACATTCTTCTGATAGGAAATGATATTCCTATGCTACAGTCAGTCAAATCTTTCTTATCACTAAGGTTCTCCATGAAGGACCTGGGTGATGCCACATACATTCTGGGCATTAGGATCTATAGGGATAGATCCAAGAGGTTATTGGGATTGTCCCAAACCAGGTACATCAACACCATCCTAAAAAGGTTTAGTATGGAAGACTCCAAGCGGGGTGCCTTACCCGCTTGCCATGGGGTCACTCTCTCTAAGGACTCTTGCCCAAAGACCGATGAAGAGAGAGCTCGCATGAGCATTATACCCTATGCTTCAGCAGTAGGATCTATAATGTATGCGATGTTATGTACACGCCCAGATGTAGCTTATGCACTTAGTGTTGTAAGCAGGTATCAATCCACCCAGGGGAGAATCACTGGATAGCTGTGAAGAACATTCTTAAGTACTTGCGAAGGACTAAAGAATTATTCTTGGTGTATGGTAATGGAGATCTCCAAATGGAGTCCTTTACCGATTCGAGCTTCCAAAGCGATAAGGACGATAGCAAATCTATCTCCGAGTTTGTATTTACCCTCAATGGAGGGGCTGTAAGTTGGAAGAGTTCCAAACAGGATACCGTTGCAGACTCTACGATGGAGGCTGAGTACATTGCTGCGAATGATGCCGCCAAGGAAGCCGTCTGGATGAGGAAGTTCGTTTCGGAGCTAGGAGTAGTTCCAACCATTATTGATCCAATACCATTGTATTGTGATAATAATGGGGCTATGGCGTTAGCCAAGGAGCGCAGGTCCCATCAGCGATCCAGACACATCTTGAGGCGCTTTCATTTGATCCGGGAGATTGTAGATCGCCGCGAGATCGAGATTAGGAGAGTAGACACAAAAAATAACGCCGCGGATCCACTCACCAAGGCCCTCCCTCAGCCGCAGCATGAGCGACATTTTGAGATGTTGGGTATGAGATACACCAATAACTGGCCTTAGTGCAAGCGGGAGATTGTTGGATATATGTATGCCCTAGAGGCCATTATATGATAGTGGATGTATTTATACATGTATATATATATATATATATATATATATATATATATATATTCAGAGTACATTCTTGCTCGACATGATAGTATGCTATCTGGTTCTTCTTTATCTGACATGTTGATTTGATCATGCTTTTATTCATTCACACATGTTGATAAAGCCCTGAGGATATAGGCTTGACTACTGTGATTATGATAGAGATCATACTAGTGGGACATCTGTAGTTTATAAGCATATCCTGGAATGTCCCTAGTCGTAGGTGTATCGAGACGAGGCATCGATATACCAGAGTAGACTAGCGTATATGATACTAGACCCATATGATGGGCAATGGATGTTCCCACATTCATCGATGTTTGGCATCGAGATCGTATACGGGTGCTCAGTGGTGACTGGATACACTGGACGGACTCACCGAGAACTCCTATATGGAATTATATCTATCATCGGATAGCAGTTCTCAGATGACACTGGTACAGGTTAGTCTGTAGACCCGAGATCGTCATAGAGACTTGTGTGTTCTCCCACTGTACTTTGATTACCACCCTACCACGGCTCTACTGAGTCGTGCAAACAGGTGGCCGTTGGGTACATTCCCGAGACACACGAAGGCGATGAGCGATAGGAGGGGTTTCGTCTCTCCCGGTATTGGGAGTTGATGATGTGCTGTGCTCGATTGGCTATATCAGTAAGTACCTGGCCAGGGCTGTTGAGATTTACTGATAAGTGTTATTAGTAGTTTCTCGATCTGTTATAGACCATTCATCGGCACGACTTATTGAGTTATTGGGATCGACGTCACCATCCCTAGACTCGATATGCAACATATCTGACGAAGAGACCGGATTGTACGGTAGTGTTGCCGGTTGGCTCGACGGGAGTTGTGACAGGTTCGCTTGTTTTCTTCTGATCGCTCATTACCCGGGTGGCCGTTACGTTTAGCTGACCGCTTGCAGCTTGGGGGTGCTTGATATGATCGTCGCCCACTGCCGGCGTATTGACGAGTCTTAGAGTCCCACAATGGAGTTGCCTAGTCTAGGCGAAACGATGTGGTGCGCATATGAGATATGCACATGGACCCGGTTAAAATGCGTGTATGAGATACCGTATATTAATCGGGCGGTTTGCTTTTGGTCGGGTCGTATATGATATGATCGGTTTGCTAAATCAAGTGTTGATTTATCATTGACCATTAGTTTCTCACTTTAAACCCTTTCTTGTCTTTTTATTGTATGCATGCATGTATGCATTTATTCTCATTCATGCACATAGGATGTGCATGCACACATACATGCATACATAATTCTATCATGGTTGTTGATATAGTGGATAGTGGCAATATAAGACTCATACCATATATATATATATATATATATATATATATATATATATATATATATATATATATAGATATTATTTTCCTGGAAAAGAAAAATGGAAATGGAAAATTGTTATCATGGTTTATTGTTTTATTCATGCACTAACCCCTTGGTTTAACCATGATTCATTTTCTATGACCATTTTTGTTCCAAACTAAATATCTAGATATTTTATAACTATGGTTAAGAATGAGAAAGAGAAAATATATATATTTTCATTTCTCAATTTTTTTTCTTAAGCTTATCATTATCTTGAGCTCTTTACAAGCCATCATCTTCTTCCTCCTTTCTCTCTTGCTCTCTAGTTTTCTCTTATGAGCAAAAGAGTCACCAAGTTAGGATTTTGAAGTGAGAAAACAAACCACATCACCATTCTACACTAGTCTTGCCAATTAGTATAGAGTGTTAGCTTCCATTTCTTCTCTTGATCTAGTGGAGCTTCAAGCTTGGACAAAGAGGACTCCGGGTGGATCGTCGTGGACCTAGAGGATCTCAAGCGAACCTTTTTCCAACCCTCAAGTAGCCAAGGAGTCTAGCGTAGGGAGCTACAAAGGTTGTACTCTCAAAACCCTAGCTTTTACTACTTGTGTCTATGTTAAAGTTATGTTACCCTAAATTTTCTAGCATGATCCTTAAGATAGTTTCTTTAGCACCATATAAATTTTAAATATGGCACGTGTGTTGCCTCCAAACCCTTGTAGTGGTGCTGTAGGAAACCCTTCATGGTATCAGAGCCAAGCTAGAGCTTTAGGGGACGTTTAGGCGAAGTTAAAACTCCGATCGAACCACGAAATACGGAATTAGACCCTTCTCTGGACCACTGCTACTGTGACACATTCTGGGTTTTTTGAACTCCGCTCAAGTGTTGAGCTATTAAGGAAATCTTGGGTATTTGATTATTCGATCGGAAAGTTTAATACTGTCTATTTATCTGGAATGTGATACAATATGTGGAATTCATATAGTTAGGCATGAAATGCGAAGTATGCGATATTTCGAATTTACGATGTCTAAAGTTATTGTGGATTCCAAATGTTGTAGTTTTATACTTTCTTTTCTGTGACCGTAAGTGTAGTATGTCGCATATCGCCGGTTTCGTTGCTATACATCAACGACAATCGGGGTACGCATACTTAGTTACGTTGATGATATGTGATATTATGTGTTGCTGAGATTTGATATATAGGATTGTCGTGATTGAATAGCCGGGGGGTTTCATGTGAGATGAGAGTTTTCTTTTCATTCATGTAAAATTCAAATGTAATGTAATATTCTTTTATTTGGGGCACTTCCGGGTTGAGGTTGATGCCATCAGTGTTGTATATTATTTACTTTTCCGCATTAGGATAGACCCAAGGAGGGGAGCACAAGTGACCGGGTTCTGGGGTTCAGTGGGAGGCCATCTCGAGGAGTCGAGACCGGGTCTCCTAAACTCCAGAATTGGTAGGGTCGCTTGCCGCTCTCGTAGGGGTTTAGGGGTGTGGGCTTGGCTATTCATCGCGACTGTGGAATTCGTATTTTCTATTATTGGCTAAATACTAAATATGGACGTCCTAGTATATCCTATATTATCATATATGTGTTTCTGCTGCCTGTATACTGTGATGTGATATCTGAGACGAATGATATATTATATATGAGATATATAGCAGACGTTGCTTATGTTTTACACCCGCGCTAGTCCCGTCCCAGTATGCCGTTAGTTAAGTAACCTAACGGTGCATAACGGAACATTGCGGCGAATGACGATGGCATAAGCGTATATTGTATTTTCGTTTCTTTTCTGTGATTGGCTTAAGGACTTAAATGATGGGGCTACATTAATATGATTAATGTAAAGAAAATAAACCTAAAAAGATGTTGTAGAATCGGATTTGAAAACCACTCGGCTCTATATGAAAAAGATACATTTCAAAACTGTAGAGCTCAAGCCACTCCTTTTGAAAACTATTTGATTCTACGACGATATCATGTTCAAAGCGTTACAGATTTTCTTAAAAATCATCCGCAACCCTCCGTCATTTTAGAAAGTAGAGTACTTAGTATTCGTGCTACGTTTGTTGACTATAGTTAAGGCATAGTGTACGGTAGCTAAGTGATGTCTTCCTACACTGCATATGATGCAGATTAATTAGGACATTCATGCGACTTTGTTGACCATAGTTAAAGGTCATGTGAGTGGGTCTAATTAATCAAGAAATGACGGGTAGAACTTGACTAGTACTTATGATTTGTTGACCATAGTTAAGGTCATAGGCACTAGGGGTAAAAACCACATCGGGAATTTCAATAGTTGAAATTTGCAATGAGATTGCATACCTTCCATATGATGGTTGGATCCCGATCCCACTGTGGGCAATAGTTGCTCCCAGGAGAGTTTTGCAGTTTACAATTAGCTAACCCATTAGGTGTAAGAAAGGTGTTAACTGGGCTACGCCTCTGGGAAGACGAGATTTACTTTAATTAGGTCCGTGCGAAAGCACGGGGAACCTCCCTTAAGTACCGACACTGGCCTGGCTTAACGGTTGGCGAAGTTGTAAACTGTAATTAATCCTGACTAGTTTTCTTTCTAAGGATTGAAAGAAAAACTTGATTAAAGCAGTGGGAGACATCGATTAGATAAGATAATAACCAATCTGATCTATGCAAGTGCTTTCGCTGAGTGTATTCTATTATCTCTCTTAATGGCAGATACCAATGACAGGACTCATGCTTCTACTATATTAAAATAAACTGAATGGGACCAATTATAAAGACTGGCTGAGGAATCTGAACATTGCCTTAACTTATGATAAGGTATCATATGTCCTCACGGCTCCAGCCCCGCCCGTTCCCGGTCTAAAATCCTCAGTTGCGGATATTGAAGTCCGCAAGAAATGGGACGCTGACTGTGCCACGGCCAAATGCCTCGCGCTTGCATCGATGGATAACACACATCAAAAGCAGCACGAGAATATGGACGTTCACGCCATATTCCTACATACAAAAGAGTTGTATGGAGAGCAATCCTGCGTATTACGATACGAAGCATCAAGGAAACTGTTTCAGATGCGAATGGCCCCTGGCACACCAGTAGGAGACCATGTTCTGAAGATTATAGCTCTCATAGAAGAGCTTGAGGACCTTGGATGGACGATGGACAATGAACAATATACGGATATTATTCTGCTGTCCCTCCCCTCCACCTTTGCTCAATTTATAGTTAACTTCAACATGCACAAAATGGAGAAGGAACTACCTGAACTCCTTAATATGTTAAGGAGTGCAGAGAGCACACTGAAATCAGTGAAAACTCCCGTTTTGAGTGTTGGGCAATCTTCCTCTTCTCGCCCAAAGGCTAAGGCCAAGGGAAAGATGAAGAAGAAGGCCACCAATCCTAGGGGTGGAGTTAAAAAGGTTAAGGGGAAGAACAAGTCCAAAGCTGGAGAATCGGGGAAAGGGGAATATTATCACTGCCACAAAACAGGACATTGGAAGCGCAACTGCACGGAGTACTTAAATCTCAAGAAGAAGCATGGGGATGCTTCCGCTTCAGGTGTGTTTGTGACAGAAAACAGTTTTTCAATAAACTCTGCTTCCTGGGTATTAGATACCGGTTCAGGTTCTCACATTTGCAATTCTATGCAGGGGCTGAGAAATAGCAAGGTTTTGAGGACAGGTGACCATACTCTCCGCGTTGGAAATGGTTCCAATGTAAATACAGTTGCAGTGGGAGAGTATCATTTGGGGTTGACGTCTGGGTGTATATTGGTTTTGAACCCATGTTATTTTGTACCTAGTATGCTTTGTAATATAATATCCGTTTCTTTTTTAGACAATGAAGGATATAATTTTGTATTGCAGAACAATGTTATGAACATTCACCTGAATCAAATGTTGGTTGGGTATGGTATGCTTAATAACGGGATATACGTCCTAAATCAACACACAGTTTTCAGCATACAACACATTAATAAAAGAAAACTTTCAGAAATAAATGAAGTTTTCTTTAGCACTGTAGACTTGGTCATATTAACGAAACAAGACTAAACAAGTTACAAAAAGATGGATATTTAAACCCTTTTGAATATAAATCTAATGCGACTTGCCATTCTTGTATCAAGGGTAAAATGACCAAAACTCCGTTTACCGGATACGGAGAAAGAGCTACTGAGCTCCTAGGCCTTATACATAGTGATGTATGTGGGCCAATGTCTACACAGGCTAGAGGCGGTTTTTCATACTTCATTACTTTAGCTGACGATTTCTCAAGATTCGGTCATGTGTTTTTATTAAAGCACAAATCCGAAGCTTTCGAGAACTTCACTGAATATAAACTCGAAGTAGAAAAACAAACCGGCTTGAGTATCAAAATGCTTCGATCAGATCGAGGTGGAGAGTATCTCAGTACAAAATTTGCAAACTTCCTAAAAGAGAATGGGATTCTCTCTCAGCTCACTCCTCCTTACACACCACAGCACAACGGTGTGTCAGAACGACGGAATCGAACCCTATTAGATATGGTTCGTTCCATGATGAGTGATGCCGAGTTACCCGTCTCATTTTGGGGGCATGCATTGGAGACTGCGGCGTTTCTACTTAACAGGGTTCCAACCAAAACCGTGTCTACCACGCCATATGAGATATGGCATGGGAAGAGACCATCTCTTAAGAGAATTAAGATTTGGGGTTGCCCGGCCTATGTTAAAAAGCAGAATCCGGACAAACTAGAGACACGGTCGGTTATGTGTAATTTTGTGCGGTATCCAAAGAATTCCTATGGATATCTATTCTACCACAAGGAGGAACAAAAGGTGTTTGTTTCTCAGTATGCCACATTCTTGGAAAAAGAGTTTTTCACAAATGAAACTGATGGCAATGTGGTGGATCTAGAAGTGGTTCTAGAGACACAAACTACAAATGACGACTTGGTTGAACCGGCTATTGCAATAGAAACTGAGGAACCCCGACCACTCCGTAGGTCTGGTAGGACTTCTCGCCCACCGGAGAGGTACTACGGTTTCCTCATTGATGGTGACAGAGAAGACTGCATCATGGAGGATGATGATCCTACCAGCTTTCAGCAAGCTATCACGAGTGGAGACTCTGTGAAGTGGCTGGATGCCATGAGATCCGAAATGGAGTCTATGTACACCAACAAAGTATGGACTTTGGACGTTGTACCCCCTGGGGTAAAACCTGTGGGGTGCAAATGGATCTTTAAAAGAAAGATTGGTGTAGATGGGCAGGTAGAGACCTATAAGGCAAGACTAGTGGCGAAAGGTTTTCGTCAAAGACCAGGTTTGGACTATGACGAGACTTTTTCTCCCATAGCCATGCTTAAATTCATTCGGATCCTACTTGCAATTGCTGCTCACTACGACTATGAAATCTGGCAGATAGACGTTAAAACGGAATTTCTAAATGGAGATATAGAAGAATGCATTTATATGGATCAGCCAGAGGGCTTCATTGACAGTGGGAGCAGCGGGAAAGCATTTAGATTGCTTAAATCCATATATGGGTTAAAATAGACATCACGGAGTTGGAACATCTGTTTCGATGATGTTATCAAAGAGTTTGATTTCATTAAAAATCCAGATGAACCTTGTGTTTATAAGAAGGCTGTAGGAAGAGCTGTCACATTTCTCGTATTGTACGTAGATGATATTCATCTGATAGGAAATGATATTCCTATGCTACAGTCGGTCAAATCTTTCTTATCACTAAGGTTCTCCATGAAGGACTTGGGTGATGCCACATACGTTCTGGGCATTTGGATCTATAGGGATAGATCCAAGAGGTTATTAGGATTGTCCCAAACCAGGTACCATCAACACCATCCTAAAAAGGTTTAGTATGGAAGACTCCAAGCGGGGTGCCTTACCCGCTTGCCATGGGATCACTCTCTCTAAGGACTCTTGCCCAAAGACCGATGAAGAGAGAGCTCGCATGAGCATTATAGCCTATGCTTCAGCAGTAAGATCTATAATGTATGCGATGTTATGTACACGCCCAGATGTAGATTATGCACTTAGTGTTGTAAGCAGGTATCAATCCAACCCAGGGGAGAATCACTGGATAGCTGTGAAGAACATTCTTAAGTACTTGCGAAGGACTAAAGAATTGTTCTTGGTGTATGGTAATGGAGGCCTTTACCGATTCTGTTAGTTATATATATGCCCTAGAGGCCATTACTGTACATAGGATGTATATTGTAGTGGATGCTGGGACATATATAGGTAGGACTTTCTTGCTCGACATGATAGTACGCTATCTGGTTGCTCTTTATCTTAACGTGTATACTTTCTGTCTCTCTGTTACATGTTGATAAAGCCCTTAGGATGTGTACTCGACTTCTAGGACTATGATGTAGATCATACCAGTGGGGCCTGGGTAGTCCATGAGTACATCCTTCAATGTTCCTAGTCATGGGAATATCGAGATGGGGCATCTATATTCCAGTGTAGACTAGCGTATATCTTCTCGACCCATGTGATGGGCGATGGACGATCCCAAATCCATTGGTGTTTGACATCAGAGATGGTATGCGGGTGCTCAGTGATGACTGGGTACACTGAACGGACTCGCCGAGAACTCCCAGATGGTATTATACCTCACGTCAGATGGCAGTTCTCTGGTGACACTGGCGCAGCTTAGTCTGTTGACCCGAGATCGTCATAAAGCCTTGTGTGTCTCCCACTGTGCTTTGATTTCCACCCTACCACGGCTCTAACGATTCGTGCAAACAGGTGGTTTTTGGGTAAAGTCCCGATTCACATGGAGGCAATGAGCGATAGAAGGGGATTCGTCTCTCCCGGTATTGGGGGTTGATGTTGCGCTATGCTCGACTGGCCATAACTGGAAATCCCTGGCCAGGGTTGCTGTGATATACTGGAAAGAGTTATCAGTAGTTTCACGCTTGTTATGGACCTTACATCGGCATGACTTATCAAGCTACTGGGGTCTGACGTTTACCACCCCCAGGCGAGATATGCGACATATTAGACGAACAGACCGGACTGTACGGTAAGTGTTGCTGGTTGGATTCACAGGAGTGTGAGCGGGCTTGCTCGTTGATCTTCTGATCGCTCAATACCCGGATGGCCGTTACGTTTAGCAGACCGCTTGCGGCTTGTGGGTGTTTGATATGATCATCACCTGCTGCCGGCGTATTGACGAGTCTTTAGAGTCCTACACAGAGGTTTCCTGGCTCAATCGAAACGAAATAGGAGCGCATATGAGATATGTGCGGGACCGAGAATAATACCAGTATGTGATACTGTATTCTATTCTCGCGATTTGTATCATTGGACGATTATATGAGATATAGCCGGATTACCGAATCAAGTGTTGATTCGATACATTGATACACTTGATATTAGTTGGTTATATACAATATGACCGGATCATTAAATCAAGTGTAGATTTAATGATTTAATGTATAATTATATATTTGATATATTACTTTACATTAACTAGTATTGGTTCACTTAAGATTATTTTCTCACTTAATTGTGCGCATTGTATATATGATATATGTTTGTGCACTGGATTGTATCATGTTTGATGATACATACAAACTTGGGTGTGTGTTTACTTTAAACCATGTTTAGGTAAATGATTAGGGTTTTATATACTTTATTTATTTAATGAAAACAAAATGGTGGCTTTCTTATTTATTTGCTAGAAGCTTCAAGCATCTTTGAAAAAGGTCAAAACCATTTTGTTTTTATTCTTGAACCTAACCATTACCCAAACCCTAGTTTATTCTCTACAAAAGTAAACTAACCCATGGTTGCTATATGATAAGAATCACTTGATTTATTATTTTCAAGAATTGATTTTATTATGCTTATCATATTTTTCTTCTTCTTCTTCTTCTTCTTCAAGAAGAAGAAACCATGCTACCTCCAATGGTGCCATGATCAAAAGAGTGAGAAATCCAAATCCAAAGTGAACCCACTTCCTATTTCTTCATCCTCTACCACTTTCCATGTAGTAGAGTGTGTTATCTTCACAAGTTCTATGACTAAGTGAAGATGGAGCTTGATCTTGAGTTGCCTCGACGTAGATCATCTTCGACATCGAAGTCGACGACCTAGCCCGCCCATTTCTCCGATGAAATCGACGCTAGAGTCCGGGATCCAATGATCGCAGCGGAGGGACGTCATCACGGAGCTAGAGAAGTGGAGGACAGGATCTATAAAGGTTGTAGTCCCTTTCACTTAGCAATAAAGTTGTTTACTTGCATGTTTCGCCTTACCTCTAGTTAACGATCTAGGTTTAGGGTTCTTTGGCACATAGAAAATTTTGAATTGGACATGTTTGATCAGTTGTAGAACCTCATGTGTGTGCCTAGGAACCCTACAGTGGTATCAGAACCTAGCTAGAGCTTTAGGCGAAGTGTAGACGGTGTTAGAAACCCGATCGAACCCGAAACCCTAATCCAAAACCCTTCTCTGTACATTTTTCCAAACAGTGGATTTTTCCAAATTAAAAATATGCAGAAAAATCAGCAGGGTTTTTTAGGGATTACTGTGCAGCACGTGCTCCTGAGTCGACTAAAGCGCCGCGGAACCGCGGCATGAGCATGGCTCGTGCGGCGGTTCCGCGGCCATACAGTCACATTACTTTTTGAAAATTGCACAGTAATTCCTATCTGTTAGTGCTGTATTTTCTGGGAATTTTTAACTTCTACTCAAGAGTTGAGTTTTCTGGGTTGTATTGGGAGTTCGTAGATTCGATCGGATTGTCTAATTTTGTCTATGTATTTTTCTGGATAATTTAGAATATGTTAAAAAGTTCGACTGGATATAAATACCCAATTTTTCCCCTGCCGGAAAATTTCCAAGTGTTGGATTTTTCCGTGGTTTAAAGACGTTCTAAGTAGTGCAAGAAACGCGATGGACCCTCTAAAAGACAACAAACCTTAACTCGATTATGTGACCGTCTTGAACAGCCCTTTGAACCTTAGGGTTTGGGGCAGTACGGCGTGCCACATGTGAGGCGTTGGCTTGACCCTTCTACGGCTGGACCGTTAGTACTGTGGCATGAAATGGATGTTTTTGAACTTATTTCAAGTGTTGAGCTGTTTGGGAAAACTTGGGTGTTTGATTGTTCGATCGGAAAGTTTAACATTTTCTATTTATCTGGAATGTGATACAATATTTGGAATTCATAAGTAGTTATGAGATAACTAATATGAATGTTATAAACATAGCACTTTAGTCTCACTTGATCGGTTGCCACAGAATTTTGATGCGATCAAAAGTCCGTCGCAATCACGTAGCGTACGCGGATATTCGCCGGGTAAACTTAATAGACAGCCACGCCCCATAGCCCCGACCAAGTGACTGTAGGAGAACCCCGTCGCCGAAAGCATCCGTCCGGGTGCTCGCCGCAGCGGTGTTCCGCCTTGGTGCACTTCGTCGACGGCATCGGGGGTGCGGCCGCCTACTAAAGTTTGCGACGAGCATTCGATCAAAATGCCGGAAATCTTGTTGAATTGCCTGACTTAATATTGAAAAGGGTTTTCGATAAATGAGACTAAAATGCAGGGTTTATAATTGTTAGGCATGCGATGTCTAAGGAATTCATTTGTTTAGGCATGCGATGTCTAAAGAGTTTGCGGATTCCAACTGTTGTAGTTTTACACTTTCTTTTCTGTGACCGTAAGTGTAATATGTGATATCGCCGGTTTCGTTGCTATATGTCAACGACAATTGGGATGTGCATATTTACTTACATTGATGACATGTGATGTTATGTGTTGCTGGATATGTTATATTGGATCGTCGTGTTTGAATAGCCGGGGTTTTTTTTTATGTAAGATGAGTGTTTTTCATTTTCATTCATGTATAAACTTGTATGTAATATTCTTTTATTGGGGCACTTCCAGGTTGCGGAAGATTTCACCGTTGATGTATATTATTTACTTTTCCGCATTAGGATAGACCTAAGGAAGGGAGCACAATTAACCGGGTTCTAGGGTCCAGTGGGAGACCAACTCGAGGAGTCGAGTCCGGGTCTCCTAACCCTAGAATTGGTAAGGTTGCTTGCCGCTCTCGTAGGGGTCTAGGGGTGTGGGATAGGCTATTCATCGCTACCGTGGAATCCGTGTTTTATACTGGCTCGTATTAAAAACACGGACATCCTAGTATATCCAATATTTCATATGATATTTTCTGCTGCGTTATCTGTGATGTGATCATGTTATTTGTTCAGATAGATATAGTATATATGATATATTATATAGACGTTGCTTATATTTTACACCCGCGCTAGCCCTGCCCCGCTCTGCCGTTAGTTACCTAACCTAACGGTGCAGACGAGACATCGAGGCGAATGCGGATGGCATAAGCGTACGTTATATTTATCTGTGATGTTTAGGTGGACTTAAAATGATGGGATATTCATTAATGAGATTAATGAAAGAAAATAAACCTAAAAGATGTTGTGGAATCGAATTTCAAAAATAAAACAGGTAACTACAGTTCTTGCTTTGCATCGCGGTGTTCCTTGTAGAACATCCTGCACCTTATTCGATAAGGAAAGGACCGAGATCCCTTCACCGGGAGTGACTCCTTTAGCAATAACTGGCAGATGCTACAACCCTCAGTTTGCCTTTTGATTGCTTCTATAGTTTTTTGCTTTGCACAGCGGTATATATAATATATCCTGCACCTTATTCGATGAGGAAAGGGCCGACGATCCCTTCACCGGGAGTGACCCCTTTAGCAAAACTAGAAAAGCCTCAAAAACACTCCATTTAAAAACCATTTGATTCCGCAACGAGATCAAGTTCAAAGCGTTAAAGGTTTTCATAAAAACCATTCGCAACCCTCCGTCATTTTAGGAAGTAGAGTACTTAGTATTCGTGCTATGTTTGTTGACCATAGTCAAGGCACAGTGTATATGGTAGCTAAGTGATGTCTTCCTGCACCGCATATGATGCGATTAGTTAGGACAGTCGCATGACTTTGTTGACCTTAGTTAAGGGTCATGTGGATGGGTCTAATTAATCACGAAATGACGGGTAGAACTTGACTAGTACTTATAATTTGTTGACCATAGTTAAGGTCATAGGTGCTAGGGGTAAAAACCACTATCGGGAGTTTCAAGTGTTGAAATTTGCAATGAGATTGCATGCCTTCTATATGATAGTTGGATCCCGATACCCACTGCGAGTAATTGTTACTCCTGGAAGAGTTTTGCACTTTGCAATTAGCCGATCAAGTAGGTGTCTAGAAAGGTGTCAACGGGGTTACGCCTCTGGGAAAATGAGGTTTACTTTAATTAGGTCCGTGCGAAAGCACGGGGAACCTCCCTCAAAGTACAGACACTGGCCTGGCTTAAAAATTGGCGAACTTGTAGAGTGTAATTAATCCCGGCTAGTCTTTCCTTTTAGGGTTTGAAGGAAGATTTGATAAAAACAGTGGGAGCCATCCTGATTAGATAAAATATATAACCAATCTAATCTTGCAAGAGCGCACGCAGAGTGTTTTCTTTTCTCTCTCTCCAGGTAGCGACCATATCACGCCTTAATCAAGATAATAATATGGATGAATTGACCGAACCCGCTTGTTATACTGAGCTGGGGAACGTTGGTCCCGCTCCAACTTATAATTGTTATAAGACAGAGCAGGAATTAGGGGAATACCAAGATTCCCATGCCGCCCAAACGAAGAAAGTGCATTATGATGCATCTTCTCCGGGTGTGTTCACTACAAAGAACTATTTCTCTGTATTCTCTACATCCTGGGTATTTGTTGTCGGATCAGGATCCAAGATATGTAAACAGTTACATAGGGCTACAGAAAGGTAGAGAACTGAGAACGGGTGATAAGTTTCATGAGACAGAAAACGGGGCAAGTGTTGCAGCCAAGTTTGTTGGTCACTGTCACCCTGTATTACAAATACATTGATTCTGAACAAATACTATTAGATACCGAACCTGATATACAAAATCATATCAGTCTCTTTATTTATTAAAGAAGGATATAATTTTGTATTATTGTATATTGTTTTGAACATTTCAAAAGTTGATCGGTTCAGGCACGTTATCTAAAAGCATTGACGTTCTAAATCAAACTACAGTTCCTAATATACAGAACACACACAAGAGGAAGAGTTCAGAAATGAACGAATCCTTCTTGAGGCATTATAGACTAGGTCATATCAATGTGATTCGACTAGCTTAAGTTACATTTTATATGCATATTTAAATTAGTTTGAATTTACATCTTGTGAAACTTGCCAGTCATGTCACAAAGATTAGATGACCATAGCTCTGTTTATTGGAAACAGAGGAAGAGTTAGTAAACTCCTGAGACTGATACATGATGATGTATGTAAGGTCCCATGTCTACACATGCCAGGACCGGTTTTTTGTACTTTATTACATTCTCTGATGATCTCTCAAGACTCAGCCATATGTTCCTGTTGAAACATAAGTCCGAAACTTTTGAAATATTCAAAGAATATAAGTTAGAAGTAGAGAACCAAAAACCGGGTATAAGTATTATGTCCTATGATAAGATCAGGGAGGAGAATACTTGTGCATAGAATTCCTGGACTATTCTAAAGGAGAATGAGATTCTCTCTCCGTATTACTCCTCTGAATATACCACAACACAACGGTGTATCGGGACAGAGCAATCGCACCATATTAGATATGGTGTGCTCTATAATGAGTAGTACTGAGTTACCTTTTTCCTTTTGGGGTTGTGCACTTGAGAAGTTGCATACCAATTGAATTGGATTCGAATCAAATCAGTGCCTACCACTCCATATAAGATATGGTATGGGAAGAACCTATCTCTTAAGTAAGTTAAGATTTGGGATTGTCCGGCCTGTGTCAAAAGCAAAATCCGGACAAGATCGAGGCAAGGTCAGTTCTGTAGAACTGGAAAGGTTCCAGCTATACAAACTACAGCTGATGATTTCACAGAACCAAAGGATTCAATAGTCCCCAACGAACCTCAGCCTCTCCGCCGATCTGGTCGGGTTCCTCATCCGCCTGAGAGATACTTTAGTTTCTCGATGACAGTGGGAGAGAGGAATTCATCATGAGATGATGACCCAACTAGTTTCGAGCAGGCCATCAAGAGTAGGGACTCTGTAAGAATGGCTGGATGCTTAGCGATCTGAGATGGAATCCATGTACACCAACAAAGTATGGACTTTGGTTGCTATATCTGAAGGGTTAAATCTGTTAGTTGTATGTATGCCCTAGAGGCCAGTATTGTACAGATGATGTATATTATATTGGATGCTTGGACATATATAGAGATGACTTTCTTGCTCGACATGATAGTATGCTATCTGGTTGCTCTTTATCTTAACATGTACACTAGTCTCTTTATACTGTCTTATAGTTACATGTTGGTAAAGCCCTTAGGATGTGTACTTGACTACCTGGACTATGATGCAGATCATACTAGTGGGGACATGGTAGTCTATAAGTACATCCTTCAAGGTCCCTAGTCGTGGGTGTATCGAGACGGGGCATCTATATACCAGAGTAGACTAGCATATACACTTCTCGACCCATGTGATGGGCGATGGATGATCCCATATCCATTGGTGTTTGACATCAGAGATGGTATACGGGTGCTCAGTAGAGACTGGGTACACTGGACGGACTCGCCGAGAACTCCCAGATGGTATTATACCTCACGTCAGATGGCAGTTCTCAGGTGACACTTGTACAGGTTAGTCTGTAGACCCGAGATCGTCATAGAGTCTTGTGTGATTCCCACTGTGCTTTGATCTCCACCTTACCACGTCCATGAGGGCGTGCAAAACGGTGGTCTTTGGGTACAGTCCCGAGTCACATGGAGGCAATGAGCGATAGGAGGGGTTTCGTCTCTCCCGGTATTGGGGGTTGATGTTGCGCTGTGCTCGATTGGCCGTAACAGGGAAGTCCCTGGCTAGGGCTAATCAAAGATTTGCTGGTAAGTGTTACCAGTAGTTTCTCGACCCATTATGAGCCTCACATCGGCACGACTTATCGGTTATTGGGGTCTGACGTATACCACCCCTAGACTTGATATGCGACATATCAGACGAAGAGACCGGACTGTACGGTAAGTGTTACTGGTCGGATTCGCAGGAGTGTGAGCGGGCTAGCTCGTCGATCTTCTGATCGCTCAATACCCGGATGGCCGTTACGTTTAGCAGACCGCTTGCGGCTTGTGGATGTTTGATATGATCATCATCTGCTACCGGCGTATTGACGAGTCTTTAGAGTCCTACACAGAGGTTTCCTGGCTCAAGCGAAACGAAATAGGAGCGCATATGAGATATGTGCAGGACCGAGAATAATACGTGTATGTGATACCGCATTTCATTCTCGCGATAAATGTTTCGATTGGTTATATTCGATATGACCTAGTTATCGAATCATTGATTCGATAAATCGATACATTGAATACTAGTCGGTTATGTGCGACATGACCGGATCATTGAATCAAATGTTGATTTAATGATTTAATGTATAATTATATATTTGATATATTACTTTGCATTAACTAGTATTGGTTCACTTTATACGGATTTTCTCACTTGATGTGCATGATGTATATGTGATATACTTTTGTACACTTATTTGTATCATATTAGATGATGCATGTTTATTTTGGTTAAGTGTAAAGAATAAACCCATGGTTAAGAGGATAATTAGGGTTTTGATTTTATCACACATTTATTTATCCATTCCTTATTGTTTAAATTGTTTTATAAAAACAAAATGGTTTTCATTTGTCATGAAGCTTAATGAAGCTTCATGAAGGTTTGACTCAAAGACCATTTTGTCTTTATACTAAACCCTAACTATTCCCACTTACCATGGTTTGCTCTCTACACTTAACCCATGTTAGAATTATGATAAGATATGCTTTTTCTTTTATTTTAAAATCACTTATCATAATACTAGGTCATCTTCTTCTTCTTCTTCAAGCTTGCTACATCAATGGCAACTTGAGTTTTAGTGAGAGAATTCCAAATCTAAAGTGATCCCATCTCCTATTTCTTCACCCTCTACCTCTTGCCAAGTTGTTTTGGGTGTTCTCTTCACAAGTTTCACAACTTTGTGAAGTCGGAGCTTGAACTAGTGCAACCTGTTGGAGATAGTGCCCTCATAGTCAATTATTGGATCGCAGGTACGTGATTGCAATGATTGCGGAGGACCTATCCCGGTAGCACAGTCTTACTCGAGATGATAGTATGTTATCTGGTTTGCCTTTATCAGTCGTGTACATGTTCAGGTGACTGATTGCATGTTACACTTTGATAGAGCCCTTAGGATCTTGCTTTACTACCAACAGTATGATGGCGATCATATACGTGAGAGTTGGGTAGTTTATATGCATATCCTTAATTGTGGTCCCTAGTCGTGGGAGTTTCGAGACAGGGCATCGATACTCCGGAGTAGACTAGTGTGTACAGTCGAGACCCCGACGAGGGGCGGTGGCCGGTCTCACAAGCCACTGGTGTCAGTTGGATCACCTAAGATGTATACAGGTGCTCATTGGGTTATGAGTACACCGGACAGGACTCGCCGGGAATCTGCTAGTTAGTATTATATCTATCGTCAGATAGCAGTTCCCTGGTGACATGTGTACAGGTTAGTTCATCGACCTGAGGTCGTCATTTGTCTCGTGTGAGTTCCCACTGTGCTTTGATTTCTACCCTACCACGGCTCAAAGGAGTCGTGCAAACAGGTAGCTTTTGGGTACAGTCCCGAGCCATATGGAGGCACGTGAGCGGATCGGCAGGGGATTCGTCTCTCCCGGTATTGGGGGCGAGGTCGTGCTGTGTCTAGGAGAGCCATTACACAAAGCCCACGGCCGTGGCAGGAGATTTACTGGTAGGTACTCCAGTAGTATCTCAGGGTGTTATTGGGCTTCACTCCGACACGACTTATACTGCTATTGGGGGTCTGACGTTACTAGCCCCCTAGGCAGATATGCGATACTCATAGACGAACGGACCGGACTGTATATACATTGTCACTGTTAGGCTCAGTAGGGTTTCTGGATGAGTTCGCTCATCGGCCTCCCTTGAGTGCGCTCATCGGTCTCCCTTGAGGTCAGTCCGTGGGCAGCCGTTACGCATTGCTAGTGCCGCTGACGGTTTGTGGTTAAACCCACTGCCAGGGTACTGACGAGTCATTAGAGTCCCCCACAGACAGTTTCCCAAGTTCGGGCGAAACGTTGTAGAGGCCGTATGGTTTTATGGCAGGGTTCGGAAAATGCACGTGCGTTTACGCACGTGTCAGTTTTCGGGCAGATGATACTGGTCGGCTTTGGTTTAAGCCGGATCCGAGTATTATATTGAGTAGGTATAATATCTTTGTCTCAGTTGCATTTGTATTCGGTCGTAATACAAATGCGGGTATATTTATACAGTTTCGGGGTTGTCCTGAAAGTCGTTTCGGGATCACTTTTGGAAGTTGCCAGTTTCCAGTTTTCTATCAGCCGTCTTTTAACATTCTGTTAAAGACGGATTTATCTTTTCTTCAGATGAGGTGAGTCAGTGTTCTAGAAGATTCTAGATGAGGTGACTAGGCTATTTGGTGTTGTGTTCTTATTGGTTGCTTTTAATGAAATGATGACTAAGGATTTGAGTCATCATTTTCATTAAAGCTTTTTGTTTTGCTTAAGATCTTTTCATATGATATTTGTGCTATGGTCACCTCCCTCCTCCTACGGTCACCTCCCTCCTTGAATAAATAGGCCGGCCCTCTCTCTCCTCCCTCACTTGATTCATTTTTTGAGAAATTATGGTTGTAAAAAGAAAAGAGTATAGTTTTGGATGCATGGAAATTTCATAGTTCATTTCTTGTTCCATTTCATTTCCATCGGCAACTTCATTAACCGATCGTCCACGGACTTGGACGAAGTGAGACAAAGTCATCTACTCATTCTCTACATCATTCTTGGTCGTCTCTTTTAGCAAACTTGACGATCGAGTTGCCTCGAGTCAGAGGCGGGAGCCCGTTTAAAGAATCGGTGATGTGGTGCCACCTCGACGAGGATATCGGAGATCGACGAGATCGGAGCAGCCGCAACGGAGCGTGGGATGATGGTTGAAGAACGAAGGACTCGGAACGTTCGGTATAACCTTTCTACACTCTTTACAGTTTGTTAGTTTAGCAATAATGGCAGATCCGGGTTAAAGTATACGATAGAGCCAGTTAAAAAGTTTTTGTTCCGCATTTTGGCGTCTGTAGACTGCCGGGGCGCTACCGTAGACTTACAGTGGTATCAGAGCCTCACCATTTTGCTATACTAACTTGTGCTAACGCGTTTAAAATATCGATCCGACTGGAAATCGAAAATTCCAAAATTCAAGCCCGACAGTTTATGTTAATTTTAAATGGCTTCAAAAATTATTTCTGGATGTCTTAAAAATCTGTGCAGGCGTTTTTAAGAGCCACGACAAAATTTGGGGTCGTAACTCCTCCAAGCTGCTGCGGAAACGCGGCCAAACCCATGGTTTGGCCGCGCATCCACGGCCACGTGGGGAACAAGTGCTCCCAAATTTGGTCAGTGGGTTCTGTGTTGGATTTTGGGGTTTTTGGTAAATATCGTTTTGGCCCAGATTTTGTTACTGTTCACCAGTAAGCAGTGGGGCCCACTTTTTGATATTTGGTCTTTGGTCGATCGAAATTTAAACACGTTAGTTTACAGTGCTTACATTATATCTCCGACCAGGAATGTCATTTGATCGGTAAACCGCGTCTGATTGCTATAGTTCTTTTAGACGGGTTTGCGAACGTGACATTCGCGTTGATGTTCTATGTTGTGCTGTGATGTTGCGGATTTGTCGTGGTGGACAGCAGTGTGCAATGGTAGTACAGTTTAAGTTTATTTGTACATTTGATATTGCGGGGCGAGCGTCCAACATGTGGACTACCGTCACTGCCTGTTGTATAATATTCTTTTGGGGCACGACCAGGTTGCGGTCGATGTACCTTTTGTACTATTTTTCATTACTGTACTAGGTTTTACCCCGCGACGGAGTGCACGGATAGCCGGGTTCGGGAAAGCAACGGGTCCGCATCTCATGGCTTTGAGAGGCAGAGGGGCCCCACTCTAGAATTGGCAGACTATTCGCCGCACTCGTAGGGGGTACAGGTTGACCCAAGGAGGGGTGCTCAATTTACCGGATTCCGTGAAGTGTCGGGTGTTCCATTCACTATGCTGTGGGGACTGCCTCGCTTCAGGTTTTGGCGAGTAACTTGCCGCACCCGTAGGGGTCTAGGTTTCATTGCACAGGCTATCCACACGACAGGGGAACGTCGAGTTTCAGCAGCGGCTCTGTGAAACTCGGGGATCCCAGATTATCTGTATTGTTCTGTGATGCTTATTACTTTTCTGTAATGTTGCATATTATCACGCCTGGAGCGATTATTGTATATTGGCTTATATACTATTAGATGTTGTATATGTTTTACACCCGCACTAGTCCAGTCCCCGCTCTGTCGTTAGTTAAGTAACCTAACGGGTGATGACGGGACCCAGCGACGAATGCGGATGGCATATACGTACATTTTATTTTCGTTCTTTTCTGGTGTGATCGAATGATGGGACTGCGTTGATTCTGATCAACGCAAAGTAAAAACAAACCTGTTTACAGTTGTTGGAACAAATTTAAAAAGTGTTGTTACAAAGACGTTTCCTTTTGTTATGCATAGCGGTATTCAGTGGAATATCCTGCACCTCATTCGACGGGGCAAGGGTTGATATCCCTTTACCGGGACCGACCCCTTGGACAGAAGTTTGCGTCAGGGTAATAACTTTACTATAGTCGATTACAAGTTGCTTTGCATAGCGGTATTCAGTGGAATATCCTGCGCCTCATTCCACGAGAAAGAGCCGAGATCCCTTTACCGGGAGTGACCTCTTTAGCAAAAGGTTTTCGCTACTATATTTTAAAAAGCTATCAGGTTCCTTCAGCGATATCAAGTTCACTACGCTAAAGGTTTTTCGCCAAAAACCAGTCGTAGCCCTCCGTCACTTCTTTTGGGTATTCAGTAGTATTCAAGCTATGCATTTTAGCCAAAGTTAAGGCATAGTGTTTGGTAGCTGCTGGGTATTCAATTGTTGCATAGATAGATGAGTTAGTTTGGGACAGTCGTTCTGCCGATTGGCCAAAGTCAGGGGCATGTGCGGGTGGGTTCAAATTGACAAGATAGTGACGGGTAGAACTTGGCATGTGACTTATGACATTTTGAACAAAGCCAAGGTTATAAGAGCATGGGGAAAAAATAATATCAGGAGTTTCTAAAGAAACTGAAACTTGCCAAGTATGCGCATACCATCTGGAGTATGAGTAACGTGGATGCATTCCATCACGTTATCATGCGATGAGAGTTGGATTCCGATTCGCACTGATGAGTTGGTTTACTCTTCGGGTGATCCCGATTGATTCTTCTTTAGGTTTGGAGGAGAATTTGACAGGACAGTGGGAGGTTTCCGGATTAGATAAAGTGATGACCATTCTGATCTAGGATAGAGTGCACGCAGAGTGTTTCTTTTCTCTCTCTCTCTTTGGCAGCGACCTTTGACCGACCCTAGACTATGACTCAGTGACCAAGTTGACTGAACCTTCTTAAAATACTGGCTTTTGGATTGTCTGAGTTGCATAAGTCATTGCCACTCCTTCTTTTACCCTTTGAATTTCTCAGAACACCCGTATTACTACGGATATCCACTTCCATTGGATAGATCCATCGTATGGTTATATACGAACTCGAAGGGACTTCTTCGAGGATGGATCCAGGTTCAGGAGAAATAGAATTGGTTTATTCTGTTGTCTTTTATTATCACCTTCTCTCAGGTTGCGAGAGCTCCTTGGTTTAGGAGAGTACACCTATTACGCTTATTGGATAGTCTTATTCCAAACCATAGGCTGGTGCCGAAAGGTAGGGAATGAAGAAAACCAATTAGCCTAAGAAGGGTGTGCAGAAGGCAATATGTAAAGACAAAATAAAGGGATTAGAAAGAGGGCAAAGTAAATTGCGACTGATATCATTCACGACCAAAACCGCGTACTTCATCGCCACTCCTATTTCACCTTTAAAAGAATAAGGTATTATTCAGTTGTCTTTTATCGTCACCTTCTCTCGAGATGCGAGTACTCCTTGGTTTAGGAGGGTACACCTATTATGCTTACTGGATAGTCTTCTTCCAAACCATAGGCTGGTGCCGAACGGTAGGGAAGGAAGAAAACCATTTAGCCTAACGATGGTGTACAGAAGGTAACGACTAAAGACAAATAAAGGGATTTGGAGAGATGGCAATAAAATATACGGTTGAAGTCATGAATTGGATTATGGAAGAGGTATTGCTATGAATACCAGGATACCCCTACGAAACATTTTCATGTTTCAGTGCATTGTTAAAGAAAAACTGTTTTCCCGATTAGACACTTACTCCAAGGGTATGTATTTACCAGGTTTCATTCTCATATCTGTATGGTTTTACAGATGATGAGTGGGAGTAAGATATTGGGAATTAGGTGATCATCCTCATTATATCGGAATTCGTTGTAATTGGTGATATTTGAGGAAATCGCCAGGGTACAGTTTTCTACCTACGACGCACAGGTTTTGAGTTGTTTAACTCAGCGGACTTATACAGAGTATTGTATGTTGTCCAGTGTCCATCAGGACAAAGGGGTAGGTCCTCGTACTATGTTCAATTTACTTGTAACTTCTCTAGTATTTAGACAAGTGTTTCGTAGAAATACAAGGTCTAAGTTTTGAGAAGTTGTGGGTATAAGAATAAAGTAGAGAACCAGGTGTCACAAGTATCGGGATTCTTCAAAGAGATCGAAAATGTAGATTCTTGTGATTGGTATTCAGATGATAGTGATGGTTTTGAGAAACGTGTTTCTCTTTCAGGTTACTCATAATTGGATGGATTCCTAAGTTGAGTAATGCTGATTAGCCTCTTTCCATTAAGTTGATATGCACTGGAGACAGCTGCATGATTTGAATATGGTTCCAATTAAATAAGTGCTAAAGTTTCTATATTGGATATAGAATAGTTCGTACCTTAAAAGATATTAAGGTACGGGGAGCTGTCCAGCTTATGCTTAAAACCAGACTCTGGATAACTCAGGGCACGTTTCTGTAATGGCTGTTTGTGGGTTGACCCTGGTTATGACGAGGGTTGATATTCTACCATTTGGAAGATCAATAGTGATATTGTTCTTGACTCGCCACAGTTTTAATAAAAATGGATCTTTTTCAGAAAACAGTAGTGGGAGTATGGTAGAACTGGAAGTGATTCCAGAACCGCGAACGATTACGGAAAATTTAATAGGACCTATATATTCAATCAGGTTTGACATTCCAATAGCCACTCTGCAGGTATGGTAGGTAACCTCAGACACCCGAGAGGTACTTCGGTAGGCTCAAGGACGGTGACAGGGAGGTTCTTATCTACCCAGACTTGACACTACTGTTGTTCCAGGTTATGAGACCCGGTAGGAGGGTTGTCGTAGTCAGTGGGAGCAGCAGAAGAATAGTGGGCAAGATGCTTATATCTATTTATAGACTTGAGCAGTTATAGCGGAGATAGATCATCTAATTTTGATGTGACAGTCATGGTTTTGACTTCAATCAGAATAGGGGATGGATCAGTTAAGGAGGTAGTAGGGTGTGATGTTATGGTATCTGGATGACATACACAGAGTAGGAAGTAAAATTCCTATACTACGATCGGTTGTACTGTGGTCGTCACACAGTTGTTTCTCCAGACAGGATATGGATATAATATTTGACATTCTGGTTTCTGGATCTATGGCTTTAGATCTGGATTTGGGTAGTTTCCCAATGTGGGTACTTTGACAGATATTCTAATGGTTTTTGGAATAGTTGACTCCTAGCATGGTGGTGTACCTGCAGGTGATGGAGTCACCCTCTCTAAAGGTGTCTTACAGACTAAAGGGGAGAGGGATGTGCATGATTGGCAGATCACTTGCTTAGGCAATTGAGTCAATCATGAGATGTCAAGTACCACACCAGATGTTGTTTTTGCACTAGATGCAATAAGTTTGTATTAATCCAATCCTGGAGAAATATAAGGAAGCAGTTTTAGAACATAAGTACATGTTCTACGGATTTGATGACGGCAGCCTCCTTCGGGAGACGGTTATCATTCCAGGCTTCAAAGGTGACATGGATGACAGAGTGATTGTCAGAGTTATAGTTTTCCCTCTGACGAAGAGGGACAGTATTATGGACAGGTGGTCCAAGAGGATACTGTGGGTGGCATGGTGCCGGATACTGATTAGGTTCAGTGATCCATACAGTCTAAGAAGTTTGGATATGGAGTTCATTTTGAACTAAGGTCCCATCAGATATCCAGACATATTCTAAGACAGGTATTACTCAATTCGGGAGATGGCTTTCTCCGCGAACTTGAGATTAAGAGAGATACAGAAAGAAACTTCTAGGCGGATCCACTCACCGAGGCTATTTCTCGAACACAATAGTTTTACAAACGGGCTTTGTGAACTGATTAGTAGAGGAGTTGGATGTTCGATTTCACACGGGCTGTGAGTAGTCGACATCGCAATATTAGCCTTGAGTGCAAGTGGGAGATTGTTGGAGATAGTGCCCTCATAGTCAATTATTGGATCGCAGGTACGTGATTGCAATGATTGCGGAGGACCTATCCCGGTAGCACAGTCTTACTCGAGATGATAGTATGCTATCTGGTTTGCCTTTATCAGTCGTGTACATGTTCAGGTGACTGATTGCATGTTACACTTTGATAGAGCCCTTAGGATCTTGCTTTACTACCAACAGTATGATGGCGATCATATACGTGAGAGTTGGGTAGTTTATATGCATATCCTTAATTGTGGTCCCTAGTCGTGGGAGTTTCGAGACAGGGCATCGATACTCCGGAGTAGACTAGTGTGTACAGTCGAGACCCCGACGAGGGGCGGTGGCCGGTCTCACAAGCCACTGGTGTCAGTTGGATCACCTAAGATGTATACAGGTGCTCATTGGGTTATGAGTACACCGGACAGGACTCGCCGGGAATCTGCTAGTTAGTATTATATCTATCGTCAGATAGCAGTTCCCTGGTGACATGTGTACAGGTTAGTTCATCGACCTGAGGTCGTCATTTGTCTCGTGTGAGTTCCCACTGTGCTTTGATTTCTACCCTACCACGGCTCAAAGGAGTCGTGCAAACAGGTAGCTTTTGGGTACAGTCCCGAGCCATATGGAGGCACGTGAGCGGATCGGCAGGGGATTCGTCTCTCCCGGTATTGGGGGCGAGGTCGTGCTGTGTCTAGGAGAGCCATTACACAAAGCCCACGGCCGTGGCAGGAGATTTACTGGTAGGTACTCCAGTAGTATCTCAGGGTGTTATTGGGCTTCACTCCGACACGACTTATACTGCTATTGGGGGTCTGACGTTACTAGCCCCCTAGGCAGATATGCGATACTCATAGACGAACGGACCGGACTGTATATACATTGTCACTGTTAGGCTCAGTAGGGTTTCTGGATGAGTTCGCTCATCGGCCTCCCTTGAGTGCGCTCATCGGTCTCCCTTGAGGTCAGTCCGTGGGCAGCCGTTACGCATTGCTAGTGCCGCTGACGGTTTGTGGTTAAACCCACTGCCAGGGTACTGACGAGTCATTAGAGTCCCCCACAGACAGTTTCCCAAGTTCGGGCGAAACGTTGTAGAGGCCGTATGGTTTTATGGCAGGGTTCGGAAAATGCACGTGCGTTTACGCACGTGTCAGTTTTCGGGCAGATGATACTGGTCGGCTTTGGTTTAAGCCGGATCCGAGTATTATATTGAGTAGGTATAATATCTTTGTCTCAGTTGCATTTGTATTCGGTCGTAATACAAATGCGGGTATATTTATACAGTTTCGGGGTTGTCCTGAAAGTCGTTTCGGGATCACTTTTGGAAGTTGCCAGTTTCCAGTTTTCTATCAGCCGTCTTTTAACATTCTGTTAAAGACGGATTTATCTTTTCTTCAGATGAGGTGAGTCAGTGTTCTAGAAGATTCTAGATGAGGTGACTAGGCTATTTGGTGTTGTGTTCTTATTGGTTGCTTTTAATGAAATGATGACTAAGGATTTGAGTCATCATTTTCATTAAAGCTTTTTGTTTTGCTTAAGATCTTTTCATATGATATTTGTGCTATGGTCACCTCCCTCCTCCTACGGTCACCTCCCTCCTTGAATAAATAGGCCGGCCCTCTCTCTCCTCCCTCACTTGATTCATTTTTTGAGAAATTATGGTTGTAAAAAGAAAAGAGTATAGTTTTGGATGCATGGAAATTTCATAGTTCATTTCTTGTTCCATTTCATTTCCATCGGCAACTTCATTAACCGATCGTCCACGGACTTGGACGAAGTGAGACAAAGTCATCTACTCATTCTCTACATCATTCTTGGTCGTCTCTTTTAGCAAACTTGACGATCGAGTTGCCTCGAGTCAGAGGCGGGAGCCCGTTTAAAGAATCGGTGATGTGGTGCCACCTCGACGAGGATATCGGAGATCGACGAGATCGGAGCAGCCGCAACGGAGCGTGGGATGATGGTTGAAGAACGAAGGACTCGGAACGTTCGGTATAACCTTTCTACACTCTTTACAGTTTGTTAGTTTAGCAATAATGGCAGATCCGGGTTAAAGTATACGATAGCGCCAGTTAAAAAGTTTTTGTTCCGCATTTTGGCGTCTGTAGACTGCCGGGGCGCTACCGTAGACTTACACAACCTCGACGTAGATCGTCTTTGACACGAAGCCGACGACCTATTCCGCACGTTTTTCCGATGAAGCCGACGAATGAGTCGAGAATTCATGATGGACAGCGAGGGCATGACCACGAGGAGCTAAGGAGGTGGAAATCCGAATCTACAAAGGTTGTAGCTTCCGACCTTTAGTTAATTTGTTAACTAGCTTTTCTTTTTCGCCTAGAATTCTAGCGACGATCCGTAGTCTAGGGCTTCTCGGCACCATTTTTTTTAAATTGGCATGTTCGATGCCTTGTGCGATCTCACTAGGGTGCCTAGGAACCTTTCACTGGTATCAGAGCCTAGCTAGAGCCTTAGGCGAAGTCTTGACGCGATTTGAAACTCGAACGAACCCGAAACCCACACCCGAGAATGCTCTCTGGACGTTTTTGAAATATCTGGATTTTTGTGAATTATAAATTGCTAAAAAATTCAGCATAGAAAAATAAGAATTACAGTGCAAAAAGTTTCTGGTGAACAGTGATTAGTGCGGCGGAACCGCGGCAGAAGCCTAGCTTCTGCGGCGGTTCCGCGGCTCTCTGGTGACGTCAGCCCTATTTTTCTGCACAGTAATTCCTGATAAATTCTTCTGGGTTTTATGGGTATTTTTAAAA
Source organism: Agapanthus africanus (assembly GCA_030015575.1). NCBI lineage: Eukaryota > Viridiplantae > Streptophyta > Magnoliopsida > Asparagales > Amaryllidaceae > Agapanthus > Agapanthus africanus. Next base: position 23,797,658 of record JASDDO010000016.1, read on the forward strand.
TTTATTCAAGAGTTGAATTTTCTGGGGTGTATTGGGAGGTCGTCGGTTCGATCGAATTATCAAGTTTCGTCTATGTGGCTTTCCGGATATTTTACAATATGTTAAAAAGTTCGACCTGATATAAATACCCAATTTTTCCCCTGTCGGGAAATTTCCAAGTGTTGGATTTTTCCGTAGTTTAACGACATTCTAAGTAGTGCAAGTAACGCGATGGACCCTCTAGAAGACAACAAACCTTAACTCGATTATGTGACCGTCTTGAACTGCCCTTTGAACCTTCGGGTTTGGGGCAGTACGGCGTGCCACATGTGAGGCGTTGGCTTGACCCTTCTACGGCTGGACCGTCGGTACTGAGGCACGAACTGAATGTTGTTAGACTTATTTCATGTGTTGGACTGTATCGGGAAAACTTGGGTATTCGACTGTTCGATCGGAAAGTTTAACATTTTGTGTATATCTGGAATGTGATACAATAATTGGAATTCACAAACTGTTATGAGATAACTGAATGAATGTTATAAATTTAGCAGTTTAGTCCCATATGATATTGAAAAGAGTTTTCGATAATGAGACTAAAATGCGGGATTTATATCTGTTAGGCATGTGATGTCTAAGTATTTCATTTAATTAGGCATGCGATGTCTGAAGAAATTGCGGATTCCAATTGTTGTAGTTTTACACTTTCTTTTCTGTGACCGTAAGTGTAGTATGTTCATATCGCCGGTTTCGTTGCTATACGTCAACGACAATTGGGGTATGCATACTTACTTACGTTGATGACATGTGATGTTATGTGTTGCTGGATATGTTATATTGGATCGTCGTATTTGAATAGACGGGGGGTTTTTATGTGAGATGAGTGTTTTTCATTTTCATTCATGTAAAAACTTGTATGTAATATTCTTTTATTTGGGGCACTTCCAGGTAGCGGAAGTTGTCACCCTTTGTATATTATTTATTTTTCCGCATTAGGATAGACCCAAGGAGGGGAGCACAAGTAACCGGGTTCTGGGGTCCAGTGGGAGACCAGCTCGAGGAGTCGAGTCCGGGTCTCCTAACCCTAGAATTGGCAGGGTTGCTTGCCGCTCTCGTAGGGGTCTAGGGGTGTGGGATTGGCTATTCATCACGACCGTGGAATCCGTGTTTTATACTGGCTCGTATTGAAAACACGGACGTCCTAGTATATCCAATATTTCATATGTTTATTCTGCTGCGATATCTGTGTTGTGACTCTGTGATGGATATAGTATATAGTATATATGATATATTATATAGACGTTACTTATGTTTTACACCCGCGCTAGCCCTGCCCTGCTCTGTCGTTAGTTACCTAACCTAACGGTGCACGAGGGGACATCGAGGCAAATGCGGATGGCATAAGTGTACGTCATATCTATCTGTGATGTTTAGGTATTTAAATGATGGGACTTCATTAATGTGATTAATGAAAGATAAGAAACCTAAGATGTTGTGGAATCGAATTTTAAAATAAAACAGGTAGCTACAGTTCTTGCTTTGCACAGCGGTATATATGATATACCCAGCACCTTATTCGATGAGGAAAGGACCGAGATCCCTTCACCGGGAGTGACTCCTTTAGCAATAACTGGCTGATGCTACACACTCGGTTTGCTTTTGACTGCTTTTGGTTTTTTTTGCTTTGCACAGCGATATATGTGATATATCCCGCACCTCATTCGACGAGGAAAGGACCGAGATCCCTTCACCGGGAGTGACTCCTTTAGCAAAACTAGAAAAGCCTCAAAATCACTCCATTTTAAAAACTTCATTTGATTCTACAACGATATCAAGTTCATTACGCTCATGGTTTTCAGAAAAACCTGGCGTAGCCCTCCGTCATTTCAGATAAGTACTATTTAGTATTCGTGCTGCGGTTGTTTGGCATGCGTCAAGGCGTAGTGTACGGTAGCTAACTAGTATTTATCTGCTTATGCATATGATGCAGATTGGATTAGGGTATTCGCACGGCGTTGTTTGGCATGCATCAAGGGTCGTGCGGGTGGGTTTAATTCAATCAGGAAATGACGGGTTGAACTTGACTAGCGGACTATGGGTTGTTTGGCATGCGTCAAGGTCATAGCACGCTAGGGGCAAAAGATTATCGGGAATTTCAAGTGTTGAAATTTGCAATGAGATTGCATACCTTCTATGAGATAGTTGGATCCCGATACCCACTGTGAGTAAGAGTTACTTCTGGGAGAGTTTTACACATTGCAATTAGCCGATCAAGTAGGTGTCTAGAAAGGTGTTAACGAGGTTACGCCTCTGGGAAAACGAGGTTTACATTAATTAGGTTCGTGCGAAAGCACGGGGGACCTCCCTCAAAGTACCGACACTGGCCTGGCTGAAAGATTGGCGAACTTGTAGTGTGTAATTAATCCCGGCTAGTCTTTCCTTTTAGGGTTTGGAGGAAGATTTGATAAAAAGCAGTGGGAGCCATCCTGATTAGATAAGATAATAACCAATCTGATCTTGCACGAGCATACGCTAAAATGTTTTCTTCTCTCTCTCTCCAGGTAGCGACCATTTCATGTCCTAATGAAGATAATAATATGGATGTATTGACCGAACCCGCATGTTATACTGTGCTGGGGAACGTTGGTTCCGTTCTTTCTTATAAGAGTTATAGGAATGAACAGGAAATAGGGGAATGCCAGGATTCCCATGCCACCCGAATGAAGAAAGTACATGTTGATGCATTTTCTTCGGGTGTGTTCGTTACTGAGAACTGTTTCTCCATTTGCTCTACGTCCTGGGTATTGGATACCGGGTCAGGATCCCATATATGTAATCAGTTACATGGGCTTAGGAAAGGTAGAGAACTTGGAGAAGGTGATAAAGACATTAGAGTTGGAAATGGTGCAATTGTTGCAGCTAAGACTGTCGGGGAATATCACCTTGTATTACCAACTGGTAATACATTGGTTCTGAACGAATGCTATTACATGCCGAACCTGATATGCAACATTATATCGGTTTCTTTATTAAGTAAAGAGGGATATAATTTTGTATTACAGGACAATGTTATGAACATTTTCCGTAACCAAAAGTTGGTTGGATCAGGCACGTTGTGCAATGGCATTTATGTTCTAAATCAATCAACGGTTCTGAGCATAACAAACACACACAAGAGGAAGAGTTATGAACTCAACGAATCCTTCTTGTGGCATTGTAGACTGGGTCACATCAATGCGACACGACTAGCTAAGTTGCATAAAGATGGATATTTAAATCCGTTTGAATTTTCATCTTATGACACTTGCCAGTCATGTCTCAAAGGCAAGATGACCAAGACTCCGTTTACGGGACACGGAGAAAGAGTTACCGAACTCTTGGGACTTATACATAGTGATGTATGTGGTCCCATGTCTACACATGCCAGGGATGGTTCTTCATACTTCATTACATTCACTGACGATCTCTCTAGGTTCGGGTATGTGTTCCTGATGAAACACAAATCAGAAGCTTTTGAGAAATTTAGGGAATATAAACAAGAAGTTGAGAACCAAACCGGAAAAAGTATTAAAATCCTACGATCTGATCGAGGAGGGGAATACTTGAGCAATGAATTCCTGGACTTCCTAAAAGAGAATGGGATTCTCTCTCAGCTGACTCCTCCATATACACCACAGCACAACTGTGTATCTGAACGGAGAAACCGCACCCTATTAGATATGGTGCGCTCAATGATGAGTACAGCTGAGTTACCTATTTCCTTCTGGGGACATGCGCTTGAGACAGCCATGGACCTATTGAATAGAGTTCCTACCAAATCAGTGCCTACCACTCCATATGAGATATGGAAAGGGAAGAGACCACATCTTAATTATATTAAGTTATGGGGTTGTCCAGCCTATGTCAAAAGACAAAATCCGGACAAACTCGAGGCAAGATCTGTCTTATGTAAGTTTGTAGGATATCCCAAAAATTCATAAGGGTATATCTTCTACCACCCCGAGGAACAAAAGGTGTTTGTTTCTCGACATGCCACTTTCTTAGAAAAAAGTTTTCTTATGAAACAGATAAGTGGCATTGAGGTAGAACTGGAAGAGGTTCCAGCGACACAGACTACAACAGAAGATTTGGTTGAACTAGAGGATTCCGTAGTTCCCGATGAACCCCAGCCACTCCGCCGATCTAGTAGGGTTCCTCGCCAACCTGAGAGATACTACGGTTTTCTCATGGACGGTGGGAGCGAGGATTGCATCATGGAGGATGATGACCCAACTAGCTTCGAGCAGGCCATCACGAGTGGGGACTCAGTGAAATGGCTGGATGCTATGCGGTCTGAGATGGATTCCATGTACACCAACAAAGTATGGACTTTGGAAGTTGCTCCTGAAGGGGTAAAACCCATTGGGAGCAAGTGGATCTTCAAGAAGAAACTTGGTGTAGATGGGAAAGTGGAGACTTTCAAAGCTAGACTTGTAGCAAAGGGTTTTCGTCAAAGACCAGGTGTGGACTATGACGAGACCTTTTCTCCAGTGGCTATGCTTAAATCCATCCGGATCATGCTTGCCATCGCTGCATATCATGATTACGAAATCTGGCAAATGGATGTTAAGACCGCCTTTCTAAACGGTGATTTAGAAGAGTGCGTGTACATGACTCAGCCAGAGGGCTTCGTAGACAGTGGGAGCAGCGGAAAGGTGTGCAAGCTGCTTAAATCCATTTATGGATTAAAGCAAGCATCGCGGAGTTGGAACATCTGCTTTGACGTCGTTATCAAAGAGTTTGATTTCGTCAAAAATCCAGATGAACCTTGTATCTACAGGAAGGTGGCAGAGAGTAAGATTGTCTTCCTCGTATTGTACGTGGACGACATACTCTTGATAGGAAATGATATTCCTATGCTGCAATCGGTCAAGCTCTTCTTATCACAAAGATTCTCAATGAAAGATCTTGGTGATGCCTCCTGCATATTGGGAATCAGGATCTATAGAGATAGATCCAAACGGATTTTGGGATTGTCCCAATCCAGGTACATTGACACCATACTAAAGAGGTTTAGTATGGAAGAGTCCAAGCGTGGAAACATGCCCACGATTTCTGGAGTCACTCTCTCCAAAGAGATGTCTCCCAAGACTGATTTGGAGAGAGCTCGCATGCAAGGGATACCCTATGCTTCGGCAGTAGGCTCTATCATGTATGCGATGCTATGTACCAGACCCGATATAGCATACTCACTAAGTATAGTGAGCAGGTATCAAGCTGATCCTGGAGAGAGTCACTGGACAGCTGTGAAGAGCATTCTCAAGTACTTGCGAAGGACTAGAGATATGTTCTTGGTGTATGGTAACGGAGAACTCCAAGTGGAGTCCTTTACCGATTCGAGCTTCCAGAGTGATAAGGACGACTCTAAGTCGCAGTCTGGCTTTGTCTTTACCCTTTACGGAGGGGCGGTTAGCTGGAAGAGTTCCAAGCAGGAAACCGTGGCAGACTCGACGATGGAGGCTGAGTACATCGCTGCCAACGATGCTGCCAAAGAGGCTGTCTGGATCAAGAAGTTCATTACTGAACTTGGAGTGGTTCCATCCATTGAGCGTCCAATACCTTTGTATTGCGATAACAATGGAGCGGTGGCTTTGGCCAAGGAACCCAGGTCCTATCAGCGGTCCAGGCATATTCTGAGGCGGTATCACCTGATCCGGGAGATAGTTGATCGCCGGGAGATCGAGGTCAGGAGGGTTGACACGAAGAATAACACGGCGGATCCACTCACGAAGGCCATTCCCCAGATACAGTTTGAGAGACTCTTCGGGATGCTCGGTATGCGATACTACAGCAGCTGGCCCTAGTGCAAGTGGGAGATTGTTAGTTGTATGTATGCCCTAGAGGCCAGTATTGTACAGATGATGTATATTATATTGGATGCTTGGACATATATAGAGATGACTTTCTTGCTCGACATGATAGTATGCTATCTGGTTGCTCTTTATCTTAACATGTACACTAGTCTCTTTATACTGTCTTATAGTTACATGTTGGTAAAGCCCTTAGGATGTGTACTTGACTACCTGGACTATGATGCAGATCATACTAGTGGGGACATGGTAGTCTATAAGTACATCCTTCAAGGTCCCTAGTCGTGGGTGTATCGAGACGGGGCATCGATATACCAGAGTAGACTAGCGTATGCACTTCTCGACCCATGTGATGGGCGATGGATGATCCCATATCCATTGGTGTTTGACATCAGAGATGGTATACGGGTGCTCAGTAGAGACTGGGTACACTGGACGGACTCGCCGAGAACTCCTAGATGGTATTATACCTCACGTCAGATGGCAGTTCTCAGGTGACACTTGTACAGGTTAGTCTGTAGACCCGAGATCGTCATAGAGTCTTGTGTGATTCCCACTGTGCTTTGATCTCCACCTTACCACGTCCATGAGGGCGTGCAAAACGGTGGTCTTTGGGTACAGTCCCGAGTCACATGGAGGCAATGAGCGATAGGAGGGGTTTCGTCTCTCCCGGTATTGGGGGTTGATGTTGCGCTGTGCTCGATTGGCCGTAACAGGGAAGTCCCTGGCCAGGGCTGATCAGAGATTTGCTGGTAAGTGTTACCAGTAGTTTCTCGACCCGTTATGAGCCTCACATCGGCACGACTTATCGGTTATTGGGGTCTGACGTATACCACCCCTAGACTTGATATGCGACATATCAGACGAAGAGACCGGACTGTACGGTAAGTGTTACTGGTCGGATTCGCAGGAGTGTGAGCGGGCTAGCTCGTCGATCTTCTGATCGCTCAATACCCGGATGGCCGTTACGTTTAGCAGACCGCTTGCGGCTTGTGGATGTTTGATATGATCATCATCTGCTACCGGCGTATTGACGAGTCTTTAGAGTCCTACACAGAGGTTTCCTGGCTCAAGCGAAACGAAATAGGAGTGCATATGAGATATGTGCAGGACCGAGAATAATGCGTGTATGTGATACCGCATTTCATTCTCGCGATAAATGTTTCGATTGGTTATATTCGATATGACCTGGTTATCGAATCATTGATTCGATAAATCGATACATTGAATACTAGTCGGTTATGTGCGACATGACCGGATCATTGAATCAAATGTTGATTTAATGATTTAATGTATAATTATATATTTGATATATTACTTTGTATTAACTAGTATTGGTTCACTTTATACGGATTTTCTCACTTGATGTGCATGATGTATATGTGATATACTTTTGTACACTTATTTGTATCATATTAGATGATGCATGTTTATTTTGGTTAAGTGTAAAGAATAAACCCATGGTTAAGAGGATAATTAGGGTTTTGATTTTATCACACATTTATTTATCCATTCCTTATTGTTTAAATTGTTTTATAAAAACAAAATGGTTTTCATTTGTCATGAAGCTTCATGAAGGTTTGACTCAAAGACCATTTTGTCTTTATACTAAACCCTAACTATTCCCACTTACCATGGTTTGCTCTCTACACTTAACCCATGTTAGAATTATGATAAGATATGCTTTTTCTTTTATTTTAAAATCACTTATCATAATACTAGGTCATCTTCTTCTTCTTCTTCAAGCTTGCTACATCAATGGCAACTTGAGTTTTAGTGAGAGAATTCCAAATCTAAAGTGAACCCATCTCCTATTTCTTCACCCTCTACCTCTTGCCAAGTTGTTTTGGGTGTTCTCTTCACAAGTTTCACAACTTTGTGAAGTCGGAGCTTGAACTAGTGCAACCTCGACGTAGATCGTCTTTGACACGAAACCGACGACCTATTCCGCACGTTTTTCCGATGAAGCCGACGAATGAGTCGAGGATTCATGATGGACAGCGAGGGCATGACCACGAGGAGCTAAGGAGGTGGAAATCCGGATCTACAAAGGTTGTAGCTTCCGACCTTTAGTTAATTTGTTAACTAGCTTTTCTTTTTCGCCTAGAATTCTAGCGACGATCCGTAGTCTAGGGCTTCTCGGCACCATTTTTTTTAAATTGGCATGTTCGATGCCTTGTGCGATCTCACTAGGGTGCCTAGGAACCTTTCAAAATCCCCATCAGAAGCAAGTATATCTTGAGAAGATTACTTGGTATGGATGGAAAAGTTGAGACTTTCAAAGCTAGACTTGTTAAAGGTTTTCGTCATCGACCAGGTGTGGATAATAATGAAACCTTTTTCCAGTAGCTATGCTTAAGTCCATCCGGATCCTACTTGCTACGGCTACATACCATGACTACGATATCTGGTGGTTGGGTGTCATGACTACTTTTCTAAATACTGATTTAGAAGAGAACGTCTATAAGTATACAGCCAGAGGGCTTCGTAAACAGTGGGAGCAGCGGAAACGTGTGCAAGATGCTTTACAGAATAAAGCAGGCATCGCAGAGTTGGAACATCTGTTTTGATGTGGTAGTCAAAGAGTTTGACTTCATCAAAATGGTAGATGAACCTTGTATATACAAAAAGATAGTGGAGAGTAAGGTGGTGATCCTCGTAGAGTACGTGGATAACATGCTCTTGATAGAGAAGGAGTTTTCTATGCTGCGCTCGGTCAATCTCCTCTTATCACAAGGATTCTCCAAATAGGATAAAGGCGATACCTCCTAAATCCTGGGATTTGGATCTATGAGATAGATCTAAATGGATGTTAGGATTCTCACTAGCTGTAGTAAGATAGTATCAATCGATCCTGGGGAGAATCACTGGAAAGGTTCCAAGGTGATAAGGATGACTGAATGTCAGTCGCAGGCATTGTCTTTACCCTCAGTGAAGGAACGGTGTGTTAGAAGAGTTCTAAGCTAGATACCGTGGCAAACTAGACGATAAAGGCTGATAACATCGCTATTGTAGATACTACCAAAGAAGCAGTTTGGGTGTATATTGGTTCATAAGATGAACTAGGTTCCTACCATTGTGTGACAATGGAAGTGTGGCTTTGGCCCAGGAACCCCAATCCCATCAGTGACCCAGACATATTCTGAGGCAGCATCACCTGATCATGGAGATAGTTGATCTCCAGGGTGATCAAGGTTAGAAGAGTAGACTCAGAGGACAACACGGCGGATCCACTCACAAAGGCCTTTTCCCATAGAGAGAGACTTAAATGGGATGGTTGAGTATGTGATACTGCAACCACTGCTACAGATGGCCCTAGTGCAAGTGGGAGATTGTTGGTTATATGTATGCCCTAGAGGCCATTACTGTACATAGGATGTATATTGTAGTGGATGTTGGGACATATATAGGTAGGACTTTCTTGCTCGACATGATAGTACGCTATCTGGTTGCTCTTTATCTTAACGTGTATACTTTCTGTCTCTCTGTTACATGTTGATAAAGCCCTTAGGATGTGTACTCGACTTCTAGGACTATGATGTAGATCATACCAGTGGGGCCTGGGTAGTCCATGAGTACATCCTTCAATGTTCCTAGTCGTGGGAATATCGAGACGGGGCATCGATATTCCAGTGTAGACTAGCGTATATCTTCTCGACCCATGTGATGGGCGATGGATGATCCCATATCCATTGGTGTTTGACATCAGAGATGGTATGCGGTTGCTCAGTGATGACTGGGTACACTGAACGGACTCGCCGAGAACTCCCAGATGGTATTATACCTCACGTCAGATGGCAGTTCTCTGGTGACACTGGTGCAGCTTAGTTTGTTGACCCGAGATCGTCATAGAGTCTTGTGTATCTCCCACTGTGCTTTGATTTCCACCCTACCACGGCTCTACCGAGTCGTGCAAACAGGTGGTTTTTGGGTACAGTCCCGATTCACATGGAGGCAATGAGCGATAGGAGGGGATTTGTCTCTCCCGGTATTGGGGGTTGATGTTGCGCTATGCTCGACTGGCCATAACTGGAAATCCCTGGCCAGGGTTGCTGTGATATACTGGTAAGAGTTATCAGTAGTTTCACGCTTGTTATGGACCTTACATCAGCATGACTTATTAAGCTACTGGGGTCTGACGTTTACCACCCCCAGGCGAGATATGCGACATATCAGACGAACAGACCGGACTGTACGGTAAGTGTTGCTGGTTGGATTCACAGGAGTGTGAGCGGGCTTGCTCGTTGATCTTCTGATCGCTCAATATCCGGGTGGCCGTTACGTTTAGCAGACCGCTTGCGGCTTGTGGGTGTTTGATATGATCATCACCTGCCGCCGGCGTATTGACGAGTCTTTAGATTCCTACACAGAGGTTTCCTGGCTCAATCGAAACGAAATAGGAGCGCATATGAGATATGTGCGGGACCGAGAATAATACCAGTATGTGATACTGTATTCTATTCTCGCGATTTGTATCATTGGACGATTATATGAGATATAGCCAGATTACCGAATCAAGTGTTGATTCGATATATTGATACACTTGATATTAGTCGGTTACATACAATATGACCGGATCATTAAATCAAGTGTTGATTTAATGATTTAATGTATAATTATATATTTGATATATTACTTTATATTAACTAGTATTGGTTCACTTAAGATTATTTTCTCACTTGATTGTGCACATTGTATATATGATATATGTTTGTGCACTGGATTGTATCATGTTTGATGATACATACAAACTTGGGTGTGTGTTTACTTTAAACCATGTTTAGGTAAATGATTAGGGTTTTATATACTTTATTTATTTAATGAAAACAAAATGGTGGCTTTCTTATTTATTTGCTAGAAGCTTCAAGTATCTTTGAAAAAGGTCAAAACCATTTTGTTTTTATTCTTGAACCTAACCATTACCTAAATCCTAGTTTATTCTCTAGAAAAGTAAACTAACCCATGGTTGCTATATGATAAGAATCACTTGATTTATTGTTTTCAAGAATTGATTTTATTATGCTTATCATATTTTTCTTCTTCTTCTTCTTCTTCTTCTTCAAGAAGAAGAAACCATGCTACCTCCAATGGTGCCATGATCAAAAGAGTGAGAAATCCAAATCCAAATCCAAAGTGAACCCACTTCCTATTTCTTCATACTCTACCACTTGCCATGTAGTAGAGTGTGTTATCTTCACAAGTTCTATGACCAAGTGAAGATGGAGCTTGATCTTGAGTTGTCTCGACGTAGATCATCTTCGGCATCGAAGTCGACGACCTAGCCCGCCCATTTCTCCGATGAAATCGACGCTAGAGTCCGGGATCCGATGATCGCAGCGGAGGGACGTCATCATGGAGCTAGAGAAGTGGAGGACCGGATCTACAAAGGTTGTAGTCCCTTTCACTTAGCAATAAAGTTGTTTACTTGCATGTTTCGCCTTACCTCTAGTTAACGATCTAGGTTTAGGGTTCTTTGGCACATAGAAAATTTTGAATTGGACATGTTTGATCAGTTGTAGAACCTCATGTGTGTGCCTAGGAACCCTACAGATTCGAGCTTCCAGAGCGATAAGGACGACAGAAAATCTATCTCCGGGTTTGTATTTACCCTCAATGGAGGGGCGGTAAGTTGGAAGAGTTCCAAAAGGATACCGTTGCAGACTCTACGATGGAGGCTGAGTACATTGCTGCGAATGATGCCGCCAAGGAAGCCGTCTGGATGAAGAAGTTCATCTCGGAGCTAGGAGTAGTTCTAACCATTATTGATCCAATACCATTGTATTGTGATAATAATGGGGCTATGGCGTTAGCCAAGAAGCCCAGGTCCCATCAGTGATCCAGACACATCCTGAGGCGCTTTCATTTGATCCGGGAGATTATAGATCGCCGCGAGATCGAGATTAGGAGAGTAGACACAAAGAATAATGCCGCGGATCCACTCACCAAGGCCCTCCCTCAGCCGCAGCATGAGCGACTTTTTGAGATGTTGGGTATGAGATACGCCAATAACTGGCATTAGTGCAAGTGGGAGATTGTTGGATATATGTATGCCCTAGAGGCCATTATATGATAGTGGATGTATATATACATGTATATATATATATATATATATATATATATATATATATATATTCAGAGTACATTCTTGCTCGACATGATAGTATGCTATCTGGTTCTTCTTTATCTGACATGTTGATTTGATCATGCTTTTATTCATTCACACATGTTGATAAAGCCCTGAGGATATAGGCTTGACTACTGTGATTATGATAGAGATCATACTAGTGGGACATATGTAGTTTATAAGCATATCCTGAAACATCCCTAGTCGTAGGTGTATCGAGACGGGGCATCGATATATCAGAGTAGACTAGCGTATATGATACTAGACCCATAAGATGGACGATGGATGTTTCCACATTCATCGATGTTTGACATCGAGATTGTATACGGGTGCTCAGTGGTGACTGGGTACACTAGACGGACTCACCGAGAACTCCTATATGGAATTATATCTATCGTCGGATAGCAGTTCTCAGATGACACTGGTACAGGTTAGTCTGTAGACCCGAGATCGTCATAGAGTCTTGTGTGTTCTCCCACTGTACTTTGATTACCACCATACCACGGCTCTACTGAGTCGTGCAAACAGGTGGCCGTTGGGTACAATCCCGAGACACACGAAGGCGATGAGCGATAGGAGGGGTTTCGTCTCTCCCGGTATTGGGAGTTGATGTTGTGTTGTGCTCGATTGGCTATATCAGTAAGTACCTGGCCAGGGCTGTTGAGATTTACTGATAAGTGTTATCAGTAGTTTCTCGATATGTTATAGACCATTCATCGGCACGACTTATTGAGTTATTGGGGTCGACGTCACCATCCCTAGACTCGATATGCAGCATATCTGACGAAGAGACCGGACTGTACGGTAGTGTTGCCGGTTGGCTCGACGGGAGTTGTGACAGGTTCGCTTGTTTTCTTCTGATCGCTCAATACCCGGATGGCCGTTACGTTTAGCTGACCGCTTGCGGCTTGGGGGTGCTTGATATGATCATCACCCAGTGCCGGCATATTGACGAGTCTTAGAGTCCTACAATGGAGTTTCCTAGTCCAGGCGAAACGATGTGGTGCGCATATGAGATATGCACGTGGACCCGGTTAAAATGCGCGTATGAGATACCGTATATTAATCGGGCGGTTTGCTTTTGGTCGGGTCGTATGTGATATGACCGGTTTGCTAAATCAAGTGTTGATTTATCATTGACCATTAGTTTCTCGCTTTAAACCCTTTCTTGTCTTTTTATTGTATGCATGCATGTATGCATTTATTCTCATTCATGCACATAGGATGTGCATGCACACATACATGCATACATAATTCTATCATGGTTGTTGATATAGTGGATGGTGGCAATATAAGACTCACACCATATATATATAAATATATAGATATTATTTTTTTGGAAATGGAAAATTGTTATCATGGTTTATTGTTTTATTCATGCACTAACCCCTTGGTTTAACCATGATTCATTTTCTATGGCCATTTTTGTTCCAAACTAAATATCTAGATATTTTATAACTATGGTTAAGAATGAGAAAGAGAAAATATATATATTTTCATTTCTCATTTTTTTTCTTAAGCTTATCATTATCTTGAGCTCTTTACAAGCCATCATCTTCTTCCTCCTTTCTCTCTTGCTCTCTAGTTTTCTCTTGTGAGCAAAAGAATCACCAAGTTAGGATTTTGAAGTGAGAAAACAAACCACATCACCATTCTACACTAGTCTTGCCCATTAGTGTAGAGTGTTGGCTTCCATTTCTTCTCTTGATTTAGTGGACTTCAAGCTTGGACAAAGAGGACTCCGGGTGGATCGTCGTGGACCTAGAGGATCTCAAGCGAACCTTTTTCCAACCCTCAAGTAGCCAAGAAGTCTAGCGTAGGGAGCTACAAAGGTTGTACTCTCAAAACCCTAGTTTTTACTACTTGTGTTTATGTTAAAGTTATGTTACCCTAAATTTTCTAGCATGATCCTTAAGATAGTTTCTTTAGAACGATATAAATTTTAAATATGGCATGTGTGTTTCTTCCAAACCCTTGTAGTGGTGCTGTAGGAAACCCTTCAGCTTGGACATATATAGGGAGGACTTTCTTGCTCGACATGATAGTATGCTATCCGGTTGCTCTTTATCTTGACATGTACACTTTTTGTCTCTCTGTTACATGTTGATAAAGCCCTTAGAATGTGTACTTGACTACCAGGATTATGATGTAGATCATATTAGTGGGGCAAGGGTAGTCGGTAAGTACATTCTTCAATTGTTCCTAGTCGTGGGAGTATCGAGACGGGACATCGATATTCCAGAGTAGACTAGCGTATACGCTTCTCGATCCATGATGGGCCTCACATTAGCATGACTTATCAGGCTATTGGGGTCTGACGTTTACAACCCCCAGGTTGAGATACGCGATATATCAGATGAAGAGACCGGACTGTACGGTAGTGTTACTTATTGGATTCATAGGAGTATGAGCAGGCTTGCTTGTTGATCTTCTGAACGCTCAATACACGGGTAGCCATTATGTCCAGCTAGTACCGCTGACGGCTTGTGGGTGACTGATATGATCATCACTAACTGTCGGCGTATTGACGAGTCTTTAGAGTCCTACACAGAGCTTTCCTGGCTCAGGCGAAACGAAGTAGGAGTACATATGTGATATGTGCGGAACCGAGATTAATACGCGTATGTGATATCGTATTCTATTCTCGCGATTTGTGTTATCGGTCAGTTATATGTGATATAGCCGGATTACTAAATCAAGTATTGATTTAATAATTTAATGTATAATTATATATTTGATATATTAATTTATATTAACTAATATTAGCTCACTTAAGTATTTCTTTTTCTCACTTGTGTGCACTTAATATATATGTGATGTATATTATTGTGTCATGCTAGTTGCTACATGCTACATGCTACATGAGACTCATACCATGCTTATGATAATGAAGGGTTTTATTATTTGAAGTAAATCATAATTAGTTGGAAATTAGTCACATGGTTGAAACTTGTGGAAGCTTGTGGAACCATTGACTAAGTCCACTAATTTTGTTTTACTTAAGATATTTATTAACCCAACCATTATGATTAGCCATGGTTTAATCTCTACATGAGTTAGTATATGATATTAACTCACCCATGGTTGCCATTCTAGACTTGCCTTTTTTCCATGGTTATTTTTCTTCATCTCCTTGCTCAAGCTCTCTAGCTTTTTGGGAGGTGAAGAAAATTAGTGAGAAAATAATTTCTAAAGTGAGCAAAATTCCTACTTCATCAACCTACACTAGACTAGACATTTAGTTTAGGTTGTTTACTTCACTAATTCCATATTAGTGAAGAGGTAGCTTGAGTTAGTGTCTCCTCGACGTAGATCATCTTCGGCCTCGAAGATTTCAAGCAAGTTTGTTCCTTTCATCTTGTGGAGCCTTTCTAGAGTCCGGGAGTTCACTACTTGGATCGAAGGGACTACTACACGGAGCTATTGAAGTGAAGGACCGGTCTACAAAGATTGTATTCCTTGTTCACTTAGATGTAAAGTTGTTTACATGCATGTTTCGTCTAATTCTCTAGTTAAAATTCTAGGTTATGGTTCTTTAGCGCGCCAATTTTTTGAAAACAGCATGGTCGATGCCTCCCAAAACCCAGCGGCGGTGCTGCGGAACCTTTCAGGGATATCAAGACAGGGCATCGATATTACAGAGTAGACTAATGTGTACGTTTCTTGTCCCTTGGAAGGCGATGGTTGATCCCACAACCATTGATCTGTGACATCAAAGATTGTACACAGGTGCTCATTAGAGAATGGGTACACCGAACGGACTCGCCGAGGACTCCTAGTTCGTAGTATACCAATCGTCGGATAGCAGTCCTCTGGTGACACTGGTACAGATTAGTTTATAGACCCGAGATCGTCATAGAGTCTTGTGTGGCTCCCACTGTACTTTGATTTCCTCCCTACCACGCTCAAGAGTAGTTGTGCAAACAGGTGGATTTTGGGTACAGTCCCGATTCACATGGAGGCAATAAGCGATAGGAGGGGTTTCGTCTCTCCCGGTATTAGGGGTTGATGTTGCGCTATGCTCGATTGGGTATAACTGAAAGTCCCTGGCCAGGGCTGCAGCTGAGATTTACTGATAAAAGTTATCAGTAGTTTCTCGAACCGTTATAGGTCAGACATCGGCATGACTTATCACGTTACTTGGGTCTGACGTTTACCACCCCTGGACATGATATGCGACATATCAGACGAAAAGACCGGATTGTACGGTAGTGTTACTGATAGGCTTCATGGAGAGTATGGACAAGCTTGCTTGTTGATCTTCATATCGCTCAATACCCGGGTAGCCGTTACGTCCAGCTATCACCGCTGACGGCTTGTAGGTGACTAATGTGATCATCACCTACTGCTGGCGTATTGACGAGTCTTTAGAGTCCCACACAAAAGTTCTCTGGTTCAAGCGAAACAAAGTAAGACACATATGTGATATGTGTGTGGGCCTGATTAAATATGTGTATGTGATACCGTATTATAATCTGGCGGTTTTCTGTTAGGTTATATGTGATATAACCATATTATCGAATCAAATGTTGATTTGATAATATGATACACAGATAAATGATATTAGTTGGTCATATGTGATATAACCGGATTATTAAATCAAGTGTTGATTTAATAATGTGATATATATTATATTTGATATAATTATATCTTAACTAAAATCATTAGCTCACTAATTATTCTTCATAATATATATATATATATGAAGCATGGTGTATTTTCTATTTTTGAGAAAAATAGAAATTGAGGTGGCAAATGGGAGCATGGTGAGGCATGGCTTTTTTCTTTAGTTTATTCATCTTGACTCACTATTCAAGCATGGTTGCAATTTTATATTGCTATTTTTCCATGCATGAATGAGTGAGGGTCAAGGGGTTGCCATTCATTCATCTCATTCCAACACTTAGTCATTTTCTTGTGTTGCTCTCATTCTTTCATCTTCTTCTTCCTCTTCATCATAGTTCAACTCTCAACCCTCACATGTGATGTGAACCATGAAGCTTGAACAAAAATTAGTGAGCCACAAATCCCCTACTTCACTATCCCACACCAAACTAGAACTTTGGTGTGGCGTGTTTCCTTCACTAATTGGAGATTAATGAAGAGGTAGCTTGAGCTAGCGGGCTTCGCTTGGATCATCTTCGGCATGAAGGTCTTCGGAGGAAGCTCGTCCAAACTCTCAAGTGGAACTAGTGTAGTCACGTAGACTACTACACGGAGCATATGAAGTGAAGGGCTCGATCTACGAGGGTATAGCCATCTTCACTTCGCTCTAGTTTATATATCATCATAGATTAACCCTAGTATTCTACTCACGATCTTGGATAAGTCTAACTTTAGCACCTATAAAATTTAAAATTGGGCATGCTTGATGCCACTAGAACCCCATGGTGGTGCTAGGGTAGACTTTCACTAAGAGTTCAGTAGCTCTTTCTCCATGTCCAGTAAACGAAGTTTTGGTCATCTTGCCTTTGAGACATGACTCGCAAGTTTCATAAGATGTAAATTCGAACGGATTCAAATATCCATCTTTATACAACTTAGCTAGTCTTGTCGCATTGATATGACCCAGTCTACAATGCCACAAGTAAGCTTCGTTCATTTCTGAACTTTTCCTCTTGTGTGTGTTCTGTATATTTAAAACTGTGGTTTGATTCAGAACGATATACCGTTACACAACGTACCAAACCCAATCAACACTTGATTTAGGAAAATGTTCATAACATTATTCTCTAATGCAAAGTTATATTCTTCTTTATGCAACAAAGAAACTAATATAATATTGCACATCATGTTTGGTACATAATAATAGTCATTCAGAATCAGTGTATTACCATTTGGTAATACAAGGTGATATTCGCCAACTGTTTTGGCTGCAACAATTGCTACATTCCCTATTTTGAGAGACATATCACCCTTTTCCAGTTCTCTACCTCTTCTTAACCCATGTGAAAAATTGCATACGTGGGATCCTAATCCGGTATCCAATACCCAAGACGTAGAGCATACTAAGAAACAGTTCTCGGTAACGAACACACACGAAGAAGATGTATCATTATGCTCTTTCTTCGTTCGAGATGCGTGGGAATCTTGATATTCCCATATTCCTAGCTCAGACTTATGACAATTATAAGAAAAAGCGGAACCAACGTTTCCCAGCTTAGTAGAATAAGCGGGTTCAGTCAATACATCCATATTATTATCTTGATTAAGGCGTGTCATGGTCGCCACCTGGAGAGAGAGGGAAGGAAACGATTTAGCGTGCGCTCTTTACAAGATTAGATTGGTTATTATCTTATCTAATCAGAATGGCTCCCACTGTTTTTATCAAATCTTCCTTCAAACCATAAAAGGTAAGATTAGCCGGGATTAATTACACCCTACAAGTTCGCCAATCGGTCAGCCAGGCAGATATTAGTACTCCGAAGGAGTCTCCCTATGCTTTCGCATGTAACTAATTAAATAACCTCGTTTCCACAGGGGCATAACCCCGTTAACACCTTTCTTAAACACCTACTGGATCAGCTAATTGTAAAGTGGAAAACTCTCTCAGGAGTAACATATTGGGATCCAACTATCTCACAGAAGGTATGCAATCTCATTGCAAATTTCAATACTTGAAATTCCCAATATCTGTTTTTACCCCTGGCAACTTATGATCTTAACAAGGTCAACAAATCATAAGCACTAGTCAAGTTCTACCTGTCATTTCATGATTGAATTAAACCAACCCGTACGACCCTTAACAAGGTCAACAAAACCGTACAAATACCCTAATCCAATCGCATCATATGCTGCAGATAAGCACTAATCAGCTACCGCACACTATGCCTTGACAAGATCAATAAACGCAACACGAATACTAAATAGTCCTTATCTGAATTGACGGAGGGCTGCGACTGGTTTTGAGAAAAACCTTTAACGTAATAAACTTGATATTATTGTAGAATCTAGTGATTTGAAAATGAGTGGTTTTTGTAGCATTTGCTAGTTTTACTAAAGAGGTCACTCCCGGTGAAAGGATCTCGTCTCTTTCCTCATCGAATGACGTGCTGGATATCCATCAAGGAATACCACTATGCAAAGCAAGAACTAGAGAAGCTATCAAAAACAAAACCGAGTGGATTGTAGCATTTGCTAGTTTTGCTAAAAAGGTCACTCCCGGTGAAGGGATCTCGGCTCTTTCCTCATCGAATGAGGTGTTGGATATTCATTAAGGAATACCACTATGCAAAGCATGAACTAGAGCTACCTTTTTGAAAAATTTTGATTCTACAATATCTTTAGGTTTCTTTTCTTTCCATTAATCTCATTAATGAAGTCCCATCATTTATGTTTCCCTAAAAATCACAGAAAACAAACGAAAACAAAACGTACGCTTATGCCATCCACATCGCCACGGGGCCCCGTCATGCACCGTTAGGTTACTTAACTAACGGCAGAGCGGGGGCTGGACTAGCGCGGGTGCAAAACATGAGCAAAATTTATTATATGTATCATATATATATAGCATTCGTCTCACGCAGTTATATGATCACATCACAGAACTCAAGCAACAGAAGCAAACATATGAAATATTGGATATACAAGGAGATCCGTGTTTTAAATTCAGCCAGTAATGAAAAACACGGATTTCACGGTCATGATGAATAGCCAAACCCACATCTCTAGATTCCTACGAGAGCGGCAAGCAACCCTGTCAATTCTAGAGTTAGGAGACCCGGTCTCGACTCCTCGGGATGGCCTCCCACTGGACTCTAGAACCCGATTACTTGTGCTCCCCGTCTTGGGTCTATCCTAATACGGAAAAGTAAATAATATACATCAATGGTGACATCATCCTCAACCTGGGAGTGTCCCAATAAAAAAATATTACATATAACTTTTTACATGAATGAAAATGAAAAACTCTTATCTCACGCAAAAAACCCCGGCTATTCAATCACGACGATCCAATATAACATATCACAGCAACACATAAATATCTCATGTCATCAACTTAAGTAAATATGCGTATCCCGAATATCGTTGACATATAGCAACGAGATCGGAGATACCCTATATATTAAACTTACGGTCGCAGAAAAGAAATGGATAAACTACAATAATTAGAATCCGCATTTTCCTTAGACATCATAAATTCGGAATATCTCATATTCCGGATTTCATGCCTAACCAGATAAACCTTGCATTTTAGTTTTAAATCGAAAACACTTTTCAATAACTTAGTCGGGTAATTCAACAAGATTCCCTACTTGCTAATCGAATGCACATCGGGAACTTTAGTAGATGGCCGCACCCCCAATGCCGACGACGAAGTGTACTTAGGCAAAACGCCGTGGCCGCGAGCACCCGAATGGATACTTTTGCAATGGGGTTCTCCTACAGTCACTTGGTCGGGGCTATGAGGCGTGGCTATCTAGTAAAGTTATCTGGCAAGTGTTTGCGTACTGTACGTGATTGCGACGGAGTTTTGATCCGAATCGAAACTCTGTGAAAATCAAAGAACCGAGACTAAAACGCTAGATTTACAAACAACAAACTAGTTTTCACAAAACTAATTTAACATGGATTCTAAATATTGTATCACATATCAAACTTAAACCCGAAACGATGTTAAATTGCGAATACAAAACACTCCGAATTGCCGCAACAGAAAAGACAACATCACATGCAATCTAAGCAAAACAAACATAACCTGAACCCCTAATTCCAACACACCAGAACACCAAAAAAACATGAGACGGAAATATCAAAGAAGGGCCGGCCAGGCCAGGCATTTTGCTCATCTCACCGGCCAAAAATTGGATTCACGGTCTCGTATTTCTTCAGTGTTCTAGTTACATCATATGTAACATTTTGCACTTGATAAAAAAAAATTTAGACGACCTTTTAAAATCACTAGAAACTAAGGTTTTGGGTCGTAAGTTTCGGAGCTGTTTCGGTTTCGGAATTTATCTAATATCGTCTAATGCTCTAACTTTGGCTCTGATACCATGAAAGTGTATCCAAGCACCACCACTGTGTTTTAACTGGCATCAAGTATGAAATTTTTAAAAATTTCGGGGTGCTAAGCTACACTATCCTAAAATCTTAACTAGAGTATTAAGGTTTTAGCATGATATGAAAATAACTAAGCTAAGTGAAAGAAATAACTGTTGGGTTATGCAAGCGCCCTGGCCATCAAACCGTGGTCAATTGCGGAACAAAAATTTTCAAAACTGGCACTAACACAACCCGCTATCCAGATCTACCATTAACTCTAAACTAGCAAACTAAATATATAGGAGTTAAGAATGGTTATACCGGGTTGATCCGTGTACTTCGGTCTTCAACTACCTTCCCAAGATCCTAGAGGCCTCAATGATCAAGCTTAATCTTCGGTCTCCCTCCATCAAAGATGATCCACCCGAGGATTTGTAATCCGAGCTCCTACCTCAATAGCCGAAGTAATTAGGGTACTTAGATCGCTAAACTAGATAACCTAGAGGATGTAGAGTGTGGTGATAGATTAATTTGTCTCATAACACCCTAGGTTTCTCAACACATGAGACTTGAAGGGTAGAGGTAGAAGAAGCTTGAGGATGAGAGTGAGAGGCAACTCAAGAAAATAATGGCTAAGTGTTTTCTTCTGTGTTGTAGGAGTAATTAGCAATAATTGACCAATAAATATCCCATGTCTCCAAAATATCTTAAGTCAACCAAAAATATCTCATGTCAACAAAAATCTCACAACAAACAAAAAAAACTAAGCATGCTAGAATAGTAACCACAAATCACTACAAAGCCATGCCACAATAATTGCATTAAACGCCCCATCCTCTCCACCTCATTAACCATTTAATCCTAAATAGTTAAAACTAAATGAGGTAGCATCTTCTAGAAGCACCTTGTAATAAATTACAAGAATACCCCTCATCCGTATATACATACCCGCATCCGTATTCCAAAAAATACGAATACAAAGAGACGAAAAATAATCCAACAATATAAGACTAGAATCCGGCTTAAACCAAAGCCACTAGTATTATCCGTCCGAATCCTGATACGTGCATGAGTGCACGTATATGATCGAACCCTGCCGTAAAACCATACGACATCTACATCGTTTCGCCCGAAGCAAGAAAACCCTCTGTTTGGGACTCTAAAGACTCGTCAATACACTGGCAGTGGGTTTAACCACAAGCACGTCAGCGGCACTAGTTGTACGTAACGGCTACCTAGGTATTGAGCGAAAGGGAGGCCGACGAGCAAGCTCATCTGAACCCCTACTGAGCCTATCCGTGACAATATCCGTACAGTCCGGTCTATTCGTCTAAGAGTATCACATATCGAGTCTAGGGTTGGATAAAGTCAGACCCCTAATAACGCGATATTTCGTGTCAGTATGAAGCCCATCACCAACTGAGAAACTACTCATCCAAATCAGTAATTCTCGACTAGCTTGGCCAAGGATTTCTGGTGATGGTCACCCGTGCACTATGCGACATCAACCCCCAATACCGGGAGAGACGAATCCCCGACGATCCGCTTACTGCTTCCATGTGGCTCGAGACTGTACCCAACTAAAACCTGTTTGCACGACTCCTTTGAGCCGTGGTAGGATAGTAATCAAAGCACAGTGGCAACTCACACGAGATAAATGACGATCTCAGGTCGACATACTAACCTGTACACATGTCACCTGGGAACTACTATCTGACAATAGGTATAGTACCAACTAGCAGGTTCCCGGCGAGTCCGTCCAGTGTACTCATAACCCAATGAGCACCTGTATACTATCTTAGGTGAACAAACTGACACCAATGACTTGTGAGACTTGGTCACCGCCCTGTTGGATGTATATGCTCTAAAGGCCAGTATTGTATATGTATACATATGGATACTAAGGATATGTATGTACAGAACAATCTTGCTCGGTTTTATAGTATATTATTTGACTTGTCTTTATCGGGATATGTGTATTTATTGTTATTATATCTGATTTGCACATATTGATAAAGACTCGATACGGTAGTATACTATTATGGTTTGTCTTTATCTTAACATGGCATATGTCATACTCGTTATTATGTATTGCGGTTACATGTTTATAAAGCCCCTAGGATCTTGCTTAACTACCTGCGTTGTGATGGCGATCATACTTGTGGGAGCAGGGTAGTCCATAAGCACATCCTTAAATGGTCCCTAGTCGCGTGAGTATCGAGACTGGGCACTGATACTCCAGAGTAGACTGGTGTGTACGTTTCTAGCCCCGTCGAGGGATGGTTGGTCCCGCAGCCATTGGTCTGATGCACCTAAGATCGTATGCAGGTGCTCACTGGGTGTGAGTACATTGGACGGACTCGCCGAGAACTTCCATATGGTACTATACCTATCGTCAGATGGAAGTTCTCAGGTGACATGTGTACAGGTTAGTCTTTGGACCCAAGATCGGCATTTGTCTCGTGTGAGTTCCCACTGAACTTTGATCACTACCCTACCACGGCTCTACTGAGTCGTGTAAACAGGTTTTGGTTGGGTTCAGTCCCGAGCCACATGGAAGCGGTGAGCGATTATCGGGGATTCGTCTCTCCCGGTATAGGGAGTCGATATCGCACTGTGATTCGATTGGTCAGGACCATAAGACCTTGGCCAAGGCACTTGGGATTTACTGATAGGTTGATCAATAGTTTCCCGGATTGGTCCTGAGCCACATCGGCACGACTTATCAGGTTGTTAGGGTTTGACGTTCACCATCCCCTAGACCCGGTATGCGATACTCTTTGACGAAGAGACCGGACTGTACGGATATTGTCACGGATAGGCTCAGTAGGAGATCCGGATGAGTTTGCTCATCGGCCTTCTTTTCGACAGGTACCTGGGTAGCCGTTACGTACAGCTAGTGCCGCTGACGAGGTTGTGGTTAAACTCACTGCCAGGGTACTGTCGAGTCTTTAGAGTCCCACACAGAGGGTTTCCCTGATTCAGGCGAAATGATGTAGTAGCCGTATTGGATACGTGCAGGGTTCGATCGATTGATGTACTTGGTACTCGGATTTTCGATCGGACAATTTGTAATACTAGCCGGCTTGGGTTTGAGCCGGATTATTAAATCGGGTATTGATTTAATAATTTACGTATATGTATTTCTATATATATATTCTAGTATTACGTTCTTCGTGTTATTCTATCTCTTTTGGGCATTCGAATTTTTATCTGATTACCGGTATATTTGTACAGTAGACTGAAATCCGTATTTACTACAGATTTCCTTCTAGAAGGTGGCCACCTCATTATGTATTTTCCTTTTATTTGATAATTGGAAATGAGGTGGAAAGTAAAAGGTATGGGAGGAATGGTGATGACCATGCTTTAATAATTCACAAATGAATTTATAATTCATTTGGAGTTACTATTGAAGCATGGTTGTTAATTGTTTATTGAAAGAATTCACACACAAAACCACGGTGTGTGATTTTCTCTCACTTCATGCTTCATTTTCCTTTGAGCTCTCATTTTCTCTTGAGTTCCTCCCTCCTCTTGCTTTCTTCCATCTTCATCTTCTTCCTCTTCACCAACATTCTCTTGTGTTGAGAAACAAGTGAAGAGCTTAGAAAAAAGATAGTAAACACTTAGACACCCTCCACTACATCCTAAACTACTTGGTTTAGCAACCCAAGTTCTCTAGTTGCTCCTTATAGCTATTTGGTTAGGAGCTATAGCCATGGATCATACTCCCCGGGTGGATCATCTACGACAAAGCAAGGCTGGAGAACAAGCTCGATCCCGGAGGACCGATGGAGCCGGAGTTGGAGATCAAGCAAGTTCAAGGAGATCATTTGGAGTACATGACGAGGAGAGAAGACTGAAGGACTTGAGTCTCTTGATATATCTTTTTTCCATAGTAGATAGCTCTCCTAGTGTAGCTAGTTAGTTTTATGGAAAGATCCGGTTTTAGGGTTTAGTCTAGCGCCAAGTTTTTGTTTGCAAGAAAATTTTTGTTCCGTATTTGGCCACGTGAGTTGGCCGGGGCGCTAGGGTAACCCTTCACGCCCCTCGTCGGGGTCTCGATTAGTATACACTAGTCTACTCTAGAGTATCGATGCCCGATCTCGATACTCCCATGACTAGAGACATTTAAAGATGTTCTTATAGACCACCCAGCTCCCACGTATATGATTGCCATCATAATGCTGGTAGTCAAGTAAGGATCCTATGGGCTCTATCAACATGTAATAGTGATCGGTAATACCACATAAAGTATGTACATGATGATAGAGATAAACCAGATAGCATACTATTATCTCGAGTAAGATTGTTCTATCTGTATAGGTGATCCCTCAATCATCGCAATCGCGTGCCTTCAATAATTGACTTGAGGGCACTATAGCCAACAATAACAACTTTTGAAGATCGTGTCCTTCACTTCTATAGCTTCGGGTAGTAATCCCTACGACTCTTCTAGGATCCACTTGAAGAATTGCACGAACTTGCTTCATAATCTTCGTGTCGAAGATGATCCACTCGAAGTTTCTCTAATCCAAACTACATCTTCACTATTTTTTCTTTAATGAAGGAAACACTCTAAACTCTAGTGCTAATCAAGTGTAGGATGGTGAAGTAGGGGTTCTAAGCTCACTTAGGTTGATGTAAAGCCCTATGGTTCACATCACATGTGAGGGTTAGGACTTTGAGGTGGAGGAAGAAGGAGATGGAAAAAGCTAGCGAGAAAATGAGCTAAGAAAATGATCGAGTGTAAAATGGCTTCCACCCTTGCTCACTTATTGAAGTATGGATAAATTTTCAATAAATTTATTCAACCATATTTCAATAGTATTGCAAGACAAATAAACAAATGAAAATGCCATGCCACACCCATTCCACAAATATCTCCCATTTTCCACCTCATCATTTCTATTTTCTTAAAATAGAAAATCCAACCATGCTTCATAATACACACACACACGCACATACATATCAAATATATATATATATATATATATATATATATATATATATGAGAATAATGGAGGAAAGAGGCCATAGGAGGGAATTTCGTCCTATGGCGTTGAAAAAATACACCCTCCCTCATTTTTTCCGACGATCGGCACCCACCGTCTTCATCGTTATCATCTAAGATGTGGGTACACCAAATTTTATGTGATTCTATAACTTTTTCACCATTGATTTAGTGGGTTCAAAATTAACGGTTTACCAACAATAGAACTTTTTACATTGCTAAATCAACGGTGAAAAAATTGTAGAATCACATGAAATTTGGTGTACCCATATCTTAGATGATAACGATGAAGATAGTGCGTGCCGATCGTCGAAAAAAATGAAAGAGATGGTGTTTTTTCGACGCCATAGGAGGAAATTCCCTCCTATGGCATCTTTCCTCCATTATTCTCTCTCTCTCTCTCTCTCTCTCTCTATATATATATATATATATATATATATATATATTAAGAAAATAATTAGTGTACTTAATATTAGTTAATATACAATTATATCAAATATAAATATATATCATATTACTAAATCAACACTTGATTCAATAACTCACATATAACCTAACCGATATCAAATAACCGCCAGATTAGAATACAGTATCACATACTCGTATTTAATCAGGCCCCCGCACATATCAGCATATGTGCCCTACTTTGTTTCGCTTGAACTATGAAACCTTTGCGTGGGACTCTAAAGACTCGTCGATACGCCAGCAGTAGATGATGATCACATCAGTCACTCACAAGTCGTCAACAGCACTGTTGGAGTTTCTTAGCACGACCACTAGGTTTCTAGAGGTATCGAGTATGCAATTTTAAAAAATCTAGTGTGCTAAGGAACACAAACCTAGAATCGAACTAGAGAATTAAGGTTTTATTGCATGTAAACAAACTTTACACTAAGTGAATTAGAAATAAAACCTTTGTAGATCGGTCCTTCACTTCTAAAGCTCCGCGTAGTAGTCTCTTAGTTCCAAATAGTGGTCCCCCGAACTCTTCTTAGGCTCCACTAGGCGAAAGGAACGAGCTTGCTTAAGGATTTTCGAGGCCGAAGATGATCTATCTTGAGGAATTTCTAACTTAAGCTACCTCTTCACTAATTGAGGGATTAGTGAAGTAAACAACCTATACTAAATGGCTAGTTTGGTATAGATTGATGAAGTAGCTATTTTGCTCACTTTTGAATTATTTTTCTCTCTTTCTTCACCTCACTCAAAAGCTAGAGAGCAAAAATGAGATGATGAAGATAATCAAGTGATGAACCATGGTGAAAAAATATCTCAATTGATATTTGTATAGACTTAACCATGGCTAAAGATAATGGTTGGGTTAATAAATATCTAGAGTAAAACAAAATTAGTGAACTTAAATCAAGGCTTCTAAATGCTTCCACAAGCATCTTTAGCCATGCTAATTTCCACCTAATTTTAATTTTCCCCTTAATAATTAATCACCCAAATTATCTTTAGTTTAGTATGAGTCTTATATACCCAAGTCCAATATATCATCTAGCATGACACAAATGCAAATGCATTAATATATATCTCATATATATTTAAATGTATTTGGAGAAAAGAAATTCTTAAGTGAGCTAATATTGGTTAATATATATTAATATATCAAATATATAATTATATATTAAATTATTAAATCAACACTTGATTTAATAATCCGGCTATATCACATACAACCGACTAATATCATTTATATGTATATCAAATATACATATAACAAATTATTGAATCAACACTTGATTCAATAATCCAGTTATATCACATACAACCTATATCGCGAGATTAGAATACTGTATCGCATAAACATATTAATCTCGGTCCCGCACATATCACTTATGTGCCCTATTTCGTTTCGTTTGGGCTAGGAAACCTCTGTGTAGGGCTCTAAACACTCGTCTATATGCCAGCAGTAGGTAATGATCATATCAGTCACCCACAAGCTGTCAGCGGTACTAGCTGGACGTAACGGCTACCCAGGTATTGAACGATCAACAAGCAAGCTTGTCCAAACTCCCGTGAATCCAGTAAGTAACACTACCGTAAACTCCCGTGAATCTCTAACATACACGTATTAAACTCCCGGCCGGTATTGGTACTCCGAGAGAGTCTCCACATACTTTCGCATGGAACTAATTAAATAATCTCGTTTCCGCAGGGGCATAACCCCATTAACACCTTTCTTAGACACCTACTTGATCAGCTAATTGTAAAGTGTAAAACTCTCACAGGAGTAACTCTTACTTGCAGTGGGTATCGGGATCCAACTATCTCATAGAAGGTATGCAATCTCATTGCAAATTTCAACACTTGAAATTCCCAATACTTTTTGCCCCTAACGTCTTATGACCTTGACGAAGGCCAACAAACCATAGGCCGCTAGTCAAGTTCAACCCGTACATTTCGTGATTGAATTAAAGTCACCCATATGATCCTTGACGAAAGCCAACAAAGTCGTACGACTACCCTAATCCAATCGCATCATATGCGGCAGATAAGTACTAATTAGCTACCGTACACTGTGCCATGACGAAAACCAACAAACGAAGCACGAATACTAAATAGTCCTTATCTGAAACGACAGAGGGCTATGACAGCTTTTTAAAAAAAACCTTTTACGTAATGAACCGATATCGTTGTAGAATCGAGTGATTTGAAAAGGAGTGGTTTAAGCTCCACTTTTAAAATCGAGTATTTTTCAAAACAAATCGAGTGGGTTGTAGCATCTGCTAGTTTTTGCTAAAGAGGTCACACCCGGTGAAGGAATCTAGGCTCTTTCCTCATCGAATCAGGTGCAGGATATTCATCAAGGAATACCACTATGCAAAGCAATAACTAGAGCCACTTTTTTGAAAATTTGATTCTACATCTATAGGTTTCTTTTCTTTTCATTAATCCCATTAATGAAGTCCCATCATTTATGTTTCATAAACATCACAGATAAAGAAACGAAATACAACGTGCGCTTATGCCATCCACATTCGTCACGGGATCCCGTCATGCACCGTTAGGTTACTTAACTACCGTCAGAGCGGGGGCAGGACTAGTGCGAATGCAAAACATAAGCAACGTTTATTATATATCATATATATAATATAAAGTATTCGTCTCACGCAGTTATATGATCTCATCACAAAATATTGTAGCAGAAGTCAACATATGAAATATCGGATATATTTAGAGGTCCGTGTTTTAAATTAAACAGGTAAAAAACACGGATTCCACAGTCGTGATGAATAGCCAAACCCACATCCTTAGACCCCTACAAGAGCGGCAAATAACCCTGCCAATTCTAGAGTTAGGAGACCTGGTCTCAACTCCTCGAGATGGTCT
This sequence comes from Agapanthus africanus, assembly GCA_030015575.1. NCBI lineage: Eukaryota > Viridiplantae > Streptophyta > Magnoliopsida > Asparagales > Amaryllidaceae > Agapanthus > Agapanthus africanus. The sequence goes on from JASDDO010000016.1 coordinate 23,826,945, forward strand.
CCCACTGGACTCTAGAACCCGTTTACTTGTGCTCACCGTCTTGGGTCTATCCTAATGCGGAAAAGTAAATAATATACATCAATGGTGACATCATCCTCAAACCGGAAGTGTCCCAATAAAAAAATATTACATACAAATTTTTTACATAAATGAAAATGAAAAAACTCTCATCTCACGCAAAAACCCCCAGCCATTCAAACACGACGATCTAATATAACATATCACAGCAACACATAATATCATATTTCATCAACGTAAGTAAATATGCGTATCTCAATTGTCGTTGACGTATAGCAACGAAACCGGCAATACACCACATATTACACTTACGGTCGCATAAAGAAAATGAAAACTACAATAATTAGAATCCGCAACCACCTTAGACATCATAAACCCAGAATATCACATACTCCGGATTTCATCCCTAACACTATAAACCCGGCATTTTAGTCTCAAATTGAAAATACTTTTCAATATCCAGTCGGGTAATTCAACAAGATTCTCGACAGATGATCGAACGCTCGTCGGAAACTTTAGTAGACGGCCGCACCCCCGATGCCGTCAACGAAGTGCACTTAGGCGCAACACCGTGGCCGCGATCACCCCGAACGGATGCTTTTGGCTATGGGGTTCTCCTACAGTCACTTGGTCGGAGCTATGGGGCGTGGCTATCTAGTAGTGTTACGCGGCGAGTATTCGTGTACTATACGAGATTGCGACAGAGTTTTGATCCAAATCAAAACCCCATGGCAACCGATCAATAAAGCGCTAGATTTATAAAATACTAATTAGTTTTCATAAAACTAATTATTGTGGGTTCCAAATATTGTATCACAAATCACAGATATCTAGACGATGTTGGACATTTCGATCGATTCATCATACACCCATAAAACCCAGAGACCACAACACTTGAGTCTCACTTAAAAATACCCAGAAAGAGCCAAATTGACCTACGGAGCAACATAAGAAGGGGGAGCCCCTGCCTCACCAACTGTGCCACGGAACTGTGGCTAAACACATAGTTTTTCCGTGGTTGCGCGGCCGTTTGGTCGAGTTGGACGCTCGTTCTTCTTAGGGATCCATAAAAAAAACCTGCATAATTTTCTGCATATTTTTAATCTAAAAAAATCCAACTTTTGAAAAAATTTACAGAAACTCTGATTTTAGGGTTTCGAAAAGTCGATCAGACACTTTAACTTCGCCTAGACCGCTCCTTATGCTCTAGCTTGGCTCTGATACCATGTTGGAGTTTCTTAGCACGACCACTAGGTTTCTAGAGGTATCGAGTATGCAATTTTAAAAAATCTAGTGTGCTAAGGAACACAAACCTAGAATCGAATTAAAGAATTAGGGTTTTATTGCATGTAAACAAACTTTACACTAAATGAATTAGGAATACAACCTTTGTAGACCGGTTCTTCACTTCTAAAACTCCATGCAGTAGTTCCTTAGTTCCAAGTAGTGGTCCCCCGAACTCTTCTTAGGCTCCACTAAGCGAAAGGAACGAGCTTGCTTAAGGTTTTTCGAGGCCGAAGATAATCTATCTTGAGTAATCTCTAACTCAAGCTACCTCTTCACTAATTGAGAGATTAGTGAAGTAAACAGCCTATACTAAATGACTAGTTTGGTATAAATTGATGAAGTAGATATTTTGCTCACTTTTGGATTATTTTTCTCTCTTTCTTCACCTCACTCAAAAGCTAGAGAGTAAAAATGAGATGATGAAGATAATCAAGTGATGAACCATGATGAAAAAATATCTCAATTGATATTTGTAGAGACTTAACCATGGCTAAAAATAATGGTTGGGTTAATAAATATCTAGAGTAAAAAAAAATTAGTGAACTTAAATCAAGACTTCTACATGCTTCCACAAGCATCTTTAGCCATGCTAATTTCCATCTAATTTTGATTTTCCCCTTAATAATTAATCACCCAAATTATCTTTAGTTTAGTATGAGTCTTATACACCAAAGTCCAATGTATCATCTAGCATGACACAAATGTAAATGCATTAATATATATCTCATATATATTTAAATGTATTTGGAGAAAAGAAATTCTTAAGTGGGCTAATATTAGTTAATATATATTAATATATCAAATATATAATTATATATTAAATTATTAAATTAACACTTGATTTAATAATCCGGCTATATCACATACAACCGACTAATATCATTTATATGTATATCAAATATACATATAACAAATTATTGAATCAACACTTGATTCAATAATCCAGTTATATCATATACAACCTATATCGCGAGATTAGAATACTGTATCGCATACACATATTAATCTCGATCCCGCACATATCACATATGTGCCCTATTTCGTTTCGTTTGAGATAGGAAAGCTCTGTGTAGGACTCTAAAGACTCGTCAATACGCCAGTAGTAGGTAATGATTATATTAGTTGGCCGTCAGCGGTACTAGCTGGACGTAACGGCTACCCAGGTATTGAGCGATCAGAAGATCAACAAGCAAGCTTGTCCAAACTCCCGTGAATCCAGTAAGTAACACTACCATATAGTCCGGTCTCTTTATCTGATATGTCGCATATCGAGTCTAGGGTGGAAAACGTCAGACCCCAATAACTTGATAAGTCATGCCGATGTAAGGCTCATAACGGGTCGAGAAACTACCGATAACACTTATCAGTAAATCTCATCATCAGCCCTGGCCAGAGACTTCTTGTTATAACCAATCGAGTATAGCGCAACATCAACTCTCAATACCGGGAGAGACGAAACCCCTCCTATCGCTCATTGACTCTATATGACTCGGGACTGTATCCAAAATCCATCTATTTGCACGCTCTCTTGAGCGTGGTAAGGAGGAAATCAAAGCACAGTGGGAATCACACAAGACTCTATGACGATCATGGGTCTACAGACTAACCTGTACCAGTGTCACCAGAGAACTGCTATCTCAAGATAGGTATAATACCATATAAGAGTCTCGGCGGGTCATGTTCGGTGTACCCATTCTCTAATGAGCACCTGTGTACAATCTTTGATATCAAACACCAATGGCTGTGGAATCAACCATCGCCCCATATAGGGTCAAGAAACGTACACACTGGTCTACTCTGGAATATCGATGCCCTGTCTCGATACTCTCTCGACTAGGAACAATTAAAGGGTGAACTTGTGGACTACTCTGGCCCCACTAGTATGATCTGCATCATAGTCCTGATAGTCAAGTACACATCCTAAGCGCTTTATCAACATGTAACGGAGAGACGGTATAATGATACAAGTGTACATGTTAAAATAAAGAGTAACCAGATGGCAAACTATCATGCCGAGCAAGAAAGTCCTCTCTATATATGTCCAAGCATCCATTATAATATACAATCATGTACAATAATGGCCTCTAGGGCATACATATAACTAACAGGTACTAGCGGACGTAACTGTAGGGTTCCTAGGCACACTAATGAAATCTCACAACAGATCAAACATGGCTAATTATAATTTTACAAGTACCGAGAAACCCTAATACGGATCGTTAACTAGATGTATAGGCGATGCAAGCAAGTAAACGAATTTATAGCTAAAGGGAAGGGGCTACAACCTTTGTAGATCCGGTCCTCCACCTTCTAGGCTCCGTGATGAAGTCCCTCCGCTGTCCAAATCGAATCCATGGCTCTAGCGTCGGCTTCATCGGAGAAATGGACGGGCTTGGTCGTCGGCTTCGATGCCGAAGATGATCTACGTCGAGGCATCACAAGATCAAGCTCCCACTTCACCAAGTCACGAAACTTGTGAAGAAAACACACTCTACTACTTGGCAAGAGGTAGAGGATGAAGAAATAGGAAGTGGGTTCACTTTAGAATTGGATTTCTCACTCATTTTCACTAGTTGCCATTGATGGAGACATGTTTTCTTCTTGAAGAAGAAGAAGAAGAAGAAGATATATCAAGTATATCTTCAAAAAGAAAAATAAATGAATACTTATCATTTGGCAACCATGGTTAGGTGTAGAGAATGGACTATGGTTAATTTAAATGGTTAGGGTTAAGGAAGAGACAAGAATGGTGGACTTGTTCAAAGCTTCAAGAAGCTTCAACAAACAAACAAACAAAGCCACCATTCTCTCTTTATCTTTTCCAAAATAAGAATAATAAATAAATAGATAAGTAATTAAATAAACAAAACCCTAATCATTAACTTAACCATGGTTTAATTCTTTACACAAACCCAAGTGAGCATGTATCATCAAACATGATACAAATAAGTGCACAAAAATATATCACATATACAATGTGCATTTCAAGTGAGAAAATCCAATTAAAGTGAACCAATACTAGTTAATGCAAATCATTATATCAAATATATAATTATGCATTAAATCATTAAATCAATACTTGATTTAACGATCCGGTCATATCGCATATAACCGACTAATATCCAATGTATCGGCTTATCGAATCAATCCTCGATTCGATAACTAGGTTATATCGTATACAACCAATCGATACATTCATCGCGAGAATAGAATACGGTATCATATACACGTATTATTCTCGGTCCCGCACATATCTTATATGCACTCCTATTTCGTTTCGCTTGAGCCAGGAAACCTCTGTGTAGGACTCTAAAGACTCGTCAATACGCCGGCAGCAGATGATGATCATATCAAACACCCACAAGCCGCAAGCGGTCTGCTAAACGTAACGGCCACCCGGGTATTGAGCGATTAGAAGATCGACGAGCAAGCCCGCTCACACTCCTGTGAATCCAACCAGTAACACTTACCGTACAGTCCGGTCTGTTCGTCTGATATATCGCATATTTCGCCTAGAGGTGGTAAACGTCAGACCCCAATAGCTCGATAAGTCATGCCGACGTGAGGTCCATAACTATCGTGAAACTACTGATAACTCTTACCAGTATATCACTGCAACCCTGGCCAGGGATTTCCTGTTATGGCCAGTCGTGCATAGCGCAACATCGACCCCCAATACCGGGAGAGACGAAACCCCTCCTATCGCTCATTGCCTCCATGTGAATCGGGACTGTACCCAAAAACCACCTGTTTGCACGACTCAGTAGAGCCGTGGTAGGATGGAAATCAAAGCACAGTGGGAGACACACAAGACTCTATGACGATCTCGGGTCAACAGACTAAGTTGTACCAGTGTCACCAGAGAACTGCCATCTGACGTGAGGTATAATACCATCTGGGAGTTCTCGGCGAGTCCGTTCAGTGTACCCAGTCTCCTCTGAGCACCCGCATACCAACTCTGATGTCAAACACCAATGGATATGGGATCATCCATCGCCCATCACATGGGTCGAGAAGATATACGCTAGTCTACTCTGGAATATCGATGCCCCGTCTCGATATTCCTACGACTAGGAACATTGAAGGATGTACTCATGGACTACCCAGGCCCCACTAGTATGATCTGCATCATAGTCCTGGAAGTCGAGTACACATCCTAAGGGCTTTATCAACATGTAACAGAGAGACAGAAAGTATACATGTTAAGATAAAGAGCAACCAGATAGCGTACTATCATGTCGAGGAAGAAAGTCCTACCTATATATATCCCAGCATCCACTACAATATACATCCAATGTACAGTAATGGCCTCTAGGGCTACATATAACTAACAATCTCCCACTTGCACTAGGTCCATCTGTAGCAGTAGTTGTAGTATCTAATACTCAACCATCCCCAAAAAGTCTCTCTTGGGAAAAGGCCTTCGTGAGTGGATCCGCCGTGTTATCCTCTGAGTCTACTCTCCTAACCTCGATCAACCTGGAGATCAACTATCTCCATGATCAGGTGATGCTGCCTCAGAATATGTCTGGGTCACTGATGGGACCAGGGTTCCAGGGCCAAAGCCACACTTCCATTGTCACACAATGGTAGGAACCTAGTTCATCCTATGAACCAATATACACCCAAACTGCTTCTTTGGTAGTATCTTTAATAGCGATGTTACCAGCCTTTATCGTCTAGTTTGTCACGGTATCTAGCTTGGAAATCTTCCAACATACCGTCCCTTTACCGAGGGTAAAGACAATGCCTGCGACTGACATTCAGTCGTGCTTATCAGTGTGGAACTCTTCCAGTGATTCTCCCCAGGATCGATTGATACCATCTCACTGCATCTAGTGAGAATCCTAGCATCCAATTACATCTATCTCATAGATGAAAACTCAGGATTTAGGAGGTATCACTTTGATCCTCTTGGAGAATCTTTGTGATAAGCGGAGATTGACCGATCGTAGCATAGAAAATTCCTTTCCTATCAAGAATATGTCATCCACGTACTCTACGAAGATCATTACCATACTCCATACTACCCTTTTGTACATACAAGGTTCATCTACCATTTTGATGAAGTTAAACTCTTTGACTACCACATCAAAACAGATGTTCCAACTCCGCGATGCCTGCTTTATCCTGTAAAGCAACTTGCACATGTTTCCGCTGCTCCCACTGTTTACGAAGCCCTTTGGCTGTGTTCTTATAGACGTTCTTTTCTAAATCATTATTTAGAAAAGTAGTCATGGCACCTAACCACCAGATATGGCAGTCATGGTGTGCAGCAATGGTAAGTAGGATATGGATGGACTTAAGCATCGTCCCTGGAAAAGGTTTCATCATTATCCACGCCTGGTCAATGACGAAAAACTTTAACAAGTCTAGCTTTGAAAGTCTCAACTTTTCCATCTACACCAAGTAATCTTCACAAGATATACTTGCTCCTGATGGGGATTTAACCCTTCAGATATAGCAGCTAAAGTCCATACTTTGCTGGTGTACATGGATTCCATCTCAGATCGCTAAGCATCCAGCCATTCTTACAGAGTCCCTACTCTCGATGACCTGCTCGATACTAGTTGGGTCATCATCTCATGATGCATTCATCGCTCCCACTGTCATCGAGAAACCGAGATATCTCTTAGGCGGATGAGGAATCCTACCAGATCGGCGGAGAGGCTGAGGTTCGTCGGAGACTATTGAATCCTTTGGTTCTGTCAAATCATCATCTGCAGCTGGAATCATTCCAGTTCTACAGAACTGACCTTGCCTCGATCTTGTCCGGATTTTGCTTTTGACATAGGCCGGACAATCCCAAATCTTAACTTACTTAAGAGATAGGCTCTCCCCACACCATATCTCATATGGAGTGGTAGGCACTGATTTGATTCGAACCCAATTCAATAGGTATGCAGCTTCATAAGTGCATAACTCTTAAAAGGAAATAGGTAACTCAGTAATACTCATCATAGAGCACACGATATCTAATATTGTGTGATTGCTCCACCCCGATACACCGTTGTGCTGTGGTGTATTCAGAGGAGTAACACTGAGAGAGAATCTCATTCTCCTTTAGAATGGTCCAGGAATTCTATGCACAAGTATTCTCCTCCCTAATCTCATTATAGGACATAATACTTATACCCGGTTATTGGTTCTCTACTTCTAACTTATATTCTGTGAATACCTCAAAAGCTTCGGACTTATGTTTCAACAGAAACATATGACTGAATCTTGAGAGATTGTCAGAGAATATAATGAAGTATAAAGAACCAGTCCTGGCATGTGTAGACAGGAGACCTTACATACATCATCATGTATCAATCCCAAGAGTTTACTAACTCTTTCCCTGTTTCCAGTAAACAGAGCTATGGTCATCTAATCTTTGTGACATGACTGGCAAGTTTCACAAGATGTAAATTCAAACTGATTTAAATATGCATCTAAAATGTAACTTCAGCCAGTCGGGTCGCATTGATATGACCTAGTCTACAATGCCTCAAGAATGATCCGTTCATTTCTGAACTCTTCCTCTTGTGTGTGTTCTGTATACTAGGAATTGTAGTTTGATTTAGAACATCAATGCTTTTAGATAACGTGCCTGAACCGATCAACTTTTGATATAGGAAATGTTCAAAACATTATCCATCAATACAAAATTTTATCATTTCTTTACTAATAAAGTGACTGATATGATTTTGTATATCAGATTCGGTATCTAATAGCATTTGTTCGGAATCAATGTATTGGTAATACAGGGTGACAGTGACCAACAGACTTGGCTGCAACACTTGCCCCGTTTTCTGTCTCATGAAACTTATCACCCGTTCTCAGTTTTTCTACCTATTTGTAGCCCTATGTAACAGATTACATATCTGGGATCCTGATCCGGTATCAAATACCCAGGATACAAAGGATACTAAGAAACAGTTCTGTGTAACGAACACACCCGAAGAAGATGCATCATATGCACTTTCTTCGTTTGGGCGGCATAGGAATTCTGGTATTCCCCTATTTCCTGCTCTGTCTTATAACAATTATAAGTTGGAGCGGGACCAATGTTCCCCAGCTCAGTATAACAAGCGGGTTCGGTCAATACATCCATATTATTATCTTGATTAAGGCGTAATATGGTCGCTACCTGGAGAGAGAGGAAGAAAACACTCAGCGTGCGCTCTTGTAAGAATAGATTGGTTATTTATTTTATCTAATCAGGATGGCACCCACTGTTTTTATCAAATCTTCCTTCAAACCCTAAAAGGAAAGACCAGCCGGGATTAATTACACTCTACAAGTTCACCAATCTTTCAGTCAGGCCAGTGTCGGTACTTTGAGGGAGGTTCCCGGTGCTTTCGCACGGACCTAATTAATGTAAACCTCGTTTTCCCAGAGGCGTAACCCCATTGACACCTTTCTAGACACCTACTTGATCGGCTAATTGCAAAGTGCAAAACTCTCCTAGGAGTAACAATTACTCGCAGTGGGTATCGGGATCCAACTATCATATAGAAGGTATGCAAGTTTCAACGCTTGAAACTCCCGATAAAGGTTTTTACCCCTAGAACCTATGACCTTAACTATGATCAACAAATCATAAGTACTAGTCAAGTTCTACCCGTCATTTCGTGATTAATTAGACCCACCCACATGACCCTTAACTAGGGTCAACAAAGTCACGCGACTGTCCTAACTAATCGCATCATATGCGGTGTAGGAAGACATCACTTAGCTACCGTATATTGTGCCTTGACTATGGTCAACAAACACAGCACGAATACTAAGTACTCTACTTCCTAAAATGACGGAGGGTTGCGAATGGTTTTTATGAAAACCTTTAACGCTTTGAACTTGATCTCGTTGCGGAATCAAATGGTTTTTAAATGGAATGTTTTAGAGGCTTTTCTAGTTTTGCTAAAGGGGTCACTCCCGGTGAAGGGATCGTCGGTCCTTTCCTCGTCGAATGAGGTGCGGGATATATCATATACATCACTGTGCAAAGCATAAACTATAGAAGCAATCAAAAACAAACCGAGTGTGTAGCATCTGTCAGTTATTACTAAAGGAGTCACTCCCGGTGAAGGGATCTCGGTCCTTTCCTCATCGAATAAGGTGCAGGATGTTCTACAAGGAACACCGCGATGCAAAGCAAGAACTGTAGCTACCTGTTTATTTTGAAATTCGATTCCACAACATCAATTAGGTTTATTTTCTTTCATTAATCTCATTAATGAATATCACATCATTTAAGTCCACATAATCATCACTGATAAATATAACGTACGCTTATGCCATCCGCATTCGCCTCGATGTCCCGTCTGCACCGTCAGGTTAGGTAACTAACGGCAGAGCGGGGCAGGGCTAGCGCGGGTGTAAAACATAAGCAACGTTTATATAATATATCATATATACTATATACTATATCTATCAGAGAACATCACATGATCACATCACAGATATCGCAGCAGAAGAAACATATGAAATATTGGATATACTAGGACGTCCGTGTTTTCAATACGAGCCAGTATAAAACACGGATTCCACGGTCACGATGAATAGCCAAACCCACACCCCTAGACCCCTATGAGAGCGGCAAGCAACCCTACCAATTCTAGAATTAGGAGACCCGGACTCGACTCCTCGAGTTGGTCTCCCACTGGACTCCAGAACCCGGTTACTTGTGCCCTCCTCCTTGGGTCTATCCTAATGCGGAAAAGTAAATAATATACAATGGGTGACATCTTCCGCAACCTGGAAAAGCCCCAATAAAAGAATATTACATACAAGTTTTTACATAAATGAAAATGAAAAAACACTCATCTCACATAAAAAAAAAACCCGGCTATTCAAACACGACGATCCAATATAACATATCCAGCAATACATAACATCACATGTCATCATCGTAAGTAAATATGCGCATCCCAATTGTTGTTGACATATAGCAACGAAACCGGCGATATCACATATTACACTTACGGTCACAGAAAAGAAAGTGTAAAACTACAACAGTTGGAATCCGCAAACTCTTTAGACATTGCATGCCTAATCAAATGAAATACTTAGACATCGCATGCCTAACAATTATAAACCCCGCATTTTAGTCTCAAAATCGAAAACACTTTTCAATATCAAGTCGGGCAATTCAACAAGATTCCTGACATTTTGATCGAATGCTCGTCGCAAACTTAATAGACGTTAAGTTTATCCGGCGAGTATCCGCGTACGCTACGTGATTGCGACGGACTTTTGATCGCATCAAAATTCCGTGGCAACCGATCAAGTGAGACTAAACCGCTAGATTTATAGCATTCATTCAGTTATCTCATAACTACTTGTGAATTCCAATTATTGTATCACATTCCGGATAAATAGAAAATGTTAAACTTTCCGATCGAACAATCGAACACCCAAGTTTTCCCGAAACAGCTCAACACATGAAATAAGTCTAACAACATTCGGTTCGTGCCTCAGTACCAACGGTCCAGCCGTAGAAGGGTCAAGCCAACGCCTCACATGTGGCACGCCACACTGCCCCAAACCCGAAGGTTCAAAGGGCATTTCAAGACGGTCACATAATCGAGTTAAGGTTTGATGTCTTCTAGAGGGACCATCGCATTACTTGCATTACTTAGAACGTCATTAAACTACGGAAAAGTCCAACAATTGGAAATTTCCCGGCAGGGGAAAAAGTGGGTATTTATATCTAGTCGAACTTTTTAACATATTCTAAAATTATCCGGAAAGGCACACAGACAAAATTAGACAATCCGATCGAAATACCGAGTCCCCAATACAACCCAGAAAACTCAACTCTTGAGTTCATATTAAAAATTCCCAGAAAAACCAGCACTGCAAATTAGGAATTACTGTGTAAAATTCAATGCAAGAGGAGACTAAAGGGCCGCGGAACCGCCGCATTAGCATGCTAATGTCGCTGTTCCACCGCGCTTTGATGGACTTAGGAGTACGGGCTTCTCAGTAATTCTTAGAATCTCCTGCTGGGTTTTCTGCATATTTTTAATTCTCAAAAACCCACGATTTCAGAAAATGTACAGAGAGCAAGTTTGAATTAGGGTTTCGATTCGATCGGACTTCTAACTCCGTCTATGCATCGCCTAAGGCTCTAGCTAGGCTCTGATACCACTGTAGGGTTCCTAGGCACACTAATGAAGTCTCACAACAGATCAAACATGGCTAATTATAATTTTACAAGTGCTGAGAAACCCTAATACGGATCGTTAACTAGATGTATAGGCGATGCAAGCAAGTAAACGAATTTATAGCTAAAGGGAAGGGGCTACAACCTTTGTAGATCCGGTCCTCCACCTTCTAGGCTCCGTGATGAAGTCCCTCCGCTGTCCAAATCGAATCCATGGCTCTAGCGTCGGCTTCATAGGAGAAATGGGCGGGCTTGGTCGTCGGCTTCGATGCCGAAGATGATCTACGTCGAGGCAACACAAGATCAAGCTCCCACTTCACCAAGTCATGAAACTTGTGAAGAAAACACACTCTACTACTTGGCAAGAGGTAGAGGATGAAGAAATAGGAAGTGGGTTCACTTTAGAATTGGATTTCTCACTCATTTTCATTAGTTGCCATTGATGGAGACATGTTTTCTTCTTGAAGAAGAAGAAGAAGAAGATGATGATATATCAAGTATATCTTCAAAAAGAAAAATAAATGAATACTTATCATTTGGCAACCATGGTTAGGTGTAGAGAATGGACTATGGTTAATTTAAATGGTTAGGGTTAAGGAAGAGACAAGAATGGTGGACTTGTTCAAAGCTTCAAGAAACTTCAACAAACAAACAAACAAAGCCACCATTCTCTCTTTATCTTTTCCAAAATAAGAATAATAAATAAATAGATAAGTAATTAAATAAACAAAACCCTAATCATTAACTTAACCATGGTTTAATTCTTTACACAAACTCAAGTGAGCATGTATCATCAAACATGATACAAACAAGTGCACAAAAATATATCACATATACAATGTGCATTTCAAGTGAGAAAATCCAATTAAAGTGAACCAATACTAGTTAATGCAAATCATTATATCAAATATATAATTATGCATTAAATCATTAAATCAATACTTGATTTAACGATCCGGTCATATCGCATATAACCGACTAATATCCAATGTATCGGCTTATCGAATCAATCCTCGATTCGATAACTAGGTTATATCGTATACAACCAATCGATACATTCATCGCGAGAATAGAATACGGTATCACATACACGCATTTTTCTCGGTCCCGCACATATCTCATATGCACTCCTATTTCGTTTCGCTTGAGCCAGGAAACCTCTGTGTAGGACTCTAAAGACTCGTCAATACGCCGGCAGCAGATGATGATCATATCAAACACCCACAAGCCGCAAGCGATCTGCTAAACGTAACGCCCACCCGGGTATTGAGCGTTCAGAAGATCGACGAGCAAGCCCGTTCACACTCATGTGAATCCAACCAGTAACACTTACCGTACAGTCCGGTCTGTTCGTCTGATATGTCGCATATTTCGCCTAGGGGTGGTAAACGTCAGACCCCAATAGCTCGATAAGTCATGCCGACGTGAGGTCCATAACTATCGTGAAACTACTGATAACTCTTACCAGTATATCACTGCAACCCTGGCCAGGGATTTCCTGTTATGGCCAGTCGTGCATAGCGCAACATCGACCCCCAATACCGGGAGAGACGAATCCCCTCCTATCACTCATTGTCTCCATGTGAATCGGGACTGTACCCAAAAACCACCTGTTTTCACGACTCAGTAGAGCCGTGGTAGGGTGGAAATCAAAGCACAGTGGGAGACACACAAGACTCTATGACGATCTCGGGTCAACAGACTAAGCTGTACCAATGTCACCAGAGAACTGCCATCTGACGTGAGGTATAATACCATCTGGGAGTTCTCGGCGAGTCCGTTCAGTGTACCCAGTCTCCACTGAGCACCCGCATACCAACTCTGATGTCAAACACCAATGGATATGGGATCATCCATCGCCCATCACATGGATTGAGAAGATATACGCTAGTCTACTCTGGAATATCGATGCCCCGTCTCGATATTCCCACGACTAGGAACATTGAAGGATGTACTCATGGACTACCCAGGCCCCACTAGTACGATCTGCATCATAGTCCTGGAAGTCGAGTACACATCCTAAGGGCTTTATCAACATGTAACAGAGAGACAGAAAGTATACATGTTAAGATAAAGAGCAACCAGATAGCGTACTATCATGTCGAGCAAGAAAGTCCTACCTATATATGTCCCAGCATCCACTACAATATACATCCAATGTACAGTAATGGCCTCCAGGGCATACATATAACTAACAGTAACGGCTACCCAGCTATTGAGCAATTAGAAGATCAACAAGCAAGCTTGTCCAAACTCTTGTGAAGCTTATAAGTAACACTTACCGTACAGTCCGGTCTCTTCGTCTGATATGTCGCATATCGAGTCTAGGGGTGGAATCGTCGGACCCCAATAACTTGATAAGTCATGCCATGTATGGCTCATAACGGTTCGAGAAACTACTGATAACACTTACCAGTAAATCTCATCAGCCCTAACTAGGGACTTACTGTTATAACCAATCGAGTATAGCGCAATATCAACTCCCAATACCGGGAGAGACGAAACCCCTCATATCGCTCACTGCCTCCATGTGACTCAGGACTGTACCTAAAATCCACTTGTTTACACGACTCGTTTGAGCCGTGGTAGGGAGGAAATCAAAGCACAGTAGGAACCACACAAGACACATGACGATCTCAGGTTTACAGACTAACTCGTACCAATGTCACCAGAGAACTGCTATCTGACAATAAGTATAATACCATCTAGAAGTTCTCGGTGGGTCCTATTCGGTGTACCCATTCTCTAATGAGCACATGTGTACAATTTTTTATGTCAAACACGAATGGTTATGGGATCAACCATCGCCTCCTACAGGGTCAAAAAACGTACACACTAGTCTACTCTGGAATATCGATGCCCTCTCTCGATATCCCCTCGATTAGGAACTATTAAAGAATGTGCTTGTGGACTACACAAGTCCTACCAGTATAATCTGCATCATAGTTCTGGTAGTCAAGCAAACATCTTAAGGGCTTTATCAATATGTATCAGAGAGTAATAATACAACTGTACATATTAAGATAAAGAGCAACTAGATAGCATACTATCATGTCGAGCAAGAAAGTCCTCTATATATATGTCCAAGCATTCACTATATCATATAATAATGGTCTTTGGGACATACATATTCTTGACAACAAACTATTCATTGGACAAAACGAAAGACTAAAGCAGAGGAAAATAGAAGCCAGAAAGAAATTAAACTATAAGATCTATTTAAAAGACCATCAACATAATCCATTAATAAAAGAGAGAAATTTTGATACAAATAAAGAATCAATCTCATAAAAATCACCCCTTTCTTTTTTCCCCCGAAATAGGAGATTTTTACCTTGCCATCGACGACGACCGAGCAATCGTCTCGTGTTATGCTATGCTGCTTCTTGGGAAGGTAAGGTGGCGACGACGACGACGATGATGGCGAAGACGATGACGACGATGGCGAAGCCGGCGACGATGACGAGAAGCGAATTGGATTCTCTAAGATCGAGCGAAAGGATGACGAAGGCGGTGACGGTGACGGCGAAGCCGACGATGAGAGACGAATTGGGTTCTCTTTGATCGAGCGAAAGAGAGAGAAAGAGAAAAAATTTTGAACGATTGTAAATAAATGGAGGTAAGGGAATTTTGGGATATACTAAAATACCTGTTGCGGTTGCTGTATGTAAGGTGAGGGAAAAAGGTGATGGGCCTAGGGTGAAAACACCCCGGCTCAAGAACAACCTGTCAAAAAACCCAACGGCTTTTTGACAGGTTGTTCTTGAGCCGGGGTTTTTTCAATAATTTACCCAAGAAACAATCAACATGAAGTTATAGTTAGTACAACTCTGAGCTTAATTCCCCTCGGTTTGTTTACTCTCAATTTTTTTCTTTCTGTGGGGAGTGATTAGCAAGGGCCCAAGTTATGATATTGCAATGCAATGTCATTAGTAGAGTTAATATTTAGGGTAAATTGTCAAAAGCCCTCGGCGGGAGTTGTATATGAAAACCCCTGATGTTTTCAAAATTGTGGGAAGGGCCGACTGTTCAAAATCTTTATGGAAAAACTCGCGGGCCGCATTTCATTCAGGCCTTTATTTTCTCCAACTGCTTATATTACATGCAACTACTTGGATATAACAGGCAATTAGTATAAAGGGGGTTTATATTGGACCAGGGTTTTTCAAACAAGAGAAAAAGGCCCAGGGGTTTTTACACAAATTTGAAACAGGCCAGGGGCTTTTTAACAAGTTACCCTTATATTTATGTGTACACAGATGTAGGACCCCATGCACTGATGTACATTGTGAAGAGCCTAGAATTTGAACAAAAGAGAGGTAGGCAAAGAGGAAGGTCGACGAAGAGGACGATTAGGGGCTCAAATCTTGGAAAAGACAAACTAAAATGACATGCACAACACTAACCAATCAGTTTTTGTATCCTTATGCTTATTTTAATTTGTGTTTGCGTCAACAAAAAGAATGTCATCCGTATTGACTTTCCGAAACGAAATCATTCATATCCGAATCAGGAAGTGCGTGCCAACGCTTTCATGCGCTCGCTCTCTCTCTCTCTCTATATATATATATATCTCTCTCTCTAAGGTGATGTATTTCGTAGCACTTGTGTTGCCTCCCATCCCATCCCATCCCATCCCATTTAAGTACCAGTTGCATATAGATAAAAGTAGGAGCCATCAATTTTGGATCCAAATCGGGATTTTCCAAGTTGTCAAAATTAAGGACTAGCTAGTGATACAAGTCCATGCATTTGTGTCGAGTGAGTGTGCGACACCAACCTCCATGATAGTTTTAAATCCAATGACCCAACGCTTCATACATCTCGAAGTTGGATCGATTGTTGTTTTCAAACTTCGGTTACGAAAGAAACAAGCAACAATGGACAGAGAGGAAACGATGACGGAACATAGAGTCCCAACAAGAGGGAGAAGTATGATGACGAAACCGAGCTGGGCCTACCTGAGTCCTCCAGGAATACCCCTACAAAACCAAAACCCAATAGCACCGCAGGACAAGACAAACCAAGCTGGCCCCGCGACGGGAGTGGGGGACAGCCCTACGCATGGACAACAGCAACACCGGCTCAAATACAAGATTTGTAGGGCTTCGCATACCTCATCTCGGATACTCCGATGCGTTGACATACACTTGACATACACACGACTCCTAATATCTTCAAACTATTCTGAGCTTTTTTTTCCCTCAACATATTATCCATAAATGACCCACTATGTATTTTTTTCCAGCATTCGAACTTTCCCATTTCCTATCTCTGTCTTTCCCATTTCCTATCTATGTCTATTCGCACAAGGAGCAAAAAATATTCAAATCCTGAAACTTTTCTTCTTAAAAATCAGACCATTTTAAAACACGGTAAAGATCCCGTAGAAATCACATTCAACATTTTTATCTACAAACATGCTATCCACGGCCCATAATGTAATACACAGACTACCGAGGTTAAAAGAACTATCAAATCCTATCTTAAAACATGTTATTTCTCTCTTACGAAATCTTAACCGTCTGTGTATTACACCATAGACGGTGGATAACCAGCTTCCACCTAATAACGTCAAATTTGAATTCTATAGAATCTTTATCCCGCAGAAGGCCATCTAAACGACTAAACACGGTCATGCCTATACAGATGTTAGTTTTCATGAATTCATATTTGACTCCATAAATCCATATGGTTTGATTTAGAATTCAAGGAACCATATCTATCGAACACATATCCCAATTCACATTTGAATAAATTCTTCATACATTTTGTCCTAAACATTTTTTCAGCAGAGCCTGCAATAATCAAATGTGAGTCCCAGGAAAACTCAAAAATAGCAACTGCAGCCTCCGATAACGATCAATCAATGCATACAGTAGTAAAATATTCTCTTTGCATGCTGCTGGAGCTGAGACAAACCATCAACTATACACAACACTCCAATTCTCTGTAGCTCAACAGAGATCTCTCAGCCCCGCCAGTATTAAACTCTGCTCCCTTCAATTTTATCAAACGTTTTGTGAGAAGATGTGAATAGAGCTTATGGGATCGTAGGATATCAACATGTAGCACTAATGCCAAGGTTTCATGATGAGAAAGTGCTGCATGTATTTAAACCAAGGGCATTGTGACAGGCGATGCAATCAAGTGTGCGTGTAGCTGTCATGGTCCCGAAGACGCTTGTGATTGCGGAGAAGGGGATAGGGCCAATACGACACGGATGCCATGCAAGTGGCCGGAGGCCCCCTCTAATGCCTAAGTCGGTAACAGTCTGGAATTTGGAGGGGGGTTTGAAAATCTTATGGTACTGGTCACGCATGTCGTGTGTGTCCGATCACGAAACCCACTAGGTTGTCCGGATGGTGATGCTTGGCATTTTCTAATCTCTCTCATGCCCACGTGCGCTGCACCTGGGATAACATAGTATATCATATGGGTGGATCACCGGAGATAAAGAGATGGCATCATAGGGCTCACTCGCAAGCCCCAAGGGTTCTCCTTGCCATTAAAACGATAAACATGGAATTCTGCTATATCCTATCTAGATATCAAGAGTTGACAAAATCAGAAAATATTCTTTTATCTGTCAGCCATATGAATCTGATCATGAGAAAGAAAGACGGAAAATTATGAACCTTACAAAGTTGTCCAAAAGTTTATGTCTCTTCCTCTATCCCGCCCGGGTGCATTGCACCTGGTGATAATTTATTATAACAGTATGCATATATGCATGCCTTGAAAAACAAATCCAATGGAGCTTGCTTGCAAGATTTATTAGCTTGTTGAAAATTGCTTAAGCAATAGTTGCAAACACTACTTGATACATAAGCATTCCAAATGGATAACTTTTCTATGGTATATCCTGGTCTGTATGTTCTTTAAAACTTTAAAAGGAGCATAGCTACAAAAGACATGATCCTATATTCAAGGGGTTATTTCCCAACCTCTCATTCCAAATCTCTCCCCATTTTATCCTTTTGCTATAGTGCTCATATGAATCCATATGAATCGTTAGAGCATGAAGGCTATTACTTTGATTGGGGCCTCTATATCTTTACCGCATCAATTGGTATAGCTGAATGCAAGCTTCACATGGTATCTCCTAAAATTTATAGTGATTGGATGGTAAATATGATCCTAGAAACTCATGAGTGCTACAAATTGCCTATCTAAATCACATTCCTAAGTTGATGGCTAAAGATTCAAGCTACATCGGTAATGGAAAAACAAACTAGTTCTGTAAATCATAATTCTCTCGTTACTGGAGCATGTGTCAAATTCCTGGCGGCAAAAACTGCAGATAATAAAGGGGTTTGGCGTAATCGGTAAAACAAATATCATCTGTATCGGTCGATATATCGGTATCGGACATGCACCAATAAATTTTATATCGATAAGAAGGTTTATCGTTTAATCTAATATCGACCCATATTATAAATATCAACCGATATATCGATATATCGTACCGATTTATCGCTGATATTGTGTTTACTTGAGGAAAGACTCTAGGTTAATGACATTTTGGGTTTCAAACCCGTATCCGAAACCTATTTAGAATCCAAAAACACAAACTAAAATATTTAAACCCGATCCCATATTCCCCATCTTGAGATTTTCTCATAAATTTTATATTTATAAAATTTATTAAAATGAATATGTCTAATGTCCGGATATAAAGTAGGCAAATATGTCCAATATGTATGGTCAAATTTCCAATATTGACATCCAATATATCCGATACCGATACCCGATATTAATGCCCGATACATAACCCATACCGGCGATATATCGTTCGATACCGCTATCCGAAATATAAAACACCCATTCATATATTTCCGATATCCGATATTTAAAACATTCCCCGTAATATATTATCTTTCTATAAAACATAGAGAAATTACTAGTTCAAATTTTAGAATTTTTCCTAGGACCTTGTTCAAAATAACCCCTATAAAATAATTCATAACAGGTGGTATAAAAACTTCAATTAACATTGACAATTCATGCATATTCCAAAGGGATTTCTGTCATAGCTTTAAGAGCAACAAAAGGTACTATTGAAAGGGTGTGAATATAAATTTCATGGTCGGATACAGAGGACAATTATAATTAAAATCCACAGTGTAGTTAGTTGTATTTGATAGTACTCAATTGTCTTTGATGCCCTAATAAATTATCAAAGGAAAAGGCAAGAATGTTGAGGACTCTATTGTCCTGGTGATACCACACATGCATTTTGTTTTTCTTTTTCTCAACTTGTTTCTTCTGAATAATATTGAGAAGATGTGCCTAAATTTACTGTGTACTTGAGGAAAGTGTGCCGGCCATATGTGCTCGGTCATTAGAGAGAAAGAAATAAGAATAAAGGCCCCACCAAGCTACCCAAAGAGTGTTCAAAATTCTCCATATCTTTCTCTCTCCTGTCCGGATGTATTACACCTGGCAGACCGAATAATTTCTCATACCTGACATTACAAAGGAAAGACAAACTAGAGATTAACCATTAAGAGCTGAAATGTAGTTTCAAATTTATAACAATACCCAGGTTAAGTTCAAAAGAAACAACCAACAGATGAAAATTAAGTACATGCAAAATTCAAAAAAAAAATTACCAGAGGTTCCTCAAAGAACTCCATGACTCAACAACTCAACTCTGCATCGTCTGACATTGGATTAATCGCTGCCCCCATCTTGTTCTTTTTCTTTTACCTGCACAGAATAATAAACCATGCATTTAATGGAAAATAGTAGAGAGAGAAGGCGTATTGCATAAATTAACTTTCTGGGGTAAACAAGTCATGCTAGCTGATCCTACATGCATTGTTTTTTGCTTTCGCTTTTTCCATGTTGTCTAAAGGACCGAATATAATAAGAAAACAGTTAAAGAAATCGCCAAAACATTTCTGTGGTCGTGATTGATATGTAGCAGAAAGGAATTTGAGTAGAATTGGCACGTGAGAGTGAACAAATTCAAGGCATGCCTCTAACTACAAAGATAGTAATTTTTCCTCGAAAATTTGCATATTTATTAATATATATAGAATACCCATGTGTTGGACAGATTTCAGTTCGATCTGTATACCTTCTACAGAGATAAAAGAATAACCCCTCTTTGATAATATATAATTGGCAAATCAAGGGCTTCGATTGATGGTCAAAATGAAATCCGCCTACGTAATAAGAGTGTTTCTGATCTGCCCATGCATATTCTTTTATCTACCATCTATGAAATAGTAGATCGTTTCTACCATCACATGTATACCTTTCTTGTCATCATTCCAAATTTTTATATCAGTTTGACTGCAGATTTTAGGATTGTTATTTATTAGAATGATCTAATATAATTGCTAGGAGTATCGAATGTTGAAGTATTGGTTAATCTTAGTCATTGTATCTGCTATTATATATATAACAGATCACAACTGATTCATGTTCTCGTATTGTAGCAACTCAGCCTTGGAGTGTCTCTCTGTTTTCAAATGAACTTCCAGCATCAACTGATTTTTTTAATGGTTATGCTCAAATAGAACACTTGCTGCCCATGCAATTGTAGATACAGATAACGGCTGTCCTACAGAGATGGAAGAACCTGAGAATAGGTGAAAAATAGTTATGATTGGCAAAAAATGTTTAATTCCCTCCCCTCGTATCAACACCTGACAATGGCAAAGTTATAAAACATAGTAAAACTTTTCATTTAATCGAAACCTAACTTCGGGTGCTTATAGGGTCATGTCTGCATTGATTAGAACTTGAGTGGCTGAGAATGCAGTTTGTTCATGGGATCCATTCATTAAAAGAAAACCCGAACTAGAGTTGTATTCACTCACATCTCCTACTAAAAGGTCCCATGTTAAAATAGAGACATGTACTCCCCCCCCCCCCATACTTCAACTAAGTTTTTTTTCATTATTGGTTTCCCTCCCTTTATTTCTTTCACACCCTGTCATCGCTTGTCATATGACTCTTTATCCAGCCAGTTGTACCAAGACTCGAGATTTCGGGAACGCAAACACATCAATATCATCAAAATTAATTATGTCTACTTGAAAGTATTAACGACCATGGCCATGTTATTAACATATGATTGGTATCATTACTTATCAACTTTAACTTGCATGATATTAGACGTGTGACATGTTTTTACAAAAGCAAACATGTAGCTTTCTAACACAATATATAATAATGCACATATAAATAACTAAGATTTTGAGGGACCGTCCTCAAATGTTTCAGTTTTTAGTTGGACATTGGGTCTGT
The DNA here is from genome assembly GCA_030015575.1 of Agapanthus africanus. Classification (NCBI taxonomy): domain Eukaryota; kingdom Viridiplantae; phylum Streptophyta; class Magnoliopsida; order Asparagales; family Amaryllidaceae; genus Agapanthus; species Agapanthus africanus. Next base: position 23,848,663 of record JASDDO010000016.1, read on the forward strand.
TCTTAGTTACACAATATATAATAATGCACATACAAATAAATAACTCTAGAGGGGCCGTCCTCAAATGTTTCAGATTTTATCATTTTAGTTGGACACTGGATCTGTTCTTAGTTTGTTGCCTGAGGTACATTAATTGTTGATAGTTACAGTTGTGATTAAAGGGTAAATTCATAATTTAGACTGGAAAGATCAGCTTCATATGGAGGTTCGGTGCCGGCATTGATTTCTAGTGTTGATTTAATCCAATTCAGAACTTTCTGATCCCAAGCCTGATCGTAACTGTAATATGTGGAAGAACAAGGAATAAGCATAAAATCCAGAGGGCATATCAATATGATGAACTAATATTGTTTTTTGTGTCTTCATTATTAGATCACTGGCATTGCCTCTATGAGCAGTTCATCGAGAGAGAGAAAACGAGCCCTTATTTATTCAAACTATTATGATAGTTGCAAGTCACCACAACTGCAAACATGTCTCATTGAGATTGAGCCGGGGTCAGTTCCACAATCTGAGATTAATCCAATCTATTAATTTGCGGGAAACAATGGTGGACTTTGAAAGCTTTTCTTTTTTTCCCTAAACACCATGTGTACACTTCAAATATTAATTGTAGTTCACTAGCTCTAATCTTTTGCGTGCTTCAAAAGAAAACTACAAAATGATTACATTTGCAGTTTAGAGAAAGAATCTCGACTGATGTGCCTAAAATCTCAAATTAGTAAAACTTCCGTCTAAACTATATTATCTAGAAGAGTAGGCTAGTATAAATTTGTTAACGAACTGTTTATCCCCTATAACCGAACTCCGGAAAATTGTTCTTCCTACCTACTCACCAACGGACAGAGAAAAATGAAGCAAAGTTCTCTCATTTCAAGTTCACCATTATTCTCATGTCTCCCCGACATATTGTTGAATTTAAACCTTCACTTGCAAGGTTAACTTCTCTTAATTTACAATTTCATGTCCATATTTTCACTTCATCTTTTTTTTAAAATTGTTGCTTCTATAATGTAAAAAAGATAGAGAGAGGGACCGCTAGATCGATTTAACAACAATGGCGACGACTATCCTGAAGTTTGACGAAACTTGAGGGCGAGGAAGTGAGATTTATGAAGGTGCATGACAACAAAATACACAACAAACCAAGATCAGTCAGCAGCAGCAGCAGCATCTAAGGTTCTAGATTAGTCAAATATCTATTTTAACATGTATGGGGACCCCTCGCGATACGATAAAACCGATATATTTCTGTTGATATATCGATATCGGACATATATCATGTAGGAAACACCTATCTGATAAGATTCCGATATCCGATATTTTAAAAACCTTGCATCCACTGCAAAGGAAGTCATCATGAAAACAGGTTCTTTGTTCCATGGCATCTCGTCATGCTTTGTAAACTAAATATCAATAACGTTGCCCCTAACTATTAATCAATCGCAAGGAGGCATTTCAACAAACAGGTGATGTGCGTCTTAACATATATCTACCCGAATCCGCAACCCGAAACCCGCAATCTCATGATATCTACTGAACGAGAGATGAAGAAGAGGCTTACCTCCATTCGCTGCTTCCATGGCCATGGCTTTCTGCGGCCTTCCTCGGATCCAAATCTCCGCCCTTAACGGATCCTCCAGCGAAAGGATCCGAAACCCGAACCAGTCGCCTGCTGCTTGCATCTCGGCCCAACAAACCCTAGCGAAGAAGCGATGCTTGAGATGCGGGAGATACTACGAAGACGACGGCAATTCTCCCACTGCGTGCTCCTTTCATGGACACACAACTGGTAACGGGTTTTGGGTTTTTGCGCCAAATGGGTCCTGGATCCGACCCGTTTCAGATGGGAAGGGATAAGGGAAATTTGTGGTTATGCCCCTGGGACTTTTTGTTTTCCCCATCTTTTCGTTTCCTTGAAAATGCCACATTTCAAGGATATTTTATTGGAAAAATTATAGTTCATGGGACTTTATTATTGTAATAAACGCTATGACATTTTTAAAAGAATTACCATAGATAAGGGTAAGGGTAATTTCATGTATTTTAGCCAATTTTAAATGCAGGAGAGAAAGGATTGTTCTCGTTCGCTCCACCACATCAAGGGATCGACGGAGAATGGAGCGATAAAAGTGGCGTGATCGTCTACAAGTGGAACGAAAAATCTAACAGGCCTAACACAGGGAGTAGCAACTGGAAGAAAAGATGGAGTTGTTGTGCAGAATATGACGAGAATGCTCCCCCTTGTCGCAGCGGATGGCATGTTTCCTACGACGATGGTTTCACTCTTTATTAGCTCTCATGGAGATAGTCGAAAATAATTTGTTTATATCATATTGTAATACCGGTATTTATCAAAAATACACCATATTGTTGTGATTTTCCCGCGCTTTTATCCAATTTTATAAAAGGAGAAAAAACTATTTGAAAAGCCTAGCAGTTATGTCTTGAAAGACATTTGATTTTTCATGTTTTTATTGGCTGTGAATTTTGTTAAGGTTTGCTCTCTAGGTGACTTGTAAATAACAGAATAATCAGATGAATTAGAATATGAACTTTTTTATTAAAAAAAATCAAAAAATGGCTAATGCAATAACAAATATGATTGCAAGGTAACTAAGAAAGATATTGTAATAAGTTTTTTGTTCAACTTCTATCATCAAAATTGATAGCTATCTCGGTTCGGAAAAATTCTTCTGTGTGTCGGCCGGCCATGGTTGTGTGCTCATTACAGACAAAGAAAATAAAACCATATGTTCCATCAAGCAATTTGAAGAATGCACAAAAGATTTCATCTTTTTCTCTTCTGTTTGGATGCGTTGGATGCCGCACAATGAATAATTTCACATCATGTGTGATAAACACAAAAGAGTGGTCAAAATAATATATAAAGCATCAAAATGCCTCAGCTTGATACAAAAGAAGAAACAAATTAGGCAGCAGAGCAATTTTACTTGTATCATCTCAATCATTTGAATCCAATGCATGCATCAATTGAAATCCCACGGCAAGTAAAAGTCCCTCTCAAAAATCCCAACCAAATTATATATAAATACCCCCATATATTACATTCATCAAATACCGTTCAAACATCATGCACTCATCACAACACAAAATGGCCTCAACAAACACCCAATGCTGCCAATTGCTTCTATTCGCCGTCGTCGCGATCTGGCCTCGACCGCAAGCTCGTCTCGAACGATCAACCCTCTCCCGACGTCTGCAAGGCACGAGCAATGGATGGCTAAGTACGGGTGAGTGTACAAAGACGCAGCGGAGACAGAACACCGGTTCAAAATATTTCAAGATAACGTGAAAGTATATAGAATCCGTTAATGGAGCTGGGACTGCAAGTATAAGCTTGGGGCCAACCAATTCGCGGACCTGACGAATGAGGAGTTCAGGGCTTCCAGGAACGGGTTTAAGAGTAATTTGGTTGCACGTGCTGCGAGGATATTGACAAGAAGCGCGTTTAGGTATGGTAATGAGACAGCGGTGCCTGCGAGCATGGATTGGAGAACGAAGGGCGCGGTGACTCCGGTTAAGGACCAAGGACAATGCGGTAAGTGAACTTAAGTCTACTTGACCGATAGGATCACTACTTCTCGATCAATGCTTTATTAACAATTCCTTGTCATATCTATGAGAAAATCATTGTCTCAACATTTTCATTTCAGCTATGCTCGTTTTTCTTTATAGTTACTCATAATCAAACAAATTTCAGATTCATTTAACAATATCGGTCTGATATACTGTCTGTTCTAACCATACACGCCCTAATTGTCCAATGATGAACAATTAATTTATAGTAAAAATCAGAAAAATTGCATGATAGCAACTAATCTAATAAAATGTAAATAAAATTTTGCAGGATGTTGTTGGGCATTCTCGGCTGTGGCCGCGACCGAAGAAATCACCAAGCTCGCCGCAGGAAAGCTTGTCTCCCTCTCGGAACAAGAACTAGTCGACTGTGATATCGACGGCATGGACGAAGGATGCATCGGAGGCCTGATGGACAACGCCTTCGACTTCATCATCCAAAACGGAGGCCTCGCAACCGAAGCTAGCTACCCATACAAAGCATCCGATGGCACGTGCAGCACTAAGAAGTCCGTGGCAACTATCACCGGATACGAAGACGTCCTGGAAAACAGCGAATCGTCTCTATTGAAGGCGGTGGCCGAGCAATCGGTTTCTGTTACCATTGATGCCAGTGGATCGGATTTCCAGCTCTATTCTAGTGGTGTTTTCACCAGTGATTGCGGTACTGAACTTGATCATGGTGTGACAGCCATTGGGGACGGCACGGAAACTGACGGGACAAAGTATTGGCTCGTGAAGAACTCGTGGGGAACGTCTTGGGGCAATAAGGGGTATATCAAGATGCAGAGGGATGTCGATGCGGAGGAAGGTCTATGTGGCATTGCCATGCAAGCTTCTTACCCAACTGCTTGAACTCAATCATTTCTCGATCAAGAAGTGATCGCTCGTTATGTAATCAAATCGACATATGTTTATGTCATGTATGATCGATGTCAACCATTGTGTATCATGTAAATGGAACCTATTGTACCTCCCTATGCATGCACTCATATCTTTCTTTACATTTGATTGTTGAAATTGTGTCTCCTATCAATATTATAAAACAAGTTTATATTCATCGAAGTGGGATTTACAGTGTCGGGTTCCCATATTCATATTCAGAAGGTGGTTTTCTGCTAATCAGGCAAATGCCAGAGGAATTTCCTGAATTTTAAGCATATTATTCTAAATCAAATTTAGTTTCCACCAGAATTTAAGTAAATTTTGATTCAGGATTCACAATGTTGGATTCAAGAATATTGCAACTATTATTCTGAGCATAAATTGTTTGTGTGGGGGTGGGGGTTTTGGGGGGGGTGGGGGGGGGGATACTTCGAACTTTAGCTATGCATTGCACAAAACCAAAATCTTTAGACACTCACTTCAAGAAGAGGTTGTAGCAGGATCAACAGTCTTGAAGGAATCATGCAGCTCCCTCAACATGGCCTCATCCTTGCTCCACTCGACGCTCGGCGCGTTCACAAAATGCGCGTACAGCTTGTTTCTCGCGCATGTCACCTTGATCAACCCGTGCGCCCCCACCCCATCAACCTCATACTCGTAATACAACTGCCCCTTCTCGTCCCTCGTCTCCTTAGACGTCACCCCGTCCTCCGCGCTTGCGATCAAGTCTTGCAGGTTCACATCCGACAACGCCAGGTTGTTGAGCACCGCGTTTATCGGCGCTAGCGATCTGAATCCAGAGAGGAACGTTAAGTACTCTTTCTCTGATTTCTTCTTGGGGTTGTAGAACTCGGAGTCGGTGCCATTGGTGCCTATTATTGAAAATAAACTTGATTATTTATGAGTGCGGAAAAATATGTCTGGCATCTATAAGTATAGCTCAGGACTTCACCTTTTTCGACCTTGGAGACGAGGCGCTCCTTCCAGGAGTCGGGGACGAGGTAGGTGTACTCGGCGGTGGCTTTTTTGCTGGCGTTGCCTCCGTAACCTCCGTAGTTGGCAGCAGAGGCGGCGGTGCCATAGTAGAGGTAGAGGTCGGCGGCTGGGGAGGAGAGAGGGGTAAGTAGGAGGGGGGCGGCGGGAGCGGCGGAGACACCAGTTTTGAGGCTGGGAGGTGGGACGTGGGGTTTGGATGGCAACGGTTTGGCGGCAGAGGAGGAGGAAGCGGAGACGACGGCAGATGGAGAGAGGAGAGTGGCCATCAAGGGGGAGTGAAGAGATTTCGGTATGTTTTTTTGTTTTGTGGACGTAGGAAACAGACAGTGAGGGGCCTTATCTGAAACATTAAATTTTTTGTCAATTGCACTAACCCCCCTATATGTTATCCTCTATAACAACCCCTCCAGTGATTTATCAATACCACTTTGCTCAAAACACAACTAAATTCTACTATGACAGCATAATTAAATTTTAGAGTTGATTTGGCTTATCATTTACTTGATTAGGGTAAAATTTGAATGTTTTAAAAGGTTTTGGTCAACCAACAAAGAGAATGTTTCTGCTAATAAATTACTTGAAAGCTACGGCAAAAAGATAATTGCCTTCCTCTCCAAAATGGAAATAAAAACAACTTTACCTGGTTAATACAAATTAGCTTTTCCAAACATATTCAACAGTACAAGAGCTTTCATGAATGGGATGTTCATAAATTTTCTTTCACATATAAAGGTAAATCTTAATGTTTACCACATCATATTAAGATATTGAACTAAATGATATTTAAGAATCAGTCATAAAGCAAAGAGTTACATTCTATCTCCTTCTGTTTTCTCTGTAAGGTCCTTCACTCTCTTGGTCCTTGAGTAGGCCTAGAAAAGCAAGAAATCCGAAGAAGAAGAAACCACCGGACCAGTTGGGCCCGCCTCCTCCTCCACCACCGCCACCGCCATCGTCGTCTCGTGGGGGTAATCCAGTGCCTCCGTCATCTAAATCCGGTGACTTCTCCTTGCCTAAAAGCCAAACATTTATCATAGAATTGTCATAAAATTTGTTCGAATTGATAGAATCCACCACAAAAGTGTCCTAAAGCATCAAGATTTTTGTTCTAATTTTACTAACTATTCTTATGATCTTATCCATGGTTGTTTTTCACTAATCTACCTTAAGCTTTTTTGTTTCAGTAAACTCCCTTAAACATTGGTTTTTATAAAGTTATTCACTAAAATGCCCTTAAAAGTAGCACTTTAGGTAAGCTTACCATAATTAAAAATACTTCACATAGAAATGTCAACAACTAATGTTAGGTAGTGAACTTTAGCCCGCATTTAAACGAAGAAAGATAATCCTAACCTCGTAAGGTTCTAAGAGAAACAGATAATCTACCTTGAGTTGGGGCTATAGTAATTGTGGTCGATTGGCGTGTCACGGTTTGGGTCTGACCTTCTGCGCACCTCGCATTCTACAGCACGAAAAAATTGTCAATGAATTGATTATCAATTACCCTCAAAATTAAACTGATGGACTTGATAATTTACAGAATACTGAAGGTACCCCAAAAATTAGAATAAAGAACATAAGAGAGAAGGAAGGAAGCAATAGCAAGAAGAATGAATGAAGCCTGCAATTAAAAGGTTGTATATTTGTTCAAACAAGAAGTGCAAATAACATAATGTATTTTAATCATATCAATTGATTTCTAAAGCAAGTCATAGCTAGTCGATATAGTTAGTGGTATCGACAAAAGAAACACTATCAAGACAGGATGTTTCTCAAAGTATGGTCAGAAATATTTTTTTTTTAAAAGATCTGAAGCAACAGGCACACATTTACATTATCAACCTGCAGATGTATTTGTAATTAGGGAACGCTTTTGTTTATCCTTTTCACTTTTTTTTGGGGACCTTTGGTTTAAAAAACTCGATGGTATACCTCGATGTTGAGGTGCATAGAATTGATTCTTGAACTCACTGTTGTCTTTGTCTCGTAAATATATGAAAAGGTTGCTTACCAGTGCAGCAGCACATATCACTGTTTTAAATCGCAATTGTCGTGAATTACAACTAGCATGCAGCGCTTTGAATGATTTGGGCTGGCTGCAGGGAACGGCCATACCATGCCTCGTGAGTTGGAGACTCCTGCCCATCTCTTTATTTCCTGAATAAAAGTCAACTGAATTGGCTTTAATTGGTAAAAAAATTTATAAGAAATACATTAACAAATTCAATATTCTTAATAATAAAATCAGATTGGTAGCCAGTGGCCCAGTATATATACATCATATATGCTGTAAGAAACTGTAATTTGGTGTCCACAACCAGGTTTGGAGAGGTAATTTGATGATTGAAGATGATCGGAATAATAAAGTTTATATAATATTAATCGATGGACTTGAAATTTTAAAACTTAAACAATGAAGTATCCTCATTAGATCCATTTTTCTTTGATACATGTACCGTATAATCTACCATAATTTCAACCTTATTCGACTACGAAATCTTATTTCAGTAGAGTAGTTTGATTAAATACATCAAATGTGGTAAGATCACTCATCATTATATATAATTATGCACAAAAAATGATCTGCATCACACTCGGATGATTATTCTAAAGTTAAAATTGCACTATGAACAATGGAAGAATGAGAATTAATAATGATAGGAGAGGGGAAGCGGAACAAGTCAATATAATATGGATCACCACTGAATTAAGTAATTTTACTGGTGTCCACTAAGTATCTGAATGTCTAAATAGATGGTTCCGGATGAAATCTTTATCACTACAACGGATTGTAATGCCAAGCATTCACCCCTCTTCACATGAGTTGGATTTTATTCCATGCAATGCAATCGAAAGCCCGCTTGAAATTGAATAATGCAAGAGAGAGGGAGGGAAGAATTAAACTAGTTATTAAGTAGCTGAGATGGTTTTGTTATATTCTATCATTTCTATGCGCTCACCATAGGGAACATTTTGTCAATAAATTGATCATTTTTTCTCTTGTAGCTTTTGGAGCTTCCTTTTGCTTAAAAAATAACATGAAATCAAACTTCTATCTATTGCAAAATAAGTGGTGACCATCCTAATCAACTTTCTCAAATTCATGAATTTGTCAAATAGTGAAACCTTATAGTACTAAAAAGCATTGCACTTCAACAGGATTATTGGATGTCATCAAATATCAACGGAAAAAAATATCAACGATGTAATTCTAAGTTTTGGTTATATCATTGATATGGATCTATTAGTTCCAGACTTCCAATAATCCCTAAGTTCACCTTAATCTAATTATTAAATTGAACAATTTATCAGTGAAATATGTAATAAAGCAAGATGGCTCAAAACGGTCAAAAGCATAACAGCTAATGGAGAAAAGAGAGCCAACAAATTCACAACATAGCAATCACATATTGAATGACAATTGACAAAAGTTTCTAAGTGCGAACAAATAAGCTTAAAATGTAATAGTAAATACCAAGAGTGCACATAGAAGGTGTCGCCAAAGAAGCATTTGCAGTCAATGAAGGCATCATGCTTATGGGTAAATGGAAAAACTGCAGAAACTGCAAAATATAAAGCACTTCTTCATCAGCAACAAGAAGAAGAAAAGTAACGAACTAACTATAAGACTATAATTTGCTGGTGCTAAATGTAAATGGGTCTCTAAAGTTGCAAAGTTTTCAGCATTGGATTCCTCGAACCTGCAAATTTCATAAAACCTTGAAACTAGTATTCAACATTGCAGCATCCGTAAACTAGGATGCATAATTGTATATGGAAAATTGTTTTTTAGCATCTTGGGACCGTTTTATAAAAATAAAAAGTATAGTTGCTGCAAATTTCAACAGAAGTCAAAAGAAACATTAACAGAGTCACTAGGCATCATATAATCAAACAGAATCGGACATTCACGAAGAAAAAAATGTGATCTTTCACTCCAATAACTAATCAAAATCACTCCACCGCAAAATTTTATTCACAAAATACAAATAGAATTCAGGTCTGGGTTAAAGATATTACCCTAACCTAACAGCATAAAAATGGAAAAATCTTGGATAGTTGAAGAATTGGTTGAAGATTGGATTAGGGTTTCGCAAAAGGGATTACTGCAATCCTAACAGCTCAAAAATTAGCTTTCTAACATGTAATTTACAGAAGAGGGACATCGATTCTAGAGCTGAAACGATAGCTGAGGGTCGAATTAGGGCTTGTTTAAGGAAAATTAAGACATGAGAATCGAATGAGATTTCTAATTTAGGACAAGAAAAACGTCACCTTTTTCTTGGAGACTTCGTTGGGGATCGCTTGGAGAAGCGCCCGAAGAGAGACGGGGAGAAGATAAAGAGAGAGGGCCCGTGTTTTAGCTTGCCGTCTCAACCGGGTCGGATCCGGTCGGATCCAATAAAATCTATAGTCCGGACCCGATTTCTTTTCTTTTTCCTTTTTGTTTGGTTTTGGAATTTACTAAATTTAGAAAGGAAGGGAAATTTCTCTCTCTCTCTTTTTTGTCGGAGGTGACGGGGAGTGCAGAGAGAGTATTGAGCTGTCACTGGTCCAAATATCTCTGCTCCTATCTGATTCCAGTTTGCAATTAAAGTTGCTGATTAGGATCCATGTAGGCTGATAGCATGCAGGTAAAAAAAAGAAAAAGGTAGGAAAAGTATTTCCTTTTTAGAAATGTGATCCAAGCGGTTGGCAATCCATGCGGGAGAATTACTCCATGTTATGGCCGTCGCTTGTTATGTTGGTATGCCTAACGAATAAACAAAACATTTATAAACTCGTTGATTCATAATAAGATCACATCCAAGTACCAACAATTCATAATCCAAAAAAGCACCTCTCTTACGTTTGTAAGAGGATGTTGCGAAGAGTAGAGTTGCGCCACAACCGTTTTACTGTTCCAAATAGTCCTTTGTAACCAAGACCTGCATGATAGGGCAACATATATGATCGCCGGTATATTTTATTCAATTATTGTTGTCGCAGACCGTCTCGAACAAATCTTGGCCATCACTGGTAATGGGTATAGTAAAAGCTGGGGCGTCTCTATAGCTTCCGCCGCTGCCGTGGCTCATGAACATGCATTCATCCCGTTGGATACAAGGACCTCCCCGGCGTACGGTTTGTTTTTGGATGCAGTGTACCTATTCGAGCGGGTTTTAGACATAGCAAGATAGAGCATGCTAATTATCCCATAGAGGCGCCGTCGATGATGACGGGATCGACGGTGTATGCTTGGTTCCAACAAGGAACCTTAAGAACGATTAGATACCTCATGTTGATGATTATTCAGTCAGTCGTTGTCATGCCCCGCTTCCAAGTGTACGAGAAAGAAGACGTGGCGAGACCGCGATGTATTTACTCGGAAGTAAACACGTTAAGCAAAAATAAGCAATATAAATAAATGCATAAGAATAACAAGAGATTTAATATAATAACAACTTTTATTAACATTCATTCTTTACATTACAACTGATTTGAAAACAAATGTACAATGATAAAAGCAATGCCTAAACAGTGGCGTACAAAAGAAAAGATAAATGGAAGTAAATTAGAAGTCTGACTGTGCTTCAATCTGCTCCAGATACTCCTGACTGGGCTCGATTTCCTGAAGATCCGGTCCTCTTGACTGGGCTCGATTTCCTGAAGATCCGGTTCTCCTGACGTACATTCCAAAGAAAGAAGAGACAGGAATGTCGTCAGCGAACTAGCACTCGGTAAGTCCTAAAAAAAGGAAGGAATACGACAAGTAGAGAAAAATATAACTATAATTTGTACAGGTTTAAGTTTGTTATGCTCACGCAGTTGTTTGTAGTTTGGTACAGAATGCATCAGTGTATACGAGAGGAGTCCAACTATCTCGTGGACTATGATAACATGTAAGTACAAGGTCCCGTCAAAACCCACGAGACAACGACACGAGAGTTCATGCAGGTGTCTTTTAGTGTCCATCATTGTGCCACTTTTAACACATTCCGTACCAGTCTACTCCGTTAAACCCCGTAATGTATATTGTATTGATTTATACTTATCAGACTTGCCGAGACCATGGATACAAGTTGTTCATGTAATCAGGTTCAGGAATGTAAACATGTAGGCATGTAATCAAGTCAAGTTATAGCTATGGTTCGATCAAGTCAAGTCTTATTTCCATGTTGATCTTGTTCTGGTATTCATGTTCAAGTTCAAGTATACATGTTGGTATATTGAATTCATATTTGAATTGGATTCAGATTAGAATTAGACTCAAATTGAGTTAGACACTTTAAAACAGATTTGGATCCTGAATTATATTTGGATGTTATCGGTAACTGCTGCACATAGACGGCATAATTTATGTCTTTTTTCCAAGACAATTACCATTGATAACTCCGTTAAGTTTTTTCTACCTTAAATAAATAAGCATCCACTTTCTCGGATTCCCTGAGGCTCAAGAGAATTGATCCCGCTTAAACCCATATTTACTAAAGTCCTTAATTGTAATTTTATATAACTCGGGGGGTTTTATGAAAAATATTTATATACTTTCAAAATAAATCTCGAGTATTTATTTATATTATTTAGGGTTTTCATGGATGTAAATTTTAAAGAGTGAGGTATATTAGTGAATATTTACATAGCTTGAATAGTTCAAGATATTTTAGTGTAAAACTTGTCTTGTATTGATACTTGATGGTATTTTAGTGAAACTTATCATTCTTTTATTTTTAGAAAAACATGAAATTTTATTTTAACTTGAAAATAGGTGGTTTGATAATATTTATATATTTGTAAAAAATAATTTTATTATTAAATAGAAAATCTCATTTTTCTTAAAAATCATATTAAAATTTTTCGAGACCGAATGCTCCGTGAGGAGGTCTGCATCTCGCTCTGCTAGCCTAAGGATGTGCGATAATCCGCACCATCCAACAGCGGGTCCCCTAAAGAGGGTTGTAGAGCTATAATCGCAAAGAATTTTTATAATACAATTCAAAGAAAATGGGTTTATATAGTTCATAGTATTTTAATGAAATATTGTATTTGCCACAAAAATATATTTCCAAGAGTATCGTGCTATGTAAACATGTGTGTATGTGAGGGATAGGTTATTACCCCGTGATATTTTCTAGAGGTATAATTAAGCAAAACAACTAAACACGATAGATACAAAGTTCATGGTATTTAAATATAAAACTCAATTTAAAGTTGTTTAACATGATTTTTTTTGAGTGAAAGTTAATTCTAAACATTAGTTTCATGTTTAACAAGTAAGGTATAGAATATGAATGAGCAAGGCTTATTAAAAATTGTAGTTTCAAGGATTTTAGAAACAAATGTCGGTATAACTCCACTTACCGACATATTTTGAAAAATAGAACTTTTTTATGTAAAAAGAGAAGGATGGTGGGACTTACTAGCTAATTGAATGAAAAGTAGATAGAAGAAGATGGTGTAGTCGCCGTGGCATCGCGGAGTCGTCGAAACTTGCTTAGATCCTCGCTGGAAGTTGTTCTTGGGCTAACTCCGTTTTTACTCCACTTGTACTTAGAAAAATTTGATAATTTTGGCTAGAGATTTCATAATGAGGAGGGTCAGGGTATGATGTTGTATTTATAGTATGGAATTAGGGTTTTAGAATTGAAAGAATGAATTAAAATGCATTAAAAATTGGATTAATTGGGAAAATTCAAATTTTCTGTATAAATTCAGAGAAATCAAACAGTGCAGGGGTAATGGGGTTAGGCCAAAGGTTTTGTGTGCAAAACACGGGGACTTTTCCCTATGGATCACTCGTCGGCGCCGACCCCAAGCATCATCTCGCCGGTCGTGGTTGAGGGGAATGTCGTTAGATTTCGGCCGCGTGTCCTACTCTGTGTACTAAACATTTTACACATGTTTAATATTCCAGACTTTTCATTTTATGTGCATTGCACGTGTAAACTTTTGGGCTTCCAAAAAGTTTAAAAGAAAAATTCTAAAAAAATAATATGTGCCTGAGAGATTCGAACACATGGGCTACGTCACAGCAGTGCAAGGCTTTACCAATGAGCTATAAGCTATTTATTATTTTTCTTAAACAAAAATAACTTATAAAATGTACCCAGGCTTGCAAACTCCATTCTGTACATTAACTTAAAAATTTTCGTACAGTAAATTCAGAGTCGTTACATTCTACGCTCTTCATAAAAATTTTGTTCTCAAAATTTACAATTACATAAGGACTAGTTTACAAATAAGAAAGGGTATCTTGCACGCATGTCGTCTTCTCGTTCCCACGTTGATTCTCCTGGCGAATCTTTTCTCCACATCACTCGGACCAAGTTTACTTCTGTTAGTGATATATGCCCTAGAGGCTATTCACCGCCGGAAACGGGGAAGAACCGGGATGGATTGTCCTGCCTGAATTCTAAGGGTAGATGCTATTTGGGTTTATCCGTCCACCTCTCCGAAGATGCCAAGTTGATTTATGGCACCGTATATCGGAGGTTTGGACGGATGCAGCCGTTGTAGCACCCTCAGAAGACAACACTCCTCCTACTAGGGACATTTATAGATTTAACGGCTTGTTGCACATGCTCAGTGCAATCGCCTGCGAAAGTGAGGCTAGGATTTTTTTTTTGCTCGGGACGAGCAAAAGATAAGTTTGGGGGTATTTCATCATTTCAGAAAACTGCATTTTAATACCACTCATTCATTATCTATTTTGTTATATATCGGTGCTATTAACCAGTGTCTGCTCAGTAATTACCAATTACAGGTATTCGTGATACAATACTGGAAACATATTCAAAATCACGGATATTACGTTTTGGAGCTGGCACTGCAATCAGAACAGAGAACCGACCGATATTCAAAGAGCTCTTTTGCAATAAACAAGTGTGCACACAACTTTTGGTCCAACACAATACATGTGTGACACTAGCTCTTTGACATGGACCATATGGGGGCTGCCCTTGCACAAATCATGCAAGTGGGCACATGTGGTGTGATGGGCAATAAATGCAATAAAGTTTTGATGTGATACTTTGCATCAAGTTTCCCTCCAATTCTCTGCATGCAAACAGGGCTTCAACTGATAAAACAAGCAGCATAAGAGTGATGTTGGAGTAGACACATGACCACACAACCAATATGAGCCTCAGTGCTCGGTTTTGGACCTGCGAGACCCTATGTAGATCCGAGCTCGCCGACCCCTTTGCCCAAGTGGACCCCATCTTTTCTCTGTCCCTTCCTTGCAGTCACATCATCTCATTCTTATTACTTGTTTAATCTTTTTTGGTGCCTATAAAAGCCAGATCAGTGAGCAGGGAAAGGGATGTCATGTATCATATAGTATACACCATTTTCCATTTTAGTTTGTTTTTGGTTTAGGCTTGAGGATGAGTGGGCTATCACTTGGTTTCTTCTTCTTCTTCCCTCTTGAAGCTTTCTCTTGAGAGCTTCATTATGGAGGTTGAACAAGCTACCAATATCTTGTACCTCTTCTTCAAGTGTTAATAAATTTGTTGTTTGCTTTCTTTTCTTTACTTGCTTTTCTTTTCTTTTCATTATTATGTGTAACTAACTATCTTTGGTGGTGGTAATGGTAAGGAAGAGAGATAAAAGGCTTTGCCTCCTCCTCCTCTTGTGATTGTTTAATGTGCTTAATTTTGATTATAAACTTAGTGCTGTAACTTGGATAGGTTGATATGGTATGTTGATTCCATGGTTACTTTATAACCTCATCACATACCATATTCTCCCCACAAACCCCATCTTGCAAGCCTAAGATTAGAATCAATTTGGTGTTAAGTTTGCTAAGCTTGGATATAGTATTTTGTGATTAAAAGACTTGACAAATCTCTTGGTTTCATATACCATATACCTTCACAAACCCTTAGAAAAGTTAACGCTAAAACTATTTGCTCTCACTCACTAATTGTGTTTTTTATGTTGTGGTAAGCTTGCTATCCCTTGTGCTTAGTGTTGTTATCCCAAACTCGGACATACAATGGTAAGTGAACAAAACGGACTAGTTTCGTGTTTTGCGGCGAATATCGAAATTTGATGATTTGTGCTTCGCAATTGCGTTGACAATTCATGCTTCATGCCGGGATCAACATAAGGGCGGACAACTCATGATCAAGGGAGCATCAGAGGAATCGTCACGATTCGACCTTCCGAGCCAAAGCCACGGCCAATTTCTTCCTTGCTTGTTTTTCTTGTTTTCGTATTCTTTATATTTTTTGTGACAAACCAACCATTTGTTATTTGTTGAACCTTAAATCACAAGACCTAATACACAATTCCCTGCGGATCGACCCGTACTTGCCGGATTGCTACAACGCACCGTGCACTTACGGTTTATAAATAGTTAAACGAGAACGAGCTCGCGAGCGCAATCCATTTCCTTAAAATCATATCCGTTTCCAAAACATACGTGTTTGCGCGCGTGGGTGAATTCCCAATAAGTTTTTGGCGCCGTTGCCTGAGAGTTGGTAGTATTGATGTTTCCCCCAATCAGAGCAAAGCTCTGTTTGAATTTCAAAATTCAAAAATTGAAGCAACGCTTCAGATCCTTTGCGCTGCGCGCTGCGTGTCAAAAGTAGACACGCCAGCGCCAGGAGCGCTGCGCCCTAGGCAGCGCACCCCCAATCAGAGCAAAGCTCTGTTTTAAAATTCAAATTTTAAAAGTTGAAGCAACGCTTCAGATCCAGTGCTCTGCGCTGCGCGCCACGTGTCAAACACAGGTGCGCTAGCGCAGTTGCGCTGCGCTCTGTGCTGCGCGCCACGTGTCAAACGTAGGTGCGCTAGCGCCAAATGCGCCAGCGCTGGAATTAAAAGAATTCCCCATCGTTAGATCAAAAGATCTAATAATAATAATAAATTATTGATTAATCAGAATTAAAATTCTGTTCTGGAAAGATCTTTCCAATCTTGTTGAAAACAAGAGATTGCCTTCTGTAAAACAGAAGCCTTAGGATCAAAGATCCAACGGTGGGAAAATATCCCCAAATCAATCAGAGAAAGATCTCTTCAACTAATTTAACAAATCAATTGGCCCTATATAAAGGCCCCAAGGCATCAAGTCTCAAAAAGAAGAAAAAAACTCTCTGCAGACTTTGAGAAGAACTCAAAAAGGAAAGAAAAGCAAGCCTTTGAAGAAAGAAGATCATTTTCTTCATCTTCAAAGGTAAAGAATTATATTCTTGAAAAACAGAGATGAAATCATCTCATTAAAAAAGAAGAACCATCTTCTAAAAAGATCAGAGATCTAAGAACAAGATCAAGATCTTCAGTAAAAAAGAAAAAGATCTAATTATAAAAGATTAAAAGAAGTAATTTACTTCATTCACAGATCTTTTGATCTATAAAGGCAGAGCCTTTTGATAAGAACAAGAACTTTGGTTCTTGAATCTTGAGGCAAAGCTTCTTTTAAGAGAACAAAAAACTTGTTTTTTGATCTTAATTTGATCAAAATGCGCTCTGCGCTATTGGACAGTGCCTTGCACTCTTGAATTGTGCTTATTGGATTGGCGCACAGCGCCAGAACGCACCACGTGTCAACCAAAGAACAGTTTGCGCTTCTAAAAATAGCGCACTGCGCTCTTGGACTGGCGCACAGCACCAGCGCGCCACGTGTCATTCACTGGCACGCTCATAAACTGGCGCAGCGCACTAAGAAAGCGCAGTACGCTAACAGACTTGCGCTTAGCGCCGAGTGTGACACGTGTCACCTTCGTATGCGCTAGCGCAATGCGCTCTTTGATTGGCGCAAATCGCCTGACAAGCCACGTGACGCACTATCAGACCACTATTTTGCCCCTGATAAATGCTATGCATTATAAAGAAAAAAGGGGTAGAGCCCAAACAAAGGCCCAACAGGTAGAACATAAAATAAAATGTTAAACATTTTTTTGACTGGACTTAGCCCAATTCTGGCCATAAGTCCTCAATTTAAGTTGAACTGAGCTCATCTTCTCTTCCAATCAATTTACACCCCGGTTCAAGGGTACATCTCTTCACTCCTTTGATATTTGTCATTGTAATTTCTCAACGTCTTCAAAGAGGTGACGGGTCCCGACGACCACACATTTTACGGACTGTGGGGTCCTTAAACTCATAGACTATGATGTCCTTAACCTTGACCGTGATGTATTAAAACTAATATCGGACTGTGGAGTCCTTAAATCCACGGACTATGATGTCCTTAACCTTGACCGTGATGTCTTAAAACTAATATCGGACTGTGGAGTCCTTAAATCCATGGACTATGATTTCCTTAACCTTGACCGCGATGTCTTAAAACTAACGTCGGACTGTGGGGTCCTTAAACCCATGGACTATGATGTTCTTAACCTTGACCGCGATGTCTTAAAACTAACGTCGGACTGTGGGGTCCTTAAACCCATGGACTATGATGTCCTTAACCTCGACCGTGATGTCTTAAAATTAACAACGGACCGTGAGGTCCTTAAACTCACGGACTATGATGTCCTTAACCTTGACCGCGATGTCTTAAAACTAACATCGGACCGCAATGTCCTTAAACTAATTATCAACCGCAATGTCATTAAACTAAACAATAGAGCCCAATTGCTCTCTTGTCGGATCTAAACGATCCCGTTAAGTTGATCTTAGTCTCAAATTAGACTAACGTGTCCTTAACAAACGTTTAAGTTAATCTTAGCCTCAAATAAGACTAACGTATACTTAAACACAACCCCCCCAAACCCAAATCTAAGAAATATACGGATTTGGACTAGTCTACGCCCTACGGACGACAACATAACTTAGTCTCCGTATACAATCCACGGGCAACCAAACACAAAACAAACGCCCACGACATGAAGTGACCATATGGAAAAGGAGAAAGTTGTTACAGTGATGCGGTAGCGTAATTAACTGCAGGGGCTTGCGACTGTAGGGACGAGCGTCCCCACAATCAAAAAACCCCCTCAAGCGAGGGAGAATCTGACGAAGTCTGCTACATCGGCTGCATCCGTTTAAACCTTCGATACATGGTGCTATAAATCAACTTGGGTAACGTTTCAAAATAATAAAATATTATTTTTGGGAATTTTTATAATTTAATATTATTTTAATGAATATTTTAATATTCCGGTATAATTAAATACAAATAAATGGGGGGAAATTATGGAAAATTCTAAAATAGGGTATTTTATGGAATTATGCCATTTTAAAGATTTTATGATTAATTATATGCTAATTTAGTGTTAATCGCGATTAAAAATCGCTAATTGGATTTTTAGCATTTTTGTGCAAAAATGTGCACATATCATTTTTCTTCCACACTTGTTACATGTTTTGGGGTATGGTTTCTTAGGGTTTGCCATTGTGTGAGAGAAAAGAAAAGAAAAGGGAAAAGTGAAGCATGATGATTATGAGAGAGAGAGAGGGTAGGTATAGGTTAACTTGCTTTTTGAAATACCTTACCCCCCATCATTTCCCATCTCACTTTCTCTCTCCTTCTCCATGAGAGCTGCTGCTGCTCCAGCTCCCTCTTCTTCTTCCTCCTCCTTCAATTCCCCCAAAACACCATTAAAATAAACCCAAAACCCCAATTCCACTTCACAAAACTTATTCCGGGGCTTGCTAGCTACACATCGGACCAAGCAAGATAGGATTTTGAGGACCTTGAGCAACTCAAGAATTTTCTTGAGTTGCCAAAGGAGGTAATTTCTGCACCTATTAGAGTAGTATCTCATTTCTTGTGCATCCATACTAGTTTCATATCGATATGGTGTCGTTTGTGGACTTTGGAGAATTCTAGTTACGGTTTAGGGTTAAACCTGAAATCAAAAGTGAAATTGAGGCTTGTGGTGACCCTAGAACCCCTGGTGTGATGATAGATTAAACCAAACTAGAGACTAGAACACAGAATACAGATTTATGAGACGATGTCGGGGGAAAATGGTGAATCTGTCATCGTATTTTGAAATCTGCTTTCACCCCGAGACCCCAAAAATGAAACTGAGTTTACAGTGAGATGTGCAGGCACCATAGAACCACCACACCAAACCTTAGCCCCCAACTCCTATTCCAGGCCGCCAATTAATTCCTTCTGGCCGCAAATTGCGGCCAGAGCAGGAGGGAATTGCCTCGTTTTTGGTGCATGGCTCTATTTCCAGTAGTCTTGACCCTGGGTATGTGCAATTTTGTCTGGTTCCATCTAGGGTAAAATCTGGGATAATTTTCCTATGTTAGCACATGGTTTACGACTTGTTTTAGCATGGATTTTGGTATTTGGTGATTCGTTCCTGTCGGGTGGCGTTTGGACGTCAACGACAAGTGGATATTGATCGTGTTTACATGCGAGACGATAGGTTTTTACCTATGCGAGTAGCGTGTGCTGTTTTGGTTTTCCGATTTGATTTTCATGTGCTTTAGCGTTTGTGATATACTTGTAGGTACCCTACGTGATGTTGAGGCGAAGAAGATGAAGATGGCGACATCGGCATCGGTACACGAGAAGCAAGGTGAGTAGATTTATATCTACGGGGAGAAGTCGGGTGGATGGCGTATAGCACCCCCGCAGTCCGTGGTGATGTATACGAATACGTATACACACATATATTTATTATGTGTTGTTAGGATTATTGATGGTGATAATGGAATTATTGATGATAAGGATGTATTGGTTTAGTATAGTGCGAAACCCTAGAGTAGTGGTTGCACTCACACATACACGTACACATATACTTACATACATTCTTTCATTTATCTGTGCGCATATGGAGGTGTGTATATCTACACATGGGTATGGGACTATGTGTTCATATACGGGATTGAGGATGATACGTGGGATTGAGATGAGTCGATGAGGTTTGATTGAGGCCGTGAGATTCGGCGATATGACAGAGTTCGTATTTGAGATGTGATATGATGGTAGTGATACCTGTTATGTGATGGGATAATGTGATATTGACTCAGATTCAGGTGGTTTTCATACCCCTCCTGATTGACTTGATTGTTGGGTCCGTAGTTCGCATAGTAGGCGTTAGACTAGATCCGAGTCATACCTATTTCAAAAACTAACGAATCGGGGACATTTTAAAGATAGGCAAAAAGGGATTCAACGGATATTTTCAAACGACACATCTTTTCTTAAAACACCGTAGCCCTTATTTTACCAAAAACCCTGATTCGTCTTATTTCAAAAGGCAAGGCTGCATGATATATTTATTGAGATAGAGTCTGTACTGTTGCGTTGATTATTCGATTCCGCATACTCATGCTATTTGCATTGCATTGCTTGTGTTTATTGATATATTACAGTCATGCTGCTATGACACCAGCACCATTATCGATGATGCATATGTTCCACGTACACTTATTTGCCGGCTCACACACTCCATCATCGATAATTGCCATGTCACTACACTGTAGTACTGTTGCATTCAGGATATGATTCTTGCACGACAGACTGATGTGCTTACATTTCTTTTACATGTCGAATACATCATGATTTCTGATTACGCATTGAGAGTTGTTGTTCCATGATATTTCTGGATTTTGGGAACCGTGGGTATTTCAAACGAGAATATGTCATTGCTTTAAAAACCCGGTTACCCTTGATATGATATTTCAGTGCGTCCACCAAGTGTTTTCTCGGTGCTGAGAGCGACATGTGAAACCCGATTCGAGAAGTGGACAAGCCGATTGCGGGTACATGGTGGACCCGGTATGGTTTCCCTCGGTAAGATGATCGAAGGATTTTGCCGATTGAGCCTGGAGGTGGGCGAGTACCTACCGATGATTGGTTGGATCTGGCGGTTATCCGGAGGATACCGACCAGAGTCGATAGATGGATATGGGCGTACTGCTGGGGCCGAGGGCCGATTCCGTAGATGGAGCCCGATATATGAGGATTTACGTGCCGATCCTGGGCACAGTTTTCATGATGTTTTCGAGTGTCGATGCTGGACACTCCGGTTCCATGATTTTGACGTGTCGCGAGGGACACAGGTGGTTTATATCCTTATATTTCCATGCATACGTTGATGATATTTACATGCATGATGGTTATTGTCATTGGGTGACGAGTGGACGGGATCCACGTACATGCAGATTTGATTACATTGATTATACCTCACATTTATGATATGCTATTACCTGAGGCACTGGCACGAGCACTTGGCACTACACTCATGTATAGAGATTACATTGCCAGTTTAGCATGCTTCAGACTTATTCATATTGAGGTTTATTTATATCTGATCGTATTGACCTAGGATGGGTCATACATTCGATCTCTGCTTGTAGATATTTTCTATTCACGAGTTGGCAACTCACCCCCGTTATGCCACAGTTCTTGCAGGTTTTTGCCGTACAGATTCTATAGCGGCATTTCTGGCATACTGCTTCCATATGGGTGACTTGCTTGGGTAGGTGGGTTCTTTTGTATCAGAACCGCCATTGTTCCTGTATTACTCATTGTATCTAGAAATTTCATCAACCAAAACTTGTATATTGTTTCAGACTTAGAGACAGTGATGTATTATTTCGACCTTAGAGTCGCGCTTGTATTATTATGGTTTTGTGGCTATTTTGAGTTTCTTTTTGGGTTTGATCCTCGCCCTTTGGTGTTGTATATTATTATTGCTTGTGTGGTTGTGACCGTCGATTGACGAAGAGCTAGCTCCCGCTTAGGGATGCCTTTTATCATTTCATATACATTATTCTTGTTGTACCCCGTTTGGGGCCAGTTTTTACAAAGGAAACTCTGCCGAAATTTACAGAAAAGACTACACATTTTTAAAATGCATTTCGGCTGAGTTATTTGAAAACTTTGATTTCAAACATGCTTTCTTATTTATTAAAAACCAGTTCCTTTATTTACTCGTTAAATGGTTTTAGATTTCTGGGCTTTTGGCTTACTTGGATCAGATGGAGTCCTATAGACTTCATAGGATTCAAGGGCCAATCACGTGCTCTTTCGGGTCGTGACAAAGTTGGTATCAGAGCGCTAGGTTAACCTTGGTTCGAGTCTAAGTTTGACTATGTGGAGCCTATGGCGTTTATCTATATACGAAACTTAGGCTTGACCTTACGGAACTTAGACTTAGTCGAGGGGGTATTATACCCGAACTTTCATCGCATAGGATGACCCTTGGTTGATGGAGTAGGTAGCTTGAGTAGAGGGACGTACCGTACGTATGTTCCGCGGCATACTTACGACACGCCACTCCGCTTAAGAAACCTTAGGATGTACATTTCCTTGCACCGTATTATATTCCTTCCTATGATCTATCCTTATCGATACTGGTTATGGTTTTGCTGCCACGATTGCACGGGCAGAGTGAGCTACGGCTCGAGTTGCGTCAGCATGAGCTCGTCGTGGACGAGGACTGACCAGGGCGTGATTCCAGAGACGTACGATTGCATATAGAGGCGTCGTCTTATTGTGCTTTCGCGCCATGAGCGTTGGACTGATCGCTTTTGCGAGATTTCTTGGGCATACCGATCGGTACCAGAGGATTGAGCCACTGATAAAGGCCAGCCTGGATGTGATGACCATTAATATATCGCTTATTCATGGTGATTGAGGCGCTGTTTAGCGTACGGACGAATGAGCCAGTTGTTGCTGCGAATGATGAGATATCGCCCAGATGATTGGAGCTACTGCAGCATGAGCATATACTTAGAGATATGATGGTGAGTCTCTAGTCACCGAGGATGAATGACTAGGACATGTGGTTCGTTCGCTTACCCCGATGCGAGGTCACCAGATAGATTGATTCCAGCTAGAGGCGACCTCACGCAGATTCGTTGAGAGTCGATTGAGACGATCGAATGTCAGGAACCCATTTTCCAAGTTTAAAGTATTCGGAAAGATATGCAAGCGATTCTATGGACCCTCTAGAAGAATGAAACCCTAACTCGACATAATGACCGTGTGAAAGCCTTTGAACCTTAGGGTTTGCGGCAGTTCCGCGGCGCCATTAGTGAGGCTTGGGTTTTCCCTTCTACGGCTGGACCACCGATGCTGTGGTATGTACTCAATACTATTAAACTGTACCCAAGGTGTTGAGCTCTTGGGGGATTATGAGGTTCTGACGAGTCGATCGGATGGTTCGACATCTTTCGGATATTGTGATGGGAACTGCTTGGGAGACTCCAGATACGAGCATAGCCGTTGGAGCGTAGTCCATGCAGCCACGAGTAGACGAGTCCGAATCAGTCGACATTGGAGCAGGTGGAGTAAAGAGTTCGCACGAGATGACGTTCCACTCCATTAACATCAGATATGCGATACGCACGCTGAGGACGTGTTCGGCTAGATATCTTCTACTGAGTGATGAAGATACCGAGTTCGTGATTTCGAGTCCGTGTGAGGGACTTCAGATCGACCGTAGCCGAGGACATTGCAGTGCGCAGATAGAGACGCGACGTCGAAATGGACGATGATACAGACAAGCGGGACAAGAAGTTCGTGCGAGATGCATACGAGCTGTTACTACTCCCCGTTAAGATTAAAGGTCGGATATGCATACAGAGGCGCAGGGATGCGACCAGCTTTCGAGTAGATGTTGTACTAAGGACGCAGATGTCCAGAGAGCGAGGAAAGATTAAGCCAGAGTACCAGCCTCCGTACAGTTTGGCTTAGGCGAGATCAGAAGAGACCTTGAGCAGGAATTCCTTCCAGTACACTGCTGCAATAAGATTTGCGCCAGGAGCTGATGTGTGATGTGCATTCAGAGGACCCGAGGTCGGTGCCAGAGATGTGCTGCTTTACGAGCGGTTGTGAGGATTGACCGAGAGATGACCAGAGAAGTGCCAAAACGGAATCGTTCCTGTTAGCACACCTGACCAGGCCGATGAGCCGATGGATTGCGAGATTGGTAATCTGATCGCACGCTTTTGGCGTGTCGGATGTTCAAAGTTCTAAAGTTATAACCGCGATCAGGACGGTGTCGCTTTGCAGCTAGCCGGTTGAGCACGGGTCGATCCACAGGGAGATGGTTGTATGTCCGTTCGAGTTTTAGACGAGTCAATAAAGAATGTGTATATGTTTGTTCAATTCTATCCTAAGTGTTATATGCAAGTATAAAGTTGTTAAGAAAAAGATACGAAAGTGTAAGCTAAGGAAATCCGCACTCAAAACCTTTGAGCCGAGTCTTGACCAATTGAAGCTAGAGCAATCGGCAACAACGTGGATTAGGGTAATTAAGCACGGTATTCGTGGAATACGGCTTATTGACCCTTGTCCGTCCGTTCTTGTTTCTTGCTTTCGCCTCCGGCCAAACCCAACGCAACCGGTCGCGGTTAGGAATCACCGTTACCTTGGTAGGGTAGGGTGCCTAACGGAGCGCTTGCGTAACGTTTGGGCGGAGTTCAAAGGAAAATAACGGGAAAAGGAAATGAGGAATGAAACCTTAACTTACAATATTGTATTTATTCTTAACAACAACAATTACAACCATTCACAAAACGAACCAAAAAGAGCAAAAGAAAAGATAAACAAAGAAAAGAAAAGATTACAAGCAAGTAATTAAAAGTGCATGGAATTTAAGTGCATGAAAGTAAAGCAAGTATTAAAGTGCAAGAAAGTAAATGAGCAAGAAATGAAACTAGGAACCATAGAACCCAAAACAAGACATGGGTTCAATAACCAAATCTTAAACTTGCAAGCTCAATTAAGAGGTTGTAAGATCAAGAAAAGACAAAGAACTCATGGAGAATGAAGCACAAAAGAGAGAACATTATTGATTCCAAAATGATACAACCCCTTGAGATCAATGACCAAAGCTTAAACTTGCAAGCTCATTTAAGAGATTGCAAGATCAAGTTAAGGTAGAGAGCTCAAAGGGGAAGCTAAGCAAAAGAATGATACAAAATAACGCTCATCTTCATTTAACATCTACTCAAAAGCTCTCACAACAATTTAATGGAGGAAAGATGATGAAGAAGAAGAAGTTAAACAAAAAACTAACAAAAAGTGGGCATAAGAATTGATCCCTTGGCTTGGCAAGTTCTGGGCTATTTATAGGCAGGAAACTGAAACCCTAGGGCCACATTCTGACCCTTCATGAAAAGACCCAACTACCCCTGAAATATTTTCATCTTATGAACCAATATGGCCGCGGTTCCGCGGCCTAAGCGTGCTTATGCCGCGGAACCGCGACCATTTAGGAGAGTTAGATCATACAATTTGGTGGGTTTCCCTGGTTTTCAGTACTCTTCAGTGTGGTATATGTTGTTTCTCAGAAGCTCTTCACAATATTTCCAGAATTTCAGCAGATCAAAAGGTGATGTGATGTGGATCTTTTGTCATGATTTTTCTTGAGCTCCGCGTAGACATGTTGGATCTGGTGTTGACATTGTGCTTTGTGCATGAAAATGACATCGATTTGCCATTTTGTCCCTTAAACTGGTGTGCGGCAACATACGGATAGAGAGCGAAGACCCGTGTTTTATCTGTAGTTGGCAGTAATCCGGAATTTGTCGTGCTTTTCCATGAATTTTACTGTTTAGAGCTGAGAACCTGTATCCTGCAATTAACCAGCAAACACGGCTCAAGAGTACCTACCGATAAGCAAACGAGCATAAGAATGGGCGGTAGTAAAAGCAATATTCTGGTGTGAACATAATCCACAGGAAAGATAAGGAACCAGAGGCAGAGAACGCCAGCCGCGAGCAAGAGGCAAGTAGATATCTTGCGCCGCTAGCATTGGATGTACCGACACCTTCTCGACTTCGAAGGAGGATATACCGACGGCGGTATTTATGATTTGTGATTTTGTGATTTGACTATCACGTATCCGTCACTTTGGGTTTCGGTATTTTGGGCGATCTATTTGCATGATTTAGCCTTGATGACTGAGTTCCATGATATTTGATTTTGTGCACCATGGTTGCACATACTGGGTATTTATACCTTGCGCATAGTTATTACTCTTGAGGTATTGATTGTGATTTCATGCCTATTTTATGCCGGTGATTTGATTTACGCTTCCATCATAGTTTTCATGTACTTTTAGTGTTTTGATTTGATTTGTGCACGCTGATGCACGCGGTTGTGAGATTTTCCATCGCGGTACACCTGATTTTGATTAAGCCGCATTGTATATCGTTTCGTGCCTTGGCTGCAACTGCTTATGACTTCATGGATTTCATACGGTTGATTTGATGTTGTGCATATGTTACGCACACGATTTGATTTTTCACTCGGTATAGCTTATATGTGCTTGTAGTGCATTGATATGTGTTTTGTGCACGCAGTTGCACACGTTTATGATTTCCTTTATACCTGGGTACACTTGGTGTCGCTGCTTACGCATTTGAGTTATTGCTTGGTATTTGTGCATGGGATGCACCAGTTCTATACTTCGTGCGTTTGTCGCACCAGTTTTATATTTCTTGCGTTTATCGCATCAGATTTATATTTCGTGCCTTTGTTGCACCGGATTTATATTTTGTGCACTGCGGTTGCACCTGACTTCGATTTGATGTCATTCGATATGTCGATTTTGACTCTGATATTGATGTTGATTCTTGCACTCCGTGCTTTTGACTGGACTTACGCATGTTCGGCGTTGCTATTGGATTTTGTGATTCCGTGCATGTTGAGTGCGCAGGGTTTAGATTTTCATTCGTGCACGATGGATGCACCGATTTTGATTTTCGCGCATGTTGGGCATATGTTTTGAGATACGATTTTGGTGCACACCAGATGCACTAAATCGAGATTCTTCGTGCATGTCAGATGCACCTGATTTGGCTGTCAGGCACACACGTTGCCTATGACAGATACTTCATGCACACCCGTTGCACCTAGATGTTGTTTTGTGCACCTGTATGGCACATATATGGATTTTGATTTCCGTGCGCACCAGACGCACAGGGTGGTGTTATGTGCATTTTTGGGATTTATTTCTTTTGGAGCAGTACATTTTTATGATATTTGATATTCGTTTTGTACTGAGCAGGACTAGTCAGAGGACAGTACCTGGATATATTTTGCATGCATTGATAGTTATCGAAGGGATTTCCAAAGAGCGAGCTATAGTCTCGGCATATATACCTACGTGTCCGATATGACACGAAACGTTTTAAAAACAAGGAAACCCTTCTAAATTGTTTTCAAAACGGCGGAACGTACATAGTAAACAAAAGATATATACATATATGGTTATTTTCTTATGAAAAACGTCCGCCACTGTGCAGTGTTATGCGCATCGCACATCGACTTAAAAATATTTGGCATGCATTTACATCAGCTATTCACATGTATAGATTGGATGTCTACATGTATAGTTCTGATCTATATCATATTGGTTTTGTATTGGATTTGACATTTGTGTCTTTACCATGACTCCGATGATTGCGGGATGCTTGACGGAGTTTTGCTTTTGAGTTATCTGCTCAGTACTCATAAGCATGCATTGCGCTATGATGTTTTATGTATTGATGATTCGGAGCCCCGGCGACTTGGAATTTGTATCGAAATATTTTAGTATTTGGGGGTTTAAATTTAAATTCGGGGACCGAATTTCTTTAAGGGGGGTAGATTGTAACGTTTCAAAATAATAAAATATTATTTTTGGGAATTTTTATAATTTAATATTATTTTAATGAATATTTTAATATTCCGGTATAATTAAATACAAATAAATGGGGAAAAATTATGGAAAATTCTAAAATAGGGTATTTTATGAAATTATACCAATTTAAAGTTTTTATGATTAATTATATGCTAATTTAGTGTTAATCGCGATTAAAAATCGCTAATTGGATTTTTAGCATTTTTGTGCAAAAATGTGCACATATCATTTTTCTTCCACACTTGTTACATGTTTTGGGGTATGGTTTCTTAGGGTTTGCCATTGTGTGAGAGAAAAGAAAAGAAAAGGGAAAAGTGAAGCATGATGATTATGAGAGAGAGAGAGGGTAGGTATAGGTCAACTTGCTTTTTGAAATACCTTACCCCTCCATCATTTCCCATCTCACTTTCTCTCTCCTTCTCCATGAGAGCTGCTGCTGCTCCAGCTCCCTCTTCTTCTTCCTCCTCCTTCAATTCCCCCAAAACACCATTAAAACAAACCCAAAACCCCAATTCCACTTCTCAAAACTTGTTCCCGGGCTCGCTAGCTACACATCGGACCAAGCAAGATAGGATTTTGAGGACCTTGAGCAACTCAAGAATTTTCTTGAGTTGCCAAAGGAGGTAATTTCTGCACCTATTAGAGTAGTATCTCATTTCTTGTGCATCCATACTAGTTTCATATCGATATGGTGTCGTTTGTGGACTTTGGAGAATTCTAGTTAGGGTTTAGGGTTAGACCTGAAATCAAAAGTGATATTGAGGCTTGTGGTGACCTTAGAACCCCTGGTGTGAAGATAGATTGAACCAAACTAGAGACTAGAACACAGAATACGAATTTATGAGACGATGTCGGGGAAAAACGGTGAATCTGTGATCGTATTTTGAAATCTGCTTTCACCCAGAGACCCCAAAAATGAAACTAAGTTTACAGTGAGATGTCCATGCACCATGGAACCACCACACCAAACCCTAGCCCCCAACTCCTATTCCAGGCCGCCAATTAATTCCTTCTGGCCGCAAATTGCGGCCAGAGCAGGAGGGAATTGCCTCGTTTTTGGTGCATGGCTCTATTTCCAGTAGTCTTGACCCTGGGTATGTGCAATTTTGTCTGGTTCCATCTAGGGTAAAATCTGGGTTGATTTTCCTATGTTGGCGCATGGTTTACGACTTATTTTCGCATGGATTTTGGTATTTGGTGATTTGTTCCTGTCGGGTGGCGTTTGGACGTCAACGACAAGTGGATATTGATCGTGTTTACATGCGAGACGATAGGTTTTTACCTATGCGAGTAGCGTGTGCTGTTTTGGTTTTCCGATGTGATTTTCATGTGCTTTAGCGTTTGTTATATACTTGTAGGTACCCTACGTGATGTTGAGGCGAAGAAGATGAAGATGGAGACATCGACACACGAGAAGCAAGGTGAGTAGATTTATATCTATGGGGAGAAGTCGGGTGGATGGCGTATAGCACCCCCGCAGTCCGTGGTGATGTATACGAATACGTATACACACATATATTTATTATGTGTTGTTAGGATTATTGATGGTGATAATGGAATTATTGATGATAAGGATGTATTGGTTTAGTATAGTGCGAAACCCTAGAGTAGTGGTTGCACTCACACATACACGTACACATATACTAACATACATTCTTTCATTTATCCGTGCGCATATGGAGGTGTGTATATCTACACATGGGTATGGGACTATGTGTTCATATACGGGATTGAGGATGATACGTGGGATTGAGATGAGTCGATGAGGTTTGATTGAGGCCGTGAGATTCGGTGATATGACAGAGTTCGTATTTGAGATGTGATATGATGGTAGTGATACCTGTTATGTGATGGGATAATGTGATATTGACTCAGATTTAGGTGGTTTTCATACCCCTCCCGATTGACTTGATTGTTGGGTCCGTAGTTCGCATAGTAGGCGTTAGACTAGACCCGAGTCATACCTATTTCAAAAACTAACGATTCAGGGACATTTTAAAGATAGGCAAAAAGGGATTCTACGGATATTTTCAAACGACACATCTTTTCTTAAAACACCGTAGCCTTTATTTTACCAAAAACCCTGATTCGTCTTATTTCAAAAGGCAAGGCTGCATGATATATTTATTGAGATAGAGTCTGTACTGTTGCGTTGATTATTCGATTCCGTATACTCATGCTATTTGCATTGCATTGCTTGTGTTTATTGATATATTACAGTCATGCTGCTAGGACACCAGTACCATTATCGATGATGCGTATGTTCCACGTACACTTGTTTGCCGGCTCACACACTTCATCATCGATAATTGCCATATCACTACACTGTAGTACTGTTGCATTCAGGATATGATTCTTGCATGACAGACTGATGTGCTTACATTTCTTTTACATGTCACATACATCATGATTTCTGATTACGCATTGAGAGTTGCTGTTCCATGATATTTCTGGATTTTGGGAACCGTAGGTATTTCAAACGAGAATATGTCATTGCTTTAAAAACCCGGTTACCCTTGATATGATATTTCAGTGCGTCCACCATGTGTTTTCTCGGTGCTGAGAGCGACATGTGAAACCCGATTCGAGGAGTGGACGAGCCGATTGCGGGTACATGGTGGACCCGGTATGGTTCCCCTCGGCAAGATGATCGAAGGATTTTGCCGATTGAGCCTGGAGGTGGGCGAGTACCTATCGGTGATTGGTTGGACCTGGCGGTTATCCGGAGGATACCGACCAGAGTCGATAGATGGATATAGGCATATTGCTGGGGCTGAGGGCCGATTCCGCAGACGGAGCCCGATATATGAGGATTTACGTGCCGATGCTGGGCACAGTTTTCATGATGTTTTCGAGTGTCGATGCTGGACACTCCGGTTCCATGATTTTGACGTGTCGCGAGGGACACAGGTGGTTTATATCCTTATATTTCCATGCATACGTTGATGATATTTACATGCATGATGGTTATTGTCATTGGGTGACGAGTGGACGGGATCCACGTACATGCAGATTTGATTACATTGATCATACCTCACATTTATGATATGCTATTACCTGAGGCACTGGCACGAGCACTTGGCACTACACTCATGTATAGAGATTACATTGCCAGTTTAGCATGCTTCAGACTTATTCATATTGAGGTTTATTTATATCTGATCGTATTGACCTAGGATGGGTCATACATTCGATCTCTGCTTGTAGATATTTTCTATTCACGAGTTGGCAACTCACCCCCGTTGTGCCACAGTTCTTGCAGGTTTTTGCCGTACAGATTCTATAGCGGCATTTCTGGCACACTGCTTCCATATGGGTGACTTGCTTGGGTAGGTGGGTTCTTTTGTATCAGAACCGCCATTGTTCCTGTATTACTCATTGTATCTAGAAATTTCATCAACCAAAACTTGTATATTGTTTCAGACTTAGAGACAGTGATGTATTATTTCGACCTTAGAGTCGCGCTTGTAGTATTATGGTTTTCTGGCTATTTTGAGTTTCTTTTTGGGTTTGATCCTCGCCCTTTGGCGTTGTATATTATTATTGCTTGCGTGGTTGTGACCGTCGATTGACGAAGAGCTAGCTCCCGCTTAGGGATGCCTTTTATCATTTCATATACATTATTCTTGTTGTACCCCGTTTGGGGCCAGTTTTTACAAAGGAAACTCTGCCGAAATTTACAGAAAAGACTACACATTTTTAAAATGCATTTCGGCTGAGTTATTTGAAAACTTTGATTTCAAACATGCTTTCTTATTTATTAAAAACTAGTTCCTTTATTTACTCCTTAAATGGTTTTAGATTTCTGAGCTTTTGGCTTACTTGGATCAGATGGAGTCCTATAGACTTCATAGGATTCAAGGGCCAGTCACGTGCTCTTTCGGGTCGTGACAACTTGGCATCTTCGGAGAGGTGGACGGATAGCACCAATTAGCATCTGCCCTGAATTTCAGGCAAGACGAACCTGCGAGGTCGCGTCTCTGTGTTCGGAGGGGAACGGATTCTGGCACGCCCGGTAGGACCTTTTCCTCTTTCCACTCCACACTTCGTGTGTCGTGTTCGCGAACCAATCGCGGTTTGCTAATGGTTGCTCTTGGGTTTCGAGATACTAAGATTTGGCGTCTTGCTTGGTGCAGAAAGCAAAGGATCAATGGCGTTCACCTGCTCAAAGTGTTCCACATGCAGCTGCAACCCACGCCCTGCCTCAACTGGGGGCATAACCTACGGGCCCCAAGCGGCTTCCCTGTTCACGATGCCCGTGGAACAGGTCACTCAAGCCACTACAGGGTTGTTTTTCGGGACCATGCTCCTGCCAACAAGCTTCAGCACCCCTGTGCCCTTACCAGAAGCTCCCAAAAAGTCGGTCTTCGATCGACTTATAGCTACTGCGGCCCCTCTCAACGGGTCGTCCAACATCGGCGCCTCGGTCTTCTCTAGATTGGACCAAAATTCCTATGGGCCCACAATAAAGCCTGCGATCCTAGAGAAGGTTATTCCGAAGAGAGTAACCAACCCTGCTTCTAAAGTCGTCAAGGCGGCTTCTCCTGCCAAGGGGTCGGTCTTTACAAGACTGGTCGTCCCAACTCCCGCTCCTGCCACTCAAAGAACATCAGTCTTTAACAGGCTGACACCAGCAACAGCCCCTCACCTGAACAGGGTGCAAGACAAGGCCATCCCCGTCACCGAGCCAACTCCATCAGCTCGACATGCTCGACGCCGCCACTGGCGCCGGGTGAGGAAGGCCGGAGGAAACTCCCATTCTGGGCTAACTCCACCAGCCCCAACGGTGGAAATCAATGCTGCTGTTCCAACCGGGAACAACTTCGAGCTGCTAAATAAGGTGCGTAGGAATTATCCTACTGCCGTACTGAAAAGATCTCCTCCTCCGGTGGAGAATGTTGCGGAAACAAAGCCAGAACAGTCCCCTCAGCGGCTGTCCTCCAAGATCTACAAAGTCTGGCGGCAGGTCCGGAACTCAGTGGTTGATCAAGACTACCCTCGCCGACAGAAAAGGGCGAAGGTTCAACAAGAATAAAGCTATCTTGCCAAGCCATGAAAAGCCATCTGGGTGCCCACCGCGACGGCCCCCTCAACTTCGACCACTCATAAGAAAAGAAGGCCGGAGAAGATCCCTGTGCCCGCGACAAATGTCAAAGGCACTGAACCCAAACGCCCTAAGTCTGGGGGCATGATGGTCCATACTATTTACATGGCACCCGGAAAGGAAGATAGCCGCGCTTCTACGGGCCACCGACCACTCACCCGATCCATTACAAGAGCCCAGGAACAGCAGCAGCAGAAGCTCCAGGAGATGCTGACTGCAATGGCCGCACTCACCGGGCCAAAAGAAAGCCCAGAGGCGTCATCGGAACAACGTCGCGAACACGAAACCGATGCTGAATTCCTTCGGAGAATGCTCGAAAAGAAGGATAAGGAGGCTGCGGAACAAGCAGCCAATATAAAGCAAATGGCTCTTTTGTTCCAAGACATGGTGGGTATGATGATCCAGCAGGACCCTGCAGCTGAAGATCCTCCGATTATCCTCGAAGATGACAGAGGAGAGACATCGAATTCTCTACCGGCTCTGTCAACAGCCAATGAGGAAACAATCTCTAAAGCTGCCCTGGATGACTATATTGCTCAGCAAATAAGAGTTCACCAGGAAAATGAGGCAGCTGGCCAAATTGTTAAAACAGGGCGACCGTATCCAGGCTGGTATGATCAGATAAAGTACCCGCCGGGCTACACGATCCCGAAATTCCATGTCTACAAGGGGATAGGCAATCCCCATCAACATGTCGCCCAGTTCAGGGCTCTTTGTGGCAACACCGGCGACGATGATAAGCTCTTGCTTCGCCAATTCGTCGGCAGCTTATCGGAGACGGCGTTTGAGTGGTACTCCGAGCTTCCAAACGACTCCGTCAAAACTTTCGCAGAGATGGAGTTGCTATTCACCCAGCGATTCGTGAGCGCCAGCGAACGCACCCCAATAATGGCGTTGATCAATGCAAGGGTGAAGTCGGGCGAAACTTGGGTTCAATACGCAATCCGATGGCGGAACCTGTGGTCGAAGTGCAAACAACGCATCGAAGAAGCATCAGCGGTGGGCATGTTCGTGGGCACCCTAAACCCTCATGCAACTATTTCACAGTTCATGATGTTCTTTAAACCGACCACGTTCCAGGCTTTAATCGATAAGCTAGCCCAGATGGATCAAATGGGTCACATACCGTCTCCCCCGAAGCCGGAACCGCGGAACGATAAGGGTAAAGGGAAGGCGACCTTCGTTGCGAACACCCAACAGCAGCCCGGTGCCCCAAAGGTAGCGGATCAACTGGAGGAGAGACGGCGCTATTACAATGAGAAAATGAAGCGTCCTTACTCATTCCCACGGGACAAAATGAAGAGGTTGTTCAAGCTGGCTATGCGCAACAGGCTTATCAATTTGCCGAATCCAAGGCGATCACCGCAACCCAACGAAGTGAATAATCCCAATTATTGCCCTTACCACCAAACGGTAAGTCACCCGATCGAGGATTGCTTCGTCTTTAAGGGATGGATCGAGGATCAGTACCTACAAGGCAAGTTTGCGTTGTCTGAGAAGTGGAAAGTAAACCCACCACAACCGCACACTCCTAAGAAGACGGATACACCGGGGGCAACATGCTCTTTCGTTGAAGAAGCTCCATGGGAAGTGGCCCTTTCGGCCAAAACCAAAAGGATGTTGAATGATCTCCAGACATGCCCGGCGATCAGGTGGAAAAATCCGCTGGAACCCCAGATCATCGAAGGGATGCTGAAGCCGCGCCCAACTCCAAAGATTGGTGGTGATAGACAAAGCACTCACACCCAGCCGTCAAAATCTTCAAAGAAGAAGAAGAAGAGATCCAAAAAGCCCGTGAAGCCTGGCGACAAGCGCACGGACCTGCAGAAACAGATCGACACGCTGGAGAAGTATAATCAGAAGGCGCGGACTCCCATCACGCTCCAAGAGTTCCTCAGCCACGTCCTTGCAGACGGAGATGATGGAGAAGAATCGTCGGACGAATCTAAGGATTACGTAGCAAGTTTCCATATGATCTCTCATTCATCGCTAGACAATGAAGAGGCTACTTGCACAAAGAAACTGGGGGCAGAGCCTGAACCGGAACTTCTGGGGCCGTCAGACGAAATGATCGACGCATTCCTAAACGAAACTCTCCTGAAAAGTAAAGCTGATCGAGAGCGCGAGGTGGCCATATTTGAAAGAGCCAAACGCCATCGACTAGATGAAAGAGTCGAGACACTTCCACCGAATCAAAGAACATCCGTCGCGGATAAAAACAAGTTCAAGACGAGGAAAATGTTTGCTAAAGCCATATCAATGGGAATGAAGCTACCACACTCCGAAGGAAACACTCCCGGTGAAGCAGAGATGCATCCTAGCTACTGCTCATATCATCGAAAGATTTCGCATCCCACCGAGGAATGCGACGCTTTTAAAATATGGTGGCAAGGGTATGTTACTCACCGGCAACATTTCAAGCGGATGAAACGCAAGACTCGTCAGGAGCAAAGAAATGCGACTGAGGAGCATAAAAGAAATACTGGTAACTGCCGCAGGGTCAACACCGGGGGATTGCAGGTTCTCACCTTCGGGAGCGACTCTGATGAGGAAATGACTCTTGGCCCTCTCTTTAAAGAATCTACCTTGGGGAAAGAGGAAGAACCGAAAGCCTGTGAAAATATTCAGCTGCGCAACCGCACGATTCCAGAAAAGAATCTCGGACCTATAAGTAGAAAAGATAAGGGAAAAGAAAAGGTCTCCGAGGATATCGCCCTGGATGACCAAGTCATGAAAGAGCTGACTGCTAAGGACCCGCCAAAGAAGAACATGGTGGACTACAACGTTCTGGCACACTTGAGGAAGTTACCTTCGTAGCTCAGCATTCTCGACACCCTTTTACTATCCAAAGAAGCGAGAGATTCATTGATCAAGGCGCTACAAGAGCCAGAGCAATTCCAAGCTTTTCTTGCCGAAGAAAAGATGAAGGACGAGCTGGAAGAAGTACACACAGCCGATATCACCTTCGGCGATGAAGATCTCCTCCTTGGGACGTGCGAGCACAACCGTCCCCTCTATGTCTCAGGGTACTGCCACGATATGAAGATAGGCAAAATCCTGGTCGACAATGGGTCTTCCGTCAATCTCCTCAACGTGCGAGTGTTGAAGGAAATCTGCATGAGCATCCAGCATCTCGCTCGTGATAAAATCACCATCTCTGGTTTTGACTCCCAGTCATCGTGGACTCTCGGGTCTGTGATATTGACGTTACGATTCGGGCTGCTCGTCACAGACATTAAATTTCATGTCATTGACGCCAAGACATGCTATAACGCTTTGCTCGGCCTTCCTTGGTTACACGAGTACAACATTATCCCTTCTACACAACATCAGTGTATGAAATACTTTAAGGATGGTCTCGAGTATACCGTAACAGGAGAGCTAAACCCATTCTCCGTAAACGAAGTCCGCAAGTATGAAGATGCAAAATATTTCTTGCCAGATTTCGAGGACACGGTGAGATGTCGCAAGCCGGAGAACAAAGCTATCACCACCATTCCGGTCTTTGGGAATGATATGGAAGAAGAGGAAGAGATAGTTTATTCAGGTCCAACCCAGCACAACAAGCCAGGACCGTCCGCTCCTATGTTGATCTTTGGCAGTGACTCGAAGGATGAGGTCCATGCTATATTCTCCGCTCGGTCTTCAATACAAACATCCGCTGATGAAGAGCAAAGTTTGCAGGTTGCCATGGTTCCGCCCAAACATCATAAAGAACTGGACGCGCTTGACACCTATAGTGTAGAAGAGCTGCAGACGTTCTATGTCCCTCCCAGGCGAGAAGGCGATCCTATTCTACCGCTCCGGGGAAACTAAAGTGGAAAAAGAAATCTGGCACGGCGCGTATTCTACACTTGACAGGCTCCAACCCATCCGTTTGCCTAGATATTATACAGAAGGCTTGAAAAGGCTGTTGAAGCGCCAAGGGATACCCTTCAAACAGACCGCTCGAAAAGCTAAGTTCTATGACAGGGTCTGGAACGTTCCCGGAACTCAGCGCAAGTTGCCCAACGGGAGAATGGAAGCGATCGGGCTTGGATACGTTCGGTCCAAAAAACGGGAGCTACTCCGCGACTGCTATGTCGTACATGACTTTGATGAAGAAGAAGATGCTCAATGGGAGAATGCTAACCCTGAACCAGAAAGAGCCCCCGACATGAAAATGCGCTGTCCGTCGTTCGAAGAACAAACGGACAAGCTTATAAGGGAAGCTGGTCAAAAAGTTCGAGACGACCATAATCGCGAAATGGCCATCTACGAGAAAGCCAGGACGCAACATAAACTTCAACAGGATACGAAAGATGAAAATGCCCCTCCCCATCAACCTGTTGTGCAAAAGGCCCGACGCAGGGGCAGAAACAAGTCAAAGAGGGGAAAAGGAGTTCGACAGCGACAAAGCGGGACCAAGAAGCCACGCGATCGGAATCGAGCGGTCCGGATTTGTCCCTTATGAAGAAGATGAGTCAAGCATACTCTTTTCCTCAAGACAAGATAAAGAAGATACTTGATCTTGCCATAAGACATCAAATGCTTACACTCCCGGAGTCCAAGCACCCCGAGCAAGCCAACAAGATCTTTCACCCAGACTATTGTTCTTATCACCAAGCGATAGGACATCCTATTGAAGACTGCTTCACCTTCAAGAACTGGGTCGAAGATCAATATCGACAGGGCATATTCGCTCTATCCAGCAGCTGGAGGGTAACCCCACCGCAGAAGCATGAACCAAAAGCCGCGCATACCGCGAGAGTAGAACCGGATCAACATCGGTCGTGGAAGCGAGCTCGTACTTGTCATATGATAACACTATCAAAAGAAGAGCCTGAGGATAGGGGTGACCTCCCCTGGTGCTTCGAAAACAATGATGACGAGGTGATCTCAGAGTTTCCACCGGCGCCAAAAGAGCTGGAAGATGGAATACATACCACTGCAGATAACCTCAAGAAAATTGATTTGGGGACGACAAGTGACCCGCGACCGACATTCGTCAGTGAGCTGCTGTAGCATTTTGAAAATTTAGAAATAAATAAAATGAATTAATTTAATAATAAAATGATAAATCACAA
Source organism: Agapanthus africanus (assembly GCA_030015575.1). Lineage (NCBI taxonomy): Eukaryota > Viridiplantae > Streptophyta > Magnoliopsida > Asparagales > Amaryllidaceae > Agapanthus > Agapanthus africanus. The sequence goes on from JASDDO010000016.1 coordinate 23,886,846, forward strand.
AGTTATTAAAAACAATTAAGTCAATTTCATGAGTTGTATGTAAAACAATTTAAATTAAAAATTTTAGTATGCAACATAAATAAGTTATAAGGGTTTTAGTGACAATTTTAGCTTCATTTTCATAAAATAAGTGTTTTATAATAAACTAAGTTGTGAAGGGTTTTTAGGTAAAGTTTAGGATTTTTGTGCAAATGGAAAATTGTTAGGGGTGTAAATGAAAAAATGATAGAAAAAATTTAGCTCAGAATTTAATTGTAAATTAAAACAAAATTAAAGGATAATACAAGCACACCTCTTGCTTGCATGCACACACTCATCTCACACCTCCTCCTTGTATGAAATGAGCACTCTTCAACTCTTGATACCTCCTTCTACCACCTCACCCTTCCTTCTTCTCATATATAGGATATGTTCAGATCATAGTTAATTAAGAATTCTGAAAATTTCTGAAATCAAAAAAATAAATAAAGAGAAATAGAAAGAACAAGAGGAAGAAGAAGATAAAAGAAGCTATGTTCTAGGTTTTTCTTCACCATCAAGATAGGAGGGGCTTAGCATCTTGGAGGGGTTATTCCAACAACTTTTTGGAGGGTAAAATTCCTAAACACAGTAGGAGATTTAAGTTCTGAAGCTTAGTTTAAATTGAAATATACAATGTCCTATAAATTCGTATTTTTGTCCAAACTAAGCTCTGTGTAAATCTGCTTTTGTTTGGAAGATAATAAACTTAACAAAACAATGCTAAAATGATGTATGGAACACCTAGAGAAAACCATAGGATCACGAACCAGAGGGCTCGAAATTGGGCCGGCGACCAAAAGGGGAAATCCGGCGTCGCCGGTTTTGTAGGTAGCTAGGGTGTTTTGGATGGTTGGGTGTATTTCAGTGTATCATTTTGGCCATATTGGTGTTATTTAATCAAATTAGTTTCACTGCAGATAGAATCTGGAAGCGTATATCGGAAAGGATATCTTAAAACGCAAAATACGACACGGTTAAAACGCATTGCGATTTAAATTCTATAACGATGCAGGTTAGGGTTAAAATCCAGTAAGGTTAAGTGTCTAATAGCTGGATATAGTCGTATATAATATAACTACTACGTGGGAACGTGTGTTTTTCATTTCCGTCATGTCGGAGTAGCCGTTGACTTATATAAATTAATTTGTGATATTAGATTCGAATACGGGGTTTTCGGAGGCAGCGAGGAAAGGGAAAGGATTGGCAATCCCTGAATAGATTCGACATTTTCCGGTGAGTAGACTAAACATCTACCGAGGAATTTTGTAAAGATGGCGTTTTACGCCCGTAGTTTTATTAGACTTAATGCTTTGTTTTTGTTATGCCAAATTAACAATATGCATTCACCATGCATATAAATAATTGCTTAGTTGCTAGAACACTACACAAGTATCGACGAGTCATGTCACGTGCACATCTTATATGTTACACACACCTCGTCGATATTACCATGTCACTTGTACACTTAGCAACATTCTTGTTAAAATGATTCATATAGTATCTTACACACCAATAATAGTAGTAAATTGCATCATTAATATCATGTTTAGTATCTGCGTATTTTATGTTGATATAAGAGGTAAATGTATTATTGAGGATTTATGGTTTTGATTTTTGAATACTATTACATAAATCCAGTGATTTTCATGATTGATGTGTCATGTCCACCATGAGATGTTTTATGATTTGGTTTCATTCCGGACCGAGTGGGGAAGATATACGGTCGCGGATTTTACGTTATCCATACTGAGTGTGGGAGATATACAATTGGATACATGGTGGACCCAGTCGAGACCGAGGAGCAAGATAGCCGCATTGAGACGGGGGAGCCTAGCGAGGTTGCTCGATACAGGAGATAGTGGTAAAAATACGGCGTATATCTAGATGATAGCGACCGGTATTGTTGATTTCAGGATCATTCGAGGAATGATGCCTGTGAGAAATGGAAGTTTTGTGTCGATGATGGACACGGGGAAATGAATTTTATTGGGAATAAATGATGAGATTTCAGTTGGACTATGAGATTCGTATTATAGATTCTTGATTTTCACACATAATCATACACTGTACTTGTTCACATTTCAGTTAGTATGATCGTCATATTTACATTATTAACCGTTATATGTTAGTTATATTCACTGAGTTGGCAACTCACCCCCGTTGTGCCACAGTTCCTTGCAGGGGTAGAGTGGACGGTTAACTGCGGTGCAGATCTACTCTTTCCGCTTTTATCGCATCTTTTACTAGGTGGGTTACATATGTAGTAACCTTCTCTTTTGGGTATTGTACATTGTATCTAGCAAATCTCCATCAAACCTGTATTTTGACTAGAGTGAGAGATGATATGTATATTATTTGACAGTTGAGATCGTTTAGTTCTATAAATTGTTATCTCTTTTCTTTATGTCTGGGATTCGTATTGATGTCCTATATACTGATATTTTATTTTCCGCTGTTAATATTGTTGATCCCAACTAGGGATGCAACCAAACTTAACACCTTATACTGGTTTAATATTTTAATTTCATAACATGTGATTTTTACTTAAAAACTAAATTTTCTATATAAAGGATTCCGCAAAAAGGATTTTGATCTTGGTTTTTGGCTTACTTGGACCGTGTGCATTTCTTTAGATATGATACAATCTAAGTGCCGGTCACATCCAAACTTTGGGTCGTGACAGCTGCTATCTAAAGAAAGGGTGGCTGCGCTAAAAGACGTGCTTATGCAGCATAGAGATTGCTTCGCATGGAACTATTCCGAAATGCCAGGATTAGATCCAGAGATTGCGGTCCACAAATTGGCGATATCCCCGGATGTTAAGCCAATCAAACAAGCACCGAGAAGAATGCGGCTCGAGCTTGAGATGAGCATCAACGCCGAGGTCAAGAAGCTGATCGACTCTGGCTTCATACAAGAGGTTCAGTATCCTGACTGGATCGCCAACATCGTTCCGGTGATGAAGAAAAATGGGACAGTGCGCATCTGCGTAGACTTTCGGGATCTCAATAAATCTTTCCCGAAGGACAACTTCCCAGTACCGGTCACCGAGCTGATGATAGATAACACGTCCGCTCACGAAGTCTTCTCCTTCATGGACGGTTCATCAGGATATAATCAGATAAAGATGCATCCCGAAGACCAGAAGCACACCGCTTTCCGGACCCCTTTGGGTATATTCTGCTACAAGGTGATGCCCTTCGGTCTAAAGAACGCCGGTGCCACCTATCAGAGGGCCATGGCGAAGATCTTCGATGACCTCATACATGAAATCGTCGAATGCTATATCGACGACCTCATGGTGAAAAGCAAATCATACGAGGAACACCTCGAATATCTAAAGATCGTATTTCAACGCCTTCGGCAATACAACTTGAAGATGAACCCTCTCAAATGTGCGTTCGGGGTGTCCTCAGGTAAATTCCTGGGATTTATCTTCCGACACCGAGGTATCGAGATAGATCCGTCAAAGATCAAGGAGATCATGGAGATGTCTCCGCCAATGACTCTTAAACAATTGCGGTCTCTCCAAGGGAAGCTCGCGTATATCCGGCGATTTATAGCCAATCTCTCTGGCAAGTGCCGTCCTTATAGTCACCTGATGAAGAAGGGAACCCCGTTCATCTGGGATCACAAATGCCAAGGCGCGCTGGACAAAATCAAGCAGTATCTGCAGAACCCGCCAGTGCTGGCCACTCCAGTCAAGGGAAAGCCCCTTATTCTTTATACAACAGCCCTCGAAGGTTCCTTAGGCACATTATGGGCATAAGAGAACGACCAAGGGAAAGAAAGAGCTCTCTATTACTTGAGTCGAGTTCTCCTGGGGGCAAAAAGCAATTACTCTCCCATCGAAAAACACTGCCTAGCATTGATCTTCGCGATAACGAAGCTCTGGCACTATGCATTGGCGCATGAAGTCCGCCTCATATCGAAGGTGGAACCTCTCAAATACTTGATGTCGAAGGCCATATTGACAGGGCGGCTCGCTAAATGAGCCCTGCTCTTGATGGAGTTCTCAATAACTTATCAGCCTCTTAAGGCAGTGAAAGGCCAGGCCATCGCCGACTTCCTCGCTGAACATCCGATACCGGCCGATTCCCCTTTGAATTGCGAACTGCCAGACGAACATGCGTTTGATGCATTCGACGGTGGTGGTATCCGGTGGGAAATTTATTACGTCTTCCATGAAGAAGCGCAAACAGAACATGCCTATAATCAAATCAGGGGTAGGCCTCATCTTCGTGACCCTACAAGGAGGGATAATGCGCTTCGCTTTCTCTTTAACAGAGCCGAGGACAAACAATGAAGCCGAGTATGAAGCTTTGATAGCAAGTCTCGAGATCGCTATCGACATGGAAATTGAAAACCTTCTCATATACGGAGACTCCTAGCTGGTCGTCAGTCAAGTAAACGGCGACTATCAAACGTGCAAACCGGAACTGGTGAAGTACGACGAGAGAGTACAGCAGCTGCTGACCCAAATACCTTCCTACATCTTGGAAAGCATACCGTGTGCGGAAAATAGCAAAGCGGATGCACTAGCTAAGCTCGCTAAAGAACTAGCCGACGAGAACCTCGATGACGTGAAGATCGTTATGCAAAGCCGTCGGGTTCTTGCACCGGCAGAAATATCCCCGGAGTCGTCCGAAGAAAAAGGAGCGACTAAGCAAATGGCTATGCAAATAAAAGACTAAGAAAAGGTTGAAGATTGGAGAGAAGTCTTTATAGACTACTTCAAATCCCGTCGAACGCCTGAAGATGCGTCCTCAAAACATCAGCTCATGAAGCGAGCCCTATCTTTCGCCTTCGTCAATGATACTTTGCACAAGAGGTCGTTTGATTCTCTGTGGTTGAGATGCCTGGGACCTGAAGAGGCGAAAAGAGTCGTCCAAGAAGTTCATGACGGACTCTGCGGTTCTCACCAAGCAGGCCCGAAGATGAAGTTGAAGATCAAACGGATGGGTTATTATTGGCCCACGATGATCTAGGACTGCCTCGAGTATGCGAAGCAACGCCACTCATGCCAGATTCATGGGGACTTTATCCATCAGCATCCAAATCCACTACATCCAACAGTGGCTAGCTGGCCGTTCGAAATGTGGGGAACTGACATAATAGGCCCCATCGAACCGGCATCGTCCAGAGGACATCGTTTCATTTTGGCGACAACTGATTACTTCTCCAAATGGGCAGAAGCAGTACCGCTGAGGGAAGTGAAGACGGAGAATATCCTCCACTTCTTCAAGACGCATGTTATTTATCGGTTTGGAACTCCGCGACAGATCATCTCCGATAATGGGCCAGCCTACAGAAGCCACAAGATCAGCCGCTTCGCATAACAGCACAACATAGACTGGAGATACTCCTCAGTTTATAATCCCCGAGCTAACGGTCTAGCTGAGGCTTTCAACAAAACTTTAACAAAGATCGTGAAGAAGACGGTGTCTCAAAATAAGAAGGACTGGCACGAGAGACTGCATGAAGCTCTCTGGGCGTATCGAACTACGTTCAAAATGGCCACGAACACAACGCCGTACGCGTTGGTATTCGGTATAGAAGCGGTACTCCCCCTCGAGATAGAGTTACCCTCTCTACGAGTGGCAGTCCATTATGAGCTAACGGACGAAGAGAATGCCCACCTTCGGCTTGAGGAGCTCGATGCCCTTGACGAAACCCGGCTCATAGCGCAACAAAATCTAGAGGCTTATAAAGCAAAGATGACGCGCTCATATGAAAGATTGACTAGACCGAGGACATTCCGCCAAGGCGAACTCGTACTAGTGGTCAAAAGACCTATGGTCCCCAATCGTGCCAAGCGGGGAAAATTCGAGCCAAATTATGAAGGCCCGTACATCATAGACAAAGTCTACCAAGGTGGAGCCTATCTACTCATGGACATGCATGGTGAAAGACCTTTCAGGCCAATAAACGGTCGATTCCTGAAGAAGTACTACGCTTGACGAGTCACGGCCTAGGTCAATGATAGATGACGACGACTATGTCCGCTCGCTGTCTTCCTAAGCCCAAACTCTACAAGTAGTAACCGACTTACTTTACAACGGACCGAAATGTTCTTAAACTAACGACGGACCGAAACGTACTTAAACTAACAGCGAACCGAAACGTCCTTAAACTAACAACGGACCACCATGTCCTAAAACTAGCTGTTGACCTAGATGTCGAAAAACTACGGCGGATTGCAGCATCCCAAAGCTGATACAAAAAAAAAGAATATAAAAAAAAAGAAAACGGTATGTCCATAAGCAAAATGGGCACGGATGAAAATCCGAAAGGGCTCCGTGAGTAAAAACAGCAGGGCTACCGGCGAGTCTTGTGAAAACCCGAAAGGGCACAACCTCGTTCAAAAAAAAAAGGAGAGAAAAAGAATAAGAAAAAAACAAAAAAAAATGGTATGTCCATAAGCAAGGTGGGCACGGATGAAAACCCGAAAGGGCTCCGTGAGTAAAAACAGCAGGGCTACCGGCGAGTGTTTGTGAAAACCTGAAAGGGCGCAACCTCGTTAAAAGACACTTGCAAGGTCCTCTCGACCTTGTGAGGAGAAATCACCCACGTGAGATCTTTACGACTCACAAGGGAACAACACACTTAGGGATCCCCACGATTCCTAGGAAGAAATTACACTTGCGAGATCCTCACGACTCGTAAGGAGAATCCTCTTATGAGACCCTCACGGCTCATAAGATTTAAAAGTCTTAAGCTACAGAGACCTGAACCTGTTCTTAAGCAACCCCCACAACCTCCGATACCGCCCTACAAGCGGCTCAATACTGACCCTTGTATACAATTCACGGGCGCAAATAAACATTTCCCTAACGAAGTCCCACCCGTGACTAGGGATATGTTCGCACGGTGAACAACCCTTGTAAGTCCTCTTGACTTATAAGGAGAAAACACTCTGGTAAGATCCTTACGACTTATAAGAGATCATACACTTGGGAATCCTCACGACTCCTAAGGAGAAAACACACCTACGGGATCCTCACAACTCGTAGGGAGAAATACCTTCATGAGACCCTTACGGCTCATGAAGTCAAAAGCCTTAGTTGACAGGATCTTAACCCCGTTTACTAAGCCACCTTTGTCCGACATCGACAGAGGCAAATGATGATTCCCTCCTGGAAATATCCCAGTTGTAGCGGTGCTGATGCCGAAATCGGTGTCTAATCCCAAGCTTGCAGCAGAAAGCCAGCAGGCCATACATGCATATGAAATAGCCGAAATGATGGGGCGACTTGCGACAAAATCAACAAGTAAAAATGTATGCATGAGAAATAGCCAAAATGATTGGGCAAATCGCAATAAAAAGCAGCGAGTAAAAATAAAACAAATAGCCGAAATGATTGGGCACCGCGAAAAATAGCCGAAATGATTGGGCAATCGAGACCTTCGCGATATAAAAAGCTGAAATGATAGAGCATCGCGGAAAGAAATAAAATAAAAATAAAAGTGAAATATATGCCCTACAGGTGATATTACACTAATCCATGTATACAATCCAGGGGCGCAAGCATAGAAGGAATCACACTCCTCCCCGGGTTTCATCAGAAGAAGAGGCTAAACCTCGATGGTTCTCAGACAGCCTGGAGAGCATCTCAACATTCGTCTCAGCAGACACAACATCAAGCAAAGCGGAACAGCGGCAACTCCCAGTTCCATGACTCGGCGGTATACAGATAACCGAGAGCCAAATCCCAACTCCCTGAAATGCGGATATAATCAACAAAATTCCTGGTCACGTGGAACGCGGATAACGTCACTTCTGACCCCGTGGAAAACATCTAGAGTGGATCCTGGTCCTCGCAGAGCACGGCAGTGAACCCGTGTGAAGCATCCAGAGTGGAGCCTAGTCCTCGCCGAACACGGCAGTGAACCCGTGGGAAGCATCTAGAGCAAAATTCCTGGTCGCGTGGAACGCGGATTATGTCACTTCTGACCCCGTGGAAAACGTCCAGAGCGGATCCTGGTCCTCGCAGAGCACGGCAGTGAACCCGTATGAAGCATCCAGAGCGGAGCCTAGTCCTCGCCGAACACGACAGTGAACCCGTGGGAAGCATCTAGAGCAAAATTCCTGGTCACGTGGAACGCGGATTATTTCACTTCTGACCCCATGGAAAACATCCAGAGCGGATCCTGGTCCTCGCAGAGCACGGCAGTGAACCCGTGTGAAGCATCCAGAGCGGAGCCTAGTCCTTGCCGAACACGGCAGTGAACCCGTAGGAAGCATCTAGAGAAAAATTCCTGGTTACGTGGAACGCGGATAATGTCACTTCTGACCCCGTGGAAAACGTCCAGAGCGGATCCTGGTCCTCGCAGAACACGACAGTGAATCCGTGTGAAGCATCCAGAGCGGAGCCTAGTCCTCGCCGAACACGGCAGTGAACCCGTGGGAAGCATCTAGAGCAAAATTCCTGGTCACGTGGAATGCGGATTATGTCACTTCTGACCCCGTGGAAAACGTCCAGAGCGGATCCTGGTCCTCGCAGAGCACGGCAGTGAACCCGTGGGAAGCATCTAGAGCAAAATTCCTGGTTACGTGGAATGCGGATAACGTCACTTCTGACCCCGTGTGAAGCATCCAGAGCGGAGCCTGGTCCTCGCCAAACACGGCAGTGAAACCGTGGGAAGCATCCAGAGCAAACATCGGACTGTGGAGTCCTTAAATCCACGGACTATGATGTCCTTAACCTTGACCGCGATGTCTTAAAACTAACGTCGGACTGTGAGGTCCTTAAACTCACGGACTATGATGTCCTTAACCTCGACCGTGATGTCTTAAAACTAACAATCAACCCTAATGATTTTACACTAATTTTACCTTGGTTCAAGGGTACAACTCTTCACTCCTTTGATATTTGTCGTTGTAATTCCTCAACGTCTTCAAAGAGGTGACGGGTCCCAACAACCACACGTTTCGCGGACTGTGAGGTCCTTAAACTCACGGACTATGATGTCCTTAACCTCGACCGTGATGTCTTAAAACTAACATTGGACTGTGGAGTCCTTAAACCCACGGACTATGATGTCCTTAACCTCGACCGTGATGTCTTAAAACTAACAGCGGACTGTGAGGTCCTTAAACTCATGGACTATGATGTCCTTAACCTCGATCGTGATGTCTTAAAACTAACATTGGACTGTGGAGTCCTTAAACCCATGGACTATGATGTCCTTAACCTCGACCGTGATGTCTTAAAACTAATATTGGACTGTGAGGTCCTTAAACTTATGGACTATGATGTCCTTAACCTTGACCGTGATGTCTTAAAACTAACAACGGACTGTGGAGTCCTTAAATCCACGGACTATGATGTCCTTAACCTCGACCACAATGTCTTTAAACTACGGTATCCTGGAAAACGTCTAGAGCGGAGCCTGGTCCTCGCCAAACACGGCGGTAAACCCGTGGGAAGCATCCAGAGCAACCCCTGATTCCGTGAAATGAGGATAAGGGCAACTTCACCCGTCACTTGCGAGTCCTCACGACTCGTAAGGGAGTAAATTCTCTTGTGAGATCCTTACGACTTTCAAGAGAAAACGCACTTGGGAATCCTCACGATTCTTAAGGAGAAATTACACCTACGGGACCCTCTCGGCCGGTAGGGAAAAAATTCTTTATGAGACCCTCACGGCTCATAAAGTCGAAAAGTCTTAGGTGACAGATCCTAACCCTGTTTTCTAAGCCATCGCCACTCTACAAAGAGCCTAAGACTGAAAGCCATATGCTATCTACAGACCACACTGACTAAAGTCACATGGCAAACAACACAGCAAGAAAGAAGAAAGCAGAGAAATGGCACAAGACATTATGAAGAACGTGTATCTTTTATTCATGAATTCGATTGGATACAAAATACATCGTATTAAAGAATAAAAGAACAAATACATTTATTCAAAATTACACATGGTATAAAATTTATATTGAGAGGAAAGCGCTTTCAGTAGTCCGACCAGCCGCTCGCGCACTTCCCTCAGCCCCTCTTCCTGATCGGCTGCCGCGGCCAACTCTGCTTCGACCTGGGCTCGCTGCTGCAAGTAAGATGGGAGTTGTTCCTCGATGGCTCGCTGAACTGCTTAACGATCTTGTGCATCACGCTCAGCGACATCGAGCTTCTGCGTCAATGTTAACCTATCAGAGATACGTTGCAGAAGGCCCTCGAAGATAACTTTCACCTCGGCAGCGTTCGTGTCGACCTCAGCACGCAGTCGAGCAGACTCGCTTGAAGTTTCTTTGCATTCCCTTTGCTTTAAAACCACTTCTTTTTCGAGATGGCGGAAGTAAGAAGAGCTCTGCTCGATCCATGCCGCCCGTTGAGTGCTCGTGGCCAGAATTTCAGGTGCCGGACGCTTAAGCTCAAGCTCATGCAAGCAAGCCTCGACCTCCCGACAACGATTAACCCAAGACTCAACGACGCCCTCACCGTGAAAGTTCATGAGCGTCGCCAGCATAGGGTTAATCTCTGCGGCAAGATCCGCGGCAGATGTGGGAGCCTCTGCGCCGAACTCCTCGATATACTCGCTTAACATGCGTAGGCTGGTCACGACACCTTTGGATGATGGACGCCTTAAAAAGGGCCCGGCCGGCATTATAATACGAGACTCGAACGGGGTTGGAGTCGATGTGATTGCTGCAAAATAGATCATAATCAGGTGTCGGCTCAAGAAATAAAGAAAACAAGTAAAAAAGTAGAGTCTACTATACCGGCTGCAGCAGGGGGAATAGCTGGGAGTATTGGTGGCGCAACAACAGCCTTGTCCCCTCCATCGATTCGTAAGGCTACAAGCAATATAAAGAAGAGATTAGCAATAATGTGACTACCCGTTAAAGAAGAGGACATCGTTTAGAGAAAACACTCACCGACACCAGCAGGCGGACTCGTCTCGAACAAGAAGGAGAAGTGTGGGTGCAGCACCTGGTACAGGCGGTCAAAAAGGACTCCTGCAAAGACGCAATAGTACAACATCAGCACATAAATTATGCAGCCTAAAGATAAGACAGATGAGTCACAAATCCATACCTTCCAGCATCTGCAACGGTGCGAGGGAAGGAAGAGAAGTGGTCACCGTCAGAGCGGTAACTGACGGCGCTCCCTCGGGTAACGCGGCATCAGCACTAGCCGCACCTGCGTTAGAAACAAGATAAGCCCTGTTAGGAAGGATTGCAGAATAAAAAGAAGGACGGTAACCAAAAATTTACCTGATGAGTCACCAACCGGAGCTGTGACGAGGGTGTCACTTGATGCAACGGTGGCGTCCTCCTCTTCCATTAGGGTGGCCTCACCTCCCGTTGCCTCATCCCCCGACTCTATGGGAAACGTCGTCACGCTCATGACGCCGGGAGACGACAAGGAACCGTAGGCAGGGAGAGCGATAATCGGAGCGGTGCCCGACTCTTGAGAAAGAGCGGCCATCTCGTGCTCAGCGATCATGCCCGTTTCACCTGCTACCACCTCGGGCGCAGTGGTCACAACTGTCTCGTCCATCGTCGCCTTTGGATCGTCTGTAGCAGCCGTTTCATCCACTGCTGCCTTAGGCTCGGCCGTAGCAGCCGTCTCACCCGCCGCCACCTCGGGCCCGACATTGGTAGCCATCTCGGGCATAGCAGTCGTGACTGTCTCGTCAGCCACTATCTCGGGCCCGGCAACTATGGTTATGTCGCCTACCGTCGCCTCGGGTTCAGCAGCTACCTTTTCCACCGTCCCCTCAGGCTCGACGGTCGCCGATACTCCTTCAGTAAGACTCGGCCCTGCAGGATAAGATATATAAGAACTGATAGCTTAAAACTTTGACAACAAAGCCTCAAAAACACATTACCTGAGGCGGATTTACCGTTGGCTTCCCGAGCCGCACGGGCCGCTCGTCTATGAGCAATAGACAAGGCGACCGGTAGCTCCTCTGAAGGAGTAGCAGCGGGAGTAACGGCGCTTAAACCTGCTTCCGCAGCCAAAGCAGCGCTACGCTCCCTTGCCGCGCGTCTCAGGCGCTTCCTTTCCTCCCGGGCCGTCACGACAGACCTTTTGGAAGCCTCCTTCAGCAAGGCGTCGTCGTCCGCATTCAGAGTTGCCTCTAGAGCCTTCAAGGCTTTCATCATCGGCTTTTTAAGTAGGGCCTCTTGCGGCAATCCCGAAGAGGCCGGGACTTCGGTAGCTGGCCTGGGGAGAATTCCTGCATCGGCTTGCGATGTAGGTCTTGTGGTCCCTGCGATAAGACAAAAGGGGGTCAGATTACTCATAAAAAAATGGAAGCAGAAACATAGCAAACCGAAATGTACCAAGGCCTAAGGACGCTCTAAGTCGTTCCTCCTCCTCGAAAGTCTTAAGAGAAGCAGCGAGGGCTTCTTCTGTAGAAATGCCTGTTAAAGAAGAAAAAGCGTTAGTCATAAACAATGGTAGAAGTACGATGCAATGACGAAAAATACAACTAGTGATTACCTGATTGCGCGAGTTTAGCCAACCACTCGTCGCGCCTTGCCAATCGCTCAGAAGCTGCGATGGCGGCTGCCAGATCAGTGTCATCTGGCGGCATAAATAAGCCCTCGTTGGTCCCGTACTCACTCAAGCCCTCGCTATAAGGAGCATGAGGTTCCTGACCAAATGCAACGTTAGCAGAGAGGATCGACTTCTTCTTCCTCTTCTGCGCGCGGACCCCGGACATCTCGTGCTCAGCGATCATGCCCGTTTCACCTGCTACCACCTCGGGCGCAGTGGTCACAACCGTCTCGTCCATCGTCGCCTTTGGATCGTCTGTAGCAGCCGTTTCATCCACTGCTGCCTTAGGCTCGGCCGTAGCAGCCGTCTCACCCGCCGCCACCTCGGGCCCGACATTGGTAGCCATCTTGGGCATAGCAGTCGTGACTGTCTCGTCAGCCACTATCTCGGGCCCGGCAACTATGGTTATGTCGCCTACCGTCGCCTCGGGTTCAGCAGCTACCTTTTCCACCGTCCCCTCAGGCTCGACGGTCGCCGATACTCCTTCAGTAAGACTCGGCCCTGCAGGATAAGATATATAAGAACTGATAGCTTAAAACTTTGACAACAAAGCCTCAAAAACACATTACCTGAGGCGGATTTACCGTTGGCTTCCCGAGCCGCACGGGCCGCTCGTCTATGAGCAATAGACAAGGCGACCGGGAGCTCCTCTGAAGGAGTAGCAGCGGGAGTAACGGCGCTTAAACCTGCTTCCGCAGCCAAAGCAGCGCTACGCTCCCTTGCCGCGCGTCTCAGGTGCTTCCTTTCCTCCCGGGCCGTCACGACAGACCTTTTGGAAGCCTCCTTCAGCAAGGCGTCGTCGTCCGCATTCAGAGTTGCCTCTAGAGCCTTCAATGCTTTCATCATCGGCTTTTTAAGTAGGGCCTCTTGCGGCAATCCCGAAGAGGCCGGGACTTCGGTAGCTGGCCTGGGGAGAATTCCTGCATCGGCTTGCGATGTAGGTCTTGTGGTCCCTGCGATAAGACAAAAGGGGGTCAGATTACTCATAAAAAAATGGAAGCAGAAACATAGCAAACCGAAATGTACCAAGGCCTAAGGACGCTCTAAGTCGTTCCTCCTCCTCGAAAGTCTTAAGAGAAGCAGCGAGGGCTTCTTCTGTAGAAATGCCTGTTAAAGAAGAAAAAGCGTTAGTCATAAAAAATGGTAGAAGTACGATGCAATGATGAAAAATACAGCTAGTGATTACCTGATTGCGCGAGTTTAGCCAACCACTCGTCGCGCCTTGCCAATCGCTCAGAAGCTGCGATGGCGGCTGCCAGATCAGTGTTATCTGGCGGCATAAATAAGCCCTCGTTGGTCCCGTACTCACTCAAGCCCTCGCTATAAGGAGCATGAGGTTCCTGACCAAATGCAACGTCAGCAGAGAGGATCGACTTCTTCTTCCTCTTCTGCGCGCGGACCCCGGTCGCACCCAAAATCAGCTTACGCTTCGTGGGCACCTTGGGACGGCGGGTCCCGATGTCCGAGCCCATACCGGATTCGGGCGTAACCACGTTTACCGTCACCACGGGAGCACGGGGCGCTGAGGGCACGTCCACAGGATCACGGGGCAATCCACGCGTAGGGCTTAGCATACGTGGAGGCTCATCTCCAGCATCTCCTCTTAGTGAAGCAGTGACAGGAGTCCTTCGCTTTAGGGGGACGTTGTGATCGCTGGCGGGGGGCGCACCCTTGCGATCAAGCAGCAGCCGCTTCTCTTCCCTGATAACAGCACCCATCGCGTGCTGATACCAGGCCCCGTATACGTTGAGGGCCCTTGGAATGCAAGTCAGCTCGCTAATGAAGAAGTGGGAGCCCGTATTTAACCGCATAAAGTGATGCAGTGCACTCCGTATTCCCTCTCTGGTGGTCGCAGGCTCTTCCAGAAATGCCTCCAGTGGGACCCCATGGTTATAACTTAGTTGCTGGGCGAAACGATGGAGGTTGTACCTCATAAAAAGCGCCGCCACATTCTTCCTGAACACGAGGAAGCCCGGCCTAATGGAGTATAGATGTAGAATCTCCCGGGCTTTCAACATGGAGGCCCCGTCCTTGAAATTATCGCGCAACGCCAACACCGCCTTAGAGGTTTCCGGGACGATTGTCAGGACCTTGTCCGTGAAAGAAATACCCGCTTCGACCGTGCGCCGACGAAGAAGCAATCCCGTAGCCTCCCGCGGAGGCGGATTCACGATAGAAGCGCCGATCAGCCGCATAACTCTCGGGAATCTGTACTTCTCGTAAAACGAGGGTCTTTTATGAATACCAAACACCCCGAGCACATGCATTTCCATCCACGAAGTAAAGTAGTGCATCGGGAAATTAGCGGGTTGCAACCCCAGTTCAGTTGCGTCCGCCGCCACGCTAAGGCCATGGTACAGGTGGGCCAACCCGGCAATTCCGATGGCCAATTGTATGCCAGCCACCATTCGATGTGCTGGGTAGAAGACGGACGACCTCATATAGAGAGGGTGCATGGGGAGCGCGAACCAGCACAACCATAGCCCCAGAAACCCGAGAAAGAAAGTCTCCTCGTCGATGCCCGGAGCAACGATTTCCGACAAAGGGATGATTGCGGCATCGGGAAGATAAAAACCTTTTTGATCGGCTTCCAGTGCTGGTCGACGATCTAAGCCAAGGCCGAAGGGGTCGTCAAGCTTGGCAAATTTTTCGCCCCGTTGCGATAGAATCTCCGGTCGAAGAAAGCGGGCAATGAAGTCTGCAAAACTAACTCCCCGGCCTCCCGATTCCAAGAAAAGACTTTCATACATATTCAGCACCTTTACCAGACTCGGAAACTGTTGCTGAATAGCGTTCTCCGGCGTTAAGTCCATCACCAACGGCTTGGTGGCAAAAACGTATTCGTCCGGAGGAAGTAACTCCTCATAGTGCTCCCCCCTCACCGGCAGACCGAAAATCTCAGCAAATTCTTCTAGAGGGATGGAAACTTTCCTGTCCATTAGAAGAAAGGTATGGGTGGGGATGTTCCATTGCTCCACAAACGCCTTAATCCACCAGGTCGGAGGAGCAGAATACTCGAACAGCGAGGCATAAACTGCAGGGTATAGACCGATCTTCAGCAGATGCGCCTTCTTCGCTGATAAAATGTACCTGGCCCACTGCAGATACCCTGCCGAGTGTCGAGGGGTCAACCCGATGTTGTAGGGTTGTCCCCAAGGGCGCGACTCGCCCTGACATATGCGCCGTCCTAAGATATCCAAGGCTGCCGGCAGCTGCATGGGTATGGCAGCAATCGAAGGTTGAAGAAGACCCTCCGAAGTCCAATTTACGACCTCCACGACATAGTTCACCAAGGGTATATCTGCGTACGAGATCGATGAGATCGGATCCGATGGTGTCGCACATGAGAAGCTTCAGCGACCTTTGATTATTTGGTCATACCACCTACCCCACAGGTGAAGGTTTTTGTACTCCGGGTCATAGTCCTTAATGAGAGCAAGAACCTCCCGGTCTACCGGTGCTTCAGGGAATCCTCCCTCTGAGCGGAAAAACGGGAACGAAAGATCAGAAGACATGTCGCCTGCGAAAAAGAAAAGAATTCAATTATCAGTACTATAATTTAATATTAAAGTTCTAAGCAACACTTTAAAATTTTTACCACACTGCAATGCAGTGGAAAGGGGACCAAAGGGGGACCCACAAAATCCAGATGACAATGCATCAATTAATAAGACACCCTTATCATTGGATGAGACTGTCAATTAATGAGGAAATCCTCAAAGAATATTCTCATTGAATGAGAAATCCCTCAAGACAAGGAGAAAATCTCCGTTTCAGAGCAAAGCTCTGTAACAGAGTGACACTTGTCAAACTCTGGTCACGAGAGAATAAAATTCCTTAAAGAGCCTGTAGGGTTCCTAGGCACTCCCAAGAGGTCTCACAAGGCATCAACCATGCCAATTTCTCAATATTTACGGTGCCGAGAAACCCTAGACTAGATCGTTTACTAGAATTTTTAGGCGAAAAAGAAACTAGTTAACAACTTAACTAAATGGTAAACGGAAATACAACCTTTGTAGATCCGGTTCTCCACCTCCATGGCTCCGCGATGAAGTCTCCTCGCTGTACAAATCGGATCTTGGGCTCTAGCGTCGGCTTCATCGGAGAAAAAGCGGGCTAGGTCATCGACGACGATGCCGAAGATGATCTACGTCGAGGCATCGCTAGAACAAGCTCCAACTTCACCAAGTCAAGAAAACTTGTGAAGGAAACACCCTATACTACTTGGCAAGAGGTAGAGGATGAAGAAATAGGAGGTGGATTCACTTTAGAATTGGATTTCTCACTTATATGCTCAACTTGCCATTAATGAAGACAAGTTTTTTCTTCAAGTGAAGAAGAAGAAGAAGCAAGAATATGATGAATATTATGATAAGTCTTATGAAAAGAATAATAAAATGATTCTTATCATAATATTAACCATGGTAATGTGTAGAGAAATAACTAAGGTTAAATGAATGGTTAGGGTTTAGGAGATGAAGACAAAAGAGTCACTTTGGTCAAAGTTGCATGAAGCTTCAAGAAGCATCATGAATGAAAGCAACCCTTATGCTTTCATTTCACATTTCTTTTAATCCAAAATAAAAAGATATATGAATGAATGAATAAGAAATAAAACCCTAACCATTTACTTAACCAAGGTTTAACTCTTTACACAAACCCTAGCAATCTTGCATCATCAAACATGATACAATCAAGTGAGAAAATCCTTTTAAAGTGAACCGATACTAGTTAATGCAAAGTAATATATCAAATATATAATTATGCATTAAATCATTAAATCAACACTTGATTCAATGATTCGGTCATATCGTATATATAACCGACTAATATCAACAGTAATAACTTATCGAATCAACACTTGATCCGATAACACGGCTATATCGCATATAACCGATCAATGTCACATATCGCGAGAATTGAATACAGTATCACATACTGGTATCATTCTCGGTCCCGCACATATCTCATATGCGCTCCTATTTCGTTTCGCTTGAGCCAGGAAACCTCTATGTAGGACTCTAAAGACTCGTCAATACGCCGGCAGCAGATGATGATCATATCAAGCACCCACAAGCCGCAAGCGGTCTGCTAAACGTAACGGCCACCCGGGTATTGAGCGATCAGAAGATCGACGAGCAAGCCCGCTCACACTCCAGTGAATCCAACCAGTAACACTACCGTACAGTCCGGTCTGATCGTCTGATATGTCGCATATCTCGCCTAGGGGTGGTAAACGTCAGACCCCAATAGCTCGATAAGTCGTGTCGATATGAGGTCTATAACAATTCGAGAAACTACTGGTAACACTTACCAGTAAATCTCAGCAACCCTGGCCAGGGATTTCCTGTTATAGCCAATCGAACACAGCGCAACATCAACTCCCTATACCGGGAGAGACGAATCCCCTCCTATCGCTCATTGCCTCCATGTGATTCGGGACTGTACCCAAAAACCACCGTTTTGCACGCCCTCTTGGACGTGGTAAGATGGAAATCAAAGCACAGTGGGAACCACACAAGACTCTATGACGATCTCGGGTCAACAGACTACTCTGTACCAGTGTCACCAGAGAACTGCCATCTGACGTGAGGTATAATACCATCTGGGAGTTCTCGACGAGTCCGTCCAGTGTACCCAGTCTCCACTGAGCACCCGTATATCATCTCCGATGTCAAACACCAATGGATATGGGATCATCCATCGCCCATCTGTATGGGTCGAGAAGGTATACGCTAGTCTACTCTGGTATATCGATGCCCCATCTCGATACACCCACGACTAGGGACTTTGAAGGATGTACTTATGGACTACCATGTCCCCACTAGTATGATCCGCATCATAGTCCAGGTAGTCAAGTACACATCCTAAGGGCTTTACCAACATGTAACGGAGAGACAATCAATGTACACGTTAAGGTAAAGAGTAACCAGATAGCATACTATCATGTCGAGCAAGAAAGTCCTCCCTATATATGTCCCAGCATCCACTACAATATACATCCTATGTACAGTAATGGCCTCTAGGGCATACATATTACTAACAATCTCCCACTTGCACTAGGGCCATCTGTAGCAGTGGTCGTAGTATCTCATACTCAACCATCCCATGAAAGTCTCTCTCTGGGAATAGGCCTTCGTGAGTGGATCCGCTGCGTTATCCTCTAAGTCTGCTCTCCTAACCTCGATCACCCTGGAGATCAACCATCTCCATGATCAGGCGATACTGCCTTAGAGTAAGTCTGGATCACTGATGGGACCGGCGTTCCTTGGCATAAGCCACAACTCCATTGTCTCACAATGGTTGGAACGTAGTTCATCTCATGAACCTGTATACACCCAAACAGCCTCTTTGGTAGCATCTTAAGTAGCGATGTATCCTGCCTTTATCGTCTAGTATGCCACGGTATCTAGCTTGGAACTCTTCCAACATACCGTCCCTTTACTGAGGGTAAAGACAATGCCTGTGACTGACATTCAGTCATCTTTATCACCCTGGAACACTTCCAGTGATTCTCCCCAGGATTGATTGATACCATCTCACTACAGCTAGTGAGTATCCTAACATCCAGTTAGATCTATCTCATAGATCCAAAATCCAGGATTTAGTAGGTATCACTTTGATCCTATAC
This sequence comes from Agapanthus africanus, assembly GCA_030015575.1. NCBI lineage: Eukaryota > Viridiplantae > Streptophyta > Magnoliopsida > Asparagales > Amaryllidaceae > Agapanthus > Agapanthus africanus. Next base: position 23,906,004 of record JASDDO010000016.1, read on the forward strand.
GGAGAATCTTTGTGATAAGCGGAGATTGACCGAGCGTAGCATAGGAAACTTCTTTCCTATCAAGAGTATGTCATCCACGTACTCTACGAGGATCACTACCATACTCCCTACTACCTTTTCGTATATACAAAGTTCATCTACCATTTTGATGATGTCAAACTGTTTGACTAACTCATCGAAACAGATGTTCCAACTCCGCGATGCCTGCTTTATCCTATAAAGCATCTTGCTCACGTTTCCGCTGCTCTCACTGTCTACGAGGCCCTCTGGCTGTGTACTTATAGACGCTTTCTTCCAAATCATCATTTTAGAAAAGCAGTCAAGACACCCAACCACCAGATATCGTAGTCATGGTATGTAGCCGTGGCAAGTAGGATCTGGATGGACTTAAGCATAGGTACTGGAAAATGTTTCATCATTATCCACGCCTGGTCAATGACGAAAACCTTTAACAAGTCTAGCTTTGAAAGTCTCAACTTTTCCATTTACACCAAGTAATCTTCTCAAGATATACTTGCTCCTGATGGGGATTTAACCCTTCAGATATAGCAACTAAAGTCCATACTTTGTTGGTGTATAAGGATTCCATCTCAGATCGCTAAACATCCAGCCATTCTTACAGAGTCCCACTCCTGATGGCCAGCTCGAAACTAGTTAGGTCATCATCTCATGATGCAATCCTCGCTCCCACTGTTATAGAGAAACCGAAGTATCTCTCAGGTGGGTGAGGAACCCTACTAGATCGGCGGAGAGGCTGAGGTTCGTTGGCATCTACTGAATCCTTTGGTTGTACCAAATCATCTGCTGTAGTTTGTATGGATGGAACATTTCCAGTTCTACATAACAGACCTTGCCTCGAGCTTGTCCGGATTTTGCTTTTAGACATAGGCCGGACAACCCCAAATCTTAACTAACTTAAGATATGGGCTCTTCCCTTTCCATATCTCATATGGAGTGGTAGGCAATTGATTTGATTGGAACCCTATTCAATAGGTATGCAGCTTCTCAAGTGCATAACCCCTTAAAAGGAAATAGGTAACTCAGTATTACTCATCATAGAGCACACCTTATCATATAGGGTGTATCTGCTCCGCCCCGATATACCATCGTGCTATGGTATATACGGAGGAGTAATGCCGAGAGAGAATCTCATTCTCCTTTAGAAAAGTCCAAGAATTCCGTGCTCAAGTATTCTCCTCCCTGATTTCATCATTAGACATAAAACTTATACCCGTATTTTGGTTCTCTACTTCTAACTTATATTCTATGAATATCTCAAAAGATTCGGACTTGCGTTTCAACAGGAACATAGGCCTGAATCTCGAAAGATCATCAGAGAATGTAATGAAGTATAAAGAACCAGTCCTGGCATGTGTAGACAGGAGACCTTGCATACATCATCATGTATCAGTCCCAAGAGTTCACCAACTCTTTCTCTTTTTCCAGTAAACGGAGCTATGGTCATCTTATCATTGTGACATGACTGGCGAGTTTCACAAGATGTAAATTCAAACTGATTTAAATATGCATCTAAATGTAACTCAGCTAGTCGGGTCGCATTGATATGACCTAGTCTACAATACCTTAAGAAGGATTCGTTCATTTCTGAACTCTTCCTCTTGTGTGTGTTCTGTATACTAAGAACTGTAGTTTGATTTAGAACATTAATGCTTTTAGATAACGTGCCTGAACCGATCAACTTTCGATATAGAAAATGTTCAAAACATTATCCAACAATACAAAATTTTATCATTTCTTTACTGATAAAGAAACTGATATGATTTTGTATATCAGGTTCGGTATCTAATAACATTCGTTCAGAATCAATGTATTACAATACAGGGTGACAGTGACCAACAGACTTGGCTGCAACTCTTGCCCCGTTTTCTGCCTCATGAAACTTATCACCCGTTCTCAGTTTTTCTACCCTTTTGTAGCCCTATCTAATCAGATTACATATCTGGGATCCTGATCCGGTATCATATACCCAGGATGCGGAGGATACTGAGAAACAGTTCTTTGTAATGAACACACCCGAAGATGATGCATCAGCATGCACTCTCTTCGTTTGGGCGGCACGGGAATTCTGGTAATCCCCAATTTCCTGCTCTATCTTATAATAATTATAAGTTGGAGCGGGACCAACGTTCCCCAGCTCAGTATAACAAGCGGGTTCGGTCAATAATCCGTATTATTATCTTGATTAAGGCGTGATATGGTCGCTACCTGGAGAGAGAGAGAAGAAAACACTCAGCGTGCGCTCTTGCAAGAATAGATTGGTTATTATTTTATCTAATCAGGATGGCTCCCACTGCTTTTTAATCAAATCTTCCTTCAAACCCTAAAAGGAAAGACTAGCCGGGATTAATTACACACTACAAGTTCGCCAATCTTTCAGCCAGGCCAGTGTCGGTACTTTGAGGGAGGTCCCCCGTGCTTTCGCACGAACCTAATTAATGTAAACCTCGTTTTCCCAGAGGCGTAACCTCGTTGACACCTTTCTAGACACCTACTTGATCGGCTAATTGTAATGTGTAAAACTCTCCCAGGAGTAACTCTTACTCGCAGCGGGTATCGGGATCCAACTATCTCATAGAAGGTATGCAATCTTATTGCAAATTTCAACACTTGAAATTCCCGATAATATTTTGCCCCTAGCGTGCTATGACCTTGACGCATGCCAAACAACCCATAGTCCGCTAGTCAAGTTCAACCCGTACATTTCTTGATTGAATTAGACCCACCCGCACGACCTTTGACGCATGCCAAACAACGCCGTACGAATACCCTAATCCAATCGCATCGTATGCTAGCAGATAAGCACTAGTTAGCTACCGTACACTACGCCTTGACGCATGCCAAACAATCGCAGCACGAATACTAACTAGTACTTATCTGAAATGACGGAGGGCTACGACAGGTTTTTCTGAAAACCTATTATGTAATGAACTTGAAATCGTTGTAGGATCGAATGATTTTAAAATGGAGTGTTTCTGAGGCTTTTCTAGTTTTTGCTAAAGGAGTCACTCCCGGTGAAGGGATCGTCGGTCCTTTCCTCGTCGAATGAGGTGCGGGATATATCATATATATCACTGTGCAAAGCAAAAACACTTAAAAGCAATTAAAAGACAAACCGAGGGTGTAGCATCTGCCAGTTATTGCTAAAGGAGTCACTCCCGGTGAAGGGATCTCGGTCCTTTCCTTATCGAATAAGGTGCAGGATATATCACATATACCGCTGTGCAAAGCAAGAACTGTAGCTACCTGTTTTATTTTGAAATTCGATTCTACAACATCTTAGGTTTCTTTTAATTTCATTAATTTCATTAATGAAGTCCCATCATTTAAGTACCTAAACATCACAGATAAATACGACGTACACTTATGCCATCCGCATTCGCCTCGATGTCCTCTCGTGCACCGTTAGGTTAGGTAACTAACGACAGAGTGGGGCAGGGCTAGCGCGGGTGTAAAACATAAGTAACGTCTATATAATATATCATATATACTATTTACTGTATCTATCACAGAACATCACATGATCACATCACAGATATCGCAGCAGAAGAATCATATGAAATATTGGATATACTAGGACGTCCGTGTTTTCAATACGAGCCAGTACAAAACACGGATTCCACGGTCGTGATGAATAGCCAAACCCACACCCCTAGACCCCTACGAGAGCGGCAAGCAACCCTACCAATTCTGGAGTTAGGAGACCCGGACTCGACTCCTCGAGTTGGTCTCCCACTGGACTCCAGAACCCGGTTACTTGTGCTCTCCTCCTTGGGTCTATCCTAGTGCGGAAAAGTAAATAATATACAAACGGTGACATCTTCCGCAACCTGGAAGCGCCCCAATAAAAAGAATATTACATACAAGTTTTTACATGAATGAAAAATGAAAAACACTCATCTCACATAAAACCCCCCGGCTATTCGAACACGACGATCCAATATAACATATCCAGCAACACATAACATCACATGTCATCAACGTAAGTTAATATGCGCATCCCAATTGTCGTTGACATATAGCAACGAAACCGGCGATATCACATATTACACTTACGGTCACAGAAAAGAAAGTGTAAAACTACAACAGTTGGAATCCGCAATCTCTTTAGACATCGCATGCCTAATTAAATGAAATACTTAGACATCACATGCCTAATAATTATAAACCCCGCATTTTAGTCTCATTATCGAAAACTCTTTTCAATACCAAGTCGGGTAATTCAACAAGATTCCCGACATCCTGATCGAATGCTCGTCGCAAACTTTAGTAGGCGGCCGCACCCCCGATACCGTCGACGAAGTGCACCAAGGGGAAACACCGCTGCCGCGAGCACCCGAACGGATGCTTTCGGTGACGGGGTTCTCCTACAGTCACTTGGTCGGGGCTTGGGGTGTAGCTGTCTATTAAGTTTACCCGGCGAGTATCCGCGTACGCTACGTGATTGCGACGGACTTTTGATCACATCAAAATTCCGTGGCAACCGATCAAGTGAGACTAAACCGCTATGTTTATAACATTCATATTAGTTATCTCATAACTATTTGTGAATTCCAATTATTGTATCACATTCCGGATAAGATAGAAAATGTTAAACTTTCCGATCAAACATTCAAACACCCAAGTTTTCCCGTAACAGATCAACACATGAAATAAGTCTAAAAACATTCTGTTCATGCCTCAGTACCAACGGTCCAGCCGTAGAAGGGTCAAGCCAACGCCTCACATATGGCACGCCGTACTGCCCCAAACCCGAAGGTTCAAAGGGCAGTTCAAGACGGTCACATAATCGAGTTAAGGTTTGTTGTCTTCTAGAGGGACCATCGCGTTACTTGCACTACTTAGAACGTCTTTAAACCACGGAAAAATCCAACACTTGAAAATTTCCCGACAGGGGAAAAGGTGGGCATTTATATCCGGTCGAACTTTTTAACATATTCAAAAATTATCCGGAAAGCCACATAGACAAAATCTGATACTCCGATCGAAACACCGAATCCCCAAAAAAACCCCAGAAAATTCAACTATTGAATAAATATTAAAAATTCCCAGAAAACTCAACACCTGAAAACATGAATTACTGTGCAACAATTAAACAGTGATAACACTTATTGGCCGCGGAACCGCCGCAGAAGCCAAGCTTCTGCCGCGGTTCCGCCGCACTATAGCAGCTTCACTCGAAAAATTTTGCATCGTAATTCTTAGAATTCCCTGCTGAATTTTTTAAAAATTTTTAATCTGGAAAAAACCGAGTTTTTAGAAAAAGTCCAGAGAGCATGAAATTTTAGGGTTTCGGGTTCGTTCGGGTTTCAAACTTCGTCTACGCATCGCCTAAGGCTCTAGCTAGGCTCTGATACCACTGTAGGGTTCCTAGGCACTCTAAGGAGGTCTCACAAGGCATCGATCATGCCAATTTCTCAATATTTACGGTGCCGAGAAACCCTAACACGGATCGTTGGCTAGAATTCTAGGCGAAACATAAACTAGTTAACAACTTAACTAAATGGTAAACGGAAATACAACCTTTGTAGATTCGGTTCTCCACCTCCATGGCTCCGCGATGAAGTCTCCTCGCTGTACAAATCGGATCTTGGGCTCTAGCGTCGGCTTCATCGGAGAAAAAGCGGGCTAGGTCATCGACGACGATGCCGAAGATGATCTACGTCGAGGCATCGCTAGAACAAGCTCCAACTTCACCAAGTCAAGAAAACTTGTGAAGGAAACACCCTATACTACTTGGCAAGAGGTAGAGGATGAAGAAATAGGAGGTGGGTTCACTTTAGAATTGGATTTCTCACTTATATGCTCAACTTGCCATTAATGAAGACAAGTTTTTTCTTCAAGTGAAGAAGAAGAAGAAGCAAGAATATGATGAATATTATGATAAGTCTTATGAAAAGAATAATAAAATGATTCTTATCATAATATTAACCATGGTAATGTGTAGAGAAATAACTAAGGTTAAATGAATGGTTAGGGTTTAGGAGATGAAGACAAAAGAGTCACTTTGGTCAAAGTTGCATGAAGCTTCAAGAAGCATCATGAATGAAAGCAACCCTTATGCTTTCATTTCACATTTCTTTTAATCCAAAATAAAAAGATATATGAATGAATGAATAAGAAATAAAACCCTAACCATTTACTTAACCAAGGTTTAACTCTTTACACAAACCCTAGCAATCTTGCATCATCAAACATGATACAATCAAGTGAGAAAATCCTTTTAAAGTGAACCGATACTAGTTAATGCAAAGTAATATATCAAATATATAATTATGCATTAAATCATTAAATCAACACTTGATTCAATGATCCGGTCATATCGTATATATAACCGACTAATATCAACAGTAACAACTTATCGAATCAACACTTGATCCGATAACCCGGCTATATCGCATATAACCGATCAATGTCACATATCGCGAGAATCGAATACAGTATCACATACTGGTATCATTCTCGGTCCCGAACACATCTCATATGCGCTCCTATTTCGTTTCGCTTGAGCCAGGAAACCTCTATGTAGGACTCTAAAGACTCGTCAATACGCCGGCAGCAGATGATGATCATATCAAGCACCCACAAGCCGCAAGCGGTCTGCTAAACGTAACAGCCACCCGGGTATTGAGCGATCAGAAGATCGACGAGCAAGCCCGCTCACACTCCAGTGAATCCAACCAGTAACACTACCGTACAGTCCGGTCTGATCGTCTGATATGTCGCATATCTCGCCTAGGGGTGGTAAACGTCAGACCCCAATAGCTCGATAAGTCGTGTCGATATGAGGTCTATAACAATTCGAGAAACTACTGGTAACACTTACCAGTAAATCTTAGCAACCCTGGCCAGGGATTTCCTGTTATAGCCAATCGAACACAGCGCAACATCAACTCCCTATACCGGGAGAGACGAATCCCCTCCTATCGCTCATTGCCTCCATGTGATTCGGGACTGTACCCAAAAACCACCGTTTTGCACGCCCTCTTGGACGTGGTAAGATGGAAATCAAAGTACAGTGGGAACCACACAAGACTCTATGACGATCTCGGGTCAACAGACTACTCTGTACCAGTGTCACCAGAGAACTGCCATCTGACGTGAGGTATAATACCATCTGGGAGTTCTCGGCGAGTCCGTCCAGTGTACCCAGTCTCCACTGAGCACCCGTATATCATCTCCGATGTCAAACACCAATGGATATGGGATCATCCATCGCCCATCTGTATGGGTCGAGAAGGTATACGCTAGTCTACTCTGGTATATCGATGCCCCATCTCGATACACCCACGACTAGGGACTTTGAAGGATGTACTTATGGTAGTCAAGTACACATCCTAAGGGCTTTACCAACATGTAACAGAGAGACAATCAATGTACACGTTAAGGTAAAGAGTAACCAGATAGCATACTATCATGTCGAGCAAGAATGTCCTCCCTATATATGTCCCAGCATCCACTACAATATACATCCTATGTACAGTAATGGCCTCTAGGGCATACATATAACTAACAGAGCCTAGCTCTGTAATGATGATGGAAAATCCATCAAAAGTTAATGAAAGTTAATTCCCAAGAATTAAAATTCTAGGATCTTAAAGATCCATGAAAAACTCTTAAGAGTTCCTCATCAAAAGATCAAAAGATCTATATTGTCAAAAGAGCAGAGCTCTGACCCATGGGCTAAGAAACCCTAAGAAAAGATCTATTCAGATCTATGGGTTCTTGAGAGCAAAGCTCTGTTTATGAAACCCCAAAGGGGTTTTCTTTAGATCAAAAGATCTATGAGAGCAAGGCTCTGTTAATTAGAATTAATTTAATTTAATTTAATTTTTACCTAAAATTTTCTAGAGTTCTAACTCTTGAAGTTCTTGGAAAGAAGAGCAAGGCTCTGAGAAATAAAATTCTTGAAGAGAGATGATAATCATCTGAGGACCAAGGGTCCTATTTATAGGCGCTGAAGCGCCTCCTCAACTTCTGAGTTGATCCAAGGGCTCAGATGTTATCACCGCTGCACTCACGTGTGCGCCACGTGAGCGCAATGGTGGGGGGCATTTGTTTCCCCCAATCAAAGCAAAGCTCTGTTTGAATTTCAAAATTCAAAAATTGAAGCAACGCTTCAGATCTCTTGCGCTGCGCGCCACGTGTCAAAAGCAAACACGCCAGCGCTAGGAGCGCTGCGCCCTAGGCAGCGCACCCACAATCAGAGCAAAGCTCTATTTTAAAATTCAAATTTTAAAAGTTGAAGCAACGCTTCAGATCCAGCGCTCTGCGCTGCGCGCCACGTGTCAAACACAGGCGCGCTAGCGCAGTTGCGCTGCGCTGCGCGCCACGTGTCAAACACAGGCGCGCTAGCGCAGTTGCGCTGCGCTCTGCGTCACGTGTCAAACGTAGGTGCGCTAGCGCCAAGTGCGCTAGCGCTGGAATTAAAAGAATTCCCCACCGTTAGATCAAAAGATCTAATAATAATAAATTATTAATTAATCAGAATTAAAATTCTGTTCTGGAAAGATCTTTCCAATCTTGTTGAAAACAGGATGATTGCCTTCTGTAAAACAGAAGCCCTAGGATCAAAGATCCAACGGTAGGAAAATATCCCCAAATCAATCAGAGAAAGATCTCTTCAACTAATTTAACAAATCAATTGGCCCTATATAAAGGCCCCAAGGCTTCAAGTCTCAAAAAGAAAAAAAAAACTCTCTACAAACTTTGAGAAGAACTCAAAAAGGAAAGAAAGGCAAGCCTTTGAAGAAAGAAGATCATTTTCTTCATTTTCAAAGGTAAAGAATTATATTCTTGAAAAACAGAGATGAAATCATCTCATTAAAAAAGAAGAACCATCTTCTAAAAAGATCAGAGATCTAAGAACAAGATCAAGATCTTCAGTAAAAAAGAAAAAGATCTAATTATAAAAGATTAAAAGAAGTAATTTACTTCATTCACAGATCTTTTGATCTATAAAGGCATAGCCTTTTGATAAGAACAAGAACTTTGGTTCTTGAGGCAAAGCCTCTTTTAAGAGAACAAAAAACTTGTTCTTTGATCTTAATTTGATCAAAATGCGCTCTGCGCTATTGGACAGTGCCTTGCACTCTTGAATTGCGCCTTTGCGCTTATTGGATTGGCGCACAGCGCCAGAACGCACCACGTGTCAACCACAGAACAGTTTGCGCTTCTAAAAATAAAGCACTGCGCTCTTGGACTAGCGCACAGTGCCAGAGCGCGCCACGTGTCATTCACTAGCGCGCCCATAAACTGGCGCAGCGCACTCAGAAAGCGCAGTGCGCTAACAGACTTGCGCTTAGCGCTGAGCGTGACACGTGTCACCTTCGCATGCGCTAGCGCAATGCGCTCTTTGATTGGCGCAAAGCGCCTGACAAGCCACGTGGCGCACTATCAGACCACTATTTTTCCCCTGATAAATGCTATGCATTATAAAGAAAAAGAGGGGCAGAGCCCAAACAAAGGCCCGACAGGCAGAACATAAAATAAAATGTTAAACATTTTTTTGACTGGACTTAGCCCAATTCTGGCCATAAGTCCTCAATTTAAATTGAACTGAGCTCATCTGCTCTTCCAATCAATTTACACCCCGGTTCAAGGGTACATCTCTTCACTCCTTTGATATTTGTCGTTGTAATTCCTCAACGTCTTCAAAGAGGTGACGGGTCCCGACGACCACACATTTTACGGACTGTGGGGTCCTTAAACTCATGGACTATGATGTCCTTAACCTTGACCGTGATGTCTTAAAACTAATATCGGACTGTGGAGTCCTCCACGGACCGTGATGTCTTAAAACTAATATCGGACCGTGATGTCTTAAAACTAATATCGGACCGTGGAGTCCTTAAATCCACGGACTATGATGTCCTTAACCTTGACCGTGATGTCTTAAAACTAACGTCGGACTGTGGGGTCCATAAACCCATGGACTATGATGTCCTTAACCTTGACCGCGATGTCTTAAAACTAACGTCGGACTGTGGGGTCCTTAAACCCATGGGCTATGATGTCCTTAATCTCGACCGTGATGTCTTAAAACTAACAACGGACCGTGAGGTCCTTAAACTCACGGACTATGATGTCCTTAACCTTGACCGCGATGTCTTAAAACTAACATCGGACCGCAATGTCCTTAAACTAATTATCGACCGCAATGTCATTAAACTAAACAATAGAGCCCAATTGCTCTCTTGTCGGATCTAAACGATCCCGATAAGTTGATCTTAGTCTAAAATTAGACTAACGTGTCGTTAACAAACGTTTAAGTTGATCTTAGCCTCAAATAAGGCTAACGTATCCTTAAACACCACCCCCCAAACCCAAATCTAAGAAAGATACGGATTTGGACTAGTCCACACCCTACGGGCGACAACATAACTTAGTCTCCGTATACAATCCACGGGCAACCAAACACAAAACAAACGCCCACGACACGAAGTGACCATATGGAGAAGGAGAAAATTGTTACCGCGATGTGGTAGCGTAATTAACTGCAGGGGCTTGCGCCTGCTGGGAAGAGCGTCCCCACAATCAAAAAAATCCCTCAAGCGAGTGGGAATCTGACGAAGTCTGCTACATCGGCCGCATCCTTTTAAACCTTCGATACATGGTGCCATAAATCAACTTGGCATCTTCGGAGAGGTGGACGGATAGCACCAATTAGCATATGCCCCGAATTTCAGGCAAGACGAACCTGCGAGGCCGCGTCTCTGTGTTCGGAGGGGAACAATTGAGTATTGTTATTTCTGGTTCTTACTAACTCATTAACTACTAACTCAATTTTTTAAAAACTAATACAAACCAACAATTTTTTTCATAATTGTTCTCTATCCTTAAAACCTGCTAGCACTCTGTGATTCAACTGAAAAATCATGTTATACCATAAGAGTACTTAGCTTGCCTAGAGAACCCACCAAAAATTCCTGCACCTAACTCTTAAGACAAAACCGGCGACACCCTATATAATTCCGAGCTCGCCGGCCTAGTTGTTTGCTTTTGGGTTTTTTCTTTTTTGGTGATCTCCAGTGCAGTGTTTGTACTCTTGTGGTATTGCTTGATTTTTTTATAATTTTGAGTGTATAGGAATTGGGGCATATATATCGCTTTTTGACACTAAATATCGTATTTTCCGACATTTCAGGTTTTAAGGAATTACGACCAGCGATCGGAGCGAGGCTCAAATTCAATTGCAAAACGTTAGTGAAGTATAGTGTCAAAGATTTGGGTAGTTTGACCCGCGCAAGCAAACAATCAAAGACTCGGATCACTTTCAAAGGGGTTTTCTTAAACCAAATCACATCGGTATGTATTTCCTAACACATTCTTCTTTAATCCGACGCATTCCACTATTCTATCTTCTGCAGGATTTTTCGCACAAGCTTGCCACCAATTACACAGAGAACTAACCGTATTTTTTGCAGCGCTTAAACTTAAACAAAAAAAGAACTTCTTAAATTGATTGATTTTTTGAATTCTTTTATTGAATGCGCATTTTCATCTTAATACGGATTTTAAGGCAAAAAGACCAAACAAGATACGGTAAAGGATTTCATCACCTTTCTCCGTAGCCCACAAATCACAAAACTGCATTCTTGCATACCCACAGTAATTTAAAATCAACTAGAACTTTGACTCTAAGGACTTCGCGCTCATTAGGAGAAGTTAACTGTGTTTAGAACACCGCTTAACGGTATATCGTTCACGGGGTGTCTAGGCAAGTGTTTAAGAGAAAGGGTTATCTAATTAAGGAACTTCGCGAAGGCGTTGGAAAACCTCCCCTTCTCTCTTGCACTTACCTGGCTTCATGATCCGTATATCTTGAGCCCGTTTCTCGACACAGTTTTACTTCGACAATCAGGTTCTTGAGCAGGTCTAGTTGACTAGCATACCATAGACTGCTAGGGGTGTGATATTCTTTATTTTTTATGATATTTGTGAATTCTTGTTAATATGGGTGTTTCCACCAATCAGAGCAAAGCTCTGTTCAAATTCTAAGGCGGGAAATGACGCAACGCTTCTGTTTTCCCCAATCAGAGCAAAGCTCTGTGTTAATTTCGAAAACTCAAAAATTGAAGCAACGCTTTAGATTCCTTGCGCTGCGTGCAACGCGCCATGTGTCAAAAGCAGACACGCCAGCGCTGCGCCCAAGACAGAGCACCCAATCAGAGCAAGGCTCTGTTTTAAAATAAAAATAAAGGAAGCAACGCTTCAGTTGACTTGCGCCCTGCGCTGCGCGACACGTGTCAGCGCAGTCGCGCTAGCGCAGTTCTCAGCGCAGTCGAGCTGCGCTCTGCGACACGTGTCAGCGCAGTCGCGCTGCGCGACATGTGTCAAGCGCAGGTGCGCTTGCGCCAACTGTGCCAGAATTTAAACAATAAAATTTTGGAAAGATCTTTCTAATCTTGTTAAAACAAGAATATTATCTTCTGTAAAACAGAAGCTCTAGGATCAAAGATCCAGCGGTGGGGAAACATCCCTAAATCAATCAGAGAAAGATCTCTTTAACTGATTTAACAAATCAATTGGCACTATATAAAGGCCCCTAGACTCCAAGTCTAAAATATACACAGAGATAGAGATACAGAACTCCTCTAAAAACTTTGAGAAGAACTCGAAGAGAAAAAGGTAAACCTTTGGAAAAAAGAAGTTCTTCTAAAAAGATCAAAGATCTAAGAACAAGATCAAGATCTTGAATAAAAAAAATAATAGAACAGAAGTAATTTACTTCTTTATTAGATCTTTTGATCTATATAAAGGCATTTCCTTTTGATGAACCATTGGTTCTTAAAAACTTGAGGTAAAACCTCTTTAGAACTAAAAAGGTTCTTTTATTTGATCTAAATTAGATCAAGATGCGCTCTGCGCTACTGTACGGTGCCTTGCACTTTTGATTTTTGCGCTGTTGCACTCCTTGGATCGGCGCAAGTCACCAGAGAGCGCCACGTGTCAATCACAGAACAGATCTGCACCCTGCGCTTCTAAAACAGAGCATTGCGCTCTTGGATTGGCACAAGTCATCAGAGCGCGCCACGTGTCAGCAGCGCACTGGCGCAGCGCACTGCGCTAGCAGACTTGCGCTCACCAGAGTGTGACACGTGTCACCTCCACATCAGTTTGCGCCTTGCGCTCCTCATTCGGCGCAAAGCGCCTGACAAGCCACGTGGCGCGCTGTCAGACCATTGAATGCTCTGCATTATTAAAGAAAAGGGACAGAGCCCAATTAAAAAGGCCTAACAGGCCAAAATAAATGCTATGCATTTAATTAAAAAGCCCAATGCTGTGCATTATTTTAAAAAAGGGCAGAGCCCAAACAAAGGCCTAATAGGCCAGATATGAACAAAATGTTAGACATTTTCTAACTGGACTTAGCCCAATTCTGGCCATAAGTCCTCAAATTAAATTGAACTGAGCACAACTGCTCTCTCAAATCAATTTACATCCGGTTCAAGGGTACATCTCTGAACTCCTCTGATATTTGTCCTTATAATCCTTCAACGTCGTCAGAGAGGTGACGGGTCCCGACAACCACACATTAATACGGACTGTGGGGTCCTTAAACTCATGGACTAATGCGTCCTTAAACCAATACGCGTCCCTAAAATGGGAATTTTGGACCACCATGTCCCTAAACTGGTAATACGGACTGTGGGGTCCTTAAACTCATGGACTTATGCGTCCTTAAACCAATGTTCGTCCCCAAAATGGGAATGTTGGACCACCATGTCCCTAAACTGGTAATACGGACTGTGGGGTCCTTAAACTCATGGACTAATGCATCCTTAAACCAATGTTCGTCCCCAAAATGGGAATGTTGGACCACCATGTCCCTAAACTGGCAATGGACCACTATGTCCCTAAACTAGAAGAATAGAGCCCAAATGCTCTTTTGTCGGATCTAAACGATCCCGTTAAGTTGATCGTAGTCTCAAATTAGACTAACGTATCCTTAACAAACGTTTGAGTTGATCTTAGCCTCAAATATGGCTAACGTATCCTCAATCCAAAACCCCAAACCCAAATCTAAGAAAATACGGATTTGGACTAATCCACGTCCTACGGACGACGACATAAATTAGTCTCCGTATACAATCCACGGGCAACCACAAACAAAAACAAACACCCACGACACGAAGTGAACATCTGGAGAAGGAGAAAGTTGTTACCGCGATGCGGTAGCGTAATTAACTGCAGGGGCTTGCGCCTGCAGGGATGAGCGTCCCCACAATCAAAAACCCCTCAAGCGAGCGGGAATCTGACGAAGTCTGCTACATCGGCCGCATCCGTTTAAACCTTCGATATACGGTGCCATAAATCAACTTGGCATCTTCGGAGAGATGGACGGATAAAACCAAATAGCATCTGCCCCGAATCTCAGGCAAGGCGTCTCTCTACGTCGCGCCGCCATTCGGAGGGGAACAGATTCTGGCACGCCCGGTGGGACCTCTTCCTCTTTCCACTCCACACTTCGTGTGTCGTGTTCGCGAATGAATCGCGGTTTGCTATGGTTGCCTGTGGATTCGAGGTACTTAGATTTGGTGTCTTGCTCCGTGCAGAAAACAGAAGATTAATGGCTTCAAACTGCACTACTTGCAACTGCAACTCCCGCTCCGTCCTTGCTGGAAGAGTGACTTATGGGCCCCAAGCAGCCTCTCTTTTCAAGATGCCAGTGGAGCAGGTAACTCAAGCCACCACTGGACTATTCTTCGGGACCATGCTCCCACCGATGAGCTTCAATACCCCAATGACGTCGCAAGAAGCTCCAAAAAAGTCGGTCTTTAATCGGCTTACAACTACCGCGGCCCATCTCAACGGGTCGCCCAACTCCACTGCCTCGGTTTTTAAATGTTAGGTTTACCTAGCACCCTATGAGAGGTTTGGAAGCATCACATGTCACAAAGATCAAATTTTTAGAGTACTAAGTTAACACACAAAGAATCAATCCTAGAAAATTAGGGTTTCATAACTTTACAAGTAACAAAGACTAGGGTTTTGAGAGTACAACCTTTGTAGCTCCCTACGCTAGACTCCTTGGCCACTTGAGGGTTGTAAAACGGTTAGCTTGAGGTCTTCTAACATCCATGACGATCCACCCGAAGCTCCTTTGTCCAAGCTTGCAACTTCACTTTATCAAGAGAAAGAAATGAAGCTAACACTCTAAACAAGTGGGCTAGACTTGTGTAGAATGATGTTGTAGTGGCTATTCTCACTTCAAAAACCTAACTTGATGAGTGTTTTGCTCACTATAGAAATCTAGAGAGCAAAAGAAGAAGGAGGAAGAAGATGATGGCTTTTTTGAACAAGAGTAAAAGATTAACTCTTATGAAGAAAATGGAAAATATATCTATATATTTTTTCCCTCTTCATCTCAAACCATGGTTATCTATTATGGATATTTATTTTACTTTAGTTAAAACACAAGAGAAAGATTAAATCATGGTTAATAAGTAGGTGAACATGGTTAGATCAAAAGAAGAGTGTAGAAACTAATCCATGAATTAATTTTCTCTTTTCTTTTGTTTTAACATAAATAGAAATAATAATCCATAATATAAACCATGGTGTGAGTCTTATATTGCCACCATTTTCAATGTATAAACAACCATGAAGGATGATGTATGTATGTATGTGTGCATGCACATCCATATGTGCATGAATCAAGAAAGAATGCATACATGCATGCATACATCAAAAATACAAGAAAGGATTTCAAGTGAGAAACTAATGGTTAAATGATAAATCAACACTTGATTTATTAATCCGGTCATATCACATACGACCCAACCAAAAGCAAGCCGCCCGATTAATAAACGGTATCTTATACGCGCATTTTAACCGGGTCCATGCGTATATCGCATACGCGCACCACAACGTTTCGCCTGGACTAGGTAACTCCTTTGTGGGACTCTAAGACTCGTCAATACGCCGGAAGTGGGTGATGATCATATCAAGCACCCCCAAGCTGCAAGCGGTCAGCTAAACGTAACGGCCACCCGGGTATTGAGCGATCAGAAGAAAACAAGCGAACCTACTACAACTCCCGTCTAGCCAACCGGCAACACTACCGTACAGTCCGGTCTCTTCGTCAGATATGCTGCATATCGAGTCTAGGGATGGTAACGTCGACCCCAATAACTCAATAAGTCGTGCTGGTGAATAGTCTATAATAGATCGAGAAACTACTGATAACACTTATTAGTAAATCTCAGCAGCCCTGGCCAGGGACTTACTGATATAACCAGTCGAGCACAGCACAGCATCAACTCCTAATACCGGGAGAGACGAAACCCCTCCTATCGCTTATCGCCTTCGTGTGTCTCGGGACTGTACCCAACGACCACCTGTTTGCACGACTCAGTAGAGCCGTGGTAGGGTGGTAATCAAAGTACAGTGGGAGAGCACACAAGACTCTATGACGATCTCGGGTCTACAGACTAACCTGTACCAGTGTCACCTGAGAACTGCTATCCGACGATAGATATAATTCCATATAGGAGTTCTCGGTGAGTCCGTCCAGTGTACCCTGTCAACACTGAGCACCCGTATATGATCTTGATGTCGAACATCGATGAATGTGGGAACATCCATCGCCCATCATATGGGTCTAGTATCATATACGCTAGTCTACTCTGGTATATCGATGCCCCATCTCGATACACCTATGACTAGGGACATTTCAGGATATGCTTATAAACTACAGATGTCCCACTAGTATGATCTTTATCATAATCACTGTAGTCAAGCCAATATCCTCAGGGCTTTATCAACATGTATGAATGAGTAAAAGCATGATC
This sequence comes from Agapanthus africanus, assembly GCA_030015575.1. Lineage (NCBI taxonomy): Eukaryota > Viridiplantae > Streptophyta > Magnoliopsida > Asparagales > Amaryllidaceae > Agapanthus > Agapanthus africanus. Next base: position 23,922,818 of record JASDDO010000016.1, read on the forward strand.
AAATCAACATGTCAGATAAAGAAGAACCAGATAGCATACTATCATGTCGAGCAAGAATGTACACTGAATATATATATATATGTATAAATACATCCACTATCACATAATGGCCTCTAGGGCATACATATATCCAACAATCTTCCACTTGCACTAAGGCCGGTTATTGGCGTATCTCATACCCAACATCTCAAAAAGTCGCTCATGCTGCGGCTGAGGGAGGGCCTTGGTGAGTGGATCCGCGACATTATTCTTTGTGTCTACTCTCTTAATCTCGATCTCGCGGTGATCTACAATCTCCTGGATCAAATGAAAGCGCCTCAGGATGTGTCTGGACCGCTGATGGGACCTGGGCTCCTTGGCTAACGCCATAGCCCCATTATTATCACAATACAATGGTATTGGATCAATAATGGTTGGAACTACTCCTAGCTTCGAGACGAACTTCTTCATCCAGACGGCTTCCTTGGCGGCATCATTTGCAGCAATGTACTCAGCCTCCATCGTAGAGTCTGCAACGGTATCCTGTTTGGAACTCTTCCAACTTACTGCCCCTCCGTTGAGGGTAAATACAAACCCTGAGATAGATTTGCTGTCGTCCTTATCGCTCTGGAAGCTCGAATCGGTAAAGGCCTCCATTTGGAGATCTCCATTACCATACACCAAGAACAATTCTTTAGTCCTTCGTAAGTACTTAAGAATGTTCTTCACAGCTGTCCAGTGATTCTCCCCTGGGTTGGATTGATACCTGCTTACAACACTAAGTGCATAAGCTACATCTGGGCGTGTACATAACATCGCATACATTATAGATCCTACTGCCGAAGCATAGGGTATAACGCTCATGCGAGCTCTCTCTTCATCGGTCTTTGGGCAAGATTCCTTGGAGAGAGTGACCCCATGGCAAGCGGGTAAGGCACCCCGCTTGGAGTCTTCCATACTAAACCTTTTTAGGATGGTGTTGATGTACCTGGTTTGGGACAATCCCAATAACTTTTTGGATCTATCCCTATAGATCCTTATGCCCAGGATGTATGTGGCATCACCCAGGTCCTTCATGGAGAACCTTAGTGATAAGAAAGATTTGACCAACTGTAGCATAGGAATATCATTTCCTATCAGAAGAATGTCATCCACGTACAATACGAGGAATGTGACAGCTCTTCCTACAGCCTTCTTATAAACACAAGGTTCATCTGGATTTTTGATGAAATCAAACTCTTTGATGACATCATCAAAACAGATGTTCCAACTCCGAGATGCCTGCTTTAACCCATATATGGATTTAAGCAATCTACATGCTTTCCCGCTGCTCCCACTGTCAATGAAGCCCTCTGGCTGATCCATATAAACGCATTCTTCTAAATCTCCATTTAGAAATGCTGTTTTAACGTCCATCTGCCAGATTTCATAGTCATAGTGAGCAGCAATAGCAAGTAGGATCCGAATGGATTTAAGCATGGCTACAGGCGAAAAAGTCTCGTCATAGTCCAAACCTGGTCTTTGACGAAAACTCTTCGCCACAAGTCTTGCCTTGTAGGTCTCTACCTGCCCATCTACACCAATCTTTCTTTTAAAGATCCATTTGCATCCCACAGGTTTTACCCCAGGGGGTACAACGTCCAAAGTCCATACTTTGTTGGTGTACATAGACTCCATTTAGGATCTCATGGCATCCAGCCACTTCACAGAGTCTCCACTCGTGATAGCTTGCTGAAAAATGTTGGAGATAGTGCCCTCAGAGTCAATTATTGGATCGCAGGTACGTGATTGCAATGATTGCGGAGGACCTATACCGGTAGGACAGTCTTACTCTAAGATGATAGTATGCTATCTGGTTTGCCTTTATCAGTCGTGTACATGTTCAGGTGACTGATTACATGTTACACTTTGATAGAGCCCTTAGGATCTTGCTTTACCACCAACTGTATGATAGCGATCATATACGTGAGAGTTGGGTGGTTTATACGCATATCCTTAATTGTGGTCCCTAGTCGTGGGAGTTTTGAGACAGGGCATCGATACTCCGGAGTAGACTAGTGTGTACAGTCGAGACCCCGGCGAGGGGCGGTGGCCGGTCTCACAAGCCACTGGTGTCAGTTGGATAACCTAAGATGTATACAGGTGCTCATTGGGTTATGAGTACACCGGACAGGACTCACCGGGAACCTGCTAGTTGGTATTATACATATCGTCAGATAGCAGTTCCCTGGTGACATGTGTACAGGTTAGTTCATCGACCTGAGGTCGTCATTTGTCTCGTGTGAGTTCCCACTGTGCTTTGATTTCTACCCTACCACGGCTCAAAGGAGTCGTGCAAACAGGTAGTTTTTGGGTACAGTCCTGAGCCATATGGAGGCACGTGAGCGGATCGGCAGGGGATTCGTCTCTCCCGGTATTGGGGGCGAGGTCGTGCTGTGTCTAGGAGAGCCATTACACAAAGTCCATGGCCATGGCAGGAGATTTACTGGTAGGTACTCCAGTAGTATCTCAGGGTGTTATTGGGCTACACTCCGACACGACTTATACTGCTATTGGGGGTCTGACGTTACTAGCCCCCTAGGCAGATATGCGATACTCATAGACGAACGGACCGGACTGTATATACATTGTCACTGTTAGGCTCAGTAGGGTTTCCGGATGAGTTCGCTCATCGGCCTCCCTTGAGGTCAGTCCATGGGCAGCCGTTACGCATTGCTAGTGCCGCTGACGGTTTGTGGTTAAACCCACTGCCAGGGTACTGACGAGTCATTAGAGTTCCCCACAGACAGTTTCCCAAGTTCGGACGAAACGTTGTAGAGGCCGTATGGTTTTATGGCAGGGTTCGGAAAATGCACGTGCGTTTACGCACGTGTTATTTTTCGGGCAGATGATACTGGTCGGCTTTGGTTTAAGCCAGATCCGAGTATTGTATTGATTAGATATAATATCTTTGTCTCAGTTGCATTTGTATTCGATCGTAATACAAATGCAGGTATATTTATACAGTTACGGGGTTATCCTGAAAGTCGTTTCAGGATCACTTTTGGAAGTTGCCAGTTTCCAGTTTTCTATCAGCCGTCTTTTAACATTCGGTTAAAGACGGATTTATCTTTTCTTGGATGAAGTGAGTCATGCTTCTGGAAGGTTCTAGAAGGTGGTGACTAGGTTAAATGGTGTTGTGTTTTCATTGGTTACATTAATGAATGGATGACTAGGTTTAGTGAGTCATTCATTTCATTAATGAGTTTTGTTTTGCTTAAGGATATTTGTTGTTGATATTTATCCTTATGGTCACCCTCTTCTCTCCTACACTCACCCTCCTCCTCCCTATATATGGCCGGCCCCTCCCCTCTCTCTCACATACACTCTCACTTGATGTTTCATTTGAAAAGATTATGATAGTTTTCGGTGTATGGAATTTCACAGCTCATTTCATTCCATCACCCGATTCCCACGGCAACTTCATTAACCGATCGTCCACGGATTTGGACGAAGTGAGACAAAGTCATCTACTCATTCTCTACATCAATCTTGGTCGTCTCTTTTGGCAAACTTGACGACCGAGTTGCCTCAAGTCAGAGGCGGGAGCCCGTTTAAAGAATCAGAGACGTGGTGCCACTTGGACGAGCAGATCGGAGATCGACGAGATCAGAGCAGCCGCAACGGAGCGTGGGATGATGGTTAAAGAACGGAGGACTCGGATCGTTCGGTATAACCTTTCTACACTCTTTACAGTTTGTTAGTTTAGCAATAATGGCAGATCCGGGTTAAAGTATACGATAGCGCCAGTTAAAAAGTTTTTGTTCCGCATTTGGCGTCTGTAGACGGCCGGGGCGCTACCGTAGACTTACAAAAACTGGTAGGATCATCATTATCCATGATGCAGTCTTCTCCGTCACCATCAATGAGGAAACCGTAGTACCTCTCCGGTGGGCGAGAAGTCCTACCAGACCTTCGGAGTGGCCGAGGTTCTTCAGTTTCTATTGCAACAGCCGGTTCAACCAAATCGTCATTTGTAGTTTGTGTCTCTAGAACCTCTTCTAGATCTACCACTTTGCCATCATCTTTATCTGTGAAAAACTCTTTTTCCAAGAATGTGGCATACTGAGAAACAAACACCTTTTGTTCCTCTTTGTTGTAGAATAGATATCCATAAGAATTCTTTAGATACCCCACAAAATTACACATGACTGACCGTGTCTCGAGTTTGTCCGGATTCTGCTTTTTAACATAGGCCGGGCAACCCCAAATCTTAATTCTCTTAAGAGATGGTCTCTTCCCATGCCATATATCATATGGCGTGGTAGATACGGCTTTGGTTGGAACCCTGTTCAGTAGAAATGCTGCAGTCTCCAATGCATGCCCCCAAAATGAGACGGGTAACTCAGCATCACTCATCATGGATTGGACCATATCTAATAGGGTCCTATTCCGTCGTTCTGACACACCGTTGTGCTGTGGTGTGTAAGGAGGAGTGAGCTGAGAGAGAATCCCATTCTCTTTTAGGAAGTTTGCAAATTCCGTACTAAGGTACTCTCCACCTCGATCTGATCGAAGCATCTTGATACTCAAGCCGGTTTGTTTTTCTACTTCTTGTTTATATTCAATGAATTTCTCGAAAGTTTCGGACTTGTGCTTTAATAAAAATACATGACCGAATCTTGAGAAATCGTCAGTGAACGTAATGAAGTATGAAAAACCACCTCTAGCCTGTGTAGACATTGGCCCGCATACATCACTATGTATGAGGCATAGGAGTTCAGTAGCTCTTTCTCCGTGTCCGGTAAATGGAGTTTTGGTCATTTTACCCTTGATACAAGACTGGCAAGTCGTATAAGATTTATATTCAAAAGAGTTTAAATATCCATCTTTGTGTAACTTGTTTAGTCTTGTTTCGTTAATATGACCAAGTCTACAGTGCCAAAGAAAAGCTTCATTTAATTCTGAAAGTTTTCTTTTATTAGTGTGTTGTATACTGAAAATTGTGTGTTGATTTAGGACGTATATCCCGTTATTAAGTGTACCATACCCAACCAACATTTGATTTAGGTGAATGTTCATAACATTGTTCTGCAATACAAAATTATATCCTTCATTGTCTAACAAAGAAACAGATATTATATTACATAGCATACTTGGTACAAAATAACATGGGTTCAAAACCAATATACACCCAGATGGCAACCCCAAGTGATACTCTCCCACTGCGACTGTATGTACATTGGAACCATTTCCAACGCGGAGAGTATGGTCACCTGTCTTCAAAACTTTGGTATTTCTCAGCCCCTGCATAGAATTGCAAATGTGAGAACTTGAACCGGTATTTAATACCCAGGAAGCAGAGTTTATTGAAAAACAGTTTTCCGTCACAAACACACCTGAAGCGGAAGCATCCCCATGCTTCTTCTTGAGGTTCAAGTACTCCGTACAGTTGCGCTTCCAATGTCCTGTCTTGTGGCAATGAAAATATTCACCTTTCCCCGAGTCTCCAGCTTTGGACTTTTCCTTCCCTTCACCTTTTTAACTCCACCCTTAGGATTGGTGGGCTTCTTCTTTTTCTTTCCTTTGGCCTTAGCCTTTGGGCGAGAAGAAGAAGATTGCCCAATAGTCATAACGGGAGTTTTCATTGATTTCATAGTGCTCTCTGCACTCCTTAACATATTAAGGAGTTCAGGTAGTTCCTTCTCCATGCCGTGCATGTTGAAGTTAACTATGAATTGAACAAAGGTGGAGGGGAGGGACTGCAGAATAATATCCGTATATTGTTCATTGTCCATTGTCCATCCAAGGTCCTCAAGCTCTTCTATAAGAGCTATCATCTTCAGAACATGGTCTCCTACCGGTGTGCCAGGGGCCATTCGCATCTGAAACAATTTCTTTGATGCTTCGTATCGTAATACGCGGGATTGCTCTCCATACAACTCCTTTGTATGGAGGAATAAGGTTTGAATGTCCATATTCTCGTGCTGCTTTTGATGTGTATTGTCCATCGATGCAAGCGCGAGGCATTTGGCCGTGGCACAGTCAGCGTCCCATGTTTTGCGGACTTCAATGTCCGCAACTGAGGATTTTGGACCTGGGGAGGGCGGGGCTGAAGCCGTGAGGACATATGATACTTTATCATAAGTCAAGGCTATTTTCAGATTCCTCAGCCAGTCTTTATAATTGGTCCCATTCAGTTTATTTTTATCTAGTAGAAGCTTGAGTCCAGTCATTGATATCTGCCATTAAGAGAGAGAAAAGAATACACTCAGCGAAAGCTCTTGCATAGATCAGATTGGTTATTATCTTGTCTAATCGATGTCTCCCACTGCTTTAATTAAGTTTTTCTTTCAAACCTTAAAAAGAAAACTAGCCCGGATTAATTACAGTCTACAACTTCGCTAACCGTTCAACCAGACCAGTGTCGGTACTTGAGGGAGGTTCCCCGTGCTTTCGCACGGACCTAATTAAAGTAAACCTCGTTTTCTCAGAGGTGTAGCCCCGTTAACACCTTTCTAGACACCTAATGAGTTAGCTAATTGTAAACTGCAAAACTCTCCTAGGAGCAACTATTGCCCACAGTGGGATCGAGATCCAACCATCATATGGAAGGTATGCAATCTCATTGCAAATCTCAACACTTGAAATTCCCGATATGATTTTTACCCCTAGTACTTATGACCTTAACTATGGTCAACAAATCACAAGTACCAGTCAAGTTCTACCCGTCATTTCTTGATCAATTAGACCCACCCATATGACCCTTAACTATGGTCAACAAAGTCGCATGAATGTCCTAATTAATCAACATCATATGCAGTGCAGGAAGACATCACTTAGCTACCGTACACTGCGCTTTAACTAAAGTCAACAAACGTAGCACGAATACTAAGTACTCTACTTCCTAAAATGACGGAGGGTTGCGGATGATTTTTAAGAAAATCTTTAACGCTTTGAACTTGATATCGTCGTAGAATCAAATGGTTTTCAAAAGGAGTGGCTTGTGCTCCGCGGTTTTGAAATATAGCTTTTTCATAAAGAGCCGAGTGGTTTTCAAATCTGATTCTACAACATCTATTTAGGTTTATTTTCTTTACATTAATCATATTAATGTAATCCCATCATTTAAGTCCTTAAGCCAATCACAGAAAAGAAACGAAAATAACACGTACGCTTATGCCATCCGCATTCGCCGCAATGTTCCGTTATGCACCGTTAGGTTACTTAACTAATGGCATACCGGGACGGGACTAGCGCGGGTGTAAAACATAAGCAACGTCTACTATATATCATATATATAATATGTCATCCGTCTCAGATATCTCAGAACACAGGCAGCAGAAACATATATATATATATAATGTGGGATATACTTGTTAGTTATGTATATGCCCTAGAGGCCATTGTTGTACATTTGATGTATATTATAATGGATGCTTGGTTATATATAGAGAAGACTTTCTTGCTCGTCATGATAGTATGCTATTTGGTTTCACTTTATCTTAACATGTTGACTTGTATTGGTTTACTGTTTTACTCTCACATGTTGATAAAGCCCTTAGGATCTGTACTCGACTACTGGGACTATGATGAGATCATACTAGTGGGGCCGCGGTAGTCGATGAGTACATCCTATAACTGTTCCTAGTCGAGGGTATATCGAGACAGGGCATCGATACACCAGAGTAGACTAGCGTATACGCATCTTGACCCATATGATGGGTGATGGATGATCCCATATCCATCGGTGTTTGACATCAGAGATGGTGTACGGGTGCTCAGTGGAGACTGGGTACACTGGACGGACTCGCCGAGAACTCCCAGATGGTGATATACCACACGTCAGATGGCAGTTCTCCGGTGACACAGGTACAGGGTAGTCTGAAGACCCGAGATCGTCATAGAGTCTTGTGTGATTCCCACTGTGCTTTGATTTCCACCTTACCACGTCCAAGAGGGCGTGCAAAACGGTGGCTTTTGGGTACAGTCCCGAATCACATGGAGGCAATGAGCGATAGGAGGGGATTCGTCTCTCCCGGTATAGGGAGTTGATGTTGTGCTGTGTTCGATTGGCTATAACCGGAAGTCCCTGGCCAGGGCTGATATAGAGATTTACTGGTAAGTGTTACTAGTAGTTTCTCGACCCGTTATGAGCCATACATCGACACGACTTATCGGTTACTGGGGTCTGACGTATACCACCCCTAGACTTGATATGCGACATATCAGACGAACAGACCGGACTGTACGGGAGTGTTACTGATCGGATTCACAGGAGAATGCACAGGCTAGCTTGTTGATCTTCTGATCGCTCAATACCTGTGTGGCTGTTACGTTTAGCTGACCGCTTGCAGCTTGTGGGTGTTTGATATGATCATCACCTGCTACCGGCGTATTGACGATTCTTTAGAGTCCTACACAGAAGTTTCTTGGCTCAGGCGAAACGGAGTAGAGGCACATATGTGATATGTGCAGGACCGAGAATAATGCGATATGGGATACCGTATTATATTCTCGCGATATTTAGATATGAACCGGGACATCGGATCAAGTGTTGATTCGATAAATCGGTACATGATATATTAGTCTGTTATATTCGATATAGCCGGATCGTCGGATCAAGTGTTGATTCGATGGTTTAATATATAATAATATATATGATATATTATTATATTAACTAATATTGGCTTGCTTTATTATTTCATTTTCTCAGTGGATGATACATTGATATATATGCGATATATGTTAATTGTATTATTTTCTTTTGTTGCAAATATATAATATATATATGATATATATTATTGTGACATGATATGATTAATTGTTAAACATGTTTAAGGATGATTAATTGAGGTTAGGGTTTGATTAGGGTTAGTAGCTTCAAGTTCCTTCTAGAAGCTTTTTCTTTTGTCATTCTTAAGATATTTATGGATGACACTTTACTAAACCTAACCAAACCCTAACTCTAGTTATTTCTCTACACATTCTCATCCATTCATCCTTGACCATGGTTCACAATTCAATCATATAGATTATATTCTATTCATCACAAAAGGATAATTGATATTATCATTTCCATTATCTTCTTCTTCTTCTTCTTGAAGAAGCTCTCTTGAAAATCCTTAAGTGATGAAATAAAATGAGAAAAATAATATTAAAAGAAAGCAAAATCACTACTCTCTCATCCTCATCTCATCTAGCCCATGTGACTAGGGTGTTCTTCTCTTTTGAGTGAGAAAGCTTGAGTCGAAGCAACTTCAAGGTAGATCATCGGAGATTTGGAATACGACAAGCTAGAATGGATCGTTCGAGTCGTGGAGCCTCTCATGAGTCCGGGAGATCGTGGATCGCGGCAAAGGGACTTCTACTCGGAGCTTGTGAATTGAAGGAGCGGACTACAAAGGTTGTAATCCCTCACACTTAGATAAAAGTTATCTTATTGCATGTTAAACCCTAATAATCTAGCAAAGATCCCGGCTTTGGGTTGTTCGGCACGTCTAAAATTTTATCCGGGCATGTTTGATGCCTTAAGAACCTTCACAAGAGTGCCTAGGAACCCTACAGTGGTAGGGTGTAATTAATCCCGGCTAATCTTACCTTTTAGGGTTTTAAGGTAGATTTGATAAAAACAGTGGGAGACATCCTGATTAGATAAGATAATAACCAATCTAATCTTGCAAGAGCATACGCTAAAGTGTTTTCTTCTCTCTCTCTCCAGGTAGCGACCATTTCAGGCCATAATCAAGATAATAATATGGATGTATTGACTGAACCCGATTATTGTACTGAGCAAGGGAACGTTGAACCCGTTCTTTCTTATAAGAGTTATAAGACTGAACAGGAAACATGAGAATATCTAGATTCTCACGCCGCCCATAAGAACATGCATGTTGATGCATCTTCTTCAGGTGTGTTAGTTATTGAGAACTGTTTCTCAGTTCACCCTACGTCCTGGGTATTAGATACCGGATCAGGATCCCACATATGTAAACAGTTACATGGGCTACGTAAAGGTAGAGAACTGGGAAAAGGTGATCATTCCGTTCAAGTAGGGAACGGTGCAAGTATTGTAGCCAAAGCAGTTGGCGAATATCACCTTGTATTGCCAAGTCGTAATACACTGATTCTAAATGAGTGCTATTATATACCGAACATGATGTGCAACATTATATCAGTTTCTTTATTGAGTAAAGAGGGATATAATTTTGTAGTACAGGATAATGTTATGAACATATTCCTAGATCAAAAGTTGATTGCATCAGGCTCGTTACATAATGGCATATTCATTCTAAATCAGAATACAGTTCTGAATATACAAAACACACACAAGAGGAAAAGTTCAGATATGAACGAATCCTACTTGTGGCATTGTAGACTTGGTCATATCAATGCGACACGACTGGCTAAGTTACATAAAGATGGTTATTTGAATCCGTTCGAATTATCATCTTATGATACTTGCCATTCATGTCTCAAAGGAAAAATGACCAAAGCTCCGTTTAGTGGACACGGAGAAAGAGTTACCGAACTCTTAGGACTGGTACATAGTGATGTATGCGGTCCAATGTCTACGCATGCCAGGAACGGTTCTTCCTACTTCATTACATTCACTGACGATCTCTCTAGATACGGACATGTATTTCTGATGAAACACAAGTCTGAAGCTTTTGAGAAATTCAGAGAATATAAACACGAAGTAGAGAACCAAACAGGCAAAAGTATTAAGATTCTTCGATCTGATCGAGGAGGTGAATACTTGAGCGGTGAGTTCCTAGATTATCTAAAAGAGAATGGGATTCTCTCTCAGCTTACTCCTCCTTATACACCACAGCACAACGGTGTATCGGAACGAAGGAATCGGACCCTATTAGATATGGTACGATCTATGATGAGCGAGGCTGAGTTACCTATTTCCTTTTGGGGGTATGCGCTTGAGACAGCGATACATCTATTGAATATGGTTCCTACCAAATCAGTGCCTACCACTCCATATGAGATATGGAAAGGGAAGAGACCATCTCTTAAGTATGTTAAGATATGGGGTTGTCCAGCCTATGTCAAAAGACAAAATCCGGACAAACTCGAGGCAAGATCAGTCTTATGTAAGTTTGTAGGATATCCCAGAAATTCACAAGGGTATATCTTCTACCACCCCGAGGAACAAAAAGTGTTTGTTTCTCGACATGCCACCTTTTTAGAAAGGGGTTTTCTTATGAAAGAAATTGATGGCAATGAGGTAGAACTGGAAGAGCTTCCAGCAACACAAACTATAACAGAAGACTTGGTTGAACCAGAGGATTCAGTAGTACCCGACGAACCCCAGCCTCTCCGCCGATCTAGTAGGGTTTCTCGTCCACCTGAAAGATACTACGGTTTTCTCATTGATGGTGGAAGCGAGGATTGCATCATAGATGATGATGAACTGACTAGTTTCGAGCAGGCCATCACGAGTGGTGACTCTGTGAAATGGCTGGATGCAATGCGATCTGAGATGGAATCCATGTACACCAACAAAGTATGGACTTTGGAAAATGCTCCTGAAGGGGTAAAACCCATTGGGAGCAAGTGGATCTTTAAAAAGAAATTTGGTGTAGATGGAAAAGTTGAGACTTTCAAAGCTAGACTGATAGCAAAGGGATTTCGTCAACGACCAGGTGTGGACTATGACGAAACCTTTTCTCCAGTAGCTATGCTTAAGTCCATCCGGATCTTACTTGCCATTGCTGCATACCATGACTACGAAATCTGGCAAATGGATGTTAAGACCGCCTTTCTAAACGGTGATTTAGAAGAGTGCGTGTACATGACTCAGCCAGAGGGCTTCGTAGATAGTGGGAGCAGCGGAAAGGTGTGCAAGCTGCTTAAATCCATTTATGGGTTAAAGCAAGCATCGCGGAGTTGGAACATCTGTTTTGATGTTGTAGTCAAAGAGTTTGACTTCATCAAAAATATAGATGAACCTTGTATCTATAAGAAGGTAGCAGAGGGTAAGGTTGTCTTCCTCGTATTGTACGTGGATGACATACTCTTGATAGGAAATGATATTCCTATGCTGCAATCAGTCAAGCTCTTCTTATCGCAGAGATTCTCAATGAAAGATCTAGGTGATGCCTCCTGCATATTGGGAATAATGATCTATAGAGATAGATCTAAAAGGATACTGGGATTGTCCCAATCCAGGTACATTGACACCATACTAAAGAGGTTTAGTATGGAAGAATCCAAACGTGGGAATCAGCCCACGATCTCTGGACTCACTCTCTCCAAAGAGATGTCTCCCAAGACTGATTTGGAGAGAGCTCGCATGCAAGGGATACCCTATGCTTCGGCAGTAGGCTCTATCATGTATGCGATGCTATGTACCAGACCCGATGTAGCATACTCACTAAGTGTAGTGAGTCGGTATCAGGCAGATCCAGGAGAGAGTCATTGGACAACAGTGAAGAACATTCTCAAGTACTTACGAAGGACTAAGGAGATGTTCTTGGTGTATGGTAACGGAGAACTCCAGGTGGAGTCCTTTACCGATTCCAGCTTCCAAAGTGATAAGGACGACTCTAAGTCGCATTCGGGTTTTGTCTTTACCCTCAATGGAGGGGAGGTATGTTGGAAGAGTTCCAAACAGGATACCGTTGCGGACTCAACGATGGAGGCTGAATACATCGCTGCCAACGATGCTGCCAAAGAAGCTGTCTGGATCAAGAAGTTCATTAGTGAACTTGGTGTGGTTCCATCCATTGAGCATCCAATACCTTTGTATTGCGATAACAATGGAGCTGTGGCTTTGGCCAAGGAACCCAGGTCCCATCAGAAGTCCAGACATATTCTGAGGCGGTATCACCTGATCAGGGAGATAGTTGATCGCCGGGAGATCGAGGTCAGGAGAGTAGATACGAAGGACAACACTGCGGATCCATTCACGAAGGCTATTCCCCAGATACAGTTTGAGAGATTATTCGGGATGCTAGGTATGAGATACTACAGCAGCTGGCCTTAGTGCAAGTGGGAGATTGTTAGTTATGTATATGCCCTAGAGGCCATTGTTGTACATTTGATGTATATTATAATGGATGCTTGGTTATATATAGAGAAGACTTTCTTGCTCGTCATGATAGTATGCTATTTGGTTTCACTTTATCTTAACATGTTGACTTGTATTGGTTTACTGTTTTACTCTCACATGTTGATAAAGCCCTTAGGATCTGTACTCGACTACTGGGACTATGATGAGATCATACTAGTGGGGCCGCGGTAGTCGATGAGTACATCCTATAACTGTTCCTAGTCAAGGGTATATCGAGACAGGGCATCGATACACCAGAGTAGACTAGCGTATACGCATCTTGACCCATATGATGGGTGATGGATGATCCCATATCCATCGGTGTTTGACATCATAGATGGTGTACGGGTGCTCAGTGGAGACTGGGTACACTGGACGGACTCGCCGAGAACTCCCAGATGGTGATATACCACACGTCAGATGGCAGTTCTCCGGTGACACAGGTACAGGGTAGTCTGAAGACTCGAGATCGTCATAGAGTCTTGTGTGATTCCCACTGTGCTTTGATTTCCACCTTACCACGTCCAAGAGGGCGTGCAAAACGGTGGCTTTTGGGTACAGTCCCGAATCACATGGAGGCAATGAGCGATAGGAGGGGATTCGTCTCTCCCGGTATAGGGAGTTGATGTTGTGCTGTGTTCGATAGGCTATAACTGGAAGTCCCTGGCCAGGGCTGATATAGAGATTTACTGGTAAGTGTTACTAGTAGTTTCTCGACCCGTTATGAGCCATACATCGACACGACTTATCGGTTACTGGGGTCTGACGTATACCACCCCTAGACTTGATATGCGACATATCAGACGAACAGACCGGACTGTACGGGAGTGTTACTGATCGGATTCACAGGAGAACGCACAGGCTAGCTTGTTGATCTTCTGATCGCTCAATACCTGGGTGGCTGTTACGTTTAGCTGACCGCTTGCAGCTTGTGGGTGTTTGATATGATCATCACCTGCTACCGGCGTATTGACGATTCTTTAGAGTCCTACACAGAAGTTTCTTGGCTCAGGCGAAACGGAGTAGAGGCACATATGTGATATGTGCAGGACCGAGAATAATGCGATATGGGATACCGTATTATATTCTCGCGATATTTAGATATGAACCGGGACATCGGATCAAGTGTTGATTCGATAAATCGGTACATGATATATTAGTCGGTTATATTCGATATAGCCGGATCGTCGGATCAAGTGTTGATTCGATGATTTAATATATAATAATCTATATGATATATTATTATATTAACTAATATTGGCTTGCTTTATTATTTCATTTTCTCAGTGGATGATACATTGATATATATGCGATATATGTTAATTGTATTATTTTCTTTTGTTGCAAATATATAATATATATGATATATATTATTGTGACATGATATGATTAATTGTTAAACATGTTTAAGGATGATTAATTGAGGTTAGGGTTTGATTAGGGTTAGTAGCTTCAAGTTCCTTCTAGAAGCTTTTTCTTTTGTCATTCTTAAGATATTTATGGATAACACTTTACTAAACCTAACCAAACCCTAACTCTAGTTATTTCTCTACACATTCTCATCCATTCATCCTTGACCATGGTTCACAATTCAATCATATAGATTATATTCTATTCATCACAAAAGGATAATTGATATTATCATTTCCATTATCTTCTTCTTCTTCTTCTTCTTGAAGAAGCTCTCTTGAAAATCCTTAAGTGATGAAATAAAATGAGAAAAATGATATTAAAAGAAAGCAAAATCACTACTCTCTCATCCTCATCTCATCTAGCCCATGTGATTAGGGTGTTCTTCTCTTTTGAGTGAGAAAGCTTGAGTCGAAGCAACTTCAAGGTAGATCATCGGAGATTTGGAATACGACAAGCTAGAATGGATCGTTCGAGTCGTGGAGCCTCTCATGAGTCCGGGAGATCGTGGATCGCGGCAAAGGGACTTCTACTCGGAGCTTGTGAAGTGAAGGAGCGGACTACAAAGGTTGTAATCCCTCACACTTAGATAAAAGTTATCTTATTGCATGTTAAACCCTAATAATCTAGCAAAGATCCCGGCTTTGGGTTGTTCGGCACGTCTAAAATTTTATCCGGGCATGTTTGATGCCTTAAGAACCTTCACAAGAGTGCCTAGGAACCCTACAGTACTAGGACGCTCCTATTTAGTATTTAGCCAACAATAGAAAATACGGATTCCACAGTCGCGATGAATAGCCAAGCCCACACCCCTAGACCCCTACGAGAGAGGCAAGCGACCCTACCAATCCTGGAGTTTAGGAGACCCGGTCTCGACTCCTCGAGATGGCCTCCCACTGAACCCCAGAACCCGGTCACTCGTGCTCCCCTCCTTGGGTCTATCCTAATGCGGAAAAGTAAATAATATACAACACTGGTGGCATCAACCTCAACCCGGAAGTGCCCCGAATAAAATAATATTACATTACATTTGAATTTTACATGAATGAAAAATAAAACTCTCATCTCACATAAAAACCCCCCGGCTATTCAATCGCGACAATCCTGCACATCATATCTCAGCAACACATAATATCATATATCATCAACGTAAGTAAGTATGCTGTAACAACTCCATTTTTAATGTACAAAGAATTTATTTAAATTCAATGTATACTTGGAGTATTTATTATAGCTGATATCTCTTTAAGTATTTATTTCACTCCATAATTACAAGAAGGAGCTTGTGGCTTATTGGTAATACATTGCACTGCTGAACCAAGCCACCAGAGTTCGAATCCCATGCCCCACATTATTTTTTTATATTATTTTGTTTTAAATTTTTGGAAAGTCAACAGTCAAACAGCCATAACACATAAAATTTATACTGAACCCAAAAAGTTAGATGCACCAAAATTCCCCCCAAGTGATGACCCACCCGACGAGACATTGACTCGGCTCGACTCGGTCGAGTCGGCCGGCGGACCAGCCGACTCGGGCCGGCGCCGCCGGCCGGACTCGGCCGGACGGCCGAGTCGTCAACACGGAATTTCTCCGTGTTGACCTGGTCTTCTCACCTGAATACTTTAATTCTCTTGATCGGTTATCAAATTCCCAATAACTCACTTTTATTCCAAAATTTAATGATTTTTAATGTTTTTTTAATATATTTTTATATTTTTTTAATTAAAAACCCTAACCCTAGCCTAGCCCTATATAAACACCCATACCCTCTACCCTTTCACCTTACATTCCTAAGTCCACTCTCTAAAAAATTCAAGAGAACTCGGTACGTTAGGAAAAGAGCGAAAGGCGAAGCGCTGCCGAAATCGACGACGAATTCCGGCGATCGTACTAGGACCCATCACGACGTTTCGACGCACCGACAACCCACTACCTCCCTAGCACTCTCTATCTTGTCCAAACCCGTAAGTCCCCCTCTTTCTATCTCCCTTTTCTTTTAAGAAAAATACGACTTTTTAAAACCCGACGGAAATCGGAATAAACCGATTTCCGATTCGGTTTTCTATCAAAACTCACTTGTCACAAATTACATAATGCTTAAACATATTCATGTTGACTATTAATCACATAACAACTAATTTGGATAAAGTTTTTCACATGAAATGATAACGTTTCCATTTATCGTATTTCTTTCACTTAAATACCACAATGTTTAGTTCTCACATTTAACCATTAACAATTGCTATACCTTAACGTAGATCACGAGGTAATGACCTACCTCCACACACACGCAAATACAACCCTAATTGATATCATCAAAACTTAGAATACGAAAATACAAGACTTTACATTAAAATACCCTTTTCTTTATAAACCTTTTCTGAAAGTCCTAAGTTGTATACAATTTTAAAACAAAATCTTTTAATAGGAAAATACGATATGTCATGGACATCGATCGTTTATCTAAACTGACTTTATGGTGTCTAGGCCAGGCAAGTGAGTTTGGGTAACTTTAAAAGGCCCGCCTCACGATTCGTGAGCGGATCCCTCCCTCCTCACTTGTACTTACCTGGCCGCAATTGGCGGTGAAGAGGCGATTTGAGGCTTCTATGATCTATCGTTTAGACCCTTTAGAAATATGCTAGTTGGATTAGGAAACCCTAGAAACTAAAATACGGAAATTCACACATTTTACAAATAAATACCTCATCTTTATAAAACCATTTTTCTAAATGACTAGTATTTATTAAATCTTTGCAAAGCGCCACTACAACCCACCTTTGGGGAACTCGTTAGGGATAGTATGGTTTATCGTGCACCTTCGAGCTTAGTAGTGCGAGATTCAGACCTCCGCAAGGAGCATTCGGTCTCGAAAGGTTTAAAATACGGCATTTAAGAAAAATGAGATTTTGGAAAATAAAATATTTATTTAAAATTATTCTTGTATTAACATATATATAATTATCATTTAAACGCATATTTTGTTATAAGATAAAGTTTCCACCTTTTCCTAAAAATTACAAGATTAAAAGTTACATTAAAATACCATGAATTTTCAAATAAATCAATGTTATAATTTAATACTTTTATTAGGATATATTCACTAGAATAACACAAATAAAATTTACACTCATTATAACAATAAAGACGAATAATAAATACTTGGGGTGTATCTTGAAAACTATACAAAAGTATTTTTATATAAAACCCCCTCAAGTTTTATAAATTACAATAAGGACCCTAACAATTATAGAACTTCAAATTACATTCCTTTTAGTCTGACTCGGGTTTGAGTCTGATTATCTCTGACTTGAATATGATTCAAGTCAATCTATATTCTTTAATATTCCAACTCAATATGAACACATGAATCCCATAATCCAGTTAACAATCTATACAACTTGACTGAATCAAACCATGGATATACATCCATTATTCCATTTACATGATTATGCAGTTACAATCTGTTTACTGATATCATGATTGTGGTCAGTCATCCAACTTACACAATACAATACAACAATACTGTCAAAACACTACGGGGTTAAGGGGTAGATTGGTACGGAAGGTGTTAAAGGTGGCACGAGGTGGTCAGATTAAGACACCTAACCTATATTCCGTTGCTGTTGTACCGTGGCTTAACGGTTCCTTGTACATTCTGTTTGCCCTGGTCTCTAGCATATAGAGACCCCTCTCGTATACACTGACATCCTTCTGTACCAAGCTACAAACAACGGCGTTAACACAATATTCTATAATATACTGCAACATAATATTTTAGAAAATACTCTTATTCTGTCTTTTTAATTCTTCCTTATCTTTGGGACTTACCGAGCGACCTGTTCGCTGACGACATTCTATTTCTTTCTTCTTTGAATGTCGTCAGGTGCTTTGGACCCAGCAGAGATCGAGCCCACCGGTGAAGACTTGGAGTAGTTTCACGAAGATCCCGAGCTCTAGATATTGTACCTTGTTCTTTTCAGTATTTTCATTTCCTGTTATGCCACTGTTTAGGCATCGCTTTTCATTTCAGTTGTATTTACTTTTCATGCATTGTACAAAAGAATGTTATTAATAAAGTTGCTGTTATTTCTATATCTTTTGTCTCTTGTGATTTACTTTATATTGCTTAGATACGCTTAGCGTATGTACTTCTAAGTATATACGTAGCGGACCTCGTCGCGTCCACTTCGCCGTACACCGGGAAGCGGGGCGTGATAGGTTTTGTTGGTGGCCCATGCAGGTCAGAGCTGTATGTATCCCTATCATGCAGTTCTGGTCTGCGTGAACAACCTAAGCAATATAACACAAGAACCAGCAACTAAAACATTCTTTACAATTCATGTTCCTTGAATCTTGCAAATTTCTATTCCTTGAATCTTATCATTTCATGTATTTGAATCTGTTCTAACCCAAATTTTTCTTTAAGGTTATGGATTCCCCGAATAACATCAGCACCAACGTCAACAACACCCCTCCAGCACTACCTCTTACACCAGCTGTTCCTGCACCACCCACTGAGCAAACAATGCTATTTGAGGCGATCCGCAGCCTTCTCGAGGGACAGCAACAACTTCTGAACCGTCCCGAAACTGACGCACCGGGAGTAAAGCAATTCAGGGCTTTACATCCCAAGCAGTTCTCTGGTAAAGGAAGCCCTCTTGAAGCGGAAGAATGGGCACAAAGTATCGAAGACGATCTGGCAGCAGCTCAAGTGCCAGACAACGCTTCGGTCCGTGTAGCAAAACTACAGCTCACGGATAATGCTCGCAACTGGTGGAAGGCGGAAGAAAGCCGCCTGGTACAGCCGATTGAATGGAAGATCTTTCGCGAGAAGTTCGACGCGAAATACTTCCCTGTGACTGCCAGGTTTGCAATGGAGCAACAGTTTATTCATCTACAACAGGGTTCAATGTGGGACAAATCAGTAGATGAATACGATGCTGAATTCACCATGTTAAGCCGGTAAGATATGTCACAATAGTTCAATTTTTTAATATATCACATACTACACAGCTAACATAATCTTTAAACAGATTCGCGGCACACTTGATACCGACGGACGATATCAGAGCCCGTCGCTTTCAACAAGGACTGGACACGGAGATTCAGGCTGCTTTAGCCATAGGAAAGTTTTTGACTCATGAGGATGCTCTAGAAGCTGCCCGCAGCTATGAGGCAGTAATAAAAGCAAGGTGCAGACCTCAGTCTGCTGGAGTCAAATGCCCTGCCAACCAGATGGCAGGTGGAGCCTCGTCCAGGCCACCTTTTGTGTCAAGGCGACCCGGAGTACCAACCCATCGTCCCAGCCCAGCCTTTTGCACCTACTGCAAGAGAACTGGACATATGATGAAGGACTGTCGTCGAGCCAACCGCCTTTGCTTAGTCTGCGGCTCAGCTACTCACGATATTGGGTCTTTTCCCCAGACAGAACCCAGTTACTGCACCCAGGCCAGCAATTACTTATCCGCAGCGACCAGCTCTTCAGGCACCTGCTCCCAGACCTGCACTACCTGCACCACCCAGAGGACCACAAGCTGCACCACCTCCTCGTCAGTTCCATCAAGCTCAAAGGAACGTTCCGAGGAATGCTCTTCAGACCAGGAGGAATGTACCATGGCGCCAGGCTTTCATGATGTCCGTGGAAGAAGCTGATGCCACTGGCCAAGTCATCTCTGGTAAATTTTTCTTTTCAAACTTTGCTTTTCTACTACTTAGTTACATATTTCCTATACCTAAAACAAATCCCACATACCTTAGGTACAATCTTAGTATCCTCAATCCCTGCACTTGCACTGTTTGATACTGGAGCATCATATTGCTTTATATCGCAACGGTTTGTCCGAACCCATGCGAT
Source organism: Agapanthus africanus (assembly GCA_030015575.1). Classification (NCBI taxonomy): domain Eukaryota; kingdom Viridiplantae; phylum Streptophyta; class Magnoliopsida; order Asparagales; family Amaryllidaceae; genus Agapanthus; species Agapanthus africanus. The sequence continues at coordinate 23,943,112 of JASDDO010000016.1, forward strand.
TCCAGTTTCACCGCTTGTATCCAGCTGGAATGTCAGTTCCAGAAATGGCGTTCTAAAGGCAACTATGGGATACAGCATGTGTCCAGTCGTCTTCTGCAGTCGAGAGTTTTATGCTGACTTCAAAGTGCTGGACATACCAAACTTCGATGTGGTTCTAGGAATGGATTGGCTTGGAAATTTTTATGCTACCATAGACTGTCGTCAAAGGAGGGTAGTATTCGAGATTCCAGACCATCCGGTCTTCTATTTCAAAAGCGGAGACCGTACACTGGAGCCAAGTACCTACAAAGCGAAGCCAAGAGAAGCAGTAGTTGCAGCAGCTCAAGCAGAGGAAGAATCAAGACCAGATGTGGTTCAAGAGTTCGACGATGTATTTCCTGACGATATATCAGGTTTGCCTCCCGACCGAGCTCTTGAATTCAGTATTGATTTAGTACCAGGAGCACAACTGGTGATCAAAGCACCCTATCGTTTAAGTCCGGAAGGTTTGAAGGAAGTCCGAACACAGTTGGAAGAATTACTGGCGAAAGGATGGATTCGTCTCAGCACTTCAAGTTGGGGATCACCTGTACTACTTGTGAAGAAGAAGGAAGGTTCATACAGAATGTGCATCGATTACAGAGCCTTGAACGAAGTCACTATAAAGAACAAGTATCCACTCCCGCGCAACAACGATTTATTCGATCAGCTAAGTGGATCTTGTGTTTTCTCTAAACTAGATCTTCGTTCAGGTTATCATCAAGTGAAGGTCAAGGAAGCTGATATTCACAAAACAACTTTCAGAACTCGCTATGGACATTACGAATTTCTAGTGATGCCATTTGGAGTGACCAACGCACCTGCAATATTCATGAACCTTATGAATCAAGTTTTCCGGGAGTACTTAGACAGGTTTGTTGTCATCTTCATCGACGACATCCTGGTGTATTCTAAAAGTCGGAAAGAGCATGCAGAACATCTATGAATTGTCCTAGAAACTCTTCGACAACATCAGCTTTATGCCAAGTACAGCAAGTGCGAGTTTTGGCTAAATCAAGTTGGTTTTCTTGGACATATCGTATCAGGAGAAGGAATCTCTATGGATCCAGCGAAAGTTTCGGCAGTTAGCGAATGGCCTACACCAAAGTCAGTGAAAGATATTCGAAGTTTCTTGGGTTTAGCTGGATATTACAGAAGGTTTATTGAAGGCTTTTCGAAGATAGCAACGCCCCTGACCAAGCTCACATGTAAAGATGAAGAATTTGTGTGGTCAGAAGCATGCGAACAAGCTTTCATAGAACTCAAGTCAAGGTTGACATCATCACCTATTCTCGTCATACCAGATCAATCTGGAGGATTTGAAGTGCATTGCGATGCATCCGGTAAAGGACTAGGATGTGTTCTACACCGGCACGGTAAGGTTGTGGCTTATGCTTCAAGACAACTGAAGATCCATGAGCGCAATTATCCGACGCATGATTTGGAATTGGCAGCAGTCATCTTTGCTCTCAAGATTTGGCGTCATTATCTACTTGGTGAACGAGTGAACATCTACACAGATCATAAGAGCTTAAAGTATGTGTTTACTCAGAAGGAGTTGAATATGCGGCAGAGAAGATGGTTAGAACTCATGGCGGACTTTGACATCAACTTGCAATATCACCCAGGGAAGGTGAATGTAGTACCTGATGCTCTTAGTCGCCACCATTAGCAATGAATCTCACCGCTCAGTGGAAGCTTCAACAAGACTTGCATCAGATGGAGATTGAAGTAGTCATGCCAGGTAATGCTTCAAGTTTGATGAATTTACAAGTTCAATCAACCATTGTCAATCAGATCAAAGCAGCTCAAGCCAGCGATGCTAAGTTGCAAAAGATCAGAGAACAAGTGGAGAATGGACTCAGAACAGACTTCATCATCCATGAAGACGGATCTTTGAGATACGGCAGCAGATTGTGTGTACCAAAAGGTCCTGTACGAGAAGAGTTAATGAAAGAAGCTCACAGATCTCCCTATTCAGTACATCCTGGAGGTACCAAAATGTACAAAGATCTACGTCAGAATTATTGGTGGCATGGAATGAAGTATGAAGTAGCCAGAAGTGTCGCAAAATGCTTGGTGTGTCAGCAAGTAAAGGCTGAACATCACAGGACTGCTGGATTACTTCAACCGTTACCAATCCCAGAATGGAAGTGGCAACACATCACGATGGATTTTGTGACTGCTCTTCCTCGCAGCACAAAGGGTAACGATGCCGTATGGGTCATTGTGGATCGACTCACAAAGTCGGCTCACTTCATCCCATTTCGAGTTGACCAATCAACTGAGACACCAGCAAAAAAGTACATGGAGGTAATAATCTAATTAAGATTTAAACCCTTTATAATGTACTATCTCTGATACCCATGAACTCATACAGGAAATTGTGAGACTCCATGGAGTACCGGTCTGCATTGTCTCCGATCGTGACACCAGGTTCCGATCGCAATTTTGGCAGAGTCTGCAAGCAAGCTTGGGAACAAGTCTGAACTTCAGCACGGCTTATAATCTACAAACAGATGGTCAGTCGGAACGAACTATTCAGATCTTGGAGGATATGCTTAGAGCGTGTATGCCAGATTTCAAAGGATCGTGGGAAGATCACCTATATCTTGTGGAGTTTTCGTACAACAGCAGCTACCAAGCAAGCATAGGAATGTCACCTTTTGCAGCATTGTATGGAAGGAAGTGTCGTTCGCCATTAAGTTGGGACGACATCGGAGATAGGGAACTTCTTGGACCGGAGATGATAGTAGCGATTGTTGATGTAGTCCGTACTATCAAAGAAAGGATGCGCATAGCCCAAGATCGACAGAAACACTGGGCTGATGCAAAGAGACGACACTTGGAGTTCCAGCCCGGAGATCACGTATTCCTGAAGATATCTCCGAACCGCGGAGTGATCCGATTTGGAAGATGGGGTAAGTTGAGTCCGAGATACATTGGACCGTTCGACATACTCGAACGAGTCGGCGAAGTGGCATACCGCTTAGCGCTTCCACCCTCATTGGAAGGAGTGCATAATGTGTTCCACATATCCCAAATCAGAAAGTATGTGAGTAACCCCAGCCATGTTCTCGATCATTCCGAACTCACTATACAGCCCGATTTGTCTTGTGAGCAACAGCCCGTGGAGATCCTGGACAGGAAAGTGAAGACACTTCGGAACAAGGAAGTTAATTTGGTTCGAGTGATGTGGAGGAAAGACACTCCACAGGAGTCCACTTGGGAAAGGGAGGATGAAATGCGTACTAGATATCCACACCTATTTGTAAACTAGTCCTCAAATAAAAGTTGTAAATTTCGAGGACGAAATTTTTGTAAGGAGGGTAGACTGTAACAACTCCATTTTTAATGTACAAAGAATTGATTTAAATTCAATGTATACTTGGAGTATTTATTACAGCTGATATCTCTTTAAGTATTTATTTCACTCCATAATTACAAGAAGGAGCTTGTGGCTCATTGGTAATACCTTGCACTGCTGAACCAAGCCACCAGAGTTCGAATCCCATGCCCCACATTATTTTTTTATACTATTTTGTTTTAAATTTTTGGAAAGTCAACAGTCAAACAGCCATAACTCACAAAATTTATACTGAACCCAAAAAGTTAGATGCACCAAAATTCCCCCCAAGTGATGACCCACCCGACGAGACCTTGACTCGGCCCGACTCGGCCGAGTCGGCCGGCGCCGCCGGCCGGACTCGGCCGGACGGCCGAGTCGTCAACACGGAATTTCTCCGTGTTGACCTGGTCTTCTCACCTGAATACTTTAATTCTCTTGATCGATTATCAAATTCCCAATAACTCACTTTTATTCCAAAATTTAATGATTTTTAATGTTTTTTTTAAATATATTTTTATATTTTTTTTAATTAAAAACCCTAACCCTAGCCTAGCCCTATATAAACACCCCTACCCTCTACCCTTTCACCCTACATTCCTAAGTCCACTCTCTAAAAAATTCAAGGGAACTCGGTACATTAGAAAAAGAGCGAAAGGCGAAGCGCTGTCGAAATCGACGACGAATTCCGGCGATCGTACTAGGACCCTTCACGACGTTTCGACGCACCAACAACCCACTACCTCCCTAGCACTCTCTAGCTTGTCCAAACCTGTAAGTCCCCCTCTTTCTATCTCCCTTTTCTTTTAAGAAAAATACGACTTTTTAAAACCCGACGGAAATCGGAATAAACCGATTTCCGATTCGGTTTTCTATCAAAACTCACTTGTCACAAATTACATAATGCTTAAACATATTCATGTTGACTATTAATCATATAACAACTAATTTGGATAAAGTTTTTCACATGAAATGATAACGTTTCCATTTATCGTATTTCTTTCACTTAAATACCACAATGTTTAGTTCTCACATTTAACCCTTAACAATTGCTATACCTTAACGTAGATCATGAGGTAATGACCTACCTCCACACACACGCAAATACAACCCTAATTGATATCATCAAAACTTAGAATACGAAAATACAAGACTTTACATTAAAATACCCTTTTCTTTATAAACCTTTTCTGAAAGTCCTAAGTTGTATACAATTTTAAAACAAAATCTTTTAATAGGAAAATACGATATGTCATGGACATCGATCGTTTATCTAAACTGACTTTGTGGTGTCTAGGCTAGGCAAGTGAGCTTGGGTAACTTTAAAAGGCCCGCCTCACGATTCGTGAGCGGATCCCTCCCTCCCCACTTGTCCTTACCTGGCCGCAATTGGCGGTGAAGAGGCGATTTGAGACTTCTATGATCTATCGTTTAGACCCTTTAGAAATATGCTAGTTGGCTTAGGAAACCCTAGAAACTAAAATACGGAAATTCACACCTTTTACAAATAAATACCTCATCTTTATAAAACCATTTTTCTAAATGACTAGTATTTATTAAATCTTTGCAAAGCGCCACTACAACCCACCTTTGGGGAACTCGTTAGGGATAGTACGGTTTATCGTGCACCCTCGAGCTTAGTAGTGCGAGATTCAGACCTCCGCAAGGAGCATTCTGTCTCGAAAGGTTTAAAATACGACATTTAAGAAAAATGAGATTTTGGAAAATAAAATATTTATTTAAAATTATTCTTGTATTAACATATATATAATTATCATTTAAACGCATATTTTGTTATAAGATAAAGTTTCCACCTTTTCCTAAAAATTACAAGATTAAAAGTTACATTAAAATATCATGAATTTTCAAATAAATCAATGTTATAATTTAATACTTTTATTAGGATATATTCACTAGAATAACACAAATAAAATTTACACTCATTATAACAATAAAGACGAATAATAAATACTTGGGGTGTATCTTGAAAACTATACAAAAGTATTTTTATATAAAACCCCCTCAAGTTTTATAAATTACAATAAGGACCCTAACAATTATAGAACTTCAAATTACATTCCTTTTAGTCTGACTCGGGTTTGAGTCTGATTATCTCTGACTTGAATATGATTCAAGTCAATCTATATTCTTTAATATTCCAACTCAATATGAACATATGAATCCCAGAATCCAGGTAACAATCTATACAACTTGACTGAATCAAACCATGGATATACATCCATTATTCCATTATTCCATTTACATGATTATGCAGTTACAATCTGTTTACTGATATTATGGTTGTGGTCAGTCATCCAACTTACACAATACAATACAACAATACTGTCAAAACACTACGGGGTTAAGGGGTAGATTGGTATGGAAGGTGTTAAAGGTGGCACGAGGTGGTCAGATTAAGACACCTAACCTATATTCCGTTGCTGTTGTACCGTGGCTTAACGGTTCCTTGTACATTCCGTTTGCCCTGGTCTCTAGCATATAGAGACCCCTCTCGTATACACTGGCATCCTTCTATACCAAGCTACAAACAACGGCGTTAACATAATATTCTATAATATACTGCAACATAATACTTTAGAAAATACTCTTATTCTGTCTTTTTAATTCTTCCTTATCTTTGGGACTTACCGAGCGACCTGTTCGCTGACGACATTCTATTTCTTTCTTCTTTGAATGTCGTCAGGTGCTTTGGACCCAGCAGAGATCGAGCCCACCGGTGCAGACTTGGAGTAGTTTCACGAAGATCCCGAGCTCTAGATATTGTACATTGTTCTTTTCAGTATTTTCATTTCCTGTTATGCCACTGTTTAGGCATCGCTTTTTATTTCAGTTGTATTTACTTTTCATGCATTGTACAAAAGAATGTTATTAATAAAGTTACTTTTATTTCTATATCTTTTGTCTCTTGTGATTTACTTTATATTGCTTAGATACGCTTAGCGTATGTACTTCTAAGTATATACGTAGCGGACCTCGTCGCGTCCACTTCGCCGTACACCGGGAAGCGGGGCGTGACATATGCGTACCCCAATTGTCGTTGATGTATAGCAACGAAACCGGCGATATCGACATACTACACTTACGGTCACAGAAAAGAAAGTGTAAAACTACAATATTTGGAATCCACATTCTCTTTAGACATCGTAAATGCGAAATATCACATACTTCGTATTTCATGCCTAACGATATGAATTCCACACATTGCATCACATTCCAGATAAATAGCCGGTATTAAACTTTTCGAACGAATGATCAAATACCCAAAATTTCCTATAGCTCAACACTTGAGCAGAGTTCAAAAAACCCGGAGTGTGACACAGTAGTAGCGGTCCAGCCGTAGAAGGGTCAAGCCAACGCCTCACATGTGGCACGCCGTACTGCCCCAAACCCTAAGGTTCAAAGGGCAGTTCAAGACGGTCACATAATCGAGTTAAGGTTTGTTGTCTTCTAGAGGGTCCACCACAGAACTTGCACGTATCTCCGAAAGATTTAAACCCCGTGAAAAGTGAGCAAACGACACTCGTTCGAACAATTCAATACTTTCTAATTATCCGGAAAAACATGAAGTTAAAATTCCGATCGAATCAATGAACTCAAAACAATCTCCAGAACTAACAGCACTAAATTCAGATTAAAAATACTCCAAAAATATACAAGCAGATAACAAAGTTACTGTACAAATACGACACTATGATGCTTCAGTACGGCCGCGGAACCGCGGCCCAAGCAGGCTATTGCCGCGGTTCCGCGGTGGAATATAGTGTTCATGGCATCGTTTTTTACAGTTGTCCTTAGATTTACCTGCTGAACTTTTTGCATATTTTTAATTCTGAAAAATATCAGTTTTCAAAAAATGTCCAGAGAGTGTCCCGTAAATCCGTATTTCGGTTCGATCGGAGTTTTTACTTCGCTAAAGTATCGCCTAATGTTCTAGGTCGGCTTTGATACCAATGTTAGGTTTACCTAGCACCCTATGAGAGGTTTGGAAGCATCACATGTCACAAAGATCAAATTTTTAGAGTGCTAAGTTAACACACAAAGAATCAATCCTAGAAAATTAGGGTTTCATAACTTTACAAGTAACAAAGACTAGGGTTTTGAGAGTACAACCTTTGTAGATCCCTACGCTAGACTCCTTGGCCACTTGAGGGTTGTAAAACGGTTAGCTTGAGGTCTTCTAATGTCCACGACGATCCACCTGAAGCTCCTTTGTCCAAGCTTGCAACTTCACTTTATCAAGAGAAAGAAATGAAGGTAACACTCTAAACAAGTTGGCTAGACTTGTATAGAATGATGTTGTGGTGGCTATTCTCACTTCAAAAACCTAACTTGATGAGTGTTTTGCTCACTATAGAAATCTAGAGAGCAAAAGAAGAAGGAGGAAGAAGATGATGGCTTTTTTGAACAAGAGTAAAAGATTAACTCTTATGAAGAAAATGGAAAATATATCTATATATTTTTTCCCTCTTCATCTCAAACCATGTTTATCTATTATGGATATTTATTTTACTTTAGTTAAAACACAAGAGAAAGATTAAATCATGGTTAATAAGTAGGTGAACATGGTTAGGTCAAAAGAAGAGTGTAGAAACTAATCCATGAATTAATCTTTTCTCTTTTCTTTTGTTTTAATATAAATAGAAATAATAATCCATAATATAAACCATGGTGTGAGTCTTATATTGCCACCATTTTCAATGTATAAACAACCATGAAGGATGATGTATGTATGTATGTGTGCATGCACATCCATATGTGCATGAATCAAGAAAGAATGCATACATGCATGCATACATCAAAAATACAAGAAAGGATTTCAAGTGAGAAACTAATGGTTAAATGATAAATCAACACTTGATTTATCAATCCGGCCATATCACATACAACCCAACCAAAAGCAAGCCGCCCGATTAATATACGGTATCTCATACGCGCATTTTAACCGGGTCCATGCGTATATCGCATACGCGCACTACAACGTTTCGCCTGGACTAGGTAACTCCTTTGTGGGACTTTAAGACTCGTCAATACGCCGGCAGTGGGTGATGATCATATCAAGCACCCCCAAGCCGCAAGCGGTCAGCTAAACGTAACGGCCACCCGGGTATTGAGCGATCAGAAGAAAACAAGCGAACCTGCTACAACTCCCGTCGAGCCAACCGGTAACACTACCGTACAGTCCGGTCTCTTCGTCAGATATGCTGCATATCGAGTCTAGGGATGGTAACGTCGACCCCAATAACTCAATAAGTCGTGCCGGTGAATGGTCTATAATAGATCGAGAAACTACTGATAACACTTATCAGTAAATCTCAACAGCCCTGGCCAGGGACTTACTGATATAACCAGTCGAGCACAGCACAGCATCAACTCCCAATACCGGGAGAGACGAAACCCCTCCTATCGCTCATCGCCTTCGTGTGTCTCGGGACTGAACCCAACGGCCACCTGTTTGCACGACTCAGTAGAGCCGTGGTAAGGTGGTAATCAAAGTACAGCGGGAGAGCACACAAGACTCTATGACGATCTCGGGTCTACAGACTAACATATACCAGTGTCACCTGAGAACCGCTATCCGACGATAGATATAATTCCATATAGGAGTTCTCGGTGAGTCCGTCCAGTGTACCCAGTCAACACTGAGCACTCGTATATGATCTTGATGTCGAACATCGATGAATGTGGAAACATCCATCGCCCATCATATGGGTCTAGTATCATATACGCTAGTCTACTCTGGTATATCGATGCCCCGTCTCGATACACCTACGACTAGGGACACTTCAGGATATGCTTATAAACTACAGATGTCCCACTAGTATGATCTTTATCATAATCACTGTAGTCAAGCCAATATCCTCAGGGCTTTATCAACATGTATGAATGAGTAAAAGCATGATCAAATCAACATGTCAGATAAAGAAGAACCAGATAGCATACTATCATGTCGAGCAAGAATGTACACTGAATATATATATATATATATATATATATATATATATATATATATATATATGTGTGTGTATAAATACATCCACTATCACATAATGGCCTCTAGGGCATACATATATCTAACATTAACAGACTAGGCCAGAGCTCCAACGAGCCCATGAAGAAGCCTGCAATACCAGAAGGCATTATCCCGAAGCGGATAACCAACCCTGCTCCCGTTCCAGGCAAAATCACCAAGGTTGCTTCCCCTACTCGGAAGTCTGTTTTTGATAGGTTGACCGTCCCCATTCAACGGACATCGGTCTTTAAAAGGCTGATACCAGTAAATTCTGACCAACACAGGGGGCATGAGGAGGTCACCCCTACGGCTGAACTAACACCATCCCTGCGACATGCTCGCCGTCGTCACTGGCGCCGAGTACGGAAGGCTGGGGGCAACTCTCCCTCTGGATTTACTCCACCAGCTCCAACGGTGGGGATCGATGCTGCTATTCCAACCGAGAACAACTTTGAACTGCTCAACAAGGTGCGCAGAAACTCTGCTACTGCAGTGCTGAAGAGAACTCCTTCACCTGTGGGGAATGATATAGAGAAGAAGCTGGAGCAGCCCCCTCAGCGGCTGTCCTCTAAGATTTACAAAGTCTGGCATCAAGTCCAAGACTCGGTTGTTGATCAAGACTACCTCCGCCGACAGAAAAAGATGAAGGTTCGGCAGAAGAAGGACTACTCTATAGAGCCAGAAAAAGCAATAGCTGGCTGGGTGCCCACTGCAACGGCTCCCTCAACGTCAATCACTCAAAAGAAAAGGGGCCGCAAAAAGCCCCTGTGAACATGGAGAACCGTAAAAGCGCTGAATCTAAACACCCCAAGTCTGGGGGCATGGTGGTACATACCGTCTACATGGCGTACGGGAAAGAGGATAGCCGTATATCCATAGGTCATAAACCGCTTACGCGATCGGTGACTAAAGCTCAAGAGCAGCAGCAGAAGCTCTAAGAAATGATGAATGCGATGGCTGCGCTCACCGGGATAAAAGAAAGCCCAGAAGCATCCTCAGATCAACGCCAAGAGCAAGAAACCGATGCCGAATTCCTTCGGAGAATACTGGAAAAGAAGGATAAAGAGGCTGCGGAACAAGCAGCCAATATAAAACGAATGGCCCTTCTGTTCCAGGACATGGTGGGTATGATGATCCAGCAGGATCCTCCTGCTGAAGATCCTCCGATTGTCCTTGAAGATGACGGAGGAGAAACGTCAAATCCACCGCCGGCTCTTTCAACAGCCAAGGAGGAAACTATTTCCAAAGCTGCACTAGACGACTATATAGCTCAGCAGATACGAGTTCATCAGGCGAATGAGGCGGCTGGGCAAATTGTTAGAACCGGACGACCCTACCCGGGCTGGTATGACCAAATCAGTTACCCGCCAGGATATACGATCCCTAAATTCCATGTGTACAAGGGGACAGGGAATCCACATCAGCATGTCGCTCAATTCAGGGCCTTATTCGGCAACACTGGAGGCAACGACAAACTGCTGCTTCGCCAATTCGTCGGCAGCTTAGCAGAAACGGCCTTTGAATGGTATTCGGAGCTACCTAACGACTCTGTCAAAACATTTACGGAGATGGAGCTATTGTTTACACAAATATTCGCGAGTGCCAGCGAGCGCACCCCGATAACAGCACTGATTAATGCCAGGGTGAAGCCAGGCGAGACGTGGGTCCAATACACAATACGGTGGCGAAACTTATGGTCGAAGTGCGAACAACGCATCGAAGAAGCGCCAGCGGTGGGCATGTTCGTGGGCACCCTAGACCCTCATGCAACTATTTCACAGTTCATGATGTTCTTTAAACCGACCACGTTCCAGGCTTTAATTGATAAGCTAGCCCAGACGGATCAAATGGGTCACAGACCATCTCCTCCGAAGCCGGAACCCCGAAACGACAAGGGTAAAGGGAAGGCGACCTTCGTTACGAACACCCAACAACAGCCCAGTGCCCCAAATCTAGCGGATCAACTGGAAGAGAGACAACGGTATTATAATGAGAAAATGAAGCGCCCTTACTCATTCCCGCGGGATAAAACGAAGAGGCTGTTCGAGCTGGCGATGCGCAATAGGCTTATCTATCTCCCGAATCCAAGGAGACCACCGCAACCCAGCGAGGTGAATAATCCTAATTATTGCCCTTACCACCAAACGGTAAGTCACCCGATCGAGGATTGCTTCGTCTTTAAGGGATGGATCGAGGATCAGTACCTACATGGCATGTTTGCACTGTCTGAAAAGTGGAAAGTAAACCCACCACAGCCGCACACTCCAAAGAAGACGGGCACGCCGAGGGAAACTTGTTCTTTTGTTGAAGAAGCTCCATGGGAGGTCGTGTTTTCCGCCAAAACCAAAAAGATGTTGAATGATCTCCAGACATGCCCGACGATCAGATGGAAGAACCCGTTGGAACCTGAGACATTAAGGGGATGCTGAAGCCGTGCCCAACTCCAAAGATTGGTGATAGCCAAAATGCTCACACTCAGCCGTCAAAATCTTCGAAAAAGAAGAAGAAGTCCAAAAAGGCCGTGAAGCCTGGTGAAAAGCGCACGAGCCTGCAAAAACAGATCGACGCGCTGGAGGAATATAATCAGAAGGCACGAACTCCCATCACGCTCCAAGAATTCCTCAGCCACGTCTTTCAGGAGGAAGATGATGGAGAAATCTCGTCGGATGAATCTGAGGGTTACGTAGCAAGTTGTCATGTGATCTTTCACTCGTTTACAGACGATGAAAAGGCTTCTTGCACAGAGAAACTGGGGGCAGGTCCCGAACCAGAAATTCTAGGACCATCAGATGAAATGATTGATGCATTCCTAAACGAAGCCCGTCAGGAAAGTAAAGCCGATCGAGAGCGTGAATTGGCTATATTTGAAAAGGCCAAACGCCAACGACTGGAGGAAAAGGTCGAGACGCCCCGACTGGAGCAAAGCGTCCCTATCGCCAGCAAAAGCAAGCTTAAAGTAAGGAAACGATTCGCTAGGGCCCTGGCAATAGGAATGAAGTTGCCCTCTTTCAAAGGAAATTCCCCTGGCAATATACATCTAGATGAAGCGGAAGTATATCCTAACTTCTGCCTATACCATCAGAGGATTGCATACCCTACCGAGGAGTGCATAGCCTTTAAAAAACTGGTGGTAGGGATATGTTACCCATCGACGACACGTTCAACGAGTGAAGCGCAAGGCTCGTCGGGAACAGAAAAGCACGACATGTGAGCGTGAAAGAGCTGCTGGCAGTTGTCACATAGCCGACACCAAGGGATCGCAAGTTATCACCTTTGGAAGCGACTCTGACGAAGAAATCACCCTCAGCCCTATCTTCAAGGAATCCACCTCTGACACAAAACGTGCGAAGATTTGCGACAAAATCTAGCTACGTAATCGTGCGTTGACTGATGACCGAAACGTCCTTAAACTAATGACGGACCACTACGTCCTAAAACTAGCTGTTGACCGAGATGTCGATAAACTACGGTGGATTGCAACATCCCAAAGTCGATATATAAAAAAAAGAATAAAAAAAATAAAAAAAATAAAAACGGTATGCCTATAAGCAAAAAGGGCGCGGATGAAAACCCGAAAGGGCTTCGTGAGTAAAAACAGCAGGGCTACCGGCGAGTGTTTGTGAAAACCCGAAAGGGTGCAACCTCGTTACATAAAAAAAAGAAGAAGAAAAGAAGAATAAAAATAAAGAAAACGGTATGTCCATAAGCAAAATGGGCACGGATGAAAACCCGAAAGGGCTCCGTGAGTAAAAACAGTAGGGCTACCGGCGAGTGTTTGTGAAAACCCGAAAGGGCGCAACCTCGTTAAAAGACACTTACAGGGCCTCTCGACCTTGTAAGGAGAAACCACCCATGTGGGATCCTTACGACTCACAAGGGAGCAACACACTTAGGGATCCTCACGATTCCTAAGGAGAGATTACACTTGCGAGATCCTCACGACTCGTAAGGAGAACTCTCTTATGGAACCCTCACGGCTCATAAGATTTGAAAGTCTTAAGTTACAGAGACCTGAACCTGTTCTTAAGCAACCCCCACAACCTTAGATATTGCCCTACAAGTGGTTCAATACTGACCCTTGTATACAATCCACGGGTGTGAATAAACATTTCCCCAGCAAAGTCCCACCCGTGACTAGGGATATGCTCGTACAGCAAACAACACTTGTAAGTCCTCTCGACTTATAAGGAGAAAATCCTTTTGTAAGATCCTTACGACTTACAGAGGAACATGCACTTAGGAATCCCCATGATTCCTAAGGAGAAAACACACCTACGAGATCCTCACGACTTGTAGGGAGAAATACCTTTGTGAGACCCTTACGGCTCATGGAGTCAAAAGCTGTAACACCCGAGCCCAATAATACTATGTATATTACTAGTTGAGGGTTATTTATTGCTCTTTCCAATTTTCCTGATTTTCTGGTGTTTATTGCTAAATTCTACCCGGTTAAGTCATTTTGGCACATAACAAATTTTAACTCCGAAAATAAAATTTAAGATGTCCATGTTAGCCTACTCGTCGCCACTAGTCGCGTGGTAGCGTCCGCGTGTCGAGATTCCGTTCCGTTTGACTAAACGGGCAAGTTTGGGCGACTACGCGCGCGTGCAAGTGTCCGACTTGGGGGCATGCATTTTAATCATTAAACACCTATTTTCTAAATTTGGAACCCGCTTAAAATCTTATAATTTGAATTTGGAACCTTTGGGCGCAACCCGGGCGCGATTTGGAAATGTTTCGTTTTACGCCAAAATGGCCCATTTAAATTTAATATCTAATAATTATATTTATATATCCTAATCTAATTCCCTAACTGCTGATCCCTCAATCCCACAAAATCCTTCTCATAAATTTTGCCCCGGCCAATCACGAGCTCATATTGAGCTCGTGGGCCCCTCCTTTCCCCTTATCTCTCTGCCTCTCTCCTCATTTTCTCTCTCTCTCTCTATCTCACCAAATCTCTTTCTCTCTCTCCAATCTCTCTCTCTCTCCTCTCGTATTTTAACCCCCATGCACAGCCGCCCCTCGCCATTTCCTTTCGTCGCGAGAAACCCTACGCGAACCCTTCGAAACCCTAACCCTAGCCCCGTGACCCCACCGACGACCTCCCCTCGACCTCGTCGTCGCCATCATCGCCTCTTCAACCCCACCGTACCTTCCTCCTCTCGTTCTCCCGCCGTCTTCCCGCGCCTGCAACCTTCTCCCGATGCCTCCATCCCTCGCGACCTCGCCGTCGACGTCGACTCCGACCGCCGAGGCCTCCCGCGACTCCCTTGCACCCTCCTCGTCGAGACCTCGCCGTCACCCCCTCCTCCCTCGCCGGAACAGTGAACCCGACCCTCACCCAACGTCTGCACCATCTCCAGGTCGCCGGAAACCGCGCCGACGACCCTCGTCGACGTCTCCCGCGCAACCTCCTTTCCCCCTCGACCACCCTAGCCGACCACACCCCTCTCCAACTCGCCGCAGCACCCTACCCTGCTCACCCGAGGCCACTTCCCTTTGCTGCAGCCACCGTCGCGGCCTCGCCGGCGTTCCAGTGCCGTCGAACCCGCCGTGGTCGCACCCTTGGTGTATCCCTGTAAGTTTCCTTCTCTTTTGTTTTGGTACAACCCCGCTGGTCGTTTTGGCGTATCGCCTCCTTGTGGCTAACTTTGATTTTCGGTTGTTGCCGGAACCCGACCGTGCCGTTTGACGAACCCGACGCTCCAGCGAAGCCCCCTGGTCCGTGTGATTCCAGTGACCTCTGTTGGGACTCGATCCGTGGCCCGTGCTTCCAGAACGCAGTTTCTACCGACATCGCATCCGTGTTTCGGTTTGCGGAACCGCCGAGGCAAGTATCCGAATACTTGCTTTAACATGCTACAAACTTAATAATTATGTTATCTGTTATAACCACACGACTTGGTGACAATTACAATCATCCGTAATGTTAAACCACTGTAGTAGTTACTTGTAGTTAATCGGTATGCTTTTATTCAACGCCTTAACTAATTAACCAACCTGGCACATCCTTGCCTAAATTGCTAGATCATCCTCACTTCATGTGTTAAAGCCTCTCATGAGGCAATTATTATACTTAGTTCAAATACTGTAACTCCATTACGCATATTATCGATATTGCTCGTCTTGTGGCTTTTGCACCTCAAAGGTGCGCGAACCGGATTAATAAGAGAATACTAATATCACTGTGTTCACATAGAATAATAATTGTTTATTGCTGTTCCCTGCTACTGTTCATTATTTGTTACTATACCTGTTATCATCATGTACCTGATTGCATTACATATTGACCGATCTTGACACACCTGTCACATGTACTGATATACCGGACACAACCCCTGTACATATCGACTCTACCTGTTGAACGTAACCTGACCTGTTACCTGATCTCGTGCCTAATGCCGACGGACCTAACTATTCCTGCTGTCGATCCAGACAGACCTACCTTTACTTGACTTGTGTTGGCATTAGATCTTGACTACTGAATACCGGACTGACATACATAGTTTGGGGGTATGGGGAAATCAAAGGTGAAACCGACTTGTAACTCAACAGTTCGATACATTGTTCTGATCAGTCTTACGGGCTTGGCCAGCTCCGGAGTGTTGATGCTGACATCACTCATCTATCCTACTACCTTTTACTGCTTAGCGGCACGTCTCGGATTCAGCCCCGAGAATTATGACCGTGGTCCCGGGCACGCACGGGATACTATTGAGTTACATCGACTATTCATCAATTGGTTTCAAAGACTATAGAGTAGAAAACCTGATAGAACAGTTTAGTCACCACTGCACATTACCCTGCTTATTACTTCTTATTACTGCTTTATTCATGTTCATGATTGCCTTGTTTATTACCATGTTTATGCTATATACTTGATATCATGACGCGCTGACGTCTGGGTTTTGCATGGCCCAGATCTTGTACCCTTGTCGTCGACCGAGCAGGAGTACTTCAGCCAGCCGGCTGAACTGTGAGTTCTTTAGAGTTTCGTTTATTTATGTCATTTCATTTCCAGATGTGAGCCCGCATTATGGGACATACTGTTATTTCATTGTATTGGATCATTAGCTTCCGCACTTATTGTTTATTGATTCTTGTTATTATGGATTTGGACATGTATTAGTTTAGTTTATTTTACTGTTCTTGATATCTCTACAACCGTAATGTGACTGTGGATGGATACTTCCTACCCACAGGTAGCATGGTTGGCTATGTCACGTGCCCAAATCTTGCGTACTCTGGGAAGCGGGGCGTGACATGGTTTTATGGTATCAGAGCCATAGGTTAATTGGGTTGACTCTTTGTAGTTGGGTATCGCACCCGATACACAAATCAGAATACCCGTGATTAGGAAACATGTCCTGCCACCTTGACCGTTTACCGTCCTTGAATCATTCTTCCAAATCATGTCGACATGCAAACTTACTTTGCATTGTCAACTCGAAAGCCTAATTTCTTGTTATCTCTAGGACTTAGGCGACTTGGGTGGAGTTAAGTAATTGCGGCTATGATACCGCGGCATAGCTACAATGCAGCACTCTATTTAAGTATCTTGGAGTTCTAGCCTTGATTTATATATATTGAATCTATCATCATGCTAATGTTGTTTGTTTTGATTTCAGGACCATGGCAGATAAGAATTTCAAGACGTATCAGAGGCGTGTGGATGAAGCCGCCATGTTAGGAGTGATACGTGGGATGTTGGAAAATCAGAAGAGGCAAACTGAACTGATCCAGCAGCAAGCCGATTCATTTCAGGAGGGTTTGCAGGCTATGCAGCAGTCTGTAAACACCGCCGTAGCGAAGCCAGTCGACCGAGTAGGGACCGTGGCAGATTTCAGACGATTGGGTCCTACTACTTTCACTGGCTTGGAGGAGCCGTTGCCAGCCGAGCAGTGGCTCGTGGACACAGAGAATCTATTGATTGCGGCGCAGATCCCAGAAGACAAGAGAGTTGATGTGGTGCGCATTCAGCTGGTGGATTACGCCCGAGAGTGGTGGCTTGTGGAGGAGACCCGCCTGTCCAAGCCAATCAGTTGGGCGGATTTCTCCAAAAGTTTCTTGGAAAAGTTCTTCCCGCGGACTGCACGGGAGGAAATGGAGGAGAGATTTATTGGGCTGAAACAAAATGGAGCAGCTGTGGATGTGCATGCAGCGGAGTGGACGAGACTTAGCCGTTTCGCTGGACCCTTAGTCGCCAAGGAGGCAGACAGGGCGCGAAGGTTCTTGCGCAGTTTGGATGTGGACATCCAGAGGCAGATTGTCTCCCTGGGTTTGACCACTTTCTCGCAGGTTCTTACGGCAGCCAGAGAGCAGCAGAGTTTATCAGGATCGAAAGGGAACCTTCACCAGACAGCAGCTGCGGCCAGGAAGCCTGCAATTGTACCTAACCGAGATCATGGGCGCAGAGGTATTCCAGTGGACCGTCGAGGTGTAGCGCCAATGAAGAAGCCTGTGATCGTTGATCGAAGGAAGAGCGTGATTTGTGACTACTGCCGATTACCTGGGCACGTGCAGAAGGATTGTCGAAGGAGACTAGGACTTTGTCTGGTTTGTGGAGCAGCCGATCACGCAGTTGGTACTTGTCCGTCGAAGCTTCGCACGAGAGATGATACACGGAAGCCTCCGCAGAGACCATTCCAAGGGCAGAAGCAACTGACACAAGGACCTAACCAGGGTCGAGCTTTCACTTTGACAGCTGAGGAAGCCAAGGCATCAGGAGAAGTGGTTTCAGGTACCGTACTCGTTCGTGGTTTTCCTGCTTTGGCATTATTTGATTCCGGAGCATCCCACTGTTTTATGTCATCAAAGTTTATAACTACACACTCGATCACCTGCACGACCATGTCTAGTTTTTGGGACATACACACTGGGAATGGGAAAATCATAGCTAGTAAGGAGTGTAGGGATTGTACTGTTGTTGTTTGTGGACGGGAGCTTTTTGCGGATTTCTTGGTGATTGATACGGGCAGTTATGAAGTAGTCTTGGGAATGGATTTTCTTGGCACTTTCCACGCACACATTGATTGTAGGGCAAGGAAAGTAATTTTCCAGATTCCCGGACACCCTGAGTTTACTTTCATCGGAGGAAGCAGTTCTGTCGGGCCAGTCGAGTTTAGGGCTAGGCCGACGAACAATGTTCTTGCGGCTATGGTTGCGGATAGAAATGAAGAGCCGGCAGTTGTCCGCGACTTTATGGATGTGTTTGAAGATATTTCGGGCTTACCGCCGAAGCGAGATGTGGAGTTTGCGATTGACCTCATTCCTGGTGCAGCGCCAGTATCAAAATCTTACTATCCAATGGCACCGGTGGAATTGGAAGAAGTTAAGAAACAAGTAGGTGAATTACTCGAGAAGGGATGGATTCGAAGCAGCAACTCACCTTGGGGAGCTCCAGTTCTTTTAGTAAAGAAGAAAGATGGCACGAGAAGAATGTGCATCGATTACCGAGAATTAAACCGGGTGACTATTAAGAACAAGTACCCGATCCCTCGCATTGGAGAACTTTTTGAGCAGCTTAGTGGCGCGAGGGTATTCTCGAAACTGGACTTACGATCAGGATATCATCAGGTCCGAGTGAAGGCAGAAGACATTTGCAAGACGGCGTTTCGAACTCGGTATGGGCATTTCGAGTATTTAGTGATGCCCTTCGGAGTGACTAATGCGCCGGCAATATTTATGGACTTGATGAACAGGATCTTTTCACCGTTCTTGGACCAGTTTATTGTGGTATTCATTGACGATATTCTGGTGTACTCGAAGAGTCCGGAGGAGCATGCTGAACACTTAAGGATCGCACTGCAAACGCTGAGACGGGAGAAATTATTTGCGAAGATGAGTAAGTGCGAATTCTGGTTGGAAGAAGTGAAGTTTCTGGGGCATGTCGTGTCGGGCGATGGAATCGCCGTTGATCCAGAGAAGATTGCAGCAGTTCGAGATTGGCCTGTTCCAAAGAATGTTGCAGAGATAAGAAGTTTCCTTGGACTCGCCGGTTACTACAGAAGATTTGTGGAGAACTTCGCTCGTGTAGCTGAGCCGTTAACCAAGCTTACGCGTAAGGAGGTACCGTTTGTTTGGACAGATGGATGTGCATTGGCCTTCGAGACGTTGAAGCAGAAGTTGATAACCGCCCCTATCCTAACCGTACCGGATGATTCAGGAGGACTGGTGATTCACAGCGACGCATCTGGAAAGGGATTGGGATGTGTTCTGATGCAGAATGGGAAAGTCGTCGCTTACGCGTCGAGACAGCTGAAGACTCATGAACAGAACTATCCGACTCACGACTTGGAGCTTGCAGCCGTGATCTTCGCCCTGAAGATTTGGAGACACTACCTTCTGGGCGAGAGAGTTGAAGTCTTTACGGATCACAAGAGTTTGAAATATGTGTTCACTCAGAAGGAGTTGAACATGAGGCAGCGCAGATGGTTGGAGCTGATGGCCGACTACGACCTTGATCTTAAGTACCATCCGGGAAAAGTTAACGTCGTGCCAGATGCGCTAAGTCGGTTACCAGCAATTCAGTTATTGACTGCACAGAGGGAGGTCATTGAGGAGTTTCGGAGATTTGACTTGGAGGTTGTGCTACCGCGTGCTACAGGACAGTTGATGCAGTTACAGGTACAATCGTCCTTAGTTGAGAAGATTAAAGCGGCGCAATCGCAGGATCCTAGACTGCAAAAGTTTCGAGAGCAGGTTGGAGCCGGACTACGAACCGATCTACTGATCCATGAGGATGGTTCGTTGAGATATGGTAGCCGTCTTTGTGTGCCAAAAGGAGATGTGCGTGAAGAGCTTATGAAGGAGGCACACAGTTCAGCTTACTCTGTACATCCAGGAGGGACCAAGATGTACCGAGATATTCGACAGCATTTCTGGTGGGAAGGTATGAAACGGGAAATCGCTCGCTTCGTGGCTAAGTGCTTGGTGTGTCAGCAAGTCAAGGCTGAACACCAAAGGGTTGCTGGTTTGTTACAACCACTTCCGATTCCTCAATGGAAGTGGGAACATATAACCATGGATTTCGTGACGGCTTTACCGCGGAGTCCAAAGGGCAACAATGCAGTATGGGTGATTGTCGATCGGTTGACCAAGGCAGCTCACTTTATTCCGTTTCGGGTTGGTCAATCGACAGAGACTCTGGCAGAGCGGTACATGCAGGAGATTGTCAGATTGCATGGAGTACCGGTAAGCATCGTGTCCGACCGGGACACTCGGTTCTTGTCACACTTTTGGAGGAGTTTACAAGATAGTTTGGGGACTCGATTGAAGTTCAGCACAGCTTATCACCCCCAGACTGATGGACAATCAGAGAGAACGATTCAGACCCTTGAGGATATGTTGAGGGCTTGCATGTTAGACTTTAAAGGTTCTTGGGAAGATCATCTACACCTGGTGGAGTTTTCGTACAACAATAGCTTCCAAGCGACAATTCAGATGGCCCCGTTCGAAGCATTGTATGGTCGTAAGTGCCGTTCACCTGTATGTTGGGATGATGTGGGTGAACGAAGGTTGCTAGGGCCAGATTTAGTGGTACAGACAGTTGAGAAGGTGAATACAATCAGAAAGCACATGAAGGCAGCTCAAGACAGACAGAAGAGTTGGGCCGACACGTCAAGAAGACCTCTAGAGTTCGCCGTGGGCGATTTGGTATTCCTGAAGATATCACCGACTAGAGGGGTGATTCGTTTTGGAAGTCGGGGAAAGCTCAGTCCCCGATTCGTTGGACCTTTCGAGATATTGGAGCGTGTCGGAGAGGTATCGTACCGGTTGGCGTTACCATCGTCATTAGCGGGAGTTCATGATGTGTTTCATGTGTCTCAACTACGGAGGTATGTTCGTGATGAGACCCATGTTTTGGATCACTCGGAGTTGACCGTTCGGGAAGACCTGACTTTTGAGGAGCGACCAGTCGAGATCAAGGATCGAAGAGAAAAGGTTCTTAAGAATAAGGTTATCCCTCTTGTGCTAGTTTCTTGGGGTAACCGATCGCATGGAGAATCTACTTGGGAGCGAGAAGACGAGATCCGGCAGAAATTCCCTCATCTTTTCCAGTAGTTAGTTATCTTGTATTCTTGGAATTTCGAGGACGAAATTCTTTCGTAGTTGGGTATGATGTAACACCCGAGCCCAATAATACTATGTATATTACTAGTTGAGGGTTATTTATTGCTCTTTCCAATTTTCCTGATTTTCTGGTGTTTATTGCTAAATTCTACCCGGTTAAGTCATTTTGGCACATAACAAATTTTAACTCCGAAAATAAAATTTAAGATGTCCATGTTAGCCTACTCGTCGCCACTAGTCGCGTGGTAGCGTCCGCGTGTCGAGATTCCGTTCCGTTTGACTAAACGGGCAAGTTTGGGCGACTACGCGCGCGTGCAAGTGTCCGACTTGGGGGCATGCATTTTAATCATTAAACACCTATTTTCTAAATTTGGAACCCGCTTAAAATCTTATAATTTGAATTTGGAACCTTTGGGCGCAACCCGGGCGCGATTTGGAAATGTTTCGTTTTACGCCAAAATGGCCCATTTAAATTTAATATCTAATAATTATATTTATATATCCTAATCTAATTCCCTAACTGCTGATCCCTCAATCCCACAAAATCCTTCTCATAAATTTTGCCCCGGCCAATCACGAGCTCATATTGAGCTCGTGGGCCCCTCCTTTCCCCTTATCTCTCTGCCTCTCTCCTCATTTTCTCTCTCTCTCTCTATCTCACCAAATCTCTTTCTCTCTCTCCAATCTCTCTCTCTCTCCTCTCGTATTTTAACCCCCATGCACAGCCGCCCCTCGCCATTTCCTTTCGTCGCGAGAAACCCTACGCGAACCCTTCGAAACCCTAACCCTAGCCCCGTGACCCCACCGACGACCTCCCCTCGACCTCGTCGTCGCCATCATCGCCTCTTCAACCCCACCGTACCTTCCTCCTCTCGTTCTCCCGCCGTCTTCCCGCGCCTGCAACCTTCTCCCGACGCCTCCATCCCTCGCGACCTCGCCGTCGACGTCGACTTCGACCGCCGAGGCCTCCCGCGACTCCCTTGCACCCTCCTCGTCGAGACCTCGCCGTCACCCCCTCCTCCCTCGCCGGAACAGTGAACCCGACCCTCACCCAACGTCTGCACCATCTCCAGGTCGCCGGAAACCGCGCCGACGACCCTCGTCGACGTCTCCCGCGCAACCTCCTTTCCCCCTCGACCACCCTAGCCGACCACACCCCTCTCCAACTCGCCGCAGCACCCTACCCTGCTCACCCGAGGCCACTTCCCTTTGCTGCAGCCACCGTCGCGGCCTCGCCGGCGTTCCAGTGCCGTCGAACCCGCCGTGGTCGCACCCTTGGTGTATCCCTGTAAGTTTCCTTCTCTTTTGTTTTGGTACAACCCCGCTGGTCGTTTTGGCGTATCGCCTCCTTGTGGCTAACTTTGATTTTCGGTTGTTGCCGGAACCCGACCGTGCCGTTTGACGAACCCGACGCTCCAGCGAAGCCCCCTGGTCCGTGTGATTCCAGTGACCTCTGTTGGGACTCGATCCGTGGCCCGTGCTTCCAGAACGCAGTTTCTACCGACATCGCATCCGTGTTTCGGTTTGCGGAACCGCCGAGGCAAGTATCCGAATACTTGCTTTAACATGCTACAAACTTAATAATTATGTTATCTGTTATAACCACACGACTTGGTGACAATTACAATCATCCGTAATGTTAAACCACTGTAGTAGTTACTTGTAGTTAATCGGTATGCTTTTATTCAACGCCTTAACTAATTAACCAACCTGGCACATCCTTGCCTAAATTGCTAGATCATCCTCACTTCATGTGTTAAAGCCTCTCATGAGGCAATTATTATACTTAGTTCAAATACTGTAACTCCATTACGCATATTATCGATATTGCTCGTCTTGTGGCTTTTGCACCTCAAAGGTGCGCGAACCGGATTAATAAGAGAATACTAATATCACTGTGTTCACATAGAATAATAATTGTTTATTGCTGTTCCCTGCTACTGTTCATTATTTGTTACTATACCTGTTATCATCATGTACCTGATTGCATTACATATTGACCGATCTTGACACACCTGTCACATGTACTGATATACCGGACACAACCCCTGTACATATCGACTCTACCTGTTGAACGTAACCTGACCTGTTACCTGATCTCGTGCCTAATGCCGACGGACCTAACTATTCCTGCTGTCGATCCAGACAGACCTACCTTTACTTGACTTGTGTTGGCATTAGATCTTGACTACTGAATACCGGACTGACATACATAGTTTGGGGGTATGGGGAAATCAAAGGTGAAACCGACTTGTAACTCAACAGTTCGATACATTGTTCTGATCAGTCTTACGGGCTTGGCCAGCTCCGGAGTGTTGATGCTGACATCACTCATCTATCCTACTACCTTTTACTGCTTAGCGGCACGTCTCGGATTCAGCCCCGAGAATTATGACCGTGGTCCCGGGCACGCACGGGATACTATTGAGTTACATCGACGATTCATCAATTGGTTTCAAAGACTATAGAGTAGAAAACCTGATAGAACAGTTTAGTCACCACTGCACATTACCCTGCTTATTACTTCTTATTACTGCTTTATTCATGTTCATGATTGCCTTGTTTATTACCATGTTTATGCTATATACTTGATATCATGACGCGCTGACGTCTGGGTTTTGCATGGCCCAGATCTTGTACCCTTGTCGTCGACCGAGCAGGAGTACTTCAGCCAGCCGGCTGAACTGTGAGTTCTTTAGAGTTTCGTTTATTTATGTCATTTCATTTCCAGATGTGAGCCCGCATTATGGGACATACTGTTATTTCATTGTATTGGATCATTAGCTTCCGCACTTATTGTTTATTGATTCTTGTTATTATGGATTTGGACATGTATTAGTTTAGTTTATTTTACTGTTCTTGATATCTCTACAACCGTAATGTGACTGTGGATGGATACTTCCTACCCACAGGTAGCATGGTTGGCTATGTCACGTGCCCAAATCTTGCGTACTCTGGGAAGCGGGGCGTGACATGGTTTTATGGTATCAGAGCCATAGGTTAATTGGGTTGACTCTTTGTAGTTGGGTATCGCACCCGATACACAAATCAGAATACCCGTGATTAGGAAACATGTCCTGCCACCTTGACCGTTTACCGTCCTTGAATCATTCTTCCAAATCATGTCGACATGCAAACTTACTTTGCATTGTCAACTCGAAAGCCTAATTTCTTGTTATCTCTAGGACTTAGGCGACTTGGGTGGAGTTAAGTAATTGCGGCTATGATACCGCGGCATAGCTACAATGCAGCACTCTATTTAAGTATCTTGGAGTTCTAGCCTTGATTTATATATATTGAATCTATCATCATGCTAATGTTGTTTGTTTTGATTTCAGGACCATGGCAGATAAGAATTTCAAGACGTATCAGAGGCGTGTGGATGAAGCCGCCATGTTAGGAGTGATACGTGGGATGTTGGAAAATCAGAAGAGGCAAACTGAACTGATCCAGCAGCAAGCCGATTCATTTCAGGAGGGTTTGCAGGCTATGCAGCAGTCTGTAAACACCGCCGTAGCGAAGCCAGTCGACCGAGTAGGGACCGTGGCAGATTTCAGACGATTGGGTCCTACTACTTTCACTGGCTTGGAGGAGCCGTTGCCAGCCGAGCAGTGGCTCGTGGACACAGAGAATCTATTGATTGCGGCGCAGATCCCAGAAGACAAGAGAGTTGATGTGGTGCGCATTCAGCTGGTGGATTACGCCCGAGAGTGGTGGCTTGTGGAGGAGACCCGCCTGTCCAAGCCAATCAGTTGGGCGGATTTCTCCAAAAGTTTCTTGGAAAAGTTCTTCCCGCGGACTGCACGGGAGGAAATGGAGGAGAGATTTATTGGGCTGAAACAAAATGGAGCAGCTGTGGATGTGCATGCAGCGGAGTGGACGAGACTTAGCCGTTTCGCTGGACCCTTAGTCGCCAAGGAGGCAGACAGGGCGCGAAGGTTCTTGCGCAGTTTGGATGTGGACATCCAGAGGCAGATTGTCTCCCTGGGTTTGACCACTTTCTCGCAGGTTCTTACGGCAGCCAGAGAGCAGCAGAGTTTATCAGGATCGAAAGGGAACCTTCACCAGACAGCAGCTGCGGCCAGGAAGCCTGCAATTGTACCTAACCGAGATCATGGGCGCAGAGGTATTCCAGTGGACCGTCGAGGTGTAGCGCCAATGAAGAAGCCTGTGATCGTTGATCGAAGGAAGAGCGTGATTTGTGACTACTGCCGATTACCTGGGCACGTGCAGAAGGATTGTCGAAGGAGACTAGGACTTTGTCTGGTTTGTGGAGCAGCCGATCACGCAGTTGGTACTTGTCCGTCGAAGCTTCGCACGAGAGATGATACACGGAAGCCTCCGCAGAGACCATTCCAAGGGCAGAAGCAACTGACACAAGGACCTAACCAGGGTCGAGCTTTCACTTTGACAGCTGAGGAAGCCAAGGCATCAGGAGAAGTGGTTTCAGGTACCGTACTCGTTCGTGGTTTTCCTGCTTTGGCATTATTTGATTCCGGAGCATCCCACTGTTTTATGTCATCAAAGTTTATAACTACACACTCGATCACCTGCACGACCATGTCTAGTTTTTGGGACATACACACTGGGAATGGGAAAATCATAGCTAGTAAGGAGTGTAGGGATTGTACTGTTGTTGTTTGTGGACGGGAGCTTTTTGCGGATTTCTTGGTGATTGATACGGGCAGTTATGAAGTAGTCTTGGGAATGGATTTTCTTGGCACTTTCCACGCACACATTGATTGTAGGGCAAGGAAAGTAATTTTCCAGATTCCCGGACACCCTGAGTTTACTTTCATCGGAGGAAGCAGTTCTGTCGGGCCAGTCGAGTTTAGGGCTAGGCCGACGAACAATGTTCTTGCGGCTATGGTTGCGGATAGAAATGAAGAGCCGGCAGTTGTCCGCGACTTTATGGATGTGTTTGAAGATATTTCGGGCTTACCGCCGAAGCGAGATGTGGAGTTTGCGATTGACCTCATTCCTGGTGCAGCGCCAGTATCAAAATCTTACTATCCAATGGCACCGGTGGAATTGGAAGAAGTTAAGAAACAAGTAGGTGAATTACTCGAGAAGGGATGGATTCGAAGCAGCAACTCACCTTGGGGAGCTCCAGTTCTTTTAGTAAAGAAGAAAGATGGCACGAGAAGAATGTGCATCGATTACCGAGAATTAAACCGGGTGACTATTAAGAACAAGTACCCGATCCCTCGCATTGGAGAACTTTTTGAGCAGCTTAGTGGCGCGAGGGTATTCTCGAAACTGGACTTACGATCAGGATATCATCAGGTCCGAGTGAAGGCAGAAGACATTTGCAAGACGGCGTTTCGAACTCGGTATGGGCATTTCGAGTATTTAGTGATGCCCTTCGGAGTGACTAATGCGCCGGCAATATTTATGGACTTGATGAACAGGATCTTTTCACCGTTCTTGGACCAGTTTATTGTGGTATTCATTGACGATATTCTGGTGTACTCGAAGAGTCCGGAGGAGCATGCTGAACACTTAAGGATCGCACTGCAAACGCTGAGACGGGAGAAATTATTTGCGAAGATGAGTAAGTGCGAATTCTGGTTGGAAGAAGTGAAGTTTCTGGGGCATGTCGTGTCGGGCGATGGAATCGCCGTTGATCCAGAGAAGATTGCAGCAGTTCGAGATTGGCCTGTTCCAAAGAATGTTGCAGAGATAAGAAGTTTCCTTGGACTCGCCGGTTACTACAGAAGATTTGTGGAGAACTTCGCTCGTGTAGCTGAGCCGTTAACCAAGCTTACGCGTAAGGAGGTACCGTTTGTTTGGACAGATGGATGTGCATTGGCCTTCGAGACGTTGAAGCAGAAGTTGATAACCGCCCCTATCCTAACCGTACCGGATGATTCAGGAGGACTGGTGATTCACAGCGACGCATCTGGAAAGGGATTGGGATGTGTTCTGATGCAGAATGGGAAAGTCGTCGCTTACGCGTCGAGACAGCTGAAGACTCATGAACAGAACTATCCGACTCACGACTTGGAGCTTGCAGCCGTGATCTTCGCCCTGAAGATTTGGAGACACTACCTTCTGGGCGAGAGAGTTGAAGTCTTTACGGATCACAAGAGTTTGAAATATGTGTTCACTCAGAAGGAGTTGAACATGAGGCAGCGCAGATGGTTGGAGCTGATGGCCGACTACGACCTTGATCTTAAGTACCATCCGGGAAAAGTTAACGTCGTGCCAGATGCGCTAAGTCGGTTACCAGCAATTCAGTTATTGACTGCACAGAGGGAGGTCATTGAGGAGTTTCGGAGATTTGACTTGGAGGTTGTGCTACCGCGTGCTACAGGACAGTTGATGCAGTTACAGGTACAATCGTCCTTAGTTGAGAAGATTAAAGCGGCGCAATCGCAGGATCCTAGACTGCAAAAGTTTCGAGAGCAGGTTGGAGCCGGACTACGAACCGATCTACTGATCCATGAGGATGGTTCGTTGAGATATGGTAGCCGTCTTTGTGTGCCAAAAGGAGATGTGCATGAAGAGCTTATGAAGGAGGCACACAGTTCAGCTTACTCTGTACATCCAGGAGGGACCAAGATGTACCGAGATATTCGACAGCATTTCTGGTGGGAAGGTATGAAACGGGAAATCGCTCGCTTCGTGGCTAAGTGCTTGGTGTGTCAGCAAGTCAAGGCTGAACACCAAAGGGTTGCTGGTTTGTTACAACCACTTCCGATTCCTCAATGGAAGTGGGAACATATAACCATGGATTTCGTGACGGCTTTACCGCGGAGTCCAAAGGGCAACAATGCAGTATGGGTGATTGTCGATCGGTTGACCAAGGCAGCTCACTTTATTCCGTTTCGGGTTGGTCAATCGACAGAGACTCTGGCAGAGCGGTACATGCAGGAGATTGTCAGATTGCATGGAGTACCGGTAAGCATCGTGTCCGACCGGGACACTCGGTTCTTGTCACACTTTTGGAGGAGTTTACAAGATAGTTTGGGGACTCGATTGAAGTTCAGCACAGCTTATCACCCCCAGACTGATGGACAATCAGAGAGAACGATTCAGACCCTTGAGGATATGTTGAGGGCTTGCATGTTAGACTTTAAAGGTTCTTGGGAAGATCATCTACACCTGGTGGAGTTTTCGTACAACAATAGCTTCCAAGCGACAATTCAGATGGCCCCGTTCGAAGCATTGTATGGTCGTAAGTGCCGTTCACCTGTATGTTGGGATGATGTGGGTGAACGAAGGTTGCTAGGGCCAGATTTAGTGGTACAGACAGTTGAGAAGGTGAATACAATCAGAAAGCACATGAAGGCAGCTCAAGACAGACAGAAGAGTTGGGCCGACACGTCAAGAAGACCTCTAGAGTTCGCCGTGGGCGATTTGGTATTCCTGAAGATATCACCGACTAGAGGGGTGATTCGTTTTGGAAGTCGGGGAAAGCTCAGTCCCCGATTCGTTGGACCTTTCGAGATATTGGAGCGTGTCGGAGAGGTATCGTACCGGTTGGCGTTACCATCGTCATTAGCGGGAGTTCATGATGTGTTTCATGTGTCTCAACTACGGAGGTATGTTCGTGATGAGACCCATGTTTTGGATCACTCGGAGTTGACCGTTCGGGAAGACCTGACTTTTGAGGAGCGACCAGTCGAGATCAAGGATCGAAGAGAAAAGGTTCTTAAGAATAAGGTTATCCCTCTTGTGCTAGTTTCTTGGGGTAACCGATCGCATGGAGAATCTACTTGGGAGCGAGAAGACGAGATCCGGCAGAAATTCCCTCATCTTTTCCAGTAGTTAGTTATCTTGTATTCTTGGAATTTCGAGGACGAAATTCTTTCGTAGTTGGGTATGATGTAACACCCGAGCCCAATAATACTATGTATATTACTAGTTGAGGGTTATTTATTGCTCTTTCCAATTTTCCTGATTTTCTGGTGTTTATTGCTAAATTCTACCCGGTTAAGTCATTTTGGCACATAACAAATTTTAACTCCGAAAATAAAATTTAAGATGTCCATGTTAGCCTACTCGTCGCCACTAGTCGCGTGGTAGCGTCCGCGTGTCGAGATTCCGTTCCGTTTGACTAAACGGGCAAGTTTGGGCGACTACGCGCGCGTGCAAGTGTCCGACTTGGGGGCATGCATTTTAATCATTAAACACCTATTTTCTAAATTTGGAACCCGCTTAAAATCTTATAATTTGAATTTGGAACCTTTGGGCGCAACCCGGGCGCGATTTGGAAATGTTTCGTTTTACGCCAAAATGGCCCATTTAAATTTAATATCTAATAATTATATTTATATATCCTAATCTAATTCCCTAACTGCTGATCCCTCAATCCCACAAAATCCTTCTCATAAATTTTGCCCCGGCCAATCACGAGCTCATATTGAGCTCGTGGGCCCCTCCTTTCCCCTTATCTCTCTGCCTCTCTCCTCATTTTCTCTCTCTCTCTATCTCACCAAATCTCTTTCTCTCTCTCCAATCTCTCTCTCTCTCCTCTCGTATTTTAACCCCCATGCACAGCCGCCCCTCGCCATTTCCTTTCGTCGCGAGAAACCCTACGCGAACCCTTCGAAACCCTAACCCTAGCCCCGTGACCCCACCGACGACCTCCCCTCGACCTCGTCGTCGCCATCATCGCCTCTTCAACCCCACCGTACCTTCCTCCTCTCGTTCTCCCGCCGTCTTCCCGCGCCTGCAACCTTCTCCCGACGCCTCCATCCCTCGCGACCTCGCCGTCGACGTCGACTCCGACCGCCGAGGCCTCCCGCGACTCCCTTGCACCCTCCTCGTCGAGACCTCGCCGTCACCCCCTCCTCCCTCGCCGGAACAGTGAACCCGACCCTCACCCAACGTCTGCACCATCTCCAGGTCGCCGGAAACCGCGCCGACGACCCTCGTCGACGTCTCCCGCGCAACCTCCTTTCCCCCTCGACCACCCTAGCCGACCACACCCCTCTCCAACTCGCCGCAGCACCCTACCCTGCTCACCCGAGGCCACTTCCCTTTGCTGCAGCCACCGTCGCGGCCTCGCCGGCGTTCCAGTGCCGTCGAACCCGCCGTGGTCGCACCCTTGGTGTATCCCTGTAAGTTTCCTTCTCTTTTGTTTTGGTACAACCCCGCTGGTCGTTTTGGCGTATCGCCTCCTTGTGGCTAACTTTGATTTTCGGTTGTTGCCGGAACCCGACCGTGCCGTTTGACGAACCCGACGCTCCAGCGAAGCCCCCTGGTCCGTGTGATTCCAGTGACCTCTGTTGGGACTCGATCCGTGGCCCGTGCTTCCAGAACGCAGTTTCTACCGACATCGCATCCGTGTTTCGGTTTGCGGAACCGCCGAGGCAAGTATCCGAATACTTGCTTTAACATGCTACAAACTTAATAATTATGTTATCTGTTATAACCACACGACTTGGTGACAATTACAATCATCCGTAATGTTAAACCACTGTAGTAGTTACTTGTAGTTAATCGGTATGCTTTTATTCAACGCCTTAACTAATTAACCAACCTGGCACATCCTTGCCTAAATTGCTAGATCATCCTCACTTCATGTGTTAAAGCCTCTCATGAGGCAATTATTATACTTAGTTCAAATACTGTAACTCCATTACGCATATTATCGATATTGCTCGTCTTGTGGCTTTTGCACCTCAAAGGTGCGCGAACCGGATTAATAAGAGAATACTAATATCACTGTGTTCACATAGAATAATAATTGTTTATTGCTGTTCCCTGCTACTGTTCATTATTTGTTACTATACCTGTTATCATCATGTACCTGATTGCATTACATATTGACCGATCTTGACACACCTGTCACATGTACTGATATACCGGACACAACCCCTGTACATATCGACTCTACCTGTTGAACGTAACCTGACCTGTTACCTGATCTCGTGCCTAATGCCGACGGACCTAACTATTCCTGCTGTCGATCCAGACAGACCTACCTTTACTTGACTTGTGTTGGCATTAGATCTTGACTACTGAATACCGGACTGACATACATAGTTTGGGGGTATGGGGAAATCAAAGGTGAAACCGACTTGTAACTCAACAGTTCGATACATTGTTCTGATCAGTCTTACGGGCTTGGCCAGCTCCGGAGTGTTGATGCTGACATCACTCATCTATCCTACTACCTTTTACTGCTTAGCGGCACGTCTCGGATTCAGCCCCGAGAATTATGACCGTGGTCCCGGGCACGCACGGGATACTATTGAGTTACATCGACGATTCATCAATTGGTTTCAAAGACTATAGAGTAGAAAACCTGATAGAACAGTTTAGTCACCACTGCACATTACCCTGCTTATTACTTCTTATTACTGCTTTATTCATGTTCATGATTGCCTTGTTTATTACCATGTTTATGCTATATACTTGATATCATGACGCGCTGACGTCTGGGTTTTGCATGGCCCAGATCTTGTACCCTTGTCGTCGACCGAGCAGGAGTACTTCAGCCAGCCGGCTGAACTGTGAGTTCTTTAGAGTTTCGTTTATTTATGTCATTTCATTTCCAGATGTGAGCCCGCATTATGGGACATACTGTTATTTCATTGTA
Organism: Agapanthus africanus; assembly: GCA_030015575.1. Lineage (NCBI taxonomy): Eukaryota > Viridiplantae > Streptophyta > Magnoliopsida > Asparagales > Amaryllidaceae > Agapanthus > Agapanthus africanus. The sequence goes on from JASDDO010000016.1 coordinate 23,975,134, forward strand.
TTGGATCATTAGCTTCCGCACTTATTGTTTATTGATTCTTGTTATTATGGATTTGGACATGTATTAGTTTAGTTTATTTTACTGTTCTTGATATCTCTACAACCGTAATGTGACTGTGGATGGATACTTCCTACCCACAGGTAGCATGGTTGGCTATGTCACGTGCCCAAATCTTGCGTACTCTGGGAAGCGGGGCGTGACAAAAGCCTTAGTCGACAGGATCCTAACCCTGTTTACTAAGCCACCTTTGTTCAACGTCGACAGAGGCAAATGATGATTCGCTCCTGGAAATATCCCAGTTGTAGCGGTGCTGATGCCGAAACCGGTGTCTAATTCCAAGCTTGCGGCGAAAAGACAGTAAGCCATACATGCATACGAAATAGCCGAAATGATGGGGCAACTTGCAACGAAATCAGCAAGTAAAAATGTATGCATACAAAAACAGCCGAAACGATTGGGCAACTCGCAATAAAAAGCAGCGAGTGAAAAAAAAAACAGCCGAAATGATTGGGCAGCTCGCAATAAAAAGCAGCGAGTAAAAAAAAATCACAGCCGAAATGATTGGGCAATTGCGACCTTCGCGATATAAAAGCTGAAATGATAGAGTATCGCGGAAATAAAATAATAATATAAAAAAAATGAATGAAACTTTTGCCCTACAGGTGAGATCACATCGATCCCTGTATACAATCCAGGGTCACAAACAAAGAGGGAATCATATCTTCCCAATAGGCTCCACCAGAAAGCGAAGCCAAATCTCGACGGTTCATAGACAACCTAGAGGCAACCTCGACATTTGTCGCAATATTGCAGACACAATGTCAACAAACAAAGCAAAAGAAGATCCCTAGCTTCAAGGTCTCGATGTCGATATCGACAACTTAGAGATCACCAACGACATTTCTCCTCACTCTGACCGGATGCAGACATGACGTCAACAACCGACCTCAGAGTCACAACGAAACGGAGCCATGGCATAGTCCCTAGTTCCAAATCTTAACGGCAATATCTACAGCCTAAGAATCAGCGACGACGTTCCTTCGCAGTCCAGCAGGATACGGATACCGAAAAAAGACCTCACGGTCAAAACAAAGCGGAGAGATGGCAAAATCCCAGCTCCACCTCAGCATTCGTCTCGATACAACAGACGAAATGTCACGACAGCGTTCTTCCTCCAACAGGATTCGGACGTGACAAAGCAAACGAAGCGAAGGACAAATTCCTAGCTTCAGGGTCTTAACGGCAAGTCATATAAAGCCTGAAAGACAATCGGAGATCATCTCGCACCAGTGCGGAGTGGTCATAACCGCGACATTCGTCTCGACATAGCGGACGCAATGCCAGCGAACGAAGCAAAAGCCAAATTCCTAGCTTCAGGGTCTTAACGGCACGTCATATAAAGCCTGAAAGACTATCGGAGATCATCTCACACCAGCGCGGGGTGGTTATGACTCATCGGGGATCTCCAAAATGGGCCTAACCTCAAGTAAAAAGCGGCATGGCAAAATTCCTAACGCTTGCTCTTCCGACGGTCAAACTGCCTAGGAGGATTGCTTGAAGACGTCTTGTCCAGCCCCCGAAGGGATCAGAGACATGACAATCGCAAGGCTACTCGAACAGCAAGATTTCCTATCGAGGAATACATCAGCCAACGCGACGGTACGACGGATAAAACCCTAAGTACCACAGACCCTAACGGACCTCTGTCGTAAAGAGCAGAGGTTATCTGTGACGTTAGGATATTCTTGCGAGAACTTCTTGATTCGCGTCGACCCGCAGAGAAATCGGTGTCTTTGCAGGAATACCTCGATTCGTTTCAACTCCGAGGAAATCAGTGTCCTTGGCAAATACCTCGATTCAGGGAAATCAGCGTCCTTGACGAGAGCATCTTGATTCGCGTCGACCCGCAGAGAAATCAGTGTCTTTGCAGGAATACCTCGATTCGTTTCAACTCCAGGGAAATCAGTGTCCTTGGCAAAACCTCGATTCAGGGAAATCAGTGTCCTTGACGAGAGCATCTTGATTCGTGTCGACCCGCAGAGAAATCAACGTCTTTGAAGGAATACCTCGATTCGTCTCAACTCCAGGGAAATCAGTGTCCTTGGCAAATACCTCGATTCAGGGAAATCAGCGTCCTTGACGAGAACATCTCGATTCGCGCCGACCCGCAGAGAAATCAGTGTCTCTGCAGGAATTTACAACATCACCAAGAGGAGCCACGAAAAAATCCCTAGTTCCAAACCTCGACGGTTCACCAGCAACCTAGACACAACCGCGACATTCGTCTCGATATAGAGGACACAATGCCAGCAAACGAAGCAAAGGCCAAATTCCTAGCTTCAGGGTCTTAACGGAAAGTCATATAAAGCCTGAAAGACTATCGGAGATCATCCCACACCAGCGCGGAGTGGTTATGACTCATCGGGGCTCTCCAAAATGAGCCTAACCTCAAGTAAAAAGCGGCATGGCAAAATTCCTAACGCTTTCTCTTCCGACGGTCAAACTGCCTAGGAGGATTGCTTGAAGACGTCTTGTCCAGCCCCCGAATGGATCAGAGACACGACAGTCGCAAGGCTACTCGAACAGCAAGATCGCCTATCGAGTAATACATCAGCCAACGCGACGATACGACGGACAAAACCCTAAGTACCACAGACCCTAACAGACCTCTGTCGTAAAGAGCAGAGGTTAACTGTGACGTTAGGATATTCTTGCGAGAACTGCTCGATTCGTCTCGACTCGTGAGGAAATTAGTGTCTTTGCGAGAACTTCTCGATTTGTCTCGACTCGTGAGGAAAAGCCTTAGGCAGCGGGAATTAAAAAACCTGTTTCCTAAGCACCGGGGTCCTACAAGTCAGTCCAAAACGGACTCTTGCATACTATTCACGGACCACACTCTCCAAGGTCGAATCTCGACAAGGAGGGAAACAACCGCTTACGAGTCCTCTCGACTTGTAAGAGGGAAAATTCTTTCGTGAGATCCTTACGACTCTCAAGAGAAAACACACTTAGGAGTCCTCACGACCCCTAAGGAGAAAATACACCTACGAGATCCTCTCGATCCGTAGGGAGAAAAGTCATTATGAGACCCTCACGGCTCATAAAGTTGAAAAGCCTTAGGTAGCAGACCTGAACCTGCTTCCTAAGCCATCACTAATCCCCGAAGTATTCAAGACAGAATGTGCTATATCACCTACAGGCTATACTTACTTAAGGAATATGCCAATAACAAAGCAGAAAATGAAAGGAAGGAGGCAAAAGATTTGTCATTCATACCTGGAAAATTCTTACAATTATAAAGAAATAAACAAAGACATTATCCAAATGATTACAACGGCAAAACCTCAAATCCCGGACATGGGTTGAGGAACTCAAAAGTGACCTTGTCCAAGACTTTCCAAGCCTGGCGAACCATCCTACTGTGCTTCCTTTCGCGAGCACGGGCATCGGGATCTCCACTGATGTCCTCCACCCTCCGATAGGCAACAAGAATGGCGGACTGTTGAAAGGCCCGGTGCAAGAGATCGACAAGATTGTCTCGCCGTCTCTTCGAGATTAGGTTCATCAGGTATACCGAGTGCACCTTATCCTCGGTGACGTCCAATGCCCCAAGTGGCACACCAGTACAGAACAAGGGAAGCGCTTCCCAGATTGCTCCCACGATAAGCTTCAAGAGAGAGGAACGCCGGGGAGGCAGTTGACCATTGTATGCGTCGAAGCGACTCATGATTTCAGCACACTCGGCGTTGGTGAACTCTCGATTCTGAGAATGGCCGAGTCGACGGATGTCCCCGTAAGAGATAATCTCGTCGAGATCGTACATGTGGGCGCCCATTGTTTCTGTAAAAGAGAATCAACAAAATTATCAGAAAGACTGATTAAGCAATTTCTGATTCAAGACATGCACAAGAAGTTAAACTCCTCGAGAGCAATGATCTACAGACAGGAGTGACACCTGTCAAAGTCAATTATGAAGGGAAGTTAAAGAAGGCCCCCGAGAACATTGAGAGTTTTGCTCTGAAAAGATGATATAATTCATCAAAAAATAAAATCCCATTTTTAATCTTCAAGATCCATGAAAAACTCTTAAGAGTTCTGCTATATGATTTAAAAGGAGCAAAGCTCCATTAATGAATCAAGAAATTATAAATAAAATTCTTTTAGAGAGTAAAAGCTCTACTAATGAAACCCTAAAGGGGCTTTCTTTAGATCAAAAGATCTATGAGAGCAAAGCTCTGTTAATGGGTAAAACCCTGGTTTCTTAAAAGTTTTAAACTATACCTAAGTTTTAACAGAGTTTTACTCTTGAAAAGTTCTTAAAGCCTAAGAGCAATGCTCTGAATAAGAGATAATTCTCAAGTTCTCAAGAAGAGATGAAAATCATCTAAGGGACCAAAGGTCCTATTTATAAGCATTTGAGAGCCGTTTCAACTTCCAAAAGTTGGCGTAACGGTTGGAATTCTGCCACTGCTGCACTCACGTTTGGGGCCACATAAGCGCAATTGTGGGGGGGCATTTGTTTCCACCAATCAGAGCAAAACTCTGTTCAAATTCCAAGGTGGGAAATGAAGCAACGCTTCTGTTTTCCCTAATCAGAGCAAAGCTCTGTGTTAATTTCGAAAACTCAAAAATTGAAGCAACGCTTCAGATTCCTTGCGCTGCGCGCAACGCGCCACGTGTCAAAAGCAGACACGCCAGCGCTGCGCCCAAGACAGCGCACCCAATCAGAGCAAGGCTCTGTTTTAAAATAAAAATAAAGGAAGCAACGCTTCAGTTGACTTGCGCCGTGCGCTGCGCGACACGTGTCAGCGCAGTTGCGCTAGCGCAGTTGCGCTGCGCTCTGCGCTGCGCGACACATGTCAGCACAGTTGAGCTGCGCTCTGCGCCGCGCGACACGTGTCAGCGCAGTCGCGCTAGCGCAGTTGCGCTGCGCTCTGCGCCGCGCGACACGTGTTAAGCGCAGGTGCGCTTGCGCCAACTGTGCCAGAATTTAAACAATAAAATTTTGGAAAGATCTTTCTAATCTTGTTAAAACAATAAGATTATCTTCTGTAAAACAGAAGCCCTAGGATCAAAGATCCAGCGGTGGGGAAACATCCCTAAATCAATCAGAGAAAGATCTCTTTAACTGATTTAACAAATCAATTGGCACTATATAAAGGCCCCTAGACTCCAAGTCTAAAATATACACAGAGATAGAGATACAGATACATAACTCCTCTAAAAACTTTGAGAAGAACTCGAAGAGAAAAAGGTAAACCTTTGGAAAAAAGAAGTTCTTCTAAAAAGATCAAAGATCTAAGAACAAGATCAAGATCTTGAATAAAAAAAAAATAGAACAGATGTAATTTACTTCTTTATTAGATCTTTTGATCTATATAAAGGCATTGCCTTTTGATGAACCATTGGTTCTTAAAAACTTGAGGTAAAACCTCTTTAGAACTAAAAAGGTTCTTTTATTTGATCTAAATTAGATCAAGATGCGCTCTGCGCTACTGTACAGTGCCTTGCATTTTTGATTTTTGCGCTGTTGCGCTCCTTGGATCGGCGCAAGTCACCAGAGAGCGCCACGTGTCAATCACAGAACATATCTGCGCCTTGTGCTTCTAAAACAGAGCATTGCGCTCTTGGATTGGCGCAAATCATCAGAGCGCGCCACGTGTCAGCAGCACACTAGCGCAGCGCACTGGCGCAACGCACTGCGCTAGCAGACTTGCGCTCACCAGAGTGTGACACGTGTCACCTCCACATCAGTTTGCGCCTTGCGCTCCTCATTCGGCGCAAAGCGCCTGACAAGCCACGTGGCGCGCTGTCAGACCATTGAATGCTCTACATTATTAAAGAAAAGGGACAGAGCCCAATTAAAAAGGCCTAACAGGCCAAAATAAATGCTATGCATTTAATTAAAAATCCTAATGCTGTGCATTATTTTAAAAAAGGGCAGAGCCCAAACAAAGGCCTAATAGGCCAGATATGAACAAAACGTTAGACATTTTCTAACTGGACTTAGCCCAATTCTGGCCGTAAGTCCTCAAATTAAATTGAACTGAGCACAGCTGCTATCTCAAATCAATTTACATCCAGTTCAAGGGTACATCTCTGAACTCCTCTGATATTTGTCCTTGTAATCCTTCAACGTCCTCAGAGAGGTGACGGGTCCCGACAACCACACATTAATACGGACTGTGGGGTCCTTAAACTCATGAACTAATGCGTCCTTAAACCAATATGTGTCCCTAAAATGGGAATCTTGGATCACCATGTCCCTAAACTGGTAATACGGACTGTGGGGTCCTTAAACTCATGGACTTATGCGTCATTAAACCAATGTTCGTCCCCAAAATGGGAATGTTGGACCACCATGTCCCTAAACTGGTAATATGGACTGTGGGGTCCTTAAACTCATGGACTAATGCGTCCTTAAACCAATGTTCGTCCCCAAAATGGGAATGTTGGACCACTATGTCCCTAAACTGGCAATGGACCACTATGTCCCTAAACTAGAACAATAGAGCCCAAATGCTCTTTTGTCGGATCTAAACGATCCCGTTAAGTTGATCTTAGTCTCAAATTAGACTAACGTATCCTTAACAAACGTTTGAGTTGATCTTAGCCTCAAATATGGCCAACGTATCCTCAATCCAAAACCCCAAACCCAAATCTAAGAAAATACGGATTTGGACTAATCCACGTCCTACGGGCGACGACATAAATTAGTCTCCGTATACAATCCACGGGCAACCACAAACAAAAACAAACACCCACGACACGAAGTGAATATCTGGAGAAGGAGAAAGTTGTTACCGCGATGCGGTAGCGTAATTAACTGCAGGGGCTTGCGCCTGCAGGGAAGAGCGTCCCCACAATCAAAACCCCCTCAAGCGAGGGGAAATCTGACGAAGTCTGCTACATCGGCCACATCCGTGTAAACGTTCGATACACGGTGCCATAAATCAACTTGGCATCATCGGAGAGATGGACGGATAAAACCAAATAGCATCTGCCCCGAATCTCAGGCAAGGCGTCTCTCTACGTCACGCCGCCATTCGGAGGGGAACAATGGGTGATATACGATTCAATTCATTTTTTCACAATTCTTATTCTTTTGTTTATACTCAATCCCAATTCACTTGTTCAAATTGCCAAAATTCTTCCCACATTCATGACAACTGTCCTTTCTTAGGGGATGACCAACCGTCCCAGATTTTTGATAATGGTCACCCACCTAACACTCTTGAACCCAGTCCCACTTCAATAAGAGACTAAATAATTGAAGATTTAGAGAAAGTGGTCGACAGATTAACTGATTTAGCATCACCACCATCACAACCCTCCTTACCTGAAAAAGCTGACACATCATTAGGGTATGATAGTGAGATAGATGCTAGGTTGACTGCTTTAGAGAAGGGTATTGAAGTAATGACTGCGGTCGAGAATCAATTAGCTTCTACGCTAGCCCTATGCATACAACAGTCTGAGCAATTGTTTCTTGCTCAAGCTCAATCATTGGCTATAATAGAGGAACACGCGAAACATTTAGCTGTGAGGATTTTAGGGAGTGAACACTGTCAATCGGAACCTAATAATGTTAGTATCTGTCATCTAGGAAGTCACCCGAGTGAGATAAACGATCAAACAAATTTTGATGATTTCATAGACGATGATACGATTGAATTGATTGAGTGTTACCAGGACGCACAAGAAAACTCTCCGAGGCAGACTGATGATTTTTGTAATCCAATTTTAAATGAGAGATCTTGTGAATTTGTCGGGTATGGTTTGGATAGAGTGTTTGAAGAGATCAATGATCAGGAACCCATAATTTTTGTATCACCTAGTGATATTGTTTTGGAAGAAACGTTAGTGTGGGAACCTACTTTTTTAGACGTCACGAACCTACCCATTTGTGAATGTGATGAGGGAGAAATTGTATTGGGAGAATCTGTGAGCTATAATGATACGAATAGGATTGTGAAAAATTATAGGGAGGAAGACAACATTGAAAAATATTCTTTCATGTCGAGTTTTGAGGAAATTTTTGCGGATGAACTTGATATTTTAGATGAGTTTGAGCCAGGATCAATTTGGGAACATCATAGGAACCTTTCTTTTGCCGAACTTTTTGCGGATGAACTCCAGTTTTTACACGAACTTGACTTTGGAACTCAACACGTGATTTTTGAACATTCTATTCATCCGGGCAACAATTCGTTGACCTTTTCAAAATTTCATTTCCACTTTCAATGTCTTCTGATCCTTACACACACACACTGCCGTTCACTAACAACTAACACATTCTTTTTCTTTTTATTGTTTATATACATATTCTTTTACCAGCCCCTACATTATATCGACAAAAAAATTTTGTGGCTGGTATTAATTTCTGGACTGACCATGTCGTTTAACTTTTGAATACTGTAATTAATCTTTGTTTTTCGTAGTTTTTTTTGAAAATAAGATCTCACCCGTTAGGGGGTGAGTGCTGATTTTTTGGGACAAGGCTGATTTCACTTTTTGTTTGAGTATGATTGTAAATAAATAGGGTTTTCTTGTTGTGTGTGTGGGGGGGGGGGGTTTGTAAAATGCCATTTATATTGCCTGCAGCCCATGACCCCGACCCTCTATCCTCATTTCTCAAACAGCAGCCTCTTCTTTCTTCTCTGTCCCCGCAGCCTCCTCCAAAACCCTAGCCCCTTTCCTCCAAATCGGACCGGTGACAGCACCTAAAATTCCGGCGACACCGGCCGTTTCTCCTCCGATCTTCGATTGGCTTCGTCAGTGCTGTATGCTTTTCTCTTTCCCCCTCTCCTACACTGCTATTTTTTCTGAAAATTTCACATCCCACGGATCATGGCCCCTTTCAAATTAGAAAGAAATTTTGTCGATATATTTACCCATGAGGTGTTCGGGAGCTATTTCCATGATGTTATCCGACAGTTGGGGTGAGAATTTTTGTTGTATGGGGAAGAGGGTTTATGTGCTTGCGAACACTTGGTTGATGAGTTCTATGATGCGCTTAGAAATGGAGAGATACTCCAGGATCGGATTAGATTTCACTTTCAGGGTAGACGGAGGGTATTTTCAGCTGATACAATATCCAACGTCACCAATATCCCTATCCGACCTGGTTTTCAAAGACCATTAGAGCTGGCCCAGTATCGGACGATTATGGGTAATAGGTGCGAGCTACGAGATGCTGGGCTAAATGCCCAGCAGATTTATAGGAACGTCTATACGGCATGCCGCTGGGCGTACCGAAACGTCAGGGGGATCACTCAAGTTTCATCTTTTCCAGCGATTGTGGGGCACATGGTTCATTACTTAATGATCAGAGATTACCAATTTTGCATGGCGAGCATGCTCTTCGTCACAATCAAGGAAAGTGTCACCGAGCGCAAATCTTTACTTCCCGTCCTCGTTACCCAGATTTGTCGATACTATATGGGGGACGATGATTTCGCGGCCTGCCTCACGATGTATGACACCGTCCCGGTGGAGATAGAGAGGTTCTCACCAGGCTACACAGACCCCAGGAGTGAGCAGCAGATTTGGTCCCCCACCGACCCCAGCGAACACGCGGCTCCGCAGACTTCATCAGAGATCTACTTGGGAGAGGACATTCCGACAGATCCCTACAAATTACACAGGATGGAGGTCTGCAACATCAAGACTTTGATTAGGCAAAACAAGAAAATCAAAGAACAGCTCAACCAGATCTTAGCTAACCAAGACGAAGCAAGCGGAAGCAGCAAAGTCAAGGGAAAAGCCAAGCGACGATGAGGGTCTGATTCAGTTTGGGGCTGGAGCTGTTTTGGTTGTATTTTGTATCTGCATATAGTTTGCATGTGTATATTTCCTGCATTTCAGCACTTACATTATGTATTTTTCTTTTTTTTTTGCATGTAGTTGCATTTCATATCTGCTTTTGTATTGCATTGTATAAATAAAAAAGAAAACTTATAAAAATTGAAAAATTTCTTCAAAAATATAAAAACTTTGTGATGTTAGCTAGCGGGGGAACTTAGATTCAAAGTCTGATGGTTCGGTTAATAAGTTGAAATAGCTATATCCTTTTTATGAGTCCGACAACCCCAAAAATGACCCTCCTTTTTGTTTAACCATAGTTGATATACGTCTTTTATAACACTTTACACGTGTCGTATGTTTTTTTAGAATTTGATGAAAGTCTGACTTGTCTGTAAACTTTTAAAATTGATAAACACTTTTAGGATCAGACAGGTTTGTTCTGAGTTAAGTAATATCAAGAATAGTTCATAAAGTAAGGTGAATATGAAGGATATTATTGAGATTTTAATAGAATCTATAAGTCTGAAAAATAACCCATCTAGAACCTTGTTGGAGTGATTATACACCTTATCCACATGTAACGTCTTCGGATTTAAAAAAAATGCTGGCTATATCTTCGTTTTCACTGAGTTCCGAATATTTTAAAATAAAACAAGTCTATTGTTTTGTGGCCTTGGCAACCTGGGTAATTAAGTTCTTAGGGTGTCTCCACACCTAATACCCTAAAACTATCTGGTTTGGGAGTCATTGACCCAAAACTCGCTAAGTTTCCAATCGCCAAATAAAACAAGCTAAGCAAGTGTTCTCTCTGAGTTGAAAGTCCTCATGGTTTTTTGTGGGAGAATAATCTTGGCGGAGACGGGTTTTTCTATTAAAACAGTTTTTTCGCGGAGATATGAAGGTATATTTATAAAAGACGTTTTGCACAATAACGAAAGGTGTGTATGAACAACAACAGGTGAAAGGTAGGAGTGAAAAATAAGACTTAAGTTCTCTGTTAAAAATAATATATATTCTGACTTGAAACCTAACTGGAGAATAAAACTTGAGAAAATCTTAAACTCCTTTCAAACTCGTGTGATCCTTCAGAAGTTTATCCTAGTCTGTAATTATGACATGATGACCCTAATCAAAGTTCTTAAAACTTTATCGACACTATTCGCACAATCATGTAAAGACGCGTAGGAGTTTATGTTAAACAAATTGCGAGGAGTGAAAAATAGGGTCTAACGTTTCTAACTTGGGTGATAGAATTTCCAACTTTGATTCTTAACCTTAAGATCAGAATCAACAGTTTTTCCGCGATGCTAACTTGACTGGATTTTGTGGTTGCAATCCGCTGAAAACCCTCAGGAGACAACACTCCTCCTACTAGGGACACCTAGAGGTTTAACGGCTTGTTGCACATGCTCAGTGCAATCGCGTTCCCTACGAAAGTGAGGCTAGGATTTTTTGTTTTACTCGGGACGAGCAAAAGATAAGTTTGGGGGTATTTGTTCATCTCAGAAAACTGCATTTTAATACCACTCATTCATTATCTATTTTGTTATATATCGGTGCTATTAACCAGTGTATGTTCAGTAATTACAGATTACAGGTATTCGTGATACAATACTGGAAACACATTCAAAATCACGGATATAACATTTTGGAGCCGACACTGCAATCAGATCAGAGAACCGACCGATATCCAAAGAGCTCTTTTGCAATAAACAAGTGTGCACACAACTTTTGGTCCAACACAATACATGTGTGACACTAGCTCTTTGACATGGACCATATGGGGGCTGCCCTTGCACAAATCATGCAAGTGGGCACATGTGGTGTAATGGGCAATAAATGCAATAAAGTTTTGATGTGATACTTTGTATCAAGTTTCCCTCCAATTCTCTGCATGCAAATCAGGCTTCAACTGATAAAACAAGTAGCATAAGAGTGATGTTGGAGTAGACACATGACCACACAACCAATACGAGCCTCAGTGCTCGGTTTTGGACCTGCGAGACCCCATGTAGATCCGAGCACTCCGGCCCCCCTTGCCCAAGTGGACCCCATCTTTTCCCTGTCCCTTCCTTGCAGTCACATCACCTCATTCTTATTACTTGTTTAATCTTTTTTTGTGCCTATAAAAGCCAGATCAGTGAGCAAGGGAAGGGATGTCATGTATCATATAGTATACACCATTTTCCATTTTAGTTTGTTTTTGGTTTAGGCTTGAAGGTGGGTGGGCTATCACTTGGTTTCTTCTTCTTCTTCCCTCTTGAAGCTTTCTCTTGAGAGCTTCATTATGGAGGTTGAACAAGCTACCAATATCTTGTACCTCTTCTTCAAGTGTTAATAAATTTGTTGTTTGCTTTCTTTTCTTTACTTGCTTTGCTTTTCTTTATATTATTATGTGTAACTAACTATCTTTGGTGGTGGTAATGGTAAGGAAGTGAGATGAAAGGCTTTTCCTCCTCCGCCTCTTATGATTGTTTAATGAGCTTAATTTTGATTATAAACTTAGTATTGTAACTTGGATAGATTGATATGGTATGTTTATTCCATGGTTACTTTGTAACCTCATCACATACCATATTCTCCCCACAAACCCCATCTTGCAAGCCTAAGGTTAGAATCAATTTGGTGTTAAGTTTGCTAAGCTTGGATATAGTATTTTGTGAGTAAAAGACTTGACAAATATCTTGGTTTCATATACCATATACCTTCACAAACCCTTAGCAAAGTTAACACTAAAACTATTTGCTCTCACTCACTAATTTTGTTTTTGATGTTGTGGTAAGCTTGCTATCCCTTGTGCTTAGTGTTGTTACCCCAAGCTCGAACATACAACGGTAAGTGAACAAAACGGACTAGTTTCGTGTTTTGCGGCGAATATTGGAATTTGATGATTTGTGCTTCGCAACCGCGTTGACAAGTCATGCTTTATGCCTGGATCAACGTAAGGGCGGACAACTCATGATCAAGGGAGCATCGGAGGAATCGTCGTGATTCGACCTTCCGAGCCAAAGCCACAGCCAATTTCTTCCTTGCTTGTTTTTCTTGTTTTCGTATTCTTTATATTTTTTGTGACAAACCAACCATTCATTATTTGTTAAACCTTAAATCACAAGACCTAATACACAATTCCCTGCGGATCGACCCATACTTGCCGGCTTGCTACAATGCGCCGTGCACTTACGGTTTATAAATAGTAAAACGAGAACGAGCTCGCGTTCGCAATCCATTTCCTTAAAATCATATCTGTTTCCAAAACATGTGCGTTTGCGCGGGGGGGTGAATTCCCAACAGTTACAACCAAGGTGTTCCTCTTAAGGCGTTCATCGTGGACCCCGTCACTACTGAGGAAGGTATTCATAACGCGACGCATCACTTTATGCATCTAAATACGGGGTCCCACTTCCTTGTCAGTGAGCCGGGTTATACTCCAAGGGCATCGAATTCTTACGTTGCTTGGTATCAACATGCAACGTGTGCTATCATTAGGGAGGAAAGGCGGCTGTTTCTTGACCATAAGGACGTCGTTCCTGCTAATAATCCAGCAGTCTCGCTGAAGCGACGGACAATCGTCCTTCCTTCCTTAAGGGAGACTGCTACGGATGTAGTCCCACGAGCTTTTCCTGATAAGCTTCGACCGGATGTTCCTGCGACTGCGGTATCCGTGGCGTCCCCGGGGTCGGGCATTGGTTCAGAGATTGGGACTCGCCTTCCGAAGAGACCCATCAAGTGAAAACTCTTATCAGTGGGTGTTGGCGCCAGTTTGCAGAAGAAAAAGAAATCCTTATTTTCTGCTGACGTCGTATTCGGTTAGGAGCCCCATGCTCCATATAGTGAGGGCTTGTGCGAGTATGGCACCAATGTCGGTCTGTTTGATGCACCTGTGACTGATACTGATCTTCGAGCCGCCATTAAAGCGTCAAAGTGACTGGCCCGTGAACAAGCGGCGTTAGCCTCTATTGCGGAGTCCGGTATAATTTATTTATACTCTCCTGTATATATCCTCTCCATTTTCTTTTGAATTTTTTATGCTTTACTAACGCTCTCTTCCTTAGTAGGTATTTCTGCTGAAGAGGCTCTCTCGGCTTCCCTTAAGACGTTTGAGGAGGAGGAGAGGTTCCGCGCCTCCTTGGGCCTTGGTATGATTCGTTTCACTACACATTTAGTTCCTTTATTCATAATCTGACTGTAACATTTTGAAAATTCGTTTAGGTCGATTTTGTGTAAATTAGTGATAATACGTGTTTTCCGTAAAAACCAAGATATAATTATTTCTCCACATAGACTTAAATATACATATTTTAACTATGTAATTGCTTACATGAGTGCTTGACTAGTTACTTAAATATTTTCCTTAGTTATTTATTTTTAATTATTATTTTAATCATACACTTATACACTAAATTAGTGATAATTACAAATTAGAATGGGTTGATACATTTTTTGTACCATGACACAACTAAAACCCTTTTTGCAACATGTTCACTTTCTAAAATCTAGATGATTCTAGTCTTGTTTTCTTTTACATAGAAAAGATAAATAGTTAATAAAAGAAAAGTAAAAAAAAAAGAGAATGAAAACAGAAGAGGTATGGTGCATGTATAATTGAGGAATGGTGTGTGTGTTGTGGGGGTAAGGTTACCCCCCTCTCTCTCTCCCCCTCCTCCAAATTCGGCAGCAGCTTTCCCCCCATTTTCCCATTTTCCCACTTGCAAAAACCTCACAAAAACTCATCTCAAAAATCCACAAAATTAATTCAATTTCCTATCAAATTAATCACAAGATTTCTTTTCCTAAGCTAAGCATGGTTCTTGAAAACAAGTTGGCATTCTTGGTGGAAATAGTTAGCTAGTGGGATCTTTCCAAAATCTTGAAGTATAAAAACTTAATCCAATTGTTACTTTGTTAATTAATTGCTTTAATCTAATTTTAATTATGTGTTAATATGGTTTTATTTGCAAGATTTAATTTTAAAGAGAAGGGTTTGAAGTTAAGTTAAGGTTTTTATTATTTAATTAGATTAGCTAAGTGTAGTTAACATCTAATGGTGTTATCAAATATAATTTAGTTGTTGGACTTGCAAATCCTTACTTTTAATTATCTTAATTAAGTGTTCGTGCAATTAATTTCATGATTATTGTGTAAAAAGTGAGATTTAAAAATATTTGTGTGGCTTAATTAAGATATTTAAGTGATTCTGTGGCTACTAGGTTTGCTACAACATCTAGTTTTGCACTAAAATACCCTATGTTGCTTACTAGGTTTTCAAATGAAATAGGTTTTAATTGAGTTTGAGGTTGTGATGATTTACAACCTAATTTCTAAGATTTTTAGTGTGATGTGAATGCGCGATTGGTACGATTGGTTCTAGAATTGGTGGTTGCTATGCATAGCGACCCCTAGTTGTGGTTCATGACAATGTCGTGCGCGTGTTGTGTACTAAATGCGCGCGCGTCTAGTTAGTTCACGTTAGTTACTTCGTACCATCTTGATTTCACGTCTATTTAAATGTTTAACCTCATATATACTTATTATGCGATTCTAGGATCGGTTGCGGAGACGTCGGACGCGGCGCGGAAAGGAAAGGCTGTGATTAGATCAGATTAGCCGAGACGTCCCGGTGAGTAGATGTACACATCTATGGAGGGATCGTCTGGATGGCGTAAGGTGCCCGATAGTTAGGATTAATAGTAGTTCTTGCATCTTTATGCATAGTCTCAAATCATTCATAGTATGTCATTTCATCTTCTTACTTATGACGTTTTTATCCAGGACACTTGCACCATTACCATTGGTTCATGCCACACGTGCACTATTTATGCAAACACACACGCTATTGGTAATTGCTATGTCACGAACACTAGAAAACTTGCTTAAATCGGTATCTGAGCATTTGCATCATATATGATATGTAACTCATAGTTGTATATTCATTTTATCAAGATGGATACGTAGGATGCCCAGTTATATATACCTTATTGCATCATTCATACATAGTGTCATGCCCCGCTTCCCAGTATACGGGGAGAGGACGCGACGAGCCCGCTACGTATTTACTCTAAAGTAAACACGCTAAGCGTATCTAAGCAATATAAAAGAAATATACACAAGAGACAAATATAATGAACAACAACTTTATTTATTCACATTCTTTTTACAATACATGGAAAAGTAAATACATGGAAATGAAAAGCAATGCATAAACAGTGGCATAACAGAAAAGGAAAATACAGAATGTAAAAGAAAAAGTACAAGTGAAACTACAGCTCGGGATCTTCAGTAAACTGGTCCAAGTCTTCGGCGCTGGGCTCGATCTCTTAAAGGTCCGAATCACCTGACAGCATTCCAAAGAAGAAAAAGAAGGAATGTCGTCAGCGAACAATCGCTCGGTAAGTCTCAAAGATAAGGGAGAAGTGGAATAGACAGAGAGAGAATAGATTTTAAAGTTGTATTATATTGTTATATTGTTGTAATTAGTGTTAACCCTGTTGTTTGTAGTTTGGTACATAAGGATGCCAGTTTATACGAGAGGAGTCTCACTTGCCCCGAAGACTAGGGTATCAGGAACACAAGGAACCGTTCATGCCACGGTACAACAGCAATGGAATACAGGTTATGTGTCTTATGGTTGCTGTCTCGTGCCACTTATAACACCTTCCGTACCAGTCTACCCCTTAAACCCCGCGATGTCTTGATTGTATTGAATTGTATATTGATATAGATTGTATAAATGGATGACTTGCCAAAACCATGATATCAGTAAATGGATGTAACTAGAGAATCATGTAAATGGAAGTATATCCATGGTTCAGTTCAGTCAATACAGATTGAATAGTTCGAACAGATTAAATATATGGATTTATATTGAATTGTAGTTTGTACTTGAATCATATTCAAGTCAGATTATTTATAATGAGACTCAGTCTGAGTCAGACAATTAGAAAAGAAATTGAATCCTGAATTAGGTTTTGGTGTTATCGGTAACCGCTGCACATGGGCGGTAGGATTTGTGTCTTTTTCAAAGACGATTACCGTGTTGATAACACCGTTTGTTAAGTTGTCTACCTTAAATAGGCAAGCGCCCACTTTTTCGGCTCCCTGAGGCTCAAGAGATTGGTCTCACTTAAACCTATGTTTACTAGGGTCCTTAGGGTAATTTATAGAACTTGAGGGGGTTTTATGTAAAAATAATTTTGTATAATTTTCAAAATACACCTCAAGTATTTTATTATCGTCTTTAGAATTTTCATAGATGTAGATTTTATATATGTGTCAATTCTAGTGAATAAAACCTAGTTTCCATAATACATGGTATTTATTTGTAATATTGGAAATGTATAGAATTGCAAGGTATTTTCATGTAAAGTAATTTTTTTGACTTAGAAAAGTTGGAATATTGATATTATAACAAAAATAGATATTTTGATATATAACACACACACACACACACACATATATTTATAAAAATAATTTTAATTTATTATTTTCTAGAAATCTCATTTTCTTAAGATATTTGTATTTTAAATCTCTCGAGACTGAATGCTCCTTGCGGAGGTCTGCATCTCACACTACTAAGTCCGAGGATGTGCGATAATATGCACCATCCCGAACGGGTTCCCCAAATGGGTTGTAGCAGCGCTTTGCAAAGATTTGTTTAAAATACATAATTTTATAAAAATGGTTTTTATAAGTTAAAAGTAGTTTTGTGTAAAACCATATTTCCCGAATCTATATTTCCCAAAAGGTATCGTGCTATGTTGCATATGAGTGTTGTGAGGAGGTAGTTCATTACCTCGTGATCTATCTAAAGGTATAGCAAGATTAATGATGTTTTGTGTCGAAACTAAACTTCATGGTATTTTACTGAAAACTTACGATAAAAATTACAATATGAAATATTTTGCTATGAAACTTGTTCATGATATTTTGTTAATGATTAATAGTCAAGATGTAAGAGTTTGATATGTTTGTATTTTAGAAAAGATGGAGTTTTTAAGAAAAGCCGAATCGGAAGTCGGATTAACTCCGCTTCCGTCGGGTTTTAGTTTTACAAATTTTTAGAATAGAATAGAGAAGGGGAAGGTGGGACTTACGGGATTTCAGATTAGAGGAGAGGGAGAGGGATTGGTAGTAGGTTCCGGTGCGTCGTTTCGTCGCCGGGAGCTCCTAGGGTCGTCGTCGGAAATTCGCCGGAGTTTCGCCCTTCGCTAACTCCACTTGTACACAAAATTTCTTGAGAGTTTTCTTGAGTGTTTGGACAGAATTTGTGAGTGAGAGGGTGTGTTTAGGGGTGGTATTTATAAGATAATCTAGGTTAGGGTTTGATAGGAAAATTTATTAAAATGAATTACATTAAAAAGTTTTAATTGAATTTTAATTGTCTCTGTTAAATTGCAGGTGATTTAAAGTGTACAGGGGTTACCAGAAGACAAAGAGGCAGAGGATTCATGTTGGCCAACTCGGAGTCAGGCCGAGTCAACCTGGCAGCGCCGGCCGAGTCAGCCGCGCCGCCTGCCCGATCCGGCCGAGTCAGGCCGGGTCTTGGGGCCACGTGTCCCTCGTCTGTTGATTTGCACAGTGGGGTAGTTTGTTTTATATGTGACTTTTGGTTTTACGGGTTTAGCACGTGTAGACTCTTGGGATTCTAAAAATTTAAAAGAAAACAATATTAAAAATAATGTGGGTGATGGGACTTGAACTTTGGTGCTTTGGTTCAGCAGTGCAAGGTCTTACCAATGAGCTACAAGCTCCTTCTTGCTATTAAAAAGCAAAACAAATTTATAACTTGTGCTCAGGCAAAAGTACCCCTTTCTGTATTTTTGAAAAAAATTGTACAGAAAGTTTAGGGTTGTTATACATTTTTCTAGCCATACATCGCATTGCATATTATTGATATCGTGGACATTCATCATCACCGACATGTTTACATATTGTGATTCTTCTTGAAGATTTCAGTACTTATGAGATTCTGGATTTTGGGGAAAACCACAAGAAATTTATAAGCTTATTATCATTTTAAAAATGCAAGTTGCGGTTTTCTCATGATATGATGTATATGTCGTCCACCATGAGTTTTCCTGATTTTGTTGGTTTTCAAGACCCGATTCGAGGAGTAGGATGAATCGTTTTGGGTACATGGTGGAACCGGTAAGGTACCCTGGGGCGAGAAATTCGTGTGGATGACGATGAGCTTGGCAGGGGAGCATGACCTACCGGTGATGTCTGGCGCGGCGGATATCTGGAGGATACCTACCGTAGTCGTGAGATTTGATGATATGGGCCGATCCGGACTGACGGAGCCCGAGATATTGATGATATTGTGTCGATGCTTGACACGGATTTTTCTGTCGATTTCACTGATGATACTACAGTTTTTATTATACAAAAGTTTTACTGAGATAAGGATACAGATCTTCTCATATCAGTTATATCTGGATTTCGTGTTGATTATCCATTCATGTTGCATTCATATTAGTGTATCGCATCATATTGGTATATGTAGGTTGTGACACATTTGCGTGCATGCTTACAATAGCCTTATTAGATGTTACTTACTACTCACGAGTTGGAAACCCACCCCCGTTGTGCCACAACATCTTGCAGGTCTGACCCGTCAGCACAATAGCGCCGGGCGTACTTCCTCATTTTGCTTCATTTACTTTGACTTGCGGCTTGCTCATAGGTGGGTTGCGAGGATATTTTATTCCCACCTTGTGTATTATTATTGTATCTAGTACACTCCATCTACCTTATCTACCGTTTTCCATCAGTTGTATATTGGACTTACATGGTGAGCTTGTGAGATTTGTATGTATTCTGTTTCTGGTGTCGATGCTCACTTGAGCTGACGTGGTGTTTTCTTATTTCTTGCTTTCAGATACTTATTTCGCACTATTATGATATATCTTGTGTGTGGTTGTGATTCCGCCATTTGGCGAAGAGCTAGCTCCCACTTGGGAATGCCTTTGTTCATTACTTGTATATATTCATGTTTGTACCCGTTTGGGGCCAGTATTTACAAAGGAAACTCTGCCGAAATTTTTATAAAAACTTGGGCTTATTATAAGACTTTCAAAGTGATTTTCTATGTTAACTTAACTTTTAAACAAGCTTTCCTTCACTCTATTTTCTTTAAATGGTTTAGATTTCTGAGCTTTGACTTACTTAGATTACGTTACGCCTCTAGACGTTGCGTAATTTAAGTGCCAGTCACGTTCCACATACTCGGGTCGTGACACTGACCCTTTTCTTTTATCCTATTATAGGAACCACCACAACCTAGGTTGTTCCGAATGTAATACCAACCCAGGGCGGTGATGCAGAATGACCTTCTGAACCAGCGACTGTGGCTAAGGCCTTCCCAAGACCACCGTAGGAGGCGTTGCTGAAGCAACCGATGATGAATGACACAGCGGATCCGGAGGCCGAGCTCGATTTGGACGATGATATCCCCTTGTCAGAAGTTTTAAAGAGGTCGGTTCATATAGCCCAGGCTGAAAGGAAGCGTAGAAAGCAGGCTGCGAGGGAACGTCAGGCTGTCCTGGCCGCAGACGCAGGTTCGAGTGAAGTTCTACCTTTTATCGTTCCCATAGAGGATGTCCCTTCTGACTTGTCTACTGCTCATAGGCAAGTCGCACGCGCATCTCGGGAAGAAGCCGAGCGGCTACTTCAAGGAATAACAATGCACGGTCCCTTATTAGAAATTAGTAACCGTTTTTCCTCGAATCATGACACATTTTTCTGTTTTGAAGCAGGGCCAAGTTCTGGTTGTGGCCTGGCAGGTGAAGTGCCGGCGACTAAAGAGCCTGAAGTGGCCAACCTTTCTCTGGAATCTGAGACTGCTCAAACTGTCGCATCTTCTCCCTGCGGATCCTTGATATCGGCGGGGGATTTCAGCATTACAACTTCCCTTATCGAGTCAGGGGATGAAGGTGTGGGTGTTGAGTCCACTTTCCCAATGGAAACCGAGGAAGCCGTCACAACTGGTGATGCTTCGGGCACTGTTTCAGTTTATGTTCTTTCAGTTACTCCCTGAGTTATTATCTTTGAGTTTTTAATCCCACTAGACATCTAATGATATCTCCTTTATTCTGAGTATAGGCACGGTAGACCCTGATGCTGCATTGACTGAAGAATTGCTGCCGGTCATTGCTCTGACTGCCACGGTTCCACCCCTTTCTTCGGCGCCTCTCCGAATTCTGGAAGGTGAAAATTTATCATTTCTTTGCTTCGATATACATACCATTTTCTTGTACTGACCATATATTGTTGCAATCCTGCTAGAGTGCTCTTTGATCGCTTACACCGGGTGTTAAGCCTGCATTTTTCCTTTCAGTTGGCATTCGTTCCTCCTTCCGGCATTGGTTAGTATACTCCTTGCTTAGTGTTTCTTCTTTTCATTCTGTCGCTAAGCTTTCCCCATATTGACCACAGTACCACGGCTCGAGGGAGGAAGTGAAGGGATAGCCGAGTCTCCTGTGCTCCCTGTCATTCCACCTTTAACAGATGGTACGGTAGATCTCGTCCATCAGCCATCTTCTTTATTTTTTTCAAATCAAAATCTGACCCTCATTCGTGCATGATTTATTTTGCAGTGACTACACCGGCTTTGGTTCCTTTTGAGTCCCGCATTCTCATGCCTACGGGTCCTTTTGCTAAGCATCAATCTTCCAGAGGCGCGGCAACTAGCAAATGGATGTTACGCGAATTTATCGAAGATCTTGATGCCGAGACTCTCACCTCTACTGCGGATTTCGTTGACGAAGTCAATCCTATGTTGGCGACACTTGTGAACTTCCACAGCGAAGATTTTGTTGGCTTTTGGGTCAACTATTGTAAGAGGATCGAGGCCTGTCTGCATGAAATCGAGCTCAAACATATCACTCCTGAAGTATTGACCTTGAAGGCTCAGTGGGTCGCATGGATCAAGAAAAGTGCCAATTTCATTCAACATTTTGAACAAAAGTTGACCTTGAAGCGGAAGGAGCATGAGACGGCTTTTGGCGAATCCATCAAATTGCGCGCTCGGCTTGAAGCGAATACCGCGCAACTGTAAGTTATTTTCAAAAACCTCCAACAATGTATTTCTGATGGGCTGGCGTTGAGGCAGAAACTAGACTTTACCGAGCGGGGTATGCAATATTGCGAAGTTGCCAAGCAGGAAATCACTGAGAAGTTTTCATCATGCTTGCAACAATGGGCTCAAATTGAAGCGGGGTTGGCCGCAGTAGAAGCATGCGAGGAAGAGCCTCGGGGAGCGCGTGAGAGAGTTGCTAACTTGTTGAAAGCCCCGCCTTCTTAACAGTTGTAATTGTATTCCCCTTTTTGTATTAATTGTATCTCTCAAACACTTTGATTCATGAATAAGAATGTAAATTTTTTGAACTGCGCTTATCTCTGTCTTAATGTGGCGCCAATTAGTTTATTCACTCGTTTCGAAGTTTATGGACTCATTTCGGAGTTTGTAGTTTATTCACTAATTTTGAAGTCTTTAGTTTATGAACTCATTTCGGAGCTTGTAGTTTATTCACTCATTTCGGAGTCTCTAATTTATGAACTCATTTTGGAGCTTATTTAGTTTATGGACTCATTTCGGAGTTTGTTTAATTTACCTTCCTTGGGTTTCCAGGCAAACTTATCATAACGTTATATATAGATAACCCCTGCTCTTTGTGACAGAGGTCCGTTAGGTTTTGTGGTACTAGGGCTTTGATCCGTGGTACCATCACGTTGGCAAATGTATTCCTCGATATGTAGTCTTTAAGCTATTGTTCGAGTAGCCCCGCAAATGTCATGTCTCTGATCCCTTCAGGAGCTAGACAAGACGTCTTCAAGTAATATCCTTAGGCTATATGACCGTCAGAAGAGCAAGCGTTAAGAATTTGCCATGTCGCTTTTTACTTGAGGTTAGGCTCAGTTTGGAGCCCCGATGAGTCATAACCACTCCGCGTTGATGTGGGATGATCTTCGATAGTCTCTTAGGCTTTATATGACTTGCCGTCGAGACCCTGAAGCTGGGAATATGTCGTTGCTTCAATTTGATTTGGCTATTTGGAGCCTTTGTTGACATTGCGTCTGCTATAACGAGAAGAATGTCGAGTCGGAGCTGGGATTTTGTCGTCACTCTTTTTTGGTTTGGCTATTTGGAGCCTTTGTTGACATTGCGTCTGCTGTAATGAGAAGAACGTCCAGCTGGAGCTGGGATTTTGCCGTCACTCCTTTTTGGTTTGTCTATTTGGAGCCTTTGTTGATATCACGTCTACACCCTGATGGAATGAGGAGAAGGTACGACGAGGTAGTCTTTTGGTCGTATGTGAACCGTCAAGACTTGGAGCTAGGAATTTGCCATAGCTCCGTTTTGTTTCGACCCTGAGGTCTTTTGTTGACGTCGCGTCTGCATCCTGTTGTAGTGAGAAGGAACGCCAGGATGATCTCTAGGTTGTAGATGTCGCCATCAAGATCTGGCTCTCCCTTTGACGGAGCCTGGTGGGAAAACATGGTTCCCTTTTTCATTTGTGACTATGGATTGTATACAGGGGTTAGTATAAACTCATCTGTAGGGAAAATAAACTTTATTTTATTTTTATTGCCGCGACGCTCTATCTTTTCAGCTTTTCATATCGCGAAAGTCACGATTGCCCAATCATTTCGTCTATTTCTCGCGGTGTCCAATCATTTCGGCTATTTTCTTTTGATTTTTACTCACTGCTTTTATTTTGAGTTGCCAAAACATTTCGTTTATTTTTTTTTATATTCTTACTCGCTGCTTTTTTTTTTCAAGTTTGGAATCTGATCCCAATCTTGGCATCAGCATCGCTATGACTGGAATATTGACAGGAGCGAATCATTATTTGCCTTGAGAGGACTTGGGGTTTAACACCTATTTAGGCATCAGCATCGCTACCACTGGAATGTTACCAGGAGCGAATCATCATTTGCCTTGAGAGGACTTGGGGTTTAACACCTATTTAGGCATCAGCATCGCTACCACTGGAATGTTACCAGGAGCGAATCATCATTTTCCTTTGTCGGTTTGAGCAAAGATGGCTTAGTAAACAGGGTTAGGATCCTATCGACTAAGACTTTTCGACTTTATGAGCCAAAAGGGTCTCATAAAGGTATTTCTCCCTACGATTCGAGAGGATCTCATGGGTTTAAGTTCTTGATTGATCTGTAAAGTGTGTGTAGTAACCGCAATTAATAACGGTGTCGCGTGTAGCTATACCAAAATGAGTACGGGTCGTCCTCAGGGATATGTGGAATCTTTCAATCTTACTTTAGAGGTGTTGAAAAAGAGGAATAATAGAGAAATAAAGAATAATGGAGAATAGTTTCTAGATCTACGTCAAAATACGGATGTAGAATACAGATCTAGTTTGAATACGGATATAGATTTTATAAGAAGAATGCTTGTAGGGTTCGTTCGGATTTAGTAGTCATGGATGACTAATAAAGATTACTCATTTTATCTATTGATAGATTTAATACTAGATAGATAGTGATGAATGAGGATTAGGGTTCTTGGAAAAAACTAGAGTTTCTACACTATTGACCATTGTCCTTTCATTGATCTCTATTCATGTCTAGCCCTTATCAAAACTATTGTTAATCTGATCTCAAATCGCGGTCGAGACTAGCAATAAATTGGTAGTGCGCCCGATAAGGATGTTAACATTTAGTTTGCTAAAGTTTATAAACTTCATAACACTTAAAAGAAGTTAAAATATTTTCTCATCCATTGTTCTACCCTAATCCTACGAACCCTATTAAGTGGAGAATTACTCGTGCGTGATGGAGATAGAAGAATGGATAGAGATGAAATTCATAATGTAACCATATAATTAAACTAATTAAACTAAAGATCTACCTTTATTAATCAACTTCACAAGTACAAACTTCAAGTTTAGATTACAAGAGGAAGAAGAAGTTGCTCTCGATCTCGGCCTTGTCGGATGTAGATGTTCCGTCGAATCTCACGTCGCTTTATCACATCGAATTTTAGACCTGTCTTGAATCACTTGTTCTTTGACGGTGATTATCTAGTGTAAAAGATTGATGATTTCTAAGTTTAGCTCTCGGTCCTTTATATAGCCCCAAAACCAGAAACCAAAGATCCCCAGAATTAGGGTTTGCTGTTGCAAATCACAACTAAAAATCCCAAATCCTTACTCAGTGAATCGGCCGCGGATCCGCCGCATATTGAATGGTTTGGCCGCGGATCCGCGGTTTGTTGGTGAGATCTTGGCTTCAGAATTCTGGAGCTGCTTTGTTGTGACACATGGAGATTTATTTGATGTTTGGAATTTGATAATATTTCCTGAGTCTCTGCCAGTATTGATTCTTCGATTTTATTTCTTTATTGGCAGATTTTTGATTCCCGACATCTCAACATCTCGATCTCCTGACCTGAACTAAACTTTGCACAATATCTCAATGAATAATGTTAGTATTATTTGGTATTTTTTAGATATTATCCTAACCAATTTAATATGATATTATATTTTAAGAATATTGATTAATGATATTTGATATGATATGCATATTTAAATTATCAAAATATTATATAAATATTATATGCATATATTTTCCTTCATAATATTAATTATAATATATAAACATATGGTAAATAGTATTTTTATAGATAAACCCTCATATGTGTCATATTTATAATAAACACCTTTAGATATTTAAGAAAACTAAGAAAAATGTCATATCAAAAGTGCGATATTTTCAACTGAACAAATACCCCCAAACTTAACTTTGATCGTCCTGAGAAAACTTATTTATTCAAGAGAGGGAGAAAGAAAAAGAAAAACCTAAGTAGCACACTTTCGTAGGCAACACGATTGCACTGAGCACGTGCAACAAGCCGTTAAAGCTCTAGTTGTCCCTAGTAGGAGGAGTGTTGTTTCCTGAGGGTTTTCAGCGGATTACACCCATAAAATCCTATAATAAAAGAAAGATGGTGAAAGTTACATGCAAAGATAAGAACTATAAAAGAAAGAACTTGAAAATAAGAGTTTCTAACTACACCGGTTTTTCGGTTGTCATGAACCCTATCTTAATGGCCGTGAAAAGATGTTAGAAATCACATCATCCCTCAATAAAACACCGTCTTTAGTTTTCCTCCCTATCTTTCCTCCAAATATTGATCATATACCCCTACGTGTGTGTAAAAGACATCCCTACTCTTAGAGAATTCAATTCAAGCTATCATACTCTTGTCCATCTTTCTTAGTACATTTTAGTTGGTGAATATTTTAGATGGAATTGCTCACACGTTCTTCATGCGACCGTTCATACTTCTTGAGATACTAACCAACCGATTACAAAATATGCTCGCGTATTAAGGCGTAATTCCTCATCTTGCAACACCTAAGGCTTAGCAGTGGCTCCCAAACCGGTTGGTCTAAGGCACTAGGTGATAAAGCACCCTCGCTATTTTTTTTTATACTGCTTTAACCAATTACAAAACCAGTGTTCATTTTTTTCTTCACCGCTTATATTTTATTTTATTTTCCTTCATACTAAGACTTTTAGACAAGAGTATTTCAAGGTATCCTCTATTATCCTAAGTTTCAAGATGTATGTAAGTTCGTATAGTAGGGTATCAACGTTCAAATGTTTGGCCTCAAGAATAGGGACTATTTTTCAGACTTATTTTTATTCTCAGATTAGCAATTTCCTTCATCTTACTCACCCTTGGGACAATGGCTCATAACTACTTATTACTAGTTTCATTTAAGAAAATATCTAACGTTCTTGCTTTTCTCAAACTATTCCTATCTTTCATATGTAAATTTTCACTTTCAAATTTTCATTATCAATTTTTTTTTGCTTATATATAGTATAATGCAAAGTAATGCGTGAATAAGCACAAACCTCCCCCAACCCTGTTTACAGCAGTGTCCTCACTGATGTCATCTGTTAAGCTTAAAAAACTGTAGACTTGGGAGGAAAAGTTAGTAACGGGGACATGAAATAGTGAAAGTAAAATTCTCTCCCAAACTTATTTTTTTGGCTCACAATTTTATAAAAAATTTCTTTCAAGAGCCAAAATATCCCCCCCCAAACTTGAGTAAAATAGTATTAAGCATTTAAAATTATTGGGGGGGTTAAAGTTATTGGTCAAAGTAAAGCCTTACAAAGACCAAAAGTCAATACCAACCATTCAAATATTTTATCGATATAACGCACTGGTTGGTGGAAGATCGGAAATTTGAAGAAGTGGGGAGATAGGAGGCGGTATGGTTTACGTCTCGGCTGAAAGAGACGAAAAAATAATGGTGAACGAAAACGAGAATGTGGATGATTAGGAATGGGAAGAATAGTCACATTCTCGTATGGGATAAGAAGAAATGGTGGTGGTTCAACTTCTTCAGGTGGAGGTTGATTAATCACAAAGTCTGTGTCGTTTAAGAATGCGAGTTCGTCGGCGAAAATATTTTCGAAACTTTCATCGATGGTCCGATTGAACGTTTCAATGTCAATAAGTGTCGCGCCAGAATTCAACACACTTGATTTGTAAAAAATTATGGAGGTAGGAGACTCGTAAAGCTCATCTACCTCATTCTCAAAAGAGTCTAAATCAAGTTGTCTTTCTAGAATTATCGAACTCGAAATATCGGATTTTGATTCATCAACACTCGCTATCATTAAAGGAAGATTAGAAGAAGAATCAGAGAAAGTGGAAGATGAAATGGGTAAAAAAATTGGTGTGTCGAGTATTGCTGAACCAGATGTGGGAAATGAAGGCTGAATTTCGTTCTGCCTTTCGATTATACATTTATCATCAACTTCAAGATGCATATGGGGTTCGGGAAGAATAGTTAAAGGTTCGAGATGATGACCACATGGGAGTGAAAGAACCTGATGAATTGGTGGGATAAACTCATCTAAAATTTCGGGTTCATCATCCAATATATCCCCAATATCAATATCCTCAATCAAGTGAAGGTTACAAATCTCAGACACCTCATCAAAAGCAGGGTTTTCAATCAATTGTGGTTCTAGAGTGGAGGTGTAGAGATCACAGGGGTTGGGTGTGGCTTCACTTGAAATGGACTCTTCACAATCGGGTAAATCAAACACAACAAAGTCACACAACTCATCAAATATTCTATCTTCAATTGGTGAATCATTTGGTGTACTCGATAGATCTGTGAAACTGGAGGTGTGGATTTCAATTTGAGATGGGGAGGTCTGATTTAGAAGGGTGTACCGCTCTCTCTCACTTCCTAAATTCTCAATTTGTCTTATGGCCGTATCATACGTTGGAAAATTTTGAGCTGGTTTGAAACTAGTTGCTCATTCGTTTAGTTTATTGAGAAAGGCCATGCACTCATTCAATTCCTCTCTGGCGCGGTGCGACGCTACCACATATTCTTCCACAGTCCGTTCAAGACTAGACATGGGTCGGTAAGGGGTTTCAGCATAAGATTGAAATTCTTATGGATAAGTAAAACTCCCAAATGACTGATTAGAAGGAATGTCTCGAGAAGGTATAAAAGTCGGGTAGGATTGATAGGAATCGAAAGCTTGTGAAAATTGGGCAGGAGTAGGATCAACATTGTGATAAGAAGAATATTGATATTGGTTGTGTGGTTGGCGACTGTCAACAGATGTTATATACGCCACAAACCGAGTAGTAAAATCTTCTTTAGAAGGTGGTGGCGTTTGTTGTCCTAACGGTTTGACCGGATTGAAACTTTGACTGTTAGTCCCTGCTATTTACTCAGCAATGGACATCCGTTTAGGAGTTCCCTCACACGCTTTAGATGGAGTATCAACAAAAGAAGACGTAAAATTTTGATGCGGTTGATAGGACCTGGAGTGAGGTGGCCAACTGTTTATTTCCGCTTGCTCTATCCGATCTCTTAAAGACATGATAGAGTCGGATGGTATACCGAAGCGATTACGATAACAAGAAATATTTGGTTCTGGATAGCAAAACTCGGCAAGAGTTCTTTTATTTGGGTTACCCATTATAAGAAGGTGAAAAGAGAGAGGATGGTGAAGAGATTTGAGATTTATTTGGATTGTTTTTCTTTGAAAGTGGGACTTGAGGGTTGACTCAACAAATCACAAAATTCACAAGCAAACCTTAGAACTAAGGTTACCTAGGTCAAGCACTAGACCGCTCCTAGACTTCCAAAGGACAAGCCACATAATCAATCCTCTACCACCTCTTTATAACTCTTGTGGCCAGGTAAGTGCCAAGTAAGTGGGAGGTATCCGCTATACGAATCATCGAAAATAGCGGGCCTAATTAAGTAACCACTTGCCTTAGACACACTTGTCTAGACACCACAAAAGAAATGCGGATAAGCGATAGATAACCCACAACATTCCTCTGTCCTATTTGAGCGCGACGGTCATTAGGGTCTTGATCTAGATATTTTTTTAATTAATATAGGATTATTCATGTAAGTCCACGTTGCCCACCCCGGTGCTTGCGGGGAGGCGAAAACGTATTGAAAAATCGGATTTTTAACACACTAAGCAACATGGACTATCAAAAGGAGGATCTTTGCTAAACATAAACTAACTACAAAGCTAAAAGGAGTTAACTACTCGGAAAAGAGGTTATACCTAGGGCTTCAAGTCCTTCTCTCCTTGCTTCTTGGAGTGAAAGAAAGTGATCTCCTTGTCGCCTTCCCTTGTCGAAGAAAGATCCACCCAAGGGCCTCAACCTTTGGCTTCAACTTCAAACTTGAAGTAACTAAGATGCTTGGAGTGCTAATCCTAGAACCTTAGAAAGAGTAGAGAGTATCTTAGAAGGATTTATCTCAAGCTCATGGGATTCTCAACTCATGAGAGGGGAGAGCTAGAGAGAGAGGAAGAGGGGGAGAGAGAATCTAAATGATAGAATGAGAAGAAATGAACCATTCTTCTCACATATATGTGTGAATTATGAAAATAGATAATTAGTCAAGTTAATTGTCATGGTTAATCAATAATTGACCATTATCATTTCACATTAAATGCCATTTGCAAGGATCAAAGAGCATCTTTCATATGGAATGATGACGGTCAACTTGTCAACCTAGGTCAACAAGTCAAGTATAGTCAATTGGTCAACAACCCTAACCATGCACAATTATAATTAACTAATAATTAATAAATCATAATTCACACAAAACATTAGGGTTAAGAAAATGACAATAGTCATCAACCCTAATCAAAGTCCTCTGCCTCTGTCTCAGTCAACTGTGCATATACACCCGTATCCGTGTTCCGAGGAACACGAATACAATAAGATAAAACCAATCCCAAATCATATACTAGGATCCGGCTTAAACCAAAGCCCGCTAGTATAAGCTGTCCGGACAGCAAACGTGCACAAGTGCGCGGATGTGAACGAACCCTGTCGCAAAACCATGCGACCTCTACTCATTTTGCCTAAAGGCGAATAACCCTCTGTGTGGGACTCTAAAGACTCGACACTACGCTGGCAGTGGGTTTAACCACAGACCGCAAGCGGCACTAGCTGTACGTAACGGTCCCCAGGTAGATGCCGATAAGAAGACTGACGAGGTGAACCCATCTGAACTCCTACTGAGCCTGAATGTGACAGTCTCCGTACAGTCCGGTCTGTTCGTCTGATACATCGCATGGCGGGCCTAGGGTGGTGGTAAACGTCAGTCCCCTAATAGCGGTACAAGTCGTGCCAGAGTGTAGCCCAGAATACCCTGAGATAACACAGGAAACCT
Organism: Agapanthus africanus; assembly: GCA_030015575.1. NCBI lineage: Eukaryota > Viridiplantae > Streptophyta > Magnoliopsida > Asparagales > Amaryllidaceae > Agapanthus > Agapanthus africanus. Next base: position 24,005,649 of record JASDDO010000016.1, read on the forward strand.
ACCAGTATACCTCGCTTGCCCTGGCCAGGGACTACTTGTGTAATGGCTCTCCTGGACACAGCGCGATGTCAACCCCCAATACCGGGAGAGACGAATCCTGTCTAACCGTCACTGCCTCCAAGTGCTTCGGGACTACACCCAAAAACTACCTGTTTGCACGACTCCTTTGAGCCGTGGTAGGGTAGTAATCAAAGTACAGTGGGAACACACTCGAGACGAAGTGACAGTGTCAAGTCAGCGGACTGAGCTGTACTCATGTCACCTGGGAACTGATAACTGATGATAGGTATAATACCAACCAACAGTTCCCGACGAGTCCTGTCCAGTGAACTCGTAACCCAACGAGCACCCGCATACTATCTCAAGTATGACGTACTGACGGCTGTGGGACAGGCCGTCTCCCGTGCTGGGATGAGAAGCGCATACGCTAGTCTACTCCGGAGTATCAATGCCCTGTCTCGATAATCCCACGACCAGGGACGTTTAAATAAGGATGTGCTTGTAGATTACCCAGCCCCCACGAGTGTGACTGCCATCACAACGCTGGTAATCAAGCAAAGATCCTAAGGGCTCCACTAATGCGTATAGGTGATACAATAAAGAAACACATGTACACATTAAAGTAGAGACAAACCAAGTAGCATACTACCATTTCGAGCAAGATTGTCTATACAACTGTGAATATCCTAAGCTTCCATCAAGTAATATACATACTAGTATGATACAGTAATGGATTCTATGGCATATACACTAACAATCTCCCACTTGCACTAAGGCCATGTACTGGCGTATTGAAGACCTATCATCTCGATCAGCCGCTCGAACTGAGTCTGGGGTAAGGCCTTCGTGAATGGATCTGCAGTGTTATCTTCTGAAGCAACCCTCCGAACCTCGATCTCCTGGCGATCCACGATCTCCCTGATCAGGTGATACCACCTCAAGATGTGTCTGGATTTCTGATGGGACCTGGGTTCCTTCGCTAAAGCTATAGCCCCGTTGTTGTCGCAATACAGAGGTATTGGATCAACAATGGACGGAACCACCTGAAGTTCTTTCAAGAACTTCCTCATCCAGACGGCTTCTTTTGCGGCATCAGATGCAGCGATATATTCCGCTTCCATAGTCGAGTCAGCAACGGTTTCCTGTTTGGAACTCTTCCAACACACCGCCCCTCCATTGAAGGTAAAGACAAAACCCGACATGGACTTGGAATCATCCTTGTCACTCTGGAAGCTGGAGTCAGCAAAGGCCTCGATCTGGAGGTCTTTTCCGCCATACACCAAGAACATCTCCTTAGTCCTTCTCAGGTACTTGAGAATGTTCTTTACCGCTATCCAGTATTTCTCCCCAGGGTTTGACTGATACCGACTTACCACACTCAGTGCGTAAGCAACATCTGGTCTGGTACACAACATCGCATACATTATAGAGCCTACCGCAGAAGCGTAGGGTATAATAGACATGCGATCCCTTTCTAAATCAGTCTTGGGAGACATCTTTTTGGAGAGGGTGATCCCGTGACAAGCCGGTAGATTACCGCGCTTGGAATCTTCCATACTAAATCTTTTCAGTATGGTGTCGATGTACCTGGACTGCGAAAGTCCTAATATCCTTTTGGATCTATCACGATGGATCCGGATCCCCAGAATGTAGGAGGCATCACCCAGGTCTTTCATGGAGAACCTGTGTGACAAGAACCCTTTGACAGATTGTAGCATAGGAATGTCATTTCCTATCAAGAGAATGTCATCCACGTATAAAACGAGGAATACGACAGCTCTTGCTACAAATCTACTATAGATGCATGGTTCATCTGGATTTTTGATAAAGCCAAATTCTTTGACCGTCTCATCAAAACAGATGTTCTAACTCCGCGATGCCTGCTTTAGTCCATAAATGGACTTAAGCAACTTGCACACCTTTCCGCTGCTCCCACTCTGAATGAAACCTTCTGGCTGGTCCATATAGACACACTCCTCTAAATTTCCATCTAGAAAAGCGGTCTTTACGTCCATCTGCCAAATCTCATAATCGTGGAAGGCAGCAATGGCAAGAAGGATCCGAATGGATTTCAGCATAGCCACTGGAGAAAAGGTTTCATCATAGTCCAAACCAGGTCTTTGACGAAAACCCTTTGCAACAAGTCTAGCTTTATAGGTCTTGACCTGTCCATCTACACCAATCTTCCTTTTGAAGATCCACTTGCATCCTACGGGTTTTACCCTATCTGGAGCAATGTCCAACGTCCATACTTTGTTGGTGTACATGGACTCCATTTCGGTCCGCATTGCATCCAGCCATTTTACCGAGTCAACGCTCTGAATGGCTTGCTGGAAGCTAGTAGGCTCATCACAATCAATGATGCAATCCTCTCTATCCCCGTCTATGAGAAAACCGTAGTATCTCTCGGGCGGATGAGACTGCCTACTACTCCTGCGGAGTGGCGTAGGAATGTCCTGATCTCCTCTGATGCTGAAGCTCTTTCAGTTCTGTTCGAACCCTCTGGTTCTACTAAGCTTTCAGTAACAGCTCGTGGTTCTGGAATTTCTTCCAGTTCTATTGCGAGCCCACTAATTTCCTTTTCCAAGAACTGGTGTTCTAGAAAGTGGGCATGCCGAGAAACAAAAACCTTTTGTTCCTCTTCGCAATAGAAGAAATATCCCTTGGAGTTCTTTGGATATCCCACAAACTTGCACTGTACTGAGCGTGCCTCGAGCTTGTCCGCATGCTGCTTTTTGACAAAAGCTGGACATCCCCATGTCTTAATGTGATTAAGATAGGGTCTCTTCCCACACCACATCTGATATGGTGTAGTAGGCACAGTCTTAGTTGGAACTCGGTTCAAAAGGTATGCAGCTGATTCTAGCGCATATCCCCAGAATGATCGCGGTAACTCAGCGTTACTCATCATGGACCGTACCATATCCAATAGGGTTCAGTTCCGTCTCTCCGATACACCGTTATGTTGCGGAGTGTATGGAGGAGTAAGCTGAGAGAGAATTCCATTCTCTTTTAAGTAATCCAGGAACTCGGCACTCAAGTATTCACCACCTCGATCAGATCTCAGTGCCTTGATACTTTTGCCTGTTTGTTTTTCTACTTCATTCTTATATTTCTGGAATTTTTCAAAGGCCTCGGATTTATGTTTCATTAAGAAGACATATCCGTACCTTGAAAAGTCATCCGTAAAAGTAATGAAGTAAGAATAACCGCTTCGTGCATGCGTAGACATTGGACCGCACACGTCGCTGTGTACGAGTCCCAAGAGCTCGCTCGCTCTTACTCCGTGTCCAGTGAACGGAGTCTTTGTCATCTTTCCTTTGAGACAGGATTGACAAGTTGCATATGATTGATATTCGAACGGATCCAAATATCCTTCTGTATGTAACTTCGTCAACCTTCTCTCGTTTATGTGACCGAGTCTACAATGCCATAAGAAAGCCTGATTGATTTCAGGAGACTTTCTTTTGTGTGTATTCTGGACATTGAAAATCTGTGGTTGGTTTAATACGTATATACCATTGTTTAATGTACCTGACCCAATCAAAACTTGATTAAGGTGAATATTCACAACATTACTTACAAATGCAAATTCATAACCTTCTTTAGACAATAAAGATACAGAAATGATATTACAAGTTGCATTTGGTACAAAATAACAACCACGCAAAACCAAAAAGTGTCCATCTGACAATCCCAGGTGATAGTCCCCCACGGCCTCAGCATCCATGCTAGCTCCGTTTGCAACTCTGAGGGTCATATCACCTGCCTTCAAAACCCTACGCCTTCTCAATGCCTGCAAAGAATTACAGATATGAGATCCTGATCCGGTATCCAATACCCAGGAAGTAGAGTTTATTGATAGACAGTTTTCAATAACATACACACCTGAAGCTGAAGCCGCAACTCGCTTCAGATCCTGGGTTCTGGCCTTCCAAACCTTGCAATCCTGTTTCCAGTGTCCACTCTTGTGACAGTAAAAGCATTCTTCCTTTCCCACAAGCTTTCCCGCTACCTTTGTTGCCTTTCCCTTTCCCTTCGTATCCACTTTACTAACACCGCCCCTTGGTTTGGCGGGGGCTTTCTTCTTCTTTCCCTTGGCTTTCGCCCTAGACCTAGAAGAGGAAGATCCTCCTACAAACAAAGTGGATGTCTCCCTACCTTTCTGTAGGGTGCCCTCAGCACTCCTCAACATGTTCAGAAGTTCAGAAAGTTCAACCTCCTTTCCTTGCATGTTAAAGTTTAGGACAAACTGGGCGTAAGTGGAAGGAAGGGACTGGAGAATCAAGTCAGTGTAGAGTTCATTCTCCAACGTGGTCCCAAGGTCCGCGAGCTCCTCTATGTAGCCAATCATCTTAAGCACGTGTTCCGCTACCGATGATCCGACGGCCAATCTTGCCGAAAATAGCTTCTTCGACACTTCGTATCTTGCGATACGAGATTGCTCTCCATACAGTTCTTTTGTATGAAGAAATATGGACTCGAGGTCCATATTCTCATGCCTCCTCTGATGTTCATTGTCCATAGAGGCAAGCACGAGGCATTTGGCCTTCGCGCAATCGATCTCCCATGTCTTACGGATTTCTATATCCGCGACGCTGGAGGTGGGACCTGGGACAGGGGGAGCTTTGGTGGTAAGAAGATACCCCAACTTGTCATAAGTGATTGCCATTTTGACATTCCTGAGCCAATCTTTGTAGTTTGGCCCTGTCAGTATATTTTTATCTAGTAATAACTTAAGTCCGGTCATCTTGATTGGTCGCTGCAATTAGGAGAGAGAAAAGAAACACTTTAGCATGATGCTCTTGCAAGTTTAGAGTGGTTTTTAATTTGTCTAAACAGGATGGCTCCCACTGTCTCTCGAATCCCTCCTCAAACCATAAAGGAAAAATTAGTCGGGATCAATCTCACCGTACAATACTTGCTTAACCGTTCAGCCAGGCCAGTGTCGGTACTTCGAGGGAGGTTTTCCAACGCTTTCGTGAAGTTCCTTAATTAAGTAACCTCTTTTCCCTATGGGCGTAGCCCCGCTAACACCTTTCTAGACACCTACTAGGTTTATAGTATTGATCGTTAAGTGAGAAATTTCCCGAGGAGTTGCATATACTCACAGTAGGATCGGGATCCAAATATCCTCGCGTGACAAAACTGAAGGAATCATACCAGAATTATCACACTCCAAATGGTATGCAGCGCTAGCAAGTTTCAGTACTTATGAAACTCCCGATGTGGATTTTTGCCATATGCTCTTATGACCTTGACTTTGGCCAAAATATCATAAGTCACATGTCAAGTTCTACCCATCATTCTCCAGGTTAATTTGGACCCACCCGTACCTACCCTTGACTTTGGCCAAAATGGCAGTACGACTGTCCCAAACCAACGCATCTATCTATGCTGCACATGAATACCCAATAGCTAACAATCACTATGCCTTGACTTTGGCCAACATATATAGCTTGAATACTTATTGACCATTCATGTGAAATGACGGAGGGCTACGAATGGTTTTGGCGAAACCGTGAACGTAGTGAACTTGATATAATCGATGGAACGATATAACTTTTAAAAGGAGTGGTTCAAGCTCCGCATTTAAAAGTTGGTTTTGAAAAGAACCGAGTGGTTTTGAAAGTGTTCCAACGACTTTTACTTGGTTTGTTTTCTTGCATTAATTCCAATGCGTCCCATCATTTAATCCTACCATTGCAGAAAACAACCAAAATATGACGTACGCTTATGCCATTCGCATTCGCCACGGAGCCCCGTCATCACCCGTTAGGTTACTTAACTAACGACAGAGCGGGGGCTGGGCTAGCGCGGATGCAAAACATAAGCAACGCCTAAATAGATATCATATATAGATATATAGCAATGATAGTCAATCCAAATCACAAATGAACACTTTGGATATACTAGGAATCCGCGATTCATTCGAGCCTGCAACGAAAAGCGGATTACACGGTCGCGATGAATAGCCATACCCCACCCGAGACCCCTACGGGTGCGGCAAACTACCCGGCAAGTACCCGAAGCGACGCAACCTCCCTCAACGATGTGAGTAGGCCACTCGGCACTTTGAGATACCCGGTAGTTTGTGCACCCCACCATGGGTCTATCCTAGGAGCAAAAACAGTAAAAAGAAATTATACAATGGCGGCTACAACCTCAACCCGGATGTGCGGCCAAACAAATAATATTACATCAATTTACATATTACAAGAATGAAAGAAAAAAGAAACTCTCATCTCACATCCACCCAGCTATTCATCCGTGACAATCCAACGAGTTCATATACACAAACCATCAACATTACAGATCACAGATATGTATAACCCCCACTAATCGACGTATAGCGATTAGCAGATGTTCAATACATATGATACATCACAGATATAACCCATTAGTCAAAGTATAGGGAAGATCGATCAAAATACGGATTTATAACTACCCGAAAACAAATTTGCACTCTGGAAAATCTGGGCAGAAAGAAACCATCTTAAAAATCCCAAAACCATAAAATAAGAACACTGCAAGAGAAACGAGCCGCGGCCGAGTCAACTCGGCCGCGGAACCGCGGTGAGTTGGTCGGCTCGCTGGTTCGTTTTTCTTGGGTGTACTGTCAAAACCCTGAGCCGATTTTTAAGGTGTGATTTATTATTTTTAAAGCAGATTTAAAAATCGGCAGAAACTTGGGGTTTTTGAAAAAAGTTTTGTGATTTTTACCGATCGAAGTTCTATACACTTTACTAACTAGCTAGTTTGTGTTTAGTTAGGATCTGATACCACTGTAAGTCCACGTTGCCCACCCCGGTGCTTGCGGGGAGGTGGAAACGTATTGAAAAATCGGATTTTTAACACACTAGGCAACATGGACTATCAAAAGGAGGATCTTAGCTAAACATAAACTAACTACAAAGCTAAAAGGAGTTAACTACTTGGAAAAGAGGTTATACATAGGTCTTCAAGTCCTTCTCTCCTTGCTCCTTGGAGTGAAAGAAAGTGATCTCCTTGTCGCCTTCCCTTGTCGAAGAAAGATCCACCCGAGGGCCTCAACCTTTGGCTTCAACTTCAAACTTGAAGTAACTAAGATGCTTGGAGTGCTAATCCTAGAACCTTAGAAAGAGTAGAGAGTATCTTAGAAGGATTTATCTCAAGCTCAAGGGATTCTCAACTCATGAGAGGGGAGAGCTAGAGAGAGAGGAAGAGGAGGAGAGAGAATCTAAATGATAGAATGAGAAGAAATGAACCATTCTTCTCACATATATGTGTGAATTATGAAAATAGATAATTAGTCAAGTTAATTGTCATGGTTAATCAAGAATTGACCATTATCATTTCACATTAAATGCCATTTGCAAGGATCAAAGAGCATCTTTCATATGGAATGATGACGGTCAACTTGTCAACCTAGGTCAACAAGTCAAGTATAGTCAAATGGTCAACAACCCTAACCATGCAAAATTATAATTAACTAATAATTAATAAATCATAATTCAAACAAAACATTAGGGTTAAGAAAATGACAATAGTCATCAACCCTAATCAAAGTCCTCTGCCTCTGTCTCAGTCAACTATGCATACACACCCGTATCCGTGTTTCGAGAAACACGAATACAATGAGATAAAACCAATCCCAAATCATATACTATGATCCGGCTTAAACGAAATCCCGCTAGTATAAGCTGTCCGGACAGCAAACGTGCACAAGTGCGCGGATGTGAACGAACCCTGTCGCAAAACCATGCGACCTCTACTCATTTTGCCTAAAGGCGAATAACCCTCTGTGTGGGACTCTAAAGACTCGACACTACGCTGGCAGTGGGTTTAACCACAGACCGCAAGCGGCACTAGCTGTACGTAACGGTCCCCAGGTAGATGCGGATAAGAAGACTGACGAGGTGAACCCATCTGAACTCCTACTGAGCCTGAATGTGACAGTCTCCGTACAGTCCGGTTTGTTCGTCTGATACATCGCATGGCAGGCCTAGGGGGGTGGTAAACGTCAGTCCCCTAATAGCGGTACAAGTCGTTCCGGAGTGTAGCCCAGAACACCCTGAGATAACACAGGAAACCTACTAGTATACCTCGCTTGCCCTGGCCAGGGACTACTTGTGTAATGGCTCTCCTGGACACAGCGCGATGTCAACCCCCAATACCGGGAGAGACGAATCATGTCTAACCGTCACTGCCTCCAAGTGCTTCGGGACTGCACCTAAAAACTACCTGTTTGCACGACTCCTTTGAGCCGTGGTAGGGTAGTAATCAAAGTACAGTGGGAACACACTCGAGGCGAAGTGACAGTGTCAAGTCAGCGGACTGAGCTGTACTCATGTCACCTGGGAACTGATAACTGACGATAGGTATAATACCAACCAACAGTTCCCGACGAGTCCTGTCCAGTGTACTCGTAACCCAACGAGCACCCGCATACTATCTCAAGTACGACGTACTGACGGCTGTGGGACAGGCCATCTCCCGTGCTGGGATGAGAAGGGCATACGCTAGTCTACTCCGGAGTATCGATGCCCTGTCTCGATAATCCCACGACCAGGGACGTGTAAATAAGGATGTGCTTGTAGATTACCCAGCCCCCACGTGTGTGACTGCCATCACAACGCTGGTAATCAAGCAAAGATCCTAAAGGCTCCACTAATGCGTATAGGTGATACAATAAAGAAAAACATGTACATATTAAAGCAGAGACAAACCAAGTAGCATACTACCATTTCGAGCAAGATTGTCTATACAACTGTGAATATCCCAAGCTTCCATCAAGTAATATACATACTAGTATGATACAGTAATGGCCTCTAGGGCATATACACTAACAATGCGGATACTCGTTTTGTGATTTGTGGGGCCTAGGAAGGGTGATGAAATCCCCACCTAATCGGAATTGTGGTCTTGCCACTTAAAGTCCGTATTAAAATATGCAAAAACAACCCGCAAAACAAAACACACAAAAAGATTTTTGAGCGGCAATATTTTGCGAAGAATCCTGCAGAAAATATATTATTGGATTTCTCAGAGGAGAGAGAAAGAGATAGAAAAGATACCATAAAAGTTTGAGGGCACAACTCCCCAAGACCACCGCGGTTCCGCCGCAGTTTGCACACAATAGCCGCGGTTCCGCCGCGCTTTAGGGGGTTCTTTGTTTAATTTTTTTTCCATTGTTTCTTCCTTTGCTCCTCTGGGTTTTGATGAATGTCTCTGAATCTTTATCTCCTAGCTAAATTGACTCCAGATCCCCTCGCAAAAATCGCACACTAATTGTTAAATATGCAAGATGCGGTTTTGTTTTATTTTTATGATATAGATCTAATAAGAATTCAACACAAATAGTAAGAATAAAAAATTACGCACGTATCCCCGGCAACGGCGCCATTTGATTGATCTGTAAAGTGTGTGTAGTAACCGCAATCAATAACGGTGGCGCATGTAGCTAGACCGAGATGAGTACGGGTCGTCCTCAGGGATATGCGGAATCTTTCAATCTTACTTTAGACGTGTTGAAAAAGAGAAAGAATAGAGGAATAATAAATTGTGGAGAATAGTTTCTAGATCTACGTTAAAATATGAATGTAGAATACAGATCTAGTTTGAATACGGATATAGATTTTATAAGAAGAATGCTTGTAGGGTTCGTTCGGATTTAGTAGTCATGGATGACTAATAAAGATTACTCATTTTATCTATTGATAGATTTAATACTAGATAGATAGTGATGAATAAGGATTAGGGTTCTTGGAAGAAACTAGGGTTTCCCCACTATTGACCCTTGTCCTTTCATTGATCTCTATTCATGTCTAGCCCTTAACAAAACAATTGTTAATCTGATCTCAAATCGCGGTCGAGACTAGCAATAAATTGGTAGCGCGCCCGATAAGGATGTTAACATTTATTTTGCTAAAGTTTATAAACTTCATAAAACTTAAAAAAAGTTAAAACATCTTCTCATCCATTGTTCTATCCTAATCCTACGAACCCTATCAAGCGGAGAATTACTCGTGCATGATGGAGATAGAAGAACGGATAGAGATGAAATTCATAATGTAACTAAATAATTAAACTAAAAATCTACCTTTGTTAATAAACTTCACAAGTAAAAACTTCAAGTTTAGAGTACACGAGGAAGAAGAAGTTGCTCTCGATCTCTGCTTTGTCGGATGTAGATGTTCCGTCGAATCTCACATCGCTTTATCACGTCGAATCTTGGACCTGTCTTGGATCACTTGTTCTTTGACGGTGATTAGCTTGTGTAAAATATTGATGATTTCTAAGTTTAGCCCCCGGTCATTTATATAGCCCTAAAACCAGAAACCAAAGATCCCCAGAATTAGGGTTTGTTATTGCAAATCACAACTAAAAATTCCAAATCCCGACTCAGTGAATCGGCCGTGGATCCGCCGCATATTGCATGGTTTGGCCGCGGATCCGCGGTTTGTTGGTGAGATCTTGGCTTCAGAATTCTGGAGCTGTTTTGTTGTGACACATGGAGATTTATTTGATGTCTGGAATTTGATAATATTTCCTGAGTCTCTGCCAGTATCGATTCTTCGATTTTATTTCTTTATCGGCAGATTTTTGATTCACGACATCTCAACATCTCGATCTCCTGACCTGAACTAAACCTTGCACAATATCTCAATGAATAATGTTATTATTATTTGGTATTTTTGAGATATTATCCTAACCAATTTTATATGATATTATATTTTAAGAATATTGATTAAGGATATTTGATATGATATGCATATTTAAATTATCAAAATATTATATAAATATTATATGCATATATTTTCCTTCATAATGTTAATTATAATATATAAACATATGGTAAATAGTATTTTTACAGATAAACCCTCATATGTGTCATATTTATAATAAACACCTTTAGATATTTAAGAAAAGTAAGTAAAATATCATATCAAAAGTGCGATATTTTCGACTGAACAGTTCTCTTTAGAAGTCGTGAGGACTCCTAAGTGGTATTTTCCCTTGCAAGTCGTAAGGATCTTATAAGAGTGTTTTCTCCTTATAAGTCGAAGGGACTTACAAGTGTCATTCACCAATATGGGGACATTTCGCGCCATTGATGGAACTAGCTAAGGGAGTATTTATTCGTGCCCATAGATTGTATACAAGGGCCAATATTGGACCGCTTGTAGGGTAACTTGGGGGATATGATGGCTTAAGAACAGGTTTAAGTGCCTGTAGTTTAAGGCTTTTGAATCCTATAAGCCGTGAGGATCTCATAGGGGGAGTTCTCCTTACGTGTCGAGAGGATTTCGTAAGTGAAAATTTTACGAGATTGCGCCCTTCCGGGTTTTCACAAACTCGCCGGTAGCCCTGCTGTTTTTACTCACGGCGCCCTTTCGGGTTTTCATCCGTGCCTATTTTGCTTGTGGACATACCGTTTTTTTAACGAGATTGCGCCCTTCCAGGTTTTCACAAGATCGCCGGTAGCCCTGCTGTTTTTACTCACGGCGCCCTTTCGGGTTTTCATCCGTGCCCCTTTTGCTTGTGAACATATCCCTTTTATTTAACGAGATTGCGCCCTTCCGGGTTTTCACAAGCTCGCCGGTAACCCTACTGTTTTTACTCACAGCGTCCTTTCGGGTTTACATCCGTGCCCCTTTTGCTTATGGACATACCCTTTTTTTTTAAAATGACCCATCTGTTCACCAATGGGACTTGCGGGTGACTTCACCACTGAAGTAGCTGTGTAGCCAGTAGAACTTGAGTTGCAGTCTTCGCCGTTGGGGCTTCGATTGCAATATAGATCTCAAGGAAGCACATCATCGTTTTGGAGGCGATGTGCTAGTTTAGGGACATCTCGGTCCGTTATCGCCGTTGTTGAGACGAAGTTTTATTTTAAGGACTTCTCGGTCCATTGTTAGTTTAGGGACATCTCGGTCCAAGGCCGGTTTAAGTTCGTAGTGGTCCATTGCTACACTTTTTGAGGCAATGGATCTTCCGGTTATTACTTTCAGGGTTCTGACTCAGGAAGTTAGCGAGCAGACACAGGCGTCATCATCTATCATTGACCCGAATAGTAACCCGTCAGTCATAGTATCTTTTGAGGAATCGGCCATTTATTGGTCGGAAGGGTTTTCGCCATGCATACATGAACAGGTAGGCCCCATCTTAATAGACATTGTCTATGATGTATGAGCCTTCATAGTTCGGCTTGAATTTCTCCCGTTTTGCATGATTGGGGATCATAGGTCTTTTGACGACCAGCACGAGTTTGCATTGGCGGAATGTTCTCGGCCTAGTTAGTCTTTCGTATGACTGCGTCATCCTTGCCTTATAAGCCTCCAGATTTTGCTGCTCTATAAAGCGGGTTTCGTCGAGGGCGTCGAGCTCCTCAAACCGGAGATGAGTGGTTTCTTCATCTGTCGGTTCATATTGAACCGCTACTTGGAGAGAAGGGATTTCTATTTCCAAAGGAAGGACTGCTTCTGTGCCGAATACCAACGCGTATGGGGTTCTATTCATGGCTGTTTTGAATGTCGTCTGGTACGCCCAGAAAGCTTCGTGCTAGTCTTTTTTGCTTCTGGACACCGTTTTCTTTATAATCTTTTTCAAGGTCTTGTTGAAAGCTTCAGCTAGACCGTTAGCTCAGGAATTATAGACGGAAGTGTATCTCCAGTCTATTTTATACTGTTTTGCGAAGCGGCTGATTTTATGGCTCCTGTAGGCTGGCCCATTATCCGAGATTATCCATCGCGGAGTGTCGAACCGGTAGATGACATGTGTCTTAAAGAAATGGAGAATATTCTCCGTCTTCACTTCCCATAGTGGTATTGTTTCTGCCCACTTAGAAAAGTAATCGGTCGTTGCTAGTATGAACCGATGTCCTTTGTATGATGCTGGTTTAATGGGGCCAATTATGTCGGTTCCCCACATTTCAAACGGCCAGCTAGCTACCGTTGGGTGTAGCGGATTTGGATGTTGGTGGATGAAGTCCACGTGAATATGGCACGAGTGACACTGCTTCGCATATTCGAGGCCGTCCTGAATCATTGTGGGCCAATAGTAATCCATCCTTTTGATCTTCAGCTTTATCTTTGGCCCGACTTGATGAGAACCGCAGAGTCCATCGTGAGTTTCTTGAATAACTCTCCTTGCTTCTCCTGGCCCCAAGCACCTTAGCTATAAACCGTCAAGCGATCTCTTGTATATAGTATCGTTAAAGAGAGCGAAAGACATGGCCCGTTTCATGAGCTGAAGTCTTGACGATGCGTTTTCGGGCGTTCGATAGGATTTGAAGTAGTCTATGAAGACTTCCCTCCAATCCTTGATCTTTTCTTCATCTTCTATCTGGAGGACTACTTGTTCGGTCGTTTCCTTTTCTTCAGATGACTCTATTAAATCCTCCGAAAGTATCCCTGTTGGCGCGAGAACCTGGCGGCTTTGCACGATGATCTTTACGTCATTGAGGTCTTCGTCGGCCAATTCTTTAGCTAATCTAGCCAATGCATCCGCTTTGCTGTTTTCCGCACGCGGTATACTCTCCAAGATGCAGGAAGGGATTTGTGTCAGCAGTTGCTACACTCATTCACCATACCTGATCGGTTCTGGCTTGCATGTCTGATAGTCGCCATTTGCTTGGCTGACAATGAGCTGGGAGTCTCCATTTATGAAGAGGTCTTGAATTACCATGTCAACAGCGATCTCGATACCTGTTATCAAAGCTTCATAATCAGCTTCGTTATTTGTCCTTGGCTCTGTCAGGGAGAAGGCATAGCGTAGTATCCCTCCTTGCGAAGTCACGAAGATGAGACCCACCCCAGCTTTGATTATGGGGTGTTATGTTTCCGCCTTTTCATGGAAGATGCTCCATCGAAGTAGAGCTCCCATCGGGCATCATTTTCTTCCTTCTCTCCTTCGATTGCGTCGAACGTATGTTCATCTGGTAACTTACAATTTAAGGGGGAGTCAGCGAGTATCGGATGCTCGACGAGAAAGTCGGCGATAGCTTGGCCTTTCACTGCTTTGAGGGGTCGATACATTATCGAGAATTCCATCAAGAAGAGGGCCCATTTGGCGAGCCTGCCTGTTAGAATGGCCCTTGACATCAAATATTTAAAGGGGTCCACCTTTGATATGAGATGGACCTCATGTGCCAAGGCATAGTGTATGAGCTTCGTTATTGCGAAGAACAGTGCCAGACAATGTTTTTCGATGGAGGAGTAGTTGTTTTCTTCCCCCAGAAGAAATCGACTCAAATAGTACATAGCTCTCTCCTTTCCCTGGTCGTTCTCTTATGCCCATAGCGCACCCATAGAACCTTCAAGGGCCGTTGTATACAGGATAAGGGGCCTTGCTCTAACCGGAGCAGTCAGTACCGGTGGATTTTGCAGGTACTGTTTGATTTCATCTAGTGCATTTTGGGACTTTTGATCCTAGACGAACGGGGTCCCCTTTTCATAAAACGATTGTAGGGACGGCATTTTCCGGAAAGGTTGGCTATGAACCGTCGGATATACACGAGCTTTCCTTGGAGAGACCGCAGTTGTTTGAGATTTCTCGGCATGGGCCTCTCCATAATCGCCTTAATCTTCTAAGGGTCAATTTCGATACCCTGGTGTCATATGATGAATCCCAGGAATTTTCCTGAGGAGACTCGAAATGCTCATTTGAGAGGATTCATCTTCATATTATATTTCCGAAGACGTTGGAACACTACGTCTAGATGCTCCCAATGCTTCGCATAAGATTTTCTCTTCACCACCAGGTCGTCGATGTAGCATTCGACAATCTCATGGATGAGGTTATGGAAGATCTTCATCATGGCCCTCTGGTAGGTAGCGCCAGCGTTCTTTAAACCAAAAGGCATCACTTTGTAGCAAAATATGCCCAGTGGAGTCCGAAAGGCGGTATGCTTTTGGTTTTCAGGATACATTTTTATTTGATTGTACCCTGAAGATCCATCCATGAAAAAGAAAACCTTATGGGTAGACGTGTTATTGATCATCAGCTCAGTAACAGGTACTGTGAAGTCATCCTTTAGGCAAGCTTTGTTGAACTCCCGAAAGTCTACGCAGATGCACACCGTCCCATTTTTCTTCAATAATGGAACAATGTTGGTGATCCAGTCCGGTTATTGAACTTCTTGGATGAAGCCGGAGCCGATTAGCTTCTTGACTTCAGCATTGATGCTCATCTCGAGTTCGAGCCGAATTCTTCTTGGCGCTTGCTTGACGGGCTTTATGTCCGGCGATATGGCCAGTTTATGTACCGCTACTTCTGGATCTAGACCTGGCATTTCGGAATAGTTCCACACGAAGCAATCTTTATACTGCATGAGTACATCTTTTAAAGTGGCTACCTGCTTTTTAGATAGCAGCTCACTGACGAACGTCGGCCTCGGATCGTTTTCCGTCCCTAAGTCAATTTTTCTGAAGTTGTCCGCCGTGGTATGTATCCCATCTTCCAGCTCTTTTGGCGCCGGTGGAAACTCTGAGATCACCTCCTCCTCGTCCTCATTTATGAAGCACTTGAAGAAGTCATCCATATTCTCGTGCCCTCCCTCCTTTGAGAGTGTTGTCATGTGGCAAGTACGAGTTCGCTTCCATTCTTGGTGTTGAGCTTGTCCTACCTTCACGATATAGGTCCTCTTTGGCTCATTCTTTTACGGTGGGATCACCCTCCAGCTGTCGGATAAAGCGAACCTGCCTTGTTGATATTGGTCTTCGACCCGGTCTTTAAAGATGAAGCAGTCTTCAAGAGGATGTCCTATTACTCGATGATAGGAGCAATAATCCGGGTGATGGACCTCATTTATTTGTTCGGGGTACCGAGGCTCCGGGAGCGTCATCATTTAATTCTTCATGACAAGGTTGAATATTTTCCTTGTCTTGAGGGAAAGAGTATTCCCGTCCCATCTTCTTCATTAAAGACGGATTCCAGTTGACTTTTTCTTGATTGTGTGGCTTCTTGGATCCGCTTCGCGGTTTCTGAACGTCATTCTCGTTCTTCACTTTGTTTTTGCCCCTGTTTCGGGCTTTTCTCTTGTCGCGAGAACGTACAACGGGCTGAGGGTGAAGGGCATCATAATATTCTCTTTCCGCAGACTGTTGATTGAGACGCTGCGTCCTGACCTTTTCGTAAATAGCTATTTCACGGTTGTGATCATCCCGAACCTTTTGACCGACTTATCTCATTAGCTTGTCAACTTGCTCTTCGAGCGATGAACTTGATATCCTTATAGCGGGATTTTGCTTCGTTTCAACGTCACAGCTATCTGGAAAAGCATTCATTTCTCCACTAGAGCTATTTATGACGCGACAGTCATGGAATCGCTCCCATTTCTTGGACCGAACGTATCCAAGCCCAGTCATCTCCATCCTCCCGTTGGGAATCTTTCGTTAAGTCCTGGGAACATCCCAATTTTTTTTGTAGAACCGGGCTTGTTGAGCGGTTTGTTCGAAGGGTACGCCTTGGAATCTTAATAGCCTTTTCAATCCCTCTGCGTAATATCTGGGCAGACGGATTGGTTGAAGCCTGTCAAGCGCAAGCTCGGCACCATGCTAGACTTCTTTTTCCACTTCAGTCTCTGTAAATTGATAGAAGAGGATCGGCTTTTCACCTCTTCGTCTCGGAGGGACATAGAAAGTCTGCAGCTCTTGTACGCTATATGTATCAAGCGCATCAAGTTCTTTTTAATGCCGTAGCGGAACCATGTTGATTTGTAAACTCTGATCAGCTTCAGTAACAGCTTGTGCTAACGGGCGAACGGAAAATACGGCGTTGGCCTCGTCCTCAGAGTCGCTGCCGAAGACCAAAATAGGAGTAGACGATCCGGGCCTATTGCCTTGGGGTTGCCCCGAGTAGACTATTTCCTCATCTTCCTCGGTGTCACTCCCAATGATCGGGATGGTAGCGACGGGCTTCTGTTTAACCTCCGGCTTATGACATCTTTCCGTGTCTTTGAAGTCTAGCAGGAAGTACTTGGCGTCTTCATATTTTCGGACTTCGTTTACAGAGAATGGATTTAGCTCCCCCGTAACGGTGTAGTTGAGGCCGTCTTTGAAATACTTCATACACTGGTGTTGTGTAGAAGGGATGACGTTGTACTCGTGTAACCAAGGCCTGCCGAGCAGAGCGTTGTAGCAAGTCTTGGCGTCAATGACATGAAATTTGATGTCACTGACGAGCAGCCCAAAGCGTAATGTCAGTATTATGGACCCGAGCGTCCGTGATGACTGTGAATCAAACTTGGAGATGATGATTTTGTCCCGAGCCAGGTGCTGAACGTTCATACAAACCTCCTTTAGTACCTTTACGTTGAGGAGGTTGATAGAAAACCCGTTGTCGATAAGGATTTTGCCTATCTTGATGTCGTGGCAATACCCGGTGACGTATAGAATACGTGTAACATTTCAAGAAAATAAAATATTATTTAGAATTCAAATAATTAAAATAATAAGTTTCAGGAATATTATTAAGTACAAGGATTTGTTTTGATGAAAGGGTATAACTTGTTGGCTATAGTGCCTCAAGTCAATTATTGGATCGCAGGCACGCGATTGCAATGATTGAGGAAGGACCTATACCGGTAGGACAGTCTTACTCGAGATGATAGTATGCTATCTGGTTTGTCTTTATCATCGTGTACTTGCTTCAGGTGACATTACAGATCACTATTACACGTTGATAGAGCCCATAGGTTTCTTGCTTGACTACCAGCAGTATGATGGCGATCATATACGTGAGAGTTGGGTGGTCTATAAGCACATCCTTAAAGTTTCCCTAGTCGTGGGAGTTTCGAGACTGGACATCGATACTCCGAGAGTAGACTAGTGTATACGAATCGAGACCCCGACGAGGGGCGGTGGCCGGTCTCACAAGCCATTGGTGTCAGTTGGTTCACCTAAGATAGTATACATGTGCTCATTGGGTTATGAGTACATCGGACGGACTCGCAGGGAACGTGCTAGTTGGTATTATACCTATTGTTAGATAGCAGTTCCCTGGTGATATGTGTACAGGTTAGTCTATCGACCTGGGATCGTCATTTTTCTCGTATGAGTTCCCACTGTGCTTTGATTACTACCCTACCACAGCTCAAAGGAGTCGTGCAAACAGGTTTTAGTTGGGTACAGTTCCGAGTCACATAGAGGCAGTGAGCGAATCGTCAGAGGATTCGTCTCTCCCGGTATTGGGGGTAGAGGTCGCGGTGTGCACGAGTGGCCATCACCAGAAATCCTTGGCCAAGATAGTCGAGAATTACTGATTCGGATCTGTAGTTTCTCAGGTGGTGATGGGGTTCATACCGACACTAAATATTGCGTTATTTGGGGTCTAACTTTATCCACCTCCTAGACCCAATATGCGATACTCATAGACGAACGGACCGGACTGTACGGATATTGTCACTGTCAGGCTCAGTAGGGTTTCAGGATGAGTTTGCTCGTCGGCTTCCCTTTCGCTCAATACCTGGGTAGCCGTTACGTACAGCTAGTGCCACTGACGTGCTTATGGTTAAACCCACTGCCAGCATATTGACGAGTCTTTAGAGTCCCACACAGAGGGTTTCCCTACTTTGGGCGAAACGTTGTAGGGCTGTATGGTTTTATGGCAGGGTTCGATCATATACGTGCACTTGTTCACGGATCATGATCGGACGGATAATACTAGTAGGCTTTGGTTTAAGCCGGATCCTAGTATTATATTGTTGGTTTATTTTCGTCTCGTCGTATTCGTATTCAGTCGGAATACGGATGCAAGTATGTATGTACAGATGAGGGGTATTCTTGTAATTCGTTACGAGTTTACTTTTGAAGTTGCCATTTTTTTTCTTAATTTAAACTTTTGGTTTAAAGTTTATTTGGTGGAAATTGTGAGCATAAGTTTTGACCTTAGGCATTCAGGGTGCATGTGCTCACTTGGTGACTCATGGTGTTAGGTCTAGTGTGCATTGATGATGGCACATGTGCACATGGTGTGTCATGGAGTGAGTTGTGAAATATTTTGTGAATAAGGGCAGATGTTATTTAGTGCTGGAACTTTCCTTGAGTTGCTCTCAATCAAAAATAACACACAACTCACACCAAAAAGAAAAAGGCATCAAGCATTTTCTTCACTTGCAAAAAGACTAGAGCTCACAACTTCCACCACTTGGCTTCTTCTTCATCTCCACCCATTCCATCTCATGTGTTGAGAATCATTGGGTGTTTTGAGACAAAGTGATCACACACACTCTCTACTTCATCTTGTGCATCTACGCTCGCAAACTGGATGCCCGAGTTGTTTCGGTTTTGAAGCGGGAGCCCGTATTACTAATCCTCGACGTGGATCTTCTTCGACGAAGCAAGACCGGAGAGCGAACATCATCGGGGCAGCCGCGAGGAGCTTGGACAGAGGTTGAAGACCGAAGGACATGGATCGATCGGTATAACCTCTCTAAACTCTTTATAGTTGACTAGTATAGGGTTAATGGCATGATCCGTTGTTTACGGTTCCGTCAGCGCCAAGTTTTAAAAGTTTTTGTTCCGCGTTTGTTCACGGATTGATGTCCAGGGCGCTGGCATAGCCTTACATGGTATCAGAGCCAACCCATTAACTACATACTAGTTGTTTAGATGATGTTAAAGTATCAAAACTGAAACAACTCCGAAATACCACTCGATATATTCCATTCTCTGTCGAATTTTTAATGGTCTTCTAAAATTTTTTTAGCAACTGCAGAAGACTACTAACATGACCACTAGAGCACACACCAAATACGAGACACTTCCAACCAATTTGGGCTGAGCACATTGGCTATTTTTCCGAGCTGGCCGGCCATTGCAGTGAGTTAGGACTTCGTATTTTGTGTATGGTCTGGTCTCTGGAATATTGGTTCAGTAGTATTGCTAGTTTGGCCCATTTTTGATATGCTTTTATCTAGTAGTTTGGGGCTATTCGGGGTTATTTCGAACTCGATATTTCTAACATTGTTTAAAGTTTATAGTGCATACATTTCTATCTGCGACCGTGAATGTCATTAGAGCGGTACAACTTATCTAATTGCTATAGTTCTTTTAGACGGGTTTGCGAACGTGACATTTACGTTGATGTTCTGTGTTGTGCTGTGTTGTTGCGGATTCGTCGTGGTGGATAGCTTGGATGCAATGTTAGTACAGTTTAGTTTTATTTGTACATTTGATATCGCGGGGCAAGTGTCTGACATGTGGACTGCCGTCACTGCCTGTTTGTATATTATTACTTTGGGGCGCTACCGGGTTGAGGTCGATGTCACCGTTGTACATATTTTCTTTTCTGTACTAGGATTACCCCACGGTGGAGTGCACGGATAGCCAGGTTTTGGAGGGCAATGGGTCCACATCTCATGGCGTTGAGAAGGAGGGGGCCTCACTCTAGAATTGGCGAGCTATTCGCCGCACTCGTAAGGGATACAGGTTGATCCAAGGAGGGGTGCTCAAGTTACCGGATTCCATGAAGTGCTGGGTGGCCCATTCACTTTGATGAAGGGGGCTGCCTCACTTCTGGTTTTAGCGGGTAACTTGCCGCGCTCGTAGGGGTCTAGGTTTTCATTGCACAGGCTATCCACACGACCAGGGGAACGTCGGGTTTCATTTGTGGCTCAAAGGAAACCCATGACTCCCAGATTATCTGTATTGTTCTGTAATGCTTATCACTTGTCTGTGATGTTGCATTTATCACGCCTGGAGCGATTATTATATATTGTTATATATATACTAGTAGATATTGTATATGTTTTACACCCGCGGTAGTCCAGTCCCCGCTCTGTCGTTAGTTAAGTAACCTAACGGGTGATGATGGGACCCAGTGGCGAATGCGGATGGCATATACGCACATCATATTTTCGTTCTTTTGTGGTGTGATTAATTGATGGGACTGCATTGATTCTGATCAATGCAAGGTGTTAGTGTATATACCTTAGAGGACATTACTGTATCATACTAGCTTGTATATTACTTAATGGAAGCTTGTGATATTCACAGTTGTATAAACAATCTTGCTCAAAATGGTAGTATGCTACTTGGTTTGTCTCTACTTCAATATGTGCATGTGTTTCTTTTAGCATATCACATATATACATATTAGTAGAGCCCTTAGGATCTTTGCTTGATTACCAGCGTTGTGATGGCAGTCATACTCGTGGGGGCTGGGTAATCCATAAGCACATCCTTATACAGGTCCCTAGTCGTAGGACTATCGAGACAAGGCATCGATACTCCGGAGTAGAGTAGCGTATGCGCTTCTCATCCCAGCGGGGGAGACGGTCTGTCCCACAGCCTGAAAGTTTCCTAGGCACTCTAGTAAGGTCTCACAAGGCATCGAACATGCCAATTTAAAATTTTTGGTGCCGAGAAACCCTAGACTACGGATCTTAGACTAGATGTTTAGGCGAAATGATAAAGCTAGTTAACAAATTAACTAAAGGTCGGAAGCTACAACCTTTGTAGATCCGGATTTCCACCTCCTTAGCTCCACGTGGTCATGCCCTCGCTGTCCATCATGAATCCTCGACTCATTCGTCGGCTTCATCGGAATAATGTGCGGAATAGGTCGTCGGCTTTGTGTCAAAGACGATCTACGTCGAGGTTGCACTAGTTCAAGCTCCGACTTCACAAAGTTGTGAAACTTGTGAAGAGAACACCCAAAACAACTTGGCAAGAGGTAGAGGGTGAAGAAATAGGAGATGGGTTCACTTTAGATTTGGAATTCTCTCACTAGAACTCAAGTTGCCATTGGAGTAGCAAGCTTGAAGAAGAAGAAGAAGATGAAGAAGATGATGATAATGTTATGATAAGTTATTGAAATAAAAAGGAAAATCAATACTTATCATAAAGTAAACCATGGTTATGTGTAGAGAATTGACCAAGGTTAGATTAGTGGTTAGGGTTAAGGATGAAGACAAAAGGGATGACTTTGGTCAAAGTTTCATGAAGCTTCAATAAGCTTCATGAAGAAAAGAAACCCCTTTTGTTTTCTTTCACCTAATTAAATGAATAAATAATGGATAAATAATTAAGTGAATAATCAAAAACCCTAACCCTTATCATAACCATGGTCCAATTCTTCACACAAAGCCAAGTTATTATGCATCATCAATCATGATACAAACAAGTGTACACAAAACATATCACATATACAATGTGCACACCAAGTGAGAAAAATCCGTTTAAAGTGAACCAATACTAGTTAATGCAAAGTAATATATCAAATATATAATTATACATTAAATCATTAAATCAACATTTGATTCAATGATCCGGTCATGTCGCACATAACCGACTAGTATTTAATGTATCGATTTATCGAATCAATGATTCGATAACTAGGTCATATCGAATATAACCAATCGAAAACATATATCGCGAGAATGAAATGCGGTATCACATACACGCATTATTCTCGGTCCTGCACACATCTCATATGCGCTCCTATTTCGTTTCGCTTGAACCAGGAAACCTCTGTGTAGGACTCTAAAGACTCGTCAATACGCCGGTAGCAGATGATGATCATATCAAGCACCCATAAGCCGCAAGCGGTCTGCTAAACGTAACGGCCACCCGGGTATTGAGCGATCAGAAGATCGACGAGCTAGCCCGCTCACACTCCTGCGAATCCGACCAGTAACACTTACCGTACAGTCCGGTCTGTTCGTCTAATACGTCGCATATCAAGTCTAGGGGTGGTAAACGTCAGACCCCAATACTCGATAAGTCGTGCCGATGTGAGGCTCATAACGGGTCGAGAAACTACTGGTAACACTTACCAGCAAATCTTTGATCAGCCCTGGCCAGGGACTTCCCTGCTACGGCCAATCGAGCACTGCGCAACATCAACCCCCAATACCGGGAGAGACGAAACCCCTCCTATCGCTCATTGCCTCCATGTGACTCGGGACTGTACCCAAAGACCACCGTTTTGCACGCCCTCATGGACGTGGTAAGGTGGAGATCAAAGCACAGTGGGAATCACACAAGACTCTATGACGATCTCGGGTCTACAGACTAACCTGCACAAGTGTCACCTGAGAACTGCCATCTGACGTGAGGTATAATACCAACTGGGAGTTCTCGGCGAGTCCGTCCAGTGTACCCAGTCTCCACTGAGCACCCGTATACCATCTCTGATGTCAAACACCAATGGATATGGGATCATCCATCGCCCATCACATGGGTCGAGAAGCGTATACGCTAGTCTACTCTGGTATATCGATGCCCCGTCTCGATACACCCACGACTAGGGACCTTGAAGGATGTACTTATGGACTACCATGTCCCCACTAGTATGATCTGCATCATAGTCCAGGTAGTCAAGTACACATCCTAAGGGCTTTACCAACATGTAACTATAAGACAGTATAAAGAGACTAGTGTACATGTTAAGATAAAGAGTAACCAGATAGCATACTATCATATCGAGCAAGAAAGTCATCTCTATATATGTCCAAGCATCCAATATAATATACATCATCTGTACAATACTGGCCTCTAGGGCATACATACAACTAACACAGCCGTCAGTACGTCCTACTTGAGATAGTATGCGGGTGCTCGTTAGGTTACGAGTACACTGGACAGGACTCGTCGGGAAATGTTGGTTGGTATTATACCTATCGTCAGTTATCAGTTCCCAAGTGACATGAGTACAGCTTAGTCCGCCGACTTGACACTGTCACTTCGCCTCGAGTGTGTTCCCACTGTACTTAGATTATTACCCTACGACGGCTCAAAGGAGTCGTGCAAACAGGTAGTAGTTGGGTGCAGTCCCGAAGCACTTGGAGGCAGTGACGGTTAGACAGGATTCGTCTCTCCCGGTATTGGGGGTTGACATCGTGCTGTGTCTAGGAGAGCCATTACACGAGTAGTCCCTGGCCAGGGCAAGCGAGATATACTGGTAGGTTTCCAGTGTTATCTCAGGGTGTTCTGGGCTACACTCCGACACGACTTGTACCGCTATTAGGGGACTGACGTTCACCCCCTAGGTCCGCCATACGATGTATCAGACGAACATACCGGACTGTACGGAGATTGTCACATACAGGCTCAGTAGGAGTTCAGATGGGTTTACCTCATCGGCCTTCTTATCGACATCTACCTGGGGACCGTTACGTACAGCTAGTGCCGCTTGCGGTCTGTGGTTAAACCCACTGCCAGCGTAGTGTCGAGTCTTTAGAGTCCCACACAGAGAGTTTCCCTGCACTGAGCGAAACGTGTAGAGGCCGTATGGTTTTACGGCAGGGCTGCGATCACTTACGTGCACTTGTGTGCGTATGCTGTTCGGGCAGGAAATACTAGTGGGCTTTGGTTTAAGCCAGATCCTAGTATTGCACGGATGGATTTGATTTGTCTTCTGTGCATTCGCATTCTTCGGAATGCGGATGCGGGTGTGTATGCACAGTTTTGAGGAGCGATAAAGGAGGTGGTGCCCCATTATGGTTTTGGCAGTTGGTTCGGCCAAAACCGTTATGTAGCAGACTCATTAGGGTTTTGACAATTCGTTTGGTCAAAACCATTATGAGCCGGAGACATTGTTTACTAATCCTTTTAGTGATAGTTTAGTGATGGCTAATTGCATTGACCATTTGACCACCTTGACCTCTCTTGACTTTGTTGACCCGTTGACCGGAGTTGACCATTGACCTTCATGAGAGGTCTACACTCTTCTTTGGTTTTCTTTTTTATTTCTTGAGTTATGAAAATGGTCAAGTCATTAGTGCCATCAACTTTATCATGATAGGATTAGTAATGATGGTTTTTATGTATTAATGCAACCATGGTTCATTTTCTTTAGTAAATCCTTTTCATTATTCTTTTCTCATTCCCTCTCTTGAAAGTGAGAAGAAAAGAAAAGCTCCATGGTTGCTTGATCTCCTCCTTCTTCCTCCTCTTGATAAATTCTTTTGATCTCATGTGTTGAGAGAAAAAGAATCCTCATAGACAAACACTTCCATCTTTCTCTTCTACACAACCTAGGGCATCTAGATTAGCGATCTCGTTGCCCTAGTTGCCTCGGCTTGAGGTGGAGCTCGGTGTACAACTCTCAGGTGGATCGTCTTCGACTCAAGAAGGCCGCGGAGGTGACCAAGATCCGGATCGTACCTTGGAGCTTGGACGGACGAGCGGGACAGCGGAATGAAGACCCGAAGGACCGGTTTCGTGAGGTATAATTTCTACGGCATAGTAGTTAAAGCCTCTAGTAGTTTGTTAGTTTCGAGTTTAGCAAAGATCCGGCTTTTATTCCATGTTGCCTTGTGCTAAATAATTGTTTTTCGCCGTTTCCGCCTCCCCGTAACAATCGGGGTGAGCAACGTGGACTTACACAAGGAAAACAGACTTATTCGATGTTGTTGGAACAATTTTCAAAAAGCTGTTATTACAATAACGTTCTCTTTTGTTTTGCACAGCGGTATTCGGTTATGAATATCCAGCACCTCATTCGACGAGGCAAGGGCCGAGATCCCTTCATCGGGAGTTACCCATTGGGCAGAAGTTTGCGTCAGGGTAATAACTTCACTATAGTCGATTACGTTTTGCTTTGCATCGCGGTATTCAGTGGGAATATCATGCACCTCATTCTACGAGGAAAGAGCCGAGATCCCTTCACCGGGAGTGACCTCTTTAGCAATGGTTTTCGCTACTATATATTTATAAAAAGCTATCCGGTTCCTTCAATGATATCAAGTTCATTACGTTAAAGGTTTTTCGCCAAAAACCATTCGTAGCCCTCCGTCATTTCAGACGGGTAGCACTTAGCACTCATGCTATGTATGTTGGCCTTCGTCAAGGCATAGTGTATGGTAGCTATTTGTTACTTTTCTCTAGCATAAATAGATGCGTTAGTCTGGGACAGTCATACTGTAAGTCTACGCTAGCGCCCCGGCAGTCTACAGACGCCAAAATGCGGAACAAAACTTTTAAACTGGCGCTATCGTATACTTTAACCTGGATCTGCCATTATTGCTAAACTAACAAACTGTAAAGAGTGTAGAATGGTTATACCGAATGATCCGAGTCCTTCGTTCTTCAACCATCATCCCACGCTCCGTTGCGGCTGCTCCGATCTCGTCGATCTCCGATCTCCTCCGTCGAGGTGGCACCACATGATCGGTTCTTTAAACGGGCTCCCGCCTCTGACTCGAGGCAACTCGATCGTCAAGTTTGCTAAAAGAGACGACCAAGATTGATGTAGAGAATGAGTAGATGACTTTGTCTCACTTCGTCCAAGTCCGTGGACGATCGGTTAATGAAGTTGCCGAGGGAATCGGGTGATGGAATGAAATGGACTGTGAAATTCCATACACCGATAAAACCTATCATAATCTTTTCTCTCAAAATGAAATCAACAAGTGAAGTGTGTATGAGAGAGGAGGCCTTCCATACATATATGAAGGAGGAGGGTGAGTGTAGGAGAAGATAAGGAGGTGACCATAAACCACCATCCTTATCACAATATGAACACAAACTAAATATCTTACAAAAAGATCTTAAGCATAACAAGAAATGGTTGATTACAAAGCATGAGTCACACGACACCTCACCCAATCTAGAACCTTCTAGAATCTTCTAGAAGCATGACTCACTCTCATCCAAGAAAAGATAAATCCGTCTTTAACCGAATGTTAAAAGACGGCTGATAGAAAACTGGAAACTGGCAACTTCCAAAAGTGATCCTGAAACGAATTTCAGGACAACCCCGAAACTGTATAAATATACCCGCATTTGTATTACGACCGAATACAAATGCAACTGAGACAAAGATATTATACCTACTCAATATGATACTCGGATCCGGCTTAAACCAAAGCCGACCAGTATCACCTGTCCGAAAATCGACACGTGCGTAAACGCACGTACATTTTCCGAACCCTGCCATAAAACCATACGGCCTCTACAACGTTTCGCCCGAACTTGGGAAACTGTCTGTGGGGGACTCTAATGACTCGTCAGCATCCTGGCAGTGGGTTTGACCACAAACCGTCAGCGGCACTAGCTATGCGTAACGGCTGCCCATGGACTGACCTCAAGGGTGGCCGAGGAGCGAACTCAAGGGAGACCGATGAGCGAACTCCTCCGAAAACCCTACTGAGCCTAACAGTGACAATGTATATACAGTCCGGTCCGTTCGTCAATGAGTATCGCATATCCGCCTAGGGGGCTAGTAACGTCAGACCCCCAATAGCAGTATAAGTCGTGTCGGAGTGAAGCCCAGTTACACCCTGAGATACTACTGGAGTACCTACCAGTAAATCTCCTGCCATGGCCATGGACTTTGTGTAATAGCTCTCCTAGACACAGCACGACCTCGCCCCCAATACCGGGAGAGACGAATCCCCTGCCGATCCGCTCACGTGCCTCCATATGGCTCGGGACTGTACCCAAAAACTACCTGTTTGCACGACTCCTTTGAGCCGTGGTAGGGTAGAAATCAAAGCACAGTGGGAACTCACACAAGACAAATGACGACCTCAGGTCGATGAACTAACCTGTACACATGTCACCAGGGAACTGCTATCTGACGATAGGTATAGTACTAACTAGCAGATTCCCGGCGAGTCCTGTCCGGTGTACTCATAACCCAATGAGCACCTGTATACATCTTAGGTGATCCAACTGACACCAGTGGCTTGTGAGACCGGCCACCGCCCCTCGTCGGGGTCTCGACTGTACACACTAGTCTACTCCGGAGTATCGATGCCCTGTCTCGAAACTCCCACGACTAGGGACTACAATTAAGGATATGTATATAAACTACCCAACTCTCACGTATATGATCGCCATCATACTGTTGGTAGTAAAGCAAGATCCTAAGGGCTCTATCAAAGTGTAACATGCAATCAGTCACCTGAACATGTACACGACTGATAAAGGCAAACCAGATAGCATACTATCATTTCGAGTAAGACTGTCCTACCGGGATAGGTCCTCCGCAATCATTGCAATCACGTACCTGCGATCCAATAATTGACTATGAGGGCACTATCTCCAACACATACTGCTATTTTGGCCTTCGTCAAGGATATGTACGGGTGGGTTCAAATTAACCTGGATAATAACGGGTAGAACTTGACATGTGACTTATGATATATTGGCCTTCATCAAGGTCATAAGAGCATGAGGTAAAAATCACATTGGGAGTTTCAAACATACAGGAAACTTGCCAGGCATGCGCATACCTTCTGGAGTGTGATAACGTGAGTGGATTCCATCAGGTTATCATGCGATGATAGTTGGATCCCGATACCCACTGATGAGTTGGTTTACTCCTCGGATGATTTTAGATGATCCCGACTAATTCTTCTTTCAGGTTTGGAGGAGAATTTGAGAATACAGCGGGAGACATCCTAATTAGATAAAGTGATTAACCATTCTGATCTAGGTTAGAGTGTACACAGAGTGTTTCTTTTCTCTCTCTCTTTGGCAGCAACCATGTCCCGACCCTAGACTATAACTCAGTGACCAAGTTGACCGAACCTTCTTAAAACATATTGGCTTTTGGATTGTCAGATTTGCATACATCATTTCCACTCCTACTTTTACCCTTTGCTTTTTTCTGGAACATTCCGTATCACTACGAAGATCCACAGTTATTGGATATGACCATTGTATAGTTACATACGAACTCGAAGAAACTTGTTTCAGATTCGAGGATGGTTTCTGGTTATAGAGGAAATGAATAGGACTATTCAGTTGTCTTTTCCTTTTACCTTGTCTCAGGTTACGAGGGCTCCTACGATTAGGAAAAGGGTACACCTATTGCGCTTATTGGATAGTCTTCTTCCAAACCATAGGCAGGTGCCGAAAGGTGGGGACGGAAGAAAACCAATTAGCCTAAGTGTGATGTACAGAAGATAATAACGAAAGACAAATAAAGGGATTTGAAAGAGGGCAAAGTAAAATGCGACTGCTATTATTCACGACCAAACCGCGTATATCATCACCACTCCTATTTCACCTTTGCATTTCTCCGGTTCAGGGAAATTGAATAGGATTATTCAGGTTGTCTTTTATCTTTACCTTCTCTCAAGTTGCGAGTACTCCTAGGATTAGGAGAGTACACCTATTACGCTTATTGGATAGTCTTCTTCTAAACCATATGCTGGTGTCGAATGGTAGAGAAGGATGAAAACCAGTTAGCCTAAGGATGGTATACAGAAGGTAATGAGTAAAGACAAATAAAGGGATTTGTAAAGATGACAAGGAAATATGCGCTTACAGTCATGAATCTGGATAATGGAAGAGGCATTACTAGGAATACCCAGCTACCCCTTCGAAACATTTTCATGTTTCAGTTTCACTATGCGTTGTTAAAAGAAAACTGATTTCCCAATTAGATCCTTACTCCAGGGTATGTATTTACCAGGTTTTGATTCTCACATCTATATGGTTTTACAGATGATGAGTGAGAGTAAGTTATTTGGAATTAGGTGATCATCCTCATTATATCGGGATTCGTCGTAATTGGTGATATTTGAGGAAATCGCCTGGGTTTTGCCTGATGGCAAATATTTGGTTTTGAATATCTGTTGTTATGCACCAATTTCAAACTGATATATCTGTACGTTTATTTTATAAAGTGAGATATAACTTTTTAAAATTATGTCCATGACATTTACCTATATCAGTTGATGGTTAGGTAAGGAGTATTAAACAGCGGTGTAATTCTTCTTAACCATAAGTACAGTTTTCAAACTACGACTCACAGGGTTTGAGTTATTGAACTCAGGGGACTTATACAAAACATTGTATGTTGTCCAGTGTCCATAAAGACAGAGGGGTTGGTGCTCGTACTATACTCTGTTTACTTATGACTTCTCCAGTTTTAGACAAGTGTTTCGTAGAAATAAAAGGTCCAAGTTTTGAGAAGTTATAGGTACAAGAATAAAGTAGAGAACCATGTGTTGCAAGTATCAGGTTTCTTCAAGGTGATCGAAGATGTAGATACTTGTGTTTGGTGTTCAGTTGATAGTAATAGTTTTGAGAACTTGCTTCTCTTTCAGGTTACTCATATTTGGATGCAGTCCTAGTTGAGTAATGCTGATCGGTCTCCTTCCATTTAGTTGACATACACTGGAGACAACTGCATGATTTGAATCTGGTTCCAATTAAATCAGTGCCACTATTTCTATATTGTATATAGAATGGTTCATATCTTAACGATATTAAGGTATATGGAGTTGTCTGGCTTA
This sequence comes from Agapanthus africanus, assembly GCA_030015575.1. Classification (NCBI taxonomy): domain Eukaryota; kingdom Viridiplantae; phylum Streptophyta; class Magnoliopsida; order Asparagales; family Amaryllidaceae; genus Agapanthus; species Agapanthus africanus. Next base: position 24,035,827 of record JASDDO010000016.1, read on the forward strand.
TGCTTAAAACCAGTCTCTGGATAATTCAAGGCACGTTTCTGTTATGGCAGTTTGTGGGTTAACCCAGGCTATGACGAGGGTTAACTTTTTACCATCTGGAAGATCAATAGTAATATTGTTCTTGACTCTCTACAATTTTAGTAAAATGGACTTTTTCAGAAAACAGTAGTGGGAGTATGGTAGAACTGGAAGTGATTCCACAAACCGCAAACGATTACTGAAAATTTAATAGGACCTAAAGATTCAATCGGGTTTGAAATTCCATTAACCACTCCGCAGATATGGTGGGTAACCTCAGGCGCCCGAGAGGTACTTCGGTATTCTCAAAGACGGTGTCTGGGAGGTTCTCGTTTACCCAGACTTGCCATTACTGTTGTTCCAGACTATAAGACCCGGCAGGAGGATGAGTATAGCGTCGTTCTAAACTAGCTTTAGAAGTGCACGTGTATATGACTCTGCCAGAGGGTTGTTGTAGTCAGTGGGAGCAGCGGAAGTATAATGGACAAGTAGCTTGTGTCTATTTATAGACTACAACAGATATAGCGGAGATAGATCATTTATTTTTTATGTGACAATCATGGGATTTGACTTCATCGGAATAGGAGATGGATCTGTTAAGAAGGTAGTAGGGTGTGATGTCCTGGTATTTGGATGACATGCACGTTGTAGGAAGTGAAATTCCTATACTACGATCGGTTATACTGTGGTTGTCACACAGTGGTTTCTTCACATAGGATTTGGATATTATATCAGGCATTCTAGTAACTGGATCTATGGTTTTAGATCTAGATTTGGCTAGTTTCCCAATCTGGGTACTTAGACAGTATTCTAAAGGTGTTTTAGAATGGACGACTCCTGGTATGGTAGTGTACCTGCAGGTGAAGGACTCACCCTCTCTAAAGGTGTCTTACAAACTAAAGAGGTGAGGGATGTGCATGATTGGCATATCACTTGCTTAGGCAATTGAGTCGATCATTAGATGTTAAGTACCACACCAGATATTGTTTTTGCACTAGATGCAATAAGTTGATATATTAATCCAATCCTGGAGAAACGTTTGGAAGCAGCTTATGAACATAAGTGGATGTTCTAACGATTTGGTAACGACAGCCTCTTTTGGGAGACGGTTATCATTCCAGGCTTCCAAGGTGACCTGGTTGACAGAGTGACTGTCAGAGTTATAGTTTTCCCTCTTTTGAGGGGCAGTAGTTTGGACAATTGGTCTAAGCGGATACTGAGGGAGGCATGGTGCAGGATACTGATTAAATTCAGTTGACGATACAGTCTAAGAAGATTACTAGATTTGGAGTTCATTTGTGAACTGGGTCCCATCAGATATCCAGGCATATGCTAAGACAGGTATTGCTCATTTTGGGAGATAGTTTTCTCCGCGAACTTGAGATAAAGAGATACATAGAAAGAAACATCAGAGCGGATCCACTCACTGAGGCTATTTCTCGAATGCAATAGTTTTACAAACGAGCTTTGTGAAACTGATTAGTAGAGAAGTTGGGTGTTCGGAATCACATGGGCCGTGAGTATGCGACACCGCAATAATTAGCCTTAAGTGCAAGTGGGAGATTATGTCACGACCCAAAAGAGCACGTGACTGGCCCTTGAATCATATGAAGTCTCTAGGACCTCATCTAATCCAAGTAAGCCAAAACTCAGAAATCTAAAACCATTTTTAAGGAGTAAATAAAGAAAGTTGGTTTTTTTAAGAAGTAAAAAAACATGTTTAAAAGAAAGTTTTTTTTTAAATAAGTAAGCCGAATATGCATTTTTAAAATCCTCAATGTCTTTTCTGAAAATTTCGGCAGAGTTTCCTTTGTAAATACTGGCCCCGAACGGGGTACAACATGAATAATAATATATATGCACAATGAAAAGGCATCCCTAAGCGGGAGCTAGCTCTTCGTCAATCGACGGTCACAACCACGCAAGCAATATAATATACAACGCCAAAGGGCGAGGATCAAAACTCAAAGGAAAACTCAAAATTATCTTGAAAACCATAATACTACAGCGCGCGACTCTGAGGTCGAAATAATACACAACTGGTTTTTTAAGTCTGAAATAAATATACATGTTTGGTTGATGGAATTACTAGATACAACTGAATACAATAAATACAAGGGTGGTCACGATGCGAGTGAACCCACCTACCAATGCAATCACCCAGACAGGAAGCAGTGTGCCAGAAAAGCCGCAATGAAACCTGTACGGCAAAACCTGCAAGAACTGTGGCACAACGGGGATGAGTTGCCAACTCGTGAATAGAAAACATCACAGCGCAGAAATCGTATGTGTGACTCAATCTAGGTCAATACGATCAGATATATATATAAACCTCAAATGAATAAGTCTGAAGCATGATAAGGCGGCAATGTAACATCTATACATAAGTGTAGTGCCAAGTGCTCGTTCCAGTGCCTCAGGTAATAACATATCATAAATATGAGGTATGATCAATGTCGACCATATCATGAAGTCTATAAGTATGTGGATATCATCCAACTATGTAATCAATGTCTGTATGTATGTGGATCTCATCCAACTATGTGATCAATGTCATCAATGTCAACTATATGTATGTGGATATCGTCCACATGTCACCCAATGACAATAAACATCATGCATGTAAATATCATAAAACATATGCATGGAAGTATGAGGATATAATCAACATATGTCCCTCGCGACACATCAAAATCATGGAACCGGAGTGTCCAGTATCGACACTCGAAAACATCATGAAAGCTGTGCCCAGCATCGGCACGTAAATCCTCATATATCGGGCTCCGTCAGTCCGGATCGGCCCACGGGCTCCGTCAGTCCGGATCGGCCCATATCATCTCTCGACTCCGGTCGGTATCCTCCGGATATCCGCCGAGCCTAAATACTATCACCGGTAGGTAGTGCTCCCTCTGCCAAGCTCACCGTCTGTATACACAGCATCCCTTTCTTGTCCCGGGGTACCATACCGGGCCCCACCATGTACCCGCACATGGCTCACGACTCCTCCTCGCATGGGGTATATATATACATCAGAACCGATAAAACACATGGTAGGCGCACTGAAATCTCATATCAAGGGTAACCGGGTTTTTAAAACAATACATACTCTCCTTTGAAATATCCACGGTTCCCAAATCCAGATTTATCATGGAAACAACATATCTCAATGCGTATAATCATAAAGCATGATGTATGCGACATATAAGAGAAATGTAAGCATATCAGTATATTATGCGACATGGAATAGTAATATGCACATATTGAGGGAAACCGCTCTTTTAAAATGAATCAGTTTTAAAGAGTATCTTGCGGTTCCCAAATCTCTAATCAAGCCAGAATCATCTATGTATGTGCGAATACGTATGTATGTACGTATGGGTGTACAATAAGTATGTGCACAAGTATGAGTGTACAATATGTATATACACAAGTATGCCATGCAAGGGATCATATCCTGAATGCAACAGTCCTACAGTGTAGTGACATGGCAATTATCGATGATGAAGTGTGTGAGCCGGCAAGCAGGTGTACGCGAAACATATGCGCATCATCGATAATGGTGCTGGTGTCCTAACAGCATGGTTTTAACATAACAATAAACATATTTAAACATGCAATGCGATGCGAACAGCAAGAATATGCGGAAAATGAATAATAAACATAACAATGCAGAATCTACATCAATGTATCTATGTCATACAGTTTTGTCATTTGAAAGAAGACGAATCGGGGTTTTTAGGAAGATAAGGGCTATGGTGTTTTTAAGAAAAGATGCATCTTTTGAAAATATCCGTAGAATCCCTTTGCCTGTCTTTAAAATACTCCCGATTCGTTAGTTTTTGAAATTGGTATGACATCGGCCTAGCCTAACACCTACTAAGCAAACTACAGATCTAACTAACAAGTCAATCGGGAGGGGTATGGAAACCACCTAAATCTGAGTCAATATAAATATATAAGTATAATAGTCGGTGATCCCGCATCAATAGTATCACGTACGATACAATATATCATATGACATTCTCGAGTCATGAGTGCGGATCTTATCATCAAATAAAGCTCGTACAGTACATCCATCGTACGACATCCCAAATCTGGGTACGGGTCAATATCATAATCATCTCATCAACTATCTAGTAATCTTATCGTCATATCTCATGATCTGGGGTACTGATCTAAGTCTAGTACAAATCGATACCATCTATGTAAATATAAGTGCGTGTGTAAAACACACATCTAAAGGCCCGCTAAAATCTCATGTCGTATCCCAAATATGAACCACATCATATCACCGATCTCATGGCACAATGCCCAATCTCATCGACTCATCTCCAAATATCATCCACTATCCTCATCATCCAGGTATAAGTATAACAGATAAGCATGTGTGTGCGTGTGGGTGTAACCATATTCTAGGGTTCGCAACTAGGAAACTATACTAGTTTACTTCTAAACCTTAATCTATCCATAGTATACCTAAACACATCTAGAATACCCAAGTCACACATAACGCTATCATACATATATATATGTTATATATCTAGTATACTAAATATCGAACTGCGGGGGTGCTATACGCCATCCACCCGACTTCCCCCGTAGATATAATCTACTCACCTGTATCCTGCGTGGCGGTGTCAAAGTCGCCTTCATCTTCTTCATCGTCTCGAATCATCGTGGGGGTACCTACATGTCACACGTATCGCATCGCATTAAAACCAAATCGAAAACAAAACGACACACGAAAACCAAAACGATACGCTTAAAAGCCTATAGGTTAGAGCCCATGGTTAGCTTTCGCAAAACAACCCGATATCACTCGATATAGACGTACAAACGTCACATGATCGAGATAAAGTACAAATACCAAAATCCAGAATTTAAAATACACAAAACCATAACTCGAATAAAAATAACAACACATGTACTTTGTCCCAGATTTTGATTAGAGTGCAACCAATGTTCCAAAGCAATACTGGAGTGATGTATAAAGTGTAACTGAGCTATGGAAGCAACCAAGACTCCTGACTCTACAAGATGATTGGCCCCCTACCCTAAAATTCCAGTGACGCCGGCCCTGATAGGGAGTTGGGGTGTCATATTTGTAGGGTAGTCTCCTGACAGTCAATATAGGGTAATGGTCTTGCTAGTTTTTCCCACTAAGTGTCTAGGGTCACTTCAGATCCCTATAGGCTATCAATCTAACACAAAAACCAAGATTTGGTATGTAAAGTTTAAGTCGTGGCAATGTCATAATACTACACTGTAGGAAATTAGTCCCAGATTTGTATGAGGGTGAAAACCATGTGAGCAAACAACACTAGGATGATATATAGGGTATATGTGACCTATAGAAGAAACCTGGACCCTACCCCACACCAAGTGGCTGAGCCTTCTTCCATGAAAAACCGACCTCGCCAGCCTAGTGGTCCCCATTGTGGTTCGTCTTTCTACAGTGGGTTCCTATGGTCTCAAATGGGTCTCTGGAGTTGTTTATTTTTCCAGTAAAAGTCCCAGTTCATTCCAGATTTGCCTGCACACTCAAAGTTCATAAACCGACATTGCAAAGTTCTGTTTTCAGTTCCAGGTCTTGTATGGTGTTGGATCTGGGTTCTTAGCACCAAGGGGGGTTTAAGGGTCACCACTAAGGCTTAATTACACTATCACACCTCAAATTAACCCTAACCCTCTCTAGAGTTTACCAAAGTCCACAAAACTTCGCCAAGACGATATTAAACTTGAAATGAGGCTTAAGCACTTGAAATACTACACTAATTGTGAAAGGGGTTACCTCATATAGCTCCCATGAATCCTCTACAGTGCCAAAATCACATTTTTCTTGGTCCAATAGGTAGCTTGTGAGGGTGTGCACAACTTTTGTGAAGTAGGAATGGGGTTTTGAGGTGTTTTGAAGCTTGAGTGAAGAGGAGAAGAAGAAGAAGGAGAAGATGAGGGGGAGGGGCTGCTTTCTCTGGCCGAGCCCAAGGAGGGAGTGAGGGAAAAAGAGAGAGAGTGTGCAAGGTCAATCACCATGCCTCCTAACTACCCCCATACCTCTTGACTTTCCCTTGATTATTGATTTCTTTTCTTTTCTTTTCATTTTCCTTTCTTTTCTTCTCTCTAATATTAGAATAGGAAACCCAAAAGAAACCATGGTAGAATAATGCACAAGTGTGAAAAAGACTTTGTGCATACTAAGTGCACAAAACACGCTTAATCCGCGATTAATGATTTTTAATCGCAATTAGCACTAAAATAGCGTATAATAAATCATAAAAACTTAAAATTTGCATAATTCACATAAAACACCCTCTTTTAGTAACATCTAAAAAATTTCAATTTTTTTTCCAAATTTATCGTTATTTAATTATACCGCCTTATTAAAATATTCAATATAATATTATTAAAATATAAAAATTCCCAAAAATAATATTTTATTTTTTTGAAATGTTACAGATTGTTGGCTATAGTGCCCTCAAGTCAATTATTGAATCGCAGACACGTGATTGCAATGATTGAGGGAGGACCTATACCGGTAGGACAGTCTTACTCGAGATGATAATATGCTATCTGGTTTGTCTTTATCATCATGTACTTGTTTCAGGTGACATTACAGATCACTATTACACGTTGATAGAGCCCATAGGATTCATGCTTGACTACCAGCAGTATGATGGCGATCATATACGTGAGAGTTGGGTGGTCTATAAGCACATCCTTAAAGTGTCCATAGTCGTGGGAGTTTCGAGACTGGGCATCGATATTCTGAGAGTAGACTAGTGTATACGGATCGAGACCCCGACGATGGGCGGTGGCCGGTCTCACAAGCCATTGGTGTCAGTTGGTTCACCTAAGATAGTATACGGGTGCTTATTGGGTTATGAGTACACCAGACAGACTCGCCGGGAACATGCTAGTTGGTATTATACATATTGTCAGATAGCAGTTCCCTGATGACATGTGTACAAGTTAGTCTATCGACCTGAGATCGTCATTTTTCTCGTGTGAGTTCCCACTGTGCTTTGATTACTACCCTACCACGGCTCAAAGGAGTCGTGCAAATAGGTTTTAGTTGGGTACAGTCTCGAGCCACATGGAGGCAGTGAGTGAATCGTCAGGGGATTCGTCTCTCCCGGTATTGGGGGTAGAGGTCGCGGTGTGCATGGGTGGCCATCACTAGAAATCCTTGTCCAAGGTAGTCGAGAATTACTGATTCGGATCAGTAGTTTCTCAGGTGGTGATGGGCTTCATACCGACACTGAATATTGCGTTATTTGGGGTCTGACTTTATCCACCCCTAGACCCGATATACGATACTCATAGACGAACGGACCGGACTGTACGGATATTGTCACTGTCGGGCTCAGTAGGATTTCAGGATGAGTTTGCTCGTCGGTTTCCTTTTCGCTCAATATCTGGGTAGCCGTTACGTACAGCTAGTACCACTGACGTACTTATGGTTAAACCCGCTGCCAGCGTATTGACGGGTGTTTAGAGTCCCACACGGAGGGTTTCCCTAGTTCGGGCAAAACGTTGTACAGGCCGTATGGTTTTATGGCAGGGTTCGATCATATACGTGCACTTGTGCACGAATCATGATCGGACGGATAATACTAGTGGGCTTTGGTTTAAACCGGATCCTAGTATTATATTGTTGGTTTATTTTCGTATCACTGTATTCGTATTCAGTCGGAATACGGATGCAGGTATGTATGTACAGATGAGGGGTATTCTTGTAATTCGTTATGAGTTTATTTTTGAAGTTGCCATTTCTTTTCTTGATTTAAACTTTTGGTTTAAAGTTTATTTGGTGGAAATTGTGAGCATACGTTTTGACCTCGGGCATTCATGGTGCATGTGCTCACTTGGTGACTCATGGTGTTGAATCTAGTGTGCATTGATGGTGGCACATGTGCACATGGTGTGTCATGGAGTGAGTTGTGAGATATTTTGTGAATAAGGGCAGATATGATTTAGTGCTGGAACTTTCCTTGAGTTGCTCTCAATCAAAAATAACACACAACTCACACCAAAAAGAAAAAGGCATCAAGCATTTTCTTCACTTGCAAAAAGACTAGAGCTCACAACTTCCACCACTTGGCTTCTTCTTCACCTCCACCTATTCCTTCTCATGTGTTGAGAATCATTGGGTGTTTTGAGACAAAGTGATCACACACTCTCTACTTCATCTTGTACATCTAGGCTCGCAAACTGGATGCCCGAGTTGCTTCGGTTTTGTAGCGGGAGCCCGTATTACTAATCCTCGACGTGGATCTTCTTCGACGAAGCGAGACCGGAGAGCGAACTTCATCGGGGCAGCCGTGAGGATCTTGGACAGAGGTTGAAGACCGAAGGATACGGATCGATCGGTATAACCTCTCTAAACTCTTTATAGTTGACAAGTATAGGGTTAATGGCACGATCCGTCGTTTAGGGTTCCGTTAGCGCCAAGTTTTAAAAGTTTTTGTTCCGCGTTTGGCCACAGATTGATGGCCGGGGCGCTGGCGTAGCCTTACATAACTATATACCGATAATTTGGAAAATATTCTGAAAACTAATGAGAATTATCGATTTGAAGGTATTTATATGATTTGGGCATTCTATGAATTATAATACAATTATTGTAAGTGGGTTATTTACTAAACTCGATTAATGTTTACTAATTATGCAATTATCATGCCTATGCATATGACATGCACCATGTCATGTTACACACTTGTTACATTTCATTCTAACTATGGCTTTACTTCTTTATTTTTCTTTTTGTATGGTTTTGTTATGAGTTCTTTTAAAAAAAAGGAAAAAGGAAAAGAAAAAGGATTTAAAATGAGAGATATTTTATTTGTGGCATGGCATGAGGTATGGGCTTAGGAGAGAGAGAGAGAGGGGCGGTGAGGGGTCTTTGACCATGGCCCAATTTCCTCCATTCCATTTTCTTCATTCTTTTCCCTTCTCCCCTTCAATGGTTGCTCTCTTCCCTCCACCTCCTCCACCTCCTCACAACACCACCAAAACCACCTCAAACCACCTTGTTGCCTTCATAAAAATTGTGCACAACCTTACAACAAACTCTTTGGATCAACCAAGTTTCCATTTTGGAGACTTTGGCAACTCAAGAAAATTCTTGAGTTGCCAAATGAGATAATTCTTTCACCATTAGTGTAGTATTTGATTGTTTTTAGCTTCTATTTTAGTTTAGAATTGTTTAAGTAAGGTTTAGTGATCTTGGAAAATTCCAAGTTGAGGTTAGGGTTTGATTTGAATTGAGATGATGCAATTGAGGTGTAATTAGTGACTAGAACCCCCCTTTGGTGTTAAAACTTAGATTAAACCAGAACCTAAGCCATGAAACTTGAATTTGAAACATTCCGTGTCGGTTTTTGTAGTTGTGATGCCTACAGGGAATCTGGAGTGACCTGAGACCTTTACAAGAAAAACTAGCAACTCTATTGACCTAGATTGAGCACTAGGAGACCACCCTGAGAAGACGAAACCCCAACTCCTTTCTTTGGCCGAGCAGGCCGGATTTTGGGTGCATGTTGCCGGTTGAATCATGGGTGATGGTGTTAGGATTGGTTATGTAGCTCACATACCTTACATACTACCCTACTGTATTTCTTGTTTAGCCTAATTTCACCTGACCAAAAATCTGGGACCAGTTTTCTAAGTTTCTGTTTTGATTTGTGACTTTTGCATGACTTGAACTTTGGATATTGTGTTTTGTCTTGATCGATTGGCATTTGCACGTCGATATCGAGAGTTATTTGGTTCTTTTGCATGCGTAGACCATAGGTTTTAACCTATGTGTGATTCGTGTGCCGTTTTGGTTTTCGTACGCGATTTTGTTTACAACACTATGTATTTATATATGTAGGCACCCTCACGTGGACTTCGGATAACAGGAGGAGCATGGCGACATCGACTTCGGCAAGCAAGGATCAAGGTGAGTAGATGTATATCTACGGGGGAAGTCGGGTGGATGGCGTATAGCACCCCCGCAGTTTCGTAGTATAGCATGCGAATATGTTTTATATATAATTATGTGTATTGTGAGACGTGGATAATTAGTAAGAACGGCTTTAGGAGATCATGGGTTAGTTTTAGCGTAATTGGACGATAGTGCTTCTAGCTTAGTTTCTTAGTTGCGAAACCCTAGAGTAAAGGTTGACACACACACACACATGCACACATGTGATACGCTTTTGGTGTATATGTTTATATGTATATATATGTGTGTGTGTGTGTGTGTGTGTGTGTGGATGCGTTTATACACACACACACATATACGTATACACGGGTGATGAGGATAGTATATGATACTTGGAGGTGAGCCGACATGATCGGTTATGTGATTTGGGTCGTGATATGATATACGGCATGATATTATAGTAGATCGTTGGGAGATGTGTTTTTATACACACGAGCATATATGTTTGATGATATTGGTATGTTCTAGACTTTAGAACGGTACCCATAATTCAGGATATTATGATGATGATACCATATGAATAATGAGGTAAATATGATATTTGACCCGTACCCCGATTTCCGGGTTGCCGTACGATGGATTTTACCGTACGAGGTATAAATATGATGATTGATCCGCACTCTTGATTCGAAGATGTCGTATTATATATATTTTACAGTACGTGATGCTATTGAGGCGGGATCGCCAACTACTAGATATATCGACTCGGAATTTATGTGGATTTCTTACCCTTTCAACAAGTTCTTTAGTTTAGTCTTTTAGTTGATTAGGAAGAGATTGGACCAGGCTCGAGTCATACTTATTTTCAGAAACTAACGAATCGTGAGTATTTTCAAAAGAAAACCCGAGGGATATTACGGATTTTTCAAAGGACGTAACTTTTCTTAAAAACACCGTAGCCCCTATTTTCTAAAAATCACGATTCGTGCTATTTCAAATGCCAAAACTGTATGACTCGTATATATAAATGTATATTCTTATATGTTGCGGTTACTACATCTTTTTCCATATATTCATGTTGTTCTTATCGCATCGCATGCTTATACTTGTGATTTCTTTTGTTATTATGAACCCATGATGTCAGGACACCAGCACCATTACCGATGATGCGTATGTCTACGAACACTTGCTTGCCAGCTCACACACATCATCATCGGTAATTGCCATGACGCGTACACTTTAGAGAATATTACTTCATGGATATAATTTGCTAGCTGATAGTTCCAATATGTTATTACTATGCTAGTTTAGATATTGCATTCTTTACTTAGATACCCATGCATGTATAAATTAATTTGTCATGCAATATTATGGGGCTTTATGCCGGTAATTCACGGTTTATTTACTCTCAAGTTTGGGATTTCGGATTTTCCATGAGATTTCTGGATTTGGAGAAACTGCAAGGATTTTGTAAACTCATTTTCATTTCAAAAGATAGAAATTTACGGTTTTCTCGTGATATGATGTGAGAGGTGTCCACCATGAGTTTTCTCGGCTCTTGAGCGGTATCATACACCCGATTTGAGGAGGAGGATGAACCGTCTGTGGGTGCATGGTGGACTCTGTTAGGTTCCCTAGCACGACAGCAAGGTTTCGGGAGGCATCATCCATGCCATTTTCAAACAATTGTCATTCTAAGAAACTCTAAACTAAGAATCTTTAACTAGAGATTTAGACAATACCAAATGTAAACTACTTTACATCTAGAGAACAAGAATACAACCTTTGTAGTTCGAGTCCTTCTCTTCTAAAGCTCCAGGTTGAAGTCCACGCGACTCTACAAGGCTCTTCTTCATGTTGAACGACCCTCCTTCATGATCTTCGCGCCAAAGACGATCCACCCGAAGTTCCTCTAGATCAAGCTAACCCTACATTAAACTTCTTTAGTGTATGAAACACACTACACTAAATTGCTAGTTTGGTGTGGGATGATGAAGTAGGGGATATGATAAGCTCACTAGGTTACTCACAAGCTCAATAATTCACATCTTATGTGAGGGTTTGATCTTGGAGGTGAGATGAAGAAATTGTAGAGATCAAGAGGAAGAAGAAGCTCAAAGAAAAATAGCTAAGGCATTAAGCATGAAGCAAGTGTAGAAAACAATAATATGAATCATCTCTCTCATCGCTAATTCAAGCATGGAATAAATTGCAATTCTAAATTGCAACCATGCTTGAATAGTGAGTCAAGACTAATAAAAAACCATATAAGCCCATGCCTCATCCATACCCAAAATATCTCCACAATTTACACCTCATTTTTCCATTTTCTAAAAATAGAAAAATATGTCATGCTTCATGTAATATATATATATATATATATATATATATATATATATATATATATATCAAATATACATTAATATATATATATAAAGCAATTAGTGAGCTAATGATATTAGTTAAGATATAATTATATCACATATAATATATATCACATTATTAAATCAACACTTGATCTAATAATCCAGTTATATCATATATAACCGACTAATATCATTTATCTGAATATCACATTATCAAATCAACATTTGATTCGATAATCTGGTCATATCACATATGACCTAACCGATACCAGATAACTGCCAGATTACAATACGGTATCACATACACGTATTTAATCAGGCCCATGCACATATTACATATGTGCCCTATTTCGTTTCGCTCGAACCAGGAAACTTCTGTGTAGGACTCTAAAGACTCGTCAATACACCGGCAGTAGGTGATGATGACATCAGTCACCTACAAGCCGTCAGCGGTACTAGCTGGACGTAACGGCTACCCAGGTATTGAGCGATATGAAGATCGACAAGCAAGCTCGTCCATACTCTCCATGAAGCCTATCAGTAACACTACCGTACAGTCCGGTCTCTTCGTCTTATATGTCACATATCATGTCTAGGGGTGGAAATCGTCAGACCCCAGTAACTTGATAAGTCATGCCGATGTCTGGCCTATAACGGTTCGAGAAACCAATGATAACACTTATCAGTAAATCTCGGCAGCAGCCCAGGCCAGGGACTTCCAGTTATAGCCAATCGAGCATAGCGCAATATCTACCCTCAATACCGGGAGAGGCGAAACCCCTCCTATCGTTCATTGCCTCCATACGACTCGGTACTGTACCCAAAATCCACCTGTTTGTACATCTCCTTTGAGCGTGGTAGGAAGGAAATCAAAGCACGGTGGGAGCCGCACAAGACTCTATGACGATCTCGGGTCTACAGACTAACCTGTACTAATGTCACCAGAGGACTGCTATCTGACGATAGGTATACTACCACATAGGAGTCATCGGCGAGTCCTGTTCAGTGTACCCAGTCTCCACTGAGCACCCGTATACCATCTTTGATGTCAAACACCAATGGATGTGGGATGATCTATCGCCCATCATATGGGTCAAGAAGCGTATAGGCTAGTCTACTCTGGAATATCGATGCCCTGTCTCGCTCGACTAGGAACAATTAAAGGATGTACTTGTGAACTACCCTGGCCCCACTAGTATGATCTCAATCATAGTCCTGGTAGTCAAGTACATATCCTAAGGGCTTTATCAACATGTGAGAGCTAGACAGTATCACAGTACAAGTCTATATGTTAAGACAAAGAACAACCAGATAGCATACTATTATGTCGAGCAAGAAAGTCCTCTCTATATATCTCCAAGCATCCACTATAATATACAACATATGTACAATAATGGCCTCTAGGGCATACATATAACTAACAGACCCGGTGCGGTACCCGGGGCAAGATGGTCACAGATGATGGCGTTGAGCCCGGCAGGGGAGCACTACCGACCGGTTATTTATGACGCAACGGATATCCGGAGGATATCGACGTAGTCTTGAGTTTTGATGTTATGGGCCAGTCCGGATTTCCGGAGGCCGAGATATTGAGATTTGATGTTATGAGCCAGTCCGGATTGCTGGAGCCCGAGACATTGAGATTTGATCTTATGGGTCAGTCCGGATTGCCGGAGCCCGAGATATTGAGATTTGATCTTATGGGTCAGTCCGGATTGCCGGAGCCCGAGATATTGAGATATTGAGATATCGGGATTCATATTTTGTGTCGATACTTGACACGGATTCTCAGTTGATTTCATTGATGATACTTCGGTTTTTATACAAAAATCTCACTGAGATAAGAAAACAGTTTTCTCATTCATGATGTATTCTGCTTTCATTCTTAGTGCATCCGTACATCATATATGTGACATGTTGCTACCTGAGGCACTGACACGAGCACTTGATATTACACTTACGTTTAGATGTTTCACGGTTATATTTTATGAGGATATTATTGTATGACCTAGGAGAGATTCATACATGCGATTTCTTCTCGGTGATATTTTCTACTCACGAGTTGGCAACTCACCCCCGTTGTGCCACAGTTTCTTGCAGATTTGTCGTACAGGTTTCCTTGGTGGCTTTGCTGGCACACTACATCATTCTGGGTGATTGCTTGGATAAGTGGGTTCACTCGCATCGTGACCACCGTTGTACTTTTATTTATATTCAGTTGTATCTAGTAAACTCCATCAACCAGACTTGTATTATTTTGTTAGACTTAGAAGACCAGTTGTATATTTTTTCTTTCATTAGAGTCGCGCATTTGTATTATTACGGTTCTTCTCTGGTTTTCTTGAGGATGTTGGTTTTCTTTCTGAGTTTTGATCCTCGCCTTTCGGCGTTGTATATTATATTGCTTGCATGGTTGTTTCCGCCAATTGGCAAAGAGCTAGCTCCCGCTTGGGGATGCCTTTATTCATTACTTATGTATATTCCTGTTTGTATCCGTTTGGGGCTAGTATTTACAAAAGAAACTCTGCCGAAATTTTTGGGAAAGACTTGATGCTTTTAAAAATGCTTACTACGACTTTCAAAATGAATTTACATGTTAACTTTTAAATAAGTATTCCTTCACTCTCTTTTTAAATGGTTTAGATTTTTGGACTTTTGGCTTACTTGAATTAGGTGGGGTCCTATAGACTTCACATGATTCAAGAGTCGGTCACGTGCCATTTCGGGTCGTGACAAAGTTGGTATCAGAGCGCTAGGTTTAACCTTGGTTCGAGTCTAGGTTTGACTATGCGGAGTCTAGGGCATATATATATATATATATATATATATATATATATATATATATATATATATATCGAGTCTAGGTTTGACTATGCGGAGTCTAGGGCGTATATATATATATATATATATATTTGGAACCTAGGCTTGACCTTACGGAACTTAGACTTGGTCGAGGGGGTATTAGACCCGAACTTTCGTCGCATAGGTTAACCTTGGTTGATGGAGTAGTGACTTAAGTAGAGTGACGTACTATGTGTATGTTCCGCGACATACTTACGATACGCTACTCCACTTAAGAAGCCTTAGGGTGTACATTTCTTATGCATTGTATTTCTATTCATTCCTATTATCTATCCTCATCGATATCGGTTTGTGGTTTCTGTTACCACGGTTGCATGGGCAGAGAGAGCTGTGGCTAGACTTGCGGTCAGCATGAGCTCGTCTTGGACGAGGACTGACCAGGGCGTAATTCCGATGACACACGATTGCATGGATATGTCGTTTTATTGTGTTTTTCACGACATGAGCGTTTTGATGGATTGTTTTTACTAAGATTTCTCGAACGTTCAGATCAGCACTAGAGGTTGGGCCACTGCTAGAGGTCGGCTAGAATGTGATAACCATAATGTATCGTCTATTCTTGAGGATTGAGGCATTGTTTAGCGTGCGGACAAATGAACCAGTTGTTGCTGCGACTGACAAGATATCGCCCCAGATGTTTGAAGCTATTGCAACACGAGTTTATACTTAGGGATTTGATAGAAGATCGCTAGTCATCCTTGGATGAATGACTAGGACATGCGGTTCATTTGCATACCCCGACGCGAGGTCATCAGATTGATTTATTTCAGCTAGAGAGGACTTCACACAGGCACGTTGTGAGTCGATAGAAAAAACGGACGAATGAAGAGTATTCCTCCGACGATTTGGAAGAGTTTCCGAGGGCGTAGTTGGCCAGATACCTACCACAAGATATTGAGCTGTCGAGTTCGTAGTTTCAGAAAGGAGACTCTAGATATGAGTATAGCCGTTTGTAGCGCAGTCCATACAGCTATGAAGAGACGAGTCCGAATGATTCGATATTAGAGAAAAGTGGAGTAAGAGATTTGTACGAGATTTTGACGAGATGACGTTCCACTCCGTTGACATCAGAGATATGACACGCATGCAGAGGCGTTGAACATGGATATATCTTTTAGAAGAAGTCGTGATGAGTATGCAGCTGTTCCGGAATAAGAAATGGATTTAGTAAAGGGTGATAACTTCCGAGCAGTTCGGCAGAAACGAGATTGGGAAAGACCCCGACAGAATCTTTCTGGAATACTACACAAGAAGATTTGGACCCAGGATCGGTCGTATTACGCACACCCAGTAGGCCGGAGTTCGGCATCATCGACGAGACATGTTATGAGTGACCATGATAGTTGGCTAGAGATCTTTAGAGGATGTGCCAGAGCGGAACTGTTTCCGTCGTCATTTCCATATTGGGCCGTTGAGCCGAGGAGTTATGTAACTATCAATCCGCAGTGAGAGACGAGAGCCTAGGGGCACAAGGCGCCAGACCATGAACGGGAGGCAAGGAGATATCTTGCTCTGCTAGCTTAGGATGCTCCGACACCTTCTCGACTTTGAAGGAAGGACATATCAACGACAGTGTTTACGATTTGTGATTTGATGATTCGAATATCACGTGTCCGCCATTTAGGATTTCGGTGTTTTGGGTGATTTATTTGCATCATTGAGTTTTCGTGCACCACAGTTGCACTCGATTTCAATTTGATGTCGTTCGAGATGTTTGATTTCATGCCTATGGTATGTATATGATTTGACTTTTTCCTTCGGTGTAGTTTTCATGCACTTTTAGTACTTTGATTCAATTTTGTGCACGCTGATGCACGTGGTTGTGAGATTGTATACCACGGTATATCTAATTTGGATTGAGGTATGTTGTATACCGTCGATTTTCGATTGTGATATTCGATATTTGTTTTCGTGCACCTTGTGCACTTGATTTGGATTCTTGCGCATACTTGGCGCACTTGATGCGATTTTGGGTGCACACCAGATGCACTAAATCGGGATTCTTCATGCATATCAGATGCACCTGATATTATTGTCAGGCACACCCATTGCCCTTGACAGGTGTTTTCGTGCATGCGCGTCGCACTTAGATTTTGTTTATATGCACATGTATGGCACATTCATTGATTTCGATTTCTTTGCGCACCAGACGCACGTGACATTATTACATATACTATTGAGTATGATTTCCTTTGAGCAGTACGTTTTATGATATTTTTACTATTTGGTTTAGTAACCGAGCAGGACTGTTATGAGAACAGTACCTAGGTGTTTTTGCAAGCATCGGTAGTTATCGAAAGGATTTCCAAAAAGGAGCTACAGTCTTAATATTTTTCCTATGTGTCCGAAATGACACGAAACATTTTACAAAGGAAACCCTTCTAAATTAATTTCAAAACGGCGGGACTTGTATGTTAAACAAAGGATATATATATAAATATATAGTTATTTTTCTTACAATAAACGTCCGCTACTTGTGCCGTGATACGCGCATCGCACAGTGACTTGAAAAAGGTTTGGCATACATTTCTTTTCAGATGTTTTGACGTGTTTACAACGATGCGTACTATATACATGTTATAGTTTGATGTATATCATGTTGGTTTTCATATTAGACTTGACACTGGTATCTCCACCATGACTCCAATGATTGCGTGATGATTGACGGAGTTTTGATTTTGAGTTATATACTTGTTTTTCATGCGCATGCAATGTGCTAAGATATGTTTTAAGTATTTATGATAACGTTGCCCCGACGACTTGAGTGTTTTGCTGAAATGGTTTAGTATTTGGGGGAGTTTTAATTTAAATTCGAGGACCGAATTTATTTAAGGGGGAAGATTGTAACATTTCAGGAAAATAAAATATTATTTAGAATTCAAATAATTAAAATAATAGGTTTCAAGAATATTATTAAGTACAAGGATTTGTTTTGATGAAAGGGTATAACAATATACCGATAATTAGGAAAATATTCTGAAAACTAATGAGAATTATTAATTTGAAGGTATTTATATGATTTGGGCATTCTATGAATTATTATACAATTATTTTAAGTGGGTTATTTACTAAACTCGATTAGTTTTTAATAATTATGCAATTATCATGCCTATGCATATGACATGCACCATGTCATGTTACACACTTGTTACATTTCATTCTAACTATGGCTTTAATTCTTTATTTTTCTTTTTGTATGGTTTTGTTTTGAGTACTTTTGAAAAAAAGAAAAAAGGAAAACATAAAGGATTTAAAATGAGAGATATTTTATTTGTGGCATGGCATGAGGTATGAGCTTAGGAGAGAGAGTGAGAGAGGGTGAGGGGCCTTTGACCTTGGCCACATTTCCTTCATTCCATTTTCTTCATTCTTTTCCCTTCTCCCCTTCAATGGCTGCCCTTTTCCCTCCACCTCCTCACAACACCACCAAAACCACCTCAAACCACCTTGTTGCCTTCATAAAAATTATGCACAACCTTACAAAAAACCATTTGGATCAACCAAGTTGCCATTTTGGAGACTTTGGCAACTCAAGAAAATTCTTGAGTTGACAAATGAGGTAATTCTTTCACCATTAGTGTAGTATTTGATTGCCTTTAGCTTCTATTTTAGTTTAGAATTGTTTAAGTGAGGTTTAGTGTAACAACCGAGTCCAGTTCTACTAATTCCAGTTATCATATGTTGATGTGTGGTATTTATTTCATTTATCTTGCTTGATTGTTACTTATTATAAATTTTACCCCATCAGTTCATTTATGCATATAACAATTTAAGACATCTAAAAAAAATTATTCATCTTGACCTACTTGACACCTCTAACCCTGTTGTAGCGTCCGTGCATCGTGTTCTCGTCCCGTTCGGCGAAACGGGCGAGTTTGGACGGCTACGTGCACGTACGTGTGTCCGTTTTGGGGGTATGCTTTTTAATCATAAAACACTTCATTTTAAATTTTGGATCCCGCCTAAAATTTTCTTATTTCAATTTCAAATTTTTAGACCCGACCCGGGCGCGATTTGGAAATGTTTTACTTTGCGCCAAAATCCCAAATTTTAATAAATTTAAACCATCGTATATCTTATATTATA
The DNA here is from genome assembly GCA_030015575.1 of Agapanthus africanus. NCBI lineage: Eukaryota > Viridiplantae > Streptophyta > Magnoliopsida > Asparagales > Amaryllidaceae > Agapanthus > Agapanthus africanus. Next base: position 24,055,087 of record JASDDO010000016.1, read on the forward strand.
AACCATATAATATTTTATAACCTTTTAAATCTTTTATATAAATATTTTTCCTAACAAATGATTCCTTCCCAGCCAATCAATTTCTCTTATCTTTCCCGTGGGCCCCACTATTCCCTTACCTCTCTCTATCTCTCTCCTCTCTCTCTCCCCGTTTCCATACCTCTCTCTCTCTCCTCTCTCTCTCACCGTCTCTCTCCTCTCTCTTCCCTCTCTCTCGCGTTCTCTCTCCTCCATATACCTCTCTCTCTCTCTCATATTTTTAAAATCTCTTCCCTCATCCTCCTTTTTCCAAACGATAACCCTAAACCCACGCGAACCCTAGCCGCATACCCCTTCGCCGCCGCAGCCTCAACGCCGACGCCACTACCACCGACCTCCTCGCCTCCTCAACCTCGTCTCACCCATCTCCTTCATTCTTTCCCCGCGTCCCAGAGCGCCTGCACACCCCTGCACCAGCGCCGCGGCCGCCTGCACCTCGTGGGATCGCTGCCGGCGATCTCGATCCGCCTCCCCAGCCTCGCACATCCCCTCTGTAAGCTTCTTCTCCTCTCCTCCTCTTTCCTTTCTTCTTTTTCCCTTCTCTATGAAGTTTCTTGAACTGCAGGTTTGTCACGGTCACTGTTGGCCGACCGCCGGGGCTCCGTCGACGAGGTCGATCGTCACCACCCGTCCCACAGATCCTCGTGAGCATTCCCTTCTCCTCTTTCCTCCTTTCCTTCTTCTCTATTCTCTTTTCTTTCTTGTTTGCATCTCTTGTATGTTTACTGTTCATTTCTTGGCCGGAATCCGACGATGCCGACGACGTGTCCTGACGTTCCAGCGTGGTACCCCGACCCGTGTGGTTCCAGTGTTCGTCGTTTGGGTTCATTCCGTGAACCGTGCGACCGTCGCGAGTTTCCCCGCCGACGTTTATCGTTCCATTTTCCCGGTTCGCGACCCGTCGAGGCAAATACCCCTTGCTACATGCTAAATAATATTTACATATTCATTAATGACACCCTAAACCTGCTATTTAACTGTAGTATTATAATTCCCATTTTTATGTCAATGTTGTTATATATTATTTATCTTTCAAAATTGGAACCTACCTGTTGAAATTGCCGTAGTGAACCTAATAACCATATTTACAGATTTTAATTTCACCTTCACTAATAACGTAGCCTATGGCACCTTATCTACCATTTTACTTCATTCGAACACTTGTATACATTTAACCTGCTTAAATTGTGATTTCATCCGTGGAACCTATATATACATATAACATTGCATCCATGAAGTCTTCAACCTGTTAACATGATTAAATGGATATAATTGTCTTACTGCATTCTTATAATGTTGAAATCCTCTCTGTGACACAACTAATAATTGTACTGCAAACTGAGTGCATCTGCCTATTGCTTAATTCATTGCTTATATCATGTTGTTGATAACCATGCTTGATTATATAACCGATTGTGAATACACATATGATATCGCTTACTTCTTGACCTGACTTGCTACATACATAGTGCTTGACCCAACATGGTACCGTATACTTCTTGACTTGACCTGATGTACCATGGCCTGACCCGTTACCTGATCTTGTGTCTAATGCCAACAAACCTGACATGTAGTCCTCATGGACCGTTCCTGTTGTCTATCCAAACAAACCTTTTTACCTGATCCTGCGTTGGCATTAGTTTCTTGATTACGGGATACCTGACTTGACTTACACATATAACTTGAGGGTATGGGGAAATCAGTATTGTAACCGAACGTAACTCCAAAGGCCATACCTATTGTTTGTCGTTTTTCTGGGCGTTACGGAATACCTATTGTTTGCCGTTTTTCCGGGCGCTACGGAATACCTATTGTTTGCCGTTTTTCCGGGCGCTACGGAATACCTATTGTTTGCCGTTTTTCCGGGCGTTACGGAATACCTATTGTTTGCCGTCTTTCCGGGCGTTACGGAATAACTACCGACGAGTTACGATGAGGATTACATTATTTGGTTTCAAAGACTTTAGAGCCTGATAGAACAGTTTAGTTTACCCACTGCATACTACCCTGCATTGCTCTGATTTATATTACTGTTACCCCTGTTTTCCATTCATGTTTATATTTGCATTGCCTGCTACACTGTTCATATTATATTTCTTGATGACATGACGCGCTGACGTCTGGGTTTTGCATGGCCCAGATTCTGTACCGCTGTTGCAGTCCGAGCAGGAGTACTTCAGCCGACAGGCTGAGCTGTGAGTGTCAGTAGTAGTTAGTTTTTCTTTCCTGCATTTTTATTCCTGATGTGAGCCCGCACTATGGGACATACATTCCAGTTATTTGTATTGGATATTTCGCTTCCGCATTTATTTATTCTTGAGTCATGATTTATCTTGGATTATGGACATATTTTAGATAGTTTTATTTTGTTCTTGATATCTCTACAGCCGTAATGTGACTGTGGATGGATACTTCCTACCCACAGGTAGCATGGTTGGCTATGTCACGTGCCCATTTTAGCGTACTCTGGGATGCGGGGCGTGACATGGTTCTTTTGGTATCAGAGCCATAGGATAGTCGAGTTGATTCTTTTGTAGTTGGGTATTGTACCCAATACACGAATCAGAATACCCGTGTTTAGGAAACATGTCCTGCCACCTTGACCGTTTTACCATTCTTGAATCACATTCTTCCTGATTATATCTTTTACGATATGCAAACTTCCTTTGCATATCGACTCGAAACCTGATTCCTTGTTATCTCTAGGACTTAGGCGACTTGGGTGGAGTTATGTAATTGTGGCTATGATACCGCGGCATAGTTACAATGCGACACTCTATTTAAGTAACTTGGAGTTCTAGCCTTGATATATATTTCGAATCTATCATCATGCTAATGTTGGGTGTTTTGATTTCAGGAATATGGCAGGTAAGAATTTGAAGACGTACCAAAGGTGTGTGGACGAAGCCGCCATGCTTGGAGTGATAAGAGGAATGCTGGAGAATCAAAAGAGACAGACCGAGTTGATTCAGCAGCAAGCGGAATCATTCCAGGAAGGTTTGTGGACCGTTCAGCAGTCCATGAGCAGTGTTGTGGCCAGACCAGTGGATCGTGTGGGTACCGTGGCGGATTTCAGGAGACTGGGTCCGTCTGTCTTCACTGGCCTGGAGGAGCCTTTGCCAGCGGAACAGTGGCTGGTTGATACGGAGAATTTACTTGTTGCGGCACAGATCCCAGAGGATAAGAAGGTGGATGTGGTACGCATCCAGTTGGTAGACTACGCCCGGGAATGGTGGCTTGTGGAAGAGACCCGCTTGCCCAAGCCGATCAGTTGGGCGGATTTCTGGAAAAGTTTCTTGGAGAAGTTCTTCCCGCGGACTGTACGAGAGGAAATGGAGGAAAAATTCGTCAGTTTGAAGCAGAACGGCGCACCTGTAGATGTGCATGCAGCTGAGTGGACGCGGCTCAGTAGATTCGTTGGACCTTTGGTTGCCAACAATGCTGATAGGGCAAGAAGGTTCATGCGCAGTTTGGATGTGGACATCCAGAGGCAGATTGTCTCCCTGGGTTTGACCACTTTCTCACAAGTACTTACAGCAGCCCGAGAGCAGCAGAGGCTAACTATGAAGACCAGGGGTACATCGCAGCCAGTAGTTACAGCACGGAAGCCAACATTTGCACCAAATCGAGCACATGGACGCAAGGGTATTCCGGTGGACAGGCGTGGCGTTGTACCAATGAAGAGGCCAGTTTTGCCCGAGCATAAGGGAAGAGTGGTGTGCGATTACTGCCAGCGACCGGGTCATTATCGCAAAGATTGTCGTAAGAGGCTTGGACTTTGTCTTATTTGCGGATCAGCGGATCACACCATTGATACTTGCCCGTCGAAGCTACGGTTAAAGGAAGATACTCAGAAGCCACCGCAGAGACAGTTTCAGGAGCAGAAGCTGATAACTCGAGGACCCAATCAAGCTCGAACCTTTACCCTGACGGCTGAAAAGGTTAAAGCTCCAGAGGAAGTCGTTTCAGGTACCCTACTGGATCTTTGTTTTCTCGCATTAGCGTTATTCAATTCTAGTGCATCCCATTATTTTATGTCGTCCAAGTTTACTACTATACACTCGAAGGATTGCACGACCCTGTTTAGTTTTGGGACATACACACTGGGAAGGGAAAATCTTAAATAATAGAAGATATAAGGATTGTTTTGTTGTTGTTGGCGGTCGGGAGTTAATTGCAGATTCCTTGGTGTTTGTTACCGGCAATTGTGAAATAGTCTTGGGAATGGATTTCTCGGCACTTTCCACGCTCACATTAAGCGTAGAGTAAAGAAAGAGAATTTCCAGATTCCCGGACATCCACAGGTTTGTTTTGAGGAAGCAGTTTTGTCAGGCCAGTCGAGTTTGGGGCTAGGCCGACAACTAATGTTCTTCCATCGGCAAGGTTTGTTAAAGAAGAAGCACCAGCTATATTTTGAGAGTTCATGGACGAGTTCGAGGACATCTCGGGATTATCGCCGAAGCGAGACGTGGAGTTCGCAATTGATCTTATTCCTGGTGCAGCGCCAGTATCCAAAGCGTATTACCCAGTGGCACCAGTAGAGTTGGAAGAAGTCAAGAAACAGGTTGCTGAATTGCTTGAAAAGGGTTGGATTCGAAGCAGTAACTCGCCTTGGGGAGCTCCAGTTCTTCTAGTAAAGAAGAAGGATGGCACAAGAAGGATGTGCATCGACTATCGAGAATTAAACCGGGTGACTATTAAGAACAAGTACCCTATCCCTCGCATTGGAGAACTTTTGAGCAGCTTAGTGGCGCGAGGGTATTCTCGAAGCTGGATTTGCGATCCGGATATCATCAGGTTCGAGTGAAAACAGAAGGGATTTGCAAGACGGTGTTCCGAACTCGGTATGGACATTACGAATACCTAGTGATGCCCTTCGGAGTAACGAATGCGCCGGTAGTATTCATGGACTTGATGAACCAAAACTTTTCACCGTTCTTGGATCAGTTTATTGTGGGGATTCATTGACGATATTCTGGTTTACTCGAAGAGTTTGGAAGAGCATGCTGAGCACTTGAAGATCCCACTGCAGACGTTGAGACAGGAGAAGTTGTATGCGAAGATGAGTAAGTGCGAGTTTTTGCTGGAGGAAGTAAAGTTTTTGGGGCATGTTGTGTCTGGCGATGGAATTGCCGTCGATCCAGAAAAGATTGCAGCAGTACGAGATTGGCCGATTCCAAAGAATGTTGCGGAGATAAGAAGTTTTCTTGGACTCGCCGGGTATTACAGAAGATTCGTGGAGAACTTTGCTCGTCTGGCGGAGCCATTAACCAAGCTTACGCGTAAGGAGGCACCTTTTGTATGGACGGACAAATGTGCGTTAGCTTTTGAGACGTTGAAGCAGAAGTTGATAACCGCCCCTATTCTAACCGTGCCAGACAATTCCGGAGGATTGGTGATTCACAGCGACGCAACTGGGAAAGGATTGGGATGTGTTTTGATGCAGCATGGGAAGGCTGTAGCATACGCATCGAGGCAGTTGAAGACCCATGAGAAGAATTATCCAACGCATGACTTGGAGCTTGCGGCAGTGATTTTCGCGTTGAAGATTTGGAGACACTACCTTTTAGGCGAAAGGGTCGAAGTTTTTACTGATCATAAGAGCTTGAAGTATGTGTTCACGCAGAAGGAGCTTAATATAAGGCAACAATGCAGTATGGGTGATTGCTGATCGATTGACCAAGGCAGCTCACTTTAATCCTTTCCGGGTTGGTCAATCAACAGAGACTTTGGCAGAGCGATACATGCAGGAGATTGTAAGATTACATGGAGTACCGGTGAACATCGTGTCCGATCGGGACACTCGGTTCTTATCACACTTTTGGCGGAGTTTACAGGAAAGTTTGGGGACTCGTTGGAAGCTTAGCACAGCTTATCATCCTCAAACTGATGGTCAGTCGGAGAGAACAATCCAAACTCTTGAAGATATGTTGAGAGCATGCATGTTGGACTTCAAGGGGTCTTGGGAGGATCATCTACATTTGGTGGAGCTTTCTTACCACAATAGTTTTCAGGCAACTATCCAGATGGCTCCATTTGAAGCTTTGTATGGCCGTAAATGCCGTTCACCTGGTTGTTGGGATGATGTCGGTGAACGAAGATTATTGGGACCAGATTTGGTTGTGCAGACAGTTGAGAAGGTTAACACTATCAGAAATCATATGAAGGCAGCACAAGACAGACGGAAGAGTTGGGCAGATACGTCAAGAAGACCTCTAGAGTTCGCCGTGGGTGATTTGGTATTCTTGAAGATATCACCAACTAGAGGGGTGATTCGTTTTGGAAGTCGAGGAAAGCTTAGTCCTCGATTCGTTGGACCCTCTGAGATCTTGGAGCGTGTTGGTGAGGTAGCGTATCGTTTGGCGTTACCGCGGTCCTTGGCTAATGTGCACGATGTGTTTCACGTATCTCAACTACGAAAGTATGTTCGAGATGAAACGCACGTATTGGATCATTCGGAGCTAACAGTACGAGAAGACCTGACTTTTGAGGAGCGACCGATTGAAATTGTGGATCGAAGGGAAATGGGTTCTTAATAACAAGGTAATCCCTCTTGTGCTTGTTTCTTGGGATAATCGCTCGCATGGAGAGTCCACTTGGGAACGAGAAGATGAAATCCGGCAGAAGTCTCCTCACCTTTTCTTGTAGTTTTCTATCTTTGTGTTCTTGGAATTTCGAGGACGAAATTCTTTTTGTAGTTGGGTATAATGTAACAACCGAGTCCAGTTCTACTAATTCCAGTTATCATATGTTGATGTGTAGTATTTATTTCATTTATCTTGCTTGATTGTTACTTATTGTAAATTTTACCCCATCAGTTCATTTCTGCATATAACAATTTAAGATATCTAAAATAAAAAAAAAATATTCATCTTGACCTACTTGACACCCCTAACCCTGTTGTAGCGTCCGTGCATCGTGTTCTCGTCCCGTTCGGCGAAACGGATGAGTTTGGACGGCTACATGCACGTACGTGTGTCCGTTTTGGGGGTATGCTTTTTAATCATAGAACACTTCATTTTAAATTTTGGATCCCGCCTAAAATTTTCTTATTTCAATTTCAATTTTTTTGACCTGACCCGGGCACGATTTGGAAATGTTTTACTTTGCGCCAAAATCCCAAATTTTAATAAATTTAAACCATCGTATATCTTATATTTTAAACCATATAATATTTTATAACCTTTTAAATCTTTTATATAAATATTTTTCCTAACAAATGATTCCTTCCCAGCCAATCAATTTCTCTTATCTTTCCCGGGGGCCCCACTATTCCCTTACCTCTCTCTATCTCTCTCCTCTCTCTCTCCACATTTCCATACCTCTCTCTCTCTCCTCTCTCCTCTCTCTCTCACCGTCTCTCTCCTCTCTCTTCCCTCTCTCTCGCGTTCTCTCTCCTCCATATACCTCTCTCTCTCTCATATTTTTAAATCTCTTCCCTCCTCCTCCTTTTTCCAAGCGATAACCCTAAACCCACGCGAACCCTAGCCGCACACCCCGTCGCCGACGCAGCCTCAATGCCGACGCCACTACCACCGACCTCCTCGCCTCCTCAACCTCATCTCACCCATCTCCTTCCTCCTTTCCCCGCGTCCTCGAGCACCTGCACACCCCTGCACCAGCGCCGCGGCCACCTGCACCTCGTGGGATCGCCGCCGGCGATCTCGATCCGCCTCCCCGGCCTCGCACATCCCCTCTGTAAGCTTCTTCTCCTCTCCTCCTCTTTCCTTTCTTCTTTTTCCCTTCTCTGTGAAGTTTCTTGAACTGCAGGTTTGTCGCGGTCACTGTTGGCCGACCGCCGGGGCTCCATCGACGAGGTCGATCGTCACCACCCGTCCCACAGATCCTCGTGAGCATTCCCTTCTCCTCTTTCCTCCTTTCCTTCTTCTCTATTCTCTTTTCTTTCTTGTTTGCATCTCTTGTATGTTTACTATTCATTTCTTGGCCGGAATCCGACGATGCCGACGACGTGTCCCGACGTTCCAGCGTGGTACCCCGACCCGTGTGGTTCCAGTGTTCATCGTTTGGGTTCATTCCGTGAACCGTGCGACCGTCGCGAGTTTCCCCGCCGACGTTTATCGTTCCGTTTTCCCGGTTCGCGACCCGTCGAGGCAAGTACCCCTTGCTACATGCTAAATAATATTTACATATTCATTAATGACACCCTAAACCTGCTATTTAACTGTAGTATTATAATTCCCATTTTTATGTCAATGTTGTTATATATCATTTATCTTTCAAATTTGGAACCTACCTGTTGAAATTGCCGTAGTGAACCTAATAACCATATTTATAGATTTTAATTTCACCTTCACTAATAACGTAGCCTATGGCACCTTATCTACCGTTTTACTTCATTCGAACACTTGTATAAATTTAACCTGCTTAAATTGTGATTTCATCCGTGGAACCTATATATACATATAACATTGCATCCATGAAGTCTTAAACCTGTTAACATGATTAAATGGCTATAATTGTCTTACTGCATTCTTATAATGTTGAAATCCTCTCTGTGACACAACTAATAACTGTACTGCAAACTGAGTGCATCTGCCTATTGCTTAATTCACTGCTTATATCATGTTGTTGATAACCATGCTTGATTATATAACTGATTGTGAATACACATATGATATCGCTTACTTCTTGACCTGACTTGCTACATACATAGTGCTTGACCCAACATGGTACCGTATACTGCTTGACTTGACCTGATGTACCATGACCTAACCCGTTACCTGATCTTGTGTCTAATGCCAACAAACCTGACATGTAGTGCTCATGGACCGTTCCTGTGGTCTATCCAGACAAACCTTTTTACCTGATCCTGCGTTGGCATTAGTTTCTTGATTATGGGATACCTGACTTGACTTACACATATAACTTGAGGGTATGGGGAAATCAGTATTGTAACCGAACGTAACTCCAAAGGCCATACCTATTGTTTGCCGTTTTTCCGGGCGTTACGGAATACCTATTGTTTGCTGTTTTTCCGGGCGCTACGGAATACCTATTGTTTGTCGTTTTTCCGGGCGCTACGGAATACCTATTGTTTGCCGTTTTTCCGGGCGCTACGGAATACCCATTGTTTGCCGTTTTTCCGGGCGTTACGGAATACCTATTGTTTGCCGTCTTTCCGGGCGTTACGGAATAACTACCGACGAGTTACGATGAGGATTACATTATTTGGTTTCAAAGACTTTAGAGCCTGATAGAACAGTTTAGTTTACCCACTGCACACTACCCTGCATTGCTCTGATTTATATTACTGTTACCCCTGTTTTCCATTCATGTTTATATTTGCATTGCCTGCTACACAGTTCATATTATATTACTTGATGACATGACGCGCTGACGTCTGGGTTTTGCATGGCCCAGATTCTGTACCACTATTGCAGTCCGAGCAGAAGTACTTCAGCCGACAGGCTGAGCTGTGAGTGTCAGCAGTAGTTAGTTTTTCTTTCCTGCACTTTTATTCCTGATGTGAGCCCGCACTATGGGACATACATTCCAGTTATTTGTATTGGATCTTTCACTTCCGCATTTATTTATTCTTGACTCATGATTTATCTTGGATTATGGACATGTTTTAGATAGTTTTATTTTGTTCTTGATATCTCTACAGCCGTAATGTGACTGTGGATGGATACTTCCTACCCACAGGTAGCATGGTTGGCTATGTCACGTGCCCATTTTAGCGTACTCTGGGATGCGAGGCGTGACATTTAGTGATCTTGGAAAATTCCAAGTTGAGGTTAGGGTTTGATTTGAATTGAGATGGTGCAATTGAGGTGTAATTTGTGTCTAGAACCCCCCTTTGGTGTAAAAACTTAGATTAAACCAGAACCTAAGCCATGAAACTTGAATTTGAAACTTCCCGTGTCGGTTTTTGTAGTTGTGATGCCTACAGGGAATCTGGAGTGACCTGAGACCTTTACAAGAAAAACTAGCAACTCTATTGACCTAGATTGAGCACTAGAAGACCACCCTGAGAAGACGAGACACCAACTCCTTTCTTTGGCCGAGCAGGCCGGATTTTGGGTGCATGTCGCCGGTTGAATCGCGGGTGATGGTGTTAGGATTGGTTCTGTAGCTCACATACCCTACATGCTATCCCACTGTATTGCTTGTTTAGCCTAATTTCACCTGAGCAAAAATCTGGGACCAGTTTTCTAAGTTTCTGTTTTTATTTATGACTTTTGCATGACTTGAACTTTGGATATTGTGTTTTGTCTCGATCGATTGGCGTTTGTACGTCGATATCGAGGGTTATTTGGTTCTTTTGCTTTTAACCTATGTGTGATTCATGTGCCGTTTTGGTTTTCGTACACGATTCTGTTTACGATATTATGTGTTTATATATGTAGGCACCCTGGACTTTGGATAACAAGGAGGAGCATGGTGACATCGACTTCGGCAATCAAGGATCAAGGTGAGTAGATGTATATCTACGGGGGAAGTCGGGTGGATGGCGTATAACACGCCCGCAGTTTCGTAGTGTAGCATGCGAATATGTTTTATATATAATTATGTGTATTGTGAGACGTGGATAATTAGCAAGAACGGCTTTAGGAGATCATGGGTTAGTTTTAGCGTAATGGACGATAGTGCTTTTAGCTTAGTTTTTTAGTTGCGAAACCCTATAGTAAAGGTTGACACACACACATGCACACACGTGATACGCTTTTGGTGTATATGTTTATATGTATATGTATATGTGTGTGTGTTGATGCGTTGACACACACACACACACATATATATATATACATACACACACATATACGTTTGCAGGGTGATGAGGATGGTATATGATACTTGGAGGTGAGTCGATATGATCGGGCATGATGCCGTGAGATCGGTTATGTGATTTAGGTCGTGATATTATATACGACATGATATTATAGTGGATCGTTAGGCGATGTATTTTTATACACACGAGGATATATGTTTGATGATATTGGTATGTTCTAGACTTTAGAACGGTACCCCTAATTCAGGATATTATGATGATGATACCATATGAATAATGAGCTAAATGTGATATTTGACCCGTACCCCGATTTCCGGGATGCCATACGATGGATTTTACCGTACGAGGTATAAATATGATGATTGATCCGCACTCTTGATTCGAGGATGTCGTATTATATATATTTTACCATACGTGACGCTATTGAGGCAGGATCGCCGACTACTAGATATATCGACTCGGAATTTAGGTGGATTTCTTACCCTTTCAACTAGTTCTTTAGTTGAATCTTTTAGTTGATTAGAAAGAGATTGGACTAGGCTCGAGTCATACTTATTTTCAGAAACTAACGAATCGTGAGTATTTTCAAAAGAAAACCCGAGGGATATTACGGATTTTTCAAAGGACGTAACTTTTCTTTAAAACACCGTGGCCCCTATTTTCTAAAAACCACGATTCGTGCTATTTCAAATGCCAAAACTGTATGACTCGTATATATAAATGTATATTCTTATATATTGCGGTTACTACATCTTTTTCCATATATTCATGTTGTTCTTATCACATTGCATGCTTATACTTGTGATTTCTTTTGTTATTATGAACCCATGTTGTCAGGACAGCAGCACCATTACCGATGATGCGTATGTCTACGAACACTTGCTTGCCGGCTCACACACATCATCATCGGTAAATGCCATGACACGTACACTTTAGAGAATATTACTTCATGGATATAACTTGCTAGCTGATAGTTCCAATATGTTAACTGTGCTAGTTTAGATATTGCATTCTTTACTTAGATACCCATGCATGTACAAATTCATTTGTCATATAACATTATGGGGTTTTATGCCGGTAATTCACGGTTTATTTACTCTCGAGTTTGGGATTTCGGATTTTCCATGAGATTTCTGGATTTGGAGAAACTGCAAGGATTTTGTAAATTCATTTTCATTTCAAAAGATAGATTTTGCGGTTTTCTCGTGATATAATGTGAGAGGTGTCCACCATGAGTTTTCTCGGCTCTTGAGCGGTATCATACATCCGATTCGAGGAGGAGGATGAACCGTCTGTGGGTGCATGGTGGACCCAGTGCGGTATCTCGATGCAAGATGATCGCAGATGATGGCGTTGAGCCCGGCATGGGAGCACTACCGACCGGTTATTTGTGACGCGACGGATATCCGGCGGATACCGACGTAGTCTTGAGTTTTGTTGTTATGGGCCAGCCCGGATTGCCGGAGCCCGAGATATTGAGATTTGGTGTTATGGACCAGTCCGGATTGCCGGAGCCCGAGATATTGAGATTTGATGTTATGGGCCAGTCCGGATTGCCGGAGCCCGAGATATTGCGATATTGAGACATAGATATATCGGGATTCATATTTTGTGTCGATGCTTGACACGGATTCTCTGTTGATTTCATTGATGATACTTCGGTTTTTATACAAAAATCTCACTGAGATAAGAAAACAGTTTTCTCATTCATGATGTATTCTGCTTTCATTCTTAGTGCATCCGTACATCATATATATGACATGTTGCTACCTGAGGCACTGCTATGAGCACTTGATATTACACTTATGTTTAGATATTTCAGGGTTATATTTTATGAGGATATTATCGTATGACTTAGGAGAGATTCATACATGCGATTTCTTCTCGGTGATGTTTTCTACTCACGAGTTGGCAACTCACTCCCGTTGTGCCATAGTTTCTTGCAGGTTTGCTGTACATATTTCCTTGGCGGCTTTGGTGGCACACCACTTCATTCCGGGTGATTGCTTGGATAGGTGGGTTCACTCGCATCGTGACCACCGTTGTACTTTTATTTATATTCAGTTGTATCTAGTAAACTCTATCAACCAGACTTGAATTATTTTGTTAGACTTAGAAGACCAGTTGTATTTTTTTCTTTCGACCTTAGAGTCGCACGTTTGTATTATTACGCTTCTTCTCTGGTTTTCTTGAGGATGTTGGTTTTCTTTCTGAGTTTTGATCCTCACCCTTCGGCGTTGTATATTATATTGCTTGCGTGGTTGTTTCCGCCAATTGGCGAAGAGCTAGCTCCCGCTTGGGGATTCCTTTATTTATTGCTTTTGTATATTCCTGTTTGTACCCATTTGGGGCCAGTATTTACAAAGGAAACTCTGCCGAAATTTTTGGAAAAGACTTGATGCTTTTAAAAATGCTTACTACGACTTTCAAAATGAATTTACATGTTAACTTTTAAATAAGTATTCCTTCACTCTCCTTTTAAATGGTTTAGATTTCTGGGGTTTTGGCTTACTTGAATTAGGTGGGGTCCTATAGACTTCACATGATTCAAGTGCTAGTCGCGTGCCATTTCGGGTCGTGACAGGACGGTTATGCTCGCACGTTCCGAGGAGGAGATCTTCATCGCTGAATGTGATGTCAGTCGTGTGAACCTCTGCTAACTCGTCCTTCATCCTTTCTTCTGTGAGGGAAGCTTGAAATTGATCAGGCTCTTGCAGTCCCTTGATCAAAGAATCTCGCGCCTCTTTGGACAGGAGGAGAGCATCCAATATGCTCAGTTGTGAGGGCATCTTCCTCAGACGTGCTAGGACATTGTAATCCACCTTGTTTTTCCTAGGTGGGTCCTTAGCTGCGAGCTCTTTAACGACTCCATCATCAAAGGTGATTTCCTTAGGGACTTTTTCTTTCCCCTTATCTCTTTTACTCAAACCTTTATTTGTAGGTCTGAGGTTCTTCTCAGGCAGCGTGATGATACGCAGCTGAATGTTCTCGCAGTTCTTGTCTTCCTCTTCTTTTTCAGAGGTGGAGTTCTTGAAGAGAGGGTCGAGGGTCATTTCTTCCTTAGAATCGCTCCCGAAGGTAAGAACTTGGAGCTTTTCTCTTTCCCGACTGGTATCAACCATATGACAATTGCCAGTTATTCTCTCACGTGCACTTGTTGGACTTCTTTGTTGTCGACAAGCTTCGTGTTTCATTCTCTTGAAGTGTTGTTGATGGGCAACGTATACTTGCCACCACTTCTTGAAGGCACTGCATTCCTCGGTGGGGTAGGTAACCCTCTGATGATATAGGCAGTAGTTTGGATGTATATCCTCTCCATCAAGGCACATGACCCCGGGAGTGTTTTCCACGAGAGGGGGCAGCTTCATTCCCATTGACAGGGCTTTGACGAACCGCTTCTCTGCTTTGATCCTGCTCTTGTCTGTAGCAGGTATGTTTTGTCTTGGTTAAAGTACTTTATGACTCATCCTTACCGCAGCTTCTTCATCCTGACGCCGACACTTAGCCTTTTCTTATATGGCTGTTTCGCGTTTTCGGTCAACTTTGCTTTCTCAAAAGGCTTCATTTAACAACCTATCGATTGGGTCTTCTAACAGTTACGGGAATTTTGGCGCCGATCCTACCCCCAGTTCCTCTGCATTGTTTTCTGACGCTGAGGGAGCTTCTTCGCCATTTGACGACAAATGGGAGACCATGTAGCAACTTACTACATAGTCTTTGGTTTCTTCTGATGAGTCATTTCCCTCATCATCATCGCTATCTCCGTTCTCAAGGATATTCTTTAGAAACTCTTTGAGAGTGACTGGGGTCCGCACCTTCTGGTTGTACTCCTCCAACGCGTCGATATACTTTTGCAGGTCCGTGTGCTTGTCGTCATACTCGGCAGGCTGCACAGGCTTCTTGGTCTTCTTCTTTTTCTTCGAAAACTTTGAAGTCTTGACCTGGGGGTTTTGCCCTTTGTCAGCTGTTTTCGGTGCGGAACACGGTTTCAGCATCCCTTCGATGATTTCTGGTTCAAGCGGGCTCGTCCACCTGATTGTCGGACATGCCTGGAGATCCTTCAGCATTCTTTTAGTTTTAGCTGAAAGGACAACTTCCCATGGAGCTTCTTCCATGAGCGAGCATGATGCCCCCGGCATGTCAACCTTCTTGGGAGCATGCTTCTGTGGTGAGTTGACCTTTCAGTTCTCCGATAATTCAATCTTCCCTTGTTGGTATTGATCCTTGACCCAGTTTTTGAAGACATAGCAATCCTCAATTGGGTGGCTCACCATCCTGTGATAGGAGCAATAGTTGGGGTTGTTGACGTCGCCAGGTTGAGATGGACGTCGTGGGTTCGGCAACGTGATGAGTTTGTTGTGCACCGCTAGCTCGAACAGTCTCCTCGTCTTATCACGGGGAAACGAGTAAGCACGTCCTAGCCTTTCTTCCAAGGATATACACGGACGCATGTTGTTTTGGCGAGTAACTAGCTTCGGGTCACTCGGCTGTTGTTGAGTGTTGGCGACGAAGGCCGCTTTCCCTTTACCTTTGGCATTTCGAGGGTCCATTTTTGAGGAGGAAGGCCCATGGCCCATCTGGTCAATTTAGGCCAATTTGTCAATCAGAGCCTGGAAGGTGGTCGGCTTGAAGAACGTCATGAACTGGGACACCGTTGTTTGAGGATCTAGTGTCCCGATGGACATACCCATGGCAGGAGATTCTTCGATGCGTTGTTCGCACTTCGATTATAGGTTCCGCCACCGGATCGCGTATTGGACCCAGATTTCTCCTGACTTCACCCTGGCATTGATTAATGCTGTGATCGGGGTGCGCTCGCTTGCGCTGGTGAACTGCTATGTGAATAGCAATTCCATTTCTGTGAATGTTTTGATGGAGTCATTTGGGAGCTCCGAGTACCATTCGAATGCTGTTTCCGACAGGCTGCCAACGAACTGGCAAAGCAGCAATTTGTTTTTGCCTCCAGTATTGCCGCAAAAAGCTCTGAATTGAGCAACGTGCTGATGAGGATTGCCTGTCCCTTTGTACACATGAAACTTGGGGATCGTATATCCCGACGGGTACTTGATTTGATCGTACCAGCCTGGGTACGGTCGCCCGGTTCTGACGACTTGGCCAGCCGCTTCGTTAGCTTAATGAGCTCGTATATGTTGAGCTATGTAATCGTCAAGGGCGGCTTTGGAGATCTTGCCCTCCCTGGCCACTGATAGAGCCGGAAGAGGGTTCGATGTTCCCCTCTGTCGTCCTCGATGATTATCGGTGGATCTTCGGCTGGAGGTTCTGGCTGAATCATCATTCCAACCATGTCCTAGAACAGAAGTGTCATCTGCTTTATATTAGCAGTTTGTTCCGCGCACTCCTTGTTTTTTCTTTCTAGCACCCTTCGCAGGAACTCTGTATCGGTTTCCTGCTCTTGGCGTTGTTCACTTACTGATTCCGGAATTTCTTTCTATCCGGTGAGTGCTGCCATTTTCGTCAGCATCTCATAGAGCTTTTGTTGTTGCTCTTGAGCTTTTGTCAACGACCGAGTTTTCGGCCGATGACCCACGGAAGCACGGATTTCCACTTTTCCGGAAGCCATGTAAACTATGTGCACGATCATGCCCCCAAACTCAGGGCGTTTGGGTCCATCACCTTTGGAATTTGCGGCCGGTGGTGGGATTTTCTCCAGCCTCGTCCTTTTGTGGGAGGTTGAAGTTGAAGGAGCCATTGTAACAGGCGCCTGTGTAGAAGATGTCCCTCGCTGTATAACGGAGGGATAGCCTTTCTCCTGCCGAACCTTCATTTTCTTCAATCGGCGAGATTAGTCATTGTCAATTACAGAATCTTGGACTTTCCATCAGACCCTGTGAATTTGGGAAGAGAGCCACTGAGGGGGCTGCTCCGGCTTTGCCTGCGTTGTGTTTTCAGCAGATGGGGGAGATATCTTCAGCACCGCGGTTGGGGAGATTTTGCGTACCCTCCTTAGCGGTTCAAAACTGTTCCCAGTTAGAACAGTAGCGTCAACTTCAACCATTGGAGCTGGTGAAGTAAGTCCAGAGGGGGAGTTGCCCCCAGCTCTTCTCAACAGGCGCCAGTGGCGACGTCGAGCATGTCTTGCAGACGGGACCACTTCAGTTGTGGAAGCAGCTCTGTCATGCATGTTCCCACCAAAATTTTGGCTCAAAACTTGCTCCCTTATAAAATAATTAAAATAAAATAAAAATAAAAATAAAGGGAAAGCTCCATATGCAAAGCATGTAGGTACTGCCTTGGATAGAATTAAATCCTATGATGGCGCCTCACGTGCTCCTCATGCGGGCGCTAATGTGCAAAGCATAAAACGAAATCTATTAAATAAGAGTTAAAAACTCTAAGGCGGTGCCTCACGTACCTTGCACGAGGGCGCCCGTGCCGAGACTTAAAAACTCTGAGGCAGCGCCTGTTCAGTTGAAAATATTGCAATCTTTAACATAACAATTTTATCACTTTTCTAATCATCTAAGGGTGTTTGTTATAAATATAACATGTATTACAAGTTCGTCTGGAAAATATCAATTCCCACGTATTATACATTATAATCAACATTTTAGAAGGAAATTGTGTGTTTATTATTTCACGCATGATATTGTATATCTCAACATTCTTCATTGAGATTGTGTGCAGAAACTTATCTCAGGACAGATATCGGAATCGCAAATTCGCCGACAAAATACAAGAAATCAAAGAGTTAAAATCTGGCAGAGATTCAGAAGAGATAAAAAGATTCCAGATGTCAAATATAAACCTGTAGACCAACGCCAGAAGACACAAGAAGAATGAGGCAGTGATCTTACCAAACGGCCGTGGATCTGCGGCCGAGTCAGGCCGATCCGCCGTGGATCCGCGGCCGAGTTGGGGGCTCCGGTGACGATATTTCTCCAGAAGCTTCATTCCAACTCCCTAGCTTGTTGATGACGCTCCATTGTAACAACTTTGTTCTGGAAACTTCCCTACAATAGTCTAGCTTCTTGATGAAGCTTGAGAATTACCTTATTCTAGAAGTTTCTCTACAACTACCTAGCTTCTTGGGGAAGGTTGACCTAGCTTCTAGTGGAAGAATGGTGAAGGGCTATAAAAAGGGACCTAAGCCTACATTAATGAAGTTGTTGAGTTGTTGAATTTTAGTAGACTTTTAGTACACAATCCAAAACCTAATCAAGATCCAATTCCAAATCAAGATCCAAAATCAAGAATCGTTAAGAACAACATCGAGTGACGAAATTCAAGATCCTTTACGCGAAGCCGATCGTCATCAAGAGCACGAGATTCTCGACAGGTCTAAGTCTCACGGAGATCGAGCAAAGCGAAATTCGACGGAATAGTTACCTCTTTAAGGGAGCGATCGAGAGCAATTCTTGTAATCTCGGATTAAAGGAAAGTGTAATTAGAAGTTGATTAATAAAGGTGATCATTTGTTAATTCTCTCTTTCTTTAAATTCTCACATTATGAAATACCTAATTGTTGATTCTTCTATTTTCATGATGCGCAAGTAAATCTCCGCTTGCTAAGGATTCGAAGGAATTTAGTAGATCAAATGGTAATGAAATCTTATACGCATCTTAAGTCTTATAAGAATTATGAACTCTAGGAAAAAGAATCGTCAATGAACAAATTTGGAACGAGATCACCGTTCTTGATAATTTCGTTGTAACTTGGGATTAAATGATTGATGATTTTCTTTGCTAAAGGCTAGAATTGAATGGTGATCAATGAAAAGACAAGAGATAGTGAAGGAGAAACCCTAGTTTCTTCAATAGATCCATAATCTTCATTCATCACCATCGTTCTAGCTATAATTCATCAATAGATAAGATGAGTCAATTTTAGTATTCATCATTGCTACTAATTCCTATTGAATCCTACAAGCTATTCTTCAATTTTCTTGATAACAAAATCTTAAACATTTTCTTGAATTTTCTTTCTTGGAAATGATTTCTTAAATTTCTTGAAATGATAACTTCAATCAAATCTTAAAACAATTTGTTGATTTTCTTTATATTTCTTTCGACTCAACTAAAGCAAAAATGAATAAATACACGAATCTCAGTGGACGACCCGTAATCATTAACGAACTACAACAACACCGTTATTGATTGCGGCTATAAATTCTTTGATTGTCATCATACTTTTCAACACAACAAAATCTAACCAATCAAATAGCACCGTTGCCGGGGATGCGTACGTAATTTGTTCGTTCTTGCTATTTAAGTTGAAACATTATTATTCCATCAAATTTTAAATTAAAATCGCATCATGTGCTTAACGATTAGGGTTTGAATTCTTGCAAGGGAATCGGGCATCACTGTAGCAGAGAGATTAAGATTCAGAGACATCCTAAAGACTCCAGAGGAGCAAAGGAAGCTCCAGTAAAAAGGAAATCACCTAACTCCTCCATTCCACCGCGGAACCACGACGGATTCAGGATATTTGCGGCGGATCCGCCGTTGTTTTGGTGATTCATTTCTTCAATTTTCTCCGGTATATTCTATACTTTCTTATCTCTCCTCTGATCTTGTCCAATAACTTTTCTACAGGATTCTTTGCAAAAATTCGCCGCGCTTACAAAAATCTTGTTGCGTGTTTTGATATTTGTTGTTTGTGCATTTTGTAATACGGAAATTAAGGGGCAAAGACCAAATTCAGATTAGGTGGGGATTTCATTACCCTTCCTACGTCCCAAAAATCACAAAACGAGCATTTGCATCACCCTTATTAACTAAAAAATATCTAGACAAGACTCTAAAGACCGTCGCGCTCAATTAGGACAGAAGAAGGTCGTGGGTAATCTATTGCTTATCCGCATTTCTTTTTTGGTGTCTAAGGCAAGTGGTTACTTAATTAGGCCCGCTACTTACGTAGCGGATACCTCCCACTTACCTGGCACTTACCTGGCCACAGGAGAGATAAAGAGGTAGTAGATGATTTATCCTGCGATTTGTCTTCTGGAAGTCTAGGAGCGGTCTAGTGACTTGACCTAGATGACCGTAGATCTAGGGTTGATTGTGCATTTTTTGTGTGATTTTTCAAAAAAAAACCAAAAACTAAAACAAACCACTTTCTCTGCCACTTGTGCTACAACCGTTTAGCACATGCTAGGATGGACACGGGATTCTATTGCCCGTCTTGTCCGCGTTTCTTTTATCGACCCCAAAGTCGGTAATTCTTCGCCTTCTTTCCCACCGCCCACATCATCAACCGAGATGGACGGATTTCCATCAAATTTTCACAACACCACTTTGCCACCAACCGCAGGTGCGCAGAATCCACCATGCATCTCTCTCCAAGAGAGATGTTATCCTATTCGTGGTCCCTTTCCCACTTGTCTTTCTATTCCACCAGCCAATGGGGATAATTTCAAAATCAAACCTCAATTCATCAAACTGTTGCCAAAATTTCACGGGCTTGAATCCGAAGACGCATACGTTTTTATGAATAAATTTGAAAACGTATGTGCTATGATGGACACTTCACAACTTTCTGTGGATGCTATGCGTTTACGTCTTCTCCCTTTCACTTTGTGCGATTTAGCCGAGAAGTGGCTATATAACACACCCGCACATTCTATTTCAAAATGGGATGAATTCGTTATAGCATTCCTTATGAAATTTTATCCCAATCATAAGACAGCCCGCGTTCGAAGCGAGATCTACCAATTTACCCAACTTCCCAATGAACCATTTTGGAAATGTTTTGAACGATTTAAGGAACTGCTTATCCAATGTCCTCATCACGGAATCAGTAGATGGGATTTTTGCCGCATTATATATGAGGGCGTTACTCATTCGATAAAGCAGACACTTGAAATCATGTGTCAAGGCAAGTTCATGACTAAAGACGATGATGAAGCTTGGAAATTCTTGGAAGATTTTGCTGGAAACACTATGCAATAGGAAAGCGTTAGACCACCATCGTCTAGGGAAGGTAACCATCATCTCGATATTTCCATCGCATTGAGAGCCGAAATGGCTGCGATACAAAGGAAACTCGATGCTATAGAATACAAATTCTCTTCAGCCGCCCTAAACCAATTCACGTTCCCCAAAACCGTGTGTGGTTGCTGTTCCAACCTATTATATTTGACAGAAGAATGTCCTTTGAATGTACCGTTTCAAGGTCAAGAGCACACTCATGCAACTTTTCAGCAGCAACCTAGAAACGATCCTTATTCGTCCACTTATAATCAGGGTTGGAGGAATCACCCTAATTTTTCTTGGAACCAACACCAAAATCAAAAGCAGTTCCAAAGCAATTATCAAAGACTTCCTCCACATCAACAGCAACCACCACAACTGAGTCAGCACCCCTTTCAACCACAACCTTTACAAAACCCGGCCAACAACTTTGATCCTTCTTCTGCCGGTACCGATAAACCCTCTGCACTCGACATGTTCATTAAACATTCCATGCAAACGAATGATATTTTAACGTCTTCTATCCAAACATTACTTCAAAACACTGTCTCCCACGGTGAGAGTATTAAATCGATAGAAGCACAAATTGCACAGTTGAATGCCGCGATGAGTGCTACGGAGAAAGGGAAACTTCCATCTCAACCCTTACCGAATCCAGGGTACTCATGGTATAATGTGAATGCACTTACCACGTTGAGATCTGGAAGAGTGCTGAATAACCAAGTCGGTGAACAGGTTGATACTGATATTGATATTGAGGAATCAATAAATGTTACCACGGCTTCTTCTTCTTCTTATCCTATTCCGTCGAATCTACCTTCTTCTTCCGAGCCTATTCTCTGTTTTCCCCTAGGCTCGAACCCTCCACCCACTTCATCCTTTCCACCCCCACAAACTTCTCCACATATGTTGGACCCAACCCTTATTGGTAAAACTCCATTTCCAAACAGATTGAGGGCCAACAAACCTAATGCACAAATGGAGAAGATTGTGGATATGTTTAAGCAGGTTAACGTAAACATCCCTCTCCTAGATGCGATTCAACAAGTTCCGGCTTATGCGAAAATACTTAAGAACTTGTGCACTAGGAAGAGAAAAACTCAAGTACCGAAAAAAATGTTCATGACGAGTAATGTAAGCACAGTATTTACCCAGCAAGTACCCAAGAAACGTAAGGACCCAGGGTGTCCTACAATATCCATTTCTATTAGGGGTAAAAATATCAATCGTGTTATACTCGATTTATGTGCTAATATTAACCTGCTTCAATATTCTGTGTATGAGCAATTGGGTATCGGAGAATTAAAACCATCGCAATGCACTTTACAGATGGCAGATCGATCTATCACCCAACCAAGGGGTATGTTAGAGGATGTGTTGATAAAAGTCGGGAAGTTTATCTTCCCTGTGGACTTTATTGTTTTAGATACACAACCTGTAGCGAACCCACAAAAACAAATTCCGGTGATTCTAGGTCGACCTTTTCTTGCGACTTCCAACGTTGTAATCAATTGTCGAAACGGTTCTATGACCCTATCCTTCGGGAATAGGTCAATTGAACTTAACATTTACAAGTTGGGAAGTGAACCCTCTGAACTCTATGCTCATGTATGTTCTGTCGACATGATGGATGATGACAGCAGTGAATCTGAACAGCTTCACGATACTGATCTAGACTCCTTTTGTACGTTGTAGCTTGACCCCACTATGTCTTATACACATACGGACCCTTTTATCGATCTGTCTGGGCCAACATCTAACGCTTATTCTGAACCTTTCATAGAGTCTGAGTATCATCCCGTTCTTTCTGATGACATTATTCTTCGGGATATCGTTGAAAGCTTCGCTGATGAACTCGCATTCTTAGCTGACACGGATTTTACGATTAAACAACCTCCACCTAAAGAAGTTGAACCACCACCCCTTCTTCTTGACAATCATGAGAATGCGAGTAATCCATCATCACAATCATTGTGTCGTCTCTCCAAATCGAGACGCAAATCCATTTCATACCACCTCTTGTTTCTTCCCCACTTCTTCTTGGCTCTACATAACATGTTCTTCCACCAACCGGTGCATTACATTGATAAAATCTTTGAATGATTCATATTAACTTTTGGTCTTTGCAAAGCTTAGCATTGACCAATAACTTTACCCCCTCTTAAAATGCTTAATATTGTTTAACTCAAGTTTGGGGGGTATATATTTTTTTTTGGCACTTGAAAATAAAATTTGCACACAAAATTGTGAGCCAAAAATAAGTTTGGGGGAGGATTTTTACGTTCATTTATTCTTATCCCCGTTAATAACTTTTCCTCCCAAGGCTACAGGTTTTTGAGATTTAAAAGAGACAACGGTGAGGACACTGTTGTAAATAGGTTTGGGAGAGGTTTGTGCTTATTTACGCATCACTTTGCATTACACTTTGCATAAGTACAAAATTTTCAAAAATTTTCTTTTATAATGAAAGATTAGAAAGTGAAAAATTACATTTAAAAGATTGGAAAAGTTTAAGAAAACCAAGAAAGTTAGATGTTTTCTTAAACGAAACTAGTAATAAGTAGTTATGAGCCGTTGTCCCAAGGGTTAGTAAGATGAAGGAAGTCACTAATCTGAGGATAAAAATAAGTCTGAAAAATGGTTTCTATTATGGAAACCAAATATTTGAACGTTGATACTCTACTATACGCACTTACACACGTCTTGAAACTCGGGATAGTAGAGGATACCTTGAAATGCTCTTGTCTAAAATCCAAAATACGAAGAAAATAAAAATGAAAAATGAAAGTATAAAATGGTGAAGAAAAATGAACACTGGTTTTGTAATCACCAAGGCAGCATAAAAAAAATATAGCGAGGGCGCTTCATCACCTAGTGCCTTAGACCAACTGGTTTGGGAGTCACTGCTAAGCCTTGGGTGTTGCAAGACGAGAAAATTGCTAATTACGCCTAATATGTGAGCACATTTAGTAATCGGTCGGTTAGTACCTCAAGAAGTATCAACGGTCGCATGAAGAATGTGTGAGAAATTCCATCTAAAATATTCACCGACTAAAAAGTACTGAGGTAGATTGACAAGAGTATGATAGCTTGAATTGAATTCTCTGAGTGTAGGGATGTCTTTTACACACACGTAGGGGTATATGATTGGTTTTTGGAAGAAAGGTAGGGATGAAGAATAAAGGCGATGTTTTATTGAGGGATGATGTGATTTCTAACATTTTTTCATGACTATTAAGATAAGGCTCATGAAAACCGAAAAGCTAGTATAGTTGGAAACTCTTACTTTCAAGTTTTTTCTTTTATAATTCTTATCTTTATATGTAACTTTCACAGTCTTCCTTTTATTATAGGATTTTGTGGGTGCAATCCACTGAAAACCCTCAGGAGACAATACTCCTCCCACTAGGGACACCTAAAGGTTTAAAGGCTTGTTGCACGTGCTCAGTGCAATCGTGTTTGCCTAAGAAAGTGTGCTAGTTATTTTTTCTTTTTCTTTCTATTTTCTCCTTCACCTGAATAAAAGAAGTTTGCTCGAGACGATCAAAATCAAGTTTGGGGGAATTTGTTCAGTCGAAAATACTGCAATCTTTAACATAACAATTTCCTTACTTTTCTAATCATCTAAGGGTGTTTGTTATAAATATAACACGTATTACAAGTTCGTCTGGAAAATATCAATTACCACATGTTATACATTATAATCAACATTTTAGAAGGAAATTGTGTGTTTATTATTTCACGCATGATATTGTATATCTCAACATTCTTCATTGAGATTATGTGCAGAAACTTATCTCAGGACATATATCGGAATCGCAAATTCGCCGACAAAATACAGGAAATCAAAGAGTTAAAATCTGGCAGAGATTCAGAAGAGATAAAAAGATTCCAGATGTCAAATATAAACCCATAGACCAACACCAGAAGACACAAGAAGAATGAGGCAGTGATCTTACCAAACGGTCGCGGATCCGCGGCCGAGTCGGGGGCTCCGGTGACGATACTTCTCCAGAAGTTTCATTCCAACTCCCTAGCTTGTTGAAAACGCTCCATTGTAATAACTTTGTTCTGGAAACTTCTCTACAACAGCCTAGCTTCTTGAGGAAGCTTGAGAATTACCTTATTCTAGAAGTTTCCCTACAACTACCTAGCTTCTTGGGGAAAATTGACCTAGCTTCTAGTGGAAGATTGATGAAGAGCTATAAAAAGGGACCTAAGCCTACATTAATGAGGTTGTTGAGTTGTTGAATTTTAGTAGACATTTAGTACACAATCCAAAACCTAATCAAGATCCAATTCCAAATCAAGATCCAAAATCAAGAATCGTTGAGAACAACATCGAGTGACGACATTCAAGATCCTTTACGTGAAACCGATCGTCATCAAGAGCACGAGATCCTCGACAAGTCCAAGTCTCACGGAGATCGAGCAAAGCGAAATTCGACGGAAAAGTTACCTCTTTAAAGGAGCGATCGAGAGCAATTTAATCTCGGATTGAAGGAAAGTGTAATTAGAAGTTGATTAATAAAGGTGATCATTTGTTAATTCTCTCTTTCTTTAAATTCTCACATTATGAAATACCTAATTGTTGATTCTTCTATTTTCATGATGCGCGAGTAAATCTCCGCTTTCTAAGAATTCGAAGAAATTTAGTAGATCAAATGGTGATGAAATCCTATACGCATCTTAAGTCTTATGAGAATTATGAACTCTAGGAAAAAGAACCGTCAATGACCAAATTTGGAACGAGATCACCGTTCTTGATAATTTCGTTGCAACTTGGGATTAAATGATTGATGATTTTCTTTGCTAAAGGCTAGAATTGAATGGTGATCAATGAAAAGACAAGGGATAGTGAAGGAGAAACCCTAGTTTCTTCAATAGATCCCTAATCTTCATTCATCACCACCGTTCTAGCTATAATTCATCAATAGATAAGATGAGTAAATTTTAGTATTCATCATTGTTACTAATTCCTATCAAATCCTACAAGCTATTCTTCAATTTTCTTGATAACTAAATCTTGAACATTTCTTGAATTTTCTTTCTTAGAAATGATTTCTTAAATTTCTTGAAATGATAACTTCAATCAAATCTTAAAAAAATTTGTTGATTTTCTTTATATTTCTTTCGACTCAACTAAAGCAAAATCGAATAAATACACGAATCTCAGTGGACGACCCGTACTCATTAACGAACTACAACAACACCGTTATTGATTGCGGTTATAAATACTTTGATTGTCATCATACTTTTCAACACATCAAAATCTAACCAATCAGCGCCTCACGTGCCTTGCACGAGGACGCCAGTGCCGAGAGTTAAAAACTCTTAGACAGCGCCTCACGTGCCTTGCACGAGGACACCAGTGCCAAGAGTTAAAAACTCTGAGGCAGCGTCTCACGTGCCCCGCACGAGGGCGCCGGTGCCAGAATAAAAAGTTCTCTGCCGTTAGATCAAATATCCAACGGAGATGATAAATCATCAAAATACAGAATTAAATTCTGTTGAGGAAATATTCCTCAAATCTTTCTGAACGAGAAAGATTTCTCTCTATAAAACAGAGCACCGTTGGATTAAAAATCCAATGGTGATTAAAAAAATCACCAAGCTATAGAATAAGCTCTGTAGGGGAAAATATTTTCCCCAGTCTTTCTAAACAAGAAAGATTACGCTCTGTAAAACAGAGCACCGTTGGATTAAAGATCCAATGGTGACTAAAAATTACCAAGCTACAGAATAAGCTCTGTATGGAAAATATTTTCCCAATCTTGTTTAAAACAAGAAAAATATCTTCTGTAAAACAGAAGTCCTTGAATTAAAGATCCAATGATGGATAAAATCCCCAAATCAATTAAGGATCTCTCAATGAAAGATTTCTTTAACTAAATCAACAAACTTGCCTCCACTATATAAAGGCCCCAAGAGTTCAAGTCTTGTACAGAGGGACCCCTCCCCAAAAAAAAACTTCAAGTTCAAAAAGAAGAGCAAGCAAAAAAGAAAGCTTTAAGAGAGAAGAAGGAAGAAGAACTTTCTTCAAGGTAAATAAAGATAATCGAGATCATAGTATCTCATCTGCATATCCAAGGGTTTAATCCTCATAAAGAACATAGTTCTTTCCCCTGGATCCGAGAACCATGAGACAAGTCTCCCACAAATGAGAATTTAATTCTCGTGGGGACGAATTTGTTCTTGGGGATCGAAGATCCAGGGGAGAACAGAAAATTGAACATCTTCAGAAAAACGCACAAAGAAAGAAAAAGCGCCAAGCGCCTCACGTGCCCCTCACGTGGGCGCTGCTCAAATAGAGAGTGCTTAGCATTCCATGGTTGGAGTTCAGCGCCAAGCGCCTCATGTGCCCCTCACGTGGGCACTGCTCAAATAAAGAGTGCCTAGCATTCAATGGTTGGAGTTCAGCGCCAAGCGCCTCACGTGTCCCTCACGTGGGCGCTGTTCAATAAAGAGTGCTTAGCACTCAATGGTTGGCGCTCAGCGCCAAGTGCCTCATGTGTCCCTCACATGGGCGCCGCTCAATAAGGAGTGCCTAGCACTCAGTGGTTGGCGCTCAGCGCCAAGCGCCTCACGTGTTCCACACGTGGGCGCCATAAAGAGTGTTTAACACTCCATAAAAAACAAAAAAGAGAGGATAAAGTAAAGGGTGAGCATCAGAGCCCATATGAATGCTCAGCACTGTTTGCACAGAAAAGGGACTGAGCCCAAATAAGTGTTTAACACTTTATTCAAAGACTGAGTGGGCTGAGTCCAAGTTGACCAAAAGTACCTAATTCAGATCAACTGAGCCCATGTGCTCACCATTTTTCCAAATTGGTCTTAAGTCCAAACACGACTATTGATCTTCCAACGGACATTGGTTCAAGGGTACATCTCCTCACACCTCTGATAAATGTCGTTGTAATTCTTTAGCGTCTTCAGAGAGGTGGTGGGTCCCGATAACCAACAACTCTTTAGTGTACTCTCAAATGGACGGGCACATCCCAATACGGACCGCAACGTCCTTAAACTAGCTATGGACCGTAACGTCCTTAAACTACAATGGAACGCAACGTCCTTAAACTACAATGAACCGCAACGTCCTTAAACTAACACAATAGAGCCCAAATGCTCTTTTGTTGGGCCTGAACGATCCCAAAATCCTGTTAAGTAGATCTTAGCTTAAAATTAGACTGATGTATCCTCAACAAAAATTTAAGTTGAACTCAGTCTCAAACAAGATTAATGTCCCTTAAATCAACCCAAATCCAAATCTAAGAATATACAGATTTGGAATAATCCACGCCCTACGGGAGACAACATAAATTAGTCTCCGTATACAATCCACGGGCAACCAAAAATAAAACAAATACACACGACACGAAGTGACCTTCTGGAGCAGGAGAAAATGGTTACCGCTACGCGGTAATGTAATTAACTGCAGGGGCTTGCGCCTGCAAGGAAGAGCGTCCCCACAATAAAAAACCCCTCGCAAAAGAGGGGGAATCTGACGAAGTCTGCTACAACAGCCGCATCCGTCCAAACCTCCGACACACGGTGCCATAAATCAGCTTGGCATTTTCGGAGAGGTGGACGGATAAAACCAAATAGCATCTGCCCCCAAATTTAGGCAAGACGTCTGTCTTCCCGGTTTTCGGCAGTAAACAGATTCTGGCACGCCCGGTGGGACCTTTCCTCTTTCCACTCCACACTTCGTGTGTCGTGTTCACAAATGAATCGCGGTTTAATATGGTTGCCTCTAGATTCGAGGTACTAAGATTTGGTGTCTTGCTCCGTGCAGAAGAGAAGATGACATCGATGGATTCCAACTGCACCAATTGCAACAGCAACTCCCACTCCGTCCCTGCTGGAGGAGTGACTTATGGGCCCCAAGCGGCCTTTATCTTCGCAATGCCAGTGGAACAGGTGACTCAGGCCACCACTGAACTGTTCTTCGGAACCATGCTCCCGCCAATGAGCTTCAATGCTTCAATGCCATCACAAGAAGC
The DNA here is from genome assembly GCA_030015575.1 of Agapanthus africanus. Lineage (NCBI taxonomy): Eukaryota > Viridiplantae > Streptophyta > Magnoliopsida > Asparagales > Amaryllidaceae > Agapanthus > Agapanthus africanus. The sequence continues at coordinate 24,083,815 of JASDDO010000016.1, forward strand.
CCCAAAGAAGTCGGTTTTTTATCGGCTCGCAACCACCATGGCCCCTCTCAATGGGCCATCCAAGTCTGCCACCTCAGTCTTCAATAGGCTGAGCCAAAACTCTACTGGGCCCGTAAAGAGACCCGCAATACCTAAAGAGGTTATCCCGAAGCGGATAACTATTCCAGCTCCGGTAAACGAAGTCATCAAAGGGGATTCTCCTGCTAAGGGATCGGTCTTAGCAAGACTGGTCATTCCAACTCCTGCTACTGGTGAGGTCATTATAAGTGCTTCCCCTATTCGAAAGTCAGTCTTCGACAGGTTAGACGTTCCCTCTCAACGGACGTCAGTCTTCGACAGGTTGACACCAAAAGCAGCCTCTCATCAAAGCAAGGGGCATAACAAGGTCGCTTTTACAACTGAGGTGATCCCATCCGCAAGACATGCTCGACGTCACCACTGGCGCCGAGTGAGAAAAGCTGGGGGCGGTTCCCCCTCTGGACTTACCCCACCAGCTCCAATGGTGGAAATTGACGCTTCTGTTCCAACTAGGAACAACTTCGAGCTGCTCAAGAGGGTGTGCAAGAACTCTCCAACCGCTATCTTGAAGAAGTCTCCTCCGCCTGTCGAAAATACAACCCAGGTGAAGCCGGAACAGCCTCCTCAGCGGTTGTCCTCCAAGATCCACAGAGTTTGGCGGAAAGTCCAAGACTCTGTAATTAACAAAGAATACTCTCTCCGACTGAAGAAAACAAAGGCTCGGCAAGGGGAGGACCATCCTGCCGTCATGCCATGGAAAGTATCGTCTACACGGGTACTCGCTGCAACGGCTCCCTCAACTTCGGCCTCCCACAAAAAGAGAAGGCCAGAGATTCAACCACCACCGGCGAAAAATTCTAAGCGTGGTGGATCCAAACGCCCCAAGTCTGGGGGGATGGTAGTGCACACGGTGTACATGGCTTCCAGCAAAGAGGAAAGTCGTACTTCCGCGGGTCATCTACCACTTACACGGTCTATGACAAAGGCTTAGGAGCAACAACAAAAGCTCTAGGAGATGTTGACAAGGATGGCCGCACTTACTGGGCAAAAAGAAAGCCCGGAAGTATCGTCGGAACAACGCCAGGAGCAGGACACCGACACCGAATTCCTACGGAGGATCCTTGAAAAGAAAGACAAAGAGGCCGTGGAACAAGCGGCTAATATAAAACAAATAGCGCTTCTTTTCCAAGACATGGTGGGATGATGATCCAACCGGATCCTCCGGCCAAAAACCCTCCAATAATCATTGAAGACGACAGAGGGGAGACATCAAACCCTCCTCTGGGTTTATCAGCAGTTAGGGAGGAGACGATCTCCAAAGCTACCCTTGATGACTGCATACCTCAATAAATACGAGCTCATCAAGCGAACGAAGCGGCAGGATAAGTCGTCAGAACTGGGCGACCTTATCCAGGATGGTACGACCAAATTAAGTACCCGCCAGGATATACGATCCCCAAATTCCATGTGTATAAAGGGACGGGCAATCCGCATCAGCACGTTGCTCAATTCAGAGCTTTGTACGGTAAGACTGGGGGCGATGACAAACTGTTGCTTCGCCAGTTTGTTGGCAGCTTGTCGGAGACGGCATTTGAATGGTATTCCGAGCTCCCAAATGACTCTGTCAAGACATTTACGGAGATGAAACTACTGTCACACAGCGGTTCGCAAGCGCAAGCGAACGCACCCCAATCACGGCATTAATCAACGCCAGAGTGAAACCGGGAGAGACTTGGGTTCAATACGCAATTCGGTGGCATAACCTATGGTCAAAGTGTAAACAACGCATAGAAGAAGCTCCTGCTGTGGGCATGTTCGTGGGGACCCTTGATCCTCAGGCAACTATATCCTAGTTTATGATGTTCTTCAAGATGACCACCTTTCAGGCCTTGATTGAAAAACTGGCCCAAATGGATCAGATGGGCCATAGGCCGTCCTCTTCAAAGACAGATCTTCGGAATGAAAAAGGAAAAGGAAAAGCGACCTTCGTCGCCAACGCTCAACAACAACCGAGTGACCCGAAACCGGTTGTTCGCAAAAGCAACAAACCAAGATCCTTTGAAGAAAAGTTGAGACGTATTTACTCGTTCCCTCGGGATAAAATGAGGAGATTATTCGAACTGGAGGTGCGCAACAGGCTCATCACTCTGCCGGATCTGAGACTCCCACTGCAATCGGGCGACGTCAACCATCCCAATTACTATCCCTACCACCGAATAGTGGGCCACCCAATCGAAGATTGCTATGTCTTTAAAAACTGGGTCGAAGACCAGTACCAACAGGGCAAGTTCGCGCGTCCGAAAACTGGAAGGTAAACCCGCCGCAGCAGCACGCTCCTAAAAAGGTGGATATGCCGGGGGCATCATTCTCATTTGTAGAAGAAGCTCCATAAGAAGTGTTCCTTTCAGCTAAAACTAAAAGAATGTTGAAGGATCTTCAAGCATGTCCGGCGATTAGGTGGAAAAGCCCGCTGGAGCCTAAAATTATTGACGGAATGCTGAAACCACGCCCAACGCCAAAAGTTGGTAACGATGGAAAAAACCTCTAGGCCAAGCCTCCGAAGTATTCAAAGAAAAAGAAGAAGGCCAAGAAGCCCGTCCAGCTCGACGGAAATCATACGGGTCTGCAGAAATACATCGATGCACTAGAGGAATACAACCAAGAGGCACGGACCCCAGTCATACTGGAAGAGTTCTTCAAGAATGTTCTTGAGGACGGAAACGATGACATTGATGAAGGAGATGATTCTTTGGAAGAACCAGAGGATTATGTAGCGAGTTGCCACATGATCTCTCACTCATCGATAAATGGAAAAGAGGCTCCGGACGTAGAAAAACTGGGGGCAGATCCCGAACCAAAACCCATGGAACCTTCGGATGACCTCATCGACAAGCTGTTGAACGAAGCTCTTCAAAAGAGAAAAGCTGATCGAGAACGTGAGGTGGCCATTTACGAAAAGGCCAAGCGTCGGTGTTAGGCCGAAAAAGCTCTGGTGATGAGAAGACATAAAGTACCTCAACCGGATTAAAGTGCCCTTGCCACCTGCAAGAGCAGAATCAAGATAAGGAAGCAGTTCGCCAAAGCTCTGTCAATGGGAATGAAGCTGCCACCTTTCAAAGAAAATACTTCCAGGAGTATGTGCCCCGACGAACCGGATGTACATCCGAACTACTGCTTATCGACAACAATTTAAGCGAATGAAGCGCAAAGCCCGTCGGGAACATAGAAGCGCGGCAGATGAGCCTGAAGGAACAGCCGGTAACTGTCATATGGTTGATGCCATCCCGACAAGAGAAAACCCTCAAGTTCTTACCTTCGGGAGCGATTCTGACGAAGAAATAGCCCTCAGCCCTCTCTTCAATGAATCCACCTCCGAAAAAGAAGAGGAGATGAAGAACTGTGAGAACATTCAGTTGCGTAACCGTACGTTGCTTGAAAAGAATCTCAGACCTTCAAACAAAGGTTCGGGCAACAGGGACAAAATAAAGGAAAAAGTTCCTAAGGAGATTGCTCTCGATGATAGAGTTGTCGAAGAGCTCACAGCCAAGGAGCCGCTCAAGAAGAACAAGGTGGATTGCAATGTTCTGGCACATCTGAGAAAGATACCCTCATAATTGAGTATCTTGGATGCCCTTCTCCTGTCTAAAGAGGCACGAGATTCCTTGATCAAGGCGTTATAAGAGCCCGACCAGTTTCAAGACTTCCTGGAGAAAGAAAAGATGAAGGACGAGCTGTAAGAAGTCCACACGACTGATATCACCTTCAGTGATGAAGACCTTCTTCTCGGAACATACGAGCACAACCGTCCGCTGTATGTAACCGGGTATTGTCACGATATCAAGATAGGGAAGATCCTGGTCGACAACGGGTCCTCCGTCAACCTTCTCAATGTAAGAGTACTGAAGGAGATTTTCATGAACGTTCATCACTTGGCATGGGATAAAATTACCATCTCCGGCTTTGACTCCCAATCATCACAAACGCTCGGGTCTGTAATACTGACATTACGCTTCGGGCTGCTCATCACGGACATCAATCTCCATGTCATTGATGCTAAGACTTGCTACAACGCTCTGCTCGGCAGGCCTTGGTTACATGAGTACAATATCATCCCTTCTACACAACATCAGTGTATGAAGTACTTCAAGGACGAGCTCGAGTACACAGTCACAGGGGAGCTAAACCCATTCTCCATAAATGAAGTTTGCAAATATGAAGACGCCAAGTACTTCTTACCAGATTTCGAAGACATGGAAAGATGTCGCAAACCGGAGAATAAACAAAAATCCATCGCCACTATCCCAATATTCGGGAGCGATACCGAAGAGGATGAAGAGATGGTCTACTCGGGACAACCCCAAGGCAATAGGCTAGGACCATCTGCTCCTATTCTGGTCTTTGGCAGTGACTCTGAGGACGAAGCCAACACAGTGTTCTCCGTCCGTCCGCCAATGCAGACCTTTGCTGGAGCTGACCAGAGTTTACAGATCACCCTGGTCCCGCAGCGGCATTACAAAGAACTTGATGCACTTGATACGTACAGCGTGCAAGAGCTGCAGACCTTCTACTTCCCTCCTAAGCAAAGAGGTGAGAAGGCGATCCTTTTCTACTAATCCACGGAGACTAAAGTGGAGAAAGAAGTATGGCACGGTGCCGAACCTACGCTCGACAGGCTTCAACCAATCCGTCTGCCCAGATACTACGCGGAGGGACTGAAAAGTCTATTAAGATGCCAAGGCGTACCCTTCAAAAAAACTGCTCGACAAGCCCAGTTCTATAACAAGATTTGGGACATTCCCGGGACTCAGCGGAAGATGCCCAACGGGAGAATGGAGACGACCGGCCTTGGATACGTTCGGTCCAATAAAAGGGAGCGATTCCATGGCTGCCATATCATAAATAATTCCGGTGGAGAAATGAATTCATTTCCAGATGGCATTGATGTCAAACCAAAGCGAGATCCCGCCGTGAGAATACCAACCCCGTCATTCGAAAAACAGATTGACAAGCTAATAAGAGAAACGGGTCAGAAGGTTCGGGATGACCATAGCCGCGAAATGGCCATTTACGAGAAGGCCAGGACGCAACGTATCATTCAACAAGTTACGGAAGGAGAAAACGACGATGCCCTTGTTAGTTGTATGTATGCCCTAGAGGCCAGTATTGTACAGATGATGTATATTATATTGGATGCTTGGACATATATAGAGATGACTTTCTTGCTCGATATGATAGTATGCTATCTGGTTACTCTTTATCTTAACATGTATACTAGTCTCTTTAAACTGTCTTATAGTTACATGTTGGTAAAGCCCTTAGGATGTGTACTTGACTGCCTGGACTATGATGCAGATCATACTAGTGGGGACATGGTAGTCCATAAGTACATCCTTCAAGGTCCCTAGTCATGGGTGTATCGAGACGGGGCATCGATATACCAGTGTAGACTAGCGTATACGCTTCTCGACCCATGAGATGGGCGATGGATGATCCCATATCCATTGGTGTTTGACATCAGAGATGGTATACGGGTGCTCAGTGGAGACTGGGTACACTGGAAGGACTCGCCGAGAACTCCCAGATGGTATTATACCTCACGTCAGATGGAAGTTCTTAGGTGACACTTGTGCAGGTTAGTCTGTAGACCCGAGATCGTCATAGAGTCTTGTGTGATTCCCACTGTGCTTTGATCTCCACCTTACCACGTCCATGAGGGCGTGCAAAATGGTGTTTTTTGGGCACAGTCCCGAGTCATATGGAGGCAATGAGCGATAGGAGGGGTTTCGTCTCTCCCGGTATTGGGGGTTGATGTTGCGCTGTGCTCGATTGGCCGTAACAGGGAAGTCCCTGGCCAGGGCTGATCAAAGATTTGCTGGTAAGTGTTACCAGTAGTTTCTCGACCCGTTATGAGCCTCACATCGGCACGACTTATCGGTTATTGGGGTCTGACGTTTACCACCCCTAGACTTGATATGCGACATATCAGACGAACAGACCGGACTGTACGATAAGTGTTACTGGTTGGATTCACAGGAGTGTGAGCGGGCTTGCTCGTCGATCTTCTGATCGCTCAATACCCGGGTGGCCGTTACGTTTAGCAGACCGCTTGCGGCTTGTGGGTGCTTGATATGATCATCATCTGCTACCGGCGTATTGACGAGTCTTTAGAGTCCTACACAGAGGTTTCCTGGCTCAAGCGAAACGAAATAGGAGCGCATATGGGATATGTGCGGGACCGAGAATAATGCGTGTATGTGATACCGTATTTTATTCTCGCGATTAATGTTTCGATTGGTTGTATGCGATATAACCTAGTTATCGAATCGAAGATTGATTCGATAAGTCGATACATTGGGTACTAGTCGGTTATGTGCGACATGACCGGATCATTGAATCAAGTGTTGATTTAATGATTTAATGTATAATTATATATTTGATATATTACTTTGCATTGACTAGTATTGGTTCACTTTAAAAGGTTTTTCTCACTTGATGTGCACATTGTATATGTGATATATTTTTGTGTACATTTGATTGTATCATGTTTGATGATACATGTTTACTTGGCTTTGTGTAAAGACTTATACCATGGTTATGATAATGATTAGGGTTTTGATTTTATCAATTATTTATTTATCCATTCTCTTTGAGAAATAGATAAAAGAAAAACAAAATGGTTTCTTTTTATCATGAAGCTTGTTGAAGCTTCATGAAGCTTTGACTAAAGTGACCATTTTGTCTTCATGCTTAACCCTAACCATTCCCACTAACCATGGTCTATTCTCTACACCTAACCAAGGTTAGGATATGATAAGTATTCATTTCTTTTCTATTTTGAAATACTTTTTATCATATTCTATCTCCTTCTTCCTTTTCATCTTCAAGAAGAAAGCTTGAGTCCTTTAATGGCATCTTGAGTAAAAGAGTGAGAAATCCAATTCTAAAGTGAACCCTGTTAGTGTATATGCCCTAGAGGCCATTACTGTATCATACTAGTATGTATATTACTTAATGGAAGCTTGGGATATTCACCTTGTATATACAATCTTGCTCAAAATGGTAGTATGCTACTTGGTTTATTTCTACTTCAATGTGTACATGTGTTTATCTTTGTATATTGCTTATACACATTAGTGGAGCCCTTAGGATCTTTGCTTGATTACCAGCGATGTGATGGCCGTCACACTAGTGGGGCTGGGTAATCTAGAAGCACATCCTTATGCAGGTCCCTGGTCGCAGGACTATCGAGACAGGGCATCGATACTCCGGAGTAGACTAGCGTATGCGCTTCTCATCCCAGTGTGGGAGATGGTCTGTCCCACAGCCATCAGTACGTCGTACTGGAGATAGTATACGGGTGCTCGTTGGGTTACGAGTACACTGGACAGGACTCGTCGGGAACTGACCAGTTGGTATTATACCTATCGTCAGTTATCAGTTCCCAGGTGACATGAGTACAGCTTAGTCCGCTGACTTGACACTGTCACTTCGCCTCGGGTGTGTTCCCACTGTACTTTGATCACTACCCTACCACGGCTCAAAGGAGTCGTGCAAACAGGTGATGGTTGGGTGCAGTCCCGAAGCACTTGGAGGCAGTGACGGTTAGACAGGATTCGTCTCTCCCGGTATTGGGGGTTGACATCGCGCTGTGTCTAGGAGAGCCATTACACGAGTAGTCCCTGGCCAGGGCAAACGAGATATACTGGTAGGTTTCCAGTGTTATCTCAGGGTGTTTTGGGCTTCGCTCCGGCACGACTTGTACCGCTATTGGGGGACTGACGTTTACCGCCCCCTAGGCCCGCCATGCGATGTATCAGACGAACAGACCGGACTGTACGGAGAATGTCACACTCAGGCTCAGTAGGAGTTCAGATGGGTTTCGCCTCGTCGGTCTTCTTGTCGGCATTACCTGGGGACCGTTACGCACAGCTAGTGCCGCTTGCGGTCTGTGGTTAAACCCACTGCCAGCGTAGTGTCGAGTCTTTAGAGTCCCACACAGAAAGCTTTTCGCCTTTAGGCAAAAGAGTAGAGGTCGCATGGTATTGCGACAGGTCGCATGGTTTTGCGACAGGGTTCGGTCACATCCGTGCACTTGTGCACGTACAGTGTCCGGACAGTTTACACTAGCGGGCTTTGGTTTAAGCTAGATCCTAGTGTACCTTATGGGATTGGATTTATCCAGTTTGCATTCGTGTTCCTCGGAACGCGGATGCGGGTGTGTATGCACAGTTGACAGGGAGGCACAGACAGCGGATTCTCATTAGGGTTGTTGACAGTTGACCGTTGACTTTGGATTATGAGAGGGTGAAAGACAAAAGAGAGCCTCATTCTTTCTTGCTCATTCTCTCTCTTGTTCTTGAGCTCTCCTTTTGCTCTCACCCTCAACCTCTTGCTCCCTCTCTTGATCTATGGTTCTCTTGTCTCATGAGTTGAGAATCAAGAACCATAGATAAAATCCCATTCTAAATCATCTCTACTCATTCTAGTTCACTAGGTTTAGCAAACCAAGTGAACTAGTTTCTTCAAAGAACGAAGAAGGAGCTAAAGGTTGGAGTTTTCAAGTGGATCTATCTTCGGCGTACGGAGACGACGAGAAGGAGCCATCGGACCACCACCGGAGCTTGAAGAGAAGGAGTTCAAGAAAAGCTAGGTATAACCATCTTCAACCGAGTAGCTAAATCTCTTTAGCTTAGTATGCTAGTTTTAGTTTAGGTACAGATCCCGACCTAGCATAGTCCATGTTGCCTCTTGCGTTAAAACTTTGATTTTATACCGTTTCCGCCTCCCCGTAAGAACCGGGGGTCGCAACGTGGACTTACAGTGGTATCAGAGCCTAACTAAACTTAAACTAGCTTGGTAGTGAAGTGCAACGAAGTTCGGAACCGTAAAAAACCCAAAAACCGTATTTTTCAAAAACCTGAGTTTCTGTTGAAATATTTTTGGCTCGAAATGAAAAACTTTATATTTGTAAAATCGTCTCAGGCTTTTCTAAGAACACCCATGAAAAACGATCCAGTGAGGAGCTCAAAGCGCCGCGCATCCGCGGCACGAGGTAGGCTCGTGCCGCGGAACCGCCGCGCTTTGTCGTCTTCTGCGCCTCGTTTTTCGTGCAGTATCTGTAGTTGGGGATTTTGGGATTTTTAGAATATAAATTATATGCCCAGATTTTCCAGAACTAAAATTTACTTTTGGGGGCCTATAATTCCGTATTTTTCCGAACTTCACTGCACTTTGACTATGATGGTTGTATCTGTGATGTTTGCATGTATTGAACGTTGACTAATTGCTATAAGACGATTAGTCGGGGTTATACATGATCTGTAATGTGCTGGAATGTGTATATAAATATGTTGGATTGTCGCGGGTGAATAGCCGGGGGTTGTGAGACGAGAGTTTTCTTTTCTTGCAATTCATTGTAAATGTAAATTGATGTAATAATTATTATTTGTTTGGCCGCACAACCGGGTCGGGGTTGTAGCCGTCATTGTATAATTCTTTTACTGTTTTTGCTCCTAGGATAGACCCATGGAGGGGTGCACAAACTACCGGGTATGCCGAAGTGTCGAGTGGCCTACTCATGGAGATGAGGGAGGTTGCTACGCTTCGGGTACTTGGCGGGTAGTTTGCCGCACCCGTAGGGGTCTTGGGTGGGGTATTGGCTATTCACCGCGACCGTGTTATCTGTTTTTGTTACAGGCTCGTACAAATTACAGATTACTAGTATATCCAATGTATTTATCTGTGATCTGAAATGTTTATCATTGCTTTCTATTTAGGCGTTGCTTATGTTTTACAGACGCGCTAGCCCAGCCCCCGCTCTGTCGTTAGTTAAGTAACCTAACGGGTAATGACGGGGCCCAGTGGCGAATGCGAATGGCATAAGCGTACGTCATATTTTGGTTGTTTTCTGCAATGGTAGGATTTAAATGATGGGACGCATTAAAAGTACTAATGCAAGAATATCACGCATTAAAAGAACTAATGCAAGATAATAAACCAAGTTAAAGTCGTTGGAACACTTTCGAAAAACCACTCGGTTCTTTTCAAAACTAACTTTTAAAATGCGGAGCTTGAGCCACTCCATTTAAAAGCTATCTCGTTCCATCGACCAAATCAAGTTCACTACGTTCACGGTTTTGCCAAAACCATCCGTAGCCCTCCATCATTTCAGTTAAATATTCGGTAGTATTCAAGCTATGTATTTTGACCTCACGCCAAGGCATAGTGATTGGTAGCTGCCGGATATTTATCTGTTGCATAGATAGAATGCGTTGGTTTGAAACAGTCGTACTGCCATTTTGGCCTACGTCAAGGGTATGTACGGGTGGATTCAAATTAACCTGGATAATGATGGGACGAACTTGACATGTGACTTATGACATTTTGACCTCACGCCAAGGTCATAAGAGCATGGGGCAAAAATCCACATCGGGAGTTTCATAAGTACTGAAACTTGCTAGATTTGCATACCATTTGGAGTGTGGTGATTCTGGTAGGATTCCTTCAGTTTCGTCACGCGATGATATTTGGATCCCGATCCTACTGTGAGTATATGCTACTCCTCGGGAAATTTCTCACTTAACGATCAATGCTATAAACCTAGTAGGTGCCTAGAAAGGTGTTAGCGGGGCTACGCCCCCAGGGAAAAGAGGTTCTTTAATTAAGGAACTTCGCGAAAGCGTTGGAAAACCTCCCTCGAAGTACCGACACCAGCCTGGCCGAACGGTTAAGCAAGTATTGTACGGTGGGATTGATCCTGACTAATTCTTCCTTTATGGTTTGAGGAGGGATTCAAGAAACAGTGGGAGCCATCCTGTTTAGACAAACTAAAAACCACTCTAAACTTGCAAGAGCATCATGCTGAGTGTTTCTTCTTCTCTCCAAATTGCAGCGACCAATCAACATGACTGGACTTAAGTTACTCCTAGATAAAAACAAACTGACAGGGCCAAACTACAAAGATTGGCTCAGGAATGTCAAGATAGCAATCACTTATGACAAGCTGGGGTATCTTCTTACCACCAAAGCTCCCCCAGTCCCTGGTCCAACTTCCAGCGTCGCGGATAAGGAAATCCGCAAGACTTGGGAGATTGATAGCGCGAAGGCCAAGTGCCTCTTGCTTGCCTCGATGGACAACGAACATCAGAGGAGGCATGAGAATATGGACATGGAATCCATATTGCTCCATACAAAAGAACTGTATGGAGAGCAATCTCGTATCGCAAGATACGAAGCGTCGAGAAAGTTATTTTCGACAAGAATGGCCGTCGGATCATCAGTAGCCGAGCACGTGCTAAAGATGATCGGCTACATTGAGGAGCTCGCTGACCTAGGGATCACATTGGAGAGTGAGCTATATACAGATATAGTTCTCCAGTCCCTTCCTTCCACTTACGCCCAGTTTATACTGAACTTCAACCTACAAGAAAAAGAGGTTGAACTATCAGAGCTCCTCAACATGCTGAGGAGCGCAGAGGGCACCCTACAGAAAGGTAGGGATACATCCACTTTGTTTGTAGGAGGATCATCTTCTTCTAGGTCCAAGGCAAAAGCCAAGGGAAAGAAGAAGAAGGCCCCCGCCAAACCAAGGGGCGGTGTAAGTAAAGTGGATACGAAGGGAAAGGGTAAAGCAACAAAGATAGCAGGGAAGCTTGTGGATAAGGAAGAATGCTTCTATTGTCATAAGAAAGGACACTGGAAGAATGATTGCAGGGCCTGGAAGGCCAGAACACAGGAATTGAAGCAGGTTGCAGCTTCAGCTTCAGGTGTGTATGTTATTGAAAACTGTCTTTCAATAAACTCTACTTCCTGGGTATTGGATACCGGATCAGGATCTCATATCTGTAATTCTTTGCAGGCGTTGAGAAACCGTAGGGTTTTGAAGGCAGGTGACATGACCCTCAGAGTTGCGAACGGAGCTAGCATGGATGCTAAAGCCGTGGGGGACTATCACCTGGGAATGTCAGATGGACATGTTTTGGTTTTGCGTAATTGCTTTTTTGTACCCAACGCAACTTGTAACATCATTTCTGTATCTTTAGTTTCTAAAGAAGGTTATGAATTTGCGTTTGTAAGTAATGTTGTAAACATTCACCTTAATCAAGTTCTGATTGGGTCAGGTACATTGAGTAATGGTATATACGTGTTAAACCAACCACAGATTTTTAATGTCCAGAATACACACAAAAGAAAGTCTCCAGATATTAATCAGGCTTTCTTATGGCATTGTAGACTGGGTCACATCAATGAGACACGGTTGACTAAGTTACATAAAGAAGGATACTTGGATCCGTTCGAGTATCAGTCTTATGCCACTTGTGAATCTTGTCTCATGGGAAAGATGACAAAGACTCCGTTCACTGGACACGGAGAAAGAGCGAACGAGCTCTTGGGACTCATACACAGTGACGTGTGTGGTCCAATGTCTACACATGCGCGAAGCGGTCATTCTTACTTCATTACTTTTACGGATGACTTCTCAAGGTACGGTTATGTCTTCTTAATGAAACATAAGTCCGAAGCTTTTGAAAAATTCCAGGAGTATAAGAATGAAGTAGAGAAACAGACCGGCAAAAGTATTAAGATTCTAAGATCGGATCGAGGTGGAGAATACTTAAGTGCCGAGTTCCTGGACTATTTAAAAGAGAACGGAATTCTCTCTCAGCTTACTCCTCCATACACCCCGCAACATAACGGTGTATCGGAGAGACGGAACCGCACCCTATTGGATATGGTGCGGTCCATGATGAGTAACGCTGAGTTACCGCGATCATTCTGGGGATATGCGCTAGAATCAGCTGCATACCTTTTGAACCGAGTTCCGACTAAGACTGTGCCTACCACCCCATATGAAATGTGGAGTGGGAAGAAACCATATCTTCAATATCTGAAGATATGGGGATGTCCAGCTTTTGTCAAAAAGCAGCATGCGGACAAACTAGAGGCACGCTCAGTGCTGTGCAAGTTTGTGGGATACCCTAAGAGCACCAGGGGGTATCTTTTCTACTACGCAGAGGAACAAAAAGTCCTTGTTTCTCGCAATGCCCACTTTCTAGAACACCAGTTCTTGGAAAAGGAAATTAGTGGGAGCGCAGTAGAACTGGAAGAAGTTCCAGAGCCACAGACTGTTACTGAAAGCTTAGTGGAACCAGAGGGTTCAACAGAACAGGACATTCCTACGCCGCTCCGCAGAAGTAGTAGGCAGTCTCATCCGCCCGAGAGATACTACGGTTTTCTCATAGACGGGGATAGAGAGGATTGCATCATAGATTATGATGAGCCTACTAGCTTCCAGCAGGCCGTTCAGAGCGTTGACTCAGTGAAATGGCTGGATGCAATGCGGACCGAAATGGAGTCCATGTACACCAACAAGGTATGGACGTTGGACATTGCTCCAGACGGGGTAAAACCCGTAGGATGCAAGTGGATCTTCAAAAGGAAGATTGGTGTAGATGGACAGGTTGAGACCTATAAAGCTAGGCTGGTAGCAAAGGGTTTCCGTCAAAGACCTGGCTTGGACTATGACGAAACCTTTTCTCCAGTAGCCATGCTGAAATCCATTCGGATCCTTCTTGCCATCGCTGCCTTCCACGATTATGAGATCTGGCAAATGGACGTAAAGACAGCTTTTCTAAATGGAAATTTAGAGGAGTGTGTCTATATGGACCAGCCAGAGGGCTTCATTCAGAGTGGGAGCAGCGGAAAGGTGTGCAAGTTGCTTAAGTCCATCTATGGACTAAAGCAGGCATCGCGGAGTTGGAACATCTGTTTTGATGAGACGGTCAAAGAATTTGGCTTTATCAAAAATCCAGATGAACCATGCATCTATAGTAGATTTGTAGCAAGAACTGTAGTATTCCTCGTTTTATACGTGGATGACATTCTCTTAGTAGGAAATGACATTCCTATGCTACAATCTGTCAAGGGGTTCTTGTCACACAGGTTCTCCATGAAAGACCTGGGTGATGCCTCATACATCCTGGGGATCCGGATCCATCGTGATAGATCCAAGAGGATATTGGGACTTTCTCAGTCCAGGTACATCGACACCATAGTGAAGAGATTCAGTATGGAAGATTCCAAGCGCGGTAACCTACCGGCTTGTCACGGGATCACCCTCTCTAAAGAGATGTCTCCCAAGACTGATTTGGAGAGGGATCGCATGTCGATTATACCCTACGCTTCTGCGGTAGGTTCTATAATGTATGCGATGTTGTGTACCAGACCGGATGTAGCTTATGCACTGAGTGTGGTAAGCCGGTATCAGTCAAACCCTGGGGAGAAACACTGGATAGCGGTAAAGAACATTCTCAAGTACCTGAGAAGGACTAAGGAGATGTTCTTGGTGTATGGCGGAAAAGACCTCCAGATCGAGGCCTTTGCTGACTCCAGCTTCCAGAGTGACAAGGATGATTCCAAGTCCATGTCGGGCTTTGTCTTTACCCTCAATGGAGGGGCGGTGTGTTGGAAGAGTTCCAAACAGGAAACCGTTGCAGACTCGACGATGGAAGCGGAATACATCGCTGCATCTGATGCCGCAAAAGAAGCTGTCTGGATGAGGAAGTTCTTGAAAGAACTTCAGGTGGTTCCGTCCATTGTTGATCCAATACCTCTGTATTGCGACAACAACGGGGCTATAGCTTTAGCGAAGGAACCCAGGTCCCATCAGAGATCCAGGCACATCTTGAGGCGGTATCACCTGATCAGGGAGATCGTGGATCGCCAGGAGATCGAGGTTCGGAGAGTCGCTTCGGAAGACAACACTGCAGATCCATTCACCAAGGCCCTACCCCAGACTCAGTTCGAGCGGCTGATCGAGATGATAGGTCTTCGATACGCCAGTACATGGCCTTAGTGCAAGTGGGAGATTGTTAGTGTATATGCCCTAGAGGCCATTACTGTATCATACTAGTATGTATATTACTTAATGGAAGCTTGGGATATTCACCTTGTATATACAATCTTGCTCAAAATGGTAGTATGCTACTTGGTTTATTTCTACTTCAATGTGTACATGTGTTTATCTTTGTATATTGCTTATACACATTAGTGGAGCCCTTAGGATCTTTGCTTGATTACCAGCGATGTGATGGCCGTCACACTAGTGGGGCTGGGTAATCTAGAAGCACATCCTTATGCAGGTCCCTGGTCGCAGGACTATCGAGACAGGGCATCGATACTCCGGAGTAGACTAGCGTATGCGCTTCTCATCCCAGTGTGGGAGATGGTCTGTCCCACAGCCATCAGTACGTCGTACTGGAGATAGTATACGGGTGCTCGTTGGGTTACGAGTACACTGGACAGGACTCGTCGGGAACTGACCAGTTGGTATTATACCTATCGTCAGTTATCAGTTCCCAGGTGACATGAGTACAGCTTAGTCCGCTGACTTGACACTGTCACTTCGCCTCGGGTGTGTTCCCACTGTACTTTGATCACTACCCTACCACGGCTCAAAGGAGTCGTGCAAACAGGTGATGGTTGGGTGCAGTCCCGAAGCACTTGGAGGCAGTGACGGTTAGACAGGATTCGTCTCTCCCGGTATTGGGGGTTGACATCGCGCTGTGTCTAGGAGAGCCATTACACGAGTAGTCCCTGGCCAGGGCAAACGAGATATACTGGTAGGTTTCCAGTGTTATCTCAGGGTGTTTTGGGCTTCGCTCCGGCACGACTTGTACCGCTATTGGGGGACTGACGTTTACCGCCCCCTAGGCCCGCCATGCGATGTATCAGACGAACAGACCGGACTGTACGGAGAATGTCACACTCAGGCTCAGTAGGAGTTCAGATGGGTTTCGCCTCGTCGGTCTTCTTGTCGGCATTACCTGGGGACCGTTACGCACAGCTAGTGCCGCTTGCGGTCTGTGGTTAAACCCACTGCCAGCGTAGTGTCGAGTCTTTAGAGTCCCACACAGAAAGCTTTTCGCCTTTAGGCAAAAGAGTAGAGGTCGCATGGTATTGCGACAGGTCGCATGGTTTTGCGACAGGGTTCGGTCACATCCGTGCACTTGTGCACGTACAGTGTCCGGACAGTTTACACTAGCGGGCTTTGGTTTAAGCTAGATCCTAGTGTACCTTATGGGATTGGATTTATCCAGTTTGCATTCGTGTTCCTCGGAACGCGGATGCGGGTGTGTATGCACAGTTGACAGGGAGGCACAGACAGCGGATTCTCATTAGGGTTGTTGACAGTTGACCGTTGACTTTGGATTATGAGAGGGTGAAAGACAAAAGAGAGCCTCATTCTTTCTTGCTCATTCTCTCTCTTGTTCTTGAGCTCTCCTTTTGCTCTCACCCTCAACCTCTTGCTCCCTCTCTTGATCTATGGTTCTCTTGTCTCATGAGTTGAGAATCAAGAACCATAGATAAAATCCCATTCTAAATCATCTCTACTCATTCTAGTTCACTAGGTTTAGCAAACCAAGTGAACTAGTTTCTTCAAAGAACGAAGAAGGAGCTAAAGGTTGGAGTTTTCAAGTGGATCTATCTTCGGCGTACGGAGACGACGAGAAGGAGCCATCGGACCACCACCGGAGCTTGAAGAGAAGGAGTTCAAGAAAAGCTAGGTATAACCATCTTCAACCGAGTAGCTAAATCTCTTTAGCTTAGTATGCTAGTTTTAGTTTAGGTACAGATCCCGACCTAGCATAGTCCATGTTGCCTCTTGCGTTAAAACTTTGATTTTATACCGTTTCCGCCTCCCCGTAAGAACCGGGGGTCGCAACGTGGACTTACAAACCCACCTCCTATTTCTTCATCCTCTACCTCTTGCCAAGTAGTATAGGGTGTTTTATTCACAAGTTTCATAACTTGGTGAAGTTGGAGCTTGATCTTGTGTTGCCTCGACGTAGATCATCTTCGGCATCGAAGCCGACGAGTAGCCCGCCCATTTCTCCGATGAAGCCGATGCAAGAGTCCGAGATTCAAGGTGGACAGTGAGAGGACGTCTACGTGGAGCTAAGGAAGTGGAGAACCGGATCTACAAAGGTTGTAGCCTCTTTCTTTTAGTTAAGTAGTTAACTAGTTTCACTTTGTCGCCTAAAATCTAGTTAACGATCCGTATTAGGGTTTCTCGGCACCCGTAAAATTTGAAATTGGCATGGTTGATGCCTTGTGAGACCTCCTTGGTGTGCCTAAGAACCCTACAGCCCTTCACCCCCAGCCCGCTGTGCGCTCTCGTGGCAAGAAAAAAGCCCGACGCAGAAGTAAAAGCAAGGTGAAGAACAGGGACGGCGTTCAAAAACAGCGAAGTGGATCTAAGAAGCCGCGCGAGCGAGAAAAAGTCAGCTGGAACCCGTCTTTTATGAAGAAGATGGGTCGGGAGTACTCTTTCCCTCAAGACAAGACAAGGAAAATATTCAACCTTGTCATGAAACATCAAATGATGACGCTCTCGGAGTCTTGATACCCCCAAACAGATGAACGAGGTCTATCACCCGGATTATTGCTCCTACCACCGAATAATGGGACATCCTCTTGAAGACTGCTTCACCTTCAAAGACTGGGTTGAGGATCAGTATCAGCAAGGCAGGTTTGCTCTATCCGACAGTTGGAGGGTAGTCCCTCTATGAAAGCATGAGCCGAGAGCAACCTACACTATGAGGGAAAGTCTAGATCAGCATCGAGCTTGGAAACGAGCTCGTACCTGCCATATGATAACATTCTCAAAGGAAGGAGAGCAAGAGAATACGAACGACCTCTCCCAGTGCTTCGCAAATGAAGATGAGGACGAGATGATCTCATAATTTCTACCGGCACCAAAAGAGCTGGAAGATGGAATACACACCACAGCAGACAACCTGAGAAAAATAGACTTGGGGACGGCAAACGAGCCAAGGCCAACGTTCATCAGTGAGCTGCTGTCTGAGAAATAGGTGGCCACGTTAAAGGACATGCTTATGTAGTATAAAGACTGTTTCGCTTGGAACTATTCCGAGATGCCGGGATTAGATCCAGAGATAGCTGTGCATAAACTGGCGATATCGTCGGACGTCAAGCCGGTCAAACAGGCGCCAAGAAGAATGCGGCTTGAGCTTGAGATGAGTATCAATGCCGAAGTCAAGAAGCTAATCAACTCTGGCTTCATCCAAGAAGTTCAATACCCTAACTGGGTCGCCAATATCATTCCGGTAAAGAAGAAAAATGGGACAGTACGCATCTGCGTAGATTTTCGGGATCTCAACAAAGCTTGTCCGAAAGATGACTTCCCAGTGCCTGTTACCGAGCTGATGATCGATAACACATCCACCCATGAAGTCTTCTCCTTTATGGACGAATCCTCAGGGTACAACCAAATCAAGATGCATCCTGTAGACCAAAAGCACACTACTTTCCGGACCCCGCTAGGCATATTCTGCTACAAAGTGATTCCCTTCGGTCTGAAGAACGCTGGCGCCACTTACCAGAGGGCCATAACAATGATCTTTGATGACCTCATACACGAGATTTTCGAATGTTATATTGACGACCTTGTGGTGAAAAACAAATCGTACGAAGAGCACTGGGAGCATCTGAAGATAGTGTTCCAGCGCCTTCGGAAGTACAACCTGAAGATGAACCCTCTGAAATGCGCATTTGGATTTTCCTCGGGAAAATTCCTAGGATTCATCGTACGACACCGGGGCATCGAAATAGACCCGTCAAAGATCAAGAAGATTATGGAAATGCCTTTGCTAAGAACTCTCAAGCAACTGCGGTCTCTCCACGGAAAGCTCGCGTATATCCGGCGATTCATAGCTAACCTCTCCGGCAAATACCGCCCGTACAGTCATCTAATGAAGAAAGGGATCACGTTCGTTTGGGATCATAAATGCCAAAGCGCACTGGACGAAATCAAGCAATATCTGCAAAACCCGCCGGAACTGACTGCTCCGGTCAAGGGAAAGCCCCTCATCCTGTACACAATAGCCCTTGAAGGTTAGTTAGACGCGCTATGGGCACAGGAGAACGATCAGGGAAAGGAGAGAGCTCTCTACTATTTGAGTCGAGTTCTCCTGGGGGCTAAAAACAACTACTCCCCAATCGAAAAGCATTGCCTGGCATTGATCTTCACGGTAACGAAGCTCCGACATTACGCCTTGGCACATGAGGTTCATCTCATATAAAGGTGGATCCTCTCAAATATTTGATGTCGAGAGCCATATTAAAAGGAAGGCTTGCTAAATGGGCCCTCCTCTTGATGGAGTTCTCGATAGTATATCGACTCCTCAAGGCAATAAAAGGACAGACCATCGCTGACTTTCTCGCTGAGCATCTGATACCAGCTAATTCTCCCTTAAACTACGAGTTGCCGGACAAACACGCGTTTGACGCAATCGATGGGGAGAAAGAAGGGAGTGATACCCGATGGGAACTCTACTTCGATGGAGCATCGTCTATGAAGAAGCAAAAGCAAAACACCCCCATAATCAAAGTCAGGATGGGCCTTATCCTCGTAACTCTGCAAGGAGGGATAATGCGTTTCGCCCTTTCCTTACCGGAGCCAAGAACAAACAATGAAGCGGAATATGAAGCTTTGATAGCAGGTCTCGAGATCGCCATTGACATGGGAATCGAAAACCTCCTCATATATGGAGACTCCCAACTGGTCGTCAGCTAAGTGGATGGCGACTATCAGACGTGTAAACCTGAGTTGGTAAAATATGGCGAGAGAGTGTAGCAATTGCTGACGCAAATCCCCTCCTACACCCTGGAAAGCATACCGCGTGCGGAAAATAGCAAGGCGGATGCGTTAGCCAAGCTCGCTAAAGAACTGGCCGATGAAAACCTCGATGACGTAAGAATCATTATGCAAAGTCGCCGGATTCTCCCACCCGCAGAAATATCTCCGAAGACGTCTAAAGGAGAGGAAGCAACCGAACAAGAGGCCTTCCAATTGGAGGATGAAGAAAAGGCGAAGGATTGGAGAGAAGTCTTCATAGACTACTTCAAATCCCATCAAACGCCCGAAGACGCATCGTTAAGACATCAGCTCATGAAGTGAGCCCTGTCTTTCGCCTTCGTCAATGGTACTCTTTATAAGAGATCGTTCAATTGTCTGTGGCTGAGATGCCTGGGACCAGAAGAAGCAATAAGGGTCGTTCAAGAAACTCATGACGGACTCTGCGGTTCCCATCAAGCTGGGCCAAAGATGAAGCTGAAGATCAAAAGAATGGGTTACTATTGGCCCACGATGATTCAGGATTGTCTCGAATATGCGAAGCAGTATCACTCGTGCCAAATTCACGGGGACTTCATCCACCACCATCCAAATCTGCTACACCCAGCATTGGCTAGCTAGCCATTCGAAATGTGGGGAACCGATATAATCGGGCCTATCGAGCCACCATCATCCAATGGACATCGTTTCATACTAGCAACAACCGATTACTTCTCTAAATGGGCAGAAGTAATACCGTTAAGAGAGGTGAAGACGGAGAACATCCTCTATTTCTTCAAGACACATGTCATCTACCAGTTCGGCACTCCGCGACGGATCATCTCGGATAATAGGCCGGCCTACATAAGCCATAAGATCAGTCACTTCGCACAATAGCATAATGTACATTAGAGATATTCTTCAATTTATAATCCCCGAGCTAACGGTCTAGCTTAGGCTTTCAACAAGACCTTGACAAAGATCATAAAGAAAACGATGTCCATAAATAAGAAGGACTGGCACGAGAGATTGCATGAAGCTCTCTGGGCCTATCAGACCACATTCAAGACGGCCACAAACACAACGCCATTTGCGTTAGTATTCGGCACGGAAGCGATACTTCCCTTGGAGATAGAGCTACCCTCTCTACGAGTGGCGGTTCGGTACGAACTGACGAATGAAGAAAATGCCCATATTCGGCTTGAGGAGCTTGATTCCCTCGATGAAACTCGTCTCATGGAGCTGCAAAAACTAGAAGCTTACAAAGCAAGGATGACACGCTCTTACGAAAGATTGACTAGGCCGAGAACATTCCGCCAAGGCGAACTCGTGCTAGTCGTAAAAAGACCTATGATCCCCAATTGTGCTAAACGGGGGAAATTCGAGCCGAACTATGATGGCCCGTACATCATAGACAAGGTCTACCAATGTGGGGCCTACTTGCTAATGGATATGCATGGCAAAAGACCCTTCCGGCCAATAAACGGCCGGTTCCTTAAGAAATACTACTCTTGACAAGTCACAGCTCAGGTTAATGATGGATGACGATGCTCATGTCCGCTCACTTTCTTCCTGAGTCCAAACTCTATAAGTAGTATCCAGCGAAACCTCGCCTCAAAATCCCCTATGGACCGAGATGTCCTTAAACTAACATAGGACCGAGATGTCCTTAAACTAACAATTGACCGAGATGTCCTTAAACTAACATTGGACCGAGATATCTTTAAACTAAAAACGGACCGAGATGTCCCTAAACAAACAATGTCGCCTCAAACACGGCGATAGTGGAATGCAAGTTCACAAGTCCCAGCGGTGAGGACTGCAACTCAAATCCCACCGGCAAACAGATGGGTCACATGCGCCGAAACTATTCTCGAGATTTTCATCGTAAAAAAAACGGTACGTCCACAAGAGAAATGGGCGCAGATGAAAACCCGAAAGGGCTCCGTGAGTAAAAACAGTAGGACTGTCGGCGAGTTCGTGAAAACCCGAAAGGGCGCAGACTCGTAAAAAAAATTCATGCACACTTGCAAGTTCCTCTCGACCTTGTAAGGAGAAAATACCTACGTGTGATCCTTACGACTCACAAGAGAGAAAAACACTTAGGGATCCCCACGATTCCTAAGGAGAAATTACACTTACGGGATCCTCACGACTCGTAAGGAGAATCCCCCTTATGAGACCCTCACGGCTCATAGGATTCGAAAGCCTTAAGTTACAGGGATCTGAACCTGTTCTTAAGCCATCACATCCCCCAGTTCGCCCTACAAACGGTTCAATATTGACCCTTGTATACAATCTACGGGCACAAATAAACGTTTTCCCCACCAAGTCCCACCAACGACGAGGAATATCCTCATCTGGTGAATGACACTTATAAGTCCTCTCGACTTATAAGGAGAAAACACTCTTGTAAGATCATTACGACTTATAAGAGAACACACACTTAGGAATCCCCATGACTCCTAAGGAGAAAACGCACCTACGAGATCCTCACGACTCATATGGAGAATACCTTTATAAGACCCCTACGGCTTATGAAGTCAAAAGCCTTAGTCGACAGGATCCAAACCCTGTTTGCTAAGCCACCTTTGTTCAAATCGACAAAAGAAAATGATGATTCGCTCCTGGCAATGTCCCAGTGGTAGAGATGTTGATGCCTAAGATTGGTATCAAATTCCGAGCCCTTTCACGGCAAATGATGATTCGCTCCTAGCCATATTTCAGTCGCAGCGATACTGATGCTAAGATTGTTATCGGATCTCAAGTTCCATACTCGCAGCAAAAAATCAGCAAGCCAAAAATGCATATGAAATAGACGAAATGATAGAGCAACTCGCAAAAAAGATCGGTGAATAAAATATATGCATATAAAAATAGCCGAAATGATTGGGCAACTCGCAATAAAAAGCAGCGAGTAAAGAAAAAGAAAAATATCTGAAATGATTGGGCACCGCGAAAAATAGCCGAAATGATTGGGCGACCATGACTTTCGCGATATAAAAAGCTGAAATGATAGAGCATCGCGGAAATAAAATAAAATGAAACTTCTGCCCTGCAGGTGAGATCACATTGACCCCTATATACAATTCATGGGCACAAACAGAAAGGGAACCATATCGTCCCACCAGGCTTCGTCAAAGGGAAGCCAGATCTCGATGGCTACACCTACAGCCTAGAAATCAATAATGGCGTTCCTTCTCGTTCCAACCAGAAGCAGATACGACGTCGGCAAAATGGAGCCATGGCAAATTCCCCTAGTTCCAAATCTCGACGGTTCACAGACAGCCTAGAGACTACCTCGGATCCACGACAAAGTCCTTTAGTTCCAAATCTCGATGGTTCACAGACAAGCTAGAGACTATCTCAGAGCCACGGCAAAGTCCCCTAGTTCCAAATCTCGACGGTTCACAGACAGCCTAGAGACTACCTCGGAGCCACGGCAAAGTCCTCTAGTACCAAATCTCGACGGTTCACAGACAACCTAGAGACTACCTCGGAGCCACGACAAAGTCCCCTAGTTCCAAATCTCGATGGCAGCATCTATAGCCTAGAGATTAACAACAGCGTTCTTCCTCCCTCTAGTGGGATACAGGCACGACATCAGCAAAATAGAGCCATAGCAAAATCCCCTAGTTCCAAATATCGACGGTTCACAGACAGCCTAGAGACTACCTTGGAGCCACAGCAAAGTCCCCTAGTTCCAAATCTCGACGGTTCATAGACAACCTAGAGACTACCTCGGAACCATGGCAAAGTCCCTAGTTCCAAGTCTCGACGGCAGCATCCACAGCCTAGAGATCAATAACATCGTTCTTCCTCCCTCCAGCAGGATTCAGGCACGACATCAACAAACGGCGCCATGGCAAAGTCCCCTAGTTCTAAATCTAGACGGTTCACAGACAACCCAGAGACAACCTCGACATTCATCGCAATATTGCAGATGTTAGTTATATGTATGCCCTAGAGGCCATTACTGTATATTGGATGTATATTGTAGTGGATGCTGGGACATATATAGGTAGGACTTTCTTGCTCGACATGATAGTACGCTATCTGGTTGCTCTTTATCTTGACATGTATACTTTCTGTCTCTCTGTTGCATGTTGATAAAGCCCTTAGGATGTGTACTTGACTTCCAGGAATATGATGTAGATCATACTAGTGGGGCCTGGGTAGTCAATGAGTACATCCTTCATTGTTCCTAGTCGTGGGAATATCGAGATAGGGCATCGATATTCCAGAGTAGACTAGCGTATATATTCTCGACCCATGTGATGGGCGATGGATGATCCCATATCCATTGGTGTTTGACATCAGAGATGGTATGCGGGTGCTCAGTGGAGACTGGGTACACTGAACGGACTCGCCGAGAACTCCCAGATGGTATTATACCTCACGTCAGATGGCAGTTCTCTGGTGACACTGGTACAGCTTAATCTGTTGACCCGAGATCGTCATAGAGTCTTGTGTGTCTCCCACTGTGCTTTGATTTCCACCCTACCACGGCTCTACTGAGTTGTGCAAACAGGTGGTTTTTGGGTACAGTCCCGATTCACATGGAGGCAATGAGCGATAGGAGAGGATCCGTCTCTCCCGGTATTGGGGGTTGATGTTGCACGATGCTCGACTGGCCATAACTGGAAATCCCTGGCCAGGGTTGCAGTGATCTACTGGTAAGTATTATCAGTAGTTTCATGCTATGTTATGGACCTTATATCCACATGACTTATCGAGCTACTGGGGTCTGACGTTTACCACCCCTAGACGAGATATGCGACATATCAGACGAACAGACCGGACTGTACGGTAAGTGTTACTGGTTGGATTCACAGGAGTGTGAGCGGGCTTGCTCGTCGATCTTCTGATCGCTCAATACCCGGGTGACCGTTACGTTTAGCAGACCGCTTGCGGCTTATGGGTGTTTGATATGATCATCACCTGCTGCCGGCGTATTGACGAGTCTTTAGAGTCCTACACAGAGGTTTCCTGGCTCAAGCGAAACGAAATAGGAGCGCATATGAGATATGTGCGGGACCGAGAATAATGCGTGTATGTGATACCGTATTCTATTCTCGCGATGAATGTATCGAATGGTTGTATGTGATATAACCTAGTTATCGAATCGAGGATTGATTCGATAAGTCGATACATTGGATATTAGTCGGTCATATGCGATATGACCGGATCGTTAAATCAAGTGTTGATTTAATGATTTAATGTATAATTATATATTTGATATATTACTTTTCATTAACTAATATTTATTCACTTAAAATGGATTTTCTCAGTTGATATGCACATTGTATATGTGATATATTTTTGTGCACTAGTTTGTATCATGTTTGATGATACATGCAAACTTGGGTGTGTGTTTATGTTAAACCATGTTTAGGTTAATGGTTAGGTTTTATATTTGTTTTATTTATTTTCTTTAATTCATTTTTGGAAAGAAATGAAATGGTTGCTTCTTTTGTCTTTTGTTGAAGCTTCATGAAGCTTTGAATAAGTAACCATTTTGTTTCTTTCCTTTAACCTAACCATTCACCTAACCCTAGTTTATTCTCTACACTTAACCAAGGTTGCATTATGATAACTTCACTTGATTTATCATTTGATTTAATAATTCTTATCATATTCTTTTTCTTCTTCTTCTTCTTCAAGAAGAAAGAAGCTTGCTAGCTTCAATGGTAACTTGAGATAAAGAGTGAGAAATCCAATTCTAAAGTGAATCCACTTCCTATTTCTTCATCCTCTACCACTTTCCATATAGTATAGGGTGTTTTCTTCACAAGTTTCATGACTTGGTGAAGTTGGAGCTTGATCTTGAGTTGCCTCGACGTAGATCATCTTCGGCATCGAATTCGACGACCTAGCCCGATCATTTCTCCGACGAAACCATCGCCAGAGTCCGGGATCCGATGATCGCAGCGGAGGGACTTCATCGCGGAGCTATGGAGGTGGAGGACCGGATCTACAAAGGTTGTCGTCACTTTCCCTTTTAGTTAAAGTTGTTAACTTGCTTGCATCGCCTTACCTCTAGTTATCGATCTTGCATAGGGTTTCTTTGGCACATGAAAATTTTGAATTGGCCATATTTGATCACTTGTAGAACCTCATGGGTGTGCCTAGGAACCCTACAGTGGTATCAGAGCCTAGCTAGAGCCTAGGACGATGTGTTGACGGAGTTAGAAGTCCGATCGAACCGAAACCCTAATGCAAAATCGCTCTCTGTACATTTTTTGAAATCGGGGATTTTTACGAATTAAAAATATGCAGAAAAATCAGCAGGAGTTTGTAGGAGTTACTGTGAAATTCGAGCGGCTAAATCGATCAAACCGCCGCGGAACCGCGGCACGATCATGGCTCACGCGGCGGTTCCGCTGCCGTACGGCAGCATCTTTCAATTATTTTTGCACAGTAATTCCTATATTGTAGTGCTGTATTTTCTGGGATATTTTAACTTCTGCTCAAGAGTTGAGTTTTCTGGGTTGTATTGGGAGTTCGTAGATTCGATCGGATTATAAAACTTTGTCTATATGTTTTTCCGGGTAATTTTAGAATATGTTAAAAAGTTCGACCAGATATAAATACCCAATTTTTCCCCTGCCGGAAAATTTCCAAGTGTTGGATTTTTCCGCGGTTTAAAGACGTTCTAAGTAGTGCAAGTAACGCGATGGACCCTCTAGAAGACAACAAACCTTAACTCGATTATGTGACCATCTTGAACTGCCCTTTGAACCTTAGGGTTTGGGGCAGTACGGCATGCCACATGTGAGGCGTTGGCTTGACCCTTCTACGGCTGGACCGTTGGTACTGAGGGATGAAGTGAATGTTTTTAAACTTATTTCATGTGTTGAGCTGTTTCGGGAAAACTTGGGTGTTCGATTGTTCGATCGGATTGTTTAACATTTTCTATTTTATCTGGAATGTGATACAATATTTGGAATCCACATGTAGTTATGAGATAACTGATTTGAATGTTATAAACATAGCAGTTTAGTCTCACTTGATCGGTTGCCACGGAATTTTGATGTGATCAAAAGTCCGTCGCAATCACGTAGCGTACGCGGATACTCGCCGGGTAAACTTAATAGACAGCCTCGCCCCATAGCCCCGACCAAGTGACTGTAGGAAAACTCCGTCGCCGAAAGCATCCGTTCGGGTGCTCGCGGCAGCGGTGTTCCGCCTTGGTGCACTTCGTCGACGGCGTCGGGGGTGCGGTCGCCTACTAAAGTTTGCGACGAGCATTCGATCAGGATGTCGGGAATCTTGTTGAATTTCCCAACTTGATATTGAAAAGTGTTTTCGATAATGAGACTAAAATGCGGGGTTTATAATTGTTATGCATGCGATGTCTAAGTATTTCATTTGATTAGGCATGCGATGTCTAAAGAGGTTGCGGATTCCAACTGTTGTAGTTTTACACTTTCTTTTCTGTGACCGTAAGTGTAATATGTGATATCGCCAGTTTCGTTGCTATATGTCAACGACAATTGGGATGTGCATATTTACTTACGTTGATGACATGTGATGTTATGTGTTGCTGGATATGTTATATTGGATCGTCGTGTTTGAATAGCCGGGTTTTTTTTATGTGAGATGAGTGTTTTTCATTTTCATTCATGTAAAAACTTGTATGTAATATTCTTTTATTGAGGCACTTCCAGGTTGCGGAAGATGTCACCGTTGATGTATATTATTTACTTTTCCGCATTAGGATAGACCCAAGGAGGGGAGCACAAGTAACCGGGTTCTAGGATCCAGTGGGAGGCCATCTCGAGGAGTCGAGTTCGGGTCTCCTAACCCTAGAATTGGTAGGGTTGCTTGCCGCTCTCGTAGGGGTCTAGGGGTGTGGGATTGTTTATTCATCGCAACCGTGGAATCCGTGTTTTATACTGGCTCGTATTAAAAACACGGACGTCCTAGTATATCCAATGTTTCATATGATTCTTCTGCTGTGTTATCTGTGATGTGATCATGTGATTTGTTCAGATAGATATAGTATATAGTATATATGATATATTATATAGACATTGCTTATGTTTTACACCCGCGCTAGCCCTGCCCCGCTTTGCCGTTAGTTACCTAACCTAACGGTGCAGACGGGACATCGAGGCGAATGCGGATGGCATAAGCGTACGTTATATTTATCTGTGATGTTTAGGTGGACTTAAATGATGGGACATTCATTAATGAGATTAATGAAAGAAAATAAACCTAAAAGATGTTGTGGAATCGAATTTCAAAAATAAAAACAGGTAGCTACAGTTCTTGCTTTGCATCGCGGTGTTCCTTATAGAACATCCTGCACCTTATTCAATGAGGAAAGGACCGAGTCCCTTCACCGGGAGTGACTCCTTTAGCAGTAACTGGCAGAATCTACACACTCGGTTTGTCTTTTGATTACTTCTATAGTTTCTGCTTTGCACAGTGATATATATGATATATCCCGCACCTCATTCGACGAGGAAAGGGCCGACGATCCCATCACCGGGAGTGACCCCTTTAGCAAAACTAGAAAAAGCCTCAAAAACATTCCATTTAAAAACCATTTGATTCCGCAATGAGATCAAGTTCAAAGCGTTAAAGGTTTTCATAAAAACCATCCGCAACCCTCCGTCATTTTAGGAAGTAGAGTACTTAGTATTCGTGCTGTGTTTGTTGACCTTTGTTAAGGCACAGTGTACGGTAGCTAAGTGATGTCTTCCTACACCGCATATGATGCGATTAGTTAGGACAGTTGCGTGACTTTGTTGACCTTAGTTAAGGGTCATGTGGGTGGGTCTAGTTAATCACGAAATGACGGGTAGAACTTGACTAGTACTTATGATTTGTTGACCATAGTTAAGGTCATAGGTGCTAGGGGTAAAAACCTTTATCGGGAGTTTGAAGTGTTGAAATTTGCAATGAGATTGCATACCTTCTATATGATAGTTGGATCCCGATACCCACTGCGAGTAATTGTTACTCCTGGGAGAATTTTGCACTTTACAATTAGCCGATCAAGTAGGTGTCTAGAAAGGTGTCAACGGGGTTACGCCTCTGGCAAAACGAGGTTTACTGTAATTAGGTCCGTGCGAAAGCACGGGGAACCTCCCTCAAAGTACCGACACTGGCCTGGCTGAAAGATTGGCGAACTTGTAGAGTGTAATTAATCCCGGCTAGTCTTTCCTTTTAGGGTTTGAAGGAAGATTTGATAAAAACAATGGGAACCATCCTGATTGGATAATATATATAACCAATCTAATCTTGCACGAGCGCACGCAGAGTGTTTTCTTTTCTCTCTCTCCAGGTAGCGACCATATCACGCCTTAATCAAGATAATAATATGGATGTATTGACCGAACCCGCTTGTTATACTGAGCTGGGGAACGTTGGTCCCGCTCCTACTTATAATTGTTATAAGACAGAGCAGGAAATAGGGGAATACCAGAATTCATATGCCGCCCAAACGAAGAAAGTGCATATGATGCATCTCCTTCGGGTGTGTTCATTACAAAGAACTGTTTCTCAGTATCCTCTATGTCCTGGGTATTAGATACCGGATCAGGATCCCGCAAATGTAATCCGTTACATAGGCTGAAGAAAGGTAGAGAACTGAGAACGGGTGATA
Source organism: Agapanthus africanus (assembly GCA_030015575.1). Taxonomy (NCBI): domain Eukaryota; kingdom Viridiplantae; phylum Streptophyta; class Magnoliopsida; order Asparagales; family Amaryllidaceae; genus Agapanthus; species Agapanthus africanus. Next base: position 24,113,085 of record JASDDO010000016.1, read on the forward strand.
AGTTTCATGAGACAGAAAACGGGGCAAGTGTTGCAGCCAAGTCTGTTGGTCACTGTTTTTGGAGATAGTGCCCTCATAGTCAATTATTGGATCGCAGGTACGTGATTGCAATGATTGCAGAGGACCTATCCCGGTAGGACAGTCTTACTCGAGATGATAGTATGCTATCTGGTTTGCCTTTATCAGTCGTGTACATGTTCAGGTGACTGATTGCATGTTACACTTTGATAGAGCCCTTAGGATCTTGCTTTACTACCAACAGTATAATGGCGATCATATACGTGAGAGTTGGGTAGTTTATATGCATATCCTTAATTGTGGTCCCTAGTCGTGGGAGTTTCGAGACAGGGCATCGATACTCCGGAGTAGACTAGTGTATACAATCGAGACCCCGACGAGGGGCGGTGGCCGGTCTCACAAGCCACTGGTGTCAGTTGGATCACCTAAGATGTATACAGGTGCTCATTGGGTTATGAGTACACCGGACAGGACTCGCCGGGAATCTGCTAGTTAGTATTATATCTACCGTCAGATAGCAGTTCCCTGGTGACATGTGTACAGGTTAGTTCATCGACCTGAGGTCGTCATTTGTCTCGTGTGAGTTCCCACTGTGCTTTGATTTCTACCCTACCACGGCTCAAAGGAGTCGTGCAAACAGGTAGCTTTTGGGTACAGTCCCGAGCCATATGGAGGCACGTGAGTGGATCGGCAGGGGATTCGTCTCTCTCGGTATTGGGGGCGAGGTCGTGCTGTGTCTAGGAGAGCCATTACACAAATCCATGGCCATGGTAGGAGATTTACTGGTAGGTACTCCAGTAGTATCTCAGGGTGTATTGAGGCTTCACTCCGACACGACTTATACTGCTATTGGGGGTCTGACGTTACTAACCCCCTAGGCGGATATGCGATACTCATTGACGAACGGACCGGACTGTATATACATTGTCACTGTTAGGCTCAGTAGGGTTTCTGGATGAGTTCACTCATCGGCCTCCCTTGAGTTCGCTCATCAGCTTCCCTTGAGGTCAGTCCATGGGCAGCCGTTACGCATAGCTAGTGCCGCTGACGGTTTGTGGTTAAACCCACTGCCATGGTGCTAACGAGTCATTAGAGTCCCCCACAGACAGTTTCCCAAGTTCGGGCGAAACGTTGTAGAGGCCGTATGGTTTTATGGCAGGGTTCGGAAAATGCACGTGCGTTTACGCACGTGTTATTTTTCGGGCAGATAATACTGGTCGGCTTTGGTTTAAGCCGGATCCGAGTATTATATTGAGTAGGTATAATATCTTTGTCTCAGTTGCATTTGTATTCGGTCGTAATACAAATGCGGGTATATTTATACAGTTTCGGGGTTATCCTGAAAGTCGTTTCAGGATCACTTTTGGAAGTTGCCAGTTTCCAGTTTTCTATCTGCCGTCTTTTAACATTTGGTTAAAGACGGATTTATCTTTTCTTGGATGAGAGTGAGTCGTGCTTCTAGAAGGTTCTAGAATTTGTGACAAGGCTAAGTGACTCATGCTTTGGTTTCATTACATTCTTGTTTTGGTTAAGATCTTTATGTTGATATTTTCATGTGTTCATATTATGATAAGGATGGTGGTTTATGGTCACCTCCTTATCTCCTCCTACACTCACCCTCCTCCTTCATATATGAATGAAAGGCCTCCTCTCTCATTCACTCTCTCACTTGATGTTTCATTTTGACTAGAAAAGATTATGATAGTATTCGGGGTGTATGGAATTTTACAGTTCATTTCATTCCATCACCCGATTTCCATGGCAACTTCATTAACCGATCGTCCACGGATTTGGACGAAGTAAGACAAAGTCATCTACTCATTCTCTACATCATTCTTGGTCGTCTCTTTTAGCAAACTTGACGATCCAGTTGCCTCGAGTCAGAGGCGGGAGCCCGTTTAAAGAACTGATCATGTGGTGCCACCTCGACGAGGATATCGGAGATCGACGAGATCGGAGCAGCCGCAACGGAGCGTGGGATGATGGTTGAAGAACGAAGGACTCGGATCGTTCGGTACAATCTTTCTACACTCTTTACAGTTTGTTAGTTTAGCAATAATGGCAGATCCGGGTTAAAGTATACGATAGCGCCAGTTAAAAGTTTTTTTTGTTCCGCATTTGGCGTCTGTAGACTGCCGGGGCGCTAGCGTAGACTTACAGTGGTATCAGAGCCTCACCATTTTGCTATACTAACTTGTGCTAACGCGTTTAAAACATCGATCGAACCGGAAAACTAAAAACTGCATTTTCTAACATGACAGTTTCTGTTAATTTCCAAACTGGTCCAAATATCATTTTGACCATACCAGAAAATCAAGCAGGCTTTTTTAGGAATACTGCAGAAATTCGACGAAGTAATCTTACTGTTCCGCCGCGCATCCGCGGCCCAAGCATGGGTTTGGCCGCGGATGCGCCGCAGGAAAGTCAAATCACTCTGCGCAATTTCTACAGTGCATTCTCTATTGCAAATTGGGATTTTTGGTATATATCTTTTTGGTCCAGGTTTTGTTACTGTTCACCAGTAAGCAGTGGGGCCCACTTTTTGATATTTGGTCTTTGGTCGATCGAAATTTAAACACGTTAGTTTATAGTGCTTACATTATATCTCCGACCGGGAATGTCATTTGATCGGTAAACCGCGTCTGATTGCTATAGTTCTTTTAGACGGGTTTGCGAACGTGACATTCGCGTTGATGTTCTGTGTTGTGCTGTGATATTGCGGATTTGTCGTGGTGGATAGCAGTGTGCAATGGTAGTACAGTTTGTGTTTATTTGTACATTTGATATTGCGGGACGAGCGTCCAACTTGTGGACTGCCGTCACTGCCTGTTGTATAATAATCTTTTGGGGCACGACCAGGTTGCGGTCGATGTACCTATTGTACTATTTTTCATTACTGTACTAGGTTTTGCCCCGCGACGGAGTGCACGGATAGCCGGGTTCGGGAGGGCAACGGGTCCGCATCTCATGGCTTTGAGAGGCAGAGGGGTCCCACTCTAGAATTGGCAGACTATTCGCCGCACTCGTACGGGGTACAGGTTGACCCAAGGAGGGGTGCCCAAGCTTACCGGATTCCGTGGAGTGCTGGGTGGTCCATTCACTATGCTGTAGGGGGCTGCCTCGCTTCAGGTTTTGGCGGGTAACTTGCCGCACCCGTAGGGGTCTAGGTTTCATTGCACAGGCTATCCACACGACAGGGGAACGTCGAGTTTCAGCAGCGGCTCTGTGAAACTCGGGGATCCCAGATATCTGTATTGTTCTGTGATGCTTATTACTTTTCTGTAATGTTGCATATTATCACGCCTGGAGCGATTATTGTATATTGGTTTATATACTATTAGATGTTGTATATGTTTTACACCCGCGCTAGTCCAGTCCCCGCTCTGTCGTTAGTTAAGTAACTTAACGGGTGATGACGGGACCCAGTGACGAATGCGGATGGAATATACGTACATTTTATTTTCGTTCTTTTCTGGTGTGATTAAATGATGGGACTGTGTTGATTCTGATCAACGCAAAGTAAAAACAAACCTGTATACAGTTGTTGGAACAATTTAAAAAGTGTTATTGCAAAGACGTTTTCTTTTGTTATGCATAGCGGTATTCAGTGGAATATCCTGCACCTCATTCGACGAGGCAAGGGCCGATATCCCTTCACCGGGACCGACCCCTTGGACAGAAGTTTGCGTCAGGGTAATAACTTCACTATAGTCGATTACAAGTTGCTTTGCATAGCGGTATTCAGTGGAATATCCTGCACCTCATTCCATGAGGAAAGAGCCGAGATCCCTTTACCGGGAGTGACCTCTTTAGCAAAAGGTTTTCGCCACTATATTTTAAAAAGCTATCAGGTTCCTTCAGCGATATCAAGTTCACTACGCTAAAGGTTTTGCGCCAAAAACCAGCCGTAGCCCTCCGTCACTTCTTTTGGGTATTTAGTAGTATTCAAGCTATGCATTTTAGCCAAAGTTAAGGCATAGTGTTTGGTAGTTGCTGGGTATTCAATTGTTGCATAGATAGATGAGTTAGTTTGGGACAGTCGTTCTGCCGATTGGCCAAAGTCAGGGGCATGTGCGGGTGGGTTCAAATTGACAAGATAGTGACGGGTAGAACTTGGCATGTGACTTATGACATTTTGACCAAAGCCAAGGTTATAAGAGCAACGGATTCCTCTGTTTACTACGTAGATATCGCGGTCCAAAGAGACCCCTAATCGAGAAGAATGTGCTTTCCCTGTACCTGAAGAGCCATTGATTCCCTTTTGGTGGGGCAAAAATCATATCGGGAGTTTCTAAAGAAACTGAAACTTGCCAAGTATGCGCATACCATCTGGAGTATGAGTAACGTGGATGCATTCCATCACGTTATCATGCGATGAGAGTTGGATCCCGATTCCCACTGATGAGTTGGTTTACTCTTCGGGTGATCCCGATTGATTCTTCTTTAGGTTTGGAGGAGAATTTGACAGGACAGTGGGAGGTTTCCGGATTAGATAAAGTGATGACCATTCTGATCTAGGTTAGAGTGCACGCAGAGTGTTTCTTTTCTCTCTCTCTCTTTGGCAGCGACTTTTGACCGACCCTAGACTATGACTCAGTGACCAAGTTGACCGTACTTTCTTAAAATACTGGCTTTTGGATTGTCTATGTTGCATAAGTCATTGCCACTCCTTCTTTTACCCTTTGCATTTCTCAGAACACCCGTATTACTACGGATATCCACTTCCATTGGATAGATCCATCGTATGGTTATATACGAACTCGAAGGGACTTCTTCGGGGATGGATCCAGGTTCAGGAGAAATAAAATTGGTTTATTCAGTTGTCTTTTATTATCACCTTCTCTCAGGTTGCGAGAGCTCCTTGGTTTAGGAGAGTACACCTATTACGCCTATTGGATAGTCTTATTCCAAACCATAGGCTGGTGCCGAAAGGTAGGGAATGAAGAAAACCAATTAGCCTAAGTAGGGTGTGCAGAAGGTAATATGTAAAGACAAAATAAAGGGATTAGAAAGAGGGCAAAGTAAATTGCGACTGATATCATTCACGACCAAAACCGCGTACTTCATCGCCACTCCTATTTCACCTTTAAAGGAATAAGGTATTATTCAGTTGTCTTTTATCATCACCTTCTCTCAGTTGCGAGTACTCCTTGGTTTAGGAGGGTACACCTATTATGCTTACTGGATAGTCTTCTTCCAAACCATAGGCTGGTGCCGAACGGTAGGGAATGAAGAAAACCATTTAGCCTAACGATGGTGTACAGAAGGTAACGACTAAAGACAAATAAAGGGATTTGGAGAGACGGCAATAAAGTATACGGTTGAAGTTATGAATTGGATTATGGAAGAGGCATTGCTATGAATACCAGGATACCCCTACGAAACATTTTCATGTTTCAGTGCATTGTTAAAGGAAAAACTGTTTTCCCGATTAGACACTTACTCCAAGGGTATGTATTTACCAGGTTTCATTCTCATATCTGTATGGTTTTACAGATGATGAGTGGGAGTAAGATATTGGGAATTAGGTGATCATCCTCATTATATCGGAATTCGTTGTAATTGGTGATATTTGAGGAAATCGCCAGGGTACAGTTTTCCACCTACAACGCACAGGTTTTGAGTTGTTCAACTCAGCGGACTTATACAGAGTATTGTATGTTGTCCAGTGTCCATCAGGACAAAGGGGTAGGTCCTCGTACTATGTTCTGTTTACTTATAACTTCTCTAGTATTTAGACAAGTGTTTCGTAGAAATACAAGGTCTAAGTTTTGAGAAGTTGTGGGTATAAGAATAAAGTAGAGAACCAGGTATCACAAGTATCGGGATTCTTCAAAGAGATCGAAGATATAGATTCTTGTGATTGGTATTCAGATGATAGTGATGGTTTTTGAGAAACATGTTTCTCTTTCAGGTTACTCATAATTGGATGGATTCCTAAGTTGAGTAATGCTGATTAGCCTCTTTCCATTAAGTTGATATGCACTGGAGACAGATGCATGGATTGAATATGGTTCCAATTAAATAAGTGCCAAAGTTTCTATATTGGATATAGAATAGTTCGTACCTTAAAAGATATTAAGGTACGGGGAGTTGTCCAGCTTATGATTAAAACCAGACATTGGATAACTCAGGGCACGTTTCTGTAATGGTTGTTTGTGGGTTGACCCTGGCTATGACGAGGGTTGATATTCTACCATTTGGAAGATCAATAGTGATATTGTTCTTGACTCGCCACAGTTTTAGTAAAAATGGATCTTTTTCAGAAAACAGTAGTGGGAGTATGGTAGAACTGGAAGTGATTCCAGAACCGCGAACGATTACGGAAAATTTAATAGGACCTATACATTCAATCAGGTTTGACATTCCAATAGCCACTCCGCAGGTATGGTAGGTAACCTCAGACACCCGAGAGGTACTCCGGTAGCCTCAAGGATGGTGACAGGGAGGTTCTTATCTACCCAGACTTGACACTACTGTTGTTCCAGGTTATGAGACCCGGTAGGAGGGTTGTCGTAGTCAGTGGGAGCAACGGAAGCATAGTGGGCAAGATGCTTATATCTATTTATAGACTTGAGCAGTTATAGCGGAGATAGATCATCTAATTTTGATGTGACAGTCATGGGTTTGACTTCAATCAGAATAGAGGATGGATCAGTTAAGAAGGTAGTAGGGTGTGATGTCATGGTATCTGGATGACATACACAGAGTAGGAAGTAAAATTCCTATACTACGATCGATTGTACTGTGGTAGTCACACAGTTGTTTCTCCAGACAGGATATGGATATAATATTTGACATTCTGGTTTCTGGATCTATGGTTTTAGATCTGGATTTGGGTAGTTTCCCAATGTGGGTACTTTGACAGATATTCTAATGGTTTTTAGAATAGATGACTCCTAGCATGGTGGTGTACCTGCAGGTGATGGAGTCACCCTCTCTAAAGGTGTCGTACAGACTAAAGGGGAGAGGGATGTGCATGATTGGCAGATCACTTGCTTAGGCAATTGAGTCAATCATGAGATGTCAAGTACCACACCAAATGTTGGTTTTGCACTAGATGCAATAAGTTTGTATTAATCCAATCCTGGAGAAACATAAGGAAGCAGTTATAGAACATAAGTGCATGTTCTACGGATTTGATGACGGCAGCCTCCTTCGGGAGACGATTATCATTCCAGGCTTCAAAGGTGACGTGGATGACAGAGTGACTGTCAGAGTTTTAGTTTTTCCCTCTGACGAAGAGGGACAGTATTATGGACAGGTGGTTCAAGAGGATACTGTGGGTGGCAAGGTGCCCGATACTGATTAGGTTCAGTGATCGATTCAGTCTAAGAAGTTTGGATATGGAGTTTATTTATGAACTAAGGTCCCATCAGATATCCAGACATATTCTAAGACAGGTATTACTCAATTCGGGAGATGGTTTTCTCTACGAACTTGAGATTAAGAGAGATATAGAAAGATACTTCTAGGCGGATCCACTCACTGAGGCTATTTCTCGAACACAATAGTTTTACAAACGGGCTTTGTGAAACTGATTAGTAGAGGAGTTGGATGTTCGGTTTCACACGGGCTGTGAGTAGTCGACATCGCAATATTAGCCTTGAGTGCAAGTGGGAGATTGTTGGAGATAGTGCCCTCATAGTCAATTATTGGATCGCAGGTACGTGATTGCAATGATTGCGGAGGACCTATCCCGGTAGGACAGTCTTACTCGAGATGATAGTATGTTATCTGGTTTGCCTTTATCAGTCGTGTACATGTTCAGGTGACTGATTGCATGTTACACTTTGATAGAGCCCTTAGGATCTTGCTTTACTACCAACAGTATGATGGCGATCATATACATGAGAGTTGGGTAGTTTATATGCATATCCTTAATTGTGGTCCCTAGTCGTGGGAGTTTCGAGACAGGGCATCGATACTCCGGAGTAGACTAGTGTATACAATCGAGACCCCGACGAGGGGCGGTGGCCGGTCTCACAAGCCACTGGTGTCAGTTGGATCACCTAAGATGTATACAGGTGCTCATTGGGTTATGAGTACACCGGACAGGACTCGCCGGGAATCTGCTAGTTAGTATTATATCTACCGTCAGATAGCAGTTCCCTGGTGACATGTGTACAGGTTAGTTCATCGACCTGAGGTCGTCATTTGTCTCGTGTGAGTTCCCACTGTGCTTTGATTTCTACCCTACCACGGCTCAAAGGAGTCGTGCAAACAGGTAGCTTTTGGGTACAGTCCCGAGCCATATGGAGGCACGTGAGCGGATCGGCAGGGGATTCGTCTCTCCCGGTATTGGGGGCGAGGTCGTGCTGTGTCTAGGAGAGTCATTACACAAATCCATGGCCATGGTAGGAGATTTACTGGTAGGTACTCCAGTAGTATCTCAGGGTGTATTGAGGCTTCACTCCGACACGACTTATACTGCTATTGGGGGTCTGACGTTACTAGCCCCCTAGGCGGATATGCGATACTCATTGACGAACGGACCGGACTGTATATACATTGTCACTGTTAGGCTCAGTAGGGTTTCTGGATGAGTTCACTCATCGGCCTCCCTTGAGTTCGCTCATCAGCTTCCCTTGAGGTCAGTCCATGGGCAGCCGTTACGCATAGCTAGTGCCGCTGACGGTTTGTAGTTAAACCCACTGCCATGGTGCTGACGAGTCATTAGAGTCCCCCACAGACAGTTTCCCAAGTTCGGGCGAAACGTTGTAGAGGCCGTATGGTTTTATGGCAGGGTTCGGAAAATGCACGTGCGTTTACGCACGTGTTATTTTTCGGGCAGATAATACTGGTCGGCTTTGGTTTAAGCCGGATCCGAGTATTATATTGAGTAGGTATAATATCTTTGTCTCAGTTGCATTTGTATTCGGTCGTAATACAAATGCGGGTATATTTATACAGTTTCGGGGTTATCCTGAAAGTCGTTTCAGGATCACTTTTGGAAGTTGCCAGTTTCCAGTTTTCTATCTGCCGTCTTTTAACATTTGGTTAAAGGCGGATTTATCTTTTCTTGGATGAGAGTGAGTCGTGCTTCTAGAAGGTTCTAGAAGGTTCTAGAATTTGTGACAAGGCTAAGTGACTCATGCTTTGGTTTCATTACATTCTTGTTTTGGTTAAGATCTTTATGTTGATATTTTCATGTGTTCATATTATGATAAGGATGGTGGTTTATGGTCACCTCCTTATCTCCTCCTACACTCACCCTCCTCCTTCATATATGAATGAAAGGCCTCCTCTCTCATTCACTCTCTCACTTGATGTTTCATTTTGACTAGAAAAGATTATGATAGTATTCGGGGTGTATGGAATTTTACAGTTCATTTCATTCCATCACCCGATTTCCACGGCAACTTCATTAACCGATCGTCCACGGATTTGGACGAAGTGAGACAAAGTCATCTACTCATTCTCTACATCATTCTTGGTCGTCTCTTTTAGCAAACTTGACGATCGAGTTGCCTCGAGTCAGAGGCGGGAGCCCGTTTAAAGAACCGATCATGTGGTGCCACCTCGACGAGGATATCGGAGATCGACGAGATCGGAGCAGCCGCAACGGAGCGTGGGATGATGGTTGAAGAACGAAGGACTCGGATCGTTCGGTACAATCTTTCTACACTCTTTACAGTTTGTTAGTTTAGCAATAATGGCAGATCCGGGTTAAAGTATACGATAGCGCCAGTTAAAAGTTTTTTTTGTTCCGCATTTGGCGTCTGTAGACTGCCGGGGCGCTAGCGTAGACTTACAACTGTCACCCTGTATTACCAATACATTGATTCTGAACAAATGCTATTAGATACCGAACCTGATATACAAAATCATATCAATCTCTTTATTTATTAAAGAAATGATAAAATTTTGTATTGTTGGATAATGTTTTGAACATTTCCTATATCAAAAGTTGATCGGTTCAGGCACGTTATCTAAAAGCATTGACGTTCTAAATCAAACTACAGTTCCTAGTATACAGAACACACACAAGAGGACGAGTTCAGATATGAACGATTCCTTCTTGAGGTATTGTAGACTAGGTCATATCAATGTGACCCGACTAGCTTAAGTTACATTTTAGATGCATATTTAAATCAGTTTGAATTTACATCTTGTGAAACTTGCCAGTCATGTCACAAAGATAAAATGACCATAGCTCTGTTTATTGGAAACAGAGAAAGAGTTAGTGAACTCTTGGGACTGATACATGATGATGTATGTAAGGTCTCCTGTCTACACATGCCAGGACCAGTTCTTTATACTTCATTACGTTCTCTGAAGATCTCTCAAGATTCAGACATATGTTCCTGTTGAAACACAAGTCCGAACCTTTTGAGATATTCACAGAATATAAGCTAGAAGTAGGGAACCAATACGGGTATAAGTATTATGTCCTTTGATGTGATCAGGGAGGAGAATACTTGTGCATAGAATTCCTGGATTGTTCTAAAGGAGAATGAGATTCTCTCTCCGTATTACTCCTCTGAATATACCACAGCACAACGGTGTATCGGGGCGGAGCAACCGCACCATATTAGATATGGTATGCTCTATGATGAGTACTACTGAGTTACCTATTTCCTTTTGGGGGTTGTGCACTTGAGAAGTTGCATACCTATTGAATTGGATTCGAATCAAATCAGTGCCTACCACTCCATATAAGATATGGTATGGGAAGAACCCATCTCTTAAGCAAGTTAAGATTTGGGATTGTCCGGCCTATGTCAAAAGCAAAATCCGGACATGATCGAGGCAAGGTCAGTTCTGTAGAACTGGAAAGGTTCCAACCATACAAAACTGCAGCTGATTTGACAGAACCAGAGGATTCAATAGTCCCCGACGAACCTCAGCCTCTCCGCCGATCTGGTAGGGTTGCTCATCTGCCAGAGAGATACTTCGGTTTCTCGATGACAGTGGGAGCGAGGATTGCATCATGAGATGATGACCCAACTAGTTTCAAGCAGGCCATCGAGAGTAGGGACTCTGTAAGAATGGCTGGATGCTTAGCGATCTGAGATGGAATCCATGTACACCAACAAAGTATGGACTTTGGTTGCTATATCTGAAGGGTTAAATCCCCATCAGGAGCCAGTATATCTTGAGAAGATTACTTGGTGTAGATGGAAAAGTTGAGACTTTCAAAGCTAGACTTGTTAAAGGTTTTCGTCATCGACCAGGCGTGGATAATGATGAAACCTGTTCCAAGTGACTATGCTTAAGTCCATCCGGATCCTACTTAACATTGCTACATACCATGACTACGATATCTGGTGGTTAGGTGTCATGACTATTTTTCTAAATACTGATTTAGAAGAGAACGTCTATAAGTACACAGCCAGAGAGCTTCGTAAACAGTGGGAGCAGCGGAAACATGTGCAAGTTACTTTATAGGATAAAGCAGGCATCGCGGAGTTGGAACGTCTATTTTGATGTGGTAGTCAAAGAGTTTGACTTCATCAAAATGGAAGACGAACCTTGTATATACAAAAAGGTAGTAGAGAGTAAAGTGGTCATCCTCGTATTGTACGTGGACAACATACTCTTGATAAGAAAAGAGTTTCATATGCTACTATCGGTCGATCTCCTCTTATCACATGGATTCTCCAATAGGATAAAGGTGATGGATTCTCCAATAGGATAAAGGTGATACCTACTAAATCCTGGGTTTTGGATCTATGAGATAGATCTAAATGGATGTTAGGATTCTCACTAGCTGTAGTAAGATGGTATCAGTTGATCCTGGGGAGAATCACTGGAAAGGTTCCAGGGTGATAAGGATGACTGAATGTCAGTCGCAGGCATTGTCTTTACCCTCAGTAAAGGGACGGTATGTTGGAAGAGTTCCAAGCTAGATACCGTGGCAAACTAGACGATAAAGGCTGGTAACATCTCTATTAAAGATACTACCAAAGAGGCAGTTTGGGTGTATATTGGTTCATAAGATGAACTAGGTTCCTACCATTGTGTGACAATGGAAGAGAGGCTTTGGCCCAGGAACCCTGGTCCCATCAGTGACCCAGACATATTCTGAGGCAGCATCACCTGATCATGGAGATAGTTGATCTCCAGGATGATCGAGGTTAGGAGAGTAGACTCAGAGGACAACACGGCGGATCAACTCACGAAGGCCTTTTCCCAAAGAGAGACTTTTAGGGGATGGTTGAGTATTAGATACTACAACTACTGCTACAGATGGCCCTAGTGCAAGTGGGAGATTGTTAGTTATATGTATGCCCTAGAGGCCATTACTGTACATTGGATGTATATTGTAGTGGATGCTGGGACATATATAGGTAGGACTTTCTTGCTCGACATGATAGTACGCTATCTGGTTGCTCTTTATCTTAACATGTATACTTTCTGTCTCTCTGTTACATATTGATAAAGCCCTTAGGATGTGTCCTCGACTTCCAGGACTATGATGCAGATCATACTAGTGGGGCCTAGGTAGTCCATGAGTACATCCTTCAATGTTCCTAGTCGTGGGAATATCGAGACGGGGCATCGATATTCCAGAGTAGACTAGCGTATATATTCTCGACCCATGTGATGGGCGATGGATGATCCCATATCCATTGGTGTTTGACATCAGAGATGGTATGCGGGTGCTCAGTGGAGACTGGGTACACTGAATGGACTCGCCGAGAACTCCCAGATGGTATTATACCTCACGTCAGATGGCAGTTCTCTGGTGACACTGGTACAGCTTAGTCTGTTGACCCGAGATCGTTATAGAGTCTTGTGTGTCTCCCACTGTGCTTTGATTTCCACCCTACCACGGCTCTACTGAGTTGTGCAAACATGTGGATTTTGGGTACAGTCCCGATTCACATAGAGGCAATGAGCGATAGGAGAGGATTCGTCTCTCCCGGTATTGGGGGTTGATGTTGCGCTATGCTCGACTGGCCAGAACTGGAAATCCCAGGCCAGGGTTGCAGTGATCTACTGGTAAGTGTTATCAGTAGTTTCATGCTATGTTATGGACCTTATATCGGCATGACTTATCGAGCTATTGGGGTCTGACGTTTACCACCCCTAGGCGAGATATGCGACATATCAGACGAACAGACCGGACTGTACGGTAAGTGTTACTGGTTGGATTCATAGGAGTGTGAGCGGGCTTGCTCGTCGATCTTCTGATCGCTCAATACCCGGGTGGCCGTTACGTTTAGCAGACCGCTTGCGGCTTGTGGGTGTTTGATATGATCATCACCTGCTGTAGTTATATGTATGCCCTAGAGGCCATTACTGTACATTAGATGTATATTGTAGTGGATGCTGGGACATATATAGGTAGGACTTTCTTGCTCGACATGATAGTACGCTATCCGGTTGCTCTTTATCTTAACATGTATACTTTCTGTCTCTCTGTTGCATGTTGATAAAGCCCTTAGGATGTGTACTTGACTTCCAGGAATATGATGCAGATCATACTAGTGGGGCCTGGGTAGTCAATGAGTACATCCTTCATTGTTCCTAGTCGTGGGAATATCGAGATAGGGCATCGATATTCCAGAGTAGACTAGCGTATATCTTCTCGACCCATGTGATGGGCGATGGATGATCCCATATCCATTGGTGTTTGACATCAGAGATGGTATGCGGGTGCTCAGTGGAGACTGGGTACACTGAACGGACTCGCCGAGAACTCCCAGATGGTATTATACCTCACGTCAGATGGCAGTTCTCTGGTGACACTGGTACAGCTTAGTCTGTTGACCCGAGATCGTCATAGAGTCTTGTGTGTCTCCCAATGTGCTTTGATTTCCACCCTACCACGGCTCTACTAAGTCGTGCAAACAGGTGGTTTTTGGGTACAGTCCCGATTCACATGGAGGCAATGAGCGATAGGAGGGGATTCGTCTCTCCCGGTATTGGGGGTTGATGTTGCGCTATGCACGACTGGCCATAACAGGAAATCTCTGGCCAGGGTTGCAGTGATCTACTGGTAAGTGTTATCAGTAGTTTCACGAATGTTATGGACCTCACGTCGGCATGACTTATCAAGCTATTGGGGTCTGACGTTTACCACCCCTTGGCGAGATATGCGACATATCAGACGAACAGACCGGACTGTACGGTAAGTGTTACTGGTTGGATTCACAGGAGTGTGAGCGGGCTTGCTCGTCGATCTTCTGATCGCTCAATACCCGGGTGGCCGTTACGTTTAGCAGACCGCTTGCGGCTTGTGGGTGTTTGATATGATCATCACCTGCTACCGGCGTATTGACGAGTCTTTAGAGTCCTACAAAGAGGTTTCCTGGCTCAAGTGAAACGAAATAGGAGCGCATATGAGATATGTGCGGGACCGAGAATAATGCGTGTATGTGATACCGTATTCTATTTTCGTGATGAATGTATCGATTGGTTGTATGTGATATAACATAGTTATCGAATCGAAGAATGATTCGATAAGTCGATACATTGGATACTAGTCGGTTATATGCGACATGACCGAATCATTGAATCAAGTGTTGATTTAATGATTTAATGTATAATTATATATTTGATATATTACTTTACATTAACTAGTATTGGTTCACTCAAGATTGACTTTCTCACTTGAAATGCACAAGTTGTATATGTGATATATTTTTGTGCACTTGTTTGTATCATGTTTGATGATACATGCAAACTTGGGTTTGTGTAAGACTTAAACCATGTTTAGTGAATGGTTAGGGTTTCATTTCACTTATTTATTTATCTATTTATTTTGGTTAAAAGAAAAAGGAAAACAAAATGGTTGCTTTCATACAAGAAGCTTCTTGATGCTTCATCCATCTTTGACTAAGTGACCATTTTTGTCTTCATCTCCTAACCCTAACCATTCAACTAAACCCTAGTTAATTATCTACACTAAACCATGGTTGCAAATATGATAAGTATAATTTTATTTTCTATTTTTAATAGACTTATCATATTCTTTTCTTCTTCTTCTTCTTCAAAAAAGATGAAGAAAAAGCTTGCTACCAACAAAGGTGCCTTGAGATTTAGAGTGAGAAATCTAATTCTAAAGTGAACCCACTTCCTATTTCTTCATCCTCTACCACTTGTCATGTAGTATAGGATGTTTTCTTCACAAGTTTCATGACTTGGTGAAGTTGGAGCTTGATCTTGAGTTGCCTCGACGTAGATCATCTTCGGCATCGAAGTCGACGACCTAGCCCGCCCATTTCTCCGATGAAGCCGACGCTAGAGTCCGGGATCCGATGGGTACAGCGTAGGGACGTCATCACGGAGCCAAGGAGGTGGAGGACCGGATCTACAAAGGTTGTAGCCTCTTTCATTTTATAGCAAAGTAGTTTGCTTGCTAGTTTTGCCTTATCCTCTAGTTAACGATCCGTATTAGGGTTTGTAGGCACATGAAAAAATTTGAATTGGGCATGTTTGATCTGTTGTGAGACTACATGGGTGTGCCTAGGAACCCTACAGTAGTATCAGAGCCTAGCTAGAGCCTTAGGCGATGCGTAGACGGAGTTAGAAGTCCGGTCGAACCGAAACCCTAATGCAAAATTGCTCTCTGTACATCTTTTGAAATCGGGGATTTTATCGAATTAAAAATATGCAGAAAAATCAGCAGGGTTTTATAAGGGTTACTGTGCAAAACGACCGTCTGATTCCACTAGAATGCCGCAGAACCGCGGCACGAGCCTGGCTTAGGCGGCGGTTCCGCGGCCATATAGTCCCATTATTTAATGATTTTTGCACAGTAATGTCTACCTGAAAGTGTTGAATTTTCTGGGAATTTTTAATATTTACTCAAGAGTTGAGTATTTTTTGGGTTGTATTGGGAGTTCGTAGCTTCGATCGGATTATCAAACTTTGTCTATGTGTTTTTCTGGGTAATTTTAGAATATGTTAAAAAGTTCGACCGGATATAAATACCCACTTTTTCCCCTGCCGGAAAATTTCCAATTGTTGGATTTTTCCGTAGTTTAAAGACGTTCTAAGTAGTGCAAGTAACGCGATGGACCCTCTAGAAGACAACAAACCTTAACTCGATTATATGACCGTCTTGAACTGCCCTTTGAACCTTAGGGTTTGGGGCAGTACGGCGTGCCACATGTGAGACGTTGGCTTGACCCTTCTACGGCTGGACCGTTTGTACTGAGGCACGAAGTGAATGTTTTTAAACTTATTTCATGTGTTGAGCTGTTTCGGGAAAACTTGGGTGTTCGATTGTTCGATCGGAAAGTTTAACATTTTCTATTTTATCCGGAATGTGATACAATAATTGGAATCCACAAGTAGTTATGAGATAACTGATTTGGATGTTATAAACATAGCACTTTAGTCTCACTTGATCGGTTGCCACGGAATTTTGATGTGATCAAAAGTCTGTCGCAATCACGTAGCGTACGCGGATACTCTCCGGGTAAACTTAATAGACAGCCTCACCCCATAGCCCCGACCAAGTGACTGTAGGAGAACCCCGTCGCCAAAAGCATCCGTTCGGGTGCTCGTGGCAGCGGTGTTCCGCCTTGGTGCACTTCGTCGACGGCATCGGGGGTGCGGCTGTCTACTAAAGTTTGCGACGAGCATTCGATCTGAATGCCGGGAATCCTGTTGAATTGCCCGACTTGATATTGAAAAGTGTTTTCGATAATGAGACTAAAATGCGGGGTTTATAACTGTTAGGCATGCGATGTCTAAGGAATTCATTTGGTTAGGCATGTGATGTCTAAAGAGGTTGCGGATTCCAACTGTTGTAGTTTTTCACTTTCTTTTCTGTGACCGTAAGTGTAATATGTGATATCGCCGGTTTCGTTGCTATATATCAACGACAATTGGGATGCGCATATTTACTTACGTTGATGACATGTGATGTTATGTGTTGCTGGATATGTTATATTGGATCGTCGTGTTTGAATAGCCGGGGGTTTTTATGTGAGATGAGTGTTTTTCATTTTCATTCATGTAAAAAAACTTGTATGTAATATTCTTTTATTAGGGCACTTCCAGGTTGCGGATGATGTCACCATTTGTATATTATTTACTTTTCTGCATTAGGATAGACCCAAGGAGGGGAGCACAAGTAACCGGGTTCTATGGTCCAGTGGGAGACCATGTCTCCTAACCCTAGAATTGGTAGGGTTGCTTGCCGCTCTCGTAGGGGTCTAAGGGTGTGGGATTGGCTATTCATCACGACCGTGGAATCCGTGTTTTATACTGGCTCGTATTGAAAACACGGACGTCCTAGTATATCCAATATTTCATATGAAATTTTCTGCTGCGTTATCTGTGATGTGATCATGTGATATGTTCAGATAGATATTATATATAGTATATATGATATATTATATAGACGTTGCTTATGTTTTACACCCGCGCTAACCCTGCCTCGTTCTGGCGTTAGTTTCCTAACCTAACGGTGCAGACGGGACATCGAGGCGAATGTGGATGGCATAAGCGTACGTTATATTTATCTGTGATGTTTAGGTGGACTTAAATGATGGGATATTCATTAATGAGATTAATGAAAGAAAATAAACCTAATTGATGTTGTGGAATCGAATTTCAAAATAAAACAGGTAGCTACAGTTCTTGCTTTTCATCGCGGTGTTCATTGTAGAACATCCTGCACCTTATTCGATGAGGAAAGGACCGAGATCCCTTCACCGGGAGTGACTCCTTTAGCAATAACTGGCAGATGCTACACACTCGGTTTGTATTTTGATTGCTTCTATAGTTTCTGCTTTGCACAGTGATATATATGATATATCCCGCACCTCATTCGACGAGGAAAGGGCCGACGATCCCTTCACCGGGAGTGACCCCTTTAGCAAAACTAGAAAAGCCTCAAAAACATTCCATTTAAAAACCATTTGATTCCGCAACGAGATCAAGTTCAAAGCGTTAAAGGTTTTCATAAAAACCATTCGCAACCCTCCGTCATTTTAGGAAGTAGAGTACTTAGTATTCGTGCTGTGTTTGTTGACCATAGTCAAGGCACAGTGTACGGTAGCTAAGTGATGTCTTCCTACACCGCATATGATGCGATTAGTTAGGACAGTCGCGTGACTTTGTTGACCTTAGTTAAGGGTCATGAGGGTGGGTCTAATTAATCACGAAATGACGGGTAGAACTTGACTAGTACTTATGATTTGTTGACCATAGTTAAGGTCATAGATGCTAGGGGTATAAAAATCTTTAACGGGAGTTTCAAGTGTTGAAATTTGCAATGAGATTGCATACCTTCTATGTGATAGTTGGATCCTGATACCCACTGCGAGTAATTGTTACTCCTGGGAGAGTTTTGCACTTTGCAATTAGCCGATCAAGTAGGTGTCTAGAAAGGTGTCAACGGAGTTACGCCTCTGGGAAAACGAGGTTTACTGTAATTAGGTCCGTGCGAAAGCACGGGGAACCTCCCTCAAAGTACCGACACTGGCCTGGCTGAAAGATTGGCGAACTTGTAGAGTGTAATTAATCCCAGCTAGTCTTTCCTTTCAGGGTTTGAAGGAAGATTTGATAAAAACAGTGGGAGCCATCCTGATTAGATAAAAATAAATAACCAATCTAATCTTGCAAGAGCGCACGCAGAGTGTTTTCTTTTCTCTCTCTCCAGGTAGCGACCATATCACGCCTTAATCAAGATAATAATATGGATGTATTGACCGAACCCGCTTGCTATACTGAGCTGGGGAACGTTGGTCCCGCTCCAACTTATAATTGTTATAAGACAGAGCAGGAAATAGAGGAATACCAGAATTCCTATGCCGCCCAAACTAAGAAAGTGCATATGATGCATCTCCTTCGGGTGTGTTCATTATAAAGAACTGTTTCTCAGTATCCTCTGAATCCTGGGTATTTGATACCGGATCAGGATCCCAGATATGTAACCTGTTACATAGGGCTACCGAAAGGTAGAAAAACTGAGAACGGGTGATATGTTTCATGAGACAGAAAACGGGGCAAGTGTTGCAGCCAAGTCTGTTGGTCACTGTCATCCTGTATGATCAATACATTGATTCTGAACAAATGCTATTAGATACCGAACCTGATATACAAAATCATATCAGTCTCTTTATTAGTAAAGAAAGGATATAATTTTGTATTGTTGGATAATGTTTTGAACATTTCCTATATCAAAAATTGATCGGTTCAGGCACGTTATCTAAAAGCATTGATGTTCTAAATCAAACTACAGTTCTTAGTATACGGAACACACACATGAGGAAGAGTTCAGAAATGAACGGATCCTTCTTAAGGCATTGTAGACTAGGTCATATCAATGCGACCCGACAGGCTCAAGTTACATTTAGATGCATATTTAAATCAGTTTGAATTTACATCTTGTGAAACTTGCCAGTCATGTCACAAAGATAAGATGACCATAGCTCTGTTTAAAGGAAACAGAGAAAGAGTTAGTGAACTCTTGGGATTGATACATGCTGATGTATGAAAGTCTCCAGTCTACACATGCCAAGACCGGTTCCTTTTTTTTATTTCATTACATTCTCTGATAATCTCTCAAGATTCAGACATATGTTCCTATTGAAACACAAGTCCGAACCTTTTGAGATATTCACAGAATATAAGTTAGAAATAGAGAACCAAAAACCGGGTATAAGTATTATGTCCTTTGATGTGATCAGGGAGGAGAATACTTGTGGATAGAATTCCTGGATTATTCTAAAGGAGAATGAGATTCTCTCTCAGCATTACTCCTTCGAATACACCACAGCACAACGTTGTATCGGGGCGGAGCAATCACACCCTATATGATATGGTGTGCTCTATGATGAGTAATACTGAGTTACCTATTTCCTTTTGGGGTTGTGCACTTGAGAAGATGCATACCTATTGAATTAGATTCGAATCAAATCAGTGCCTACCACTCCATATGAGATATGGTATGGGAAGAGCCTATCTCTTAAGTAAGTTAAGATTTGGGATTGTCCGGCCTATGTCAAAAGAAAAATTCGGACAAGATCGAGGCAAGGTCAGTTCTGTAGAACTGGAAAGGTTCCAGCTGTACAAAACTGCAGTTGATGATTTGACAGAACCAAAAGATTCAATAGTTTCCGACGAACCTCAGCCTCTCCGCCGAACTAGTAGGGTTCCTCATCCGCCTGAGAGATACTTCGATTTCTCGATGACAGTGGGAGCGAGGATTGCATCATGAGATGATGACCCAACTAGATTCGAGCAGGTCATTGAGAGTAGGGACTCTGTAAGAATGGCTGGATGCTTAGCGATCTGAGATGGAATCCATATACACCAACAAAGTATGGACTTTGGTTGCAATATCTGAAAGGTTAAATCCCCATCAGGAGCAAGTATATCTTGAGAAGATTACTTGGTGTAGATGGAAAAGTTGAGACTTTCAAAGCTAGACTCGTTAAAGGTTTTCGTCATCAACCAGGCATGGATAATGATGAAACCTTTTCCAGGGACTATGCTTAAGTCCATCCAGATCCTACTTGCCATTGCTACATACCATGACTACGATATCTGGTGGTTGCGTGCCATGACTGTTTTTCTAAATACTGATTTAGAATAAAAAGTCTATAAGTACACAGCCAGAGGGCCTCGTAAACAGTGGGAGCAGCGGAAACGTGTGCAAGTTGCATTACAGGATAAAGCAGGCATCGCGGAGTTGGAACGTCTGTTTTGATGTGGTAGTCAAAGTGTTTGACTTCATCAAAATGGTAGATGAACCTTGTATATACAAAACGGTAGTAGAGAGTAAGGTGTTCATCCTCGTATTGTACATGGACAACATACTCTTAATAGGAAAAGAGTTTCCTATGCTACGCTCGGTCAATATCCGCTTATCACAAGGATTCTCCATACAGGATCAAAGTGATACCTCCTAAATCCTGGGATTCGGGTCTATGAGATAGATCTAAATGGATGTTAGGATTCTCACTAGCTGTAGTAAGATAGTATCAATCGATCCTGGGGAGAATCACTAGAAAGGTTCCAGGATGATAAGGACGACTGAATGTCAGTCGCAGGAATTGTCTTTACCCTCAGTAAAGGGATGGTATGTTGGAAGAGTTCCAAGTTATATACCGTGGCAGACTAGACGATAAAGGCTGGTGACATCGCTATCAAAGATACTACCAAAGAGGCCGTTTGGGTGTATATTGGTTCATGAGATGAACTAGGTTCCCACCATTGTGTGACAATGAAAGTATGGCTCTGGCCAAGGAACCATGATCCCATCTGTGACCCAGACATATTCTGAGGCAGCATCACCTGATCAAGGAGATAGTTGATCTCCAAGGTGATCGAGGTTAGGAGAGTAGACTCAGAGGACAACACGGCGGATCCACTCACAAAGGCTTTTTCCCAGAGAGAGACTTATATGGGATGGTTGAGTATTAGATACTGCAACCACTGCTACAGATGGCCCTAGTGCAATTGGGAAATTGTTAGTTATATGTATGCCCTATAGGCCATTACTGTACATTAGATGTATATTGTAGTGGATGCTGGGACATATGTAGGTAGGACTTTCTTGCTCGACATGATAGTACTCTATCTGGTTGCTCTTTATCTTAACATGTATACTTTTTGTCTCTCTGTTGCATGTTGATAAAGCCCTTAGGATGTGTACTCGACTTCCAGGAATATGATGTAGATCATACTAGTGGGGCCTGGGTAGTCAATGAGTACATCCTTCATTGTTCCTAGTCGTGGGAATATCGAGACGGGGCATCGATATTCCAGAGTAGACTAGCGTATATCTTCTCGACCCATGTGATGGGCGATGGATGATCCCATATCCATTGGTGTTTGACATCAGAGATGGTATGCGGGTGCTCAGTGGAGACTGGGTACACTGAACGGACTCGCCGAGAACTCCCAGATGGTATTATACCTCACGTCAGATGGCAGTTCTCTGGTGACACTGGTACAGCTTAGTCTGTTGACCCGAGATCGTCATAGAGTCTTGTGTGTCTCCCACTGTGCTTTGATTTCCACCCTACCACGGCTCTACCGAGTCGTGCAAACAGGTGGTTTTTGGTTACAGTCCCGATTCACATGGAGGCAATGAGCGATAGGAGGGGATTCGTCTCTCCCGGTATTGGGGATTGATGTTGCGCTATGCACGACTGGCCATAACAGGAAATCCCTGGCCAGGGTTGCAGTGATCTACTGGTAAGTGTTATCAGTATTTTCACGAATGTTATGGACCTCACGTCGGCATGACTTATCAAGCTATTGGGGTCTGACGTTTACCACCTCTAGACGAGATATGCGACATATCAGACGAACAGACCGGACTGTACGGTAAATGTTACTGGTTGGATTCATAGGAGTGTGAGCGGGCTTGCTCGTCGATCTTCTGATCGCTCAATACCCGGGTGGCCGTTACGTTTAGCAGACCGCTTGCGGCTTGTGGGTGTTTGATATGATCATCACCTGCTGCCGGCGTATTGACGAGTCTTTAGAGTCCTACACAGAGGTTTCCTGGCTCAAGCGAAACGAAATAGGAGCGCATATGAGATATGTACGGGACCGAGAATAATACGTATATGTGATACCGTATTCTATTCTCGCGATGAATGTATCGATTGGTTGTATGCGATATAACCTAGTTATCGAATCGAAGAATGATTCGATAAGTCGATACATTGGATACTAGTCGGTTATATGCGACATGACCGGATCATTGAATCAAGTGTTGATTTAATGATTTAATGTATAATTATATATTTGATATATTACTTTACATTAACTAGTATTGGTTCACTCAAGATTGACTTTCTCACTTGAAATGCACAAGTTGTATATGTGATATATTTTTGTGCACTTGTTTGTATCATGTTTGATGATACATGCAAACTTGGGTTTGTGTAAGACTTAAACCATGTTTAGTGAATGGTTAGGGTTTCATTTCACTTATTTATTTATCTATTTATTTTGGTTAAAAGAAAAAGGAAAACAAAATGGTTGCTTTCATACAAGAAGCTTCTTGATGCTTCATGCATCTTTGACTAAGTGACCATTTTTGTCTTCATCTCCTAACCCTAACCATTCAACTAAACCCTAGTTAATTCTCTACACTAAACCATGGTTGCAAATATGATAAGTATCATTTTATTTTCTATTTTTAATAGACTTATCATATTCTTTTCTTCTTCTACTTCTTCAAAAAAGATGAAGAAAAAGTTTGCTACCAACAATGGTGCCTTGAGATTTAGAGTGTGAAATCCAATTCTAAAGTGAACCCACTTCCTATTTCTTCATTCTCTACCACTTTCCATGTAGTATAGGGTGTTTTCTTCACAAGTTTCATGACTTGGTGAAGTTGGAGCTTGATCTTGAGTTGCCTCGACGTAGATCATCTTCGGCATCGAAGTCGACGACCTAGCCCGCCCATTTCTCCGATGAAGCCGACGCTAGAGTCCGGGATCCGATGGGTACAGTGTAGGGACGTCATCACGGAGCCAAGGAGGTGGAGGACCGGAACTACAAAGGTTGTAGCCTCTTTCATTTTATAGCAAAGTAGTTTGCTTGCTAGTTTCGCCTTATCCTCTAGTTAACGATCCGTATTAGGGTTTGTAGGCACATGAAAAAATTTGAATTGGGCATGTTTGATCTGTTGTAAGACTACATGGGTGTGCCTAGGAACCCTACACCTTCTGCCGGCGTATTGACGAGTCTTTAGAGTCCTACACAGAGTTTTCCTGGCTCAAGCAAAACGAAATAGGAGCGCATATGAGATATGTGCGGGACCGAGAATAATGCGTGTATGTGATACCGTATTCTATTCTCGCGATGAATGTATCGAATGGTTGTATGTGATATAACCTAGTTATCGAATCGAGGATTGATTCGATAAGTCGATACATTGGATATTAGTCGGTCATATGCGATATGACCGGATCGTTAAATCAAGTGTTGATTTAATGATTTAATGTATAATTATATATTTAATATATTACTTTGCATTAACTAATATTTTTTCACTTAAAATGGATTTTCTCACTTGATGTGCACATTGTATATGTGATATATTTTTGTGCACTAGTTTGTATCATGTTTGATGATACATGCAAACTTGGGTGTGTGTTTATGTTAAACCATGTTTAGGTTAATGGTTAGGTTTTATATTTGTTTTATTTATTTTTTTTAATTCATTTTTGGAAAGAAATGAAATGGTTGCTTCTTTTGTCTTTTGTTGAAGCTTCATGAAGCTTTGAATAAGTAACCATTTTGTTTCTTTCCTTTAACCTAACCATTCACCTAACCCTAGTTTATTCTCTACACTTAACCAAGGTTGCATTATGATAAATTCACTTGCTTTAATATTTTATTTAATAATTCTTATCATATTCTTTTTCTTCTTCTTCTTCTTCTTCTTCTTCTTCAAGAAGAAAGAAGCTTGCTGGCTTCAATGGTGACTTGAGATAAAGAGTGAGAAATCCAATTCTAAAGTGAACCCACTTCCTATTTCTTCATTCTCTACCACTTGCCATGTAGTATAGGGTGTTTTCTTCACAAGTTTCATGACTTGGTGAAGTTGGAGCTTGATCTTAAGTTTCCTCGACGTAGATCATCTTCGGCATCGAAGTCGACGACCTAGCCCGATCATTTCTCCGACGAAACCATCGCCAGAGTCCGGGATCCGATGATCGCAGTGGAGGGACGTCATCGCGGAGCTATAGAGGTGGAGGACCGGATCTACAAAGGTTGTAGTCACTTTCCCTTTTAGTTAAAGTTGTTAACTTGCTTGCATCGCCTTACCTCTAGTTATCGATCTTGCATAGGGTTTCTTTGGCACATGAAAATTTTGAATTGGCCATATTTGATCACTTGTAGAACCTCATGGGTGTGCCTAGGAACCCTACAGCAGACACAATGTCAACAAATGAAGCAAAGGAAGATCCCTAGCTTCAGGGTCTTGACGGCACCTCAAATGAGACCTGAAGGACTATCGGAGATCATCCCACTCCAGCGCGGAGTGGTCATGACTCATCGGGGCTCCCAAACTGAGCCTAACCTCAAGTAAAAAGCGACATGGAATATCCCTAACGCTTGCTCTTTCGACGGTAATTTTACCTGGAAGATTACTTGAAGACGTCTTGTCCAGCCCCCGAAGGGATCAGAGACACGACAGTCGCGGGCTACCCGAACAGCAAGATTTCATATCGGGGAATATATCGGCCAACGCGATAGTGCGACGGGTAAAAAACCCTAGTACCACAGACCCTAACGGAATTCTATTAGCAGGAGTTAACTGTGACGTTAGGACACCCTTGCGAGAACTTCTTGATTCGTCTCGACTCGTGAGGAAATTAGTGTCCTTGCGAGAACTTCTCGATTCGTCTCGACTCGTAGGGAAAAGCCTTAGGCAATAGGGATAAGGACCTGTTTCCCAAGCACTGGGGCTCTGCAAGTCGGTCCAAGATGGACTATTGCATACCATCCACGGGCCACACTCTCTGAAGTCGAATATCGACAAGGAGGGAAACAACCACTTACGAGTCCTCGCGACTTGTAAGAGGAAAATTCTCTTATGAGATCCCTACGATTCTCAAGAGAAAATGCACTTAGAATTCCCCACGACTCCTAAGGAGAAAACACACCTGTGGGATGTTCACGACTCGTAGGGAGAAAAGTCTTTATGTGACCCTCACGACTCATAAAGTTGAAAAGTCTTAAGCGGCAGATTTGAACCTGTTTCCTAAGCCATCGCTGCCCTGCAAGTGAGCCCAAGATGGACTATTGCATACTATCCATAGGCCACACTCTCCAAAGTCGAATATCAACAAGAAGGAAAAAAACCACTTACGAGTCCTCTCGACTTGTAAGGGGAAAATTCTCTTGTGGGATCCTTACGACTCTCAAGAGAAAATGCACTTAGGAGTCCTCACGACTCCTAAGGAGAAAATATACCTACGAGATCCTCTCGACTCGTAGGAAGAAAAGTCTTTATAAGACCCTTACGGCTCATAAAGTTGAAAAGTCTTAGGCAGCAGATCTGAACCTGTTTCCTAAGCCATCGCTGCTCTACAAGGAGGTCAAAATGGACTATCTGCGGGCCACATTTGCCAGAGCCACATTCGCTAATGAAATAAAGAAGCTATTTACGGGTCCTCACGATTCGTAAGGAAAAATACCCGGGTGAGATCCTTACGACTCACGGAGGCGATGAACACTTAGAAATCCTCACGATTTCTAGGGAGAATTTGCACCTACAAGATCCTCTCGACTTGTAGGGAGAAAAAACCTTCTGGAGACCCTTACGGCTCATGAAAATGAAAAAAAGTCTTAGGCTACAAGGACCCTAAACTTATCTCCTAAGCCCTCAATTCTATGGCCATGTATAACTTTGCACTACTTCATCCACGTACATACTTACGTGGGCAAACTAGGGGGCATTTGTACCTACCAAAATTTTGGCTCAAAACTTGCTCCCTTATAAAATAATAACAATAAAATAAAAATAAAAATAAAAATAAAGGGAAAGCTCTATATGCAAAGCATGTAGGTACTGCCTCGGATAGAATTAAATCCTATGATGGCGCCTCACGTACTCCTCACGCGGGTGCCAATGTGCAAAGCACAAAAAGAAATCTATTAAATAAGAGTTAAAAACTCTAAGGCAGCGCCTCACATGCCTTGCACGAGGACGCCAACGCCGAGAGTTAAAAACTCTGAGGCAGCGCCTTACGTGCCTTGCATGAGGACGCCAGCGCCGAGAGTTAAAAACTCTAAGGCAACGCCTCACGTGCCTTGCACGAGGATGCCAACGCCGAGAGTTAAAAACTCTGAGGCAGCGCCTCACATGCCCAGCATGAAGGCGCCGGCGCCAGAACTAAAAGTTCTCTGCCGTTAGATCAAAGATCCAACGGAGATGATAAATCATCAAAATACAGAATTAAATACTGTTGAGGAAATATTCCTCAAATTTTCCTGAACGAGAAAGATTACTCTCTGTAAAACAGAGCACCGTTGGATTAAAAATCCAATGTTGATTAAAAAATCACCAAGCTACAGAATAAGCTCTGTAGGGGAAAATATTTCCCCAATCTTTCTAAACAATAAAGATTGCGCTCTGTAAAACAGAGCACCATTAGATTAAAGATCCAATGGTGACTAAAAATCACCAAGCTACAGAATAAGCTCTGTATGGAAAATATTTTCCCAATCTTGTTAAAAAAAAGAAAAATATCTTCTGTAAAACAGAAGTCCTTGGATCAAAGATCCAACGGTGGATAAAATCCCTAAATCAATTAAGGATCTCTCAATGAGAGATTTCTTTAACTAAATCAACAAACTTGCCTCCACTATATAAAGGCCCCAAGACTTCAAGTCTTGTACAGAGGAACCCCCCCTAACAACTTCAAGTTCAAAAAGAAGAGCAAGCAAAAAAGAAAGCTTTAAGAGAGAAGAAGGAAGAAGAACTTTTTTCAAGGTAAATAAAGATAATAGAGATCATAGTATCTCATCTGCATATCCAAGTGTTTAACCCTCATAAAGAACATAGTTCTTTCCCCTGGATCCGAGACCCATGAGACAAGTCTCCCACAAATGAGAATTTAATTCTCGTAGGGACGAATTTGTTCTTGGGGATCAAAAATCCAGGGGAGAATATAGAATTGAACATCTTCAGAAAAATTCACAAAGAAAGAAAAAACGCCATGCGCCTCACGTATCCCTCACGTGGGCGCTGCTCAAATAAAGAGTGCTTGGCATTCAATGGTTAGCGCCAAGCGCCTCACGTGTCCCTCACGTGGGCGTTGCTCAATAAAGAGTGCTTAGCACTCAATGGTTGGCGCTCAGTGCCAAGCACCTCATGTGTCCCTCACGTGGGTGCCGTTCAATAAGGAGTGCCTACCACTCAGTGGTTGGCGCTCAACGCCAAGAGCCTCACGTGTTCCGCACGTGGGCGCCATAAAGAGTGTTTAATACTCCATAAAAAACAAAAAAAAAGAGAGGATAAAGTAATGGGTGAGCGTCAGAGCCCATATCAATGCTCAGCACTATTTGCACATAAAAGGGACTGAGCCCAAACAAGTGTTTAACACTTTATTCAAAGACTGAATGGGCTGAGTCCAAGTTAACCAAAAGTCCCTAATTCAGATCAACCGAGCCCATGTGCTCACCATTTTTCCAAATTGGTCTTAGTCCCAAACACGACTATTGATCTTCCAACAGACATTGGTTCAAGGGTACATCTCCTCACACCTCTGATAAATGTCATAATTCTTTAGGTCTTCAAAGAGGTGGTGGGTCCTGATAACCAACAACTCTTTAGTGTACTCTCAAATGGACGGGCACATCCCAATACGGACCGCAACGTCCTTAAACTAGCTATGGACCGTAACGTCCTTAAACTACAATGGAACGCAACGTCCTTAAACTACAATGAACCGCAACGTCCTTAAACTAACACAATAGAGCCCAAATGCTCTTTTGTGGGGCCTGAACGATCCCAAAATCCTGTTAAGTAGATCTTAACCTAAAATTAGACTAATGTATCCTCAACAAACATTTAAGTTAAACTCAGTCTCAAACAAGATTAGCGTTCCTTAAATTAACCCAAATCCAAATCTAAGAATATACGAATTTGGACTAATCCACGCCCTACGGGCGACAACATAAATTAGTCTCCGTATACAATCCACGGGCAACCAAAAATAAAACAAACACACACGACACGAAGTGATCTTCTGGAGCAAGAGAAAGTGGTTACCGCTACGCGGTAATGTAATTAACTGCAGGGGCTTGCGGCTGCAGGGAAGAGCGTCCCCACAATAAAAAAAAAACCCTTGCAAAAGAGGAGGAATCTGACGAAGTCTGCTACAACGGCCGCATCTGTCCAAACCTCCGACACATGGTGCCATAAATCAGCTTGGCATCTTCGGAGAGGTGGACGGATAAAACCAAATAGTATCTGCCCCCAAATTCAAGCAAGACGTTTGTCTTCCCGGTTTTCGGCGGTAAACAATGCCCCCGGCTTTGATGAGGAGCTACTGTTGGTGTCAGCCTGTTGAAGACTGACGTCCATTGAGAGGGAACGACCAATCTTTCGAAGGCCGATTTTCTGGTAGGGGATGCACTTTTGACGACTTCACCTACAGCAAGAGTTGGAACGGCCAATCTGTCGAAGACCGATCTTTTGGTGGGTGAAGCACCTTTGACGACTTCACCTGCCGGAGGAGTTGGGAGGACTATGCGTTTTGGGACAACCCCTTCAGGTATCACGAGCCTCTTTGCGGGCTCACTTGAGCTTCGACTCAGCCTGTTGAAGACTGAGGTGACAGAGTTGGACAACCCATTGAAAGAGGCCGTGGTGGTTGCCAGTCGATCGAAGACCGACTTCTTGGGAGCTTCCTGTGGTGGCACTGGGGCGCTGAAACTCGCTTGCGGGAGCATGGTCCCGAAGAACAATCCAGTGGTGGCTGGAGTTACCTGCCCACCAGTATTGAAAAGATGGAGGCCGCATTGGGCCCGGATGTCACTCCTCTAGTTGGGGTGGAGTGGGAGTTGCTGTTGCAGTTTGTGCAGCTGGAAGCCTTTGATATTCATTTCTTCTTTCTAGCACAGGAACAAGACACCAAATCTTAGTACCTTGAATCCAAAGGCAACTATAGAAAACCACGATTTTGTTCGCGAAACACGACACACGAAGTGTAGAGTGGAAAGAGGAAAAGGTCCCATCGAGCGTGCCAGAATCTGTTCACCGCCGGAAACGGGGACGAACCGGGATGGATCATCCTGCCTGAATTCTAGGGGCAGATGCTATTTGGGTTTATCCTTCCACCTCTCCGAAGATGCCAAGTTGATTTATGGCACCGTATATCGGAGGTTTGGACAGATGCGGCCATTGTAGCAGACTTCATCAAATTCCCCCTTGTTTGCGAGGAGGTTTTGATTGTGGGGACGGTCTTCACTGCAGGCACAATCCCCTGCAGTTAATTACATTACCGTATCGCGGTAACCACTTTCTCCTGCTCCGGAAGTTCACTTCATGTCGCGCGCGCGCGCGTGTGTTTGTTTGGGTTGCCCATGGATTGTATACGGAGACCAATTTATGTTGTCGTCTATAGGGCGTGGATTAGTCCAAATCCGTATATCTTAGATTTGGGGTTTTTATTTAAGGACCATTAATCTATTTTGAGATTAAGATCGACTTAAATGTATGTGAGCACTTGGGGCTTGATTTTTTTTGTTAAGGATATATTAGTCCAATTTGAGACTAAGATCCACTTAACGAGTTTTCAGGATTATTTTTATTTAGAATCCAACAAAAGAGCGTTTGGGCTCTATTATTTTAGTTTAAGGACGTTTCGGTCCATTATCGCCATTTTGGAAGCGAATATTAGTTTAGCAATATTTCGGTCCATTATTGCCGTTTTGGAGGCGAATATTAGTTTAGGGACTTCTCGGTCCTTTACCTCCATTTCGGAGGCGAATATTACTTTAAGGGTATTTCAGTCCAAAATCGCCATTTTGGAGGTTAATATTATTTTAAGGACGTTTCGGTCCGTTATCAACTTGCGCGCACGTGTATTTGTTACGTGACGAAGTAAACGATGTTGATATGGAATGTGCCCAATTTGGGGCACGATTTGATTTGAGGTATGCACGTCAATTTGGAAGTACACCAAAGAGTTGTTGGTTATCAGGACCCACCACCTCTCTGAAGACGTTGAAGAATTACAACAACATATATCAGAGGTGTGGAGAGATGTACCCTTAAACCAAATCCTGTATTTGAGGGAAAGAGGGGCTGCTGCGGATCTAAGAGTCATTAGTCATTTTTTAGACTAATATTATCTTAGGAGATATAGGATGAATATCATTTTGGATATCATCAATTGAAAGATCATTAGTCATGTTTGGGACTAAGATCAATTTGAGGAATCATGAGCATATGAGCTCAGTTGATTTGAATCAAGGAGGTTCTATCCTCAGAGGACCTAGCCAATTTGGGCTTGATCTGCTCAATGGTCTCTTTTTTTATTGAAAAAGTGCTAAGCACTTGCTTGGGCTCTATTTAATCAGCCCCCCTTTTATGCAAACAGTGCTGAGCACTTATATAAGTTTTGATGCCCACATATGATCATGTGAAGTTTTCGGTCATGGGGAAGTACCTAATAAGTGTAAAACACTTTACTCCTTTTGTTTTTATATGGAGTGCTAGGCGCACTTTATGGCGTCCACATGGGGAGCGCGTGAGGCGCCAGGCGCTATCTAGTGAGTGCTAAGCATTCTTCTTTTCTATGGCGCCCACGTAAGGAACACATGAGGCGTTGGGCACTGCCCAATGAGTGCTAAGCACTCTTCTTTTCTGTGGCACACACGTGAGGAACACGTGAGGCGTTGGGCGCTGCCCAGTGAGTGCTAAGCATTCTTTCTCAGAAGATGGACCTTGCATCCATCTTCCTCCATACCAAGGACCTATATGGAGAGCAATCTCATATCGCAAGATACGAGACCTTGAAGAAATTATTTCAGGTGAAGTTGGCTATCGGTTCATCTGTAGGAGACCATGTCCTTAAGATGATCAGCTTGATTGAAGAGCTCGCGGACCTGGGAACCACGTTGGAGAACGAGCTGTATACAAACTTGATTCTACAGTCCCTCCCTTCTACCTACGCCCAGTTTATCTTGAATTTCAACATTCAAGGGAAGGAAGTTACACTTCCAGAACTCCTCAATATGTTGAGGAGCGCTGAGGGCACCCTGCAGAAGTCTAGGAAGACACCCGCTCTACTTGTTAGTGGACCTTCCTCTTCCAGATCCAAGACGAAAGCCAAGGGAAAGAAGAAGAAGGCCCCTACCAAACTGAAAGGCGGTGTTAGTAAGGTAGAAGCAAGGGGCAAGGCAAAAGTTGGAGGGCCGACAGTAGGGAAGGAAGAATGCTTCTACTGTCACAAGAAGGGCTATTGGAAGAAGAATTGCAGGGCCTGGAAAACCAAGAACCAGGATTCGAAGCAAGTTGTGGCTTCGACTTCATGTGTGTTTGTAATTGAAAACTGTTTGTCAATCAACTCTACTTCCTGGGTATTGGATACCGGATCAGGATCTCATATATGTAATTCTTGCAGACACTGAAAAGCCGTAGAGTTTTGAAGGCGGATGATATGACCCTCAGGGTTGCTAACGGAGCGAGCGTGGATGATGTGTCCGTAGGGGAATATCACTTAGGATTGACAAAAAGATATATTTTGATTTTACGCAACTGTTTTTGTGTAGCTAATTTGACTTGTAATATCATTTCTGTATCTTTGTTATCTAAAGAAGATTATGATTTTACATTTATAAGCGATGTCGTAAACATCCACCTTAATCATGATTTGATTGGGTCGGATACACTAAATGACGGTATATACGTATTAAACCAACTTCAAGTTTTCAACGTTCAGAACACACACAAAAGAAAGTCTCCAGAATTAAATAAGGGTTTCTTATGGCATTGTAGACTGCGTCATATCAACGAAACACGGTTAACCAAGTTACATAAAGAGAGATATTTGGATCCGTTCGAATATCAGTCTTATACCACTTGTCAATCATGTCTCAAAAGAAAGATGACAAAAACTCCATTCACTGGATACGGAGTAAGAGCGAGCTAGCTCTTAGTACTCATACACAGCGGAATGTATACACATGCAAGAAGTGATTATTCCTATTTCATTACTTTTACGGATGATTTCTCAAGGTATGTACATGTATTCTTGATGAAACATAAATCTGAGGACTTTGAGAAATTCCGGGAATATAAGAATGAAGTGGAAAAACAAACCGACAAAAGTATCTAGACACTGAGATCTGATCGATGTGGTGAATACTTGAGTGCCGAGTTCCTGGATTACCTAAAAGAGAATGGGATTCTCTCTCAGCTTACTCCTCCATACACGCCACAACATAATGGTGTATCGGAGAGACGAAACCGAACCTTATTGGATATGGTACGTTCCATGTTGAGTAACGCTGAGTTGCCGCGATCCTTCTGAGGCTATACACTAGAATCAGCTGCATATCTTTTGAACAAGGTTCCTACCAAGACTGTGCCTACCACACCATATCAGATGTGGAGTCGGAAGAAACCCTATCTTCAGTATCTGAAGATATGGAGATGTCCAGCTTTTATTAAAAAGCAGCATGCGGACAAGCTCAAGGCACACTCAGTACTGTGTAAATTTATGGGATACCCAAAGAACTTCAGGGGGTATCTTTTCTATTACGTAGAGGAACAAAAGGTTTTTGTTTCTCATCATGCCCACTTCGTGGAAACTCAATTTTTAGAAAAAGAAATAAGTAGGAGCGCAATAGAACTAGAAGAAATTTCAGAATCACAAGCTATTAATGAAAGCATGGTGGAACTAGAAGATTCAAAAGAACAGGACATCCCTGCGCCACTCCGCAGGAGTAGTAGGCTGTCTCATCCGCCCGAGAGATACTATGGTTTTCTCATAAACGGGGATAGAGAGGATTGCATCATTGAAAATGATGAGCCAACTAGCTTCCAACAAGCCATTCAGAGCAGAGACTCGGTAAAATGGCTAGATGCAATGCGGACCGAGATGAAGTCTATGTACACCAACAAAATATGGACATTGGACATTGCTCCAGAAGGGGTTGTTCACCGCCGAAAACAGGGACGAACTGGGATGGATCGTCCTTCCTGAATTTAGAGGCAGATGCTATTTGGATTTATCTGTTCACCTCTCCGAAGATGCCAAGTTGATTTATGGCACCGTATATCGGAGGTTTGGACGAATGCGGCCGTTGTAGCAGACTTCGTCAGATTCCCCCTCGTTTGCGAGGGTTTTTGATTGTGGGGACGCTCTTCCCTGCAGGCGCAAGCCCGTGCAGTTAATTGCGTTAACGCATCGCGATAATCACTTTCTCCTGCTCCAGAAGTTCATCTCATGTCGTGTGTGTTTGTTTTATTTTTGGTTGCCCGTGGATTGTATACAGAGGCTAATTTATGTCATCGTCCGTAGGACGTGGATTAATCCAAATCCGTATATTTTTAGATTTGGGTTTGGATTGATTTAAAGATCGTTGATCCATTTTGAGATCAATATTGACTTAAATGTATGCGAGCAGTTGGGGGCTCGGTTGGTTTTTTTGTTAAGGATACGTTAGTCAAATTTGAGACTAAGATCTACTTAACAAGGTGTTAGGATCATTTTTGTTTCAGATCCAACAAGAGAGCATTTGGGGCTCTGTTGTTTTAGTTTAAGGACGTTTCGGTCCCTTATCGCCATTTTGGAGGCGAAGTTCTAGTTTGAGGACATCTCGGTCCGTTGATCACCATTTTGAGGTGAGGTTTTAGTTTAAGAACGTTACGATCCGTTGTCGCCATTTTGGAGGCAACGTTTAGTTTAAGAACATTTCGGTCCGTTGTAGTTTAAGGACGTTTCGGTCCGTTGTCCATCTTGCACGCACATGTATTTGTTACGTGATGGGATGAGCAATGAAGATATGGGATGCATCCAATTTGGGATGGGGTTTGATCTGGGTTGTGCACGTCGGTTTGGGAAGTGCACCAAAAAGCAGTTGGCTGTCAGGACCCGCCACCTCTCTGAAGACGTTGAGGAATTATAACGACATGTATCAGAGCTGTAGAGAGATGTACCCTTGAACCAATTCCCATGTTTGAAGGAAAAGGGATTGATGGTAAACCCAGAAATCATTAGTCGTATTTTGATACTAAGATTTCTTCAGGGGAATGCGGGACGAATATCGTTTTAGAATATCATCGGTTGGAAGACCGATATTCGTATTTGGGACTATGATCAGTTTGGGAAGTAGTGAACCCATGGGCTTGGTTGATCTGAGTTAGGGACCTAGCCAACCTGGACTTGGTCCACTCAGTTTTCTCTTTATTTGAAAAGAAATGTTAAGCACTTGTTTGGGCTCAGTCCCTATTTTGTGAAAAAAGTGTTGTGCACTTATGTGAGTTCTGACGCTCACACATAACCATGTGGGGGTTTTAGTCATGGGGATTTACCCAATAAGTGTTAAACACTTTACCCTTTTTTGTCTCTTTATGGAGTGTTGAGCACTCTTTATAGCGCCTACGTGCAAAACACGTGAGGCGCTAGGCGCTGCCTAGTGAATGTCAGGCACTTTTTATTCTGTAACGCCCACATGAGGGATACTTGAGGCGCTAGGCGCTGGGAGCTAGGCGCCGCTAACTGAGTGCTAAGCACTCCTTTATTTTGTAGCGCCCACGTGAGAGGCACGTGAGGCGCTGGGCATTGAGCACCAGTCACTGAGCGCTAAGCACTCCTTTATTTTGTAGCGCCCACGTGAGAGGCACATGGGGCGTTGGGCGTGTAAGTGCACGGCGGCGCCCCGGCCGTCAATCCGACGGCCAAACGCGGAAACGGTGGTAAACTTAAAATTTTGCGGACTTAGCAAACCGGCACCACCGCGCACTAAACCCCGGATCGTGCCATTAAACTAGTCTAAGCTAACTAACAAGATAGTGTTAGAGATGTACCGACGATCCAAGTCCTCCGGTCTTCATCTCCACTCCGATCTCCTCACGGGATCTCCGTCCGTCTCCTCCTCGTCGGAAAGGGCACCACGAAGCCGGATACTTTTACGGGCTCCCACCTCAATACCGAGGCAACTCGCGCATGAAGCCGGCTACTCGACATGCTCAAGATATGCTGTAGGAAGTGTAGTGTAGAATCATAGCTCACTTTGGGGTTGGTTGCCATTTGTGGATGATGGAGGAAACAAGACAAGAAAAATGGTGCTTGCAATTTTCTTAACATGAAATGAGATCAATGAAATGAAACACTCTCAAGGATGAAGATGAAACTCTCTTCTTCTCTTTTCTTTTTCTCTCTTCTCTTTTTTTCTTCTCTTTCTTTCTATCATTTTTCATCAAGTGAGAAGAATAAGGTGGAGGAATGAATATGAAGCATAACCATAGAAGGAAGGTGAGTGTAGGAAAAGTAGAAAGGTGACTATATCCTAAACATCATCATAACAATCTTTCTTATCAACCTCAAATCCTTTCTAATCTCATTAATACAAATCAAGTGATGGTTGAAAAGAAAAGATGCTCTCATAATTAATCCTTATGCAAATAAATCCTCCACAAAGTGTAATTTGCAAAACTGCAAATTACCCCCTCCATCGGAAAAGTCCGGCCGGGAAAGAACAAAGGAAAACCGGCCGGAACGGAAAGCAAAATGGCAACTCTAGAAAAATGGTCCCGTAATAAATTACAGGAAAACCCCACACTGTGCATACACACCCGCATTTGTATTCCGTCCGGATACAAATGCATTGAGACAAAATCTACACTGTACTAAACTAGGACCGGCTTAAACCAAAGCCGGCTAGTAAGATCCGTCCGATCCTGATCCGTGCAATACCGCACGTATCTGATCGAACGCTGCCATATAACCATACGGCCACTAGTACAAACGGTCTGATCCTGATCCGTGCAATACCGCACGTATCTGATCGGACCCTGCCATATCTCCATACGGCCTCTACAGCGTTTCGCCCGAAAGCTTGAGTAACTGGAAGTGTGGTGGACTCTAAAGACTCGTCAATACTATGGCTGTGGATTTAACCACTAGCACGTCAGAGGTATAAGCCAATACGTGACGGGCCACCAGCTATTGACTAAAAGGGACGTCGATGAGGAAGCTCACCCCGACACCCAACTGAGCCTGTCAGTGACAATATCCGTACAGTCCGGTCCGTTCGTCTATGAGCATCGCATGGCGGGCCTAGGGGGTTGGTAAAAGTCAGACCCCCAAAAGCGGTACAAGTCGTGTCGGAGTGTAGCCCAGAACACCCTGAGATACTACTGGAATACCTACCAGTAAATCTCCTGCCTTGGCCAAGGTCTTTGTGTAATGGCTCTCCTAGACACAGCGCGACCTCACCCCCAATACCGGGAGAGACGAACCCCTGAAGATACGCTCACTGCCTCCATGTGGCTCGGGACTGTACCCAACTAAAACCTGTTTGCACGACTCCTTTGAGCCGTGGTAGGGTAGTAATCAAAGTACAGTGGGAACTCACACGAGACAAATGACGATCCCCAGGTCGATGAACTAACCTGTACACATGTCACCAGGGAACTGCTATCTGACGTCAGGTATAAGACCAACTAGCATGTTCCCGGCGAGTCCTGTCCGGTGTACTCATAACCCAATGAGCACCTGTATACATCTTAGGTGATCCAACTGACACCAGTGGCTTGTGAGACCGGCCACCGCCCCTCGTCGGGGTCTCGACTGTATACACTAGTCTACTCTGGAGAATCGATGCCCTGTCTCGAAACTCCCACGACTAGGGACCTATTAAGGATGTGCTTGTAGACTCCAGCTCTCACTTATATGATCGCCCTCATACTGCTGGCAGTCAAGCATGAATCCTAGGGCTCTATCAACGTGCAATAGCGACATGTCAGGTCGCCTAA
This sequence comes from Agapanthus africanus, assembly GCA_030015575.1. NCBI lineage: Eukaryota > Viridiplantae > Streptophyta > Magnoliopsida > Asparagales > Amaryllidaceae > Agapanthus > Agapanthus africanus. Next base: position 24,150,484 of record JASDDO010000016.1, read on the forward strand.
AGCAGTACACAATGATAAAGGTAAACCAGATAGCATACTATCATCTCGAGTAAGACTGTCCTACCGGGATAGGTCCTCCCTCAATCATTGCAATCACGTGCCTGTGATCCAATAATTGACTCTGAGGGCACCATCTCCAACAATCTCCCACTTGCACTCAAGGCTAATTATTGCGATGTCGCATACTCACAGCCCGTGTGATACCGAACACCCAACTCCCCTACTAGTCAGTCTCACAAAACCCGTTTGCGAAACTATTGCGTTCGAGGAATAGCCTCAGTGAGTGGATCCGCCTTGATGTTTCTTTCTATGTCTCTCTATATCTCAAGTTCGCGGAGAAAACCATCTCCCGAAATGAGCAATACCTGCCTTAGAATGTCTGGATGTCTGATGGGACCTAGCTCATGAATGAACTCCAAATCCAAACTTCTTAGACTGTATCGTCAACTGAACTTAATCAATATCCTGCGCCATGCCACCCTCAGTATTTCCTTGGACCACCTGTCCAAAATACTGCCCCTCGTCAGAGGGAAAACTATAGCTCTGACAACCTCCTTGTCGTCCAGGTCACCTTGGAAGCCTGGAATGATAACCGTCTCCTAAAAGAGGCAGCCGTTATCATATCCCTAGAACAGCCACTTATGTTCTAAAACTGCTTCCGACTGTTTCTCCAGGATTGGATCAATATCAACTTATTGCATCTAGTGCAAGAACAACATCTGGTGTGGTACTTGACATCTCATGATTGACTCAATTGCCTAAGCAAGTGATCTGCCAATCATGCACATCCCTCTCTACTTTAGTCTAAAAGACACCTTTAGAGAGGGCGACTCCATTACCTGCAGGTATACTACCGTGCCAGGAGTCGTCCATTCTAAATACTCTTAGAATGCTGTCAAAGTACCCAGATTGGGAAACCACCCAAATCTAGATCTAAAACCATAGATCTAGTAACCAGTATGTCTGATATAATGTCCAAGTCCTTTGTGGAGAAAACACTGTGTGACGACCAAAGTATAACCGATCGTAGTATAGGAATATCACTTCCTACTACCTTCTCAACAGATCCATCCCCTATTCTGATGACGTCAAACCTATGACTGTCACATCAGAAACAGATGATCTATCTCCGCTACATCTGCTTTAGTCTATAAATAGACATAAGCCTGATGTCCACCAATGCTTCCGCTGCTCCCACTGACTACGACAACCCTCTGGCAGAGTCATATACACGTACACTTCTGAAGCTAGTTCAGAACGACGCTATACTCATCCTCCTGCCGGGTCTCGCAGCCTGGAACAACAACAATGGCAAGTGTGGGTAAACAAGAACTTCCCTGTCACCGTCCTTGAGGCTACCGAAGTATCTCTCGGGTGCCTGAAGTTACCCACCTTATCTGCGGAGTGGCCAATGGAATGTCAAATCAAATTGAATCTTTAGGTTCCTTATCAAATCTTCAGTAATCGTTTGCGGTTCTGGAATCACTTCCAGTTCTACCATACTCCCACTGCTGTTTTTGAAAAAAAAATCCATTTTTAATAAAACTGTGGCAAGTCATGAACAATATTTCTATTGATCTCCCAGATGGTAGAAAGTCAACCCTTGTCATAGCCTGGGTCAACCCACAAACAGCCATTACAGAAACGTGCCTTGAGTTATCCAGAGTCTGGTTTTAATCATAAGCCGGACAACTCCCCGTATCTTAACAACGTTAAGATATGAACTGTTCTACATCCAATATAGAACCAGAGGCACTGATTTAATTGAACCAGATTCAAATCATGCAGCTATCTCCAGTGCATGTCAACAGAATGGAAGGAGGTCGATCAGCGTTACTCAACTTAGGAATGCTTCCAATTATGAGTAACCTGAAAGAGAAGCAATTTCTCTTAACCATTACTATCAACTGAATACCATACACATGTATCTACATCTTCGATCACTTTGAAGAATCCCGATACTTGCTACACCTGGTTCTCTACTCTATTCAAATACCTATAACTCCTCAAAACTTAGACCCTGTGTTTCTACGAAACACATGTCTAAGAACTAGAGAAGTCAAAAGTAAACAGAATACAGTACGAGGACCAACCCCTCTGTCCTGATGGACACTGGACAACATACAATACTCTGTATAAGTCCCTTGAGTCTAGTGACTCATTCACTGTGTGTCGTAGGTTGAAAACTGTACTTATGGTTAAGAAGAATTACACCGCTGTTTAATGCTCCTTACCTAACCATCCACTGATATAGGTAAATGTCATCGACATAATATCAAAAGGTACATCTCACTCTATAAAAATAGACGTACAGATATATCAATTTGAAATTGGTGCACAACAGCGGATATTCAAAACCAAATATTTGCCGACCGGCAAACAACCCAGGTGGCATCCTCAAATATCACCAATTACAACGAATCCCGATATAATGAGGATGATCACCCAATTCCCAATAACCTACTCCCACTCATCATCTGTAAAACCATACAGATGTGAGAATCAAACCTGGTAAATACATACCCTGGAGTAAGTATCTAATCAGGAAATCAGTTCTCTTTTAACATTACACAGTGAAACTGAAACATTGAAATGTTTCGTTGGGGTATCCTGGCATTCCTAGTAATGCCTCATCCATAATCCAGATTCACAACTGTAACCGTATAATTCATTGCCACCTCTCCAAATCCCTTCATATGTCTTTAGTCATTACCTTCTGTACACCCCTTTGAGCCAAATGGTTTTCTTCCTTCCCTACCGTTCGGCACCAGCCTATGGTTTGGAAGAAGACTATCCAAAAAGCATAAAGGGTGTACTGTCCTAACCCTAGGAGCACTCGCAACGCGAGAGAGGGTGAAGATAAAAGACATCTGAATGTACTTTATTCCTATTTCTCCTGAACCAGGATCCATCCCCGAACTGGAACAAGTTCCTTTCGAGTTCGTATATAACCATACGATGGATTATCCAATAAACTGTGGATCTTCGTAGTGATACGGAGTGTCCTGGAGAAATACAAAGGTGATTTAGGATTGGCGAAGGAATACATGGTTTGGTCGTGAATATCTGTTGCAATTTACTTTGCCCTCTTACTAATCCCTTGCTTTGTCTGAACTTAATACCTTCTGTACACCGTTTAGGCTAACTGGTTTTCTTCATTCCCTACCGGTCGGCACCAGCCTATGGTTTGGAAGAAGACTATCCAATTTGCATAATAGGTGTACTCTCCTAAACTAAGGAGTACTCGCAACCTGAGAGAGGGTGAAAAGAAAAGACAACTGAATAATCCTATCCGTTTTCTCCAGAACCGGAAACCATCCTCGAATTCCTTCGAGTTCGTATCTAACCATACGATGGTTTTGTCCAATGGAAGTGGACGTTCGCAGTAATACGGGGTGTCCTGGAGAAAAGGGTAAAAGTAGGAGTGGCAATGAGGTCTGCAACTCTGACAATCCAAAAGCCAGTGTTAAGAAGGTTCGGTCAACTTGGTCACTGAGTCATAGTCTTAGGGTCGGGTCAATGGTCGCTGCCAAAGAGAGAGAGAAAAGAAACACTCAGCGTGCACTCTAACCTAGATCAGAATGGTTACCAATTTATCTAATCTGGAATCCTCCCACTGTACCTCAAATTCTCCTCCAAACCTGAAAGAAGAATTAGTCGGGGTCACCCGAGGAGTATACCAACTCATCAGTGGGAATCGGGATCCAACTCTCATCGCATGATAACGTGACGGAATCCGCTCACGGTACCACACTCCAGAAGGTATGCGCATATCTGGCAAGTTTCAGTTCTTTTGAAACTCCCGATGTGATTTCTGCCCCATGCTCTTATGACCTTGACTTTGGCCAACAAATCATAAGTCACATGTCAAGTTCTACCCGTCATTCTCCAGGTTGATTCGAATCCACCCGCACAAGCCCTTGACTTTGGCCAACAAGGCTATACGACTGTTCCAAACCAACGCATCTATCTATGCTGCATATGAATAACCAACAGCTACCAAACACTGTGCCTTGACTTTGGCCAACAAACACAGCTTGAATACTATTGACTACCCATATGAAACGACGGAGGGCTACGAATGGTTTCTGGCGAAAACCTTTAACGTAATGAACTTGATATCGTTGAAGGAACGGATAGCTTTTTATAAAATATAGTGACGAAAACCTTTACTAAAGAGGTCACTCCCGGTGAAGGGATCTCGGCTCTTTCCCCGTAGAATGGGGTGCAGGATATTCCAAATGAATACCACGATGCAAAGCAAAAAAAATCGGCTATAGTGAAGTTAATGCCCCGACGCAAACTTTTGTCCAAGGGGTCACTCCCGGTGAAGGGATCTCGGCCCTTGCCTCGTCGACTGAGGAGCAGGATATTCCAATGAATACCACGATGCAAAACAAAAGTGAACGTCCTTGCAATAACAGCTTTTTGAAAAAGTGTTCCAACAACATCAGATTAGGTTTGTTTTTAACTTGCATTGATCCGAATCAATGCAGTCCCATCAATTGATCACACCAAAAAGAACGAAAATATACTGATGTACGTATATGCCATCCGCATTCGCCACTGGGTCCCGTCATTACCCGTTAGGTTAGCTAACTAACGACAGAGCGGGGACTGGACTAGCGCGGATGTAAAACATATACAACATCTACTAATATATATACCAATATATTATATTTCGCTCAAGGCGTGAAAAGAAATGCAACATCACAGAAATGTACAGCATCACAGAACAATACAGATATCTGGGATCCCCGGGTTTCACAGAGCCACTACTGAAACCCGACGTTCCCCTGGTCGTGTGGATAGCCTGTGCAATGAAATCCTAGACCCCTACGGGCGCGGCAAGTCACCCGCCAAAACCTGAAGCGAGGCAGCCCCCTTCAGCTCCGTGAATGGACCACCCAGCACTCCACGGAATCCGGCAACTTGGGCACCCCTCCTGGGTCAACCTGTACCCCCTACGAGTGCGGCGAATAGCACGCCAATCCTAGAGTGAAGCCCCCTCCGTCCCAATGCCATGAGATGCGGGCTTGTTGCCCTCTAGAACCCGGCTATCCGTGCACCCCTCCGCGGGGTAATCCTAGTACAGAATGTAAAATATACATACACCGGGTACATCGACCGCAACCAGGTCGTGCCCCAAAAGAATAATACAAACAGGCAGTGACGGCAGTCCACATGTCGGACGCTCGCCCCGCAATATCAAATGTACATGATACAACAACACTGTACTAGCATTGCATCCAGGCTATCCCCCACGACCGATCCGCAACATCACAGCATAAACATAGAACATCAACGTGAAAGTCACGTTCGCAAATCCGTCTAACCGGGCTATAGCAGTTAGACAGGATTTACCGATCGAGTGACATTCACGGTCGCAGATATAATGTAAATACTGTGAAAAATGTGTTTAAAATATCCGATCGATCAAAAATTAACAAGTGGGCCCCCAAACAAAAACTGTAGCACTCACAGAAATCCTAGGCCCAATTTTAATATTCCAAAACCCATATATTAAGCCCAAAAGGCCTCTGAAAAAATTTGGTGATGTGACATGAATAGTGCGCGGCGGAAGGGCCGCACGAGGTGGGGTTTCGCGGCGGATCCGCGCTCCAACTGTGGAGTTACATCGTCAAATTTTTACAGAACCCTTAGATTTTCCAGTACATCAATATTTTACAACCAGAAAAATTTTTCGAGACCAAAAATTTTCAACAGAAACTGATTCGAACTAAGATGCAGTTTTGGAACATTCGATCGATCGAAACAGAAAAACACATTACACAAAGCTAGACTAAGTTAATGGCGAGGCTCTGATACCAGTGTAAGTGCACGGCGGCGCCCCGGCCGTCAATCCGACGGCCAAACGCGGAAACGGTGGTAAACTTAAAATTTTGCGGACTTAGCAAACCGGCACCACCGCGCACTAAACCCCGGATCGTGCCATTAAACTAGTCTAAGCTAACTAACAAGATAGTGTTAGAGATGTACCGACGATCCAAGTCCTCCGGTCTTCATCTCCACTCCGATCTCCTCACGGGATCTCCGTCCGTCTCCTCCTCGTCGGAAAGGGCACCACGAAGCCGGATACTTTTACGGGCTCCCACCTCAATACCGAGGCAACTCGCGCATGAAGCCGGCTACTCGACATGCTCAAGATATGCTGTAGGAAGTGTAGTGTAGAATCATAGCTCACTTTGGGGTTGGTTGCCATTTGTGGATGATGGAGGAAACAAGACAAGAAAAATGGTGCTTGCAATTTTCTTAACATGAAATGAGATCAATGAAATGAAACACTCTCAAGGATGAAGATGAAACTCTCTTCTTCTCTTTTCTTTTTCTCTCTTCTCTTTTTTTCTTCTCTTTCTTTCTATCATTTTTCATCAAGTGAGAAGAATAAGGTGGAGGAATGAATATGAAGCATAACCATAGAAGGAAGGTGAGTGTAGGAAAAGTAGAAAGGTGACTATATCCTAAACATCATCATAACAATCTTTCTTATCAACCTCAAATCCTTTCTAATCTCATTAATACAAATCAAGTGATGGTTGAAAAGAAAAGATGCTCTCATAATTAATCCTTATGCAAATAAATCCTCCACAAAGTGTAATTTGCAAAACTGCAAATTACCCCCTCCATCGGAAAAGTCCGGCCGGGAAAGAACAAAGGAAAACCGGCCGGAACGGAAAGCAAAATGGCAACTCTAGAAAAATGGTCCCGTAATAAATTACAGGAAAACCCCACACTGTGCATACACACCCGCATTTGTATTCCGTCCGGATACAAATGCATTGAGACAAAATCTACACTGTACTAAACTAGGACCGGCTTAAACCAAAGCCGGCTAGTAAGATCCGTCCGATCCTGATCCGTGCAATACCGCACGTATCTGATCGAACGCTGCCATATAACCATACGGCCACTAGTACAAACGGTCTGATCCTGATCCGTGCAATACCGCACGTATCTGATCGGACCCTGCCATATCTCCATACGGCCTCTACAGCGTTTCGCCCGAAAGCTTGAGTAACTGGAAGTGTGGTGGACTCTAAAGACTCGTCAATACTATGGCTGTGGATTTAACCACTAGCACGTCAGAGGTATAAGCCAATACGTGACGGGCCACCAGCTATTGACTAAAAGGGACGTCGATGAGGAAGCTCACCCCGACACCCAACTGAGCCTGTCAGTGACAATATCCGTACAGTCCGGTCCGTTCGTCTATGAGCATCGCATGGCGGGCCTAGGGGGTTGGTAAAAGTCAGACCCCCAAAAGCGGTACAAGTCGTGTCGGAGTGTAGCCCAGAACACCCTGAGATACTACTGGAATACCTACCAGTAAATCTCCTGCCTTGGCCAAGGTCTTTGTGTAATGGCTCTCCTAGACACAGCGCGACCTCACCCCCAATACCGGGAGAGACGAACCCCTGAAGATACGCTCACTGCCTCCATGTGGCTCGGGACTGTACCCAACTAAAACCTGTTTGCACGACTCCTTTGAGCCGTGGTAGGGTAGTAATCAAAGTACAGTGGGAACTCACACGAGACAAATGACGATCCCCAGGTCGATGAACTAACCTGTACACATGTCACCAGGGAACTGCTATCTGACGTCAGGTATAAGACCAACTAGCATGTTCCCGGCGAGTCCTGTCCGGTGTACTCATAACCCAATGAGCACCTGTATACATCTTAGGTGATCCAACTGACACCAGTGGCTTGTGAGACCGGCCACCGCCCCTCGTCGGGGTCTCGACTGTATACACTAGTCTACTCTGGAGAATCGATGCCCTGTCTCGAAACTCCCACGACTAGGGACCTATTAAGGATGTGCTTGTAGACTCCAGCTCTCACTTATATGATCGCCCTCATACTGCTGGCAGTCAAGCATGAATCCTAGGGCTCTATCAACGTGCAATAGCGACATGTCAGGTCGCCTAAAGCAGTACACAATGATAAAGGTAAACCAGATAGCATACTATCATCTCGAGTAAGACTGTCCTACCGGGATAGGTCCTCCCTCAATCATTGCAATCACGTGCCTGTGATCCAATAATTGACTCTGAGGGCACCATCTCCAACAGGGCGCTGAGCGCCAGTCACTGAGTGCTAAGCACTCCTTTTATTTTTATTTACCTAATTTTCCAAGAAGAGATTTCTTTTTCTTCGAGAATTTAATTCTCTGCACTTTCTGAAGCTTATGGAGGGTTTTCTTCTCTCTATTTTTAGACTTGAAGTCTTGGGTCCTTTATATAGTAGAGGCAAGTCTGTTGATTAGTTGAAGAAATCTCTCATTAAGAGATCCTAGTTGATTTTAGGGATTTTACTCACCGTTGGATCTTTGATCCAAGGACTTCTTTTTTACAGAAAGGATTTTCTTGTTTTTAACAAGTTTAGGGAAATATTTACTCATACAGAATTTATTCGGTAGATCGGTGATTTTTTTTATCACCATTGGATTTTTAATCCAACGGTACTCTGTTTTACAAAGGGCAGTCTTTCTTGTTTAGAAAGATTTGAGGAATATTTCCTCTAAACAGAATTTAATTCTGCATCCTAATGATTTATCGTCTCTGTTGGATCTTTGATCCAACGGCTCTGCTTAACAGAGAGTAGAATTTAATTCTACCGGGAGCCGGCGCTCACGTGTTGTGCACGTGGGCGCTACTTAAGATTTTTGTGTGCTTTGCACGTTGGTGCCCACGTGAGAAGCACGTGCGGCGCCAATATAAAAGTTTTTAACTCTGGCGCGGGTGCCCTTGTAGAAGGCACGTGAGGTGCTGCCTCTTGAATTTTGAACAGAGTTTTGCTCTTTTATTGGGGAAAACAAATGCCCCCCACCGTTGCGCTCATGTGGCTCACACGTGAGTGCAGCGGTGGCAACTTTTTCACTGTTTGATCTTCTTGGAAGTTGAACCGTATTCCTGTGCCTATAAGTAGGGCTTTTGGCCCTTTAGATGACTGTTATTCATCTTCCCTAACCTTCTTCTTTCTCTGAGAATTTAATTCTCTTTCCAGAGCTCAGATCACTGTCCAAGGAAACTCTTTTAGAGTCAAAATTTGGTAAGAATTATGACCAAACTCTTGAAGGAATCTCTTAGGGTTTTAACAGAGCTTTGCTCTTCTTTTGTAATGATTAGATCGTAGATCTTAAAAAATTGTTTTATGGTTTCTTAACCCGTTAATCAGAGCTTTGCTCTTCTTTTATAAAGATCTCTTAAAGTTCTAAGATTTTTCTTGCAGATCTTGAAGATCTTAGGATTTAGCTTTGCTTTTGAAAGTTCTAGAATATTATCCCATTGTTCTACAAAGCTTGGCTCTGAAAATTTTTGGGGAATTTTATTCCCTTCTTAATTTCTTGACAGATTCGAAATCTGTTGTGCATTTTAACTGAACTCGTCTTTCAAGGATGTTAGGAGTTGTTTAAACTCCACTGTTTATTTGATGAGAATCCTTTTAGATTCTCATAATGAGTGCTTTCTTGATCATTTTGATTGCTAACCTCTTAATAATTCTTCTTTTCAGATATTATGGCTTCTCGTCTTTACGATCTCGAAGAGATTATCTCTTATGAGGACATTCACATCTAGGGCCATTGCCAAGGCCAAGAATTTACCGACGCTCAATGTGCTGAGGTGATGCGTCGTTTCAACGACTACAACGGTCAGTTACTCCCCCGCCGTTCTGATCTCTTGAACATTGTCGTTGGGTCGATCTAGGCGGCAATTCATGAGCTTGACGAGGCTATGCCACTCGAGGCTCTTGATGATACAGAAGATAAGGTGCATTCAGTATATCTGATGAGCCTGATCTCAAAGAAGCGAAGAGATGACCTTGTCGATATTTTGCATCGCGTCTTCCAACAGAAGACGATAATATCCGCATACCAGAGGACGGACGGCATTAGTGGGAATTCTAACGCTTGTATTCGTGAGAGGATACATAAGAAAATGGTCAGAGAAGCCAGAAGCACTTTACTCGGACTTGTTTCTAAATTCCTAAATCCATGTCTGGAATTTAGTGTTTTACCATTGTAAATATTTTGATGATATTTTTATCATCCAAGTATAAATTTTCTGAAGTATGAATGACAAAACTTCCCCTTCTTTTATACCATTGTTCATATGTGCCTCACGTGTCATGCGCGTGAGGCGTTGCCTCAGGATTTAATCCTAAAAAGAATTAGCACCTGCGCTCACGTGTCATGCACATGGAATCGTTCATCTTCATTATATATTCGTATGTGTATCTCGCCTCTGTGCATGAGCTTTATACTTTACCCTTAGAAATTTTTGCTAAGTGCAAACGCCACCCTTGTGTCATGCGCTAATCCTTCTCACACATACATAAATCAGCACGCTTTGAACACTATGTCCATTTAAGTACGTATGCAGTTGTGAATGAATGCTTAGTCGGGTGTTAATCAAATGCTCTCCTTACTGCCTTGCATAGCACATGGTTGGTGCCCATGGGTTGCGCCTTTCTGTCTTGACTTGACGTAAAGTAGTTTATGTACCCATTTCGGAGTTTGTAGTTTATTCACTCGTTTCGAAGTCTCTATTTTATGAACTCATTTTGGAGCTTGTAGTTTATTCACTCATTTCGGAGTCTCTAGTTTATGAACTCATTTCGGAGCTTGTAGTTTATGGACTCATTTCGGAGTTTGTTTAGTTTACCTCCCTTGGGCTTGTAGACAAACTTATCCTAACGTAATAGATAACCCCTGCTCTTTGCGACAGAGGTCCGTTTGGTTTTGTGGTACTAGGGTTTTTGTCCGTCGTACCGTCGCGTTGGCTGATGCATTCCTCGATATACAGTCTTTACGCTGCTGTTCGAGTAGCCCCGCGACTGTCGTATCTCTGATCCCTTCGGGGGCTGGACAAGACGTCTTCAAGTAATCTTCCTAAGCAATTTGACCGTCGGAAGAGCAAGCGTTAGGAATTTTGCCATGCCGCTTTTTACTTGAGGTTAGGCTCAGTTTGGGAGCCCCGATGAGTCATAACCACTCCGCACTGGTGTGGGATGATCTCCGATAGTCTTTCGGGTTTTATTTGAGTTGCCGTCAAGACCCTGAAGCTAGGAATTTGGCATTCGCTTCCTTTGTCGACACTGCGTCTGCTGTAATGAGACGAATATCGAGGTGATCTCTAGGTTGTTTTGTGAACCGTCAAGACTTGGAACTAGGGACTTTGCCATGGCTCTGTTTTGTTTTGACCATGGAGTATTTTGTTGACGTTGCGTATGCATCCTGCTAGAGTGAGAAGAAACGTCGTTGTTGACACTATGTCTGCTGTAACGAGACGAGTGTCGAGGTGGTCTCTAGGTTGTTTTGTGAACCGTAGAGACTTGGAACTAGGGACTTTGCCATGGCTCCGTTTTGTTTCAACCCTGGGGTCGTTTGTTAACGTTCTGTCTGTATCCTGCTGGAGTGAGAAGAAACGCCGATGTTGATACTGCGTCTGATGTAACGAGACGGGTGTCGAGGTGGTCTCTAGGTTGTTTTTGAATCGTAGAGACTTGGAACTAGGGACTTTGTCATGGCTCCGTTTTGTTTCGACCCTGGGGTCGTTTGTTGACGTTACGTCTGCATCCTGCTAAAGTGAGAAGAAACGCCGATGTTGACACTGCGTCTGCTCAAACTAGTCGAGTGTCGAAGTGGTCTCTAGGTTGTTTGTAAACCGTCGAGACCTGGAACTAGGGACTTTGTTATGGCTCCGTTTTGTTTCAACCCTTGAGTCTTTTGTTGACGTTATGTCTGCATCCTGCTAGAGTGAGAAGAAACGTCGTTGTTGACACTATGTCTGCTGTAACGAGACGAGTGTCGAGGTGGTCTCTAGGTTGTTTTTTGAACCGTCGAGACTTGGAACTAGGGACTTTGCCATGGCTCCGCTTTGTTTTGACCCTGGAGTCTTTTGTTGACGTTGCGTCTGCATCCTGCTGGAGTGAAAAGAAATGTCGTTGTTGACACTATGTCTGTTGTAACGAGATGAGTGTCGGGGTAGTCTCTAGGTTGTTTTGTGAACCGTCGAGACTTGGAACTAGGGACTTTTCATGGCTCCGCTTTATTTCGACCCTGAAGTCTTTTGTTGACGTTGCGTCTGCATCCTGCTGGAGTGAGAAGAAACGCCGTTGTTGACACTATATCTGATGTAACGAGACAAGTATCGAGGTGGTCTCTAGGTTGTTTTGTGAACCGTCGAGACTTGGAACTAGGGACTTTGCCATTGCTCCGCTTTGTTTCGACCCTGGAGTCATTTGTTGACGTTACGTCTGCATCCTGCTGGAGTGAGAAGAAACGCCATTGTTGACACTATGTCTGCTGTAACGAGACGAGTGTCGAGGTGGTCTCTAGGTTGTTTTGTGAACCGTCGAGACTTAGAACTAGGAACTTTGCCATGGCTCCGCTTTGTTTCGACCCTGGAGTCTTTTGTTGACGTTGCGTCCGCATCCTGTTGGGGTGAGAAGAAACGCCGTTGTTGATACTATATCTGCTGTAACGAACTGAGTGTCGAGGTGGTCTCTAGGTTGTTTGTGAACCGTTGAGACTTGGAACTAAGGACTTTACCATGGCTCCGTTTTGTTTTGACCCTAGAGTCTTTTGTTGACGTTGCGTCTGCATCGTGTTGGGGTGAGAAGAAATGTCGTTGTTGACACTATGTCTGTTGTAACGAGACGAGTATCGAGGTGGTCACTAGGTTGTTTGTGAACCATCGAGACTTGGAACTAGGGACTTTTCCATGGCTTTGTTTTGTTTTTAGACCCTGGAGTCTTTGTTGATGTTGCGTCTGCATCCTGCTGGAGTGAGAAGAAACGTCGTTGTTGACACTGCATCTGCTGTAACGAGACGAGTGTCGAGGTAGTCTCTAGGTTGTTTGTGAACCGTCGAGACTTGGAACTAGGGACTTTGCCATGGCTCCGCTTTGTTTAGACCCTGGGGTCGTTTATTGACGTCGCGTCTACATCCCGCTGGAGTGAAAAGAAACGTCGTTATTGACACTATATCTGCTATAGCGAGATGAGTGTTGAGGTGGTCTCTAGGTTATTTTTTGAACCATGACGGAACCTGATAGGAAATTATGGTTCCTTTTTCATTTGTGCTCATGGATTGTATACAGGGGTTGATATGGACTCACCTATAGGGCAAAAGTTTCATTTTTTTATTTCTTTTCGTGATGCTCTATCATTTCAGCTTTTTATATCGCGAGAGTCGCGATTACCCAATCATTTCGGCTTTTTATCGCAGTGCCCAATCATTTTGGCTATTCTTTTCTTTTTACTCACTGCTTTTTATTGCGAGTTGCCCAAACATTTCGGCTGTTTTTATATGCATATATTTTGCTCGCTGATTTTTATTGCGAGTTGCCCCATCATTTCGGCTATTTTATATGCATTTTTTTGCTCGCTGATTTTTGTTGTGAGTATGAAACTTGAGATCTGATACCAATTCTGGCATCAGCGTCGCTGCGACTAGAATATTGCCAGGAGTGAATCATCATTTGCCGCGAAAGGACTTGAAAATTGACACCTGTTCAGGCATCAGCATCGCTGCGACTGGAATATTGCTAGGAGCGAATCATCATTTGCCTCGAAAGGACTTGGTGTTTGACACCGATTTAGGCATCAGCATCGCTGTGACTGGGATATTGCCAGGAGTGAATCATCGTTTGCCTTTGCTGTTTTGAACAAAGGTGACTTAGTACACAGGGTTATGTCGACTAAGGCTTTTGACTCTATGAGCCGTAAGGGTCTCATAAAGGGTTTTCTCCCTACGAGTCGAGAGGATACATAGGTGTAGGTTCTCCCTAGAAGTCGTAAGGACTCCTAAGTGATATTTTCTCTTGTAAGTCGTAAGGATCTTACAAGAGTGTTTTCTCCTTATAAGTCCAGAGGACTTATAAGTGTCGTTCACCATATGAGGACATTCCTCGCCAGTGGTGGAACTTGGTGGGAAAATCGTTGATTTGTGCCCATGGATTGTATACAAGGGCCAGCATTGTACCGCCTGTAGGGCAACTTAGGGGATACGACGGCTTAAGAACAGGTCCAGGTCCCTGTAGCTTAAGACTTTCAATCCTATCAGCCGTGAGGGTCTCATAGGGGGAGTTCTCCTTACGAGTCGAGAGGATCTCGCAAGTGAAAATTTTACGAGATTGCACCCTTTCGGGTTTTCACGAGCTCGCCGGTAGCCCTGCTATTTTTACTCACGGCGCCCTTTCGAGTTTTCATCCATGCCCATTTCGCTTGTGGACGTACCATTTTTTTTAACAATGAGATTGCGCCCTTTTAGGTTTTCACAAGCTCCCCGGTAGCCATGCTGTTTTTACTCACGGCGCCCTTTCGGGTTTTCATCCATGCCCATTTCGCTTGTGGATGTATCGTTTTTTTTTAACTTGGGTTGCAGTCTTTGCCGTTGGAGCTTTGATTGCAACATAGATCCTAAGAGAAGATATCGCCGTATTTAGGGCGATGCGCCATGTTTGAGGCGGAGTACTAGTTTATGGACATTTCGGTCCATTGCCAGTTTAAGTACGTAGTGGTCCATTGCCAGTTTAAGGACGTAGTGGTCCACAATCACCATTTTTGAGGTGGGGTTTTAGTTTAAGGACATTACGGTACGTTGTTAGTTTAGGGACATCTTGGTCCATTATCGCCGTGTTTGAGGCGACGTTTTAGTTTAAGGACATTACGGTCCATTGTTGCCATTTTGGAGGCAACGGTTAGTTTAAGGACATTTCGGTCCGTTGTCTCCATGTTTAGGGCGGAGATTCTGTTGGATACTACTTTTAAAGTTTTGACTCAGGAAGACAGCGAGTGGACCTGAACATCGTCATCTATCATTAACCTGAGTCGTGACTTGTCAAGCGTAGTATTTCTTAAGGAACCGGCCGTTTATTGGCTGGAAGAGTCTTTCGCCATGCATATCCATGAGCAAGTAGGCCCCACCTTGGTAGACTTTGTCTATAATATACGGGCCCTCATAGTTTGGATAGAATTTCCCTCGTTTTGCACGGTTGGGGATCATAGTTCTTTTGACGACTAGCACGAGTTCGCCTTGGTGGAATATTCTTAGCCTGGTTAATCTTTCGTATAAGCGCGTCATCCTTGCTTTGTAAGCTTCCAGGTTTTGATGCGCCATGAGACGAGTTTCATCGAGGGCATCGAGCTCCTCAAGCCGAAGATGGGCATTTTTTTCATCCGTCGGCTCGTATCGAACTGCCACTCGTAGAGAGGGTAGCTCTATCTCCAAGGGAAGTACCGCTTCCGTGCCGAATACCAATGTGTATGGGGTTGTATTCGTAGCCGTTTTGAACGTGGTTCGATATGCCCAGAGAGTTTCATGTACTCTCTCGTGCCAGTCCTTTTTATTTCTGGACATCGTTTTCTTTATGATCTTCGTTAAGGTCTTGTTGAAAGCCTCAGCTAGATCGTTAGCTCGGGGATTATAGATTGAAGAGTATCTCCAGTCTATATTATATTGTTGTGCAAAGCGGCTGATCGTATGTCTACTGTAGGCCGGCCCATTATCCGAGATGATCCGACGCGGAGTGCCGAACCGGTAGATGACATGTGTCCTGAAGAAATGGAGGATGTTCGCCGTCTTCACTTCCTTTAGCGGTACTGCCTCTGCCCACTTCGAAAAGTAATCGGTCGTTGCCAGTATGAACCGATGTCCTTTGGATGACGCTGTTTCGATAGGCCCAATTATATCGGTTCCCCACATTTCGAACGGCCAACTAGCCAGTGTTGGGTGTAGCAGATTTGGATGCTGGTGGATGAAGTCCCCATGAATTTGGCACGAGTGACACTGCTTCGCATATTCGAAGCGGTCTGAATCATTGTGGGCCAATAGTAACCCATTCTCTTGATCTTCAGCTTCATCTTTGGCCCGGCTTGATGAGAACCGCAGAGTCCGTCGTGGGTTTCTTAGACGACTCTCCTTGCTTCTTCTGGTCCCAGGCACCTTAGCCACAAATTGTCGAACGATCTCTTATATAGAGTATCATTGACGAAGGCAAAAGACAGAGCCCGTTTCATGAGCTGATGTCTTGACGATGCGTTTTCGGGTGTTCGATGGGATTTGAAGTAGTCTATGAATACTTCTCTCCAATCCTTAGCCTTTTCTTCATCCTCTAATTGGAACGCTGCTTGTTTGGTCGCTTCCTTTCTTTCAGATGGCTCAATCGAATCCTTTGAAGATATTTCTGCTGGCGTGAGAACCCGGCGGCTTTGCACAACGATCCTTACGTCATCGAGATCTTCGTTAGCCAGCTCCTTAGCAAGCTTAGCTAATGCATCCACCTTGCTATTTTCCGCACGCGGTATGCTCTCCAGGGTGTAGGAGGGGATTCGTGTCAGTAGTTGCTGCACTCTCCTGCCATATTTTATCAACTCTGGCTTGCATGTCTGATAGTCGCCATTTACTTGGCTAACGACCAGCTGGGAGTCTCCATATATGAAGAGGTTTTCGACTCCCATATCGACAGCGATCTCAAGACCCTCTATCAGAGCTTCATAGTCAGCCTCGTTATTTGTTCTTGGCTCTATTAAGGAAAAGGAGAAATGCATTATTTCTCCTTGCGAAGTCACGAAGATGAGGCCCATCCCGGCTTTGATTATAGGGGCATTATGCTTCCACTTCTTCATAGAAGATGCTCCGTCGAAGTACAGTTTCCATTGGGCATTATTTCCTTCCTTCTCCCCTTCAATTGCATCGAACGCATGTTCATCTAGCAATTCGCAATTTAAGGGAGAGTCGGATGGTATCGGATGCTCAGTGAGAAAGTCGGCGATGGCCTGGCCTTTCACTGCCTTGAGGGGTCGATACGTTATCGAGAACTCCATCAAGAGGAAGGCTCATTTGGCAAGCATTCCTATTAGTATGGCTCTTGACATCAAATATTTAAGAGGACCCATCTTTGATATGAGATGGACCTCATGTGCCAAGGCACAGTGTCTGAGCTTCGTTATCGCGAAGATTAGTGCCAGACAATACTTTTCAATGGGGGGTAGTTGTTTTCTGCCCCCAGAATAACTCGACTCAAATAGTAGAGAGCTCTCTCCTTCCCCTGGTCAATCTCCTGTGCCCATAGAGCGCCTAAAGAACCTTCAAAGGCTGTTGTATACAGGATGAGGGGTTTTCCCTTAACCGGAGCGGTCAATACCGGCGGGTTCTGCAGATATTGCTTGATTTCATCCAATGCAATTTGGCATTTGTAATCCCAGAAGAACGGGGCCCCCTTCTTCATCAGGTGACTGTAGGGGTGGCATATTCCGGAAAGGTTGGCTATGAACCACCGGATATATGCGAGCTTTCCTTGGAGAGACCGCAGTTGTTTGAGAGTTCTTGGCGTGGGCATTTCCATAATCGCCTTGATCTTTGATGGATCTATTTCGATGCATCGGTGTCGTATGATGAATCCTAGGAATTTTGCTGAGGAGACTCTAAATGCACATTTTAGAGAATTCATCTTCAGATTGTACTTCCGAAGACGCTGGAACACTATGTTTAAATACTCCCAGTGTTCCTCGTACGATTTGCTTTTCACCACAAGGTCGTCGATATAACATTCGACAATCTCATGTATGAGGTCATCGAAGATCTTCGTCATGGCCCTCTGGTAGGTAGCACCAGCATTCTTCAGACCGAAGGGCATCACCTTGTAGCAAAATATACCCAACGGAGTCCGAAAGGACCGTGCTTTCGGTCTTCAGGATGCATGTTTATTTGATTATAGCCTGAAGATCCATCCATGAAGGAGAAGACCTCATGGGTAGACGTGTTATCGATCATCAGCTCAGTAACGGGTACTAAGAAGTCATCCTTCGGGCAAGCCTTGTTGAGGTCCCGAAAGTCCACGCAGATACGCACCGTCCCATTTTTCTTCAGCACTAGAACGATATTGGCGATCCAGTCAGGATATTGAACTTCTTGGATGAAGCCGGAGTCAGTTAGTTTCTTGACTTCGGCGTTGATACTCATCTCGAGCTCGAACTGCATTCTTCTTGGCGCGTGTTTGATTGGCTTGACGTCCTGCGATATCGCCAGTTTATGCATCGCTATTTCTGGATCTTGTCCTGGCATCTCAGAATAATTCCATGAGAAGCAATCTTTATATTGTATAAGCACGTCTTTTAGTGTGGCCACCTACTTTTTAGACAACAGCTCCCTGATGAACGTTGGCATCGGATCGTTTTCCGTTCCCAAGTCAATTTTCCTTAGATTGTCCGCCGTAGTGTATATCCCATCCTCCAGCTTTTTTGGCGCCGGTGGAAATGCCGAGATCATCTCGTCCTCATTCTCATTTGCGAAGCACTGGGAGAGGTCGTCCATATTCCCGTGCTCTCCTTCCTTTGAGAATGTTATCACATGGCAGGTACGAGTTCGTTTCCAAGCTCGATGTTGATATGGACTTACCCTCGCAATATAGGTTGCATTTGGCTCATTATTTCGTGGTGGGGTTACCCTCCAACTGTCAGATAGAGAAAACATGCATCGCTGATACTGGTCTTCGACCCAGTCTTTGAAGGTGAAGCGGTCTTCAAGAGGATGTCCTATTGCTCGGTGGTGGGAGCAATAAGCCAGGTGATGGACCTCGTTTATTTGTTCGGGGTGCCGAGACTCCGGGAGTGTCATCATTTGATGCTTAATGACAAGGTCCAATATTTTCCTCGTCTTGACATGTGGGAAAGAATATTCCCGACCCATCTTCTTCATCAGCGACGGATTCCAGCATTTCTCGATTGCGTAGCTTCTTGGATCTGCTTCGCTGTTTTCGAACGTCATTCTCGTTCTTCACCTTGTTGTTGCCTCTACGCCGGGCTTTTTCCTTTCCATGAGAGCGCACAACGGGCTGAGGGTGAAGGGCATCGTAGTCTTTTCGTTCCGCAGACTACTGAGTGAGATGCTGCGTCTTAGCTTTCTCGTAAATGGCCATTTCGCGGCTGTGGTCATCCCGAACTTTTTGACCTGCTTCCCTTATTAGCATAACAACCTGCTCTTCGAACGACGGACTTGACGTTCTTATGGCAGGATCTCGCTCTGGTTCAATGTTATGACCATTTGGAAAAACGTTTCCTTCTTTACCGAAGCCATTTATGACGCGGCAATTATGGAATCTCTTTCGTTTATTTGACTGAACGTATCCGAGCCTAATCATCTCCATTCTCCCATTGGGCATCTTTCGCTGAGTCCCGGGAACGTCTCAAATCTTTTTGTAGAACTGGGCTTGTCGAGTGGTTTGTTTGAAGGGTACGACTTGGCATCTTAATAGCCATTTCAATCCCTTTGTGTAATATCTGGGTAGACAGATTGGTTGAAACCTGTCAAGCGCAAGTTTGGCACCATGCCAGACTTCTTTTTCCACTTTAGTCTCCGTAGATTGGTAGAAGAGGATCTCCTTTTCACCTCTTCGCCTAGGGGGGACGTAGAAGGTCTGCAGCTCTTGCACGCCGTATGTATCGAGCGCATCAAGTTCCCTGTAATGCCGCTGCAGAACCATGGTAATTTGTAAACTTTGATCATCTCCAGTGAAGGTTTGTGCTGACGGGTTGCCAGCCGTTCCTTCATGCTCGTCTGTCGCGCTTCTGGTATCAAAGGGTTTTGCGCTTCATCCGCTTGAAGTGTTGCCGGTGAGCAACGTATCCTTGCCACCGCTTTTTGAAGGCATTGCACCCTTCGGTGGGGTGTGTAACCCTCCGATGATATAAGCAGTAGTTCGGATGTAC
Source organism: Agapanthus africanus (assembly GCA_030015575.1). Taxonomy (NCBI): domain Eukaryota; kingdom Viridiplantae; phylum Streptophyta; class Magnoliopsida; order Asparagales; family Amaryllidaceae; genus Agapanthus; species Agapanthus africanus. The sequence goes on from JASDDO010000016.1 coordinate 24,170,218, forward strand.
ATCCGCTTCGTCGAGGCACATACTCCCGGGAGTGTTTTCCATGAGAGGGGGCAACTTCATTCCCATTAACAAGGCTTTGGCAAACCGCTTCTCCGCTTTGATCATGCTCTTGTTTGTAGAAGGTATGCTTTGGCTTGGGTAGAGTACTTTACGACTCATCCTTACTGCAGCTTCTTCAGCTTGACGATGACGCTTAGCCTTTTCGTATATGGCCATTTCACATTCTCGGTCAGCTTTGCTCTGTTGAAGGGCTTCGTTTAGCTGCCTGTCAGTTGGGTCTTCTGACAGTTCCAGGGATTTTGGCGCTGATCCTGCCCCCAGTTCCTCTGCGTTGCTTTCCGATGCCGAGGGAGTTTCTTCGTCATTTAATGACGAATGAGAAACCATGTGGCAACTTGCTACATAATCTTCGGTTTCTCCTGACGAGCCATTACCCTCATCATCGTCACTATCTCCGTTCTCAAGTATATGGTTGAGAAACTCTTCGAGTGTGACAAGGGTCTGCGCCTTCTGGTTGTATTCCTCCAGCGTATCGATGTATTTTTGTAGGTCTGTGCGCTTGTCGTCAGGATGCGTGGGCTTCTTGGTCTTCTTCTTTGCCTTCGAAGACTTCGAAGGCTTGGACTGGAGGTCTTGCCCATCGTTACCAGTTTTCGGTGTTGGGCGCGGTTTAAGCATCCCCTTAATGATCTCGGGCTCCAGCAGGCTTTTCCATTTGATCCCCGGACATGCTTGAAGATCCTTTAGCATTCTTTTAGTTTTAGCTGAAAGGACCACTTCCCAAGGAGCTTCTTCCATAAACGAGCATGATGCCCCCGGCGTGTCCACCTTTTTAGGAGTGTGCCTCTGTGGCGGGTTCACCCTCCAGTTTTCGGATAGCGCAAACTTTCCTTTTTGGTACTGGTCCTCAACCCAGTTTTTGAAGACGTAGCAATCCTCAATTGGGTGGCCCACTATTCTGTGGTAGGAGTAGTAGTTGCGATTGCTGACATCACCGGGCTGCAGTGGACGTCTCGGATCCGGCAGTGTGATGAGTTTGTTGCGTATTGCCATTTCAAACAATCACTTCGTTTTATTATGGGGGAACGAGTAAGCACGCCCTAGCTTCTCTTACAGAGATTGGCGCGGGCGCGCGTTGCTTTGGCGAGCAACCGGTTTTAGGTCGCTCGGCTGTTGTTGAGTATTGGCAATGAAGGCCGCTTTCCCTTTACCCTTTGCATTCTGATGGTCTATTTTGAAGAGGAAGGTCCGTGGCCCATCTAGTCCATTTGGGCCAACTTGTCGATCAGAACCTAGAAAGTGGTCGGCTTAAAGAATGTCATGAACTGGGACATAGTCGCCTGAGGATTGAGAGTCCCTATGAACATGCCCACGGCAGGAGCCTCTTCGATACGTTGTTCGCATTTTGACCATAGGTTCCGCCACCGAATTGCGTATTGAACCCAGGTCTTTCCTAGCTTCAGCCTGGCATTGATTAATGTCGTGATTGGGGTGCGTTCTATTGCGCTTGCGAACCGCTGTGTGAATAGCAGCTCCATTTCTGTGAATGTTTTGACGGAGTCATTTGGTAGCTCCGAGGAGGAGCAGTTTGTCGTCGCCTCCAGTATTGCCACATAAAGCTCTGAACTGAGCGACGTGATGATGTGGATTGTCTATCCCCTTATACACATGGAACTTGGGGATGGTATATCCCGGCGGGTATTTGATTTTGTCATACCAGCCCGGGTACGGTCACCCAGTTCTAACGACTTGGCCAGCCGCTTCACTTTCCTGATGAGCTCGTATTTGTTGAGCTATATAATCATCAAGGGCATCTTTGGAGATCATTACATCCCTGGCTGTCGATAAAGCCGGAAGAGGGTTTGATGTTTCCCCTCTGTCATCCTCAATAATTACCGGTAGGTCTTTAGCTGGAGGCTCTGGCTGGATCATCATTCCAACCATGTCTTGGAACAGGAGCGCAATCTGCTTTATATTAGGAGCTTGTTCCGCGGTCTCTTTATCCTTCCTTTCAATCACCCTTCGCAAGAACTCCATATCGGTCTCCTACTCCTGGCGCTGTTCAGACGCTGCTTCCGGGCTTTCTTTCTGCCCGGTGAGTGCTGCCATTTTCGTCAGTATCTCATGGAGCTTTTGTTGCTGCTCCTGAGCTTTCTTCAACGACCGAGTTTGTGGCCGATGACTCACGGAAGCACGGCTCTCTTCTTTTCCGGAAGCCATGTAAACCGTGTGCACGATCATGCCCCCAGACTTAGGGCGTTTGGATCCATCACCCTTGGGATTCGCCGCCGGCCGTGGGAGATTCTCCGGCCTTCTCTTTTTGTGACAAGTCGAACTCGAAGGAGCCATTGTGATAGGCGCTTGCGTGAAAGAAGTCCCTCGCTGCACGGTGGAGGGATGATTTTCCTCCTATCGAACCTTCATTTTCTTCGGTTGACGAGAGTAGTTCTTGTTGATCACATAATCTTGGACTTTCCGCCAGACCCTGTGATTTGGGAGGACAGACGTTGAGTGGGCTGTTCCGGCTTTGTCTGCTTCATATTTTCAGCAAGAAGTGGAGATTTCTTTAACACCGCGGTTGGGGAGTTCTTCCATACCCTGTTAAGCGGTTCAAAGCTGTTCCCGGTTGAAACAGCAGCGTCAACTTCCACCATTAGAGCTGGTGGAGTAAGTCCAGAGGGGGAGTTCCCCCCAGCTCTTCTCACTCGGCGCCAGTGGCGACGTCGAGCGTGCCTTGCAGATGGGACCACCTCAGTTGTGGAAGCAGCTCCTTCATGCCCCATGCTTTGGTTAGGGGCTGCTGCTGGTACCAGCCTATCGAAGACCGACGTCTGTTGAGAGGGAACGGCCAATCTTTCAAAGGCTGACTTTCTGGCAGGGGAAGCTCTTTTGATGACTTCGCCCGTAGCAGGAGTGGGCAGGACTGTTTGTTTTAGAATAGCCCCTTCAGGTATCACGAGTCCCTTTGCGGGCCCACTTGAGCTTCGGCTCTGCCTGTTGAATACTGAGGTGGCAGACTTGGATGACCCGTTGAGAGGGGTCGTGGTGATTGCAAGTCGATCAAAGACCGAATTCTTGGGAGCTTCATGTGGTGGCACTAGGACGCTGAAGCTTGCTGGCGGGAGCATGGTCCCGAAGAACAATCCAGTGGTGGCTTGAGTCACCTGCCCCACCGGCATTGAAAAGATGGTGCATGTGGAAGACATTGATGTTCACTTCTTCTTTCTGCACATGAACAAGACACCAAATCTTAGTACCTTGAATCCAAAGGCAACCATAGCAAACCGCGATTTTGTTCGCGAGCACGACACACGAAGTGTGGAGTGAACAGAGGAAGAGGTCCCACCGGGAGTGCCAGAATCTGTTCACCGCCGAAAAAAGGGACGAACTGGGATGGATCGTCCTTCCTGAATTTAGGGGCAGATGCTATTTGGATTTATCCGTTCACCTCTCCGAAGATGCCAAGTTGATTTATGGCACCGTATATCGGAGGTTTGGACGGATGCGGCCGTTATAGCAGACTTCGTCAGATTCCTCCTCGTTTGCAAGGGGTTTTTGATTGTGGAGACGCTCTTCCCTGCAGGCGCAAGCCCTTGCAGTTAATTACGTTAACGCATCGCGATAACCACTTTCTCCTGCTGTAGAAGTTTACCTCGTGTCGTGTGTGTTTATTTTATTTTTGGTTGCCCGTGGATTGTATATGGAGACTAATTTGTGTCGTCGCCCGTAGGGCGTGGATTAGTCCAAATCCATATATTTTTAGATTTGGATTTGGGTTGATTTAAGGATCGTTGATCCGTTTTGAGATCAAGATCGGCTTAAATGTATACGAGCAGTTGGGGGCTCGGTTGGTTTTTTTGTTTACGTTAGTCCAATTTGAGACTAAGATCTACTTAACAGGGTGTTAGGATCATTTTTGTTTCAGATCCAATAAGAGAGCATTTGGGGCTCTGTTGTTTTAGTTTAAGGACGTTTCGGTCCCTTATCGCCATTTTGGAGGCGAAGTTCTAGTTTGAGGACATCTCGGTCCGTTGATCACCATTTTAAGGTGAGGTTTTAGTTTAAGGACGTTATGGTCCGTTGTCGCCATTTTGGAGGCAACGTTTAGTTTAAGAACATTTCGGTCCGTTGTAGTTTAAGGACGTTTCGGTCCGTTGTCCATCTTGCGTGCACATGTATTTGTTACGTGACGGGATGAGCAATGAGGATATGGGATGCATCCAGTTTGGGATGTGATTTGATCTGGGTTGTGCACATCAGTTTGGGAAGTGCACCAAAAAGCAGTTGGCTGTCGGGACCCGCCACCTCTCTGAAGATGTCGAGGAATTACAACGAAATGTATCAGAGGTATAGAGAGATGTACCCTTGAACCAATTCCCGTGTTTAAGGAAAAAGGGATTGATGGTAAACCCAGAAATCATTAGTCGTATTTTGAAACTAAAATTTCCTCAGGGGATTGTGGGACGAATATCGTTTTGGGATATTATCAGTTGGAAGATCGATAGTCGTATTTGGGACTAAGATCAGTTTGGAAAGTAGTGAACCCATGGGCTCGGTTGATCTGAGTTAGGGACCTAGCCAACCTGGACTTGGTCCACTCAGTTTTCTCTTTATTTGAAAAGAAATGTTAAGCACTTGTTTGGGCTCAGTCCCTTTTTTGTGCAAAAAGTGTTGTGCACTTATGTGAGTTCTGACGCCCACACATAACCATGTGGAGTTTTCAGTCATGAGGATTTGCCCAATAAATGTTAAACACTTTACCCTTAATTTGTCTCTTTATGGAGTGTTGAGCACTCTTTATGGCGTCCATGTGCGAAGCACATGAGGCGCTAGGCGCTGCCTAGCAAATGTCAGGCACTTTTTATTCTGTAGCGCCCACATGAGGGACACGTAAGGCACTAGGCGCTAGGCGCCACTCACTGAGTGCTAAGCACTCCTTTATTTTGCAGCACCCACGTGAGAGGCACGTGGGGCGCTGGGCGCTAAGCGCCAGTCAGTGAGTACTAAGCACTCCTTTATTTTATAGCGCCCACGTAAGAGGCACGTGGGGCGCTAGGCGCTGAGCGCCAGTCACTAAGTACTAAGCACTCCTTTATTTTATAGCGCCCACGTGAGAGGAACGTGGGGCGCTGGGTGCTGAGCGCCAGTCACTGAGTGCTAAGCACTCCTTTTATTTTTATTTACCTAATTTTCTAAAAAGAGATTTCTTCTTCTTCGAGAATTTAATTCTCTGCTCTTTCTGAAGCTTATGGGTGGTTTCTTCTCTCCCTTTTTTAGACTTGAAGTCTTGGGTCTTTTATATAGTAGAGGCAAGTCTGTTGATTAGTTGAAGAAATCTCTCATTAAGAGATCCTAGTTGATTTTGGGGGACTTCTATTTTACAGAAATGATTTTCTTCATTTTAACAAGATTAGGGAAATATTTACCCATACAGAATTTATTCTGTAGATCGGTGATTTTTTTTTATCACCATTGGATTTTTAATCCAACGGTACTCTGTTTTACAGAGGGCAATCTTTCTTGTTTAGAAAGATTTGAGAAATATTTTCTCTAAATAGAATTTAATTCTGCATCCTGATGATTTATCGTCTCCGTTGGATCTTTGATCCAACGGCTCTGCTTAACAAAGAGTAGAATTTAATTCTACTGGGCGCCGGCGCTCATGTATTGTGCACGTGGGTGCTACTTAAGATTTTTGTGTGCTTTGCACATTGGCGCCCACGTGAGGAGCACGTGCAGTGCCAATATAAGAGGTTTTAACTCGGGCGCGGACGCCCTCGTGGAAGGCACGTGAGGCGCTGCCTCTTGAATTTTGAACAAAGCTTTGCTCTTTTATTAGGGGAAACAGGGGTAAAACTCATAGGCTGCAAATGGATCTTCAGAAAGAAGATTGGTGTAGATGGACAGGTTGAAACCTATAAGGCTAGACTTGTTGCAAAAGGTTTTCGTCAAAGACCTGATTTGGACTTTGATGAAACATTTTCTTTAGTGGCTATGCTCAAATCCATTCGGATCCTTCTTACCATTGCTGCCTTCCATGATTATGAGATTTGGCAGATGGACGTAAAGACCGCTTTTCTAAACGGAAATTTGGAAGAGTGCGTCTATATGGATCAGCCAGAGGGTTTCATTCGGAGTGGGAGCAGCGGGAAAGTGCGCAACTTGCATAAATCCATCTATGGATTAAAGCAGGTATCGCGGAGTTGGAACATCTGTTTTGATGAGACGGGCAAAGAATTTGACTTTATCAAAAATCCAGATGAACCATGCATCTATAGTAAGATTTTAGCAAGAACTGTTGTATTCCTCGTCTTGTACATGGATGGCATTCTCTTGATAGGAAATGACATTCCTATACTACAATCAGTCAAAGGATTCTTGTCACAAAGGTTCTCCATGAAAGACCTGGGTGATGCCTCCTACATTCTGGAGATCCAGATCTATCGTGATAGATCTAAGAGAATGCTGGAACTTTCTCAGTCCAGGTACATCGACACCATACTAAAAAGATTCAGTATGGAAGATTCAAAGCGCGGTAATCTACCCGCTTGTCACGGAATCGCCCTCTCCAAAGAGATGTCTCCCAAGACTGATTTGGAAAGGGATCGCATGTCTATTATACCCTATGTTTCTGCAGTAGGCTCTATAATGTATGCGATATTGTGTACCAGACCAGATGTTGCTTACGCACTAAGCGTGGTAAGACGGTATCAGTCAAACCCTGGGGAGAAGCACTGGATAGCAGTAAAGAACATTCTCAAATACCTGGGAAGGACTAAGGAGATGTTCTTGGTGTACGGCAGAAAAGACCTCCAGATCGAGGCCTTTGCTGACTCCAGCTTCCAGAGTGACAAGGATGACTCCAAGTCCATGTTGGGTTGTGTCTTTACCCTCAATGGAGGGGCGGTCTGTTGGAAGAGGTCCAAACAGGACACCATTGCTAACTCGATGATGGAAGCAGAGTATATCGCCGCTTGTGACGCCGCAAAAGAAGCAGTCTGGATTAAGAAGTTCTTAACAGAAATTCATGTGGTTCCGTCCATTGTTGATCCAATACCTCTGTATTATGAAAACAATGGGGCTATAGCTTTAGCGAAGGAACCCGGGTCCCATCAAAAGTCCAGACATATCTTGAGGCGGTATCACCTGATCAGGAAGATCGTGGATCGTCGGGAGATCGAGGTGCGGAGAGTTGCTACGGAGAACAACACAGCAGATCCACTCACAAAGGCCATCCCTCATACGCAGTTCGATAGGCTATTCGAGATGATTGGTCTGTGATATGCCAACACATGGACTTAGTGCAAGTGAGAGATGTTCTCCGCCGAAAGATGCGACCGGGACGTTGGGACGTCCGGCCTGAATTTCGAGGGCAGATGCTATTTGGTGCTATCCGTCCACCTCTCCGAAGATGCCAAGTTGATTTATGACACCATATATTGAAGGTTTAAATGGATGCGGCCGATGTAGCAGATTTCGTCAGATTCCCCCTGTTGAGAGGTTTTTGATTGTGGGGACGCTCTTCCCTGCAGGCACAAGCCCCTGCAGTTAATTACGCTACCGCATCGGGTGACCACTTTCTCCTTCTCCAGATGGTCACTTCGTGTCGTGGGTGTTTGTTTTGGTTTTTTTTGGTTGCCTATGGATTGTATACGGAGACTAATTTATGTTGTCGCCCGTAGGGCGTGGATTAGTCCAAATCTGTATTTTCTTAGATTTGGGTTTGGGTTTGAGTTTAAGGATACGTTAGTCTCATTTGAGACTAAGATCAAATTAAACGTTTGTTAAGGATACGTTAGTCTATTTTAGACTAAGATCAACTTAACGGGGTCATTTAGATCTAACAAAAGAGTATTTGGACTCTATAGTTTAGTTTAGGGACATCGCGGTCCATTAGTTTAAGGACATTACGGTCCAAGGTTAAGGACATCATAGTCCATGGGCTTAAGGACCCCACAATCCAAGGTTAAGGACATCATAGTCCATGGGCTTAAGGATCCCACAATCCAAGGTTAAGGACATCATAGTTCATGGGTTTAAGGACCCCACAGTCCGAGATTAAGGACAGCATAGTCCATGGATTTAAGGACCCCACAGTCCATGGAATGTCTGGTTGTCGGGACCCATCACCTCTCTGAAGACGTTGAAAGATTACAACGACATGTATCAGATGAGTGAAGAGATGTACCCTTGAACCAGTATTGGTTAGGATCTGTAGTCCAATTTGGGACTAGGATCAAAGATTTATGAGCATATGGGCTCAATTAATCTGAGGTAGGGTTCTGTGGCTACTTTGGGCTAGGCCCATTTAGTTAAAATGTTAAACAGTTAACAATGTCGAGCATAGATTTGAACTCTGACAATATTTTTGTCTTTTACTGAATGCTGAGCATTCATCATAGCTCTAGGCTTTATTTATAAAACAATTTATGTTCTTTTAGCGCACACGTGAGGAGCACGTGGCGCGTTTGGCACTGAGCGCCAGACAATGAGAGCATTGCGCTTCTGTTAAGTAGCGCACACGTGAGGAGCACGTGGCGTGCTTGGCGCTATGCGCCAGACAATGAGCGCAGTGCGCTTCTGATGAAGGAGCGCACACGTGAGGAGCACGTGGCGCGCTTGGCGTTGTGCGCCAAATAATGAGCGCATTGCGCTTCTGGTGAATTAGCGCACATGTGAGGAGCACGTGGCGCGCTTGGCGCTACGCGCCAGACAATGAGCGCAGTGCGCTTCTGTTTAAGTTTGGAGCGCTAAGGCTCCACAGCGCTGTGCGCTAGATTTGGAGCGCTGAGGCGCTCTTCTTTAATTGGAGCGCTAAGGCTCTTTTAGGCAGCTTTGCGCCTTGAGAATTAAATTCTCTATAAGAGACTTTGTCTCATGGATTTAAGAACGAAGTTCTTATTTTTTATAGGAGATGTTTCAATCTCTTATGTTTTTGGTAAAAAGCTCTGCCTTTATGAATCTATGATCCTAAGAGAATTGAATTATTCCCCCCCCCCCTTTTTTATAATGAGATACTATGATCTCTGAAAGACAATTTGTTTTATAGATCTATGATCTGACGAAGGTTAAGTTCTTCCTCTTCTTTTAAATGATGAGATACTTTGATCTTTTTGTGAAAGACCTTGGTCTTATAGATCTATGATCTTAGAAAAAGAAGTAAATTCTTCTTTTTATATGAGACGATTTCGTCTTTCTGTTCCTTTTACCTTGAAGAAAATCTTCTTCTTCTGAGAGCTTGCTCTTTGTCTTTGAATTTCTCAAAGTTTATGGGGGTTCCTCTATTTGTTTTTGTCTATGAGACTTGAAGTCTCAGGTCCTTTTTATAGTGAAGGCTGATCAGTTAAAGAGATCTTTTCTCTAATTGATTTAGGGATGTTTCCCCCGTTGGATCTTTGATCCAAGAGCTTCTCATTTACAGAAGGCAATCTTCTTGTTTTTAACAAGATTTGAAAATTTTCCCAATACAGAATTTATTCTGTATTTTGGTGATTTTTAATCTCCATTGCATTGATCCAACGGTGCTCTGATTTTCAGAGCACAATCTTTCCTGTTTGGAAAGATTCTGAGAAATGTTTCCTTAACAGAATTTTATTCGATGATTTTTAATCATGTTCGTTAGATCTTTGATCCAAGGGCCGAGAACATTTTGGTCTATTGTTAGCGCTCACGTGCTTTGCACGTGGTGCGCTGCTTAGAGTGCAGCGCACTTAGCGCTAGCTCTCACGTTCTTTGCACGTGGTGCGCTGCTTAGAGTGCAGCGCTCACGTGCTTTGCACGTGGTGCGCTGCTTAGAGTGCAGAGCTCTTAGCGCTAGCGCTCATGTGCTTTGCACGTGAGCGCTGCCTCAGAGTCTTTGACTCTCAGCGCCGGCGCTCTTGACGCTAGCGCTCTTATGAGGCGCTGCCTCATTACCGACGGTGTCTTTTCACCTTCCTTCTCCGCTTTTCCTGAGTCAAACTTCTCTTTCCCAGATCTTGGAAATAGTTCCATCATGCACAGCATTTTTTGTACCTAGACTTAAATGTCTCCATTTATAATTTGAAGTATTGCTTCTCTCCTCTCTTATTATTTTTTTTGGAGAACCATTTTGACAGAGAAGAGTTATGGCTTGCAATCGCCCACATGCTCGTTGGCAGCCATGAGAGGTGCCTATTAAGGAAATGATTCCTCGTTTTGTTGCGCGGCTAGTGGATCCTCTTCTTACCGATGCGAATGCGACACGGTGATATACGAACTCCTAATTCGTAGGGGTTCTCCCCTTCCTATGGGTTCCATTTGGCTGGGGATGATCTTTTCGTCCGTACTTGCCAATATTCCTCCTCATCCGACAGAGATGACCTTGGCAACTCTCGATATGGCGGAGGAAAAGATCGAGTGTTTCTATGAGGCACGCTTGATTACTCGGGTTCTGAAGAATTTCTCGATCCATCTACTGGGTCAGATAAGAACCCGGCGGGCTGTCATGTCTGCTTTTGCTGATGAGCATGGCGCTAATCGATGGGGAGCAACTCTTCGCGAAAATCGTCATTTCGACGTGTTGAGAAGGCAGGGAGGGAACTGGAGAATTTTGTATTTTGTTTTGTTAACCCTTGTATCTCTGATCCCGTGTTTGGTGATCTCTTTCCCATAGAGTAGTATCAATTTATTTCTCTTATCATTAATCGTTGAACACATGTTCTTCCTTTGATGTGTGCATGTGTGTATATGAATGAGCCTGGTTTCATGCATATCTGTAAACGAAACTAAAGTCAGCATAAACAGGAACAAATAGCTCTTGGCCAAAGATTTTGGCGGGAACAAATGCCCCCCACTACTTTGCCCACGTAAGTATGTACGTGGGTGAAGTAGTGCAGAGTAATTCATAGCGTATGACCAGTTTCAGGTTGGTATATAACTTTCAGAATCTTGATTTGAGAAGATAACGAACGGACACAAGCGTCGTCATTTATCATTGACTCAAATCTCGACTCTTAAGGGATATAGTCCCAAACCCTCTGCTCCATGAGCCACACTTTTCTATTTCTTTATGTCTTACTCTGGCGTGAAGTAGTTTATATGCTCGTGAGTAACTTCTCCATTTCAATGGAATGTAGCTTTGGCAAGTGTGGCCCATAGATGGTAGATAGCTGTCCATCTTGGACTCTTTACAGGGTAGCGATGGCTTAGGAAACAGGTTCAGATCTGCTGCCTAAGACTTTTCAACTTTATCAGCCGTAAGCGTCTCATAAAGACTTTTCTCCCTACGAGTTGAGAGGATCCCGTAGGTGTATTTTCTCCTTAGGAATCGTGAGGATTCCTAAGTGTGCTTTCTCTTGAGAGTCGTAAGGATCTCACAAGAGAATTTTCCCTCTTACAACTCGAGAGGACTCGTAAGTGGTTGTTTCCCTCCTTGTCGAGATTCGACTTTGGCGAGTGTGGTCCGTGAATAGTACGCAATAGTCCATCTTGGACCGACTTGCAGGGCCCCAGTGATTAAGAAACAGGTCCTTATCCCCATTGCCTAAGGCTCTTCCCTGCGAGTCGAGACGAATCGAGAAGTTCTCGCAAGGGTTTCCTAACGTCACAGTTAACTCCTGCTAATAGAAGTTCGTTAGGGTCTGTGGTACTAGGGTTTTTTACCCGTCGCACCATCGCGTTGGCTGGTGTATTCCTCGATACGCGATCTCACTGTTCGAGTAGCCTCGCGACTGTCGTGTCTCTGATCCCTTCGGGGGCTGGACAAGACGTCTTCAAGCAATCTTCCAGGTGATATTACCGTCGAAAGAGCAAGCGTTAGGGATATTCCATGTCGCTTTTTACTTGAGATTAGGCTCAGTTTGGGAGCCCCGATGAGTCATGACCACTCCACGCTGGTGTGGGATGATCTCCGATAGTCTTTCAGGTTTTACATAAGTTGTCGTTAAGACCCTGAAGCTAGGAATATTGCATTCGCTTCGTTTTCTGGCATTACGTCTGTTGTATCGAGACGAATGTCGTGGTTGTCTCTAGGTTGTTGGTGAACCGTCGAGGCTTGGAACTAGGGACTTTGCCATGGCTCCGTTGTTGGTGTTGCGTCTGCATCCTGTTGGAGGAAGAACGCTGGGGTGACATCGCATCTGCTGTATCGAGACGAATGTCGAGGTGGTCTCTAAGTTGTTGGTGAACCGTCGAGACTTGGAACTAGGGACTTTGCCATGGCTCCATTGTTGATTGTCGCGTCTGAATCCCGCTGGAATGAGGAGGAACGCTGTTGTGGGTCTCCACGCTGTAAATGTGGCCGTCGAGACTTGGAACTAGGGACTCTGCCATGGCTCCGTTTTGTTGACGTCATATATTCCTGCAGAAACACTGATTTCTCTGTGGGTTGACGCGAATCGAGATGCTCTCGTCAAGAATACTGATTTCCCTGAATCGAGGTTTTTGCCAAGGACGTTGATTTCCTCGGATTTGAGACGAATCGAGGTATTCCTGCAAAGACACTGATTTCTTTGCGGGTCGACGTGAATCGAGATGCTCTCGTCAAGGACACTGATTTCCCTGAATCGAGGTTTTTCCAAGGACACTGATTTCCTCGGAGTTGAGACGAATCGAGATATTCCTGCAAAGACACTGATTTCCTTGTGGGTCGACGCGAATCGAGATGCTCTCGCCAAGGATGCTGATTTCCCTGAATTGAGGTATTTACCAAGGACACTGATTTCCTCGGAGTTGAGACGAATCGAGATTTTCCTGCAAAGACACTGATTTCCTTGCGGGGCGACACGATTCGAGATGCTCTCGTCAAGGACACTGATTTCCCTTAATCGAGGTATTTGCCAAGGACACTGATTTCCTCGGAGTTGAGACGAATCGAGAGATTCCTACAAAGACACTGATTTCCTTGCGGGTCGATGCGAATCGAGATGCTCTCGTCAAGGATGTTGATTTCCCTGAATCGTGGTTTTTGCCAAGGACGCTGATTTCCTCGGAGTTGAGACGAATCGAGGTATTCCTGCAAAGACACTGATTTCTCTGCGGGTCGATGCGAATCGAGATGCACTCGTCAAGGACGTTGATTTCCCCGAATTGAGGTTTTGCCAAGGACGCTGATTTCCTCGGAGTTGAGACGAATCGAGGTATTCCTGCAAAGACACTGATTTCTCTGCGGGTCGATGCGAATCGAGATGCTCTCATCAAGGACGCTGATTTTCCTGAATCGAGGTTTTTGCCAAGGACACTGATTTCCTCGGAGTTAAGATGAATCGAGGTATTCCTGCAAAGACACTGATCTCCTTGCGGGTCAACGCGAATTGAGATGCTCTCGTCAAAGACGCTGATTTCCCTGAATCGAGGTATTTGCCAAGGACACTGATTTTCTCGGAGTTGAGACGAATCGAGGTATTCCTGCAAAGACGCTGATTTCTCTGCGGGTCGATGCGAATCGAGATGCTCTCGTCAAGCACGTTGATTTCCTTGAATCGAGGTTTTTGCCAAGGACGCTGATTTCCCTGGGGTCGGTTGACTTGTTTCCGAGACGGAGCGTTGATCCGGCGGGGAAGTCATTGGTTGACTCTAGGTTGTCTGCGAACCGTAAAGTCTTGGAACGGGGGATTTTGCCACGGCTCCGATTGGCGGTGTCGCATTTGTGTCCTGCTGAAGTGAGGAGAAGCGCCGTTGGTGATCTCTAGACTGTCTGTGAACTGTCGAGATTTGGAACTAGGGGACTTTACCATGGTTCAGGGGAAGTCTCTAGGCTGTCTGTGAACCGTCGAGGTTTGGAACTAGGGACTTTGCCGTAGCTCCGAGATTGATTGTCGCGTCCGAATCCTGTCGGGACGAGGAGGAATGCTGTTGTGGGTCTCCAGGCTGTAAATGTGGCCGTCGAAACTTGGCTCTCTTTCTGACGGAGCCTGGTGGGATGATATGGTTCGCTCTTTGTTTGTGCTCTTGGATTGTATATAGGGATCGATGTGATCTCACCTGTAGGGCAAAAGTTTCATTCTTTCATTTTTTTTAATTTCTTTCGGCGATACTCTATCATTTCAGCTTTTATATCGCGAAAGTCGCGATTGCCCAATCATTTCGGCTATTTTTCGCGGTGCCCAATCATTTTGGCTATTTTTCTTCTTTTTTTTACTCGCTACTTTTTATTGCAAGTTGCCCAATCATTTCGGCTGTTTCTATATGCATACATTTTTACTTGCTGATTTTGTTGCAAATTGCCCCATCATTTCGGCTATTTCATATGCATTTGTGGCTCGCTGACTTTTCGCTGCGAGTTTGGGATTTGATACCGATTTAGGCATCGGCATCGCTACAACTGGGATATTGTTAGTGTATATGCCCTAGGGGCCATTATTGTATCATACTAGTTTGTATATTACTTAATGGAAGCTTGGGATATTCACATGTATATAACAGTCTTGCTAAACATGGTAGTATGCTACTTGGTTTTTCTATCTTAATATGTGAGTATACGTATTGATAGAGCTCTTAGGATCTTGCTTGACTACCGGCGTTGTGATGGCAGTCACACTAGTGGGGGCTGGGTAGTCTACAAGCACATCCATATTCAGGTCCCTGGTCGTAGGATTATCGAGACAGAGCATCGATACTCCGGAGTAGACTAGTGTGTACGCTTCTCATCCCAGTTGGGGAGATGGTCTGTCCCACAGCCGTCAGTACGTCGTACTGGAGATAGTATGCAGATGCTCGTTAGGTTACGGGTACACCGGACAGGACTCACAGGGAACTGTTGGTTGGTTTTATACCAGTCGTCAGTGAACAGTTCCCAGGTGACATGAGTACAGCATAGTCCGCAGACTTGACACTGCTACTTCACCTCGAGTGTGTCCCACTGTTCTTAGATTGCTACCCTACCACGGCTCAAAGGAGTCGTGCAAACAGGTAGCAGTTGGGTGCAGTCCCGAGCACTTGGAGGCAGTGGCGGTTAGACAGGATTCGTCTCTCCCGGTATTTGGGGTTGATATCGCACTGTGTCAGAGAGCCATTACGCAAAGTCCCTGACCAGGGCAAGCGAGATTTGCTGGTAGGTTCCAGTAGTTTCTCAGGGTGTAATGGGCTTCACTCCGACACGACTTATACCGCTATTAGGGGACTGACGCTTGCCGCCCCCCTAGGACCGATATGCGATAGTCTTAGACGAACAGACCGGACTGTACGGAGATTGTCACATCAGACTCAGTAGGAGTTCGGATGGGTTTCCTCATCGGCCTTCTTATCGACATCTACCTGGGGACCGTTACGTACAGCTAGTGCCGCTTGCGGTCTGTGGTTAAACCCACTGCCAGCGTAGTAGTCGAGTCTCTAGAGTACCATACAGAGAGTTTCCCTACTCCAGGCGAAACGATATAGATGTCGTATGGTTTTACGACAAGGGTTCGGACGCATACGTGTGTTTACGCACGTACGACATCCGGACAGTTTTTACTAGTCGGTTTTGGTTTAAGCCAGTTTCTAGTATCCGGTTATTGGATTTATACTGTCTAAAGTTTTTCCGTGTTTTCACGGATAGGAGGGGCGTTCTCGTAATTGCGCGAGAAGCTTCTAGAAGATGGTGACTTGGGGGTTAAGGTGGCATATGCATTAAATGAGATTAGTGAGTCATTTGAGTGATTCATCCAAGTCATTAATGCATCATAAATGCTTAATGACTCATGGAGATGAATCACCCTCTCATATTTATTAAGCATGATGATTAATCATTTATTTCTTTTATTTGGATAAATCATAATGTTTGATATTATTATGATAGCTCACTTTCTCATCTCATTCTCTTGCTCACTTTCTCTCTCCTCAAGCTCTCCCTCTTCAAACCCTAATCCTCCCTTCTCATGTGTTGAGAACAAGGATTAAGTTAGACTACTTAATCCTTAACCATTCTCTATATCACCTAGGTTGCTTAGATTAACGATTTAAGAAACCTAGTTACCTCTAGTTTGAGGTGAAGCTTGTAGTAAAGCTCTCGGGTGGATCTTCTACTACTTAAAGAAGGCCGGAGAGGACGTGGAGAACGACAAGACGAAGGACTCGGATCTTTAGGTATAATCACTTTTCATAGTAGTTGTTAATGTTCCCCTCCGAACGGCGGCCTGGACGTTAAGGGCGTCCGTGCCTGAGGTTCGGGGCAGATGCTATTTGGTGCTATCCGTCCACCTCTCCGAAGATGCCAAGTTGATTTATGGCACCATGTATCGAAGATTTAAACGGATGCGGCCGATGTAGCAGACTTCGTCAGATTCCCCCTCAGGATGAGGGGATTTTGATTGTGGGGACGCTCTTCCCTGCAGGCGCAAGCCCCTGCAGTTAATTACGCTACCGCATCGCGGTAACAACTTTCTCCTTCTCCAGATGGTCACTTCGTGTCGTGTGTGTTTGTTTTATGTTTTGTTGCCCGTGGATTGTTTACGGAGACTGAGTTATGTTGTCGCCCGTAGGGCGTGGACTAGTCCAAATCCGTATTATCTTAGATTTGGTGTTTTTTGGTTTAAGGATGCATTAGTCGCGTTGCGGCTAAGATCAACTTAAACGTTCGTCAAGGATACGTTAGTCCTGTTTTGGACTAAGATCGACTTGACGTAGTGATTGATTTAATTATCTGGCCGTCGGGACTCGTCACCTCTCTGACGTCGTTGAGGGATTACAACGACAGGCGTCAGAGGAGTTCAGAGATGCACCCTTGAACCAAAGTTGATTTGGAGTTTTATTGTTTATTTAAATATCTAAGGACACATTAACCGTATTTGGGGCTAAGATCAACTTAGACGGGACCATTTAGATCCGGCAAAAGAGCGATTGGCTCTATTGTTCTAGTTTAGGGACGTAGTGGTCCATTATTAGTTTAGGGACATCTCGGTCTGTCGCCAGTTTAAGGACGTAGTGGTCCGTCGCCAGTTTAGGGACGTGGTGGTCTATGTTCCAGTTTAGAGACGTGGTGGTCCGTATCAATTCCAGTTTAGGGACGTGGTGGTCTATGTTCCAGTTTAAAGACGTGGTGGTCCATTATTAGTTTAAGGACGTTTCGGTCCAATATTAGTTTAAGGACGTTTCGGTCCACTGTTAGTTTAAGGACATTTCGGTCCAATATTAGTTTAGGGACGTCTCGGTCCGGTGTTAGTTTAGGGACGTCTCGGTCCGATATTAGTTTAGGGACGTTTCGGTCCGACATTAGTTTAGGGACGTTTCGGTCCGATATTAGTTTAGGGACGTTTCGGTCCGATATTAGTTTTAGGGACGTTTCGGTGCGATATTAGTTTAAGGACGTTTCGGTCCGATATTAGTTTAGGGACGTTTCGGTCCGATATTAGTTTTAGGGACGTTTCGGTCCGATATTAGTTTTAGGGACGTTTCGGTCCGATATTAGTTTTAGGGACGTCTCGGTCCGATATTAGTTTTAGGACGTCTCGGTCCGGTATTAGTTTAGGGACGTTTCGGTCCGATATTAGTTTTAAGGACGTCTCGATCCACGAGTTTAAGGACCCCGCAGTCCATATGAGTGTGTGGTCGTTGGGACCCGTCACCTCTTTGACGTCGTTGAGGAATTACAACGAAGGATGTCAAAGGAGTTCGGAGATGTACCCTCGAACCGGTCGTGAATTGGTTTAGGAGAGCCATTTTGCTCAATCAATTTAATTTAAGGACTTACAGCCAGGATTGGGTTAAGTCCAATTTTTTTTATTTATTTTGGGCTCTGCCCGACTAAAAAAATCAATCCAAACAGGGCTCTGCCCCTTTGCAATTTGGTTTGGGCCAGGCCCTTTAAATAATGAGTTGCATTTGTGCAGAACCTCAAGAATTTTCCAAACAGGGCTCTGCCCCTTTATTATTTTGCAATTTGATTTGGGCCAGGCCCTTTTAAATAATGGGTTGCATTTGTGCAGAACCCCAAGAATTTTTCAGTTTTAAGAACAAAAGTGCAGAGCACTTTTGATCTAAATTTGGATCAAAGGAAAACAATTGTTTTCCCTGATTTCACAGAACCAAGAGTTCATACCAAGTGCAAGGCACTATTTGATTTTAGATTTAAGAAAAACAAGTTTTTTTTTTGTTTTTTCTTCCCCCAGAGAACCAAGGGTTCAAAGCAAGTGCAAGGCACTATTTATTTATTTTTATTTATTTATTCACTTTTTTAATCCTCTATTCTTCAGAGATTTTTCTCTTCTTCCAAAGAAGTTTTTTTTTACCTTTCTTTTATGTTCTTGAGTAATCTTCAAGAGCTCTTTCTCTTCTCTTTTTTTTTGCCAGAAGTTGAATCTTCTTGTTTTTTTTTTGAATGAGGTCTGGGATCCTATTTATAGTGCTCACAAATTTGTTGAATTTGTTAACAAGATCTTTTCTGAATGATTTTGGGAATTTTCCCACCATTGGATCTTTGATCCAAAGGCAAAAGAAAATCTTCTGGTTTTGGAAAGAACAGAAAAGATTCATTAAATTTTCATTCTGTTTCTGCGCAACTCCTCAATGAATGACACGTGTCGCGCAGTGGAAGGCTTGCGCAACAGTGCTTGCGCAACTGCGCAGACACGTGTCGCGCAGGTGTGCACTTGCGCAACAGTGCTTGCGCAACTGCGCAGACACGTGTCGCGCAGCGGTGCACTTGCGCAACAGTGCTTGCGCAACAGTGCTTGCGCAACTGCGCAGACACGTGTCGCGCAGCGGTGCACTTGCGCAACAGTGCTTGCGCAACTGCGCAGACACGTGTCGCGCCGGTGTGCACTTGCGCAACAGTGCTTGCGCAACTGCGCAGACACGTGTCGCGCAACGGTGCGCAACTGCGCAGACACGTGTCGCACTGTGGCCCGCTTGCGCATTGCGCAACGCACGGAATTTGAAGCGTTGCTTCAGAAAATTTGAATTTTCAAAATTCAAATGAGCCTTGCTCAGATTGAGGGAACAAATGCCCCCCCACCGTTGTGCTTACGTGGCGCGACGTAAGCGCAACGGTGGCCAGATCCTAGCCGTTGGATCAGGGGAGGTCAGTTGAAGGGGCGCAGGCGCCTATAAATAAGACCCTTGGTCCTTGGTAATTTTTTCTTACCATCTTCAAGAATCAGAGCCTTGCTCTTGCTTAAAAATTTTCAGAGCCTTGCTCTTGATTTCTCTCAAGAACTTTCAGGTTCAGAACTTAGAATTTCTAGGTAAAAAGTCTGATTAATTCAAATTAAACTTAATTGACAGAGCCTTGCTCTTGTAGATCTTGGATCTAAAGAAAACCCCTTTGGGGTTTCTTCAACAGAGCCTTGCTCTTGGGATCTTTGATCTAAAGAAAACCCCATTGGGGCTTCTTCACCAGAGCTTTGCTCTCAAGATTTACAGAGGTCCTGTTCATGGGTTTTGACCCATGAACAGAGCTTTGCTCTTGGATGAACTGAAAAACTTTTTATGAGTTTTCATGGATTTTTCAGGATTCAAAAACTTCAATTCTTTTAAGTATTGATGGATTTTCAATTATTACCACAGAGCCATGCTCTTTTAAGGAATCTTGTTCCCCTGAGACCAGAGTTTGACAAATGTCACTCTGTGACAGAGCTTTGCTCTAAAAGAGGAGATTTTCTCTTTGTCTCTGGGGACTCCCCACCAATGGGTGTATCCTATTGGGAACTTTTATGAATTGACAGTCCCATCTAATGATGGGATTGTCTTATTAAATGATGCACATCATCCAGATTTTGTGGGTCCCCCTTTGGTCCCCTACCCACTGCATCACAGTGTGGAGCAAGATATATATTTTTTTTTAAAATGCTAAGCGTTAGGCCACTAATGATGTATATTTTTTTTTGTCTTTCCACAGAAAACATGTCTGACGACTTGTCTTTTCCCTTCGTTCGCTCAGAAGGAGGGTTCCCCCATGCGCCAGTAGATCGGGTAGTGTTCGCTCTTATTAAAGATCGCGATCCTGAGTGCAAAAAGCTCCATCTGTGGGGAAGGTGGTATAGCCAGATCATCCAAGGCCATCGCAGTTTTAGTTCCGCCGTGCCCTCTGAGCCCATAGTTACGATCCCTTATGCGGACGAACCCCCGGTGAAGTATGCCGTGGAGGTTAAGAATTGGAATTCAGATAACCTCCTTCAGCCTGCAATCGGCGCCATCCCCGTGCAGCCGCCGCCGGCGATAGATATTCTGGGGAGACGAATTTGTCAGGGCGAAGCACGCCCTTGGGGCCAGGCTTATAACATTGGAATGATCCCGTGACCCCCCACCGGGTATTTGCAGTGGGCTCGGTACATTCTATCGGCGAAGAGGACCCATCTAACGAAGATTGGTCTATACTCGGCCGTCTTCGTCTCGCTCTTCGAGTACCCCTCTCCTCCAACGTGGTGGATAAAGGCCTTCGTTGAACAATGGAATATCCCCACCCATACCTTCCTGATGGCAGATAAGGAAGTTTCTATCTCTTTGGAGGAATTTGCCGAAATTTCAGGTCTGCCAATGAGGGGAGAACACTACGAGGAGTTGCTCCCTCCTGACGAGTATGTCTTTGCCACCAAGCAGCTGGTATTTGACTTAACCCCGGAGAATGCCATTCAGCATCAGCATCCAGGTTTGGTGAAGGTGTTGGAGATCTATGAGGAACTCCACTTGGAATCGGGAGACAAGGGCGTCAGTTTCGCAGCTTTCATTGCTCGCTTTATCCGTCCGGAGTTCTTATCAGAGCAGAGCGAGAAGTTCGCTCAGCTTGACGACCCCTTTGGTTTCGGTTTGGATCGCCGACCCGCATCGGAGAATAACCAGAGGGGTTTCTATCTTCCCAATGCTGCCATCGTCGCTTTCTCGGAAATCGCTGTCCCCGGCATGGATGAGGAAACCTTCTTTATTGGGTTCTTGGGCTTGTGGTTATGCAACTTTGCGCTCCCTATGCACCCGCGCTTCATGCGGCCCTCTGTCTTTTACCCGGCGCATCGGATGGTGGCCGGTCTGCAGTTGTCGGTAGGAATTGCCGGGTTATCTTACCTTTATCATGGACTCAGCGTAGCGATGGACGCCAATGATCCTGGGGCACAGCCTGTTAACTTCCCGATGCATTACTTTGTCTCTTGGATGGAGATGCACGTGCGAGGGGTGTTTGGCGCCCATAAGACTCCTCCATTCTTCGAGAAGTACAGACTCCCGAGAGTCATACGGTTAGTCGGGGCTTCAATTGTGTTCGCATCCCCGCGGGATTCTAGGGGACTCCTCCTGCGCCCACATTTTGTCGGAGCGACGACTTCTTTCGTGGATAAGGTTATCACCATAGGCTCGGAGACTACTAAGTCGGTGGTGCCCCTACGTGACGAGTTTAAGGGCGGGGCTTCTGTGCTGAAGGCTCGGGAAATCCTCCATCTCTACTCCATTCGGCCGGGCTATCTAGTGTTTCAGCAGAATGAGACGGCTTTGTTTATGAGGTATAATCCGCATCGATTTGCCCAGCAATCAAGCTACAACCAGGGGATCCTGATGGAAGCCTTCTTGGAAACGCCCGTGGTTGGCCCAGAGGGGGTAAAGAATGCGATGCATCACTTTATACGGCTTAACACGGGTTCCTATTTCTTTATTAGTGAACCCAGCTGTGTCCCTAAGATGCTTAATTCATATGTGGCCTGGTATGCGCACGCTATGGGCCCAATCATTTTAATGGAGAAACGCCTACTGGTTGACCGTAGGGGTGCGCCTCCTGGCGGTGATCGCAAGGCCCCTTTGCAGCCAAGGCTCCCGGTCGTCCCTCCGCTAAAAGATGCTGGAGCCGATCGACCACGCGTGTTGAGCCCTCCGCGGGGATTGCCGTTGCCCGCTACGGTGGATGCACCATCGGCGCCTCGTGCTCCCACGAAGGCGGCTAATGTAGTATCGCCAGAGTCAGGCGTAGGAGCAGATATTGGGACCCGCCGCCCTAAAGTGGCTTCCAAGCGCAAATCCGCTCTAGGTGGATCTAAAGCTGGTGGACAGCAGAAAAAGAAGAAGTCCGCCCTTTCCCTCGATGCGATCCTCAGCTCAAAGCCTGCGGCTTCTCCTGCCGAGGTCATATGCGAGTACGGCAGCAATGAGGGCTTTGTGGTGGACCCTGCGGACACCAATTTGGCTGCCGCCATTGTAGCTTCGGAGCGATCGGCGAGGCTCGAAGCGATGCTAAGTAAACTCGCTGAGTCCGGTAATCATCAGACGCTTTATTTGTTATTTCATTGCACTTTGTATTATTACATTTAACTAACATTTGCTCCATTTTTAACAGGTGTCTCTACTGAAGAGGCTATCGCTGCCTCCCTGAAAACCTTCCAAGAGGAGGAGGAGAAGCGTGCCCTAGCAAGCGTCGGTATGTTTTATCCCTTTCTCTTTTATACGGAAAGTTTGTTGTCTTTTTATGATAATCAACCTGACCTTCTCTTGTTTCTTTACAGGGGTTGTATTAATCGGCGCAAGGATCCTTTCCGAGCCCGTCACCGAAGCCCCGGCTCCGTCGAAGCTGCCGCAAGAGCCTCGGCTTGACGCAACGACGAGGGATGCTCTGAAAAATCTGGAGGCATCCCTCTATACGGATGAGGATGCTTCACTCAAGGAAGCTCTGATAGCATCCGTCTCAACGGCTCGAGAAGAGCGGAAGCGGTTGAGACGTGAAGCAAAGGCGCGGAAAGCTGCTTTGGCCACGGGAGCGGGCCCTAGCACCATTCCTCACGCTAGTACTCCTTCCGAAGAGCCCCCTGTTTCCCTGTCTACTGCTCGTCGGCAAGTAGCGCGCGCGGTTCGGAGCGCCAATGATAAATCTGCTTCAGGTAGTACTCCTTTCAGAACCTTGTTGTACGAATTGTAAAGCTATTGGCTCATACGTATCCCATCTTGCAGGGTCAAGTCCAACTGAGGGGGAGGCGGAGACGACCGTCAAACCCAGGGGAGCGGAGGAAGCGGTACTTGCTGAACCCGAACCGACAGTGAGCAACGTTGTCGGGGTCATGGGGCCTGGAGCCGAGATTGAGGGACCTGCCGCGGAGAAGGTCATTGATGTTGCACCTGAAGTGGCGGCAGATGAGATGATTGTCTCAACCGAGCCGAAGGCGGTAGAGGGCGAGGTGCTTGAGGCTGGGGACCTTATGGTGCCGATGGACGAGGCAGCTGTGATCGCCGATCCTGAGGGAGAAGCGGGTGAGGCGGCCATGATTCCTGAAGACGGGCTAGGCGCTCCTTCTCAGGAATCTGGCAATGTTCCTATCATAGCCCTCCCTGCCTATGGTCCCCCGCCGCCTGTAGAGCTTGCGAGCATAACAACGGTTCCCCTCGAGTCGGGTGATGAAGCTACAGGCGGTGGCCTTCCGTCAGTGGAGGAAGGGATTGCCTCCGTTTCTGCTGGCAGCTTGTCGGGTAAATTTTAAATGGCCAATGTTCTTCATTTATATATACCTCACGATCTCCTTTAACCAGTTTGTCTTTGTTTTAAACGCAGGTGCGGCTAGTGCCGACGCTCCATTGCCTGAAGGCACACCGTCAACCACTGCCTTGGCGGTGGTCGCTCCTCAGCCTTCCCTTGTGCCATCGCGGATGTCGGAAGGTATGAATTTACGACTTATGCATTAATCTTTTAACATGTAGCTTATGTACTAACGTTATACCACTATGCTCTTTTCAGGAGTGTTCTTCGATCATCTGTACCAAGTGTTGCTTCCACACTTCTCCTTCCCATCCGAGCCCGCTTCTCCCTCTAATGGTACCGGTAAGTGCTGTCTTGATCTCTTTTGAGGGAATATAGGATCGTATCTGACTTTTCTTCTTCCTGATTGCAGTGCCTCGAATCGAAGGAGGGGACACCAGGCCTGCGCTGCCACCGGCGCCTCCGGCTTTGCCATCCGTTGCGACTAGTACAGCATTTTCCTTTCCCCTTTTTATATGATCTTTTACCGACTTTTCGAATCATTGTTTGACCATGTTTCGTTTTGCAGCTATTATTCCAGCTCTGATCCCTTTTGAGTCTCACGTTCTCTCACCGGCGGGTCCTTTCTTGAGACGCCCGTCTTCAAAGGGTGCTGTGATGAGCCTGGGTATGCTGAGCGGGTATATCGAAGAGCTCAACATGGATGCCCTCCCTTCTGCCGTAGATTTCGCTGTGGATGTTAACCCAATGTTGGCGGCGCTCGTAACTTTTCATAACGAAGGCGTCGTCGAATCGTGGGTTAACCACTGCAGAGAGATCGAGGCTCGCCTGCATCGGTTGGAGTCGACGCGCCCTTCTCCCGAGGTTTTGGCCGCGAGCGCCCAACGGACAGCTTGGCTTGATCAAAGCGTTTCTTATCTCCGCCATTTGGAGCAGGAGGCAGCTTTACGGCTAAAGGCTCATCGGGAATCTTCAAACGCGACCGCTTGCCTTCGTGCTGAAGTTAGGACGAATGCTGCTGAAGTGAAAGTCGTCTTTGAAGGTCTTCTCAAGCGTATATCTAGTGGGCTAGCGCTGAAGCGGAAGCTTGATGCCGCTGAGCGCGATGCCCGAGGCCAAGAAGCAGCTCAGCAGGTTGTTGGGGAAGAGCTCGCATCCTTCACGCAGCAGCGGGCTCAAGTAGAGGCTGAACTGGCAGTGGTAGTTGATCAGGAAGAGGCGTGGAAGGAAGTACGCGAGCAATTGATAGAGTTGTTCAAGAAGCTTCCTTCTCCCTGAATATTTTTGTATCGTTTACACACCTGTAATTTGTATATAGCATATACGCATTTTTTATTCTTTATACGATCCGCCTTGTATTTCGATTGAATTTATGAATAAAGACACATTCTTTCTTGCAATGTCTGGTACTATTTCTTCGCTTTTTTCCTTTTTGTTATGGTGTCTTCGACGAACCTGATCGGTGGGCAACTTAACTTCTCCGAGAGGTAACGATGGCTTAGGTTGCAGGTTCAGGTCCGCCGCCTAAGGCTTTTCAACTCTATGAGCCGTGAGGGTCTCATAGAGACTTTTCTCCCTACGGATCGAGAGGATCTCGTAAGTGGATTTTCTCCTGAGGAATCGTGAGGATTCCCAAGTGTGGTTTTCTCTCATAAGTCGAAAGGATCCTATAAGAGAATTTCTCCCTCTTACGAGCCGAGAGGGCTCGTAAGCGGTTGTTTCCCTCTTTGTCGAGAATCGACTTCAGAGAGTGAGACCCGTGAATAGTATGCAAGAGACCATTTAGGATTGACTTGCAGGGTCCCATTGTTCAGGAAGCAAGTTTTTGAATCCTTACTGCCCGAGATGTGAGTCAAAGAAGCTCTCGTCACGGAGTGTTTGTATCCGTGAGTCGAGAAGTTTTTGCGAGGGATTATTTGTTTCCCAAGCGCCAAGGATTATTTGTGTCCTTGGGGTTTGAAACGAGTCGATGGTTCCCACGGAGGCGCTGGTGGCTCTGCGAGTCGACGCGGATCAGAAGGCTCTCGTCAAGGAGTGTTTGTATCCGTGAGTCGAGGATTTTGCGAGGGATTATTTGTTTCCCAAGCGCCAAGGATTATTTGTGTCCTTGGGGTTTGAAACGAGTCGAGGGTTCCCACGGAGGCACTGGTGGCTCTGCGAGTCGACACGGATCAGAAGGCTCTCGTCAAGGAGTGTTTGTATCCGTGAGTCGAGGAATTTGCTCGGATTATTTTTTTCCCAAGCGCCAAGGATTATTTGTGTCCTTGGGGTTTGAAACGAGTCGAGGGTTCCCACGGAGGCGCTGGTGGCTCTGCGAGTCGACGCGGATCAGGAGGCTCTCGTCAAGGAGTGTTTGTATCCGTGAGTCGAGGAATTTGCTGGGATTATTTGTTTCCCAAGCGCCAAGGATTATTTGTTTCCTTGGGGTTTGAAACGAGTCGAGGGTTCCCACGGAGGCGCTGGTGGCTCTGCGGGTCGACGCGGATCAGGAAGCTCTCGTCAAGGAGTGTTTGTATCCGTGAGTCGAGGAATTTGCTGGGATTATTTGTTTCCCAAGCGCCAAGGATTATTTGTGTCCTTGGGGTTTGAAATGAGTCGAGGGTTCCCACGGAGGCGCTGGTGGCTCTGCGAGTCGACGCGGCTCAGGAGGCTCTCGTCAAGGAGTGTTTGTATCCGTGAGTCGAGGAATTTTTTGTTGAAGTCACTGGCTTCTTCGGTTGAAATGAACCGTTGAGGTTTGGCTTCGTCGTTTGACGGAATCCGCTGGGGAAGTATGGTTCCTTTCTTTGTTTACGCCCTTGGATTGTATACAGGGATCGATGTGATCTTAACTGTAGGGCCGAAGTTTTATCATTTCTTCTTTTTATTTTATTTTATTTTATTTCCGCGATGCTCTATCATTTCAGCTTTTATATCGCGAAGGTCGCGATTGCCCAATCATTTCGGCTATTTTTCGCGGTGCCCAATCATTTCGGCTATTTATTTTTTTATTTTTACTCGTTGCTTTTTATTACGAGTTGCCCAATCATTTTGGCTATTTTGCATGCATACATTTTTACTTGCTGCTTTTTTTTATTGCAAGTTGCCCCATCATTTCGGCTATTTCGTATGCATGTGCGGCCTACCGGTTTTTTGCTGTAGACCTGAAATTGGACACCGATTTCGGCATCAGCACCGCTACAACTGGGATATTGCCAGGAGCGAATCATCATTTGCTTCTGTCGTTGTCGAACAAAGGAGGCTTAGCGACCAGGGTTAGAGTCCGGTAGACTAAGGCTTTTGACTTCATGAGCCGTAAGGGTCTCACGAAGTTATTTCTCTCTACAAGTTGTGAGGATCTTATAGGTGTATTTTCTTCTTAGGAATCGTGAGGATTCCTAAGTGTTTGTTTCCCCTGTAAGTCGTAAGGATCCTACAGGGGGGTTTTCTCCTTGTAAATCGAGAGGACTTACAAGGGTTATGCGAACATATCCCCAGTCACGGATGGACCTTGGTTAGGGAAATGTTTATTCGCGCCCGTGGATTGTATACAAGGGTCAATATCGAACCACTTGTAGGGCAATATTGGAAGTTTGTGGGGGTTTGCTTAAGCACGGGTTTAGGTCTCTGTGACTTAAGACTTTCAAATCCTATGAGCCGTGAGGGTCCCATAAGAGAGTTCTCCTTACGAGTCGTGAGGATCTCGCAAGCGTATTTTCTCCTTAGGAATCGTTGGGATTCCTAAGTGTGTTGTTCCCTTGTAAGTCGTAAGGATCTCACGCGGGTGGTTTCTCCTTACAGGGTCGAGAGGACCCTATAAGGGTTCTTTAACGAAGTTGCGCCCTTTCGGGTTTTCACAAACATTCGCCGGTAGTCCTGCTGTTTTTACTCACGGAGCCCTTTCGGGTTTTCATCCGTGCCCATCTTGCTTATGGACATACCGTTTTTTTTTTATTCTTTTTATTTTCTTTTTCTCTTTTTTCTTTTTACGAGGTCACGCCCTTTCGGGTTTTCACGAACACTCGCCGGTAGCCCTGCTGTTTTTACTCACGGAGCCCTTTCGGGTTTTCATCCGTGCCCTTTTTGCTTATGGACATACCGTTTTTTTTATTTTATTTTTATATGTTTTTTTTTTATCTCGTCAGCCTAAAGATGCTGCGGTAGTAGTTTAAAGACGTTTCGGTCTGATATTAGTTTAAGGACATTTCGGTCCATCACGGAGAAGGCCAGCTACTGCTTATAAAGTTCTAGCTTAGGAAGATAGCGAGCGGACATAGTCGTCGTCATCTATCATCGACCTAAACCATGGCTCATTAAGCGTAGTATTTCTTTAGGAAGCGACCGTTTATTGGCCTGAAAGGCCTTTCACCGTGCATATCCATAAGCAGATAGGCCCCACCCTGGTAGACTTTATCTATGATAAACGGGCCTTCATAGTTTGGCTCGAATTTTCCCCGCTTGGCGCGATTGGGGATCATGGGCCTTTTGACCATTAGCACGAGTTCGCCTTGGTGGAATGTCCTCGGTCGGGTCAATCTTTCGTATGAGCGCGTCATCTTTGCTTTATAGGCTTCCAGATTTTGCTGTGCTAGAAGCCGGATTTCATCAAGGGCGTCAAGCTCTTCAAACCGAAGGTGAGCATTTTCTTCGTCTGTCAGCTCGCAGTGGACTGCCACTCGTAGAGAGGGTAATTCTATCTCGAGAGGGAGTACTGCTTCCGTCCCAAATACCAACGCGTATGGCGTTGTGTTTGTGGCCGTTTTAAATGTAGTTCGATACGCCCAAAGAGCCTCTTGCAATCTTTCGTGCCAATCTCTCTTATTTCGTGACACTGTTTTCTTCATGATCTTCGTCAAGGTCTTGTTGAAGGCCTCAGCTAGACCGTTAGCTCGCGGGTTATAAACTGAGGAATATCTCCAGTCTATATTGTGCTGCTGTGCGAAGCGGCTAATTTTATGACTTCGGTAGGCTGGCCCATTATCAGAGATGATCCTTCTCGGGGTTCCAAACCGGTATATGACATGCGTTCTGAAGAAATGGAGGATGTTCTCCGTCTTTACTTCCCTCAACGGTACCGCCTCTGCCCATTTGGAGAAGTAATCAGTCGTCGCCAAGATGAAACGATGTCCCTTTGACGATGCTGGTTCGGTGGGGCCGACTATGTCAGTTCCCCACATTTCGAATGGCCAACTAGCCACTGTTGGATGCAGTGGATTGGGATGCTGATGGATAAAGTCCCCATGAATTTGGCATGAATGACATTGCCTCGCGTATTCCAGGCAATCCTGCATCATCGTGGGCCAGTAGTAGCCCATCCGTTTTATTTTCAACTTCATCTTAGGGCCTGCTTGGTGGGAACCGCAGAGTCCGTCGTGAACTTCTTGGACGACCCTTCTCGCTTCGTTAGGTCCTAGGCATCTCAGCCACAGAGAATCGAATGACCTCTTGTATAGAGTGTCGTTGACGAAGGCGAAAGACAGAGCTCGTTTCACGAGCTGATGTCTTATGGACGCTTCTTCAGGTATTCGATGGAACTTGAAGTAATCTATGAAGACTTCTCTCCAGTCTTCGGTCTTCTCATGGTCTTTTATTTGTAGGGTCACCTGCTCAGTTGCTCCCTTTTCTTTATATGATTCTGGAGGTATTTCTGCTGGGGAGAGCACTCGACGGCTTTGTACCACGATTCTAACGTCATCGAGGTTCTCGTCAGCCAATTCTTTAGCAAGTTTGGCCAGTGCGTCCGCTTTGCTGTTTTCCGCACGCGGTATACTTTCCAACGTGTAGGAGGGAATTTGGGTTAGCAGTTGCTGCACTTTTTCACCGTATTTTACCAATTCCGGTTTGCATGTTTGGTAATCGCCGTTCACTTGACTGACGACCAGTTGGGAGTCCCCATATATGAGGAGGCTTTCAATTCCCATATCAATGGCGATCTCGAAGCCTGCTATCAGAGCTTCATATTCAGCTTCATTATTCGTTCTCGGCTCTGTTAAGGAGAAGGCGAAGCGCATTATTCCTCCTTGTGGGGTTACGAAGATAAGACCTACCCCTGATTTGATCATTGGCGTATTTTGTTTGTGCTTTTTCATGGAAGATGCTCCATCGAAATAAAGCTCCCACCGGGTATCACCACTGTCGATTGTGTCAAACGCATGTTTGTCTGGCAAATCGCAATTTAAAGGAGAATCGGCAGGTATGGGATGCTCAGCAAGGAAGTCGGAGATGGCCTGGCCTTTTACTGCCCTGAGAGGTTGATATGTTATCGAAAATTCCATCAAGAGCAGGGCCCATTTAGCGAGTCGCCCTGTCAATATGGCTTTTGACATTAGATATTTAAGAAGGTCCACTTTTGAAATAAGACGGACCTCGTGCGCCAACGCATAGTGCCTAAGCTTTGTTATTGCGAAGATCAATGCCAGGCAGTGTTTTTCAATGGGAGAGTAGTTGCTTTCTGCCCCCAGCAGGACTCGACTTAAGTAGTAGAGTGCTCTTTCTTTCCCTTGATCGTTCTCTTGTGCCCATAATGCGCCTAAGGAACCTTCGAGGGCGGTTGTATAAAGAATGAGAGGCTTCCCCTTAACCGGAGCAGCCAACACCGGCGGGTTCTGCAGGTATTGCTTGATCTCATCCAGTGCGCCTTGGCATTTTTGATCCCAAACGAATGGGGTTCCCTTCTTCATCAGATGACTATAGGGACGGCACTTTCCTGAAAGGTTGACTATAAATCGCCGTATGTATGCGAGTTTCCCTTGGAGAGACCGAAGCTGTTTGAGAGTCCTCGGCGGAGGCATTTCCATGATCGCTTTAATCTTTGACGGATCTATTTCAATACCTCGGTGTCGAACAACGAATCCCAGGAATTTGCCCGAGGAAACCCCGAACGCACATTTAAGAGGATTCATCTTCAAGTTGTATTGCCGAAGACGTTGAAATACAGTCTTCAGATGCTCGAGATGTTCCTCGTATGATTTGCTTTTAACCACGAGATCGTCGATATAGCATTCAACGATTTCGTGTATAAGGTCGTCAAAGATCTTTGTCATGGCCCTCTGATAAGTAGCACCGGCGTTCTTCAAACCGAAGGGCATCACTTTATAACAAAATATACCAAGAGGAGTCCTGAAGGCTGTATGCTTCTGATCTTCAGGATGCATTTTTATCTGGTTATACCCCGATGAGCCGTCCATGAAGGAGAAAACCTCATGAGTGGATGTATTGTCTATCATCAGTTCAGTGACCGGCACTGGGAAATCATCCTTCGGGCAAGCTTTATTAAGATCCCGGAAGTCTACGCATACGCGCACTGTCCCATTTTTCTTCATCACTGGGACGATGTTGGCGATCCATTCAGGGTACTGAACTTCCTGGATAAAGCCGGAGTCTATCAGTTTTTTGACTTCGGCGTTGATGCTCATTTCAAGCTCGAGCCGCATTCTTCTCGGCGCCTGTTTGACTGGCTTGATGTTCGGGGATATTGCTAGTCTATGTACAGCAACTTCTGGATCTAGTCCCGGCATCTCGGAATAGTTCCATGTGAAGCAATCTTTATGCTGCACAAGGACGTCTTTTAACGCAGCTACCCTCTCTTCGGACAGCAGCTCGCTGACGAATGTCGGTCGCGGATCATTTATTGTCCCCAACTCGATTTTCTTGAGGTTATCTGCAGTAGTATGGATTCCATCCTCCAGTTCTTTCGGAGCTGGGGGAAATTCTGAGATTACCTCATCACTGTCGTTTTCAAAGCACCAAGGAAGGCTGTTCATGTCCTCGAACTCTTCTTTTAATATTGTTACCACGTGGCAAGTGCGGATTTTCTGCCAATCCCAATGCGGAGTCGGTTCTGTCCTTGTGTCTTCGGGTTCGTGCTTTTGCGGCGGCGCTACCCTCCAGTTATCAGACAACGCGAATTTGCCAAGCTGATATTGGTCCTCAACCCAATTCTTAAAGGTGAAGCAATCTTCAAGCGGATGCCCTACTACTCGATGGTACGAGCAATAATTTGGGTTAGAGACTTCGCCCGCTTGCTCAGGGTGTTTAGACTCTGGCAGTGTAAGCAGTTGATGTTTTAGAGCAAGATCAAGTATTTTCCTTGTTTTGTTCCGAGGAAATGAGTATGCTCGACCCATTTTCTTCATGAGGGCTAGGTCAATAACGCTCGACTCTCGGATGCGTGGCTTCTTAGCTCTGCTTTGTGGTTGTCGAGCACCTTTTCGGCCCTTCGACTTGTTTTTGCTTTCGCGTCGAACCTTCTTTGTAGCAGGTTGACAAGGAGCGGCATTTTCATCCTTCACCGCCTGTTGAAGGAGGCGCTGTGTCTTGGATTTCTCATAGATTGCCATTTCACGATCGTGATCATCTCGGGCTTTTTGACTGGCATCCCTTGTAAGTTTGCTCATTTGGTCTTCAGACGATGGGTTGGGAGGTCTTGCATCAGGAACTTTTGCTGATTCAGGATTAGCGTCTTCCCATTGAGCGTCCGCCTCTTCATCGAAGTCATACATGGCATAACAGCTGTTTATTAGCTCCCGTTTCTTTGAGCGAACATACCCGAGCCCTTTTGTTTCCGTTCTCCCGTTAGGCAGTTTGCATTGAGTCCCGGGAACGTTCCAGACCTTGTCATAGAATTTGGCTTTTCTAACGGTTTGTGTGAGGGACATCCCTTGGCGTTTCAGCAGTTTCTTCAAACCTTCGGTATAATATCTGGGAAGACGAATAGGCTGAAGCCTGTCGAGCGTGGGATCTGCGCCATGCCAAATTTCTTTTTCCACCTTGTTTTCTTCAGAATGGTAGAATAGGATTGCCTTCTCGTCTTTTCGTCCGGGAGGGATATAGAATGTCTGCAATTCTTCTACGCTGTTGGTGTCGAGTGCCTCCAGTTCTTTGTAATGTTCAAGCGGCACCATGGTTATCTGCAGACTTCGCTCTTCATCAGCGGAGACTCGTATTGAAGGCCGAGCAGGGAATACAGCATGAACTTCATCCTCTGAATCACTACCGAAGATCAATGAAGGAACGGATGGTCCTGGCCTGGTGGATTGGGCTGGACCTGAATAAATTATATCCTCCTCCTCCTCAGTGTCACTACCGAAGACGGGTATGGTGGCGTTGGTTTTGTTCTCCGGTTTGTGACACCTTTCCGTGTCTTCGAAACTCGGTAAGAAGTATTTGGCGTCTTCATACTTGCGAACTTCGTTTACGGAAAACGGATTCAGTTCTCCCGCCACTGTGTACTCGAGGCCATCCCTACAATACTTCATGCACTGATGCTGTGTAGAAGGGATGATATTGTACTCGTGTAGCCATGGTCGGCCGAGCAGAGCATTGTAGCACGTCTTGGCGTCTATAACGTGGAATTTGATGTCTGTGACGAGCAACCCGAAGCGCAGCGTCAATATCACAGATCCAAGAGTCTTTGAGGATTGGGAGTCGAAACCGGAGATAGTGATTTTGTCTCGGGCGAGGTGTTTGACACTCATGCAAATCTCCTTTAACACTCGCACATTGAGTAAATTGACAGACGATCCGTTATCGACCAAGATTTTACCTATCTTTATGTCATGGCAGTATCCTGAGACATAAAGGGGGCGATTGTGTTCACACGTCCCGAGGAGAAGGTCTTCATCACCAAAAGCAACGTCGGCTGTGTGCACTTCTTCTAATTCGTCTTTCATCTTTTCTTCGGCTAAGAAAGCTTGGAACTGGTCCGGATCTCGTAGTGCCTTAATCAAAGAGTCCCTTGCCTCCTTTGATAGTAACAAGGCATCAAGGACGCTAAGCTGAGAGGGCAGTTTCCTCAGATGTGCCAGAACGTTGTAATCCACCTTATTTCTCTTCGGCGGGTTTTCAGCGTTTAGCTCTTCCAGAACTTGGTCATCTAAGACGATGTCTTCGGAGACTTTTTCTTTCCCTTTATCTTTTCTATTCGAGGGTCCGAGGTTCTTTTCAGGCAGTGTTCGATTCCGCAGCCGGATATTTTCGCAAACCACTGGCTCCTCTTCTTTTCCCGAAATTGACTCTTTAAAGAGAGGGGCAAGCTCTAGCTCCTCATCAGAGTCGCTCCCAAATGTAGGCACTTGTGTCCTGGTAGTGTTAACCATGTGACAATTGCTGGCAGTTCTTTCAAGCTCTTTGGTCGTGTTTCCTTGTTCCCGACGAATCTTACGCTTTTCCCGTTTAAAGCGTTGTTGATTAGCGACGTATCCTTGCCACCATCTATCGAAAGCCTTGCACTCTTGAGTGGGATGCGAGACCTTCTGATGATATAAGCAATAAGAGGGGTGCATTTCTACCACGCTAGTAACTTTTTCTTCGGAGGGTGGTAGCTTCATGCCCATCGATATGGCCTTAGCAAACTTCTTTTTTATCTTGAATTGGCTTTTGTCAGCGGTGGAGGCATTTTGCTCCAGTGGGATCATCTCAGCTCCTTCCTCAAGTCGCTGGCGCTTGGCCCTTTCGAATATAGCCGTCTCGCGTTCTCGATCAGCTTTACTTTTCAATCGAGCTTCATTAAGAAACGCGCCAATCATTTCAACTGATAACCCTGGAGCCCCTGATTCGGCATTTGCCCCCAGCGTTCCAGTCCCAGAAGTCCCTTCATCGTTCGTGGTCGAATGGGAGATCATATGACAGCTCGCCACATATTCCTCGGATTCATCCGATGAACTTTCTCCCTCATCTTCTTTTTGAAAGACGTGATCAAGGAAATCTTGGAGCGTAATGGGAGTCCGCGCCTTTTGGTTATATTCATCCAGCGCGTCGATTTGCTTTTGTAAGTCCGTGCGCTTGTCGCCAGGCTTCACGGGCTTCTTAGATTTCTTCTTCTTCTTTTTCGAGGATTTTGACGGCTGGCTATGAACGCTTGAACTACCATCATCGGTCTTCGGAGTCGGTCGTGGCTTCAACATCCCCTCAATAACCTGCGGTTCCAAGGGGTTCTTCCACTTGACCGCTGGACAGGTCTGAAGATCATTTAGCATTCTCCTCGTTTTGGCTGATAATACAACCTCCCAAGGAGCTTCCTCAATGACGGAGCATGTTGCCCCCGGCGTATTCGTCCCTTTAGAGGTGTGGGGCTGCGGAGGATTCACCTTCCATTTGTCAGATAGCGCAAATTTGCCCTGGCGGTACTGGTTTTCAAGCCAATTTTTGAAAACGTAACAGTCTTCGATCGGATGTCCTAGCACTCGATGATAAGGGCAGTAATTAGGCTCGTTGACGTCACTTGGTTGCGACGGGCGTTTTGGATCTGGCAGATTTATGAGTCTGTTGCGCAATGCCAGCTCGAATAGCCTCCTCGTTTTATCACGGGGGAAGGAGTAAGCACGTCCCATCCTGTCCTCAAGGGGTACGTATGGGCGCGTATTGTTTGGACGAGCAACCGGCTTCGAGTCGTTCGGTTGTTGTTGGGCATTAGCGACGATGATCGTTTTTCCCTTTCCTTTATCGTTTCGGGAGTCCGGCTTCGGGAGAGGGGGTTTATGGCCCATCTGGTCCATCTGCGCCAATTTGTCGATCAAAGCCTGGAAGGAAGTCGGCTTGAAGAACATCATAAACTGTGAAATGGTTGCTTGTGGATCAAGGGTTCCAACAAACATTCCCACCGCAGGGGCTTCTTCTATGCGCTGTTCACACTTAGACCATAGATTACGCCACCGTATAGCGTACTGAACCCACGTCTCGCCGGGTTTTACCCTGGCGTTAATCAGTGCCGTCATCGGGGTACGCTCACTGGCACTTGCAAAACGTTGGGTGAAGAGCAGCTCCATCTCCGCAAAGGTTTTAATAGAGTCGTTGGGGAGCTCGGAATACCATTCGAAAGCCGTATCTGATAGGCTTCCAACAAACTGGCGCAGCAAAAGCTTGTCGTCGCCGCCGGTGTTACCACAAAGCGCCCTGAACTGGGCAACATGTTGATGGGGATTGCCGGTCCCTTTGTAGACATGAAACTTGGGAATTGTGTAACCCGGCGGGTACTTGATTTGGTCATACCAGCCCGGATATGGCCGCCCCGTTTTTACAACGTGGCCGGCTGCTTCGGCCGCGTGATGAACCTTTATTTGCTGGGCTATATATTCGTCCAGATCAGTTTTAGAGATTGTATCCTCTCTAGCCGTTGATAGAACGGGCTGAGGGTTTGATGTCTCTCCCCTATCATCCCCAAGGACAATTGGGGGTTCTTCAGTCGGGGGATCTTGTTGTATCATCATCCCTATCATGTCCTGGAAGAGGAGGCCCATACGCTGGATATTGGCTGCTTGTTCAGAAGCCTCTTTGTCTCTCTTTTCCAGTACTCGGCGGAGGAACTCGGCGTCGGTCTCTTCCTCTTGACGTTCATTTAAGGACGTCTCAGGATTCTCTTTTGGTCCCGTGAGTGCAGCCATTGTAGTCATCATCTCCTGGAGCTTTTGTTGCTGCTCCTGGGCTTTCGTCACGGATCGGGTGAGCGGTCGGTGACCCGTAGAAGTACGACTCTCTTCCTTTCCAGAAGCCATATAGACCGTATGAGCTGTTATGCCCCCTGACTTGGGGCGCTTAGGTTCACCGCTTTTAAACTTTGTCAGTGTCACGGGAGCTTTCTCTGGCCTTTTCCTTTTATGGACCTTTGAGGTTGAAGGAGCCGTTGAATCGGGCATCCTAGCATTTGTTGCCCCCTGCTGTTTAATGGGGCGGTTTTTGTCCTTTTCCACCTTTGCCTTTTTCTGGTGACGAAAGTGGTCTGGGTCAATCACGGAGTCTTGAACCCTCCGCCAAACTTTATAAATTTTTGACGACAGCCGTTGAGGGGGCTGTTCCTGCTTTGTCTCCGGAGCTTTTTCCATGGGCGGAGGAGACCTTTTCAATGCAGCAATTGGGGAGTTCTTTCTCACCTTCCTCAGCAATTCAAAGCTGTTCCCGGTTGGAACAGCGGCGTTGACATCCACCACTGGAGCTGGTGGGGTTAGCCCTGAGGGGGAGTTGCCCCCTGCTTTCCTTACTCGTTGCCAATGGCGACGTCGCGCACGACGAGCCGTTGGGACTGGCTCGGAAATCGAGATGGTTTCTTGTTGCCCCATGTTTGAGTATGGGGTAACTGCCGATGTCAGCATATCGAAGACTGATGCCTTTTGACCAGCAGGGGGAGGAGTGGGAACCATCAATCTTGTGAAGACCGACTCTCTGATGGGAGAAGCCGCCTTAACGACTCCCAAAGCAGCGGTCGTTGCCCTCTTTGGGACGGCCCCTTTATAGTTCTGACCTAGCGTGGTGAAAACGGAGGCTGTTGGTTTAGTAGCAGGCGACCCATTGACAGGGGTCGTGATAGCAGTGAGCCGGTCGAACACCGACTTCTTGTTTACTTTCGGTGCAGGTGTCGGCATAGAGAAGCTTGTATGTGGGACCATGGTCCCGAAAAACAAGCCGGTGGTGGCTTGGGTCACCTGGTCTACCGGCAGAGTCAGGAAGGAAGCCGCTTGGGGCCCATATGTTACACCTCTCGGTGAGGTGGAGCGTCCGTTGCAGTGGCATTTCAAGCAGTTGGTGCAGTTGGTGGCCATTGAATCTTGAATTCTGCGCCAGGTAAAAGACCAAATCTGAGCAACTTGAAATCCGAAGACAACCATTTAACAAACCGCGATTGGTTCGCGAAGACGACACACGAAGTGTGGAGTGGAAAGAGGAAGAGGTCC
This sequence comes from Agapanthus africanus, assembly GCA_030015575.1. Lineage (NCBI taxonomy): Eukaryota > Viridiplantae > Streptophyta > Magnoliopsida > Asparagales > Amaryllidaceae > Agapanthus > Agapanthus africanus. Next base: position 24,207,175 of record JASDDO010000016.1, read on the forward strand.
TACCGGGCGTGCCAGAATCTGTTCCCCTCCGAACGGCGGCCTGGACGTTAAGGGCGTCCGTGCCTGAGGTTCGGGGCAGATGCTATTTGGTGATATCCGTCCACCTCTCCGAAGATGCCAAGTTGATTTATGGCACCATGTATCGAAGATTTAAACGGATGCGGCCGATGTAGCAGACTTCGTCAGATTTCCCCTCAGGATGAGGGGTTTTTGATTGTGGGGATGCTCTTCCCTGCAGGCGCAAGCCCCTGCAGTTAATTACGCTACCGCATCGCGGTAACAACTTTCTCCTTCTCCAGATGGTCACTTCGTGTCGTGTGTGTTTGTTTTATGTTTTGTTGCCCGTGGATTGTTTACGGAGACTGAGTTATGTTGTCGCCCGTAGGGCGTGGACTAGTCCAAATCCGTATTATCTTAGATTTGGTGTTTTTTGGTTTAAGGATGCATTAGTCGCGTTGCGGCTAAGATCAACTTAAACGTTTGTCAAGGATACGTTAGTCCTGTTTTGGACTAAGATCGACTTGACGTAGTGATTGATTTAATTATCTGGCCGTCGGGACTCGTCACCTCTCTGACGTCGTTGAGGGATTACAACGACAGGCGTCAGAGGAGTTCAGAGATGCACCCTTGAACCAAAGTTGATTTGGAGTTTTATTGTTTATTTAAATATCTAAGGACACATTAACCGTATTTGGGGCTAAGACCAACTTAGACGGGACCGTTTAGATCCGGCAAAAGAGCGATTGGCTCTATTGTTCTAGTTTAGGGACGTAGTGGTCCATTATTAGTTTAGGGACATCTCGGTCTGTCGCCAGTTTAAGGACGTAGTGGTCCGTCGCCAGTTTAGGGACGTGGTGGTCTATGTTCCAGTTTAGAGACGTGGTGGTCCGTATCAATTCCAGTTTAGGGACGTGGTGGTCTATGTTCCAGTTTAAAGACGTGGTGGTCCATTATTAGTTTAAGGACGTTTCGGTCCAATATTAGTTTAAGGACGTTTCGGTCCACTGTTAGTTTAAGGACGTCTCGGTCCACTGTTAGTTTAGGGACGTCTCGGTCCGGTGTTAGTTTAGGGACGTCTCGGTCCGGTGTTAGTTTAGGGACGTTTCGGTCCGACATTAGTTTAGGGACGTTTCGGTCCGATATTAGTTTTAGGGACGTTTCGGTCCGATATTAGTTTAGGGACGTTTCGGTCCGATATTAGTTTTAGGGACGTTTCGGTCCGATATTAGTTTAGGGACGTTTCGGTCCAACATTAGTTTAGGGACGTTTCGGTCCGATATTAGTTTTAGGGACGTCTCGGTCCGGTATTAGTTTAGGGACGTTTCGGTCCGATATTAGTTTTAAGGACGTCTCGGTCCAATATTAGTTTAGGGACGTTTCGGTCCAATATTAGTTTTAAGGACGTCACGGTCCACGAGTTTAAGGACCCCGCAGTCCATATGAGTGTGTGGTCGTTGGGACCCGTCACCTCTTTGACGTCGTTGAGGAATTACAACGAGGGATGTCAAAGGAGTTCGGAGATGTACCCTCGAACCGGTCGTGAATTGGTTTAGGAGAGCCATTTTGCTCAATCAATTTAATTTAAGGACTTACAGCCAGGATTGGGTTAAGTCCAATTTTTTTTATTTATTTTGGGCTCTGCCCGACTAAAAAAATCAATCCAAACAGGGCTCTGCCCCTTTGCAATTTGGTTTGGGCCAGGCCCTTTAAATAATGAGTTGCATTTGTGCAGAACCTCAAGAATTTTCCAAACAGGGCTCTGCCCCTTTATTATTTTGCAATTTGATTTGGGCCAGGCCCTTTTAAATAATGGGTTGCATTTGTGCAGAACCCCAAGAATTTTTCAGTTTTAAGAACAAAAGTGCAGAGCACTTTTGATCTAAATTTGGATCAAAGGAAAACAATTGTTTTCCCTGATTTCACAGAACCAAGAGTTCATACCAAGTGCAAGGCACTATTTGATTTTAGATTTAAGAAAAACAAGTTTTTTTTTTGTTTTTTCTTCCCCCAGAGAACCAAGGGTTCAAAGCAAGTGCAGGGCACTATTTATTTATTTTTATTTATTTATTCACTTTTTTAATCCTCTATTCTTCAGAGATTTTTCTCTTCTTCCATAGAAGTTTTTTTTTACCTTTCTTTTATGTTCTTGAGTAATCTTCAAGAGCTCTTTCTCTTCTCTTTTTTTTTTGCCAGAAGTTGAATCTTCTTGTTTTTTTTGAATGAGGTCTGGGATCCTATTTATAGTGATCACAAATTTGTTGAATTTGTTAACAAGATCTTTTCTGAATGATTTTGGGAATTTTCCCACCATTGGATCTTTGATCCAAAGGCAGAAGAAAATCTTCTGGTTTTGGAAAGAACAGAAAAGATTCATTAAATTTTCATTCTGTTTCTGCGCAACTCCTCAATGAATGACACGTGTCGCGCAGTGGAAGGCTTGCGCAACAGTGCTTGCGCAACTGCGCAGACACGTGTCGCGCAGGTGTGCACTTGCGCAACAGTGCTTGCGCAACTGCGCAGACACGTGTCGCGCCGGTGTGCACTTGCGCAACAGTGCTTGCGCAACTGCGCAGACACGTGTCGCACTGTGGCCCGCTTGCGCATTGCGCAACGCACGGAATTTGAAGCGTTGCTTCAGAAAATTTGAATTTTCAAAATTCAAATGAGCCTTGCTCAGATTGAGGGAACAGTTAACTCCTATGTTTGTTGTTAGTTATTGTTTATGCAAAGATTCTCGGTTAGTCGATGTTTACGCTTTAAACAAGATCGTTTTTCATTATTCCGCCTCCCCGCAAGTCGTGGGGTGTTGTATATTAACTTACAGTGGTATCAGAGCCTCGCTAAATAATAATTAACTCATTAGCAAAGTCGCAAGAATTTCGAACGCAAAAAGAACCGGAAACATCGTCACATTAACACAGTTTCTGTCGAATTTAAAACAGGCCCTAAAAATTTTTCAGGGACCTGCAGAATAACAAGCATGAAATTATAGGGCTACTGAAGAAATTTGGACCCCCCCCAACTCGGCTAACTCACCGCGGAACCGCGGCGGATCCACGCGATCCGCCGCGGATCCGCGGCCGAGTTAGGGCCGAGTCGGCCCAATTTTTTCTGTACCCCCTTTGTGTTAACAGTGATATTTCTGGATATTTTATTTCCTGCTAAGATCTCAGGTGCACAGAGAAGTTTTGCAGTAGAATCTAAAGTGTTTTGCTCGATCGAAATTTTACGATGTTTGCTAATATGATTATATCTGTGATTGTTTAATGTGTTCGTAAACCTCCCCTAACTGCTAGTATGTCGGTTGGTAGGGGGTTGCACATTTCTGTAATGGTTTTTACTGTTTGTGGATGTGAACTGTATTGGACTGTTGTGATGATTAGCCGGGTTTTGTGATGGGTTATTATTTTAATTCATTCGGTGTAACTGTAATATGTTGTAATATTATTTTGCGGGGCGCATCCAGGTTGCGGTTGTTGCCACCGTTGTATTATTTCATTTTACTGTTTTTGCTCCTAGGATAGACCCAAGGTAGGGTGCACAAACTACCGGGTACTTTGAAGTGTTTAGTGGCCTACTCACTTTGTTGAGGGAGACCGCTTCACTTCGGGTATTTGACGGGTAGTTTGCCGTACCCGTAGGGGTCTAGGGTGGGGTAATGGCTATTCATCACAACTGTGTAATCCGTCTTTTGTTGCAGGCTCTAAACAAACACGGATTGCTTGCAAATCCAATAAAGTTCATATGAGATCTGGAATGCCTATTATTGCGTCTGACGAATGTACAATATCTATATATGATAGCTATTTAGACGTCACTTATGTTTTACACCCGCGCTAGCCCAGCCCCCGCTCTGCCGTTAGTTAAGTAACCTAACGGGTGATGACGGGACCCCGTGGCGAATGCGGATGGCATAAGAGGACGTTGTATTTTCGTTGTTTTCTGCAATGATAGGTTAATGATGGGATTATTTATAATGCAAAGAAAATAAACCAAAAGATGAATCGTTGGAACAATTTAAAAGAAACCACTCGGTTATTTTAAAACAGATGATATTTTTTAATTGCGGAGCTTTAACCACTCCTTCTAAAAAGCTATCAGGTTCCTTCGGTCATATCAAGTTCACTACGTTCACGGTTTCGCCAAAACCATTCTTAGCCCTCCGTCATTTCATTTGGGTATTCAGTAGTATTCAAGTTATGTATTTTGACCAACGCCAAGGCATAGTGTTTGGTAGCTGCTGGGTATTCATTTGTTGCATAGATAGATGAGTTGGTTTGGGACAGTCGTATTATCATTTTGGCCAACCTCAAGGATATGTACGGATGGGTTCAAATTAACAAGATAATGATGGGTAGAACTTGACATGTGACTTATGATATTTTGACCAACGCCAAGGTCATAAGAGCATGGGGCAAAAATATATATCGGGAATTTCTAAAGAAACTGAAATTTGCAAAGAGTTGCATACCATTTAGAGTTTGATGAATGTTGGTAAGATTCCTTCAACATTATCATACAATGATATTTGGATCCCGATCCTACTGTGAGTATATGCTACTCATCAGGATATTCGTCACTTAACGATCAATGCTATAAACCAAGTAGGTGTCAAGAAAGGTGTCAGCGGGGTTACGCCCCCAGAGAAAAGAGGTTATTTAATTAAGGAACTTCGCGAAAGCGTTGGAAAACCTCCCTCGAAGTACCGACACCAGCCTGGCTGAACGGTTAAGCAAGTATTGTACAGTGAGAATAGTCATGGCTAATTCTTCTTTTATGGTTTGAGGAAGGATTCGAGAACAGTGGGAGCCATCCAGTTTAGATAAATTAAAAACCACTCTAAACTTGCAAGAGTATCATGCTAAAGAGTTTTCTTCTCTCTCTCCTAATTGCAGCGACCCTGAAAATGACTGGACTTAAGTTACTTTTAGAGAAAAATATACTGACAGGGCCAAACTATAAAGATTGGCTGCGGAATGTCAAAATGGATTTGACCTATGACAAATTAGGGTACGTCCTCACCGCTAAGGCACCTGCTGTCCCTGGTCCCAAATCCAATAATGCGGATAAGGAAATCCGCAAAACCTGGGATTTCGATTGCGCGAAAGCCAAGTGCATCGTGCTTGCCTCGATGAACAATGAACATCAGAGGAGGCACGAGGATATGGAACTTGATGCCATATTTCTCCATACAAAGGAACTTTATGGAGAGCAATCTCGTATAGCAAGATACGAGACCTCTAAGAACTTGTTTCGAGCGAGGTTGGCTGTCGGGTCATCGGTAGGAGAACATTGTTCCCCTCCGAACGGCGGCCTGGACATCGCGTCTAAGCCTGAGGTTCGGGGCAGATGCTATTTGGTTTTATCCGTCTATCTCTCCGAAGATGCCAAGTTGATTTATGGCACCGTGTATCGAAGGTTTAGACGGATACGGCCGATGTAGCAGACTTCGTCAGATTCCCCCTCAGGGTGAGGGGTTTTTTATTGTGGGGACGCTCTTCCCTGCAGGCGCAAGCCCCTGCAGTTAATTACGCTACCGCATCGCGGTAACAACTTTCTCCTTCTCCAGAATTTCACTTCGTGTCGTGTGTGTTTGTTTTGTTTGTGGTTGCCCGTGGATTGTATACGGAGACTGAGTAATGCCGTCGCCCGTAGGACGTGGATTAGTCCAAATCCGTATTTGCTTAGATTTGGGTTTGGTGTTTTTAGTTTAAGGATGCATTAGTCGCGTTGCGTCTAAGATTGACTTAAACGTTCGTTAAGGATACGTTAGTCCTGTTTTAGACTAAGATCAACTTAACGTAGTGATTAATTTAATATATGGCCATCGGGACTCGTCACCTCTCTGACGTCGTTGAAGGATTACAACGACATGTATCAGAGGAGCTCAGAGATGTACCCTCGAACCAGAGTTGATTGGGAGTTTTATAATCCATTTGAATGTTTAAGGATACGTTAGCCGTGTTTGGGGCTAAGATCAACTTAAACGGGACCGTTTAGATCCGGCAAAAGAGCGTTTGGAGACCCTATTGTTTCAGTTTAGGGACGTAGTGGTCCGTTTTCCAGTTTAGGGACGCGGTGGTCCATCGCCAGTTTAGGGACGTGGTGGTCCGCGTTCCAGTTTTGGAGACGTGGTGGTCCGTATTCCAGTTTAGGGACGTGGTGGTCTATCGCCAGTTTAGGGACGTGGTGGTCCGATATTAGTTTAAGGACGTCTCGGTCCGATATTAGTTTAAGGACGTCCCGGTCCGATATTAGTTTAAGGACGTGCCGGTCCGATTATTAGTTTAGGGACGTTTCGGTCCAATATTAGTTTAGGGACGTTTCGGTCCACGAGTTTAAGGACCCCACAGTCCATATACGTGTGATCGTTGGGACCCGTCACCTCTCTGACGTCGTTGAAGGATTACAACGACGGGTGTCAGAGGAGTTCGGAGATGTACCCTCGAACCGGAGATAAATTGATTTAAGAGAGCAGTCTTGCTCAGCCAATTTAATTTAAGGACTTATGGCCAAAATTGGGCTAAGTCCAGTTTCAATATTTTTTTATCTTTGGCCTGTGCTAGGGCTTTGCCTATATTTAATAATGCACTGCATTCTATTCTGGCCTGCTAGGCTTTTGATTTGGGCTCTATCCCTCTATTTATGATGCAGAGCATCTATTTTAGTTTGGGCTCTGCCCCTTTTTAAAACAATGCATTGCATTTTATTAGACCTGTTAGGCCTTCTTTAATTGGGCTTGGCCCCTTTTGTAACCAAGGCAGTGCATTTGTCTGGCGCTTTGCGCCGAGTAATGAGCGCAAGCTTATATGGTGATGACACGTGTCATGCTCTGGTGAGCGCAAGCGCACTAGCGCAGTGCGCTGCGCTAGCGCGCTGCGCTGTTGTGCTGCTGACACGTGGCGCGCTCTCAGCAAGTTGCGCCAATTCCAGAGAGCAAAGCTCTATCTTAAGAGCACTTAGCGCAAGTGGTTCTATAGTTGACACGTGGCGCTCTCTTAAGAGCACAACGGCGTAGTTTGGAAGTGCAAAGCACTAAGAATCTTTTAGATTCAAGAACGGAAGTGCAAAGCACTATTTAATTTCTCGATCTAAATTAGATCAAAGAAAAATAAATTTTTCTTTTGTTTGAAGAACCAGAGGTTCGTAAAAGTGCAAAGCACTATTTTTTTTGTTTTTATTGTTTTTAAAGAACCAGAGGTTCACAAGAAGTGCAAAGCACTGTTTATTATGTAAAGATCATTGATCTTGTTTTTAGATCAATGATCTATTAGAAGGAATTTCTTCTACTCCATGAAGGTTCTTTACCTTTTTCTTCAAATCTTCTCAGAGTTCTCTCTGTTTAAAGTTCTTGAGCTTTCAAGAAAATGTTGATGATTTTGAATTGAGGCTTAGGGTCCTTTTTATAGTGCTCACAAATTAGTTAAATTTGTTAAAGAGATCATTCTCTGAGTGATTTGGGGAATTTTCCCCACCGTTGGATCTTTGATCCAAGGGCTTTTGCTTTGCAGAAGAAATTCTTCTTGTTTTAACAAGAACAGAAAAGATTTCTTAAAATCTTAATTCAGTTTGGCGCAGATGCCCCTGCGCGTGACACGTGTCGCGCAGCGCACAGCGCAGCGCATCTGCGCTGACACGTGTCGCGCAGCGCAGAGCGCGGCGCAACTGAAGCGTTGCTTCATAAAAATAGAGCTCTGCTCTGATTGAGCGCGCCTTCTTGGACGTTGCGCTGACATATTAGCGCCTGACACGTGGCGCGTTGCGCCCGAGACTTGAAGCGTTGCTTCAAAATTTTGAATTTTGAATTTGAACAGAGCTTTGCTCTGATTGGGCGAAACAAATGCCCCCCTACCGTTGCGCTCACGTGGCGCGCACGTGAGTGCAGCGGTGGCAACCCCCTGACCGTTAGATCAAGGGGTGAGCTCAAGGGGCACAAGCGCCTTATAAATAGGACCTCTGGCCCTTAGAAAAATCTTGTCATTTCAAGATTTTGATTTTTAGAGCTTTGCTCTTGCTTAAAACTCCAGAGCTTTGCTCTCGTTTCCAGAACTTTAGAGCTTTGCTCTCATTTTCCAAGTTAGAAAGTTTTTAGGTAAACTTAATCTTAGATTAAATATTTTAATTAACTAATAGAGCTTTGCTCTTACAGATCTTTCGATCTAAAGAGATCCCCATTGGGGTTTCATAAACAGAGCTTTGCTCTAAAAAAAAACTTATAGATCTACAGAGATCTTGTTCATGGGTTCTAACCCATGAACAGAGCTTTGCTCTTGAATCAAATGTAGATCTTTTAGATCTGAAAAACAAACTTTTTTTTTTTTGTAAGTTTTCATGGGTTCTTCAAGATTCCAGAAATTTTAAAATTATTTTCAAAATTTTCTTTTTGATGGAATATTACAGAGCTAAGCTCCTTTTTAAAGAATTTTATTCTTTTGAGACCAGAATTTGACAAGTGTCATTCTGTGACAGAGCTTTGCTCTGAAAGAGGAGATTTTCTCCTTGTCTCTAGGGATTCTTCCCCCCTTTTTTAAATGGGAATGTTCCCCCGGGGACCAACTGACAATCTCATCCAATGATGAGTTTGTCTTATTAACTGACGCATTGTCATTTAGATTTTGTGGGTCCCTCTTTGGTCTCCTACTCACTGCACTGTGGTGCGGTGTAATTAATTGATTTTGATTTTAATTTAATGAATGCATTTTCTTCTTTCAATGCCAAACGTTGGGATCACAACACTAACGGCTAAATTGTTCTTTTGCAGCGATCATGTCTGAAGACACTTCATTCCCGTTCGTCCGCTCGGAGGAGGGATTTCCCGAGGCGCCCTTGGACCGTGAAGCCCTAACCATGATTAGAGAGTATGACCCGGAGTACAAGAAACTCCACCTTTGGGGGTCTTGGTATAACCAAATTATTATGGGCCGACGGAGCTTCACCTGCGCTGTACCGTCAGAACCTATCACGGCAATTCACTACGCTAACCCACCTCCAGTGCAGTATGCCGTGGAGATGATAGACTGGACCGCGAACAGCTTTCTTCATCCCGCTATGGATGCGGTTCCGGTTCAGCGTCCTATGGTTTTGGATATCCTAGGACGCCGTATCTGTCAGGGGGAAGCACGGCCCTGGGGGCAATCATATAACCTTGGTTTGATTCCCCGTCACCCGATTGGCTATCTGCCGTGGGCCCGGTACATCCTGTCGACGAGAAAGTCGCAGTTGATAAGACTAGGACTGTACACCGCAGTCTACGTCTCTCTCTTCTAATATCCTACGCTCCCCACCTGGTGGTTCAAGGCTTTCTTGGAGCAATGGAATATTCCCACCCACACTTTCCTTGCCATGGATCGGGAAGTGTCTATTTCTTTGGAGGAATTCGCGGAGGTATCCGGCCTACCGGTCATGGGGGAACACTATGAAGAGCTGCTCCCGACAGATGAGTACATCTTCGGTGCTAAGCCGATGTTAAGGGGGATTACGCCGGAAAATGCCGTTCAACCCCAATTCCCGAGCCTGATCAAGGTGTTGAACATCTACGAGTCCCTCTTCATCGAACACGGGAGCCGAGGAGTTAATTTTGAGGACTTCATTGCTCGCTTCCTCCGTCCGAGCGTTATTTCGCCAGGAGCCGTCAAATCTGCCATCCTGGATGATCCTTTTGGCCTAGGTTTGGATAACCTGCCGACGAAGGAGATAGACCAAAAGGCTTTCTTCCTCCCAGACTTCCCTACCATATCTTTCGCGGAAATTGCGGCCCCTGGGATGGATGAGGAGGCCTTTTTCTTAGGATTTCTCAGGCTGTGGCTGAGTTGGTTTGCGATCCCAATGCATTCTCATCGCATGCGGCCCTCTGTCTTTTATCCAGCCCACCGCATGGTCATCGGGGTAAAGGTGGCCGTGGGGATTGCCGGCCTGGCGCACCTATATCATGGCCTCAGCCGAGCAGCGGATGCCAATGAGCCCGGGGTACTGCACGTGGTCTTCCCGATGCATTACTTTGCATCGTGGCTCGAGCTACACACGGCGGGTGTCTTCGGTATGCATAAAAGGCCTTCATTCTTTGACAAGTGCGGTTTTCCTCGCATTTTACAGCTGATTGGCTCATCAATCGTGACCCCTTCACCACGGGACGCCAGAGGTTTACTGCTTCGCCCTCACACCGTTGGAGTTGGGATGTCCTTTATTGATAAGGTATTAACCATTGGAAAAGCGTCCACCACTGCGGTGCGACCACTACAGGACTCCTTCAAGGATGGAGTTTCAGTGTTAACAACCCGGGAGATCCTTCATTTGTATTCTATTAGACCGGGTTTCCTAGTCTTCAGGCAGGGCGGTGCAGCAGTCTTTATGAGATATAACCCGCATCGTTTTGCCCGACAACTGGGTTACGATCAAGGGGTAGCCTTAGAAGCTTTCTTACTGGAACCTGCTGTAAATGAAGAAGGGATGGAGAACGCGTTACACCACTTCATGCGCCTGAACACGGGTTCTCGTTTTTTTATTAGCACGCCGGCCTGTGCTCCACGACTCCTTAATGTATATAAAGAGTGGTACAATCATGCGACGGGGGCTGTTATAAAGGAAGAGAGGCGAGTGTTGATCGACCGTAAAGAAGTACCCCCCGGTACCAATCGTAACGCTCCCTTAGCGCCAAGGCTCCTGGTGGTTCCTCCTCTAAAAGATGCTGGGGGCAGACCATCACGTGCGCAAAGCCCTCCACGTGAGCTGCCGCTCCCTGATATCGCAGACGCACCACCCGCACCCTGTGCTCCAGTGGAGGTAGTGGTTGTACCCTCGCCGGAGTCTGGCGTGGGTGCGGACATCGGGGCCCGTCGTCCCAAAGTGGCTGCTAAGCGGAAGTCGATCCCTCGCGAGCCTAGGGTCGGAGGGCAAAAGAAAAAGAAGTCGCTCTTCGCCGCGGACGTTGTGTTCGGCCAGGAACCCCATGCTCCCTATTCCGAGGGTCTGCTCGAATATGGGACTAACGCAGGATTAGTGATGCCGCCGCCGGACGATACAGACTTGGAGGCTGCTCTCAAAGCTTCGGCATGGTTGGCGAAGCGTGACGCGTGGTTAGCTAAGCTTGCGCAGTCAGGTAACTACTAATCGCCTTTCTTTATTACGATATGTATTCTCCATTGTCTTTGACTAACACTTTTCTTTCCTTTCTTTTAACAGGCATCACTGATGAAGGAGCCATTGCCGCTTCTCTGAAGACTTTCCAGGAAGAGGAACGTCTCAGAGCGTCTATGGGCCTTAGTATGTTTTAATCCATCAAGTTTCCATCTTCCTCGTGTTATGGTCGATCTAACCTTTTTCTTTTAATTACAGGAACCTCAATGCCGTTCCCTCCTAGCGACGCAGATGTTCTATCAGCTGCCGACGTTCCTGCTTCTTCTGGGCCACCGCAGGAGGTTCGTCTTGAAGAGCCGATGAGAGATGCCTTAAAGGCTCTGGAGGCATCCCTGAATGAAGATGATGATGCCTTGAAGGAGGCGTCACAGAGGTCCCTCATGACCGCTCGGGAGGAGAGGAAGCGGTTGAGGCGTGAGGCGAAGGCGCGCAGGGCTGCCTTGGCTATGGGAGCGGGCCCCAGCACCGCCCCTCGAGCTGACACTCCCTCCGAAAAGGCCTCTGTCGTCCTATCCACTGCCCGTAGAGAGGTGGCGCGAGCAGTTCGGAGCGCAAACGGTAAATCCGCTTCAGGTAATATTTCTCTCAGAGTCTTTGTTATAAGGATTTTAATGTCATTGGTCCTTATATCTCTTATCTTTGCAGGGCCAAGTCCGATCGAGGGAGAGGCGGAAGCCGTCGGTCCTAGGGGAACGGAGGAGGTGATGCCTGCCGAACTCGAGCCGACAGTGGGTAATATCGTTGAGGCCATGGAGCCTGAAGTGGAGGTCGAGGGGCCTACCGCCGAGAAGGTCATTGATGCCGAACCTGAAGCGGTGGCAGATGATATGATCAATATAACTGAGTCCAGGGTGGTGGCGGCTGAGGCGCTCGAGGTCGGCGGTCCCCTGGCGACGGTAGACGATACAACCGCGGCTACTGAACCTGAGAGAGTAGTGGGTGAGGTGGCCATGATTCCCGAGGACGAGCCAACCGCACCCTCTCTGGAATCTGGCAATACTCCAATCATAGCCCTTCCTGTCTATGGCCCTCCGCCGTCCCCGGGTCTTGCTAGCACGACGACGGTCCCCATCGAGTCGGGTGACGAGGCCACGGGCGGTGGTCTCATGTCGGTAGAAGAGGGAGTCGCCTCCGTTTCAGCCGGGAGCTCCTCAGGTAAACCCTAAGTGGCTGCTTTTCTTTACTTTGCAACCTTTTCTGACAAGTTCACCTTTTCGTCATGCAGGTGCAGCTAGTGCTGATGCCCCACTGCTCGAAGGAGCGCCTTCAACGACTGCTTTGGCGGTAGTCACCTCTCAACCTTCTCTCATACCCTCGAAGATGTTGGAAGGTATGTGTTTATGATTTATTAATCTTGTTTTCCAGACATAATCCGTGTACTAAAGTCACACTGTTGTGTTTTCAGGAGTGCTTTTTGATCATGTATATCAGATGTTGCTCCCACACTTTTCCTTCCCATCTGAGCTTGCTTCTTCTTCTGGTGGCGTTGGTGAGTATGATTTCCGTTGACATCCCTCCTCTTTTTTTCTTACTGATGGAATTACCTCTAACCTCTTTTTCTTATCTCAACTGCAGTGCTACAGATTGAAGGAGGGGATAAAAAATCAGCTGCGCCACCAGCCCTTCCGACCTTGCCACCTGTCTCAACTGGTACAATGACCATCATATTGGTAACTTTCCTCTCTTTATTTTCCGTACTGTTATCTGATCGCATCCTGTTTCTTTTTAGCTGTCGTTCTGGCTTCGGCGCCCTTCGAGCCTCGCATTACAATGCCGGCGGGTCCTTATCTGAGGAGTCTGTCTTCAAAAAGCGTCGCGAATAGTCTGCGCATGTTGAGTGACTACGTCGATGAACTTGACGTTGAAACTTCTACATCTGCCGCAGACTTTGCTATAGTGGTTAACCCGATGCTAGGAATACTCGTGAACTTTCATGACGAGGGCATCATTGCATCCTGGGTTAACCATTGTAAGGAGATCGAGGGTCGCCTATATCAGTTGGAGTCGCTTCGTCCCGCTCCCGAGACCTTGGCTGCCAGTAATCAAAGAACGGCGTGGATTGAGCAGAGCGCTCCTTACTTCCGCCATCTCGAATAAGAAGTCATTTCAAGGCGTAAGGAGCGTGGTGAGACTTCGAGCAAGTCTGCTCAACTGCATGCTCGGGTGGAGGCCAATGCCGCACGGCTGAAGGTTATCTTTGAGGGCCTCCTGCAATGCCACTCCGAAGGGTTATCATTAAGGCAAAAACTTGACGTTGTCGAGCGAGCTGCAGCCAGCCAGGAAGCAGCCCAGAAGGCGGCAGAGGAGCAACTTTCATCCTTCTTGCAGCAGCGGGCTCAGGTGGAGGCGGAGGTGGCCGCGGCTGTCACTCGAGAGGAAGCGCTGAAGGAAGTGCGAGAGCAGCTTGTGAACTTACTAAAGACACTTCCTCCTCAGTAGCTATCCATTTTTGTATCGTTCGTTCTTATAGATAAAAGAATGTATATGTATATTTTTTTTTATCCTTTGACATAATGTATCCTGTATCCGATCAAGTTTATGAATAAAAGATACACCTTTTTTTGTAATGTGTCATTTCCCGGTCTTTTCCTTCTTTTATTATCGGCATATCACCTTAGCGAACATGGTTGACGGATAGTAGGGCACGCATCTTGATTTTCCTAAGAATCAGCGATGGCTTTGGCCGCAGGTTCAGATCTGCTGCCTAAGACTTTTCAACTCCATAAGCCATGAGGGTCTCATAGAGAATTTTCTCCCTACAGATCGAGAGGATCTCGTAGGTGGGTTTTCTCCTTAGGAATCATGAGGATTCCTAAGTGTGGTTTTCTCTTATAAGTCGTAAGGATCCTACAAGAGAGTTTTTCCCTCTTACGGGTCGAGAGGACCCACAAGCGGTTGTTTCCCTCCTCGTCGAAATTCGACTTTGGAGAGTGAGACCCGTGAATAGTATGCAAGAGACCATTTTGGATTGACTTGCAGGGTCCCATTGTTCAGGAAGCAAGTTTTTTAGTCCCTGCTGCCTGAGGCTTCATTTATAAGTTGAGACGAATCGGGAGTTTCCCGCGGAGACAATGGTTTCTCTGCGAGCCGACGCGAATCAGGAGGCTCTCGTCAAGGAGTGTTTGTATCCGTGAGTCGAGGAGTTTGCTAGGGATTATTTGTTTCCCAAGCGCCAAGGATTATTTGTTTCCTTGGGGTTTGAAACGAGTCGAGGGTTCCCACGGGGGCTCTGGTGGCTCTGCGAGTCGACGCGGATCAAGAGGCTCTCGTCAAAGAGTGTTTGTATCCGTGAGTCGAGGAGTTTGCTAGGGATTATTTGTTTCCCAAGCGCCAAGGATTATTTGTTTCCTTGGGGTTTGAAACGAGTCGAGGATTCCCACGGACGCACTGGTGGCTCTGCGAGTCGACGCGGATCAGGAGGCTCTCGTCAAGGAGTGTTTGTATCCGTGAGTCGAGGAGTTTGCTAGGGATTATTTGTTTCCCAAGCGCCAAGGATTATTTGTTTCCTTGGGGTTTGAAACGAGTCGAGGATTCCCACGGAGGCACTGGTGGCTCTGCGAGTCGACGCGGATCAGGAGGCTCTCGTCAAGGAGTGTTTGTATCCGTGAGTCGAGGAGTTTGCTAGGGATTATTTGTTTCCCAAGCGCCAAGGATTATTTGTTTCCTTGGGGTTTGAAACGAGTCGAGGATTCCCACGGAGGCACTGGTGGCTCTGCGAGTCGACGCGGATCAGGAGGCTCTCGTCAAGGAGTGTTTGTATCCGTGAGTCGAGGAGTTTGCTAGGGATTATTTTTTTCCCAAGCGCCAAGGATTATTTGTTTCCTTGGGATTTGAAACGAGTCGAGGATTCCCACGGAGGCACTGGTGGCTCTGCGAGTCGACGCGGATCAGGAGGCCCTCGTCAAGGAGTGTTTGTATCCGTGAGTCGAGGAGTTTGCTAGGGATTATTTGTTTCCCAAGCGCCAAGGATTATTTGTTTCCTTGGGGTTTGAAACGAGTCGAGGATTCCCACGGAGGCACTGGTGGCTCTGCGAGTCGACGCGGATCAGGAGGCTCTCGTCAAGGAGTGTTTGTATCCGTGAGTCGAGGAGTTTGCTAGGGATTATTTGTTTCCCAAGCGCCAAGGATTATTTGTTTCCTTGGGGTTTGAAACGAGTCGAGGGTTCCCACGGAGGCACTGGTGGCTCTGCGAGTCGACGCGGATCAGGAGGCTCTCGTCAAGGAGTGTTTGTATCCGTGAGTCGAGGAGTTTGCTGAAGATACTGGTTTCTCCGGAGTCGGACTGAACCGTCGAGATTTAGCTTCGTCTTCTGGCGGAGCCTGTTGGGAAAGTATGGTTCCCTCTTTGTTTACGCCCTTGGATTGTATACAGGGATCGATGTGATCTTAACTGTAGGGCCAAAGTTTTATTATCATTTTTTTTTATCTTCGCGATGCTCTATCATTTCAGCTTTTATATCGCGAAGGTCGCGATTGCCCAATCATTTCGGCTATTTCTCGCGGTGCCCAATCATTTCAGCTGTTTATTTTGTTTTCACTCGCTGCTTTTTATTGCGAGTTGCCCAATCATTTCGGCTATTTTGCATGCATACATTTTACTTGCTGCTTTTTATTGCAAGTTGCCCCATCATTTCGGCTATTTTGCATGCATACATTTTTACTTGCTGCTTTTTATTGCAAGTTGCCCTATCATTTCGGCCATTTTGCATGCATACATTTTACTTGCTGCTTTTTATTGCAAGTTGCCCTATCATTTCGGCCATTTCGTATGCATGTGCGGCCTACTGGCTTTCCGCCGTAAACCTGAAATTAGACACCGATTTCGGCATCAGCACCGCTACAACAGGGATATTGCCAGGAGCGAATCATCATCTGCCTCTGTCGATGTCAAACAAAGGTGGCTTAGCGACCAGGGTTAAGGTCCTGTCGGCTAAGGCTTTTGACTTCATGAGCCGTAAGGGTTTCACGAAGTTATTTCTCCCTACAAGTCGTGAGGATCTTGTAGGTGTATTTTCTCCTTAGGACTCGTGAGGATTCCCAAGTGTTCGTTTCCTCTGTAAGTCGTAAGGATCCTATAGGAGGGTTCTCTCCTCATAAATCGAGAGGATTTACAAGGGTTGTTTACCATGCGAACATATCCCCAGTCACGGATGAGACTTGGTTAGGGAAATATTTATTCGCGCCCGTGGATTGTATACAAGGGTCAGTATTGAGCCACTTGTAGGGCAATATCGAAGGTTGTGGGGGTTGCTTAAGCACAGGTTTAAGTCTCTGTAACTTAAGACTTTCAACTCTTATGAGCCGTGAGGGTCCCATAAGAGAGTTCTCCTTACGAGTCGTGAGGATCTCGCAAGTGTATTTTCTCCTTAGGAATCGTGGGGATACCTAAGTGTGTTGCTCCCTTGTGAGTCGTAAGGATCTCACGCGGGTGGTTTCTCCTTACAAGGTCGAGAGGACCCTATAAGTGTCTTTTTAACGAGGTTGCGCCCTTTCGGGTTTTCACAAACACTCGCCGGTAGTCCTGCTGTTTTTACTCACGGAGCCCTTTCAGGTTTTCATCCGTGCCCATTTTGTTTATGGACATGCCGTTTTTTTTTTATTCTTTTTATTTTATTTTTCTTCATTTTTTTTTAATTACTAGGTCGCGCCCTTTCGGGTTTCACTAACACTCGCCGGTAGCCCTGCTGTTTTTACTCACGGAGCCCTTTCGGGTTTTCATCCGTGCCCCTTTTGCTTATGAACATACCGTTTTTTTTTATATATATTTTTTTTATTTTTATATATTGGCTTTAGGATGTTATAATCCACAGTAGTTTATCGACATCTCGGTCAACAGCCAGTTTTAGGACGTAGTGGTCCGTCATTAGTTTAAGGACGTTTCGGTCCGTTGTTGAAGAAGACCGGCTACTTTTTATAAAGCTTGAGCTTAGGAAGATAGCGAGTGGGCATAGTCGTCGTCATCTATCATTGACCTAGGCCATGGCTTATTAAGCATAATATTTCTTTAGGAAGCAACCGTTTATTGGCCTGAAAGGCCTTTCACCGTGCATGTCCATGAGTAGATAGGCCCCACCCTGGTAAACTTTATCTATGATGTACGGGCCTTCATAGTTTGGCTCGAATTTTCCCCGCTTGGCGCGATTGGGGATCATAGGCCTTTTGACCACTAGCACAAGTTCGCCTTGGCGGAATGTCCTCGGTCGGGTCAATCTTTCATATGAGTGCGTCATCTTTGCTTTATAAGCTTCCAGATTTTGCTGTGCTATGAGCCGGGTTTCATCAAGGGCGTCAAGCTCCTCAAGCCGAAGGTGAGCATTTTCTTCGTCCGTTAGCTCGTGGTGAACTGCCACTCGTAGAGAGGGTAACTCTATCTCGAGGGGGAGTACTGCTTCCGTCCCAAATACTAACGCATACAGTGTTGTGTTTGTGGCCGTCTTGAACGTAGTTCGATACGTCCAGAGAGCTTCTTGCAGTCTTTCGTGCCAGTCCTTCTTATTTCGGGATACCGTTTTCTTTATGATCTTTGTTAAGGTCTTGTTGAAGGCCTCAGCTAGACCGTTAGCTCGCGGATTATAAACCGAGGAATATCTCTAGTCTATATTGTGTTGTTGCGTAAAGCGACTGATTTTGTGACTTCTGTACGCTGGCCCGTTATCGGAGATGATTCGCCTTGGCGTTCCAAACCGATATATGACATGCATCTTGAAGAAGTGGAGGATATTTTCCGTCTTCACTTCTCTTAACGGTACTGCTTCTGCCCATTTAGAGAAGTAATCAGTCGTTGCTAGGATGAAACGATGTCCTCTAGACGATGCCGGTTCGATGGGGCCGACTATATCAGTCCCCCACATTTCGAATGGCCAGCTAGACACCGTTGGATGTAGTGGATTTGGATGCTGGTGGATGAAGTCCCCATAGATCTGACACGGGTGACACTGCTTCGCATATTCGAGGCAGTCTTGCATCATGGTGGGCCAATAGTAGCCCATCCGTTTTATCTTTAACTTCATCTTAGGGCCTGCTTGGTGGGAACCGCAGAGTCCGTCGTGAACTTCTTGGACGACCCTTTTCGCTTCGTCAGGTCCTAAGCATCTCAGCCACAGAGAATCGAATGACCTCTTGTATAGAGTATCGTTGACGAAGGCGAAAGACAGCTCGTTTCACGAGCTGATGTCTTATGGACGCTTCTTCAGGCATTCGGTGGAACTTGAAGTAATCTATGAAGATTTCTCTCCAGTCCTCGGTATTTTCCCAATCTTTTATTTGCAGGGTTGTCTCCTCGTTCGCTCCTTTTTCTTCGGATGATTCCGGAGATACTTCTGCTGGGGCAAGCACTCGACGGCTTTGTACCACGATTCTAACGTCATCGAGGTTCTCGTCAGCCAATTCTTTAGCAAGTTTGGCCAGTGCGTCCGCTTTGCTGTTTTCCGCGCGCGGTATGTTCTCCAAAGTATAGGAGGGAATTTGGGTTAGCAATTGTTGCACCCTTTCACCGTATTTTACCAGCTCTGGCTTGCACGTTTGGTAGTCGCCATTTACTTGACTGACGACCAATTGAGAATCTCCGTACACAAGGAGGCTTTCAACTCCCATGTCGATGGCGATCTCGAGGCCTGCTATCAAAGTTTCATATTCAGCTTCATTATTCGTTCTCGGCTCTGTTAAGGAGAAGGCAAAGCGCATTATTCCTCCTTGTGGGGCCACAAAGATGAGTCCTACCCCCGATTTGATCATTGGCGTACTTTGTTTGTGCTTTTTCATGAAAGATGCTCCATCGAAATAAAGCTCCCAACGGGTATCACCACTGTCGATTGCGTCAAACGCATGTCTGTCTGGCAGATCGTAATTTAGAGGAGAATCGGCAGGTATGGGATGCTCAGCAAGGAAGTCGGCGATGGCCTGGCCTTTCACTGCCCTGAGAGGTTGATATGTTATCGAAAATTCCATCAAGAGCAGGGCCCATTTAGCGAGTCGCCCTGTCAATATGGCTTTTGACATTAGATATTTGAGAGGGTCCACTTTTGAAATAAGACGGACTTCATGCGCCAACGCATAGTGCCTGAGCTTTGTTATCGCAAAGATCAACGCCAGGCAGTGTTTTTCAATGGGGGGGTAGTTGCTTTCTGCCCCCAGTAGAACTCGACTTAAGTAGTAGAGTGCTCTTTCTTTCCCTTGATCGTTCTCTTGTGCCCATAATGCGCCTAAAGAACCTTCGAGGGCGGTTGTATAAAGAATGAGAGGCTTCCCCTTAACCGGAGCAGCCAACACCGGCGGGTTCTGCAGGTATTGCTTGATCTCGTCCAGTGCGCTTTGGCATTTTTGATCCCAAACGAATGGGGTTCCCTTCTTCATCAGGTGACTGTAAGGACGGCACTTTCTTGAAAGGTTGGCTATAAATCGCCGTATGTATGCGAGTTTCCCTTGGAGAGACCGCAGCTGTTTGAGAGTTCTCGGTGGAGGCATTTCCATGATCACTTTGATTTTTGACGGATCTATTTCAATACCTCGGTGTCGAACAACGAATCCCAGGAATTTGCCTGAGGAAACTCCGAATGCACACTTAAGAGGGTTCGTCTTCAAGTTGTATTGTCGAAGGCGTTGAAATACAGTCTTCAGATGCTCGAGATGTCCCTCGTATGATTTGCTTTTAACCACGAGATCGTCGATATAGCATTCGACGATTTCGTGTATAAGGTCGTCGAAGATCTTCGTCATGGCCCTCTGATAGGTGGCACCGGTGTTCTTTAAACCGAAAGGCATCACCTTGTAACAGAATATCCCTAAAGGAGTCCGGAAAGCCGTATGTTTCTGATTTTCAGGATGCATTTTTATTTGATTATACCCCGATGAGCCGTCCATGAAGGAGAAAATCTCATGTGTGGACGTATTGTCTATCATTAGTTCGGTGACTGGTACTGGGAAATCATCCTTCGGGCAGGCTTTGTTGAGATCCCGAAAGTCCACGCATACGCGCACCGTCCCATTTTTCTTCATTACTGGAACGATATTAGCAATCCATTCGGGGTATTGAACTTCTTGGATAAAGCCAGAGTCTATCAGCTTCTTGACTTCGGCGTTGATGCTCATTTCGAGCTCGAGCCGCATTCTCCTCGGCGCTTGCTTAATTGGCTTGACATCCGGGGATATCGCCAGTCTATGTACAGCAACTTCTGGATCTAGTCCTGGCATCTCGGAATAGTTCCATGCGAAGCAATCTTTATGCTGTATGAGGACGTCCTTTAATGCAGCCACCCTCTCTTCAGACAGTAGCTTACTGACAAATGTCGGCCGCGGATCGTTTACCGTCCCCAACTCCATTTTCTTGAGGTTATCTGCAGTGGTATGTATTCCATCCTCCAGTTCTTTCGGGGCTGGGGGAAATTCTGAGATCACCTCATTATTGCTGTTTTCGAAGCACCAGGGAAGGCTGTCCACGTTCTCAGACTCTTCTTTTAATATTGTTATCATACGACAGGTGCGAATTTTCTGCCAATCCCAATGTGGAACTGGTTTTTCTTTCGTGGCCTCGGGCTCGTGCTTCTGTGGTGGCGCTACCCGCCAGTTGTCAGAAAACGCGAATTTGCCAAGCTGATACTGATCTTCAACCCAATTCTTGAAGGTGAAGCAATCTTCAAGAGGGTGTCCCATTGCTCGATGGTAAAAGCAATAATTTGGGTTGAAGACCTCGCCTGCGTGCTCGGGGTGCTTGGACTCTGGCAGCGTAAGCATTTAGTGTTTTAGAGCAAGATCAAATATCTTCCTTGTTTTGTTCCGAGGAAATGAGTAAGCTCGACCCATTTTCTTCATGAGGGCTAAGTCAATAACGCTCGACTCTCGGATACGTGGTTTCTTAGCTCTGCTTTGTGGTTGTTGAGTGCCTTTTCTGCCTTTCGACTTCTTTTTGCTTTCGCATCGAACCTTTTTTGTAGCAGGTTGACAAGGAGTGGGATTTTCATCCTTCACGGCTTGTTGGAGAAGGCGTTGCGTCTTGGCTTTCTCATAAATGGCCGTCTCGCGGATGTGGTCATCTCGGACTTTTTGACCAGCTTCCCTTATAAGCCTGTCTATTTGTTCTTCAAATGACGGACCGGGCAATTTTTCATCAGGAACTTTTACTGGCTTAGGGTTAGCGTCCTCCCATTGAGCGTCCGCCTCTTCATCGAAGTCATACATGACGTAACAGCTGTTTACTAGCTCTCGTTTCTTTGACCGGATGTACCCAAGCCCTTTTGTTTCCATTTTCCCGTTAGGCAGTTTGTGTTGAGTCCCGGGAACGTTCCAGACCTTGTCATCGAATTTGACCTTTCTAACGGTCTGTGTGAAGGATATCCCCTGGCGTTTCAGCAGTTTCTTCAAACCTTCGGTATAATATCTGGGAAGACGGATAGGCTGAAGCCTGTCGAGCGTGGGATCCGCGCCATGCCAAATTTCTTTTTCCACCTTGTTTTCTTCAGAACGGTAGAATAGGATTGCCTTCTCGCCTTTTCGTCCGGGAGGGATATAGAATGTCTGCAATTCCTCTACGCTGTTGGTGTCGAGTGCATCCAGTTCTTTGTAATGTTCAAGCGGCGCCATGGTTATCTACAGACTTCGCTCTTCATCAGCGGAAACCCGTATTGAAGGCCGACCGGGGAATACAGCATGAACTTCATCCTCCGAATCACTGCCGAAGATCAATGAAGGAACGGATGGTCCTGGCCTGATGGGTTGGGATGGACCTGCATAAATTATATCCTCTTCGTCCTCGGTGTCACTGCCGAAGATAGGGATGGTGGCGTTAGTCTTGTTCTCCGGCTTGTGACACATTTCCGTGTCCTCAAAACTCGGCAAAAAGTATTTGGCATCTTCATACTTGCGAACTTCATTCACGGAGAACGGATTCAATTCTCCTGCCACAGTGTACTCAAGACCATCCTTACAATATTTCATACACTGATGTTGTGTAGAAGGGATGATATTGTATTCGTGCAACCATGGTCGACCGAGCAGAGCATTGTAGCACGTCTTGGCATCTATGACATGGAATTTAATATCTGTGACGAGTAGCCCGAAGCGTAACGTCAATATCACAGATCCAAGAGTCTTTGAGGATTGGGAGTCGAAACCGGAGATGGTGATCTTGTCCCGGGCGAGGTGTTGGACGCTCATGCAAATTTCCTTTAACACCCGCACATTGAGTAGATTAACAGATGATCCGTTATCGACCAAGATTTTACCTATCTTTGTGTCATGGCAGTATCCCGAGACATAAAGGGGACGATTGTGTTCGCACGTCCCGAGGAGAAGGCCTTCATCGCCGAAAGCAACGTCGGCCGTGTGCACCTCTTCCAATTCATCCTTCATCTTTTGTTCGGCCAGGAAGGCTTGGAACTGGTCCGGATCTTGTAGGGCCTTAATCAAAGAATCCCTTGCTTCTTTTGATAGCAATAGGGCATCGAGAATGCTGAGTTATGAGGGTAGCTTTCTCAGATGCGCCAAGACATTGTAATCCACTTTATTCCTCTTTGGCGGGTTCTTGGCGGTTAACTCTTCCGCAACTCGGTCATCCAAGGCGATGTCTTCAGAGACCTTCTCTTTCCCTTTGTCTTTCTTGTTTAAGGGTCCGAGATTCTTTTCAGGTAGCGTCCGATTGCGTAGCTGTATATTCTCGCAAACCTTCGGTCCTTCTTCTTTTCCCGAGGTGGATTCTTTGAAGAGGGGGCCAAGCTCTAACTCCTCATCAGAATCGCTCCCAAATATAGGCACTTGTGATCCTCCGGCGTCAATCATGCAACATCCACCGGTAGTTTTATCAAGCACTTTAATCGTTCTACCCTGCTCTCGGCGAGCTTTGCGCTTTTCCCTCTTAAACTGTTGCCGGTGTCGGTACTGGTTTTCAAGCCAATTTTTGAAAACGTAACAGTCTTCGATTGGATGTCCTAGCACTCGATGATAAAGGCAGTAATTAGGCTCGTTGACGTCACTTGGTTGCAACGGGCGTTTTGGATCTGGCAGATTTATGAGTCTGTTGCGCAACGCCAGCTCGAATAGCCTCCTCGTTTTATCGCGGGGGAAGGAATAAGAACGTCCCATCCTATCCTCAAGGGGTACGTACGGACGCGTATTGTTTGGACGAGCAACTGGCTTCGAGTCGCTCGGTTGTTGTTGAGCATTAGCGACCACGATCGCTTTTCCCTTTCCTTTGTCATTTCGGGAATCTGGCTTTGGGAGAAGGGGTTTATGGCCCATCTGGTCCATCTGCGCTAGTTTGTCAATCAAAGCCTGGAAGGAAGTCGGCTTGAAGAACATCATAAACTGTGAAATGGTTGCTTGTGGATCGAGGGTTCCAACAAACATTCCCACCGCAGGGGCTTCTTCTATGCGCTGTTCACACTTCGACCATAGATTACGCCACCGTATAGCGTACTGAACCCATGTCTCACCGGGTTTTACCCTAGCGTTAATCAGTGCCGTCATCGGGGTACGTTCACTGGCACTTGCAAAATGTTGGGGAAACAGCAGCTCCATTTCCGCGAAGGTTTTAATAGAATCATTAGGGAGTTCAGAGTACCACTCGAAGGCCGTATCTGATAGACTTCCAACGAACTGGCGGAGCAAGAGCTTGTCATCACCGCCGGTGTTACCGCAAAGCGCCCTGAACTGGGCAACGTGCTGATGGGGATTGCCGGTCCCCTTGTAGACATGGAACTTGGGAATTGTGTAACCCGGCGGGTACTTGATTTGGTCATACCAGCCCGGATATGGCCGCCCCATTTTTACGACATGGCCGGCTGCCTCGGCCGCATAATGAACCCTTATTTGCTGGGCTATGTATTCGTCCAGATCAGTTTTAGAGATTGTATCCTCTTTAGCCGTTGATAGAACGGGCTGAGGGTTTGATGTCTCTCCCCTATCATCTCCAAGGACGATCGGGGGTTCTTCAGTCGGGGGATCTTGTTGTATCATCATCCCTATCATGTCCTGGAAGAGGAGGCCCATGCGCTGTATGTTGGCCGCTTGTTCAGCAGCCTCTTTGTCCTTCTTTTCCAATATTCGGCGAAGGAACTCGGCGTCAGTCTCTTCCTCTTGGCGCTCATCTAAGGACGCTTCAGGGTTTTCTTTTGGCTCCGTAAGTGCGGCCATGGCATTCATCATCTCCTGGAGCTTTTGTTGCTGCTCCTGAGCCTTGGTTACTGATCGGGTGAGCGGTCGGTGACCCGTAGAAGTGCGGCTTTCTTCCTTTCCAGAAGCCATATAAACCGTATGAACTGTTATGCCCCCTGACTTGGGGCGTTTAGGTTCACCGCTTTTAAACTTTGCCAGTGTCTCGAGAGCTTTCTCTGGCCTTTTTCTTTTGTGGACCATTGAGGTTGAAGGAGCCGTTGCAGTGGGCATCCTAGCAATTGTTGCCCCCTGCTGTTTAATGGGGCGGTTTTTGTCCTTTTCCACCTTTGCCTTTTTCTGGCGATGAAGGTGGTCTGGGTCAATCACGGAGTCTTGAACCCTCCGCCAAACTTTATAAATTTTTGACGATAGCCGTTGAGGGGGCTGTTCCTGCTTTGTCTCCGGAGCTTTCTCCATAGGCGGAGAAGATCTTTTCAATGTAGCGGTTGGAGAGTTCTTTCTCACCTTCCTCAGCAATTCAAAGTTGTTCCCAGTTGGAACAGCAGCGTTGACCTCCACCACTGAAACAGGTGGAGTTAGCCCTGAGGGGGAGTTGCCCCCTGCCTTCCTCACTCGTTGCCAATGTCGACGTCGAGCACGACGAGCCATTGGGATCGGCTCAGCGATAAAGATAGCTTCTTTTTGCCCCCTGTCTGAATGAGGTGCCGCCGGTGTTAACCTCTTAAAGACTGAGGTCGTCTTTTGAGGGGTGATAGTCAACCTGTCGAAGACGGATCCTCGAGCAGGGGCAGGAGCAGGAATCATCAGTCTTGAAAAGACCGACTCTTTGGCGGGAGAAGCCGCCTTAACGACTTCCGGAACAGCGGCCGTTGCCCTCTTTGGGACAGCCCATTTAGAGTTCCGATTTAGCCTGGTGAAGACAGAGGCTGTCGGTTTGGTAGCGGACGACCCGTTGACAGGGGTCGTGGTAGCAGTGAGCCGGTCGAACACCGACTTCTTGTGCGCTTCCGGTGCGGATATCGGCATAGAGAAGCTTGTAGGTGGGACCATGGTCCCGAAAAACAGGCCGGTGGTGGCCTGGGTCACCTGTTCTACCGGCAGAGCGAGGAAAGAGGCCGCTTGGGGCCCATATGTTACACCTCTCGGTGAGGTGGAGCGTCCGTTGCAGTGGTGCTTCGCGCATTTGGTGCAGTTAGAATCCATGGATGCTTGAGTTCTGCGCCAGACAAAAGACCAAATCTTAGCAATTTGAAATCCGAAGGCAACCATTTAACAAACCGCGACTGGTTCGCGAAGACGACACACGAAGTGTGGAGTGGAAAGAGGAAAAGGTCCCACCGGGCGTGCCAGAATCTGTTCCCCTCCGAACGGCGGCCTGGACTTCGCGTCTAAGCCTGAGGTTCGGGGCAGATGCTATTTGGTTTTATCCGTCTATCTCTCCGAAGATGCCAAGTTGATTTATGGCACCGTGTATCGGAGGTTTAGACGGATACGGCCGATGTAGCAGACTTCGTCAGATTCCCCCTCAGGGTGAGGGGTTTTTGATTGTGGAGACGCTCTTCCCTGCAGGCGCAAGCCCCTGCAGTTAATTACGCTACCGCATCGCGGTAACAACTTTCTCTTTCTCCAGAATTTCACTTCGTGTCGTGTGTGTTTGTTTTGTTTGTGGTTGCCCGTGGATTGTATACGGAGACTGAGTAATGTCGTCGCCCGTAGGACGTGGATTAGTCCAAATCCGTATTTGCTTAGATTTGGGTTTGGTGTTTTTAGTTTAAGGATGCATTAGTCGCGTTGCGTCTAATATCGACTTAAACGTTCGTTAAGGATACGTTAGTCCTGTTTTAGACTAAGATCAACTTAACGTAGTGATTAATTTAATATATGGCCATCGGGACTCGTCACCTCTCTGACGTCGTTGAAGGATTACAACGACATGTATCAGAGGAGCTCAGAGATGTACCCTCGAACCAGAGTTGTTTGGGAGTTTTATAATCCATTTGAATGTTTAAGGATACGTTAGCCGTGTTTGGGGCTAAGATCAACTTAAACGGGACCGTTTAGATCCGGCAAAAGAGCGTTTGGAGACTATTGTTTCAGTTTAGGGACGTAGTGGTCCATTTTCCAGTTTAGGGACGTGATGGTCCATCGCCAGTTTAAGGACGCGGTGGTCCATCGCCAGTTTAGGGACGTGGTGGTCCGCGTTCCAGTTTTGGAGACGTGGTGGTCCGTATTCCAGTTTAGGGACGTGGTGGTCTATCGCCAGTTTAGGGACGTGGTGGTCCGATATTAGTTTAAGGATGTCTCGGTCCGATATTAGTTTAAGGACGTCCCGGTCCGATATTAGTTTAAGGACGTGCCGGTCCGATTATTAGTTTAGGGACGTTTCGGTCCAATATTAGTTTAGGGACGTTTCGGTCCAATATTAGTTTAGGGACGTTTCGGTTCACGAGTTTAAGGACCCCGCAGTCCATATACGTGTGATCGTTGGGACCCGTCACCTCTCTGACGTCGTTGAAGGATTACAACGACGGGTGTCAGAGGAGTTCGGAGATGTACCCTCGAACCGGAGATAAATTGATTTAAGAGAGCAGTCTTGCTCAGCCAATTTAATTTAAGGACTTATGGCCAAAATTGGGCTAAGTCCAGTTTCAATATTTTTTTATCTTTGGCCTGTGCTAGGGCTTTGCCCATATTTAATAATGCACTGCATTCTATTCTGGCCTGCTAGGCTTTTGATTTGGGCTCTATCCCTCTATTTATGATGCAGAGCATCTATTTTAGTTTGGGCTCTGCCCCTTTTTAAAACAATGCATTGCATTTTATTAGACCTGTTAGGCCTTCTTTAATTGGGCTTGGCCCCTTTTGTAACCAAGGCAGTGCATTTGTCTGGCGCTTTGCGCCGAGTAATGAGCGCAAGCTTATATGGTGATGACACGTGTCATGCTCTGGTGAGCGCAAGCGCACTAGCGCATTGCGCTGCGCTAGCGCGCTGCGCTGTTGCGCTGCTGACACGTGGCGCGCTCTCAGCGAGTTGCGCCAATTCCAGAGAGCAAAGCTCTATCTTAAGAGCGCTTAGCGCAAGTGGTTCTATAGTTGACACGTGGCGCTCTCTTAAGAGCGCAACGGCGCAGTTTGGAAGTGCAAAGCACTAAGAATCTTTTAGATTCAAGAACGGAAGTGCAAAGCACTATTTAATTTCTCGATCTAAATTAGATCAAAGAAAAATAAATTTTTCTTTTGTTTGAAGAACCAGAGGTTCGTAAAAGTGCAAAGCACTATTTTTTTTATTTTTATTGTTTTTAAAGAACCAGAGGTTCACAAGAAGTGCAAAGCACTGTTTATTATGTAAAGATCATTGATCTTGTTTTTAGATCAATGATCTATTAGAAGAAATTTCTTCTACTCCATGAAGGTTCTTTACCTTTTTCTTCAAATCTTCTCAGAGTTCTCTCTGTTTAAAGTTCTTGAGCTTTCAAGAAAATGTTGATGATTTTGAATTGAGGCTTAGGGTCCTTTTTATAGTGCTCACAAATTAGTTAAATTTGTTAAAGGGATTATTCTCTGAGTGATTTGGAGAATTTTCCCCACCGTTGGATCTTTGATCCAAGGGCTTCTGCTTTGCAGAAGAAATTCTTCTTGTTTTAACAAGAACAGAAAAGATTTCTTAAAATCTTAATTCAGTTTGGCGCAGATGCCCCAGCGCGTGACACGTGTCGCGCAGCGCACAGCGCAGCGCAACTGCGCTAGCGCATCTGCGCTGACACGTGTCGCGCAGCGCAGAGCGCAGCGCAACTGAAGCGTTGCTTCATAAAAATAGAGCTTTGCTCTGATTGGGCGCGCCTTCTTGGGCGTTGCGCTGACATATTAGCGCCTGACACGTGGCGCGTTGCGCCCGAGACTTGAAGCGTTGCTTCAAAATTTTGAATTTTGAATTTGAACAGAGCTTTGCTCTGATTGGGCGAAACAAACATGTCCTAAAGATGATCGGCTGTATAGAAGAGCTCGCAGACTTTGGGACGACTTTGGATAATGAGCTCTATACAGACCTTATTCTCCAGTCCCTTCCTTCCACCTACGCCCAGTTTATCCTGAACTTCAACATTCAAAGAAAAGAAGTTGAACTTCCGGAACTCCTGAACATGTTAAGGAGTGCAGAGTGCACCTTGCAGAAGGCAAGGGAAACACCCGCTATGTTTGTTAGCGGTGCTTCTTCTTCCGGGTCCAAGGCTAGGGCCAAAGGAAGGAAAAAGAAGGCCGCCCCCAGACCTAGAGGAGGTGTAAGTAAGGTGGGAAGGAAGGGAAAGAAAAAGTTTGCGGTACCGGTAGTGGGCCAGGATGAATGCTTCCATTGTCACAGGAAAGGGCACTGGAAGAAGGATTGCAAGGCGTGGAACGCCAAGAACCAGGAACCGAAGCAAGTTGTGGCTTCGACTTCAGGTGTGTTTGTAATTGAGAATTGTCTGTCAATCAACTCTACTTCCTGGGTATTGGATACCGGATCAGGATCTCATATTTGCAATTCATTGCAGGCACTGAGAAACCGTAGAGTGCTGAAGGAAGGTGATATGACCCTGATTGTTGCTAACGGAGCTAGCGTGGGAGCTGTGTCCGTAGGGGATTATCACCTGGGATTGACAAGTGGACACATTTTGGTTTTACATAACTGTTTTTGTGTACCCAGCTTAACGTGTAATATCATATCTGTTTCCTTGTTATCAAATAAAGGTTATGATTTCACGTTTGGAAGTGGTGTTGTAAACATCCACCTTAATCATGGTTTGATTGGGTCCGGTACACTGGATAACGGTATATATGTGTTAAACCAACTCCAAATTTTCAATGTCCAGAACACACTAAAAAGAAAGTCTCCAGATTTAAATAAAGCTTTCTTATGGCATTGTAGACCGGGTCACATCAATGAGAGAAGGTTGACTAAGTTTCATAGAGAAGGATATTTGGACTCGTTCGAATATCAAACTTATGACACTTGTCAATATTGTCTCAAAGGAAAGATGACAAAGACTCCATTTACTGGACATGGAGTAAGAGCGAGCGAGCTCTTAGGACTCATACACAACGATGTATGTGGTCCAATGTCTACACATGCAAGAGGTGGTTTTTCCTATTTCATTACTTTCACGGATGATTACTCAAGGTACGGATTCATTTATCTGATGAAACATAAATCCGAGGTTTTTGAGAAATTCCAAGAATATAAGAATGAAGTAGAAAACCAAACCGGCAAAAGTATCAAGACACTAAGATCTGATCGAGGTGGTGAATACTTGAGTGCCGAGTTCCTAGGTTACCTAAAAGAGAAAGGAATTCTCTCTCAGCTTACTCCTCCATACACTCCACAGCATAACGGTGTATCGGAGAGACGGAATCGAACCCTATTGGATATGGTACGATCCATGATGAGTAATGCTGAGTTACCGCGATCTTTTTGGGGTTATGCGCTAGAATCAGCGGCATATCTTTTGAACATGATACCTACCAAGACTGTGCCTACCACGCCATATCAGATGTGGAGTGGGAAGAAACCCTATCTTCAGTATCTGAAAATATGGGGATGTCCAGCTTTTGTTAAAAAGCAGCATGTGGACAAGCTCGAGGCACGATCAATAAAGTGTAAGTTTGTGGGATATCCAAAGAACTCCAAGGGGTATCTATTCTATTACGCAAAGGAACAAAAGGTGTTTGTTTCTCGTAATGCCCATTTTCTAGAATATCAGTTTTTAGAAAAGGAAATAAATGGGAGCGAAATAGAACTGGAAGAAATTCCAGAACCACAAACTAATACTGAAAGTTTGGTAGAACAAGTAGCTCAAGAAGAACAGGACATTCCCGCACCCCTCCGCAGGAGTAGTAGGCCGTTTCATCCGCCTGAGAGATACTACGGTTTTCTCATAGATGGGGATAGAGAGGATTGCATCATAGATGATGATGAACCTACTGGCTTCCAGCAGGCCATCCAGAGCGGCGACTCAGTACGATGACTAGATGCAATGCGGACCGAAATGGAGTCCATGTACACCAACAAAGTATGGACTTTGGACTTTGCTCCAGATGGGGTAAAACCCATAGGATGCAAATGGATCTTCAAGAAAAAGATTGGTGTAGATGGACAGGTGGAAACCTATAAGGCTAAACTTGTTGCAAAGGGTTTTCGTCAAAGACCTGGTTTGGACTATGACGAAACTTTTTCTCCAGTGGCTATGCTCAAATCCATTCGGGTCCTTCTTGCTATTGCTGCCTTCCATGATTATGAAATCTGGCAGATGGACGTAAAGACGGCTTTTCTAAATGGAAATTTAGAAGAGTGCGTCTATATGGATCAGCCAGAGGGTTTCAATCAGAGTGGGAGCAGCGGGAAAGTATGCAAGCTGCTTAAGTCCATTTATGGACTAAAGCAGGCATCGTGGAGTTGGAACATCTGTTTTGATGAGACAGTCAAAGAATATGACTTTATCAAAAATCCAGATGAACCATGTATATATAGTAAAGTTGTAGCCAGAAGTGTCGTATTTCTCGTCTTGTACGTGGATGACATTCTATTGATAGGAAATGACATTCCTATGCTACAATCTGTCAAAGGATTCTTGTCACACAGGTTCTCCATGAAAGACCTGGGTGATGCCTCTTACATTCTGGGGATCCGGATCTATCGTGATAGATCCAAGAGGATGTTGGGACTTTCGCAGTCCAGGTATATCGACACTGTACTGAAAAGATTCAGTATGGAAGATTCTAAGCGTGGTAATCTACCGGCTTGTCACGGAATCACCCTATCCAAAGAGATGTCTCCCAAGACTGATTTGGAAAGGGAACGCATGTCTATTATACCCTACGCTTCTGCGGTAGGCTCTATAATGTATGCGATGTTATGCACCAGACCAGATGTAGCTTATGCACTGAGCGTGGTAAGCCGGTATCAGTCAGACCCAGGGGAGAAGCACTGGATAGCAGTAAAGAACATTCTCAAGTACCTGAGGAGGACTAAGGAGATGTTCTTGGTTTACGGCGGAAAAGACCTCAGGATGGAGGCCTATGCTGATTCCGGCTTCTAGAGTGATAAGGACGATTCCAAGTCCATGTCAGGTTATGTCTTTACCCTCAAGGGAGGGGCGGTGTGCTGGAAGAGCTCCAAGCAGGACACCGTTGCTGACTCGACGATGGAAGCGGAGTATATAGCTGCTTGTGATGCCGCAAAAGAAGCAGTCTGGATTAAGAAGTTCCTAACAGAACTTCAGGTGGTTCCTACCATTGTTGATCCAATACCTCTGTATTGCGACAACAACGGAGCTATAGCATTAGCGAAGGATCCAAGGTCCCATCAGAAGTCCAGACACATCTTAAGGCGGTATCACCTGATCAGGGAGATCATTGATCGTCGGGAGATCGAGGTTCGGAGAGTTGCTACTGAAGAGAACATTGCTGATCCATTCACAAAGGCCCTACCTCAGATTCAGTTCGAGAGGCTACTCGAGATCATCGGTCTTCGATATGCCAGTACATGGCCCTAGTGCAAGTGGGAGATTGTTAGTGTATATGCCCTAGGGGCCCTTATTGTATCATACTAGTTTGTATATTACTTAATGGAAGCTTGGGATATTCACATGTATATAACAGTCTTGCTAAACATGGTAGTATGCTACTTGGTTTTTCTATCTTAATATGTGAGTATACGTATTGATAGAGCTCTTAGGATCTTGCTTGACTACCAGCGTTGTGATGGCAGTCACACTAGTGGGGGCTGGGTAGTCTACAAGCACATCCTTATTCAGGTCCCTAGTCGTAGGATTATCGAGACAGAGCATCGATACTCCGGAGTAGACTAGTGTGTATGCTTCTCATCCCAGTTGGGGAGATGGTCTGTCCCACAGCCGTCAGTACATCGTACTGGAGATAGTATGCAGGTGCTCGTTAGGTTACGGGTACACCGGACAGGACTCGCAGGGAACTGTTGGTTGGTTTTATACCAGTCGTCAGTGAACAGTTCCTAGGTGACATGAGTACAGCATAGTCCGCAGACTTGACACTGCTACTTCGCCTCGAGTGTGTCCCACTGTTCTTAGATTGCTACCCTACCACGGCTCAAAGGAGTCGTGAAAACAGGTAGCAGTTGGGTGCAGTCCCGAGCACTTGGAGGCAGTGGCGGTTAGACAGGATTCATCTCTCCCGGTATTAGGGGTTGATATCGCGCTATGTCAGAGAGCCATTACGCAAAGTCCCTGGCCAGGGCAAGCGAGATTTGCTGGTAGGTTCCAGTAGTTTCTCAGGGTGTAATGGGCTTCACTCCGACACGACTTATACCGCTATTAGGGGACTGACGCTTGCCGCCCCCCTAGGCCCGATATGCGATAGTCTTAGACGAACAGACCGGACTGTACGGAGATTATCACATCAGACTCAGTAGGAGTTCGGATGGGTTTCCTCATCGGCCTTCTTATCGACATCTACCTGGGGACCGTTACGTACAGCTAGTGCCGCTTGCGGTCTGTGGTTAAACCCACTGCCAGCGTAGTAGTCGAGTCTCTAGAGTCCCACAAAGAGAGTTTCCCTACTCCAGGCGAAACGATATAGATGTCGTATGGTTTTACGACAAGGGTTCGGACGCATACGTGTGTTTACGCACGTACGACATCCGGACAGTTTTTACTAGTCGGCTTTGGTTTAAGCCAGTTTCTAGTATCCCGTTATTGGATTTATACAGTCTAAATTTTTTCCGTGTTTTCACGGATAGGAAGGGCGTTCTCGTAATTGCGCGAGAAGCTTCTAGAAGATGGTGACTTGGGGGTTAAGGTGGCATATGCATTAAATGAGATTAGTGAGTCATTTGAGTGATTCATCCAAGTCATTAATGCATCATAAATGCTTAATGACTCATGGAGATGAATCACCCTCTCATATTTATTAAGCATGATGATTAATCATTTATTTCTTTTATTTGGATAAATCATAATGCTTGATATATATTATGATAGCTCACTTTCTCATCTCATTCTCTTGCTCACTTCTCTCTCCTCAAGCTCTCCCTCTTCAAAACCTAATCCTCCCCTCTCATGTGTTGAGTACAAGGATTAGATTAGACTACTTAATCCTTAACCATTCTCTATATCACCTAGGTTACTTAGATTAGCGATTTAAGAAACCTAGTTACCTCTAGTTTGAGGTGAAGCTTGTAGTAAAGCTCTTGGGTGGATCTTCTACTACTTAGAGAAGGCCGGAGAGGACGTGGAGAACGACAAGACGAAGGACTCGGATCTTTAGGTATAATCACTTTTCATAGTAGTTGTTAACTCCTATGTTTGTTGTTAGTTATTGTTTATGCAAAGATTCTCGGTTAGTCAATGTTTACGCTTTAAACAAGATCGTTTTTCATTATTCCGCCTCCCCGCAAGTCGTGGGGTGTTGTACATCGACTTACAGATATTGCCAGGAGCGAATCATCATTTGCCTCTGTCGATGTCGAACAAAGGTGGACAGGGTTAAGATCCTGTCGACAAAGGCTTTTGACTTCATGAGCTGTAAGGGTCTTATAAAGGTGTTTCTCCCTACGAGTCGTGAGGATCTCGTAAGTGTGTTTTCTTCTTAAGAATCGTGAGGAGTCTTAAGAGTATGGTCTCTTATAAGTCGTAAGGATCTTAGAAGAGTGTTTTCTCCTTATAAGTCGAGAGGACTTACAAGGGTCGTTCACCGTGTGAGCATATCCCTAGTCGCTGATGGGACTTTGTTGGGGAAATGTTTATTCGTGCCCGTGGATTGTATACAAGGGTCAGTATTGAACCGCTTGTAGGGCGGTCTGGGGATTGTGATGGCTTAAAAACAGGTTCAGATCCCTGTCGCTTAAGGATTTTGAATCTTATGAGCCGTGAGGGTCTCATAAGAGGGTTCTCCTTACGAGTCGTGAGGATCTCGTAAGTGTAACTTCTCCTCAAGAATCGTGGGGATCCCTAAGTGCGTTGCTCCTTTGTGAGTGGTAAGGATCTCACGCAGGTGGTTTCTACTTACAGGGTCAAGAGGACCTTGCAAGTGTATTTTAACGAGATTGCGCCCTTTCGGGTTTTCACAAACTCGCCGGTAGCCCTGTTGTTTTTACTCACGGAGCCCTTTCGGGTTTTCATCCGTGCCCATTTTGCTTGTGGACATACCGTTTTTTTTTACCACGTCAGCCTGGGCATACCGCGGGTTTGTAGTAGCTTAACGACGTTTCGGTCAAGCGTTAGTTTAGGGACGTTTTGGTCCATTGTTAGTTTTAGGACATCTCGGTCTGTGGTGTTTCAACGGTTTTGTTGGCTGCCACTTCTAGAGTTTGGGCTAGAAAGATAGCGAGCGGACATAGGCGTCGTCATCTATCATTACCCTGGGCTGTAACTCGTCAGGTGTAGTATTTCTTTAGGAACCGACCGTTTATCGGCCTGAAGGGTCTTTCGCCATGCATATCCATGAACAGGTAAGCCCCGCCTTGGTAGACTTTGTCTATGATGTACGGGCCCTCATAATTCGGCTCGAATTTTCCCCGTTTGGCACGATTGGAGATCATAGGTCTTTTGACCACTAGCACGAGTTCGCCTTGGCGGAACGTTCTCGGCCTAGTCAATCTCTCGTATGAGCGCGTCATTTTTGCTTTATAGGCTTCCAAGTTTTGCTGCGCCATGAGCCGGGTTTCGTCGAGCGCGTTGAGCTCCTCAAGCCGAAGATGAGCATTGTCTTCATCTGTTAGCTCGTAATGAACCGCCACTCGTAAGGAGGGCGGCTCTATCTCCAAGGGGAGTACCGCTTCAGTGCCGAATACCAATACATACGGCGTTGTGTTTGTGGTCGTTTTGAACATAGTTCGATACACCCAGAGAGCTTCATGCAGTCTCTCGTGCCAGTCCTTCTTATTTTTAGACACCGTCTTTTTCACGATCTTTGTCAAGGTCTTGTTAAAAGCCTCAACCAGACCGTTAGCTCGGGGATTATAGACCGAAGAGTATCTCCAGTCAATATTATGCTGTTGTGCGAAGGGGCTGATCTTATGACTTCTGTAGGCCGGCCCGTTATCGGAGATAATCCGTCGCGGAGTGCCTAACCGATAGATGACGTGTGTCTTGAAGAAATGGAGGATATTCTCCGTCTTCACTTCTCTTAGCGGTACTGCTTCTGCCCACTTGGAGAAGTAATCAATTGTCGCCAGTATGAACCGATGTCCTCTGGACGATGCTAGTTCAATGGGCCTGATTATGTCGGTTCCCCATATTTCGAACGGCCAGCTAGCCACCGTTGGGTGTAGCGGATTTGGATGCTGGTGGATGAAGTCCCCGTGAATTTGGCACGAGTGGCACTGCTTCGCTTATTCGAGGCAGTCCTGAATCATCGTGGGCCAATAGTAGCCCATCCTTTTGATCTTCAGCTTCATCTTCGGCCCGACTTAGTAAGAACCGCAGAGTCCGTCGTGAGTTTCTTGGACGACTCTCTTTGCTTCTTCAGGTCCCAGTCATCTTAGCCATAGAGAATCAAATGATCTCATATATAGAGTGTCATTGACGAAGGCGAAGGACAGAGCTCGTTTCTTGAGCTGATGTCTTGAGGATGCATCTTTAGGTGTTCGACGGGATTTGAAGTAATCTATGAAGACTTCTCTCCAATCCTTATCCTTTTCCTGGTATTTTATCTGTAGGGTCGTTTGCTTGGTCGCTTCCTTTTCTTCAGACGACTCCGGAGATATTTCCGTTGGTGCGAGGACCCGACGGCTTTGCACAACGATCCTCATGTCATCGAGGTTTTCGTCAGCCAGTTCTTTAGCGAGTTTGGCTAACTCATCCGCCTTGCTATTCTTCGCTCGTGGTATGCTTTCCAGAATGTAGGAGGGAACTTGAGTTAGCAACTGCTGCACTCTCTCACCGTACTTTACCAATTCTAGTTTTCACGTTTGATAATCGTCGTTTACTTGACTAACAACCAGTTGGGAGTCTCCGTATATGAGGAGGTTTTCGATTCCCATATCGACAGCGATCTCAAGAGCTGCTATTAAAGCTTCATACTCGGATTCATTGTTTGTCCTTGGCTCTGTTAAGGAGAAGGCAAACTGCATTATCCCTCCTTGTGGAGTCACGAAGATGAGGCCCACCCCGGATTTGATTATGGGGGTGTTGTGTTGTCGCTTCTTCATGGAAGATACTCCGTCGAAATAGAGTTCTCATCGGGTATCACTCCCTCTTTTTTCCATTGATCGTGTCGAATGCGTACTCGTCTAGCAGTTCGCAATTTAAAGGTGAGTCGCCAGGTATCGGATGTTCAGCGAGGAAGTCGGCGATGGCCTAGCCTTTCACCGCCTTGAGAGGTCGATATGTTATCGAGAACTCTATCAAGAGGAGGGCCCATTTAGCGAGTCGTCCTGTTAGTATGGCTCTTGACATCAAATACTTGAGAGGGTCCACCTTTGATATGAGATGGACCTCATGCGCCAACGCATAGTGTCTGAGCTTCGTTATCACGAAGATTAACGCCAGGCAGTGTTTTTCGATGGGGGGTAGTTGTTTTCTGCCCCCAGGAGAACTCGACTCAAATAGTAGAGGGCTCTCTCTTTCCCTTGATCATTCTCCTGTGCCCATAGCACGCCTAAGGAACCTTCAAGGGCGGTTGTGTACAGGATGAGGGGCTTTCCCTTGACTGGGACGGTCAGTACCGGCGGATTCTGCAGGTATTGCTTGATTTCGTCCAGTGCACTTTGGCATTTGCGATCCCAGACGAACAGGGTTCCCTTCTTCATCAGGTGACTGTAGGGGCGGCATTTTCCGGAGAGGTTGGCTTGGAGTTTGACACCTGTTTAGGCATCAGTGTCGCTACAACTGGGATATTGCTAGGAGCGACTCATCATTTGCCCCCGTCGATTTAGACAAAGGTGGCTTAGTAGACAGGGTTAGGACTCTGTCGACTAAGACTTTTGACTTTATGAGCCGTAAGGGTCTCATAAAGGGTTTTCTCCCTACGAGTCGTGAGGATCTCGTAGGCGTATTTTCTCCTTAGAAGTCGTGAGAATTTCTAAGTGGTGTTTTCTCTTATAAGTCGTAAGGATCCCATAAGAGTGTTTTCTCCTTATAAGTCGAGAGGACCTACAAGTGTTATTCACCATATGAGAACATTTCTTGCCATTTATAGAACTTGGTAAAGAAATATTTATTCGTGCCCCTGGATTGTATACAAGGGTCAATATGGACCGCCTGTAGGGCAATTTTAGAGATATGACGGCTTAAGAACATGTCTAGATCCCTGTAACTTAAGGCTTTCGAATCCTATGAGCCGTGAGGGTCACATAGGGGGGATTCTCCTTACGAGTCGTGAGAATCTCGTAAGTGTATTTATTTTAACGAGATTGCGCCCTTCTGGGTTTTCACAAGCTCGCCGAAAGTCCTGCTGTTTTTACTCACGGCGCCCTTTCGGGTTTTCATCCGTGCCCATTTTGCTTGTGGACATACCGTTTTTTTTTATGCGTGATTTAGGAAATCAATATCCAACTCGTGCTCTGTTCTTTCTCCAGGTGCGTCTTCGGGATTTGCCTTAGACGATGGATTAGCGAGTGATGCTGCCTGAGAAAGCATCCCGTGCAGATTTTCACGTTGCAGTTGAACTTTTGTTAAGGACCGAGTTTGAGGTCGGTGACTAGTAGAACCTCGAACTTCGTCTTTGGAATTCACCACATAGACTATGTGAACTACCATGCCCCCAGGCTTGGGATGTTTGGAGTTTTGGCCTTTGGAGTTTGCTCTGGGCATTTGAGCTTTATTAGGCCTCTTGTTGTGAAAAGCCGCTTTGGTTTTGGGAGGAACCGCTGTATCAGGATCCGTCTTGGGGTGAGTCCCCTTCACCTGCTTCCATACCTTATATATAGATGAGGAAAGTTGTCTCAGGGAGCGAACTGGTTTCTGCTCTCGTGGGATCTCCATGGGCTGCGGAGACTTCTTCAATATTGCGGTAGGAGAATTTTGTCTGACCCTTCACAATCAATTTAAAGTTGTTCCCAGTTGGAACAACAACATTCACCACTGGGGTTGAAACAGGACCATATGGAGAACTGCCCACAGCTCATTTTGTATGACGCTGATATCGACGTCGACCGTTTCTTACGGCCGGGATTTAATTAGCTTCTGGATTTTGCCGAGCATGCCCCCTGTTTCCTTTGAGAGCTTGAATATCCTGCCCCCTGCGTTAGCAAAGCTGCAGCTTGGGGAACCAGCTTGCGGAAGACAGACTTCCTATGGGCTTCCTCCATCGGCGTTGAGGCACCGAGAGTGGGAGGTGGGAGCACCGATCCAAAGAGAAGCCCGTTGATTTCTTGAAGAGCCGAATTGCAGAGATTTGAGGCTGCAAGTGTCCCATACTTGACTTCACCAGATGTGACAGAGCCTGAGTTTGGGTGAGTAAAAGCAAACGCCGTTCTCGGAAAAGACGAAATGTCGGCTTCAGTATCCACTCCCCTAAGAGTAACCACAAACATACACACCACGATTATCTGATCGTGGGAAAAACACGACACACGAAGTGTGGAGTGGAAAGAGAAAAAGGTCCCACCGGGCGTGCCAGAATCTGTTCTCCGCCGAAAGACGCGACCAGGACGTTAGGACGTCCGGCCTGAATTTCGAGAGCAGATTCTATTTGGTGCTATCTGTCCACCTCTCCGAAAATGCCAAGTTGATTTATGACACCATGTATCGAAGGTTTAAACGGATGCGGCCGATGTAGCAGACTTCGTCAGATTCCCCCTTGTTGAAGGGTTTTTGATTGTGGGGACTCTCTTCCCTGCAGGCGCAAGCCCCTGCAGTTAATTACGCTGCCGCATCGCGGTAACCACTTTCTCCTTCTCCAGATGGTCACTTCGTGTCGTGGGTGTTTGTTTTGTTTTTTTTGGTTGCCCGTGGATTGTATACGGAGACTAATTTATGTTGTCGCCCGTAGGGCGTGGATTAGTCCAAATCCGTATTTTCTTAGATTTGGGTTTGGGTTTGGGTTTGAGTTTAAGGATACGTTAGTCTCATTTGAGACTAAGATCAACTTAAACGTTTGTTAAGAATACGTTAGTCTAATTTTAGACTAAGATCAACTTAACGGGATAGTTTAGATCCAACAAAAGAGTATTTGGACTCTATTGTTTAGTTTAGGGACATCGCGGTCCATTAGTTTAAGGACATTACGGTCCAAGGTTAAGGACATCATAGTCCATGGGTTTAAGGACCCCACAATCCAAGGTTAAGGACATCATAGTCCATGGGCTTAAGGACCCCACGGTCCAAGGTTAAGGACATCATAGTCCATGGGTTTAAAGACCCCACAGTCCGAGGTTAAGGACATCATATTCCATGGGTTTAAAGACCCCACAGTCCGAGGTTAAGGACATCATAATCCATGGGTTTAAGGACCCCACAGTCCATGGAATGTCTGGTTGTCGGGACCCGTCACCTCTCTGAAGACGTTGAAAGATTACAACGTCATGTATCAGAGGAGTGAAGAGATGTACCCTTGAACCAGTATTGGTTGGGATCTGTAGTCTAATTTGGGACTAAGATCAAAGATTTATGAGCATATGGGCTCAATTAATCTGAGGTAGGGTTCTGTGGCCACTTTGGGCTGGGCCCATTTAGTTAAAATGTTAAACATTTAACAATTTCGAGTATTGATTTGAACTCTGACAATATTTTTGTCTTTTACTGAATGCCGAGCATTCATCATAGCTCTGGGCTTTATTTATAGAACAATTTATGTTCTTTTAGCGCATATGTGAGGAGCACGTGGCGCGCTTGGCGCTGAGCGCCATACAATAAGCGCATTGCGCTTCTGTTAAGTAGCGCACACGTGAGGAGCACGTGACGCGCTTGGTGCTATGTGCCAGAAAATGAGCGCAGTGCGCTTCTGATGAAGTAGCGCACACGTGAGGAGCACGTGACGCGCTTGGCGTTGTGCGCCAGATAATGAGCGCATTGCGCTTCTGGTGAATTAGCGCACACGTGAGGAGCACGTGGCGCGCTTGGCGCTGCGCGCCAGACAATGAGCGCAGTGCGCTTCTGTTTAAGTTTGGAGCGCTAAGGCTCTGCAGCGCTGTGCGCTAGATTTGAAGCGCTGAGGCGCTCTTCTTTAATTGGAGCGCTAAGGCTCTTTTAGGCAGCTTTGCGCCTTGAGAATTAAATTCTCTATAAGAGACTTTGTCTCATGGATTTAAGAACGAAGTTCTTATTTTTTATAGGAGATATTTCAATCTCTTATGTTTTTGGTAAAAGGCTCTGCCTTTATGGATCTATGATCCTAAGAGAATTGAATTATCCCCCCTTATAATGAGATACTATGATCTCTGAAAGACAATTTGTTTTATAGATCTATGGTCTGAAGAAGGTTAAGTTCTTCCTCTTCTTTTTAATGATGAGATACTTTGATCTTTTTGTGAAAGACCTTGGTCTTATAGATTTATGATCTTAGAAAAAGAAGTAAATTCTTCTTTTTACGATTTCGTCTTTTTGTTCCTTTTACCTTAAAGAAAATCTTCTTCTT
Organism: Agapanthus africanus; assembly: GCA_030015575.1. NCBI lineage: Eukaryota > Viridiplantae > Streptophyta > Magnoliopsida > Asparagales > Amaryllidaceae > Agapanthus > Agapanthus africanus. Next base: position 24,247,936 of record JASDDO010000016.1, read on the forward strand.
CTGAGAGCTTGCTCTTTGTCTTTGAATTTCTCAAACTTTATGGGGGGGTTCCTCTATTTGTTTTTGTCTATGAGACTTGAAGTCTCAAGTCCTTTTTATAGTGAAGGCTGATCAGTTAAAGAGATCTTTTCTCTAATTAATTTGGAGATGTTTCCCCCGTTGGATCTTTGATCCAAGGGCTTCTGATTTACAGAAGGCAAGCTTCTTGTTTTTAACAAGATTGGGAAATTTTCCCCATACAGAATTTATTCTGTATTTTGGTGATTTTTAATCTCCATTGGATCATTGATCCAACGGTGCTCTGATTTTCAGAGCACAATCTTTCCTGTTTGGAAAGATTCTGAGGAATGTTTGCTTAACAGAATTTTATTCTGGTCAATTGATGATTTTTAATCATATTCGTTAGATCTTTGATCCAATGGCTAAGAACATTTTGTTCTATTGTTAGCGCTCACATGCTTTGCACGTGGTGCGCTGCTTAGAGTGCAGCGCACTTAGCGCTAGCGCTCACGTGCACTTAGCGCTAGCGCTCACGTGCTTTGCACGTGGTGCGCTGCTTAGAGTGCAGCGCTCTTAGCGCTAGCGCTCATGTGCTTTGCACGTGAGCGCTGCCTCAGAGTCTTTGACTCTCTGCGCCGGCGCTCTTGGCGCTAGCGCTCTTATGAGGCGCTGCCTCATTACCGACGGTGTCTTTTCACCTTCCTTCTCAGCTTTTCGTGAGTCAAACTTCTCTTTCCCAGATCTTGGAAATAGTTCCATCATGCACAGTATTTTCTATGCCTAGACTTAAATATCTCCATTTATAATCTGAAGTAGTGCTTCTCTCCTCTCTTATTATTTTTTTTTGGAGAATCATTTTGACAGAGAAGAGTTATGGCTTGCAATCGCCCACATGCTCGTCAGCAGCCATGGGAGGTGCCTATTGAGGAAATGATTCCTCGTTTTGCTGCGCGGCTAGTGGATCCTCTTCTTACCGATGCCGAATGCGACGCGGTGATGTACGAACTCCTAATTCTTAGGGGTTCTCCCCTTCCTATGGGTTCCATTTGGCTGTGGATGATCTTTTCGTCTGTACTTGCCGATATTCCTCCTCATCCGGCAGAGATGACCTTGGCAACTCTCGATACGGCGGAGGACAAGATCGAGTGTTTCTATGAGGCACGCTTGATTACTCGGGCTCTGAAGGATTGCTCGATCCATCTACTGGGTCAGATAAGAGCCCGGCGGGCTGTCATGTCCGCTTTTGCTGATGAGCATAGCGCTAATCGATGGGGAGCAACTCTTCGCGAAAACCGTCGTTTCGGCGTGTTGGAAAAGGCAGAGAGGGAACTGGAGAATTTTGTATTTTGTTTTGTTAACCCTTGTATCTCTGATCCCGTGTTTGGTGATCTCTTTCCCATAGAGTGGTATCAATTTATTTCTCTTATCATTCATCGTTGAACACCTGTTCTTCCTTTGATGTGTGCATGTGTGTATATGAATGAGCCTGGTTTCATACATATCTGTAAACGAAACTTAAGCCAGTATAAACAGGAACAAATAGCTCATGACCGAAAATTTTGATGGGAACAGGAGATTTAGTGATATATGCCCTAGAGGCCATTATTGTATAGTACTAGTTTGTATATTACATTTTGAAAGCTTGGGATATACACGGATTTTATGACATTCTTGCTCAATATGGTAGTATGCTACCTGGTTTGTTTCTATCTTAATATGTGTGTATGTTTCTTTTAACGTATTGCTAATACATATTGGCAGAGTCCTTATGATCTTTGCTTGACTACCAGCGTTGTGATGGTAGCCACACTAGTGGGGGATAAGTAGTCTATAAGCCATCCTTATACAGGTCCCTAGTCGTAGGATTATCGAGATAGGGCATCAATACTCCAGAGTAGACTAGTGTATACGCTTCTTATCCCAGAAAGGGAGATGGTCTGTCCCATAGCCATTAGTACATCGTACTGGAGATAGTATGCATGTGCTCATTAGGTTATAGGTTACACTGGATGGACTCGTGGGGAACTGTTGGTTGGTAATATACCTATCATCAGGTAGCAGTTCCCAGGTAACATGAGTACAGCGTAGTCCATTGACTTGACACTGCTACTTCGCCTCAAGTGTGTTCCCAATGTTCTTAGATTACTACCCTACCACGGCTCTAATGAGTTGTGCAAACAAGTAGTATTGGGTGCAGTCCCGAAGCACTTGGAGGCAGTGGTGGTTAGATAGGATTCGTCTCTCCCGGTATTGGGGGTTGATGTCGCGCTGTGTTCGGAAAGTCATTACACAAAGTCCCTGGCCAGGGCAAGCGAGATTTACTGGTAGGTACTCCAGTAGTTTCTCAGGGTGTTTTGGGCTACACTCCGACACGACTTATTGCGCTATTAGGGATCTGAAGTTTACCGCCCCTAGGCCCGATATGCGATACTCTTAGACGAACAGACCGGACTGTACGGAGATTGTCACAGATAGGATCAGTAGGAGTTTGGATAAATTTGCTCATCGGCCTTCTTATCGATAGATACCTGGGTAGCCATTACGTGCAGCTAGTACCGCTGACGGCTTGTGGTTAAACCCACTGCCAGCGTAGTGTCAAGTCTTTAGAGTCCCACACAGAGGGTTTCCCTGCTTCGGGCGAAACGATGTAGAGGTCGTATGGTTTTACGACGGGGTTCGAACATATACGTGTACTTGTGCACGTATCATGTTCGGACGGATAATACTAGTAGGCTTTAGTTTAAGCCGGATCCTAGTATTAGATTATTGGATTAGTTTCATCTCATTGTATTCGGGTTTCTCGAAATACGGATACGGGTATGTATATACGGATGGGGGCAATCTTATAATTTGTTCAAGATTGTTTCTAGAAGAGGACACCTCATTATGGTTTTTAATCTTTTGATTAAAACAATTATGAGGTGGAGGAAATGAGGTTTTATTTGTATGATAAACGAAGCATGGCTACTTGGTGATTCATGTATGACTATTGAGGCAAGGTTAGACTTAGATATTTTGTGAGATGTAAGGTGGCATTGAGATATTTTGTGTGAGATATTTTAGTTTGCTTCATAGTCATAACAATAGCCATATTCTATTATCATTATCACAAACACTCTCTTTCCTCAAGCTCTCTTCTTCTTCCTCTCAAACCCTAATTGTCTCATGTGTTGAGAATACTAGGGTTAGTGAGGTTAATCTATCCATAATAATTCTCTGCTTCCTCTAAGCTACTTAGATTAGCATACTAAGTACCCTAGTTATCTCATCTTAGAGGTAGAAGCTCAAGGTAGACACTCTCGGATGGATCTTCTTCGACTCGAGGAGGCCGACGAGGAGGCGCGGTCCATACACACTTTCGGCCTAAACAGAGTGTCGTTGGCACGAACCCGGTCGAGGCTATGATAGCCGATAGGGAGCGACCGAGGGGAAGCGGACTAGGACGGGCCTCCCGAGTTTCCTGAAAGGACACTCGTTCGGTTCGCCGGGTACTCCAAGGAGCTCACGAAGAGGAGAAGGACGGCAAGAAGAAGAAGGACTGGTAACTTGAGGTATAACTTTCTTACATGGTAGTTAAATCTCATAGTTTGTATGTTAGTTAGGGTTTAGTATCGATCCTGGAGTTTAGTCGGTGTTGCGAAGCAAATAAAAATCGTTTTTGCAAACTCTGCCTCCCCGCGAACCCGTGAGTTGCACGACATCGAATTACAACTTCCTTGTTCCGAAGTGTCTTTACTTTTCGGTCCAGAATCTCGACGGGTCGTTGCTCACAAGATAGGTTCGTCTGTACAGTGAGCTCGGAGTGATCAAGGATGTGGCTGGGGTCGCTGACATATCTTCGAAGCTGGGATATGTGGAACACGTTTTGCACTCCTTCCAATAAGAGTGGTAGTGCCAAACGGTATGCCACTTCTCCGACTCATTCGAGAATGTCGACAGTCCTATGTATCTGGGACTGAGCTTACCCCTCTTGCCAAAACGGATTACTCCTCGGTTTGGAAAGATCTTTAAGAAAACATGATCTCCAGGTTGAAACTCCAGATGTCGACGCTTTGCATCAGCCCAATGCTTCTGTCGGTCTTGGGCAATGCGCATTCTTTCCCTGATCGTGCGAACTACGTCTACAGTTGCCACGATCATCTCTGGTCCTAGGAGTTCACAGTCTCCGATGTCGTCCCAACTTAATGGTGAACGAAACTTTCTTCCATAGAGAGCTGCGAATGGTGCCATTCTAATACTCGCCTGATAGCTGTTGTTGTATGAAAACTCCACAAGGTGTAGACGGTCTTCCCACGAACCTCCGAAGTCTAACATACAAGCTCTTAGCAGGTCCTCCAGAATCTGAATTGTTCGCTCAGACTGTCCATCTGTTTATGGATGGTAAGTTGTTCTGAAGTTCAAACTCATTCCCATGCTAGCTTGCAAACTCTGCCAAAACTGTGATCGGAATCTGGTGTCATGATCGGAGACGATGCAAACCGATACTCCATGTAATCTTACGATCTCCTGCATAAGTTAATGGGTATCAAAAATAGTACATTTTGAGGTTAAATCTTACTTTAGATTCATGCTTACCTCCATGTACTTCTTTGCTAACGTCTCGGTAGATTGGCCAACTCGAAAAGAAATAAGGTGAGCCGACTTGGTGGGTTGATCCACAATAACCCATACTGCGTCGTTACCTTTCGTGCTGCGAGAAAGTGCAGTCATGAAATCCATAGTAACGTGCTGCTATTTCCATTTTGGGATAGGTAACGGTTGGAGTAGTCCAGCAGTTCTGTGATGTTCAGCCTTTACTTGCTGACATACCAAGTACTTGGCTAAGCTTCTGGCTACTTCGCGCTTCATTCCATGCCACCAGTAGTGTTATCGTAGATCCTTATACATTTTGGTACCACCGGGATGTACTGAGTACGGAGAGCTGTGAGCTTCTTTCATCAACTCTTCTCGAACAGAAGCTTATGGTACACACAATCTACTTCCATATCCCAAGGATCCGTCTTCGTGGATGATGAAGTCTGTTCGAAGTCCACTTTCTACTTGTTCTCGGATATTTTGCATCTTGGCATCACCTGCTTGAGCTGCTTTCATATAATTGACAATAGTAGACTAAATTTGTAAGTTTATCAACTCTAAAGCATTACCTGGCATAACTACCTCGATCTCCATCCCGTGCAATTCTTGCTGCAGCTTCCACTGGGCGGTGAGATTCATTGATAATGGCTGACGGATAAGTACATCAAGAACTACATTCACCTTCCATGGATGATACTGCAGGTTGATGTCGAAGTCCGCCATAAGTTCTAGCCATCTTCTCTACCGCATGTTCAACTCCTTCTGAGTAAATACACACTTCAGACTTTTGTGGTCCGTGTATATATCCACTCGTTCTCCAACAAAATAGTGGCACCAAATCTTAAGTGCAAAGATAACGGCTGCCAACTCCAAGCCATGTGTTGGATAGTTGCGCTCATGAACTTTCAGCTGTCTTGATGCAAAAGCTATAGCCTTTCCATGCTGGTGTAGAACACATCATAATCCCTTACCAGACATATCACAATGCACAATGAAACCTCCAGATTAATCTGGTATTACGAGAATAGGAGCTGATGTCAATCTTGACTTGAGTTCTACTAAAGCTTGTTCACATGCTTTTGACCATACGAACGCTTCATCTTTACGTGTGAGCTTGGTCAGGGGTGCTGCAATTTTCGAGAACCCTTCAATGAATCTTCGGTAGTATCCTGCTAAACCAAAGAAACTTCGAATATCCTTCACCGTCTTCAGTGTCGGCCATTCGCTGACAGCTGACACTTTAGCTGGATCTACTGAGATTCCTTTGCCCGAAACATGTGTCCGAGAAATCCGACTTAATCTAGCTAAAATTCGCACTTACTGTACTTGGCATAAAGTTGATGTTGTCGCAATGTCTCCAGGGAAATCCGCAAATGCTCAGCGTGCTCTTTCCGATTCTTTGAATACACCAGGATGTCGTCGATAAAAATAACAACGAACATGTCTAAGTACTCTTGGAAAACTTGGTTCATCAGATTCATAAATATCGCAGGTGCATTGGTCACTCCAAATGGCATCACCAGATATTTGTAATGACCATAGCGAGTCCTGAACGCCGTTTTAGGAATATCAGACTATTTGACCTTCACCTGATGATAACCCGAACGAAGATCTATCTTTGAAAATACGCAAGACCCACTTAGCTGATCGAACAGATAGTCGATACGCGGTAGTGGATACTTGTTCTTTATCGTCATTTCATTCAGATCTCGGTAATCTACGCACATTCTGTATGAACCTTCTTTCTTCTTCACAAGCAAAACTGGAGATCCCCAACTTGAAGTACTAGGATGAATCCAACCTTTCATCAGAAGTTTGTCCAACTGAGTTCGGATCTCCTTCAATCCTTCAGGGCTTAACCGGTATGGAGATTTGATCACCGGTTGCGCACCAGGTACTAAGTCAATGCTGAATTCAAGAGCTCGATAGGGAAGCAAACATGTTATATCTTCAGGGAATACGTTCTCGAACTCTTGAACCACCTCTGGCTTGTCTTCTTCCGTCTGTAATGTTGCAATCTTTGCCTTCTTTGGTTTAGTCTTGTAGGTGCTAGGTTCCAGGGTACAGTCTCCACTCTTAAAATAAAAGACCGGATGATCTGGTATCTCAAGCACTGCCCTCTTTTGACGACAGCCGATAGTAGCGAGGAAAGTTCCTAGCCAGTCCATTCCCAAGACTACGTCGAAGTTCGGTATGTCCATCACCTTGAAGTCCGCATAAAATTCTTTGCTGCAGACGACCATTGGGCACAGATCGTATCCCATAGTTGCCTTTAGAACGTCGTTCCCTGAACCGACATTCCAGCTGGATACGAGCGGTTTAACTGGAATCGCATGAGTTCGGACGAACCGTTGCGACATAAAGCAATGTGATGCTCCGGTATCTAACAGTGCTAAGGAAGGTAAGGAGGCTACTAAGATTTTATCAGCGATGACTTGGCCAGTGGCTTCAGCTTCTTCCACGGTCATTATGAAAGCCTGACGACGGGGTACATTCCTCTTTGCTGGAGGCACATTCCTTTGTCCTTAAGGCATGTTCCTCTGCCCTTGAGGCATGTTCCTCTGGGCCTGATGGAACTGACGAGGTAGTTATGCCAAAGGTCCATGTGAAGGTGGAGCGGGTAAAGCAAGATGGGGTGCAGGAGCCTCGATAGCTAGCCGCTGCGGAAAAGTGATCGCTAGTCGGGGTGCATGAGCTGGATTGAGACGATATGGGCAAGCTCCAATGGCGTAAGTGGATGCGCCACAAACTAAGCACAGGCCATTCGCACGCCTGTTGTCCTTCACAAGTGTCAATTCCTCTCGCAGTAGAAGAAAAAGTCTGGACTGGGCCGGTTTACTCCCGGTCTCCTGAGTACAAAAGGCGGCCTGGAAGAGGCTCCTCCTGCCATCTGAGTGGCAGGGCATTTCACACCGGCAGTCTGAGATCTGCCCTTCTTCTTCACCACTGCCTCATAGTGTCGGGCAGCCTTCAAAGCAAGATCATAGATTGGGAAATCCTCTGTAGCTAGTGCAGCTTGGATCTCCGGGTCCAACCCTTGCTGAAATCTTTGTGTCCAGATCTTAGCAGTCGGGATAAGGTGTGCTGCGAAATTTTACGACCTTGTGTTAGCAGTGTAGTATGTGATATCAGGAAATTGAATATTGAGACATAACTTACCTGCTAAGCATGGTAAACTCAGTATCGTATTCATCCACGGATTTGTTCCACATTGAACCTTGTTGTAAGTGGATGAACTGCTGTTCCATGTCGAATCGGGCAGTCTCGGGGAAGTATTTCGCGTCGACCATATCGCGAAATGTCCTCCATTCAATCGGTTGGGCGAGTCGGCTTTCTTCAGCCTTCCCCCCAGACTCTGGCGTTATCCGTTAGTTGCAGCTTTGCAACTCTCACCCAAGAAATCTTTGGCACTTGTGCTGCTGTCAGATCGTCCTCGATAGACTGAGCTCATTCATCTGCCTCTAGTGGGCTCTCTTTTCCTGAAAAATGCTTCGGATGCAATGCCCGGAATTGCTTGACTCCGGGTGCCTCAGCTTAAGGGCGGTGCATGAGGATAGCAGTCTGCTGCTGCTGACCTTCCAAGAGGCTCTTTATCGCCTCAAGTAATACCGTCTGCTCGTTAATGGGAGCTGCAACGGTAGGTGGTGGTGGTAGAGTAGGTGGTGAGGTGTCTCCATTGACGTTGGTACTCGTGTTGTTGGGAGAATCCATGACCTTGATAGAAAAAGAAAGGTTATGATAGATTCAAGAAATTTGAAACATAAAGAATGTACGGTTACTGATTCTTATACTTCTTGTGATATATTGCTTAGGATTCCATGCAGATCTGACCTGCATGGGCCGCCAACAAAACCTGTCACGTCATGCTTTCCGGTGTATGAGAAAGGAGACGTGGCGAGGCCGCGACGTATTTACTCAGAAGTAAACACGTTAAGCGTAAATAAGCAATAGAAATAAATGCACAAGAATAACAAGAGATGTAATATAATAACAGCAGTGTTTATTAACATTCATTCTTTACATTACAACTGATTTGAAAAGAAATGTACAATGATAAAAGCAATGCCTAAACAGTGGTGTACAAAAGAAAAGATAAATACAAGTAAACTAGAAGTCTGGTTGTGCTTCAATCTGCTCCAAATACTCCTGACTAGGCTCGGTCTTCTGAAGATCTGGTCCTCCTGACGAACATTCCAAAGAAAGAAGAGACATGAATGCCGTCAGCGAACCAGCGCTCGGTAAATCCCAAAAGAAATGAAGGAATACGACAAGTAGAGAAAAATATAACTGTAATTTGTACAGGTTTAAGTTTGTTATGCTAATGTAGTTGTTTGTAGCTTGGTATAGAATGCATCAGTGTATACAAAAGGAGTCCAACTATCCCGTAGACTATGCTAACATATAAGCACAAGGCCCGTCAAAACCAAGGGACAACGGCACGGAGTTCATGTAGGTGTCTTTTAGTGTCCATCATCGTGCCACTTTTAACACATTCCGTATCAGTCTACCCCGTTAAACCCCATAATGTATATTGTATTGATTTATACTTATCAGATTTGCCTAGACCATGGATACAAGTTGTTCATGTAATCAGGTTCAGGAATGTAAATATGTAGGCATGTAATCAAGTTAAGTTATAGCCATGGTTCAGTCAAGTCAAGTCTTGTTTGCATGTTGATCTTGTTCTGGTATTAATATTCAAGTTCAAGTATACATGTTGGTATATTGAATTCATATTTGAATTGGATTCAGATTAGACTTAGACTCAGATTAAGTCGAACACTTTAAAACAGATTTGGATCCTGAATTATATTTGGATGTTATCGGTAACTGCTGCACATAGAGGGCAGAATTTGTGTCTTTTTCCAAGACAATTATCATTGATAACTCCGTTAAGTTTTTTCTACCTTAAATAGGCAAGCACTCACTTTCTCCGGCTCCCTGAGGCTCAAGAGAATTGATCCCGCTTAAACCCATATTTACAAAAGTCCTTAATTATAATTTTATATAACTCGAGTGGGTTTTATGAAAAATATTTATATACTTTCAAAATAAATCTCGAGTATTTATTTATATTATTTAGGGTTTTCATGGATGTGAATTTTAAAGAGTGGGGTATATTAGTGAATATTTACATATCTTGAATAGTTCAAGGTATTTTAGTGTAAAACTTGTCTTGTATTGATACTTGATGGTATTTTAGTGAAACTTGTCATTCTTTTATTTTTAGAAAAATATGGAATTTTATTATAACTTGAAAATATGCGGTTTAATAATATTTATCTATTTGTAAAAATTAATTTTATTATTAAATAGAAAATCTCGTTTTTTTTTTAAAAATCATATTAAAATCTTTCGAGACCGAATGCTCCGTAAAGAGATCTACATCTCGCTCTACTAGCCTAAGGATGTGCGATAATCCGCACCATCCAATAACGGGTCCCCTAAAGATTGTTGTAGAGACATAATCGCAAAGAATTTTTACAATACAATTCAAAGAAAATGGGTTTTATATAGTTCATGGTATTTTAATGAAATATTGTATTTGCCACAAAAATATATTTCCAAGAGTATCGTGCTATATAAACATGTGTGTATGTGAGGGGTAGGTCATACCCCGTGATGTTTTTTAGAGGTATAATTAAGCAAAACAACTAAATACGATAGATACAAAGTTCATGGTATTTAAATGTAAAACTCAATTTAAAGTTGTTTAACATGATATTTTTTGAGTGAAAATTATTTCTAAATATTAGTTTTAAATATTAGTTTCATGATTAATAAGAAAGGTATAGAATACGAATGAGCAAGGCTTATTAAAAAGTGTAGTTTCAAGAATTTTAGAATCAAATGTCGGTATAACTCCATTTACCGACATGTTTTGAAAAAAAGATTTTTTTTATGTAAAAAAAGAAGGATGGGATGGGACTTACTAGCTAATTAAATGAAAAGGAGGTAGAAGAAGATGATGTAGTTGCCGTGGCGTCGCGGAGTCGCCGGAATATGCTTAGATCCTCGCCGGAAGTTGTTCTTGGGCTAACTCCACTTCTACTCCACCTGTACTTAGAAAAATTTGATAATTCTGGTTAGAAATTTCAAAATGAGGAGGGATGGGGTATGAGATTGTATTTATAGTGTGGAATTAGGGTTTTGGAATTGAAAAAATAAATTAAAATGCATTAAAATTGGATTAATTGGAGAAATTGATTTCTCTGTATAAATTCAGAGAAATCAAACAGTGCATGGGTAATAGGGGTAGGCCAAAGGTTTTGTGTGCAAAAAACGGGGACTTTTCCCTATGGATCACCTGTCAGCACCGGCCACATGCCTCATCTCGTCGGGCGTGATTGAGGGGAATGCCGTTAGATCTCGGCCACATGTTCTACTCTGTGTACTAAACATTTTACACATGCTTAATTTTCCAGACTTTTCATTTTATGTGCATTGCAGGTGTAAACTTTTGGGCTTTCAAAAAGTTTAAAAGAAAAATTCTGAAAATATAATGTGCCTGAAGGGATTCGAACACAGGGACTACGTCAAAGTAATGCAAGGCTTTATCAATGAGCTACAAGCTATTTCTTACTGTCCTTAAACAAAAAATAACTCATAAAATGAACTCAAGCTTGCAAACTCCATTCTGTACATTAACTTAAAAATTTTCGTACAGTAAATTCAGAATCGTTACAGCCGTTGTTGCCGTAACCACCACATACATGGCCAGTTTCAATGCCTTCATCCACGCCTCTACCTTTCCGCCCTTGACAGTTGTGCTCTCCTTACCAGGCATACATGGCGAAGGGTTACACTAGCGTCCCGGCCAACTTCCGTGGCCAAATGCGAAACAAAATTTTTATAGCGATCATAAACTTGGCGCTAGAATAAACCTAAAACCGGATCTTTACCATAAACCTAGTTAGCTAGTTAGGGTTCTATCTACTATGATAGAAAGTATACCTAAAGAAACCAAATTCTTCGGGTCTTCGATCCTCTCCTTAAGCTCCTCGATGAATATATGGATCGTGCTTGAACTTCGGCCTCCTTGTGTCAACGATGATCCACCCGAGAGTTCCAACCTTGAGCTAAACCTATAACTTGAGGTAACTAGAATACTTAGCTTACTAATCTAAGTAGACTAGAGTGAGTAGAGTGTGATTTGAGTGGCTTGGTTTCACCAACCCTTGATTATCAACACATTATACACTAGGGTTTGAGAGAGGAAGAAGGAGAGAGCTTGCATGAAGAAAGAGAAAGTATTTGTGATAATGAAAATAGAAAATGGAATGACTATATTTTATATGACCATTAACCGTGGCAAAGAAAATATCTCACCAAAATATCTAGGTCAAACAATATCTCATCAAAATATCTAAGGTCAACAAGTCAAGCCAAGTCAAAATGTCAACCCAAGTAGCCATGCCAGATACAATTATCATTTATCAAAAATAACAAAATCTTTTCTTTATCTCATATTTGTTTTGACCAAGTCAATGGTCAAAACCCTAATGAGATGTCTCCTTCTATACCATCTCTCATCCGTATATACATACCCGCATCCGTGTTCCGAGAAACACGAATACAATGAGATGAAGCTAATCCAATAATCAAATACTAGGATCCGGTTTAAACCAAAGCCCACTAGTATTGTCTGCTCGAACACCACACACGCACAAGTACACGTATGTGATCGAACCCTGTCGTAAAACTATACGACCTCTACTCATTTCGCCCGAAGCTGGAAAACCCTCTGTGTGAGACTCTGAAGACTCGACAGTACTCTGACAGTGGGTTTAACCACAATCACGTCAGCGACACTAGCTGTGCATAACGGCTACCCAGGTATTTGTCGATAAGAAAGTCGACTAGTAAGCTCATCCAAACTCTTACTGAGCTTATCTGTGACAATCTTCGTACAGTCCGGTCTGTTCGTCTAAGAGTATCGCATATCGGACCTAGGGGTGGTAAACGCCAGTCCCCTAATAACGGTATAAGTCGTGTCGGAGTGTAGCCCAGAACACCCTGAGAAACTACTGGAAACCCTACCAGTAAATCTCACTTGCCCTAGTCAGGGACTTTGTCTAATGGCTCTCCAAACACGGCGCGATATCAACTCCTAATACCGGGAGAGACGAATCCTATCTAACCACCACTGTCTCCAAGTGCTTCGGGACTGCACCCAACTACTACCTGTTTGCACGACTCAATAGAGCCGTGGTAGGGTAGCAATCTAAGAACAGTGGGAACACACTTGAGGCGAAGTAGCAGTGTCAAGTCAACGGACTAAGCTGTACTCATGTCACCCGGGAACTGCTACCTGACGATAGGTATAATACCAACTAGCAGTACCTAATGAGTCCGTCCAATGTAACTCATAACCCAATGAGCACCTGCATACTATCTCCAGTACGACGTACTGATGGCTGTGGGACAGACCATCTCCCCTGGTGGGATGAGAAGCGTATGCACTAGTCTGCTCTGGAGTATCGATACCCTGTCTCGATAATTCTACGACTAGGGACCTGTATAAGGATGTGCTTATAGACTATCCAGCCCCCACTAGTGTGATCGCCATCACAACGCTGGCAGTCAAGCAAAGATCCTAAGGGCTCCATCAATATGTATTAGCGATATGTTAAAAGAAACATATACACATATTAAGATAGATACAAATCAAGTAGCATACTACAATATCGAGTGAGACTGTCATCAACCCGTGTATATATCCCAAGCTTTCAAAATGTATTATACAAACTAGTACTATACAATGATGGCCTCTAAGGCATACATAACCAACACATGGAGCCTCTTACTCGCCTGTGTTGATATCTAAACCGTCCAAACTAAACACCACCTCTTCTCTTTTCTAGCGGCCCTACCTGTTGCCATTGGAAATGGGATCACCGCAATCAACATTTTCACCATGATGTTCGTTGTTGGCGTCACGATCTTTTTCCACCGAGATTCAACCGTATACAAATATCAATAGTTGCATGCATAAGAGAACACCTGTGTCAGGCAGTGGCGGCTATCTCTAGCGTGCATGGCTCTTGCAACTGCTTTTTAAGTCAGTATTAAAACGTACATGTTGTTTTAAAAAAGAGGTTAATGTTGTTGCGAATGTTTACAACCAGTTAGCTGTGAACATTCAAGTCAAATGGTGTAAACATGGCGTGGGTGGGGCCTTAGGTTTAAGTTAAACGAGGGAAATATCCTGAGATGTATATGTTTATAGCCAAACGAACATTCACGTCATCCGTTTTTACAACAAAAAAAAAATCCATTTAAACGTTTTATTATTTTATTTTTATCCAAATAAACATAAACTTGGTGGTCTGCATCTCAGCCTGAAAATCTTTTCAAAGACCAGTCCTCCCTTCACAGTTTAATTACGCCTGCTCTCTCTGTCGGTGGCATTTTCGTAGTTCGGAGGAAAAGCAGGTCCTCATTCCTCGGCTTCGAATGGTAAGCGAATGGACCGCATTAAACCCTAAAAAAAACAGAAGCAGCAGTTATCTTCCCCCAATTCTCCTTCCCTCGTTCTTCCAAAATCGATCGCGCTCAATCTTTTCTCCATCTACATCATGTCAAAAAGGTGATCCTTTTATCTAATAATTTTGCTAATTTTAACAATCCATGCGATTTATTTTTTGTGCGCTTGAATTTGTCTAATCGAGCTAGGGCATGCGATCATTCTGTGATTCTCATGGTTGGTTGCTTTCGTCTGGGATTGATGCGATTGTTTGTGATTGGATTTGGAAAGTAAATCGATTGTTGTTGATAGAAGATTAGGGATATTGATTGAGGAATCGAATTTGTTATAGTTGATGCGCTCGTTTTTGTTCATGTGGTTCAGATGTTATGGGTGGCCGGAATAAATAAATTTGACATAAGTCTATAATCTTTTACCGTAACCTGTCAAAATATGAGTATTTCAGCTAAGAGAGGGATAAGCTGTAACAAAGGGTTCGGCTTACTGGCTTGCTTTCAATTGCAAATTGAGCAGAAACTAGGAAAGCAATAAGAAAGCTAAAGAGGAAAAAAAATGATTTTTTTCCCGCAAACCTTTCCGTCTCACCTGTGAAGGAAGTGTTGAAGATGCTAGGTTAGAGAGCATGTAGCAACAGTAACGAGAACAAAATGGTAATTTAGGTGTTTTAAAGGAGAAGCACCTTTGCGAGGAGATATAAGACGTCATCGCTTCAAGTGCCCAAGTCGAGGTGATGAGGCGAGCATCCTTGTGATAAAAAATATATATTTCATGCTATTTTCGCTATCCTTTTTTATGCATACTCTTGCAAGAGAAGTCTCTGCCCCCCCCCCCCCCAAAAAAAAAAAAAAAGCAAGAGAAAAAATCCCAAACCGACCTAGCAAAATCCTTCAGTCACCGCCGCACGCAACTTCTCCAATTACCATCGCCAACGTCTCCCCCAGCCACTGCATTTACCTCATCCTCTAGCCATCACTTCTCTTTTCCTCTTTTCAAAGATCAAGGATACAATTTCTCCTTGTGAATTTGATTATTAGGACATAATTTATCATCTATTGTTTATGTGGTTGAATGGCAGATTAATATTTTTTCGATATAATTTACGTATTAGTTGTTGATAGAATGTATTATACAAACATTCTTTAAGTACGCATCATATATGAATATATTGTATTAAATATTTGTCACCTCACTTCGCTCAGTCGGTCGCCTTTTTAGCGTCTGTCACCTCCGATGATAGGTGGGCTACGTCGCCTTGACGTCGCCTTTCACTTTTAAAACACTAAATCATACCTGTAAGAGATGGAAAACCCCTTTTAAAAGCCAATTGCAGAAGAGTTTTGCTTCTCTTTTGCTCCACCTTTCTCATTTGAGAAAGTTAATTTTTAAAGAAGATGATCTGGCAAAGAAAGTGTAGACACCCCTACCCCTTTTTGCAAACCCTAAGATGAAAAGTTGCAATTTAATGTTATCTATCCATTTAGAAAGCATGTCCTAACTCCTAAGCTATGCAAAGTATATCTATTTGGTTTGCAATGGGTGACTTTTGCGAATTTTGGAAAGTGGGTAAATGTTAAAGTGCTTTCCCCAATCAATCACCCCTCTCTACTATATTATACCTATAGGGATTCATATTAAAGTGTCCAGTTATATATGTCTGGGATTGGAGTGAGCAGGAAGACCGCTTCCCATTGTTCTGTTTGACGCCTTTTTGTACCATCACGTACTTATCTGCTGATCATGTGATATTTCTCTGCCTTGTAAAAACCTCTTGGCTATATCCATGTCATACATGAGTTTTGTGAGAGTTGTGCATTGACCTTGTAGATGTATGAAAGCTGATTCAGGACCAAGTGCCCCCCTTCTTTCATTTACTTGTGAATAAGGAAATTAGATTAGATCAACTTTTATAGCCTCCTTGCAAGCGGGGCTTGGATTTTTTTTTATAATAAAGGTTTATAAAGTTTGTGACTTGAGATCGAATAAGTTATCTATAGATTGATAGATCCCATTTGATTGTATAGTAATCTGCCAATATTTATTAAGCGAACATAACTACATATTAATCAGACATGTTAGATCATTAATACATTATGACATTGATTTAGGGACTAACATTATAGTTTGGTGGCTCCTGAATATTTACAAGCGTGGTTGGATTTCTGATAATAACTGCATTCTGCCGGGCACGCCGAGTATGATGGATGATGCCAAACTATAGACAAAACTTCTATTCAAACAGTTAGAACTGAATGTGAACAGTAACTAAAGGAAGAGGTTTACTTGCTAAAAAAACGTAATATGAAGTAGTAAAGCTTTTGAGAGTAATTTTTTGAAAGGAATTCTTTTCTTGGATGAAAAAGATGTAATGCTCTATTTTTGCTATATTGGCTCGGATGGACAGCTTGGGCAAAAAAATATGTGAGTCTATCAGGTGCATGAGGTGCTTTACTAACCAGCATTATCTAGGATTTACCAGCTTAAATATGTCTAATTAAAAAAACGAGTTCATTGGGGTGCCATTCCGGATAGAAATCCCATGTCTCTTGGTTCTTCATTTTCTTCATTACATCTCACCAATATCCGCATGGTCTGTTCATGATAACTTGCCAACAAAGATCAAAAACGAAGTTTTTTCCCCTGATGTGAAAGTTGTCAACATCATATATATGATATAGCCTAGCGGTACCACTGATGTTAGATGCTCGGATTATTGGGGTGCCATTCTAGAAAGAAATCCCGTGTCTCGTAGTTCCTCATTCCCCCCTTTACATCTCACCAAGATCCACACGGTCTTCCTGATAACTTGCCAGTAAAGTAAATGTTTTTCCATGATGTGAAAGTTGTTGACATCATATAGATGATATTTCATATCGGTAGCACTGGCATAGTGTCGGATAGTGACATCAGATACTCAGTACTTTTTTTTTCCATGCATTAGTTACTCATTAGTATCCATGCAATGCATTCCTAATGCTGTTTCCTGATTGCTGAACTTATTTATATAATAATTTCGTGGACAAATAACAAATATTGATACGTTCTTGCCAACTTATCCAGGGTGTTGTGCAAATTCTTTGCACATGGAGCGTGCCTGAAAGGGGAATATTGTGAGTTTTCACATGATTGGAGAGACCAGGCCAGCAATGTAACACCATTAATTTATGTTTAGCTTTGTTCTTTTCAAATCCTTTCTCTGAATATACCATATTCTAATACTTCTATTGCTGCTCCAGATTTGCACCTTCTACCAGAAAGGGGCATGCTCTTATGGTAGCCGCTGCAGGTATGAACATGCCAAACTTTCTCGTCCTCAGACGTCTGCTTCATCTTCATCCAGTTCTCGCCCTCATATGGCATTGGCTTCTGTTCAAAAAATTCATCCTTCTGGTGTTTCTTTAAGTGGAGAACAATCAACTTTGGATCAATCTCTATACTCTTCTACTAATTCTGCTTGGACACAGATGCCGGAAGCTCATACTCTCGAAGAGACCATGCCTGCGCATTATTCCGCATCTGCCAATTTATCTGACCAACCAATTTGTTCATTTGCTGCTGCTGGTAGTTGCCCTTATGGAGAAATATGCCCTCACATTCATGGAGATTTATGTTCCATCTGTGGAAAGCATTGCTTACACCCATATCGTCCTGATGAAAGAGAGGAACATATTAAAATGTGCAAGCAAAACCATAAACGCATTGATGCATTGAGACGTAGTCAGGAGATAGAATGCAGCGTGTGCTTGGACTCTGTGCTCTCGAAACCCACGGCTGCCGAAAGGAAGTTTGGATTGCTTTCAGAATGTGACCATCCATTCTGTATCTCATGTATTCGCAATTGGCGCAACAATTCTCCAGCTTCGGGCATGGATCTCAACTCTGCTTTAAGAACCTGTCCGATATGTCGAAAGCTATCACACTTTGTCATTCCAAGTGTTATTTGGTATTATACACAGGAGGAGAAGCAAGAGATAATTAATAGTTACAAAGAAAAGCTCAAGTATTTTTCAAAATTCTTTATTGATTTCCTTTCCTTTAGCAAACACGTTATGCCTCTTTTTTCCAGCATTTACCATGAATGCGACTTATTGGGCTCACTGAAACATTGTATCTCTAGAGTAATTAATCTAATTTCTTCTGATGGATAACTGTAGAACTGATATTTATTCTGGTAGCTATAATTGAACTACGGTATATGGGGAGGGAAACCAGTTAAACAGTTATAAAGCATGCATAGATATTGAAGGTTTTCAGTACTAGTTTCAACTATGGGTCTAAATTTACAATTAATGAATTAGGTAGTAGACTGCAGAAAGGATGTTAAATAAAAAGAAATATCGCAATTGCTCTTTCTGGAATTCGAAGAACTCTGCCATGTGCCATTTCTCTTTAGCTTAATCGAAATTTAGAATATTTGCCATCTTCTTGGGTGAATTACATTGGAGGCATCTTCCAGTTGATAATTCCAAGTGAGTTTCACTATAATTGATACCTGTAGTGCCCTCTTCCTTTTATGTTTGTTTACGCTGTGCATCCATTTGCATGACTTTTAATAGATTTCTTACACCTTACACCGTGGTTTTTTTTCCCTATCCGAACTTTATAATAGCTTTCGAACGCCCATGCCTGTTCACATAGACATAGATAATGCAATCATAGTCACCTCACTAATCTGCTACCAGCCTGCTGATACCTTAGTACTGGGATCGGTATTGGAGAATGGATTCAATGGACAGTGTTCTACAGAAAAGGATTCCTGGACATTTTTTCTAATTATCAACGATTAACATTACAAGACATACCCATAATATCAGGGTCGGAATCATATAGAATAAGAGGTCTCACTATAGATCCCCCCCCCCCCAACACACACACACACACACACACACACACACCGCCCAATACTTCCCTCCAAGTGACATCACGGCAATGAAGTTTCTTTTGCAGAGGTTGATGTTAAGAACTCAAGATCAGCGAATGCAAGCATCAATGAATAGGATGTTGTGGTGTTGTGAACTCCATTATTACCCTACCCTGGCAGTGTTTACTGGCTAAATGTGTAGATATGAGTAAAATTCATAAATTCGAACTTTTATTTAGCCATCAATCATATAACAATATTAACAGAATCCTAATCTCATGGTACTGTTTAAGAATCAGTCTTTCTTCTCTTTTATTTTTTTCCAGAATTAAACATTAAATATATTATGGCAGGTCTATTGATTGCAAATACTTTGATTTTGGAAATGGGAATTGCCCCTTCGGGAGCAGTTGTTTTTATAAGGTATACTCGTGCTTCATTTATATAAATCTTTGTT
This sequence comes from Agapanthus africanus, assembly GCA_030015575.1. NCBI lineage: Eukaryota > Viridiplantae > Streptophyta > Magnoliopsida > Asparagales > Amaryllidaceae > Agapanthus > Agapanthus africanus. The sequence continues at coordinate 24,267,313 of JASDDO010000016.1, forward strand.
TTGAAATGCTACCTTTGCTTTTATCTTACAACTTTCTGTGACATGTATTTCTTACTATTTCTTGACACTTATCAGAACAACAACAAGCCTTCATCCCAAATTTTTGAGGCCGGCTATATGAGTCCTTTTATCCCATTATGCTTTGTCAAGGGCCATATCCTATGTAAAATAAACAATTAATATTCCGTTCTTTATAGCCTCTATCCATGTTCGTTTAGGTCAATCCCTACTTTCTAGTTGCGCCAAGAACTACAATTTTGTTACTTTTTCCAACCGTGATATCGACTGGTCTTCATTGCACATGTGACATGTCCAAACCATCATAATTGGTTCTCTCGCATCTTATCCTCTATGTGAGCTACCTCTACCTTGTTACAAATACACCCATTTCTTATCCTATCTTTTAGTGTATTACCACTCGTCCATCATAACATTCGCATTTCGGCCACATTCATTTCTTGGACATATTTCTTAATTGCCAAACATTCTGATCCATAGAGAAGAGCATGTCTTATTGTCTTCTTATAAAATTTCCCTTTAAATTTCAAAGGTACCCTACGATCACATTACACTATATGAAACTTATCAGAACAAGTTCCAATATTCTAGAGATTTCAGGTTCTTTCCAGCATATCGTAGCATGGGCCAGGATGATAATTATTTCAGTTTTAGGAAATTCAAGCTGGCACCTACAGCCACATCGTTATGCTATCAATTGTTTTTTAGATATGCTATGTATGTATTGAGTGTAATGTCAGGCTGTCCTCACTTTATCTTTTTGAGGCCCTTTCCATTTTGAACATCTTTGATGGCTTTCCAGATGTTGCTCTCCATTTTCCCACTAGATTCTGTGTATTAAGAATGAAATGCCAGTTTTGTAATTTACTGCTGCATCACTCTAGTTCCGGGACCTGGAAGGAACTTTTGTGTTGTCATACTATGAATAAGCTAGAATTGGTGCTTATTAGGATATCATGTTCCAGTGTTTCTTTGCTGGTATGGTTAAAGAGGTTTGATTCCCTTCAGAATATTTCTTGCATTGACGAGTCGATGTCAAACTTATTTTGGATGCTAGTGATGTTTATATTTTATAATGAAAACTTCAACAATTGATAACTTCAGCGCTTCAAAGTTATCATCCCTCTGTCAAACAGTCAAGGTTCTCATTCTTATGCTCCTTTGCCTTTATGAAAACTGTTGGCTTACTCTGATCCTAAACTATAATTTTTTTCCTTAGTTTTCAAGTTGTCACACCCTATTTGTTTATTTCAGCATGCTTACAGAGATGGCAGTTTAGAACAAGTTGTGTTGCGACATCTAAATGCTGAAGATGGAGAGACTGTGATAGCTAAAGATATTAGGTTTTTCCATGTTCTAACCCATTTTCATATACTACCACTCCTGTAATTGTTACTCTTTTTCTGATTCAAGCTGCTCATCTTGTTATTTATCTCAGGCTCTCAGACTTCCTCAGTCGGTTGCATATATAGGATCGTGTGATTCATCTATAAGTTCATTGTAAGTAGAAGCTTGGATCAAGATTACCAGTTATCTATTGCTTCAGTTTTTGTTCTTAATTAATCTGTCTTTTGAACCAATTTTCTCCGATTCTTCGTTGAGGAGACGTATCCATATCGGAAACAAATAAACTTCATACGTATCTAATATGGAAAATTTAGCTCGTAATGGTATCTGAATTATTCTATTCCGATATTGTAATGAAAGGAGATATTGTAAACTATGCTGCACTGATTCTTCTGACACCCTAATAATAACCTAGAAGTATAGAATATTTGTCAGTGAATAGACGCTAATAATCTATCCATCAACAGATTGTACCCCTATATAAGACAATTATTGTTGGAATGACTATTGTTTTACATAAATAATATGGCCGGTTTGCGTCCTCTAAATTTTAGAAAACTGGAGCCTATCTACAGTATTGTAAAAAAGTGGTCTGGGTTGCTGCCTATGTGGAAGTGGCACAAGACCGCTTTGCCTTTTTACCATAAACTAGCCATTATGGATTATTAAAAAAATAATTTTGATTGTAAAATGAAATATTTTTTCAAAAACTAGGAGTTATTAATCATTTAATATTTTTGATTTATATATACTAGCAAGTTTTTTCTCTACATATTTTTCGTAATCACTTTACAATTTTTTTATTACATCTCTAATTCGGAGAATTAACTAAATCTAGATTAGATTCAATTGTATTAATCAGGCTGTGGAAGATATGTTCTGAAAATAAAAGATTTTACACAAAATCTGATTTATTTTACATGAAAACTAAAATCAGTTAAAAGTATTAAATTGACTAAATGATATTAATAGTAGATTTACCGCTATTAATTACAAGACATGCCTTTCAAAATAAATTAAATAAGATGCAGCCAATCAACAGAGGGTGCAGAATTGCCAATTTATGTGAGACTGCGTTGATTTTGCATGCTCTTAGAAAAATTGGCTCTGAGCCTTTTTTCTAACCTGGAGGAAAGGGGCTATTTGGAGGTTTGTTTTTTCCCTTGCCGGATCTACTCACAAAAAAGTTATTCAAACAAGCCAATTTTTGGGATTGCTCCAATCTAGGGAAAGATGAAATCTAGACTTTTAATCCAGGGGAATGGATGTATCCAAACATGCCCTTAGCAGGGTCAATTCGATTAGGGATCTTCGTTGCATCTATATGTTCACTTCTCTTTCTTTTCTTTTTGCAGGGTTAATATTAAGGCCAATTGATTATGTGATTATGTCTGTTCATCATGTCCTCCAATAATTCATTCCATTTCATTTCGTCTAAGGGCACTTCCAGATTGCAGCATATGCTTCTCTAATGATGTGAGAGACACTCAAATGGTAATGGTTTTGCCCCTTCATATTTTATTTGTTTGCCAATATATATATATATATATATATATATATATATATATAGTTCTGATTGAAGTAAGCTATGTTCTTAAAAAGAAAATTTAAATATTCTAATCTGATTAACATTGCATTGCATTGTTCATTATGGCCCCTTTTCAAATTTCTTGTGATTCATTTGTGCATTTTGATACAATATCAAAGCTAAATCCTGTCTAAATAATTTATCAAGATAAACTCATCACCACACTTTAGGTATAAGTATGTACATATCCATTCGAATTAACTTTGTTGTATTATATTGACCTTTATGATATTAAGTACTTAAGAGATGTAGCGATGTTTCTCACCAATTTCCTAGATTAGAATTTGAACATTTTTAAATCAAACCACTTTTTTTTTCATCTTCAATTTTTTCCCGTTGATGCCAGGATGGCCATTTATCATCTGAAAACAATCTTATCGACCTGCTCTTTTCGATACTTAGCGTGCTTTGTTTGATGCAGAATTATTCTGGGAGCCACACAAAAACACAAAAAAAAGAGGAATCGAAGGACGGGCATGCATAAGTTTGAACATTTTATTTACTTTTATTGGTAGCTGAAAAAACGTACAGGTAAAGAAAAGGAGAGGTTTGAAAAGGTTTGAATAGCAAAAATTTAGAGAGTAGCGGGGAGATTACAGAACTATTGAGACCCTATTTGATTGTTGTTCATGTAACTATTCATTTCAACTCTCCCCATGACATAGCAAACTATATCGTATCATTTTATATGATTAACAATCATCAAATGATATACAAACAAACTGAAACCCTGCGTCGGTTTTGTTATGATTTTTTAGGCAGTAATGTTGTGTACTCAGAAAAAGGATAGGCGGTGTTGTTTGTTGGGGAGTTTAAGGATAAATCTTGCGAGTTTATATCATTTTTGTTTTGTAGATAACTACATCAAGGTTTTTAATTCACAAACGAAAATGATGGAACCTACTATATGTTTCAGATTTCGGTTGTCTATCTTTAGAGTCCAATTTCGGTATTGATGTTTAATTTACAGAAGTGAAATTATATGGCCTGTGGTGGTTCAGTTTAAATTGCATCTTATTTCATGAGTTGGATGCCAATAGCTAGCAGTAATGTTAGATTTGTTTTTGCAAAATTTCGTATTGATAAATAAATAAAGAAATTTATTATAATTTACCTGGCTATTCTAGCACATTTTGTGATTTTAATAATCTCTAGAGAACAGTTTCAATGTTGGAATTGTAATACTATTATGGGGAAAACTTGACAAACTTTTGCAATCTCTGCTTGATTCATATATCCTGTCTCCAGTAGGAAAGAAGATTCTATGCTTTCTGAAAACTAATTTCTAAATTATGTTGTCCAAACAATGATTGGCCTAGGAAATATACAAACCATAATATAAAAGAGAAGAACGATTAGAGTAACTGCATTTCTCTACTATTACAATGCAGACACAAGAGAGAGAGATCGTTTGTTTGGTACTTCCGATTTAAATTTCAAAGAAAAAGCAGAACAAATATGAACTTTTTTATTATTACCCACTCTTTCTTTTTCCTTTCCATTTTTACAGATTAAGAAAAAATTCTGTCATATTAGCCACTTTATTTTTCTTTGTCCACTAAGGCTGTTAAAAAAGCTGGATGCTCTGCTCGGGATCGGCTTGTTAAAAGCTCGGCTTTGGATTGTTTGACAACTAAACGAGCCGGGCTTGAACAAAAATTTAAACTCGGTGAAATAAACAAACAAACACAGGCTCAAGCTCGGCTTGTTTAAGGCTCAAGTAAAGTTGAATAATTTGTATCTAATTTGGTGTTCACTATAAATAATTTAGATTCTAATTATTAGCTTGTTGATGTGAACTGGACATACATCATGATAGATATTGAATCAAATATTGTTATGCTAGAATATTGAAGAATTTAAATAATTAATAATTTTTAATTTTGTTGACAAAGTTCTAAACTCGTTTATTTAATTATAACAGCTGCATTTCTCGCTCTCGCGGCTAACTTTGCTAACTTTATTGGATATAATATTGAACATACATATTTTGTTTATATATATTGATGCAGTTATTTATAGCTTTTTCTCTGGATTTTAGATTTAGATAGGCTTGATAAAACTTGAGGCTCGCTCGAGCTTGATGAAGGCTCGGCTCAGGCTTGTTTGATAATTAAACGAGCCAAAATTAAATAAATTTTCAAGCTCGTTTTAATAAGTGAGCCAACCTGAATAACCTTAAACGCGGCTCGTGTGGCTTGTTTAACGGCCCTAGTCAAGATCAGCACAGACTACTTATACTTTACTAACTCTCAAATATTAATGCAAATACAAAGCAAAGGGTATTGAAATTGAAATTTCGAATTTGAATTTCTAAATGACACATGGTAAGGATCATCATTACAATTTTTAAACTTTATACAAAATAAAACATATATTTCCCAACTCTAGGCGAAAAAAACCCTCTTCTGAATATATTTAAAAATCTATACTATTCTAACTCAAATTATACAAAAAAAATATCAGTTGCAATTCTAATAATGGGCGTCTTTGATTTATTTATTTTTTTGGTCAAAGATAGATATCCACCATTTATCACCATAGCAAATCATAGCAGTCGATGTCTGAAATTATTTACTATCCGGTTTTAAGAGATGTACAGATTAAGGAAGAATTTGCAAATGGAAATAAATAATTCCACTCATTGATTTTCTTGATTTGCTATGATAATGAGGGCGGATATATTTTTTTGATTAAAAAACCTTCACAGACATCTTTCTCCGGAACCGCACCCAAAATTGTTCATGAGAATAATATACATGCATAGCCACCGTTTTATTTTATTTTTACTTAAAAAAGGGTGTTGTTGGAAGTTGTTTTTGAAGCAGTTCTTGTCAAAGCCGGATATCCATATCTTTCATCATGATTGCAAATCAATGGTTGATATTGTTTATTTCCATTTGCAAATTCGTCTTTAATTTTGGATGTCTCTTAAAAATAGAAAGTGAATAATATCACCCGTTAGTTATCTTGATTTGCTATCATGATAAACGGTGGATATGTGACAAAAATGCTTGAAAGACACCCTTCACAAAAAAAAATGAAAAAAGCCCCGTATCACACGTGCAGAACAACAGTTTGGATACATGTATGTGCACTTGTCAATATTAAGACAGAAGCTGGCAGCCCCGTGGCCGCTCCAGTGAAACGCGGAGGCGCCATCGCCATCGCCATCGCCATCGCCATCTCGCTCTCCTGAAGTGAAGCAGCCGTCGCCCGCTGCGACAAGCATCGCAGCTGCCATGGCCACAACAAAGAGACTGCTTTGAGTCATATCTACAAATTTTCTTTTCTTTATATATTATAAAGAGAATAATGGAGGAAAGATGCAATAGGAGGAGGGAATTTTCTCCTATAGCGTCGAAAAAGTACTCCGTCCATCGTGTTTTTTGATAATCGGCATCCATCATCTTCATCGTTATTATCTAAGATATGGGTACACCAAATTTCATGTGATTCTACAACTTTTTCACCGTTGAATTAGTGGATTCAAAATTAATGGTTTACCGACAATTGAACTTTTTACATTGCTAAATCAACGGTGAAAAAGTTATAGAATCACATGAAATTTGGCGTACCCACATCTTAGATGATAAAGATGAAGACGATGGATTCCGATCGTCGGAAAATACGATGGAGGACGTACTTTTTCGACGCCATAGGAGGAAATTCCCTCACGTCTTTCCTCCATTATTCTCTGTTATAAAAGGCTGGTGGTAATTTTTTGTCCTCGAGGAAAATTATCCTCCGCCCCCTCGAATTTAACAATATTTGCATTCAGTCCCTACTGGATCATCTTCAGCCATTTGTACCATGAAAAATTATCTTCCGACCCTTGGGTTTTCAGGATATTTGTATAGGGTCCCTGCGCTTGCGCTGGGCCTCCTGCAAGTATTTCAGAAATAGAAGCTAGCTAGCTAGAGCTTGAAGAGTCGATGATCGATGAATGGAAATATCATTAGAGGCCTTGGTATTTATAGATGGAGAGAGCAAACGCCGGCTGGCGTGGGCCCCACCACATGACAGGTGTACTCACCGAGGAAAGGATCCACAATGGGAAGGTTTTGACAGCTGCTAGCTGCGGGGATATAGCCGTTGTTGTACAATGCGCAACGGTCGGATTCAGAAAGGAGTTAAACTTTACCTTTTCCGTCCTTGTCTCTTGCCAGCATTCCTTATGCCGATGTAATACATCCAGGCAAAGGAGGGAGGAAGGGAGGGAGGGAGGGAGAAAATTTCATACAGCCTTGGACAGCATGCAAGGTCCGCAAGTCTATTTATTCTCTCTTGTGCAAGCGGAATAGGAAATAATCTCTCCATTCTATCAGGATTTAACAAGGAAGTCTCTGATTGGCGGAGAGGACAGGATAGGTGGAAGAAATCTTTTTGTCCAGAAAAAAATGTGTATGTTTGGGGAATACTTGTTTTATACGAGAAAATTAAAAAAATTACTCACTTGGTAAACTCTAGGCTACAAGGATTATTATTGGTTAAAACACGGCATAGTATTTACAGTCTAGGCCTGGAATTTGTCCGCGCAATGTACATATAATATGAGTTTTCAAAAAATATAAATTTATTATTATTTATACAGAGATGTATATGGGTAAAAGGTGCTTGGCGTGGTGATTATATATATTTAAGTGTGAGAAACATTTTTCCTATCCACTTGAAAACCTAGCCAAAGGACAAAAATCATGGTAGGGCCCACAACATCTACGTATAGTGTCAAACAGATGGGGTCGTGGTTTCTGTCACTTGGGTGGATTTTCAAGTGGGTAGGAAAAGTATCTCTCATTTAAGTGCAGCATCCGATGAAAGAGTCAAGTGTAAAACACCATTCAAAGTCCAACGCAAGGATGACACATGCTCTGTTGTAGTGTACACTCTACAAAGACACCCCCTGAGGACCGTGTACTCTGCGTTTTAAAATTTAAAAACTTAGATGTTTCATTTGGACGAGGGGAGTGATAGAGGAGATGCAGCCAATTGAATTCGACCACATGAGTAAGTTAAGTATATCTTTTTAGATGAACCCACACTTGCAACCTATCATCCACACAATATGACACATAGGAGAAAAAGTTCGTGAATTTGAAAAACAAGAATCTGCCTAAACGGATCCGCATCCTCTCTCTTTCTCTCTCTCTCTATACACACACAGAGAGACAACCCTAACCTAGCCCTTTGAGTGTGTGTAATGATCTAGTAAGACGCGATATTTATGTGTGATGGTGAGTTTGAACGAAGAGGGGAAAAATTAACCAGGCTTAATAGATAATACACAATCTAATTTTAACCTAAAAAGAGATCAAAAGAATCAATGTGGACCCATCTTATAGCACAATTAAAAACAACTAAGATGAGATAGATTCCTATGATGATGCATCATGTGAAAATCCGATTACATGAGTCTAGGAATTTTATCTGGCATTATGAATTCAACCTAATTTCTTTAGCCCAAATAAGAAGAAGAAGAAGAACACTTCTACAACTTTTAACAGATATGAAGAAGATGGGGTTTGACAAATTAACGCTGGTGCAAAATGGAGAAGGAGGTAGAATTGCATGAAAGATGTATTGAGAATAAACAATTAATTGGAACTCTCTAAATTAGTAACATCTAATCTTTATTTTTTCCCTCTTTGTTCGAACGGATGAGATCAAAAACTCATCATTTCACATAAATATTGTGTCTCCCTGGATCATTACTCTCTCTCTCTCAATATATATATATATATATATATATATATATATATATATATATATTAGAAATACTGGGCTCTCCAATATATATAAATAAATACTAAGTATTTGCATGTGGTTGTAACGAGGAAAAGAGAAGAGAGCCATGAATTGTCACTTTTATCCCATGTGAAACAGCTTATAATCTTTATATATTACTATTATGAAATAGTAAAGTAATATATAATATTGAACCATGTTTAATTCGAAAAATTAAGTAATATAAACTTTGACCATGAGTTAATAAGGAAAAAAATACCATAAACTCGGTACTCTGAAAACTACCACAAACATTTGGCCTCACCATTTGATATCAATTTTATTGTGATTGTTATATCAATATAAAAATTAAATGGAAAAAATATGGCATGGAACCGAATTTTGGACTTTATAAGGCAAAAAATCACCGCATTTTCACATCGTACGCTGATATAAAATAACACACAAATTAGTAAGGATTCACAGGGACCACAGTATACCAGGAGAGGAGAGGACCGTATATTTTTTATTCGCAAGACTTCACAGAGCCAAAAATATATAAGATAATTTTGCGAGGAAAATGGCCTGCGAATCCCATAATTTTGCAGACTGAAATACATTAGATATCTAAATAAGTTTGGAAGTTGTATGAAAAGGTCCTGGATATCAAACCATGATTAGGATTTCGATATTCAAGCATAGTCACAAATTCGTCGTTCGGGAATAATTCGGCGAGTTCGAAAATTCGGATTCGGAAAACTATTCGGAAAAAATCGGCAGGTATTCGGGATAGATTCGGTAAGTGTTCGGGAAATGTTCGGGAAGGATTTCGAGCAATAAATTAATATATGAGACGTTAGGTTTTGATTTTGTGAATGTTTTTTGAATTATTCGCTGTTTTTTCACATAATTCGGGAATAATTCGGGAATTATTCGCGAATAATTCGCAAATTATTCGGCCAGTTCGGCAATGGCGATTAATTCGGAGATTAATTCGTTTGATCAAAAATTCGCGAATTATTCGCGAATTCGGCGAATAATTCGCGAATTATGTGACTATGTATTCAAGTATGGCTAGGTTCAAGTGAAAAAATAATACAAATCATGAAGGCATAATTAGTCTAAAATATTATACATTTAAATGAATATTTTTCCAACTATTGTTAAAAACTAAAAGGTGTTTATTATAATTATAGAACATATGAGGGTTTATGTGTACAAAGTTTATTATCATATATTTCTACATTATAATTAACATAATGAGAAAATACATGAATATAATATTTATATGAAATATTGTAATTAAAATATGCAGATCATATCAAATATTTCTAATCAATATTCTTAATATATAATATCATATAAAATGGTTAGGATGTCAAATATTTCTAATCAATATTCTTAATATATAATATCATATAAAATGGTTAGGATAATATCTCAAAAATACCAAATACTACTGACACTTTGATTTGAGATGTATTATATCCATAACCACAAACAATCACCCTTCTTTCAATCAACTCATCTAAAACAAGAAAAAATTTCACGTTTCCCTGCGGACGATCCGTACTCATCACGGCTAGCCACTAAGGACACAGTCTTGATTGCGGTATTTACGAACACACTTTTATACGATCTATCAAATGGCGCCATTGCCGGAGAAACGGCTGTAATTTTTTTCTTGTTATTCAGGTTGATTTCTTATAAAATCCAGCAAACATATCATCTTGATTGCAGTATTTACGAACACACTTTTTATACAATCAATCAAGGCACAATACACAATTGGATAAATAAACTCAAACTTCAATTGTTACGTTTCTAAACAAAAAACCATACTTTGATTTCTATGATAATATTAATATGAAAGCGATAAACCATACTTTGATTTCTATGATAATATTAATATGAAAGCGATAAACCATACTTTGATTTCTATGATAATATTAATATGAAAGCGATAAACCGTACTTTGATTTCTATGATAATATGAACCATACTTTGATTTCTATGATAATATGAACGAAATTTAATGCGGTACAAGCGAGGATACATCGTGCAGTGAGTTACACTACAAGGCCACATGCATGATATTGATCCAACGAAGTTTTATATTAGAATTAATGAAACTTGCAAATGACTCACATACATGCTTCTTCACAAATCAGTCCTCATCCGAGCTCTCGTATGCCAAGCCAAGCAAAGTTTTCACAGTATTTTCTGAATTAGACTCTGTTCCGGTACCAGTTGGTCCCACAGGAGATGTATCATTGCCCGGTTTGAGTTCAGAGTTTGACCTGCTTGATTTTGGCGACCACAAATCATCAACTGACCTTTGTTTGCTATTTTTAGGAGAAGAAAGTTGCGAAGGCAGTGATGGACTCAATTCACGATCACTTGGGCTGCAAGCTTTCTGTCGCTTCGGTTTGATTTCCACTATGTTCTTCAAAAGAACTTGTTGCCTGAAATACCACGGTGCTTTAATAAAGTTCAGAAAGTAAAGGCCAAATTGGAGAAAAGGAAAACCCCCGCACTTTTGGCCCAATGGCAAATAGTTCCCTGACCACTAATTGCACCCCTACACAACACTGATTGGTTTGCCTAGGGCAATGAATACTCCAAGCATTCTGAGCTTGAACCGCTTAGTTATGCATGTATTGGTGGTCCGAGAAAATGAGAGGGTACTCTCAACAATTTCAAATCAATTAGATTTTAGTAGAGGGCGAAATGCAGGTTGTTTTGAGCAAGGTGGTTTTCTGTTTTTCAGCCAAAAGGAAAATTTGATGCGGTTTTGACAAGAAACAAGGAGAGAAATATTAGAAAGAGAACATTACCTGATCCCACTTTTAGGCTTGGGTTCAACACGGAGAGATAATGGCACCGATGCAGGTGAAGAATCTGCTAAACTCGCTGCTTTGTATTAATTTGTTAAAGAAAAAAATTTAAAAACTCGAAAAATAAAATTATACTGAAGCAAGTTGTATGGCTTGATTGTTGCAAGCCCATAAGGATATCTTAAATGCAGCAAAAGCCCGTTTTTCAGTGCGTCGTAGTAGCCGCTCTGCATCTTCCTCAGCCTCCATTTGTTCCTTGAGATAAAGGAGGTCATCACTGTCCAAAGCTGCTTACACAAAGAATAACCATGTTAAATGGAATTAGATTGAGGCTTGAAAAAAAAATTGAGAGAAATAAGAAGCAAATACCTCCGCGCCCATGAAGATACCCACCACGTTCACCAGCAACCTCCTGCATCTGTTGACATCAACAACCCCAATTGGAGAAGCCAATATCCCTGCCGGGCATGTTATCAGAATACTACATTGCAAATTGTTGGGAAATTTGTGTGCGCACGGGCGTGTGTGCAGGCATATGCTATTGTGAACATTCATGCCACCAAAGGACGAAAACAAATACTAGATTTTCTCCATGCGATACAGCATATAATAATAAAATGTATTGGTACAATAGTTTAGTTGGCATACCCTTGACAAGTTAATTACGGGAGTTCCAATTAAAAACCGTGTTTATTTCTATTGGTCTTGAATTCTCTCTTAATGGGAGGAAGGTAGCAATTACATTGCAAAAGCGAATAGATAAGTTGAATCAAACATCATCTTTCTTTTAGTTGTTTCCCTTCTTCGATCAATGTGCAAGGAGAGGGTGGGTGGGTGAGCTCGAGGGTTGGGCTGTGAATTGAACTGGGAAAACAAAATTATATGAATTTTCTATTCACTGGATGCATTATTATACACGATACTTATCTTACGAAACGATTCAATTCATAAGGATTTTGATATGCATCACAGCCGTGTATCGGGCCCTTGATGTATCCTACAATACAATTGTTGTAACTTACATTATGATACATATCGTCGATTAGTGATACGGTCTAATATGTATACATAGCTTCTATTGGGTTGTAAATTGTGGGTAATGAATTTGCTTATCAATAAACTCGCTATCTTGTGTAAGAATTATTTCTTTTCTCTCGATCTCGGGATAAAAATTCTTCAAATTTCAATCATGGCTCGTTATGAATGTCATCTCCCATCGACGACTCTTCTTGCATTTTTTCAATCATCGGCAGCTCGCTTCACCTCTTTACTTCAAACTTATTTGATGCATATCCAATTGAGCATATGCTTTACCGGTCCATCTTTGTTGAAAAGTATTTGTTGGAAAAGCTCAATTTCCTTCATCGTCAAATCACCAATCAGCTATTGAATTTTTTTTGTCGGAAAAAAAATTACAAATAAAATCATGATACCGATGGTTCAAACATAGACGATTGACTATTCAAAAATTAAAAAACCACTAAACATTTGTTCATTTGTCGAGTGGCTAACTTTCCATTATATAAAGGCTTAATTCCAAAAACTACCAAAAACTTAAGGGTTGTACCAAGTAGCTATCAAATTCTTTGAAAATTAAAAAAGCTATCAAAGTGTTCGGACATTCTTAAACTTTTTAAACAAGTTTGGTAGCTTACTGAATATTTAATAAATAAGTTTTTAGGCTTAATGTATATTTACTAAACAAATTTGGTAGTTTATTGAACATTTACTAAATAAGTTTGTTAGTTTATTGTTTATTAATTTTACAAGTTTCCGTACGCTTGGTAACTTTTTGTAATTCTCAAAAAATTTGGTAGTTGCTTGTTACAGCTCCTAAGTTTTTGGCAGGTTTTGAGAATTAAGCCTTATGTAAATGATTCAGAAAGTTGCTTAACTTCATTTGTTACAAACTTATATTACAATTGCTAAAATTTAACTCCCAATGCGATAGCATATGATGCCTTTGAAGCATGCACGGACTCTGGCATCAAGGTGACATGTGCGACATGTAACACCGACACATGCACATGTTGGGTTACCCTAACGCCCAAGCCATCAAACGTGACGGTTTGCGGAACAAAAATTTTCTTACAAGTTTAAAACGGCGCTAGAATAACCCATAAAACCGGATCTTTCCATAAACTTAACTAGCTAAACTAGGAGTGCTATCTACTATGATAAGAAAGCCTCACCAAGCGATCTGTGTCCTTCGGTCTTCTTTCTTCATCAGATGCTTCTAGTGGCCGTCTTGAACATGCTTGATCTTCTTTTCCCGCTCCATCGGTTCTCCGGGATCGAGCTTGTTCTCCGGTCCTTTGTCGTAGATGATCCACCCGAGAGATGCGATCAATGGCTCTAGTTCCTAACTAAGTATCAATAGGAGCAACTAGAGAACTTGGGTTGCTAATCCAAGTTGTCTAGGATATAGTGTGAAGTTCTATCTACCATCTCTATCTAGCCTCTTCTCATGTTTCTCAACACATGAGAGTGTAGAGAAGGAAAAGATGATGAAGGTGGAGGAGCTTAAGTGAAGGGGAGGAGAGTTATGCAAAATGGTGAGAGCAAGAATGAAATGAGCAACCATAAAAGAGAATATCTATCACAATGGTTTTGTGTATGAATATCTATGAATAAACAAGTGTAGTCATGCTTCAATAGTTGCCACAAATGAATAAAGAATTCATTTGTCAACTATTGAAGCCATGGCTCTCACCATACCCCTCTTCTTCAATTTCCACCTCATTTCCATTTATCAATAAATGGAAAAATCCATGATGAGGTGTCCACCTTCTAGAAGGTAATCTATAGTAAAATACGGATTACAGTCTACTGTATATACATACCGGCATCGGATAAAAACATGAATGCCCAAAGAGATAGAATAACACGAAGAACGTAATACTAGAAAATACATATATGTAAAGTATCAAATCAATACCTGATTTAATAATCCGGCTCAAACCCGAGCCGGCTAGTATTACCAACTGTCCGATCGAAAATCTGGATACGAAGTACATCAATCGATCGGATCCCTGCACGTATCCAATACGGCTACTACATCGTTTCGCCTGAACCAGAAAAACCCTGTGTGGGACTCTAAAGACTCGACAGTACGCCGGCAGTGAGTTACTGGATAAATCCATAACCACAAGCACGTTAGCGGCACTAGCTGTACGTAACAGCTACCCAGGTACCTGTCGAAAAGGAAGGCCGACGAGCAAACTCATCCGGATCCCTACTGAGCCTATATGTGACAATCTTCGTACAGTCCGGTCGCTTCGTCTGAGAGTATCGCATACCGGGTCTGGGGGCGGTAAACGTCAGACCCTAATAACCCGATAATTCGTGCTGATGTGGCTCAGGACCAATCCGGGAAACTACTGATCAGCCTATCAGTAAATCCCAACTGCCTTGGCCAAGGTCTTATGGTCCCGACCAATCGAACACAGTCCGATATCTACTCTCTATACCGGGAGAGACGAATCTCCGACAATCACTCACTGCCTCCATGTGGCTCGAGACTGTACCCAACCAAAACCTGTTTGCATGACTCAGTAGAGCCGTGGTAGGATAGTGATCAAAGCACAGTAGGAACTCACACAAGACAAATGACGATCTCAGGTCTAAATACTAACATGTACTCATGTCACCTGAGAACTTCCATCTGACGATAGGTATAGTATCATTTGAAAGTTCTCGGCAAGTCCGTCCGGTGTACTCACCCCAGTGAGCACATGTATACGATCTTAGATGCAAAAAACCAATGGTTGCGGGACCGTACCATCACCCCTCGTCGGGGTCTAGAAACGTATACACTAGTCTACTCCGGAATATCGATGCTCAGTCTCGATACTCCCACGACTAGAGACAATTTAAGGATGTGTGAACCGACTACCCAGCTCCCACAAGTATGATCGCCATCACAACGCATGTAGTCTAGCAATGATCCTACGGGCTTTATCAACATGTATGAATGATACATAATAACAAGTAAAACATATGCACATGTTAAGATAAAAACAAACCAGATAGTATACTATCATATCGAGCAAGACTGTCCTGTACATATATATATGTCCAAGCATTCACATGTATATATATACAATAATGGCCTCTAAGGCATACATATCCAACAGCACGGTATGCATGCGAATAACTCATTCACACGGCTGTATACATGTGTATCGTGACACATGTCGCATACTTGTCTAAAACAAAAACATGTTCACATCATGTTTTATTTGTTGAAAATTGATACATGTGTGTATTAAGTTGATGTCTTTTACTAAATTAGATTTTAGTTCATCGTCACCTTCAAGTTGTGAGTTTAGCAAAATGTTCTCTATTTATAGAATTGATTATCAATTAAAGATGTTAGTTGTTAGTCATGTTTATTTGCATTTAATACCGCTCATTCTATATCTTTTTATGAATAATTAAGTGTTATTAACCCTCTATCGGCTAATAAGTTATGGTAATAGGTTTTCGAGTATATGAGTCACGAACAAATGCAAAACACAAACATTCTCTGCATTTTCGGGTTCAAATGGCGAAGGACGAAGAAAACGATCAAAACACGTGTTCCGGCCACTCAAATTCGTCATGCGTGACTCAAGCGCTCCTAGAACTTGACAAAGGAAAGTTCTTTCTTGTTTTGGCCAGACAAGATCATTGATGAGACAACCTAAAAGGAGTGGAAAAAGAATTGAACATGAGAGTTGAAATTGTGGAATGAAAATACAAAAAGAGTCTCATTCGTTGACTTTAGGACCCGAGTGCGGTACAGAAGGAATTATCAAGTTGCGACCATGCCAGAAAGATGATATTGAGCTCATAAGACCAAGCCAAGAAGACAAGGCACTAACTCCATCAGAATTCCGTCCCCGACGGTTATATAGACATCCCGACGGATGAAGCAGTCAAACGGCCCCCTTGGACGGCCGCTTACTTGTGTGTTACACATCTCTAATACTGGGTCCAAATCTTCTGAATTTCCCTATAAATACAGCAGATGTCAGGATATAGGGAGATGCACTTTTAGATTAGCTTTAGGTATAGTTTTGAATTGTATTCTTGAGCTTGCAACCTCCATTGCTGGAACTTGCAAGCTTGGGTTCAAGATCTTAAAACTCTTTTCAAGTGCATTCCATTCCAAGTTCAATTCAAGTTCTTATTCGCTTCACGTTTTAATCTTCGGTTTAGTATAATAGTTCTCTTTTAATTCATGTTCTTTACTTTTCTTGCTATTTCCATTCAAACTTTGTTTTGTTATTTAATTATGAAGTGTGAGTAGTCTATTACTTAGGCAATGGGAATGTAGGATGAAGAATGATTTTGTCTTCCATCTTCTTCTCTTGATGAATCAAGCTTAAACACAAAACTCAAGTTTAGTGTTTGCTAAGTGGCGGTAGGAATGTGGCATTAAATGGTTAAATCAACATCTAGCACATACCCTATACTTGTAGCAACCCCACTTATGTAAACACTAGAATTGAAGTTAAAATTTAGGATTGAATTTGCTAAGTGTTCGGTGAACGGCTAGATAGGGAATGCAGCTTTCGATGGTTGCATATCAACCTTTAGCATATGCCTAATGCTTGCATATCTGACTTGCTAGTTCAATACTAATTCACATCATTTTCCACTTCTCATTTGCAACTTGTAATAAGTTGACGTATTCTAAACAATTTGTTATGGTTAGTTTAGATACTTCATACTTCTAAATTCAAGTTGTAAATGGAAACGTATTCTTGAATCAAGAGGAAGAGAGAAGAGCATCGCTATGATTCATTTAACCGAACCAGAGTCCAAGTACTTGTCCTATAATCTCGTATTTTTCCTGTAATTCCGAATTTTCACGGAACTGTGAAAATCAACCTACAAAACTCATTCTTTCTCATAACTTGACTTGACAACTTCTTAAGTGATACCTACTATCTGTGGATTGATCCGTACTTGTCTGCTCGCTACAAACGAGTCGTGCACTTGCGGTATTGTTATTTTCAAAATTTGATTGTGCTATGTTGCTATTTCATAAACTTCGATATTTCACAAAACCCCTAAACGCATTCACGATTTATTCACCAACATTAGTCAACCAACATAACTTAGTTACTATTTTAACTTGTTAATTTTTAAATTGTTTTTCATGAATGTGATTGTGGTGGTAGTTTGATGGTTGATATTCAGTTATTACTATAAATAAATACATACATACAAATCATATGAATTATCGTCTCTCTTGGTTCCCGTACCTAGAGTCCAGGAATTTGTCATGTCGTGTACATACCATATTGTTTGTGCCAAGCTTTATAGTCCCGATATCTCACGCTATCTAATATCTGATATGAAAATCTTTTGACCGGTAGTGAATCAAATATCGATCATATCGGGCGATATATCACCCGATATATCGTTTTGGGACCACTTGTGATGCGATAAAACCGATATAATATAGCTGATATACCGGCCGATATGACGATATCGCTCAATATATTGACCGTATAGGCGATATGAAGCATCAGATATTTAAAACCTTGTTGACCGGTGTACCGATATCCGATATTTAGAACATTACATACATATCCGAGCTTCATCAACACATGATGGGCTCCTTAAGAAATATCACAAATATGCCTGGGTCCCTCATCAAGTTCTACTAAGAACATGTCTATTAGGTTCGCGATCCGGCTCGTCAATAGATATCGATAATGGAACGTGCGGAGAATCCATTACGATGAAGAATAAATTATCTTCATCTCATCCTTTTCTCTATGTAAGGGTCGTTCTCCTTCTCCTTCTGACACGAACTCTAGCAAAGTGATACAAGAACACTCGCCCGCTTAATTGAAAGGGATTGGGCCGTGTCGAGGTCCAAGTCCAACATGGAGGATTCTTCTATAGACAAATTGTTCTCCATTCCAAACAAAAAATATAATAGAATGTCGACGTGCAACGAAGTAGAAAGTAGAGAAATTTGGCTTTCGAAATAAAACAATACACCTCCTTGAGGGGTTAACTCTCCTAATCCGAATGTTACCCAAATCAAAACAACTTCATTGCTTCGCATCCGTCCTTAACCTTGCAACATAAAGAGATCAAGTCATAGTCAACTTAATCAACAGTGAGCTGACATACCACTCACAACCCACTCTACTAAAATCCCAAGCCCAAACCAACTCAATCCAATCAAGGTTATCTACAGAAACAAAATGCACTAATCCCTCAACTGATACCATATCAAAATTTATCAATCTAAATATTTTCTTAGAAATATAAAAGAAACATATAGAAGTGCCAATTAGCTAACCTTTGCTACCATGCGTTGAAAAGTAATATCCTCGTCATCAATCTTATCCTTCCCCTTCCCCAATTTTTTATCTGCCCAGTTGCCTCAATTTGCACAAATTAGCAATTAAAGTTACAAAACCCTTACAAATTATGGCTGCTTAAGGTTAAATTTGGTACCTTTGGGGTCGCTGAGATTGGTGTATTCGCGTACCTCCCTTCCTGCCATCGAGTTGATTTACTTCTTTCCCAAAGGAGATGAAACCTTAGAAGAGATGCAAAGGATTGATTATTAGTGCATGTTTCGTTGCTTGACAATAAAACATGGATTCCCAAATTCTTGAAAATGCAAATACATGGATTTAGAAAAAATTTGTTCGTTTTGCACCAAATTGTTTGTGATAGCTTCCAAAATCTTCATTCTCATGTTTGGTTGTCCCAAACTTGTTGATGGATAGCAAACAGGAATTTGAAGGTAATCTATAGGAGGCGAGCTTAATTTTTGTTACTTCTAAACTTGAAATTATACGGTGCAGAAAAGAATGAAGCCCACTGAGAATTGGGAGATAACTGCTGATGAGCTAAAAGAAAAGTCTGTGGGGCAATTGATCAAACACTTAGCGCAGGAGCTAAAAGAAAAGGTAACCCTAATTTTTTTTTCTCCAAGACTATCATGTTTGGAATTGAAAAAGATTACCTTAGATCCTCGTTTGATGTTCAGAGAGATGGTGAGAGAATACCTTCGGCGAGATGATTGACGACAAAAGGAGATCGTCGGCGAGCGGTGGAGATCGTCGTCCGCGACAGATGGAGTTCGAGATGGCGAGAGGAAATCATCGGCGAGTGACGGCGAGAGAGGCCATCGCCCGCTACGTGAGAGATAGAGGCGGCTAAATATGGAGATCGAGATCCCAAATCGGCGGAGGAAAAGAGGAAGAGGAAGAAGATGGAGGCGCCGCTAGTAAACCCTATCCCTCCGCTGATTTTTTTACTACGTGGTGAGAAGTTCTCCCCATTCCCTTTTTTTCTTTGTTTTCTTTCTTTGGAGCGGATTCTGGAGTCCGGGTTTGGGCTGAGTCGGCACCAAATCCAACCTATTCTACGTGGATTTGGTTTCAAAATTTCGTGTAGGCGGATCCTTGCCCGCTAAAAAGTGGGACATGATATTCACTAATTAACCTGCACTTGCAAATACATATGCGATATGGATTTCGAAAAATACAAATTTAGTATTTTTTATATGGAAATATGTACTTAAAATTTAAACGCAGAGGGAAAAAAAATTTGTTTTGTTTGATGAGCAGAGGCGGCGTCACGATTTCAAGCTTACGGGGACGGGCAGGTACTATAGAAGTCTTATTTAGATCGTAGGAATATGCAGGTTACATAATTTATCCTCTCAAAGACTTCTGTCCTCGGAAAAAATTATTTGATCTGCATATTCTTTCAAGATCGAGATGCAGCTAATGATTTTATACTGAAACTACATAAAAAATAAATAAACTGCATGATAACATATACACGAAGATGAAAATTATATTTATATGAATGAATTTGGAAGTCGTGATAATTAGATTTGGCCTTCAAACCGTTTTTAGTGAGGAAAAAAATGCAGCCCAGCAATAGGGGATTACAATATCCATCAGAGGATTTTTGTAGCGGTTACCGATTTGATATCTCTACAATTATAGTCCAAACCCTAGGACGGACATATGACCTCTTTTTATTTAATAGAAAATTGAAAATAAATGATATTTCTTTTTTTTGGATTCAGCTGACAAGTTGCCCTCTCACCCTTCCCTCCCCCCCCAAAGGGGAAAAAACCCTTTTTGGAATCTATATTGTATTTTAATATCATATATACCTGCATCGAAAGCGCAGAAAAATTCATTTAAAATATGTTAATCACTAGCATTATGCACGCTGGTAGTTCTTTTTTCACAATCTTTATGTATGAAATCCCATGGCTCAATTATTAATTATTTAATGCATATATACCGATAAAGGAATTTTATAACTACATAGTATTGCTGCCGGTCAAGATTATAGCAATTAAGTGTTTATGCTCGTATTTTATTTTACACATGCTAAACAAGTTTGAATAGATTATTTTCCCCTATTAAAAGCTCATATAAAACTTATTTCCAATGAATCAATAATCACTTCTCTTATGCAAATTTATAAACAAGCTACAGAATTGGCGGAATTATTTAAACAGTATGAAGCAGATTTTTTATTTCATCATTAATTGTGCATACTTTCAATTTCATCCCCTTTATAAAAAGTCAACTAACATCGAAAAAAGAAACCAAAAAAATTATATTCCTGAAATTATAGATTTTTTTTTATCATATGTAACATTGAATTAAATTAACGGGTAAAAAAATTAAACTATTTTTTAACAGAAATGAAAATTTAGATAATATTGCAATCATTTTTGCCATGTGCCGTTTGGGGATCAACTTAGAATTAAGAAGGATTGAAATTGCAGAGTTTGTTCAAATTTTACCAAGTTTCTTTCTTAACACGCATCTCTCACACAAGCACAAGTTAACGTGTCTAAAACCATATTCCACGGGTTAAGTTATATATATTTTATCTGAGCTATTTCCAATTTTTTCTTTGGAAATTCATGCCGTAGATTTTGCTCGAGAATACACATGTTTCCCGTGATGATCGTGCCTTAAAAACCGCTGCCTAAATTATTGTCTCGTTTTTGAACTATCAACGAAAAACCATTCTCTTTTTATTTTTATTAAGAGAAAAACCTCGACTTTACTTGTTAAACAGAGGGTGGTTTTCCACTAAATGAGAAAATGCGAGGTTTTCTCAATCTATATTTTGTCGACAAACTTGCGTCCTAACTTCAATTTCTCAATAGAATTGTTATAGCGCTTTAATTTCTCTAAAAAAAATAAAAAACAAATACCTCCAAAACGGTAAATCTTCTTTCCTTTGTCGGGAGACTTTGCATGACTACTTAAAAATCTTCCACTATTGCAACAAAATGAGACAAACAATTGCCTGAAAACCATTCCATCTATTTTCTTTCCGGTAAAAAAAATAGAAGGGCAAAAAATAGTGGGCTTAGAAGGTTGTGAAAATATTTAGGAAGCTTTTCGTTTTCCTGAAGTGATGGAGCTTCCGATCTCCTTCAGATGATATCCTCCGTCGATCCTGCGATGGCGGTCTTTGACCGCTGGGATCTGGTTTGGGAGTTGTTGAGTGTGGATCTCAATGGGTTGGAGTTGGACGCCGAGCTACCTGCAAAGAAGTCCCGAGATGGGTGACCACCATAGGACTCTCCGACGATCAAGTTAGAGATGAGATATAGATGCAGAATAGCGGCGTATTGAGATAAATTACTGATACCCGAGTCGTCTGGGAAGAGGTGTTTATATAGCGGTCGCATGGAGTGAGCAGGCGCGAGATCCTCGCCGTTAGTTACGCCCTTACATTACGCCCGCGTGAACGGCGGAATTCGTCCATTAATGGTGGGATACGCTTATTAATGGGGGATGCGCCAGTATAGGACGTGGAACGTAGGGCGGCGGATATCTCGCTTTGGCGAGACACGCAGAGCCGTTGAGGAAACGCTAGGGCTCTGCGCTCTCGGGTGATCGGGAGAGCCGGGGAGGCCCAGCTCGGCGGATGGCTCGGAGATGAGCCGGGAGGCCGAGGAAGCATGGCAGGTCAGGAGGCTCGGAGACGAGCCAGGAGGCCAAGGAAGCTCGGCAGGTCGAAGGCGAGCTGTTAGCTGTTTGTTGGGTGAGTATGGAAGGTACTCAGGGAGCTCTCTAATAGGTCGGGTGTATCCTCGGAGATGAGGTCCCGAGGTAAGCCCCCAGAGCATCATACTTACTCCAGCTCCGTAGCCTTCGGGACACGTCATCAGCTACGTGTCATGATCTGGGGAATCTCCACTTCTAAGCATCATCATTAGCCCCCCACTCTCGTCCCGACCTATTTATGGGTCAGGTCGAGAGTAGCATGTTCGGTTTTCTTCTGCTCAGTTTGGTGCCGAGAATCATAGTGTGGATTGTCCGGGAACGACATGGCTTTTGGCGGTTGCGTCGTTTCGTTCCTTGAGTCCATGTGTCGTCTCACCGTGCGCCTTGATTTTCGTGCATATCCCTGATGACGTTAGTAGATCACTAAAAGGGCGCCGCCATAATGGAGACGTCGCTTCGTCTGTTCGGGACGGCTATCTACCAAACTCGAGCTTTATTTACTTGGGCCATGTTGGGAGTTTGCATTCTTCGATTACATGCGCCGGGTAGAAGCTTGCCTGTTGGTTTAATGTGAGGCTCAAGGATCCACCGTTGAGGCCGAGCAGGTAGATATCCGGCGGCCTCGTGACGGGGTTTTTTGGATCCATAGTGTTGTTGGGTGGAAAGCTACCCATAGTGGATGGACCGAGTAGGAAGCTATTCGGTCGCCTCGTGATGAGGGATTTAAATCCACAGTGTTGTTGGGCAGGAAGCTACCCGCTAGTGTATGAGCCGAACAGGAAGCTACTCGGCCGCCTCGTGAGGAGGGCTTTAGATCCACGGCGTTGTGGGCAGGATGCTACCCGCTGGTGGATGAGCCGAGCAGGAAGCTACTCAGCCGCCTCGTGATGAGGGCTTTCGATCCACAACGTTGTTGGGCAGGAATCTACCCACTGCAGATGAGCCAACAGGACATTGCTCGGCGACCTCGTGATGAGGGCTTTTGATCCACAGCTTTTGTTGGGCAGGAAGCTACCCACTGTGGATGAACCGAGCAGGAAGCTACTCGGTCGCCTCGTGAGCAGGGCTTTCGATCCACAGCGTTGTTAGGCAGGAAGCTACCTACCGTGGATGAACCGAGCAAGAAGCTACTCGGTCACCTTGTGAGGAGGGCTTTCGATCCACAACGTTGTTAGGCAGAAATCTACCCGCTTCAGATGGGTCAACAATAAATTGCTTGACGGCCTCGTGATGATGGCTTTCGATCCTTAGCGTAGTTGGGCAGGAAGCTACCCGCTAAGGATTGGCCAGTAGGAAATTGCTCGGTGGTTTCGTTATGAGGGCTTTTGATCCACAGCGTTTGTTGGGCAGGAAGCTAGCCACTGCGGATGAACTGAGCAAGAAGCTACACGGTCGCCTCGTGAGGAAAGCTTTCGATCCACAACGTTGTTAGGCAAGAATATACACGCAGCAGATGGGCCAGTAAGAAATTGCTCGGCGGCCTCGTGATGAAGGTTTTTGATCCTTAGCGTAGTTGGGTAGGAAGCTACCTGCTAAGGATGATCCGAGCAGGAAGCTACTCGGTCGTCTCGTGAGAAGGGCTTTCGATCCACAGCGTTGTTGGGAAGGAATCTACCCGCTGTGGATGAATTGAGTAGGAAGCTACCCGGTCGCCTTGTAATGAGGGCTTTTGATCCACAACGCTTATCGGGTAGTAATCTACCCGCTGTGGATGAGCAGGAAGACATTCGTCGGCCCTGCATGGAGTTTTAGCATGGAATCAAAGAGAAGCAGTTCAGATCGCAGGGAAGCAAGAATCTTTATTATTAAACAAAATACAGATTATGTGATTCATTTTAGATTCTCCTGTATTGAGTGACCGGATTCGGCAGGTGTCCTTGCTGCTCGGACTTGGGTCTGTTAGTTGTATGTATGCCCTAGAGGCCATTATTGTACATATGACGTATATTATATTGGATGCTTGGACATATATAGAGAGGACTTTCTTGCTCGACATGATAGTATGCTATCTGGTTGCTCTTTATCTTAACATGTATACTTGTCTCTTGATACTGTCTTATGGTTACATGTTGGTAAAGCCCTTAGGATGAGTACTTGACTACCAGGATTATGATGCAGATCATACTAGTGGGGCCATGGTAGTCCATAAGTTCATCTTTTAATATTCCTAGTCGTGGGTGTATCGAGACGGGCATCGATATACCAGAGTAGACTAGCGTATATGCTTCTCGACCCATTTGATGGACGATGGATGATCCCATATCCATTGGTGTTTGACATCAGAGATGGTATATGGATGCTCAGTGGAGATTGGGTACACTGGACGGACTCGTCGAGAACTCCTAGTTGGTATTATACCTATCGTCAGATAGCAGTTCTCTGGTGACACTGGTACAGGTTAGTCTGTAGACCCGAGATCGTCATAGAGTCTTGTGTGATTCCCACTGTGATTTGATTTCCACCTTACCACGTTCAAGAGGGCGTGCAAAACGGTGGTTTTTGGGTACAGTCCCGAGTCACATGGAGGCAATGAGCGATAGGAGGGGTTTTGTCTCTCCCGGTATTGGAGGTTGATGTTGCGCTATGCTCGATTGGCCATAACAGGGAAGTCCCTGACCATGGCTGATTTAGAGATTTACTGGTAAGTGTTATCAGTAGTTTCTCGACCCGTTATGAGCCTCGTATCGACATGAGTTATCGAATTATTGGGGTCTGACGTTTACCACCCCTAGACTTGATATGCGACATATCAGACGAAGAGACCGGACTGTACGGTAGTGTTACTGTCAGGCTTTTGCAGGAGTTAGAGCG
Organism: Agapanthus africanus; assembly: GCA_030015575.1. Lineage (NCBI taxonomy): Eukaryota > Viridiplantae > Streptophyta > Magnoliopsida > Asparagales > Amaryllidaceae > Agapanthus > Agapanthus africanus. The sequence goes on from JASDDO010000016.1 coordinate 24,292,656, forward strand.
GGCTTGCTTGCTTATCTTCTGATCGCTCAATACCCGGGTAGCCGTTACGTCCAGCTAGTACCGCTGACGGCTTATGGGTGCTTGATGTGATCATCACCTACTGCCGGCGTATTGACGAGTCTTTAGAGTCCTGCAAGAGGTTTTACTGGCTCAGGCAAAACGAAGTAGGCGCACATACGTGATATGTGCGGGACCGAGAATAATACGAGTATGTGATACCGTATTATATTCTCGCGATTTATTCGTATCGGTCGGTTATATGTGATATAGCCAGGTTATCGAATCAAGTGTTGATTCGATAAGTTGATACATATTATATTAGTCGGTTGTATGTGATATAGCCGGATTATTAAATCAAGTGTTGATTTGATAATTTAATGTATAATTGTTTATGTGATATACTAGATTACATTAACTAATATTAGCTCACTTAAGCATTTATTTTTCTCACTTGTGTGCATGTGATATATATTAATGTACATTATTTTGTGTCATGGTTGTTGATACACACTACATGGGTGTATGATACACCATACTAATTATAATGTAGGGTTTAAATATTTAAAGTAAATCCAAATTAGTGGATAATTACTCATATGCATGAAGCTTGTAGAAGCTTGTGGATGCATTGACTTTGTCCACTCATTTTGTTTCACTTAAGATATTTATTAACCTAACCATTATAATTTAGCCATGGTTATTGATTGGTGCAAAAATATATGTTAACCGTAATCAGAAACGGCGTCGCATGAAGCTAGCCGGTGAATACGGGTCGATCCACAGGGATGTGTAATTTTCTTACGTGTTTTTACGAGTTGATTCCAAAGGTTGTTTGGATTGATTTATTAAATCTAAAAGAAACCAGATCTATCTATAAACTAAATTAATTTAGATCTAAGTCTTGCTAGGGTTAGGCTTAGGGGAAGTTGGGAGATTAAAGGTTTTCTCACCGCTTTCAATGCCTTATTTTAGATCTATTAGATGTTATGGTAATTATCAATAAAGTGGATTAGAATCTTTTGGGAAGATATTTCTTCCTCTAGGTTCTTGTCCTTCCTTTATCGATCTTTACCCTAACCTCCATAGAAAACACGCGCAACCGGTCCTTTATACTATGGTTCACCGTTACCTCGAGGGATAAGGTGCCGTAGAGAGCGGTGTGTGCGTGTGTGCATGGAGTTCTAATTCTTAGTTGTGAAGGGGCATGAAAGGGGTGAGAGATCCCATCTCTCAAACCTTTCCCTAAGGCTAACCCTAACAAGCGAGGAGATTACTCGCTCATTAGGGGATTAAAAGACATTCTAAATTAAAAGAGAATTAAAGCAAAGAAATAAAAGTAACTTACTAATTTTTATTGATGGCTCTCTCCAAACAATAATGCAGTACAGATCTGAATTTGTGAAATGAAAAGAGGCATAGGGTTTACAATCTTGTGATTACAATTTATAAGTAAACAGGGAAACCTAGGGTTACAGATTCTCGCGCACGTGATTTTACAGATATGCCCACGGAAAATCCCAACCCTCGCACCGACGCACCGACACCAGAAAAATACACCGACACGGGCACTTAATGGCCTCGGAACCGCGGCAAATGTAGGCCTTGGGCCGCGGTTCCGCGGCCCTTTGGTGAGCTCAGCTCACCAAATTTCTTGAGCTGCATTCTGGGTATTTGGGCTTCTTTATTCTTCACTACTTTTCTCTGTTTGGCTTCTTATTCTTCCCCAGATCTTCAGTGAAAATTTGTATTGGTCTTTTAACCGTTTCACTTTGACATGTTTGGACCTTGCGTTGCCTTGTACCTATGTGAACTGTTATTAATCTAGGCTTGACTAGGATCCGTCTACTTGTTAGTCAAAAATCCCTTTTTTGTGTCTTCTTCTGTCTCTTTCACTGTCTTCATTCCAAGAGCCTATATCCTGTAACATGCAGCAGACATGCGTCAAAAGCACCTGTTTATTTATAAAACGAATAAGAATTGGGGAATATAAACTGCAATATTATGATATGAACAAATACCCCCAAACTTATCTTTTGCTCGTCCTCGAGCAAACTTATTTTTATTCACTAAAATCCTAACCGCACTTTTGCAGGGAAACGCGATTGCACTGAGCACGTGCAACAAGCCGTTAAACCTCTAGGTGTCCCTAGTAGGAGGAGTGTTGTCTCCTGAGGGTTTTCAGCGGATTACACCCACAAAATCCTATCAACTTGGCCCATTGACTTTTGTTCTCCAATTATGTTTTCTAACAAGGAATTCTATTATCTTTTGACTTGCAAATTATCCACCCACATTCTTCACACTTTCTCATTATTTAACTTAAGATTATATATGTTATGTAGACCTACTTAGCTTTCGGCATCTCTTAAGTCTTCCTTCTAGGGTTTCATCTCCACTTAGGAATTTCTATCAACTCTATTAAAGATACAAGTTCTATTTTTCATTCCTTTCTCTTATCTAAACTGTAATCACATATCCCCACGTCTGTGTATAGATCACCCCTACACTTGGAAATTCAAATCAAGCAATCGTACTCTCGTCCATTGTCCAAAGCACTTATTAAGTAGGTGAATTTTTAATTGAATTTTGCCTACACATCCTTCATGCGACCGTTAATACTTCTTGAGGTACCAACAACCGATTACAAGATGTGTTTGCACTTTAAAGTGTACTTCCTAGTTTTGCAACACCCAAGGTTTTAGCAGTGACTCCCAAACCAGTTGGTCTAAGGCACTAGGTGATGAAGCACCCTCGCTAAATATTTTTTCTATTTTTGTAGCCTTAAGTAATCACAAAAACCAGTGTCCATTTTTTTATTCTTTATTCACACTTGTATTATTATTTTTTTTTTGTACTAAGGACTTTAGACAAGAGCATTTCAAGATCTCTTCTACTATTCCAAGTTTCAAGGTGTGTGATTGTCACGCCCCGCTTCCCAGTGTACGGCGAAGGGGACGCGGCGAGGCCCGCTATGTATATACTCAGAAGTACATACGCTAAGCGTATCTAAGCAATATAAAATAAATACACAAGAGACAAGATTTAAAAGAACATCAACTTTTATTTATTAACATTCTTTGTACAATGCATGAAAGGAAATACAACTGGAATAAAAGATGCCTAAATAGTGGCATAACAGGAAATGAAAAGTACTGAAAAGAAAAGTGTACAATGAAACTACTGTGCAGGGTCTTCGGTAAACTGCTCCAAGTCTTCTTGTGATGGCTCGATCTCTGCCGGGTCCAAACCACCTGACGACATTCAAAGAAGAAAGAAATAGAATGTCGTCAGCGAACAGGTCGCTCGATAAGTCCCAAAGATAAGAGGAGAATAGATAGAGAGTAAGATAGAGTGAGAGTATATTATTATAGTTGTATTATATTGTTATATTGTTGTAGTATTGTGTTAACGCTGTTGTTGTAGCTTGGTACAGAAGGATGCCAGTGTATACGAGGGGAGTCTCACTTACCCCGGAGACTATGGTATCAGGAACTCAAGGAACCGTTTATGCCACGGTACAACAGCAACGGAATATAGGTTAGGTGTCTTAATCTGACCACCTCGTGCCACCTTTAACACCTTCCGTACCAATCTACCCCTTAAACCTCGTGATATCTTGTTTGTATTGTTATCTTGTAAAATTGTGTTGATTGCATGATTGACTAACTGACTGACCAAAACCATGATATCAAGAAACGGTTAAAACCGTAGAGTCATGTAAATGGAATACTGGGAAACATGTAAAAGGAATATATCCCTGGTTCGGTTCAGTCAAGTAGTAATGATTGTTAACAGGATTCTGGGATTCATGTGTTCATATTGAGTTGGAATATTAAAGAATATAGATTGACTTGAGTCATATTCAAGTCAGAAATAGTCAGACTCAAACCCGAGTCAGACTAAAAGAAAAGTAATTTAATGTTCTATAATTATTAGGGTCCTTATTGTAATTTATAGAACTTGAGGGGGGTTTATGTAAAAAGTACTTTGTATAGTTTTCAAAATACACCTCAAGAATTTATTATTCATCTTTATAGTTATAATGAGTGTGGATTTTATTTGTGTTATTCTAGTGAATATATCCTAATAAAAGTATTAATTTATAATATTGATTTATTTGAAATTCATGGTATTTTAATGTAACTTTTTAATTTTGTAATTTTAGAAAAATGTGGAAACTTTTCTTATGATAAAATAGGTGTTTAAATGATAATTATATATATATATATATTAATACAAGAATAATTTTAAATAAATATTTTATTTTTCCAAAATCTCATTTTTCTTAAATGTCGTATTTTAAACCTTTCGAGACCGAATGCTCCTTGCGGAGGTCTGAATCTCGCACTACTAGCCCGCGGGTGCACGATGAACCGTACTATCCCTAACGGGTTCCCCAAAGGTGGGTTGTAGCGACACTTTGCTTAGGTTTAATAAATACTATTCATTTAGAAAAACGGTTTTATAAATATAAGGTATTTATTTGTAAAAGGATGTAATTTCTGTATTTTAGTTTCTAGGGTTTCCTAAGCCAACTAGCCTATTTCTAAGGTCTAAACGACAAGTTATTAGAAGCCTCAAATCGCCTCTTCACCGCCAATTGCGGCCAGGTAAGTGCCAGGTAAGTGGGAAGGAACCACAGTAGTGGGCCTAATTAAAAACCACTAGCCTAGACACACTTGCCTATACACCACAAAGTCAGTTTAGATAAACGATCGATATCCATGACATATAGTGCTTTTATTTTAAAAGATTTTATTTAGAATTGTGTACAACTTAAAGCTTTCAAGAAAGGTTTATAAAGATGATGGTATTTTAGTGAAAAGTCTTGTATTTTCGTATTCTATGTTTTGACGTTTATCAATTAGTGTTATATTGGTGTGTGTGTAGAGGTAGGTCATTACCTCGTGACTTATTTTAAAGTTTAATGAAGTTTTAGAGGTTAAATATGATATATTAAACTTGAAGGTATTTAAGCGCAAGAATACGGTATTTGAAAACGTTATCATTTCATGTGTGAAAACTCATTCAAATTGATTTCTACAAGTTTATTTATCAAGATGAACATGTTTAGGAATGAGGGATTTAATTAGAACAAGAAAAATAAACTTTATGGTATTTTTGTGAAAAGAATACGATTTTACAAGAAAGCTATCATTTCATGTGAGAAACTTTATTTAAATTGGTTTCTATATGATTAATAGTCATCATGGATATGTTTAGGTATTATGGATTAGGTGACAAGTGGAATTTTGTAGAAAAACCGAATCGGAAATCGGTTTGTTCCAATTTCCGTCGGGGTTCGTAATTCCGTATTTTAAGAAATGGAAAAGAGAGAAGGATGGGACTTACGGGTTTCAAACTCTTCTAAAGAGTAAAGAGAAACTAGGGAAGAAGGCCGAGGTGTGGTTTCGTCGCCGGTTGCTTCCAAAGCACGTCGCCGGAATCCGTCAGCGCTTCGCCGTGCACTCGATTTCAACACACACTTTTCTTGTGGAAATTTCAAGAGAGTAATTCTATGGTTTTGGAATGAGAAGGTAGAGGTAGGGGTCTATTTATAGGGTAGCTAGGGTAGGGTAGGTGAAGGGTTTTATTTATTAAAAAAATTTATAAAAATTTAAATAAAAAACATTAAAATTTGTATTAATTTGGTTGTATTTAAAATTTGAAAATCGATCAAATAAATTGGAGTTAACAGGGGGTTATAGAATGCCAAAAGCCACACTTTTCATGTTGGGACCCCGGCCATCGGCCCAACTCCGGCCGGTCGGCCGGGTTCGGCCATCGTCACGTGCGGGGTTCTCTGACGTAGACTATGGCATACTTCATTTTTAGGGTTCAGTTCAATATTTGGGAGTTATGGCCTGTGGACTTTTGGGCTTTCAAGAATTTTAAAAGAAAAATAATCTAAAAATAATGTGGGGCATGGGATTCGAACTCTGATGGCTTGGTTCAGCAATGCAAGGTATTACCAATAAGCTACAAGCTCCTTCTTGTAATTATTGTAGGGAAATAGATACTTAAAGTGTTATCAGCAACATTAAATACCCCAAGTACACTTTAATTTTAAATCAAATTTATGTATACAAAAATTGGAGTTATTTAAAAACAAAATAGTTACTTATATATATATTGTGCTCAGGTTTAAATACTCTTTTAAAGATTTAAAAAAATTTGAATAGAAAAGTGTATAGGAAAATTAGGGTTGTTACAGTGATTGTGCAAATTGTAGGGTATACATTTTCAGAATCTAGACTTAAGCTAGGAACTATTTTTCAAACTTATACTCTAATAAGAACATCAATACTCTTCCCTCATTTTGACTTATCCCAAGAAGTGAACCCAAAATTTGCCTATTTCTAAATAAACTACAAGGCATATACTTTCTACCGTTAAACTTTAAGGAATGTTATTTTTAGAGTTTTTAATTCACTAAGTCTAAGATCTAGTTGCTCCTAACCAGTTAACCTATTAGTCAAACTCAAGTCAATTAGCCAAAATTGAATACAATAATATTTATAATTTTTGAAAATTTTCAATTTTTATGGGTTTTTCAAATAAGTATGCAAATGCAAAAAAATATGTACAAATGAACGCGAAGGAAGAAGACGTACCGAGCATACCCCCAAACTTGAACTTGACAGTGTCCTCACTGTCATGCTAAACCAAGAGGGTCAAAATACCGGCACTTCCCTGTTTATTTATTTATAATTTTTTTTATTGTTAAGAAAAACAAAAATATATACAAAAAGGCCCTCCCCCAAACTTCATTTAAACTATGTTAGACATTACTTCCAAACCTTGCATAGACTAAACGTCAACACCAACCAGTTGAAAAATTTATCAGTAAAGAGTATCGGTTAGTGGAAGAATACGTTGTGCCAATCCAAAAAGAATTGGGAAAGATAGAAGTGGTGGTATGGAAAGTGTGGAAGTGAATAGACAGGAGGTGGTGATGAATGAAAACGAAAATGCGAATGATCAGCAATCAGTGGAGTATTGGCATTCTCGTAACTTATTAAAAGAAATGGGGGTGGTTCAACTTCCAAAGGAGAAGGTTGACTAGCCACAATATCCCCAAGATATTTCTGTGGATCCTTTATTGACTTGGCATCATCCATCATATGCATATGATATTCAATTATGAGAGAACTAATCTCCTCAATGTCCGCCATAGTCCAACCAAAAGCTTGCCGCCTATCTTGTAAGACCATCAAAAGGGCGTTCTCTTGTTCAAGGGCTAGAGAAGCCGATATGATAATGGGAAAGGTCTCATTCTCACCTATGTAAGCATATTTAAGGTGAGACGGTAAGGGCGTGAGTTCGAGTTTCGGAGGTGAAACAATCATATGCAAAATTGGGAACTCTACCTCAAACTCAAAGGACTCCAACACAGGTTCGAAATCACTGCAAACAACCGATTCGGATGGTTCAACTAACTCATCCAAAAATTCAAAAGACTCATATTCGGGCTGTGAGTCGTCATCATCCGAAAAAGTGAAACATTCATAATCAATATCGGTTGTGTTAACGGTGGTAGGCTCAAGGAGGGATGCACTAGTGGCGTCAAAACTGTTTTCATCAAATAGAAATCTTTCAAGCTCGCAGTCCTCCTGCGTGATTTCGTGAATAGAGCAAACTTCTCGTGTACTAGTTTTAGGCATGGGGGGCAAACTTCCTAACTTATAAATATTGAACTCACTAGACGTCTTCTCGAAGGAAGTTTGCCCCCCATGCCTAAAACTAGTACAACATTGGAAGTTAGGAACATGTAGATTGCTTGAGAAATGCATCTAGACTTTTTTCTAGCGAGATAACCTTATCATCATTTGGTTGAACCAAATTGTTCGTTTGATTTGTATAAGGTTGTTGTCGGAAAGGTTGCTGGTTTTGAGTTTGTTGGGGTGCTTGTTGTTGTGGAGGAGGCCTTTGAAAGTTGTTGTTTCCTTGGAATTGTTGATTTTGGTTCCAAGCGAAATTTGGGTGACTCCTCCACCCCGGATTGTATGTCGAAGAGTACGGATCGTTTCGTTGTCGTTGCTGAAATGCAGCATTGACTTGATCCTGTCCTTGAGTAGATGCATTATAAGGACACTCTTCGGTTAGATGTGATGGATCCGCACAACAAGCACAAACAGTTTGTGGAGGCATAACAGGGGCAGGAAAAGGCGATGAGATTTTGGTCTCAATGGCTTCTAGCTTTTTCATAAGTGCAGCCATCTCGGCCTTCATAGAAATCGACATATCTACTTGATGTATGCCTGCCCTAGATTGACCAATAGAAGAAGATGATGTGGTCTTGGTACTCTCCCACTGAATTGTTTGCTCACTAAGATCCTCAAGAAACTGCCACGCTTCGTCGCTAGACTTGGAGAGAAAATGACCTTGACATATGGTTTCTAGCAACTGCTTCGTTGCCGAGTTCAATCCCTCGTATAATGTTTGGCAAAGTTGCCAACTTTCGATCCCATGATGAGGGCATTGAACGAGTAGGTCTTTAAATCTCTCGAAGCACTTCCAAAATGGTTCGGTAGGAAGCTGTGAAAATTGTATAATCTCGTTACGGATTCTAGCAGTTTTGTGATGAGGATATAACTTTTTCAGAAAAGCTTTCACAAACTCGTCCCAATTTCTAATAGAATGTGATGCGGTGCTGTATAGCCACTTCTCGGCTAGGTCACATAAGGTAAAAGGAATGAGCCTTAGCCTTATAGCGTCATCACTTAATTGGGTCGTTTTCATCATAGCGCACACATTTTGGAATTTATTGATAAAGATATATGCATCTTCAGATTCCAAACCATGAAATTTTGGCAGCATATTGATGAAATGTGGTTTTATTTCAAAATTGTCCCCATTTGCTGGTGAGGGTGAAAGACAGGTAGGTAAAGAAGTGCGGACGGGGTAGAAGAGATCCTGGAGCGCAACTCGTGGGGGCGCTGCAACAGGCGGAAGATTCGGGTTATTCGCACCTAACGGAGGTGGAATCATTCCCGTCGGTAAGGTATTGTTGGGGTTGGATTCCGACATACCTTCGAAAGAGGAATTTGAAGGTGGAGGTAAGGAAATGGAGGGAATTTCGACTTCGGTGTCGAAAGGTTCGTCAGTCGGTACCAACGAAACACGGACTAATCGGGCGTTAGTATCCCTAGTCCAAAGTGACATACACTAAAAGGGGTAGTGTAGTTAGAAAAAATAAAAGACAGAATGTGGAGGTAAGAAAACGTCAATGAGAAGAAGTGGTGTAAGCGAGGTGCAAGATTACTTTAGCGACAAGTTGCAAGTTTTGAAAAGATTTTTCTTTTTTCTTTTTTTTATATTTATGTGAGAATGTTTGCAAAGAGGTTTTTGAAAAGAGACTCGTGACACAATTTCTATCAACCACACATGCACAATCAGGCCTAGATCTAGGGTCACCTAGGTCTGCTAGACAGCTTCTAACTAGGGCTAGAAATAGGACCTCAAACCGCCTCTTCACCGACAATTGCGGCCAGGTAAGTGCCAGGTAAGTGGGAAGGAACCACAGTAGTGGGCCTAATTAATAACCACTAGCCTAGACACACTTTCCTAGACACCGCAAAATCAGGTTAGGATAAACGGTCGATGCCTATACTAGTCCTTTTCCTATTGAGCTCGATGTCCTTAGGGCTGAGTCTAGTATTTTTTTATTAATTGTGGTCAATGCAAATGCTTTAAGTGTTTTCTGGGGTCCTGGGAAGGGTGATGAAATCCCCACCCAATCTGAGTTTGGTCAATTAGCCCCTTAAAGTCCGATTAAATTATGCAAAACATTAAATTCACTTGCAATCAATTTTTTAGCGCGGCGCAAAGAAACCTGCAGAAAATCTGTTATTTAGAAGGGGAGAGAAGATTTTTAGCGCAAAGAAATCCTGCAGAAAGTTTTGACAGTGGATATATTGTAGGTTACAGAGGGTAGAATGAGGGATCAAACCATGCAAAATTGATGGGCTGATGTGGAAATAATGTGGCGGAACCGCGGTCGGGGGCCCACCTTTGTCGCTGAAGCGCGGTGTAAAGAGGAGATCAGCTTCTGGAAAAAATTGTGTGGCTCCTGTTCTCCAATTCTCCACTGTTCTGATGTGATTTTTCCTGATTTGCCCTTGTTTACCCCAATCAGAGCAAACCTCTGTTCAAATTCCAAGACGGGAGATGAAGCAACGCTTCATCTTCCCCCAATCAGAGCAAAGCCTTGCTTTGAAAATTTAAACTTTAATAAATGAAGCAACGCTTCCGTGCGCTGCGCGCAATGCGCCACGTGTCAGAAGTTGATGCGTCAGCACAGCGCCCGAGGCAGCGCAACCAATCAGAGCAGGGCTCTTTTAAAAAGTAAAAGTAAAATAAACAACTTTCAATTGCGCAAGCGCTGCGCTGCGCGACACGTGTCTGCGCAGCTGCGCAAGCGCTGCACTGCGCGACACGTGTATGCGCAGCTGCGCTTGCGCGACACGTGTCTGCGCAGCTGCGTAAGCGCTGCGCTGCACGACACGTGTCACGCGCTAAGGGAGTTGCGCAAAACATAATAAATCTTTTCTGTTCTTGTTAAAACAAGAAGATTTTCTTCTGTAAAACAGAGACTTTTGGATCAAAGATCCAACGGTGCCCCAAATCACTCAGAAAAAGATCTCTGTAACAAATTTAACTAATTTATGAGCACTATAAAAAGGACCCCAGATCTCATTTCAAGGGCATCAACATCTTTCTAAAAAAAAAGAAAGAAGAGAACTCTTGGGAACTCCTCAAGAACAACAAAAGGTAAAAACCTTTGAAAGAAGAGAAAATTCTCTTATGAACAGATCAGTGATCTAAAAACAAGATCATTGATCTTTAAACGTAACTAAATAAAATGAATAAATAAAATAAAAATAGTGCTTTGCACTTTTTCATGAACCTTTGGTTCTTTAAGATAAGAAAAAACTTATCTTTTCCTTTGATCTAAATTAGATCAAGAAATCCAACAGTGCTTTGCACTTCTGTTCTTAAATCTAAAAGATTCTTAGTGCTTTGCACTTCCAAACTGCGCTGTTGCGCTCTTGAGAGAGCGCCACGTGTCAGCTACAGAACAACTTGCGCTACGCGCTCTTGAAATAGAGCTTTGCTCTCTGGAATTGGCGCAACTCACCAGAGCGCGCCACGTGTCAGCAGCGCAACAGCGCAGCGCACTGCGCCGTTGCGCTTGCGCTCACCAGAGCATGACACGTGTCCTCACCACAAGCGCTTGCGCTCAGTAATTGGCGCAAAGCGCATGACAAATGCAATGCATTTCTTTTCCTGAAGGGCCAGGCCCAGTTAAAAGACCAAGCATGCCTAATTAAATTGATGTTCTGCATCATTTATAAATGGGCAGAGCCTAAACGAAATAATAAAAATGCTACGCATTTTAAAAGGGGCAGAGCCCAAACAAAACAGATGCCTTGCATCATTCATAAATGAGCATAGCCCAGAATAAATTGATGCTCTGCATCTTTATGGGCAGAGCCCAAACAAAAAAAATGGAAGAAATGCAATGCATTATTTAATGAAAGTGTTGAACATTTTCAACTGGACTTAGCCCAATTTTGGCCGTAAGTTCTCAAATTAAATTGACTGAGCATAGCTCTCTCTTAAATCAATTTATATCCGGTTCGAGGGTACATCTCCGAATTCCTCTGACACACGTCGTTGTAATCATTCAACGTCGTCAGAGAGGTGACGGGTCCTAACGACCACACATCAATATGGACTGCGGGGTCCTTAAACTCGTGGACCGAAACGTCCTTAAACTAATATTGGACCGAAACGTCCTTAAACAAATATTCGTCCCAAAATGGGAATGTCAGACCGAAACGTCCCTAAACTAATAACGGACCGAAACGTCCCTAAACTAATATCGGATCGAAACGTCCCTAAACTAATAACGGACCGAAACATCCCTAAACTAATATCGGACCGAAACGTCTCTAAACTAATTTCGGACCGAGACGTCCCTAAACTACCTATGGACCACTATGTCCCTAAACTGGAACAATAGAGCCTCCAAATGCTCTTTTGCCGGATCTAAACGATCCCGTTTAAGTTGATCTTAGCCCCCAAACACGGCTAACGTATCCTTAAACATTCAAACGGACCATAAAACTCCAAATCAACCTGGGTTGCAGGGTACATCTCTGAACTCTTCTAACATCTGCCGTTGTAATCCTTCAACGACGTTAGAGAGGTGACGAATCTCGATGCCCAGATATTAAATCGATCATCACGTCAAGTTGATCTTAGTCCAAAACAGGACTAACGTATCCTTGACGAACGTTTAAGTTGATCTTAGCCGCAACGCGACTAATGCGTCCTTAAACTAAAAACACCAAACCCAAATCTAAGTAAATACGGATTTAGATTAATCCACGTCCTACGGGCGACGGCATTACTCAGTTTTCGTATACAATCCACGGGCAACCACAAACAAAACAAACACACACGACACGAAGTGAAATTCTGGAGAAGAAGAAAGTTGTTACCGCGACGCGGTAGCGTAATTAACTGCAGGGGCTTGCGCCTGCAGGGAAGAGCGTCCCCACAATCAAAAACCCCTCAAGCGAGGGGGAATCTGACGAAGTCTGCTATATCGGCCGCATCTGTCTAAACCTCCGATATGCGGTGCCATAAATCAACTTGGCATCTTCGGAGAGGTAGACGGATAAAACCAAATAGCATCTGCCCCGAATCTCAGCGTCAGGACATCGCGGTCCTGTGCGCCGCCTTTCGGAGGGGAACAGATTCTGGCACGCCCGGTGGGACCTTTTCCTCTTTCCACTCCACACTTCGTGTGTCGTCTTCGCGAACCAATCGCGGTTTGTTAATGGTTGCCTTCGGATTTCAAGTTACTAAGATTTGGCCTTTTGCCTGGCGCAAAACTCAATATTCAATGGCCTTTAACTGCACCAACTGCTCGAAATGCCACTGCAACGGACGCTCCACCTCACCGGGAGGTGTAGCATATGGGCCCCAAGCGGCTTCCTTCCTCGCTCTGCCGGTAGACCAGGTGACCCAAGCCACCACTGGCCTGTTCTTCGGGACCATGATCCCACCTACAAGCTTCTCTGCGCCAATACCTACACCGGAAGTGAACAAAAAGTCGGTCTTCGACCGGCTCACTGCTACGACGACCCCTGTCAACGGGTCGTCCAATGCCAAACCAACAGCCTCTGTTTTCGCCAGGCTGGATCAGAGCTCTAAATTAGTTGTCCCAAGGAAGGCAATAACTGCTGCTCTAGAAGTCGTCAAGGCGGCTTCCCCTGTCAGAGAGTCAGTCTTTTCAAGACTGGCGACTCATACTCCTGCCCCTGCTCGAGGATCCGTCTTCGACAGGTTGAATATCACCCTTCAAAAGACAACCTCAGTCTTTAAAAGGTTAACACCGGCGGCACCTCATTCAGACAGGGGGCAAAAAGAAGATGTCTCAATCTCCGAGCCAGTCCCAACAGCTCGTCATGCTCGACGTCGCCATTGGCAACGAGTGAGGAAGGCAGGGGGCAATTCCCCCTCAGGGCTAACTCCACCGGCCCCAGTGGTGGAAGTCAACGCTGCTGTTCCAACTGGGAACAGCTTTGAACTACTGAGGAGGGTACGTAAGAATTCTCCAACCGCTATACTAAAAAGATCTCCTCCGCCTGCGGAGATAGTTCCAGAAACGAAGCAAGAACAGCCCCATCAACGGCTGTCCTCAAGAATTTATAAAGTTTGGAGGAGGGTTCAAGACTCCGTGATCGACCCGGATCACTCCCGCCAACGAAAGAAGACAAAGGTGCAAAAAGGAAAAGACCGTCCTATTGAACAGCAAGGGACAACGATTGCCAGGGTACCCACTGCAACGGCCCCTTCAACTTCAACGGCCCACAAAAGAAGAAGGCCGGAGAAAACCCCCGCGTCGGCGACAGATATCAGAGGTGATGAACCCAAACGCCTTAAGTCAGGGGGCATGATAGTTCATACCGTCTACGTGGCATTTGGTAAAGAAGATAGCCGCATATCTACGGGTCATCGACCGCTCACCCGATCAGTGACCAAGGCACAGGAGCAATAGCAAAAGCTCCAAGAAATGATGAATGCTATGGCCACACTTACAGGGACAAAAGAAAACCCTGAAACGTCCTCGGACGAACGTCAGGAGGAAGAAACCGACGCTGAATTCCTTCGTCGGATATTGGAGAAGAAGGACAAAGAGGCTGCTGAACAAGCAGCTAACATACAGCGTATGAGCCTCCTCTTCCAGGACATGATAGGGATGATGATACAACAGGATCCTCCGGCTGAAGAGCCCCGGATCGTCCTTGGAGACGATAGGGGAGAAACATCAAATCCTCCGCCAGCTCTGTCGACGGCTAAAGAGGATACAATCTCCAAAGCTGATTTGGATGAATACATCGCCCAACAAATACGGGTTCATCATGCGACCGAAGCAGCCGGCCAGATCGTAAAAACGAGGCGGCCATATCCAAGTTGGTACGATCAAATCAAGTACCCGCCCGGTTACACAATTCCCAAGTTCCATGTCTACAAGGGGACGGGCAATCCTCACCAGCATGTTGCCCAGTTCAGGGCACTCTGCGGCAACACCGGCGGTGACGACAAGCTGTTGCTTCGCCAGTTTGTTGGAAGTTTATCAGATACGGCGTTCGAGTGGTACTCTGAGCTCCCGAACGACTCTATTAAAACCTTCGCGGAGATGGAGCTGTTGTTTACTCAGCGTTTTGCAAGCGCCAGTGAACGCACCCCGATGACAGCACTGATTAACGCCAGGGTAAAGCCAGGCGAGACGTGGGTTCAGTACGCTATACGATGGAGGAATTTATGGTCGAAGTGCGAGCAACGCATTGAAGAAGCTCCCGCAGTGGGTATGTTTGTGGGAACCCTCGATCCACAAGCAACCATCTCGCAGTTTATGATATTTTTCAAGCCGACTACCTTCCAAGCCTTGATCGACAAACTAGCATAGATGGATCAGATGGGCCATAAACCTCCTCTTCCAAGGCCGGACTCCCGAAATGACAAAGGGAAGGGAAAAGCGATCGTCGTCGCTAATGCTCAACAACAACCGAGCGACTCGAAGCCGGTTGCTCGTCAAAATAATATGCGCCCGTACGTACCCCTTGAGGATAGGATGGGGCGTCCTTATTCTTTTCCCCGCGATAAAACGAGGAGGTTATTCGAGCTGGCGTTGCGCAACAGACTCATAAATCTGCCGGATCCAAAACGTCCGTTGCAACCGAGTGACATCAACGAGCCTAACTACTGTCCTTATCACCGAGTACTAGGCCATCCGATCGAAGATTGCTACGTTTTCAAGAATTGGCTTGAAAACCAGTACCGACAGGGCAAGTTCGCATTATCTGACAAATGGAAGGTGAATCCCCCGCAGCCCCACACCTCTAAGGGGACGAATACGCCGGGGGCAACATGCTCCGTCATTGAAGAAGCTCCTTGGGAGGTCGTATTATCAGCCAAGACAAAGAGAATGCTAAACGATCTTCAAACATGTCCAGCGATCAAGTGGAAGAACCCGTTGGAACCGCAGGTCATTGAGGGGATGTTGAAGCCACGTCCAACTCCAAAGACCGATGGTGGTGGTTCAAGCACTTGCAGTCAGCCGTCAAAATCTTCGAAAAAGAAGAAGAAGAAATCTAAGAAGCCCGTGAAGCCTGGCGACCAGCACACGGACTTACAAAAGCAAATTGACGCTCTGGATGAATACAACCAAAAGGCACGGACTCCTATTACGCTCCAAGAGTTCCTCAATCACGTCTTTCAAGAAGAAGATGAGGGAGAAAGTTCATCGGATGAATCCGAGGAATATGTGGCGAACTGTCATATGATTTCCCATTCGATCACGAACGATGAGGAAACTCCTTGTACCGAAGCGCTGGGGGCAGATCTTGAACCAAAAATTCCGGAACTATCAGTTGAAATGATTGACGCGTTCCTTAACGAAGCTCGATTGAAAAGTAAAGCTGATCGAGAACGCGAGACGGCTATATTTGAAAGGGCCAAGCGCCAGAGACTTGATGGAAGAGCTGAGACGATCCCGCTGGAGCAAAACACCTCCGTTACCGACAAAAGCCAATTCAAGATGACGAAAAAGTTTGCTAAGGCCATATCAATGGGCATGAAGCTACCATCCTCTGAAGGAAACATCACTGGTGAAATGGAAACGCACCCCTCCTATTGCTTATATCATCAGAAGGTTTCGCACCCTACTCAAGAGTGCAAAGCTTTCGATAGATGGTGGCAAGGGTATGTAGCTCATCGACAACACTTTAAACGGGAAAAGCGTAAAACTCGTCGGAAGCGGAGAAATACGACCAAAGAGCTTAAAAGAACTACCGGCGATTGTCGCGTGGTTAACACCAGCGGGTCACAAGTGCCTACATTCGGGAGTGATTCTGATGGAGAGCTAGAACTTGCCCCTCTCTTTAAAGAGTCCGCTTCGAGAAAAGAAGAAGAGCTGAAGGTCTGCGAAAATATCCGGTTGCGGAATTGGACGCTGCCTGAAAAGAACCTCGGACCCTTGAACAGAAAAGATAAAGGGAAAGAAAAGGTCTCTGAAGATATCGTCTTAGATGACCAAGTTCTGGAAGAGCTAAACGCCAACAACCCGCCGAAGAAGAATAAGGTGGATTACAACGTCTTAGCACATCTGAGAAAGCTGCCCTCACAGCTCAGCATTCTCGACGCCCTTTTGCTATCAAAGGAGGCGAGAGATTCGTTGATTAAGGCTCTCCAAGACCCAGAACAATTCCAAGCATGCCTGGCCGAGGAAAAGATGAAGGATGAATTGGAGGAAGTGCACACGGCCGATGTGACTTTTGGCGATGAAGACCTTCTACTTGGGACGTGCGAACACAATCGCCCTCTCTATGTCTCAGGATACTGCCACGATATTAAGATAGGCAAAATCCTGATCGACAATGGATCATCCGTTAATCTCCTCAACGTGCGGGTGTTAAAAGAAATCTGCATGAGCGTCCAGCACCTTGCTCGTGACAAAATCACCATCTCCGGGTTCGACTCCCAGTCGTCAAGAACTCTTGGATCTGTGATACTGACGCTACGCTTCGGGCTACTCGTCACGGACATTAAGTTCCATGTCATAGATGCCAAGACATGCTACAACACTTTGCTCGGCCGACCATGGTTACACGAGTACAACATCATCCCTTCTACACAACATCAGTGTATGAAGTATTTTAAGGATGGTTTTGAGTATACCGTGACGGGAGAACTAAACCCATTCTCTGTCAACGAGGTCCGCAAATATGAAGACGCCAAATATTTCTTACCGGATTTCGAAGATACGGAGAAGTGTCACAAACCGGAGAATAAAACTAACGCTACCATCCCTGTCTTCGGCAGTGATACTGAGGAGGAAGAGGAGATAGTGTATTCGGGTCCGTCCCAACACAACAAGCCAGGACCGTCCGCCCCTACGTTGATCTTTGGTAGCGACTCAAAAGATGAGATCCATGCTGTATTCTCTGCTCGACCTTCCATACGCACGTTCGCTGATGAAGAACAAAGTCTGCAAGTCGCCATGGTGCCACTTAAACACCATAAAGAACTGGATGCACTTAATATTTGCAATGTAGAAGAGCTGCAGAAGTTCTATATCCCTCCCAGGCGAGAGAGCGAGAAAGCAATTCTGTTTTACCGCTCTGAAGAAACCAAGGTGGAAAAAGAAATCTGGCATGGCGCGGATCCCACGCTCGACAGGCTTCAGCCTATCCGTCTTCCCAGATATTATACAGAGGGTTTGAAGAAGCTGCTGAAGCGCCAGGGGATATCCTTCAAGCAGACCATTCGGAAAGCCAAGTTCTATGACAAAGTCTGGAACGTTCCCGGGACTCAACGCAAACTGCCTAATGGGAAAATGGAAACAATTGGGCTTGGATACATCAGGTCAAAGAAACGAGAGTTACTACCCGGCTGCTACGTCGTGTATGACCTTGATGAAGCGACGGATGTTCAATGGGAGGACGCTAATCCTAAGCCAGTGAAAGTTCCAGATGCAAAGGAGCCCAGTCCGTCGTTCGAGGAACAAATGGACAAACTTATAAAGAAAGCTGGTCAAAAAGTCCGAGACGATCATAACCGCGAAATGGTCATCTACAAGAAAGCTAGAACGCAACGCCTTCTCCAACAGGCCGTGAAAGATGAAAAGGCTGCTCCCTGTCAACCTGTTATAAACAAGGCTCGACGCAAAAGCAGAAATAAATCGAAAGGCCAAAAAGGCGCTCAGCAACAACAAAGCAAGGCTAAGAAGCCACGCCAACGGGAGACAAGCGTTATTGATTTATCCCTCATTAAGAAAATGGGTCGAGCGTACTCGTTTCCACGGGATAAGATGAGGAAGATACTTGACCTCGCTCTAAAACATCAAATGCTTACATTGCCGGAGTCTAAAAAACCTGAACAAGCGGGCGAAGTCTCACACCCGGACTATTGTTCTTACCATCGAGTAATAGGGCATTCTCTTAAAGATTGCTTCACCTTCAAGAATTGGGTCGAAGATCAGTATCAGCTTGGCAAGTTCGCTCTATCCAACAACTGGAGGGTAGCACCGCCACAGAAGCACGAGCCCAAGGCCACAAAAGGAGAACCGGTTCCACATTGGGATTGGAAGCGAATTCGCACCTGTCACATGATTACAATATTAAAAGAAGAGCCCGACGACATAGAGGAGCTCCCTTGGTGCTTCGAAAACAGCAGCGACGAGATAATCTCAGAATTCCCACCAGCGCCAAAAGAGCTGGAAGATGGAATCCATACCACTGCAGATAACCTCGAGAAGATTGAGTTGGGGACGACAAACGATCCACGGCCGACATTCGTCAGCGAGCTGCTGTCTGAAGAGAGGGTGGCTGCGTTAAGGGACGTCCTTGTACATCATAAAGATTGCTTCGCATGAAACTATTCCGAGATGCCAGGACTAGATCCAGAAGTTGCTGTACATAGACTGACGATATCCCCGGGTGTCAAGCCAGTTAAACAAGCGCCGAGAAGAATGCGGCTTGAACTCGAGATGAGCATCAACGCTGAAGTCAGAAAGTTGATAGACTCTGTCTTTATCCAGGAGGTTCAATACCCTGAATGGATCGCTAATATCGTCCTAGTGATGAAGAAAAATGGAACGGTGCGCATATGCGTGGACTTTCGGGATCTCAACAAAGCCTGCCCGAAGGATGATTTCCCAGTACCAGTCACCGAACTGATGATAGACAATACGTCCACGCATGAGATTTTCTCCTTCATGGACGGCTCATCAGGATATAATCAAATAAAAATGCATCCTGAAGACCAGAAACATACGGCTTTCCGGACTCCTTTGGGAATATTCTGTTACAAGGTGATGCCCTTCGGTTTAAAGAACGCCGGTGCCACCTACCAAAGGGCCATGACGAAGATCTTCGATGACCTTATACACGAAATCGTCGAATGCTATATCGACGACCTCGTTGTTAAAAGCAAATCATACGAGGAACATCTCGAGCATCTAAAGACTGTGTTTCGACGCCTTCGACAATACAATTTGAAGATGAACCCTCTTAAGTGTGCATTCGGGGTTTCCTCGGGCAAATTCCTGGGGTTCATCGTTCGACACCGAGGTATCGAAATAGATCCGTCCAAAATCAGGGCGATTATGGAAATGCCTTCGCCAAGAACCCTTAAGCAACTGCGATCTCTCCAAGGAAAGCTCGCATACATTCGGCGGTTTATAGCTAATCTTTCAGGAAAGTGCCGTCCTTACAGTCACCTGATGAAAAAGGGAACCCCATTCGTTTGGGATCACAAATGCCAAGGCGCGCTGGACGAGATTAAGCAGTACCTGCAAAACCCTCCAGTGTTGGCTGCCCCGGTTAAGAGGAAACCTCTTATCCTTTATACAACTGCCCTCGAAGGTTCTTTAGGCGCATTATGGGCACAAGAGAATGACCAGGGAAAAGAAAGAGCACTCTACTACTTAAGTCGAGTTCTGCTGGGGGCAGAAAGCAACTACTCCCCCATTGAAAAACACTGCCTGGCATTAATCTTCGCAATAACAAAGCTTAGACATTACACATTAGCACATGAAGTCCGTCTCATTCCAAAGGTGGACCCTCTCAAATATCTAATGTCAAAGGCCATATTGACGGGACGACTCGCTAAATGGGCCCTGCTCTTAATGGAGTTCTCGATAACGTATCAACCTCTCAAGGCAGTGAAAGGCCAGGCCATCGCCGACTTCCTTGCTGAGCACCCGATACCTGCTGATTCTCCTCTGAATTGCAATTTGCCAGACAAACATGCATTTGACGCAATCGACGGTGATAATACCCGATGGGAGCTTTATTTCGACGGAGCATCCTCCGTGAAGAAGCGCAAACAAAGTACCCCTATAATTAAATCAGGGGTAGGACTCATCTTTGTAACTCCACAAGGAGGGATAATGCGCTACGCGTTCTCCCTAACAGAGCCGAGGACAAATAACGAAGCCGAATATGAAGCTCTGATAGCAGGCCTCGAGATCGCCATTGACATGGGAATTGAAAACCTCCTCATATACGGAGATTCTCAACTGGTCGTTAGTCAAGTAAACGGCGACTACTAAACGTGCAAGCCAGAATTGGTAAAGTACGGCGAAAAGGTGCAACAACTGTTGACCCAAATTCCCTCTTATACTTTGGAGAACATACCGCGCGCGGAAAACAGCAAAGCGGACGCATTGGCCAAACTTGCTAAAGAACTGGCTGACGAGAACCTCGATGACGTCAGAATCGTGGTACAAAGCCGTCGAGTGCTTGCCCCAGCAGAAATATCTCCGGAATCATCTGAAGAAAAAGGAGCGAACGAGGAGACAACCCTGCAAGTAAAAGATTGGGAAAATACCGAGGATTGGAGGGAAGTCTTCATAGACTACTTTAAGTCCCACCGATTGCCCGAAGAAGCATCCACGAGACATCAGCTCATAAAACGAGCTCTGTCTTTCGCCTTCGTTAATGATACTCTGTACAAAAGGTCATTTGATTCTCTGTGGCTGAGATGCTTAGGACCTGACGAAGCGAAAAGGATCGTCCAGGAAGTTCACGACGGACTCTGCGGTTCTCACCAAGCAGGCCCAAAGATGAAGTTAAAGATCAAACGGATGGGTTACTATTGGCCCACGATGATCCAGGACTGCCTCGAATATGTGAAGCAATGCCACTCATGCCAAATTCATGGGGACTTCATCCATCAGCATCCGAATCCACTACATCCAACTGTGGCTAGCTGGCCATTCGAAATGTGGGGGACTGATATAGTCGGCCCCATCGAACCAGCATCGTCTAGAGGACATCGTTTCATCCTAGCGACGACTGACTACTTCAAGTGGGCAGAAGCGGTACCGCTAAGGGAAGTAAAGACGGAGAATATCCTTCACTTCTTCAAGACGCACCGTCATATATCGGTTTGGAACTCCCCGACGGATCATCTCCGATAACGGGCCAGCCTACAGAAACCACAAGATCAGTCGCTTCGCGCAACAGTATAATATAGACTGGAGATATTCCTCGGTTTATAATCCGCGAGCTAACGGTCTAGCTGAGGCCTTCAACAAGACCTTGACAAAGATCATAAAGAAAACGGTGTCCCGAAATAAAGAGAGACTGGCACGAAAGACTGCAAGAAGCTCTTTGGGCATATCGAACTACGTTCAAGACGGCCACAAAACACAACGCCGTACGCGTTGGTGTTCGGTACCGAAGCAGTACTCCCCTCGAGATAGAGCTACCCTCTCTACGAATGGCAATCCACTACGAGCTGACGAACGAAGAAAATGCTAACCTTCGGCTTGAGGAGCTTAATGCCCTTGAAGAAACACGGCTCATAGCGCAACAAAATCTGGAAGCTTATAAAGCAAAGATGACGCGCTCATACGAAAGATTGACCCGACCGAGGACATTCGCCAAGGTGAACTCGTGTTAGTGGTCAAAAGGCCTATGATCCCCAATCGCGTCAAGCGAGGAAAATTCGAGCCAAACTATGAAGGCCCGTTACATCATAGATAAAGTTTACCAGGGTGGGGCCTATCTACTCATGGACATGCACGGTGAAAGGCCTTTCAGGCCAATAAACGGTCGCTTCCTAAAGAAATACTACGCTTAATGAGCCACAGCCTAAGTCAATGATAGATGATGACGACTATGTCGCTCGCTATCTTCCTAAGCTCAGGCTTTATAAAAAATAGCCGGCCTACTCCATGACGGACCGAAACGTCCTTAAACTAACGACGGACCGAAACGTCCTTAAACTAACGACGGACCGAAACGTCCTTAAACTAACGACGGACCGAAACGTCCTTTAAACTACTACCGCAGCATCTTTAGGCTGACGAGATAAAAAAAAACATATAAAAATAAAATAAATAAATAAAAAAAACGGTATGTCCATAAGCAAAAAGGGCACGGATGAAAACCCGAAAGGGCTCCGTGAGTAAAAACAGCAGGGCTACCGGCGAGTGTTCGTGAAAACCCGAAAGGGCGCGACCTCATAAAAAAAAAATTATATATATATATATATATATATATATATATAAAAAGAATAAAAAAAAACGGTATGTCCATAAGCAAAATGGGCGCGGATGAAAACCCGAAAGGGCTCCATGAGTAAAAACAGCAGGACTACCGGCGAGTGTTTGTGAAAACCCGAAAGGGCGCAACCTCGTTAAAAGACACTTATAGGGTCCTCTCGACCTTGTAAGGAGAAACCACCCGCGTGAGATCCTTACGACTCACAAGGGAGCAATACACTTAGGGATCCCTACGATTCCTAAGGAGAAAATACACTTGCGAGATCCTCACGACCCGTAAGGAGAACTCTCTTATGGGACCCTCACGGCTCATAAGATTTGAAAGTCTTAAGTTACAGAAACCTAAACCTGTGCTTAAGCAACCCCCACAACTTCTGAGATTGCCCTACAAGTGGTCCAATACTAACCCTTGTATACAATCCACGGGCGCGAATAATCATTTCCCTAACCAAGCCTCATCCGTGGCTGGGGATATGTTCGCATGGTGAACAACCCTTGTAAATCCTCTCGATTTATGAGGAGAAAACCCTCCTGTAGGATCCTTACGACTTACAGAAGAAACGAACACTTAGGAATCCTCACGATTCTTAAGGAAAAAATACACCTACAAGATCCTCACGACTTGTAGGAAGAAATACCTTTGTGAGACCCTTACGGCTCATGAAGTCAAAAGCCTTAGTCGACAGGACCTTAACCCTGGTCGCTAAGCCACCTTTGTTCGACATCGACAGAGGCAAATGATGATTCGCTCCTGGCAATAGCCCAGTTGTAGCGGTGCTGATGCCGAAATCGGTGTCTAATTCCAGGCTTACGGCGAAAAGCCAATAGGCCGCACATGCATATGAAATAGCCGAAATGATGGGGCAACTTGCAATAAAAAGCAGCAAGTAAAAATGTATGCATGCAAAATAGCCGAAATGATTGGGCAACTCCGAATAAAAAGCAGCGAGTGAAAATAAAATAAATAGCCGAAATGATTGGGCACCGCGAAAAATAGCCGAAATGATTGGGCAGTCGCGACCTTCGCGATATAAAAGCTGAAATGATAGAGCATCACGGAGATAAAATAAAAAAATGATGATAAAACTTTGGCCCTACAGTTAAGATCACATCGATCCCTGTATACAATCCAAGGGCGTAAACAAAGAGAGAACCATACTTTCCCAACAGGCTCCGCCAGAAGACGAAGCCAAATCTCGACGGTTCAGTCCAACTCCGAAGAAACCAGTGTCTTCAGCAGATTCCTCGACTCACGGATACAAACACTCCTTGACGAGAGCCTCCTGATCCGCGTCGACTCGCAGAGCCACCAGTGCCTCCGTGGGGAATCCTCGACTCGTTTCAAACCCCAAGAAAACAAATAATCCTTGGCGCTTGGGAAACAAATAATCCCTAGCAAACTCTTTGACTCACGGATACAAACACTCCTTGACGAAAGCCTCCTGATCCGCGTCGACTCGCAGAGCCTCCGTGGGAAATCCTCGACTCGTTTCAAACCCCAAGGAAACAAATAATCCTTGGCGCTTGGGAAACAAATAATCCCTAGCAAATTCCTCGACTCACGGATACAAACACTCCTTGACGAGAGCCTCCTGATCCGCGTCGACTCGCAGAACCGCCAGTGCCTCCGTGGGAAATCTTCGACTCGTTTCAAACCCCAAGGAAACAAATAATCCTTGGCGCTTGGGAAACAAATAATCCCTAGCAAATTCCTCGACTCACGGATACAAACACTCCTTGACGAGAGCCTCCTGATCAGCGTCGACTCGCAGAGCCGCCAGTGCCTCCGTGGGAAATCCTCGACTCGTTTCAAACCCCAAGGAAACAAATAATCCTTGGCGCTTGGGAAACAAATAATACCTAACAAATTCCTTTACTCACGGATACAAACACTCCTTGACGAGAGCCTCCTGATCCGCGTCGACTCGCAGAGCCACCAGTGCCTCCGTGGGAAATCCTCGACTCGTTTCAAACCCCAAGGAAACAAATAATCCTTGGCGCTTGGGAAACAAATAATCCCTAGCAAACTCCTCGACTCACGGATACAAACACTCCTTGACGAGAGCCTCCTGATTCGCGTCGACTCGCAGAGCCACCAGCGCCTCCGTGGGGAATCCTCGACTCGTTTCAAACCCCAAGGAAACAAATAATCCTTGGCGCTTGGGAAACAAATAATCCCTAGCAAACTCCTCGACTCACGGATACAAACACTCCTTGACGAAAGCCTCCTGATACGCGTCGACTCGCAGAGCCACCAGTGCCTCCGTGGGGAATCCTCGACTCGTTTCAAATCCCAAGGAAACAAATAATCCTTGGCGCTTGGGAAACAAATAATCCCTAGCAAATTCCTCGACTCACGGATACAAACACTCCTTGACGAGAGCCTCCTGATTCGCGTCGGCTCGCAGAGAAACCAGTGTCTCCGCGGGAAATTCCCGATTCGTCTCAACTTATAAATGAAGCCTCAGACAGCAGGGACTAAAAAACTTGCTTCCTGAACAATGGGACCCTGCAAGTCAATCCAAAATGGTCTCTTGCATACTATTCACGGGTCTCACTCTCCAAGGTCGAGTTTCGACAAGGAGGGAAACAATCGCTTACAAGTCCTCTCGACTCGTAAGAGGGAAAATTCTTTTATAGGATCCTTATGACTTATAAGAGAAAACCACACTTAGGAATCCTCACGATTCCTAAGGAGAAAAACCCACCTACGAGATCCTCTCAATCTGTAGGGAGAAAAGTCTCTATAAGACCCTCACGGCTCATGGAGTCTAAAAGTCTTAGGCAGCAGATCTGAACCTGCAGCCTAAGCCATCGCTATCTTTTGAAGAAACCAAGATGCTTACTCTATTATCTGTCAACCATGTTAATTAAGATAGCATGCCAATAATAAGAGAAAGAAGAAATCTACAGAAAGAGCATCCGATTTACGTTTGATCAAGCGTTCGAGACACACTCATTCATGCACAAGTAAAAGACTCAGAACGAAAAATAAAGACAAGATGGGATAAAAATTTTCCATTAATATATGAACGAAAAATATTATTACAATGGAATAACTTCAGACCCAGGACATGGATTGAGGAACTCGAAAGCGACCCTATCTATGACTTTCCAAGCCTCGCGGACCATCCTAGTGTGCTTTCTTTCGCGAGCACAAGCGTCAGGGTCCCCCCTGATGTCTTCCACCCTCCGATAAGCGGCGAGTATGACAGACTGTTGAAAGACCTCGTGCAAGAGATCGATGAGACTGTCTCGCCGTCTCTTTGAGATAAAGTTCAACAGGTACACCGAGTGCACCTTATCCTCAGCGGCATCCAGCGCCCTAAGCGGCACACCGGAACAGAACAGGGGAAGCGCTTCCCAGATGGCTCCCACGATAAGCTTAAGAAGGGAGGAACGCCGGGGGAGCAGGGGACCGTTGTATGCATCGAAGCGGCTCATGATTTCAGCACACTCCGCGTTTGTGAACTCTCGATTTTGAGAGCGGTCAAGTCGGCGGATGTCCCCGTAAGAGATGATCTCGTTAAGAGCATACATATGGGCGTCCATTGTTCCTGTAAAAGAAGAGCGACAACAATCAGCAACCCTTAAAAGTTATGTTATATAATTTAAAAGGAGCAAAGCTCCATTAATGAATCAAGAAATTATAAATGAAAATCTTTCAGAGAGCAAAACTCTATTAATGGAACCCTAACAGGGTTATCCTTAATCCTCTTTAGACCCTATTAGAGCAAAGCTCTGCTAAGTGAAACCCTAAATGGGTCTTCTTTAGATCAGGGATCTATTGAGAGCAAGGCTCTGTCAATGAAAATTAATCTAATTTAATTTAATTCAAATTTAAATTTTCACCTAAAAATTTTAAGAGTCTAACTTTTGAAGTTCTTGAAAATAAAGAGCAGGGCTCTGAGTTCTGAAAGTAAAATTTTGGAGATGATGCCGCGACGGTTGGGATTCTGCCACCGTTGCGCTTGCGTTTGGAGGCCACGAAAGCGCAACGGTGGGGGGGCATTTGTTTAACCCAATCAGAGCAAAGCTCTGTTCAAATTCCAAGGCGGAAGATGAAGCAACGCTTCATCTTCCCCCAATCAGAGCAAAGCCTTGCTTTGAAAATTTAAACTTTAATAAATGAAGCAACGCTTCAGATTCCATGCGCTGCGCGCAATGCGCCACGTGTCAGAAGTTGATGCGTCAGCACAGCGCCCGAGGCAGCGCAACCAATCAGAGCAGGGCTCTTTTAAAAACTAAAAGTAAAAAAAACAACTTTCAATTGCGCAAGCGCTGCGCCGCGCGACACGTGTCTGCGCCGGTGCGCAAACGCTGCGCCGCGCGACACGTGTCTACCCAGCTGCGCAAGCGCAGCTGCGCAAGCGCTGCACCGCGCGACACGTGTATGCGCAGCTGCGCAAGCGCTGCGCTGCGCGACACGTGTCACGCGCTAAGGGAGTTGCGCAAAACAGAATAAATCTTTTCTGTTCTTGTTAAAACAAGAAGATTTTCTTCTGTAAAACAGAGACCTTTGGATCAAAGATCCAACGGTGGGGAAAATTCCCCAAATCACTCAGAAAAAGATCTCTGTAACAAATTTAACTAATTTATGAGCACTATAAAAAGGACCCCAGACCTCATTTCAAGGGCATCAACATCTTTCTAAAAAAAAAAGAAAGAAGAGAACTCTTGAGAACTCCTCAAGAACAACAAAAGATAAAAACCTTTGAAAGAAGAGAAAATTCTCTTATGAACAGATCAGTGATCTAAAAACAAGATCATTGATCTTTAAACGTAACTAAATAAAATGAATAAATAAAATAAAAAAAGTGCTTTGCACTTTATCATGAACCTTTGGTTCTTTAAGATAAGAAAAAAACTTATCTTTTCCTTTGATCTAAATTAGATCAAGAAATCCAACAGTGCTTTGCACTTTTGTTCTTGAATCTAAAAGATTCTTAGTGCTTTGCACTTCCAAACTGCGCTGTTGCGCTCTTGAGAAAGCGCCACGTGTCAGCTACAGAACAACTTGCGCTACGCGCTCTTGAAATAGAGCTTTGCTCTCTGGAATTGGCGCAACTCACCAGAGCGCGCCACGTGTCAGCAGCGCAACAGCGCAGCGCACTAGCGCAGCGCACTGCGCCGTTGCGCTTGCGCTCACCAGAGCATGACACGTGTCCTCACCACAAGCGCTTGCGCTCAGTAATTGGCGCAAAGCGCATGAAAAATGCAATGCATTTCTTTTCCTGAAGGGCCAGGCTCAGTTAAAAGACCAAGCAGGCCTAATTAAAGTGATGCTCTGCATCATTTATAAATGGGCAGAGCCCAAACGAAATAATAAAAATGCTACGCATTTTAAAAGGGGCAGAGCCCAAACAAAACAGATGCCTTGCATCATTCATAAATGAGCAGAGCCCAGAATAAATTGATGCTCTGCATCTTTATGGGCAGAGCCCAAACAAAAAAAAATGGAAGAAATGCAATGCATTATTTAATGAAAGTGTTGAACATTTTCAACTGGACTTAGCCCAATTTTGGCCGTAAGTTCTCAAATTAAATTGACTGAGCATAGCTCTCTCTTAAATCAATTTATATCCGGTTCGAGGGTACATCTCCGAATTTCTCTGACACGCGTCGTTGTAATCATTCAACGTCGTCAGAGAGGTGACGGGTCCCAACGACCACACATCAATATGGACTGCGGGGTCCTTAAACTCGTGGACCGAAACGTCCTTAAACTAATATTGGACCGAAACGTCCTTAAACTAATATTCGTCCCAAAATGGGAATGTCGGACCGAAACGTCTCTAAACTAATAACGGACCGAAACGTTCCTAAACTAATATCGGACTGAAACGTCCCTAAACTAATATCGGACCGAAACGTCCCTAAACTAATATCGGACCGAGACGTCCCTAAACTACCTATGGACCACTATGTCCCTAAAATGGAACAATAGAGCCTCCAAATGCTCTTTTGCCGGATCTAAACGATCCCGTTTAAGTTGATCTTAGCCCCCAAACACGGCTAACGTATCCTTAAACATTCAAACGGACCATAAAACTCCAAATCAATCTGGGTTGCAGGGTACATCTCTGAACTCTTCTAACATCTGCCGTTGTAATCCTTCAACGACGTTAGAGAGGTGACGAATCCCGATGTCCAGATATTAAATCGATCATCACGTCAAGTTGATCTTAGTCCAAAACAGGACTAACGTATCCTTGACGAACGTTTAAGTTGATCTTAGCCGCAACGCGACTAATGCGTCCTTAAACTAAAAACACCAAACCCAAATCTAAGTAAATACGGATTTGGATTAATCCACGTCCTACGGGCGACGGCATTACTCAGTCTCCGTATACAATCCACGGGCAACCACAAACAAAACAAACACACACGACACGAAGTGAAATTCTGGAGAAGGAGAAAGTTGTTACCGCGACGCGGTAGCGTAATTAACTGCAGGGGCTTGCGCCTGCAGGGAAGAGCGTCCCCATAATCAAAAACCCCTCAAGCGAGGGGGAATCTGACGAAGTCTGCTACATCGGCCGCATCTGTCTAAACCTCCGATATACGGTGCCATAAATCAACTTGGCGTCTTCGGAGAGGTGGACGGATAAAACCAAATAGCATCTGCCCCGAATCTCAGCGTCAGGACATCGCGGTCCTGTGCGCCGCCTTTCGGAGGGGAACAGCCCTCTGTAAATTTTCAGATCTGCGATTCTTCGCTGTTCCTGCAAGATTCAAAAGAGGAACCCTTCAAACAGATAAAAATAATGAATTTTTTTTGTACTTTTTATATTTTCAGATTTTTAAGATTTATATCAACCCGAAATTACACAAAAGAATTTTTACGCCATCCCCGGCAACGTAGCCATTTGATTGGTGCAAAAATATATGTTAACCGTAATCAGAAACGGCGTCGCATGAAGCTAGCCGGTGAATACGGGTCGATCCACAGGGATGTGTAATTTTCTTACGTGTTTTTACTAGTTGATTCCAAAGGTTGTTTGGATTGATTTATTAAATCTAAAAGAAACCAGATCTATCTATAAACTAAATTAATCTAGATCTAAGTCTTGCTAGGGTTAGGCTTAGGGGAAGTTGGGAGATTAAAGGTTTTCTTACCGCTTTCAATGCCTTATTTTAGATCTATTAGATGTTATGGTAATTATCAATAAAGTGGATTAGAATCTTTTGGGAAGATATTTCTTCCTCTAGGTTCTTGTCCTTCCTTTATCGATCCTTACCCTAACCTCCATGGAAAACACGCGCAACCGGTCCTTTATACTACGGTGTCACCGTTACCTCGAGGGATAAGGTGCCGTAGGGAGCGGTGTGTGTGTGTGTGCATGGAGTTCTAATTCTTAGTTATGAAGGGGCATGAAAGGGGTGAGAGATCTCATCTCTCAAACCTTTCCCTAAGGCTAACCCTAACAAGCGAGGAGATTACTCGCTCATTAGGGGATTAAAAGACATTCTAAATTAAAAGAGAATTAAAGCAAAGAAATAAAAGTAACTTACTAATTTTTATTAATGGCTCTCTCCAAACAATAATGCAGTACAGATCTGAATTTGTGAAATGAAAAGAGGCATAGGGTTTACAATCTTGTGATTACAATTTATAAGTAAACAGGGAAAACTAGGGTTACAGATTCTCGCGCACGTAATTTTACAGATATGCCCACGGAAAATCCCAACCCTCGCACCGACGCACCGACACCAGAAAAATACACCGACACGGGCACTTAATGGCCGCGGAATTGCAGCAAATGTAGGCCTTGGGCCGCGGTTCCGAGGCCCTTTGGTGAGCTCAGCTCACCAAATTTCTTGAGCTGCATTCTGGGTATTTGGGCTTCTTTATTCTTTACTACTTTTCTCTGTTTGGCTTCTTATTCTTCCCCAGATCTTCAGTGAAAATTTGTATTGGTCTTTTAACCGTTTCACTTTGACATGTTTGGACCTTGCGTTGCCTTGTACCTATGTGAACTGTTATTAGTTTAGGCTTGACTAGGATCCGTCTACTTGTTGGTCAAAAATCCCTTTTTTGTGTCTTCTTCTGTCTCTTTCACTGTCTTCGTTCCAAGAGCCTATATCCTGTAACATGCAGCAGACATGCGTCAAAAGCACATGTTTATTTATAAAACGAATAAGAATCGGGGAATATAAACTGCAATATTATGATATGAACAGTTATGTCTCGATATGAGTTAGTATATGATACAAACTCACCCATAGTTGATTCTCTCACCTCATTAGTTCATTCTCATCTCATGACTTCATCATCTTCTTCTTCAAAGCTCAAGAACTCTCTAGGTTTTGTTCAAGTGAGAAAATATTGTGAGAAAAATAAAACTAAAGTGAGTCCACTTCCTACTTCATCATCCTCTACTAGATTAGCACTTTAGTATAGGGTGTTCGCTTCACTAATCTCTCATTAGTGAAGTAGTAGCTTGAGTTAGTGTCTCCTCGACGTAGATCATCTTCGGCCTCGAAGACTTCAAGCAAGTTCGTCCTTTCACCTTGAGAAGCCATGCAAGAGTCCGGGAGTTCCACGATCGCAGCGAATGGATCACTACAAGGAGCTGTTGAAGTGAAGGACCGGTCTACAAAGGTTGTATCCTGTTATCCCTTAGATGTAAAGTAGT
Source organism: Agapanthus africanus (assembly GCA_030015575.1). NCBI lineage: Eukaryota > Viridiplantae > Streptophyta > Magnoliopsida > Asparagales > Amaryllidaceae > Agapanthus > Agapanthus africanus. Next base: position 24,323,886 of record JASDDO010000016.1, read on the forward strand.
TTACATTTCGTTTCGTATGATTCTCTAGTTAACGATTCTAGTTTAGGGTTTTTTAAAACGGAAACTTTTTGAAAATGGCATGGATAATACCTCCCGAAACTTTGCTGTCATTCATAGGAACCCTACAGTGGTATCAGAGCCTACCTAGAGAATTAGATGGATTGTTAGATTACGAAACCGAAACGAACTCCGAAACTTGAAACACCAAATACGAGTTTATGTCGATTTTTAAATGACCCTGAAATTTTTTTTAAACAAGTACAGAATGTTGTATGTGATATAACATCAACATTGGAGAAATTTGAAGCATTTCTGAGAAATTTTGGCCGGCCACCCCCCATCTCGGCCAAAATCTGAGCTCACTGCCTGAAATTTTTTGGTGTTCCAGAGACTGGGTTTTGGTGTTTCAGGTGTTGTTTGTTTTTGCTAAATTTGCATGAGGTGTTAGTTTATTATAAAGGCAGCTCGGAGTGTTTCGTAGTCGTAATTCTAACTAGTATTCGGGTTATTTAGATAGTGTTAAAAAGTTTGAACGGATATCAAATACACATTTTAACCCTTACCGGAAATTTTCCAAGTGTTGGATTTTTCCTTAGTCTAAAACTTTCAGAAAATCATGCAAGCGACACTGTGGACCCTCTAGAAGAACGAAACCTTAACTCGTTTATATGACCGTCAGAACCGCCACTAAACCCTAGGGTTTGTGGTAGTTCAGCGGTACCACATGTGAGGCATTGGTTGGCCCTTCTACGGCTGGTTTATAGGAGTTATGGCATGTTCTGGGACCTTTTGAACTACGCTCAAGTGTTGAGCTTTTTGGATAATTTTGGGTGTTTGTTGATTCGATCGGAATGTTTGACATCGTCTAGCAATTTCTGGAATGTGATACAATATGTGGAATCCGTATTGTTAGGCATGAAATCCGAAGTATGTGATATTTTGGGTCTATGATGTATAAGGTTATTATGTATTCCAAATGTTGTACTTTGATATTTTCTTTTCTGCGATCGTAAGTGTAATATGTGGTGTATCGCCGGTTTCATTGCTATATGTCAACGACAATTGGGATACGCATATTTACTTACGTCGATGACATGTGATGTTATGTGTTGCTGTGATATGTTATATTGGATCGTCGCGTTTTGAATAGCCGAGGGTTTTATGTGAGATGAGAGTTTTTATTTTCATTCATGTAATATTCTATGTATGTAATATTCTTTTATTGGGGCACTTCCGGGTTGAGGATGGTGTCACCATTGTTGTATATTATTTACTTTTCCGCATTAGGATAGACCCAAGGAGTGGAGCACAAGTAACCTGGTTCTAGAGTCCAGTGGGAGACCAACTCGAGGAGTCGAGTCCAGGTCTTCTAACTTTAGAATTGGTAGGGTTGCTTGCCGCTCTCGTAGGGGTCTAAGAATGTGGGTTTGGCTATTCATCGTGACCGTGGAATCCGTGTTTTATACATGCTCAAAATAAAACACGGACCTCCTAGTATATCCAATATTTCATATGTTTCTTCTGCTGCTCTATGATGTGATCACTGTGGATTCTGAGACGAATGGATAAATGTTCATATCAGAATTTTGCATTATTATATCGTCCATTCTTAATCATATTGCAAATAAATAGGTGCTTTTGATCCATGTCTGCTAAATAGTTGCAGGTTACAGGTTCTCAGAACAATACAGTGAAAATGGTGAAAAGATGCTACAAATGTGAGACTACGACCAACAAATAGATGAATCTGCAAGATGCCGCCTACCGGTTTGACAAACAAACGAAGATCAACAAACAGTTCAATACAGAAAGTACAAGGGCATCACAAGATTCAAGACTTCAACGCGAAGCTAACGGCAAAAGTGCACAAATTCTGCACTGTTGGAAATCTGGAAGAAACTAGAAAAGATTCTGAAGAACCAAGTGAAGAAAACAGAAGGAAAAAGCAACATGAGGCAGCCCTGAGAAAATAAACTCAAGACCCCACCATATGGCCACGGATCCGCGGCCAAATATGGCATTCCGCCGCGGATCCGCGGCCGTGCTGTGCACGTGTCGGTGCATGTGTCGGTGCTTTGACCCGGCTTTCTTAGGGTAGTTGATTGATATGTATTCTCGATGTGTCGTGTTTTAGAAATCATGTTCACAATCAAAGAAATTTGTAAACCGCAATCAATAACGGTGTCGATTGTAGTGCGTTAGTGAATACGGATCGTCCTCAGGGAAAATGTGATCCGTTCGAATTTGATTTAGATGAATTGAAAATTAAAGAAAAGAGAAAAAAGACAATTCAATTCAAGATTATAAAGTGAATTTCAAGAATTATCTAGATCTAATATCAAAGAATGCTAAAAATCAAGAATCAAGAATCGTCCAATTTGAATTAGTAATCAAGATTTGTAGTGAGGCTCGTAGGAATCGATCGAATCTATAGACGTGATAAAAATTAGTGATTACGTTTTCTTATCCATTAATGATTTGATGCTAGATCGATGACGATCAATCGAGCTTTAAGGATCTCTTGAAGGAACTAGGGTTTCTTCATCTCATCCTTTGTCCTTTCGATGAATCTCATTCAAAAGCTAGCCTCTAGTAGATTGAATTACCGATCATTGAACTCTAGTTACGAGCGAAAACATTCAAGAAAGCATTTCGCTCGAAACTAGATTGTCGATGATTCAATTTACAAGAGTTTACAAAACTTATAGGAATTAAGAATCGTTTCAAGATTTGTAACGTCATCATCTATTAATTTTCTCGACTCCTCCACGAGCGGAGTTTTTACTCAAGCATCATAACAAGAAACACAATCAAGAATTGAGATCTCATCACAAATGCAAGAATGTAAAGAAAGCAAGATTAAAGATCTTCACCTTTTATTATTCAACAATTCGTTACACTTCGCTCAAAGACTACAAGAAATTGAGGAGAGAACTAGATCGTCGAATTTAGCGTCACATCGTTTTTGTGAGTCGCGGATCGTCTTGAACCACTTGCTCGGATGAAGATCGGCTTCGCTCCAAAAAGGATTGTTGATTTCTCGCTTGATTTGGTACTCGGTGATCTTGATTTTGGGCTTTGGATTTGGATTAGGGTTACAAGTTGTGTCACTCAACTTGTGTTGGGAATTGATGGAAGGATCAACAACCTTAGAATAGAAGCTTTAGGGTCCTTTTTATAGCCTCTCCTTTAGCTTCCTCTAGAATCTTGATTAGGATTAGCTTCCTTTAGAAGCTAGGTTTAGTTTAGCTTCTCTTGTAAGCTTGGTAGTTAGGTAGAAGATTCTAGAGTTAGTTAGGGCTAGTTTCCTTCATAAGCTTGGAGGTTAGGGAGAAGCTTCTAGGTTTAGGTAGTTAGCTTCCTTTAAAAGCTTGAAGTGTTTAGCTTGAACAATAAGCTTTGCTGTTTGGACAGAAGCTTCTGGAGTTCTCAAGAAATTGCAGTGGCTTGAAGAGGTGTGGGCCCTGAAATAAGAATTATAAAGCGAAGCGTTGCTGACGTCACCCTTATGTGGCCGCGGATCCGCCGCGGGAAGGGCGCTATGGCCGCGAATCCGCGACCCTTTGACGGCTTCACTGCATGAGTTTTCCAGTGATGCTTAGTGCTGACTGTATGTGTATTTTCTGATGTGTGGAATCTTATAATTCTCTCTAGTTCACTGCCAGATCACAAGTCTTGGACTTGGCGTATTTTTATCAGCACTTTTAACCGTTTCGGCTCTTTTCCTGGAATTTCCTACACAGATTCTCGAGACAAGTGTTGCGCTACACAAAGAATATGCATGCAATCATAAACACTCAATTTCCCTCAAAAATGCCGGTTATAATATGTAACACAAGTTATTTGGTATTTTACAGCTGTTTTGCTAATATGTATTATATTCATACCGAACACCTTTAGATGAATGCAAATGATAGGGAAATTGTCGTGTTAGAAATGCAATATTTTCGACCGATCAAATTCTCCCAAACTTATTTTTGGTCGTCTCGAGCAAATTGTTTTATTAAAAAGAGAAGGAGAAAATATAAGAGAAAGAAAAACTAACTACCACACTTTCGTAGGCAACACGATTGCACTGAGCACGTGCAACAAGCCTTTAAACCTCTAGGTGTCCCTAGTAGGAGGAGTGTTGTCTCCTGAGGGTTTTCAGCGGATTGCACCCATAAAATCCAATAATAAAAGGAAGACCGTGAAATTTACATATAAAAATAAGAATTGTAAAAGAAAGACTTTGAAAATTAAAGTTTCCAACTACACTAGCTTTTCAGTTGTCATGAGCCCTATCTTAATAGTCATGAAAAGATGTTAGAAATCACATCATCCCTCAATAAAATATCGTCTTTATTCTTCATTCCTATCTTTCTTCCAAACATCGATCATATAACCCTACGTGTGTGTAAAGAACATCCCTACACTCGGAGAATTCAATTCAAGCTATCATACTCTTGTCCATGTACCTCAATACTTTTTAATTTGATGAATATTTAGATGAAGTTGCTCACACATTTTTCATGCGACCGTTAATACTTCTTGAGGTACTAACCGACCGATTACTCATGTGCTTGCTTAATTAGGTGTTTTTCCTCGTCTTGCACCACCTTAAGGCTTAGCAGTGACTCCCAGACTAGTTGGTCTAAGGCACTAGGTGATGAAGCACTCTCGCTATATTTTTTTATTGCTGCCTTGGCAATAACAAAACTAGTGTTCATTTTTTTCTTCTTCTTAACACCATTTTATATTTTATTCATTTTTTATTTCCTTCATACTTTGTCTTTTAGACAAGAGCATTTCAAGGTATCCTCTACTATCCCGAGCTTCAAGACGTGTGTAAGTGCGTATAGCAGGGTATCAACATTCAAGTGTTTGGCTTCCAGAATAGGAACTATTTTTCAGACTTATTTTTATCCTCAGATTAGTGATTTCCTTCATCTTACTAACCCTTGGGACAACGGCTCATAACTACTTATTACTAGTTCGTTTAAGAAAACTTCTAATTTTCTAGGTTTTCTTAAATTCTTCCAATCTTTTGGATATAACTTTTCACTATCTAATCTTTTATTATCTTATTTATGTACAAAATTAAATATTAAATATTTTTATATCTTTTGAAATTTTTTAAATTTTTATAGGTTTTCAAATGTTTTGTGCTTATGCAAAATGATATGCAAATGATGCGTAAATAAGTACAAACCTTCCCCAAACTTGTTTTCAACAGTGTCCTCACTGTTGTCATCTGCTAAATCACATAAACCTGTAAGCTTGGGAGGAAATTTATTAATGGGGGCAATAAATATGATCGTGAAAATCTTCCCCCAAACTTATTTTTTTCACTCACCTCCATTCAAAAGATGATACAGTAATTTACAGGACATGGAGGTGAGACGGAGGAATTTTAATCAAGATAAAATGGCTCCTGTAAAAACAGGAGCTCCTCCGTGGGGTCGGTGGAAAAATACGGCTTTAATCTATGTCCATTAACTTTGAAAAATGTACCGTTTTTAACATTTTCTACCTCAACTGCCCCGTGCGGGTATACAGACCGCACAATAAAAGGTCCTTTCCACCGAGATCGTAGCTTACCCGCGTGAAGGTGTAGTCGTGAATCATAAAGAAGGACTTGTTGACCGGTGTAAATGTTTTCCTCAAAATGTTTTTATCGTGAAATACCTTAGTCCGGTTCTTTACAATTACAGCGTTATCATAAGCTTCATCGCGGAGTTCACTTAGCTCGTTTAATTGCAGCTTCCGAAAGTTGCAGGCTTGATTTAAGTCAAAGTTGATTTCTCTAATGACCCACATTGCTTTGTGCTCAATCTCGACCGGCAAGTGACAAGCCTTACCAAACACTAGTCTATAGGGAGACATACCTAGATCGGTTTTATATGCAGTTCGGAATGCCCAAAGAGCATCCGTCAATTTGGTCGACCAATATTTTCTATTTTTCGAAACAGTTTTCTCCAGAATTTGTTTGATTTGTCTATTGGAAATCTCAGCCTGCCCGCTCGTTTGGAGATGATAGGGTGTGGAAAGTTTGTGGTTGATTGCGTATTTCCGCATCAAAGTCTCGAAAGATTTGTTGCAGAAATGTGTCCCGTTATTGCTAATGATAGCGCATGGGTGTCCAAATCGTGAAAAGATGTTTTGTTTTAAGAACTTAATGACAACCTTTTTGTCATTAGTGCGACAAGGAATAACTTCAACCCACTTTGAGATGTAATCAATAGCAAGCAGTATGTACAGATTCCCAAAGGAGTTGGGAAAAGGACCCATAAAGTCAATGCCCCAAACGTCAAAAATTTCAACCACTAAGATGGGTTGCTGTGGCATCTTATTTCTCCGGGAAATCCTACCCGTGTGTTAACACTGTGTACAGGTTTTGCAATGATCAAATGCGTCTTTGAACAAGGTCGGCCAATAAAAACCGCATTGCAAAACCTTCTCCGCCGTCTTTCTAGGACCGAAGTGACCCCCACATGCCTGATGATGACAAAAAGATAGAACACTCTTGAATTCCTCATTCGGGACACACCAGCGAATGATCTGGTCAGGACAATACTTGAACAGATAGGGTTCATCCCAGTAAAAGTGTTTTACTTGGGATAGAAAACGATGTTTGTCCTGTTTTGACCATTCACTGGAGATAAGTCATGTGGCAAGATAGTTCACAATATCCCTGAACCATGGTTCATCAGATACATTCAAGAGTTGTTCGTCTGGAAACGAATCATTGATCGGCAGGGTCACTGGTGAAGAAGAGATGCGCGAAAGATGGTCGGCTACAACGTTTTCACATCATTTCTTATCTTTAATAACAAGATCAAATTCTTGTAATAAAAGGATCCAACGTATTAGCCTACCTTTAACATCTTTCTTCGCCAAAAGATGTTTTAAAGCGGAGTGGTCAGTGTACACAACAATTGGTGAGCCAATCAAGTAAGGCCTGAATTTTTCTAATGCAAATACAACCGCCAAAAGTTCTTTTTCGGTAGTTGTATAATTTACTTGAGCATTGTTCAGGGTCTTACTTGCGTAATAGATCACGTATGGCATCTTTTCAATGTGCTGTCCTAAGACTGCACCAACTGCAAAATCTGATGCATCACACCTAAGCTCAAAAGGGTGGTTCCAATCTGGAGAAGATAGAACGGGGGCTGTAGTGAGAGAGTGTTTGAGTGAGTCGAATGCTGCCTCACAATCCGAGTCAAAATGAAAGGTCGTATCCTTGGCCAAGAGAAGAGTTAAAGGTCTAGCAATTTTGCAAAAATCCTTAATGAATCTCCTGTAAAAGCCTGGATGGCCAAGAAAAGATCGGATATCCTTGACGCTTTTGGGATGAGGAAGGTTTTGAATGACGTCAATTTTAGCTTTGTCAACCTCAATACCTTTTCGTGAAATAACATGTCCAAGCACGATTCCCTCTTGGACCATGAAATGGCATTTTTCCCAATTCAAGGTTAAGTTCTTCTCTTTACAACGAGTAAGAACTGCGTCAAGATTCGAAAGGCAGTCAGAAAAAGAATCTCCGAAAATCGAGAAATCGTCCATAAAAATCTCCAAAAAGTTCTCGACCATGTCCGAGAATATCCCCATCATACACCGCTGAAATGTAGCGGGAGCATTGCACAACCCAAAGGACATGCGTCTATAAGCAAAGGTACCAAAAGGACAAGTAAATGTGGTTTTATCTTGATCCTTTTTGGCAATAGGGACCTGATTATAGCCAGAGTATCCGTCCATAAAGCAGTAATACTCACGTCCAGCTAAGCGTTCTAGCATCTGGTCAATGAAGGGTAGAGGAAAGTGGTCTTTACTCGTTGCGGCATTGAGTTTCCTGTAATCAATACATACACGCCACCCAGTTTGAGCACATGTCTTGATTAACTCATTAGCCTCATTGGTAATGACCGTGATGCCAGATTTCTTAGGGATGACATGAATTGGACTTACCCATTGGCTATCGGAGATTGGGTAAATGATACCATTGTCAAGGCATTTGACGATTTCTTTCTTCACCGCATCCTTCATGACGGGGTTCAACCGTCTCTGTGGTTCTCGGGTTGGTTTGGCTTCATCCATCAAATGTATATGATGTTCAACAATCAAGGGACTAATCCCTTTGATGTCAGCCATGGTTCAACCAAACGCCTGCTTATTAGATCTCAGTACCGTCAAAAGTGCCTTCTCTTGCTCTGATGCTAGAGAAGCGGATATGATAACCGGTAAATACTCATTCTCACCTAAATATGCATATTTAAGATAAGAAGGTAAAAGTTTGAGATCTAATGCCGGCGGAGAAATAATAGAAGGTTGGATCATTGAATGATTTTCGGAGTCACAAAGAAGCCCATAGCCTGCATAAGATACATACTCGGATGGTGATGAGTCAAGAATGTCGGACTCAAGCGTGGAAAATGTGTCCTCACTAAGATGTGCAAGATCAAACATTGATGTGGTAGTGTCGTCGAGATCTTCAAAGCAAAGTTCATCAACTTTGCAACTTTCAGGAGCAATCTCGTGGACAGAACAAACATCAAGTATATGAGCAGAGAGTTCAGATGGCCGACTTACAATTTTGTAGATGTTCAGTTAAGTTGTCATTTTTCCAAAAGATAGGTTCATTGAACCGTTTCTACAGTTAATGACAGCATTGGAAGTGGCAAGGAATGGTCGACCCAAAATCACCGGAATTTGATTCCGTGGGTTTGCTACAGGTTGTGTATCTAGAACAATGAAGTCCACAGGGAATACAAATTCCCCGACTTTTATTAACACATCCTCCAGTTCACCCCTAGGTTTGGTGATTGTACGGTCTGCCATTTGGAGAGTGCAGTGAGCTGGTTTCAACTCTCCAATCCCTAATTGCTCGTATACAGAATATGAAAGCAGGTTAACACTTGCGCCAAGGTCAAGAAGAGCACGGCTGATGTTTTTACCCCTAATAGAAATCGAGATTGTAGGACATCCTGAGTCCTTACATTTCTTTGGTAGCTGTGGGGTAAAAGCAGTGCTAACATTATTAGTCATGAAGACCTTTTTGGGCACTTGAGTCTTCCTCTTCCTAGTGCACAAGTCTTTAAGAATTTTTGCATAAGCGGGGACTTGTTGAATAGAATCTAGGAGAGGGATGTTGATGTTAACCTGTTTGAACATTTCTATAATATTCTCCATATGTGGACTCGATTTGTTACCCCTTAACCGATTCGGATAAGGTGCTTTAGCAATAAGAGCTGGGTTCATCATAGGAGAAGGTGGTGTGTGTGGAAGTGATCCGAGAATAGGAGTGGGGATCGTCTTTGGTGGACTAGAAGAGGGTTGCTGAGGTAACGAGCCTTGTGGGAAACGAAGAATAGGCTCGCAAGAAGACGGTGGGGTAGAAGAACAAGGATCAGAAGTAGAAGTGTGTGTGTAAGGAAATGTCTCAGCCGGGGTATTATTGATAGATTTTTCAGCATCATCAATCTCTTCCCCAACATGATTGTTCAACACTCTTCCTGATCTCAACGTTGTGATGGCATTTACATTGTAATGCCCAGGATTCGGTAAGGGTTGAGACGGAAGTTTCCTTTTCTCTCTCGCACTCATTTCGGCTTTAGTCGTGCAATTTCTGCTTCCATCGATTTTATACTCTCAACTTGGGAAGCTGAGTTTTTCTTTATATCATGGACAGAAGACTTAACCTCAGCCGACACTTCCATGAAATTTGACAAAAGTGATTTCATGGTTTGTGTGAATGCAGAGAATTCATCAGAACAGGTCAACTGCAAAAGATTAGAAGGTGCAGGAGTGTTGACCTGGTTTTGAAAATTTTGTGACTGGTAGGGGTGCTGAGTGAGTTGAAGTGGTTGTTGTTGTGGTGGAAGAGCCCTTTGGAAATTGTTTTGGTTTGGAACCGTGTTTTGATTTTGTTGTTGGTTCCAAGCAAAGTTAGGGTGGTTCCTCCAACCTTGATTATATGTGAAAGAATACGGGTCGTTTCTAGGTCTTTGAAAAGCAGCATTGGTATGCTCGTGGCCTGGAAACGGAGAATTCAGTGGACATTCTTCCGTGAGGTGAGAAGGATCAGAATAGCATCCATATACAGTTTTGGAAAGTGACATCTGATTTAGGGAGGCTGCTAAAAATTTTTGTTCCATAGCTTCTAGCTTCTTTTGCATTGCTGCCATCTCAGCTCTAACACCTATGGAAACATCAATTTGGTGAACGCCACCCCTAGACGATGACTGGTTTACACTCTCCCACTGTAAGGATCTTTCAGCGAAATCTTCTAAGAATTTCCATGCTTCGCCATCGTCTTTGGTCATAAAAGTGCCTTGACACACGGCTTCAAGGTTCTGTTTAGTGGTAGGATTAATGCCCTCATATATGATTCTGCACAGATCCCATCTAGGGATTCCGTGATGTGGACATTGAACCAACAGATCCTTTAAGCGTTCAAAACACTTCGAGAATGGTTCATTCGAAAGCTGGGTGAATTGATTTATTTCGCTACAGACTCGAGCTGTTTTATGATTCGAGTAGAATTTCTTAAGGAATGCTGCGACGAATTCTTCCCAGTTTGAAATGGAATGTGTGGTTGTGTTATACAGCCACTTCTCGGCTATATCGCACAAAGTAAATGGGAGAAGACGAAAACGCATAGCATCCACAGAAAGCTGTGAAGTACCCATCATTGCGCATACATTTTCAAATTTGGTAATAAAGGCATATGCGTCTTCAGACTTGAGACCGTGATATTTTGGTAGAAAATTGATGTATTGGGGTTTTATTTCAAAATTATCCCCGTTGGCTGGTGGAATGGAAAGACAGGTCGAAAGAGGACCTCGCATAGGATAGTATCTCTCTTGGAGAGAGATGCGGGGTGGATTCTGCGCACCTGCGGACGGCGGCAGAGTAGTGGTAAAGAAGTTCGATGGAGAACCGTCCATCGAAGTGGGTGTGGTGGTGGGTAAAGAAGAAGTAGACGTAGAAATACCGACTTCGGAGTCGATCGGGGGAACTAGGACAAGACGGGCACTAGAATCCCGTGTCCAGCCGAGCATGCACTAAAGGGTTTAGCACAAGTGGCAGCGTTAAGATAATTAAGGAAAATGATAAGTTGGTGTTTGTTTTGAAAAATATACGGATTTTTGAAAAAAATGCAAATCACAACAAATGCACACACAACCCTAAGTCTAATGGTCACCTAGGTCAAGTCTCTAGACCGCTCCTAACTGCCAGAAGACAAATCGCAGGATCAATCCTCTACTATCTCTTTGTCCCTCCTGTGGCCAGGTAAGTGCCAGGTAAGTGGGAGGTTCTCCACTATGTAAGTAGTGGGCCTAATTAAGTAACCACTTGCCTTAGACACACTTGCCTTAGACACCACAAAAGAAACGCGGATAAGCAATAGATTACCCACGACCTTCTCCTGTCCTAAGTGAGCGCGACGATCCTTAGAGTCATGTCTAGATATTTTTTAGTTAATGAAGGTAATGCGGATGCAGTTTTGTGATTTTCGGGGCTTAGGAAGGGTAATGAACTCCCCACCTAATCTGAATTTGGTCTTTGCCCCTTAATTTCCATATTAAAAATGCAAACAACCAAGATCAAACACGCACAATTTTTTTATTTTTTGCGGCGCTGCGAAATTTTGCAAAGAAACCTGCAGAAATTGTTAATGGAGCAGATTGAGAAAGAGATAAGAAAGTCAGAGAGTCACCGAGCAATTTTTGTGCACTGTAGCCTTCAGCGCGCTGCGGAACCGCCGCGCTAAGCTTCTTATGCCGCGGAAACACGGTCCAATGAGGGAATTCCTGCACAAAAATTCTTGCAGAAGCTCTAGTTCACTCCCTGAGCTCTCTGGAATATTCCAATAAATTTTTCTCTCGCTCCACTGATTCTAGATTTCCTTGCAACAAATCACAACGAATCGTTTAGTGTTTGCGCGAATTTTGATCTAAAAATTCTGATGGAATAAATTTTTCAACTCAAATTTCAAAAACGAACAAATTAGCACAATTATCCCCGGCAACGGCGCCATTTGATTAATATGTATTCTCGATGTGTCGTGTTTTAGAAATGATGTTTCACAATCAAAGAAATTTGTAAACCGCAATCAATAACGGTGTCGATTGTAGCGCGTTAGTGAATACGGATCGTCCTCAGGGAAAATGTGATCCGTTCGAATTTGATTTAGATGAATTGAAAATTAAAGAAAAGAGAAAAAAGACAATTCAATTCAAGATTATAAAGTGAATTTCAAGAATTATCTAGATCTAATATCAAGAATGCTAAAAATCAAGAATCAAGAATCGTCCAATTTGAATTAGTAATCAAGATTTGTAGTGAGGCTCGTAGGAATCGATCGAATCTATAGACGTGATGAAAACTAGTGATTATGTTTTCTTATCCATTAATGATTTGATACTAGATCGATGACGATCAATCGAGGTTTAAGGATCTCTTGAAGGAACTAGGGTTTCTTCATCTCATCCTTTGTCCTTTCGATGAATCTCATTCAAAAGCTAGCCTCTAGTAGATTGAATTACCGATCGTTGAACTCTAGTTACGAGTGAAAACATTCAAGAAAGCATTTCGCTCGAAACTAGATTGTCGATGATTCAATTTACAAGAGTTTACAAAACTTATAGGAATTAATAATCGTTTCAAGATTTATAACGTCATCATCTATTGATTCTCTCGACTCCTCCACGAGCGGAGTTTTTACTCAAGCATCATAATAAGAAACACAATCAAGAATTGAGATCTCATCACAAATGCAAGAATGTAAAGAAAGCAAGATTAAAGATCTTCACCTTTTATTATTCAACAATTCGTTACACTTCGCTCAAAGACTACAAGAAATTGAGGAGAGAACTAGATCGTCGAATTTAGCGTCGCATCGTCTTCGTGAGTCGCGGATCGTCTTGGACCACTTGCTCGGATGAAGATCGGCTTCGCTCCAAAAAGGATTGTTGATTTTTCGCTTGATTTGGTACTCGGTGATCTTGATTGTGGGCTTTGAATTTGGATTAGGGTTACAAGTTGTGTCACTCAACTTGTGTTGGGAATTGATGTAAGGATCAACAACCTTAGAATAGAAGCTTTAGGGTCCTTTTTATAGCCTCTCCTTTAGCTTCCCCTAGAAGCTTGATTAGGATTAGCTTCCTTTAGAAGCTAGGTTTAGTTTAGCTTCTCTTGTAAGCTTGGTAGTTAGGTAGAAAGTTCTAGAGTTAGTTAGTTAGGGCCAGCTTCCTTCATAAGCTTGGAGGTTTGGGAGAAGCTTCTAGGTTTAGGTAGTTAGCTTCCTTTAGAAGCTTGAAGTGTTTAGCTTGAACAATAAGCTTTGCTGTTTGGATAGAAGCTTCTGGAATTCTCTGGAAATTGCAGTGGCTTGAAGAGGTGTGGGCCCTGAAATAAGAATTATGAAGCGAAGCGTTGCTGACGTCACCCCTATGTAGCCGCGGATCCGCCGCGGGAAGGGCGCTATGGCCGCGGATCCGCGGCCCTTTGATGGCTTCAATGCATGAGTTTTCCAGTGATGCTTGGTGCTGACTGTATGTGTATTTTCTGATGTGTGGAATCTTATAATTCTCTCTAGTTCACTGCCAGATCACAAGTCTTGGACTTGGCGTATTTTTATCAGCACTTTTAATCGTTTCGGCTCTTTTTCTGGAATCTCCTGCACAGATTCTCGAGACAATTGTTGCGCTACACAAAGATTATGCATGCAATGATAAACACTCAATTTCCCTCAAAAATGCCGGTTATAATATGTAACACAAGTTATTTGGTATTTTACAGCTGTTTTGCTAATATGTACTATATTCATATCGAACACTTTAAGATGAGTGCAAATGATAGGGAAATTGTCGTGTTAGAAATGCAATATTTTTGACTGATCAGTAGTCTTGTAATTTTAAAATATGGATCAGATGTAAACCCTAGGGTTTCTCCTATCTATAAATAGGAAAGCCTACAGCCTCTTTTGGGGTGTGCCACTTTTGGGTGCCTCTTTTGAGATGCCTCTTTTTATTTTCTAGATTAAATTTTAATTTCCTTGTAATCGTCAAGAGGTCATCAATAAAGGTATTTTTTTATCTCGCATTCTTTTTATCCGAATTTTATTTTTTTGCAATTTTTTATCTATCTTTATTTATCTGCAAGTTAATTAGGTTATTAAAAAAAATTATAAAAATGAATTTCATCGTAACATCCCTAATGAGTGAGTAATTCCTCACTTGTTAGGGTTAGGATAGGGAAGGTTTGAGAGAAGGAAATCTCTCTCCCTCCTTTCTTTGACCAAATAATTTTATTTAAAGGACTCTCTTTAAATCAACCACACACCGCTCACTACGGCACCCTATCCTACAAGATAGTGGTGATTCCCTAGTTAGACCGGTTGTGGTTGAATTAACCAGAGATTGGGACTAAGAGCCAAGAACGGACGGACAAGGACCAAAGGGAAGAAACTTAGTTTCTTCCTGGTCGTGCTAATCCCCGTTCTTGACTGTTACCCTAACACCTATATTCTTAATTAGGGCATTGATAGAAGCGAGAAGAATCCCTTTTTCGAATTAGCCTAATCCTAACCCTAGCAAGCCTTTTAATCAATTTAATCTCATTCTTAAATCATAAAACAAAACCTGACTTGATCGGATTAACTCGTTAGAACATAAAGAAAAGAAATCCATCTCCCTGTAGACCGACCCGTACTCAACCGGCTAGCTACCAAGCGACACCGTCTTGATTGCGGTATATTCTTAATTTTGATTTCAAAACGCAAAACAACTCTCAATCAATATACATTATATATGAGATATATAGTAGACGTTACTTATGTTTTGCACCCGCGCTAGTCCCGTCGCGGTATGCCGTTAGTTAAGTAACCTAACGGTGCATAACGGGACACTGTGGTGAATGCGGATGGCATAAGCGTACGTTGTATTTTCGTTTCTTCTGTGATGCTTAGGAAGCATAAATGATGGGACTTCATTAATGAGATTAATGAAAAGAAAGAAACCTAAAAGATGTTATGGAATCAAAATTTTTTTTAAAAAAGGGTAGTTACAGTTTTTTGCTTTGCATAGTGATATATGTGATATATCACGCACCTTATTCGATAAGGAAATAGCCGAGATCCCTTCACCGGGAGTGACCTCTTTAGCAATAACTGGCAGATGCTACAACACTCGATTTGTCTTTTGATTGCTTTTAGAGTTTCTTGCTTTGCATAATGATATATGTGATATATCCCGCACCTTATTCGATAAGGAAAGAGCCGAGATCCCTTCACCGGGAGTGACCTCTTTAGCGAAGCTAGTAAAAGCCTCAAAAACACTTCTTTTCAAAAATCACCCTGTAGGGTGTTTTTCGTCACCTCATTGAGATGGGAATACGCATGCGCTTCTCAGGCGCATTACAGATTCCCTCTGCCTAGGGTAGGCTGGGGTTTATTGATTGTGGGGATCCGAATCTCCGGCACCCGCGGACTAAACTGCCGTTAATTACCCCTCGCATTTGGAGCGAGAGAACCTCCGATTGACGGGTTAAACTAGTCATGCGAACTCAATATGCAGTGTTGTGTTTTGAAGGGGTTTTGGATATGTCGGGAGCCCCGCAGAGTTTTTATGGGGGTCCCGCTACCCGGATAGCGGGCCGGAGGTCAAGGGGGCTAGCAGCCCCCTTGCGTGGTGCGGGGCAGAGCCCCGTTAGAAATTTTTTTCTAACAGGGACAGTGTTTTTAGTGTAGAGTATGTGTGTGTGTAAGGGAAAAGGGCATCCAAGGGATGCGTGGGAGAAAGCGCTCGGGCGCTAGCGCTTTGGGTGCTAGGGCTAGGGCGCTAGCGCCTCACGTGCCAGGAACATGGGCGCTCGTGCGCTAGCGCTTTGAGCGCTAGGGCACTAGCGCCCAGGCACGTGGGCGCTCGGGCGCTAGCGCTTTGGGCGCTAGCGCTCTGAGCGCTAGCGCCTACGTGGCGCTCGGACGCTAGTGCTCTGAGCGCAAGAGCGCTAGCACCCCACGTGCCAGGCACGTGGACGCTCGGACGCTAGCACTTTGGGCGCTAGAGCGCTAGCGTTTTGAGCGCAAGGACGCTAGCATTTTTGGAGGCAAAAGGACTTAGTCCCTGCAATGGGAGTTGTACTCCCAGAAAGGAACACTTATTATTATTATTATTTTGTGTGTGTGTGTGTGTGTGTATGAGGAGTTAAACTCCTAGGATATTTTGAGGCTGATGAAGGGGCTTCTCTCCTTGAGCCTTGAATCTTCCCCAAAGTGGGGTTTCTGGAGATGGGTCTCCTTCTTCTTCCTGTCGTTTGGCCGGATTTTGGAAAAAGGGGGTGAGACTTAAAAATCTCCCATTTTTGTGATCTAATGGCAGATCCAAGTTCCCCTTTATGGGTTTTGTGGTGAAAAACTATTTAGTTTTGTAAAAGGAAGAGTAAAACTCTTGATTTAATTCAAAAGAAAGAAGAAGGTTTTAGAACCTTGAGAAAAGAGAAAGAGCCATAGGCCCTAATTTTTGGGGAATGAAAAGTCTATCCTTTATTCATCATCATGTTGCCTTATATAGGCTTACATATTTACATATAGCCCATTGGGCTTTACAAAATGAAATTTTTCCCATCCCATGTCTCATGTGCTATTTCTTTTTGCACATAAGCCATGGGCTTACAAAAATTTGGCTTTATGCCCATTTTGTTTACATTCATGCATAGGAAATTACATAAAAAATTATTTATTACATGATTTCATTTTGGCATGGGGGAGGGCCGGCCGCTTCATGTTCGGACTCGACCTGGGCATGGGCCCACTTGGCTTGGGGTTGACTTTGACTTTGACTTGGTCAACCGAGGTGCAATTTTCGACTTCAACAAAGCCCCCCATCAATAAATGCACACCACATATGTGAGTCGTGTGCATGAAATCGATGGATCTTCTTTCGCGTGGAGGCGACTTACTTTGGTTCCCAATTTTTGGGATGCACTGCCCTTTTTACGACATGGACGGTCGACGCTTGACGCGTCTCCGAGACGGAGTGTCTGTGGTAGACGCTTCCCTGGCCCGGAGTGATTTGGTTCCCACTTTGTAGGAAGCCTGCACTGCCCTTTTTGTGACATGGACGGTCGACGCTCTGATCCGGAGCGATTTGGTTCCCGATTTATGGGAAGCCCGCACTGCCCTTTTTGCGACATGGACGGTCGACGATCTGATCCGGAGCGATTTGGTTCCCGATTTGTGGGAAGCCTGCACTGCCCTTTTTGCAACATGAACGGTCGACGCTTGACGCATCTCCGAGACGGAGTGTCCGTGGTAGACATTTCCCTGGTCCGGAGTGATCTGGTTCCTGCTTTGTAGGAAGCCTGCACTGCCCTTTTTGCGACATGGACGGTCGACGCTCTGATCCAGAGCGATTTGGTTCCCGATTTATGGAAAGCCTGCACTGCCCTTTTTGCGACATGGACGGTCGACGCTTGACGCGTCTCTAAGACGGTGTGTCCGTGGTAGACTTTTCCCTGGCCCGGAGTGATCTGGTTCCTGCTTTGTAGGAAGCCTGCACTGCCTTTTTTGCGACATGGACGGTCGACGCTCTGATCCGGAGCAATTTGGTTCCCAATTTGTGGGAAGCCTGCACTGCCCTTTTTGCGACATGGACGGTCAACGCTCTGACCCAGAGCGATTTGGTTCCCAATTTGTGGGAAGCCTGCACTGCCCTTTTTGCGACACGGACGATCGACGCTCTGATCCGGAGCGATTTGGTTCCCGATTTGTGGGGAGCCTGCACTGCCCTTTTTGCGACATGAACGGTCGACGCTCTGATCCAGAGCGATTTGGTTCCCGATTTGTGGGAAGCCTGCACTGCCCTTTTTGCGACATGGACGGTCGACGCTTGACGCGTCTCCGAGACGGAGTGTCCATGGTAGACTTTTCCCTGGCTCGGAGTGATCTGGTTCCTGCTTTGTAGGAAGCCTGCACCGCCCTTTTTGCGACATGGACGGTCGACGCTCTGATCCGGAGCGATTTGGTTCCTGATTTGTGGGAAGCCTGCACTGCCTTTTTGCGACATGGACGGTCAACACTTGACGCGTCTCCAAGACGGAGTATCCATGGTAGACGTTTTTCTGGCCCGGAGTGATCTGGTTCCTGCTTTGTAGGAAGCTTGCACTGCCTTTTTTGCGACATGAACGGTCGACGCTTGACGCGTCTCCGAGATGGAGTGTCCGTGGTATATGTTTCTCTGGCCCGGAGTGATCTGGTTCCTTCTTTGTAGGAAGCCTGCACTGTCCTTTTTGCGACATGGACTGTCGACGCTCTGATCCGGAGCGATTTGGTTCCCGATTTGTGGGAAGCCCGCACTACCCTTTTTGCGACATGGACGGTCGACGCTTGACGCGTCTCCGAGACGGAATGTCTGTGGTAGACATTTTCCTGGACCGGAGTGATCTGGTTCCTGCTTTGTAGGAAGCCTGCACTGCCCTTTTTGCGACATGGAGGGTCGACGCTTGACGCATCTCCGGGACAGAGTGTCCGTGGTAGACTTTTCCCTGGCCCGGAGTGATCTGGTTCCTACTTTGTAGGAAGCCTGCACTGCCCTTTTTGCGACATGGACGGTCGACGCTCTATTTGACTTGCTCTACTTCCTGCAGTGTCAGGGGTGAACTTGACTTGCTCCGCTTCTTGCGGTGTCGAGATTGGATTCTGACTTGCTCCGCTTTCTGCTGTGTCGGAGTTGAAGTTGACTTGTTGATTGTGATTTGGGTTGACATCAGCATCGCTATACTGGAATATAGTACCAGGAGCGAATCATCATCTGTCTTTGAGAGGATTTTGGGATTGATTTTTTGTCGGCATCTTCATTGCTGCCTGGAATAATGCCAGGAGCAACTCATCATTTGCCCCGGGAGGATTTGGGAATCGGTGGCTTAGGAGACAGGTTTAGATCCCTATCACCTAAGGCTTTTCAATTTTATGGGCCGTAAGGGTCCCATAAAAGCATTTTCTCCCTACGAGTCGAAAGGATCTCGTAGGTGTATTTTCTCCTTAGGAGTCGTGGGGACTCCTAAGGGTATTGCTCCTTTATGAGTCGTAAGGATCTCACGCGGGAATTTTCTCCCCACAAAGTCGAGAGGACTTTGCGAGCGCATTTCACCTCTTTTTTACGAGTTCGCGCCCTTTCGGGTTCTCACAAACTCGCCGTCAGTCCTGCTGTTTTTACTCATGGAGCCCTTTCGGATTTTCATCCGTGCCCATTTTGCTTGTGGACATACCATTTTTTTTAATTTTATATATTATTTTTGGTGGGACTTTGAATGTGGTCTCACCGGTAGGACTTGGGAGAGATTGGGATTGTTTTACGCCCGTGGATTGTATACGGTTTTGCAGGATGTATGATCCAGACCGTAGGGCCGGAAAAATTTCGAGACTTTGTTGGCGTCTGCATCGCTGCACTGGAATATGGTACCAGGAGCGACTCATCATTTTGGGATTTAGAATTTGGTTGGCATCTGCATCGCTGCACTGGAATATGGTACCAGGAGCGATTCATCATTTGCCGTTTGGGGATTTGGATTTTGTCCGGCGTCTGCATCGCTGCACTGGAATATGGTACCAGGAGCGACTTATCATTCGCCATTGCCCATTGGGAAGCGATGGCTTAGGAGACAGGTTTAGATCCTTATCACCTAAGGCTTTTCAATTTTATGGGCCGTAAGGGTCCCATAAAAGCATTTTCTCCCTACGAGTCGTAAGGATCCCGTAGGTGCATTTTCTCCTTAGGAGTCGTGAGGACCCCTAAGTGTGTTTTTTCTTTGTGAGTCGTAAGGATCCCACGAAGGTTTTTTCTCCCCATGTATCGTGAGGACACACGAGTGGGTCTTCCCAATGGAGCATAATTCCAAGGGCGGAGACTAGCCGCGTAACTGGTGATTACAGTGGGGCATGGATATGATGAGAATTATTTGAGCCCGTGGATTGTATACGGTAGTCAATTTGGGGACTGGCCGTAAGGCTGGGAGAATTTTGGGAAATTGGATTTTGGTTGGCGTCTGCATCGCTGCACTGGAATATGGTACCAGGAGCGACTCATCATTCGCCTTTTTTTACCGCGATTGCTCTATCATTTTAGCTTTTCTTATCGTGAAGATCACGATTGCCCTATCATTTCGGCTTTTATTCGCGGTTGCCCCATCATTTCGGCTTTATTTTCATCTTTATTTTACTCGTTGATTTTTATTGCGAGTTGGCCCATCATTTCGGCTTTTCTTTATTTTTCTTTTATTTACACATTTTTTTGTTTATTTACATATATATATATATATATATATATATATATATATATATATATATATATTTACATTCCCAGTTTAACGACTTAGAGGTCAACTGTTCCCAGTTTAATGACGTGGTGGTCAGCGGTTCCCAGTTTAAAGACTTAGAGGTCTATCATTTCCAGTTTAACGATGTGGTGGTCCTTTTTGCTTATCCCAGCTCCTTGAACTTTGATCTTGGCGGGGCTGTGTTGATGACCGTAGCTCTGTGGCTTGCCGATACATCCGAGGACCGTGAGGTTTTTCCAAGCTTGTATTGGTCCTCTACCCAATCTTTGAAAACACAGCAGTCTTCAATGGTATGACTCACCACCTTATGGTATGGGCAGTATACGGGATTGCCGGTCATATTCATTTCATGTGGCCTCTTCGGAATAGGCAATTGCAGACCGTTGTTCAAGGCTTCCTCGAATATATTGCGGACCTCATCCCTCCTGAAGGAGTACACCTTCTTCTTTCTCTCCATTAGAGTAGGTGCCCTTACGGATGCTGGTCTTTGAGGCCGATCAGTCTTTGGTTCATCCTTTCTAGATAATAGCACATGTCTGGGAGGATTAGGTTCCCGAAAGGCTTCGATCTCCATTTGTATGAAATCGGCGGTTGTACCTTGACTGTTTGCTAACACGCCTTTAGACAGTTCTATCTCTCCCGTCTTGTATTGCCTTTCGACCCAATCTTTGAAGATGAAGCAGTCCTCAATGGCATGACCTATTACTCTGTGATAGGGGCAATATTTTGGGTCGTCGGTCATATTCGCTTCCTGCGGTCTTTTTGACTCTGGCAGTTGTAGACCGTTTCTTAGGGCGTCCCTGAATATCTTGTGGACCGTCTCTTTTGAAAGAATAGACTTTTTCCAGCTTCTCTTTCAGAGGCGATTCCCCTTCGGTGAATACATCTGAGGGACTGGAGGCTGATCGCGTCCGTTTTTCGCGAAGGCGCTCCGCCCTTAGGTTGAAGGGGGTATCAGTTGGCTGCCTCCGAGTATCAATCCCTGGCTCATGAACCAAAATTTGATTTTGCTGTAATTGCAATCGGGCGACTTGGGTCGCGAGATCTGCCGCAACGTTTGCCAATTCGTCGACCTTAGACTGTACCTTGGCTAACTTCTCATCCCTGTCCTGAAGCTGCCTCTGAAGCCATCGGAATAATGCTTGTTCTGCAGTCCCGGTTATGACAACTGGGTCATCCTTATTGCCTGAGCTCAATTCCGTAGGAACCCCGGGCTCCTTTGGCTCATCACCTTGAGCGAGCCCTTCATCATTTAGACCGAGTCGACGTTGGATATCGTCCACTATATCATCACCATGGCTGTGAGGCATAGGAGGGTTCGTTTCTTCATGTCCGACCATGTAGACAGTGTGGACCGCATATCCAGCCGTCTCTTTATCTTTGGCGGGGTGACCCCGTTCCTCGAACCTTATGAAGTTCAGCCTAGAGGGAGCCTTAGCTCTTTTGTTGGCTCTATACCTGAGCCTTTTCTGCCTCAGCTTCTCGATTTTGAAGGCTTGGCGGGCATCCGTTATCCGGGAAGCCATTGTGAGTCGATTAGCGGGGAGCTTAGAGAAGACACCCGATCGAGCAGTTGTTAGGGGCACCGCCGGAGCTTGCTCGAGACACCTTGTTGCTTTGTTGGTGTTGATGGCCTTGCCCCCAGCTGGGGCCAAGGAGAGTCGTTCAAACACCGACTTGCGTTTGAGTTGGGGCGCCTTCGAGACCACCACATTTGGCCTCTTGCCTTTCGAGACCGGTTTGTCTGTCACCGGGGCTTGAGAAGCTGGGATGGCGTTAGCTGACATGAACAGGATAGAGCCGAATGGTAGCGGTGACTCTTCCCATTGTCGCCCGAGACTGGACGGAAGGACCGTCCTGGCGTCCATCTTCATCGTGTAGGAGATGGGAGCTGTGTCGAGAGCTGAGCTTGTCCTTAGAGACATTTTGCTGCGACCGGAGATTGCAATTTGAAATTTGTTAACCTGCACAAAGAAGCATGATTTCAGTATAGGCAGTCGATATGTATATTGATTGAGTTCGCATGAACGTTTAACCCAAAATATGGGAGGAGAGAAAAGTCCCACCGGGCGTGCCAGAATTTGTACCGTTCGATTGTAAATGTCTTAAATAAGCATCTGAGTTCAGCTATCTAATTGTAAATTGTACCGTTCGATTGAAAGATTTCTTTACGCAAGATATATAATTTTAGATAGTTTATATCGATCTACCGAGTTAAAAAAATGAAATCAAAAGCTAAGTAAGAATACCTATTATGCATGGCATCTAAATAGATATTTAAATATTTTTGTAAAAACATATGTAACTTTTTCTGCAAACAAACTTAAATATGTAAATCTTAATAATATATAGTCTTTTTTGGATGTGACCCTTTCACGAATGAACCGACGTCCTCTCATTTTGGAGAGGAAAGTTATATTGCATGGGATACGCCATGAAAAATGATTATTATATCACTGATGAGGCTCGATATCGTGACTCTCCAGATGCTGACACGTTGTAGATGACGTGTCCCAGAACCTACAGGAAAGGATCAAGAACTTCAGTTGGGATCATGCCTCGGGCCTCCTGCCGAGGAGTCTCCCGACCTTCGGTGGACTCCCAGACCACTCCCCGGCTCGCCTCTGAGCTATTACAGAACCACGACGCCTCGGCCTCCCGCTCGTGCCCGAGCCTCCTGCCGAGGTGATCTCCCCGGTCTCACCCTGACCGACCCACAGCACTGATCGCAGGCGTCTACGCCACGGCTCCGCGAATCTCGCTATGCGCGAGATATCCGCCGCCCATGATCCCGCGTTCCACGCCACCACGATCCCCCATTAACGAGCATGTCTCGTCATTAATGCGGGATCCCGCCTATCACGCGGGCGTGATGCCGGGGGCGTAACGGCTGGTATGATTCTCGCGCCCGCCTGCCCATTGCTGCCGCTATATAAACCCCTTTCTCAGATGATCGAGGTAAGCCATTTTGACTCCACTAGGTCATTATTCTGCTAAAATACTCCGCCTAACTTGATCGTCGGAGGGTCCTCGGTGGCACAACCATCCCGAGAGTTCTTTGCAGGTAGCTCGGCCACATCCACTCAAAACCCATTGAGATCCACACGCTAGTAAAAGCCTAAAAAACACTTCTTTTCAAAAATCACTCTGTAGGGTGATCTCAATGGGGTAACCTCTTTAGCGAAGCTAGTAAAAGCCTCAAAAACACTTCTTTTCAAAAATCACTCTGTAGGGTGTTTTTCGTCACCCCATTGAGATGGGAATACGCCGCGCTTGTCAGGCGCATTACAGATCCCCCTGCCTAGGGTAGGCTGGGGTTTATTGATTGTGGGGATCCGAATCTCCGGCAGCCATGGACTAAGCTGTCGTTAATTACCCCTCGCATTTGGAGCGAGAGAACCTCCGATTGATAGGTTAAACCGGTCATGTGAACTCAATGTGCATGTTGTGTTTTGAAGGGGTTTTGGATATGTCGGGGGCCCCGCAGAGTTTTTACGGGGGTCCCGCTACCCGGATAGCGGGCTGGGGGTCAAGGGGGCTAGCTGCCCCCTTACGGGGTTCGAGGCAGCGTCCCGTTAGAAATATTTTTCTAACAGGGACAGTGTTTTTAGTGTGGAGTATGTGTGTGTGTATGTGTGTGTGTATGTATAAGGGAAAAGGGCATCCAAAAGATGCGTGGGAGAAAGCGCTCGGGCGCTAGCGCTTTGTGCGCTAGGGCATTAGCGCCTCACGTTCCAGGCACGTGGGCATTCGGGCGCTAGCGTTTTGGGCGCTCGGGTGCTAGCGCTTTGGGCGCTAGCGCTTTGGGCACAAGAGCGCTAGCGCCCCACGTGCCAGGCACATGGGCGCTAGCGCTCTGAGCGCAAGAGTGCTAGCACCCCACGTGCCAGGCACGTGGGCGCTAGCGCTTTTGGGTGCTAGCGCTCTGAGCACTAGCGTCCCACGTGCCAGGCACGTGGGCGCTCGGGCGCTAGCGCTTTGGGAGGCAAAAGGAACTTAGTCCATGCAATGGGAGTTGTACTCCCAGAAAGGAACACTTATTATTTTGTATGTGTGTGTGTGTGTGTGTGTGTGTGTATAAGGAGTTAAACTCCTAGGATATTTTGAGGCTGATGAAAGGGCTTCACCCCTTGAGCCCTGAATCTTCCCCAAAGTGGGGTTTCTGGAGATGGGTCTCCTTCTTCTTCCTGTCATTTGGCCGGATCTTGGAAAAAGAAGGTGAAACTTAAAAATCTCCTCTTTTTGTGATCTAATGGCAGATCCAAGTTCCCCTTTGTGGGTTTTGTGGGGAAAAACTATTTAGTTTTGGAAAAGGAAAAGTAAAACTCTTCATTTAATTCAAAACAAAGAAGAAGGTTTTAGAACCTTAAGGAAAGAGAAAGAGGTACATGCCCTAATTTTTGGGGAATGAAAAGTATATTCTTTATTCATCATCATGTTGCCTTATATAGGCTTACATATTTACATATAGCCCCTTGGCTTTACAAAATGACATTTTGCCCATCCCATGTCTCATGTGCTATTTCTTTTTGCACATAAACCATGGGCTTACAAAAATTTGGCTTTATACCCATTTTGTTTACATTCATGCATAAGAAATTACATAAAAAATTATTTATTACATGATTACATAAAATTCAAGCGTCCGCCTTAACGCCAACCCATCCGAAATACATCTTTGAAGGTTGTCAAAGACGGCTTTTAGCTATACAGCATTCGCCTCAATCTGGACGCGCAATCGGACAGACTCGTTGGAAGCCACCTCATATTCCTTTCGTCTCAGGGTCGCCTCTTGTTCAAAATGGCAAATGAAAGAAACACTATGCTCAACCCATGCAGACCGCTGGGAATTCAAAACCAGAGCCTCAGGAGCAAGACGCTTGAGTTCAATCTCGTGCAGGCAAGGCTCGATATTTCTGCAGTAATTAACCCAAGACTCAACGATACCTTCATCATGAAAGTTTACGAGTGTCGCCAGCATTGGATTAACCTCAACAGCAAAATCTGCAGCGGATGCGAGGGCCTCGACATCAAGATCCTTGACGAATTCGTTCAACATTCGCCGGCTGTTTGCAGCGCCCCTGGAAGATGTGCGTTTGGCAAAGGTCCCTGCCGGCATCGGAATGCGAGACTCGAAGGGAGATGGGGCTGGTGTAATTGCTGCAAAATCAATAATGGTCAAACGTCGACTCAGGAGATAAAGAAAACACATAAGGGATAAAGTCTATCATACCGGCTGTAATAGGCGGCAAGACGAGGAATGCAGGAGGAACGGTTACT
This sequence comes from Agapanthus africanus, assembly GCA_030015575.1. Taxonomy (NCBI): domain Eukaryota; kingdom Viridiplantae; phylum Streptophyta; class Magnoliopsida; order Asparagales; family Amaryllidaceae; genus Agapanthus; species Agapanthus africanus. The sequence continues at coordinate 24,349,482 of JASDDO010000016.1, forward strand.
CTCTCGACCCGTGACACTGTGATCAACATGAAGAAAACTTAATAACAATACGTTTACTCATAAAAGAAAAAGAGAAGCATTGGCTAAAGACTATATTAACCGATACCATCAGATAGGACGATTTCCGACTGGAAGGAGAAATGCGGGTTCAGCACCTGATATAGATGGTCAAAAAGGACTCCTGCAAAGTTACGACAATACACTGTCAGTACAAGGAGGATGTTACCCACAGTGAAACCAATAAGTCGCAGACCCATACCTTCCAGTATTTCAGAGGGCATAAGAGAAGGTGAGCGAACAACAACCGTCATGGCAGCGACCGGAGATACTTCAGACGGCACAGTCTCAGGATTCACTGCGCCTGCCCTCAAAACAAACAAAATATCGTCAGAGAGGGCTGAACGGGATCAAGAAACAAAAAGAGAACAATGACCCAAGAACTACCTGATGGGTCATCAACCAAAACCGCGACGGAAGCATCGCCAAGCATAGCGGCTTCTTCGCTCTCCTTCAGAGGAATAGTTTCTGCGCCCATGGCTTCATCTCCTGATTCGACGAGGGCCGTTGTAACACTTGCGACGCCCGCCGATACCAGGGAGCCACAAGGAGAAAGAGCGGCGGTTTGGACAGTCCCAGACTCCCGAGAGAGAGTGGCCACTTCGGGCTCTGTGACCGCCATCGTTTTGCCTGCCATCCCATCGTCAGGACTTGGCCCTGCAATATATGATATATCAGAATTTGCGGATCGAGTTCTAATAAAAAGACTGGACGTCACATTACCTCGAAGTAACTTTTCAGTTTCTTCCCGAGCCGCACGTGCAACCTGTCTATGGGCAATAGACAGGGTAGTTGGAACATCCGCCAAAGGAATATCTACAGACGGAATGTTACTCGAGCCTGCACCTACGGCCAAGGCGGCATCACGTTCCCTCGCCACATGCTTCATACGCTTCCTTTCAGTCCGAGCAGTGAGAAATGATCTCCTCAAGACCTTTGACAAAGGGACGTCATCGTCCGAACCAAGCTCTGCCTCTGGAGCCATTACGGCATCCATCATCGGCTGCTTTAGCAAAGCCTCCTGTGGTAGCATTGGGAGAGCTGGGGCTATAATAAACGACTCTGGAAGTTTTACCGCATCGCTGCTCGGGAGTGACACTGCACTTGGAATAACCCAAGTCAAGGTACTCCCTGCAACAAGATGAAAGAGAGGGTCAGAGCATGAAGAAAGAATAAAAGGGATAAAAGCATAATGAACCGAACTATACCAAGGCCCAAGGAAGCGCGGAGCCTCTCTTCCTCTTCGAACGTCTTGAGGGAAGCCGCGAGAGCCTCTTCGACAGAAATACCTGTTGAGGAAGAAAGCGTCAGTAGAAGCATAATAAAAGAAGATAGCCGCGGAAGAATGTATTTGAAGTATACCTGACTTCGCGATAGTGATCAGTGTCGCTTCATCGCGAGCCTGTCGCTCGGAAGCCACAAGAGCAGCCTGGAGATCAGTATCATCCGCAGGCGGGATGTATAAACCCTCATTGGTCCTATACTCGCACAAACCCTCGCTGTAAGGAGCATGTGGCTCCTGGCCAAATATGACGTCGGCGGAAAACAACAACTTCTTCTTTTGTGAGCAAGCGCCAGCGGCCGATGACAGAAGCTTGCACTTAACGGGCATCTTTGGGCGGCGGGTCCCGATTTCCACGCCAACGCCAGACTCCGGGGATGCTACAGCTACCGTTTCTACAGGAACACGGGGTAGAGGCTTTTCAGGGAAGGCGCGCAGGACCACAACTGCAGCAGCTTCTCTTAAGAAAGGACGAACGGTGGTCCGTCGCTTCAAAGGAACTGCTGGATTACCAGCTGGGACAGCGTCCTTGTGATCAAGCAATAGCCGCCTCTCTTCTCTGATAACAGCACCTGTCGCATGTTGATACCACGCCACGTAGGCGTTCGAAGCTTTCGGCACGTAGCTTGGTTCGCTAATGAGATAGCCAGACCCGTGTTCAGCCACATGAAATGGTGCAGCGCGCCGCGGATACCCTCTTCTGTAGCAACCGGCTCAGCTAAGAAAGCCTCGAGCGGGACACCCTGATCGTAACCCGACTGTTGAGCAAAACGGTGCGGGTTGTACCTCATGAACAATGCCGAGGCGCCTTGCCTGAACACTAGAAAGCCTGGCCTGATCGAATATAAGTGCAGAATCTCCCGGGCCTTTAACGTAGGAGCCTCGTCTTTGAAAGTATCGCGCAGCGGTTGCACTGCCTTGGTGGGATTCCTTGATGATAGTTAGGACTCTGTCAATGAAAGTCATACTATCCCCGACTATACGCGGGCGGAGGACCAGGCGTCGAGCCTCTCGCTGCGATGGATCTAATGCGGAAGCATCCACTAGAAACATGACCCGGGGAAAGTTATAGCTATCATAGAAGCGGGGCCGTTTGTGGGCTCCGAAAGCACCAAGCACGTGCATTTCGACCCAAGACGTAAAGTAGTGCAGCGGAAGATGCACAGGTTTTACTCCAGGTTGAGTAGTATCCGCTGATAAGCTCAAGCCGTGGTATAGATGAGCCAGCCCCACAATCCCAACAGCTATACGCGTCCCCGCAACCATGCGGTGGCTGGGTAAAAGACTGACGGCCTCATATAGCGAGGGTGCATCGGAAGCACGGACCAGTTCAACTACAAGCCAATAAACCCCAGGAAGAACGTCTATTCGTCGACGTCTGAAGCAGCAAGCTCTGCGAAAGAAACAACCGGGGTGTCCAGAATAAAGAAGCTTCTTAAATCTGCTTCCGCCGTCGGCTAGTTATCCAAACCAAAACCAAACAGGTCGTCAAGCTTGGCAAATTTCGCAGCTTGTTTTGATAAGACTTCTGGGCGAAGAAAGCGAGCAATGAAGTCTGTATAGCTGACTCCATGCCCTCCAGACTCTAGAAATAGGCTCTCGTAAATGTTCAACGCCTTGATCAGACTCGGGAATCGATGTTGAATGGTATTCTCCGGGGTAAGTCCCATCACCACTAATTTGGTGGCGAAGATGTACTCGTCAGGGGGAAGTATCTCCTCGTAATGTTCCCCTCTAACGGGTAAGACAGAGATCTCCGCGAACTCCTCCAAGGAGATTGAAACTTCCCGATCCGATAGAAGAAAGCTGCGAGTCGGGATTTTCCATTGTTCCAAGAAAGCTTTGACCCACCATACAGGGGGCATGGAATACTGGAAAAGAGATGCATAAATCGCGGGGTACAACCCGAGCTTCAGCAGCAGCGATTTCTTGGCCGACAAGATGCATCGAGCCCATTGCAGATATCCGGCTGAATGGCGTGGAGTCAAACCAATCATGTACACTTGTCCCCAAGGGCGCGACTCCCCTTGACATATGCGCCGCCCCAAAATATCCAAAGCCATCGGCGACTGTACAGATATTGAGGCCATAGAAGGCTGAAAGCGACCCTTTGAGGTCCGGTTGACCTCCTCTGCGGCGTAATTCACCTGAGGCGAGTCGGCATAGTTAATCGCTGAAATGGGCTCTGAAGGTACTGCGCAAGAAAAACTACGCCGACCCTGTATGATTTGATTGTACCACGACCCCCATAGATGCAGAGATTTCTGCTCCGGGTCATGATTTTTAATGAGCGCGAAGACTTTCCTATCCACGGGCGCGTCAGCAAAGGTGCTTTCTGAATGAACAAAAGAAAAGGAAGAATCGAAAGCCATGGTACCTACACAAAAAAGGGGCGAGAGTTAGTTGCCAACACTATTCTGACACTTGGTTTAAAATTGTACCACACTGCAATACAGGAGAAAGGGACCAAGAGGGGACCCACAAAATCAAAGTGACGGTTCATCATTGATGAGACAACCACTCATTAAGGAGGAAATCCTAAAAGACTCCTCATTTAATGAGAAGCCTCATTGGGCCAAGGAGTTGAACTCCATCGAGAGCAGTGCTCTGCAGACAGAATTTACATCTGTCAATTAAGAAGGGAATAAAGTTCCCCAAAAATTTCTAAAGAGCTGTGCTCTGTAAAACCCCAAGATCTTTAAAGATCTGAAGTAGAAATCCTAGAAACTCTAAGAGTTCTTCATTAACGGGTTAAGAAACCCTAAAAAGGATCGGTGATCTAATAAGAGCAAAGCTCTGTTCTAATTAACGGTTTAAAGAAACCCTAAAATACATCTTAAAAGATCAGTGATCTAAGAAGAGCAAAGCACTGTTCAATGGGTTCGATTACGATCCTTACCAAAAATTTAGACAAAGTTATAACTCTAAAAGTGTTTCCTTGGGCAGAGATCTTAGCTCTGGAAAGAGAATTGAATTCTCAAAAAAGAAGAAAAATGGAAGATGAACAGCAGTCATCTTAAGCGCCAAAGGCACTACTTATATGCATGGGAAGACGATCCAACTTCCAAGAACATCCAACGGTGGAAAAGCTGCCATCGCTGCACTCACGTGTAAGCCACGTGAGCGCAACGGTGGGGGCATTTGTTTCCCCCAATAAAAGAGCAAAGCTCTGTTCAAAATTTGAAAGAGGCGGCGCCTCAAGTGCCTTATACGAGGACGCCAGCGCCAAGAGTTAAAAACTCTGAGGCAGCGCCTCACGTGCCCCGCACGAGGGTGCTGCACCAGAACTAAAAGTTCTCTGCCATTGGATCAAAGATCCAACAGAGATGATAAATCATCAAAGCACAGAATTAAATTCTGATTGAGGAAATACTCCTCAAATCTTTCTAAAAAAAAATTATACTCTGTAAAACAGAGCACCGTTGGATTAAAGATCCAATGGTGATTAAAAATCACCAAGCTACAGAATAAGCTCTGAAGGGAAAATATTTTTCCAACCTTTCTAAACAAGAAAGATTATGCTCTGTAAAACAGAGCACCGTTGGATTAAAGATCCAATGATGATTAAAAATCACCAAGCTACAGAATAAGCTCTGTAGGGGAAAATATTTTCCTAATCTTTCTAAACAAGAAAGATTATGCTTTGTAAAACTGAGCACCGTTGGAATAAAGATCCAGTGGTGATTAAAAATCACCAAGCTACAGAATAAGGTCTGTAGGGAAAAACATTTTTCCAATCTTGTTAAAAAACAAGAAGAATGTCTTCTGTAAAACAGAAGCCCTTGGATCAAAGATCCAACGGTGGATAAAATCCCCGAATCAATTGAGAAATCTCTCAATGAGAGATTTCCTTAACTGAATCAACAAATCTGCCTCTACTATATAAAGACCCCAAGACTTCAAGTCTAAAAGAGGAGACCCCCCATAAACTTTAAGTTCAAAAAGAAGAGCAAGCAAAAAAGAGCTTTAAGAGAGAAGAAGGAAGAAGAATGTTCCCGCCAAAAATTTCTGCGCAAAAGAGCCCAAGGTATCAAATGGCAGCGATACGCTTAAGGAAATGCGAACCAGTATTTTCCGGCCTATATTTTGATAAACTCCCGAAGGAGGAACAGCTAAATTCTGATGGTATTTAAAGCATATCGAAAAAACCTTCGATTTGATATATTATGGGCCTCATAATTCATCCGGGATCAAAAGTTATGAGCAAATGTGCTATGCACGTGTGATCTAAGGAAGAAGATGCGAACCAGTATTTTCCGAGCTGTATTTTGACAAACTCCAGAATGAGAAATAGCTAAATTTTGATGGTATCGAAAGTATCTCGAAAAATCCTTCGATTTGATATATTATGGGTCTCATAATTCATCCGAGATCAAAAGTTATGAGCAAATGTGCTATGCACGTGTAATATAAAGTAATGTTCTACTACATGGGGAATGCATTTTTAGTCCCACATCGGGAAAAGGAGAGATGTCTTCTCTACCACTCCTATATAAATAAGAGGGGATATCTCTTAGAAAGGGTAGAGTTCAATCCTCAAAGGATTCAATACTCAAAGTAATTTAGTTCTCCATATGAGCTTAGTTCTCCATATATAGAAGCACTGCTTCTCCTCATAATGCGCATGTGCGCTACGTGCAACGCACGTATGCCCGCCACGCGCGCACCAAGTGCAACGCACGTGCGCACCACATGAGAATAATTAATAATATTAAAAGGAGCTTAGTTCTCCATATATAGAAGCCCTGCTTCTCCTCATAATGCGCATATGCGCAAGCTCCATATGCGCTACGTGCAAATATGAGCGCCCAACACGTGCGACGCACGTGCGCCCAACACGTGCGACGCACGTGCGCGAACGCAAAGAAGCCTTTTTCAGCAGCGAGAAGCTTAAGCTCCAGCCTGTTCTTCCCCCCTGATGAGTGAGACATGGTTCAAAGGGTACATCCCTCCACACCTTCGATATATGGCACTGTAATCTCTCAGTGTCGTCGGAGAGGTGGTGGGTCCCAACGACCAATGATCCTTCTTTCTAAAATAAAAAAAAAGAGAGATAGAGATACAGAACTCCTCTAAAACTTTGAGAAGAACTCGAAGAAAAGAAAAAGGTAAAACCTTTAGAAAAAAGAAGAATTTCTTCTAAAAAAGATCAAAGATTTAAGAACAAGATCAAGATCTTTAATAAAAAATATTAATAAAAAGAAGTAATTTTACTTCTTTATTAGATCTTTCGATCTATATAAAGGCATTGTGTTTTGATGAACCACTGGTTCTTGAAATTTGAGGTAGAACCTCTCTGGAAAAAGAAAAACTTGTTTTCTTTGATCTAAATTTGATCAAGATATTAAACAGTGCCTTGCACTTTTGAAATTTGCACTGTTGCGCTCCTTGGATTGGCGCAAGCCACCAGAGAGCGTCACGTGCCAATCACAGAACAACTGCGCCTTACGCTTCTAAAAACAAAGCACTGCTCTCTTGGTTTAGCGCAAGTCACCAGAGCGCGCCACGTGTCAGCAGCACACTGCGCTAACAGACTTGCGCTCACTAGCGCGTGACACGTGTCATCTCCATATGAATTTGCGCCTTGCGCTCCTCAATTGGCGCAAAGCGCCTGACAAGCCATGTGGGGCATTGTCGGAACATTTAATGCAGTGCATTATTAAAAAGGACAGAGCCCAATTAAAAGATCTATCAAACCAAATAAAAAAAATGCTGTGCATTATTAAAAAGGGCAGAGCCCAAATAAAGTCCTGACAGGCTAAACACAAATAAACTGTTAATCATTTTCAAATGGACTTAACCCAATTCTGGCCGTAAGTTCTCAAATTAAATTGAACTAAGCACAACTGCTCTCTCAAATCAATTTACATCCGGTTCAAGGGTACATCTCCGAACTCTTCTGATATTTGTCGTTGTAATCCTTCAACGTCGTCAGAGAGGTGACGGGTCCCGACAACCACATATTAATACGGACTGTGGGGTCCTTAAACTCATGGACTAATGCGTCCTTTAACCAATATTTGTCCCCAAAATGGGAATGTTGGACCACCATGTCCCTAAACTGGTAATACGGACTGTGGAGTCCTTAAACTCATGGACTAATGCGTTCTTAAACCAATATTCGTCCCCAAAATGGAAATGTTGGACTACCATGTCCCTAAACTGGAGATGGACCACCATGTCCCTAAACTGGCAATGGACTACTATGTCCCTAAACTGGAACAATAGAGCCCAAATGCTCTTTTGTCGGATCTAAACGATCCTGTTAAGCCGATCTTAGTCTCAAATTGGACTAACGTATCCTTAACAAACGTTTAAGTTGATCTTAGCCTCGAATATGGCTAACGTATCCTTAAACCAAAACCTTCAAACAGACTTTAGTCCCAAATTGGACTAGAGATCTCCCAACCAACTTTGGTTCAAGGGTACATCTTTGAACTCCTCTGATATCTGTCGTTGTAATCCTTCAACGTCGTCAGAGAGGTGACGGGTCCCGACGGCCATACATTCAATGGACCACTATGTCCCTAAACTAGAATAATAGAGCCCAAATGCTCTTTTGTCGGATCTAAACGATCCCGTTAAGTTGATCTTAGTCTCAAACTAGACTAACGTATCCTTAACAAACGTTTAAGTTGATCTTAGCCTCAAATATGGCTAACGTATCCTTAAACCAAAACCCCAAACCCAAATCTAAGAAAATACGGATTTGGACTAATCCACGTCCTATGGGCGACAACATAAATTAGTCTCTGTATACAATCCACGGGCAACCACAAACAAAACAAACACCCACGACACGAAGTGAAATTCTGGAGAAGGAGAAAGTTGCTACCGCGATGCGGTAGCGTAATTAACTGCAGGGGTATGCACCTGCAGGGAAGAGCGTCCCCACAATCAAAAACCCCTCGAACGAGAGGGAATCTGACGAAGTCTGCTACATCGGCCGCATCCGTCTAAACCTTCGATACACGGTGCCATAAATCAACTTGGTATCTTCGGAGAGGTGGACGGATAAAACCAAACAGTATCTGCCCCGAATCTCAGGCAAGACGTCTCTCTGTCGTCGCGCCGCCACTCAGAGGGGAACAAAGAACTTTCTTCAAGATAAATAGAGATCGTAGTATCTCATCAGCATATCCAAGGGTTTAACCCTCATAAAAGAACATAGTTCTTTCCCTGGATCTGAGATCCATGAGACAAGTTTCCCACAAACGAGAATTTAATTCTCGTAGGGATGAATTTGTTCTTGGGGATTGAAGATCCAGGGGAGAACAAAGAATCGAACCCTTTAGAAAAATGCATAAAAAAAAAAGAAACAGCGCCAAGCGCCTCACGTGCCCCTCACGTGGGCGCTGCTTAATAATAAGTGCTTAGCACTTAACGGTTGGCACCCAGCGCCAAGCGCCCCACGTGCCCATCTCGTGGGCGCTGCTTAAACAAAAAGTGCTTAGCACTTAGTGGTTGGCATCCAGCGCCAAGCGCCCCACGTACCCCTCACGTGGGCGCTGCTGAAATAAAAAGTGCTCTGCACTCATTGGTTAGCGCCAAGCGCCCCACATGCCCCTCACGTGGGCGCTGCTGAAATAAAAAGTGCTCTGCACTCATTGGTTGGCGCCCAGCGCCCAGCTCCTCCTGTGCTCCTTACGTGGGCGCTGTTTAACATAAAGCGCTCTGCAAATAGAGTCCAGCGACATAAAGAGTGTTTAACACTCCATAAAAAAAAGAGAAATAGGGTGAGCGTCTGTGCCCATATCAATGCTCAGCATTGTTGCACAAAAAGGGACCGAGCCCAAACAAGTGTTTAACACTTTATTGAAAAACTGAGTGGGCTGAGTCCAAATTGACCAAAAGTATCTAATTCAGATCAAGAGAGCCCATGTGCTCATAATTTTTCTAAATTGTTCTTAGTCCCAAACCCAACCACAGATCTCATAACTGACATTGGTTCAAGGGTACATCTCCCCACACCTCTGATACATGTTGTAATTCTTCAACGTCTTCAGAGAGGTGGCGGGTCCCGACAACCAACAATTCCGTAGACCGTAATGTCCTTAAACTAGCTGTGGACCGTAACGTCCCTAAACTAAAATACGGACCGCAGCGTCCCTAAACTAAAATCTGGATCAAAACGTCCTTAAACTAAACTTTGGACCGAAACGTCCTTAAACTAACTGTGGACCGAAACGTCCTTAAACTAAACCCTCACCTCAAAATTGGTGATCTGTGGACCGTAACATCCTCAAACTACTGTGGACCGCAACGTTCTTAAACTAAACCCTTACCCCAAAAAGGGTGATCTATGGACCGAAAACGTCCTTAAACTAAAGCACTAGAGCCCAAATGCTCTTTTGTTGGATCAAAATGATCCTAAACCCCCGTTAAGTAGATCTTAGTTCAAAATTGGACTAACGTATTCTTAACAAAGATTTAATTTGATCTTAACCTAAAACAAGGTTAATGATCCTTAAATCAAACCAAACCCAAATCTAAAAATATACGGATTTAGACTAATCCCCACCCTACGGGCGACGACATAAATTAGTCTCCGTATACAATCCACGGACAACTAAAAACCAAAAAAAATACACATGACACGAAGTGAACATCTGGAGCAGGAGAAAGTGGTTATTGCTACGCGGTAACGTAATTAACTGTAGGGGCTTCCGTCTACAGGGAAGAGCGTCCCCACAATCAAAAACCCCTCGCAATCGAGGGGGGATCTGACGAAGTCTGTTACAACGGCCGCATCAGTCCAAACCTCCGATATACGGTGTCAAAAATCAACTTGGCATCTTCGGAGAGGTGGATGGATAAAACTAAATAGCATCTACCCCAAATTCAGGCAATACGGCCTACGCGGTCCCGTCTCCCGTTTTCGGCGGTAAACATCCATGTATTTACATTTCAACTGTATTGTAAAAAGAATGTTGAATAAATAAAGTTGCTGTTCATTTACATCTTGTCTCTTGTGTACTTTACTTTATATTGCTTAGTTACACTTAGCTTATTTACTTCTGAGTAAATGCGTTGCGGACCCGTCGCGTCATCTTCCCGTACACCGGGAAGCGGGGCGTGACAGGTTTTGTTAGCGGCCAATGCAGGTCAGCTCTGTTTGGACATGCATGTCAGTTCTGCATGGACATGCGGGTTAATTCTACATGAAGTCCTAAGAAATATAACACAAGAACCATCAACTAAAAATATTCTTTACAATTTATATTCCTTGAATCTTCCAATTCCATATATTTTGAATCTGTCCTAACCCAAATTTTTCTTTCAAGGTTATGGATTCCCCAAACAACAACACCACAAATATCAACAACACTCCCCCACCTCTACCGCTTGCACCTGCCGTCGCTGCTCCAATCAACGAACAGATGGTCTTGCTTGAGGCGATCCGCAGCCTTCTGGAGGGACAGCAGCAGTAGACTGCTATCTTGATGAACCGTCCCGAGGCGGAAGCAACTGGGGTGAAGCAATTTAGGCCTTTGCATCCCAAGCAATTCTCAGGAAAGGAGAGCCTTCTAGAAACTGAGGAATGGGCTCAAAGTATTGAAGATGATCTGGCAGCGGCACAAGTGCCAGAGATAGCTTGGGTTTGAGCTGTGAAACTGCAACACACTGACAATGCACGGGTCTGGTGGAAGACGAAAGAAAGACGTCTCACCCAGCCGATCGAATGGAACACCTTTCGCGATATGTTCGACGCGAAGTACTTCCCTAAGACTGCCAGATTCGATATGGAACAGTAGTTCATTCACTTACAACAAGGTTCGATGTGGACCAAATCCGTGGATGAATATGATGCTGAATTTAGCATGCTCAGTCGGTAAGACATGTCTTAAATATTTCGATTTTCATATATCACATATTACACAGCTAACACTATACCTTAACAGATTCGCGGCACGCCTGATACCGATGGATGAGATCAGAGCCTGACGATTTCAACAAGGTTTAGATTCGGAAATCCAAGCTGCTTTAGCCACAGGGGATTTCCCGACCCACGAATTGGCCCTGAAAGCTGTCCGCAGATATGAGGCAGTGGTAAAGATGAGGGGCATACCTCAATCTGTCGGGATGAAGCGCCCTGCCACTCAGATGGTAGGAGGAGCCTCTTCAAGGCCACCATTTATGCCCAGGAGACCGAGAGTACCGAACAACTGGCCTAGCCCAGCCTTTTGTACCTACTGCAGGAGGGATGGACATCTGGTGAAAGATTGTTGGCGTGCAAATCTCCTTTGCTTAGTCTGTGGCTCAGCTACTCATGACATTGGGTCATGTCCTCATAGACACAACCCATATGCTGCACCCATGCCAGCAATCACTTACCAGCAGCGCCCAGCCATCCAGGCACCTGCTCCATGACTCGCACTACCTGTCCCACCTCCTTGTGGACCGACTGCACCTCCTCCTCGTCAGTTCTATCAAGCTCAACAGAACATACCTCAAGGACAAAGGAACGGATAGAGGAATGCTCCTCCAACAAGGAGGAATGTGCCGAGGCGACAGGCTTTCACAATGACTATGGAAGAGGTTGAAGCTACCGGCCAAATCATTACTGGTAACGCTTCCCCATTAAGACTTACTTTCCATCTATACAACCTATATACATTTTTCCGTATACCTAAACCTATCCCACATAACTTAGGTACAATCTTAGTAGTCTCACTTCCTGCACTCGCGCTCTTCGATACTGGAGCATCTCATTGATTTATGTCGCAACGGTTCATCCGAACTTATGCGATTCCAGTATAACCTCTCATATCCAGCTGGAATGTCAGTTCAGGGAACGGTGTTCTAAAGGCAGTAATGGGATACGACCTGTATCCAGTGGTCGTCTGCAGCAAAGAATTCTATGCTGACTTCAAGGTGCTGGACATACCGAACTTCGACGTCGTCTTGGGTATGGATTGGCTCAAAACATTCTATGCTACCATTGACTATCGTCAAAGGAGGGTACTATTCGAGATTCCAGAGCATCCGGTCTTCTATTTCAAAAGTGGAGATTGTACCCTGGAGCCAAGTACATACAAGGCGAAACCAAAGAAGGCAGTGATTGCGGCAATTCAAGTGGAGGAAGAATCAAAGCCATAAGTAGTTCGAGAGTTCGACGATGTGTTTCCTGAAGACATATCAGGTTTGCTTCCCGATCGAGCTCTTGAATTCAGCATTGATTTAGTACCAGGAGCACAACCGGTGATTAATGCACCGTATCGGTTAAGTCCGGAAGGTTTGAAGGAAGTCCGGACTCAATTGGACGAATTATTGGCGAAAGGATGAATTCCTTCCAGCACTTCAAGTTGGGTATCGCCAGTTCTACTTGTGAAGAAGAATAAAGGTTCATACAGAATGTGCATTGATTATAGAGCCTTGAACGAAGTAACGATAAAGAACAAGTATCCACTACCGCGCATCAACGATTTGTTCGATCGGCTAAGTGGATCTTGCATTTTCTCCAAGTTAGATCTTCGTTCGGGTTATCATCAGGTGAAGGTCAAGGAATCTGATATCCATAAAACGGCATTCAGAACTCGCTATGGTCATTACGAATTTCTTGTGATGCCATTTGGAGTGACCAATGCTCTAGCAATATTCATGAACCTAATGAATCAAGTTTTCCGGGAGTACCTAGACATGTTTGTTGTCATCATCATCGACGACATCCTAATGTATTCTGAGAGTCGGAAAGAACATGCCGAGCATCTACGAATTGTCTTGAAAACTCTACGACAACATCAACTCTATGCCAAGTATAGCAAATGCGAGTTTTGGTTAGATCAAGTTGGTTTTCTCGAACATATTGTATCAGGTGATGGAATCTCTGTGGATCCAGCGAAAGTTTCAGCAGTAAGCGAATGGCCGACACCAAAGTCGGTGAAGGACATTCGAAGTTTCTTGGGTCTAGCCGGATATTACAGAAGGTTCATTGAAGGATTTTCGTAGATTGCAACACCCCTGACCAAGCTCACACGTAAAAATGAAGAATTCAAGTGGTCAGAAGCATGCGAGCAAGCTTTCGTAGAACTCAAGTCAAGATTGGTATTGGCGCCTATTCTCGTTATACCGGACCAATCTGGAGGTTTTGAAGTGCATTGCGATGCATCTGGTATGAGATTAGGATGTGTTCTACATCAGCACGGTAAGGTTGTGGCTTATGCTTCAAGACAGCTGAAGATTCATGAACACAATTATACGACGCATGATTTAGAATTGGTGGCCGTAATCTTTGCTCTTAACATTTGGCGCCATTATCTTCTTGGTGAACGAGTGGACATATACACAGATCACAAAAGTCTGAAATATGTGTTTACTCAGAAGGAGTTGAATATGCGGCAGAGAAGATGGTTAGAACTCATGGCGGACTTCGACATCAACCTGCAATATCACCCAAAGAAGGTGAATGTAGTATCTGATGCCTTTAGTCGCCAACCATTAGCATTGAATCTCACCGCACAGTAGAAGCTTCAACAAGACTTGCATCAAATGGAGATTGAAGTGGTCATACCAGGTAACGCTTCAAGTTTGATGAACTTATAAGTTCAATCTACCATTGTCAATCAGATCAAAGCAGCTCAAGCAAGTGATGCTAAGTTGCAAAAGATCAGAGAACAAGTGGAAAGTGGACTTCGAACAGACTTCATCATCCATGAAAATGGATATTTGAGATACGGCAGCAAACTGTGTGTACCAAAAGGTTCTGTTCGGGAAGAGTTGATGAAAGAAGCTCGCAGCTCTCCCTACTCAATACACCCTGGAGGTATAAAGATGTACAAAGGTCTGTGTCAAAATTACTGGTGGCATAAAATGAAGCGTGAAGTAGCCAGAAGTGTCGCTAAATACTTGGTGTGTCAGCAAGTAAAAGCTGAACATCATAGGACTGTTGGATTACTTCAACCGTTACCTATCCCAGAATGGAAGTGGCAACACATCACAATGGATTTTGTGACTGCGCTTCCTTGCAGCACAAAGGATAACGATGCGGTATGGGTTATTGTTGATCCACTCACAAAGTCGGCTCACTTCATCCCATTTCAAGCTGCCCAATCTACTAAGACACTAGCAAGGAAGTACATGGAGGTAAGAATCTAAGTAAGATTTAAACTCTTCAAATATGTACCATCTCTGATACCTATGAACTCATACAGGAAATCGTGAGACTTCATGGAGTACCAGTCTGCATTGTCTCCGATTGTGACTCTAGATTCCGATCACAATTTTGGCAGAGTCTGCAAGTGAGCTTGGGACAAGTCTGAATTTCAGCACAGCTTATCATCCATAAACAGATGGTCAGTCTGAGCGAACTATTAAGATCTTGAAAGATATGCTAAGAGCGTGTATGCTAGACTTCGGAGGATCGTGGGAAGACCACCTATATCTTGTGGAGTTTTCATACAACAACAGCTACCAAGCAAGCATGGGAATGGCACCCTTTGCAGCGCTTTATGGAAGAAAGTGTCGATCGCCATTAAGTTAGGACGATATCGGAGATAGAGAACTTCTTGGACTTGAGATGATAGTAGCAACTGTCGACACGGTCCGCACTATCAGGGAAAGAATGCGCATAGCCTAAGATCGACAGAAGCACTAGGCTTATGCAAAGCGCCGTCATTTGGAAGAGGACGCGACGAGGCCGCTATGTATTTACTCTGAAGTAAACACGCTAAGCGTATCTAAGCAATATAAGATAAAATGTACACAAGAGACAAGATGTAAATAAATAGCAACTTTATTTATTAAACATTCTTTTTACAATACAACTGAAATGATAAAACATGGAATGAAAGCAATGCCTAAACAATGACATAACAGAAATGAAAATGAAATGTAATGTACAAGTGAAACTAAAACTCCGAGTCTTCAGTAAACTGATTCAAGTCTTCGCTGCTGGGTTTGATCTCCAGTGAGTTCGAAACACCTGACAACATTCCAAAGAAGAAGAAAGAGAATGTCGTCAGCGAAAAATCGCTTGATAAGTCCCAAAGATGAGGGAGAAGTAGAATAGACAGAGAGAGTATAACTATTATAAGGTTGATTGTTATGTTAACGTAATTGTTTGTAACTTGGTACAGAAAATGCCAGTGTATACGAGAGGAGTCCAACTTTCCCCGTAGACTAGGGTATAAGGAGCACAAGGAACCGTTCAGCCACGGTACAACGGCAATGGAGATTCAGGTTAGGTGTACTATGGTTACAGTCTCGTGCCACTTTTAACACCTTCTGTACCCAATCTACCCCTTATAAACCCCGCGATATCTTGATTGTATTGTTTGTTTTGTATTTTCTTGTTTTGTAACTTGTATTGTAAATTGTATAGATGGATGACTTGCCAAAACCATGATATCAGTAATGGAATAGATATAATGGATGATCATGTAAATGGAATATATCCATGGTTCAGTTCGGTCAATATAGATTGAATAGATTGAACAGATTGGATATATAGATTCATGGATTCATGTTGAATATATACTTGAATCATATTCAAGCCAGTTTGATTATATTGAGACTCATTCTGAGTCAGACAATTAGAAAAGAAATTGAAGTCCTGAATTATGTTTTGGTGCTATCGGTAACTGCTGCACATGGACGACGGGATTTGTGTCTTTTTCAAAGACAATTACCGTGTTGATAACACCGTTCGTTAAGTTGTTTACCTTAAATAGGCAAGCACCCATATCTCCGGCTCTCTAAGGCTCAAGAGACTGGTCCCGCTTAAACCTATGTTTATTAGGGTCCTTATTATAATTTAGTATAACTTGAGGTGGTTTTATGTAAAATAGTTTTATGATACTTTCAAAATATATCTCAAGTATTTAATTATCGTCTTTAGAGTTTTCATAGATGTTTCTTTTATTAGATATGAAATTTCTAGTGAATATGACCTAGGTTTTAAAGTATAAGGTATTTATTTGAAATATTGGAATTGTATGGTATTTTCTTGTAATTGAGATGTTTTTCTTGAATTTTGGAAATGTGGATTATTATAAATCTTAAAAATAGATATTTTGATATTAATTACATATATATTTATTTATTAAAAATATAAGTTTTATTTATAATAGAAATCACATTTTCTAAAGAAAAATGTATTAAAAAAATCTTTCGAGATCGTATGCTCCTTACGGAGGTCTGCATCTCACTCTACTAGGCCCGAGGATGTGCGATAATCCGCACCATACCGAAAGGATTCCCCAAATAGGTTGTAAAGGCGCAATTGCAAAGATTTTTAAAATACACTTCTTATAGAAAAAGGTTTTACAAGTTGAAGGTAGTTATATGTAAAGTCGTATTTTCCCAAATCTATATTCCTAAATTCCATCGTGCTATATTAGATATGTATGTTGTGAGGAGGTAGGTCATTACCTCATGAGTTTTCTAAGGTAATACGGTTTAAAAGTTTAAGCATGTCGAAATGAAACATGAAGGTATTTTAACGTAAAAGTGGAATAAAACTTGCTAAGGTTATTATTTTGATATCAAACTTGTTCTATTGCCTTTGTTAATGTTTAATGGTCATGACATAAGAGTTTGGTATTATTGTGTTTAAGAAAACTAGAACTTTTTAAGAAAAAACCGAATCGGAAGTCGGATTAACTCCACTTCCGTCGGGTTTTAGTTTTGAATGTTTTTAGAATAGAGAAAAGAAGAAGAAGTAGGGACTTACTGGATGATTGGTTAAAAGAGAGAAAGAGGAAGAGGTGGGAGTTGCCGGTGCATCGTTTCGTCGTCGAAAACTCCTTGAGTTGTCGCCAGAAGTTCGTCAGAGTTTCGCCCTTTGCTAACTTCACTTGCACACAAAGGATCTTGGAATTTTCTTGAGAGTTTTTGTAGGAAATTTCAGTGTGAAGGGGTGTAAAAATAGAGTGGGTATTTGTAACATCCCTAAACTTTCTGAACAACTTTCTGAACAACTTTCTGTACAATTTTTTCAAAAATACAGAAAGGGGTACTTTTTCCTGAGCACAAGTTATAAGTTTGTTTTGCTTTTTAATAACAAGAAGGAGCTTGTAGCTCATTGGTAAGACCTTGCACTGCTGAACCAAGCCACCAGAGTTAAAATCTCATCCCCCACATTATTTTTAATATTTTTTTCTTTTGAATTTTTTAGAAGTCCAAGGGTTTACACGTGCATAACTCGTAAAAACCCCACTACACATGTAAAACAAATTGACCCAGAGGCTACACCATACGACATAGAATACGTGGCAGCGAGCCCCAGCCCGACTCGGCCGACTCGGGACGAAGACTTGGTCGACTCGGCCCGGCACCGCCGGCCGAGTTGAGCCGGACCGACGAGTTGTCAATAGTAAAGGTGTGTCTCTTGGCCTCCCCATTATCCCTGTACACTTTAAATTTTCTGCAATTTAACAGAGCCTCTTTAAAACTCCATTAAACCATTTTTAAATAAAATTTTCATACCATTTTTCAATTCACCCTTTCACCTATCCTAACCCTTGCTTTATAAATACCACCCCTAAACACACCCCCTCACTCACATTTCTGTCCAAACTCTCAAGAAAATTCTCTAGAATTTTATGTACAAGTGGAGTTAGCGAAGGGCGAAACTCCGGCAAACTTCCGACGACGACCCTAAGAGCTTCCGGCGACGATACGACGCATCGGCGAATCCTACTTCCTCCTCTACCTCTTCTCTTGATTCTAAGCCAGTAAGTCCCACCCCCTCTTCATTTTGCTATTCTAAAAAGTTCTTTTTCTAAAACCTGACGGAAGCGGAGTTAAATCCGACTTCCGATTCGGTTTTCTTTATAAAGTTCAATTTTCCTTAACACAAATATGTTAAACTCTTACATCTTGACTATTAATCATTAACAAAACATGTGGAATAAGTCTCATAGCAAAATATTTCATTTTGTAATTTTTACCGCTCTTTTCCAATAAAATACCATGTAGTTTACTTTCTATCTTAAAACATCATTAATCTTGCTATACCTTTAATTAGATCACGAGGTAATGACCTACCTCCTCACAACACTCATATGCAACATAACACAATACCTTTCGGGAATATAGAATACGGGAAAAAGAAACTTTACATATAAATACCACTAACTATTAAAACTGTTTCTATAAGATTACGTATTTTATAAATTTTTGCAAAGCGCCGCTACAACCCATTTTAGGGAACCCGACTGGGATGGTGTAGATTATCGCACATCTCTGGACTTAGTAGTACGCGATGTAGACCTCCGTAAGGAGCATTCGGTCTCGAAAGATTTGAAATACAAATATCTTAAGAAAATGAGATTTCTAGAAATATAATATATATATTAAAATTATTTATATATATATATATATATATATATGTATGTATGTATCATTAAAATATCTATTTTTATGATAATATAAATATTCCAACTTTTTCTCAAATCACAAGGATAACTTTACATTAAAATACCATGAAATTCCATACAAGTCCAACACTTACAATTAAATACCATGTATTATGAAAAATAGGTTTATTCACTAGAAATGTCACAAATATAAAATTTACAACTATGAAAACTCTAAAGACGATAAATAAATACTTTGGGTGTATTTTGAAAAGTATACAAATTATTTTACATAAAACTCCCTCAAGTTCTATAAATTACCCTAAGGACCCTACTAAATATAGGTTTAAGCGGGACCGGTCTCTTGAGACTCAGGGAGCTGGAGATATGGGTGCTTGCCTATCTAAGGTAGACAACTTAACAAACATTGTTATCAACACGGTAATCGTCTTTGAAAAAAACACAAATCCTGCCGCCCATGTGCAGCGGTTACCGATAACATCAAAACAATCAGGACTTCAATTTCTTTTCTAATTGTTTTGACTTAGACTGAGTCTCATTATAAATAATCTGACTTGAATATGATTCAAGTACGAACTACAATTCAACATAAATTCATGAATCCATATATTCAATCTATCCATCTATACAACTTGACTGAACCGAACCATGGATATACATCCATCTACATGATTCACCAGTTACATCCATTTACTAATATCATGGTTTCGGCAAGTCATCCAATTATACAATCTATATCAAGACAATACAAGTTGCAATACAAATTACAATACAAACAAGACATCGAGGGGTTTAAGAGATAGATTGGTACGGAAGGTGTTAGAAGTGGCACGAGACTGCAAGATTAACACACCTAAGCTGAATACCGCGCCGTTGTTCCGGGCTTTCTAACAGAGCCTTATACTTCCATTGCCTTTAGTCTCTGGCATATAGAGACTCCTCTCGTATACAATGGCATTCTTCTGTACCAAGCTACAAATAACAGCGTTAACACTAAATATAACAATATAACAATATAATACAACTGTAAAAGCTATACTTTCTCTCTCTTACTCTCTGTCTATTCTGCTTCTCCCTTATCTTTGGGACTTACCGAGCGATTTGTTCGCTGATGACATTCTCTTTCTTTCTTCTTTGAATGTCGTCAGGTGATTCGGACCTTCCAGAGATCGAGCCTAGCACTGAAGACTTGGATCAGTTTATTGAAAATCCCGAGCTATAGTTACACTTGTACACATTTCATTTCAGTACTTTCCATTTCTGTTATGCCACTGTTTAGGCATTGCTTTCATTCAGATATATTTACTTTTCCATGCATTGTACAAAAAGAATGTGAATAAATAAAGTTGTTGTTTCATTACATTTGTCTTTTGTGTACATTTCTTTTATATTACTTAGATATGCTTAGCGTATTTACTTCAGAGTAAATACATAGCGGCCTCGTCGCGTCCTCTGCCCGTATACTGGGAAGCGGGGCGTGACAGTATTTATAGGGAAAATTAGGGTTAGGGTGTGATAAATTTTGAGAATTAAAATGTATTAAAACATGGAGTAATGCAAAGTTTTAATTCTCTGGAAAATGCAGGAAAACAAACAGTCAGGGGTTAACATGGGGAGTCCAAGGGTCAAGGGCAAATAAAAAAAATTGTATTTGGCCTTCACCAGACCGGCGGCAATCGCCCAAATCATGATCTCGCCGATCCGATCACGGTGAGGAAGGCTCGGATTTTCCCTATGTGTTCCTGACATTTGGTATACCCCATGCACATGTTTGTTTAGGCCGTGACTCTTGGTTTTACGGGTTGTGCACGTGTAGACTCTTGGGTTTCTAAAAAATTAAAAGAATTTTAAATAAAAAGAATGAGTGGCTGATGGGATTTGAACTCCGGTGCTTTGGTTCAGCAGTGCAAGGTCTTACCAATGAGCTACAAGCT
Organism: Agapanthus africanus; assembly: GCA_030015575.1. Classification (NCBI taxonomy): domain Eukaryota; kingdom Viridiplantae; phylum Streptophyta; class Magnoliopsida; order Asparagales; family Amaryllidaceae; genus Agapanthus; species Agapanthus africanus. Next base: position 24,370,073 of record JASDDO010000016.1, read on the forward strand.
CCTTCTTACTGTTCAAAAACAAAACAAACTTATAACTCGTGTTCAACCTTAGGTGTCCCTTTCTGTATTTTAAAAAAAATCGTACAGAAAGTTTAGAGTTGTTACATTCCAACCGGGAGAACATGTATTTCTGAATATATCTCCAAACGGTGGAGTGATTCGTTTTGAAAGACGGGGTAAGCTAAGTCCAAGGTACATTGGACCGTTTGACATACTCGAACGAGTCGGCGAAGTGGCTTATCGCGTGACACTTCCACCTTCATTAGAAGGAGTGCACAATGAGTTCCACATATCCCAACTCAGAAGGTATGTGAGTGATCTCGACCATCTTCTTGATCATTCCGAGCTCACAGTACAGCCAGACTTATCTTGTGAGCAACAACCTGTTGAGATCCTGGATAGAAAGGTGAAGTCACTTCAGAACAAGGAAGTCAACTTGGTTCGAGTGACGTGGAGAAAAGACACACCAGGAGAATCAACATGGGAAAGAGAAGATGAGATGCGTGCAAGATGTTGGAGATAGTGCCCTCTAATTCAATTATTGGATCGCAGATACGTGATTGCAATGATTGAGGGAGGACCTATACCGACATGACTGTCTTACTCGAGATGATAGTACGCTATCTGGTTTGTCTTTATCATCGTATACATACTTTAGTTCACTATTGCATGATGATAGAGCCCATAGGATTCTTGCTTGACTACCAGCAGTATGATGGCGATCATATACGTGGGAGCTGGGGTCTGTAAGCACATCCTTAAAGTGTCCCTAGTCGTGGGAGTTTCGAGACAGGGCATCGATACTCCAGAGTAGACTAGTGTATACAGTCGAGACCCTGACGAGGGGCGGTGGCCGGTCTCACAAGCCATTGGTGTCAGTTGGTTCACCTAAGATGTATACAGGTGCTCATAGGGTTATGAGTACACCGGACAGGACTCGCCGGGAACATGCTAGTTGGTATTATACACAGATAGCAGTTCCCAGGTGACATGTGTACAGGTTAGTTTGTCGACCTGAGATCGTCATTTGTCTCGTGTGAGTTCCCACTGTGCTTTGATTTCTACCCTACCACGCTCAAAGGAGACGTGCAAACAGGTATTTTTTGGGTACAGTCCCGAGCCACATGGAGGCAGTGAGCAGATCGTCGGGGATTCGTCTCTCCCGGTATTGGGGGTTGATGTCGCACAGTGCACAGGTGTCCATCACTAGAAATTCTCGGCCGAGATAGTGGAGAATTACTGATTTGGATCAGTAGTTTCTCAGGTGGTGATGGGCTTCATGCCGACACGATTTATCGCGTTATTAGGGGTCTGACTTTATCCACCCCCCTAGACTCGATATGCGATACTCTTTAGACGGACGGACCGGACTGTACGTATATTGTCACTGTCAGGCTCAGTAGGGTTTCTGGATGAGTTCGCTCGTCAGCTTCCTTTCCAATCAATACATAGGCAACCGTTACGTACAGCTTGTACCTCTGACGTGCTAGAGGTTATACCCAGTGCCAGTGTGTTGATGAGTCATTAGAGTCTCCCACAGACACTTTCCTAAGTTCGGGCAAAACGTTGTAGAGGCCGTATGGTTTTATGGCAGGGTTCGGAAAATGCACATGCGTTTACGCACATGTTATATTTCGGGCAGATAATACTGGTAGGCTTTGGTTTAAGCCGGATCCGAGTATTATGCTGTGTAGATATAATATCTTTGTCTCAGTTGCATTTGTATTCGGTCGTAATACAAATGCGGGTATGTTTATACTGTTACGGGGTTATCCTGAAATTCGTTTCAGGATCGCTTTTGGAAGTTGCCAGTTTCCAATTTTCTATCACCCGTCTTTATCATTCGGTTAAAGACGGATTTATCTTTTCTTGTTGAGTGTGGAAGGTTCTAGAAGTATATAGATGGTGACTAGGATGATGAGGTGGCTAGTGAGTCATTAGTGCATTAAATGTGCTTTTAATGTTATGGTGACTAGGTTTTGATGATTCGTTTGTATGCAATAATTTGATGCAAGGTGTTATCTTTGACTCATGCTTTTCTTTATGTGCTAATGGTCACCCCCCTCCTACACTCACCCCCCCACCTCCTTATAGTGGCCGGCCATTCTTGGTGATGGATAATGGTTGTTCATTTGCAAAAAGATTAGGGTTTTGGCTTCATGGAAATTTCAGATATTCATTTCTCATTTCATTTGAATCCAAAAGGCAACTTCATTAACCGTTCGTCCATAGTTTTGGACGTAACGAGACAAAGTGTTCTACTCATTCTCTACATCAATCTTGGTCATCTCTTTTAGCAAACTTGATGATCGAGTTGCCTCGGTTCAGAAGCGGGAGCCCATTTAAAGATCCGTCGACGTGGTGCCACCTGGACGAGAAGACTGGAGATTCAGGAGATCGGAGCAGCCGCAACAAAGCGTGGGATGATGGTTAAAGACCGAAGGACTCGGATCGTTCGGTATAGCATTTCTACCCACTTTGTAGTTTGTTAGTTTAGATTTAATGGCATATCCGGGTTATAGTACGCGATAGTGCCAGTTGTAAAAGTTTTTGTTCCGCATTTGGCGTCTGTTAGACGGCCGGGGCGCTACCGTGGACTTACAGTGGTATCAGAGCCTCACCATTAAGCTTTACTAACTTGTGCTAACACGTTTAAAATATCGATCGGACCGAATTTCAAAAACTACAATTTTTCTGTTCAATGTTTCTGTCGATTTTAAATCTGGTTTAAAAATAATTTTACATATCACAGAAAATTGTGCAGGGTTTTTCAAGCATTCTGGAAAAATTTGAGCACGCGATCCTACAGTAACACCGCAGATCCGCGGTCAAAGCTAGGGTTTGACAGCGGAACCGCGGCCGTTATGTGGGAACAGTGATCCAGTTTTTTCCAGTGAGTTTGTCTTGGGAAATTGTGGTTTCTGGAATATTTCTTTTGGGCCCATATTTTGTTACTGTACAACAGATATTCGTGGGGCCCACTTTGGGAAATTTTGTCGATCAAAATTTAAACGTGTTAGTTTACAGTACTTACTTTATATCTCCGACCGGGAATGTCATTTGAGCGGTAAATTGCGTCTAATTGCTATAGTTCTTTTAGACGGGTTTGCGAACGTGACATTCGCGTTGATGTTCTGTGTTGTGCTGTGATGTTGCGGATTTGTCGTGGTGGATAGCAGGGTGCAATGATAGTGCAGTTTGGATTTATTTGCATATTTGATATTGCGGGGCGAGCGTCCAACATGTGGACTGCCGTCACTGCCTGTTGTATAATATTCTTTTGGGGCACGACCGGGTTGAGGTCGATGTACCCGTTGTACATATTTTATTTTCTATACTAGGTTTACCCCGCGACAGGGTGCACGGATAGCCGGGTTCTGGAGGGCAACGGGTCCGTATCTCATGGTTTTGAGAGGCAGAGGGGCCTCACTCTAGAATTGGCAGACTATTCGCCGCACTCGTAGGGGGTACAGGTTGACCCAAGGAGGGGTGCTCAAGTTACCGGATTCCGTGAAGTGTCGGGTGGTCCATTCATTTTGCTGTAGGGGGCTGCTTCACTTCAGGTTTTGGCGGGTAACTTTCCGCACCCGTAGGGGTCTAGGTTTCATTGCACAGGCTATCCACACGACCAGGGGAACGTCGGGTTTCAGTAGCGGCTCTGTGAAACCCGGGGATCCCAGATTATTTGTATTGTTCTATGACGCTTATTACTTTTCTGTAATGTTGCATTTTATTACGCCTGGAGCGATTATTGTATATTGGTATATATACTATTAGATGCTGTATATGTTTTACACCCGCACTAGTCCAGTCCCCGCTCTGTCGTTAGTTAAGTAACCTAAGGGGTGATGACGGGACCCTGTGGCGAATGCGGATGGCATATACGTACATTTTATTTTTCGTTCTTTTCTGGTGTGATTGATTGATGGGACTGCATTGATTCTTATCAATGCAAGGATAAAACAAACCTATATATGATGTTGTTGGAACATATTTCAAAAGGTGTTATTACAAAGATGTTTCCTTTTGTTTTGCATAGCGGTATTCAGTTGGAATATCCTGCACCTCATTCGACGAGGCAAGGGCCGAGATCTCTTCACCGGGAGTGACTTCTTGGGCAGAAGTTTACGTCAGGGTAATAACTTCACTATAGTCGATTACAAGTTGCTTTGCATAGCGGTATTCAGTTAGAATATCCTGCACCTCATTCCACGAGGAAAGAGCCGAGATCCCTTCACCGGGAGTAACCTCTTTAGCAAAAGGTTTTCGACACTATATTTTTATAAAAAGCTATCAGGTTCCTTCAACAAGATCAAGTTCATTACGTTAAAGGTTTTTCGCCAAAAACCAACCGTAGCCCTCCGTCATTTCTTATGGATGGTCAGTAGTATTCAAGCTATGTTTGTTTGGCCAAAGTCAAGGCATAGTGCTTGGTAGCTGCTGGGTATTAATCTGTTGCGTAGATAGATGCGTTGGTTTGGGACAGTCGTGTTACCTTGTTGGCCAAAGTCAAGGGTATGTACGGGTGGGTTCAAATTAACCTGGATAATGACGGGTAGAACTTGGCATGTGACTTATGATGGGTTGGCCAAAGTCACGATCATAAGAGCATGGGGCAAAAATCACATCGGGGGTTTCAAACATACAAGAAACTTGCTAGGCATGCACATACCTTCTGGAGTGTGATAACTTGAGTGGCTTCCATCAAGTTATCATGCGATGATAGTTGGATCCCGATTCTCACTGATGAGTTGGTTTACTCTTCGGGTGATCCCGACTAATTCTTCTTTCAGGTTTGGAGGAGAATTTGAGATTACAGTAGGAGGTTTCCTGATTAGATAAAGTGATAACCATTCTGATCTAGGTTACAGTGCACGCAGAGTGTTTCTTTTCTCTCTCTCTTTGGCAGAGATCTTTGACCGACCCTAGACTATGACTCAGTGACCAAGTTAACCGAACCTTCTTAATATATTGGCTTTTGGATTGTCTAAAGTTGCATAAGTCATTGCCGCTCCTTCTTTTACCCTTTGCATTTCTCAGAACACCCCGTATTACTACGGTTATCCACTTCCATTGGATAGATCCATCGTATGGTTATATACGAACTCGAAGGGACTTCTTCGAGGATGGATCTAGGTTCAGGAGAAATAGAATTAGTTTATTCAGTTGTCTTTTATTATCACCTTCTCTCAGGTTGCGAGGGCTCCTTAGTTTAGGAGAGTACACCTATTACGCTTATTGGATAGTCTTATTCCAAACCATAGGCTGGTGCCGAAAGGTAGGGAATGAAGAAAACCAATTAGCCTAAGTAGGGTGTACAGAAGGTAATAACTAAAGACAAAATAAAGGGATAGAAAGAGGGCAAAGTAAATTGTGACTGTTATCATTCACGACCAAACCGCGTACTTAATCGCCACTCCTATTTCACCTTTGCTTTTTCCCCAGTTCGGGAGAAATAGAATAAGGTATTATTCAGTTGTCTTTTATCATCACCTTTTCTCAAGTTGCGAGTACTCCTAGGATTAGGAGAGTACACCTATTATGCTTACTGGATAGTCTTCTTCCAAACCATAGGCTGGTGCCGAACGGTAGGGAAGAAAGAAAACCATTTAGCCTAACGAAGGTGTACAGAAGGTAACGACTAAAGACAAATAAAGGGATTTGGAGAGATGGCAAAGAAATATACGGTTATAGTCATGAATTGGATTATAGAAGAGGCATTACTATGAATACCAGGATACCCCTACGAAATATTTTTTTTTATGTTTCAGTGCATTGTTAAAAGGAAAATTGATTTCCCAATTAGATACTTACTCCATGGTATGTATTTACCAGGTTTCATTCTCATATCTGTATGGTTTTACAGATGATGAGTGGGAGCAGGTTATTGGGAATAAGGTGATCATCCTCATTATATCGGAATTCGTTGTAATTGGTGATATTTGAGGAAGTCGCCTGGGTTTTTGCCGGACGGCATGTATTTGGTTTTGAATATCCGTTGTTGTGCACCAATTTCAAAATGATATATCTGTACGTTTATTTTTATAAAGTGAGATATAACTTTTTGAAATTATGTCTGTGACATTTACCTATATCAGTTGACGATTGGGTTGGGAGCATTGAACAACGGAGTAGTTCTTAACCATAAGTACAGTTTTCAACCTACGATGCACAGGTTTTGAGTTATTCGACTCAGCGGACTTATACAGAGTATTGTATGTTGTCCAGAGTCCGTCAGGACAAAGGGGTTGGTCCTCGTACTATGTTCTGTTTACTTATGACTTCTCTAGATTTTAGACAAGTGTTTCGTAGAAATACAAGGTCTAAGTTTTAAGAAGTTGTGGGTATAAGAATAAAGTAGAGAACCAGGTGTCACAAGTATCAGGATTCTTCAAAGAGATCGAAGATGTAGATTCTAGTGATTGGTATTCAGATGATAGTAATGGTTTTGAGAAACTTGTTTCTCTTTCAGGTTACTCATAATTGGATGTATTCCTAAGTTGAGCAATGCTGATTAGTCTCTCTCCATTAAGTTGATATGCACTGGAGACAGCTGCATGATTTGAATCTGGTTCCAATTAAATAAGTACCAATGTTTCTATATTGGATATAGAATAGTTCATATCTTAACAATGTTAAGGTACGATGAGTTGTCCAGCTTATGCTTAAAACCAGACTCTGGATAACTCAATGCATGTTTCTATAATGGCAGTTTGTGGATTGACCCTGGCTTTGACGAGGGTTGATTTTCTACCATCTGGAAGATAAATAGTGATATTGTTCTTGACTCGCCACAGTTTTAGTAAAATGGATTTTTTCAGAAAACAGTAGTGGGAGTATGGTAGAACTGGAAGTGATTCCAGAACCGTAAACGATTACGGAAAATTTAATAGGACCTATATATTCAATCAGGTTTGACATTCCAATAGCCACTCCGCAGATATGGTGGGTAACCTCAGACACCCGAGAGGTACTCCGGTAGCCTCAAGGACGGTGACAGGGAGGTTCTTGTTTACCCAGACTTGACACTACTGTTGTTCCAGGCTATGAGACCCGGCAGGAGGATAAGTATAGCGTCGTTCTAAACTAGCTTTAGAAGTGTACGTATATATTATTCTGCCAGAGGGTTGTCGTAGTCAGTGGGAGCAGCGGAAGCATAGTGGGCAAGTAGATTATGTCTATATAGACTTGAGCAGTTATAGCGGAGATAGATCATCTAATTTTGATATGACAGTCATGGCTTTGACTTCATCAGAATAGGGGATGGATCTGTTAAGAAGGTAGTAGGGTGTGATGTCCTGGTATTTGGATGACATACACAGAGTAGGAAGTAAAATTCCTATACTACGATTGGTTGTACTTTGGTCGTCACACAGTTGTTTCTCCACAAAGGACATGGATATAATATCAGACATTCTGGTTACTTGATCTATGGTTTTAGATCTAGAATTGTGTAGTTTCCCAATTTGGGTACTTTGACAGTATTCTAATTGAATTTTAGAATAGATGACTCCTGGCATGGTGGTGTACCTGCAGTTAATGGAGCCACCCTCTCTAAAAGAATCTTACAGACTAAAGGAGAGAGGGATGTGCATGATTGGCAGATCACTTGCTTAGGCAATTGAGTCAATCGTGAAATGTCAAGTACCACACCAGATGTTTTTGTAAGTCCACGTTGCCAACCCCGGTTCTTGCGGGGAGGCGGAAACGGTATAAAAAACAAATTTTTAGCGCATTAGGCAACATGACTAACAAAAGTCGGGATCTTTTCTAAACTAAACTAGCTACCAAGCTAAAGAGAGTTAGCTACTCGGAAAAGATGTTATACCTAACTTGAACTCCTTCTTCTTGAAACCTTTGTAGAGCTTGGATGGTGCTTTCCTCGTCGTCTTCTTCCGTCAAAGATGGATCCACCTGAGGGTTCAACCTTCGGGCTTCTTTCTCGAACTTTGAGAGAACTAGGATCTTTGGCTTGCTAGACCTCTAACCTTAGAGTGAGTAGAGAGTGGTTTTGGGGTGTTCTTATCTCAAGGAGAGGGTTTCTCAACACACGAGAGTGAGTCTCCTTGAACTAGAGGAGGAGGAAGAAGAAGAGAGGAGAGAGAAGTGTTATGATAGAAATGAATAACTTTTTACAACCATAACATAATATGAAATGAATTATCAAATTAATAATAATAATCTAAATGAAATAGTTGATGGATGGTTTGGAATAAAAATTATCATTACACACATTAAATGGTTTTGCTAGAATCAAAGAGTATCTTTGATATGTAATGATTATAGTCAAAGTTTCAACCATGGTCAACAAGTCAACCTTGGTCAAGAAGTCAACAAACCCAACCATGACACAATTTCATTTAATTAATATTATTAATTGATATATCATAAATTCATTAGGGTTTGGAAAAAGATGACTGTCAACTGTGCATACACACCCGTTCCGAAACCCTAATGAAAATCCTCTTCCTCCGCCTCAACCAACTGTGCATACACACCCGCATTCTTGTTCCGAGGAACATGAACACAATGAGATAAAACTAACCCCAAAACATATACTAGTATCTGGCTCAAACCAGAGCCCGCTAGTAATATCCGTCCGGACTCCAAACGTGCACAAGTGCGCGGATGAGAACGAACCCTGTCGCAAAACCATGCGACCTCTACTCTGTTTTGCCCAAAAGCGAATAGCCCTCTGTGTGGGACTCTAAAGACTCGACACTACGCTGGCAGTGGGTTTAACCACTGACCGCAAGCGGCACTAGCTGTGCGTAACGGTCCCCAGGTAGATGCCGATAAGAAGACTGACGAGGTGAACCCCATCTGAACTCCTACTGAGTCTGAATGTGACAGTCTCCGTACAGTCCGGTCTGTTCGTCTGATACATCGCATGGCGGGCCTAGGGGGCGGTAAACGTCAGTCCCCTAATAGCGGTACAAGTCGTGTCGGAGTGAAGCCCAAAACACCCTGAGATAACACTGGAAGCCTACCAGTATATCTCGATTGCCCTGGCCAGGGACTACTCGTGTAATGGCTCTCCTAGACACAGCGCGATGTCAACCCCCAATACCGGGAGAGACGAATCCTGTCTAACCGACACTGCCTCTAAGTGCTTCGGGACTGTACCCAACTACTACCTGTTTGCACTACTCCTTTGAGCCGTGGTAGGGTAGTAATCAAAGTATAGTGGGAACACACTCGAGGCGAAGTGACAGTGTCAAGTCAGCGGACTAAGCTGTACTCATGTCACCTGGGAACTGATAACTGACGATAGGTATAATACCAACCTGTCAGTTCCCGACGAGTCCTGTCCAGTGTACTCGTAACCTAACGAGCACCCGTATACTATCTCCAGTACGACGTACTGATGGCTGTGGGACAAACCATCTCCCACACTGGGGTGAGAAGCGCATACGCTAGTCTACTCCGGAGTATCGATGCCCTGTCTCGATAGTCCTGCGACTAGGGACCTGTATAAGGATGTGCTTATAGATTACCCAGCCCCCACTAATGTGACTGCCATCATAAAGCTGGTAATCAAGCAAAGATCCTAAGGGCTCCACTAATGTGTATAGGTGATATACTAAAATAAACACATGTACACATTGAAGTAGAAACAAACCAAGTAGCATACTACTATATTGAGCAAGATTGTTTATACAAGGTGAATATCCCAAGCTTCCATTAAGTAATACACAAACCAGTATGATACAGTAATGGCCTCTAGGGCATATACACTAACAATCTCCCACTTGCACTAAGGCCATGTACTGGCGTATCGAAGACCTATCATCTCGATCAGCCGCTCGAACTGAGTCTGGGGCAAGGCCTTGGTGAATGGATCTGCAGTGTTTTCTTCTGAAGCAACCCTTCGAACCTCGATCTCCTGGCGATCCACGATCTCCCTGATCAGGTGATACCGCCTCAAGATGTGTCTGGATTTCTAATGGGACCTTGGTTCCTTCGCTAAAGCTATAGCCCCGTTGTTGTCGCAATACAGAGGTATTGGATCAACAATGGACGGAACCACCTGAAGTTCTTTCAAGAACTTCCTCATCCAGACGGCTTCTTTTGCGGCATCAGATGCAGCGATGTATTCCGCTACCATAGTCGAGTCTGCAACGGTTTCCTGTTTGGAACTCTTCCAACACACCGCCCCTCCATTGAGGGTAAAGACAAAACCCGACATGGACTTGGAATCGTCCTTGTCACTCTGGAAGCTGGAGTCAGCAAAGGCCTCGATCTGGAGGTCTTTTCCGCCATACACCAAGAATATCTCCTTAGTCCTTCTCAGGTACTTGAGAATGTTCTTTACCGCTATCCAGTGTTTCTCCCCGGGGTTTGACTGATACCGGCTTACCACACTCAGTGCATAAGCTACATCCGGTCTGGTACACAACATCGCATACATTATAGAGCCTACCGCAGAAGCGTAGGGTATAATAGACATGCGATCCCTCTCCAAATCAGTCTTGGGAGACATCTCTTTAGAGAGGGTGATCCCGTGACAAGTCGGTAGATTACCGCGCTTGGAATCTTCCATACTGAATCTTTTCAGTATGGTGTTGATGTACCTGGACTGAGAAAGTCCTAATATCCTCTTGGATCTATCACGATGGATCCGGATCCCCAGGATGTAGGAGGCATCACCCAGGTCTTTCATGGAGAACCTGTGTGACAAGAACCCCTTGACAGATTGTAGCATAGGAATGTCATTTCCTATTAAGAGAATGTCATCCACGTATAAAACGAGGAATGCTACAGTTCTCGCTACAAATCTACTATAGATGCATGGTTCATCTGGATTTTTGATAAAGCCAAATTCTTTGACCGTCTCATCAAAGCAGATGTTCCAAATCCGCGATGCCTGCTTTAGTCTATAGATGGACTTAAGCAACTTGTACACCTTTCCGCTGCTCCCACTCTGAATGAAACCCTCTGGCTGGTCTATATAGACACACTCCTCTAAATTTCCATTTAGAAAAGCGGTTTTTACGTCCATCTGCCAGATCTCATAATCGTGAAAGGCAGCAATAGCAAGAAGGATCCGAATGGATTTCAGCATAGCCACTGGAGAAAAGGTTTCATCATAGTCCAAACCAGGTCTTTGACGAAAACCCTTTGCAACAAGTCTAGCTTTATAGGTCTCAACCTGTCCATCTACACCAATCTTCCTTTTGAAGATCCACTTGCATCCTACAGGTTTTACCTCGTCTGGAGCAATGTCCAACGTCCATACTTTGTTGGTGTACATGGACTCCATTTCGGTCCGCATTGCATCCAGCCATTTTACCGAGTCAACGCTCTGAACGGCCTGCTGGAAGCTAGTAGGCTCATCATAATCTATGATGCAATCCTCTCTATCCCCGTCTATGAGAAAACCGTAGTATCTCTCGGGCGGATGAGACTGCCTACTACTCCTGCGGAGCGGCGTAGGAATGTCCTGTTCTTTTGAAACAACTGGCTCTTCCAAGCTTTCAGTAATAGCTTGTGGTTCTGGAATTTCTTCCAGTTCTATTGCGCTCCCACTTATCTGGGTTTCTAAAAACTCAGTTTCCAAGAAGCGGGCATGTTGAGAAACAAGAACTTTTTGTTCCTCTGCGGAATAGAACAGATACCCCCAGGAGTTCTTTGGGTATCCCACAAACTTACACTGTACTGAACGTGCCTCGAGCTTGTCCGCATGCTGCTTTTTTTACAAAAGCTGGACATCCCCATATCTTAAGATACTTAAGACAAGGTTTCTTCCCACTCCACATCTGATATGGGGTGGTAGGCACAGTCTTGGTTGGAGCCTTGTTCAAGAGATATGCAGCTGCTTCTAGTGCATAACCCCAGAAAGATCGCGGTAACTCAGTCTTGCTCATCATGGAACGAACCATATCCAATAGGGTTCGATTCCTCCTTTCCGATACACCGTTATGTTGCAGAGTGTATGGTGGAGTACGCTGAGTGAGAATTCCATTCTCTTTTAAATAGTCCAGGAACTCGGCACTCAAGTATTCACCACCTCGATCCGATCTTAGAATCTTGATACTTTTGCCTGTTTGTTTTTCAACTTCATTCTTGTAATCCCGAAATTTCTCAAAGGCCTCGGATTTGTGCTTCATTAAGAAGACATGTCCATACCTAGAGAAATCATCTGTGAAAGTAATGAAGTATGAATAACCGCTTCGCGCATATGTAGACATTGGACCACACACGTCACTGTGTATGAGTCCCAAGAGCTCGCTCGCTCTTTCTCCGTGTCCAGTGAACGGAGTCTTTGTCATTTTTCGCATGAGACAAGATTCACAAGTGGCATAAGACTGATACTCGAACGGATCCAAGTATCCTTCTTTATGTAACTTAGTCAACCGTGTCTCATTGATGTGACCCAGTCTACAATGCCATAAGAAAGCCTGATTTATATCTGGAGACTTTCTTTTGTGTGTATTCTGGACATTGAAAATCTGTGGTTGGTTTAACACGTATATACCATTGCTCAGTGTACCTGACCCAATCAGAACTTGATTAAGGTGAATGTTTACAACATTACTTACAAACGCAAATTCATAACCTTCTTTAGAAACCAAAGATACAGAAATGATATTATAAGTTGCGTTGGGTACAAAAAAGCAATTGCGTAAAACCAAAACATGTCCATCTGACATTCCCAGGTGATAGTCCCCCACGGCTTTAGCATCCATGCTAGCTCCGTTCGCAACTCTGAGGGTCATGTCACCTGCCTTCAAAACCCTATAGTTTTTCAACGCCTGTAAAGAATTACAGATATGAGATCCTGATCCGGTATCCAATACCCAGGAAGTAGAGTTTATTGAAAGACAGTTTTCAATAACATACACACCTGAAGCTGAAGCCGCAACCTGCTTCAATTCCTGTGTCCTGGCCTTCCAAGCCCTGCAATCTTTCTTCCAGTGTCCACTCTTATGACAATAGAAGCATTCTTCTTTACCCACAAGCTTCCCCGCTATCTTTGTTGCCTTTTCCTTTCCCTTCATATCCACTTTACTAACACCGCCCCTTGGTTTGGCGGGGGCTTTCCTCTTCTTTCCCTTGGCTTTCGCCTTGGACCTAGAAGAAGAAGATCCTCCTACAAACAAAGTGGATGTTTCCCTACTTTTCTGTAGGGTGCCCTCTGCGCTCCTCAGCATGTTGAGGAGTTCTGAAAGTTCAACTTCTTTTTCTTGTAAGTTGAAGTTCAGTATAAATTGGGCGTAAGTGGAAGGAAGGGACTGGAGAATTAAGTCCGTATAGAGCTCACTCTCCAACGTGGTCCCAAGTTCCGCGAGCTCCTCAATGTAGCCAATCATCTTAAGCACGTGTTCCGCTACCGATGATCCGACGGCCAATTTTGCCGAAAATAACTTCTTCGACACTTCGTATCTTGCGATACGAGACTGCTCTCCATACAGTTCTTTTGTATGAAGAAATATGGATTCCAGGTCCATATTCTCGTGCCTCCTCTGAAGTTCATTGTCCATAGAGGTAAGCACGAGGCACTTGGCCTTCGCGCAATCAATCTCCCAAGTCTTACGGATTTCCTTATCCGCGACGCTGGAGGTGGGACCTGGGACGGGGGGAGCTTTGGTGGTAAGAAGATACCCCAGCTTGTCGTAAGTGATTGCCATCTTGACATTCCTGAGCCAATCTTTGTAGTTTGGCCCTGTCAGTATGTTTTTATCTAGAAGTAACTTAAGTCCAGTCATGTCGATTGGTCGCTGCAATTAGGAGAGAGAAGAAGAAACACTCAGCATGATGCTTTTGCAAGTTTAGAATGGTTTTTAGTTTGTCTAAACAGGATGGCTCCCACTGTCTCTCGAATCCCTCCTCAAACCATAAAGGAAGAATTAGTCGGGATCAATCCCACCGCACAATACTTGCTTAACCGTTCAGCCAGGCCAGTGTCGGTACTTCGAGGGAGGTTTTCCAACGCTTTCGCGAATTTCCTTAATTTAAGAACCTCTTTTCCCTGGGGGCGTAGCCCCGCTAACACCTTTCTAGACACCTACTAGGTTTATAGCATTGATCGTTTAGTGAGAAATTTCCCGAGGAGTAGCATATACTCACAGTAGGATCGGGATCCAAATATCATCGCATGACGAAACTGAAGGAATCCTACCAGAATCACCACACTCCAAATGGTATGCAAATCTAGCAAGTTTCAGTACTTATGAAACTCCCGATGTGGATTTTTGCCCCATGCTCTTATGACCTTGACGAAGGTCAACAAATCATAAGTCACATGTCAAGTTCTGCCCGTCATTTTCCAGGTTAATTTGAACCCACCCGTATATACCCTTGACGAAGGTCAACAAGGCAATACGACTGTCCCAAACCAACGCATCTATCTATGCTACATATGAACACCCAACAGCTACCAATCTCTATGCCTTGACGAAGGTCAACAAACATAGCTTGAATACTATTGAATATTCATACGAAACGACGGAGGGCTACGAATGGTTTTGGCGAAACCGTGAACGTAGTGAACTTGATATAATTGATGGAACGAGATAGCTTTTAAAAGGAGTGGCTCAAGCTCCGCATTTAAAAGTTAGTTTTGAAAAGAACTTAGTGGTTTTTCGAAAGTGTTCCAACGACTTTTGCTTGGTTTATTATCTTGCATTAGTTCTTTTAATGCGTGATATTCTTGCATTAGTTCTTTTAATGCGTCCCATCATTTAATCATACCATTGTAGAAAACAACCAAAATATGACGTACGCTTATGCCATTTGCATTCGCCACGGGGCCCCGTCATTACCCGTTAGGTTACTTAACTAACGACAGAGCGGGGGCTGGGCTAGCGCGGCTGTAAAACATAAGCAACGCCTAAATAATTATAAATATATAGCAATGATAGACATTACAGATCACAGATGAATACATTGGATATACTAGGAATCCGCAATCCGTTCGAACCTGCAACGAAAAGCGGATTACACGGTCGCGGTGAATAGCCAAAACCCCACCCAAGACCCCTACGGGTGCGGCAAACTACCCGCCAAGTACCCGAAGTGGAGCAACCTCCCTCAATGCCGTCAGTAGGCCACTCGGCACTTAGAGATACCCAGTAGTTTGTGCACCCCCTCCATGGGTCTATCCTAGGAGCAAAAACAGTAAAAAGAATTATACAATGACGGCTACAACCCCGACCCGGTTGTGCGGCTATACAAATAATATTACATCAATTTACATATTACATGAATGAAAGAAAAAGAAAACACTCATCTCACATCCACCCCGGCTATTCACCCGCGACAGTCCAACGCATTCATATACACATACCATCATCAAACACAGATCACAGATATGTATAACCCCGACTAATCGACATATAGCGATTAGCCGACGTTCAATACATATAAACATCACAGGTATAACAGATTAGTCAAAGTATAGTGAAGTTCGATCAAAAATACGGATTTATAGGACCCCAAAAACAAATTTCTTTTCTGGAAAACCTGGGCGCAAATAAACCATCTTAAAAATCCCAAAACCCTACCAGAAGAACACTGCACCAAATCCGGTCGTGAGAGGAGCCAAAACGGCGGCGGTTCCGCGGCAAATGTATACTCATTGCCGCTGAACCGCGGCGGTTTGATGGATTCAGGCGACCATTTTTGGTGGGTGTCTTCACAAAACCCTGAGCCGATTTTAGGAGTAAAACTTTTTATCTTTTGAGCACAAAAAATTTCAACAGAAAGTTAGGGTTTTTGATGTTTAGGTTTTTGTGATTTTTCCGATCGAACTTCCATACACTTTACTACTTAGCTAGTTTAGGTTTAGTTAGGCTCGGATACCACTGTAAGTCCACGTTGCCAACCCCGGTTCTTGCGGGGAGGCGGAAACGGTATAAAAACAAATTTTTAGCGCATTAGGCAACATGGACTAACAAAAGTCGGGATCTTTTCTAAACTAAACTAGCTACCAAGCTAAAGAGAGTTAGCTACTCAGAAAAGATGTTATACCTAACTTGAACTCCTTCTTCTTGAAACCTTTGTAGAGCTTGGATGGTGCTTTCCTCGTCGCCTTCTTCCGTCAAAGATGGATCCACCTGAGGGTTCAACCTTCGGGCTTCTTTCTCGAACTTTGAGAGAACTAGGATCTTTGGCTTGCTAGACCTCTAACCCTAGAGTGAGTAGAGAGTGGTTTTGGGGTGTTCTTATCTCAAGGAGAGGGTTTCTCAACACACGAGAGTGAGTCTCCTTGAACTAGAGGAGGAGGAAGAAGAAGAGAGGAGAGAGAAGTGTTATGATAGAAATGAATAACTTTTTACAACCATAACATAATATGAAATGAATTATCAAATTAATAATAATAATCTAAATGAAATAGTTGATGGATGGTTTGGAATGAAAATTATCATTACACACATTAAATGGTTTTGCTAGAATCAAAGAGCATCTTTGATATGTAATGATTATAGTCAAAGTTTCAACCATGGTCAAAAAGTCAACCTTGGTCAAGAAGTCAACAAACCCAACCATGACACAATTTCATTTAATTAATATTATTAATTGATATATCATAAATTCATTAGGGTTTGGAAAAAGACGACTGTCAACTGTGCATACACACCCGTTCCGAAACCCTAATGAAAATCCTCTTCCTCCACCTCAACCAACTGTGCATACACACCCGCATTCTTGTTCCGAGGAACATGAACACAATGAGATAAAACTAACCCCAAAACATATACTAGTATCTGGCTCAAACCAGAGCCCGCTAGTAATATCCGTCCGGACTCCAAACGTGCACAAGTGCGCGGATGAGAACGAACCCTGTCGCAAAACCATGCGACCTCTACTCTGTTTTGCCCAAAAGCGAATAGCCCTCTGTGTGGGACTCTAAAGACTCGACACTACGCTGGCAGTGGGTTTAACCACAGACCGCAAGCGGCACTAGCTGTGCGTAACGGTCTCCAGGTAGATGCCGATAAGAAGACTGACGAGGTGAACCCCATCTGAACTCCTACTGAGTCTGAATGTGACAGTCTCCGTACAGTCCGGTCTGTTCGTCTGATACATCGCATGGCGGGCCTAGGGGGCGGTAAACGTCAGTCCCCTAATAGCGGTACAAGTCGTGTCGGAGTGAAGCCCAAAACACCCTGAGATAACACTGGAAGCCTACCAGTATATCTCGATTGCCCTGGCCAGGGACTACTCGTGTAATGGCTCTCCTAGACACAGCGCGATGCCAACCCCCAATACCGGGAGAGACGAATCCTGTCTAACCGTCACTGCCTCCAAGTGCTTCGGGACTGTACCCAACTACTACCTGTTTGCACGACTCCTTTGAGCCGTGGTAGGGTAGTAATCAAAGTATAGTGGGAACACACTCGAGGCGAAGTGACAGTGTCAAGTCAGCGGACTAAGCTGTACTCATGTCACCTGGGAACTGATAACTGACGATAGGTATAATACCAACCTGTCAGTTCCCGACGAGTCCTGTCCAGTGTACTCGTAACCTAACGAGCACCCGTATACTATCTCCAGTACGACATACTGATGGCTGTGGGACAGACCATCTCCTACACTGGGATGAGAAGCGCATACGCTAGTCTACTCCGGACTATCGATGCCCTGTCTCGATAGTCCTGCGAGTAGGGACCTGTATAAGGATGTGCTTATAGATTACCCAGCCCCCACTAGTGTGACTGCCATCACAACGCTGGTAATCAAGCAAAGATCATAAGGGCTCCACTAATGTGTATAGGTGATATACTAAAATAAACACATGTACACATTGAAGTAGAAACAAACCAAGTAGCATACTACTATATTGAGCAAGATTGTTTATACAAGGTGAATATCCCAAGCTTCCATTAAGTAATACACAAACCAGTATGATACAGTAATGGCCTCTAGGGCATATACACTAACAGTTTTTTTTGCACTAGATGCGATAAGTTTATATTAATCCAATCCTGGAGAAACATTAGGAAGCAGTTATAGAACATGAATGGATGTTCTATGGATTTGATAATGGCAGCCTCCTTATGGAGACGGTTATCATTCCAGGCTTCCAAGATGACCTGGATGACAGAGTGATTGTCAGAGTTATAGTTTTTCTCTCTGACGAGGGGCAGTATTATGGACAGGTGGTCCAAAAGGATACTATGGGAGGCATGGTGCTGGATACTGATTAGGTTCAGTGATCACTACAGTCTAAGAAGTTTGGATTTGCAGTTCATTTATGAACTAGGTCCTATCAGATATCCAGACATATTCTAAGACATGTATTACTCGATTCGGGAGATGGCTTTCTCCGCGAACTTGAGATTAAGAGAGACATAGAAAGAAACATCAGGGTGGATCCACTCACTGAAGCTATGAGTATGCGATATCGCAATAATAGCCTTAAGTGCAAGTGGGAGTTTGTTGGAGATAGTGCCCTCTAAGTCAATTATTGGATCGCAGATACGTGATTACAATGATTGAAGGAGGACCTATACCGACATGACTATCTTACTCGAGATGATAGTATGCTATCTGGTTTGTCTTTATCATCGTATACATGCTTTAGTTCACTATTGCATGATGATAGAGCCCATAGGATTCTTGCTTGACTACCAGCAGTATGATGGCGATCATATACGTGGGAGCTGGGGTCTGTAAGCACATCCTTAAAGTGTCCCTAGTCGTGGGAGTTTCGAGACAGGGCATCGATACTCCAGAATAGACTAGTGTATACAGTCGAGACCCCGACGAGGGACGGTGGCCGGTCTTACAAGCCATCGGTGTCAGTTGGTTCACCTAAGATGTATACAGGTGCTCATAGGGTTATGAGTACGCTGGACAGGACTGGCCGGGAACGTGCTAGTTGGTATTATACACAGATAGCAGTTCCCAGATGACATGTGTACAGGTTAGTTTGTAGACCTGAGATCGTCATTTGTCTCGTGTGAGTTCCCACTGTGCTTTGATTTCTACCCTACCACGCTCAAAGGAGACGTGCAAACAGGTATTTTTTGGGTACAGTCCCGAGCCACATGGAGGCAGTGAGCGGATCGTCGGGGATTCGTCTCTCCTGGTATTGGGGGTTGATGTCGTACAGTGCACGGGTGGCCATCACTAGAAATCCTCGGCCGAGGTAGTGGAGAATTACTGATTTGGATCAGTAGTTTCTCAGGTGGTGATGGGTTTCATGCCGACACGATTTATCGCGTTATTAGGGGTCTGACTTTATCCACCCCCCTAGACTCGATATGCGATACTCTTTAGACGGACGGACCGGACTGTACGGATATTGTCACTGTCAGGCTCAGTAGGGTTTCTGGATGAGTTCGCTCGTCAGCTTCCCTTCCAATCAATACATAGGCAGCCATTACGTACAGCTTGTACCTCTGACATGCTAGAGATTATACCTAGTGCCAGTGTGTTGATGAGTCATTAGAGTCCCCCACAGACACTTTCTTAAGTTCAAGAAAAACGTTGTAGAGGCCGTATGGTTTTATGGCAGGGTTCGGAAAATGCACGTGCGTTTACGCACGTGTCATATTTCGGGCGGATAATATTGTAGGCTTTGGTTTAAGCCGGATCCGAGTATTATGCTGTGTAGATATAATATCTTTGTCTCAGTTGCATTTGTATTCGGTCGTAATACAAATGCGGGTATGTTTATACTGTTACGGGGTTATCCTGAAATTCGTTTCAGGATCGCTTTTGGAAGTTGTCAGTTTTCAGTTTTCTATCACCCGTCTTTATCATTCGGTTAAAGACGGATTTATCTTTTCTTGTTGAGTGTGGAAGGTTCTAGAAGCATCTAGATGGTGACTAGGATGATGAGGTGGCTAGTGAGTCATTAGTGCATTATTTAATGTTATGGTGACTAGGTTTTGATGATTCATTTGTATGCATTAATTTGATGCAAGGTGTTATCTTTGACTCATGCTTTTCTTTATGTGCTAATGGTCACCCCCCCTCCTACACTCACCCCCCACCTCCTTATAGTGGCCAGCCATTCTTGGTGATGGATAATGGTTGTTCATTTGCAAAAAGATTAGGGTTTTGGCTTCATGGAAATTTCAGATATTCATTTCTCATTTCATTTGAATCCAAAAGGCAACTTCATTAACCGTTCGTCCATAGCTTTGGACGTAACGAGACAAAGTGTTCTACTCATTCTCTACATCAATCTTGGTCATCTCTTTTAGCAAACTTGATGATCGAGTTGCCTCGGTTCAGAGGCGGGAGCCCGTTTAAAGATCCGTCGGCGTGGTGCTACCTGGACAAGAAGACTGGAGATTCAGGAGATCGGAGTAGCCGCAACAAAGAGTGGGATGATGGTTAAAGACCGAAGGACTCGGATCGTTCGGTATAACATTTCTACCCACTTTGTAGTTTGTTAGTTTAGCTTTAATGGCAGATCCGGGTTATAGTACGCGATAGCGCCAATTGTAAAAGTTTTTGTTCCGCATTTGGCGTCTGTTAGACGGCCGGGGCGCTACTGTGGACTTACACAAGATATCCTCACTTATTTGTAAACTTGTCCTTAAAATAAATTGTAAATTTCGAGGACGAAATTTTTGTAAGGAGGGTAGACTGTAACAACTCCAATTTCAATGTATATAAAATTGTTTAAAAATTAATGTACAATTGGGGTATTTGCAATCCTGTGAATGCTATAAGAATTTGTTTTGCTTTTGAACCGCAAGAAAATACTTGTAGCTCATTAGTAAAGCCTTGCACTGCTGTGACATAGCACCCGAGTTCAAATCCCATCAGCCACACATTCTTCATACAGAGAACATTGAATCACCCATTTAATCCAATTTTCATACAAATTTTAATTCACCCATTCAATGCACCAAACCCTAGTTTTTCCTATAAATACCACACCCAAATCCACACATCCTCACTCATAAATCTCTGCCAAAACTCTCAAAAACTTTCAAGTCCTCTTTGGTGTATAAGTGGAGTTAGCGAAGGGCGAAGCTCCGACGAAATTCCGAGGAGATTCCGGCGACGAAACGACGTCCCGAAGCCTTCTTTAGCTCCCCCTCTCCCTTCTCTTATCCTAAAGCCAGTAAGTCTCCTCTTTCCCTCTCTTTCTCTATTCTAAAAATTTTAAATACTAAAACCCGACGAAGCAGAGTTAATCCGACTTCCGATTCGGTTTTTCTTTAAAAATCCTATTTTTCTTAAACAAGAAAATACCAAACTTTCATATCATGTTCAATAAACATTAACAAACACATTAAACAAGTTTCATATCAAAAGAATTTATATTGCAATTTTTGTCGTAGTTTTACAGTAAAATAACACATACTTTAGTTTATCGACATAAAACAATATAAAATTGTATTACCTTTAGATGGTTCACGAGGTAATGACCTACCTCATCACAACACACATCTCTAATATAGCACGATAAAAAATTTGGGAACATAGTATGTGATAAAACGACTTTACAAATAAATACCTTTAACTTATAAAACCATTTCTAAAAAAAGATGTATTAAACATTTTCATGCAATTGCGCCTCTACGACCCATTTTTTGGGACCCCGTTTGGGATGGTGCAGATTATCGCACATTCTCAAGCCTAGTAGAGCGAAATGCAGACCTCCGCAAGGAGCATACAATCTCAATGGAATTTTTATGCATTCTTCTTTAGAAAATGACATTTCTACAAGAAAATAAATAAATTATTTTCATCAGATATATATATATATATTATCAAAATATCTATTTTAATTATATAAATATTCCAAGTTTTCCAAATCAAAAGAATCAACATTATATGAAAATACCATCCAAATACAAAACAATTCCAATATTTCAAGAAAATATCATATATTATGAAAATTAGGTTCTACTCACTAGAAATTTCACAATTATAAAATATACATCTATGAAAACCCTAAAGACGACAATTAAATACTTGAGATGTATTTTGAAAATCATATCAAACTATTTTTACATAAACTCCCTCAGGTTATACTAAATTACAATAAGAACCCTAGTAAACATAGGTTTAAGCGGGACCAGTCTCTTGAGCCTCAGGGAGCCGGAGATATGGGTGCTTGCCTATCTAAGGTAGACAATCTAACAAACGGTGTTATCAACACGGTAATTGCCTTGGAAAAAGACACAAATACTGCCGTCCATGTGCAGCAGTTACCGATAACATCAAAACTAATTCAAGATTTCAAGTTCTTTTTAAAGTGTCTGACTCAGACTGAGTCTCAATCTAATCAATCTGACTTGAATATGATTCAAGTATAAACTACAATTCAACATGAATCCGTCTACTCAATCTATATCAATCTATATCGACTGAACCGAATAATGGATATTCGCCATCTATATGTACATCCATTATATCCATTCCATTACTGATATCATGATTCCGGAAAGTCATCTATATACAATTTACAATACAAGACAATAAAATACAAACAATAGAATCAAGACGTCGGGGGTTTTATAAGGGGTAGATTGGTACGGAAGGTGTTAAAAGTGGCACGAGACTATAACCATAATACACCTAACTTGAATATCCATTGCCGTTGTACCGTGGCTAAATAGTTCCTTGTGCTCCGTATACCTTAGTCTTCGGAATAGTGAGACTCCTCTCGTATACACTGGCATTTTGTGTACCAAACTACAAATAGCAGCGTTAACAATATAATACAACTTTAAAAGTTACATTCTCCTTCTGTCTATACCTATTCTTTGGGACTTACCGAGCCATTGTTCGCTGACGACATTCCTTTCTTTTTTCTTTGGAATGTTGTCAGGTGGATCGGACCTTCTAGAGACAGACTCCAGCAGTGAGGACTTGGATCAGATCGCCTTCGACCCATAGCTCCAGATTACTTATACATATTTTCATTTCTGGTATACCATTGTTTAGACATTGCTTTCATTCTATGTATTTACATTTCAGCTGTTTTGTAAAAAGAATGTTGAAAAAATAAAGTTGATGTTCATTTACATCTTGTCTCTTGTGTACTTTACTTTATATTGCTTAGTTACGCTTAGCGTATTTACTTCTGAGTAAATGCATTGCAGACCCGTCGCATCATCTGCCTGTACATCGGGAAGCGGGGCGTGACAGGGCCCGCCGCTTGAACGCGGACGAGGACATCCACCAACGATGCGAGTCTGTCGATCCGGGCGGACAAGACATGGATGACATTGGGAGGAGGAGACGAGCCGCTCCCGCCTCCGTTGTGCCGGCTCGTATTTGGATCATCGCGGTTGTCGCTCGCCATCGAGTCGAGGGTAGAAGATCAACTTTTATGGTGGAACAAAAAAAGTCTTTCATTCCCACAGACGGCACCACCTGATGGAGCTCCGGATCTCCTTCAGATGCTGTCCTCCATCGATCCTGCGATGGCA
This sequence comes from Agapanthus africanus, assembly GCA_030015575.1. NCBI lineage: Eukaryota > Viridiplantae > Streptophyta > Magnoliopsida > Asparagales > Amaryllidaceae > Agapanthus > Agapanthus africanus. Next base: position 24,393,424 of record JASDDO010000016.1, read on the forward strand.
GTCTTTGACGGCTGGGATCTGGTTTGGGAGTTGTTGAGTGTGGATCTCAATGGGTTGGAGTTAGACGTCGATCTACCTGCAAAGAAATTCCGGGGTGGGTGACTACCGTAGGACCCTTCGACGATCAAGTTAGAGCCGAGATATTGGTGCAGAGTAGCGGCGTATTGAGATAAATTCCAGATACCGGAGTCGTCTGAGAGGATGGGTTTATATAGTGGTCGCATGGAGTGAGCATGCATGTCCTCGCCGTCAGTTACGCCATTACGTTACGCCCGCGTGAACGGTGGGATTCGTCCATTAATGGTGGGATACGCTCATTAATGTAGGGATGCGCCAGCGTGGGACGTAGAACGCGGGGCGGCGGATATCTCGCTTTGGTGAGATACGCAGAGCCGTTGTGGAAGCGCTAGGGCTCTGCGCTCTCGAGTGATCGGAATAGCCGGGGAGGCCCAGCTCGGCGGATGGCTCGGAGACAAGCCGGGAGGCCGAGGAAGCTTGGCAGGTCAAGGGGCTCGGAGACGAGCCGGGAGGCCGAGGAAGCTTGGCAGGTCAGGGGGCTCGGAGACGAGCCGGGAGGCCGAGGAAGCTTAGCATGTCGAAGGCGAGCTGTTAGCTGTTTGTTGAGTGAGTATGGAAGGTACTCAAGGAGGTCTCTGATAGGTCGGGTGTATCCTCGGAGATGAGGTCCCGAGGTAAGCCCCCAGAGCATCTTACTTACTCTAGCTCTATAGCTTTCAGGACACGTCATCAGCTACGTCTTATGATCTGAGGAATCTCCACTTCTGAGCATCATCATGAAGCCCGGATCATTGCACTCGCAAAACCCATAAATCGCATTCCACCATGAAACTATATTAAAATATCTTATCTTTACCAAAATTGTTTCTATGAATTTTTTTTGTTTGTATTTTTTGCTTTGGTATCACAATATTACGGAGGAAAGGTGTACCTCTTCCTATGGCGTTGAAAAAATACATCCCCACCATTTTGTTCGACATTCAACATTCATCGTCTTCGTCTTTATCATTTAAGATATGGATACACCAAATCATACATGATTCTACAACTTATTCACCGTGGGAGCAAAATTAAAATAGAACTTTTTACATCGATGATTCAACGGTTAAAAAAGCGGTTGAATCATATGAAATTTGGGGTATCCATGTATTAGATGATAAAAATGAAGATGATGGATGCCGTGAAGGGTTACGGCAGTGCCCCGGCCATCGAAACGCGGCCAAAACGCGGAACAAAAATTTTTAAACTGGCGCTACCGTTACCCGAATCCCGGATCAACCTTAAACCCTAAACTGGAAAACTAATATAGAGGTTAGAATGATTATACCGAGTTGATCTGTGTCCTTCGGTCTTCATTCCAAGCTCCTAGCGGTTCCTTGATGTGGTTTGGTTGCCGGTCTTCCTCCATCTCCGATGATCCACCCGAGGGATGTAACTCCGGCTCTAGCTCCACAACATGATGCAAATGGAGCAAATAGGGTCTCTAGGATGCTACCCTAGAGAGCCTAGGATGCAGTGTGTAGGATCTTAGTGTTATCTATCTCAAATCTTGAAGGTGTAAGCAAAACAAGAAAGCTAGAGGAGGTGAGGCTAATGGTGAGGGAGGAGTTCAAGAAAAAACCAAGTGAACAAAACCTTCATGCTTGCAAAAATGAACTCAACCATTGTCATGCCCCGCTCTCCAAAATACGAAATACGAGGGGTTGACAAGGCCAGCCATGCTCCTACGGTCAAGGAAATGTCCTGCCGTAGTCGCAATTCGGCTTCTAGCTTTACGTGGTAAACAGTAAATAATGCGCAGGTAATGAGAAATGCAGTAACTGAAACAAAACTATATAAAGAACTGACCTGATGGGAAACAAAAGAGTATAACTCTGGATAGCAAATCAAGATGTCCGTGATGTACGTCTAGTCCTGGTCCAGGCTAAATCCTCTCCTCACACTGAGCATGCATACTCAGGTCGTCAGAGCGACACAATAGCAATATAATATATAAATCCAAGTGACAACTCTAACAGTGATAATAAATATATATAACAGTAAATCAATGACGGTATAGGTATGAACATGCAGTAACCACAGAAGTGTCTAATAGAGCAGGTGAACAGTAAAGCGGTAAAATAATATGCCAGGTATGTCAACACAGTAAGTAATGTATATCAATGCCATTATCCCTATCAGTCTCTAAGTCTCACTGTACAAGTCCCTAAGCCTATCGTCAGTCCAAGTATGAGAGTCAACCACTCGCGAGTGTCCTCCACCCAAGGGTAGAACCCAAGGGTAAGGGACTACGGGCCCAACATGTAACTCACGGTAATAATCATTTAACATGTAAATCTCCATATATATAAGCCGGCATGGGACTCCCGAGATTCTGTTGAACTCATACCCGAACTACCCCACACCCCGTGGTCTACATCAAACGCTAACCATAACCTCAAATACCAATCGGTCTGTGACAAGTCTGCGCGAGAACTGGAGGCAGGACCTCCATCAAGCACGTCCCGACTAATACCTAAGATAAATGGCAGTGTCTGGTGCCTTATCTGTGACACCCATGCAAGAGCTTCCATAAGTGTCCCATACCACTTATATTCACACGTACACGCGTCCCACAGACGTCGACAATGCAATAGAATAATAAGGTTCACTGATTGTGTACAAGTACGTGTCACTTTCACTTATCCACTCATACACGAACACTAACGTACTTACCACAATCATCACTAATACCTAACACTGGGTAATGCACGTGATCACTAGGTTATCAATGCAGTCACATATGTATGATATGATGAGGAGACAGTATGTAGAGCATGATTAAGATGTCATAAAACAGTATTCTACCACTTGCACAATTTATCATAAATCATACGGGTACATTTTAGCAAAACAATGAATGGGGAATAAATAGGATGTTCAATTATCTATCCAGCGAATTTAGTTTCACGTCAATCGGGTTTCAGAATCACTAGTTATGGCCATTTCATTTTAAGCGTTCCCGGCTGGAAATCCGGTTTCAGAATCGGAAGTCCGTTTGGCAACGCATTTTAATCCCAGTTGGGATCAGAATTTAGCAAAGCCACAGTTGAATGAAGTCTAGGGTTTTCAGTAAGGTTTTCAACGCAAAAGACGGATCCTCAATCGCATCTGTACGTTATGAGTTATACGCTGTTCGATACTAGTATGTCAATTCTGATTCTGTTGGGACTGTTATACGTCCCGATCTTTTAAATTACAGATTAAATAGCAACCGATGACGAAACAGAATGAAACCACTTGTGTTATCTAGATAATAGATTCTCCTTTAATAAACTACAGAGTTCCGCAGCCTACGAGTTAAGGAAACAGGGTGGTACCCATTACGGGACAGTAAACAACAACTGGAGTCGCTCTGGACTGCAGTCCAGAGTCGCACTCCGATCTAAATATTGTCACAGTTTAAGTACAGAAATCATTAGAAACTTGCATAAGGTTATAGTTCGTCGAGTCGGCTTCGATTTGAGCCCTCGAACGCATCATTCCAGTATGTAATTAATTTATGGAGATTTTAACGGTTTTCAGGTACCAGAAATTTCCAGTTTTACAGGTATACTTGGGGTATACATTTTAGTCACTAACAGTAGTATTATCCAGTGAAATTTATGCATAGTATTCGGAATCACATGGGCCAGCAATTGCCCTCATGTTCCGTCAATTTAACTAGGGATTTCCATTGAGATCAAGTATCGAACAGTTGCGCCATATAGTTTAACGGAAAAGTAAAATATGGAGTCTATACGATTGTAATTTGTAAATAACATAAAGTAGCATGTAGCAAGTAGGGAACTTGTCTGGAGAAGTTTTGGGGCACACGGCAGCGGCAACGACACACGCGCGGCACGGCAACGACACACGCGCGGCACAGCAAAGTCGACGGCAGCGGCTCAGGGTGAGCTCGAGTCTGTTCTGGGGGCAGCGAAGAGCGGCGTTGGTTGGCCGGAGTAGAGGAGAGGCGTTGCAGAGAGAGGGAGAGTGAGATTTAGAGAGAGCGAGAAGGGATTAGAGAGAGAGAGAGAGAGCCAAAGAGAGAGAGAGAGACAGAGAGAACAGAGAGAGAGAGTGAGAAAGAGAGAGAGAGGGAGAGAACAGAAAGAGAGAGAGGGAGGGAACAGAGAGATTGAGAGATTGAGAGAGGGCAGAGGGAGAGGAGGTGGGGTGACCGGAGGTGGCTCGACGTTGGGTCGTCGGGAAAAGCTCGAAGCTCGGAGGAGGAGGGTCGGGGTTTTGGTGACGGGGAGCTCAGGGAGTTTGGGACTGGCGGTTGCCGCGGTGAAGGAAAAAGTCGGCGACGGCGACAAGGGGTGTGAAGGTGCCAAGAAGGAATGGATGTAGTGGGGGGGATGGGGTTCGTCGAAGGTCGGGAATGGTAGTCGACGATTGAGCGGTGAGCTCGGGGATGGGAGAGGATGATGAGGGTGTTGTAGAGGTACTTGGAGGAGAGGAAGAGGGAAGAAGGCAGGGTTATGGCGGCGGTGGCGGTGGATATGGTGTCGCCGGTGAGGCAGGCGAGGGTGGAGGCGAGCGACGGTGAGGCGACGGCGGTGAGCGCGACACGCTGGCGTGGGCGCGGGTTCGAGGGAGGAGCGGGAAAAGAAAATAGAAGAGAGAGGAAGAGAACGTATGTGTGTGAGAGAGAGGAGAGAGAAAGAGAGTGAATGTAACGTGGAGAGAGAGAGGGGTAACGGCGCGGGCGTGAGCGTGGGCGGAGGAGGCGGATCACGAGAGGCAGGGAGCGGGAAAATGGGAGAGAGCCGTTGGGGAAGAGGGGGTGTAGGAGCGGGTCGGGTTGGGTGAGCGGGTCGGGTCGGGTCATGAGGCGGTTGTGGGTTGAAGGAAGTTGTGCTGGCGGGCTTGGGCCAGAAGATTTAATTGTTTAATTCCATTGAATTTTATATTGGGCTGAGGAGGGGACGGGCTGGGCTTATGAAATAAAAATCAAAGGATAAATAAGAGAAAGGAAGGGGCCGGGGCTTAAAGGAATAGAATGGGGGAAAAATAAGCTGGGGGTTTTTAGGAAAAGGAATTAAGTTTATAAAAGAAGATGGGCTGAGGGAATTAGTTGAAAAATAAGATATAATAAGGTTTGGGTTTTAGGGTTATAAAATAAAAGAATACGGAAAATATAGAATAGATAGGTAATAGGGTTTGGGTTTAAAGGAAATGAAAAATATAAAAGAGATAGGTAATCGTGTTTTAGATAAATTAGGGTTAGGGAAAGTTATAATGCCAAAATAATTATAAAATAAAATAAATAACTTTTAAGAGTAACAAAATACGGATATTTGTACAAAAAGGGGCTGGGTATTACATCATACCACCCTTACAAAAATTTCGTCCTCGAAATTTAAAAGAACGACAAGCTATAAAATAATAAGCGAAAAGTTACCACATCGAACGCTACTACATAGTGATTTACTTAAAACGGGTGGATAAAATTTTGAAGGTATGTATATGTAAAAACAACATACAAAAGAATAAGTCTAAATAAGTATAAGGCAGGAACAGCTATAAGTGCAAACTACATGTATATGAGAATAAAAACAACAATAACGAACAATAATATTCGAGGCGTGCTCGATAACAAAAATCCCAATTATGTGCACATATAAATATAGCAAAAGTAGTACAGCAGAAATAAGAATGAATATAAGTCATAGTCATAATGAAACAGTGAAGGACTTGTCGGTGGTTTAAAACATTTTTAGAATAACGTATCAATCAAACCATTTTAACATAGCTTAGAAAACCACTTGGTGAAAATAAGAAACATGGAAAGAAGATATGCGCGAGATATGGTTGCGCTACCGAAAATGAGAATAATAGTAGTGTACTTAAAATACATAAAACGGAGTAATCAATAACACGCACTCTTAGATAAATACAAATAATGAAAACCAAATTTTCGAATAATAATGTCCCTAAATATATTTAGGGTAATAGGAAAAACACAAAAATGTATAGGGCTGGCTAGGGTAAGGATTACAAGGGAGTGTGGTTCATTCAGAAGATCGGAGTGTGGCGGCTTTAGGCTGAAGGTCAAGAAAATTAGGATCGGGTCAGCACAGGAAGTAAGGGTGAGCAACAAAGAACTACAGGAGAAAAATATGGGGAGGATAACGGTCGGTACATCATATGAATCAAAATTTGAAGGTTTAGCGAATTCGGAAATTTCACTATAAATTTTTCCTCCCAGAAGGATCTCAAACGAGGCACAGACGAAGGATGAAGGGTGGACCTCTAAAAGATCGGGTGCGGTACTCGTTAGTCTCAGTGAGGGTTAAAACAATGTAGAGAGTAGGGATGGACAGTCAGGGATTTCAGCAAAAAAGAAAAAAAATGTATATGAGAAATAATCAAGCATCAAGTGAACTAAGAAAATCGAAAGATTAGCTAACACGGCAATTTATTTCATTCCAGAAAATTCTAAACAAAGCATTCACTAAAACGAAAGGTGGCCCTAAACTATACACAGATTTATTTGGCCAGAGAAGACAACATTTAAAAATCCTATCAGTCGTGGTTGTGGAGATTCAGCAGGTTGCGGTAGGCTCGCGCGCTCAGGTAGGGGCGTCCATTCCCATATCGCCTCGCAGGAATCGCCATTGGGAGTTCTTCCACAGCAGGGTCTTGTTCTTCTGGTCCTTCTTCCTCGGTTGGAGCTTCTTCATTGAGGTATGATTCTATGTGATTCTCTTCTTCTGGATTCTCTTCCATGGGATTTTCCTCCACTTGATTTTCTTCTATCGGGTCTTCCTCGGGATCTTCCTCTATCGGGTTCTCTTCAGGGTCTCCTTCCTCTTCGTCGGAATCGCCTATCATGTCAAACTCTGGTGCGGCTGCTCCTTCGTCCTCTGAATCGTTGTTTCCGGAAATGACCTGGGGACCGTTGATCTCATCGTCAGAACTCATCAGCGTGCGGTCTAAGGAAACGCATGACTGTGCATCCTCATCCAAATGCGGCGCTGCTCCAGGGTGGGCCATGACCTGAAAGGAAAGAGTCATGATTAGACAGTGGAATACATCAATAGAATAGCTAAGGGTACGAAGTATAGGAAAATATGCGGTGGGCAGGAACTGAAAAATCAGAATTAAAATGCTGTGGTAATGAATAGTATAAATAAGGGGAAAGCAAGAGAATGATACATGTATTACGATTCAAAGTTTTTATTGCATTCAACTAAAAGTTCGACGGATACAAGATTCCAAAGGAAATTTTACAAAAGGGGTACCAGCATTATTATTGGAAGCAGAAAACATAATAATTCTTCTTCGATTACTAGGCCGCTGCATTCATGTCACGCGAGTTGAATCCTGCGCTGGGTCCGCCTTATCCTTGAAGTTCGAACTACGCAATAATCATCACTTGGCAGAAGTGGAGAGTGTGGTCAAGCCTCCTCCTTGTAGCTCTTTCCTTTTTTGGGCAGCCGTTGATAAGGTGTTCGCTAGATCCGCAAATCAGACATTTCGCTTGGGCGCGGCGACAATCCTTCTGAAGATGTCCTGGCCTTCTACAGTACCCACAACATTGGGTCTTATGCTGCTTCTGTCGCGGGGAAACAAATGAGCGCTTCATCTTCTTCTCTTTTCCTCGTCTAACAGGGATCCCTTTACGATTGGAAACTCCCGCTGGTGTCTGATTCGTCTGCCTTCTCAGTCCTTCAGCTAACAAGTTGTTCGTTCGCTCCTGGGCTTCCTTCAGACCTTGCAGTACACTCAGAATCTCAATGGTCTGATTCTGAGGAGTGGAGATAGAGGAAGAGTCGTTGGAAGACATGATCCTGAAACAATAATTTTGAGGATGATATAAGGCACAAGCTATAAGAATCAAAATGTAATACGGATTGGACAAAGATTCAAGAATATCAGATGTGATGAAATTCATTACAAGTGGAAATCAACTGTATGACTCTAAGTCACTTAAACAGAGTACGGTAGTGTAATTATGATGTAGTTCGCAATTACAACCACGCAACCTTGCCAAGTTACCCGAAACCCTAACGTATGGATAGCAGAACACACAATGTGAATGTGGATCAAGAATAACAAGTTTACAATCTAGACCGAGGGATGTCTTAGATTGTCAAGCTATACACGGAAAACTGCAATCCTAATCGAAGCAAAACCTGGGCTCTGATACCAACTAAACCATGTCATTCCCCGCTCCCCAAAATACGGAATACGAGGGGTTGACAAGGCCAGCCATGCTCCTACGGTCAAGGAAATGTCCTGCCGTTGTCGCACTTCGGCTTCTAGCTTTACGTGGTAAACAGTAAATAATGCGCAGGTAATGAGAAATGCAGTAACTGAAACAAAACTATATAAAGAACTGACCTAATAGGAAACAAAAGGGTATAACTTTAGATAGCAAATCAAGATGTCCGTGATGTACGTCTAGTCCTGGTCCAGGCTAAATCCTCTCCTCACACTGAGCATGCATACTCAGGTTGTCAGAGCGACACAATAGCAATATAATATATAAATCCAAGTGACAACTCTAACAGTGATAATAAATATATATAACAGTAAATCAATGACGGTATAGGTATGAACATGCAGTAACCACAGAAGTGTCTAATAGAGCAGGTGAACAGTAAAGCGGTAAAATAATATGCCAGGTATGTCAACACAGTAAGTAATGTATATCAATGCCATTATCCCTATCAGTCTCTAAGTCTCACTGTACAAGTCACTAAGCCTATCGTCAGTCCAAGTGTGAGAGTCAACCACTCGTGAGTGTCCTCCACCCAAGGGTAGAACCCAAGGGTAAGGGACCACGGGCCCAACATGTAACTCACGGTAATAATCATGTACCCTGTAAATCTCCATATATATAAGCTGGCATGGGACTCCCGAGATTCTGTTGAACTCACACTCGAACTACCCCACACCCCGTGGTCTACATCAAACGCTAACCATAACCTCAAATACTAATCGGTCTGTGACAAGTCTGCGCGAGAACTGGAGGCAGGACCTCCATCATGCACGTCCCGACTAATACCTAAGATAAATGGCAGTGTCTGGTGCCTTATCTGTGACACCCATGCAAGAGCTTCCATAAGTGTCTCATACCACTTATAGTCACACGTACACGCGTCCCACAGACGTCGACAATAAAATAGAATAATAAGGTTCACTGATTGTGTACAAGTACGTGTCACTTTCACTTATCCACTCATGCACGAACACTAACGTACTTGCCACAATCATCACTAATACCTAACACTGGGTAATGCACTTGATCACTGGGTTATCAATGCAGTCACATATGTATGATATGATGAGGAGACAGTATGTAGAGCATGATTAAGATGTCATAAAACTGTATTCTACCACTTGCACAATTTATCATAAATCATACGGGTACATTTTAGCGAAACAATGAATAGGGAATAAATAGAATGTTCAATTATCTATCCAGCGAATTTAGTTTCACGTCAATCGGGTTTCAGAATCACTAGTTATGGCCATTTCATTTTAAGCGTTCCCGGCTGGAAATCCGGTTTCAGAATCGGAAGTCCGTTTCTCAACGCATTTTAATCCTAGTTGGGATCAGAATTTAGTGATGCTACAGTTGAATGAAATCTAGGGTTTTCAGTAAGGTTTTCAACGCAATAGAAGGATTCTCAATCGCATCTGTACGTTATGAGTTATACGCTGTTCAATACTAGTATATCAATTCTGATTCTGTTCGGACTGTTATACGTCCCGATCTTTTAAATTACAGATTAAATAGCAACCGATGACGAAACAGAATGAAACCACTTGTGTTATCTAGATAATAGATTCACCTTTAATAAACTGCAGAGTTCTATAGCCTACGAGTTAAGGAAACAGGGTGGTACCCATTACGGGACAGTAAACAACAACTGGAGTCGCTCTGGACTGCAGTCCAGAGTCGCACTCCGATCTAAATATTGTCACAGTTTAAGAACAGAAATTATTAGAAACTTGCATAGGGTTATAGTTCATCGAGTCGGATTCGATTTGAGCCCTCGAACGCATCATTCCAGTATGTTATTAATTTATGGTGATTTTAACGGTTTTCAGGTACCAGAAATTTCCAGTTTTACAGGTATACTTGGGGTATACATTTTAGTCACTAACAGTAGTATTATCCAGTGAAATTTATGCATAGTATTCGGAATCACATGGGCCAGCAATTGCCCTCATGTTCCGTCAATTTAACTAGGGATTTCCATTGAGATCAAGCATCGAACAGTTGCGCCATATAGTTTAACGGAAAAGTAAAATATGGAGTCTATACGATTGTAATTTGTAAATAACATAAAGTAGCATGTAGCAAGTAGGGAACTTGTCTGGAGACGTTTTGGGGCACACGGCAGCGGCAACGACACACGCGCGGCGCGGCAACGACACACGCGCGGCACGGCAAAGTCGACGGCAGCGGCTCAGGGTGAGCTCGGGTCTGTTCTGGGGGCAGCGAAGAGCGGCGTTGGTTGGCCGGAGTAGGGGAGAGGCGTTGCAGAGAGAGGGAGAGTGAGATTTAGAGAGAGAGAGAGAGAGAGAGAGCCACAGAGAGAGAGAGAGAGTGTGAACAGAGAGAGAGGGAGAGAACAAGAGAGAGAGAGTGAGAAAGAGAGGGAGGGAGGGAACAGAGAGAGATAAGAGAGATTGAGAGAGGGCAGAGGGAGAGGAGGTGGGGTGACCGGAGGTGGCTCGACGTTGGGTCGTCGGGAAAAGCTCGAAGCTCGGAGGAGGAGGGTCGGGGTTCTGGTGACGGGGAGCTCAGGGAGTTTGGGACTGGCGGTTGCCGCGGTGAAGGAAAAAGTCGGCGACGGCGACAAGGGGTGTGAAGGTGCCAAGAAAGAATGGATGTAGTGGGGGGGATGGGGTTCGTCGAAGGTCGGGAATGGTAGTCGACGATTGAGCGGTGAGCTCGGGGATGGGAGAGTATGATGAGGGTGTTGTAGAGGTACTTGGAGGAAAGGAAGAGGGAAGAAGACAGGGTTATGGCGGCGGTGGCGGTGGATATGGTGTCGCCGGTGAGGCAGGCGAGGGTGGAGGCGAGCGACGGTGAGCGCGACACGCTGGCGTGGGCGCGGGTTCGAGGGAAGAGCGGGAAAAGAAAATAGAAGAGAGAGGAAGAGAACGTGTGTGAGAGAGAGAGAGGAGAGAGAAAGAGAGTGAATGTAACGTGGAGTGAGAGGGGGTAACGGCGTGAGCATGGGCGGAGGAGGCGGATCGCGAGAGGCAGGGAGCGGGAAAATGGGAGAGAACCGTTGGGGAAGAGGGGGTGTAGGAGCGGGTCGGGTTGGGTGAGCGGGTCGGGTCGGGTCATGAGGCGGTTGTGGGTTGAAGGAAGTTGGGCTGGCGGGCTTGGGCCAGAAGATTTAATTGTTTAATTCCATTAAATTTTATATTGGGCTGAGGAGGGGACGGGCTGGGCTTATGAAATAAAAATCAAAGGATAAATAAGAGAATGGAAGGGGGCCGGGGCTTAAAGGAATAGAATGAGGGGAAAATGGGCTGGGGGTTTTTAGGAAAAAGAATTAAGTTTATAAAAGAAGATGGGCTAAGGGAATTAGTTGAAAAATAAGATATAATAGGGTTTGGGTTTTAGGGTTATAAAATAAAAGAATATGGAAAATATAGAATAGATAGGTAATAGGGTTTGGGTTTAAAGGAAATGAAAAATATAAAACAGATAGGTAATCGGGTTTTAGATAAATTAGGGTTAGGGAAAGTTATAATGCCAAAGTAATTATAAAATAGAATAAATAACTTTTAAGAGTAACAAAATACGGATATTGGTATAAAAAGGGGCTGGGTATTACAACCATGAAAGAGAAAAATAGCATGCTAGGTTTTGTTATTATCATTTTTCCAATTTTTAAATCCCACAATGCTTGAATAGTGAACACAAATGAATTAATAATTCATTTGTGTGCACTATTGCAAGCATGGTTGTCACCATACCTCCTTAAGCTAATATCCACATCATTTATCCATTTAATAAAATGGTCAAATCAAGAAATGAGGTGGCACCTTCTAGAATGTTATCCGGTAAAAAATACGTATTACATTCTACTGTAAATATATCTGCATTCGTACCGAAATACGAATACCCAAAGAGATAGAATAACACAAAGAATATAATACTAGAATATACGTACCGAAATACATATACGTAAATTATTAAATCAATACATGATTTAATAATCCGGCTCAAAACCGAGCCGGCTAGTATTATCAACTGTCCAATCGAAACCCGAGTACAATGGACATCAATCGATCGGAACCCTTCACGTATCTAATACGGATACTATATCATTTCGCCAGAACCAGGGAAACCCTCTGTGTGGGACTCTAAAGACTCGTCAATACGCTGGCAGTAGGTTTAACCACAAGCACGTCAGCGACACTAGCTGTACGTAACGGCTACCCAGATATTGAGCGAAAGGGAGGCCGACGAGCAAACTCATGCAGAACCCCTACTGAGCCTGACAGTGACAATATCCGTGCAGTCCGGTCTGTTCTTCTAAGAGTATCGCATATCGAATTTAGGGGGTGGTTAAAGTCAGACCCCTAACAACGCAACATTTAGTGTCGGGATGAAACCCATCACCACCTGAGAAACTATCGATCCTGGATTGGTAATTCTCGTCCACCGTGGCCACGGATTTCGCGTGATGGCCATCCGTACATAACGCTACATCAACCCCCAATACCGGAAGAGACGAATCCCCGACGATCCGATCACTGCCTCCATATGGCTCGGGACTGTACCCAACTAAAACCTGTTTGCACGACTCCTTTGAGCCGTGGTAGGATAGTAATTAAAGCACAGTGGGAACTCACACGAGAAAAATGACGACCTCAGGTCGACAGACTAACCTGTACACATGTCACCTGGGAACTGCTATCTGACAATAGCTATAATACCAACTAGCAGGTTCCCGGCGAGTCCGTCCAGTGTACTCATAACCCAATGAGTACATGTATACTATCTTAGGTGAACAAACTAACACCAATGGCTTGTGAGACCTTGCCACCGCCCCTCGTCGGGGTCTCGATCAGTATACACTAGTCTACACTGGAGTATCGATGCCCGGTCTCGATACTCCTACGACTAGGGACATTTAAGGATGCGCTTATAGACCCCAGCTCCCACATATATGATCGCCATCATAATGCTGGCAGTCAAGCAAGAATCCTATGGGCTCTATCAACATGTACATGATGATAAAGACAAACAGGATAGCATACTATCATCTCAAGTAAGACTGTTCTATCGGTATAGGTCCTCACTCAATCATCATAATCACAAGTCCGCGACTATGATAATTGCCTTGAGGGCACTATAGCCAACAATTTCTCACTTGCACTTATGGCCAATTATTGCGATGTCGCATACTCACAGCCCGTGTGATACCGAACACCCAACTTCTCTACCGATCAGTTTCGCAAAGCCCGTTTGCGAAAATGATTGCGTTCGAGAAATAGCCTCAGTGAGTGGATCTGCTCCAATGTTTCTTTCTGTATCTCTCTATATCTCAACTTCGCGAAGAAAGCTACCTCCCGAAATGAGCAATACTTGTCTTAGAATTTGTCTGGATATCTGATGGGACCCAGTTCACAAAAGAACTCCAATTCCAGCAAACTTCCTAGACTGTATCGTCCATTGAATTTAATCAGTATTCTGTGCCATACCTTTCCTCAGTATCCGCTTGGACCATCTGTCCAACATATTGTCCCTCAAAAGAGGGAAAACTATAACTCTGACAGTCACTCTGTCATCCAGGTCACCTTGGAAGCCTGAAATGATAACCGTCTCCTGAAGGAGGCTGCCGTTACCATATCGCAAGAACATCCATTTATTTATGTTCAATAACTGCTTCCCAATATTTCTCCAGGATTAGATTAATATATCTGCTTATTGCATCTAGTACAAAAGCAATATCAGGTGTGGTACTCAACATTTCATGATTAACTCAATTGCCTAAGCAGGTGATATGCTAATCATGCAAATCCCTCTCCCCTTTAGTCTGTTAGACACCTTTAGAGAGGGTGACTCCATCATCTGCAGGTACACCACCATACCAGGAGTCGTCCATTTAATGTCAAAGTACCCAGATTAGGGTACTTCCCAAATCTAGATCTAAAACCATAGATCTAGTAACCAGAAACCCTGATATTATATCCATATCTTATATGGAGAAACAACTTTGTGACAACCACAGTATAACCGATCGTGGTATAAGAATATATCTTCCTAATAAGTGCATGTCATCCCAAATACCAGGATATCACACCCTACTACCCTCTCACCAGTTCCATCTCCTATTCTGATGAGGTCAAGAACTATGACTGTCACATCAAAAATAGATGATCTATTTCCGCTATGTTCCCCTCCGAATGGCGGCCGAGACATGGGCGTCTCGCCTGAGATTCGGGGCAGATGCTAATTGGTGCTATCCGTCCACCTCTCCGAAGATGCCAAGTTGATTTATGGCACCATGTATCGGAGGTTTAGACGGATGCGGCCGATGTAGCAGACTTCGTCAGATTCCCCCTTGCTTGAGGGGTTTTTGATTGTGGGGACGCTCTTCCCTGCAGGCGCAAGCCCCTGCAGTTAATTACGCTACCGCATTGCGGTAACAACTTTCTCCTTCTCCAGATGGTCACTTCGTGTCGTGTGTGTTTGTTTTGTGTTTTGTTGCCCGTGGATTGTATACGGAGACTGAGTTATGTCGTCGCCCGTAGGGCGTGGACTAGTCCAAATCCGTATTATCTTAGATTTGGGTTGGGGTTTGGGTTTAAGGATACGTTAGCCTCATTTGAGCCTAAGATCGACTTAAACGTTTGTTAAGGATACGTTAGTCTAGTTTTTAGACTAAGATCGACTTAACGAGATCATTTGGATCCGACAAGAGAGCAATAAAAGGGGGCTCTGTTGTTTAGTTTAGTGACGTTGCGGTCGGTAGGTAGTTTAAGGACATTGCGGTCCATGGGTAGTTTAGGGACATTGCAGTCCATGGGTAGTTTAAGGACATTGCGGTCCAATAGGTAGTTTAAGGACATTGCGGTCTAATGTTAGTTTTAAGACATTGCGGTCAAGGTTAAGGATCTCATAGTCCATGAGTTTAAGGACCCCACAGTCCGTTGTTAGTTTTAAGACATCTCGGTCAAGGTTAAGGACCTCATAGTCCATGGGTTTAAGGACCCCACAGTCCGTTGTTAGTTTTAATACATCTCGGTCAAGGTTAAGGACGTCATAGTCCATGGGTTTAAGGACCCTACAGTCCATATCAATGTGTGGTCATCGGGACCCGTCACCTCTTTGAAGACGTTGAGGAATTACAACGCCAAGTATCGAAGGAGTGAAGAGATGTACCCTTGAACCGGGGTGGGTTAAATAGTCGTTGGCCCAATTTGGGATCAAGACCAATTAATTATGTTATGAGCCCATTAGCCCAGTTAAGTCTGAATTGAGGACTTATGGCCATCTTGGGCTAAGTCCAATCATGTTTGGAATATTGGCTTCCTGTTGGTCCATTGAAGAAGAGGCTTTGCCTCTGGCCATTTAGCCAATTGGGCTAACGTTAATTCAACAATGCTGAACACTGGGATCAAGTTGTTGCTTTAACACTAAAAGACAGTTGGTGTTAAACACCAGCAACAGGGGGTCCAAATTAGTGTTAAACACTAGAGCAAATCAGTGTCAAACACTAGCAGCAGAGGCTTCAAATTAGTGTTGAACACTAAGAAATTCAGTGTTAAACACTGCAAATAAAGTTCTTTGATTAGTGTTGAACACTAAGGCCAAACAGTGTTTTAACACTGGATTCAGGGGTTCCAATTTAGTGTAAAACACTAAGGCAAGAGGGGTCACGTGATAACACGTGAGGGCGCCCTCCCTTCATTTGTTCTGCTGAGAATATCGCATCTTTTGGAGCATCACGTGCCATCACGTGACGGGCATTTAAATGCTTGTATGTTAAAGCCTTTGCCAAGGGTCACGTGGGTCACGTGAGGCACTGCCTCAAAAGGGCCTTTTCTGTGAATCTTTTCGGGGGTCACGTGGTGACACGTGACCCTGCCTCTATGTATGTTTATTTTTTTTAGAAGATCTGTTAATCCCTTTCAAGAATTAAATTCTTCGTAGGGTTGAACACTGACAATAATTTTAGAGGAATAAAATTCCTATTTCCTTTTGAAGATTTATATTCTGAGATAGAATTGAACTCTGAATTTTCTGCAGGAATTAAATTCCTCATATATGTGAAGAACTGAATTCTGTCATAGGGTTAAACCCTAATAAAAGCTTTAAGGAATTAAATTCCCACTCTCTTTTTAGAGAATTATTCTGAGGAATGAGATTCTGTCATAGGGTGAAACCCTAATTTCTCCTTTTTTAAGGGAATTAAATTCCTGTTATTTTAACAGAACTAAGTTCTTAACTAGGGTTAAACCCTGATTCTGTTTATTCTGAAGGAATTAAATTCCCATAACATAGGGTCAAACCCTAATTTTATTTTAAAGGAATTAAATTCCTATAGTTCTGTGAGAATTAAATTCTCAAGCTTCCATTCCCTCTCTACGCTTTGGATCTGCATTGCAGGATCTCAACCCATTGAGAATTAAATTCTCAACTTAAGGGGAGATGTGCACTTTACAGATCCTCCACCTAAGAGAGAACTATGTTCTTCTGTTTTATATCAGAGTTAAACTCTGTTGAGAATTAAATTCTCTTTTCCTTTCAAAAAGCCTTCCCTTTCTTACCTAGGGTTTTCTTTTGCAGAAGATCCAAATTTCTCCAAAGTATCAAGGCTCTCCTCTTTTCTTTTTTATGTATAGATTCCTTTCTGCCTCTCTATATCTCTATCCCTCTGTGTGTCTCTTGGCTCCTATTTATAGGAGAAGCAGCCGAATCAATTAGTTTTGGTGAATCTTTCATTGAGAGATTTAATTTGTATTCACCATTTGTTTTGGACCTTTGGATTATTAGGTGAATTTTATTCACCATTGGATTTTAAATCCAGAGATTCTCCTTTGTTATTTCGGTTAGATTTTAAGGGGAAATCTTTCCAAGTTCAAGCTTTTTCCACAAATAGATGATATTTAATCACCTTTAAATCTTTAATCCAATCGGTTCCTTTGGGAAGATTTGAGAGGTCTTTTCTCATAATTTAATTCTGTTAACAGATAGGCTTTGAAAGCCGGTCACGTGTGGCCACGTGACCCTTGGTCACGTGTGGGCACGTGACCCCCTTGGAACGAGCCCTCTTCTTCTTTTTGCGCTCTGCCTTCTGGCCGCTGCTTAGCCGTCACGTGCCACCACGTGACCCCTGGTCACGTGTGAGCACGTGACCCTCGTCTGGAGCCTTTTTCTTGATTTACTCAGAGAACCGTTGTGCCTTTGCCGTTGCTTTTAAATGTCACGTGCCAACACGTGACCCTGGTCACGTGGGAGCACGTGACCCTTTCTGAAGCCTTTTTCTTTGATGTAGTCGGGAAACTGAATTTGCCTTGCCGATGCTTTTAGATGTCACGTGCCAACACGTGACTGCTGGTCACGTGTGAGCACGTGACCCTTTTCTGAAGCCTCTTCCGTAGGCTTTTCTGAATCTAAATCAGGAAACAAATGCCCCCACAGCGTTGTTCTCACGTGTCTGCACGTGAGTGCAACGCTGTCACCTTTTGTGACTGTTGGATTCCTCTAGGGATTTGGGGAGATTTAACGTTTCCATCACTTCCTATAAATATTGGGGTCATTTCAGAGACGCCTCCACTTTGCTCATCTTCTTCCTTGCAAACTTTCTTCTTTTGAGAATTTAATTCTCTTCTCCCCAGAGCTTAGTTCTCTGCCTTGGAAATCTTCCAGAGTTTAACTCTGTATGAAGAGACTTTTCTCTTTAGGTAATGCTCGCATATGAACGATGAACTCTCACATTCCTCTGGATTTTAAATCCAAAACAAGGGTTTTTACCCTTTTTTTAACAAAGAACCCATTTTTTCTTCAAGCTTTTTAACCGAAGTATGAAACCATTTTAGCCTTCAAAAGTAGATCTCTTAGGGTTTAGATGATCTTTTAGGGAAATAATGGTGATAATCCATGGAGCTTAACCCCATTCACAGAAAAAATGCTTTTGAGAATTTAATTCCCTTTTTCTTAATAAGGAATTTAATTCCTATGAAGAACTCAATTTCTTCACATGGAGGCTTCTTGGGGTCTCTTGACCCAAGGTTGTCCCTCTGCAATTAATGAAACAGGAGCTTTGTAATGATGTCTTCTGTGGGAATTTAATTCCTTTGATCCTATTGAATCTGTTGTAGAGCCCGAGATAGATTTCTCATTCTTTATTTAATGAGGATATTCCCTCTGTTTTATTATAACTGCTTGGTCTCATTATTAATGAGCCATCATCCTGATTCTGTGGGGCCCATGTGTTTTGTAGCCAATGGTCCCAGAAAAAAGAGTCCGCTGTTGCTTTCTTCGGCTAGTCCTCATGTTCATGCATGTATGTATATTGCTAGCTTTGTTTTTGACAGTCTTCTTTTATTGGATTTCAAGTGCGATGGCTTCTGTTCCATGCTTTCCCTTTTCTCGCTCGGAGGCTGCTTTTCCTCAGTCACCATCTGATGAGGAAGCGATGGCGATGATCCGGGCCCATGACCTGAACTGCACCAACCTACTTCAATGGGGATCTTGGTATAGTCATATTATTCAGGGTCGCCGGAGTTTCCTTTGCGCGGTACCGACAGAGCCCTTTCTCATTCTTACTGATGGACCCTCCGAGAACGGTTTTTTCTGTGGAAATGCCCAACTGGACTCCAACGGGGAGGCTCGAGCCTTCGACGACCGGTATTCCGAACCATCCGATCCCGGCCATAGATATCTTGGGGCGGCATATTTGCCAGGGTGAGGCCCACCCGTGGGGGCAAATTTATAAGATAGGGCTCACTCCTCGGCACCCTACGGGCTACCTTCTCTGGGCTCGCTACATCCTTTCTGCCCATCGTGCGCGGCTGCAGAAAGTCGGGCTTTATTAGGCGATATACGCGTCACTCTTCCATTATAAGTCCCCGCATGTCTGGTGGGTTAAGGCGTTTTTGAACCAATGGAATCTTCCCACCAACACTTTCATTCTAGGAGATCGCGAGGTCTCGATCTCTCTGGCAGAATTCTATGACATCTCGGGGTTGCCAATCAGGGGTAGTCTGTATGAGGAGTTGCTGCCTTCTGACGAGTACATTTTTGAACCCGAGCTCGCCCCAGTTAACGGCATGTCTGCTGAGAATGCCGTCCGCCACAAGCGTCCCAGTTTAATCAAGGCGCTAGATATCTTCGACCGATTATTCACCGAATCCGAAGAGCAGGGTGTTACTTTCAAGAGTTTCATTGCTCGTTTCCTTCGCGAGGACGCCTTATCAAAGACAGCTCCGAAGTTTGCCAACATTGGAGACCCCTTTGGGTTTGGCCCGAAGAAGCGGCCGACCACTGAATCGGATTTACCTCAGTACTACATCCCTATTATGTTGCCGACGTCTTTTGAATCCATTGCTGTTCTCGGCATGGACGAGGAGACGTTCTTCATGGGGTTTGTTAGTGTCTGGCTCAGTTGGTTTGTCATTCCCATGCATCGTCGCTTTATGAGAGCTTCGGTTATCTACCCGGCTCATCGTATTGCTGAGGGGACGCGATTGGCTATCGGCATCCCGGCGCTGGCGCATCTTTATCATGGGTTGGGCACCGCAGCTAATACCTCTACTCCCGGCGTGGATGTAGTAAACTTTTCGCTTCATTATTTCACGTCCTGGATCGAAATGCATGTGCTGGGGGATTTTGCTATGCATCAGAGGCCCGCGTTTTACGATGCCTATCCCTTCCCGCGACTTATGCGATTGGTGGGTGCTTCTGCTGCTGACCCGACTCAATTCGGGGCTATTCGGGTGCTGATTTCTCCTCACGCCGCCGCTGGCGGGCTGGTTTTTAATGATCGGGTCTTGTCTACTCCCTCAGGTCCAGTTCAACAACTCTGGGACCAGTCGAAAGACAACGCACCTTTTTTGAAGCCCCGGGAAGCCGCGCACTTGTATACAATTAGACCGGGCTACTTGGTGTTTCGCCAGGACAGTGCAGCTCTTTTCATGCGGTACAATCCGCATTGATTCGCCCGACAGCTTGGATACAACCAGGGTATTCCTTTTGAGGCTTTTATAGTCGCCCCGATCCCTTCGCTCGATGTCGTTCGCGATGCCGCTCATCATTTCATGAGGCTAAACACCGGCTCCCGTTTCATGGTCCCTGAAGCTGAGTACATGCCCCGGTGTGTGGGTGCGTTTACGGGTTGGTATCTTCATCGGATCAGCCCAATTATTCTTGAGGAAAGAAGGGTGCTTCTTGGTCACGATGCCCCTCCTCAGTTTCCGGGGGCTAAGCTGCGACCGAGGGTTCCGGTCCGCTTCCCTCTGAGGGAGATTGGCACCGCGCTCATTCCGGGGGAGTCAGGGGTAGACCTTACTCCAACAGCTGGTATGCCCTTGGATTCCCGATCGCGGGGTAGACAGGCCCCAGTAGTAGCACCACCGCCGGTGGCGGCACCGCCCCCCGTGGCGTCGACAATGGCGATGTCATCCTCGGTTGTGGCACTGAGCGAGAGTAATAGGGATGAGGGTGTCAAGGGCGATGTGGGCCGGCGCCGCCCTAAGGCTTCGCGAGGGAGGAAGCGGTCATCCTCGGCGACCGGCTCTGGGTCTAAGCGGCGGAGGAAAGCGGCCACCAACCTGCTCGATTCTTTGGCGGAGTCTGAGCCTATTCTTGAAGACGAACCATTGGCCTTGCAAGAGTCAGACGCTGGACTTCTCTTCCCGAGTTCGGCCGATGAGGAGGCCGCACAGTTGGCTGAGGCCATACGGCGTTCCAAAGACGCGTCTCATAACGCCAAGGTTCCGAAGAAGTCCTATCCCGCTGTAATTTTTTACGAAGACCCTTCGTGGATTCGGCGGCGATTTATCGGTCCTTTGGAGGAATGGGGGGAAAGGGCTCTGAAGCAGGCCGCTTCAGAAGACGCAGCGGACGCACTTTCTTTATGGACCGGCGGCCATGAGTCTACCCTTGAACCCCGGCGAGCCCACCTCTTTGAGAAGGAGCAGCGGCTTGAAGAAGCCATATTGAGGGCTTCTTTGCGTATCGGTACGTTGTGGTTCTTTTGTAGTCCTTCCGATTATTTATGGTCGTGCATATGTATCATTATTCTTATTTGAATCGTGCAGAATCTTCGACGCTGGGGGAGCTCCCTACGGGCCCATTAAAGCTGAAGCCCGCCGAAATTCTCAATGAAGCCTTGCTTGATGTGGAGGGGGCTGATGAGGCTACTCCTCTCATGGTAAAGCCTCCAGCGGCGGTTCTTGATCAGGGAGCGCTTGCCCCTTTGGGGGAAGCTCCTTTGGAGGTTGCCGCCCCAATGACTCTTACTGAGGGCGGCCCAGAGGCTGGAAGAGAGGTAGGCGGGACTACTCTTCCTTTGTTGAAGCCTGAGGTCACGCCGGAGGCCGTTGAAGCTGCTATCCCCCCGGCTCAGAATGGGAGGAGCGTTGAAGGTAACCCTCTGCGTTTTAAATTAGCAACCCTTCCATGGTCTAAACACTTTTATCTTTCCCAGAATTGCGCGGTTTGGCGGCCACTATCGCTGATCTGTCGCCTCAAAAGTCATTTCAGCATTTATTGGAGATGGCAGCTGTAACGTTTTGAAAATCGTTTCGGTGAAATTTCGAGAAAAAAAAACGGTAAAATAAGGGGGTTTTCTGTAAAAAGTCAAAATATAAATATCTTTATTATAAAATTAAATATACATATTCTAGCTATGAAATTGCTAGTATTTGGTGTTTATTGAGCCACTGGTGAAATTTCAAATTTTCTGAAAATTTTTCCGAAATTAATTATTTTAATATTATTTTAAGCCGTCACTAATATATTTAATTAGGGAAAGTTACAAATTGGAATGAGTTGAAACAAATTTTGTGCATCATAAAACATTAAATAAAATTTTATCATGTGGTTTTTGAAATGAAATCGTTTGCCAAAACGGTTTAGAAAATATCGAAGAAAAAGGCTTTTTTCGGTGAAATTAGTGTTAATGGGAATTGGGGTAATACATTTATCTTTTTCCAAACCGACACACCCACACCTTACCCTCTCTCCCCTCTCCTCATGGCTGAGCCAATTTGTGGCAGCCCCACTCTTTTGTCAAGCCCTCCATCTTATTACCATTTGCAACCAATTAATAGAAAAAGAAAAGAAAAGAAAGAAGCATGGGCTTTGTTGACTTGTGGTTTTTGTTCCAATACAATCAATCACTCTCTCTCCCCCCCTAACTAAATGGCCGAGCCTCCCCTTCCAGAAATTCTGCATCAGCCCCTCCCATTTCTTCTCCTCTCATTCTCATCAAAAATCCCCAATTTTGCCTCAAAATCCATACAAAATCAAAGCTAATCCAAATCCAACCTTTACCTATTATTCCTTTGTCATTCAAGCATGGATCTAGGAGCTAGTGAACCAATTTGGAGGCTATGTTAGCATGCTAGATCTCAAACATGTTGAGGTATAAATCCTAAACCATAATGTAATTTTCGATTAATTACTTCAATCTAGTCTAGTTAGGTGTTAAATTGTGGGTTTAATTGAATGTTTGGAAATTCAAGTGGGGATTTTGAATTGAAGCTAGGGTTTGAATTAAATTAGGTTCTTTATCATTAGGTTATGGTTGTAATGAGAGGATTAACATGTAATTGAATGCAAAATCTAATTTGGTTACTAGTTGCTAATTTGTTAGTTTAAAAATTGTGATAATTATGCTAAATTGCTAACTAGGTTTTAGAAATTAAATTAAAATGTGGGATTAAAATCTAGTTAGGATTTTTAGCACATCATTAAGGTTTCCATGAGTGGTTTAACTATTTAAAATATGCAAAACCAAGTTTAATTGTAAAATTGTGAATTTTACATTAAAAAGTGTTAAAATCGGTATTTTTGCAAACTAGGAAATTGGAATTAATACAGATTTATGAGATTAAATTATGAAAGTGATTTGTATGATTTAATTATGATATTTAATGAGCATTTTGGCCATTTGAATCGTTAAAATATGTAGATTGGTTAAAACATCAAGTTTTGAACCGAAATGAGAATTTGTGCTAACTAGATTTTTGGGAAACAAAACGATTTGTTTACTTTTATGGTTTTGATGAATTAAAACCTATTTCATATATAATTAGTGAATTTTGAAACCACTATTGGTGCGTTTGAGTTTTTCGCGACCACTCGGCGTTTGTACGCCGATATCGAGGGTTTTGGGGTTGATTTGAGAAAGCAAACCATATGTTTTCACCTATATGAGATTCGTGTGTCGTTTTGGTCATGAGTCGGATCATAATACGATACGATATGTTGTGACATGTAGGTACCCCCATGTGGACTTCGAGACGACAAGCAAGCACGTGGCGACGTCGGCATCGGCGAGCGAGGACCAGGTGAGTAGATTTATATCTACGGGGAGAAGTCGGGTGGATGACGTATAGCACCCCCGCAGTCCGTAGTGCAGCTCATATATATATGTTTATATAGGTGTTTTATGATACGAGAATGTTCATTCATGTTATGTTTATGTGTTCATGGAGTACCTTTGGGTTAGTTGCGAAACCCTAGAGTAGTTGTTATTGTAAGTGCACGGCGGCGCCCCGGCCGTCAACCCGACGGCCAAACGCGGAAACGGTGATGAACTTTAAATTTTGCGGACTTAGCAAACCGGCACCACCGCGCACTAAACTCCGGATCGTGCCATTAAACTAGTCTAAGCTATCTAGAGAGGGGGTAGAGAAGTATACCATACGATCCGAGTCCTCCGGTCTTCATCTCCACTCCGATCTCCTCGCGGGATCTCCGGTCGTCTCCTCCTCGTCGGAAAGGGCACCACGAAGCCGGGTACTTTTACGGGCTCCCACCTCAATACCGAGGCAACTCGGGCGCGAAGCTGGCGAATCGACGCGTCCAAGATTTGCTGTAGGAATATAGTGTAGAGTGTATGTCTCACTTTAGGGTTGGTTGCCATAGATGGAGGAATGGTGTATAGAAAATTGGTGCTTTCAATTTTCTAGCAATGGAATGAGATGAAGAATGATATACTCTCTCAAAGATGAAGATGAAGCTCTCTCCTTCTTCTCTCTTTTTCTTCTCTCTTTCTTTTCTCTTTCTTTTTTCAACCATGAATAATCATCTCTCACTTTAGAAATGGTGGAGCAAAGCTTATGAAGCATGAAGGGAGGTGATGGTAGTAAAAGGAGGAGGGTGACCACATCCAAACATAATCATCACTAAACTTTACATCCACCTCAAATCCATCTCAAATCCATTCTAATCTCATAAATACATGAAAAGCAAAGATGCTTATCATATCAACCCTTTTGCAAATAAATCCTCCACAAAGTGTAATTTGCAAAACTGCAAATTACCCCCTCCATCGGAAAAGTCCGGCCGGGAAAGAACAAAGGAAAACCGGCCGGAACGGAAAGCAAAATGGCAACTCTAGAAAACTGGTCCCGTAATAAATTACAGGAAAACCCCACACTGTGCATACACACCCGCATTTGTATTCCGTCCGGATACAAATGCAATGAGACAAAATCTACACTGTACTAAACTAGGACCGGCTTAAGCCAAAGACGGCTAGTAATATCCGTTCGATCCTGATCCGTGCAATACCGCACGTATCTGATCGAACCCTGCCATATAACCATACGGCCACTAGTACAAACTGTCCGATCCTGATGCGTGCAATACCGCACGTATCTGATCCGACCCTGCCATATCTCCATACGGCCTCTACAGCGTTTTGCCCGAAAGCTTGAGTAACTGAAAGTGTGGTGGACTCTAAAGACTCGTCAATACTATGGCTGTGGATTTAACCACTAGCACGTCAGAGGTATAAGCCAATACGTGACGGGCCACCAGCTATTGACCAAAAGGGACGTCGATGAGGAAGCTCACCCCGACACCCAACTGAGCCTGTCAGTGACAATATCCGTACAGTCCGGTCCGTTCGTCTATGAGCATCGCATGGCGGGCCTAAGGGGTTGGTAAAAGTCAGACCCCCAAAAGCGGTACAAGTCGTGTCGGAGTGTAGCCCAGAACACCCTGAGATACTACTGGAATACCTACCAGTAAATCTCCTGCCTTGGCCAAGGTCTTCGTGTAATGGCTCTCCTAGACACAGCGCGACCTCACCCCCAATACCGGGAGAGACGAACCCCCGAAGATCCGCTCACTGCCTCCATGTGGCTCGGGACTGTACCCAACTAAAACCTGTTTGCACGACTCCTTTGAGCCGTGGTAGGGTAGTAATCAAAGTACAGTGGGAACTCACACGAGACATATGACGATCCCCAGGTCGATGAACTAACCTATACACATGTCACCAGGGAACTGCTATCTGACGTCAGGTATAAAACCAACTAGCATGTTCCCGGCGAGTCCTGTCCGGTGTACTCATAACCCAATGAGCACCTGTATACATCTTAGGTGATCCAACTGACACCAGTGGCTTGTGAGACCGGCCACCGCCCCTCGTCGGGGTCTCGACTGTATACACTAGTCTACTCTGGAGTATCGATGCCCTGTCTCGAAACTCCTACGACTAGGGACCTTTTAAGGATGTGCTTATAGACTCCAGCTCTCACTTATATGATCGCCCTCATACTGCTGGCAGTCAAGCAAGAATCCTAGGGGCTCTATCAACGTGCAATAGCGACATGTCAGGTCGCCTAAAGTAGTACACGATGATAAAGGTAAACCAGATAGCATACTATCATCTCGAGTAAGACTGTCCTACCGGGATAGGTCCTCCCTCAATCATTGCAATCACGTGCCTGTGATCCAATAATTGACTCTGAGGGCACTATCTCCAACAATCTCCCACTTGCACTCAAGGCTAATTATTGCGATGTCGCATACTCACAGCCCGTGTGATACCGAACACCCAACTCCTCTACTGGTCAGTCTCACAAAGCTCGTTTGCGAAACTATTGCGTTCAAGGAATAGCCTCAGCGAGTGGATCCGCTTAGATATTTCTTTCTATGTCTCTCTCTTCTTCTCAAGTTCGCGGAGAAAACCATCTCCCGAAATGAGCAATACCTGTCTTAGAGTGTCTGGATGTCTGATGGGACCTAGCTCATAAATGAACTCCAAATCCAAACTTCTTAGACTGTATCGTCAACTGAACTTAATCAGTATCCTGCGCCATGCCACCCTCAGTATTGCCTCGGACCACCTGTCCAAAATACTGTCCCTCGTCAGAGGGAAAACTATAACTCTGACAACCTCCTTGTCGTCCAGGTCACCTTGGAAGCCTGGAATGATAACTGTTTCCCGAATGGGGCTTTCGTTATCATATCCCTAGAACAGCCACTTATGTTCTAAAACTGCCTCCGACTGTTTCTCCAGGATTGGATCAATATTAACTTATTGCATGTAGTGCAAGAACAACATCTGGTGGTACTTGACATCTCATGATTGACTCAATAGCCTAGGCAAATGATCTGCCAATCATGAATATCCCTCTCCCCTTTAGTCTGTAAGACACCTTTAGAGAGGGTGACTCCATTACCTGCAGGTACACCACCATGCCAGGAGTCTTCCATTCTAAATACTCATAGAATGCTGTCAAGGTACCCAGATTAGGAAACCACCCAAATCTAGATCTAAAACCATAGATCTAGTAACCAGAATGTCTGATATAATATCCAAGTCCTGTGTGGAGAAACCACTGTGTGACGACCAAAGTATAACCGATCGTAGTATAGGAATATCACTTCCTACTACCTTCTCAACAGATCCATCCCCTATTCTGATGACGTCAAACCTATGACTGTCACATCAGAAATAGATGATCTATCTCCGCTACATCTGCTTTAGTCTATAAATAGACATAAGCCTGATGTCCACCAATGCATCCGCTGCTCCCACTGACTACGACAACCCTCTGGCAGAGTCATACAGACGTGCACTTCCAAAGGTAGTTTAGAACGACGCTATACTCATCCTCCTGCCGGGTCTCGCAGCCTGGAACAACAACAATGGCAAGTGTGGGTAAACAAGAACTTCCCTGTCACCGTCCTTGAGGCTACCTAAGTACCTCTCGGGTGCCTGAAGTTACCCACCTTATTTGCGGAGTGGCCAATGGAATGTCAAATCAGATTGAATCTTTAGGTTCCTTATCAAATCTTCAGTAATCGTTTGCGGTTCTGGAATCACTTCCAGTTCTACCATACTCCCACTGCTGTTTTTGAAAAAATCCATTTTTAATAAAACTGTGGCGAGTCTTGAACAATATTTCTATTGATCTCCCAGATGGTAGAAAGTCAACCCTCGTCATAGCCTGGGTCAACCCACAAACAGCCATTACAGAAACGTGCCTTGAGTTATCTAGAGTCTGGTTTTAATCATAAGCCAGACAACTCCCCGTACCTTAACAACGTTAAGATATGAACTGTTCTATATCCAATATAGAACCAGAGGCACTGATTTAATTGAACCAGATTCAAATCATGCAGCTATCTTCAGTGCATGTCAACTAAATGGAGAGAGGCCGATCAGCGTTGCTCAACTTAGGAATGCTTCCAATTATGAGTAACCTGAAAGAGAAGCAATTTCTCTTTGTCATTACTATCAACTGAATACCATATACAAGTATCTACATCTTCGATCACTTTGAAGAATCCCGATACTTGCAACACCTGGTTCTCTACTTTATTCTTATACCTATAACTTCTCAAAATTCAGACCCTGTGTTTCCGCGAAACACTTGTCTAAAAACTAGAGAAGTCATAAGTAAACCGAATATAGTACGAGGACCAACCCCTCTGTCCTGATGGACCCTGGACAACATACAATACTCTGTATAAGTCCCTTGAGTCAGATAACTCATTCACTGTGTGTCGTAGGTTGAAAACTGTACTTATGGTTAAGAAGAATTACACCGTTGTTTAATGCTCCTTACCTAACCATCCACTGATATAGGTAAATGTCGTAGACATAATTTCAGAAAGGTATATCTCACTCTATGAAAATAGACGTACAGATATATCAATTTGAAATTGGTGCATAAAAGCGGATATTCAAAACCAAATATTTGCCGACCGGCAAACAACCCAGATGATCTCCTCAAATATCACCGATTACAACGAATCCCGATATAATGAGGATGATCACCTAACTCCCAATAACTTACTCCCACTCATCATCTGTAAAACCATACAGATGTGAGAATCATACCTGGTAAATACATACCCTGGAGTAAGTGTCTAATCGGGAAATCAGTTTTCTTTTAACAGTACACAACTGAACTGAAACATTAAAATGTTTCGATGGGGTATCCTGGTATTCCTAGTAATGCCTCTTCCAGTATCCAGATTCATAACTATAACCGTATAATTCTTTGCCACTTCTCCAAATCCCTTCATATGTCTTTAGTCATTACCTTCTGCACACCCCTTTAGGCCAATTGGTTTTCTTCCTTCCCTACCGTTCGGCACCAGCCTATGGTTTGGAAGAAGACTATCCAAAAAGCATAAAGGGTGTACTGTCCTAATCCTAGGAGCACTCGCAACACGAGAGAAGGTGAAGATAAAAGACACCTGAATGTACTTTATTCCTATTTCTCCTGAACCAGGATCCATCCCCGAACTGGAACGAGTTCCTTTCGAGTTCGTATATAACCATACGATGGATTATCCAATAAAATGGGATCTTCGTAGTGATACGGAGTGTCCTGGAGAAATACAAAGGTGATTTAGGATTGGTGAAGAAATACTTGGTTTGGTCGTGAATAGCAGTCGCAATTTACTTTGCCCTTTTACTAATCCCTTGCTTTGTCTGAACTTAATACCTTTTGTACACCGTTTAGGCTAACTGGTTTTCTTCATTCCCTACCGGTCGGCACCAGCCTATGGTTTGGAAGAAGACTATCCAATTTGCATAATAGGTGTACTACTCCTAAACTAAGGAGTACTCGCAACATGAGAGAGGGTGAAAAGAAAAGACAACTGAATAATCCTATCCGTTTTCTCCAGAACCGGAAACCATCCTCGAATTCCTTCGAGTTCGTATCTAACCATACGATGGTTTTGTCCAATGGAAGTGGACGTTCGTAGTAATACGGGGTGTCCCGGAGAAAAGGGTAAAAGCAGGAGTGGCAATGAGGTCTGCAACTCTGACAATCCAAAAGCCAGTGTTAAGAAGGTTCGGTCAACTTGGTCACTGAGTCATAGTCTAGGGTCGGGTCAATGGTCGCTGCCAGAGAGAGAGAAAAGAAACACTCAGCGTGCACTCTATCCTAGATCAGAATGGTTATCACTTTTTCTAATCTGGAAACCTCCCACTGTACCTCAAATTCTCCTCCAAACCTGAAAGAAGAATTAGTCGGGGTCACCCGAGGAGTAAACCAACTCATCAGTGGGAATCGGGATCCAACTATCATCGCATGATAACGTGACGGAATCCGCTCACGCTATCACACTCCAGAAGGTATGCGCATATCTGGCAAGTTTCAGTACTTTTGAAACTCCCGATGTGATTTCTGCCCCATGCTCTTATGACCTTGGCGAAGGTCAACAAATCATAAGTCACATGTCAAGTTCTACCCGTCATTATCCAGGTTAATTTGAATCCACCCGTACAAGCCCTTGACGAAGGTCAACAAGGCTATACGACTGTCCCAAACCAACGCATCTATCTATGCAGCAGAAAAGCAACAAGCAGCTACCATACACTATGCCTTGACGAAGGTCAACAAACATAGCATGAATACTACTTGCTACCCGTCTGAAATGACGGAGGGCTACGAATGGTTTCTGGCGAAAACCTTTAACGTAATGAACTTGATATCGTTGAAGGAACGGATAGCTTTTTAGAAAATATAGTGACGAAAACCTTTACTAAAGAGGTCACTCCCGGTGAAGGGATCTCGGCTCTTTCCCCGTAGAATGGGGTGCAGGATATCCCAAATGAATACCACGATGCAAAGCAAAAGTAATCGGCTATAGTGAAGTTAATGCCCTGACGCAAACTTCTGTCCAAGGGGTCACTCCCGGTGAAGGGATCTCGGCCCTTGCGTCGTCGACTGAGGAGCAGGATATTCCAACTGAATATCACGATGCAAAACAAAAGAGAACGTCCTTGCAATAACAGTTTTTTGAAAAGTGTTCCAACAACATCAGATTAGGTTTGTTTTAACTTGCATTGATCCGAATCAACGCAGTCCCATCAATTAATCACACCACAAAGAACGAAAATATACTGACGTATGTATATGCCATCCGCATTCGCCACTGGGTCCCGTCATCACCCGTTAGGTTAGCTAACTAACGGCAGAGCGGGGACTGGACTAGCGCGGATGAAAAGCATATACAACATCTACTAATATATATACCAATATATTATATTTCGCTCAAGGCGTGAAAAGAAATGCAACATCACAGAAATGTACAGCATCACAGAACAATACAGATATCTGGGATCCCCGGGTTTCACAGAGCCACTACTGAAACCCGACGTTCCCCTGGTCGTGTGGATAGCCTGTGCAATGAAATCCTAGACCCCTACGGGCGCGGCAAGTTACCCGCCAAAACCTGAAGCGAGGCAGCCCCCTTCAGCGCCGTGAATGGACCACCCAGCACTTCACGGAATCCGGCAACTTGGGCACCCCTCCTGGGTCAACCTATACCCCCTACGAGTGCGGCGAACAGCCCGCCAATCCCAGAGTGAAGCCCCCTCCGTCTCAATGCCATGAGATGCGGGCTTGTTGCCCTCTAGAACCCGGCTATCCGTGCACCCCACCGCGGGGTAATCCTAGTACAGAAAGTAAAATATACATACAACGGGTACATCGACCGCAACCAGGTCGTGCCCCAAAATAATAATACAAACAGGCAGTGACGGCAGTCCACATGTCGGACGCTCGCCCCGCAATATCAAATGTACATAATACCACCACAACTGTACTAGCATTGCAACCAGGCTATCCCCACGACCGATCCGCAACATCACAGCATAAACATAGAACATCAACGTGAAAGTCACGTTCGCAAATCCGTCTAACCGGGCTATAGCAGTTAGACAGGATTTACCGATCGAGTGACATTCACGGTCGCAGATATAATGTAAATACTGTGAAAAATGTGTTTAAAATATCCGATCGATCAAAAATTAACAAGTGGGCCCCAATCAAAACTGTAGCACTCACAGAAATCCTGGGCCCAATTTTAATATTCCAAAACCCATATTTTAAGCCCAGAAGGCCTCTGGAAAAATTTGGTGAAGTGATGTGAATAGTGCGCGGCGGAAGGGCCGCGGGAATGGGGTTTTCGCGGCGCTTCCGCGCTCCCACTGTGGAGTTACTTCGTCAAATTTTTACAGAACTCTTAGATTTTCCAGTACATCAATATTTTACAACCTGAAAAATTTTTCGAGACCAAAAATTTTCAACAGAAACTGATTCGAACTAAAATGCAGTTTTGGAACATTCGATCGATCGAAACAGAAAAACACATTACACCAAGCTAGACTATGTTAATGGCGAGGCTCTGATACCACTGTAAGTGCACGGCGGCGCCCCGGCCGTCAACCCGACGGCCAAACGCGGAAACGGTGATGAACTTTAAATTTTGCGGACTTAGCAAACCGGCACCACCGCGCACTAAACTCCGGATCGTGCCATTAAACTAGTCTAAGCTATCTAGAGAGGGGGTAGAGAAGTATACCATACGATCCGAGTCCTCCGGTCTTCATCTCCACTCCGATCTCCTCGCGGGATCTCCGGTCGTCTCCTCCTCGTCGGAAAGGGCACCACGAAGCCGGGTACTTTTACGGGCTCCCACCTCAATACCGAGGCAACTCGGGCGCGAAGCTGGCGAATCGACGCGTCCAAGATTTGCTGTAGGAATATAGTGTAGAGTGTATGTCTCACTTTGGGGTTGGTTGCCATAGATGGAGGAATGGTGTATAGAAAATTGGTGCTTTCAATTTTCTAGCAATGGAATGAGATGAAGAATGATATACTCTCTCAAAGATGAAGATGAAGCTCTCTCCTTCTTCTCTCTTTTTCTTCTCTCTTTCTTTTCTCTTTCTTTTTTCAACCATGAATAATCATCTCTCACTTTAGAAATGGTGGAGCAAAGCTTATGAAGCATGAAGGGAGGTGATGGTAGTAAAAGGAGGAGGGTGACCACATCCAAACATAATCATCACTAAACTTTACATCAACCTCAAATCCATCTCAAATCCATTCTAATCTCATAAATACATGAAAAGCAAAGATGCTTATCATATCAACCCTTTTGCAAATAAATCCTCCACAAAGTGTAATTTGCAAAACTGCAAATTACCCCCTCCATCGGAAAAGTCCGGCCGGGAAAGAACAAAGGAAAACCGGCCGGAACGGAAAGCAAAATGGCAACTCTAGAAAACTGGTCCCGTAATAAATTACAGGAAAACCCCACACTGTGCATACACACCCGCATTTGTATTCCGTCCGGATACAAATGCAATGAGACAAAATCTACACTGTACTAAACTAGGACCGGCTTAAGCCAAAACCGGCTAGTAATATCCGTTCGATCCTGATCCGTGCAATACCGCACGTATCTGATCGAACCCTGCCATATAACCATACGGCCACTAGTACAAACTGTCCGATCCTGATGCGTGCAATACCGCACGTATCTGATCCGACCCTGCCATATCTCCATACGGCCTCTACAGCGTTTTGCCCGAAAGCTTGAGTAACTGAAAGTGTGGTGGACTCTAAAGACTCGTCAATACTATGGCTGTGGATTTAACCACTAGCACGTCAGAGGTATAAGCCAATACGTGACGGGCCACCAGCTATTGACCAAAAGGGACGTCGATGAGGAAGCTCACCCCGACACCCAACTGAGCCTGTCAGTGACAATATCCGTACAGTCCGGTCCGTTCGTCTATGAGCATCGCATGGCGGGCCTAAGGGGTTGGTAAAAGTCAGACCCCCAAAAGCGGTACAAGTCGTGTCGGAGTGTAGCCCAGAACACCCTGAGATACTACTGGAATACCTACCAGTAAATCTCCTGCCTTGGCCAAGGTCTTCGTGTAATGGCTCTCCTAGACACAGCGCGACCTCACCCCCAATACCGGGAGAGACGAACCCCCGAAGATCCGCTCACTGCCTCCATGTGGCTCGGGACTGTACCCAACTAAAACCTGTTTGCACGACTCCTTTGAGCCGTGGTAGGGTAGTAATCAAAGTACAGTGGGAACTCACACGAGACAAATGACGATCCCCAGGTCGATGAACTAACCTATACACATGTCACCAGGGAACTGCTATCTGACGTCAGGTATAAAACCAACTAGCATGTTCCCGGCGAGTCCTGTCCGGTGTACTCATAACCCAATGAGCACCTGTATACATCTTAGGTGATCCAACTGACACCAGTGGCTTGTGAGACCGGCCACCGCCCCTCGTCGGGGTCTCGACTGTATACACTAGTCTACTCTGGAGTATCAATGCCCTGTCTCGAAACTCCTACGACTAGGGACCTTTTAAGGATGTGCTTATAGACTCCAGCTCTCACTTATATGATCGCCCTCATACTGCTGGCAGTCAAGCAAGAATCCTAGGGGCTCTATCAACGTGCAATAGCGACATGTCAGGTCGCCTAAAGTAGTACACGATGATAAAGGTAAACCAGATAGCATACTATCATCTCGAGTAAGACTGTCCTACCGGGATAGGTCCTCCCTCAATCATTGCAATCACGTGCCTGTGATCCAATAATTGACTCTGAGGGCACTATCTCCAACAGTTATACCCACATACGCACACACAGGCTTGCATACTTTACTTTCTTGTGCGCAGATTGGGATGTGTATATATGTATATATGCATGGGTATGGGACTATGCATATGTACATTCATATACACATGCATGGATAATGAGGATAGTACTTGGGATTTAAGACGAGTCGATGAGATTTGATTTGAGGCCGTGAGATCGGTGATATAGCAGGGTTCGTATTTGAGATACGACATGACGTTGTAGCGGGTCCTTGACGTAGGGTTTCACACACGTGCATGCATACTTAGGCGGTATCAGTATTGTACTAGATGTAGATCAGTACCCCGATCATGATATTTGATAAAGAGGATACCAGATGAATAGTATGATGAATGTGATATTGACCCGTACTCAGAATTGAGGATGCCGTACGACGGATTTACGTACGAGCTATGTCTTGATGATTGATCCGCACTCTTGACTTGGGATGTCTGATTATAGATATGGTATCGGATATGATATTATTGAGGCGGGATCACCGACTAATATATATACAGGAATGTATATGTATCGACTCAGATGTTAGGCGGTTTCCTTATCTGTAGTCCAGCTTGTTAGCTTAGCCCTTTAGTTTAGTTTAGTTGTTAGATTAGATTCGATTCTTACCTATTTCAAAAAACTAACGAATCGTGGGTATTTTAAAAGACAGCCCATGGGATCCTACGGATATTTCAAAAGACGTATCTTTTCATAAAAACACTGTAGCCCCTATTTTCAAAACCCCATGATTCGTGTTATTTCAAAAGGCACCATTTGTAGGACTTATATTAGATTAGTGCAGGTTAGTTACAGTTGCGTCTAGTATTCAGCTCCCGCTTATTATTGTGGTTCGCTTCGCATCGCATACTTATGTTATAATTTCTTATTGCAATGTTGATATCATATTGTTAGGACACCAGCACTATTACCGATGATACGTATGTACCACGTACACTTACTTGCCGGCTCACACACATCTTCATCGGTAATTGCCATGTCACGTACACCTTAAAAAATATTATTGCCTGACTTAGCTTGTTAGTTAGTAATTTGACATGATATTAGTGTACCTGCCTTATATGCCAGCTTAACATTGTAGTTATTACTTGTCACTTCATGCATACTGTTATTCATTGTTATGCCTATATTCATGGTTTTACATGCTATTGATGATTTGGATTCGGATTTCCATGAAATTTTCTGGATTTGGGGGGGGGGGGGGGGAACCGCAAAACTTCTATAAACTGATTTCTCTCTTTTTAAATAAAAAAGTGCGGGTTTTCCCATGATGTATGAGTCGTCCACCATGAGTTTGCTGATGGATTTCGAGACCCGATTCGAGGAGACGGATGAACCGTTTCGGGTACATGGTGGACCCGGTAAGGTATCCCGGGGCAAGAAGCGCGTGATGATGATGATGTGAGCCTGGCAGGGGAGCACTACCTACCGGTGATTTTACCCGACGCGTCGGATATCCGGAGGATACCGTCGTGGTCTTGAGATGGATGGTAGGGGCCGGTCTGGACTGACGGCGTCCTAGATATTGTGACTGAGACATTGAGATTTCGAGATATTGAGGTACAGAGACTGTGATACAGAGATATCGAGATATTGGGATTACGTTTTGTGTCGATGCTAGGCACTGTTTTATGCTGATTTCATTATGATACCTCATTTTAAAAATACAAAGGAAATCTCACTAAATTATGAAAACAGTTCTTCATTTACATGTATTCTGTTTCCATGCATTCATACCTCATTCATATGATATATTGCTACCTGAGGCACTGACACGGGCACATGAGATCACACTCGGGTTAGATATTACCCTAGCCATGGTTATAGGCTGTTGGTTATATTTTGAGGATATATTATGATCATATGACCTAGGATTGCGTTGTTTATGCGACTTCTGTTCGTAAATGTTTTCTATTCACGAGTTGGCAACTCACCCCCATTGTGCCCCAGTTTCTTGCAGGTTTGCCGTACAGGTTTCATTACGGCTTTGCTGGCACTGCTTCTTTCGGGTGACTTGCTAGTAGGTGGGTTTATTTGTATCATACCCATCATTATACATTGTATATTATTATTTAGTTGTATCTAGAAGTTCCATCAACCAAACATGTAATTATTTTGAGCTAGAGACAGTGATGTTATTCTTTCGATCTTAGAGCCGCGCGTTATTTTTTTCTGTAGATTTCTTGTTGTTTTGAGTTCCTTTTGAGTTTTGATCCTCGCCCTTGGCGTTGTATATTATATTGCTTGTGTGGTTGTGACCGTCGATTGACGAAGAGCTAGCTCCCGCTTGGGGATGCCTTTTATTGATTTCGTATACTATTTATGTTGTATCCCGTTTGGGGGCCAGTATTTACAAAGGAGACTCTGCCGAAATTTTCAGAAAATACTTGATGTTTTTAAAACGCATAATTCGGCTTATGCTATTAAAACTACTTGTTTTAAGTTGGTTTTTCCTTCACTCTACTACTTTGTTGGTTTGGATTTCTGGGTTTTCGGCTTACTTAGATTACGTACGCCTCGAGACGTTTCGTAGTTTAAGTGCCGGTCATGTTCCGTACTTTCGGGTCGTGACAAAGTTGGTATCAGAGCGTTAGGTTTTACCTTCGGAGCGTAGGATGACCCTTGGTTGATGGAATAGGTGACTAAAGTAGAGTGACGTACCGTAGGTATGTTCCGCTGCATATTTACGATATGCTACTCCACTTAAGAAGCCTTAGGATGTACCTTTCTTTGCTCAGTATTATATTCATTCCTGATCTAGCTTCATCGGTACCAGTTATGGGTTTGCTGCCACGATTACGAGCAAGGAGAGTTACAGCTAAAGTTGCGGTCAGCACGAGCTCGTCACGAACGAGGACTGACCAGGGCGAAATTCCGGCGACACACGATTGCGGAGATGTGTCTTTTTACTGTGTTTCCGCGCCACGAGCGTTTGGCGGATCGCCTTTATGAGATTTCTCGGACGTGCCGATCAGTATCAGAGGATCGAGCCAATGATAGAGGCCAGCCAGATTTTAATGACCATTGAAATATTGCTTACTCCTGATGATTGAGGCACCGTTCAGCGTGCAGACGAGCGAGCCAGTTATTGCTGCGAACGACAAGATATTGCCCCAGATGCTGGAGTTAGTGCAGAATGAGTTGTACTAAGAGGTGATAGAAGGTCGCTAGTCATCGAGGATGAATGACTAGGACATGCGGATCGTTCGCCTACCCCGATGCGAGGTCATCAGATAGATTGATTCCAGCTGGAGACGACTTCACGTGGAGACGTTGAGAGTCGACAGAGACGACCGAATGTCAGAAACCTATCATTCCAAGTTTAAAGTAGTCGGAAAGACATGCAGGCAATTCTATGGTCCCTCTAGAAGAATGAAACCCTAACTCGACTTAATGACCGTGTGAAAGCCTTTGAACCTTCGGGTTTGCGGCAGTTCTACGGCGCCATTAGTGAGGCTTGGGTTTGCCCTTCTACGGCTGGACCACCGATGCTGTGGTATGTACTCGATACTATTAAACTGTGCCCAAGAGGTTGAGCTCTTGGGGGATTATGAGGTTTTGACAACTCGATCGGATGGCTCGACTTAATTCGGATGCTAGGTGGTGAGATGCATTTCTTGGGAGACTCCCGAAACAAGGATAGTCATTGGAGCTCAGTCCATGCAGCCACGATGAGACGAGTCCGAAGTAGTCGACATTAGAGAAAGTGCAGTAAGGGGTTCGTACGAGATCTTGATGTGACGACGTTCCACTCCGCCGACATCAGAAATGCGATACGCATGCCGAGGCATTGTGCATAGATATACCTTCCAGAAGGAGTCGCGATGAGTATGCAGCCGTTCCGGAATAAGAAACAGATATAGTAAAGGACGATAACTTCCGGACAGTTCGGCAGAGACGTGATTTGGGAGAGCCCCAACAAGACCTTTCTGGAATGAATTACGAGAAGACTAGGACCGGGAGTGGTCATGTTACGCACGCCAGCAGACCAGAGTTCTTGATCATCGACGAGACGTCCCACTAGTGACCGCGACGGTTGGCCCGAGATTCTTAGAGGATGCACTTAAGCGGTACTATTCCGCCATTATTGATTTCGATGTTTTGGGTGATTTATTCGCATGATTTGATTTTGATGATTGAGGATTTACGATCTTTACACAGTGTTGCACGTGATATCGTTTTCGTGCTTTGGTTTCACATGTTTGTGATTTTACGGTTTTAGACATTTGAGTTGATTTTGTGTGTATGCACGCGCACGATTTGGTTTTGCACTCGGTATGATTCACATATACTTGCAGTGCAGTGATTCGCATTTGGTGCACTTAGATGCACTGGATTTCGACTACGATTGTGATGTTCGATATTTGTATTGTGCACCTTGTCCACCTGATTGAATTTTGCGCATGTTCGGCGCTTGATATTGGATTTCATGATTTCGTGCATGATGGATGCACCGGATTTGGATTTTCGCGCATGTTGAGCACATGTTTTGAGATGCGATTTTGGTGCACACCAGATGCACTAAATCGAGATTTTTAGTGCTTGTCAAATGCACCTGATCTTGCTGTCAGGCACACACGTTGCCTATGACAGATGTTTCGTGCACACCCGTTGCACCTTGATGTTGTTTTGTGCACATGTATGGCACATCCATGGATTTTGATTTCCGTGCGCACCAGACGCACGTAGTATTCATATGCATATTTTGGGATTGATTTCTTATGGGGCAGTACGTTTTTATGATATTGGCTATGTGTTTTTGTACGGAGCAGGACTAGTCAGAGGACAGTACCTGAATATATTTTGCATGCATTAATAGTTATTGAAGGGATTTCCAAAAAGCGAGCTATAGTCTCAGTATTTACCTACGTGTCTGATATGACGCGAACGTTTAAAACAAGGAAAACCCTTCTAAATTGTTTCCTAAAACGGCGGAACGTACATTTCAAACAAATGTATATATGTATATAGTTATTTTCTTACGATAGACGTCCGCCACTGTGCAGTGTTATGTGCATTGCACAGCAACTTAAAGGATTTGGCATGCATTTCCTCCTGACATTTGCATGTATAGTTCAGATTTATAGCATATCGGTCTTGCTTGAGATTTGGCATTCGTGTCTTCACCTTGACTCCGATGATTGCGGGATGCTGGATGGAGTTTGATTTTGAGTTATAGGCTCATTTTTTTCATGCGCACGCGTGGCGCTACGATTTGTTTTATGTATTTATGATTTCGGAGCCCCGGCAATTTGATGGTTTTGGCTGAAATATTTTAGTATTTGGGGGAAATTTTAATTTAAATTCGGGGACCGAATTTCTTTAAGGGGGGAAGATTGTAACGTTTTGAAAATCGTTTCGGTGAAATTTCGAGAAAAAAAACGGTAAAATAAGGGGGTTTTCTGTAAAAAGTCAAAATACAAATATCTTTATTATAAAATTAAATATACATATTCTAGCTATGAAATTACAAGTATTTGGTGTTTATTGAGCCACTGGTGAAATTTCAAATTTTCTGAAATTTTTTCCGAAATTAATTATTTTAATATTATTTTAAGCCGTAACTAATATATTTAATTAGGGAAAATTACAAATTGGAATGAGTTGAAACAAATTTTGTGCATCATAAAACATTAAATAAAATTTTATCATGTGGTTTTTGAAATGAAATCGTTTGCCAAAACGGTTTAGAAAATATCGAAGAAAAAGGCTTTTTTCGGTGAAATTAGTGTTAATGGGAATTGGGGTAATACATTTATCTTTTCCCTAACCCACACACCCACACCTTACCCTCTCTCCCCTCTCCTCATGGCTGAGCCAATTTGTGGCAGCCCCACTCTTTTGTCAAGCCCTCCATCTTATTACCATTTGCAACCAATTAATAGAAAAAGAAAAGAAAAGAAAGAAACATGGGCTTTGTTGACTTGTGGTTTTTGTTCCAATACAATCAATCACTCTCTCTCCCCCCCTAACTAAATGGCCGAGCCTCCCCTTCCAGAAATTCTGCATCAGCCCCTCCCATTTCTTCTCCTCTCATTCTCATCAAAAATCCCCAATTTTGCCTCAAAATCCATACAAAATCAAAGCTAATCCAAATCCAACCTTTACCCATTATTCCTTTGTCATTCAAGCATGGATCTAGGAGCTAGTGAACCAATTTGGAGGCTATGTTAGCATGCTAGATCTCAAACATGTTGAGGTATAAATCCTAAACCATAATGTAATTTTCGATTAATTACTTCAATCTAGTCTAGTTAGGTGTTAAATTGTGGGTTTAATTGAATGTTTGGAAATTCAAGTGGGGATTTTGAATTGAAGCTAGGGTTTGAATTAAATTAGGTTATTTATCATTAGGTTATGGTTGTAATGAGGGGATTAACATGTAATTGAATGCAAAATCTAATTTGGTTACTAGTTGCTAATTTGTTAGTTTAAAAATTGTGATAATTATGCTAAATTGCTAACTAGGTTTTAGAAATTAAATTAAAATGTGGGATTAAAATCTAGTTAGGATTTTTAGCACATCATTAAGGTTTCCATGAGTGGTTTAACTATTTAAAATATGCAAAACCAAGTTTAATTGTAAAATTATGAATTTTACATTAAAAAGTGTTAAAATCGGTATTTTTGCAAACTAGGAAATTGGAATTAATACAGATTTATGAGATTAAATTATGAAAGTGATTTGCATGATCTAATTATGATATTTAATGAGCATTTTGTCCATTTGAATCGTTAAAATATGTAGATTGGTTAAAACATCAAGTTTTGAACCGAAATGAGAATTTGTGCTAACTAGATTTTTGGGAAACAAAACGATTTGTTTACTTTTATGGTTTTGATGAATTAAAACCTATTTCATATATAATTAGTGAATTTTGAAACCAAGATTGGTGCGTTTGAGTTTTTCGCGACCACTCGGCGTTTGTACGCCGATATCGAGGGTTTTGGGGTTGATTTGAGAAAGCAAACCATATGTTTTGACCTATATGAGATTCGTGTGTCATTTTGGTCATGAGTCGGATCATAATGCGATACGATATGTTGTGACATGTAGGTACCCCCCCATGTGGACTTCGAGACGACAAGCAAGCACGTGGCGACGTCGGCATCGGCGAGCGAGGACCAGGTGAGTAGATTTATATCTACGGGGAGAAGTCGGGTGGATGGCGTATAGCACCCCCGCAGTCCGTAGTGTAGCTCATATATATATGTTTATATAGGTGTTTTATGATACGAGAATGTTCATTCATGTTATGTTTATGTGTTCATGGAGTACCTTTGGGTTAGTTGCGAAACCCTAGAGTAGTTGTTATACCCACATACGCACACACAGACTTGCATACTTTACTTTCTTGTGCGCAGATTGGGATGTGTATATATGTATATATGCATGGGTATGGGACTATGCATATGTACATTCATATACACATGCATGGATAATGAGGATAGTACTTGGGATTTAAGACAAGTCGATGAGATTTGATTTGAGGCCGTGAGATCGGTGATATAGCAGGATTCGTATTTGAGATACGACATGACGTTGTAGCGGGTCCTTGACGTAGGGTTTCACACACGTGCATGCATACTTAGGCGGTATCAGTATTGTACTAGACTTAGATCAGTACCCCGATCATGATATTTGATAAAGAGGATACCAGATGAATAGTATGATGAATGTGATATTGACCCGTACCCAGAATTGGGGATGCCGTACGACGGATTTACGTACGAGCTATGTCTTGATGATTGATCCGCACTCTTGACTTGGGATGTCTGATTATAGATATGGTATCGGATATGATATTATTGAGGCGGGATCACCGACTAATATATATACAGGAATGTATATGTATCGACTCAGATGTTAGGCGGTTTCCTTACCTGTAGTCCAGCTTGTTAGCTTAGCCCTTTAGTTTAGTTTAGTTGTTAGATTAGATTCGATTCTTACCTATTTCAAAAAACTAATGAATCGTGGGTATTTTAAAAGACAGCCCAAGGGATCCTACGGATATTTCAAAAAACGTATCTTTTCATAAAAACACCGTAGCCCCTATTTTCAAAACCCCATGATTCGTGTTATTTCAAAAGGCACCATTTGTAGGACTTATATTAGATTAGTGCAGGTTAGTTACAGTTGCGTCTAGTATTCAGCTCCCGCTTATTATTGTGGTTCGCTTCGCATCGCATACTTATGTTATAATTTCTTATTGCAATGTTGATATCATATTGTTAGGACACCAGCACCATTACCGATGATGCGTATGTACCACGTACACTTACTTGCCGGCTTACACACATCTTCATCGGTAATTGCCATGTCACGTACACCTTAGAAAATATTATTGCTTGACTTAGCTTGTTAGTTAGTAATTTGACATGATATTAGTGTACCTGTCTTATATGCCAGCTTAACATTGTAGTTATTACTTGTCACTTCATGCATACTGTTATTCATTGTTATGCCTATATTCATGGTTTTACATGCTATTGATGATTTGGATTCGGATTTCCATGAAATTTTCTGGATTTGGGGGGGAAAACCGCAAAACTTCTATAAACTGATTTCTCTCTTTTTAAATAAAAAAGTGCGGTTTTTCCCATGATGTATGAGTCGTCCACCATGAGTTTGCTGATGGATTTCGAGACCTGATTCGAGGAGACGGATGAACCGTTTCGGGTACATGGTAGACCCGGTAAGGTACCCCGGGGCAAGAAGTGCGTGATGATGACGATGTGAGCCTGGCAGGGGAGCACTACCTACCGGTGATTTTACCCGACGCGTCGGATATCCGGAGGATACCGTCGTGGTCTTGAGATGGATGGTAGGGGCCGGTCTGGACTGACGGCGCCCTAGATATTGTGACTGAGATATTGAGATTTCGAGATATTGAGGTACAGAGACTGTGATACAGAGATATCGAGATATTGGGATTACGTTTTGTGTCGATGCTAGGCACTGTTTTATGCTGATTTCATTATGATACCTCATTTTAAAAATACAAAGGAAATCTCACTAAATTATGAAAACAGTTCTTCATTTACATGTATTCTGTTTCCATGTATTCATACCTCATTCATATGATATATTGCTACCTGAGGCACTGACACGGGCACATGAGATCACACTCGGGTTAGATATTACCCTAGCCATGGTTATAGGCTGCTGGTTATATTTTGAGGATATATTATGATCATATGACCTAGGATTGCGTTGTTTATGCGACTTCTGTTCGTAAATGTTTTCTATTCACGAGTTGGCAACTCACCCCCGTTGTGCCCCAGTTTCTTGCAGGTTTGCCGTACAGGTTTCATTACGGCTTTGCTGGCACTACTTCTTTCGGGTGACTTGCTAGTAGGTGGGTTTATTTGTATCATACCCATCATTATACATTGTATATTATTATTTAGTTGTATCTAGAAGTTCTATCAACCAAACATATAATTATTTTAAGCTAGAGACAGTGATGTTATTCTTTCGACCTTAGAGCCGCGCGTTATTTTTTTTCTGTAGATTTCTTGTTGTTTTGAGTTCCTTTTGAGTTTTTATCCTCGCCCTTGGCGTTGTATATTATATTGCTTGTGTGGTTGTGACCGTCGATTGACGAAGAGCTAGCTCCCGCTTGGGGATGCCTTTTATTGATTTCGTATACTATTCATGTTGTATCCCGTTTGGGGGCCAGTATTTACAAAGGAGACTCTGCCGAAATTTTCAGAAAATACTTGATGTTTTTAAAACGCATAATTCGGCTTATGCTAGTAAAACTACTTGTTTTAAGTTGGTTTTTCCTTCACTCTACTACTTTGTTGGTTTGGATTTCTGGGTTTTCGGCTTACTTAGATTACGTACGTCTCGAGACGTTTCGTAGTTTAAGTGCCGGTCATGTTCCGTACTTTCGGGTCGTGACAGCAGCTCCGCAGGCGAGCTCCCCTCAGCGTATTGTCCTTTCCTCCGGGCAAGGTTAGTGTCATTCGCCATTTTTTCTTTTACCATAGCATTGTTACTATTTTGCGAAATAACGTTAATGTCTCTTATAGTTTTGGAAGCTGACGATGAGGTCGAGGTCGTTGAAGGGCCAGGGGAACCTTCAGCTCCTACTTGCATGACTGTCGATGAGTGACATTTTATTATAATCCCGTTCGTTCTGTGCTTAAGAATTTTATTAACATCTGTCAAATTTGGACAGCCCTGCCAGTCTCCATGGCGTTGGAATCGCGCATCATGATGCCGCCCTGCCCTTATGCTTTGCGGGCTTCAGAACGCTTGGCCCAATTGAGCCTTGTCTCCCTATCATCTTTCGTCGAGGAGCTCCGTGCTGGTAGCGCGACCACGGCCGAAGCGTTTGCCGCTGAAGCTAACGGCTCTCTTCCTTTTCTTGCCACCTATCTTAGTGAAGAGGTGGTGCGGGTCTGGGTGGAGTTCTGTAGGAAGGTGGAGGCTTGTTTGCACGCCCTTGAATGTTCTCGCCTTTCCTCGGAAGCCGTGGTTGCAAAAGCGGAGTTGCGGGGTCTGATAGCACGATGCGCGGCCAACATGACGTCATGCGAGAAGAGGCTTGGCCGTAAATTCTCGGAGAGGGAGTTGGCTTCTAAGGCGCTGAGCGAGCTTCAGGCCAGCCTCACAGCCAAAGCCAACAAAGCATACGAACTCTGGCGGGTGCTTCAGGAGTCCATAAAAGAGGTGGTGGCTCTCGATAAAGCTGCCACGTTCACACGTGAGAGGGTCGAGGCTCATAAGGTCACCGAGAAAGAGCTTGAAGGCCGGC
Organism: Agapanthus africanus; assembly: GCA_030015575.1. Taxonomy (NCBI): domain Eukaryota; kingdom Viridiplantae; phylum Streptophyta; class Magnoliopsida; order Asparagales; family Amaryllidaceae; genus Agapanthus; species Agapanthus africanus. The sequence goes on from JASDDO010000016.1 coordinate 24,438,133, forward strand.
TTGCTTCGTATCAGGCCCAGCAGGCACAGGCGGAGGCTCGTCTTCTGGAGATCTTACATCATGAAGCCGTGGCTCAGCAACAAAACGATGAGCTGGTAAAATTACTACATCGCCCGCCGGCTTGAAGACTTGTATCTTTTCCCCTTCTTTTTGTACATACTCATGGATGAGAGTATCTCTTTTTTTTGTTTCTTTCATGAATTGTACTTTGTATCCATTTTGGTTTATGAATAAAAGATACGTTTTTCTTCTCAATGACGTGTCTCTTTTCATTGAATGCGTTTGCGGACAATTTATCTTGATCTCCTTGCAGGACAGCGATGGCTTAAGATTCAGAGTTAAGATCTGCTTCCTAAGACTTTTGCATTTTATGAGCCACGAGGGTCTCATAAAGAGTTTTTCTCCCTACAGGTCGAGAGGATCCCATAGGTGTAAGTTCTTCTTAAGAATCGTGAGGATTCTTAAGCGGGTTTTCCCTTGAGAGTCGTAAGGATCTCACAAGAGAGTTTTTCCTCCTTATAGGTCGTGAGGACCTGCAAGTGTTGGATGTGGTCACCCTTATCCGTGTTTCACGGGGTCAGGGGGCTGCTCCAGGTATCGTAGTTTAAAGACATCGCGGTCAAGGTTAAGGACCTCATAGTCCGTGGATTTAAGGACTCCACAGTCCGATGTTAGTTTTAAGACATCACGGTCAAGGTTAAGGACCTCATAGTCCGTGGATTTAGGGACTCCACAGTCCGATGTTAGTTTTAAGACATCACGGTCAAGGTTAAGGACCTCATAGTCCATGAGTTTAAGGACCCCACAGTCCGTTGTTAGTTTTAAGACATCTCGGTCAAGGTTAAGGACCTCATAGTCCGTGGATTTAGGGACTCCACAGTCCGATGTTAGTTTTAAGACATCACGGTCAAGGTTAAAGACCTCATAGTCCGTGGATTTAGGGACTCCACAGTCCGATGTTTGGTTGCAGGGACCCGTAACCTCTTTGAAGACGTTGAGGAATTACAACGTCAGGCATCAAAGGAGTGAAGAGATGTACCCTTAAACCAAAGTAGACTCAGTACAAAATCAGGGTGGTTGATTGTTAGTTTTAAGACATTGCGGTCGAGGTTAAGGACATCATAGTCCGTGGATTTTAGGGACTCCACAGTCCGGTGTTTGCTCTGGATGCCTCACACGGGTTCACTGCCGTGCTCTGCGAGGACCAGGCTCCGCTTTGGATGTTTCACACGGGTTCACTGCCGTGCTCCGCGAGGACCAGGATCCGCTCTGGACGTTTTCCACGGGGTCAAAGAGTGACGTTATCCACGTTCCACGTAACCAGGAATTTTACACTAGATGCTTCACACGGGTTCACTGCCGTGCTCGGCGAGGACTAGGCTCTGCTCTGGATGCTTCACACGGGTTCACTGCCGTTCTCCGCGAGGACCAGGATCCGCTCTGGACGTTTTCCACAGGGTCAAAGAGTGACGTTATCCGCATTCCACGTAACCAGGAATTTTGCACTAGATGCTTCACACGGGTTCATTGCCGTGCTCGACGAGGACTAGGCTCCGCTTTGGATGCTTCACACGGGTTCACTGCCGTGCTCCGCGAGGACCAGGATCCGCTCTGGACGTTTTCCAAGGGGTCAAAGAGTGACGTTATCCGCGTTCCACGTAACCAGGAATTTTGCACTAGATGCTTCACACGGGTTCACTGCCGTGCTCGGCGAGGACTAGGCTCCGCTCTGGATGCTTCACACGGGTTCACTGCCGTGCTCCGCGAGGACCAGGATCTGCTCTGGACGTTTTCCACGGGGTCAAAGAGTGACGTTATCCGCGTTCCACGTAACCAGGAATTTTGCACTAGATGCTTCACACGGGTTCACTGCCGTGCTCAGCGAGAACTAGGCTCCGCTCTGGATGCTTCACATGGGTTCACTGCCGTGCTCCGCGAGGACCAGGATCCGCTCTGGACGTTTTCCATGGGGTCAAAGAGTGACGTTATCCGCATTCCACGTAACCAATAATTTTGCACTAGATGCTTCACACGGGTTCACTGCCGTGCTCGACGAGGACTAGGCTCCGCTCTGGATGCTTCACACGGGTTCACTGCCGTGCTCCGCGAGGACCAGGATCCGCTCTGGACGTTTTCCACGGGGTCAAAGAGTGACGTTATCCGCATTCCACGTAACCAGGAATTTTGCTGATTGTATCCGCGTTTCATGGGATGGAGGTTTGACTGTTGGCGATATGTATACCACAGAGCCATGGAACTGGGAGTTGCCGCTGTTCCGCTTAGCTTAGAGTTGTGTTCGTTGTTACGAGACGGGTGTTGAAACGATCTCCAGGTCTCCTTTGGCCCGTCGAGGCTTGGCTTCTTTTTCTGATGAAACCTGGGGGAGAAGTATGATCCCTTTTTGTTTACGCCCTTGGATTGTGTACAGGGTGTGATGGAACATCACCTGTAGGGCATAAATTGAAACTTTTTTTTATTTATATTTTATTTCTTTTTCCGCGATGCTCTATCATTTCAGCTTTTATATCGCGGAGGTCGCGATTGCCCTATCATTTCGGCGATTTTTCGCGGTGCCCAATCATTTCGGCTATTTATTTCATTTTCACTCGCTGTTTTTTATTGCGAGTTGCTGTAAGTGCACGGCGGCGCCCCGGCCGTCAATCCGACGCCGGAATGCGGAAGCGGTGATAAACTTTAATTTTTGCGGACTTAGCAAACCGGCACCACCGCGCACTAAACCCCGGATCGGGCCATTAAACTTATTCTAGCTAACTACAAGAAGGGAAAGAGATGTACCGAATGATCCGAGTCCTTCGGTCTTCGTCTCCACTCCGATCTCCCGCGGATGCTTCGTCCGTCATCTCCTCGTTGTCGCCTCTTCGTCGGAAGGGCACCACATCGCCTGCATCTTTTACGGGCTCCCACCTCAATACCGAGGCAACTCGGGCGCGAAGCTGGCGAGTCGACGCGTCCAAGATTTGCTGTAGGAAGTGTAGTGTAGAGGCTATGTCTCATTTGGGTTCGTTGCCATTTGAAGATGATGGAGGAAACAAGATAAGAAAAATGGTGCTTGCATTTTTCTTAACATGAAAAATGAGATCAAGAATGCTACTCTCTCAAAGATGAAGCTCTCATTTTCTTCTCTCTCAACCATGGAAAACTTATCAACTTAGAAAAATGGTGGAGGAAAGAATATGAAGCATGAAGGGAGGTGATGGTAGGAGCACAAGTGGTGACCACATCCAAAACATAATCATAACCATCTCATATCAAACTCTAATCCTTTCTTATCATCAAAAAGCAAGTGATGAGAATGGTATCAAAAGATGCTTTCATAATTAAATACATTTGCAAGAAAATCCTCCACAAAGTGTTATTTGCAAACTTGCAAATAACCCCCTCCATCGGAAAAGTCCGGTCGGGAAAGAACAAAGGAAAACCGGCCGGAACGGAATGCAAACTGGCAACTCCAGAAAACTGGTCCCGTAATAAATTACAGGAAAACCCCGATACTGTGCATACACACCCGCATCTGTATTCCGTCCGGATACAAATGCAATGAGACAAAATCTACACTGTACTAAACTAGGATCCGGCTTAAACTAAAGCCGGCTAGTAATCCGTCCGATCCTGATCCGTACAATACCGCACGTATCTGATCGAACGCTGCCATATAACCATACGGCCTCTAGTACAAACCGTCCGATCCTGATCCGTGCAATACCGCACGTATCTGATCGGACCCTGCCATATCTCCATACGGCCTCTACAGCGTTTCGCCCGAAAGCTTGAGTAACTGAAAGTGTGGTGGACTCTAAAGACTCGTCAATACTATGGCTGTGGATTTAACCACTAGCACGTCAGAGGTATAAGCCAATACGTGACGGGCCACCAGCTATTGACTAAAAGGGACGTCGATGAGTGAACTCATCCTGACACCCTACTGAGCCTGTCAGTGACAATATCCGTACAGTCCGGTCCGTTCGTCTATGAGCATCGCATGGCGGGCCTAGGGGGTTGGTAAAAGTCAGACCCCCAAAAGCGGTACAAGTCGTGTCGGAGTGTAGCCCAGAACACCCTGAGATACTACTGGAATACCTACCAGTAAATCTCCTGCCTTGGCCAAGGTCTTCGTGTAATGGCTCTCCTAGACACAGCGCGACCTCACCCCCAATACCGGGAGAGACGAACCCCTGAAGATCCGCTCACTGCCTCCATGTGGCTCGGGACTGTACCCAACTAAAACCTTTTTGCACGACTCCTTTGAGCCGTGGTAGGGTAGTAATCAAAGTACAGTGGGAACTCACACGAGACAAATGACGATCCCCAGGTCGATGAACTAACCTGTACACATGTCACCAGGGAACTGCTATCTGACGTCAGGTATAAGACCAACTAGCATGTTCCCGGCGAGTCCTGTCCGGTGTACTCATAACCCAATGAGCACCTGTATACATCTTAGGTGAACCAACTGACACCAGTGGCTTGTGAGACTGGCCACCGCCCCTCGTCGGGGTCTCGACTGTATACACTAGTCTACTCTGGAGTATCGAAGCCCTATCTCGAAACTCCCACGACTAGGGACCTTTTAAGGATGTGCTTATAGACTACCAGCTCCCACGTATATGATCGCCCTCATACTGCCGGTAGTCAAGCAAGAATCCTAGGGGCTCTATCAACGTGCAATAGCGACCTGTCATGTCACCTAAAGCAGTACACGATGATAAAGGTAAACCAGATAGCATACTATCATCTCGAGTAAGACTGTCTTCCCGGGATAGGTCCTCCCTCAATCATTGCAATCACGTGCCTGTGACCCAATAATTGACTCTGAGGGCACTATCTCCAACAATCTCCCACTTGCACTCAAGGTTAATTATTGCGATGTCGTATACTCACAGCCCGTGTGATACCGAACACCCAACTCCTCTACTAGTCAGTCTCACAAATCCCGTTTGTGAAACTATTGCGGTCGAGGAATAGCCTCAGTGAGTGGATCCGCCTAGAAGTTTCTTTCTATGTCTCTCTATATCTCAAGTTTGCGGAGAAAGCCATCTCCCGAAATGAGCAATACCTGTCTTAGAATGTCTGGATGTCTGATGGGACGTAGCTCATAAATGAACTCCAAATCCAAACTTCTTAGACTGTATCGTCAACTGAACTTAATCAGTATCCTGCGCCATGCCACCCTCAGTATTGCCTTGGACCACCTGTCCAAAATACTGCCCCTCGTCAGAAGGAAAAATACAACTCTGACAACCTCCTTGTCGTCCATGTCACCTTGGAAGCCTGGAATGATAATTGTCTCCCAAAAGAGGCTGTCGTTATCATATCCCTAGAACATCCACTTATGTTCTAAAACTGCTTCCGACTGTTCCTCCAGGATTTAATCAATATCAACTTATTGCATCTAGTGCAAGAACAACATCTGGTGTGGTACTTGATATCTCATGATTGACTCAATTGCCTAAGCAAGTGACCTGCCAATCATGCGTATCCTTCTCCCCTTTAGTCTGTAAGACACCTTTAGAGAGGGTGACTCCATTACCTGCAGGTACACTACCGTGCCAGGAGTCGTCCATTCTAAATACTCTTAGAATGCTGTCAAAGTACCCTGATTGGGAAACCACCCAAATCTAGATCTAAAACTATAGATCTAGTAACCAGTATGTCTGATATAATGTCCAAGTCCCTTGTGGAGAAACTTCTGTGTGACGACCAAAGTATAACCGATCGTAGTATAGGAATGTCACTTCCTACTACCTTCTCAACAGATCCATCCCCTATTCTGATGACGTCAAACCTATGACTGTCACATCAGAAATAGATGATCTATCTCCGCTACATCTGCTTTAGTCTATAAATAGACATAAGCCTGATGTCCACCAATGCTTCCGCTGCTCCCACTGACTACGACAACCCTCTGGCAGAGTCATATAGACGTGCACTTCTAAAGCTAGTTTAGAACGACGCTATACTCATCCTCCTGCCGGGTCTCGCAGACTGGAACAACAACAATGGCAAGTGTGGGTAAACAAGAACTTCCCTGTCACCGTCCTTGAGGCTACCGGAGTGCCTCTCGGGTGCCTGAAGTTACCCACCTTATCTGCGGAGTGGCCAATGGAATGTCAAATCAGATTGAATCTTTAGGTTCCTTATCAAATCTTCAGTAATCGTTTGCGGTTCTGGAATCACTTCCAGTTCTACCATACTCCCACTACTGTTTTTGAAAAAATCCATTTTTAATAAAACTGTGGCGAGTCTAGAACAATATTTCTATTGATCTGCCAGATGGTAGAAAGTCAACCCTCGTCATAGCCTGGGTCAACCCACAAACTGCCATTACAGAAACGTGCCTTGAGTTGTCCAGTGTCTGGTTTTAATCATAGTCCGGACAACTCCCCGTACCTTAACATCGTTAAGATATGAACTGTTCTATATCCAATATAGAACCAGAGGCACTGATTTAATTTAACCAGATTCAAATCATGCAGCTGTCTCCAGTGCATGTCAACTAAATGGAGAGAGGCCGATCAGCGTTACTCAACTTAGGAATGCTTCCAATTATGAGTAACCTGAAAGAGAAGCAATTTCTCTTTATCATTACTATCAACTGAATACCATACACAAGTATCTACATGTTCGATCACTTTGAAGAATCCCGATACTTGCTACACCTGGTTCTCTACTCTATTCAAATACCTATAACTCCTCAAAACTTAGACCCTGTGTTTCTACGAAACACATGTCTAAGAACTAGAGAAGTTAAAAGTAAACAGAATATAGTAAGATGACCAACCCCTCTGTCCTAATGGACACTGGACAACATACAATACTCTGTATAAGTCCGCTGAGTGTAACAACTCTTTCACTGTGTGTCGTAGGTTGAAAACTGTACTTATGGTTAAGAAGAATTACACCGCTGTTTAATGCTCCTTACCTAACCATCCACTGATATAGGTAAATGTCATCGACATAATATCAAAAGGTATATCTCACTCTATGAAAATAGATGTACAGATATATCAATTTGAAATTGGTGCACAACAGCGGATATTCAAAACCAAATATTTGCCGACCGGCAAACAGGCCAGATGATCCCCTCAAATATCACCGATTGCAACGAATCCCGATATAATGAGGATGATCACCCAATTCCCAATAACTTACTCCCACTCATCATCTGTAAAACCATACAGATGTGAGAATCAAACCCGGTAAATACATACCCTGGAGCAAGTGTCTAATCGGGAAATCAGTTTTCTTTTAACAGTACACAGTTGAATTAAAACATTGAAATATTTCGATGGGGTATCCTGGTATTCCTAGCAATGCCTCTTCCATTATCCAGATTCACAACTATAACCGTATAATTCTTTGCCACCTCTCCAAATCCCTTTATATGTCTTTAGTCATTACCTTCTGCACACCCTTTAGGCCAAATGGTTTTCTTCCTTCCCTACCGTTCGGCACCAGCCTATGGTTTGGAAGAAGACTATCCAATAAGCATAAAAGGTGTACTGTCCTAATCCTAGGAGCACTCGCAAAGCGAGAGAAGGTGAAGATAAAAGACAACCGAATAAACCTTATTCCTATTTCTCCTGAACCAGAATCCATCCCCGAACTGGAACAAGTTCCTTTCGAGTTCGTATATAACCATACGATGGAGTATCCAAATAAACTGTGGATCTTCGTAGTGATACGGAGTGTCCTGGAGAAATACAAAGGTGATTTAGGATTGGCGAAGAAATACTTGGTTTGGTCGTGAATATCAGTCGCAATTTACTTTGCCCTCTTACTAATCCCTTGCTTTGTCTTAATCTTAATACCTTCTGTACACCGTTTAGGCTAACTGGTTTTCTTCATTCCCTACCGGTCGGCACCAGCCTATGGTTTGGAAGAAGACTATCCAATTTGCGTAATAGGTGTACTATCTCCTAAACCAAGGAGTACTCACAACTTGAGAGAAGGTAAAAGGGAAAAGACAACTGAATAATCCTATCCGCTTTCTCCAGAACCGGAAACCATCCTCGAATTCCTTCGAGTTCGTATCTAACCATACGATGGTTTTGTCCAATGGAAGTGGACGTTCGTAGTAATACGGGGTGTTCTGGAGAAAAGGGTAAAAGTGGGAGTGGCAATGAGGTCTGCAACTCTGACAATCCAAAAGCCAGTGTTAAGTAGGTTCGGTCAACTTGGTCACTGAGTCATAGTCTAGGGTCGGGTCAATGGTCGCTGCCAGAGAGAGAGAAAAAAGAAACACTCAGCGTGCACTCTATCCTAGATCAGAATGGTTATCACTTTTCCTAATCTGGAAACCTCCCACTGTACCTCAAATTCTCCTCCAAACCTGAAAGAAGAATTAGTCGGGGTCATCCGAGGAGTAAACCAACTCATCAGTGGGAATCGGGATCCAACTATCATTGCATGATAACGTGACGGAATCCGCTCACGGTATCACACTCCAGAAGGTATGCGCATATCTGACAAGTTTCAGTACTTTTGAAACTCCCGATGTAATTTTTACCCCATGCTCTTATGACCTTGACTAAGGCCAATAAATCATAAGTCACATGTCAAGTTCTACCCGTCATTGTCCAGGTTGATTTGAACCCACCCGTACAAGCTCTTGACTAGGGCCAACAAGGCTATACGACTGTCCCAAACCAACACATCTATCTATGCAGCATATGAATATCCAATAGCTACCAAACACTGTGCCTTGACTAAGGCCAACAAACACAGCTTGAATACTATTGACTACCCATATGAAACGACGGAGGGCTACGAATGGTTTCTGGCGAAAACCTTTAACGTAATGAACTTGATATCGTTGAAGGAACGGATAGCTTTTTAGAAAATATAGTGACGAAAACCTTTACTAAAGAGGTCACTCCCGGTGAAGGGATCTCGGCTCTTTCCCCGTAGAATGGGGTGCAGGATATCCCAAATGAATACCACGATGCAAAGCAAAAGTAATCGGCTATAGTGAAGTTAATGCCCTGACGCAAACTTCTGTCCAAGGGGTCACTCCCGGTGAAGGGATCTCGGCCCTTGCCTCGTCGACTGAGGAGCAGGATATTCCAAATGAATACCACGATGCAAAACAAAAGTGAACATCCTTGCAATAACAGCTTTTTGAAAAGTGTTCCAACAACATCAGAATAGGTTTGTTTTAACTTGCGTTGATCCGAATCAACGCAGTCCCATCAATTGATCACACCAATAAAGAACGAAAATATACTGACGTACGTATATGCCATCCGCATTCTCCACTGGGTCCCGTCATCACCCGTTAGGTTAGATTACTAACGGCAGAGCGGGGACTGGACTAGAGCGGATGAAAAACATATACAACATCTACTAATATATATACCAATATATTATATTCGCTCAAGGCGTGATAAAAACGCAACATCACAGAAATGTACAGCATCACAGAACAATACAGATATCTGGGATCCCCGGGTTTCACAGAGCCACTACTGAAACCCGATGTTCCCCTGGTCGTGTGGATAGCCTGTACAATGAAATCCTAGACCCCTACGGGCGCGGCAAGTTACCCGCCAAAACCTGAAGCGAGGCAGCCCCCTTCAGCGCCGTGAATGGACCACCCAGCACTTCACGGAATCCGGCAACTTGTGCACCCCTCCTGGGTCAACCTGTACCCCCTACGAGTGCGGCGAATAGCCCGCCAATCCCAGAGTGAAGCCCCTTCCGTCTCAATGCCATGAGATGCGGGCTTGTTGCCTTCCAGAACCCGGCTATCCGTGCACTCCTCCGCGGGGTAATCCTAGTACAGAAAGTAAAATATACATACACCGGGTACATCGACCGCAACCAGGTCGTGCCCCAAAAGAATAATACAATCAGGCAGTGACGGCAGTCCACATGTCGGACGCTCGCCCCGCAATATCAAATGTACATAATACAACAACACTGTACTAGCATTGCATCCAGGCTATCCCCCACGACCAATCCGCAACATCACGGCAAAAACACAGAACATCAACATGAAAGTCACGTTCGCAAATCCGTCTAACCGGGCTATAGCAGTCAGACCGGATTTACCGATCGAGTGACATTCACGGTCGCAGATATAATGTAAATACTGTGAAAAATGTGTTTAAAATTTTCCGATTGACCAAAAATTAACAAGTGGGCCCCCAAGTAATACTGTAGCACTCACAGAAATAATTGGCCCAATTTTAATATTCCAAAACCCCTAATTACTCCCCTGAAGCCCACTGGAAAAAGTTGACCCATTGACCTCTCCAGACTGCGGCGGAACCGCGGCCCAATAGTGGGGTGTGGCCGCGGTTCCGCGCTCTGGATGAGAGATCACTGTGTCGAATTTTCCCAGAGTTCTTAGAACTCCCTGCACATCATTCTGAGACCGCCTGAAAAATTTTTAGACTTCAAAAAATTTCAACAGAAACTGATGTGAAGGAAAAATACAGTTTTTGGAAATTTTGGTCGATCGGAAATGCAAACACATCAAACGAAGCTAGACGAAGTTAATGGCGAGGCTCTGATACCACTGTAAGTGCACGGCGGCGCCCCGGCCGTCAATCCGACGCCGGAATGCAGAAGCGGTGATAAACTTTAATTTTTACGGACTTAGCAAACCGGCACCACCGCGCACTAAACCCCGGATCGGGCCATTAAACTTATTCTAGCTAACTACAAGAAGGGAAAGAGATGTACCGAATGATCCGAGTCCTTCGGTCTTCGTCTCCACTCCGATCTCCCGCGGATGCTTCGTCCGTCATCTCCTCGTTGTCGCCTCTTCGTCGGAAGGGCACCACATCGCCTGCATCTTTTACGGGCTCCCACCTCAATACCGAGGCAACTCGGGCGCGAAGCTGGCGAGTCGACGCGTCCAAGATTTGCTGTAGGAAGTGTAGTGTAGAGGCTATGTCTCATTTGGGTTCGTTGCCATTTGAAGATAATGGAGGAAACAAGATAAGAAAAATGGTGCTTGCATTTTTCTTAACATGAAAAATGAGATCAAGAATGCTACTCTCTCAAAGATGAAGCTCTCATTTTCTTCTCTCTCAACCAGGGAAAACTTATCAACTTAGAAAAATGGTGGAGGAAAGAATATGAAGCATGAATGGAGGTGATGGTAGGAGCACAAGTGGTGACCACATCCAAAACATAATCATAACCATCTCACATCAAACTCTAATCATTTCTTATCATCAAAAAGCAAGTGATGAGAATGGTATCAAAAGATGCTTTCATAATTAAATACATTTGCAAGAAAATCCTCCACAAAGTGTTATTTGCAAACTTGCAAATAACCCCCTCCATCGGAAAAGTCCGGCCGGGAAAGAACAAAGGAAAACCGGCCGGAACGGAATGCAAACTGGCAACTCCAGAAAACTGGTCCCGTAATAAATTACAGGAAAACCCCGATACTGTGCATACACACCCGCATCTGTATTCCGTCCGGATACAAATGCAATGAGACAAAATCTACACTGTACTAAACTAGGATCCGGCTTAAACTAAAGCCGGCTAGTAATCCGTCCGATCCTGATCCGTACAATACCGCACGTATCTGATCGAACGCTGCCATATAACCATACGGTCTCTAGTACAAACCGTCCGATCCTGATTCGTGCAATACCGCACGTATCTGATCGGACCCTGCCATATCTCCATACGGCCTCTACAGCGTTTCGCCCGAAAGTTTGAGTAACTGAAAGTGTGGTGGACTCTAAAGACTCGTCAATACTATGGCTGTGGATTTAACCACTAGCACGTCAGAGGTATAAGCCAATACGTGACGGGCCACCAGCTATTGACTAAAAGGGACGTCGATGAGTGAACTCATCCTGACACCCTACTGAGCCTGTCAGTGACAATATCCGTACAGTCCGGTCCGTTCGTCTATGAGCATCGCATGGCGGGCCTAGGGGGTTGGTAAAAGTCAGACCCCCAAAAGCGGTACAAGTCGTGTAGGAGTGTAGCCCAGAACACCCTGAGATACTACTGGAATACCTACCAGTAAATCTCCTGCCTTGGCCAAGGTCTTCGTGTAATGGCTCTCCTAGACACAGCGCGACCTCACCCCCAATACCGGGAGAGACGAACCCCTGAAGATCCGCTCACTGCCTCCATGTGGCTCGGGACTGTACCCAACTAAAACCTGTTTGCACGACTCCTTTGAGCTGTGGTAGGGTAGTAATCAAAGTACAGTGAGAACTCACACGAGACAAATGACGATCCCCAGGTCGATGAACTAACCTGTACACATGTCACCAGGGAACTGCTATCTGACGTCAGGTATAAGACCAACTAGCATGTTCCCGGCGAGTCTTGTCCGGTGTACTCATAACCCAATGAGCACCTGTATACATCTTAGGTGAACCAGCTGACACCAGTGGCTTGTGAGACCGGCCACCGCCCCTCGTCGGGGTCTCGACTGTATACACTAGTCTACTCTGGAGTATCGAAGCCCTATCTCGAAACTCCCACGACTAGGGACCTTTTAAGGATGTGCTTATAGACTACCAGCTCCCACGTATATGATCGCCCTCATACTGCCGGTAGTCAAGCAAGAATCCTAGGGGCTCTATCAACGTGCAATAGCGACCTGTCATGTCACCTAAAGCAGTACACGATGATAAAGGTAAACCAGATAGCATACTATCATCTCGAGTAAGACTGTCTTCCCGGGATAGGTCCTCCCTCAATCATTGCAATCACGTGCCTGTGACCCAATAATTGACTCTGAGGGCACTATCTCCAACAGTTGCCCCATCATTTCGGCTGTTTTTCATGCATACATTTTTACTTGCTGCTTTTTATTGCAAGTTACCCCATCATTTCGGCTATTTCGTATGCATGTGTGGCTTGTTAGCTTTTTCGCCGCAAGCTTGGATTTTAGACACCGATTTCGGCATCAGCACCGCTGCAACTGGGATGTTGCCAGGAGCGAATCATCATTTGCCTCTGTCGATGTTGAACAAAGGTGGCTTAGTAAACAGGGTTAAGGGTCCTGTCGACCAAGGCTTTTGACTTCATGAGCCGTAAGGGTCTCACAAAGGTATTTCTCCCTACATGTCATGAGGATCTTGTAGGTGTATTTTCTCCCTAGGGATCGTGAGGATTCCTAAGGGTATGTTCCTCTGTAAGTCGTAAGGATCCTACAAGAGGGTTTTCTCTTTATAAGTCGAGAGGAATTATAAGGGTTGTTCACCATATGGACATGTCCCTAGTCACGGGTGTGACTTTGCTGGGGAAATGTTTATTCGCGCCCGTGGATTGTATACAAGGGTCAATATGAGCCGCTTGTAGGGCAACATCGAAGGTTGTGGGGGATTTGCTTAAGAACAGGTTTAGGTTTCTGTAACTTAAGACTTTCAAATCTCATGAGCCGTGAGGGTCCCATAAGAGAATTCTCCTTACGAGTCGTAAGGATCTCGCAAGTGTATTTTCTCCTTAGGAATCGTGAGGATCCCTAAGTGTATTGCTCCTTTGTGAGTCGTAAGGATCTCACGCGGTTGGTTTCTCCTTACAAGGTTGAGAGGACCCTGTAAGTGTCTTTTAACGAGGTTGCGCCCTTTCAGGTTTTCACAAACACTCGCCGGTAGTCCTGCTGTTTTTACTCACGGAGCCCTTTCGGGTTTTCATCCGTGCCCCTTTTGCTTATGGACATACCGTTTTTTTTTATTCTTTTTCTCTTTTTTTTTCTTACAAGGTCGCGCCCCTTCGGGTTTTCACGAACACTCGCCGGTAGCCCTGCTGTTTTTACTCACGGAGCCCTTTCGGGTTTTCATCCGTGCCCATTTTGCTTATGGACATACCTTTTTTATTATTATTATTTTTTATATATTTTTTCTTTTTCTCCCTTTTTTTTTGTTCATCTCGTCAGCCTAAGGATGCTGCGGTAGTAGTTTAGGGACGTTTCGGTCCGTCGTTAGTTTAAGGACATTTCGGTCCGTCTTTAGTTTAAGGACGTTTCGGTCCATCGATAGTTTAAGGACGTTTCGGTCCGTCGTTAGTTTAAGGGTGTTTCGGTCCGTCGTTAGTTTAAGGACGTTTCGGTCCGTCGATAGTTTAAGGACGTTTCGGTCCGTCGTTAGTTTAAGGACGTTTCGGTCCGTCGAGGAGAGGGCCAGCTACTACTCATAGAGCTTTGAGCTTTAGGAAGATAGCGAGCGGATATAGTCGTCGTCATCTATCATTGACCTAGGCTGTGGCTCATTAAGCGTAGTATTTCTTTAAGAAGCGGCCGTTTATTGGCCTGAAAGGCCTTTCACCGTGCATGTCCATGAGTAGATAGGCTCCACCCTGGTAGACCTTATCTATGATGTACGGGCCTTCATAGTTTGGCTCAAATTTTCCCCGCTTGGCACGATTGGGAATCATAGGTCTTTTGACCACCAGTACGAGTTCGCCTTGGCGGAATGTCCTCGGCCTGGTCAATCTTTCGTACGAGCGTGTCATCTTTGCTTTGTAGGCCTCCAGATTTTGTTGTGCTATGAGCAGGGTTTCATCGAGGGCATCAAGCTCCTCAAGCCGAAGGTGAGCATTTTCTTCGTTTGTCAATTCGTGGTGGACTGCCACTCGTAGAGAAGGCAACTCTATCTCGAGGGGGAGTACCGCTTCTGTACCGAATACCAGTGCGTATGACGTCGTGTTCGTGGCCGTCTTGAACGTAGTTCGATATGCCCAAAAAGCCTCTTGCAGTCTCTCGTGCCAGTCCCTCTTATTTTGGGTCACCGTCTTTTTTATGATCTTTGTCAAGGTCTTATTGAAGGCCTCGGCCAGACCGTTAGCTCGTGAATTATAAACTGAGGAGTATCTCCAGTCTATATTATGCTGTTGCGCGAAACGGCTAATCTTATGGCTTCTGTAGGCTGGCATGTTATCGGAGATAATCCGCCGTGGAGTTCCAAACCGATAAATGACGTGCGTTTTGAAAAAGTGGAGGATATTCTCCATCCTCACTTCCCTCAGCGGTACTGCTTCCGCCCATTTGGAGAAGTAATCAGTCGTTGCCAGGATAAAACGATGTCCCCTGGATGACGCTGGTTCGATGGAGCCGATTATGTCAGTTCCCCACATTTCGAATGGCCAGCTAGACACTGTTGGATGTAGTGGATTTGGATGTTGGTGGATAAAGTCCCCATGAATCTGGCATGGGTGGCATTGCTTCGCATACTCGAGGCAGTCCTGGATCATCGTGGGCCAATAATAACCCATTCGTTTGATCTTCAATTTCATCTTGGGGCCTGCTTGGTGAGAACCGCAGAGTCCGTCGTGAACTTCCTGAACGACTCTTTCTGCTTCGTTAGGTCCTAAGCATCTCAGCCACAGAGAATCAAACGATCTCTTGTATAGAGTATCGTTGACGAAAGCGAAAGATAGAGCTCGTTTCATGAGCTGATGTCTTGAGGACGCTTCTTCGGGCATTCGGTGGGACTTAAAGTAGTCTATGAAGACTTCCCTCCAGTCCTCAGCCTTCTCACGGTCTTTTATTTGTAGGGTCGTCTGCTCAGTCGTTCCCTTTTCTTCGTATGATTCCGGAGATATTTCTGCCGGGGCGAGCACTCGACGGCTTTGTACCACGATTCCGACGTCATCGAGGTTCTCGTCAGCCAGTTCTTTAGCGAGCTTAGCTAACGCGTCTGCTTTGCTATTTTCCGCACGTAGTATACTTTCCAAAGTATAGGAGGGAATTTGGGTCAACAGTTGTTGCACCTTTTCGCCGTATTTCACCAATTCTGGTTTGCATGTCTGGTAATCGCCGTTTACTTGACTAACGACCAGTTGGGAGTCCCCATATATGAGGAGATTTTCAATTCCCATGTCGATGGCGATCTCGAGGCCTGCTATCAGAGCTTCGTATTCGGCTTCATTGTTTGTCCTCGGCTCTGTTAAGGAGAAGGCGAAGCGCATTATCCCTCCTTGTGGAGTTACGAAGATGAGGCCTACCCCCGATTTGATCATTGGGATACCTTGTTTGCGCTTCTTTACGGAGGACGCTCCATCGAAATAGAGTTCCCATCGGGTACTACCGCCGCCGATCGCATCAAATGCATGCTCGTCCGGCAGATCGCAGTTCAGAGGAGAACCGGCAGGTACTGGATGCTCAGCAAGGAAGTCGGCAATGGCCTGGCCTTTCACTACCTTAAGCGGCTGATAGGTTATTGAGAACTTCATCAAGAGTAGGGCCCATTTAGCGAGTCTCCCTGTCAATATGGCCCTTGACATTAGATATTTTAGGGGGTCCACCTTTGATATAAGACGGACTTCATGTGCCAACGCATAGTGCCGGAGTTTTGTTATCGCGAAGATTAACGCTAGGCAGTGTTTTTCGATAGGGGAGTAATTGCTTTCTGCCCCCAGTAGAACTCGACTTAAGTAGTAAAGAGCTCTCTCCTTCCCTCGATCATTCTTTTGTGCCCATAATGCGCCTAAGGAACCTTCGAGGGCTGTTGTATAACGAATAAGAGGCTTCCCCTTGACTGGAGCAGCCAGCACCGGCGGGTTCTGCAGGTATCGCTTGATTTCATCTAGCGCGCTTTGGCATTTTCGGTCCCAGACGAACGGAGTTCCCTTCTTCGTCAGGTGGCTGTAAGGACGGCACTTGCCTGAAAGGTTGGCGATAAACCGCCGGATGTACGTGAGCTTTCCTTGGAGAAACCGTAGCTGTTTGAGAGTCCTTGGGGGTGGCATCTCCATAATCGCTTTGATCTTAGATGGATCTATTTCGATACCTCGGTGTCGGATGATGAACCCCAAGAATTTACCAGAGGAGACTCCGAACGCGCATTTGAGGGGATTCATCTTCAAATTATATTGCCGAAGGCGTTGAAATACAGTCTCCAGATGCTTTAAATGCTCTTCGTATGACATGCTCTTCACTACGAGGTCATCGATATAGCACTCGACGATGTCATGTATGAGATCGTCGAAGATCTTTGTCATGGCCCTTTGATAGGTAGCGCCGGCGTTCTTTAGACCAAAGGGCATAACCTTGTAGCAGAATATACCCAAAGGGGTCCGGAAAGCGGTGTGCTTCTGGTCTTCGGGATGCATCTTTATCTGATTGTACCCTGATGAACCGTCCATAAAGGAGAAAACCTCGTGAGTGGACGTGTTATCTATCATTAGCTCGGTTACCGGTACTGGGAAATCGTCCTTCGGGCAAGCTTTATTGAGATCCCTGAAATCCACGCATATGCGAACCGTCCCATTTTTCTTCATTACCGGGACGATGTTGGCGATCCAGTCGGGATATTGGACTTCTTGGATAAATCCAGAATCGATCAGCTTCTTGACTTCGGCGTTGATGCTCATCTCAAGCTCAAGCCGCATCCTTCTCGGCGCCTGCTTGACTGGCTTGATATCTGGGGATATTGCTAATTTATGCACAGCAATCTCCGGATCTAATCCCGGTATCTCGGAATAGTTCCACGCGAAGCAGTCTTTATGCTGTAGAAGCACGTTCTTTAACGCAGCCACCCTTTCTTCAGATAGCAGCTCTCTGACAAATGTCGGTCGCGGATCATCTGCCGATCCCAACTCAATCTTCTTGAGGTTATCTGCAGTAGTATGTATGCCATCTTCCAGTTCTTTCGGAGCTGGCGGAAATTCTGAGATCACCTCATCATTGTTGTTCTCAAAGCACCAGGGAAGGTCATCCATGTTCTTGGGCTCTCCTTTTAATATCGTAATCGTGTAACAGGTGCGAATCCGCTTCCAGGACTGAGGTGGATCTGGTTCTGCTTTTGCGGCTTTAGGTTCGTGCTTTTGTGGCGGCGTTACCCTCCAGCCGTTGGATAGAGCGAATCTGCCATGTTGGTACTGGTCCTCGACCCAGTTCTTGAAGGTGAAGCAGTCTTCGGTAGGATGTCCTATGGCTCGGTGATAAGAGCAATAGCTCAGATGAGAAGCCTTGTTAGCTTGCTCAGGGTGTCTAGACTCTGGAAGCACGATCATTTGATGTTTTATAGCGAGTTCGAGTAACCTCTCCGTCTTGTCTCGAGGGAAGGAATACGCTCGACTCATCTTCTTCATGAGGGACAAATCCGGACCACGCAACGCCTGATCACACGACTCTCTAATCCTGCGTCGTTGTTGTCGGCTCCTCTCTCCGCTTCTTGATTTATTTCTGCCTCTGCGTCAAGTCTTTCGTACAACGGGTTGACAGGGATGAGCATCTTTGTCTTTTGCAGCCTGTTGAAACAAACGTTGCGTCCTAGCCTTCTCGTAGATGGCCATCTCGCGGTTGTGGTCTTCCCGAGCTTTTTGACCCACTTTCCTGATAAGCTTGTCCATTCATTCTTCAAACGACGGACTCAGCCCTTCAATCGCGGGATCTAGTTTTGATGAGGGGTTGGCATTTCCTGACAGGGCGTCCTCTTCTTCATCAAAGGTATATATGGCGTAGCTACTGTGGGCCCGTTCCCGTTTTCCGTCTCTCACGTATCCAAGCCCAAGTATTTCCATTTTCCCGTTGGGCAATTTGCGTTGAGTCCCAGGGACATCCCAAATCCTGTTGTAGAACCGAGCTTGTCGAACAGTCTGTTTTAAGGGTACCCCTTGGCGCTTCAATAGCCTCTTTAGTCCATTTGTGTAGTATCTGGGCAAACGGATGGGTTGGAGCCTGTCGAGTGTAGCATCCGCGCCATGCCAGATCTCTTTCTCTACTTTCGACTCTGAGGATCGGTAGAATAGGATTACCTTCTCACCCCTTTGCCTGGGAGGGACGTAAAACGTTTGCAGGTCCTGCACATTGTAAGCTTGAAGTGTGTCGAGATCCTTATAGTGTTCTCGCGGCACCATGGTGATTTGCAAACTCTGATCATCGCTAGGAGGTGCTTGTATTGACGGCCGATTGGAGAACACGGCATTAACCTCATCTTCCGAGTCACTTCCGAAGACCAACATGGGGGCGGACGTCCCCGGGTTGTTGCGTTAAGATGGCCCAGCATAAACTATCTCTTCTTCTTCTTCGATATCGCTCTCGAAAACAGGGATGGCGGCGGCGGCTTTGTTCTCCGGCTTGCGACACCTTTCTGTATCCTCGAAATCTGGCAAAAAGTACTTTGCATCTTCGTATTTGCGGACTTCGTTCACGGAAAATGGGTTCAGCTCACCTGTTACGGTATACTCGAAACCATCCTTAAAGTACTTCATACACTGATGTTGTGTAGAAGGGATGATGTTGTACTCGTGTAACCAAGGGCGACCGAGCAAGGCGTTGTAGCAGGTCTTGGCATCAATGACATGGAATTTGATGTCCGTGACGAGCAGTCCGAAGCGTAATGTTAGTATTACAGATCTGAGAGTCCGTGACGATTGTGAATCGAAACCGGAGATGGTAATTTTGTCACGAGCGAGGTGTTGCACACTCATGCAGATTTCCTTTAACACCCGAACGTTAAGGAGATTGACGGAGGATCCATTATCCACTAGGATCTTGTCTATCTTGATATCATGGCAGTATCCAGAGACATATAGGGGACGGTTGTGGTCGCACGTCCCGAGAAGGAGGTCTTCGTCACCGAAAGTGATGTCGGCCGTATGCACTTCTTCCAATTCATCCTTCATCCTTTCAGTGGCGAGGAAGGCTTGGAATTGCTCAGGTTCTCGTAACGCCTTAATTAGTGAATCTCGAGCTTCTTTTGATAATAGGAAGGCATCGAGAATGCTAAGCTGAGAAGGTAGCTTTCTTAGGTGCGCCAGGATATTGTAGTCCATCTTACCCTTCCTGGGAGGGTCTTTGGTAGTCAGCTCTTTCATGACTTGGTCATCTAAAGTGATATCCTCAGTGACCTTTTTTCTTTCCCTTATCTTTTCTATTTGCGGGCCCGAGATTCTTTTCCGGGAGTGTGCGATTGCGCAGCTGAATGTTTTCGCAGGCCTCCGATTCCTCCTCTATCCCTAAAACGGATTCTTTAAAGAGAAGGCCCAGAGCCATTTCTTCATCAGAGTCGCTCCCAAAGGTGAGAACTTGTGACCCTCCGGCGTTGACCATGTAACAGTTGCCAGTGGTTCTGTTGTGCCCGTCGGCAGTACTTCTTCGTTCCCGACGAGTCTTGCGTTTCATGCGCTTAAAATGTTGCCGATGAGCAACATATCCTTGCCGCCATATCCTAAAGGCGTCGCACTCCTCCGTGGGGTGTGAAATTTTCCGATGATATGCGCAATAATTAGGGTGCCTCTCCGTCCCATTGAGCGTGTTTTCTTCCGAGGGTGGTAGCTTCATTCCCATTGACATGACTTTGGCAAACCTTTTCCTCGTCTTGAATATCTTCTTGTCTGCCTCGGATGCCTTTCGATCTGGCGGGAGTACTTCAACTCTTTCGTTCAGTCGCCTGCATTTGTCTCCTTCCGATGCGGCCATCTCACGCTCCTGATCCGCTTTACTCTTTAGACGAATCTCGTCCGGAAAGGCGTCGATCATTTCATCTGTTGGCCACACACGCTCTGGTTCAGGCTCTGTCCCCAGTTTCTTAGTGCCAGGAGTTTTTTCATCGTCAGTAAACGAGTGGGAGATTACGTTACAACTCGCCACATATCCCTCGGATTCATCCGACGAGCTCTCTCCATCATCTTCCTCTTGAAAGATGTGGTTGAGGAACTCTTGCAGCGTGACAGGAGTTCGCGCCTTTTGATTGTACTCTTCTATCGCGTCGATTTGCTTCTGCAAGTTAGTGCGCTTGTCTCCAGGCTTCACGGGCCTCTTGGATTTCTTCTTCTTTTTCTTCAAAGATTTTGACGGTTGGGCGTGAGTACTTGAGTCATCACCACCGCTTTTTGTAGTTGGTCACTGCCTCAGCATTCCTTCAATGATCTGGGGTTCCAGTGGGTCCTTCCATTCGACTGCCGGGCACGCATGAAGGTCCTTCAGCATTCTTTTGGTTTTAGTTGACAGCACGACCTCCCATGGAGCTTCCTCAATAAAGGAACAGGTTGCCCCCGGTGTATCTGCTTTCTTAGGAGCATGCGGCTGTGGTGGGTTCACCTTCCACTTTTCGGACAGCGCAAACTTTCCCTGGAGGTATTGGTCTTCAATCCATCCTTTGAAGACGAAGCAATCCTCAATCGGATGACTTACCGTTTGATGGTAAGGGCAATAGTTAGGGTTATTCACCTCAGTGGGTTGTGGCGATCGCCTTGGATTTGGTAGGTTTTTAAGTCTGTTGCGTACCGCCAGCTCGAATAACCGTTTCGTCTTGTCTCGTGGGAACGAGTAGGGACGCTTCATCTTCTCATTATAATACCGACGTCTTTCTTCCAATTGATCTGCCAGCTTCGGGGCGTTGGGTTGCTGCTGGGCATTCGCGACGAAGGTTGCCTTTCCTTTATCCTTGTCATTCCGAGGTTCCGACTTCGGAGGAGGTGATCTATGACCCATCTGGTCCATCTGAGCCAACTTGTCGATTAAAGCCTGGAATGTGGTTGGCTTAAAGAACATCATAAACTGGGAGATAGTTGCGTGAGGGTCTAGGGTTCCCACGAACATGCCCACCGCGGGCGCTTCCTCAATGCATTGCTCGCATTTCGACCACAAATTCCGCCAGCGTATAGCATACTGACCCAAGTTTTGCCTGGTTTTACCCTGGCGTTAATCAACGCCGTTATTGGAGTGCGTTCGCTGGCGCTTGCGAATCGCTGAGTGAATAGCAACTCCATTTCAGCGAACGTCTTGATAGAATCGTTCAGGAGTTCCGAATACCATTCGAACGCTGTTTCTGATAAGCTGCCCACGAACTGGCGAAGCAACAGTTTATCATCACCGCCGGTGTTACCGCAAAGGGCCCTGAACTGGGCGACATGTTAGTGGGGATTGCCGGTCCTCTTGTAAACATGGAACTTGGGAATTGTGTAACCTGACGGATATTTGATTTGGTCGTACCAGCTTGGATACGGCCGCCCCGTTTTTACGACTTGACCAGCTGCCTCAGTCGCATGATGAACCCGGATTTGCTGGGCTATATAGTCGACCAAATCAGCCTTAGAGATTGTCTCCTCCTTGGCCGTTGAGAGGGCCGACGGTGGATTTGACGTTTCTCCCCGGTCGTCTTCAAGAACGATTGGGGGATCCTCAGCGGGTGGGTCCTGTTGGATCATCATTCCTATCATATCTTGGAAGATAAGGCCCATACGCTGTATGTTGGCTGCTTGTTCAACAGCCTCTTTGTCCTTCTTCTCCAATATTCGGCGAAGGAACTCAGCGTCGGTTTCTTCCTCTTGGCGTTCGTCCGAGGACGTTTCTGGGTTTTCTTTTGGCCCGGTAAGTGAGGCCATAGCATTCATTATTTCCTGGAGCTTTTGTTGTTGCTCTTGAGCTTTGGTCACCGACCGTGTAAGCGGTCTATGACCTGTAGACGCACGGCTGTCTTCCTTTCCTGACGCCATGTATACGGTATGGACCATCATGCCCCCAGACTTAGGGCGTCTGGGCTTAGTGCCTTTAGTTGTCGTTGCAGGCTGGGGGATCTTCTCTGGCTTCCTCCTTTTATGAGCAGTGGAAGTTGAGGGGGTCGTTGAGGCGGGCACCTAGACAGCCTTTCGTGGTTTAACCTGGTGACTGGCTTCCTGTTGGACTTTCAGCTTCTTGTGCTGGCGGGAGAAGTTTGGATCGATCATCGAGTCTCGGGCCTGCTGCCAAACCTTATAGATTTTGGAAGACAGCCGTTGAGGGGATCGGGGCTGTTCTAGCTTTATTTTCGCGACCTTTTTTAGTGGAGGAGGAGACCTCTTTAGCACCGCAGTAGGAGAATTCCTTCGCACCATATTTAGCATCTCGAAGCCGTTCCCAGTTGGAACAGCAGCATTAACTTCCACCGTTGGGGCTGGTGGAGTTAGCCCAGAGGGGGAGTTGCCCCCAGCCTTCCTTACTCGGCGCCAGTGGCGACGTCGAGCTTTTCGAGCGGATGGCGCTGGTTCAGCGGTGAGGATGGTTTCGTCTTGCCCCCTGTGTAGGTGGGGGGTCGCTGCTGGTGTTATCCTGTCAAAGACCGATGTCCTTTGGGTAGCAGGAGGGGGAGCTGGAGCCATCAATCCTGTAAAGACCGACTTTTTGGCAGGGGAAGCCGCCTTGACGACTTCAGGAGTAGGACCGGTCACTTTCTTAGAAGCAGCCTTCTCTGGGGTTGTAGGCCCCATTATGGGTCCACAGGAGTTCTGGCCCAATCTAGAGAAGACCGAGGCGCTGGTGTTGGGCGACCCATTGAGAGGGGCCGCGGCAGGGGTAAGACGATCAAAGACCGACTTCTTGGGAGCTTCCTTTGTCAGCACCGGAGCGGTGAAGCTTGTCGGCGGGAGCATGGTCCCAAAAAACAATCCTGTGGTGGCTCGAGTGACCTGTTCTACGGGCATTATGAATAGCGAAGCAGCTTGGGGTCCGTAGGCTATACCTCCTGGCGAGGCAGAGCGCTGGTTGCAATTGCAGTCCGAGCAGTTGGAGCATTTCGCACAAGTAGAAGCCATCGATTCTTTGCTTTCTGCAATAAGCAAGACGCCAAGTCTTAGTATCTTGAAACCAAGGGCAACCATTAGCGAACCGCGATTGGTTCGTGAATCACGACATACGAAGTGTGGAGTGGAAAGAGGAAAAGGTCCCACCGGGCGTGCCAGAATCTGTTCCCCTCCGAATGGCGGCCGAGACATGGGCGTCTCGCCTGAGATTCGGGGCAGATGGTAATTGGTGCTATCCGTCCACCTCTCCGAAGATGCCAAGTTGATTTATGGCACCATGTATCGGGGGTTTAGACGGATGCGGCCGATGTAGCAGATTTCGTCAGATTCCCCCTTGCTTGAGGGGTTTTTGATTGTGGGGACGCTCTTCCCTGCAGGCGCAAGCCCCTGCAGTTAATTACGCTACCGCATTGCGGTAACAACTTTCTCCTTCTCCAGATGGTCACTTCGTGTCGTGTGTGTTTGTTTTGTGTTTTGTTGCCCGTGGATTGTATACGGAGACTGAGTTATGTCGTCGCCCGTAGGGCGTGGACTAGTCCAAATCCGTATTATCTTAGATTTGGGTTGGGGGTTTGGGTTTAAGGATACGTTAGCCTCATTTGAGCCTAAGATCGACTTAAACGTTTGTTAAGGATACGTTAGTCTAGTTTTTAGACTAAGATCGACTTAACGGGATCGTTTGGATCCGACAAGATAGCAATAAAAGGGGGCTCTGTTGTTTAGTTTAGTGACGTTGCGGTCGGTGGGTAGTTTAGGGACATTGCGGTCCATAGCTAGTTTAAGGACATTGCGGTCCAATGTTAGTTTTAAGACATTGCGGTCAAGGTTAAGAACCTCATAGTCCATGAGTTTAAGGACCCCACAGTCCGTTGTTAGTTTTAAGACATCTCTGTTTACCCCAATCAGAGCAAAGCTCTGTTCAAATTCCAAGGTGGAAAAAGAAGCAATGCTTCTGTTATTTCTCCAATCAGAGCAAAGCTCTGTCTTAATAAAAAAAAAAGGTTGCGCGCGCAGCGCATTTGAGCGCTGCGCGACACGTGTCAGCGCAGCGCAACTGCGCGCTGCACGACACGTGTCAGCGCAGCGCCCAGTTGCGCTGCGCAAGAGAGAGAGGAAAAAAAAAGGTTGCGCGCTGCGCGACACGTGTCAGCGCAGCGCAATATTCCAGTTGTAGCGATGCTGATGCCTAAATCGGTATCAAATTCCAAGTCCTTTCATGGCAAATGATGATTCGCTCCTGGCAATATCCCAGTTGCAGCGATGCTGATGCCTAAACCGGTATCAAATTCCAAGTCCTTTCACGGCAAATGATGATTCGCTCCTGGCAATATTCCAGTCGCAGCGATGCTGATACCAAGATTGGTATCAGATCCCAAATCCCCTACTCATAAAAAAAAATGCATACGAAATAGCCGAAATGATGGGGCAACTTGCAAACAAAATCAGCAAGTAAAAATGTATGCACGAGTAAAAAGAAAAATAGCCGAAATGATTGGGCAACTCGCAATAAAAAACAGCGAGTAAAAATAAAATAAACAGTCGAAATGATTGGGCAACTCGCAATAAAAAGTAGCGTGTAAAAATAAAGTAAATAGCCGAAATGATTGGGCACCGCGAAAAATAGCCGAAGTGATTGGGCAATCGCGACCTTCGCGATATAAAAGCTGAAATGATAGAGCATCGCGGAAAGAATAAAAAAAATGAAAGAATGAAACTTTTTGCCCTACAGGTGAAATCACATCGATCCCTGTATACAATCCAGGGGCACAGATAAAAAGGGAACAATACCTTCCCAACAGGCTCCATCAGAAAGCAAAGCCAAATCTCGACGGTTCATAGACAACCTAGAGACCATCTCGACATCTGTCGCAATATTACAGACACGATGTCAACAAATGAAGCAAACGAAGATCCCGAGCTTCAGGGTCTCGACGTTAACATTGACAACTTAGAGATCACCAACGGCGTTTCTCCTTACTCCAACTAGATGAAGACATGACGTCAACAACTGACCTCAGAATCGCAACGAAACGGAACCATGACAAAGTCCCTAGTTCCAAATCTCAATGGCCACGTTTACAGCCTGGAGACCAACAACGGTGTGCCTCCTCATTCCAACAGGACACAGATGTTACACCATCAAGCGGAGCGATAGCAAAATCCCAGCTTCACCTCAGCATTCGTCTCGATACAGTAGACGCAATGTCAACAACAGCGTTCCTCCGCAGTCCAGCTGGAGGCAGATGCAACGTCAACAAAAGACCTCACGGTCGAAACAAAGCGGAGTAACGGCAAAATCCCAACTCCACCTTAGCATTCGTCTCGTTACAACAGACGCAATGTCAATAACGGCGTTCCTTCGCAGCCCAGCAGGGTGTACATGCAAAGTTAACAAAAGACCCCATGGTCGAAACAAAGCGGAGCGATGGCAAAATCCCAGCTTCACCTGAGCATTCGTCTCGATACAGTAGACGCAATGTCAACAACAGCGTTCCTCCGCAGTCCAGCTAGAGGCAGATGCAACGTCAACAAAAGACCTCACGGTCGAAACAAAGCGGAGTAACTGTAAAATCCCAACTCCACCTTAGCATTCGTCTCGTTACAACAGACGCAATGTCAATAACGGCGTTCCTTCGCAGCCCAGCAGGGTGTACATGCAAAGTTAACAAAAGACCCCATGGTCGAAACAAAGCGGAGCGATGGCAAAATCCCAGCTTCACCTCAGCATTCGTCTCGATACAGTAGACGCAATGTCAACAACAGCGTTCCTCCGCAGTCCAGCTGGAGGCAGATGTAACGTCAACAAAAGACCTCACGGTCGAAACAAAGCGGAGTAACGGTAAAATCCCAACTCCACCTTAGCATTCGTCTCGTTACAACAGACGCAATGTCAACAACGGCGTTCCTTCGCAGCCCAGCAGGGTGTACATGCAAAGTTAACAAAAGATCCCATGGTCGAAACAAAGCGGAGTGATGGCAAAATCCCAGCTCCACCTTAGCGTTCGTCTCAATACACCAGACGCAGTGTAAACAAACGAAGCGAAGGCCACATTCCTAGCTTCAACGTCTTTACAGTAACTCACATAAAACAGGAAAGACAATCGGAGACCATCTCACATGAAGTGGTCACCTCCATGACGTTCGTCTCGATACAGTAGACGAAATGTCAACCTCAGCGTTCTTTCTCCAACAGGATTTGCACACACCAAAACAAACGAAGCGAAGGCCACATTCCTAACTTCGACGTCTTGACGGTAACTCACATAAAACCGGAAAGACAATCGGAGACCATCTTATATGAAGTGGTCACCTCCGTGACGTTCGTCTCGATACAGTAGACGAAATGTCAACCTCAGCGTTCTTCCTCCAGCAGGGATTCAGACATGACAAAGCAAATGAAGCGAAGGCCACATTCCTAGCTTCAACGTCTTTACGGTAACTCACATAAAACCGGAAAGACAATCGGAAATCGTCTCGCATCAGCACAGAGTGGTCACCACCTTGACGTTCGTCTCGATACAACAGACAAGATGTCACCCCAATGTTCGTCTCGACACAGCAGGCGCAACGTCATTAAGCGAATGGAGCCACGACAAAATCCCTAGTTTCAAACCTCGGCAGTTCACCAGTAACCTAGAGACAACCTCGACGTCCGTCTCGATACAGTAGATGAGATGTCGCCCCAACGTTCGTCTCGACACAGCAGACGCAACGTCATCAAACAAACGGAGCCACGGCAAAATCCCTAGTTCCCACCATGACATTCGTCTCGATACAGAGGACGCAATGCCAGCAAACGAAGCAAAGGCCAAATTCCTAGCTTCAGGGTCTTAACGGCAAGTCATATAAAGCCTGAAAGACTATCGAAGATCATCCCACACCAGCGCGGAGTGGTTATGACTCATCGGGGCTCTCCAAAATGAGCCTAATCTCAAGTAAAAAGCGGCATGGCAAATTCCTAGCGCTTGCTCTTACGACGGTCAAACTGCCAAGGAGGATTGCTTGAAGATGTCTTGTCCAGCCCCCGAAGGGATCAGAGACACGGCAGTCGCAGGGCTACTCGAACAGCACGATTGCCTATCGAGGACTATATCAGCTTATGCGACGGTACGATGGCCAAAACCCTAAGTACCACCAACCTTAACGGGCTTCTGTCGTAAAGAGCAGAGGTTAAATGCGACGTTAAGATGTTCTTGCGAGAAACGTTCGATTCGTCTCGACTTGTGAAAAATTGTCGAGGCGGCTCGACTCGTGAGATAAAGCCTTAGGCAGTGGGCATAAAAGAAGCCTGTTTCCTAAGCATTGGGACCCCGTAAGTTGGCCCAAAACGGTCTCTTGCATACCATCCACGGGTCTCACTCTCCAACGTCGAACTTCGACAAGGAGGGAAACAACCGCTTACAAGTCCTCTCGACTCGTAAGAGGGAAAAATTCTCTTGTAGGATCCTTACGACTTACAAGAGAAAACCACACTTAGGAATCCTCACGATTCCTAAGGAGAAAAACCCGCCTACGAGATCCTCTCGATCCGTAGGGAGAAAAGTCTCTATGAAACCCTCACGGCTCATAGAGTTGAAAAGTCTTAGGCAGCAGATCTGAACCTGCGGCCTAAGCCCTCGCTATCTCATGAAGAAATCAAGAAGCTTACTCTATTACCTGCTAATTGTGACGACATGCTGAGAAAGAGGAAAAGCAACAGAAAGAGCACCCGATTTATGTTTGATCAAGCGTCCAAGACGTATTCATTCATGCATGGGCAAAAAGACTCAGGACAAAGATATATAATAAAGACAAGCTGGGATAAAAAAAAAATTCCATTAATATTGCCCGAAGTTCTTACAGGCATAAAAACAATAAACGAAAGTTACAATGGAATAACCTCAGATCCAGGGCATGGATTGAGGAATTCAAAAGCGATCCTATCTATGACTTTCCAAGCCTCGCAGACCATCCTAGTGTGCTTCCTTTCGCGAGCACAAGCGTCAGGGTCCCTTCCGATGTCTTCCACCCTCCGATAAGCAGCGAGTATGGCAGACTGTTGAAAGACCTTGTGCAAGAGGTCGATAAGACTGTCTCGCCATTTCTTCGAGATAAAGTTCAATAGGTACACAGAGTGCACCTTGTCCTCAGCGGCATCCAACGCCCTAAGCGGCACGCCGGAACAGAATGGGAGAAGCGCTTCCCAGATAGCTCCCACGATAAGTTTAAGAAGAAAGGAATGTCGGGGATGCAGTGGACCGTTGTATGCGTCGAAGCGACTCATTATTTCAGCACACTCCTCGTTTGTGAACTCCCGATTTTAAGAGCGGCCAAATCGGCGGATGCCCTCATGAGAGATGATCTCGTTAAAAGCATACATGTGGGTGTCCATTGTTC
This sequence comes from Agapanthus africanus, assembly GCA_030015575.1. NCBI lineage: Eukaryota > Viridiplantae > Streptophyta > Magnoliopsida > Asparagales > Amaryllidaceae > Agapanthus > Agapanthus africanus. The sequence goes on from JASDDO010000016.1 coordinate 24,466,960, forward strand.
CTATGAAAGAGGATCAACAGAATTATCAGAAAGACTGATTAAGTAAAATGATATAATGCACTGAGAAATAAAATGTCATCTTTAACTTCCAAGAACCATGAAGAATTCTTAAGAGTTCTTCTATATGATTTGGGAGGAGCAAAACTCCATTAATGAAATGAGAAAATACAGGGAAAATCTTTTAGAGAGCAAAGCTCTATTAATAGAACTCTAATAGGGCTTTCCTTAGTCTTCTATAGACCCCCTTAGAGCAAAGCTCTACTAAGTGAAACCCTGAATGGGTCTTCTTTAGATCTGGGATTTATTGAGAGCAATGCTCTTAAAATTGATTTAATTTAATTAAAATTAATATTTTTACCTAAGATTCTCTAAAAGTTTGAACTTTTAAAAGTGTTTAAATAAGAGAGCAGGGCTCTGAGTTATGAAAGTAAAATTTTAGAGATGAGAATCATCTAAGGGACCAAAGGTCCTATTTATAGGCATCAAGTGCCCTTTCAGCTTCCAAGAGATGGCGCGACGGTTCGGAGTCTGCCACCGCTGCGCTCACGTTAGGAGGCCACGTAAGCGTAACGGTGGGGGGACATTTGTTTACCCCAATCAGAGCAAAGCTCTGTTCAAATTCCAAGGTGGAAAAAGAAGCAATGCTTCTGTTATTTCTCCAATCAGAGCAAAGCTCTGTCTTAAAAAAATAAAAAAATAAAAAAAAGATTGCGCCCGCAGCGCATTTGCGCGCTGCGCGACACGTGTCAGCGCAGCGCAACTGCGCGCTGCGCGACACGTGTCAGCGCAGCGCCCAGTTGCGCTGCGCAAGAGAGAGAGAGAGAGAGAAAAAGAAAAGAAAAAAAAAAGGTTGCACGCTGCGCGACACGTGTCAGCGCAACGCAACTGCGCGCTGAGCGACACGTGTGTGCGCAGCGCACAGTTGCGCTGCGCAGCAAATATAAAAATAAAAAAAATAATAAATTGCGCGCGCAGCGCAGTTGCGCGCTGCGCGACACGTGTCAGCGCAGCGCAACTGCGCGCTGCGCGACACGTGTCAGCGCAGCGCAACTGCGCTGCGCAAAAAAAAAAAAGATAAGAGAATTCTCGAGAACTCCTCAAGAATAAAAAAGGTAAAAACCTTTAGAAAAAGAGAAAGTTCTCTTATGAACAGATCAATGATCTTCAATAAAAATAAAATAAAATAGTGCTTTGCACTTTTATGAACCTTTGGTTCTCTGAGATAAGAAAAACTTATTTTTTCTTAGAAATAAATCAAATAGTGCATTGCACTTGTTTTATGAACCATCGGTTCTTGAACCTAAAAGGTTCTTAAATTAATAGTGCTTTGAACTTTTATGAACCTTTGGTTCTCTGAGATAAGAAAAACAAGAAAAACTTGTTTTTTCTTAGAAATAAATCAAATAGTGCCTTGCACTTGTTTTATGAACCATCGGTTCTTGAACCTAAAAGGTTCTTAAATTAATAGTGCTTTGCACTTCTTATGAACCACTGGTTCTCTAAAACAAGAAAAACAGAAATAAAAAAAGATAGTGCTTTGCACTTTTATGCACCTTTGGTTCTTGAAAAAGAAAAACTTGTTTTTCTTTGATCTAAATTAGATTAAGAAATCAAATAGTGCTTTGCACTTCTTTTATGAACCATTGGTTCTTGAATCTAAAAGATTCTCAAATTAATAGTGCTTTGCACTTATAAATCTGCACTGTTGTGCTCTCTGATTGGCGCAAAGCGCTTGACAAATGCAATGCATTTCCTAAAGGGCCAGGCCCAAACCAAAAAGACCTAGTAGGCCTAATTAAATTGCAGTGCAATAAAAGGGGCAGAGCCCAAACAAAATAGATGCTCTGCATCATTTATAAAAGGGCAGAGCCCATACAAAACAAAAATAATGCAGAGCATTGTTTAAAAAAGGGCAAAGCCCTAACTCAGGTCTAATTGGCCAAAGACAAATAAAAATGTTGAACATTCAACTGGACTTAGCCCAGTCATGGCCATAAGTCCTCAAATTAAATTGACTGAGCACGGCTGCTCCCTAAATGAATTTACATCCGGTTCGAGGGTACATCTCCGAACTCCTCTGACACCTATCGTTGTAATCCTTCAACGACGTCAGAGAGGTGACGGGTCCCAACGACCATACATCAATATGGACTGCGGAGTCCTTAAACTCGTGGACCGAGATGTCCTTAAACTAATATTGGACCGATACGTTCTTAAACCAATATTGGACCGAGACGTCCTTAAACTAATATCGGACCGAAACGTCCCTAAACTAATATTGGACCACCACGTCCCTAAACTGGAATATGGACCACCACGTCCCTAAACTGGCACAATAGAGTCTAAATGCTCTTTTGTTGGATCTAAACGGTCCCGTTAAGTTGACCTTAGTCTCAAACTGGACTAACGTATCCTTAACAAACGTTTGAGTCGATCTTAGCCTCAAAAATGGCTAATGTATCCTCCAAACAGACTTTAGTCCCAAATTGGACTATGAATCTCCCTAAACTGGAACAATAGAGCCTCCAAATGCTCTTTTGCCGGATCTAAACAGTCCCGTTTAAGTTGATCTTAGCCCCAAACAAGGCTAACGTATCCTTAAACATTCAAATGAAATATAAAACCCTAAATCAACTTCGGTTCGAGGGTACATCTCCGAACTCCTCTGACACCTGTCGTTGTAATCCTTCAACGACGTTAGAGAGGTGACGAGTCCCGACGGCCATATATTAAATGAGTCACGTTTGAGTTGATCTTAGCCTCAACGAGGCTAACGCATCCTTAAACTAAAATATCAAACCCAAATCTAAGTAAATACGGATTTTGACTAATCCACGTCCTACGGGCGACGACATAAATTAGTCTCCGTATACAATCCACGGGCAACCACAAATAAAACAAACACTCACGACACGAAGTGAAATTCTGGAGAAGGAGAAAGTTGTTACCGCGATGCGGTAGCGTAATTAACTGCAGGGGCTTGCGCCTGCAGGGAAGAGCGTCCCCACAATCAAAAACCCCTCACCCTGAGGGGAAATCTGACGAAGTCTGCTACATCGGCCGCATCCATCTAAACCTCCAATGCAAGATGCCATAAATCAACTTGGCATTTTCGGAGAGGTAGACGGATAAAACCAATTAGCATCTGCCCCAAATCCCAGCGTCAGGCCATCGCGGTCCTGTGCGCCGCCTTTCGGAGGGGAACAGATTCTGGCACGCCCGGTGGGACCTTTTCCTCTTTCCACTCCACACTTCGTGTGTCGTGTTCGCGAACAAATCGCGGTTTGCTGTGATTGCCTGTGGATTCAAGGTACTAAGATTTGGTGTCTTGCTCTATGCAGAAAACAGAAAATCGATGGCTTCGAACTGCACCGCCCGCAGCGATAACTCTCGCTCTGTCATTGCTGGAGGAGTGACTTATGGGCCCCAAGCGGCCTCCCTTTTCAAAATGCTGGTGGAGCAGGTGGCTCAAGCCACCACTGGACTATTTTTTGGGACCATGCTCCCATCAATGAGCTTCAACGCCCCAATGACATTGCAAGAAGCTCCAAAGAGATCGGTCTTCGATCGACTTACCACTGCCGCGACCCCTCTCAACGGGTCGTCCAACTCCACTGCTTCAGTTTTTAACGGACTAGGCCAGAGCTCTAACAGGCTCATGAAGAAGCCTGCCATACCAGAAGGCGTTATCCCGAAGCGGATAGCCGTTCCAACTCACGTTCCTGGAAAAATCACCAAGGTTGCTTCCCATGTTCAGAAGTCCGCTTCTGAAAAGTTGGCCGTCCCCGTTCAACGGACGTCGATCTTTAAAAAGCTGGTACCAGTATATTCTGACCAACACAGGGGGCATGAGGAGGTCACCCCTATAGCTGAAACAACTCCATCAGCACGACATGCCCGACGTCGCTACTGGCGCCGAGTGAGAAAGGCTGGGGGCAACTCCCCCTCTGAACTTACTCCTCCAACTCCGATGGTGAGGATCGATGTTGCTGTTCCAACCAAGAACAGCTTTGAACTGCTCAACAAGGTGCGCAGAAACTCTCCTACTGCGATGTTGAAACGAACTCCTTCACCTGTGGAGAATACTCCAGAGAAGAAGCTAGAGCAGCCCCCTCAACGGCTGTCCTCTAAAATTTACAAAGTCTGGCGACAGGTCCAAGAGTCGGTGATCGATCAAGACTGCCTCCGACGACAGAAAAAGATGAAGGTTCGGCAGGGGAAGGATTGCTCTGTCAAACCATAAAAAGCAAAAGCTACTTGGGTGCCCACTACAACGGCTCCCTTAACTCCAATCACTCAAAAAAGGAGGCCGCAAAAAGCCCCTGTGTCTTCGGCAAATCGCAAAGACACCGAACACAAACGCCCCAAGTCTGGGGGCATGGTGGTGCACACTGTTTATATGGCTTCTGGAAAGGAGGAAAGCCGCACTTCTACGGGCCACCGACCGCTCACCCGATCCGTGACGAAAGCCCAGGAGCAACAACAAAAGCTTCAGGAAATGATGACTACAATGGCCGCACTCACTGAGCCAAAAGAAAGCTCTGAAACGTCTTCGGATGAGCGTCAAGAACAAGAAACCGACGCTGACTTTTTACGCAGAGTCCTCGAAAAGAGGGACAAAGAAGCTGCAGAGCAAGCGGCTAACATAAAACAGATGGCGCTCCTCTTCCAAGATATGGTAGGGATGATGTTACAGCCGGACCCTCCTGCTGAAGATCCTCCGATCGTCCTTGAAGACGACAGGGGAGAAACGTCAAATCCTCCGCCGGCTCTATCAACAGCCAAGGAGGAGGCAATCTCCAAAGTTGACCTAGACGAATATATAGCTCAGCAGATCCGGGTTCATCAGGCGAATGAAGCGGCTGGGCAAATTGTTAGAACCGGACGACCGTATCCGAGCTGGTATGACCAAATCAATTACCCGCCAGGATATACGATCCCTAAATTCCACGTATATAAAGGGACAGGGAATCCACATCAGCATGTTGCTCAATTCAGGGCCTTATGCGGCAATACTGGAGGCGATGACAAATTGTTGCTACGTCAATTCGTCGGCAGCTTAGCAGAAACAGCCTTTGAATGGTATTCGGAGCTACCTAACGACTCTGTCAAAACATTTGCAGAGATGGAACTGCTGTTCACACAAAGATTCGCAAGTGCTAGTGAACGCACCCCGATTACAGCACTGATAAATGCCAGGATAAGGCCCGGCGAAACGTGGGTCCAATACGCAACACGATGGCGAAACTTATGGTCGAAATGCGAACAACGCATAGAAGAGGCACCTGCGGTAGGCATGTTTGTGGGCACTCTCGATCCGCAGGCGACCATCTCGCAATTCATGATGTTCTTCAGGCCGACCACCTTCCAGGCCTTGATCGACAAATTAGCCCAAATGGACCAGATGGGCCATAGACCGTCTCCTCCAAGACCCGATCCCCGAAATGAGAAAGGAAAAGCGATCATTGTCGCCAACGCTCAGCAACAGTCGAGCAACTCAAAGCCGATCGCTCGCCAAAACAACGTGCGTCCACGCCCATCCCTCGAAGAGAGGCTAGGACGTCATTACTCGTTTCCTCAGAATAAAACGAGAAGACTGTTCGAGCTGGCAGTGCGCAACAGTCCTTAAACTAATATTGGACCGAGACATCCTTAAACTAATATCGGACCGAAACGTCCCTAAACTAATATTGGACCACCACGTCCCTAAACTGGAATATGGACCACCACGTCCCTAAACTGGCACAATAGAGTCTAAATGCTCTTTTGTTGGACCTAAACGGTCCCGTTAAGTTGACCTTAGTCTCAAACTGGACTAACGTATCCTTAACAAACGTTTGAGTCGATCTTAGCCTCAAAAATGGCTAACATATCCTCCAAACAGACTTTAGTCCCAAATTGGACTATGAATCTCCCTAAACTGGAACAATAGAGCCTCCAAATGCTCTTTTGTCGGATCTAAACGGTCCCGTTTAAGTTGATCTTAGCCCCAAACAAGGCTAACGTATCCTTAAACATTCAAATGAAATATAAAACCCTAAATCAACTTCGGTTCGAGGGTACATCTCCGAACTCCTCTGACACCTGTCGTTGTAATCCTTCAATGACGTTAGAGAGGTGACGAGTCCCGACGGCCATATATTAAATGAGTCACGTTTGAGTTGATCTTAGCCTCAACGAGGCTAACGCATCCTTAAACTAAAATATCAAACCCAAATCTAAGTAAATACGGATTTGGACTAATCCACGTCCTACGGGCGACGACATAAATTAGTCTCCGTATACAATCCACGGGCAACCACAAATAAAACAAACACTCACGACACGAAGTGAAATTCTTGAGAAAGAGAAAGTTGTTACCGCGATGCGGTAGCATAATTAACTGCAGGGGCTTGCGCCTGCAGGGAAGAGCGTCCCCACAATCAAAAACCCCTCACCCTGAGTGGGAATCTGACGAAGTCTGCTACATCGGCCGCATCCATCTAAACCTCCGATGCAAGATGCCATAAATCAACTTGGCATTTTCGGAGAGGTAGACGGATAAAACCAATTAGCATCTGCCCCGAATCCCAGCGTCAGGCCATCGCGGTCCTGTGCGCCGCCTTTCGGAGGGGAACAATCTCGGTCAAGGTTAAGGACCTCATAGTCCATGGGTTTAAGGACCCCACAGTCCGTTGTTAGTTTTAAGACATCTCGGTCAAGGTTAAGGACGTCATAGTCCATGGGTTTAAGGACCCCACGGTCCGTATCAATGTGTGGTCATCGGGACCCGTCACCTCTTTGAAGACATTGAGGAATTACAACGCCAAGTATCGAAGGAGTGAAGAGATGTACCCTTGAACCGGGGTTGGTTAAATAGTCGTTGGCCCAATTTGGGATCAAGACCAATTAATTATGTTATGAGCCCATTAGCCCAGTTAAGTCTGAATTGAGGACTTATGGCCATCTTGGGCTAAGTCCAATCATGTTTGGAATATTGGCTTCCCGTTGGTCCATTGAAGAAGAGGCTTTGCCTTTGGCCATTTAGCCAATTGGGCTAACGTTAATTCAACAATGTTGAACACTGGGATCAAGTTGTTGCTTTAACACTAAAAGACAGTTGGTGTTAAACACCAGCAACAGGGGGTCCAAATTAGTGTTAAACACTAGAGCAAATCAGTGCCAAACACTAACAGCAGAGGCTTCAAATTAGTGTTGAACACTAAGAAATTCAGTGTTAAACACTGCAAATAAAGTTCTTTGATTAGTGTTGAACACTAAGGCCAAACAGTGTTTTAACACTGGATTCAGGGGTTCCAATTTAGTGTTAAACACTAAGGCAAGAGGGGTCACGTGATAACAAGTGAGGGCGCCCTCCCTTCATTTGCTCTGCTGAGAATATTGCATCTTTTGGAGCATCACGTGCCATCACGTGACGGGCATTTAAATGCTTGTATGTTAAAGCCTCTGCCAAGGGTCACGTGGGTCACGTGAGGCACTGCCTCAAAAGGGCCTTTTCTGTGGATCTTTTCGGGGGTCACGTGGTGACACGTGACCCTACCTCTATGTATGTTTATTTTTTTTAGAAGATCTGTTAATCCCTTTCAAGAATTAAATTCTTCGTAGGGTTGAACCCTGACAATAATTTTAGAGGAATAAAATTTCTATTTCCTTTTGAAGATTTATATTCTGAGATAGAATTGAACTCTGAATTTTTTGCAGGAATTAAATTCCTCATATATGTGAAGAACTGAATTCTGTCATAGGGTTAAACCCTAATAAAAGCTTTAAGGAATTAAATTCCCACTCTCTTTTTAGAGAATTATTCTGAGGAATGAGATTCTGTCATAGGGTGAAACCCTAATTTCTCCTTTCTTAAGGGAATTAAATTCCTGTTATTTTAACAGAACTAAGTTTTTAACTAGGGTTAAACCCTGATTCTGTTTATTCTGAAGGAATTAAATTCCCATAACATAGGGTCAAACCCTAATTTTATTTTAAAGGAATTAAATTCCTATAGTTCTGTGAGAATTAAATTCTCAAGCTTCCATTCCCTCTCTATGCTTTGGATCTGCATTGCAGGATCTCAACCCATTGAGAATTAAATTCTCAACTCAAGGGGAGATGTGCACTTTACAGATCCTCCACCAAAGAGAGAACTATGTTCTTCTGTTTTATATCAGAGTTAAACTCTGTTGAGAATTAAATTCTCTTTTCCTTTCAAAAAGCCTTCCCTTTCTTACCTAGGGTTTTCTTTTGCAGAAGATCCAAATTTCTCCAAAGTATCAAGGCTCTCCTCTTTTTCTTTTTTTTATGTATCGATTCCTTTCTGCTTCTCTATATCTCTATCCCTCTGTGTGTCTCTTGGCTCCTATTTATAGGAGAAGCAGCCGAATCAATTAGTTTTGGTGAATCTTTCATTAAGAGATTTAATTTGTATTCACCATTCGTTTTGGACCTTTGGATTATTAGATGAATTTTATTCACCATTGGATTTTAAATCCAGAGATTCTCCTTTGTTATTTCGGTTAGATTTTAAGGGGAAATCTTTCCAAGTTCAGGCTTTTTCCACAAATAGATGATATTTAATCACCTTTAAATCTTTAATACAATCGGTTCCTTTGGGAAGATTTAAGAGGTCTTTTCTCAGAATTTAATTCTGTTAACAGATAGGCTTTGAAAGCCGGTCACGTGTGGCCACGTGACCTTTGGTCACGTGTGGGCAAGTGACCCTTGGTCACGTGTGGGCACGTGACCCCCTTGGAACGAGCCCTCTTCTTCTTTTTGCGCTCTGCCTTCTGGCCGCTGCTTAGCCGTCACGTGCCACCACGTGACCCCTGATCACGTGTGAGCACGTGACCCTCGTCTGGAGCCTTTTTCTTGATTTAATCAGAGAACCGTTGTGCCTTTGCCGTTGCTTTTAAATGTCACGTGCCAACACGTGACCCTGGTCACGTGGGAGCATGTGACCCTTTCTGAAGCCCTTTTCTTTGATGTAGTCGGGAAACTGAATTTGCCTTGCCGATACTTTTAGATGTCACGTGCCAACACGTGACTGCTGGTCACGTGTAAGCACGTGACCCTTTTCTGAAGCCTCTTCCGTAGACTTTCCTGATTTTAAATCAGGAAACACGTTATACCTGCTTTAGTCTATAAATAGACATAAGCTACTTGCCTACTATGCTTCCGCTGCTCCCACTAACTACAACAACTCTCTGGCAGAGTCATATACACGTGCACTTCTAAAACTAGTTTAGAATGACGCTATACTCATCCTCATGCCGGGTCTTATAGTCTAGAACAACAACAATGGTAAGTCTGGGTAAACAAGAATCTCGATGTCCCCGTCTCTGAGAAGACCGAAGTACCTCTCGGGTGCCTGAGGTTACCCACCAAATCTGCGGAGTGGATAATGGAACATCAAATCCAATTGAATCCTTAGATTCTATTAAATTTCCAGTAATCATTTGTGGTTCTGGAATAACTTTCAGTTCTACCATACTCCCACTTTTGTTTTTCTGAAAAAATCCATTTTACTAAAACTGTGGCGAGTCAAGAACAATGTAAATATTAATCTTCCTGATGGTAGAAAGTTAACTCTCGTCAAAGCCCGGGATAACCCACAAACAGCCATTACTGAAACGTACCTTGAGTTTATCAGGATTCTGGTTTTAAGCATCAGCCGGACAACTCCTTATACCTTAACATCGTTAAGATATAAATTGATTCTATATATATCTAATATAGAAACAAAAGCACTAATTTAATTGGAACCAGATTCAAAATCATGCAGCTGTCTCCAGTGCATATCAACCAAATGGAAGGAGGTCAATCACCATTACTCATCTAGGAGTGCATCCATATATGAGTAACCCGAAAGAGAAGCAAGTTCTCAAAACCATTACTATCAACGGAATACCAAACACAAGTATCTACATCTTCGACTTACTCGAAGAATCCTGATACTTTCAACAAATGGTTCTCTACTTTATTCTTATACCTATAACTTCCCAAAATCTTGACCTTGCATTTCAACGAAATACCTGTCTAAAATTAGAGAAGTCATGAGTAAACAGAATATAGTACGAGTACCAACCCCATTGTGCTAATGGATACTGGACAACATACAATACTTTGTATAAGTCCACTGAGTTCAACAAATCAAACCCTTGTGCGTCGTAGGTTGAAAAACTGTACTATGGTTAAAAAGAATTACACCGCCGTTGAATGCACCTTACCTAATCACCAACTGATATAGGTAAATGTCACAGACATAATATCAAAAAGTTATATAACACTTTATAAAATAAACGTACAGATATATCAGTTTGAAATTGGTGCATACCAACGGATATTCAAAACCAAATATTTGCCATTCGGCAAAATCCAGATGATTTCCTCAAATATCACCAATTGCAACGAATTCCGATATAATAAGGATCTAATCACCTAATTCCCAATATTTTACTCCCACTCACCATCCGTAATAACATACAGATGTGAGAAACTGATCTGGTAAACACATACCCTGGAGTTAGATTCCCATTGGGAAAACAGTTTTTCAATTAACGTCGCACAGTGAAACTGAAACATGAAAATGTTTCAAAAAGGGTTAACTGGTATTCCTAGTAACGCCTCTTCCATTATCCTGAATCATGACAGTAACCATATACTTACCCGCCCTCACTCCAATCCCTTTATTATGTCTTTACTTATTACCTTCTGTACACCTTCTTTACGCTAATTGGTTTTCTTCATTCTCTACCCTTCGGTACCAGCCTAAGGTTTGGAAGAAGACTATCCAATAAGCGTAATAGGTGTACTCTCCTAATCCTAGGAGTCCTCGCAACCTGAGAGAAGATAAAGAGAAAAGACATCTGAATAATCCTATCCAATTTCTCTTGAACCGAAAACCATCCCCGAATCTGGAACGAATTCCTTCGAGTTCGTATGTAACTATATGATGGCATATCAAACGGAAATGGATATCCGTAGTGATACGGAGTGTTCTAGAGAAAAGCAAAGTGGATGTAGGAGTGGCAGGGGTATACATGGTCTTTGTCGTGAATGATGGTGATCGCAATTTCCTTTGCCATTATTCTAATCCCTTTATTTGTCTTTACTTATTACCTTCTGTACACCACTTTTAATCTAATTGGTTTTCTTCTTTCCCTACCGTTCGACACCTGCCTATGGTTTGGAGGAAGACTATCCAATAAGCTCAATAGGTGTACCCTCTCCTAATCCTAGGAGCCCTCACAACCTGAGAGAAGGTAAAGGGAAAAGACAACCGAATAATCCTATTCAATCTCTCCAGAACGAGAATCCAACCTCGAAAAAGTTCCTTCAAGTTCGTATGTAACTATACGATGGATTTATCCAATGGAAGTGGATGTTCGTAGTGATACGAGGTGTTCTAGAGAAAAGCAAAGGTGGTATAGAAGTGGCAAAGATGTATGTGACACCGTGACATTCCAAAAGCCAAAGTGTTTTAAGAAGGTTTGATTAACTTGGTTCATGAGTTTTAGTCAAGGGTAGGTCCATGGTCGCTGCCGAAGAGAGAGAGAAAAGAAACACTCAGCGTGCACTCTAATCTAGATCAGAATGGTTAATCATTTTATCTAATCTGGATGGCTCCCACTGTTTCCCCGAATTCTCCTCCAAACCCAAAAGGAGAATTAGTCGGAATCAACCGAGGAGTAATCCTACTCATCAGTGGGAATCGGGATCCAACTATCATCGCATGATAACTTGATGGAAGCCACTCAAGTCACCACACTCCAGAAGGTATGCGCGAGCCTGACAAGTTTCCTGTATGTTTGAAACTCCCGATATGATTTTTACCCCAAGCGACTTATGACCTTGACTAGGTCAACATATCATAAGTCACAAGTCAAGTTCAACCCGTCATTATCCTGGATTAATTAGACCCACCCGTACGAGCCCTTGACTAGGTCAACATGACCGTACGACTGTCCTAACCAATCGCATATCCATGCAACAGAAAAGTACTACAGAGCTACCGAACACTATGCCTTGACTAGGTCAACATACGTAGCACGAATACTAAGCAATACTCGTCTGAAATGACGGAGGGCTACGGCTGGTTTTTGGCGAAAAACCTTTAACGTAATGAACTTGATATCGTTGAAGGAACCGAGTGGTTTTACAAATATATAGTGGCGAAAACTTTTGCTAAAGAGGTCATTCCCGGTGAAGGGATATCGGCTCTTTCCCCGTCGAATGGGGTGCAGGATATCCCAAATTGAATACCATGATGCAAAGCAAAAGTAATCGACTATAGTGAAGTTATTATGTTGACGCAAACTTTTACTCAAGGGGTCACTCCCGATGAAGGGATCTCGGCCCTTGCCTCGTCGAATGAGGTGCAGGATATTCCAAACTGAATACCACTGTGCAAAGCAAAAGAGAACGTCTGTAATGTCAGTTTTAAAAACTTGGTTCCAATAACATCATATATAGGTTTGTTTTATCCTTGCATTGATAAGAATCAATGCAGTCCCATCAATTAATCACACCAGAAAATAACGAAAATATATGATGTACGTATATACCATCCGCATTCGCCACTGGGTCCTGTCATCACCCGTTAGGATACTTAATTAACGACAGAGCGGGGACTGGATTAGCGCGGGTGCAAAACATATACAACATCTACTAGTATATATATAAATATATATATAATAATCGTCCCAGGCATGATATAAAGCAACATCACAGAAACATCACAGAAGTAACACAGAATGGTGGATAATCTTGGAGCCCCGGGTTTCACCTGAGCCGCAAATGAAACCCGACGTTCCCTGTCGTGTGGATAGCTTGTGCAATGAAAACCTAGACCCCTACGAGTGTGGCAAGTTACCCGCCAAAACTAGAAGCGAGGCAACCCCCTTCAACAACGTGAATGGGCCGCCCAGCACTTCACGGAATCCGGTAACTTGGCCACCCCTTTGTGGGTCAACCTATACCCCCTACGAGTGCGGCGAATAGCCCGCCAATTCTAGAGTAAGCTCCCCTCCGTCTCAACACCATGAGATGCGGACCCGTTTCCTTCTAGAACCCGGCTATTCGTGCACTCCGCCACGGGGTAATCCTAGTACAGAAAAGAAAATAATATACAAGGGCGACATCGACCTCAACCCGGTCGTGCCCCAAAAGAATAATATACAAACAGGCAGTGACGGCAGTAAACAGACACGCTCGCCCCACAATATCAAATGTACAAATGAATCTAAACTGTACTACTACTGCACCACTGGCTATCCACCACGACGATCCAACCACTATCACAGTACAACACAGAACATCAACGTGAATGTCACGTTCGCAAACTCGTCTAAAAGAACATATAGCGGTTAGATGGGTTTACCGATCGAGTGACATTCACGGTCGCAGATAGTAATGTAAGTACTGATAATCACACACACTTAAAATTTTGATCGATTAAACTTTCCCAAATTGGCCCCAAATGCAAATCCAGTACTCAAACAGAAATCTGGGCCAAAACCATATATGTCAAAAATCACAATTCTATATATATGAGCTACAGAAAAAATTTGGTGCTCCGTTGCTACTAACTGATCGCGGAACCGCCGCCAATAGGGGTCAAATGCGGCAGTTCCACAGCACTTTAGAAGAATCATGAGCTCAAATTTTTTGTGTACTCCTAAAAAAGCCTGCACGGATTTTTAAGCCTCTGGAAAATATTTTTAGACCACATTTGAAAATCGGCAGAAACTTGAAAAATGAAATAGTGATTTCGGAAACTTTGGTCGATCGATCTTTTAAGCACGTCTAAACAAGCTAGTAAGGGGTTTAAAAGTGGCTCTGATACCATGAAGGGTTACGGCGGCGCCCCGGCCATCGAAACGCGGAATAAAAATTTCTAAACTGGCGCTACCGTTACCCGAATCCCGGATCGACCTTAAACCCTAAACTGGCAAACTAATATAGAGGTTAGAATGATTATACCGAGTTGATCCGTGTCCTTCGGTTTTCATTCCAAGCTCCTAGCGGTTCCTTGATGTGGTTTGGTTGCCGGTCTTTCTCCATCTCCGATGATCCACCCGAGAGATGTAACTCCGGCTCTAGCTCCACAACATGATGTAAATGGAGCAAATAGGGTCTCTAGGATGCTACCCTAGAGAGCCTGGGATGTAGTGTGTAGGATCTTAGTGTTATCTATCTCAAATCTTGAAGGTGTAAGCAAAACAAGAAAGCTAGAGGAGGTGAGGTTAATGGTGAAGGAGGAGCTCAAGAAAAAACCAAGTGAACAAAACCTTCATGCTTGCAAAAATTAACTCAACCATGAAAGAGAAAAATAGCATGCTTGGTTTTGTTAAAATCATTTTTCCAATTTTTAAATCCCACCATGCTTGAATAGTGAACACAAATGAATTAATAATTCATTTGTGTGCACTATTGCAAGCATGGTTGTCACCATACCTCCTTAAGCTAATATCCACCTCATTTATCCATTTAATAAAATGGTCAAATCAAGAAATGTAACAACCTAGTTCATTTATACCAATTCTAGTTCCCGTATTTACTTATCCGTGGTATTTTCTTGATTTATCGTGTTTTGGGTGTGAATGGTATTTTTACATTTTACATTGCATTCGACCCGACCCGCTTGCTTGAACCTGTTTGATTCATAGTTATGAATTACCTTGACATGTTACATAGACACGTGCATCTCATGTATACTGTATACTGGCATTTTTATCTGGCATTGCACCTTTTACCATATAACATTTTAAGTCACAGAAAATAATTTAAAATTGCATTTCATAGCCTGCATCATACCCCTAACCTTATGGTAGCATCCGCGCATCTTGTTCTCGTCCCGTTCAGTGAAATGGACGTGTTTGGATGGCTACGCACACGTACGTGCATCCGTTCTTGGGGGTATGCATTTTCATTACATGAGCATTCGTTTTGAATTTTGAAAGTCGCATATATTTTTCATATTTAAAATTTGAAATTTTAGACCCGACCCTGGCGTATTTTGGAATATTGTATATCCCGCCTAATTTCAAACTTATTTAATAATTAATATTTATATTAAACTTCTACCTTTAAAATTTCGCTAACTGTTAAATCTTTTAACAAACAAATCTTTTTAAATTTTTAAGTCTAAAATCCTAACTCCTAACCAATCAAAATTCTTTCTCTCTCCCTCTCTCTCTTTCCAGCTCTCTCCTCCTCTGGCCGTGGCCCCTACTTCCCTCTCTCTTTCTTTCTTTCTCCCTCTATCTCACCCGCAGATCCCTTTCTCTCTCCCTCCACATACTTCCAATTTTATATCTCCTCACTATTCATCTCTCTCTCCTCTCGATCTCGCTCTCTCTTTGTCTCTCACCTCTCTCAGATTCTCTCTCTCTCTCCTCTCGCTTTCTCCGTCTCTCTCCTCTCTCTCCCTCAGATTCTCTCTCTCCTCTCTTTCTTTATCTCTCTCTCTCTCCCTATATAATTTATTTATTCCTTCTTCCTCTTTCCCCATTTTCTTTTTCAACCGCGAGAAACCAACCAACCCTAGCTGTCGCCCCTCGCCTACCTCGTCATCGTCGCCGTCGCCGTCTCGTCGCTGCCTCCTCACCCTCATCATTACCTCCATCTCCTCTCTTTTTCCCCGAGCCCTACACACCCTGAAACCCAAACCCGAGCACCCCCCTGCACACTCTACACCGCCGGAGTAGATCGCCGCCGTAGATCTCGTCGTCGCTCCCTCGTTCCCAGATCACAGTACGCCTCAGTGAGCCATTCCCTTCATTCTCTCTCCCCTTCTTTCCTCCTTCTTTCTTTTCTTTCCTTTCATTCTGTTTTAAAAAATAATAATAATAATAATAATAATAATAATAGTTCTCTGTCTTCCGTAGATCGCCTCGCCGGAGCTCCGTCGACCTCGTCGACATCCTCACGACTCCTCTCTGCAATCCAGTGAATCTTCTTCTTCCCCTTTTCCTTCTTCCTTTCTTCCCTTTCCTTTCTTTATTTCTTCCGTTCTTTCTTTTCCTTAAAACTGTTATCTGTCTATAGTAGTTCGCCGGAGCCGGACGTGACGTCGACGATCCCGACGATCCAGACGTCGTACCTGACTCGTGTGATCACCCTTATGCGTTTCTTGGACCCGTTGCATGTGCCGTACGTACGTCGCGACATTTCACCGACGTCGGACGTACCGTACACGTCCGTTTCTTGATCCATCTAGGCAAGTTAATCTTGCTACATGCTATATAACTCATCATGTATCTATTTAAATAAATATTATACCTGTAGTTTAAATCTAAAAACCCGTGTTTAGTTTAATAACGTTTGGATGTTCCGTTTATATCATTTTAGATCTAGATCATGAAAACTCATCTTGTGACATACTAGATTAAATTGTACTGCATCCATATCAATATTTATATCACATAGTGCTTAATTGTACATTCCATTTTACCATTTCATAGTTTTATAACTTTTCGGATACCCGTTTGCATCCATCTCATTTAGAATATATATAACTGCACCCATAGATCATATTAATACCTAACACTGTGATATTAACGCCCCATGTTTAATAAAGTGCATCCTAATTAATATTGGAACTATTAATGTAACCCTAATCGATAATTGTGCATCCATATCTTGAATTTATATTTATTTGCATACCATATCACACTATTCCATTTTATTGTTATATTGGTACCCCATACTTGTTTTGTGTACCCATGCTTATTACAGTTTGATTATGAGCACCCATGTGATACTTGTGCACCCCTGACATGACTTGATACACTACTACTTGACACGACTTGATATTGTGCACTACTTGACATGATTGGATCCATATACACTACCTGACATGACCTGATGTACCACAGCTTGACCTGTTACCTGATCTTGTTACTAGTGCCAACAATCTTGACCTGTTGTCCCTACGGACATTTCCTGTTGTCTATCCAGACAAACCTGTACTTGCATGATCCTGTGTTGGCATTAACTCCAGATTTATCAATACCTGACTTGAACACATAACTTGGGGGTATGGGGAAATCAATGATGAAACCCGACTTGTAACTCGACAGTTCGATGCCTTTACTGATCAGTCTTATGGGCTAGGCCAGCCCCGGGATGATGGTGCTGACATCATTCATCGTTACATACTACCTATTTACTGCCTAGCGGCACGTCTCGGATTCAGCCCGAGAATCTTGACCGTGGTCCCGGGCATGCACGGGATACTATTGAGTTACATCGATGATTCATCAAATTGATTTCAAGACTTGAGAGTAGTTAACCCAGTAGACCAGTCTAGATTACTCACTGCACATCACCTATACCTTACCCTTCACTGTCCTTATTTATGTTACTGCTATACCTGTTTTACCGTTCATACTCATACCTGCATGTCTTGCTACCCCTTGTTTATATTATTGCTTGATATTATGACGCACTGACGTCTGGGTTTTGCATGGCCCGGATTCTTTACCTTTATTGCAGGCCGAGCATGAGCATTTCAGTGAACAGGCCGAGTAGTGAGGACCTGTCATTGGTTATTTCACTTTCTTTTCAGCATTTTTCATTCCTGATGTGAGCCCACATTATGGGACGTACATTCCAGTTTATTATTGTATTGGATCTTTTGCTTCCGCATTATTTTATTCTTTACTCGTTTATTCTGGCTAATGGACATGTGTTAGATAGTTTATTATTGTTCTTGATATCTCTACAGCCATAATGCGACTGTGGAAGGATATTTCCTATCCACAGGTAGCATGGTTGGCTCTGTCACGTGCCCATCTTAGCGTACTCTGGGAAGCAGGGCGTGACAGGGTTTGTTTGGTATCAGAGCCATAGGATCTAGGTTAATCGGGTATGATTCTTTTGTAGTTGGGTATTGGACCCAATACACGAATCAGAATACTCATGATTAGGAACATGTCCTGCCACTTTGCCATCTTGCCATTTTTTGAATCCTAACTTCCTCCTGATTCCACCTTGACGATATGCAAACCTCTTTGCATCTCGATTTGAAACTTGGTTTCCTATTGTTTATCTCTATAACTTAGGCGACTTGGGTGGAGTTATGTGATTGTAGCTATGTACCGCAGCATGGTTACAATACGGTACTCTATTTGAGTAACTTGGAGTTCTAGCCTTGATTCATATCCTTGATCTATATTTTGAATCTGTTATCATACTAATCATTTCGATGTTTTGAACATGGCAGGCAAGAATCTGAAAACGTACCAGAGGCGTGTTGACGAAGCCGCTTTGCTTGGAGTAATCCGTGGGATGCTGGAGAACCAGAAGCGGCAGACCGAGCTGAACCAGCAGCAAGCTGAAGCTTTTTAGGAAGGTTAGCGGACCGTCCAGCAGTCCGTAAACAATGTTGTGGCCAGACCAGTAGATCGTGTGGGTACTGTGGCGGATTTCAGGAGACTTGGTCTGTCTTTACTGGCCTGGAAGAGCCGTTGCCAGCGGAGCAGTGGCTGGTTGATACGGAGAATTTGCTCGTTGCGGCTCAGATTCCAGAAGATAAGAGAGTGGATGTGGTACGCATCCAGTTGGTGGACTATGCCTGTGAATGGTGGCTTGTGGAAGAGACCCGCTTGCCCAAGCCGATCAGTTGGGCGGATTTTTCGAAGAGTTTCTTGGAGAAGTTCTTCCCGCAGACTGCACGGGAGGAAATGGAAGAAAAGTTTATCAGTTTGAAGCAGAACGGCGCACCTGTGGATGTACATGCAGCTGAGTGGACGCGGCTCAGTAGATTCGCTGGACCTTTGGTGGCCAAAGAAGCTGATAGGGCACGAAGGTTTATGCGCAGTTTGGATGTGGACATCCAGAGGCAAAGTATATTCCTGGGTTTGACCACTTTCTCACAAGTACTTACGGCGGCCCGAGAGCAGCAGAACCTATCTATGAAGACTGGGAGTACGCGGCAGCAAGCAACTACAGTGCGGAAGCCGGCATTTGTACCGAACCGAGCGCATGTACGCAGAGGTATTCCGGTGAACCGACATGGCATAACACCTATGAAGAAGCCTGTTGTCGTTGATCAAAGAAGGAGCGTGATTTGTGATTACTGCCATTTACCCGGACATGTGCAAAGAGATTGCCGAAAGATGCGGGGACTCTGTTTGGTTTGTGGATCGGCGGATCATACTATCAACGCTTGTCCGTCAAAGCTTCGCACGAAGGATGATGTTCAGAGGCCACCGCAGAAACCGTTTCAGGGACAAAAGCAGTTGACTCAGGGACCCAATCAAGCTCGAGCATTTACCCTGACAGCTGAGGAAGCTAAGGCTTCAGGAGAAGTTGCTTCAGGTATTCTACTTGTTCATGGTTTTCCTGCATTAGTGTTATTCGGTTCTGGTGCATCCCATTGTTTTATGTCGTCCAAGTTTATTGCTACATACTCGATTGCTTGCACGACCTTGTCTAGTTGTTGGGATATACACACTGGGAATGGGAAGATCATATCTAGTAGAGAATGTAAGGATTATTCTGTTGTTGTTTGCGGACGGGAGCTGTTGGCAGATTTCTTGGTGATTGATACAGGCAGCTATGAAGTCGTCTTGGGAATGGATTTTCTCGGCACTTTCCATGCTCACATTGATTGTAGGGCAAAGAAAGTAATTTTCCAGATTTCCGGACATTCAGAGTTTATCTTACTGGAGGAAGCAGATCTGTCGGGCCAGTCGAGTTTAGGGCTAGGCCGACAAATAATGTTCTTTCGTTTATGGAAGTGGATAAAGAAGAAGCGCCAGCTGTTGTTCGAGATTTCATGGACGTGTTCGAGGACATCTCAGGTTTGCCACCAAAACGAGATGTGGAGTTCGCAATCGATCTTATTCCTGGTGCAGCGCCAATCTCTAAAGCGTACTATCCAATGGCACCAGTGGAGTTGGAAGAAGTCAAGAAGCAGGTTGCTGAATTACTTGAGAAGGGTTAGATTCGCAGCAGTAACTCGCCTTGGGGAGCTCCAGTTCTTCTAGTCAAGAAGAAAGATGGCACAAGGAGGACGTGCATCGATTATCGATAATTAAACCGGGTGACTATTAAGAACAAGTACCCGATCCCTCGCATTGGCGAATTATTCGAGCAGCTTAGTGGCGCAAGGGTATTCTCGAAGCTGGATTTGCAATCCGGATATCATCATGTCCGAGTTAAATCAGAAGATATTTGCAAGACGGCATTCAAAACTCGGTATGGACATTACGAGTATTTAGTGATGCCCTTCGGAGTAACGAATGCACCGGCGATATTTATGGACTTGATGAACCGAATCATTTCACCATTCTTGGACCAGTTTATAGTAGTGTTCATTGATAATATTCTGGTCTACTCAAAGAGTATTGAAGAGCATGCAGAACACTTGAAGATCGCACTGCAGACATTGAGACAAGAAAGATTGTATGCAAAGATGAGCAAGTATGAGTTTTGGCTTGAAGAAGTGAAGTTTTTGTGGCATGTCGTGTCCGGAGATGGAATCGCTATTGATCCCGAAAAGATTGCAGCAGTTCGAGATTGGCCGATTCCGAAGAACGTTGCAGAGATCAGAAGCTTTCTTGGACTTGCTGGGTATTACAGAAGGTTCGTGGAAAATTTTGCTCGTTTGGCTGAGCCTTTGACCAAGCTTACGCGTAAAGAAGTACCGTTTGTGTGGACGAATAAGTGTGCGTCAGCTTTTGAGGCATTGAAGCAGAGATTGATAACCGCTCCTATTTTGACCGTACCAGACAGTTCCGGAGGATTGGTGATTCACAGCGACGCATCTGGGAAAGGATTGGGATGTGTTTTGATGCAGCATGGGAAGGTTATAGCTTACGCATCGAGGCAGTTAAAGACCCATGAGAATAATTACCCAACTCATGATTTGGAGCTAGCAGTTGTGATTTTCGCTTTGAAGATTTGGAGACACTACTTATTGGGCTAAAGGGTCGAAGTATTCACCGATCACAAAAGCCTAAAGTATGTGTTCATACAGAAGGAGCTTAATATGAGACAGCGTAGATGGTTGGAGCTGATGGCTGACTACGATCTTGATCTTAAATACCATCCGGGGAAAGTTAATGTTGTGCCAGATGCGCTTAGTCGATTGCCAGCAATTCAGATGTTGACTGCACAAAAGAAACTTATTGAAGACTTTCGGAGATTTGATTTGGAGATTGTGCTACCACATTCTTCGGGACAGTTAATGCAGCTGCAAGTACAGTCGTCGTTGATCGAGAATATTAAAGCAGCGCAGCTACAGGACCCTAGATTGCAAAAGTTTCGAGAACAGGTTGAAGCTGGACTTCGAACGGACTTGTTGATTCATGAAGATGGTTTGTTGAGATATGGTAGTCGTTTGTGTGTGCCAAAAGGAGATATTCGCGAAAAAGTTATGAAGGAGGCACACAGTTTCGCATATTCCGTACATCCAGGAGGCACGAAGATGTACCGAGATCTACGACAACATTTCTGGTGGGAAGGCATGAAACGGGAGATTGCCCGCTTTGTAGCAAAGTGCTTGGTGTGTCAGCAAGTTAAGGCTGAACATCAAAGGGTTGCTGGTTTATTGCAACTACTTCCGATTCCTCAATGGAAGTGGGAACATATAACCATGGATTTCGTGACGGCTTTACCGCGGAGTCCAAAGGGCAACAATGCAGTTTGGGTGATTGTTGATCGATTGACCAAGGTAGCTTATTTCATCCCATTTCTAGTTGGTCAATCAACAGAAGCATTGGCAGAACGGTACATGCAGGAGATTGTGAGATTGCATGGAGTACCAGTGAGCATCGTGTCCGACCGTGACACCCGTTTCTTATCACACTTCTGGAGAAGTTTATAGGAAAGTTTGGGGACTCGATTGAAGTTTAGCACAGCTTATCATCCTCAGACAGATGGCCAGTCGGAGAGAACGATCCAAACTCTTGAAGACATGCTGAGAGCTTGCATGTTAGACTTCAAGGGTTCATGGGAGGATCATCTACACTTGGTGGAGTTTTCTTACAACAACAGTTTTCAGGCGACTATTCAGATGGCTCCATTCGAAGCATTATATGGTCGCAAGTGTCGTTCACCTGTTTGTTGGGATGATATTGGAGAACGAAAATTGTTGGGACCGGATTTGATCGTGCAAACAGTGGAGAAAGTTTATACTATCTGGAATCATATGAAAGCAGCACAAGACCGACAAAAGAGTTGGGCAGATACATCGAGAAGACCTCTGGAGTTCGCGGTTGGTGATTTGGTATTCTTGAAGATATCACCGACTAGAGGGGTGATTCGCTTTGGGAGTCGAGGAAAGCTTAGTCCTCGATTCGTTGGACCTTTTGAAATTTTGGAACGTGTTGGAGAAGTGGCGTATCGATTGGCTTTACCGCAATCCTTGACGAATGTTCATGACGTGTTTCACGTATCTCAACTCCGTAAATACGTTCGAGATGAAACACACGTACTGGATCATTTTAGATCTAGATGAAACACACGTGCAGTACAATGTTTATAACGTTTCGATATTCCGTTTGCATCCGTTTATATCATTTTAGATCTAGATCATGAAAACTCATCTTGTGACATACTAGATTACATTGTACTGCATCCATATCAATATTTATATCACATAGTGCTTAATTGTACATCCTATTTTACCATTTCATAGTTTTATAACTTTTCGGATACCCGTTTGCATCCATCTCATTTAAAATATATATAACTGCACCCATAGATCATATTAATACCTAACACTGTGATATTAACGCCCCATGTTTAATAAAGTGCATCCTAATTAATATTGGAACTATTAATGTAACCCTAATCGATAATTGTGCATCCATATCTTGAATTTATATTTATTTGCATACCATATCACACTATTCCATTTTATTGTTATATTGGTACCCCATACTTGTTTTGTGTACCCATGCTTATTGCAGTTTGATTATGAGCACTCATGTGATACTTGTGCACCCATGACATGACTTGATACACTACTACTTGACACGACTTGATATTGTGCACTACTCGACATGATTGGATCCATATACACTACCTGACATGACCTGATGTACCACGGCTTGACCTGTTACCTGATCTTGTTACTAATGCCAACAATCTTGACCTGTTGTCCCTGCGGACATTTCCTGTTATTTATCCAGACAAACCTGTACTTGCCTGATCCTGTGTTGGCATTAACTCCAGATTTATCAATACCTGACTTGAACAAATAACTTGGGGGTATGGGGAAATCAATGATGAAACATGACTTGTAACTCGACAGTTCGATGCCTTTACTGATCAGTCTTACGGGCTAGGCCAGTCCCGGGCTGCTGCTGCTGACATCATTCATCGTTACATACTATCTATTTACTGCCTAGCGGCACGTCTCGGATTCAGCCCGAGAATCTTGACCGTGGTCCTGGGCATGCACGGGATACTATTGAGTTACATCGATGATTCATCAAATTGATTTCAAGACTTGCGAGTAGTTAACCCAGTAGACCAGTCTAGATTACTCACCGCACATCACCTATGCATTACCCTTCACTGTCCTTATTTATGTTAATGTTATACCTGTTTTACCGTTCATACTCATACCTGCATGTCTTGCTACCTCTTGTTTATATTATTGTTTGATATTATGACGCACTGACGTCTGGGTTTTGCATGGCCCAGATTCTTTACCTTTGCTGCAGGCCGAGCAGGGGCATTTCAGTGAACATGCCGAGTAGTGAGGACCTGTCATTGGTTATTTCACTTTCTTTTCAACATTTTTCATTCCTGATGTGAGCCCGCATTATCGGACGTACATTCCAGTTTATTATTGTATTGGATCTTTTGCTTCTGCATTATTTTATTCTTGACTCGTTTATTCTGGCTTATGGACATATGTTAGATAGTTTATTATTGTGCTTAATATCTCTACAGCCGTAATATGACTGTGGAAGGATATTTCCTATCCACGGGTAGCATGGTTGGCTCTGTCACGTGCCTATCTTAGCGTACTTTGGGAAGCGGGGCGTGACAAGAAACGAGGTGGCACCTTCTAGAATTCTATTCGGTAAAAAATACGGATTACATTCTACTGTAAATATATCTGCATTCGTACCGAAATACGAAT
The DNA here is from genome assembly GCA_030015575.1 of Agapanthus africanus. Classification (NCBI taxonomy): domain Eukaryota; kingdom Viridiplantae; phylum Streptophyta; class Magnoliopsida; order Asparagales; family Amaryllidaceae; genus Agapanthus; species Agapanthus africanus. Next base: position 24,491,057 of record JASDDO010000016.1, read on the forward strand.
ACCCAAAGAGATAGAATAACACAAAGAATATAATACTAGATTATACGTACCGAAATACATATACGTAAATTATTAAATCAATACTTGATTTAATAATCCGGCTCAAAACCGAGCCGGCTAGTATTGTCAACTGTCCAATCGAAAACCCGAGTGCAATGTACATCAATCGATCAGAACCCTGCACGTATCCAATACGGCCACTACATCATTTCGCCGGAACCAGGGAAACCCTCTGTGTGGGACTCTAAAGACTCGTCAATACGCTGGCAGTGAGTTTAACCACAAGCACGTCAGCGGCACTAGCTGTACGTAACGGCTACTCAGATATTGAGCGAAAGGGATGCCGACGATCAAACTCATGCAGAACCCCTACTGAGCCTGACAGTGACAATATCCGTATAGTCCGATCTGTTCGTCTAAGAGTATCGCATATCGAGTCTAGGGGGTGGTTAAAACCAAACCCCTAACAACGCGACATTTAGTGTCGGGATGAAACCCATCACCACCTAAGAAACTATCGATCCTGGATTGGTAATTCTCGTCCACCGTGGCCACGGATTTCGGGTGATAGCCATCCGTACACAACGCGACATCAACCCCCAATACCGGAAGAGACGAATCCCCGACGATCCGATCACTGCCTCTATGTGCCTCGGGATTGTACCCAACTAAATCCTGTTTGCATGCCTCCTTTGAGCCGTGGTAGGGTAGTAATCAAAGCACGGTGGGAACTCACACAAAACAAATGACGACCTCAGGTCGACAGACTAACCTGTACACATGTCACCTGTGAACTGCTATCTGACAATATGTATAATACCAACTAGCAGGTTCCCGGCGAGTCCGTCCAGTGTACTCATCACCCAATGAGCACCTGTATACTATATTAGATGAACAAACTAACACCAATGGCTTGTGAGACCTTACCACCGCCCCTCGTTAGGGTCTCGATCAGTATACACTAGTCTACACTGGAGTATCGATGCCCGGTCTCGATACTCCTACGACTACGGACATTTAAGGATGTGCTTATAGACCCCAGCTCCCACATATATGATCGCCATCATAATACTGACAGTCAAGAAAGAATCCTATGGGCTCTATCAACATGTACATGATGATAAAGACAAACCAGATAACATACTATCATTTCAAGTAAGACTGTTCTATCGGTATAGGTCCTTACTCAATCATCATAACCACAAGTCCGCGACTATGATAATTGCTTTGAGGGCACTATAGCCAACATGCTGATTGTCGGAAAAAATGGCGGAAGATGTAGTATTTTGGCCCCACCGACCAAAAAGCACGTAGGCTTATTCTCGTACTAATAATACATGCACTTGAAAATTACTACTAATTTCCAAAAAAGCATCTCCATTGCTGCTAATACAACACCAGTTAGGCAACCCTTCAACAACGCTTTAATGACCAAAAAGTCCTCCTCAATAGTCTTAATGGCATATCATCCCATACACACATACCGTAACATCTACAAAATATCAGGGGTAATTCCGTCCATAGACTACCCTATCTCACAGCTGTTGTAAATAGCAGCACCGAGACGCGGGTATTTGATCCTTTTTTTTCTTTTCTAAATAAAAGCCGAAGCGATAAAAAATTATAATTTCTTTTTTCCAAATCAGGGTTCCTCGTTCCTCTTCGTGATAGGACCCAAATTCCCTCTATAAATCTTACCCCGAATAGGGTTTCGACCTCTCGATCTCTTGAATCGCGGCCATGGGCGATACGGATCGAGCGGGGGAGGATCGGAGATTCAAGATCAACCTCGACGGCGACGGAACGGCGAGGCTCACGGAGAGGGTGAAGGCGAAGTTGATGGAGGTCATGGGCGATGGCACCGACGACGCTCTCGTGGTACGATTCTCTCGACAAAGTTTCGATTTTTGATCGATTTTGACGCGTTAGGGTTTGCTGTTTGCGTGATTTTAGTGATTTAGGAACCTGATAGTGGTATTAGTTTTTGTAGGGCTGTTGTTTCCAATCGGTGGAGATGTTTTGTTATTGACTGAGATTGAAGACGTGGATTGATATCTGGTAGTTTTGTTTGATAGGGGGCACCTGGAGTCCATGAACCAAAGAATTAATAAAGATCAAATGACATTTTCGTTATAAATATTATAATATTTAGATGGTGGAGTCATTAGTAGCTTTTTAATAGCTTTTGAATGATATTAATTAGGTGGCTAATTATCCACATTTTCCCTCCGACATATATGCTACCATTTTCCTTAATGCGCGTGTTGTGTGAGATTTAAACTTGGATTGTTACAGTATGCCAATTTATCGATATGGCACTACACGATGGCTGAAAAAGCATAGTGAGGATTGAGGGATATATTTTAATTTTATTTAAAATGCAAGGCCTAATACGAAATCATGATGCATATATTAGTGAAAGTTAGGTCCAGAGATGGCTAATGTCTGCATGAAGTTAAAACATGATCCTCTTGTTATGCGAACATTCAGTAGACCCAGAACTTATTCATCTATTAGAACTTGGGTCTTTACTCTTTTGTGCACTTCAACTCAGAATATTCTTGCATAACTTGGCTTTAATCCAACATTGAATAAGTATTTCAAAAATAATTTTCTTTTTGCCACATGCATCTTATGCCTAAGCTGTATTCATTTGACTATGGAAAAATCTATGAGATTTCTTGTTGGAAGCAAATTTGTATTTTTTGGGTGCGTAGCTGTTATATTGCATGCTTGTTATGTTCAAGGGAAACCGCTAGGGTTTCGGGGAAGTTATGAAGCAGACGATAATGTATCACATATGGACAATGGAGGTACTTTTTTAGGTCAGTAAATCTATATAGTGATGTGAACAATATATTGTAGGAAAGACCGAAAACGGAGATGTTGCAGTGTTGTATACCTGTATATAGTTGACATGTCGCTGTGAGTGCATCACGGTTATCTAGTGGGGTTATGGCGTATTGGTATAGCAATGAATTACTGCTGAGCCTTTGAGTCCTTTACGTTTCTCATAATTCTTCATATAGGTATATTTTCATCTTTTTACCTTTAACAATTGCAGAATTATATTCTTGTTTTATTGAGGAATGGAAGGAGCAAAGGTGAGGCAACGAGGGAACTGAATGTGTTTTTGGGGGATGATAGTGTGACCTTTGTGACATGGTAATCTTATTTTCTTAAAACAAACGCTTCACTTACTGAAATTCAGGCATAGAGCATGATATAAAAAAAATTCCCCCAAAAGGTGTTTTAAGTTGTCATATTGTTTATTTTTTTGCAGGCTGTGGGATCATTTATCTTCAAACATGCACCTTTATGAACGATCCAATGACCAGTATGGAAAGCAGAACTCACTGCAGGAGCATGTGCAAGGGAATGTCAAGACTGACCCAGAAAATGAGAAGGAAAGATTATCTAAAACTTCTAGAAGTAGGCGCAGTACGGAGCGGAAGGGACTGATTCAAGAAGACAGTAACCCGTTTCCTATTCGAAGCACTGTTGCCAAGATTTTGCATTCAGAAGAGAGAAACAGTAGCAGAACCAACATCAATCGGTCCCTTTCTCCAAAACCACACGTCAACAAGAAGCGAATCCGAGAAGATGATCGGCAACCAGTGAAGGTCTGTTAGTAAAACACCACTTACATATCAGTTATATTGCATTTTATAGTCAAATAGGGGCCATGGAGTAATTGGTTGATATTACTTAGGCTTGAGGTTTTTTTGAATACAGTGAAGTCACTCTTTACTACTATGATAATGGCATATTTTCTTCCTTTAGTATGTTGCGGAAACTACTGCCCCATTTTTATTTCTTTGTTGCACAATTTTTTACGTACCAATTTAAAGCTTTTTTTTATTGAAAAATTGAGTGCTTAAATAATCTATAAATTTTAAGAGTGAGAAAATGATTAGTGAGAGAAGACTATGCACTTGTAAAATAACTGAATTCTGACTTTTGTACTTGCTTACATGGTTTGCCATGTAGGAAGACCATGCACATAACGACACTGCTAAGGAGCAGGAAAATGTACAATTTTGTAGATTCTGATCTGCATCATACTTTCTAGTTCTATATTTATGATAAGGCTGATCAGGATTATCCCATGAATCGCCATTTATGTTTTGTCAGGATCGTTTTCCATTATATTCTTTGATCTTTAGATGGAAAACAATTAAAAGCAAACAGTATCTATTGCAAAGTGAGCGTTGTCAATTGTGAAGTCAGGAAGGTTCACGAAGTCATCATAAGTTGATCCAGAAGCTTGCTTTGGTTTCTATAGCAAGTTGCTTGTCATGGGACAATTAACCCTGATGCTTGTTGCCCTTAATTCACATAGCAAAGCTCATGATTAGGGATGCAAGATATTGGAGTCTGGAATCAAATGCATTAAATCAAGTCAGCAAGTGTTCATCACCTTGGATAGAGAATTAATAAACCTCGTGAATGTTAAAGTTTGGTGTTTTGAACACAAACTTTCTGTATTTTCTCTTCAAACCTTGAATTCCAAACAACTAGTGGAGCGGTATTAAATCCTTACAGTACCATGCTCCCATCATGGTTTTTCCGTTAACCTGCAAACTTTTCTCTGTTAAACTTCTGAAAGACTTGGGACTTTTGGACTCTCATGTGACACTTGTGAGAATTAAACAAGTGAATTTCCGCAGAGCAAAGCCTTACCCAAGGAGCTAGTCTTTGGTTATGATACCTGGTATTTTGCTTGTAGTATGGGTTCATATATATAAGGAATTAAAACAGAGAAAACTAAAAAAGGACCAGTTACGTCGTTCATTTAAGAAACGGGATTATCAAGTTCGTTATATTCATAGATGTTTTAACCTGATATGGATGGCATGTCTTGTAAAATGCAAATCATAACTTTCAAATTAGGATTATAAGCTTGATCCTTTGGTTCCCAAAATTACGGATGTCCTGAAAGTAGCTGAAAGTAGTGAGCGTAGGTTTTTAGTATCCTTTTCCTGCCTCAAGTCATAATATTTGAGGCACAATATGCATATGGTCTGATCAAGTTACAGATGCGGTCAGTTGAGGATAAGACGAAGGAGAATCATTTGAGATGCCTTGGACATGTACAATGGAGATCAATGTGTCTACCAGCTAGGTATGTAGACAGGAGTGGGGTTACCAAACAAAACTTGACCTTGGTAGTGCACTTTATTCTCATTCATGTCACCTGTTAAAGACTTAAAATAGAGCATGACCTTTGCCAATTATATATGGGAAGTTGTAGAAGATTGTGGTAACATCTATTATCGTGGTCAGTTTTCCCCCCAGTCTGACAATATAATTATTTAACAGCGTTTTATTCATTTTTATTTGAATCTCCAAGACTATTTCCATGCATCTTCTCAACATGTTATACATAATCTATGAGCACCATGACGATCTGTAATTGTTTATTTTTACTTCTTCGTTTGTTTTGGCTGCAAGCATTTTGAAGAAGCAAATTCTTTTTGTATTTTATGTCTCATGTGGTTTACCTTATTACCTGCTCAACAAACATCTGTTTGGTTTCAATATCAGTTTTTTGCTCTGTATATGTACCTCTAGCTTGCATGCATTGTTTAAAATATCTCCTAACACATCTCTAATTCACTGTCAGAGAGAGGCAGCTTCCCATTCAGCCATTGGTGCAACCTGCCGGCTTCTTCAGTTTGCTGTTCGTGATGCTGTGAGGACTGTTCAACAGTCTAACTCTAGACCTGAGCCAGCTTTAAAGCGGCTACGCTCTGTGGTTTCAACATCCACAGCAGACTCTTTATTGGAAGAGAGACCACAGAGACTAAGATCGATTGCAAGAGTACCCGGTACTCTTTCTGCAGCACTCAAAGCTGCAGCAGAAGCTGCTGAAGATGTGACAAAGGATAGATATTCGGGAAGCGTTTTTGATAGATTGAGTCAGGGTGATCGTATTTCTGAGCCTATCAAACAGTCACCAGTGGAGCATATGCTAGAAGATAGAGAATATGAGGATCGGTACCAAAAAAGTGAGTGTGATGGGGATTTAACCGGGGACATGACCATGGTAGAGAGAGATGCGGCTATGCCTAATGATTCCGCTTCAAACAATGATGGATACGATAATGTTGGCGTTGTTAGACATCGGGGATTGAGTGCTTGTCAAAGTGCTGCTTCTGTGAACAAAGACAAAGAATCTCTGACTTTGCAGTACAGTGTTGCTCAGGATGCTAATGAAGTGATAAGGGATACAAGGTTGATTGATCATGGTCTAAATTCTAGTTCAACTGCAAAATCATCCAGCAAATTTGTCAATATCTCGGTTAATGTAAATACATGGAAACCTTCCCACTACGAAGTGCCTAGAGATGTTAGTGAGACACAGAATCGAGTGGCTGTGGATAAGAATGTGGTGACTCCAGAGAAGACGAATGCTCGGCTCCCTGAGGACAATAATATTGCCATGACGGAAAATGTAAGTTTGGCCCTTTTACTTTGAAAAGACACAGTATACATTAGAAACTACCTGCTCTATAATATTAGCATAAATATAGTATGTCAAACGCCTTCTCTCGGAGTTTGATCATATCTGATCATATCTTCATGCTGATAGTAGTGCCGAACGTGGAGGATATAATGTTTACAGCTGTTCACTGATCACCCCGTGGCAAGGCAGTGACAGTTACCGTAAATATTACGGAGTATTCCATCTAGATGGGTAAAATAATATTTGCTCATTATTTGAGTACAACCTATAAGCAGCATGTTGGATTGCTATAATTTAGTTAATAAGTTGTAAAAATTGTCTGCAACATCTGATTAGCAGGAAATTCATTTAGAAGGTTATTTGTCTTTGTGCATGTCTTATCCCTTGTAATTTCTGTTTCGTGCATGTAATTATTTGTCATGGCATTGTGGAGAATCATCAAATTAGACGCCATTAGAAGTAATTAATTTTTAATACCTATCCGTGGTTTTCATCTTATAAAGAATTTATTCTGCAAAATTTGCAGTTTCATTCATGGACAGTATTTTGGTGGACCTTATCAGCATTATTTTTTGTCCTATCCTTTTGCCAAATCTGACTGATAATTTATGCATGCATTTATGTACAGGAAATTGTTCGTGCTGATGTTCAAAAGGAGCCCCTGAAGACTGTGACATCAACACCTGGTACATAATTGATTAAAACCTATGAAATTTAGATTTATATAGAAGTCACATTTTTTATTTAAATAAAAACATAATTGTACTAATTATAAGCTTCTCTTTCGTTTGCAGCTTCTTATACTTCTAACCGTCCTTCTGATGATGTTGATTCTCGAACTGTTTTTGTTAGCAATGTAAGTATTTGTCGTTGTATGTTTTCACATGCAGAGTCAGAAGTTTTGTAATTTCTTATGGGTTACCTTTTCAATTTGAAGGTCCATTTTGCTGCCACCAAAGATACTTTATCTCGACATTTCAACAAGTTTGGGGAAGTGCTAAAGGTGATTATTGTGAATGACGCTGCAACTGGGCAACCAAAGGGGTAAAGTGTTACAATGGTTTTATTAGCTGTACAGGCCCACCTAAAATATATAATGCTCAACTCATTTTTTTATTTTTCAATTGAAACAGATCAGCTTATGTGGAGTTTTTACGCAAAGAATCCGCGGAGTCTGCATTATCCCTGAATGGCACATATTTTATGTCTCGTAGTGTTAAGGTAAGTTGTCTTTTTTCTTGTATATTCCCTTGTTTTGCCTTAAGCTTGCATGTTAATAGCTAATAGCTTTGCTCACAAATTTTTACCTATTTAGAGCTCATGAATAACCCCTTTTGAACAAGCAAATGATGCATATAAGTGTTTTCAGTGCTGTATGATTTTATATCTTTAATCAGCATCATCATTATCATCCAACCCTTGTCCTTTTAAAAAATGGGTGGGTGTGGGGCAAGACTTTTAGCTAAAGTAAATCTCAATAAAGAACTCAAATAATTTTTTATTTGTTGGTTGTTAACCTATCATTCATGAAAGAAAATTTGTAGTTGAGACTACTATCAGACTATAGAGAAAACAAGATTTCCCATGTGTACAAGGACATCCATCGAAGATGCCGCGGTCCTTATAAATTCACTTTGGAGATAGTTTTGATGGAATGGTGATTTAAGTTTTCTTGTTGTGCAAAATCACAGCAGAGAGAGGAAATAGAGCGAAATGGGAGTGTACCCATGTGTATGGTGTTGTTGGATCTCATCATGTATAGGTATATGCTCTGAGACTCTGAGTGCTAATATCATAACCGTGATCATTTTATCAGCCTCTTCTGACACGCTTTAGAGGGGGTCGGCCAGTGTCGTTCTTCTTGAAAAATTATTATTGATAGCACACTCCGCTTTGGATTTATAATAAAGGTCCTGCAACAGAAGTTGCAAATAACCAGTCAATTGATTTTTGGCCATTCAGCAGACCAATCAACCCTTAAGTGGCATTCCAATGAATAGTTTAACAAAGTAAAAGCTCGTTTGCAGGTTGTCCAGAAAAGCTCTATGCACCAAGAATCTACGGCAATGATGGGATGGCCCCGCACCGCTCGAGCCTCCCCATTTTCCGCGAGTTTCGGCAGAGCAGCGTTTTCAAGGGGAGTTATTCCCAGTGCCTTTCGAGCTCGACTACCCGTTAAACCCGGAGCTCGAAGCTTACAATGGAAGCGAGAGGGGCCCACCACTGCTCAGACCACTACCAACGTCAAGAATGCATCAAATGTGCAGTGCCCAACAGGCCGGAATCTTACTTATGTTAGACCCGAGTTGAAAGTGGATGGTAGTTCCGGTCCGTCTTAGCTCTTATGGTGGAATGTGAATTCTGGTTAGAGTTCATATCTCAAGATGTGCTCCCAAAATGTGGCTGAAAGCTAAGGAAGAAAAATGGCGATTTGGCGCTTCACTTTCAGGTGTTAAAGGAAATAAGTTGAGGGATTTCCCGCCTTACAATAAGAAAATTTGCAGGAAGAAGGGATTTTATTGTGGAAAAGGAAAAAAAGGAAAGAAAAAGAAAGAAAGAAAAAAGCGAGGTCCTGCCTTTTAGGGGTTTTGTGAATAGAAAGGGCTGTAGAGGTAAGTTAAGAGTATGCTTGGATTGTTCTTTTTTCAATTAATCTGGAAGCGTTTCCTTTTTGCATTTTCATTTCATTTCATATGCGATTGGTATTCTTGCCTGTTGGACTGTGAGTGAACAACTCTTTATATTTATTCACAATTTTGCTGCATTTTATTGTTCTATTATTGGTTATCTTATAGACATCAAGGCATTTGGAAAAGCAGGTTAGGTTGACGTTGTCATGAAATCATGACTCTTGCAGATTTACTGTAGCTTTGTAGATTATATTTGTTCTACCATAAGCTCATTTTATTTTGTAATTTGTGTTTGTTCTAGCATAAGCTCGTTTGGATAGTACACAATTGGTTTTTGTTGTGATTCTTTTGTTATAAATAAGAAATCGATTCATGTGTTACGTCTTCCAAGGTGATTATGGTTTCCCATCGTTTTTTTTTCCTGTTAAGATGCATATTAAATACATCTAATGTGGAATTTGGCCACGTTTGCTTTTGTTAGTGAAGCACGTGCAGGAGATGTGATGTTCGATATTTTGAAATTGATTGATGTATTGGCTGTATATGATATAAGTAACACATATAAAATAAAATCATGGTTTAAATCATGGTTTTTGCCGATATCCGTTATATTCAGAACTTTCCATGACGCTCGACCCACGGCACTTTTGAAAAGGCCATCCCGCGAAATATACATGTACTATAACAACATCGAGCATGGTCATTTTAGGCGGCTGAGTGTGCAGGGTCAACACCCCCTTTGCTATTAATTACCAAACTGCCCCTCCATTTGATTATCCAAAGGGCTTACTGACCCTCAGAACTGAGAGTAGCATAATACTGGTACTAGAAGGGGCACCGCGCATGCGCATGTGATTAATGTATTCAGAAATATACAAACTATTTTTGGAGTTTTATTTGAGTAAATAAGTATGTCAAAAAATAATAAGTTTGTCAAGTTCCGTAAATCTTTAGTCAATTTTTATGACTTATAGCGGACTTTAATAGGCCATGGTATTTATTTAAAAAATATGAAAATTCATGGTATTTATCTGGAAAACGGTGAAGTTTTACGGGATTGATTTGTGAGGAACAAAGTCGATGATATTTACCTTAGAAGCAGTGAAACTGCATGGTATTTACTTGTAAGCAACAAAGCACACGGTATTTATTTGTAAGCAACAAAGCACATGGTATTTAATTGTAAATACGGTGAAAGTCGGTGGTTTTTATTTGTGAACAACGAAGTCCATTGTATATATGTGAGAAAACGTTGAAAGTCCATGGTATTTATCCGTAACAAAAAAAAGTATGGAATTTATCTGAAAAACAGTGAAAGTTCATGGTACTTATTTGTAAAATATAAAGTCCATAATATTTATCTGGAAAACATTGGAAGTTAATGGCATTTATTCGTTAACAACAAATCCCATGGCATTTATGTGAAAAATGCTGAAAGTCCATAGTAATTATCTGTAACAAACAAAGCCTATGGTATTTATCTGAAAAATATGGAAAGTCTATGATATTTATATGTAACAAACAAACACCATGGTATTTACATAAAAAATGTTGAAAGTAAAGATAGTATATCATAACACATCCTAAAACTCAATTTTTGTTCCGATTTATTGTATGTCACAACTCATCCATTCGAAAGAATGTCGCATAGTTGAAAAGCCCCTGGCTCATGTAAAACCTATCAAAAAGTCTCTGAGTTTTTTCAACATGTTAATACACTCTTAGGCCCATCACTTATTTCATCATATACTAACAGCCATAAGTATTTTAGTATATCCCAAAAATATCCTTAGAGACCCATGTGCCCAAGTACAAGTTGACAGTTGCAATTTTTTTAGCAAAAATTTTGATGTTTAGTTGCCTGTAACTTCTATTAGTTTATCTGTAACTTCTATCCTGAGTTGAGTTTTGTTGATTTTTCCTTAAAGGACCAACCAAGCCATTTTCCCTCCAAATTCATCACTTTTCCCCCCAAAACCCAATTATCCCTTTCATTTTCTCTATAATCCATTATCTTTTTTCATTTACTCCACTTTAATTTACTATCCCAACAAACTAAATTTTCATTTGCGATCTTGTTCATTGATGATGGCCCAAACTCGGACATTAATGTGTTTTGTGAGTGGATCCAATGGAAAAGATGCGGTCTTGACTATCTTGGAGGCGACAATATGGTTCGAATTGAAAAGAACAATCTCGGTCCAACTTGATATACCGGTTGATATGTTAAAGCTTTCGTACAAAATGGAGAAATTTGGAGATCATATGGTTAAAAAACTGAAGATGACTATATAAATATGGTCTGTATATATCAAGAGACGAACGAGAAGGTCATCCATATGCAAGCATCTGTTGATACTCAAACCATTATTAACAGGTTTGTCTTTATTTGACTTGATTTTTGTTCAAAGGAATGTCCAAGACAATTGCCTGTAATTTCTAAGCACTAGCCTATACTTTCTAATAACTAGCCTGTAACTTCTAAGTAGTGATCTGTAACTACTAAGCAGTTACATGTAACTTCTAAGCACTAGCCTATAATTTCTAATAACTAACCTATAACTTCTAATAAGTTGCCTTTAAGATCTAAGTAGTTACCTATAACTTCTAAACACTTGCCTGTAATTTCTAATAATTAGCATATAACTTTCAAGCTGTAGCCTGTAATTTTTAATAACTAACCTGTAATTTCTAATAAGTTGCTTGTAACATCTAAAAAGTTGTCTATAATATCTAGACTTGTCTATAATATCTATAAAATTTACCTGTAACGTCTAAGTTGTTGCATGCCCTAATATATAAGAAGAGTTGACTGTAATATCTAATAAGTTGCCAGTAATGTATACATAGATGCAAGTAATAATATATTAACATAAGAGTTTTGTATGTAACAGTCAACACGCATTATCGTTTTCTGCCCTAGCACTAGCGTATGACCGAGTATAGGATTTGGAGTCAAGCTTACCACCGGCTAGACAAGGTGATCAAATAATTAAGAACAATATCCCTGTTGTGTGGCATGACGCAATAGAGGACACTAGTCAAATATTCAAGGGTCCTTACGAAATTAAAATGGCTCCTTACCAATTTGCTATTACGAAACAATTCAATTTCAACTACGTTTAGAATGATGGCTCGAGAATAACAGTGGAATGTTTTCAAAAGAATAAAAGATACCAATGGAGATTGCATGCGACTTCCTTTACCAAGAAAACGGCCGGGAAGGCCCCCTACAAGGCGCATAAATAACAATGATGTTCAAAAAAGGAAGATGAGTTGTGATAGGTGTGGTGATGAGGGTTACAATGGATTGACATACACTGCTCCTATCGATTAAGTGTATAATATCTATATATTGGTGTTGGTATTTTGTTTTTATATTTATGTATCCATCGTCAAGTATCGTGGACTTTTTGTACGAAAACATTATGATGTTTATTATAATTTTACTGTAAATTTTGCTCTTGGTTAAATATGAATCTGAATGAAAGTTAGAAACTGTTTTATGAAAAGAATTTGTAGTTGTCACGCCCCGCTTCCCAAGACACGTAAATTATGGTCCGTGACAGAGCCAACCATGCTACCTGTGGTTAGGAATCATCCCTCCATAGTCACATTACGGCTGTGTATAGGATATCAAGAACAGTAAAATATAAAAACTAGCTAACACATGTCCATCTGCCACAGTAAATAGAGTCAAGAAAATATATAAGCGGAAACGAATCAAGTTCCAATAAACAACATCTGAATCATGCCCTAACATGGGCTCACATCAAAGAAATAAAATTGCGGAAATAATCTAAACTAAAAGTCTCTAAATACACGTTCAATTCTTCACTGCTCGGCTTGATTGCTAAAGTAACCTTGATCTGCCTGCGATAAAGGTAGATGAACTGGGCTATGCAAAACCCAGACGTCAGTACGTCATAATATCAAAATAACAGTAATAACCAGGATATAACGATATAAGTAAATATGAATATAAATGAATAACACAGATATGAAACAGTGAGGTATGTGTATGTATAGGTGTGTGATGTGTATTCTAAAACTGTGCTTCTCGGTTATCTATTCTAAAAGTCTTTGAAATCAATTTAATGGAATCGTCGATATAACTCAATAGTATCCCGTGCATGCCCGGGACCACGGTCAAGACTCTCGGGTTGAATCCCAGACGTGCCGTTAAGCAGTAAACATGTAACATGTACAGAAGAATGATGTCAGCAATATCATTCCGGGGCTGGCCGAGCCCGTAAAGACTGATCAGTATAAATATCAAACTGTCGAGTTATAAATTAGGTTTCATTATTGATTTCCCCTTACCCCCAAGGTTTTGTGTTCAGGTCAGGTATTTATGATATGAATCTAATGCCAATACAGGTTCAAGCAGGTACAGGTTTTGTCTATACAGATAACAAGTTACGTCCGTCCGGACAACAAATCAGGATTATCGATATTAGTAACAAGATCCAAGTAACAAGTTAGGCAGTGTGTCGTGAACATGTCATGTGATGCATATGTATCAAATAGATACCCAATGTGAAACTGAAATCAATATCAGAACACGGTAAACAAAATTGATACTAAGATGCATATGTATCTATCTGTAATAATCATTTATGCGTCCATGACTATGTATGATGCAACTAGATAACACGTTGACCTAATGTAGTAGTATAGTGATATCATGGTGTTCCGACATGCAATTAGATATGCTATTATTAGTACGGATACGAACGGTTAACGTAACACTGTAAATCGATAATAGTTGCTTAATAATAAAACACATGTACTATTTTTATTCGTATAGATATCGATATAATAGTATAACATGTTGCAAGTTTATAACTTGCCTGATCGGATCTCATGACGGGATACGGATACTACGTCCGACGTCGGAATAACGTCGCGATGCAAACCACGCGCGTAGGACTGGACCTGGTTGATTAATGACGTGACGTGAGGCTGGACGACGACGACGACTGGGTCATCCGGATCGACGGTGACGCGTGCGACTCCGGCAAAACAACCGGGAAAATCAAGAATGTTGGGGTCAAAAATTACACCCCGGTTGACCAAGTCAAAGTCAAAGTCAACCCCAAGCCAGGTGGGCCCAAACCCAGGTCAAGTGGGCCCATGTCCAAGTCGAGCCCCGCGGCCGGCTCCCCTATGCCAAAACGAAATCATGTAATAAATAATTTTGATGTAATTTTTTTATCCATGAATGTAAGAAAAATAGGCATAAAGCCAAATTTTTGTAAAGCCTATGGCCCATGTGTAAAAGAAATGAGCACATGAGGTATGAGATGGGCAAAATACCACTTTGTAAAACCCAAGGGGCTATATGTAAATGTGTAAGCCTATATAAGACAACATGATGATGAAATAAAAAAAGACCTTTTCATTCTCTCAAACTCTAGGGTTTTTATGCCTCCTTCTCCTTCCGCAAGGTTCTAAACCTTCTTCCCATTTTCTGAATTAAATCAAGAGTTTTACTCTTCCTTTCCCAAAAATAAATAGTTTTCACCATAAAACCCACAAAGGAGAGCTCAGATCTTCTATCAGATCTCAAAAAGGGGAGATTTTTAAATCCCACCCCCTTTCTCCAAGATCCGGCCAACCGAGAAGAAGAAGAAGGAGACCCATCTCCAAAAACCCCACTTTGGGGAAGATTCAGGGCCCAAGGAAGAAGAAAAGAGTCCACTTTCATCAGCTCCGAAAATATCTTAGGAGTTTAACTCCTCAAAAAAAATATTATACATATATAAAATAATAAATCTTTCTTTTTGGGAGTACAACTTCCAGTGCAGGGGCTAAGCCCACTTGTCCTCTTTGTTAGGAGTTCAACTCCATAAGTCAAATCGGGAGCACAACTCCCAGTGCAGGGACCAAGTCCCTTTTCTTGCTGGCGCCTAGCTCCCGCGTGCCAAGCACGTGGGGCATTAGCGCCCAGCGCCTAGACGCCCAGCGCCCGCGTACTAGGCACATGAGGCGCTAGCACCCACGGGTCCTTTAGACGCTATTCTTCCTTTTTTTCATACACACACACACACTCCACAACACCGTTCCCGTTAGAAAAAATTTCTAATAGGACGCTGCCCTGCACCCCGCAAGGGGGCTGCTAGCCCTCTTGACCCCCAGCCCGCTATCCGGGTAGCGGGACCCCCGTAAAATCTCTGCGGGGCCCCCGATATATCCAAAATCCTTTCAAAACACAATACTGCACATTGAGTTCGCATGACCCGTTTGACCCGTCAATCGGAGGTTCTCTCGCTCCAAAGGCAATGGGTAATTAACGGCAGCTTAATTTGCGGCTGCCGGAGATTCGGATCCCCACAACCAATAAACCCCCATCTACCATAGGCAGGGGGAATCTGTAATGCGCCTGACAAGCGCGCGCGTATTCCCATCTTAATGGGGTGACAAAAAACACCCTACAAAGAAAAGAAAGAAAAGAAAGAAAGAAAGAAAGAAGAAAGAAGAATGGGGGGTTGTCTGCTAGTGTTTGATTTATGAGGACAGAGGAGAAGATGACGGCGACGATGGGCTGCCGTCGACGAGACGAGGGGCAATAGGTTCTTGGTTGCTGTCGGAGTCATCGGGAAGTCGGGGTTGATGGTGGTGATGGAGGGTGTAGTGTTGGTGGAGAGAAGAGAGGGTTGAGGAGGTAAAGGCGGGGTTAGGGTGATGGCGACGGCGAGTCGCTGGTGATGAGGGTGGAGGTTCTTGGGTTGCAGGTGGCGGTTGCTGGAGGTACAGGGAAGGCTGGGAAGAAGGAAGAGAGATGTAACGACTCTGAATTCACTGTACAGAATTTTCCAGTTTAATATACAGAAATGAGTTTTACAGCCTGAGATTGAGTTATAAGTTAATTTTATTAAATAATAGCAAGAAACAACTTGTAGTTCACTAGTAAAGCCTTGCACTGCTGTGACGTAGCCCCTGTGTTCGAATTTCATCAGACACATTATTTTTTCTGATTTTTTTTCTTTTTAACATTTTGGAAGCCTAAAAGTCTACACGTGCAATACACATAAAAATGAAAAGTCAGATAAATCAAACATGTGCAAAAGGGTTTAAACACTGAGTTATATATGTGGCATCAATCCAGACACCCAAAGCCCCAATTCGACTGTCCAAAAGCCCCAGAAGACCGGCATCGACGGTCGAGATTGCCTCATATTTCCCTGGGCTTTGCACACTTGACTCTTCCCCTACTCTAAACTCTCATGCACTGTTTGATTTCCCTGCAATCAAACAGAGACCCTTCGTTTCACCATTTATCATCATTTTAATGCATTTTAATTCGCCATTTTAATTACAAAACCCTAATTCTATACTATAAATACTATCCCACCCTTTGGCTCAATATCATTCTGAAATTTCTAGCCAAAACTCTAAAAAATTCTCTAAGTACAAATGGAGTAAAGAGAATTTAGCAAGCGGTCAACTTCCGGCGAAGGATCAAAGCTATTCCGGCGTTTCCGCGACGCCACGACGACTACCCACTCTTCTTATACCTTTCTTTAAGCCTCCTAACTTATAAGTGTTTACCGCTGAAAACTGGGAAGACATACGTCTTGCCTGAATTTGGGGGTAGATACTATTTGGTTTTATCCGTCCACCTCTCCGAAGATGCCGAGCTCATTTAGGGAACCGTGCATCGAAGGTTTGGACGGATGCGGCCGTTGTAGCAGGTTTCGTTAGATTCCCTCTCGTTTGCGAAGGGTTTTTGATTGTGTGGATGCTCTTCCCTACAGGCGCAAGCCCCTGCAGTTAACTACGTTACCGCATCGCGGTAACCACTTTATCCTGCTCCAGAAGGTCACTTCGTGCCGTGTGTGTTTGTTTTATTTTTGGTTGCTCGTGGATTGTATATGGAGACTAATTTATGTTGTCGCCCGTAGGGCGTGGATTAGTCCAAATCCGTATATTCTTAGATTTGGGTTTGGGTTGATTTAAGAATCGTTAATCTTGTTTGAGATTAAGATCAAGTTAAATGTTTGTTAAGAATACGTTAGTCCAATTTTAGACTAAGATCTACTTAATGAGGGTTTAGGATCATCTTGATCCAACAAAAGAGCATTTGGGCTCCATTGTTTTAGTTTAAGGACGTTGCGATCCGTTATTAGTTTAAGAACGTTTCGGTCCACAGCTAGTTTAAGGACGTGGCGGTCCGTATTGGGATGTGCCCATCGATTTGGGAGTGCACCGAAGAGTTGTTGGTTATTGGGACCCACTAACTCTCTGAAGACGCTGAAGAATTACAACGATATGTATTAGAGGTGTGAGGAGATGTACCCTTGAACCAATATCCGTTGTGGGATCTGTAGTCGTGTTTGGGACTAAGACCAATTTGAAAAATGATGAGCACATGGGCTCAGTTGGTCTGAATTGGGGATTTGGTCAAGTTGGACTCAACCCACTCAGTCTTTGAATAAAGTGTTAAACATTACTTGGGTTTAGTCCATTTTCTATGCAAATAATGTTGAGTTTTACTTTCCCTTTTTTTTGTTCTTTTATTTTTATGGAATATTAAACACTCTTTATGGCGCCCACGTGCGGAGCACGTGGGGCGTTTGGCGCTAAGCGCCAACCATTGAGTGCTAGGCACTCCTTATTGAGTAGCGCCCACGTGAGGGACACGTGAGGCGCCTGGCGCTGAGCGCCAACCACTGAGTGCTAAGCACTCTTTATTGAGCAGCGCCCACGTGAGGGACACGTAAGGCGCTTGGCGCTGAGTGCCAACCACTGAGTACTAGGCACTCTTTATTAAGCAGCGCCCACGTGACGAGCACGTGAGGCGCTGCCTCAGAGTTTTTAACTCTTGGCGCTGGGTTTTTCTTTGGTTGTTCTGTTCCGAAGAGTTCAATTCTTTGTTCTTTTCTAGATCTTTGATCCCCAAGAACAAGTTCATCTCCATGAGAATTAAATTCACATTTGTGGGAGACTTGTCTCATGGACCTCAGATCCAGAGAAAGAACTATGTTCTTTAAGAAGAGTAAAACTCTTGGATATGCAGATGAGATACTCTGATCTCTGTTTTTTTATTTACCTCGAAGAAATGTATTCTTCTTTCTTCCTTCTTAAAGCTTTCTTCTTTCTTTTTCTCAAAACTTATGGGTTTTTTTTCTCTCTCTACAAGACTTGAAGTCTTGGGTCCATTATATTGTAGAGGCAGATTTGTTGATTTGGTTAAAGAAATCTCTCATTGAGAGATTTTTAATTGATTTGGGGATTTTATCCACCGTCGGATCTTTGATCCAAGAACTTCTGTTTTATAAAAGATATTGTTCTCGTTTTTAACAAGATTGGAAAATATTTTCCCGTACAGAGCTTATTCTGTAGCTTGGTGATTTTTTAATCCCCTTTGGATTTTTAATCCAATAGTGCTCTATTTTTCTGAGAGTAATTTTTCTTATTTAGAAAGATTTGAGGAATATTTTCTCAACAGAATTTAATTCTGTATTCTGATGATTTATCATCTCCGTTAGATTTTTAATCCAACGGCTCTGTTTAACAGAAAGATTTGGTTCAGGCGCTGGCGCCCTCGTGCGAGGCACGTGAGGCGCTGCCTCAGAGTTTTTAACTATTGGCGCTGGCGCCTTCGTGCAAGGCACGTGAGGCGCTGCCTTAGAGTTTTCAACTCTTGACGCTGGCGTCCTTGTGCAAGACACGTGAGGCGCTGCCTCAGAGTTTTCAACTCTTGGCGCTGGCGCCCTCGTGCAACGCACGTGAGGCGCTGCCTCAGAGTTTTAACTCGTTGGCGCTGCCTTTCAAGTTTTGAACAGAGCTTTGCTCTTTTTTTGGGGAAACAAATGCCCCCCCATCGTTGCGCTCACGTGGCTCACACGTGAGTGCAGCGGTGACAGCTTTTCCACCGTTGGATTTTCTTAGAAGTTGAATCGACTTTCTCTGCCTATAAGTAGGGCTTTTGGCCCTTGAGATGACTGCTGTTCATCTTTTCTTGTTCTTCTTTTTTCTGAGAATTTAATTCTCCTTTCAGTGCTTAGATCTCTGCCCAAATCCTTTCTAGAGTTAGAACTCTGTCCAAAAATTTGGTAAGGATCATAATCGAACCCCTTAACAGAGCTATGCTCTTCTTAGATCGTAGATATTAAGATGTATTTTAGGGTTTCTTAACCCATTGATCAGAGCTTTGCTCATTTTCCATGAAGAACTCTTAGAGTTTGTTTTGCAGATCTTAAAGATCTTGGGGTTTTACCCTGTTAAAAAGCTTTGTTTTTGAGGATTTTGGTAGATTATACTATTGTTTTTACAGAGCATAGCTCTTCAGAGAAAAAATTTTTAGGGAATTTTATTCCCTTCCTAATTAAAGTTGACAGAAGTGAAATCTATTTGCAGAGCACAGCTCTTGAGGGGAGTTTAACTCCTTAGCCCAATGAGATTTCTCATTAAATGAGAATTCTCTTAGGATTTCACTCTTAATGAGAAACTGCCCCATCAATGACAGGACGTTATCTTGATTTTGTTTTAGACTCTAAGAGTCTTGATATTTAATTGCTAATCTTTTATTGAATTTTCTTTCCAGATACTATGGCTGTTTATCTGTATGATCTTGACGAGATTATCTCCTATGAAGACATTC
This sequence comes from Agapanthus africanus, assembly GCA_030015575.1. NCBI lineage: Eukaryota > Viridiplantae > Streptophyta > Magnoliopsida > Asparagales > Amaryllidaceae > Agapanthus > Agapanthus africanus. The sequence goes on from JASDDO010000016.1 coordinate 24,510,765, forward strand.
GCGTCCAAGGTCGTTGTCAAGACCAGGAGTTTACAAATGCCCATGCGTTGAGGTGATGCGTCGCTTTGATGAATACAACGGTCGACTACTCTCCCGTCGTTCCGCTCTTTTGAAAATTATCGTGGGGGCGATTTGGGAAGCACTTCCTGAATTTAACGAGGCTATGCCGCTTGAGGCACTTGATGATGCCGAAGACAAGGCGCACTCAGTATATCTGATGGGCATGATCTCGAAGAGGCCGCGAGATGATCTTATCGATATTTTGCATCAGGTCTTCCAACAGACGGCGGTAATCTCCGCCTACCAGAGGACAGACGATATCAGCGGGAATCCCGACGCTTGCATTCGTGAGAAAATGCATAAGAAAATGGTCAGAGAAGCCAGAAGCATTTTACTCGGACTTGCTTCTGAATTCGTAAGTCCATGCCCAGGATTCAGTGTCTTGTTATTGTAAACATTTTGATGATATTTTTGTTTTGTTGTTATCACTGATGTATAAATTTTCTCAAGTATGAATGGCAAAATTTCCCTTTCTTTTATACCACCGCTCATAGGTGCCTCATATGAAGTCGTAATTACTCATATATAAAATGCCGGGCCCCCCGTGTTATACGTGCGAGGCACGTGAGACGCCACCTCAGAGTTTTTAACTTTCGGCGCTGGAGCCCTCGTGCAAGGCACGTGAGGCACTACCTCATTACTGAAGGGGTCTTTTCACCTTCTTTCATTGTTTCCTATGGGTCAACTATCTTGTTCCCCATGCCCCTTTTTTCCGGCCTTGGAAATAGTTCCGCCATGCACAAAATTTTCCGTGCGTAGATTTGAACGTTTCTCTTTATAACCCGAAGGTATGTCTTCCTTCTTCTCTTTAAAGAGAAACCCATTTCTACTAACAGAACTCAAACAAACCAAGAGCTATGGCTTGCAATCGTCCTCACGCTTGTCAACAACCATGGGAGGTGCCCATCGAGGAAACGATTCCTCGCTTTGCTGCACGGCTAGTAGACCTTCTTCTTACTGATGCGCAGTGTGACACGGTGATGTTTGAGCTCCTGACTCGTAGGGGCTCTCCTCTTCCTATGGGCTCCATTTGGCTCCAGATGATTTTTCTATCCGTACTTTCCGACATCCCTCCTCATCCGGCAGAAATGACTCCGGCGATTCTCAATGCGGCGGAGGATAAGACCGAGTGCTTTCACGAGGCACGTCTGATTACCCAGTCTTTGAAGGACCGATCAGTTCAACTGCTAAGCCAAATACGGGCTCAACGGGCTATCATGTCCGCCTTCGCTGATGAGCACGGTGCTAATCGATGGGGAGCAACTTCTCGTGAAGACCGCCGCTTCAACATGGTAGAGAGGGCAGAGAGGGAATTGGAGAACTTTGTATTTTGTTTTATCAACCCCTGTATCTCTGATCCCTTATTTGATGATCTCTTCCCCGTAGAGTAGTATGTTTACATCAATGTATTTCTTTTATTATTGACTGTTGAATGTTTCCTGTTGAATGCTTCCTTTACATTACATATTCATAAATGTATCTCGCCTCTGTGCATGAGCTTTATATTTTACTCTTAAGAATTTTGCTAAGTGCGAGCGCCATTGTAGTGTCGTACATAAATCGACACGTTTTGGACACCATTTCCATTTAAGCAGGCACGCAGTCGTGAATGAACACTTAGTGGAGCATGAACCAAAGACTCTCCTTATTGTCTTGCACAGTACATGGTTGGTGCTCGTGGGTTGCGACTTTCTATCTTGACTGGACGTGAAGTAGTTTATATGCTCATTTCGAAGTTTGTTTAGTTTACCTTCCTTGGGCTTGTAGGCAAACTTGTCCCAACGTCCCAGCTGACCCCTACTCTTTACGACAGAAGTCCGTTAGGGCGTGTGGTACTAAGGCATTCCCGATACGTAGTCTTGCTGTCGTGCCTATGCTCCCTTCGGGGCTGGACAAGGCGTCCTCAAATAATCTCCCAGGTTATATTACCGTCGGGAGAGCACATCCTCCTTGGAAATCGTGAGGATTTCCAAGCGTTCATCGCCTCCTTGAGTCGCCAGGATCTCGCTCAGTTTTTTTTTGAATTTTGAGGATTCATAAGTAGCTTCTTTATTCCAGTGGCATGTGACTCTGGCGCATGTGGTCCGTAGATAGTCCATCTTGATCTCTTTGTAGGGCAGCGATGGCTTGGGAAACAGGTTTAGATCTGCCGCCCAAAGCTTTTCAAATTTATGAGCCGTGGGAGTCTCATAAGCACTTTTCTTCCTACGAGTCGAGAGGATCTCGTAGGTGTATTTTCTCCTTAAAGAGTCGTGAGGACTCATAAGTGCGTTTCTTTTGAAAGTCGTAAGGATCTCACAAGAGAATTTTCCCCCTTTACAAGTCGAGAGGACTCGTAAGTGGTTCCTTCCCTCCTTGTCGATATTCGACTTTGGAGAGTGTGGCCCGTAGATAGTACACAATAGTCCATCTTGGACTTAATTGTAGGGCCCCAGTGTTTAGGAAACAGGTTGATATCCCCGTTGTCTAAGGCTTTCTCCCTACGAGTTGAGACGAGTCGAGAAGTTCTCACAGGAACATTGTTTTCTCTACGAGTCGAGGCGAATCGAGAAGTTCTCACAAGGATGTCCTAACGTCACAGTTAACCTCTGCTGATAGAAGTCCATTAGGATATGTGGTACTAGGGCTTTTATCCGTCGTACCATCGCGTTGGCCGATGTATTCCCCGCTACGCAATCTTGTTGTTCGAGTAGCCCCTACGACTGTCGTGTCTCTGATCCCTTCAGGGGCTGGACAAGACGTCTTCAAGTAATCTTCCAGGTGATATTACCGTCGAAAGAGCAAGCGTTAGGGATATTCCTTGCCGCTTTTTACTTGAGGTTAGGCTCAATTTGGGAGCCCCGATGAGTCATGACCACTCCGTGCTGGTGTGGGATGATCTCCAATAGTCTTTCAGGTTTTATTTGAGTTGCCGTCAAGACCCTGAAGCTAGGGATCTTCCTTTACTTCGTTTGTTGACATTGTGTCTGCAATATTGCGACGAATGTCGAGGGTGCCTCTAGGTTGTCTGTGAACTATTGAGTCTTGGAACTAGGGACTTTTGCCATGGCTCCGCTGTTTTGACCCTGGGGTCAGTCGTTGACGTCGCATCTGCATCCTGTTGGAGTAAGAAGGAACGCCTTTGTTGATCTCTAGGTTGTAGATGTTGCCGTCGAGACCCTGAAGCTAGGGATCTTCCTTTGCTTCGCTTGTTGACATTGTGTCTGCCATATTGCGACGAATGTCGAGATTGTCTCTAGGTTGTTGGTGAACCGTCGAGGCTTGGAACTAAGGACTTTGTTATGGCTCCATTGTTTTGACCCTGGGGTCGGTTGTTGACGTTGCATCTACATATTGCTGGAGTGAGAAGAAACATCGTTGTTGATCTCTATGCTATAGATGTTGTCGTCGAGACCTGGCTCTCCTTCTGATGGAGCCGGGTGGGAAAATGTGGTTCCCTTTTTGGTTTGCGTCCATGGATTGTATACAGGGGTTGATGTGGACTCTCCTGCAGGTCAGGAGTTTTCATTTTTTATTCTTTCTTTCCGTGATGCTCTATCATTTCAGCTTTTTATATTGCGAAAGTCACGATCGCCCAATCATTTCGGCTGTTTTTCGCGGTGCCCAATCATTTCGGCTGTTTTTCTTTCTACTCGCTGCTTTTTATTGCGAGTTGTCCAAACATTTTGGCTATTTTATATGCATACATTTTGCTCGCTGATTCTTACTGCGAGTTGCCCTATCATTTCGGCTATTTCATATGAAATTTTGCTCGCTGATTTTTATTGCGAGTATGGAACTCGAGGTATGATACCAATCTTAGCATCAGCATCGCTGCGACTGGAATATTGCCAGGAGCGAATCATTATTTGCCATGAAAGGACTTGGAATTTGATACCGATTTAGGCATCATCATTGCCATAGTCACATAATTCATGAATTCTTCGCCGAATTTGCGAATAATTCATGGATTTTTGATCAGCCGACTTAATCGCTGAATTAATCGGCGGGCTGAATAATTCGCGAATTATTGCCGAATAATTCCCGAATTATGTGAAAAAACAGCGAATAATTTAAAAAACAGCAAATAATTCACAAAATCAAAACCTAGCATCTCATATATCAATTTCTTGCTCGAAATCCTTCCCGAACATTTCCCGAACACGAACCGAATCTTTCCCGAATACCTGCCGAATTTTTCCGAATAGTTCTCCGAATCCGAATTTTCTACCTCGCCGAATTATACTCGAACGACGAATTTGTGACTATGAGTATCGCTACAACTGGGATATTGTCAGGAGCGAATCACCATTTGCCTTTGTCGATTTGAATAAAGGTGGTTTAGCAAACAGGGTTAGGATCCTGTAGACTAAGGCTTTTCAACTTTACGAGCCGTAAGGGTCTCATAAAAGTGTTTCTCCCAATGAGTCGTGAGGATCTCATAGGTGTATTTTCTTCTTAGGAATCGTGAGGATTCCTAAGTGATATATTCTCCTATAATTCGTAAGGATCTCACAAGAGTATTTTCTCCTTACAAGTCGAGAGGACCTACAAGTGTTGTTCACCAAATAGGGCAATTTTGCGCCATCGGTGGAACTAGGTGAGGAAACGTTTATTTGTGCCCGTGGATTGTATACAAGAGACGATATTGACCGCTTGTAGGGCAACTTGGGGAGTGTGATGGTTTAAGAACAAGTTCAGATCCCTGTAGCTTAAGGCTTTTGAATCCTATGAGCCATGAAGGTCTCACAGGGGGAATTCTCGTTACGAGTCGTGAGGATCTCGTAAGTGTAATTTCTCCTTAGGAATCATGGGGATCCCTAAGTGTGTTGCCTCCTTGTGAGTCTTAAGTGTTGGATATAGTGCCCTCAAGTCAATTCATGGATCGTAGGCACGTGATTTCAATGATTGAGGGAGGACCTATGCCGGTAGGATAGTCTTACTCGAGATGATAGTATGCTATCTGGTTTGTCTTTATCATCGTGTACATACTTTAGGTGACATTACATATCACTATTACATGTTGATAGAGCCCTTAAGATTCTTGCTTGACTACCAGCAGTATGATGGCGATCATATACGAGAGAGTTGGGTAGTCTATAAGCACATCCTTAAAGTGTCCCTATTCATGGGAGTTTCGAGACTGGGCATCGATACTCCATGAGTAGACTAGTGTATACAGTCAAGACCCCGACAAGGGACGGTGGCCGGTCTCACAAGCCATTGGTGTCAGTTGGTTCACCTAAGATGTATACAGGTGCTCATTGGGTTATGAGTACATCGGATGGACTCGCCGGGAACATGCTAGTTGGTACTATACCTAGCGTCAGATAGCAGTTCCCTGGTGACATGTGTACATGTTAGTCTATCGACCTGAGATCGTCATTTTTCTCGTGTGAGTTCCCACTGTGCTTTGATTACTGCCCTATCACGGCTCAAAGGAGTCGTGCAAACAGGTTTTAGTTGGGTACAGTCCCGAGCCACATGGAGGCAGTGAGCGGATCGGCAGCGGATTCGTCTCTCCCGGTATTGGGGGTGAGATCGAGCTGTGTTTAGAAGAGCCATTACACGAAGTCCTCGGCCAAAGCAAGTGAGATTTACTGGTAGGTATTCCAGTAGTTTCTCAGGGTGTTCTGGGCTACACTCCGACATGACTTATACCGTTATTGGGAGTCTGACGTTTACCAGCTCCCTAGGCCCGATATGCAATACTCATAGACGAACGGACTGGACTGTACGGATATTGTCACTGACAGGCTCAGTAGGGTTTCAGGATGAGTTCGCTCATCGGCCTCCCTTTTGGTCAATACCTGGGCGGCCGTTACCTACAGCTAGTACCACTGACGTGCTTGTGGTTAAACCCACTGCCAGCGTATTGACGAGTCTTTAGAGTCCCCCACAGAAAGTTTCCCAAGTTCGGACGAAACGTTGTAGAGGCCATATATATTTATGGTAGTGTTCGATCATATACGTGCACTTGTGCATGAATCATGATCAGACGGATCATACTAGTGGGCTTTGGTTTAAGCCGGATCTTAGTATTAGATTTGTTGGATTATTTTTGTATCGTAGTATTCGCATTCAGTTGGAATGCGGATGCATGTATGTATATACAGATGAGGGGTATCCTTGTGATCCATCACGAGTTTACTTTAGAAGATGCCATTCTATTTAGTGTTATAAACATTTGGATTAATATTTATTAAGTGGAAATTGTGAGTGCAAGTTTTGTCCTTAAGCATTGATCATGGCATGTGCTTGTTTGGTGAATCATGTGTTATTTTTTGTGCCATGTCCATTTTCATGATTGATTATTGTGTGGAATTGATGGGTGAAGAGAGAGTGGGCAGCCATTAAGGGTAAGGGTTGGCTCTTCATTTGTATAATGAGCTCTCACAATTGATCCCACACAATAATAAGAAAGCTATTCTTCTTCACTAGAAAAACTTGTGCTCATAACTTTTTCCTCCAATGGCTTCTTCTTCAACCTCCATCCATACCATCTCATGTGTTGAGAATCAATGGATGTCATGAGACAAAATGATCACACACATTCTCTACTTCACCTTGGACATGTCGGCTAGCAAACTTCATGTCCGAGTTGCTTCGGTTTTGAAGCGGGAGCCCGTAAAAAGATTCCTTGACGTGGTGCCACTTCGAAGAGGAGACCGGAGATCAAGCGAGACCGGAGATCGAGCGAGATCGGAGATGCCGCGAGGAGCTAAGAATGGTGGCTAAAGACCGAAGGACACGGATCGATCGGTATAGCCATTCTAACTTCTTTGTAATTGCTAGTTTAGAGTTAATGGAACGATCCGGGTAAAAGTCTGCGTTAGCGCCAGTTTAGAAAAGTTTTTTTTTGTTCCGCGTTTGGCCTTGGATTGACGGCCGGGGCGCTACCATAGACTTACATGGTATCAGAGCCACGCCATTAACCCCATACTAGCTTGTTCTAACATGTTTAAAATATCGATCGAACGAAATTTCCAAAACCGCAATTCCATTCTTAAAGTTTCTGTCGAAATTTAAAAGTTGTTGAAAAATTATTTTCAGTGTGTCAGAAAATCGTGCAGGTTTTTTTAAGACTACAGAAGAAAATTAGGCGACTGAACCCACAATAACGTCGCGGAACCGTGGCATAACCCACGTTTTGGCCGCGGTTCCGCCGCCGTTTTGGGGCAACAGTGCGCAATCTTTCTTCTGGAGCTCTTAATTATGGAATTATGGTTTCTGGAATTTTTAGTTTTTGCCCAGATTTGTTTGAGTGCTGGGTTTTGCACTTGGGGCCATTTTGGGAAGTTTTGTTGATCGAAATTTTAAATACGTTAGTTCACAATACTTACATTACTATCCGCGACCGTGAATGTCACTCGAGCAGTAAATCTTGTCTAACTGTTATAGCTCTTTTAGACGGGTTTGCGAACGTGACATTCACGTTGATATTCTGTGTTGTGCTGTGATATTGCGGATTTGTTGGTGGATAGCTTGGGTGCAATGTTAGTACAGTTTAGTTTTATTTGTACATTTGATATTGCGGGGCGAGCGTCCGACATGTGGACTACCGTCACTGCCCGTTTGTATATTATTCTTTTGGGGCACGACCGGTTGAGGTCGATGTCACCGTTGTACATATTTTCTTTTCTGTACTAGGATTACCCTACGGTGGAGTGCACGGATAGCCGGGTTCTAGAGGCCAACATGCCCGCATCTCATGGCTTTGAGACGGAGGGGGATTCACTCTAGAATTGGCGGGCTATTCGCCCCACTCGTAGGGGGTATAGGTTGACCAAAGGAGGGGTGCTCAAGTTACCGGATTCCGTGAAGTGCTGGGTGGCCCATCACTTTGCTGAAGGGGGCTGCCTCGCTTCTGGTTTTGGCGGGTAACTTGCCGTGCCCGTAGGGGTCTAGGTTTTCATTGCACAGACTATCCACACGACCATGGGAACGTTGGGTTTCACTTGCGGCTCAATGAAACCCGGGGATCCCAGATTATCTGTATTGTTCTGTGATGCTTATTACATTTTTGTGATGTTGCATTTATCATGCATGGAGCGATTATTAATAATGATATATATAAACTAGTAGATGTTGTATATGTTTTACACCCGCGCTAGTCCAGTCCCCGCTCTGTCGTTAGTTAAGTAACCTAACGGTTGATGACGGGACCCAGTGGCGAATGCGGATGGCATATACGTACATCATATTTTCGTTCTTTTTGGTGTAATTAATTGATGGGACTGCATTGATTCTGATCAATATTTTCGTTCTTTTTGGTGTGATTAATTGTTGGGACTGCATTGATTCTGATCAACGCAAGGAAAACAAACCTATTCGATGTTGTTGGAGCAATTTTCAAAAAAGCTGTTATTATAAGGACGTTCTCTTTTGTTTTGCACAGTGGTATTCGGTTATGAATATCCTGCACCTCATTCGATGAGGCAAGGGCCGAGATCCCTTCATCGAGAGTGACCCCTTGGGTAGAAGTTTGCATCAGGGTAATAACTTCACTATAGTCGATTACTTTTTGCTTTGCATCGCGGTATTCAGTTTGGAATATCCTGCACCTCATTCTACGGGGAAAGAGCCGAGATCCCTTCACCGGGAGTGACCTCTTTAGCAAAGGTTTTCACCACTATACATTTGTAAAAAGCTATCCGGTTCCTTCAACGATATCAAGTTCATTACGTTAAAGGTTTTTCGCCAAAAACTATTCGTAGCCCTCCGTCATTTCAGACGGGTAGCACTTAGTATTCATGCTATGTTTGTTGGCCTTCGTCATGGCATAGTGTATGGTAGCTATTTGTTGCTTTTCTGTTGTATAGATAGATGCGTTGGTTTGGGACAGTCGTACTAATATTTTGGCCTTCGTCAAGGGTATGTACGGGTGGGTTCAAATTAACCTGGACAATGACGGGTAGAACTTGGCATGTGACTTCTGATATGTTGGCATTCGTCAAGGTCATAAGAGCATGGGGTAAAAATCACATCGGGAGTTTCTAAAGAAACTGAAACTTGCCAGGCATGCGCATACCTTCTGGAGTGTGATAACGTGAGTGGATTCCATCACGTTATCATGCGATGATAGTTGGATCCCGATTCCCAATGATGAGTTGGTTTACTCCTCGGGTGATCCTGACTAATTCTTCTTTCAGGTTTGGAGGAGAATTTGAGGATACAGTGGGAGGCTTCCTGATTAGATAAATTGATAACCATTCTGATCTAGGTTAGAGTGCACGCAAAGTGTTTCTTTTCTCTCTCTCTTTGGTAGCGACCATGGCCCGACCCTAGACTATAACTCAGTGACCAAGTTAACCGAACTTTCTTAAAATACTGGCTTTTGGATTGTCTGAGTTGCATACTTCATTGCTACTCCTTCTTTTACCCTTTGCATTTATCCAGAACACCCCGTATCATTACGAACATTCACTTCCAATGGATAAATCCATCGTATGGTTATATACGAACTCGAAGGAACTAGTTCCAGATTCGAGGATGGATTCTGGTTCTGAAGAGATTGAGTAGGACTATTCGGTTGTCTTTTCCTTTTACCTTCTCTCAGGTTGTGAGGGCTCATATGATTAGGAGAGGGTACACCTATTGCGCTTATTGGATAGTCTTCTTCCAAACTATAGGCTGGTGCCGAACGGTAGGGAATGAAGAAAACTAATTAGCCTAAGTGTGGTGTACAGAAGGTAATAAGTAAAGACAGATAAAGGGATCAGAAAGAGGGCAAAGTAAATTGCAACTGCTATCATTCACGACCAAACCGAGTATTTCATCGCCACTCCTACTTCACCTCTGTATTTCTCTAGAACACCCCGTATCACTACGAAAATCCACAGTTATTGGATAATCCATCGTATGGTTATATACGAACTCGGTGGAACTTGTTCCAGTTCGGGGATGGATTCTGGTTCAGGAGAAATAGGAATAAGGTTTATTCGATTGTCTTTTATCTTTATCTTCTCTCAGGTTGCGAGTACTCCTAGGATTAGGAGAGTACACCTATTATTCTTATTGGATAGTCTTCTTCCAAACCATGGGCTAGTGCCGAACGGTAGGGAAGGAAGAAAACTATTTAGCCTAAAAGGGTGTACAGAAGATAATGAGTAAAGACAAATAAACGGATTTAGAAAGATGGCAAAGAAATATACGGTTACAGTCATGAATCTGATAATGAAAGAGGTATTACTAGGAATACCCGAATACCCTTTCGAAACAGTTTCATGTTTTAGTTTCACTATGCCTTGTTAAATGAAAACGGATTTCCCAATTAGATCGTTACTCCAGGGGATGTATTTACCAGGTTTTGATTTTCACATCTGTATGGTTTTACAGATGATGAGTGGGAGTAAGTTATTGGGAATTAGGTGATCATCCTCATTATATTGGGATTCGTTGTAATTGGTGATATTTGAGGAAATCGCCTGGGTTTTTGCCGGACGGCAAATATTTGGTTTTGAATATCCATTGTTATGCACCAATTTCAAACTGATATATCTGTACGTTTATTTTATAAAGTGAGATATAACTTTTTGAAATTATGTTCATGACATTTACCTATATCAGTTGATGGTTAAGTAAGGAGCATTAAAAAAACGGTGTAATTCTTCATAAACATAGTACAATTTTCAACCTACGACGCACAAGGTTTGAGTTATTCAACTCAGGGGACTTATACAAAGTATTGTATGTTGTCCAGTGTCTATTAGGACAAAGGGATTGGTCCTCGTACTATATTCAGTTTACTTGTGACTTCTCAAATTTTAGACAGGTGTTTCGTAGAAACATAAGGTCCAAATTTTAAGAAGTTATAGGTATAAGAATAAAGTAGAGAACCAGGTGTTGCAAGTATCAGGATTCTTCAAGGTAATCAAAAATGTAGATACTTGTATTAGGTATTCAGTTGATAGTAATGGTTTCGAGAACTTGCTTCTCTTTCGGGTTACTCATATCTGGATGCACTCTTAAGTTGAGTAATGCTGATCGGCCTCTCTCCATTTAGTTGACATGCACTGGAGACAGCTGCATGATTTGAATCTGGTTCCAATTAAATCAGTGCCTCTGTTTCTATATTGTATATAGAATGGCTCATATCTCAACGATGTTAAGGTATATGGAGTTGTACGGCTTATACTTGTTGGATATATATGCCCTAGAGGCCTACATTGTATAGGAAGCTTGGGATATGTATGTACATGACAGTCTTGCTTGATATGATAGTACGCTATTTGGTTTGACTTTGTCTTAACGTATAATATATTTTACTTGGTATTTATATATATATGTTGATAAAGCCCATAGGGTGTTTGTCTGACTACTGGCGTTGTGATGGCAGTCATACTAGTGGGAGTTGGATAGTCAATAGGCACACCCTTAGATGTCCCTGGTCGCAGGAGTATCGAGATTGGGCATCGATACTCCGGAGTAGACTAGTGTATACATATCTAGACCCTGACGAGGGGTGATGGATTGGTCCCGCAACCATTGGTGGTGTTCACCTAAGATTGTATGCAGATGCTCACTGGGTGTGAGTACACCGGACAGGACTCGCCGAGAACTGACTGGATGGTATTATACCTAACGTCAGATAGCAGTTCTCAGGTGACATGTGTGCAGATAGTCCGTTAACTTAAGGTCATCATTTGTCTCGTGTGAGTTCCCACTGTGCTTTGATTGTTACCCTACCACGGCTCAAAGGAGTCGTGCAAACAGGTTTCAGTTGGGCACAGTCCCGAGCCATGTGGAGGCAGTGAGTGACTGTTAGGGATTCGTCTCTCCCGGTATAGGGAGTTGATATCGCACAGTGATCGGTTGGTCATTACCATAAGTCTCTGGCCAGGGCTGATTGAGAATTACTGATAGATTGATCAGTAGATTCTCGGATGGTGATAGAGCCATACCGACACGACTTGTATGGTTGTTAGGGGTCTGACGTCCACCACCTCCCTAGACCGTACATGTGATATTCTCAAACGAACAGACCGGACTGCGCGGATATTGTCACAGACAGGCTCAGTAGGATTTCAGATTGGTTACCTCATCAGCTTTCTTATCGACAACTACCTGGGGACCGTTACGTACAGCTAGTGCCGCTTGCGGTCTGTGGTTAAACCCACTGCCAGCGTAGTAGTCGAGTCTTTAGAGTCCCACACAGAGTTTTCCCAAACCCAGGCGAAAAGATATAGAGGTCGTATGGTTTTACGACAAAGGTTCGGACGCATACGTGTTTAATCGCACGTACGACATTCGGACAGTTTTTACTAGCCGGCTTTGGTTTAAGCCAGATTCTAGTATCAGGTTATTGGATTTATACAGTCTAAAGTTTTTCCGTGTTTTCACGGATGAGAGGGGCGTTCTCGTAATTTTCGGAGAAGCTTCTAGAAGGATGTGACATAAAGAGAGAGGTGGCATTTTCATTTATTGAATTAGTGACTCATTGTGAGTGATTCATCATGTCATTAAAGCTTCATTTATTGCTTAATGAATCACATGATGAATCACACACTTGATTAAATGAAACATGATGAATATTCACTTATTATTGATTTCTTTCTTATTTCATTATGTTTCATATATATCAAGTGAGAAGCTTTATTCAATATAATAATATCATTATCATCTTCTCATTCTCTCTCTTCAAGTTCTCTCTCCTTCACCAAACCCTAATCCTACCCTCATGAGTTGAGAACAAGGATTAGGAAAGACTAATTACTCCATAACCAATCTCTACATCACCTTAGCTACTCTATTTAGCAACTAGAGAAACTAAGTAACCTCAAGTTTAGAGGTTATAGCTTGGATTAGGGTTCTCGGGTGGATCGTCTATCACGGGAGAAAGCCGAAGAGGACGTGGAGATCCAAAGAGGACGTAGAGAACATCAAGACGAAGGACTAGAACCGTTTGGTATAACTTCTTCGCATAGTAGATTAAAACTCTAAAGCTTTTGTTAAAAACTTGTATAGCAAACGATTCGTACGGTTAATCGATGTTTGATCATAGAACTTGATTGTTATCCATATTTCCGCCTCCCCACAAGTATTGGGGTGTTGAACATCGACTTACAGTGGTATCAGAGCCTAGCTAAACAAGTTTTAACTTAATCGCAAATTTGTACGAATTTCGAACGGAAAAACGAAGCCGGAAAACCCTAAAAATTACAAGTTTCTGTCGAATTTTAAATGAAGTCCAAAATTGGTTCAGGGATGTTCAGAAAGCTTGTATTGACACCAGAAGAACACCCAAGAAATTTGGGGCCATGACTCGGCCAAACGACCGCGCTTCCGCGGCGGATCCCACCGATCCGCGGCGCTTCCGCGGCCGAGTTGCCGAGTCATGATCCCAGTTTTCTTGGGTGGGTTCTCTGTTGAATTTGGGATTTTCTGGAATATTTTATTGTTGCTCAGGTTTCAGTTTTACAGAGCAGATTTTGGAGCAATATTGAAAGTGTTTAATCGATCGAAATTGTACAGTATTTGCATATTGGATTATATCTGTGATTGTATAATGTGTTCGTAAACCTCCCCTAACTGCTAGTATGTCGGTTAGCAGGAGGTTGCACATTTCTGTAATGGTTTTAACTGTTTGTGCATATAAACTGTATTGGACTGTTGTGGTGATTAGCCGGGTTTAGTGATGGGTTATTGTTTTAATTCATTTGATGTAATTGTAACAAGTTGTAATATTATTTCGCGGGGCACATCCAGGTTGCGGTTGTAGCCACCGTTGTATTATTTCTTTTTACTGTTTTTGCTCCTAGGACAGATCCAAGGTGGGGTACACAAACTGCCGGGAGGGTAGTTTGCCGTACCCGTAGGGATCTTGGGTGGGGTAACGGCTATTCATCACAACTGTGTAATCTGTCTTTTCTTGCAGGCTCAAAAGAAATACAGATTGCTTGCAAATCCAATATTGTTTATCTGTGTTCTGGAATGTATATCATTGCGTCAGACGAATGTAAAATATCTATATATGATAGCTATTTAGACGTCGCTTATGTTTTACACCCGCGCTAGCCCAGCCCCCGCTCTGTCGTTAGTTAAGTAACCTAACGGGTGATGACGGGACCCAGTGGCGAATGCGGATGGCATAAGAGGACATCATATTTTCGTTGTTATCTGTAATGATAGGTTAAAGATGGGACGCATTATTTTAATGCAAAGAAAATAAAACCTAAAATGAATCGTTGGAACAATTTCTAAAAACCACTCGGTTTTCTTGAAAAAGCAAATTTTAAATGCGGAGCTTAAACCACTCCTTTTAAAAAGCTATCATAGTTCCTTCGATCAAATCAAGTTCATTACGTTAACGGTTTTTTTGCCAAAAACCAGCCGTAACCCTCCGTCGTTTCAGATAGACAGCACATCGTATTCATGCTATGCTTGTTGGCCTACGTCAAGGCATAGTGTATGGTAGCAGTGTGTGTGCCTATTTGTTGCATAGATAGATGCATTAGTTTAATACAGACGTACACCTTGTTGGCCTACGTCAAGGGCTTGTACGATGTATTTAAATTGATCAGGACAACGACGGGTAGAACTTGACTTGCGTCTTATGACTTGTTGGCCTACGTCAAGGTCTATAAGAGCTTGGGGTAAAAATCACATCGGGAGTTTCAAATATAAAGGAAACTTGCAGATTTAGCTTACCTTCTGGAGTGTGGTGACTAGAGTGGCTTCCATCTAGGGCATCATGCAATGATAGTTGGATCCCGATCCCACTGATGAGTAGGATTACTCTCGGGAATTTCTCTCACTTAACAATCAATGCTATAAACCAAGTAGGTGCCTAGAAAGGTGTTAGAGGGGCTACGCCTCCAGGGAAAAGAGGTTATTTAATTAAGGAACTTCGCGAAAGCGTTGGAAAACCTCCCTCGAAGTACCAACACCAGCCTGGCTGAAAGGTTAAGCAAGTATTGTGACGTGTGATTAAATCCTGACTAGTTCTTCTTTTAGGTTTTGAAGAAGGATTTGAGGAAACAGTGGGAGCCATCCTGTTTAGATAAATTAATAAACCAATCTAAACTTGCAAGAGCATATGCTGAGTGTTTTCTTTTCTCTCTCTCTGGCAGCTACCATGACTGGACTAAAACTATTACTTGAAAAGAATATATTGACTGGGCAGAACTATAAAGACTGGCTAAGAAACGTCAATATCGCGCTGACTTATGACAAAGTTGCATATGTTACTACCGTTGTTCCTCCCCTTATCCCAGGACCAGATTCCTCAGTTGCGGACAAGGAAGTTCGTAAAACCTGGGATCTAGACTGTGAGCGAGCTAAGTGTATCGTGCTAGCGTCCATGAATAATGAACTCCAGAAACAGCACGAGAGTATGGATATTGCATCCATATTCCTCCATTGCAAGGAATTGTATGGTGAACACTCCCGTATCGCGAGGTACGAAACCTCAAGGAAACTATTCCAGATGAGGTTAGCTCCAGGATCGCCTGTTGGAGAGCACGTCCTCAAAATGATCACCCTCATTGAGGAACTCGCAAACCTGGGATGCGTGCTAGAGAATGATTTGTACATCGACTTGATTTTGCAGTCCCTTCCCCACACCTTCTCTCAGTTCGTGCTGAACTTCAACATGCACGAAATGGAAGCGGATCTTCCAAAGCTCCTCAATATGTTGAGGGTAGCAGAGACCTCCTTGAAAAAGGAGAAGACCCCCGTTCTGTATGTTGGCCAATCATCTTCTTCCAAAACTAAAGCGAAAGCTAAAGGGAAGAAGAAGATGAAGGTCACCAAACCGAAGGGAGGGGTCAAGAAGGTGCAGGGAATGAACAAGGCAGGAAGGGTGAAGGCAGAAAAGAACGAGTGTTTCTATTGTCACAAGCAGGGGCACTGGAAGAAGGATTGTCAGGCCTTCAAAGCCAAGGACATGAAGCAAGCAGTTGCTTCTACTTCAAGTGTGTTCGTAATTGAAAATTGTCTTTCAGTTAACTCTACTTCATGGGTACTTGATACCGGTTCTGGTTCTCACATCTGTAATTCTTTGCAGGATCTGAGAAACAGTAGAGTGCTGGGGGCAGGTGATATGACTCTCCGGATGGGCAATGGAATGCATGTGGATGCAGTTGCAATAGGGGAATATCACCTAGGGTTGAATAGTGGAAACATTTTGGTATTGTATAACTGTTTTTGTATTCCCAGTATGTTGTGTAATATTATATCAGTATCTTTATTGTCTAATAAAGGATATAATTTTGTGCTTGAAAGAAATGTCATGAACATTCTCCTAAATCAAGAACTGATTGGGTTTGGCACACTGGAAAACGGCATATACATACTTAATCAACCACAAATTTTCAATATTCAAAACACGCGTAAAAGAAAGACTTCAGATTCGAATCAAGCCTTCCTATGGCATTGTAGACTTGGTCATATAAATGAAACAAGGTTGACTAAGTTACATAAAGATGGATATCTAGATTCATTTGAATATTCATCATATGCAACTTGTCAATCATGTATCAAAGGAAAAATGACCAAATCTCCGTTCACCGGACACGGAGAAAGAGCCACCGAACTCTTGGGACTAGTACACAGTGATGTATGTGGTCCGATGTCTATACATGCACGAAGTGGTCACTCCTACTTCATCACTTTTACTGATGACTTCTCTAGGTATGGACATGTGTTCTTAATAAAGCATAAATCCGAGGCTTTTGAGAAGTTTAAGGAGTATAAAAATGAAGTAGAGAAACAAACTGGTAAAAGCATCAAGACACTTCGATCTGATCGAGGTGGAGAATACTTAAGTACCAGTTTCCTTGAATACTTGAAAGCAAATGGAATACTCTCTCAGCTTACTCCTCCTTATACACCTCAGCATAATGGTGTATCAGAAAGAAGGAATCGCACGCTATTAGATATGGTGCGTTCGATGATGAGTAGTGCTGAGTTGCCACTTTCCTTCTGGGGATTTGCTCTAGAATCAGCCGCATATCTATTAAATAGAGTTCCAACTAAGTCTGTACCTACCACTCCATATGAAATGTGGTGTGGGAAGAGACCATATCTCAAGTATATCAAGATATGGGGGTGTCCGGTATATGTTAAAAAGCATAATCCGGACAAGCTCGAGGCACGATCGGTTTTGTGCAAGTTTGTAGGATACCCCAAGCATTCAAGGGGATACATGGTCTACCACACTGAAGAACAAAAGGTGTTTGTCGCTCGTCACATTGTCTTCTTAGAAAGCGAATTTCTTGCAAAAGAAATTAGTGGGAGCGCGGTAGAACTGGAAGAAATTCCAGAACCTCAAACTGTAACCAAAGACTTAGAAGAATCTCAGACTTCAATAGAACATGACGAACCAACGCCACTCCGCAGATCTAGTAGGCTTTCTCATCCTCCTGAAAGATACTATGGTTTCCTTCTTGATGGGGATCGAGAGGATTGCATCATCGATGATGATGAGCCTACTAGTTTTCAGCAGGCTATCACAAGTAGCGACTCAGTAAAGTGGCTGGATGCAATGAGATCCGAAATGGAATCCATGTACACCAATAAAGTATGGACTTTAGAAGTTGCTCCTCCTGGGGTAAAACCAGTTGGGTGCAAATGGATCTTCAAAAAGAAGATTGGTACATTTGGACAAGTGGAAACGCACAAAGCTAGACTAGTAGCAAAAGGTTTTCGTCAAAGACCAGGATTGGACTACGATGAAACTTTTTCGCCAGTAGCTATGCTTAAATCCATTCGGATCATGCTTGCCATTGCTGCCTTCCATGACTATGAAATCTGGCAGATGGATGTAAAAACAGTTTTTCTAAATGGACATCTAGAAGAGAGTGTTTACATGGATCAACCAGAAGGTTTCTTAGACAGTGGGAGCAGCGGAAGAGTGTGCAAATTGCTTAAATCCATTTATGGGTTAAAGCAAGCATCGCGGAGTTGGAACATCTGCTTTGATGAAACAGTCAAGGAATTTGACTTTATCAAAAATGTAGATGAACCATGTGTTTATAGGAAGATTGTAGAAGGAGCAGTAGTCTTCCTCGTTTTGTACGTCGACGACATACTACTGATAGGGAATGATATCCCTATGTTACAATCAGTAAAGCTCTTCTTATCACAGAAATTCTCTATGAAAGACTTGGGAGATGCATCATACATTCTGGGCATTAAGATCCATCGAGATAGATCTAATAGAATATTGGGACTTTCACAGTCCAGGTATATAGACACTATACTAAAGAGATTTAGTATGGAAGATTCCAAGCGCGGCAATATGCCCGCTTGTCACAGAATCACCCTCTCTAAAGACATGTCTCCAAAGACTGATGTAGAGAGGGCTCGCATGGGCATTATACCCTACGCTTCGGCGGTAGGATCAATAATGTATGCGATGTTATGTACCAGACCAGATGTAGCTTACGCACTTAGTGTGGTAAGCAGGTATCAGTCGGAACCAGGTGAGAAACATTGGATAGCGGTGAAGAACATTCTCAAGTACCTGAGAAGGACTAAGGAGATGTTCTTGATTTACGGCAATAAGGACCTCCAGGTAGAGGCTTTTACCGACTCCGGCTTCCAAAGTGACAAGGATGATTCTAAATCTATTTCGGGTTTTGTGTTTACCCTCAATGGAGGGGCGGTGAGTTGGAAGAGCTCCAAACAAGATACCGTCGCAGACTCAACCATGGAGGCTGAGTATATAGCTGCTTGTGAAGCCGCAAAAGAGGCTGTCTGGATAAGGAAGTTCATTTCTGAACTTCAGGTGGTTCCGACCATTGCCAATCCAATACCGTTGTATTGCGATAACAATGGCGCTGTAGCTTTAGCGAAGGAACCAAGGTCCCATCAGAAATCCAGGCATATCTTAAGGCGTTTTCACCTGATCAGGGAGATCGTGGATCGTCGGGAGATCGAGATACGGAGAGTAGACACAAAAGACAACACAGCAGATCCATTCACCAAGGCCATTCCTCAAGTACAGTTCGAGAGGCTTTTTGAGATGTTGGGCATGCGGTACGCAAGCAACTGGATCTGGTAGAGACAGTGGGTACTCATTGCGCCAATTATAGGCCTTAGTGCAAGTGGGAGATTGTTGGATATATATGCCCTAGAGGCCTACATTGTATAGGAAGCTTGGGATATGTATGTACATGACAGTCTTGCTTGATATGATAGTACGCTATTTGGTTTGACTTTGTCTTAACGTATAATATATTTTACTTGGTATTTATATATATATGTTGATAAAGCCCATAGGGTGTTTGTCTGACTACTGGCGTTGTGATGGCAGTCATACTAGTGGGAGCTGGATAGTCAATAGGCACACCCTTAGATGTCCCTGGTCGCAGGAGTATCGAGATTGGGCATCGATACTCCGGAGTAGACTAGTGTATACATATCTAGACCCTGACGAGGGGCGATGGATTGGTCCCGCAACCATTGGTGGTGTTCACCTAAGATTGTATGCAGATGCTCACTGGGTGTGAGTACACCGGACAGGACTCGCCGAGAACTGACTGGATGGTATTATACCTAACGTCAGATAGCAGTTCTCAGGTGACATGTGTGCAGATAGTCCGTTGACTTAAGGTCATCATTTGTCTCGTGTGAGTTCCCACTGTGCTTTGATTGTTACCCTACCACGGCTCAAAGGAGTCGTGCAAACAGGTTTCAGTTGGGCACAGTCCCGAGCCATGTGGAGGCAGTGAGTGACTGTTAGGGATTCGTCTCTCCCGGTATAGGGAGTTGATATCGCACAGTGATCGGTTGGTCATTACCATAAGTCCCTGGCCAGGGCTGATTGAGAATTACTGATAGATTGATCAGTAGATTCTCGGATGGTGATAGAGCCATACCGACACGACTTGTATGGTTGTTAGGGGTCTGACGTCCACCACCTCCCTAGACCGTACATGTGATATTCTCAGACGAACAGACCGGACTGCGCGGATATTGTCACAGACAGGCTCAGTAGGATTTCAGATGGGTTACCTCATCAGCTTTCTTATCGACAACTACCTGGGGACCGTTACGTACAGCTAGTGCCGCTTGCGGTCTGTGGTTAAACCCACTGCCAGCGTAGTAGTCGAGTCTTTAGAGTCCCACACAGAGTTTTCCCAAACCCAGGCGAAAAGATATAGAGGTCGTATGGTTTTACGACAAAGGTTCGGACGCATACGTGTTTAATCGCACGTACGACATTCGGACAGTTTTTACTAGCCGGCTTTGGTTTAAGCCAGATTCTAGTATCAGGTTATTGGATTTATACAGTCTAAAGTTTTTCCGTGTTTTCACGGATGAGAGGGGCGTTCTCGTAATTTTCGGAGAAGCTTCTAGAAGGATGTGACATAAAGAGAGAGGTGGCATTTTCATTTATTGAATTAGTGACTCATTGTGAGTGATTCATCATGTCATTAAAGCTTCATTTATTGCTTAATGACTCACATGATGAATCACACACTTGATTAAATGAAACATGATGAATATTCACTTATTATTGATTTCTTTCTTATTTCATTATGTTTCATATATATCAAGTGAGAAGCTTTATTCAATATAATAATATCATTATCATCTTCTCATTCTCTCTCTTCAAGTTCTTTCTCCTTCACCAAACCCTAATCCTACCCTCATGAGTTGAGAACAAGGATTAGGAAAGACTAATTACTCCATAACCAATCTCTACATCACCTTAGCTACTCTATTTAGCAACTAGAGAAACTAAGTAACCTCAAGTTTAGAGGTTATAGCTTGGATTAGGGTTCTCGGGTGGATCGTCTATCACGGGAGAAAGCCGAAGAGGACGTGGAGATCCAAAGAGGCCGTAGAGAACATCAAGACGAAGGACTAGAACCGTTTGGTATAACTTCTTCGCATAGTAGATTAAAACTCTAAAGCTTTTGTTAAAAACTTGTATAGCAAACGATTCGTACGGTTAATCGATGTTTGATCATAGAACTTGATTGTTATCCATATTTCCGCCTCCCCACAAGTATTGGGGTGTTGAACATCGACTTACAATACTTAAAACTAGACTCTAGATAACTCAAGGCACGTTTCTGTAATGGCAGTTTGTGGGTTAATCCGGGCTATGACGAGGGTTAACTTTCTACCATCTGAAAGATCAATAGTATTATTGTTCTTGACTCACCACAGTTTTAGTAAAATGGATTTTTTCAGAAAACAGTAGTAGGAGTATGGTAGAACTGGAAGTGATTCCATAACCACAATCGATTACTGAAAATTTAATAAGAACCTAAAGATTCAATCGGGTTTTGACATTCCATTAGCCACTCCGCAGATATGGTGGGTAACCTCAGGCACCTGGGAGGTACTCCGGTATCCTCAAGGACAGTGACAGGGAGGTTCTTGTTTACCCAGACTTGTCATTACTGTTGTTCTAAATTATGAGACCCGGCAGGAGGATGAGTATAGCGTCGTTCTAAACTAGTTTTAGAAGTGCACGTGTATATGACTCTGCCAGAGGGTTGTTGTAGTCAGTGGGAGCAGCGGAAGCAAAGTGGACAAGTAGCTTATGTCTATTTATAGATTAAAGCAGATATAGCGGAGATAGATCATCTATTTTTGATGTGACGGTCATAGGTTTTGACTTCATCAGAATAGGGGATGGATCTGTTAAGAAGGTAGTAGGGTGTGATGTCCTGGTATTTGGATGACATACACAGAGTAGGAAGTGATATTCCTATACTACGGTCGGTTATGCTATGGTTGTCACACAGTGGTTTCTCCACATAGGATATGGATATAATATCAGATATTCTGGTTACTAGATCTATGGTTTTAGATCTAAATTTGGGAAGTATCCCAATCTGGGTACTTAGACAGTATTCTAAAGGTGTTTTAGAACGACTCCTGGCATGGTAGTGAACCTGCAAGTGATGGAGTCACCCGCTCTAAAGGTGTCTGACAGACTAAAGGGGAGAGGGATGTGCATGATTGGCATATCATTTGCTTAGGAAATTGAGTCAATCATGAGATGTCAAGTACCACACCAGATGTTGTTTTTGCACTAGCTACAATAAGTTGATATTAATCAAATCCTGGAGAAACGTTCGGAAGCAGTTTTAGAACATAAGTGATATGTTCTAGGGATTTGATAACGGCAGCCTCCTTCGGGAGACGGTTATCATTCCAGGCTTCCAAGGTGACCTGGATGACAGAGTGACTGTCAGAGTTATAGTTTTCCCTCTGACGAGGGGCAGTAGTTTGGACAGGTGATCCAAGCGGATACTGAGGGAGGCATGGCACAGTATACTGATTAAATTCAGTTAACGATACAGTCTAAGAAGTTTACTGGATTTGGAGTTTATTTTTGAACTGGGTCCCATCAGATATCCAGACATATTCTAAGACAGGTATTGCTCATTTTGGGAGATGGTTTTCTCCGCGAACATGAGATTAAGAGAAACATAGAAAGAAACACCAGAGCGGATCCACTCACTGAGGCTATTTCTCGAACGCAATAGTTTCACAAATGAGCTTTGTGAGACTGATCAGTAGGAAAGTTGGGTGTTCGGTATCACACGGGCTGTGAGTATGCGACACCGCAATAAATAGCCTTAAGTGCAAGTGGGAGATTGTTGGATATAGTGCCCTCAAGTCAATTATTGGATCACAGACACGTGATTTCAATGATTGAGGGAAGACCTATGCCGGTAGGACAATCTTACTCAAGATGATAGTATGCTATCTGGTTTGTCTTTATCATCGTGTACATACTTTAGGTGACATTACATATCACTATTACACGTTGATAAAGCCCTTAGGATTCTTGCTTGACTACCAGCAGTATGATGGCGATCATATACGTGAAAGTTGGGTAGTCTATAAGCACATCCTTAAAGTGTCCCTAGTCGTGGGAGTTTCGAGACTGGGCATCGATACTCTATGAGTAGACTAGTGTATACAGTCGAGACTCCGACAAGGGGCAGTGGCCTGTCTCACAAGCCATTGGTGTCAGTTGGTTCACCTAAGATGTATACAGATGCTCATTGGGTTATGAGTACACCGGACGGACTCGCCGGGAACATGCTAGTTGGTATTATACTTAGCGTCGGATAGCAGTTCCCTGGTGACATGTGTACAGGTTAGTCTATCGACCTGAGATTGTCATTTGTCTCGTGTGAGTTCCCACTGTGCTTTGATTACTACCCTACCACGGCTCAAAGGAGTCGTGCAAACAGGTTTTAGTTGGGTACAGTCCCGAGCCACATGGAGGCAGTGAGCGGATCGGCAGGGGATTCGTCTCTCCCAGTATTTGGGGGTGAGATCGCGCTGTGTTTAGCAGAGCCATTACACGAAGTCCTTGGCCAAGGCAAGTGAGATTTACTGGTAGGTATTCTGGTAGTTTCTCAGGGTGTTCTGGGATACACTCCGACATGACTTATACCGCTATTGGGGGTCTGACGTTTACCAGCCCCCTAGGCCCGATATGCGATACTCATAGACGAACGGACCGAACTGTATGGATATTGTCACTGACAGGCTCAGTAGGGTTTCAGGATGAGTTCGCTCATCGGCCTCCCTTTTGGTCAATACCTTGGCGGCCGTTACCTACAACTAGTACCGCTGACGTGCTTGTGGTTAAACCCACTGCCAGCGTATTGACGAGTCTTTAGAGTCCCCCATAGAAAGTTTTCCAAGTTCGGGCGAAACGTTGTAGAGGCCGTATGGTTTTATGGCAGGGTTCGATCATATACGTGCACGAATCATGATCGGACGGATCATACTAGTGGGCTTTGGTTTAAGCCGGGTCCTAGTATTAGATTTGTTGGATTATTTTCGTCTCGTAGTATTCGCATTCAGTCGGAATGCGGATGCAAGTATGTATATACAGATGAGGGGTATCCTTGTGATCCGACACGAGTTTACTTTAGAAGATACCATTCTATTTATTGTTATAAACATTTGGATTAATATTTATTAAGTGGAAATTGTGAGTGCAAGTTTTGTCCTTAAGCATTGATTATGGCATGTGCATGTTTGGTGACTCATGGTGTTATTTTTTGTGCCATGTCCATTTTCATGATTGATTATTGTGTGGAATTGATGGGTGAAGAGAGAGAGAGGGCAGCCACTAAGGGTAAGGGTTGGCTCTTCATTTGTATAATGAGCTCTCACAATTGATCCCACACAATAATAAGAAAGCTCTTCTTCTTCACTAGAAAAACTTGTGTTCACAACTTCTTCCTCCAATGGCTTCTTCTTCAACCTCCATTCATACCATCTCATGTGTTGAGAATCAATGGATGTCATGAGACAAAATGACCACACACATTCTCTACTTCATCTTGGACATGTCGCCTAGCAAACTTTATATCCGAGTTGGTTCGGTTTTGAAGCGGGAGCTCGTAAAAAGATTCCTTGACGTGGTGCCACTTCAAAGAGGAGGCCGGAGATCGAGCGAGATCGGAGATTCCTCGAGGAGCTAAGGATGGTGGCTAAAGACCGAAGGACACAGATCGATCGGTATAGCCATTCTAACTTCTTTGTAATTGCTAGTTTAGAGTTAATGGAACGATCCGGGTAAAAGTTTGTGTTAGCGCCAGTTTAGAAAAGTTTTTTTTGTTCCGAGTTTGGCCTCGGATTGACGGTCGGGGTGGTACCGTAGACTTACAGTAAGGATCTCAAGCAGGTGTTTTCTCCTCGCAAGGTCGAGAGGTCCTTGCAGGTGTTTTTTGTTTTAACGAGATTGCCCCCTTTCGGGGTTTCTCAAACTCGCCAGCAGCCCTGCTGTTTTTACTCATGGAGCCCTTTCGGGTTTTCATCCGTGCCCATTTCGCTTGTGGACATACCATTTTTTTAACAACGATGAAACCCTCGAAACTAGTTTCGCCGCATGTGACCCATTTGTTTGCCGGTGGGATTTGAGTTGCAGTCCTCACCGCTGGGACTTGTGGACTTGAATTCCACTGTCGTCGTGTTTGCGGCGACGTACTTAGTTTACGGACATTACGGTCCATTGTTAGTTTACAGACATCTCGGTCCACAGCTAGTTTAAGGACGTTACGGTCCGTGGGGATTTTGAGGCGTAGTTTTTCCGGATACTACTTACAGAGTCTTGACTCAGGAAGATAGCGAGCGGACACGAGCGTTGTCATCTATTGTTAATCTGAGTTGTGACTTGTCAAGCGTAGTATTTCTTAAGGAACCGGTCGTTTATTGGCCAGAAGGGTCTTTCACCATGCATGTTCATGAGCAAGTAGGCCCCACCTTGGTAGACCTTGTCTATGATGTACGGGCCATCATAGTTTGGCTCGAATTTCCCCCGTTTTGCACGGTTGGGGATCATAGGTCTTTTGACAACTAGCACGAGTTCGCCTTGGCGGAATGTTCTTAGCCCAGTTAGTCTTTCGTATGAGCACGTCATCCTTGTTTTGTAAGCTTCCAGGTTTTGCTGTGCCATGAGACGAGTTTCATCAAGGGCATCGAGCTCCTCAAACCGAAGATGGGCATTTTCCTCATCTGCCAGCTCATAACGAACCGCTACTCATAAAGAGGGTAGATCTATCTCCAAGGGAAGTACTGCTTCCGTGCCGAATACCAACGCGAATGGCGTTGTATTCGTGGCCGTTTTGAACGTGGTTCGATACGCCCAGAGAGCTTCATGCAGTCTCTCGTGCCAGTCCCTTTTATTTCTGGACACCGTTTTCTTTATGATCTTCGTCAGGGTTTTGTTGAAAGCTTCAGCTAGACTGTTAGCTCTCCAGTCTATATTGTGCTGCTATGCGAAGCAACTGATCTTATGGCTTCTGTAGGCTGGCCCATTATCCGAGATGATTCATCGCGGAGTGCCGAACCGGTAGATGACATCTGTCCTGAAGAAATGGAGGATGTTCTCCGTCTTCACCTCCCTTAGCGGTACTGTCTCTGCCCACTTAGAGAAGTAATCGGTTGTTACCAATATGAACCGATGTCCTTTGGATGATGCCAGCTCAATGGGGCCAATCATGTCAGTTCCCCACATTTCGAACGGTCAGCTAGCTAATGTTGGGTGTAGAGGATTTGGATGCTGATGGATGAAGGCCCCGTAAATCTGGCACGAGTGACACTGCTTTGCATATTCAAGGCAGTCCTAAATCATTTTGGGCCAATAGTAATCCATTCTCTTGATCTTTAGCTTCATTTTAGGCCCGGCTTGGTGAGAATCGCAGAGTCCATCGTGAGTTTCTTGGACGAATCTCCTTGCTTTTTTTGGTCCCAAGCACCTTAGCCACAAACTGTCGAGCGATCTCTTATATAGAGTATCACCGACGAAGGCAAAAGACAGAGCTTGTTTCATAAGCTGATGTCTTGACGACGCGTCTTCGGGTTTTTGATAGGATTTGAAGTAGTCTATGAAGACTTCTCTCCAATCCGTAGCCTTTTCTTTGTCTTCTATTTGGTAGGCTGCTTGTTTGGTCGCTTCCTTTCCTTCAGACGACTCCGGAGATATTTCTGCTGGCGCGAGAATCCGACGGCTTTGCACAATGATCCTTACGTCATCGAGGTTTTCGTCGACCGGTTCTTTAGCGAGCTTGGCTAACGCATCCACCTTGCTATTTTCCGCACGCGGTATGCTTTCCAAGATGTAAGAGGGAATTTGAGTCAGCAGTTGCTGCACTCTTTCGCCATATTTTACCAACTCTGGTTTACACGTCTAATAGTCGCCATTTACTTGGCTAACGACTAGCTGTGAGTCTCCATATATGACGAGGTTTTCGATTTCCATGTCGACAGCGATCTCAAGACCCGCTATCAAAGCTTCATACTCGGCCTCGTTGTTTATCCTCGGCTCTGTTAAGGAAAGGGTAAAATGCATTATCCCTCCTTGCGGAGTTACGAAGATAAGGTCCACCCAAGCTTTGATTATGGGGGTGCTTTGATTTCGCTTTTTCAAGGAAGATGCTCCGTCGATGTATAGCTCCCATCGGGCATCACTCCCTTTTTTCCTCCGTCGATTGTGTCAAACGCGTGTTCGTCTGGAAATTCGCAATTTAAGGGAGAATCGGCTGGTACTGGATGTTCAGCGAGAAAGTCGGCGATGGCTTGGCCTTTCACTGCCTTGAGGGGCCGATACGTTATCGAGAAATCCATCAAGAGGAGGGCCCATTTGGCAAGCCTTCCAGTTAGTATGGCTCTTGACATCAAATATTTGAGAGGATCCACTTTTGATATGAGATGGACCTCATGTGCTAAGGCATAATGTCGGAGCTTCGTTATCACGTTCAATCCCGGACAATGTTTTTCGATGGGGGGGTAATTGTTTTCAACTCCCAGGAGAACTCGACTCAAATAGTAGAGAGTTCTCTCCTTTCCATGGTCGTTAACATGTGTCCATAGCGCGTCTAAAGAACCTTCAAGGGTTGTTGTGTACAGCATGAGGGGCTTTCCCTTGACCGGAGCGGTCAGTACCGGCGGATTCTGCAGGTATTGCTTGATTTTGTCCTGTGCACTTTGGCATTTTTGATCCCAGACGAACGGGGTCCCCTTCTTCATGAGATGGTTGTAGGGACGGTATTTGCCGGAGAGGTTGACTTGGAGTTTGACACCTGTTTAGGCATCAGTATCGCTACAACTGGGATATTTCTAGGAGCGAATCATCATTTGCCCCTGTCGATTTGGACAAAGGTGTCTTAGAAGACGGGGTTAGGATCCTGTCGACTAAGACTTTTGACTTTATGAGCCGTAAGGGTCTCATAAAGGGTTTTCTCCTACGAGTCATGAGGATCTCGTAGGCGTATTTTCTCCTTAAGAATCGTGGGGTTTCTTAAGTGTGTGTTCTCTTATAAGTCATAAGGATCTTACAAAAGTGTTTTCTCCTTATAAGTCGAGAGGACCTACAAGTGTTATTCATCATATGGGGACATTTCTTGCCGTTTGTAGAACTTGGTAGAGAAATATTTATTTATGCCCGTGGATTGTATACAAGGGTCAATATGGACTGCCTGTAGGCCAACTTGGGGAATATGACGGCTTGAGAACATGTTCAGATCCCTGTAGCTTAAGGCTTTTGAATCCTGTAGGCCGTGAGGGTCTCACAGGAGGGACATTCTCCTCGCGAGACATGAGGATCCCGTGAGTGTAATTCCTCCCTAGAAATCGTGAGGATTCCTAAGTGTGTTGCTCCTTTTGCGAGTTGTAATTATCTCACTCAGGTATTTTCTCCTCACAAGGTCGAGAGGACCTTGCAAGTGCACATGAATATTTTTTACGAGTCTGCGCCCTATTCGGGTTTTCACAAACTCGCCGTCTGCCCTGCTACTTTTACTCACGGCGCCATTTCGGGTTTTCATCCGTGCCTGCCATTTCGGGTTTTCATCCGTGCCCATTTTGCTTGTGGACACAACAACAACAACAACAACAACTGAGCCTTTTATCCCAAGCATATGGGGTAGGCTACATGAACCAACATGAGAATCACGCCGGGTCCAGCACATGAATCCTCTGTCTCCACTCACTTCTATCGAACAATATACTTTCATTGAGTCCTTTGGCAACCATATCGTTTCGTATCACCTTCATCCATGTTTTCTTCGGTCTCCCTTTTGCCTTTTTGCCATTACCCATATCGATAGTATCTATTCGTCGAACCGGTGCTTCCATAGGTCTGCGTCGCACATGACCAAACCATCTAAGCCGGTTTTCCCGCATCTTCTCCTCCACGGGTGCTACACCAACTTTTGCACGAATATCCTCATTTCGCACCTTATCTTTTCTAGTGTTACCGCACATCCAACGAAGCATGCGCATCTCCGCTACGTGCATCTTCTGTGTATGATGTTTCTTAGGAGCCCAGCATTCTGTACCATATAATAAGGCAGGTCGAATAGCGCTCCGATAAAACTTCCCTTTCAATTTTAACGGAAAGTTACGATCACACAAAATCCCTGTTGCACTCCTCCATTTCAACCAACCAGCTTGGATCCTTTGATTAACATCACTATCGATCTCCCCATTCCTTTGGATGATAGAACCTAGATATCTAAACTGGTCGCTCGGTGATATCTCTTGCCCTTCCAATGTTATACCAATATGGTTTTGACTTCTCTGGCTACTAAATTTGCAGTGCATATATGCTGTCTTGGACCTGCTCAATCTGAATCCCCGAGATTCCAATGTTTGTCTCCATAATTCCAATTTGGCATTAACCCCTGCTTTCGTCTCATTTACTAGAACAATATCATCAGCGAATAGCATACACCAAGGGACCTCATCTTGGATAGTTCTAGTAAGCTCATCCATCACGATGGTAAACAGGAAGGGACTTAATGCAGATCCTTGATGTAAACCAATAGTAATCGGAAAATCACTTGTTAAGCCACCGCAAGTTCTGACATTTGTCACTACTCCGTCGAACATATCCTTGATTATGTCAATATACTTGACGGGGACCCCCTTTTTCATCATTGTCCCCCATAATACCTCTCTAGGTACCTTGTCGTATGCTTTTTCTAAATCAATAAATATCATATGCAAATCTCTTCTCCTCTCTCGAAAGCGTTCGACAAGTTGACGAAGCAAATGAATCGCCTCTGTCGTCGATCGTCCAGGCATGAACCCAAATTGGTTCTCTGTTATCTTAATATCCTTCCTTAGCCTGTGTTCAATCACTCTCTCCCAAAGTTTCATGGTGTGACACATTAGTTTTATTCCACGGTAGTTTGAGCAACTTTGAATGTCACCCTTATTCTTGTAGATAGGTACAAGGATACTTTTCCTCCATTCATTTGGCATCCTTTTTGTCTGCCAAATCTTATTAAACAGATCTGTCAGCCATTTAACGCCTATTTCTCCTAAGCATCTCCAAATCTCGATAGGAATCCCGTCAGGACCAACCGCTTTTCTTAAACCCATTCTGTTCAAAGCTTCTTTAACCTCAGTAAGTCTTATTTTACGCATAAAATCACGATTTATATCTTGAGATTGAATGACAAGTCCATCCAAATTCTTAGTAAAGCTCTCATTGAACAATTTGTCAAAATAATCTCTCCATCTTTCCTTGATATCCTCATCTCGAACTAAAACCTTCTGATTTTCATTTTTGACACACTTCACCGCACATAAGTCTCTAGTCTTCCTTTCCCGCATTCGAGCAATCCGGTATATATCATTTGCAGCCTCTTTAGTGTCTAATTTCTCGTACACCTCCTTGTAGACCTTAGATTTAGCTTCCCGAACAGCTTTCTTAACTTCCTTTTTAGCCATTTTGTACTTCTCAAATCTCTCCACATCTCTACTTTTCTTCAAATCTTTATAAGAATCCCTTTTAATTTTAATAGCAGCCTTTACATCTTCATTCCACCATGATGTGTCCTTAGATGGTGGAGCACCACCTCTCGACTCACCAAGTAGATCTCTAGCTACTTTCTTGATACAACTAGCCATTTTGTTCCATGTTTTGTCTGGATCATCTTCCGACTGCTAATCCGCTTCTTGTACTACACGATCTATAAAAGCCTTTTGATTACCTTCTTTCAATCGCCACCATTTAATTTTAGGCTCTACCTTACGTCTAATCTTTCTAGGTTCTCTTCTAAATCGAAAATCTAGAACTAAAAGTCTATGTTGAGTAGTTACACTCTCACCTGGCACTACCTTACAGTCGATACAACAACCTCTATCTATTCTTCTCGTCAGAAAAAAGTCTATTTGACTAGCATTTGATCCGCTCCTAAAAGTGATAAGGTGGGACTCTCTTTTCCTAAACCAGGTGTTTGCTAAGATCAAGTCATAAGATAAAGCAAAATCTAGAATCGAGTCACCTACTTCATTCCTATGTCCGAAACCAAAACCTCCATGGATAGTATCAAACCCACTACGACTAGTACCTACATGTCCATTAAGATCACCACCAATAAATAACTTCTCTCCACTAGGTATACTTTGCACCACCTCGTCTAAATCCTCCCAGAATAGACGCTTACTAGCGTCATCAAGACCTATCTGTGGTGCATAAGCACTAATAACATTAAAGATCTCTCCACCTAGAATAAGCTTAACCAGTAAAATTCTATCACCTTTTCTCCTAATCTCAACTACATCCTCAAGCAACCGTCTGTCTATGATTATACCTACCCCATTACGATTTTTATCTCTATCCGTATACCAAAGCTTATAACCCCAAGGCTCTATGACTCTACTCTTTTCACCTACCCACTTAGTTTCTTGCAAACACATAATACCAACTTTCCTCCTAATCATCACCTCCACTAATTCTATTAGTCTACCCGTAAGGGAACCTATGTTCCAGGAAGCTAGACGGATCCTATGAAACCCTTGCTTGTGGACGCACCATTTTTTTTCTCTTTATTATTATTTTTTTTAACGAGATTGCGCCCTTCCGGGTTTTCACAAACTCGTCGGCAACCCTGCTGTTTTTACTCACGGCGCCCTTTCGGGTTTTCATCCGTTCCCATTTCTCTTGTGGATATACCATTTTTTTGCAAACGATGAAACTCTCGAAAATAGTTTCGCCGCAGGTGACCCATCTGTTTGCCGGAAGGACTTGGGGGTGGTTTCATTACTGGAGTAGCTGTGTAGCCGGTAGGACTTGAGTTGCAACCTTTGCCGTTGGGACTTCGATCGCAATATAGATCTCAAGAGAGGATATCTCCGTATTTGGGGCGATGTGCCATGTTTGAGGCAACACTCTAGTTTAGGGACGTTTCGGTCCATTATCGCCGTATTTGAGGCGAATTTCTAGTTTAAGGACTTTTCGGTTCAACATTCTCATTCGGTCGCGAAGCTGCATAATTCATCTCTTCTAACTCTTATTTGCTGAGACGCTGCTGCTTGTCCTTTGTTTGCATGGAGACTTCACGCCTTAAACTATTTTTACCTTCTTGGAATTCTTCATCTATCATTGTGCCAATCAGGTTGTTTTGCAGGAAGTACTGGGAATTTTAAACGGCACCTGCCCCCTGCTTATTAATGTCGCTTTTCGATACCGATGGAGCGTCTTCTTCATATACAAAGGAACGAGATATCACGTCGTTCCTTCTGCCGAGTCTTCCTCTTCCTTGGAAGAATGAATCTGACTTGGGGTTTTTTCCTCATCGTCTGATTCGGAATGGGACGTACCGTTCCTCTGAAGCATAAGAGTTTCAATCGCCTTAACGCACCGTCATAGGTCCGGACTTGCGCATGGGTTTCACATCCCTCCCACGATTTTTTGGTTCAAGTGGGATATTCCACTTGATTGCAGAACCCGCTTGTAAGTCCCTTGATATTCTATCTGTTCTTTGAGAAGAAAGGACCATCCCACGTAGAGATTCTTCCATCGGTGAGAAATATGCCCCCTGTGTATATCTCTGGGGGGGAGCGAGTACCCACGCCATCGCTATTTTGGCGATAGGTTGCTTCAGAGCCATTTATTTTTGTTGAGCGTAGGCGACAAACGCCATCTTGCCTCCACTTTTCACTCGTCATCATCGGATGAGAAAGTGTCTTGAGCCATTTTATCCATGAGTTCTTGGAAGGTCGTCGGCTTGAAGAGGGACATATACGGGAACGCCTCCGAATTTGGGTCAAGGGCGGCTATGAGCATTCCCATGGCTGCAACTTCATCGACATGTTGCTCGTATTTGACCAGATATTTGTCCATCGGGTAACATATTGAACCCAAGTCTCATTTGGTCTAACCTTTTCATTAACCAATGTCGTCACGGTAGTATATTCGTTCTCATTAGCGAATCCTTAACAGAAAAGCATATCTATTTCGTCGAAACTCTTCATGAAATCATTTGGGAGTTCCGCATACCATTCGAAGGCGATGCCCGCCAAACCGCCGACGAACTGTCGGAGGAGAAGTATATCATTCTCTCCAGTGTTACCGCACATGGATTTCAATCATGCGATGTGCTGGTGAGGATTCCCGGTTCTTTTGTATATGTGGAGTCGGAAGTATGTATTCTGGCGGATACTGTATTTGATTGTAGCATGCCGGATACGGTCGACCAGTCTTGATTGGCCCATCTGATGCTTCACTGGCATAGTGAGTTTTGACTTGCTGAGCGATATATGTGTCCAGCTTTTCTTTTAGGAATCATTTTCCTCCTTAGCCGTTGATGAGGTTTGCAAGGGATTTGAAATGCCATCCTTATCTTTAAGACCGACTACCGGCGGTTCATTTGCCAGTGGTTCCGATTGAACCATCATTCCAGCCATATTCTGAATCAGAAGGGCCATCTGGTTCATTTTAGTGGACATTTCTGCCGCTTCTTCATCTCTCTTTTTTCAGAGCGCGCTTTAAAAAATCAATATCTGACTCCTTCTATACTCTTTCTTCGGGTGCGTCCTCGAGATTTTCCTTAGACGATATATTACCGTTTGCTGCTGCCTGAGCGAGCATCTCCTGCAGTTTTTAACGTTGTAGTTGAACTTTTGTCAGGGACCGAGTTTGAGGTCGGTGATTAGTAGAAGCTCGAAGTTCGTATTTGGAATTCACCAAATAGACTATGTGAACTACCATGCCCTCAGGCTTGGGCTGTTTGGAGTTTTGGCCTTTGGAATTTGCCTCGGGCACTTGAGCATTATCAGGCCTCTCTTTTTTGGTGAGAAGCCGCTTTGGTTTTGGGAGGAACCGCTGTATCAGGATTCGTCTTGGGATGAGTCCCCTTGTATTTTGTAACACCTTAAGATTTCGATTAGTGTTAATTAAGCGATAATACGGGTTTTCTGTAAAAAGGTTTACCAAATCGGTTTCCTCATATTTTATAACATTTAATTAATAATTTATTGTTATTTGTTATGGCTTGCACACACTTGTGCATGTTAATGTGAGGGTGTGTTTATGTTAATCTAGTTTAGTGACCATGACAACTTAACCAAATCCTAATCTTTACTTTGCTTTAACCCTAAACCCTAGATATTTGTTGTGAGATATTTCTTCTTGTTTTGGATTGGTGGGGAGGTGGCAAGATGACTTATGGTGGGAGTCATTGCTAGCATTAATGAAGGAGAGGAAGTGAGTTAATGCAAGTGGTGCACTTACCCTCTCATCTCTTTCTCACCTCACACACTCTCATTCTCATCTTACACCCTCTTTCTGTTTATCTTTCATCTTCCTCAACCCTCAACTGAACACTTAACCCTTCATCATTAATCCCTCACTAAACTTCATCAAATCTCACCCAAATCACATCCTAAACCTTGTTTTGCCTCTTAGATGCCTTGGAGCTTGGAAAGCTAGGATCTTTGAGCTTGTGTGGATATGTAATGATCTCTATCTGTTAAGTAGGTCTTTTTAGTGTTGCGTAGCTTATTCGTTTCAGTTTAGAAAACTAAAAGTAAAGTTTCGTGCACATATCGTATTTTTAGTGTCATATTGTGATATCTGTGATCTGTTGTGACCTAGAGTGTGTACTAGAAAATCTAGCAGTGTAGTTGTGTTGCACTGGAGACCCTAAGGTTTCACCTGAAGTACGAACCCCATCCCCTCGGATTTGGCCGGCGACATGAAGTAAAAATCCGGCGACCTCGGTTTTTGTAGGGAGTTTGGGTTTGGGTTTTTCAGGGTAGCTGTCTGCAGTTGTTTTAGTGTGTTTGGTCCTGCTTGATTTTTATGTTTTGTCTGTATACAAAATCCGGGATCGCTTTGCTAGTTTCTAGTGTTACGAATACGTGTGTTACGTTATCCGACACGGTGCGTGTACTTTGTGTAGTTTTTGCTCTTGGGTTGGTTTCGTAGTGTCGCTGTGCACGTTAGTCACTAGACGAATACTTGAGAGTATGTTTGGAGTTGGTGCGTCGGTCAAACGTAGTTTGTACGTGTTTTTGGTCGATTGCTAATATGAACTCGTTATATTTTTGTTTTATGATCTTAGGGACGCAGGCGAGGACTTCGGACGCTGCGAAGAAGGGAAAGCGAGTGGTTGACTTTACTTAGCCCAAGATCATTTGTGAGTAGATTTAACATCTACAGAGGAATCGCCCGCATGGCGTTATGCGTCAGGGCTAGATATGATATGATATTAGCCGCATATTTATATTGCACATATAGGCATAAAACTTCATTGCATATTATTACTTGTTGTGCTTGGACTTGTACCCTTTGGAAACTGCACTATTATTGACGGTTCATATGGCACGAGCACTGATTGTATACCACACACACCGTCGATAATTGCCATGATACGCACAACACCTATACATACGTGATATTGTATTGGATAGGGATAATGGAGATAGCGATTCTTATTTCTTTGTGTATATGATATATAGCATACATGTACACCCACATGCTTACACATATGCCTTGCTATGCCTACATGATTACACATATACCTGGAGGGTATTATATCATTATTGACAGGTATAGACACATACCCTGCTACAGCTACATGTACATCATGCACACATACTTACATGTATACCCATTTACCTGACTAGAGCTACATATACCCCTATGTGGTATTGTATTGTCACCGACATGGAGACATTGATTCTTATGCTATTGCGCATATGAGGTGCATTATACATACATGCTTACATATAGATACACATATCTTGTTATGCCGACATGGGTATGCATACCTGGCTATAGCTACATGTTCACCTTTATATGATATTGTATGGATTTCGGAGAAATTAGGAACCGCATGATATATTTAATAACTTGTTGCAGTTAAATAGCGGTTTTTCCTTTATATGCTCATATTACTGTTTCATGTTGCATATATTATATTCATGGATTTTCGCATTGATATATGGATTTCATATGATGTTTTCTGGATGTTTTACTCCTGGGTATATATATCAGTGGTATGGGACGCTGATATATATACATGTATATATATATCAGTGGTATGGGATGCTGTTATATATGTACACCTATATAATATATATCATCATAATGATCTGTGCAAGTATTCTTATTCATTACTTGATGTGATGGGCCGATGGGCCCGATGTGGAGGGCCGATGCGCCCGATATGAGGGCCGATCTGGGGGCCGATTTGAGGAATTTGGGATTTAGATTGTCTTGATGGACACTGGTCCTGCCACGATGAGGTTTCCATGAGGATGCCATGTTTTATCCCATACTCCGCATTTATTTGATATGCATTGCTTCATATATTAGTAGTACCTGATAGAGTACCTTTCATGGCAGTTGCATATATATATATATATATATATATATATATATATATATATATATATATATATATATATATATATATTGCTGTTTATTGCTATCAGCTTGCATATGATAAATTAACGCAGTACGTGCATACTTGCGATTACCTGCATATGTTACTTTCTATTCACGAGTTGGCAACTCACCCCCGTTGTGCCACAGGGTTGTACAGGTTGTCCCTCAGAGCAGTCAGAAGCAGGGCTTTCTTCATCATATCGTATCATCTTTTGCAGCGGATACCGCTACGGCTGACTGTGTGCAGTTTTTCTATAGGTGGGTTTTGCGGTTATCCGATGTTGCTCGTTGTATATTCGTTGTATCCAATACTCTCCATCTACTACTTCATGTATTGACTTAGAGAGACGAATTGTGAGGACGATATTGTATATTATTTTGTGACTTTGGAGGTTTTTCATACTGTTTCACTTTATATCGTCTTTCTCTTCGCTACGGCGTCGTATATCTGTTGTGGTGGTTGTTTTCCGCCTTTGGGCGTGGATTTTCTCCCGTTTGGGGATACTTTACTTATATCTTTTGTTGTACCCTTTTTGGGGGCTTGTTTTACAAAGGAGGTGCTGCTAAATTTTAAAGGAAGTAAATTTGGACTTTAAAGAATTTTGATTGAGATTTTAAAAGTTTTAACAATGTTATTATCACTTACTACTTTTGATGGTTTAGATTTCTGAGTTTTCGGCTTACTTGAATTACGTTACGCCTGGAGACGTTACGTAGTTTAAGGGCCGTCATATGCCAAATTTCGGATCGTGACATATTTGAAAGGGGATTTGTCAGAATTTGGCTGACGTCTAGAGGAAGAGCCGCGGTTGACGACAGAGACCTTCACCTGCTTCCACACCTTACATATAGATGGGGAAAGTTATTTTAGGGAGCGAACTAGTTTCTGCTCTTGTGGGATCTCCATGGGCTGCGGAGATTTCTTCAATATTGCGGTAGGAGAATTTTTCCTGACCCTTCGCAACAGTTTGAAACTGTTACCAGTTGGAACAACAACATTCACCACTGGGGTTGAAACAGGACCATACGGAGAACTGCCCCCAGCTCATTTTGTATGATGTCGATATTGACATCAACCATTTCTTATGGCCGGGATTTGATTAACCTCAGGATTTTGCCGAACCTGCCCCTTGTTTCCTTTGAGAGATCGAATATTCTGCCCCATGCGTCACCCTTGGTCTTTGGTAGGTGCTAGTTGTTTGAGGAGTGATTCCGTCGGCAAAACTGCATCTTGGGGAGCCAGCCTGTGGAAGACAGACTTCTTCTAGGCTTCCGCCCTCGGCGTTGAGGAACCAAGAGTGGGAGGTGGGAGTATCTTAAATCGAAACTCGTTGATTTCTTGAAGAGCCGAATTGCAGAGATTTGAGGCTGCAAGTGATCCATACTTGAGTCCGCCAGATGTGACAGAGCCTGAATTGCGGTGAGTGAAATCAAACGCCATTCTCAGAAAAGAAGGAACCCCAGCTTCAGTACCTCATCACCCAAGGGCAACTACAAACATATACACCGCGATTATCTGATCACGGGAAAAACACGACACACGAAATGTGGAGTGGAAAGAGGAAGAGGTCCCACCGGGCGTGCCAGAATCTGTTTACCACCGAAAACCGGGAAGACTACGTATTGCCTGAATTTGGGGGCAGATACTATTTGGTTTTATCCGTCCACTCTCCGAAGATGCCGAGCTAATTTAGGACACCGTGCATCGAAGGTTTGGACGGATGCGGCCGTTGTAGCAGATTTCGTCAGATTCCCCTTCGTTTGCGAGGGTTTTTTTATTGTGGGGATGCTCTTCCCTGCAGGCGCAAGCCCCTGCAGTTAATTACGTTACCGCATCGCGGTAACCACTTTTTTCTGCTTCAGAAGGTCACTTCGTGTCGTGTGTGTTTGTTTTATTTTTGGTTGCCCGTGGATTGTATACGAAGACTAATTTATGTTGTCGTCCGTAGGGCGTGGATTAGTCTAAATCCGTATATTCTTAGATTTGGGTTTGGGTTGATTTAAGGATCGTTAATCTTGTTTGAGATTAAGATCAACTAAAATATTTGTTAAGGATACGTTAGTCCAATTTTAGACTAAGATCTACTTAACAAGGGTTTAGGATCATCTTGATCCAACAAAAGAGCATTTGGGCTCCATTATTTTAGTTTAAGGATGTTATGGTCTGTTGTTAGTTTAAGGACGTTTCGGTCCACAGCTAGTTTAAGGACGTCGCGGTCCGTATTGGGATGTGCCCATCGGTTTGGGAGTGCACCGAAGAGTTGTTGGTTATCGGGACCCACCACCTCTCTGAAGACACTGAAGAATTACAACGGCATGTATCAAAAGTGTGAAGAGGTGTATCCTTGAACCAATGTCCGTTGTGAGATCTGTAGTCGTGTTTGGGACTAAGACCAATTTGGAAAATGATGAGCACATGGGCTCGGTTGGTCTGAATTGGGGATTTGGTCATCTTGGACTCAACCCACTCAGTCTTTGAATAAAGTGTTAAACACTTGCTTGGGTTCAGTCCTTTTTCTGTGCAAATAATGCTGAGCGTTAATTTCCCTTTTTTGTTCTTTTATTTTTATGGAGTGTTAAACACTCTTTATGGTGCCCACGTGCGGAGCACGTAGGGCGCCTGGCGCTGAGCGCCAACCACTGAGTGCGAGGCACTCCTTATTGAGTAGAGCCCATGTGAGGGACACGAGAGGCGCTTGGCGCTGAGCGCTAACATTGAGTGCTAAGCATTCTTTATTGAGCAGCGCCCACGTGAGGGACATATTAGGCGCTTGGCGCTGAGCGCCAACCGTGAGTGCTAAGCACTTTTTATTGAGCAGCGCCCACGTGAGGCGCTTGGCGTTGAGCGCTAACCACTGAGTACTAAGCACTCTTTATTAAACAGCGCCCATGTGACGAGCACGTGAGGCGTTGCCTCAGAATTTTTAACTCTTGGCGCTGGGTTTTTCTTTGGGTATTCTGTTCTGAAGAGTTCAATTC
The DNA here is from genome assembly GCA_030015575.1 of Agapanthus africanus. NCBI lineage: Eukaryota > Viridiplantae > Streptophyta > Magnoliopsida > Asparagales > Amaryllidaceae > Agapanthus > Agapanthus africanus. Next base: position 24,549,904 of record JASDDO010000016.1, read on the forward strand.
TTTGTTCTTTTCTGGATTTTTGATCCCCAAGAATAAGTTCATCCCCATGAGAATTAAATTCTCATTTGTGGGAGACTTGTCTCATGGACCTCAGATCCAGAGAAAGAACTATGTTCTTTAAGAAGAGTTAAACTCTTGGATATGCAGATGAGATACTCTGATCTCTATTTTTTTATTTACCTCGAAAAAAGGTATTCTTCTTTCTTCCTTCTTAAAGCTTTCTTCTTTCTTTTTCTCAAAGCTTATGGGGGGGGTTTCTCTCTACAAGACTTGAAGTCTTGGGTCCTTCATATAGTAGAGGCAGATTTGTTGATTTGGTTAAAGTAACCTCTCATTGAGAGATCTTTAATTGATTTAGGGATTTTATCCACCGTTGTATCTTTGATCCAAGGACTTCTGTTTTATAGAAGATATTTTTCTCGTTTTTTAACAAGATTGGGAAATATTTTCCTGTACAGAGCTTATTTTGTAGCTTGATGATTTTTTAATCACCATTGGATTTTTAATCCAATGGTGCTCTGTTTTTCAGATAGTAATCTTTCTTGTTTAGAAAGATTTGAGTAATATTTTCTCAACAGAATTTAATTCTGTATTCTGATGATTTATCATCTCCGTTGGATCTTTGATCCAACTGCTCTGTTTAACAGAGAGATTTGGTTCTGGCGCTGGCGCCCTCGTGCGAGGCAGTGAGGCGCCGCCTCAGAGTTTTTTACTCTTGGCACTGGCGCCCTCGTGCAAGGCACGTGAGGCGCTGCCTCAGAGTTTTTAACTCTTGGCGCTGGCGCCCTCGTGCAACGCACGTGAGGCCCTGCCTCAGAGTTTTTAACTCTTGGCGCTGCCTTTCAAATTTTGAACAGAGTTTTGCTCTTTTATTGGGGAAACAGTAAGTCCCTTCCAATCTTCTTTTCTCTTCTTTAAAAATCCATTTTTAAAACGAATATCGGTAAGTGGAGTTAATACCGATATCTATTTGCTAAACCCTAAAAACTCCCCTTTTTTCTTACATATTGTTCATTCAAATTTTACACAATAATTTTAATCTTAATTATAAATGTCTAGAATAAATTTTAACCTAGAATTCCATGCAAAATAATTTTAACTTAATTTTTTCATTAAAATACCATGAACTTTAAATATCACCTCATTTAGTATCGCTCAAACATACCTTAGAAAAACTTCACAGGGTAACGACCTACCTCTCACATACACTCTTGTTTCATAGCACGATACCTTTGTGTGAATTTTTGTTACGAAGAAAATATTACATTAAAATACCACTCACTTTAAAAACGGTTTTCTTTTAAAACGGTATTCTTAATTCCATTGTGAACATGCCTCTACAACTCTCTTTAGGGCACCCGCTATTGGATGGTGTGGATTATCGCATATCCTTGAGCTGGTAGAGCGAGATACAGACCTCCTCACGGAGCATTCAGTCTCGAAAGGTTTTAAATATGGTTTTTAAGAAAAACACATTTTCCTACTTAAATAAAATTAATTTTTTAATAATTATATAAAATTACAAAACCTATATATTTTCAAAATATATTAAACTTATATTTTTTTAAATGAAAAAATTACAAGTTTCACCAAAATACAATCAAGATACCAACGAAAGACAAGTTTTACAATAAAATACCATGAACTTTCCAAACTATGTAATTATCACTAAAATATCTCAAATCCTTAAAATTCACATCCATGAAAACCCTAAATAATATAAATAACTTCTTGAGGTTTATTTTAATTTTATTAAAAATATTTTTCATAAAACCCCCTCGAGTTATATAAAACAATATTTAAGGACTTTAGTAAATATAGGTTTAAGCGGAATCAATTCTCTTGAGCCCCACAGAGCCGGAGTAAATGAGTGCTTGCCTATTTAAGGTAGAAAACTTAACGAAGTTATCAATAGTAATTGTCTTGGAAAAAAACACAAATTCTGCTGTCCATATGCAACAGTTACCGATAACTCCCGAACCAAATTCAGGATCTAAATCAGTTACTAGTGTCTGACTCAGTCTGAGTCTAACTCAAACATGTATCCAAACTCAAATCTGAGTCCAATTCAAATATGAATCCAAAGTATAACATGAATACTTGAACATGAACATGAATACCTGAATTCAAACATCAATATCAAACTTGAATACTCGACTTGACTTGACCGAACCATGGTTATAAGTTGACCTGACTACTTAAATACATGATTATATTCTTAACCTGACTACTTGAACAACTTGTATCCATGGTTTTGGCAAGACTTGTAAATATAACTCTATACAATACATCAAGCGGGGATAACGGGGTAGATTGGTACGGAACGTATTAACGTGGCACGAGATGGTTACTTAAAAGACACCTACATGAACTCTCATGCCGTTGTCCCGTGGGTTTTGATGGAGCCTTGTATTACATGTTACCATAATCCATGGGGTAAGATGGACTCCTCTCGTATACACAAATACTTTCTATACCAAGCTACAAATAACTATGTTAGAATAACAAGCATATACATGTACAACTTACCAGTTTTATTTCACATTACTTGTTATATTCCATTTCTTCTTTTGGGACTTACCGAGTGCTAGTTCGCTGACGACATTCCTGTCAATTTCTTTCTTTAGAATGTTCGTGTTGATTTATTACATTTTAATACCTCTCATTTCCTATCATTTTATTAATAAACAGCACTATTTATCTCTGTCTGCTCATTAGTACAGAATACAGGTACACAAGCAAAAACACTGAAAACGTTACATGAACAAAAACGACGGTTTTTTAGCCGGAACTGCAAACGGGACAGATAACAGATTAAGTCATTGATTTGCAAACAAGTAAAGTTGTGTACGAATAAATATTTAGTTTTGGTCTAACATGATACAATATCAAAACTCATGTATGAACCATCATAGATCAAGTGGGCATGAGCCATCATGAGACATCAAGTTGCAAACACGATCATGGTGTCTTGCAAGTGGATATACAAGTGGCTTGGTCAAGTGGGCATGATGATATGTATTTGGAAAGTAATGATTTGAAGTGTGAACACAACACACACCCACTTGATCCTTCTCTGTATATTACTCCAGATTACACTTAGATGCAAATTAAAATAAATTGCAAATACAGGAAGATGCTCAAGAGAGTAGAAGATCACGGACCAAAGATGGACCCCACTCCCCAAACTAAAGCCACAAATTTAATCATTTTGGCCGCAATTTGCGGCCAAATTGGAGCCATTTTGGTTCGTTCAATTATGGTGGGTCCCTGGTGGTCTTTTCAATCCAGTGTCATATGCGACTTTTGATTTTGGATTGCCTATAAATAGCAGATCACATATATAGTTCAAGGAGGCTTTGGAGTGAGAAAATAGTCCGTAACATTTGATAGCTTCCTCTTCTTCTCTCTTTGAGCTTTCATTTGAGAGCTCCATTAAGGAGGTTGAGATTGTTATCTAACTTGTAGCTCTAATTCTTCCATTTTGTGAATAAAGAACTACCACTTTCTTTTGCTTTAACTTTTGTTCTTGTGTTTTCTTATGTGTTCTTTCTTTTGCTTTTCATTTTCTTTATATCATGCTTGAGTAATATCTTTTGGTTGTGGTGATGGTGAGGATGTGAGATGGATGGTTTTGCCTTCCTCCTCCTCTTGTGATTGTTTAAAGTGCTTAATTATGATTGTAAGCTTAAGATTGCTAAATGGAAGTGTTTGATATGATATGATAATTTCAATGGTTATTTGTAACCTTTATCTCATATCTTATTCCTTCATGTTCACCATTTGCAAGGTTAATCTTAGAATTAACTATGTGTTAAATTTACTAGGTAGTTGAGATATGGTATGTTGCTTATGTTTCTTGACACCTTTCATTTAAGTATATACCATATACTCTCACCCACCTACCTAGCAAGAGTAATACATATTTTTACTTCTTATTTTCAAATTGATGTGTATTGATGTTATATACTTGCTAACCCTTGTGCTTAGTGTTGATACATCATGCATGGACATAAGAATGGTAAGTAAGAACGTAACGGAATCGTTTCATGTTTTGTGTCGAATATCGGTAACTTGATGACTTGTGTTTCGCAACCGCCTTGACAAGTCATGCTTCACGCCGGAAATGATACAAGGACGGACAACTCATGATCAAGAGAGTATCGAAGGAATTGCCGTGATTCAACCATCCGAACCAAAGCCACGGCCACCTTTCTTCTTTAACTTAGTTTTATATTTTTGTATTTTATAATTAGTGACAATCAAACCAATTTTTTTTATTTCTCAAACCTTAGGCAACAATACCTAATCACCAATTCCCTGTGGATCGACCCGTACTTACCGGCTCGCTATAACGCGCCGTGCACTTGCGGTTTATAAATTTTAAAACGAGACCGAGCTCGCGTGTGCACTATTTCTATAACCATTTCCTTTCAAAACCGTAAAGGTGAGTGTGGGTAAAGTCCCAACAAATTTTTGGCGCCGTTGCCGGGGAGTTGGTAGTCATTATGTATCGTTATTTATGGTTCGTACTAACAAACTAACTATTAACTCAATTTTTTTTCAAAACTAACAAAACGCTAACTTTTCTAACATTTGTTCTCTGACTTTTTTATCTTATGTCACACTGAGTTTAATTATATGATTTTGCATATAATATTGGGATACTAATAGGACAAGAACCACACAGTGAAAAGTTGGAGCACTAACTCAAAGAGTTGGCCGCCAATTAATTCAATCTGGCCGCAATTTGCGGCCCATTTGCCACCATTTGTTCCAATTGTTTGGTGTTTGCTTCTTTGTCCCATTTGTGATCTATTGGTATATGCAAAATTTTACAATTATGTGTGTGCAGCTAATTGGGGCAGATATATCACTTTTGGCACTAAATATCGTATTTTCCGACATTTTCAGGTTTTAACGGAACTACGAGGAGCGATCGTGCGGAGCAAAGGTTCAAATTCAATTGCGAGACGTTAGTGAAGTACAGTGCCAAAGATCCGGGTAGTTTGACCCACGCAAGCGAACATTCAAATACCCGTAATCACTTCAAAGGGTTTTTCTTAACCAAATCATATCGGTACGTATTTTTCTAAACACCTTCGCTCAAATCCGACGCATTCCACTATTCTATCTTCTGCAGGATTCTTTGCACAATTTGCCACCAATTGAACAGAGAACTAATCCGTATTTATTGCAGCGCTTAAGCCTAAACGAAAAAGAATTGCTTGATTGATTAATTATTAAATTCTTTTATTGATTTGCGCATTTGCATCTTAATACGGATATTAAGGGCACGAAACCAAACAAGATACGGTAAAGGATTTCATCGTCTTTTTTTCCGTAGCCCACAAATCATAAAACTGCATTCTTGCATACCCCCGGTAATTTTAACTAGAACTTTGATTTTAAGAACTTCGCGCTCATTAGGAGAAGTTAACTGTGTTTAGAACACCGATTAACAGTGTATCGTTCACGAAGTGTGTGGGCAAGTGTTCACGGCGAAACCGCCAAAAGAGAAAGAGTTATTCTAATTAAGAAACTTCGCGAAAGCGTAGGATAGCCTCCCCTTATCTCTGCACTTACCTGGCTTCGTGATCCGTATATCTTGAGCCCGTTTCTCGACACAGTTTTACTTCGACAATCAGGTTTTTGAGCAGATCTAGTTGACTTTGCATAACATAGACTGTTAGGGGTGTGATATTCTTTGTTTTTTGTGATATTTGTGTATTCTTGTTAATATGGGTGATACACAGTTCAATTCTATTTTTCACGATTCCTATTCTTTTGTTTATACTCAGTCCCAATTCGTTTGTTTAAATTGCCACAATTCTTCCACATTCATGAAAACTGTCATTTTTTAGGGAGTGACCAACCGTCCCAGAGTTTTGATAACGGTCACCCACCTAACACTCTTGAACCCAGTCCCACTTCAAATATAGACCAAATGATTGAAAATTTAGAGAAAGAGGTCGACAGGATAACAGCTTTAGCATCACCACCATTACAACCCTCTCTTCCTGAAACAACTGACCCATCAATAGGGTATGATAGTGAGATGGATGCTAGGTTGACCGCTTTAGAGAAAGATATTGAAGTGATGACTGCAGTTGGGAATCACACAGCTTCGACGCTAGCCCTGTTCATACAACAATCTGAGCAATTGTTTCTTACTCAAGCTCAATCATTGGCTAGAATCGAAGAACAAGTGAAACATTTAGCTGTGAGGATTCTAGGGAGTGAATATTGTCAATCGGAACCTAATAATGTCAAAGTTTGTCATCTAGGAAGTCACCTGAGTGACATAAACGATCAAACAATTTTTGATGATTTCATAGATGATATAATTGAGTCGACTGAGTGTTATCAGGACAAACAAGAAAACTCTCTGAGTCGGTCTAACACTAGCCTTCAGGTACCAACTGAGCCTCTTGTCACTTGTGATCTAGAGGTTGATTTAACCAATATACTACTTGAAGAAGAAATTCTTGCACCGAATGATTTTTGCATTCCAATTTTAGAGGAGGGAGCTTGTGAATTTGATGGGGATGGTTGTGATAGATTGTTAGAAAAAATCAAGGATCAGGAACCCACAATTTTTGTATCACCTATTGATATTGTTTCGGAAGAAACGTCAGTGTGGGAACCTACTTTTTTAGATGACATATACCTACCCATTTGTGAATGTGATGAGGGAAATCTAGTTTTGGGAGTTGTGAGCTGTAGCAATAAGAGTAAGATGGTGGAGGATCATAGGGAGGAAGACAGCCTTGAGAAACAGTCTTTCATGCGGAGTTTTGAGGAGATATTTGCGGATGAACTTGATATTCTTGGTGAGTTTGAGTCAGAAACAATTTAGGGATATCCTACGAATCTTTCTTTTGCTGAACTTTTTAAGGATGAACTCTAGTTTTTAAATGAACCTGGCCTCGAAACTCAACACATACTTCTTGAACATTCAATTCATTCGGGCAACAATTCTTTGACTCCTTCAAAACTTCATCTTTGCATTCAGCGTCTTCTGATCCATGTTTTCACGCACCCATGCCCTTCACTAACATTTAACATATACATTTTCTTTTTCTTTTTCTTTCTATATACATATTCTTTTACCAGCCATTGCATTATATAGACAAAATTTTTAAATGGCTGGTATTAATTTCTGGACCAACCCAATCTTTTAACTTGTATATGCTGTAATTAATCTTAGGATTTTTCTTTTTCTTTGAATAAAATTCTCACCCTGATGTCTAAGTCTAGCTACCGGAGACGGGGGCAACGATGAGGACATCGAAAAACTCGGGTTTGGGAGGGGAGCACTGCGTTTATTTTGCTGTATCATGTGTATATCCTGCATTGCATACATATTAAAAAACCCATAAAAATTGAAAATTTTCTTAAAAAAAAAACATAAAAACTTTTTCGTCATGATTAGCTAGCGGGGAACCTTAGACTCGAAGTCCGACGATTCGGTTGATAAGATAGAAATAACTAAATCTTTTTCGAGAGATTGAATACCCGAAAGATAACCTTCCTTTGAGTTTAACCGTGGCTGATATACGTCTTTTATATCACTTTACATGTGTCATGTTTTTAAGAATTAGATGAATGTCTGACATGTCACAAACCTTTTGAAAATGGATAAATATCTTTAAAATCAAACAGGTTTGTTCTGAATTAAGTAATATCAAAAATAGTTCATAAAGTGAAGTAGATATGAAGGATATTATTGAGGTTTTAATGGAAGCCAAAATTCTGAAAGATAACCCATCTGGAACCTTATTGGAGTGATTACACACCTTATCCACATGAACATGTCTTTGGGATTTAAAATAAAAGCTGGCAATTTCTCCGTTTTTACGGCTATCAGAATGTTTCAAACGCAAATAAAATGAGTCTTTTGTTTTGTGGCCTTGATAATTTGGGTAATTAAGTTCTTGGGGTGTCTCCACACCTAATACCCTAAAACCATCTGGTTTGAGAGTCATTGACACAAAGGTTGCTAAGTTTCCAATCGCCAAATAAAACAAGCTAAACAAGTGTTCTCTCCAAGTTAAAAGTCCTCACGGTTCTTTGTGGGAGAATAATCTTGGCGAAGACGAGTTTTCTATTATAAACGGTTTTTTTATGGAAATATGAAGGTTTATATTTAAAAAGATGTTTTGCACGATCACGAAAGGTGTGTATGAACAACAACATGTGAAAGGTAGAAGTGAAGAATAAGACCTAGTTCTCTGTTAAAAATGATAGAAATTCTGACTTGAAATCTAATTGAAGAACGAAACTTGAGAAAATCTTAAGTTCTTTCAAACTCGTATGATCCTTTAGAAGTCTATCCTGGTCCATATTTATGACATGATGACCCTAATTAAGTTCTTAAAAACTTATCAACACTCTTCGCACAATCACGTAAAAGACGTATATGAACTTATACTAAATGAGATGTGAGGAGTGAAAAATAAGGTTGGACGTTTCTGACTAAAATGATAGAACTTCTAGCTTTGAAACTTAAGCTTAAGATTAGAATCAATTGTATCCTCATGAAACTAGCTTGACTGGATTTTGTGGGTGTAATCCGCTGAAAACCCTCAGGAGACAAAACTCCTCATCCTAGGGACACCTAGAGGTTTAACGGCTTGTTGCACGGGCTCAGTGCAATCGCGTTCCCTGCGAAAGTGAGGTTAGGATTTTGTTTTGCTCGGGACGAGCAAAAGATAGGTTTGGGGGTATTTGTTCGGCACGATTTATTACATTTTAATACCGCTCATTTCCTATCATTTTGTTAATAAACAGTGTTATTTATCTCTGTCTGCTCATTAGTACAGAATATAGGTACATAGGCAAAAACACTGGAAACGTTACACACATGAACATAAACGACGGTTTTTTAGCTGGAACTGCAAACGGGACAGATAACAGATCAAGTCATTGAGTTTTGCAAACAAGTAAAGTTGTGTACAAATAAATATTTAGTTTTGGTCCAACATGATACAATATCAAAACTCATGTATGAACCATCATGGATCAAGTGGGCATGAGCCATCATGAGACATCAAGTTGCAAACACAATCATGGTGTCTTGTAAGTGGATACACAAGTGGCTTGGTCAAGTGGGCATGATGATATGTATTTGGAAAAGTAATGATTTGAAGTGTGAACACAACACCCACCCACTTGATCCTTCTCTGTACATTACTCCAGATTACACTTAGATGCAAAAGAAATTGCAAATACAGGGAGATACTCAAGAGAGTAGAAGATCACGGACCAAAGATGGACCCCACTCCCCAAACTAAGGCCGCAAATTAATCATCTGCGGCCAAGTTGGAGCCATTTTGGTTCGTTCAGTTATGGTGGGTCTCTGGTGGTCTTTTCAATCCAGTGTCATATGTAACTTTTGATTTTGGATTGCCTATAAATAGCAGATCACAGATATAGTTCAAGGAGGCTTTGGAGTGAGAAAACAGTCTGTAACATTTGATAGCTTCCTCTTCTTCCCTCTTTGAGCTTTCATTTGAGAGCTCCATTAAGGAGGTTGAGGTTGTTATCTAACTTGTAGCTCTAATCCTTCTATTTTGTGAATAAAGAACTTCCACTTTCTTTTGCTTTAACTTTTGTTTTTGTGTTTTCTTATGTGTTCTTTCTTTTGCTTTTCATTTTCTTTATATCATGCTTGAGTAATATCTTTTGGTTGTGGTGATGGTGAGAATGCGAGATGAATGGTTTTGCCTTCCTCCCCCTCTTGTGATTGTTTAAAGTGCTTAATTGTGATTGTAAGCTTAAGATTGCTAAATAGAAGTGTTTGATATGATATGATAATTTCGATGGTTATTTGTAACCTTTATCTCATATCCTATTCCTTCATGTTCACCATTTGCAAGGTTAATCTTAGAATTAACTGTGTTAAACTTACTAGGTAGTTGAGATATGGTATGTTGCTTATGTTTTTTGACACCTTTCATTCAAGCATATACCATACTCTCACCCACCTACCTAGCAAGAGTAATACATACTTTTACTTCTTATTTTCAAACTGATGTGTATTGATGTTGTATGCTTGCTAACCATTGTTCTTAGTGTTGATACATCAGACATAAGAATGGTAAGTAAGAACGTAACGGAATCGTTTCTTGTTTTGTGTCGAATATCGGCAACTTGATAACTTGTGCTTCGCAACCGTCTTGACAAGTTATGCTTCACGCCGGAAACAATACAAGGACGGACAACTCATGATCAAGAGAGCGTCGAAGGAATCACCACGATTCAACCATCCGAACCAAAGCCACGACCACCTTTCTTCCTTAACTTAGTTCTATATTTCTGTATTTTATAATTAGTGACAACCAAACCCAATTCTTTTATTTCTCGAACCTTAAGCAACAATACCTAATCACCAATTTCCTGTGGATCGACCCGTACTTGTCGGCTCGCTACAACGCGCCGTGCACTTGCGGTTTATAAATTTTAAAATGAGACCGAACTCGCGTGCGCACTATTTCTAAAACCATTTCCTTTCAAAACCGTAAAGGTGCGCGCGGGTAAAGTCCCAACAGTTCGTTAGGAGGACCGGACTCTCAGAAGATCGAGCATAACCAGGAGGACTTGGAGCTGCTCGCCACTCAGCCGGACTACTAGCTTATCTTGTACTTATTTTATTTTGCTGTTTAGGCACTGCTTATTTCATTGTTTCTTTCCTTTTAAAAAACAATTGTATATAAAGATGAATGTAAATAAAGTTTGTTGTTTATTTTATACCACTTGTCATTTTTGTGTGTGTGTATGTATGTATTGCTTAATTACGCTTAACGTATTTATTTCTTAGTAAATACGTTGCGGACCGTCACGTCATCGTTTCCGTACACTGGGAAGCAGGACGTGACAAGAGGAGAGAAGGTCTTGGAGGTGGTGAGGGTGAGGTCGACGACGAGATTTGGTGATCAGCGGCGATGGCTTAGTGAGGGGTAAGGTTCTGGGTTTGCTCGGGGTTGCAGGGGTCGTGGTCGGGAGCGCAAGGTGCTCGGGTATGGAGAGAGGAGGTGGCTGCGGAGGTTGTGATGAGGGCGAGGAGGTGGTGGTGACGGCGATGTGAGGCCGACGGTGAGGGAGCAGCGTAGGGTTTAGGTTGGGTTTCTCGTCGCGGTATTATAAAGAAAGAAGGGAAAGAGAGAGAAAAGAGGTGAGGATAATAAGTTAGGTTAATAAAACATAATTATTTATATATATAGAGAGAGAGAGAAAGAGAGAGAGATGGGGAGGATAGAGAGAGAGGGAGTGCGCGAGCAGAGAGAGATACAAAGAAGGAGAGAGAGATAGATTAGATGATATTAGTTTTATAAATATTATATATATTATATGAGAATAAGAACGCCAAATTTCTCTCTCTCTCTCCTTCTTTGTAAAACTACGTCCTTCATCGTGTTTTCTGACGATCAGAATCCATCATCTTCATCGTTATCATCTAAGATGTAAGTACGCCAAATTTTATGTGATTCTACAACTTTTTCAACGTTCATTTAGCAATGTAAAAAGTTATATTGTCGGTAAACCATTAATTTTGAATCCACTAATTCAACGGTGAAAAAATTGTAGAATCACATGAAATTTGGGGTACCCACATCTTAGATGATAACGATGAAGATGATGAATTCCGATCGTCGGAAAATATGATGGAGGGCGTATTTTTTCGACGCCATAGGAGGAAATTCCCTCCTATTGCATCTTTCCTCCATTATTCTCTCATATATATATATATATATATATATATATATATATATATATATATATATATATTAAGAAAATATTATTATATATATATATTGGAATTATACAGCTGATATCAAATTATTTCGATTATTGCCCGGATCCCTTCTAAAAATCTAGTTTTAAAATATAGAGAATATATGTAAAAATTAAAACCATAATGCGATACCCAATCAGTAAAAATGCATACCCCCAAGTACGGACCTACGTAAATACACGTAGTGATCCAAATAAGTCTATTTTAACAATTTGGACATGAAAATAATGTATGAATGCACACATTTTATATGGGGTGTGATAACATACCATGCTAGATATCAGAAAATATTATTTGGTTATTATATGTATTATTTAAAAGATATGCAGACAACAAATATATCATATACGTGTGCATCGAATCTAGATGTGCATGGATTCTCTATACTAGCAAATATATGACGTAATCATAAACTATGATGGGTTTCAAACATGCGGGTCGGATAGAATACTAACCACGGTTATCAAAAGCACTATCCGCACCCAAAAACAATAATAAACGAGAAGCTGTCGCAAAATTTGAAAACACCTCAAATTAAATATCGTATGCATGCACTAAGGTGTTGTAGTAGTTGCCTGTAATTTGTAAGTAGTTGCATGTAACTTCTGAACACTTATATGTAACTTTTAAGCGACTGCCTCTAACTTATAATAAATGACCTGTAATTTCCAAACTGTTGCTTGTAATTTCTAAGCAGTTCTCTATAACTTCTAATAAATTTCCTGTAATTTCTAATAACTTGCCTGCAACTTCTATGAAGGTTGCCTGTAATATCTAATCGGTTTCCTGTAACTTTGAACATCATCAAGAATATATCAACAATTTTTAACATCAACAAAAATATGTCATCAACAAAAATACATCAACATCGACTATATAAAACCGGTAACACCAACCAAAATATCATTCATAACACAGTATCGGCCAACATTGGCTATATAAAACTGATAATATCAACAAAAATATTATTCATAATACAACATCAGCCAACATTAGATATATAAAACTGATAGCATCAACAAAAAATATCATTCATAATACAATATCGGCCAACATCGGTGATATTAAATAAATACGTCAACAATTTTTAACATTCACTACACAATACCTTTCATCGGCCAGAATCGGCGAAGTAAAACCGGTAACATCTAACCAATTTGTTATCATTCATAAAACAAGTAATAATATCTGCTAATATCGGCAAAATACAAATAGATGATTACATGTACGAATATCAAACAGTTCAAATTTCGGCAAAAAAAAACAGAAATAATATCATGCTGTTTCTTTCTCGATCGCCAATAGAATTTTTGTCGTAAGTATCAGCCGTCACTGCGTAGAACCTTTTCCCTCCAGGGCTTCCGCTATCTTCCAACCCTCAACCAATGACTTCATGAATAAGTAGAGGAACACGCCGCAGTCAAAACTATTAAACAACACGGTTAACAAAGGTATATTGTTATAACCCTTAACAATCAGAAATGTTAAAACAATACTTCTAATAATTGACCCATATAAATAAAGGAAATATTGCTTACTTATTCTTTTGTATTAGGTAAGGGACACAAATAAAGTGAAATGTATTGAAGCCTTCATGATCGTCGAATTTCTTTGCCCCAAAATGGCATATGTATCGCAAATATAGCCTAAAACTTTGTCAAGTCTCTCATGAAGCTTAGATTCAAACCTAATTACCTTATTAATGGGAAAAATCTTAAATGATGATGATGGGTAGTAGAATCAATGAAAAGAAAAGCCAATGAAATCTTCTTCTTCTTCTTTTTTAAATGCACCGTGTGTTTCCTCACCACTCTAATTTTCTTAGCAAATTGGTCAATTTTTAAGTGAAAACATTGATTACCCATATCATAAACTCATTCTTTGGGTCTTCCGTACATCTAGTTCATTCAATCATATCGAACACACACCAAAAGTAAATTTTGAAGTCCAAACTAAATAATTATTGAACTAGAAATGCCAAATATTTCAACTATAACCAGAGTACATGATATATGAAAAGCAGAATCAATCAAAACCAACTATTTTCACTGTAGACTCGAGCCTAATAAATCCAGAATTGTAAATGTCAAATAAGTAGCTATGGACTCCACACAAACAGATCCAATTAAACCATCATCTCTCAAATTCATAGATCATTAACAACAAAAAAAAGACCAAACTAAAGCATAAATTATGATTATTAACAACGTTCTCTGATTTGCAAACCCATATTGAAATCGTTAAAAATTGCAGTGAATCAAAACTTAGCATATGCAAAATCTAATGAATAACCCAGATTTTAATGCCACAAAAAAAAAAAAACGGTTTCCTTGAAACAAATCCAATTATTTCCATGAAAAAGATGGCCAATTACAAGAAAAAAGCTAAATTTTGCTCAAACAACCAATTTCAACTACATTTTTTCCATATATTCAGACCGCCGAACAAATTAATAAGAGTTCAAATTATCCAGAAACCAAAAGTTTTCTATTTACACTGCAAAATCTCCACTTGTTCACTTCAACAGCTCTATACTTAACAAAAAGGAACAAAAAGCCCAATTTCCTTTGAAAATCTACCCTTTTGTTGCTTCAACGGGACAAAAAAACCCAATTTTAATTGCAAACCTCTCCTTTCCACAAATCAAGCAAAACCTACAACCGAAAATCATTTCAATTATTCTGATTTTTCCCTTAATTTCACCAAATTAAAAAAAAAAAAAACCAACAATAGAGTCATTTTGGACAGTGATCGTCTTGTGCATCTCGACGAGCTGCTTGCAAATGGAGAAGTACTCGAAGATCTGAGCAAACCAGCAATTGAGAGACGGCGATGGCAAAGCCTGTGACGACGACGACGGGGAGAGACGAGATCGAGCGAAAGAGAAAGAGAGAAAATTTTGAACAGTGTTAATAAATGGGGATATTTTCGTCCATTCACAAAATTAGAATAGCCAGGCCTGACTTGGTATTGGGCGTAGGGGGTTTTAGACAGAGATTTTTAAAACCAGCCCCCTTCTTCCTAATTAGTAAATATAAGGGACTTTTTCATTTTATCGGATTTGACCGGGTTTTTTTCCAACAATTTACCCTTAAATATTTGAACAAATATATTACAATCAGATATAATAACAACTCTATCTTATCAATGCACAAAGTTATGTATGTTTTTTAATCATTGAATATTTTTAATCGATATGCATGTTACATGAAACACACTATATACATTCAAAGTATTGGTATATAAAAAGACTTCCGTTCCTCATCACCCTCACGCGTTCTCCTCCCCCAATTCGAATCATTCACCCCCCATAAAAATCTCACCTTTGGCCCCCAAATTCTCCCCCAAATCCCAAACCCCAACCCTAATTTCAACCCCCATAATGGTTCAGCGCGAAAAAGACGAGGCCAACCTCCGATTCACCGAAACCCTAACGATTCCCCTCCGCATCGAGCCCAAGGTCAGGCCGCCGTCGGGTTCGGGCCCGAAGAAGCCCAGATCCGACCCGGTTCGCGCTGCTGAGCCCTTGGAGACGGAGGAGATTACCGCCGCGGCTGCGGCGACGAGATCTCCGGCGGCGAAGAGGTGCCTGAGGTGCAGAAAGCGAGTGGGGCTGATAGGGTTTCGGTGCAGATGCGGCGATTTGTTCTGCGGGGATCATCGCTACTCAGATCGCCATGAGTGCGGCTTCGATTATAAAAGATTGGGGAAGGAGAGGATCGAGAGGGAGAATCCAGTGATCAGAGCTGCCAAAATCGATATAATTTAGGGCTAAATTTTGGCTTGGCGTGGGGGTAAGTGGGGGGGGGGGGGGGGTGGATTTTTGAAGGAGGATTTGGGGAATGAATGAAATTGAAGGGGGCTGATTGAAAAGTTGGGATTTTTAACTTGAGCGCAGATTTTTGTTAAATTTAATTGTGTGGGGGGTTTATTTAGGTTCTAAAAAAAGGGGAAAAAGCTGCAATGCTTGTTGTAAATTCAGACCAGCAAAGATATTTTAGATCATCTTGTTTTCTTTCCCTCGAAACTTGGCAGATCACTGAAAACCCTTCCAATACTTTGATAATTACTATTTAGTAATTCGAACCCTTTTAGTTTTGCTGTTTACTCTAATGTTCAAAATAGCAATAGCGTGTAGCATATCGCCTCATTACTGAATAGCGAAAAGCACAATGAGCGCTGAACTAATTATTATCATCTTATTCACAATAAATAATATATTATAAACATATAGAACATATAAGGGTTTTTTTTGAAACAGGGTAGTTTGATTTTAAAATTATAAAAATATGGTAGTTTGTTTTATATTTATAATAATAGGATGATTTGTGGGTCCCCCATAATTTAATTTTTTTTTTTATAATAGAGGGCGGGCCCGTCCTCTCCTTTAGAAAGAAGAGGCCCGAGGGCGGGATCTCAGAACCCGCCCTCTTCAAAATTGAGGGGAGGGCGGGTTCTAGGAACCCGCCCTCCCCTATAAGGGGGATGGGGTCCACCAAATCGTTCTATTATCACAAATTAAAATCAAACTATCCTATTTTTATAATTTTAAATTCAAACCATCCTATTTCAAAAAAAAACAAACATATAATAAACTTATCGAAAACCAATCAAATAATTTTTATTTGAGAAACATACCGACTAAATATAATTTCAACTTGAGAGGTTATAGCTACAATGAGACCGTCTTCATGTGGTTTAGGATTAAATACTAAAATTTAAAGAACCTCAATAGAAAATCTTATGTGAATATAGCGTGCACATAGCGTAGCGTATACTGTTTGTTAAAAAACGTAAGTTATTTGGAAGAAAAAAGGCGTACGCTACTTTGCATTTAAACTATTTTTCGATGCTACGTAGCGAAGAGGCTAAACTACACTACATAGCGCAAAACAACGAGCCATGTAGCGGGCTATTTTAAACATCCGTCTACTCTCACTTCAAAATTTCCATTTGAAAATAACGTGGGCCTAATTATATGGCAAAAATATTATGAATAGAGTCCTCTTTTTCTAAATATCTTTCTATTTCCTCTATCACTATTTAGGTTTTACTGACAAAATATTTATAAAGTTCACGATTTTTGTGTTCTATAACATGTACATTATAAAAGAATAAAAAAATTAAAATGTCGTAGGATTGAAAATTTCGTGATTTTCATTTAGTGCTGTATAAAAATATTGAAAAATAAGAGATAACAAGAAATTTTGATATTTTAAAAAATTCGATATTTCATGTGCTATATTGCATGTAAATTATTAATTTTTTAAAGAAAGCAGCAAAGTTGAAAATTTCACGATCTTCGCGTGTCGGCTTGCATAATATTTGAAAAAACGGAAGAAAACAAAAAATTTTAAGATTTTTGAAATTTTGCGATATGCTCATGCTTACAGCATTTAAAATATAGGAAAACGGAAGAAACATAAAATATTAAGAGTTTTGAAAATTTTGCTATTTTCATGTGCATATAGAAAACATAAATTATTGAAAAACAAAATAAACAAAACTTTGCAATTTTGGTTTGTTATAGCAAGCAAAATGTTGAAAAATCGGGAAAAAAGAAAATTTTGTGACCTTAAAATATATTGAAATTTTCATGCTCTATTCTAGCAAGTAAAACAATAAGAAACCGAAGATAATCATTTTTGGGTTTTGAAAATTTCACGATTTTCATATGCCAGCACACAAAAAAATTAAAAAACCAAAGAAAAAAAAATTTTAAAAAAAGAAAATTCATCGATTTTGCTGTGCTAAGAAGCAAAATATTGAAAAACAGAAAATAATGGAAAATTTTGATATTTTAAAAAAAATTGTGATTTTTATATGCTATATACAGGAAGCAAAATATTGATAAACCGAAATAAAATGAAAATATTGGGATTTTTAAAAATTTCAAAATTTTTATGTGCTACATGCAGAATCTTGAGATTTTGAAGACAATAGATTTTTTTGAATTTTTAAATAAATCACGATTTTTATGTGCTTTATCATGCAAAATATTGAAAATTCAAAGTAAATAGAAAATTTTGGGATTTTTGAGAATGTCGCGATTTTTGTGTACTATAAAAAGTAAAATATTAAAAACTGAGGAGGCACAGAAAATTTTAAAATTTTCGTAATTTTCATATGCTATATGCAAAATATTGCAAAATTTAAGAAAACTGACATTTTATATTTCACGATTTTCATGTCAACAAACAAATATCTGAACAAAAAAGCTTGTGAGTTTTTGAAAATTTAGTAATTTCCGTGTGATATCGTGCAAAATATTGTAAATTTGAAGAAAATAAATAATCTTGGATTTTTTAATAAATTTTGCAATTATCATGTGTTATAGTATAAAATTTAAAGAAAACAAAAAAAATTTGATATTTTAAAATATCTCATGATTTTCTTGTACTATAACATACATGATATTGAAAAACCAATTTTTTTTAGATTTTTGAAAATTTTGCAATATCCATATGCTCTATATCACAGAAAATATAGAAAACCCGTAGAAAAAAATTCGTTTAATTTTTGAAAATCTCATGATTTTCTTCTGTTTAAACAAAATATTGAAAAACTAGAAGAAAACAAGAACAGCAAGGTTTTAAAAATTTCTCCATATTTATGTGCCATACACCGTGCAAAATAATTAAAATTTTGATAAAAGACGGAAAAGATTTTCGTATACTATAACAAATAAAATATCGGAAAAACCAAACAAAAATGAAAAAAAAACTCAATTTTTTAATTTTTTGTAAATTTCATATAGCGTGACAAAGAAAGTATTAAAAAGCTGAAGAATAATACAAAGGTATTTTCAAGTTAATTCTTCGTATATTTTATATATGAAGTTTATAAATATGAGATATTATAATTTATAAAATCATATAACAATAAAAAAATTAAATTTAAATTAATTTTCTTGCCTTTGGATTTTCGTACAAGCGTATTTCCCGACGGCCCTTGCTGGTACTTAAGGAAGATGGATTATGGATGCATTTTTTGAAAAAAGAAAAAGAAAAAGAAAATGTAAAGAAGGGAAATGAGTTAGATCTGTGGGGATTAGAATGTCGCACTAATTAGGGCTAAAAAGAAAGAGAATAAAAAAAAGTGGGCAATTTGCTGCTGTGAGACGTTGTAAAAGTAGACCTTGCAAGATTTTTTCCGACAATTGGCACCCATTATTATTATCTTTATCATCTAAGGTTTGGATACACCAAATTTCACATGATTATACCATTTTTCCACCGTTGAATTTGCAATGTAAAAAGTTTTGTTGTCGGTAAACCGTTAATTTTGTACCCACTAAATCAACGGTGAAAAAGTGATAGAATCATATAAAATTAAAATTTGGTGTATCCACATCTTAGATGATAAAGATGATGATGATGAATGCCGAACGTCGGGAAAAATCATGTAGGGTGTATTTTTTCGATACCATAGAAGGAAATTCCATAGGATATATGGCACCTAGTCAACCTCAAAAATAAAATATATATAGTAATGTTTTGGTTTAAGTTGAGAAGCAGACTAAATGTAAATTTACCCCTATTCTTTCTTGGATGTAATAGTGGTATATGAAATGGGCCAATACATGATAAAAAACAAAGGCCCATCGATGAGAGTGAAAAACAATGAGCCATTTTAGTCAGATGAAGCCTTGTTTTATTTATTTATTATTTTGCAACATCTCGTTTTGCAACACCTCGTAGGCTTTGAGGTAGAAGGTTGGGCCCTCTCTTGGCCCATAATAATTTTTTCCTCATAATTGATTGCAAATACCTCCTGCCACAGGGTTTCCAACCAAGACCTCCTCCAAATGGAAAGTGTTATTACCGTTCGAGCAAAGGCTCTTTGGCATGAACCCTTGTTTTATTGGTGATCAATAACAACAATGTGTTGATTTTATTTTGATGCCTCTTGGTGATTTAATTTGTGTATGACTACATATTAATTTGCATCTCTTATAACAAATTATTAACAAATTATTTTAAGCATGTTTAGCTTTTGAAATTAGAAAATGGGAATGAGCATTTTGTGTCATAAAACGTTTTTTTCTGTCACTTGGAATTTTCATTTCATTGTTTGTTTACACGGAAATTGGTATAGAGTTATATATGATGAGCTTACAGAAACCAGCACACCATAAGAGTTTTAAAAAATAAAAGGTAAAAAGTAAAAAGTGATAAAAAGCAGGTAATTATAACCCATGTTTCGATAAATGAAATGGCAATTCTACCGCACATGATTTCTCTTGAAACGTTCGGAATTTAAATTGCCAAAATGCCGAACATGATTGCCAAAAAGCTGATGTCAATTTTCAAAAGTTGCGATTCTTATTCTTTGCAAACAAACAATGAAATGACAATTCAACTGCTTTTCGTTTTTGTGAATAGTATTTTGTCCCCTCAATTCTCATTTCTTTTGGTGATTCTGAGCAAACAAACAGTCCCAATGGTGGATTTAAAGCAAGAAGTTATAGATTTTTCTTAACCTAGAAAAAATAAAATAACGGACATGTTATATATTATCGTTTTGTCATTTATGATTTCGTAAAGTGGAGAAATTTACACATCTTCTAAACAAGATTTAAAATTTTGAAAATATCTAATATGAGTGACTTGAGTGCAAGTTTCACCACAATCTTATTTTTGCAGGTTCGCATAGCAAACAAAAAGAGTAGGGTTAATTGCTAAATAGTTAACTTTAACTACTTTATACTTCTATGCCTTATTATTAATTTTTTCTTTGCATTTATATACCCTAAATTATAAACCGTTGGTACTTTCCTCTCTTAAGTTGATTATCAAATTCATCACCAACTTAAACAAAATCCGTACGGTTTGCATTTTAGGGTATCTAAACGCAGCGATAAAATTAATAAGGTATATGAGTGTAAAGTAGGTGAAACATTATGGTATTATTTAGCATTTAACCCAAAAGAAAAGCAAAGTGGAAAAAGAGGGAAAAGGGATCAAACTGAAAATGTGGAGTGCAAACCATGTGCAATAACATTTGGTTGGTCGAAGGTGGAAAATGAATGAGATGTTTGCTTGGAGACAAAAACAAGGAAACCTTCTTTGGTTGCTAGCTTTAAAATTGAAGGCAAAAAATGAACCAAAAAGAGAGGCCTAGTGTGACATTGTCCCAACTTCATTCACACATGCCATGCTAGTTTATGGCCATATGAGGTGACATTTTAATGGTATCTCGTGTATCTAATACATAATTGTTAGCTTATTGTTCTATCTTTGGATATTCATATTTGTAACATTCATTTCTCACAAACGTTCAAAACTCTCTAACCTACCATGGATGTAAATTCTATATAAATTCCACATATTTCTAAATTTAGACTATGTAGGCAAGAATATATGAATTTAAGTTCTTCGATTATGGGTTTCATTTATAATTAGCATCTTACAATGGAAAACCTAAGATGTCTAGACGGGAAAGCTAGTTAAGATCTCGGATTTTAATGATGGAGTCTATACGGAAGTATAAGAGAAGCAGTCCTGGCTCGTCTGTCTATCGTTGCAAAGGACAAAATGTTGGTGGGGTAGCTTAACACAGAACTATTAGATTTTTTAACGATGGACTTTCTAAACAGTTACTTAATTGATCTTATGTCGGTTGTAAGTTTAAGAAAAAAACGTGATGCGAATTTTATTTTCTACACTCAATGAATTGCTAGTGGCTTCCACATTCTCACCCATTAGTGTATTGAGATGTAATTAATTATATGCATCTCCTTACCTTTTCTTGTCCTAAATATATATTTTACTTAGTCATGTTTTGAATGATTGAGTTATTATTTTATAAGGCCTAATGTCCCTCTTTATATGTTCAAGAAACAATAATGAATTCATAAGCTAAAGTGTATTACTTTCATTAGTAGAATGAACATAATGACCGACAACAAAGGCATCCAAATAGACAATTGCCTTCCCTTTGCTTAAAAGTACATCATGACTAAGCCTTTTGATTTTATTAGTGCCAATAACTTATTTGAAAATAAGAGTGCCGCACACCTCGATTCAATAAAAACAAAAGGGTTAAATGCCGAATTTACCTAACTCAATTAATTCGGACACAACACAGATATAAAATGTTATTACACTCTGATGCACTTCCATCTATAACCAATTTTTCACGGACTGATAATCATGATTTTTTGGAATATTTTATGATTAGTCGAAAATATTGCATCTTTTAGCCGGCAATTTCCTCATCATTTGCATTCATATAGAAGTGTTCGGCATTCATATTTCACATATTAGCAAAACTGTCGCAAAATATCAGATTGCATGTGTTAGACTCTAAAACCGGCATTTATAAGGAAATTGACTGCATTCCATAGCATGGCATCATTTCTATATATTGCAACCCGTGTTTCGAAGTCCTTGCAGGAAAATCAGAAGCTTGCTCGAATTTACACTGCTAAAAGATACGCCAACTCATGGATTTGGAATCTGGTATTGTTCTAAGAAGCATTCAGAGATTTAACATATCAGAAAATACATCAAAATACATAAGAAGACAACACATGAAGTTTGAAGCCATGAAACCACAACTTGGCCGCGGAACCGCGGCGCAAGCCGGCTTAGGCCGCGGTTCCGCGGCTACCTTGCCACATCAGCCCTCCAATTTCAGTGCACAATGCTTCCCACATCTTCCACACTTCAGAAAACCTATGCAAATTCCAGAAGATTCCAGACACTTCTGCCATATCAGTAATCTTTGGGATCAACACTAAACTAGCCTTGTATTCTAGAAACTTCTCCCTAAACCCTAGCTTAAACCCTAAGCTAAGCCTAACTAACTACTTCTAGAAGTCTTTCAACAAACTTTTGGAGGGAACTTCACAAAGGCTTAGGGTTTGGGTGATCTATAAATAAGACCCTAGGCTCACTTGTAAAAGAGACTTGATCTTTGACTAGTTCATTTTAGTAGCCAAACTGGAGCCATTCTATCTCTTTCTTCATCTTCTTCCACAAGTCTAGTGAGAGAACTTGTGTGAAACCCTAACCCTAATTCCAATTAAAAGCCAAGATCCCGAGTACCCCATCAAGCAAGAAGCCTTGTAACCTTTTAGGAGCCGAGCCGTTCTTCAACAGAGCAAGTGGTCCAAGCCGACCCGCGACTCATGGAGCCGAGCAAAGCCAATTCGACAATTTAGTTCTTCCTCTTGTAGTTCTTGAGCGACTGTAATCAAATTGTTGATATAAATAAAAGGTGATATTCTTTTATCTTGTTTTCTTTAAATTCTTGCATCATGATTCAATCTAAATTTCTAGTTGTAATTCTTGTTGTGATATTTGAGTAATACTCCGCTCGTCGAGGAGTCGAGACGATCAATAGAATGATGATGTAATATATCTTAAATCGATTCTTGAATCCTACGAGTTTTGTAAACCCTAGCAAGTTCAAGAATCGACGACCCAATTCGTTGCGATGCTTTCTTGATTGATATCGCTCGAGATTGGGGAGTTACGATCGTTTCTTGAAATTGCTAGAGGCTAGAATGTGAATGATATCAACGAAAGAACAAGGGTTAAATGATGAAACCCTAGTTTCATCAAAAAAGCCCTAACTCTCGTCGATCATCATCGATCTAGTATGAATCCTTCGAAGGACAAGAACACGAAATCTTGAGATTACATCACGTCTATAGATCCGATCGATTCCTACGAGCCTCATTTAGATTCTTGACATTTGGTTGGAAATATCATCGAAACCCGATTCTCGATTGTTTATCAGTTTCTTGATTCTTGATTAAACTAGTGACACCTGAATCAATCGATAAATTCTTGAATCATGTTTTCTTTTCTTTCCGATTAACTTTTCAATTCAAACAAAGCAAATATAAAAACGAATCGCACAATCCCTGTGGACGATCCGCACTCGCTTACGATCTACAACTGATACCGTAATTGATTGCGGTCAAATATAATTCTTTGATTGTGAATTTTATTCAATATTACCGACACATTGAAACTTATTCGCTTTATTCGATTTACACAAACAAGAAAATATTACAATCAAATGAAACCGTTATCAGGGATCATTTGAGTTGATTTACTTACACAGTCTCGAATTTTACGATCAACCAAATGGCGCCGTTGCCGGGGATTACGCGCTAATTCGTTTCATATTATAGTTTGAATTGAAAGATTTATTCCATTGTTATTTTGAGATCAAAATTCGTGCAAACCCTAAACGATTTGTTGTGGTTCATTGCAAGAAAATCTGGAGCTGTTTGGAAATTGAAGAAAATTTTTGGAAAATTCCAGAGGACTAGGGAAGTGATCAGGAGTATTCTGCAAATTTTCTTTTCAAGAGATCACATTTTTCGACCGCGGAAGGGCGGCAATAAGACCCATATACGGCGGAACCGCGGTCTCCTTGAGGGATCACTGTACCATTTTTTCTGTAAGCTTCTTACCTTCTCCTCTCTCCTCTTTTTAGCTCCAACTAATAATTTTCTGCAGGATTCTTTGCAAATAATCGCAGCTCGCAAATTGCAAAATTAAATTTGTGCGTGATTTTGTTTCTTGGTTGTTTGCATTATAAATACGGATATTAAGGGGCACAGCCAAATCCAAATTAGGTGGGGATTTCATTACCCTTCCTAGGCCCCGAAAATCACAAAACTTGCATCCGCATTGACCCACATTAACTAAAAGAAATCTAGAGATGACTCTAAGGACCGTCGCGCTCACTTAGGACAAGAGAAGGCCGTGGGTAATTCATTGCTTATCCGCGTTTTCTTGTGGTGCCTAGGAAAGTGTGTCGAAGGCTAGTGGTTATTAATTAGGCCCACTACTTACGTAGTGGAGTACCTTCCCACTTACCTGGCACTTACCTGGCCACAGGGAAACAAAGAGGCAGTGGAGGATTCTATCCTGCGACTTGTCTTTTGGCAGTTAGGAGCGGTCTAGAGCCGGACCTAGGTGACCACTAGATTCTAGGGTTTGTGTGCTGCATTTGTTGTGTCGCATCATTTTTTTTAAAAAAAAATCCGTCCCTTTTTCAAAGCAAACACCGCATTCATTCATTTACCCCTAATTATAAGCCAACGCTGCCACTTGTACTAACCCTTTTTAGTACAAGATAGGCTGGACACGGGATTCTAGTGCCCGTTTAGTCCGCGTACCTTTTATCGACTCCGAAGTCGATATTTCTCCATTTACCTTTTCTTTACCCACTACCACACCCACACCGATGGATCCGACTCCATCAAACTTCTTTAACCCTAATCTGCCGCCGTCCGTTGGTGCGCAGAATCCACCCCGCATCTCTCTCCAGGAGAGATGCTATCCACTTCGAGGTCCTCTTTCGACCTGCTTATCCACACCACCAGCCAATGGGGATAACTTTGAGATTAAACCCCAGTACATCAACCTTTTACCCAAATTCCACGGACTCGAGACTGACGACGTTTACGTTTTCATTACCAAATTTGAAAACGTATGCGCAATGATGGGTACGTCACAACTTTCAGTGGATGCGATGCGTCTACGATTTCTTCCATTTACATTGCGCGATATAGCCGAGAAGTGGCTATATAACACTACCGCACACTCTATTACGAATTGGGAAGAATTCGTCGCTGCATTCCTTAAGAAATTTTACCCAATACAAAAGACAGCTCGAATTCGTAGCGAACTGAATCAATTTGCCCAGCTCCCTACTGAACCATTCTCTAAATGCTTTGAACGTTTCAAGGATCTTTTGGTTCAGTGTCCTCATCACGGCATCCCGAGATGGGAGCTTTGCCGAATCATTTATGAGGGCATTAACTCAAACACTAAACAGAGCCTTGAAAACATGTGTCAAGGTACTTTTATGACCAAGGATGATGGGGAAGCTTGGAAGTATTTAGAAGAGTTCGCTGAGAAATCACTACAGTGGGAGAGTGGAACCCAACCATTGAATAGGGGTGGCGTACACCAAATAGATGTGTCCATAGGTGTTCGAGCTGAGATGGCAGCAACGCAAAAGAAGCTCGACGCTATGGAACACAAATTTGCAGCAGCCTCCCTAAACCCAGTGTCGCTCCCCAAAACTGTTTGTGGGTGCTGTTCTGATCCGTCTCATTTAACGGAAGAATGTCCATTAAACTTTGCGTTTCAAGGTCACGAGCATTCTAATGCAGCATTTCAAAGATCTCGAAATGATCCATATTCTTCCACGTACAATCAGGGTTGGAGGAATCGCCAAAATTTCGCTTGGAACCAAAACCAATCTCAAAACACGGTTCCAAACACGAATCAATTTCAAAGGGCTCTTCCTCCACCACAACAGCAACCCCTTCAACTCACTCAGCACTCGTATCAGTCATAAAATTTTCAAAATCAGGTCAACAATCCTGCACGGTCTAATCCTATGACCTGTTCTGACGAATTCTCTCAATTCACTCAAACCATGAAATCACTTTTATCAAATTTCATAGAGGTTTCGACTGAGGTTAGATCTTCCGTCAGTGAGATAAAGAAAAACTCAGCGTCCCAAGCTGAGAGTATCAGATCGATGGAAGCTGAAATCGCACGCCTTAAAGCCGAAATGAGTGCGAGAGAAAAAGGGAAACTTCCCTCTCAACCCCTACAGAATCCTGGGCATTACAATGTAAATGCCATCACAACGTTGAGATCGGGAAGAATGCTGAACAATCATGTCGGGGAAGGGATTGATGATATTGAAAATCATATCAACACCCCGGCTGAGACTTTTCCATACACACACACTTCTCCTTCTGATCCTTCTTCTTCTACCACACCAACTTCTCGAGAGCCTATTCTCCATTTCCCACTAGGCTCAACACCTGAACCCAACCCTTATAGTTCTCCACAGACGGTCCCCACACCTCTTTTGGGACCTCGTCTACCCCCTCTTCCTTCTCCTATGATGGACCCGGCGCTTATTGCGAAAGCTCCTTACCCGAACCGGTTAAGAGGTAATAGAACGAGTCCTCATATGGAGAAAATTTTGGAAATGTTCAAACAGGTTAACATCAATATCCCTCTCCTAAATGCAATTCAACAAGTCCCCGCTTATGTGAAAATTCTTAAGGACTTGTGCACTAGGAAGAGGAAGACCCAAGTGCCTAAGAAGGTCTTTATGGCTAACTGCTTTTATCCCCCAGCTACCAAAGAAACGAAAGGACCCAGGATGTCCTACAATATCGATTTCTATTGGGGGTAAAAACATAAATCGTGCTCTTTTAGACCTTAGCGCAAGTGTTAACCTACTCCCTTATTCTGTCTATGAGCAATTAGGGATTGGAGAGCTGAAACCTGCTCACTGCACTCTCCAGATGGCAGACCGATCTATCACCAAACCAAGGGGTGAATTAGAGGATGTGTTGATAAAGGTTGGGGAATTTGTTTTCCCTGTAGACTTCATTGTGCTCGACACACATCCTGTAGCAAACCCCCGGGGCCAAATTCCGGTGATTCTGGGTCGTCCTTTCCTTGCCACTTCCAACGCTGTTATAAATTGTAGAAATGGTTCAATGAACTTATCATTTGGAAATATGACCATTGAACTAAATATCTACAAAGTTGGAAGTCAGCCATCAGAACCCTCTGCTCATATTTTAGATGTGTGCTCTGTCCATGAGATCGCTCCCGATAGTTGTGGAGCTGAGGAACTGTGCTTTACTGATCTCGATGACATTACCACATCTCTGTTTGATTTCACACAAGATCTTAGTGAGGACACTTTACCTACACTTGAGTCCTGCACTTCTGACTTTTCTCCACCCGAGTCTGTATCTTTCACAGGCTCTGAGCTTCTTTGTAAATCCAAAAATCACTCAATGATCCCTCCTTCTATCATTTCTCCGCCCGAATTAGATCTCAAAATTTTACCATCTCATCTGAAATATGCTTATTTAGGTGAGAAGGAGTCCTTACCGGTTATAATTTCCGTTTCTCTAGCATTAGAGCAAGAGAATGCACTTTTATCGGTATTGAGATCTAACAAAGAGGCGTTTGGTTGGAGTATGGCGGACATCAAAGGGATTAGTCCCCTGATAGTTGAACATCATATACATGTGATGGATGATGCCAGACCAACCCGAGAACCACAGAGACGGTTGAATCCCGTCATGAAGGAAGCGGTAATGAAAGAGATCGTCAAATGCTTAGATAATGGTATTATATACCCCATCTTCGATAGCCAATGGGTGAGTCCTATACATGTCGTTCCTAAGAAATCCGGCATCACTGTTATAACCACTGAGGCGAATGAGTTGATTCAGACACGCGCCCAAACTGGGTGGCGTGTATGTATCGATTATAGAAAACTCAATGCTGCCACGAGGAAAGACCACTTTCCTATACCATTCATTGATCAAATGCTGGAACGCTTAGCGGGACGAGAGTATTATTGTTTTATGGACGGATACTCAGGCTATAATCAGGTCCCCATCGCCAAAAAGGATCAAGATAAAACCACTTTTACTTTTCCTTTTGGTACCTTTGCTTACAGTCGCACGCCCTTTGGGTTATGCAATGCTCCCGCTACCTTTCAGCGGTGTATGATGGGGATATTCTCTGATATGGTAGAGAATTTTCTGGAGATCTTTATGGACGATTTCTCGATTTTTGGAGACTCTTTTTCTGATTGCCTTGCGAATCTTGACGCTGTTCTTACTCGTTGCAAAGAGAAGAACTTGACTTTGAACTGGGAAAAATGCCATTTTATGGTCCAAGAAGGAATTGTTCTTAGACATGTTATTTCACAGAAAGGCATTGAGGTTGACAGAGCTAAGATAGATGTCATTCAAAACCTCCCTCATCCCAAAAGCGTCAAAGATATTCGCTCTTTCCTTGGCCATGCGGGCTTTTATAGGAGATTCATTAAGGACTTTAGCAAAATTGCTAGACCTTTAACTTTTCTCCTGGCCAAGGATTCGACCTTCCATTTTGACTCGGACTGCGAGACAGCTTTCGACTCACTTAAACACTCACTCACTTCAGCCCCCGTTTTATCATCACCAAACTGGGACTACCCCTTTGAGCTGATGTGTGACGCATCTGATTTTGCAGTAGGTGCAGTCTTAGGACAGCACATCGAAAAGATGCCACACGTGATATACTATGCAAGTAAGACCCTGAATGATGCGCAAATCAATTATACAACCACAGAAAAAGAACTTTTAGCGGTTGTATTTGCATTAGAAAAATTCAGGCCTTACTTAATTGGCTCACCTATGGTTGTGTATACTGACCATTCCGCTTTAAAACATCTTCTGGCGAAGAAAGATGCAAAAGGTCGACTAATACGTTGGATCCTTCTGTTACAAGAATTCGATCTTGTTATCAAAGATAAGAAAGGATGTGAAAACGTAGTAGCTGACCATCTTTCACGCATCTCTTATTCCCCTGTGACCCTGCCGATCAATGACTCGTTTCCTGACGAACAACTCTTGAGCGTATCCAATGAACCATGGTTCAGGGATATTGTGAACTATCATGCCACGGGACTGATACCCAGCGATTGGTCAAAACAGGACAAATACCGTTTTCTATCCCAAGTAAAACACTTTTACTGGGACGAGCCCTATTTGTTTAAATATTGTCCTGATCAGATCATTCGCCGGTGTGTCCCGAATGAAGAGTTCAAGAGTGTTCTTTCTTTTTGTCATGATCAGGCCTGTGGGGGTCACTTTGGTCCTAAAAAGACAGCGGAGAAGGTTTTGCAATGTGGATTTTATTGGCCGACCTTATTCAAGGACGCATTTGACCATTGCAAAACCTATACACAATGTCAGTACACGGGTAGAATCTCCCAGAGGAATGAAATGCCTCAGCAACCCATCTTGATTGTTGAAATATTCGATGTTTGGGGCATAGATTTTATGGGTCCTTTTCCCAACTCCTTTGGGAATTTGTACATACTGCTGGGGGTTGATTATGTCTCAAAGTGGGTAGAAGCCATTCCATGTCGCACTAATGACAAGAAAGTTGTCATTAAGTTCTTAAAAGAGAATATCTTCTCGCGATTTGGACACCCACGCGCTATTATTAGCGATAATGGAACACATTTCTGCAACAGGTCTTTCGAGACTCTGATGCGGAAATACTCAATCAACCACCGACTTTCTACACCCTATCATCCCCAAACAAGCGGGCAGGCTGAAATCTCAAACAGACAAATCAAACTTATCCTGGAGAAAACTGTTGCTAAAAATAGAAAAGACTGGTCGACCAAACTGACGGATGCTCTTTGGGCATTCCGAACTGCATATAAGACCGACCTAGGAATGTCTCCATATAGGATAGTGTTTGGAAAAGCATGTCACTTACCTGTCGAGATAGAGCATAAAGCATTGTGGGCTATTAAGGAAATAAATTTTGATCTAAACCTTGCTTGCAACTTTCGGAAGCTGCAAATAAATGAGCTAAGCGAACTCCGCGATGAAGCTTATGATAACGCTGTAATCATAAAGAATAGGACTAAGGTTTTTCACGATAAAAACATTTTGAGGAAAACATTTTCACCTGGTCAACAAGTCCTTCTTTATGATTCACGATTACACCTTCACGCGGGTAAGCTCCGATCTCGATGGAAGGGACCTTTTGTTGTGCGGTCTGTATACCCGCACGGGGCAGTAGAAGTAGAAAATGTTAAAAACGGCACCTTTTTCAAAGTAAATGGACATAGACTAAAGCCGTATTTTTTCACTGACCCCACGGAGGAGCTCCTGTTCTTACAGGAGCCAGTTTATTTGGATTAAAATTCCTCCGTCTCACCTTCATATCCAGTATATCATTGCATCATCTTTTGAATGGAGGTGAGTGAAAATAGTAAGTTTGGGGGAAATTCTTCACTTATATATTTTGCCCCCACTAATAATTCCTCCCAGACTTACATGTTTTTCAGATATAGCTGTTGGCAACAGTGAGGACACTGTTGAAAACAAGTTTGGGGGAGGTTTGTGCTTATTTTTTGCATCATTTGCATATCATTTGCATAAACACAAAACATTTCTTTTAAAAATCTATAAAAATTTAAAAATTTTCAAAACCCATAAAAATTTAAAAATTTTCAAGTATAAAAATAATTTTAATATTTACACTTTCTTTGTATATAAATAAGATAATGAAAGTTTAGATAGTGAAAAATTACATCCATGAGATTAGAAAAATTTAAGAAAACTAATAAAATTAGAAGTTTTCTTATACGAACTAGTAATAAGTAGTTATGAGCCGTTGTCCCAAGGGTTAGTAAGATGAAGGACGTCACTAATCTGAGGATAAAAATAAGTCTGAAAAATAATTTCTATTCTTGAAGCCAAACATTTTGAACGTTGATACCCTGCTATTCGCACTTACACACGTCTTAAAGCCTGGGATAGTAGAGGATACCTTGAAATGCTCTTGTCTTAAAGCCAATGTATGAAGAAAATAAAAAAAAATGATGAAAAAAATATAAAGTGGTGAGAAAAATGAACACTGGTTTTGTTATCACCAAGGGCAATAAAAAAATGTATAGCAAGGGTGCCTCTTCACCTAGTGCCCTAAGGCCAACTGGTCTGGGAGTCACTGCTATGCCTGAGGTGGTGCAAGACGAGGAAAATACACCAAGTAAGCAAGCACATAAGTAATCGGTCGGTTAGTACCTCAAGAAGTATTAACGATCGCATGAAAGTGTGTGAGCAATCCCATCTAAATATTCATTAATTAAAAAGTACTGAGGCTGATGGGCAAGAGTATGATAGCTTGAATTGAATTCTCCGGGTGTAGGGATGTCCTTTACACACACGCAGGGTTATATGATCGATGTTTGGAAGAAAGATAGGAATGAAGAATAAGACGATGTTTTATTGAGGGAGGACGTGATTTCTAACATCTTTTCATGACCATTAAGATAGGGCTCATGACAACCGAAAAGCTAGCTTAGTTGGAAACCCTAATTTTCAAGGCTTTTCTTTTACGATTCTTTTCTTTAAATGTAATATTCATGATCTTTCTTTTATTATTGGATTTTATGGGTGCAATCCGCTGAAAACCCTCAGGAGACAACACTCCTCCTACTAGGGACACCTAGAGGTTTAAAGGTTTGTTGCACGTGCTCAGTGCAATCGTGTTGCCTACGAAAGTGTGCTAGTTAGTTTTTCTCTTTCTTTATTTTCTCCTTATATTTTTAATAAAAAGTTCGCTCGAGACGATCGAAATTAAGTTTGGGGGAATTTGATTAGTCGAAAATATTGCATCTTTTAGCCGGCAATTTCCTCATCATTTGCATTCATATAGAAGTGTTCGGCATTCATATTTCACATATTAGCAAAACTGTCGCAAAATATCAGATTGCATGTGTTAGACTCTAAAACCGACATTTATAAGGAAATTGACTACATTCCACAGCATGGCATCATTTCTATATATTGCAACCCGTGTTTCGAAGTCCTTGCAGGAAAATCAGAAGCTTGCTCGAATTTACACTGCTAAAAGATACGCCAACTCATGGATTTGGAATCTGGTATTGTTCTAAGAAGCATTCAGAGATTTAACATATCAGAAAATACATCAAAATACATAAGAAGACAACGCATGAAGTTTGAAGCCATGAAGCCACAACTTGGCCGCGGAACCGCGGCGCAAGCCGGCTTAGGCCGCGGTTCCGCGGCTACCTTGCCACATCAGCCCTCCAATTTCAGTGCACAATGCTTCCCACATCTTCCACACTTCAGAAAACCTATGCAAATTCCAGAAGACTCCAGAGACTTCTGCCAGATCAGCAAGCTTTGGGATCAACACTAAACTAGCCTTGTATTCTAGAAACTTCTCCCTAAACCCTAGCTTAAATCCTAAGCTAAGCCTAACTAACTACTTCTAGAAGTCTTTCAACAAACTTTTGGAGGGAACTTCACAAAGGCTTAGGGTTTGGGTGATCTATAAATAAGACCCTAGGCTCACTTGTAAAAGGGACTTGATCTTTGACTAGTTCATTTTAGTAGCCAAACTAGAGCCATTCTATCTCTTTCTTCATCTTCTTCCACAAGTCTAGTGAGAGGACTTGTGTGAAACCCTAACCCTAATTCCAATCAAAAGCCAAGATCCCGAGTACCCCATCAAGCAAGAAGCCTTGCAACCTTTTAGGAGCCGAGCCGTTCTTCAACAGAGCAAGTGGTCCAAGCCGACCCGCGACTCACGGAGCCGAGCAAAGCCAATTCGACAATTTAGTTCTTCCTCTTGTAGTTCTTGAGCGACTGTAATCAAATTGTTGATATAAATAAAAGGTGATATTCTTTTATCTTGTTTTCTTTAAATTCTTGCATCATGATTCAATCTAAATTTCTAGTTGTAATTCTTGTTGTGATATTTGAGTAATACTCCGCTCGTCGAGGAGTCGAGACGATCAATAGAATGATGATGTAATATATCTTAAATCGATTCTTGAATCCTACGAGTTTTGTAAACCCTAGCAAGCTCAAGAATCGACGACCCAATTCGTTGCGATACTTTCTTGATTGATATCGCTCGAGATTGGGGAGTTACGATCGTTTCTTGAAATTGTTAGAGGCTAGAATGTGAATGATATCAACGAAAGAACAAGGGTTAAATGATGAAACCCTAGTTTCATCAAGAAAGCCCTAACTCTCGTCGATCATCATCGATCTAGTATCAATCCTTCGAAGGACAAGAACACGAAATCTTGAGATTACATCACGTCTATAGATCCGATCGATTCCTACGAGCCTCATTTAGATTCTTGACATTTGGTTGGAAATATCATCGAAACCCGATTCTCGATTGTTTATCAGTTTCTTGATTCTTGATTAAACTAGTGACACCTGAATCAATCGATAAATTCTTGAATCATGTTTTCTTTTCTTTCCGATTAACTTTTCAATTCAAACAAAGCAAATATAAAAACGAATCGCACAATCCCTGTGGACGATCCGCACTCGCTTACGATCTACAACTGACACCGTAATTGATTGTGGTCAAATATAATTCTTTGATTGTGAATTTTATTCAATATTACCGACACATTGAAACTTATTCGCTTTATTCGATTTACACAAACAAGAAAATATTACAATCAAATGAAACCGTTATCAGGGATCATTTGAGTTGATTTACTTACACAGTCTCGAATTTTACGATCAATCATTTTACATCCGACCTGGACGATGACATTGTCTTATTTTATATACAGTGGTGGTTGTTTGGGTAGACCAAATGATGGCCGACCAAAACACATCTCTTTCAAAACTTGAAACACAAAATTAAGCATCTTTTTGACATATACAAGGATGCTCACAGATGTGATGGCTAGTGCAAAATTACTCACTCCCAAAAAAGGTACATGAAAGAAGATACCAAATTTCTTAGCCCTGTTGCATGTACCTTAAAGTAGTGGAAAAGAAGTTCTTAGGGTTTATTTTTTGGCTCAAAAGAATCCCTTTGAGAGCAAGTGTACAACTAGGTGATGTTAGAGGGGAATCTAAAATTTCATTTATGGAAAATTAAAATGGTCCATAACTTCATGCCATACAAGTATACAACCAATATCAGAGAAGAATACCAATTCTGTTTACGAGAAAAAGATAGGTTACATATAAGCCACAACCATATAACTCATTAGAAAATATTTTTTTTTATTATAAACCCTTTCCAAGGAACAATTTTTGCTAGCCCAACTTTTAAATGCTAATTAATGTCCCTCAACTTAGCAACATATTACATACATTATTTTCTCACCAAAAGCTTGACTTTCTAAATTAGGCCCAATGGTAAAAAAGGCTAGGTAAATTTATATTTGAAGTTTAAGAGTAATAGGAAATGTCAATTTGTTTTTTCTTAACCAATTCAAATTAAGGGGTTATTTCATCCAAAAATATAAATTGAGGGGTGGGATACTTTATGGAAAATAAACTTAACCTTTTCATTTATCTTCTTCCATACATATACATGTTGTATGCTTACAACTTACCCTTGTTTGTTTACGATATTTAGAGCGCGGCTATCAATAGCTTTACTATTGCATTACACGATGCGGGTGAAACTGCTTGCCATTGTGTTGATACAGAGACATCTTAGGTTATGTTGAGAACGATCTCCTCAATCTATACCAGAGGGCCCTTTCTAACGTTTGATCCTATCTTCAAATTACTGTATCTATGATAGAAGGTTGTGTTATATTGGGACGGATCAACTAACAGATCAAGTTGAATACTCAGATTCCAATATCTATCTTTTTCTATTGTTTGCTATCTTGGAATTATACAATTAAAAATATACAGATTGTTAACAGACTCCATGTTAGATTATTCCTTAAAAGCAAATTAAAATCAACCAGAGAAAAAATCAGTATAAATTAAGATTAATATTCTTGAGAATACTATACTTAGTCATGCACATGGGCTACCTACAAAGAACAAACAAGATACTGTTTTTAAACTTGATTGAGCTTCATAAGTAATCACACTTGTTACATATATGCACTCAAAACTTTGGTGTTTTCTATATCCATAAGCTCCATAATTACACACTTAAACATGGAATTTTGTTGCTTTCTATTTTAAATATATCAGTGGCTCAGGGAATTTAGTCCTTGGTTCAATGATTAGTGGTTGCTACGTGCACAAAGGGATTGTTTATTTTTGCTGTTTTCTTGGTGATTACTTAAAATTGATTCAAACCATAATAAAACTATATCCCACACTTTTGGTCTATTGTTTATCTCATTCAAAATATACAGATTTTTTGTACCAATTGCCAAAAGGATGCGCGCTATATCAAACAAAATAATGAAAGCGAATAATGGAGGAAAGAGACCCTATAAGGCTTTTTCGTCAGACGGTGTCAAAAAACTTAACCTTCCACCGTTTTATTCGACGATTGGCACCCACCATCTTCATCTTTATCATCTAAGATATAGATACACCGAATTTCATGTGATTTTACCACTTATTCACCGTTGAATTAGCAATGTAAAAATTTCTATAGTCGGTAAACCATTAATTTTGTACTCACAAATTCAACGGTGAAAAAGTGGTAATATCACATGAAATTCGGTATATCCATATCTTAGATAATAAATAAGAAGATGATGGATACCGATTGTCGAATAAAATGGTGAAGGGTTAAGTTTTTTGACGCCACCTGGCGAGAAAACCTCCTAGGCCTCTTTCCTCCGTTATTCTTATATTGAAAAGCCAAATAGAATAGAAAATTTTGAGATTTTTTAAAATTTTATGATTTTCTTCTGCTATAACATGTAAAATATTGAAAACGGATTTTTTTAAAAATATTTTTTTATAAATTTAGATTTTCTTATGCAAGCAAGAAAAATACTGAAAAACAAAAAAAAAGTTTGTAATTTATGAAAATCACCTAATTTTAGCAAAATATTATAAATCTGAAGAAAACAAATTTTTTGGGGACTTTTATAAATTTGCGATTGTCATGTGTTGTATAGCATGCAAAATATAAAAACCCCAAATTCGAGAGTTTTGAAAATTTCGTGATTTTCATACGCTGGCATTCATAATAATGAAAAAGAAAGAAAATAAATTTTAAAATTTTGCCATAATTGTGTGTGATAGCGAACAAAAATTTGAAAATTTGCAGAAAAAATATAATTTAGGATTTTTATATATTTTATGCTTCTGGTATGTTATAACAAATAAAATATTGAAAATCAGAAAAAAAAAAAAAAAAAAAAGAAGGAAATTTTGAGATTCTACTTTCATATGAAATTCATACGAAAAATTAATATATATAGATTCATCATCAATACTTACTCATGCTTGTAGTAGTATTGTAGCTTTCCATAGTACCAATAAATAGAATTTAATTAAAAAGCAAAAGAACAAAAACTGATACACAAAACCATGTGATGGAGCTTCGGACCTCCTTCAGATGCTGTCCTCCGTCGATCCTGCGATGGTTGTCTTGAACGGCTGAGATTTGGTATTGGAGTTGTTGAGTGTGGATCTCAATGGGTTGGTGTTGAATGACGAACTACCTGCAAAGAAGTCCCGGGATGGATGACCACCGTAGGACCTTCCGACGATCAAGTTAGAGCCGAGAAATAGGAGCAAAGTAGCGGTGTATTGAGATAATTCGAGTTACCTGAGTCGTCTGAGAGAGGGGTTTTTATAGTGGTCGCATGGAGCGAGCAGGTGCGAGATCTTCGTCGTCAGTTATGCCCCTGACGTTACGCCCGCGTGAATGATGGGATCCCTCCATTAATGACGGGATACGCTCATTAATGGGGGGATGCGCCAGCGTGGGACGTGGGGCGGCGGATATCTCGTCCTAGCGATATACGCAGAGCCGTTGCGGGACGCATGGGATCTACGCTCCTAATAGGTCAGGGGAGGCCGAGGAAGCTCGGCACGTCGGAGGCTCGGAGACGAGCCGGGAGGCCGAGGAAGCTCGGCACGCCAGACGGCTCGGAGACGAGCCGAGAGTCTGAGATAGCTCGGAGACGAGCTGTTGGTAGTTTCCTGGGTGAAGGTGGAATGCATCTAGGGAGGTCCCCTGAAAGGTCGGACACGTTCCTCGAGACGATGTCCTGAGGAATCCTCATAATGCAACTCATTTATTCCATCCCCGTAGCCTTCGGGACACGTCATCTTCTACGTGTCGTAATCTTGAGGAGATACCACTTGTGAGCATCATCATTAGCCCCCTACTCTCATTTCGACCTATCCAAGGGTCGGGGCGAGAGTGGTCTGCTCGGTTTTTCTTCTATTCAATTTGGTGCCAAGAATCATAATGTGTAACGCCTCGGAACGGCACGACGTTTGGTGGTTGCGTCGTTTCGATCTTTTGGGCCCACGTGTCGCCTCGTCGTGTGCCTAAATCTTCGTGCGTATCCCCAATGGCGTCAGCGGATCAAATGAAATGATCGCGCTTTAAAGAGGGGGCACCGTTTCGGTCGATCGCCAGTTGGGATACAGGCCACGTGTCGGACGTCGGTTGGCGAAAGTGACAGGCTGTCTCTGACCCCTGCATTTGAAAAGACGTCCCCAATGGCCGATCGCCATGTGGAGCCCCGTCGGTCGCTGGGTGCGACGTTTCGTTTTGGCGGGAATCAATCAGGACCGTTGGATGCTTTCTTTGGAGTGTATAAATAGGAGGGGGCCATCCTTGGGCTAACACTTTTACCCAAATTCACTCTCGTTGTCAAAAATTGCCCGGCGCTCCTTCCCTTTAGATCGGATCATCCGTAATTTTTCCTCGGCGAGCCCGTTCCCTTGAATCAGGTTAGATGTCTTCATCTGAGGAGTCTATAGAGGTAGTTAGGGTAAATTCGTACGATAATGCTCCAGTTGTTAGAGCCGAGTCCAGCGGGTCCTCCTCCCCTCCAACTTTGGATAGCCGAGAGGGTTCTTCTGCCGTGTCATCTGTGTCGGGCTCGCCCCCTAGAGCCAGGGCTGCCCGTGTCGTTCGCCGTCGGGCGGTGACAAGGGCTTCTAAGGCGCGCATCGGGAATGCCCGCGATGCGCCTTCCGTCTTGAGGGATGTAGACGAGCTTACCGAGATTCGGGCTCAATTCCATGTTTCCTCCAACTATTCGCTTCGTTTAGCTAGAGAGGGTGAGCAGGCGGACCAGGTGCAGGGCAAGGAGATTGTCCTGTATTAGGAAGCATTCCGGGCCGGAATGCGTCTGCCCTTCTCAACCGAGGTATGTGGGGTGCTTCGTTGCTTCCATCTCGTCCCGGGCCAGCTAGCGCCGAACTCGTGGAGAATCTTCCTCTGGTTTCTGGTCCGGTTGAAACTTAAAAACCTCCCTTTCAGTTTGACCTTCCTCGTTTCCTTCCTCTGTTATAAGAATCACCCTGGCACCAGTAAGGATGAGCCCGAGCTGGATGTATTTTTCCTTCAAAAAGCGTAGGGACGGGGTGGCCGGGTCAGGTGTGGTAGTCGTCCCTTCTTCCATCCATGAATGGAAGGAGATGTTCGTATTCGTCGGGCCACCCGAGGGCGAGAATTGGCCTATTCCTACACATTGGCACATGGCTGACTGCCCGAGGGAGAAACTGTCATCCTCATCCGAGGTAAGGGTGGTGTCTTTGTGGGAGCCAATCCAGCGGGCCGACGTCCTGCTTTTTGAGCAGGCCCTGAGCCGGGCTGGGCTCAGCCCCGCGTGTTTTCTGGGTAAGTTAGGGCCGTGGACAATCTATTTAGACTTTGATGATTTTTCTTTGCCCTTTTCAGCATCACCAACTCTCTTTGTGTATTCTCCTTTTTGCAGAGCAAATGGACTTATCCAAGTTCTTAGCAGCCATGGCCGTAAAGGCTCAAAAGAAGACCGGGGGCGGAAGCTCGTCCCGACCTGGTCCGAGCTCGGCCCCGAGGCCTACCCCGCCGAGCAAGCCTTCAGCTGCGTCACCCCGAGTCCCAGAAGATCGCCGCGAGGGGGGAGGGAGGGCCAGAAGCATATGCGGGATCCGACGCTCCGGGCGAGGGAGGTAGAGGAGGAGGAGGTCGAGCCCACCGACGTCCCCCTAAAAAGGCACAAAAGGACGGTTTCTCGGACGCCTTCTACTGGGATCCCAGTGCAGGAGGGGGACTTCTGCTTCGATGTGCTCTCGGGGCTCTCCGTCGCCGACAGCTTGCTCTTCGATATGGAACAAGCAGCTGGGGGAAAGATTCCCCGCGGGACCCAGAAGGCCTAGGTGGCCGCCATCGCTCAGGAGGCAGTTCAGGTCGGTATCCATTTTCCTTTAAGAATCTTCTCAAGTATATATATTTTTTTAGTTTGAACATTTCTAACTCCTTTTGCTGCTTTCCTCAAGTCTTCCACCACTGCTCCCTCATCGTCAATATGGAATCCGAGAAGATAGTCCCGGCCATGAGGAAGGCGGGCGAATCGTCCTGGTGGGAGGAGGATCATCACCTTCATCTGCAGTAGGTAAAGGAGAAGATAGCCGCCCTCGAAGCTCGAGTGGTCGCCGAGGAGCTGACGAATTCTAAGTATAAGGAGTCTCACCGACTTCTGAGTAAATCCAACCGGGCTATCCAGGCCAAGTTGGAGGAGGTTGGTACTCTCTATAACGCAATGAAGAACTCGAAGGACGCCACCAGGAGGGACGCCCGGATGGCGCTCGAGGCCATGAAGCTTGCCGAGGTCCGGGCGGTGAAGTCCGTTGAGAGGTATAAAGCGTCGGACCAGTTCTACGCCGACCTCGCTGAAGCCTCGGCCATCGTTTGGCACTAGGCTCTTGACGCCGTCAAGGCGTTGATGCTAGAGTTCGTCGACAGCCCTCTCTCTGAGGATGCGCCGCAGGTGGAAGTTGCCGGGGAGGCCATCGGGGGTGAGGCTGTCGGTGGAAGCGCCAACTCAAAGGTTGCCGTTTTGGTCCCCGATGCTGGCGTCGAGCAGGGCGAGATCCTCCCCGAACCTACGGCCTGAGCTTTCCTGCCTTGGGGATTTTTTTTCTTTTTTCAAAATTTTGTAAGCCTCCGGGCGTTTTTGTAAGGCTGAAGAGCCCAGTGCCTTGTATTTATTTTCGGATCATAAATAAAGTGCACCTTTTTCTTCATTGTCCAAATGTTTAGCTTGTATACTTTTGCTTGTATCTTCATTCTGCAAGTATATTTAGCTCATCAATAGTCTCATCCCGCGAGTGTTAGGTCGTGGGTTGGAGTTCGGCCTTTTTATGTGACGATCGCGTGTTGAGTGTAAGTCGAGTAACAACCAAGTGTAGGAAGGTCGGTACCCTCCGATTTCCCGGAGTCAAGGTGGCGATCGTTCATTTAGCATGAATCGAAAAATAGCTAAGTTATAATAGGTCGGCGTTGACTGATTCTTTCTTGACGAGGGCATTGGATCCATCTTTTCTTAGGGTAGGAACCTACCCCACATGGACGAGCCGAACAAGAGTATGTTCGGTGGCTTCTTGATGAGGGCTTTAGATTCTTAGCGTTGATAGGTAGGAAGCTACCCGCTAGGGATGGACCGGGCAGGAAATTGCTCGGTGGCCTCTCTATGAGGGCTTTTAGATTCACAGCGTTTGTTGGGTAGGGATCTACCCGCTGCGGATGGGCCAACAGGAAATTGCATGGCGGCCTCGCGATGAGGGATTTAGATCCTTAGCGTTG
This sequence comes from Agapanthus africanus, assembly GCA_030015575.1. NCBI lineage: Eukaryota > Viridiplantae > Streptophyta > Magnoliopsida > Asparagales > Amaryllidaceae > Agapanthus > Agapanthus africanus. The sequence goes on from JASDDO010000016.1 coordinate 24,590,764, forward strand.
TTGGGTAGGAAGCTATCCGCTAGGGATGGACCGGGCAAGAAGCTGCTCGGTGGTCTCTCTATGAGGGCTTTTAGATTCAAAGCGTTTGTTGGGTAGGAATCTATCCGCTGCAGATGGGCCAGCAGGAAATTGCTCGGCGGCCTCGCGATGAGGGCTTTAGATCCTTAGCGTTGTTGGGTAGGAAGCTACCCGCTAGGGATGGACTGGGCAAGAAACTGCTCGGTGGCCTCGAGAGGAGGGCTTTAGATCCTTAGCGTTGTTGGGTAATAAGATACCCGCTACGGATGGACCGGGCAGGAAGCTTCTCGGTGGCCTCGCTATGAGGGCTTTTAGATCCTTAGCGGTGTTGGGTAGGAAGCTACCCGTTAGAGATGGATCGAGCAGGAAACTGCTCGCTGGCCTTGAGAGGAGAGCTTTAGATCCTTTGGGCCCTCGTGGGAGCGTCGTTCCAACTTCCGTGAGCCGCATTGGTGGGAGTGAGGGCGTCGTTCAACCTTCCGCGGGACACATTGGCGGGCGGCAACTGGCATGGCCAACACCCTGCAGTTCTTTATCGGGAAATTGAGATATCCCGTGATTCGCGTCGCTGCGTGAGTAAGTTTCGGCCGTTGAAGCTATAAATAGCGAAGGTATGTTGGCTTTTTCTCCATCTTGCATTCCCTTGAAGGTGTGTGGGCGTATATTCCTCATCGGGGAGATCCTCTCTCGCGACGATTTGTACTTCTACTGTCCTGATCGCTCCGAGCACACGTACGAGGCGGTGATAAACCGCGTGGAGGGCCACTTTAGGCTCATGCTTCCCCGGCGATCCGCCCTCTTCCAAGTGCTCATGTACGCGATCTGGAGGATGTCCCCGGGTCCGCACAACGTCTTGTCTCCGCAGCTGAGGGACGAGGCACTCGACAAGGTGCATACGCTCTACTACCTCGGCCTGATCTCGCAGAGCAGGCGGGAGCAGTCGGTGGGTCTTCTTCTGGAGTGTTTCCAGAAAAGGCAGATCGTTTCCTCCTGCCTGGCGGATCAAGCCCTGGTGCTTCCGTGGCATCCAGGGTCCACGGGCACTGCCAGAGGGAGAGGCTGAGGAAGCTCAGGCTCGGCTGCAGGAGATTTCCTCGGAGTACCATCAGCAGTGCTTTCTTGATCCCCGCCCCCTCTATTATAATTATTGTAAGGCCGGGGAACTTATAATACCTTTTAGTCAATAAAGTTTGTTTTTGGCAGTAGTGTGTTGTCTCTTTTTTTATGTGTATTGTTTCTTTTTATCCCCTCAGTATATTTTACACAAATTTTAAAACAAACCTAGGAGTCTCGGAACCGAGAAAAGAAACAAAAGTTGTGCAAAGGGTCTCTTTTATGAGAGGACCTAGTTCAGGAGATTTAATTCAACGTCAATAAGAATTACATTGTTCCCAAAGAAGTATACATGCTTATTTGTACAATTTGAGTTTTTCGGCATTGTAGGGCCGAAGAAACTTACGCCTCCCGGCGTCTTGTAAGCGATACGCTCCACCGGGCAATGCTTCTGCTACGAGGAATAGTCCGTCCCATTTCGGGGAGAATTTATGAAGCCTTGCTTGGTCCACAAACTCGTTTCTTCGTAGGACCAGATCTCCCATCTTGAAGGCCCGATGTTTAACTCGGGCGTTGTAGTAGCGAGCGGTTTGCTGTTGATAGGCGGCTGCTCTGATCTGCGCTCGATCCCGCTTTTCCAATAATACGTCCAAGTTGGTCTGGAGTGCGGAGGTGTTTGCTTCATCGTCGAAGTGTTCGACTCTATAACTGGGCAGTCCGATCTCAGCCGGGACCATCGCCTCGGTACCGTAGCAGAGGCTGAACGGGGTTTCTCCCGTGGTTGTATTCTTCGAGGTCTGCAATGCCCATAGCACCCGCGGCAATTCCTTGACCCAGCTGCCCTGTCTTCCTTCTAAGCGAGCCCTGAGTCCGTGTATGACTCCTCGGTTTGCTACCTCGGCTTGTCCGTTGCATTACGGATGCGTGACCGTGGCAAACTTCATTAGTATGTGGTAGTCGCTGCAAAATTATTTGACTTTGTCATTTTCGAAGTTGGTCCCGTGGTCGGTAACGATGCACCTCGGGATTCCAAATCAAGCGACGATGTTGTTTTGTAGGAACTTTATAGTAGAGGCGGCGTCTGGTTTTCTGATGGGCACGGCCTCTATCCACTTCGTGAAGTAGTCTACCGCGACAAGGATATATTTATGTCTGCCCATGCCGGTGGGGAGTTGGCCCACCATATCCATCCCCCATTGTGCAAACGGCCAAGGGGAACTGAGGGGCGTTAGCTCGGTAGCGGGGAAACGGGGTATGCTGCCATGGAGTTGGCAGTTCTTGCATCTTCTGACGAACTTCTCGGCATCCTGGTGTATCCTCGGCCAAAAATATCCTTGGAGCAGCGTCTTCTGGACCAGGGTGCGGGCCCCTTGATGCGCTCTCCGACCCCTTCATGTATCTCTCGTAGAACGTAGTCGGCTTCGTAGGGGTCGACGCATCGGAGCAGGGGCTGTGTGTACGACTTCTTATAGAGGTTACCATTGCTCCAGATGAAATGACGAGCTTTTGCCCGAAGGCGGTGAGCCTCCCCCGGGTCCTCTGGAAGTATACCATCTTTTAGGAAGTCCACGAGGGGCTTCCTCCAATCTTGGCCTTTCTCCCGAACATCATATACCTGGAGCGTTACCTCCCCATCTTCCACGCTGGGCTGTGGCAAGAATTTGAAGAGGATGTTTCTTTTATGGTCGGCAGTATAGGAACACGCGAGCTTGCTCAAAGCGTCTGCCCGGGTGTTCAGGTTCCTGGGGATTTTTTCCACTTGGACCTCATCAAAAATTTCCCGAAGCCTTTTTACCTCGTCAAGGTACTTTATCATGAGCGGTTCCCGGGATTCGAAGCGCCCGGTCACTTGGCCGACGACCAGTGCGGAGTCGCTGCAAATTCTGTTGGTCTTCAGTCCTACCCCGGAGGCGATTCGCAAACCTGCCAACATAGCCTCGTATTCCGCGGCGTTGTTCGATGCTCTAAACCCGAGCTTCAGGGAGTATTCCATTTCCGCTTAGTCCGGGCCATGGATGATCAGACCAGCCTCGCTCCTCTCCTCGGTAGTGGATCCGTCCATGTAAAGCACCCAATCAGGAATGGGGTTGGGCACTTCCTCAACTGAAGGATGTGGTTCGGGGACCCGTGTCGGCGTTTCTTCCTTAGTCTGGATGGTACATTCGACAACGAAATCCACCAAGACCTGCGCTTTGATGGCTTGCCTGGGGAAGTTCATAATGTCGAACTGGGATAATTCCCACCTCCATTTCTCCAGACGCCCCGACGATTCAGGGGAAGCAAGGATATCACCTATAGGTCGCTCCATGAGGACGATGATTGTGTGCGCCTGGAAATAGTGTCGTAGTTTTCTTGAGGTGACGACAAATGCCAAGACTATCTTATCTATGGCTGCGTATCTTGTTTCCGCATCTTTGAAGATATGGCTCACATAGTAGACCGGTTTCTGTATACCTTCGGATTCCCTGACGAGCACCGAGCATGCTGCTTGATCGGAGACCGCAAGTATAGTAATAGCTCGTCGCCCTCGAGCGGTCAGGTGAGTAGTGGTGGAGTTGCTAGGTGCGTCTTGAGTTGTTCGAAGGCGTTCTGACACTACTCCGACCATTCGAACTTAGGGATTTTTCTCAAGGCCTTGACGAACGGGAGGCACTTCTCTCTGGATCTTAACATAAAGCGGCTCAGAGAGGCTACTATCCCTGTGAGATGCATGATTTCTACGTTGCTCCTCGGTGTGGCCATGTTGAGAATGGCGCTGATCTTTTCTGGGTTCGCTTCAATTCCTCGGTGGGTAACCATGAACCCGAGAAATTTACCGCTAGTGACCCCGAATGCGCACTTTGCTGGATTCAGCTTCATTTTGTTCTTGCGCAGGACGTCTAATGTCTCGTCGAGATCTTTGGTGTGCCCGTCCGATGAGGATGATTTTATGAGCATGTCGTCGACATAGACCTCCATGTTCCTGCCGATCTGTGGTTTGAATAGTTTGTTGACGAGGGGCTGATATGTAGCCCCAGCATGCTTAAGACCGAAGGGTATCACTTTGTAACAGTATACCCCCCGATCCTTGGTGAACGCGGTAAGTTATTCATCTGCCGGGTTCATCCGGATCTGATTGTAACCAGAGAAAAGCGTCCATGAAGCTTAGTAATTCATGGTCGGCCGAGCTGTCCACTGGCCGGTCTATCCGAGAGAAGGGATAGTTGTTTTTAGGGCAGGCTTTGTTCAGATCCGTGAAGTCGACGCACATGCGCCACTTCCCGTTCGCCTGTTTGACTATGACCACGTTTTCCAGCCAATCCGAGTAGTCAAGATTTCTAATGAAGTCGTCTGTGAGCAGTCGATCCACTTCGTCTTCTATTGCCTTTTGCTTGGCAGCGCAAAGTTTCTCTTCTTTTGTCGAACGAGATTTGCTTTTAGATCGACCCCGAGCTTATGGCAGATCACTTTGGGGTCGATCCCGGGCATATTTGCGGGGGTCCAAGCAAACACGTCCGAGTTATCTCGGAGGAACCGTATCAGGTCCTCTATTAAGAGAGAGCCGATTTGGACGGTCTGGCCGTCGACCCCTTCGACGAGGGGGACTTCTGTCAATGCTTCCACCGGGGATCCTCAGAGTTCCTTTTGGTCGTCGCGTGTATCCAAAGACCCCTGGAAATCACATTCATCTTCAAAATCGTTGCATGGCTCTCTGGCAGGTGACGCGGTGGCGATACACACCTTAGCGATTTGCTGGTTCCCGTAGGCCCGACCTATACCCCCTTGATCCAAAGGGAATTTGATCGTGAGGCGGTAAGTCGAGATTTAAGCCCGGAGGGCGTTTAATGTCGGTCGACCCAGGAGGATATTGTAGGACGAAAGGACCTTAGCGACGATGAATTTCACTGGCATGGTCCTCGTACGGCATGCTTCTCCAATGTTGAGGAGGAGGGTGACCACTCCTTCGGCCGGGATTTCGGCCGGGATGGAGTGGTTGGTAAACCCATAGAGAGCGTGGGAGGTCGACTGTAGGTCGGATGGTCCTAGCCCCATACGCTGGAAACAGTCGTAGAAGAGGATGTCTGCCGAGCTCTCAGAATCGACCAATATTCTCTGTACCTCGTAACGATGGACCCGGGCCGTTATCACGAGAGGGTCGTTGTGAGGAAAGGATATACCGTGGAGATCTTCGTTGGTGAAGATTATGGGCTCGTCCTTCCTACACTTCTTCTGGGGTGGATTGCCTACACCCTCGACCGGGAGGAGGCGGTGGTTTCCGCCAGCTTCCTGAGCAGGATCCGATGTAACGACCATGATTTGCCCGATTGTTAACTTTCCGGTAGGGAGCTGGTTCTCTTGATCTCGCTCTGCCTGTCGCTTGTCCCGCAAGTGCTTCGCCAGGTGGCCGGAGCGGATCAACTCCTCGATGTAGTCACGGAGTTGTTTGCAGTTTTCGGTCGGGTGGCCCTGTGACCTATGGAAGGCGTAGTACGGGCCTCGGAGACGCTTGCCCGCCCTTTGGGTCACTGGCGGAAGCTTGAAGAACCTTTCGCCCTTTGCCTCCTCCAGCAGCTCGCTCTAGGAGATGTTAAGAGGAGTGTACTTCTGGAACTTCGGGGAGTAAGGTTTTGGTTGGTCGACTATCCTTTTCTCTTCTCTGCCCCGCTTCTTTCGGTCGGTTTGGTCGCCTCTGGGCAGATTCGAGTTCACCTCGGACTCGAGTTGGATCTCCCGCTCGGTCCAGGCTTTTACCTCGGCCATGGTCTTATGTTGCGCTAATGCATAAGAGCGGATCCACTCTTTGTGCCTAAGACCCGACCTTAGCGCGGTGATGACCATTTCATCACGGTGCTTGGGGATCTCGAGGAGCCTGTTGTAGAAGCGGGTGACATATCCTTTGAAGGATTCTGTGTCTCCGCTCTTAATGGTGAACAGATAGTCGATCGTCCTCTTCTGCAGTCGATTCCCGACGAAATGACCGAGGTATTGGGAGGCCAGCTAGTCGAAGGTCGAGATGGAGCGTGGCGTAAGTCCTCGGAACCAGTCCCGTCCAGCCCTGATGAGGGTGGTGGGGAAGGCTCGGTATTGGGCCGCGTCGGAGTTAACCTGGAAGTTCATTCCCTCCGTAAATGTGTCTAGATGGTCCTTCAGGTCGGATTTACCATCGAAAAGGGCCAACTTGGGTGGTTTATTCCTGGACGAGACGTGCTCGGCCAGCAGTTCTTCCGTAAAAGGTTTCGTCAGCGAATCGGCGGAGTATCGGGCTTTTTCGCCGGACGCTTGGCCATCTCGGTGTATGCCCTCGATTTTCTACTCGAGAGCCTCGAGTCGGTGGTGGTAACCCGAGGATTCTGCACAGTCGGAGTGGTGGCTATCCCCGCTCCAGGTCTGCGCCAAGGTGCGGCTTCGATCCCGCTCTATCAGGTGTCTCAGATCCTCGGGCGAGGCCCTTCTCGAGTGGTCCCTGCGCTCGTCGTTCGTGCGATCCCGGCGAGAGTGGGGGCTGTAGGGTGTTTTTCGTCACCCCATTGAGATGGAAATACGCGCGCTCTTGTCAGGCGTAATGCAGATTCCCCCTGCCTAGGGTAGGCCGGGGTTTAATGATAGTGGGGATCCGAATCTCCGGCAACCGCGAACTAAGCTGCCGTTAATTACCCCCCGCCTTTGGGGCGAGGGAACCTCCGATTGACGGGTCAAACTGGTCATGCGAACTCAATGTGCAGTGTACGTGTGTTGTTGTTTAGGAAGGGGGTTTGAATATATCGGGAGCCACGTAGAGTTTTTACGGGGGTCCCGCTACCCGGATAGCGGGCTGGGGGTCAAGGGGGCTAGCAGCCCCCTTGCGGGGTGCGGGACAGCGCCCCGTTAGAAATTTTTTCTAACAGGGACAGTGTCGTGGAGTATGTGTATGTGTACATTTGTATACATATATATATATATATATATATATATATATATATATATATACATGCATATATAAATAAAGGGGAAAAAGACATCCAAAGGATGCGTGGGGCCAGCGCCTAGGCGCTTGAGCGCAAGCATGCCACGTGTCGGCACGTGGGCGCTTTGCGCTCGAGCGCAGAGTGCTGGAGTGCAACGCGCCACGTGTCGGCACGTGGGCGCTTTGCGCTCAGACGCTGAGCGCTTGGGCGCAAGCGCGCCACGCATCGGCACGTGGGCGACTTGCGCTCGAGCGCTTGCGCTTGAGCGCAAGAGCGCCACGCGTCGGCACGGGGGTGACTTGCGCTCGAGCGCTTGCGCTGGAGCGCAAGAGCGCCACGCATCGGCACGGGGGCGACTTACGCTCGAGCGCTTGCGCTTGAGTGCAAGCGCGCCACGTGTCGGCACGCGGGCGCTCTGCGCTGAGCGCAAGAGCGCCACGCGTCGGCACGGGGGCGACTTGCGCTCGAGCGCTTGCGCTGGAGCGCAAGCGCGCCACGTGTCGGTACGCGGGCGCTGTGCGCTTGAGCGCAAGCGCGCCACGTGTCGGCACCCGGGCGCTCTGCGCTTGTGCGCCGGCGAGAAAAAGAGGCTTTTAGCCTGAAAAAATTTCTCAGAAGAGAAATCAGAGAGGAGTTGGACTCCTGAGTGTGTTTTTCTTCTTTTTTGGGGGTTTAGTGAAAGATGTTCTTCTTCCTCCTCCTCTGTTTGCTGGATCTTGAAGATCAAGAGATGTAGGATTTTTTTTTAAAAATCTCTTCTTTTTGAGATCTGATGGAAGATCTGAGTTCCCCTTTATGGGTTTTGTGGTGAAAAACTATTTTGTTTTGTAAAAAGAAGAGTAAAACTCTTGATTTAATTCAAGAGAAAGAAAAAGGTTTTGGAACCTTGAAGAAGGAGAAAGATCCCAGATCTGGAAAATTTTTTAGAGAGAGAAAAAGTTGTTGGGATATTTCATTATCCTTGCCTTTATAGGCTATACACTTTACACATAGCCCCTTGGGCTTCACAAAATGGCATTTTGCCTATCCCATGGCTCATGTGCCATTTCTTTTTGCACATAAGCCATGGGCTTTACAAAATTTTGGTTTTATGCCTATTTTTCTTACATTTATCCATAAAATAAAATAAAGGAAATGCAACAAAATTATTTATTACAAAATTTTTATCTTGGCATGGGGGGAGGCCGGCCGCTTCATGTTCTGGCTCGACCCGGGCATGGGCCCACTGGATCTGGGCTTGGGCCCACTTGGCTTGGGGTTGACTTTGATTTTGACTTGGTTAACCGGGGTGTAAATTTTTACCCCAACAAATTGCCCCCATCAATAAATGCACACCACATATGTGGGTCGTATGCATGAAATTGATGGATCTTCTTTTACTTGGAGGCGACCTGATTTGGTTCCCGCTTTTTGGGAAGCTGGCACTGCCCTTTTTACGACATGGACGGTCGTTGCTTGACATGACTCTGAGATGGAGTGTCCGTGATAGACGTTTCCCCTGGCCCGGAGTGATCTGGTTCCCGCTTTGTAGAAATCCTGCGCTGCCCTTTTTGCGACGTGGACGATCGGTGCTGCCATTTTAGTGACTTGGACGGTCGGTACTGCCCTTTTTGCGATTTGGACGGTCGATGCTGCCCTTTTTTTGACGTGGACGGTCGATGCAGCCCTTTTTGCGACTTGGACGGTCGATGCTGCCATTTTAGCGACTTGGACGGTCGGTACTGCCCTTTTAGCGACGTGGACGATCGGTTCTGCCCTTTTTGCGACTTGGACGGTCGGTACTGCCCTTTTAGCGACGTGGACGGTCGGTTCTGCTCTTTTTGCGACTTGGACGGTCGATTCTGCCATTTTAGCGACGTGGACGGTCGATGCTGCCATTTTTGCGACTTGGACGGTCGATGCTGCCCTTTTAGCGACGTGGACGGTCGGTGCTGCCCTTTTTGCGACTTGGACGGTCGATGCTGCCCTTTTTGCGACTTGGACGGTCGATTCTGCCCTTTTTGCGACTTGGACGGTCGGTTCTTGATTTGACTTGCTCTGCTTCTTGCAGTGTCAGTGGTAGACTTGACTTGCTCCGCTTCTTGCGGTGTCGAGATTGGATTCTGACTTGCTCCGCTTTCTGTGGCGTCGGAGTGGAAGTTGACTTGTTGATTTTGATTTGGGTTGACATCAGCATCGCTATACTGGAATATGGTACCAGGAGCGAATCATCATCTGTCATGGAGAGGATTTTGGGATTTTGGTTTTTGTTTGGCATCTGCATTGCTGCACTGGAATAATGCCAGGAGCAACTCATCATTTGCCCCGAGAGGATTTGGGGATTGTTTGTTTTTTTTTGTTTTTTTTTGTTTGGCATCTACATTGCTGCACTGGAATAATGCCAGAGCAACTCATCATTTGCCCCGAGAGGATTTGGGAGAGATTGGGATTGTTTTACGCCCGTGGATTGTATACGGTTTTGCAGGATGTATGATCCAGACCGTACGGCCGGAAAAATTTCGGGACTTTGTCGGCGTCTGCATCGCTGCACTGGAACATGGTACCAGGAGCGACTCATCATTCGCCGTTGGGGTATGGGATTTGGAATTTGGTTGGCGTCTGCATCGTTGCACTGGAATATGGTACCGGGAGCGACTCATCATTCGCCATTTGGGGATTGGGGAGCGATGGCTTAGGAGATAGGTTTAGATCCCTATCGCCTAAGGCTTTTCAATTTTATGGGCCGTGAGGGTCCCATAAAAGCATTTTCTCCCTACGAGTCGTAAGGATCCCGCAGGTGTATTTTCTCCTTAAGAGTCGTGAGGACTCCTAAGTGTGTTTTTCCTTTATGAGTCGTAAGGAGCCCACAAAGGTTTGTTCTCCTCATGTATCGTGAGGACACATGAGTGGGTCTTCTCAATGGAGCATAATTCCAAAGGCGGAGACCAGCCGCGTAACTGGTAATTGTGGTGGGGCATGGGTATGACGAGAATTATTTGAGCCCGTGGATTGTATGCGGTAGTCAATTTGGGGACTAACCGTAGGGCTGGGAGAATTTTGAGAAATTGGATTTTGGTTGGCGTCTGCATCGCTGCACTGGAATGTGGTACCAGGAGCGACTCATCATTCGCCGTTTGGGGACTTGGAATTTGAATCTTGTTTGGCATCAGCATTGCTGCACTGGAATAATGCCAGGAGCAACTCATCATTTGCCTTGGGAGGACTTGGGATTTGGGTTTTTGGTCGGCATCAGCACCGCTAACACTGAAGAGAAATGCCAGGAGCGACTCATCATTTGTCGTTGCCCGTTGGCGAACGATGGCTTAGGAGACAGGTTTGGGTCCCTATCACCTAAGGCTTTTCAATTTTATGGGCCGTGAGGGTCCCATAAAAGCATTTTCTCCCTACGAGTCATGTAGATCCCGCAGGTGTATTTTCTCCTTAGGAATCGTGAGGATTCCTAAGTGTGTTTCTCCTTTGTGAGTCGTGAGGATCTCACGCAGGGGGTTTCTCCTCACAAGGTCGAGAGGACTTTGCGAGTGTATTTCATCTCTTTTCACGAGTTTGCGCCCTTTCGGGTTTTCACAGACTCGCCGGTAGTCCTGCTGTTTTTACTCACGGAGCCCTTTCGGGTTTTCATCCGTGCCCATTTTGCTTGTGGACATACCGTTTATTTCTTCTTCTTTTTTTTTTGCCGCTGGTGGGACTTTAAAGTAGTTTCACCGGCAGGATTTGGGAGAAATAGGGGTCATTTACGCCCGTGGATTGTATACGGTTTTGCAGGATGTCTGATCCAGACCGTAGGGCTGATGTGCTCAATTCGCCTGCGACTTGAAGCATTCATGTGTAGTATTTCTTGAGATATCGGCCATTGATGGGTGGCATGGGCCTTTCTCCCTCGGCACTTATTAGTTGGTAGGATCCTCCGTCGAACACTTTCTCGATGACGTATGGTCCTTCCCAGTTCGGCTCGAATTTTCCCTTGGCATGTCGATTTGGGATGATCGGTCTTTTGAGGACCAGCACCAATTCACCTTTCTTGAAAACGCGGAGACGGGTTATCTTTTCATAGGTCCGTGACATTTGGGCTCGGTATAGCTCCAGATTTTGCTGCACCGCGAGCCTCTTTTCTTCGAAGGCATCGAGTTCTTCAAGTCGAAGGAGCACGTTTTCCTCTTCTGTCAACTCATGCTGAACGGCCATTCTTAAGCTTGGAACTTCGACTTCGAGGGGGAGGACCGCCTCCACTCCGAAGAGCAATGAGTATGGAGTGGACTGAGTTGGAGTACGGTGCGTGGTACGATATGCCCACAATGCCTCGCGAAGCTTGAGATTCCAGTCTCTCTTGTTGGCTGAAGCATTTTTCCTCAGGAGCTTGCATAAAGTCTTATTGAAGGCTTCGGCTAGCCCATTGGCTCTTGTATTATAGATGGAGGAATATCACCAGTCTATCTTGTGCTGAGTAGCGAACCTTGAGACATTGATGCTCTTGAAAGAAGGCCCGTTGTCAGAAATGATTCATCTTGGTGTACCGAAGCGGTATAGAATATTATGCTGGAAGAATGTCAGAATATCCTTTGTCTTGACTTCTTTTAGCGGGACAGCTTCAGCCCACCTGGAGAAGTAGTCTGTCGCGGCCAGTATGAACCGGTGGCCTTTAAATGACGGAGGATCAATTGGGCCAACAATGTCGGTGTCCCAAACTTCGAAGGGCCACGACGCCACTGTAGGATGCAATGGGTTAGGATGCTTGTGAATAAAATCACCGTGAATTTGGCAGATATAACATTTCTTTGCATGCTCTCCGCAATCCCGTATCATGGTGGGCCAGTAATACCCAAGCCGTTTGATTTGAAGTCGCATCTTGGGGCCAGATTGGTGAGCACCGCAAACGCCCGAGTGGACATCTTTCATGACCTTTTGGGCTTCGGCCAATGACAGACACGTGAGCCAGAGTTGGTCATATGACCTGCGGTATAACGTGTCATTTACAAACACGTATCGGAGAGCTCTTTTCTTCAGCTGAATCCTCGCAGATTTTTCTTCGGGCAGCTTGTCGTATCGGAGGTACTCTATGAAGGGTTCTCTCCAATCGGGCTCGTCTTGGATGATCGAAGCTTCTTCCGCAGGACTACTCTTCTGTTCCGCGCTTTCCTCTTCTCATAGAGAGACTGGGGGTAGAATTTGCCGGCTCCTGACTGTGATCAGAATTTCGTCCATGTCAGGATCAGCCAGCTCCTTGGCCAAGCGAGCGAGTACATCAGCCTTTCCGTTCAACGCTCTAGGGACTCTCGTTAGTTCAATATGAGTGAACCGTTTCATGAGTTCCACCACTCGACCTCTGTACCGAGCTAACTCGGGTTTGTATATCTTATAGTCGCCGCTTACTTGGTTGACGACGAGCTGGGAGTCACCGTAGACTCGTAGCCGACGGATTTCCATTTCTACGGCAAGCTCCAAACCAGCAATCAGAGCTTCATACTCAGCTTCATTGTTTGTCCGAGGCTCGGTGAGAGCAAAAGAACGCCGTAGGGTTCCCATTGATGGTGTGATGAACACCAATCCTATCCCTGCTTTTATCTCCGGGACGCTTGATTTACTGGAGGTCCTTATTGACGAGGCTCCATCGAAGTAGAGCTCCCAACATGGCTCATCTTCCTCGAGGTGCAGCACTTGTTCATCGGGTAACTCACAATTTAGCGGCGACCCTTCTGGTATGGGATGAGCGGCGAGAAAGTCTGCAATAGCTTGCCTTTTTACTGCTTTCTGAGGGGTATAAACTATGTCAAACTCAAGTAGCATGACAGCCCATCTTGCCATTCTGCCGGCTAGGCTTGCTTTGGTCATCAAGTGTTTGAGCGGGTCGACCTTGGAGATCAGCATAACCCGATGAGCGAGCAAATAGTGCCTCAGCTTCTTCACAACAAATATTAGAGCCAGGCATTGCTTTTCGATTGGGGAGTAGTTGTGTTCCGCCCCGACTAGAGTTCGACTGAGATAGTAGAGGGCATTTTCTTTTCCTTCTTCGTTATTCTGGGCAAGGAGCGCACCGAGTGACTCGTCCAGCGCGGCAGTGTAGAGAATCAGCGGTTTATTTGGAATGGGAGCGGCCAGCACTGAAGGGTACAACAAGTATTGTTTGATGCTTTCGAACGCTGCTTGACATTCGGCATCCCAGATAAAAGGAGCTCCTTTCTTCATGAGCTTTGAGAAGGGCCTACATCTCCCTGATAAATTTGAGATAAACCTCCGTATATAAGCAAGCTTGCCTTGAAAAGATCTTAGCTGCGTCAGACTCTTCGGAGGGGGCATCTCCATGATGGCCTTTATCTTTGATGGGTCAACTTCGATCCCTCGATGTCGGACTATGAAGCCCAAGAATTTTCCCGATGACACGCCAAAAGCGCACTTCAGAGGATTCATCTTCAGATCGTATTCCCTCAGTCTGGTGAGAACGGTCCTGAGATCTTGGATATGATCGGCCTTAGCTTTAGTCTTGACGACCAGATCATCAACATAACATTCGACGACTTTATGGATTAGGTCATCAAAGATATTAGTCATTGCCCTTTGATATGTAGCACCTGCGTTCTTCAGTCCGAATGGCATTACCTTGTAGCAATATATTCCGATCGGGGTTCGAAATGCTGTGTGCTTCTCATCCTCAGGCGACATCTTGATCTGATTATATCCAGACGAGCCATCCATAAAGGTGAACAATTCGTAATTTGAGGTGTCATCGACCATCATCTCCATGACCGGTAGCGGGAAGTCGTCTTTAGGACATGCCTTGTTGAGGTCCCTGAAATCGACACAAACTCGGATCTGCCCATTTTTCTTCTTCACTGGGACTATGCATGCGATCCAGTCTGCATATTTCTCTTCCCTGATGAAGCCGGCATCGATGAGTTTCTTGGTTTCCTCGATGACCTTTTCTTCCAACTCCCTTCTCATTCTTCGAGGAGCTTGGTTGACTGGCTTAGCATCAGGAGATATAGCCAGCTTATGCACGGCTACCTCAGGGGAAAGGCCAGGCATTTTTTTGTACGTCCACGCGAAGCAGTCGACGAACTCACGCAGCAGGGCAATTATCTGCTCTTTCATTTCCTCCGACAAGAGTGAGCTGATGTAGGTTGGCCTTGGATTATCGGGCATTCCTAAGTCAATCTCGGTTAGCTCATCAAAGGTTGCTTGTCCGCCATCTTCGAGCTCTTGAGGAGCTTCTTCTGGCTCGGCTATCTCGTCATCATTATTCGATCTTTCGCTGGCCTCACCAACATGGATCATGTAGCACGCTTTGGAATCAGGTTGAATGTAGCCTATGCCCCGTCCATCTGGAATTCGACCATCGATGAGTGCTCGGACCTGGGACGGATACCATAGCCCTTCGCAAAACTTTGCTTCGGACTCCGTTTGATATAACCGGCATCCGCACTTCTTAAAGTATTCCCGCATCTCGGGCGCATAGTATCTGGGATTGAGGACGGCTCTTATGCCTCTCTCATAGGGAAGGCACACGACAGAAAGGTCGTCCGGGTGCACAACGGGGTTTGACCTATAAAACAGGATGCCTTTCTGTCCATTTTTTCTCCCGGGCACGTAGAAAGTTTTCAGCTGGTCCACGGTAGAGACTGACAATGCGTCGAGCTCTTTGCACATCCGTTCCGGCACCCTTGTGATGGCCAGGGACCCTTCTGCGACTTCGAAGGTCTCTCGTAGTTTCGCTTGCTGCACGGAGGGCCGATCTGCACAGCTGTTGCACGGCAGGTCATCTTCTTCTGACTCTTCAGTGTCACTGCCAAGATGAGGGCGGACTTTGCTGCTAGACGGGCCTTCAGTAACAGATTCGTTTGTATCGCTGCCATACTGAGGGCGAGTTTTGCGGAAGGACGGGCTTCCAGCATCGGACTCATCGGTGTCGCTGCCGAGATGCGGGCGCACTTGGGTATTTTTGCTTTTGAAAGTGACAGCCGGCGCAGATTTGCTTTTGAGTCTTGGGGCCGGTCTATCCTCAGTCAGTTGTGGCTTAGCATTTTGGTGGTTCGTAAAGTACCGAGAATCTTCATATCGGACTTCATGCACACCGAACGGCTGGATGTCTCCGTCAATGCGTCTTTCTTCTCCATTTTTAGTATACTTCATGCATTGATGGAGAGTTGACGGAATGATGCCGTAATCGTGGAGCCACGGCCACCCCAAGAGAATCTTATAAGATGTGTCGGCGTCGATCACGTATATCTTAGCTTCAGTTTGCAGATCCCCAAATTTGATTGGCAAAGCTATAGACCCCAGAACTTGCTGGCAATTTTGGTTGAAGCCTTGAATGACAATCCTTTCCCTTGACAGGTGTCGGACGTCCATTGACAAACTCTTCAGAGTTCGCAAGTTCATGATGTTTACTGAGGACCCCGGATCAATCAATATGCGATTAATTCGATCTCCGTCGCTGTACCCGGTCACGTAAAGCGGCCGATTATGCTCAGCCGTTCCCAGTAGCAAGTCTTCATCCTTAAATGTGACTGCGGCGGCATGCAAAGCGTGCTGGGCTTCTTTCATATTAATTTCCGCAAAGTGAGCCTGATACCGCTCGGGGTTTTGTAGAGCGTGGATGGGAACATCTCTAAGCTCCTTAGATAGGACCAAGGCGTCGTAGATGCTCAGGAGAGACGGAAGCTTCCGGAGATGCGCCAAGACATTATAGTCCACCGAGGAAGGACTTATGTTTTCATCAGCCGGTTCTCTGCCATCTTCTTCATTAGCGACTTGTTTTTCCTTCCCTTTTGGGGCGTTGCCCTGATTTTGCGGTAGAGCCCTGCCGCTTCTGAGCTGGATTTGATTGACCTTTGTGGTGAGTTCCTCGTCCTCTTCGGGAAAGCAGAGATCATCCTCGGAGTCGCTGCCAAGATGGATGGCGTAGCAGGTCACTACTGGGATCTCTTCATTGGAGTCTTCTTCTAACTCCTCCAGAATTTCAGCCGACTGTACAGGGAAGAACTCCTTCAATCGAATCAATGTTCTTTCCTTTTGTTCATATTCTTCGAGGGAATCGATATATTTTTGAATGGTCGATCTCCCTGCAGACTCTTTTTCGCGCCGAGCTGCACATTTCTTCTTCTTGAGCTTCTTGGATTTTGAGCCTGATGGAGGCGTATTGGCAGCTGGACTGGTAGGCTCCTTCTGGCCTTCCCATTCCGTCCTGGGTTCTTTCCGAAGTAGCTTTATCATCTTCTTCGTCTTATTAGATATGTGCGTACTCCACGGAGGCCGCGATGAGTCCGTTTCATTTCTCAGGGCAGCGGGTTCGACTGTCTGCTCCCAGAAGGCTTCAACTTCTGTCTGTATAAAGTTGGCGGTTGCAACTTGATTGTTCACCAACACGCTTTTGGACAGCTCGATCTCTCCAGCCTTGTACTACTTCTCGACCCAGTCTTTGAAGATATAGCAATCCTCGATCGCATGGCTCACTACTCGGTGGTACGGGCAATACAGAGGATTGTCGGTCATCTTTGCTTCTTGTGGTCTTTTTGACTCCGGCAATTGTAGGCCGTTGTTCAAGGCATCTTTAAATATCTTGCGGATCTTGTCCCTTCTGAAAGAGTAAACCTTGTTCTTTTTCTCCTCTAGGGAAGGCCCATCTCCTCCCAGCAAGGCTTTCGAGACCGGTTGGTTTTGGATTCGCCCGCCCTTCGCTTTTCTTCATTGTTGGAGGCATTGAAGACATTGGTACTGCTGGAACTCCCGCTTCTACGGTTGTCGTCCCGCTTGCTTTTCCAGGTTTTGTCTCTCTGAGAGTCCGGCGGGGACTCTTGCTTCGAGCGTTCCAGCATTTGGAATTTCTTGGTTAGCTCCTGAAATGTCTTGAGGCCCACTGTACACAAGAATGGGACCATCCAATTGCTGAGGTTCCCAATGAGAAGGCTGACGGACTGGTCCTGCTCCAGCGGCGGTTCGCACTTGACTGTAAGATTACGCCATCGGGGGATAAAGTCGGTGTTGCTTTCATTCTTCCCCGGCTTGGTCCTCACAAGGTCGGCAATGGAGATTTTATCACTGACACTCATGAACCTTTGCCGAAACAGAGACTCCATTTGGGCAAAAGTAATGACGGACCCGTCCGGTATACTCGCATACCAGTCGAAGGCAACGCCGGTCAGGCTGTTGACAAACTGACGAAGAAGGAGCGCGTCATTGCCCCCTGTATTTCCGCACGATGCTTTGAAGTGGGCGACGTGCTGGTTTGCATTCCCCGTTCCATCAAATCTTCCGAACTTAGGAATGACGTAGCCGCTTGGGAACTCAATCAGATCGTACTGCGCGGGATATGGCCGCCCACTACTGTCGATTTCTTTCTGAGCTTCAGCTTCGACCACCAATGTTTTAACCTTGCTGGTGACCAAATCCATTATCCGATCTGGTGTTAGCGGGATAGTGCTATCTGGGGCCAAGGCGTCCCCAGAAGCGGAATGCGGCCGGCTTTCATGCGGCTCGACCAGTCTTGGTCCCAAAGGAACAGGCATTGGCTGCCTCGGATTGTCATCACCCGGCTGATTAGTAGCGGTTTGTGTCTGATTGGGAGGCGCTCGAGCAATTTGAGCAGTAAGCTGCATCACCACGTTCGTTAAGTCGTCAATCTTCGAATAGAGCTTGGCCATCTCTTTATCTTTGCTCCTGAGATGTTTTCGAAGCTCTTGAAGCAGCTCTTGCTCCGCAGTCCTGGGGCGGAATATCGGCTCTTCCTCGCTGTCCGAGCTTGACTCTGCATGGATCGAGGGGTCTTTCTGCCTATCATCCTCATCGAGAGGGTTTTCTTCATCCAGCGGGGGCGGCTGTTCTTGGGCGGCGGCAACCACATTCAGGCTAGATTGGGCTTGGGATGTGGTGGCCCCGTCCTTGCTTTTGCTACGAAGGTTGTCGCTAGGGCGCCCGCCCGCCATATAGACTGTATGGATGATATATCCGGCCGTCTTTCTAACATTGGCGGCTGATTTCACGGATCGCTGTCTCGACCCCCTTGTTTCGGTAGCTGGTAGTCGATTGAAGGCGGCTGGCCTAACCAGGTTCTTGAATGGTGCTGGCACTTCTTTTCTGGGTTTGCCCGGCTGCTTTCGTGCGGCACAGAGTGCTTGATAGACTCTTGAAGAGACAGTGTCATACTTTTTCTGTTGGGGCCGAGACACGTCTCTTTGTGGCACCGTTCGGACCGCTGTCTTCTTGATTCTGGCGGTCATGGCGTTTTTCTGAACCCACTTCAGAGGCTCGAAGGAATTGCTGATTCTTACGTCCGACTCAGCCGTCGTCGCGGGGCAACCCCGCTCTTGGAACTTCACACGATTCCATTTGTCCGAAGCCTTGGCCCTCTTGTTGGCTCGATACCTGAGCCGCTTCTGCCTTAACTTTTCCATTCTAAGCACCTGGCAGACTTTGGCTCTTTGGGAAGACGCCGCAGACCGGTCGATGGAGGGCCTTAGAGATACGCTCGACTGTGCATTGGTTGGAGTCATCGCCTGAGCTCGTCCACAACATTTGGTGTTGCCCTTCGCATCGGAAGTCTTGCCCCCAGCTAGAGCGCCAGGGACTCGTTCAGACACCGTCTTAAGTTTCAGTTGTGGTGCCTTGGCGATCACGACATTTGGCCTCTTACCCCTTGAGACCGGCTTGGCCACCTGTTCCGCCGGGATCTCCGCCAGATGAGCGCTTCCGGCAGGGTAGATGATGACGGAGCCAAACTGGCGGGGCGGTTCCTCCCACTGTCGACTGAGGCTTGCGGGGAGAACCACACGAGCGTTGATCTTGACCACGTACGGAATCGGGGTCACGTTGGAATCTGACTTCGTCTGGGGAGACATTGTCGTCGAAGGTTGATTGTTGCACGGAAAAAAAAAACATTTCAGTATAGGTAATCGATATGTGTATTGATTGAGTTCGCATGAACGTTTAACCCGAAATATGGGAGGAGAGATTTGTCCCACCGGGCGTGCCAGAATCTGTAGGGTGTTTTTCGTCACCCCATTGAGATGGGAATACGCGCGCGCTTGTCAGGCGTACTACAGATTCCCCCTGCCTAGGGTAGGCCGGGGTTTAATGATAGTGGGGATCCGAATCTCCGGCAACCGCGAACTAAGCTGCCGTTAATTACCCCCCGCCTTTGGGGCAAGGGAACCTCCGATTGACGGGTCAAACTGGTCATGCGAACTCAATGTGCAGTGTACGTGTGTTGTTGTTTAGGAGGGGGGTTTGAATATATCGGGAGCCACGCAGAGTTTTTACGGGGGTCCCGCTACCCGGATAGCGGGCTGGGGGTCAAGGGGGCTAGCAGCCCCCTTGCGGAGTGTGGGGCAGCGCCCCGTTAGAAATTTTTTCTAACAGGGACAGTGTCGTGGAGTATGTGTATGTGTACATTTGTATACATATGTATATATATACATGCATATATAAATAAAGGGGAAAAAGACATCCAAAGGATGCGTGGGGCCAGCGCCTAGGCACTTGAGCGCAAGCATGCCACGTGTCGGCACGTGGGCGCTTTGCGCTCGAGCGCAGAGTGCTGGAGCGCAACGCGCCACGTGTCGGCACGTGGGCGCTTTGCGCTCAGACGCTGAGCGCTTGGGCGCAAGCGCGCCACGCGTCGGCACGTGGGCGACTTGCGCTCGAGCGCTTGCGCTTGAGCGCAAGCGCGCCACGCGTCGGCATGGGGACGACTTGCGCTCGAGCGCTTGCGCTTGAGCGCAAGCGCGCCACGTGTCGGCATGCGGGCGCTCTGCGCTTGAGCGCTGTGCGCTTGAGCGCAAGCGTGCCACGTGTCGGTACGCGGGCGCTCTGCGCTTGAGCGCCGGCGAGAAAAAGAGGCTTTTAGCCTGAAAAAATTTCTCAGAAGAGAAATCAGAGAGGAGTTGGACTCCTGAGTGTGTTTTTCTTCTTTTTTGGGGGTTTAGTGAAAGATATTCTTCTTCCTCCTCCTCTGTTTGCTGGATCTTGAAGATCAAGAGATGTGGGATTTTTTTTAAAAAATCTCTTCTTTTTGAGATCTGATGGAAGATCTGAGTTCCCCTTTATGGGTTTTGTGGTGAAAAACTATTTTGTTTTATAAAAAGAAGAGGAAAACTCTTGATTTAATTCAAGAGAAAGAAGAAGGTTTTGGAATCTTGAAGAAGGAGAAAGATCCCAGATCTGGAAAATTTTTTAGAGAGAGAAAAAGTTGTTGGGATATTTCATTATCCTTGCCTTTATAGGCTATACGCTTTACACATAGCCCCTTGGGCTTCACAAAATGGCATTTTGCCTATCCCATGGCTCATGTGTCATTTCTTTTTGCACATAAGCCATGGGCTTTACAAAAATTTGGCTTTATGCCTATTTTTCTTACATTTATCCATAAAATAAAATAAAGGAAATGCAACAAAATTATTTATTACAAAATTTTTATCTTGGCATGGGGGGAGGCCGGCCGCTTCATGTTCTGGCTCGACCCGGGTATGGGCCCACTGGATCTGGGCTTGGGCCCACTTGGCTTGGGGTTGACTTTGATTTTGACTTGGTCAACCGGGGTGTAAATTTTTACCCCAACAGGGGCATCGGTCATGCCTTAAAGCAGGTGAGCTGACCGACACCTCCTCACGAGGAGAGAACGTGGGATGGGCATTGGGGTGACGGCCCAGTCTTTCCTGGGACCGTGGCATGGAGTTGTCTGGCGTCCAGCGGATCATGGAATCAATCGCCGCGTGTGGGTTAAGATGGCCGGAGTCGGCCCGCTGGCGCTTAGTGGCGCTGTGATGAGGGTGAGGTAGATCGAGAGCTTGAGTGTGCCCGTCCGTCCTTCGGCGGACATCGTTATCCCGGGGAGGGGGAGCCGCGCTCTAGTGGGTAAGGCCCACCACTTGAACGCGGACAAGGGCATCTACCAGCGTCGTAAGCCGCTCTATCCGGACGGACAAGGTATGGATGGCATTAGGAGGGGGAGGCGAGCCGCTCCCGCCTCCGTTGTGGCGGCTCGTATTTGGATCGTTGCGGTTGTCGCTCACCATTGGATCGAGGGCGGAAGATCAACTTTTTTGGTGGAACAAAATAAGTCTTTCATTCCCACAGACGGTGCCAACTGATGGAGCTTCGGATCTCCTTCATATGCTGTCCTCCGTCGATCCTGTGATGGTGGTCTTGGACGGCTGAGATTTGGTATTGGAGTTGTTGAGTGTGGATCTCAATGGGTTGGTGTTGGACGCCGAGCTACCTGCAAAGAAGTCCCGGGATGGGTGACCACCGTAGGATCCTCCGACGATCAAGTTAGGGCCGAGGAATAGGAGCAGAGTAGCGGCGTATTGAAATAATTCGAGTTACCCGAGTCGTCTGAGAGAGGGATTTTTATAGTGGTCGCATAGAGCGAGCATGTGCGAGATCTTCGCCGTCAGTTACGCCCCTGATATTACGCCTGCGTGAATGTTGAGATCCCTCCATTAATGACGGGATACGCTCATTAATGGGGGGATGCGCCAGCATGGGGCGCGGGACGTGGGGCGACGGATATCTTGCCCTGGCGATATACGCGGAGCCGTTGCGGGACGAATGGGATCTGCGCTCTTGGTAGGTCGGAGGAGGCCGAGGAAGCTCGGCACGCTAGACGGCTCGGAGACGAGCTGTTGGTAGTTTCCTGGATGAAGGTGAAATGTATTTAGGGAGCTCTTCTGGAAGGTCGGACACGTTTCTTGAGACGACGTCCCGTGGAATCCTCATAATGCGACTCATTTATTCCACCCCCGTAGCTTTGTAGACACATCATCTGCCACGTGTCGTAATCTTGAGGAGATACCACTTGTGAGTATCATCACCACGTGAATAAGATACGATGAAGTATCTCTTGGGCCACAACTTACATAAGAGAATTCATAATTATATCCTAACATTGATGGATGCGTATGTTTTGGGTTCATGTGAGGATGAGTGAATCACATAAAAAGAAGTTTCTAAGGATCCAAAACAACATTATTGGAAACAAATTAGCTGTTGGACATGTTGAACAGTTTTGGCAAAAAAGTGAAGCAGTGGTGTGACATTGGTCTCGACTCATCCGCACATGCCATGATCACTTGTTATCATTGTGGGGTTTTGGTGTGTGGATCCAACTTTCATTTGTATGCATGCGGAGAGTTGGAAGATTCATGCATGTCGAGTCGGTCGATTGGATGGGGTTGAGTTTGACCCGCCCATAACTAGGTTGGGTCGACCCGACACGATTTATAATGAGGCCAAAAAGTCAATACCTGAACACGACCTGCAGTGGATCAGATCAATCCGAACTAACCTAATTAGTAGCCGGGTTAGGCTGAGTTCCGGGTCGAATTATACCCGTTTTATCCTTTTCATTTTCTTGCCTATGTTATTTCTTACAAAACCTCAGTTTTAGCACCCAAAAGTTTTATATTAAATTATAAATAATAATAAAATCAGGGAGGAAATTAATCATCAAACAATGAAATGTTGATTTGAATATATTTATTATATTAATCTCAATTTAAGCTATAATAATAATTATTATTATAATATTTTAACGGGTTATTTCTAATAGGGGCCAAAATTAGAATGATGAACCCAAAGGGACATGAATATGGTCTTTAAATAGGCTGCCATAAAAATAGGAAAATGCATCATGGAGCAAGAGAGGGCATCACCGAATGCACATATACGAAATCCAAAATCATATTAATTTAAACTTTATTGTTATATAAGTTGTAAGTTGTTATGTCTCATATTTATGATTTTTATATGCAAAAAATATGAAAGATTAACTTGTTGATACTTTCGTATTTTTCTTCGATTTTTCATTTTTATTTTCTGAAAATCAAGAAAATTTTAAAAATCTCAAAAAAAATCTTTGATTTTTAATATTTTACTTGCTATATAGCACTCAATAATTATAAAATATACAAAAATCAATTTTTTTTTGTTCTTTTAATAAATTTTCAACATTTTGCTCGAGCACATGAATATGGTGAAATGTAAAAATCTCAAAAATTTTGTTTTTTTTCGTGTTTCCAATGTTTTGCTTGTTTGCAAAAGAAAATCATGGAATTTTTAAAAATAATATATATATTCCAAGATAAAACACATGAAAATTGTAAAATATATAAAAACTTTTTGAGTATTCATGTCCTCGTTTTGATTTTGTTGTTGGATGTATCTCTGATATGGGGTTTGTTCTCCAATTTTAGTTTTGACTTGTACGGAGTCTGTTCCCTGATCTGGGTTTTGGCTTGTCTTTGCACTCTTTTGGATTTTTTGTTGTTTCGTTAAAATATTTTTAATGAAACGCGGGGGGCTTTCGAGCATTGGTTTACTAAAAAAAAATAAAAATTAATGCTCATAAATAACCAATAAATAAGTAGTCCTATTTAATTTGGTTATATTTGTTACAATTGGTTGATTTCAGTTGAGGTATATGAATCCCAACATTAAATAATAGAGGTACATTTAAACCCTTAATAATATACTTAACTCATAGCTCATAAATTTTGTAAGAAGATTCAAATTATCCTATAATTAGAACCCTCTAAATTTTGTATTAGAGGGGGCATTAGCTTAGGTGAGTGCCCTGCACCTCAAGATTGAGTAAAAAATAATCTATAAATTAGTATTTTAAAATGGAAGAGATCTCCCAAATTCAGCCTAGAATCAAGGAGGATTAATTAATTATTGAAATTTCAAGGAAGCAAGTCACAATCATAACCTTAAATTTATTTTTTTAAGTGCTACAATAAGAGTTAATCAACTTAATTAAAGTCAATCCCACCAAAAGCCCAAATAGTGTGTTACAACTTACAACTGTGCCAGCCACCACTTGTTTCATTAATTGAATTTAGCATAAATAAAGTGAGCCTCAAGAATTAAGAACCGAGAACCTTTCTTAGAAGGGAAAATTGTTTCCAGACCCATTTTGGAAAATTATTTCAAAATCGTTTAAGAACCATATACTTAGAAAATACGGACGTTTCAAGCCTATGTGTATTCTAAATGATATATTTTTTTCTTCAATAATACCGGTTTTACTCTTTCTCAAGCTATACACATTTTAGCTATAATATCATTATTTATTTAACTATAACAGTAATATTTATTAAATCATAACATTGATTATCAAACCATAACATTATTTATCATAATATCACTTAATTATCAAATTATAACGCATATTTTATGAATCTTAAAAGGGTATTATTGGCAATATATACAAATCAAGGATCGAACTTGCGACATCTCATATTGATCAGTAAATTGGTACCAATTGAATTAAGCCCACTTGGTTACAAATCTAGGTTTAATATTAAATGAAATCATCAATATCACTTTGGGCCATTTCCCCCAAAAATTAATTTAGTAGATGGACCAGAGCCATTGATTTTATTGCATGTGTTTAGAATTAGAGCTTGTTACTCTTCTAACAAATCTTAATCAAGTATTATATATATTCACTTATATCAAAACTTTGAAGAAATCAACTATCACACTCAACATATGTTTATGGGTGGAACTCCATTTTGTGGGGCAAAACTTGACTTTTTGTTTAATGGTATTTTGTTGTTTAATTTGCTTTAAAGATGCACTTACCCTAGATTTGTTTGTACCACGAAATAAAAACTTGAAAGTTACAATGAAATTTAATGAACTTGTAGGAGGTTATAAGCAGGAGATACACTCGTAGAGTTGTTGTTTGTGCCTGCTTTATCTCAATTGGTTGCACCCACCATAATAAACATGGAGCTGCATTTGCGTCATATTTCCAATGTGATTCAAACCTAATCAATATCCAAGGCATAAATACCATAACCTTTATGCTCAAGAACAGAATCAAAATTTTGAAGGGAGCGTATACGCAAGTATAAGGAATGAGAACGAATTGGTGGGAAATATGGAATTTATTATATCATTTAAGCATGCATGTGCAAGAAAAATCTCAAAAAAATCAAATATTTATATGACGATTTTTGGCATTTAAACATATGGGGAAGAGGATCACATGATAACTGGCATATGCAAATAGATCTTGTTCCTATTCTTCAAATTGGACAGTGATTTCATAAGCATAAAATAAAATGAGGGATAGTTCTTGTTCAGAATAAAATCTCTTGCACTATTGGCTTTTAGTGTCAAGAATGACCGGTGATTTGTAAAATTAAAGGTGACTGATGATGCTCACAAGTGGTGTCTCCTCAGATTACGACACGTGGCGGATGACGTGTCCCGAAGGCTACGGAGGTGGAATAGATAGGTTGCATTATGAGAATTCCTCGGAATCCCCTTCTCGAGGAATGTATCCGACCTTTCAAGAGACCTCCTTGAATACATACTACATTCATATAGGAAACTACCAGCAGCTCGTCTCCGAGCTTTCTCAGTCTCCTTGCTCGTCTTCGAGCCGTCTGACATACCGAGCTTCCTCGGCCTCCCAGCTCGTCTCCAAGCCGTCTGAAGTGCCGAGCCTCCTCGGCCTTCCAGCTCGTCTCCGAGCTCCTGACACGCCGAGCTTCCTCGGCCTCCTCCGATCAACCAAGAGCGTGGATCTCATGCGTCCCGTAACGGCTTCGCGCATATCGTCAGGGCGAGATATCCGCCTCCCCACGATCCGCGTCCCACGCTAGCGCATTCCTCCATTAATGGGCGTATCCCCCCATTAATAAGCGCATCCCGCCATTCAAGACGAGAATAATACTGGGATGTAACTGACGGCGGTGATCTCGCACCTGCTCGCTCTACGCGACCCCTATATAAACCCCTCTCTCAGACGATTCAGGTATCTCAAATTTATTTCCAATACGTCGCTGCTCTGCACTTATTCCTTGGCTCTAATTTGATCGTCGGAGGGTTCTACGGTGGTCATCCATCCCGGAACCTCTTTGCAGGTAGCTCGGCATCCAACATTAAGCCACTGAGATCCATACTCAGCAACTCCCAATCAAATCTCAGCCGTCAAAGACCGCCGTCAAAGGATCGACGGAAGACAACATCTGAAAGAGATCCCAGCCTCCACCAGTCACAGATAAAAAAAAATTACTACACATCCAACCCACCAGTTTAAAAATATCACCGAATCAGTCTGCGTGAAGTTTTTCCATTAGAATTTTCAAGTTAATGTGTTAATTTACATGTTTTCATCTATATAATCATTATGATTTAATAAATTGTTTGGACTTGAATTGCTTTTTCAACTATGTATAATGCAAGTTATCCGTCAACCGGTCATGGATGACTCATTTCTTCATACACGGGTTAGCCGTACATATGCCCGCTATATACGGATTGATTAATGGACACAAATTTTATTATCCGTTAACTCCTGACAATTTTATGTGTATCTGTTTTATCCATTAATTACTTGCAATACCCGTCTGCAAGTGGTTCGATCCGTGATCCGTGCATTTTACGTCTAACGCCTCTACTTAGAAGATGCATCTAGAATTCTATGGTACCTATTTTGCGCAATTTGATGCATGTGTGCGTATCTTCAAAGTTGTATATACCTTACAAGCAGGATGCATATTAAATCATATGCAAGATTGGAATATGAAACTTTTGCGTGAGTGAGGAATGAAAGGTGTAGCCAACAACTGACTAACTTTTATCAAATGTAAAATTCTTTTTCCTCTAACACAATATGTTGACATATAATAACTATATAAGATGGAATAACATTGGATTAATAAATTAATGATACCTAAAATTAATGATTTTAAAAAATTAAAAGGTCTTATGCTTATGGAATAAAGAACATATATTTGAGAGTCAAATTATTTTATCATTGCACCTTTCAGCCATGTTTTGGAAAACAAGAAATACTAGAAAATAAAATTTGTTCCAAGTTAATTTTTAAAAAAAAAGAATTTAAAAGGTACTTATAAATAAAATTAAAATGTCTATTTCTCGGGTTTTTAATATTCTTCTTATTATAACACAAGAAAATCATGAAATTTTCAGAATATATATTTTTTGTTTTCTTCGGATCTTTTATGATATAATACACGGAAATCTTATAATTTTCTGTTGCCTACCTTTTTTCAATAGTGTGCATACTATATAGCACATGAAAATCATAAAATTTTCTAAAAGCTCAGATTTTTCTGTTTTTTTTCGGTTCATTAATTTTTTGCATGCTATATAGTACGTGTCAATCGCGAAATTTATAAAAATCTTATATTTTTTTTTTCAAATTTACAATATTTTGCATTCTACTGCTCGAAAATTGCCTAATTTTCAAAAATCGCCTAATTTTCAAAAATCTTACACTTTACTTATTTATTCAGTATTTTAATATTTTGCTTGTTATAGCACACGAAATCATGAAGTTTTCATAAATCTGAAAAAATATCGGTTTCTTCGATTTTTCAATACTTTTGCATGAACACAAAAATAAGGAAATTAAAAAAAATCTTAGAAATTTTCATGCTCTTTGATTTTTCATAACAAACAAAAATCGTGATATCTTCAAAAATTCTTGTTTTTAGATTTTCAATTTTTTACCGGGCACACGGAAATTGTGAATTTTTAAAAAATCCAAAGACTTTTTTTTAATAAATTTTCAATATTCTTTATAGCATACGAAAAAATCTCAATTTTTTTTTTGTCTTATTTGATTTATTCAACATTTTGCTTGCTATATAAAGCATGAAAATTGTAATCGATGATCTTTTCTTCGGTCTTTTATTATTTTTCTTGCTATATAAAGCTTGAAAATTGAAATAATTTCAAAAATTCCAGGATTTTCTATTTTTTTTTTTCGGTTTTTCAACATTTTGTTTACTACAAATGAAACTCTCAATTCAGCTTTCTTGGTTTTTTTAAATATTTTGTATGTTATAGCGTATGAAATCGCAAAATTTTTAAAACAATCATGTTTTCTTTATGTTTTGTTTTGCATACCAGCACATGAAAATCAAAAAATTTCTGAATTTTTGTTTTCTTTGATTTTCCAATATCATACTTGCTCATACTTTAGGAGTTTCCGAATACTAAGAAGACATAAAGATATACGAAATAAAAGAAAAAAAGATCATCAATTACTATTAAGAACCTACCAGATAGAGAAAAGGTCATTGATAACTAGTAAGAACTAAACAGAACAAAAAAATTCGGACCGAGTGAATAAGACTTCTAGTGATTAGGAATACCTGGCAATACATTAATACGAAATTTTAGAAAGTCGCAAAATTTTGTTTTCTACAAATTTATAATGTTTTGTATGTAGCACATGAAAATTATGAATATTCAAAAATCTATAAAATATCCGCCTCTTAGGTTTTTCAATATTTTGCTTATTATAGCATTCAAAAATCGCTGATTATTAAAAATCTCATGAGTTTTTTCTTGCAGTTTTTCAATTTTTGTTCGCTCATACAAAAATCGTGAAAGTTTTAAAAGCCTCAATATTTTTCTATAGCGCAAGAAAATAGTAAAGTTTTCAAAATTCTCCACATTTTCTTTTTTTCCTTCCTGGTTTCTCATTATTATTAATGAGAATAAAAAGGTCGTAAATTTTACAAAAATATCAAATTTTCTGTTTCTCTCAAAGTTTTAATATTTTATATGCCATATAGCACATAAAAATAGCAAAGTTTTAATGTCAAAATTTTCTGCTTTCTATGATTGTAACACCCTACTACGGTTACACGACATTAATTAGTATTTTAACACTTACTTTATATTTTTTCTATTTTATTTATTGGGTCGCGAATGATTCAAATAGTAGTAGTCGTTATCCGGCCCGACCCACAAGTTTAGAACCCAATATGGTGCAAGATTGTATCTGAGATTTACTGGTAAAGTGTATATATGTGAATCTAGTATAATAGTTACATTATATTTTTAGATCTTCATATATTATATATCTAAATCATCATATATATTTTAATAGCCACAAGTTAAAAATAAGTTATATTTTTTTAACTGTCATCATATAGTTTTCATCTCATATCTTATTTTGGTTTTATCTTCTACGTTTAAATCTCAAGATATCTAATATCAAATATTTACTAAATCTAGGTACAGTTTTAGAATTCTTTTAAATCTTAAATTAGGGGTATGAGTTATTTAAAATATATTCTTGCATTATGATTGAGAAGTTTACATATATGAATTATTTTCCAAAATATGTTTTTGATAAGATTTTGGTGGAGATTTGTTGTAGCATGATATTATCTATATATATTAAAACTAATATATATTTATAACCTAATTTAGACTATACTATATATATTTATATTAAACACAAACCCTCTCTCTCTCTCTTTTTCCAAATAACATATCTCTCCCTCATCAAATTATATTCTCCTTCTTCGTTCTTCAAGCCCACACCCATTCTCGCCGACGCAACTCCAGCTGCATCCTAGAATCTTAACCGAGCAATCAAAATTTGGTGTTGATTTGTATAGCGTCATATTGCTTCCGTTCATCGCGTTTGTTTCGAGACAAGTTTATAACTTGCTACATGCTATAGTTTATATAATTTACTTATATGTTGTTGTACTATTATTATTATTATTATTATCATCATACAGCTATATCTATATAATTTATACACCGTAGTTATTTAACGTTAATCAGTTTTATAATATACAATGTCTGCAAGTTTACCACTTGCGACATGCTATAATTATATTTATAAATATATATATCGTCGTAATATTTTTTATTATTATCATTAATTGGTTTATAATCTGCATTTTATAACATTATACAAAATATAGTTTGAGAATATTATAGTTTACACATGAAACGTCGTCGCAAAGCGGATACTACAAATCTGAAATTTACTGTATACCTTATCTTATAAAATTCATTATAAATTATAGAAAAATCATTAGTATACGTTCTTTAGTTAGTTACGAAGCTAACTCAGAATACTATAATCCTGTGAAAAATAAATTGTTTAAATAACGTAAACTGTAAATGAAAGTATCTCTGAACCGCTGTCCAGAAAATTCCAGCAGCAAAATTTCAATTTCGAACATTCATAACTTTTTATAGGAACAACCTGAGGTACTTTAACTTATAAAAATGAAAACTTTATTGAATTAGCTTTGTTTTGGTATATGACACGTCACTTTTGAAGAATGTTTGTTATTTTTAAGCTATTTTACAAATCAGGATGACGCTGAATTTCTGAACGGAATTTTCTTGTGCATGGCTAATCAATACCACTTTTATAGTTATTAATCGGATTGAATATGTTATCCCTGTTAATGTTATTATATCAATATCTATTTAATAAATTATAGTGCATGTATTTTAATATTCAGCAAATATTACCGATTTACAATTTTATAGTATCCGTCTGTATCCGTACTGATAATAGCTTATCTAATTGCATGCCGGAACGTCACAACGTTATCATACTACTATATTAGTTCAATATGTTATCTACATTGCATCATACATGGTAATGGACGTATAACGGTTATTACAGATAGATACATATGCATTCTGACATTAGTCGTGTTTCGATATTGATTACAGTTTTACATTGGTATCTGTTTTGGTTAATATACATTACATGATATGTTCACGACACACTACCAGACTTGTTTCTTAGATCTTATTACTAATACCAGCAATCCTGATTGTTGTCCTGACGGACGTGAGTTGTCTGTATAGACAAAATCTGTACATACTTGATCCTGTGTTGGCATTAGACTTACATTATCAATACCTGACTTGAACACATAACCTTGGGGGTAAGGGGAAATCAATAATCAAACCTGATTTTTAACTCAACGGTTCGATACTTATACTGATCAGTCTTTACGGGCTCGGCCAGCCCCGGAATGATGTTGCTGACATCATTCGTCTGTATATGTTACCTATTTACTGCTTAGCAACACGTCTCGGATTCAGCCTGAGAGTCTTGATCGTAGTCCCGGGCACGTACAAGATACTATTGAGTTACATCGACGATTCCATTAAATTGATTTCAAAAACTTCTAGAATAGATAACCTAGAGGCACAGACTTTAGGATACACATCACATACCTATATCTCACTGTTTTACACCAGTGTTATTTATTTATACTCATATTTAATTATAGCATCCTATCTTGGTTATTACTATTATTTTGATATTTATAACGCACTGACGTCTGGGTTTTGCATGGCCCGGATACTTGACATAGCATGCGAGTATTCGACAAGATTACCGACCAGTGAAGACCGCCTCATTGATATAGCTCTTATGCGGGTTAGTTATTCTTTGGATCTTTATTGCTTCCGCTATCTTTTCCGGTTATTTTTCTTGTGGCTATTGGACATGTGATAGATAGATTTAGTAGTTTACTGTTCTTGATATCTGATTGACAGCCGTAATGTGACTATGTAAGGATCTTTCCTCGCCATGAGTAGCATGGTTGGCTCTGTCACGTGCCATGTTTACGTATTTTGGGAAGCGGGGCGTGACAGGGTTTGTTTGGTATCGGAGCATAGGTTTTAGGTTAGCTGGGTTTGGTTTCTTTTGTAGTTGGGTATTGGACCCAATACACTAATCAGGAAACCCAGAATTTTAGGAACATGTCCTGCCACATTATTATCTTGTCATTCAAATTCTTGAATCTTATCATTCTCTTAAAATCTTTTATCTCAACGATTTGGAAATGACTTTGCATCTCGGCTTGGAATCCTTTTGGTTCCTTATTGTTTCTCCCATCTTACTCTCTCGGTTCTGTTAGTAGGATTTGGACGACTTGAATAGAGTTATATAGTTGTAACTATGTACCGCGGTATGGTTACAATGCGGTACTCTATTTTGGTAACCTGGAGTCTTTTTTCGATTCATTTTCTTGACTTATGGTCGTTATATTATCTTGTTTCCTCTCGGCGTCATTGCTTACAAGTTTATGTCTTATCGCGAGCTTGAATCCAGCAACCACGATATATATTTCCTCTCATCCCAGAAGAACTAATCCGTTTGCGTTTCGAAGAATAAGGAGAAATACAGGAGAAGTTTTTGATGATTGCAGTAATTCGAGATTAACCCCAACAAGAGCTGGTACAGACCGCTTCAAGGACGATCAGATGTAAGATATTTGATTGAAGAAATTTTGATAGACCCGCCTCAAATTATCAGAGTAGCACAGTGGAAGAGTGGTGGGCTAATAACCCACAAATCTTAGAACAAACTTGCAAATTCATGATGAAGGGAACCGTTTACTGAAGGGTGAAGTTCGTAAACAAGTTGCAGATGAAGCGCTGATAGCAGTTCGGGATTTCATGGATGTGTTCAAGAACATCTCGAGTTTACCGTCTAAACGAGTTGTGGAGTTTGCGATTGATCTTATACCTGTAGCAGAGCCAATTTCGAAGGCTTATTATCCGATAGCACCGGTGGAACTGGAAGAGGTAAAGAGACAAGTTTCTGAATTATTAAAGAAGGGTTGGATTCACAACAATGGTTCACCGTGGGAAGCTTCAGTTCTTCTAGTCAAAACGAAAGATGGCACGCGGAAGATGTGCATCGACTATCGAGAGTTAAATCGGGTGACTATTAAGAACAAGTACCCAATCTCTCGCATAAGCGAATTATTCGATCAACTCAGTGACGCGAAAGTAGTCTCGAAGTTGGATTTACGATCGGGGTATCATCAAGTTCGGGTGAAAGAAGAAGACATTTGCAAGATATCGTTCTGAACTCGATATGGGCATTACGAGTATTTAGTGATGCCATTTGGAGTTACTAACGCACCAGCAATATTTATGGACTTAATGAACCGAATCTTTCACCATATCTGGATTATTTCGTAGTGGTGTTTATTGACGATATTTTGGTTTATTCGAGGAGCAAAGAAGAGAATGAAGAACACTTGAGGATCGCACTACAAACGTTGAGACGAGAAAAGTTATATGCTAAGATGAGCAAGTGTGAGTTTTGGTTCGAAGAAGTGAAGTTCTTGGGTAATGTTGTATCCGGAAATGGAATTGCCGTTGACCCTGGAAAGATTGCAGCTGTTCATGATTGGCTACTTCCAAAGAACGTAGGGGAGATCAGAAGTTTTCTTGGGCTCGACGGATATTACAGAAGGTTCGTAGAGAACTTCGCTCGAATAGCAGAACTATTGACCAAGCTAACACGAAAAGAGGTACCGTTCGCATGGACCGAGAAGTGTGCGTCAACTTTTGAAGCGTTGAAGCAAAGATTGACCACCGCTCCTATTCTGACAGTGCCAGACAGTTCCGGAGGGTTGGTTATTCACAGCGACGCATCTGGGAAAGGCTTGGGATGCGTTCTAATGCAGCATGGGAATGTCATAGCTTATGCATCGAGACAATTAAAGACTCATGAAAAGAACTACCCAACTCATGATCTGGAGTTAGCAGCATTGATTTTTGCTCAGAAGATTTGGAGACACTACTTATTGGGCGAAAGGGTAGAAGTATTTACCGATCACAAAAACCTAAACTATGTGTTCACACAGAAAGAGCCCAACATGAGGCAATGTAGATAGTTGGAGCTGATGGCTGACTATGATCTTGATCTAAAATACCATCCAGAGAAAGTTAATATAGTGCCGGATGCGCTAAGTCGGTTGCCAAGCGATACGGATGTTGACTGCACAAAAGGAGATTATAGATGATTTTCAGAGATTCGAATTGGAGATTATACTATCGAATTCTTCCGGACAGTTGATGCAGTTGCAAGTACAGTCGTCCTTGATTGATAACATTAAAGCAACGTTGTCGCATGATCTAAGATTGCAGAAGTTTAAAGAACAAGTAGAAGCGGGACTTCGAATGGACTTGTTAATTCATGAATATGGTTCGTTACGATAAGGTAGTCGTTTATGTGCGCCCAAAGGAGATGTTCGAGAAGAAGTCATGAAAGAGATTCATAGTTCCGCGTATTCAGTACACCCGGGAGGCACAAAAATGTACAAAGATGTGCGACAACATTTCTGGTGGGAAGGCATGAAAAGGGAGATTGCTCGCTACGTATCAAAGTGCTTGGTGTGTCAGCAAGTCAAGGCTGAACATCAAAAGGTAGCTGGTTTGTTGCAACCACTTTCGATTCCTCAATGGAAGTGGGAATACATAACCATGGATTTCGTGACAGCTTTACCACGGAGTCCAAGAGGCAATAATGCAGTTTGGCTTATTGTCGATCGATTGACCAAGGCAGCTCACTTTATACC
Source organism: Agapanthus africanus (assembly GCA_030015575.1). Lineage (NCBI taxonomy): Eukaryota > Viridiplantae > Streptophyta > Magnoliopsida > Asparagales > Amaryllidaceae > Agapanthus > Agapanthus africanus. The sequence continues at coordinate 24,624,887 of JASDDO010000016.1, forward strand.
GTTTCGAGTTGGTCGGTCGACGGAAGTTTTGGTAGAGCGGTACATGCAGAAGATTGTGAGATTGCATAGAGTACCCGCGAGCATCGTTTCCGATCGTGATACTTGATTTCTATCACATTTTTGGAGTAGTCTACAGGAAAGTTTGGGAACTCGCTTGAAATTTAGCACGGCTTATCATTCTCAGATAGATGGCCAGTCTGAAAGAACGATCCAAACTCTTGAAGATATGTTGAGGGCATGCATGTTAGACTTAAAGGGTTCATGGGAGGATCATTTACATTTAATGGAGTTTTCATACAACAGTTTTTAGGCAACTATAAAGATGGCTCCATTCGAAGCATTGTTCGGTCATAAGTTTCGCTCACCTGTTTGTTGGGACTATGTTGGAGAAAGAAGATTTTTGAGACCGGAACTCATTGTGCAAACTGTGGAGAAAGTTAACTTAATCCGTAATCATATGAAGGTGGCACGGGATCGACAGAAAAGTTGGGCTAATACTGGAAGAAGACTTTTGGAGTTCGTTGTTCGTGATCTTGTGTTCTTGAAGATATCACTGACTAGAGGAGTAATCCGATTTGGTAGTCGAGGCAAGCTTAGTCCTCGATTTGTGGGGCCTTTCGATATTATCGAGCGTGTTGGAGAAGTACCTTATCGATTGGCTTTACCACCATCCTTAGCGGGTGTTCATGACGTGTTTCATATATCTCAACTCCGCAAGTATGTTTGAGATGAGACGCACGTCCTGTTGGATATAGTGCCCTTAAGTCAATTATTGTAATCGTAGGCATGCGATTGTGATGATTGAGGGATGACCTATACGGGTAGGACAATCTTACTCAAAATGATAGTATGCTATCTGGTTTGTCTTTATCATCATGTACTTGCATTATGTGGTATGGCAGATTAATATTACATGTCGATAGAGCCCATATGATTCTTGCTTGACTACCAGTATTATGATGGCGATCATATACGTGAGAGCTGGGTGGTCTATAAGCACATCTTTAAATGTCCCTAGTTGTGGGAGTATCGAGACTGGGCATCGATATTCCGGAGTAGACTAGTGTATACGCTTCAAGACCTCGACAAGGGCGGCAGCCGGTCTCACAAGCCATTGGTGTTGTGTCACCTAAGATAGTATACAGGTGCTCACTGGAGGTGAGTACACTGGACGGATTCGCCGAGAACTTCTAGATGGTATTATACCTATTGTCAGATGGAAGTTCTCAGATGACATGAGTACATGTTAGTCCTTTGACCTGAAGTCTTCATTTGTCTCATGTGAGTTCCTACTATACTTTGATTACTACTCTACCACGGCTCAAAGGAGTCGTGCAAACAGGTTTTAGTTGGGTACAGTCTCGAGCCATATAGAGGCAGTAGTCGACTGTCAGGGATTCGTCTCTCCTGATATTAGGAGTCTATATCGCGCTGTGTTCAGTTGGCTATCATCAGAAATCCGTGGCCACGGTGGGGGAGATTTACTGATAGTTGATCAGTACTATCTCAGTTGGTGATGAGCTAGACTCAGACATGACTTATCGGGTTAGTAGGGATCTGACGTTATCCACCCCTAGACCCGATATGCGATACTCTTTGACGAAGATACCGGACTGTATGGAGATTGTCACATTCAGGCTCAGTAGGGTAAGGACGTACTTGATTGTCGACCCCCCCTTTCGACATGTACCTGGGTAGCTGTTACGTACAGCTAGTGTCGCTGACGTGCTTGTGGTTAAATCTACTGCCAGCGTATTGTTGAGTCTTTAGAGTCCCACACAGAGGGTTTTCCCGGTTCAGGCGACAGATGTAGGAGTCATACGGTGGTACGTGCAGGGGTCCGATTAAATACGTGTATGCAGTACACGGACTTTAATCGGACGGTTGATAATACTAGCCGGCTTAGGATTAAGCCGGATTATTAAATCAGGTTTTGATTTAATAATTTATATATGTATTTTGATACATGTATTTTAGTATTATTGTTCACTATTCATTTTCTCTCTTTGGTGCTATCCATATTTTTTTACGGATACGTGTATATGTAGCGATACATATATCAGGTGAAGTATTCCGTATTTGTAAGGGAATATTTCTAGAAGAAGGACACCTCATATGTGTTTTTCCTTTTTGGAAAATTAAATAGGAAATGAGGTGGCATGTGGAGGACTTGAAGCATGGGTGCTACATGGTAGAAAGACATGTCTTGGTTTTTTAAAATGTTATTTTCATTTGGATGCACTATTGCATCATGGTTGATTTTTGCCATTCTTTTCTACACTTGTGGTCTTGATGATATTTTTCGTCATCTCCTCCACCATGGATCATGGTTCATCATCTCCATCTCCTTCTTCTTCTTGCTTCCATTTTTGAGCAAGATCCTAGAGAGAAAAATATAGTGGAGTATTCCTACTTCACCGACCATCCAAACGTAGCAATTTTGGATCGTCGGTTTGAGCCTCCTCCGCGTTCCCTCAGGTGAACCGTCTTCGGAAAGGGTGATCAATGCTCAAGCGTGTTCCCGACGGCTACGAGCTTGGAGGGGTCTTCCACAATTAGGTGGACACGTGACAAAAGTTGTATCTCTCAACCTTGCATGTTTTAGGTTATTAGTTTAGGGTGTTTGGTTCGAATCCTTGGGTTCGGACGTCCGGTGCTCGCGAAAAAGTTTTTTTTTTCGCTTCCGCCTAGCCCGCGGCCTCCGCGGTGTGGGCGCCTGATCCCAAACATGGTATCAGAGCTACCCAAACACCATAAACTAGTGTTTGACGATGCTTAAGTTTCAAAACAAAAAAAAAACGGATTTCAAAACCCAGTTTCTGCCTGAAAAATTTATGGTCTCTAAATTTTTTTTAAACAAGTGCAGAAACTTAGTCTTGACTAGATAGAGACACACAATGAAAACGAGAACATTTCATCAAAGTTGGTCCGGCAAGATCGGGGATATGGCCGACGCCGCCGGTTTTGTATTTTGTTTGGAGCTCGTTTTCATGGTGTGTGCTGGGTTTTGTAAAATGGTTATTTTGGTGTTGTTTGATTTGTCCCAGATTTCACTTTGTGTCATCTTAGTTTTGGGACAACTCGGGAGTTTTAAAAACTCGAAACTTTTGCATCGTCGGTATCTATGATGTGTATATGTATTGCTGAACGTCGTCTAATTTCTATATGTTCATTTAGACGGGGTTGCACACATTCTGGTGTTGCTTACTTCTGCGGTTATATATATATCTGGTTATGGTTTGTGCGGATTGGCGTGATGGATAGTCATGTGTGAAATATTAGATGTACAGTTCAGATTCATTTGTATATTCATTATTGGGGGGCGAGCATCCGACATGTGGATTGCAGTCACTGCTAGTTTGTATATTCTTTTGTTGGGGCACGACCGGGTTGTGGTCGATATCGCCGTTGTATATATATAGTTCTTTTTCTGTACTAGGATTACCCCACGAAGGAGTGCTCGAATATCCGGGTTCTAGAGGGCAATGGGCATGTATATCATGGAGTTGAGACCGGGGGGGCCTTACTCTAGAATTGGCAGGCTATTCGCCACACTTGTAGGGGGTATAGGTTGACCCACGGAGGGGTGCTCAAGTTACCGGATTCTGTGAAGTGCTGGATGGCCCACTCACTTTGTTGATTGGGGTCGCCTCACTTCGGGAATTGGCGGGTAACTTGCCGCACTCGTAGGGGTTTAGGATCTTCATTGCATTGGCTATCCATACGACCGGGGAATGTCGCGTCTCATTTATGGCTCAAATGAAACACGGGGCTCCTAGATTATCCGCTATTCCATATTGTTGTTCGCATGCTTGTGATGATTTTATCTGCTGTGATGACTATTATCTGCCTGCGATGTTGATATATATATTATATATATTTAGTAGATGGTTCTATATATTTTGCATCCGCGCTAGTCCAGCCCCCGCTCTGCCATTTGTTAAGTAACCTAACGGTGCATGACGGGGCCTCGTAGCGAATGCGGGTGGCATATAAAAAGCATGTTATTTTGGTTTTTTCTTTTATGGCTTGGAAACATAAAATGATGGGAACGCATTATTTGTATAATGCAAGGGAAAATAAACCTAAATGATGTTATCGGAACAAATTTTAAAACTACTCTGTTTACTTCAAAACTCATGGTCGTATTATTTTGTTTTGCATAGAGGTATTCGGTTAGGAATGTCCCGCACCTCATTCTATGAGAGAAGAGCCTTGATCCCTCATTAGGAGTTCTCTCTTAAGCAAAAGTTTATGTTACTAGTTTTAAAATGCGGAGCTTAAACCACTCCATTTCAAAGCCACTCGAGTTCCTTCAACGATATCAAGTTCATTACGTTAAAGGTTTTTGGCCAAAAACCAGCCGCAGCCCTCCGTCATTTCAGATTAGTATTGCTTAGTATTCGTGCTACGTATGTTGACCTAGTCAAGGTGTAATGTTCGGTAGCTCTGTAGTACTTTTCTGCTGCATGGTTATGCGATTGGTTAGAACAGTCGTACGGTCATGTTGACCTAGTCAAGGGCTCATATGGGTGGGTCTAATCAATCCAGAATAATGACGGGTTGAACTTGACTTGCGACTTATGATATGTTAACCTAGTCAAGGTCATAAGTCGTTAGGGGCAAAAGCCATATCGGGAGTTTCAAACATACGGGAAACTTGCCAGGCATGCACATACCTTCTAGAGTGTGGTGACTTAAGTGGATTCCATCAGGTTATCACATGATGATAGTTAGGTCCCGATTCCTACTGATGAGTACGTATTACTCCTCGGGAGATTTTTCACTAAATGATCCCGACTAGTTCTCCTTTTAGAATTTGAAGGAGAATTCGAGGAAATGGTAGGAGCCATCCTGATCAGATAAATTGATAACCAATCTGATCATGATAGTGTGCACGCTGAGTGTTTCTTTTCTCTCTCTCTGGTACAGTGACCCATGACTTACCTTAAAAACTCATGAACCGATTTGACCGAACCTTCTTACACCCTTTGGCTTTGGTTTGACTTGATTCGCAACAAAGTCGTATGTATCCCTGCCACTCCTACTTTACCCTATGCATTTCTTCAGAACACGTCGTATCACTACGATGATCCATATTGCTTGGAACGACCATCGTATAGTTACATACGAACTCGAAGAATACTTCAGTTGAGGATGACCATAGGTTCTGAAGAAATTGAATAGGATTATTCGGTTGTCTCTTCCCTTTATCTTCTCTCAGGTTGCGAGAGCTCCTTGCATTAGGAGAGTACGCCTATTACGCTTATTAGATAGTCTTCTTCCAAATCTTAGGCTCATGCCGAAAGGTAGGGTAGGAAGAAAACCAGTTAGCGCAGGAACAGTGTGCAGAAGGTAAGAAGTAGAGACATATAAAGGGACTGAAGTGAGAGCAAAGGAAATTGCGACTGGTGTCATGAATCTGGATAATGGAAAATGTATTATTAGGAATACCTGACCATCTCCTATGAAACATTTTCATATTTCAGTATTTCTGTGTATATGTAAAAGAGAACTGTTTTCCCAATTAATTTTGACTCCGGGGTATGTATTTACCAGATTTGGATCTCACATCTGTACGGTGTTACAAATGATGAGTAGGAGTAGAATATTGGGAAATGGGTAATTTGATTCTCAATATCGGAATTCATTGTAATTGGTAATATTAGATTAAATCGCCTGGTTTTTGCCTGACGGCAAATATTTGGTATCGAATAACCGTTGTTATGCACCAGATTTTAAAATGAAATATCTGTATCTTTATTTTTATAAAGTGAGATATACATTTTGAAAATTGTATTGTAAACATTTACCTTTATCAGTTGAGGATAAGGTAAGGTGCATTGAATAACGGTTTAAGACATTCTTAACTAAGATACAGTTTTCAATTTACAAAACACAGAATTTGAGTTGGTATACTCTTAGGGCTTATACATGAAAATTTATGTTGTTCATTGTCCTTCGGGACAAAGGGTTGATACTCTTACTTCATTCAAGATTACCTATGAGTTCTCTATTTTTAGACACGCATTCGTAGTAATGCAAGGTCAAAGATTTTGAGAAGTTTGTAGGTATAAGAATAAAGTAGAGAACCATACGTTGGAAGTATCGGGATTCTTCGAGGTGATCGAAGATGTAGATACTCATGCTAGGTATTTCATTATATTAATATCGAGAACTTGATTCTCTCACAGGTTACTCATCGGTGGACGCGCTCCATGATAATTAATACTGTATTGGCATTTTTCCATTAGATGATATGCACTGGAAACAGTTGCATGACTTTTGAATCTGATTCCATCTAAATTAGTGCCCTTATTCTATATGGACATAGAATGGTTGCCTATCTTCAGGTTGTTATGATATAGAGTTATCTGGTTTCTGTTTAAAAATAGAATCCAGATAAACTCGAGACATGCTTCGGTAATGGCAGTTTGTGGATTATCCTGAGCATTCGCTGGGATTTTGTTTCTACCATTTACAAGATCAATAGTTATATTGTTCTTGACTCGCCACATTTTTATAAAAAGATCTATTTGCAAAAGAAACTAGTAGGAGTATGGTAGAATTGGAAATGATTCCAGAACCACAAACGGTTACCGAAAATTTAGTAGAACCTAAGGATTCAATTGGACTTGACAAGCCGTTAGCCACTCCGCAGATTTTAGTAGGTGACCTCAGACACCCAAGAGATACTTCGGTTTTCTCGCAGACGGTGACAGTGAGGTCTGCATCTATCACGTCCTGCTTCCTGGTATACGCTAAGGAGACGCGACGGGTCACGCGACATATTTACTCAGAAGTAAACACGCTAAGCGTATCTAAGCAATATAAAGTAAATGTATACAAGAAAAATAACAATAGATGTAATTGAACAACTTGTATTAACTGGAAATGTAAATACATGAATAGAAAGTAATGCCTAAACAATGGCATAACTGAAATGAAAAGTATGTACAAGTATTTAAAACTCTGGGTCAAAGGCTAACTGCTCCAAATCTTCAGTACTGGGCTCGATCTCCAGTGAGTCCGATCCACCTGACAACATTCCAAAGAAAGAAGAAAAGGAATATCGTCAGCGAACAATCTCTCGGTAAGTCCCAAAGAAGGAGAGAATTAGAATAGACAGAAAAGAGAGTATATCCAGTAGTGTTTGATTATGATGTTAACGCGGTTGCTTGTAGCTTGGTACAGAATATGCCAGTGTATACGAGAGGAGTCAAACTTACACCGTGGACTTTGGTAACCCGTAGTATAAGGCTCCGTCGAAAATATCACGGAACAACGGCATGGATATAATTATGTCTTTAGTGACCACCTCGTGCCACCTTTAACATGTTCCATACCTGTCTACCCCTTTATAAACCCCGTAATGTTTATTATATTGATTGTATTGTTTTTGTTATATAGATGGATTGTTAGTGTATATGCCCTAGAGGCCATTACTGTATCATACTAGTTTGTATATTACTTAATGGATGCTTGGGATATTCACCTTGTATATACAATCTTGCTCAAAATAGTAGTATGCTACTTGGTTTGTTTCTACTTCAATGTGTACATGTGTTTATTTTTGTATATCGCCTATACACATTAGTAGAGCCCTTAGGATCTTTGCTTGATTACCAGCGATGTGATGGCCGTCACACTAGTGGGGCTGGGTAATCTATAAGCACATCCTTATGCAGGTCCCTGGTCGCAGGACTATCGAGACAGGGCATCGATACTCCGGAGTAGACCAGCGCATGCGCTTCTCATCCCAGTGTGGGAGACGGTCTGTCCCACAGCCGTCAGTACGTCGTACTTGAGATAGTATGCGGGTGCTCGTTAGGTTACGGGTACACTGGACAGGACTCGTCGGGAACTGACTAGTTGGTATTATGCCTATCGTCAGTTATCAGTTCCCAGGTGACATGAGTACAGCTTAGTCCGCTGACTTGATACTGTCACTTCGCCTCGAGTGTGTTCCCACTGTACTTTGATCACTACCCTACCACGGCTCAAAGGAGTCGTGCAAACAGGTGGTGGTTGGGTGCAGTCCTGAAGCACTTGGAGGCAGTGACGGTTAGACAGGATTCGTCTCTCCCGGTATTGGGGGTTGACATCGCGCTGTGTCTAGGAGAGCCATTACACGAGTAGTCCCTGGCCAGGGCAAACGAGATATACTGGTAGGCTTCCAGTGTTATCTCAGGGTGTTTTGGGCTTCACTCCGGCACGACTTGTACCGCTATTGGGGGACTGACGTTTACCGCCCCCTAGGCCCGCCATGCGATGTATCAGACGAACAGACCGGACTGTACGGAGAATGTCACACTCAGGCTCAGTAGGAGTTCAGATGGGTTTCGCCTCGTCGGTCTTATTGTCGGCATTACCTGGGGACCGTTACGCACAGCTAGTGCCGCTTGCGGTCTGTGGTTAAACCCACTGCCAGCGTAGTGTCGAGTCTTTAGAGTCCCACACAGAAAGCTTTTCGCCTTTAGGCAAAAGAGTAGAGGTCGCATGGTATTGCGACAGGTCGCATGGTTTTGCGACAGCGTTCGGTCACATCCGTGCACTTGTGCACGTACAGTGTCCGGACAGTTTACACTAGCGGGCTTTGGTTTAAGCCAGATCCTAGTGTACCTTTTGGGATTGGATTTATCCAGTTTGCATTCGTGTTCCTCGGAACGCGGATGCGGGTGTGTATGCACAGTTGACAGGGAGGCAGAGGCAGTGGATTCTCATTAGGGTTGTTGACAGTTGACCGTTGACTATTGACCTTTTGATCAACCCTAATGAGAATATGATATGTGATTAACTATTATATTAATTAAGTATTATGGTGACATGGTTGTTGACTTTTGTTGACTTGTTGACTTGTTGACTTTGTTGACCGGTTGACTAGGCTTGACTAGTTGACCATCATGATAACCATAGCCATCATTTCATGGCAAAGACTTTTACTTGCTTGCTCATTTGTGTAAAATGAGTGCATGATATGATATGGTTATGGTTGCTTCAACCATCACATAAGACTTTTTTGATATGATGAGTTATCATTACTTTGGATTATGAGAGGGTGAAAGACAAAAGAGTTGCTCATTCTTTCTTGCTCATTCTCTCTCTTGTTCTTGAGCTCTCCATTTTTGCTCTCACCCTCTTGCTCTTGCTCCCTCTCTTTAATCTATGGTTCATATCTCTCATGAGTTGAGAATCAAGAACCATAGATAAAATCCCATTCTATTTCTTCTCTACTCATTCTAGTTCACTAGGTTTAGCAAACCAAGTGAACTAGTTTCTTCAAAGAACGAAGAAGGAGCTAAAGGTTGGAGCTTTCAGGTGGATCTATCTTCGGCGTACGGAGACGACGAGAAGAAGCCAATCGGACCACCATCGGAGTTTGAAGACGAAGGAGTTCAAGACAAGCAAGGTATAACCCCCTAACCGAGTAGCTAGAAACTCAAGTTAGGTTGTTAGATAGATGTTTAACCAAGATCCGGGTTATAGGTCCATGTTACCACCTCCGTAAAAATTGTTTTTTACCAAATTCCGCATTCCCGAAAGTACCGGGAGAGGTAGCATGGACTTACAGTGGTATCAGAGCCTAGTTAAACTCTATCTAACATGTTAGCAAGTAACTAGAAGATCGATCAACGAAAAAGTCCCGAAACGAACCCCGGAATTTTAAACTTTCTGTCGATTTTAAAAGTGCTGGAAAACTTTTTTGAAAAACACCAAAAATCGACTCAGGCTTTTTTAAAGAAACTGCAAAAATTTGGCCCCATGACTCGATCAAAGCGCCGCGGTTCCACGGCGGGAGCACGCTCCCGCCGCGGAAACGCGGCCGAGTTGACTCGGTCATGGGTTTTATTTTTTGCAGATTGCTCATTGGGGTATTTTGGGATTTTTGGAATATATATTTTCTGCCCAGATTTTCCAGAACGAAAATTTTATTTTGGGGTCCCGAAAATCCGTATTTTTGATCGAACTTCTAAAAGACTTAAGCTAACGGGTTTTCTGTAATGAGATATTTGTATTGAACGTCTACTAATCGCTATATGTCGATTAGTGGGGGTTATACAAATCTGTGATCTGTAATGTGCTGGAATGTGTATATGAATATGTTGGATTGTCGCGGGTGAATAGCCGGGGGTTGTGAGACGAGAGTTTTCTTTTCTTTCAATTCTTGTAAATTTGTAAATTGATGTAATAATTATTTGTATGGCCGCACAACCGGGTCAGGGTTGTAGCCGTCATTGTATAATTTCTTTTTACTGTTTTTGCTCCTAGGATAGACCCATGGAGGGGGTGCACAAACTACCGGGTATGCCGAAGTGTCGAGTGGCCTACTCATGGAGATGAGGGAGGTTGCTACGCTTCGGGTACTTGGCGGGTAGTTTGCCGCACCCGTAGGGGTCTTGGGTGGGGTATTGGCTATTCACCGCGACCGTGTAATCTGTCTTCCGTTACAGGCTCGTACGAATTACAGATTCCTAGTATATCCAATGTATTCATCTGTGATCTGAAATGTTTATCATTGCAGTATATCTATATATGATATTATTTAGGCGTTGCTTATGTTTTACAGACGCGCTAGCCCAGCCCCCGCTCTGTCGTTAGTTAAGTAACCTAACGGGTAATGACGGGGCCCAGTGGCGAATGCGAATGGCATAAGCGTATGTCATATTTTGGTTGTTTTCTGCAATGGTAGGATTAAATGATGGGACGCATTAAAAGAACTAATGCAAGAATATCACGCATTAAAAGAACTAATGCAAGATAATAAACCAAGTTAAAGTCGTTGGAACACTTTCGAAAAACCACTCGGTTCTTTTCAAAACAAACTTTTAAAATACGGAGTTTGAGCCACTCCATTTAAAAGCTATCTCGTTCCATCGACTAAATCAAGTTCACTACGTTCACGGTTTTGCCAAAACCATTCGTAGCCCTCCGTCGTTTCACATGAATAGTCAATAGTATTCAAGCTGTGTTTGTTGGCCAAAGTCAAGGCATAGTGATTGGTAGCTATTGGGTATTCATGTGCAGCATAGATAGATGCGTTGGTTTGGAACAGTCGTACTGCCTTGTTGGCCAAAGTCAAGGGTATGTACGGGTGGATTCAAATTAACCTGGAGAACGACGGGTAGAACTTGACATGTGACTTATGATTTGTTGGCCAAAGTCAAGGTCATAAGAGCATGGGGCAAAAATCCACATCGGGAGTTTCATAAGTACTGAAACTTGCTAGATTTGCATACCATTTGGAGTGTGATGATTCTGGTTGGATTCCTTCAGTTTCGTCACGCGATGATATTTGGATCCCGATCCTACTGTGAGTATATGCTACTCCTCGGGAAATTTCTCACTAATCGATCAATGCTATAAACCTAGTAGGTGCCTAGAAAGGTGTTAGCGGGGCTACGCCCCCAGGGAAAAGAGGTTCTTTAATTAAGGAACTTCGCGAAAGCGTTGGAAAACCTCCCTCGAAGTACCGACACGGGCCTGGCTGAACGGTTAAGCAAGTATTGTACGGTGGGATTGATCCTGACTAATTCTTCCTTTATGGTTTGAGGAGGGATTCGAGAAACAGTGGGAGCCATCCTGTTTAGACAAATTAAAAACCACTCTAAACTTGCAAGAGCATCATGCTGAGTGTTTCTTCTTCTCTCTCCTAATTGCAGCGACCAATCAACATGACTGGACTTAAGTTACTCCTAGATAAAAACAAACTGACAGGGCCAAACTACAAAGATTGGCTCAGGAATGTCAAGATAGCAATCACTTACGACAAGCTGGGGTATCTTCTTACCACCAAAGCTCCCCCTGTCCCTGGTCCAACTTCCAGCGTCGCGGATTAGGAAATCCGCAAGACTTGGGAGATTGATAGCGCGAAGGCCAAGTGCCTCGTGCTTGTCTCGATGGACAACGAACATCAGAGGAGGCACGAGAATATGGACTTGGAATCCATATTGCTTCATACAAAAGAACTGTATGGAGAGCAATCTCGTATCGCAAGATACGAAGCGTCGAAAAAGTTATTTTCGACAAGAATGGCCGTCGGATCATCAGTAGCCGAGCACGTGCTAAAGATGATCGGCTACATTGAGGAGCTCGCAGACCTAGGGATCACATTGGAGAGTGAGCTATATACGGATATAGTTCTCCAGTCCCTTCCTTCCACTTACGCCCAGTTTATACTGAACTTCAACTTACAAGAAAAAGAGGTTGAACTTTCAGAGCTCCTCAACATGCTGAGGAGCGCAGAGGGCACCCTACAGAAAGGTAGGGAAACATCCACTTTGTTTGTAGGAGGATCATCTTCTTCTAGGTCCAAGGCGAAAGCCAAGGGAAAGAAGAAGAAAGCCCCCGCCAAACCAAGGGGCGGTGTTAGTAAAGTGGATACGAAGGGAAAAGCAAAAGCAACAAAGTTGGCGGGAAAGCTTCTGGATAAGGAAGAATGCTTCTATTGTCATAAGAAAGGACACTGGAAGAATGATTGCAGGGCCTGGAAGGCCAGAACACAGGAATTGAAGCAGGTTGCAGCTTCAGCTTCAGGTGTGTATGTTATTGAAAACTGTCTTTCAATAAACTCTACTTCCTGGGTATTGGATACCGGATCAGGATCTCATATCTGTAATTCTTTGCAGACGTTGAGAAACCGTAGTGTTTTGAAAGCAGGTGACATGACCCTCAGAGTTGCGAACGGAGCTAGCATGGATGCTAAAGCCGTGGGGGACTATCACCTGGGAATGTCAGATGGACATGTTTTGGTTTTGCGTAATTGCTTTTTTGTACCCAACGCAACTTGTAATATCATTTCTGTATCTTTAGTTTCTAAAGAAGGTTATGAATTTGCGTTTGTAAGTAATGTTGTAAACATTCACCTTAATCAAGTTTTGATTGGGTCAGGTACATTGAGTAATGGTATATACGTGTTAAACCAACCACAGATTTTTAATGTCCAGAATACACACAAAAGAAAGTCTCCAGAAATAAATCAGACTTTCTTATGGCATTGTAGATTGGGTCACATCAATGAGAGAAGGTTGACGAAGTTACATACAGAAGGGTATTTGAATGCGTTCGAATATCAGTCGTATGCCACTTGTCAATCCTGTCTCAAAGAAAAGATGACAAAGACTCCGTTTACTGGACATGGAGTAAGAGCGAGCGAGCTCTTGGGACTCGTACACAGTGACGTGTGCGGTCCAATGTCTACACATGCCCGAAGCGGACATTCTTACTTCATTACTTTTACGGATGACTTCTCAAGGTACGGTTATGTCTTCTTAATGAAACATAAGTCCGAGGCCTTTGGAAAATTCCAGGAGTATAAGAATGAAGTAGAGAAACAGACCGGCAAAAGTATTAAGATTCTAAGATCGGATCGAGGTGGAGAATACTTAAGTGCCGAGTTCCTGGACTATTTAAAAGAGAACGGAATTCTCTCTCAGCTTACTCCTCCATACACCCCGCAACATAACGGTGTATCGGAGAGACGGAACCGCACCCTATTGGATATGGTGCGGTCCATGATGGGTAACGCTGAGTTACCGCGATCATTCTGGGGGTATGCGCTAGAATCAGCTGCGTACCTTTTGAACCGAGTTCCGACTAAGACTGTGCCTTCCACACCATATGAAATGTGGTGTGGGAAGAGACCCTATCTTAAGCACATTAAGACATGGGGATGTCCGGCTTTTGTCAAAAAGCAGCATGCGGACAAGCTCGAGGCACGCTCAGTACAGTGCAAGTTTGTGGGGGTATCCAAAGAACTCAAAAGGATATTTCTTCTACTGTGAAGAGGAACAAAAAGTTTTGTTTCTCGTCATGCCTACTTCTTGGAAACTGAGTTTTTGGAAAACCAGATAAGTGGGAGCACAGTAGAACTGGAAGAAATTCCAGAACCACGGACTATTACTGAAAGTTTAGTGGAACCAGAAGGTTCGGAAGAACAGGACATTCCTACGCCGCTCCGCAGAAGTAGTAGGCAGTCTCATCCGCCAGAGAGATACTACGGTTTTCTCATAGACGGGGATAGAGAGGATTGCATCATAGATTATGATGAGCCTACTAGCTTCCAGCAGACCGTTCAGAGCGTTGACTCAGTGAAATGGCTGGATGCAATGCGGACCGAAATGGAGTCCATGTACACCAACAAGGTATGGACGTTGGACATTGCTCCAGACGGGGTAAAACCCGTAGGATGCAAGTGGATCTTCAAAAGGAAGATTGGTGTAGATGGACAGGTTGAGACCTATAAAGCTAGGCTGGTAGCAAAGGGTTTTCGTCAAAGACCTGGCTTGGACTATGACGAAACCTTCTCTCCAGTAGCCATGCTGAAATCCATTCGGATCCTTCTTGCCATTGCTGCTTTCCACGATTATGAGATTTGGCAAATGGACGTAAAGACAGCTTTTCTAAATGGAAATTTAGAGGAGTGTGTCTATATGGACCAGCCAGAGGGTTTCATTCAGAGTGGGAGCAGCGGAAAGGTGTGCAAGTTGCTTAAGTCCATCTATGGACTAAAGCAGGCATCGCGGAGTTGGAACATCTGCTTTGATGAGACGGTGAAAGAATTTGGCTTTATCAAAAATCCAGATGAACCATGCATCTATAGTAGATTTGTAGCGAGAACTGTAGTATTCCTCGTTTTATACGTGGATGACATTCTCTTAATAGGAAATGACATTCCTATGCTACAATCTGTCAAGGGGTTCTTGTCACACAGGTTCTCCATGAAAGACCTGGGTGATGCCTCGTACATTCTGGGTATCCGGATCTACCGTGACAGATCTAAGAGGATATTAGGACTTTCACAGTCCAGGTACATCGACACCATACTGAAGAGATTCAGTATGGAAGATTCCAAGCGCGGTAACCTACCGGCTTGTCACGGGATCACCCTCTCTAAAGAGATGTCTCCCAAGACTGATTTGGAGAGGGATCGCATGTCTATTATACCCTACGCTTCTGCGGTAGGCTCTATAATGTATGCGATGTTGTGTACCAGACCGGATGTAGCTTATGTACTGAGTGTGGTAAGCCGGTATCAGTCAAACCCTGGGGAGAAACACTAGATAGCGGTAAAGAACATTCTCAAGTATCTGAGAAGGACTAAGGAGATGTTCTTGGTGTATGGCGGAAAAGACCTCCATATCGAGGCCTTTGCTGACTCCAGCTTCCAGAGTGACAAGGATGATTCCAAGTCCACGTCGGGTTTTGTCTTTACCCTCAATGGAGGGGCGGTGTGTTGGAAGAGTTCCAAACAGGAAACCGTTGCAGACTCGACGATGGAAGCGGAATACATCGCTGCATCTGATGCCGTAAAAGAAGCTGTCTGGATGAGGAAGTTCTTGAAAGAACTTCAGGTGGTTCCGTCCATTGTTGATCCAATACCTCTGTATTGCGACAACAACGGGGCTATAGCTTTAGCGAAGGAACCCAGGTCCCATCAGAGATCCAGGCACATCTTGAGGCGGTATCACCTGATCAGGGAGATCGTGGATCGCCAGGAGATCGAGGTTCGGAGAGTCGCTTCAGAAGACAACACTGCAGATCCATTCACCAAGGCCTTGCCCCAGACTCAGTTCGAGCGGCTGATCGAGATGATAGGTCTTCGATACGCCAGTACATGGCCTTAGTGCAAGTGGGAGATTGTTAGTGTATATGCCCTAGAGGCCATTACTGTATCATACTAGTTTGTATATTACTTAATGGATGCTTGGGATATTCACCTTGTATATACAATCTTGCTCAAAATAGTAGTATGCTACTTGGTTTGTTTCTACTTCAATGTGTACATGTGTTTATTTTTGTATATCGCCTATACACATTAGTAGAGCCCTTAGGATCTTTGCTTGATTACCAGCGATGTGATGGCCGTCACACTAGTGGGGCTGGGTAATCTATAAGCACATCCTTATGCAGGTCCCTGGTCGCAGGACTATCGAGACAGGGCATCGATACTCCGGAGTAGACCAGCGCATGCGCTTCTCATCCCAGTGTGGGAGACGGTCTGTCCCACAGCCGTCAGTACGTCGTACTTGAGATAGTATGCGGGTGCTCGTTAGGTTACGGGTACACTGGACAGGACTCGTCGGGAACTGACTAGTTGGTATTATGCCTATCGTCAGTTATCAGTTCCCAGGTGACATGAGTACAGCTTAGTCCGCTGACTTGACACTGTCACTTCGCCTCGAGTGTGTTTCCACTGTACTTTGATCACTACCCTACCACGGCTCAAAGGAGTCGTGCAAACAGGTGGTGGTTGGGTGCAGTCCCGAAGCACTTGGAGGCAGTGACGGTTAGACAGGATTCGTCTCTCCCGGTATTGGGGGTTGACATCGCGCTGTGTCTAGGAGAGCCATTACACGAGTAGTCCCTGGCCAGGGCAAACGAGATATACTGGTAGGCTTCCAGTGTTATCTCAGGGTGTTTTGGGCTTCACTCCGGCACGACTTGTACCGCTATTGGGGGACTGACGTTTACCGCCCCCCTAGGCCCGCCATGCGATGTATCAGACGAACAGACCGGACTGTACGGAGAATGTCACACTCAGGCTCAGTAGGAGTTCAGATGGGTTTCGCCTCGTCGGTCTTCTTGTCGGCATTACCCGGGGACCGTTACGCACAGCTAGTGCCGCTTGCGGTCTGTGGTTAAACCCACTGCCAGCGTAGTGTCGAGTCTTTAGAGTCCCACACAGAAAGCTTTTCGCCTTTAGGCAAAAGAGTAGAGGTCGCATGGTATTGCGACAGGTCGCATGGTTTTGCGACAGCGTTCGGTCACATCCGTGCACTTGTGCACGTACAGTGTCCGGACAGTTTACACTAGCGGGCTTTGGTTTAAGCCAGATCCTAGTGTACCTTTTGGGATTGAATTTATCCAGTTTGCATTCGTGTTCCTCGGAACGCGGATGCGGGTGTGTATGCACAGTTGACAGGGAGGCAGAGGCAGTGGATTCTCATTAGGGTTGTTGACAGTTGACCGTTGACTATTGACCTTTTGATCAACCATAATGAGAATATGATATGTGATTAACTATTATATTAATTAAGTATTATGGTGACATGGTTGTTGACTTTTGTTGACTTGTTGACTTGTTGACTTTGTTGACCGGTTGACTAGGCTTGACTAGTTGACCATCATGATAACCATAGCCATCATTTCATGGCAAAGACTTTTACTTGCTTGCTCATTTGTGTAAAATGAGTGCATGATATGATATGGTTATGGTTGCTTCAACCATCACATAAGACTTTTTTGATATGATGAGTTATCATTACTTTGGATTATGAGAGGGTGAAAGACAAAAGAGTTGCTCATTCTTTCTTGCTCATTCTCTCTCTTGTTCTTGAGCTCTCCATTTTTGCTCTCACCCTCTTGCTCTTGCTCCCTCTCTTTAATCTATGGTTCATATCTCTCATGAGTTGAGAATCA
The DNA here is from genome assembly GCA_030015575.1 of Agapanthus africanus. Classification (NCBI taxonomy): domain Eukaryota; kingdom Viridiplantae; phylum Streptophyta; class Magnoliopsida; order Asparagales; family Amaryllidaceae; genus Agapanthus; species Agapanthus africanus. The sequence continues at coordinate 24,642,305 of JASDDO010000016.1, forward strand.
AGAACCATAGATAAAATCCCATTCTATTTCTTCTCTACTCATTCTAGTTCACTAGGTTTAGCAAACCAAGTGAACTAGTTTCTTCAAAGAACGAAGAAGGAGCTAAAGGTTGGAGCTTTCAGGTGGATCTATCTTCGGCGTACGGAGACGACGAGAAGAAGCCAATCGGACCACCATCGGAGTTTGAAGACGAAGGAGTTCAAGACAAGCAAGGTATAACCCCCTAACCGAGGAGCTAGAAACTCAAGTTAGGTTGTTAGATAGATGTTTAACCAAGATCCGGGTTATAGGTCCATGTTACCACCTCCGTAAAAATTGTTTTTTACCAAATTCCGCATTCCCGAAAGTACCGGGAGAGGTAGCAAGGACTTACATGGATGACTTGCCGAAACCATGATATCAGTAAACGGAATGGATATAAATAGATAGTCATGTAAACGGAGTATATCCATGGTTCGGTCCTGTCAATATAAATTGATATAGATTGAATAGATGGATCCATGGATTCATGTTGTATTGTAGTTTATACTTGAATCATATTCAAGTCAGATTGATTAGATTGAGACTCGGTCTGAGTCAAACACTTTGAAAAGAAATTGAAATCCTGAATTAGTTTTGATGTTATCGGTAACTGCTGCATATAGACGGCAGGATTTGTGTCTTTTTCCAAGACAATTACCGTATTGATAACACCGTTTGTTAGATTGTCTACCTTAGATAGATAAGCACCCACATTCTCCGGCTCCTTGAGACTCGATGTAATACCCGGTTCCTTTATATACACCAATATCCGTATTTTATAAAATTGGTTTTTACTTACAAATCTATCTACTTATATCTACAAATTAGTTGTAGTGTTTTAAATCCCCAATCTTTTTCATTCTCCATGTATATATATATATATATATATATATTCCCTCAGCCCATACCCCAAAACCCATCAATCTTATGCATACCAGCCCCTTTTTATACCAATATCTGTATTTTTGTTATTCTTGAATTTTATTTAATTTTATTTCTTCTAAACCCCAAACCCTAAATCTTTACTTTTCTATTTCCATAATTCCACAGGCTATCCAATCCCTCAGCCCAACACCATTTTTTCCCTTTTATTAATAAATTCCCTCGGCCCAGCAAATCCAGCCCATTCTTTTTTAACTTAAACTAAATTTCTTTTATTCTAAAGCCCCGGGCCAGCATAAATTCCCTCAGCCCATTCCTTTATTTTTCATAAACTTAATCCTTTTATTCAAACCCCGGCCCACTCCCTTGGCCCGCTCCCGCGCCTCCTACCCGACCCGCTAGCTACAGTACCTCTTCCCCAACGGCTCCTTCCCTCTTTCCCGCTCACGCGATCTCCGCCGCTTCCGTCGCCAACGCTCGCGGCCACGATACCTACGCTCGCGCGCCGTTACCCCCACGACGTGCCCCCTCACGGTCCATTCAACGCGCACCCTCGTCTCCCCTATCTCATTCTCATCCCCTCTCTCCTCTCACCGTCGCTCGCCTCCACTCTCGTCGACGAGCCCGCTTCATCAAGCCTAGCTGCCTCCTTCCACCGTGAGCTCCTCCCTCCACCACCGGCGTCACCTCCGGCCTTCCTCCCTCTCCTCTCCAAAACCCGAGTTTCTCCTTCCCACTTCACCTGCAACCCGACGCTGCCCTCCTCCTCCGAGCTTCGAGCTCCTTCCCGACGCCGCCGCCGACCGACCCCATAATCACCGTCGACCACGACTCCCCACAACCACCTCGAACACCACCTCCATCTCTAATTGAACCACCTTCAAAACCCACCGAGCACCCCTGCACACCCGAGCTCGAGCCCCTGCGCCCTCTCGCCGGCGAGCCCCCACTACATCTCGTCGACCCCCCCGCACCATCGTCGACCGCATCATCATCATCATCATCATCATCATTGTCGCCATCTCTCTCTATCCCTCTCTGGCTCCCTCTTTCTCTGTTCTCCCTCTCTAACTCTTCTCTCTGTTTTCTCTCTCTCTCTCTCTACACTTCTCTCTCCCTCTGTGTCTCCCTCCCTCCCTCCCTCTATACCACTTTCTCACTCTCTCTCTTTAATCCTCTCTACCGCTATCTCTCTCTGCCTCTCTCTCAATCTCTCTATATCTCTTTCTCACTCTCTCTCTCTCTCTAATTCTCTCCATCTCCAATTTTTCTTCCCCTCTCTCTAAATTTCTATCTCTCTTTGTCAGCGTCTAAATCTCCCAGCACACCTCGAGAAATCGACAGAGCATACCTCTCCGCATCCAGCAAATGCGAGACATCTCCGGACAACTCCGACGTAGAACCCGAGCGCGAACCGAGGCCGCGAACCCTAGCCGCGCCGTTCGTCGCGCGTTCGTGCCACTGCCGTGTATCGCCATAAACGTCTCCAGGCAAGTACTTTTACTTGCTACATGCTAATTTATTCGAGTTACAAACTTATATCATCTAGATTACAAGTTTACATTATCCAATAGATTATGTGCTAAACATGTTCGATGCATGATCCCAAAGAGATTATTCATCTTTTTCGACGGAATTGGATTGTTATTGTTGGCCCAGATAATGATGAACACTTTGTATAAACTTCACTGGATAATACAACTATTAGCGACTAAAACGACTACCCCCAAGTTTACCTGTAAAACTGGAAATTTCTTGTATCTGAAAACCGTTAAAATCATCGTAAATTATGTACATACTGGAATGATGTGTTTGAGGGCTCAAATCGAAGCCGACTCGACGAACTATAACCCTATGAAATTTGCTAATTATTTCTGTGCTTAAACTGTGACAATATTTGGATCGGAGTGCGACTCTGGACTGCAGTCCAGAGCGACTCTGTTTACTGTGTGCTGTCCCGTAATGGGTACCACCTTGATTCCTTAACTCGTATGTTACGGAACTCCACTGTTTATAAAAGGTGAAACTGTTGGCTAGATAACACAAGTAGTTTCATTCTGTTTTGTCATCGTTTGCTATTTAATCTGTAATTTAAAAGATGGGGACGTATAACAGTCCCAACAGAATCAGAATTGACATACTAGTATTGAACAGTGTATATCTCCTGACGTACAGACGCGATTGAGAATCTGTCTGTTGCATTGAAAATCTTACTGAAAACCCTAGATTTTATTCAACTGTAGAGTCGCTCAAATCAGATCCCAACTGGGATTAAAATGCGTTGCGAAACAGACTTCCGATTCTGAAACCGGATTTCTAGCCGTGAACGCTTAAAATGAAACGGCCATAACTAGTGATTCTGAAACCCGATTGACGTGAAACTAAATTCGCTGGATAGATAATTGAGCATCCTATTTATTCTCCATTCATTGTTTCGCTAAACTGTACCCGTATGATTTATGATAAATTGTGCAAGTGGTAGAATACTGTTTTATAACATCTTAATCATGCTTTACATACTGTCTCCTTATGTGACTGCATTGATAACCTAGTGATCATGTGCATTACCCGGTGTTAGGTATTAGTGATGATTGTGGCAAGTACGTTAGTGTTCGTGCATGAGTGGATAAGTGAAAGTGACACGTACTTGTACACAATCAGTGAACCTTATTATTCTATTGCATTGTCGACGTCTGTGGGACGCGTGTACGTGTGACTATAAGTGGTATGGGACACTTATGGAAGCTCTTGCATGTGTGTTACAGATAAGGCACCAGACACTGCCATTTATCTTAGGTATTAGTCGGGACGTGCTTGATTGAGGTCCTGCCTCCAGTTCTCGCACAGACTTGTCACAGACCGATTGGTATTTGAGGTTATGGTTAGCGTTTGATGTAGACCACGGGGTGTGGGGTAGTTTGAGTGTGAGTTCAACAGAATCTCGGGAGTTCTATGCCGGCTTATATATATGGAGATATATGGAGATTTACAGGGTACATGATTATTACCGTGAGTTACATGTTGGGCCCGTGGTCCCTTGCCTTTGGGTTCTACCCTTGGGTGGAGGACACTTGCGAGTGGTTGACTCTCACACTTGGACTGAAGATAGGCTTAGTAACCTGTAAGTGAGACTTAGAGACAGATAGGGATAATGGCATTAATATACATTACTTACCGTTGTTGACATACCTGGCATACCATATTACTGTTTTACTGTTCACCTGATCCATTAGACACTTCATTGATTACTGCATGTTCATATCTATACCGTTCTGATTTACTGTTATATATATATCTATTATCACTATTCGAGTTGTCACTTGTATCTATATATTATATTGCTATTGTGTCGCTCTGACGACCTGAGTATGCATGCTCAGTGTGAGGAGTGGATTTAGCCGGGACCAGGACCAGACGCACATCACGGACATCTTGATTAGCTATCCAGAGTTATACTCTTTTGTTCCCATCAGGTCAGTTCTTTATATTGTTTTATCTCAGTTGCTGCATTTCTCATTACCTGCACATTATTTATTGATTACCACGTAAAGCTAGATGCCGAAGTGTGACTACAGCAGGATATTTCCTTGACCGTAGGAGCATGGCTGGCCTTGTCAACCTCTCGTATTCCGTATTTTGGGAAGCGGGACGTGACACTCAAGAGAACTGGTCCCGCTTAAACCTATATTTACTAGGGTTCTTATTGTAAATTAGTATAATTTGAGGGGGTTTTATGTAAAAATAATTTTGATATAATTTCAAAATACCTCAAGAATTTAATTATCGTCTTTAGGCTTTTCATAGATGTATATTTTATAGAAGTGAAATTTCTAGTGAGTAGAACCTAGTTTTCATAGTATATGGTATTTTATTGAAATATCGGTATTGTTTTTTATTTGGATGGTATTTTCATGTAATGGTGATTCCTTTGATTTGGAAAACTTAGAATATTTATATAATATAATTAAAATAGATATTTTGATAATAGTAATATATTTAATAAAAATAATTTTATTTATCCTTGTAGAAATCTCATTTTCTAAAGAAAAATGCATTAAAAATTCCATCGAGATCGAATGCTCCTTTTGGAGGTCTGCATCTCGCTCTACTGGGCCCAAGGATGTGCGATAACCCGCACCATCCTGAATGGGGTCCCCAAAATTGGGTTGTAGAGGCGCAATTGCAAGAAATTAGATAATACACTTTTTTTTAAATGGTTTTGCAAGTTTGTGGTATTTATTTATAATGTCGTATTATCCCATAACTAATGTCCCAAACTTTCATCGTGCTATGTCAAGATGTGTGTTGTGATGAGATATGTCATTATCTCGTGGGTTATCTAAAGGTAATACAAGTATCATGTTGTTTTATGTCGAAAATGAAGTATGTGGCTTTATTTTACCGTAAAAATACGATAAAAGTTGCATAAATGATTCGTTTGAGATGAAACTTGTTTTAAAGTGTTTTTTAATATTTGTTAAACATTATATGAGAGTATGGTATTTTATTGATTAATAAAAATAGACATTTTAACGAAAAACCGAATCGGAAGTCAGATTAACTCCGCTTCCGTCGGGTTTTAGAAATTAAAGTTTTAAGAATAGAAGAAGAGAGGGGGAGAGGGGACTTGGTGGCTACAAGGTTAGAGGGGAGAAGGGAGAGGCTAGGGAAAGTTTTGGGGCATCGTTTCGTCGCCGGAATTTCGTCGGAACTTCTCCCTTCGCTAACTCCACTTGCACAACTTAGGACTTGGAAATTTGGTAGAGTTTTGATAATGAAATTCTGGTGAGGATGTGTGAAATGAGGTATGGTATTTATAAGAAAAATTATGGTTTAGGGTAATGAAGAATAGAATTAAAATGTGCATTAAAAATGGATTAAAGAGGGGATTTATCATTCTCTGGATAAATGCAGAGAAATCAAACAACATAGGGGTAATGAGGTAGGCCAAGGGGTGCTAGGGTTAAATTTTAGGAGCATTTGGTACGGTTTGGACGATGGTGCTAGCCCAAATCACGATCTCACCGGTCCAATTTGGGTGGGTTGGGTCTGGATTCTTGCCACGTGTCATGTTCAGCGTATACAACATTTTGCACATGTTTGTTTTTGTTGTGACTTTTCATTTTACGTGTTGTGCACGTGCAAATCTTTGGGCTTCTAAAAGATTAAAAGAAAAATTAATTAAAACGATAATGTGGATGGGGGGATTTGATCACAAGGGTTATGTCACAGCAGTGCAAGACTTTACCAATGAGCTACAAGTGCTTTCTTGCTGTTCAAAAGCAAATCAAATACTTATAGTGTACACAGGATTGCAAATACTCCATTTGTACATTAACTTTTAAACAATTTTTCGTACATTGAAATTGGAGTTTCAGATCCCCACAATTAATAAACCCCGGTAAACTCTGCGAGGCCCACGATATATCCAAAACCCTCTTTAAAAACACAACACACGCACACTGCACACTGAGTTCGCATGACTAGTTGACCCGTCAATCGGAGGTTCCTTCGCTCCAAAGGTGAGGGGTAATTAACGACAGCTTAGTCCGCGGCTGCCGGAGATTCAGATCCCTACAATTAATAAACCCTGGTCTACCTTAGACAGGGGGAATCTGTAGTACGCCTGACAAGCGACGCGTATTCCCGTCTCAATGGGGTGATGAAAAACACCCTACAGGGGGTATCGCTCGGTTTGGGAGATTATTGATCTCTGCAAAGTTGAGATATAGAGAGAAGAAGTTGAAACATTATAGCGGATCCACTCACTGAGGCTATTTTTCGAACACGGATGTTTCTCAAACGAGATTTGAGAAACTGATTAGTAGAGAAGTTGGGTATTCGGTAGCACACGAGCTGTGGGTACGCGATACCGCAATAATTAGCCTTAAGTGTAAGTGAGAGATTGTTGGATATAGTACCTTCAAGTCAATTATTGTAATCACAGGCACGGGATTGTGATGATTAAGAGAGGACCTATACGGGTAGGACAGTCTTACTCAAAATGATAGTATACTATCTGGTTTGTCTTTATCATCATGTTCATGCATTATGTAGTATGGCAGATCACTATTACATGTTGATAGAGCCCATAGGATTCTTGGTTGACTACCGGCATTATAATGGCGATCATATACGTGAGAGCTGGGTGGTCTATAAGCACATCCTTAAATGTCCCTAGTCGTGGGAGTATCGAGAATGGGCATCGATATTCCGGAGTAGAATAGTGTATACGCTTCGAGACCCCGACGAGGGGCGGTGGCCGTTCTCACAAGCCATTGGTGTTGTGTCACCTAAGATAGTATACAGGTGCTCACTGGAGGTGAGTATACTGGACGGACTCGCCGAGAACTTCTTGATGGTATTATACCTATCGTCAGATGAAAGTTCTCAGGTGGCATGGGTACATGTTAGCCCTTTGATCCGAAGTCGTCATTTGTCTCGTGCGAGTTCCCACTGTACTTTGATTATTACCCTACCACGACTCAAAAGAGTCGTGCAAACAGGTTTTAGTTGGGTACAGTCCCGGGCCACATGGAGGCAGTGGTTGACTGTCAAGGATTCGTCTCTCCTGGTATTAAGAGTCGATGTCGCGCTGTGTTCAATTAGCCATCATCAGAAATCTGTGGCCATGGTGGGGGGGGGGATTTACTGATAGTTGATTAGTAGTATCTCAGTTAGTGATGAGCTAGACTCATACACGACTTATCGGATTAGTAAGGGTCTGACGTTATTCACCCCCTAGACCCGATATGCGATACTCTTTGAAGAAGAGACCGGACTGTACGGAAATTGTCACATTCAGGATCAGTAGGGTAAGGACGTACTTGATTGTCGACCCCCTTTTCAAAAAGTACCCAGGTAGCCGTTACGTACAGCTAGTGCCGCTGACGTGCTTGTGGTTAAATCTACTGCCAGCGTATTATCGAGTCTTTAGAGTCACAAACAGAGTGTTTTTCCGGTTCAGGCGACAGATATAGGAGCCATACGGTGGTACGTGCAGGGGTCCGATTAAATACGTGTACGCAGTACACGACTTTAATCGGACGGTTGATAATACTAGCCGGCTTAGGATTAAGCTGGATTATTAAATCAGGTTTTGATTTAATAATTTATATATGTATTTTGATACATATATTTTAGTATTATTGTTCACTATTCATTTTCTCTCTTTGGTTCTATCCGTAATTTTATACGGATACACGTATATGTAGCGATACATATAACATGTGAAGTATTCTGTATTTATACGGGAATACTTCTAGAAGGAGGACACCTCATATTTGATTTTTTTTTTTTGGAAAATTAAATGGGAAATGAGGTGGCATGTGGAGGACTTGAAGCATGGGTGCTACATGGTAGAAAGGCATGGCTTGGGTTTTAAAAATGTTATTTTCATTTGGATGCACTATTGCATCATGGTTGATTTTTGCCATTCTTTTCTACACTTGTGGTCTTGATGATATTTTTCCCTATCTCCTCCACCATGACTCATGCTTCATCATCTCTATCTCCTTCTTCTTCTTACTTCCATTTTTGAGCAAGATCCTTGAGAGAAAAAATATAGTGGAGCATTCTGTTAGATATGTATGCCCTAGAGACCCGTATTGTATAGGATGCTAGGCATGTATATGTACAGAAATAATTTTTGCTCGAAATGATAGTATGCTATCTGGTTTATTTTCATCTTAACGCGTGATGTGTTGTATTTCATATCTTTATATACATGTTGATAAAGCCCTTAGGATTATGCTTGACTGCTAGGATTATGATATAGATCATACTAGTGGGGCCTGGGCAGTCTATAAGCATATCCTTTAACAGTTCATAGTCGAGGGTATATCGAGACAGGGCATCGATATTACCAAAGTAGACTAGTGTGTACGTTTGTTGACCCTGGGGGCGATGGTTGATCCCACAACCATTGGTGTTTGGCATCAAAGATTGTACACATGTGCTCATTGGAGAATGGGTACACTGAACATGACTCGCCGAGAACTCCTAGATGGTATATATACCTATTTTCAGATAGCGGTTCTCTGATGACACTTGTACAGGTTAGTCTATAGACCCGAGATCGTATTAGTGTCTTGTATGATTCGCACTGTGCTTTGATTTCCTCCCTACCACGGCTCTACTGAGTCAAGCAAACAGGTGGATTTTAAGTACAGTCCCGAATCACATGGAGACAGTGAGCGATAGAAGGGGTTTCGTCTCTCCCGGTATAGGGAGTTGATGTTGCGCTATGCTTGATTGGCCTTAACAGCAAATCTCTGGCCAAGGTTGTCGAGATTTACTGATAAGAGTTATTAGTAGTTTCTCGAACCGTTATGGACCATAAATCAGCATGACTTATAAAGTTACTGGGGTCTGACTTTTACCACCCCTAGATTTCATATGCGACGTATCATACGAAGAGACCGGACTGTACGGTAAGTGTTGCTTACAGGCTCGTTAGGGTCGTGATGAGTTCGCTCGTCGGCCACCTTTTCGTTATGTACCTGGGTAGCCATTACGCATAGCTAGTGCCGTTTACGTGCTTGTGGTTAAACCCACTGCCAGCGTACTGTCGAGTCTTTAGAGTACCACACAGAGGGTTCCCTGGTTCAGGCAAAAGATGCAGATGCCGTAAGTTGTTACGGCAGGGTTTCGATCATGTTCATATAATGGTTACAGGAATAATGATTGGAATGATAATACTGATAGGCATTGGTTTAAGCCGGATGCCGGTATTATATTATTGGATTATTTGTATTTGTATTTTTCGGAATTCGGATACGGGTATACTTATAAGGTATACGGTGGAGGGGTATTCTTGTAATTGTACAAGAATACCTTCTAGAAGGGGACACCTCATAAATGGTTTTCATTTTGTGGAAATGGAAATTATGAGATGGAATTTGGAAAGAGTCAAAGCATAGATGAAGGAATGACTTATATCATTTTATATTCATTTGGAATTACTATTGAAGCATGGTGCATTATTTTATTTCATGCTTCAATTATTTTCATTTGATCCATATCATTTTTTCCATGCTTGATTTTTTCATTCATCACTTTCACATTCTCTCTCCTCATTTTCTCCTTCTTTCTCCTCTTTGCTTTACCCTTCACATGAGTTGTGAATCAAAAGCATAGAGCTAAAAGATAATACACTACTTGATCTCTACTTCATCTAAGTGATCACTTCTAGCACACTTGATCTCTTAGTTAACACTTGAGAAGAGTTTGAAACTTGTTCCATAGCTCTCGGGTGGATCATCTACGTCTTTAGTGTTGGACATATGTATGCCCTAGAGGCCATTATATGATAGTGTATGTACCGGTATGTGTGTGTGTATGTATGTATATATATATATATATATATATATATATATATATATATATATATATATATATATATATATATATATATATATATATATATATTCAGAGGACAGTCTTGATCGACATGATAGTATGCTATCTGGTTAACTCTTTATCTTGACATGTTCACTTGATCATGCTTTTATTAATTTGGTACATGTTGATAAAGCCCTTAGGATATTTGCTTGACTACTGAGATTATGATGTCGATCATACTAGTGGGACATCCGTGGTTTATAAGCATATCCTTGAAATGTTCCTAGTCGTGGGTGTATCGAGATGGGGCATCGATATTCCAGAGTAGATTAGCGTATACGATTCTTGTCCCATGTGATGGACGATGGATGATCCCATATCCATCTGGTGTGCTGACACCAAAGATTGTATACAGGTGCTCAGTAGAGACTGGGTACATTGAAAGGACTCGCTGAGAACTCCTATATAGTATTATATCTCACGTCGGATAGCAGTTCTCAGGTGACACCGGTACAGGTTAGTCTGTAGACCCGAGGTCGTCATAGAGTCTTGTGTGTCCTCCCACTGTACTTTGATCTCCACCCTACCACGGCTCTACCGAGTCGTGCAAACATGTGGATTTTGAGTACAGTCCCGAGGCACATGGAGGCAATGAGCGATAGGAGGGGTTTCGTCTCTCCCGGTATTGGGGATTGATGTTGTGCTATGGTCGATTGTCTATAACAGGAAGTCCCTGGCCAGGGCTGCTGAGATTTACTGATAAGTGTTATCAGCAGTATCTTGATCTGTTATGAGCTATACACCGGCATGACTTATTGAGTTATTGGGGTCGACGATACCATTCCCAAACTCGATATGCAGCATATCTAACGAAGAGATCGGACTGTACAGTAAGTGTTGTCAGTTGGTTCGATAGAGTTTTGACAGGTTCGCTTGTTTTTCTTCTGATCGCTCAATACCCGAGTGGCCGTTACGTTTAGCGGACCGCTTGCGGCTTGTGAGTGTTTGATGTGATCATCACCTACTGCCGGCATAGTGACGAGTCTTAGAGTCCCACACAGAAGTTTCCTAGCTCAGGCGAAACGATGTGGTGTGCATATGAGATATGCGCGGGAGCTCGATTAAATCCGTGTATGTGATACCGTATATTAATCGGGCGTTTATTGATGGTTGGGTCGTATGTGATATGACCGGTTTATTAAATCAAGTGTTGATTTAGTATTGACCATAAGCTCACTTTTATTAAACCTTTTCTTTTTGGATGTATGCAAATATGTTTATACATGCACATGATGATGTGAATGCACACATACATACATACATACATACATACATACATGTGTATCATGGTTGTTGATACATTGAAGATGGCAATGCAAGACTTACATGGTTGGAATTAATATGTGGATTTTTGTTTTAAGATAAAAGGATAAAGGAAATTATCATGACTCATTGTTTCTACACAATTCTTTGCTGACCATTGACTTAACCCTAGGTTTAATTTCCTTTGTTCTTTTAACTCATCACAAAATATCTAGATATTTGTTTTAACCATGGTTGGTTGTGAGAGTGTCTCACATATATATATCCTTTTGTTTTTATTTTAAAAACACAATTATCATTATCTTGAGAAAAGCTTTGCCTCTTCATATTCCTCCTTCTTCAAGCTCTCTTGAGTTTCATTGAGTGTGAGGAAAAGAAAAGGAAAGGGTTTTTAAGTGAGAATACAAACCACATCTTCCATCTATACTAGTCTAGCCAATTAGTGTAGTGTGTTTGCTTCACTTCTCCATTGATCAAGTGAAGAAAGAAGCTTGAGCAAAGGGACTTCGGGTGGATCGTTATGGACTTGGAAGTATTCAAGCTAGCCGTTCCAAACTCTATGAGATCCAAGGAGCCACTCAAGGAGGTCTACAAAGGTTGTAGTCTCTCAACTTAGTGATAGATTATTTATGGTATGTGATACTATTAGATGTTACCCTAAATTTCTAGTTCGATTCCTAGTTAAGTTTGCTTAGCACCTCATAAAATCTTATTGTGGCATGTGTGATGCTTAAAAACCCTAGATAAGGTGCTATGAAAACCCAACAGTGGTATCAGAGCCAAGCTAGAGCTTTAGAGTAACTTAGACGACGTTAAAAATATCGAACGAACGAAATACGACGCCCGAAGGGTGCTCACTGGAAATTTTTCAAAAAGTTGGAATTTTTCACATTAAAAATACTCAGAAAATTGTGCAGGGTATTTTATGGTCCCACAAGAAGAACGAAGCCCTAAGTCAACTAAACGACCGAGGAACCGTGGCCAAAATAGTCATTTTGCGGCGGTTCCGCGGCTCCGTTGGTGAGGCTTAGACTGTGCCTTCTTGTGCTAGCCCGTATGTGCTTGTAGCAGGCTCTGGTATATTTTAAAAATGCTCAAGTGTTGAGGTTTCCGAGAATTCTTTGGGTGATTGATCGTTCGATCGAACGTTTTAACAACGCCTAGTTTATGAGAATGCGATACAATAATTGGAATCTACAAATTTATTTGTTGCGTGTAAATCTAACATTTCGGTATTGGGTGTAATCGGAAATCTTGTTGAATTATCCGACTTATTTTGAAAAGGTGTTTTCATGAGTGAGACCTAAATGCGAGCTTTACATTATTAGGAATGAAATCTTGGATATGTGATATCCCGGGTTTATGTTGTCTAAGGGCAGTGACGATTCCAATTGTTGTAGTTTTTAATTTTCTTTTCTGCGACCGTAAGTGTAGTATGTAGTGTATCGCCGGTTTCGTTGCTATACATCAACGACAATCGGGGTACGCATACTTACTTACGTTGATGATATGTGATATTATGTGTTGTTGTGATATGATGTGCAGGATTGTCGTGATTGAATAGCCTGGTTTTTTTTGTGAGATGAGAGTTTTCTTTGCATTCATGTAAAATTCATTTGTATGTAATATTCTTTTATTTGGGGCACTTACGGGTTGAGGATGATGTCACCATTGTTGTACATTATTTACTTTTCCGCATTAGAATAGACCCAAGGAGGGAAGCACAAGTGACCGGGTTCTGGGGTTCAGTGGGAGGCCATCTCGAGGAGTTGAGACCGGGTCTCCTAAACTCTAGAATCGGTAGGGTCACTTGCCGCTCTCGTAGGGGTCTAGGGGTGTGAGCTTGGCTATTCATCACAACCGTGGAATCCGTATTTTCTATTGTTGGTTAAGTACAAAATACGGACATCCTAGTATATCCTTTATTTTCATATATGTGCTTCTGCTGCTTATATTCTGTGATGCGATCACATGATGTTTCTGAGTCGAATGGAATATTATATATATGATATATAATAGATGTTGCTTATGTTTTGCACCCGCGCTAGTCCCGTCCCGGTATGCCGTTAGTTAAGTAATCTAACGGTGCATAACGGAATATTGTGGCGAATGCGGGTGGCATAAGCGTACATTATATTTTCGTTTCTTTTCAGTGATGGCTTAAGAACTTAAATGATGGGACTACATTAATAAGATTAATGTAAAGAAGAAAAATGAACCTAAAAGATGTTGTAGAATCGGATTTAAAACCCACTTGGCTTTTTTATGAAAAAGCAAGTTTTCAAAGTGCGGAGCTTAAACCACTCATTTTAAAACCATTGGATTCTACAACGATATCAAGTTCAAAGCGTTAAAGGTTTTCTTAAAAACTATCCGCAGCCCTCCATCATTTTAGGAAGTAGAGTACTTAATATTCGTGCTGCGTATTTTGACTATAGTTAAGACGCAGTGTACGGTAGCTAAGTGATGTCTTCCTACACCGCATATGATGCGATTAGTTATGACATTCATATGATTATGTTGGCTATAGTTAAGGGTCATATGGGTGGGTCTAGTTAATAACGAAATGACGGGAAGAACTTGACTAGTACTTATGATATGTTGACTTTAGTTAAGGTCATAAGTGCTAGGGGTAAAATCATATCGGGAGTTTCAAGAGTTGAAATTTGCAATGAGATTGCATACCTTCTATGTGATAGTAGGATCCCGATCCCACTGTGAGCGAGAGTTGCTCCTAGGAGAGTTTTACGCTTTACAATTAGCTAACCTATTAGGTGTCTAGAAAGGTGTCAAAGGGGCTACGCCTCTAGGAAAACGAGATTTATTCTAATTAGGTCCGTGCGACAGCACGGGGAACCTCCCTCAAAGTACCGGCACTGGCCTGGCTGAACAGTTAGCGAAGTTGTAGAATGTAATTAATTCTGACTAGTTTTCTTTTTAAAGGTTTTAAAGAAAATTTGATAAAAGCAGTGGGAGACATCGATTAGACAAGATAATAACCAATCCGATCTTTACAAGAGCTTTCGCTGAGTGTATTCTTTTCTCTCTCTTAATGGCAGATACCAATGACAGGCCTTAAGTTTCTACTAGATAAAAACAAGCAGACCGGACCGAACTACAAAGATTGGCTAAGGAACATTAACATTGCTCTCACATATGATAAAGTATCATATGTCCTCACTGCTAAAGCCCCGCCCAACTGAGGACCTGAATTTTCTACCGCGGATAGAGAAATCCGCAAAACATGGGATATTGACTGTGCTACTGCCAAAAGCCTCGCGCTTGCATCGATGGACAATACACATCAAAAGCAACACGAGCAGATGGATATACAATCCATTTTTCTCCATACAAAAGATATGTATGGAGAGCAATCTCGGACCCTGAGATATGAAGCATCTCGAAAGTTGTTTCAGATGCGGATGGCTCTTGGCACATCAGTAGACGATCACGTTTTGAAGATGATAGCTCTTATAGAAGAGCTTGAGGATCTCGGATGGACAATGGATAACAAACAATATGCTGATATTGTTTTACAGTCTCTTCTCTCCGCCTTTGCTCCATTCATAGTGAACTTAAACATGCATGACATGGAGAAGTCACCACCCGGACTTCTCAGTATGTTGAGAAGTGCGGAGAGCACACTGAAGGCGAAGTCCCCCTCTATACTTGTTGGACAATCTTCCTCTTCCGTCGCAAAAGACAAGGCCAAGGGAAAGAATAAGAAGAAATTTTCCAAACCGAGAGGAGGAATAAAGAAGGTGAAGGGGAAAGACAAATCCAAAGCTGCGGAGTCGGGGAAGGGAGAATGTTTTCACTGTAAGAAGACAGGGCACTGGAAGCGGAACTGTACTGAGTACCTTGAACTCAAGAAAAAGAAGCATGGTGATGCTTCAGCTTCAGGTGTGTTCGTGATTGAAAACTGTTTTTCTATTAACTCTACTTCTTGGGTATTAGAAACCGGTTCGGGTTCTCATATTTATAATTCTGTCCAGGCGTTGAGAAATAGCAGAGTTTTGAAAACCGGTGATCGTACTCTCCAAGTTGGAAATGGTTCCAATGTACATGCAGTTTTAGTGGGAGAGTATCACCAAGGGTTGCCGTAGGGTTGTATATTGGTTTTGAACCCATGTTATTTTGTACCAAGTATGCTTTGTAATATTATATCCGTTTTCTTGTTAGGCAATGAAGGATATCATTTTGTTGTGCAACACAATGTTATGAATATTAAACTAAATCAAGAGTTGATTGGTTGTGGTATGCTAAATAACGGGATATACGTCCTTAATCAGCACACAATTTTCAACATAGAACACACAAATAAAAGAAAATTTTCAGATATAAATGAAACTTTTCTTTGGTATTGTAGACTTGGTCATATTAATGAAATAAGACTAAACAAGCTTCATAAAGATGGATATTTAAATCCTTTTGAGTATAAATCTTATGTGACTTTTCAATCCTGTATCAAAGGTAAAATGACCAAAATTCCATTTAGTGGACACGGAGAAAGAGCTACTGAGCTCTTGGGTCTCATACATAGTGATGTATGTGGACCAATGTCTACACATGCAAAAGACGATTTTTCCTACTTCATAACTTTTACTGATGATTTCTCAAGATTCGGTCATGTGTTTTTAATAAAGCATAAGTCTGAAACTTTCGAGAAATTCAAGGAGTACAAACTTGAAGTAGAAAAACAAACAGGAATGAGCATCAAGATACTTCGATCAGATCGAGGTGGAGAGTACCTTAGTACTGAGTTCCTAAACTTCCTAAAAGAGAATGGGATTCTCTCTCAGCTCACTCCCCCTTACACACCACAGCACAACGGTGTGTCAGAGCGGCGAAATCGTACCCTATTAAATATGGTACGATCCATGATGAGTGATTCTGAGTTACCTCTCTCTTTTTGGGGGCATGCATTGGAGACTGTAGCTTTTCTGTTGAACAAAGTTCCAACCAAGACCGTATCTACCACTCCATATGAGATATGGTATGGGAAGAGACCGTCTCTTAAACGAATTAAGATTTGGGGTTGTCCGACTTTTGTCAAAAAGCAGAATCTAGACAAACTCGAGACACGATCGGTCAAGTGTATATTTGTGGGATATCCGAAACATTCGTTTAGGTATCTTTTCTACCACAATGAGGAACAAAAAGTGTTTGTTTCTCAGTATGCCACATTTTTAGAAAATGAGATTTTTCCAAATGATACTGATGGTAATGTGGTAGATCTAGAAGAGGTTCTAGAAACAAAAGTTACAAATGACGACTTGATTGAACCTGATGTTGCAATAGAATCTTATGAACCTCAGTCACTCCGTAGATCTGGTAGGACTTCTCGCCCACCAGAGAGATACTACGGTTTTCTCATTGATTGTGATAGAGAAGATTGCATCATGGATGATGATGACCATGCCAGTTTTCAGCAAGCTATCACGAGTGGCGACTCTGTGAAGTGGCTGGATGCCATGAGATCCGAAATGGAGTCTATGTACACCAACAAAGTATGGACTTTGGAGAATGTACCCTCTGGAGTAAAACCCGTAGGGTGCAAATGGATCTTTAAAAGAAAGATTGGTGTAGATGGACGGGTGGAGACCTATAAGGCAAGGTTGATAGCGAAAGGCTTTCGTCAAAGACCGGGACTGGACTATGACGAGACTCTCTCCGGTAGCCATGCTTAAATCCATTCGGATCCTACTTGCTATTGCTGCTCACTACGATTATGAAATCCGGCAGATGGACGTTAAAACTGCATTTCTAAATGGTGATTTAGATGAATGCATTTATATGGATCAGCTAGAGGGTTTCACTGACAGTGGGAGCAGCGGGTTTATCAAAGAGTTTGATTTCATCACGGAGTTGGAACATCTGTTTTGATGATGTTATCAAAGAGTTTGATTTCATCAAAAATCCAGATGATCCTTATGTTTATAAGAAGACTGTAGGGAGAACTGTCGCATTTCTCGTATTGTACATGGATGACATTCTTCTGATAGGAAATGACATTCCTATGCTACGGTCGGTCAAATCATTCTTATCACTAAGGTTCTCCATGAAGGACCTGGATGATGCCGCATACATATTGGGCATACGGATCTATAGGGATAGATCCAAATGGTTATTGGGATTGTCCCAAACCAAGTACATCAACACCATCCTAAAGAGGTTTAGTTTGGAAGACTCCAAGCGGGGTGCCTTACCCGCTTGCCATGGAGTAACTCTCTCCAAGGACGATTGTCCAAAGTCTGATGAAGAGAGAGCTCGCATGAGCATTATTCCCTACGCTTCAGCCGTAGGATCAATAATGTATGCGATGTTGTGTACACGCCCTGATGTAGCTTATGCGCTGAGTGTAGTAAGCAGGTATCAGTCAAACTCAGGGGAGAATCACCGGACTGCTGTGAAGGACATTCTTAAGTACTTGCGAAGGACTAAAGAATTGTTCTTGGTGTATGGTAATGGGGATCTCCAAATGGAGGCCTTTACCGATTCGAGCTTCCAGAGTGATAAAGATGACAGCAAGTCTATCTCAGGGTTTGCATTTACCCTCAACGGAGGGACGGTAAGTTGGAAGAGTCCCAAACAGGAAACCGTTGCATACTCTACGATAGAAGCTGAGTACATTGCTGCAAATGATGCTGCCAAGGAAGCCGTTTGGATGAGGAAGTTCATCTCGGAGCTAGGAGTAGTTCCAACCATTATTGATCCAATACCATTGTATTGTGACAATAATGGGGCTGTAGCGTTGGCCAAAGAGCCCAGGTCCCATCAGAAGTCCAGACATATCATGAGGCGATATCATTTGATCCGAAATATAGTTGATCGCCACGAGATCGAGATTAGGAGAGTAGATACAAAGGATAACACTGCGGATCCATTCACCAAGGCCCTCCCTCAGCCGCAGCATGAGCGACTTTTTGAGATGTTGGGTATGAATTACGCCAATCATTGACCTTAGTGCAAGTAAGAGATTGTTGGATATATGTATGCCCTAGAGGCCATTATATGATAGTGTATGTACCGGTATGTGTGTGTGTGTGTGTGTGTGTGTATTCAGAGGACAGTCTTGCTCGACATGATAGTATGCTATCTGGTTAACTCTTTATCTTGACATGTTCACTTGATCATGCTTTTATTCATTTGGTATATGTTGATAAAGCCCTTAGGATATTTGCTTGACTACTGAGATTATGATGTGGATCATACTAGTGGGACATCCATGGTTTAGAAGCATATCCTTGAAATATTCCTAGTCGTGGGTGTATCGAGACGGGGCATCGATATTCCATAGTAGACTAGCGTATACGATTCTTGTCCCGTGTGATGGGCGATGGATGATCCCATATTCATCTGGTGTGCAGACACCAAAGATTATATACGGGTGCTCAGTAGAGACTGGGTATACTGAACGGACTCGCCGAGAACTCCTATATGGTATTATATCTCACGTCGGATAGCAGTTCTCAAGTGACATTGGTACAGGTTATTCTACAGACCCGAGATCGTCATAGAGTCTTGTGTGTCCTCCCACTATACTTTGATCTCCGCCCTACCACGGCTCTACTGAGTCGTGCAAACAGGTGGATTTTGGGTACAGTCCCGAGTTACATGGAGGCAATGAGCGATAGGAGGGGTTTCGTCTCTCCCGGTATTGGGGGTTCATGTTGCGCTATGCTCGATTGGCGATAACAGGAAGTCCCTGGCCAAGGCTGCTGAGATTTACTGATAAGTGTTATCAGCAGTATCTTGATCTGTTATGAGCCATACACCGGCATGACTTATTGAGTTATTGGGGTCGACGATACCATTCCCAGACTCGATATGCAGCATATCTGACGAAGAGATCGGACTGTACGGTAAGTGTTGCCAGTTGGCTCGATGGAGTTTTGACAGGTTCGCTTGTTTTTCTTCTGATCGCTCAATACCCGGGTGGCCGTTACGTTTAGCTGACCGCTTACGGCTTGTGGGTGTTTGATGTGATCATCACTTACAGCCGGCGTATTGAAGAGTCTTAGAGTCCCACACAGAAGTTTCCTAGCTCAGGCGAAACGATGTGGTGTGCATATGAGATATGCGCGGGAGCTCGATTAAATCCGTGTATGTGATACCGTATATTAATCAGGCGTTTATTGATGGTCGGGTCGTATATGATATGACCGGTTTATTAAATCAAGTGTTGATTTAGTATTGACCATAAGCTCACTTTTATTAAACCTTTTCTTTTTTGAATGTATGCATATATGTTTATACATGCACATGATGATGTGAATGCACACATGCATACATACATGTGTATCATGATTGTTGATACATTGAAGATGGCAATGCAAGACTCACATGGTTGGAATTAATATGTGGATTTTTGTTTTAAGATAAAAGGATAAAGGAAATTATCATGACTCATTGTTTCTATACAATTCTTTGTTGACCATTGACTTAACCCTAGGTTTAATTTCCTTTGTTCTTTTAACTCATCACAAAATATCTAGATATTTGTTTTAACCATGGTTGGTTGTGAGAGTGTCTCACAAATATATATATATATATATATATATATATATATATATATATATATATATATATATATATATATATATATCCTTTTGTTTTTATTTTAAAAACACAATTATCATTATCTTGAGAAAAGCTTTGCCATCTTCATCTTCCTCCTTCTTCAAGCTCTCTTGAGTTTCATTGAGTGTGAGGAAAAGAAAAAGAAAGGGTTTTTAAGTGAGAATACAAACCACATCTTCCTTCTATACTAGTCTAGCCAATTAGTGTAAGGTGTTTGCTTCACTTCTCCATTGATCAAGTGAAGAAAGAAGCTTGAGCAAAGGAACTTCGGGTGGATCGTCGTGGACTTGGAAGCATTCAAACGAGTTGTTCCAAACTCTTTGAGATCCAAGGAGTCACTCAAGGAGGTCTACAAAGGTTGTAGTCTCTCCACTTAGTGATAGATTATTTATGGTATGTGATACTATTAGATGTTACCCTAAATTTCTAGTTCGATTCCTAGTTAAGTTTGCTTAGCACCTCATAAAATTTTATTGTGGCATGTGTGATGCTTCAAAACCCTAGATAAGGTGCTATGGAAACCCAATATTGAGGTGGCCGGAGATCGAGGACATCTTAAGCATCCAAAGAGCCTAGGAGTTGCATCAAAAAAGGAAGACCCGAAGGACCGGTTCATTAGGTATAACCCTTTCATAGTAGTTAAGAACTCTAGATAGGGTTTGCTAGTTAAGATTTAAGCACATGATCTTGGTTTTATGTGGGTGTTGCATGCAAGAAATTTTTCGTTTGCCACTTCCGCCTCCTCACAAGTGTTGTGAGGGTGTGCAACATCCACTAACATATTCCTACATCACCGACCATCCAAACGTAGCAACTTTGGATTGTCGGTTTGAGCCTCCTCCGCGTTCCCTCAGGTGGATCGTCTTCGGTAAGGGTGATCGATGCTCAAGCGCGTTCCCGGTGCTACGAGCTTGGAAAGGTCTTCCACAATTGGGTAGACACGCGACAAAGGTTGTATTTCTCAACCTTGCATGTTTTAGCTTACTAGTTTAGGGTGTTTGGTTCGAATCCTTGGGTTCGGACGTTCGTTACTCGCAAAAAGTTTTTTTTCGCTTCCGTCTAGCCCACGGCCTCTGCGGTGCGGGCGCTGGATCCCAAACACGTCCTAGATCATTTGAAATTGACAGTGAGAGAAAATTTGACTTATAAAGAGTAACCGATGACGATTGTGGATCAACGAGAAAAGGTTCTCAAGAACAGGGTGATCCCTCTAGTGCTTGTTTCGTGGGGAAATTGTTCGCATGGAGAATCTACTTAGGAACGTGAAGACGAGATTCGACAAAAGTTTCCTCATCTCTTTCCTTAGATCCGTATTTTCTTATTTTTTCCTGTTTCGTGATTTTCGAGGACGAAATTATTTGATAGTTCGGTATAATGTAACACCCTAGTATGGTTATACGACATTAATTGATATTTTAACACCTACTTTATATTTCTTCTATTCTGTCTATTGGGTCGCAAATAATTCGAATAGTAGTGGTCGTTATCTGACCCGACCCGCAAGTTTAAAACCCAATATGGTGCAAAATTGTATCTGAGATTTACCAGTAAATTGTATTTATGTGAATCTAGTATAATACCCACATTATATTTTTAGATCTTTATATATCATATATCTGGATCATCATATATGTTTTAATAACCATAAGTTAAGAATAAGTTATATTTTGTTAACTGTCATCATATGGTTGTCATCTCATATCTTATTTTGCTTTTATCTTATACGTTTAAATTTTCAGATATTTAATATAAAATATTTACTAAATCTAGGTATATTTTTAGAATCTTTTTAAATCTTAAATTAGGGTATGAGTTATTTAAATATATTCTTGTATTATGGTTGAGAAATTTACATATGTGAATTATTTTCCAAAATATATTTTTGATGAGATTTTGGTGGAGATTGTTTATAGTTTGATATTATCTATATACATTAAAACTAATATATATTTATAACTTAATTTATACTATACTATATATATTTATATTAAACACAAAATATATATCTCTCTCTCTCCACATAACATATTTCCCCCTCATCAATTTATATATTCTCCTTGTTCTTTCTTCAAGCCCACATCCATTCTCGTCGACGCAACTCCAGCCGTATCCTAGAATCTTAACCGGGCAATCAAAATTTGGTGTTGATTTGTATAGTGTCATATATATTTACAACTTACTACATGCTATGTTTTATGTAATTTACTTATATGTTGTACTATTATTATCATCATCATCATCATCATACAACTATATCTATATAATTTATACACCGTAATTATTTAACGTTAATCAGTTTTATAATATACAATATATGCAAGTTTACAATTTGCGACATACTATAATTATATCTATAAATATATATATCATCGTAATATTTCTTATTATTATCATTAATTAGTTTATAATCTGCATTTTATGACGTTATACAAAATATAATTTGAAAATATTATAGTTTACTCATGAAGCGTCGTCGCAAAGCGGATACGACAAATCTGAAATTTTGTGTACACCTTATCTTATAAAATTCATTATAAATCATAAAAAAAATCATTAGGATACGTTCTTTAGTTCGTTACAAAGCTAACTCAGAATACTATAACTCTGTGAAATATTTATTTGCAAAATAAATTGTTTAAATAACGTAAACTGTAAATGAAAGTACCTCTGAACTGCTGTTCAGGGAAATTCCAGCAGCAAAATTTCAACTTCGAACGTTCATAACTTTTCTCGCCATAAGTAGCATGGTTAGCTCTGTCACGTGTCGTGTTTACGTATTTTGGGAAGCGGGACGTGACAATGATTTTTCTATATTTACTTTTTTCAAAACAAAACAAAAATCGCGAAAATTTTAACTTATAAAGTATTTTTCTTCATTATTTTGCATGCTATTGTGCATAAAAATCATGAACTTTTAATATATTACTGATAAAATATGCAATGAGAGAAAAATAGAACGATAGTTTAAAGTAGGAGGATGATTAGAATTTTACTACCATATAAATCTGGCTGTATGGAATAAAAAATTGATAAATATTGAGTTGGAATCAATAAAAAAATTCATTAACCAAATGTTGTAAAATAATTAAATAGGGCTAGACAACAAGTTTTACATTAAACTCCAAACTAAACAAGGGTATTCTGAGAAATATTCTCTTATTTATAATTAAAATTTTACAGTGTACAAAATTTTGATAACAATGTTAACGCATTTATTTAATACAAGACAGAGACTTCACAAGAAAAAGGGATTTAATTTGAGGGAACATCTTAGTACAAATCAGCGTACTCTCTAAAACTCTCAACCAATTCCCATCTCATGTCCTATGGTATCAAAATATCATCCTCAGTACAGATTAAATGCAAACAATTCCGTCATAAACTAGCTTAATATAACAATCAATTTCTAGAAAATTATAAATTTGTGGGGTTTTTGTATTACGAAATTATTCGATATACCAGATGCAATATATCATGACAGAAAAAAAATGGAAGATTTTAGACAACCATGCTTCAAATTTTCGACCATATCTTAGCATCATATTTCTATCACGAGCTTATAAAGTTGTTTTTGCCTTTGATAATCTTTTGGCTTAGTTGTAGGAAAGTCTGCTCAATTTTGCCGAATCAAGTAGGAAGCCACCTTAGCTTGAAAACTGCACTTTACCTCTTGCTTTAACCATTGGCAGCATTTTTCGTGTCTGATTGTGACGGATGTCGGATCACGTTTAGATGTTACCTTCCGTAGATCTGCTGTTGGCGATGATGGACGGCTGAAATTGAATTGGAGGTTGACTCTTGAAGCGTGTGGATCTCAATGGGTTTGAGGTGGTTGAGGCCGAGCTACCCGCAAGGAAGTTCCGGGATGGTTGTACCACCGATGACCCTCTGACGATCAAGTTAGACCGGATATTTGAGCAGAGTAACGGCCCAGTGAGGAGAAAATCACTTACTTGAACCGTCTCAGAGAGGGGTTTATATACCCGGTAGCAATGGGCTGGCGATCGCGAGAATCACGCCGGCCGTTACGTCCCCGGCGTCACGCCCGCATGATAGCTAGGCGGGATCCCTCATTAATGACGAGACATGCTAGTTAATGGGGGATCGTGATGGCGTGGAACACGGGATCGTGGGCGGCGGATATCTCGCGCATGGCGAGATTCGCGGAGTCGTGGCGAAAGTGCCTGTGATCAGCGCTGCGGGTCGGTCGGTGAGACTGAGGAAGATGAGCTCGGCGGGAGGCTCGGGGACGGGCGGGAGGCCGAGGTATCTTGGTTCTGCCATAGCCCGGAGGCGAGCTGAGCGGGCCGAGAAAGCCAATCATGCAGAGGGGCTCGGAGGCGAGCCAGCGGTTGTTTGATAGACGGGCATAGGAGTGGAGTGGTGGGTCGCAGAAGGTCGGCTACGTCCATGGGTCGCAGACCTGGGGTATTCTTCCGACGTACCGTTCTTGGTCCTTTCTTGCAAGCTTTGGGACACGTCGTCTGCCACGTGTCACGATCTGAAAGATCACCGATATCGAGCATCATCAGATTGCTTTTCAGTCCCAGGCTCCCAAAGCATCCTTCGGGCTAAAAGGTCAACATGACATATTAACAAAACGAATGAAAAATGACGGAAACCGTAATCTTGTAAGGACCAGAGGAGATAAGGTGCAAGTTTTCAATCTAAGAGGGGTCTCCAGCTATTCTGAGCCATTAAGCTATTTGTATGGCGTAAACTATGTTAAAACACCATCGATTCCCCTCCCCGCAACCCCCAGCGCGCACACACACGATAATTTATCAAAAAATGTGCAAGTAAAATTTGAAAATTTGAAAATAATTTATGAAAAAAATAAACTAAAATGAGTGAAAATGAAAAGGAGAGATTAAAATTAGAAAGGCTCCTATGTGCATGTGCCTGCCTTCCATATATTAACCGTACCTTATTTTGTCCTTATCGCAATCTACACATTCTGTACCCACGTGTTTAGATCCAACCTCATTAATTCCTTGAAGTTCCACCCCACAAAACCCCCAATTTTAAACTATTTAATTTAAACTTCATTTAATTAATTAAGCTACTATCATTATTGATCACTTGAGTTAGGCCTCTCTTTGTTCAGATTAACGTGCAATTAATTATTTTTTAATCAGTGAGTGGTTACACTCACCACCCGTGAGAGGAATTTAATAAGCCGTCATTAATTGATTTTGTTGCTATTGTCTTGCCTATGTTTTTCATCCTTCCTTCCTTTCCTAATTTGTTGACGGTTTTATTTTTTACTCTATATAAGATGTCTCTTGATCGAGAATTATTGCACTGTGATGACTTAAAATATCCGATCTGGCTCTTTTCTGGCATATTCAAACACTTGTGTTTCATCAAATGAACGTATTTATCTAAACTATCTAATCTAATTTTCTTCCTGAGACTATAACCAACATGATCTATACCTTGAGAATGCCAACTATCAATGAACAGGACAACAAAGATTAAATTGAAGCATCCATTAAAATCGTAAAACTTAACACTAAAAATAACAATAAAGGTCGTAAGCCCTCCTTAGAAAAAACACAAAATTCTTAACCACAAGACAAATCATAAAAACAAACCAACCCCCAAACTCGTCGTCAAAGTAAAAATTATTTTTAAAAAAATTTAGAATGGAAGTAAAAAGAAAATGAAAACAAAAAGGTCAAGAAAAAACAAACACATAACCAACCCCACACCAATCCCTCCCTCTCCCTCTCCCTCTCCCTCTCCCTCCTCTATATATCCCCTCCCTCCTCCTTCCTCCACCATTCCTCAAACCAAAAACCACAAGCCCTGAAAATGGAAAAAACGGAAAACCTCAACCTCGACGATCTACGGGCCATCCGCGTCCTCGGCCGAGGCGCAATGGGCACCGTGTTCCTCGTCTCGGACACAGAAAACCTCGACTCCCCGCCTTTCGCCCTTAAAGTCATCCAAAAGAACTCCCAGAACTCGAAGCCTGATTCGCTCCGCCGGGCTCATTGGGAGCTCTCCGTCCTCTCCCGCCTATCAAACCCGTTCCTCCCTTCCCTCATGGGGTCCCTCGAAACGCCGAGCTTCCTCGCCTACGCATTGCCCTTCTGCCCCGGCGGCGACCTCAACGCCCTCCGCCACTCGTTATCCGACCGGATATTCTCCGTTTCCGCCATCCGCTTCTACGTCTCGGAGATTCTGATGGCCATATCCCACCTGCATTCCCTCAACATCGTCTACCGCGACCTGAAGCCCGAGAACGTCCTGCTCAAATCGGACGGGCACGTCGTGCTCACCGACTTTGACCTGTCCCGGCATTTGAAACCGAAGCTGGCGGCGAGCCAGTCGCCTTCCCCGCCTCAGCCGACGCCGACTCACCGCCGGAACCTGACCCGGGTGGTGTTCTTAAACGCGGCCGCGGAGAACCTGAGGATGCTGACCAAGGCCAAGTCGGCCAGGGTCTCGCCGGTGAGCCGGCGGCGGCGGCCGGGCATCGCCTGCGTCGAGAAATCAAATTCATTCGTGGGGACGGAAGAGTACGTGGCGCCCGAGATCGTGAAGGGGGAGGGGCATGATTTCGCCGTGGATTTCTGGGCGCTAGGCATTTTGATCTACGAGATGGCGTACGGGAAAACCCCGTTCAAGGGGAAGAACAGGAAGGAGACGTTCCGTAACGTGTTGATGAAAAACGTGGAATTCATAACCCGGCAGAGGTCGGACTTGACGGATCTGATCGGACGGTTGTTGGAAAAAGACCCCGTAAAGAGGTTAGGGTATTTCGGGGGCGCCGACGAGGTTAAGGACCATCGGTTTTTTAAGGGGGTCAAATGGGACATGCTCACCACGGTGACCAGACCCCCCTATTTCGCAACGGTGGAGGACCTGGAGGAGGCCGCGGCCGCCGTAAGAGTTCCGGACCAACGTGAGGGGAAAGGAGTTAAAGGGTTTAGCGTGGCGGAATATTTTGAGAATATTCGGACTCCCACCACGGCGACATACGAGACGTCGTCCTTGTCGGAGTTTTGACGGCGGCCGCTGGTTTTGGGTGCCGGAGTTTTTAGAAATTAAGGGAGGGGATTTTCCCCGGCCCCGCTGGTGTATAGTCATAGAAGGGTGAGCGGGAGAAACGGGAGGGGTAGTTGTGTCATTAAACGGTAGATTTGAGGGTAGTATTTGACCGTTCCGTGCCTGTGAAATGTAAAATCCCCAACTCTTTAATGATATGTACTTGTAAGAGGCTAATTGCATTTCATTACTGATTTCTCAAAGATGTTGTTCGTTGTGATCCCCCTGTGCTTCATTTTTCATTGCATGTTTCAAGTCACGACAAGAATAAAGAAATTTTCTATAAACGATGGTGGTTGGAGTGTCTCCACTGTAATCCAGCAAAGGGTATGAGAAAAACGGATTTGTATAACTTCTTGTTGTCGCCGTCGCCGACTTCATCGTCTTTCTTTATCTATTAATAGTTTTAGTTGGATCTTTATGAGGAACACACAAGGGCGTAATGCAAGCATGAACTTGAAAAACTATCAAGCATGGTATTGTAGTTTATTTGGTTATTGCTTGATAATTACTCGTGATAATGCTTTCAAAAGGTTAAAAGCAGAGGTGAACACTCTGCTTGGTGATTGGGGAACAGGTGGGGTAACTTTGAAGGATAAAAAGGAGTTTGCTGAATGGTTGAGGTAAAGAAAGTATATATCATGGCATCTGATGGTGCTCATAAGTGCGGATTCTCCTGATCAAGACACGCGGCGGATGACAAGTCTCTCACGTGCACCAACTAGCTCTTTGAAGTACCATGCGAAGGGGACATTCCTCGACGCCTCATCTCCGAGGTATCATCCGACCTTTGGGAAGGCCTCCCCTGAGTACATTCACTATTTGCCTAGCAACTAGCCAACAACCCACCTCCAAGGCTCATGGAGCACTTGTGATGAGAGAAAATGAATAGTGAACAATAATACTAGAATACATATATATAAATTATTAAATCAAAACCTGATTTAATAATCCGGCTTAATCCTAAGCCGCTAGTATTATCAACCGTCCGATTAAAATCTGTACAGCATGTACACATATTTAATCAGACACCTGTATGTACCAACATACGTCATCTACACCATATCGTCTGAACCGTGAAAACCCTCTGTGTGGGACTCTAAAGACTCGTCAATTCACTGGCAGTAGGTTTAACCACAAGCACGTCAGCGGCACTAGCTGTATGTAACGGCTACCCAGGTATTGAGCGAAAGGAAGGCCGACGAGTAAACTCATCCAAACCCCTACTGAGCCTGACAGTGACAATATCCGTATAGTCCGGTCTATTCGTCTAAGAGTATCGCATATCGAGTCTAGGGGGGTGGATAAAGTCAGACCCCTAATAACGCGACAATTCGTGTCGGCATGAAACCCATCACCACCTGAGAAACTATCGATCCTAGATCGGTAATTCTCGTCCACCCCGGCCAAGGATTTCTGGTGATGGCCATCCGTGCACAACGCGATATCAACCCCCAATACCGGAAGAGACGAATCCCCGATGATCCGCTCACCGCCTCCATATGGCTCAGGACTGTACCCAACTAAAACCTGTTTGCACGACTCCTTTGATCCGTGGTAGGGTAGTAATCAAAGCATAGTGGGAACTCACACGAGACAAATGACAAATCTCAGGTCGACAGACTAACCTGTACACATATCACCTGGGAACTGCTATCTGACAATAGGTATAATACCAACTAGCAGGTTCCCGGCGAGTACGTCCAGTATACTCATAACCCAATGAGCACCTGTATACTATCTTAGGTGAACAAACTAACACCAATGGCTTGTGAGACCTGGCCACCGCCCCTCGTCGGGGTCTCGATCAGTATACACTAGTCTACTCTGGAGTATCGATGCCCAGTCTCGAAACACCCACGACTAGGGACATTTAAGGATTTGCTTATAGACCCCCAGCTCCCACATATATGATCACCATCATAATGCTGATAGTCAAGCAAGAATCCTATGGGCTCTATCAACATGCAATGGTGATGATAAAGACAAACCAGATAGCATACTATCATCTAGAGTAAGACTGTTCTACCGGTATAGGTCCTCCCTCAATCATCATAATCACCTGCCTGCGACTACGATAATTGCCTTGAGGGTACTATAGCCAACAATCTCCCACTTGCACTTAAGGTCAATTATTGCGGTGTCGCATACTCACAACTCGTGTGATACCGAACACCCAACTTCTCTACTAAGCAATTTCGCAAAGCTCGTTTGTGAAACTGTTGTGTTCGAGAAATAGCCTCAGTGAGTAGATCCGCTCCAGTGTTTCTATCTTTATCTCTCTATATCTCAACTTCGCGGAGAATAACCATCTCCCGAAATGAGCAATACCTTGTCTTAGAATTTGTCTGGATATCTGATGGGACCCAGTTCACAAATGAACTCCAAATCCATCAAACTTCTTAGACTGTATCATCCACTGAATTTAATCAGTATCCTGCGCCATACCTTCCTCAGTATCCGCTTGGACCATCTGTCCAACATACTGTCCCTTAGAAGAGGGAAAAACTATAACTCAGACAGCCACTCTGTCATCCAGGTCACATTAGAAGCCTGAAATGATAACCGTCTCCTGAAGAAGACTTTCGTTACCATATCCCTAGAACATCCATTTATGTTCATAAACTGCTTCCCTGCATTTCTCCAGGATAGGATTAATATATGTTTATTACAGCTGGTGCAAAAACACCATCTGGTGTGGTACTTGACATTTCATGATTAACTCAATTGCCTAAGCAAGTGATATGCCAATCATGCAAATCCCTCTCCCCTTTAGTCTGTAAGATATCTTTTAGAGAGGGTGACTCCATCACCTGCATGTACACCACCATGCCAGGAGTCGTCCATTCTAAAACACCTTTAGAATAGTGTCAAAGCACCCAAATTGGGAAATTTCCCAAATCTAGATCTAAAATCATAGATCTAGTGACCAGAAAACCTGATATTTTATCCATATCCTGTGTGGAGAAAAACCTTGTGACAACAACTGTATAACCGATAGTAGTATAGGAAGATCTCTTCCTATCAAGAGTAGGTCATCCAAATACCAGGACATCACTCCCTACTACCTTCATGCCAGATCCATCCCCTATTCTGATGAAGTCAAAACATATGACTGTTACATCAAAAATAGATGATCTATTTCCGCTATACCTGCTTTAATCTATAAATAGACATAAGCTACTTGCCATCTATGCTTCCGCTGCTCCCACTAACTACAACAACCCTTTGGCAGAGGCATATACACGTGCACTTCTAAAGCTAGTTTAGAACGACGTTATACTCATCCTCCTGCCGAGTCTCATAGCCTAGAACAACAGCAATGGCAAGTCTGGGTAAACAAGAACCTCCCTGTCACCGTCTCTGAGAAGACTGAAGTACTTCTCGGGTCCCTGAGGTTACCCACCAATTCTGCGGAGTGGCTAATGGAATGTCAAACCCAATTGAATCCTCAGGTTCTATTAAATCTTTAGTGATCATTTGTGGTTCTGGAAGCACTTCCAGTTCTACCATACTCCCACTTCTGTTTTCTGAAAAATCCATTTTACTAAAACTGTGGCGAGTCAAGAACAATATCACTATTGATCTTCCTGATGGTAGAAAGTTAACCCTCATCAAAGCCCGGGATAACCCACAAACAGCCATTACTGAAACGTGCCTCGAGTTTATCCGGATTCTGGTTTTAAGCATCAGCCAGACAACTCCCTATACCTTAACATCGTTAAGATATAAATCGATTCTATATATATCCAATATAGAAACAAAAGCACTAATTTAATACGAACCAGATTCAAAATCATGCAGCTGTCTCCAGTGCATATCAACCAAATGGAAAGAGGCCAATCAACATTACTCATCTAGGAGCGCATCCATATATGAGTAATCTGAAAGAGAAGCAAGTTCTCAAAAACCATTACTATCAACGGAATACTAAACACAAGTATCTACATTTTCGACTACCTCGAAAAATCCTGATACTTCCAATAAATGGTTCTCTACTTTATTCTTATATCTATAACTTCTCAAAATTTGGACCTTGTATTTCAACGAAATGCTTGTCTAGAACTGGAGAAGTCATGAGTAAATAGAATATAGTACGAGTACCAACCCCATTGTCCTAATGGACACTGGACAACATACAATACTTTGTATAAGTTCCCTGAGTTCAATAACTCAAACCTTGTGCGTCGTAGGTTGAAAACTGTACTATGGTTAATAAGAATTACACCGCTGTTGAATGCACCTTACCTAACCATCAAATGATATATATAAATGTCACAGACATAATTTCAAAAAGTTATATCTCATTTTATAAAATAAACGTACAGATATATCAGTTTGAAATTGATGCATAATAACGGATATTCAAAACCAAATATTTGCCATCAGGCAAAAACCAGATGATTTCCTCAAATATCACCAATTACAACGAATTCTGATATAATGAGGATATAATCACCTAATTTCCAATATCTTACTCCCACTCACCATCTGTAACATCATACAGATGTGAGAAACTGATCTGATAAATACATACCCTGGAGTTAGATTCCAATTGGGAAAACATTTTTCAATTAACATCGCACAGTGAAACTGAAACATGAAAATGTTTCAAAGGGGTAAACTGGTATTCCTAGTAATGCTTCTTCCACTATCATGATTCATGACAATAACCATATACTTACCTGCCCTCACTACAATCCCTTTATTATGTCTTTACTTATTACCTTATGTACACCTTCTTTAGGCTAATTGGTTTTCTTCCTTTCTTACCTTTCGGCACCAGCCTAAGGTTTGGAAGAAGACTATCCAATAAGCATAATAGGTGTTCACTCTTTATGCCAGGAGCCCTCGCAACCTGAGAGAAGGTAATGGGAAAAGACATCTGAATAATCCTATTCTATTTCTCCTGAACCGGAAACCATCCTCGAATTTGAAACGAATTCCTTCGAGTTCGTATGTAACTATATGATTGCATGTCCAAGCATTATGGACGTTCGTAGTGATACGAAGTGTTCTGGAGAAATCCAAAGTTGATGTAGGGGTGGCAGTGGTATACGCGGTTTTGTCGTGAATGATAGCAGTCACAATTTCCTTTGCCCTTATTCTAATCCCTTTATATGTCTTTACTTATTACCTTCTGTACACCACCTTTAGGCTAATTGGTTTTCTTCCTTCCCCACCTTTCGGCACCTGCCTATGGTCTGGAGGAAGACTATCCAATAAGCTCAATAGGTGTACCCTCTCCTAATCCTAGGAGCCCTTGCAACCTGAGAGAAGATAAAGGGAAAAGACAACCGAATAATCCTATTCAATCTCTCCAGAACCAGAATCCATCCTCGAATCTGGAATAAGTTCTTTCGAGTTCGTATCTATACAATGGATTTATCCAATAAGTGCGGATCTTCATAGTGATACGAGGTGTTCTGGAGAAACGCAAAGGTGATATAGAGGTAGCAATGATATATACGACACCGTGACATTCCAAAAATCCAAAAATGTTTAAGAAGGTTCGGTTAACTTGGTTCATGAGTTTTAGTCAAGGGTCGGGCCATGGTCGCTGCCAAAGAGAGAGAGAGAGAGAGAGAAAAGAAACACTCAGCGTGCACTCTAACCCAGATCAGAATGGTTAATCACTTTATCTAATCATGATGGCTCCCACTGTTTTCTCGAATTCTCCTCCAAACCCAAAAGGAGAATTAGTCGGGATCATCTAAAATCACCCGAGGAGTAATCCTACTCATCAGTGGGGATCGGGATCCAACTATCATCGCATGATAACTTGATGGAATCCACCCAAGTCACCACACTCCAGAAGGTATGCGCAATCCTGTCAAGTTTCCTTTATGTTTGAAACTCCCGATGTGATTTTTTACCCCTAACGATTTCATGGCCTTGATAGAGACCAACGTGGCATAAGTCGCTAGTCAAGTTCAACCCGTCATCATCCAAGATTGATCTAAACCCACCCGCACAAGCCCTTGATAGAGACTAACATGACTATGCGGCTGTCCTAGATAATTGCATATCCATGCTTCAGTCACGTATCACGCAGCTACCATACACTATGCCTTGATAGAGACTAACGTACATAGCACGAATACTAAGAGATACCTATCTGAAATGACGGAGGGCTATGGATGGTTTTTGGCGAAAAACCTTTAAGGTAATGAACTTGATATCGTTGAAGGAACGGAGTGGTTTTACAAATGTATAGTGGCGAAAACTTTTGCTAAAGAGGTCACTCCCGAGGAAGGGATCTCGGCTCTTTCCTCATCGAATGAGGTGCAGGATATTCTAAACTGAATACCACGATGCAAAGCAAAAGAATCAACTATAGTGAAGTTGTTACGCTGACGCAAACTTCTGCCCAAGGGGTCACTCCCGATGAAAGGATCTCGGCCCTTGCCTCGTCGAATGAGGTGCAGGATATTCGAAACTGAATACCACTGTGCAAAGCAAAAGAAAACGTCTGTAATGTCAGTTTTAAAAAACTTGGGTCCAACAACATCATATATAGGTTTGTTTTATTCTTGCATTGATCAAAATCAATGCAGTCCCATCATTTAATCACACCAGAAAAGAACGAAAATAAAATGTACGTATATACCATCCGCATTCGCCACTAGGTCCTGTCATCACTTGTTAGGTTACTTAACTAACGACAGAGCGGGGACTGGACTAGCGCGGGTGAAAAACATATACAACATCTACTAGTATATATATAAATATATATAACAATCGTCCCAGGCATGATATAAAGCAACATAAAAGAATCTCAGCCAACAACACAGAGTGGTGGATAATCCTGGAGCTCCGGGTTTCACTTGAGAAGCAAATGAGACCCGACGTTCCCTGCCGTATGGATTAGCATGTGCAATGAAAACTTAGACCCCTACAAGTGCGGCAAGTTACCCGCCAATCCCAGAAGCAAGGCAATCCCAATCAACAACGTGAATGGGCCACCCAACACTTCACGGAATCCGGTAACTTGGGCACCTCTCCGTGGGTCAACCTATACCCCCTACGAGTGCGGCGAATAACCTGCCAATTCTAGAGTAAAGTCCCATCCGTCTCAACGCCATGAGATGTGAACCCGTTGCCCTCTAGAACCCGGCTATTCATGCACTCCACCGCGGGGTAATCCTAGTACAGAAAAGAAAATAATATGTACAAGGGTGACATCGACCTCAACCCGGTCGTGCCCCAAACAAATAATATACAAACTGGTATTGACGGCAGTCCACATGTCGGACGCTCGTCCCACAATATCAAATGTACAAATGAAAATAAACTGTACTAACATTGCACCCAAGCTATCCACCACGACGATCCCACCACAACACAGCACAACACAGAACATCAACGTGAATGTCACGTTCGCAAACTCGTCTAAAAGAACATATAGCAATTAGACGAGTTGTACCGCTCTAATGACATTCACGGTCGCAGATAGTAATGTATGTACTGATAAACATTTAAACAGTGTTAAATTATCGACTTCGAAACACCCCGAATTGCCCCTGAACAAAATTTAACATAATATCCAAAATGGGCAAAACAAGCAATACCATTAAACCAATATTCCAGAGACTAGATTATCCCGCAAAATTCAAGTCCCAACTCCCTAGAAATACCGGCCATATTGGATTTTTTGCAACTCTCTCCGGGTCAAATCCGGCGGATGGGGATCATTTTTGTAGGGTGTTCTAGTTGTCTCATAAATAGCCTTCTGCAATTGCTTAAAAAAAAATTTGATGACTTTAAAAATTGACAGAAACTGGAATATGCAGTGCACTGTTTCGGGGTTGTTTCGGTTTCGATACTTTAATATCGTCTAAACTAGCTGGTAAGGGGTTTACGGGTTGGCTCTGATACCATGTTGGGTTACGGCAGCGCCCCGGCCATCAAACCGTGGCCAAATACGGGACAAAAATTTTCTAAACTGGCGCTACCACAACCCAACATTCCCTTCACTCGGATCTGATCAAGCGAAGCGACGTCGCCTTAATGACGCCATCCCATCAGCGATCCGCTGATATCATCCGAAGACACGTTCGAAAATTAGGGCACTTAATTATCGCTGTGGGCATGGAGATCAGGGAGACACAACCGCTGTAACGACTCTGAAATCTTTGTAGGGAAATTTTTCTGTTAATATACAAGAAAAGAGTATTACAGCCTGAGTTTGAGTTATAAGTCACTTTTGTTAAATAAAAGCAAGAAGCAACTTATAGCTCACTGGTAAAGCCTTTGCACTGCTGTGACGTAGCCTGTATGTTCGATTCCCATCAGACACAAATTTTTTCTGATTTTTCTTTTTAACCTTTTGGAAGTCCAAAAGGTTGCACGTGCAATACACGGGGAAATGAAAAGTTCAGAAAAATCAAACATGTAGAAAATGGTGTAAATAGAGAGTTGATCTTGTGGCACGAATCTCGAGGCATTTTCCTCAAGATCGACTGGCGGATATGCTATTTGGGCCGGTGGGGACGGTTCAGATGGAGCCAAAATGCTTCGTGCTTTGCACGCCCGTCTCTTCAACCCCCCTCAACTCCTCTTCATTGTTTGATTTCCCTGCAATCAAATAAAGACCTTTCAATTCACCAATTAACACCATTTTAATTCTTTTTAATCCACATTTTTAATTCCTAAACCCTAATTCTCCACTATAAATACCACCCCATACCCTAACTCTTCACCATTCTGAAAATTCCAGCAAAAACTCTCTTAAAAGTTCCTAAGTTAAACTGGAGTAAAGTGGAGTTAGCGAGCAAACTTCTTCCGTCGAAGATTGAAGCCGATTCCGGAGCTCCCGCGACGCAACGAAGCCTTCCTCTTCTTCCTAACTCTTTCTTTAAGATATTCAAACCGTAAGTGCGGGGGTAAAAAAATACACCCCGATCGACCAAGTCAAAGTCAATCAACTTGCAGGCCAAGTGGGCCCAAGCCCAAGTCAGGACTAAGAATGGAAAAGGCCGGCTCCATACCAAGAATAAAGCAATAAATTAGTTTAAAGCAATTTTTTAGAAATAAATGTATAAAAAAAATGGACAGAAAGCCAAAATTTTGTAAACCCTATTGCTTATGTGCAAAAAAAAAGAGATAAGCACATAAGGCATAGGGTGACACAAGTGCCATTTGGCAAAGCCTAAGGGGCTATATGTAAAGTGTGCGGCCTATGAAGGCAAACACGATGAAAAAAATCAAGAATTACTTTTTTTTCTCTTTAAAAAAAATTAGGGTTTCTGCGTCTCCTTCTCCTTCCTCAAGGTTCTAAACTTTCTCCATTTTTTTTTTAATTAAATCAAGAGTTTAACTCTTTTTTTTCTAAAAAATAAACAGTTTTTCACCATAAAACCCTTGAAGGTGAGCTCGGATCTTCCATCAAATCCCTAAAAAGGGTGATTTTTAAGTCTCACCCCCTTTTTCTCCAAGATCCAGCCAACAGAAAGTAGGAAGAAGGAGACCCATCTCCAAAAACCCCATTTTGGGAAGATCCAAGGCTCAAGAGAAAATCTAGGGCTCAAGAGAGAAAAAAGGGGTCCCCTTTCATCATCTCCAAAAATCTCTTGGGAGTTTAACTCCGAAAAAAAGTCTTTCCTTTTAGGAGTTTAACTCTAAAAGTCAATTGGGAGTACAACTCCAAGCGTAGGGGGTAGGCCCCTTTGTCCTTTTTTTTAGGTGTTTAACTCCAAAAGTCAATTTGGAGTACAACTCCCAGTATAGGGGATAAACCCCTTTTCCCCGCTAGCGCCCAGCGCCCGCATGCCAAGCACGTGAGACGCCGGCTCTAACGACACTGTTTTAATGTACATAAATTTTTTAAAGTTAATGTACAAATGGAGTATTTGTAAATCCTAAGCACAAGTTATAAATTTAATTTGTTTTTAAACAGCAAGAAACCACTTGCAGCTCACTGGAAAAGCCTTGCACTGCTGTGATATAGCCCCTGTGTTCGAATCCTATCAGCCACATATTATTTTTGCTGAATTTTCTTTTAAACTTTTTGGAAACCCAAAAGTTACATGTGCAATACACGTAAAATGAAAAGTCACTGAAAAATCAAACATGTGCAAAATACTATTAACTACGACTAAGCCATGTGGCAAGAATCCAGAGCCCAAACCCTCCAAATTGGCCGGCGAGATTGGGCTTGGGGCCGGCGCCGCCGGCCCCCTCATAGCTAATGCTCCAAAAAAAATTCCCTAGCACCTCTTAGACTCCCCCACTAACCCTAGTCTGTTTGTTTTCCCTGCACATTTCCAGAGAATTAAAATGAGGCATTAATCCAAAATGTTAATGCAATTTAATTCCATTCTTCAATACCCTAAACCCTAATTTCTCCTATAAATACCATCTTACACCATAGCCCTTCTCATTCAGAAATCCTTTGCCAAAACATTCTAAATTTTCCAAGTCCAAGAAGTTGTACAAGTAGAGTTAGCTCAAAGTAAAGTTCCGGCGACGACTCAGGACAAATCCGGCGACCCCGCGACTCTACGACGCTTGCAAACCCATCCTCTACCTCCCCTCTCTCTTCTCAATCCGTAAGTCCCTATTTTTTCTTCTCTCTTCTCTATTAAACAAGTCTCTTTTCAAATGACGTCGGTAAGTGGAGTTAACCGACTTTTAAAACCTAATTTCTTTAAAATGACCATTTTTCTTAGGAAACTCATAACCAAATTAATAAACCTTGCTTATTGACCATTAACTAAAATTTAGAAACCAAATTCACTATAAAACTCCATGTAAGACCAAATTAATAATCCTTTGTCCCGTGGGTTTTGACGGGGCCTTGTGATCCGTATACCATAGTCCATGGGATAAGCTGGACTCCTCTCGTATACACTGGCATATTCCGTACCAAGCTACAAACAACCACGTTAAAATAACTATCAACATTTTACCAGTTATATTCTCATTATATGTTCAGTCTATTTCTATCTCTCTTTGGGACTTACCGAGCGATTGTTCGCTGACGACATTCCTTTACTCTTCTTTCTTTGGAATGTTGTCAGGGAGATCTGATTCTCTGGAGATCGAGCCCAGCACAGACGACTTGGAGCAGTTCTCAGAAGACCCAGAGCTCTAGTCACTTGTATATACTTTACTTTCAGTTCATGCCATTATTTAGGCATTGCTTTTCAGTCTTGTATTTACTTTCCAGCATTGTATAGTAAAGAATGTTTAATAAATAAAAGTTGTTATTCATTTACATCTCATGTCTTACTTGTGTACTTTACTATATTGCTTATTTACGCTTAGCGTGTTTACTTCTGAGTAAATACGTCACGTGACCCGTCACGTCTCCTTACCGTACTCCGGGAAGCAGGGCGTGACAGGTTTTGTTGGCGCCCCATGCAGATCATTGCTGCATGGAACCCTACCAGGCAGGGTCATTTCTGTTGGATATATATGCCCTTGAGGCCTTCATTGTATAGGATACTAGTGATATGTATGTACAGGACAATCTTGCTCGATATGATAGTACGCTATTTGGTTTGTCTTTATCTTAACATGTCATATATTTTACTTTGCATTTCATATCTAGTATACATGTTGATAAAGCCCATAGGATATTTACCTGACTACCAGCCTTGTGATGGCAGTCATACTTGTGGGAGCTGGGTGGTCAATAAGCACATCCTTAAATGTCCCTGGTCGTAGGAGTATCGAGACAGGGCATCAATACTCCAGAGTAGACTAGTGTATACATATCTAGACCATGACGAGGGCGATGGATTGGTCCCGCAGCCATTGGTGATGTGCACCTAAGATTGTATACAGATGTTCACTGGGTGTGAGTTCACCGGATAGGACTCGCCGATGACTGACTAGATGGTATTATACCTAACGTCAGATAGCAGTTCTCTGGTGACATATGTGCAGATAGTCTATCGACCTGAGGTCGTCATTTGTCTCTTGTGAGTTCCCACCGTGCTTTGATTACTACCCTACCACGGCTCAAAGAAGTCGTGCAAACAAGTTTTAGTTGGGTATAGTCCCGAGCCGCATGGAGGCAGTGAGCGACTGTTGGGAATTCGTCTCTTCCGGTATAGGGAGTCGATATCGCACTGTGATCGGTTGGTTATTACCATAAGTCCCTAGCCAAGGCTGATTGAGAATTACTGGTGGACGGAACAGTAGATCCTCGGATGGTCTTGAGACACACTGACATGACTTGTATGGTTATTAGGGATCTGACGTTTTCCACCCCTTAGACCTTACATGTGATACTCTCAGACGAACAGACCAGACTGCACGGATATTGTCACAGACATGCTCAGTAGGGGTTTCGGACGAGTTCGCTCGTCGGCCTCCTTTTCGACATGTACCTGGGTTGCCGTTACGTACAGCTAGTGCCACCGACGGACTTATGGTTAAACTCACTGCCAGCGTACTGTCGAGTCTTTAGAGTCCCATACAGAGGTTTTCCCTGGATAAGGCGAGACGATGTAGAGGACGTATGGTCTTACGGCAGGGTTTCGATCGCATACGTGTACTGGCTACATGAATAATGTTCGGACAGATAATACTAGTGGGCTTTGGTTTAAGCCGGATCCTAGTATTATACTATTGGATTATACTTGTCTCTGTGTATCCATATTTTTCGAAATATGGATACGGGTATGTATTATACTACGGATGTAGTGTTAAGTATGCAAGGGCTTCTAGGTCGTCGTCCAGATGCGGCGCGCTACATCGGACCCCGGGTGTAGTGAAAAATAAGCAAGGGTCGTCGTCCAGAGACGGCGCGCTACATCGGACCCCGGGTGTGGTGACAAATAAGCAAGGGTCGTCGTCCAGAGACGGCGCGCTACATCGGACCCCGGGTGTAGTGACAAATAAGTAAGGGTCGTCGTCCAGAGACGGCGCGCTACATCGGACCCCGGGTGTAGTGACAAATAAGCAAGGGTTTCATAGGATCCGTCTAGCTTCCTGGAACATAGGTTCCCTTACGGGTAGACTAATAGAATTAGTGGAGGTGATGATTAGGAGGAGAGTTGGTATTATGTGTTTGCAAGAAACTAAGTGGGTAGGTGAAAAAAGTAGAGTCATAGAGCCTTGGGTTATAAGCTTTGGTATACGGGTAGAGATAAAAATCGTAATGGGGTAGGCATAATCATAGATAGACGGTTGCTTGAGGATGTAGTTGAGATTATGAGAAAAGGTGATAGAATTTTACTGGTTAAGCTTATTCTAGGTGGAGAGATCTTTAATGTTATTAGTGATTTTGCACCACAGATAGGTCTTGATGACGCTAGTAAGCGTCTATTCTGGAAGGATTTAGACGAGGTGGTGCAAAGTATACCTAGTGGAGAAAAGTTATTTATTGGTGGTGATCTTAATGGACATGTAGGTACTAGTCGTAGTGGGTTTGATACTATCCATGGAGGTTTTGGTTTCGGGCAAAGGAATGAAGTAGGTGACTCGATTCTAGATTTTGTTTTATCTTATGACTTGATCTTAGCAAACACCTGGTTTAGGAAAAGAGAGTCCCACCTTAATACTTTTAGGAGCGGATCAAGTGCTAGTCAAATAGACTTTTTTCTGACAAGAAGAATAGATAGAGCTTGTTGTATCGACTGTAAGGTAGTGCCAGGTGAGAGTGCAACCACTCAACATAGACTTTTAGTTCTAGATTTTCGATTTAGAAGAGAACCTAGGAAGATTAGACGTACGGTAGAGCCTAAAATTAAATGGTGGCGATTGAAAGAAGGTAACCAAAAGGCTTTTATAGATCGTGTAGTACAAGAAGCGGATTGGCAGTCGGAAGATGATCCAGACAAAACATGAAACAAAATGGCTAGTTGTATCAAGAAGATAGCTAGAGATCTACTTGGTGAGTCGAGAGGTGGTGCTCCACCATCTAAGGACATATCATAGTGGAATGAAGATGTAAATGCTGCTATTAAAATTAAAAGGGATTCTTATAAAGATTTGAAGAAAAGTAGAGATGTGGAGAGATTTGAGAAGTACAAAATGGCTAAAAAGAAGTTAAGAAAGCTGTTCGGGAAGCTAAATCTAAGGTCTACAAAGAGGTGTACGAGAAATTAGACACTAAAGAGGCTGCAAATGATATATACCGGATTGCTCGGATGCGGGAAAGGAAGACTAGAGACTTATGTGCGGTGAAGTGTGTCAAAAATGAAAATCAGAAGGTTTTAGTTCGAGATAAGGATATCAAGGAAAGATGGAGAGATTATTTTGACAAATTGTTCAATGAGAGTTTTACTAAGAATTTGGATGGACTTGTCATTCAATCTCAAGATATAAATCGTGATTTTATGCGTAAAATAAGACTTCCTGAGGTTAAAAAAGCTTTGAACAGAATGGGTTTAAGAAAAGCGGTTGGTCCTGACGGGATTCCTATCGAGATTTGGAGATGCTTAGGAGAAATAGGCGTTAAATGGCTGACAGATCTGTTTAATAAGATTTGGCAGACAAAAAAAATACCAAATGAATGGAGGAAAAGTATCCTTGTACCTATCTACAAGAACAAGGGTGACATTCAAAGTTGCTCAAACTACCGTGGAATAAAACTGATGTGTCACACCATGAAACTTTGGGAGAGAGTGATTGAACACGGGCTAAGGAAGGATATTAAGATAACAGAGAACCAGTTTGGGTTTATGCCTGGACGATCGACGACAGAGGCTATTCATTTGCTTCGTCAACTTGTCGAGCGTTTTCGAGAGAGGAGAAGAGATTTGCATATGATATTTATTGATTTAGAAAAAGCGTACGACAAGGTACCTAGAGAGGTATTATGGGGGACAATGATGAAGAAGGGGGTCCCCGTCAAGTATATTGACATAATCAAGGATATGTACGGTGGAGTAGTGGCAAATGTCAGAACTTGCGGCGGCTTAACGAGTGATTTTCCGATTACTATTGGTTTACATCAAGGATCTGCATTAAGTCCATTCCTGTTTACCATCATGATGGATGAGCTTACTAGAACTATCCAAGATGAGGTACCTTGGTGTATGCTATTCGCTGATGATATTGTTCTAGTAAATGAGACGAAAGCAGGGGTTAATGCCAAATTGGAATTATGGAGGCAAACATTGGAATCTCGGGGATTCAGATTGAGCAGGTCCAAGACAGCATATATGCACTGCAAATTTAGTAGCCAGAGAAGTCAGAACCATATTGGTATAACATTGGAAGGGCAAGAGATATCACCGAGCGACCAGTTTAGATATCTAGGTTCCATCATCCAAAAGAATGGGGAGATCGATAGTGATGTTAATCAAAGGATCCAAGCTGGTTGGTTGAAAAGGAGGATCGCAACAGGGATTTTGTGTGATCGTAACTTTCCGTTAAAATTGAAAGGGAAGTTTTATCGGAGCGCTATTCGGCCATCCTTAT
This sequence comes from Agapanthus africanus, assembly GCA_030015575.1. NCBI lineage: Eukaryota > Viridiplantae > Streptophyta > Magnoliopsida > Asparagales > Amaryllidaceae > Agapanthus > Agapanthus africanus. The sequence goes on from JASDDO010000016.1 coordinate 24,684,890, forward strand.
TATATGGTACAGAATGCTGGGCTCCTAAGAAGCATCATACACAGAAGATGCACGTAGCGGAGATGCGCATGCTTCGTTGGATGTACGGTAACACTAGAAAAGATAAGGTGCGAAATGAGGATATTCGTGCAAAAGTTGGTGTAGCACCCGTGGAGGAGAAGATGCGGGAAAACCGGCTAAGATGGTTTGGTCATGTGCGACGCGGACCTATGGAAGCACCGGTTCGACGAATAGATACTCTCGATATGGGCAATGGCAAAAGGGCGAAAGGGGGACCGAAGAAAACATGGATGGAGGTGATACGAAACGATATGGTTGCCAAAGGACTCAATGAAAGTATATTGTTCGATAGAAGTGAGTGGAGACAGAGGATTCATGTGCTGGACCCGGCGTGATTCTCATGTTGGTTCATGTAGCCTACCCCATATGCTTGGGATAAAAGGCTCAGTTGTTGTTGTATGGATAAATGTAATATTATATCAGTATCTTTGTTGTATAATAACGGATATAATTTTGCACTTGAAAGAAATGTCATGAACATACTTTTCTAAATCAAGAAATGATTGGGTTTGGCACACTGGAAAATGGCATATACATACTTAATCAACCTTAAGTTTTCAATATCTAAAACACACTTAAAAGAAAGGCTCCAGATTCAAACCAAGCCTTCCTATGGTATTGTGGACTTAGTCATATAAATGAAACAAGGTTGACTAAGTTGTATAAAGATGGATATTTAGATCCGTTTGAATATACATCATATGCAACTTGTCAATCATGTATCAAAGGAAAGATGACCAAATCTCCATTCACAGCACACGGAGAAAGAGCCACGGAGCTCTTGGGACTTGTACACAGCGATGTATGTGGTCCGATATCTACACATGCACGAAGCGGTCACTCCTACTTCATCACTTTTACTGAAGATTTCTCAAGGTATGGACATGTGTTCTTAATGAAGAATAAATCCGAGGCCTTTGAGAAATTTAAGCAGTATAAAAATGAAGTGGAGAAAGAGACTGGTAAAAGCATCAAGACTCTTCGATCTGATCGAGATGGAGAATACTTAAGTACCTGTTTCCTTGAATGCTTAAAAGAGAATGGAATTCTCTCTCAGCTTACTCCGCCATATACACCTCAGCATAATGGTGTATCAGAAAGGAGGAATCGCACGCTACTTGATATGGTGCGTTCAATGATGAGTAGTGCTGAGTTGCCACTTTCCTTCTAGGTTTTGCGCTGGAATCAGCTGCATACCTATTGAATAGATTTCTGACTAAGTCTGTGCCTACCACTCCATATGAAATATGGAGTGGGAAGAGACCATATCTCAAGTATCTCAAGATATGGGGATGTCCAGCATTTGTTAAAAAGCAGAATCCGGACAAGCTCGAGGCACGATCGGTTTTGTGCAAGTTTGTGGGATACCCCATGAATTCAAGGGGATATCTTGTCTACCACACTGAAGAACAAAAGGTGTTTGTCGCTCACCACATTGTCTTCTTAGAGAGCGAATTTCTTGCAAAAGAAATTAATGGGAGCGCGGTAGAATTGGAAGAAATTCCAGAATCCCAAACTACTGCCGATGACTTAGTAAAACCTCAGGTTTCAATAGAGCCCGAAGAACCAACGCCGCTCCGCAAATCTAGTTGGCTTTCTTGTCCGCCTGAGAGATACTATGGGTTTCTTGTAGATGGGGATCGAGAGGATTGCATTATCGATGATAATAAGCCTACTAATTTTCAGCAGGCTATCACGAGTAAAGACTCGGTGAATTGGCTGGATGCTATAAGATCCGAAATGGAATCCATGTATACTAATAAAGTATGGACTTTGGATGTTGCTTCTCGTGGGGTGAAACAGTTGGATGCAAATGGATCTTCAAAAAGAAGAATAGTGCATATGGACAAGTGGAAACCTACAAAGCTAGACTCGTTGCAAAAGGTTTTCGTCAAAGACCAGGATTAGACTATGATGAAACCTTTTCTCCAGTAGCTATGCTTAAATCCATTCGGATCCTGCTTGTTATTGCTGCCTTCCATGACTATGAAATCTGGCAGATTGACGTAAAAACAGCTTTTCTAAATAGACATTTAGAAGAAAGTATTTACATAGATCAGCCAGAAGGTTTCTTGTACAGTGGGAGCAGCGGAAAGGTGTGCAAGTTGCTTAAATCCATCTATGGATTAAAGCAAGCATAGCGGGGTTGGAACATCTGCTTTGATGAGACGGTCAAAGAATTTGACTTTATCAAAAATGTAGATGAACCATGCATTTATAGGAAGATTGTAGAAGGAGCAGTAGTCTTCCTCGTACTGTACGTTGACGACATACTCCTGATAGGGAATGATATCCCTATGCTACAATCAGTAAAGCTCTTCTTGTCGCAGAAATTCTCCATGAAAGACTTGGGAGATGACTCCTACATTCTGGGGATTAAGATCTATCGTGATAGATCCAAAAGAATGTTGGGACTTTCACAGTCCAGATACATTGACAATATACTAAAGAGATTTAGTATGGAAGATTCCAAGCGCGGTAATTTACCCGCTTGTCACTGGATCACCCTCTTCAAAGAGATGTCTCCAAAGACTGATGAAGAGAGGGCTCGCATGAGCATTATACCCTACGCTTCGGCTGTAGGATCTATAATGTATGCGATGTTATGTACCAGACCAGATGTAGCTTACACACTTGGTGTGGTAAGCAGGTATCAGTCTAACCCGGGTGAGAAGCATTGGATAGTGGTAAAGAACATTCTCAAGTACCTGAGAATGACTTTCTTGGTTTACGGTAGTGGGGACCAACAGGTCAAGGCTTTTACTGACTCCAGCTTCCAATGTGACAAAGATGACTCTAAATCCATTTCGGGTTTTGTGTTTACCCTCAATGGAGGGGTGGTATGTTGGAAGAGTTCCAAACAGGATACCGTCGCAGACTCAACGATAGAAGCTGAGTATATAGCTGCTAACGATGCCGCGAAAGAGGCTGTCTGGATGAAGAAGTTCATCTCTGAACTTCAGGTGGTTCCGTCCATTGTCAGTCCAATACCTTTGTATTGTGATAACAATGGGGCTGTAGCATTAGCGAAGGAACCAAGGTCCCATAAAAAATCCAGGCATATCTTGAGGCGGTATCACCTGATCAGGGAGATCGTGGATCGCCGGGAGATCGAGGTGCGGAGAGTGGACACAAAAGACATCACGGCAGATTCATTCACCAAGGCCATCCCTCAAGTCCAGTTCGAGAGGCTATTTGAGATGTTGGGCATGCGGTACGCCAGCCACTGGACCTAGTGTAGACAGTGGGTACTCATTGCACCAATTACAGACCTTAGTGTAAGTGGGAGATTGTTGGATATATATGCCCTAGAGGCCTCCATTGTATAGGATACTAGGGATATGTATGTACATGACAATCTTTCTCGATATGATAGTACGCTATTTGGTTTGTCTTTATCTTAACATGTGATATAATTTACTTTGCATTTCATGTCTAGTATACATGTTGATAAAGCCCGTAGGATATTTGCCTAACTACCAGCGTTGTGATGGCAGTCATACCTGGTCGTAGGAGTATCGAGACATGGCATCAATACTCCAGAGTAGACTAGTGTATACATATCTAGACCCTGATGAGGGGCGATGGATTGGTCCCGCAGTCATTGGTGATGTGCACCTAAGATTGTATACAGATGCTCACTGGGTATGAGTTTACCGGACAGGACTCGCCGAGGACTGACTAAATGGTATTATACCTAGCGTCAGATAGCAGTTCTCTGATGACATGTGTGCAGATAGTCTGTCGACCTGAGGTCGTCATTTGTCTCGTGTGAGTTCCCACTGTGCTTTGATTACTACCTTACCACGACTCAAATGAGTCGTGCAAACATGTTTTAGTTGGGTACAGTCCCAAGCCACGTGGAGGCAGTGAGCGATTGTTGGGGATTCGTCTCCCGGTATAGGGAGTCGATATCGCACTGTGATCGGTTGGTCATTACCATAAGTCGCTGGCCAGGGCTGATTGAGAATTACTGGTGGACGGACCAGTAGATTCTCGGATGGTCTTGAGATACGCTGACACGACTTGTACGGTTATTAGGGGTCTGATGTTTTCCACCCCCTAGACCTTACATGCGATACTCTCAGACGAACAGACCAGACTGCATGGATATTGTCACGGACAGGCTCAGTAGGGGTTTCGGACGAGTTCGCTCGTCGGACTCCTTTTCGACATGTACCTGGGTTGCCGTTACGTACAGCTAGTGTCACTGACGGACTTGTAGTTAAACCCACTGCCAGCGTACTGTCGAGTCTTTAGAGTCCCACACAGAGGTTTTCCCTGGATCAGGCGAGACGCGTACTGGATATACGGCAGAGTTTCGATCGCATACGTGTAATGGATATACGAATGATGTTCGGACAGATAATACTAGTGGGCTTTAGTTTAAGCCGGATCCTAGTATTATACTATTAGATTATACTTGTTTCTGTGTATCCGTATTTTTTGGAATACGGATACGGGTATGTATATACGGTGAGGGCATTCTTGTAATTTCACAAGAATGAGCTTCTAGAAGGAGACACCTCATTATTGATTTATCCCTTTTCGATAAAGGATTAATGAGGTGGAAATTATGAGATATTTAAGGAATGGGTTGTAAGCATGGCTTTGTATATTGTTTATTCATTTGGGTTTCCTATTCAAGCATGGTTGCATTTTTTGTGAGTATTTTATTCCATGCTTGAATTATTGGAAAATAACTTAGCTATTCTCACACCCAATTCTCAACATCATTCTTACATTATCACTCTCTCTCCTAAGTTTCCTCTCCTCCTTCTTCAAGCTCATCCCATCACATGAGTTGTGAATCAATGAGCATTGAGACAAATTAATCCAATATATATCTTCTCTACTTCTACTTAGAAGTCTTCCTTAGCAAGTTGGATCACTAAGTTACCTCATTTGAGGTTGGAGCTTGACCTTAGGCCCTCGGGTGGATCTTTCTTCGACACAAAGGAGACTGGCAACCGAGTTCATTTGAAGTTAAGGAGGAGCTAAGGAAAGGAGATCAAGAAGAAGCTTGAACCAAGGAGTAAAGAACCACTTGAAGACCCGAAGGACTTGACACGAGGGTATAACACTTTAACCGAGTAGTTATCAGGAGGCTGGCCGTCAATCCGAAGCCAAACGCAGAATAAAAACTTTTCAAAATGGCACTAACGTAACCCTAAAACCTGGATCGTGCCATTAACCGTAAACTAGTAAGCTATAAAAGAGTTTGGAGAGATTATACCGATCGATCCGTGTCCTTCGGTCTTCAATCTCTGTCCCTTGCTAGTTGCGGCTGCCCCAACGATATTCGCTCTCCGATCTCGCTCGTCGAAGTGGCTCCACGTCGAGGAATCTTTATACGGGCTCCCGCTTCAAACCGAAGCAACTCGGACATCAAGTTTGCCAAAAGAGATGACCAAGATGAAGTAGAGATAGTATGTGATTACATTGTCTCAATACACTCTAGGATTCTCAACACATGAGAGGGATAGAGTGGAGGTTGAAGAAGATGCCCATGGTGGAAGTTGCGAGCTCAAGAAAATATCAAGTGAGCAAGCTAAAACAAAAGAAATGAGATTGCTCACAAATAATATGATGGCTGCCCTCTTATGAGTGAGTGAGTGTTTTTGATATTTTGTGTTGTGTTAATGAGCCTCACACACTCACAAAATATCTTAGCTCACACAAAAAAATATCTTAGCCATGACAAAACCATGTCATGCCAAGAATGCGTCACAAATTCCACCACATTAAACATTTAATCTAAATGTTTAAATCAAGAAAAGAACATGGCATCAACTAAAGAAATCTTGTAACGGATTACAAGAATACCCCTCAACTGTATATACATACCAGCATCCGTATTCCGACTGAATACGAATACAACGAGACGAAAGTAATCCAACAATCTAATACTATGATCCGGCTTAAACCAAAGCCCACTAGTATGATCCGTCCGATCAAGATCCGTGCATAAGTGCACGTATATGATCGAACCCTGCCATAAAACCATACGGTCTCTACAACATTTCGCCCGAACTTGGGAAACTTTCTGTGGGGGACTCTAAAGACTCGTCAATACGCTGGCAGTGAGTTTAACTACAAGCACGTCAGTGGCACTAGCTGTACGTAACGGCTGCCCAGGTATTGAGCGAAAGGGAGACAGATGAGCGAACTCATCCTGAAACCCTACTAAGCCTGTCAGTGACAATATCCATACAGTCCGATCCGTTCGTCTATGAGTATCGCATATCGGGCCTAGGGGGTTGGTAAACGTCAGACCCCCAATTGCGGTATAAGTCGTGTCGGAGTGTAGCCTAGAACACCCTGAGAAACCACTGGAATACCTACCAGTAAATCTCGCTTGCCCTGGCCAGGGACTTTGTGTAATGGCTTTCCAGACACAGCGTGATATCACCCCCAATACCGGGAGAGACGAATCCCCTGCCGATCCGCTCGCTGCCTCCATATGGCTCGGAACTGTACCCAACTAAAACCTGTTTGCACGACTCCTTTGAGCCGAGGTAGGGTAGTAATCAAAGCACAGTGGGAACTCACACGAGAAAAATGACAATCTCAGGTCACTAGACTAACATGTACACATGTCACCAGGGAACTGCTATCTGACGATAGGTATAATACCAACTAGCATGTTCCCGACGAGTCCGTCCGGTGTACTCATAACCCAATGAGCACCTATATACGTCTTAGGTGAACCAACTGACATCAATGGCTTGTGAAACCGGCCACCGCCCCTCGTCGGGGTCTCGATCCATATACACTAGTCTACTCTCGGAGTATCGATGCCCAGTCTCGAAACTCCCACGATTAGGGACACTTTAAGGATGTGCTTATAGACTACCCAACTCTCACGTATATGATCGCCATCATACTGCTGGTAGTCAAGCAAGAATCCTAAGGGCTCTATCAACGTGTAATAGTGATCTGTAATTTCACCTAAAACATGTACACGATGATAAAGGAAAACAAGATAGCATACTATCATCTCGAGTAAGACTTTCCTACCGGTATAGGTCCTCCCTCAATCATTGCAATCACGTGCCTGCGATCCAATTATTGACTTTGAGAGCACTATATCCAACAATCTCCCACTTGCACTTAATGCTAATTATTACGATGACGCATACTCACAGCCCGTGTGATACCGAACACCCAACTTCTCTACTGATCAGTCTCACAAAGCTTGTTTGTGAAACTCTTGCGTTCGAGAAATAGCCTCAGTGAGTGGATCCACTCTAATGTTTCTTTCTATTTCTCTCTTAATCTCAAGTTCGCGGAGAAAGCCATATCCCGAAATGAGCAATACCTGTATTAGAATATGTCTGGATATCTGATGGGACCCAGTTCATAAATGAACTCCAAATCCAGCAAACTTCTTAGACTGTATCGTCAACTGAATTTAATCAGTATCCTGCACCACGCCTCCCTCGGTATCCTCTTGGACCACTTGTCCAAACTACTGCCCCTCGTCAGAGGGAAAACTATAACTCTGACAGTCACTCTGTCATCCAGGTCACCTTGGAAGCCTGGAATGGCAACTGTCTCCCAAAGGAGGCTGCCGTTATCAAATCCCTAGAACATCCACTTATGTTCTAAAACTGCTTCCGAACGTTTCTCCAGGATTGGATCAATATAAACTTATTGCAGCTAGTGCAAAAACAACATCTGGTGTGGTACTTGACATCTCATGATCAACTCAATTGCTTAAGCAAGTGATATGCCAATCATGCACACCCCTCTCCCCTTTAGTCTGTAAGAGACCTTTAGAGAGGGTGACTCTATAACCTGCAGGTACACCACCATACCAGGAGTCGTCCATTCTAAATATCTTTAGAATATTGTCTAAGTACCCAGATTGGGAAACTACCCAAATCTAGATCTAAAACTATAGATCTAGTAACCAGAATGCCTGATATAATATCCATATCCTATGTGGAGAAACCACTGTGTGACAACCACAGTATAACCGATCGCAGTATAGGAATTTTACTTCCTACTATGTGTATGTCATCCAAATATCATAACATCACACCCTACTATCTTCTTAACAGATCCATCCCCTATTCTTATGAAGTCAAAGTCCATGACTGTCACATCAAAAATAGACGATCTATCTCCGCTATATCTGCTTTAGTCTATAAATAGACATAAGCTACTTGTCCACTATACTTCCGCTGCTCCCACTGACCACAACAACCCTCTGGCAGAGTCATATACACGTACACTTCTAAAGCTAGTTTAGAACTATGCTATACTCATCCTTCTGCTGGGTCTCATAGTCTGGAACAGCAGCAATGGCAAGTCTGGATAAACAAGAACCTCCCTGTCACCGTCCTTGAGGCTACCGGAGTACCTCTCGGGTGCCTGAGGTTACCCACCATATCTGCGGAGTGGCTAATGGAATTTCAAATCTGATTGAATTTTTTGGTCCTATTAAATTTTCAGTAATCGTTTGCGGTTCTGGAATCACTTCCAGTTCTACCATACTCGCACTACTGTTTTATGAAAAAGTCCATTTTACTAAAACTGTGGCGAGTCAAGAACAATATCACTGTTGATCTTCCATATGGTAGAAAGTTAACCATCATCAAAGCCCGAGTTAACCCACAAATTGCCATTACAGAAACGTGCCTTGAGTTATCCGGTGTCTGGTTTCAAGCATAAGCTGGACAACTCCATATACCTTAACACCGTTAAAATATGATCCATTCTATATTCAATATAGAAACAGAGACACTAATTTAATTGGAACCAGATTCAAATCATGCAGCTGTCTCCAGTGCATGTCAACTAAATGGAGAGAGGCCGATCAGCATTACTCAACTTAGAAGTGCATCCAAACATGAGTAACCTGAAAGAGAAACAAGTTTCTCAAAACCATTACTATCAACTGAATACCAAATACAAGTATCTACATCTTCGATCACCTTGAAGAATCCTGATCCTTGCAACACATGGTTCTCAACTTTATTCTTGTACCTATAACTTCTCAAAACTTAGACCTTGTATTTCTACGAAACATATGTCTAAAACTTGAAAAGTCACAAGTAAACAGAATATAGTACGAAGACCAACCCCTCTGTCCTAATGGACACTGGACAATATACAATACTTTGTATAAGTCCCCCGAGTTTAATAACTCAAACACTTTGCGTCGTAGGTTGAAAACTGTATTATCGTTATGAAGAATTACACCGCTGTTGAATGCTCCTTACCTAACCATCAACTGATATAGGTAAATGTCATGGACATAACTTCAAAAGGTTATATCTCACTTTATGAAATAAATGTACAGATATATCAGTTTGAAATTGGTGTATAACAACGGATATTCAAAACCAAATATTTGCCGTCCGGCAAAAACCCCGGCGATTTCCTCAAATATCACCAATTACAACGAATTCCGATATAATGAGGATGATCACCTAATTCCCAATAATTTACTCCCACTCATCATCTGTAAAACCATACAGATATGAGAATCAAACCTGGTAAATACATACCCTGGAGTAAGGATCTAATTGGGAAATCAGTTTTCCTTTAACAACACATAGTGAATCTGAAACATGAAAATGTTTCGAAGGGGTATCCGAGTATTCCTAGTAATGCCTCTTCCATTATCAGATTCATGACTGTAACCGTATATTTCATTGCCATCTCTTCAAATCCCTTTATTTGTCTTTACTCATTACCTTCTGTACACCCCCTTAGGCTAAATGGTTTTCTTCCTTCCCTACCGTTCGGCACCAGCCTATGGTTTGTAAGAAGACTATCCAATAAGCGTAACATGTGTACTCTCCTAATCCTAAGAGTCCTCGCAACCTGAGAGAAGGTAAAGATAAAAGACAACTGAATAAACCTTATTCCTATTTGTCCTGAACCACAATCCATCCTCGAACTGGAACAAGTTCCTCTGAGTTCGTATATAACTATACGATGGATTTATCCAATGGAAGTGGATATTCGTAGTGATACGGGATGTTCTGGAGAAATACAAAGGTGAAATAGGAGTGGCGATGAAATACTTGGTTTGGTCGTGAATGATAGCAGTTGCAATTTACTTTGCCCTCTTTCTAATCCCTGTAACACCTGAGTTCATTTATACCAATTCCAGTTCACGTATTTTCTTTATTCGTGATATTTCTTGATTTAGCGTATCTTGGATGCGAATGGTATTTTACACTTTATATTGCATTCGACCCGACCCGCTTGTTTGAACCTGTTTGACTCTTATTTATAAATTATCTTGACTTGTTGCATGAACTAGTATATCTCATGATTTAGTATATACTGATATTTTGTCTAGTATCGCATCTTTTGCATATAAAAATTTAAATCACGAAAAATAATTTAAAATTGTATTTCATAGCCTGCTTGATACCCCTAACCCTGTGGTAGCGTCCTTGCATCGTGTTCTCATCCCGTTCAGTGAAACGGACGTGTTTGGATGGCTACGCGCACGTACGTGCGTCCGTTCTTGGGGGTATGCATTTCTGTTACATAATCTTTCATTTTAATTTTTGGAACTTGCTAATAATTTCTATATTTCAAATCCAAAATTTTAGACCCGACCCGGGCATGTTTTGGACTAAATTTGTATTTACCAGAAAATCCAATTTTTATTTCATCTAATATCTTTATTAAAATTTAACAGTTTAAAATATTTATAACTTACAAAATCTTTTTAAATTAAAATCTAAACCTTAATAACAACCCCTTTCTCTCTCTCTCTCTCTCCTCTGCATATATTTATATTTATATATTTTTTATTTATTTATTTTTCTTTCCTTATTTAATACACAGCCTTTTCTTCTTCTTCTTTCTTTTTCTTGATCTTGTTTCTTGATTTCGGTGATCACCGCCGGAGCCGTGCTCGTCGCTGAAGATTTGAGTGATCCAGTGAACGTACCTAACTTGCGTGATCACCCTCGTGCGTTGTTTGGAACCGTTCCGTGTACCGTGCGCGCGTCGCGACATTTCGCCGACGAAGGACGTTCCGTACACATCCGTTCTTGTTCCGTCTAGGCAAGTTAATCTTGTTACATGCTATATAACTCATTATATACCTATTTAAATAAATATCACACCTGTATTTTAAATCAAGCATCCCATGTTTCATATTACAGCTTTTCGACGTTCCGTTTACATTTGTATAGTGCATTTCAGATCTAGGGCATGCAAACCAATCTTAATTACATGCTACATTACTTTAGACGCATCTATTTTAACAAATGGAATACCTGTATTTAAAATCATGCACCCCATGTTTAGTTTTATAACTTTTCGATGTTCCGTTTGTATCCATTCATATCATTTCAGATCTATGTCATGAAAACTTATCTTTTACATACTATACTATCATATACTGCATCAAATTGAATAGTTATATTTCATATTGCTTAGTTATATGTTCCGCACTTGTTAGTTTATCATTTTACGATTATGTGATACCCGTTTGCATCCATATCATTTAAAATATATATCGTCGTAATATTTCTTATTATTATCTTTAATTAGTTTATGATCTGCATTTTATAATGGTATACATTTGAAAATATTATAGTTTACGCATGAAACGCCGTCGCAAAGCGGATACGACAAATCTGAAATTTACCGTATACCTTACCTTATAAAATTCATTATAAATCATAGAAAAATCATTAGTATACGTTCTTTAGTTCGTTGCGAAGCTAACTCAGTAATATAACTCTAAGAAATATTTACTTGCAAAATAAATTGTTTAAATAACGTAAAATGCAAATGATTATGTTTCTAAACTGCTGTCCAGGGAAATTCCAGCAGCAAACTTTCAACTTCGAATATTCATAGCTTTTTGTAGGGACAACCTGAGATACTTATACTTATAAAAATGAAAACCGTATTGAATTATATTTGTTTTGGTATAAGACACGTCCCTTTTGGAGAACGTTTGTTATTTTTAAGCTATTTTACAAATCATGGTGACACTGAATTTCTGAACGGAACTTTCTTGTGCATGGTTAATCAATACCACTTTTATAGTTATTAATCGCTTTGAATATGCTATCCATACTAATATTATTATATCATATTTATATCACATATTGCTTGGTTGTACATCCCACATTACCATTTTATAGTTTTATAACTTTTCGGATACCCGTTTGCATCCATCGCATTTAAGATATATATAATTGCATCCATAGATCACATTACTACATAATACTGTGATATTAACACTCCATGTTTAATAAATTGCATCCTAATTAATATTGGAACTATAAATGTAACCCTAATCGATAACTGTGCATCCATATCCTTGAAATTATATCTATTTGCATACCATATCACATTATTCCATTTTGTTGTTATATTAGTACCCCATATTTGTTTTGTGTACCCATACTAATTATAGTTTGATTATGAGCACCCACGTGATACTTGTGCACCCTGACATGACTTGCTACACCTATTACTTGACCCGACATGGTACCGTACAACTCTTGACATGACATGACACCTATATACATTATTTGACTTGACCTGATGTACCATGGCTTTACCTGTTACATGATCTTATGTCTAATGCCAACAAACCTGACCTGTAGTCCTCACGGAGTTCCTGTTGTCTATCCAGACAAACATGTTCTTACATGATCCTGTGTTGGCATTAGTTCTTGATTATTTAAATACCTAACTTGAACACTTATAACTTGGGGGTATGGGGAAATCAATGATGAAACCTGACTTGTAACTCAACAGTTCGATACCTGTTCTGATCAGTCTTACGGGCTAGGCCAGCCCCGGAGTGATGATGCTGACATCACTCATCTGTACTTGCTACCTTCTACTGCCTAGCGGCACGTCTCGGATTCAGCCCGAGAATCTTGACCGTGGTCCCGGGCACGCACGGGATACTATTGAGTTACATCGATGATTCATCAAATTGATTTCAAAGACTTGAGAGTATTTAACCCAATAGACCAGTTTAGATTACTCACTGCACACTACCTGTCACTGCCCTGATTTATATTACTGTTACAATTGCTTTACCTTTTATGATTATACTTGCATGTCTTACTACCCTGTTTATAAATTATTGCTTGATATTATGACGCGCTAACGTCTGGGTTTTGCATGGCCCAGATCCTCTACTTTTGTTGCAGACTGATCAGGAGTATTGCCGCTGTTAGACCGAGCGGTGAAGATCCTATCGGTATGCAGTTTTACTTTCCAGGTGGTTCACTTATTATATCTTTTGCTTCCGCATATTATCATTTCTTGACTCATTTATTCTGGCTCATGGACATGTACTAGATAGTTTAGTTTACTTCCTGTTCTTGATATCTCTACAGCCGTAATGTGACTGTGGAAGGATTTTTCCTATCCACAGGTAGCTTGGTTGGCTATGTCACGTGCCCATCTTAGCGTACTCTGGGAAGCGGGGCGTGACAATCCCTTTCTTCGTCTTTACGTATTACCTTTTGTACACCACACTTTGGCTAATTGGTTTTCTTCATTCCCTACCTTTCGACACCTGCCTATGGTTTGGAAGAAGACCATCCAATAAGCGTAACAGGTGTACTGTCCTAATCCTAGGAGTACTCGCAACCTGAGAGAAGGTAAAAGGAAAAAACAACTGAATAGTCCTATTCATTTTCTCCAGAACCAGAATCCATCCTCGAAAAAGTTCCTTCGAGTTCGTATATAACCATACGATGGATTTATCCAATGGAAGTGGATCTACGTAGTGATACGGAATGTTCCGGAGAAAAGAAAAGGGTAAAAGAAGGAGCGGCAATGAAGTATACAACTTAGACAATCCAAAAGGCAGTGTTTTAAGAAAGTTCGGTTAACTTGGTCACTGAGTCATAGTCAAGGGTCGGGCCATGGACGCTACCAAAGAGAGAGAGAGAAAAGAAACAATCTGCATGCACTCTAACCTAGATCAAAATGGTTAATCACTTTATCTAATCAGGATGTCTCCCACTGTAACCTCAAATTCCCCTCCAAACCTGAAAGAAGAATTAGTCGGGATCATCCGAGGAGTAAACCAACTCATCAGTGGGTATCGGGATCCAACTATCATCGCATGATAACCTGATGGAATCCACTCACGTTATCACACTCCAGAAGGTATACGCATATCTGGCAAGTTTCCTGTACGTTTGAAACCCCCGATGTGATTTTTACCCCATGCTCTTATGACCTAGACGAAGGTCAACAAATCATAAGTCACATGTCAAGTTCTACCCGTTATTGTCCAGTTTAATTTGAACCCACCCGTACTCGCCCTTGACAAAGGTCAACAAGGCTGTACGACTGTCCCAAACCAACGCATCTATCTATGCAACAGAAAGGTAACAAGCAGCTACCATACACTATGCCTTGACGAAGGCCAACAAACATAGCATGAATACTAAGTGCTACCCGTCTGAAATGACGGAGGGCTACGAATGGTTTTTGGAGAAAAACCTTTAACGTAATGAACTTGATATCGTTGAAGGAACCAGATAGCTTTTTGCAAATATATAGTGGCGAAAACCTTTGCTAAAGAGGTCACTCCCGGTGAAGGGACCTCGGCTCTTTCCCCGTAGAATGAGGTGCAGGATATTCTAACTGAATACCGCGATGCAAAGCAAAAGGTAATCGACTATAATGAAGTTATTACCATGACGCAAACTTCTGCCCAAGGGGTCACTCCCGATGAAGGGATCTCGGCCCTTGTCTCGTCGAATGAGCTGCTGGATATTCATAACCGAATACCGCTGTGCAAAACAAAAGAAAACGTCTTTATAATAACAGCTTTTTGAAAATTGTTCCAACAACATCGAATAGGTTTGTTTTCCTTTCATTGATCCGAATCAACGCAATCCCATCAATTAATCACATCACAAAAGAACGAAAATATGATGTACGTATATGTCATCCGCATTCGCCACTAGGTCCCGTCATCACCCGTTAGGTTACTTAACTAACGACAGAGCGGGGACTGGACTAGCGCGGGTGTAAAACATATACAACATCTACTAGTATATATATCAATATATAATAATCGCTCCAGGCGTGATAAATGCAACATCATAAAAAAGTAATAAGCATCACAGAACAATACAGATAATCTGGGAGCCCCGGGTTTCCTTTGAGCCGCAACTGAAACCCAACGTTCCCCTGGTCGTGTGGATAGCCTGTGCAATGAAACCTAGACCCCTACGAGTGCGGAAAGTTACCCGCAAACCTGAAGCGAGGCATCCCCCTTCAGCAAAGTGAATGGACCATCCAGCACATCACGGAATCCGGTAACTTGAGCACCCCTCCTTGGGTCAACCTGTACCCCCTACGAGTGCGGTGAATAGTCCGCCAACTCTAGAGTGAAGCCCCCTCCGTCTCAAATCCATGAGATGTGGGCCCGTTGCTCTCTAAAACCCGGCTATCCGTGCACTCCACCGCGGGGTAATCCTAGTACAGAAAAGAAAATATGTACAACGGGTACAGCGACCTCAACCCGGTCGTGCCCTAAAAGAATAATATACAAACAGGCAGTGACGGAAGTCCACATGTTGGACGCTCGCCCCGCGATATCAAATGTACAAATATAATCAAACTACACTACCATTGCATGCAAGCTATCCACCACGACAATCCGCAACATCACAGCACAACACAGAACATCAACATGAATGTCATGTTCGCAAACCCGTCTAAAAGAGCTATAGCGATTAAACAAGTTGTACCGATCAAATGACATTCACGGTCGCAGATAGTAATGTAAGTACTGCAAACTTTAAACAATGTTAGAAAGTATCGACTTCGAAATAATCCCCGAATAGCCCCAAACAACTAGATAAAATGATATCCAAACTGGGCTAAATAAACAATACCACTGAACCAACATTACAGAGACTAAAGCACACTGAAAATTTCAAATCCAGAAGGCAAAAAGTGGCCGGCCTCCTCGGATATTTGGCCAATGTGGCTGGTCCAAATTTTGAGTTAGGGGCTCGTGTTTGCAGTGTGTTCTAGTAGTCATCTAAGTAGTCTTCTGCAGTTGTTTAAATAATTTTTGAAGACACTTTTTAAATCGACAGAAACTGCAATGTTTTAGGTGATGTTTCGGGTCTGTTTCGGTTTCGATACATTAACATCATCTAAACCAACTAGAATACGGTTAATGGTTTGGCTCTGATACCATGTAAGTCTATGGCAGCGCCCCGGCCGTCAATCCGAGGACAAACACGGAATAAAAACTTTTCAAAATGGAGCTAACGTAACCCTTAAATCCGGATCGTGCCATTAACCGTAAACTAGTAAGCTGTAAAAGAGTTTGGAGAGATTATACCGACCGATCCGTGTCCTTCGGTCTTCATTCTCTGTCCCTTGTTGGTTGCGGCTGCCCCAACGATGTTCGCTCTCCGATCTCGCTCGTATAAGTGGCTCCACGTCGAGAAATCTTTATACGGGCTCCCGCTTCAAACCGAAGCAACTCGGACATCAAGTTTGCCAAAAGAAATGACCAAGATGAAGTAGAGATAGTGTGTGATTACATTGTCTCAATACACTCTAGGATTCTCAACATATGAGAGGGATAGAGTGGAAGTTGAAGAAGATGCCCATGGTGGAAGTTGTAAGCTCAAGAAAATATCAAGTGAGCAAGCTAAAACAAAAGAAATGAGATTGCTCACAAATAATATGATGGCTGCCCTCTTATGAGTGAGTGAGTGTTTTTGATATTTTGTGTTGTGTTAATGAGCCTCACACACTCGCAAAATATCTTAGCTCACACAAAAAAATATCTTAGCCATGACAAAACCATGTCATGCCAAGAATGAGTCACAAATTCCACCACATTAAACATTTAATCTAAATGTTTAAATCAAGAAAAGAACATGGCATCAACTAAAGAAATCTTGTAACGGATTACAAGAATACCCCTCAACTGTATATACATACCTGCATCCGTATTCCGACTGAATACGAATACAACGAGACGAAAGTAATCCAACAATCTAATACTAGGATCCGGCTTAAACCAAAGCCCACTAGTATGATCCGTCCGATCATGATCCGTGCACAAGTGCATGTATATGATCGAACCCTGCCATAAAACCATACGTCCTCTACAACGTTTCGCCCGAACTTAGGAAACTTTCTGTGGGTGACTCTAAAGACTCGTCAATACGCTGGCAGTGGGTTTAACCACAAGCACGTCAGTGGCACTAGCTATATGTTACGGCTGCCCAGGTATTGAGCAAAAGGGAGACCGATGAGCGAACTCATCCTGAAACCCTACTGAACCTGTCAGTGACAATATTCGTACAGTCCGGTCCGTTCGTCTATGAGTATTGCATATCGGGCCTAGGGGCTGGTAAACGTCAGACCCCAAATAGCGGTATAAGTCGTGTCGGAGTGTAGCCCAGAACACCCTGAGAAACTACTGGAATACCTACCAGTAAATCTCGCTTGCCCTGGCCAGGGACTTTGTGTAGTGGCTCTCCAGACACAGCACGATATCACCCCCAATACCGGGAGAGACGAATCCCCTGCCGATCCGCTCACTGCCTCCATGTGGCTCGGGACTGTACCCAACTAAAACCTATTTGCACGACTCCTTTGAGCCATGGTAGGGTAGTAATCAAAGCACAGTGGGAACTCACACGAGACAAATGATGATCTCAGGTCGATAGACTAACCTATATACATGTCACCAGGGAACTGCTATCTGACGATAGGTATAATACCAACTAGCATGTTCCCGGCGAGTCCGTCCGGTGTACTCATAACCCAATGAGCACCTATATACGTCTTAGGTGAACCAACTGACACCAATGGCTTGTGAGACCGGCCACCGCCCTTCGTCGGGGTCTCGATCCATATACACTAGTCTACTCTCGGAGTATCGATGTCCAGTCTCGAAACTCCCACGACTAGGGACACTTTAAGGATGTGCTTATAGACTACCCAACTCTCACGTATATGATCGCCATCATACTGCTGGTAGTCAAGCAAGAATCCTAAGGGCTCTATCAACGTGTAATAGTGATCTGTAATGTCACCTAAAGCATGTACACGATGATAAAAGCAAACCAGATAGCATACTATCATCTCGAGTAAGACTGTCCTACCGGTATAGGTCATCCCTCAATCATTGCAATCACGTGCCTGTGATCCAATAATTGACTTTGAGGGCACTATATCCAACAATTATGAATATCTCGTAATGCCATTTGGAGTGACCAATGCACCTGCCATCTTTATGAACCTGATGAACCAAGTTTTCCGAGAGTATTTAGACAGGTTCGTTGTCATCTTCATCGACGACATCCTGGTGTATTCAAAGAATCGGAAGGAACACGCCGAGCACTTACTGATTGCCCTGGAGACATTGCAACAACATCAGCTCTACGCCAAGTACAGCAAGTGTGAATTTTGGCTAGATCAAGTCAGATTTCTCGGACATATCGTTTTAGGCGAAGGAATCTCAGTAGATCCAGCTAAGGTATCAGCTGTCAGTGAGTGGCCGACACCAAAGACGGTGAAAGATATACGAAGTTTCTTAGGATTAGCAGGATACTACCGACGATTCATTGAAGGCTTCTCAAAGATTGCAGCACCCCTAACCAAGCTCACGCGTAAAGATGAAGCATTCATGTGGTCAGAAGCATGTGAAAAAGCTTTTGTAGAACTCAAGTCGAGATTAACCTCTGCTCCTATTCTTGTAATACCGGATCAATCTGGAGAATTCGTTGTGCATTGTGATGCGTTCGGTAAAGGATTAGGATGTGTTCTACACCAGCATGGAAAAGTTATGGATTTTTCATCAAGACATCTGAAGGTTCATGAGCGCAACTATCCAACACATGATCTGGAGTTAGCAACTGTCATCTTCGCACTTAAGATTTGGCGCCACTATCTTTTAGGAGAACGAGTGGATATATACACTGACCACAAAAATATGAAGTATGTATTTACTTAGAAGGAACTAAACATGCGGCAGAGAAGATGGCTAGAATTCATGGCGGTCTTCGACATCAACCTACAGTATCATCCTGGGAAGGTGAACGTAGTTCCCGATTCACTTAGTCGCCAGCCATTAGCAATGAACATCACCGCTCAGTGGAAGCTACAACGAGAATTGCACGGATTGGAGATCGAAGTAATTATGCCAAGTAACGCTTTGTATTTGATGAACTTAAAAGTCCAGTCCACTCTTGTCAATCAGATCAAGGAAGCTCAAGCAAAGGATGCCAAACTACAAAAGATCCGAGAACAAGTAGAAAGTGGACTTCGAACTGACTTCATCATCCACGAAGACGGATCCTTACGATATGGAAGTCGATTATGTGTACCAATCGGCCCAGTTCGAGAAGAGTTGATGAAAGAAGCTCACAGCTCTCCTTATTCTGTACACTCCGGTGGTACAAAAATGTACAAGGATCTACGGCGATACTACTGATGGTATGGAATGAAACGTGAAGTAGAAAGGAACGTAGCCTAGTGTTCGGTGTGTCAGCAAGTGAAGGCTGAAAATTACAGAAATGCTGGTCTACTTCAGCCGTTACCAATCGTAGAATGGAAATGGCAGCACATTACCATGGACTTTGTGGCTGCCCTTCCTCGCAGCACGAAGGGTAACGACACAATATGGGTTATTGTGGATCGACTCATCAAGTCAGCTCACTTTATTCCATTCATAGTTGGCCAGTCAACCGAGGCGTTAGCAAAGAAGTAAATGGAAGAGATCGTGAGATTACATGGAGTGCCTGTTTGCATCGTCTCCGTTCGTGATACAAGATTCCGATCCCAATTTTGGCAGAATCTGCAAGCTAGCCTTGGAACGAGTCTAAATTTCAACACAGCTTATCATCCACAAACGGAGGACAGTCCGAGCAAACAATTCAGATTCTGGAAGACATGTTAAGAGCTTGTGTGTTAGACTTCGGAGGTTCATAGGAAGATCACCTATACCTTGTGGAGTTTTCATACAACAACAGCTATCAGGCAAGCATTAGAATGGCACTATTCGCAGCACTCAACGGACGGAAGTGTCGTTCACCACTAAGTTAGGACAGCATTGGAGATTGTGAACTCCTTGGACCAGAGATGATCGTGGCAACTGTGGACGTAGTTCACACGATCAGAGAAAGAATGCGCATAGCCCAAGACCGACAGAAGTATTGGGCAGATGCAAAACGTCGACATCTTGAGCTCCAACCTGGAGAACATGTTTTCCTAAAGATATCTCCAAATAGGGGAGTGGTCCGCTTTGGAATGAGGGGTAAGCTAAGTCTAAAATACATAGGATCTATCGACATAATCGAACGAGTTAGAGAAGTGGCATACCGTTCAGCACTACCACCCTTTTGGAAGGTGTGCACAACGTGTTCCACATATCCCAGCTACGACGATATGTGAGCGATCCCAGCCACATATTTAATCACTCAGAGCTCACAGTACAAACTGACTTAACCTGCGAGCAACAACCAGTTGAGATTCTGGACCGAAAAGTGAAGACATTACGAACCAAGGAAGTAAACTTGGTCCGAGTGATGTGGAGAAAGGATTCGCCAGGAGAATCAACATGGGAACGAGAAGAAGACATGCGTGCAAGATACCCTTATCTATTTGAAAATTAGTCACTATGTAAATGTAAATTTCGAGGACAAAATTTTTATAAGAAGGGTAGAATGTAACGACTCTGAAATCTTTATACGGAATTTTTTTGTTAATATAAAAGAAAAGAGTATTACAGCCTGAGTTTAAGTTATAAGTCACTTTTGTTAAATAAAAGTAAGAAGCAACTTGTAGCTCACTGGTAAAGCCTTTGCACTGCTGTGACGTAGCCTGTGTGTTCGATTCCCATCATACACAAAATTTTTCTGATTTTTCTTTTTAACTTTTTGGAAGCCCAAAAGGTTGCACGTGCAATACACGGGGAAATGAAAAGTTCAGAAAAATCAAACATGTGGAAAATGGTGTAAACAGAGAGTTGATCTGGTGACACGAATCTCGAGGCATTTACCTCAAGATCGACCGGCAGATATGCTATTTGGGCCGGCGGGGACGGTTCAGATGGAGCCAAAATGCTCCGTGCTTTGCACACTCGTCTCTTCAACTCCCCTCAACTCCTCCACACTGTTTGATTTTCCTGCAATCAAATAGAGATTTTTCAATTCACCAATTAACACCATTTTAATACTTTTTAATTCATATTTTTAATTCCCAAACCCTAATTCTCCATTAGAAATACTACCCCACGCCTTAGCTCTTCACCATTCTGAAAATTGTAGCAAAAACTCTCTCAAAAGTTCCTAAGTGCTAGTGGAGTAAAGTAGAGTTAGCGAGCAAACTTCTTCCGTCAAAGATCGAAACCGATTCCGGAGCTCCTGCGACGCCACGAAGCCTCTCTCTTCTTCCTAACTCTTTCTTTAAGATATTCAAATCGTAAGTCCCCCCCCCCCAATTTTTCTTTCTCTCCATTGAAATTCAACTTTAAAACTTATATCGGTAAGTGGAGTTATTACCGATTTCCTTTTTCTAAACCCATGAAACTCCCTTTTCCTTGATATATTGATCAATTTAAGTTTACCACAATACTTGTAACCTTAATATCAATGTTTAGAATCAATCTTAACTAAGAATCTCATATGAAACAACCATAGTTAAACTTTTTCATTAAAATACCTTGAACTTTAATATCACCTCTTTACGTTTTCGTTAAAACTATATCTTTAGGAAAAACATCACGGGGTAACGACCTACCCCACACGTACACCTTGGTTTCATAGCATGATACATATTTGTATGTATTTTTGTTTCGAAGAATAATCTTTACAATAAAATATCACATACTTTAAAACCGGGTTTCTTTTAAACAGTATTTCGTATTCCTTTGCAATTATGCATCTACAACCCTTATTAGGGGACCCGCTAATGGATGGTGCGGATTATCGCACACCTTGGGGATAGTAGAACGAGATACGGGACTCCTCACGGAGTATTCGATCTCGAAAATATATAAATACGGTTTTTAAGAAAAAACGAATTTTCTAAATAAATTTTTTTTTTAAAATTAAAATTATATCAAATTATAAATCCATATTTTCATTATATTATGAAACTATAATTTTATAAAATTGAAAGATTAAAAAATGTCAATAAAATACCATCAAATTACTAGAAAGACTAGTTTTCACTAAAATACCATGAACTTTCAAAAGCTAGGTATTTATTATTAAAATATCTCAAACCATTCGCGGTCACCGCTGTCCTACTTGACTTTTTTATTAAACCTCACCCAAGGACCCCAGAAAGCATTTTCACTCGAGCGGAAACAGCTGACCAAGAGACAAGACTCACCAGACTCCATTGCTCCTAAGGCTTCTAGAAAGTCTTACTAATGGCACTTAAAACACATGCTCATGAAAACCCTAAGTAATATAAATCACCCTCGAGGTTTTATTTTTAATCTATATTAATATATTTTTCATAAAACCCACTCGAGATATACAAAACAATATTTAAGAACTTTAGTAAATATAGGTTTAAGCGGGATCAATTCTCTAGAGCCCAAGAAAACCGGAGAAAGTGGGTGCTTGCCTATTCAGGTTAGAAAACTTAACATGAGTTATCAATGTCAATTATCTTGGAAAAACACACAAATCATGCCGTCCATGTGCAGCAGTTGCCGATGACTCCCCAACTTAAGAATTCAGGAGTTAAATCAGTACAAGTGTCTGACTCAGTTTGAGTCCAACCTCAAACCTGAATCCAAAATCAAATATAAATACTTGATCATGAACATGAACACTCAAATCCAAACATCAATTTCTAACATGTATACTTGACTTAACTTGACCGAACTATGATTATAACTTGACTTGAACTTGACATGACTACTTGAATATATGATTACATTCTCAACATGAATACTTGAACATTTTGTATTCATGGTTTCGGTCAAGACTTGTAAACATAATTTATATAATAGATTACACGGGGATAAGGGGATAGATTGGTACGGAACGTATATCGTAGCACGAGAGGTCACTTAAAAGAAACCTACATGAATTCTCGTGCCGTTGTCCCGTGGGTTATGACGGGGCCTTGTACTACTTGTTACCATAGTCTACGGGGTAAAATGGACTCCTTTCGTATACATGAATACTTTCTTTACCAAACTACAAACAACCACGTTATAATAACTATCATATACCGGTAATCCGTCAAATACAACTTTACCTGTTCATTTCACTTAATATACTATCTTCTTTTTTTTCTTTTGGGACTTACCGGGCGTTAGTTCGCTGACGACATTCCTTTCTGTTTCTTTCTTTGGAATGTTCGTCAGGAGGACCGGATTCTTAGGAGATAGAGCCGAGCCAGGAGGACTTGGACCAGTTTACAGCTCAACAGGACTATCAGTTCTTCTTGCACTTATTTTCTGTATGCCATTATTTAGGCGTTTTCTTTATATCATTGTATCTTTTCATTACAAACAGTTGTATGTAAAGTTAAATGTAAATAAAGTTGTTTTTTATTTTATTACTCTTGTCATTCTTGTTCAGTTATATATTGCTTAATTACGTTTTACGTATTTATTTCATAGTAATTACGATGCGGCCTGCCACGTCACCGTTTCCGTCTACTGGGAAGCGGGGCGTGACAACCGCCGAACACCATGTCGTTTCAGGACAAACCACCACGGAGAATCCTCGACACCAAGCTGAACAAAGAAACCGAGCAGACTACTCTCGACCCGACCCATAAATAGGTCGGAACGAGAGTGGGGGTTAATGATGTACACATAAGTGCGGATTCTCCTGATTAAGACACGTGGCGGATGACAAGTCTCTCACGTGCACCAACTAGCTCTTTGAAGTACCATGTGAAGGGGACATTCCTCGACGCCTCATCTCCGAGGTATCATCCGACCTTTGGGGAGGCCTCCCTTGAGTAAATTCACTATTCTCCTAGCAAGCAGTCAACAACTCGCCTCCGAGCTATCCTACAGCTAAGCTTTCTCAGCGTCCTCGCTCGTCTTCGGGTTATTACAAAGCTGAGCTTTCTCAACCCCCTCGCTCGTTTCCGAGCTATCACAGAGCAGAGACTTCTCAGCTCAATTGCTGGTCTCCGAGCTATCCAGTATCTGAGATTCCTCAACGTCCCTGTTTGGCCGGGAGCACAGAACCCGAGCGGCCCCCATAACGGCTCCGTGTATCTCGCCACGACGAGATCTCCGTCGCTCCACGTCCAGCATCTCATGCTAGCGTATCTCGCCATTAATGGGCGTATCCTGCCCTCGAAGCGAACACGACGCAGGTGCGTAACGGACGGCGAGAATCTCGCATCGGCTTGCTCCATACGACCGCTATATAAACCCCTCTTCCAGACGACTCAGATACGTCGAACTCGAATCTATTCCAATACACCGCTACCCTGCCATTATTGCTCAGTACTTACTTGATCGTCGGAGGGTCTTACGGTGGTTTCCCACACTGGGACTTCCCTTGTAGGTGGCTCGACGTCAACGACAACCAAATAACCCATTGAGATCCACGCACTCAACCCTCACACCAAATCTCAACCGTTCAGCACTTCTGGCAGCTAGATCGATAGAGGACAACATCTGAGGAAGATTCCGACCTCCATCAGCATCATTCTTATATTTATTTTAAAAAACCAAAAATCATGAAGAAGAAAGCAAAAGGAGCGCCTACTAACTTAAATGAGATTAGCAATTAGAGTTTAAGAGCTCAAATGGTGATGATGTTCATCATGCATGAAGATGTTTGACAGGTTGTAATGATGGATTCTAATCACCCATGCAGCAGAAAATCCATATTATTTTTTGGTTGACATGAAGTTCATTTTTCCTTTCTATTAATATAGACCGATGTCCAGTACAAGAAAAGAAACACCACCGACAAAGATATAACTACTTGCACGATCTCACTGAAACCCGGTATTTTTCGCAATGTAGATTATGACTCTTGCAGCCATCTTGCGTTGATATATATTACAATTTATCCCAAAACGCAAAATGAGATAGATTTCAAATGATGGAGGCCACAATCTAGGTTGGATATAATTAACGTATGTACTCAACCCAACAAATGCAAACCACAGAGAAGCTAGAATTGAAGTGTTGCAGCTGTTCAAATTAATTGGTGGAATTAATTTCACACGACTACAAATATTTTAATTTACATTTATAAGCAGCAACCACATGACACATGCAATGCACACGAGCAAATATTCAAATGGACCTAAGTTGGCGTGCACATGCACACGAGCACAAAACATGGTTTACACTTTTCTTTATTTCTACTTCACACAGAATATTAAACATTAAAAAGGTAGAATTATTACTATTCTTTTAAATCTTTTTACAATAGATAAATAAACTTTACATAATAACTGACGGTCTAAGTATTATCTACCACAAAACAGCTAATGCCCAATAATCTTATATATTATTTTAATGCCTAATTGATTCTCAGGTTGCCACGGGCATAAGAATTATCATAATTTTGACAAAAATATTTTTAAAAATTAACACAAAAATCCCATAAATTTTAAACAATATATTAACAAAAATAAATAAAATAATAAAACATAATTAAATAACAAATTAACAAATCTCTTTATTCTTTTATGTGCTTTAATTACGTGTGGCGTACGTGCCAAAATACTAGCATTATATAAAAACAAAACATGTCTCACGTAGATGAACGTATTATATCTGCTTATAGCTTCTGTCCTTCGCCCATTCAAAAACACCTTTTGGCCATAAATTTCTATACCCTAATTTTAGTGCGAACAATACCAAAATAAACAGTCATGCTATTACCTTCATATAAAACAAAACTATATCCACACATTAATATCTTCATTCACGAATTTTTTTTTTTTCTGAAATACCAAAAAAGTCTTCGATGAGTCCCTCTCATGGCCACTAGATGCCAAACAAGTTCCGCAAGTACCCTATTGAATCTGCCGTCATATATTCTACATAACAGACCTCAGAAAAAACAGTAGCAAAATCTTTTAATTGATCATCATATATACAAGGTAAAAGCATTTACCATGAGAGGCCAAAAAAAAAATTATGAAACAGGACAGCTTTCCGCAGAAAAAAATCAGCCTTTCCCTCGTGCTTGGTCCTTTTCAGCATCCCACCGGCACATAAGTATCACAAAAGAAAATTGCAGAAGGCCCTTTCATATCTATTCTTTTTGTTCCCTTCCATATAAATTTAATTATTAAGAGGGAAAAACATGATATTTTTTCCATACTCATTTATGTTTTATCCAAAAATCAAGTAGATCGATTTCGTAATTGATAATATTTATGGCTGACACACATAGCGATAAGGTGAGATGGTGAGATAAGGTTCTTAAAGTGAGATGGAAAAATCCGACCATTGGATCGGCAATCGAGTATTTGCAACATGTTCTAGACGTCAAAACATGTATGTGTATAAAAAAAATTATACGATTTGGAGGCTTGTAAGTCATGCATCAAGAGTATGCAACTTTTACGATGTTTTAACCACCATCCATTTTGCGACCGTGATATCTATGCCTTAGAAATGTCTAAATCATCTAAATTTTTGCACTCATATGTTGATTGACATGTAAAACAAGATGTATGGAACTGATCGTCATTTCACCATGTCGCTACCTCTATATACACACACTGATCAATTAAGGAGGGACATTACTGTATAATACTCATTAACATAAATATTAAACACCTGCTCTCTCTCTCCCCTCCCTCTCACACACACACACCCTCACGTGCATATGAATACCTTTTCATTCTCCGTAAATTCGTCGTGTTAGCTTGATATAGCAAAGATATAATCTAACAATGAATGCCTGTAAACTTTCACGCCAATTTGGTTATCTCAACCTACTGATCCCCCATCTATCTATATATAATATATATGCACAGAGGCCCTAAAAGGTTTTTTGTGTTAGGTGTCGGCAAAATATATGCCCTTCACCATTTTATTCGACGATCAGCACCTTCCAACTTGATATTCATCCTTTAATTTACCAATACACCAAATTTCATATGATTACAACACCAACCATTTCACCGCTGATTTAGTAGGTTTAAAATTAACGGTTTACCGACAATAGAACTAGAACTTTTTACTTTGCTAAATCAAAGGTGAAATGGTTGGTGTTGTAATCATATGAAATTTGGTGTATCGAGAAATTAGTAAATGGATATAAAGTTGAAAGGTGCCAATCGTCGAATAAAATGATAGAGAGCGTACTTTTTGTCGCCGCTTAACACAAAAAGCCTCCTAGGGCCTCTTTACTTCATTATTCTCTATATATACATATAAAAGTTATATCAAAACATATTCTAGGAAATATTCCCGCTTTTATTTATTTTGTCGATATGTGCAAAATTTAGTTTAAGCCCTTACCTTTCTATAAAATGTAAGCTAATTATAATCTAAGCTCATATCTATGTGCAAAAATTAGTTTAGACCCATAACTTTCTATAAAATGTAAATTAATCACATTCTAAGCTCATTTTGTATGTGCAAAAATTAGTTTAGGTCCCTAACTTTCTATAAAATATAAATTAATCTTATTCTAAGACCATATCAACATAGAAATAAATAATCACCAAAATTAGATTAAGTATGTAATTTTCTTCAAAATTTAAATTGACCATGTTCTAAGCCCATCACAATATATAAATAATATTAATGGGATAGAAAATAAATGTCGTCGCTTGATATTTTGGTAATACTATTGACATATTGAGAATTTATTTATATTTCCCCTTTTTGTTCTATTTTTTCCTCTTTCAATTTTTTCATTTTGCAGATTTTAGCACGACAACAAAATTGAAAATTTTTTAATCTGTTCATCCGAGCAATGGGTGGGCAAGGAATCCAAAGAGAAAAATAATTATATTAATTTCAAAGTTTATTGTTTTATGATTTTTAAATTGTAATATATCATATTTATGAATTTCATTAAAAAAAATCATGAAAGATTAACTTTCAAATCATTGGGCATTTTCTTCATATTTTCAATATTTTTCTTGGTATTACATACATAAATCATGAAATTTATAAAATTCTTAAATTTTTCTATAGTTTTTCAATATTTTAAATTATTGGCTATAATGCCCTCAAGGCAATTATTATAATCGCAGATATGCGATTAAGATGATTAAAGAAAGATCTATACGGGTAGAACAGTCTTCCTCGAGAGTGATACTCGAGATGATAGTATGATGTCCGGTTCATCTCTATCAGTATGTACATGTATTATGTGGTATTACGGATTACTATTACATGTTGATTGAGCCCTTAGGATTCATGTTTGACTAACAGGGTTATTGTGGCGATCATACTTGTGAGAACCGGACAGTCTATAAGCATATTCTTAAATATCCCTAATTGTAGGAATATCGAGTCTAGACATCGATATTCCAGAGTAGACTAGTGTTTACGTTTCTTGATCCCGACGAGGAACGATGGCCGGTCTCACAACCATTTGTGTAAATTAGTCACCAAAGATAGTATACAGATGCTCATTGAGTTATGAATTACACTGGACGAACTCGCCGGAAACATGCTAATGGTACTATACCTATTGTCAGATGGCAGTTATCCGGTGACATGAATACAACTTAGTCTGTCGACCTGAGATCGTCATTCGTCTCGTGTGAGTTTCCACTGTTCTTTGATTACTACCCTACCACGGCTCTTCTGAGTTGTGCAAACAGGTTTTAGTTGTACAGTCCCGAGCCACATGGAAGCAGTGAGCGGATCGTCAGAGATTCGTCTTTCTCGGTATTGGGGGTAGATGTCGCGTAGTGCACGGGTGGCCATCACCAGAAAACCTTGGCCAAGATGGACGGGAATTATTGATTTGGATTAATAGTTTCTTAGTAGGTTATGGGCTTCACACCAACACGACTTATCGCGTTATTAGGAGTCTGACTTTATCCACCACCCCCTAGACCCGATATGAGATACTTTTAGACAAACGGACCGAACTGTACGGAGATTGTCACTTTCAGGCTCAGTAGGGATACGGACAAGTTTGCTTGTCAGTCTTCTTTTCATTCAATATCTGGGTAGCCGTTACGTACCAGCTAATGCCGTTGATGTGCTTGTGGTTAAACCCACTGTCAGTGTATTGTCGAGTCTTTAGATTCCCCCACATAGGGTTTCCCAGCTCAGGCGAAACGCTGTAGTGTACGTATTTTGATACATACTTATGTTCGATTAAAACAAGTGTTTTTGTACACGTACTTTTAATCGGACATTTTATTAATACTAGCCGGTTTGAAAGATAGCCAGATTATCACATTTGGATTAAATGTGAGCTAGCATTATATATCTCTTTTAGTATCTCTCTTTACGGTATTCATATTTTGACATAATACGGTATTTATACGAATACAGGTATTTGTATAAATACGTGTGTTTGTGTCTTGATATGAATACGGTATTCGTATTTTGATACGAATACGGATGTATATATTTGTAGCATATACTTGTTTGATTTAGTGTGTGTGTGTGTGTGTATACACATACATATACATATACATATGTATATGTGTACACATGAGGTGGCTTTCTATTATTCTCATCTTTTCTTCAACTTGTTAGAATGGTGTGGACGTGACTTACCACGGTGAGTGTCACGCCCCACCCCCAATACAGAGAGTATTGTCCGCTCTGGCTGAACCCGCACAGTTTTTTCTTTCGGGACGAACCGGACCCGACCAGGGACCACTTCCCAGGAGGTCACCCATCCCAGAACTTCCCTGACCCGAGCACGCTTAACTACGGAGTTCTCAAGCTCCCCCGCCCCCTTAGCATGAAAATTGGCGTGGCACTTTGTTCCGCGTGGCACTTTATTCCGTGAACAAGAACCAGGTCCCGACATTTTCCCCACCTCTGAACAATGGTTCGTCCTCGAACCACGGAGGTCATTCATCCCAGAACTTCCCTGGCCTAAGCACGCTTAACTACGGAGTTCTCAAGCTCCCCCGCCCTCTTAGCATGACAATTGGCGTGTCACTTCGTTCCGTGTGGCACTTTGTTCCGTGAACAAGAACCAGGTCCCGACATTTTCCCCACCTTTGATTAATGGTTCGTCCTCGAACCACAGACCTACTTCTGAGAGACCTGCATGGGCCACCATAAATGTATACATATGTATATGTGTACACATGATGTGGCTTTCTATTCTTCTCATCTTTTCTTCAACTTGTTAGAATGGTGTGGACTTGTGACTCACCATGGTGACTGTTGTTAGTTATGTATATACCCTAGATGCCATTGTTGTACATATGATGTATATTATGATGGATGCTTGGATATATACAGAGAGGACTTTCTTGCTCGTCATGATAGTATGCTATTTGGTTTCACTTTATCTTAACATGTTGACTTGTATTGGTTTACTGTCTTTCTCTCACATGTTGATAAAGCCCTTAGGATCTGTACTCGACTACTGGGATTATGATGAGATCATACTAGTGGGGCCACGGTAGTCGATGAGTACATCCTATAAATGTTCCTAGTCGAGGGTATATCGAGACAGGGCATCGATACACCAGAGTAGACTAGTGTATACGCATCTTGACCCCATATGATGGGCGATGGATGATCCCATATCCATCGGTGTTTGACATCAAGGATGGTGTACGGGTGCTCAGTGGAGACTGGGTACACTGGACGGACTCGCCGAGAACTCCCAGATGGTGATATACCACACGTCAGATGACAGTTCTCCGGTGACATTGGTACAGGGTAGTCTGTAGACCCGAGATCGTCATACAGTCTTGTGTGATTCCCACTGTGCTTTGATTTCCACCTTACCACGTCCAAGAGGGCGTGCAAAACGGTGGCTTTTGGGTACAGTCCCGAATCACATGGAGGCAATGAGCGATAGGAGGGGATTCGTCTCTCCCGGTATAGGGAGTTGATGTCGTGCTGTGTTCGATTGGCTATTACTGGAAGTCCCTGGCCAGGGCTGATATAGAGATATACTAGTAAGTGTTACTAGTAGTTTCTCGACCTGTTATGAGCCTCACATCGACACGACTTATCGGTTACTGGGGTCTGACGTATACCACCCCTAGACTTGATATGCGACATATCAGACGAACAGACCGAACTGTACGGGAGTGTTACTGATTGGATTCACAGGAGAACGGACAGGCTAACTTGTTGATCTTCTGATCGCTCAATACCTGGGTGGCTGTTACGTTTAGCTGACCGCTTGCAGCTTGTGGGTGTTTGATATGATCATCACCTGCTACCGGCGTATTGACGATTCTTTAGAGTCCTACACAGAGGTTTCTTGGCTCAGGCAAAACGGAGTAGAGGCACATATGCGATATGTGCAGGACCGAGGATAATGCGATATGAAATACCGTATTATATTCTCGCGATATTTAGATATGAATCGGGACATTGGATCAAGTGTTGATTCGATGAATCGGTACATGATATATTAGTCGGTTATATTCGATATAGCCGGATCGTCGGATCAAGTGTTGATTCGATGATTTAATGTATAATGATATATATGATATATTGTATTACATTATCTAATATTGGCTCGCTTTATTATTTCATTTTCTCACCGGATTAATACATTGATATATATGCGATATATGTTAATTGTATTATTTTCTTTTGTTGCAAATATATAATATATATGTGATATATATTATTGTGACATGATATGATTTATTATGAAACATGTTTAAGGCTGATAAAAAGGGATTAGGGTTTGATTAGGGTTAGCTCATTCTTGTTCATTCTAGAAGGATTCTATTTTGTCTTGGTTAAGATATTATGGTTGATCCTTATCCTTAACCTAACCAAACCCTAACTCTAGTTTATTCTCTACAAACTTTTAACCTCTCATCCTTGACCATGGTTCTATAATCAATCATATACTCTTGAATACTATTCATCACAAAAGGATTATTCTTTTTTCATTCTTCATCTTCTCTCTTGAGTTTGAGAGAAAGCTTACTAGTTAATCCTTTTATGATGATTTATTGTGAGAAAGTGAAATAAAAAGATAGCATAAATACTACTCCATCATCCTCATCTAATCTAGCCCATTAGATTAGGGTGTTCATCTCTTTAGAGTGAGAAAGCTTGGGTTATAGCAACTTCGACGTAGATCATCAGAGAATCGGAACACTTCAAGCCAGCATGGATCGTTCGAGTCGTGGAGCCTCTCTTGAGTCCGGGAGATCGTGGATCGCGGCGAAGGGACTTCTACTCGGAGCTTGTGAAGCGAAGGAGCGGACTACAAAGGTTGTAATCCCTCACACTTAGTTTTAAAGATGTTATCTTGCATGCTAAACCCTAATAATCTAGCAAAGATCTCGTCTTTGGGTTGTTCGGCACATGTAAAATTTTATTCGGGCATGTTTGATGCTTTATGAACCTTCACAAGTGTGCCTAGGAACCCTACAACTGTCACGCCCCACTCCCAATACAGATAGTATTGTCCCCTCTGCCTGCACCAGCACGATTTTGTCCTTCGGGACGAACCGGACCCGACCAGGGACCACTTCCCAGGAGGTCACCCATCCCAGAACTTCTCTGGCCCGGCACGCTTAACTACGGAGTTCTCAAGCTCATGTAGTGCCGATTCACTTAAAAGGCGTCTCTGTAATTGAGAGTGGTATCATTACATAAATGTATACATATGTATATGTGTACACATGAGGTGGCTTTCTATTCTTCTCATCTTTTCTTCAACTTGTTAGAATGGTGTGGACTTGTGACTTGTCATGGTGACTGTCACGCCCCACCCCCAATACAGAGAGTATTGTCCGCTCTGCCTGAACCAGCACGATTTTGTCCTTCGGGGCGAACCGGACCCGACCAGGGATCACTTCTCAGGAGGTCACCCATCCCAGAACTTCCCTGGCCCGAGCACACTTAATTACGGAGTTCTCATGCTCATGTAGTGCCGATTCACTTAAAAGGCGCATCTGTAATTGAGAGTGGTATCATTACATTTATACTGCAGTTCGTTCCTCTTTTAGAATGTGTTCTAAAGATTTCTCATTGTTCTACAGTGGATCCCCCGGACTCAAGAGATGGCCCCCGACCCCTTAGCATGACAATTGGCGTGTCACTTTGTTCCGTGTGGCACTTTGTTCCGTGAACAAGAAACCAGGTCCCGACATTTCCCCACCTTTGAACAATGGTTCGTCCTCGAACCACAGACCTACTACTGAGGGACCTGCATGAGCCACCATAAATGTAACGCCCCAATGCCCCAATACAGATGGTATTGTCCGCTCTGGCCGAAACCGCACGGTTTTGTCCTTCGGGACGAACCGGACCCGACCAGAGGCCACTTCCCAGGAGGTCACCCATCCTAGAACTTCCCTGGCCCGAACACGCTTAACTACGGAGTTCTCAAGCTTCTGTAGTGCCGATTCACTTTAATGGCGCCTCTGTAATTGAGAGTGGTATCATTACATTTATACTACAGTTCTGTCCTCTTTCGGAATGTGTTTTGAAGATTCCTCATTGTTCTACAGTAGGTCACACGGACTCAAGAGGTGGCCCCCGCCCCCTTAGCATGACAATTGTCATGGCACTTTGTTCCGTAAACAAGAACCGGGTCCCGACAGTGAGTCACAATTCCACCCATTCAAGACGTTAAAAGAAAAGTGAGAAGAAAAGAAAAGATGAAGGATTTTTCCTAGCAATGCTTTCTCACTTGCTCTCATCACCCTTGAGCTTCTCCCCCCCCCCCCCCGGTCTCTCTCTCGAGTTTTTATTTGTAGAGAAAGGAATAATAAAAATAAAGAACGCCTAGAGATTGGCCACTATTACATCCTAGTGATCAATTCCTATCAAGTTTTGATCACTAGTTGCTTCATTTGGTATTTAGTGTGAAGCTAGAGCTTTAGCCAGTGTTCCTTCGGGTGGATCAATTTCGACGAGGAAGACCGACTCCCAAACTCGTTCCCGACGGTCTAGTAGCGTAAGAAGTGACATAGAAGATGAAAGACATGACTATAAATGTTGTAATCACTAACCTAATAATTAAACTCCTTCATGTGTTTGCTAGTTTAGTGTTTAGATTCAATTCTAGGTTGTCGAGTTCGTACTCTTGTTTCGAAAATTTTCGTTTTGTATTCCGCATAGCCGCAAGTTTGCGGCACAAGCACGAGCATCTACCCACATAAATGTCATAGCACACGAAAATCCCGTGATGTAAAAAAAAATCCCAATTTTTTTTCTTTTCTTCAAATTTTCAAAATTTTGCACGCTATCTATATAATACATAAATATGGCATAATTTTAATATTCTCAATATTTCTATTTTCCAATATTCTATTTTCTATAATATAAGAAAATCATGAAATATTTAAGAATAAATTATTTTTTATCGGTTATTCAATATTTTCTATGATATAACACGAGAAAATTTTAAAATTTTATGTTTTCTTTCTTTTTTCAATATAATGCATGTTACACAATTTTTCAATAAGAATTTATTTGAACAATAATGTATTGTATGTAGATAATGATGATGGTACTCGATAAAAATTTTGTTTCCAAGAAAATTATTGCACAGATAATCAAAAATTTCTTGCGAATAGCCAAAAATATATTTGAAACGCAAAAAAATATATTAAACTATGTCTCCCACAGAAGATGTCCAATAAGAAAAGAAATACAACTTCAAATTTATATATTTCAATCAACACCAATAATAATTGTTAATGGAAAAAAGAAAGAAACCGGTTTTTTTAGATTTTCGAAACTTTTATGATTTTCATGTGCTCTATCACGCAATACATAGCAAAAATGAAGAGAACAATTTATTTTTTAAATTCTATAAATTTTGCAATTTTCATTTGTTATATAGCAAGCAAAATATTGGAAAAATTGAAGGAACACAAAAATTCTCAATTTTCATGTTGTGTACCAAGCAAAATAATTTAAAAAAACGAAGAGAGAAAAAATATATGAGATTTTTGAAAATTTCATGATGTAAAATTGTAAAACACAAAGAAAACAAAAGGAAATTTATGGTTTTTTAAGATTTAGCGTTTTTCGCATGGTATTAAAATCAAAACATCGGGAAAAAACAAAAAAGAAGTTATATTTTTAAAAGGTTCGCGATCTTTTAAGTGTTGTATTAAGCAAAATGTAGATAAACATGTTAAAACAAAAAATATTGAGATTTTTGAAATTTCCAGCATTTCCGTGCTGCAAAATACTGGATATTTGAAGAAATTTTTTGAATTTTGAAATGCCGTTTTCATGTGCTAATGAAAAATATTAATAATATGAATGAAGCGGAAAACTTAGATATTCTTGAAACTATCATGATTTTAGTGTGGTTATAGCAAGCAAATTATTGAAAATCCAAATAAAAAAAGAAAATTTTCAGATTTTTAAAATATACACAAATTTTCGTGTGACACGGTGCAAAATATTTTAAATTTGAAGGAAACAAATAATTTTCAGGTTTTTGTAAATTTCACGGTTATTATGTGCTATAGAATGCAAAATATTTAAAATCCCGAACGTTGATAAAAAAATTTGAGATTTTTAAAAAAATATTGTGTAACATGCATAATATAGCAAATAAAATTTTGGAAATGAGAAATTTTGAGATTACTAAATTTCACCATATTCGTGTATTATACAGCGTGCAAAATGTTGAAAATTAAAAAAAAACAAAAAAAATATATATGATTTTTGGACATTACGTGATTCTCGTATGGCAATCAAAATATTGAAAACCGGATTTTTTTTAGATTGTAACAAATATTACGATTTTTGTATGTTATAGCCAGAAAAATATTTAAAATCTAAAAAAATGCCTGAGTATTTGAAAGTTAATCTTCCATATATTTTTTCGTATGAAATTCATAAATAAAAGATATTACAACTTACACAGATAATACAAAAATAAATTTTCAAAATTAATATGGTTATTCTTGACTTTGGATTTCGTGCCCGCGCAATGCTTGTACAACATAAAAGCTATACCTCTAAGCCGCGATAACTAAGAATTTTGGTAGCGCTAGGAATTCACTAATAAACCCTCAATCAAATATACCAATAATCCACTAACAATAGCCTTGACCCAAAAAAAAAATCTACTGATCCATTAATAAACTGAACACTAAAAACCCCCCAAGATATCTCCATATCAATCTCCGTATCGGAACTTAGACCGACATTTTTTTAGATCGAAATCGACCATGATCCGAAAGTCTTGATAGTAAAGTTTTGTCCTTAAGCAATGGCTACATCAAAACTGTGAACCATTAAAAAAAAAAGCCGAGAATCTTTTTCCCACAGAATTGGTTGCTGTTGTTAAATAGGCCCAGCATGGCATATAGCTGCAGTATTAAGATCCAGCTGTAGTGATGGAAGCCTGATGCATGAACAAGTCCACACACTCGACTATTGATGGACAATTCTCATGGCAGCACATCTTCATCTACTTCAATATTGTCAGCAGACATTAATGAGTGTTCTCTCAAGCTGGGTAAGAACTTTTCATCCATGGCATGCAGAAACTTTGTTTTCTTACATGCTGCACATCAGTAGAAAACAAAAACCATAGAGGGATCGTATCCTTGATTGGACTAACAACCAATATATTCAGTACATCCTTTAAACTGTCCTCATCAATATACAGTACAAAATATGCCCAAATCATAGCGGTTTAATACATTGTAAACCCATCAGGTTTCGATGGGTTTGGGTTTAGGTTTTAATTTTCGGGTTGGATATAAAATTAGTCAAAACTTGCCCAACCCGACCCGGTTTCACCCCTAATATGCACCCATTTCTTATCGTATCTCCAAGATTTTTGCCGCTCAAATCACTATGAATCAACTACACTCTTATCGAATTCTTATTCCTACACCCATGCCACCAGGATTTGAACCCCAAGTATAGTTTTTCCAGGAATGGAATCCGAACCCATTCATGGAAATTTCCAACCAACACCACAATGGTTGGTTGAATGGTAATAGACTCATAGATACGAAATAAACAAAAGAGAGATATTTATATATATGGTAAGTGACCATGAAAAGTAAAAGGGATAGAGGTAAGAAAATCATTAGAAAAGGCAATGTAAGCCATATAATCTGCATCAAGATTTTATCGCTTTCAGTGTCCCACACAGCTGGTAAGGGCCAAAGAACATGCAGTGTCCCTCTAAATTCCAATTCTAGTTTCCTTACAAATAAATTTTGCTACAGGGAAGGAAGTTGGGCAAGTTAGGCCCCCCTCATATTGTCGCTCATCATTTCATACCCATCTGGATTATGATAGGGTTTTTTTAACCCAAGAAACAAGCGGTCCAACTCCATACGATCTCTATATTAGTGTATCGATAAAAGGACGACGAACGTAGGGTTGGTACATTATATACATAATCGTATGCCCCCATGACTAATGAGGTTCTGCACTCTTTCTTAATAACTAGGACTCATTCCCTCCATTCCTTTTCCATGATAGGTCCATTTTAACTTCCACACCCCGATCACAGAGTTCGGACAAAAGAGGGCTTGAGATATTATGAGGCCCTGCTTGTAATCTAATCTCAGTAGCTTCAATCCCCTCGCATAAACCTTGAATAGGGGATTTTGATTGATGGTGGCCATGCAGATACTATATTCCTCAATTCTCAAGGTTTTATATTTATCCCATTTTCATCATTGGATATAAAATGAAGTATCAAACCTGATCCGTTTTAAGCATACGAGCTCTGAGAACTTCTCAAGCATTCCTCTATCACAAGGACATGTGAATCTCATGCTGAATTTTGAAAAAGATTCATTGTATTTATAACTAAATTTACCCTAGTTGTCAACTGCTTAACGCAACCCGTCTCATGTATCCAGACTTCACTGTTAGATCATATAAGATGGTAAAAGGATAAGATTTTCAGAGCAGCACTAAAGAAGTTAGGGGTATGTAGAGGGGAAGGGGAAATACACATCATTACGTAGTCTAACAAATTAAAACTATGTATGTTGTAGATGTAATAGTTTCCTCATGATGTTGTAATTGTTTGGAAGAAAAAATGGATGTAGCAGGAAAAATACGAGTTTGACCTCCTTAGGAGAAAATTGTTGCTCATTATTAGTGCCAACCATGTAATTTTGTAGACAATAGATCAAAGAACATGTGAGATCAACTTTGAAGGATAACAGGGGGGATCCTTGAGGCTTCAGGATGCTGAATGCTTGAAGAAAAAGAAGCATAAAGAGAGGGTATAAACATGGCTCTCTCTCTCTCTCTCTCTCAATATATATATATATATATATATAGAATTGAAAATGTAGTTAGAAACCAAAATCTATGAATATAATGTCGGCTTTTAGATGTTGAACCTCAATGGTTTAGACACTACAGATACCAAAAGAAATCTCCAGCATGACTTTTGGCAAACTATAAACCAATATATTATGGTTGATACTTTCCAATTAGACTTAGTGTTCAGTTTCTTCGTGGAAACTGGCAAAGGATCAGTCTTAGATGAGCATGAAACAACAACAACAACAACTAAGCCTTTTATCCCAAGCATATGGGGTAGGCTACATGAACCAACATGAGAATCACGCCGGGTCCAGCACATGAATCCTCCGCCTCCACTCACTCCTATCGAACAATATACTTTCATTGAGTCCTTTGGCAACCATATCGTTTCGTATCACCTCCATCCATGTTTTCTTCTTTTGCCCTTTTGCCCTTTTGTCATTGCCTATATCGAGAGTATCTATTCGTCGAACCGGTGCTTCCATAGGTCTGCGTCGCACATGACCAAACCATCTTAGCCGGTTTTCCCGCATCTTCTCCTCCACAGGTGCTACACCAACTTTTGCACGAATATCCTCATTTCGCACCTTACCTTTTCTAGTGTTACCGCACATCCAACGAAGCATGCGCATCTCCGCTACGTGCATCTTTTGTGTATGATGCTTCTTAAGAGTCCAGCATTCTGTACCATATAATAAGGCAGGCCGAATGCCGAATGAGAAAGGGTGAGGGTTGTGGTAGGCTTGTGACAGCCAACGTAAAACTTTGTCACATTCTATGACATGAACCATAATAAGAATGAGCACGAACTGGGTGAAAAAATATATGTATTTTCCAAAAGGAAAAGCAAAGCAGTCCTCTCTCTCTCTCTCTCTCTCTCTCTCTCTCACACACACACACACACAGACAGAGAGAGAGAGAGAGCAAAACATGTGGGAAAACCTTTTGATCACAGAATAACTACCATCTTTTTACTACATGAAAAGAGAAAAATATAAAAGAAATTGAAAGGATTGACTATATATGACCTTGATAATGAATAGATAAGATATGGAAGAGGATGATACTTTGATAAATCTTGCTTCTTTAATGAATTGTTGTTTTCAGCGTCAGCATCCATGGTAAGGACCAAAGAACATGATGAATGCTCTACCCTCACATTCCCGCATTTTGTTCCCTTCTATATGACACCTGTACATGACTTGTATTTGGTAACCAACCATCAAGTCCTAACCTTGGATTCATATCTTCACCAGTAAAATCATTTGCTAGAAGATCCAGTAAATGAAATCTGGTTTAATAAATACATATAGAAGTCAGACGGACCTGCTTTCAAATGTGTTACGGTTCATGTTTATAGATCTTCAGCCATCACAACATTGTCACTAAACCAGAAGCGGAGTAAAACTACTTATCCATCGTAGCGAAAATGTAAAACAAATGTGACCCCTCGCACAAATCACAGCCAACCTAGGACAAAAAAGTAAGGCAGGCCTTGAAACGTAAAGCTTAATACTCTGAGATATCTGCATCCATTAGATTTATCATTTTCAGCATACCACCACTTGCTAAGAACCAAATGGCTTGCAGTGTCCCTCTAGATTTCCCCTCTTCTTGTCCCTGCAGGAAAATAATTTGCTACAGGCCAAGAAGGAAGTTGGAGAAGTTAGGCCCGCAGACTCATCATTTCGGCAAAAACACTTAAAAGCTTTATGCCCAGAATCCCCCCGAGTTATTGGAGGTTCTGTCTTTTATCTTAGCTGAATTAGTTACACCTCAATCAGACTTTGCTTAAGTAAATAGGCTTGATTGAGCAATCAAGCCTATTTACTATGGCTCCTTTTCAGTAGTATTTAGATTTACACCTAGACTGCATAAAAAATCCTCACCAAATTTCATAATCGATATCTCGAAAACGTACCAAGTTTATTATATAGAGCTTTATGTTCTTCCTGTTTAAAACTAGTATGTATAAATATCCCAATTTAATTTTATCCAAATTTTCATCTTGGGTTTTTATTTCCAGATATGTCATTAATTTTTCGTTGCTTCAGTGAGGCGATCAGAGTCATCAGACTTGAATAGCAGCCAAATAACAGGCACGAGCTTTAACTTGAATATAGTGTGATGAAACCTGTAAATTTTTTATACTAACGCAAAACAATTATCTTAACCATCGGCAAACTACCGTATAAGGCAATAAGTGTCCACTAGCACATAAGCGGATACATGCACCCACACATCACCACTTCTTTAGGATTGAGAGCATAATTGTAAGCATTATCACAAACTAACACATTAAAGAAGACAAATCCCCCAATAATCAAGAACTTAACCTACTGACTTTTTGCTTTCAATGTCCCGCCACCAGCTAAAAACAAAGGAGAAACAGATTCTCCAATTTATTCCACTACATCTAAATTCAGCTCAAGATGTGGGGAAACTCAAGTCCCATTTCCCACGCATCATGTCAATAAAACCACCAAGATTCAATCCACTAACCGCAATTTTTTGGACCTCTCGCCAACTTTTGGAAGTTTTGGCGTCATTCCCTTCTTTGGGTTCCTCCATTTGTCTATCTCCACTCATGGATCATATCTCCCTAACCTTTTCTAGCTATCACCACAAGCTCTAATCGCATGCCTAGATTGATTCATCAATATCCTAAATTTGTCGCAAGTTGTAGACACAGAGCAAGATTAGATTCGACATCAGGCCCCGTTTGTTATACTTTACAGGTAAGATGGGTCACATCATGTTTCACGACACTGGCCCTCAATTCTGAGCATCAAATAATCCTTATAATGGATATCCGAGTTCGTTTTTATATAGAAATGATATATGAATAAATTGAGAGGATGTAATGAAGCATTTGTTATTGAATTGAATAATAAGGGATATTTTCCCAGGTAGAGAAAGGCGCTCATGAATATAAACTTGCAAAGCTTAGTAGGACTTTACCATAAGTGCTGTTGGAATCTAAGGACTAAATGATTCCATATGAAACAAGAATTCACAGCAAATATTTCTTGCCTATAGAAGGCGGCTAAACACAGTTCGGGAATAGGTATAGACATACCATTTAAAACACTAATGATGAACAAAGCATGGAATGTCTGAATTGAGTTTATGCTCCATCCGGCTGGATAAATGGGTTTGCTATTTCATCTGTCCCATCAGTAGGAGATACAAGCATTACAGCAGTTCCCCTGCAAACCTACAAAAGAAAGGAAAAGAAAATAAAGTCAATTACTGCAAATTGAAGACGTTTTACTGTAAAAATTATTTTACATACGCAGCTACAGGTTAAAATTAATAGCTTAAATTTTGTTTCTTGATTTAGATTTCACAATTAAAAGTCAGTTCACATCATAAGGGGGAAAAAAGGAAGAGAAACAGGAAAAGAGAACGTACAATTAGGCCAAGACGCCTGGTCTGGTCAGTAGTCTTCAAAGGATCCTCAGGATCTGCAGCATTAGAAAAAGAAGAAGAAATAGTCCATCAGTGTATACACGAATTATTTTTATCTTGCAAATAAGCATGTGCTTAAGAAAAAAGCTAAAATAATTACTTTAAAATATACTTTTAAAACTAGATAAAAGCAACCGTCATTAAACAAAATTCGCAAGGAGAAGAGGAACGCTAAAAAATATTGGGTGGTGGAAGAGCCGTGCTCGTAACCAAGGTTCAAGACCTCGGTTTCGGTTTCGGTCTCTCATAATTTTAATGGTTTCGCTGGGTTTCGGCTAGTTTCGCTAATCTCGGTTCTGGTTTCGGTTTCAACGGTAATACAACATATATAAGTGTAGATATATTAAATAGTTAAATTTATGATTTTATATTACAAGACAATGATCCTAATGATTAAAAATCCAGCCATGATGCAAAATATATTGAAAAGTGTACTTAGATATATATTAATATAGGGTTTGGGTTCACTTTTTTTGCGGTTTTCTAATAACGAAGACCTACAATGATCACAATGACAGTAAAAATGGTATAAATTTTTTTTTTTAAAGGTTTCAACCGAAACAATATTGTATGATATTGTATGGTTGGTTTCGTATCGGTTTCGGGTTTCATATTGGTCTCCACCGAAACCGATACGAAACCACTACGTATCGGTGGTTTCGGCCGAAACCTCGAACCTTGCTCGTAACTATATGATGTTGGCATTGAGGTAAGTTCGATAATGTTATGAATATAAGTTGGTTATGAGTATATTTGTTAGTTGATATTAGTTATCGATATAGTTTGTTGTTAAATTGAGAGATGGTCTATAACTCTCACTATAAATATGTGTATGGACTCTTGATTATTTTCTTAAGCCAATAAAGAATTTTCTCTTGATTATTTTCATGGTATCAAAGTAGTGAAAGTAATCGAGAGAAAACACAAAAAAAAAAAACATAATTTCTTCCTAACCCTAGTTTCTCCCAGCCGCCGCCGCCTCCCTCATGCTCATTCCCCTCCCTGCCCTCGACACCACAACACCTTCGACTTGCCGATCCCGCCTACCCTCCAAAAGCTCCTTTGCCACCCCTCCCTGCCTTCGAACCCCCCTCTGCCCCTCCCCTTCCTTCGATTCCACCCTAAAAGACCTCGACCCCTCCTCTGAACCCCTCGATAGCTGCCGCCACCCTCAAGAAGCCCTTCGCTGACCCTCCAAAAGACCTCAACTACCGTCCAAAAGCCTTTCGCCGACCCTCCAAGACCGCTTCCTCCCTTCGTTTTCCCTCCTGAAACCCTTCGCCGACCCTCCAGAAGACCTCGACTACCCTCCAAGACACCTCTCTCCCTTCGACTCCACTCTAGGATCTCCTTCAGACGAGAAACATCGACTCCCCTCTCCTACACATCTCCAGTACTGCTCGAACCCCATCAACCCTCATCAGCACTCACATGACAGCCTTTTTGCTCTTGAACCACTCGAGATCGCGGGTCTGATGTTTCTATTTATTATTACGAATCTAATGCAAATGCCTCGTTGATTTGGGAATTTATTATGTTTTTTTGCTGATTTGGAGATTCTTTTGCTGATTTGTTGTGGACACGGCTCGGATCTTGGACATTCTTGAAGATTTGCCTTTTTTATTTGGAGTTAAGGGATCTTGTTCTTTTGTATTTTTTTAGCCGTGAGATTCTATTGGATTCTTTGATCGTCTGCTACAGTAAACGTGAAGTGTTAGTGTGGATTGTGAACCGCCACATCCGCCTGGATCTTGTTGATTTTGTTGATTGTCTACCTTATTATCGCTCTCTCAGGATTTACCTCTGCGCAATGGATTCTGCTTCAGTTTCAATTAATGCTCATGCTCGTGGTCCACGTATTCGTAATAATAGATTTGCTGGCAGTTATTGTTCTTATTGCGACGGCACTAATTATCATGTAGATTGGTATTGGGAGAAACATGGCTACCCTGCTTATACTTCTATAGCTAGCCAGATATCCACAACAGTTGCTACTACCCGATCTTCCTCTTCTGCCGGCAATTTACCTTTATCCAGTACTGAATGGAGCCAGTTACGTTGTCTCCTCTCCTCTGTAACTCCTGCTAACCTTTCTACTTCATCAGGTATATCGTTTCTCTCATTCTAATTCGTGGGTCGTTGATTCCGACGCCTCACGTCATATGTCTCGTGATTGACCATCTAATCTTGC
Source organism: Agapanthus africanus (assembly GCA_030015575.1). NCBI lineage: Eukaryota > Viridiplantae > Streptophyta > Magnoliopsida > Asparagales > Amaryllidaceae > Agapanthus > Agapanthus africanus. Next base: position 24,728,944 of record JASDDO010000016.1, read on the forward strand.
TTCTAGTTCTCATAAGTTGATTTACATGGCTGATAGTAATACCATACATGTTTCTCACTCTGCTGATTTATCACTTACTTCATCTTTACACCTAAAAATTGCTTTAATTGTGATATCTTTAAAACAAAACTTGATTTATATTTGTCAACTTACAAATGATTCTAATTGCTCCGTAACTTTTTATCTATCTCACTTTGTGATACCTCACAAGATCTTCTGACGAACAGCAGATTGACGGAGGGCATGAACAGAATGGGACTGTACTACGTTGATTATCTTCAAATACATTTACAGCTGTTTCTACTATCCAATGGTATCGACGACTAGGTCATCCTCATCTTTCTTCCTTACATAATATGATGCATTCTCTTGATTTATCAAAATTCAGTTGTGAATCATGTATTCTTCGTAAACACCATAACTTCTTTTTTCCTCCGGTTAATAAAAGACATGATTTACCCTTTGCGTTAGTCCACTCCGATATTTATGGTCCGTTTAAAATTCCTAGTGCGTTTAGTTATAAATATTTTATAACTTTTATCGATAATCATTCACGTATGACTTGGTTATATTTTCTGCATAATAGGTCTAAACTTTATCTATCTTTAAAATATTCGTAGCTGAGATTACTAATCAATTTGGTGTTTCGGTAAAAGTTCTTTATTTAGATAATTCTAAGAAGTATATTGGCATAGAGTTTACTGCATATTGTCAGACCCGAGATATATTGCATCAAACTTCATGTTCTTATACTCCTCAGCAAAATGGGATTGCTGAACGAAAGAACCGACATTTGCTTGAGGTAACTTATTCTCTTGTTTTGCATATGCATATGCTTAAACAATTGTGAAATTTTACAGTCTTAGCCGCATGTTTTTATATCAATCGCATGCCTTCCCCAGTCCAAAACAACCATTCTCCTTTCTCTATTTTGTTTTCAAAGGGTAACCATTTTCTTGTTTCTCCTAAAATGTTTGGTTGCCTATGCTATCCTCATGTTCTAGGTCCTCATATTGACAAACTTGGTCTTAGAGCTACCCGTATGGTGTTTGTAGGTTACTCTCGATCTGGTGTTTGTAGGTTACTCTCGATCCCAAAAAGGATATGTATGCTCTAACCCTGCAACATCCAAAGTTTGTATTTTATGAGATGTGACCTTCTTGAAAGATCAAGCATATTTTCCACCACTTGTTTAGGGCCCCACTTCAACTATTCATGTTCCACACATACCTTTCTCAGAGCTTGATTCATCTATTCCACCTATGCTCCCTAGTGATCAGCTTATAGTCCCTTATCTACATGTGTTCCACCGTAAGAAAGTTGTCCGGCCACTTCCTGCCAATAATTCTTCTAACGATTCTTCTGAAGGTACTCCAATACAGTCCACTATTCCTGATTCTCCACCACTGCTGACTTCCGAAGAAGAGCTCTCTTCCTATTGCCTTACACAATGGTAAGCGTTCTTGTAATACTGCTCATTCGATTTCAAATTTTGTTTCCTATCATAGACTGATCCCATCGGCTCGTCAGTTTGTTTCTTTCTTGTCTGCCATTACTCTTCTTTCTTTTATTCAAAAAGCACTTCAGCACCCAGGTTAGCATGCAGCTATGTTTGAGGAGATTGTCGCACTGCGCTCTAATCAGACTTAGAAATTGGTCTCTACTTTCATATTAGAAGGTTGTTGGCTGTAGAAGGGCTTTTACTGTCAAACAAAATCCAAATGGGACAACTGACCGTCTCAAAGCCCGATTGGTGGCCAAAGGATTTACCCGGCAGTATGGTTTAAATTATGTCGAGGCTTTTTCGCCAGTTGCAAAATTAACATCGGTTCGTATACTTATATTCATGGCTGTTTCTAAGGCATGACCTCTTCATCAGCTTGATGTGAAAATACATTTCTTAATGGTGATCTCTCGAAAAGTATTTATATGCAGTAGCCTCCTGACTTTGAGCGACCGGGAGAGTCTATGGTTTGTCTTCTATACAAATCGCTATATGGATTGAAACAGTCACCACGTGTCTGGTTTGAAAATTTTTGCATGATTTTACGACAGATTGGTTTCAAACGTAGTCGTGTCAACACGTCTCTTTTTACATATTATCGTCCTCAGGACAGGAAATTGTGTTGGTGTATGTTGATGATATTTATCATCACTTAAGATGATTTTGCCGGCATCTCTAGGGTGAAAAAACATTTGGCTTCACACTTTCATACCAAGCATCTTTGGCCACTTAGATATTTTCTTGGAGTTGAAGTATCACGGAATTCTGGTTAATTACAGCTCTCTCAGCATAAGTATGCACTTAATCTATACTATCTGAGACGGGATTTCCGGGATGTAAACCAGCAAATATCCCTATAGATTCTTCAATCAAGCTATTTCGATTAAGCTCTCTCTCAGATCCTCCACTATCTGACCCAAGACGATATCTGTTAGGAATATGTATGCCTTAGAGGCCATTATTGTATGATATAGTGGATGCTTGGATATATATCTAGAGGACTTTCTTGCTCGACATTATAGTATGCTATGTGGTTGCTTTTTATCTTAACATGTACACTTGGTATTATTATACTGTCTCTCTGATATATATTGATAAAGCCCTTAGGATATTTGCATGACTACCAAGCCTATGATGCGGATCATACTATTGGGACTTGTGTAGTCTACAAGCACATCCTTTAACAGTTCCTAGTCGAGAGAGTTTCAAGACAGGGAATCGATATTCCAGAATAGACTAGTGTGTACGTTTCTTGACACTGTTGGGGGCGATGGTTGATCCCATAACCATTGGTGTTTGACATCAAAGATTGTACACATGTGCTCATTAGAGAATGAGTACAACGAATAGAACTTGCCGAGAACTCGTAGATGGTACTATACCTATCGTCAGATAGCAGTTCTCCGGTGACACTGGTACATGTTAGTCTGTAGACCCGAGATCGCCATAGTGTCTTGTGTGGTTCCCACTGTGCTTTGATTTCCTCCCTACCACGACTCAAAGGAATCGTGCAAACAGATGGATTTTGGATACAGTCCCGAGTCACATGGAGGCAGTGAGCGATGTGAGGGATTTCGTCTCTCCAGGTATTGGGAGTTGATGTTGCGCTATACTCAATTAGCTATAACAATAAGTCCATAGGCAGTGCTGATGAGATTTACTGGTAAGTGTTATCAGTAGTTTCTTGAACCGTTATGAGCCATACATCGGCATGACGTATCAAGTTACTGGGGTCTGACGAATTCACCCCTATACTCGATATGCGACATATCAAACGAAAAGACCGGACTGTACGATAAGTGTTACTTATAGGCGTCACGGGAATTTAGACAAGCTTGCTTGTTGATTTTCTATTCGCTCAATACCTAAGTAGCCGCTACGTCCAGCTAGTACCGCTGATGACTTGTGGGTGACTGATGTGATTATCACCTACTGCTGGCGTATTGACGAGTCTTTAGAGTCCCACACGGAGGTTTCATAGTTCAAGCGAAACGAAGTAGGACACATATGCGGATATGTACGGATTCTGTTTAAATACGAGTATGTGATACTATATTCTAATCTAATGTCATATGATATCGGTTAGGTTATATGTGATATAACCGGATTATTGAATCAAGTGTTGATTTTATAATATGATATACAGATAAATGATATTAGTCGGTTATATGTGATATAATCGGATTATTGAATCAAGTGTTGATTTAATAATATGATATATATTTATATTTGATATAATTATATATTAACTAATATTATTGCTCACTAATCGATGAATAGTTGGGAAGTTTATTTACTTCACTGTCACTCGGCCAGACATTATCTTTGCCGTTAGCACAGTGAGTCAATATATGCAGAATCGTTTGACCTCCCACCTTAAAGCGGTTGAGTATATTCACAGATACATCAAAAGTTCTCCTGAACAGGGTCTTCTTTACAAACCATCATCTATATTATCACTCATAGCCTTTGTGGATGCCGACTTTGTTGGATCCGTTGATGATCGACGTTTCACGAGTGGCTATTGTGTTTTCTTGAGAGGAAACTTGGTCACATGGAAAATTAAGAAGCAAAATGTAGTTGCGTGTTCTTCTGCAGAGGCTGGGTATAGATCTATGGCACATAAAGTTGCTGAGTTGGTATGGCTTGCCTCTTGGAGTTCGTCTTCTCTTCTGACTACACTCTTCTGTGATAACAAAACCACAATTCACATTGCTGAGAATCCAATTTTTCATGAGCAGACTAAACATATCGAGATAGATTGCCACTTCATTCATGACAAAGTAACAGATAAGATGGTTGCACTCCAGTATGTTTCATCTTTTCCTCTGCAGCTCAACTAGCAGATATTCTTATCAAAACTCTTCCTCGACTAGTTTTCGCTCGTTTTCTATCTAAACTTGGTATGATTGACATCTACGCTCCAGCTTGTGGGGAGTGTTATAAATATAAGTTGGTTATTAGTATATTTGTTAGTTGATATTAGTTATGATATAGTTTGTTGTTAAATTGAGAGGTGATTTATAACTCTCACTATAAATATGTGTATGGATTCTTGATTATTTTCTTAAACCAATAAAGAATTTTCTCTTTGATTATTTTCATATAAGAACGTAATAAAATGAAATATATTGGGCTCTTATCATCCCTGAGAAACTAATTAAGCCTATAATAATGACAGAGTCACATTGTTATGTGCAACATGAAATGGTATTCAACCAAGTCAGACTACAAGGGGTGTCACAATATTTCAGAGAGAGATGTTAAGGGATTGTGACAAATATATTGTGTAGAAATGCAATTGTTAGAACAAATATATGGTCAACTGAAAGTGGCTTCTAGCCAATAGGTTTCTTGTTTGTTAATCAGACACTTGTTAGAAGTTACTAATAAAACTGCATATAATATGTCCATGGATATATCAGGTGTTACAGTTAAAACAGTCATGATCAATGTGAATAGTGTTGCATGCTTTGAATTGGTATCCAACCAAGTTAGACCGCAAGTTGCTAACGCTGCAGTATAACAGATGTTTATCAAGATACTGGAAAATGGGATGCAATAGTTGAAACTACTACATGTTTAACTGAAGTGGCTTCAAGGGAACCATTTCTATTAATAGAATACCTCTTAAGAATTCTGTTGCTTCATCAAGTACCAGGTTGAGCAGCTGATCGTATCCCTTTAAAGTCCCTGTAACTGCCAATAAAGATTTAAGAAGGTCAGGTAGTTGCTGCTTGCTACAATATTTCGACCCATAGGACTGAAAGTAAACATATTTAAAAGGATGTAACAAGTTTTTGCAGTGTAAATGACGGCTCTACTTTTAGTTGCATTAAATGCGTATCAAGACCGATACGAGTCACTAATCATGGTCTAGCATTATGCAAATCAGTGATAAAAAGTGTCAAGTAGTTTCTGAAACATTTTAATGAGATGAGCTGTGCCCAATAAAAGTGTTCGACAAATTAAAATTCTGAAAGGGATAAATCCCTAATTCCCTAGAAATTTGAGGAAATATTTATTTTGAAGTAGATGAGGAATTCTGGTGATGAAAACTGTGGGATGAATATTATATACTATTTAAGAAGCGTATCAAAATGAGATAGAACTTTGTGTATCCATGTTTTATGGTGTGGGAAGACATCATGATAAACAGTATCGATATTTCATAAAACCAATGGATGGTGCATTTTAATTGCCACCATAAAAAGCTTATATATGGCATGGCACGGTTAGATTTTTACTCATTTAATAAAGAAAATGGACAATTAAATGATGATTCAAGAGAATATTGTTATAAGATAGGCATTTAGTCCCTTGAATCCCCTTGTTTTGTTTCGACAAAAATAGATAGAAAAAGAACTAATACAATGGTCATTACTATCAAGATGCTTAAAACAGTCCAGTTGTGTGTGGGGTGGGGGGGTGGGGGGGTGGGGGGTTTCATAATAAGATACAAAATTTGGGTGTAAGAAATCAATCTGTATAGCTAAACAATAATTATGCTAACAAGAAATATTATTTTTCTGAATTCTATGGATGTTTTTTTTATTTAAATGCTTCTCGGTTGTTCCAAGTTCTAGCTACAAGCAGTCACTTTCAGCCGGTGTCATATGATCCAGATGAATGGATCTGATAACGATGGCCTATGTAGCATAGGTTTAGATATGGATATGGAACATGATACATGTCGGATCCACAGATTCATAATTTTCTAAAAATTAAGGATAGGAAGGATACACTAGGTTTTTGTTGTATAAAGCAAATATACGTATTAAAAAACATTATATTAGCAAATGTAAAATAAAAGCACAAATATTTATTACTTCAGGCGTATAGATAGTTGATGTTTTAGGCGGTCCTCTAAGTTTGCTACATCTAGTACATCATATAAGTTTTAGAATATGCCAATAAGAGTTCCACATGCATTCTAGACGAATCTGAAAGAATCCGAAATGGATACATATATGATACGAATCCGAAACGGATACATATACGATACGAATCCGAAACGGATATGTCGTCTCGACAAGGAATCCATGCTACATAGACGATGGCAGTTTATCAAAACTATTGTATGATCATCATCCAAAGAACAGTTTTGGATAAATGGAGCTTGAGCACTAAATGTTTTAACCTAATTTAAGCGTATATATAATATTTTTCATTCTCTAATCTCTTTTATTGACAGATAATATAATAGAGCCCTAGTCTTAACATTAAAATAGATGCATAGATAGTACAGGGGAAAAAACCTTGTCTTCCTCCAGTTAGCTTGACTTGGACGCCCTTATCAACAAACTTTGCCAAATCTAAAACTGTTTCCTTTCGCCCTGACTATGATACGGTGCAGAAAATCATAGTAAGATGACAGGCTTGTCCTGATATATCTCATGAATAATTAAGGTTCAAAATCAAATGCCAAAACAGTATAGGAATGTGCTGATTAAATCATAACCGGAACACTCCTTAGCTATAAATCATTCACTTCAGTTGCATCCGGTTAATACGTGCACACAATTTACAAATAAATAATGCTCCAAGAAATGGAAATTCATTAGGTCTCCTTGGCCGTTTGTTTTTATCGTAACTAGGAGTATAAACATTTATAGAGAGAAAAGTTACAATCAGCTAAAGGATCAAGATAAATAACACCATGCGAGGTAGTAACTGCCAACTTAAAAAGGCAACGCAGGAAAAGAAAAGCTTATAACAAAAGCCATTAGGACATTTAAGCTGCAAGCAGCGTAATTTGCTATCATCAGTTGTAAACTCCGAGCATATGCATTACCATGTTAAAAGGGTTAGGTCATAGGTGACAGAAGTCTTAGAATCAAAGGATTGTAAGTCATTTCAAAACATCTATCCACCCCATTCAGATATTTCTATCTTCATAATTTTTGTATAACCTTTTGATCATCTTGAACATTATATAAATATAAGGGTGCTTCTTAATAGTATCCAATCCAGTATATATAGCACAAAGTATTTAACATGCTTATGGTAAGGATAGCTCTCCAATGAAGTACTTGTGCTTCATAAGCAACCTAGAAAGGAGAGATTACTACCACTTATATAACTGAAGCTTTTCAACATGGAAAATGTCAATAGAATTTATCTATATAACCAATATCCACAAGCCACTAGTTTCATTATGTTCAAGCATTGTACTAGAAGAATGGTGTATGCATTTTTCTATCCCCTTTGTCCAGACACCAATTTGTCAAGATGCATTGAAACCTTTATTGTAGACATGAATTTCAGCACAAACCTAGCAAAGATTACATATGTATATCATTATATGTAAATATGGAAGTCATTATTTCCTGATTCATGTTTCAATGTACCCCCAAAAAACATCATCTTTCATTGTGCCCACAGATGATAATGGATTCGTCTCATCTAATCCAAATCCTCATTCCAATTGGATTAATCTACGGACATTTTGACCTTGTTACCTCCTTGTCAAAATTCTCTTCTTTGATTGGCGAAATTTGAAGGTTCAAGACAAAATCTACTTAAAATTCATTTCAATTGAATGTGCAGATTGCTTGAGCGATCAAATTCTACAGTAAGCTTTCCCATGATATGAAGAGCATTATGAGCAGGGCGAAACTTACCATTTTGATGAAATGAGTCTCTCCCAAGGATGAAACTTGTTTCAATTAACAACACAATCACCTGCAATTAAATCAAACAGAAAGGGGTGAGCTCGTAAAACCCTAACCCTAAACGCTGACAACAGAGGAATTCAGCAAAAGGGGAGAAGCAAAGTTTTTTTTCCACATCAATTGATAGAGAAACAAACCTCTCTCGTTCGCTTTCTTCTACGATTTTGATTTTTTGATTTCGGGGGCAGCGGACAGAAGAAAGAATTGCTCCCCAGGGTTTGTGTTTTCTTTTTTCACTTCATTTTACTTTTATTTTTTCATTTTCACTTCATTTTACTTTTATGTTTTGGTATTTCACCCCCAAAATTTTATGTTTTTCATATCCCGCCTGCAAAACCCTCGTCCTACCGCCTAAAATTTAATTTGGGGTGCGCTTGGTACATGAAATGGAAGATTACAAGAAATTTTTGCATTCCCGGGACTGAAATGACCGGGCATCTAATTCTATGGAATGTTGCATTAACGTACTTGGTATATTTCAATCATTCACGGTAATGTGTGTGCAACCGTCGACCGGCGGCAAGGCCGGCGACGAGCAACCAATTGGCGGCGAGCCTGCTGGCGGGGCCCGTCAGCGAACGACTGGCGACAAACTACGGTCGGCCGGCAGCGAAAGTCTGATCGACGAAGGGTCGGCTGGTGAACAATTGGCGATGACCGCCGGCCGGAGGCGGACGATCGATCGACGGTATGGTAGGGGTCGGACGACCGACGATAGACGGCGGGGCTGGTCGGCAAGTGGCAATGGAAGCCAAGGTCGGATGGTCGTGGCTCTTTTCATGTTAGAGGGGAATATTTCATGGTAATTTAGGATAGACACATGTTTTGAGAGAAATATGATTCCATGAAATATGGTCATTCGATTATCATGGTAATCGTATATTTTCGGAAATATCATTTACACCTAAACAAGTATGGTAATATTTCATGGTAATCTAGAATTACCACCAAAATTACCTCCTGCCAAACACACCTTTAGTTTCATAGCTAAACTGATCACTGACAACAGAAAGCAAGTATTTAGAAGTTGTGAATTGCTGAATTTTGGCTGCTGGAAAAAGCTGCTCATCTACCATTAACCAGTCTAATATTTAACAATTACAGGCACCCAATAGTCTAATACAAAACGCTTCCCTGTTTCCGGCTATGTCATGCCCCGCTTCCCAGTGTACGGGGAGGGGACGCGGCGAGGTCCACTACGTATTTACCCTGAAGTAAACACGCTAAGCGTATCTAAGCAATATAAAGTAAATGTACACAAGAAAAATGACAATAGATGTAATTGAACAACAACTTTTATTTATTTCTTTACAAGTACAACTGGAAATGTAAATACATGAATAGAAAGCAATGTCTAAACAATGACATGAACTGAAATGAAAAGTATGTACAAGTATCTAAAGCTCGGGGTCGAAGGCTAACTGCTCCAAGCCTTTAGTACTGGGCTCGATCTCCAGTGAGTCCGAATCACCCGACAACATTCCAAAAAAAAAAGAAAGAAATGTCGTCAGCGAACAATCACTCGGTAAGTCCCAAAGGTAGGTAGAGATAGAATGGACAGTAAAAAGAAAATAACTGGTAAGATTTGATTATAATGTTAGCGCAGTTGTTTGTAACTTGGTATAGAATATGCCAGTGTATACGAAAGGAGACCCACTATCCGGAGACTAAGGTATACGGAGCACAAGGAACCGTTCAGCCATGGTATAACGGCAATGGATGTTCAGGTTAGGTGTATTAAAGTGACCGTCTCATACCACATCTAACACATTCCGTACTAGTCACCCCTTTATAACCCCGTGATGTCTTTTGTATTGATTGTATTGTTTTGTTATATAGATGGATGACTTGCCGAAACCATGATATCGGTAAACGGAATGAATATAAATGGATAGTCATGTAAACGGAGTATATCCATGGTTCGGTTCGGTCAATATAGATTGAATAGACGGATTCATGTTGAATTATAGTTTATACTTGAATCATATTCAAGTCAGATTGATTAGATTGAAACTCAGTCTGAGTCAGACACTTGAAAAGAAATTAAGTCCTGAATTAGTTTTGATATTATCAGTAACTGCTGCACATAAACGACAGGATTTGTGTTTTTTTCCAAGACAATTACCGTGTTGATAACACCGTTTGTTAGATTGTCTACCTTAGATAGGCAAGCACCCACATTCTCCGGCTTCCCGAGGCTCAAGAGAATTGGTCCCGCTTAAACCTATATTTACTAGGGTCCTTATCGTAATTTAATATAACTTGAGGGGGTTTTATGTAAAAATAGTTTTGATATATTTTCAAAATACACCTCAAGTATTTAATTATTTTCTTTAGGATTTTCATAGATGCATCTTTTATAAAAGTGAAATTTTCTAGCGAGTAGAACCTAGTTTTCATTGTTCATGGTATTTTAATGAAATATTGAGATTTGTATTGAATTTGGATGGTAGTTTCATGTAATAGTGATTCTTTTGATTTAGAAAACTTAAAATGTTTGTATAATATATTTAAAATAGATCTTTTTATAATATTAATATATATATATATATATTTATTTATTTATAAGAAAATAAATTTTATTTATTTTCTAGAAATCTCATTTTCTTAAAAAAATAGTATTAAAAATTCCATCGAGATCGAATGCTCCTTGCGGAGGTCTGCATCTCGCTCTACTAGGCCCGAGGACGTGCGAAAACCCGCACCATCCCGATCGGGGTTCCCCAAAATGGGTTGTAGAGGCGTAATTGGAAGGAATTAGATAACACTCTTTTTAAAGAAAACGGTTTTGTAATAGTTTAGGGTATTTTATTATAACTCGTAATATTCCTACAAATATTGTCCAAAAGTAAATCGTGCTATGTCCAATATGTATGTTGTGATGAAGTAGGTCCTTACCTCGTGAGTTTTCTAAGGTAATATAAGGAATTATATTGAATTATGTCGAAATGTAAAGTATGTGGTATTTTACCGTATAAATATGATAAAAGTTGCAATAAAGATTCTTTTGAGATGAAACTTGTTCTAATAGGTTTATTTATGTCTGTTAAACACTATATGAGGATATGGTATTTTATTGTTTAAGAAAAGTGGAAATTTTAAAGAAAAACGAATCGGAAGTCAGATTAACTCCACTTCCGACGGGTTTTGAAACATGAAAGTTTTAGAGTAGTAGAGGAGGAGGGGAAAGGGGACTTACAAGCTACAAGGAAAGGGGGGAGGTAGGAGAAGGTTTAAGGATCGTCGGGGCGTCGTTTCATCGCTGGAATCTCCTCGAAACTTCATCGGAATCTTGCCCTTTGCTAACTCCACTTGCACAACTATATGGACTTGAGAATTTTTGAGAGTTTTGGCACTTGATTTTAGAATGAGGAGTGCCAAAGGGTAAGATTGTATTTATAGGGTAGGATTAGGGTTTAAGGTATGAATTTGAGAATTAAAATGCATTTAATCATGGAGTAATGCTTAATTTTAATTCTGTGGAAAATATGCAGAGAAAATAAACAACATGAGAAGTGCAAGGGGCAAAGAAATGGAGACCATTCCCTACAGGCGACCTGGCGGTGCCGGTCTTGGAGGCCATCTCGTCGGTCATGAACCGGTGGTGGGGCTTGGATCTTTGGCCATGTGTTCCTCTCGCTTCATATACCCCAGTGCACATATTTGTTTATTCTGTAACTCTTCATCTTACGTGTAGTGCACGTGTAAACTCTTGGGCTTCTAAAAGATTAAAAGAAAAAAATAATAAAAAGATAATGTGGCTGGGGGAATTCGATCACAGGGACTACGTCACAGCAGTACAAGGCTTTACCAATAAGCCACAAGTGTTTTCTTGTTGTTCAAAAGCAAATTAAATACTTATAGTGTACATAGGATTGCAAATACTCCATTTGTATATTAACTTTTAAACAATTTTTTGTACATTGAAATTGGAGTTGTTACATTCTACCCTCCTTACAAAAATTTCGTCCTCGAAATTTACAATTATTTTAAGGACTAGTTTACAAACAAATGATGGTATTTTGCACGCACGTCGTCCTCACGTTCCCATGTTGATTCTCCTGGTGAATCTTTTCTCCACATCACTCGAACCAAGTTGACTTCCTTGTTCCGAAGTGACTTCACTTTTTTATCCAGGATTTCAACAGGTTGTTGCTCACAAGATAAATCTGGATGTACAGTGAGCTCGGAGTGATAAAAAATATGGCTGGGGTCACTTACATACCTTCTAAGTTGGGATATGTGAAACACATTGTGCACTCCTTCTAATGAAGATGGAAGTGCCAAGCGATAAGCCACTTCTCCGACTCGTTCGAGTATGTTGAACGGTCCAATATACTTCGGATTGAGCTTACCCCGTCTTCCAAAGTGAATCACTCTACGGCTCGGAGATATCTTCAAAAATACATGTTCTCCCGGTTGAAACTCCAAGTGACGGTGCTTTGCATCAGCCCAGTTGATGGAGGTCTGGATCTCCTTTAGATGTTATCTTCCGTTGATCTGTATCGAGTGTTGATGGATGGCTGAGATTGGGTTTGAAGGTTGCCTCTTGAAGCGTGTGGATCTCAGTGGGCTTGATTTGGAATGAAGCCGAGCTACCTGTAAGGAAGTCCCGGGGTGGTTGTACCACCGTGGACCCTCCGACGATCAAGTTAGTCGAGGTATCTTGGCAGATTAGCGGCCTATTGGGTAAAAATTGCCTTACCTGAGTCATCTGAGAGAGGGCTTTAAATAGTAGCAACCATGGGCTGGCGGGCGTGAGATTCACGCCGGTCGTTACGCCCCTGGCGTTACGCCTTCGTGAAAGGAGGGATCCCCCATTAATGACGGGATACGCTCGTTAATGGGGGGAACGCGATGGCGTAGAACGCGGGATAGTGGGCGGCAGATATCTCGCGTCTGACGAGATTCGCGGAGCCGTAGCGGAGATGCCTGTGACCTGTGTTGTCGGTCGGTCGGTGATACCGAGAAAGATGAGCTCGACGGGAGGCCCGGAAACGAGCGGGAGGCCCGGAAACGAGCAGGAGGCCGAGCAAGCTTGGTTATGTGATAGCTCGGAGGCAAGCTAGGTGGGCCGAGGAAGCTTAGTGTGCGGGAGGACTCGGAGGCGAGCCAATGGTTGTTTGTAAGACGAGCATAGGAGTGGTCTGGAAGGCCACCGAAGGTCGAGAACATTCTCGGAAGAGAGGCCCGGGGTATGCTTCTAATGTACCGTTCTTGCTCCTTTCTCGTAAGCTTTGGGACACGTCATCTGCCACGTGTCAAGATCTGGGGAGTCCCCAGTACTGAGCATCATCATTAGCCCCCCACTCTCGGACCGACCTATTCATGGGTCGGGTCGAGAGTGGTCTGATCGTTCACCTGGGCCAAGTTCTTATTTGAAGACATCGTCGGTACGGATTCCTAGGGAATTAGTCATATTTCTTTTCGACGACGTCAGCGGATCATGGGAGAGATCTTGCATTAAAGAGGAAGCGCCGATTCGGGCGTACATTCGCCGAAACGTCGGGCCAGGTGTATGGCGCTGGTTGGCCGACGTGATGAGCCGCCGGTGTTCTTCGCGCTTGACGGGACGCGCCCAATGCGTGTGCGACAGGTAGAACGTTGACGGCCATTGAATGCGAAGTGTTGTTTTGGTGGGAGACGATCGGCGCCGTAGGATGTGTTCGCCGACTGCCATAAATAGAGGTGGGATCCCCCCAGGGTCCACACTTCGCTATAATTTCCTCAGCCCTTCATGTGTTAGCTCGGCGCTCCTCTCTTTAGGTCGGATCTCTTGTATTCTTCCCTCGGACGTCTCCTTCCTCTGTTCAGGTTAGATGTCTTCCTATGAGGAGTCTGTTGAGGTAGTAGTGGTAGAGCCTAGGGAGTCTTCTGCCGCTTCTTCCTTTGCTTCTTCCTTATCCTCGTCCGAGTCGGAATCCTCCCGGGAAGTTAGGGTTAGTCATGTTTCCTAGGGCCGCGCAGTGGGGACGGTCCCCAAAGCGTGTGTCAAGAGTGTCCACGACGCGCCTTCCTTCCTGAGGCATGTGGTCGAGCTCACCACAATCCGGGCTCGCTTCCACATTCCCCCCGGCTACTTGCTTCGCTTGGCCGGGGAAGGAGAGAGGGCGGACCAGGTACGGGGCAAGGAGATTACCTTGTACTTGGAAGCCTTTTGGGCGGAATGCGTCTGCCCTTCTCCCCCGAGGTGAGTGCGGCGCTGTATTGCTTTCAATTAGCCCCAGGCCAGTTAGTGCCAAACTCAAGGAGGATTCTCCTCGGGTTCCTAGCCCGGTTGAGACTGCAGGGGATCCCTTTCAACCTGAACCTTCTCCTTTCTTCCCTATGCTACAAAAATCATCCCGGCACTCGTAAGGACGAGCCTAGCTGGGTATACGTTTCTGTTAGAAAACACAGAGGAGGGATGGCCGGGTCGGGGGTCGTAGCAGTACCTTCTTCTATTCAAGAATGGAAGGAGAAGTTCTTGTTCGTCGGGCCACCCGAGGGTGAGGATTGGCCTGTGCCTGTTCAGTGGCATAAGGAAAACTACTCGCGGGTGAGGCGGTCGAACGATCCTGATGCGGAGGCAGTGTCGGAGTGGGAGCCCGTCCATCGGGCCGATGTGTTGCTGTCCGAGCATGCCCTCAGTTGGGCCGGGCTCAACCCCGCTCAGTTTGCGAGTAAGTTAGGAGTTTAGATGACCTGTTTAGACTTGTGTATTCTTCAACTTTTTCTGGCATTGTTAACTGTTGGGGTAAAAATTTACACCCCGGTTGACCAAGTCAAAATCAAAGTCAACCCCAAGCCAAGTGGGCCTAAGCCCAGATCAAGTGGGCCCATGCCCGGGTCGAGTCCGAACATGAAGCGGTCGGCCTCCCCACGTGCCAAGATAAAAATTTTGTAATAAATAATTTTATTGTATTTCTTTTATTTTATTTTACGAATGAATGTAAGAAAAATGGGCATAAAGCCAAATTTTTGTAAAGCCCATGGCTTATGTGCAAAAAGAAATGCCACATGAGCCATGGGATAGGCAAAATGCCATTTTGTGAAGCCCAAGGGGCTATGTGTAAAGTGTATAGCCTATAAAGGTAAGGATGATGAAAATATCCCAACAACTTTTTTCTCTCTCCAAAAAAGACTCCAGATCTGAGATCTTTCTCCTTCTTCAAGATTCCAAAACCTTCTTCTTTTCTTTTGAATTAAATCAAGAGTTTAACTCTCCCTTTCTCAAAAATAAATAGCCCTTCACCACAAAACCTACGAAGAGGAGCTCGGATCCCCAATTAGATCTCGAAAAGGGGGGACTTTTAAGTCTTACCCACCATTTTTCTCCAAGATCCTGCCGATCAAGAGGAGGAAGAAGGAGACTCATCCCCAAAATCTAACTTTGGACTGACCCAAGGCTCAAAAGAATAGCCAAAAATTCCTAGGAGTTCAACTCCTTTCTAGATTTGTGGGAGTTTAACTCCATAAATTAATTTCTTGTTAGGAGTTCAACTCCTGAAATCGCCTTGGGAGTTCAACTCCCCAGCCTAGGGGCTAAGCCCCTCTCCGCGGGTGTTTTCCCGTGGTCACGTGTGCGCACGTGACCCCGGGGCGCCAAGGCGCCTATCGGTCACGTGTGCGCACGTGACCCCGGGGCGCCAAGGCGCCCATCGGTCACGTGTGCCTACGTGACCCCGGGGCGCCAAGGCGCCCATCGGTAACGTGTGCGCACGTGACCCCGGGGCGCCAAGGCGCCCATCGGTCACGTGTGCGCACGTGACCCCCGGGGCGCCAAGGCGCCCATCGGTCACTTGTGCCCACGTGACCTCGGGTTTTAAGGCGCCCATGTACGTCCACATGCCGCGCGCGCGGCCCTTGAACGCCATTCCCCCTTTTTTATTATTATTATTTTATTTTATTTATATATACATACACATACTCCACACTAAATATACCTTCCCCGTTAGAAAAAAAATTCTAACGGGATGCTGCCCCGCACCCCACAAGGGGGCTGCTAGCCCCCTTGATCCCCAGCCCGCTATCCGGGTAGCGGGACCCCCGGAAAAACTCTGCGGGGCCCTCGATATTCCTAAAACCCCTTCAAAACACAACACTGCATGTTGAGTTCGTACGACCAGTTTAACCCGTTAATCGGAGGTTCCCTCGCTCCAAAGGCGAGGGGTAATTAACGGCAGCTTAGTCCGCGGCTGCCGGAGATTCGGATTCCTATAATCAATAAACCCCAGCCTACCCTAGGCGGGGGGAATCTGAAATGTGCCCGACAAGCGCGCGCATATTCCCATCTCAATGGGGTGACGAAAAACACCCTACAGATTCTGGCACGCCCGGTGGGACCAATCTCTCCTCCCATATCTCGGGTCAAGTGTTCATGCGAACTCACTTAACATACATGTCTATATTTGTACTAAAATAATGCTCTTTCATGCAGGCTTTCAAGCAATCAATTTTCAACGACAATGTCTCCCAAGAGGAATTCATCTTCCAACACGACCCCGATTCCGTACGTGGTCAAGATCAATGCTCGTGTAGTTCTCCCTGCAAGCCTCAGTCGACAGTGGGAAGAACTGCCCCGCCAGTTCGGTTCCGTTGTCATCTACCCTGCCGGAAGCGCTCATCTGGCAGAAATCCCGACAAAGCAGGCGGCCAAGCCGGTCTCAAGGGGCAAGAGGCCGAATGTCGTGATCGCCAAGGCACCACAATCGAAACTTAAGGCGGTGTCTAAACGACTCTCTGGTGCTCCAGCTGGGGGTAAGACTTTCGATACAAAGGGCGACATCAAATGCTGTGGACGCGCTCAGGCGATGACTCCAACGAATGGACAATCGAGCGTATCTCCAAAATCCTCCATCACCCGGTCTACGGCGTCTTCCCGAAGAGCCAAAGTCTGCCAAGTGCTTAAATCAGAAAAGTTAAGGCAGAAGCGGCTCAGGTATCGAGCCAACAAGAGGACCAGGACTCCGGCCAAGTGGAATCTTATGAGGTTCCAAGAGCAGAGTCGCCCCGTAACGACGAATGAGTCGGCCATAAGAATCAGCAATTCTTTCGAACCTCTGAAGTGGGTTCAGAAAAATTCCATGACCGCCAGAATCAAGAAGACAGCGGTCCGAACAATGCTACAAAGAGACTTGTCCCGGCCCCAACAGAAAAGGTATGACACTGTCTCTTCAAGAGTCTATCAGGCGCTCTGTGCCGCGTGAAAACAGCGGGGTGAATCCAGAAAGGAAGCGCCACCACCATTCAAGAATCGGGTCAGGCCAGCCGCCTTCAATCGACTGCCCGCTACCGAAATAGGGGAGTTAAGATAGCGATCTGTGAAATCAGCCGCTTATAATAAAAAGACGGCTGGATATATTATCCATACGATCTATATGGCGGGCGGGCGCCCCAGTGACAACCTTCGTAGCAAAAGTAAGGATGGGGCCACCACATCTCAAGCCCAATCTGGCTTGAATGTAGTTGCCGCTTCCCAAGAACAGCCGCCTCCGCTGGATGAAGAAAACCCTCTCGATGAGGATGAAAGGCAGAAAGACCCCTTGGTCCATGCAGAGTCAAGCTCGGACAGCGAGGAAGAACCGACTTTCCACCCCAGGACCGCAGAGCAAGAGCTGCTTCAAGAGCTTTGAAAACAGCTCAGGAGCAAAGATAAGGAGATGGCCAAGCTCTACTCGAAAATTGACGACCTAACGAATGTTGTGATGCAGCTTACGGCTCAAATTGCTCGGGCGCCCCCCAATCAAGCACAAGTCGCTACTCATCAGCCGGGTGATGATAATCCGAAGCAGCCAATGCCTGTTCCTTTGGGTCCAAGACTGGTCGAGTCGCACGAAAGCCGGCCACATTCCGCTTCTGGGGATGCCTTGGCCCCAGATAGCACTATCCCGCTAACATAAGATCGGATAATAGATTTGGTCACCAGCAAAGTTAAAACATTGGTGGGCGAAGCTGAAGCTCAGAAAGAAATTGGCAGTAGTGGGCGGCCATATCCCGCACAGTACGATCTGATCGAGTTCCCGAGCGGCTACGTCATTCCTAAATTCGGAAGATTTGACGGGACGGGAAACGCAAATCAGCACGTCGCCCACTTTAAAGCATCGTGCGGAAATACAGGGGCAATGACGTGCTCCTTCTTCGTCGGTTCGTCAACAGCCTGACCGGTGTCGCTTTCGACTGGTACGCGAGTATACTAGACAGGTCCGTCATTACCTTTGCCCAAATGGAGTCTCTGTTTCGGCAAAGGTTCATGAGTGTCAGTGATAAAATCTCCATTGCTGACCTTGTGAGGACCAAGCCGGGGAAGAATGAGAGCAACACCGACTTTATCGCCCGATGGCATAATCTCACGGTCAAGTGCGAATCGCCGTTGGAGCAGGACCAGTCCGTCAGCCTTCTCATTGGGAACCTCAGCAATTGGATGGTCTCGTTCTTGTGTACAGCAGGCCTCAAGACGTTCCAAGAGCTAACCAAGAAAGTACAAATGCTAGAACGCTCGAAGCAAGAGTCTACCCCGGACTCTCAGAGAGACAAGACTTGGGAAAGCAAGCGGGACGACAACCGTAGAAGCGGGAGTTCCAGTAGTACCAATGTCTTCAATGCGTCCGACAATGAAGAAAAGCGAAGGGCGGGCGAATCTAAAACCAACCGGTCTCGAAAGCCAGTGCTAGGAGGAGAGGGGCCTTCCCTAGAGGAAAAAAAGAACAAGGTTTACTCTTTCAGGAGGGACAAGGTCCGCAAGATATTTAAAGATGCCGTGAACAACGGTCTACAATTGTCGGAGTCGAAAAGACCTCAAGAAGCAAAAATGACCGACAATCCCCTGTATTGCCCGTACACCGAGTAGCGAGCCATGCGATCGAGGATTGCTATATATTCAAAGACTGGGTCGAGAAGCAGTACAAGGCTGGAGAGATCGAGCTATCCAAAAGTGTGTTGGTAAACAATCAAGTTACAACCACCAACTCTATACAGACAGAAGCTGAACCCTTCTGGGAGCAGACAGCCGAACCCGCTGCCCTGAGAAATGAGACCGACTCACCGTAGCCTCCTTAGAGTAAGCACATATCTAATAAGACGAAGAAGATGCTAAAGCTGCTTCAGAAAGAGCCCAGGACAGAATGGGAAGGACAGAAGAAGCCCACCATTCCAGCTGCCAATTCGGCCCAATCAGGCTCAAAATCCAAAAAGCTCAAGAAAAACAAAAGTGCAACCCGTCGCAAAAAGGAGTCTGCAGGGAGATTGGTCATTCAAAAATATATTGATTCCCTCGAAGACTATGAACAGAAGGAAAGAAATCTAATTCAATTGAAAGAGTTCTTCCCTGTAGGAGCAACTGAGATTTTGGAGGAGCTAGAAGAAGGCACCGATGAAGAGGTCCCCATAGTGACCTGCTACGCCATCCATCTTGGCAGTGACTCTGAGGAGGAGCTCTGTTTTTCCGAAGAGGGCGAGGAGCTCGCTACAAAGGCCAACCAAATTTAGCTTAGAAGCGGCAGGGCTCTACCGCCAAATCAGGGCAACGCCCCAAAAGGGAAGGAAAAACAAGTCGCTAATGAAGAAGATGGCAGAGAACTTGCTCATGAAGATTCGAGTCCGTCCCCAGTAGACTATAATATTTTGGCTCACCTCCGAAAGCTTCCGTCTCTCCTTAGCATCTACGATGCCTTGGTTCTATCTCAAGAGCTCAGAGATGTTCTCATTCATGCTCTACAAAACCCTGAGCGGTATCAGGCTCGCTTTGCGGAAATTAATATGAAAGAAGCTCAGTACACTTTGCAAGCCGCCGCAGTCACGTTTAAGGATGAAGACTTGCTACTGGGAACGGCTGAGCATAATCGGCCGCTTTATGTGACCGGGTACAGCGACGGAGATCGGATTAATCGCAAATTGATTGATCCGGGGTCCTCAGTGAACATCATGAACTTGCGGACACTGAAGAGTTTGTCAATAGACGTCTGACACCTGTCAAGGGAAAAGATTGTCATTCAAGGTTTCAATCAAAACTGCCAGCAAGTTCTGGGGTCTATAGCTTTGCCGATCAAATTTGGGGACCTGCAAACTGAAGCTAAGATATACGTGATCGATGCTGACACGTCATATAAAATTCTCTTGGGACGGCCGTGGCTCCACGATTACGGCATCATTCCGTCAACTCTCCATCAATGCATGAAGTATACTAAAGATGGCGAAGAAAGACGCATTGACGGAGACATCCAGCCGTTCGGTGTGCATGAAGTCCGATATGAGGATTCTCGGTACTTTATGAAGCCCCAAAGTACTGAGCCACAGCTGACCAAAGACAGAACGGTCCCGAAACTCAAAGGAAAATCTGAGCCGGCTATCACTTTCGAAAGCAAAAACCCCCAAGTGCGTCCGCGTTTCGGCAGTGACACTGATGAGTCCGATGCTGGAAGTCCGTCCTTTCGTAAAACTCGCCATCGTTTCGGTAGCGATACATATGAATCTGATACTGAAATCCTATCTAGCATCAAAGTCCGCACTCATCTTGGTAGTGACACTGAAGAATCAGAAGAAGAGGACCTGCCGTGCAACAGCTGTGCAGATTGAACCCCCATGCAGCAAGCGAAACTACGAGAGACCTTCGAAATTGCAGAAGGGTCCCTGACCATCACAAGGGTGCCGGAACGGATGTGCAAAGAGCTCGACGCATTATCAGCCCCTACCATGGACCAGCTGAAAACTTTCTACGTTCCCGGAAGGAAAAATGGATAGAAGGGCATCCTGTTTTATGGGTCAAACCCCGTTGCGCACCCGGACGATCTTTCTGTCGCGTGCCTTCCCTATGAGAGAGGCATAAGAGCCGTCCTCAATCCCAGATACTATACGCCCGAGATGCGGGAATACTTCAAAAGGTGCGGATGCCGATTATATCAATCGGAGTCTGAAGCAAAGTTTTATGAAGGGCTATGGAATCCGCCTCAGGTCCGAACACTCATCGGTGGACGAATCCCAGATAGACGGGGCATAGGTTTCATCCAGCCTGATTCTAAATCATGCTACATGATCCATATTGGGGAAGCCAGCGAAGAGTCAAATGGTGAAGACGAGCTTGCTGAGCCAGAAGAAGCTCCCCAAGAGCTCGAAGATGGCAGACAAGCAACCTTCGATGAGCTAACTGAGATCGATTTAGGAACGCTTAACAATCCAAGGCCGACCTATATCAGCTTACTCTTGTCAGAGGAAATGAAAGAACAGATAATTGCCCTGCTGCATGAGTTCGTCGACTGCTTCGCGTGGATATACAAAGAAATGCTTGGCCTTTCCCCTGAAGTGGCCGTGCATAAACTGGCTATATCTCCTGATGCTAAGCCAGTCAAACAAGCTCCTCGAAGAATGAGAAGGGAACTAGAAGAAAAGGTCATCGAGGAAACCAAGAAGCTCATCGATGCCGGTTTCATCAAGGAAGAGAAATACGTGGACTGGATCACATGCATAGTCCCAGTGAAGAAGAAAAATGGGCAGATCCGAGTTTGTGTCGATTTCAGGGACCTCAACAAGGCATGTCCTAAAGACGACTTCCCGCTACCGGTCATGGAAATGATGGTCGATGACACCTCAAATTACGAGCTGTTCACCTTTATGGATGGCTCGTCTGGATATAATCAGATCAAGATGTCGCCTGAGGATGAGAAGCACACAGTATTTCGAACCCCGATCGGAATATACTGCTACAAAGTGATGCCGTTCGGACTGAAGAACACAGGTGCTACGTATCAAAGGGCAATGACCAATATCTTTGATGACCTAATTCACAAGGTCGTCGAATGTTATGTTGATGACCTGGTCGTCAAGACTAAAGCCAAGGCCAATCATATCCAAGATCTTAGGACCGTTCTCACTAGATTGAGGGAATACGATTTGAAGATGAATCCTCTAAAGTGCGCTTTTGGCGTGTCATCGGGAAAATTCCTAGGCTTCATAGTCCGACATCGAGGGATTGAAGTTGACCCGTCCAAGATAAAGGCCATCATGGAGATGCCCCCTCCAAAGAGTCTGACGCAGCTAAGATCTTTTCAAGGCAAGCTTGCTTATATACGGAGGTTTATCTCAAATTTATCGAGGAGATGTAGGCCCTTCTCAAAGCTCATGAAGAAAGGAGCTCCTTTTGTCTGGGATGCCGAATGTCAAGAAGCGTTCGAAAGCATCAAACAGTACTTGCTGCACCCTCCAGTGCTGGCCGCTCCCATTCTAAATAAACCACTGATTCTCTACACTGCCGCACTGGATGAGTCACTCGGTGCGCTCCTTGCTCAGAACAACGAGGAGGGAAAAGAGAATGCCCTCTACTACCTCAGTCGAACTTTAGTCGGGGCGGAACACAACTATTCCCCGATTGAAAAGTAATGCCTGGCTCTAATATTCGCTATGAAGAAGCTGAGGCACTATCTGCTTGCTCATCGAGTCATGTTGATCTCCAAAGTCGATCCGCTCAAACACTTAATGACCAAGGCAAGCCTAGCCGGCAGGATGGCAAGATGGGCTGTCATGCTACTTGAGTTTGATATAGTTTATACTCCTCAGAAAGTGGTAAAAGGGCAAGCCCTCGCCGATTTCCTCGCTGCTCATTCTATACCAGAGGGGTCACCGCTTAATTGCGAGCTACCTGACGAACAAGCGCTGCACCTCGAGGAAGATGAGTCATGGTGGGAGCTCTACGTAGATGGAGCCTCATCAATAAGGACCTCCAGCAAATCAAGCGTCCCGGAGATAAAAGCAGGGATAGGACTGGTGTTCATCACGCCATCAATGGGAACCCTACGGCGTTTTTTTGCTCTCACCGAGCCTCGCACAAACAATGAGGCCGAGTATGAAGCTCTGATAGCTGATTTGGAGCTCGCCATAGAAATGGAAATCCTTCGGCTACGGGTTTAAGGTGACTCCCAGCTTGTCGTCAACCAAGTAAGCGGCGACTATAAGATATACAAACCTGAGTTAGCTCGGTACAGAAGCTGGGTGGTGGAACTCATGAAACGGTTCACTCACATTGAACTAACGAGAGTCCCTAGAGCATTGAACGGAAAGGCTGACGTACTCGCTCGCTTAGCCAAGGAGCTGGCTAATCCTGACATGGACGAAATTCTGATCATAGTCAGGAGCCGACAAATTCTACCACCAGCCCCTCTACGAGAAGAGGAAGGCGCGGAACAGAAGAGCAGTCCTGCTGAAGAAGCTTCGATCGTTCAAGACGAGCCCGATTGGAGAGAACCCTTCATAGAGTACTTCCGATACGATAAGCTGCCCGAAGGAAGGTCTGCGAAGGTTCAGCTGAAGAAGATAGCTCTCCGATACGTGTTTGTAAATAACACGCTATACCGCAGGTCATATGACCAACTCTGGCTCAGGTGCCCGTCATCGGCCGAAGCCCAAAAGGTTATGAAAGAAGTTCACTCAGGCGTTTGCGGTGCTCACCAATCTGGCCCCAAGATGCGACTTCAAATTAAACGGCTTGGGTATTACTGACCCACCATGATACGGGATTATGGAGAGCATGCAAAGAAATGTCATATCTGCCAAATTCACGGTGATTTCATTCACAAGCATCCCAATCCGTTGTATCCTACGGTGGCGTTGTGGCCCTTCGAAGTCTGGGGCACCGACATAGTTGGCCTAATTGATCCACCGTCATCCAAAGGCCACCGGTTCATATTGGCCGCAACTGACTATTTCTCCAGATGGGCTGAAGCTGTCCCGCTAAAAGAAGTTAAGACAGAAGATATTCTGATGTTCTTCTGGCATAATATTTTATACCGCTTCGGTACACCAAGAAGAATCATTTCTGACAATGGACCTTCTTTCAAGAGCTTTAAACTCTCAAGATTCGCTTCTCAACACAAGATAGACTGGAGATATTCCTCCATCTATAATCCAAGAGCCAATGGGCTAGCCGAAGCCTTCAATAAGACTCTATGCAAGCTCCTAAGGAAAAATGCTTCAGCCAACAAGAGAGACTGGAATCTCAAACTTCATGAGGCGTTGTGGGCATATCGTACTACGCACCATACTCTAACTCAGTCCACTCCATACTCATTGCTCTTCGGAGTGGAGGCGGTCCTCCCCCTCGAAGTCGAAGTTCCAAGCTTAAGAATGGCCGTTCAGCACGAATTGACGGAGGAGGAAAACGTCCTCCTTCGGCTGGAAGAGCTCGACGCCCTCGAAGAAAAGAGGCTCGCTGTGCAGCAAAATCTGAAGCTATACCGATCCCAAATGTCACGGGCCTATGACAAGATAACCCGTCTCCGCGCTTTCAAGAAAGGTGAATTGGTGTTGGTCCTCAAAAGACCGATCATCCCCAATCGACATGCCAAGGGAAAATTTGAGCCAAACTGGGAAGGACCACACGTCATCGAGAAAGTGTTCGACGGAGGATCCTACCAACTAATAAGTACCGAGGGAGAAAGGCCCATGCCACCCATCAATGGCCGATATCTCAAGAAGTACTACGCGTGAATTCTCCAAGTCGCAGGCGAATTGAGCACACCGGCCCTACGGTTCGGATCATACATCCTGCAAAACCGTATACAATCCACGGGCGTAAACAACCCATATCTCTCCCAAGTCCATTCGGTGAGACTACTTTTAAAGTCCCACCAGCGACCACAAAAAAAAATAAAATATAAAAATAATAATAAAAAAAATACGGTATGTCCACAAGCAAAACGGGCACGGATGAAAACCCGAAAGGGCTCCGTGAGTAAAAACAGTAGGACTGCCGGCGAGTTTGTGAAAACCCGAAATGGTGCAAACTCGTGAAAAAGAAAGGATAAAACACACTCGCAAAATCCTCTCGACCTTGTGAGGAGAAAATACCTGCGTGAGATCCTTACGACTCACAAAGGAGCAACACACTTAGGAATCCTCACGATTCCTAAGGAGAACATACACCTGCGAGATCCTCTCGACTCGTAGGGAGAAAATACTTTTATGAGGCCATTACGGCTCATAAAATTGAAAAGTCTTAGGTGACAAGGACCTAAACCCGTCTCCTAAGCCATCGCTTCCCGACGGGAAATGGCAAATGACGAGTCGCTCCTGGCGTTACGCTTCAGTGTTAGCGGTGCTGATGCCGACCCAAAAACCAAATCCCAAGTCCTCCCAGGGCAAATGATGAGTTGCTCCTGGCATTATTCCAGTGCAGCAATATTGATGCCAAACAAGATCCAAATTCCAAATCCCCAAACGGCGAATGATGAGTCGCTCCTGGTATCATATGCCAGTGCAGCGATGCAGACGCCAACCAAAACCCAATTTCTTAAAATTCTCCCGACCCTACGGTTAGTCCCCAGATCGACTACCGTACACAATCCACGGGCTCAAATAATTCTCATCATACCCATACCCACCGCAATCACCAGTCTGGCGGCCGGTCTTCGCCCTTGGACTTATGCTCCATTTTGGAAGACCCACTCATGTGTCCTCACGATACATGAGGAGAACAAACCTTTGTGGGATCCTTACGACTCATGAAGGAAAAACACACTTGGGGGTCCTCACGACTCCTAAGGAGAAAATGCACCTACGGGATCCTTACGACTCGTAGGGAGAAAATGCTTTTATGGGACCCTTACGGCCCATAAAATTGAAAAGCCTTAGGTGATGGGGATCTAAACCTGTCTCCTAAGCCATCGCTTCCCAATCCCCAAGTGGCGAATGATGAGTCGCTCCTGGTACTATATTCCAGTGCAGCGATGAAGACGCCAACCAAATTCCAAACTCAAATCCCAAATGGCGAATGATGAGTCGCTTCTGGTACCGTATTCCAGTGCAGCGATGCAGACGCCAACCAAATTCCAAACTCAAATCCCAAACAGCGAATGATGAGTCACTCCTGGTACCATATTCCAGTATAGCGATGCTGATGCTAAACCGAAACCAAAATCCCCAAATCCTATCATGACAGATGATGATTCGCTCCTGGTACCATATTCCAGTGTAGCGATGTTGATGTCAACCCGATTCACATCAAATCAGCAAGACAAGTATCGACCGTCCAAGTCACTAAAAGGGCATCACCGACCGTCCCAGTCGTTAAAAGGGCAGTATCGACCATCCAAGTCGCAAAAAGGGCATAACCGACCATCCAAGTCGCTAAAAGGGCAGCATCGACCGTCTAAGTCGCTAAAAGGGCAGCACCGATCGTCCCAGTCGCTAAAAGGGCAATATCGACTGTCCAAGTCGCAAAAAGGGCAGAACCGACAGTCCAAGTCGCTAAAAGGGCAGCACCGACCGTCCAAGTCGCTAAAAGGGCAGCATCGACCGTCCAAGTAGCTAAAAGGGCAGCACCGACCGTCCAAATCGCTAAAAGGGCAGTATCGACCGTCCAAGTCGCAAAAAGGGCAGAACCGACCGTCCAAGTCGCTAAAAGGGCAGTATCGACCATCCAAGTCGCAAAAAGGGCAGAACCGACCGTCCAAGTCGCTAAAAGAGCAGCATCGACCGTCCAAGTCGCTAAAAGGGCAGCACCGACCGTCGAAGTCACAAAAAGGGCAGCATCAACCGTCCAAGTCGCTAAAAGGGCAGCACCGACCGTCCAAGTCGCTAAAAGGGCAGTACCGACCGTCCAAGTCGCAAAAAGGGCAGGACCGACCGTCCAAGTCGCAAAAAGGGCAGCACCGACCGTCCACGTCGCTAAAAGGGCAGCACCGACCGTCCAAGTCTCAAAAAGGGCAGAACCGACCGTCCACGTCGCAAAAAAGGGCAGTATCGACCGTCCAAGTCGCTAAAAGGGCAGCACCGACCGTCCACGTCGCTAAAAGGGCAGCACCGACCGTCCAAATCGCAAAAATGGCAGAACCGACCGTCCACGTCGCAAAAAGGGCAGTATCGACCGTCCAAGTCGCTAAAAGGGCAGCACCGAACGTCCAAGTCGCTAAAAGGGCAGCATCGACCATCCAAGTTGCAAAAAAGGCAGAATCGACCGTCCATGTCGTAAAAAGGGCAGTGCCAGCTTCCCAAAAGCGGGAACCAAATCAAGTCGCCTCCACGTGAAAGAAGATCCATCAATTCTATGCACACGACCCACATGTATGGTGTGCATTCATTGATGGGGGGCTTGTTGGGGTAAAAATTTACACCCCGGTTGACCAAGTCAAAATCAAAGTCAACCCCAAGCCAAGTGGGCCCATGCACGGGTCGAGTCCGAACATGAAGCGGCCGGCCTCCCCACGTGCCAAGATAAAAATTTTATAATAAATAATTTTATTGTATTTCTTTTATTTTATTTTACGAATGAATGTAAGAAAAATGGGCATACAACCAAATTTTTGTAAAGCCCATGGCTTATGTGCAAAAAGAAATGGCACATGAGCCATGGGATAGGCAAAATGCCATTTTGTGAAGCCCAAGGGGCTATGTGTAAAGTGTATAGCCTATAAAGGTAAGGATGATGAAAATATCCCAACAACTTTTTTCTCTCTCCAAAAAAGACTCCAGATCTGAGATCTTTCTCCTTCTTCAAGATTCCAAAAGCTTCTTCTTTTCTTTTGAATTAAATCAAGAGTTTAACTCTCCCTTTCTCAAAAATAAATAGCCCTTTACCACAAAACCTATGAAGAGGAGCTCGGATCTCCAATTAGATCTCGAAAAGGGGGGACTTTTAAGTCTTACCCTCCCTTTTTCTCCAAGATCCTGCCGATCAAGAGGAGGAAGAAGGAGACTCATCCCCAAAATTTAACTTTGGACTGACCCAAGGCTCAAAAGAAGAGCCAAAAATTCCTAGGAGTTTAACTCCTTTCTAGATTTGTGGGAGTTTAACTCCATAAATTAATTTCTTGTTAGGAGTTCAACTCCTGAAATCGCCTTGGGAGTTCAACTCCCCAGCCTAGGGGCTAAGCCCCTCTCCGCGGGTGTTTTCCCGTGGTCACGTGTGCGCACGTGACCCCGGGGCGCCAAGGCGCCCATCGGTCACGTGTGCCCATGTGACCTCGGGTTTTAAGGCGCCCATGTGCGTCCACATGCCACGCGCGCGGCCCTTGAAGGCCATTTCCCCCCATTTTTATTATTATTATTTTATTTTATTTATATATACAAACACATACTCCACACTAAATATACCTTCCCCGTTAGAAAAAAATTTCTAACGGGACGCTGCCCCGCACCCCGCAAGGGGACTACTAGCCTCTTTGACCCCCAGCCCACTATCCGGATAGCGGGACCCCCGTAAAAAATCTGCGGGGCCCCCGATATTCCTAAAACCCCTTCAAAACACAACACTACATGTTGAGTTCGCACGACTAGTTTAACCCGTTAATCGGAGGTTCCCTCGCTCCAAAGGCAAGGGGTAATTAACGACAGCTTAGTCCGCGGCTGCCGGAGATTCGGATTCCCATAATCAATAAACCCCAGCCTACCCTAGGCAGGGGGAATCTGTAATGCACCCGACAAGCGCGCATATTCCCATCTCAATGGGGTGACGAAAAACACCCTACACTAACCCCTTCTTTGTATTTTCGCTTTTTTGCAGAACCGATGGACCGATCTAAATTCCGGGCTGCTCTGGCTGAGAAGAAAGGGAGGAAGGCCGGAGGCGCCGTCCCGTCACACTCCGCTGCGAGCCCAGCACCGTCGGCGGCCACTCCGGCCAGGCACTCCAGCACGCCCCGGGCCTCAGAGGCCGGCCGTGCGCAGAGCCGCAAGCACGCTCGGGAGCAGGAACCCAGGGTTTTGGAGGTGGGAGGCCAAGTCGATCCTCCTGCGCCCTTCCTCAAGAGGCACCATAGGAGGGTGCCTCGTTCCCTATCTTCCCCGATCTTCATGGATGAAGGGGATCTTCGCTTCTTGGTGCCCTCAGGGCTTGCTGTCACTGATAGCCTGCTCTCGGAAATGGAAAGGTCGGCTGGGGGGAAAATCCCCCGGGAGACCCTCAAGGCCCAAATAGCGGCCATAGCCCAGAAGGCTGTGCAGGTCAGTGACCGCCTCCCGCTCGGGTTTTTATTAAGTACTTTTTGTTCGCGGGATCAGGTGCCTTTTTAACCCCTCCTTTAATTTTCCTCAGGTCCTCCAGCACTGTGCCATCGTTGTCCACATGGAGCACGAGGAAATTGCCCCGGCGATGTAGATCGCTGGCGAGTTTTCCTCGCGGGGGGAAGGCTTGAGCCGAGAGCTGCGTGAGGCGAAGGAGAGGATTGATGCCCTTGAAGACCGGGTGGCAGCCAAGGGTCAGGTGAACGCCGGCTGCCGAGAGACCATCAGAGTTTTGATGAAGTCCAACAAGGCCGTTGATGCCAAGTTGGAAGATGCCAGGGTGCTCGCCGCCACTCTGAAGAAGACGTGGGACACCCTCAAGAGGGAAAACGAGGCAATGAAAGAAGTGATGAGGCACGCTGACCTCCGGGCTGCGAAGGCGGTGGAGAGCTACAGAACGTCGATCAATTCTACGCCGACCTCGCCAAAGTCTCGACCCTCATTTGGCATGATGCCCTCGACGCCGTCAAGGCGTTGATGCTGGAGTTTCCCGACGCTAAGCTCCGGCTCGAGTATCCCCTCGAGGGTGAGGTCCAGGGGGATGCCACCGGGAGCGTCGCCGGGGGAAGGCCCCTGTTGGGAGCGTCGGTGAGAAGGCGGTTACTCCGGCTCCCAGCGCCGAAGCTCCTGCGGCGGGCGCCGACCCTCAAGAAATCACCTCAGCTCCTGAGGAGGCCGCGGAGCACGTCGAGGTCCTTCCCGGCCCTGAGGCCTGAGTCTCCCTGCCCTTTTTTCTGAATATTTTTTGTTTTCATCTTGGAATTTTGTAAGCCTTTAGGCAATTTTGTAAGGCTGAGGAGCCCACAATACTTTTATAAAGACTCCCGAGTTGTAAATAAAACCCTATTGCAGAATTTTTGTGGTAATGTTTTCATTTTGCTGTAATGTCTTCATTTTCTCGCCTGATGAACGCTAGGTCGGCGGCAGGCCCTTTAGTTGGCGATTGCGCGTCGAGTTAAATCCAATTATTTGAAATGTATAAAGGCCAGTGTAAGATCGACGTCCTTATGGCCCCGAAGTCGAGATGGCGATCGCTCGTTGAAGACGTGTCGAGTTGGACCGGCGACCACCGCTCTTAAGATTGGTCGGCATCGCCGAGGTTGAGGACTTCTGACCCTTAGCACATATGGATAGGGAGTTACCCACTAAGGATGGACCGAGCAAGGAAGCTGCTCGGTTGCTTCTTGGTGAGGGCTTTGATCCTTGGCATCGGTGGGTCGTGAACTACCAGCCATGGATGGACAGTTGCTTCTTGGCGAGGGCTTCGATCCTTAGTGTAGATGGGTAAGAAGTTACCCGCTAAGGATGGACCGAGCAGGGCAGCTGCTCGGTTGCCTCTTGGTGAGGGCTTTGATCCTTGGAGTCAGTGGGTAGTGAACTACCAGTCATGGATGGACCGAGTAGGGTAGCTGATCGGTTGCCTCTTGGCGAGGGCTTTGATCCTTGGCGTCGGTGGGTAGTAAACTACCATCCATGGATGGACCGAGCAGGGTAGATGCTCGGTTTCCTCTTGGTGAGGGCTTTGATCCTTAGCGTAGATGTGTAAGAAGTTACTCGCTAAGGATGGACCGAGCAGAGTAGCTGCTCGGTTGCCTCTTGGCGAGGGCTTTGATCCTTGGCGTCAGTGGGTAGTGAACTACCAGCCATGGATGGATCGAGCAGGGTAGCTGCTCGGTTGCCTCTTGGTGAGGGCTTTGATCCTTAGCGTAGATGGATAAGAAGTTACCCGCTAAGGATTGACCGAGTAGGGTAGCTGCTCGGATGCCTCTTGGTGAGGGCTTCGATCCTTGGCGTCGGTGGGTAGTGAACTACCAGCCATAGATGGACGGAGCAGGGTAGCTGCTCGGTTGCCTCTTGGCGAGGGCTTTGATCCTTGGCGTCGGTGGGTAGTGAACTACCAGCCATGGATGGACCGAGCAGGGCAGCTGCTCGGTTGCCTCTTGGCGAGGGCTTTGATCCTTGGCGTCGGTGGGTAGTGAACTACCGGCCATGGATGAACCGAACTGGGTAGCTGCTCAGTTGCCACTTGACGAGGGCTTTGATCCTTGGCATCGGTAGGTAGTGAACTACCGGCCATGGATGGAGTAGCTGCTCGGTTGCCTCTTGGCAAGGGTTTTGATCCTTAGCGTAGATGGGTAAGAAGTTACCCGCTAAGGATGGACCGAGTAGGGTAGCTGCTCGGATGCCTCTTGGTGAGGGCTTCGATCCTTGGCGTCGGTGGGTAGTGAACTACCGGCCATGGATGGACGGAGTAAGGTAGCTGCTCGGTTGCCTCTTGGCGAGGGCTTTGATCCTTGGCGTCGGTGGGTAGTGAACTACCAGCCATGGATGGACCGAGCAGGGTAGTTGCTCGGTTGCCTCTTGGCCAGGGCTTTGATCCTTGGTGTCGGTGGGTAGTGAACTACCAGCCATGGATGGACCGAGCAGGGCAGCTGCTCGGTTTGCGAGGCGTTGCTCGACCTTCCTTGGTGTGTGAATATCGGGAAGAGTGACCGTTGCTGGCGGCACATGGCAGAAATGCATAGGTGAGGCGAGGTGTTCCAAGATCCGCGTCGTTCCGACTTCGATTCGCTGAGAAATATGGGATATCTGCCACGTGGCGGTACAGTATTGGAAGAATCGAGCGAATCCCTGGATTCGCGCCCATATGCACGCAAATTTGGACTCTTCGGGATTCTGTGGAGGCTAAAACTAGAGAAGGAGATGCCAACTTTTCAGCATTGCTTTTCGAGACGGCCGGGCATATCTATGCGATCGAAGAGATCGTCCGATGACATCTATATATACGACCAGTCTGTCTCCGAGGAGAGGTATCGGGGAGTGGTCCAGCGCATCGAGGACCACATAGGCCGTCTCCTTCCTCGCCGGTCGCCCCTCCTCCAATTGCTGATGTACGCAATTTGGAGGAGGTCCCTGGGTTTGTACAACCCCCTTACCGAGGAGCTGCTGGACGAGGCGCTCGACAAGGTGCATACGATCTTCGTTCTCGGTCTCATCTTGAAGAACAGGCATGGCCGATCCTTGGCCCTCATTTTAGAGTGCTTCCATAAGAGACAGATCGTGAGCCACGGCTCGGCTGGAGGAGCGCACGGCCATTCCGTGGCGTCTCGGGCTCGCGTGCAGCATCAACGGGAGCAGGCTGCAGAGGCCAGAGCTTGGCTGGCGGAGATCTCCTGGGAGTATCACCAGGAGTACTTCCTTGACCCCGCTCCCCCTCTGTTATAATAATAATTTTTTTCATGTAAGGCTGAGGAGCCCACAATACCTTATAAATAAATAAAGTTCTCATTTTTGTGATGCTCTATTGTTTCCTTCTTATTATTTTAAAAAAAAGAACTTAGAAAAATTTACATCGCTTTTGTGAAGGAAGAAATATACATTCATAGATATTCCTTTCAAATGTATAACTTGAGATTCTCAGTGTTGTAAGGCCGCAGCGTCTTGTAAGCGACCCGCAGCGTCTTGTAAGCGATAGGCCCCGCCGGGAAAAATTCCGGAGACGAGGAAGGGGCCGTCCCACTTCGGAGAAAACTTATGCAATTTGCCCTGATCAACATGTAGGGTTGCTAGGCACGCTCACAAGGGTCTACGAGGCATCAAGCATGCCCGATTAAAATTTTAGCCGTGCCGAACAACCCAAAGCCGGATCGTTAAACTAGAGTTTATGCGAAACTAAGCATGTTAAACTTTTTAACACTAAGCGAGAGGGATTACAACCTTTGTAGATCCGGTCCTTCACTTCTAAAGCTCCGTGTTGACGTCCCTTCGCTGCGATCATCAAGACCCCGGACTCTTGTGACGGTTTCCTCGGAGAAATGAACGGGCTAGCTCGTTGACTTCGAGGCCGAAGATGATCTACGTCGAGGAGACTCAAACTCAAGCTCCATCTTCACTAGGTCATGAACTTTGTGAAGAGAACACCCTAAACTAAATGGCAAGTAGTAGAGGATGATGAAATAGGAAGTGGGTTCACTTTAGATTTGGATTTCTCACTCTATTTCTTCACTCGAAAAATTTCTAGCAAGCTTTTCTTCTTCTTAAAGAAGAAGAAGATGAAAGAATATGAATAATGAATTATCTAAAAAGAATAATCAAGTGAAGTCTATCATAATACAACCATGGATGAGTTAACCTTTGTAGAGACTAAACCATAGTTTGAGTTAATGGTTTGGTTAACAAAAATCTTATGCAAAACAAAATGAGTGGACTTTGTCAAAGATACTTAAAAGCTTCATGAAGCTTCAAAGCCAAGACAAAGAAAACCACCATTTTGTTTTACCAAAATAAATAAAAACCTAAACCATTATCTTAAATATGGTGTAATTCATACACACACCCAAGTTTGCATGTATCATCAATCATGATACAAACTAGTGCACAAACATATATCACATATACAACTTGTGCACATAAAGTGAGAAAGTCAATTTTAAGTGAACAAATACTAGTTAATGTAAAGTAATATATCAAATATATAATTATACATTAAATCATTAAATCAACACTTAATTTAATGATCCGGTCATATCGCATATAACCGACTAATATCAAGTGTATCAATATATCGAATCAACACTTGATTCGGTAACCCGGCTATATCTCATATAACCGACTGATGATACAAATCGCGAGAATAGAATATAGTATCACATACTAGTATTATTCTCGGTCCCGCACATATCTCATATGCGCTCCTATTTCGTTTCGCTTGAGCTAGGAAACCTCTGTGTAGGACTCTAAAGACTCGTCAATACGCCGGCAGTAGGTGGTGATCATATCAATCACCCACAAGCCGCAAGCGGTTTGCTAAACGTAACGGCCACCAGGGTATTGAGCGATCAGAATATCAACAAGCAAGCCTGTACATTCTCCTGCGAATCCAATCAGTAACACCCCCGTACAGTCCGGTCTCGTCGTCTGATATGTCGCATATCTCGCCTAGGGGTGGTAAACGTCAGACCCCAGTAGCTTGATAAGTCGTGTCGATATGAGGTCTATAACAGTTCGAGAAACTACTGGTAACACTTAACAGTAAATCTCAGCAACCCTGGCCAGGGATTTCCAGCTATAGCCAATCGAACACAGCGCAACATCAACTCCCTATACCGGGAGAGACGAATCCCCTCCTATCGCTCATTGCCTCCATGTGATTCGGGACTGTACCCAAAATCCACCTTTTTGCACGCCCTCTTGGACATGGTATGATAGAAATCAAAGCACAATGGGAATCATACAAAACTCTATGACGATCTCGGGTCAACAGACTACTCTGTACCAGTGTCACCGGAGAACTGCCATCTGACGTGAAATATAATACCATCTGGGAGTTCTTGGCGAGTCCGTCCAGTGTACCCAGTCTCCACTGAGCACCCGTACACCATCCTTGATGTCAAACACCGATGGATATGGGATCATCCATCGCCCATCATATGGGTCAAGATACGTATACGCTAGTCTACTCTGGTGCATCGATGCCCCATCTCGATACACCCTCGACTAGGAACAGTTATAGGATGTACTCGCCGACTACCGTGGCCCCACTAGTATGATCTCATCATAGTCCCAGTAGTCGAGTACATATTCTAAGGGCTTTATCAACATGTAACATAGAGACAACCAGAGTACATGTTAAGATAAAGTACAACCAGATAGCATACTATCATATCGAGCAAGAAAGTCCTCCCTATATATGTCCAAGCATCCATTACAATATACATCGCATGTACAGTAATGGCCTCTAGGGCATACATATAACTAACAATCTCCCACTTTCACTAGGGCCATCTGTTGTGGTATCGCATACCCAACAATTAGCTGTGGTTGAAGTATCTCATACTCAACCATCCCATAAAAGTCTCTACTGGGAAAAAGGCCTTTGTGAGTGGATCCGCGCTGTTGTCCTCTGTGTCTACTCTCCTAACCTGGATCTCGCTGGAGATCAACCATATCCATGATCAGGTGATACTGCCTAAGAATTATATCTGGATTTCTGATGGGACGGTAGTTCCTTGGCAAAAGCCATAACTCCATTGTCTCACAATGGTAGGAACGAAGTTCATCTCATGAACTTATATATCCAGACTGCCTCTTTGGTAGCATCCTTGGTAACGATGTATCTTGCCTTTAATCGTCTAGTATGTCACGGTATCTAGCTTGGAACTCTTCCAACATACCGTCCCTTCACTGAGGGTAAAGACAATGCCTGCGACTGACATTCAGTCGTCCTTATCACCCTGGAACCATTCCAGTAATTCTCCCCAGGATCGATTGATACCATCTCAATACAACTAGTGATTATCCTAACATCCAATTAGATCTATCTCATAGATCCAAAACCCAGGATTTAGGAGGTATCACTTTGATCCTATATGTAGAATCTCTGTGATAAGCGGAGATTGACCGAGCGTAGCATAGGAAACTCCTTCCCTATCAAGAGTATGTCATCCACGTACTCTATGAAGATCACCACCATACTCCCTACTACCTTTTTGTATATACAAGGTTTATCTACCATTTTGATGAAGTCAAACCCTTTGACTATCACATCAAAACAAACATTCCAACTCCGCGATGCCTGCTTTATCATATGAAGCATCTTGCATACGTTTCCGCTGCTCCCACTGTTTACGAAGCCCTCTGGTTGTGTACTTATAGGCGTTCTCTTCTAAAACATCATTTAGAAAAGCAGTCATGACACCCAACCACCAGATATCGTAGTCATGGTATGTAGCAGTGGCAAGTAGGATCTGGATGGACTT
Source organism: Agapanthus africanus (assembly GCA_030015575.1). Taxonomy (NCBI): domain Eukaryota; kingdom Viridiplantae; phylum Streptophyta; class Magnoliopsida; order Asparagales; family Amaryllidaceae; genus Agapanthus; species Agapanthus africanus. Next base: position 24,764,844 of record JASDDO010000016.1, read on the forward strand.
AAGCATAGTTTTGAAAGTCTCAACTTTTCCATGTACACCAAGTAATCTTCTCAAGATATACTTGCTCCTGATGGGGATTTAACCCTTCAGATAAAGCAACTAAAGTCCATACTTTGTTGGTATATAAGGATTCCATCTCAGATCGCTAAGCATCCAGCCATTCTTACAGAGTCCCACTCCTGATGGCCTGATCGAAACTAGTTGGGTCATCATCTCATGATGCAATCCTCACTCCCACTGTCATAGAGAAACCGAAGTATCTCTCAGGTGGGTGAGGAACCTTACTAGATTGGCGGAGAGGCTGAGGTTCGTTGGAAACTATTGAATCCTTTGGTTCCACCAAATCATCAGCTGCAGTTTGTATAGCTGGAACTCCTTCCAGTTCTACCTCATGACCAATAATTTCTTCACAAGAAATTCACTTTCACAAAGGTGGCATGTTGAGAAACAAAACATCTTTTGTTCCTCGGTTAGGTAGAAGATATTCCCTTGCGTATGCTTGGGATATCCAACAAACTTCCACAGATCTGACTTTGCCTCGAGCTTGTCCGGATTTTGCTTTTTAGACATAGGCCGGACAACCCTAAATCTTAACAAACTTAAGATATGGGCTCTTCCCTTTCCATATCACATATGAAGTGGTAGGCAACTGATTTGATTTGAACCCTATTCAATAGGTATGCAGCTTCTCAAGCGCATAACTCCCAAAAGGAAATAGGAAACTCAGTAGTACTCATTATAGAGCACACCATATCACATAGGGTGCTATTGCTCCGCCCCGATATACCATCGTGCTATGGTGTATATGGAGGATTAATGCTGAGAGAGAATCTCATTCTCCTTTAGAATAGTCCAGGATTTTCGTGCTCAAGTATTCTCCTCCTTGATCTCATCAAAGGACATAATACTTATACCCGTATTTTTGGTTTTCTACTTCTAACTTATATTCTGTGAATATCTCAAAAGGTTCGGGCTTGTGTTTCAACAGGAACACATGTGCGAATCTCGAGAGATCATCAGTGAATATAATAAAGTACAAAGAACCGGTCTTGGCATGTGTAGACAGGGGACCTTCATACATCAGCATGTATCAATCCCAAAAGTTCAGTAACTCTTTCTCTGTTTCCAATAAACAGAGCTGTGATCATCTTATCTTTGTGACATGACCGGCAAGTTTCAAAAGATGTAAATTCAAACTAATTTAAATATGCATCTATATGTAACTTCAGCTAGTCGGGTCGCATTGATATGACCTAGTCTACAATACCTCAAGAAGGATTCGTTCATTTCTGAACTCTTCCTCTTGTGTGTGTTCTGTACACTAAGAACTGTAGTTCGATTTAGAACATCAATGCTTTTAGATAACGTTCCTGAATCGATCAACTCTTGATATAGGAAATGTTCAAAACATTATCCAACAATAAAAAATTATATCCTTTCTTTACTAATAAAGAAACTGATATGATGTTGTACATCAGGTTCGGTATCTAATAACATTCATTCAGAATCAATGTATTCTGGTAATACAGGGTGATAGTGACCAACAGACTTGGCCGCAGCACTTGCACCATTTTCTGTCTCATGAAACTTATCATCCGTTCTCAGTTCTCTACCTTTCTGTAGCCCATGTAACAGATTACATATACGGGATCCTGATCCGGTATCTCATACCCAGGACGTAAAGGATACTGAGAAACAGTTCTATGTAATGAACATACCCGAAGATGATGCATCAGCATGCACTTTCTTCGTTTGGGCAGCACGGGAAATCTGGTATTCCCCAATTTCCTGCTCTGTCTTATAACAATTATAAGTTGGAGCGGGACCAACGTTCCCCAGCACAGTATAACAAGCGGGTTCGGTTAATTCATCCGTATTATTATCTTGATTAAGGCTTGATATGGTTGCTACCTAGAGAGAGAGAGAAGAAAACACTCAGCGTATGCTCTTGCAAGATTAGATTGGTTATCTAATATATCTAATCAGGTTATCTCCCACTGTTTTAGTCAAATCTTCCTTCAAACCCTAAAAGGAAAGACTAGCCGGGATTAATTACACGCTACAAGTTCGCCAATCTTTCAGCCAGGCCAGTGCCGGTACTTTGAGGGAAGTCCCCCGTGCTTTCGCACGAACCTAATTATAGTAAACCTCGTTTTTCCAGGGGCGTAACCCCGTTGACACCTTTCTAGACACCTACTTGATCGGCTAATTGTAATGTGTAAAACTCTCCCAGGAGTAACTCTTACTCGCAGCGGGTATCGGGATCCAACTATCTCATAGAAGGTATGCTATTTCATTGCAAATTTCAACACTTGAAATTCCCAATAATATTTTACCCCTAGCGTCCTATGACCTTGACGAAAGCCAACAAACTATAGGCTACTAGTCAAGTCCAACCCGTCATTTCCCGATTGAATTAAACCCACCCGCACGGCCCTTGACGAAAGCCAACAAAGTCGCACGACTACCCTAACTCAATCTGCATCATATGCATAAGTAGATAAGCATAAATAGCTACCGCACACTATGCCTTGACGAAAGCCAACAAACGTAGCACGAATACTATGAAGTACTTATCTGAAATGACGGAGGGCTACGACAGGTTTTTAAGAAAACCCTTTACGTAATGAACTTGATATTGTTGTAGAATCGAGTGATTTTAAATGGAATGTTTTTGAGGCTTTTCTAGTTTTGCTAAAGGGGTCACTCCCGGTGAAGGGATCGTCGGCCCTTCCTCATCGAATAAGGTGCAGGATATATCACAAATATCACTATGCAAAGCAAGAACTATAGAAGCAATCAAAAGACAAACCGAGTGTGTAGCATCTGTTAGTTTCACTAAAGAGGTCACTCCCGGTGAAGGGATCTCGGATCTTTCCTTATCGAATAAGGTGCTGGATGTTCTACAAGGAACACCGCTATGCAAAGCAAGAACTAGAGCTACCAGTTTTTAAACAAGTTTCTACAATATCTTTAGGTTTCTTTTATTTCATTAATCTCATTAATGAAGTACCATTTTAATATGCTTCACAAGCATCAGATATGAAACGAAATCAACAATATATATAATATATATCTTATATATATAATATAAGCATTCGTCTCAGGCAGTAATATGATCTAATCACAGAACATTGCAGCAGAAGAACATATATGAAATATTGGATATACTAGGATGTCCGTGTTTTCAATATGAGCCTGTATAAAACACGGATTCCACGGTCGCGATGAATAGCCAAACCCACATCCCTAGACACCTACGAGAGCGGCAAGTAACACTGCCAATTCTAGGGTTAGGAGACCCGGTCTCGACTCCTTGAGATGGTCTCCCACTGGACCCCAGAACTCGGTTACTTGTGCTCTTCACCTTGGGTCTACCTAATGCGGAAAAGTACATAATATACAATGGTGACATCATCCTCAGCCCGGAAGTTCCCCAATAAAAGAATATTACATACAAATGAATTTTACATGAATGAAAATAAAAACCCTCATCTCACATAAAACTCCCGGCTATTCAGAACACGACGATCCAATATAACATATCACAGCAACACATAATATCTCATATCATCAACGTAAGCAAGTATGCGTATCCCGATTGTCGTTGATGTATAGCAACGAAGACGGCGATACACCACATACTACGCTTACGGTCACAGAAAAGAAAGTGTAAAACTACAACAGTTGGAATCCGCAACCTCCTTAGACATCGCATGCCTAACCAAATGAATTCCTTAGACATCGCATGCCTAACAATTATAAACCCCACATTTTAGTCTCATTTATCGAAAACTCTTTTCAATATCTAGTCGGGCAATTCAACAAGATTCCCGACATCCTGATCGAATGCTCGTCGCAAACTTTAGTAGACGGCCGCACCCCGGATGCCGTCGACGAAGTGCACTAAGGCGGAACACCGCAGCCGCGAGCACCCGAACGGATGCTTTTGGCGACGGGGTTCTCCTATAGTTACTTGATCGGGGCTATGGGACATGGTTGTCTATTAAGTTTACCCGGCGAGTATCCGCGTACGCTACGTGATTGTGACGGACTTTTGATCACACCAAAATTCCGTGGCAACCGATCATCTGAGACTAAACTGCTATGTTTATAACATACAAATTAGTTATCTCATAACTACATGTGGATTCCAAATATTGTATCACATTCCAGATAAATAGACAATGTTAAACTTTCCGATCGAATTATCAAACACCCAAGTTTTCCCAAATAGTTCTCAATACTTGAAATTAGTTTTAAAACATCCATCACATGCCACAATACCAGTGGTCCAGTCGTAGAAGGGTCAAGCCAACGCCTCACATGTGGCACGCTGTACTGCCACAAACCCTAAGGTTTAGAGGCAGTTCAAAACGGTCACATAATCGAGTTAAGGTTTGTTGTCTTCTAGAGGGTCCACCGCGTTACTTGCACGACTTAGAACGTTCTTAAACTACGGAAAAATCCAACGCTTGGAAATTTTCCGGCATGGGAAAAAGTGAGTTATTGATATCCGTTCGAACTTTTTAACACGTTCTAAAAAATTACCCGGACAAACTAAACGAAGTTAAATTATCCGATCGAAGCATCGAGTCCCCAATAGAACCCAAAAAACTCAACTCTTGAGTATAAATTAAAAATACTCAGAAACTTCAGGAAATTAAATAGGAACATTATTGTGCAAAAAGATAAGCGTGACGTCACCTTTTGGCCGCGGAACCGCCGCGGGAGCCATGCCCGATTAAAATTTTAGCCGTGCTCGATTAAAATTTTAGCCATGCCCGATTAAAATTTTAGCCATGCCCGATTAAAATTTTAGCAAAAAGATCGGACTTTAAACTTCGTCTAGACTTTGCCTAAAACTCAAGCTTGGCTCTGATACCACTGCAGGGTTACTAGGCATGCTCACAAGGGTCTACGAGGTATCAACCATGCCCGATTAAAATTTTAGCCGTGCCGAACAACCCAAAGCCGGATTGTTAAACTAAAGTTTATGCGAAACTAAGCATGTTAAACTTTTTAACACTAAGTGAGAGGGATTACAACCTTTGTAGATCCGGTCCTTCACTTTTAAAGCTCCGTGTTGATGTCCTTTCACTGCGATCATCGAGACCCCGGACTCTTGTGGCGGTTTCCTCGGAGAAATGAACGGGCTAGCTCGTTGACTTCGAGGCCGAAGATGATCTACGTCGAGGAGACTCAAACTCAAGCTCTATCTTCACTAGGTCATGAACTTTATGAAGAGAACACCCTAAACTAAATGGTAAGTAGCAGAGGATGATGAAATAGGAAGTGGGTTCACTTTGGATTTGGATTTCTCACTCTATTTCTTCACTTGAAAAATTTCTAGCAAGCTTTTCTTCTTCTTAAAGAAGAAGAAGATGAAAGAATATGAATAATGAATTATCTAAAAAGAATAATCAAGTGAAGTCTATCATAATGCAACCATGGATGAGTTAACCTTTGTAGAGACTAAACCATAGTTTGAGTTAATGGGTTGGTTAACAAAAATCTTATGCAAAACAAAATGAGTGGACTTTGTCAAACATACTTAAAAGCTTCATGAAGCTTCAAAACCAAGACAAAGAAAACCACCATTTTGTTTTACCAAAATAAATAAAAACCTAAACCATTATCTTAAATATGGTGTAATTCATACACACACACAAGTTTGCATGTATCATCAATCATGGTACAAACTAGTGCACAAACATATATCACATATACAACTTGTGCACATAAAGTGAGAAAGTCAATCTTAAGTGAACAAATACTAGTTAATGTAAAGTAATATATCAAATATATAATTATACATTAAATCATTAAATCAACACTTGATTTAATGATCCGGTTATATCGCATATAACCGACTAATATCAAGTGTATCAATATATCGAATCAACACTTGATTCGGTAACCCGGCTATATCTCATATAACCGATTGATGATACAAATCGCGAAAATAGAATATAGTATCACACACTAGTATTATTCTCGGTCCCGCACATATCTCATATGCGCTCCTATTTCGTTTCGCTTGAGCTAGGAAACCTCTGTATAGGACTCTAAAGACTCGTCAATACGCCAGCAGTAGGTGGTGATCATATCAATCACCCACAAGCCGCAAGCGGTCTGCTAAACGTAACGTCCACCCGGGTATTGAGCGATCAGAAGATCAACAAGCAAGCCTGTACATTCTCCTGCGAATCCAATCAGTAACACACCCGTACAGTCCGGTCTCGTCGTCTGATATGTCGCATATCTCGCCTAGGGGTGGTAAACGTCAGACCCCAGTAGCTTGATAAGTCGTGTCGATATGAGGTCTATAACAGTTCGAGAAACTACTGGTAACACTTAACAGTAAATCTCAGCAACCCTAGCCAGGGATTTCCAGCTATAGCCAATCGAACACAGCGCAACATCAACTCCCTATACCGGGAGAGACGAATCCCCTTCCTATCGCTCATTGCCTCCATGTGATTCGGGACTGTACCCAAAAGCCACCTTTTTGCACGCCCTCTTAGACATGGTATGATGGAAATCAAAGCACAGTGGGAATCACACAAGACTCTTTGACGATCTCGGGTCAACAGACTACTCTGTACCAGTGTCACCGGAGAACTGCCATCTGACGTGAAGTATAATACCATCTGGGAGTTCTCGGCGAGTCCGTCCAGTGTACCCAGTCTCCACTGAGTACCCGTACACCATCCTTGATGTCAAACACCGATGGATATGGGATCATCCATCTCCCATCATATGGGTCAAGATACGTATACGCTTGTCTACTCTGGTGCATCGATGCCCCGTCTCGATACACCCTCGACTAGGAACAGTTATAGGATGTACTCGCCGACTACCGTTGCCCCACTAGTATGATATCATCATAGTCCCAGTAGTCGAGTACATATCCTAAGGGCTTTATCAACATGTAACATAGAGACAACCAGAGTACATGTTTTCAGCCCCCAAATTCAGGCAAGACGACCTATGCGGTTTCGTCTCTGTTTTCGGCGGTAAACAGATTCTGGCACGCCCGGTGGGACATTTTTCTCTTTCCACTCTACACTTCGTGTGTCGTGTTTGCGAACGAATCGCGGTTTGATATGGTTGCCTTTGGATTTGAGGTACTAAGATTTGGTGTCCTGCTCCGTGCAAAAAAAGAAGATCAATGGCTTCTAACTGCTCCAGCTGCAACAATTGCAACAACTCCCGCTCCGTCTTCGCAGGAGGAGTGACCTACGGGCCTCAAGCGGCCTCCATTTTCACGATGCCAGTGAAACAGGTGACTCAGGCCACCACTGGACTATTCTTCGGGACCATACTCCCATCAATGAGCTTTAACGCCCCAGTGCCATCGTAAGAAGCTTCAAAAAAGTCGGTCTTCGATCGGCTTGCAACTATCGTGGCCCCTCTCAACGGGTCGCCTAAATTCAACGCCTCAGTCTTTAACAGATTGGGCCGAAGCTCCTATGGGCCCGTGAAGAAGCCCGCATTACTTGAAGGGGCTATCTCGAAATGGATAGCCATCCCTGTTCCAATAAATGAAATCGTCGGAGAGGCTTCTCCTGCTAAGGGATCTTCACAAGGCTGGTCGTGCCAACTCCTGATCCAGGCGAAGTCACCAAAGCCGCTAGCCCTGCTCGAAAGTCTGCCTTCGATGGGTTGATCATTTCCTCACAGTGGACGTCAGTCTTTGATAGGCTGGCACCGACAACAACCTTTCACCAGATCAGGGGGCATGAGGGAGCCACCCCCATAGCTGAATCAATACTGTCTGCAAGGCATGCTCGACGTCGTCATTGGCGCCGAGTGAGGAAAGCTGGGGGCAGTTCCCCTTCTGGACTGACTTCGCCAGCTCTAACGGTAGAATTCGATGCTACTGTTCCAACTGGGAACAACTTCAAACCACTCAGGAGAGTGCGCAAAAACTCTCCAACTGCTGTATTGAAAAGAGCTCCTCCACCTGTAGAGAATGATATAAAGACAAAGCCAGAACAGCCCCCTCAGCGGCTGTCCTCTAAAATTCACAAGGTCTGGCGACAGGTCCAAGACTTGGTGATCAACCAAGACTTGGTGATCAACCAAGACTTGGTGATCAACCAAGACTACTCCCGCCGACCGAAGAAGATGAAAGTTCGGCAAGAGAAGGACCACCCTGTTGTACCACAGAAGGTGTCGTCTACATGGGTGCTCGCCGCAACGGCCCCCTCAACTTTGACCGCTCACGAAAGAAGAAGGCTGGAGAAAAGCCCCATGTCTGCGACGAATTTCAAAGGGCATTGAACCCAGACGCTCCAAGTCCGGGGGTATGGTGGTGCATACTGTTTATATGGCTTCCGGGAAAGAGGAGAGCCGTGCCTCTGGGGGTCATCAACCACTCACCCGATCGGTAACAAAAGCTCAGGAGCAACAACAGAAGCTCTAGGAGATGTTAACGAAGATGGCTGCACTCACGGGACATAAAGAAAGCCCCAAAGCATCGTCGGATCAGCACCATAAACAGGAAACCGATGCCGGGTTCTTCCGGAGGATGCTAGAAAAGAAAGATCAAGAGGCAGCGGAACAAGCGGCCAATATAAAACAAATGGCGCTATTATTCCAGGATATGGTGGGCATGATGATCCAGTCAGACCCTCCAGCCGAAGATCCGACAATAATAATCGAAGACGACAGAGGGGAGACGTCAAACCCTCTTCCGGCCTTTTCAGCAGAAAAGGACGAAACAATCTCGAATGCTGCGCTCGATGATTATATAGCTCAACAGATACGAGCTCATCAAGAAAACGAAGCTGCTGGCCAAGTCGTCAAAATGGGGCAACCATATCCCAGCTGGTACGATCAAATTAAGTACCCGCTAGGATACATAATCCCTAAATTTCATGTATACAAGGGGACATGCAACCCTCACCAGCATGTCACCCAGTTCAGGGCTTTGTGCGGTAACACTGGAGGTGACGATAAGCTACCGCTTCGCCAATTCGTCGGCAGCTTGGCGGAGACGGCGTTCGAATGGTATTCAGAGCTTCCCAACGATTCTGTCAAAACTTTTATGGAGATGGAGTTGCTATTCACCCAGCGTTTCGCAAGCTCTAGCGAATGCACCCCAATCACGGCATTGATCAATGCCAGGGTGAAGCCTGGAGAAACATGAGTTCAGTACGTGATACGGTGGCGGAACTTATGGTCGAAGTGCGAACAACGCATAGAAGAGGCTCCTGCAGTAGGCATGTTTGTGGGAACTCTCGATCCGCAGGCGACCATATCTCAATTCATGATGTTCTTCAAGCTAACTACTTTTCAGGCCTTGATTGACAAGCTAGCCCAAATGGATTAGATGGGCCACAGGCCTTCCTCTTCGAAGTCAAAGCCGCGGAGTGAAAAGGGGAAAGGGAAAGCGACCTTCGTCGCCAATGCTCAGCAACAACCGACTGGTCCAAAACCAGCTGATCGCCAAAGCGATAGACAGTGATTTATCAACGAAAAGTTAAAGCGTCCTTACTCATTCCCTCGGGATAAAATAAGGAGACTGTTCGAACTGGCGGTGCGCAACAGGCTCATTACTCTACCAGATCCGAGATGTCCATTGCAGCCTGGTGATATCAACAATCCCAATTATTGCCCCTATCACCGAGTAGTAGGCCATCCAATCGAATATTGATTCGTCTTCAAAGGCTGGATTGAGGACCAGTACCAGCAGGGCAAATTCGCGCTGTCCGAGAATTGGAAAGTAAGCCCGCCCCAGCCACACGCTCCTAAAAAGGTGGATACGTCGGGGGTATCATGCTCTTTTGTAGAAGAAGCTCCATGGGAGGTCGCTTTTTCAGCCAAAGCGAAAAGAATGCTGAAGGATCTCCAAGCATGCCCAACGATCAGGTGGAAAAGTCCACTGGAACCCGAGGTCATTGAGGGGATGCTGAAGCCGCGCCCAACGCTGAAAGTTTGTGATGGTGGAAAAAACATTCAAGTCAAGCCTCCAAAGTATTTAAAGAAAACAAAGAAGGACATGAAGCCCATCCAACTCAAAGACAGCCGTACAGGTCTGCAGAAATACATCGATGCACTGAAAGAATATAATCAGAAGGCGCGAACTCCGGTCACATTCCAAGAGTTTCTCAACCACATCCTTGAGGACGAAGATGATGACAATGATGGGGGAGAAGACTCGTCAGATGAACTTGAGAACTATGTGGCGAGCTGCCGCATGATTTCTCACTCATCAATAAATGGTGAAGAAGCTCCTGATACAGAGAGACTGGGGGGAAATCCAGAACCAGAACCAAAATCCCTCGAGCCATCAGACGAATTGATTGACAGGCTGTTGAACGAAGCTCTTCAGAAAAGTAAATCTGACCGAGAGTGTGAAACAGCCATATATGAAAGGGCCTAGCGTCGGCATCACGTTGAAGAAGCTCCGGTATGGAGAAGCCATAGAGTACCCAAACCGGATAGAAGCACTTCTGCCGCCAGCAAAAGCAAGTTTAAGACAAGGAAGCAGTTCGCTAAAGCCCTGTCGATGGGAATGAAGTTGCCACCTTCCAAAGAAAACACTTCAGAAAATACGTTCCCCGACGAACTAGATGCACATCCAAATTACTGCTTGTACCATCGGAGGATCACGCACCCTACCGAAGAGTGCAATGCCTTTAAAAACTGGTGGCAGGGATATGTTGCCCACTGACAACACGTCAGGCTATTGAAGCGTAAGACTCGTCGGGAGCAAAGAAACATAATAGATGGGCGCAGAAGAACTGCCGGCAACTGCCACATGGTAAATTCCGGGGGATCATAAGTTCTCACCTTCGGGAGCGATTCCGATGAAGAAATAGCCCTCTGCCCTCTCTTCAAGGAATCCATCTCCGAAACAGAAGAGATAAAGACCTGCGAGAACTTTCAGCTGTGTAATCGCACGTTACCCAAGAAGAATCTCGGACCCACAAACAAGGGGTCGAGTAAAAAAGATAAAGGGAAGGAAAAAGTCCCTAAAGATACCACCCTCGATGATCGACCTGTCGAGGAGTTGGCAGCCAAGGACCCGCCAAAGAAAAACAAGGTGGATTACAACGTTCTGGTATATCTGAGGAAGATACCCTTGCAACTGAGCATTCTCAATGCCCTTCTGCTATCTAAAGAGGTGAGAGATTCTTTTATCAAGGCAATACAAGAACCCGAGCAATTACAAGCTTTCCTTGCCGAAGAAAAAATGAAGGACGAGCTAGAAGAAGTGCACACTGCTGATGTCACTTTCGGTGATGAAGATTTCCTCCTCGGGACGTGCGAGCACAACCGTCCCCTGTATGTCACCGGATACTGCCATGACATCAAGATAGGGAAGATCTTAGTTGATAACGGGTCCTCTGTCAACCTTCTTAACGTGAGAGTGCTAAAAGAAATCTGCATGAGTGTTCAACACCTCGCTCGGGATAAAATCACTATCTCCGGGTTCGACTCTCAGTCATCATGAATGCTCAGGTCTGTGATACTGACATTACGCTTTGGGCTGCTCATCACTGACATCAAATTTCATGTCATTGATGCCAAGACTTGCTACAACGCTTTGCTCGGCAGGCCTTGGTTACACGAGTACAACACCATTCCTTCTACTCAACGTCAGTGTATGAAGTATTTCAAGGATAGTCTCGAGTATACCGTAACATGGGAGCTGAACCCATTCTCCATGAATGAAGTCCGAAAGTACGAAGATGCAAAATACTTCTTATCAGACTTCAAAGACACGGAAAGATGCCATAAACCGGAGAATAAGCAAAAAGCTATCACCACCATTCCGGTCTTCGGGAGCGATACCGATGAGGAAGAGATAGTATATTCGGGACCGCCCCAATGCAACAAGCCTAGACCGCCTACCCCTATGTTGGTCTTCGGCAGTGACTCCGAAGATGAGGTCAATGCAGTATTTTCTGTTCGGCCATCAATACAAGCCCTCACTGGCGATGAACAGAGTTTGTAAATCGCCATGGTTCTGCAAAAACATTACAAAGACATCGACGCACTTGATACCTATAGTGTGCAAGAACTGCAGATGTTCTACGTCCCTCCCAGGTGAAGTGATGAAAAGGCGATCCTCTTTTATCGATCCACAGAAACCAAAGTAGAGAAAGAAATCTGGCATGGTGCCGATTCTGCACTTGACAGGCTCCAGCCCATTCATCTGCCCAGATACTACACGGAAGGATTAAAAAGGCTGTTGAGGCGCCAAGGCATACCCTTCAAATAGACTGCTCGACAGGCTCAGTTCTACAACTGGATCTGGAACGTCCCTGGAACTCAGCAAAAATTGCCCAACGGGAGAATGGAAATGATCGGGCTTGGATATGTTCAATCCAAGAAACGGGAGCGATTCCATTGTTGCTACGTTATACATGACTTTGATGAAGAAGGATATGCTCTGTTAGAAGACGCTAACCCTGAACCAAAACGAGGTCCCGCCATGAAAGTGCCAAGTCCGTCGTTCGAAGAACAGATGGACAAGCTAATAAGGGAAGCGGGTCAAAATGTCCGGGATGACCACAACCGCGAAATGGACATTTACGAGAAAGCCAGGACGCAGCGCCTCTTTCAGCAGGCTGCGGAGAATGACGATGCTCTTTGTTGCCAGCCCGTCATACAAAAGACCCGACGCAGAGGTAGAAACAAGCTAAAGAACGAAAAAACGTTCGATAGTGGCAAAGCGGGTCCAAGAAGCCACGCGATCGAGAATTGAGCAGCCAGGATCCATCTCTTATAAAGAAGATGGGTCGAGCATATTCTTTTCCCTAAGATAAGACAAGGAAGATATTCGATCTTGTCATGAAACATTAAATGGTTACGTTCCTGGAGTCCAAACACCCTGAGCAAGCAGACGAGGTCTCTCACCCGGATTATTTCTCTTATCACCGAATGATAGGGCATCCTCTTGAAGACTGCTTCACCTTCAAAAACTGGGTTGAAGACCAGTATCAGCAAGGCAGGTTCGCTCTATCCAGCAGTTGGAGAGTGTTAGTTATATATAATCCCTAGAGGCCATTGTTGTACATATGATGTATATTATAGTGGATGTTTGGATATATATAGCGAGGACTTTCTTGCTCGACATGATAGTATGCTATTTGGTTTCACTTTGTCTTAACATGTTGACTCGTATTGGTTTACTGTCTTGCTCTCACATGTTGATAAAGCCCTTAGGATATGTACTCGACTACTGGGACTATGATGCAGATCATACTAGTGGGGCCAGGGTAGTCCAAGAGTACATCCTATAACCGTTCCTAGTCGAGGGTGTATCGAGACAGGGCATCGATACTCCAGAGTAGACTAGCGTATACGCGTCTTGACCCATACGATGGGCGATGGATGATCCCATATCCATTGGTGTTTGACATCAAAGATGGTGTACAGGTGCTCAGTGGAGACTGGGTACGCTGAACGGACTCGTTGAGAACTCCTAGATGGTATTATACCTATCGTCAGATAGCAGTTCTCTGGTGACACTGGTACAGGTTAGTCTGTAGACCCGAGATCGTCATAGAGCCTTGTGTGATTCCCACTGTGCTTTGATTTCCACCTTACCACGTTCAAGAGAACGTGCAAAACGGTGGCTTTTGGGTATAGTCCCGAATCACATGGAGACAATGAGCGATAGGAGGGGTTTCTTCTCTCCCGGTATTAGGAGTTGATGTTGCGCTGTGTTCGATTGGCTATAACTGGAAGTCCCTGGCCAGGGCTGATATGGAGATCTACTGGTAAGTGTTATCAGTAGTTTCTCGACCCATTATGAGACTTATATCGACACGACTTATCAGTTACTGGGGTCTGACGTTTACCACCCCTAGACTGGATATGCGACATATCAGACGAAGAGACCGGACTGTACGGGAGTGTTACTGATTGGATTTATAGGATAATGTACAGGCTTGCTTGTTGATCTTCTGATTGCTCAATACCTGGGTGGCTGTTACGTTTAGCTGACCACTTGCAGCTTGTGGGTGTTTGATATGATCATCACCTACTGCCGGCGTATTGACGATTCTTTAGAGTCCTACACAGAGCTTTCCTGGCTCAGGCAAAACGGAGTAGGAGCACATATGTGATATGCGCGGGACCGAGAATAATACATGTATGTGATACCGTATTTGATTCTCGCGATATGTGATATCGGCCGGGTATATGTGATATATCCGGGTCATCAGATCAAGTGTGTATTCGATGAACCGATAAAGATTATATTAGTCGGTTATTTGCAAAATAGCCGGATTATCGGATTAAGTGTTGATTCGATAATTTAATGTATAATTATATATTTGATATATTAAATTATATTAACTAATATAAGCTCACTTAAAGATTCTTTTTCTCACTTGATGATAAATTGATATATATGTGATATATGTTAATTGTATTATTTTCTTGACGATTCTTTAGAGTCCTACACAGAGCTTTCCTGGCTCAGGCAAAACGGAGTAGGAGCACATATGTGATATGCGCGGGACCGAGAATAATACATGTATGTGATACCGTATTTGATTCTCGCGATATGTGATATCGGCCGGGTATATGTGATATATCCGGGTCATCAGATCAAGTGTGTATTCGATGAACCGATAAAGATTATATTAGTCGGTTATTTGCAAAATAGCCGGATTATCGGATTAAGTGTTGATTCGATAATTTAATGTATAATTATATATTTGATATATTAAATTATATTAACTAATATAAGCTCACTTAAAGATTCTTTTTCTCACTTGATGATAAATTGATATATATGTGATATATGTTAATTGTATTATTTTCTTTTGTTACAAAATATTGTATATGTGATATATAATATTGTAACATGTTAGGGTTACAAATGGAACTAGGGTTAAGACCATGCTAGGGTTTAAACTTGGGTTAACATTTTCTTTTTGGTTAATTCTTTTTGGATGGATAATGTTTTGGATGAGCTTTGACGGAGCTTCATGATCCATTGACAATGTCCACCCTCTTTGTTTTATCCTTGATATTTGTTAACCTAACTTTAACCCTAGTCTATGGTTTATTCTCTACATGAGTTAGCCATGACACATACTTAACCTTGGTTGCAATTCTAACCTCAACAATAATTCATTCATCACTTGTAATTCTTCTTCTTCTTGATAAAAAAGCTTGCTTGATTTTTGCAAGTGATGATTGTTTGTGAGAAATAGAAAACAAAAGAGAGCAAAATTCCCACTTCATCATTCTCATCTATTCTAGCCATTTAGATTAGGGTGTTCACTTCACTAATACCTCATTAGAGAAGTGTGAGCTTGGGTTAGTGTTTCTTCAAGGTAGATCATCTTAGAAAGTGAAGACTTCAAGAAAGATGCCTCATTCACCTCATGGAGCCTCTCTAGAGTCCGGGTACTTGATGATCGCAGCGAAGGGACCTCAACTCAGAGCTTATGAAGCGAAGGAACGGACTACAAAGGTTGTAATCCCAAACTCTTAGAAGTAAAGATGCTTACTTGTTGGTTTTTGTTTGATTCTCTAGTTAAGATCCTAGTTTTAGGGTTATCTTTAATGGCAAAATTTTAACTTGGCATGGATGATGCCACCCGAAACCTTGCTGCCGTTGTAGCTAACCCAACAGAGAGTAACCCCACCATAAATACATGTGCCAAAAGCAACGTATGCGGTGATAGTAGAACCGGATCGACATCGGTCTTGGAAGCGATCTCGTACCTGTCATGCGATAACGCTGTTAGGAGAAAGAGTACGCGAGGATATGGCTGACCTCTCCTGGTGCTTAGAAAACGATGACGATGAGTTGATCTCAGAGTTTCCACCAGCGCCAAAAGAGCTGGAAGATGGGATACATACTACTGCAGATAACCTCAGAAAAATCGACTTGGGAACGACAAACGACCCACGGCCGACCTTCGTCAGTGAGCTATTGTCTGAAGAAAAGGTGGCTACACTCAAGGACTTGCTCATGCAGTATAAAGATTTCTTTGCATGGAACTATTCCGAGATGCCAGGATTAGATCCAGAATTAGCCGTCCACAAATTAGATATTTCTCCGGACATCAAGCCGGTCAAACAAGCGCCGAGAAAAATGCGGCTCGAACTTGAAATGATCTTAAACGCCGAGGTCAAGAAGCTAATCGACTTCGGCTTCACCCAAGAGGTGCAATAGCCTGACTGGATTGCCAACATTGTCCCAGTGATGAAGAAAAACGGGACGGTACGCATCTGCGTAGATTTTTGAGACCTCAACAAAGCCTACCCAAAGGATGACTTTCCCGTACCGGTTACCGAGCTGATGATAGATTACACGTCCACTCATGAAGTCTTCTCCTTCATGGACGGCTCATCAGGGTATAATCAAATAAAGATGCATCCCGAAGACCAGAAGAATACCGCTTTCCGGACCCCTTTGGGCATATTTTGCTACAAAGTGATACCTTTCGGTCTGAAGAACGCTGGCACCACCTATCAGAGGGCCATGACGAAGATTTTCGATGACTTCATACACGAAATTGTCGAGTGCTATATTGACGACCTCGTGGTAAAAAGCAAATCGCACGAGGAGCATTGGGAGCATCTGAAGATAGTGTTCCAATGTCTTCGGAAATACAATCTGAAGATGAACTCTCTCAAATGCGCGTTCGGAGTTTCTTCAGGCAAATTCCTAGGATTTATCGTACGACACCGAGGTATCGAGATAGACCCGTCGAAGATCAAGGCAATCATGGGAATGCCTCCTCCAAGAACTCTCAAGCAATTGCGGTCTCTTCAAGGAAAGCTCGCATATATCTGATGGTTCATAGCCAATCTCTTCGGCAAGTGCCGACCCTACAGTCATCTAATGAAGAAGGGGACTTTGTTCGTTTGGGATCGCAAATACCAAAGCGCACTGGACAAAATCAAGCAATACCTGCAGAATCCGCCAGTACTGACCGCTCCAGTTAAGGGAAAGCCTCTCATCCTGTACACAACAGCCCTTGAAGGTTCTTTAGACGCACTATGGGCACAAAAGAACGACCAAGGGAAGAAGAGAGCCCTCTACTATTTGAGTCGAGTTCTCATGGGGGCAGAAAACAATTACTCCCCCATTGAAAAACACTGCCTGGCGCTAATCTTCGCGATAACGAAGTTTCGGCACTATGCATTGGCGCATGAGGTCCAATTCATATCAAAAGTGGATCATCTCAAATATTTGATGTCAAGAGCAAAACTAACGGGATGGCTCGCTAAGTGGGCCCTCCTCTTGATGGAGTTCTCGATAACATACCGACCTCTCAAAGTAGTGAAAGGCCAGGCCATCGCCGACTTCCTCGCTGAACACCCGATACCTGCCGATCAGCCCTAAATTGCGAACTGCCAGACGAGCACGCGTTTGACACGATCGACAGGGAGAAAGGAGAGAGTGACACCCGATGGGAACTCTACTTCGACGGAGCATCTTCTATAAAGAAACGACAACACAACACCCCTATAATCAAATCGGGGGTAGGACTTATCTTCGTGACTCCGCAAGGAGGGATAATGCGCTTTGCCTTTTCCCTAACAGAGCCGAGGACAAATAATGAAACAGAATATGAAGCTTTGATAGCAGGTCTTGAGATCGCTGTCGACATGGGAATTGAAAAGCTCCTTATATACGGAGACTCTTAGTTGGTCGTTAGTCAAGTAAATGACGACTATCAAACGTGCAAACCGAAGTTGGTAAAATATGGCAAAAGAGTGCAACAATTACTGACTAAAATCCCTTCCTACACCCTGGAAAGCATACCGCAAGCGGAGAATAGCAAGGCGGATGCGTTAGCCAAGCTCGCTAAAGAATTGGCTGACGTAAATCTCGATGACGTAAAGATCGTTGTACAAAGCCGCCGGGTTCTTCCACCGGCGGAAATATCTCCGGAGTCGTTTGAAGGAAAGGAAGCGATCGAGCAAACAACCCTATAAATAGAGGACCAGGAAAAGGCCAAGGATTGGAAAGAAGTCTTTATGGACTACTTCAAATCCCGTCAAACACCTGAAGATGCATCCTCGAGATATCAGCTCATGAAACGAGCTCTGTCTTTTGCCTTCGTCAATGATACGCTATATAAGAGATCGTTCGACTCTCTGTGGCTAAGATGCCTAGGATAGAAAAAAGCAAAGAAAGTCATCCAAAAAACTCATGACGGACTCTGTGGTTCTCATCAAGACGGGCCGAAGATGAAGCTGAAGATCAAAAGGATGAGCTACTATTGGCCCACGATGATCCAAGACTGTTTCGAATATGCGAAGCAGTGCCACTCGTGCCAGATTCACGGGGACTTTATCCACCAGCATCCAAACCCGCTACATCCAACGGTGGCTAGCTGGCCGTTCGAAATATGGGGAATTAACATAATCGGGCCCATCGAGCCAGCATCGTCCAGAGGACATCAGTTCATATTGGCGACAACTGATTACTTCTCCAAATGGGCAGAAGCAGTACCGCTAAGATAAGTGAAGACGGAGAATATTCTCCATTTCTTCAAAACACACGTCATCTATCGGTTCAGCACTCCGCGACGGATTATCTCCGATAACAGACATGCCTACAGAAGTCACAAAATCAGCCGCTTCGCACAACAGCATAACATAGACTGGAGATACTCTTCGGTCTATAATCCCCGAGCTAACGGTCTGGCTGAGGCTTTCAACAAGACCTTGACGAAGATCATAAAAAAAAGGTGTCCAGAAACAGAAAAGATTGGCACGAGAGACTGCATGAAGCTCTCTGGGCTTATCGGACCACGTTCAAAACGGCCACAAACACAACGCCGTATGCATTGGTATTCGGCACTGAAGTAGTACTCCCCTTGAAGATAGAGCTACCCTCCCTACGAGTGGCGGTTCATTATGAGCTGACAGACGAAGAGAATGCCCATCTCCGGCTTGAGGAGCTCGATGCCCTTAATGAAACTCGTCTCATGGCGCAACAAAATCTAGAAGCTTACAAAGCAAAGATGACGCGCTCGTACGAAAGATTGACTAGGCTGAGAACATTCCACCAAGGCAAACTTGTGCTAGTCGTAAAAAGACCTATGATCCCTAATCATGCCAAACGGGGGAAATTCGAGCCAAACTATGAGGGCCTGTATATCATAGACAAGGTCTACCAAGGTGGGGCTTACTTGCTCATGGATATGCATGGCGAAAGACCCTTTAGGCCAATAAACGGTCGGTTCTTGAAAAAATACTACGCTTGACCGAAACGTCTTTAAACTTCTACAAACCTGCAGCATCCTTGGGCCGACTCGGAAAAAAAAAACAAACAAAAACGATACGTCCATAAGCAATATGGTCACGGATGAAAACCCGAAAGGGCTCCGTGAGTAAAAACAGCAAGGCTGCCGGCGAGTTTGTGAAAACCTGAAAGGGCGCAATCTTGATAAAAGACACTTGCAAGGTCCTCTCGACCTTGTAAGGAGAAAAGTACCTGCGTTAGATCCTTACGACTCACAAAGGAGCGACACACTTAGGTGTAAGTCCACGTTACCCGTCCCCAGTTCTTTGGGGTTGCGGAAATGGTGAAAAACGATTTTTCTTTAGGGGGTAACATGGACTTAAAATACGGATCTTTGTTAAACAACTATCTAACAACCTAACTAGGAGTTTTACCTACTCGGTTAGGGGGTTATACCTTAACTTGAACTCCTTCGTCTTCAACTCCTTGCGGTGGTCGGATCGGCCTCACCTCGTCGTCTCCTCGCGCCGAAGATGGATCCACCCGAAAGCTTCTACCTTTTGGCTTCTACTTCAAACTAGAAGAAACTAGAACACTTGGCTTGCTAGACCTTGTGTACTAGGATGAGTAGAGAAGTGTAATGGGTTTTGATCTCTATGGTTCTTGCTTCTCAACACATGAGATAATAGAACCATGAATTAGAGAGAGAGCAAGAGGAAGAGGGAGAGCTTGAGCAAGAGAGAGAATGGAAATGAAAGAATGAGCAAGACTTTTGCACCCTTGCTCTCATAATCAAAAATCATCATAACATATAATAATAATTGAGTATTATGTGATGGTTGTTATCATATCAAATGGCAATATCATTTCTTGCATTAAATGCAATTTGTGAACAAAACAAGCAAGCTAAAGTCAATGCCAAGAAATGATAGCCATTGTCATGATGGTAGTCAACAAGTCCAACCTAGTCAACCGGTCAACAAAGTCAACAAGTCAACAAGGTCAACCCTTCAACCCAACCATGTCACAATAATACTTAATTAATATTATCATTAATCATATTTCTAATTCTCATTAGGGTTTAGCAAAAGTCAACAGTCAACAACCCTAATGAGAATCCTCTGCCTCTGTCTCTGTCAACCGTGCATACACACCCGCATCCGCGTTCCGAGGAACACGAATGCAAACGAGATAAAATCAATCCCAAAACGTATACTAGGATCTGGCTTAAACCAAAGCCCGCTAGTAATAACTGCCCGGACACCAAACGTGCACAAGTGCGCGGATGTGACCGAACCCTGTCGCAAAACCATGCGACCTCTACTCTTTTGCCTAAAGGCGAATAGCTCTCTGTGTGGGACTCTAAAGACTCGACACTACGCTGGCAATGGGTTTAACCACAGACCGCAAGCGGCACTAGCTGTGCGTAAAGGCCCCCAGGTAGATGCCGATAAGAAGACCGACGAGGTGAAACCCGTCTGAACTCCTAATGAGCCTGAATGTGACAATCTCCGTACAGTCCGGTCTGTTCGTCTGAGAATATCGCATGGCGGGCCTAGGGGGCGGTAAACGTCAGTCCTCTAATAGCGGTATAAGTCATGTCAGAGTGTAGCCCAGAACACCCTGAGATAACATTGGAAACCTACCAGTATATCTCGCTTGCCCTGGCCAGGGATGTCTGTGTGTAATGGCTCTCCTTGACACAGCGCGATATCAACTCCCAATACCGGGAGAGACGAATCCTGTCTAACCGTCACTGCCTCCAAGTGCTTCGGGACTGCACCCAACTACTACCTGTTTGCACGACTCCTTTGAGCCGTGGTAGGGTAGTAATCAAAGTACAGTGGGAACACACTCGAGGCGAAGTGACAGTGTCAAGTCAGCGGACTAAGCTGTACTCATGTCACATGGGAACTGATAACTGACGATAGATATAGTACCAACCAATCAGTTCCCGACGAGTCCTGTCCAGTGTACTCGTAACCTAACGAGCACCCGCATACTATCTCAAGTACGACGTACTGACGGCTGTGGGACAGACCGTCTCCCCTGCTGGGATGAGAAGCGCATACGCTAGTCTACTTCGGAGTATCGATAGTCCTACGACTAGGGACCTGTATAAGGATGTGCTTGTGGATTACCCAGCCCCCATGAGTGTGACTGCCATCACAACGCTGGTAATCAAGCAAAGATCCTAAGGGCTCCACTAATGTGTATAGGTGATATACTAAAATAAACACATGTACACATTAAAGTAGAAACAAACCAAGTAGCATACTACCATTTTGAGCAAGATTGTTTATACAACTGTGAATATCCCAAGCTTCCATTATGTAATATACAAACTAGTATGATACAGTAATGGCCTCTAGGGCATATACACTAACAATCTCCCACTTGCACTAAGGCCATGTACTGGCGTATTGAAGACCTATCATCTCGATCAGCCACTCGAACTGAGTCTGGGGTAAGGCCTTCGTGAGTGGATCAGCAGTGTTATCTTCCGTAGCAACCCTCTGAACTTCGATCTCCTGGCGATCCACGATCTCCCTGATCAGGTGATACCGCCTCAAGATGTGTCTGGACTTCTGATGGGACCTGGGTTCCTTTGCTAAAGCTATAGCCCCGTTGTTGTCGCAATACAGAGGTATTGGATCAACAATGGACGGAACCACCTGAAGTTCTGTCAAGAACTTCCTCATCCAGACAGCTTCTTTTGCGGCATCAGCAGCAGCGATGTATTCCGCTTCCATCGTCGAGTCCGCAACGGTTTCCTGTTTGGAACTCTTTCAACACACCGCCCCTTCATTGAGGGTAAAGACAAAACCCGACATGGACTTGGAATCATCCTTGTCACTCTGGAAGCTGGAGTCAACAAAGGCCTCGATCTGGAGGTCTTTTCCGCCGTACACCAAGAACATCTCCTTAGCCCTTCTCAGGTACTTGAGAATGTTCTTTACCGCTATCCAGTGCTTCTCCCCAGGGTTTGACTGATACCGGCTTACCACACTCAGTGCATAAGCTACATCTGGTCTGGTACATAACATCGCATACATTATAGAGCCTACCGCAGAAGCGTAGGGTATAATAGACATGCGATCCCTTTCCAAATCAGTATTGGGAGACATCTCTTCGGAGAGGGTGATCCCGTGACAAGCCGGTAAGTTACCGCGCTTGGAATCTTCCATACTGAATCTTTTCAGTATGGTGTCGATGTACCTGGACTGCGAGAGTCCTAACATCCTCTTGGATCTATCACGATGGATCCGGATCCCCAGAATGTAAGTGGCATCACCCAGGTCTTTCATGGAGAACCTGTGTGACAAGAACCCTTCGACAGATTGTAGCATAGGAATGTCATTTCCTATCAAGAGAATGTCATCCACGTATAATACGAGGAATACGACAGTTCTTGCTACAAATCTACTATAGATGCATAGTTCATCTGGATTTTTGATAAAGCCAAATTTTGTGACCGTCTCATCAAAACAGATGTTCCAACTCTGCGATGCCTGCTTTAGTCCATAAATGGACTTAAGCAACTTGCACACCTTTCCGCTGCTCCTATTCTGAATGAAACCCTCTGGCTGGTCCATATAGACACACTCCTCTAAATTTCCATTTAGAAAAGTGGTCTTTATGTCCATCTGCCAAATCTCATAATCGTGGAAAGCAGCAATGGCAAGAAGGATCCGAATGGATTTCAGCATAGCCACTGGAGAAAAGGTTTCGTCATAGTCCAAACCAGGTCTTTGACGAAAACCCTTTGCAACAAGTCTAGCCTTATAGGTCTCAACCTGTCCATCTACACCAATCTTCTTCTTGAAGATCCATTTGCATCCTACGGGTTTTACCCCATCTGGAGCAACGTCCAAAGTCCATACTTTGTTGGTGTACATGAACTCCATTTCGGTCCGCATTGCATCCAGCCATTTTACCGAGTCAACGCTCTGAATGGCCAGCTGGAAGCTAGTCGGCTCATCATAATCAATGATGCAATCCTCTATATCCCCGTCTATGAGAAAACCGTAGTATCTCTCGGGCGGATGAGACTGCCTACTACTCCTGCGGAGCGGCGTAGGAATGTCCTGTTCTTTGAACCCTCTGGTTCTACTAAGCTTTCAGTAATAGCTCGTAGTTCTGGAATTTCTTCCAGTTCTATTGCGCTCCCACTTATCTGATTTTCCAAAAACTCAGTTTCCAAGAAGCAGGCATGACGAGAAACAAAAACCTTTTGTTCCTCTTCGCAATAGAAGAAATATCCCTTGGAGTTCTTTGGATATCCCACAAACTTGCACTGTACTGAGTGTGCCTCGAGTTTGTCCGCATGCTGCTTTTTAATAAAAGCTGGACATCCCCATGTCTTAATGTGCTTAAGATAGGCTTTCTTCCCACACCACATCTGATATGGTGTGGTAGGCACAGTATTAGTTGGAACTCGGTTCAAAAGATATGCAGCTGATTCTAGTGCATATCCCTAGAATGATCGCGGTAACTCAGCGTTACTCATCATGGAACGTACCATATCCAATAGGGTCCGGTTCCGTCTCTCCGATACACCGTTATGTTGCGGAGTGTATGGAGGAGTAAGCTGAGAGAGAATACCATTCTCTTTTAGGTAATCCAGGAACTCAGCACTCAAGTATTCGCCACCTCGATCAGATCTCAGTGTCTTGATACTTTTGTCGGTTTGTTTTTCTACTTCATTCTTATACTCCTGGAATTTTCCAAAGGGTTCGGATTTATGTTTCATTAAGAAGACATATCCGTACCTTGAAAAGTCATCCGTAAAAGTAATGAAGTAAGAATAACCGCTTCGTGTATGTATAGACATAGGATCGCACACGTCGCTGTGTACGAGTCCCAAGAGCTCGCTCGCTCTTACTCCGTGTCCAGTGAACGGAGTCTTTGTCATCTTTCCTTTGAGACAGGATTGACAAGTTGCATATGATTGATATTGGAATGGATCCAAATATCCTTCTGTATGTAACTTCGTCAACCTTCTCTCATTGATGTGACCCAGTCTACAATGCCATAAGAAAGCCTGATTAGTTTCCGGAGACTTTCTTTTGTGTGTATTCTGAACATTGAAAATCTGTGGTTGGTTTAATATGTATATACCATTGCTTAATATACCTGACCCAATCAGAACTTGATTAAGATGAATGTTCACAACATTACTTACAAATGCAAATTCATAACCTTCTTTAGATAATAAAGATACAGAAATGATATTACAAGTTGCATTGGGTACAAAATAGCAATTACGCAAAACCAAAACGAGTCCATCTGACAATCCCAGGTGATAGTCCCCCACGGACTCAGCATCCATGCCAGCTCCGTTTGCAACTCTGAGGGTCATATCACCTGCCTTCAAAACCCTACGCTTTCTCAGTGCCTGCAAAGAATTACAGATATGAGATCCTGATCCGGTATCCAATACCCAGGAAGTAGAGTTTATTGATAGACAGTTTTCAATAACATACACACCTGAAGCCGAAGCCGCAACTTGCTTCGGATCCTGGTTTCTGGCCTTCCAAGCCCTGCAATCTTTCTTCCAGTGTCCTTTCTTATGACAATAGAAGCACTCTTCCTTTCCCACAAGCTACCCCGCTATCTTTGTTGCCTTTGCTTTTCCCTTCGTATCCACTTTACTAACACCGCCCCTTGGTTTGGTGGGGGTTTTCTTCTTCTTTCCCTTGGCTTTCGCCTTGGACTTAGAAGAGGAAGATCCTCTTACAAACAAAGTGGATGTCTCCCTACCTTTCTGTAGGGTGCCCTCTGCACTCCTCAGCATGTTGAGGAGCTCCGGAAGTTCAACTTCTTTTCCTTGCAAGTTGAAGTTCAGGATAAACTGGGCGTAAGTGGAAGGAAGGGACTGGAGAATCAAGTCCGTATAGAGCTCGTTCTCTAACGTGGTCCCAAGGTCCGCGAGCTCCTCAATGAAGCCAATCATCTTAAGCACGTGTTCCGCTATCGATGATCCGATGGCCAACCTTGCCGAAAACAGCTTTTTCGACACTTCGTATCTGGCGATACGAGATTGCTCTCTATACAGTTCTTTTGTATGGAGAAATATGGATTCGAGGTCCATATTCTCGTGCCTCCTCTGATGTTCATTGTCCATAGAGGCAAGCACGAGGCACTTGGCCTTCGCGCAATCGATCTCCCAAGTCTTATGGATTTCCTTATCCGCGACGCTGGAGGTGGGACCTGGGACAGGGGGAGCTTTGGTGGTAAGGAGATACCCCAGCTTGTCGTAAGTGATTGCTATTTTGACATTCCTGAGCCAATCTTTGTAGTTTGGCCCTGTCAGTATGTTTTTATCTAGAAGTAACTTAAGTCCGGTCATGACGATTGGTCGTTGCAATTAGGAGAGAGAGAAGAAACACTCAGCATGATGCTCTTGCAAGTTTAGAGTGATTTTTAGTTTGTCTAAACAGGATGGATCCCACTGTATCTCAAATTCCTCCTCAAACCAAAAATGAAGAATTAGTCGGGATCAATCTCACCGTACAATACTTGCTTAATCGTTCAGCCAGGCCAGTGTTGGTACTTCGAGGGAGGTTTTCCAACGCTTTCGCGAAGTTCCTTAATTAAATAACCTCTTTTCCCTGGGGGCGTAGCCCCGCTAACACCTTTCTAGACACCTACTTGGTTTATAGCATTGATCGTTAAGTGAGAAATTTCCCGAGGAGTAGCATATACTCACAGTAGGATCGGGATCCAAATATCATCGCGTGACAAAACTGAAGGAATCCTACCAGAATCATCACACTCCAAATGGTATGCAGCGCTAGCAAGTTTCTGGTTCTTTAGAAACTCCCGATATGGATTTTTGCCCCGTGCTTGCTCTTATGACCTTGACTTTGGCCAACAAATCATAAGTCACATGTCAAGTTCTACCCGTCATTCTCCAGGTTAATTTGAACCCACCCGTACCTACCCTTGACTTTGGCCAACAAGGCAGTACGACTATCCCAAACCAACGCATCTATCTATGCTGCACATGAATACCCAATAGCTACCAATCACTATGCCTTGACTTTGGCCAACAAACATAGCTTGAATACTATTGACTATCCATGTGAAACGACGGAGGGCTACGAATGGTTTTGGCAAAACCGTGAACGTAGTGAACTTGATATAATCGATGGAACGAGATAGCTTTTAAAAGGAATGGCTTAAGCTCCGCGTTTAAAAGTTGTTTTTGAAAAGAAACCGAGTGGTTTTTGAAATTGTTCCAACGACTTTACTTTGGTTTATTTTCTTGCATTAATTTTTGATGCGTCCCATCATTTAATCCTACCATTGCAGAAAACAACCAAAATATGACGTACGTTTATGCCATCCGCATTCGCCACGGGGCCCCGTCATTACCCGTTAGGTTACTTAACTAACGACAGAGCAGGGGCTGGACTAGCGCGGATGCAAAACATAAGCAACGCCTAAATAGATATCATATATAGATATATAGCAATGATAGCCATTCCAGATTACAGATGAACACATTGGATATACTAGGAATCCGCATTCCGCACGAGCCTATAACGGAAAGCGGATTACACGGTCGCGGTGAATAGCCAATACCCTACCCTTGACCCCTACGGGTGCGGCAAACTACCCGCCAAATACCCGAAGCGAAGCAACCTCCCTCAACGACGTGAGTAGGCCACTCGGCACTTCGAGGTACCCGGTAGTTTATGCACCCCCTCCATGGGTCTATCCTAGGAGCAAAAACAGTACAAGAAATTATACAATGACGGCTACAACCTCACCCCGGTTGTGCGGCCAAATAAATAATATTACATCAATTACAAATTTACACGAATTGAAAGATAAAGAAAACTCTCATCTCACAACCCCCGGCTATTCATCCGCGACAATCCAATGAATTCATATACACATACCATCAACATTACAGATCACAGATATGTATAACCCCCACTAATCGACGTATAGCGATTAGCAGACGTTCAATACATATATCACATCACAGATATATACCCGTCAGCTTAAGTCTTTAGAAGTTCGATCAAAATACGGATTTTTAAGCCCCAAAAACAAAATTTTCTTTCTGGAAAATCTGGGCAGAAAAATCATATTGTAAAAATCCCAAAACAACCCCAGAAACACATTGCAGCAAAACCGATCCACGGCCGAGTCAACTCGGCCCCGGATCCGCGGCAAGAAGCTCTTCTTGCCGCGTTTCTGCGGTGAGTTGGTCGGTTCAGTGGATCGTTTTTCTGCACTGTTCACTAAAAACCCTGAGCCAATTTTTCAACAGTGTTAAATTATTTTTAGAGCAGAAAAAAATCGACAGAAAGTTTGTGTTTCGGGCATGTTTTGTGACTTTTTCTCCGATCGAACTTCTAGTTACTTTGCTAACATGTTAGATAGACTGTTCACTAAAAACCCTGAGCCAATTTTTCAACAGTGTTAAATTATTTTTAGAGCAGAAAAAAATCGACAGAAAGTTTGTGTTTCGGGCATGTTTTGTGACTTTTTCTCCGATCGAACTTCTAGTTACTTTGCTAACATGTTAGATAGTGTTTAACTAGGCTCTGATACCACTGTAAGTCCACGTTACCCGTCCCCGGTTCTTTGGGGTTGCGGAAATGGTGAAAAACGATTTTTCTTTAGGGGGTAACATGGACTTAAAATACGGATCTTTGTTAAACAACTATCTAACAACTTAACTAGGAGTTTTACCTACTCGGTTAGGGGGTTATACCTTAACTTGAACTCCTTCATCTTCAACTCCTTGCGATGGTCGGATCGGCCTCACCTCGTCGTCTCCTCGCGCCGAAGATGGATCCACCCGAAAGCTTCTACCTTTTGGCTTCTACTTCAAACTAGAAGAAACTAGAACACTTGGCTTGCTAGACCTTGTGTACTAGGATGAGTAGAGAAGTGTAATGGGTTTTGATCTCTATGGTTCTTGCTTCTCAACACTTGAGACAATAGAACCATGAACTAGAGAGAGAGCAAGAGGAAGATGGAGAGCTTGAGCAAGAGAGAGAAAGGAAATGAAAGAATGAGCAAGACTTTTGCACCCTTGCTCTCATAATCAAAAATCATCATAACACATAATAATAATTGAGTATTATGTGATGGTTGTTATCATATCAAATGGCAATATCATTTCTTGCATTAAATGCAATTTGTGAACAAAACAAGCAAGCTAAAGTCAATGCCAAGAAATGATAGCCATTGTCATGATGGTGGTCAACAAGTCCAACCTAGTCAACCGGTCAACAAAGTCAACAAGGTCAACCCTTCAACCCAACCATGTCATAATAATACTTAATTAATATTATTGTTAATCATATTTCTAATTCTCATCAGGGTTTAGCAAAAGTCAACAGTCAACAACCCTAATGAGAATCCTCTGCCCTTGTCTCTGTCAACCGTGCATACACACCCGCATCCGCGTTCCGGGGAACACGAATGCAAACGAGATAAAATCAATCCCAAAACGTATACTAGGATCTGGCTTAAACCAAAGCCCGCTAGTAATAACTGCCCGGACACCAAACGTGCATAAGTGCGCGGATGTGACCGAACCCTGTCGCAAAACCATGCGACATTTACTCTTTTGCCTAAAGACGAATAGCTCTCTGTGTGGGACTCTAAAAACTCGACACTACACTGGCAGTGGGTTTAACCACAGACCGCAAGCGACACTAGCTGTACGTAACGGCCCCCAGGTAGATGCCGATAAGAAGACCGACGAGGTGAAACCCATCTGAACTCCTACTGAGCCTGAATGTGACAATCTCCGTACAGTCCGGTCCGTTCGTCTGAGAATATCGCATGGCAGGCCTAGGGTGCGGTAAACGTCAGTCTCCTAATAGCGGTACAAGTCGTGTCGGAGTGTAGCCCAGAACACCCTGAGATAACACTGGAAACCTACCAGTATATCTCGCTTGCCCTGACCAGGGACGACTGTGTGTAATGGCTCTCCTTGACACAGCGCGATATCAACTCCCAATACCGGGAGAGACGAATCCTGTCTAACCGTCACTGCCTCCAAGTGCTTCGGGACTGCACCTAACTACTACCTGTTTGCATGACTCCTTTGAGCCGTGGTAGGGTAGTAATCAAAGTACAGTGGGAACACACTCGAGGCGAAGTGACAGTGTCAAGTCAGCGGACTAAGCTGTACTCATGTCACCTGGGAACTGATAACTGACGATAGGTATAGTACCAACCAATCAGTTCCCGACGAGTCCTGTCCAGTGTACTCGTAACCTAACGAGCACCCGCATACTATCTCAAGTACGACGTACTGACGGCTGTGGGACAGACCGTCTCCCCTGCTGGGATGAGAAGCGCATACGCTAGTCTACTCCGGAGTATCGATGCCCTGTCTCGATAGTCCTACGACTAGGGACCTGTATAAGGTTGTGCTTGTGGATTACCCAGCCCCCACGAGTATGACTGCCATCACAACGCTGGTAATCAAGCAAAGATCCTGAGGGCTCCACTAATGTGTATAGGTGATATACTAAAATAAACATATGTACACATTAAAGTAGAAACAAACCAAGTAGCATACTACCATTTTGAGCAAGATTGTCTATACAACTATGAATATCCCAAGTTTCCACTAAGTAATATACAAACTAGTATGATACAGTAATGGCCTCTAGGGCATATACACTAACATTAGGGATCCCCACGATTCTTAAGGAGAAATTACACTTACGAGATCCTCACGACTCGTAAGGAGAACCCTTTTATAAGACCCTCACGGCTCATAAGATTCAAAAGCCTTAAGCTACAGGGATCTGAACCCGTTCTTAAGCCATCACCTTTCCCAGATTGCCCTACAAGCGGTTCAATACTGACCCTTGTATACAATCCACGGGCACAAATAATTATTTCCTTGCCGAGTCCCACCACCGACGAGGAATGCCCTCATTTGATGAACAAACATTTGTAGGTCCTCTCGATTTATAAGGAGAAAACACTCTTGTAAGATCTTTACGACTTACAAGAGAACATACACTTAAGAATCCTCATGATTCTTAAGGAGAAAACACACCTATGAGATCCTCACGTCTCGTAGGGAGAAATACCTTTATGAGACCCTTACGGCTCATGAAGTCAAAAGCCTTAGTCGACAGGATCCTAACCCTGTTTGCTAAGTCACCTTTGTTCGAATCGACAGGCAAATGATGATTCGCTCCTGGCAATGTTCCAGTAGTAGCGATGCTGATTCCTAAACCGGTAACAAATTCCAAGTCCTTTCACGGCAAATGATAATTCGCTCCTGGCAACATTCCAGTCGCAGCGATACTGATTCAAGATTGGTATCAGACCATGAGTTCCATACTCAGGAAAAAAATGCATATGAAATAGCCGAAAGGTTTGGGCAACTCGCAATAAAAATCAGCGAGTAAAATATATGTATACAAAAATAGCCGAAATGATTGGGCAACTCGCAATAAAAAACAACGAGTAAAAAGAAAGAAAGAAAGCCGAAATGATTGGGCATCGCGAAAAATAGCCGAAATGATTGGGTAATCACGACTTTCGCGATAAAAAAAGCTGAAATGATAGAGCATCGCGGAAAGAAATTAAAAAAATGAAAAATGATGAAAGAATGAAACTTTTTCCCTGCAGGTAAGTCCCTATTGATCCCTGTATACAATCCATGGGCGTAAACAAAAGGGGGACCACATTTCCCCACCAGTCCCTATCAAAGGGAAGTCAGGTCTCAGCGGCAATATCTGCATCCCAGAAGACTAACAACGATGTTTCTCCTCATGCCAGCAGGGCACGGAAGCGACACCACCAATCGGAGCCACAGCGAAGCCCCCAATTCCAAGACTCTACGGTTCACGGACAATCTAGAGTCAGCCCTGACATCGCAGAAAATGGAATACGGTATCCAATGACCCCGTCGTGGAAATACGTCATTCAATGACCCCGTTATGGAAATACGTCAGCAAATGACCCCGTCGCGGAAATACGTCAGCCAATGACCCCGTCTCGGAAATACGTCAGCCAATGACCATGTCTCGGAAATAAGTCAGCAAATGGCCCCGTTACGGAAATACGTCATCCAATGACCCCGTCGTGGAGATACATCAGCAAATGACCCCGTCACGGAAATACATCAGCAAATGACCCCGTCGCGGAAATACATCATCCAATGACCCCGTCTCGGAAATACGTCAGCCAATGACCCCGTCTCGGAAATACGTCAGCCAATGATCCCGTCACGGAAATACGTCATCCAATGACCCCGTCGCGGAAATACGTCAGCAAATGACCCCGTTATGGAAATACGTCAGCAAATGACCCCGTTACGGAAATACGTCAGCAAATGACCCCGTCGCCGAAATACGTCAGCAAGTGATCCCGTCTCGGAAATACGTCAGCCAATGATCCCGTCTCGGAAATACGTCAGCAAATTACCCCGTTACGGAAATAAGTCAGCAAATGACCCCATTGTGGAAATACGTCAGCAAATGACCCCGTCGCGGAAATACGTCATCCAATGACCCTGTCTCGGAAATACGTCAGCAAATGACCCCGTCACGGAAATACGTCAGCAAATGACCCCGTCGCGGAAATACGTCATCCAATGACCCCGTCTCGGAAATACGTCAGCTAATGACCCCGTCTCGGAAATACGTCAGCAAATGACCCCGTCGTGAAAATAAGTCAGCAAATGACCCTGTCACGGAAATACGTCAGCAAATGACCCTGTCGCGGAAATACGTCAGCAAATGACCCTGTCGCGGAAATACGTCAGCGAATGACCCCATCGCGGAAATACGTCAGCAAATGACCCCGTCGCGGAAATACCTCATCCAATGACCCCGTCGCGGAAATACGTCAGAAAATGACCCCGTCACGGAAATACGTTAGCAAATGACCCCGTCGTGGAAATACGTCAACCAAATGACCTCCTCGTCGGAGCAGTGCTTCGACTCGGAAAAAGGCCAACTCATCGATCACTTACAAGTCCTCTCGACTTGTAAGGGAGAAAATTCTCTTGTGAGATCCTTACGACTCTCAAGGGAAAGTACACTTATGAGTCCTCGTGACTCCTAAGGATAAAATACACCTACGAGATCCTCACGACTCGTAGGGAGAAAAATCTTTATGAGACCCTCATGGCTCATAAAATTGAAAAGTCTTGGGCGACAGATCTGAACCTGTTTCCTAAGCCATCACTACCTTACAAAGAGTTCAAGATGAACTATTATCTATCATCTACAGGCCAAATTTGCTAAAATCACATGACTGCAAAGAAAAGAAGGCGATAATACAAGATAGAAAAGAAATGTGTCCTTTATTCATGAATTCAATTGGATACAAGGTACATCATATGAAAATGAATGAAATAAAAGAATAAAAAAAATGAATGAATACATGTTATTCATGAATTAAAAATTTCCATCAATACAAAAAAATTTACAAAGACAGGTACTAAGGAGGAGGCCTCTTCAACAAGTCGGCAAGCCGCTCGTGCACTCCTTTCACCTCCTTCTCACAGTCAGCCACCACTGCCAGCTCCACTTCAATTCGATCCCGTTGCTGCAAGCAGGATGAAAGCTTCGTATCAATTTCATGCTTAGCAGCTTCACAACTTTGCGCAACCCGCTCGGTGGAGTCAAGCTTCTGCCTTAGCGCCAACCCATCTGAGATACGCCGTTGGAGACTATCGAAAATAGTCTTCAGCTGTGCAGCGTTTGCGTCGACCTTGGAGTGAAACCGAGCAGACTCGTTAGAAGCCGCCTCATGTTCCTTCTGTCACAGGGTCGTCTCTTGTTCGAAATGGCGAAGGAAAGGAACACTCTGCTCCATCCACGCAACCCACTGGGAAGTTGAAGCTAACACCTCAGGAGCAATACGCTTGAGATCGATCTCGTGCAAGCAAGCCTCGATCTTTCTGCAGTAATCAACCCACGACCCAACGATGTCCTCGGCATAGAAGTTCACGAGTGTGGCCGGCATCGGATTAACCTGCATAGCAAAATTTGCAGCGGAGGTGAGGGCTTCAACATCAAGATCCTCGACGAACTCGCTCAACATTTGTCGGCTGTTCACGGCGCCTCGAGAAGATGTGAGTTTAACAAGAGGCCCTGCCGGCATCATAATGCGAGTCTCGAAGGGAGCTGGAGCCGGTGCGATTGCTGTAGAATGAGTTACGGTTAAATGCCAACTCAGGAAATAAAGAAAACGCATAAGGGGTAAAGCCTATCATACCGGCTACAACAGGCGGTAGGACGGGGAGTGCAGGGAGCTCGGTTATTCTCTTGACCCGTGAAGCTATATCCAATATGAAGAAGAGTTAGCAATATGGCTATCCGTAAGAGAAAGGAAAAGACGTCTGTTAAAGACTATACTCACCGACATCAGCAGGTAGGGCAATCTCTGGCTGGAATAAGAAATGCGGATTTAACACCTGATATAGGTGATAAAAAAGGACTCCTGCAAAGTTATGACGACATACTGTTAGTACAAGGAGAGGGATACCCACAATGAAGCCGATGAATCACAAACCTATACCTTCCAGCATTTCAGAAGACATGGGAGAAGGTGAGGGAACAACAACTGTCATTGCGGCGACCCGGGGTGGTTCAGAGGGTACAATTTCAGCAACAGAAGCATCGCTAGGCCTAGTGACTTCTTTGCTCTCCTTTAGTGGGACGGTCTCGGCGCCCATGGCTTCGTCCCCTAATTCGACAAGGGCCGTCGTGACACTCGTGATGCCTGTCGACGCCAGAGAGCCACAAGGGGAGAGAGCAGCGGTTTGGGGAGTCCCAGACTCCCTGGAGAGAGTAGCTACTTCAGGCTCCATGGTCGCCGTCGCCTCGCCTACCATCTCACTGCCAAGACTTGGCCCTGCAGGACATGATATATAAGAATTTGCAGACCAAGTTCTGATAAAAAAAGAATGGGCATTGCATTACCTTGCGATGGATCCTCAGTTGCCTCTCGAACCGCACGCGCAACCTGTCTATGGGCGGTAGACAAGGCAGCTGGGGTACCCTCTGAAGTAATAGCGATAGAAGGGATGGTGCTTGAACCTGCACCCGCAGCCAAGGTAGCATCACGCTCCCTCGCTGCGCGCTTCCTGCGCTTCTTTTCAGTTTGAGCAATGAGGACCGACCTCCTCAAGACTTCAGACAAGGGGATACCTTCGCCGTCATCTGACCCTAGTTCTACCTCCGGTGTCGCTACGGCGTCCATCATCAGCTGTTTCAGTGAAGACTCTCATGCTGGCTTAGGGATAGCCGTAGCCGTGATGGCTGGCTCTGACAAGACTACTGCACCTTCGCTTGGGATCGGCGCTACACCAGGAACAACTAGAGCTGAAGCAGTCCCTGTAATAAGGTGAAATAAAGCGTCAGAGCATAGGTATAAAGCATGAGGGCGTAATCAAACAAAATAA
The DNA here is from genome assembly GCA_030015575.1 of Agapanthus africanus. Classification (NCBI taxonomy): domain Eukaryota; kingdom Viridiplantae; phylum Streptophyta; class Magnoliopsida; order Asparagales; family Amaryllidaceae; genus Agapanthus; species Agapanthus africanus. Next base: position 24,799,448 of record JASDDO010000016.1, read on the forward strand.
GTTATACCCAAGCCACAAGAAGCGCGAAGCCTCTCTTCCTCCTCAAAAGTCCGGAGGGAAGCCGCCAGAGCCTCTTCAGCGGAGATGCCTGACAAAGAAGGATGTATTAATAAATGCATAATAAGAGAGAAGGAAAAACCTCAAAACGACATGATTAGAGCATACCCGTCTCCGCAAGTGATATCAACGCAGCCTCTTTGCGAGCCTGTCGCTCGGAAGCCACAAGGGCAGCTTGAAGATCGGTATCATCCACAGGCTCAATAAATAGACCCTCATTGGTCCCGTACTCACTCAAGCCCTCGTTATAGGGAGCATGGGGCTCCTGGATGAGTAGACGTCGAGAGAAAATATCGACTTCTTCTTCTTCTGTGAACGATCTCCGGCGGCCGACGATAGGAGCCTACGCTTCACGGGCATTTTTGGGAGACGGGTCCCAATCTCCACGCCAACTCCAGAGTCCGGAGACGCTATAGCTACCGTTTTAGGAACGTTGGGCTGTGGCTTTGAAGTAAAGGTGTGAGGGACCACAACCATATCAGTCTCCTTTAATGAAGGACGAACGACAATTTGTCGTTTTAAAGGGACTGACGGGTTACCGAGAGGGATTGCACCCTTGCGATCAAGCAGCAGCCGTCTTTCTTCCCTAATCAAGGCACCCGTTGCGTGCCGATACCATGCCACATACGCGTTCGAGGCGTTCGGGATGTAGCTCGGCTCGCTGATAAGAAAGATGGACTCGGTATTCAGGTGCATGAAGTGGTGCGGCGTAGTGCGAATGCCTTCTTCAGTGGCAGTCGGTTCAGCCAGAAAAGCTTCAAAGGGAACACCCTGGTTGTAACCCGACTGTTGGGCAAAATGGTGCGGGTTGTACCTCATAAACAACGCCAACTCGTTCTGCCTGAATATTAAGAAGCCCGGCCTGATCGAGTACAAATGTACGATCTCCCGAGCCTTCAACGTGGAAACCCTATCCTTGAAGGTGTCACGCAGTGGCTGCACCGCCTTAGTTGACTCCTTGCCGATAGTCATGACCCTATCAACGAAGGTCATGCTATCCCCAACCATGCGCGGGTGGAGGATCACTCCCTGAGCTTCTCGCGACGACGGGTCTGAAGCAGAGGCGTCGATTAGAGACATCACCCGGGGGAAATTGTAGCTATCATATAAACGGGGACGTTTGTGGATTCCAAAGGCTCCAAGCAAGTGCAGCTCAATCCACGAAGTAAAATAGTGCAGCGGGAGATGTACGGGCTCTAAACCCGGCTGAGTAGTGTCCGCCGCTAAGCTCAAGCCATGATACAAATGAGCCAGCCCGGCAATCCCGACGGCAACCCGCGTTCCTTCAACCATCCGGTGAGCCGGGTAGAAAACGGACGGCCTCATATGATGAGGGTGCATGGGAAGTATGAACCAACATAGCCATAGGCCGAGAAACCCCAAAAAGAATGTCTCTTCGCCGACGTCTGAAGCTGCAAGCTCTGCGAAGGGGACGACCAAAGTGTCTGGGAGAAAGAAATTCCTCTGATCCGCTTCCGCTGCCGACTGTTTGTCCAAACCAAAGCCGAAGGGATTAGAGAGCTTGGCAAATTTTGCGGTTTCCTTTGAAAGGACTTCGGGACGGAGAAAGCGGGCAATAAAATCTGTGAAGCTGACGCCGTGCCCCCAGATTCCAAGAACATGCACTCATAAATATTCAACACCTTGATTAAGCTTGGGAATCGGTGCTGAATGGCATTTTCCGAAGTCAGACCCATCACTAATGATCGGGTCGCAAAGACGTATTTGTCAGGGGGAAGTATTTCCTCGTAGTGTCCCCCTCTAACAGGTAGGACTGAGATCTCCGCAAACTCCTCCAGGGAGATTGAAACCTCCCGATCAGATAGGAGAAAGGTGTGTGTCGGGATGTTCCATTGCTCTAAGAAAGCCTTAATTCACCACACCGGAGGCGCCGGATATTGGAAAAGCGACGCATAGATAGCAGGGTACAGCCCGAGCTTCAATAATGCCGACTTTTATGCTGATAAGATGTACCGGGCCCACTGCAGGTATCCAGCTGAATGACGAGTCAGGACAATCATATACACCTGTCCCCATGGGCACGACTCGCCCTGACATATGCGCCGCCCCAGAATATCTAAACCCATCAGCGGCTGCATAGGTATCGCGGCCATAGAGGGCTGAAGGCGACCCTCTGAGGTCCAGTGGACCTCCTCTACGGCATAGTTAACCTGGGGTGAGTCGGCATAGTGAATAGCGGAGATTGGTTCTGAAGGCGTCGCACAAAAGAAGCTGCGTAGACCCTGGATAGTCTGGTTGTACCACAACCCCCACAAATGAAGCGACTTCTGCCCCGGGTCACGATCCTTGATCAGTGCAAAAACTTCTTGGTCTACGGGCGCGTCGGCGAAAGCGCTCTCCGGAAGAACGAATGGGAAAGAAGAGTCGTAAGACATAGTACCTGCACGGGAAGAACGAGGGTTAGCCATCAATGCTACAGTCCAAAGCCTAGTACCTGATACTTTAAGTTTGTACCACACTGCAATGCAGTGGAAATGGATCAAAGGGGACCCACAAAATCAAGATGACGGCTCATCATTGATGAGACAGTCACTCATTAATGAAGAAATCCTAAAAAGATTCTCATTTAATGAGGGCCCCTCAGGCCAGGGAGTAAATCTCCCTTGAGAGCAGCGCTCTACAACAGATATGACATTTGTCATAATTAATGAGGAAGGGAATAAAATTCCCCCTAAAGAGCAATGCTCTGTGAAGAAAATGGAATAATCCATCAACAAAACCCTAAAAGCAAAGATTTTATTAAGTTAAAAACTTCAAGATCTTCAAGATCTGTGAACAAAACTCTAAGTGTTCTTCATGAACATTGTTCTAGTTCATGGGTTAAAATCACCCTAAAAAAGATTATATCTTGAAGATCTATGATCTAAAAGATGAGCATGGCTCTGGGTAAAAACCCTAAAACTTTTAGATCTATCATCTAAAGATGAGCATGGCTCTGTTAATGGGTAAAACCCTAAAAAAATATATTTTTAAGATCTATGATCTGAGAAGAGCAAAGCTTTGTTAAATAGTTTAAATCTTACCAAAATTGGGCAGAGTTTTGACTCTTAAGAAATTTCTTAAAACAGAGAGCTTGGCTCTGAAGGAAAATTAAATTCTCAAGAACAAGAAAACGAGAAGGAAGATGAACAAACAGTCATCTCAAGGGCCAAAGATCGTATTTATAGGTACTGGGAGCCGGTTCAACTTCCAAGTTGATCCAATGGTGGCCACCGCTGCACTCACGCGTGAGCCACGTGAGCGCAACGGTGGGGGGGCATTTGTTTCCACCAATTAGAGAGCAAAGCTTTATTCAAATTTCAAAATTTGAAATTTGAAATTTAAAGTGAGGCAGCGCTTCATGATAGCGCTAGCGCTAGCGCCTCACGTGCAAAGCACGAGAGCGCTGAGCGCCAGGAGCGCCAGCGCTGAAGAGTTAAAGGCTCTGAGGTAGCGCCTCACGTGCAAAGTACGAGAGCGCCAGCGCTATGAGTCAAAGACTCTGAGGCAGCGCCTCACGTGCAAAGCACGAGAGCGCTAGTGCCAGGAGCGCCAGCGCTAGGAGCGCCAGGAGCGCCAGCGCTAAGAGTCAAAGGCTCTGAGGCAGCGCCTTACGTGCAAAGCACGAGAGCGCCAAGCGCTAGAACTAAATGTTCTCCACCATTGGATCAAAAGATCCGACTAAGATGAATAAATCATCAAATTACAGAATAAAATTCTATTGAGGAAATACTCCTCAAATCTTTCCAAACAGGAAATATTGTGCTCTGTAAATCAGAGCACCGTTGGATCAAAGATCCAATGGTGATTAAAAAATCACTAAGATACAAAATGAGTTCTGTATGGGAAAATATTTCTCTAATTTTGTTAAAAATAAAAATATTGTCTTCTGTAAAACAGAAGCCCTTGGATCAAAGATCCAACGGTGGGAAACATTCCCCAAATCAATCAGAGATCTCTCAATGAGAGATTTTCCTAACCGATTCAACAAATCAGCATCCCCTATATAAAGGACCCAAGACTTCAAGTCTGAAAAAAAGAGGAACCCCCCACAAACTTTAAGAAATTTCAAAGAGAAGAGCAAGCTCTCGGAAGAAGAAGAATTTCTTTAAGGTAAATAAAACAGAGAGATCAAAGTATCTCATCAAAAGAGAAGAAGAACCTATTTCTTTTTCTAGATCATAGATCTATAAGACCGAGGTCTTTCACAAAAGAGATCATAGCGTCTCATCATAAAAAGTGAGGGGGAAGAACTTAGTTCTCGTTAGATCACTGATCTATAAGATAAAGACAAAGTCTTTCACAAAAACAGAAGAGATTGTAAAATCTTCTATTAAAATAAGAACTTAGTTCTTAGATCTATTAGACAAAGTCTCCTATGAATGAGAATTTAATTCTCAGAGCGCAGAACTGATCAAAGTTGCCTAAGAAGAGACTTAGCGCTCCAATTGAAAAGAAGCGCCTCAGCACTTCAAGACTGTCGCACAACGCTCCTAGCGCTCCAATTGAAAAGAAGTCCCTCAGTGCTTCAAGACTGGCGCACAGTGCCATAGCGCTCCTAGCGCTCTAATCAAAGAAGCACCTCAGCGTTCCGAGTCTGGCGCTCAGCGCCCAGCGCTCTAAGCGCTATTTTAAAGAAGCGCCCAGCGCTCCAAGGTTGGCGTTCCTTACGTGGGCGCTATTTTATAAAGAGCGCTCTATACTTATTGACTGGCGCTCAGCACCAAGCGCGCCACGTGCTCCTCACGTGTGCTATCTCACAGGAAGCGCCTTAGCGCTTTAAGTCTGGCGCTTAGCGCCAAGTGCACCACGTGCTCCTCACGTGTGCGCTGAGGGAACATAAACTGTTCTTTACATAAAACCCCAGAGCCATAATGAGAGCTCGACACTCAACAAAAGACAAAAATGTTGTCAAAACCCAAACCAATGCTCAACATTGTTAAATGAAAAAGGACTGAGTTTAATTAAATGTCCAACATTTTAACTGAGTGGGCTGAGCCCAAGTTGGCCACAGATCCCTCATTTAGATTAATCGAGCTCATATGCATATAAATCTTTTTAACCGATCTTAGTCCCAAACTTGACTATAGATCTCCCAACCAACATTGGTTCAAGGGTACATCTCTTCATATCTCTGATATACGTCATTGTAATTCCTCAACGTTTTCAGAGAGATGGAGGGTCCCAATAACCAATAACTTTTGGTGCATCCCCAAACGGTTGAATCAAAACCACACAGACTATGACGTCTTTAAACTGTCACGGACTATGATGTCCTTAAACTTATGGACCGCAATGTCTCTAAACTAAAACAATAGAGTCCAAATGCTCTTTTGTTGGATCTAAATGATCCTGTTAAGTAGATCTTAGTCTAAAATTAGACTAAAGTATCCTTAACAAACGTTTAAATTGATCTTAGTCTTAAATGAGATTAATGATCCTTAAACCCAACCCAAATCCAAATCTAAGAAAATATGGATTTGGACTAATCCACGCCCTACGGGCGACAACATAAATTAGTCTCTGTATACAATCCACTGGCAACCAAAAACAAAACAAACACACACGGCACGAAGTGACCTTCTGGAGCAGGAGAAAGTGGTTACCGCGATGCGGTAACGTAATTAACTGCAGGGCTTGCGTCTGCAGGGAAGAGCGTCCCCACAATAAAAAACCCTCACAATGAGGGAGAATCTGACGAAGTCTACTACAATGGCCGCATCCATCTAAACCTCCGATACATTGTGCCTTAAATCAACTTTGCATCTTCAGAGAGGTGGACGAATAAATCCAAATAGCATCGGCCCCCAAATTCAGGCAAGACGACCTACGCGGTTTCGTCTCTGTTTTCGGCGGTAAACATCTCGCTTCTCCAGCAAGACGTCCAAGTTAGTACGAAGGGCCGAGGTGTTTGCTTCGTCGTCGAAGTGCTCGACCCTGTAACTGGGTAGCCCGATTTCTGCTGGGACCATCACCTCGGTGCCGTAGCAGACGCTGAAGGGTGTCTCTCCAGTGGGGGTCTTCTTCGATATATGCAAGGCCCATAAGACCCGAGATAATTCATCGACCCAACTGCCTTGTCGTCCTTCCAGGCGAGCTCGAAGTCCTCAAACGACGTCCCTGTTAGCGACCTCGGCTTTCCTGTTGCACTGGGGGTGCGCGACTACGGCGAACTTCATCAGTATATGGTATTCGCTGCAGAACCCTTTAACTCTTTCGTTTTCGAAATTCGTCCTGTGGTCGGTGATGATACACTTCGGGATCCCGAACCGGAATATTACGTTGTTTTGCAGGAACTTGATGGTCGTGGTAGCGTCCAGTTTTCTGATGGGGACAGCCTTGATCCACTTCGTAAAGTAGTCCACCGCGACGAGGATGTATTTGTGCCCGCCCGTACCTGTAGGGAGTTGGCCTATCATGTCCATTCCCTACTGGACAAACTGCCATGGGGAGGTCAGGGTAGTCAGCTCGGTAACCGGAAGGCAGGGTATGCTGCTGTGGAGTTGACAACTCTTGCACCTTCTGACAAGCTTCTGAGCATCATGATAAATGGTCGGCCAGTAGCACCCTTGGAGGAGCGTCTTCTGGACTAAGGTGCGGGCCCCTTGATGTGCTCCGCCGACCCCTTCGTGGACCTCACGGAGGACATAGTCGGCTTCATGGGGGTCGACAAACCGAAGTAGGGGTTGGGAGAAGGATTTCTTGTAGAGGTTCCCATTGCTCCAGACGAAATGGAGGGATTTGGCTTGGACACGGCGGGCCTCCCCACGATCACCGAGGAATGTACCCTCCTTCAGGAATTCCACGATGGGCTTCCTCCAATCTTGTCCCTCTTCCCGGGCTGTGTAAACTTGGAGCGATGTCGCTCTGTCTTCCACGCTAGGCCGTGGCAAGACCCCGAAGAGGATATTTCTCTTGTTGTTGGCCGAGTAGGAGGAAGCGAGCTTGTTCAGGGTGTCGTCCTGGGCGTTTAGGTATCGAGAAATCTGCTCCACTTGAACTTTGTCGAAATCCTTTCTTAGCCTTCTTACCTCGTCTAAGTACTTCACCATCAGGGGCTCCCATGCCTCGAAACGGCCGGTCACTTGGCCGACGACTAGAGTGGAGTCGCTATGGATTCAGATCGTCTTCAGCCCCATTCTGGAGGTGATCCGCAGTCTAGCGAGCAGAGCCTCGTACTCTGCTGCGTTGTTTAAGGTTTTTAACCCGATCTTCAAAGAATACTCCATTTCTGCCTCATTCGGGCCCTGAATGATGAGGCCGGCGCCACAGTCTTCCTCGGTTGATGACCCGTCGACATAAAGGACCCAATCGGGGACGGAGTTGGGCCTCTCATCGATTGAGGGTTGAGATCTGGGGACCGTCATGGGCACTGCCTCCTTGTTAGGGATAGTGCATTCGACGACAAAATCGTCCAGGACTTGTGCCTTGATAGCTTGCCTCGGGTGGTATTTGATATCGAATTGGTACAACTCCCACCTCCACTTCTCCAAATGACCAGAAGACTCGGGGGAGGCGAGAATAGCCCCTAAAGGGCATTCGGTGAGGACGAGGATGGTGTGCGCCCGGAAATAGTGCTGTAGTTTTCTCTAGGCCATGATGAGTGCCAAGACAATTTTCTCTATGACCGGGTACCTTGTTTCTGCGTCCTTGAAGACATGGCTTACATAGTAGACCGGCTTCTGGATTCCCTCAACTTCTCGGACGAGCACCGAACCTGCAGATTGATCGGACACCGCCAGATACAATGATAGCTTATCTCCTTCAACTGACTGGGTGAGTAGTGGGGGAGTCGCCAGGTGCATTTTCAATTGCTCGAAGGCGATCTGAAACTCCTCCGACCATTCGAACCTTGGGATCTTCCTCAGAGCTTTGAAGAACGGGAGGTACTTTTCTCCGGATCTTGACATGAAACGACTCAGAGCGGCTGCCCTCTCTGTGAGTCGCATGATTTCGACATTGGTCTTGGGCTCTTCCATGTTGAGGATGGCGCTGATCTTCTCCGGGTTAGCCTCGATCCCTCGGTGGGTGACCATGAACCCGAGGAACTTTCCACTAATGACCCCGAACGCGCACTTGGGGGTGTTCGGTTTCATATTATATTTGCGGAGGACGTCGAATGCCTCGCCCAGATCTTTGGCGTGCTAATCTGATGAGGTCGATTTGACGAGCATGTCGTCGAACGTAAATCTCCATGTTCCTGCCGATCTGAGGCTTAAACATCCTGTTGACCAAGCGTTGGTACGTAGCCCCGGCATTTTTGAGACTGAAGGACATCACTTTATAGCATTATATCCCCCAGTCCATTATGAATGCGGCAAGCTTTTCATCTGCCGGGTTCATACGGATCTGGTTGTAGCTGGAGAAGGCGTCTATAAAGCTGAGTAGCTCATGGCCTGCCGAACTGTCGACAAGATGATCTATCCGAGGGAGGGGATATTTGTCTTTCGAGCAGGCTTGTTGAGGTTAGTGAAGTCGACACACATGCGCCACTTCCCGCTCGCCTTTTTAACCATGACCACATTCGCCAACCAATTTGAGTAGGCCACGTTACGAATGAAGTTGGCCGCGAGCAGCTTGTCAACCTCGTCCTCGATCACTTTTTTCTTGATCGGAGTGAAGCTTTGTTTCTTCTGCCTGACGGGTCAGACCGCCGGGTCGACCCCGAGCTTATGTGATATTATTTTAGGGTCGATCCTAGGCATGTCGGCGGGCGCCCAGGCGAACAGGTCAGAGTTTCCCCTGAGGAAGAGGACCAAGTCGTCGCGCCGAGCTCTCGTTAAGAGTGATCCGATTTGGACGGTTCGTTCATTGTCTCCATCGACGAGGGGGACCTCTGTCAGCAGCTCCACCGGGGCTCCTCGGATCTTTTTATGCTCGTCCCGAGTATCCAAAGATCCCCTGAAATCATCCGTGCCCCCAAGATCATCATTTCTCTCCTCGGGCATAGATGTCGCTGTGAAGCAAATCTTCGCGGTTTGCTGGTTCCCATAGGCCCGACCTATCCTGCCTTGGTCGAGGGGAAACTTGATTGCTAGGTGGTAGGTCGATATCTGGGCCCGGAGGGAATTCAGCGTTGGGCGTCCCAGGAGGATATTGTAGGCCGATGGAATTCTGGCGATGATGAACTCAACAGGCACAGTATACGTATGGCCTGTCTCCCCGATGTTAAATAGGAGGGTGAACATCCCTTTTGTCGGGATGGAGTGGTTGGTGAATCCTGACAGGATGTGGGCGGTCGGCCTCAGGTCCGACGAGGTAAGTCCCATACGCAGGAAGTAGTCGTAGAAGAGGATGTCTGTCGAGCTTCCCGAGTCGAACAATATCCTTTGCACTTCGTAACGGTGGACCCGTGCGGTGATTACCAGAGGGTCGTTGTGGGGCAGGGATATCCCGTGGAGATCCTCGTCGGTAAAGATGATGGGCTCAGCTGCTTTGACCCTCTTCCTGGGTTGGCTGCTAGTCCCTTCGACCGGCAAGGGGCGCGGTGTCTTATCGGCCCGAGGCGCACCCCCCGCTGATATGACCATGATTTAGCCGATCGTCAACTCGCCAGGAGGGGGTAGTGCTCTTGCTCTCGGTCGGCCTGTCGCTTGTACCTCAAGTATCTTGCCAGGTGCCCCGAGCGAATTAACTCCTCAATGTAGTCTCGGAGCTATTTGCAGTTCTCGGTGGGGTGGCCCTGCGACCTGTGGAAAGCGCAATAGGGGCCTCATGTCCGTTTGGCCGCCTTATGGTTGACCGGGGGAGCTTGAAGAATCTTTCGCCCTTCGCCTCCTCCAACAACTCTGTCTGGGAGATGTTGAGCGGGGTATACTCTTGGAATTTTGGGGAGTAGGGCTTTGTCCGCTCAATCTTCTTTTTATCCTCTCTTGCCCTCTTCTTCTGATCAGTATGGTCTGTCCGAGGTAGGTTCGCGTTCACCTCGGACTCGAGCTGGTTCTCTCGCTCTGTCCAGGCTTTTACCTCGGCTAAGGTCTTAGGTTGCGCTAATGCAAAGGAGCGGAGCCACTCCTTGTGCCTAAGACCCGACCTAAGGGCAGTGATGACAGTCTCGTTCCGGTGCTCTGGGACCTCAAGGAGAGCGTTGTAGAAGCGGGTGACGTGTCCTTTGAAGGATTCCTTGTCCCTGCTCTTTATAGTGAAAAAATGATCGACGGTCCGCTTCTGCTGTCTGTTCCCGAAGAAATGGTCGAGGAACTGGGTGGCCAGCTCATCGAAGGTAGAGATTGAGCGTGGCGTGAGTCCTCAGAACCGGTCTCGTCCAGAGCGGATGAGAGTGTCGAGGAATGCCCGGCATTGCACGGCGTCGGAGTTGTCCTGGAAACTCATCCCTTCTGTGAACGCGTCCAAATGGTCTTTCGGATTGGACTTCCCGTCGAAGAGGGAGACCTTTAGGGGCTTGTTCTTGGAGGAGCGTGGATATCGTGCAGCTCTTCGGTGAAGGGATTCGTAAGCGAGTCGGCGACATATCTAGACCCGTCGCTTGAAGGGCGACTTTCCTGATGTATACCCTCGATCCTTTTTTCGAGAGCATCGAGTCGGTCATGGTATCCCGAGGATTCGGCATACTCGGATTTATGGCCCCTGCCGCTGGCGACCTGCGCCTGGAAGCGGTTCCGGTTCTGTTCAATAAGGTTCCTCAGGTCCCCTGGCGAGGTCATCCTCGAGCTGCCATGGTGAGTCCCGTCCGCGCGAACCTGTCGAGGGAGAGGGCGCCGGCCATGCCTGGGAGCAGGCGAGCTGACCGACACCTCCTCGGGAGGGACAGGAGCACGATGGGCCTCAGGGTGGGGTGCTCTTTCATAAGACCTCGGTGTCGAGCTGTGAGGTGCCCACTGGGTCATCGAATTGGTCGCTACGGGGGATCTGTGGCCACCGGAGATAGCGTGGCGGTGCTCGGATGCGCCGGCGCGGACAGTGTCTTCTCTCCCTATGTGTCGCTCCCGAGATGGGGGAGCAGTGACTTGGGGAGCTTGTTCCGTCATTTGGACACGGACAAGCGCATCCACGATGGACGCGTGCTGATCTATCTGCACAGAAAGTGCGTGAATAGCATTCGAGGGAGGAAGGGATCCACCCGCGTCTCCGTTGTAGGAAGGATGGCGGCTGGAGCTTGGATCGTCGCGATGATCACTCACCATTAGTTTGAGATTAGAAGATCAACTTTCATTTAGCGGGATTTTTCATTTCCCACAGACGGTGCCAACTGATGGAGGTCTGGATCTCCTTCAGATGTTATCTTCCGTTGATCTGTAGCGAGCATTGATGGATGGCTGATATTGGGTTTGAAGGTTGCCTCTTGAAGCGTGTGGATCTCAGTGGGCTTGATTTGGAATGAATCCGAGCTACCTGTAAGGAAGTCACGGGATGGTTGTACCACCGTGGACCCTCCGACGATCAAGTTAGTCAAGGTATTTTGGCAGAGTAGCGGCCTATTGGGTTAAAATTGCCTTAACTGAGTCGTCTGAGAGAGGGGTTTATATAGTGGCAACCATGGGCTGGCGGGCGCGAGATTCACGCCGGCCATTACGCCTATGGCGTTATGCCTGTGTGAAAGGCGGAATCCCCTATTAATGACGAGATATGCTTGTTAATGGGGGAACGTGATGGCGTGGAACGTGGGATCATGGGTGGCGGATATCTCATATCTAGCGAGATTCGCGGAGCCGTGGCGGAGACGCCTGTGACCTGTGCTGTTGGTCAGTCGGTGATACCGAGGAAGCTGAGCTCGGCGGGAGGCCCGGAGATGAGCGGGAGGCCAAGCAGGCTTGGTTATGTGATAGCTCGGAGGCGAGCTAGGTGGCCTGAGGAAGCTCAGCGTGCGGTAGGGCTCGGAGGCGACCCAATGGTTGTTTGTAAGACGAGCATAGGAGTGGTCTGAAAGGCCACCAAAGGTCGGGAACATCCTCGGGAGGGAGGCCCGGGGTATGCTTCCAATGTACCATTTTTGCTCCTTTCTCGTAAGCTTTGGGACACGTTATCTTCCACGTGTCAAGATCTGGGGAGTCCCCAGTACTGAGCATCATCACCAGTGCTTCTGTCGATCTTGGGATATACATATTCTTTCTCTGATAGTACGAACCACGTCAACAGTTGCAACTATCATCTCAAGTCCAAGGAGTTCTCCATCTCTGATGCCGTCCCAACTTAATGGCGATTGACACTTCCTTCCATAGAGCGCTGCAAACGGTGCCATTCCTTTATTTGCTTGGTAGTTGTTGTTGTATGAAAACTCCACAAGATGTAGTTGATCTTCCCACGATCCTTCGAAGTCTAGCATACACGATCTTAGCATATCTTCAAGTATCTGAATAGTTCGCTCAGACTGTCCATCTGTTTATGGATGGTAAGCTGTGCTGAAGTTCAGACTTATTCTCAAGCTAGCTTGCGGTCTTTGCCAAAATTGCGATCGAAATCTGGTGTGACGACCGGAGACAATGCAAACCGGTACTCCATGTAATCTCATGATTTCCTGCATGAGTTTATAGGTATCAGAGATAGTACACATTGAAGAGTTTAAATCTTACTTAGATTCTTACCCCCATGTACTTCTTTGCTAGAGCTTCAGTAGATTGGCCAACTCAAAATGGGATGAAGTGAGCCGACTTTGTGAGTCGATCCACAATAATGCATACTGCATCGTTACCTTTCGTGCTGCGAGGAAGTGCAGTCATGAAATCCATTGTGATGTGTTGCCACTTCCATTCTGGGATAGATAACGGTTGAAGCAAACCAGCTGTCCTGTGATATTCAGCTTTTACTTGCTGACACACCGAGTATTTTGCGACGCTTCTGGCTACTTCACTCTTCATTCCATGCCACCAGTAATTTTGACGTAGATTCTTATACATCTTTGTACCTCCAGGGTGTACTGAATAAGGAGAGCTATGAGCTTCTTTCATCAACTCTTCTCGCACAGAACCTTTTGGTACACACAGTCTACTGCCGTATCTCAATGATCCGTCTTCATGGATGATGAAGTCTGTTCTAAGTCCACTTTCTACTTGTTCTCTTATCTTTTGCAACTTAGAATCACTTGCTTGAGCTGCTTTGATCTAATTGACAATGGTATATTGAACTTATAAGTTCATCAAACTTGAAGCGTTACCTGGCATGACTGCTTCAATCTCCATCTGATGCAAGTCTTGTTGAAGCTTCCACTGTGCGGTGAGATTCAATGCTAATGGTTGGCAACTAAGTGCATCAGGTACTATATTCACCTTCCCTGGATGATATTGTAGGTTGATGTCGAAGTTCGCCATGAGTTCTAACCACCTTCTCTGCCGCATATTCAACTCTTTCTGAGTAAACACATATTTTAGACTTTTGTGGTCCGTGTATATGTCCACTCGTCCACTAAGAAGATAATGATGCCAAATCTTAAGAGCAAAGATTACGACCGCCAACTCCAAATCATGCGTCGGATAATTGTGCTCATGAATCTTCAGCTGTTTTGAAGCATAAGCTACAACTTTACACTACTGATGTAGAACATATCCTAATCCCTTACCGGATGCATCGCAATACACTTCAAAACCTCCAGATTGGTCCGGTATGACAAGGATAGGTGCGGATGTCAATCCTGACTTGAGTTCTATGAAAGCTCGTTCGCATGCTTCGGACCACATGAATTCTTCATCTTTACGTGTGAGCTTGGTCAGGGGTGTCGCAATTTTCGAAAATCCTTCAATAAACCTTATGTAATATTCTGCTAAACCCAAGAAACTTCGAATTTCCTTCACTGACTTCGGTGTCGGCTATTCGCTTACTGCTGATACCTTAGCTGGATCTACAGAGATTCTATCGTCTGATACAATATGTCCAAGAAAACTGACTTGATCTAGCTAAAACTCGCACTTGCTGTACTTGGCAAAGAGTTGATGCTGTCGTAAAGTCTCCAGGACAATTCGTAGGTGCTCGGCATGTTCTTTCCGACTCTTAGAATACACCAGGATATCGTCGATGAAGATGACAACAAACCTGTCTAGGTACTCTCGGAAAACTTGATTCATTAGGTTCATGGATATAGCTGGTGCGTTGGTCACTCTAAATAGAATCACAAGAAATTCGTAATAACCATAGCGAGTTCTGAATGCCGTTTTATGGATATCAGATTCTTTGATCTTCACCTGATGATAACCCTGTTCTCTTATAAAAAATAAATAATGAACAAAAAAGCGATGGGAAAAATTCCCCAAATGGAGTATCATGTGTCCGCACGTGATGCGTCTTGGAGCAAAAATTATAGGCATTGCGCTTAACAAATAAGGCTGAAATTGAGCCTCACGTGAAGGCACATGAGCATCTATATACAAAGTATATATGCGCCTTCCTAAAAACAAATAACAGGCTAGAAAAGATCACGTGTCAGCACATGATTCTCTTTGTTAGGCTTAACTTCGTGGGGGTCACGTGCCACACATGACATTCCTGAACATCAGCTCACGTGCCAACACGTGATGCTTTTCTCTGGGACTGCTGCATATAAGCAAGCCGATTTAATGCTATGGGGTCACGTGCTACACGTGAAGGTTCCTAATGCCTTCTGAGCCGATAGAATTAAATTCTAAATAAGAGGGATCAAAACCCTATTTGGAAAATATTTCCTTAGATCTTTCTAGACAAAAAAGATTACACTCTGTAAAATCGAGCACCGTTGGATTAAAGATCCAATGGTGATTAAAAATCACCAAGTTACAGAAAAAGCTCTGTATGGGAAAATATCTCCCCGATCTTTCTAAATAAGAAAGATTATGCTCTGTAAAACAGAGCACCGTTGGATTAAAAATCCAATGGTGATTAAAAATCACTAAGCTACAGAATAAGCTCTGTATGGGAAAATATTTTCCCAATCTTGTTAAAAAAACAAGAAAAATATCTTCTGTAAAACAGAAGTCCCTGGATAAAAAATCCAATGGTGGATAAAATCCCCGGATAAATTAAAAAATCTCTCAATGAGAGATTTCCTTAACTAAATTAACAAACTTGCCTCTACTATATAAAGGACTCGAGACTAAAAGGTGAGACAGAGAAGAACCCCCTATAATATTTGAGAAACAAAAAAAAGAATAAGAAGAGTTCTTTTTGAAGAAAAGAAACCTTAGGTAAAGAAAAAAGAGCTAGAGATCATTTTATCTCCTCTTACAAGAGTTTAACTCTTCCAAAAAAAGAACTTAGTTCTTCATTTGGTCGAGGTCTGCAGAAGTAGATCTCCCCACAAGTTGAGAATTTAATTCTCATCGGGAAGAATCTATTATGCAGTTCCAAAACTTAGAGGAAAGAACTAGGTTTGAAGAATTTAATTCTTCCAAAGATATAGAAATTTAATTCCTCTGATAAAACTAAGGTTTAACCCTGCATAAGAATTTAATTCTTATAAAACAAAGGAGTTGAAATTCTCAAGACCTAGATCAAGAGCTCCATGCATATTAGTGTTCAACGCTATAATGACAGATCACGTGTTCCCACGTGAGCATCTCTGAGGACCAAAAAGGAACGACTGAGATCGAGTCACGTGATCCCACGTGACCCCTAATAGGGCTCAGCACTTGTAAAAGGAAAGGGGAATAAATTAAGACAGTTCCCATTTTTGGGACGCCTTACGAGATCCTACGTGACCCCCAATAGTGCTTAGCACCTAGAAAAGGATAGGAGGATAAATCCAAAGGAGGCAGTGCCCAACTCGGGGGCGCCTCACGTGTCCACACGTGATGTCCACAAGATTTAAGTGTTTAACACTTATATGTATAGACAGGGATTCGAACCCAAAGGCACCACACTAATTTTTAGGCGCCTCACATACTACACGTGAGCGCTCCAAATTGTAGTGTTTAACACTGCTTTAGAGCATCATGTGGGAGCACGTGAGCGCCAAGCAGATATCAGTGTTTAACACTGTGAGAGGCCAACCTTAGCCCAAATTAGCCAAGTCTCCCGATGCCAAAACCTTTTGACCATCAATCAACCGAGTCCTCCTATATCCAGGTCTCCCCAAATCGATCTTAGTTCCAAAGATGGCCAATGATCTCCTGACAGATGGCATCAAAAATGATGTTCGTTCCACCATGATCTCTCCCTTTAATCTGGAGTTTGGTTCAAGGGCACATCTCTCTACAGCTCCGATACATGTCGCTGTAATTCTTCAACGATATCATAGAGGTGGAGGGTCCCGACAACCAACATCTCATAGATGCACCCTCAAACCTATGAGCATACCCCAATGGACCGTAATGTCCTTAAACTAGCTGTGGACCGCAATGTCCTTAAACTAGTTATGGACCGTAACGTCCTTAAATTAAAACGATAGAGCCCAAATGCTCTTTTATTGGATCAAAAATGATCCTGAACCCCTGTTAAGTAGATCTTAGTCCAATATCGGATTAACGTATCCTTAACAAATATTTAAATTGATCTTAATCTCAAACAAGGTTAACGATCCTTAAATCAAACCAAACCCAAATCTAAGAAAATACGGATTTGGACTAATCCATACCCTACGGACAACAACACAAATTAGTCTCCGTATACAATCCACGGGCAACCAAAAATAAAACAAACACACACGACATGAAGTGAACATCTGGAGCAGGAGAAAGTGGTTACTGCGATGCGGTAACGTAATTAACTGCAACGGCTTGCGCCTGCAGGGAAGAGCGTCCCCACAATCAAAAACCCCCTAACAAACGAGGGGGAATCTGACGAAGTCTGCTACAAAGGCCGCATCCGTCCAGACCCCCGATGCACAGTGCCATAAATCAACGTGGCATTTTTGGAGATGTGGACGGATAAATCCAAATAGCATCTGCCCCCAAATTCTGGCAAGACGTTTGTCTTCCCGGTTTTCGGCGGTAAATAGATTCCGGCACGCCCGGTGGGACCTTTTCCTCTTTCCACTCCACACTTCGTGTGTCGTGTTCACGAACGAATCGCGGTTTAATATGGTTGCCCCTGGATTCGAGGTACTAAGATTTGGTGTATTGCTCCGTTCAGAAGAGAAGATGGCATCGATGGCTTCCAACTGCACCAATTGCAACAACAACTCCCACTCCGTCCCTGCTAGAGGAGTAACTTATGGGCCCCAAGCGGCCTCCATCTTCGCAATGCCAGTGGAACAGGTGACTCAGACCACTACCGGACTGTTCTTCAGGACCATGCTCCCGCCAATGAGCTTCAATGCTTCAATGCCATCACAAGATTCCCCAAAGAAGTCGGTCTTTGATCGGTTCGCAACCACCATGTCCCCTCTCAACGGGTCATCCAAGTCTGCCACCTCAGTCTTCGATAAGCTGAGCCAAAGCTCCACCGGGCTTGTAAATAGACCCGCAATACTTGAAGGGGTTATCCCGAAGCGGATAGCCATTCCAGCTCCGGTACATGAAGTGGTCAAAGCGGCTTCTCCTTTTAAAGGATCGGTCTTCACAAGACTGTCCGTTCCAACTCCCGCTTCGGGCAAAGTCATTAAGGCTGCTTCCCCTATTGTAAGATCGGCCTTTGCAAGATTGACTGTTCCCTCTCAGCGGATGTCGGTCTTTGATAGGCTGACACCAACAACACCCCACCAGAGTAGGGGGAATGACGAAGCCACTCCTGTAACTAAACCATTCCCATCTACACGACATGCTCAACGTCGCCACTAGTGCCGAGTAAGGAAGGCTGGGGGCAGTTCCCCCTCTGGACTTACCCCACCAGCTTCAATGGTAGAAATTGATGCTGCTGTTCCAACTGGGAACAGCTTCGAGCTGCTCAGGAAGGTGCACATGAACTCTCCAACCGCCATACTGAAGAAGTCTCCTCCTCCTGTTGAAAACACAACACAGGTGAAGCCGGAACATCCTCCTCAGCGGTCATCCTCCAAGATCCACAGAGTTTGGCGGAAAGTCCAAGACTCTGTAATTGACAACGATTACTCTTGCCGACTGAAGAAGATGAAGGCTCGGCAAGAGAAGGAACATCCCTCCGCCATACCATGAAAGGTATCATCTGCATGGGTGCGTGCCGCAACGGCCCCCTCAACTTCGACCTCCCATAAGAGGAGAAGGCCAGAGAAGATCCCCATGCCGGCAGCAAATATCAAAGGCAGTGGACCCAAACACCCCAAGCCTGGGGCCATGGTTGTGCATACCGTCCACATGGCATCCAGAAAAGAGGATAGTCGTGCTTCCATGAGTGATCGACCACTCACACGGTCTATGACGAAAGCTCAGGAGCAAAGCTCCAGGAAATGTTGACAAGAATGGCCGCACTCACTGGGCAGAAGAAAGCCCGGAAATATCGTCGGAACAACGCCAGGAGCAGGAGACCGACACCGAATTCCTACGAAGGGTGCTTGAAAAGAAAGATAAAGAGGTCGCGGAACAAGCGGCTAATATAAAACAGATGGTTCTTCTGTTCCAAGGCATAGTTGGGATGATGATCCAGCCGGATCCTCCAGCTGAAGACCCTCCAATGATCATTGAAGACGACAGAGGGGAGACATCGAACCCTCCTCCGGCTTTATCAGCAGCTAGGGAGGAGACGATCTCCAAAACTACTCTTAATGACTAGATAGCTCAACAAATACGAGCTCATCAAGCGAACAAAGCGGCAGGCCAGGTCGTTAGAACTGGGTGACCTTATCCAGGCTAGTATGACCAAATTAAGTACCCGCCAGGATATACGATCCCAAATTCCATGTGTATAAGGGGACGGGCAATCCGCACCAACACGTTGCTCAATTTAGATCTTTGTGCGGTAATACCGGGGTAGATGACAAACTATTGCTTCGCCAATTTGTCGGCAACTTGGCGGAGACAACATTTGAATGGTATTTGGAGCTCCAAATGAATCCATCAAGACATTTACGGAGATGGAACTACTTTTCATACAACGGTTCACAAGCACAAGAGAGCACACCCCAATCACGGCATTAATCAATGTCGGAGTGAAGCCGGGAGAGACCTGGGTTCAATACGCAATTCAGTGGCGTAACCAATGGTCAAAGTGTGAACAGCGCATGGAAGAAGCTCCCGCTGTGGGCATATTCATGGGGACCCTTGATTCTCAGGCAACCATATCCCAGTTTATGATGTTCTTCAAGCCAACCACCTTCCAGACCTTGATTGACAAACTGGCCTAAATGGACCAGATGGGCCATAGGCCGTCCTCTTCAAAGAAAGATCTTCGGAATGAAAAGGGCAAAAGGAAAGCGACCTTCGTCGTCAACGCTCAACAACAACCGAGTGACCCGAAACAGGTGGCTCGCCAAAACAACAGACCGTGATCCCTCGAAGAGAAGTTGAGACGTCCTTACTCATTTCTCCGGGATAAAACGGGGAGATTGTTCGACCTGGCAGTACGCAACAGACTCATCACTCTGTCGGATTCGAGACGCCCGCTGTAATCGGGGTACGTCAACAATCCCAATTACTGCCCCTACCACCGAATAGTGGGCCACCCAATCAAAGATTGCTATATTTTCAAAAACTGGGTTGAAGACCAGTATAAATAGGACAAGTTCACGCTGTCCGAAAACTGGAAGGTAAACCCACCGCAGCAGCACATTCCTAAAAAGGTGGATACGCCGGAGGCATTATGCTCATTTGTAGAGGAAGCTCCGTGGGAAGTGGTCCTTTCAGCTAAAACTAAAAGAATGCTGAAGGATCTTCAAGCATGTTTGGCGATTAGGTGGAAGAGCCCGCTGGAGCCTAAGATTATTAACGGAATGCTGAAATCGCGCCCAACGCAAAAAGTTGGTAACGATGGGCAAAACCTCCAGGCCAAGCCTCCGAAATCTTCAAAGAAAAAGAAGAAGGCCAAGAAGCCCATGCAGCTCGACAGCAATCGTACGGGTCTGCAAAAGTACATCGACGCACTGGAGGAATACAACCAAAAAGCTGGGATCCCAGTCACATTGGAGGAATTCTTCAAGCATGTTCTTGAGAATGGAAATGGTGACATTGATGAAGGAGACGATTCTTCAGAAGAACCCGAGGATTATGTGGCGAGCTGCCACATGATCTCTCACTCATCGATAAACGACAAAGAAGCTCTTGACATAGAGAAATCGGGGGCAGATCCAGAACCAAAATCCATGGAACCGTCAGATGACCTTATCGAAAAGCTGCTAAACGAAACTCTTCAAAAGAGAAAAGCTGATCGAGAACGTGAAGCGGCCATTTACGAAAAGGCCAAGCGTCGGTGTCAGGCCGAAAGAGCTCCGGTGATGAGAAGCTATAAAGTACCTCAACCGGACCAAAGTGCCCTTGCCGCCAGCAAAAGCAGAATCAAGATAAGGAAGCAGTTCGCCAAAGCTCTGTCAATGGGAATGAAGCTGCCACCTTTCAAAGAAAATACTTCCGGGAGTATATGCCCTGAAGAAGCGGATGTACATCTGAACTATTGCTTATACCATCGGAGGATTACATACCCTACCGAAGAGTGCAATGCCTTCAAGAAGTGGTGGCAGGGATACGTTGCCCATTGACAACACTTTAAGCGGGTGAAGCGCAAAGCCCGTCGGGAACAGAGAAGCGTGACAGACGAGTGTGAAGGAACATCCGATAACTGTCATATGGTTGATTCCATCCCGACAAGAGCAAAACCTCAAGTTCTTACCTTCGGGAGCGATTCTTACGAAGAAATAGCCCTCGTCCCTCTCTTCAAGGAATCCACATCTGAAAAGAAGAGGAGATGAAGAACCGTGAGAACATTCAGCTGCGTAACCGTACGTTGCCTGAAAAGAATCTTGGGCCTTCAAACAAAGGTTCGGGCAAAAGGGACAAAGGGAAAGAAAAAGTCCCTGAGGAGATTGCTCTCAATAATAGAGTTGTCGAAGAGCTCACAGCCGAGGACCCGCTCAAGAAGAACAAGGTAGATTACAATGTCCTGACACATCTGAGAAAGATACCCTCACAATTGAGTATCTTGGATGCTCTTCTCCTATCTAAAGAGGCACGAGATTCCCTGATCAAGGCGTTACAAGAGCCTGACCAGTTTTAAGCCTTCCTTGCAGAAGAAAAGATGAAGGACAAGCTGGAAGAAGTCCACACGACTGACATCACCTTCAGCGTTGAAGATCTTCTCCTCGGAACGTGCGAGCACAACTGTCCACTGTATGTAACCAGGTATTGTTATGATATGAAGATAGGAAAGATCCTGGTCGACAATGGGTCCTCCGTCAACCTTCTCAATGTAAGAGTGTTGAAGGAGATTTGCATGAACGTTCAACACTTGGCTCGGGATAAAATTACCATCTCTGGTTTTGACTCCCAATTATCACAAATGCTCGGGTCTGTAATACTGACATTACGCTTTGGGCTGCTCGTCACTGGCATCAAGTTCCATGTTATTGACGCCAATACTTGCTACAACGTTTTGCTTGGCAGGACTTGGTTACATGAGTACAACATCATCCCTTCTACACAACATCAGTGTATGAAGTATTTCAAGGACGGCCTCGAGTACACAGTTACTGGGGAGCTGAACCCATTCTCCGTAAATGAAGTACGCAAATATGAAGACGCCAAGTACTTCTTACCAGACTTTGAAGACATGGAAAGATGTCGCAAACCGGAGAATAAACAAAAAACCATCGCCATTATCTCGATATTTGGGAGCGATACCGAAGAGGATGAAGAGATGGTCTACTTGGGACAACCCCAAGGCAACATGCCATGACCATCTACTCCTATTTTGGTCTTTGGCAGTGACTTTGAAGACGAGGCCAACACAGTGTTCTCCGTCCGTCCGTCAATGCAGACCTTTGCTGGAGCTGACAAGAGTTTATAGATTACCTTGGTTCCACAGCGGCATTGCAAAGAACTTGATGCACTTGATACGTACAGCGTGCAAGAGCTGAAGATCTTCTACGTCCCTCCTAAGCAAAGAGGTGAAAAGGCGATCCTTTTCTACCAATCCACCGAGACTAAATTAGAGAGAGAGGTATGGCACGGTGCCGAACCTGCGCTCGACAGGCTTCAACCAATCCGTTTGCCCAGGTACTACGCAAAAGGACTGAAAAGGCTATTAAGATGCCAAGGTGTACCTTTCAAACAGACTGCTAGATAAGCCCAGTTTTATAACAAGATTTGGGACGTTCCCAGGACTCAGCGAAAGATACCCAATGGGAGAATGGAGACAACTGGCCTTGGATACGTTTGATCCAATAAAAGGGAACGATTCCATGGCTGCCATGTCATAAATAATTCCGGTGGAGAAACGAATGCATTTCCAGATGGCGTTGATGTCGAACCAGAGCAAGATCCCGCCGTGAGAATACCAAGCTCGTCATTCGAATAACAGATTGACAAGATGATAAGAGAAGCGAGTCAAAAGGTTCGGGATGACCATAGCCGCGAAATGGCCATTTACGAGAAACCCAGGACACAGCGTATCATTCAACAGGCTACGGAAGGAGAAGACGACGATGCCCTTCACTCCCAGCTCGCTGTGTGCTCTCATGGCAAGAAAAAAGCCCGACGCAGAAGGAAAGCAAGGTGAAGAACATGGACGGCGTTTAAAGACAGCGAAGCAGATCCAAGAAGCTACGCGAGCGAGGAAAAGTCAGCTGGAACCTGTCTTTTATGAAGAAGATGGGTCGGGTGTACTCTTTCCCTCAAGACAAGACAAGAAAAATATTCAACCTTTTCATGAGGCATCAAATGATGACGCTCCCGGAGTCTCGATACCCCAAACAGATAAACTAGGTCCATCACCCGGATTATTGCTCCTACCACCGAGTAGTGGGACATCCTCTTGAAGACTGCTTCACCTTCAAAGACTGGGTTGAAGATCAGTTTCAGCAAGGCAGGCTTGCTCTATCCGACAGTTGAAGGGTAGTCCCGCCATGAAAGCATGAGCCGAGAGCAACCTACAATGCGAGGGAAAGTCTAGATCAGCATCGACCTTGGAAACGAGCTCGTATATGCCATATGATAACATTCTCAGAGGAAGGAGAGCACGAGAATACGAACGACCTCTCCCAGTGCTTCGCAAATGAAGATGAGAACGAGGTGATCTCAGAATTTCCACCGGCGCCAAAAGAGCTGGAAAATCGGATACACACTATGGCAGATAACTTGAGAAAAATCGACTTGGGGACAGCAAACGATCCAAGGCCAACGTTCGTCAGTGAGCTGCTGTCTGAGAAACAGTTAGTCACGTTAAAGGACGTGCTTATGCAGTATAAAGACTGTTTCGCACTATTCCGAGATGCCGGGGTTAGATCCAGAGATAGCTGTGCATAAACTGGCGATATCGCCGGACGTCAAGCCAGTCAAACAGGGGCCAAGAAGAATGTGGCTCGAGCTTAAGATAAGTATCAATACTGAAGTCAAGAAGCTAATTGACTCCGGCTTCATCCAAGAAGTTCAATACCCTGACTGGATCGCCAATATCATTCCGGTAATGAAGAAAATGGGACAGTACGCATCTGCGTAGATTTCCGGAATCTCAATAAAGCTTGTCCGAAAGACGACTTCCCAGTGCCTATTACCGAGTTGATGATCGATAACACATTCACCCATGAAGTCTTCTCCTTCATGGATGGATCCTCAGGGTACAACCAAATCAAGATGCATCCTGAAGACCAAAAGCACACTGCTTTCCGGACTCCATTGGGCATATTCTGCTACAAAGTGATGCCCTTTAGTCTGAAGAACGCTGGCGCCACCTACCAGAGGGCCATGACAAAGATCTTCGATGACCTTGTACATGAGATTTTCGAGTGTTATATCGACGACCTCGTGGTTAAAAATAAATCATATGAGAAACACTGGGAGCATTTGAAAATAGTGTTCCAGCGTCTTCGGAAATATAATCTAAAGATGAACCCTCAGAAATGCGCGTTTCCTCAGGCAAATTCCTAGGATTCATCGTACGACACCGATGCATCGAAATAGACCCATCAAAGATCAAGACGATTATGGAAATGCCCGTGCCAAGAACTCTCAAGCAACCGCGGTCTCTCCAAGAGAAGCTCGCGTGTATCCGACGGTTCATAGCTAACCTCTCCGGCAAATACCACCCCTACAGTCATCTAATGAAGAAGGGGACCCCATTCGTTTGGGATCGTAAATGCCAAAACGTACTGTGTGAAATCAAGTAATATCTGCAGAACCCGCCGGTACCAACCGCTCCAGCCAAGAGAAAGCTTCTCATCCCGTACACAACAGCCCTTGAAAGTTCGTTAGGCACGCTATGGGCACAGGAGAACGACCAGGGGAAGGAGAGAGCTCTGTACTATTTGATTCGAGTTCTCCTAGGGGCAGAAAATAACTACTCCCCAATCGAAAAGAATTGCCTGGCATTAATCTTTGCGGTAACGAAGCTCCGACATTACGCCTTGGCACATGAGGTCCATCTCATATCAAAGGTGGATCCTTTCAAATATTTGATGTCAAGAGCCATGCTAACAGGAAGGCTTGCCAAATGGGCCCTCCTCTTGATGGAGTTCTCGATAGTATATCGACCCCTCAAGGCAATAAAAGGCCAGGACATCGCCGACTTTCTTTCTGAACATCCGATACCTGCCGACTCTCCCTTGAACTGCGAGTTATCGGACGAACACGCGTTTGACATAGTTGACGGAGAGAAAGAAGGGAATGATACCCGATGGGAACTCTACTTCGATGGAGAGTCCTCCTTGAAGAAGAGAAAGCAAAACACCCCATGATTAAAGCCGGGGTGGGTCTTATCTTTATGACTCCGCAAGGAGGGATAATGCGTTTTCCCCTTTCTTTAACGGAGCCGAGAACAAACAATGAGGCTGAGTATGAAGTTTTGATAGTAGGTCTTGAGATTGCTGTCGACATGGGCATTGAAAACTTCCATATATATGGAGACTCCCAGCTGGTCGTTAGCCAAGTAAATGGCGACTACCAGACGTGCAAACCAGAACTGATCAGGTATGGTGAAAGAGTGCAGCAACTGCTAACGCAAATCCCCTCCTACACCCTGGAAAGCATACCGCGTGCGGAAAATAGCAAGGCGGATGCGTTAGCCAAACTCGCTAAAGAACTGGCCGACGAAAACCTCGATGACGTAAGGATCATTGTGTAAAGCCGCCGGATTCTCGCGCCAGAAGAAATATTTCCGAAGTCGTCTGAAAGAAGGGGAGCGACTGAACAAGCGGCTTTCCAAGTAGAGGATGAAGAAAAGGCTGAGGATTGGAGAGAAGTCTTCATAGACTACTTCAAATCCCATCGAACGCCCAATAATGCAACGTCGAGACATCAGCTCATGAAGCGAGCTCTGTCTTTCGCCTTCGTCAATGATACTCTATATAAGAGATCGTTCGATTCTTTGTGGTTAAGGTGTCTAGGGCCAGAAGAAGCAAGGAGAGTCGTCCAAGAAACTCACGACGGACTCTGCAGTTCTCATCACGCTGGGCCCAAGATGAAGTTGAAGATCAAGAGAATGGGTTATTACTGGCCTACGATGATTCGGGGCTGTCTTGAATATGCGAAGCAGTGTCACTCGTGCCAAATTCATGGGGACTTCATCCACCAGCATCCGAATCTGCTACACCCAACACTGGCTAGCTGGCCATTCAAAATGTGGGGAACCGATATAATTGGGCCCATCGAACCGGCATCATTCAAGGGACATCGGTTCATACTAGCAACAACCGATTACTTCTCCAAGTGGGCAGAAGCAATACCGCTAAGAGAGGTAAAGATGGAGAACATCCTCCATTTCATCAGGACACATGTCATCTACCGATTCGGCACTCCACGACGGATCATCTCGGATAATGGGCTGGCCTACAGAAGCCATAAGATCAGTCGCTTCGCACAACATCATAACATAGATTGGAGATATTATTCAGTTTAAAATCCCCGAGCTAACGGTCTAGCTGAGGCTTTCAACAAGACCTTGACAAAGATCATAAATAAAATGGTGTCCAGAAATAAAAAGGACTGGCACGAGAGATTGCATGAATCTCTCTGGGCTTATCGGACCACGTTCAAGACGGCCACGAACATAATGCCATTTTCGTTAGTATTCGGCACGGAAGCGGTACTTCTCTTGGAGATAGAGCTACCCTATCTACGAGTGGCGGTTCGGTACGAACTGACGGATGAAGAGAATGCCCATCTTCGGCTTTAGGAGCTAGACGCTCTTAATGAAACTCGTCTCATGGCGCAGCAAAACCTAGAAGCTCACAAAGCAAGGATGACGCGCTCATACGAAAGACTGACTAGGCCGAGAACATTCCGCCAAGGCGAACTCGTGCTAGTCGTAAAAAGACCTATGATCCCCAACCATGCCAAACGGGGGAAATTCGAGCTGAACTATGAGGGACCATACATCATAGACAAGGTCTACCAAGGCGGGGCCTACTTGCTCATGGATATGCATGGCGGAAGACTTTTCAGGCCAATAAACGGCTGGTTCCTTAAGAAATACTATGCTTGACAAGTCACGGCTCAAGTTAATGATGGATGACGACACTCGTGTCCGCTCACTGTCTTCCTGAGTTTAAACTCTATAAATAGTATCCGGCGAAACCTCGCCTCAAAATCTCAACGGACCGCAACGTCCTTAAACTAGCTGCGGATCGAAATGTCCCTAAACTAACAACGGACCGCAACGTCCTTAAACTAGCTGCAGACCGAAATATCCCTAAACTAACAACGGACCGCAACGTCCTTAAACTAGCCATGGACCGAGATGTCCTTAAACTAACAACGGACCGAGATGTCTTTAAACTAACAACGGACCGAGATGTCTTTAAACTAACAACGGACCGAGATGTCCCTAAACTAACAACGTCGCCTCAAACACGGTGATAGTGGAATGCAAGTCCACAAGTCGCAGCTGTGAGGACTGCAACTCAAATCCCACCGGCAAACAAATTGGTCACATGCAGCGAAACTATTCTCGAGAGTTTCATCGCCAAAAAAAATGTATGTCCACAAGCGAAATGGGCACGGATGAAAACCTGAAAGGGCTCCATGAGTAAAAACAGCAGAACTACTGGCGAGCTTGTGAAAACCCGAAAGGGCGCAATCTCGTTAAAATAAAAACACCCTCAAGGTCCTCTCGACCCTGTAAGGAAAAAATACCTCGTGAGATCCTTATGACTCACAAGGGAGCAACACACTTAGAGATCCCCACGATCCTTAAGGAGAAATTACACTTACGAGATCCTCATGACTCGTAAGGAGAATCCCCCTTATAAGACCCTCATGACTCATAGGATTCGAAAGTCTTAAGCTGCAGGGATCTGAACCTGTTCTTAAGCCATCACATTCCCTAGATTGCCCTACAGGCGGTCCGATATCGACCCTTGTATACAATCCATGGGCACAAATAAACATTCCCCCCACCAAGTCCCACCAACGACGAGGAATGTCCTTATGTGGTGAACAACACTTGTAAGTCCTCTCGAATTATAAGGAGAAACACTCTTATAAGATCCTTACGACTTATAAGAGAAACACACACTTAGGAATCCTCACGACTTCTAAGGAGAAAATACACCTACAAGATCCTCACGACTAGTAGGGAGAAATAACTTTATGAGACCCTTTCGGCTCATGAAGTCAAAAAGCCTTAGTCGATAGGATCCTAACCCTGTTTGCTAAGCCACCTTTGTTCGAATCGACAAAGGCAAATGATGATTTGCTCCTGGCAAGCGATGCTGATGCCTAAGATTGGTATCAAATTCCGAGCCCTTTTACGGCAAATGATGATTCGCTCCTGGTAATATTCCAGTCGCAGCGATGCTGATGCTCAGAATGGTATCAGACCTCGGGTTCCATACTCACAATAAAAATCAGTAAGAAAAAATGCATATGAAATAGCCGGAATGATAGGGCAACTCGTAGTAAGAATCAGCGAGCAAAATGTATGCATATAAAATAGCCGAAATGTTTGGGCAACTCGCAATAAAAAGCAGCGAGTAAAAAGAAAAAATAGCCGAAATAATTGGGCACCGCGAAAAAATAGCCGAAATGATTGGGCAATCGCGACTTTCGCGATATAAAAAGCTGAAATGATAGAGTATCGTGGAAAGAAATAAAAAATAAAAAAATGAAACTTTTTGCCCTGCAGGTGAGATCACATTGACCCTTGTATACAATCCATGGGCACAAACGAAAAGGGAACTACATTGTCCCACTAGGCTTCGTCGAAGGGAAGCTAGATCTTGATGGATACACCTATAGCCTAGAAATCAACAACGACGTTCCTTCTCGTTCCAACCAGAAGCAGATACGACGTCAGCAAAACGAAGCCACGACAAAGTCCCCTAGTTCCAAATCTCGACGGTTCACAGACAGCCTAGAGATTACCTCGGAGCCACGACCAAGTCCCCTAGTTCCAAATCTCGACGGTTCACATACAGCCTAGAGACTACCTCGGAGCCACGGCAAAGTCCCCTAGTTCCAAATCTCGACGGTTCACAGACAACCTAGAGACTACCTCGGAGCCATGGCAGATTCCCTAGTTCCAAGTCTCGACGACAACATCCACAACCTAAAGATCAACAACAGTGTTCTTCCCCCCCTCTAGCAGGATGCAGACGCGACATCAACAAACAGAGCCATGAAAAAGTCCTCTAGTTCCAAATCTCGACGGTTCACAGACAACCAAAAGACAATCTCGGCATTCGTCGCAATATTGCAGACACAATGTCAACCAACGAAGCAAAGGAAGATCTCTAGCTTCAGAGTCTTGACGACAACTCAAATGAGACCTGAAAGACTATCGGGGATCATCCCACTCCAGCGCGGAGTGGTCATGACTCATCGGGGCTCCCAAACTTAGCCTAACCTAAAGTAAAAAGCGACATGGAATATCCCTAACGCTTGCTTTTTCGACGGTAATATTACCTGGAAGATTACCTGAAGACGTCTTGTCCAGCCCCCGAAGGGATCCGAGACACGACAGTCGTGGGGCTACCCGAACAGCAAGATTGCATATCGGGGAATACATTGGCCAACGCGATGGTGCGACGGGTAAAAAACCCTAGTACCACAGACCCTAACGGACTTCTATTAGCAGGAGTTAATTGTGACGTTAGGACATCCTTGCGAGAACTTCTCGATTCGTCTCGACTCATAAGGAAATTAGTGTATTTGCGAGAAATTCTCGATTCGTCTCGACTCGTAGGGAAAAGCCTTAGGAAATGGGGATAAGGACCTGTTTCCTAACCACCGGGGCCCTGCAAGTCGGTCCAAGATAGACTATTGCATACTATTCACGGGCCACACTCTCCAAACTCGAATATCGACAAGGAGCAAAACAACCACTTACGAGTCCTCTCGACTTGTAAGAGGAAAAATTCTCTTGTGAGATCCTTACGACTCTCAAGAGAAAACACACACTTAGAAGTCCTCACGACTCCTAAGAAGAAAATACACTTACGAGATCCTCTCGACTTGTAGAGAGAAAAACCCTTTATGAGACCCTCACGGTTCATAAAGTTGAAAAGTCTTAGGCGGCAGACCTGAACCTGTCTTCTAAGCCAACGCTGCTCTGCAAGGAGATCAAGATAGACTATCCATAAGACGCATTTGCTAAAGGGACATGCCGGTATGAAATAAAATATGTCTTTTATTCATAAATCCAAATGAATACAAAATACATTTCCTAAAAGAATTAAAATGAATACAAGATACTCTCATTTAGGAGTAAATACAAAAAAGGAGAATATAAAAAAAATCTTCAAGCAGGCAGATGGTGCAATAAGTTCGTCAGTTCATCGTTCTTCCGCTGGGCCTCGGCTTCAAGCTTTGTTATTGCCACAGGACGGGTCTCCGCCTGAGACTGTTGAGTCTAATACGAAGAGAACCGATTCTCAAGCTCCTTTTCAGCAACTTTATGAGCTTCAAACATCTCGGGTAAAGATAACGGCTTTATCAAGAGCTACCACCTCTGTGATAGCTCCTTGAAGCACCCGCCAAATTTCGTACGCACAGGTGGTCTTAGTAGTGAGTTGAGCCTGGAGTTCCCCCAAAGCATTCGAGGCTAGCTCCCTCTCCGAAAATTTCCGATTGAGCCTCTTCTCGCAAGATTGTAGATTAGCGGCGCACCGCTCAATCCACCCCCGCAGGCACGCCTTTGCAGTTAGGAGCTCGGAAGGAAGGCGTATGCACTCAAGATCATGTAAGCAAGCATCCACTCGACGACAATACTCAACCCAAACACACACCAATGTTTCGTCATGATAAATGGTAAGGAAGGGCAAAGAAGTATGGCTTCGGCAGCAAATTCTTCGACCGTAATAGAGCTACCAGCACGAAGATCTTCAATGAGGGCCGACAAGGAGTGAATGCTTTGTCTTGCCATCCTTTCAGACGCACGTCGGGCATATGGGCCCGGTAGCATAGAGATTCGGGACTCTAATGGAGCCAGAGCTGGCAAAGCTGTCAAAATTTATGAATAATCAGCGAGACTGGCAAACATGGAATATATAGGGTTCCTACCGACGACAACAAGCTTTCGGGAGGCATCGTCCATGCCATTTTCAAAATTTTGCCATTTCAAGGAACTCTAAACTAGAATCGTTAACTAGAATATAATACGGAAACTATAATAAACCATTTACAACAAAGTGAACTAGAAATACAACCTTTGTAGATCGGTCCTTCACTTCATAAGCTCCTTGCAGTAGTCCCTTCACTGCGTTGATGGAACTCTCGGACCCTTGCATGGCTTCACAAGGCGAATGGAACGTTCTTGCTTGAAGTCTTCGAGGCCGAAAATGATCTACGTCGAGAAAATACTAACTCAAGCTACTTCTTCACTAATGAAGGATTAGTGAAGCAAACACCCAATACTAAAGTGCTAATCTGGTAGAGGATGATGAAATAGGAAGTGGGTTCACTTTAGAATTCTTTTTCTCACAATACTTTCTCACTTTTTCCAAACCCTGGAGAGATTTTTCTTTTGGAGGAAGAAGATAAAGAAAGAAGAAGAGAATGAAATGATCAAGTGAGAGAACAAACCATGGGTGAGTGGGTATCATATACTAACTCATGTAGAGACATAACCATGGCTAATTATAGTGGTTAGGTTAATAAATATCCTAAGTAAAACAAAATGGGTGGACTTTGTCAAAGCACTCACAAGCTTCTACAAGCTTCATGCTTTGAACAATTATCCATTAATTTTGTATTTACTTTGAATATTAAAACCCCACCATTATAATTAAAATGGTGTATGTCTTATACACCCATGTAGAGTGTATCAACAACCATGACACACACAAAATATAATGCACATCAATATATAACACATATATATTACATGTACACACAAGTGAGAAAAGAATGCTTAAGTGAGCCAATGTTAGTTAATGTAAATTAGTATATCAAATATACAATTATACACTAAATTATTAAATCAACACTTGATTTAATAATACGGCTATATCACATATAACCGACTAACACTTAATGTACCAACATATCGAATCAACACTTGATTCGATAACCCGGCTATATCACATATAACCGATCGATACATAAGTCTCGAGAATAGAATACGGTATCACATACACGCATTAATCTCGGTCCCGCACATATCACATATGTGCTCCTATTTTGTTTTGCCTGAGCCAGTAAAACCTCCATGTAGGACTCTAAAGACTCGTCAATACGCCGGCAGTAGGTGATGATCACATCAAGCACTCATAAGCCGTCAGGGGTACTAGCTGGACGTAACGGCTACCCGGGTATTAAGCGATCAGAAGATCAGCAAGCAAGTCCGCTCCAACTCCTACAAAAGCCTGACAGTAACACTTGCCGTACAGTTCGGTCTCCTCGTCTGATATGTCGCATACCAAGTCTAGGGGTGATAAACGTCAGACCCCAATAACCGATAAGTCATGCCGACGTGAGGCTCATAACTGGTCGAGAAACTACTGGTAACACTTACCAGTAAATCTCTAAATCAGCCCTGGCCAGGGACTTCCCTGTTATGGCCAATCGAGCACAGCGCAACATCAACCCTCAATACCAGGAGAGACGAAACCCCTCCTATCGCTCATTGCCTCCATGTAACTCGGGACTGTACCAAAAAACCACCGTTTTGCATGCCCTCTTGGACGTGGTAAGGTGGAAATCAAAGCACAGTGAGAATCACACAAGACTCTATGACGATCTCGGGTCTACAGACTAACCTGTACAAGTGTCACCAAAGAACTGCCATCTGACGTGAGGTATAATACCACCTGGGAGTTCTTGGCGAGTCCGTCCAGTGTACCCAGTCTCCACTGAGCACCCGTATATTATCTCTGATGTCAAACACCAATGGATATGGGATCATCCATCGCCCATCTATATGGGTCGAGAAGCTATACGCTAGTCTACTCTGGTATATTAATACCCCGTCTCGATACACCCACGACCAGGGACCTTAAAGGATGTACTTATGGACTACCATGGTCCCACTAGTATGATCTGCATCATAGTCCTGGTAGTCAAGTACACATCCTAAGGGCTTTACCAACATGTAACAGAGAGACAATCAGTGTACACGTTAAGGTAAAGTGTAACCAGATAGCATACTATCATGTCGAGCAAGAAAGTCCTCCCTATATATGTCTAAGCATCCACTATAATATACATCTCATGTATAGTAATGGCCTCTAGGGCATACATATAACTAACAATCTCCCACTTGCACTAGGGCCATCTGATAACAGTGGTTGTAGTATCTCATACTCAACCATCCCATAAAAGTCTCTCTCTGGGAAAAGGCCTTTATGAGTGGATCCGCCGTGTCGTCCTCTGAGTCTACTCTCCTAACCTCGATCCCCTGGAGATTAACCATCTCCATGTTCAGGTGATACTGCCTTAGAATATGTCTGGATCACTGATGGGACGGGCGTTCCTAGGCATATGCCACAACTCCATTGTCACACAATGGTAGGAACAAAGTTCATCTCATGAACTAATATACACCCAGACTGCCTCTTTGGTAGCATCTTTGGTAGCGATGTATCCAGCCTTTATCGTCTAGTGTGCCACGGTATACAGCTTGGAACTCTTCCAACATACCGTCCCTCCACTGAGGGTAAAGACAATGCCTGTGACTGACATTCAGTCGACCTTATCACTCTGGAAGCTATCCAGTGATTCTCTGCAGGATCGATTGATACCATCTCACTACACTTAGTGAGAATCCTAATATCCACTTAGATCTATCACATAGATCCAAAACCCTGGATTTAGGAGATATCACCTTGATTCTATATGGAGAATCCTTGTGATAAGAGGAGACTGACAGAGCGTAGCATAGGAAACTCCTTTCCTATCAAGAGTATGTCATCCACGTACAATACGAGGAAGACCACCTTACTCTCTACTACCTTTTTGTATATACAAGGTTCATCTACCATTTTAATGAAGTCAAACTCTTTGACTACCATATCAAAACAGATGTTCCAACTCCGCGATGCCTTCTTTAACCCATAAAGCAACTTGCACACGTTTCCGCTGCTCCCACTGTCTACGAAGCCCTCTGGCTGTGTACTTATAGACGCTTTCTTCTAAATCACTATTTAGAACAACAGTCATGACACCCAACCGCTAGATATCGTAGTTATGGTATGTAGCAGTGGCAAGTAGAATCCGGATGGACTTAAGTATAGCTACCAGAGAAAAGGTTTCATCTTAAACCATACCTGGTCGATAACGAGAACCTTTTACAACAAGTCTAGTTTTGAAAGTCTCAACTTTTCCATCCATACCAAGTAATCTTCTCAAGATATACTTGCTTCTGATGGGGATTTGACCCTCCAGATAAAGCAACCAAAGTCCATACTTTGTTGGTGTATATGGATTCCATCTCGGATCGTATAGCATCCAGCCATTCTTACAGAGTCCCCACTCTTGATGGCTTGCTCGAAACTAGTTGGGTCATCATCTCATGATGCAATCATCGCTCCCACTGTCATAGAGAAAACAAAGTATCTCTCGGGTGGGTGAGGAACCCTACCAGATCGGCGGAGAAGCTGAGCTTCGTTGGGAACTATTGAATCATCCGGTTCTACCAAATCATCAGGTGTAGTTTGTATAGCTGGAACTCCTTCCAGTTCTACCTCATGACCACTAATTTGTTTCCAAAATAAATTCCTTTTCTAAAAAAGGTGGCATGCTGAGAAATAAAACACCTTTTGTTTCTCGGTGTGGTAGAAGATATTCCCTTTCGAATTCTTGGGATATCCAACAAAATTCTATAGAACTGACCTTAGCTCGAGCTTGTCCGGATTTTGCTTTTAGACGCAGGCCGGACAACCCCAAATATTAACTTGCTTAAGAGATGGGCTCTTCCCATACCATATCACATACGGAGTGGTAGGCACCTGATTTGGTTGGAACGCGATTCAATAGGTATGCAACTTCACAAGTGCATAACCCCCAAAAGAAAATAGGCAACTCAGTAATACTCATCATAGAGCGTCCCATATCGCATAGGAAACTATTGCTCCGCCCCGATATACCGTTGTGCTGTGGTGTATACGGAGGAGTAATGCTGAGAGAGAATCTCATTCTCCTTTAGAATAATCCAGGAATTCCGTGCACAAGTATTCTCCTCCCTGATCACATCAAAGGACATAATACTTATACCCGTTTTGGTTCTCTATTTCTGACTTATAATCATTGAGTTTCTCAAAAGCTTCAGACTTGTGTTTCAACAGGAACATTTGTCCAAATCATGAGAGATTATCAGTGAATGTAATGAAGTACAAAGAACCAGACCTGGCATGCGTAAACTGGGGACCTACATACATCATCATGTATCAATCCCAAGAGTTCACCAACTCTTTCTCTGTTTCCAGTAAACGGAGCTATGGTCATTTTATCTTTGTGACATGACTGGCAAGTTTCACAAGATGTAAATTCAAACTGATTTAAATATGCATCTTTATGTAACTTCAGCTAGTCATGTCGCATTGATATGACCTAGTCTACAATGCCACAAGAAGGATTCGTTCATTTCTGAACTCTTCCTCTTGTGTGTGTTTTGTACTTTAAGAACAGTGGTTTGATTTAGAACGTATATGCTTTTAGATAACGTACCTGAACCGATGAACTCTTGATATAGCAAATGTTCGAAACATTATCCAACGATACAAAATTATATCCTTCTTTACTAAATAAAGAGACTGATATGATGTTGTATATCGGGTTCGGTATCTAATAACATTAGTTCAGAATCAATGTATTTCGGTAATACAGGGTGATAACTGCCAACATCTTGGCTGCAACAATTGCACCGTTTCCAACTCTTGAAATTTTATCACCCGTTCTCAGTTCTCTACCTATCTGTAGCCCATGTAACAAATTATATATATGGGATTCTGATCTGGTATCTCATACTCAGGACGTAGAAGATACTGAGAAACAGTTCTCAGTAATGAACACACCCGAAGAAGATGCATCATCATGCACTTTCTTCGTTTGGACGGCACGGGAATCCTGGTAATCCTCTATTTCCTGCTCGGTCTTATAACAATTATAAGTTGGAGCGGGACCAACGTTTCCCAGCGCAGTATAACAAGCGGGTTCAGTCAATACATCCATATTATTATCTTGATTAAGGCATGACATGGTCGCTACCTGGAGAGAGAGAAGAAAACACTCTGCGTGCACTCTTGTAAGATTAGATTGGTTATTATTTTATCTAATCAGGATGGCTCCCACTGTTTTTATCAAATCTTCCTCCAAACCCTAAAAGGAAAGACTAGATGGGATTAATTACACCCTACAAGTTCGCTAATCTTTCAGCCAGGCCAGTGCCGGTATTTTGAGAGAGGTTCCCTGTGCTTTCGCACAGATCTAATTAAAATAAATCTCGTTTTCCCAGGGGCGTAACCCGGTTGACACCTTTCTAGACACCTACTTGATCGGCTAATTGTAAAGTGTAAAACTCTCCCAGGAGTAACAATTACTCGCAGTGGGTATCGGGATCCAACTATCTCATAGAAGGTATGCAATCTCATTACAAATTTCAACACTTGAAATTCCCGATAATTTTGCCCCTAGTACCCTATGACCTTGACGGGGGTCAACAAACCATAGGCTACTAGTCAAGTTCAACCCGTCATTTCTTGATTGAATCAAACCCACCCGCACGACCCTTGATGGAGGTCAACAAGGTCGTACGACTACCCTAATCCAATCTGCATCATATGCATAAGCAGATAAATACTAGTCAGCTACCGCACACTACGCCTTGACAGAGGTCAACAAACGTAGCACGAATACTAAGTAGGACGTATCTGAAATGACGGAGGGCTACGATAGGTTTTTTATGAAAACCTATTGCGTAATGAACTTGATATCGTTGTAGAATCAAATGATTTTTAAATGGAGTGTTTTTGAGGCTTTTGCTAGTTTTGCTAAAGAGGTCACTCCCGGTGAAGGGATCTCGACACTTTCCTCGTCGAATGAGGTGCAGGATATTCACAATATCACTATGCAAAGCAAGAACTAGAAAAGCAATCAAAAGACAAAACCGAGGGTTGTAGCATCTGCCAGTTATTGCTAAAGAGGTCACTCCCGGTGAAGGGATCTCGGCTCTTTCCTTATCGAATAAGGTGCAGGATGTTCTACAAGGAATACCGCTATGCAAAGCAAGAACTGTAGCTACCTGTTTTTGAAAATTCGATTCCACAACATCTTTAGGTTTCTTTTCTTTCATTAATCATATTAATGAAGTCTCATCATTTTAAGTTACCTAAACATCACAGATAAATACAACGTACGCTTATGCCATCCACATTCGCATCGATGTCCCCTCGTGTACCATTAGGTTAGATAACTAATGGCAGAGTGGGGCAGGGCTAGCGCGGGTGTAAAACATAAGTAACGTCTATATAATATATCATATATACTATATACAGTATCAATCTCAACATATCAAATGATCACATCACAGATATCGCAGCAGAAGTAACATATGAAATATTGGATATACTAGGAGATCCGTGTTTTATTTTGAGCCTCTATAAAACACGGATTCCACGGTCGCGATGAATAGCCAAACCCACACCCCTAGACCCCTACGAGAGCGGCAAGCAACCCTACCAATTCTAGAGTTAGGAGATCCGGACTCGACTCCTCGAGTTGGTCTCCTACTGGACTCTAGAACCCGGTTACTTGTGCTCTCCTCCTTAGGTCTATCCTAATGCGAAAAAGTAAATAATATACATCAATGGTGACATCAACCTCAACCCGGAAGTGCCCCAATAAAAGAATATTACATACATTTAATTTTACATGAATGAAAATAAAAACTCTCATCTCACATAAAACCCTCGGCTATTCAAAACGCGACGATCCAATATAACATATCCAGCAACACATAACATCACATGTCATCAACGTAAGTAAATATGCGTATCCCAATTGTCGTTGATATATAGCAACGAAACCGGCGATACACCACATATTACACTTACGGTCGCAGAAAAAACTAGACGATATTAAACATTTCGATCGAATCAACAAACACCGACAATTACCCAGAAAGCTTAACACTTGAGCGTAGTTTAAAGTTATTCAGCACACGCCACAGTACCAATGGACCAGCCGTAGAAGGGCAAACCCAAGCCTCATTTGTGGCGCCACTAACTACGGTAAACCCTAAGGTTTAGTCGCAGTTCCGTGATCACATCTCGAGTTAGGGTTTCATTCTTCTAGAGGGTCCATCGAATAACTTGCATGATCTTTGAAAACTTATTAACAACGGGAAAAATCCAACACTTGGAAATTTTCCCGGCAAGGGTTAAAGCGAGTATTTGACATCCGATTGAACTTTGTAACAACGTCTAAAGTAACCCGAAAAAAGTTAAAATTACGACTACGAAACACTCTGAATTGCCTTTGCATTGAGTTAATCATCACATGAAAAAGTAGCAAAAATAAACAACACTTGAAACCCCAAATCCCAGAGCACAGAGCATGAAAAAAATTTGGGACCCAGAAGAATTCCCAGGGCCGGCCACCCCGGTTTTTCACCCCATGTGCTCGGTTCAAATCTGAGCACTGGGTCCCAACATTCTTCCATGCTCCTATATCTGCTCATAGATGATTCTGCACTTGTTTGAAAAAATTTTGGAGCACTTTTTAAAATCGACAGAAACATGGTTTTAGGGTTTCAAGTTTCGGAGTTCATTTCTTATTCGTAATCTAAGATTATCCGTATAATTTTCTAGCTAGGCTCTGATACCACTGTAGGGTTCCTATCGACGGCAGCAAGCTTTCGGGAGGCATCATCCATGCCATTTTCAAAATTTTGCCGTTTCAAGGAACTCTAAACTAGAATCATTAACTAGAATATAATATGAAAACTATAGTAAACCATTTACAACAAAGTGAACTAGAAATACAACCTTTGTAGATCGGTCCTTCACTTCATAAGCTCCTTGCAGTAGTCCCTTCGCTGCGTTGATGGAACTCTCGGACCCTTGCATAGATTCACAAGGCGAATGGAATGTTCTTGCTTGAAGTCTTCGAGGCCGAAGATGATCTACGTCTAGGGAATACTAACTCAAGCTACTACTTCACTAATGAAGGATTAGTGAAGCAAACACCCAATACTAAAGTGCCAATCTGGTAGAGGATGATGAAATAGGAAGTGGGTTCACTTTAGAATTCTTTTTCTCACAATACTTTCTCACTTTTTCCAAACCCTAGAGAGCTTTTTCTTTTAGAGGAAGAAGATGAAGAAAGAAGAAGAGAATGAAATGATCAAGTGAGAGAACAAACCATGGGTGAGTGGGTATCATATACTAACTCATGTAGAGACATAACCATGGCTAATTATAGTGGTTAGGTTAATAAATATCCTAAGTAAAACAAAATGGGTGAACTTTGTCAAAGCACTCACAAGCTTCTACAAGCTTCTTGCTTTGAACAATTATCCACTAATTTTGTATTTACTTTGAATATTAAAACCCCCACCATTATAATTAAAATGGTGTATGTCTTATACACCCATGTAGTGTGTATCAACAACCATGACACACACAAAATATAATGCACATCAATATATAACACATATATATTACATGTACACACAAGTGAGAAAAGAATGCTTAAGTGAGCCAATGTTAGTTAATGTAAATTAGTATATCAAATATACA
Organism: Agapanthus africanus; assembly: GCA_030015575.1. Lineage (NCBI taxonomy): Eukaryota > Viridiplantae > Streptophyta > Magnoliopsida > Asparagales > Amaryllidaceae > Agapanthus > Agapanthus africanus. The sequence continues at coordinate 24,838,590 of JASDDO010000016.1, forward strand.
ATTATACACTAAATTATTAAATCAACACTTGATTTAATAATCCGGCTATATCACATATAACCGACTAACACTTAATGTACCAACATATCAAATCAACACTTGATTCGATAACTCGGCTATATCACATATAACCGATCGATACATAAGTCTCGACAATAGAATACGGTATCACATACACGCATTAATCTCGGTCCCGCACATATCACATATGTGCTCCTATTTTGTTTTTCCTGAGCCAGTAAAACCTCTATATAGGACTCTAAAGACTCGTCAATACGCCGGCAGTAGGTGATGATCACATCAAGCACTCACAAGCCGTCAGCGGTACTAGCTGGACGTAACGGCTACCCGGGTATTGAGCGATCAGAAGATCAGCAAGCAAGCCCGCTCCAACTCCTGCAAAAGCCTGACAATAACACTTGCCGTACAGTTCGGTCTCCTCGTCTGATATGTCACATATCAAGTCTAGGGGTGGTAAACGTCAGACCCCAATAACCGATAAGTCATGCCGACGTGAGGCTCATAACTGGTCGAGAAACTACTGGTAACACTTACCATTAAATCTCTAAATCAGCCCTGGCTAGGGACTTCCCTGTTATGGCCAATCGAGCACAGCGCAACATCAACCCTCAATACCGGGAGAAACGGAACCTCTCCTATCGCTCATTGCCTCCATGTATCTCGGGACTGTACCCAAAAACCACCATTTTGCACGCCCTCTTGGACGTCGTAAGGTGGAAATCAAAGCACAGTGGGAATCACACAAGACTCTATGATGATCTCGGTTCTACAGACTAACCTGTACAAGTGTTACCAAAGAACTGCCATCTAACGTTAGGTATAATACCATCTGGGAGTTCTGGACGAGTCCGTCCAGTGTACCCAGTCTCCACTGAGCACCCGTATATCATCTCTGATGTCAAACACCAATGGATATGGGATCATCCATCGCCCATCTATATGGGTCGAGAAGCTATATGCTAGTCTACTCTGGTATATCAATGCCCCGTCTCGATACACCCATGAATAGGGACCTTAAAGGATATACTTATGGACTACCATGGTCCCACTAGTATGATCTGCATCATAGTCCTGGTAGTCAAGTACACATCCTAAGGGCTTTACCAATATGTAACAGAGAGACAATCATTGTACACGTTAAGGTAAAGTGTAACCAGATAGCATACTATCATGTCGAGCAAGAAAGTCCTCCCTATATATGTCCAAGCATCCACTACAATATATATCTCATGTATAGTAATGGCCTCTAGGGTATACATATAACTAACAGAATAAATAAAACAATACCAAGGGTAAAGCGTTACTTACCCACAGTCATGCAAAGGGGGTTTGAAAGATCCCCAGGCCCATCAAGGATCTCCACTTCGTCATCAGCGCCCAGAACTGCAGAGGGCATATTAGCATCGTTGTAAAAAAATGGTAATAAAGCAAAGGGGTCAAAGAAAACCGACCTTGCCCAGAAGAAAGGACGATGCTTTGCGTGGATATCGCCTGTAGGGCAGCCATATCAAGTAAGCGCTAGAAGGACTTCCTGGGAGATAGGTCCACTATAGAAATCGCCAATTCCCGCAGTTCTGAAGGAAAGAAGAGTTCAGATAATGAGGGGATCATTAAAATAAAATGTAAGAGATTACCTTCGACGTTCCGCTCGCCTTGAACTGGAGGGATAGCAGCTTCGGCAGCTTCCTTCGCGCCCTCAGGCACATCACCGGGGATATTTGCTGGTATAGCAGCTTCCAGTTGCGGAACAACAGCTACCACTTCAGGATCTAAAGAGGGAACGGTAGCCTTGGCGGTCCTTCCTACAATTTTCAAGACGCCACCGGAAAGATCCATTGGGTCTACGACCGGAAAGGTCGCCTCTGTGGAAAGTACAGACGCCGAAGAGACGGAGGTCGTCACCGGGAGCTCCAAGATAGAACTAACAGCTTCGACAATCTCTTCTACACTTTTCGATGTATCACTAGAGACATCCATAAGGTCCATGGCCAATGGGGTCACCTCCGCTCGAGGAATGGACACTGAAGGAACAAGAGCCACCACCGGAAGCTCCGCAACAGGAACGACGTCCGTAGTGATTCCTTCTGCATCTACCGATGCGTCATGGGAGACATCTATAGAATCTGTGGTCATGGCACGACCTGGGCTCAGATCCTCTTTCGTTGCTGAAGTCCTTGCAAAGTTATCACAAAGATAAGAAGATATAAAAGCGATACAAATTACTTTCCAAAAGAAAAATATGGAAAACACGCATACCGATATGCCAGGATGCTTCTATTATGGCCTTTTCAAGCCGTCATTCCTTCCTGAGGAAATGTACTCGCCGGGCTTCAAATGCAGATTCATGCCCACCGGTCTTCAGTGCCAGCTCATCTTCAGAAGCAGCCGAGATGGGTTGCTTGAAGGCTCTTTCGTCTTCCCTTCGCAGAGGACCCATATGTACTCTCCGTAGCGACAAGGGATCTTCGTAGAAGATAATCGGTGGGTAGGGCTTTTTTGGGATGCGCACATTTTCGGTATCATCCTGCGAGCGCCTTAAGGCTTCATCCAATTGCGCGGATTCCTTAGCGGACGAGCCAGGGTAAATAAGACCATCATCTGGCTCTTGCATGGAGATGGGTTCGTCTTGAACAATAGGCTCAAATTCTAGCAAGAGGTCAACTGTTTTCTTCTTCCTTTTCGAGCTAGATGTAACTCTAGAAGAGGATCGCTTCCTTCTCCTCGGCACTTTGGCACGACGTTGGCCAACCTCGCTTCCGGTATCCCCTTTTGGCGATACCACCGCAGATGACACCGCCACTGATGGTACTGTCACTAGCGCTTCATCGAAGGCCTTTGCTTGAGCTCCAGTGCGCACTAGCATCCAAGGAGTCAATTCTATTTCTGCGGCTTTCGGGATAAGAACCACGCCGCTATCCCTCAATAGAGGGCGAACCACTGTCCGCGGCCGCAACGGAATACTAGTGGCTTAGACCGGAGCCGACGATCGACACTCAAAGAGTACCCGCCTCTCCTCGACAATGACGGGACCGACTCGATGACGATACCAACCCGTGAAAGACCCCACACACCTTGGAATATAGTCAGCCTCGGGGATCACAAAATGGGAACCGGTGTTCATCCGCATAAAGTGATGGGTGACGTCACGCGTGACTTCCAGAGACGGAGTAGGTTCAACCAAGAACGCCTCGAAAAGGACACCCTGGTTATAGCCCAACTGCTGGGCGAAGCAATGTGGATTGTACCGCATAAAAAGGGACGTGTTATTCTGCTGGAACACTAAGTAGCCCGGCCTAATCGAGTACATGTACATGATCTCCTTAGGCTTTAAAGATAACGCTCCACCTTTCGACAAATCAAACAGCTGCTGGATAAGCCCCGCAGGAGCAGAGAGGACTCGGTCGCTAAAAACCATCCCATCCTCGTTGGAGTACGGATTAAGCAGCACGCGGAGGGCTTCTAGCTGGGTCGGATCGGGAGCAGAAGCATCCACCAACGTCATAACCCTTGGGAAGGTGTAGGAATCATAGACATCTGGCCTCTGATGCGCTGCGAACGCTCCAAATACATGCATCTCGATCCACGACATGAAGTAGTAGAGGGAAGAATTCACAACGTCTGTACCTGGGGTTGAAGTGTTGGCCGCAACACTTAATCTATGATAAAGATCCGACAGTCCCGCGATGCCAACGGCCAACCATGACCCTCCGGCTACGCGATGGGTGGGGTAGAAGACGGAAGCTCTCATGAAGCGTCGATGCATCGGCATGGCGAACCAACCGAGCCAAAGACTGATGAAGCCGAAGAAGAAGGTCTCTTCTTCCATGCCAGGGGCCGCAATTGCATCGAAAGGCATGGCCGACGAGGCCGGAATGTAAAACTTCGGCAAGTCCTCTTCTTTAGCCGGGAGCTTATTCAGCCCAAACCCAAAAGGGTCATTAATGCTTGCAAATTTCGGGGCCTCTTTTGATAAAACATCTTCACGGAGAAAACAGGCGATGAAACTTTTAAAGGTGACGCCCTGTCGTCCTGACTCCGCGAACAGCTTCTCGAAAATACCCAGAGTCTTGATTAGACTAGGTTACTTATGATGGACAGCGTTCTCAATCATCAAATCGTCAAGCGTAGCAGGCACGGTCATGAACACATACTCATTGGGAGGTGGCAACTCTTCATAATGCTCTCTCCTGATCGGCAATCCGGAGATCTCGCAGAACTCTTCCAGTGAAATCGAGACCTCACGATCCCCTAGCAAGAAGGTGTTGGTGGGAAGATTCCATTAGTTCAGGAAAGCTTTAACCCACCAGACGTGAGGAGCCGGGTAATGAAAAAGAGACGCGTACACCGCTTGATATAACCCAACCTTCTGCAACCGTGCATGATGGGCGGAGAGAACATATCGAGCCTAAGGAAGATAGCCGATTGGGTGGTGAGGGGTAAGCCCTACCTTATAAACTTGTCCCCAGGGTTGGGCTTCATCTTGATAGATGCGGCGCCCCAAGATATCTATAGCCAGCAAGGGCTGGTTGGGTATCCCGGTTGTTGATGGCTCAAGCCGGCCTGTAGGAGTTCAATTAGCCACCTCCACCGCATAAGCGGTCTGCGGACGCTCCATCAGCGATACTGGGCGGAGAGGCTCTGTTGGCATTTCAAAAGTAAAGCTGCGGCGGCCCTGGATAATATGCCCATACCAAACTCCCCATAGGAGCAAACTAGTACAGTCCATGTCATGTGCCCTGATCATCGCTATGACCTCCTCATCCGACGGAGATTGCGGAACAAACTTTCTGTCGTTTCCCTTTATTGTTACACACACACACACAGGTTTCATTAACGGCTTTTCTTTCCCCTTTTTTCGGAACAATGGCTTCTCATCCGAGCGAGTAAAAGGAAAGTAGGGAAGACAAGCTATTGTTCCTAAAAAGGGGAAAGAAAAGCCGTTAATGAAACCTATATATATATATAACAATAAAGGGAAACGACAGAAAGTTTGTTCCATGGGACCACTGATTGCAAAACTAATGAACCCCACGAAATCTATATGGCGGCTCATCAATGATGCGACATGACAATCATTGTGAGAATCAAGAAAGATTCTCATTAAACGGACATGGGAATTTAAACAACTCTTGACATCCTCATAGAGAAAACAAGTTCTGTTAAAATAGCCAACAAATTTGAATTTGTGCAAGTAAGGAAAAACCCTATGAAAATATGCTCAAGAACACCAGGGAATGAAATTCCCGAGGGGTCCTCTTGATCTTCAGAGCAAAGCTCTTTGGGGAGGAATTAAATTCCTTTTATGCAATGGAATTAAATTCCAGAAACTCCCATGATGGGGAAACGAAAAATAAAAATGCCATGAATCCTTAAAGATCAGAGGGGGAATTCCCAAGACATTGAGGTTTACTACTCAAAAATTACGTCTTTGGATCTCTAAGAGATGGGTTTCAGAAGAGAGCAAAGCTCTTATGGAGGATTTAAAATCTGGGAATTTTTTTTAAGAAAGGGGTTTCTTTGTTATTCAAGATCGTTACCTAAAAAGGGTTTCTTTTTCTGATAGAGTTTAACTCTGGAATTGCAATGGGCAGAGAACTAAGCTCTGAAGAAGAGAAATTAATTCTCAAAGAAGACAAGAAAGGAAGAAGATGAAAGAATAGTGGCTTCCTAAAGACCAAACCCTTGTATTTATAAGATGTGACAAGGGCGGTTCACATCCCCTTTCCCCAAGGCAATCCAACGGTTGTAAAGGTGACAGCATTGCATTCACGTGCAAGCCACGTGAGAACAACACTGTGGGGTCATTTTTTCCCTTATAAAAAATAAATAATGAACAAAAAAGCGATGGGAAAAATTCCCCAAATGGAACATCACGTGTCCGCACGTGATACGCCTTGGAGCAAAGATTATAGGCATCGCGCTTAACAAATAAGACTGAAATTGAGCCTCACGTGAAGGCACGTGAGCATTTATATACAAAGTATATAGGCGTCTTCCTAAAAACAAATAACAGGCCAGAAAAGCTCACGTGTCAGCACGTGATGCTCATTGTCGGGCTTAACTTCGTGGGGGTCACGTTCCATACGTGACATTCCTGAACATCAGCTCACGTGCCAACACGTGATGCTTTTATCTAGGACTGCTACATATAAGCAAACCGGTTTAATGCTATGAGGTCACGTGCTACACGTGAGAGTTCCTAATACCTTCTGAGCTGATAGAATTAAATTCTAAATAAGAGAGATCAAAGCTCTATTTGGAAAATATTTTCTTAGATCTTTCTACATAAGAAAGATTACACTCTGTAAAACAGAGCACCGTTGGATTAAAATCCAATGGTGATTAAAAATTACCAAGCTACAGAATAAGCTCCGTATGGGAAAATATCTCCCCGGTCTTTCTAAACAAGAAAGATTATGCTCTGTAAAACAGAGTACCGTTGGATTAAAGATCCAATGGTGATTAAAAATCACTAAGCTACAGAATAAGCTCTGTATGGGAAAATATTTTCCCAATCTTATTAAAAAAACAAGAAAAATATTTTCTGTAAAACAGAAGTCCCTGGATAAAAAATCCAACGGTAGATAAAATCTCTGAATCAATTAAAAAATCTCTCAATGAGAGATTTCCTTAACTAAATCAACAAACTTGCCTCTACTATATAAAGGACTCGAGATCGAAAGGAGAGACAGAGGAGACCCCCTAATAAAATTTGAGAAACAAAAAGAAGAGGAGAAGAAGAAGAAGAGTTCTCTTTGAAGAAAAGAATCCCTAGGTAAAGAAAAAAGACCTAGAGATCATTTTATCTCCTCTTACAAGAGTTTAACTCTTCCAAAAAAAGAACTTAGTTCTTTCTCTGGTCGAGATCAGCAGAAGTAGATCTCCCCACAAGTTGAGAATTTAATTCTCATCGGGGAGATTCTGTTATACAGTCCCAAAACTTAGAGGAAAGAACTAGATTTGCAGAATTTAATTCTTCCAAAGATATAAGAATTTAATTCCTCTGATAAAACTAGGGTTTAACCCTGCATAAGAATTTAATTCTTATAAAACAAAGGACTTGAAATTCTCAAGACCTAGATCAAGTGCTTCATGCATATTAGTGTTCAACGCTATAACAACAGATCACGTGTTCCCACGTGAGCACCTCTGAGGACCAAAAAGGAACGACTGAGATCGAGTCACGTGATCCCACGTGACCCCTAATAGTGCTCGGCACTTGTAAAAGGAAAGGGGAATAAATTAAGACAGTTCCTATTTTTGGGGCGCCTCACGTGATCCCACGTGACCCCCAATAGTGCTTAGCACCTAGAAAGGGATATGAGGATAAATCCAAAGGAGGCAGTGTGTCACGTCTCGCTTCCCAGTGTACGGGCAGAGGACGCGACGAGGCCTCTACGTATTTACTCTGAAGTAAACACGCTAAGCGTATCTAAGCAATATAAGTAAAATGCACAAGAGACAAAGACAATAGATATAATTGAACAACAACTTTATTTATTAACATTCTTTTTACAATACATCTGAAAAGTAAATACATGGAATGGAAAGCAATGCCTAAACAGTGGCATAACAGAAAATGGAAAATACAGAATGTAAATGTGTACAAGGAATCTAAAGCTCTGGGTCGAAAGCTAGCTGGTCCAAATCCTCGCTGGTGGGCTCGATCTCCTGAAGGTCCGATCCACCTGACAACATTCCAAAAAAGAAAGAGAAGGAATGTCGTCAGCGAACAATCGCTCGGTAAGTCCCAAAGATAAGGGAGGAGTAGAATAGACAGAGAGAGAGTGTAGTTTTAAAATTGTATTATATTGTTAACGCTGTTATTTGTAGCTTGGTACAGAAGAGGCTAGTGTATACAAAAGGAGTCTCAGTAGACCAGAGACTAAGGTGGAAGGAATACAAGGAACCGTTCAGCCACGGTACAACGACAATTGAATTCAGGTTAGGTGTCTTAATAGTTGCTGTTTCGTGCCACTTCTAACACCTTCCGTACCAATCTACCCCTTAAACCCCGTGATGTCTTGATTGTATTGTATTGTCTTGTAATTTGAATTGTATATATGGATGACTTGCCGAACCATGATATCAGTAAATGAATGTAACTGGAGAATCATGTAGATGGATGTATATCCATAGTTCGGTTCGGTCAAATTGTATAGATTGATAGATTGAATAGATTGAATATATGGATTCATATTGAATTGTTATATATACTTGAATTTCATTCAAGCCAGATTGATTATATTGAGACTCAGTCTGAGTCAGAAAATTAGAAAAGAAATTGAATCCTGAATTAGGTTTTGGTGTTATCGGTAACCGCTGCACATGGACGGCAGGATTTGTGTCTTTTTCAAAGACGATTACCGTGTTGATAACACCGTTTATTAAGTTTTTTTTACCTTAAACAGGCAAGCACACATACCTCCGGCTCCCTGAGGCTCAAGTGACTGGTCCCGCTTAAACCTATGTTTACTAAGGTCCTTATTGTAATTTAATATAACTTGAGAGGTTTTACGTAAAAATAATTTTGTATAATTTTCAAAATACACCTCAAGTATTTTATTATCGTCTTTAAAGTTTTCATGGATGTATATTTTATCATTGTGACATTTCTAGTGAATAAAACCAATTTTTCATAATATATGGTATTTATTTGTAATATTGGAATTTATATGGTATTTTCTTGCAAATGAAATGTTTTTCTTAAATTTTGAAAATGTGGAATATTATAAATACTAAAAATAGATACTTTGATATTAATTACATATATATTTATTTATTAAAAATATAAATTTTATTTATAATAGAAATCATATTTTCTAAAGAAAATTGTATTTTTAAATCTTTCGAGACCGTATACTCCTTGCGGAGCTCTGCATCTCGCACTACTAAGTCCGAGGATGTGCGATAATCCGCACCATCCCAAACGGATTTTCCGAAATGGGTTGTAGTGGCACATTTCAAAGATTTGTTAAAAATACATATCTTGTAGAAAAATGTTTTTATAAGTTTGAGCTAGTTTTGTGTAAAATCGTATTTTCCCAAAAGTATGTTCCCAAAGATCATTGTGCTATGTTACATATGAGTGTTTTGAGGAGGTATGTTATTATCTCGTGAGTTATCTAAAGGTATAGTAAGGGGTAATGATGTTTTTTGTCGAAACTAAACTATATGGTATTTTTCTGTAAAAGTGCTATAAAAAAATTGAAATATAAATTCTTTTGATATGAAACTTGTCAATATGTTTTGTTAATGTTTAATGATCACAATGTGATGGTTTTGTATTATTGTTTTAAGAAAAATATGATTTTTAAGGAAAAACCGAATCAGAAGTCAGATTAACTCCACTTCAGTCGGGTTTTAGAATTCTAAGTTTTTAGAATAGTAAAGAGAAGGGGGAGAAGGGACTTACTGGATTGTAGTGTATAGAAGAGGAAAAGGAAGAAGTAGGAGGTGCCGGTGCGTCGTTTTGTCGCCGGAATCTCCTCGGATCGTCGTCGGAAGTTCGCCGGAGCATCGCCCTTTGCTAACTCCACTTGCACACAAAAAGTCTATAGAATTTTCTTGAGAGTTTGGACAGAAATTTGGAAGTGAGGAGGGGTGAGTTTAGGTGTGGTATTTATAGGAGAAATTAGGGTTTAGGGTAGATGAAAGGGTGTGATAAAAATTGTATTAAAAATGGATTAATTGTGTGTTTTAATTTATTTATCTTAGTAATTAACAAAATTGGTTGGAAATTGTCATGGCTAGAAGCTTGGAGAAGCTTGATAACCATTGACTAAGTCCACCAAATTTGATTTACTTTAAGATATTTAGTTAACCCAACCTTTATCCTATGCCATGGTTAAGTCTCAACAATGGTTAGTGTATGACATTAACTAACCAAGGGTTGCAATTCTAACCTCATTCTATTCTCTTGTTAATTTCATCTTCATCTTCTTCATGAGCTTGAGAAGCTTACTAGGGTTTGGAGATGAGATGAAACCTTGTAAGAAAAATAAATCTAAAGTGAGCCCACTTCCTACTTCATCATCCTCTACTATTAGCCATTTAGTTTATGGTGTTTGCTTCACTAATTTCACCATTAGTGAAGAGGTAGCATGACCTCGAGTCTCCTCGATGTAGATCATCTTCGGCTTCGAAGACATTGAGCAAGCTTGTTCTTTTCTTCAAGTGAACCCTCTCTAGAGTCCGGGAGTTCACCATTCGCAGTGAAGGGACTACAACATGGAGCTTTAGAAGTGAAGGGCCGGTCTACAAAGGTTGTATTACACATTCACTTTGTATGTATAGTAGTTTACATGCTTATTCGTCGGATTTTCTAGTAGTGATTCTATGGTTAGGGTTAGCTAATACGGCAAAAATTTAAAAATGGCATGAACGATGTCTCCCGAACTGTCGTGCTAGGTAACCCTGCAGTTCTGCAGATATTGCTTGATTTCGTCCAGTGCGCTTTGGCATTTACGATCCCAAACGAACGGGGTCCCCTTCTTCATTAGATGACTGTAGGGGCGGCACTTGCCGGAGAGGTTAGCTATGAACCGCCGGATATACGCGAGCTTTCCTTGGAGAGACCGCAATTGCTTGAGAATTCTTGGCGAAGGCATTTCCATAATCGCCTCGATCTTTGATGGGTCTATTTTGATGCCTCAGTGTCTATGATGAATTCTAGGAATTTTCCCGAGGAAACTCCAAACGCGAATTTCAAAGGGTTCATCTTCAGATTATATTTCCGAAGACGCTGGAACACTATTTTCAAATGCTCCCAGTGTTCCTCATTTGATTTGATTTTGACCACAAGGTCGTCGATATAAAATTCGACAATCTCATGTACGAGGTCATCGAAGATCTTTTTCATGGCCCTCTGGTTGGTGGCGCCAGCGTTCTTCAGACCGAATGGCATCACTTTGTAGCAGAATATGCCCAGCGGAGTCCGGAAAGCAGTGTGCTTTTGGTCTTCAGGATGCATCTTGATTTGGTTGTACCCTGAGTATCTGTCCATGAAGGAGAAGACTTCATGGGTGGATGTGTTATCGATCATCAACTCGGTACAGGCACTGGGAAGTCATCTTTCGGACAAGCTTTGTTGAGATCCCGAAAATCTATGCAGATGCATATTGTCCTATTTTTTTCATTACCGGAACGATATTGGCGATCCAGTCAGGATATTGAACTTCTTGGATGAAGCCGGAGTCGATTAGCTTCTTAACTTCGGCATTGATACTCATCTCAAGCTCGAGCCACATTCTTCTTAGCGCCTGTTTGACTGGCTTGACGTCCGGCGATATCGCCAGTTTATGCACAAATATCTCTGGATCTAATCCCGGCATCTCGGAATAGGTCCATGCGAAACAGTCTTTATACAGCATAAGCACGTCCTTTAATGTGGCTACCTGTTTCTCAGACAGCAGCTCACTGACGAACGTTGGCATTGGCTCGTTTGTCGTCCCCAAGTCGATTTTTCTCAGGTTGTCTGCTGTGGTGTGTATTCCATCTTCCAGCACTTTTGGCGCCGGTGGAAATTCTGAAATCAGCTCGTTCTCATCTTCATTTGCGAAGCATTGAGAGAGGTTGTCCATTTTCTCATACTTTCCCTCTTTTGAGAATGTTATCATATGGCAGGTACGAGCTCATTTCCAAGCTCAATGCTGATCTAAACTTTCCCTCGCGGTGTAGGTTGCTCTTGGCTCATGCTTTCGTGGAGGGGCTACCCTCCAACTGTCGGATAGAGCAAACCTGCCTTGCTGATACTGATCTTAAACTCAGTCTTTGAAGGTGAAGCAGTTGTAACAATCCTAATTTTCCTATACAAATTTTTCAAATATTTTTATTAACCCTTAAGGGGTATTTTAGCCTGAGCACAAGATATAAGTAATTATCTTGCTTTTTAATTACAAGTTAAAAGAATGTAACAACTTCATTTTTAGTGTACAAAATTTACTTAAAAATTAATGTATACTTGGGGTATTTACATTTTCTGTAACTACTTTAAGTAATTAAATAGCTCCAAAATTACAAAAAGGAGCTTGTAGCTCATTGGTAATACCTTACACTGCTGAACCAAGCCACCAGAGTTCAAATCCCATACCCCATATTATTTTTAATATTGTTTTATTTTGAACCTTTAGAATATCAAGAGTTTACACGTGCATATCTCACAAAAACCCCACTACACCCGGAAATGTAACTGTACCAGAAGGATCACCAGTCGTCGGGGGAGGATTCCGGCAGCCTGACTCGGCCGGAATCGGCCAACTCGGCCGGCAAACCAGGCCAACTCGGCCGTCGACCGAGTCACGGCCGAGTCGCGACCAAGTCGGCCGATTCCGGCGACGACCCCAACAAAAAAAATGTGTCTTTTGGTCTCCCCTATACACCCGCAAAATTTTAGCCTTAGACCATTTCAAGAACTCTTTTAAAACCCCAATTACTCCACTTTTAATACATTTTTAATACATTTTATCACATTTTTCATTTTAACCTTTCACCTACCCTAACCCTAGCTTAACCTTATAAATACCACCCCTACTCTCTACCCTATCATCCCAAACTCTAAGCCAACTCTCTAGAATTTTCAAGAAACTTTTGTGTGCAATCGAAGTGAATGAAATGCAAAGCTCCGGCGAATTCTTCGGCGGATTTTCCGGCAACGTCCGTAGGAACTCCCGGCGACGAAACGACGCACCACCGACTCCTTACGAACCATCTCACTCATATAGTTGTCCAAAACCCGTAAGTACCATTTTCTATCTCTCTTTTCTAATAAAAAAATACGGATTTACAAAACCCGACGGAATCGGAACAAATCTGATTTCCGCTTCGGTTTCTTCATAAAACTCCACTTCTCGTTAATACAATTATGCTTAAACTCCCTCATGTTGACTATTAAACACTAATTAACTAAATTGATCAAGTTTCATTTCATAAAATGATGGCTATTTCAATTTATCGTATTTTTCACTTAAATACCATATTGTTTCAATTCTACATTTAACTCCATTAAACTTGCTATACCTTTAAGTAGATCACGAGATAACGACCTACCTCCTTACACACTCATATGCAACATAACACGATACCCTCGAGAACTTAGAATACAGGAAAACAAACATTTTCATTTAAATACCATTTACTTAATAAAACCATTTCTATAAGATTTAGTATTGATACATCTTTATAAATAAATACCATTTATTATGAAAATAGAATAAGGTTGTGGGCATTCAGTCGTTTATCTAAACCTGACTTTGTAGTGTTTAGGCTAGACAAGTGAGAAAGGTAACTTTAAAAGGCCCGTCTCACGGTGATTCGTGAGCGGATCCCTCCTTTTTTCACTTGTACTTACCTGGCCACAATTGGCGGTGAAGAGGCGATTTGAGGTATCTCACAATTTGTCACTTTGGACCAGTTAGGAGCAGTTTAGTTGACTTAGGAGACCCTAAAATATATAATAAGGGAAATCGACATCTTTACAAATAAGTACCATAATTAATAAAACCGTTTTTCCTTAATGATTAGTATTTATACAAATCTTTGCAAAGCGCCGCTACAACCCATTTGGGGAACCCGTTCGGAATGGTACGGATTATCGCACATCCTCGGGCTTAGTAGTGCGAGATGCAGACCTCCGCAAGGAGCATTCGGTCTCGAAAGATTTAAAATACGACATCTTAAGAAAACGAGATTTCTAGAATATATATATACTAAAATTATTTTCATATAAATATATGTATATGTAACATAAACATATCTATTTTTGAAGTATTACAAATATTCCACCTTTTCTACAATGTCACAAGAATTAATTTTACACTTAAATACCATGAATTCCATGCAAAACCAATATTATAAATAAATACCATTTATTATGAAAACAGGATATTTTCAATAGAAATATCACAATATAAAATTTACATTCATTACAACTCTAAAAACGATTAATAAATACTTGGGGGTACTTTGAAAAGTATATAAAAGTATTTTTACATAAAACCCCCTCAAGTTCTATAAATTACCCTAAGGACTCTAGTAAACATAGGTTTAAGCGGGACCAATCTCTTGAGCCCCAGGGAGCTGGAGAAGTGGGTGCTTGCCTATCTAAGGTAGACAATCAACAAACGGTGTTATTAACACGGTAATCGTCTTTGAAAAAGACACAAATCCTGCCGTCCATGTGCAGCGGTTACCGATAATATCAAAACAATCAGGACTTCAATTCACTTTACTAATTGTCTGACTCAGTTTGAGTCTCGTTATAATCTAATTAGAATATAATTCAAGTACAATTTACAATCTACAATCTACAATATTACAATTCAATATGAATCCATGAATCCATTATTCAATTATCAACTTGACTTAACCAAACCATGGATATACATTCCATTTACATGATTTTCCAGTTACATCCATTTACATGATTATACAGTTACATCCGTTTACTGATATCATAGTTTCGACAAAGTCTTCCAATTATACAATCTATACAGTTTACAATACAATACAACAATACAATCAAGACATCGCGAGATTTAAGGGGTAGACTGGTACGGAATATGTTAAAGGTGGCACGAGGTGGTCACTTAAAACGTAATTACATCCATGCCGTTGTTCCGTGGTATTATCGACGGAGCCTTGTACTACGGGTTACCAAAGTCCCCGGTGTAAGTGGGACCCCTCTCGTATATACTGGTATCTTCTGTACCAAGCTACAAACAACAGCGTTAATACAATATTACAACAATATAATACAACTTTAAAAGATACCTTCTTATTCTGTCTATTCTACTTTCCTCTTATCTTTGGGACTTACCGAGCGACCTGTTCGCTGACGACATTCTATTTCTTTCTTCTTTGAATATCGTCAGGTGATTTGGACCCGTCAGAGATTGAGTCCACTGCTGAAGACTTGGACCATTTCAGTGAAGACCCCGAGCTCTAGTCATTGTACACTTTCCATTCAGTACTTTCATTTCTGTTATGCCATTGTTTAGGCATTGCTTTTTATTCAGTTGTATTTACTTTTCATGCATTGTACAAAAGAATGTTAATAAATAAAGTTGCTGTTCAGTTTATATCTCTTGTCTCTTGTGCTTACTTTTATATTTCTTAGATACTCTTAGCGTATTTACTTCACAGTAAATACGTAGCGGCCTCATCCCGTCCCCTTCGCCGTATACCGGGAAGCGGGGCGTGACAGGTTTTGTTGGTGGCCCATGCAAGTCAGAGTTGTATGGAACACCGCCATGCAATTCTATTCTGCGTGAACAACCTAAGAAATATAACACAAGAACCAGCAACTAAAACATTCTTTACAATCATGTTCCTTGAATCCCATCATTTCTTATTCTTTGAATCTGTCCTAACCTAAATTTTTCATTCAAGGTTATGGATTCACCAAACAACACCAGCACCAATGTCAATAACACACCTCCACCACTACCACTCACACCTGCCATTCCTGCTCCACTCAACGAGCAAACGGTTCTGCTTGAGGCAATCCGCAGCCTCCTAGAGGGACAGCAGCAGCTCTTGAACCGTCCCGAAGCTGAAGCACCTGGGGTGAAGCAATTCAGAGCTTTACATCCCAAACAGTTCTCAGGAAAGGGGAGCTCACTGGAAGCTAAGGAATGGGCTCAAAGTATCGAGGATGATCTGGCAGCAGTACAAGTGCCAAAAATAGCTTGGGTCCGAGTTGCAAAGCTGCAACTCACGTACAATGCACGGAACTGGTGGAAGGAAGAAAAAGCCATCTTGATCAGCCCATTGAATCGAAGACTTTTCGCGATAGGTTCGACGCGAAGTACTTCCCTGTGACTGCCAGGTTTGCCATGGAACAGCAGTTCATTCATCTACAACAAGGTTCGATATGGGACAAGTCAGTAGATGTGTATGACGCTGAATTCACCATGATCAGTCGGTAAGATATGTCACAGTATTTCAAATTTTTAATATCACATACTACACAACTAACACAAGACCGTAACAGATTTGCGGCATACCTGATACCGATGGATGTGATTAGAGCCCGTCGATTTCAACAAGGTTTGGACACGGAAATTCAGGCTGCACTAGCCACAGGAAAATTTCCGACTCATGAAGATGCTATGGAAGCTGCCCGCCGTTATAAGGTAGTGATGAAGGCAAAGGGCAGACCTCAGTCTGCAGGAGTGAAACGCCCTGCCACTCAAATGGCATGAGGGGCTTCTTCAAGGCCAGCTGTTGAACTCAGAAGACTGGAAGAAGCCAAGTATCGGCCAAGACCTGATTTTTGCTTTTATTGCAAGAGAGAAGGACACTTGTGGAAGGACTGTAGGCGCGCAAAAGGCCTATGCTTGGTTTGTGGCGCGTCCAATCACGGAATTGGAAACTGTCCTTATAGACGCAACCCAGCACACACACCCGTCAACTACCCGCATCAGCCAGCTATCCAGGCTCCTGTAACTCGTCCTGCACTCGCAGCACCACCACCACGTGGATTTCCTGCATAGCCAAATCGCCAATTCCATCAAGCACTGAGAAACATGCCTCGAGTACAGGGGAATATGCCTCCAGCTAGGAGGAACGTGCCACGGCGACAGGCTTATACCTTAGCATCCGTAGAAGCCAAGACAGTTGACCAAGGTAACAATAGTAAGACTCTTTCATATTTTTAAACACTTGCACCACCTTACTATTTTTCATACACTGTTAGTACTTTAGTCACCAAACTTTCCTTGAATCTGTTACACTTTCCTTTTATAAATTTCGAGGACGAAATTTTTATAAGGAGGGTAGAATGTAACAACCCTAATTTTCCTATACAAATTTTTCAAATATTTTTATTAATCCTTAAGGGGTATTTTAGCCTGAGCACAAGATATAAGTAATTATCTTGCTTTTTAATTACAAGTTAAAAGAATGTAACAACTCCATTTTTAGTGTACAAAATTTGCTTAAAAATTAATGTATATTTGGGGTATTTACATTTTCTGTAACTAATTTAAGTAATTAAACAGCTCCATAATTACAAGAAGGAGTTTGTAGCTCATTGGTAATACCTTGCACTGCTGAACCAAGCCACCAGAGTTCAAATCCCATACCCCACATTATTTTTAATATTGTTTTATTTTGAATCTTTAGAATACTAAGAGTTTACACATGCATATCTCACAAAAACCCCACCACACCCTGAAATGTAACTGTACCAGAGGGATCACCAGTCGTCGGGGGAGGATTCCGGCCGCCTGACTCGGCCGGAATCGGCCAATCGGCCGGCAAACCAGGCCAACTCGGCCGTCGACCGAGTCACGGCCGAGTCGCGACAGAGTCGGCCGATTCCGGTGACGACCCCAACAAAAAAAATGTGTCTTTTGGTCTCCCATGTACACCTGCAAAATTTTAGCCTCAGACCATTTCCAGAACTCTTTTAAAATCCCAATTACTCCACTTTTAATACATTTTTAATACATTTTATCACATTTTTCATTTTAACCTTTCACCTACCCTAACCCGAGCCTAACCCTATAAATACCACCCCTACCCTCTACCCTATCATCCCAAACTCTGAGCCAACTCTCTAGAATTTCCAAGAAACTTTTGTGTGCAATCGAAGTAAGTGAAAGGCGAAGCTCCGGCGAATTTTCGGCGGATTTTCCGGCAACGTCCGTAGGAACTCTCGGCAACGAAACGACGCACCACCGACTCCTTACGAACCATCTCACTCTTATAGTTGTCCAAAACCCGTAAGTCCCATTTTCTATCTCTCTTTTCAATTCAAAAATACGGATTTACAAAACCCGATGGAATCGGAACAAATCCGATTTCCGCTTCGGTTTCTTCATAAAACTCCACTTCTCGTTAATACAATTATGCTTAAACTCCCTCATGTTGACTATTAAACACTAATCAACAAAATTGATCAAGTTTCATTTCATAAAATGATGGCTATTTCAATTTATCGTATTTTTCACTTAAATACCATATTGTTTCAATTCTACATTTAACTCCATTAAACTTGCTATACCTTTAAGTAGATCACGAGGTAACGACCTACCTCCTCACACACTCATATGCAACATAACACGATACCCTCGAGAACTTAGAATACGGGAAAACAAACATTTTCATTTAAATACCATTTACTTAATAAAACCATTTCTAAAAGAGTTAGTATTGATACATTTTTATAAATAAATTCCACTTATTATGAAAATAGGATAAGGTTGTGGGCATTCAGTCGTTTATCTAAACCTGACTTTGTGGTGTGTAGACCAGACAAGTGAGAAAGGTAATTTTAAAAGGCCCATCTCATGGTGATTCGTGAACGGATCCCTCCTTTCTTCACTTGTACTTACCTGGCCACAATTGGCGGTGAAGAGGCGATTTGAGATATCTCACAACTTGTCGCTTTGGACCAGTTAGGAGCAGTCTAGTTGATTTAGGAGGCCCTAAAATATAGAATACGGGAAATTGACATCTTTACAAATAAATACCATAATTAATAAAACCGTTTTTCCTTAATGATTAGTATTTATACAAATATTTGCAAAGCGCCGCTATAACCCATTTGGGGAACTCGTTCGGGATGGGGTGGATTATCGCACATCCTCGGAGTTAGTAGTGCGAGATGCAGACCTTCGAAAGGAGCATTCGGTCTCGAAAGATTTAAAATACGACATCTTAAGAAAACGAGATTTCTAGAATATTATATACATACTAAAATTATTTTCATATAAATATATGTATATATAACATAAACATATCTATTTTTGAAGTATTACAAATATTCCACATTTTCTACAATATCACAAGAATCAATTTTACACTAAAATACCATGAATTCCATACAAAACCAATATTACAAATAAATACCCTTTATTATGAAAATAGGATATTTTCAATAGAAATATCACAATATAAAATCTACATTCATTACAACTCTAAAGACGACTAATAAATACTTGGGGTACTTTGAAAAGTATATAAAAGTATTTTTACATAAAATCCCCTCAAGTTCTATAAATTACCCTAAGGACCCTAGTAAACATAGGTTTAAACGGGATCAATCTCTTGAGCCCCAGGGAGCCGGAGAAGTGGGTGCTTGCCTATCTAAGGTAGACAATCAACAAACGGTGTTATCAACACGGTAATCGTCTTTGAAAAAGACACAAATCCTGTCGTTCATGTGCAGCGGTTACCGATAATATCAAAACAATCAGGACTTCAATTTACTTTACTAATTTTCTGACTCAGTTTGAGTCTCATATAATCTAATTTGAATATGATTCAAGCACAATTTACAATCTATATTCTACAACTTACAATATTACAATTCAACATGAATCCTTGAATCCATTATTCAATCATCAACTTGACTTAACCAAACTATGGATATACATTCCGTTTACATGATTTTCCAGTTACATCCATTTACATGATTATACAGTTACATCCGTTTACTGATATCGTGGTTTCGGTAAAGTCTTCCAATTATACAATCTATACAGTTTACAATACAATACAACAATATAATCAAGACATCGCGGGGTTTAAGGGGTAGACTGGTACGGAATATGTTAAAGGTGGCACGAGATGGTTACTTAAGACGTAATTACATCCATGACGTTGTTCCGTGGTATTATCGACGGAGCCTTGTACTACGGGTTACCAAAGTCTCCGGTGTAAGTGGGACTCCTCTCGTATACACTGGCATCTTCTGTACCAAACTACAAACAACATCGTTAATACAATATTACAACAATATAATACAACTTTAAAAGATACCTTCTTATTCCGTCTATTCTACTTTCCTCTTATCTTTGGGACTTACCGAGCGACCTGCTCGCTGACGACATTATATTTCTTTCTTCTTTGAATGTCGTCAGGTGATTTGGACCCGTCAGAGATTGAGCCCACTTCTGAAGACTTGGACCATTTCAGTGAAGACCCCGAGCTCTAGTCATTGTACACTTTCCATTCAGTACTTTCATTTCTATTATGCCATTGTTTAGGCATTGCTTTTTATTCAGTTGTATTTACTTTCCATGCATTGTACAAAAGAATGTTAATAAATAAAGTTGTTGTACAGTTTATATCTCGTTTCTCTTGTGCTTACTTTTATATTGCTTAGATACGCTTAGCGTATTTACTTGTAATGGCCTTTTCCCGTCCCCTTCGACGTATACCGGGAAGCGGGGCGTGACCGCAGTCTTCAAGAGGATGTCCCACTAGTCGGTGGTAGGAGTAATAATCCGAGTGATGGACATCGTTTATCTGTTCAGGGTATCGAGACTCCGGGAGTGTCATCATTTGATGCTTCATGACAAGGTTGAATATTTTCCTTGTCATGTCTTAAGGGAAAGAGTACTCTCGACCCATCTTCTTCATAAAAGACGGGTTCCAGCTGACTTTTCCTCGCTCGCGTGGTTTCTTGGATCCGCTTCGCTATCTTTGAACGTCGTCCTCGTTCTTGATCTTATCATTGCTTCTGCGTCGGACTTTTCCCTTGCCGCGAGAGCGCACGGCAGACTGAGGGTGAAGGGCATCGTCGTCTTCTCCTTCCATAGCCTGTTGAATGATACGCTGCGTCCTGGTTTTCTCGTAAATGGCCATTTTGCGGCTATGGTCATTCCGAACCTTTTGACTTGCTTCTCTTATCAGTTTGTCAATCCATTCTTCGAATGACGGGCTTGGTATTCTCACGACGGGATCTCGCTCTGGTTCGACATCAATCTAGAAATGTATTCGCTTCTCCACCGGAGTTATTTATGACATGGCATCCATGGAATCGCTCCCGTTTCTTGGACCGAACGTATCCAAGACCAGTCGTCTCCATTCTCCCGTTAGGCATCTTTTGCTGAGTCCCGGGAACATCCCAAATCTTGTTATAGAACTGGGCTTGTCGAGCAGTCTGCTTGAAGGGTACGCCTTGGCATCTTAATAACCTTTTCAAGCCCTATGTGTAGTATCTGGGAAGAAGAATTGGTTGAATTCTGTCGAGCACATGTTCAGTACCGTGCCATACTTCTTTCTCCACTTTAGTCTCCATGGATTGGTAGAAAAGGATCGTCTTCTCACCACTTTGCTTAGGAGGGTTGTAGAAGGTCTGCAGCTCTTGCACGCTGTACGTACCAAGTGCATCAAGTTCTTTGTAATGCCGCTGCGGGACCTGGGTAATCTGTAAACTCTGTTCACTCCAGCTAAGGTCTGTATTGACGGGCGGACGGAGAACACTGCGTTGGCCTCGTCCTCAGAGTCACTGCCAAAGACCAGCATAGGAGTAGATAGTCATGGCCTATTGCCTTAGGGTTGCCCCGAGTAGACCATCTCTTCATCTTCTTCGGTATCGCTCCCGAATATCGGGAGCGATTCGGACGAGGAAATGGCCCTCGGGAGTGATACCGAAGAAGATGAAGAGATGGTCTACTCGGCTGTTCCTTTACGCTCGCCTGTCGTGCTTCTCTACTCCTAACGGGCTTTGCGCTTTACCCGCTTGAAGTGTTTTCGGTGGGCAATGTATCTCTGCCACCACTTCTTGAAGGCATTGCACTCTTCGGTAAGGTGTGTGACCCTCCGATGATACAAGCAATATTTCAGATGGACATCCGGTTCGTCAGGGCATGTATTCCCGGAAGTATTTTCTTTGGAAGGTGGCAGCTTCATTCCTATTGACAGAGTTTTGGCAAACTGCTTCCTTATCTTGATTCTGCTCCTGCTAGTGTCAAGGGCACTTTGATTCGGTTGAGGTACTTTATGGCTTCTCATCACCGGAGCTTTTTCGGCCTGACACCGGCGCGTGGCCTTGTCGTAAATGGCCGCTTCACGTTCTCGATCAGCTCTGCTCTTTTGAAGAGCTTCGTTCAGCAGCTTATCGATGAGTTCATCTGACGGTTCCATGGGTTTTGGTTCTGAATCTGCCCCCAATTTCTCTACGTCAGGAGCTTCTTTGCCGTTTATCGACGAGTGAGAGATCATGTGGCAGCTCGCCACATACTCCTCGGGTTCTTCTGACGAGTCGTCTCCTTCATCAATGTCACTGTCTCCATTCTCAAGAATATGCTTGAGGAATTCTTCCAGTGTGACTGGGGTCCACGCTTTTTAGTTGTATTCCTCCAGTGCGTCGATATACTTTTGCAGACCCGTACGATTGCCGTCGAGCTGCACAGGCTTCTTAGCCTTCTTATTTTTCTTTACAGATTTCTGAGGCTTGGCCTGGAGGTTTTGCCCATTGTTACCAACTTTCAGCTTTGGGCGCGGCTTCAGCATTCCGTCAATGATCTCAGTCTCCAGCGGGCTCTTCCACCTAATCGCCGAACATGCTTGAAGATCCTTCAGCATTCTTCTAGTTTTAGCTGAAAGGACCACTTCCTATGGAGCTTCTTCTATAAATGAGCATGATGCCCCCGACGTGTCCATCTTCTTAGGAGCGTGCTGCTGCGGCGGGTTCACCTTCCAGTTTTCGGACAGCGCGAACTTGCCCTGCCGGTACTGGTCTTCGACCCAGTTTTTAAAGACGTAGCAATTTTCGATTGGGTGGCCCACTATTCGGTGGTAGGGGAAGTAATTGAGATTGTTGACGTCGCTCGATTGCAGTGGGCGTCTCGGATCTGGAAGAGTGATGAGCTTGTTGCGCACTGCTAGTTTGAATAGTCTCCTTGTTTTATCCCGGAGAAACGAGTAAGGACGTCTCAACTTCTCTTCGAGGGCTCACGGTCTGCTGTTTTGGCGAATAACCGGTTTCGGGTCACTTGGTTGTTGTTGAGCATTGGCAACGAAGGTCGCTTTCCCTTTTCCTTTTACATTCCGAAGATCTGTCTTTGAAGGGGATGGCCTATGGCCCATCTGGTC
Source organism: Agapanthus africanus (assembly GCA_030015575.1). Taxonomy (NCBI): domain Eukaryota; kingdom Viridiplantae; phylum Streptophyta; class Magnoliopsida; order Asparagales; family Amaryllidaceae; genus Agapanthus; species Agapanthus africanus. The sequence continues at coordinate 24,861,441 of JASDDO010000016.1, forward strand.
CATTTGGGCTAGTTTGCTAATCAAGGCCTGGAAGGTGGTCGGTTTGAAGATCATTAACTGGGATATAGTTTCCTGAGGATCAAGGGTCCCCACGAACATGCCTACAGCAGGAGCTTCTTCTATACGCTGTTCACACTTTGACCATAGGTTACGCCACCGAATAGAGTATTGAACCCAGGCCTCTCCCAGTTTCACCCTGGCGTTGATTAATGCCATGATCGGGGTGCGCTCGCTAACGCTCGCGAACCTTTGTGTAGAAAGTAGCTCCATTTCTTCAAATGTCTTGATGGAATCATTCAGAAGCTCCGAATACCATTCAAATGATGTCTCCGCCAAGCTGCCAACAAATTGGCGAAGCAAAAATTTGTCATCGACACCGGTGTTACCGTACAAAGCTCTGAATTGAGCAACGTGTTAGTGCAGATTGCCCGTCCCCTTATACACATGGAATTTTGGGATCGTATATCCTGGAGGGTACTTAATTTGGTCGTACCAGCCTGGGTAAGGTCGCCCAGTTCTAACGACTTGGCCTGTCGCTTCGTTCACTTGATGAGCTCATATTTTTTGAGCTATATAGTCATCAAGGGTAGCTTTGGAGATCGGCTCCTCCCTGGCTACTGATAAGGCCGGAGGAGGGTTCGATGTCTCCCCTCTGTCGTCTTCAATGATTATTGGAAGGTCTTCAGCTGGAGGATCCGGCTGTATCATCATCCCAACCATGTCTTGGAACAGAAGCGCCATCTGTTTTATATTAGCCGCTTATTCCGTGTCCTCTTTATCTTTCTTTTCAAGCACCCTCCGTAGGAATTCGGTGTCGGTCTCTTGCTCCTGGCGTTGTTCCGACGATCCTTCCGGGCTTTCTTTCTGCCCAGTAAGTGCGGCCATTCTTGTCAACATTTCCTGAAGCTTTTGTTGTTGCTCCTGAGCTTTTGTTACAGACCGTGTAAGTGGTCGATGACCCGCGGAAGTACGTCTTTCCTCTTTGCTGGAAGCCATGTACACCATGTGCACTACCATGCCCCCAGACTTGGGGCATTTGGCTCCATCACGCTCAGAATTTGTCTGCGGTGATGGTTGATTCTCTAGCCTTCTCTTTTTACGGGAGGTCGAAGTTGAGGGGGCCATTGCGGCAGGCACCCATGCAGACAATACCTTTCGTGGTATGGCAGGGGGATGGTCTTTCTCTTGCCGAGCCTTCGTCTTCTTCAGCCGATGAGAGTAAACTTTGTCAATTACAGAGTCTTGGACTTTCCGCCAAACTCTGTGGATCTTGGAGGACAACCGCTGAGGAGGCTGTTCTGGTTTCACCTGTGTTGTGTTTTCAACAGGCGGAGGAGACTTCTTCAGTATGGCGGTTGGAGAGTTCTTGCGCACCCTTCTGAGTAGCTCGAAGCTGTTCCCAGTTGGAACAGCAGCATCAATTTCCACCATTGGAGCTGGTAGGGTAAGTCCAGAGGGGGAACTGCCCCCAGCCTTCCTTACTCGGCGCCAGTGGTGACGTCGAGCATGTCATGCAGATGGGAATGGTTCAGTTATGGGAGTGGCTGCGTCATGTCCCCTACTCTGATAGGGTGTTGTTGGTGTCAGCCTGTCGAAGACCGACACCCGCTGAGAGGGAACGGTCAATCTTACAAAGGCCGACTTTTTGGCAGGGGAAGCCCCTTTGACGACTTCGTCTACCGGAGCTAAAATGGCTATCCGCTTCGGGATAACCCCTTTAGGTATTGCGGGTCTCTTCGCGGGCCCACTTGAGCTTTGGCTTAGCCTGTCGAAGATTGAGATGACAGACTTGGACGGCCCGTTGAGAGGGGCCATGGTGGTTGCAAGCCGATCGAAGACCGACTTCTCTAGGGCTTCTTGTGATGGCATTGAAGCATTGAAGCTCGTTGGCGTGAGCATGGTTCCAAAGAACAGTCCAGTGGTGGCCTGAGTCACTTGTTCCACTGGCAATGCGAAGATGGAGGCCACATGGGGCCCATAATTCACTCCTCCAGCAGGGACAGAGTGGGAGTTGTTGTTGCAATTGGTGCAGTTGGAAGCCATCGATGTCATCTTCTCTTCTGCATGGAGCAAGACACCAAATATTAGTACCTCGAATCCAGGGGTAACCATATTAAATCGCGATCCGTTCGCGAACACGACGCACGAAGTGTGGAGGGGAAAGAGCAAAAGGTCCCACCGGGCGTGCCAGAATCTGTTTACCGCCGAAAACAAGGACGAAATCGTGTAGGTCATCTTGCCTGAATTTTAGGGCAGATACTATTTGGTTTTATCTGTCTACCTCTCCGAAGATGCCAAGTTGATTTATGGCGCCGTATATCAGAGGTTTAGACGGATGCGGCCGTTGTAGCAGACTTCGCCAGATCCCCCTCGTTATGAGGGGTTTTTGATTGTGGGGATGCTCTTCCCTGCAAGCGCAAGCCCCTGCGGTTAATTACGTTACCGCGTAGCGATAACCACTTTCTCCTACTCCAGAAGGTCACTTTGGGTCGTGTGCGTTTGTTTTATTTTTGTTTGCCCGTGGATTGTATACGGAGACTAATTTGTGTTGTCGCCCGTAGGGCGTGGATTAGTCCAAATCCGTATTTTCTTAGATTTGGGTTTGGTTTGATTTAAGGATCGTTGACCTTATTTGAGATTAAGATTGACTTAAATATTTGTTAAGGATACGTTAATCCGATGTTGGACTAAGATCTACTTAATGGGGGTTCGGGATCATTTTTGATCCAACGAAAGAGCATTTGGGATCCATCGTTTTAGTTTAAGGACGTTACATTCCATAACTAGTTTAAGGACATTAAAGTCCATAGCTAGTTTAAGGACATTACGGTCCATATTGGGATGTGTCTATCCATTTGAGAGTACACTAAAGAGTTGTTAGTTATCGGGACCCTCCACCTCTCTGAAGACGTTGAAGAATTACAACGACATTTATCCTAGGTGTGAGGAGATGTACCCTTGAACCGATGTCCGTTAGAAGATCAATAGTCGTGTTTAGGACTAAGACCAATTTGGAAAGATTGTGAGCACATGGGCGCGGTTGATCTGAATTAGGGACTTTTGGTCAACTTAGACTCAACCCACTCAGTCTTTGAATAAAGTGTTAAACACTTATTTAGGCTCGGTCCCTTTTCTGTGCAACAATGTTGAGCATTGATATTGGCTCTGACGCTCATCCTCTTTTTTGTTTTTTATGGAGTGTTAAACACTCTTTATGGTGCCCACGTGCGGAACACGTGAGGCGCTTGGCGCTGAGCGCCAACCACTGAGTGCTAGGCACTACTTGTTGAGCAGCGTCCACGTGAGGGGCACGTGGGGCACTTGGCGCTAGGCGCCAACCACTGAGTGCTGAAGCACTCTTTATTAAGCAGCGCCCATGTGAAGGGCACGTGGGGCGCTGGACGCCAACCACTGAGTTCTAAGCACTCTTTATTAAGCAGCGCTCACGTGAGGGGCACGCGGGGCGCTTGGTGCTGGGCGCCAACTACTGAGTGCTTAAGCACTCTTTATTAAGCAGCGCCCACGTGAGGGGCATATGGGGCGCCAACCACTGAGTGCTAAGCACTCTTTATTAAGCAGCGCCCATGTGAGGGGCATGTGGGGCGCTTGGCGCTGGGTGCCAACCATTGAGTGCTAAGCACTCTTTATTAAGCAGCGCCCACGTGAGGGGCACGTGAGGCGCTCGACGATGTTTCTTCCTTTGTGCATTTTTCTAAAGAGTTCGATTCTTTGTTCTTCCATGGATCTTCAATCCCCAAGAACAAATTCATCCCTATGAGAATTAAATTCTCATTTGTGGGAGACATGTCTCATGGATCTCAGATCCAGGAAAAGAACTATGTTCTTTTATGAGGGTTAAACCCTTAGATATACAGATGAGATGTTCTGATCTCTATTCTCTTTATTTACCTTGAAGAAAGTTCTTCTTCCTTCTTCTCTCTTAAAGCTTTCTTTTTAGCTTTCTCTTCTTTTTTATCTTGAAGTTTATGGGGGGGGGGTTCCTCTGTACAAGACTTGAAGTCTTGGGGTCTTTATATAGTGGAAGCAAGTTTGTTGATTTAGTTAAAGAAATCTCTCATTGAGAGATCCTTAATTGATTTGGGGATTTTATCCACCGTTGAATCTTTAATCCAAGGACTTCTATTTTATAGAAGATATTTTTCTTGTTTTTAACAAGATTGGGAAAATATTTTCCATACAGAGCTTATTCTGTAGCTTGGTGATTTTTAATCACTATTGGATCTTTAATCCAACGGCGCTCTGTTTTACAGAGCGTAATCTTTCTTGTTTAGAAAGATTGGGGAGATTTTTCCAATACAGAGCTTATTCAGTAGCTTGGTGATTTTTTAATCACCATTGGATCTTCAATCCAACGGTGCTCTGTTTTACATAGTGTAATCTTTCTTGTTTAAAAAGATTTGAGGAATATTTTCTCAACAGAATTTAATTCTGTATTTTGATGATTTATCATCTCTGTTGAATTTTTGATTCAATGGCAGAGAACTTTTAGTTCTGGCGTCGACGCCCTCGTGCAAGGCACGTGAGGCACCGCCTCAGAGTTTTTAACTCTTGGGCGCTGGCGCCCTCGTGCAAGGCACGTGAGGCGCTACTTCAGAGTCTTTAACTCCTGGCACTGGCGTCCTCGTGCAAGGCACGTGAGGCGCTGCCTCCTAAGAGTTTAACTCTTATTTAATAGATTTGTGCTTTGCACATTGGCGCCTGCGTGAGGAGCACATGAGGCGTCATCATAGGATTTAATTCTATCCGAGGCAGTACCTACATGCTTTGCATGTAGAGTTTTTCCTTTATTTTTTTTTATTTTATTGTTATTATTTTTTTTAGGGAGCAAGTTTTGAGCAAAAATTTGGCGGGAACATGGCACCGTGAGTAAAAACAACAAGACTACCGGCGAGCTTGTGAAAACCCAGAAGAGCGCAAACTCAGAAAAATAAATAAAAATAATAATAAAATACACTTGCAGGGTCCTTTCGATCTTGTGAGGAAAGAAAAAAAACCTGCGTGAGATCCTTATGACTCACAAAGGAGCAAAACATTTAGGAGTCCTCAATATTTCCTAAGAAGAAATTACACTTACGAGATCCTCACACCTCGTAAGGAGAATTTCTCCCTATGAGCTACAGAGATCTAAGCCTGTTCTTAAGCCATCAAAAACCCTTTTGCCTTACAAACTGTCCAATATCGACCCTTGTATACAATCCACGGGCATAAATAAATATATCCCCAACCAAGTTCCACCAATGACAAGAAATGTCCCCATATGGTGAATGACAATTGTAAGTTCTCTCGACTTATAGGAAGAAAACACACTTAGGAGTCCCCATGATTCCTAAGGAGAAAATACACCTACGAGATCCTCTTGAATCATAGGGAGAAACACTTTTATGAGACCCTTACGGCTCATAAAGTCAAAAAGCCTTTGTCGACAGGATCATAACCCTGTTTGCTAAGACACCTTTGTTCAAATCGATAAAGGAAAATGATGATTTGCTCCTGGCAATATTCCAGTGGTAGCGATACTGATTCCTAAATAGGTACCAAATTTTAAGTCCACTCGTGGAAAATGATGATTCGCTCCTGGCAATATTCCAGTAGCAGTAATGCTGATGCCACAATGGGTATCAGGACCAAGTCCCCAACTCGCGATAAAAAATCAGCAAGCAAAAAAAATATGCATAAAAAAAGCCGAAATGATTGGGCACAGTGAAAAATAGACGAAATAATTAGGCAATCACAACTTTTGCGATATGAAAAGCTAAAAAGATAGTGCATCCCGGAAATAAAAAATAAAACAAAATAAAAATTCCTCTGCCCTGCAAGTAGGTCCATATCGACTCATGTATACGATCCATGGGCACAAATGAAAGAAAGGGACCATATCTTCCACCATGCTTCGTCAAAAAGAGAACCAAGTCTTGACGATTCATATACAACCTAGAGACTATCCAGGTGTTTCTTCTCACTCCGGAAGAATGCAGACACAACGTCACCATCAAACAAAAAAGACCCAAGGGTCGAAAAAAATAGAGTAATGGTAAAATCCTAACTCTAAATCTTGAAGGTTCATATACAACCTAGAGACTATCCCTATGTCCCCTGCTCATTCCAGCAGGGGCAAACACAACAATCAAATAAAAATGAAGTGACGGAAAAATCCTAACTTCAGGTCTCGGTGGCAACATATAAAGTCTAGAGATCACCCCGACGCTCTTCTCATTTCAGCAAGATGCGGACGTAAATATCAAATGAAATTGGAGCAATAGCATATTCCTAGCTCCGGACTTTAATTGCAATACATACAGCATAGATGTTCTATAGATGTCTACCCTACTTCTGCAAAGAATCGGTGCGACATCGTCAAAGCAAAAAATGAAGCGACGGCATATTCCTAAGTTCGGGTCTTGACGGCAACTCATATAAAGCCTAAAGACCGTTGGAGATTACCCTACCCCAGAAGGGTGCAATCATGACTCATCAGGGATCCAAATTGAGCATAACCTCAAGTAAAAAGCGTCATGGCAAATTCCTAACACTTGCTCTTCTGATAGTAATATAACCTAAGGAAATTACTTAAAGACGTCTTGTCCAGCCGTCGTAGGGATCAGAGACACGACAGTCGCGGGACTACTCGAACAACAGCTTAAAAACTGCATATCGAGGAATGCATCAGCCAACGAGATAGTACCACGGACTAAAACCCTAGTACTACAAACCTAACGGACCTCTGTCGTAAAAAAAATAAGGGTTATCTACATACAACGTTAGGACAGGTTTGCATGTAAACCCAAGGGAGTCAAACTAAAAAACACTCCGAAATGAGTACATAAACTAGAGACTCCGAAATGAGTGAATAAACTACAGACTCCGAAATGAGTGAATAAACTACAGACTCCGAAATGAGTACATAAACTACAGACTCCGAAATGAGTATATAAACTACAGACTCCGAAATGAGTACATAAACTACTTCGCGCTGAATCAAGACAATCAAGAAAAGTAAAGTGCAGATATGAAAAGAAAAAAGCGGCTTATCATTTATACTTCAGAAAAAATTACACAGTGATGATTAGAACGACTAAAAAAACGCTGCTACATCATCTGAGATCTACAACAGCAAGACGCTAAACTCTGGACACGGATTCTCAAACTCAAAAGCAAGTTTAAGCAATGCACATTCGGCCTCATCAACCATCTTTTTATGCATTTTCTCTCAGATGCAAGCGTCAAGATCACCGCTGATGTCCTCCACCCTCTGATATGCTGATACTATCGCCTTTTGTTGGAAGACACGGTGCAAGATGGCGACAAGATAATCTCGCTGTTTTTTCAAGATCAACCCCATCATATACACAGAATGTACCTTATTCTCAGCATCATCGAGCGCTTGAAGTGGCATAACCTCAAGGCGCCCGGGTATATCTTCCCAGATTGACCCTGTTACGCCCCGCTTCCCAGTGTACAGGTAATAAGACGTGACTGGCCCACTACGTATTTACTCAGAAGTAAACACGCTAAGTGTAACTAAGAAATATAATATAAATACACACAAGATGACATGAAATGAACAACAACTTTTATTTATTAAACATTTCTTTACAATATAACTGAAAATTAAATACAATGATGAAAGCAATGCCTAAAAAAAATGGCATGAACATGAAAATAAAGTATATACAAGAGTCTAGAGCTCGAGGTCCTCGCTGAACTGATCCAAGTCCTCTGAACTGGGCTCTATCTCCAGTGAGTCGGATCCACCTGAAACATTCCAAAGAAAGAAGAGAAATAAAAATGTCGTCAGTGAATAATCGCTCGGTAAGTCCCAAAGAGATAGAAATAGAATAGACAGATAAGAGGATATAACTGGTATAATGTTTGATTGTTATGCTAACGCAGCTGTTTGTAGCTTCGTACCAAATATGCCAGTGTATACGAGAGGAGTCTAATTTACACCGTGGACTATGGTAACCCGTAGTACAAGGCTCCGTCGATAAAACCACGGAACAACAGCAATAGATGTATAGTTACGTCTTTTAATGACCATCTCGTGCCACTTTTAACACATTCTGTGCCAGTCTACCCCTTTAAAACCCCGTAATGTATTATTTATTGATGTATATTATTTTCTTTAATATATGTACGACTTTCCAAAACCATGATATCAGTAGTTCATGTAAATGGAAAGGATATAGACAGATAGTCATGTAGACCAGTCAAATGTATATCCATGGTTCGGTCAAATTATGTTCATGTTGATATAGAATGAATTCTGGTATAAATAGATTCATTTTGAATTGGAGTTATACTTGAATTGTATTCAAGGATGGATCGATTGATTTCAGATTAGACTGAGACTCTGCCTGAGTCAGACACTTAAACAGAATTGAAGTCCTTAATTAGTTTTTGGAGTTATCGGTAACTGCTGCACCTGGATGGCAGGATTTGTGTCTTTTTCCAAGACAATTACCGTATTGATAACACCGTTTTTAGTTTGTCTATCTTAAATAGGAAAGCACCCAAATTCTCCGGCTCCTTGAGGCTCAAAAGAACTGGTCCTGCTTATACCTATATTTACTGGGGTCCTTATTGTAATTTAATATAACTTGAAGGGGTTTTATGAAAAATAGTTTTGATATATTTTCAAAATACACCTCGAGTATTTAATTATCGTCTTTAGGGTTTTCATAGATGTAATTTTTAAGAGTGATGAGATAGTCTAGTGGATATAACCTAACTTGAATAGTATATGACATTTTCATGTAATTTGACTTGTATTGATTCGTGATGGTATTTTCATGAACTTTTGTGATTCTTTTCCTTTGATTAGAAAACATGGAATATATACTTAAAATAGACATTTTCATAATATATATATATATATATATATAATTATTAAAAATAGAATTTATTTATTAAATAGAAATCGCGTTTTCTTAAAAATTGTAATAAAAATTCCATCGAGATCATATGCTCCGTGAGGAGGTCTACATCTCGCTCTACTAGTCCCGAGGACGTGTGATAACCCGCACCATCCCGATCGAGTTCTCCAAAATAAGTTGTAGAGGCTTATTTGGAAGGAATTAATTAAACAATTTTAAAAAATACGGGTTTTGATAATTTAAGATATTTTATGGTAAATTGTATTTTTGTCCCACAAAAATTGTTACAAAAGCTATCGTGCTATGTCAAGATGAGTGTTGTGATGAGGTAGGTCATTACCTCGTGCAATTTCTAAAGGTAATATGTGTAAAACGATAAAGTAATGTCGTATGTAAACTTGATCGTATTTTACCGAAAAAGTGAAATAGAATTTGTTTAACATTAAATTTTGAATTGAAACTTGGTAAAATTGTTGTTTTATAGTTGCTAAATAATATATGAATAGATGGTTAATTTGTTGTTTAAGAAAAGTTGAATTTTTAAAGAAAAGATAATCGGAAGTCAGAAAAACTCCGCTTCCGACGAGTTTTGAAAAAAGATTGTTTTAGATTAGAAATGGAGAAGGGGAGAGAGGACTTACTGATTGATTATAGAGGGGAGAGGTAGATGAATATTTCGAAGGAGTCGTGAAGTCGCGTCGTTGCCGGATTTGTCCCGAATCGTCGCCGAAACTTTGACCTTGGCTAACCCCACTTGTACAACTTATGGACTTAGAAAATTTAGTGAGTTTTGACAAAAGATTTCTGAATGAAGAGGGTTATAGTGTAGGGTGGTATTTATAGGATAGAATTAGGGTTTTGTGAGTGAAGAGAGAATTAAAATATGCATTAAAATGGATTAAAGAGGTGAATTATCACTCTCTGGATAAATACAGGGAAATCAAACAGCATGGGGTTAGTGGGGGAGTCCAAGGGATTAGGGCTTAAAATTTGGAGGCAATAGGGACGGGAGGGGGGGCTCGGCGGCGCCGGCCTTATGGAGAATCTTGCCGGTCCAAGAAAGGGGTGGGGTGCTTAGATGAATGCCACGTGTTTGTGTCTGTTTAAATATCATTTTCCACATGTTTGATTTTAGTGTGACTTTTCATTTTACGTGTAGTGCACGTACAAACTTTTGAGCATCTAAAAGTTTAAAAGAAAAACAATAAAAATATTATGTGGCTGGGGGGATTTGAACACAGGGGCTATGTCACAACAGTGCAAGGCTTTACCAATGAGCTACAAGTGTTTTCTTGTTGTTCAAAAGCAATTTAAATTTATAACTTGTGCTCAGGCTAAGATATTCCTTTTTGTACTTTACAACAAAATTTTTACAGAAGTTTTAGGGTTGTTACAGACCCAACGACGATTTTTAAAAAGGCAGAACGGTGGGGAAGCAATCGACCATTGTAATCATCGAAGCGACGCATCACCGCGTCGCATTGGGCGTCAGTGGACTCCTGGCCATGGCGGCGGCCTTGGATGCGAATCTCCTTATAAGAAACAATCTCTTCAAGATCGTACAGACGACCAGCCATGGTATCTAAAAATAAAAATAAAAAAGGATGGAGAGTTAGCGATTAACATATTAAAGTCAATATAGTGGGTTCCACAAAATTAAGATGATGGCTTATCAATTATGAGACATGCGCCCATTGTGAGAATCCGAAAGGATTCTCATTAAATAAATAGTGCCCATTAAACAGTGGAGTTAAAAACTCCCAATATTCCCCAAAATACGGGCTCTTAAAAACAAACAACAGATTAAAATCTGTGAAGAAAAAAAGGATTAAAACCCCAAAAATAAAAATAATAATAATAAAACATACAGGAATGGTAAAAGGAATAAAAATTCCCAAACTTTTTAAGATCCAAATCAGAGCCAAGCTCTGCAAAAAAAATGGAATTAAATTCCCCTAAACAATGGGATGAAATCCCAGAACAATCCCCATGCTAGAAAAATTCATGGGTTAATTGACGGAATCAAATTCCAGAATAAGTGTCAAGATTGACAGTAGGGTAAAACCCTAAATAAGAGAATTAAAGATTCTCAATTCTTGGATGAGAACATTAAGATCCATGATCTGTAAGAAGAAAGTTTTTTTTAGATCTCTAAGAAATCGATTCAAAAAAAAAGAGCTAAGCTCTGTCGAAACTGATAATGGACTTAAAATCTAAAACTAAAAAAATATATATGCTCAAAAGGAGTGAAGAGCTAAGCTCTGTTCATAGTTCTTACCAAGAAATCTGGCAAAGTTCTGCTAGACAGAGATCTAAGCTCTGGGAAACGAGAATTAAATTCTCAAAAGAAAAGAAGGTTCAAGAAAGAAGATGAAAAGATGACAGTCATCTCAAGGGCCAGAGGCCCTATTTATAGGATGTGAAGGAACGGCTCAACTCTTTAGAACATCAAACGGTGGAAAAAGTGACGCCGTTGCATTCACATGTGAGCCACGTAAGAACAACGGTAGGGGAATTTGTTCCCATAATATTTAAATATATTAAAAGAGCTAAGCTCTGTTAAAATTTTGTTGAAGCAGCGCCTCACGTGCTCCTCACGAGGCGCCCGCGCCTCAGAATTAAATCCTATAGTGGCGCCGCACATGAAGCTCACGTGGGCGCCAATATGCATAGCACAGGAGCGCCTAAAATTAAAATCTTAAGTGGCGCCCACGTGCACAACATGTGAGTGCCGGCACCCAAGTAGAATTAAATTCTACATAAGAATATTTCTTTAAAAAATTGGGATACTCTCTGTTAAACAGAGCCGTTGGATCAAAAATCTAATGGTGATGATAAATTATCAAATAATAGAATTAAATTCTATTCTGAGAAATATTTTTCCTCAATCTTTTTAAAACAAAAAAGATTTGCTCTCTGTAAAACAGAGAGCTCTTGGATTAAAAATCCAACGGTAATTAAAAATCACCGTTTGACAGAATAAAATTCTGTATATGGGAAAATATTTCCCCAATTTTGCTAAAAACAAGAAAATATATTCTGTAAAACAAAAACAATTGGATTAAAGATCCAACGGTGGGTAAAATTCCCCAAATCAATTTTGAGACCAATTAAATCAATTGGAATCTCTCAATAAGAGATTTTCTCAAAACTAATTAACAAATTTGCGTCTACTATATAAAGGACCCGAGACTTCAAGTCTCACACACACAGAGAGGGAGATACACACTAAGATAGAAGGAATCCCCCCATAAGCTTATGAAAAATATAGAAAGCTTTCAAAACAACAGAGAATTCAATTCTCAAGAAAAGAAGACTTTCCTCCTCAGAACCCTAGGTAAATAAAACACAGATATCAAAATATCTCTTTTATCTATCTAAGGGTTTAACCCTTCTCAAAGAACTTAGTTCTTCCTCTGGATCAGAGATCCACAAGACAAGTCTCTTACAAGTTGAGAATTTAATTCATCGAAAAGATCTTGTTCTTGAGAATCAAAGATTCAAAAGAGAAATAGGTTAAAAAAGAAATGAAAAAGGAAAAGAACCTATCCTATGGGAATTTAATTCTTCAAAAAATAAGGTTTAATTCTAAAAGAAACTTAGTTCTTATAAAAGAAAAGGATATAAGAACTTAGTTCTTGAAGAAAAACTAATCCCAGAACTTCAAAACAAAGATCTTGGTGTCATTAATGGTCAAAATACCATTAATAGAGATTCAATCTCTAATAAGGAAAAAACATTAGCGCCGCACGTGCTTCCCATATGGGCGCCTTCTATAGATTCCCAAAATAAAAGAAAATCAGCTTCTCACGTGAAAAACACATGAGTGCCCAAAACAGAAGGCCAGCGCCTCACGTGAAATACACGTGAGGGCTGAGTAAAGTGCTTAGCACTTCACATATAGCCAAAACGGCTGAGTGGCATACATAAACTGAAAAAAAATGAAGTTGAGCTAGCACTGGGTAGCGATCTAGTTGTAGTCCTCCTCTGTGGCTTCAACCTCTTCCGTCTCGACCGTATCTGACGAACATTCCAAGAGAAGAAAAGTGGGTGGAATACCCATCGGTGAACTAGCGCTCAGTAAGTCTCAAAGATAGGTAAGAGTAAAGAAAATGACAAGAGAAGAATATATATAACGAATAAGAGTATATGATCATGGGTAAGTATATATTATAGGTCTCTAGGTGGTCTGTTAACGTTAAGTTCAAAGTGTGAAGTCAACGCAGTCGTAGAAGTATTCACGAGCTCAAGAGTGGGGTCCCAGGAGTAAGGAAACATGGGCCCACTTCATGTGTTATCATCAGGGCTCTAGGCTGTAGATTAGTCAACCCGGCTGATATTCGAGTAAAATAAAAAAAGAGGTTAATACGGGACTCCTGAAGCTCCATTGGATTCACACAAGAAACTATCCCAAACACCCCATGTATAATATATATAATGGGTTAATATACTTAATTGATTTGATTGATTGATTTACATGTCTTGATCGAAACCTTAGATTGCAAAAGGTGTTGATTGTATTCGAGTGAGTCGAGTAATGTGCGAGTCATGACAATTGCAATCTGGGTTCAAGTCAAGTTGGTTCGAGTAGATTGGATTTGAGTATATATGCGAGTTTGGATTTGAGTATATATGCGAGTTTAGATTTGAGTTAGGTTAGAGTTCGAGTTTGTATTCGAGTTTGAGTTCAAATTTATAGTTGAGTTTGGATTTGAGTTCATATCTTTTCATGTGAATTGATATAAATTGTTAAAATCTTATGTTCGAGAGAAATCGGCAACTGCTGCACATGGACGGCAGGATTTATGTCTTTATCCAAGACAATTGCCATTGATAACTTCAATAAGTTGTCTGATCTGAATAGGCAAGCACTCACTTTCTCCGGCTCCCTGGGGCTCAAGAGAAATTATCCCGCTTAAACCTATATTTATCTAAAGTCCTTAAAATATTGTTTGCATATCTCGAGGGGTTTTTATGAAAAATACACTAATATAGTTTGAAAATAAACCTTTAGGATGATTTCTAATATTTAGGGTTTTTCATGAACATGTATTTTAATTGTTCTGGTGTTTTGGTGATAAAACCTAGCTCTTTTGAAAGTTTGTGGTATTTTTATGAAAACTAGTTCTTTTGGAAATTTGGTGGTATTTAATTAACAAATTCTAATCTTTCATTTTAAAAATATAGTTTCTTAATTTGTTTTTATTGAAAATACGGATTTTATAATTTTATATAATTTTTCCAAAAATTAGTTTTTTATTAGAAAAGTCGTGTTTCTTAAAAACCTTATTTTTATTCCTTTCTAGACCAAATACTACTTGAGAAGTTCTGCATCTCGCTCTACTGTCCCAAGGATGTGCGATAATCCTCACCATCCATTAGCGGGTCCCCTAACGAGAGTTATAAAGGCGTAATTGCTAAGGATTTCGAAATACCGATTTAAAGAAACCCGTTTGAAACGGTGTGGTATTTTAATGAAAAAGTTCTTTTACTTTGAATTGCCCTTAATCTTAGAATACCGTGCTATTAAACCATAGTGTGCGTGTGGGGTAGGTCATTACCCCGTGAAGATTCTAGAGTTTGGGTATACTAGATATTGAAAAGTGATTACACTAAAGTTCATGGTATTTTAATGAAAAAAGTTCCTGATATATTTGTTCCATATGAAAATTTGTTACAACTAAAAACCAATTGATGCGAATAAGGTTAGAATTAGTGTAGCATGTTAGTTTGATCTCATTTACGTATCACATGGCTTACAAATGTTAAAAAGAAAACTATATCGAAGATAACTCCCTTTTTGTCGGTTTGTTTTAAAAATAAGTTTTGAGATAGAAAGAAAGAGGGATAAAGGGACTTACGGTTTTTAGAAGGTTAAGAAGAGCTTGAAGTAGCTCTCATGGGTCGTGGTTTCTTCGGAGATGCTCCGGTCGTCGAGTTTGGCTCGCTACTCTACTTGAGAAACTTAACTCCACTTGGCACATAGAAAGTTTTGAGAGAATGTTTGCTAGAATTTCAGAATGGTGAAGAGCTAAGGTATGGAGTGGTATTTATAGTGATGACTTAGGGTTTGAAAATTAAAATTTTGGATTAAAAAAGCATTAAAAAGATATTAAATGGTGAAATGAAGGGTCTCTGTTTGATTACAGGGAAATCAAACAGTGTAGAGGAGTTAAGGAGAGTCGAAGGGGTGTGTGTGCAAAGCACGGAGCCAATTAGGCTCATCTTGACCGTCGGCGCCGGCCAGATGATGAGAATGGGAGGTCGGATCTTGAGGTTTTGCTTCAAGATTCGTGTCATATGGGTATATCTGTGTATACTACATTTTACGCATGTTTGATTTTTCTGAAACTTTTCATTTCCCCTTGTATTGCACGTGCAACTCTTGAACTTCCAAAAATTAAAAAAAATTGTGTCTGATGGGAATCGAACACACAAGCTATGTCACAGCAGTATGAAGGCTTTACCAGTGAGCTAAAAGTTGTTTCTTACTTTTATTAAACAAATATAACTTATAACTCTTATACAGTCTGTAATACCCTTTTCTGTACAATAACAAGAAATTTTTGTACACTGATTTCAGAGTCATTACATTCTTCCCTCCTTATAATAATTTCGTCCTTGAAATTTACAATTATATAAGGACTAATTTTCAAATAGGTAAGGGTATCGTGTACGCATATCCTCTTCTCTTTCCCAAGTCGATTCTCCTGGCGAATCCTTTCTCTACGTCACTCGGACCAAATTTACTTCCTTGTTCCGCAATGTCTTCACCTTTCGGTCCAGAATCTCAACTGGTTGTTGCTCACAGGTTAAGTCAGTTTGTACTGTGAGCTTTGAGTGATCAAGTATGTGGCTGGGGTCGCTCACATATCATCATAGTTGGGATATATGGAACACATTGTGCACTCTTTCCATTAAGCTTGGTAGTGCTAAACGGTATGCCACTTCTCCAACTCGTTAGAGTATGTAACGGTCCTATATATCTTGGACTTAACTTACCCCTCTTTCCAGAAAGCATCACTCCTCTATTTGGAGATATCTTCAAGAATAAATGTTCTCCGGGTTGAAACTCCAAGTGTCGACGCTTTGTATCTACCCAAAGTTTCTGTCGGTCTTGGGCTATGTGCATCCTTTCCCTAATCGTGTGAACCACGTCCACAGTTGCCACGATCATCTCTGGTCCAAGGAGTTCACGATCTCCAACGTCGTCCTAACTAAGCGGGGAACGGCATTTTCATCCGTAGAGTGCTGCAAATGGTGCCATCCTAATACTTGCCTGATAGCTGTTGTTGTATGAAAACTCCACAAGGTGTAGGTGATCTTCCCACGAACCTCCGAAGTCTAACATAAAAGCTCTTAGCATGTCTTTCAGAATCTGAATGGTTCGCTCGGATTGTCCGTCTATTTATGGATGATACGCCGTGCTGAAATTCGGACTCGTTCCCAGGCTGGCTTGCAGACTCTGCCAAAATTATGATCGGGATGTTGTATCACAATCGGAGACGATGCAAAAGGGTACTCCATGCAATCTCATGATCTCCTGCATGAGCTTATGGGTATCAAATATGGTACATCTTGAAGGGTTAATTCTTTCTTTAGATTTATGCTTACCTCTATGTACTTTTTTTGCTAACGTCTCGGTTGACTGGCTAACTTGAAATGAAATAAAGTGAGCCGACTTGGTGAGTCGATCCACAATAACTTATATTGCGTCGTTAACCTTCATGCTGCGAGGAAGGGCAGTCATGAAGTCTATGGTAATGTGCTGCCATTTCCATTCTGGGATTGGTAACGGCTGAAATAGACCAGCAGTTCTATGATGTTCAGCCTTCACTTTCTGACACACCAAACACTTGGCTACACTCTTTGCTACTTCTCGCTTCATTCCATGCCACCAGTAGTGTTGTCGTAGATCCTTGTACATCTTCGTGCCACCGGGTTGTACAGAATAAGGAGAGCTGCGAGCTTCTTTCATCAACTCTTCTCAAACAGGTCCGATTGGCACACATAAAAAACTTCCATATAGCAAGGATCCATTTTCGTGGATGATGAAGTCAGTTCAAAGTCCACTTTCTACTTGTTCTCGGATCTTTTTTAGCTTGGCATCAATTGCTTGAGCCGTCTTGATCTGATTGACAAGAGTGGACTGGACTTGTATGTTTATCAAATATGAAGCGTTACCTAGCTTAACTACTTCAATCTTCAATCCATGCAATTCTTGTTGTAGTCTCCACTGGGCGATGTGGTTCCTAAAGGCTGGACTAAGAGCATCGGGAACTACATTCACCATCACAGGATGATACTGTAGATTGATGTCGAAGTCCGCCACGAGTTCTAGCCATGTTCTCTGCCGCATATTGAGTTCCTTCTGAGTAAATACATACTTCAGACTTTTATGGTCAGTGTATATATCCACTCGTTCTCCCAACAGATAGTAGCGCCAAATCTTGAGTGCGAAGATGACGGCTGCCAATTCTAGATCATGTCTTGGATAGTTGCGTTCATATACCTTTAATTATCTTGATGCAAAAGCCATAACTTTTTCATGCTGGTGTAGAACACATCTTAATCCTTTACCGGACGCATCACAATGTACAACGAATCCGCCAGATTGATCCGGTATTACAAGAATAGGTGCAGAGTTTAAGCTCGACTTGAGTTCTACAAAAGCCTTTTCACATGCTTCTGACCACACGAATGCTTCATCTTTACGTGTGAGCTTGGTCAGGGGTGCTGCGATCTTTGAGAATCCTTCAATGGATCGTTGGTAGTATCCTGCTAATCCCAAGAAACTTCTTATATCTTTCACCGTCTTTGGTGTCGGCCACTCGGTGGCAGCTGACACCTTAGCTGGATCCACAGAGCTTCTTTCGCCTGAAACGATATGTCCAAGATCTAGCCAAAATTCACACTTGCTGTACTTGGCGTAGAGCTGATGTTGTCGTAATGTCTCCAAGACAATCCGTAAGTGCTTGGCGTGTTCTTTCCGATTCTTTGAATACATCAGGATGTCGTCGATGAAGATGACAATAAACCTGTCTAGGTATTCTCAAAAACATGGTTCATCAGGTTTATAAAGATGGCAGGTGCATTGGTCTCTCCAAATGGCATTACGAGATATTCATAATGACCATAACGAGTCATAAACGCTGTCTTCGGAATGTCGGACTCTTTGACCTTCACCTGATGGTAACCCGAATGAAGATCTAGCTTTGAAAAGAAACAAGACCCACTTAACTGATCGAAAAGGTCATCGATGCGCAGTAGTGGATATTTTTTCTTCATTGTTACTTTGTTTAAAGCTCGATAATCTATACACATCCTGTAGGAACCTTCCTTCTTCTTCACCAGAAGCACCGGAGATCCCCAGCTTGAAGTACATGGACTAATCCAACCTTTCTTCAGGAGTTCATCTAACTGAATGCGGATCTCCTTCAATCCTTCCAGACTTAATCGATACGGAGCTTTTATTACCGGTTGTGCATCGAGTTATAAATCGATGCTGAATTCAAGAGCTCGATCGGGAGGCAAACCTGATATATCTTTCGGAAATACATCCTTGAACTCTCGAACTACCTCTGGCTTCGATTCTTCCACTTGCAACGCTGCAACCTCTATCTTCTTTGGTTTTTCTCGGTAGATGCTGGGCTCTAAGGTTCGGTCTCCACTCTTGAAATAGAATACTGGATGATTTGGTATTTTGAACACTACCCTCCTTTGGCGACAGTCGATGGTAGCGAAGAAAGTTCCCAGCCAGTCTATTCCCAAGACTACGTCGATGTTTGGTATGTCCAGCACCTTGAAGTCCGTATAAAATTCTCGACTGCAGACAACCACTGGACATAGATTGTATCCCAAAGTTGCTTTTAGAACGCTATTTCCTGAACTAACGTTCCAGCTGGATACGAGCGGTTTAACTGGGATCGCATGAGTTCGGACGAACCGTTGCGACATAAAGCAATGTGATGCCCCAGTTTTGAAAAGCACTAGAGCAAGTAAGGAGGCTACTAAGATTGTACCTAAGTCGTGTGGGACAGGTTTAGATATAACAGATATAAGATGATTATGAATTGAAAGACTTGAAAGAGAATAGGGAAGGGATTTACCGATGATAACCTGACCCGTAGCTTCGACCTTTTCGACTGACATGGTGAATACTTGGCGTCACGGCACTTTCTTTTGTGCCTGGTTAAACACTCTGCGTTAGGGTTGAGTGGTCTGGGTGCGGAGAGCTGAAACTGGTAAAGCTAACTGGGTAGGAGGAGCTTGGATCGCCAGTCTAGCTGGAGGGTTGTTGGGTCCTCGGTTCTGTGGGCATGCTCCGATGGCGTGAGTAGAAGACCCATGGATCAAGCACAGGTTGTTAACCCTGCAACAGTTCTTCACAAGACGCCCAGTTCTTTTGCAGTAGATGCAAAAGTCTGGCCTGCTGTTGGAGAACGAACCTACAGGCTTCCGAGATGGTCCATTAAAAGCTGGCCTAGAAAAGGCCCCTCCTGTGATTTGTTGCACAGGGCGTTTCACACCGGCAGTCTACGGCCTGCCCTTCTTCTTCAAAACTGCCTCATAGCGTCGGGCAGCTTTCAAAGCAAGTTCATAAGTTGGGAAATACCCTGTAGCAAGTGCGGCTTGGATTTCAGGGTCCAACCCTTGCTGAAATCGTCGTGCGGATCTCAGCAGTTGGAAAAAGGTATGCAGCGAACCTGTTATGACCTTGTGTTAGCAGTGTAGTGAGTGAGATCAGAAAATTAAATTTGAGACAATATCTTACCGGCTGAGCATGATAAACTTAACATCATATTCATCCACAGACTTGACCCACATCAAGCCCCACTGTAGATGGTTGAACTGCTGCTCCATGTTAAAACGGGCAGTCTCAGGGAAGTACTTAGCATCAAAGAGGTCTTGGAATGTTCTCCATTCTATTGGTTGTGCGAGATGGCTCTTCCCAGCCTTTTACCAAATTCTGGCGTTATTGGTCAGTTGCAACTTTGCAACTCTCACCCACACAATATCTAGCACTTGAGCTGCTGCCAGATCATCTTCGATCTCTTGAGCCCATTCTTCTGTCTCAAGTGGGCTCTCTTTTCCTAAGAAGTTCTTTGGGTGCAGTGCCCGAAACTACCTGACTCCAGGTGCCTCGGCTTCGAGGCGGTGCATAAGGATAGCAATCTGCTGCTGCTGACCCATCAATTGGCTCTTGATAGCCTTAAGCAGTACTGTTTGCTTATTGATAGAAGCTGCAATGATAGGTGGTGGTGGTAGAGTAGGCGGTGGAGTATTGCCGTTGACGTTCATACTGGTATTTTTCGGAGAGTCCATCACCTTGATATAAAAGATAGGTTAGGATAGATTCAAGGAATTTAAAATGCAAGGAATGTAAATGTTTGTTGAACTCATTAATTCTTGTGGTATATTGTTTACGACATCATGCAGAACTGACCTGCATGGGCCACCAACAAAACCTGTCACGTCCCGCTACCTAATAGACGGAAATAGTGACGTGGCAAGCCGCGGAATATTTATCCAGAGAAGGCCATTTCCAAAATAAATATACTAAGTGTATTGAAAACAATAATACACAATGCAAAAATAAATTGAAACTGTAAAATTTTTCAACAAATATCTTTAGTTACATTCAACTTCCAATATTTACAAATACAAGAGTTTATACTGGAAAATAAATACAATAAGGAAAATGCCTAAACAAGTGGCATACATAAACTGAAGAAAAAATGAAGCTGAGCTAGCTCTGGATAGCGATCTGGTTGTAGTCCTCCTCTGTGGCTTCAACCTCCTCAGTCTCGACCGTATCTGACGAACATTCCAAGAGAAGAAAAGTGGGTGGAATGCCCCCCAGCGAACTAGCGCTCGGTAAGTCCCAAAGATAGGTAAGAGTAAAGAAAATGATAAGAGAAGAATATATATGACGAATAAGAGTATATGATCATGGGTAAGTATATACTATAGGTCCCTAGGTGGTCATTATGTTAACGTTAAGTTCCAAGTGTGAATGTCAACACAGCCATAGAAGTATTCACGAGCTTAAGAGTGGAGCCCCAGGAGCAAAGAAACACGGGCCCACTTCATGTGTTAGCATCGGGGCTCTAGGCTGTGGATGAGTCAACCCGACTGATATTCGGTAAAATAAAAAAAAAGAGCTTAATACGGGACTCCTGAAGCTCCGTTAGATTCACACAAGAAACTATCCCAAACATCCCGTGTATAATATATATAACTGGTTAATATACTTAATTGATTTGATTGATTGATTTACATGTCTTGATCAAAACCCAAGATTGCAAAATGTGTTGATTGTATTCGAGTGAGTAGAGTAATGTGCGAGTCATAACAATTGCAATCTGGGTTCAAGTCAAGTTGGTTCGAGCAGATTGAATTCGAGTACATATTCGAGTTTAGATTCAAGTTAGGTTAGAGGTCGAGTTTGTGTTCGAGTTCGAGTTCAGATTTAGAGTTGGGTTTGGATTTGACTTCATGTCTTTTCATGTGAAGTGATATAAATTGTAAAAATCTTATGTTCGGGAGAAATCGGCAACTTCTGCACATGATCGGCAGGATTTGTGTCTTTTTTCAAGACAATTGCCATTGATAACTCCGTTAAGTTGCCTAACTTGAATAGTCAAGCACTCACTTTCTCCGGCTCCCTGGGACTTAAGAGAATTGATCCCGCTTAAATCTATATTTATCTAAAGTCCTTAAAATATTGTTTGCATATCTCGAGTGTTTTTTTGAAAAATACTCTAATATAGTTTGAAAATAAACCTCAAGGGTGATTTATAACATTTAGGGTTTTCATGATCATGTATTTTAATTGTTGTGGTGTTTTGGTGATAAAACCTAGATTTTTGGAAAGTTTGTGGTATTTTTATGAAAACTGGTTCTTTTGGAAATTTGGTGGTATTTTATTAACAAATTCTTATCTTTCATTTTAAAAATATAGTTTTTTAATTTGTTTTTATTGAAAATACGGATTTCATAATTTTATATAATTTTTCCAAAAATTAGTCTTTTATTAGAAAAGTCGCGTTTCTTAAAAACCGTATTTTTATTCCTTTCGAGACCGAATACTCCGTGAGGGGTTCTGCATCTCGCTCTACTGTCCCAAGGATGTGCGACAATCTGCACCATCCATTAGCGGGTCCCCTAATGAGGGTTGTAGAGGCATAATTGCCAAGGATTTCGAAATACCGATTTAAAGAAATCCGTTTTGAAACGGTGTGGTATTTTAATGAAAAAGTTCTTTTACTTTGAATTACCCTTATGCTTAGAATACCGTGCTATGAAACCATAGTGTACTTGTGGGGTAAGTCTTTACCCCATGAAGGTTCTATGGTTTGGTATACTAGACATCGAAAAGAGGTTACACTAAAGTTCATGGTATTTTAATGGAAAAAAAGTTCCTTGTATGTTTGTTTCATATGAAAATTTGTTACAACTAAAAACTAACTAATGTGAATAAGGTTAGGATTAGTTTAGCATGTTTGTTTGATCTCGTTTGCTTATCACATGGCTTACAAATGTTAAAAAGAAAACTATATCGGAAATAACTCTTCTTTTGTCGGTTTATTTTAAAAATAAGTTATGAGATAGAAAGAGAAAGCGATGAAGGGACTTACGGTTTTTAGAATGTTAAGAAGAGGTTGAAGAAGTTCTCATGGATCGTGGTTTCATCGGAGATGCTCCAGTCGTCGAGTTTGGCTCGCTACTCCACTTGAGGGGCTTAACTCCACTTGGCACTTAAAAAGTTTTGAGAGAATTTTTGCTAGAATTTCAAAATGGTGAAGAGCTAAGGCATGGGTGGTATTTATAGTGAAGAATTAGGGTTTGGGAATTAAAATTTTGGATTAAAAAGCATTAAAAAGATATTAAATAGTGAAATGAAGGGTCTCTGTTTGATTGCAGGGATCAAACAGTGCAGAGGAGTAAGGGGAGTCGAAGGGGGGTGTGTGCAAAGCACGGAGCCAATTGGGTTCATCTTGACTATCGGCGCCGGCCAGATGAGGAGAATGGGCAGTCGGATCTTAAGGTTTTGCCTCTAGATTCGTGCCACATGGGTATATCTGTGTTTACTCCATTTTGCGCATGTTTGGTTTTTCTGAAACTTTTCATTTCCCCGTGTATTGCACGTGCAACTCTTGGGCTTCCAAAAATTAAAAAAGAAAAATCAGAAAAAAATAATTGTTTCTGATGTGAATCGAACACACAGGCTACGTCACAGCAGAGTAGAGACTTTACCAGTGAGTTACAAGTTGTTTCTTGCTTTTATTAAATAAATTTAATTTATAACTCTTACACAGGCTGTAATACCCTTTTCTGTACAATAACAAGAAATTTCTATACAATGATTTCAGAGTCGTTACAATGTACCTTGGACTAAATTTACCCCTCTTGCTAAAACGTATTACTCCTCTTTTCGGAGAGATCTTCAGAAACACATGCTCTCTGGATTGGAACTCCAGGTGTCAACGGTTTGTATCTGCCCAATACTTTTGTCGGTCCTGGGCTATGCGCATCTTTTCCCTGATCGTGCGAACTACATCTACATTGCCACGATCATCTCTGGTCCAAGGAGTTCATGATCTCCAATGTTGTCCCAACTCAGCGAGGAACGGCACTTCCGTTCATAGAGTGCTGCGAATGGTGCCATCTCAATACTTTCCTGGTTGCTGTTGTTATATAAAAACTCCACAAGGTGTACGTGATCTTCCTACGAACCTCCGAAGTCTAACATACATGCTCTCAGCATGTCTTCCAGAATCTGAATTGTTCGCTCGGGCAGTCGGTCTGTTTGTGAATAGTACGCCGTATTGAAATTCAAACTCGTTCCCAAGCTAGCTTGCAGACTCTAGTATCACGATCAGATTCTAGTATCACGATCGGAGACGATGAAAACAGGTACCCCATGTAATTTCAAGATCTCTTGCATGAGTTTATGGGTATCAAGATAAGTATAGTACATCTTGAAGGTATAAATCTTAGTTTAGATTTTTACCCACCTCTATGTATTTCCTTCCTAATGACTCGGTTGACTGGCCAACTCGGAATGGAATAAAGTGCGCCGACTTGGTGAGTCGATCCACAATAACCCAAACTGCGTCTTTACCCTTCGTGCTGTGAGGGAGATCAGTCACAAAGTTCATGGTAATGTGTTGCCATTTCCATTTTGGGATTGGTAACGGCTGAAGTAGACCGGCAGTTCTGTGATGTTCAGCCTTCACTTGTCGACATACTAAACACTTTGCTACGCTCTTTGCTACTTTTCACTTCATTCCATGCCACTAGTAGTGTTGTCGTAGATCCTTGTACATCTTTGTGCCACCGGGATATACAGAATAAGGAGAGCTGTGAGCTTCTTTCATCAACTCTTCTTGAAAAGGGCCGACTAGCATGCATAACTGGCTCCCATACCGTAAGGATCCATCCTTGTGGATGATGAAGTCAGTTCGAAGTCCACTTTCTACTTGTTCTCGGATATTTTCTAGTTTGGCATCATTTTCTTGAGCTGCTTTGATCTGATTGACAAGAGTGGACTGGACTTGTAAGTTCATCAAAGATGAGGTGTTACCTAGCATAACTACTTCAATCTCTATTCCATTCAATTCTTGTTGTATCTTCCACTGATCGGTGACGTTCAATACTAATGGCTGGCGACTAAGCGCATCGAGAAATATGCTCACCTTTTCAGGATGATACTGTAAGTTGATGTCGAAATCCGCCATGAGATCGAGCCATCTTCTTTACCACATGTTGAGTTCCTTCTGAGTAAATACATACTTTAGACTTTTGTGGTCGGTGTATATATCCACTCATTCTACCAAAAGATAGCGACGCCAAATCTTGAGTGCGAAGATGGCGGCTGCCAATTCCAGATCATGTGTTGGATAGTTGCGTTCATGAACTTTTAATTGCCTTGATGTAAAAACCACAACTTTTCCATGCTGATATAAAACACATCCTAATCCTTTACCGGAGGCATCACAATGCATATCAAATCTTCCAGATTGATCCGGTATTGCAAGAATAGGTGCAGAAGTTAACCTCGACTTAAATTCTACAAAAGCATTCTCACATGTTTATGACCATAGTCACAAATTCGTGATTCGGGTATAATTCGGCGATGTCGAAAATTCGGATTCGGAGAACTATTCGGAAAAAATCAGCGGGTATTCGGGAAAGATTCGGCAAATGTTCGGGAAATGTTCGGGAAATGTTCGGGAAGGATTTCGAGCAAGAAATTTATATATGAGACGCAAGGTTTTGATTTTATAAATTATTCGCTGTTTTTATGAATTATTCGCTATTTTTTCAATAATCCGCGAATAATTCGTGAATTATTCGGGAATAATTCGGCGAGTTCGACAACGGCGAATAAATCAGAGATTTAATCGGCTGATAAAAAATTCGTGAATAATTCGCGAATTTGTCGAATAATTCACGAATTATGTGACTAAGTTTATGACCACACGAATGCTTCGTCTTTACGTATGAGCAAGGTCAGGGGTGATGCGATCTTTGAGAATCCTTCGATGAAGCGTCTGTAGTATCCTGCTAAGCCCAAGAAACTTCTTATATCTTTCACCGACTTTGGTGTCGGCTACTTGCTGACAGCTGACACTTTAGATGGATCTACAGAGATTCCTTCGCCTAAAATAATGTGTCCGAGAAATCCGACTTGATCTAGCCAAAATTCACACTTGCTGTACTTGGCGTAGAGCTGGTGTTGTCGTAATGACTCGAAGACAATGCGTAAATGCTCGGCATGCTCTTTCCGATTCTTTAAATACATCAGGATGTCGTCGATAAAGATAACAACAAATCTATCTAAGTACTCTCGGAAAACTTGGTTCATCAGGTTCATAAAAATGGCAGGTGCATTGGTCACTCCAAATGGCATTACGAGATATTCATAATGGCCATAACGGGTCTTAAACGCCGTCTTCGGAATGTCTTACTCCTTGACCTTAACCTAATGATATCCTGAACGAAGATCTAATTTTGAGAATACACAAGATCCACTTAACTGATCGAAAAGGTCATCGATGCACGGTAATGGATACTTGTTCTTAATCGTTATTTCATTCGGAGCTCGATAATCCACACACATACTCTAAGTACCCTCCTTCTTCTTTACGAGCAGCACTAGAGATCCCTAACTTGAAGTACTGGGTCGGATCCAACCTTTCTTCAGGAGTTTGTCCAACTGAATACTTATTTCCTTCAACCCCTCCGAACATAATCGATATAGAACTTTGATTACAGGTTGTGCGCTAGGTTGCAAATCAATACTGAATTCAAGAGCTCGATCGGGAGGCAAACCTGATATATCTTCAGGGAAAATATCCTTGAACTCTCGAACTACCTCTGGATTCGATCCTTTCATTTGCAACGCTGCAATCTCTGCCTTCTTTGGTTTTGCTCTGTAGATGATAGGCTCTAAGGTCCAGTCTCCGCTTTTGAAATAGAACACTGGGTGATCTGGTATTTCAAACACTACCCTCCTTTGGTGACAGTCGATAGTAGCGAAAAAAGTTCTCGGCCAGTCCATGCCCAAGACTATGTCGAAATTTGGTATGTCTAGTACCTTGAAATCCGCATAGAATTCTCAACTACAGACGACCACTGGACATAGATCATATACCAAGGTTGCTTTTAGAACGTCGTTCCCTGAACTGATATTCCAGCTGGATAAGAGTGACTTAACTGAGATCGCATGAGTTCTTACGAACCATTGCGACATGAAACAATGTGATGCCCCGGTGCCGAAGAGCACGAGTGCAGGTAGGGTGGCTACTAAGATTGTACCTAAGTCGTGTGGGATAGGTTTAGGTTTAACAGATATAAGATGACTATGAATTGAAATGACTTGAAAGAGAATAGGGAAAAGATTTACTAGTGATAACCTGACGCGTAGCTTCGGCCTCTTCGATCGACATAGTGATTGCTTGGTGTCGCGGCACTTTCCTCTGTGCCTGGTTAAACACTTGGCATTGAGGTTGAGCGGTCTGGGTGTTGGGAGTTGTTGCTGGTAGAGTTAACTGGGTAGAAGGAGCTTGGATCACCGGTCTAGCTGGAGGGTTGTTAGGTCCTCGGTTCTGTGGGCATGCTCCGATAGCGTGAATAGAAGACCCACAGATCAAGCATAAGTTGTTCGCCCTATGACGGTTCTTCACTAAATGCCATATTCTTTTGCAGCATCTGCAAAAGTCTGGCCTATTGTTGGTGAAAGAACCTCCTAGCCTCCAAAATAGTCCGTTGAAAGCTGGGGTGGAAAGGGTCCTTCCTGTGATCTGGTGAAAAGGGCGTTTCACAACGGCCGACTACGGCATTCCCTTCTTCTTCACAACTGCTTCATAGTATCGGGAAACCTTCAAAGCAAGCTCGTGGGTTGGGAAATCCCCTGTAGCGAGTGCAGCTTGGATTTTAGGGTCCAACCCTTGCTGGAATCGTCATGCCCAGATCTCAGCAGTGGGAATAAGGTGTGCAGCGAACCTGCTATGACCTTGTGTTAGCAGTGTTGTAAGTGAGATAGGAAAGTTGAACTTGAGACAGTATCTTACCTGTCGAGCATGGTCAACTCAACATTATATTCATCCACGGACTTGACCCACATCGAGCCTTGATGTGGGTGGATGAATTGCTGCTCCATGTCAAAGCGGGCAGTCTCCGGAAAGTACTTCACATCGAAGAGGTCTCGGAATGTTCTCCATTCTATCGGTTGCGTGAGACGGCTCTTTTCAGCTTTCCACCATACTCTAGCATTATCGGTCAGTTGCAACTTAGCAACTCTTACCCAAGCTATATCTGACACTTGAGCCGCTGCTAGATTATCCTCTATCGCCTAAGCCCATTCTTCTGCTTCAAGAGGGCTCTCCTTACCCGAGAAGTTCTTTGGGTGTAAGGCCCGAAACTGCTTTACTCCAGGTGCTTCATCCTCGGGGCGGTTCATAAGGATAGCAGTCTGCTACTGTTGACCCTCTAATAGGCTCTTGATGGCCTCAAGAGGTACCGTTTGCTCATTGATAGGAGCTGCAACGGTAGGTGGTGGTGGTAGTGTAGGAGGTGGAGTATTGTCGTTGACGTTGGTGCTGATATTGTTCGGAGAGTCAATCACCTTGATATAAAAGATAAGTTAGGATAGATTCAAGAAATTTGAAATATAAGGAATGTAATTGTTTGTTGAACTCATTAATTCTTATGGTATATTGTTTACGACTTCATACAGAATAGACCGGCATAGGCCATCAATAAAACATGTCACGCCCCGCTTCCCAGTAGACGGAAACTATAACGTGGCAAGCCCGCGGCATATTTATTCAGAGAAGGACATTCCCTAAATAAATATACTAAGCGTATTATAATGACTCTAAAATCACTGTACAGAAATTTCTTGTTATTGTACAGAAAAGGGTATTGCAACCTGTATAAGAGTTATAAGTTATATTTATTTGATAAAAGTAAGAAACAACTTGTAGCTCACTGGTAAAGCCTCTACAATGCTATGACGTAGCCCGTGTGCTCGATTCCTATCAGACACAATTATTTTTTCTGATTTTTCTTTTTATTTTTGGAAGCCTAAGAGTTGCACGTGCAATATACGGGGAAATGAAAAGTTTTAGAAAAATCAAATAGGCGGAATGAGGTGTACACACCCAAAAACACACGTGGCATGAATCTCGAGGCAGAACATTCAAATCCGACCGTCCGTTTCTCCCAATTGGCCAGCGCCGACGGTCGATCTTGCTCTAATTTGCTCCGTGTTTTGCATACACCCCTTCGACTCCTCTTAACTCCTATGCACTATTTGATTTCCCTGCAATCAAACAGAGACCCTTCATTTCACATTAAACATCTTTTTAATGCATTTTAATCCAAAATTTTAATTCCCAAACCTTAATTCTTTATTATAAATACCACCCCATGCCTTATCTCTTCACCGTTCTGAAATTCTAGCAAAAATTCTCTCAAAACTTTCTAAATGCCAAGTGGAGTTAAGCCCCTCAAGTAGTGTAGCGAGCCAAACTCGACGACCTGAGTGTTGGATATAGTGCCCTCAAGTCAATTATTGAATCGCAGGCACGCGATTGCGATGATTAAGAGAGGACCTATACAGATAGAACAGTCTTACTCAAGATGATGGTATGCTATCTGGTTTGTCTTTATCATCATATACATGCTTTATGTGGTACTACAGATCAATATTACATGTTAATAGAACCCATAGGATTCTTACTTGACTACCAGCATTATGTTGGCGATCATATACGTGGGAGCTGGGTGGTCTATAAGTACATCCTCAAATGTCCCTAATCGTAGGAGTTTCGAGACTGGGCATCGATACTACAGAGTAGACTAGTGTATACTGATCGAGACCCCGACGAGGGGCGGTAGCTAGGTCTCATAAGCCATTGG
The DNA here is from genome assembly GCA_030015575.1 of Agapanthus africanus. Lineage (NCBI taxonomy): Eukaryota > Viridiplantae > Streptophyta > Magnoliopsida > Asparagales > Amaryllidaceae > Agapanthus > Agapanthus africanus. The sequence goes on from JASDDO010000016.1 coordinate 24,890,768, forward strand.
TGTTAGTTTATTCACCTAAGATAGTATACATGTGCTCATTGGGTTATGAGTACATTGGACGGACTCGCCGGGAACCTGCTAGTTGGTAGTATACCTATTGTCAGATAGCAGTTCCCACGTGACATGTGTATAGGTTAGTCAGTCGACCTGAGATCGTCATTTGTCTCGTTTGATTTCCAACCATACTTTGATTACCACCCTACCATGGCTCAAAGGAGTCGTGCAAACAGGTTTTAGTTGGGTGCAGTCCCGAGCAACATGGAGGCAGTGAACGGATCGTCAGGGATTCGTCTCTCTCGGTATTGGGGGTTGATGTCGCGCAGTGCACAGGTAGCCATCACTAGAAATCCTTGGCCAAGGTAATCGAGAATTACTGATTTAGATCAGTAGTTTCTCAGTTGGTGATGGGCTCCATACCGACACAAAATGTCGCGTTATTAGGGGTCTGACTTTATCCACCCTCTAGACTCGATATGTGATACTCTTAGACGAACAGATCAGACTGTACGGATATTTTCACGGACAGGCTCAGTAGGGGTCAGGATGAGTTTACTCTTCGGCCTCCCTTTCGCTCAATATCTGGGTAGCCGTTACGTACAGCTAGAGCCGCTGATATGCTTGTGTTTAAACCTAATGCCGGCGTATTGACGAGTCTTTAGAGTCCCACACAGAGGGTTTTCCTGCTTCGGGCGAAACGATGTAGAGCCTGTATGGTTTTACTGCAGGGTTCAATCATATACGTACACTTAGGCACGTATCAGGATTCAGACGGATAATACTAGTGGCTTTGGTTTAAGCCGGATTCTAGTATTATATTATTGGATTATTTTCGTCTTTTTGTATTCATATTTTTCGGAATACGGATACAGGTATGTATATACGGATGAGGGTTATTCTTATAATGTATTACAAGGTGCTTCTAGAAGATGCCACCTCATTTAGTTTTAACCATTTAGAATTAAATGATTAATAAGGTGGAGAGGATGAGGTGTGGTTTGCATTTATTGTAGCATGGCTTAATAGTGACTCATGGTTACTATTCTAGCATGCTTGTTTTTGTTTTTTGTGAGATATTTTGGAGTCTTGGATATTTTGTGTTGACTTAAGATATTTTGGAGACTTGAGATATGTATTGGATGGCTCCAATTATTGCTCACAACACACAACACAAGACTTAGCCAATATTCTTAAGTTGTCTATCACTCTCATCCTCAAGCTTCTTCTTCTACCTACACCCTTCAAGTCTCATGTGTTGAGAAACCTAGGGTGTTTGGAGACAAATTAATCCATCACTACACTCTACATCCTCTAGGCTATCTAGTTTAGTGATCTAGGTATCCTAGTTACTTCGGCTATTGAGGTAGGAGTTCGGAATACAAATCCTCAGGTGGGTCATCTTCGATGGAGGGAGACCGAAGATCAAGCTAGATCATGGTGGCCTCTAGGAGCTTGGGAAGGTGGTTGAAGACCGAAGGACACGGATCAATTCAGTATAACCATTCTTAACTCTCTATTTATGTTTGCTAACTTAGGGTTAATGGTCGATCCGTAGTATAGGGTTGTGTTAGCGCCAGTTTTGAAAAATTTTGTTCCGCGATCGGCCATGGTTGTATGGTCAGGACGCTGCCATAACCCAACATGGTATCAGAGCCAACCCATATACCCTTATCTAGCGGTTTTAGACGATATTAAAGTAACGAAACCGAAACAACTCTGGAACAATACCCTATGTATTCCAGTTTCTGTCGATATTAAATTAGTCTTCTAAAATTTTTTAAGCAATTGCAGAAGACTACATGTGTGACAACTAGAACACCAACTAAAAACAAGACCCTAACTCATCTGTACGGCCGGCGAGATGGCCAATTTTCCCGATGTCGCCGGTTATGTGAAGGAGTTGGGGCTTGGGTTTTTGGTTGTGCTCCGGTCTCTGGAATATTTGGTTTATGGTATTGTTTGCTTTGCCCATATTGGATATAGTGTCATCTTTTGGATTGGGGGAAATCCGGAGTATTTCGAAGTCGTTATTTTTAACACTATTTAAAAGTTTTCAGTACATACATTACTATCTGCGACCGTGAATGTCATTAGAGCAGTACAACTTATCTAATTGCTATATGTCTTTTAGACGGATTTGCGAACATGACATTCACGTTGATGTTCTGTGTTGTGTTGTGGTTGTGGTTGGATCGTCATGGTGGATAGCTAGTGATGCAATGGTAGCAGTATAGTTCAGATTCATTTGTACATTTGATATTGCGGGGCGAGCGCCCGACATGATATTGCGGAGCGAGCATCTGACATGTGGACTGTCGTCTCTGCCAGTTTGTATATTATTTGTTTGGGGTACGACCGGGTTGAGGTCGATGTCACCCCTGTACATATTCTTTTCTTTTCTTTTCTGTTCTAGGATTACCCCAAGACGGAGTGCACGAATAGCCGGGTTCTAGAAGGAAACGGGCCCGCATCTCATGGCATTGAGACGGAGGGGGCCTTACTCTAGAATTGACGGGTTATTCGCCGCACTCGTAGGGGGTATAGGTTGACCCACAGTGGGGTGTCCAAGTTACTGGATTTCGTGAAGTGCTGGGTGGTCCAATCACGTTGTTGATTGGGGTTGCCTCACTTCTGGGATTGTCGGGTAACATGCCGCACTCATAGGGGTCTAGGTTTTCATTGTACAGGCTATCCACACGACAGGGAACGTCGGGTCTCATTTGCGGCTCAAGTGAAACCTGAGGCTCCAAGATTATCCACCATTCTGTATTGTTGGCTGAGATTCTGTGATGTTGCTTATATCATGCCTGGGACGTATGTTATATATATTTATATATATACTAGTAAATGTTGTATTTGTTTTGCACCTGCGCTAGTCCAACCCCCGCTCTGTCATTAATTAAGTAACCTAACGAGTGATGACGGGGCCCAGTGGGGAATGAAAATGGCATATACGTACATTATATTTTCATTCCTTTATCGGGTGTGATATGTTTAACTGATGGGACTGCATTAATTCTGATTAATGCAAGAAAAAACAAACCTATATGATGTTGTTGGAACCAAGTTTTTTTTAAAAACTGACATTACAAACGTTTTCTTTTTCTTTGCATAGTGGTATTCGATTGGGAATATCCTGCACCTCATTCAACGAGGTAAGGGCCGAGATCCCTTCATCGGGAGTGACCTCTTGGGAAGAAGTTTGTGTCAACATAATAACTTCACTATAGTCTTTTCTTTTGCTTTGCATAGTAGTATTCGATTGGGAATATCCTGCACCTCATTCGACGAAGCAAGGGCCGAGATCTCTTCATCGGGAGTGACCCCTTAGGCAGAAGTTTGCGTCAATGTAATAACTTCACTATAGTCGATTCTTTTGCTTTGCATCGTGGTATTCAGTTTGGAATATCCTGCACCTCATTCGATGAGGAAAGAGCCGAGATCCCTTCATAGGGAGTGACCTCTTTAGCACAAGTTTTCGCCACTATATATTTGTAAAACCACTCGGTTCCTTAAACGATATCAAGTTTCTTACGTTAAAGTTTTTTCTCCAAAAACCATCCGTAGCCCTCTGTCATTTCATATTAGTATTGCTTAGTATTCATGCTACGTATGTCGTGCTTAGCCGAGGCGTAGTGTTCGGTAGCTATGTAGTACTTTTCTGTTGAATGGATATGCGGTTGGTTAGGACAGTCGTACGGTCATTTTGGCTCAGTCAAGGACTCGTGCGGGTAGGTCTACTGCAATCAAGATAATGACGGGTTGAACTTGACTAGGATCCTTTGCTATGTTGGCCCAGTCAAGGTCACTTGGGTCCTAGGAGTAAAAATCACATCGGGAGTTTCAAACGTACAAGAAACTTGCCAGGCATGCGCATACCTTCTGGAGTGTGGTGACTTGAGTGGCTTCCATCAAGTTATCATGCGATGATAGTTGGATCCCGATTCCCACTAATGAGTAAGTTTACTCCTCGGGTGATTTTAGATGATCCCGACTAATTCTCCTTTTGGGTTTGGAGGAGAATTCAAGGAAACAGATGGAGACATCCTGATTAGATAAAGTGATTAACCATTCTGATCTAAGTTAGAGTACATGTTAAGTGTTTCTTTTCTCTCTCTCCTTTTGGCAACAACCATGGCCTGAACCTAGACTAAAACTCATGAACCAAGTTAACCGAATCTTCTTAAAACACTTTGGTTTTTGGATTGTGATGGAGTCGCATATATCAATGCCACTTCTACATCACCTTTGCATTTCTCCAGAACACCCTGTATCACTACGAAGATCCATATTTTTAGATAATCCATCGTATAGTTACATACGAACTTGAAGAAACTTGTTCCAGTTCGAGAATGGATTCTGGTTCAGGAGAAATTGAATAGGATTATTCGGTCGTCTTTTCCCTTTACCTTATCTCAGGTTGTGAGGGCTCCTAGGATTAGGAGAGTACACCTTTTGTGCTTATTGGATAGTCTTCTTTCAAACCATAAGCAGGTGTTGAAAGGTGGGGAAGGGAGAAAACCAATTAGCCTAAGTGTGGTGTGCAGAAGGTAATAAGTAAAGACATAGAAAGGGATTAGAATAAGGGCAAAAGGAAATTGCGACTGCTATCGTTCATGACAAAACCGCGTATACTCTTGCCAGTCCTACTTCACCTTTGGATTTCTCCAGAACACTTCGTATCACTACGAAGATCCATACTGCTTGGATATGCCATCGTATAGTTACATACGAATGCGAAGGAACTTGTTCCAGTTCGAGGATGGTTTCTGGTTCGGGAGAAATAGAATGGGATTATTCGGTTGTCTTTTCTCTTTACCTTCTCTCAGGTTGCGAGGGCTCCTTATATTTAGGAGAGTACACCTATTACGCTTATTGGATGGTCTTCTTCCATACCTTAGGCTGGTGCCGAAGGGTAGAGAAGGAAGAAAATCAATTATCCTAAATGTGGTGTACAGAAGGTAATAAGTAAAGACATATAAAGGGATTGAAGTGAGGGCAAGGAAGTATACGGTTGCTGTCATGAATCAAGATGGTGGAAGAGGCATTACTAGTAATACCCGGTTACCCCTTCGAAACATTTTCATGTTTCAGATTTACTGTGCGATATTAAGTGAAAAAGGTTTTCCCATTTAGATTCTAACTCTAGGGTATGTATTTACCATATTTGATTCTCACATTTGTATGGCGTTACAGATGGTGAGTGGAAGTAAGATATTGGGAATTGGGTGATAAGATCCTCAATACATATCAGAATTCTTTGTAATTAGTGATAATTGAGGAAATCACCTGGGTTTTACTTGACGGCAAACATTTGGTTTAGAATATTCATCGTTATGCACCAATTTCAAACTGATATATCTGTACGTTTATTTTATAAAGTGAGATATAACTTTTTGAAATTATGTCTATGACATTTACCTATATCAGTTGGTGATTAGGTAAGGTACATTCAACAACGGTGTAATTCTTCTTAACCATAGTACAGTTTTTCAAACTACAATGCACAGGGTTTGAGTTGTTAAAATCAGAGGACTTATACAAAGAATTGTATGTTATCCGATGTTTGTTAGGACAAAGGGGTTGGTACTCGTACTATATTCTGTTTACTCATGACTTCTCCAGTTCTAGACAAGTATTTCGTTGAAATACAAGGTCCAGATTTTGAGAAGTTATAGGTATAAGAATGAAGTAGAGAACTATATGTTGCAAGATAAAGGGTTGGTAGTCATACTATATTCTCTTTATATTTTACTTCTCTAGTTTTAGACAAGTATTTCGTTGAAATACAGGGTCTAAGTTTTGAGAAGTTATAGGTTTAAGAATAAAGTAGAGAACCATTTGCTGGAAGTCTCAGGATTCTTCGAGGTAATAAAAAATGTAGATACTTTTGCTAGGTATACCATTGTAAGTAATGGTTTTGAGAACTTGCTTCTCTTTCGGGTTACTCATATGTGGATGCATTCCTTGATGAGTAATGTTGCTTGGCCTCCTTCCATTTGGTTGATATGCACTGGAGACAGCTGCATGATTTTGAATCTGGTTCCAATTAAATTAGTACCTTTGTTTCTATATTGGATATATAGAATGGATTCATATCTTATCGATGTTAAGATATATGGAGTTGACCGTCTTATGTTTAAAACCAGAATCCGGATAAACTCTAGGCACGTTTCAGTTATGGCAGTTTGTAGGTTATCCTGGGCTTTGACTTGGGTTAACTTTATAGTATCAAGAAGATCAATAGTTATATTGTTCTTGACTCACCGCAGTTTTAGTAAAATGGATTCTATTCAGAAAACATTAGTGGGATTATGGTAGAACTGGAAGTGATTCCAGAACCACAAACGATCACTGAAAATTTAATAGAACCTAAAAATTCAATTGGATTCGACATTCCATTAACCACTCCGCAGATTTGGTAGGGAACCTCAGACACCCGAGAGCTACTTCGGTCTTCTCAGAAATGGTGACATGGAGGTTCTTGTTTACCCAGACTTGTCATTGCTGTTGTTTTAAACTATGAGACCTGGCAGGAGGATGAGTATAACGTCGTTCTAAATTAGTTTTAGAATGTGCACGTGTATATGACTCTGCCAGAAGGTTGTAGTCAGTGGGAGCTGGGCAAGTAGCTTATGTCTATTTATAAACTAAAGCAGGTATAGCGGAAATAGATCATATATTTTTAATGTGACAGTCATAGGGTTTTGACTTCATCAGAATAGGAGATGGATCTGGTAAAAAGATAGTAGAGAGTGATGTCCAAGTATTTGGATGACATGCACTTGATAGGGAGGGATCTTCCTATACTACGATCAGTTATATACTGTGGTTGTCATAAGATATTTCTCCACATGGGATATGGATAAAATATCAGGGATTCTGGTTACTAGATCTATGGTTTTAGATCTAGATTTGGGAAGTGCCCCAATTTGGGTACTTTGATATTATTCTAAAGATGTTTTAGAATGGATGACTCCCGGCATGGTGGTGTACCCACACGAGATGGAGTCACATTCTCTAAAGAGATGTCTTACAGACTGGTGGGGGAGAGAGAGTTGCATGATAGGCATATCACTTGCTTAGGCAATTGAGTCAATCATGAGATGTCAAGTACCACACCAGATTTTTCTTTTACATTAGTTGCAATAAGATATATTAATCCAATCCTGGAGAAACATTGGTAAGCAGTTATGAACATAAGTGGATGTTCTTAGGCTATGGTAACGGTAGCTTCCTCCGAGAGACGGTTATCATTTCAGGCTTCCAAGGTGACCTGGATGACAGAGTGGTTGTCTGAGTTATAGTTTTCCCTCTTTTGAGGGACAGTATGATGGACAGGTGGTATAAGCAGATACTATGGATGGCATGGCATAGAATACTGATTAAATTCAGTGGATGATTCATTCTAAGAAGTTTGTTGGATTTGGAGTTCATTTATGAACTGGGTCCCATCAGATATCCAGACAAATTCTAAGACAGGTATTGCTCATTTTGGGAGATGGTCTTTCTCCGTGAAGTTGAAATATAGAGAGATATAGAAAGAAACATTGGGGCGGATCCACTCACTGAGGCTATTTCTCGAACACAATAGTTTCACAAACGAGGTTTCTGAAACTGATCAGTAGAGAAGTTGGGTGTTTGGTATTACATGAGCTGTGAGTATGTGACACCGCAATAATTAGCCTTAAGTGCAAGTGGGAGATTTTTGGCTATAGTGCCCTCAAGTCAATTATTGAATCGCAGGCACACGATTCTGCGATTGTGATGATTGAGAGAAGACCTATACGGATAGAACAGTCTTACTCAAGATGATAGTATGCTATCTGGTTTGTCTTTATCATCATGTAATTACTTTATGTAGTATTACAGATCATTATTACATGTTGATGGAGCTCATAGGATTCTTACTTGACTACCAGCATTATGATGGCGATCATATACGTGGGAGTTGGGTGGTCTATAAGCACATCCTTAAATGTCCCTAGTCGTGGGAGTTTCGAGATGGGGTATCGATACTCCAGAGTAGACTAGTGTATACTGATCGAAACCCCGACGAGGGGCGGTAGCCAGGTCTCACAAGCCACTGGTGTTAGTTTGTTCACCTAAGATAGTATACAGGTGCTCATTGGGTTATCAGTACACTGGACGGACTCGCCGGAAACCTGCTAGTTGGTAGTATACCTATTGTCAGATAGCAGTTCCCAAGTGACATGTGTACAGGTTAGTCTGTCGACCTGAGATCGTCATTTATCTCATGTGAGTTCCCACTGTGCTTTGATTACCACCTTACTACGGCTCAAAGGATTCGTGCAAACAGGTTTTAGTTGGGTACAGTCCCGAGCCTCATGGAGGCAGTAAACGGATCGTCAGGGATTCGTCTCTCCCGGTATTGGGGGTTGATGTCGCGTAGTTCACGGGTAGCCATCACCAGAAATCCTTAGCTAAGGTAATCGAGAATTACTGATTTAGATCAGTAGTTTCTCAGTTGGTGATGGACTTCATACCGACACAAAATGTCGCGTTATTAGGGGTCTGACTTTATCCACCCTCTAGACTCGATATGCGATACTCTTAGACGAACAGACCGGACTGTACGGATATTGTCACGGACAGGCTCAGTAGGGGTCAGGATGAGTTTGCTCTTCGTCCTCCCTTTCGCTCAATATCTGGGTAGCCGTTATGTACAGCTAGAGCCGCTGATATGCTTATGGTTAAACCCAATGCCGGCGTATTGACGAGTCTTTATAGTCCCAAATAGAGGGTTTCCCTGCTTCGGGCGAAACGATGTAGAGGCCGTATGGTTTTACGGTAGGATTCGATCATATACGTGCACTTGTGCATGTATCAGGATTCAGACGGATAATACTAGTGGCTTTGGTTTAATCCGGATTCTAGTATTATATTGTTGGATTATTTTCGTCTCTTTGTATTCGTATTTTTCGGAATACGGATACGGGTATGTATATACGGATGAGAGGTATTCTTGTAATTTATTACAAGGTGCTTCTAGAAGATGCCACCTCATTTAGTTTTAACCATTTAGGATTAAATGGTTAATGAGGTGGAGAGGATGAGGTGTGGTTTGCATTTATTGTAGCAGGGCTTAATAGTGACTCATGGTTACTATTCTAGCATGCTTGTTTTTGTTTGTTGTGAGATATTTTGTGTTGACTTAAGATATTTTGGAGACTTGAGATATTTATTGGATGGCTCCAATTATTGCTCACAACATACAACAACACAAGGCTGTGCCATTATTCTTGAGTTGCCTATCACTCTCATCCTCAAGCTTCTTCTGCTACCTCCACCCAAGTCTCATGTGTTGAGAAACCTAGAGTGTTTGGAGACAAATTAATCTATCACTATACTCTACATCTTCTAGGCTATCTAATTTAGCGATCTAGGTACCCTACTTACCTCAACTATTGAGGTAGGAGCTCGGAATACAAATCCGCAGGTTGATCATCTTCGATGGAGGGAGACCGGAGATCAAGCTAGATCATGGTGGCCTCTAGGAGCTTGGGAAGGTGGTTCAAGACCGAAGGACACTGATCAATTCGGTATAACCATCCTTAACTCTCTCTTTATGTTTGATAGCTTTGGGTTAATGGTCGATCCGTAGTATAGGGTTGTGTTAGCGCCAGTTTTGAAAATTTTTGTTCTGCAATCGGCCACGGTTTGATGGCCAGGGCGCTGTCATAACCCAACACGGAGCATCTCCGACGAAACCATGACCCCCGAGAGATTCTTCGATCTCTTATTAATCATATAAAAACCGTAAGTCCCTTCATCTCTATTCTTTTCCATCTCAAAACCACTTTTTAAAACAATCCGACAAAAGAGGAGTTATCTCCGATATAGTTTCTTCTTAATATTTGTAATGCATGTGATAGGCAAAATTAAATCAAACTAACATGCTACACTAATCTTAACCCTTTTTCCATCATTTAGTTTTTAGTTTAACAAAATTTTCATAGGAAACAAACAAATAACAAACCTTTTCATTAAAACACCATGAATATTAGTATAACGCTTCTAGATAATTAATTTAAATACCTTTAGGAAAACTTCATGGGGTAACGACCTACCCTACACGCACACTATGGCTCCATAGCATGGTATTCTAAGGCTATAGTAATTTAAAGAAGATCTTTTTTATTAAAATACCACACTGTTTCAAAACGAGTTTCTTTAAATCGGTATTTCGAAATCCTTGGCAATTATGCCTCTACAACCCTCGTCAGGGGACCCGCTAATGGATGGTGCGGATTATCGCACATCCTTAGGATAGTAGAGAGAGATGTAGAACTCTTCATGGAGTATTCGGTCTTGAAAGGAATAAAAATACGGTTTTTAAGAAACGCGAATTTTTCTAATAAAAACTAATTTTGGGGAAATTATATATAAATCATAAACCCGTATTTTCAATAAAAACAAATTAAAAACTATATTTTTAAAATGAAAGATTGGAATTTGTTAATAAAATACCACCAAGTTTCTAAAAGTAGTAGTTTCATAAAAATAACACAAACTTTCAAAAAGCTAGGTTTTATCACCAAAACGCGATAACAAATAAAATACATGCTCATGAAAACCCTCAATGTTATAAATCACCCTCAAGATTTATTTTAAAACTATATTAAAGTATTTTTCATAAAAACCCCTCAAGATATACAAACAATATTTAAGGACTTTAGATAAATACAGGTTTAAGCGATATCAATTCTCTTGAGCCTTAGGGAGCCGGAGAAAGTGATTGCTTGATTATTCAGGTTAGACAACTTAACGGAGTTATCAATGATAATTATCTTAGAAAAATATACAAATTCTGTCGTCCATGTGCAGCAGTTGCCGATTTCTCCTAAACATAAAAGTTTAACAATTTACATCAATTCACATGAAAAGACACGGACTCAAATCCAAACTCAAATCTAAACTTGAACTCGAACTCGAATATAAACTCGAACTCTAATCTAAACTCGAATATGTACTCGAATCCAATCTACTTGAACCAACTTGACTCGAATCCAGATTGCAATTGTCCTTACTCGCACATTACTCGACTCACTCGAATACAATTTACACCTTTTGCAATCTAGGTGTCATGACCCAAATATGGAACGCGACTGGCACTTAAATCACGCACTTAAATATGGAACGCGACTGATTTCAGTAAGGGTTGGACGCTATGAGGCAGTTGTGAAAAAGAAGGACATACCGCAGACGGCCGGTGTGAAACGCCATGTGCACCAGATCACAGGAGGGGCCTCTTCCAGGCCAAATTTTAACGGACCATCTCAGAGGCCAGTAGGTTTGTTCGCCAACAACAGGCCAGACTTTTGCATCTACTGCAAGAGAACAAGGTATCTTATGAAGACCTGCCATAGGGCGAACAATTTATGCCTGATTTGTGGGTCTTCTACTCATGCCATTGGAGCATGCCCATAGAACTGAGGACCTAACAACCCTCCAGCTAAACCGGCGATCCATTCTCCTCCTACCCGGTTAGCTCTACCAGCTCCAGCTCCCCGCACCCAGACCACTCAACCCCAACGCCGAGTGTTTAACCAGGCATTAAGGAAAGTGCCGCGACGCCAAGCATTCACCACATCGGTCGGAGTGGCCGAAGCTACTGGTCAGGTTATTACTGGTAAATCCTTTCCCTATTCTCTTTCAAGTCATTTCAATTCATAGTCATCTTATATCTGTTATACTTAAACCTATCCCACACGACTTAGGTATAATCTTAGTAGCTTTCCTACCTGCTTAAGCGCTCTTCGATACTGGGGCATCACATTGCTTTTATGTCGCAACGGTTCGTCCGAACACATGCGATCCTAGTTAAACCGCTCATATCCAACTGGAATGTTAGTTCAGGGAACGCCGTTCTAAAAGCAACTTTGGGATAAGATCTATGTCCGGTGGTCGTCTGCAGTCAAGAATTTTATGCGGACTTCAAAGTGCTGGACATACCGAGCTTCGACGTAATATTGGGAATGGACTGGTTGGGAACTTTCTTCACTACAATGGACTGTCGCCAAAGGAAGGTAGTGTTCTCCGCCGAACACAGAGACGCGACCGCGTAGGTACATCTTCCCTGAATTTCGAGGGCAGATGCTACTTGGTGCTATCCATCCGCCTCTCCAAAGATGCCAAGTTGATTTATGACACCATGTATCGAAGCTTTAAACGGATGCGGCCGATTTAGCAGACTTCGTCAGATTCCCCCTCATTTGAAGGGTTTTTGATTGTGGGGATGCTCTTCCCTATAGGCGCAAGCCCCTGCAGTTAATTATGCTACCGCATCGCGGTAACCACTTTCTCCTTCTCCAGATGGTCACTTCGTGTCATATGTGTTTGTTTTGTTTTTGGTTGCCCATGGATTGAATACGGAGACTAATTTATGTTGTCGCCCGTAGGGAGTGGATTAGTCCAAATCCGTATTTTCTTAGATTTGGATTTGGGGTTGGGTTTAAGGATACGTTAGTCTTATTTGAGACTAAGATCAACTTAAACATATGGTAAGGACACGTTAGTCCAATTTCAGACTAAGATCAACTTAACGGGATCGTTTAGATCCAACAAAAGAGCATTCGGGCTCTATTGTTTAGTTTAGGGACATTGCGGTCGATTACCAGTTTAAGGACATAGTGATCCAAGGTTAAGGACATCATAGTCCATGGGTTTAAGGACCCCACAGTCCGAAGTTGAGGACATCATAGTTCAAGGTTAAGGACATCATAGTCCATGGGCTTAAGGACCCCACTGTCCGAGGTTAAAGACATCATAGTCCATGGGTTTAAGGACCCTACAGTCCACAGTTTAAAGACGTCATAGTCTATAAAGTTTAAAGACATCATAGTCCATGAGTTTAAGGACCCCACAGTCCATGGGATGATTGGTTATCGGGACCCGTCACCTCTCTGAAGACGTTGAAGGATTACAACAACAAATATCAACAGAGTGAAGAGATGTACCCTTGAACCAATGTTGATTGGGAAATCTGTAGTTCAATTTGGAACTAAGATCAATTAATTAGATTATGAACACATGGGCTCAGTTAAATCTGAATTGAGCAATTATGGCCAACTTGGGCTAAGTCCAATTAGGTTTAAAATGCTAGACCTTTGTCGGGACTGTTGAACATTTGTCTGGGCTCAGCTCCCCATTATTTAGCAATGCTAAGCATGGGTTTGGGTTCTGACCATATTTTTATCTCTTATTGAGTGCTGAGCACTCATATGCCATATAAGATGATCAATCTTAGAAGGCAAGGATGTATTTGAGGTTCAGTCAAGCGGGAGTCTTGCTTTTGGAAGACTTAGCCGATTTAGGATAAGACTATTTTGCATATAGTGTTAAACACTAGCACATATCTGGCGGTCACGTGTTCCCACGTGATGCATAGTGTTAAACACTAGGGATGAAATACTTAAAATAGTGTTAAACACTAAAAGTGAAGCGCTCATGTGGGGTCACGTGAGGCGTCCTAGGATTGGGTCAAGCCTCCCTTATTTTATTCTCAGAATAAGTGCTAAACACTTTTAGTCTTCAAGGCCATCACGTGTGGGCACGTGATGGGCATCCATGCACCGGATATTAAAAGGATTTGCTAGGGGTCACGTGGGGACACGTGAGGGCGCTCATGCATTGGATTTTAATCCTTCAGTCCTTTCCATCTTCTCTTTCAAGGGTCACGTGGGGACACGTGAGGGCGCCCAAAGTCTATTTTGCCTTTACTTTTGAGAAGTTTGTTCAAGGGTCACGTGGGAGCATGTGACCCGATCTCATTCATTCTTTTTGACCATTGAGGGGAGGGTCACGTGTTGCTACGTGATCAGGTTGGGTACTTGATCTTTTTACGTGCATGAAAAGTCCCTTGTTTTAAGAATTAAATTCTTTTATAGGGTTAAACCCTAATTTTATTTAGAGAAAATAAATTCCTATATATTTGGAAGAATTAAATTCTTTTATAGGGTTAAACCCTAATTTTGTTGGAGGAATTAAATTCCTATGTGCTTTGTGGGAGAAAATAATTCTCTAAATTTAGGTCTTCTCTTAGCTTTTAGATCTACATGGAAGAATCTCCCCGATGAGAATTAAATTCTCAACTTATGGGAAGATCTGCTTCTGCAAACCTTCAACCAAAGGAAAAACTAAGTTTTTATTCCGAAGAGTTAAACTCTTAGTTTGAGAATTAAATTCTCTTTTTTCTTTTGTGGGAGCTTATAGGATGATCTCTCACCTAGGATTTCTTTCTTTTTTGAAGAAATCTTCTTTTCTCTCTGGAGAATTAAATTCTCTCTTTTTTTTGTATTCTCTCTATGTTGTTGTATCCTTTTTTTTTCCTCTTCTCTTCTTGGATCCTATTTATAGGAGAAAGAAAAGAATCAGTTTGTTTAGTCAATCTTTCATTGAAAGATTTTAATTGATTTTGTAACCAACATGATCTTTTAGATCACTCGGTGAATTTTATTCACCATTGGATTTTTAATCCAAAAGATATTTCGTCTCTTATTCCTGGCAAATTTCAGGGAAATTTTTTCTTATATAGAATCTTTCTATAAATTGGTGATTTTTAATCACCATTGGATTTTTAATCCAACGGTGCTCCGCTTTACAGAGCGCAATCTTTTTGTTTGTTATGATTTAGGGAAATATTTTTCCAACTAGGGTTTTTTATTTCTCTTAATTAGAATTTAATTCTATTAGTTCAGAAGGTTGAAAAGCCTATCACGTGTCCGCACGTGACCCCACTGATTGACCATTTAATTAGAATTCAATTCTATTAGTTCAGAGATCTTTAGGAACCTATCACGTGTCGGCACGTGACCCCCTGTCACGTGTGGGCACGTATGCCCCATTTAGGGTTTTCTTTCCTTTAACTCAGAGGGTTTTTAATACCCTATCACGTGGTGGCACGTGACCCATGGATTAAGCTTTTAACCAGAATTTAATTATGTTGTTTTAAAGAACTCAGGAATTATCGCGTGTCAGCACGTGACCCTTGGTTACGTGTGGACACGTGATGCCCCATTGGGGTTTTTCCTTGTTGTTTTATTATACCTTTAATACTTTTCAGTGGGTTTAAAGGTCTATCACGTGCGGGCACGTGACCCCATTTGATTAGGATTCAATTCTCATCATTTTAGAGCCCTCAGGAAGCCATCACGTGTCGGCACGTGACCACCGATCACGTGTGTGCACGTGATGCCCCATTGGGATTCTCCTTGTATTTTATGAGGGAACAAATGCCCCCACAGCGTTGTTCTTACGTGTTTGCACGTGAGTGCAACGCTGTAACTTTTGTGGCCGTTGGATTTGCCTAGGGAACAGGGAAGATGAACCGTTTCCCATCATGTCTTATAAATGCAGGGGTCTCTTCAGCAGTGCCTCCACTCCTTCATCTTCTTCCTTCCTTGTTCTTGCCTTGAGAATTTAATTCTCTTTCTCAGAGCTCGGTTCTCTGTTCCAAAAATTTTCAGAGTTTAACTCTGTCAACAAACGATTTCCTTTTTCAGGTAAGGATCTTGAGCGGCCGAGGAACTTCTTGTAGAAATTTTCTTTTGGATTTTAAATCCACACCAAGGGTTTTTCCTTCCATTCGTGCAAATTTTTGGTTTTGTTAGGTGTCTTATCAAAGGTTGTTTTTCCAAGAGTCGTTTGAATTTCAATGTCTGTTCAGTCTGTCCGCTAAACTCTCACTGATTTTCAGGTGCTATGGCCGCTCATCTGTATTGCCTTAACAAAATCATTTCTTATGAGGATATTCGCATACAGGGTCATCATCAAAACCAGGAGTTCACAAACACCCAATGTGCCGACATTATGAACCGTTTCAGTGCACACATCGGCCGACTACTCCCTCTTCGCTCCGCTCTTTTGAAGATTATAGTGGGAGCAATTTGGGAAGCGCTTCCTGGATTTTATGAAGCCATGGCGCTTAATGCACTGGATAACGCCGAAGATAAGGTGCACTCAGTGTATCTGACGGGCCTGATTTCGAAGAAACGGTGAGATAATCTCATTGATATTCTGCACCAAGTTTTCCAGTAGACGACGATAATCGCTACTTATCAGAGAGTGGAGGATATCGGCGAAGATCCTGATGCTTGTGATCGTGAGAAGATGCATACAAGAATGGTCAGAAGGCCAGAAACACTTTAGATGGCCTGACTTTTGAGTTTCTCAATCCATGTCCTGGATTTAATGTTTTACCACTGTAAATGCTTTCTTTTGTTTCTGTATGCATTTTCGAAGTATGAATAACAAAACTTTCTTTTCCCCTTTCTGTGTTTACATGTGTTCTGTATGAAATTTTGTCATACTGTTATTGGTGTTCACGCGTTTGGCACGTGAGGCACTATTGAGGGTTTCAATCTCACATCAGCTCCTGCTCACGTGTTATGCACGAGCGGTGCTGTTTTAATTTCTAATAAGGATCCAGGCCGGTGCTCACGTGCTATGCACATGGGGCTCTGTTGATGGGGCCTCTTCGTTTCCTCACACGGATTCCAACAAATCATCTCTTAGATTTCCCATGATCTCTCCTTTTTCTGGGCCTTGGGAATAGTTCCATCATGCACCATATTTTCTGTGCATAGCATTGAATGCTCCTCTTTATAACCTGAAGCTATACATTTCTTTCTCTCTTCACAGAGAAACTTGTTTATACCTTAGGGTGATTTTCTTGAGAAATCAACTAAGTGCCATGGCTTGCAACCGTCCCCATGCTCGTCAACAACCATGGGAGGTGCCCGTCAAGGAGATGATTCCTCGCTTTGCTGCGCGTCTAGTGGATCCTCTTCTCACCGCTGCCGAATGCGACGTGGTGATGTACGAACTCTTAATTCGTAGGGGTTCTCCCCTTTCTATGGGTTCCATTTGGCTGCAGATGATCTTTTCATCCGTACTTGCCGATATTCCTCCTCATCCGGCAGAGAAGACCCTAGCAATTCTCGATACGGCGGAGGAAAAGATCGAGTGTTTCTATGAGGCACGCTTGATTACTCGGGCTCTGAAGGATTGCTCGATCCATCTACTGGGTCAGATAAGAGCCCGGCGGGCTGTCATGTCCGCTTTTGCTGATGAGCATGGCGCTAATCGATGGGGAGCAACTCCTCGCGAAAATTGTCGTTTCGACGTGTTGGAGAAGGCAGAGAGGGAACTAAAGAATTTTGTATTTTGTTTTGTTAACCCTTATATCTCTGATCCCGTATTTGGTGATCTTTTCCCTGTTACGTAGTATATTTAAATCAATGTATCCCTTTTATCATTGGCTGTTGAATGCTTTTCTACTGAATTTTTTCTTTTCGTCATATATTCGCACGTGCATCCCGCCTGAGTACATGAACGTTATACTTGACCCCTTGGAATTTCTTTTAGGTGCGAACATCGTCGTTGTGTTGTCCATAGATCAGCGCGTTCTAGATACCATAGGCATATAGTCATGAACGCATGCTTAAAAGGATACCTACCGAAGACTTTCCTTGTTGCCAAAAATAGAAAATAGTTTGTGCGTGTTTTGGATCGAGGATTGGCATCGAGTGGAGGTCTTCCCACACGGGTTTGAATGCATCCGACCTCCTTCCGACATCTTAAACCAGAAATCAAGTCTGCGAGGATGTATCGAACGGTGTGTGGCTAATTACTAAGACCACTCATGCATATGAAATCTTGCGGGTGCTTCAAGAAGCTATCAGGGAGGTGGTAGCCATTGATAAAGCCGTCATTTTCACTCGCGAAATGGTCTAAGCTCATAAAGTTACCGAAAAGGAGCTTGAAAGTCGGCTTGTCTCGTACCAGGCCCAACAGTCTCAAGCGGAAGCCCGTCTCTTAGCGATAATGAATCATGAAGCCGAGGCCCAGCGGAAAAAAGATGAACTGGCAAATCTATTAAATCGTCTGCCGGCTTGAAGAATTGTATATTTTTTCTTTTTATTCTTCTTTTGTACATACTCCTGAATGAGAGTATTTTTTGGTTCTTTCATAAATTGTACTTTTGTATTCATTTTGATTCATGAATAAAAGACATATTTTGCTTCATGGTGATGTGTCCCTTTTAGTAAATGCATTTTATGGATATTCTATTTCGATCTCCTCGTAGGACAGCGATGGCTTAGGATTCAGGTTCAGATCTGCCTCGTAAGGCTTTCCAACGTTATGAGTCGTGAGGGTCTCATAAAGGTATTTCTCCTTACGAGTCATGAGGATCTCGTAAGTGTAATTTCTCAGGAATCGTGAGGATTCCTAAGTGTATTTTCTCTTGAGAGTCGTAAGGATCTCAGAAAAGAATTTTCTTCCTTACAACTCAAGAGGACCTGTAAGTGATTGATGAGTTGACTTGCTCCTGAATCAAAGAATTGTCTTGACGGGGAAGTCGAGGGTTGACTTTATCCGCATTTCACGGAATCAGGGGTTGACCTTATCCGCATTTCACGGGGTCAGGGGTTGACCTTATCCGCATTTCACGGGGTCAGGGGTTGACCTTATCCGCATTTCACGGGGTCAGGGGGTTGACCTTATCCGCATTTCACGGAGTCAGGGGGTTGACTTTATCCGCATTTCACGGAGTCAGGGGTTGACCTTATCTGCATTTTACGGGGTCAGGGGTTGACTTTATCCGCATTTCACGGAGTCAGGGATTGACCTTATCCGCATTTCACGGGGTCAGGGGGTTGACTTTATCCGCATTTCACGGAGTCAGGGGGTTGCTCTGTGTCACGACCCGAAATTGGCACGTGACGGCCCTTAAACTACGCAACGTCCACAGGCGTAACGCAATTTAAGTAAGCCGAAAACCCAGCAATCTAAACCATCAAAAGTAGTAAGAAATAATAATATTTTTAAAACCTTTGAAATCTCAACCCAAATTCTTTAAAAGTCCAATTTTATTTCCTTTAAAATTTTGGCAGCACCTCCTTTGTAAAATCCAGCCCCAAAAATGGGTACAAAATAAATATAAGTAAAGCATCCCAACGGAGCAAAAACACGCCCAACGGTGGAAAACAACCACCACAACAGATATACGACGTCGTAGCGAAGAAATAAAAGACGATATAAATAAAACTGCATAAAATAACTCCAAGTCACAAAATAATATACAATATCGCCATCACATCAAGTCTCTAAGTCATACAAGATAATGGTAGATGGAAAGTACAGGATACAACGAATATACAATAAGCAACATGAACGGATAACCACAAAACCCACCTAAAGCAAAACTGCACACTGTGAGCCGAAGCGGTATCCACAGCAAAAGATAATATGATAGAAGATAATAGCCCTGCCTCTGACTACTGTGAGGATCAATCTGCAAAACACTGTGGCACAATGGGGGTGAGTTGCCAACTCGTGAATAGTAAATAACATATGCAGGTAATCGCAAATATGCACGTACAGCGCGAATCTAACATATGCAACTAATAGCAATAAATGGTCATATGTATGCAATAGTCATGAAGGGTACACTAGTAGGTATAACTAATACATGAAGCAATAATATGACAATCTGTATGCAACAATCATGTAAGGTACTCTATCAGGTACAACTAATACATGAAGCGATGATATGACAATGTATATATGCAACAGTCATGAAAGGTACGCTAGCTGGTACAACTAATACAGGAAGTGATGCATATTAAATAAGTATGTAAATGCAACAGTCATGGAAGGTACTCTATCAGGTACAACTAATACATGAAGCAATACATAAATAATAAATGCGAAGTATTGGATGAAACATGTCATTTTCACGGAATCCTGACATCGTGGTAGGATCAAAGTCCATCAAGACAATCCAAATCCCAATTTCCTCAGATCAGCCCCCAAATTGGCTCTCATATCATGTAAGTCTCACAAATCCTGAATGTACAATATCAAGTAAATCTCATATATCCTGAATGTACAAAATCACATAAATCTCATATATCCTGTATCCAATATCAAATGAATCTCAAATGTCCTGAATCCAATATCAAGTGAATCTCATATGTCCTGAATCTAATATCAAGTGAATCTCATATATCCTGAATATATTTGCATGAATAAATGTGATGATGTATATAAATTGATATGTATACATATATATTAGCATCCCATTCCACTAATATATATATATATATAGCAGCGTCCCATTCCACTGTTATATATACTTAGGAGTACAAATATCATGAAACCAATGTGTCAAGTATCGACACAAAAATACTGATCTATCAGGTGTTGTCACCACGACGGGTCCCTGATAGGTACGTAGCATACGCTATTCCGAAAACCCGAGTGCCCAGCATCGACCCTCGTCTTTCGACGTATCCATACGTACATGACCCCGGCCTGTATCCCCACGATACCCGTCGAGTCAAAGGTACTGTCACCGGAAGGTATGGTTCCCCCACTAACTCATCGTCTGCTCCACGAACTCTTGCCCCGGGATACCTCCGGGCCCCACCATGTACCCGCACACGGCCTCCTCCTTTTCTCGCGTGGGGTATATTAATATCAGATGCGATAAATCTCATGGTGGATGCTGAAATATCATATCAAGAGAAACCGGGTTTTTCAAATAATGCATAATTTCATGAAACTACCACGGTCCTCAAATCCAGAAAACATCATGAAAAATCCATATCTCAATGCGAAAATCCATGAATATAATATATGCAACATAAAACTGAAATGCGAGCATATAAAGGAAAAGCCGCAATTTAACTGCAACTGGTTAATTTAAATATCATGCGGTTACTAATTTCTCCAAGTCTATATAACATCAAGTAAAGGTAAACATGTAGCTATAGCCAGATATATGTGTAAACATAAAGGTATAGCAAGGTATATGTATCTACCTATCAGTAATGATGTAATATACCCTACAGGTATAAGTAAAGTATGTATGCAAGGTATACATGTAGCTATGTCATTATGTGTGAAATATGCCTATCACTAATAGTACAATACCGTATAGGTATACAGGTAACTAGCAAGTAAGCATGTCAAGGCATATGTGTAAGCATGTAAGTATACAGGTAACTAGCATGTAAGCATGTCAAGGCATATGTGTAAGCATGTAGGTATACAGGTATGCTATATGTCATATGCATAAAAAAATATGAATCAATGTCTCAATGTCCCTAACCAAACAGTATCATATAGGTATGTGTGTTGTGCGTGTCATGACAATTATTGACGGTGTGTGTGGCATACAATCAGTGCTCGTGCAACATGAGCCGTCAATAATAGTGCAGTGTCCTAAGGGTACAAGTCCAAGCACAACTAGTATCTAAGCAATAAGGTGTATGCGCAACTCTATATATGAAATATAATATGCGAAAATATTATAACATCTCTAGCCCAGACGCATAACGCCATGCGGGCGATTCCCCTATAGATGTTAAATCTACTCACCAACGCTCCTGGCTAAGTAAAGCCAACCACATGTTTCCCCTTCTTCGCAGCGCCCGAAGTCCCCGCCTGCGAACCTAAATCATAACACAACAAAACAAGTATATATTAGCAATAGACCCAAAATACGTACAAACTACATTTGACCGACGCATCAACTCAAAACATACTCCTTAGTGTTCGTATTGTGGCTAACGTGCGTAGTGACACTACGAAACCAACCCAAGAGCAAAATCACATAAAGTGCACGATCTGTGTCGTATAACGTATCGCGCGCAAACGTAACACAAGGAACTACCCATGTGATCCCAGATTTTATATACAGAGAAAACCAAAAAATCAAACAAGACCAAACACACCTAAACTAAAGCATAGAGCTACCCACAAAAATCCAAACCCCAACTCCACCTAAAAAACGATGTCGTCGGATTTTGGCATCTCGTCGCCAGCCATGGTCCGAGCAGGGTGTCTCGTGCTTAAGATGAAGGCTCAGTGTCTCAGGTATAACACAACTACATTGTTTGGTTTTCTAGTAAACTTTCGGGGTCACAGCAGATCACAGATGTCATATATTGACACTAAAAATACGATATTTGCATGAAAACTTAACTTTAAACATTCTAAACTAAAACTACAAGACTACACAACACTAAAACAACATAAAGAACAGATAGAGATCATTACCTAACCAAAAGAACTCAAAGATCCTAGCTTTGCAAGCTCCAAGGCATCCAAGAGGCAAATCAAGTCCAAAGATGGAGAGATTATTTTGACAAATTGTTCAATGAGAGCTTTACTAAGAATTTGGATGGACTTGTCATTCAATCTCAAGATATAAATCGTGATTTCATGCGTAAAATAAGACTTACCGAGGTTAAAGAAGTTTTGAACAGAATGGGTTTAAGAAAAGCGGTTGGTCCTGACGGGATTCCTATCGAGATTTGGAGATGCTTAGGAGAAATAGGCGTTAAATGGCTGACAGATCTGTTTAATAAGATTTGGCAGACAAAAAAGATGCCAAATGAATGGAGGAAAAGTATCCTTGTACCTATCTACAAGAATAAGGGTGACATTCAAAGTTGCTCAAACTACCGTGGAATAAAACTAATGTGTCACACCATGAAACTTTGGGAGAGAGTGATTGAACACAGGCTAAGGAAGGATATTAAGATAACAGAGAACCAATTTGGGTTCATGCCTGGACGCTCGACGACAGAGGCGATTCATTTGCTTCGTCAACTTGTCGAGCGCTTTCGAGAGAGGAGAAGAGATTTGCATATGATATTTATTGATTTAGAAAAAGCGTACGACAAGGTACCTAGAGAGGTATTATGGGGGACAATGATGAAAAAGGGGGTCCCCGTCAAGTATATTGACATAATCAAGGATATGTACGACGGAGTAGTGGCAAATGTCAGAACTTGCGGTGGCTTAACAAGTGATTTTCCGATTACTATTGGTTTACATCAAGGATCTGCATTAAGTCCTTTCCTGTTTACCATCGTGATGGATGAGCTTACTAGAACTATCCAAGATGAGGTCCCTTGGTGTATGCTATTCGCTGATGATATTGTTCTAGTAAATGAGACGAAAGCAGGGGTTAATGCCAAATTGGAATTATGGAGACAAACATTGGAATCTCGGGGATTCAGATTGAGCAGGTCCAAGACAGCATATATGCACTGCAAATTTAGTAGCCAGAGAAGTCAAAACCATATTGGTATAACATTGGAAGGGCAAGAGATATCACCGAGCGACCAGTTTAGATATCTAGGTTCGATCATCCAAAGGAATGGGGAGATCGATAGTGATGTTAATCAAAGGATCCAAGCTGGTTGGTTGAAATGGAGGAGTGCAACAGGGATTTTGTGTGATCGTAACTTTCCGTTAAAATTGAAAGGGAAGTTTTATCGGAGTGCTATTCGGCCTGCCTTATTATATGGTACAGAATGCTGGGCTCCTAAGAAGCATCATACACAGAAGATGCACGTAGCGGAGATGCGCATGCTTCGTTGGATGTGCGGTAACACTAGAAAAGACAAGGTGCGAAATGAGGATATTCGTGCAAAAGTTGGTGTAGCACCCGTGGAGGAGAAGATGCGGGAAAACCGGCTTAGATGGTTTGGTCATATGCGACGCAGACCTATGGAAGCACCGGTTCGACGAATAGATACTCTCGATATGGGTAATGGCAAAAGGGCAAAAGGGAGACCGAAGAAAACATGGATGGAGGTGATACGAAACGATATGGTTGCCAAAGGACTCAATGAAAGTATATTGTTCGATAGAAGTGAGTGGAGACAGAGGATTCATGTGCTGGACCCGGCGTGATTCTCATGTTGGTTCATGTAGCCTACCCCATATGCTTGGGATAAAAGGCTCAGTTGTTGTTGTTGAAGTTTTTGTGATGGATTTGTGATGGAATATTGAAGTGTTCAGTTTGAGGTGAAGAGAGATGAAGAAAATGAGAAGGAAATGAGTGTGAGGGAAAGAGAAAAGGAAAAGATAAAGGGAAAGAGAGAGGTGAGAGTAAGAGGTGAGTGCACCACTTGCATTAATGCACCATTAATGCTTTCACACACACCATGCCACCTCTTCTCTCCAAAACAAATATCTCTCTCTTCTCACACAAATATCAAGAGGTTAGGTTAAGGATTAGATTAAAACAAGGATCAGGATAAAGCAAAGGATTAGATTAGGTTAAGTTCACTAATCTAGATTAACACAAAACAAACGCTCACATTAACGTGCACACGCGCGTGCATGCCATAACAAATAATAATAAATTATTAATTAAATGTTATAAAATGTGAGGAACCCAAATTGGTAAACGTTTTACAGTAAACCCGCATTAATGTCTAAACTAACACTAACCGAAATCTAAGGCGTTACACTCTGGACGTTTCCCACGGGGTCAGGATTGACATTAGCCGTGTTCTACGGGACCAGGGAGTGCTCTTGGTGCTTCCCACGAGGTCAGGATTGACATTAGCCGTGTTGCACGGGACCAGGAGGTGCTCTGGGAATTTCCCACGTAGTCGTATTTCACGGGACCAGGATTTGCTCTGGGCGCTTTCCACGGGGTCAGGATTGACATTAGCCGTGTTCCACGGGACCAGGATTTGCTCTGGGCGCTTCCCACGGGGTCAGGATTGACATTAGCCGTGTTCCACAGGACCAAGATTTGCTCTGGGCGTTTCTCATAGGGTCAGGATTGACATTAGCCATGTTCTACGGGACCAGGATGTGCTCTGGGCGTTTCCCACAGGGTCAGGATTGACATTAGCCGTGTTCTACGGGACCAGCATTTGCTCTGGGACGTTTCCCACGGGGTCAGGATTGACATTAGCCGTATTCTACGGGACCAGGATTTGCTCTGGATGTTTCCCATAGGGTCAGGATTGACATTAGCCGTGTTCCATGGGACCAGGATTTGCTCTGGGACGTTTCCCACGGGGTCAGGATTGACATTAGCCGTGTTCCACGGGACCAGGAAGGGTTGACTCTCGGTTGTCTGTGCATCATCGTGTCATGGAACTGGGAACTTTGCCACGGCTCCAATTTGCTGATGTTGCGCCTGTTGTAATGAGACGAATGTTGAGATGATCTCCAGGCTGTCTGTGAACCGTCGAGATTTGGCTTCTTATTCTTATGGAGCCTGGTGGGAAGGTATGGTTCCCTCTTTGTTTGTGCCCCTGAATTGTATACAGGGATCGATGTGATCTCACCTGTAGGGCAAAATTTTTTATTTTATATATTTTTCTTTCTGCGATGCTCTATCATTTCAGCTTTTATATCGTGAAAGTCGCGATTGCCCAATCATTTCGGCTATTTTTCGCGATGCCCAATCATTTCGGCTATTTGTTTTATTTACTCGCTGCTTTTTATTATAAGTTGCCCAACCATTTCGACTATTTTGCATGCATACATTTTTACTTGCTGATTTTGTTGCAAGTTGCCCAATCATTTCGGCTATTTCAAATGCATTTGCCTTGCTGCGAGCTTGGGATTTGATACCGATTTAGGCATCAGCATCGCTACAACTGCGATATTGTCAGGACAGAATCATCATTTGCCTTTGTCGGTTCGAACAAAGGTGGCTTAGTAAACAGGGTTAAGATCCTGTCGACTAAGGCCTTTGACTTCATGAGCCGTAAGGGTCTCATAAAGGTATTTCTCCCTACGAGTCGTAAGGATCTCGTAGGTGCATTTTCTCCTTAGGAATCGTGAGGATTCCTAAGTGTGTGTTCTCTTATAAGTCGTAAGGATCATACAAGAGTATTTTCTCCTTATAAGTCGAGAGGACTTACAAGGGTTGTTCACCATGTGAGCATATCCCCAGTCTCTGGTGGGACTTTGTCAGGGAAATGTTTATTCGCACCCGTGGATTGTATACAAGGGTCGATATCAAGACGCTTGTTGGGCAACATTGGAGATTGTGATGGCTTAAGAACATGTTCAGATCCCTGTAGCTTAAGGCTTTTGAACCCTGTGAGCCGTGAGTGTCTCAGAGGGGAATTCTCCTTACGAGTCGTGAGGATCTCGTAAGTGCGATTTCTCCTTAGGAATCGTGGGGATCCCTAAGTGTATTGCTTCCTTGTGAGTCGTAAGGATCTCACGCAGGTATTCTCCTCACAAGGTCGAGAGGACCTTGCAAGTGTCTTTTAACGAGATTGCGCCCTTTCGGGTTTTCACAAAACTCGCCGGTAGCCCTGCTGTTTTTTCTCACGGAGCCCTTTCGAGTTTTCATCCGTGCCCATCTCGCTTATGAACATACCGTTTTCTTTCTTCGCTTTTTTTTCATATATATTTTTTTTGTGTCAGCCTTGGGATGCTACGATCCGTAGTAGTTTTAGCGACGTCTCAGTCAATAGCCAATTTTAGGACATAGCGGTCCATCGTTAGTTTAAGGACGTTTCGGTCCATTGTTAGTTTTAGAATATTTCGGTCCATAGCCGGCTACTACTTATAGAGTTTGGGCTCAGGAAGATAGCGAGCGGACATAGGAGTCATCATCTATCGTTGACCTAGGCCGTGACTCGTCAGGCGTAGTATTTTTTCAGGAATCGACCGTTTATTGGCATGAAAGGTCTTTCGCCATGCATGTCTATGAGTAGATAGACTCCACCCTGGTAAACTTTGTCTATGATATATGGGCCTTCATAGTTCGTCATAGAGTTCGGCTCGAATTTCCCCCGTTTGGCACGATTGTGGATCATAGGTCTTTTGACCACTAGCACGAGTTCGCCTTAGCGGAATTTCCTCGGCCCAGTCAATCTTTCGTATGAGCGCGTCATCTTTGCTTTATAAGCCTCCAGGTTTTGTTGCGCCATGAGCCGTGTTTCATCAATGGCGTCGAGCTCCTCAAGCCGAAGGTGAGCATTTTCTTCGTCTGTTAGCTCGTAGTGAACCGCCACTCGTTGAGAGGGTAACTCTATCTCGAGGGGGAGTACCGCTTCTGTGCCAAATATCAATGCATACGGTGATGTGTTTGTAGCCATTTTGAACGTAGTTCGATACGCCCAGAGAGCTTCATGCAATCTCTCATGCCAGTCCTTCTTATTTCGAGACACCGTATTTTTCACGATCTTCGTCAAGGTCTTGTTGAAAGCCTCAGCTAGACCGTTAGCTCGGGGATTATAGACCGGGCGTGCCAGAATCTGTTCTCCGCCAAACACAGAGACGCGACCTCGTAGGTCCGTCTTGCCTGAATTTCGAGGGCAGATTCTACTTGGTGCTATCCATCCACCTCTCCGAAGATGCCAAGTTGATTTATGACACCATGTATCGAAGGTTTAAACGGATGCGGCCGATGTAGCAGACTTTGTCAGATTCCCCCTCATTTGAGGGGTTTTTGATTGTGGGGACGCTCTTCCCTGCAGGCGCAAGCCCCAGCAGTTAATTATGCTACCGCATCGCGGTAACCACTTTCTCCTTCTCCAGATGGTCACTTCGTGTCGTGTGTGTTTGTTTTGTTTTTGGTTGCCTGTGGATTGATAAAAGAGGATCGTATTTTCATCTCTTCGCCTGGGAGGGACGTAGAATGTCTGCAGTTTCTACACATTATAGGTATCAAGCGCGTCAAGCTCTTTGTAATGCTCTTGCGGAACCATGGCAATTTGCAAACTCCGATCATCACCAGCGAAGGCTTGTATTGATGGCCGAACAGAAAATACGGCATTGACCTCATCTTCCGATTCGCTGCCGAAGATCAACATAGGGGTGGATGGTCTCGGCTTGTTGTATTGGGGCGGCCCTGAATAGACTATCTCTTCTACCTCCTCGGTATCACTTCCGAAGAACGGAATGGTGGTGATAGCTTTTTTCTTTTCCTCTGGTTTATGGCATCTCTCCGTGTCCTCGAAGTCTGGTAAGAAGTACTTTGCATCTTCGTACTTTCGGACTTCGTTCACGGAGAATAGGTTTAGTTCCCCTGTCACAGTATACTCGAGACCATCCTTGAAATACTTCATACACTGATGTTGTGTAGAAGGGATGATGTTGTACTCGTGTAACCAAGGCCGGCCGAGTAAAGCGTTGTAGCGGGTCTTGGCGTCAATAACGTGGAATTTGATGTCTGTGACGAGCAGCCCAAAGCGTAATGTCAGTATCACAGACCTGAGTGTCCGTGATGACTGGGAGTCAAACCCGGAGATGATGATTTTATCACGAGTGAGGTGCTGAACGCTTATGCAGATTTCCTTCGACACTCTTACATTGAGGAGATTGACGGAAGACCCATTGTCAACCAGGATCTTGTCTATCTTAAGATCATGACAATATCCAGAGACATAAAGGGGACGGTTATGCTCGCACGTCCCGAGGAGGAGATCTTCATTGCCGAAGGTGATATCGGCTGTGCGTATTTCTTCCAGCTCATATTTCATCTTTTCTTCGGTGAGGAAAGCTTTGAATTGCTCGGGCTCTTGTAGTGCCTTGATCAAAGAATCTCTCGCCTCTTTGGACAGCAGAAGGGCGTCCAGAATGCTTAGTTGTGAGGGTATCTTCCTCAGGTGTGCCAGAACGTTGTAATCCATCTTGTTTTTCTTAGGCGGATCCTTGGCTGTCAGCTCTTCGATGGATTGGTCATCGAGGGTGATATCCTCAGGGACCTTTTCTTTTCCCTTATCCTTTTTGTTCAACCCCTTATTTACGGGTCCCAGATTCTTTTCAGGTAATGTGCGATTGCGCAGCTGAATATTTTCGCAGCTCTTCGGTTCTTCCTCTTTTCCTGAGGTGGATTCTTTGAAGAGAGGGCCAAGAGCCATTTCTTCTTCAGAATCACTCCCGTAGGTGAGAACTTGCGATCCCCTGTTATTAACCATGTGACAGTTGCCGGCAGCTCTTCCACGTTCGTCTGTCGCATTTTTCCGCTGTCGACGAGCTTCACGCTTCATCCTCTTGAAGTGCTGCCTATGAGCGATATACCCTTGCCACCAATTTCTAAAGGCGTTGCATTCTTCAGTAGGGTGCACAATCCTTCGATGATATAAACGGTAATTAGGATGCACATCCTCTTCATTAAGGTGTATTTCATCAAAAGTGTTTCCTTCGGAGTGTGGCGGCTTCATTCCCATCGATATGGCTTTAGCGAACCTTTTCTTCATTTTAAGCCTGCTCTTGTCTGTCGCGGGCATGCCTCGGTCTGGTTGGGGCACAT
Source organism: Agapanthus africanus (assembly GCA_030015575.1). Lineage (NCBI taxonomy): Eukaryota > Viridiplantae > Streptophyta > Magnoliopsida > Asparagales > Amaryllidaceae > Agapanthus > Agapanthus africanus. The sequence continues at coordinate 24,919,830 of JASDDO010000016.1, forward strand.
CAACCCTTTCATCCAGTCGCCAACATTTGGCTTTTCCAAATATGGGAATTTCGCACTCTCGATCAGCCTTGCTTTTTAGAAGAGCTTCGTTCAGGAATGCATCAATCATCTCGTCTGACGGTCCTAGGAGCTCTGATTCAGGATTTGCTCCCAATTTCTCTGTGTCAGGAGCTTCTTCACCGTCTATCGACGAGTGAGAGATTACATGGCAGCTTGCCACATAATCCTCAAGTTCATCTGACGAGTCTTCTCCATTGTCATCATCTCCGTCCTCAAGGACGTGGCTGAGAAATTCTTGGAGTGTGACTGGGGTCCGCGCCTTCTGGTTATATTCTTTCAGCACGTCAATATGTTTTTGCAGGTCCGTACGCTTGTCATCAGGCTTCACGGGCTTTTTGGTCTTTTTCTTCTTCTTCGAAGACTTTGACGGCTGGGTGTGGGCGCTTTAACTATCACCACCAATTTTTGGCGTTGGGCGCGGCTTCAGCATTCCCTCGATGACCTCGGGTTCCAGCGGACTTTTCCATTTGATCGTCGGGCATGTTTGGATATCCTTCAGCATTCTTTTTGTTTTGGCTGAAAGAGCGACCTCCTATGGAGCTTCTTCGACAAAAGAGCACGATGCCCCCGGTGTGTCCCCCCATTTTAAGAGCGTGCGGTTGATGCGTGCTTACTTTCCAATTCTCGGACAGGGCGAATTTGCCATGTTGGTATTGATCTTCAATCTAGCCTTTAAAGACGAAGCAATCTTCAATTGAATGGCCTATCGCTTGGTGATAGGGGCAATAATTGGAATTATTAGCCTCACCGGGTTGCAATGGGCGTTTTGGATTCGGTAAATTGATGAGCCTGTTGCACACCGCTAGTTCGAACAATCTCCTTGTTTTGTCCCAGGGAAACGAATAAGGGCGCTTCATTTTCTCATTAAAAAATCGTCGTTTCTCGTCTTGGCGATCAGTTAGTTTTGGACCACTGGGCTGCTGTTGAGCATTGGCGACGAAGGTCACTTTCCCTTTCCCTTTTTCATTTCGAGATTCCAGCTTCAAAGGAGATGGTCTATGACCCATCTGGTCTATTTGGGCCAGTTTGTCAATCAAAGCTTGGAAAGTGGTCGGCTTGAAGAACATCATGAATTGTGAAATGGTCGCCTGCGGATCAAGAGTACCCACAAACATGCCTACCGCAGGTGCCTCTTCGATGCGCTGTTCGCACTTCGACCATAGATTCCTCCATCGTATCGTGTACTGGACCCAAGTTTCGCCTGGCTTCACCCTGGCATTGATCAGTGCTGTGATTGGGGTACGTTCGCTAGCGCTCGCAAAACGTTGGGTGAACAGCAATTCCATCTCTGTAAAAGTTTTGACAGAGTCGTTAGGCAGTTCCGAATACCGCTCAAAGGCCGTTTCCGCCAAGCTGCCGACGAACTGACGAAGTAACAATTTGTTGTCACCTCCGGTATTGCCGCAAAGAGCCCTGAACTGAGCGACATGTTGATGGGGTTTGCCTGTCCCCTTGTATATGTGAAACTTAGGAATCGTGTATCCTGGCGAATACTTGATCTGATCGTACCATCCTGGATATGGTCGCCCAGTTCTGACGACTTGGCCAGTTGCTTCATTTGCTTGATAATCCCGTATTTGCTGAGCTATATAATCATCCAGGGCAGCTTTTGAGATGGTCTCCTCTTTGGCTGTTGAACAAGACGGAAGGGGGTTTGACGTCTCCGCTCGGTCATCTTCTGGGATAATCGGAGGATCTTCAGCTGGAGAGTCCGGCTGGATCATCATGCCCACCATATCCTGTAATAGAAGGGCCATTTGTTTTATATTGGTCGCTTGTTCTGCGGCCTCTTTGTCCTTCTTCTCAAGCATTCTCCGAAGGAATTCAGCATCAGTTTCCTGCTCACAGCGCTGCTCCGAGGATGTCTCCGGGCCTGATTTCGTTCCCGTGAGTGCGGCCATAGCTGTTAACATCTCTTGGAGCTTTTTTTGTTGTTGCTCCTGAGCCTTAGTCACTGATCGCGTAAGCAGTCGATGACATGTGGAGATACGGTTATCCTCTTTTCCGGATGCCATATAGATAGTGTGCACCACCATGCCCCCAGACTTGGGACGTTTAGATTCAGTGTCTTTGTGATTTGCCAAAGACGCGGGGATCTTCTCCGACCTCCTTCTTTTATGGGCGGTCGAAGCTGAGGGGGCCGTTGCAACGGGCACCTAGGTAGACGACACCATTTGTGGCTTAACAAGATTGTCCTCTTCTCGCTGAACCTTCATCTTTTTCTGTCGGCGGGTATAGTCTTGATCTACCATGGAGTCCTGGACCTGTCGCCAAACTTTATAAATTTTAGAGGACAGCCGCTGAGCCGGCTGCTGCAGCTTCGCCTTTGGGGCATTCTCTATAGGTGGAGGAGATCTTTTCAGCACAGCAGTTGGCGAATTCCTGCGCACCCTGTTAAGTGGTTCAAAGCTCCCAGTTGGAACAGCAGCATCGTCTTCCACCGTCGGATCTGGCGGCGTAAATCCAGAAGGTGAACTGCCTCCAGCTTTCCTCACTCGGCGCCAGTGGCGACGTCGAGCATGTCGTGCGGACGGGATCACCTCCGCTGTTGGATCAGCTTTTCCATGCCCCCTGTTCTGATGAGAGTCTTCTGTTGGCGCCAGCCTATCAAAGACAGATGCTCGCTGAGAGGGAATGGCCAATCTTGAAAAGGCCGATTTTCGTGCAGGGGAAACGGCCTTGGTTACTTCACCCGGAGTGGGAGCTGAAACAGCCAGTCTTGTGAAGACTGACCCCTTAGTCGGAGAAGCCACCTTGGTGACTTCAGGAGTAGGAATGGCTATCCGCTTCGGGATAACGCCTTCTGGTATTGCGGGCTTCTTCACGAGCCCATCTGAGCTTCGGTCCAGTCTGCTGAAAACTGAGGCGCTTGGTTTGGGCGACCCGTTAAGAGGGGCCACAGTAGTGGTAAGCCGATCAAAGACTGACTTCTTCTGAGCTTCTTGCAATGGTACAGGGGCGTTGAAGCTCATCGGTTGGAGCATGGTCCCAAAGAATAGCTCAGTGGTGGCTTGGGTCACTTGTTCCACCGGCATTGTGAAAAGGGAGGCCGCTTGGGACCCGTAGGTTACTCCTCCAGATGAGGCGGAATGGGAGTTGCTGTTACAGTTGGAGCAGTTAGAGGCCTTTGATGTTCTTTTTTCTCTGCACGAAGCAAGACTTCAAATCTTAGTACCTCGAATCCAAGGGCAACCATAGAAAACCGCGATTCGTTCGCGAAACACGACACACGAAGTGTGGAGTGGAAAGAGGAAAAGGTCCCACCGGGCGTGCCAGAATCTGTTCTCCGCCGAACACAGAAACGCGACCGCGTAGGTCCGTCTTGCCTAAATTTCGAGGGAAGATGCTACTTGGTGCTATCCATCCACCTCTCCGAAGATGCCAAGTTGATTTATGACACCATGTATCGAAGGTTTAAACGGATGCGGCCGATTTAGCAGACTTCGTCAGATTCCCTCTCATTTGAGGGGTTTTTGATTGTGGGGACGCTCTTCCCTGCAGGCGCAAGCCCCTGCAGTTAATTACGCTGCTGCATCGCGGTAACCACTTTCTTCTTCTCCAGATGGTCACTTCGTGTCATGTGTGTTTGTTTTGTTTTTGGTTTCCCGTGGATTGTATACGGAGACTAATTTATGTTGTCGCCCGTAGGGCGTGGATTAGTCCAAATCCGTATTTTCTTAGATCTGGGTTTGGGGCTGGGTTTAAGGATGCGTTAGTCTCATTTGAGACTAAGATCAACTTAAACGTATGTTAAGGATACGTTAGTCCAATTTCAGACTAAGATCAACTTAACGGGATTGTTTAGATCCAACAAAAGAGCATTCGGGCTCTATTGTTTAGTTTAGGGACATTGCGGTCTATTACCAGTTTAAGGACATAGTGGTCCAAGGTTAAGGACATCATAGTCCATGGGTTTAAGGACCCCACAGTCCGAGGTTGAGAACATCATAGTCCAAGGTTAAAGACATCATAGTCCATGGGCTTAAGGACCCCACAGTCCGAGGTTAAGGACATCATAGTCCATGGGTTTAAAGACCCCACAGTCTACAGTTTAAAGACGTCATAGTCAATAAAGTTTAAGAACATCATAGTCCATGAGTTTAAGAACCCTACAGTCCATGGGATGATTGGTTATCGGAACCCGTCACTTCTCTGAAGACGTTGAAAGATTACAACGACAAATATCAAAGGAGTGAAGAGATGTACCCTTGAAGCAATGTTGATTGGGAAATCTATAGTCCAATTTGGAACTAAAATCAATTAATTAGATTATGAACACATGGGCTTAGTTAAATCTGAATTGAGCAATTATGGCCAACTTGGGCTAAGTCCAATTAGGTTTAAAATGCTAGACCTTTGTTGGGACTGTTGAACATTTTTCTGGGCTCAGCTCCCCATTATTTAGCAATGCTAAGCATGAGTTTGGGTTCTGACCATATTTTTATCTCTTATTGAGTGCTGAGCACTCATATGCCATATAAGATGATCAATCTTGAAAGGCAAGGATGTATTTGAGGTTCAGTCAAGGGGGAGTCTTGCCTTTGGAAGACTTAGCCGATTTGGGGTAAGACTATTTTGCATATAGTGTTAAACACTAGCACATATCTGGCGGTCACGTGTTCCCACGTGATGCATAGTGTTAAACACTAGGGATGGAATGCTTAAAATAGTGTTAAACACTAAAAGTGAAGCGCTCACGTGGGCGCCCTAGGATTGGGTCAAGCCTCCCTTATTTTATTCTCAGAATAAGTGTTAAACACTTTTAGTCTTCAAGGCCATCACGTGTGGGCACATGATGGGCATCCATGCACCAGATATTAAAAGGATTTGCTAGGGGTCACGTGGGGACACGTGAGGGCGCTCATGCATTGGATTTTAATCCTTCAGTGCTTTCCATCTTCTCTTTCAGGGGTCACGTAGGGACACGTGAGGGCGCCCAAAGTCTATTCTGCCTTTACTTTTGAGAAGTTTGTTCAAGGGTCACGTAGGAGCACGTGACCCGATCTCATTCATTCTTTTTGACCATTGAGGGGAGGGTCACGTGTTGCCACATGATCAGGTTGGGTACTTGATCTTTTTACGTGCATGAAAAGCCCCTTTTTTTAAGAATTAAATTCTTTTATAGAGTTAAACCCTAATTTTATTTAGAGGAATTAAATTCCTATATATTTGGAAGAATTAAATTCTTTTATAGGGTTAAACCCTAATTTTGTTGGAGGAATTAAATTCCTATGTGCTTTGTGGGAGAATATAATTATCTGAACTTAGGTCTTCTCTTAGGTTTTAGATCTGCATGGCAGAATCTTCCCGATGAGAATTAAATTCTCAACTTGTGGGGAGATCTGCTTCTGCAGACCTTCAACCAAAAGAAGAACTAAGTTCTTATTCCGAAGAGTTAAACTCTTAGTTTGAGAATTAAATTCTTTTTTTTCTTTTGTGGGAGCTTATAGGATGATCTCTCACCTAGGATTTCTTTCTTTTTTGAAGAAATCTTCTTTTCTCTCTGGAGAATTAAATTCTCTTTTTTTGTATTCTCTCTCTGTTGTTGTATCATTTGTTTCCTCTTCTCTTCTTGGATCCTATTTATAAGAGAAAGAAAAGAATCAGTTTGTTTAGTCAATATTTCATTGAAAAATTTTAATTAATTGTAACCAACATGATATTTTAGATCACCCGGTGAATTTTATTCACCTTTGGATTTTTAATCCAAAAGATATTTCGTCTGTTATTCCTGGCAAATTTCAGGGAAATCTTTCCTTGTATAGAATCTTTCTATAAATTGGTGATTTTTAATCACCATTGGATTTTTAATCCAATGGTGCTCCGCTTTACAGAGCGCAATCTTTTTGTTTGGAAAGATTTAGGAAAATATATTTCCAACTAGGGTTTTTGATTTCCCTTAATTAGAATTTAATTCTATTAGTTTAGAAGGATTAAAATCCTATCACGTGTTAGCACGTAACCCCACTGATTGACCATTTAATTAGAATTCAATTCTATTAGTTCAGAGATCTTTAGGAACCTATCACGTGTCGGCACGTGACCCCCTGTCACGTGTGGTCACGTGATGCCCCATTTAGGGTTTTCTTTCCTTTAACTCAGAGGGTTTTTAAGACCCTATCACGTGGTGGCACGGGACCCATGGATTAAGCTTTTAACCAGAATTTAATTCTGTTGTTTTAAAGAACTCAGGAATTATCACGTGTCAGCACATGACCCTTGGTCACGTGTGGGCATGTGATGCCCCATTGGGGTTTTTCCTTGTTGTTTTATTATACCTTTAATTCTTTTCAGTGGGTTTAAAGGTCTATCACGTGCGGGCACGTGACCCCATTTGATTAGGATTCAATTCTTATCATTTCAGAGCCCTCCGGAAGCCATCACGTATCGGCACGTGACCCCCGATCACGTGTGTGCACGTGATGCCCCATTGGGGTTTTTCCTTGTATTTTATGAGGGAACATGTAGTATTCGAAATACCAGATCATCCAATGTTCTATTTCAAGAGTGGAGACCGAACCTTAGAGCCCAACATCTACCGAGCAAAACCAAAGAAGGCAGAAGTTGCAGCGTTGCAAGTGGAAAAATCGAAGCCAGAGATAGTTCAAGAGTTCGAAGATGTATTTCCGGAAGATATATTAAGTTTGCCTCCCGATCGAGCTCTTGAATTCAGCATCGATTTATAACCCGGCGCACAACCAGTAATAAAAGCTTCATACTGATTAAGTCCAGAAGGATTGAAGGAGATCCGCATTCAGTTGGACGAACTCCTGAAGAAAGGTTGGATTCATCCCAGTACTTCAAGCTGGGGATCTCCGGTACTACTAGTGAAGAAGAAGGAAGGATTCTATAGGATGTGTGTGGATTATCGAGCTTTGAACGAAGTGACGATTAAGAACAAGTATCCACTGCCGCGCATTGATGACATTTTCGATCAGTTAAGTGGGGTCATGTGTCTTTTTAAAGCTAGATCTTCGTTTGGGTTACCATCAAGTGAAGGTCAAAGAGTCCGACATTCCGAAGACAGCGTTTAAGACTCGTTCTGGTCATTATGAATATCTCGTAATGCCATTTGGAGTGACCAATGCACCTGCCATCTTTATGAACCTGATGAACCAAGTTTTCCGAGAGTACCTAGATAGGTTTGTTGTCATCTTCATCGACGACATCTCGGTGTATTCAAAGAATTGGAAAGAATACGGCGAGCACTTATGGATTGTCCTGGAGATATTGCGACAACTTCAGCTCTATGTTAAATACAGCAAGTGTGAATTTTGGCTAGATCAAGTCGGATTTCTCGGACATACTGTTTCAGGCGAAGGAATCTCTGTGGATCCAGCTAAGGTGTCAGCTGTCAGTGAGTGGCCAACACCAAAGACGGTGAAAGATATACGAAGTTTCTTGGGCTTAGTAGGATACTGCCGACGATTCATCAAAGGATTCTCAAAAATCGCAGCACCCCTGACCAAGCTTACACGCAAAGAAGAAGCATTCGTGTGGTCAGAAGCATGTGAAAAGGTTTTTGTAGAAATTAAGTCGAGGTTAACCTATGCACCTATTCTTGTACTACTGGATTAATCTAGAGGATTCATACATTGTGATGCATTCGGTAAAAGATTAGGATATGTTCTACACCAGCATGGAAAGGTTGTGGCTTTTGCATCAAGACAACTAAAGGTTCATGAGCGCAACTATCCAACACATGATCTAGAATTGGCAGCCGTCATCTTCGCACTCAAGATTTGGCGCCACTATCTTTTTGGAGAATGAGTGGATTTATACACTGACTACAGGAGTCTAAAGTATGTATTTACTCAAAAAGAACTCAACATGCGGTAGAGAAGATGGTTAGAACTCATGGCGGACTTCGACATCAACCTACAGTATCATCCTAGAAAGGTGAATGTAGTTCCTGATGCCCTTAGTCGCGAGCTATTAGCAATGAACCTCATCGCTCAGTTGAGACTATGACAAGAATTGCATGGATTGGAGATTGAAGTAGTTCTGCCAGGTAACGCTTCATATTTAATGAACTTACAAGTCCAGTCCATTCTTGTAAATCAAATCAAGGCAGCTCAAGCAAATGATTCCAAGATACAAAAGATCCGAGAACAAGTAGAAAGTGGAATACGAACTGACTTCATCATTCACGAAGATGGATCTTTGCGATATGGAAGCCGTTTATGCGTACCAATTAGACCTATTCGAGAAGAGTTAATGAAAGAAGCTCATAGCTCTCCCTATTTTGTACACCCTGGTGGCACGAAAATGTACAAGGATCTACGGCAACATTACTGGTGGTATGGAATGAAGTAAGAAGTAGCAAGCAACGTAGCCAAGTGTTTAGTGTGTCAGCAAGTGAAGACTGAACATCACAGAACTGCTGGTCTACTTTAGCCGTTACCAATCCCAGAATGGAAATGGCAGCACATTACAATAGACTTCGTAACTGCTCTCCCTCGCAGCACGAAGGATAACGACGCAATATGGGTTATTGTGGATCGACTCACCAAGTCGGCTCACTTTATTCCATATCGAGTTGGCCAGTAAACCGAGACGTTAGTAAAGAAGTACATGGAGGTGAGCATAAATATAAAGTAAGATTTAACCCTTCAAGATGTACCATATTTGATACCTATAAACTCATGTAGGAGATCGTGAGATTGCATGGAGTACCGGTTTGCTTCATCTCTGATCGTGATATAAGATTCCAACCATAATTTTGGCAGAGTCTGCAAGCTAGCCTGGGAACGAGTCTGAATTTCAGCATGGCGTATCATCCATAAACAGACGGATAGTCCGAGCGAACAATTTAGATTTTGGAAGACATGCTAAGATCCTGTATGTTAGACTTCGGAGGTTCGTGGGAAGATCACCTACACCTTGTGGAGTTTTTATACAATAACAGCTATCAGGAAATTATTAGGATGGCACCTTTTACAACACTCTACAGGCGAAAGTTTCGTTCCCCGTTGAGTTGGAACGACGTTAGAGATCGTGAACTCCTTGGACCAGAGATGATTGTGGCAATTGTAGGTGTGGTTCGCACGATCAAGGAAAGGATGTGCATAGCCCAAGACCGATAGAAGCATTGGGCAGATGCAAAGCATCGACATCTGGAGTTCCAACCTGGAGACCATGTATCCCTGAAGATCTATCCAAACAGAGGAGTGATCCGTTTTGTCAAGAGGGGTAAGCTAAGTTCAAGATACATAGGACCGTTCTCGAACGAGTTGGAGAAGTGGCTTATCGTTTGGCACTACCACCCTCATTGGAAGGAGTGCACAATGTATTCCACATATCCCAACTACTACGATATGTAAGTGACCCCATCCACATACTTGATCACTCATAGCTCATGGTACAAACTGACCTAACATGCGAGCAACAACCAGTTGAGATCCTGGACCGAAAGGTGAAGACATTGCGGAACAAGGAATTAAACTTGGTCCGAGTGATGCGGAGAAAGGATTCGCCAGGAGAATCGACATGGGAAAGAAAAGAGGATATGCGTACACGATACCCTTACCTATTTGAAAATTAGTCCCTATATAATTGTAAATTTCGAGGACGAAATTTTTATAAGGAGGATAGAATTTAACGACTCTAAAATCACTGTACAGAAATTTCTTGTTACTGTACAGAAAAGGGTATTACAGCCTGTGTAAGAGTTATAAATTAGATTTGTTTAATAAAAGCAAGAAACAACTTATAGCTCACAGGTAAAGCCTCTACACTGCTGTGACGTAGCCTGTGTGTTCGATTCCTATTAGACACAATTATTTTTTCTGATTTTTCTTTTTAATTTTTGGAAGCCCAAGAGTTGCACGTGCAATACACAGGGAAATGAATAGTTTCAGAAAAATCAAACAGGCGCAATGCGGTGTACACACCCAAAAAACACATGTGACACGAATCTCAAGATAGAACATTCAAATCCGACAACCCATTTCTCCCAATTAGTCGGCACCGATGGTCGATCTTGCTCCAATTTTCTCCATGTTTTGCACACACACCCCTTCGACTCGCCTTAACTCCTCTGCACTGTCTGATTTCCCTGCAAACAAACAAAGACCCTTCATTTCACCATTTAACATCTTTTTAATGCATTTTAATCTAAAATTTTAATTCCCAAACCTTAATTCTTCACTATAAATACCACCCTATGCCTTAGCTCTTCACCATTCTAAAATTCTAGCAAAAATTCTCTCAAAACTTTCTAAGTGCCAAGTGGAGTTAAGCCCCTCAAGTGGAGTAGCGAGTCAAACTCGACGACCGGAGTATCTCCAACGAAACCATAATCCCCGAGAGCTTCTTCGATCTTTTCTTAATCATATAAAAACTGTAAGTCCCTTCATCTCTATTCTTTTCCATCTTAAAGCCACTTTTTAAAACAAACCGACAAAAGAGGAGTTATCTCCGATATAGTTTCTTTTTAATATTTTTAATGCATGTGATAGGCAAAATTAAATCAAACTAACATGTTACACTAATCTTAACCCTTTTTCCATCATTTAGTTTTTAGTTTAACAAAATTTTCATAGGAAACAAACATATAACAAACTTTTTCATTAAAATACCATGAACTTTAGTATAACACTTCTCAATAATTAGTTTAAATACCTTTAGGAAAACTTCAAGGGGTAACGACCTACCCTACATGCATACTATGGTTCCATAGCATGGTATTCTAAGGCTATAGTAATTTAAAGAAGAACTTTTTCATTAAAATACCACATCGTTTCAAAACGGGTTTCTTTAAATCGGTATTTCGAAATCCTTAGCAATTATGCCTCTACAACCCTCGTCAGGGGACCCGCTAATGGATGGTGTGGATTATCGCACATCCTTAGGACAGTGGAGCGAGATGCAGAACTCTTCACGGAGTTTTCGGTCTCGAAAGGAATAAAAATACGGTTTTTAAGAAACGCGACTTTTTGTAATAAAAACTAATATTTAGGAAAATTATATATAAATCATAAATCCGTACTTTCAATAAAAACAAATTATTTTTAAAATGAAAGATTAGAATTTGTTAATAAAATACCACCAAGTTTCCAAAAGTAGTAGTTTCATAAAAATACCACAAACTTTCAAAAAGCTAGGTTTTATCACCAAAACACCACAACAAATAAAATACATGCTCATGAAAACCCTAAATGTTATAAATCACCCTCGAGGTTTATTTTCAAACTATATTAAAGTATTTTTCATAAAACTCCCTCGAGATATGCAAACAATATTTAAGGACTTTAGATAAATATAGGTTTAAGCGGGATCAATTCTCTTGAGCCCCAGAGAGCCGGAGAAAGTGAGTGCTTGCTTATTCAGGTTAAACAACTTAACGGAGTTATCAATGGCAATTGTCTTAGAAAAAAACACAAATCCTGCCGTCCATGTGCAGCAGTTGCTGATTTCTCCTGAACATAAGAATTTAACAATTTATATCAGTTCACATGAAAAGACACGAACTCAAATCTAAACTTGAACTCGAACTCGAATAAAAACTTGAACTCTAATCTAAACTCGAATATGTAATCGAATCCAATCTACTCGAACCAACTTGACTCGAATCCAGATTGCAATTGTCATGACTCGCACATTACTCGATTCACTCGAATACAATCTACACCTTTTGCAATCTAGGGTTTCGATCAAGACAAGTCAATCAATTAATCAAATCAAATAAGTATATTAATCAGTTATAATATATTATACACGAGGTGCTTGGGATTGTTTTTTATGTGAATCCAACGAAACTTCAGGAGTCCCGTATTAACCTCTTTTTAATTTACTCAAATATCAGTCGGATTGACTCATCCACAGCCTAAAACCCTGATGCTAACACATGAAATGGACCCATGTTTCCTTGCTCCTGGGTCCCTACTCTTGAGCTCATGAATACTTCTACGGCTGTATTGACATTCACACTTGGAACTTAACGTTAACATAATGACCATCTAGAGACCTATAGTATATATACATACCCATGATCATATACTCTTAATCGTCAATATATATATATATTCTACTCTTGTCATTTTCTTTAACCTTACCTATCTTTGGGACTTATCCAACGTTAGTTCGCTGACGGGCATTCCACCCACTTTTCTTCTCTTGGAATGTTCGTCAGATACGGTCGACACAGAGGAGGTTGAAGCCACAGAGGAGAACTACAACCAGATCGCTACTCAGGACTAGCTCAGCTTTATTTTTTCCTTCAGTTTATGTATGTCACTTGTTTAGGCATTTTCCTTATTGTATTCACTTTCTAGCATAAACTCTTCTACCTGTACATATTTGAAGTTGAATGTAAATAAAGATATTTGTTGAAAATTTTTAGAGTCTCAATTTATTCTTGCATTGTGTATTATTGTTTCAATACGCTTAGTATATTTATTTAGGGAAGGACCTTCTCTGGATAAATATACCGCGGGCTTGCTACGTCACCGTTTCTGTCTATTGGGAAGCGGGGCATGACACGTATTGAAACAATAATACACAAATGCAAGAATAAATGGAGACTGTAAAGTTTTCAACAAACATCTTTATTTAGATTCAACTTAAAATATATACAGGTACATGAGTTTCAATTGGAAAGAAAATACAATAAAAGAAAATGCCTGAACATGCAGCATACATAAGCTAAAAAAAGGAGGTTAAGCTAATCCCGAGTAGCTATCTGGTCGTAAACTTCCTCTGTAACTTCCACTTCCTCTGTCTCGACCGTATCTGATGAGGCTCATAAATGAGTATGTAAATTCCGCCTCCCCGGGAACCCGCGGGGTGCACGACATCAACTTATAGTGGTATCAGAGCCTATTAAACCTTAACTAACTTGTTAGCAAATTATTAGAACTTCGATCGACGAAAAAATACCCGAAATTAAATTTCCGAGACATGCTTGCTGTCGATTTTTTAAAAACTATTCAAAAAATTATTTCAGAGACCATAAAAATACATGCAGGCATTTCTAAGTCCTAGAAAAAAATCTGAGTACCTAACTCCTCAACTTTGCGGCGGAACTGCTGCCAAATAGGTCATTTGGTGGTGAAACCGCCGCCAAGTTGTGGCCGAGTTGCTCCCAATTTTTCTGTGGTTTTGGTTCTTGGAATTATGATTTTTGGTATATTTGGTTTTTACCCAGATTGTTTGTGTATTGGTTTGTGCATGGGATAAACACGGATAAGTATTATCGATCGAATTTCTATGTTCTTGGCTAATCGGTGTTTCTGTGTTTATATATGTGTTGCTAAACGTTTGCTAATCGCTATATGTCGATTAGTGCGGGTTGCACATATCTGTATTGTGATGGTTTGTGTATATGAAGTATTGGATCGTCGTGGATGAATAGTCAGGAGATGTAAGAAGAGTGTTTTCTTTTCTTTCATTCATGTAAATTTGTAAATTGATGTAATATTATTTTTGCGGGACATATCCGGGTTGAGGTTATAGCCACCGTTGTATTTTTTCATTTACTTTTTCTTGCATCTAGGATAGACCCAAGGTGGGGTGCACGAACTACCGGGTTCTTGAAGTGCCGAGTGGCCTGCTCATTTTATTGAGGGAGGTTGCTTCACTTCGGAAATTTGGTGGGTAGTTTGCCGCACCCGTAGGGGTCTAGGATAGGGTTTGGCTATTCATCACGACTGTGGAATCCATCTTTCGTTCTAGGCTAAAACGAAACACGGAATTCCTAGTATATCCAATATATTCATCGGTGATCTGTGATCTGGAATGCCTATTATTGCATGAGATGAATAGATATATATATATATAATAAACGTTGCTTATGTTTTGCACCCGCGCTAGTCCAACCCCCGCTCTGCCGTTACTTAAGTAACCTAACGGTGCATTACGGGGATCCGTGGCGAATACGAATGGCATAAGCGTACGTTCTATTTTCGTTTCTTTTCTATAATGATAGGGTTAAATGATGGGACCGCATTAATATTGATTAATGCAAAGAAATCAAACCAAAGTTTAAATCATCGGAATAATTTCAAAACCACACGGTTTTCTTGAAAAACAACTTTTAAATGCGGAGCCTAAACTACTCCTTTTAAAAGCTATCATGGTTCCTTCGAATATATCAAGTTCACTACGTTCACGGTTTCGCCAAAACCATCCGTAGCCCTCTATCATTTCAGATGGGTATTCAATAGTATTCAAGATCTGTATTGTGACTTTCGCCAAGGCATAGTGATTGGTAGCTGCTGGGTATTCATCTATAGCATAGATAGATGCGTTGATTTAGGACAGTCGTACAGCTATTTTGGCCTTCGTCAAGGGTTTGTACTGGTGGGTTAAAGTTAACCTGGATAATGATGGGTAGAACATGACTCGCGTCTTATGATATGTTGGCCTTCGTCAAGGTCATAAGCGTCTGGGGCAAAAATCCACATCGGGAGTTTCAAAAGGAAAATGAAACTTGCTAGTGTTGCATACCATTTGGAGTGTGATGATTTTGGTAGGATTCCTTCAAGGTTGTCACACGATAATATTTGGATCCCGATCCTACTGTGAGTATCCGCTACTCTTCGGGAGATTTTTTTCACTAAACAATCAGTGCTATAAACCAAGTAGGTACCTAAAATGGAGTTAGCAGGGCTACACCTCCAGGGAAAAGAGGTTATGTAATTAAGGAACTTCGTGAAAGTATTGGAAAACCTCCTTCGAAGTACCAACACTAGCCTGGCCGAAAGATTAAGTAAGAATTGTAGGGTGAGATTAATCCTGACTAATTCTTCTTTTATGGTTTGAAGGAGGATTCGAAGAACAGTGGAAGCCTTCTTGTTTAGATAAACTAATAACCAATTTAAACTTGCAAGAGAATCATGGTGAGTGTTTCTTCTCTCTCTCCTAATTGCAGCTACCAAAATGACCGGGCACAAATTACTACTAGATAAAAACAAATTGGCTGGGCCAAACTATAAAGATTGGTTAAGGAATGTCTAGATGATCATAACCTATGACAAGCTGGGCTATCTCCTTACTACCAAAGCCCCCGCCATCTCAGGTCCTGATTCCACCGTCGCGGATGTTGAAATCCGTAAGACATGGGAAATAGATAGTGCGAGAGCCAAGTGCCTCGTGTTGGCCTCAATGGATAATGAACACCAGAGACAGCACAAGAAGATCGACTTAGCTTCTATCTTTCTCCATACCAAAGAGTTATATGGAGAGCAATCTCGTATCGCAAGTTATGAGACCTCGAAGAAATTGTTTCAGGCAAGGTTGGTTGTCTGGTCATTTGTAGGGGACCATGTCCTTAAGACGATCAGCTATATTGAAGAGCTCGCGGACCTTGGGACTACGTTGGAGAACGAGTTATATACAGACTTGATTCTACAGTCCCTCCCCTCTACCTACGTCCAGTTTATCTTGAATTTCAATATTCAGGGTAAGAAAGTTTCACTTTCAGAACTCCTCAACGTGTTGAGAAGTGCTGAGGGCACCCTACAGAAATCCAGGAAGACACCCGCTCTGCTTATTGGGGAATCTTCCTCTTCTACATTCAAGGCGAAAACCAAGGGAAAGAAGAAGAAGGCCTCCACCAAGACGAAAGGCGGTGTCAGTAAGGTAGAGGGAAAGGGCAGGGCAAAAGTTTTAGGGCTGACAGTAGGGAAGGAGGAATGTTTCTATTGTCACGGGAAAGGGCATTAGAAGAAGGACTGCAGGGCTTGGAAAGCCAGAAACCAGGATTCGAAGCACGTTGTGGCTTCGGCTTCAGGTGTGTTTATGATTGAAAACTGTCTGTCAATTAACTCTACTTTCTGGATACTAGATACCGGATCAGTATCATATATTTGTAATTCATTACAGGCTCTAAGAAATTGTATAGTTATCAAGGCTGGTGATATGACTCTCAGGGTTGCTAATGGAATGAGCGTGGATGCTGTATCTGATTGTTTTAATTCTTGTTGTGTGTAAATCAAATCAAATGGTCCCCGGCAATGGCGCCATTTGATTGTTCATTTCTTTGTGTGTCGGTTTAAGAAAATGTATAGAATCACAATCAAAGAATTATATGACCGCAATCAACTACGGTGTCGGATGTAGATTGTAAGTGAGTGCGGATCGTCCACAGGGACAGTGTAATAGTTCATCTTTTGAATTAGATGAGTCGAAACTTTAAAGAAAAGAAAACAAAACAATTCATGATTTGAAATTGAAGTTCAAGAATTAGAAAATCTAGATCTAATAAAAGTAAAAGATAGAATCAAGAATCGAGAGTTTGTTGATTTTTCCAACCAAATATCAAGAATCGAAATGAGGCTCGTAGGAATCGATCGGATCTATAGATGTGATGCAATCTCACGATGACGTATTCTCATCCTTCGATGGATTGATACTAGATCGATGATGATCGACGAGAATTAGGGATTTCTAGTGAAACTAGGGTTTCATCATTTATCCCTTATTCTTTCGTTGATATCATTCACATTTTAGCCTCTAGTAAATTCAAGAAACGATCGTAGATCCCTAATTTCGAGCGATCACAATCAAGAAAGCATCGCTACGAAACTAGGTCATCGATTCTTGAACTTGCTAGGGTTTACAAAACTCGTAGGACTCAAGAATCGTTTAAAGATTTGTTATATCATCATTCTATTGATCGTCTCGACTCCTTGACGAGCGGAGTTTTACTCAAACATCACAATATCAAACACAATCAAAAATTGAGATCGAATCATGATGCAAGAATTTAAAGAAATCAAGATTAAAGAATTTCACCTTTTATTTATATCAACAATTTCATTACATTCGCTCAAGAACTACAAGAGGAAGAACTCGATCGTCGATTTGGCTTCGCTCGGCTCCGTGAGTCACGGATCAGCTTGGATCACTTGCTCGATTGGAGATCGGCTCCGCTCATAAAAGGTTGAAGGGCTTCTCGCTTGATTGGTACTCAAGATCTTGAATTTGGATTGGAATTAGGATTAGGGTTTCGCACAAGCCTTGTCACTAGACTTGTGGAAGAAGATGATGTAAGAGGGAAAGAATAATGAAGAACTAACTAAGATTGAACCCTTGATGAACAACCAAGATTCGCCTTTAACCTTAGGTCTAGGCTTCTATTTATAGATATCCAAACCCTAGATCTAGGATTTCAAATTTTAAGTTTCCCTCCAAAAGTTTGTTGAGGAAATTTGAATTTCTCTCCAAAAGTTAGTTAGAGGCGAAGCTTCTAGATGTGATTAGTTAGGAGGGAGCTTCTAGAAATAGTTTGTTAGGAGCTTAATTAAGATTAGCCTTGCTTAATGATCTTTGCTGATCTGGCAGTAGCTTCGAGATCCTTCTGGAATTTGAAGTATCAGAAAGAAATGTGGGCCCAGAGATACAAATTGTGCACTGAAAATGACTTGCTGACATGGCCAAACCGCCGCGGAACCGCGGCGCAAGCCGGCTCCCGCCGCGGTTCCGCGGCTCTTTTGGGGCTTCATGGCTTGGACTCTCTGCATATGGTTTGGGCTGACTTTTAGGCCTTTCTTTGATATTTTGATTTGTATATTGCCCTCTGAATTGCTACCAGAACTTAAGACTTGGAGTTGGTGTATTTTTTTATCAGCAAAATGACAATTTTGGCTTTTCTTCCGGATTTTCCTGCACAATTTCTCAAGATAAGTGTTGCGCAATATAGGGATGATGCGATGCCATGAAATGCGGTCAATTTCCTTTATAGTGCCGGTTTTAGAGTCTAATACATGCAATCTGATATTTAACGACTGTTTTGCTAATATGTGTAATATTAATGCCGAATACTTCTATATGAGTGCAAATGTTAGGGAAATTGCCGTGTTAAAAATACATTATTTTCGACTGATCAAATTCCCCCAAACTTCTTTTTGATCGTCTCGAGCGAACTGTTTTATTAAAAAGAGAAGGAGAAAATAAAGAAAGAGAAAAACTAACTAGCACACTTTCGTAGGCAACACGATTGCACTGAGCACGTGCAACAATCCTTTAAACCTCTAGGTGTCCCTAGTAGGAGGAGTGTTGTCTCCTGAGGGTTTTCAGCGGATTGCACCCACAAAATCCAATAATAAAAGAAAGATCATAAATATTACATTTAAAGAAAAGAATTGTAAAAGAAAAGTTTTGAAAATTAGGGTTTCCAACTAAGCTAGCTTTTCGGCTGTCATGAGCCCTATCTTAATGGTCATGAAAAGATGTTAGAAATCATGTCCTCCCTCAATAAAACATCGTCCTTATTTTTCATTCCTATCTTTCTTCCAAACATCGATCATATAACCCTGCGTGTGTGTAAAGGACATCCCTACACCCGGAGAATTCAATTCAAGCTATCATACTTTTGTCCATCAGCCTCAGTACTTTTTAATTAATGAATATTTAGACGAATTTGCTCACACACTTTCATGCGACCGTTAATACTTCTTGAGGTACTAACCGACCGATTACTCATGTGCTTGCTTATTTGGTGTATTTTCCTCGTCTTGCACCACCTACGGCTTAGCAGTGACTCCCAGACCAGTTGGCCTTAGGGCACTAGGTGAAGAGGCACCCTCGCTATATATTTTTTTATTGCCCTCGGTGATAACAAAACCAGTGTCCATTTTTTTCACCATTTAATTTTTTTTCATTTTTTTTTAATTTCCTTCATACATCGGTTTTAAGACAAGAGCATTTCAAGATATCCTCTACTATCCCAGACTTCAAGACGTGTGTAAGTGCGAATAGCAGGGTATCAACGTTCAAAATGTTTGGCTTTCCAGAATAGAAACTATTTTTCAGACTTATTTTTATCCTCAGATTAGTGACGTCTTTCATCTTACTAACTCTTGGGACAACGGCTCATAACTACTTATTACTAGTTCGTATAAGAAAACTTCTAATTTTCTTAGTTTTCTTAAATTTTTCTAATCTCATGGATGTAATTTTTCACTATCTAAACTTTCATTATCTTATTTATGTACAAAAATATTTTTATAGTTTTGAAAATTTTTAAATTTTTATGGGTTTTCAAAAATGTTTTGTGCTTATGCAAAGTATGATGCAAATGATGCAAAAATAAGCACAAACCTCCCCCAAACTTGTTTTCAACAGTGTCCTCACTGTTGCCATCAGCTAAATCTCGAAAAACCTGTAAGCTTGGGAGGAATTTATTAGTGGGGGCAAAATATATAAGTGAAGATCCTCCCCCAAACTTATTTTTGGCTCAAAATTTTGTAAAAATTTTCTTTCCAAGAGCCAGAAAAAAATGCCCCCCCCCCCAAACTTGAGTTATGCAATGTTAATCTTTTGAAAATCACATGAGGGGGTCAAAAATCAATGGTCGATGACAAGCTTTGCAAAGACCGAATGTCAACACCAACCATTCAAAATTTTATCAATGCAGTGCTCTGGTTGGTGGAAGAAAAAGTGGGGAAAGGGTAAGTGGTGGAATAGAATGTGTGTGCGTCTCATTTTGGAGAGACGATGCAGTGATTGTGATGGATTACTCACATTCTTTTTACAGTTCAGAAGAAGGGGTGGAGGTTTAATTTCATTGGTTGGGAGATGATTCATCTCAACACCCGTGTCATTCAGAAATGCGAGTTCATCAGCGAAGATCTCCTCAAAAGTTCCATCTATACCCCGATGAATAATGTCATCACAAAGTGCGGGGTGATCTTCAGACTCTAAAAGCAGTTCATAATCAGTGTTAGTTGTTGACCCGAACATCTCAGTGGAAGAGTCCGTATGTGTATGATACATAGTTGGGTCAAACATTAACATATGAAAAGAGTCAAGATCGGTATCAGGAGGATCATCAAATTCGCTGCTGTCGACATCCATTAAGTCGACAGAACATACCTGAGCAATAGGTTCGGAGGGTACACTTCCCAACTTGTAAATGTTCAGCTCTATTGACCTATTCCCGAAAGATAGGGTCATAGAACCGTTACGACAGTTGATTATTGCATTGGAAGTGGCCAAAAAGGGGCGACCTAAAATCACCGGAATTTGATTCCGTGGGTTCGCTACAGGCTGTGTATCAATTACAATAAAATCTACCGGGAATATAAATTCTCCGATTTTTATTAACACATCCTCCAGTTCATCCCTAGGTTTGGTGATAGATCGGTCAGCCATCTGGAGAGTGCAATGGGTTGGCTTCAACTCTCCAATACCTAGTTACTCATAAACAGAATATGGAAGCAAGTTAACACTAGCGCCAAGGTCTAGTAGAGCACGGTTAATGTGTTTTTCCCCGATAGAAATGGAAATCGTAGGATATCCAGGATCCTTACGTTTCCTCGGTAATTGCTGGGGAAAGGCTGTGTCTACTGTCTTTTCCATGAAAATCTTCTTGGGCACTTGAGTCTTCCTCTTCCTAGTGCACAAGTTCTTAAGAGTTTTCGCATAGGACGGAACTTGTTGGATGGCATCTAGGAGAGGGATGTTGGTGTTAACTTGCTTTAAAATGTCCATAATCTTCTCCATATGTGGACTTGGTGTGTTAGCCCTTAACCGATTAGGATAAGGTGCTTTAGCAATAAGCGCTGGGTCCATCATAAGAGAAGGAAGTGTATGTGGACCCGATCCCAGAATAGAAGTGGGGATCGTCCGTGGAGGAGTAAAAGAGGTGGGCTGAAGTGGCGAGCCTTTTGGGAAACGAAGAATAGGCTCGGAAGAAGGTGGTGGGGTAGAAGAACCGGGGTTAGAATTAGAAGTAGAAGTGGAAGGAAAGGTCTCAGCCGGGGTATCATTGATTGATTTTTCAGTATCATCAAACTCTTCCCCAACATTATTGTCAAGCACTCTTCCAGATCTCAACGTGATCTCATCCACACGATGTGAATAGCTAGGATTAGGTAAAGGTTGAGCTGGAAGTTTCCCTTTCTCTCTTGCACTCATTTCGGCTTTCAGTTGTGCAATTTGGGCTTCCATCGATTTGATATTCTCATTTTGAAAGACAATGATCTTCATCACATTCTCGATGGAAGATTGCAAACTTGCCGTCCCTTGGATGGATTGTTTCATGAAAGTATCCAAGGTTTGTGCTAGTGCAGAGATATTATCTGTACCGGTCAATTGCAAAGGACTAGACGGTGCAAAAGTGTTGGCCGGATTTTGAAAGTTTTGTGCTTGGAAGGGGTGCTGACTCAATTGAAGTGGTGGCTGCTGTTGTGGTGGAGGGACCCTTTGGAAATGATTCGTGTTTGGAACCGTATTTTGAGATTGGGATTCGTTCCAAGCAAAGTTAGGGTAATTCCTCCAACCCTGATTATATGTGGAGGAAGATGGATCATTTCTAGGTCTTTGAAATACGGCATTGGTATGCTCATGACCTTGAAACGGACATTCTTCCGTCAAGTGAGACGGATCAGAACAGCAGCCACATACAGTTTTGGAGAGTGATATTTGACTTAGGGCGGCGGCTAAAAATTTATTTTCCATAGTCTCGAGTTTCTTGTGTATAGCTGCAATGTCAGCTCTAACTCCTATAGAAATATCATTGCCATCCCTAGACGATTGACTCACACCCTCCCACTGTAAAGATTTTTCAGCGAAATCTTCTAGGAATTCCCAGGCTTCCCCATCATTCTTAGTCATAAAGTTTCTTTGACACATGGATTCAAGGGTCTGTCTTGTGTTAGGATTAATGCTCTCATAAATGATTCGGCACAGTTCCCATCTCGGGATGCCGTGATGTGGACATTGGACTAACAGATCCTTGAAACGTTCAAGACATTTTGAAAATGTTTCATTTGGAAGCTGGGTGAATTGATAGATTTCGCTACGGACTCGAGCGGTCTTTTGATGTGGGTAGAATTTCTTAAGGAATGCTTTGACGAATTCATCCCAATTTGAAATGGAATGTGCGGTAGTGTTATATAGCCACTTCTCGGCTAAATCGCACAAGGTAAATGGGAGAAGACGAAGACGTAAAGCATCCACAGAAAGCTGTGAAGTACCCATCATTGCGCATACATTTTCAAATTTCGTGATAAACACGTATGCGTCTTCAGACTCGAGACCGTGAAATTTTGGTAGAAGGTTGATGTATTGGGGTTTTATTTGAAAATTTTCCCCGTTGGCTGGTGGAATGGTAAGACAGGTGGAAAGGGGACCTCGTGTTGGATAGCACCTCTCTTGGAGAGAGATGCGAGGTGGATTCTGCGCACCAACGGATGGCGGTAGATTAGTGGAAAAGAAGTTCGATGGAGGTGGATCCATCGATGTGGGTGTGGTGGTGGGTAAAGAAAAGGGTAAATGTAGAAATACCGACTTTTGGGTCGATCGAAAGGACGCGGACTAAACAGGCACTAGAATCCCGTTGTCCAGCCTATCTTGTACTAAAAAGGGTTAGTACAAGTGGCAGCGTGAATTTATAATTAGGGGAAATGATATGAATGCGGTGTTTGTTTTGAAAATATACGGATTTTTGAAAATAATGATGCAACACAACAAATGCAACACACAAAACCCTATAATCTAGTGGTCACCTAGGTCAAAGCTCTAGACCGCTCCTAACTGCCAAAAGATAAGTCGCAGGATAAATCCTCCACTGCCTCTTTGTCCCCCTGTGGCCAGGTAAGTGCCAGGTAAGTGGGAAGGTACTCCACTACATAAGTAGTGGGCCTAATTAATAACCACTAGCTTTCGACACACTTGCCTTAGACACCACAAGAAAACGCGGATAAGCAATGAATTACCCACGGCCTTCTTCTGTCCTAAGTGAGCGCGACGGTCCTTAGAGTCATCTCTAGATATTTTTTAGTTAATTAGGGTAAATGCAGATGCAAGTTTTGCGATTTTCGGGGCTTAGGAAGGGTAATGAACTCCCCACCTAATCTGGATTTGGTCTTTGCCCCTTAATTTCCGTATTAATATGCAAACAACCAAAAATCAAAACACGCACAAATTTTGTTTTGCTTTTTGCGCGGCGCTGCGATTATTTGCAAAGAAACCTCCACAAAATGTTATTTGGAGCAGAGGAGGAGGAAGATAAGAAAGTAGGAAAGTACCTGAGGAAAAATTGCACAGAGATCCCTCTATCTAGCCGCGATTCCGCGGCAAATGTTGACTAAAACGGCGCTTCCGCGGTCAATTCACAGGATCACTGCACCAAATTTTTAGAGAATGTCCCTGTTTACTTTTCTTGTCCTCTGGAGTTTGCAAAAAAAAATTTCCACAGCTCCACAAATTCCAGATTTCCTCGCAATCAAACAACAACACGTATTAGGGTTTGTGCGAGTTTAGATCTAAAAATTATAATGGAATAAATTTTTCAACTCAAATTTCAAAATGCGAACAATTAGCGCACTATCCCCGGCAACGGCGCCATTTGATTGTTTTAATTCTTGTTGTGTGTAAATCAAATCAAATGGTCCCCGGCAATGGAGCCATTTGATTGTTCATTTTTTTGTGTGTAGAATCACAATCAACAACACGTAGAGGAATATCACCTAGGATTGACAAGTGGGCAGATTTTGATTTTGCGTAACTGTTTGTGTGTACCTAGTTTAGCATGTAATATCATTTTTGTATCTTTACTATCTAAAGAAGCTTATAATTTTACATTTGTAAGCGACGTCGTCTACATTCACCTTAATCAAGATTTGATTGGGTCAGGTACACTAGATAACGATATATACGTATTAAATCAAGCTCAGGTTTTCAATGTCCAGAACACACTTAAAAAAAAGTCTCCAGAATTAAATCAGGCTTTCTTATGGTATTGTAGACTAGGTCACATCAATGAAACACGGTTGACGAAGTTACATAAAGAGAGATATTTATATCCGTTTGAATATCAGTCTTATGCAACTTGTCAATCATGTCTCATAAGAAAGATGACAAAGAATTCGTTCACTGGACACGGGGTAAGAGCCAGCAAGCTCTTGGGACTCATACACAGCGACGTGTGTGGTCCAATGTCTACACATGCAAGAAATTGTTATTCCTACTTCATTACTTTTACGGATGATTTCTCAAGGTATGGACATGTATTTTTGATGAAACATAAATCTGAGGCCTTTGAGAAATTCCGGGAATATAAGAATGAAGTGGAAAAACAAACCGATAAAAGTATCAAGACACATCGATCTAATCAAGGTGGTGAATACTTAAGTGCTGAGTTCCAGGATTACTTAAAGAGAATAAAATTCTCTCTCAGTTTACTCCTCCATATACACTTCAACACAACGGTGTATCGGAAAGGCGGAACCGAATCTTATTGGATATGGTACGTTCCATGATGAGTAACGCTAAGTTACCACAATCCTTCTGGGGTTATGCACTAGAATCAGCTGCATATCTTTTGAACAAGATTCCTACCAAGACTATGCCTACCACACCATATCAGATGTGGAGTGGGAAGAAACCCTATTTTCAGTAGCTGAAGATATGGGGATGTCCAGTTTTTGTTAAAAAGCAGCATGCGGATAAGCTCGAGACATGCTCAGTACTGTGTAAGTTTGTGGGATACCCAAAGAACTCCAGGGGTATCTTTTCTATTGCGCAGAGGAACAAAAGGTCTTTGTTTCTCGGCATGCCCACTTTTTGGAAACTCAATTTCTTGAAAAGGAAATAAGTGGGAGCACAATAGAACTAGAAGAAATTCCAGAACCATAAGGTATTACTGAAAGTGTGGTGGAACCAGAAGTTTCGAAAGAACCGGACATCCCCGCGCCACTCCACAGGACTAGTTGGCAGTCTCATCCGCCTGAGAGATACTACAGTTTTCTCATAGACAGAGATAGAGAGGATTGCATCATCGACGATGATGAGCCAACTAGTTTCCAGCAAGCCATTAGGAGCAGAGACTCGGTAAAATGGCTGGATGCAATGCGGAACGAAATAGATTCCATGTACACCAACAAAGTATGGACTTTGGACATTTCTCCAAAATGGGTAAAACCCGTAAGCTACAAATGGATCTTCAGAAAGAAGATTGGTGTAAATGGACAGGTTGAAACCTATAAGGCTAAACTTGTATACCCCGGCACGACTTACTGGTAGGTACTCCATGACCCGCATCTCGCGCTAGCGTATCTCGCCATTAATGAGCGGATCCTGCCATTAATAGGCATGTCTCGCCATCAGCACGAACGTGATGCAGAGGCGTAACGGGCGGCGAGAATCTCGCGCTGGTCCACTTCATGCGACCACCATATAAACCCCCTCCACCAGAAGATCCCGGTAAGCAGAATTAATTCCAATACGCCGCTACGCTGCCTTTATTCCCCAGAACTTACTTGATTGTCGGAGGGTCCTACAGTGGTTTTCCACCCCGGGACTTCCCTTGCAGGTAGCCCGGCGTCAACAACATCCAACAACCTATTGAGATCCACACATCCAATTTTCACTCTCAATCACAACTATTCAGAATCGCTTGCAGTCAGATCGACGGAGGACAACATCTGAGGGAGATTTCTGCCTCCATCAGTTGGCGCCGTCTGTGGGAAGTGATTCTTCCGCACCCAAAAAGTTGATCTTTCGCCCCTGGTTCAATGACAAGAGATAACCGCGACGATCCCGGCATGAGCCGTCCCATCCTCCACAGCGAGGGCGAAAACGGCCCTACTCCTCCCCCCTAACGTCATCAACACTTTATCCGCTCGAATCTAAAGGCTCACGGCGATGGTGAATGCACTCACCCATGTTTAAGCGGTCGGCCATGCCCGCCAGACCGCAGCATCCCCTCCTTGGGGAGACGATGTTTGCAGGGAGATAGAAGGACACACTTAGGCTCTTAACCTCACTCGCGCTCATATTGATGTGACCGAACACCGATGTGCCAGTTCCGGCAGTCATGGCTTGCGTCTACGGAATGATTCCATGACCTGCTGGGCACGGGATAGCTCAACACCCCAATCGCAGGAGGGACCGGGCTAAAACTTCAACGTGCGCTGCGCTTTCTCGCCCCCCAAAGAAGTGTCAGTCCAATCGCCAGATTCTAGGCTAAGCCCACGCCGCCGCCGCCGTCAAGGTCACGCGTATGATGAACACTGGGGCTATCTACGAAGGGTCCCTCCCGGAGATTTAAGGAACGTGATAGAGCGAAACTGAAGCCGCTCCGTCGTGCAAGCCACGAGCAAAGGGAGCGGGAGCTTAGACTATGAAGATTCTTCGGGGTACCAACAACAAATAGAGGCCCTCGAAAGGAAAATCGAAAACATACGACAGGATGACCGTACGGCTGGCGAAGGCGCGAAGTACTCTACTTACACACTCACAAGACCCTTTACTGAACAGCTACTAGCTGAGTGTGTCTCATCCAGAATAAAACCGCCCAAGGTGGCCCTCTTCGACGGGAAGTCCGACCCAAAAGACCACTTGGACGCATTTATGGAGGCATGATATTCCAAGATAGCTCAGACGGGGCTCAATGCCGGGCCTTCCCTACTACCCTCATTCGGGCTGGCCAAGATTGGTTCCGAGGGCTCGCACCATGCTCAATCTCGACCTTTGACGAGATGGCTACCCAATTCCTCGGTCATTTCGTCAATAACCGTCGGCAGAAAAAGCCGGTCGACTATCTGATCACCATTAAAAGCGGGGATAAGGAATCCTTTAAGGGGTACGTCACCCGCTTCTACAATGCTCTCCTCGAGGTACCCGAGCATTGCGACGAGACGGTTATCACCGCCCTGAGGTCAGGTCTTAGGCATAAAGAGTGGCTCCGCTCTTTTGCATTGGCGCAACCTAGGACCATGGCCAAAGTAAAAGCGTGGACCGAGCGAGAGATTCAACTCAAGTCAGAGATGAACGCCAATTTGCCCCGGGGTGACCAAGCAAACCGAAAGAAACAGGACAGAGAGGACAAAAAGAAAGCCAACTGCCCAAAACCCTATGCCCCGAGATTCCAGGAGTACACTCCTCTGAACATCTACCAGACAGAACTGCTAGAGGAGGCTAAAGGAGAGAGGTTTTTCAAGCTCCCACCGGCAACCCAAAGGGCGGACAAACAGCTCCGGGGCCCGTATTGCGCTTACCACAGGTCGTAGGGGCACCCGACCGAGAGTTATAAGCAACTCCGTGACTATATTGAGGAACTGATCCGCTCAAGCCACCTAGCGAAATACCAACAAGACAAGCGGCAAGTAGAACAAGAGAAGAAAGACCAATCCCCTCCCGGGGAGTTAACAATTGGTTAGATCATGGCCATCTCGACGCATCCAACTCTGGATAGTGAGGGGGACTGCCACCCCGTACCAGTCATGTCTATAAATGATCCGCCCCATAAGAAGCACAGGAAGGATGACCGGATCACCTTCACCGAGGAAGATCTTCATGGCATATCACTCCCTCACAAGGACCCGCTTGTGATAGCAGCCGAGTTCACCGTCACGAAGTCCGGAGAATATTGGTCGATTCAAGGAGCTCAGCGGATATCCTATTCTACGACTATTTCCAGCGTATGCGATTAGGTTCCTTCGATCTCTAACCAATCTCTCATGTCCTCTCTGGGTTCACCAACCATTCCATCCCGGCCGAAGGTTCGATCACCCTCCTGCTCAACATTAGGGATGCTGGCAAAACGCGAACCATATCAGTAAACTTTCTCGTTGCCAAAATTTCGTCGTCCTATAACATCCTCCTGGGACGCCCCTCCTTGAACGCCCTTCGGGCTCAAATCTCAACTTACCACATCGCGCTCAAATTCCCTTTAGATAACGGGGGGATAGGCCGCACCTATGGAGATCAGCAAACTGCCCAGATCTGCCTCACCTCAGCATCACCCGCAGGGGAGCAGGGCAACGACTTTAAAGACACGCATGATCCCAAGGGCTCCTTGGACACATGCAATGACCGAAAGGAAATCCACAGCGCACCGGTGGAAGCGTTAGCGGAGATTCCTCTCATAGAAGGGGTCGACGGCTGGACTGTCCAGATCAATTCTCTCTTAACAGGGAGCGTCCGCAATGACCTGATCCGATTCCTCTGGAACAACTTGGATGTATTCGCCTGGACTCCGGCGAACATGACCGGAATCAATCCCAAGGTGATCTCCCACAAGTTCAGGGTCGACCCGAAAGCAAAGCCAATCCGACAAAGGAAGAGAAGTTTCGCACCAATAAAACAAAGGGCGATAGAGGAGGAAGTGGACCGATTTCTCGCTGCCGACTTTATTAGGAACCTGCTCCTCGGATTGGCTGGCGAACGTAGTTATGGTCAAAAAGGCGAATGGGAAATGGCGCATGTGCATCGATTTCACTGACCTGAACAAGGCTTGCCCCAAAGACAACTACCCGCTTCCTCGGATAGATCAGTTGGTAAACAGCTCAGCCGATCACGAATTACTGAGCTTCATGGACGCTTTCTCCGGTTATAATCAGATCCGGATGAACCCGGCCGATGAAGAGCTAACAACCTTTACCAAGGATTGGGGAGTATACGGTTACAAGGTAATGGCCTTCGGACTCAAGAATGCCGGAGCCATATACCAGCGACTGGTCAACTTTTTTCATCCAAACTATGCATGGTGATGGGAGCAAAGTTCTAGGATAGCGCTTCCATTTCTTTGATGCACCATACATATGTGTCTTCGACTTTGGAAGCACTGATTTCCATCTTCCGACTTTCTTTGTGGCAAGCTGCTCTACCTCGTTCCCTTCTCTTTTTTTCGCTATTCTAGCTATCTAGCCCAATGAGTCATATCGTACAAGAATTTCGAATGAAAAGAAAGTACAAGCAACTACATATAAGATATAAGATCACTTTAACAAACTATTCAGACCGCAAATTGGGAGAAACATGAAAGTCTATGTCGACGACATGCTCGTGAAATCCGCCTCATCGGCCGGACACACAACAGACCTCACCGAAACATTCGACGTCCTACGTAAATACAAGATAAAGCTGAATCCAGCCAAATGCACGTTCGGCGTCACAAGTGGAAAATTTCTTAGGTTCATGGTCACCCACCGAGGAATCGAAGCGAACCCCAAGAAGGCCAGCGCCATCATCAACATAGTGACACCTAAAAGCAATATCGATATCATGTGACTCACCGGGAGGGTGGCTGCCTTAAGTCGCTTTATGTCTAAATCCGGGGAAAAATGCCTCCCTTTCTTCAGAGCCCTAAGGAAAATTCCCAGGTTTGAATGGTTCGAGGAATGCCAAGATGCTTTAGAGCGACTCAAGGCACACCTTGCGACCCCACCACTCCTCACCAGACCGGTCGAAGGCAACGAGTTGTTACTATACCTGGCCGTCTTTGACCAAGCCACGAGGGCATTGCTCGTCAGAGAGTTCGAAGGAACACAGAAACCAGTCTACTATGTAAGCCATATCTTCAAGGATGCAGAAACTAGATACCCGGCCATAGAGAAAATAGTGCTCGCGCTTGTCATCACGTCCAGGAAACTGCGACACAATTTCCAGGCACACACAATCCTTGTCCTCACTGAATGACCTTTAGAGAATATCCTCGCCTCCCCCGAATCATCAGGCCGCTTAGAGAAATAGAGGTGGGAGCTGTTACAGTTCGACATTAAATACCGACCCAGACAGGTAATTAAAGCACAAGCCTTAGCCGATTTCGTTGTCGAGTGGACCATTCCCACTAAGGAAGGAACGACAGTTCATGACCCGGCCTGATCATCCGGGGCCCAAACGAAGAAGAAATGGAGTACTCTCTGAAACTTGGTTTTAAAGCGTCAAACAACGCGGCAGAATACGAGGCCCTGTTAGCCGGGCTACGAATCGCCTCCGGAGTAGGGCTGAAAACCATCCGGATACGCAGCGACTCCACATTGGTCTTTGGCTAAGTAACCGGGCATTTCGAAGTCCGAGAACCGCTCATGATAAAATACCTAGCGGAGGTAAGAAGTCTTCGGAAAAAATTCGACGAAGTCCAAGTGGAACAGATTCCCAGAAATATGAACACCGACGCTGATGCCCTGAGCAAACTTGCCTCCTCCTATTCGGCCAATCACAAGAGAAACATCATCTTCGAAGTCCTGCGTAACCCAGCGTGGAAGATGGAGAGGCAACGCTCCAAATCTAAACAACCCAAGAAGATGCCCCGGATTGGAGAAAGCCCATCGTAGAATTTCTGAAAAATGGGATTCTTCCGGATGACCGGGCCGAGGCTCGTTGACTTCGAGCAAAGGCTCGCCATTTCATATGGAGCAAAGAAAACCTATACAAAAAGTCGTACACTCAACCCCTGCTACGATGCGTCGACCCCAACGAAGCAGACTACATCTTACAAGAAATACACGAAGGGGTCGGAGGGGCGCATCAAAGGGCCTGCTGCCTGGTCCAAAAGACGCTACTCTAGGGTTACTATTGGCTGGGAATACATCGAGATGCCAAGAAAATGGTCAGAAGATGCAAGAGCTGCCAACTCTTCGGCAGCATCCCACGTCTTCCCGCCACCGAACTAACGCTACTGAGCTCCCCTTGGTCATTTGCGCAGTGGGGGATGGATATGATGGGCCAGCTTCCCCCCGGCACGGGTGGACACAGGTACATTCTTGTCGCCGTAGACTACTTCACAAAGTGGATTGAGGCCATGCCTATCAGAAAACCGGACGCCGCCTCTACGATAAAATTTCTACAGAACAACATGATCTCTAAATTCGGGATCCCGAGGTGCATCATCACCAACCATGAAACCAACTTCAAAAATGGCAAAGTCAAAGAGTTTTGCAACGACTATCACATATTAATGGAGTTCGCCGCGGTAGCCCATCCCCAGTGCAACGGGCAAGCCGAAATAGAAAATCGAAGCGCCATTCAAGGGCTCCAAACTCGCTTAGAAGGAAGGCAAGGCGGCTGGATCAAGGAACTATCTCGGGTACTATGGGCACTGCGGACGTCGAGAAAAAAACCTATGGGAGAAACCCCGTTCAGCCTCTGCTGCGGTACCGAGGCGATGGTCCCCACAGAAATCGGATTGCCCAGCAATCGGGTCGAGCACTTTGACGATGAGGCCAACACCTTGGCCCTACGAAGCAACATGAGAAAAGCAAAATCAGGCGCAAATCAAGATGACTGCCTATTAACAGCAAACCACCCGCTATTACAACGCCCGAGTCAGGCATCGAGCCTTCAAGACAGGAGACTTGGTTTTATGACGAAATGAGTTCGTGGACTAAGCGAAGCTACATAAGTTCTCCCCAAAATGGGACGGGCCCTTCCTCGTGACAGAGACACTGCCCGGTGGAGCCTACATAAGTTCTCCAAGACTCCAAAAGGCGCAATTTCCCTCAGCTATATAATGCCAAAAAGCTTAAGTTTTACAGATAAAAATGCCCCCCTTTCGAATAATGTAATTTCTTTCTATATCAGTTAAATTTTCCAAACGAAGTCCTCACACTAATTGGACTTCGACACCGACCCGTAACCCCGCCCTTTCTTATTTTCCTCGGATCCGAGCTAGAGGACATGGAAGGGGCACGGGTCGGAAAAAAGGTGGAAGGGGATAGAAAAGAGAGAGATAATGCACGGCAACCTTGACCAAAAGAAAAAAAATTATTACTCGAAGGTATTCTTGGCTCCGCAGCCTTACAACCATTACAGCGAAGGAGGAAGAGGATTAAGAAAATATTGATGATGGTACTCGGAAGAAAGCTCCTCCAGCCGAGCCTAGGAAACCTCCGCCCGCTCCCTCTGGCGGTGCCCGTGGACCCTAGAAGCTACTGATTCGTCGGGATCCCCAACTACCAAGCACGATGCCATAACCAACCACTGTTGAAAACATTCGAAAAGAATGTCCACCGAGCGATGCCTCTGGCTCTTCGAGATAAGGCCAAGATCATAGATCGTGTACATCTTATCAAATGCCTCGTCCATCGCCTGCGGGGACAGAACATTATAAAGGCCTGAGGACAACCTCTATATCGCGTAGATCAACACTTGCAAGAGAGGAGATCGTTAGGGAAAAAGACGCCCGCAGTGCCCCTCCAAACGACTTATCACGGCCTCGTACGTAACCTCAGAACAATCAAGACCATAGAAGTACACATCGTCTCGAGACACGATCTCTCTGATGGTGTATGCGCGGCCCATCATCTTCAAGAAACATAGCATCTAGGAGAAACTCGACCACGCCTTCGACATTTATAGCCTCAACAAGAAATCTTCCAACGGCCGAGATCTTCTCGCGCTACAACGCAAATCACGGAATGTTGCACTTTCCCAATAAGGCACGACTACGTGACACCCGATTGCATGTCGCACTTTTCTTAAAATACAGGTTAAAGAAGGTTGAACGACATCTCCCAGAAAAACATAGAATATGGGAAGCCTTCGCCAAGAGGCGCCTGAGTAGCCTCCTGTTCGTATCATCCGCTGAAAGCAGCTTCCTGCCCGACCACTCTGCGGATCCAAAGCCCTTGCCAAGAGGCGCCCGAGTAGTCTCCTGCTCGGCTCATCCGCGGAAGGCAGCTTCCTGCCCGACCACTCTGCGGATCCAAAGCCCTCGCCAAGAGGCGCCTGAGTAGTCTCCTACTCGGCTCATTCACGGAGGACAGCTTCCTGCCCGACCACTCTGCGGATCCAAAGCCCTCGCTAAGAGGCGCCTGAGTAGTCTCATACTCGACTCAACCGCTGAAGGCAGCCTCCTGCCTGGACAATCCCAAGCCCTCGTCCAGAGGCACCCAAGCAACTTCCTGCTCAGCTCTTTCAAGGTCCAACTCGTAGATAGGATAAGGAGGTAGAGACACCGACCTATCTATACTTAGCGTTCATTCGATTTATATACGCAAAGCACGATCATCACCTCGACTCTGGGGTGAGTAGGACGTCGACCTATCTATACTTAGCGTTCGTTTGATTTATGTACGTGGTGCACGACCGTCACCTCGACTTCAGAGTGAGTGGGATGTCGACCTATCTATACTTGGCGTTCGTTCGATTTATGTACGCAGCGCACGACCGTCACCTCGACTCCGGGGTGAGTAGGACGCCGACCTATCTATACTTGGAGTTCGTTCGATTTATGTATACAGCGCACGATCATCACCTCAACTCCGGGTGAGTAGGACGCCGACCTATCTATACTTGGCATTCGTTTGATTTATGTATGCGGCGCATGATCGTCACCTCGACTCCAGGGTGAGTACGACACCGACCTATCTTTACTTGGCGTTCATTTGATTTATGTACATGGCGCATGATCTATGTACACGGCGCACGATCGTCACCTCGACTCTGGGTGATGGCAGGCATCGGTCTACCTTTGACTTGGCTTTCGCTAGCTTGTACATCACGCTCGCCCAGCACTCGACACTCAACTTTGCATGTGCTGGACATCCACTAATAAGAGTACTTGCAAAATAAAATACATGCGAGATGAAAATACTGGCGAGCTAAAGATACTTGCGAGCTAAAAGTACCTATTTATATCCAAAATTTTTATACAAGGTACTATGGGCTCCTCAGCCTTACAAAATGCCTGGAGGCTTACAAAATATGTTGACCAAGGTAGGCGTAGCTCAAACTTCTTTCTCGGCCGCCACTTCCCCTTTATCGGCTCTTCCGCCCGCCACATCACCTTCCCCGGCGGCTCGGCACCTCCCACTGCGGTGCTTCCCCGGCTAGGGGATACCTAGCACGAAGCTCTTGATCTTCGAACCCGGGAATGGCTTCCTTAACGGTATCGAGAGCATTGTGCCACCTGACGGCCGCGGAGTTGGCGAGGTCAAGGTAGAACTGGTCAGAGGTCTTGTACTCTTCTACGGCCTTTTCCGCTCTTTCTTCTGCGAGCTTCGCCGCCTCGTAAGACGCCTTAACATCTCGCTTGAACGAGTCCCTCTGCCTCTTTATGGCATCGAAGAGCCCGTTGACCTCCCCTAACTGAGCTTGGATAGCCCAATTAGATTCGGTTAGGAGCCGATGGGACTCCTTCAATTTGGCCACCATCAGGCCCTCCGCGACCAACCTCGAGTCGAAGAGGGCCGCCTTTTCTTCCTCCTGTTGCAACTGAGCGAGGAGCTCCTCTTCTCGTGAAGATGATTTTCCCACCTTCTTCATCGCCCGAGCCACCTCCTCGGACTCTATTGCGACAAGGAGGGCGCAATGTTGGAGGACCTGGGAAAAATTGAGCTGTGTTAGAAGCAAAAAGAATTTTTTTTACTTTATTCGGAGAAATTCTGATAGAGTTACCGACCTTAATAGCCTCCTGAGCTATCACTACCACTTGGGCCTTCATGGTGCCTCCGGGGATATTGGTCCCCGTTGCCTTCTCCATGTCCGCCGGTAAACTGTTGGCCACAAAGAGCCCCGAGGGCACCTCGATGCAGAAGTCGCCTTCCTGCACCGTCCTAAGGGGGATGAGAAACCACCCTCTTCTGCCTCTTAAATAAGGATTCGGCAGAGGGCGGCGTTTCCATTCTAGCTCAGGGGGCCAGATCTCGTGTGTGCTTCTGTCCTCCCTCACGCCGTTCCTCCTGAACGGGGGGCACTACAGGATCCTTAGCTGGAGGTGCTTGCCGCGGAGTTATGCCCGGAGTAAGCTGAGACGAGCTTGCGCCACTGCTCTTCCTCCCCTGAGCTTTAGCGGCCATGGCAGCCATAATCTTTGAGCGATTCATCGGCTCTGCAAGATACCATATGAAAAAGGTCAACGGCCAAAAACGGCAAATAAATTCAGACAAGTCTAAATGGATCGACATAAACCCTAACTTACCTTAAAAACACGCGGGACTGAGTCCCGTCCAGCTCAAAACCTGCTCGAAAAGCAGGACATCGGCCCGCTGGATCAGTTCCCATATATACACCACTCTTGCCTCAGGGGCGTTCGACTGCCTAACTCTAGGACAGTCGGCCCTATGCCACTTGATGGGCACCGGCCAATCCTCACCCTCCGGAGGCCCGATGAAGACAAACTTCTCCTTTCATTCATGGATGGAAGAAGGGACGACCACAACCCCCGACCCAACCGCTTTACCCTTATGTTTTTTGAACGAACGATACACCCAGCTTGGTTCATCCTTACTGGTACCGGGGTTATTTTTATAACAAAGAAAAGAAAGGAGTATGCTCAAATCGAAAGGGATCCGATCAATCTTCAACCGGACCAGAAACCCGAGGAGGATTCTCCATGAATTCGGTGCGAGCTGTCCCGGGGCGAGACGGAAACAATGAAGCACAGAGCAAACCTCAGGAGAGAAGGGCAGACGCATTCCTACTCGGAACGCTTCCAAGTACAGGGCAATCTCTTTGCCCTGCACCTGGTCTGCCCGCTCGCCCTCCCTAGTCAAACGGAGTGAATAGCCATAGGGTATATGAAAGCGGGCCCGGATGTCAGAAAGGTCATCCAGACGATTCAAAACTGAGGGCGCATCACGGGTATTCCTGATGCATGCCTTGGGGGCCCTTTTCGCCCCCCGACAATGAGGGACGAGGGCGTCGTTCCTCCTGGGGGCGAGCCCGACACAGAAGACGAGGACGAGGATGAAGAAGAAGAAGAAGAACTCTCTCGGCTATTGGAAGCCGAGGAGGAAGAAGACCATCTGGGTTCGGCTGCAGAGACTGAAGCCTCATCGCCCGACTCGACCCCTACTACGTTAATAGATACTTCGGAGGAAGACATCTTACTTGATTCAAGAAAGGTTTGGCCGAGGAAAAGTTTGACAGCTGAAGTTTCTACCTAAGCGAATGTGCGCCGGGCAATCTTCAGACAACAAGAGATGGCTAGGGTAAAGTAATAGCCGTAGGATGAACCCCTCTATTTATACACTCAGCAAGAAGGTATCCAACGGCCCACCTCCGTTCCCGCTAAAACGAAGCGTCAAACCAAGCGGCCACCGAGACTCCACGTAGCAACCGGCCATTGGACACGTCCCCTCTTGCTAGGATTCTGGTAACAGCCACCCATGTCATGCCACCCAGTGGAGGACACGCGGAGCGTAGCCCAACCGGCCGAGTGAACGAAAGAGCGCCCCCTTTTTTAGGAACAATCATTCCACTGATACACTAACGTCACCAAAGATACGCACGGGGACTGAGGCGCTTCGCGAGCCGCCATGTGGTGTAACGACTCTGAAATCTTAATACAGAAATTCTTCTGTTAAAATACAGAAAGGAGTTTACAAGCTTGCGTACAAGTTATAAGTAAATTTTGTTTAAGAAAAGCAAGAAACAACTTGTAACTCACTGGTAAAGCCTTTGCACAGCTGTGACGTAGCCCCTGTATTCGAATCCCATCAGACACATTATTTTTCAGATTTTTTTTAAAACTTTTTGGAAGCCCAAAAGTTTACACACAAAAACGAAAAGACAGAAAAATCAAACATGTGCACAAGGATTTAAATACAGACTTGAACACGTTGCTCCAATCCAACAGCCCCACCCCCTTGATTGATCAGCCAAAACCCATCTTGGGCCAGCACCGACTGGTGGACTGTGGCAATTTGTCCCCGGGCTTTGCATACAAAACCCTTCCCCTACCCCTAGCTCCTCTGCACTGTTTGATTGCTCTGCAATCAAACAGAGACCCTTCAATTCCCAATTTATCACATTTTTAATGTATTTTAATTCACTATTTTAATTCCAAAACCCTAATTCTACACTATAAATACTACCACATGCCCTAGCCCTTCATCATTCTGAAATTCCTAGCCAAAACTCTCAAAATTTTCTAAGTACATGTGAAGTACAAGTGGAGTTAGCAAGCAGTCAACTTCCGACGAACAATCGAAGCAATTCCGGAGACCCCACGACACCACGACGACAACTCTCTCTTCATACACCTTTCTTTAAGCCTCCTAAATCTTAAGTCCCTTCTAATCTTTCTTTCTATTCCTTGAATTTCTTTTTAATCAAAATCGGTAAAAAAATGGAGTTATTACCGATATTTCTTTTTCTAAAACATATAACTCCATTTTCCTTTACCTTTTGATCAAACAAATTGTACCAATTCACTTTTAAGTTTAGTACTCATGTCTAGAATAAATTTTATCCAAGAATCTTTTGTAAAACAACCACAATTTAACTTTTTCATTAAAATACCATAAACTTTAGATAATACCTCTTTTCGTATTTTGTTAATACTTTACCTTTAGAAAACTTCACGGGGTAATGACCTACCTTTCATATACACACATGGTTCCATAGCATGATATACCCTTGTATGAATTTTTGTTACGAATACAATATTACAAGAAAATACCATTTATTATAAAACCGGATTTCTTTTAAATTGTATTTTAAATACCTTTGCAAATATGTCTCTACAACCCTTTTTAGGTGACCCGCTATTGGATGGTGCGGATTATCGCACATCCTTGGGCTAGTAGAGCGAGATGCAGACCTCCTCATGGAGCATTTGGTCTCGAAAGGTTTTAAGTGTAAGTCGATGTTGCGCACCCCGCGAGTCCGCGGGGAGGCGGAATACATAAAAAAAACTATTTTTTCTTTATCAGAAAAGAGTTTGCTTCGCAACATCGGCTATAACAATTAAGGATTTTTATTAAACCATAACTAGCTAACACTTGCTACGAAAAAGGTTTCTAACTACTTGGTGATAGTTATACCTTCGTGTCAAGTCCTTCAGGTTTTCTTAGTCCTTCCTTACTCCTTGGTTCAAGTTTGAATCTTCTTCTCCTCTTCTTGGCTCCTAGAAAGCTTCGATGGAACTCGATCGTCGGTCTCCTCTATGTCGAAGATAATCCACCTAAGAGCTTATGATTCAAGCATCAACATCAAGTGAAGTAACTAAGATGTCTAGTTTGCTAGACTAGATAACTTAGAAGATGTAAAGAAAGATGTGTAGAGTATTTTTATCTCAAGAGCCCTAGGATTTACACATGTGAGGGTTAGGGCTTGAGGAAGAAGGAGAAGAGGAAAAATGGAGAGAGAATGAAAAAACACAAATGAGCTCTTGTCTTGTGTTGTGGCAAATGAGGAATGGCTTAGTCATCCACAATAATCAAACATGCAATATTTTCAATAGAAAATAATGACCCATGCTTGAATAGTAAATTCAAAGGCAATAAACAAATCAACTAGCCATGCTTCACCCATACCACAAATATCTCTATTTTCCACCTCATTAATCTATTTCCACAAATAGATAAATCTAATGATGAGGTGTCTCCTTCTAGAAGCATGTCTTATGAAATTACAAGAATGCCCTCACCGTATATACATACCCGTATTCGTATTCTGAAAAATACGAATATAATGAGATAAAAATAATCCAAAAATATAATACTAGAATCCGGCTTAAACCAAAGCCCACTAGTATTATCCGTCCGAACATCATCCATGTAGCCAGTACACGTATATGATCGAAATCCTGCCGTAAGACCATACGGACTCTACATCGTTTCGTCTGAACCAGGGAAACCCTCTGTGTAGGACTCTAAAGACTCGTCAGTACGCTGACAGTGGGTTTAACTACAAGTCCGTCAGCAGCACTAGCTATACGTAACGGCTACCCAGGTATTTGTCGAAAAAGGAAGGCCGACGAGCGAACTCATCCGAACCCCTACCGAGCCTGTCTGTGACAATCTCCGTGCAGTCCGCTCTGTTCGTCTGAGAGTATCGCATGCAAGGTCTAGGGGGTAGGAAACGGAAGACCCCTAATAACCAGATAAATCATGTCGATGTGGCTCAAGACCATCCGAGAATCTACTGCTCCAACTACCAGTAATTCTCAATCCGCTATGGCCAGAGACTTATGGTGTTGACCAACCGATCACAACGCGATATCGACTCCCTATACTGGAAGATACGAATCCCCAACAGTCGCTCACTGCCTCCATGTGGCTCGGGACTGTACCCAACTAAAACCTGTTTGCACCACTCAGTAGAGCTGTGGTAGGATAGTAATCAAAGCACAGTGGGAACTCACACGAGACAAATGACAACCTCAGGTCGACAGACCATCTGCACTCATGTCACTAGAGAACTGCTATCTGACGCGGG
Source organism: Agapanthus africanus (assembly GCA_030015575.1). NCBI lineage: Eukaryota > Viridiplantae > Streptophyta > Magnoliopsida > Asparagales > Amaryllidaceae > Agapanthus > Agapanthus africanus. Next base: position 24,958,728 of record JASDDO010000016.1, read on the forward strand.
GTATAATACCGTCTAGCCAGTCCTCGGCGAGTCATGTCCGGTGTACTCACACCCAGTGAGCACATGTATACAATCTTAGGTGCACCTTACCAATAGCTGCAGGATCAATCCATCGCCCCTCGTTAGGGTCTAGCTATGTATACACTAGTCTACTATGGAGTATCAATACCCAGTCTCGATACTCCTACGACCAGGGACACTTTTAAGAATGTCGACTACCCAGCTCCCACAAGTATGATTGTCATCAGAACGCTGGTAATCAGGCAAAGATCCTACGGGCTTTATCAACATGTACAGAAGATATGAAATACAAAGTAAAACACATCACATGTTAAGATAAAAATAAACTAAATAGTGTACTATCATATCGAGCAAAATTGTCCTGTACATAAATATCCTTAGTATCATATACAATGAAGGCCTCTAGGGCTTACATATCCAACAATAAATACGGTTTTTAAGAAAAACGCATTTTTTCTATTTAAATAAAAATTAATTTTTAATAATTATATAAAATTAAAAAATCCATATATTTTCAAAATATGATAAACTTATTTTTTAAAATGAAAGAATTACATGTTTCACCAAAATACCATCAAGATACTAACAAAAGGCAAATTTTACAATAAAATACCATGAACTTTCCAAGCTATTTAATTATCACTAAAATACCTCAAATCGTTAAAATTCACATCCATGAAAACCCTAAATAATTTAAATAACTTCTCGAGGTTATTTTTAATTATATTAAAAATATTTTCATAAAACCCCATCAAGTTATATAAAACAATATTTAAGGACTTTAGTAAATATAGATTTAAGCGGGATCAATTCTCTTGAGCCCCAGGGAGCCGGAGAAAGTGAGTGCTTGCCTATTTAAGGTAGAAAACTTAACGGGGTTATCAATGGTAATTGTCTTGGAAAAAGACATATATCGTGTCGTCCATGTGCAGCAGTTACCGATAACTCCCGAACCTAATTCAGGATCTAAATCAGTTACAAGTGTCTGACTCAAGTATGAGTCCAACTCAAGTCTGAATCCAAACTCAAAACCCGAATCTAAAACCAAACATGAATTCTTGATCATAAAATTGTACACACGAAATCAAAATTGAACTCAAACAGGTATACTTGACCATCGACCATGAATCGGAACACTTGAACTTGACTAAAGCAAAACATGAATATTTGAACACTATGACTTGACTCGAACCATGAATATAACTTGACATGAATACATAAATACTTGACATGAATACTTGATATAGACATGAATTCAATCTTGCAACTCGATGTATTCATGGACTCGAGCAAGGCTAGTAATTTTAACTGTAACTTAGCATACACGGGGTGTTGAGGTAGTTCATGCGTGAATCCAACGAAATCTCAAGAGTCCCACTAGATTATGAATTCATGTCTACTAACACAAGCAAGCTATCATGAGGTCCCGTGTTTCCTTGCTCCTGGATTACAGCCTGTTGAGTTTGGAATACTTCAACACTAGATTAAAGTCCTGTTACTAACACTTGATTCAGTCCTGTGGTTCCTTACCCCTGCATTACAGCCTGTTGGGTTCGAGAACACTCTTGAGATTGGTTGACATTCACCCTTGAACTTACGTTAAATTAGTGTACCCAAGTAGAGACTTGTTAAGACACTTATATTCACTGCATGTTCACCATACCTACACTACACGGCCATGTTATAATTGTTTGCCATGCTCATGCTATACTGTCATATTTACCTACTTGTCATATATATTACCATACTTGTTCACATATATTACGATAGAATTGCATGCTAAATAAAATTTCCGTGTTTACATAAAATGACATGCTGAGACACCATACCTCATAATCAATTGTTCATGATATACATTTTCTTTATCATTACACTTTATATTTCACTTCATATCTTGAGGACTTACCGAGCGAAAGTTCGCTGACGGGCATTCCACTCACCTTTGTTTTCTTGGAATGTTCATCAGATACTGTGGAGACTGAGGAGGTAGACATCTCAGAGAAGGAGCACGATCAGATAGCGACTCAGGCTTAGACCAGTTATCTTTTCCCGGTTTTTGTATGCCATTGTTTAGGCATTTCCATTCTTGTATTTTTTTCAGTTGAAATCATGTATTGTAAATGAATCAAGTTGAATGTAAATAAAGTTGTTGAATTATAAATCTCATGTTAATTATCCTGTCATTTTTATATTGCTTCTTTTACTCTTAGCGTATTTATTCCGGGAAATGACTTTCTCGAAATAAATACGTCGCGGGCCTCGCCACATGTCGTTTCCGTCTATTGGGAAGCGGGGCGCGACACGTGGATCTAGGAATTCAAGATGAGTAGCCACCAAACGGTGTGTCTTCGTCCGATGACCCGTTGCTGGGGAATCTTAGGCTGAATCGTCAAAAACTGGGCTTACCACTCTCAACCGTGACCTATAAATAGGTCAGGTCGAGAGTGGGGAGCTAATGATGAGACTCATAAACGAGCATTCCCCATATCACGACACATGGCGGATGACGTGTCATCCGCTAATCCTGCTCCTGGGGCTGCGAAGCTGGAACAAGTATGATGCATTAGAGATATTCTTCGGTACCTCGTCTCCGAGGTTGCATCCGACCTTTCAGGGACCACTCCGGAGTGCCTTCCCTATCTTGCCTAAACAACCAACCAACAGCTCTCTTCCGAGAAATCCTATATCCGAGCTTCCTCGGCCACTGAACTATCCACCGAGCTATCCACCATGTTCTACCAAGAGCACGGAGCCCAAACGCCCCCATAACGGCTTCGTGTATCTTATCACGACGAGATCTCCGCCGCTCCACGACCCGCATCTCGCGCTAGCATATCTCGCCATTAATGAGCGGATCCTGCTATTAATAACCGTGTCCCACCATCAGCGCGAACGTGATGCAGAAGCGTAACGGGCGGTGAGAATCTCGCGCTGGTCCACTTCATGCGACCACAATATAAACCCCCTCCACTAGATGATCCCGGTAGGCAGAATTAATTTCAATACGCCACTACGCTGCCTTTAATCCCCCGTACTTACTTGATCGTCCGAGGGTCCTACGGTGGTTTCCCATCCCGGGACTTCCCTTGCAGGTAGCCCGGCGTCAACAGCATCCAACAACCCATTGAGATCCACAGATCGAATTTTCACTCTCAATCGCAACCGTTCAGAACCGCTTGTGGCCAGATCGACGGAAGACAACATCTGAGGGAGATTTCTGCCTCTATCAGTATCTATCTGATAAACATTCCAAGAAAATAAAGGTAGGTGAAATGCCCGTCAGCGAACTAGCGCTCGGTAAGTCTCAAAGGTAGGGTAAGAGTGAAAAGTGACAAGTATATAATAATAGAAATAATGTAAATAACCGGTACAAGTGTGTAGATTTGAATATGGGTATATGTATCTATAAATCTCTATATGGTCATTATGTTAACGTTAAGTTCCAAGTGTGAATATCAACCCAGCCGTAGAAGTATTCATGAGCTCAAGAGTGGGGCTCCAGGAGTAAGAAAACACAGGCCCGTTTCATGTGTAAGCATCGGGACTCCAAACTGTAGAGGAGTCGACCCGACTGAGATTCGAGTAAATAGAAAAAATAGGTTAATACAGGACTCCTAAAGCTCCGTTGGATTCACACAAGAAACTATCCCAAACATTATAATAGATTATAACGGTTAGATATCCTTAGTTGATTTAATTGGTTGATTATAACATGTCTTGATCGAAACTATAGATTGCAAAAGTTGTAGAATGAAGTCGAGTAAGTCGAGTAGAATACGAGTCATGTCAATTGCAATCTTGAGTTGAGTCAAGTTAGTCGAGTAGCCTGAGTTCGAGTTAACGTTTAAGTTGGATTTGAGTTTGGATTAGAATTGAGTTTGAAGTCCAGTTTAGATTCGAGTTTGTGTTCAAGTTATAGACATTTCTTTTGAATGGATTTAACTTTTGAAGATCTTAAGTTCGGGAGAAATCGGACAACTGTTGCACATGGACAGCAAGATTTATGTATTTTTCCAAGACAATTGCCATGATAACTCTATTAATTTGTCTAACCTGAATAGGTAAGCATTCACTTTCTCCGGCTCTCTGGGGCTCAAGAGAATTGACACCGCTTAAATCTATATTAATTTAGAGTTCTTAAATATTTATTATTGTTGTTTACATTGTATTTATATTGTTTGCATTTCTCGAGGGGATTTTATGAAAAATATTTTAATATCGTTTATAAATAAATCTCGAAGGTGATTTATAATATTTAGAGTTTTTATGAACATATATTTTAATTTCAATGGTATTTTAGTGATAAAACCTAGGTTTTAAAAGTTTATGGTGTTTTTATGAAAACTACTATCCTTGGAAGTTCGATAATATTTTATTAAAATTTTAATATTTCATTTTAAAAATATAGTTTCATAATTTGTTTTTATTGAAAATATGGTTTCATAATTTTTATATAATTTTCCAAAGTTTAATTTGTTTTAAAAAGTCGTATTTCTTTTAAATCGTATTTTCATTCCTTTCGAGACTGAATTCTCCATGAGCAGCTCTGCATCTCGCTTTACTATCCTAATAATGTGTGATAATCCGTGCCATCCATTAGCGGATTCCTAAAGAGGGTTGTAGAGGTGCAATTGTAAAAGGCGATAAGAATATCGATAAAAACGCAATTTTATAAAAATAATGGTATTTATTTGAAAAACGTATTCTTTTAAATTAACCATACATCTAAATATCGAACTATGAATCAATAGTGCGTGTGTGGGGTAGGTTGTTACCCCGTGAATTTCCTAGAGATATATATGCTAGTTATTGAAATAAGGATTATACTAAAATTCATGGTATTTTTATGAAAAAAATTCGTTATATGATTATTTCACATGGAATTTACACAAAAAAGCAAATGATGCGATTATTGATTTGAAGTGATATTAGGGTGATTATGTGACATGTTGACCTATCAAGGATGATAAAGACATGTAAAGGTAAAGATTTTTAAATGTTAACTCTACTTGTCGATATCATTTTAAACATTGGTTTGAGATGAAAGGAAAGAGAGAGAGAGATAGAGAGAGAAAGAGAGAGAGAGAGAGAGAGAGAACTTACGAGCTGCGTAGCATTAACAAGAGAGTAAGGAAGAGAGAGGGGCTCCTTAGCGTCGCGGTAGCGTCAGGAAAGCTCCAGTCGTCAAGATTTGATCGCTACTTCTCTTGGTTTGCTTAACTCCACTTTGCACTTAGAGAATTTTGATAGTAATTTTCAGAATGGGGGAGAGCTAGGGAATGAGTATATTTATAATGAAAAAATGAGTGTATGGAAATTAAAAATTATGAATTAAAAAGAATTAAAATGGTGTTAATAGGGATTTGAATGGTCTATGGTTGAATGCAGAGTAATCAAACAATACAGGGGAGTGGTGGCTGAAAGGGTGTATGGGAAAAGCACAGAGTCAAACGGGGCTAGGGGGACCGTCGGTGGCGGCTAGATGGGGCAAATGGGCGGTTGGATTTGGTCCAATCGGGGAAGAGGGACCGTCGGTGGCGGCTAGATGGGGAAAACGGGCGGTTGGATTTTGTCCAATCGTCTCGAGATTCGTGTCACGTGTTTAACTCTTAATTAAGACCTAATTTATCATGTTTGATTTTTCTGAAACTTTTTGATTCTCCGTATATTGCATGTTCAACTCTTGGGCTTCCGAAAAGTTAAAAAGAAAAATATTAAAAATAAATGGGACCGATGTGAATCGAACACACAGGCTATGTCACAGCAGTGTAGAGGTTTTACTAGTGAGTTACAAGTTGTTTCTTGTTTCCATTGAACAAAAATAACCTATAACTCCTAAACGGGCAGAAATACGCCTTTCTATACATTTGAATAAACTATATTTATACAGGGATTTCAGAGTCGTTACAGATTGTGATGATACTGTTACTTCAAAGTCTGTACTGAAGTTCATACGGATAAAACTTGCCACCGTTGCTTCCCTGACTATGATATCTGGTACGAGGATGAAATAACGTCTTTCTAAATTGGATTTAGAAGTGTACGTGTATATAACTCTGCCAGGGGGTTATCATAGTCAGTGGGAGCAGCGGATAACGTAAAAGTTGCTTAAGTCTATTTGTAAACTAAAGTAAGCATAATGGAGATGGATCGTCTATTTTGATTTACGGTCAAAGTGTTTGACTTCATCAAAATGATAGATGAACTTTGTAAGTGTAATAAGGAAATAGAGTCGAATGTCGTAGATTTCATATTAGATATAAACGACATTCTTTTGATAGGAAATGATGTTCCTATGCTAAAAATCGGTTAAATAATAGTTGTCACAGATGTTTCTCCATATAGTAATCCAATCCAGGAGAAACGGAAACAATGAAGAACGTATAAGATGTTCTTGGTGTATGGTAATGGCAGCCTCTTTCGGGAAGCGATTGTCGCTCCAGCTTCCAAAATGTCAAGGATGACATAATGTCTGTCGTGAGTTATACAGTTTACCCTCTTCTGAGGAGTAGTATATTGGAAGTAGTTCCAAGACAAATACCGAGGTAGTCAAGACGTTAGATGTTGATTATGAATCAGCCTAAGAATTCGTTGGATATAATTGTTCATTTATGAACATGATCCCATCATCTGTCCAGGAAAATACTAAGGCAGGTATCGCTCAGTTCGGGAGATATTTGATCTCCGCGAAGTTGAGATACAGGGTGAAACAGATAGAGGCATTGTGCTGGGTTCACTCATTGAGGCTAGTTCTCGAACACAGTTTGCGAAACTATTATTACAAAAATTAGATATGCGATACCGCAATAATTAGCCTTAAGTGCAAGTGGGAGATTGTTGAATGTAGTGTCCTTAAGGCAATTATTATAATTGCAAGATGACAATTACATGATTTGAGGAGAATCTATATGGAGAACGGTCTTACTCGAGATAATAGTATGCTATCTGCTTTGTCTTTATCTTTCATGTGATGCGTTTTATTACTTAGCACGTATTGTTTAGACATGAGATAAAGCTCTTAGGATTTTGCTTAACTACCAGGACGATGATGCAGATCATACTAGTAGGGCCTGGTAGTCTATAAGCACATTCTTAAATGTCCATAGTCGTAGGAGTATCAAGACTAAGCATCGGTACTCCAGTTTATGCTAGTTTGTACGTTTCCTGACCAGGTTGGAGGACGATAGCTAATCTCATAGCTATTGGTGTTTGACACTGAGGATTGTATACATGTGCTTATTGTCTAAGTTACACTGGACAGATTCACTGAGAACTCCTACTTGATAATATACCAATGTCAAATAGCAGTTCTCTGATGACATGAGTATAAGGTAGTCCTAAAACATGAGATCATCATAGTGTCTCATGTGTGTTCCTACTATACTTAGACTTCTACCCTACCACGGCTCAAAGAAATCGTGCAAACGGGTTTTTGGTAGATATAGTCCCGAAGCACGTGGAGACAGTGAGCGGTCGAGAAGATCCGTCTCTCCCGGTATAAGGAGTTGATGTCGCACTGTGCAGGACATGACTACAACCATAAGTCGGTGGCTACCGTAGTGGAGATAAACTGATAAGTGTTATTAGTTATATCTCCGGTTGATTATGAGTTCTCTGTCGCACGACTCATCGAGTTATTAGGGTCTGACAGAGTCCAAACCCTAGACCCGATATGTGATGCTCTTAGACGATGAAACCGGCCTGTACGGCGACTGTCACTTATAGATTTTGTCGGGTCCGGATGAGTTCGATCATCGACCTGCCTTTATCTTGATCATACCTAGGTAGCCGCTACATACAGCTAGTGCCACTGATGCGCTTGTAGGTTAACCCGTGGGGGGATTGAATCTGAAACTGTTTCGGATCGATTGGATGTGATCTTGTATAACCTACTGCCAGCGTATTGACAGGTTTTTAGAGTCCCACAACGAAGGTGCCTGTCCGGGCAAAAAGTTATGTGGAGTGCATATAGGATACGTACGGGACTTCGATTGAATGGTTGATTTGATCGAACGTCCGGGTATACTAGCCGATTTAAAAGTCGGAATATCAAATCAAGTGTTGATTTGATAACTGTATTTTGATATAGTTTCTCGTATAGTATATTTAATACACTCTCTGCAGTATTCGATACTGAGATGATATAAATGGTCGATTGTGTATTGGATGCATGATGCGTATGTGTATTGGATATATATACTTCCTATCATTCCATGTTTGTGTGTAGTTTATGTATATTGATATTTAAACATTCCTTATTCTCTTTTAATGTATATGTGTGTGTGTACACACATATATTATATGTTGTTTATTATTATGTCATGAGATTATCACATGGTCAGAATGTGATGGGAGGGTCCCACATGATATAAGGATAACATAATTATTAAAAGAGAATAAGAGAGTGAGAGGATGGATTAATTTGGAATCTAATTCATTTTTATTAGCCAACTTCTTTTTCATCTTCTTCTTCCTTGAGTTCCAAACTTAAGCTCTTTATAAAAATGGCAAATGTTGCCATAGTGAAGGAATAGAGATTTCAGAAAGTACCCATTATTCCACTCGCCTCCATGAGCGCTTAGCAAGTGACGAAGTGGAGTTTCTCCATCCGGTGATGGAGATAGAGCTACAGGCATTGTTCCTTCACTGCGGATCATCTACGGGGAGGCAGTAGGCTAGAGGATGCTTCCATGAGGTTGATGGAGTCTAGCTCGAGTTCTCATTCATCCGTTGGAGCATATGAAGATGCTACAAAAGTTGTAGCCTCTATACTTTACTCCCTTAAGTTTTGTTATTGGCAATTGTAGTGCATGAATGATCTAGTGGTGGGATGCTTGATGCTCAGTCTATGTTAAATTTTGATTTTACGTTTCCGCCGCGGTCACAAGCGTTGCGATCCTAGTATCGACATCCCTTCACATATATTACCGGGATTGATTAAAATATACCGAGCACGTTAATGCAAGATTCCTTGAAATTAGATGCTCGGTCATTCCATTTCCGGAAATGCAAGGATTCCCTGTAATATTCCATTTCATGTATCAAGCGCAAGCTGATATTTGAAAGTGGTTTAGGTTCGGGGGATGACAACTCCATCCATCTTTTGTTACTTGCTGCTTAGCTTAGCGTTTGTGTAAAAAAAACGTGGCTTATAAACACGCTTCCTCAAACCCGTAATCCAATTCTTTGCTGATTGGTTAATTGTCGTGTCTAACATGAATTTTTTATGGGTAAATAATTATCTTATCACTATTGAAGAATTACATGTACACAGGCTGCAAGTATAAAGAGAAGCCCGTTTGTTTTAATCTTTTGTTTGCCTCCATTTGATTGGTAAAAAAAAACTTATTCTGAGAAGTTGAGAGTTCAATTGCTCCACCTGAGATTATTGAGACGCACATAAAGGCCTTGATAAGCTTTGTAATGACCCAATGCAAGGATAGTTAGGTCTAAGTGCATGCTAAATACATGCTAAGCCTTTGCTATTTAGGACCCCATGGAATCTATATTTAGGTCGGAATAAAATACTAGCTGACATTTGTTAAAGAAACGCGTCCCAATGAGCTGGGGCAAGTCTGACTAGCTATATAAAATCTCAATCAATTTAACATTAACATAAAGTATCAAAACACGAAAGAAACATTTATTAGTTTAACTCATAGTTTTGTTCTATATTCAATTGTTAATCATAAATCTTGGGTGTTGAAATTAAAATATATCATAGCATTTGAGATTATTGGGAGTGGACTAAGTTTTGAGTTATAATTTCCATTTTACGATGAAGTTTGCATCAACTTATATAGGGGCTGTTTGGCTGCATGATTAGTAATGGATTTTGCACTGTTTGGATTCAAGAATCCAAAATAAGGATGATGATTAGCTAATTCTTATTTGGTTGTAGGATTTTGGGGATTTTGGATTTATTTGTTTTATGTGAGGGGCCCATCATTTTTTTGAATTCTTGAATCCAAAAAAAACAATTCAGTACCAATCAAACACAAAATTAGTTTATCAGACTTTTTCCAGTTGTATTATTTGGGAATTCAAGTTTCATAATCCTTCAACCATACACCCCATATATCCGCTACCGGATAGCGTAATTAAAGCAAACAACCGTGCGTAACCTCAAGACATCCCTCACCGGTATATAGTCTCTCCGGTCATAAAAAAACTAGGGTTTCGTTCATTCAGCCGCGCTGCTCAAATAAGGGTTTTTTATTTGGAGGGAAGGCCGCAGCAATGGTGGTGAAGCCGAGCAAAGGAGGAAGGAAGGAGGAGGTGGTGACTCGAGAGTACACCATCAACCTCCACAAACGCCTCCATGGCTGGTACTCTTCTCCTTTCAGGAAAATAAATAAATAAAAATTCCCCTAATTTTTTATCCCTTTAATTTTTGAGGTTTTGATCAATTTCTGTTGTATCCATTATCTTGTAGATCAAAATTCATGCCCTTTGAGTCTTCTAAAGAAATGAGAAAGATGTTTTTTAATTAAAAAAGAAAACTTGATGCCATTTATCACCCTATGAAAGTAATATTCTTGTGCTTTTGAGGTGACATTAGTGAAATGTGAGTAGAAACATCCGCAACAATCATATATCGTGCCCCCCATATATAAAGGTTGTTCCTTTGCCGACCCTCGTTGCACATCACTCAAACCTTAGGTAGTTAGGTCAAATATAATTTTTTTGGTTATGTTTACGAATAAAATCGAATGGTTAGTCTATTCTTTGCGTCTAGGAGCTTCAAGCATTGTTTGAAGAAGTGGAACGTGTGACACTTGTCTGTATGTTATCATGGCCGGATAAAAACGTGTAGATAGGCCATTTTGCTATGGGCCAATTCAGGTGAGCGGTATGAAACCTTGGTTTTAAAACTATAGTTATGAAACCTTGGTTTATAACCAAACGGGACAGCGGTGTTAAACCATTGGGGGCCTACCATTGTAATTAAAAAAAAAAGTATTAAAAGAGGGGGGCCGCCATTTATTCCCTTTTAATTAAAAAAAACCCAAGCAAACTCCGCCATTTAATTTTTTTTTAAAATATAAGAATTAAGGGGAGGCCCACCTCATCTTCCCCCACAGCTCCCTTGAGCGGTGGGAAACGATAGCCGCTCAACGCTCGGGGGCGCGGTAGGAAAGGCTCCCCCGAACGGGCCCTATATCTATAGCCACAATGCCATACATGTGTTGTTCTATTGATGTTTCATTAGATGTCTACAACTTCACGAGTTATTTATATATATACATTTATGGTTATGAAATTAAAATGTTGAATTGTTGATTGCTAGGTTTTACATTTTCTCCTACTTATTAACGTAGTTGTGTGCTCTCAATCGCTGTTAACTTCAAAATCATCCTAGCGTTTAACCCAACAACTTGTATCAATCATCATTGGCATCATACATTAGACATGTATTTAAAAATTCCATTAGATGTCATTTAAAAAAAATTCCCGTTCCAGTGCCTTGGGCTCATATATGTGTCTTGATCCACGTGTAGCATGTAGCAACTGGCCTACCACTTTTTCGAATTTTGGCATTTGACAACTCCATTTCCAAGGTATCAGTTGTCACGGCTTACAAGAGCTGGTTTTACTCATCGTGGAAGTCTTATATTAGGAGATACATCATCAAGGCTCATAATACTTGAGGGTATCTACTAAGCGGTGTTGATCAGATAGAGCATGATCATTGAATCGATAAGTAGAGTTGCCCTTTCTAAATATTTGTTAGATCTTTGAATCTGATTTTAAAATATGCCAAATGCACCATATCTTCACTGAGCTCTTTATCATGTTAGGTGCTTCGGTTAGGAAATTATTATGTTGTTACTTTAACATTCTTTGCAACTGAAGAATATTCTAGTAAACTTGCTCGTGAATGCAGTTTATCTTATGCTGCTTTTATTTTGAATGTGCGTCATTGGTACCAGACATCATCATTTGTGCCTGTATCCGAGCAATAGACTTTAACATATCAGTTTGTCTATTTTGGAGAAACAAATTTAAACTGAATGAATATAGGAATAGTAAAATCATTTTCTGGAAGGTGCAATCTTTCTGCTCACTTTTGTATTCTGATATATAATTTTACATGCCCACTTTCATTAACTGTAGAGTTAATGACACAAAACTCCTTGTAGTTTACCTTATGCATCACTTATACCCCCTCAAGTGATTTATTAGCAGAAAATGCGCCCTTTGTTCGTTGATCAAAACCCTTATAAACAATCAAATTCACTTCAACTCAAACAGTTATTTTAATCAACTCTTGAACTTGTTTGTGTTACTTAGAGTAGAACTCGAGTGTTTTTGAGGGTTTTGGTTTTATGCTAATAAATCACTTTAGGGGGCACAAGTGCATCCGGGGTAGACTAAAGGGGGTTTCTTTGCAGTTCACCTTTTTTTAATAGTTGGCATAAAATTTCAAATTTTTTTAACATATTTTAACATACCAACTACTATCAATAGTCAAATTGTGTACATGAAGGTTGTGCTTGGTACATGAAATTGAAGATTACCGGGAATCGTCGCATTACCGGGAATGAGATGACCGGTCATCTAATTCCAAAAAATCTTGTATTAACAAACTTGGTATACTTTAATCATTCCCGGTAATATATTTATATGCAACCATCGATTGGCAGCAAGGCCGGAGGAGAGCCAGTGGATGGCAGCAAGGCCGGCGAACTGATCGGCGGCGAGCCGGTGAGCTGCCGGCAACGAGCTACGACCGACCGGCAGTGAACGTCCGATCGGCTGTCGGACGGCCGGTGAACGATCGGCAATGACCGGCGGTGAATGGCTGATCGGCGGACGATCGGTGATGACTGGCGGCTGACCGATGGCAAACGGATGATCGACGACGGGCTGGCCTGCGGATGACCGACGATAAGCTGCAGGGCCGGCCAACCGGCAGGTGGCGAAGAAGGCCGGCGGCGGATGGTCATAGCTCATTTCATGTTAGACAGGAATATTTCGTGGTGATTTATAATAGACACATATTTTGGGAAATAGGATTACCATGAAATGAGATCATTTGATTACCATGGTAATCCTATATTTCCGGAAATATCTTTTACACCTAAACGCTTACCTAAACAAGCTTGGTAATAATTCATGGTAATCTAAGATTACCATCTAGATTACCTCATACCAAACGCACTATAAGGGTTTTATATGCTTGAGCAGATACATACATGAAGTGTTTCATATGCGAGTAACCTGTAGAGCAATTGTGTACATTTCTTCCCTTTGTATCTTATGTAAACGCCCAATAAATCATTTCCATGTGCAGCACCTTTAAGAAGATGGCTCCTAAAGCGATAAAGGAGATCAGAAAGTTCACGCAGAAAGCGATGGGAACAACGGACGTGCGTGTGGACGTGAAGCTCAACAAGCGCATCTGGAGCAGAGGGATCCGAAGCGTACCGAGGAGAGTCCGCGTCAGGATTGCTCGCAAGAGAAACGAGGAGGAGGATGCAAAGGAAGAGCTCTACTCTCTTGTTACTGTTGCTGAAGTGCCTGCTGAGGGGCTCAGAGGGTTAGGAACTAAGGTGGTTGATGAAGCTGAGTGAAGCTTTTTTATTGGTTCCTGAATAGGTTTAGTGTTATGTACGGAATTTTGTGAAACTTTAATGTTTAAAAATCTCGCTTTTTGTGGATCAAATTCAGTAGATCTTTCATCGGGTCTGTTTGAGAAGTGGATGTCAAAACTGAGACTGAATTTATTTTCGTAATGGTAACCAGTTTAAAGTTTAGTCAATAATCAGCTGCAGAATCATCGTTTTTCCTCTGGAACTTTGGTATGTAGTTTGTATTTCAACCTTTGTATTAGTTAAGCGAATTGATTACCTGGTTTGATTGTAGTTGTTTGCTTGTAAGGGTTAGCCTTAGCCATAACCACAGCTGCGATCCCCTTGCTGGAGCGCAGAGGTTTAAAAGGAAACTGGTAATTATATCTATGAAAATGAAATCAGTGCAAGGAGGTGTGCGGTTTATCATAATTATCAACGCAGCATAAACCTGTCATGGCTGCAGCAATCCACTGGTGAAGTTCTGGACGTCGGATGCTAGCATAAGACGGCTAGTGTTGGATGCTAGTATTGTTGACATCCGTGTGGCATGATTCTCACTTTCGATGATTTAATTCAAAACATTATTTAAATGAATCCATATGTTGCTAACGACGTTTTCAAGTTATCTTGAGTACAGTTTGTATAAATACACTCAAATCAAACGAGATTGCCTACTAATGGGATAAGCATTCAAAATTGTATTATGGCATGAAGACTTCTGATCAAGATGCAAGCAACAAAGGGATGCAAGCACTTTCAAGATTCAATCACGTCTCGAAGTAACAATTCAAGGAAATGAAGCATATCGAAAAATCATGATGTAATATAAAGTTGTGAGTGATACACATGTAATTAGAAATGATCTCATAAGATTAGAAACTCAATTCCAACCTTTTCCTAATACTCAAGCCGTCTTTCTCTCTTTTAGAGACGTCTGATCTATCCGTTTAATTCAAATTCTGCCAAGTTCAAAACCCGACCTTTCGCCATGTCAGGCAAATGTCTGTATCAGGAGGTTTTGAACTACAGACGTCAGTAGTAGACGTCTGTAGTGCAATTTTCAAATTTCTCTTTTTCTGTACATTTCTCAATGACGCCTCTATTGCCATCTGTATAAGGATTTCACCTGCGAGGCAGACGTATGTGAGAGACGTCTGCACGGACAGTTTATTTAGTTAAATTTGAAATTTGAATTTCATATTGAATGGATATTTGCACCGTTTTCAACCATAACTTCCCTAAATAGTCATTAACTGCTTTTAGACAGTTTTTGGCAATTATAGAAAGTTATAATAACTTCTCATTCAACCTTTATATATACTATTGAGGTCACACAACTTAGAAACAATTCATTGTAAATCCTTTTTGAGAAATATCCTCTCGTTCTTCGCGCTTTAACTTACCAAAATCCTCATTTCTCAAGTGCCATAAATATGTTCAAGTCTCTCAAAACAATCCTTGTGCCAAACCGAAAATAATATTTGAGATCAATAGAATTGTGAGTGTTGAGATGATAGGCACCTCTGGTAGGGTTTAAAGCGCGGAAGAAACGGTAAATTTAAAAATCTAGAGAGCACTAAAATACCCAAACCAAAAATCAAACCAAACTACTAAACCTGTCACTAAACTAGTAAGCTAATAACAAGAGTTTAGCGGGCTACAACCTTTGTAGCGCGTTAGCCATCTCTCTTTGGACTCCGGCTAGTCTTCACGAAATCCGGAACAAGCTTACTCGATGACCTCATCGTCGAAAATGATCCACCTTGAGATAACTCCAACACAAACTCTAGTTTCAAATTGATCTCATCAAAATAAAGTAACACAGTAATTAAACTTACTAAGAATGATTAGTAGAAAATATAGAATAATTAGCTCACTTAATTTTTTCCTTTCCTTTCTCCATTCCTCACTTGAAGAAAATCAAGAGAGGAAGCCATGATGGAGATGAGATGAAGAAGAAGATGATAATGGCTAAAGATTATATTAAAAACGAGTCATCACAAATGACTCACTAAAATGAGTCATCAAATCCACAGCCATCTAAAACATAACTCATTCTCATATAAAAGTATTCTTATATTCCATATAAGTCTCATACACCCATCTCCAATATATCATCATACATGTCACAATATTTATATCAAATATAAATATTAACAAAGAGAAGAAAATTATAAAATGAGCATGATATTAGTTAATATATCAATATATAAATATATATTTAATTATTAAATCAACACTTGATTAATAATCCGGTTATATCATATATGTACCGGTTAATATCATCAAACACACAATTAAAATAGTGTATCAAATACACGTGTTTAATCGAACTCCCGCACATACCCATATACATGCCCTACATCATTTCGCATGTGCTGGGAAATCTCTGTGTGGGACTCTAAAGACTCGACAATACGCTGACAGTAGTTTAGGATTATATCCATAGCCCACAAGCACGTTAGCGATACTAGCTGCACGTAACGACTACTCAGGTATTGATCGAAAGAAGGTCAATGAGCATAGTCATCTGAACCCTGCAAAGGCAATCAGTGATATTACCGTACAGTCCGGCCTCTTCGTCTAAAAGTATCGCATATCGGGTCTAGAGTTTGGAATCTGTCAGGCCCCAATAACTCGATGAGTCGTGCGACAGAGGAGTCATAACCAACCGGAGATACAGCTGATAACATTTATTAGTTTATCTCCACTGCGATGACCGTCGATTTGTGGTTGTAGTCATCTCATGCACAGCGCGACATCAACTCCCTGTACCGGGAGAGAAGAATACCCTCGACAGCTCACTGCCTCCATGTGCTTCGAGACTATACCAACAAAAACCTGTTTGCACGCCTCCTTTAAACCGTGGTAGGGTAGAAGTCTAAGTATAGTGGAAACACACATGAGACACTATTGCAATCTCAGGTCCTAGGGACTACCCTGTACCCACGTCACCAGAGAACTGCTATCTGATATTGTTATATTACCAACTAGGAGTTCTCGGTGAGTCCGTCCAGTGTAACTCATCCAATGAACACCTGTATACAATCCTTGATGTCAAACACCAATAGCTGCAGAATCAGCTATCGCCCTCCAATCGGGTCAGGAAACGTACACACTAGTCTAAACTGGAGTACCAATACCCAGTCTCGATACTCCTACGACAAGATACATTTGAGGATGTGCTTATCGAATACTCATTCCCCATTAGTATGATCTCCATCATCGTCCTGGTAGACAAGCAAAATCCTAAGGTTATATCTCGTGTCTAAATGATATGTAATGATGAATAAAACGCATCACATTGTTGGGGTCAAAAATTACACCCCGGTTGACCAAGTCAAAGTCAAAGTCAACTCCAAGTAAGTGGGCCCAAGCCCAGGTCAAGTGGGCCCATGCCCAAGTCGAGCCCCGCGGCCGGCCTCTCCCTGCCAAAATGAAAATCATGTAATAAGTAATTTTGATGTAATTTTTACGAATAAATGTAAGAAAATTGGGCATAAAGCCAAATTTTAGTAAAGCCTATGACTCATGTGCAAAAGAAATGAGCACATGAGGTATGAGATGGGAAAAATGCCATTTTGTAAAGCCCAATGGGCTATGTATAAATTTGTAAGCCTATATAAGAAAACATGATAATGAAATGAAAAAGACATTTTTCATTTCCTTCAAAAACTAGGGTTTGTGCCTCCTTCCCTTTTCTCAAGATTCTAAACCATCTTCTCTTTTTTTGAATTAAATCAAGAGTTCAACTCTTCCTTTCCTAAAAAATAAATAGTTTTTCACCATAACCCTTGAAGGGGAACTCAAATCTCCCATCAAATCTCTAAAAGGGGAGATTTTTAAGTCTCATCCTCCTATTTTCTTTAAGATTCAGCCAATAGAGAGGTGGAAGAAGGAGACCCATCTCCAAAAATCCCATTTTGGGAAGATCCAAAACTCAAGAGAAGATCTAGGACTCAAGGGAGAAGAAAGGAGTCCCCTTTCATCATCTCTGAAAATATCTTAGGAGTTTAACTCCACAAAAAATTATATATATATATATATATATATATATATATAATAATAATAATAATAATAAAAAATCTTTCTTATTGGAAGTACAACTCCCAGTATGGGGGCTAAGCCTCTTTTTCCTACTGGCGCCCGGTGCCCGTGTGCCAAGCACGCGAGGCGCTGGCACCCACGCGTCCTTTGGATGCTATTTTCCCCTTTTTTTTTATATATATACACACTCTACAACACTTTCCCCGTTAGAAAAATTCTAACGGGGCGCTGCCCCGCATCCCGCAAGGGGGTTGCTAGCCCCCTTTACCCCCAGCCCGTTAACTGGGTAGCGGGACCCCGGTAAACTCTGCGAGGCCCTCGATATATCCAAAACCCCTCAAGACACGCATACGCACACTGCACACTGAGTTCGCATGACCAGTTTGACCCGTCAATCGGAGGTTCCCTCGCTCCAAAGGCAATGGGTAATTAACAGCAGCTTAGTCCGTGGCTGCCGGAGATTTGGATCCCCACAATCAATAAACCCCCGCCTACCCTAGGCAGAGAGAATCTGTAGTACGTCTGACAAGCAACGTGTATTCCCATCTCAATGGGGTGACGAAAAACACCCTACAGATTCTGGCACGCCCGGTGGGACCTTGTCTCTCCTCCCATATTTCGGGTTAAACGTTCATGCGAACTCAATAAACATACATACCGATATTTATACTAAAATAATGTTCTTTCATGCAGGATTTCAAGCGATCAAGCCTCAACAATGTCTCTAAGGACAAGCTCGGCTCTTGACACAGCTCCCATCTCCTACACAATGAAGATGGACGCCAGGACGGTCCTTCCGACCAGTCTCGGGCGACTTTAGGAGAAGCCGTTGCTACCATTTGGCTCTATTCTATTCGTACCAGCTAACACCATCCCAGCTCCTCAATTTCCGGTAACAGACAAACTAGCAACAAAAGGGAAAAGGCCAAATGTCATGATCGCGAAGGCACCTCAGCCCAAACACAAATCCGTTCCCGAACAACTCTCCATTGCTCCAGCTGGGGGCAAGGCTATCAACATCAACAAAGCAACAAGGCGTCTCGGGCAAGCTTCGGCAGTTCCCCTGACAACTGCTCGATTGGGTATCTTCTTTAAGCTCCTCGTCAATCGATTCACGATGGCTTCCTGGGTGACGGATGCCCGTCAAGCCCTCAAAATCGAGAAGCTAAGACGGAAAAAGCTCAAATATAGAGCCAACAAAAGCGCTAGGGATTATGCTAGGCTGAACTTCATGATGTTCCAAGAACAGGTTACCTCGCCAAAGATAAAGAGATGGCTGGATATGTGGTCCACACTGTCTACATGGTGGGCACGTGCAGCAAGAGCAAGGAGAGGTGTAACAACCCTAAACTTTCTGTACAAATTTTTTTGAAAAATACAGAAAGGAACATCTATGCCTGAGCATGAGTTATAAGTTTGTTTTGCTTTTGAATAGCAAGAAGGAGCTTGTAGCTCATGGGCAAGGCCTTGCACTGTTGAGACAAAGCACCTAAGTTCAAATCCCATCAGCCACATTAATCTACACGTAAACTGAAAAGACACTGACTATTTAAACATGTGCACTGAAGAAGACCAATCGACTCCGACACGTGGCACCAAGACCAACCCCAACCGACGGTAATAGCCCGGCGAAAAGCTCCAAATAACTGGTACCGCCGGTCGAACCGTAGGTAAAGGCCCCCATTCTTTTCCCCTGCAACTCTTGGCCTACCCTACTCCCTCTCACACTGTTTGTTTTCTCTGCATTCATACAGAGAACAATAAAATGCCCATTTAATCCAATTTTAATGCATTTCATTCACCCCCTAAACTCTAATTTTTCTTATAAATACTAATCCTAAATTCACACATCCTCACTCAGAATTCCCTGCCAAAACTCTAAAAAACTTTCAAGCCTCTTTTGTGTACAAGTGGAGTTAGAAAAATGGTGAAGTTTCGGCAACGATACAAGGAGATTCCGACGACGAAACGACGCTCCGAAGCCTTCTTTAGCTCCCCCTCTCCCTTTTCTTATCCTAAAACCAGTAAGTCCCCTCTCCCCTTTTATTCTTCTTCTTTAAAAACTTTCATTTCTAAAACCCGACAGAAACGGAGTTAATCCGACTTACGATTCGGTTTTTCTTTAAAAATCCTATTTTTCTTAAACAAGAAAATACCAAACTTTCATATCATGTTCAATAAACATTAACAAACATATTAAACAAGTTTCACATCAAAAGAATTTATATTGCAATTTTTATCGCAGTTTTACAGTAAAATACCACATATTTTAGCTTACCGACATAAAACAATATAAATTAGTATTACCTTTAGATAGTTCACGAGATAATGACCTAGCTCATCACAACACACATCTCTAACATAGCATGATGAAAATTTTGGGAACATAGAATGCGATAATACGACCTTGTAAATAAATACTTTCAACTTATAAAACCATTTCTATAAAAAGATGTATTAAACATTTCCATGCAATTGCGCCTCTACAACCCACTTTGGGGACCCCGTTCGGGGTGGTGTGGATTATCGCACATCCTCAGGCCCAGTAGAGCGAGATGCAGACCTCCGAAAGGAGCATTCGATCTCGATGGAATTTTTATGCATTTTTTCTTTAGAAAATGAGATTTCTACAAAAAAAAAAAATTATTTTCATTAAATATATATACATCTATTATCAAAATATATATTTTAGTTATATAAATATTCCAAGTTTTCTAAATCAAAGGAATCGCTATTACATGAAAATACCATCCAAATACAACACAATTCCAATATTTTAAGAAAATACCATATACTATGAAAATTGGGTTCTACTCACTAGAAATTTCACTTTTATAAAATATACATTTATGAAAACCCTAAAAACGATAATTAAATGCTTGAGCTGTATTTTGAAAATTATATCAAACTATTTTTACATAAAACCCCCTCAAGTTATACTAAATTACAATAAGGACCCTAGTAAATATAGGTTTAAGCGGGACCAGTCTCTTGAGCCTCAGGGAGCCGGAGATATGGGTGCTTGCCTATTTAAGGTAGACAATCTAATAAACGGTGTTATCAACACGATAATTATCTTGGAAAAAGACACAAATCCTGCCGTTCATTTGCAACAGTTACCGATAACATCAAAACTAATCAGGATTTCAAGTTCTTTTTAAAGTGTCTGACACAGACCGAGTCTCAATCTAATCAAACTGACTTGAATATGATTCAAGTATAAACTACAATTCAACATGAAACCGTCTATTCAATCTATATCAATCTACTTGACTGAACCGAACCATGGATATTCTCTATCTACATGTACATCCATTATATCCGTTTCATTACTGATATCATGGTTCCGGCAAGTCATCCATATACAATTTACAATACAAACAATACAATTAAGACATCGCGAGGTTTATAAGGGGTAGATTGGTACGGAAGGTGTTAAAAGTGGCACGAGACTGTAACCATAATACACCTAACCTGAATATCCATTGCCGTTGTACCGTGGTTGAACGGTTCCTTGTGCTCCGTATACCTTAATCTCCGGAATAGTGGGACTCCTCTCGTATACACTGGCATTTTCTATACCAAGCTACAAACAACAGCGTTAACAATATAATACAACTTTAAAAGTTACATTCTCCTTCTGTCTATTCTGTCTATACCTATTCTTAGGGACTTACCGAGCGATTGTTCGTTGACGACATTCTTTTCTTCTTTCTTTGGAATGTTGTCAGGTGGATTGGGCCTTCTGGAGACTGCAGGGTGTTTTTTGTCACCCCATTGAGATGGGAATACGCGCGGGCTTTTCAGGCGCATTACAGATTCCCCCTGCCTAGAGTAGGCGGGGTGATGAAGCTCCTTTTCGGGTCTCCGTCAGATGTTGTCTTCCTTTGATCTCGCGGTGAACTTAACTGATTATCCTTCATTGCGTGTGGGTCTCAATGGGTTTTTGGAGGAAGAGGTGAGGTGAGGAAGCTGTTGCCGAGTACCTGCAAAGAAGTCCCGGGGTGGTTTGGTACCACCGAGGACCCTCCGACGATCAAGTTAGAGGGGAAATCCGAGCAGAGTAACGGCATAAAAGTGTAAAGAATGGCTTACTTGACCCCCTCTGTGATGGGGGTTTATATAGAGGTGGAGCACGTAGCAGCGGGCACGAGAATCTTGCCGGCAGTTACGCCCCCTCGACGTCACGCCCGCGTAGGAAGCGGATCGCCCATTAATGGGGATTGATGGCGTGGAACGTGGGATGTTGCTGGCGTAAAATCTGCGCATGGAGAGATTCGCAGAGCGGTGGTTACGCCAGTGAGCGGTGGAGTTGGTCCGAGGTCCGAGGAAGACGGCCTCGGCCAGGAGCTCGGGGTCGAGCTGAGGGGCCGAGGAGGCCAATTTGCAAGGGCCCCGAGGGGGGCCAGCCTGTGCTTGCAGGTCGGTCACGGGGTGGCCTGGTCGGCCCCTGCAGGCCCTTTCTTTCGGGTTCCGGGACACGTCATCTGCCACGCGTCATCATCTTGGGGATCGCCAATATCGAGCACTATCATTATCCCCCAACTCTTGTCCCGACTAGCTAGTGGTCGGGTCAGGAGTGGATTGCTGGGCTTCCCGAGGTGAGATCCCTTCTATGGTTTCGTCGGGACGAGTCCTCGGGCCGTCGGTTGTCTTTTCCGCTAGCGAATCAGGGTGAGATCTTTGCATTTAAAGAAGGTGCACCGGTTCGTGCACTCTGCAGTCGAAGCGACGGCCCACGTATCGAACATCGATTAGCCGATGCGACGTGCGCAGGTCTACGGTGTCTGATAGGACTTGGTCCAGCGCTGGGCCGCCACGTGGAACGATCGGAGCCGCTGGGCGCGAGGAGCCCTTTCGGCGGGAGACGATGGGCGCCGTTGGATGCGGCAATAAATACGTGTGGGGTCCGCCCTAGGGCCCTTACTCTTTCATATTTTCCTCTCTCAAGCCCCAGCTGCTCGGCGCCCGTCTTCCCTCTTTCGTTTCCAACCTTCGAAGAGTTTCTTTTCCCAGGTTAGATATCTTCCTCTGTAGAATCAGTAGATGTTGTAGGAGTAGACGCTAGGGTTCCTTTAGATGCGTCTGAGTCTCTTCGGGGAGCAGGGGCTGGGCCCTCTCCCCGGGGCTGTGGGGCGGGGGCCGCCTCCAGGGAGGAGGCGGCAGATGGGGCCCCCAGCACCTTGTGTTGGGTGAGGCATGAGGGCGAGCTCACTAACGCTCGGGCTCGCTTCCACATTCCCCCGCGCTACACGCTTCGTCTGGCCGAGGAAGGAGAGAGGGCAGACCAGGTATGGGGCAGGGAGATTGCCCAGTATTTGGAAGCTTTTTGGGGTGGAATGCGCCCGCCCTTCTCTCCTGAAGTCATCGCCGCCCTGAATTTCTTCGGTTTGGCCCCCGGCCAATTAGTGCCGAACGCATGGAGGATTCTCCTTGGGTTCTTGATCCGCCTGAGGCTGCAGGCGGTTCCTTTCAGTCTTTCCCTTCTTGATTCCTCCCTCGTTTTCAAGAGTCACCTTGGCGATCGAGCTGGCGACCCGAGATGGGTTTACTTTACTTTTAGGAAGCGGCCCGGGGTCGCTGCCGGGACCGGGGTCGTGGCCTTGTCCTCCTCCATCCATGATTGGAAAAAGAAATTTTTCTTTGTTTCCCCTCCCGAGGGCGAGGACTGGCCGGTGCCCACCAAGTGGTCGAGGGAGAAGTGTCTGCCGGGGAACCTGTCCGATGACCCCGCCGCGGTGAGGGTGGCGTCATGGGAGCCCGTCCCTCGACATGACGTGCTACTGTCCGAGAGGATTTTGAGCTGGGACGGGCTTAGCCCCGTCGAGTTCGTCGGTAAGTTAGGCTTGCTTTTTGGGTTTACATTTTACTCGTGTTGCTGATCTGTTGGGTGTTCATTTCATGCAGGATCCATGGACTTCATCTCTATCCGAGATGCTATGCGCCAGCCGAGGCAACCTACTAGGGCCGGGGGCGCCAGCTCTTCTCGGGCGCAGCCCGCTCCGGCTCCTACTGCCCCGGAGGCGGCGCCTCGAGGACGCTCGGTGGCGGATCCCGCCCCGGGCCCCAGCAGAGCATCGGGTCGGAAGCAGGCCCTAATTCTGGAGGACACGGCTTCGGAAGAGGAGATCGGCTATCCCTCGGAGCCTCTCAAGAAGAGTTCCCGGAGACCCTCCCAGGGCCGGTCCTCGCCGACCGTAGTGGAGGAAGGGGGGCTCCGGTTCGCGGTGCCGTCGGGGCTGTCGGTCGCGGACAGCCTCCTGCACGAAATAGAGACCTCGGCCGGGGGTCGAGTTCCTGGAGGGACACTCAGGGCCCAGCTGGCGTCGATCGCCCAGGAGTCCGTGGAGGTAAGCCCCCAGTTCATCGTGAGGTTTGGTGCCCTTTTCTGTTTTCTGACCTTTTTGTGTCTTCCCAGGTTCTCCAGCACGTGGCCCTCGCCCTCCGCATGGAGACCGAGGTGGTTGCCTCGGCGTTGGAGGCTGCGGGTCAGCTCGCCTCGCTGCGAGAGAGCTCCAGGCGAGAGCTGGAAGCGATGTCGGCGAAGATCGCCGCCCTGGAAGGAGAGGTGGTCGTCGTGAAAAAGGAGGTCGCCTGGCATCGCGAGGCCGCCGTGATCGCCGAGGGCAAGCTCGAGGACTCCCAGGTGCTTGCCGGCAACCTGAAGAGGACGGTGAAGGCCCTCCGAAAGGAGCTGGGAGCGGCGACAGAGGCGTTTAAGTCGGCTGAATCGAGGGTCGTGGCGAGCTATAAGGGGTCGAAGGATTTTTATAACGACCTGGCCATAGCTACGACCCGCATTTGGCACGATGCCCTCGACGCCGTTAAGTCCCGGATGCCGGGGTTCGACGACGCGGATCTCCGGGCTGAGTTCCCCCTCGTGGGCGCCGACGAGCAAGGGGAAGAAGTTCCCGGCGAGGAGGCGGCCGAAGACCCAGCGCCCCAAGTGGTGGGGGCCCAAGTGGTGGAGGTTGAGGATCTCGAGGTCGCGCCCGGCCCCGAGGTGTAGAGCCCCCGTTCTACCCTCTTCAATTTGTTTTTCTTTTGAATTTTGTAACGCTGTGGAGCCCAAAAAATACCCTTTGTAAAGAAAAACTTTTGTCTTTGGCAGTAGTAATAAAGTTTTTCTTCAGCTCCATAGAATTGCGCTCTGCCATCTGTTGAAGAATGTTCGTGAGATATTTTTTTCTTGTACCGTTGTGCTTTTACGTCAGGTCGGCCATATGTCTAACGATCGCCCGTCGAGTTGACTGCAATCACTTGCCGACCGACGAGTGTTTCTGAGGAGGTATCTCCCTGGGCCCCGGAGTCAAGAGGAGATCGTTTCGACCTGGACAGACTGGACGCCCCTCACTGGGGTCTCGGTTGCTCCGCGGGCCACAAAGCATCTCTGATTTAGAGCATTGGCCACCATCCGGGGGTGACTGGGCAGGGGAGATGTACCGTCACCCCCTGCAAAGGCTTTAAGCTTCCTGGCGTGGTGGCAGGGGAGTCTCCCGCCAAGGATGGCCGAGCAGGGTAGCTGCTCGGTTGCCTCTTGTGAGGGCTTGGGTCTTCAACGTTTGAGGGGCTGTAAGAATCCCATTAGGGATGTCCGGGCAGCGAAGCCGCGCGGCTGCCTCTTGGCGAGGGCTTTGGCCTCTGGCGTCGTGGATAGGCAACCACTGGCCTGGGACGAATGGGCAGGGCAGCCGCTTCTGTCCCGGCGTCGCGGGTGGGGAGCTACCAGCCGGAGTTTTTACCGAGCAGGGTAGCTGCTTGGTTGCCTCTTGCGAGGGCGTTGATCCTTCAGGACGGGGACCGAGCAGGGTTACTGTCCAGTGCCTCTTGGCGAGGACTTTGATCCCTGTCGGTTGTGGTAGGAAGCTACCAGCCGGGGATAGCCGAGCGAGAGCCCGACTGTCTCTGGGAGGACTTTGGTCCGTGGCGCGGGAAGAGCTATAAGGCTGTAAGAAGCCTACCAAGGACCCTTAGCCGGATAGGGTTGCCGCCCGGTGCCTCTTGGCGAGGGCTTTTGTCCTGAAAGATAGCCGGGCGAGGGAACCTCGGGCTCGACTGCCTCTGAGAGGGCTTTTTGATCCCCGGCGTTGTGGCAGGGAAGCTGCCCGCTGGGGATAGCCGAGCGAGGGAACCTCGGGCTCGACTGCTTCTGAGAGGGCTTTATGATCCCCGGCGTTGTGGCAGAGAAGCTGCCCTCTGGGGATAGCCGAGTGAGGGGACCCCAGGCTCGACTGCCTCTGGGAGGGCTTTTTAATCCCCGGTGTTGTGGCAGGGGAGCTGCCCGCTGGGGATAGCCGAGTGAGGGAATCTCGGGCTCGACTGCCTCTGAGAGGGCTTTATGATCCCCGGCGTTGTGGCAGGGAAGTTGCCAGCTGGGGATAGCCGAGCGGGGAGACCTCGGGCTCGAAAGCCTCTGGGAGGGCTTTTTGATCCCCGGCGTCGCGGCAGGGAGGCTGCCCGCCGGGGACGACCGAGCAGGGAAGCTGCTGGGCTGAATCTTGTCGTGGTGTATCCCGACTGTTCAGCTGCAGGCATGGGGAATGGGAACGGTCGGGGCAACGGTGCGCGTAGCTAGTCTATCGAATGCGGGGGGAAGGCGAAGCGCTAGAGGCGCGTCACTTCGATTCCAACGGAGAAGGCTTGATGGCTGTCGCGTGGCAGTGACTCCTTGGGCGAAAGCGTGTGACGGTTGGGCTGCGCAGTGGGCTATATAAGGCTGAAGGAGTACTGGTCTTTTCATCCTTCATAAACAGGTCGCCGAGAATGCATGACTTCCCGTTCACCATCCCCGACATCGTCCGCTTCGAAGACGTGTACCTCTACGACCCGTACTGCACCGAGGACACGGTGCAGCTGGTCTACGGGAGCATCGAGGACCATTTTGGCCGGCTGCTCCCCGACGCTCCTCCCTGCTGCAGCTGCTGATGTACTCCATCTGGAGGGCATCGCCGGGGCTTTACAACCCCCTGTCTGAGCTGCTCTTTGACGAGGCCGTGGGCAAGCTGCGGTCTTTAAGGCGCTTCGGCTTAATCTCCGCGAACTGGCTGGCCCGCTCAGAGGCGCTCGTCCATGAATGCTACGAGCTGAGGCTCGGGGTCGATGCCCGCGGGGGGAACCGGGGACAGAGGATGGAACTGGCGAGGCCCCGGTTGGCGGAGATTTCTACCGAGTATCACGAGCAGTGCTCGCTGCACCCCCTTCCCCCACTATTGTAATTTTCCCTCTCTTTTTTTGCATGTACGGCTGAGGAGCCCATAATACCCTTTGAATAAACAAAGCTTTTCTTTCTTTTTCGCAACGCACCATTGATCTTTATTAAATTAACAATAGATCGTTGGAAGAATTTACATTGCTTTAAAAGAAGGGTACAGGCTAGAAGATGACTTTATTGGCTGGGGCCGAGCTCCGTGAAGGGCTGTCTGCCCCCGCGCTTGGTATAGGGCATGGGGCTCCCTGAGCTCCGGGCTGGCCGTCCGCTGAAGCAAGCATGATCTGACCGATGGTCAGGTCAGCGGGAGGGCGATGCTGCTCCTTCTCACGGTCGGTCTGCCATTTGTCCCTCAGGTAGGCGGCGAGGTGCCCAGACCGGATGAGCTCTTCGATGTAGTCCCTCAGTTGTTTACAGTCCTCCGTGGCGTGGCCCAGTACCCGGTGGAAAGCGCAGTAGGGGCCCCGGGTTCGCTTCGCGGCCTGATGCGGGACCGGAGGGAACTTGAAGAACCCCTCGTTCTGGGCCTCCTCCAGCAACACCGCGAGGGAGACGTTGAGGGGGGTATACTCCTGGAACTTCGGGTGGTAGGGCTGCTAACGCTCCGGCCTCTCCTCCCGAACCCTCTTCTTCTGATCGGGCCGTTCTGCCCGGGGAAGGTTAGCATTCACCTCGGATTCCAGCTGGACCTCGCGCTCGGTCTACGTCTTGACCTCGGCCATGGTCTTAGGTTGCGCCAGCGCGAAGGAGCGCAACCATTCCTTGTGCCTCAGACCAGATCTGAGTGCCGTTATGACGGTTTCGTCTTGGTGCTCGGGCACCTCGAGAAGGGCGTTGTAGAAACGGGTAATGTATGCCTTGAACGTTTCCTTGTCCCCACTCTTAACCGTGAAGAGGTAGTAAACCGTGCGCTTCTGTCGACGGTTCCCCACGAAATGGCCGAGGAACTGAGTAGCCAGCTCGTCGAAGGTCGAAATCGAGCGGGGTTCGAGCCCCCGGAACCAATCCCGACCTGCGCGGATGAGGGTGGCCGGGAAGGCTCTGCACTGGGCGGCATCGGAGTGATCCTGGAAGCTCATCCCCGCGGTGAAAGCGTCTAAGTGGTCCTTCGGGTCAGTTTTCCCGTCAAACAGAGAGACCTTTGGGGGCTTGTTGCGCGAGGAGGCGTGGACGGCGAGCAGTTCCTCGGTGAACGGCTTCGTGAGCGATTCGGAGGCGTACTTAGCCCCGTCGCTCGAGAGGTGAGCTTCTCGGCGCATGCCCTCGATCTTCTTCTCGAGGGCGTCGAGCCGACCGTGGTACCCCGGTGAGTCGGCGCCTCGGGATCTCTGGCCCCCGCTGTGGGTGACGTGCGTCTGGGAGCGTCCCCGATTCTTCTCAATGAGGTGCCTCGGGTCTCGGGGTGAGGTAGCTCTCGAGCCGTCTGGGCGGACCTCTTCTGTGCGGCCCCGCCGATGGTGGTGGGGTCGACCATGCCCGTGGATAGGCGAGGTGACTGACATCTCCTCAGGGGGATAGGGGTCACAAGGAGGCTCGAGGCGAGGCGCCCTGGCGGCCGTTTCGAGATCGACCGTCCAGATAGGGACAGAGCCTTCTGGAGGCTGTGGAACGGCGATCTGGGGCCGGGCACGGCCGTTTGGGCGCGGACGAGGGCCTCCACGAGGGATTGCAGGCGATCTATTCGGCCTGCGAGGGCGTTGATGACCGTCATGGGAGGAGGTTTATCCCCGTCTTCAGTGAGTGGAGGACGGCGGCTGGTACCGGGATCCGCAGGATGGTCGTCTGCCATGAGGGTGGAGATAGGAAGGCCAACTTTGTATTTTTTGGAGTTATCTTCCTACAGACGGCGCCAACTGATGGAGCTCCTTTTTGGGTCTCTGTCAGATGTTGTCTTCCGTTGATCTCACGGTGAACTTAACTGATTATCCTTCGTTGCGTGTGGGTCTCAATAGTTTTTTGGAGGAAGAGGTGAGGTGAGGAAGCTGTTGCCGAGTACCTGCAAAGAAGTCCCGGGGTGGTTTGGTACCACCGAGGACCCTCCGACGATCAAGTTAGAGGGGAAATCCGAGTAGAGTAACGGCATAAAAGTGTACAGAATGGCTTACTTGACCCCTCTGTGATGGGGGTTTATATAGTGGTGGAGCACGTAGCAGCGGGCACGAGAATCTCGCCGGCAGTTACGCCCCCCCCCCGACGTCACGCCCGTGTAGGAAGTGGAACGCCCATTAATGGGGATTGCTGGCCTGGAACGTGGGATGTTGCTGGCGTGAATCTGCGCATGGCGAGATTCACAGAGTGGTGGTTACGCCAGTGAGCGGTGGAGTTGGTTGGAGGTCCGAGGAAGACGGCCTCGGCCAGGAGCTCGGGGTCGAGCGAGGAGGCCAAGGGGTCTTGATCTAGTGGCAGCTCGGGGCGAGCTGAGGGGCCGAGGAGGCCAATTTGCAGGGGCCCCGGGGGGGCCAGCCTGTGCTTGCAGGTCGGGCACGGGGTGGCCTGGTCGGCCCCTGCGGGCCCTTTCTTCCGGGTTCCGGGACACGTCATCTGCCTCGCGTCATCATCTTGGGGATCGCTAATATCGAGCACTATCACGGGGGGTTATTGATTGTGGGGATCCGAATCTCCGGCAGCCGCGAACTAAGCTGCTGTTAATTACCCCTCGCCTTTGGAGCAAGAGAACCTCTGATTAACGGGTCAAACAGGTCGTGCGAACTCAATGTGCAGCGTTGTATTTTGAAGAGGTTTTGGACGGCCCCGCAGATTTTTTACGGGGGTCCCGCTATCCGGATAGCTGGCTGGGGGTCAAGGGGCTAGCGGCCCCCTTGCGGGGTGAGGGGCAGCGCTCCGTTAGAATTTTTTTTCTAACGGGGACAGTGTTGTGGAGTATGTGTGTGTGTGTGTATACATATATATAAAAAAGGAAAGGTATCCAAAGGATGCGTGGGAGAAGGCGCCAGCGCCTCGCGTGCGCGGCACGCGGGCACTGGGCGCAAGGCGCCAGTGGAAAGTAAAGGGGGGGCTCAGCCCCCCGTATCGGGAGTTGTACTCCAATTGACTTTTAGGAGTTAAACCTCTTTAAAAAAGATGTATTATTATTGTCAATTTATTCTTATGGATTTAAACCCCCAGAAACTGTGATTTATAGAGTTAAACTCCAAGAAATCATTGTAAATGCTTAAGGGGACCCCTTTCTTCTCCCCTGAGCCTTGGATCTTTCCCAAAATGGGATCTCTGGAGATGGGTCTCATTCCTCCTCTTCTGTCGGCCGGATCTTGGAGAACAAGAGGGGGTTGAGATTTAAAAATCTCCCCTTTTTGAGATTTAATGGAAGATCTGAGCTCCCCTTTGTGGGTTTTGTGGTGAAAAACTATTTATTTTTGGAAGAGGAAGAGTTAAACTCTTGATTTAATTCAAAAAAGAAGAAGGTTTAGAACCTTGAGGAAGGAGAAGGAGGCTTAAAAACCCTAGAGTTTTTAGAGAATGAAAAGTTGTGCTAGATATTTTCATCATGTTTGCCTTTATAGGCTACAAAATTTACATATAGCCCCTTGGGCTTTACAAAATGGCATTTTGCCCATCCCATGCCTCATGTGCTCATTTCTTTTGCACATGAACCATGGGTTTTACAAAAATTTGGCTTTATGCCAACTTTCTTACATGTATTCATAAAAAAATACACCAAAATTATTTATTACAAAATTTTTATTTTGGCATGGGGGGCCGGCAGCTTCATGTTCGGGCTCGACCCGGGCATTGGCCCACTTGACCTGGGCTTGGGCCCACTTGGCTTGGGGTTGACTTTGATTTTGACTCGGTCAACCGGGGTGTAAATTTTTACCCCAACAAAGTGCCTCCCATCAATAAATGCACACCGCATATGTGGGTCGTGTGCATGAAATTGATGGATCTTCTTTCACGTGGAGGCGACTTGATTTGGTTCCAGCTTTTTTGGAAGCTGGCACTGCCCTTTTAGCGACGTGGATGGTCAATGCTGCCATTTTTGCGACGTGGACGGTCGGTTCTACCCTTTTAGCGACTTGGATGGTCGATACTGCCCTTTTAGAGACGTGGACGGTCGATGCTGCCCTTTTTGCGACTTGGACGGTCGGTTCTACCCTTTTAGCGACTTAAACGTTTGGTGATGCCCTTTTAACGACGTGGACGGTCGATGCTGCACTTTTTGCGACTTGGACGGTCGATACTGCCCTTTTTGCGACGTGGACGGTCGGTTCTGCCCTTTTACCGACTTGGACGGTCGGTGCTGCCCTTTTAGCGACGTGGATGGTTGATACTGCCCTTTTTGCGACTTGGACGGTCGATGCTGCCCTTTTTGCAACATGGACGGTCGGTTCTGCCCTTTTAGCGACTTGGACGGTCGGTGCTGCCCTTTTAGCGATGTGGACGGTCGATGCTGCCCTTTTTGCGACTTGGACGGTCGGTTCTGCCCTTTTAGTGACTTGAACGGTCGGTGCTGCCCTTTTAGCGACGTGGACTGTCGATGCTGCCCTTTTTGCGACTTGGACGGTCGATGCCGCCCTTTTAGCGACTTGGACGGTCGATGCTGCCCTTTTAGTGACGTGGACGGTCGATGCTTGATTTTACTTGCTCCGCTTCTTACGGTGTCAGAGTTCGATTTGACTTGCTCCGCTTTCCACGGTGTCGGGATTTGACTTGTTTCCGGGGTGGAGCTTGATTCCACCAGGGAGGTTGTTGGTTGTCTTGCTGACTTGATATGATTTGGGTTGACATCAGCATCGCTACACTGGAATATGGTACCAGGAGCGAATCATCATTTACCATGAGAGGATTTGGGGATTTTGGTTTTGGTTTGGCATCAGCATCGCTTCACTGGAATTTGGTACGAGGAGCGAATCATCATTTTCCATGAGGAGATTTCCCTCGTTCCCAGTTTAACGACTTAGGGGTCATCTGTTTCTAGTTTAACGACTTAGAGGTCTTCTGTTTCCAGTTTAACGACTTAGAGGTCATCTGTTCCCAGTTTAAATACTTAGGGTCTATTGGATCGGAAGCTTGGAATTTGGGGTAGGGGTCGGCATCAGCGTTGCTAACACTGAAGCACAGGTGGCAGGAGAAATTCATCATTTGCCTTTTCCTGTTGGAGAGCGATGGCTTAGAAGACAGGTTTAGGTCTCTACCACCTAAGGCTTTTCAATTTTATGAGCCAAAAGGGTCCCATAAAAGCATTTTCTCCCTACGAGTCGAAAGGATCTCGTAGGTGTACTTTCTCCTTAGGAGTCGTGGGGACTCCCAAGTGTGTTTTTCCTTTGTGAGCATTAAGGATCCCACGAAGGTGTTTTCTTACGAGTCGAGAGGATCTCGTAAGTTTGTTATCCTCATGTATCGTGAGGACACATGAGTGAGTCTTCCCAAATGGAGCATAATTCCAAGGGCGGAGACCGGCCGCATGACGGGTGGTTGCTGTAGGGCATGGATGTGAGGAGAATTATTTGAGCCCGTGGATTGTATATGATAGTCAACTTGGGGACTAACCGTAGGGCTGGGAGAATTTTGGGAAATTTAATTTTGGTTGGCGTCTGCATCACTGCACTGGAATATAGTACCAGGAGCGACTCATCATTCGCCGTTTTCCGTTGGGAAGCGATGGCTTAGAAGACAGGTTTAGATCTCTATCACCTAAAGGCTTTTCAATTTTATGAGCCGTAAGGGTCCCATAAAAACATTTTCTCCCTACGAGTCGAAAGGATCTCGTAAGTGTATTTTCTGCTTAGGAGTCGTGGGGACTCCTAAGCGTGTTGCTCCTTTGTGAGTCATAAGGATCTCACGTGGGAATTTTCTCCTCACAAGGTCGAGAGAACTTTGCGAGTGCATTTCATCTTTTTTTCATGAGTTTGCGCCCTTTCGGGTTTTCAGAAACTCGCTGGCAGTCCTGCTGTTTTTACTCACAAAGCCCTTTCGGGTTTTCATCCCTGCCCATTTTGCTTGTGGACATACCTTTTTTTCTTCTTTTTCTCTTCTTTTTCTCTCTTTTTTTTTCACCGGTGGGATTTTAAAAGTAGTCTCGCCGACAGGACTTGGGAGAGATAGGGATGATTTTACGCTCGTGGATTGTATACGATTTTGCAGGATGTATGATCCAGACCGTAGGGCCGGTGTGCTCAATTCGCCTGCGACTTGGAGCATTCACGCGTAGTATTTCTTGAGATATCGGCCATTGATGGATGGCATGGGCCTTTCTCTCTCGGCATTTATCAGCTGGTAGGATCCTCCATCAAATACTTTCTCGATGACGTATGGTCCTTCCCAGTTTGGCTCGAATTTTCCCTTGGCATGTCGATTGGGGATGATCGGTCTTTTGAGGACCAACACCAATTCACTTTTCTTGAAAGCGCGGAGACGGGTCATCTTGTCATAGGCCCGTGACATTTGGGCTCGGTATAGCACCAGATTTTGCTGCACCGCGAGCCTCTTTTCTTCGAGGGCGTCGAGCTCTTCAAGCCGAAGGAGCACGTTTTCCTCCTCCGTCAACTCATGCTGAACGGACATTCTTAACCTTGGAGCTTCGACTTCGAGGGGGAGGACCGCCTCCACTCCGAAAAGCAATGAGTATGGAGTGGACTGAGTTGGAGTACGGTGCGTGGTACGATATGCCCACAACGCCTCGTGAAGTTTGAGATTCCAGTCTCTCTTGTTGGCTGAAGCATTTTTCCTCAGGAGCTTGCATAGCGTCTTATTAAAGGCTTCGGCTTGCCCATTGGCTCTTGGATTATAGATGGAGGAATATCTCCAGTCTATCTTGTGCTGAGTAGCGAACCTTAAGATTTTGATGCTCTTGAGAGAAGACCCGTTGTCAGAAATGATTCTTCTTGGTATACCGAAGCGGTATAGAATGTTATGCTGGAAGAACGTCAGAATATTTTCTGTCTTGACTTCTTTTAGCGGGACAGCTTCAGCCCATCTGGAGAAATAGTCAGTCGCGGCCAATATGAACCGGTGGCCTCTGGATGACGGAGGATCAATTGGGCCAACTATGTCGGTTCCTCAGACTTCGAAAGGCCACGACGCCACCGTAGGATGCAGCGGATTGGGATGCTTGTGAATGAAATCACCGTGAATTTGGCTGATATGACATTTCTTTGCATGCTCTCCGCAATCCCGTATCATGGTAGGCCAGTAATACCCAAGCCGTTTAATTTGAAGTCGCATCTTGGGACCAGATTGGTGAGCACCGCAAACGCCTGAGTGAACTTCTTTCATGAACTTTTGGACTTCAGTCAATGACAAACACCTGAGCCAGAGTTGGTCATATGACCTGCGGTATAGCGTGTCATTTACAAACACGTATCGGAGAGCTCTCTTCTTCAGCTGAATCCTCGCAGATTTTCCTTCGGGCAGCTTGTCGTATCGGAGGTACTCTATGAAGGGTTCTCTCCAGTCGAGCTCGTCTTGGATGATCGAAGCTTCTTTGGCAGGATTGTTCTCTTGTTATACGCTTTCTTCTTCACGCAAAGAGGCTGGAGGCAGAATTTGCCGGCTTCTGACTGTGATTAGAATTTCGTCCATATCAGGATCAGCTAGCTCTTTAGCTAGGCGAGCGAGTATGTCGGCTTTTCGGTTCAACGCTCTAGGGACTCTCATTAGTTCAATGTGAGTGAACCGTTTTATGAGTTCCACCACTCGGCTTCTGTACCGAGCTAACTCGGGTTTGTATATCTTATAGTCGCCGCTTACTTGGTTGACGACAAACTGGGAGTCACTGTAAACCCGTAGCCGAAGGATTTCCATTTCTATGGCGAGCTCCAGACCAGCTATCAGAGCTTCATACTCAGCCTCGTTGTTTGTGCGAGGCTCGGTGAGAGCAAAATAACGTCGTAGGGTTCCCCTCGATGGCATGATGAACACCAATCCAATCCCCGCTTTTATCTGCAGGATGCTTGATTTGCCGGAGCTCCTCATTGATGAGGCTCCGTCAAAGTAGAGCTCCCAACATAGCTCACCTTCCTCGAGATGCAGCACTTGTTCGCCGGGTAACTCGCAATTGAGCGGTGACCCTTCTGGAACGGGATGAGCAGCAAGGAAGTCTGCAAGAGCTTGCCCTTTTACTGCTTTTTAAGGAGTATAAACTATGTCAAACTCAAGTAGCATGACAGCCCATCTTGCCATTCTACCGGATAGGCTTGCCTTGGTCATTAAGTGTTTGAGCGGGTCGACCTTGGAGATCAACCTAACCCGATGAGCAAGCAGATAGTGCCTCAGCTTCTTCACAGCGAAAATCAAAGCCAGGCATTGCTTTTCAATCGGGGAATAGTTGTGTTCCGTCCCGACTAGAGTTCGACTGAGGTAGTATAGGGCATTTTCTTTTCCCTCCTAGTTGTTCTGGGAAAAGAGCACACCGAGTGATTCATCTAGCGCGGCAGTGTAGAGAATCAACGGTTTATTTGGAATGGGAGCGGCCAGCACTGGAGGGTGCAACATGTACTGTTTGATGCTTTCGAGCACTTCTTGACATTCGGCATCCCAGACAAAAGGAGGTCCTTTCTTCATGAGCTTTGAGAAGGGCCTACATCTCCCCGATAAATTTGAGATAAACCTTTGTATATAAGCAAGCTTCCTTTGAAAAGACCATAGCTGCGTCAGGCTCTTTGGATGGGGGGCATCTCCATGATGGTCTTTATCTTTGATGGGTCAACTTCGATTCCTCGATGTCGGACTATAAAGCCTAGGAATTTTCCCGATGACACGCCAAAAGCGCACTTCAGAGGATTCATCTTCAGATCGTATTCCCTCAGTCTAGTGAGAACGGTCGTAAGATCTTGGATGTGATCGGCCTTGCCTTTAGTCTTGACGACCAGATCATCAACATAGCATTCAACGACTTTATGGATTAGGTCATCAAAGATATTGGTCATTGCCCTTTGATATGTAGTACCTGCGTTCTTCAGTCTGAACGGCATCACTTTGTAACAGTATATGCCGATCGGGGTTCGAAATGTTGTATGCTTCTCATCCTCAGGCGACATTTTTATCTGATTGTACCCAGACGAACCACCCATGAAGGTGAACAGCTCGTAATTTGAGGTGTCATCGACCATCATTTCCATGACCGGAAGCGGGAAATTATCTTTAGGGCATGCCTTGTTAAGGTCCCTGAAATCGACACAAACCTAGATCTGCCTATATTTCTTCTTTACTTGGACAATGCATGCGATCCAATCTGCGTATTTCTCTTCCCTGATGAAGCCAGTATCGATAAGTTTCTTAGTTTCCTCGATGACCTTTTCTTCCAGCTCCCTTCTCATTCTTCGAGGAGCTTGTTTGACAGGCTTGGCATCAGGAGATATAGCCAGCTTATGCATGGCCACTTCAGGGGAGAGGCCAGGCATTTCTTTGTACGTCCACGCGAAGCAGTCGGCGAACTCATGCAGCAAGGCAATTATCTACTCTTTCATTTTCTCTGACAAGAGTGAGCTGATGTAGGTCGGTCTTGGATTATCAGGCGTTCCCAAATCGATCTCGGTTAGCTCATCGAAGGTTACTTATCCGCCATCTTCGAGCTCTTGAGGAGCTTCTTTTGGCTCGGCTATCTAGTCATCATCATTTGACCTTTCGCTGGCTTCACCAACATGGATCATGTAGCATGCCTTGGAATCAGGCTGGATGAAACCTATGCCCCGTCTATCTGGAATTCGTCCATCGATGAGTGCTCGGACCTGAGGCGGATGCCATAGCCCTTCATAAAACTTCGCTTCGGAGTCCGTTTGATATAGCCGACACCCGCACTTTTTAAAGTGTTCCCGCATCTCAGGCGCATACTATCTGGGATTGAGGATGACCCTTATGCCTCTCTCGTATGGAAGGCACGCGACAGACAAATCGTCCAGATACACAATAGGATTTGACCCATAAAATAGGATGCCCTTCTGTCCATTTTTTATTCCGGGAACGTGGAAAGTTTTCAGCTGGTCCACGGTAGAGACTGACAATGTATCGAGCTCTTTGTACATCTGCTCCGGCACCCTAGTGACAACTATGGACCCTTCTGTAATTTCGAAGGTCTCTCGTAGTTTCGCTTGTTGCATGGGAGTCCAATCTGCACAGCTGTTGCAAGGCAGGTCCTCTTCCTCCGGCTCTTCAGTGTCGCTGCCAAGATGAGGGCGGACTTTGCTTCTAGATGGGCATTCAGTATCAGATTCGTCCGTATCGCTACTAAAACGAGGGCGAGTTTTACGGAAAAACGGACTTCCAGCGTCAGACTCATCAGTGTCACTACCGAAACGCGGACACACTTGGAGGTTTTTGCTTTTAAAAGTGACAGCCAGCTCAGATTTGCCTTTGAGTTTTGGGGCCGCTCTGTCCTTAGTCAGTTGTGGCTTAGTATTTTGGTGGTTCATAAAGTACCGAGAATCCTCATATCGGACTTCATGCACACCGAACGGCTGGATGTCTCCGTCAATGCGTCTTTCTTCGCCATTTTTAGTATACTTCATGCATTGATGGAGAGTTGACGGAATGATGCCGTAATCGTGGAGCCACGACCGCTCTAAGAGAATTTTATAAGACATGTCAAC
This sequence comes from Agapanthus africanus, assembly GCA_030015575.1. Lineage (NCBI taxonomy): Eukaryota > Viridiplantae > Streptophyta > Magnoliopsida > Asparagales > Amaryllidaceae > Agapanthus > Agapanthus africanus. The sequence continues at coordinate 24,996,125 of JASDDO010000016.1, forward strand.
GTCGATCACGTATATCTTAGCTTCGGTCTGCAGATCACCAAATTTGATTGGCAGAGCTATAGACCCCAGAACTTGCTGGCAATTTTGATTGAAGCCTTGAATGACAATCCTTTCCCTTGACAGGTGTCGGACGTCTATTGACAAACTCTTCAGAGTCTGCAAGTTCATGATGTTCACTGAGGATCCCGGATCAATCAATATGAGATTAATCCGATCTCCGTTGCTGTACCCGGTCACATAAAGCGGCCGATTATGCACAGCCGTTCCCATTAGCAAGTCTTCGTCCTTAAACATGACCGTGGCGGCATGCAGAGCATACTGGGCCTCTTTCATATTAATTTCTGCAAAGTGAGCCTGATACCGCTCGGGGTTTTGTAGAGCGTGAATGAGAACATCTCTAAGCTCTTTAGATAGGACCAAGGTATCATAGATGCTCAGGAGAGACGGGAGCTTTCGAAGATGAGCCAAGACATTATAGTCCACCAAGGAAGGACTCGAATATTCACGAGCCGACTCTCCGCCATCTTCTTTATTAGCGACTTGTTTTTCCTTCCCTTTTGAGGCATTACCCTGATTCAGCGGTAGAGCCCTGCCGCTTCTGAGCAGGATTTGGTTGGACTTTGTGGCGAGCTCCTCGTCCTCTTCGGGAAAACAGAGCTCCTCATCAGAGTCGCTGCCCAGATGGATGGCGTAGCAGGTCACTATAGGGATCTCTTCATTGGAGTCTTCTTCTAGCTCCTCCAAAATCTCAGCCGCTTCTACAGGGAAGAATTCTTTCAATTGAATTAGAGTTCTTTCCTTCTGTTCATAGTCTTCGAGGGAATCAATATATTTTTGAATGGTCGATCTCCCTGCAGACTCTTTTTCGCGTCGAGCTGCACTTTTCTTCTTCTTGAGCTTTTTGGATTTTGAGCATTATTGAGCCGAATTGGCAGCTGGAATGGTAGGCATTTTCTGCCCTTCCCATTCTATTCTGGGCTCTTTCCGAAGTAACTTTAGCATCTTCTTCGTCTTATTAGATATGTGTGTACTCCACGGAGGCTGAGGTGAGTCAGTTTCATCTCTCAGGGCAGCAGGTTCAGCATTCTGCTCCTAGAAGGCTTCAGCTTCTGTCTGTATAAAGTGAGGGGTTGCAACTTGATTGTTTACCAACACACTCTTGGACAGCTCGATCTCTCCAGCCTTGTACTGCTTCTCGACCCAGTTTTTGAAGATATAGCAATCCTCGATCACATGGCTCACTACTCGGTGGTACGGGCAATACAGGGGAATGCCGGTCATTTTTGCTTCTTGAGGTCTTTTCGACTCTGGAAATTGTAGACCGTTGTTTAAGGCGTCTTTAAATATCTTGCGGACTTTGTCCCTTCTGAAAGAGTAAACCTTGTGTAACAACCCTTATTTTCTTATACACTTTTTCCTATACAAATTTTTAAATTAATTTTTACAAAAATCCATAAAGGGGTATTTATTGCCTGAGCACAAGACTTAAGTAATTAATTAGCAATTTAATTACAAGAAGGAGCTTGTGGCTCATTGGTAATACCTTGCACTGCTGAACCAAGCCACCAGAGTTCAAATCCCATACCCCACATTATTTTTAATTTTATTTTGTTTTAAATTCTTTGGAAGCCCAACAGTCCACACACCATAACTCCCAAAACTTGAACTGAACTTCAAAATCTAAATATACCAGTGCTTACCCCTCTTCGACCCCCCACCTCTTCGACCCCCAACTCGGCCGGGATCGGCCGAGTCCCCAACATGAAAGTTGGGGCTCTTCGTCTCCTGTACCCTCTTGTATACTTTAAATGTCTAGATCGGTTCCAGAAACACAATTATACCTCATTTACTCCATTTTTTTTTATTACTTTTCCTATATTTTTTACATTTTTATTTAAAAAGACCCTTCACCTACCCTATCCCTAGCCTACCCTATAAATACACCCCCTACCATCTACCCTCTCATCCCAAAATCCTGAGCCCACTCTCTCAAAAAGTTCTCAAGAGTTGTGTACTTTGAAAACAAGATTCGCGGCGAAGCTCCGACGAAATTCCGGCGGAAATTCCGGCGACGTTTTTAGGAACAACCGGCGACGAAGCAACGCCTCGGCAACCCCTTTAGTCCCCCCTCACTTCTTTGCTTAATCGAAACCCGTAAGTCCCATTCTATCCCTCTTTCTTATTCTCTAAAATACGAAATTTCAAAACCCGACGGAATCGGAACAAATCCGATTTCCGATTCGGTTTTCTATAAAATTTCACTTCTCACCAATACAATCATGCTTAAACATCCTTATGTTGACTATTAAACATTTAACAAATAATTTGAACAAGTTTCATCACATGAAATGATAGCCTTTTCAATTTATCGTATTTTCACTTAAATACCACAATGTTTCGATTTCACATTTAACCCCTTTAACCTTGCTATACATTTAAAGTAGAACACGAGGTAATGACCTACCTCCACACACAAGCATATACAACCTAAAACGATATCATCAAAAACTTAGAATACGATAAAACAATACTTTCATTTAAATACCATATTCTTAATAAAACTATTTCTAAAAGTTTTAGTTTTGATACACTTTTAAATAAATACCTCTTAGTAGGAAAATACGATAAGTTATGGACTTCGGTCGTTTATCTAAACCTGACTTTGTGGTGCCTAGGCTAGGCAAGTGAGAAAGGTAACTTTAAAAGGCCCGTCTCACGGTGATTCGTGAGCGGATCCCTCCTTTCCTCATTTGTACTTACCTGGCCACAATTGGCGGTGAAGAGGCGATTTGAGACATCTAACAACTTGTCGTTTAGACCATTTAGAAATAGTCTAGTTGACTTAGGAAACCCTAGAACCTAAAATATGGAAAATTGAAATTTTTACAAATAAATACCATTTACATTATAAAACCGTTTTCTACAGGATTTAGTATTTTACAATCTTTGCAAAGCGCCGCTACAACCCATTTTGGGGAACCCATTCTGGATTGTGCGGTTTATCGCACACCCTCGGGCTTAGTAGTGCGAGATTCAGACCTCCGCAAGGAGCATTCAGTCTCAAAAGATTTAAAATACGACATCTTAAGAAAATGAGATTTTTGGAATATCAAGTATTTATTAAAATTATTTTTGTATAAATATATGTATATCATTAAAATATCTATTTTTTTATAATATAAATATTCCACCCTTTTTCTAAAATCACAAGAATAAATTTTACACTAAAATAGTATGAATTCCAAATAAATCAATAATGCAAATAAATACCTTTATTTATGAAATTAGGATATTTTCACTAGAAATATCACAATATAAAATCCACCTTCATTACAACTCTAAAGACGAATAAGGAATACTTGAGGTGTATTTTGAAAAATATATAAAATGTATTTTTACATAAAACCCCCTCATGTTTTATAAATTACTCTAAGGACCTTAGCAATTATAAGTTAAAGAAATAATCATGATTTCAATTTACACTTCTGATTGTTTGACTCGGGTTTGAGTCTGATTAATCTGACTTGAATACGATTCAAGTCAATCTACATTCTACAATATTCCAATTCAATATATGAATCCATGAATCCAATTATCAATCTATACAACTTGACTGAACCGAACCATGGATATATTCCTTTTATATGGTTCTCCAGTTATTCCATTTACATGATTCTACGGTTATAACCGTATACTGATATCATGGTATCGGTCAGTCTTTCAATTATACACTCAATTCAATTTACAGTACAAACAATACAAATAAAATACTACGGGGTTTAAGGGGTAGACTGGTATGGAATATGTTAAAGGTGGCACGAGGTGGTCATTTAAGACGTAATTACATCCATATCGTTGTTCCGTGGTATTATCGACGGAGCTTTGTACTACAGGTTACTGTTTCCCCCAATCAGAGCAAAGCTCTGTTTTGTATTTCAAAATTCAAAAATTGAAGCAACGCTTCAGATCCCCTACGCTGCGCACTGCGCGCCACGTGTCAAGAGCTGACAGGCCAGCGCCAGGAGCGCTGAGCCCTAGGCAGCGCACCCCCAATCAGAGCAAAGCTCTGTTTCAAAATTCAAATTCAAAAATTGAAGCAACGCTTCAGATCCCTTGCGCTCTGCGCCACGTGTCGAACGCAGGCGCGATAGCGCCAATTGCGCCAGCGCTGGAATTTAAAAAATTCCCCACCGTTAGATCAAAAGATCTAATAATAATAAATTATTAATCAGAATTAAAATTCTGTTCTAGAAAGATCTTTCCAATCTTATTAAAATAAGAAGATTATCTTCTGTAAAACAAAAGCCTTAGGATCAAAGATCCAACGGTGGGAAATATTCCCAAATCAATCAGAGAAAGATCTCTGTAACTAATTTAACAAATCAATTGGCCCTATATAAAGGCCCCAAGACTTCAAGTCTCACATGGAGAGAACCCTCAGCAAACTTTGAGAAAAAACTCAAAGAGAAAGAAAGGCAAGCCTTTGAAGAAAGAAGATCATTTTCTTCATCTTTAAAAGTAAAGAATTAAATTCTTGAAAACAGAGATTAAATCATCTCATTAAAAAAGAAGAACCATCTTCTAAAAAGATCAGAGATCTAAGAACAAGATCAAGATCTTCAATAGAAAAGAAAAAGATCAAAAAAGATCTAATTATAAAAGATTAAAAGGAAGTAATTTACTTCATTCACAGATCTTTTAATCTATAAAGGCATAGCCTTTTGATAAGAACAAGAACTTCTGTTCTTGGATCTTGAGGCAAGGCCTCCTTTGAAGAACAAAAACTTGTTCTTTGATCTTAAATTGATCAAAATGCGCTCTGCGCTATTGGACGGTGCTTTGCACTCTTGAATTGCGCCTTTGCGCTTATTGGAATGGCGCACAGTGCCAAAACGCGCCACGTGTCAACCACAGAACCGTTTGCGCTTTGCGCTTCTAAAAATAGCGCACTGCGCCAGACCGCGCCACGTGTCACTCACTGGCGCACCCATAAATTGGCGCAGCGCACTTATAAAGCGCAGTGCGCTAACAGACTTGCGCTTAGCGCTGAGCGTGACACGTGTCACCTTTGCATGCGCTAGCGCAATGCGCTCTTTAATTGGCACAAAGCGCCTGACAAGCCACGTGGCGCACTATCAGACCACTATTTTGCTCCTAATAAATGCTATGCATTTAATTACTGAGCCCAATGCTATGCATTTAATTACATCCAATGTCAGAGCCCAATGCTATGCATTATTAAAAGGACAGAGCCCAAATAAAGGCCTAACAGGCAGAACAAAAATAAAATGTTCTTTAACTGGACTTAGCCCAATTCCGGCCATAAGTCCTCAATTTAAATTGAACTGAGCTCATCTGCTCTTCCAATCAATTTATACCCGGTTCGAGGATACATCTCTTTACTCCTCTGATATCTGTCGTTGTAATCCCTCAACGTCGTCAGAGAGGTAACGGGTCCCAATAACCACACATTACTACGGACTGTGGGGTCCTTAAACTCATGGACTATGATGTCCTTAACCTTGACCGGGATGTCCTTAAACTAACATTGGACCACCATGTCCTTAAACTGGTAATCGACCGCAATGTCCCTAAACTAAACATTAGAGTACAAATGTTCTTTTGTTGGATCTAAACGATCCCGTTAAGTTGATCTTAGTCTAGAAATTAGAATAATGTATCCTTAACAAACGTTTAAGTTGATCTTAGTCCCAAATGAGGCTAACGTATCCTTAAACTCAACCCCCAAAAACCCAAATCTAAGAAAATACGGATTTGGACTAATCCACGTCCTACGGGCGACAACATAAATTAGTCTCCGTATACAATCCACGGGCAACCAAAAACAAAACAAACACCCACGACACGAAGTGACCATCTGGAGAAGGAGAAAGTTGTTACCACGATGCGGTAGCGTAATTAACTGCAGGGGCTTGCACCTGCAGGGAAGAGCGTCCCCACAATCAAAAACCCCTCAAACGTAGGGGAATCTGACGAAGTCTGCTACATCGACCGCATCCGTTTAAACCTTCGATACATGGTGCCATAAATCAACTTGGCATCTTCGGAGAGGTGGACGGATAGCACAAATTAGCATCTGCCCCCAAATTCAGGCAAGACGTCCAGTCTTCCCGGCTTCCGGCGGTAAACAGATTCTGGCACGCCCGGTGGGACCTTTTCCTCTTTCCACTCCACACTTCGTGTGTTGTGTTCGCGAACAAATCGCGGTTTGCTATGATTGCCTGTGGATTCGAGGTACTTAGATTTGGTGTCTTGCTCCGTGCAGAAAACAGAAGATCAATGGCTTCAAACTGCACTAACTGCATCTGCAACTCTCGCTCCGTCCCGTCCGGAGGAGTGACTTACGGGCCCCAAGCGGCCTCCATCTTCGCTATGCCGGTGGAACAAGTGACTCAGGCCACCACTGGGCTATTCTTCGGGACTATGCTCCCACTGATGAACTTCAATGCCCCAATGTCGTCGCAAGAAGCTCCAAAGAAGTCGGTCTTTGATCGGCTTACAACTACCGCGGCCCCTCTTAACGGGTCGCCCAAGTCCAATGCCTCAGTTTTCAACAAACTGGGCCAAAGCTCAAGTGGACTCGTGAAGAAGCCCACAATACCAGAAGGCGTTATCCTGAAGCGGATAGCTATTCCTACTCCTGAAGTCACCAAGGCGGTTCCTCCGGCTAAGGGGTCGGTCTTCACAAGACTGTCCGTTTCAGCTCACACTCCGCGTGAAGTAACCAAGGCCATTTCCCCTGCACGAAAATTGGCCTTCTCAAGATCAGCCGTTCCCTCTCAGCGAGCATCGGTTCTTGACAGACTGACGCCAACAACAGACTCTCATCAGAACAGGGGGCATGGAAAGCTGATCCAACAATGGAGGTAATCCCGGCCACACGACGTGCTCGACGTCGCCACTGGTGCCGAGTGAGGAAAGCTGGGGACAACTCCCCCTCTGGGCTAAATCTACCAGCCCCAATGGTGGAAGTCAATGCTGCTGTTCCAACCAGGAACAACTTTGAATTACTGAACAAGGTGCGCAGGAACTCTCCTACCGCCGTACTAAAAAGATCTCCTCCACCCGTGGAGAATATTACAGAAACAAAGTCGGAGCAGTCCCCTCAGCGACTTTCTTCCAAAATTTACAAAGTCTGGCGACGGGTTCAGGACTCAGTAATCGATCAAGATTACCCTCGCCGACAAAAGAAAGTGAAAGTTCGGCAGGAAGAGAACCATCTTGCCAATCCACAAAGGACGACAACTACCTGGGTTCCCACTGCAACGGCTCCCTCAACGTCAACCACTCAAAAGAAAAGGAGGCCGCCGAAAGCCCCTGTGAACATGGCGAACCGTAAAAGCACCGAGCCCAAACGCCCCAAGTCCGGGGGCATAATGGTGCATACTGTTTACATGGCTTCCGGAAAAGAGGAAAGCCGCGCTTCGACGGGTCACCGACCGCTCACCCGATCCGTGACAAAAGCTTAAGAGCAACGACAGAAGCTTCAAGAGATGCTGACTACAATGGCCGCACTTACCGGGCCAAAAGAAAGCCCGGAGGCATCATCGGAACAGCGTCACGAACAAGAAACTGACGCTGACTTCCTACGCAGAGTCCTCAAAAAGAAGGACAGAGAAGCAGCAGAACAAGCAGCTAATATAAAACAAATGGCGCTTCTCTTCCAAGACATAGTAGGGATGATGCTACAGCCGGACCCTCCAGCTGAAGACCCTCCGATCATTGTTGAAGACGATAGAGGGGAGACATCTAATCCTCCTCCGGCTCTTTCAGCAGCCAAAGAGGAAACCCTCTCCAAGGCCGCACTCGATGATTATATAGCTCAGCAAATACGATCTCACCAGGCGAATGAAGCGGCCGGCCAAGTTGTCAAGACTAGATGACCCTATCCGGGCTGGTATGACCAAATAAGTTACCCACCGGGATATACAATCCCTAAGTTCCATGTGTATAAAGGGACGGGGAATCCACATCAGCATGTCGCTCAATTCAGGGCCTTATGCGGCAACACCGGAGGCGACGATAAGCTGTTGCTTCGTCAATTCATCGGCAGCTTAGCGGAAACGGCCTTCGAATGGTATTCGGAGCTGCCTAACGACTCTGTCAAAACATTTGCGGAGATGGAGCTGCTGTTTACACAAAGATTTGCAAGCGCCAGTGAGCGCACCCCGATCACTGCATTGATCAACGCCAGGGTAAGGCCAGGCGAAACGTGGGTTCAATACGCAATACGGTGGCGGAACTTATGGTCGAAGTGTGAACAACGCATTGAAGAAGCGCCTGCTGTAGGCATGTTCGTGGGCACCCTCGACCCTCAAGCGACCATCTCGCAATTCATGATGTTCTTCAAGCCGACGGCTTTCCAGGCCTTGATTGACAAGTTGGCCCAAATGGATCAGATGGGTCATAGACCATCTCCTTCAAAGACGGATCCTCAGAATGAAAAGGGAAAAGGAAAAGCAACTTTCGTCGCCAATACTCAACAACAGCCGAACAACTTAAAGCCGGTTGCCCGTCAAAACAATATGCGTCCACGCCCATCCCTTGAGGAAAGATTAGGAAGTCCTTACTCGTTTCCTCAGAATAAAACGAGAAGACTGTTCGAGCTGGCAGTGTGCAACAGACTCATCAATCTGCCGAGTTCAAAACATCCGTTGCAGCCAGGCGATCTCAACAATCCTAATTACTGCCCCTACCATCAAGCAGTAAGCCATCCAATCGAAAATTGTTTCATTTTCAAAGGCTGGATTGAGGACCAATACCAACAAGGCAAGTTCGCATTATCCGAAAACTGGAAGGTGAACCCGCCACAACCTCATACCCCTAAAAAAGTGGACATGCCGGGGGCATCGTGCTCTTTTATAGAAGAAACTCCGTGGGAGGTCGCCCTTTCAGCCGAAACTAAAAGAATGCTGAAGGATCTTCACACATGCCCAGCCGTCAGGTGGAAAAGTCCGCCAGAGCCCGAGGTCATTGATGGGATGCTGAAACCACGCCCAACACCGAGAATTGATAGCAGTGGGCAAAACACCCAGGCACAGCCGTCAAAGTATTCAAAGAAGAAGAAGAAAAAGCTCGCGCAGTTTGATGACAAGCGCACGGATCTGTGAAAACATATTGACACGCTGGAAGAATATAATCAGAAGGCGCGGACCCCAGTCACACTCCGAGAATTCCTCAACCACGTCCTTGAGGACGGAGATGATGACAAAGACTCGTCGGATGAACCTGAGGATTATGTGGAAAGCTGCCATATGATCTCTCACTCGTCGATAGACAGTGAAGAAGCTCCTGACGCAGAGAATCCGGGGGCAGGTCCTGAACCGGAACTTCTATGGCCGTCAGACGAAATGATCGACACCTTCCTGAGTGAAATTCATCTGAAAAGTAAAGCCGATCGGGAGCGCGAGATGGCCATACTTGAAAAGGGCAAACGCCGGCGACTGGACAAAAGGGTCGAAACACTCCACCAGATGAAAGTACATCCGCCGCAAATGAAAGCAGGATCAAGACAAGGAAAAGATTCGCCAAAGCCATATCGATGGGGATGAAGCTGCCCTCTTTCAAAGAAAATTCTCCTGGCGGTACACATCTTGATGAAGCGGACGTACATCCTAACTTCTGCTTATATCATCAGAAGATCGCACATCCTACTGAAGACTGCAACTCCTTTAAGTGTTGGTGGCAAGGGTATGTTGCTCACAGGCAACACTTCAACAGGACAAAGCGTGAAGCTCGTATACAGTGGAAAAATGCGACAAATGAGCGTAAAAGAATTGCCGGCAATTGTCATAGGGTTGATCCCGGGGGATCGCGAGTTCTCACCTTCGGAAGTGACTCTGACAAAAAAGTAGCCATCGGTCCTCTCTTCAAGGAATCCATCTCTGAAACGAAAGAATTGAGGAGTTGCGAGAACATTCAGCCGCGCAATCGCACGTTACCCGGAAAGAATCTCGGACCCACAAACAAGGGATCGAACAAAAGGGATAAAGGGAAGGGAAAAACGACCTTTGTCGCCAACGCTCAACAACAATCGAGTGGCCCCAGCCCGGTTGTTTTCCAAAGCAAAAAACGGCAACCCCTCTATGAGAAGTTGAAACGTCCTTACTCATTTCCCTGGGATGAAACAAGGAGGCTGTTCGAACTAGCAGTGCGCGACAGGCTTATCACTCTACCGGAGCCGAAACACCCGTTACAACTGAATGATGTCAACAATCCTAATTAATGCCCTTACCACCGAGTATTGGGCCATCCGATCGAAAACTGCTACGTCTTCAAAAACTGGGTTGAAGACCAATACCAAAAGGGCAAATTCGAGCTGTCCGAAAACTGGAAGGTGAGCCCGCTACAACCACATGCTCCGAAAAAGATGGATATGCCGGGGCATCATGCTCATTCATAGGGAAAGCCCCATAGACCGAAAAGTCAGTAATCTAGAGATTCGCCCCAAATATGGCAACGGTGGACCACTATGTCTTAAAACTGGCTGCGGACCGAAACGTCCCTAAACTAACGACGGACCGCAATGTCCTAAAACTTGCAAATGACCGAAACGTCGTTAAACTACTACCAACCCGCGGTATCCTTAGGCTGACGTGGTGTAAAAAAGTAAAAAAAAAATGGTATGGCCATAAGCAAAATGGGCACGGATGAAAACCCGAAAGGGTTCCGTGAGTAAAAACAGCAGGGCTACCGGCGAGTTTTGTGAAAACCCGAAAGGACGCAACCTCGCTAGAATAAAAAAAGAAAGAAGAAAGAAGAAAACGGTATGTCCATAAGCAAAATGGGCACGGATGAAAACCCGAAAGGGCTCCGTGAGTAAAAACAGCTGGGCTACTGGCGAGTTTTGTGAAAACCCGAAAGGGCGCAATCTCGTTAAAAGAAATTTGCAAGGTCCTCTCGACTTTGTAAGGAGAAATCACCTGCGTGAGATCCTTACGACTCACAAGGGAGAAACACACTTAGGAATCCTCACGATTCCTAAGGAGAAATTACACTTGCGGGATTCTCACGACTCGTAAGGAGAACCTTCTTATGAGACCCTCACAGCTCATAAGATTCAAAAGTCTTAAGCTTCAGGGATTTGAACATGTTCTTAAGCAGCCCCCACAACCTCCAATACTATCCTACTAGCGGCTCAATATTGACCCTTGTATACAATCCACGGGCGCGAATAAAAATTTCCCTAACAAAGTCCCATCCGTGACTAGGGATATATCTACACGGTGAACAGCCCTTATAAGTCCTCTCGACTTATAAGGAGAAAGCACTCTTATAAGATCCTTACGACTTATAAGAGATCATGCACTTAGGAATCCTCACGATCCCTAAGGAGAAAACGCACTTACGAGATCCTCACGACTCGTAGGGAGAAATACCTTTATGAGACCCTTACGGCTCATGAAGTCAAAAGCCTTAGTCAACAGGACCCTAACCCTGTTCGCTAAGCCACCTTTGTTCGACATCGACAGAGGCAAATGATGATTCCCTCATGGCAATATTCCAGTTGTAGCGGTGCTGATGCCGAAATCGGTGTCTAATCCCAAGCTTGCAGCAAAAAGCCGGCGAGCCATACATGCATGCAAAATAGCCGAAATAGTTGGGCAACTTGCAACAAAATCAGTAAGTAAAAATGCATGAATGCAAAATAGCCGAAATGGTTGGGCAACTCGCAATAAAAAGAAGCGAGTAAAAATAAAACAAATAGCCGAAATGATTGGGCAACTCGCAATAAAAAGCAGCGAGTAAAAATAAAACAAATAGCCGAAATGATTGGGCACCGTGAAAAATAGCCGAAATGATTGGGCAATCGCGACCTTCGTGATACAAAAGCTGAAATGATAGAGCATCGCGGAAAGAAATAAAGATAAATGAAATTTATGCCCTACATGTGCTATCACATCAATCCCTGTATACAATCCAGGGGCGCAAACAAAGAATAAATCACGCCTTCCCTCCTCAGGCTCCACCAGAAAGAGAGCCAAGTCTCGACGGTTCACAGACAACCTAGAGACCATCTCAACACTCGTCTCGTTACAACAGACGCAATGTCAACAACGGCGTTCCTTCGCAATCCAGCAGGATGCAGACGCACGTCAAAACAAAGTGGAGTGACGGCAAAACCCCAACTCCACCTCAGCATTCGTCTCGTTACAACGGATAAAACATCAACAAAAGACCTTACGGTCAGAGCAAAGCGGAGTGATGGCAAAATCCCAACTCTACCTCAGCATTCGTCTCGATACAGCAGACGCAACATCACCAAAAGGAGCCACGGCAAAATCCCTAGTTCCAAACCTCGACGGTTCACCAGCAACCTAGAGACAACTGCGACATTCGTCTCGATACAGCAGACGATATGTCACTACAGCGTCCTTCCTCCAACAGGATTCGGACATGCCAAGGCAAACGAAGCGAAGGCCAAATTCCTAGTTTTAGGGTCTTGACGGCAACTCATATAAAACCTGAAAGACCACCAGAGATCACCCCACACCAGCGCGGAGTGGTCACCACCTCGACGTTCGTCTCGATACAGCAGACGAGACGTCACCACAATGTTCTTCCTCCAGCAGGATTCAAACGAAACATCACCAAAAGGAGCCACGGCAAAATCCCTACTTCCAAACATCGACGGTTCACCAGCAACCTAGAGACAACTGCGACATTCGTCTCGATACAGCAGACGATATGTCACTACAGCGTCTTTCCTCCAACAGGATTCCGACACGCCAAGGCAAACGAAGCGAAGGCCAAATTCCTAGCTTTAGGGTCTTGACGGCAACTCATATAAAACCCGAAAGACCACCAGAGATCACCCCACACCAGCGCGGAGTGGTCACCATCTCGACGTTCGTCTCGATACAGCAGACGAGACGTCACCACAGCGTTCTTCCTCCAGCAGGATTCAGACGCGACAATCAAACAACGGAATCACGGCAAAATCCCTAATTCCAAACCTCGAAGGTTCACCAACAACCTAGAGACAACCGCGACATTCATCTCAATATAGCAGACGCAATGCCAGCAAACGAAGCGAAGGCCAAATTCCTAGCTTCAGGATCTTGACGGTAACTCATATAAAACCTGAAAGACTATCGGAGATCATCCCACGCTAGCGCGGAATGGTCACCACCTCGACGTTCATCTCGATACAGCAGACGAGATGTCACCACAGCGTTCCTCCTCCAGCAGGATTCAGACGCGACAATTAAACAATGGAGCCACTGCAAAATCCCTAGTTCCAAACCTCGACGGTTCACCTGCAACCCAGAGACAACCGTGACATTCATCTCGTTACAGCAGACGCGATCCCAGCGAACGAAGCGAAGGCCAAATTCCTAGCTTCGGGGTCTTGACGGCAACTCATATAAAAGCTGAAAGACTATTGGAGATCATCCCACACCAGCGCGGAGTGGTTATGACTCATCGGGGCTCTCCAAAATGGGCCTAACCTCATGTAGAAAGCGGCATGGCAAAATTCCTAACGCTTGCTCTTCCGACGGTCAAACTGCCTAGGAGGATTGCTTGAAGACGTCTTGTCCAGCCCCCGAAGGGATCAGTGACACGACAGTCGCAAGGCTACTCGAACAAGCAAGATTGCCTATCGAGGAATACATCAGCCAACGCGACGGTATGATGGACAAACCCTAGTACCACAAACTCTAACGGACCTTTTTCGTAAAGAGCAGAGGTTAACTGTGACGTTAGGATATCCTTGCGAGAAATGCTCGATTCGTCTCGACTCGTAGGGAAAAGCCTTAGGCAATCGGGATAAGAACCGGTTTCCTAAGCACTGGGGCCATGCAAGTCAGTTCAAAATGGACTCCTGCATACTATTCACGGGCCACACTCTCCAAAGTCGAATCTCGACAAGGAGGGAAACAACCGCTTACGGGTCCTCTCGACTTGTAAGAGGGATAATTCTTTTGTGAGATCCTTACGAATCTCAAAAGAAAACACACTTAGGGATCCCCACGATTCCTAAGGAGAAATTACACCTACGGGATCCTCTCAACTCGTAGGAAGAAAAGTCTTTATGAGACCCTCATGGCTCATGAAGTTGAAAAGTCTTATGCAGCAGATCTGAACCTGCCTCCTAAGCCATCACTACCCCTCGAAGAAGCCAAAACAAGATGCTCACCCTGTCATCTGCCGGCTATGCTTGCTAAGGTGACATGCTGATAACAAAAGAAAAAAGAAAGCAGAGAGATGACACAAGACATTGCGAAAGAAATGTATCTTTTATTCATGAATTCAATTGAGTACAAGCTACATCATCTGAAAGGATAAAGAAAAATGAATACATTTTATTCAAAATTTACAAATGGCGCAAAATGCGACTATTGGGAGGGAAGCATCTTCAGTAGGCCAATCAATTGCTCGCGCGCTCCCCTCAGCCTGTCGTCACGGTCAGCTGCCACGGCCAACTCCGTTTCAACCTGAGCCCGTTGCTGCAAATAAGACGAAAGTCGCTCATCAACGACCCGCCGAGCTGCCTCACGACTCTACGCATCCTGCTCGATGAGGTCGAGCTTCTGCCTTAGCGTTAGCCCATCAGAAATGCATCGTAAAAAGCCTTCAAAGATGGTTTTCAACTGCACAGCATTGGCGTCAACTTGAGCACGCAGTCGGGCAGATTCGCTCGAAGTCTCTCCGCACTCCTTACGTTTTAAAGCCGCCTCTTGTTCAAGATGACGGAAGTAGGGAGTGTTCTGCTCAACCCACGTAGCCCGCTGAGCGTTCACAGCCCGAACCTCTGGAGCAGGACATCCAACCTCGAACTCATGCAGGCAAGCTTCAATTTACCTGCAGTGATTAACCCAAGACTCGACGACGCCTTCATTATGGAAGTTCACAAGCGTCGCCAGCATTGGATCAACCTCAGCAGCGAAATCTGCAACAGATATAGGAGCCTCCGCGTCAAGCTCCTCGACGTATTCGCTCAGCATACGCAGACTGGTCATGGCACCTTTTGAGGATGGACGTCTGGAAAAGGGCCCTGCTGGCATTATGATAAGAGACTTGAACGGGGCTGGAGTCGATGTGATTGCTGCAAGATAAATCATGGTCAGATGTCGGTTCAGGAAGTAAA
Source organism: Agapanthus africanus (assembly GCA_030015575.1). Lineage (NCBI taxonomy): Eukaryota > Viridiplantae > Streptophyta > Magnoliopsida > Asparagales > Amaryllidaceae > Agapanthus > Agapanthus africanus. The sequence goes on from JASDDO010000016.1 coordinate 25,011,237, forward strand.
GAAGATACACGAAAACAGAGTCTGCTATACCGGACGCAACAGGAAAGCTGGGAGTTTCGGCGGTGCGGCGATACCCTTAACCCCCCCCCCCCCTTTAATTTATAAGGCTACGAGCAATGCAAAGAAGAATTAGCAATAACGTGACTGCCCGTTAAAGAAAAGAAAGGACATCGGTTAGAAAAGATACTCACCGACACCAGCGGGCGGACTAATCTCCGACGGGAAAGAGAAGTGCGGGTTCAGCACCTGATACAAATGATCAAAAAGAACTCCTGCGAGATCACGATGATACATGGTCAGTACACAAAAGATGTTGTCCCCGATTTAGACTTATCACAAACCCATACTTTCCAGCATTTGAGAAGATATAAGAGAAGATGGAGGGACAGTCACCGTTAAAGCAGTAATTGGTGGTGCTTCCTCGGGTGGCACAACCTCAACGCTCACCGCAGCTGCATTCAAAATAAAAGTACTGTCAGAAAAGGTAGAAAAGGGATTGCAGAATAAAATAGAAAGCAATAACCTGAAATTTACCTGGTAAGTCACCGGTCGAGACCACAACAAGGGCATCACTGGATGCAGCGACTGCCTCACCCTCTTCTGTGCTCCCGAGCACATCATCAGAGATGTGGACCGGTATAGTAACTTCCTGTGGAGAAATAGTAACCATCGCTACAGGCTCCAATGGAAGGACGGTGGCCTCGACTATCTGTCCCGTAGTCTCCGGGCCATCCCCAGAGAGACCCGTTGAACCCGCGGCCAATGAAGATGCCTCTTCCGAAGGAGCAACCACCTGGGAAGCAGGAATCACCAAGGGAAGCTCCATCGCAGGAGGGACAGTTTCATCAGCCCCCTCTCCACTGAGCAGTGTTTCACTAGGGGTATCGGCAGGCCCTACGGTCAGTAAACCCGTGGGAACCTCCCCCATCGCCGAAGTCTCTGCACAGTTCACACAAAGATAAGAATACATATATACAAGTCCAGACAATATGAAGTATTACAAAGAAATACCGGAACGTACCGATGCGCAAGGAAGCTTTTTATATGGCTCGCTCAAGTCGACACTCCTTCTCAAGGAGGTGTGCTCACCGAGGTTCAAGGGTAGACTCGTGGCCGCCATTCCACAATGAAAGCGCATCCGCAGCGTCCTCCGAAGCAGCCTGCTTAAGAGCCCTCTCGCCCCATTCCTCCAAAGGGCCGATGAATCGTCGCCGGATCCACGAAGGGTCTTCATAAAAAATGACGGCTGGGTAGGGCTTTTTCGGAATTCTTACGTTCTCTGACTCGTCTTGAGAACGTCTTATAGCCTCAGCCAGTTGTGCAGCTTCCTCGGCGGATGAACCAGGAAAAAGAAGGCTGTCGTCTGGTGGACTAGCAGCGGTCTTCTTCCCCCGTTTTGGCCCAGAGGTAATAGCCCTAGAAGATCGCTTCTTTCCCCTTACCGTCTGTTTTCTGGGCTGCTTCTCGGTTTTGACAGAGAGGGAAGACTTCTTCAGGACCTCCGCCAAGGGGACATTATCATCAGAACCAGGTTTTACCTCCGGAACCGTTACGGTATCCGTCATCGGTCGTTCAAGAGAAGCCTCTGTTGGCAATGAGGCACAAAGCCTTTCCTCCTCTTCAAAGGTTTTAAGCGAAGCAGCAATGGCCTCTTCTGTTGAGGCACCTGTTGAAACAGCAAACATCAGTCAAAGCATGATAAAAAGAAGAGTGAAATAAACAGCGGAGAGATAAGGGTAAAGTATACCTGACTGCGCAAGGGCGGCCAGTTCTTTTTCAAGGGTGGCTGACTGTTTGGAAGCTTCAATGGCGACCTCCAAATCGGTATCATCAAGCATCCCGAATAAACCCTCGTTGGTCCTATATTCGCTCAAGCCTTCGCTAAACGGAGCAGGGGGCGTCGAGCCTAATATGGTGTCCAAAGAAAGTACTTATTTCTTCTTCTTTTAAGGACGGGCGTCGGTGGCCGATAACACGAGTTTACGTTTGGTAGACGCCTTCGGACGATGAGTCCCAATTTCTTTTCCTACGTCCGAGTCGGGGGACGCGGCAGCCGCCTCTTTTTCAGGCACGCTGGGTGGGGGCAACCCACCCGTAGGACTTAACACGTGTGGAGGCTCAACTGCAGTGATCTCTCTCAGGGGAGGATGAACAATGTTTCGTCGCTTCAGAGGAACATTTCGATCACCAGCCGGCACTGCACCTTTGCGATCGAGCAACAATCGCTTCTCTTCCCTGATGACAGCACCCATTGAATGCTGATACCACGCCACGTACGCATTAAGAGCCTTTGGGATGCAACTCGGTTCGCTGATAAAGAAGTTGGACCCTGTGTTCAAGCGCATGAAATGATGCAGTGCGCTCCCCATTCCCTCTTCGGTAGCAGCAGGCTCGGCCAAGAAGGCTTCAAGTGGGACGCCTTGATTGTAACTTAGCTGCTGGGCGAAACGGTGCGGATTGTATCTCATGACTAACGCCGCATCATTTTGCCTGAACACTAGGAAACCCGGCCTGATGGAGTATAAATGAAGGATCTCCCGAGCTTTCAACACAGAGGCCCCATCTTTAAATATTTCCTGCAGCGGCAGCACCACCTTCCTCGACTCTTGGCCGACGGTCAGAACTTTATTAGTAAAGAACATGCCAGCCCCAACCGTGCACGGGCGAAGAAGAAATCCTCTAGCTTCCCGTTGCGTCGGAGTCACAATAGAAGCGCCAACCAGTCGCATGATCCGAGGGAACCTGCACCTGTCATAAAAACCCGGCCTCTTGTGAATTCCAAAGACACCTAGCACGTGTAACTCGATCCATGACGTGAAATAATGCATCGGGAAGTTTACCGACTGCACCCCTGGCTCAGTGGTATCAGCTACCAAGCCGAAGCCGTGATACATATGGGCCAACCCAGCAATCCCCACAGCCACTTGTATCCCAGCAACCATCCGATGCGCAGGATAGAAGACGGACGGCCTCATACGGCGAGGGTGCATGGGAAGCGCGAACCAACTCAGCCACAGACCGAGGAACCCTAAAAAGAACGTTTCTTCGTCGATCCCAGGAGCCGCCAGTTCTGCAAGAGGGATGACCGGGGCATCAGGTAGATAGAAGCTCTTCTGATCCGCATCCACCACTGGCAGCTTTCCTAAACCCAGGCCGAAGGGGTCGTCAAGACTGGCGAATTTCTCGACTTCTTCCTTCAATATTCCCGGGCGAAGAAAATCAGCGATAAAAGCCGTAAAACTGACTCCACGACCTTCGGATGCAATAGAGAGGTTTTCGTACATATTCAACACCTTTATTAAGCTCGGAAATTTGTGCTGAATAGCATTCTCGGGAGTAAGACCCATTACCACTAATTCGGTAGCGAAAACATACTCATCCGGGGGAAGAAATTCCTCGTAATGTTCCTCCCTAACGGGTAAACCCGAGACCTCTGCAAACTCCTCCAAAGAAATGGAGACTTCTCAATCTGACAGGAGGAAGATGTGGATTGGAATGTTCCACTGTTCCAGAAATGCCCTGACCCACCATGTAGGGGGTGTGGAATATTGAAACAAAGAAGCATAAACGGCGGAATACAATTCGAGCTTCATCAACTGTGATTTCCTCGCCGATAAGATATACTGGGCCCACTGTAAATACCCGGCTGGGTGACGGGGAGTTAGTCCTACATTGTACGGCTGTCCCCAAGGACGCGACTCGCCTTGACATATGCGTCGCCCTAGGATGTCCAAAGTTACCGGCTGCTGCACTGGTATTGCGGCGATAGAAGGACGAAAGAGACCTTCCGATGTCCAGTTGACCTCCTCCACAGTGTAATTTATTGGAGGCGCATCTGCATAAGCAATCGCTGAAATAGGCTCCGAAGGTGTCGCACAGGAAAAGCTCCGTCGGCCCATGATAATTTGTTCATACCATTTACCCCTTAAATGAAGGCTTTTGTGCTCCGGGTCATGGTCTTTTATCAAAGCAAAAACCTCACGGTCAACGGGTGCTTCAGGGAACCCGCCTTCTAAGCGAATGAACGGGAAGGAGGCGTCGGAAGACATAATGCCTACGCAAAAAAGAGTGAATTTTCAGCTGTCCATGCTATAAATTAAATTCTATCACAAAGTACTATGAGTCCGTGCCGCACTGCAATGCAGTTAAAAGGGACAAAGGGGGACCCACAAAATCTAGATGACAATTCATCATTAATAAAACAGCCTCATCATTGGATCAGGCTATCATTAAAAGAGGAAATCCTCAAGAGATTCTCATTAAATGAGAAATCCCTCGGACAGAGGAGTAAAACTCCCATTGAGAGCAGCGCTCTTCACTAAACAGACATCTGTCAAAGTCTAATGATGAAGGAATAAAATTCCTCAAGAAGAGCCTTGCTCTGAGAAGATGATCCATCAAAAATAAAATTTTATTTTTTCAAGATCCATGAACAAACTCTTAAGAGTCCTTCATCAAAAAATCAAAAGATCTATATTGTCAAAAGAGCAGAGCTCTGACCCATGGGCTAAGAAACCCTAAGGAAAGATCTATTTAGATCTATGGGTTCTTGAGAGCAAGGCTCTGTTTATAAAACCCTAAAGGGGTTTTCTTTAGACCAAAAGATCAATGAGAGTAAGGCTCTGTTAATGGGTAAAACCTCTAAGTTATTAAAATTAATTTAATTTAATTTAATTTTTTTACCTAAAATTTTCTAAAGTTCTAACTCTTGAAGTTCTTGGAAAGAAGAGCAAGGCTCTGAGATTAAAATTCTTGAAGGAAAGATGATAATCATCTGAGGACCAAGGGTCCTATTTATAGGCGCTGAAGCGCCTCCTCAATTTCTGAGTTGATCCAAGGGCTCAGATGTTGCCACCGCTGCACTCACGTGTGCGCCACGTGAGCGCAACGGTAGGGGGCATTTGTTTCCCCCAATCAGAGCAAAGCTCTGTTTTGAATTTCAAAATTCAAAAATTGAAGCAACGCTTCAGATCTCCTGCGCTGCGCGCCACGTGTCAAGAGCTAACACGCCAGCGCCAGGAGCGCTGAGCCCTAGGCAGCGCACCCCCAATCAGAGTAAAGCTCTGTTTCAAAATTCAAATTCAAAAATTGAAGCAACACTTCAGATCCCTTGCGCTCTGCGCTGCGCGCCACATGTCGAACTCAGGCGCGCTAGCGCCGATCCCTTGTGCTCTACGCTGCGCGCCACGTGTCAAACACAGGCACGCTAGCGCAGTTGCGCTGCGCTGTGCGCTGTGCACCACGTGTCAAACGCAGGTGCGCTTGCGCCAATTGCGCCAGCGCTGGAATTTAAAGAATTCCCTACCGTTAGATCAAAAGATCTAATAATAATAATAAATTATTAATCAGAATTAAAATTCTGTTCTAGAAAGATCTTTCCAATCTTATTAAAATAAGAAGATTATCTTCTGTAAAACAGAAGCCTTAGGATTAAAGATCCAACGGTGGGAAATATTCCCAAATCAATCAGAGAAAGATCTCTGTAACTAATTTAACAAATCAATTGGCCCTATATAAAGGCCCCAAGACTTCAAGTCTCACATGGAGAGAACCCTCTGCAAACTTTGAGAAAAAACTCAAAGAGAAAGAAAGGCAAGCCTTTGAAGAAAGAAGATCATTTTCTTCATCTTTAAAGGTAAAGAATTATATTCTTGAAAACAGAGATGAAATCATTTCATTAAAAAAGAAGAACCATCTTCTAAAAAGATCAGAGATCTAAGAACAAGATCAAGATCTTCAATAGAAAAGAAAAAGATCAAAAAAGATCTAATTATAAAAGATTAAAAGAAAGTAATTTACTTCATTCATAGATCTTTTAATCTATAAAGGCATAGCCTTTTGATAAGAACAAGAACTTCGGTTCTTGGATCTTGAGGCAAGGCCTCCTTTGAAGAACAAAAACTCGTTCTTTGATCTTAAATTGATCAAAATGCGCTCTGCGCTATTGGACAGTGCTTTGCACTCTTGAATTGCGCCTTTGCGCTTATTGGACTGGCGCATAGCGCCAAAACGCGCCACGTGTCAACCACAGAACCGTTTGCACTTTGCGCTTCTAAAAATAGCGCATTGCGCTCTTGGACTGACGCACTGTGCCAGAGCGCGCCACGTGTCACTCACTGGCGCACCCATAAATTGGCGCAGCGCACTTATAAAGCGCAGTGCGCTAACAGACTTGCGCTTAGCGCTGAGCGTGACACGTGTCACCTTTGCATGCGCTAGAGCAATGCGCTCTTTGATTGGCGCAAAGCGCCTGACAAGCCATGTTGCGCACTATCAGACCACTATTTTGCTCCTGATAAATGCTATGCATTTAATTACAGAGCCCAATGCTATGCATTTAATTACATCCAATGTCAGAGCCCAATGCTATGCATTATTAAAAGGACAGAGCCCAAACAAAGGCCTAACAGGCAGAACAAAAATAAAATGTTCTTTAACTGGACTTAGCCCAATTCTGGCCATAAGTCCTCAATTTAAATTGAACTGAGCTCATCTGCTCTTCCAATCAATTTATACCCGGTTCGAAGGTAAATCTTTTTACTCCTCTGATATCTGTCGTTGTAATCCCTCAACGTCGTCAGAGAGGTAACGGGTCCCAATAACCACACATTACTACGGACTGTGGGGTCCTTAAACTCATGGACTATGATGTCCTTAACCTTGACCGGGATGTCCTTAAACTAACATTGGACCACCATGTCCTTAAACTTGTAATCGACCGCAATGTCCTTAAACTAAACATTAGAGTACAAATGCTCTTTTGTTGGATCTAAACGATCCCGTTAAGTTGATCTTAGTCTAGAAATTAGAATAATGTATCCTTAACAAACGTTTAAGTTGATCTTAGTCCCAAATGAGGCTAACGTATCCTTAAACTCAACCCCCAAAAACCCAAATCTAAGAAAATACGGATTTGGACTAATCCACGTACTACGGGCGACAACATAAATTAGTCTCCGTATACAATCCACGGGCAACCAAAAACAAAACAAACACCCACGACACGAAGTGACCATCTAGAGAAGGAGAAAGTTGTTACCACGATGCGGTAGCGTAATTAACTGCAGGAGCTTGCGCCTGCAGGGAGAGCGTCCCCACAATCAAAAACCCCTCAAACGAGGGGGAATCTGACGAAGTCTGCTACATCGGCCGCATCCATTTAAACCTTCGATACATGGTGCCATAAATCAACTTGGCATCTTCTGAGAGGTGGATGGATAACACCAATTAGCATCTGCCCCCGAATTCAGGCAAGATGTCAAGTCTTCCCAGCTTCCGGCGGTAAACAGTTACCAAGGTCCCCGGTGTAAGTGGGACTCCCCTCGTATACACTGGCATCTTCTCTACCAGGCTACAAACAACAACGTTAATACAACATTACAATATTATAATACAACATTAAAAGCTACTCTCTCTCTCTCTCTTACTCTCTGTCTATTTCTCCCTTATCTTTGGGAATTACCGAGCGACCTGTTCGCTGACGACGTTCTATTTCTTTCTTCTTTGAATGTCGTCAGGTGGTTTGGATCTGGCGGAGACCGAGCCATCTGCAGAAGACTTGGACCAGTTTGCTGAAGAACCAGAGCTCTAGTTTCATTGTACATTTTCCATTCAGTACTTTTCATTTCCTGTTATGCCACTGTTTAGGCATCTTTTTATTTTAGTTGTATTTCCTTTCATGCATTGTACAAAGAATGTTAATAAATAAAAGTTGTTGTTCTTTTTATTTCTTGTCTCTTGTGTATTTATTTTATATTGCTTAGATACGCTTAGCGTATGTACTTTTGAGTATATATGTAGCGGACCTCGTCGCGTCCCCTTCGCGGTACACTGGGAAGCGGGGCGTGACACCTTGTTCTTTTTCTCCTCTAGGGAAGGCCCTTCTCCTCCCAGCAATGGCTTTCGAGGCCGGTTGGTTTTGGAATCGCATACCTTTCGCTTGTCTTCATTGCCGGATGCATTGAAGACATTGGTACTGCTGGAATTCCCGTTTCTACGGTTGTCGTCCCTCTTGCTTTTCCAAGTCTTGTCTCTCGGAGAGTCTGGGGTGGACTCTTACTTCGAGCGTTCCAGCATTTGGACTTTCTTGGTTAGCTCCTGAAACGTCTTGAGGCCTGTTGTACATAAGAATGGGACCATCCAATTGCTGAGGTTCCCAATGAGGAGGCTGACAGACTGGACCTGCTCTAGCGGCGGTTCACACTTGACAGTGAGGTTACGCCATCAGGCAATAAAGTCTGTGTTGCTTTCGTTTTTCCCAGACTTGGTTCTCACGAGGTCAGCAATGGAGATTTTGTCACTAAGGCTCAAGAATCGTTGCCGAAACAGAGACTCCATTTGGACGAAAGTAGTGACGGACCCGTCTGGTATACTCGCGTACCAGTCGAAAGTGACACCATTCAGGCTGTTGACAAACTGACGAAGAAGGAGTGCATCATTGCCCCCTGTATTTCCGCACGACACTTTAAAGTGGGCGACATGCTGATTTGCGTTTCCCGTCCCGTCAAATATTGTTAGTGTATATGCCCTAGAGGCCATTACTGTATTATACCGGTATGTATATTACTTGATGGAAGCTTGGGATATTCACAGTTGTATAGACAATCTTGCTCGAAATAGTAGTATGCTACTTGGTTTGTCTCTGCTTTAATGTGTACATGTGTTTCTTTATTATATCACCTATATGCATCAGTAGAGCCCTTAGGATCTTTGCTTGATTACCGGCGTTGTGATGGCGATCACACTCGTGGGGGCTGGGTAATCCACAAGCACATCCTTATGCATGTCCCTAGTCGTGGGATTATCGAGACAGGGCATCGATACTCCGGAGTAGACTAGCGTATGCGCTTCTCATCCCAGTGCGGGAGGCGGTCTGTCCCACAGCCGTCAGTACGTCGTACTTGAGATAGTATACGGGTGCTCGTTAGGTTACGAGTACACTGGACATGACTCGTCGGGGACTGTTGGTTGGTATTATACCTATCGTCAGTTGACAGTTCCCAGGTGACATGAGTACAGCTTAGTTCGCTGACTTGACACTGTCACTTCGCCTCAAGTGTGTTCCCACTGTTCTTTGACTACTACCCTACCACGGCTCTACTGAGTCGTGCAAACAGGTAGTAGTTGGGTGCAGTCCCGAAGCACTTGGAGGCAGTGACGGTTAGACATGATTCGTCTCTCCCGGTATTGGGGGTTGACATCGCACTGTGTCTAGTAGAGCCATTACACATGTAGTCTCTGGCCAGGGCAAGCGAGATATACTGGTAGGTTTCCAGTGTTATCTCAGGGTGTTCTGGGCTACACTCCGACACTACTTGTACCGCTATTAGGGGACTGACGTTCGCCACCCCCCTAGGCCCGCCATGCGATGTATCAGACGAACAGACCGGACTGTACGGAGATTGTTACATACAGGCTCAGTAGGAGTTTGGATGGGTTTACCTCATCGGCCTTCTTGTCGACATCTACCTGGGGACCGTTACGTACAGCTAGTGCCGCTTGCGGTCTGTGGTTAAGCCCACTGCCAGCGTAGTGTCGAGTATTTAGAGTCCCACACAGAGAGTTTTCCTGCACTGAGAAAAACGTGTAGAGGCCGTATGGTTTTACTGTAGGGCTGCGATCACTTATGTTCACTTGTGTGCCTATGCTGTTCGGGCAGGCAATACTAGTGGGCTTTGGTTTAAGCCGGATCCTAGAATTGCACAGATGGATTTGTTTTGTCTTCTGTGCATTCGCATTCTGCGGAATGCGGATGCGGGTGTGTATGCACAGTTTTGAGGAGCGATGAAGGAGGAGGTGCCTCATTGGGGTTTTGGCAGTTGGTTCGGCCAAAACCGTTATGTGGCAGGCTCATTAGGGTTTTGACAGTTGATTCGGTCAAAACCATTTTGAGGTGGGCTCATTAGGGTTTTGGAAATTCGTTCGGTCAAAACTATTATGAGCCGGAGACATTATTTACTAATCCTTTTAGTGATAATTATATGATGGCTAATTGCTTTGACCATTTGACCACCTTGACCACTCTAGACTTTGTTGACCAGTTGACCAAAGTAGACCATTGACCTTCATGAGAGGTCTACACTCTTCTTTGGTTTTCTTTTTCATTTTGGATTATGAAAATGGTCATTGGATTATGAAAATGGTCAAATCAATGTAGCATCAACTTTATCATGATAGGATTTGTAATGATGGTGTTTAGTATCATTATGCAACCATGGTTCATTTTCTTTGGTTAAGTTTTTCATTTCTCTTTTCTCATTCTCTCTCTTGGAAGTGAGAAGAAAGAAAGAGCTCCATGGTTGCTTCACCTCCTTCATCTTCATAATTTCTTTTGATCTCATGTGTTGAGAGAAAAAGAATCCACATAGACAAATACCTCCATCTTTCTCTTCTACACAACCTAGGGTATCAAGACTAGCGATCTTGTTGCCCTAGTTGCCTCGGCTCGAGGTGGAGCTCGGTGTACAACTCTCGGGTGGATCGTCTTCGACTCAAGAAGGCCGTGGAGGTGACCAAAGTCCGGATCAACCCTCGGAGCATGGATCGACGAGCGAGACAACGGAATGAAGACCCGAAGGACCGGTATCGTGAGGTATAATTTCTACGGCATAGTAGTGTAAGTCCACGTTGCCAACCCCGGTTCTTGCGGGGAGGCGAAAACGGTATAAAACTCAAATTTTTAGCGCACTAGGCAACATGGACTAACAAAAGTCGGGATCTTTTCTAAACAAAACTAGCTACCAAGCTAAAGAGAGTTAGCTACTCGGAAAAGATGTTATACCTCACTTGAACTCCTTCTTCTTTAACTCTTTGTAGAGGTTGGATGGTTCTTTCCTCGTCGCCTTCTTTCGTCAAAGATGGATCCACCTGAGGGTTCAACCTTGGGCTCCTTTCTCGAACTTTGAGAGAACTAAGGTCTTTGGCTTGCTAGAACTTCAACCCTAGAGTGAGTAGAGAGTGGTTTAGAGTATTTTTTATCTCAATGAGAGGTTTCTCAACACATGAGAATGGGTCTCCTTGAACTAGAGGAGGAGGAAGAAGAAGAGAGGAGAGAGAGTGAATATGATAGAATGAAATGGTTTTACAACCATAACAAAATATAAGTGATTTATCAAAAATAATATTAATCAAAAATGAAAAGGTGATGGTTAGTTTGAATAGACCATTATCATATCACCATAAATGATTTTGCAAAGATCAAAGAGCATCTAAAAAGCTAATGATGATGGTCAAAGTTTCAAACCTAGTCAACTAGTCAACCTTGGTCAACAAGTCAACAAGCCCAACCATGACACAATTTCATTTAATTAATATTATTAATTGATAAATCACAAGATCATTAGGGTTTAGAAAAATACGACTGTCAACTGTGCATACACACCCGTTCCAAAACCCCAATGAAAAATCTCTTCCTCCGCCTCAATCAACTGTGCATACACACCCGCGTTCATGTTCCGAGGAACACGAACACAAAGAGATAAAACCAATCCCAAATTATATACTAGGATCCGGCTTAAACCAAAGCCCGCTAGTGTAAGCTGTCCGGACAACAAACGTGCACAAGTGCGCGGATGTGAATGAACCCTGTCGCAAAACCATGCGACCTCTACTCATTTTGCCCAAAGGCGAATAGCCCTCTGTGTGGGACTCTAAAGACTCGACACTACGCTAGCAGTGGGTTTAACCACAACCGCAAGCGGCATTAGCTGTACGTAACGGTCCCCAGGTAGATGCCGATAAGAAGACTGACGAGGTGAACCCCATCTGAACTCCTACTGAGCCTGAATGTGACAGTCCCCGTACAGTCCGGTCTGTTCGTCTGATACATCGCATGGCGGGTCTAGGGGGTGGTAAACGTCAGTCCCCTAATAGCGGTACAAGTCGTGTCGGAGTGAAGCCCAGGACACTCTGAGATAACACTGGAAACCTACCAATATATCTCGCTTGCCCTGGCCAGGGACTACTCGTGTAATGGCTCTCCTAGACACAGCGCGATGTCAACCCCCAATACCGGGAGAGACGAATCATGTCTAACCGTCACCGCCTCCAAGTGCTTCGGGACTGCACCCAACTACTACCTGTTTGCACGACTCCTTTGAGCCGTGGTAGGGTAGTAGTCAAAGTACAGTGGGAACACACTTGAGGCGAAGTGACAGTGTCAAGTCAGCGGACTAAGCTGTACTCATGTCACCTGGGAACTGATAACTGACGATAGGTATAATACCAACCATCAGTTCCCAACGAGTCCTGTCCAGTGTACTCGTAGCCTAACGAGCACCCGCATACTATCTCAAGTACGACGTACTGACGGCTGTGGGACAGACCGCCTCCCGCACTGGGATGAGAAACGCATACGCTAGTCTACTCCGGAGTATCGATGCCCTGTCTCGATAATCCCACGACTAGGGACGTGTATAAGGATGTGCTTGTAGATTACCCAGCCCCCACGAGTGTGACTGCCATCGCAACGGTGGTATCAAGCAAAGATCCTAAGGACTCTACTAATGTGTATAGATAATATGCTAAAAGAAACACATGTACACATTAAAGTAGAAACAAACCAAGTAGCATACTACCATTTTGAGCAAGATTGTATATACAACTGTGAATATCCCAAGCTTCCATTAAGTAATATACAAACTAGTATGATACAGTAATGGCCTCTAGGGCATATACACTAACAAGTAGTTAACACCTCTTATGGTTTGCTAGTTTCTAGTTTAGCAAAGATCCGGCTTTTAAGGTCCATGTTACCAAGTCAAGAAAAAATTTTGTTTTACCGTTTCCGCAACCCCGAAAGTACCGGGAGAGGTAACATGGACCTAACAGTGGTATCAGAGCCTAGCTAAACATAAACTAGCAAGTTAGCAAAGTGTTTAGAATATCGATCGGAAAAAAGTCGCAAAACACGCCCGAGAAAACCCAAGTTTCTGTCGATTTTTTATCCTGTTCAAAAAATAATTTAACATACATGAAAAATCATCTCAGGGTTTTGTTAAAACACACAGCAAAAATGAGCTGCTGACTCGGCCAACTCACCGCGGAACCGCGGCCGAGTTGACTCGGCCGCAGCTCCGTTTTGCTGCAGTATTCTATTTGGGCTGTTTTGGGATTTTTAGTACATGTTGTTTCTACCCAGATTTTCCAGAGTGCAAATTGTTTTTTTCGGGTGGTTACAAATCCGTATTTTTGATCGATATTCCGTAGACTTTAGCTAATGGATATTTTCTGTGATGTGATATATGTATTGAACGTCTATTAATCGCTATACGTCGATTAGTGGGGGTTATACATATCTGTGATCTGTAATGCTGATGGTTTATATATATGAACTCGTTGGATTGTCGCGGATGAATAGCCAGGGTGGATGTGAGATGAGAGTTTCTTTTTCTTTCATTCATTGTAAAATTTGTAAATTGATGTAATATTATTTGTATGGCCGCACAACCGGGTCGGGGTTGTATCCGTCATTGTATAATTTCTTTTTACTGTTTTTGCTCCTAGGATAGACCCATGGTGGGGTGCACAAACTACCGGGTATCTCGAAGTGCCGAGTGGCCTACTCACGTCGTTGAGGGAGGTTGCTTCGCTTTGGGTACTTGGCGGGTAGTTTGCCGCACCCGTAGGGGTCTAGGGTGGGGTTTTGTCTATTCATCGCGACCGTGTAATCCGGTTTTCGTTGCAGGCTCGAACGAATCGAAGCTTGGGATATTCACAGTTGTATAGACAATCTTGCTCGAAATAGTAGTATGCTACTTGGTTTGTCTCTGCTTTAATGTGTACATGTGTTTCTTTATTATATCACCTATACGCATTAGCAGAGCCCTTAGGATCTTTGCTTGATTACCGGCGTTGTGATGGCGATCACACTCGTGGAGGCTGGGTAATCCACAAGCACATCCTTATGCATGTCCCTAGTCGTGGGATTATCGAGACAGGGCATCGATACTCCGGAGTAGACTAGCGTATGCGCTTCTCATCCCAGTGCGGGAGGCGGTCTGTCCCACAGCCGTCAGTACGTCGTACTTGAGATAGTATACGGGTGCTCGTTAGGTTACGAGTACACTGGACAGGACTCGTCGGGGACTGTTGGTTGGTATTATACCTATCGTCAGTTGACAGTTCCCAGGTGACATGAGTACAGCTTAGTCCGCTGACTTGACACTGTCACTTCGCCTCAAGTGTGTTCCCACTGTTCTTTGACTACTACCCTACTACGGCTCTACTGAGTCGTGCAAACAGGTAGTAGTTGGGTGCAGTCCCGAAGCACTTGGAGGCAGTGACGGTTAGACAGGATTCGTCTCTCTCGGTATTGGGGGTTGGCATCGTGCTATGTCTAGGAGAGCCATTACACATGTAGTCCCTGGCCAGGGCAAACGAGATATAATGGTAGGTTTCCAGTGTTATCTCAGGGTGTTCTGGGCTACACTCTGACACGACTTGTACCGCTATTAGGGGACTGACGTTCGCCACCCCCTAGGCCCGCCATGCGATGTATCAGACGAACAGACCGGACTGTACGGAGATTGTCACATACAGGCTCGGTAGGAGTTCGGATGGGTTTACCTCATCGGCCTTCTTGTCGACATCTACCTGGGGACCGTTATGTACAGCTAGTGCCGCTTGCGGTCTGTGGTTAAACCCACTGCCAGCGTAGTGTCGAGTCTTTAGAGTCCCACACAGAGAGTTTCTCTGCACTGAGCAAAACGTGTAGAGGCCGTATGGTTTTACGGCAGGGCTACGATCACTTACGTGCACTTGTGTGCGTATGCTGTTCGGGCAGGCAATACTAGTGGGCTTTGGTTTAAGCCGGATCCTAGTATTGTACAGATGGATTTGTTTTGTCTTCTGTGCATTCGCATTCTACGGAATGCGGGTGCGGGTGTGTATGCACAGTTTTGAGGAGCGATGAAGGAGGAGGTGCCTCATTGGGGTTTTGGCAGTTGGTTCGGCCAAAACCGTTATGTGGCAGGCTCATTAGGGTTTTGACAGTTGATTCGGTCAAAACCATTTTGAGGTGGGCTCATTAGGGTTTTGGAAATTCGTTCGGTCAAAACCATTATGAGCCGGAGACATTATTTACTAATCCTTTTAGTGATAATTATGTGATGGCTAATTGCTTTGACCATTTGACCACCTTGACCACTCTTGACTTTGTTGACCCGTTGACCAAAGTTGACCATTGACCTTCATGAGAGGTCTACACTCTTCTTTGGTTTTCTTTTTCATTTTGGATTATGAAAATGGTCATTGGATTATGAAAATGGTCAAATCAATGTAGCATCAACTTTATCATGATAGGATTTGTAATGATGGTGTTTAGTATCATTATGCAACCATGGTTCATTTTCTTTGGTTAAGTTTTTCATTTGTCTTTTCTCATTCTCTCTCTTAGAAGTGAGAAGAAAGAAAGAGCTCCATGGTTGCTTCACCTCTTCATCTTCCTCCTCTTCATAATTTCTTTTGATCTCATGTGTTGAGAGAAAAAGAATCCACATAGACAAATACCTCCATCTTTCTCTTCTACACAACCTAGGGTATCAAGACTAGCGATCCTGTTGCCCTAGTTGCCTCGGCTCGAGGTGGAGCTCGGTGTACAACTCTCGGGTGGATCGTCTTCGACTCAAGAAGGCCGCGGAGGTGACCAAAGTCCGGATCAACCCTCGGAGCATGGATCGACGAGCGGGACAGCGGAATGAAGACCCGAAGGACCGGTATCGTGAGGTATAATTTCTACGGCATAGTAGTTAACACCTCTTATGGTTTGCTAGTTTCTAGTTTAGCAAAGATCCGGCTTTTACGGTCCATGTTACCAAGTCAAGAAAAATTTTTGTTTTACCGTTTCCGCAACCCCGAAAGTACCGGGAGAGGTAACGTGGACCTAAAAAATCTTCAGAACTTAGGAATGACGTAGCCACTCGGGAACTCGATCAGATCGTACTGTGTGGGATATGGCCGCCCACTACTGCTAATTTCTTTCTGAGCTTCGGCTTCGGCCACCAATGTTTTAACCTTGCTGGTGACCAAATCCATTATCCAATCTTGTGTTAGCGGGATAGTGCTATCTTGGGCCAAGGCGTCCCCAAAGGAGGAATGTGGCCAGCTTTCGTGCGGCTCGACCAATCTTGGACCCAAAGGGAGAGTTATTGGTTGCTTCAGGTTATCTTGATCTGGCTCATGAGTAGAGACTTGTGCTTGATTAGGAGGCGCTCGAGCAATTTGAGCCGTGAGCTGTATCACAACATTCTTCAGGTCGTCGATTTTGGAGTAAAGCTTAGCCATTTCTTTATCTTTGCTCCTGAACTGTTTTCGAAGCTCTTGAAGTAGCTCTTGCTCTGCGGTTCTGGGGCGGAAAGTCGGCTCTTCCTCGCTGTCCGAGCTTGACTCTACATGGACTGAGGGGTCTTTCTGCTTATCATCCTCATCAAAAGGGTTTTTATCATCCAGCGGAGGCGGCTGTTCTTGGGGAGCGGCAACAACATTCAAGCCAGATTAGGCTTGGGATGTGGTGGCACCATCCTTTCTTTTGCTGCGCAAGTTGTCGCTGGGACGCGCGCCCGCCATATAGACCGTATGGATAACATATCCCACTGTTTTTTATTACCGGCAACTGATTTCACGGATCGCTGTCGTGGCTCTCCTGTTTCGGTAACGGGAAATTGACTGAAAGCGGCTGGTCTGACCGGGTTCTTGAATGGTGTCGGCGCTTCTTTTCTGGGTTTTCTCCACTGCTTTCGCGCGGCACAGAGCGCCTGATAGACATTTAAAGAGACGGTGTCATGCTTTCTCTTTTGGGGTTGGGACACGTCCCTTTGTGGTATTGTTCGAACCGCTGTCTTCTTGATTCTGGCGGTCATGGCATTTTTCTGAACCCACTTCAGAGGTTCAAAAGAATTGCTGAATTCTACGGTCGACTCAGCTATCATCACAGGATGACTCGGCTCTTGGAATCTCACAAGATTCCACTTAGCAGGAGTCCTGGACCTTTTGTTGGATCTATATTTAAGCCGCTTCTGCCTTAACTTTTCTGATTTGAGCACTTGGCAGGCTTCGGCTCTTCGGGAAGCCACCATAAACCGGGCGATGGAAGGCTTTGGAGATTCGCCTGATTGTGCATTTGTTGGAGTTATCGCCTGAGCTCGTCCGCAACGTTTGACGTTTCCCTTTGTACCAGAGGTCCTGTCCCCAGCTGGAGCACCAGAGAGTCGTTCAGACATCGTCTTAAGTTTTGGTCGTGGTGCCTTAGCGATCACAACATTCGGCCTCTTGCCCCTTGAGACCGGCTTGGCCACCTGTTTTGCCGGGATTTCTTCCAGATGAACGCTTTCGGCAGGGTAGATGATGACGGAACCAAACTGGCGGGGCAGTTCCTCCCACTGTCGACTGAGGCTTGCGGTGAGAACCACACGACCAGTGATCATGACCACGTATGGAATCGGGGTCGCATCAGAAGCTGGATCCATCTCAGGAGACATTGCCATTGAAAGTTGATTGCTGCACGGAAAAACATTATTTCAGTACAAACATCAGCATATATGTTAAATGAGTTCGTATGAACACTTGACCCAAGATATGGGAGGAGAGAAAGGTCCCACCGGGCGTGCCAGAATCTGTAGGGTGTTTTTCGTCACCCCATTGAGACGGGAATACGCGCGCGCTTGTCAGTCGCATTACAGATTCCCCCTGCCTAGGCTAGGCGGGGGTTTATTGATTGTGGGGATCCGAATCTCCGGCAGACGCGAACTAAGCTGCCGTTAATTACGCCTCGCCTTTGGAGCGAGAGAACCTCCGATTGACGGGACAAATAGGTCATGCGAACTCAATGTGCAGCGTTATGTTTTGAAGGGGTTTTGGATATATCGGGGGCACCGCAGAGTTTTTACGGGGGCCAGCTACCCGGATAGCGGGTTGGGGGTCAAGAGGGCTAGCAGCCCCATTGCGGGATGCAGAGCAGCGCCCCATTAGAAATTATTTTCTAACGGGGACAGTATTGTGGAGTATGTGTGTGTGTGTGTATACATGTATATAAAAATGGAAATGCATCCAAAAGATGCGTGGGAGAAGGCGCCAGCGCCTCACGTGCGCGGCACGCGGGCGCTGGGCGCAAGGCGCCAACGGAAAGTAAAGGGAGGGATCAGCCCCCCGTACTGGGAGTTGTACTCCAATTGACTATTGGGAGTACAACTCCTTAAAAAAAAGATGTATTATTATTGTCAATTTATTCTTATGGAGTTAAACCCCCAGAAACTTTGATTTGTGGAGTTAAACTCCAAGAAATCTTTGTAAATGCTCAAGGGGACCCCTTTCTTCTCCCCTGAGCCTTGGATCTTCCCCAAAATGGGATCTCTGGAGATAGGGCTCCTTCCTCCTCTTCTGTCGGCCGAATCTTGGAGAACAAGAGGGGGTTGAGATTTAAAAATCTTCGCTTTTTGAGATCTAATGGAAGATCTGAGCTCCCATTTGTGGGTTTTGTGGTGAAAAACTATTTATTTTTGGAAGAGAAAGAGTTAAACTCTTGATTTAATTCAAAAAAGAAGAAGGTTTAGAACCTTGAGGAAGGAGAAGGAGGCACAAAAACCCTAGAGTTTTTAGAGAATGAAAAGTTATGCTAGATATTTTCATCATGTTTGCCTTTATAGGCTACAAACTTTACATATAACCCCTTGAGCTTTACAAAATGGCATTTTACCCATCCCATGCATCATGTGCTCATTTCTTTTGCACATGAGCCATGGGTTTTACAAAAATTTGGCTTTATGCCCACTTTCTTACATTTATTCATAAAAAAATACACCAAAATTATTTATTACAAAATTTTTATTTTGGCATGGGGGGGCGGCGGCTTCATGTTCGGGCTCGACCCAGGCATTGGCCCACTTGACCTGGGCTTGGGCCCACTTGGCTTGGGGTTGATTTGATTTTGACTTGGTCAACCGGGGTGTAAATTTTTACCCCAACAGAGACAGAGCTCAGCAGCGAGGATTTGGATCAGATAGCCTTCGACCCAGAGCTCTAGATTACTTGTATATATTTTCATTTCTGCTATGCAATTGTTTAGGCGTTGCTTTCATTTCATGTATTTACAATTCAGCTGTATTGTAAAAAGAATGTTTAATAAATAAAGTTGTTGTTCATTTACATCTTGTCTCATGTGTATTTTACTTTATATTGCTTAGATACGCTTAGCGTGTTTACTTCTGAGTAAATGCGTCATGTGACCCGTCGCGTCCGCTGCCCGTACACTGGGAAGCGAGGCGTGACAAGGGGTCACCACATCTCAAATCCAATCTGTGGTGAATGTGGCTGCCACTTCCCAAGACCAGCCTCCTCTGAAAGGTAATGAAAACCCTTCCAGTGAGGCTGATAAGCAGAGAGATCCCTCGGTTCATGAGGAGTCAGGCTCAGAAAGTGAAGAGGAGCCAATCTTCCGTCCCAAGAACATAGAGCAGCAACTTCTCCAAGAGCTCCGAAAATAGCTCAGAAGTAAAGACAAGGAGATGTCCAAACTTTACTCCAAAATTGATGACTTGACGAATGTCGTGATGTAGCTCACGGCCCAAGTTGCCCATCAGCCGTCCTATCAAGCGCAAGGTTCTTTTCATGAACCGGGAAACGGTGTCCCGAGACAGCCGACGCCTATTCCCTTAAATCCAAAGGTGGGTGAGCCGCATGAAAGTCGTCCGCATCCTATGGATTTATGCTTCCACGTTACTTCGATGTCCTATCTCGGGAAATGTATTGACGACCGATGACAGCAACCCGCTAACACAAGATCAAATCATGGATTTGGCCGCCAACAAAGTCAAGACATTGGTAGCCGAAGCGAAAAAAGATATCAGCAATAGTGGGAAACCATATCCTGCTCGGTATGATCTGGTAGAGTTTCCTGGCAACTATGTCATCCCCAAATTCGGAAGATTTAATGGACGGGAAATGTGAATCGGCATATCGCCCACTTTAAAGCCTCATGCGGGAATACTGGGGGCAATGATGTGCTTCTCTGCCAGTTCGTTAATAGCTTAACCGATGTCGCTTTCGACTGGTACGCTAGCATACTGGAAGGCTCCGTTACTACTTTCGTCCAAATGGAATCTTTGTTTCGACAAACGTTCATGAATGTCAGCGATAAGATCACCATCGCCAACCTCATAATGACCAAGCCAAAGAACAACGAAAGCAGCATGGATTTTATAACCCGATGGCCCAATCTCTCCGTCAAATGTGAACCGCCGATAGAGCAGGACTAATCTGTCAGCCTCTTCGTCTGAAATCTCAACAATTGGATGGCCCCGTTTCTATGCACCGCGGGTCTCAAAACATTCCAAGAGATGACCAGGAAAGTCCAAATGTTGGATCGCTCAAAGCAGGAGTCCTTCTCTGATTCCCAAAATAACAATAGGTCCTGGAGAAACCGAAAGGACGATAATTGCAAAGGCGGAAATTCCGACGATACTGAATCTTTAAATACTTCGGCTAACCGAAATAAGCGAGGAATGAGCGGGCTTATGCCAACCAGCCTCGGAAGCCAGTGTTCGGAGAGGGAGGAGAATCTCCATTGAAAGAGAAACTGGATAAGGTCTATTCCTTCAGAAGGGACAAAGTCCATAAAATATTTAAAGACGCCTTAAGAAATGTTCTACATTTGCCGGAATCAAAAAGACCGCAATAAGCGAATATGACTGACGATCCCAAATATTGCCCCTATCACAGAGTGATAAGTCACGCTATTGAGGACTGCTTCGTCTTCAAAAATTGGGTCAAAAAACAATACAAGACAGGAGAGATAGATCTGTCTAAAGGTTTGTTAATAAACAATCAAGCTGCGATCGCCAATTTCATACAAACGGAGACCGAAGCCCTTCGGGAACCTAATTCTCTTAGACATCTGTCTTTCTCTAAAAAGAGCGGACCAAGGCAACAAGCTAAGAGCCAAATGAGCAATATTGCTAATGAAGAAGCAATAGATGGGTACACAACCCATACAGTCTACATGATGAAGCCCAGAGGAACAAGTCCTCCTACGCCTTATAACCATGACGATGACGTGGTTGTTGCCATCCAACACCGACTCGGTCTAGATGACGAAGATCCCGCTTATGCAATTAAGTCAAAGGAGCCCGTGGTTTCTACAGAATCGAGCCCAGGCTCCAACAGTTGACCACTACGTCGTTAAACTGGGATCAGTTGACCACCACGTCGTTAAACTGGGAATAATTAACCTCTAAGTCGTTAAACTGGGGATGTAAAAATATGTAAATAAAAAAATGAAAATAAAAAATAAAGAAAAGCCGAAATGATGGGGCAACTCGCAATAAATCAGTGAGTAAAATAAAAATGAAAATAAGCAGCCTAAATGATTGGGCAACCGTGAATAAATAGCCGAAATGATGGGGCAATCGCGACCTTCGCGATAAGAAAAGCTGAAATTATAGAGCAATCGCGGTAAAAAAATACTTGTATACAAATAAATATCATAAATCCCCAACGGCGAATGATGAGTCACTCCTAGTACCATATTCCAGTGCAGCAATGCAAACGCTGACCAAAATCAAAATCCCCAAATAGCGAATGATGAGTCGCTCCTGGTACCATATTCCCGTGCAGCGATGCAGAGGCCAACCAAAATTTCAAATCTCTGAATGTCCCAATGGCGAATGATAAGTTGCTCCTGGTACCATATTCCAGTGCAGCGATGCAGACGCCAACAAAGTCCAAAAATTCTCCCAGCCCTACGGTTGGTCTCTAAAATGACTACCGTATACAATCCATGGGCTCAAATAATTCTCATCACACCCATACCCCACCACAATCACCAGTCAAGCGGCCGGTCTTCGCCCTTGGAATTATACTCCGTTTGGGAAGACCCACTCATGTGTCCTCATGATACATTAGGAGAACAAAACTTACGGGATCCTCACGACTCGTAAGAAAACACCTTCGTGAGATCCTTACGACTCACAAAGGAAAAATACACTTGGGAGTCCTCACGACTCCTAAGGAGAAAGTACACATACGAGATCCTTTCGACTCGTAGTGAGAAAATGCTTTTATAGGACCCTTACGGCTCATAAAATTGAAAAGCCTTAGGTGATTGGGACCTAAACCTGTCTCCTAAGCCACCGCTCCCCAACAGGTAAAGGCAAATGATGAATTGCTCATGGCACTTGTGCTTCAGTGTTAGCAAAGCTGATGCCGACCCTAACCCTAAAATTCCAAATTTTTGATCCAGAAGACCTCTAAGTCTTTAAACTGGGAACAGATGACCTCTAAGTCGTTAAACTGAGAACAGATAACCCCTAAGTCTTTAAACTGGGAACAGATGACCTCTAAGTCGTTAAACTGAGAACAGATAACCCCTAAGTCTTTAAACTGGGAACGAGGGAAATACCCTCAAGGCAAATAATGATTCGCTCCTGATACCATATTCCAGTGTAGCGGTGCTAATGCCAAACCAAAACCAAAATCCCTAAATCCTCTTATAGAAAATGATGATTCGCTCCTGGTACCATATTCCAGTGTAGCGATGCTGATGTCAACCTAAATCAAATTAAGTCAGCAAGACAACCAACGACCTCCCTGGCGGAATCAAGCTCCACCTCAGAAACAAGTCGAATCTTGACATCGCAAGAAGCAGAGCAAGTCAAATCAAGCACCGACCGTCCAAGTCGCAAAAAGGGCAGCAATGACCTCCCCGTCGGAATTATGCTCCGACTCGGAATCAAGTCAACCAACAACCTCTGCGGCGGAATCATGCTTCGTCCCAGAGTGTACCCCGTGTCGAAATCATGCTTCGCCTCGGAGTACCTGCTTTTCCCATTGGAATTATGCTTCGCCTGGGAATTGACATCTGCATCGGAATCATGCTTCATCTCAGAGTGTACCCCGTGTTGAAATCATGCTTCGCCTCGGAGTATCTGCTTTTCCTGTCTACTTCGACTCGGAATCAACCACTGCATCGGAGCTATACTTCGTTCAGAATGTCTGCCATGTGCTGGAACTAAGCTTCGTCTTAGGATACACCTGTCCCGTGTCGGAATTATGCTCCACTCTTCGAAATTATGCTCCAGTCCCCGGAATTATTCTCCGCTCTTCGGAATTATGCTCCGATTTCTGGAATCATGCTCCGCTCTTTGGAATTATGCTTTGATCCTTGAAATCATGCTCTGCTCTTCGGAATGATGCTCCAATCCCGGAATTATGCTCCGATCCTTAGAATTATGCTTCGATCCCTGGAATTATGCTCACGAAATGATACACCGTCCCCGGAATGATGTTCCACCTCGAAGTCCAACTCCAAAATCCATCAATTTCATGCACACAACTCATATATGCGGTGTGCATTTATTGATGAGGGAACCTTGTTGGGGTAAAAAATTACACCGTGGTTGCCCAAGTCAAAGTCAAATTCAACCCCAGGTAAGCGGGCCCAAGCCCAGGTCACGTGGGCTCATGCCCAAGTCGAGCCCCGCGACCGGCCTCTCCTATGCCAAAAAGAAAATCATATAATAAATAATTTTGATGTAATTTTTATGAATAAATGTAAGAAAATTGGGCATAAAACCAAATTTTTGTAAAGCCCATGACTCATGTGCAAAAGAAATGAGCACATGAGGCATAGGATAGACAAAATACCATTTTGTAAAGCCTAAGAGGCTATGTATAAATTTGTAAGCCTTTATAAGGTAACATGATAATGGAATGAAAAAGACCTTTTTCATTCCCTTCAAAAACTAGGGTTTGTGCCTTCTTCCCCTTTCTCAAGTGTAACGTCTTAAAAATAAATAAATAAATAATTAATTAAATAAAATCCTTTAAGTAATTTTTCTGATTTTCGGTAAAATAAACCGTATTTTCCGTAAAACCTAACCATAATTATTTTTCATCATAAATTTAAAAGGACCTATTTTAATCATGTAATTACTAGTAAATGTTGTTTATTTAGTCACTTATAAATTTTTGGTTTAATTAAATATTTTTCCTAAATTAACTATTTTTAATATTAACATAAGCTTTAATTATACATTAAATTAGTGTAAATTACAAATTTGAAATGGGTTAATTTTATAAAATGAGCCATGCCATATTAGAATCAAGTGTGTTTATGAAAAATTCTTTCTCAAATATTTTCATGGTTCTAGATTTTTCTAGGATCAATTTTTTGAAAAGAAAAATTGTTAAATAAAGGAAAATGTGAAAAGACATTAAAGAAGTGTCATTTTGGAGAACTTTCTACACAAATTTCCTCATCTTTTTTCTTTCTCTCTTTCTTCCCTTGCATGTGGCCGGCCTCACCATGGCAGCCCCCTATTTTGCAAGCTCTTTTTACCTTCAAAAATTCATCAAAATGCATGAAAAATCCACAAAAATCTACAAGTTTCTTCACTAATTCAAATCTAAATCCTATTCTACCTCTTCCCAAACCCTAATTGGTTTAAAACATGGAGAAAAGAGGCAACTTTGGAGGCTAAGTGCAAGGGGTTCAAAGTTTTGGAGGTATAAATCCTAACCCCATATTTAAATTGTTGCTAATTACTTTAAACTAGTTCAATTTGGTGTTTAATATGGTTTAATTTGTAGATTTAAAATTCAAGAGAGGGATTTAAATTAAAGTTAGGGTTTTTATAAGTTGATAATGATTGCAATATGTAGATTAACACTTTATGATATGCTAAATTTAGTTTAGATGTTAAGTTTCAAATTGTTGCTTCAAAATTGTTAAAATTTGTTAATTTTGCATACTAGGTTTTTAATATTTATATAAATTGGTGAGATAAAATTCTAGTGATGATGTTTATAAATGATTCATGGTTTTAATGGGTATACTAACATGTTAATTGAATGCAAAACTCAATTTGGTTACTAGTTTTTATTGATAATTGATAAATTGTGAGAAAAATACTATTTTTGCTAACTAGTTTTTGGAAATTCTTAAATAAATGAGAGTTAAAATCTAATTTATGATTTCATTATGTTATTATCATCATGAATTGTAGTTTAGTAAGTTAATTCATGCAAAATCAACTTTAGTTGTGGAATTGTGAAATTTTGCTTGTAAGGTGTTGAAATTTGATAAAAATCGCAAACTAGGATTTCCAATTTCATACAAATTAGTGTGATAAAAATGTAGTAATGGTTTCTATAATCTAGTTATGTTGTTTAATGAATATTATGACCATTAATTTCATTTAAACGTCAAGTTTTGAAGTAAAACGGTAAATTGACATTTTCAAGGTTTTTCGGAATTGGATGATTTGACCGATTTTAGGGTTTCGATGATTTAAACCAAGTTTTATATTATAAGTAACGGGTTTTGAAACTACGAGTTGTTTATTGGTTTTTATCTCGATCAATCGGCGTTTGTACGCCGATATCGAGCGATATTTGGTTCTTTTGCGTGAGCGGGACATAGGTTTTAACATATGCGCGTTCCGTGCGTCGTTTTGATTTTTGTCCGTGATTCAGTTTACGATACTATATATATGTCTGCGTATAGGTACCCCTCACGTGGACTGCGGACGAGGAAGAAGTGGATGGTGATACCGTCTTTGGCAGACAAGGACCAGGTGAGTAGATGTATATCTACGGGGAGAAGTCGGGCGGATGGCGTTTAGCACCCCCGCAAACGTAGAATGGGAATAGTACTTATTTTCATTAGGAAGCCAGACGTGACCTTAGAATTTCTGTGAGTAGGACCCTAGTAGTGACCCTAGGTTGGACTTGACTGTTTTAGAAAGGCCATACCAGAGGATGAATACCTTGCAAGAGATTCGTAGGTTTCAGGTAGATACACACACACGCACACACTGAGACTTGACGTGGTGTATACGTGTATGTGTATATATATATATATATATATATATAGGAGTAGGTGTAGGTATATATATACACACAATACGTATATGTGATACACGGGAATGAAACAGTATAACTGGGCTTGACGCCGTGATTCATGACTATACAGTCATATTATAATGTTAGCGGATCATTAGAAATTGAGATAATGGATTTGTATACATGAACAATAATAAAGGGTGGTGATGATATTGAGGTACATGGGACTCTAAAATAGAACCCGGACTGTAACCTGTGCCTGAGATTACAATATGATATACGCGTGACTTGATTACAATATGATATACGTATGACTTGATTACGATATGATATAAGTGTGACTTAATCACAATATGATACATGTGACATGAATTTTTCTGAGGATAAATTGACGATGTATATTTACGCTGGCAGTGATATATGATTGATGTATGCGTTTACAGTACAGTACCTTGATCATGACATGATTTGATAATGATATTATACGAATGATGGGACACGTAGGTGATACTTGACCCGTACCCCGATATTAGGATGCCGTACGATGGATTATACCGTAAGAGGCATAGATGTGATGATTGATCCGCACTCTTGTTTCGAGGAAATCGTACTACGTACGTGACGCTATTGAGGCTGGATCGCCGACTATTAGAGATATGGACTCAGACTTTAGGTGTACTCCTATTTCTTATCGACTAGTTTCTTAGGTTTAGTTCCTTAGGAGGTTAGATGGACACTAGTTTAGGTTCGAATCATATGGTGGTAGTGGTACTTGTATATCACAGATGAGTGGTTATTACACATCCGTCTTTACATTCATACCGTAATCACAATGTTGCATGTTCATACATATGTTTCTATAATCAGTATAAAACTCTGCCTGTTAGGACATCAGCACCATTACCGATGATGCGCATGTTCCACGCACACTTATTTTCCGGCTCACACACATCATCATCGGTAATTGCTATGTCACGTACACTTTAGATCATATTATCTTTTATTGATACATTCAGCTAACAGCTAGATCGATACAATATTGTGATTACTCTCTGGTGTTAGTATAGACATGATATTTATTACTTAGACATTTCTTGCATTCGCATTTTCATGTTATCATGCAGTATTATAGGGCATATGCCGACACTTATCATATACGTACTCATGATTTTGGGATTTTGGATTTCTATGAGATTTCTGGATTTTGGGGAAAACCGCAAGAATATATAAAAACTTCTCTCTCTCCTCCTCTCTTTTTAAAACATAAGTTGCGGTTTTCTCGTGATGTATGTGTCGTCCACCATGAGATTTCATGTTTTCTGTTGGATTTCGAGACCCGATTCGAGGAGTGGATGAACCGTCTCGGGTACATGGTGGGCCCGGTATGGTACCCCGGGGCAAGAAGATCGAGTTGTAGACGATGAGCCTGGCAGGGGAAGGACTACCTACCGGTGATGTCTGGCGCGGAGGATATCCGGAGGATACCGACCGTTGTCATGAGATTTGATGATATAGGCCGATCCGGACTGACGGAGCCCGAGATATTGAGACTATGAGACATTGAGATTATGAGGTATTGAGACTTGAGATTTACATGTTTTGTGTCGATACTTGACACGGATTTCCATGGATTTCATCGTTGATATTTCAGATTTCTATACACATTTTACCATGATAAAAGCTAAAGATTTCTTATACAGATATATCCAGATTTCAGGATTGATTGTTTTACATTCATGGTGCATGCATACTCATTCACATGACATATTACTATTTGAGGCACTGACACGGGCACGGAGCTTTTGCACTACACGTAGTTTATTACCCTGCCATTACTAGATGATTGGGATATAGTAGTGTATTATTATGACCTAGGATAGCGTCGTGCATTCGATTTCTTTTCGCAGATATCTTCTACTCACGAGTTGGCAACTCACCCCCGTTGTTCCAAATTTTATTACAGGTTGATGTACAGGGTTCCTTGGCAGTTTGCTGGCACATCATTTCATTCCGGGTGATTTGCACGGTAGGTTGGTTCATTTGTTTCTGGACCGCCGTTGTATTTTCATTATTTCATTTGTATCTAGTAAGCTCCATCAACCAAACTTGTATTATTTGATAGTTTACTGGACCAGTTGTTTATTTCGACCTTAGAGTCGCGCATGTATTATTCTAGTTTGGTGGATTTGCTTTCTTTTGAGTTTTGAGACTCGCCCTTTGGCGTTGTATATTTTTGCGCTTGTTGTGGTTGTTTCCGCCTGTTGGCGTTGAGCTAGCTCCCGTTTGGGGATGTTTTTTTATTGTTTGTATATATTATACTTGTTTGTACCCGTTTGGGGCCAGTTTTTATAAAGGAGACTCTGCCGAAATTTTTCAGAAGAGTGGATGTTGCTTTTAAACTTGTTTTCTACATGTTTTCCTTCACTTCTTCTTCTTTTTTGGTTTAGATTTCTGGGCTTTGGCTTACTTAGGTTACGTTGTGCCTCTAGACGTTCCGTAGTCTAAGTGCCGGTCATGTTCCGTACTTTCGGGTCATGACATCAAGGTTCTAAACCTTCTTCCCTTTTTTTGAATTAAATCAAGAGTTCAACTCTTCCTTTCCCAAAAATAAATAGTTTTTCACCTTAAAACTCTTGAAAGGGAACTCAAATTTCCCATCAAATCTCTAAAAGGGGAGATTTTTAAGTCTCACCCCCCCCCCCCATTTTCTTCAAGATCCAGCCAATAGAGAGGAGGAAGAAGGAGACCCATCTTCAAAAATCCCACTTTGGGAAGATCCAAAGCTCAAAAGAAGATCTAGGGCTCAAGGGAGAAGAAAAGAGTCCCCTTTCATCATCTCCAAAAATATTTTGGGAGTTTAACTCCAAAAAAAAATAATATATATATATATATATATATATAAAATAATAAATCTTTCTTATTGGGAGTACAACTCCCAATATAGGGGCTAAGCCTATTTTTCCCACTGGCGCCCGGCACCCGCGTGCCAAGCACGTGAGGCGCCGGGCGCCGGTGCCTCGTGTGCCGCCCGCGTGCTAGGTACGTGAGGCGCTGGCACCCACGCATCATTTAGACGCTATTTTCCTTCTTTTTATATATATACACACTCCACAACACTTTCCCTGTTAGAAAAAAATTCTAACGGGGCTACCCAACAAGGGGGCTGCTAGCCCCCTTGACCACCAGCCCGCTAACCGGGTAGCGGGACCCCCGTAAACTCTGCGAGGCCCCCGATATATCCAAAATATCTCAATACACACATACGCATACTGCACACTGAGTTCGCATGACCTGTTTGACCCGTCAATCGAAGTTTCTCTCGCTCCAAAGGCGAGGGGTAATTAACGGCAGCTCAGTCTGCGGCTGCCGGAGATTCGGATCCCCACAATCAATAAACCCCCACCTACCCTAGGCAGGGAGAATCTGTAGTATGCCTGACAAGCGTCGCGTATTCCTATCTCAATAGGGTGACGAAAAACACCCTACACACATGAAAGATAAAAACAAACCAGATAGCATACTATCATCTCGAGTAAGATTGTTCTATCATATAGGTCCTCCTTCAATTACAATAATTGCTTTGTGGGCACCTATATCCAACAGTGAGTGAGTGAAATCGTTTGTAATAAAAGCGATTTGTAACCCAAGAGAAGGGGTGCTTCTCCTTTCACTTGAATTGTAAATTTAGAGTGGAAAAAAGAACTCTTCCTGGAAATATGTGGATTAGAGAGGAAAGTGCGGATTTCCCAGAGAATCATGGTCTAGAGAGGAAGGATACTTATTTTCTAGGGAATCACAAGTTTGAGTGATTGTAAAGAGTGATATCTTGTTTCTTCACATCCCTGTGAAGTGGGATTTATATACTTCACACATATAATGGAAAAATCCTGAGTAGGAGACTCAGCCGAGGACTAGCCACAGAAGGTGGTGAACCCTAGTCAACATATCTTTGTGTTTGTGATTGATTTCTTCTTTTTATTTTATTTTATAGAAATTTTTTTGATTATCATTCTTAAGTTTCTTTGTTTAAAAACTTGTTTTAGATATATTCCGCAGAAACTCAATAATCACTTTAGAAATAGTATTTAGTTTTAAAATTTGCCATATATATTATAAACACCTTATTCACCCCGCCTCTAAGGTATTTTTAATTGGTATCAAAGCGGATTGCTCAGTTCTTAGATTAACATTTAGAGTTTGTTAGATCTTAATGGCAAACCAACTAGAGGACCAATCGACCACATGACCCCCACTTTTCAATGACACGAATTTTCAATTTTGGAAAACTAAAATGAGAATTTTTTTACAATGTATAGACTTAGATATTATAGATGAAGCCTTCGTTATTCCTACCACAAAACCATATTCTGATGCAGAAAAACAATCTATGAGATTAATTGTTAAGGCTACAAATGCCCTTCACTTCTCGTTGGTTTCAGAGAAATTCAATAGAATTTCCATGTGTCAAATAACATATGATATCTGGAGAACTCTCGAGACTACACATGAGGGTACGAGCTAAGTAAAAGAAAATAAAATTAATAGGTTAATGCACAAGTACGAAATGTTTTCTATGAAAAAATATGAATTAATCGATTCAATGTACTCTAGGTTTAACAATATAGTAATAGAGTTATTTAATTTAGGTAAAAAGTTTGTAGATAAAGAAAATAACTATAAGATTTTTTTATCACTAATTTTGTCTTGGCAGCCTAAAATTACCGCTATAGAAGAGGCAAACGACATCAGCACCATGAGTGTTGGCATTCTCATTTGTAAGTTGAAAACTTATGAGGTGCAACTCGGTAACATCAAGACAAAAGAGGACAATCAAAGAAAAAATATCTCACTAAAAGCGTCAATCAATTAACTTAAAAAGCCAATACTATCAAGCGATGATGAGAGCGACAATGAAGAAATAGCAAATATTGCAAAACATTTCAAAAGGTTTCTTCAGGCAAGAGGCAACTCTTTTAAGAAATGGGCTAACACTTCCAAAACCATGCGATATTTTGAATGCAACAAAGAAGGACATTTCAAGGCAGATTGTCGGAACCTCAAGTTCAAGAAGAACAAACCAAAGTGGAAGAAAGGTTCGGAGAAACGTGCATTCCAAATTATCTGGGATGATTCCAATTCGAGTGAATCAGAAAACGAAGAAGTCGTCAACATGTGCTTCATGGCGATTGACGACAACGATGTAAGTGATTATATTCTTCATATAGAAAACTTAGATAAACATAATTTAATTAATTTGTGTTTTAATTTAAAAAATAGTTATCAGAAAATATATACTAAATATAAACAACTAAAAAGAAACCTTAGTGTAAATAATAATTTAAAAGAAAATGAAAAAGAAAAATTAGTTCATGAAAATAAGACATTGAAAGAAAATCAAATTTTAAAAGAAGTTTCTAAAGTTAATAATACTATATTTTCTTTGAATAATGAGATATTTGATTTAAAAAGAAAATTAGAAATTGAAGAAAATATAATCCTAAAGTTTACTAAAACTAAAGATAATCTTGACGTTATGCTGGTGATGATGCTCGATATCGGTGACTCTCCAGATAATGACACGTGGCAGATGACGTGTCCCGGAGCTTACAAGAAAAGATCATGAACGTTGCGTTGGGATCACACCCCGGGCCTCCGACCCGAGGATGTTTCCGACCTTCGGTGGCCTTCTAAACCACCCCCGGCTCGCCTCCGAGCTATCTCAGAATCAAGATGCCTCAGCCCCCGCTCGCTCCTGAGCCTCCCGCCGCCCATCTTCCTCGGTCTCACCGACCGACCCACAACACCGATCACAGGCGCCTCCTCCACGGCTCTGTGAATCTCGCCAGGCGTGAGATATCCACCGCCCATGATCCCGCGTTCCCTGCCATCACGATCCCCCATTAACGAGCATGTCTCGCCATTAATGGGGAATCCTGCCTATCACGCGGGCGTGACGCCGGGGGCGTAACGGCCGGCGTGAATCTCGCACCCGCCTGCTCATGGCTTCCGCTATATAAACCCCTCTCTCAGACGACTCAGGTAAGACAATTTTACTCCAATAGGTCGTTACTCTGCCAAAACACCCCGTCTAGCTTGATCGTCAGAGGGTCCTAGGTGGTACAACCACCCCGAGACTTCCTTACAGGTAGCTCAGCCTCATCCACCTCAAACCCATTGAGATCCACACGCTCCAGGAGGCAACCCTCTAACTCAGCCTTCGATGAGCTGGCCACCCAATTCCTCGGCTACTTCGTCGGGAACAGACGGCAGATCGGACCGTCGACCACCTCTTCACCATAAAGGGCAGGGACAAAGAATCCTTCAAAGGATACGTCACCCGCTTCTACAACGCCCTCCTTGAGGTCCCGGAACACCGAGACGAAACGTTCATTACGGCACTTAGGTCGGGTCTTAGGCACAAGGAATGGTCACACTCCTTTGCATTAGCGCAACCTAAGACCATGGCCGAGGTAAAGGTCTGGACCGAACGTGAGATCTGGGTTAAATCCGAGGTGAACGCCAATCTGCCCCGGATAGAACAAGCTGATCACAAGAAAAGGGCCCGGAAAGAGAAAAAGAAGATTGAGCGGCCGAAGCCCTACTCCCCAAAATTTCAGGAGTACACCCCGCTTAACGTCTTCCAGACGGTACTGCTGGAGGAGGCTAAGGGAGAGAGGTTCTTCAAATTCCCCCCAGTCTCGAACAAGGTAGCAAAGCGTACCCGGGGCCCCTACTGCGGCTTCCACAAGTCGCAGGGCCACTCCACTGATAACTGCAAACAGCTCAGAGACTACATCAAGGAGCTAATCCACTCGGGGCACCGGCCACGTATTTACGAGACAAGCGGCAAGCCGACCATGAGCAAGAGCAACGTCTCCCTCCCGGCGAATTGACAATCGGCCAAATCATGGTCATGTCGGCGGAGGGTACGACAAGGACCGACGAGACACGACATCCCTCCCCGATCGAGGGACCTGTCGGCCACCCGAGGAAGAAGTCCAAAGCAGCCGAGCCGATCGTTCTTACCGACGAGGACCTCCATGGTATTTCTCTGCCTCATAACGACCCGCTGGTGATCACAGCTCGGGTCTACCGCTACGAGGTGCAGAGGATACTGATTGACTTGGGAAGCTCGGCAGACATTCTCTTTTATGACTGCTTCCTGCATATGGGACTCACCCCGTCAGACCTATGGCCGACCACCCACGTCCTATCAGGGTTAACTAACCACTCCATCCCGGCGGAAGGGGTAATCACTCTCCAGTTTAATATCGGGGAGGCCGGTCGTACGTGCACCGTGCATGTGGAATTCATCGTCGCGAGAATCCCATCGGTCTACAACGTTCTCATCGGTCGCCCGACTATGAACTCCTTCCGGGCCCAGATATTGACCTACCGCCTAGCGATGAAATTCCCGCTCGACCAAGGCGGGATAGGTCGGGCCTACGGAGACCAACGAACAACAAAGGTTTGCTTCACTGCAACATCTACGTTTGAGCGACCAAACAATGATGTTGAGGGAGAGGGTGACATCAAGGGTTCTTTGGACACTCAAGACGAGCAAAAAGAGGTCCGAGGAACCCTGGTGGAGCCACTAATCGAGGTCCCCTTCGTAGAAGGGGACGACGAACGAACCGTTCAGATCGGGACACTTTTGACGGAGACTCAGCGAGATGACCTGGTTCACTTCCTTAGAAACAACTCTGACGTGTTCGCCTGGGCACCTGCCGACATGCCTGGGATCGACCTCAAAATCATATCTCACAAGCTCGGGGTAGACCCTACGGCCCGACCCGTCAGGCAGAAAAAACGAAGCTTCGCCCCGATCAAGCAAAAGACGATCGAGGACGAGGTAGACAGGCTCCTCGCCGTCAACTTCATTCGGAATGTGCCTTACTCAGAATGGTTGGCGAACGTGGTCATGGTCAAAAAGTCAAGCGGGAAGTGGCGCATGTGCGTCGACTTCACCGACCTCAACAAGGCCTGTCCGAAAGACAACTATCCCCTTCGTCGGATAGACCAGCTCGTCGACAGCTCGGCAGGCCACGAACTACTTAGCTTCATGGATGCTTTCTCCGGATACAACTAGATCCGTATGAATCCGGCAGACGAGGAGCTCACCGCATTCACAACGGACCGGGGGGTATACTGCTACAAGGTGATGCCTTTTAGCCTCAAAAACACCGGAGCTACGTACCAACGCTTGGTCAATCGCATGTTCAAGCCACAGATCGGCAGGAACATGGAAGTTTACATCGACGACATGCTCGTCAAATCGATCTCATCGGATGAACATGCCAAGGATGTGAGCGAGGCCTTCGACGTCCTTCGCAAATACAAGATGAAATTGAACCCCGCCAAGTGCGCATTCAGGGTCACCGGTGGAAAGTTCATCGGTTTCATGGTCACTCACCGTGGGATCGAAGCTAACCCGGAGAAAATCAATGCCATCCTCAACATGGCCGTGCCCAAGACTAACGTCGAAATCATGCGGCTAACAGGACGGGTAGCCGCTCTGAGTTGTTTCATGTCGAGGTCTGGGGAGAAGTGCCTCCCATTCTTCAAAGCTCTAAGGAAGATTCTAAGGTTCGAGTGGTCGAATGAGGAAGGATGTGGTGCCGTCCTCATCATTCGGGGCCCGAACGAGGCCGAAATGGAGTATTCTCTGAAGCTCGGATTCAAAACCTCAAATAACGCAGCGGAATACGAGACCTTGCTGGCCGGACTGCGCATAGCCTTCGGACTGGGGATGAAAACGATTCGGATCCACAGCGACTCCGCCCTAGTCGTTGGCCAAGTGACCGGCCGATTCGAGGCACGGGAGCATCTGATGGTGAAGTATCTGGCCGAGGTAAGAAGACTGCGGAAAGACTTCCACGAAGTCCAGGTGGAGCAGATCCCCAGACAACTAAACACCCAGGATGACGCCTTGAGTAAGCTGGCTTCATCTTATACGGCCAACAACAAGAGGAACATCCTCTTCGAGGTCTTGCCACGGCCCAGCGTGGAAGACGGGGAAACGCCACTTCAAGTATACACAGCCCGGGAAGAAGACCGGGACTGGAGAAAACCCCTCGTGGAATTCCTGAGGGAAGGTACGCTCCCGGAAGATCGAGAAGAAGCCCGTTGTCTACGAGCCAAAGCTCGCCATTTCGTCTGGAGCAATAGGAACCTCTACAAGAAGTCCTTCACTCAGCCCATGCTCCGGTGCATCGACCCCCATGAAGCCGACTACGTCCTCCGTGAGATCCATGAAGGGGTCGGCGGCGCGCACCAAGGGGCCCGCACCTTAATCCAGAAGGTATTGCTCCAGGGGTACTACTGGCCGACAATTCAGCAGGACACCCAAAAGCCATCAGGAGATGCAAGAGCTGCCAACTCCATGGAAGCATAACTCGCCTTCCTACTACCGAGCTAACCACCCTAACCTCCCTGTGGCCGTTCGCCCAGTAGGGAATGGACATGATAGGCTAGTTCCCTACCGGCACGGGCGGGCACAAGTACGTCTTCGTCGCAGTGGACTACTTCACGAAGTGGATCGAGGCTATTCCGATCAGGAAACCGGACACCACCACGACTATCAAGTTCCTGCAGAACAACGTGATACTCCGGTTTGACATCCCGAGGTGCATCATCACCGACCATGGGATGAATTTCGAAAACGAAAAAGCTAAGGAATTCTGCAGTGAATATCGTATCCTCATGAAGTTTGCCGTGGTCGCGCATCCCGAATGCAACGGACAGGCCGAGGTCGCTAACCGGGACGTCCTCCGAGGTCTTCGAACGCGCCTAGAAAGACGCCAAGGCAGTTGGGTCGAGGAATTACCCCAGGTCTTATGGGCCCTACGCACGTCGAAGAAAACCCCCACCGGGGAGACCCCTTTCAGCCTCTGCTACGGTACCGAGGCAATGGTCCCAGCGGAGATCGGGCTCCCCAGTCACCGGGTCGAGCATTTCGACGACAAAGCAAACACCTCAGCCCTCCGAACTAACCCGGACATCTTGTTAGAGAAACGAGACCAGGCTCAAATCAGAGCTACCGCCTATCAACAGCAAACTGACCGCTACTATAATGCGCGAGTCAAGCATCGCTTCTTCAAGACCGGAGATTTAGTCCTAAGGAGGAACGAGTTCGTCGATCAAGGCAAGCTGCATAAGTTTTCCCCGAAATGGGACGGTACTTTCTCGTCTTCGAGGTCCTGCCCGGCGGAGCCTACCGCTTACAAGACGCGGATGGTCGCAAGTTTCCACGACCTTACAATGCTGAGAATCTCAAGCTGTACCTCTGAAAAGAATATCTATAAATGTATATTTCTTCTTTCGCAAAAACAATGTAAACCTTTCTAAAGTTCTTTCCATTTGAATAATAAGAAGGGAACAGTGAGGCACCCCAAAAAGGAGAATTTTATTTATTCAAAAGGTACTATGGGCTCCTCAGCCATACAGAAAAAGAAAAAGGAAAAGTTTACAATAGAGAGGGAACGGGATTGAGGAAGTACTCCTGGTGATACTCAGAGTAGATTTCCGCTATCCGGGCCCTAGCCTCTGCAGCCCGCTCCTGCCGATGCTGCACGCGAACCCGGGACGCCATGGAAGTGCTCGACGCTCCGCCCTCTACGCCTTGGCTCACGATGTACCTCTTTTTGAAGCACTCCAGAATGAGGGTCAAGGATCGGTCGTGCCTGGCTTTCGAGATGAGGTCGAGCAGGAAGATCGATCGCACCTTGTCGAGCGCCTCGTCCAGCAGCTCCTCGGATAAGGGGTTGTCCAATCGCGGGGACCACCTCCAAATTGCGTATATCAGCAACTGAAGTAGGGACGCCCGCCGAGGGAGAAGCCAGCCGACGTGACCCTCAAGGCGCTGAACCACTCCCCGGTACCCATTCTAAGCCAGGGATTGGTCATACACGAAGACGTCATCGAAGGTGATGATCTCTTCGATCGAATACATGCGCCCGGTCAACTCAAAAGAAAGCGATGCCGAAGGAATTACCGTCTCTTTCTATTTTTATAACCTCAAACAGAATCCTTAAGGACCTAGATTCACGCGCGCATGGGTGCGAATCCTGGGATCCCCCAAGATTGCTCCAATACCGCGCCGCCACGTGGCAAAACCGGCGCGGCTTCCCGAAACGTTACGCCTCCCCAAGCGTCCCTGGAACGTGCCGCCTGCGACGGTCGCTCCCCCCAATGTTCACGAACCAAGGAAGGTTAGATTGAACCTCGGGATCCACCGAGCAGCTACCCTGCTCGGTCCATCCTTAGCAGACCATTACTTGGGTTTTTCAACGAAGCGATGTAAATTCTTCTAAGTTCTTTTTTAAACAACAAGACACGATATAGCATTGCGGAAAGAAGAATTTTATTGATTCAAAAAGGTATTGTGGGCTCCTCAGCCTTACATAAAAAGGGGGGAATTACAGCAGCGGGGGAAGGCGTTGCAGGAAGCATTCCTCATGATACTCCGAAGAAATCGCCGCCAGCCGGGCCCTTGCCTCCTCGGACCTCTGCCTCTGATGCTGTACGCGAACCCTCGTGGCCACTGACGGGCTAGGAAGCTCCTCGGGCGAGCACCCATCAGCGAGATGCCTCAATTGGTAACACTCGAGGACGAGTGCCACCGAGTGATCCCGTCGACTCTTCGAGATCAGGACGAGACGACATAACGACCTCAGCTTGCCAACTGCCTCGTCCTTCAGTTGTTCGGACAAGGGGTTGTGCAGCCCCGGCGATGCCCTCCAGATCGAGTACATGAGCAGCTGGAGAAGGGGCGATCGTCGGGGGAGCAGGCGGCTGATGTGATCCTCAACCCGCCGGATCACTGCCTGCCGCGTCTCCTCGGAGCACAGCTGGTCGTACAGGTACACATCTTCGAAAGAGATGATCTCGGGGATGGTGAAAAGGAAAGTGTCCATTCTTACGTTTTGGGGATGAAGAAAGGAGTGATCAACACGCCCTCCTTTCTATAGCCCCACAGCGCCCCCAAGAGTCCAACAGTCACTCGTTTCTTCCACTACAGTACCGCCACACGGCGGATATACCGCCTTTCTCAGCGAAATCAGAACGACCCGGCTCTTACGCTTTGCCTCCCCCACGCATTCATAACATGTGTCACCCGCGACGGTCACTCTTCCCGATGTTCACACACCGGGGAAGGTCGGACAGAACCTCATGAATCCACCGAGCAGCTACCCTGCTCGGTCCATCCTTGGCTGGTAATTTCTTACCCCACGACGCTAAGGATCAAAAGCCCTCACCAAGAGGGCACCGGGCAGCAACCCTGCTCGGTCCATCCTTAGTAGGCCTCTCCATGCCCTCCCGCCCAAAGGATCAAAGCCCTCACCAAGAGGCAACCGGACAGCAACCCTGCTAAGTCCATCCTTGGCTGGACATTTCTTACCCACCGACGCCAAGGATCAAAGTCCTCACCAAGAGGCAACCGGGCAGCAACCCTGCTTGGTCCATCCTTAGCAGGCCTCTCCATGCCCTCCTGTGCTAAGGATCAAAGCCCTCACCAAGAGGCAACCGGGCAGAAATCCTGCTCGGTCCATCCTTGGCTGGTAATTTCATACCCACCGACGCCAAGGATCAAAGCCCTCACCAAGAAATTGTTGGATATAGTGCCCTCTAAGTCAATTATTGGATCGCAGGTACATGATTGCAATGATTGAGGGAGGACCTATACCGACATGACTGTCTTACTCGAGATGATAGTATGCTATCTGGTTTGTCTTTATCATCGTATACATGCTTTAGTTCACTATTGCATGTTGATAGAGACCATAGGATTCTTGCTTGACTGCCAGCAGTATGATGGCGATCATATACGTGTGGGTTGGGGTCTGTAAGCACATCCTTAAAGTGTCCCTAGTCGTAGGAGTTTCGAGACAGGGCATCGATAATCCAGAGTAAACTAGTGTATGCAGTCGAGACCCCGACGAGGGGCGATGGCCGGTCTCACAAGCCATTGGTGTCAGTTGGTTCACCTAAGATGTATACAGGTGCTCATCTCGTTATGAGTACACCGGACAGGACTCGCCGAGAACATGCTAGTTGGTATTATACATATCGTCAGATAGCAGTTCCCTGGTGACATGTGTACAGGTTAGTTTGTCGACCTGAGACCGTCATTTGTCTCGTGTGAGTTCCCACTGTGCTTTGATTTCTACCCTACTACGGCTCAAAGGAGTCGTGCAAACAGGTATTTTTTGGGTACAGTCCCGAGCCACATGGAGGCAGTGAGCGGATCGTCGGGGATTCGTCTCTCCCGGTATTGGGGGTTGATGTCGCACAGTGCACGGGTGGACATCACTAGAAATCCTCGGCCGAGGTAGTGGAGAATTACTGATTTGGATCAGTAGTTTCTCAGGTGGTGATGGGCTTCATACCGACACGAATTATCGCGTTATTAGGGGTCTGACTTTATCCACCCCCCTAGACTCGATATGCGATACTCTTTGGACGAACGGACCGGACTGTATGTATATTGTCACTGTTAGGCTCAGTAGGGTTTATGGATGAGTTCGCTCGTCAGCTTCCCTTCCAATCAATACATAGGCAACCATTACGTACAGCTTGTACCTCTGACGTGCTAGTGGTTATACCCAGTGCCAGTGTGTTGATGAGTCATTAGAGTCCCCCACAGACCGTTTCCCAAGTTTGGGCGAAACGTTGTAGAGGCCATAAGGTTTTATGGAAAGGTTCGGAAAATGCACGTGCGTTCTCGCACGTGTCATTTTTCGGGCAGATAATACTGGTCGGCATTGGTTTAAGCCGGATCCGAGTATTATACTGTGTAGATATAATATATTTGTCTTAGTTGCATTTATATTCGGTCGTAATACAAATATGGGTATGTTAATACTGATATGGGGTTATCCTGAAATTCGTTTCAGGATCGCTTTTGGAAGTTGCCAGTTTCCAGTTTTCTATCGGTCGTATTTAACATTCGGTTAAATGCGGATTTATCTTTTCTTTTTGGATGAGGCATGAGGGTGAGTCGTGCTTCTAGAAGTTTCTAGATGATGACTAGGATTAGTGACTCATGTTGCATTAATTGTTCATTTAATGTGTTTTGGTGACTAGGGTTTTTAGTTCAATGTATGCTTTAAATGAATGTGCAAGGTGTTAGATGACACATTCTTCTCATTAATGCTAATGGTCACTCTCCCTCCTCCTACACTAACCCCTTTTGCCTCTATAAGTTGCCGGCCACCTCTTGGTGGTGGAGATGATTATTCATTTGAGAAAAGATATAGTTTATAGTGTATGGAAATTTCATAGCTCTTTTCATTCCATCACAGTTCCAAAAGGGCAACTTCATTAACCGTACGTCCGTGAATTTGGACGTAACGAGACAAAGTGTTCTACTCATTCTCTACATCAATCTTGGTCATCTCTTTTAGCAAACTTGATGATCGAGTTGCCTCGGTTCAGAGACGGGAGCCCGTTTAAAGATCCGTCGACGTGGTGCCACCTGGACGAAAAGACTGGAGATTCAGGAGATCGGAGCAGCCGCAACAAAGCGTGGGATGATGGTTGAAGACCGAAGGACTCGGATCGTTCGGTATAACATTTCTACCCACTTTGTAGTTTGTTAGTTTAGCTTTAATGGCAGATCCGGGTTATAGTACGCGATAGCGCCAGTTGTAAAAGTTTTTGTTCCGCATTTGGCGTCTATTAGACGGCCGGGGCGCTACCATGGACTTACAGTGGTATCAGAGCCTCACCATTAAGCTTTACTAACTTGTGCTAACGCGTTTAAAACATCGATCGAACGGAATTTCCGAAACTACAATTTTTCAGGGTTAAAGTTTCTGTCGATTTTAAACAGTGTCTAAAAATTATTTTACATATTGCAGAAAATTAAACAGGCTTTTCTAAGCATTCTGGAAAAATTTGGGCACGTGATCCCACAAGACCACCGCGGAACCGCGACGCTTTTGTGGGAACAGTGCTCCAACTTTTTCCAGAGAGCTTTATGGAAATTGTGGTTTTTCGTACTATTCTTTTGGGCCCAGTTTTTGTTACTGTACAGCAGAAGTTCGTGGGGCCCACTTCGGGAAATTTTGTCGATCGAAATTTTAAACTTGTTAGTATACAGTACTTACTTTATATCTCCGACCAGGAATGTCATTCGAGCGGTAAACCGCGTCTAATTGCTATAGTTCTTTTAGACGGGTTTGCGAACGTGACATTCGCGTTGATGTTTTGTGTTGTACTGTGATGTTGCAGATATGTCGTGGTGGATAGCAGTGTGCAATGGTAGTATAGTTTGGATTTATTTGTACATTTGATATTGTGGGGCGAGCGTCCAACATGTGGATTGCCGTCACTGCCTGTTTGTATAATATTCTTTTGGGGCACGACCGGGTTGAGGTCGATGTACCCGTTGTACATTTTTTTATTTCTGTACTAGATTTATCCCGCGACGGAGTGCACGGATAGCCGGGTTCTGGAGGGCAACGGGTCCGTATTTCATGGTTTTGAGAGGCAGAGGGGCCTCACTCTAGAATTGGCAGACTATTCGCCGCACTCGTAGGGGGTACAGGTTGACCCAAGGAAGGGTGCTCAATTTACCGGATTCCGTGAAGTGCCGGGTGTTCCATTCACTATGTTGTGGGGGACTGCCTCGCTTCAGGTTTTGGCAGGTAACTTGCCGCACCCGTAGGGGTCTAGGTTTCATTGCACAGGCTATCCACACGACCAGGGGAACGTCGGGTTTCAGTAGCGGCTCTGTGAAACCCGGGGATCCCAGATTATCTGTATTGTTCTGTGATGCTTATTACTTTTCTGTAATGTTGCATATTATCATGCCTGGAGAGATTATTGTATATTGGTATATATACTATTAGATGTTGTATATGTTTTACACCCGCGCTAGTCCAGTCCCCGCTCTGTCGTTAGTTAAGTAACCTAACGGGTGATGACGGGACCCAGTGGCGAATGCGGATGGCATATACGTACATTATATTTTCGTTCTTTTCTGGTGTGATTGATTGATGGGACTGCATTGATTCTTATCAATGCAAGGATAAAACAAACCTATATTTGATGTTGTTGGAACAAATTTTAAAAGGTGTTATTACAAAGATGTTTCCTTTTGTTTTGCATAGAGGTATTCAGTTGGAATATCCTGCACCTCATTCCACGAGGCAAGGGCCGAGATCCCTTCACCGGGAGTGACCCCTTGGGCAGAAGTTTACGTCAGGGTAATAACTTTACTATAGTCGATTACAAGTTGCTTTGCATCGCGGTATTCGGTTAGAATATCCTGCACCTCATTCCACGAGGAAAGAGCCGAGATCCCTTCACCGGGAGTGACCTCTTTAGCAAAACGTTTTCGCCACTATATTTTTATAAAAAGCTATCAGGTTCCTTCAACGAGATCAAGTTCATTACGTTAAAGGTTTTTCGCCAAAAACCAGCCGTAGCCCTCCGTCATGTCTTATGGATGGTCAGTAGTATTCAAGCTATGTTTGTTTGGCCAAAGTCAAGGCATAGTGTTTGGTAGTTGCTGGGTATTCATTTGTTGCGTAGATAGATGCGTTGGTTTGGGACAGTCGTATTACCTTGTTGGCCAAAGTCAAGGGTATGTACGGGTGAGTTCAAATTAACCTGGATAATGACGGGTAGAACTTGGCATGTGACTTATGATGGGTTGGCCAAAGTCACGATCGTAAGAGCATGGGGCAAAAAAAATCACATCGGGAGTTTCAAACATAGAGGAAACTTGCCAGGCATACGCATACCTTCTGGAGTGTGATAACTTGAGTGGCTTCCATCAAGTTATCATACGATGATAGTTGGATCCCGATTCCCACTGATGAGTTGGTTTACTCTTCGGGTGATCCCGATTGATTCTTCTTTTAGGTTTGGAGGAGAATTTGAGATTACAGTGGGAGGTTTCCTGATTAGATAAATTGATAACCATTCTGATCTAGGTTAGAGTGCACGCAGAGTGTTTCTTTTCTCTCTCTCTCTTTTTGGCAGCGACCTTTGACCGACCCTAGACTATGACTCAGTGACCAAGTTGACCGAACCTTATTAAAATACTGGCTTTTGGATTGTTTGAGTTGCATAAGTCATTGCCGCTCCTTCTTTTACCCTTTGCATTTCTCAGAACACCCCGTATTACTACGGACATCCACTTCCATTGGATAGATCCATCGTATGGTTATATACGAACTCGAAGGGATTTCTTCGAGGATGGATCCAGGTTCAGGAGAAATAGAATTGGTTTATTCAGTTGTCTTTTGTTATCACCTTCTCTCAGGTTGCGAGGGCTCCTTGGTTTAGGAGAGTACACACATTACGCTTATTGGATAGTCTTCTTCCAAACCATAGGCAGGTGCCGAAAGGTAGGGAATGAAGAAAACCAATTAGCCTAAGTAGGGTGTACAGAAGGTAATATGTAAAGACAAAATAAAGGGATTCAAAAGAGGGCAAAGTAAATTGCGACTGCTATCATTCACGACCAAACCGCGTACTTCATCGCCACTCCTATTTCACCTTTGTTTTTTTTCCAGTTCGGAAGAAATAGAATAAGGTATTATTCAGTTGTCTTTTATCATCACCTTCTCTCAGGTTACGAGTACTCCTTAGTTTAGGAGGGTACACCTATTATGCTTACTGGATAGTCTTCTTCCAAACCATAGGCTAGTGCCAAACGGTAGGGAAGGAAGAAAACCACTTAGCCTAAAAGGGGTGTACGGAAGGAAATGACTAAAGACAAATAAAGGGATTTGGAGAGATGGCAAAGAATTATACGGTTACAGTCATGAATTGGATTATGGAAGAGATATTACTAGGAATACCAGGATACCCCTACGAAACATTTTCATGTTTCAGTTTCACTGTGCATTGTTAAAGGAAAACAGATTTCCCGATTAGATACTTACTCCTGGGTATGTATTTACCAGGTATGATTCTCACATCTGTATGGTTTTACAGATGATGAGAGGGAGGAAGTTATTGGGAATAAGGTGATCATCCTCATTATATCGGAATTCGTTGTAATTGGTGATATTTGAGGAGATCGCCTGGGTTTTTGCCGGACGGCATGTATTTGGTTTTGAGTATCCGTTGTTGTGCACCAATTTCAAAATGATATATCTGTACGTTTATTTTTATAAAGTGAGATATAACTTTTTGATATTATGTCGATGACATTTACCTATATCAGTTGGCGATTGGGTAAGGAGCATTGAACAACGGAGTAATTCTTTACCATAAGTACAATTTTCAATCTACGATGCACAGGTTTTGAGTTATTCAACTCAGCGGACTTATACAGAGTATTGTATGTTTTCCAGTGTCCATCAGGACAAAGGGGTTGGTCCTCGTACTATGTTCTATTTACTTGTGACTTCTCTAGTTTTTAGACAAGTGTTTCGTAGAAATACAATGTCTAAGTTATGAGAAGTTGTGGGTATAAGAATAAAGTAGAGAACCAGATGTCGCAAGTATCAGG
Organism: Agapanthus africanus; assembly: GCA_030015575.1. Classification (NCBI taxonomy): domain Eukaryota; kingdom Viridiplantae; phylum Streptophyta; class Magnoliopsida; order Asparagales; family Amaryllidaceae; genus Agapanthus; species Agapanthus africanus. The sequence continues at coordinate 25,055,539 of JASDDO010000016.1, forward strand.
ATTCTTCAAAGAGATCAAAGATGTAGATACTTGTGATTGGTATTCAGTTGATAGTAATGGTTTTGAGAAACTTGTTTCTCTTTCAGGTTACTCATAATTGGATATATTCCTAAGTTGAGTAATGCTGATTAGCTTTTCTCTATTGATTTGATATGCACTGGAGACAGTTGCATGGTTTGAATCTGGTTCCAGTTAAATTAGTGCCTCTATTTCTATATTGTATATAGAATGGTTCATATCTTAACGATATTAAGATACGGGGAGTTGTCCAGCTTATGCTTAAAACCAGACACTGGATAGATCAAGGCACGTTTCTGTGATGGCGGTTTGTGGGTTGACCCTGGCTTTGACGAGGGTTGATTTTCTACCATGTGGAAAATCAATAGTGATATTGTTCTTGACTCGCCACAGTTTTAGTAAAATGGATTTTTTTTCAGAAAACAGTAGTGAGAGTATGGTAGAACTGGAAGTGATTCCAAAACCGCAAACGATTACGGAAAATTTAATAGAACCTATATATTCAATCAGGTTTGACATTCCAATAGCCACTCCGCAGATATGGTGGGTAACCTCAGACACCCGAGAGGTACTCCGGTAGCCTCAAGGACGGTGACAGGGAGGTTCTTGTTTACCCAGCCTTGACACTACTGATGTTCCAGACTATCAGACCCGGTAAGAGGATAAGTATAGCGTCGTTCTAAACTTGATTTAGAAGTGGACGTATATATTATTCTGCCAGAGGGTTGTCATAGTCAGTGGGAGCAACGGAAGCATAGTGGACAAGTTGTTTATGTCTATTTATAGGCTTGAGAAAATATAGCGGAGATAAGATCATTTATTTTTGATGTGACAGTCATGGATTTGACTTCATCGGAATAGGGGATGGATCTGGTGAGAAGGTAGTAGGGTGTGATGTCCTGGTATTTGGATGACATACACAGAGTAGGAAGTAAAATTCCTATACTACGATCGGTTGTACTGTGGTCGTCACACAGTTGTTTCTCTACAAAGGATATAGATATAATATCTGACATTATGGTTACAATATCTATGGTTTTAGATCTAGATTTGGGCAGTTTCCCAATGTAGGTACTTTGACAGAATTCTAATAGTATTTTAGATGACTCCTGGCATGGTGGTGTATGGAGTCATCCTCTCTAAAGGTGTCTTACAGACTAAAGGGGAGAGGGATGTGCATGATTGGCAGATCACTTGCTTAGACAATTGAGTCAATCGTGAGATGTCAAGTACCACACCAGATATTGTTTTTGCACTAGATGCGATAAGTTTATATTAATCCAATCCTGGAGAAACATAAGGAAACAGTTTTTGAACATGAGTGTATGTTCTACGGATTTGATGACGGCAGCCTCCTTCGGGAGACGGTTATCATTCCAGGTTTCCAAGGTGACATGGATGACAGAGTGATTGTCGAGTTATAGTTTTCCCTCTGACGAGGGATAGTATTATGGACAGGTGGTCCAAGAGGATATTGTGGGAGGCATGGTGCTGGATACTGATTAGGTTCAGTGATCACTACAGTCTAAGAAATTTGGATTTGGAGTTCATTTATGAACTAGGTCCCATCACATATCCAGACATATTCTAAGACAGGTATTACTCGATTCGGGAGATGGATTTCTTCGCGAACTTGAGATTAAGAGAGACATAGAAAGAAACATCAGGGCGGATCCACTCACTGAGGCTATGAGTATGCGACATCGCAATAATAGCCTTAAGTGCAAGTGGGAGATTGTTGGATATAGTGCCCTCTAAGTCAATTATTGGATCGCAGGTACATGATTGCAATGATTGAGGGAGGACCTATACCGACATGACTGTCTTACTCGAGATGATAGTATGCTATCTGGTTTGTCTTTATCATCGTATACATGCTTTAGTTCACTATTGCATGTTGATAGAGCCCATAGGATTCTTGCTTGACTGCCAGCAGTATGATAGCGATCATATACGTGGGAGCTGGGGTCTATAAGCACATCCTTAAATTGTCCCTAGTCGCAGGAGTTTCGAGACAGGGCATCGATACTCCAGAGTAGACTAGTGTATGCAGTCGAGACCCCGACGAGGGGCGATGGCCGGTCTCACAAGCCATTGGTGTCAGTTGGTTCACCTAAGATGTATACAGGTGCTCATCTCGTTATGAGTACACCGGACAGGACTCGCCGGGAACATGCTAGTTGGTATTATACATATCGTTAGATAGTAGTTCCCTGGTGACATGTGTACAGGTTAGTTTGTCGACCTGAGATCGTCATTTGTCTCGTGTGAGTTCCCACTGTGCTTTGATTTCTACCCTACCACGGCTCAAAGGAGTCGTGCAAACAGGTATTTTTTGGGAACAGTCCCGAACCACATGGAGGCAGTGAGCGAATCGTCGGGGATTCGTCTCTCCCGGTATTGGGGGTTGATGTCGCACAGTGCATGGGTGGCCATCACTAGAAATCCTCGGCCGAGGTAGTGGAGAATTACTGATTTGGATCAGTAGTTTCTCAGGTGGTGATGGGCTTCATACCGACACGAATTATCGCGTTATTAGGGGTCTGACTTTATCCAACCCCCTAGACTCGATATGCGATACTCTTTATACGAACGGACCGGACTGTATGTATATTGTCACTGTTAGGCTCAGTAGGGTTTATGGATGAGTTCTCTCGTCAGCTTCCCTTCCAATCAATACATAGGCAACCGTTACGTACAACTTGTACCTCTGACGTGCTAGTGGTTATACCCAGTGCCAGTGTGTTGATGAGTCATTAGAGTCCCCCACAGACCGTTTCCCAAGTTCGGGCAAAACGTTGTAGAGGCCGTAAGGTTTTATGGCAAGGTTCGGAAAATGCACGTGCGTTCTCGCACGTGTCATTTTTCGGGCAGATAATACTGGTCGGCTTTGGTTTAAGCCGGATCCGAGTATTATACTGTGTAGATATAATATTTTTGTCTCAGTTGCATTTATTTTCGGTCGTAATACAAATGCGGGTATGTTAATACTGATACGGGGTTATCCTGAAATTCGTTTCAGGATCGCTTTTGGAAGTTGCCAGTTTCCAGTTTTCTATCGGCCGTATTTAACATTCGGTTAAATATGGATTTATCTTTTCTTCTTGGGTGAGTCATGAGGTTGAGTCGTGCTTCTAGAAGTTTCTAGATGATGACTAAGATTAGTGACTCATGTTGCATTAATTGTTCATTTAATGTGTTTTGGTGACTAGGGTTTTTAGTTCAATGTATGCTTTAAATGAATGTGCAAGGTGTTAGATGACACATTCTTCTCATTAATGCTAATGGTCACTCTCCCTCCTCCTACACTCACCCCCCTTGCCTCTATAAGTGGACGGCCACTTCTTGGTGGTGGAGATGATTATTCATTTGAGAAAAGATATAGTTTATAGTGTATGGAAATTTCATAGCTCTTTTCATTCCATCACAGTTCCAAAAGGGCAACTTCATTAACCGTTCGTCCGTGACTTTGGACGTAACGAGACAAAGTGTTCTACTCATTCTCTACATCAATCTTGGTCATCTCTTTTAGCAAACTTGATGATCGAGTTGCCTCGATTCAGAGGCTGGAGCCCGTTTAGAGATCCGTCGACGTGGTGCCACCTGGACGAGAAGACTAGAGATTCAGGAGATCGGAGCAGCCGCAACAAAGCGTGGGATGATGGTTGAAGACCGAAGAACTCGGATCGTTCGGTATAACATTTCTACCCACTTTGTAGTTTGTTAGTTTAGCTTTAATGGCAGATCCGAGTTATAGTACGCGATAGCGCCAGTTGTAAAAGTTTTTGTTCCGCATTTGGCGTCTGCTAGACGGCCGGGGCGCTACCGTGGACTTACATAGGCAACCGGGCAATAACCCTGCTCGGTCCATCCTTAGCAGGCCTCTCCATGCCCTCCCACGCCAAGGATCAAAGCCCTCACCAAGAGGCAACCGGGAAGCAACCCTGTTCGGTCCATCCTTAGCAGGTCTCTCCATGCCCTTCCGAGCTAAGGATCAAAGCCCTCACCAAGAGGCGACCGGGCAACAAGCCTGCTCGGTCCATCTTTGGCTGGTAATTTCTTACCCATCGATGCCAAGGATCAAAGCCCTCACCAAGGGGCAACCGGGCAGCAACCCTACTCGGTCCATCCTTAGCAGGCCTCTCCATGCCCTCCCATGCTAAGGATAAAATCCCTCACCAAGGGACCACCGAGCAGCTACCCTGCTCTGTCCATCCTTGGCTAGTAGTTCACTACCCACCGACGCCAAGGATCAAAACCCTCACCAAGAGGCCACTGAGCAGCTACCCTGCTCGGTCCATCGTTGGCTGGTAATTTTTTACCACACGACACCAAGGATAAAAGCCCTCATCAAGAGGCCACCGAGAAGCTACCCTGCTCGGTCCATCCTTGGCTAGTAATTTCCTACCCACCGATGCCAGGGATCAAAAGCTGTCATCAAGAAGCCACCGAGCAACTACTCTGCTCGGTCCATCCACGTCTAAGCGATCTCCACCTCGACTTCGGGGCCATAAAGATACCGACCTTTCACCGGTCTTTGCACACTTGGCAAATGGTCGACTTCAACTCTCAACTCGATATGCGATCGCTAGACGAAAAACAGACCTAAACATGAAAGCAGTGCCGCGCAAATAAAAATGTTTACCACAAACAAAATGAAAATGCACACGCAAAGACTATTGCAAAAATATTTTTTATTCATAAAAAACCGGAAGTCTTTACAGAGGTATTATGGGTTCCCCAGCCTTACAAAAACGCCCAGAGGCTTACAAAATTTTAGCGTAAAGAAAATAAGGAGGCGGAGAAGTTCAGGCTTCGGGGCCGGGGAGAACCTTGATGAGCTGTGCGTCCACTGCGACAACCGGGGCGGCGTCGGCATCCATCGCAGCAGCCTCGGTGCCGGGAGCCGGGGCGACCGACTTCTCCCCAATGCTCCCACCGGGGGCCTTTCCCCCTGCAGCGCTTCCGGGGGCATTCCCCTGCGCGTCATCCCCGAGAGGGTACTCACCCTGGAGCTCAGACATCAGGGCCTTGACAGTGTCAATGGCGTCGTGCCAAACGACGGCAGCGGCTCCAGCGAGGTCGGTGTAGAACTGGTCCGACTTCTTGTAGCTTTCCACCGCCTTCGACGCCCGAAGCTCGGCGCGCCTCGTCCCCTCCCTCGCCGCCTCATTCTCCTTCTTGAGGGTGTTCGCCGTCTTCTTCAGGGTGGCGACGAGCACCTTGGAATCTTCCAACTGGGCATCGGCGGCTCGGGCGGCCTCTCGGCACCTGGCGATCTCCCGATCCCCGGCCGCCACTCGGTCTTCAAGGACAGCGACCCTCTCCATTGCCGCCTCCAGCTCTAGCCTTGAGCTCTCCTCCCGCGAAGAGAACTCGCTCGTGGCCCGCATCGCCGGGGCAATTTCCCCGTCCTTCATGTTCACAACGAGGGCGACGTAATGGAGGACCTGAAGAAAAGAAAGGGGGTTAAAAAGAAAAGAAGGACACCCAGTCACGCGAAACAAAATACTGAATGAAGAACCAAGTGTGGTGCGAACACTAACCTGCACGGCCTCTTGAGCTATGGCCGCCATTTGGGCCCGGAGGGTCCCCCGAGGGATTCTGTCCCCGGCCGACCTTTCCATCTCCAAAAGCAGGCTGTAGGCGACGGAAAGCCCTGAGGGCACCTCGAAGCAAAGCTCCCCATCGTCCACGAGGATCGGGGAAGCCGGGGAGCGGGGCGCCGTCCTATGAAACCTCTTGAGGAGCGACACGGGAGAACCAGTCTCGCCTCCCACCTCGGGAGCCTGGGGCTCTTGCTCCCGAGCACGCTTTCGGCTCAGCGCACGACTGGACTCTTGGGCCCGGGGCATGCTTGGGCGCCTGGATGGAGCGGCCTCCGGTGAATCCGGAGCCGACGGCGGGCGAGAAGGGCCGGCGCCTCCGGCCTTCTTCCCCTTCTTCGTTTCGACCAGGGCTGCCCGAAATTTTCCTAGGTCTATTGGTTCTGCATAAGACAAAAGTACAAGGAGTCAACAATGCCAGAAAAATGAAAGAATGCATAAGTCTAAACAGGTCGCCTAAAAGCTCCTAACTTACTCGCAAACTGGGCGGGGCTGAGCCCGGCCCAACTGAGGGCCCGCTCAGACAGCGGCACATCAGCCCGGGGGAGGAGCTCCCACTTCGACACCGCCACCACGTCAGGATCATTCGATAGACTCACCCGTGGATAGCTGGCCCCATGCCACTGGGTGGGCACATGCCAATCCTCACCCTCAGACGGCCCAACAAACATAAACTTCTTCTTACTACGACGACCCCCGACCCGGCAGCGTCCCCCCGTTGGTTTCTAAAAGAGATGTATACCCAGCTCGGCTCGCCCCTGCGAGCGCCAGGGTGGTTTTTGTAGCAAAGAGAAGAAACGAGAAGGTTCTGGCTGAAAGGGATCAGACGCAATTTCAACCGAACCAGGAACCTAAGGAGAATCCTCCAAAAGTTCGGCACTAACTGGCCCAGGGCTAACCCAAAACAATTCAATGCCGCACTGACCTTGGGGGAGAAGGGCAGGCGCATCCCGGCCCAAAAGGCCTCCAGGTACAAGGCAATCTCCTTGCCTCGTACCTGGTCTGCCCTCTCCCTCTACTCGGCCAGACGAAGCGAATCGCCGGGAGGAATGTAGAAACGAGTCCGGATGGTGGCGAGCTCATCCGCATGCCTCAGCGTGGATGACGCGCCAAGAACACCCGTGACCTGCGCTCTGGGGACCGCCCCGTCGCACGACCCCGGGGAGCAGGACTAACCCTAACTTCCCGGGGGGCTCCGACTCAGAAGAGGAAGAGGAAGAAGTAGAAGAGGAAGCTTCAGAAGACTCCCTAGACTCTACATGGACTATTTCTACTGACTCCTCAGAAGAAGACATCAAACCTGATCGAAGGGATGTGTCATCGTGAGAGAAAACGCAAGGAATCCGACCTGAGGAGAATAGCGCCGGGCTAACACGACCAGGGACGAGGAAATTATGGAGAGGTATGAGCCATGATAGGGATCCCACCTCTATTTATAACTGCCGGCATACACATCCTATGGCTCCGATCGCCTCCCGCCAAAATAACGCTTCGCAACCAACGGCCGACAACATTCCATCTGTCGCACTCACATTGGGCGCGTCCCATCAGGCGCGGGAACGCCTGCGGCCCGTTTCGTCAGCCAACCAGCGCCAAATACGTGAGCTGTCGCTTCGACGAACGTACGCACAAACCGGTGCTTCCTCTTTAATGCGAGATCTTTCCCCTGATCCGCTGACGTCATCAAGAAAATACTACAATTTGCCCGGGAATGCATGCCGACGATATCTTCGAGTGAGAGCTCACCTCGGGTGACCGGTCAGACCACTCTTGACCCGACTCAGGAACGGTTCGAGACGAGAGTGGGGGGCTAATGATGATGCTCGATATCAGTGACTCCCCAGATAATGACACGTGGCAGATGACGTGTCCCAGAGCTTACAAGAAAGGATCAAGAACGTTGCGTTGGGATCACACCCCGGGCCTCCGACCCGAGGATGTTCCCGACCTTCGGTGGCCTTCTAGACCACCCCCGGCTCGCCTCCGAGCTATCTCAGAATCAAGATGCCTCGGCCTCCCGCTCGCTCTCGAGCCTTCCGCCGAGTTCATCTTCCTCGGTCTTACCGACCGACCCACAGCACCGATCACAGGCGCCTCCGCTACGGCTCCGCGAATCTCGCCAGGCGCGAGATATCCGCCGCCCATGATCCCGCGTTCCCCGCTATCACGATCCCCCATTAACGAGCCTGTCTCGCCATTAATGTGGAATCCCGTCTATCACGCAGGCATGACGGCAGAGGCGTAACGGCCGGCGTGAATCTCGCGCCCGCCTGCCCATAGCTGCCGCTATATAAACCCCTCTCTCATACGACTCAGGTAAGCCAATTTTACTCCAATAGGCCGTTACTCTGCCAAAATACCCCGTCTAACTTGATCGTCGGAGGGTCCTCGGTGGCACAACCACCCGGGGACTTCCTTGCAGGTAGATTGGCCTCATCCACCTCAAACCCATTGAGATCCACACACTCCAGGAGGCAACCCTCAAACTCAATCTCAGCCGTCCATCGGCGTTCGCAACAGATCAACGGAAGATAACATCTGAAGGAGATCCAGAGATCCATCAGCTAGGAATATATGTAAATCATTATAAACGTCAAGATGTCGGTTTTCATGATGATTCTAAAATGAGAAATATACTAAGTTTATTAAAAAAAAATCCAAAACATATAAAGATAAAAATAAATTAGCATATGTAACTTGGAATTTTTGTGGTAAATTAGGTCATATCAGTAGATATTGTCAAATAAAGTTAAATTTTCATATAGATATCTTTTCATCCCCAACCCTAGTGGATCGAGAAGGATTCCTAAGGTCACACCTCCGGCTTCTTGTTTTCCAGAATCCCGGATCACGTAAAGAGAAGTGGATTCTTGATAGCGGTTGCTCGAGACACATGACAGGAAATATCAACTGCTTCCAAACGCTATCAAGAGAAGATGGTGGTACCGTGGCATTTAGCGATAATAAAAGGGCAAACATCATCGGTGAAGGTACCATTTCATTTAAGTGTAATTCTAATATTACTATAATACATGATGTTTTGTTAGTGGATAATTTAAAACATAATCTATTTAGTATTAGTCAATTCTGCGATAAGAATTATAACATAGTATTTTACAAAGACTTAAATAAAATAAATTATAATAATATACCTATTTTACCGGGAAACGTTACAATAATTAATATAGAGAGAGGGGGGCCAGCTCCGGCTGCTCAAAGTTGGAAAGGGGCCGTCGCCAACGTGGCTCATTCTCGACCCTTCAAATGTTAAGATAAGTGATGGGCTTCTCGGGATGGGTACCAAGGGGTATTGTGTAAAAATTATCGTATGATAGGAGAAGAAAGGCAATAATCCTTTCCCTGACCTCCTCCTCATTTCTCTTAGGGGCTGTTTGGTTGCAAGATTATGAAATTTGGATTCCAAAATAGTACGGTTAAAAATTTCTGGTTTTGGTAATTTGTTGTTTGATTGGTTTTGAATTCTTTATATTGAATTTGTAGATCAATTTTTGTTTGGTTGGTGAAAAGAAAGTGGGATTTGGATTTGAGGATTTTAGAGAGAGATAGAGAGAGAGGGGATTATTAAATAAATAAAGTATCTGGGTCCCATCTAAAAGTACAATGAATAGTGTCAAATCCTTGCAAATTCTCAAAAAAATTTAGTATTCAAAAATCCTTATTTTATGATGGCCCCCCATAAAAAACAAAGGAATTCTACAAATCCAAATGCCCCAACCAAACACAAAATTATACAATAATTGAATTCCACGATCCAAATTCATTATAATCCTACAACCAAACAGGCGCTTATGCTCCTCTCAATAAAACTTCCGATTTATTATCAATAATATCTCTAACTCATGGTAAATGTCTCTGAAAGCAAAGGCATCCATGGCTGATGTGCTTTATTTAGTTAGTGTGAAGAAATTCACAGTATATGAAGCCTTCTCGCTTCCATTTGCATCGTCTTCATCATAGTTAGGGCGTGGAGTTCGATGTTTGTGAGTTTAGTATGCGAAGATTCTGAGAATTTTCAACTTTGTTTGATTTGTTGTTTGCTTTGTAAGTTTGTAAGGCTATTGTCATCTGATTAATTGGTGTCAAATGGATGGTATTTTGAAGTTCACCAGCTGTTTGAGATACTGTTTCATAGAGAGTTACTTCATTGGTTTGGGCAATTGAGTCTATTGCTTTTAAACACGGAAAAATGACAATACACTTTGATACTTTTGTTCTTGAGAAGAACTTCTATGCAAGGGTTTGCATGGTGCAAGCCCTTGCATAGCCCTTGGATGGGCTCTCCCCACATGCAAGGAGAGCCCATCCAAGGGCCCTAGAGAGGCTTGCACCATGCAAGCCCTTCTAGGGTAGTTTTTTCCTTGTTCTTCTAAAGCTTGCAACAAATATCAAATCCGTTCTTCTAAGTTCTCTATATAAGCCGATGAATGCAACCAACCAGACTCGGTTAGGATAGCTGCATCTGTAGGAGAGGAGAAAGTCTGTAGGAGAGGAGAAAGACGATGCCAATCACCCACCCGCGAGAGACGATGCCAATCACTGCGACATGAAAAAGATGCTGAAATTTATTATGTAATTCTTGTGCAAGTAACAAGATGTAGTTAGAAGTGTGAACATGTATATGAATTTGCGCATAAGCTATTCATGTAAGAAGCTGGTTGTTTTTTATTATAAAAGCTATTTGATTAATCTTATATTTTCATTCTTACAAGGAGACGGAATCAAGTTAGCTATTTGAGAAGCTTGTTAAAATAACCGAAGTTCATTCCACGATCTCTGTTGGGAGGGAGAGTCGATCCACGGAACAGTGCTCACGACAAAACCCAAATCACGCAAAAATATAATCACGGAACTAAACGACGAAAGACAATATAAATTAAAATGCAGGAATAAGAAAACAATCAATCACAAACAAAATAGATTTGTTAACGAGCTTCACCCACCGTATGGCTAGTCCCCGGCAGAGCGGAATCTGCAAACGTCTACTATACTTGAACCAAATTTACACACAAGAACAACCCTAGGAGATTTCTCTCAAATCTCTCTATACAAATCTCTCTTAGCCTTTACATCTTGTGATGATACTTGTGATTGATCCTAAATGCCTCACTCATAAGATGTGCTTTTATAACACTTAGGACAATATCACCATCTAACAAAGTCACCACCTATCATTGTCACCGCCTAACAATATCATGCATGTCAAAAGTAGCACCTAACAAAGTCACCACCTAACATTGTCATCACCTAACAATGTCATGCATGTCAAAAGTAGCACCTAACAAAGTTACCACCTATCATTGTCACCACCTAACAATATCATGCATGTCAAAGTAGCACCTAACAAAATTATCACCTAACATTATCACCACCTAACAATGTCATGCATGTCAAAAAATGGCACCTAACCTTAGACTTTAATTTGCATCAATTTTTAACAAACTCCACCATGATGCAAATTCATCACAATCTCGACATTGTCCCACTTGGAGTATTTTTTTTTGGCTTAATTCTCAGCACTAGTAAACTTCACACGATTCCGCTGCTGCTCTATTCTTATCAAATTTTCATGGAGAGACTTACCAACCTGCAACAGAGATCCAGCCTATCTCTGTCTACTATTTTGGTGAACATATCCGCCGGATTCTTTTCTCCCGTGATCTTCTGCAGTGTCAACTCACCATTTTCCAATGCTATGTGTATGAAATGATATCGCACCTTGATATGCTTCGTCCGAGAATGATATGCTGCATTCTTCGCCAAATGTATTGCACTTTGGCTGTCGCTCCACAAGGTATTGAAGTCTTGCTTCTTACTTAACTCTTCGAGTAACCCTTGTAACCATATCATCTCTTTGCTGGCTTCCGTGATCGCCACGTACTCAGCCTCCGTAGTTGACAATGCTACCACTTTTTGCAGTTGAGATACCCAACTCACCGTTGTTCCTCCAACTGTAAATACGTATCCTGTTGTGCTCTTCCCGCTATCTCGATCACCCGAGTAGTCCGCATCAACGTAACCTTGCACTTTTAGAGAGTCACCCTCGAAACATAAGCAGTGACTAGACGTACCCCTAAGATACCTCAAAATCCACTTCACCGCATTCCAATGCTCCTTCCCCGGGTTTTGCATATACCGGCTCACAACCCCCACTGCATGTGCAATATCTGGTCTCGTACTCACCATTGCATACATTAAACTCCCTACCGCAGAAGCATAAGGCACTCTTGCCATCTCGTCTTTCTGCTTTTGAGTTGTCAGGCCAAACTCCTTCATGAGTTTGAAATGTTTTGCTAAAAGCGTACTCACCGGTTTTGACTTGTCCATGTTGAACCGCTTCAAAACCTTCTCGATATAGTCCCTTTGCGATAACCACAGCTTCCGCTGTTTCCTATCTCGAACAATCTTCATGCCCAAAATTTGTTTGGCCGCTCCCAAATCTTTCATTGAAAACTTTTCAGCCATCATCTTCTTCAGACTTTGAATTTTCTCGAAGTTCGGACCCGCTACCAACATATCATCTACATAGAGTGATAGAATGATATAGTCTCCATCCTCAAAAGTCTGAATATAGACACAGTGATCTGACCCACCACGCATAAATCCCGTCTCCAACATGAACTGATCGAATTTGAGATACCGCTGTCTTGGAGCTTGCTTAAGGCCGTACAAGCTCTTTCGCAGCCTATACACCATAGTTTCTTTTCCCTTCACCTCATATCCCAGTGGCTACATCATATAGATCTCCTTCACCAAATCTCCATGAAGGAACGCAGTCTTCACATCAAGCTGCTCCAAGTGCAGATCCTCCACCGCCACAATACTAAGGATCACCCGAATTGATGTCATTTTCAGCACAGGGGAAAATATCTCTTGATAGTCAATTCCTTGTTTTTGCGTATATCCCTTGACTACCAAGCGGGCCTTGTACCGCTTCACACCATCGGCCTCATCTTTTATCCTGTACATCCATCTATTCAGCAACACTTTTCGACCCTTGGGTAGCTTCACTAGGTCCCACGTGCGGTTCTTCTTCAAAGAATCCATCTCCTCGTCCATAGCTCGCTCACACTGCTTACTAGTACCGTCTTGCGTCGCCTCTTCAAGGGATTCAGGCTCTCTCGAATCCGTGTACAAAATGAAGTCGGTCACAAGTCTTTCAGGTAGCCTCCTTTCTCTAGTAGATCTCCTCAGAACTGGCACATCTGGTTGCTGAACATATTCACCATCATGTCCTTGAGTCTGATCCTGCACTGCAGCTTCTTCCATGTTTTGATCCCCACTTGTGGGCACCTGATTGTTCTCTTAAGTTCCGTCTAACTCCACGAACTCAGATACAACACCATCTTTGGCTTGCTTTTCTTCTCTATATAAGTGCTGCTCATCAAAGACAACGTTCCGGCTTCGTTTTACTTTCTTGCTTGTGTAATCCCACAGCCGATATCCGAACTCGTCTCCACCATACCCGATGAAAGCACACTTCTTAGATTTGGAGTCAAGCTTACTCATTTCTGTCTTATCAATCAAAGAATATGCAATACAGCCAAATACTTTAAGGTGCGAATAGTTGACCGGTTTACCCGACCAAATTTCTTCTGGAATGCCTCCATCAAGCGCACTTGCCGGGTTTCTGTTGATCAGATACACAGCAGCATCGACCGCTGCTGCCCATAAGAATTTTGGTAGATTCGCATCCAAGGACATGCTTCGCACTCGCTCTAGGATCGTTCTGTTCATCCTTTCAGCGATACCAATTTGCTGTGGCGTCCCAGGTACCGTCTTCAACCAACGAATACCCTTTTGCGAGCAAAACTCCTCAAACTCTTAGGTGCAGTATTCCCCGCCATTATCGGACTTTAGGTGTTTAACCTTCATCCCTGTTTGGTTCTCCACCTGCGCAATCCAGTGTTTGAAGATGTCAAACACATCGGACTTTTTTTCATTGCGTATACCCATGTCTTTCGACTTGTATCATCGATGAACGTCACGAAGTACCGATTTCCTCCATAAGACTCCACCGAGGTCGGACCCCACACGTCCGTATGCACCATCTTCAGTTTCTTGGTCTTTTTCGCTACGCCTCCAATTTGAAATCTGAGTGCGCTTTACTCCCACAAACGCAGCTCTAGCAAAACCCCAACTCCACCTTTTTCAGCCCCGAAAGAACCCCCTTAGCTTGAAGAATTTTCATGTTCTTCTCGATGAGGTGTCCCAATCTTATATGCCACAACGAAGTCTCCGAATCTTTCTCCGAACATGACGTCAATGCAACCGAGCCTTCGCTGCTCCCATTGAATGAGTATAACGAACCGCTCAACTTGTCCCTTGCGATCACCAACGACCCTTTGGAAATCTTCCATTGAGAATTCCTAAACGTTGTAGTAAACCCTTCGTTATCTAGCTGACTTGTGGAAATCAAGCTTTTCTTCAAATCCGGAATGTGACGAGCATTCTTCAATTTGATTTGACCACCTCCTGACGATTGTAAGATGATCGTCCCCTTCCAACAATCTTACACGATTGACCGCTTCCCACCGTCACATGTCCAAGATCGCCCTGAACATACTCGCTAAAGTGATGTCTTCCTGAAGTGCAATGAAAAGAAGCCCCTGAATCTAGGAACCAAATATCCGCCTTTGTGTTCTCGCTCGTCGATAGACAAAGACTTTGTTCCCCTTGTTCTTGTATAGACACTACATTCGCTTCATTTTCATCCGTCTTCTCATCTGAGCCTAGCCTGCATTCACTTCTTCTGTGGCCCTTCTTTCCGCAATTCCAACAGGCGCCCTGGATTTTTCCTTGAGATTTACCCCGGCTTTTAGACTTGCCTTTTTTCCACTTTCTCCTTTCCATTGTTCTGCCACGATTCTCCACCGAAAGTGTAGAAGTTCCAGAATACCCACTCACGGACTTTCTTCGCATCTCATCGTTTAATATGCAGCTTACCGCATCATTAAACGTGAGAATCCCCGAGATAGAGTTGCTAACCGCCATCACTAGGTTCTCCCAACTCTCTGGCAACGAACATAGGAACAGTAGGGCTCGAATGTCGTCTTCAAAGATAATTGAAACGGACTCAAGTTGGCTTGTTACGCTGTTGAACTCGTTCAGGAGCTCTATCACCACACCATTCTCTACCATCTTCATGTTGAAAAACTTCTTCATCAAAAATATTTTATTTGATGTCGATAGATTGTCATACAACTTCGCTAACGTCGTCATTAGCGCCTTAGTTGTTTTCTCCTTTGAGATATTAAAGACCACCTGTGGAATCAACGACAATCTGATCGTCACTAGGGCTTTCCTATCCAAAAGATTGCATTCCTCATCGGTCATCTTCTCGGGCTTTTCTCCTAGCAACGGAAGATATAGATCCTTTTGGTATAGACAGTCTTCCAACTGCATGCGCCACCAACCAAAATTAGGACCATTGAATTTCTCGATTCTTATCTTATCCTCCGCCATCTTTTGTCTGTATCGCAGCAGACCCGACTTCCTCCTAAATCTGAACCAACGCCTTCAAAACTATAATCTAAGAAAGTGGGGAAGAGAACACAAGCGTCGTTACCCACCGTTACTTAGATTATTGAATCGAAGAACCCTAAGTTCTCTTAACCTTGCTCTGATACCAGTTGTTGGGAGAGAGAGTCGATCCACGGAACAGTGCCCGCGACAAAACCCAAATCACGCAAAAATGCAATCACGCAATTAAACGACGAAAGACAATATAAATTAAAGTGCGGGAATAAGAAAACAATCAATCACAAATAAGATAGATTTGTTAACGAGCTTCACCCACCGTATGGCTAGTCCCCGGCAGAGCGGAATCTGCAAACGTCTACTATACTTGAACAAAGTTTATACACAAGAACAACCCTAGGATATTTCTCTCAAATCTCTCTATACAAATCTCTCTTAGTCTTTGCCTCTTGTGATGATGCTTGTGATTGGTCCTAAATGCCTCACTCATAAGATGTGTTTTTATAGCACCTACGACAATATCACCATCTAATAAAGTCACCACCTATCATTGTCACCACCTAATAATGTCATACATGTCAAAAATAGCACCTAACAAAGTCACCACCTAACATTGTCATCACCTAACAATGTCATACATGTCAAAAGTAGCACCTAACAAAGTCACCACCTATCATTGTCACCACCTAACAATGTCATGCATGTCAAAGTAGCACCTAACAAAGTCATCATCTAACATTATCATCACCTAACAATGTCATGCATGTCAAAAAATGGCACATAACCTTAGACTTTAATTTGCATCAATTTTTAACAATCTCTTCAATATTCATGGTGAACTTGTGCCTATCAAAATATACCGACACGTCTTTTTTATTAATTTATCTTCATATGAAGAAGGCCTGCCACCTTATTTTATCTTATGTATGTTCTTCCTTTAGTTTGGTTAGTTGCTTGAACACATGGGAATGCAATATGATAGTTGCTTGAAACAAAGTAAAAGGGTTGAAGAAGCTTAAGAAGAAATGAGGCATACCAAATGAATATTGCTACAAGAACTGCCATACCAAATGCATTTGAATAATTTCTCAAAGATGGCATACATGATGCTTTGTTTTGTTTCTTGAATGTGTCAACACTCAGCTAAACATAACACTATGGTCCAGCCAAACCTAACACTATGTACCTTGCTTAGGAACAATTTAATTGAGAGAAGCCAGATTATAACAGGGTAAATCATAACAAGATATTAACCATTTCATTTAAATTCACAAATCTAAGAGTAATTTCCACAAACATTATGCACAACCAAATAAATTTAGGAGAAAAATCACCCGAGAAAGAGCCGATTGTACGTGAAACATCATGCGCAATCCAGTGCATTCATTCAATATCAAACATACACGGAGCATCCATGGCATAGTCCTCTACCAATTACAAAAATTTCAATAAACAAGAAGAGAGAAAAAGTTGATCATGTCTTCCAGTGCCAATACTCTGGAACTTCAGCGAGTGAGCGTGTCTTTGATGGGTTTCTGTTATACTGTAATTATGTAATCCGTAGCTTATCACGATTCATCATTGCAATCGTCCCAGCTATCTGGTCAAGGAATGAGTTGTATTCTCGTTATTCCTAACCAAAACCTAATTTGCATCAGTTTACTCTATTTATGAATGTGCAATCTTGAATACGTTAGGGATTCTCATCGATATCATGTATATATGAAATTTAATTAGAAAATAAATCAACTAATCAGTGGTTTTAGATTGAATAAGTCTAAGAAAACTTTGGCACGATGATAAGAAACCCAAATTTGACCAAATAAATTTATATATATATATATATATATATATATAAATATATATAATTGAGAATCAATAATAGTAAAGAATCAATAACAAACCCTAATTACTAAATAACTCTAAATTCATGCAAAATTCGAGCAAAACAATCAATGGAGAGAGGGATTTACCTTCGACGGAAGAAGAGGATCGATGCTATGCCATAGAAATCTGTGTAGAGAGAAGAAAGAGACGTGGCTTCAGGCTTCAAGAGAAGATGGAGAAGAAGCGATGAAGGTTTTCAGAGGTCAGAGATGGTCATGAGTGGATTCTTTCATTTCTCAAGCAAGTTACTATGCAATTTTTACACAAAACCCACCCTTGCGTACCCACCCCGAGAAGCCCATCACGTATCTTGACATTTGAAGGGTCGAGAATGAGCCACGGGCGACGGCCCCTCTCCAACTTTGAGCAGCCGGTGCATAGCCCCCCTCCTCTCTACAGACGCGCACGACTTCAACAATAAAGATTTAAAATACTTAGTTAAAAATAAGGACGACTACTCGTGGCTTTGGCATATAGAAGGCTAGGTCATGCGATCATAGATATTTTATTTAAAATAATTAGGAATAATTTAGTTAAAGACATTCCATTATTAAAATCCGAAAAAGATAAACAATGTGAAGATTGTCTTAAAGGAAAACAAACGAGAACTTCGTTTAAACCAAAGAATAAAGTTTCTACCGACTTACCTCTACAACTAATTCACATGGACTTATTTGGTCCAAGTAAGAATGCGAGTCTAGACGGTAAGCACTATGTTTATGTTGTAGTTGACGACTATTCTAAGTTTACGTGGGTATTCTTTCTTAAAACCAAAGACGAAACCTTAAACGTTTTCAAATTCTTTTCTTAAAGGATTCAAAATGAGAAGAATTTTAGGATTATCTAGATCAGAAGTGATCATGGAGGAGAATTTGAAAATAATCTCTTTAAAGATTATTATAATAAGAAAGGATACAAGCATGAATTCATGTGCCAGGACACTTCAACAAAATGGTGTCGTTGAAAGGAAGAACCGTTCCTTACAAGAAATGGCGCGTACCATAATAAATGAGAACAATCTGGCCCTGTATTTCTGGACAGAAACAGTAAACACGTCATGTTATAACATAAACCGTGTTAGTGTTAGAAAGTTCCTCATGAAGACCCCTTATGAACTTTTTTACAAACGAGCGTCAAACATAAAGTACTTCAAAATTTTCGGATGCAAGTATTTTATATTAAATACGCTAGATAACTTAGGAAAATTTGAGTCTAAGTGTTAGAAAGTTCCTCAAGTGTTGGTTACTCCATGACCAGCAAAGCATATCGCGTATATAATAAGAGAGCACTAGTAATACAAGAGAGTATGAATGTCAAATTTGATGAAAATAATTCTTCATCCAAGATCATAGACAATGATGATGGACCAAACATCTCAAAAGATCTGGATATCGTATCACCAGAAAAGGAAATTACTGAACCACATGTAGAAAATGCACCATAAGTTGTGGAAGAAGATCTTCCAAAGGATTGGCAATTCAATCGAAACCATCCAAAAGATTTGATTATTGGTAATATTGATAAAGGAGTTGTTATAAGATCATCAACATTCAATACGTGTATTAACTTAGCTTTCATATCCCTGATAGAACCCAAAAATCAATAATGAGGCTATTAATGATGAAAATTGGATAATAGCCATTCAAGAAGAATTTAATCAATTTGAAAAAAATAACGTCTAGGATTTAATTCCAAGACCAAAAGATAGACATATAATAGGAACCAAGTGGGTATTTAAGAACAGACTTAACGAACTAGGTAAAGTAGTTAGAAACAAAGATCGCTTAGTTGTTCAGGGATATAACCAAATAGAAGGGATAGATTAAGATGAAACTTAAGCACTAGTTGCTAGACTAGAAGCAATACGTATCCTACTTGCATACGCTTGCTATAAGAACTTCAAAATCTTTCAGGTAGACGTTAAAAGTGCATTCTTAAACGATCAAATAGACGAGAAAGTATATGTATCTCAACCTCTGGTTTCGAAGATCATAAATTTCTCAATCATGTATATAAGTTAAGAAAAGCACTTTACGGTCTCAAGCAAGCACCACGTGTATGGTATGCACGTCTAAACTCTTTTCTAGAAAATATAGCATTCACGAGAGGTATAGTGGATAAAACTTTATTCACAAAAACCCTTAACAAAGATATCATTTCAATTCAGATATATGTTGACAATATTATTTTTGGATCAACTAATGAACGTTTTTGTGAAGATTTTATCAAATACATGCAAAAAGAATTTGAAATGAACATAATGGGAGAACTTAATTACTTTCTCGGCTTTCAAATTAAACAAATGGATAATGGTATTTTCATCAATCAAGACAAACATACTAAGAAATTAATAAAGAAATTTGGCTTGGAAAATGCAAAGACCTGTGAGACACCGATGGCTACCAATACCAAACTCACTGAAGATAATGATGGTCAAAACGTTAACACTAGATTTTATCGTGGCATGATAGGTAGTCTACTATATTTGACCGCTAGTAGACCCGATATCATGTTCAATGTATATTTGTGTGCGAGATTTCAAGCCAACCCTAAAAAATCACATTTGACTGCAGTCAAACGAATTCTTAGATATCTAAAAGGAACCATTAATTTTAGCTTATGGTATCCTAAAAACAATTTATTTCATTTGACAAGTTATTCGATACGGATTATGCTGGGAGTCTCAAAGATCGAAATAGCACAAGTGGCACCTGTCATTTTCTCGGCAATTGTCTTATCTCTTAGATTTCCAAGAAGCAAAATTATGTTGCTCTCTCGACAGCCGAGACAGAATATATTGCTGCCGATGCATATTGTGCACAAAATTTATGGATGAAATACACACTTTGTGACAACATAAGTACAGTTCATATGACAAAAAATGTCGATCAACACTCTAGAACTAAACATATTGATATACGATACCATTTTCTTCGAAATCACTTTCACAAAGGAGATATCGTATTAGAATACGTGACTACCGAAAGTCAATTAGCCGATATATTCACCAAGGTTCGAGATTTCGGCCGAAACCATCGATACGTGGTAGTTTCGTATCGGTTCCGGTGGAGACCCATATGAAACCCCGAGACCGATACGAAGCTAACTATACAATATCGTTTCAGTCGAAACCTTTTAAAACCTAATTTTTTAATACCATTTTGACCATCATTGTGATCATTGTAGACCTTCGTTATTAGAAAACCGCAAAAAAATGAATCCAAACCCTATATTAATACTTATCTAAGTACACTTTTCAATATATTTTGCATCATGACTGAATTTTTAAACACTAGGATCATTGTCTTGTAATAAAGAACTATAAATTTAAGTATTTGATTTATCTGCACTCATGTATGTTGTATTACCACCGAAACCGAAATCCGAACCGAGACTAGCGAAACTAGCCGAAACCCAACAAAACAAATAAAATTTTGAAAGACCGAAACCGAAACCAAGTTCTTGAACCTTGATATTGTAACAACTTAGAATGCGATCAGTGTTAATTAAGCGATAATACAGATCTTTAGTAAAAAGTTTACCAAAATAGTTTTCAAATATTTTATAAAAAAATTAATTAATATTTTATTAAGATTTATTTTGGGCTTACACACACATGTACATATTAACCTAGGGTTAATTAGGGTTAACCATGCTTAAGTGCCATGGCACCTAACCCCATTCCAATAAGTTGTAATATGTATTTATTTAAAGTATTTAGTTTTTAAAAAATAAGGTTTGGATTTTGGTTGACTTGGGAGAGAGAGAGAGGGTTGACATGCATCATGAGGCATGGGGGCAAGCATGGCTTGCATTAAATGATGAGAGAGAAGAGGAGGGCATGGCACATACTAAACTCATTCCCTCACCCTCACTCATACACTCCCTCACTCTCATCTCCTTCTCTCATTCTCACAATTTTTCTTCATCTCATTTCCCTCACACCCTCAAACTGAAACCCTAACCCAAATCCTCACAAATCCAAACCAAATCTCCACTAAATCCCACTAAAACCCTTCACAAGTCAAGATTAAGTCACTAGGATCACTTGGAGTATGGAAAGCTAGGATTTTTGAGCAAGTGCGGATAGGTAACGATCTCTAACTGTTAATTAGGCGCTTATATTGTTATGTTGTTTAGTAGTCGTCGTTTGAACCCTAAAAATATAGTTTTGGTGTAATATCGTGTTTTTAGTGTTAAAATGGTGTCGCTGTGATATGCTACGACCACGAATTTTTACTGGAAAAACTAGCAGTGTAGTAGTGTTGTACTAAAGGTCCTGAGTGTTCACCTGAAACCCTGACCCCACCGTGCACTGTTCATCCAGCGAGACATGGGGAAAATCCGGCGAGCTCGGCCGTGTTGGGGACTGGGGAGTTGTGGTTTTTAGGGTAGCTGTCTGCAGTTGTTTTAGGGTGTTTAGTACTGCTAGATTTTTAGGTTTTGACAGTATGTAAAATCTGGGATCAAATTGCTAGTTTTTAGTGTTTCGACTACGCGCATTACGTTATCCGATACGGTTCGCGTTGTTTGTGTAGCTTGCTGCACTTAGGGTTGTTTTAGATTGTCGCTACACTCGTTAGCCACTAAGCGAACACTTGAGAGGTTGTTGGAGTCGATGCGTCGATTTAAATGTAGTTTGTACGTATTATTGGTCGATTTCTAAGTTGCACTTGCTGTGTTTTGTGTGATTTTAGGGGCGAGTGCGAGGACTTCAGACGCTGCGAAAAAAGGAAAGCAAGTAGTCGGATTTACCTAGTTCGAGATCATCGGTGAGTAGATTTAACATCTATGGGGAAATTGCCTGTATGGCGTTAAGCGTCAGGGCTAGATATGATAATATAGCCGCATGTTTATATGCATACATGTTGATTGTGCATGAGCATCATTACATACCATTACTTGTTGTGCCTTGACTTAGTACCTAGTAGACACTGCACCATTACTGACGGTTCATGTTACACGAGCACTAAATTGTATGCTACACCCACACCGTCGGTAATTGCCATGACACGCACAACCTATACACATATGCGGTATTGTATTATTATTGATATTGATACAATGATTCTTGTTCTATTGCGCTTATGAAATGCATTGTGTATACATAGCTACATGTACACCCTTATATGATGTTGCATTTGATTTTGGAGAAATTGGGAACCACATTATATATTTAAAAACTGGATTCATTTAAAAGAGCGGTTTTCCCTTGATATGCTTATATTACGGTTTTATGTTGCATATATCATATTTCATAGATTTACGCATTGAGATGCGGATTTCATGTGATTTGTGGATTTGAGAACCGTGGTATTATTTCAAGAAAGTATGCATTGTTTTGAAAACCAGGTTTCTCTTGATATCATATTTCAATGCGTCCACCATGAGTTTTCTCGGTTCTGAGACTTGTGTTAGAAACCCGATTCGAGGAGCTGGATGATCCGTTTGCGGGTTCATGGTGGACCCGGTATGGCACCCCGGGACAAGAAAGGGATGTTGTGCAGTAGACGATGGGCCTGGCAGAGAGACTATTACCTACCGGTGATTGGTTGGACCTGACGGTTATCCGAAGATACCGACCGGAGTCGAGAGATAGATATGGGCCAATCTGGACTTACGGAGCCCGTGGGCCGATCCGGACTGACGGAGCCCGAGTTATGTGGATTTGCGTAACGATGTTGGATACGAGTTTTCATGATGTTTTCGAGTGCCGATGTTGGGCACTCAGGTTTCATGAGATTTACATAATATGAGGGCCGATCAGAGTGACGACGCCTGAGGTATTGTGATTTGGGATGTCGTTGATGGACACCGGTTTTTCCACGATGATAATTCATTGATGATGATATGTTTATTCCATACTCAGTAGTTATTTGATATGCATTACTTCATGTATTTGTAGTACCTGATAGAATACCTTTCATGATTGTTGCATATCCATATTGTCATACTTATGCTATCAGATTGTATGTGATAGATTATCGTTGTACGTACATACCTGCGATTATCTGTATGATGGTACTTACTATTCACGAGTTGGCAACTCAGCCCCGTTGTGCCACAGTGTTTTACAGGCTTGACCCTCAAAGTAGTCGCGGCAGAGCTTCTTATTGTATCTTTTTCAGCGGATACCGCTACGGTTAGCTGTGAGCCGTTTTGCTGTAGGTGGGTTTGCGGTTATCCGATTTTATATCCATTGTATATCTCATTGTATCTAGTACTCTCTATCTACCACTTTCATGTATTGACTTAGAGACGAGTTGTGAGAACGACATTATATATTTTGTGACCCTGGGTGTCGCGCTCGTATGAGCCGGCCTTTATTATATAGTTTTACCTCTTTATGTTGTTTTCATTTATATCGTCTATTTCTTCGCTACGACATCGTATATTTATACTTGTGGTGGTTATTTCTGCCTTTGGGCGTGATTTGCTCCCGTTTGGGGATATTTTACTTATATCCTATGTTTGTACCCGTTTCGGGGCTAGCGTTTACAAAGGAGCTACTGCCGAAATTTTTAAGGAAATAAACTTAAATTTAAATATTCTTACTTGAGATTTCCAAATGTTTTTAACAATGTTTTTATCACTTACTACTTTTGATGGTTTAGATTTTTGGGTTTTCAGCTTACTTAAATTGTGTTACGCCTGTTGACGTTACGTGGTTTAAGTGCCGGTCACGTGCCTAATTTTGGGTCGTGACAGATATTCATTAAGCCGTTAGATAAAACTAGATTCTCACATATAAAAGGAGAGTTAAATATGATAGAACTAACTATATCATAAATTTTATTAGTCATAGACTAAAAACCTAAATAAACATCTATAATTTGGCTTATATATATGAGACAGACGTCTCCTACAGACGTCTGTCCATGCTGTCTTTTGACTTGTTTGTTTGACTAATGACTTATTTTGATCAATGTATGTTAATTATTTTTCTAATCATTTGATTTAATGAATTGACATTTGGTCGGTCTTTAAAGTTTGAAAATTCATTAGGATTCAAAATTAAAAGGGATTTTTTGAAAAATTATTGGTAGTTTTCAAAAACTGCTGGGTGATTATTCAAACTCTCTCGTTTCTCTCTATAAATAGGATCAAACTCATTCAATTTGATCATTACTATTTCTGAGAGAGATGAAGGCAAATAAAGTTTACAAAAGGAAAAATAAAGTGGAAAAAGAGGAGAGTTCAAAGAAGCCAAAAGAGAAACCCAAGGATAAACTCCTAACTCCTACATCTGAAGAGGATCCAAGCGAAGATTCGGTTCCTTTCTCATCCTATCCACCACCACCATTACCGATTCCACCAAATCTTCCAACCACGGATGGAATCGTGGTTCTCTTTAGGCACTTTTTTAGATGACACGTGCATTCTCTATGATCCGGAAAACGATATGATCATAAAGAAAAGAACTACTGACGTCATCGAAAAGTTTAAGAAGGAACATCGGGATAATTTGTTTCTTAGTTTTTATGTAATAAATAGATGTGTATTTATGTTATTGTGATGTGTATGTTATTTTGTCTGTTGCAAAGTTAAGTTTTAATCAATAAAATTATTGTGCTTGTTTATTTATTTTTTTTAATTCAAAACACAACGATCACCTACAGACGTATGTACAGACGTCTATAAATTAGTTTACCGACGTCTGGAAAGACGTCTATAGTTCAAAATAATTTCTGAAAACACCTTTCACAGACGTCCGCCACAGAGAGAAAGACATCTGCATTGGGCCTAAACGTCAAAAATCAACTAGAATTTTAATCGATCCAAATCTTCAAATTGAATATAAACCGTCCATAAACCTTTTGATTCACCTTCTAACAACCCTAGATGTCTATAAGACCAACCCTCTCTCTATTCCTCGCTCATCTTCTCAAATCCCTAATTTCTAAACCCTAAATTTATTCCCAAATTTCCAAATCCTTCATCCAATCTCCATGACACCAAAGGTCTCTACCAAATCCGTATCAACAAAGAAGAGGAGGCCCTCTATCGAAGAAGAATTCTTCGTCAACGACAAAGCAAAACTTCGATTTGGGATGATCATCAACAAGCCGATACACACTGGTGTTAAGGTCATATTCTGTGAGATTGCGGAATTTCAACTCCAAGAACTCTTTAAGTACCAAGGTTGGCTTCCTTATCTCTCTCTCTCTTGCCCAACCTACGACAAGGCTGTTCGCCATTTTTATGCTAACTTAACGAGTTCCTATGACCACCCCGACGACTTCTTCACCAACGTCTTCAACACTTCAGTGAAGTTCACCCCCGGTACCATAGGCCGCATCCTAGGAGTCCCAAATGAAGGGGTAGATATCTTCTCCAAGACCTTGGAAACGTTCGAGTTTGAAGAGCCACACTCGAAGGAAGTGGCTTCTCAAGCCCTCTATGGACCCGAGTTTCCCCACCTCTACAATGATCGCCAATCCAAAACCCTTCTCAAGCGAGTACGGGTCTTGGCAAATCCAATCTCCTACACATTGATCACGAAGCATGGAAGCCGCGATATCCTATATGGAGCCCACAAATTGCTCATCTATTACGTTCTCGCAAAGATCAAGGTGAATCTCCCTTTGTTTTTGGTACAAAGTACGTGGGAAGTTGCGAGTGGGAAAGGGAATCTTTATTATGAGCGAGTAATCACAAAGTTACTCCAGCATCGTAAAGTTAAGATCCCAAATGAGAAGGATATGCTTCGGGAGCAATTGGATTTCGGCTCTCGAATTATAAACTTGATGAAGTTTGGATCAAGGAGGCGGTTCTTACCAACTTCCTCAAGAGCCTGTTGATACCCCTCCACGACAACAAGAGTACGACTTCAAGCCAACCACAACCGTCTTTACGGATTCATGTACCAAGTTTCCTGGCAAGTTGACCAACTCTATGGTCACGTCGATCACATTTCAATCCAAGTCGATCGTATTGCCAATCAAATGGAGTTTCTCTATTTCCAGTCTAGTGCACCACCGCCACCGTCTGACGACTTAGATCCTAGGTTTATTAGTATGTTATTTTTTTGTGTATTATGTGCCGATATGCACTAAGTTTGTTAGTATGTTGGTTGTGAACGTTTTGTGTTTGTTTGGTTTGGTTTGATATTATGCTATTTTAGGTAAGTTGATGTTATGGTAATGAAAAATGTTATGTTTATTTCTTAGTTTTCTAATGTCATATATACTTAAATTATAATCAAACACACTAAAATGTCATATATACTTAAATTATAATCAAGAACCATACATATCATCCATCTTTTTTTCCCGTTACTATATTCCTGTTTTTTTTACCCTTCGCTTCTAAAACTTTTTATATTTTTACAAAAAGGGAGAGAAAAACATTCATGAATATACATGTATCTTAAGTACTTAATTGATATAAAATTCGAGTTATATCACTTGCCTTCATGCAATATTCCTTAAAAGATAGTATCAATGGTATAGAACGCTAGTATGAGTTCAAAGAGTCTTTCAAATGAGCATGAATTGAGAGGGGGTATTTAAATCGAATTTACTTTTTATATACATCATGAATTTTTTAAATAAGTTTTGCTAAATATCAAAAAGGGGGAAATTGTTGACATCCATGTCACACGATCCTCGGTTTCGATGATTTAGTTCAAAATATTATTTAAATGAATTCATATGTTACTAACGATATTTCCAAGTTATCTTGAGTACAGTTTGCACAAATACACTCAAATCAAGCGAGATTGCCTATTAATGGGATATGCACTCAGAACTGTATTATGGCATGAAAACTTGATGCAAGCAACAAAAGGATGAAAGCACTTTCAAGATTCAATCACGTCTCGAAATAACAACTCGAGGAAATGAAGCATATCGAATAATCAAGATATAATATAAAGTCGTGCGTGATACACATGTAATTAAAAATGATTTCATAAGGTTATAAACTTCATTCCAATCTTTTCATAATGCTCAAGACGTCTTCCTCTCTCTTAGAGATGTCTGATCTATCTGTTAGATTCAAATTCTGCCAAGTTCAAAACCTGACCTTTCACCATGTCAGAAAATAGACGTCTGTATCAGGAGGTTGTGAACTGCAGATGTCAGTGGCAGACGTCTGTAGTGCAATTTTCAAATTTCTCTTTTTCTATACATTTCTCAATGGCGCCTCTATTGCCGTCTGTATAAGGATTTCACCTGTGAGGCAGACGTTTGTGGGAGACGTCTGCACGGGTAGTTTATTTAATTAAATTTGAAATTTGAATTCCGTATTGAATGGATACTTGCGCCGTTTTCAACCATAACCTATACAGTCATTAACTGCTTTTAGACAGTTTTTGGCACTTATAGGAAGTTATAATAACTTCCCATTCAATCCTTTATATATGCCATTGAGATCACACAACTTAGAGACAATTCATTGCAAATCCTTTTTGAGAAATATTCTCTTGTTCTTCGCGCTTTAACTTGCCATAAACATGTTCAAATCTCTCAAAACAATTCTTATGTCAGACCGGAAATAATCTTTGAGATCAATAGGACTGTGAATGAGCGAAATCATTGTAATAAAAGCGATTTGTAACCCAAAAGAATGGGTGCTTCTCCTTTCACTTAAATTGTAGATTCAGAATGGAAAAAGAGATTTTCCTAGAAAGACGTGGATTAGAAAGAGGAAAGTACGGCTTTCCTAAAAAATCACCGTCTAAAGAGAAAGAATACTTAAAATCACAAGTTTGAGTGATTGATCCTTATAAAGAGAGATATCTCACATCCCTGTGAAGTGGGATTTGTGTACTTCACACATATAGTGAAAAAATCCTGAATAGGAGACTCAGATAAGGACTAGCCACAGGAGGTGGAGTATTTAGTTTTTAAAATCTGTCATATAGATTATAAACACCTTATTCAAACCACCCACCACCCCCACAAAGGTATTTTCAAGTAGACATCAGAGGTCATGTTCTTCATAGAATTGCAAGTGTTATAGCTCAATGAGGTGGCATTTCTGCAAAGGAACTGTACATATTGCCAGTGGCATTTCTTAACGAGTACAAAACCATATATTTTCTATTCAAATACATGGAGACCCGATTCATGTGGATCGACTGCCTAATCTTGACCTACCTAGATCCACACCTGGTGAAATCATGAAGCTTCTAGCGCTCGAAGTTTGATCTTCCCATTTCTTTTACGCAAAGAAGATTGTAGTCTCATTGGATCAAGGTCACCACAAAGTTCAATGAACAAAACAGATGAGAAGATCATCGTAGCAGTTCAATATCCACTAAAAACTATCGAAAACGTTTTGTTTCTATTTCCTTTTACAAATCAAGATGAATGCATATAAGAAGTAAAAAGCAACAGATTACAAGTACAAATCTCACTCAGTCCATACTTCTCTAAGGAGTCTGTACCTCAAATTTGTGTGTCTGCTTTCTTCCGTAGTTCCATATCCGGTGTTCGGATGAGTCTTGCTAACGATGGATGTAAGTGGGGAATCCAAATCATCCAAATCCTCGTCGCTCGTGTGCCCCTTCTTCTGTATAATGGACACGTTTCTGTCAAGACTAGCCTTTCCACTTGCATCCGCCACTTTATCTGCCACTTCAGCTGATGATGGGGGAAAGTACACGACTGGAGCAGCAGAACATGGAAAGCTGCTGATGGCGTCTTTCTCTGATCGACGTTCCTCCAACAAATTCTGTTGAGACTAGCATCAAAGGAATTCACGTCACTTGAAGTGAAATTTTCAAGTGTTTCAAAACAAAGATATTGCTAGTACTTTACTAGAACAGATGTACTTGTACCGATGCACAAAACAACCCTGTAGTTTATCTCTAGCCAGATCCTATTTTAAACAACACAAACAAGTTCTGCAGTAAAATTAAACAAATAGTCGAACTATTTAGAGTTAAACCCGTTATGTTTCCAAGTGTTCAAGTCAATTTGGTTGGTGGGTTTTTATTTTGATGATGATGATGTTGTTGTTGTTGTTGTTGTTGTGTATGTGGGTGGGCGTATGTGGGCGTGTGCACTACTGAACCACCTAAGGGGTCAATGGATAAATTACAAGTGATCTTTTGTGCATTTAATCCTATAAATTATTGAGGTTAATGGATTTTAATACAAAGAGGGGTGGATGTCATCAACTTCTAATAGCTGAATAAGTAATCAGTTCAACTCAGTTAAATAATTAGTCGGTGCTAAACCACAGGAAATATCCTTCTTTTTTCTTTTAATTGGTCAAAGTTACATGGTTCCATACTTCCATGAGCTTAAACTGTTGGACAACATGAACAAAATCTTTAGATGTACATGGCTATAAGTAGCCATCTAGGTTTTCATGGCAGGATCCTAATTAAGCACTGATGTCAAGCTTCCTTTATGTCGTGAAAACTTGGTCCCTATAGCACATTCTATTTTGATGAAAAAAGGTTGATAATGAAGTAACCCATGTTCTTAAATTAGGACATGACTAGAATGAAGTTATTGCAATTAGAAGATGATATCGCATAACCAGTTCTAAATAATTTACTTGCAGAGGCAAAAGATCTAGAGAGAAATGGCATCCTTTCCATAATAATCAGAAGTATATATATGAAATAACTAGCCCCAAGTGAAAACATTTACACAACAAACAAATGAATTTAGGATATTAAGAATAAGAATTTAGGATATTTCGTGTGAGAAACATCTCCATTAATACTAAGAGCACAAATGAATTCACAAAAAATCGTACCTCAGCATTCAATTCCTCGAGGACAATGCCTGGCACATGATCTGGGCAAAACTCATCAGGCGTGAAGTTGCAGAGTATCCGTGTTATCAAGGATAGACCAATGGAGGGACAAACCTTGGGTTACAATAAAACATAGCGATTTAAAGAAAGCATAGGAGAAATGTC
The DNA here is from genome assembly GCA_030015575.1 of Agapanthus africanus. Lineage (NCBI taxonomy): Eukaryota > Viridiplantae > Streptophyta > Magnoliopsida > Asparagales > Amaryllidaceae > Agapanthus > Agapanthus africanus. The sequence continues at coordinate 25,085,430 of JASDDO010000016.1, forward strand.
AAATTTAACTAGTACAAGAGCTGCCTCTAGAAACCAACCTCTTTTCTGATAGCCCTATCAATAAGCATATCTTTAGGGAGCATCAAGAGGTCGCTGAGTTCATTAAGAAGGCGGAATGATTTTGATTCAGCACTGCTTGCCGTGATTTCATCATCATCATCATCATTGGCAGCTCCATCAGATTTTAAATCTTCAGAATCCATACCAAACAAATCTGTCAAGCATCTGGACCAATTCCCAATCTGAAAAAATAGACAATCATTTCAATTGAAAAGTTATATCTTATGTATCGAGATATCCCAGTAATTTATAAGATAATTGTTAGTGTACTACCAATCTCGAAGTCATTATCGGAGATATGGTGGGCTTGTGCAACTCCGTGACCACTGAAATGAAGGCCTTCATTTCAAAATGTTTTTATTTATTTATCTTTTATTTTACTGTAGGATGTATCATGTATATTGAAGTGCTAATGCTCAACAAAGAGAAATGGAGGATTTTATGACTCTTTCTCCGTATCCTTGAACTTACAAGTTTAAACTATTGAAATCCGATTCAAGTGACACCTAGAAATTATTATGAAGTAGTTATTCACAAGGGCTAGCTATGGTACACCTATTTGTTATTATTCACAAGGGCAGAGCCAGGCTATCACTCTAGGGGGGTCAAAGCTAATAAAATTGAGTATATCTCCCTTTTTCTTTTTCCTTTTTTTTGTGTGGGAGGTGGGGGTGGGGGTGGGGGCACCCCTTGTCAGCCCCCGGCTCAGCCTATGGTTATGAATGATGTACTATTAAAGACAACAAAAATAAAACTGTCATTCTTACAGAGTTTTTAAGCTGAGCGCCAGATCCAAAGCTCAGGTCTCCAGCAGGTATCGGCAAAACTTTTGGATCGACAATTGGATCTGATACAGGATCTGTTGGCATCTCATTTTCCGATTCGCGTAAGATAGCATTAAACATTGCAACATCTAGTCTGGAGACAATTTGTTCCATCACCTAACCCAGAAAATTAAAGAGCCTGTAAATTACTCTTGGGAAGAATATAACCACTTAAATAATGTAATTAAAAACACGACCAATGAATCCCTTCACTAGTCACTACTGAGAATATACATGTCATAAGATTGATTGTTGTCCACCATCCAAAGGAAATATCAGTTACTATAACATATGAAAACAAAGAAAATATAGACAGATAAAAAGAAACTAATTCTAAACAGGGTTGATCTGTCTTGTTCGATTCAAAACTACCATAAGGTTAAAGCATGGATAAGGCCTTTCTAAAAATTACTGTTGCCGATTTCTGTTTTTTTATGTCCTTACATTAATGTCTTAATATCCCTGCTACAACACCAAAACTCAAAAGTTGTGCCGAGGGTAAAGGGGAATACTTTTATCCTCTAATAGAATGTTCATGTCCAAAATGTGATGTTGTGTATGCATTCAATTCCGATCCCTATTGATTTCCTATAGATTCAGACTTCTCTACAAAGTAAGCTATAACAGATTCAGATTTATCTACAAGACAAGAGATAACAGATTCAAACTTATCTACAAGTAAGGTGGATATTTATTAGTTAGAAAATTAGTTATTTAAACTTATCTATAGTATACTATAAATATTGTAGTATTTTGTAACTCTTGAGATGGACACCTTTGAAATAGTTTTTTGAGAGACTATTTGTGAGAGAGATTTGTATTGATCCATCGTTTGTACTCCTCCATTTTTTGTTATTAATAAAGTATCGCCTTCGCCTAATTTGTAAGTTCTCGTATTTTCTATTTGCCTGTGGGTTTTTTTCTTCTCTATATCGTTTGTTTTATCTTCGTGATCGTATTTGTCGTAACAAACTGGTATCAGAGTTATTGTTGCGTTATTGTTTGATTTTTTGGTTGAATCATTAGGTTTTTGATTTTGTGATCTAGGTCAACGGTGGGTAACGACAACTACGTACTTTTTTCCACTTTCTTAGATCGTGATTTTGAAATTTAGGGTTCGTTAGTACTCAAAATATTTTGATCTCACATCATATCTCCAACAATCATGAAGTTCGATATCGAGATGTTCGATAGAAATATGAGTTTCTGTTTGTGGCAAGTTCATATGGTTGCCGTTTTAGCTCAAAACAATTTGAAAAAGGCGATTGTAGGGAAAGATAAAAAGCCTTCCACTATGACGGAGGAAGCTTAGGAAGAGATGAATGAAAAAGCCCTCACGGCTATCCACTTGTGTCTGACAAACGAAGTTTTACAAGAAATGTCGGTGGAAAAGACGGCGGCTGATTTGTGGAATAAATTGGAGTTATATTTAAGAAAATCTCTCACGAATCGACTCCTGTTGAAACGGCGTCTCTACACACTTCGCATGTCAGAAAGCTCTCCAATAAAATCTCACGTTGGTAAGTTTAATGCGATCATTACGAATCCGAATAAGATCGACATTAAGATTGATGATGAAGATCAATTTTTTGTCTTATTGTGTTCGTTGCCACCCTCTTATAAGCATTTTCGTGACACCATGCTTTATGGACAAGACACGATCTCAATCAAGGATGTCAAGGAGAATTTGATGAACAAAAAGAAGATCGACAAAAAGTTGACTTCCACCGAAGCAGATGGTTCATGTCGGATTATTTGTTCGAGGGCGAGTAGAGAAGAGAGATCCGGAAGCAAATAGGAAGAAGTCACGATCAAAATCAAAGGCTAAGAACGTGACCTGCAATTATTGTAAGAAAAGGGGCACTTTAAGATTGATTGTTTTAAGTTGCAGAACAAGCTAAAATAAGAAGAAAAATCCAAGAAGTCTTCAGCTGAAGCGGGTATAGCAGAAGGAGAAAGGGGTCTTCTTATGGTTCTTGAAAGCACATATCGATCTAAGGACAGATGGATTATGGATTCGGATGGTTCTTACCATATGTGTCCCAATAGGGATTTGTTTCCACCTATAAGTCCGTTGATGGAGTGGTTTTGATAGGCAACAATAGTTCGTGTCGAGCTATTGGTAAGGGGACGATCCAAATTAAGACGTTCGATGGTGTTGTGAGGACATTAGCGAAAGTCAGACATGTACCTAACTTGAAAAACCTCGTCTCTTTAGGTGCATTCGACGACAAGGGTTATAAATTTTCTGCTGAAGGTGGAATTTTGATGGTAACCAAAAGTGCTCTCGTTGTGATGAAAAGCTTGAAAAAGGGTTCTTTATATTCGTTGCAGGGTTCGACAACTTCCAGATTGGCAGCTATTTCATCATTCAAATCTATGACGGATTAGAAAATTACCAGATTGTGGCAGATGATGCTCGGGCAAATGAGTGAGAGAGATATGGCCGGGTTGTTGAAGCAGGGTCTACTTAATAGCAAGAGTATGACGAAGCTGGAGTTCTATGAATATTGCGTTTTTAGGAAGCAGAAACGTGTCAATTCGGCGGTGCATGGGGACCCTTCCTAATTGCTTTTAAAAGAAGCGGTGCCATTATCTTTATTGATGATTTTTCGAGAAAGGTTTGAATCTACTTCTTGAAGCACAAAAGTGATGTGTTTACTGTATTCAAGCAATGAAAGACGTTGCTTGAGAAACAGACATGAAAGCAAATCAAGAGACTGAGAACGGACAATGGATTAGAGTTTTGCGGTGGAGATTTCAACAGTTTCTACAAAAACGAAAGAATAGTTTGGTATCATACCGTTGTCAATAAACCACAGCAGAATGGAGTTGCGGAGCGAATGAACTGGACTCTTTTAGAGAAAACACGGTGCATGTTGTCCAACGCAAGACTCGAAAAGGAGTTTTGGGCTGAAGCGGTAAATACAGCATGTTATAATATGAATCGGTCATCTCATACATCGCTAAGTTGTAAGACACCGGAGCAAATATGGTCGGAAAAACACGCTGATTATTCAACACTTAAAGTGTTTAGTTGCCCCGCTTATGTACATTGTCGTGAAGGTAAATTGGATTCTCGAACGACGAAATGTATATTTCTCGGTTATGTTACCGACGTTAAGGGTTATAGGTTGTGGTGTTCGGATCTAAAGTCGTCTAAATTTATGATTAGCAGAGATGTGACTTTTGATGAATCTGCTATGTTGAAACCGAACAATAAGGGATCTCTAGTTGAAGACAATTTGAAGAAGGATGAGCCGAGAGTTGATGTTGAGATCGGTGATAGCTCGGGTTCGCAGGAGACCTCTCATTCATCATCGTCTGAAGAAGCTCAAGATAAGCAGTCCCATGATCTGGAGTATTTGCTCGCTCGTGACCGACAGAGAAGGAAAATTAGACCGCCATAAAGATATGGTTACGATGATCTAGTGGCGTATGCGCTGTCCGTTACAGAAACAGTTGATAGTAGCGAGCCAACAAGCTATAAAGAAGCCATCTCATCCGATGAAGCAGCTCGTTGGCTTGTCACTATGAATGAAGAGATTAAGTCTCTTCACAAGAACCAGACTTAAAACCTCGTGAAACCCGAAAGAGGAAAGAAAGTAGTTGGCTGCAAATGGGTTTTCAAGAAGAAAGAAGGTGACCAGGGGGTGTTGGATACGAAATACAAGGCACGGTTGGTAGCTAAAGGCTATTCGCAGGTTTGGGAAGTTGACTTCAATGAGTTATTTTCTCCGATTGTTAAACATATCTCTATACGTATCTTGCTCGATTTGGTAGCTATGCGAGATTTGAAGCTCGAGCAACTCGATATGAAGACATCATTCTTGCACGGTGATTTGGTAGAGAAAATCTATATGCAACAGTCCGAAGGTTTTGAAGTTGAAGGCAAAGAAAATCAAGTTTGTTTGCTAAAGAAGTCTCTCTAAGGTTTGAAGGAGTCATCTAGACGTTGGTATAAGAAGTTTGACTCCTTCATGAAAGAAATTGAGTTCACGAGAGGTATGGACGACAGTTGTGTATATTCTAAGAAGCTCGTCGATAGTTATTTTATGTACTTGCTACTTTATGTTGATGACATGTTGATAGCAGCAAGGTATATAGTTGATATTCCGAATTTAAAAAAACAGTTGAAAGGAAAATTTGAGACCAAGGATTTGAGAGCGCCCAAGAAAATACTTGGTTTGGAGATAAGGCGAGATCGCAAAGGATGAAAGTTTTACTTGTCTCAACAGCGATATGTTGAGAAAGTTTTGGAGCGTTTCGGTATGACAGACGCTAAATCTGTAGGTACTCCGTTGGCAGCTCATTTCAAACTTTCAGCTCGTTCATCACCGTACACAGAGAATGGGATTAGATATATGCCGAATGTTCCATATGTGAGTATGGAGGGTAGCATCATGTATGCTATGGTTTGTAAACTACCCGACATTTCACATGTTGTTAGTGTTAGTCGCTATATGGCTTCTCCTGATAAAGGCCATTGGGAGACAGTGAAATGGATATTACGATACTTGCGAGGTACGTCATGAGGTTGGTGTTTGGAAAGAACGACAGTTTGGTTGGATTTAGCGATTCCGATTATGCATGTGATCTTGATAGATGCAGATCAATCTTCGATTACGTATTTTCCTTGGGAGGATGTGTCATTAGTTGGCGTGATTCTTTGCAGCCTACGGTAGCATTGTCTACGACGGAAGTGGAATATATGGCTGTTGTTACGACCGTTAAGGAAGCGATATGATTGAAGGGACTATTTTCGGAATTTGGTATTTAAAAGGATACCATAATAGTCTACTATGATAGCCAAAGCACGATTCACTTGACAAAAGATCAGATGTATCATGAGAGGATGAAGCATATTGATGTGAGATACTGGTTTGTACATGAAGTCGTTGAGAAAGAAGAGATTATTGTGAAGAAGGTTGGCACAACGGATAATCCGGCCAACATGTTGACGATGTCTCTTTCGGTTGTTAAGTTTGAGTATTGCTTGAACTTTATTGGAGTGTATCGCATTCATTTGATCCCTTAAGGGGTTTTGCGGTGAAGGTTGAGCTATTATTAATTTTGATGGAGGAATTTGTGGAAATGTGATGCAAGGTGGAGATTTGTTGTGTATGTCTTCCATTCCGATCCCAATTGATTTTCCGTGAATTCAGACTTATCTACAAGGTAAGGGATAGCAGATTCAGATTTATCTATAAGGTAAGGGATTACAGATTTAGAACAAGGTGGATATTTATTAGTTGGGAAATTAGTTATTTAGACTTATCACTAGTTATTTAGACTTATCTTTAATATACTATATATATTGTAGTATTTTGTAACACTAGAGATGGATGCCTTTGAGATAGTTTTTTGAGAGAGAACCATATGTGAGAGGGATTTGTATTCGGCCACCGTTTGTACTCCTCCACTTTTGCTTATTAATAAAATTTCGTCTTCGCCTCATTGGTAAGTTCTCGTATTTTCTATTTGCCTGTGGTTTTGTTTCTTCTCTATATCGTTTTGTTTTGTCCTCATGGTCGTATTTGTCGCAACATGTGAAAATTCATACCTTTTACTTAAAGAAGTTTGCAAATAAAGTTATAAGAGGAATTTGTTATTACTCCGTACCAGTTTTGCCAAAACAGGCAAGCAGCCGCACTCATGCCCCCCTGATCTGACTAGACAAAGTCTGCTACAGGCATCAAGAAAAGCACTTTTCCACAAATTGACTGAAAAATTCCCTTGCTGTTGATCACCTAGAGCTGGCCCTAACACCTTTCCAGTGCCTCTTTCTATATACAAATCCTCCTCTGGAGATTGCATGTGTGGAGTCAAGGTCTGGAAACAGGGGGGGAAAACAAAAGAATTTATTTTGCGGAGTGCGCCATCCAAATGGGTAAAAGAAAAAAGGATATCAATTACCAGCAGACTGTATGAAGAATACGCCGCCATGAGTATTCCTCCATCACAAAGAGATAAATGCAAAGTGGTGGCTTTGATTATTTTTTCTTTTCTTTTTTTCCTTCTTGGGTTGAAATATTCAATCAGGAGTATGTAATGTGACATGGCTTATCATATGATTACAAAAAAGTGCACTTCATGAGATTAGAGATAATATTTAAACAAGAACATTACGAGATTTTATATTGAACCTAGTATGTTACTACTGAAGTACTGATGGTATGTATTTTTCAAGAACATGCTGATGCAGTATATCATGGAAATAGATTTTATTGCTTGTCAACTATATTCTACCCCATTTTCAATAAAACTAATAAACTTAAACAATAGTCGATCTAACTATCGTGTCAAGAGGCTCATAAGAGTCCATCACAAATATAAAAATTAATGTGTCTCATTAGTTAACTTATGAAATGTATTAATTAATGAGCTAAATGACCAAATATCCACTTATATGATTGATGGGCTAAGCTTGAAGGCAAGCTGTAAGGAACCAAATAATCATCTATATATATGATCAAGAGAAACATGTCGCATCTTCTAAGTGTAACACACCATTATCACTGAAACTTCTTAGCAATAGACCTACACATTTTAAAATCTGAAAGGTGCAATGAGAAGAAAACACAAAGCCTCATGCAGGATTGTCAGGGTCAAGTTTCTTAATCAGAATTTGCACCATAAATAGGTTCCTAGAAATATAAAACAAAATCTGACTTAAACTACAACAAATGCAATTCTTACCTGCCACCAGACTGATTCAACAGTGCGGTAGAAGATCCAAGCTTCAATCTTTTCCAATGCAGCTGTAAATGTGCTAGTCTCCTGCCAGTCATCTATATGCTGTATAAAGCTAGACTTCTTCGTCGATTTGCCACCGGATCTACTTTTCCATTTTTCATTCAGATATTTACCTTCACTTCTCTTTCCACTGCCATTCAACTCAATGGACCTCCCCTCTGAGTTTGGTTGGGATAAATTTCCAAAGGTTTGCGTAATAATTTCTCTTAAGACAACTGTGTTTGATAACCAGAAAGTCAACCTAAATTAAAAGAAAATTGTGTTAGCATAAAAGATAACCTTAAACATGCTTACATCTAAATGTATCAGCTTCTTTACCTGGAAACATCATTGCCGCATGACTTGGCAATCAATACAAGCCCTGAAACTGTGTTTTTAGCAACAGTTGCCCTCTTATCCTGAGTCCAATATTTACAGGCATGAATGTAAAGCCTAGAAAGACGCCGTGCGGGTGTGTGAACCTTATGTGCTGAGCTCTCATGTTCGGGTACCACAGAGTACAGAGAAATCTCAAGTGCAGCAACTTCTCTAAGCTCCTCCTCAAGTTTTTCGATTTTCTGTTCCATCTCCTCAATTTTCATATATGCATTCGTCCTATCATCTTCTACATTATTCTCTTCTGTATCAACTGTTTCATCATCGGTTCCAGCACTCTGATCACAGGTTGGAGCCTCATCAAAGACATCAATCTCCTTAACCTCCTCACTGGTTTTATCATCACTTTCTTCAGATAATTCTGATGAAGGTCTTGATGGAACGTTCACATCGCCCAATTTCTTATTACTGAGAATTTTGGGTGATGAGGAAGCTCTGCTCGGTTTCTGAGATCTTTTTTGACTATTATTTGAGGCCTTGAATTGCAGCTTGCTAGGATCTTGTTTATTACTACTGCTTTTTGTTGCACGAGTAAAGCTCTCTGTGGATTCTTTTCTTGTAATCTTTTTGGGAACCCTTGAAGTCTTCTTTATCTGGTTATCTTCATTGCTATGAGATGAAAGAGAGTCTCTTGCAGGCTCATAATCCGATTCGCCATTTTCATGTTTGGCATCCACATCACTTGAATGATTATCTCTTTCATCGAGGTTCTCTTTTGCACCCATTTCGAGCGATTTTGTATCTATAACAGCCTCTTCACCTGCGCAAGTCATTGGCATGATCTTTAATCATAGCTTACAGAAGTTTGCAGATGCATGATCTTGCATTAGAATAACTTATAGGAATGCTTAAGAGCTTATCCTTTAACTGGATGTAAATTTTATATGGGGTTCTCAGAGTATCATCTTAATATCCAAATGGTATGACGAATTCAAACTCTTCACCTGAACACCTGAGACAAAAAATGATCCTCAGTTATGACTATACACATTATATTACACTAATGTCTAATCCAAGCAATTTTATAAGAAGTAAGTACTCCAGAAATCTTTTTTTCTCCCCCCAAAGATAAGCTAAATTATCCCCCCCCCCCCAACCCACCACACACACAAACACAATAAAATAAAATAAAAATCCTTCGATTTTCCCCCTGTGATGACTGCATGCTTTGATCATGAGAGTCGGACTTCATTGTTTCAATCCATGTGCCCTACCAACTATTTCACCCCTTCCCAATTGGGCTTAGCTAATACGGTAAGAATTTCGTCTCCAAAGTGAGAGGCTGCCGATTCGATACTGAAAGGGGTCGCATCCGAAAAAAGAAAAAAGTATCACCCCTTTGGTCTAAGTGAATGACTAATTTTATCATGTTAAAATAACATACATCACGAATACTTGAATAATTGGTGGTGATAGGTTTCTATATGCCTGAAAAATTGAATAATTGATGGTGATAGGTTTCTATATGCCTGAAAAAAGTAAACAGTTCGAACACAAGCACCAATTGAGCATCATGTTTCATGGATTAAATAACAATTTCACGACGTGGAAGAGTACGTACTTGCTTGAAAATAAGTGTCTATTGGGCATATTATGCAACACCAATACTTCAGTATATATTGAAGAATAAAACTGTCAAGAACCACTTTACCCCAAAAGCTTAAGCTGTTAGGATATGGGAGAACAATGTATATCAATACAACATAACACTTTAATACTCCACTTCACATGGGACTTTGAATTTCGGAAATGGGCGTAAAATAAATATGAATTAAATTGACAATGATGAGGTTTGAACTCATGAACCTGGCGTACGTTGATACCATATTAAGAACCAATTTACCCAAAAGCTTAGGTTGTTGGGTTAAGGGAGAACAATGTATAACAATACAACATAATACTTTGATAAAAACAATATCAAATTGAGTGATCTATATTATCACAATAAACTTGCGCCGTCACAATCAACATATCTCCTTCCAATGAAAAGGGGCTGTGTTCAAGTGTTATATAGACTAAGGCAAACTACACTGCTTGTCTGTTGCGCAAAATCCTCATATTAAACATCATGTCCTAAAGATAACGATTCCATATATCAACTGCTAGGGTGCAACAGTTTCTGAAGTTTGATTTACCGCCAATCTCCCAATCTTTCATCATCTTAATGATAATATACTGCCAAAAAAAGATCTTAGATGTGTTCATAATGTGATGTTGATGAATTAAATGTGTCAACATAGGGACCTTTCATTATAAAATTTATAGTCACGAGTAGATTAGACAATCTTAGTCAAATGCAATAATCTGGAGAGAATCTAGCGCCAATCCGTTGCTAATTTTTTAAAAAAAAAACTACAAAAAATAAAAGAATCGAAAGATTTTTCACAATCAGACTCCATATCTAACCTTCAAACTGAAAAACAAAACCCTCAGATGACTCCAAACTCAGATCTAAGCCTCTAAAACGAATTCAGCAATCTCACACTCAAATCAATCTCCAATGGCGATCTTTCAGCGAGACCAGCGCCGATTCATCAAATCTCACTCTCGATTCTTCACTCTACTTCAAGAAATCAACCAAATCGAATCGCCACAAAGAAATGCCCTACAGAAACGCCACGATCGACCTTTTTCACAGATCTCAAACAATCAAATAGCCAACGAATGAAACGAAGAAGAAAAAGCGCACAAATCGTCGTTTTCTACAGAGAATCTTGAGGAAAAAGCAACCGACAAAAGATCGAATCCAAAGGCTGGGGCCCAGAGAAAGAAAGAAAAACAGTCACCTTTAGCTTCTTCTTCCTCCTCCTCCTCAAAGCTTCGCAGTTGGCAATCGCGCCGGACTTGAAGCCGTTTTGTGAACAGGATTTGATCGGAATCTTTGAGTTCCGAAGCCTTGGATGTCTGCTGATCAGTGAGGGGTGTTACGAATGGAGAGACAAAGTGCGGGAGTTGTCGTTTTAAAGATAAGGGCTTTTTGGGTGCGGTAACCGCCCACTGAACTTAATTTAGTAATTACACAGTGAAATTCCCTTTTTTTTTCCTTTTTTCTTTTTTCTTTTTTCTGCATAAAATACCAAGAAAGCATGATAAATTACCCTTGCAATTTGCATAATCACATAAGATGATGCTCACAAGTGGGATCTCCTCAGATTACTACACATGGCGGATGACGTGTCCCGAACATTAGGGCTTGGGACCCTTTCTCGAGGAACGTACTGATTGATACGTGATTTTATGTGCTTACGCGTTTTGAAATCAAAGAATTAACCGCAATCAATAACGGTGTCGCTTGGTAGCTAGCCGGTTGAGTACGGGTCGATCCACAGGGAGACGGATTCCTATTCTTTGTGTTTTAACGAGTTAAATCAAAAATATTTTGGTTTTTATTTTAAGATCTAAGAATAAGATATTTATAAAAAGCTTGCTGGGGTTAAGATTAGGTTTTTGAAAAGTCAATATTTCTCACCGCTTTCTATACCTCGATTAAGATCTTTTAGGTGTTAAGTAATAGTTAACAAAGGGGATTAGCACGATCGAGAAGAACTAGGTTTCTTCCTCTAGATCCTCGTCCGTCCTTTCTTAACTCTTAGCCCTAACCTTCATGGAAATCATACACAACCGGTCTTTAACTATAGTATCACCGCTACCTCGTGGGATAAGGTGCCGTAGTGAGCGGTGTGTGTATGTATGCATAGAGTCCTACTTTAAAATGTTGAACGGGCAAAAAAAGGGATGAGAGATTTTCATCTCTCAAACCTTCCCCAAACCTAACCCTAACAAGTGAGGAACTACTCACCCATTAGGGAATTGATAAAAGAGTTCATTTTTTATGGTTTTAATTTAATAACTATGGCAGATAAATAATTTATAACTACGGCAAATAAAAAATTTATAACTACGGCAGAAAAGAAATTCAAGATAGAAAAAACTTACTTCTTTATTGATGCACTCCTTGACAGATTACATGGAGTTGAAAATCTAAGATCTAAAAATTAAAGAGGCATCTCAAAAGAGACACCCAAAAAGAGGCACACTCCAAAAAGAGCCATAGGATTCCTATTTATAGATAATAGAAACCTTAGGGTTTACATCTGATCCATATCTAGAATTACAAAAATACCCTTAAGAAAACCGAGTCAATTCACCGACGCACCGACACACACCGACACGCGCCGACACGTGCACAGCACGGCCGCGGATCCGCGGCCATTTAATGAGCTTGTGGGCTGATTTCTTCAGGGCTTCTTTCTGTTGCTTTTTCCTTCTATTTTATTCACTTAATTCTTCAGAATGTCTTCTAGTTTCTTCCAGATTTCCACAGCGCAGAATGTTGTGGACTTTTCCCGTTCGTTTCGTATTGAAGTCTTGAATCTTGTGCTGAACTGTAGGCAGCATTATAAAGATTCTTCTATTTGTTGGTCGTAATCTCACTTTTGTAGCGTTTTTTTCATCATTTGCACCGTATTGTTCCGAGAACCTGTAACCTGCAACTATGTAGCAGACATGGATCAAAAGCACCTATTTATTTGTAAAATGAATAAGAATGGGGAATATAATAATGCAAAATTATGATATGAACAAATACCCCCAAACTTATCTTTTGCTCGTTCTCGAGCAAAACTAGTTTATTCTCGAAAAAGCCTAACCTCACTTTCCCAGGGAACGCGATTACACTGAGCTCGTGCAACAAGCCGTTAAACCTCTAGGTGTCCCTAGTAGGAGGAGTATTGTCTCCTGAGGGTTTTCAGCGGATACTACCCACAAAATCCTATCAATTTGGCCTATTGACTTTCATTTTTCAATTCAGTATTCTAGTAAGAAATTCTATTATTCTCAACTTAGAAATCATTAACCCATATTTTTCACGCTTGCTTAACTTAAGATTGTATATGTTCTGTGAATTTACTTAGTTTTTAGCATCTTTTAAATTTTCCTTCTAAGGTTCCATCTCAACCTTGGAATTTTTATCATCTCTACTAAAGATATAAGTCCTATTTTTTATTCCTATCTCTCATCCAAACCCCAATCATATACCCCTACGTGTGTGTATGTATCACCCCTACACTTGGAAATTCAATTCAAGCTCTTATACTCTTGTCTATCGTCCAAAGTATTTTTAGTTGGTGAATTTTTAGATGAAATTTCTCACACATCTTTCATGCGACCGTTAATATTTCTTGAGGTACTAACGACCGATTACAAAATGTGTTTACGCATTAAGGCGTAATTCCTCGTTTTGTAATATCTAAAGCTTTAGCAGTGACTCCCAAACCAGTTGGTCTAAGGCACTGGGTGATAAAGCACCTTGCTTTATTTTTTTTTTATTTTACGCAGCCTTAAGTAATTACAAAACCAGTGCATTTTTTTTATATCTTTTTATTCACACTTATAATTTTATTTTCCTTCATACTAAGGATTTTAGACAAGAGCATTTCAAAGTATCTTCTACCATTCTAAGTTTCAAGGTTTGTGTTTGTGTAAGTTGTAGGGTATATATTTTCAGAATTTAGACTTAAACTTAGGAATTATTTTTCAGACTTACACTTCAATAAAAATTTCAATACTCTTCCCTTATTTTGACTTAGCCCAAGAAGTGAACTCAAAATTTGCCTATTTCTAAGTAAACCATAAGGACATATATTTTCTACCGTTAAATTTTAAGAAAGGTTATTTTTAGGATTTTTAATTTACTAAGTTTAGAATCTAGTTTTTCCTAGCTAGTTAACCATCTTGTCAAACTTAAGCCAATTATGACCAAAATTGAGCTTTTCAATTTTTATAATTTTTAAAATTTTTCAATTTTTATGGGTTTTAAAATAAATATGCAAATGCAAAGGAAGAAAGCTTACCGAACACACTCCCAAACTTAAACTTGACATTGTCCTCACTGTCAGGCTACACCAAGAGGGTCAAAATTGTAGGCACTCCCCTATTTTTTTTTATAATTATTAACAGAAAAAGAACACAAAATTTATATACACAAAAAGATTCCCCCCAAACTTAAGTGAAACAGTGTTTCCACTGTTTAAGCGTTAAAATTCAGAGTTAGGGGAGAGAAAAAACACAGTCTCAAGCTATATAAGGCCTTACACAGGCCAAAAGTTAGCACCAACCATTCAAAAAATTTATCGTTATAATGGTGTGGTTGGTGAAAGAATAGAGTGAGAAACACACGAGACTGTGTGGAGATAGAAGCAGTATACGGTCTCGGTAGAGGAGAAGAATGGCGGAAGCGAAAAAGAAATGGTGGTGGTTCGACTTCTTCAGGGGTAGGTTGATCAATCACAAAATCCGTGTCGTTTAAGAATGCGAGTTCGTCAGCGAAAATATCTTCAAAACTTTCATCGAAGGTTCGATTGAACGTTTCAATGTCAATAAGTGTCACGCCAGAATTCAGCATACTTGATTTTTCAAAATTTATGAAGGTAGGATAGTCGTAAGGCTCATTTACCTTATTTTCAAAAGATTCTAAATCAAGTTGTTTTCCTAGAATTATCGAACTCAAAATATCGGATTGTGATTCATTAACACTCGGTATCATTAAAGGAAGATTAGAAGAAGAACCAGAGAAAGTGGGAGAAAGAAGTTGAATACGAACTTGAGAGTGGAGATGGAGTGTATAAATTAGCACATTTTGTAATGACCGATGTGTAAAGAGCAAATGTGCTAATCTATCAACCCACTGAGAAATGAGGTCAAATCCCTCAAGGTTCGTGAGAAAACATGGGTGCGTTGAACTTGGTAAACCAGATATTGAAAATGAAAGGGATACGGTCTCGTGCACGGCCGGAACGATGGAAAGGACGAAGGAGAGTGATTTAGGAAGGGTCACATTTAAAGGTTCAGGAGGTTGCACTACTACAAATAAGGGTTGCCCCTACGGATTTCTCCGTAGGGGCAAACCACTGCCCCTACGGATATATCCGTAGGGGCAAAAAAATACCCTGTAGGTACAAACGCCGTAGGTGCAAGTCGAAGCCCTAAACATGCCCCTACGAACTAAAAATTGCCCCTACGGAGTTATGTGTAGGTACAGTTTCCCCTACGGCTTAGGCAGTAGAGGAAAAAAAATTATTTTATTTACGGTTTTTTTAAAATAGATTACTTGTACCTACGGATTCATTCGTAGGTACAAGTAATAGCCCCTACGGATACATGCGTAGGTACATATCCGTAGGGGCAAAATATCAGAAATCCTGATATTTTGCCCCTACGGATAGCTCCGTAGGGGCATTTGTTTGCCCCTACGGATATATCCGTAGGGGCTATCCCAACCCCCTGATACTGAGATCACAGGGTAAATTATCAATAATTCTGATATTTTTCCCCTACGGATTCAACCGTAGAGACAACATGTGTACCTATGGATTAATCCGTAGGTACATATTATCAGTTTTTTTTAAAAAATGGGCTGCCTATTTTTTTCTCGCCCTGTGCACAATAATATATACATCAATCGAATATAAAATTAATTATCACACAACATATATCGCAGTATTCATAATCACATCTCACGCATATAATATACAAAAGAAACCAAAAAACAGAATATGATATAAATATAAACACCATAGGACCACAAATATCAATATCATCCAAAATGTATTACAATATGTATCATATAAATAAATAATTGTTTCAAAAAATAAGAATAAAAAAACTACCCTAGCTCGGTCCAGCTCCACCTCTGATAAACGCTAGAATCTGGCGCGCCTACTCCTCGGTGAATAAATCATGCAATTCGGCGCGTGCGGGAGTCTGAGCGGGCTGTGGAGCTGGCGATGTGGTCTGCGCAGCCGCCGTCGAGGTAGCGGCTTGCGGAGCCGCGGCTGCGGGAGTCTGAGCGGGCGGTGGAGCTGTAGGAGCTGTCTGCGGAACCGCAGCCGATGTAGTGGCTTGCGGAGCCGCAGCCGAAGGAGATGCATGTAGAGGCTCGGCCGATGTACCCCGTCACGTATGGACCTAACGTGTGTAATAAGCGTGTAAGAACTGTGTATTATTCGAATTCGTATCATTATCAAGTTATTTCGAAACCCCATTTGGATATCTAGTTTGGAAATCCGTAGTTTATTTTAATTAGATATGTATGTATGTATGATTAATCAAACCTACGTCTACAACTAAATAAGCTCAGGCTACGTACTAATATTGGATATGTTGATATCTATAATATGACATGATATTTTACTATTAAGTAGTATACATACCAGCATCTCCTTCAACTCCTGAACGGTGGCCTTCATACTCTCCAGTTCCTGCTGGACACGTCGCTCACTGGAGACGGAGGAAGTAACCGCCGGGGTGGAGTCCAACCTCATATGGGCCCTGCTAGGGCCCAGTCCTCGGCCTCTCTCCCAACCTCCATGGTGCCCCCCGTGTGCGGCGTCCAGGACTGGGGTCTTCAGCCTCGGATCGCTCTGTCCGGTAAAATCGATTCCCGAGGCCTCGGCCTGCTCAACCACTCGCTTCTACACCCACATTAAGCAGTAAAGTATAAATATAAAATTAAATTTGAACCTTCCAAAACTAAAATTTCAAATATGAGTTGAATAAATATTAACACTTACGCAATACTCCTGGGTAGCGACGTCAGGATATCGAAGCTCGCCCGTGGCGGGATCTGTCGAGGTGCCGTGGACGGCAAGATATGCGGACAACACGCTCGGTGTACCACTGATTGTTTGAATTTCTCGATTGTGTAAATCAAATGATCCCCGGCAACAGCGCCATTTGATTGATGATATTTTCCGGTTTGTGTAAGTAAATTAAATGATCCCCGGCAACGGCGCCATTTGATTGATCGTTTCTTTGTGTGTCGGTTTAGAAAATGAATAGAATTCACAATCAAAGAATTATTTGACCGCAATCAATAACGGTGTCGAATGTAGCGCGTTAGTAAGTGTGGATCGTCCACAGGGAAAGTGTAATCGTTCGTGTTTCGAACTAGATGAGTCGAAAATTTAAAGAAATGAAAACAAACAATTCATGATTTAAAGAATTGAAGTTCAAGAACTAGTAAAATTTAGATCTAATAACTAGAAAACATTAAAATCAAGAATCGAGAATTGAGAAGTGATGATTTCCAATCCAAATATCAAGAATCGAAGTGAAGCTCGTAGGAATCGATCGGATCTATAGATGTGATGAAATCTAGCGATTACGTATTCTTATCTTTCGATGAATTGATACTAGATCGATGATGATCGACGAGAATTAGGGATTTCTTGTGAAACTAGGGTTTCATCATTTATCCCTTGTTCCTTCGTCGATATCATTCACATTCTAGCCTCTAATAAATTCAAGAATCGATCGTGGATCCCTAATTTCGAGCGATCCAATCAAGAAAGCATCGCAACGAAACTAGGTCGTCGATTCTTCAATTTGCTAGGGTTTACAAAACTCGTAGGACTTAAGAATCGTTTTAAGATTTGTTACATCATCATTCTATTGATCGTCTCGACTCCTTTACGAGCGGAGTTTTACTCAAACATCACAACAAGCACCACAATCACAAATTGAGATCGAATCATGATGCAAGAATTAAAAGAAAGCAAGATTAAAGAATTTCACCTTTTATTTTTATCAACAATTCCGTTACAATCACTCAAGAACTACAAGAGGAAGAACTCGATCGTCGATTTGGTTTCGCTCGTCTCCTTGAGTCGCGGATCGGCTTGGATCACTTGCTCGATTGAAGATCGGCTCCGCTCCTAAAAGGTTGAAGGCTTCTCACTTGAATGGTACTGGGGAGCTTGAATTTGGCTTGGATTTAGAATTAGGGCTACAAGATGTGTCACTCAACTTGTAGATGGAAGAAGAAGAGAGAATGATGAACAACTCCAATCCTTAGATCTAGGCTCCTTTTATAGATCTCAAAACCCTAGATCTAGGATTCCAAATTTGAATTTCCCTCCAAAAGTTTGTTAAAGAGAGCCTTCTAGATGAAGTTTGTTAAGCCGAGCCTTCTAGATGAGCCACGTGGAGAATCGGGAGTTTTCTGGAAGCTTGAACCGTTATTATAGACACGCGTAAGAAAATTGAGTAGCTGAAGCCATAGAGCCGCCGCGGTTCCGCGGCGCAAGCGGGCTCCCGCCGCGGAACCGCGGCGCTTGTGAAGCTTTAGGGTTGGAACTTCTGGGCTTTTCTGATACTGACATTTGGGCTTTTTTGTGATATGTTGAATTTTGTTTTTCCCTCTAGATTGCTACCAGATCTCAAAACTTGGAGTTGGTGTATTTTTGATCAGCTTCTTTTGGCTTTGTTCCTGCAATTTCCTGCACAGACTCCGAAACAAGTGTTGCGCAATACAAGGATGATGCGATGCCATGATAAACAGTCAATTTCCTTCATAAATGTCGGTTTTAGAGTATAACACATGCAATCTGTTATTTCAGGACTGTTTTGCTAATATGTGCAATATGAATATCGAACACCTCTAGATGAATGCAAATGATAGGGAAATTGACGTGTTAAAAATACAGTATTTTCGACTGATCAACCACCTTGCGCCAGGGTCTGAGCTGTCTGCAATATTAGAAAATAACTCTTAATATTAGATATATTAGAAAATAACTCTTAATATTGCATTATATCACAAAGGCCGGTCTATTGTAATTTACTGCTAACTCCATGGCTCGAGTAATATTCCTCGAGCCACCTGTATAAGTGGGGCAACCCCTCTTCGCCGACTTCCTATTCTCTATATTTTGAGCGGCCTGTTTCTGCACAACGCATTCACATTTAGTTTTCTAATTAAGGAACACAAAAAAATAAATTATATCCCAAATAATGAATTACATTTAAAATACATACCTGTTTGCGTTGAGAGTCGAAATATTCGCACAATAGAGGTCATGTCTCTACGTCGACTCTCGCAAAGGCCGGAGTAGATAGGAGGGCCGCTCTCTCTGCCTCGGGGGTCGCCATCCACAGGGAGTAGCAGTCGGCCTTCAGCTCATTCCTGTTGTATCGAACCTTGGTCTGCATGTTCTTCATCAGACCATTGTACAGAGCATGAAGGTCGAGCACCCTCCCAGGGTGATCAGGGTCGGGTACAGGCTGAAAATCGTAATCCAACTGAAAATACAAAAAAAAACATTGTTTTTAGATTGCAAGTGTTAATAATGATATATTGGATAAATCAAATGAAAATAATATTAATACCCGAGCCTGATCAAAGAAGAGGGCGAATGAGCGCCGGTGCTGCTCGCCCCACTCAACGTGAAGTAGATAGTTCTTCACGAGCCGACTCTCATCCCCCATATACCGGCCGAACCTCTCGGCATGAGGACCGGTATAGCGATAATCAAGGGTAAAAAAGAGGGGGAATGCTGCCTCCCCCCTAGCTCTATCAGGCCTCAACCTATGGGACTGATTCGGGCTTCGAGTCCCCCTGTGGGGATGGGGAGGCCCTACGTCTGTAAGAAATATCAAGACAATCAATATTAAGACAAAATTGTATTAAAAAATCAAGGTTAAACGAAAATTGAAGTGTGATATATACCTCCGGTGACTAAAGCACGAGCCTGGGCCCGGGTAGCAGCACGAGCGGGACGATAGTTCCTCCGGTGAGGAATCCCGGATGCGGACGCATCCCCTCCAACTATAAAATAAACATTGACGCTAAATTTCCATGAAGTTCATATTTATTCTATAGAGCATATGTAAAATGAATAAATATTTTATATTTATTCATACTAACCTACAGACGATGCGGAGGGTACGGAAGTGGCAGGAATGGCCCCTGCGTCAGATGTGGACGCACCGCCTATAATTAGACAATTAAAAATAGATTATATAAGTAATTGCAAAAAGAATGTGTAGATCAATAATATAACATTCTAAATCAATATGCATGTACTATAGGATATATAAACATACCCGCAGGTGCGGTGGTGTCACCACCTACAGCTAGACAATAATAAAAATTACTATCTAAGTAAGAGCAAAAGGAATGTGTGTATATTTATGATATAGCATTTTAAATCAATATACATGCACTATATGATATATAAACATACCTGGAGGAGCGGGAGTGGCCTCTGTCCCTGATATGGACGCATCACCAACAACTAGACAATCAAACATTGACAATATAAGTAATTTTGACATAAACATGCATGAATATCTATAATATTACATTCAAAATGGATATGCGTGCAATATACGTGGAGGTGTGGCAAAGTCCACACGGAAGGAGGCATCCGAAGGGGTCTCCGATCTGGGTGCAAGACCGGCCCTCTGAAGCTCCCTACGCAGCTCTCCGGGCGGCAGAACCGCTCTGCCTCTGCCTCTGCCTCTGCCGGTGCCGCGGCTGGAGCTCCTGCCTCCCCTCGCTGCTCCCGTCATCGTCATCAAATCTAGTCCCGCATATTCTCCTATAAGAAACCTTGGAACTCCTATAAGAAACCTTGGAACTCCTATAAGAAATCACCTAATATTCTCATAAATTCTTGAAAGGAATAGGACTTTGAAAATAGAATAAAAGAAAGCGAAAATTCTGATCAAGCATCATACTCAGATTTCTGATGACCCCCATCAAAAGACTTCTATAAAGCCAAAGAAGGCAACAGAAAACCCTTTTAGTAAATTAGATAGCGCACCTGCAGTGAGAAGTGGTAAAAGTATCACCCAACAAGGGTGTAATTTACAGAATCAGTTGAAACTCTTGAAAGTCATAGAAGAACCTGACCTGCACAAATTTGATGTATACTTTCCATTGGACACTAAGAAGTCTCTAAAAGGAAAAGCCAATATGAAAGCCATCATTAGTTCATATCAGAAGATTGATGCTGAAACAGAGAACAAGGAATGCCATTTTCTTCTTCTTCTGCCACATTACTGTCTTCTCCTTCTTCTTCTACCACATTACTGTCTTCTCCTTCTTATTATGTGCGCGTGCAAATTCAATGAAAGCAGAAACTCCAGTGACAAACTTAGGTTGCATACGTTGTTGCCAATTCACATGCATCCAGTCCTTAACCCTGACGTACTCATGGGCCATGTTAGACTGTATCATATAAATTGTAGGTTATGATGACTATATTGAGAAATCTAAGAATGGGATGGTTACTGACAAAGGAGAAAATACGTGTATATGCTTTGTGTGTGCGTTTGTCGTTGAAAAGAATAAATTATCGATAATCAAAGTTAGATTTGAGGATACCTATGTATGAGTTGTATTCTATATATGTGTGTTTCAATTTATGATTTCGCTTAAGTGTAGGGTTGTTTTTACTTAAATGCATACATACGCACATATCACATAAACACATGCATACATATCACATGTCACATATGTTCTCCGCCGAAAGACGCGACCGGGACGTTAGGACGTCCGGGCCTGAACTTCGGGGCAGATGCTATTTGGTTCTATCCGTCCACCTCGCCGAAGATGCCAAGTTGATTTATGGCACCGTATATCGAAGGTTTAAACGGATCTTCCCTGCAGGCGCAAGCCCCTGCAGTTAATTACGCTACCGCGTAGCGGTAACAACTTTCTCCTTCTCCAGATGGTCACTTCGTGTCGTGGGTGTTTGTTTTGTTTTTGGTTGCCCGTAGATTGTATACGGAGACTAATTTATGTTGTCGCCCGTATGGCGTGGATTAGTCCAAATCCGTATTATCTTAGATTTGGGTTTGGGTTGGGTTTAAGGATCGTTGTAACAACCCTAATTTTCTTATACACTTTTTCTATACAATTTTTTTTTAAAATTTTCAAAATCCACAAAGGGGTATTTTAGCCTGAGCACAAGATATAGGTAATTATTTTGTTTTTAATTACAAGCTACAAGAATGTAATAACTCCATTTTTAGTGAACAAGAAATTACTTTAAATTTAATGTATACTTGGAGTATTTACTCTTGCTGCTATCATTTTAAGTAATTAAATAACACCATAATTATAAGAAGGAGCTTGTAGCTCATTGGTAATACCTTGCATTACTGAACCAAGCCACCAGAGTTCAAATCCTATGCCCCACATTATTTTTGTATTTATTTTGTTTTAATTTTTTTTGAAGTCAATGGTCAAAAGGCCATAACTCACAAAATATGTACTGGACATGAAAAAGTAAATATACTAAATTGTACCCCCAAAGTTTCCCCGGCCTCTAGTGGCCTGACTCGGCGCCGCCGGCTGGCGACTCGGCAGACTCGGTCCGGCGCCGCCGGCCGGACTAGGCCGGACGGCCGAGTCACCAACAGAGAAAAGTCTCCTCTTGACTTGGTCCACCCCTCTGCACACTTTAATTGCTTGGATCGGTTATCATTTGGCCAATAAATCCCTTTTAATCTTAGGTTTAATGATTTTTAATGATTTATATATATTTTTTATATTTTTTCTTGAAAACCCTAACCCTAGCCTAACCCTATATAAACACCCCTACCCTCTACCCTCTCATCCTAAATTCCTAAGTCCACTCTTCCAAAATCTCAAGAGAACTTGGTACGTCGGAAAACGAGCGAAAGGCAAAGCTCTGCCGAAATCGACGGCGAAATCCCGGCGATCGTACTAGGACCTATTCACGACGTTTTGACGCACCGACAAACCCACTACCTTCCTATCACTCTCTAGCGTTGTCCAAACCCGTAAGTCCCGCCTTTCTACCTTTCTATTCTTTCATAAAAATACGACTTTTCAAACCCGACGGAAATCGGAACAAACCGATTTCCGATTCGGTTTTCTATCAAAACTCACTTATCACTAATTCAATAACGCTTAAACATATTCATGTTGACTACTAATCACTTAAAAATTAATTTGAACAAGTTTTCACACATGAAATGATAGCTTTTGCAATATATCGTATTTTTGCACTTAAATACCACAATGTTTAGTTTATCACATTTAACCCTTTAACATTGTCATACCTTAAAGTAGATCACGAGGTAATGACCTACCTCCACACACACTTATATGTAATCATAACACGCTACCTTGAAAACTTAGAATACGATAAAACAAGATTTTACATTAAAATACCATTTTCTTTATAAACCTTTTCTAAAAGTTCTAAGTTGTATACAATTTTAATGCAATATCTTTTAATAGGAAATATGATAAGTTTGGACATCGATCGTTTATCTAAACCTGAGTTTGTGGTGTCTAAAAAAGTGTGTCTAAGGCGAGTGGTTACTTAATTAGGTCCACTAATTGTAGTGGAGAGCCTCCCACTCACCTAGCACTTACCTGGCCGCAATTGGCGGTGAAGAGGCGATTTGAGGCTTCTAATGACTTGTCGTTTAGACCATTTAGAAATAGGTTAGTTGGCTTAGAAAACCCTAGAATCTAAAATACGGAAATTTACACCTTTTACAAATAAATACCTTATCTTTATTAAACCGTTTTCTAAATGATTAGTATTTATTAAATCTTTGCAAAGTGCCACTACAACCCATCTTTAGGGAACCCGTTAAGGATAGTACGGTTTATCGTGCACCCTCGGGCTTAGTAGTGCGAGATTCAGACCTCCGCAAGGAGCATTCGGTCTCGAAAGGTTTAAAATACGACATTTAAGAAAAATGAGATTTCGGGAAAATAAAATATTTATTAAAATTTATTTTTGTATAAACATATGTATATTTAACATTTAAACACCTATTTTGTTATAAGATAAGTTTCCACCTTTTCCTAAAAATTACAAGACTAAAAGTTACATTAAAATACCATGAATTTCAAATAAATCAATATTACAAATTAATACCTTTATTAGGATATATTCACTAGAAATACCACAAAATAAAATCACGCTCATTATAATAATAAAGAAGAATAATAAATACTTGGGGTGTATCTTGAAAACTATACAAAAGTATTTTTACATAAAACCCCTCAAGTTTTATAAATTACAATAATGACCCTAACAATTATAGAACTTCAAATTACATTTCTTTTAGTCTGACTCGGGTTTGAGTCTGATTATTTCTGACTTGAATACGATTCAAGTCAATCTATATTCCTTAATATTCCAACTCAATATGAATACATGAATCCCAGAATCCAGTTAACAATCTATACAACTTGACTGAATCAAACCATGGATATACATCCATTATTCCGTTATTCCATTACCTGATTATGCAGTTACAAACCGTTTACTGATATCATGGTTTTGGTCAGTCATCCAACTTACACAATACAATACAACAATACTGTCAAAACACTACGGGGTTTAAGGGGTAGATTGG
Organism: Agapanthus africanus; assembly: GCA_030015575.1. Taxonomy (NCBI): domain Eukaryota; kingdom Viridiplantae; phylum Streptophyta; class Magnoliopsida; order Asparagales; family Amaryllidaceae; genus Agapanthus; species Agapanthus africanus. The sequence goes on from JASDDO010000016.1 coordinate 25,109,636, forward strand.
TACGGAAGGAGTTAAAGGTAGCACGAGGTGGTCAGATTAAGACACCTAACCTATATTCCGTTGCTGTTGTACCGTGGCTTAACGGTTCTTTGTACATTCCGTTTGCCCTGCTCTCTAGCATATAGAGACCCCTCTCGTATACACTGGCATCCTTCTGTACCAAGCTACAAACAACAGCGTTAACACAATATTCTACAATATTTTACAATCTCTTTAGAAAATACCTCTTATTCTGTCTTTTCTAATTCTTCTTTATCTTTGGGATTTACCGAGCGACCTGTTCGCTGACGACATTCTATTTCTTTCTTCTTTGAATGTCGTCAGGTGCTTTGGACCCAGCAGAGATAGAGCCCACCGGTGAAGACTTTGAGCAGTTTCACGAAGACCCCAAGCTCTAGATATTGTACCTTGTTCTATTCAGTATTTTCATTTCCTGTTATGCCACTGTTTAGGCATCGCTTTTCATTTCAGTTGTATTTACTTTTCATGCATTGTACAAAAGAATGTTATTAATAAAGTTGTTGTTATTTCTATATCTCTTGTCTCTTATGATTTACTTTTATATTGCTTAGATACGCTTAGCGTATATACTTCTCAGTACATACGTAGCGGACCTCATCGCGTCCACTTCGCCGTACACCGGGAAGCGGGACGTGACAATCGTTAATCTCATTTGAGACTAAGATCAACTTAAACATTTTTTAAGGATACGTTAGTCTAATTTTAGACTAAGATCAACTTTGTATAGTTCTATGTCACGACGAACATCGAACGTATGTTAACCTATAGAAATTAACTGCTGTCGTGTGACACTTATGCTATTTTCAGGTACCGGCTAAGTGGACTGCCTGAAGAAATTATATATATGGGGATTGTGATGGCTGCTGGCAAGGGATCAAAGAAGAGGCTCATTTAAAAGATGACCCGCAGCTAATGGCGCGATTCTTCTGGCTTTACCTTCTCTATCTTTTGGTTTCTTTTGTTGTTTTTCTTCGTTTTCCTTTTTGGTTATTTATGCACTTAAGTATAGATCCTTCTTCCTCTCTATCTTATTTCATTTAAATATTTTAATGAACTATTTAAAGGAAGCCCATTTTGGGAATAAATTATGGTTGAGAGAGGTAAAGTACAAGTTTTAAAAATTTCGGAAAGTTTTGTTATTGGAGCAAAAAAAATTCCTTTTATATTTTGTATTTTTTTTTGAAATAGAGAAAGAGGACATCTTATACCTATGAGTTCTAATAACATGTACATTAACTCTTCCTTTTGTACATGTCCAAAGTTCGAGTGAAGATGTAGCTCTAACATGAAATCATTTGATTCGTGTCTCGATAATTATGTCCTCCACAACCTTTGGTATGGTCGGCTTCCAAGTTAACGCGACAAGCACTTAAAGAAGTATCACCATATACTATATATCAAAAAATGTAGCAAACTAGGACTAGAACTCATTTAACATTATCAACTAGTGAGATTTCAATATCGAAAACTCCCTAAAGAGGAAAATTACTAAAAAGAAAAGACTCTTTGAACAAAACGTATCCACTTGCAATAAAAGAGATTGTATCATGCTTTAGTATCAACACATAAGCACCTACATCTTGCTATGATCATAACAACATCATCATGATTTGTCAATTGCCTTGCTCATATTATGAAATTATGGACACCAAAACTCTAATCAAATCCCCATCTCAATAATTAAGCTGACAAAGGGAAAAATAATAACCAAAAAGAGGAGAGAGTCTTAATTTGCATGCCCAAAGTTTCATGATAGACAGAGACCAGGAGAAAAGGAGAGAGAGGAGAGAAAATATCACAAGCAATGAAAAAGTTGGGAAGGTATTGAACATCATCTTTGTAACTTGTAATATGTGGCCATTTGTCATCGATATCTGAGCTTTTCTTTATCAATGTAGAATCATTGAGTTTAGAAGAAAATTCAAAATTAATATACTTTAAGAAGTTTTACCACCGGCTATTCGTCTAACGTCCAGTCTTTGATGTCACACCAAATTCTTGAATCAATATGATCCTGAGACTCGATCAAGATTCTCTGGACTAAAAAATTCCAAGGAAATTGCTATTTGAATTACGTTAATTTGGAACACGTTTGTATGATTGAAGCTAAGAAACAAATATATTTCCATATTATATCATGCATTGTTTTATCAAAAATAATTTTATCACATACCTATGTGCTGAAGTAGGCTATATATCTCTATAGAGAGAAATTTACAACCAACATGCCACGAATATTGAGATTGTAAATATCTATCTATCTATCTATCTATATACATACATACACACACACGCGCACACACACACATATATATATATAAGTAGACATTTGAATCTAGACAAATAGAAAACAAAACTTTATTGCTCCCTTGTCTCTTATCAAAATCATTAGAAATGTTCATTTTTAGGGGGCTCAAAATTTCCTTCACAAGCTTTAAAAGAAACCTAGAAAAATTCTCACCCCCTGCCGCAACCCCCTGCCCTAACCCTAACCCTAACCCCAACCCCAACCGCAACCCCCTGCTGAACCCCAACCCCAACCCCAACCGCAACCCCAGTCCCAGCCCCAACCGCAACCCTAACCCTAACGCTAACCACAACGGATGCCTCATCGGTACCCAAACCATGAACCTTAGCCCTAAAATAATCAAAAATTTGTTTAATTTAAGATTTCCTAACCTGTGCATTGGAGGCGTCGACGATCGATCGGAGGCGACGATGAAAGGAGGTGACGACGAAATCGGAGATGAGGAAGAACCAGGTAGTGGCGACGACGAATCGGCCTGCGCTGGCGACGACGAGAACGGCGACGAAACACAGGCGATCGGCGGGAACGAGGGTTTGGGGATTTTGGGTTCGCGCGCGATGGGAAAATAATTTTTAGGTAATAAGCGTAGGGATCGATCCATACCTTTTTAATTAAATTTCTATTTAGATGCCCCTACGGATAAGTCCGTAGGTTCTTAGTTTGCGGCTCCGTAGGGGCAAAACAATAATTTACGATTTAATATTTTTTAAATTAATATGTAAGGACCGTAGGGGCAACCTTTTGGTCCTACGGACTAATCCGTAGGGCCAAACTAAATCTACCCCTACGGATTTCGTTATCCGTAGGGGCAACCTCCTATTTTAGTAGTGGTGTACACGGTCAGTGGAAAGAACATGATGAATTGGAAAATCCAACTCATCAAACAAAACTGGTTTATCTTCAATAATTTCCTTAATATTCTCCTCAAAATTTAGCTTATCCATGCCATTCTTATCAAAATCAAGACGCATATGAAGTTCGGGAAAAACATTTAATGATTCGGGATGATGAATTGGAGAGAAAAACTCGGCCAAATCTGCGGGTTCATCATCCAAATTATTCCCTGCGTCAATATCCTCAATCAAGTGAAAATCAATTTTTTCGGACACCTCATCAAAAGCATGGATATTTATCAATTCAGATTCTAGATTGGAGGTGTAGAGGTCAAAAGGATTGGTGATGGTTTCACTAGAAAGGGACCCTTCACAATCTGGCAAATCAAGCACTACAAAGTCGCACAACTCATTAAATATTTTATTTTCAACTGGTGAATCATTTGAGACATTTGATGGACATTCAAAACCGGAGTTGTGGGATTCAATTGGGCATGGATAGGTTTGATTTGGAAGGGTGCACAGCTCACTCTCTTCACTCAAATTCTCAATCTGTCCAACCGCCTCATCATACATTGGAAAATTTGAAGCTAGTTGGAAACTAGCTACCGGTTCACTTGGATTGATGAATTAAGGGCGGCAATGGACGCATCCAGATTCCTCATCTGTTGGTTTGTCGCTACAATATAAGCTTCCAACGACTGTTCCAGATTAGACATGGGTTGTGAAGGGGTTTCAGTAAAACATTCAAAATTGTTTGGATTATGGAAACTCCCAAATGGCCGTGTAGAAGCAATGTTTAGGGAAGGTGCGAAAGTCGGGTAGAACTGGTAAGAATTGAATGGTTGGACAGGAGTAGAATCAACATTTGGATAAAAAGGTGAATGGACTTGTTGATCTCAAGAACTGGAAGTGTTGAAAGGAGTGAAAGATCGGTTACGAGATTGTTCAATATCTTCAGCAATAGACATGGGTTTCGGAGTTACCTTCGGACTCTCAAAAGGGGTATCAACGTAAGAAAATGGTGAAGGTTTAAACGATTGATACAAAGTGGATTACGGAGTCCAACTGTTTCTCCTAGACGCGTCTATTCGATCTTTCAAAGAAATTTTGGATATGGAGGGATTGTCCGTAATTCGACCAAAACAATGCGCGTAGGAAGCAATGTTTGGATGAGAGTACCAAAGTTCGGCAAGAGTTTTGCGAAGTGGGGTACCCATGATGTAAGAAAGGAGAAGAAAAAGAATGTGATGATTTTTATCTTTTATTTTTTTAAAAAAAATTTATTTTTTTTTTTTAAAAAAAATTTATTTTTATTTTTTTTGAAATTGTTTGTTTTTGGGTTTTTGAAATTTTTGAAAGTGTTTTTTTTTTTCAAAAAGAGTTTTTTTTTTTGCAAAATTTGTACGGACTACTACACACTTTCAAACAGTCACAATATAAGCATGCACAATAAAGCCTAGAGCTAGGGTCTCCTAAGTCAACTAGACTGCTCCTAACTGTTCCAAAGGGCAAGTCGTGAGATCCTCAAATCGCCTTTTCACCGCCAATTGTGGCCAGGTAAGCACAAGTAAAGAAAGGAGGGATCCGCTCACGAATCACCGTGAGACGGGCCTTTTAAAATTACATTTTCTACTTATCTAGCCTAGGCACCATAAAGTCTGGTTTAGATAAACGACCGATGCCTACAACTTTTCCTTTGTCCTAATGAGCACGACAGTCCTTATTGGCCGAGTCTAATATTTTTTAATTAACTCGAGAGTTGATGCAAAATGCTTTTTGTGATTTCTGGGGTCTCAGGAAGGGTAATGAAATCCCCTCCCAATCTTGATTGGTGTTATAGCCCCTTAAAAGTCCGTTTTAAATATGCAAAGCAATTAACACACCAAAAATCTAAAACACTTTCAAAAAAAAAATTTATTTTACAGCACAAAGAATCCTACACAAAAACAATTTATCGGAGAAGGAGAAAGATTTTGCGTAAAGAACCCTGCAGGAAAAAAAAATTTAGTTGAGTTCAGAGGGTAGAAGAGAGGATAAAATACTCACAGAGAAGTTTTGGGATGCTGACGTCACTGGTTGACCGCGGTTCCGCGGTCAAACCCCTGAATCTGCCGCGGTTTAGTTGGTTTGGATCTCCAAAATATCTCTCTGTCTTGTTTGGTTTCTCCCCTATTTGTTCAGATTTTCTGCTTCTTGATTTGTTCACTGGGATTTTCCAGATCTGAATCTGTTCGTCTTCTTTTCCTACACAATTCACACAATACCTCTCAAGAAGAACAAGATGAATTTTATTTAATTTAATTTTATTTATTTATTTATTTTTTAGTTTTAAATTTTTTCAATTTTTATAATTTTTTTTATTTTTTTTTAATCCGAAATTACACAAAGAAAGAGACTACCGTCTCCCCGGCAACGGCGCCATTTGATTGATACATGATTTTATGTGCTTACGCATTTTGAAATCAAAGAATTAATCGCAATCAATAACGGTGTCGCTTGGTAGCTAGCCGGTTGAGTACGGGTCGATCCACAGGGAGATGGATTCCTATTCTTTGTGTTTTAACGAGTTAAATCAAAAATATTTTGGTTTTTATTTTAAGATCTAAGAATGAGATAAAAGTTTATAAAAATCTTGCTAGGGTTAAGATTAGTTTAGTTTGGAAAGTCAATATTTCTCACCGCTTTCTATGCCCTAATTAAGATCTTTTAGGTGTTAAGCTAATAGTTAACAAAGGCGATTAGCACGATCGAGAAGAACTAGGTTTCTTCCTCTAGGTCCTTGTCCGTCCTTTCTTGACTCTTAGCCCTAACCTCCATGGAAATCATACACAACCGATCTTTAACTATGGTATCACCGCTACCTCGTGGGATAGGGTGCCGTAGTGAGCGGTGTGTGTATGTATGCATAGAGTCCTACTTTAAAATGTTGAACGGGTAAGAAAGGGGTGAGAGATTTTCATCTCTCAAACCTTCCCCAAACCTAACCCTAACAAGTGAGGAACTACTCACTCATTATGGAATTGATAAACGAGTTCATTTTTTATGGTTTTGATTTAATAACTAGGGCAGATAAAAAATTTATAACTACGGCAAATAAAAAATTTATAACTACAGCAGATAAAAAATTTATAACTACGGCAGAAAAGAAATTCAAGATAGAAAAAACTTACTTCTTTATTGATGCACTCCTTGACAGATTACATGGAATTGAAAATCTAAGATTTAGAAATTAAAGAGGCATCTCAAAAGAGGCACCCAAAAAGAGGCACACTCCTAAAAGAGCTGTAGCATTCCTATTTATAGATAATAAAAACCCTAGGGTTTACATCTGATCCATATCTAGAATTACAAAAATACCCTTAAGAAAACCGAGTCAATTCACCGACGCATCGACACGCGCTGACACGTGCACAGCACGGTCACGGATCCGCTGCCATATGCCTTGTTTGGCCGCGGATCCGCGGCCATTTGATGAACTTGTGGGCTGATTTCTTCAGGGCTTCTTTCTGTTGCTTTTTCCTTCTATTTTATTCACTTAGTTCTTCAGAATGTCTTCTAGTTTCTTCCAGATTTCCACAGTAAAGAATGTTGTGGACTTTTCCCGTTCGCTTCGTGTTGAAGTCTTGAATCTTGTGCTGAACTGTAGGCAGCATTATTAAGATTCTTCTATTTGTAGGTCGTAGTCTCACTTTTGTAGCGTTTTTTTCATCATTTTCACTGTATTGTTCCGAGAACCTATAACCTGCAACTATGTAGCAGACATGGATCAAAAGCACCTATTTATTTGTAAAATGAATAAGAATGGGGAATATAATAATGCAAAATTATTATATGAACACGTACCCGACTTTTCGGGAGACCTCCCTGAAGATATTCCACCTTCACCTAGAAAACTACCAACAGCTCGACTCCGAGCTTTCTTAGTCTCCTTGCTCCTCTCCGAGCTCTTCACATGCCGAGCTACCTCGGTTACCTCCGATCAACCGAGAACGGAACCCAAACGCCTTTGCAACGGCTCCGCGTATATCGCCAAAGCGAGATACCACCGCCCCACGTCCCGCGTTCCATGCTGGCGCATTCCCCAATTAATGAGCGTATCCCGTCATTAATGGAGAGATCACGTCATTCACGCAGGTGTAACGTGAGAACATAACTGAAAGCGAAGAACTCGCACCCACTCGCTCCATGCGACCACTATAAAGACCCTCTCTCATACGACTCAGGTAACTCGAATTTCTTCCAATACGCCGCTACTATGCACCTATTCCTCGGTTCTAACTTGGTCATCGGAGGGTCTTACGGTGGTCACCCACCTTGGGACTTCTTTGCAGGTAGCTCGGCGTCCAACACCGACCCATTGAGATCCATACTCAATAACACTCAAACTAAATCTCAGCCGTCCAAAACCGCCCTCGCAGGATCGATGGAGGGCAGCATCTGAAGGAGATTTAAAGCTCCATCAGTTGGCGCCGTCTGTGGGAACGAAAGACTTATTTTGTTCCACCAAAAAAGTTGATCTTCCACCCTCGATCCAATGGCGAGCGACGACCGCAACGATCCAAATACGAGCCACCACAACGGAGGCGGGAGCAGCTCACATCCCCCTCCTAATGCCATCCACGTCTTGTCCATCCAGATAGACAGGCTTACGACGCTGGTAGATGCCTTCATCCGCGTTCAAACAGCGGGCCCTACCCACCAGACCGTGGCTCCCCCTCCCCGGGATAACGACGTCTGCTGAAGGACAGACGGGCACACTCAAGCCCTCGATCTACCTCACCCTCATCACAACGCCACTGTGCGCCAGCGGGCCGACTCCGACCACCTTAACCCACACTCGGCGATCGATTCCATGACCCACTGGGTGCCGGACAGCTCCACACTGTGGTCCCAGGAAAAACTGGGTCATCACCCCAATGCCCGTCATGCGTTCTCTCCTCCTAAGGAGGTATCAGTCAGCTCGTCTGTGTCCAGGCATGACCGACGCCCCCACTCTCGCAGGGATCGCGCGAACGACGAGCGCATGAACCACTCAAGAAGGGCCTCGCCCGAGGATTTGAGACACCTGATAGAGCGGAATCGAAGCCGCACCCTGACGCAGACCCGGAGCGGGGGTAGCCACCAATCCAACTGTGTAGAATCCTCGGGTTACCACCATCGACTCGAGGCCCTCGAGAAGAAAATCGAAGGCATACACCGGGATGGCTAAGCGTCCGGCGAAGGGGCTCGATACTCTGCCGATTCGCCGACGAAGACTTTTACGGAAGAGTTGCTGGCCAAGCACATCTCACCCAGAAACAAACCGCCCAAGGTGGCCCTCTTCGACAGGAAATCCGACCCGAAGGACCTCCTAGATCATTTACAACGGGCATGAGCGTCCAGGATAACTTCGACGTGGCCCAATGTCGAGCCTTCCCTACTACCTTCATCCGGGCTGGATGGGATTGGTTCCGAGGACTTACATCATGCTCCATCTCGACCTTCGACAAGCCGGCCTCCCAATTCCTCGGTCTCTTCATCGAGAATCGACAGCAGAAGAGGACGGCCGACTACCTGTTCACCATCAAGAGAGGAGACAAAGAATCCTTCAAAGGATATGTCACCCACTTCTACAATACGCTCCTCGAGGTCCCCGAGCACCGCAATGAAATGGTCATCACCGCGCTAAGGTCAGGTCTTAGGAACAAAGAGTGGCTCCACTCTTTTATATTAGCACAACCTAAGACCATGGCCGAGGTAAAATCCTGGACCGAGTGGGAGATTAAACTCGAGTCCGAGGTGAACTCAAATCTACCTAGAGGCGACCAAATCGACCAAAAGAAGTGGGGCAGAGAAGATAAAAAGAGAGTCGACCAACCAAAACCTTACTCCCCGAAGTTCCAGGAGTACACTCCTCTTAATATCTCTCAGACCGAGCTGGTAGAGGAGGCAAAGGGCGAGAGGTCCTTCAAGCTCCCACCAGTGACCCAAAGGGCGGACAAGCATCTTCGAGGCCCGTACTGTGCCTTCCACAGGTTGCAGGGCCACCCGACCGAAAACTGCAAACAACTTCGTGACTACATCGAGGAGTTGATCCGCTCCGGCCACCTGACGAAGTGCTTGCGGGACAAGTGGCAGGTAGAGGGGGAGCAAGAGAACCAGCCCCCTCCCGGGAAGTTAAGGATCGGGCAAATCAAGGTCGTTACCTCGGATCTTGCTCGGGAAACTGGCGGAAACCACCGCCTCCTCCCGGTCGAGGGTATAGGCGATCCACCCCAGAAGAAGTGCAGGAAGGACGAGCCCATCATCTTCACCGACGAAGATCTCCACGGTATATCCTTGCCTCACAACGACCCTCTCGTAATAACGGCTCGGATCCATCGTTATGAGGTAGAGAAAATATTGGTCGATTCCGAGAGCTCGGCAGACATCCGCTTCTACGACTGTTTCAAGCATATAAGGCTAGGACCATCTGACCTACAGCCGACCTCCCACGTTCTCGCTGGGTTTACCAACCATTCCATCCCGGCCGAATGAGTAGTCACCCTCCTTCTCAACATTGGAAAAGAAGGCCATACGAGGACCATGCCAATGAAATTCATCGTCGCTAAGGTCCCTTCGTCCTACAACATCCTCCTGGGTCGTCCAACATTAAATGCCCATGTTCCCGCCAAAAATTTCTGCGCAGAAGAGTCCAAGGTATCAGATGGCAACGATACGCTTAAGGAAATGCGAACTAGTATCTTCCGGCCTGTATTTTGATAAACTTCCGAAAGATGAACTATTAAATTCTGAGGGTATTGGAAGCATCTCGAAAAACCCTTCGATTTGATATATTATGGGCTTCATACTTCATCCGGGATCAAAAGTTATGAGCATATATGCTATGCACTGTTCCCTGATTAAAAAATCAGGAATTACCTCAATGAGGTGTCACGTGCTCATACATAACCAATGGTCACGTGTTGACACGTGATAGTTAAAACAGAAATAAAAAAAACAACAAACGCCTGAAGAAGAACCCAATTAGAGGTCACGAGCTCACACGTGACCAATGGTCACGTGTTGACACGTGATAGTTAAAACAAAAATAAAAACAAATGGCTAAAAGAAATACCTCAATGAGGTATCACGTGCTCACACGTGACCAATGGTCATGTGTTGACACGTGATGGTTAAAACTGAAGCATAAATAAACGCTGAGAAAAGGACTCAATTGGGGGTCACATGCTCACACGTGACCAATGGCCATGTGTCAGCACGTGACTGGCTTCGAAAGCCTCACAGTTAATAGAATTAAAATTCTAAAACCTTCTAAATCTTTCCAAATAGAAAAGGATTATGGGGACCGTTGGATTAAAGATCCAAGGGTGATTAAAAATCACCAATTTATGGAAAGATCTTAGACAAGGAAATATTTCCCCTAAAATCTCACCGGAAATAACAAATAGAATATCTTTGGATTTAAAATCCAACGGTGAATAAAAATTCACTGAATGATCTAAAGGATCATATTAATCATGAAATCAATTAAAATCTTTCAATGAAAGATTCATTGAACAAATTGATTCTTTTCTTTCTCCTATGAATAGGAGCCAAGAAGAGAAAAGAGGGATCTACCTTGGAGAGAGAAGAACAGAGAGAGGAGAATTTAATTCTCAAGAGAGAAGAAAAGAAAAAAGAATTTAATTCTCAAGAAAGAAAACCCTAGGTGAGAAAAGAGAAAGGGATCAAAACTTCAAAACAGAGAATTTAATTCTCAAATCTAAGAGTTTAACTCTTCTGCACAAAAGAACTTAGTTCTTCCTCTTGTTGCAGATCTGCATAGAGCACATCTCCCCATAAGATGAGAATTTAATTCTCATCGGGTTGAGATCCTGCCATGCAGATCCAAAACTTAGAGGGATAATTGAGTTTAGAGAATTTAATTCTCCCAAAACAAAATTAGGGTTTAACCCAACATGAGAATTTAATTCTCCTGGAAATATAGGAAATTTAATTCCTTCAAGATGGACAGAACTAGGGTTTAACCCTATATAAAAATTTAATTCTTTCATATATAGGAATTTAATTCCTCCAAAACAAAATTAGGGTTTAACCCTACAGAGAATTTAATTCTTAAAGATAAAGAGATCTTCATGCATGCAAAAGAATTACGGTCACGTGTCCCCACGTGACCCCTGAAGAGATCCCCAGAAATGAGAAGAAGGAAAGCTTTGAGGCAATGCCTCGCGTGCTCCCACGCGACCTATAAAACATAAAAAGAAAAAGCAAAAGAAATATGATCTTTGGGCGCTCTCACGTGTCCCCACGTGACCCTTTAGCGAGTGCTTTAATGATCAGTGCATAAATCTCTATCACGTGTCAACACGTGATGCTCAAAATAATAAAAAAGTGTTCAACACTTAATTGCAGAACGAGGTAAAAGAGATCTGGCCTCACCTTTGGGTGCCCTCACGTGTCCACACGTGACCCCTCTTTCTTTAGTGATTAACACTAATTTGGGGATTATATTTCCAGTGTTTAACACTGATTGTTTTCTAGTGTTTAACACTAAATTGAAGATTATATTTCCAGTGTTTAACACTGATTGCCTTTTAGTGTTTAACACTAATTTGAGAGTTCTACCTCCAGTGTTTAACACTACTTTTAGCCAAATTGGCTAATTTTCCAGAGGTAAAAGTCCCTCCTCCAAATGAATCTCAAAATTGAGGAAATTAAAGACAAAATATTGTCAGAGCCTCCAAGCCTCTGTTTAGCACTGCTGAATGATGAGGGGCTGAACCCAGACAAATGTCTAATGGCCCAAAGGGCCAATATTTCAAACATAATTGGACTTAGCCCAAGCTGACCATAAGTCCTCAAATCATCTTGAACTGAGCACATCTGCTCTTTCAATCAACTCATTGGTTCAAGGGTACATCTTTGAACTCCTCTGATATTTGTCCTTGTAATCCTTCAACGTCTTCAGAGAGGTGATGAGTCCCGACATCCATACATTTTATGGACCACCATGTCCTTAAACTGGCAATGGACCACTATGTCCCTAAACTAGAACAATAGAGCCCAAATGCTCTTTTGTCGGATCTAAACGATCCTGTTAAGTCGATCTTAGTCTCAAATCAGACTAACATATCCTTAACAAACGTTTGAGTTGATCTTAGCCCCAAATATGGCTAACGTATCCTTAAACCAAAATCTTCAAACAGACTTTAGTCCCAAATTGGACTATAGATCTCCCAACCAACTTTGGTCTAAGGGTACATCTCTGAACTCCTCTGATATCTGTCGTTGTAATCCTTCAACATCGTCAGAGAGGTGACGGGTCCCGACAGCCATACGTTCAATGGACCACCACGTCCCTAAACTGGCAATGGACCACCATGTCCCTAAACTGGCAATGGACTACTATGTCCCTAAACTGGAACAATAGAGCCCCTAAATGCTCTTTTGTCGGATCTAAACGATCCCGTTAAGTTGATCTTAGTCTCAAATTGGACTAACGTATCCTTAACAACTGTTTAACTTGATCTTAGCCTCAAATATGGCTAACGTATGCTTAAACCAAAACCCCAAACCCAAATCTAAGAAAATACGGATTTGGACTAATCCACGTCCTACGGGCGACGACATAAATTAGTCTCCATATACAATCTACGGGCAACCACAAACAAAACAAACACACACGACATGAAGTGAAATTCTGGAGAAGGAGAAAGTTGTTACCGCGATGCGGTAGCGTGATTAACTGCAGGTGCTTGCGCCTGCAGGGAAGAGCGTCCCCACAATCAAAAACCCCTCAAGCGAGGGGGAATCTGACGAAGTCTGCTACATCGGCCGCATCCGTTTAAACCTTCGATACATGGTGCCATAAATCAACTTGGCATCTTCGGAGAGGTGGACGGATAAAACCAAATAGCATCTTCCCCGAATCTCAGGCAAGACGAACCTACGCGGTCGCGTCTCCATGATTCGGAGGGGAACAAATTCTGGCACGCCCGGTGGGACCTTTTCCTCTTTCCACTCCACACTTCGTGTGTCGTGATTCGTGAACCAATCGCGGTTCACTAATGGTTGCCTTTGGGTTTCGAGGTACTAAGATTTGGCGTTTCGTTTGCTGCAGAAAGCAAAAGGATCAATGGCTGGCAACTGCTCGAACTGCTCCAACTGCAAATGCAACCGACGCTCCGCCTCGCCTGGAGGTGTAGCCTATAGACCGCAAGCTGCTTCCATGTTCACTCTGCCTATGGAACAAGTGACTCAGGCTACCACCGGTCTGTTCTTCGGGACCATGCTCCCGCCAGTGAACGTTAATGTCCCGCTGCCGAAGGAAGCGCAAAAGAACTCGGTCTTCGATCGCCTCACTGCTACCACGGCCCCTCTCAACGGGTCGTCCAATTCCAACTCCTCGATCTTTGCGAGACTGACTGCGCCTGCTCCCGCTCCCGCTCAGAAATCTGTTTTCGGCCGGTTGGACACAACTTCTCAACAGACGTCAGTCTTTAAGAGGCTGACACCCGCGACAGCCCCACACCTGAACAGGGGGCAAGACACAGCCGTCGCTGAACCAATCCCAACAACCCGTCATGCCCGACGTCGCCACTGGCGCCGGATAAGGAAGGCCGGGGGCAACTCCTCCTCGGGGCTAACCCCACCAGCTCCAACTGTGGAAATCAATGCTGCTGTTTCGACTGGGAACGGCTTTGAACTGCTCAACAAGGTGCGCAGAAACTCTCCGACTGCCACGCTGAAAAGATCCTCTCCACCTGCGGAGAATGTTACAGAAACAGAGCCAGAGCAGCCCCCTCAACGGCTGTCCTCTAAAATTTACAAGGTATGGCGTCAAGTCCAGGACTCCGTAGTGGATCAAGACTATCTCCGCCGACAGAAAAAGATGAAGGTTCGGCAGGAGAAGGACTACTCTGTCAAGCCACCAAAAGTGACAGCTACTTGGGTACCCACTACAACGACCCCTCAACTTCGACCGCTCGAAAAAGAAGGAGGTCGGAGAAGATCCATGTGTCTTTGGCAAATCGCAAAAACACTGAAGCTAAACGCCCCAAGTCTGGGGGCATGGTGGTGCACACCGTTTATATGGCTTCCGGAAAGGAGGATAGCCGCGCTTCGACGGGTCACCGACCGCTCACCCGATCCGTAACAAAAGCCCAGGAGCAGCAACAGAAGCTTCAAGAAATGCTGACGCAAATGGCCACACTCACTGGGCCAAAAGAAAGCCCAGAGACGTCATCAGAGCAGCGCCGTGAGCAGGAAACTGATGCCGAGTTTCTTCGGAGAATCCTCGAAAAGAAGGACAGAGAAGCAGCAGAACAAGCTGCCTACATAAAACAAATGGCGCTTCTCTTCCAAGACATGGTAGGAATGATGTTACAGCCGGACCCTCCAGCTGAAGACCCTCCGATCATTATTGAAGATGACAGAGGAGAAACGTCAAATCCTCCTCCGGCTCTTTCAGCAGCCAAAGAGGAAACTATTTCCAAGGCCGCTCTGGATGAATATATAGCTCAGCAAATACGAGCTCATCAGGCGAGTGAAGCGGCTGGGCAAATTGTTAGAACCGGACGACCCTATCCGGGCTGGTACGACCAAATCAGTTACCCGCCGGGATATACGATCCCTAGATTCCATGTGTACAAGGGGACAGGGAATCCACACCAGCATGTAGCGCAATTCAGGGCCTTATGCAGCAACACTGGAGGCGACGACAAACTGCTGCTTCGCCAATTCGTCGGCAGCTTAGCAGAAACAGCCTTTGAATGGTATTCGGAGCTACCTAACAACATTGTCAAAACATTTAAGGAGATGGAGCTACTGTTTACACAAAGATTCGCGAGTGCTAGCGGACGCACCCCGATCACGGCATTGATCAACGCCAGGGTAAGGCCAGGCGAAACTTGGGTCCAGTATGCGATACGGTGGTATAATCTATGGTCAAAGTGCGAGCAGTGCATCGAAGAAGCTCCTGCCGTGGGCATGTTCGTAGGTACTCTCGACCCTCAAGCGACCATATCCCAATTCATGATATTCTTCAAGCCGACCACTTTTCAGGCCTTGATTGACAAGCTGGCCCAAATGGACCAGATGGGTCATAGACCATCTCCTTCAAAGACAGAGTTTTGGAATGAAAAGGGCAAAGGGAAAGAAACCTTCGTTGCCAATACTCAACAACGGCAGAGCAACTTAAAGCCGGTTGTTTGCCAAAACAATATGCGTCCACGCCCATCCCTTGAGGAAAGACTGGGACATCCTTACTCGTTTCCCCAGGATAAAATGAGGAAACTGTTTGAGCTGGCAGCGCGCAACGGATTCATCAATCTGCCGAGTCCGAAACGTCCGCTACAGCCAGGCGATGTCAACGATCCTAATTACTGCCCCTACCATCGAGCAGTAAGTCATCCGATCGAAAATTGCTTCGTCTTCAAAAACTGAGTTGAAGACCAATACCAACAAGGCAAACTCGCGCAGTCCGAAAACTGGAAGGTGAGCCCGCCACAACCACATGCTCCGAAAAAGATGGACACGCCGGGGGCATCATGCTCATTCATAGAGAAAGCCCAACGGACCACTACGTCCTAAAACTTGCAATAGACCGAAACGTCGTTAAACTAACAATGGACCACTATGTCCTAAAACTGGATATAGACCGAAACGTTGTTAAACTAACAATGGACCACTATGTCCTAAAACTGGATATAGACCGAAACGTCGTTAAACTAACAACAGACCGCAATGTCCGAAAACTTGCAAATGACCGAAACGTCGTTAAAATACTACCAACCCGCGGCATCCCCAGGCTGACGTGGTGTTAAAAAAAATGGTATGTCCGTAAGCAAAATAGGCACGGATGAAAACCCGAAAAGGCTCCGTGAGTAAAAACAGCAGGGCTACCGGCGAGTCTTGTGAAAACCCGAAAGGGCACGACCTCGTTAGAAAAAAAAAGAAAAAAAATATATAAAAAAAAGAGACGGTATGTCCATAAGCAAAATGGGCACGGATGAAAACCCGAAAGGGCTCCGTGACTAAAAACAGCAGGACTACCGGCGAGTGTTTGTGAAAACCCGAAAGGGCGCAACCTCGTTAAAAGACACTTGCAGGGTCCTCTCGACCTTGTAAGGAGAAACCACCCACGTGAGATCCTTACGACTCACAAGGGAGCAACACACTTAGGGATCCTTACGATTCCTAAGGAGAAATTACACTTACGAGATCCTCACGACTCATAAGGAGAACTCTCTTATGAGACCCTCACGGCTCAGGAGATTTGAAAGTCTTAAGTTATTGAGACCTGAACCTGTTCTTAAGCAAACCCCCCCACAACCTTCCACTAATGCCCTACAAGCGGCTCGATACTGACCCTTGTATACAATCCACGGGCGCGAATAAACATTTCTCTAACCAAGTCCCACCCGTGACTAGGGATATGTCCATATGGTGAACAACCCTTATAAGTTCTCTCGACTTATCAGGAGAAAACCCTTTTGTAAGATCCTTACGACTTACAGAAGACACGCACCTAGAAATCCTCACGATTCCCAAGGAGAAAACACACCTACGAGATCCTCACGACTTGTAGGGAGAAATACCTTTGTGAGACCCTTACGGCTCATGAAGTCAAAAGCCTTAGTCGACAGGACCCTAATCCTGTTTACTAAGCCACCTTTGTTCGACATTGACAGAGGCAAATGATGATTCGCTCCTGGCAATATCCCAGTTGTAGCGATGCTGATGCTTAAAACGGTATCAAATTCTGAGTCCTTTCATGGCAAATGATGATTCGCTTCTGGCAATATTCCAATTGTAGCGATGCTGATGCTGAGATTGGCACCAGATTCCAAGTTCTACACTCGCGATAAAAATCAGCGAGCTAAAATGCATATAAAATAGCCGAAATGATGGGGCAACTTGCAATAAAAAGCAGCAAGTAAAAATGTATGCATGAAAATAGCCGAAATGATTGGGCAACTCGCAATAAAAAGCAGCGAGTAAAAAGAAAAACAGCCGAAATGATTGGGCACCGCGAAAAATAGCCGAAATGATTGGGTAATTGCGACCTTCGCGATATAAAAGCTGAAATGATAGAGCATCGCGGAAAGAATAAAAAAATGATGATGAAAGAATGAAACTTTTTGCCCTACAGGTGAGATCACATCGATCCCTGTATACAATCCAGGGGCACGAACAAAGAGAGAACCATACCTTCCCAACAGGCTCCATCAGAAAGCAAAGCTAAATCTCGATGGTTCATAGACAACCTAGAGACAACCTCAATATCTGTCGCAATATTGCAGACACAATGTCAACAAACGAAGCAAAAGAAGATCCCAAGTTTTAGGGTCTCGACGTCGATATCGACAACTTAGAGATCACCAACAGCGTTTCTCCTCATTCCAACCAGATGCAGACATGACGTCAGCAACCGACCTCAGAGTCGCAACGAAACGAGGCCACGGCATAGTCCCTAGTTCCAAATCTTAACGGCAATATCTACAGCCTAAGAATCAGCAATGGCGTTCCTTTGCAGTTCAGCAGGATGCAGATGCAACGTCAACAAGAGACCCCATGGTCGAAACAATGCGGAGTGACGGCAAAATCCCAACTCCACCTCAGCATTCGTCTCGTTACAGCAGACGCAATGTCAACAACGGCGTTCCTTCGTAGTCCAGCAGGATGTAGATGCAACGTCAACAAAAGACCCCATGGTCAGTAAAGCGGAGTGACGGAAAAATCCCAGCTCCACCTCAGCATTCGTCTCGATACAGCAGACGCAATGTCAACAACAGTGTCCTTCTTTCGACAGAATTCGGACACACCAAAGAAAACGAAGCGAAGGCCAAATTCCTAGCTTCAACATCTTGATGGTAAGTCATATAAAGCCTGAAAGACAATCGGAGATCATCTCGCACCAGCGCGGAGTGGTCACCACCTCGACGATAATCTCGATACAGTAGATGAAATGCCACCCCAGCGTTCTTCCCCCAGCAGGATTCGGACGCGCCAAAGCAAACGAAGCAAATGCCAAATTCCTAGCTTCAGGGTCTTAACCCCAAGTCATATAAATCCTAAAAGACAATCAGAGATTATCTCGCACCAGTGCGGAGTGGTCACCACCTCGATGTTCGTCTCGACACAACAGACGCAACATCACCAAAAGGAGCCACGGCAAAATCCCTAGTTCCAAACCTTGACGGTTCACCAGCAACCTAGAGACAACCACGACATTCGTCTCAGTACAGCAGACGCAATGCAAGCAAATGAAGCAAAGGCCAAATTCCTAGCTTCAGGGTCTTGACGGCAAGTCATATAAAGCCTGAAAGACAATCGGAGCTCATCTCGCACCAGCGCGGAGTGGTCACCACCTCTACGATCGTCTCGATACAGCAGATGAAATGTCACCCCAGCGTTCTTCCCCCAGCAGGATTCAGACGCGCCAAAGCAAACGAAGCAAAGGCCAAATTCCTAGATTCAGGGTCTTAACGGCAAGTCATATAAAGCCCGAAAGACAATCGGAGACTATCTCGCACCAGTGCGGAGTGGTCACCACCTCGACGTTCGTCTCGACACAGCAGACGCAACATCACCAAAAGGAGCCATGGCAAAATCCCTAGTTCCAAACCTCGACGGTTCACCAGCAACCTAGAGACAACCACGACATTCGTCTCAATACAGCGGATGCAATGCAAGCAAACGAAGCGAAGGCTAAATTCCTAGCTTCAGGGTCTTAACGGCAAGTCATATAAAGCCTGAAAGACAATCGGAGATTATCTCGCACCAGTGCGGAGTGGTCACCACCTCGACGTTCGTCTCGACACAGCAGACGCAACATCACCAAAAGGAGTCACGGCAAAATCCCTGGTTCCAAACCTCGACGGTTCACCAGCAACCTAGAGACAACCGCGACATTCGTCTCGATACAGTAGACGCGATGCCAGAAAATGAAGCAAAGGCCAAATTCCTAGCTTCAGGGTCTTAACGGCAAGTCATATAAAGCCTGAAAGACTATCGGAGATCATCCCACACCAGCGCGGAGTGGTTATTACTCATCGGGCTCTCCAAAATGAGCCTAACCTCAAGTAAAAAGCGGCATGGCAAAATTCCTAACGCTTGCTCTTCCGAAGGTCAAACTGCCTAGGAGGATTGCTTGAAGACGTCTTGTCCAGCCCTAAAAGGGATCGGAGACACGACAATCGCAAGGCTACTCGAACAGCAAAACTGCCTATCGAGGAATACATCAGCCGATGCGGCAGTACGACGGACAAAACCCTAAGTACCACAGACCCTAACGGACCTCTTTCATAAAGAGCAGAGGTTAACAGGACGTTAGGATATTTTTGCAAGAAATGCTCGATTCGTCTCGACTCGTGAGGAAATTAGTGTCTTTGCGAGAAATGCTCGATTCGTCTCGACTCGTAAGGAAAAGCCTTAGGCAACGGGGATTAAAAAACCTGTTTCCTAAGCACCAGGACCCTGCAAGTCGATCCAAAACGGTCTCTTGGATACTATCCACGGGTCACACTCTCCAAAGTCGAATCTCGACAAAGAGGGAAACAACCACTTACGGGTCCTCTTGACTCCTAAGAGGGAAAATTCTCTTATAAGATCCTTACGACTTATAAGAGAAAGCACACTTAGGAGTCCTCACGACCCCTAAGGAGAAAATATACCTACGAGATCCTCTCGATCCGTAGGGAGAAAAGTCTTTGTGAGACCCACACGGCTCATAAAGTTGAAAAGTCTTAGGCTATAAGGACCCTAAACTTGACTCCTAAACCCTCAATTCCATGGCTACTCATAACTTTGCACTACTTCACCCACGTATATACTTACGTGGGCAAAGTAGTGGGGGGCATTTGTTCCCGCCAAAAATTTCTGCGCAGAAGAGTGCAAGGTATCAGATGGCAGCGATACGCTTAAGGAAATGCGAACCAGTATCTTCTGGCCTATATTTTGATAAACACCCGAAAGAGAAACTATTAAATTCTGATGATATTGGAAGCATCTCGAAAAACCCTTCGATTTGATATATTATGGGCTTCATAATTCATCCGGGATCAAAAGTTATGAGCAAATATGCTATGCGCTGTTCCCTGATTAAAAATCAGGAATTAGCTCAATGAGGTGTCACGTGCTCACACGTGACCAATGGTCACGTGTTGACACGTGATAGTTAAAACAGAAATTAAAAAACAACAAAAGGCTGAAGAAGGACCCAATTAGGGGTCACGTGCTCACACGTGACCAATGGTCACGTGTTGACATGTGATAGTTAAAACAAAAATAAAAACAAATGGCTAAAGGAAATACCTCAATGAGGTATCACGTGCTCACACGTGACCAATGGTCACGTGTTGACACGTGATGGTTAAAACCGAAGCATAAATAAACGCTGAGAAAAGGACTCAATTGGGGGTCACGTGCTCACACGTGACCAAGGGTCACGTGTCAGCACGTGACTGGCTCCGAAAGCCTCACAGTTAATAGAATTAAAATTCTAAAAGCTTCTAAATCTTTCCAAATGGAAAAGGATTATGGGGACCGTTGGATTAAAGATCCAAGGGTGATTAAAAATCACCAATTTATGGAAAGATCTTAGACAAGGAAAGATTTCCCCTAAATTCTCACCGGAAATAACAAACAGAATATCTTTTGATTTAAAATCCAACGGTGAATAAAAATTCACTGAATGATCTAAAGGATCATATTAATCATGAAATCAATTAAAATCTTTCAATGAAAGATTCATTGAACAAATTGATTCTTTTCTTTCTCCTATAAATAGGAGCCAAGAAGAGAAAAGAGAGATCTACCTTGGAGAGAGAAGAACAGAGAGAGGAGAATTTAATTCTCAAGAGAGAAGAAAAGAAAAGAGAATTTAATTCTCAAGAAAGAAAACCCTAGGTGAGAAAAGGGAAAGGGATCAAAACTTCAAAACAGAGAATTTAATTCTCAAATCTAAGAGTTTAACTCTTCTGCACAAAAGAACTTAGTTCTTCCTCTTGTTGCAGATCTGCATAGAGCACATCTCCCTATAAGATGAGAATTTAATTCTCATCGGGTTGAGATCCTGCCATGCAGATCCAAAACTTAGAGGGAGAATTGAGTTTAGAGAATTTAATTCTCCCAAAACAAAATTAGGGTTTAACCCTACATGAGAATTTAATTCTCCTGGAAATATAGGAATTTAATTCCTTCAAGATGGACGGAACTAGGGTTTAACCCTATATAAAAATTTAATTCTTTCATATATAGGAATTTAATTCCTCCAAAACAAAATTAGGGTTTAACCCTACAGAGAATTTAATTCTTAAAGATAAAGAGATCTTCATGCATGTAAAAGAATTACGGTCACGTGTCCCCACGTGACCCCTGAAAAGATCCCCAGAAATGAGAAGGAGGAAAGCTTTGAGGCAATGCATCGCGTGCTCCCACGTGACCTACAAAACATAGAAAGAAAAAGCAAAGGAAATATGAGCTTTGGGCGCTCTCACGTGTCCCCACGTGACCCTTTAGCGAGTGCTTTAATGATCAGTGCATAAATCTCCATCACGTGTCAACACGTGATAATCAAAATAATAAAAAAGTGTTCAACACTTAATTGCAGAACGAGGTAAAGGAGATCTGGCCTCACCTTTGGGTGCCGTCACGTGTCCACACGTGACCCCTCTTTTTTAGTGTTTAACACTAATTTGGGGATTATATTTCCAGTGTTTAACACGGATTGTTTTCTAGTGTTTAACACTAAATTGAAGATTATATTTCCAGTGTTTAACACTGATTGCCTTTTAGTGTTTAACACTAATTTGAGAGTTCTACCTCCAGTGTTTAACACTGTTGTTCTCTAGTGTTTAACACTACTTTTAGCCAAATTGGCTAATTTTCCAGAGGTAAAAGTCCCTTCTCCAAATGAATCTCAAAATTAAGGAAATCAAATACAAAATATTGTCAGAGCCTCCAAACCTCTGTTTAGCGCTGCTGAATGATGAGGGGCTGAACCCAGACAAATGTCTAATGGCCCAAAGGGCCAATATTTCAAACATAATTAGACTTAGCCCAAACTGGCCATAAGTCCTCAAATCATCTTGAACTGAGCACATCTGCTCTTTCAACAAACTCATTGGTTCAAGGGTACATCTATGAACTCCTCTGATATTTGTCGTTGTAATCCTTCAACGTCTTCAGAGAGGTGATGAGTCCCGACAGCCATACATTTGATGGACCACCATGTTCTTAAACTTGCAATGGACCACTATGTCCCTAAACTAGAACAATAGAGCCCAAATGCTCTTTTGTCGGATCTAAACGATCCTGTTAAGTCGATCTTAGTCTCAAATCAAACTAGCGAATCCTTAACAAACGTTTGAGTTGATCTTAGCCCCAAATATGGCCAACGTATCCTTAAACCAAAACCTTCAAACAGACTTTAGTCATAAATTGGACTATAGATCTCTCAACCAACTTTGGTCCAAGGGTACATCTCTAAACTCCTCTGATATCTGTCGTTGTAATCCTTCAACGTCGTCAGAGAGGTGACGGGTCCCGACGGCCATAAGTTCAATGGACCACCAAGTCCCTAAACTGGTAATGGACCACCATGTCCCTAAACTGGCAATGGACTACTATGTCCCTAAACTGGAACAATAGAGCCCCTAAATGCTCTTTTGTCGGATCTAAACGATCCCGTTAAGTTGATCTTAGTCTCAAATTGGACTAACGTATCCTTAACAACTGTTTAACTTGATCTTAGCCTCAAATATGGCTAACGTATCCTTAAACCAAAACCCCAAACCCAAATCTAAGAAAATACGGATTTGGACTAATCCACGTCCTACGGGCGACGACATAAATTAGTCTCTGTATACAATCCACGGGCAACCACAAACAAAACAAACACCCACGACATGAAGTGAAATTCTGGAGAAGGAGAAAGTTGTTACCGCGATGCGGTAGCGTGATTAACTGCAGGGGCTTGCGCCTGCATGGAAGAACGTCCCCACAATCAAAAACCCCTCAAGCGAGGGGGAATCTGACGAAGTCTGCTACATCGGCCACATCCGTTTAAATCTTCGATACATGGTGCCATAAATCAACTTGGCATCTTCGGGGAGGTGGACGGATAAAACCAAATAGCATCTACCCCGAATCTCAGGCAAGACAAACCTACGCGGTCGCGTTTCCGTGATTCGTAGGGGAACAGCCCCCCGGGCTCAAATCTCGACTTACCACCTCACGATCAAATTCCTTTTGGATCAATGGGGTATAAGCCGGCTACGAGAACCAAATCGCTAAGGTTTGTCTCGCCACCACGTCACCCGCCGGAGAGCCGGACGACGATTTTGAAGACGCGTGTGATTTCCAGGGGTCTTTGGATACAAGCGGCGACCAAAAGGAACTCCGAGGATCCCCGGTGGAAGCATTGACGGAAGTCCCCCTCGTCGAAGGGGTCGACGGTCGGACCGTCCAAATCGGCTCTCTCTTAACAGAGGACCACCGCGAGGACCTGATACGGTTCCTCCGAGATAACTCAGACGTGTTCACTTGGACCCCCGTGGATATGCCCGGAATCGACCCCAAAGTGATCTCCCACAAGCTCGGGGTCAATCCAAAAGCAAAGCCCATCCGACAAAAGAAGAGAAGCTTTGTACCGGCCAAGCAAAAGGCAATAGAAGACGAAGTGGATCGATTGCTCGCAGCCAACTTCATTAGAAATCTTGACTACTCGGATTGGCTGGCAAACGTGGTCATGGTCAAAAAGGCAAACGGGAAGTGGCGCATGTGCATCAACTTCACGGATCTGAACAAGACCTGCCCTAAAGATAACTATCCCCTCTCTCGGATAGACCAGCTAGTGGACAGCTCGGCCGACCACGAATTACTAAGCTTCATGGACGCTTTCTCCGGTTACAATCAGATCCGAATGAACCCAGCAGATGAAGAACTTACCACGTTCACCATGGATCGAGGGGTATATTGTTACAAAGTGATACCTTTCGGTCTTAAGAATGCCGGGGCTACATATCAACTCCTCGTCAACAAGCTGTTCAAACCATAGATCGGCAGGAACATGGAGGTCTATGTCGACGGCATGCTCATAAAATCATCCTCATCGGACGGGCACACCAAAGATCTCGGCGAGACATTCGACATCTTGTGCAAGTATAAAATGAAGCTGAACCCAGCTATGTGCGCATTCGGGATCACCAGCGGTAAATTCCTCGGGTTCATGGTTACCCACCGAAGAATCGAAGCGAACCCAGAAAAGATCAGCGTCATTCTCAACATGGCCACACCAAGGAGCAACGTAGAGATCATGCGTCTCACAGGGAGAGTATCCGCTCTGAGTCGCTTTATGTCAAGATCCGGAGAGAAGTGCCTCCCGTTCTTCAAGGCCTTGAGAAAAATCCTTAAGTTCGAATGGTCGGAGGAGTGTCAGAACGCCTTTGAACAACTCAAGGCACACCTAGCAACTCCACCACTACTCACCCGACCAGTCGAGGGCGACGAGCTATTACTATACCTTGCGGTCTTCGATCAAGCTGCAGGCTTGGTGCTCGTCAGGGAATCCAAAGGTATACAGAAACCGGTCTACTACGTAAGCCATATTTTCAAAGACGCGGTAAGAAGATACCCGGCCATAGAAAAGAGAGTCTTGGCAATTGTCATCGCCTCAAGGAAACTATGACACTATTTCCAGGTGCACACAATCCTCGTCCTCACTGAGCGATCTATAGGTGCTATCCTTGCTTCCCCTAAATCGTCGAGGCGTCTGGAGAAATGAAAGTGGGAATTATCCCAGTTCAACATTAAGTACCGCCCCAGGCAAGCCATCAAAGCGCAGGTCTTGACGGATTTCGTTGTCGAATGCACCATCCCGACTAAGGAAGGAACGCCGACACGGGCCCCGAACCGCGTCCTTCGGTTGAGGAAGTGCCCAACCCCATTCCTGATTGGGTGCTTTACAAGGACGGATCCTCTATCGAAGAGGGGAGCGGGGCTGGTCTGATCATTCGCGGCCCGGACAAAGCGGAAATGGAATACTCCCTGAAGCTCGGGTTTATAGCGTCGAACAACACCGCGGAATACAAGGCCATGTTGGCAGGTTTGTGAATTGTCTCCGGGGTAGGACTGAAGACCATCAGAATTCGCAGTGACTCCACACTGGTCGCCGGCCATGTGACCGGGCGCTTCGAAGCCCGGGAGCCGTTCATGATAAAGTACCTAGCCGAGGTAAAAAGGCTTCGGAAAATTTTTGATGAAGTCCAAGTGGAACAGATCCCCAGGAACCTGAACACTCGGGCAGACGCTTTGAGCAAGCTCGCTTCTTCCTATTCGTCCACCCGTAAAAGAAATATCCTTTTCGAAGTCTTGCCGCGACCCAGCGTCGAAGAGGGAGAGGTAACATTCCAGATCTACACAATCCAGGAAGAAGTCTAAGATTGGAGGAAACCCCTCGTGGAGTTCCTGAAAGACGGTGCACTTTTCAAAGACCGAGGAGAGGCTCGTCGGCTGAGGCCCAAGGCGTTCCATTTCGTCTGGAGCAACGGAAACCCATACAAGAAGTCATACATTCAGCCTCTCTTCCGATGCATCGACCCCCATGAGGCTGACTATGTCCTATGAGAAATTCATGAAGGGGTCGGAGGAGCACATCAAGGAGCCCGCACCTTAGTCCAGAAGACGCTGCTCCAAGGGTACAACTGCCCAAAGTTACACCAGGACGCAGAGAAGATGGTCAGAAGATGTAAGAACTGCCAACTCATCGGCAGCATACCTCGTCTTCCCGCCACCGAACTAACGCCACTCAGCTCCCTCTGGCCGTTTGCACAATGGAGGATGGACATGGTTGGTCAACCCCCCGCTGGAAAGGGTGGACACAAGTTTATCCTCATCGTTGTGGACTACTTCACCAAATGGATAGAGGCGGTGCCCATCAGAAAACCGGGCGCCGCCTCTACGATTAAGTTCCTGCAGAACAACATAATATCCCGATTTGGGATTCCGAGGTGTGTAGTTACCGATCACGGGACCAACTTCGAAAATGATAAGGTCAAAAAGTTCTGCAATGACTACCACACACTGATGAAGTTTGTCGCACATCCTCAATGCAACGGGCAAGCCGAGATAGCAATCCGAAGCGTCATCCGAGGTCTCAGAGCCCGCTTGGAAGGAAAGCAGGGCGGCTGGGTCAAAGAACTGCCATGAGTGCTATGGGCACTACGAACATCGAAGAAGACACCCATGTGAGAAACCCCCTTCAGCCTCTCCTACGGCACCGAAGCAATGGTCCCCGCGGAGATCAGATTTTCCAGTTACAGGGTCAAACACTTCGACGATGAAGCCAACACCTCTGCACTCCGAAACAACTTGGACCTCTTACTAGAGAAACGCGATCGAGCACAAATCAGAGCAGACGCCTATCAACAACAAACCACTCGCTACTACAATGCCCGAGTTAAACATCGGGCCTTCAAGACGGGGGATTTAGTCTTACGAAGGAACGAGTTCGTGGACTAAAGGAGACTACATAAATTCTCCCCGAAGTGGGATTGAATATTCCTCGTCACAGAGGTTTTGCCCGGCGGGGCGTACCGCCTTCTAGACGCCAGGGGGCATAGCTTTCCCCAGCCTTACAACGCTGAAAATCTCAAATTATATAAATAAAAAAATATGGGTATCGCTCTTTTGAAATAATATAATTCCTATTGGCTTTCAGTTATGTCAATAGAATGTATGAAAAGAAAAAAAAGACAACACACTACCGCCAAAAACAAACTTTATTGATTAAAAGGTATTATAGGCTCCCCAGCCTTATAATAATTACAATAGAGGGGGGATCAAGGAAGCACTGCTGATGGTACTCCGAGAAAATCTCCAGCAACCGAGCCCGAGCTTCTTCAGCCCTCTCCCTCTGGCGGTGCCCGTGGACTCTGGATTCCATGGAAGCACCGAGGGTATGATTCTCCAGGCAGGAGGCAACAATCTGCCTTTTCTAGAAACACTCCAGAAGAAGACCCACCGACCGCTCCCACCTGCTCTGCGAGATCGGGCCGAGGTGGTAGAGCGTATGTACCTTGTCCAGCGCCTCGTCTTTCAGCTGCGGAGACAGGGCGTTGTGCAGACCCGGGGACATCCTCTAGATCGCGTACATGAGCATTTGGAGGAGGGCGGATAGCCGGGGAAGTAGGAGCCCAAAGTGACCCTCCACACGGTCTATCACCGCCTCGTACGTGTGCTCGGAGCAATCAAGGCAGCAGAGGTACAAATCGTCGCGAGATGATCCCCCTGATGAGGAATATACGCCCAGACATCTTCGAGGGAATGCAGGATAGAGAAGAAGCCAACATACCTTCGCTATTTATAGTTTCAACGGCCGAAACTTACTCACGCAGCAACGCGAATCACGGGATATCTCAATTTCCCGATAAAGAACTGCCACGTGTCGGCCATGCCAGTTGCCGCCCGCCAATGCGGCCCACGGAAGGTTGAACAACGCCCTCACTCCTGCCAATGCAGCCCACGGAAGTTAGAACGACACCCCACGAGGGCCCAAGCGAGTCTCAAAAACCCTCCTCATGAGGCCACCGAGCAGCTTCCTGCTCGGTCCATCCCTAGCGGGTAGCTTCCTGCCCAACAATACTAAGGATCTAAAGCCCTCATCGCGAGGCGGCCGGATAGCTTCCTTGCCCGGTCCATCCCTAGCGGGTAGCTTCCTACCCATTCACGCGGACTGTACGGGAGGAAATGGAAGAGAAGTTCATCGGACTAAAGCAGAAGGAAGCACCCGTAGATGTGCATGCAGCAGAATAGACGAGACTCGGTAGTTTCGCTGGACCTTTAGTTGCCAACGATGCAGATAGGGCACGGAGGTTCATGCGCAGCCTGGACGTGGACATCCAAAGGCAGATTGTCTGACCACTTTCTCATAAGTACTTGCGGCAGCCGAGAGCGGCAGAGTTTATCTGGGATGAAGGGGAGTTTTTCTGTCGGGCCAGTCGAGTTTAGGGCTAGGCCGACAAATAATATTCTTGCATCAATGGAAGTGATGAAAGTGAAGAGCCGGCTGTTGTTCATGATTTTATGGACGTGTTTGAAGATATATCGGGTTTACCGCCAAAGCGAGACGTGGAGTTCGCAATTGATCTTATTCCTGGGGCAGTGCCAGTATCCGAAGCGTATTATCCAATGGCGCCAGTAGAATTGGAAGAAGTCAAGAAACATGTTGCTGAATTGCTTGAGAAAGGTTGGATTCAAAGCAGTAACTCGCCTTGGGGAGCTCCAGTTCTTCTAGTAAAGAAGAAGGATGGCACAAGAAGGATGTGCATCGACTATCGAGAATTAAACCGGGTGACTATTAAGAACAAGTACCCGATCCCTCGCATTGGCGAACTTTTCGAGCAGCTTAGGGGCGCGAGGGTATTCTCGAAGCTGGATTTGCGATCCGGATATCATCAGGTCCGAGTGAAAACAGAAGATATTTGCAAGACGGCGTTCCGAACTCGGTATGGACATTACGAGTACTTAGTGATGCCCTTCGGAGAAACGAATGCGCCGGCAGTATTCAGGGACTTGATGAACCGAATCTTTTCACCGTTCTTGGACCAGGTTATCGAGGGTTTTTTTTATTGACGATATTCTGGTTTATTCGAAGAGTTTTGAGGAACATTCTGAGCATTTGAAGATTGCACTGCGGACGTTGAGACAGGAGAAGTTATATGCGAAGATAAGCAAGTGTGAGTTTTGGCTGGAGGAAGTAAAGTTTTGGGGCATGTTGTGTCTGGCGATGGAATTGCCGTCGATCCAGAAAAGATTGCAGCAGTTCGTGATTGGCCGATTCCAAAGAATGTGCGGAGATAAGAAGCTTTCTTGGACTCGCCGGGTATTACAGAAGATTTGTGGAGAACTTTGCTCGTCTGGCGGAGCCGTTAACCAAGCTTACGCGCAAGGAGGTACCTTTTGTACGGACGGATAAGTGTGCGTTAGCTTTCGAGACATTGAAGCAGAAGTTAATAACCGCCCCTATTCTGACCGTGCCAGACAATTCCGGAGGATTGGTGATTCACAGCGACGCATCTGGGAAAGGATTGGGATGTGTTTTGATGCAGCATGGGAAGGTTGTAGCATACGCATCAAGACAGTTGAAGACCCATGAGAAGAATTACCCAACTCATGACTTGGAACTTGTGTCTGTGACTTTCGCTTTGAAGGTTTGGAGACGCTACCTTCTGGGCGAAAGGGTCGAAGTTTTTACTGATCATAAGAGCTTGAAGTATGTGTTCACACAGAAGGAGCTTAATATGAGGCAGCGTAGATGGTTGGAGCTGATGGCTGACTACGATCTTGATCTTAAGTACCATCCGGGGAAGGTTAACGTCGTGCCGGATGCGCTTAGTCGATTACCAGCAATTCAGGTGTTAACTACGCAGAAGGAGATCGTTGAAGATTTTCGAATATTTGACTTGGAGGTTGTGCTATCGCATTCTATGGGACAGTTGATGCAGCTGCAAGTACAGTCATCATTAATCAAGAATATTAAAGCAGCACAATCGCAGGACCCTGGACTGCAAAATTTTCGAGGGCAGGTTGAAGCCGGACTACGAACAGATTTATTAATCCCCGAAGATGGTTCGTTAAGGTTTGGTACCCGTTTGTGTGTGCCAAAGGGAGATATTCGTGAAGAGCTTATGAAGGAGGCACACAGTTCAGCTTATTCTGTACATCCAGGAGGCACAAAGATGTACCGAGATATTCGACAGCATTTCTGGTGGGAAGGCATGAAACGGGAGATTGCTCGCTTTGTGGCAAAGTGCTTGGTGTGTCAGCAAGTTAAGGCTGAACATCAAAGGGTTGCTGGTTTATTGCAACCACTTCCGATTCCTCAGTGGAAGTGGGAACATATAACCATGGATTTCGTGACGGCTTTATCGCGAAGTCCAAAAGGCAACAATGCTATATGGGTGATTGTTGACCGATTGACCAAGGCGGCTCATTTTATTCCTTTTCGGGTTGGTCAATCAACAGAGACTTTGGCAGAGCGGTACATGCAAGAGATTGTAAGATTGCATGGAGTACCGGTGAGCATCGTGTCCGATCGGGACGCTCGGTTCTTATCACACTTTTGGCGGAGTCTACAGGAAAGTTTGGGGACTCGATTGAAGTTTAGCACAGCTTATCATCCTCAAACTGATGGTCAGTCGGAGAGAATGATCCAAACTCTTGAGGATACGTTGAGAGCATGTAGGTTGGACTTCAAGGGATCTTGGGAGGATCATCTATTTTTGGTGGAGTTGTCTTACAACAACAGTTTTCAGGCAACTATTCAGATGGCTCCATTTGAAGCTTTGTATGGTCATAAATGCCGTTCACCTGTTTGTTGGGACGATGTCGGTGAACGAAGATTATTGGGACCGGATTTGTTGTGCAGACAGTTGAGAAGGTAACCCTATCAGAAATCATATGAAGGCAGCACAGGACCGACAGAAGAGTTGGGCAGATACGTCAAGAAGACCTCTAGAGTTTGCCGTGGGTGATTTAGTATTCTTGAAGATATCACCGACTAGAGGGGTGATTCATTTTGGAAGTCGAGGAAAGCTTAGTCCTCGATTCGTTGCACCCTTTGAGATCTTGGAGCGTGTTAGTGAGGTAGCGTATCATTTGGCGTTACCGCAGTCCTTGGCGAATGTGCACGATGTGTTTCACGTATCTCAACTCCGTAGGTATGTTCGAGATGAAACACACGTATTGGATCATTCGGAGCTAACAGTACAAGAAGACTTTACTTTTGAGGAGCGACCGATTGGAATCGTGGATCGAAGGGAAAAGGTTCTTAAGAACAAGGTAATCCCTCTTATACTTGTTTCTTGGGGTAATCACTCGAATGGAGAGTCCACTTGGGAACGAGAAGATGAAATCCGGCAGAACTTTCCTCACCTTTTCTTGTAGTTATCTATCTTTGTATTCTTGGAATTTCGAGGACGAAATTCTTTTTGTAGTTGGGTATAATGTAACACCCGAGCCCAATGCTACTAATCTCAGTTACCGTTCGAACGTAGTGTGGCACTTATTTCATTTAACTTGCTTGATGGTTAATTATTGTAAATTCTACCCGGAAATTAATTTCTGCATATAACAATTTTTGGCATCTAAAATAAAATTAAAAATATTCATCTTGGCCTGCTTGACACCCCTAACCCTGTTGTAGCGTCCGTGCATCGTGTTCTCGTCCCGTTCAGTGAAACGGACGAATTTGGACGGCTACGTGCACGTACGTGTGTCCGTTTTGGGGGTATGCTTTTTGATCATAAAATACTTCATTTTAAATTTTGGATCCCGCCTAAAATTCTATTATTTCAATTTCAAATTTTTGGACCCGACTCGGGCGCGATTTGGAAATATTTTACTTTGCGCCAAAATCCCAGATTTTAATATATTTAAACTATCATATATAATTTAGTTAACCATATAATATTTTTACAATCTTTTATATCCTTCTCAATTTATTCTCTCAGCCAATCACAACCTCCCCTTTAACCCCGTGGGCCCCACTTCTCTCTCCTCTCTCTCCCGTCGCTCTCTATCCCTCTGTCTCTATCTCTCCACTTTCTCTCTCTCCCTCTTCTCTCTCTCTCGCTCTCTCTCTCTCTCCACTTTTTCTCTCTCTTTAATATATTCTCTCGTACTTCTCTTTATCATTATTTCTCTTCTTGCTTCATGTCTCGTTTCTCATTTTTTTTAACTGTTCTTTTGTTGCCGGAATTCCGTCGTGCCGGTGACGCTTCACGACGTTCCAGCGAGGTACCCCGACCCGTGTGGTTCCTTTGTTCATCGTTTGGGTTCATTCCGTGAACTGTGCGCCCGTCGCGAGTTTTCCCCGCCGACGGTTAACGTTCCGTTTTCCCGATTCGCGACCTATCGAGGCAAGTTAATCTTGCTACATGATATATAATTCATTTTATACCTATTTAAATAAATAACATACCTATAGTTTAAATCTAGTGCCCCATGTTTAATTTTATAACGTTTCGATATTCCGTTTGCATCCGTTTATATCATATTAAATCTAGATCATGAAAACTTATCTTGTGACATACTAGATTACATTATACTGCATCCATATAAATTAAAATATATATCGTCGTAATATTTCTTATTATTATTTTTAATTAGTTTATAATCTGCATTTTATAATATTATATATTTGAAAATATTATAGTTTACACATAAAACGTCGTTGAAAAAGCGGATACGACAAATCTGAAATTTACTGTACACCTTACTTATAAAATTCATTATAAATCATAGAAAAATCATTAGTATACGTTCTTTAGTTCGTTACGAAGCTAACTCAGAATACTATAACTCTATGAAATATTTACTTGCAAAATAAATTGTTTAAATAACGTAAAATGCAAATGAAAATGTCTCCAAACTGCTGTCCAGGGAAATTCCAGCAGCAAACTTTCAAGTTCGAATGTTCATAACTTTTTTTAGGGACAACCTGAGATGCTTATACTTATAAAACTGAAAACCTTATTAAATTATCTTTGTTTTGGTATAAGACAAGTCCCTTTTGGAGAACGTTTGTTATTTTTAAGCTATTTTACAAATTAGGGTGACGCTGAATTTCTGAACGGAACCTTCTTGTGCATGGTTAATCAATACCACTTTTATAGTTATTAATCGCTTTGAATATGCTATCCATATTAATATTATTATATCAATATTTATATCACATATTGCTTAGTTGTACATCCCACATTACCATTTTATAGTTTTATAACTTTTCGGATACCCGTTTGCATCCATCGCATTTAAGATACATATAATTGCATCCATAGATCACATTACTACATAATAATGTGATATTAACACTCTATGTTTAATAAATTGCATCCTAATTAATATTGGAACTATAAATGTAACCCTAATCGATAACTGTGCATCCATATCCTTGAAATTATATCTATTTGCATATCATATTACATGTTCCAGTTTATTGTTCTGATAGTACCCATGCTTGTTTATTTATACACATGCTTATGTTAGTTTGATTATGAGCACCCACATGACATCTTGTGCTTCCTGACATGACCTGTTACACTTTCTACTTGACATGACATGGTACCGTACACTCTTGACATGACATGACACCTTTATACTTTACCTGGCTTGACCTGATGTACCATGGCTTTCCTGTTACCTGATCTTATGTCTAATGCCAACAAACATAACATGTAGTCCTCATGGACTGTTCCTGTTGTCTATCCAGACAAACCTATTTACCTGATCCTGTGTTGGCATTAGTTTTTTGATTACTGGATACCTGACTTGACACACACATATAACTTGGGGGTATGGGGAAATCAAAGGTGAAATCTGACTTGTAACTCGACAGTTCACTACCTGTATTGAGTGTACACATTCCTGTTTTGTGCCTAGCGGCATGTCTCGGTTTCAGCCGAGAATATTGTGGCCGTGGTCCCGGGTATGTAAGGGATACTATCGAGTGTACACATTCCTGTTTTGTGCCTAGCGGCATGTCTCGGCTGCAGCCGAGAATATTGTGGCCGTGGTCCCGGGTATGTACGGGATACTATTGAGTTACATCGATGATTCATCAATTTGGTTTCAAAGACTTTAGAACAGAGAACCTGATAGAACAATCTAGTTTACCCACTGCACACTACCCTGTACTGCTCTGATTTATATTATTGCTACCCTTGCTTTATTCATGTTTATATTCGCATTGCCTGTTTACTATGTTATTACTTGATGACTTGACGCGCTGACGTCTGGATTTTGCATGGCCCAGATTCTTCTACCTTGCTGCAGACTGATTAGGAGTTTTGCCGCTGTTAGACGAGCGGTGAGGTTCCTGTCGGTACCTAGTTTCACTCCAGGTGTTTCATTTATTGTATCTTTTGGCTTCCGCATATTGTTATCTCTTGATTCTTTTACTCTGGCTTATGGACATGTACTAGGTAGTTAGTTTACTTTCCTGTTCTTGATATCTCCACAGCCGTAATGTGATCGTGGAAGGATTTTTCCTATCCACAGGTAGCATGCTTGGCTATGTCACGTGCCCACTTTAGCATACTTTGGGAAGCGGGGCATGACAGAGTAGCTTCCTACCTATCAACGCTAGGGATCTAAAGCCCTCCTCTTGAGGCAACCGGGCAGCTTCCCTGCCCGGTCCATCCCTAGCGGGTAGCTTCCTATCCATCAACGCAAAGAATCTAAAGCCCTCATCTCGAGGCCACCGGGCAACTTCCCTGCCGGTCCATCCCTAGCGGGTAACTTCCTACCCATCAATGCTAAGGATCTAAAGCCCTCCTCTCAAGGCCACCGGGCAGCTTCCCTGTCCGGTCTATCCCTAGCAGGTAGCTTCCTACCCATCAACGCTAAGGGTCTAAAGCCCTCCTCTCGAGGCCACTGGGCAGCTTCCTTGCCCGGTCCATCTCTAGCAGGTAGCTTCCTACCCATCAGCGCTAAGAATCTAAAGCCCTCC
Organism: Agapanthus africanus; assembly: GCA_030015575.1. Lineage (NCBI taxonomy): Eukaryota > Viridiplantae > Streptophyta > Magnoliopsida > Asparagales > Amaryllidaceae > Agapanthus > Agapanthus africanus. The sequence goes on from JASDDO010000016.1 coordinate 25,144,296, forward strand.
TACAGAGGTCACCGTGCAGATTCCTGCTCGGCTAATCTCCGAGTGGTAGATTCCTACCCTATGAAGACATAGATCTATGACCCACATTATAGAAGAATTAGTTATGGCCGACCTATTCTAACTTGGCTGATTTTCTACTCATGCTAAAACACGTGGTCGTCACCTCGACTTCAAGGTACGGACTAATACCGACCTAGCCTTGGGATATCTTTTGATTCACCCTAAATAAATGATCGCCACCTCGACTCCGGGGAGCGGGAGGGTACCGTAACGACCTTCCTGCACTTACACTCGACGCATGATCGTCACCTAAAAAGCCTGGCATAGGTCTACGACCTAACACTCGCAGGAGAAGAAGACTGATAAGCTAAAATACACACGCAGAAAACAGACATTTATGCAGAGGAAAATAAGCTCAACTTTATTTATATTTCAAATTTATGCAAGGTATTTTGGGCTCCTCGGCTTTACAAAAATGCCCGGAGGCTTACAAAATTTTAAAAAACAAAAACTCCCACAGAAGATAGCTCAGGCCGTGGGCTCCGCCGGGATTTCGCCCTGCTTGACACCGCCCTCGGGGGCCAGGGCTTCGATCTCTTGGACTCCTTCGCCCCCTGCGGCCACTTCGACGCCGACCCTTGTGGAATGTCCTTACAGAGCGGGTACTTAGAGCGGAGCTCACCATCGGCAAACTCCGGCATTAGCGCCTTGACGGCGTCGAGGGCCTCATGCCAAACGATGGCCGAGGCTTCAGCGAGGTCAGCGTAGAACTGGTCCAACGCTTTATACCTCTCCACAGACTTCACTGCTCGGACCTCGGCAAGCTTCACGGCCTCGAGCGCCACCCAGGCGTCCATCCTGCTGATGTCCCTCGACTTCTTCATTGCATTATAGAGCTAACCAAACTCCTCCAACTTGTCCTGGATACTGGTAGGATTCACTTAGAAGTCGGTGAGACTTCTTGTACTTAGAATTCGTCAGCTCCCCGGCGACCACTCGAGCTTCGAGGGCGGCTATCTTCTCATCCGCCTGCTGCATATGAAGGCTCTGATCCTCCTCCCGTGAGGAAGATTTGCCCACCTTCTTCATGGGCGGGGCTATCTCCTCGGATTCCATATTGACAATGAGGGCGCAGTGGTGAAGGACCTGAGAAAAGCAACAAAAGGAGTTAGAAATGTTCAAACTAAAAAGAAAAAAATATACTTAAGAAAAATCTTAAAGGAAAACGGGTGCCGACTTGAACCGCCTCGTGAGCAATGGCTGCTACCTGGGACTTCAGGGTCCCGTGGGGAATCTTGCCCCCAGCTGCTTGCTCCATGTCGGAGAGCAGGCTGTCGGCGACGGAGAGCCCCGAGGGCACCCCGAAGCAGATGTCTCCCTCATGCACTGCAATTCCGGTGGAGGGCGCCCGAGAAGCCATTCCTTTTTGCCTTTTGAGGGGAACGTCGGTGGGCTCCTCCTCCTCCTCTCTCGCCCGGGGTGTCGGGTCCCATGCATGCTTCTGGCTCCCCCCGCGGCTATCTTCTGGGGCTCGAGGTACAGCGGAAGACTTTGCCGGTGGAGTTGGCATCGGGGCCAAGCTCGGGCCAGGCCTGGACGAGCTTCCACCCCAGTTTTCTTCTGAAACTTCGCGGCCATGGCGGTTAAGAACTTGGTTCGGTCCATTTGTTCTGCAAAAAGGAGAATACACAAAAAGAGTTAGTAATGCTGAAAAGCGTAAAGAAAATTTATCAAAGTCTAAATGGATCGTCTATGGCCCTAACTTACCCAGAAAGCGCGCGGGGCTGAGCCCAACCCAGCTCAGAAGAAAGCAGGACGTCGGCCTGCTGGATCGAATCCCACAACGACACCACCCTTGCCTTGGGTGAAGATGACGGTTTGGCCCTCGGGAAGTCGGCTATGTGCCACTGCGTAGGCACAGGCCAATCCTTGCCCTCGGGTGGCCCGACGAATATGAACTTCTCCTTCCATTCATGGATGGAAGAAGGGACGGCTACCACCCCCGACCCAGCCACCCCACCCTTACGTTTTTTGAAAGAAAAATACACCCAGTTCGGCTCATCATTACTGGTGCCAGGGTGATTCTTATAACAGAGGAAGGAAACGAGGAGGGTCAAACTGAAAGGGATGTTTTCGAATTTCAACCGGACCAGAAACCCGAGGAGGATTCTCCACGAGTTTGGCGCTAGCTGGTATGGGGCAAGATGGAAGCAACAAAGCACCCCATATACCTCGGTTGAGAAGAGCAGATGCATTCCAGCCCGGACTACTTCCAAATACAGGGAAATCTCCTTGCCCTGCACCTGGTCCACCCACTAATCCTCTCTAGCTAAGCGAAGCGAATAGTTGGACAGAATATGAATTCAAGGCCGAGTCTTGGTAGGCTCATCCACATTCATCAAAACGGAGGGCGCATCGCGGACATTTCCGATGCGCACCTTAGGGGCCCTTATCGCCGTCCGACGGAGAATGGCATGGGTAGCTCTGGCTCTAGGGGCAAGCCCGACATAGATGACGCGGTAGAAGAATCCTCTCGGTTATCTAAAGCCGGAGGGGAGGAAGACCCGCTGGACATGGCTCCAACAATCGGAGTCTCGTCATCCGACTCTACCCAAAATACCTCTACAAACTCCTTAGACGAAGACATCTAATCTGATTCAATGGAATGGGTCCGCCGAGGAAATATCACGGGTGATCCGATCTAAAGGGAAGGAGCGCAGGGCAATCTTTGACGATGAGAGTGAATCAGGGTAAAAGTGTTGACCTTAGGAAGATCCCCTCCTATTTATACACCTCAAAGAAAGTGTCACGACCCGGAAAATGCACGTGACTGAAACTTGAATCGGGTGAAGTCTATAGGACCACACCTAATACAAGTAAGCCAAAAGCCCAGAAATCTAAACCTTTTTAGAGAAAAATTGTGAAGGTATGGTTTTGAAATAATGGTGTAATGAAAACAAGTTCTTTCTACAAAACAAAGGTAATCGTATACCAAAACATCCTGTTTATATTTTACTTGAAAACATTTTCGTTACTGAAAATTTGGGCAGCACCTCTTTTATATATTTTAACTCGAAAACGGTAGAAGCAATAGATAATAAAAGACATCCCTAAGCGGGAGCTAGCACTTCGCCAAAAGGCGGAAACAACCACGCAAACAATATAAATATACAACGCCGAAGGCGAGAATTAAACTCAGAAAGAAAACTAACATCGTAAAAAAAACAGAAAACCATAATAAATACACAAGCGCGGCTCTATGGCCGAAAGAATACAACTGTAGGTTTCTAAGTCTACTAAATATACAAGTCTGGTTGATGGGGCCTTTAACTAGATACAACTGAAATAAAATATACAAGTATATAATGGTGGTCACGATGCAAAGTATCCCACCTATCGATGCAATCACCTGGAAGAAAGGAGTGAGCCAACAAGCAGCTACAAAACCGGTACGGCAAACCTACAAGAACTGTGGCACAACGAGGGTGAGTTGCCAACTCGTGAGTAGAAGACATCATTTAATAGAAACCGAATGTATGACTATCTCCTAGGTCATACAGTACAATACAATAATAATAGTAGTACGATAACATCGAATAACAGTAGAGGTAATAGTATAGACATATATGTAAGGTCAAGTACTCGTGTCCATGTCATAAAGTAACTACAAGTCATATGTATTATGTATGAATGCATCTCTAGAATGGTGTATCCAACAACGACACAGATAAATCAAGATAAACCTGAGTGCCAAGTATCGACACTCGAAAATATTATGAAAACCGTGTCCATCAGCGACATAAAATCCTCAAATCTCGAGTTCTGTCAGTCCGGATTGACCCTCAAATCTGTCAAATCACACGACTGCGGTCGGTATCCTCCGGATATCCGCCGCGCCAAATATCACCGGTCGGTAGTGCTCCCCTGCGGGGCTCAACGACTCTCTATACGACCTTCTTGGCCCGGGGTACCGCACCCGGTCCACCATGTACCCGCAGACGGCGTCTCTCTCCTCGAATCGGGTATGTGTACACATGTGGCTCAAGAACCGAGAAAACTCATGGTGGACGCCACACACATCATATCACGAGAAAACCGCAACTTGCATTTTTAAAATGATCATAAATTTATAAAATTCTTGCAGTTTTCCCCCAAATCCAGAAATCTCATGGAAATCCAAAATCCTAAAATCAACAGTCAATAAGTAGTGAATATCGGCATAAAGCCCCACAATATTTCATAACGGAATAAATATATAAATGCGTGGGTTATCTAAGTAAGGAATGCAACACTTAAACTAACATATGAGGGCAAGCATACTAATAATATGTTGAAACTATCAGCTAGCCGGTTATACCAATGAAGTAATGTTTTCTAATGTGTACGTGACATGGCAATTACCGATGATGATTTGTGTGAGCCGGTAAGCAAGTGTACGTGGAACATATGCATCATCGGTAATGGTGCTGGTGTCCTAACAGAGGGAATTCATAATAGCTAAAGTAACACGTGTAATAAATATGCAGTGCGATGAGAACAACATAAATATAACAGAAAAGCGAATATTAAACGTAAAATAATAAAATATACATATCAGTGTACAAGTCATACGGTTTTGGTGTTTTAAAATGGCATGAATCGTGTTTTTTTAGAAAAGTAGGGGCTACGGTGTTTTTGAGAAAAGAAATGTCCTTTGAAAATCCGTAGCATCTTTCGGATTGTCTTTTGAAAATACTCACGATTCGTTAGTTTTGAAAATAGGTATGACTCGAGCCTAGTCTAGCATCTACTTAGTAATTTAAGAAACTAACTAAAAGCTAAACTAAAACCTGGGTCAAGTAGTAGAAGACTACACGTATCCGAATCGATATATCTAATAGTCGGCGATCCAGCCTCATATCATCAAGTACGGTAATATCTATCGTACGGCATCCTCGAATCAAGAGTGCAGATCAATCATCATATATACCTCGTACGGTAATATCCATCGTATGTCATCCTCAAAATCGAAGGTACGGATCAAATATCATATACAACATCATTCATACGGCATCATCATCATACAATATCATGATCAGGGGTACGGATCTAAGGTCTCTTACAATCTATCTTTCATCAAGTCACATGTTATTGCATGTTTGCATATATGTATCGCCCAACGATCCTTTATTACATCATATCATATACAATATTACGACTCAACCACATATCAAAATCTCACGGTATCATGCTCAATCAAATCGACTCATCACCATATATCATATACTATCCTCACCACACGTATGTGTATGTATACATACACACATACATGTATATATATACAGACACACATATACACACAAAATCAAGTGTGCGTGTGTGCGTGTGTGTTGTTGGGGTCAAAATTTACACCTCGGTTGACCAAGTCAAAATCAAAGTCAACCCCAAGCTCAGGTCAATTGGGCCAATGCCCGGGTCGAGCCCGAACATGAAGCGGCCGGCCTCCCCCATGCCAAAATAAAAATTTTGTAATAAATAATTTTGGTGTTCTTATTTTATTTTATAAATAAATGTAAGAAAAAAGGGCATAAAGTCAAATATTTGTAAAACCCATGGCTCATGTGCAAAAGAAATGAGCACATGAGGCATAGGATGGGCAAAATGCCGTTTGGTAAAGCCCAAGGGGCTATATGTAAAGTTTGTAGCCTATAAAGGCAAACATGATGAAAATATCTATGACAACTATTTCATTCTCTAAAACTCTAGGGTTTTTGTGCCTCATTCTCCTTCCTCAAGGTTCTTAACCTTCTCTTTTTTGGATTAAATCAAGAGTTTAACTCTTCCTCTTCTAAAATTAAATAGTTTTCCACCACAAAACCCACAAAAGGGAGCTCGGATCTTCCATCAGATCTTAAAAAGGAGAAATTTTTAAAATCCCACCCCTCTTGTTCTCCAAGATTCGGCCAACAAAAGAGGAGGAAGGAGACTCATCTCCAAAGATCCCATTTTGGGAAAGATCCAAGGCTCAAGAGAGAAGAAAGGGGTCCCTTTGAGCATTTACAAAGATTCCCTGGAGTTTAACTCCACAAATCAAAGTTCCTGGGAGTTTAACTCCATAAAAATAAACAAACAATAATAATACATCTTTTTTAAGGAGTTTAATTCCAAAAGTTAATAGGAGTACAACTCCCAGTATAGGGGGCTGAGCCCCCTTTTTATTTTCCGCTGGCGCCATGTGCTCAGCACCCGTGTGCCAGGCACGTGAGGCCCCCCGCGTCTTGCGCCCAGCGCCCGTGTGCCAGGCACATGAGGCATTGACGCCTTGCACCCAGCGCCCGCGTGCCATGCACATGAGGCGCTGGAGCCTTCTCCCACGCATCCTTTGGATGCCCTTTCCCTTTACACACACACACACACTATCCTCCTTAGAAAAAAAATTTCTAACGGGACGCTGCCCCGCATCCCGTACGGGGGCTGCTAGCCGCCTTGACCCCCAGCCCGCTATTCGGGTAGCGGGACCCCCGTAAAACTCTGCGGGCTCCCCGATATATCCAAAACCATTTTCAAAACATACGTACACTGCATATTGAGTTCGCATGACCTGTTTGACCCGTCAATCGGAGGTCCTCTCACTCCAAAAGAGAGGGGTAATTAACGGCTGCTTAGTCCGGGGCCGCCGGAGATTCGGATCCCCACAATCAATAAACCCCCAGCCTACCCTAGGCAGGGGGAATCTGTAGTACACCTGACAAGCGCGTGCGTATTTCCATCTCAATGGGGTGACGAAAAACACCCTACAGTCTCTAGCATGCCCAGTGGGACCTTTCTCTCCTCCCATATCTTGGGTTAATCGTTCATGCGAACTCATTTAACATATATGCCGATATTTGTACTAAAATAATTTCCTTTTTTTCGTGCAGCAATCAACTTTCAACGACGATATCTCCTAAGACGAATTCAGCTTCTGACGCGACCCCGATCTCGTACGTGGTCAAGATCAATGCCCGCGTGGTTCTCCCTGCCAGTCTCAGCCGGCAATGGGAGGAGCCACCCCGTCAATTTGGTTTCGTCATCATCTACCCTGCTGGAAACGCTCATCTGGCGGAGGTCACGACAAACCAAGCGGCTAAACCGACCTTGTTTCCCCCAATCAGAGCAAAGCTCTGTTGGAAATTCAAAATTCAAATTTTGAAGCAACGCTTCAAATCCCGGTGGCAACGCGCCACGTGTCAGGCGCAGACACATCAGTGCAGCGCCCAAAACAGCGCACCCAATCAGAGCAAAGCTCTATTTAAAGAAAAATTAAAGGAAGCAACGCTTCAGTTGCGCAAGCACTGCGCTGCGCGACACGTGTCAGCGCAAATGCGCTAGCGTAGTTGCGCTGCGCTTTGCGCTGCGCAACACGTGTCAGCGCAGATGCGCTAGCGCAGTCACGCTGCGTGACACGTGTCACGCGCTGGGACATTTGCGCCAAATAGAATTAAAATTCTAAGAAATCTTTCTGTTCTTGTTAAAACAAGAAGATTTTCTTCTGTAAAACAGAAGCCCTTGGATCAAAGATCCAACGGTGGGGAAAATTCCCTAAATCACTCAGAAAAAGATATCTTTAACAAATTTAACTAATTTATGGGCACTATAAAAAGGACCCTATGCCTCAATTCAAAGGCATCAACATTCTTTAAAAAAAAAAGAGCTTCAAACAGAGAGAACTCTGAAAAAGTTTCAAGAAAAAGGTAAAGACCTTCACAAAATAGAAGAAATTTCTTCTAATAGATCATTGATCTAAAAACAAGATCAATGATCTTCACATAATAAACAGTGCTTTGCACTTCTTATGAACCATTGGTTCTTTAAAACAAGAAGAACAAAATAAAGAATAGTGCTTTGCACTTTTTATGAACCTTTGGTTCTTGAAATAAAAAGAAAAACTTGCTTTTCTTTGATCTAAATTAGATCAAGGAAACGAATAGTGCTTTGCACTTCTTGTTTGAACCATTGGTTCCTGAATCTAAAAGATTCTTAAATCATAGTACCTTGCACTTGCAAACTGCGCTGTTGCGCTATTAGATTGGCGCAAGCCACCAGAGCGCGCCACGTGTCAGCAGCGCAGGCGCAGCCCATTAGCGCAGCGCACTGCGCTTGTGCGACACGTGTCAACACTATAAGCGTTTGCGCTCTCTGACTGGCGCAAAGCGCCTGATAAATGCAAGGCATTTCTTAAAGGGCCAGACCCAAATCAAAAAGACCAAGCAGGCCTAATTAAATTGATGCTCTGCATCATTATAAACGGGCAGAGCCCAAACAAAGTAGATGCCTTGTGTATCATTCATAAATGAGCAGAGCCCAGAATAAATTGATGCTCTGCATCTTTCATGGGCAGAGCCCAAATAAAAAAATAGAAAATAATGCAATGCATTATTTAAAAAGGGGGAAAGCCCTAGCACAGGCCTAATAGGCCAAAGATTAAAAAACGTTGAATATTTTCAACTGGACTTAGCCCAATCATGGCCGTAAGTCCTCAAACTAAATTGACTGAGCGAGATTGCTCTCCTAAATCAATTTACGACCGGTTCAAGGGTACATCTCTGAACTCCTCTGACACATGTCGTTGTAATCATTCAACGTCGTCAGAGAGATGACGGGTCCCGACGACCACCCACATCGATATGGACTGCGGAATCCTTAAAGTCGTGGACCGAAACGTCCTTAAACTAATGTTGGACCGAAACGTCCTTAAACTAATAGCGGACCACCACGTCCCTAAACTGGAACATAGACCACCATGTCCATAAACTGGAATATGGACCACTACGTCCCTAATCTGGAACAATTGAGCTCCCAAATGCTCTTTTGTCGGATCTAAACGATCCCATTTAAGTTGATCTTAGCCTCAAATATGGCTAACGTATCCTTAAACATTCAAACAGACTTTAGTCCCAAATTGGACTATAAGACCCCTAATCAACTTTGGTTCAAGGGTACATCTCCGAACTCCTCTGACACATGTCGTTATAATCCTTCAACGTCGTCAGAGAGGTGACGGGTCCCCACGGCCATATATTAAATGGACCACTACGTCCTTAAACTGGAAATGGCTCTAGACGATCCCGTTAAGTTGATCTTAGTCTTAAATCAGACTAACGTATCCTTAACGAACGTTTAAGTTGATCTTAGTCTCAAATGCGGCTAACGTATCCTTAAACTAAAAACACCAAACCCAAATCTAAGTAAATACGGATTTGGACTAATCCACGTCCTACGGGAGACGGCATTACTCAGTCTCCGTATACAATCCACGGGCAACCACAAACAAAACAAACACCCACGACACGAAGTGAAATTCTGGAGAAGGAGAAAGTTGTTACAGCGATGCGGTAGCGTAATTAACTGCAGGGGCTTGCGCCTGCAGGGAAGAGCGTCCCCACAATCAAAAACCCCTCAAGCGAGGAGGAATCTGACAAAGTCTGCTACATCGGCCGCATCTGTCTAAACCTCCGATACACGGTGCCATAAATCAACTTGGCATCCTCGGAGAGGTGGACGGATAAAACCATATAGCATCTGCCCCGAATCTCAGGCTAGACGTCCTCACGTCGTCGCCGTCTTTCGGAGGGGAACAGATTCTGGCACGTCCGGTGGGACATTTTCCTCTTTCCACTCCACACTTCGTGTGTCGTGTTCGCAAACGAATCGCGGTTTATTGTGGTTGTCTGTGGATTCGAGGTACTAAGATTTGGTGTCTTGCTCCGTGCAGAAAACAGAAGATCAATGGCTTCAAGCTGCACTTCCAGCAACTGCAACTCTCGCTCCGTCCCTGTTGGAGGAGTGACTTATGGGCCCCAAGCGGCCTCTCTTTTCAAAATGCCAGTGGAGCTAGTAACTCAAGCCACCACTGGACTATTCTTCGGGACCATGCTCCCACCGATGAGCTTCAATGCCCCAATGACATCGCAAGAAGCTCCAAAGAAGCCGGTCTTTGATCGACCTACCACTGCCGCGACCCCTCTCAACGGGTCGCCCAGTTTCAATACCTCAGTTTTCAACAGACTGGGCCAGAACGTCCGCAAACCTGCGATACCCGAAGCTGCCATCCCAAAGCGGATAGCCATCCCGACTCAAACGGACGAAATCATTGGAAAGGCTCCTCCTTCCGAGAAGTCAGTTTTTACAAGGCTGGCCATTCTGGTTGCTGCTCCAGGCGAGGTCCTCAAAGCTGCTTCCCCTACCCAGAGCAGGGGGCATGAAGAAGCTTATCCAACAATGGAGGTGACTCCATCCGCAAGACACGCTCGACGCCGCCACTGGCGTCGAGTAAGAAAGGCTGGGGGCAACTCCCCCTCTGGATTTACTCCACCAACCCCGATGGTGGGGATCGATGTTGCTGGTACAACCGGGAACAGCTTTGAATTGCTGAATACGGTGCGCAGGAACTCTCCTACTGCGATGTTGAAACGAACTCCTTCACCTGTGGAGAATACTCCAGAGAAGAAGCTAGAGCAGCCCCCTCAACGGTTGTCCTCTAAAATTTACAAAGTCTGGCGACAGGTCCAGGAGTCAGTGATTGATGAAAACTATCTCCGCCGACAGAGAAAGATGAAGGTTCAGCAGGAGAAGGATTACTCCGTCAAGCCACAAAAAGCAACAGCTACTTGGGTGCCCACTACAACGGCCCCCTCAACTCCAATCACTCAAAATAAAAGAAGGCCACAAAAAGCCCCTGCGAACATGACGAAGCATAAAAACGCTGAACAAAAACGCCCCAAGTCTGGGGGCATGGTAGTGCACACCGTTTATATGGCTTCCGGAAAGGAGGAAAGCCGTGCTTCGACGGGTCACCGACCGCTCACACCGATTTGTGACGAAAGCCCAGGAGCAGCAACAAAAGCTTCAGGAAATGATGACTGTGATGACTGCGCTTACCAAGCCAAAAGAAAGCTCGGAAGTATCATCAGAACAGCGGCACGAACAAGAAACCGACGCTGACTTTTTACGCAGAGTCCTCGAAAAGAGGGACAAAGAAGCTGCAGAGCAAGCGGCTAACATAAAACAGATGGCGCTCCTCTTCCAAGATATGGTAGGGTTGATGTTACAGCCGGACCCTCCTGCTGAAGATCCTCCGATCATCCTTGAAGACGACAGGGGAGAAACGTCGAATCCTCCACTGGCTCTGTCAACAGCCAAGGAGGAGGCAATCTCCAAAGCTGACCTGAACGAATATATAGCTCAGCAGATCCGGGTTCATCAGGCGAATGAAGCGGCTGGGCAAATTGCTAGAACCGGACGACCGTATCCGAGCTGGTACAACCAAATCAGTTACCCTCCGGGATATACGATCCCTAAATTCCACGTATATAAAGGGACAGGGAATCCGCATCAGCATGTCGCTCAATTCAGGGCCTTATGCGGCAATACTGGAGGTGATAACAAATTGTTGTTACGTCAATTCGTCGGCAGCTTAGCAGAAACAGCCTTTGAATGGTATTCGGAGCTACCTAACGACTCTGTCAAAACATTTGCGGAGATGGAGCTGCTGTTTACACAAAGATTCGCGAGTGCTAGTCAACGCACCCCGATAACAGCACTAATAAATGCCAGAATAAGGCCAGGCGAAACGTGGGTCCAATACGCAACACGATGGCGAAACCTATGGTCAAAATGCGAACAACGCATAGAAGAGGCACCTGTGGTAGGCATGTTTGTGGGCACTCTCGATCCGCAGGCGACCATCTCGCAATTCATGATGTTCTTCAGGCCGACCACCTTCCAGGCCTTGATCGACAAATTAGCCCAAATGGACCAGATGGGCCATGGACCGTCTCCTCCAAAACCAGATTCCTGAAATGAGAAAGGAAAAGGGAAAGCGATCGTCGTCGCCAATGCTCAACAACAGTCGAGCAACTCAAAGCCGGTCGTTCGCCAAAACAACGTGCGTCCACGCCCATCCCTCGAAGAGAGGCTAGGACGTCCTTACTCGTTTCCTCAGAATAAAACGAGAAGAATGTTCGAGCTAGCAGTGCGCAACAGACTCATCAATCTGCCGAGTCCAAAACGTCTGTCGCAGCCAGGAGATCTTAATAATCCTAATTATTGCCCTTACCACCAAACGGTAAGTCACCCGATTGAGGATTGTTTCATCTTTAAGGGATGGATCGAGGATCAGTACCTACAAGGCAAGTTCGCGCTGTCGGAAAACTGGAAGGTAAACCCACCACAGCCGCACTCTCTAAAGAAGACGGACACGCCGGGGGCAACTTGTTCTTTCGTCGAGGATGAAAACGATAGAGAAAACTCATCAGATGAATCCGAAGACTACGTAGTGACTTGTCATGTGATTTCTCATTCACTGACGGATGATGAGGAGGCTCCTTGCGCTGAGAAATCAATGGCGAACCCTGAGCCGGAGATTCTACAGCCATCAGACGAGTTGATCGATGCCTTCCTGAATGAGATTCGTTTGAAAGTTAAAGCCAATCAAGAGCGTGAGATGGCCGTACTGGAAGGAGCCAAACACCGACTACTAGACCAAAGAGTCGAGGCACCTCCGTCAAATCAAAAGTCATCCAATGCGGATAAAAACAAGTTCAAGACGAGGAAAAGGTTCGCCAAAGCTCTATCAGTAGGAATGAAGCTACCACCCTCTGAAGAAAATATTCTCGGTGAAGTAGAGATGCATCCTAACTTTTGCTTATATCATCAGAAGATCACACATCCTACCGAAGACTGCGACTCCTTTAAGTGTTGGTGGCAAGGGTATGTCGCTCAAAAGCAACACTTCAACAGAACAAAGTGTGGAGCTCGTAGACATCAGAAAAATGTGATAGATGAGCGCAAAAGAGCCGTCGACGATTTTCATATAGCCGACTCCAAGGGATCGCAAATTATCACCTTTGGAAGCGACTCTGACAAGGAAGCTGCCCTCAACCCTCTCCTTAAGAAATCCATTTCAAAGATGAAAGAATTGAGAAGTTGCGATAATGTTCAGCCATGTAATCGCACACTGCTCAAAAAAAATCTCGCCCCCGCAAACAAGGGATCGAGCAAAAAGGATAAAGGAAAGGGAAGAACAGCCTTCGTAGCCAATGCTCAACAGCAATCGAGTGGCCCTAGACCGGTTGTTAGCCGAAACAACAAGCAGCAACCCCTCCAGGAAAAGTTGAAACGTCCTTACTCGTTTACGCAAGGTAAAACAAGGGGACTGTTCGAGCCGGCGTTGCGCAACCGACTCATAAATCTGCCGGAGCCAAAACGTCCGTCGCAACCAAATGACGTCAATGAGCCCAACTACTGTCCCTATCACCGAGTACGGGGTCACCTGATCGAGGATTGCTACGTCTTCAAAAACTGGGTTGAAGATCAATACCAACAAGGCAAGTTCGTCATCTCCGAAAACCGGAAGGTAAGTCCGCCACAACTGCACGCATCAGGAAAGATGGAGACGCCGGGGGCATCATGCTCATTAATAGGGAAGGCCCCAGGGACCGAAAAGTCAGTAAACTAGAGCTTCGCCTCAAATACAGCAATGACGGACCGAAACGTGCTTAAACTAATAATGGACCGCAATGTCCTAAAACTTGCAAACGACCGCAACGTCTTTAAACTAATACCGCAGCATCCTTGGGCTGACGAGATGAATAAAAAAAAATAAAGAAAAATATAGTAAATAAAAACGGTATGTCCATAAGCCAAAAGGGCACGGATGAAAACTCGAAAGGGCTCCGTGAGTAAAAACAGCAGGGCTACCGGCGAGTGTTCGTGAAAATCCGAAAGGGCGCGACCTCGTTAAAAAAAGAATAAAAAAACGGTATGTCCATAAGAAAAATGGGCACGGATGAAAACCCGAAAGGGCTCCGTGAGTAAAAACAGCAGGACTGCCGGCGAGTGTTTGTGAAAACCCGAAAGGGCGCAACCTCGTTAAAGGACACTTACAAGGTCCTCTCGACCTTGTAAGGAGAAACCACCCGCGTGAGATCCTTACGACTCACAAAGGAACAATACACTTAGGGATCCCCTCAATTCCTAAGGAGAAAATACACTTGCGAGATCCTCACGACTCGTGAGGAGAACTCTCTTATGGGACCCTCACGGCTCATAAGATTTGAAAGTCTTAAGTTACAGAAACCTAAACCTGTGCTTAAGCAACCCCCACAATCTTCGATATTGCCCTACAAGCGGCTCATACTGACCCTTGTATACAATCCACGGGCGTGAATAAACATTTCCCTAACAAAGTCCCATCCGTGACTAGGGATATGCTCGTACAGCAAACAACACTTATAAGTCCTCTCGATTTACAAGGAGAAAACCCTCTTGTAGGATCCTTACGACTTACAGAGGAGCATACACTTAGGAATCCTCACGATTCTTAAGGAGAAAATACACCTACAAGATCCTCACGATTTGTAGGGAGAAATACCTTTGTGGGACCCTTACGGCTCATGAAGTCAAAAGCCTTAGTCAACAGGACCTTAACCCTGTTCGCTAAGCCATCTTTGTTCGACATCGACGAAGGCAGATGATGATTCGCTCCTGGCAATATCCCAGTTGTAGCGATACTGATGCCTAAATCGGTATCAAATTCCAAGTCCTTTCATGGCAGGTGATGATTCGCTCCAGGCAATATTCTGGTTGTAGCGATGCTGATGCTGAGATTGGCACCAGATTCCAAGTTCTACGCTCGCGATAAAAATCAGCGAGCTGAAAATGCATATTAAATAGCCGAAATGATGGGGCAACTTGCAACGAAATCAGCAAGTAAAAATGTATGCATACAAAAACAGCCGAAATGATTGGGCGACTCGCAATAAAAAGCAGCGAGTAAAAATAAAATAAAAAGCCGAAATGATTGGGCAACTCGCAATAAAAAAAAAGCAGCGAGTAAAAATAAAATAAAAAGCCGAAATGATTGGGAAACTCGCAATAAAAAAAAAGCAGCGAGTAAAAATAAAATAAATAGCCGAAATGATTGGGTACCGCGAAAAACAGCCGAAATGATTGGGCAATCGCGACCTTCGCGATATAAAAGCTGAAATGATAGAGCATCGCGGAAATAAAACAAAAAAAATGATGATGATAAAACTTTTGCCCTACAGGTGAGATCACATCGATCCCTGTATACAATCTAGGGGCACAAACAAAGAGAGAACATACCTTCCTAACAGGCTCCGTCAGAAAGCGAAGCCAAATCTCGATGGTTCATAGACAACCTAGAGACAATCTCGACATTTATCGCAATACTGCAGACACAAGGTCAACAAACGAAGCAAAGGAAGATCCCTAGCTTCAAGGTCTCGACGTCAATATTGACAACTTAGAGATCACCAACGACGTTTCTCCTCACTCTAACCAGTGCAGACGTGACGTCAACAAACTGACCTCAGAGTCGCAACGAAACGGAGCCATGGCAAAGTCCCTAGTTCCAAACCTCAATGGCCACATCTACGGCCCAGAAACCAACAACGGTGTGCCTCATCATTCCAGCAGGACACAGATGTTACACTATCAAACGAAGCCATGGCAAAATCCCAGCTTCACCTCAGCATTCGTCTCGATACAGCAGACGAGATGTCAACAAAGGCGTTCCTTCGCAGTCCAACAAGATGCAGAAGCAACGTTAACAAAAGCCCCCATGGTCAAACAAGCGGAGTAACGGCAAAATCCCAGCTCCACCGCGACATTCGTCTCGATACAGCAGGCGCGATGCCAGCAAACGAAGCGAAGGCCAAATTCCTGGCTTCAAGGTCTTAACGGCGAGTCATGTAAGGCCAGAAAGACAACTGGAGATCGTCTCACACCAGTGTGGAATGTCACTACCTCGACGATCGTCTCGACACAGAAGACACAACATCATTAAACAAATGGAGCCACGGCAAAATCCCTAGTTCCAAACCTCGACGGTTCACCAGCAACCTAAAGACAACCACGACGTTCGTCTCGATACAGCGAATGAGATGTCACCCTAGCGTTCTTCCTCCAGCAGGGTTCGGACGTGACAAAAGCAAATGAAGCAAAGGCCAAATTCCTAGCTTCATGGTCTTGACGGTAACTCATATAAAGCCTGAAAGACAATCGGAGATCATCTCGCACCAGTGCAGAATGGTCACCACTTCGACATTCGTCTCGATACAGCAGACGAGATGTCACCCCAGCGTTCTTCCTCCAACAGAGTTCAGACGCGACAATCAAACAAACGGAGCCACGGAAAAATCCCTAGTTCCCACCGCGACATTCGTCTCGATACAGCAGACGCGATGCCAGCAAACGAAGCAAAGACCAAATTCCTAGCTTCAGGGTCTTGACGGCAACTCACATAAAACCTGAAAGACTATCGGAGATCAACCCACACCAGCGCGGAGTGGTTATGACTCATCGGGGCTCGCCAAAATGAGACTAACCTCAAGTAAAAAGCGGCATGACAAATTCCTAACGCTTGCTCTTCCGACGGTCAAACTGCCTAAGAAGATTGCTTGAAGACGTATTGTCCAGCCCCCGAAGGGATCAGAGACACGGCAGTCGCAGGGCTACTCGAACAGCACGATTGCCTATCGAGGAATATAACAGCTTATGCGACGGTACGACGGCCAAAACCCTAAGTACCACAGACCCTAACGGACTTCTGTCGTAAAGAGCAGAGGTTAACTGTGACGTTAGGATGTTCTTGCGAGAAATGCTCGATTCGTCTCGACTTGTGAAGAAATTGATGTCTTTGCGGGAAATTCTCGATGCGGCTCGACTCGTGAGATAAAGCCTTAGGCAGTAGGCATAAAAGGAGCCTGTTTCCTAAGCACTGGGACCCTGCAAGTTGGCCCAAAACGGTCTCTTGCACACTATCCACGGGTCTCACTCTCCAAACTCGAAACTCGACAAGGAGGGAAACAACCGCTTACGGGTCCTCTCGACTTGTAAGAGGGAAAAATTCTCTTATGAGATCCTTACGACTTATAAAAAAACACACTTAGGAGTCCTCACGATTCTTAAGGAGAAATCCACCTACGAGATCCTCTCGATCCGTAGGGAGAAAAGTCTCTACGAGACCCTCACGGCTCATAGAGTTGAAAAGTCTTAGTCGGCAGATCTGAACCAGCAGCCTAAGCCATCGCTATTTATCAAGGAGATCAAGATGCTTGCTCTATTATCTGTCAACCATGTTTACTAAGGTGGCATGCTGATAATAAAAGAAAGAAAAGACGGAGAAAATATCATAAGACATTACAAAGAATGTGTATCTTTTATTCATAAACTTGATCGAGTACAAGATACATTGTGCTAAAGAATAAAAAATACATATATACATTTTTTATCTACAAGTACAAACGATACAAAGAGGGATAGCTACTGAGGAGGAAGTATCTTTAGTAAATCCACGAGCTGCTCTCGCACTTCCTTTAGCGCCTCTTCATAGGTGGCTGCCGCGGCCACTTCTGCTTCCACCTGGGCTCGCTGCTGCAAGAAGGATGAAAGTTGCTCCTCAGCCGCCTGCTGGGCTGCTTCCTGGTTAGGTGCATCCCGCTCTACAACGTCAAGCTGTTGCCTCAGTGATAACCCTTCGGAGAGGCATTGCAGAAGGCCCTAGAAGATAACCTTCAGCCGTGCAGCGTTGGCCTCCACCCGAGCATGCAGTTAGGCAGATTTGCTCAAAGTCTCACCACGCTCCTTACGTCTTGAAGTAACTTCTTGTTCGAGACGGCGGAAGTAAGAAGCGCTCTGCTCAATCCACACTGCTCTTTGATTGCGGGCGGCTAAGGTCTCAGGAGCGGGACGCATCGACTCCAGCTGATGCAGGCGAGCCTCGATCTCCCTGCAATGGTTAACCCAAGATGCGATGATGCCCTCGTCATGAAAGTTCACGAGTATCACCAGCATCGGGTTAACCGCCGTAGCGAAGTCTGCAGCAGATGTAGGAGTTTCAACGTCGAGCTCCTCGACGTAGTCACTCAACATGCGCAGACTATTCGCGGCCCCTTTCGAAGATGGACGTCTAAGATAAGGACCTGCCGGCATTGTGATGCGAGGCTCGAAGGGCGCCGAGACCGGAACGACAGCTGAAAAGAAACAAGATGTGATCAGATGACAGTTCAGGAAATAAAAAAGGGGGGAAGTTATCAATATGATAGTCGCTGTACCAGCTAAGGCAGGTAGCAAGGCCGGAAGGGCCGGTGGCGCGACCGATCTTTCGTTTCCTCCTCCGATTTGTAGCATTGCAATCAGGACAAGGGAAAATTAGAAATAATTCCAGTACTAAAAAGAGAAAGACATCAATTGGAAACTATACTCACCAGCGCCACTGGAGGAAGAAGCAAGTTCAGATGGGAAGGAGAAGTGTGGGAGCAACACCTGATAGAGATGGTCAAAAAGCACTCTTGAAAGACACAACAGTGTGACATTAATACACAAATTATACATCTGAAAGATAAGATCAATAAGTTGCAAACCCATACCTTCCAACATCTTCGATGGTATGAGAGAGGGCTGAGAGGTGACCACCGCCAAGGCAGTAGTTGAAGGCGCTCCCTCGAGCAATGGGGCATCGGCGCTGACTGCACCTGCGTTACGAACAAATGTGAACTTGTCAGAAACGATTGTAAGATAAAAAAAGACAGTAACTTAGGATTTACCTAATGAGCTTCCGGCCGAAACGGAGGCGACTCCCTCCTCCACCGACATGAGGCCACCGCCCGTGGCCTCATCGCCCGACTCAATGGGGGCTGTCGTCGTACTCGCGTGGCCAGGAGACGGCGGGAGACCGTAGACGGGGAGTGCAATAATCGGAGCATTGCCGGACTCTCGAGAAAGAGTGGCTGGCTCTTCCCGAAGAGTCATGCCCATCTCACCCGCTACTTCTTCGGGCTCGGCAGTCGCCGTCGTCTCATCCGCCGCCACCATCAGGTCGCCGGTCTTAAGCGCCTCGTCTGCCGCCACCCCAGGCTCAGTAATAGTGGTCATCTCATTTGCCGTCACCTCAGGCTCGGCATCAACGACCCCTTCAAGTGCGGCTCCCCTAGCCCCCAACTCAGGCTTAGTAACCCTGGCGACTTTGCCCACCGTCGGCTCGGGTTCGTCCGGTGCCTCCTCCTCTGTTTCCTTGGGTTCGACGGTCTCCGCCTCCCCCTCAGTCGGACTTGGCCCTGCAGGATAGAATATATAAGAACCGACGGCTTTATAATTCTTACAACAAGATTCTGAAAGAAAAATTACCTGAAGTGGATTTATCATTAGCTTTCCGAACCGCACGCGCTACCTGTCTACGTGCGGTAGATATACCGGCCGGGAGCTCTTCAGAAGGAGAAGCAAAGAGAATAATAGTGCTTGGGCCCGCTCCCGCGGCCAAAGCAGCCCTGCGCGCTTTCGCCTCGCGCCTCAGCCGCTTCCTCTCCTCCTGAGTCATTGAGATGGACCTCACCAGAGCCTCTTTCATTGAAGCGTCTTCGTCCGTGAACAGGGATGCCTCCAAATTTTTCAAGGCATCCCTCGTCGTTTTGTCAAGTTGAGGCTCCCGCGGCAGCCCCGAGGAAGCTGGAACTTCAGTAGAGGATCTGGGGATAGTCCCCACATCAGCTGGCGCAGCCCCTGCAAAGAAACAAAGGAAGGATGTTAGATTGGCCATCAGAGAAGAAGACAAAAATTTCTGATAAGGCAATACGTACCAACGCCCATTAAAGCGAGCTTATTCTCTTCCTCCTAGAAGGTTCTCAAAGAAGCAGCGATAGCTTCTTCGGTATTGACCCCTGTTTAAAAAAGGAGTAAACATTAGTCAAAAACAATGATAAAAAAAATGTGTGATAAAATGACGAAGAAAGCAACTAATGGTTACCTGACTCGGCAAGTTTACTCAACATCGCTTCGAGCCTCGCTGATCGCTCAGAAGCTGCAATAGCAGCCGCCAAATCGGTGTCTGAGGGGTCTACCGAGAAGCCCTTATTGCTGCCATATTCGCTTATTCCTTCAGTAAGAGGGGCCTCAGGCTCTAAACCGAGGATTGCATCAAGTGAGAGGAGCGACTTCTTCTTCTTTTGCCCGCCGGCTGTGGATGCACCCGGGGCTGATTTGCGCTTGGCAGACACCTTGGGGCGGCGGGTCACGATATTTGCGCCTGCGCCGGACTTCGGCGATACCACCTTTACCACTTCCGCTGGAGCACGGGGGGCTGGTGGCGCATCCAGAATATCGCGAAGCGGCAATCTGCGCGGAGGGCTAAATACGCGCGGAGGTCCAATTCCAGCACCTTTCAGTGGAGGAATGACCGGGATCCTCGGCTTCAGAGGAGCCTTGCGATCGCCGCCAGGAGGCGCACCCTTGGGTCGACCAGCATGCGCTTTTCCATTTGGATAACTGGACCCATAGCATGCGCATACCAAACCACGTACACGTTGAGGACCTTGGGGACGCAGCTTGGCTCGCTGATGAAGAAATAGGAACCCGTGTTAAGCCGCATGAAGTGGTGCATCGCGTTCTTTATCCCCTCTCGACTAACCACGGGCTTTTCCAAGAAAGCTTCCATCGGGATCCCTTGGTTGTAGCTCGATTGCTGAGAAAACCGGTGCGGGTTATACCTCATAAAGAGTGCGGTCTCATTCTGCCTGAACATCAAGTAGCCCGGCCGAATGGAGTAGAGATGAAGGATTTCCCGAGCCTTCAATATGGAAGCCCCATCTTTAAAATCATCGCGTAGCGACACTACTGACTAGATGGACTCTGAGCCTATTGTTATGACCTTATCCAAGAAAGAAGTCTTCGCTCCAACCAAGCGTGGTCGAAGGAGCAGTCCCCTAGCCTCCCGTGGAGGTGCAACTACGATCGAATCCTCGACCAACCGTATGACCCTCGGGAGTCTGCATCTCTCAAAAAAGGGAGGAATCTTATGGGCGCCGAACACCCCGTGCACGTGCATTTCCATCCAAGAGGTAAAATAGTGCATCGGGAAGTTGGCAGGTTGCACCCCAGGCTCACTAGCGTCCGCCGCTACGCTAAGTCCATTATAAAGGTAAGCCAGCCCGGCGATTCCTACTGACAGCTGCAAACCAACCACCATCCGATGCGCTGGGTAGAAAACAGATGGCCGCATGTGGCGCGGATGCATAGGTAGCGCAAAGCTGCACAGCCACAAGCCCAGGAACCCTACAAAAAAAGTCTCCTCATCCATGCCCGGGACGACAATTTCTGAAAAGGGGATGACAGCGGCATTAGGGAGGTAAAAGTCTTTGTGGCCATCCTCTGATGTGGATCGGCGATCCAAACCGAATCCCAAAGGGTCGCCGAGCTGGGCGAACTTCTCGCTCTGCTCTGATAAGAACTCCGGTCGAATAAAACGGGCAATAAAATTTGCAAAACTGATGCCCCGGACGCCCGATTCCAAATAGAGTCCTTCATAGATCTCCAACACCTTAACCAAGCCTGGGTACTGGTGCTGAATAGCGTTCTCCGGCGTCAGGTCAAACACCAGCGGCTTGGTGGCAAAGACGTATTCATCGGGAGGAAGCAGCTCCTCGTAAAGCTCTCCCCTCATCGGCAGACCCGCGATTTCGGCAAACTCCTCCAAGGAGATAGAGACTTCCCGGTCCGTCATCAGGAAGGTATGGGTAGGGATGTTCCATTGCTCGATAAAAGCCTTAACCCACCACGTTGGAGGAGAGGGATACTCGAAGAGCGAGACATAGATGGCCGAATACAAGCCTATCTTCATCAGGTGAGTCCTCTTCGCTGACAAAATATACCGGGCCCACTGTAAATATCCGGCGGGCGGTCGCGGCATCAATCCGATGTTATAGGCCTGTCCCCAAGGGCGTGCTTCACCCTGACAGATTCGCCTTCCTAAAATATCTATTGCCGGCGGCGGCTGGACGGGAATAGCACCAATCGCGGGTTGGAGGAGGTCATCCGAGTTCCAATTTTTAACCTCCACGGCATACTGCACCGGGGGTTCATCCGCGTAAGGGAGTGAAGATATGGGCTCAGACAGCGTGGCAGAACCGAAACTTCGGCGACCCTGGATGATCTTATTATACCATCTACCCCACAGATGAAGGCTCTTATGCTCGGGGTCATGATCCTTAATGAGAGCGAGCACTACTCGGTCCGCTGGTGCCTGGGGAAACCCTCCCTCCGAGCGAACAAACGGAAAAGCCGAGTTGGCGGACATGTTTCCTGTGAAGAGACAAAATTAGCCGTCAGTGTTATAATATTCCAACGCTCAACATTTTTTTAGAAAAAATTACACCAAGCTGCAATGTAGTGGGTGGGGGACCGAATGGGGACCCACAAAATCTGGATGAAAGTGCCTCATTTAATAAGACAGCCCCATCATTGGGTGAGACTGTCAGTTAAAGAAAAGATCCCCAAGAGAATATTCTCATCAGTGGGGAATCCCTAGAGACAAGGAGAAAATCTCCTCTTTCAGAGCAAAGCTCTGTCACAAAGTGACACTTGTCAAACTCTGGTCTCAAGGGAATAAAATTCCTTAAAAGAGCCTAGCTCTATAATAATGATGAGAGAATCCATTAAATAAGAAAAATTTAGAAGTTAAATTTTTTTTTGGGATCTTAGAGATCCATGAAAACTCTTAAGAGTTCTTCATTTTAAGATCAAAAAGATCTATATTTTGTCCATGAGCAAAGCTCTGTTCATGAGTGAAAACCCTGAAACAAGATCTCTTTAGATCTATGGATTCTTGAGAGTAAGGCTCTGTTGGGGAAACCCCAAAGGGGTTTTCTTTAGATCAAAGATCTATGAGAGCAAAGCTCTGTTGATTAAAATTAAGTTAAATTTTACCTAAGATGTTCTAAAAGTTCGAACTTTGAAGTACTTGAAAGAAGAGAGCAAAGCTCTGAATTTCTTACAAGAGCAGGGCTCTGGAAAATAAAAACTTGAAGATGGTAAAAATGATCTAAGGACCAAGGGTCCTATTTATAGGCGCTTGCGCCCTTTCACCTCACCCCTTGATCCAACGGCTAGGATCTTGCCACCGCTGCATTCACGTGCGCGCCACGTGAGCGCAATGGTGGGGGGACATTTGTTTCCCCCAATCAGAGCAAAGCTCTGTTGGAAATTAAAAATACAAATTTTGAAGCAACGCATCAAATCCCGGGCGCAACGCGCCACGTGTCAGGCGCAGACACATCAGCGCAGCGCCCAAAACAGCGCACCCAATCAGAGCAAAGCTCTATTTAAAGAAAAATTAAAGAAAACAACGCTTCAGTTGCGCAAGCACTGCGCTGCGCGACACGTGTCAGCGCAGTTGCACTGCGTGACACGTGTCAGCGCAGATGCGCTAGCGCAGTTGCGCTGCGCTTTGCGCTGCTTGACACGTGTCAGCGCAGATGCTCTAGCGCAGTCACGCTGCGCTGTGCGCTGCGTGACACGTATCACGCGCTGGGACATTTGCGCCAAACAGAATTAAAATTCTAAGAAATCTTTCTGTTCTTGTTAAAACAAGAAGATTTTCTTTTGTAAAACAGAAGCCCTTGGATCAAAGATCCAACGGTGGGGAAAATTCCCCAAATCACTCAGAAAAAGATCTCTTTAACAAATTTAACTAATTTAACAGAAAAAGATCTCTCTGACTGGCGCAAAGCGCCTGATAAATGCAAGGCATTTCTTAAAGGGCCAGACCCAAATCAAAAAGACCAAGCAGGCCTAATTAAATTGATGCTCTGCATCATTATAAACGGGCAGAGCCCAAACAAAGTAGATGCCTTGTATCATTCATAAATGAGCAGAGCCCAGAATAAATTGATGCTCTGCATCTTTCATGGGCAGAGCCCAAATAAAAAAATAGAAAATAATGCAATGCATTATTTAAAAAGGGGGAAAGCCCTAGCACAGGCCTAATAGGCCAAAGATTAAAAAACGTTGAATATTTTCAACTGGACTTGGCCCAATCATGTCCGTAAGTCCTCAAACTAAATTGACTGAGCGAGATTGCTCTCCTAAATCAATTTACGACCGGTTCAAGGGTACATCTCTGAACTCCTCTGACACATGTCGTTGTAATCATTCAACGTCGTCAGAGAGATGACGGGTCCCGACGACCACCCACATCGATATGGACTGCGGGGTCCTTAAACTCGTGGACCGAAACGTCCTTAAACTAATAGCGGACCACTACGTCCCTAAACTGGAATATAGACCACCATGTCCATAAACTGGAATATGGACCACTACGTCCCTAAACTGGAACAATTGAGCTCCCAAATGCTCTTTTGTCGGATCTAAACGATCCCGTTTAAGTTAATCTTAGCCTCAAATATGGCTAACGTATCCTTAAACGTTCAAACAGACTTCAGTCCCAAATTGGACTATAAGACCCCTAATCAACTTTGGTTCAAGGGTACATCTCCAAACTCCTCTGACACATGTCGTTATAATCCTTCAACGTCGTCAGAGAGGTGACGGGTCCCCACGGCCATATATTAAATGGACCACTATGTCCTTAAACTGGAAATGGATCTAGACGATCCCGTTAAGTTGATCTTAGTCTCAAATGAGACTAACGTATCCTTAACGAACGTTTAAGTTGATCTTAGTCTCAAATGCGGCTAACGTATCCTTAAACCAAAAACACCAAACCCAAATCTAAGTAAATACGGATTTGGACTAATCCACGTCCTACGGGCGACGACAATACTCAGTCTCCGTATACAATCCACGGGCAACCATAAACAAAACAAACACCCATGACACGAAGTGAAATTCTGGAGAAGGAGAAAGTTGTTACAGCGATGCGGTAGCATAATTAATTGCAGGGGCTTGCGCCAGCAGGGAAGAGCATCCCCATAATCAAAAACCCCTCAAGCGAGGGGGAATCTGACGAAGTCTGTTACATCGGTCGCATCCGTCTAAACCTCCGATACACGGTGCCATAAATCAACTTGGCATCCTCGGAGAGGTGGACGGATAAAACCATATAGCATCTGCCCCGAATCTCAGGCTAGACGTCCTCACGTCGTCGCCGTCTTTCGGAGGGGAACAGACCTCAAGGGGAAGGAGGCCGAACGTTGTGGTCGTCAATGCATCTCACCCCAGATGCAAATCTGTATTCGAACGGCTCTCCACTGTTCCAACTGGGGGAAGGCCGTCTACAACAATGGGGCCACAAAGCAGCTCCAGCAAGCTCAGATGTTGCCCTTGACAATCGCACGAACGGGCGTCTTCTATGGCCTCTCTATCAATCGGTCTATGGCGTATTCCCGAAGAGCCGAAGTCTGCCAAGTGCTTAAAACAGAAAAGTTAAGGCAGAAGCGGCTCAGCTATCGAGCCAACAAGAGGGCCAGGAATTCGGCCATGTAGAATCTTGTGAGGTTCCAAGAGCAAGGTTACTCCGCGACGACGGCTGAGTCGGCCGTAAAAATCAGCAATTCCTTCGAACCTCTGAAGTGGATTCAGAAAAATGCCATGACCGCCAGAATTAAGAAGCAGCGGTCCGAACGTTGCTACAAAGAGACGTGTCCCGGCCCCAACAGAAAAAGTATGACACTGTCTCTTTAAGAGTCTATCTGGCGCTCTGTGCCGCGTGAAAACAGCGGGGCAAACCAAAAAGGCAGCGTCAGCACCATTCAAGAATCCGGCCAGGCTATCCGCCTTCAGTCGACTGCCCGTTACCGAAACAAGAGGGCCAAGACAGCGATCCGTGAAATCAGCCGCCGATAATAAAAAGACGGCCGGATATGTTATCCATAGGGTCTATATGGCGGGCGGGCGCCCAGCGACAACCTTCACAGCAAAAGCAAGGATGGGGCCACCACATCCCAAGCCCAATCTGGTTTTAATGTGGTTGCCGCTTCCCAAGAACAGCCGCCTCCGCTGGATGATGAAAATCCTCTCGATGAGGATGATAGGCAGAAAGACCCCTCAGTCTATGTAGAGTCATGCTTGGACAGCAAGGAAGAGCCGACTTTCCACCCCAGGACCGCGGAGCAAGAGCTGCTTCATGAACTTCGAAAACAGCTCAGGAGCAAAGATAAAGAGATGGCCAAGCACTATTCGAAATTGACAACCTAACGAACGTTGTGATGCAACTTACGTCTCAAATTGCTTGTGTGCCTCCCAATCAAGCACAAGTCTCTACTCATGAGCCGGGTGATGACAATCTGAAGCAGCCGATGCCTGTCCCTTTGGGTCCAAGATTGGTCGAGCCGTACGAAAGCCGGCCACACTCCGCTTCTGGGGACGCCTTGGCCCCAGATAGCACTATCCCGCTAACACAAGATCAGATAATGGATTTGGTCACCAGCAAGGTTAAAACATTGGTGGCCAAAACTGAAGCTCAGAAAGAAATTAGCAGTAGTGGGCGGCCATATCCCGCACAGTACGATCTGATCGAGTTCCCAAGCGGCTACGTCATTCCTAAGTTCGGAAGATTTGACGGGACGGGAAATGCAAATCAGCACGTCGCCCACTTTAAAGCATCGTGCGGAAATACATGGGGCAATGATGCGCTCCTTCTTCGTCAGTTTGTCAACTGCATGACCGGTGTCGCTTTCGACTGGAACGCGAGTATACCAGACGAGTCCGTCATCACCTTTGCCCAAATGGAGTCTTTGTTTCGGCAAAGGTTCATGAGTGTTAGTGATAAAATCTCTATTGGTGACCTTGTGAGGACCAAGTCGGGGAAGAATGAAAGCAACACCGACTTTATCGCCCGATGGCGTAATCTCATGGTCAAGTGCGAACCACCGCTGGAGCAGGACCAGTACGTTAGCCTTCTCATAGGGAATCTCAGAAATTGGATGGTCCCTATTTCCCCTAATCAGAGAGCAAAGCTCGATTTAAAATTTCAAATTTCAAAATTTGAAATTTGAAATGAGACAACGCCTCATAAGAGCGCTAGCGCCAAGAGCGCCAGTGCTAAGAGTCAAAGACTCTGAGGCAGCGCACATGTGCAAAGCACGAGAGCGCATGCGCCAAGAGCGCCAGCGCTGAGGACTCTGAGGCAGCGCCTCACGTGCAAAGTACGAGAGCGCTAGCACTAAGTGCGCTAGCACCAAGAGTCAAAGACTCTGAGGCAGCACCTCATGTGTAAAGCACGAGAGCACTAGCGCTAAGTGCGCTAGCGCCAAGAGTCAAAGACTCTGAGGCGGCGCTTCACGTGCAAAGCACGAGGGCGCCAGCGCTAGAACTAAATGTTCCCCACCCTTGGATCAAAAATCCAATGAAGATGATTAAAAAAATCATCAAATTACCATAATAAAATTCTATTGAGGAAATACTCCTCAAATCTTTCCAAACAGGAAAGATTGTGCTCTGTAAATCGGAGCACCGTTGGATCAAAGATCCAATGGTGATTAAAAATCACCAAGATACAGAATAAGTTCTGTATGGAAAAATATTTTCCCAATCTTGTTAAAAAACAAGAAGATTATCTTCTGTAAAACAGAAGCCCTAGGATCAAAAATCCAATGGTGGGGAAACATCCCCAAATCAATCAGAGAAAGATTTCCTTAACTGATTCAACAAATCAGCCTCCCCTATATAAAGGACCCAAGACTTCAAGTTTTAAACGGAGGCACCCCTCCATAAACTTCAAGTTCTCAAAAAAGAAAAAGAGAAGAGCAAGCTCTCAGAAGAAGAAATTTTCTTCAAGGTAAATGATAAGAAGTGAGATCATAACATCTCAGCAATTCTTGAGAGTTTAGTCTTCACATCAGGAGATCTTAGTTCTTTTTCTAGATCACAGATCTGTAAGACAGAGTCTTTCACAAAAACATAAGAGATCATAGCATCTCTTTATAAAAAGAAGAACTTAGTTCTTAGATCCATGAGACAAATTCTCTTATAAACGAGAATTTAATTCACAAAGCACAGAACTGACCAGAACTGCCAAAGAAGCGCTTCAGCGCTCCAAGTCAGGCGCTCAGCGCCAAACGCACCACGTGCCCCTCACGTGTGCGCTATTTCATAAGAAGCGCCTCAGCGCTCCAAGTCTGGCGCTCAGCGCCAAGCGCACCACGTGCTCCTCACGTGTGCGCTATTTCATAAGAAACGCCTCAGTGCTCCAAGTCTGGCGCCAAGCGCACCACGTGCTCCTCACGTGTGCGCTATTTCATATAAAGCGCTTTAGCGCTCCAGGTCTGGCGTTCAGCGCCAAGCGCACCACGTGCTCCTCACGTGTGCGCTGAAGGAACACAAAGTGTTCTTTAAATAAAACCCAGCGCCATAAAAAGTGTTCAACACTCAGTAAAAGACAAAAGAAAAAGGGGTGTCAGAACCCAATTTAATGCTCAACATTATTGAACCAAAAGGGACTGAGCCAAAACAAATATTCAACAATTTATTCAAATCTGAGTGGACTGAGCCCAAGTTGGCCATAAGTCCTTAGTTCAGATCAACTGAGCCCATGTGCTCATAATCTTTTTAATTGGTCTTGGTCCCAAACCTGACTATAGGTCTCTCAACCAATATTGGTTCAAGGGTACATCTCTTCATACCTCTGATACATGTCGTTATAATTTTTCAACGTCTTCAGAAAGATGGAGGGCCCCAAAAACCAAAAAACTTTTGGCGCATCCTTAAATTGTGAAACCAAAATACCAGACTATGAAGTCTTTAAACCAGACTATGATGTCTTTAAACCGGACTATGAGGTCCTTAAACTCATGGACTACGATGTCCTTAAATTTTACGGACTATGATGTCCTTAAACCCAATGGACCGCAATGTCCCTAAAATAAAACGATAGAGTCTAAATACTCTTTCGTTGAATCTAAATGATCCCAAAATTTTATTGAGTAGATCTTAGTCTAAAATTAGACTAACGTATCCTCAACAAACGTTTAAGTTGATCTTAATCTTAATGAGAATAACGATCCTTAAACCCAAACGAAACCTAAATCTAAGAAAATACGGATTTGGACTAATCCACGCCCTACGGGCGACAACATAAATTAGTCTCCGTATACAATCCACGGGCAACCAAAAATAAAACAAACACACACGACACGAAGTGACCACCTGAAGAAGGAGAAAGTGGTTACCGCTATGCGGTAGCGTAATTAACTGCAGGGGCTTGCGCCTGCAGGGAAGAGCGTCCCACAATCAAAAACCCCTCATACACGAGGGGGAATCTGACGAAGTCTGCTATAACGGCCGCATCTGTCTAAACCTCCGATACACGGTGCTATAAATCAACTTGGAATCTTCGGAGAGGCGGACAGATAAAACCAAATAGCATCTGCCCCCAAATTCAGGCAAGACGACTAACGCGGTTTCGTCTCTGTTTTCGGTGGCGGACAGATTCCGGCACGCCCGGTGGGACTCTCTTCCTCTTTCTGCTCCACACTTCATGTGTCATGTTTCGCGAACAAATCGCGGTCTGCTATGGTTGCCTGTGTATTCGAAGTACTAAGATTTGGTGTCTTGCTCCATGCAGAAGAGAAAATGGCTTCCAACTGCACCAACTGCAACAACAATTCCCACTCCGTCCGTGCTGGAGGAGTGACTTATGGGCCCCAAGCGGCCTCCATCTTCGCCATGCCAGTGGAACAGGTGACTCAGGCCACCACTGGACTATTCTTCGGGACCAAGCTCCCACCAATGAGCTTCAACGCCTCAGTGCCATCGCAAGAAGCTCTAAATAAGTCGGTCTTTGATCGGCTTGCAACTACCGCGGCCCCTCTCAACGGGTCGCCCAAATCCAACACCTCAGTCTTTAACAAACTGGGCTAAAGCTCCACTAGGCCTATGAAGAAGCCCGCATTAACTGAAGGGGCTATCCCGAAATGGATAGCCATCCCTGCTCCAGTAAATGAAGTCATCAGAGAAACTTCTCCTACTAAGGGGTCGGTCTTCACAAGACCGGCCGTTCCAACCCCCGCTCCAGGCGAAGTCACCAAGGCTGCTACCCCTGCTCAAAAGTCTGCCTTTACAAGATTGACCGTTCCCTCTCAGCGGACGTCAATCTTCGATAGACTGACACCGACAACAACTTCTTACCAGAACAGGGGGCATGTTGAAGCCACCCCCGTAATGGAGGTGATCCCATCTGCAAGACGCGCTCAACGTCGCCACTGGCGCCGAGTGAAGAAAGATGGGGGCAGTTCCCCTTCTGGATAGACTCCACCAGCTCCGATGGTAGAAATTGACGCTGCTGTTCCAACTGGGAACAGCTTTGAACCACTCAGGAGGGTGCGCAAGAACTCTCCGACTGCCGTGCTTAAAAGATCTCCTCCGTATGCTGAGAATGTTACTGAAACAAAGCCAGAGCAACCCCCTCAGCAGCTGTCCTACAAAATCCATAGGGTCTGGCGAAGTATCCAAGACTCTGTGATCGACCAAGACTACTCCCGCCGACAGAAGAGAATGAAGATACGGCAAGAAGAGAATCTCACCGACGTCGTACTATGAAAAACATCGGCTGCAACAGCCCCCGCAACTTCCACCGCCCATAAAAGAAGAAAGCCAGAGAAGATCCCTTTGTCTGTGACAAATCTCAAGGTGCTGAATCCAAACGCCCCAAGTCTGGGGGCAT
This sequence comes from Agapanthus africanus, assembly GCA_030015575.1. Lineage (NCBI taxonomy): Eukaryota > Viridiplantae > Streptophyta > Magnoliopsida > Asparagales > Amaryllidaceae > Agapanthus > Agapanthus africanus. Next base: position 25,174,729 of record JASDDO010000016.1, read on the forward strand.
GGTGGTGCACACCATTTACATGGCTTCCGGAAAGGAGGATAGCCATATCTCCACGGACCATCGACCACTCACCCGATCAATAACAAAGGCTCAGGAGCAACAACAGCAAAAGCTCTAGGAGATGCTGAAAACCATGGCCGCACTCACTGGGCTAAAAGAAAGCCGGGGGACATCGTCAGAGCAACGCCAAGAACAGGAAACTGATGCCGAATTCCTCTGAAGAATGCTCGAGAGATAAGACAAGGAGGTCACGGAACAAGCGGCCAACATAAAACAAATGGCGCTATTGTTCCAAGATATGGTAGGCACGATGATACAGCCAGACCACCCAGCCGAAGATCCTCCGGTAATAATTGAAGACGATAGAGGGGAGATATCAAACCCTCTTCCTGCGCTATCAGCAACCAAGGAAGAGACCATCTCCAAATCCGCCCTTGACGACTATATAGCTCAACAGATACGAGCTCATCAGGCGAATGAAGCCGCTGGCCAAGTCGTCAGAACTGGACGACCATACCCAAGCTGGTACGATCAGATTAAGTACCCGCCGTGATACACGATTCCTAAGTTCCACGTATATAAGGGGACTGGCAATCCCCATCAACATGTCGCTCAGTTCAGGGCTCTGTGCGGTAATATAGAGGGTGACAACAAACTGCTGCTTCGCCAGTTTGTTGGCAGCTTGTCGGAGACAGCATTCGAATGGTACTCCGAGCTCCCGAATGACTCTGTTAAGACTTTTGCAGAAATGGAGCTACTGTTTACACAAAGGTTCGCAAGCGCCAGCGAACGTACCCCAATCACAGCGTTGATCAATGCTAGGGTGAAGCCAGGCAAAACATGGGTTCAGTATGCGATACGGTGGCGGAACATATGGTTAAAGTGCGAACAGCGCACAGAGAAAGCTCCTGCTGTGGGAATGTTCGTAGGAACCTTCGATCCTCAGGCGACCATATCCCGGTTCATGATGTTTTTCAAGCCGACTACCTTCTAGGTTTTGATCGACAAGCTGACCCAAATGGACCAGATGGGCCATAGACCGTCTTCCTCGAAAATGGAGCCTCGAAATGAAAAGGGGAAAGGGAAAACGACCTTCGTCACCAGTGCTCAGCAGCAGCCCAGTGGTCCAAAACCAGCTAATCGCCAAAATGATAAACAACGATTCGTCAATGAGAAGCTAAAACGCCCTTATTCGTTTCCCCGGGATTAAACGAGAAGACTGTTCGAGCTGGCGATGCACAACAGGCTCATCACCCTGCCGGATCCGAAACGCCCACTGCAGCCCGGTGACGTCAACAGTCCCAACTATTGCCCCTACCATCGAATAATGGGCCATCCAATCGAAGATTGCTTTATCTTCAAAAACTGGATTGAGGACTCGTACCAGCAAGGCAAATTCGCGTTGTCTGAAAACTGGAGGGTAAACCCGCCACAACCACATGCTCCGAAAAAGATGGATACGCGGGGGCATCATGCTCATTTATAGAGGAAGCTCCATGGGAAGTTGTTCTTTCAAAAAAAACTAAAAGAATACCGAGAGATCTCCAAGCATGTCCGGCAATTAGGTGGAAGAGCCCGCTGGAGCCCGAGATTATTGAGGGGATGCTGAAGCCGCGCCCAACGCTAAAAGTTGGTGAAGGTGGACAAAACATGCAGGCCAAGCCTCCAAAATCTTTAAAGAAAAAGAAGAAGGCCAAGAAGCCCGTCCAACCCGACGATAGCCGTACAGGTCTATAGAAATATATCGATGCACTGGAAGAATATAACCATAGGACACGGACCCCAATCACATTGGACGAATTCATTAAGCATGTTCTTGAAAATGAAGACGATGACGCTGATGAAGGAGACAATTCTTCAGAAGAGCCCGAGGATTATGTGGCAAGCTGCCACGTGATCTCTCACTCATCAATAGACGGTAAGGAGGATCCTGATACAGAGAAACTGGGGGCAGATCCAGAACCGGAACCAAAATCCCTGGAGACATCAGACGAATTTATTGACAGGCAGCTGAGCGAAGCTCTTCAGAAAAGCAAAGCTGACAGAGAGCGGGACACGGCCATATACGAGAGGGCCAAGCGTCGGCGTCAAGTTGAAGAAGCTCCGGTATTGAGAAACCGTAGGGTGCCCCAACCAGAATGAAGCACGCCTACAGCAGACAAAAGCAAGCTTAAGACAAGGAAGCAATTCGCCAAAGCCCTGTCAATGGGAATGAAGCTGCCGCCTTTTAAAGGAAATACTCCTGGCAGCATACACCTTGATGAAGCGGATGCACATCCAAATTACTGCTTATACATCGGAGAGTCACGCACCCTACCGAAGAGTGCAACGCCTTTAAAAACTGGTGGCAGGGATATGTTGCCCACCGACAACATGTCAGGCGATTGAAGCGCAAGGCTTTTCGGGAACAGAGAAGCACAACAGATGAGCGTAAAGGAACTGCCAGCAACTGTCACATGGTTGATTCCGGGGGATCGCAAGTTCTCACATTCGGGAGCGATTCTGATGAAGAACTAGCTCTCGGCCCACTCTTCAAAGAATCCACCTCAGGAAAAGAGGAAGAGGTGAAGAACTGTGAGAATATTCAGCTGCGCAAACGTACGTTGCCCGAAAAGAATCTCGGACCTGCAAACAGAGGATCGAATAGAAAAGATAAGGGGAAGGAAAAGTGTCCCTGAGGATTGTTTCCCCCAATCAGAGAAAAGCTCTGTTCAAATTTTGAAATTTGAAATAAAGCAGCGTTTCATAAAAGCGCTCGCGCCATGAGTGCCAGCGCTAAAAGTCAAAGACTCTGAGGCACGTGCAAAGCACGAGAGCGCTCGCGCCAAGAGCGCCATCGCTAAGATTCAAAGACTCTGAGGCAGCGCTCACGTGCAAAGCACGAGAGCGCTAGCACCAAGAGCACCACCGCTAAGAGTCTAAGACTCTGAGACAGTGCTCACGTGCAAAGAGCGAGAGCGCCAGCGTCAAGAGCTCCAGCGCTAAGAGTCAAAGACTCTGAGGTAGCGCTCACGTGCAAAGCACGAGAGCGCCAGCGCTAGAACTAAATGTTCTCCACCCTTGGATCAAAGATCCAACTAAGATGAATAAATCATCAGATCACAGAATTTAATTATGTTGAAGAAATACTCCTCAAATATTTCCAAATAAGAAAAATTGTGCTCTATAAATCAGAGCGCCATTGGATTAAAAATCCAATGGTGATTAAAAAATCACCAAGATACAGAACAAGTTCTGTATGGGAAAATATTTTCCCAATCTTGTTAAAAATAAGAAGATTGTCTTCTGTAAAACAGAAGTTCTTGGATCAAAGATCCAACGGTGGATAAATTCAACAAATCAATTAAGAAATCTCTCAACGAGAGATTTTCTTAACCGATTCAACAAATCAGCTTTCCCTAATAAAGGACCCAAGACTTCAAGTCTTAAAGAGAAGAACCCCCCCCCCCCCCATAAACTTCAAGTTTCTCAAAAAAAATACAAGAAGAGCAAGCTCTCCTAAGAAGAAATTTTATTCAACGTAAATAATAAGAAGCGAGATCATAACATCTCTTCAATTCTTGAGAGTTTAATCCTCAAATCAAAAGAATTTAGTTCTTTTTCTACATCACAGATGTACAAGACAAAGTTTTTCACAAAAACAGAAGAGATCATAGCATCTCTTCATAAAAGAAGAACTTAGTTCTTAGATCCATAAGACAAAGTCTCTCATAAAGAAAAACAAAAGGGATCATAAAAGAACTTAGTTCTTAGATCCATGAGACAAAGTCTCTTATAAACGAGAATTTAATTCTCAGAGCACATAACTGACCAGAACTGCCAAAGAAGCGCTTCAGCGCTCTAAGTCTGACGCTCAGCGCCAAGTGCACCACTTGCTCTTCACGTGTGCACTATTTCAAAAGAAGCGCTTCAGCGCTCCAGGTCTGGCGCTCAGCGCCAAGCGCACCACGTGCTCCTCACGTGTGCGCTATCTCACAAGAAACGCCATAGCGCTTCAGGTCTGGTGCTCAGCGCCAAGCGCACCACGTGCTCCTCACGTGTGCTCGTGGGGCGCTGAGGGAACACAAAGTGTTCTTTAAATAAATCCCCGCACCATAAAAAGTGTTCAACACTCAGTAAAAAACAAAAGAAAAAGGGGTGTCAGAACCCAATTTAATGCTCAGCATTATTGAACCAAAATGGACTGAGCCCAAACAAATGTTCAACATTTTATTCAAATTTGAGTGGACTGAGCCCAAGTTGGACATTAGTTCTCAATTCAGATTAACCGAGCCCATGTGCTCACAATTTCTTTAATTGGTCTTAGTCCCAAAACCTGATTATAGATCTCTCAACCAATATTGGTTCAAGGGTATATCTCTTCATAACTCTGATACATGTCGTTGTAATTTTTCAACGTCTTCAGAGAGATGGAGGGTCCCAATAACCAAAAAACTTTTGGCGCATCCTTAAATTATGAAACCAAAATACCTGACTATGACATCTTTGAACCAGACTATGATGTCTTTAAACCGGACTATGAGGTCCTTAAACTCATGGACTATGATGTCCTTAAACTTTATGGACTATAAGGTCCTTAAACTCATGGACTATGATGTCCTTAAACTTTATGGACTATGAGATCATTAAACTTATGGACTATGATGTCCTTAAACTTTATGGACTGTGAGGTTTTTAAACTCATAGACTATGATGTCTTTAAACTTTACAGACTATGATGTCTTTAAAGTCCATGGACTATGACGTCCTTAAACCCAGTGGACCGCAATGTCCCTAAACTAAAATGATAGAGTCCAAATACTCTTTCGTTGGATTTAAATGATCCCAAAATCCTGTTGAGTAGATCTTAGTCTAAAATTAGACTAACGTATACTCAACAAACATTTATGTTGATCTTAATCTCAATGAGATTAACGGTTCTTAAACCCAAATCAAACCCAAATCTAAGAAAATACGGATTTGGACTAATCCACGCCCTACGGGCGACAACATACATTAGTCTCCGTATACAATCCATGGGCAACCAAAAATAAAACAAACACACACGACACGAAGTGACCATCTGGAGAAGGAGAAAGTGGTTACCGCGATACGGTAGCGTAATTAACTACAGGGACTTGCGCCTGCAGGGAAGAGCGTCCCCACAATCAAAAACCCCTCCTACACGAGGGGGAATCTGACGAAGTCTGCTACAACGGCCGCATCTGTCTAAACCTCCGATACACGATGCCATAAATCAACTTGGCATTTTCGGAGAGGTGGAAAGATAAAACCAAATAGCATCTGCCCCCAAATTCAGGCAAGACGACCTATGCGGTTTCGTCTCTGTTTTCGGCGGCGAACAGATTCGGCATGCCCGGTGGACCTTTTCCTCTTTACACTCCACACTTCGTGTCTCGTGTTCGTGAACGAATCGCGGTTTGATATGGTTGCCCTTGGATTTGAGGTACTAAGATTTGGTGTCTTGCTCCCGTGCAGAAAAAATGGCTTCCAACTGCACTAGCAGCAACAAAAACTCCCACTCCGTCCTCGCCGGATGAGTGACTTATGGGCCCCAAGCGGCCTCCATCTTCGCCATGCTAGTGGAACAGGTGACTCAGGCCACCACCGGACTATTCTTCGGGACCATGCTCCCACCAATGAGCTTCAACACCCCAGTGCCATCGCAAGAAGCTCCAAAGAAGTCAGTCTTTGATCGGCTTGCAACTACCGCGACCCCTCTCAACGGGTCCCCCAAATCCAACGCCTCGGTCTTTAACAGACTGAGCCAAAGCTCCAATGGGCCTATGAAGAAGCTCGCATTACCTGAAAGGGCTATCCCGAAACGGATAGCCATCCCTGCTCCAGTAAACGAAGTCACCAAGGCTGCTACCCCTGCTCAAAAGTCTGCCTTCGACAGGTTGGCCATCGCCTCTCAATGGACGTCAGTCTTTGACAGGATGACACCAACAGCAGTTTCTCATCAAAGCATGATGCACGATGCAGCTACCCCGACAATGGAGGTGATCCCATCTGCAAGACGCGCTCGACGTCGCCACTGGCGCCGAGTGAGGAAAGCTGAGGGCAGTTCCCCTTCTGGACTGACTCCACCAGCTCCAATGGTGGAAATTGACGCTGCTGTTCCAACTGGGAACAGTTTTGAACCACTCATGAGGGTGCGCAAGAACTCTCCGACCACCGTGCTTAAAAGATCTCCTCCGTCTGCGGAGAAAGTTACTGACGCAAAGCCAGAGCATCCCCCTTAGAGGCTGTCCTCCGAAATCCACGGGGTCTGGCGAAGAGTCCAAAACTCTGTAATCAACCAAGACTACTCCCGCCGACCAAAGAAAATGAAGGTTCGGCAAAAGAAGGACTACCCTGTCATACCACAGAAGATGTCATCTACTTGGGTGCATGCTGCAACGATCCCCTCAACTTCGACCGCCCACAAAAGTAGAAGGCTGGAGAAGATCCCTGTGTCTGCGTCAAATCTCAATGGTGCTGAATCCAAACGCCCCAAGTCTAGGGGCATGGTAGTGCACACCATCTACATGGCTTCCGGGAAGGAGGATAGCCGTATCTCCACGGGTCATCGACCACTTACACAGTTTGTGACAAAAGCTCAGGAGCAACAACAGAAGCTCCAGGAGATGCTAACAAAGATGGCCGCGCTCACTAGGCCGAAAGAAAGCCCGGAGACGGCGTCGGAACAACGCCAAGAACAGGAAACTGACGCCGAGTTTCTCCGAAGGATGCTCGAGAAGAAAGACAAAGAGGCCACGGAACAAGCGGCTAACATAAAGCAAATGGCGCTCCTGTTTCAAAATATAGTTGGGAAGATGATACAGCCGGATCCTCCAGCTGAAGACCCTCCAATAATCCTCGAAGACGGCAGAGGGGAGACATCAAACCCACTTCCGGCTCTATCAACAGCCAAGGAAGAGACCATCTCCAAAGCCTCCCTTGACGACTATACAGCTCAACAGATACAAGTACATCAGGCGAATGAAGCCGCTGGCCAAGTCATCAGAACTGGGCGACCATACCCAATCTGGTACGATCAGATTAAGTACCCGCTAGGATACACGATTCCTAAGTTCCACGTATACAAGGGGACAAGCAATCCCCATCAACATGTCGCTCAGTTCAGGGCTTTGTGCGGTAATACAGAGGGTGACGACAAACTGCTGCTTCGCCAGTTTGTTGGCAGCTTGTCGGAGACAGCATTTGAATGGTATTCCGAGCTCCCGAATGACTCTGTCAAGACTTTTACAGAAATGGAGCTACTGTTTACACAAAGGTTCGCAAGCGCCAGCGAACATACCCCAATCACGGCGTTGATCAATGCCAGGGTGAAGCCAGGCGAAACATGGGTTCATTATACGATACGGTGGCGGAATCTATGGTCAAAGTGAGAACAGCGCATAGAGGAAGCTTCTGATGTGGGCATGTTCGTAGGAACCCTCGACCCTCAGGCGACCATATCCCAGTTCATGATGTTTTTCAAGCCGACTACCTTCCAGACCTTAATTGACAATTTGGATTAAATGGATCAGATGGGCCATAGACCATCTTCGTCGAAAATGGAGCCTCGAAACGAAAAGGGTAAAGGGAAAGCGACCTTCATCGCCAATGCTCAGAGCAGCCCAGTGGTCTAAAACCAGCTGGTCGCCAAAACGATAAACAGTGATTCTTCAACGAGAAGCTAAAACGCCCTTACTCGTTTCCCCGGGATAAAACAAGGAGACTGTTCAAACTGACAGTGCGCAACAGGCTCATCACCCTGCCGGATCCAAAATGCCCACTGCAGTCCGGTGACGTCAACAATTCCAACTATTGCCCCTACCATCGAATAATGGGTCATCCAATCGAAGATTGCTTTGTCTTCAAAAACTGGATTGAGGACCAGTACCAGCAAGGAAAATTGGCGTTGTCTGAAAACTGGAGGGTAAACCCGCCACAACCACATGCTTCGAAAAAGATGGATATGCCGGGGGCATCATGCTCATTTATAGAGGAAGCTCCATGGGAAGTTGTTCTTTCGATAAAAACTAAAACAATGCCGAGAGATCTCCAAGCATTTCCGACGATTAGGTGGAAGAGCCTGCTGGAGCCCGAGATTATTGAAGGGATGCTGAAGCCGTGCTCAACACTGAAAGTTGGAGAAGGTGGACAAAACATGCAGGCCAAGCCTCCAAAGTCTTTAAAGAAAAAGAAAAAGGCCAAGAAGCCCGTCCAACCTGACGATAGCCGTACAGGTCTGCAGAAATACATCGATACACTGGAAGAATATAGCCAGAGGGCACGGACCCCAATCACATTGGACGAATTCTTTAAGCATGTTCTTGAAAATGAAGATAATGACCCTAATGAAGGAGACAATTCTTCAGAAGAGCCCGAGGACTATGTGGCAAGCTGCCACGTGATCTCTCACTTATCAATAAATGGCAAAGAAGCTCCTGATGCAGAGAAAATGGGGGCAGATCCAGAACCGGAATCAAAATTCCTGGAGCCATCGGACGAATTGATTGACAGACTGCTGAGCGAAGCTCTTCAGAAAAGCAAATCTGACCGAGAGTGTGAAACAGCCATATATGAAAGGGCCAAGCGTCGGCGTCACGTTGTAGAAGCTCCAGTATTGAGAAGCCACGGAGTACCCCAACCGGATAGAAGCACTTCTGCCGCCAGCAAATGCAGATTTAAGTCAAGAAAGCAGTTCGCTAAAGCCCTGTCGATGGGAATGAAGTTGCCACCTTTCAAAGAAAACACTTCAGAAAATACGTTCCCCGACGAACTAGATACACATCCAAATTTCTGCTTATACCAACGGAGGATCACACACCCTACCGAGAAATGCATGGCCTTTAAAAATTGGTGGCAGGGATACGTTGCTCATCGACAGCATTTCAAGCGGATGAAGCACAAAACTCGTCAAGAGCAGAGAAGCACGACAGATGAGCGCAAAAGAACTGCCGGCGACTGTCATATGGTTGATTCCGGGGTATCGCAAGTTCTCACCTTCGGGAGCGATTCTGATGAAGAAATAGCCCTCGGCCCTCTCTTCAAAGAATCCACCTCAGAAAAAGAGGAAGAGGTGAAGAACTGTGAGAATATTCAGCTGCGCAACCGTACGTTGCCCGAAAAGAATCTCAGACCTGCAAATAGGGGATCGACTAGAAAAGATAAGGGGAAGGAAAAAGTCCCTGAGGATATCGCCCTCGATGACAGAGTCGTCGAAGAGATGGCAGCTAAGAACCCGCCCAAGAAAAGCAAAGTGGATTACAATGTCCTAGCACACTTGAGCAAGATACCCTCACAGCTGAGCATCTTGGATGCCCTTCTATTGTCTAAAGAGGCGTGAGATTCCTTGATCAGGGCACTATAAAAGCCCGAACAGTTTCAAGCTTTCCTCACCGAAGAAAAGATGAAGGACGAGCTCGAAGAAGTTCACACGGCTGACGTCACTTTCGGCGATAAATATCTCCTCCTCGAAACGTACGAGCATAATCGTCACCTCTATGTCTCCGGGTATTGCCATGATATCAAGATAACGAAGATCCTAATTGACAACGGGTCCTCTGTCAACCTTCTCAACGTGAGGGTGATAAAGGAAATTTGCATGAGCGTGCAGCACCTAGCTCGAGATAAAATCACCATCTCCGAGTTCGACTCCCAGTCATCACGGACGCTCGGGTCTGTAATACTGACATTACGCTTCGGGTCGCTCGTCACTGACATAAAGTTCCACGCCATCAACGTCAAGACTTGCTACAACACCTTTCTCGGTAGGCCTTGGTTGCATGAGTACAACATCATCCCTTCTACACAACATCAGTGTATGAAGTATTTCAAGGATGGTCTCGAGTACACCGTAACGGGGGAGCTAAACCCGTTCTCTGTGAATAAAGTCCGCAAATACGAGGATGCAAAGTATTTCCTGCCAGACTTTGAAGACACGGAAAGATACCATAAACTAGAGAATAAGCAGAAAGCTATCACCATTATTCCGGTCTTTGGGAGCGATACCGAGGAGGGGGAAGAGATAGTCTATTCCGGACCGCCCCAATGCAACAAACCGGGACCGTCTACCCCTATTCTGGTCTTTGGTAGTGACTTTGAAGACGAGATCAACGCGGTATTCTCGGTCCGTCCATCAGCATAGGCCTTCGCTGGAGATGATCAAAATTTGCAAATCGCTATGGTTCCATGGCAGCACTACAAAGAGCTCGACGCACTTGATACCTATAGTGTGCAAGAACTGCAGACGTTCTACATCCCTCCCAGGCGGAAAGATGAAAAGGCGATCCTCTTTTATCGATCCGCGAAACCAAAGTGGAGAAAGAAATCTGGCATGGTGCCGATTCAACGCTTGGTAAGCTCCAGCCCATCCGTCTGCCCAGATATTACACAGAAGGATTAAAAAGGCTGTTGAGGCGCCAAGGCGTACCTTCAAACAGACTACTCGACAAGCTCAGTTCTAAACAGGATCTGGAATGTCCCTGGAACTCAACTAAAATTGCCCAACGGGAGAATGGAAACGATCGGGTTTGGATATGTTCGATCCAAGAAACGGGGGCGATTCCATGGCTGCTGTGTTATACACGACTTTGATGAAGAAGGAGATGCTCTGTTAGAAGACACTGTGATTGAACCAAAACGAGATCCTTCCGTAAAAATGCCAAGTCCGTCATTTGAAGAACAGATTGTAGGGTTCCTATCGACGGCAGCAAGGTTTTGGGTGGCATCTACCATGCTACTTTTTAAATTTTGCCGTTAAAAGGAACTCTAAATATGATCGTTAACTAGAATACAATACGGAAATTTAGTAAACCATTTACTATCTAAGTGAAAAAGGAAATACAACCTTTGTAGATCGGTCCTTCACTTCATAGGCTCCTTGTAGTAGTCCCTTCGCTGTGATCGTCGAGCTCCCGGACTCTTGCATGGCTTCGCGTAGAGAAATGAGCGATCTTGCTTGAAGACTTCGAGGCCAAAGATGATCTACGTCGAGGGAATTCTGGCTCAAGCTTCTACTTTACTAACTAGAGAATTAGTGAAGCAAACACCCTAAACTAAAGTGCTAGTCTAGTAGAGGATGATGAAATAGGAAGTGGGCTCACTTTAGAATTTTTTTTCTCACTTTACTTTCTCACTTAATCAAAACCCTAGCAAGCTTTTTGAGCTTGAGGAAGAAGATGAACTAAAATGAGATGAGAATAATGATCAAGTGAGAGAGTGAACCATAGTGAGTGAGTATCATATACTAACTCATGTAGAGATATAACCATGGCTAATTCAAATGGTTGGGTTAACAAATAGCTATAATAAAATAAACCTAGTGGACTTAGTCAATGCATCCACAAGCTTCCACTAGCTTCATGCATTATGCTAATTATCCACTAATTTTAGAATTACTTTAAATATCAAAACCCAACATCATAATTAGCATGGTGTAAGTCTCATACACCCATGTATTGTGTATCAACAACCATGATACAAAACTATGCACAATTTAATATATATCTCATATATAATAAATGTGCATATGTGAGAAAAAATGCTTAAGTGAGCAAATGTTAGTTAATGTAAATTAGTATATCAAATATAAAATTATACACTAAATTATTAAATCAACACTTGATTTAATAATCCGGCTATATCACATATAACCGACTAATATCCAATGTATCGACTTATCGAATCAACACTTGATTCGAAAACCCAGCTATATCACATATAACCGACCGATACAAAAGTCACGAGAATAGAATACGGTATCATATACGCGCATCATTCTCGGTCTAGCACATATCACATACGTGCTCCTATTTCGTTTTTCCTGAGCCGGTAAAACCTCTATGTAGGACTCTAAAGACTCGTCAATACGCCGGCAGTAGGTGATGATCACATCAAGCACCCATAAACCGTCAGCGGTACTACCTGGATTTAACGGCTACCCGGGTATTGAGCGATCAGAAGATCAGCAAGCAAGCCCGCTCCAACTCCTGTAAAAGCCTGACGGTAACACTTGCCGTATAGTTCGGTCTCCTCGTCTGATATGTTGCATATCAAGTCTAGGGGTGGTAAACGTCAGACCCCAATAACCGATAAGTCATGCCGATGTGAGGCTCATAACGGGTCGAGAAACTACTGGCAACACTTACCGGTAAATCTCTAAATCAGCCCTGGCCAGGGAATTCCCTGTTATGGCCAATCGAGCACAGCGCAACATCAACTCCCAATACCATGAGAGACGAAACCCCTCCTATCGCTCATTGCCTCCATGTGACTCGGGACTGTACCCAAAAACCACCATTTTGCACGCCCTCTTGGACGTGGTAATATGGAAATCAAAGCACAGTAGGGATCACACAAGACTCTATGACGATCTCGGGTCTACAGACTAACCTGTACAAGTGTCACCAGAGAACTGCCATCTGACGTAAGGTATAATACCATCTGGGAGTTCACGGCAAGTCCGTCCAGTGTACCCAGTCTCCACTGAGCACCCGTATACCATCTCTGATGTCAAACACCAATGGATATGGGATCATCAATCACCCATCTCCTGGGTCGAGAAGCGTATACGCTAGTCCGCACTGTTATATCGATGCCCCGTCTCGATACACCTACGACTAGGAACATTAAAGGATGAACTTATGGACTACCATGGCCCCGCTTGTATGATCTGCATCATAGTCCTGGTAGTCAAGTACACATCCTAAGGGCTTTACCAACATGTAACCATAAGACAGTATCAAGAGACAAGTATACATGTTAAGATAAAGAGCAACCAGATAGCATACTATCATATCGAGCAAGAAAGTCCTCTCTATATATGTCCAAGCATCCAATATAATATACATCATATGTACAATACTGGCCTCTAGGGCATACATACAACTAACACAGATGGACAAGCTAATAAGGGAAGCGGGTCAAAAGGCCCGGGATGACCACAACCGTGAAATGGCCATTTACAAGAAAGCCGGGACGCAGCGCCTCCTTCAGCAGGCTACGGAGAATGACGATGCCCTTCGTCGCCGGCCCGTTATACAGAAGACCCGACGCGGAGGCAAAAACAAACTAAAGAACGGAAAAAACGTTCAACAGTGGTAAAACGGGTCCAAGAAGCCATGCAATCGAGAATTGAGCAGCCGGAATTCGTCTCTTATAAAGGAGATGGGTCGAGCATATTCTTTTCCCTAAGAAAAGACAAGGAAGATATTCGATCTTGTTAGGAAATATCAAATGATTACGCTCTCAGAGTCCAAACACTCCGAACAAGCAGACGGGGTCTCTCATCCAGATTATTGCTCCTATCACCGAGCGATAGGACATCCTCTCGTAGACTGCTTCACATTCAAAAACTGGGTAGAAGACCAGTATCAGCAAGGCAGGTTCGTTCTATCCAGCAGTTGGAGGGTAACCCCACCACAGAAGTATGTTCCAAAAGCAACGTACATAGCGAGAGTAGAACCAGTTCAATATCGGTCTTGGAAACGATCTCGTACCTGTCATGCGATAACGCTATCAGAAGAAGGAATACGCGAGGATATGGATGACCTCTCCTGGTGCTTCAAAAATGAGGATGAAGATGAGTTGATCTCAGAACTTCCACCGGCGTCAAAAGAGCTAGAAGATGGAATATATACTACTGCGGACAACCTAAAGAAAATCAACTTGGGGATGGCAAACGACCCGAGGCCGACGTCGTCAGTGAGCTGCTGTTTGAAGAATAGATAGCTACGCTAAGTGACGTGCTCACGCAGTATAAAGACTGCTTCGCATGGAACTACTCCGAGATGCCAGGGATAGATCCGGAAATAGCTGTGCATAAATTGGCGATATCCCCGGACGTCAAGCCAGTCAAACAAGCACCGAGGAGAATGCGGCTCGAACATGAAACGAGCATCAACGCCAAAGTCAAGAAGCTAATTGACTCCGGCTTTATCCAAGAAGTTCAGTATCCTGATTGGATCGCTAACATTGTCCTAGTGATGAAGAAAAATGGGACGGTGTGCATCTGCGTAGACTTTCGGGACCTCAACAAAGCTTGCCCGAAGGATGATTTTTCCGTACCGGTTACCGAGCTGATGATAGACAACATGTCCACTCACGAAGTCTTCTCCTTCATGGACGGGTCATCAGGGTACAATCAAATAAAGATGCACCCCGAAGACCAGAAGCATACCGCTTTCCGGACTCCCCTGGGAATATTTTGCTATAAAGTGATGCCTTTCGGTTTGAAGAATGCCGGCGCTACCTATCAGAGGGCCATGACAAAGATTTTCGATGGCCTCATACATGAAATCGTCGAATGCTATATCGATGACCTCATGGTGAAAAGCAAGTCATACGAGGAGAATTGGGAGCATCTGAACATCGTGTTTCAGCGCCTTCGGAAATACAACCTGAAAATGAACCCTCTGAAATGCGCGTTCGGAGTTTCCTTGGGCAAATTCTTTGGATTCATCGTACGACACCGGGGCATCGAGATAGACCCGTCGAAGATCAAGGCGATCATGGAAATGCCTCCGCCAAGAACTCTCAAGCAACTTCGGTCTCTCCAAGGAAAGCTCGCATATATCCGAAAATTCATAACCAATCTCTCCGGCAAGTGCTGCCCTTACAGTCACTTGATGAAGAAGGGAACCCCGTTCGTCCGGGATCACAAATGCCAAAGCGCACTGGATGAAATCAAGCAATACCTGCAGAATCCGCCGGTACTGACCGCTCCGGTCAAGGGAAAGCCTCTCATTCTGTACACAACAGCCCTTGAAGGTTCTTTAGGCGCGCTATGGGCACAGGAAAATGACCAAGGGAAAGAGAGAACCCTCTACTATTTGAGTCAAATTCTCCTGCGAGCAGAAAACAACTACTCCCCTATCAACAAACAATGCTTGGCGTTAATCTTCACGATAACGAAGCTCAGACACTATGCGTTGGTGCATGACGTCCATCTTATATCAAAGGTGGACCTTCTCAAGTATTTGATGTCAAGAGCCATACTAACGGGATGGCTCGCTAAATGGTCCCCTACTCTTAATGGAATTCTCGATAACATACCGTCCTCTCAAAGCAGTGAAAGGCCAGGCCATCGCCGACTTCCTCGCTGAGCATCCGATACCTGTCGATTCACCCCTAAATTGTGAATTGCCGGACGAGCACGCATTTGACACGATCGACAGGGGGAGAGGAGGGAGTGATACCTGACGGGAACTCTACTTTGATGGGGCATCTTCCATGAAGAAGCGAAAGCACAACACCCCTATAATCAAATCGGGGTTAGGCCATATCTTCGTGACTCCGCAATGAGGGATAATGCGCTTTGCCTTTTCCCTAACAGAGCTGAGGACAAACAATGAAGCAGAATATGAGGCTTTGATAGCAGGTCTTGAGATCGCTGTCGACATGGGAATCGAAAATCTCCTCATATACGGAGACTCCCAGCTGGTCATTAGTCAAGTAAACGGCGACTATCAAACGTACAAACCAGAGTTGGTGAAGTACGGTGAGAAAGTGCAACAATTGCTGACTCAAATTCCTTCCTACGTTCTTGAAAGCATACCGCGTACGGAAAATAGCAAAGCGGATGCGTTAGCCAAACTCGCTAAAGAACTGACTGACGAAAACCTCGATGACGTAAGGATAATTATGCAAAGCCGTCAGGTTCTTGCACCAGCAGAAATATCTCTGGATTCGTCTGAAGAAAAGGGAGCGACCTAGCAAACGGCCCTACAAATAAAAGACCGGGAAAAGGCTAAGGATTGGAGAGAAGTCTTTATAGACTACTTCAAATCCCGTCGAACACCTGAAGATACGTCCTCAAGACATTAGCTCATGAAACGAGCTCTGTCTTTCGCCTTTGTAAATGACACGCTGTATAAGAGATCGTTCGACTCTCTATGGCTGAGATGCCTGGGACCGGAAGAAGCAAGGAGAGTCGTCCAAGAAACTTATGACGGACTCTATAGTTCTCATCAAGCCGGGCCAAAGATGAAGCTGAAGATCAAAAAGATGGGCTACTATTGGCCCACGATGATTCAGGATTGTCTCGAATACGAGAAACAATGCCACCCGTGCCAAATTCACGGGGACTTCATCCATCAGCATCCAAACCCGCTACAACCAACAGTGGCTAGTTGGCTGTTCGAAATGTGGGGAACCGACATAATTGGGCCTATAGAACCAGCATCGTCCAAAGGACATCGGTTCATATTGGCGACAACCGATTACTTCTCCAAGTGGGCAGAAGCAGTACCGCTAAGGGAAGTGAAGACGGAGAATATTCTCCATTTCTTCAAGACACACGTCATCTATCGTTTTGGCACTCCGCGACGGATTGTCTCTGATAACGGGTCGGCCTACAGAAGTCACAGAATCAGCCGCTTCGTACAACAGCATAATATAGACTGGAGATACTCTTCGGTCTACAATCCCCGAGCTAACGGTCTAGCTGAGGCTTTCAACAAGACCTTGACAAAGATCATGAAAAAGACAGTGTCCAAAAATAAAAGGGACTGGCACGAGACTGCATGAAGCTCTCTGGGCTTATCAGACCACGTTCAAGACGGCCACGAACACAACGCCATTCGTGTTGGTATTCCGCACAGAAGAAGTACTCCCCTTGGAGATAGAGATGCCCTCTCTACGAGTGGTGGTTCATTACGAGTTAACAGACGAAGAGAATGTTCATCTTCGACTTGAAGAGCTCGACCCCCTCGATGAAACTCTTCTCGTGGCGCAGCAAAACTTGGAGTCTTACAAAGCGAAGATGACGCGCTCATACGAGAGATTGACTAGGCCGACGGCATTTCGCCAAGATGAACTCGTGCTAGTGGTCAAGAGACCTATGATCCCCAATCGTGCCAAATGTGGGAAGTTCGAGCCGAATTATGAGGGCCCGTACATCATAGATAAGGTCTACCAAGGTGGGGCTTACTTGCTCATGAATATGCATGGCGAAAGACCCTTCAGGCCAATAAACGATCGGTTCTTGAAAAAATACTACGCTTGACCGAAACGTCTTTAAACTACTACAAACCCCCGGCATCCCCAAGCTGACATGGTAAAAAAACGGTACGTCCACAAGCAAAATGGGCACGGATGAAAACCCAAAAGGGCTCCGTGAGTAAAAACAACTAGGCTACCGGCGATGTTTGTGAAAACCCGAAAGGGCGTAGACTCGTAAAAAAAACGGTACGTCCACAAGCAAAATAGGCACGGATGAAAACCCGAAAGGGCTCCGTGAGTAAAAACAGTTAGGCTACCAGCGATATTTGTGAAAACCCGAAAGGGCGCAGACTCATAAAAAGAAAAAAAACGGTACGTCCATAAGCAAAATGGGCGCGGATGAAAACCCGAAAGGGCTCCGTGAGTAAAAACAGCTAGGCTACCGGCGATGTTTGTGAAAACCCGAAAGGGTGCAGACTCGTAAAAAACGGTACGTCCATAAGCAAGATAGGCACGGATGAAAACCCGAAAGGGCTCCGGGCGTAAAAACAGTAAGGCTACCGGCGATGTTTGTGAAAACCCGAAAGGGCGCAGGCTCGTAAAAGAAATTCATGCACACTTGCAAGGTTCTCTTGACCTTGTAAGGAGAAAACACCTGTGTGAGATCCTTACGACTCACAAGAAAGCAACACACTTAGGGATCCCCACGATTCCTGAGGAGAAATTACACTTACGAGATCCTCATGACTCGTAAGGAGAACCCTCTTATGAGACCCATACGGCTCATAAGATTCGAAACCTTAAGCTACAGGGATCCGAACCTGTTCTTAAGCCATCACATTTCCCAGACTGCCCTACAAGCGGTTCAATACCGACCCTTGTATACAATCCACGGGCACAAATAATCATTTCCTTGCCGAGTCCTACCAACGACGAGGAATGCTCTCTTTTGATGAACAAACACTTGTAGGTCCTCTCGATTTACAAAGAGAAAACACTCTTGCAATATCTTTACAACTTACAAGAGAACATATACTTAAGAATCCTCACGATTCTTAAGGGAAAAACACACCTACGAGATCCTCACGACTCCTAGGGAGAAACACCTTTATGAGACCCTTACGGCTCATGAAGTCAAAAGCCTTAGTCGACAGGATCTTAACCCTATTTGCTAAGCCACCTTTGTTCGAACCGACAAAGGCAAACGATGATTCGCTCCTGGCAATATACCAGAAGTAGCGATGCTGATGCCTAAATCGGTATCAAATTCCAAGTCCTTTAATGATGATTCGCTCCTGGCAAAATTCTAGTCGCAGCGATACTGATGCAAGATTGGTATCAGACCTTGAGTTCCATACTCGAAAAAAATGTATATGAAATAGCCAAAAATTTTGGGCAACTCGCAATAAAAATCAGCGAGTAAAATATATGCATACAAAAATATCAGAAATGATTGGGCAACTCGCAATGAAAAGCAGCGAGTAAAAAAGAAAAAAAACAGCCGAAATGATTGGGCACCGCGAAAAATAGCCGAAATAATTAGGCAATCGCGACTTTCGCGATACAAAAAGCTGAAATGATAGAGTATCGCGGAAAAGAAAACAAAAAATACATATAAAATGAAACTTTTGCCCTGCAGGTAAGTCCATACTGACCCCTGTATACAATCCATGGGCATAAACGAAAAGGGAACCACATGTCCCAACAAATTCTATCAAAGGGAGGGTCAGGTCTCAGCGGCAATATCTGCATCCCAGAAGACCGGCAACGGCGTTCTTCCTCATGCCAGCAGGACACAGACGTAACACTACCAATCGGAGCCACGGCAAAGTCCCATGTTCCAAGCCTCTACGGTTCACAGACAACCCAAAGTCGATCCCGACACCGTAGAAAACGGAGAAAGTTGATCCCGACACCGTAGAAAACGGAGAAAATCGATCCCGACACCGTAGAAAACGGAGAAAGTCGATCCCGACACCGTAAAAAACGGAGAAAGTCGATTCCGACACCGTAGAAAACGAAGAAAGTCGACCCTGACACCGTAGAAAACGGAGAAAGTCGACCCTGACACCGTAGAAAACGGAGAAAGTCGACCCTGACACCGTAGAAAACGGAGAAAGTCAACCCTGACACCGTAGAAAATGGAGAAAGTCAACCCTCGATGATCCCAACACCGTAGAAAACGGAGAAAGTCAACCCTCGACCTCCCCATCGAAGCAACGCTTTGACTTGGGAACAAGTCAACTCATCAACCACTTACGAGTCCTCTCGACTTGTAAGCGAGAAAATTCTCTTGCGAGATCCTTACGACTCTCAAGAGAAAGCACTCTTAGGAATCCTCATGATTCCTAAGGAGAAAATACACCTACGAGATCCCCTCGACTCGTAGGGAGAAAAGTCTTTATGAGACCCTCACGGCTTATAAAATTGGAAAGTCTTAGGCAACAGATCCTAACCCTGTTTCCTAAACCATCGCTACCCTATAAAGAGTTCAAGATGGACAGCTATCTACTATCTACAGACCACATTTGCTAAAATCACAGGCCAACAACACGGTAGAGGAAAGAAAGCGATAGTCGGAGATAAGAAAAATGTGTCATTTATTCATGAATTCAATTGAATACGAGATACATCATATAAAATACAAAATGAAATGAATACTTGTTATTCATAAATTACAATCGATACAAAGACGACTATTGAGAAGGAGGCGATTTTAGCAAATCAGCAAGCCGCTCGCGCACTCCTCTCAGCTCCTTTTCATGAGCAGCCGCCGCGGCCAGCTCCACTTCAACCCGGGCCCGTTGCTGCAAACAGGATGAAACATTCTCATCGAATTCCCGTTGGGCAGCTTCACGACTCTGCGTAACCTGCTCAATGAAGTCGAGCTTCTGCCTCAGTGCCAGCTCGTCCGAAATGCGTCACTGCAGAATATCAAAGACAGTTCTCAGTTGCGCAGTATTCGCTTTGACCTTGGCATGCAGCCGAGCAGATTCGCATGAAGCCTCCTCGCGTTCCTTTCGCCTCAAGGCCGCCTCTTGTTCAAAATGGCGAAGGAAAGAAACGCTCTGCTCAAGCCATGCAGCCCACTGGGAATTCAAAGCCAACACTTCCAGAGTGGGACGCCCAAGCACAATCTCATACAGACAGGCCTCAATTTTCCTGCAGTGATTAACTCAAGACCCAACGACGCCTTCGCTATAGAAGTGCACGAGCGTCGCCAGTATGGGGTTAACCTCAGCAACAAAATTTGCAGCGAATGCAGGGGCCTCCGCGTCAAGCTCCTCGATGGATTCATTCAGCATACGCAGGCTGGTCACAGCGCCCTAAGAAGATGGACGTTTAGAAAAGGGCCCTGTCGGCATCAGGATGCGAGACTCGAAGGGAGATGGAGCTGGTGTGATTGCTGCAAGACAAGTTATGGTCAAAGGTTAGCTCAAGAGATAAAGAAAATGCATGAGCATGGAGTCTACTATACCGGCCGCGACAGGTGGTAAAGTTGGGAGTACCGGCGGCGCGACTATTCTTTCATCCCCTCCTTCAATTTGTAACGCTGTAATCAATTCAAAGAAGAATTAAAACCAACATGGTCGCCGGTAAAAGGAAGGAAAGGATGTCGGTTAAAAAACTATACTCACCGACACCAGTAGGCAGATTGACTTCCGACTGGAAGGAGAAATGCGGGTTCAGCACCTAATACAGATGATCAAAGAGAACTTCTGCAAGGTTGCAACGATGCATGGTCAGTACAAGGAAGATGGTATCCATAATTTAAATTAGATAAATCGCAAACCCATACCTTCCAGCATTTGAGAGGACACAAGAGAAGGCGAAGGGAGGGCGACCGTTAGAGCAGCATCTGGTGACGCTTCTTCGGATGGCACAACCTCAGCGCTCACCACACCTACATTCGAAACAAACAAAATGTCATCAGAAGGGATTGAAAGGGATTGCGAAACAAAAAGTAAACAGCGACTCAAGACCTAACTGATGGGTTATCAGCCAAAATTGCGACGGAAGCATCACTGGGCGCTGCAGTTTCTTCGCTCTCCGTCAGTGGAATGGTTTCAGTGCCAGTGGCTTCATCCCCTGACTTTACGAGGGCCGTCATGACACTCGCAATGCCCGCCGATGGCAGGAAACCTGATTGATGCGAAAGATCGTGTTTTGTAGTTTAACCGCAATCAGAACGGTGTCACGCGTAGCTAGACCGAGATGAGTACGGGTCGTCCTCTGGGAAACGTTGAACCTTTTATTTTTACTTTAGATGTGTTGAGAAAGAGAGGAGGAATAAAGAATTTTGTGAAAAGTTTCTAGATCTACTTTAAACAAGAATGTTAAATATAGATCTAGATTATTTTAGAGATTTAAATAATATAATAATAGGGCTTGTAGGGTTCGTTAGGATTTAGTAGTTATGGAAGATTAATTAAAAGTTACCCTTTTTATCCATTAATAGATTTAGAACTAGAACGACGGTGATGCGTGTAGATTAGGGTTTCTGGAGGGAAAAGGAATCCCACTCGTAACCCTTATCTCGACACGGAACTCCGTTCATATCTAGCCTTTACCAAAACAATCATTAATCTAATCTCTAATCGCGGTCGGAACTAGCAAGGAATTGCTAGCGCGCCCGATTAGGATGTTAATGATTATTTTGATAAAGTTCCTAAACTTTATAGGACTTAAAAAGGGTTTAATTATTTTCATCGCCCATTAACCTACCCTAATCCTACGAACCCTAACAAGCGGAGAATTACTCGCGCATGTTGGGAGAAAAAGAGATGGAGAGAGAATGCATAATTAAACTACGAAGAAATAGAATAAGAAAAAGAACTACCTTTATTAATCAACAAGATCAAGTACACTTTGATGTCTTAGAAAATGATTACAAAAACCTAGTTTGCTTCTCGATCTCTTCTAAGGAGGTAGATGAACCGTTGATGATCAGCCTGGATGCGTGAGCCGTCTTGGACTTCGTGATCTCGTCGGCTTGATGATTTTTCCAAGAGACTCTCGGTGCCCTTTTATAGTGCAAAGCCAGAATATTATTGTTGAAAACTAGCTAGAATTTAGCAATTATTGATCTCCAAAAATCTTGCACTTTAACTCCATCAAATCGCGGCGGATCCGCGGCCAAAGAGGGGGTATGGCCGCGGATCCGCGGCCAATGGTTGAGATCTTTTGATCATATTTCTCTGGCTCTCTGATTTTGACATTTGGCAATCCTAGGCATCTTTAGAATTCAGAAATCTTCTCTCTGTTGCTTCCAGACTTGGTCTCCAAGTTTTGCTTCTTAATTTGGCAAGTTTTCTTCAACAAATTGATTTGTTTGTTAAATTCTTCATAACAACTTGGAAATATTCTGCACAACAACTCAAATAAGATTTTAGTAGACCTAGTTCTACTAGGATTAGATCAATGAATTTATTTGCATACACTTTCCTACCAAATGATAATTAAAATATATTAACACATGGAAAATGGTGCTTTTACACATAAACCCTCATATGTATAATATATTATAATAAAGTCCTTTTTTAATATGAAAATGGTAGGAAAAATGTAATATAAATGTGCAGTTTTATCAACTGAACAAAACCACAAGGAGAAAGAGCGACAATTAGGGCAGTTCCAGACTCCTGAGCAAAAGTAGCCGCTTCGGGCTCGGTGGTTGCCGTCATCTCACCTGCCACCTCGTCGCCAGGACTAGGCCCTGCAGGATACGATATATAAGAATTTGAAGATCAAATTCTAATAAAAAGACCCAGTATTACGTTACCTTGGGGGGCTTTTCGGTTTCTTCCCGAGCCGCGCGCACAACCTGTCTATGAGCGGTAGACAGGGCAACTGGAGCATCCTCTGAAAAAATGGACACAGAGAGAGTAGTACATGAGCCTGCACCCACAGCCAAGCTGGCATCACGTTCCCTCGCTGCACGCTTCCTACGCTTCCTTTCGGTCTGAGCGGTGAGAAGCGGTCTCCGCAAGACCTCCGTCAAAGGGACGTCATCGTCCGAACCAAGTTCTGCCTCTGGAGCCGCTATGGCATCCGTCATCGGCTGTTTAAGTGAAGCCTCTTGCGATACTGACGGGGGAGCTGGGGCCATGATAGCCGGCTCTGGAAGCGCCGCCGCATCACCGCTCGGGATCGGCACCGCGCTTGGGATAACCCTCGTCAAAGTAGTCCCTGCAACAAAATGAAAGAAGGGGTCAGACTACAAATAAAGAAAAGGGAATGAAGGCATAATTGGCTGAATTATACCAAGGCCTAAAGAAGCACGGAGCCTCTCTTCCTCTTCAAAAGTTTTGAGGGAAGCAGCGAGAGCCTCTTTGGCAAAGATACCTATTGAAGAAGAAAGCGTCAGTCAAAGCATAATAAAAGAAAGATAACAGCAAAAAGATGCGACTAAAGTCTACCTGACTGTACGATAGTAATCAGCGCTGCTTCATCGCGAGCCAGTTGCTCGGAAGCCATAAGGGCAACTTGAAGATCGGTATCATCTGCAAGAGCGATGAATAGACCCTCACTAGTCCCGTACTCACTTAAGCCTTTGATGTAGGGCGCATGGGGCTCTTGGCCGAGTACGATGTCGGCAGAAAACATTGACTTCTTCTTTTTCTGTGGCTGATAACATGAGCTTACGCTTGGCGAGCAACTTTGCGCGACGAGTCCCGATCTCCGTACCCACGCCAGAATCGGGAGACGCTGCAGCTACTGCTTCAACAGGTGCACGAGGTAGACCCTTATCAGGAAAAGCGCGCGGAACGACAGCTGCAGCAGCTTCTCTTAGAGGAGGACGAACGATGGTCCGTCGCTTCAAGGGAACGGTTGGGTTACCCGCTGGAACAGCACCCTTGCGATCAAGCAATAATCTTTTTTCTTCCCTAATAACAGCGCCCATCGTGTGCTGGCACCACGCCACGTACACATTCAAAGCTTTCGAAACGCGGCTTGGCTCGCTGATAAAGAAGTTAGACCCGGTATTTAGCCGCATGAAATGGTGCAGCGCACTACGGATACCTTCCTATGTAGCAGTAGGCTCAGCTAAAAAGTCTTCAAGCGGGACACCCAGATTGTAGCTCGATTGTTGAGCAAAGCGGTGCGGGTTGTATCTCATGAACAACGCCGCATCGTTCTGCCTAAACACTAAAAAGCCCGGCCTGATTGAATATAAGTGAAGAATCTCCCGAGCTTTCAAGGTAGAAACCCCATCTTTGAAGATGTCCCGCAGCGGCTGCACTGTCTTAGCAGATTCCTTACTAATAGTCATGACCTTATCGATGAAGGTCAAGCCATCCCCGACCGAACGCGGGCGAAGAATTGGACCCCGAGCCTCTCGATGAGTCGGTTCGAAAATGGAAGCGTCAACCAGCCGCATAACCTGAGGAAAGTTATAACTTTCATAGAAACGGGGCCTCTTATGGATTCCGAAGGCACCGAGCATATGCATATCGAGCCACGAAGTGAAATAATGCATCGGGAAGTTTACGGGCTGCACCCCCGGTTGAGTGGTCTCTGCCGCCAAGCTAAGTCCATGATACAAATGAGCCAGCCCAGCAATCCCAATGGCAACCTGCGTGCGTCTGAGGAACTCAGCGTCGGTTTCCTCTTCCCGGCGTGCGTCTGAGGACGTTTCTGGGCTTTCTTTTGGCCCGGTAAGTGCGGCCATAGCACTCATCATTTCTTGCAACTTTTGTTGTTGTTCCTGGGCTTTCGTCACGGATCGGGTCAGCGGTCGGTGGCCCGTAGAAGTGCGGCTTTCCTCCTTTCCAGAAGCCATATAAACAGTCTGTACCATCGCGCCCCCAGACTTAGGGTGTCTGGGCTCATTGCTTTTAGCCGTCGTTGCATGTTGAGGGATCTTCTCTGGCTTCCTCCTTTTATGAGCCATGGAGGTTGAGGGGGCCGTTGAGGAGGGCGTCCAGACAGCCTTTCGGGGTTTAGCCTGGTGACCAGCCTTCGGTTGGATTTTCAGCTTCTTGTGCTGGCGGGAGAAGTTTGGATCGATGATTGAGTCTCGGGCCTGCCGCCAAACCTTATAGATTTTGGAAGACAGACGTTGAGGAGATCGGGGCTGGTCTGATTTTATTTCCACAACCTTTCCTGATTGGGGAGGAGACCTCTTTAGCACTGCAGTAGGGGAATTCCTTCGCACCTTATTTAGCATTTCGAAGCTGTTCCCAGTTGGAACAGCAGCATTAACTTCTACCACCGGGGCTGGTGGAGTCAATCCAGAGGGGGAGTTGCCCCCAGCCTTCCTTATTCGGCGCCAATGACGACGTCGAGCGCGTCGAGCAGACGGCGTAGAGTCAGCTATAAGAATGGTTTCGTCTTGCCCCCTGTGTGGGTGGGGGGTCGTTGTTGGTGTTAGACTGTCAAAGACCGATGTCCTTTGTGTAGCAGGAGCGGGAGCTGAAGCCGTTAATCTTGTGAAGATCGACTTCTTGGCTGGAGAAGCCGCCTTGGCGATTTCGGAGGCAGGAGCGGCCGCTTTCTTAGAAGCAGCCTTCTCTGAGATCATAGGTCCCGTGATGAGTTCGCAGGATTTCTGGCCCAGTCTAGAGAAGACCGAGGCGTTGACATTGGGCGACTCGTTGAGAGGAGCCGCGGCAGGGGTAAGACGATCAAAGACCGACTTCCTGAGAGTTTCCTTTGTCAGCACCGGCGCCACGAAGCTTGATGGGGGGAGCATAGTCCCAAAGAACAATCCGGTAGTGGCTTGAGTCACTTGGTCCACCGGCATTGTGAACAACGAAGCAGCTTGGGGTCCATAGGCTATACCTCCTGGCGAGGTAGAGCGCTGGTCGCAATTGCAGTTTGAGCAGTTGAAGGACTTCGCGGAAGTAGCAGCCATCGATCCTTTGTTTTCTGCAATAGGCAAGACGCCAATTCTTAGTATCTTGAAACCCAAGGGCAACTATTAGCGAACTGCGATTGGTTCGCGAATCACGACACACGAAGTGTGGAGTGGAAAGAGGAAAAGGTCCCACCGGGCGTGCCAGAATCTGTTCCCCTCCGAACGGACACGCGGGACGTCGGGCCGTCTCGCCTGAGGTTCGGGGCAGATGCCAATAGGTGCTATCCGTCCACCTCTCCGAAGATGCCAAGTTGATCCATGGCGCCATGTATCGGAGGTTTAGACGGATGCGTCCGATGTAGCAGACTTCGTCAGATTCCCCCTCGTTTGAGGGGTTTTTGATTGTGGGGACGCTCTTCCCTGCAGGCGCAAGCCCCTGCAGTTAATTACGCTACCGCATCGCGGTAACAACTTTCTCCTTCTCCAGATGGTCACTTCGTGTCGTGTGTTTTTGTTTTATGTTTTATTGCCCGTGGATCGTTTACGGAGACCGAGTTATGTCGTCGCCCGTAGGGCGTGGACTAGTCCAAATCCGTGTTATCTTAGATTTGGGTTTGGGGGTTTGGTTTGAGGACACGTTAGCCATACTTGAGGCTAAGATCAACTCAAACATTTGTTAAGGATACGTTAGTCTAGTTTGAGACTAAGATCAACTTAACGGGATCGTTTAGATCCGACAAAAGAGCGTTTGGGCTCTATTGTTCCAGTTTAAGGACATAGTGGTCCATCGTATGTGTGGCCGTCGGGACCCATCACCTCTCTGACGACGTTGAAGGATTACAACGACGGGTGTCAGAGGGGTTCAGAGATGTACCCTCGAGCCAGAGTTAATTAGGGGGATTCATAGTCCAGTCTGCTTGGAGGTTTAAGGATGCGTTAGCCATCTTTGAGGCTAAGATCAACTTAAACAGGACCGTTTAGATCCGACAAAAGAGCATATGGAGGCTCTACGGTTCTACTTTAAGGACATTACGGTCCATGGGTATTTTAAGGACATTGCGGTCCATGAGTAGTTTAAGGACATTGCGGTCCGCTGGTAGTTTTAAGACATCTCGGTCAACTGGTAGTTTAAGGACATTGCGGTCCGCTGGTAGTTTAAGGACATTGCGGTCCGTTGGTAGTTTTAAGACATCTCGGTCAAGGTTAAGGACGTCATAGTCCATGGGTTTAAGGACTCCACAGTCCGGTATGTGCTCTGGATGCTTCACACGGGTTCACTGCCGCGCTAGGCGAGGACCAGGCTCCGCTCTGGATGCTTCACACGGGTTCACTACCGTGTTCCGCAAGGACCAGGATCCGCTCTGGACGTTTTCCACGGGGTCAAAGAGTGACGTTATCCGCGTTCCACGTAACCAGGAATTTTACGTTAGGCATGGGTTTAAGGACCCCACAGTCCATATCATGAGTGGTCATCGGGACCCGTCACCTCTTTGAAGACATTGAGGGATTACAATGCCAAGTATCAAAGGAGTAAAGAGATGTACCCTAGAACCGGGGTGGATTAAATAGTCCCTGGCCCGATTTGGGTCAAGACTGATCAATTATGTTATGAGCCCATCGGCTCAGTTAATCACAAATTGAGGACTTATGGCCAGCTTGGGCTCAGTCCAGTCAGGTCTGGAATATTGACTTTTTGTTGGTCCATTGAGGGAGAGGCTTTGCCTCTATCCCTTTAGCCAATTGAGCCAAAGCCTAGTGTTAAACACTTCAGAGCAATCAGTGTTGAACACTGGGAATTAGGTTAGTGTTTAACACTAAGAGATGATTGGTGTTAAACACCAGCGACAAAGCCTTCAAATTAGTACTAAAATAGATTAGTGCTGAACACTGGCAGTGGAGATCTTAGACTAGTGTTAAACACTAAGGTAATCAGTGTTGAACACTGCAAATAAGGTTCTTTGATTAGTGTTGAACACTAAGGCCCAATAGTGTTTCAATACTGTGTTCAAGAGTTCCAATTTAGTGTTAAACACTAAGACAAAAGAGGTCACGTGGCAACACGTGAGAGTGCCTCCCCTTTAATGATTCTGCTGAGGTTACTGCATCTTTCAGAGCATCACGTGTCAGCACGTGACGGGCATTCATATGCTCATTTGTTAGAGCTTTTGTTAAGGGTCACGTGGGTCACGTGAGGGACTGCCTCAAAGGGCTTTCTATGGATCTCTTGGGGGTCACGTGGTGGCACGTGACCCTGCCTCTATGTATGTCGTTTTTAGAGGATCTGTTGATCTTTTTTCAGGAATTAAATTCCTCGAGCTTTAGATTTCAGAGGAATTAAATTCCTACTTTATATTCTGAAATAGAGTTGGACTCTGAATTTTCCGTAGGAATTAAATTCCTCGTATATGTGACGAACTGAAGAGGGTTAAACCCTTAATAAAAGCTTTCAAGGAATTATACTTCCCTTTTTAAAGAATTATAATTAAGGGAATTAAATTCCTGCTGTTTCCACAGAACTATATTCTTAATTAGGGTTAAACCCTATTTCTCTTTGTTCTAGAGGAATTAAATTCCCATGATACAGGGTCAAGCCCTAATTTTATCTTAAAGGAATTAAATTCCTATAGTTCTGCGAGAATTAAATTCTCATGCTTGCATTCCCTCTCTATGTTTTGGATCTGCATGGCAGGATCTCAACCCATTGAGAATTAAATTCTCAACCTAAAGGGGAGATGTGCACTTTGCAGATCCTCTATCAAAGATAGAAGAAATATATTCTTCTGTTTTATATATTAGAGTTAAACTCTGTTGAGAATCGAATTCTACTTCTTTCAAGAAGCCTTCCCTTCCTTACCTAGAGTTTTCTTTTGCAGAAGCTCTCAATTCCTCGAAGTATCAAAGCTCTCTCCTTTTCTTCTCTTCTGCGTATGTATGTCTCTCTCTCTATCTCTCCCTCTTTGTGTCTCCTGGCTCCTATTTATAGGAGAAGCAGCTGAATCAATTAGTTTTGGTAAATCTTTCATGGGATATTTGATTTGCATCCATTGTTCATTTTGGACCTTTGGATTATTGGGTGAATTTTATTCACCATTGGATTTTAAATCCAGAGATTCTCCTTTGTTATTTTGGTTAGATTTAAGGGGGAAATCTTTCCAAACCCGAGATTTTCCATAAATAGATGATCTTTAATCATCTCTGAATCTTTAATTTGATTGGCCCCAGACAGTTACTTTCCTTTGAAAAGATTTAAATCTCCTCCAGAATTTAATTCTGTCGTCAACATGGGTTTTGAAAGCCGGCCACGTGTGACACCCATGATCACGTGTGGACACGTGACCCCTCCGGAATGAAGAGTGCTCTTTCTTTCTGCGCTGTCTTCTGGTTGCTGTTTCAGCCATCACGTGTTAACACGTGACCCCTGTTAGGAGCCTCCTTCTTTTTTATTCGACTGAAGGACTGGTCTGCTGCTTCGAGCGTCACGTGCCAGCACGTGACCTCTTCTGTCGTTCTCTTTCTTGACTTGATTAGTGGGCCTTTTCCTTGACTTGATCAGGGGATCTTTTCCTTGACTTGATTCAGGGAACCAAAGGGCCTTTTCCGCTGCTTTATATGTCACGTGTCAACACGTGACTGCTGGTCACGTGTAAGCACGTGGCCCCTTTTTGAAGCTTTTCCCAGAAGCTTTCCTGATTTTAAATCAGGAAACAAATGCCCCCACAGCGTTGTTCTCACGTGTCAGCCCGTGAGTGCAACGCTGTCATCTCTCGCGACCGTTGGATTCCTTTAGGGATCTGGGGAGATGAAGCGTTTTTATTGTCTTCTATAAATACCGCTGTCTCTTCATAGGAGCCTTCACTTTGCTCATCTTCTTTTCTGAGAACTTCCTTTTTGAGAATTTAATTCTCGCTTCCAGAGCTTAGTTCTCTGTCTTGAACATTTCCCAGAGTTTAACTCTGTCGACGAATCCTTTTCCTCAGGTAATAATGTTGAACGGCCAACGCGCCTTCGTCTTTAAAAGAACTCTTTGGATTTTAAATCCGTATTAAGGGTTTCGCAAAGAACCCATTTTTCTTCAAGTTTTTCTATAAGAACAGGAAACCTTCGAACTGTAGATCTCTTAGGGTTTAGGTGATCTTCGGGGAGATGATGACGGCGTTTCAACTCCATGGAATTTAATTCCATCAAAACTATTCCTGGGAATTTAATTCCCTTTTTCCTAATAAGGAATTTAATTCCTATGAAGAACTCAATTTCTCCACACAGAGGCTCCCTAGGGTCTCTTTGTCATTCTATGATTAGTGTGGAAGAAGAGGGTTTGTAATAAGTCGTTCTGATTTTTATTTCAGGTATCATGGACGCTCATTTGTATAATCTCAACGAAATTATTTCCTACGGGAATATTCGTGCCCTGGGCCGTAGTCAGAATCAGGAGTTTACCGATGCTCAGTGTGCCGAGATCATGAGCCGCTTTGACGAGTACAACCATAGGCTACTCCCCCGTCGCTCTTCTCTTCTGAGGCTGATCGTGCTGGCGATCCGGGAGGCACTTCCTCTCTTTTGTGCCGGCATACCGCTCGGGGACTTGGACATTGCCGAGGATAAGGTGCATTCGGTGTACCTTATGGGCTTGATCTCAAAGAGAAGGCGGGATGATCTCATTGATCTCCTTCATCAGATTTTTCAGCAATCAGCCGTATTGGGCGCCTACCGGAGGGTAGAGGACATCCGCGGGGACCCCGATGCTTGTGACCGTGAGAGAAAGCATACTCGGGAGGTTCGAAGTGCTTGGAAGATCTTGAATAAAGTTAATTTTGAGTTTCTCAACCCATGCACCGCGTCTGAAGCCTTACCATTGTAAAAGTTTTTTTTTTTTATTTTGTATCGCCTTCTTGAAGTCTGGATGATAAGTTTTGTTGTGTCTCTGTATGTTTGCATGCTTTTTCTCTGAGATCTTATTATTCTGCTACTATTGTTGTTTGTGCTTTAATATGCAGGGCACTACTCCATATTCTTCCTTTTAAATGCACTGCAGGTTTGGGCCTCACGTGTTCTACACGTGAGATCTCTTGATGCGACGGTTCACAAGATTTTCCTCATGCCATATTTTCAGTGCACAATATTAGGTGCTGAAAAAGGGGCTTGGAAATCGTTCCATCTCCTTGACTTTCGGTACCTTTCCCTTTTTAGGCCTTGAAAATAAATTCACCATGCAAGATTTTCCGCGCATAGCACTTAAGGCACTTCATTATATATGAGGCTATAGCCTTCTTCTCCTTTCACAGAGAGATTCATATATATATATATATATATATATATATATATATATATATTTTCTAAGAGAGAGACGAGTGCCATGGCTTGTAATCGCCCTCATGCTCGTCGACAGCCGTGGGAAGTTCCTCTTGAGGAGATGATCCCCCGCTTTGCTGCTCGATTGGTGGACCCCCTCCTTTCTGACAACGAATGTGACTCGGCCATGCACGAGCTCTCGATCCGTAGAGGATCTCCCCTCCCGATGGGTTCCCTATGGCTCCGGATGATTCTCACGGCCGTGCTTGCCGACATTCCTCCTCACCCGGCGGAGATGACCCTGGCGATGCTCGACGCGGCAGAAGAAAAGCTCGAGGGCTTTCATGAAGCGTGCCTGATTACTCAGGCTTTGAAGGATTGCTCGATTTATCTGCTGGGCCAGATTAAGGCCCGGCGAGCTATTATGTTTGCTTTTGCAGACGAACACGGCACCAATCGATGGGGAGCGACTCCTCGTGAGAACCGTCGCTTTGATGTGCTGGAGAAAGCAGAGAGAGAGATGGAGAATTTCGTCCTTTGCTTCGTTAACCCTTGTGCCGTTGATCCCATGTTTGGTCACCTTTTTCGTTAGCGTAGAACATTTTTTTTTTTTAATTAGTTTCTCCTTTTTTATGCTTCATGCAGAACTTTGATGTAGGCTTGGTACTAGTATGTATGTTTCTGCTTGCATAAATAAACTTTGGATTCTTCTCATGAGAACTTTCTTTAATTACAAATGCCATCATCACTTTCCTGCACATTAGACCCCCTTTTTTTTTTGCATTATGAATGTTCATGCAATTGCAAATGCTATTACTACATTTTTTTTTGAACACTCATATGATTGCGAACGCATGCTTGAGACATGTCGGAAATCCTTCTTGTTGCCTTTCACGTCAGGTGATGTGAGCGCGTCTTAGATCGATTATTCTCGTCGGCTGGAAGCCCATTTGTACGGTTTTGTAGATGTCTTGTTTCTGGGGCCGTGGTCACGAACGCGGGCTTTCGCAGCCACGTAACGAACATTTCGTTATGCTAGAAAAGGGCTCGGCCGTAAATTTTCGGAGGGGGAGCTAGCTTCCAAGGTGCTGAGCGAGCTTCAAGTTAATCTCACAGCCAGGGCCAATAAAGCGTATGAACTGTGGCGGGCGCTACAGGAATCCATCAAAGAGGTGGTGGTCCTCGATAAAGCCGCCACGTTCACTCGTGAGAGGGTCGAGGCTCATAAAGCCACCGAGAAAGAGCTCGAAGCTCGGCTTGCTTCGTATCAGGCTCAGCAAGCTCAGGCGGAGGCTCGTCTTCTGGAGATCTTGCGTCATGAAGCCGTGGCTCAGCAACAGAACGATGAGCTGGTAAAACTATTGCACCGCCCGCCGGCTTAAGGACTTGTACCTTTATTTTCTTTTTTGTACGTACTCATGGATGAGAGTATTTTTTTTGTTTCATGAATTGTACCTTGTATCCTTTTTGGTTTATGAATAAAAGATACGATTTTTCTTCTCAATGATGTGTACCCTTTTTGTTGAATGCATTCTGCGGATATTCTATCTTGATCTCTTTGCAGGACAGCGATGGCTCAGGATTCAGGGTTAAGATCTGCTTCCTGAGACTTTTACATTTTATGAGCCACGAGGGTCTCATAAAGAGTTTTTCTCCCTACAGGTCGAGAGGATCCTATAGGTGTAAGTTCTTCTTAAGAATCGTGAGGATTCTTAAGCGGGTTTTCCCTTGAGAGTCGTAGGGGTCTCACAGGAGAGATTTTTTTTTCTTACCGGTCGTGAGGACCTGCAAGTGTTGAATGTGGTCACCCTTATCCGTGTTTTACGGGGTTAGGGGTTTCTCCAGGTATTGTAGTTTAAAGACGTCGCGGTCAAGGTTAAGGACCTCATAGTCCGTGGATTTGAGGACTCCACAATCCGATGTTAGTTTTAAGACATCACGGTCAAGGTTAAGGACCTCATAGTCCGTGGATTTAGGGACTCCACAGTCCGATGTTAGTTTTAAGACATCGCGGTCAAGGTTAAGGACCTCATAGTCCGTGGATTTAAGGACTCCACAGTCCAATGTTTGGTTGCAGGGACCCATCATCTCTTTGAAAACGTTGAGGAATTACAACGCCAGGTATCAAAGGAGTGAAGAGATGTACCCTTAAACCGAGGCAAAAATCTGTAAGGAATAGGGGTGGTTGATCGTTAGTTTTAAGACATCGCGGTCGAGGTTAAGGACGTCATAGTCCGTGGATTTTAAGGACTCCACAGTCCGGTGTTTGCTCTGGGTACTTCACACGGGTTCACTGCCGTGCTTGGCGAGGACCAGGCTCCGCTCTGAACGTTTTCCGCGGGGTCAAAGAGTGACGTTATCCGCGTTCCACGTAACCAGGAATTTTGCACTAGATGCTTCACACGGGTTCACTGCCGTGCTCGGCGAGGACTAGGCTCCGCTCTGGATGCTTCACACGGGTTCACTGCCGTGTTCTGCGAGGACCAGGATCCGCTCTGGACGTTTTCCACGGGGTCAAAGAGTGACATTATCCGCTTTCCACGTAACCAGGAAGTTTGCACTAGATGCTTCACACGGGTTCACTGCCGTGCTCGGCGAGGACTAGGCTCCGCTCTGGATGCTTCACACGGGTTCACTGCCGTGTTCTGCGAGGACCAGGATCCGCTCTGGACGTTTTCCACGGGGTCAAAGAGTGACATTATCCGCTTTCCACGTAACCAGGAAGTTTGCACTAGATGCTTCACACGGGTTCACTGCCGTGCTCGGCGAGGACTAGGCTCCGCTCTGGATGCTTCACACGGGTTCACTGCCGTGTTCTGCGAGGACCAGGATCCGCTCTGGACGTTTTCCACGGGATCAAAGAGTGACATTATCCGCTTTCCACGTAACCAGGAAGTTTGCACTAGATGCTTCACACGGGTTCACTGCCGTGTTAGGCGAGGACTAGGCTCCACTCTGGATGCTTCACACGGGTTCACTGCCGTGTTCTGCGAGGACCAGGATCCGCTCTGGACGTTTTCCACGGGGTCAAAGAGTGACATTATCCGCTTTCCACGTAACCAGGAAGTTTGCACTAGATGCTTCACACGGGTTCACTGCCGTGCTCGGCGAGGACTAGGCTCCGCTCTGGATGCTTCACACGGGTTCACTGCCGTGTTCTGCGAGGACCAGGATCCGCTCTGGACGTTTTCCACGGGGTCAAAGAGTGACATTATCCGCTTTCCACGTAACCAGGAAGTTTGCACTAGATGCTTCACACGGGTTCACTGCCGTGTTAGGCGAGGACTAGGCTCCACTCTGGATGCTTCACACGGGTTCACTGCCGTGTTCTGCGAGGACCAGGATCCGCTCTGGACGTTTTCCACGGGGTCAAAGAGTGACATTATCCGCTTTCCACGTAACCAGGAAGTTTGCACTAGATGCTTCACACGGGTTCACTGCCGTGCTCGGCGAGGACTAGGCTCCGCTCTGGATGCTTCACACGGGTTCACTGCCGTGTTCTGCGAGGACCAGGATCCGCTCTGGACGTTTTCCACGGGGTCAAAGAGTGACATTATCCGCTTTCCACGTAACCAGGAAGTTTGCACTAGATGCTTCACACGGGTTCACTGCCATGCTCGGCGAGGACTAGGCTCCGCTCTGGATGCTTCACACGGGTTCACTGCCGTGTTCTGCGAGGACCAGGATCCGCTCTGGACGTTTTCCATGGGGTCAAAGAGTGACATTATCCGCTTTCCACGTAACCAGGAAGTTTGCACTAGATGCTTCACACGGGTTCACTGCCGTGTTAGGCGAGGACTAGGCTCCGCTCTGGATGCTTCACACGGGTTCACTGCCGTGTTCTGCGAGGACCAGGATCCGCTCTGGACGTTTTCCACGGGGTCAAAGAGTGACATTATCCGCTTTCCACGTAACCAGGAAGTTTGCACTAGATGCTTCACACGGGTTCACTGCCGTGTTAGGCGAGGACTAGGCTCCGCTCTGGATGCTTCACACGGGTTCACTGCCGTGTTCTGCGAGGACCAGGATCCGCTCTGGACGTTTTCCACGGGGTCAAAGAGTGACATTATCCGCTTTCCACGTAACCAGGAATTTTGTTGATTGTATCCGCATTTCACGGGATGGAGGTTTGACTTTTGGTGATATATATCGTCGAGCCATGGAACTTGGGGTTGCCGCTGTTCCGTTTCGCTTGATGTTGTGTCGTCAAGACGTTGGAGCTAGGAATTTGGTCTTCGCTTCGTTTGCTGGCATTGCGTCCTCTGTATCGAGACGAATGCCGCGGTGGTGATCACTAGGCTACCTGTGAACCGCCGAGGTTTGGGTTCTCCTTATGATGAAACTCAGGGGAGGAGTATGATCCCTTCTTTGATTGCACCTCTGGATTGTATACAGGGTCAGATGTAACATCACCTGTAGGGCGAGGATTTCACTTTTATTTTATTTCTTTTTCCGCGATGCTCTATCATTTCAGCTTTTATATCGCGAAGGTCGCGATTGCCCCATCATTTCGGCTATTTTTTCGCGGTGCCCAATTATTTCGGCTATTTATTTATTTTCTGCTCGCTGCTTTTTATTGCGAGTTGCCCCATCGTTTCGGCTATTTTGTCATGCATACATTTTTACTTGCTGTTTTTTATT
This sequence comes from Agapanthus africanus, assembly GCA_030015575.1. Lineage (NCBI taxonomy): Eukaryota > Viridiplantae > Streptophyta > Magnoliopsida > Asparagales > Amaryllidaceae > Agapanthus > Agapanthus africanus. Next base: position 25,210,394 of record JASDDO010000016.1, read on the forward strand.
GCAAGTTGCCCCATCATTTCGGCTATTTCGTATGCATGTGTGGCTCGCTAGCTTTTTCGCTGCAAGCTTGGATTTTAGATACCGATTTCAGCATCAGCATCGCTACAACTGGGATGTTGCCAGGAGCAAATCATCATCTGCCTTTGTCGATGATAAACAAAGGTGGCTCAGCAAACAGGGTTAAGGGTCCTGTCGACCAAGGCTTTGACTTCATGAGCCGTAAGGGTCTCACAAAGGTGTTTCTCCCTACAAGTCATGAGGATCTTGCAGGTGTATTTTCTTTTCCTTAGGGATCGTGAGGATTCCTAAGTGTGTGCTCCTCTGTAAGTCGTAAGGATCCTACAAGAGGGCTTTCTCCTTATGGGTCGAGAGGACCTACAAGGGCTGCTCACCATATGGATATAACCCCAGTCACGGGTGGGACTTTGTTAGGGAAACGTTTGTTCACGCCCGTGGATTGTATACAAGGGTCAGTACGAGCCGCTTGTAGGGCAATATCGAAGGTTGTGGGGGATTTGCTTAAGAACAGGTTTAGGTTTCTGTAACTTAAGACTTTCAAGTCTCATGAGCCGTGAGGGTCTCATAAGAGAATTCTCCTTACGAGTCGTGAGGATCTCGTAAGTGTATTTTCTCCTTAGGAATCGTGAGGATCCCTAAGTGTGTTGCTCCTTTGTGAGTCGTAAGGATCTCACGCAGGTGATTTCTCCTTACAAGGTCGAGAGGACCCTATAAGTGCCTTTTAACGAGGTTGCGCCCTTTCGGGTTTTCACAAACACTCGCCGGTAGTCCTGCTGTTTTTACTCACGGAGCCCTTTCGGGTTTTCATCCGTGCCCATTTTGCTTTATGGACATACCGTTTTTTTTTCTCCTTTTTTTTTATCATTTCATTTTTTATTTTTCTTCCTTTTCTCCCTCTTTTTTTTTATATCTCGTCAGCCTAAGGATGCTGCGGTAGTAGTTTAAGGACGTTTCGGTCCGTCGCTAGTTTAAGGACGTTTCGGTCCGTTGTTAGTTTAAGGACATTTCGGTCTATCGTTAGTTTAAAGACGTTTTGATCTGTTGATAGTTTAAGGACGTTTCGGTCCGTCGTTAGTTTAAAGACGTTTCGGTCTGTTGATATGGGAAGGCCAACTACTGCTTGTAGAGTCTGAGCCTAGGAAGATAGCGAGCGGACATAGTCGTCGTCATCTACCGTTGACCCAGGCTGTGGCTCACTAAGCATAGTATTTCTTCAAGAAGCGGCCGTTTATTGGCCTGAAAGGCCTTTCACCGTGCATGTTCACGAGTAGATAGGCTCCACCCTGGTAGACCTGGTCTATGATGTACGGGCCTTCATAGTTTGGCTCGAATTTCCCCCGCTTGGCACGATTGGGGATCATAGGTCTTTTGACCACTAATACGAGTTCGCCTTGGTGGAATGTCCTCGGCCTGGTCAATTTTTCGTACGAGCGCGTCATCTTTGCTTTGTAGGCTTCTAGATGTTGTTGCGCTATGAGCCGGGTTTCGTCAAGGGCATCAAGCTCCTCAAGCCGAAGATGAGCATTTTCTTCGTCCGTTAGTTCGTGGTGGACTGCCACTCGTAGAGAGGGTAACTCTATCTCGAGGGGGAGTACTGCTTCCGTCCTAAATACCAATGCGTACGGCGTTGTGTTCGTGGCCGTCTTGAATGTAGTTCGATAAGCCCAAAGGGCTTCTTGTAGCCTTTCGTGCCAGTCTTTCTTACTCCGGGAAACGGTCTTTTTTATGATCTTCGTCAAGGTCTTATTGAAGGCCTCGGCCAGACCGTTGGCTCGTGGGTTGTAAACTGAAGAATACCTCCAATCTATATTGTGCTGTTGCGCGAAGCGGCTAATCTTATGGCTTCTGTAGGCTGGCCCGTTATCGGAGATAATCCGCCGTGGGGTTCCAAACCGATAGATAACGTGCATCTTGAAGAAGTGGAGGATATTCTCCGTCTTCACTTCCCTCGATGGTATTGCTTCTGCCCATTTGGAGAAGTAATCGGTAGTCGCCAGGATAAAACGATGTCCCCGAGATGATGCCGGCTCAATGGGGCCGACTATGTCAGTTCCCCACATTTCGAATGGCCAGCTGGCCACCGTTGGGTGTAGTGGATTTGGATGTTGGTGGATAAAGTCTCCATGAATCTGGCACGAGTGGCATTGCTTCGCGTACTCGAGGCAGTCCTGGATCATCGTGGGCCAGTAGTAACCCATCCGTTTAATTTTTAACTTCATCTTTGGGCCTGCTTGGTGAGAACCGCAAAGTCCGTCATGAACTTCCTGAACGACTTTTTCTGCTTCGTCAGGCCCTAAGCATCTCAGCCATAGAGAATCAAGTGATCTTTTGTATAGAGTATCGTTGACGAAAGCGAAAGATAGAGCTCGTTTCATGAGCTGATGTCTTGAGGACGCTTCTTTGGGCATTCGGTGGGACTTAAAGTAGTCTATGAAGACTTCCCTCCAGTCCTCGGCCTTCTCTTGGTCTTTTATTTGTAGGGTCGTCTGCTCAATCGCTCCCTCTTTATGTAGTTCCGGAGATAGTTCTGCCGGGGTGAGCACTCGACGGTTTTGTACCACGATTCTGACATCATCGAGGTTCTCGTCAGCCAGTTCTTTAGCAAGTTTGGCCAACGCGTCTGCCTTGCTGTTCTCCGCACGCGGTATGTTCTCTAAAATATAGGAGGGAATTTGGGCCAACAGTTGTCGCACCTTTTCGCCGTACTTTACCAACTCTGGCTTGCACGTTTGGTAGTCACCATTTACTTGACTAACAACTAGCTGAGAATCCCCGTATATAAGGAGGTCTTCAATTCCCATGTCGATGGCGATTTCGAGGCCTGCTATCAGAGCTTCATATTCAGCCTCATTGTTTGTCCTCGGCTCTGTTAAGGAGAAGGCGAAGCGCATTATCCCTCCTTGTAGAGTCGCAAAGATGAGGCCTATCCCTGATTTGATCATTGGGATACCTTGTTTCTGTTTCTTTACGGAGGATGCTCCGTCGAAATAGAGTTCCCACCGGGTGCTTTTGCCGCCAATCGCATCGAATGCATGCTCATCCGGCAAATCACAGTTTAGAGGAGAGTCGGCCGGTATCGGGTGCTCAGCGAGGAAGTCAGCAATAGCCTGGCCTTTCACCGCCTTGAGAGGTTGATATGTTATCGAGAATTTCATCAAGAGCAAGGCCCATTTAGCGAGTCGTCCCGTCAATATGGCTTTTGACATCAGATATTTAAGAAGGTCCACCTTCGAGATGAGGCAGACTTCGTGTGCCAACGCATAGTGCCTGAGCTTTGTTATCGCGAAGATTAATGCCAAGCAATGTTTTTCAATGGGAGAGTAATTGCTTTCTGCCCCCAGTAGAACTCGACTTAAGTAGTAGAGTGCTCTCTCTTTCCCCTGATCGTTCTCTTGTGCCTATAATGCGCCTAAAGAACCTTCGAGGGCGGTTGTATAAAGAATGAGAGGTTTTCCCTTGACCGGCGCAGCCAATACCGGCGGATTCTACAGGTACTGCTTGATCTCGTCTAGTGCACCTTGGCATTTCTGATCCCAGACGAATGGAGTTCCCTTCTTCATCAGGTGACTGTAAGGACGGCACTTTCCGGAAAGGTTGGCGATAAACCGCCGGATGTATGCGAGCTTCCCTTGGAGAGACCGCAACTGTTTGAGGGTTCTTGGCGGAGGCATCTCTATGATCGCTTTAATCTTTGACGGATCTATTTCAATACCTCGGTGCCGAACGATGAATCCCAGGAATTTGCCCGAGGAGACTCCGAACGCGCATTTGAGGGGATTCATTTTCAAATTATACTGCCGGAGGCGTTGAAACACAGTCTCCAGGTGGTCTAGATGCTCTTCGTATGACATGCTCTTCACTACGAGGTCGTCGATATAGCACTCGACAATGTCATGTATGAGGTCGTCGAAGATCTTTGTCATGGCCCTTTGATAGGTAGTGCCAGCGTTCTTTAAACCAAAGGGCATAACCCTGTAGCAGAATATACCCAAAGGGGTCCGAAAAGCGGTGTGCTTCTGGTCTGCGGGATGCATCTTTATCTGATTGTATCCTGACGAGCCATCCATAAAGGAGAAAATCTCGTGAGTGGACGTGTTATCGATCATTAGCTCGGTTACCGGTACTGGGAAATCATCCTTTGGACAGGCTTTATTGAGATCCCTGAAATCCACGCATATGCGTACCGTCCCATTCTTTTTCATTACCGGGACGATATTGGCGATCCAATCGGGATATTGGACTTCTTGGATAAATCCAGAATCGATCAGCTTCTTGACTTCGGCGTTGATGCTCATCTCAAGCTCGAGTCGCATCCTCCTTGGCGCCTGCTTGACCGGCTTAATATCTGGGGATATTGCTAATTTATGCACAGCAATCTCCGGATCTAATCCTGGCATCTCGGAGTAGTTCCACGCGAAGCAGTCTTTATGTCGCAGAAGTACGTTTTTTAACGCGGCCACCTTTTCTTCAGAGAGTAGTTCGCTGACGAATGTCGGTCGCGGGTCATCCGCCGATCCCAACTCAATCTTCCTGAGGTTATCTGCAGTAGTATGTATACCGTCTTCCAGTTCTTTCGGAGCGGGCGGAAATTCTGAGATCACCTCATCATCGCTGTTTTCAAAGCACCGGGGAAGGTCATCTATGTTCTCGGGCTCTTCTTTTAATATCGTAATCGTATAACAGGTACGAATCCGCTCCCAGGACTGAGGTGGATCCGGTTTTGTTCTTGCGGCCTTGGGTTCATGCTTTCGGGGCGGCGTTACCCTCCAGCTGTTGGATAAAGCGAATCTGCCCCGTCGGTACTGGTCCTCGACCCAGTTCTTGATGGTGAAGCAGTCTTCGGTAGGATGTCCTATGGCTCGGTGATAAGAGCAATAGCCCAAGCGAGAGGCCTTATTAGCTTGTTCAGGGTGTCTAGACTCTGGAAGCGTGATCATCTGATGTTTTAGGGCGAGCTTGAGTAACCTTTCCGTCTTGTCTCGGGGGAAGGAGTACGCTCGACTCATCTTTTCTATGAAGGACGAATCCGAGCTGTGCAGTACCCGATCACGTAACCCTCTAATCCTGCGTCGTTGTTGTCGGCTCTTCTTTCCGCTTCTCGACTTATTTCCGTCTCCGCACCGGGCCTTTCGCATGATGGGTTGATAAGGATGAACATCTTTGTCTTTTGCAGTCTGTTGAAATAGACGTTGCGTCCTGGCCTTCTCGTAGATGGCCATTTCGCGGCTGTGGTCTTCCCGAGCTTTCTGACCCACTTTCCTGATAGGCTTGCCCATTCGTTCTTCAAACGACGGACTTGGCGCTTCGATCGCGGGGTCTAGTTTTGATGAGGGGTCGGCATCTCCTGACAGGGCGTCCTCTTCTTCATCAAAGGTATATATAGCGTAGCTGCTGTGGGCCCGCTCCCGTTTTCCGGTTCTCGCGTATCCAAGCCCAAGTGTCTCCATTTTCCCGTTGGGCAATTTGCGTTGGGTTCCAGGGACATCCCAAATCCTGTTGTAGAACCGAGCCTGTCGAACAGTTTGTTTTAAGGGTACTCCTTGGCGCTTCAATAGCTTCTTTAATCCATTTGTATAGTATCTGGGCAAACGGATGGGTTGGAGTCTGTCGCATGTAGCATCTGCGCCATGCCAGATCTCTTTCTCTATTTTCGACTCTGAGGATCGGTAGAATAGGATCACCTTCTCACCCCTACGCCTGGGAGGGACGTAAAACGTTTGCAGGTCCTGCACACTGTGAGCTTGAAGCGTGTCGAGATCCTTGTAGTGTTCTCGCGGTACCATGGTGATTTGTAAACTATGGCCATCGCAAAGGGGTGCTTGCATTGAAAGCCGACTGGAGAATACGGCATTGACCTCATCTTCTGAATCACTTCCGAAGACCAGTATGGGGGCGGGCGTCTCCCGGTTGTTGCGTTGAGATGGCCCTGTATAAACTATCTCTTCCTCTTCTTCGGTATCGCTTCCGAAAACAGGGATGATGGCGGCGGCTTTGTTCTCCGAGTTGCGACACCTTTCTGTGTCTTCGAAGTCTGGAAAAAAGTATTTCGCATCTTCGTATTTGCGGACTTCGTTCACGGAAAATGGGTTCAACTCACCTGTTACGGTGTACTCGAAACCATCCTTAAAGTACTTCATACACTGATGTTGTGTAGAAGGGACGATGTTGTATTCGTGTAGCCAAGGACGACCGAGCAAGGCGTTGTAGCAGGTCTTGGCGTCGATGACATGGAATTTGATGTCCGTGACGAGAAGTCCGAAGCGTAATGTTAGTATTACAGATCCGAGAGTCCGTGACGATTGTGAATCGAAACCGGAGATAGTGATTTTGTCACGAGCGAGATGTTGCACACTCATGCAGATTTCCTTCAACACCCGAACATTAAGGAGATTGACGGAGGATCCATTATCCACCAAGATCTTGCCTATCTTGATATCATGGCAGTATCCGGAGACATATAGGGGACGGTTATGGTCGCACGTCCCGAGAAGGAGGTCTTCATCACCGAAAGTGATATCGGCTGTATGCACTTCCTCCAGTTCATCCTTCATCCTTTCAGTAGCGAGGAAGGCTTGGAATTGCTCAGGCTCTTGTAACGCCTTAATTAGTGAGTCTCGCGCTTCTTTTGATAATAGGAGGGCGTCGAGAATGCTAAGCTGAGAAGGTAGCTTCCTTAGATGCGCAAGGATGTTATAGTCCACTTTACTCCTCCTAGGAGGGTCTCTGGTAGTTAGTTCTTTCGTGACTTGGTCATCTAAAGCGATATCATCAATGACCTTTTCCTTTCCCTTATCTTTTCTGCTTACGGGCCCGAGATTCTTTTCTGGGAGTGTGCGATTGCGCAGTTGAATGTTTTCGCAGGCTTCCGATTCCTCATCTTTCCCTAACACGGATTCTTCAAAGAGAGGGCCCAGAGTCACTTCTTCATCAGAGTCGCTCCCAAAGGTGAGAACTTGTGACCCCTCGGCATGAGCCATATGACAGTTGCCAGTAATTCTGTTGAGCCCGTCGACAGTGCTTCTTTGCTCCCGACGGATCTTGCGTTTCATGCGCTTACAATGTTGCCGACGAGCAACATATCCTTGCCACCATATCTTAAAGGCGTCGCACTCCTCTGTGGGGTGTGAGATTTTCCGATGATATGCGCAATAGTCAGGGTGCCTCTCCGCCCCATCGTGCCTATTTCCTTCCGAAGGTGGTAGCTTCATTCCCATTGACATGGCTTTGGCGAACCTTTTCCTTGTCTTGAATATCTTCTTGTCCATTTCGGATGCCTTTCGCTCTGGCAGGGGTAGCTCAACTCTTTCGTTCAGTCGCCCGCATTTGGTTCCTTCTGATGCTGCCATCTCATGCTCCTGATCCGCTTTACTTTTTAGACGAATCTCGTCTAGGAAGGCATTGATCATATCAGTTGTCAGCCTCGCACGCTCTGGTTCGGGCCCTGTCTCCAGTTTCTTAGTGTCAGGAGTTTTCTCATCGTCGGTAGACAAGTGGGAGATCACGTTACAACTTGCCACATACCCTTCGGATTCATCTGACGAGCTCTCTCCATCATCCCTCTCTTGAAAGATGTGGTTGAGGAACTCCTGCAGTGTGACAGGGGTTCGCGCCTTTTGATTGTATTCTTCCAGCGCGTCGATCTGCTTTTGCAGTTTCGTGCGCTCGTCTCCAAGCTTCGCGGGCTTCTTGGATTTCTTCTTCTTTTTCTTCGAAGCTTTTGACGGCTGGGCGTGAGTATTTGGATCTTTATCATGAGTCTTCATAGTTGGGCGGGGCTTCAACATCCCTTCGATAATTTGAGGTTCAAGAGGGTCCTTCCATTCGATTGCAGGGCACGCATGAAGGTCTCTCAGCATCCTTTTGGTTTTAGTTGATAGTACGACCTCCCATGGAGCTTCTTCAATAAAGGAGCAGGTTGCCCCCGGTGTATCTGCTTTCTTAGGAGTGTGCGGTTGTGGTGGGTTCACCTTCCACTTTTCAGACAGTACAAACTTCCCCTGGAGGTATTGATCTTCAATCCATCCTTTGAAGACGAAGCAATCTTCAATCGGATGACTTACCGTTTGATGGTAAGGGCAATAGTTAGGGTTATTCACCTCGGTGGGTTGTGGCGGTCGCCTTGGATTTGGTAGGTTTATAAGTCTGTTGCGTATTGCCAGCTCAAATAACCGTTTCGTCTTGTCTCGTGGGAACGAGTAGGGACGCTTCATCTTTTCGTTATAATATCGGCGTCTTTCTTCCAATTGATCTGCCGATTTCGGGGCGTCAGGTTGCTGTTGGGCATTCGCGACAAAGGTTGCCCTCCCTTTACCCTTGTCATTCCGAGGTTCCGACTTCGGGGGAGGTGGTTTATGACCCATCTGGTCCATCTGAGCCAACTTGTCAATTAAAGCCTGGAATGTGGTTGGCTTAAAGAACATCATAAACTGGGAGATAGTTGCGTGGGGGTCTAGGGTTCCCACGAACATGCCCACTGCGGGTGCTTCTTCAATGCGCTGCTCACATCTCGACCACAAATTCCGCCAGCGTATAGCATACTGGACCCAGGTTTCGCCTGGTTTTACCCTGGCGTTAATCAATGCAGTTATTGGAGTGCGTTCGCTGGCACTTGCGAACCGCTGAGTGAATAACAATTCCATTTCAGCGAACGTTTTGATAGAATCATTCGGGAGTTCCGAATACCATTCGAACGCTGTTTCTGATAAGCTGCCCACGAACTGGCGGAGCAACAGTTTATCGTCACCGCCGGTGTTACCGCAGAGGGCCCGGAACTGGGCGACGTGTTGATGAGGATTGCCGGTCCCCTTATACACATGGAATTTCGGTATCGTATAGCCTTGCGGGTATTTGATTTGATCGTACCAGCTTGGATACGGCCGCCCCGTTTTCACGACTTGACCAGCTGCCTCAGTCGCATGATGGATCTGGATTTGCTGGGCTGTGTAGTCGGCCAAGTCAGCTTTAGAGATCGTCTCCTCCCTGGCCGTAGAGAGGGCTGGTGGTGGATTTGACGTTTCTCCTCGGTCGTCTTCCAGAACGATTGGGGGATCTTCAGCGAGTAGGTCCTGTTGGATCATCATTCCTATCATATCTTGAAAGAGAAGGCCCATACGCTGTATATTAGCCGCTTGTTCAGCAGCCTCTTTGTCCTTTTTCTCTAATGTCCGGCGAAGGAACTCAGCGTCGGTTTCCTCTTCCCGGCGTGCGTCTGAGGACGTTTCTGGGCTTTCTTTTGGCCCGGTAAGTGCGGCCATAGCACTCATCATTTCTTGCAACTTTTGTTGTTGTTCCTGGGCTTTCGTCACGGATCGGGTCAGCGGTCGGTGGCCCGTAGAAGTGCGGCTTTCCTCCTTTCCAGAAGCCATATAAACAGTGTGTACCATCGCGCCCCCAGACTTAGGGTGTCTGGGCTCATTGCTTTTAGCCGTCGTTGCATGTTGAGGGATCTTCTCTGGCTTCCTCCTTTTATGAGCCATGGAGGTTGAGGGGGCCGTTGAGGAGGGCGTCCAGACAGCCTTTCGGGGTTTAGCCTGGTGACCAGCCTTCGGTTGGATTTTCAGCTTCTTGTGCTGGCGGGAGAAGTTTGGATCGATGATTGAGTCTCGGGCCTGCCGCCAAACCTTATAGATTTTGGAAGACAGACGTTGAGGAGATCGGGGCTGGTCTGATTTTATTTCCACAACCTTTCCTGATTGGGGAGGAGACCTCTTTAGCACTGCAGTAGGGGAATTCCTTCGCACCTTATTTAGCATTTCGAAGCTGTTCCCAGTTGGAACAGCAGCATTAACTTCTACCACCGGGGCTGGTGGAGTCAATCCAGAGGGGGAGTTGCCCCCAGCCTTCCTTATTCGGCGCCAATGACGACGTCGAGCGCGTCGAGCAGACGGCGTAGAGTCAGCTATAAGAATGGTTTCGTCTTGCCCCCTGTGTGGGTGGGGGGTCGTTGTTGGTGTTAGACTGTCAAAGACCGATGTCCTTTGTGTAGCAGGAGCGGGAGCTGAAGCCGTTAATCTTGTGAAGATCGACTTCTTGGCTGGAGAAGCCGCCTTGGCGATTTCGGAGGCAGGAGCGGCCGCTTTCTTAGAAGCAGCCTTCTCTGAGATCATAGGTCCCGTGATGAGTTCGCAGGATTTCTGGCCCAGTCTAGAGAAGACCGAGGCGTTGACATTGGGCGACTCGTTGAGAGGAGCCGCGGCAGGGGTAAGACGATCAAAGACCGACTTCCTGAGAGTTTCCTTTGTCAGCACCGGCGCCACGAAGCTTGATGGGGGGAGCATAGTCCCAAAGAACAATCCGGTAGTGGCTTGAGTCACTTGGTCCACCGGCATTGTGAACAACGAAGCAGCTTGGGGTCCATAGGCTATACCTCCTGGCGAGGTAGAGCGCTGGTCGCAATTGCAGTTTGAGCAGTTGAAGGACTTCGCGGAAGTAGCAGCCATCGATCCTTTGTTTTCTGCAATAGGCAAGACGCCAATTCTTAGTATCTTGAAACCCAAGGGCAACTATTAGCGAACTGCGATTGGTTCGCGAATCACGACACACGAAGTGTGGAGTGGAAAGAGGAAAAGGTCCCACCGGGCGTGCCAGAATCTGTTCCCCTCCGAACGGACACGCGGGACGTCGGGCCGTCTCGCCTGAGGTTCGGGGCAGATGCCAATAGGTGCTATCCGTCCACCTCTCCGAAGATGCCAAGTTGATCCATGGCGCCATGTATCGGAGGTTTAGACGGATGCGTCCGATGTAGCAGACTTCGTCAGATTCCCCCTCGTTTGAGAGGTTTTTGATTGTGGGGACGCTCTTCCCTGCAGGCGCAAGCCCCTGCAGTTAATTACGCTACCGCATCGCGGTAACAACTTTCTCCTTCTCCAGATGGTCACTTCGTGTCGTGTGTTTTTGTTTTATGTTTTATTGCCCGTGGATCGTTTACGGAGACCGAGTTATGTCGTCGCCCGTAGGGCGTGGACTAGTCCAAATCCGTGTTATCTTAGATTTGGGTTTGGGGGTTTGGTTTGAGGACACGTTAGCCATACTTGAGGCTAAGATCAACTCAAACATTTGTTAAGGATACGTTAGTCTAGTTTGAGACTAAGATCAACTTAACGGGATCGTTTAGATCCGACAAAAGAGCGTTTGGGCTCTATTGTTCCAGTTTAAGGACATAGTGGTCCATCGTATGTGTGGCCGTCGGGACCCATCACCTCTCTGACGACGTTGAAGGATTACAACGACGGGTGTCAGAGGGGTTCAGAGATGTACCCTCGAGCCAGAGTTAATTAGGGGGATTCATAGTCCAGTCTGCTTGGAGGTTTAAGGATGCGTTAGCCATCTTTGAGGCTAAGATCAACTTAAACAGGACCGTTTAGATCCGACAAAAGAGCATATGGAGGCTCTACGGTTCTACTTTAAGGACATTACGGTCCATGGGTATTTTAAGGACATTGCGGTCCATGAGTAGTTTAAGGACATTGCGGTCCGCTGGTAGTTTTAAGACATCTCGGTCAACTGGTAGTTTAAGGACATTGCGGTCCGCTGGTAGTTTAACGACATTGCGGTCCGTTGGTAGTTTTAAGACATCTCGGTCAAGGTTAAGGACGTCATAGTCCATGGGTTTAAGGACTCCACAGTCCGGTATGTGCTCTGGATGCTTCACACGGGTTCACTGCCGCGCTAGGCGAGGACCAGGCTCCGCTGTGGATGCTTCACACGGGTTCACTACCGTGTTCCGCAAGGACCAGGATCCGCTCTGGATGTTTTCCACGGGGTCAAAGAGTGACGTTATCCGCGTTCCACGTAACCAGGAATTTTACGTTAGGCATGGGTTTAAGGACCCCACAGTCCATATCATGAGTGGTCATCGGGACCCGTCACCTCTTTGAAGACATTGAGGGATTACAATGCCAAGTATCAAAGGAGTAAAGAGATGTACCCTAGAACCGGGGTGGATTAAATAGTCCCTGGCCCGATTTGGGTCAAGACTGATCAATTATGTTATGAGCCCATCGGCTCAGTTAATCACAAATTGAGGACTTATGGCCAGCTTGGGCTCAGTCCAGTCAGGTCTGGAATATTGACTTTTTGTTGGTCCATTGAGGGAGAGGCTTTGCCTCTATCCCTTTAGCCAATTGAGCCAAAGCCTAGTGTTAAACACTTCAGAGCAATCAGTGTTGAACACTGGGAATTAGGTTAGTGTTTAACACTAAGAGATGATTGGTGTTAAACACCAGCGACAAAGCCTTCAAATTAGTACTAAAATAGATTAGTGCTGAACACTGGCAGTGGAGATCTTAGACTAGTGTTAAACACTAAGGTAATCAGTGTTGAACACTGCAAATAAGGTTCTTTGATTAGTGTTGAACACTAAGGCCCAATAGTGTTTCAATACTGTGTTCAAGAGTTCCAATTTAGTGTTAAACACTAAGACAAAAGAGGTCACGTGGCAACACGTGAGAGTGCCTCCCCTTTAATGATTCTGCTGAGGTTACTGCATCTTTCAGAGCATCACGTGTCAGCACGTGACGGGCATTCATATGCTCATTTGTTAGAGCTTTTGTTAAGGGTCACGTGGGTCACGTGAGGGACTGCCTCAAAGGGCTTTCTATGGATCTCTTGGGGGTCACGTGGTGGCACGTGACCCTGCCTCTATGTATGTCGTTTTTAGAGGATCTGTTGATCTTTTTTCAGGAATTAAATTCCTCGAGCTTTAGATTTCAGAGGAATTAATTCCTACTTTATATTCTGAAATAGAGTTGGACTCTGAATTTTCCGTAGGAATTAAATTCCTCGTATATGTGACGAACTGAAGAGGGTTAAACCCTTAATAAAAGCTTTCAAGGAATTATACTTCCCTTTTTAAAGAATTATAATTAAGGGAATTAAATTCCTGCTGTTTCCACAGAACTATATTCTTAATTAGGGTTAAACCCTATTTCTCTTTGTTCTAGAGGAATTAAATTCCCATGATACAGGGTCAAGCCCTAATTTTATCTTAAAGGAATTAAATTCCTATAGTTCTGCGAGAATTAAATTCTCATGCTTGCATTCCCTCTCTATGTTTTGGATCTGCATGGCAGGATCTCAACCCATTGAGAATTAAATTCTCAACCTAAAGGGGAGATGTGCACTTTGCAGATCCTCTATCAAAGAGAGAAGAAATATATTCTTCTGTTTTATATATTAGAGTTAAACTCTGTTGAGAATCGAATTCTACTTCTTTCAAGAAGCCTTCCCTTCCTTACCTAGAGTTTTCTTTTGCAGAAGCTCTCAATTCCTCGAAGTATCAAAGCTCTCTCCTTTTCTTCTCTTCTGCGTATGTATGTCTCTCTCTCTATCTCTCCCTCTTTGTGTCTCCTGGCTCCTATTTATAGGAGAAGCAGCTGAATCAATTAGTTTTGGTAAATCTTTCATGGGATATTTGATTTGCATCCATTGTTCATTTTGGACCTTTGGATTATTGGGTGAATTTTATTCACCATTGGATTTTAAATCCAGAGATTCTCCTTTGTTATTTTGGTTAGATTTAAGGGGGAAATCTTTCCAAACCCGAGATTTTCCATAAATAGATGATCTTTAATCATCTCTGAATCTTTAATTTGATTGGCCCCAGACAGTTACTTTCCTTTGAAAAGATTTAAATCTCCTCCAGAATTTACTTCTGTCGTCAACATGGGTTTTGAAAGCCGGTCACGTGTGACCACGTGACCCATGATCACGTGTGGACACGTGACCCCTCCGGAATGAAGAGTGCTCTTTCTTTCTGCGCTGTCTTCTGGTTGCTGTTTCAGCCATCACGTGTTAACACGTGACCATTGGTCACGTGTGAACACGTGACCCATGTTAGGAGCCTCCTTCTTTTTTATTCGACTGAAGGACTGGTCTGCTGCTTCGAGCGTCACGTGCCAGCACGTGACCTCTTCTGTCGTTCTCTTTCTTGACTTGATTAGTGGGCCTTTTCCTTGACTTGATCAGGGGATCTTTTCCTTGACTTGATTCAGGGAACCAAAGGGCCTTTTCCGCTGCTTTACATGTCACGTGTCAACACGTGACTGCTGGTCACGTGTAAGCACGTGGCCCCTTTTTGAAGCTTTTCCCAGAAGCTTTCCTGATTTTAAATCAGGAAACACTCCCCTCTGACAGGCAAGTCGGAGATCTCCGTGAACTCCTCTAAAGAGACCGAAACTTCCCGATCTAATAGAAGGAAGGTGTGAGTTAGAACGTTCCATTGTTCCAAAAAAGCTTTGACCTACCATACAGGGGGCGTGGAATACTGAAAGAGAGAAGCATAAATAGCGGGATATAACCTGAACTTCAGCAGCTGCGATTTTTTGGCCGATAAGATGTATCGAGCCCACTGTAGGTATCCGGCTGAATGGCGGGGAGTCAAGCCTATCATGTATGGCTGTCCCCAAGGGCGCGACTCGCCTTGACATATACGTCGCCCTAAGATATCCAAGGCCATTGGAGACTGTACGGGTATTGCAGCCATAGAGGGCTGAAGGCAACCCTCCGAAGTCTAATTGATCTCCCCTACGGCATAGTTCACTGGGGGTGAGTCGGCGTAGTGAATGGAGATCACCTCCGAAGGAGCTGCGCAAGAAAAGCTACGTCGGCCCATTATAATTTGATTATACCATGTCCCCCATAGATGAAGAGACTTATGCTCCGGGTCGTGATCTTTGATCAGAGTGAAGACTTCCCGGTCTACTGGCGCGTCAGGGAATGCGCTCTCCGGACGAACAAACGGGAAAGAAGTGTCAAAAGTCATAGTACCTACGTGAAAAAGAACAATAGTTAGCTATCAAGGCTACAATTCAAATGCTGACACTTGGTACATAAAATTTGTACCACACTGCAATGCAGTGGAAAGGGACCAAAGGGGACCCACACAATCAAGATGACAGCTCCTCATTGATAAGACAATCTCATCATTGATAAGACAATCAATTCATTAAATAGAAATCCCTAGAAGGATTCTCATTCAATAAGATACCCCTCGGGCCTAGGAGTAAAACTCTCTTGAGAGCAGTGCTCTGCAAAAGAGTGACATCTGTCAACTCTAATGATGAAGGGATTAAAAATTTCCCAAGAAATTCTAAAGATCTATGCTCTGTGAAGACGATGGAATCATCTATCAAAACCCTAAAAAAGCAAAGCTTTACTGAGTTAAAAACTCCGAGATCTTTAAGATCTGCAAAATGAACTCTAAGAGTTCTTTATTAATGGGTTAAGAAACCCTAAAAAAGATCTCTTTAGATCTGTGATCTAAGAAGAGCAAAGCTCTATTGAGAAACCCTAAAAATCTATATGATTTGAGAATAGCAAAGCTCTGTTAATGGATAAAACCATAGATTATGAAGTAATCCCTTCAAAGATTTGATCTTTACCTAAATTTATGACAGGGTTCCGACTCTAAGAGAGTTCTTAAGGCAGAGAGCTGGGCTCTGAAGGAGAATTAATTCTCGAGAAAAACAGGAAGATGAATAAACAGTCATCTCAAGGGCCAAAGGCCCTATTTATAGGCGCTGGGAGCCGATCCAACTTTCAAGTTGATCCAATGATGGAAAAATTGTCACCGCTGCACTCAAATGTGAGTCACGTGAGCGCAACGGTGGGGGGAAGGGCATTTATTTCCCCCAATCAGAGAGCAAAGCTCTATTTAAAATTTAAACTTTCAAAATTTGAAATTTGAAATGAGACAACGCCTCGTAAGAGCGCTGGCGCTCTTGACTCTGAGGCAGCGCTCACGTGCAAAGCACGAGAGCGCTGGCGCTGAGGACTCTGAGGCAGCGCCTCACGTGCAAAGCACGAGAGCACTAGCGCTAAGTGCGCTAGCGCCAAGAGTCAAAGACTCTGAGGCGGCGCCTCACGTGCAAAGCACGAGGGCGCCAGCGCTAGAATTAAATGTTCCCCACCCTTGGATCAAAGATCCAACGAAGATGATTAAAAAAATTATCAAATTACCGGAATAAAATTCTGTTGAGGAAATACTCCTTAAATCTTTCCAAACAGGAAAGATTTGCTCTGTAAATCGGAGCACCGTTGGATCAAAAATCCAATGGTGATTAAAAATCACCAAGATACAAAATAAGTTCTGTATGGGAAAATATTTTCCCAATCTTGTTGAAAAACAAGAAGATCTGTAAAACAGAAGCCTTATGATCAAAGATCCAATGGTAGGGAAATATCCCCAAATCAATCAGAGAAAGATTTCCTTAACTGATTCAACAAATCAGCCTCCCCTATATAAATGACCCAAGACTTCAAGTCTTAGACGGAGGAACCCCCCCCCTAAACTTCAAGTTCTCAAAAAAGAAAAAGAGAAGAGCAAGCTCTCAGAAGAAGAAATTTTCTTCAAGGTAAATGATAAGAAGTGAGATCATAACATCTCGTCAATTCTTGAGAGTTTAATCCTCACATCAGAAGAACTTAGTTCTTTTGATAGATCACAGATCTGTAAGAAAAGTCTTTCACAAAAACAGAAGAGATCATTGCATCTCTTCATAAAAAGAAGAACTTAGTTCTTAGATCCATGAGACAAAGTCTCTTATAAATGAGAATTTAATTCTCAGAGCACAGAACTGACCAGAACTGCCAAATAAGCGCTTCAGCGCTCCAAGTCTGGCGCTCAGCGCCAAGCGCACCATGTGCTCCTCACGTGTGTGCTATTTCATAAGAAGCGCCTCAACGCTCCAAGTCTGGCGCTCAATGCCAAGCGCACCACGTGCTCCTCACGTGTGTGCTATTTCATAAGAAGCGCTTCAGCGCTCCAAGTCTGGCGCTCAGCGCCAAGCGCACCATGTGCTCCTCACGTGTGCACTATTTCATATGAAGGCGCTTCAGCGCTCCAGGTCTGGTGCTCAGCGCCAACCGCACCACGTGCTCCTCACGTGTGCGCTGAAAGAACATAAAGTGTTCTTTAAATAAAGCCCGGCGCCATAAAAGTGTTCAACACTCAGAAAAAGACAAAAGAAAAAGGGGTGTCAGAACCGAATTTAATGCTCAGCATTATTGAACCAAAAAGGACTGAGCCCAAACAAATGTTCAACATTTTATTCAAATCTGAGTGGACTGAGCCCAAGTTGGCCATAAGTCCTTAATTTAGATCAACTGAGCCTATGTGCTCATAATCTTTTTAATTGGTCTCGGTCCCAAACTTGATTATAGATCTCTCAACCAATACTGGTTCAAGGGTACATCTCTTCATACCTCTGATACATGTCATTGTAATTCTTCAACGTTTTCAAAGAGATGGAGGGTCCCAATAACCAAAAAACTTTTGGCACATCCTTAAATTGTGAAACCAAAATACCAGTCTATGACGTCTTTAAACCAGACTATGATGTCTTTAAACCGGACTATGAGGTCCTTAAACTCATGGACGAAGATGTTCTTAAACTTTACGGACTATGATGTCCTTAAACCCAATGGACCGCAATGTCCCTAAAATAAAATGATAGAGTCCAAATACTCTTTCGTTGGATCTAAATGATCCCAAAATCTTGTTGAGTAGATCTTAGTCTAAAATCAGACTAACATATCCACAACAAACGTTTAAGTTGATCTTAATCTCAATGATAATAATGATCCTTAAATCCAAACCAAACCCAAATCTAAGAAAATACGGATTTGGACTAATCCACGCCCTACTGGCGACAACATAAATTAGTCTCCGTATACAATCCACGGGCAACCAAAAATAAAACAAACACACACGACACGAAGTGACCACCTGGAGAAGGAGAAAGTGGTTACCGCTATGCGGTAGCGTAATTAACTGCAGGGGCTTGCGTCTGTAGAGAAGAGCATCCCCACAATCAAAAACCCCTCGTACACGAGGGGGAATCTGATGAAGTCTGCTACAACGGCCGCATCTTTCTAAACCTCCGATACACGGTGCCATAAATCAACTTGGCATTTTCGGAGAGCTGGACAGATAAAACCAAATTGTATCTGCCCCAAAATTCAGGCAAGACAACCTACGCGGTTTCGTCTCTGTTTTTGGCGGCGAACAGTCCCGTTCTTATATACAGCAGGCCTCAATACATTTCAGTAGCTAACCAAGAAAGTCCAAATGCTGGAACGCTCAAAACAAGAGTCTACCCCGGACTCTCAGAAAGACAAGACTTGGAAAAGCAAGAGGGATGGCAACCATAGAAGCAGGAATTCCAGCAATACCAATGTCCTCAATGCGTCTGACAATGAAGAAAAGCGAAGGGCAGGCGAATCCAAAACCAACCGGTCTCGAAAGCAAGTGCTAGGAGGAGAAGGGCCTTCCCTAGAGGAGAAAAAGAACAAGGTTTACTCTTTCAGGAGGGACAAGGTCTGAAAGATATTCAAAGATGCCCTGAACAACGGTCTACAATTGCCAGAGTCGAAAAGACCTCATGAAGGAAAAATGACGGACAATCCTCTATATTGCCCGTACCACCGAGTAGTGAGTCATGCAATCGAGGATTATTATATCTTCAAAGATTGGGTCGAGAAGCAGTACAAGACTGGAGAGATCAAGCTGTCCAAGAGTGTGTTGGTGAACAATCAAGTTGCAACCATTAACTTTATACAAACGAAAGCTGAAGCCATCTGGGTGCAGACAGCTGAACCCGCTGCCTCGAGAAATGAATCCGACTCGCCGTAGCCCCCTTGGGGTAAGCACATATCTAATAAGACAAAGAAGATGCTAAAGCTACTTCAGAAAGAGCCCAAGACGGAATGGGAAAGGCAGAAGAAGCCTACCATTCCAGCTACCAATGCAGCTCCATCAGGCTCAAAATCCAAAAAGCTCAAGAAGAAGAAAAGTGCGGCTCGGCGCGAAAACATTCTGCAAGGAAATCAACCGTTCAAAAATATATCGATTTTCTCGAAGACTATGAACAGAAGGAAAGAACTCTGATTCAATTGAAGGAGTTCCTCCCTATAGAAGCGGTTGAAATTCTGGAGGAGGTGGAAGAAGACTCCAATGAAGAGATCCCTATAGTGACCTGCTACACCATCCATCTTGGCAGCGACTCTGAGGAGGAGCTCTGTTTTCCCGAAGAGGATGAGGAGCTCGCCACAAAGGCCAACCAAATCCAACTCATAAGCGACAGGGCTCTGCCGCCAAATCAGGGCAACGCCCCAAAAGGAAAGGAAAAACAGGTGGCTAATGAGGAAGATGGCAGAGAACCGGCTAATGAAAACTCAAGTCCTTCCTCGGTGGACTATAATGTCTTGGCTCATCTCCGAAAGATTCCGTCTCTCCTGAGCATCTACGATACCTTGGTCCTATCTAAAGAGCTTAGAGATGTTCTCATTCACGCTCTACAAAACCCTGAGCGGTATCAGGCTCACTTTGCAGAAATTAATATGAATGAAACCCAGTACGCTCTGCATGCCACCGCAGTCACGTTTAAGGACGAAGAATTTCTACTAGGAACGGCTGAGCATAATCGGCCACTTTACGTGACCGAGTACAACGACGGAGATTGGATTAATCGCATATTGATTGATCCGGGATCCTCAGTAAACATCATGAACTTGCGGACTCTGAAGAGTTTGTCAATGGACGTCTGACACCTGTCAAGGGAAATGATTGTCATTCAAGGCTTCAATCAAAACTGCCAGCAAGTTCTGGGGTCTATAGCTTTGCCAATAAAATTCGGGGATCTGCAAACTGAAGCTAAGATATACGTGATCGACACTGGCATTTCTTATAAAATTCTCTTGGGACGGCTGTGGCTCCACAATTATGACATCGTTCCGTCAACTCTCCATTAATACATGAAGTATACTAAAATGGTGTGCATGTAGTCCGATATGAAGATTCTCGGTACTTTGTGAATCTCCAAAGTGCTTAGCCACAGCTGACTAAAGATAGAACAGCCCCGAAACTCAAATGCAAGTCTGAGCCGGCTATCACTTTCAAAAGCAGAAACCCCCATGTGCGTCCGCGTTTCGGCAGTGACACTGATGAGTCCAACGTTGAAAGTCCGTCCTTCCGTAAAACCCACCCTCATTTCGGTAGCGATACAGACGAATCTGATACTGAAGGCCCATTCGATAGCGAAATCCACCCTCGTTTAGGCAGTGACACTAAAGAATCAAAAGAAGAGGATCCGTCTTGCAACAGCTGTGAAAATCGGGCTATCGTGCGAACAGCGAAGCTACGAGAGACCTTCGAAGTGACAGAAGGGTCTCTAGCCGTCACAAAGGTGCCGAAACAGATGTGCAAAGAGCTCGATGCACTGTCAGCCTCCACCGTGGACCAGCTAAAAACTTCCTACGTTTCCGGAAGGAAAAGTGGACAGAAAGGCATCCTGTTTTATGGGTCAAATCCCGTTGTGCATCCGGACGATTTGTCTGTCGCGTGCTTTCCTTATGAGAGAGGCATGAGAGCCGTCCTTAATCCCAGATACTATGCACCCGAGATGCGGGAATACTTTAAAAAGTGCGGGTGTCGGCTATATCAAACGGACTCCGAAGCTAAGTTTTATGAAGGGCTTTGGCATCCGCCTCAAGTCCGAGCACTCATCGATGGACGAATTCCAGATAGACGGAGCATAGGTTTCATTCAACCCGATTCCAAGGCATGCTACATGATCCATGCTGGTGAAACCAGCGAAAGATCAA
Organism: Agapanthus africanus; assembly: GCA_030015575.1. Taxonomy (NCBI): domain Eukaryota; kingdom Viridiplantae; phylum Streptophyta; class Magnoliopsida; order Asparagales; family Amaryllidaceae; genus Agapanthus; species Agapanthus africanus. The sequence goes on from JASDDO010000016.1 coordinate 25,231,013, forward strand.
ATGATGATGACGAGATAGCCGAGCCAGAAGAAGCTCCGCAAGAGCTCGAAGACGGAGGACAAGCAACCTTCGATGATTTAACCGAGATTGATTTGGGAATACCCGATAATCCAAAGCCGGCCTATATTAGCTCATTCTTGTCAGAGGAAATGAAAGAGCAGATAGTAGCCCTGCTGCATGAATTCGCTGACTGCTTTCCATGGACGTACAAAGAAATGCCTGGCCTCTCCCCTGAGATAGCCGTGCATAAGATGGCTATTTCTCCATATGTCAAGCCAGTCAAACAAGCTCTCCGAAGAATGAGAAGGGAGCTAGAAGAAAAGGTCATCGAGGAAACTAAGAAACTTATCGATACTGGCTTCATCATAGAGAGGAATATGCGGACTGGATCGCATGCATAGTCCCAGTGAAGAAGAAAAATAGGCAGATCCGAGTTTGTGTCGATTTCAGGGACCTTAACAAAGCATGCCCTAAAGACGACTTCCCGCTACCGGTCATGGAAATGATGGTCGATGACATCTCAAATTATGAACTGTTCACTTTCATGGATGGCTCGTCTGGATATAATCAGATCAAGATGTCGCCTGAGGATGAGAAACACACAGCATTTTGAACCCCGATCGGAATATACTGCTACAAGGTGATGCCGTTCGGACTGAAGAACGCAGGTGCTATCTACCAAAGGGCAATGACCAATATCTTTGATGACCTAATCCATAAAGTTGTCGAATGTTATGTTGATGATTTGGTCGTCAAGACTAAAACCAAGGCCGATCACATCCAAGATCTTAGGACCGTTTTCACTAGACTGAGGGAATATGATCTGAAGATGAATCCTCTGAAGTGCGCTTTTAGCGTGTCATCGGAAAAATTGCTGGGCTTTATAGTCCGACATCGGGGGATCGAAGTTGACCCATCCAAGATAAAGGCCATCATGGAGATGCCTCTCCAAAGAGTCTGACGCAGCTAAGATCTTTTCAAGGCAAGATTTCTTATATACGAAGGTTTATCTCAAATTTATCGAGGAGATGTAGGCCCTTCTCAAAGCTCATGAAGAAAGGAGCTCCTTTTGTCTGGGATGCCGAATGTCAAGAAGCGTTCGAAAGCATCAAACAGTACATGTTGCGCCCTCCAGTGCTTGCTGCCCCTATTCTAAATAAACCGTTGATTCTCTATACTACCGCGCTAGATGAGTCACTCGGTGCACTCCTTGCCCAGAACAACGAGAAGGGAAAGGAGAATGCCCTCTACTGCCCCAGTAGAACTTTAGTCATGGCGGAACATAACTATTCCCTAATCGAAAAGCAATGCCTGGCTCTGATATTCGCTGTGAAGAAGCTGAGGCACTATCTGCTTGCTCATCGGGTTATGCTGATCTCCAAGGTCGGCCCGCTCAAACACTTAATGACCAAAGTAAGCCTCGTCGGCAGAATGGCAAGATGAGTTGTCATGCTGCTTGAGTTTGACATAGTTTATACTCCTCAGAAAGTAATAAAAGGGCAAGCCCTCGCCGATTTACTCGCTGCTCATCCTATACCAGAAGGGTCGCCGCTAAATTGTGAATTACCCGATGAACAAATATTTCACCTCGAGGATAGCGACCCATGTTGGGAGCTCTACTTCGATGGAGCCTCATCAATAAGGACCTCCAGTAAATCAAGCATCCCGGAAATAAAAGCAGGGATAGGATTGGTGTTCATCACGCCATCGATGGGAACCTTACGGCGTTCTTTTGCTCTCACTGAGCCTCGCACAAACAATGAGGCTGAGTACGAGGCTCTGATAGCTGGTCTGGAGCTCGCTATAGAAATGGAAATCCTTCAGCTACGAGTCTACGGTGATTCCCAGCTTGTTGTCAACCAAGTAAGTAGCAATTATAAGATATACAAACCCGAGTCAGCTCAGTACAGAAGCCGAGTGGTGGAACTCATGAAACGGTTCGCTCACATTGAACTAATGAGAGTCCCAAGAGCGTTGAACGGAAAAAGCCGACATACTCGCTCGCCTAGCTAAAGAGCTAGCTGATCCTGACATGGACGAAATTCTAATCACAGTCAGAAGCCGGCAAATTCTGCCTCCAGCCTCTTTGCGTGAAGAAGAAAGCGTAGAACAAGAGAACAATCCTACCGAAGAAGCTTCAATCATCCAAGACGAGCTCGATTGGAGAGAACCCTTCATAGAGTACCTCCGATACGACAAGCTGCCTGAAAGAAAATCTGCGAGGATTCAGCTATAGAAGAGAGCTCTCCGATATGTGTTTGTAAATGACACGCTATACCGCAGATCATATGACCAACTCTGGCTCAGATGTCTGTCATTGGCCGAAGCCCAAAAGATCATGAAAGAAGTTTACTCGGGCGTTTGCGGTGCTCGCCAATCTGGCCCCAAGATGCGGCTTCAAATTAAACGGCTTGGGTATTACTGGCCCACCATGATACGGGATTGTGGAGAGCATGCAAAGAAATGTCATATCTGCCAAATTCACGGTGATTTCATTCACAAGCATCCCAATCCGTTGCATCCTACGGTAGCATTGTGGCCCTTTGAAATCTGGGGAACCGACATAGTTGGCCCAATTGATCCTCCGTCATCCAGAATCCACCGGTTCATATTGGCCGCAACTGACTATTTCTCCAGATGGGATGAAGCTGTCCCGCTAAAAGAAGTCAAGACAGAAAATATTCTGACGTTCTTCCAGCATAATATTCTATACCGCTTTGGTACACCAAGAAGAATCATTTCTGACAACGGGCCTTCTTTCAAGAGCTTCAAAGTCTCAAGGTTCGCTACTCAGTACAAGATAGACTGGAGATATTTCTCCATCTATAATCCAAGAGCCGATAGGCTAGCCGAAGCCTTCAATAAGACTCTATGCAAGCTCCTGAGGAAAAATGCTTCAGCCAACAAGATAGACTCAAACTTCACTATGCGTTGTGGGCATATCATACCACGCACCGTACTCCAACTCAGTCCACGTCATACTCATTGCTCTTCGGAGTGGAGACAGTCCTCCCCCTCGAAATCGAAATTCCAAGTTTAAGAATGGTCGTTCAGCATGAGTTGACGGAGGAGGAAAACGTGCTCCTTCGGCTTGAAGAGCTCGATGCCCTCGAAGAAAATAGGCTCACGGTGCAGCAGAATCTGGAGCTGTATCGAGCCCAAATGTCACGGGCCTATGACAAGATAACCCGTCTCCGCGCTTTTAAGAAAGGTGAATTGGTGTTGGTCCTCAAAAGACGGATCATCCCCAATCGACTTACCAAGGGAAAATTCGAGCCAAATTGGGAAGGACCATATGTCATCGAGAAAGTGTTTGATGGAAGATCCTACCAGTTGATAAATACCGAGGGAGAAAGGCCCATGCCACCTATCAATGGCTGATATCTCAAGAAATATTACGCGTGAGTTCTCCAAGTCACAGGCGAATTGAGCACACAAGCCCTACGGTCTATATCATATATCCTGTAAAACCGTATACAATCCACGGGCGTAAACGGCCCCTATCTCCCGCAAGTCCTGCTGGTGAGACTACTTTTAAAGTCCCACCAGCGGAGTGAAAAAAAAGGTATGTCCACAAGCAAAACGGGCACGGATGAAAACCCGAAAGGGCTCCGTAAGTATAAAAAAAAAAAAGCAGGACTGCCGGCGTGTTTGTGAAAACCTGAAAAGGCGCAAACTCGTGAAAAGAGATAAAATACACTCGCAAAGTCCTCTCGATCTTGTAAGGAGAAAATCCCTGCGTGAGATCCTTACGACTCACAAAGGAGCAACACATTTAAGAATCCCTACAATTCCTAGAGAGAAAATACACCTGCGAGATCCTCTCGACTCGTAGGGAGAAAATGCTTTTATGAGACCCTTACGGCTCATAAAATTGAAAAGCCTTAGGTGATAGGGATCCAAACCTGTCTCCTGCACCATCGCTCCCCAACGGGAAACAGCAAATGATGAGTCGCTCCTGGCATTTCGCTTCAGTGTTAGTGGTGTTGATGCCAACCCAAAAACCAAATCCCAAGTCCTCCCGGGGCAAATGATGAGTTGCTCATGGCATTATTCCAGTGCAGCAATGCTGATACCAAACAAGATCCAAATTCCAAGTCCCCAAACGGCGAATGATGAGTCGCTCCTGATATCATATTCTAGTGCAGCGTGCAGACGCCAACCAAAATCCAATCTCCCAAAATTCTCCCAGCCCTACAGTTGGTCCCCAAGTTGACTACCGTATACAATCCACGGGCTCAAATAATTCTCATCATACCCATGCCCCACCACAATCATCAGTTATGTGGCTGGTCTTCGCCCTTGGAATTATGATCCATTTGGGAAGACCCACTCATGTGTCCTCACGATACATGAGGAGAACAAACTTACGGGATCCTCACGACTCGTAAGAAAACACCTTCGTGGGATCCTTATGACTCACAAAGGAAAAACACACTTGGGATTCCCCACGACTCCTAAGGAGAAAGTACACCTACGTGATCCTTTCGACTCGTGGGGAGAAAATGCTTTTATGGGACCCTTACGACTCATAAAATTGAAAAGCCTTAGGTGGTAGGGACCTAAACCTGTCTCTTAAACCATCGCTCCCCAACAGGAAAAGGCAAATGATGAATTGCTCCTGGCACATGTGCTTCAGTGTTAGCAACGTTGATGCCTAACCTAACCCCAAAATTCGAAACTCCAATCCAATAGACCCCTAAATCTTTAAACTGGGAACAGATGACCCTTAAGTCGTTAAACTGGGAACAGATGACCTCTAAGTCATTAAACTAGGAACGAGGGAAATCCCCTCACAGCAAATGATGATTCGCTCCTGGTACCATATTCCAGTGCAGCGGTGTTGATGCCAAACCAAAACCAAAATCCCCAAATCCTGTCATAGCAGATGATGAGTCGCTCTTGGTACTATATTCCAGTGTAGCGGTGCTGATATCAACCCAAATCACATTAAATCAGCAAAACAACCAATGACCTCCCTGGCAGAATCAAGCTCCGCCTTGAAAACAAGTCAACTTCATCCCTGACACCGCAAGAAGCGGAGCAAGTCAAATCCAGCACCGACCGTCCACGTCGCAAAAAGGGCAGCACCGACCGTCCAAGTCACTAAAAGGGCAGCACCGACCGTCCAAGTCGGTAAAATGGCAGCACCGACCGTCCACGTCGCAAAAAGGGCGGCATCGACCGTCCAAGTCGCGAAAAGGGCAGCAACGACCGTCCAAGTCGGTAAAATGGCAGCACCGACCATCCAAGTCGCAAAAATGGCAGCACCGACTGTCCACGTCGTAAAAAGAGCGGCACCAACCGTCCACGTCGCTAAAATGGCAGTATCGACCATCCACATCGCTAAAAGGGCATAACCGACCGTCCACGTTGCTAAAATGGCAGCACCGACCGTCCACGTCGCAAAAAGGGCAGCACCGACCGTCCACGTCGCAAAAAGGGCAGCATCGGCCTCCATGTCGTCAAAAAGGAGTCGACCTCCGCACGAAAGAAAATCCATCAATTCCATGCACATAACCCACATATGTGGTGTGCATTTATTGATGGGGGCAATTTGTTGGGGTCAAAATTTATACCCCGGTTGACTAAGTCAAAATCAAAGTCAACCCCAAGCCAAGTGGCCCCAAGCCCAGGTCAAGTGGGCCAATGCCCGGGTCGAGCCCGAACATGAAGCGGCCAGCCTCCCCCATGTCAAAATAAAAATTTTGTAATAAATAATTTTAGTGTATTTCTTTTATTTTATTTTATGAATAAATGTAAGAAAAATGGGCATAAAGCCAAATTTTTGTAAAACCCATGGCTCATGTGCAAAAGAAATGAGCACATGAAGCATGGGATGGGCAAAATACCATTTGGTAAAACCCAAGGGGCTATATGTAAAGTTTGTAGCCTATAAAGGCAAACATGATGAAAATATCTAGGACAACTTTTTCATTCTCTAAAACTCTAGAGTTTTTGTGCCTCCTTTTCCTTCCTCAAGGTTCTAAATCATCTCTTTTTTTTGGATTAAATCAAGAATTTAACTCTTTCTCTTCCAAAAATAAATAGTTTTTCACCACAAAACCCACAAAAGGGAGCTTAGATCTTCCATTAGATCTTTAAAAAGAGAGATTTTTAAAATCTTATCCCTCTTGTTTTCCATGATCCGGCCAACAAAAGAGAAGGAAGGAGACTCATCTCCAAAGATCTCATTTTGGAAAAGATCCAAGTCTCAAGGGAGAAGAAAGGAATCCCCTTGAGCATTTACAAAGATTCTCTGGAGTTTAACTCCACAAATCAAAGTTTCTGGGAGTTTAACCCCCAAAAAATAAACAAACAATAATAATACATCTTTTTTAAAGGAGTTTAACTCCAAAAGTCGATAGGAGTACAACTCCCAGTATGGGGGGCTGAGCCCCCCCTTTTATTTTCCGCTGGCGCCATGCGTCCAGCGCCCGCGTGCCAGGCACATGAGGCGCTGGTGCCTTCTCCCACGCATCCTTTGGATGCCCTTTCCCTTTATACACACACATACACACACACACACACAGTCCCCCTTAGAAAAAAATTTCCTAACGGGGCGTTGTCCCGCACCCCGCAAAGGGGCTGCTAGCCTCCTTGACCCCCAGCCAGCTATCCGGGTAGCGGGACCCCCGTAAAACTCTGTGTGGCCCCCAATATATCCAAAACCCTTTTCAAAACTTACGTACACTGCACATTGAGTTCGCATGACCTGTTTGACCCGTCAATCGGAGGTCCTCTCGCTCCAAAAGTGAGGGGTAATTAACGGCAGCTTGGTCCGCGGCCGCCGGAGATTTGAATCCACACAATCAATAGATCCCCAGCCTACCCGAAGCAGGGGGAATCTGCAGTACCCCTGACAAGCGCACGCGTATTCCCATCTCAATAGGGTGACGGAAAACACCCTACATGTGTGACTACATATAACCTACGATTCGCTACCAAGATAAAAATCTTATGAATAGGTCTTCCTATATCAACCTAATCTATCCTAAGGTCTTCCAAATACCCTACTCACTAAGTATCCAAAACCGCATCCAAACTTATAATAATATAGTAATAACCCTATTCTACGGTTGCGGGGGTGCTATACGCCATCCACCCAACTTCCCCGGTAGATATACATCTACTCACCTTGATCCTCTCTTGCCGAAGTCAATGACGCCACGCTCACCCTTGTCGTCCCGAAGTTCACGCGGGGTACCTACAATTTTCAATGCGTTATATCATAACATGAATCGAACACGAAACCAAAACAGCACACGAAACACACATAAGTTAGAACTTATGGTTTACGTGTGCAAGAATAACCAACAACTCTCGACATCGACGTACAAACGCCAATCGATCGAGATAAAACACAAATATCAAAACTTAAGTTACTGAAATCCACAAAACTCAAAACAGCAACTAAGGAAAATAGTTCCAGATTTTGCTTCAGGTTATTAAGGTCTAAACAAACAATACAAGGGATAGGTAATTAGGTAAGTGAGCTACAGCCAAAACCTCTACACCAGTACTTACACTAGGTCCGGCGAGATCTTGAAAAAGCTCGGTGTCGCCTGCCATGGTTGATGTTCCCCTCCGAACAGCGGCCTGGACGTTAGGACGTCCGTGCCTGAGGTTCGGGGCAGATGCTATTTGGTTTTATCCGTCTATCTCTCCGAAGATGCCAAGTTGATTTATGGCACCGTGTATCGAAGGTTTAGACGGATGCGGCCGATGTAGCAGACTTCGTCAGATTCCCCCTCAGGGTGAGGGGTTTTTGATTGTGGGGACGCTCTTCCCTGCAGGCGCAAGCCCCTGCAGTTAATTACGCTACCGCATCGCGGTAACAACTTTCTCCTTCTCCAGAATTTCACTTCGTGTCGTGTGTGTTTGTTTTGTTTGTGGTTGCCCGTGGATTGTATACGGAGACTGAGTAATGCCGTCGCCCGTAGGACGTGGATTAGTCCAAATCCGTATTTACTTAGATTTGGGTTTGGTATTTTAGTTTAAGGATACATTAGTCGCGTTGCGGCTAAGATCGAATTAAACGTTCGTCAAGGATACGTTAGTCCTGTTTTAGACTAAGCTCGACTCAACGTAGTGATTAATTTAATGTATGGCCATCGGGACTCGTCACCTCTCTGACGTCGTTGAAGGATTACAACGACAGATGTCAGAGGAGCTCGGAGATGTACCCTCGAACCAGAGTTGATTGGGAGTTTTATAATCCATGTGAATGTTTAAGGATACGTTAGCTGTGTTTGGGGCTAAGATCAACTTAAACGGGACCGTTTAGATCCGGCAAAAGAGCGTTTGGAGGCTCTATTGTGCCAGTTTAAGGACGTAGTGGTCTGTTGCCAGTTTAAAGACGTGGTGGTCCATCGCCAGTTTAAAGACGTGGTGGTCCATCGCCAGTTTAAAGACGTGGTGGTCCATTGCCAGTTTTGAGGACGTGGTGGTCCATCGCCAGTTTAGGGACGTGGTGGTCCATTGCCAGTTTTGAGGACGTGGTGGTCCATCGCCAGTTTAGGGACGTGGTGGTCGATCGCCAGTTTAGGGACGTGGTGGTCGATATTCCAGTTTTGAGGACGTGGTGTTCCATCGCCAGTTTAGGGACGTAGTGGTCCATATTCCAGTTTTGAGGACGTGGTGGTCCATCACCAGTTTAAAGACGTGGTGGTCCATCGCCAGTTTAAAGACGTGGTGGTCCATTGCCAGTTTTGAGGACGTGGTGGTCCATCGCCAGTTTTGAGGACGTGGTGGTCCATCGCCAGTTTAGGGACGTGGTGGTCCATCGCCAGTTTTGAGGACGTGGTGGTCCATCGCCAGTTTAGGGACGTGGTGGTCGATATTCCAGTTTTGAGGACGTGGTGGTCCATCGCCAGTTTAGGGACGTAGTGGTCCATATTCCAGTTTTGAGGACGTGGTGGTCCATCGCCAGTTTAGGGACGTAGTGGTCGATCACCAGTTTAGGGACGTGTCGGTCCGATATTAGTTTAGGGACGTCTCGGTCCGATATTAGTTTAGGGACGTCTCGGTCCGATATTAGTTTAGGGACGTTTCAGTCCCATATTAGTTTAAGGACGTCTCGGTCCGATATTAGTTTAGGGACGTCTCGGTCCGATATTAGTTTAGGGACGTCTCGGTCCGATATTAGTTTAGGGACGTCTCGGTCCGATATTAGTTTAGGGACGTCTCGGTCCGATATTAGTTTAGGGACGTTTCGGTCCGATATTAGTTTATGGTTGTTGGGACCCGTCACCTCTTTGACGTCGTTGAGGAATTACAACGATGGATGTCAAAGGAGTTCGGAGATGTACCCTCAAACCGGACGTGAATTGATTTAGGAGAGCCATTTTGCTCAGTCAATTTAATTTAAGGACTTATGGCCACGATTGGGCTAAGTCCAGCTCAACACTTTATTCGCATTGCATTTTTCTTATTTAGGCTCTACAAAAGATATAGAGTATCAGTTTATTTTGGGCTCTGCCCATTTGCAAAGCATCTACTTTGTTTTGGGCTTTGCCCCTTTTAAAATGCATAGCATTCTGAATATTTTGTTTGGGCTCTGCCCATTTATAAATGATGCAAAGCATCTGTTCTGGTTTGGGCTCTGCCCCTTAAAATAATGCATTTGCGCTTCATTAAGCCTGTTAGGCCTTCTCTTAATTGGGCTTGGCCCTTTTTAATGCATCTGCGCTTTGCGCTAAGTAATGAGCGCAAGTTTATATGGTGATGACACGTGTCGTGCTCTGATGAGCGCAAGCGCACTAGCGCAGTGCGCTGCGCTGTTGCGCTGCGCTGTTGCGCTGCTGACACGTGGCGCGGTCTCAGCGAGTTGCGCCAATTCCAGAGAGCAAAGCTCTATCTTAAGGGCGCTTAGCGCAAGTGGTTTTATAGCCGACACGTGGCGCTCTCTTAAGAGCGCAACAGCGCAGTTTGGAAGTGCAAAGCACTAAGAATCTTTTAGATTCAAGAAGGAAAGTGCAAAGCACTGTTTAAGTTCTTGATCAAAATTATATCAAAGAAAAATAGATTTCTTCTTTATTCGAAGAACCAGAGGTTCATAAAAGTGCAAAGCACTGTTTTTTTTTATTCTTTTATTTTTATTTTTGTTTTTTAAAGAACCGAAGGTTCACAAGAAGTGCAAAGCACTGTTTTCTTTTTTATATAAAGATCATTGATCTTATATATTTTTATTTTTTTTAGACTAATGGTCTATTAGAAGGAATTTCTTCTAATCCATGAAGGTTCTTTACCTCTTTCTTGAGATCTTCTCAGAGTTTTCTCTGCTTAGAGTTCTTGATCTTTCGAGAAAATTGTTGATGCCTTTGAATTGAGGCTTAGGGTCCTATTTATAGTGACCACAAATCTGTTGAATTTGTTAACAGGATCTTTCCTGAGTGATTTTGGGAATTTTCCCACTGCTGGATCTTTGATCCAAAGGCCGAAGAAAATCTTCTAGTTCTGGAAAGAACAGAAAAGATTTCATAAAATCTTAATTTAGTTTGGCGCAGATGCCCCAGCGTATGACACGTGTCGCGCAGCGCAGAGCGCAGCGCAAGTGCGCTAGCGCATCTGCGCTGACACGTGTCGCGCAGCACAGAGCGCAGCGCATCTGCGCTAGCGCATCTGCGCTGACGCGTGTCGCGCAGCGCAGCGTGCAGTGCAGTTGAAGCGTTGCTTCCTTCGATCAGAGCTTTGCTCTGATTGGGTGCGCTTTCTGGGCGCTGCGCTCGGCGCGTTGCGCCAGACACGTGGCAAGTTGCGCCCAGTGCAGAGGGTCTGAAGCGTTGCTTCACCTGAGATATCTTTTCATCTCCCCTTTTCCAAGTCAAACTTGTATTTCCAAGATTTTGATTTCCCGGGTCTTGGAAATAATTCCATTGTGCACAAAATCTTTTGTGTTTGGGTCTATATATATAGTTCAGGGCCGAGCTTTTTATTCTCTCATCTTCAGAGAACTTTTTCGATCATGGCTTGCAACCGCCCTCATGCCCGCCGACAACCATGGGAGGTTCCGATTCGGGACATCGTTCCCCGTTTTGCTGCGCGCCTGGTGGACCCTTCTCTCTCGGACGAGCAATGCGACGCTGCAATGCATGAGCTTTTGACTCGTGTTGGGTCTCCTCTTCCTCCGAATTCCATTTGGCTTCGGATGGCCCTTGCCTCGGTGCTCTCCGACATTCCCCCTCCTCCAGCAGAGATGTCCCCGGCAATGCTGGATGCAGCCGAGGACAAGATCGAGGGCCTTCTCGAAGCGCACTTGATCACCAAAGCCCTGAAGGACTGCTCCTTCCATTTGCTGAACCAGATACGGGCTCGTCGGGTTGTCATCGCCACTTTTTCCCAGGAGTGTGGCGTCGACCGTTGGATGGCCACCCCTCGGGAGGATCGCCGCTTCGATGTGGTGGAGAAGACAGAGAGGGAGCTGGGGAATCTTCTTCTTCTTTTTGCGAATCCTTGTCTTTCTGATCCCGTATTCGGTGATCTTTTTTAAATGTAATATTAATAATAATGAATAAGCATTTTTCTTTTTAATCAAGTATTTCATTGCCTGTTAAGGGTTCTTTTATTTTAGTTCTTTGTTGTGTTCGTGCATCATATGATTTTAACTCGTTATTATCAAGTGTACGTAACTTTACATGAATAAATTGCTTTTGGTGTTAAACCCCTTCTTCTGCGCTAGCGCATCTGCGCTGACACGTGTCGCGCAGCGCACAGCGCAGCGCGGCTGCGCTAGCGCATCTGCGCTGACACGGGTCGCGCAGCGCACAGCGCAGCGCGGCTGCGCTAGCGCATCTGCGCTGACACATGTCGCGCAGCGCAGTGCCTGAGCAACTGAAGCGTTGCTTCCTTTATTGAAGTTTAAATTTTCAAAGCAAAGCTTTGTTTCTGATTGGGGAGTTGTTTCATCTTCCACCTCGAAATTTGATCGGAGCTTTGCTCCGATTGGGGTAAACAGTTGAGAATTAGGGTCTCGTTTTCTCGTGGTCGTTTTCTAGTGGTCTATCTAGGTTATTATACTTATTTGATTTTCTTAAAAACACCTCAGGTTGCTCCAGATTCCTTGTAGTACTCACAAAAGTCACAAAACCGACATCGGACATATCTAAGTTTAAGTCTCTGCTTTCTATGCTCAAGTCGGTCCAGGATTAACACTAAAGGTCTGCGGTCACCAACAATACCTCATAAACACCATCACAACTCATTCTATTCTCCAAACCTCAACTTGGAATTCTCAAAGATCACAAAACGACACTTAAACAATTCTAAACTACACTAAGATGCTAGGAAAACCAAAAGATTAGCTAAAGACATAGAATTTACCTCACTTGGAAACTCAAGAATTTTCTTGTGTTGCCCAAAGTACTCAAAATCTTGACTTGATCTACTCAAGGTGTTTGGGATGGTCTTGTGATCATTTTTTATGAAGGGGAGATGGGGTTTTGATGGAGTTTTTGAGGTGATTGTGGGTGGTAGAAAGGAGGTGGAGAAAGTGGAGAGTGAGGAAGAAGAAGATGAGAAGTGAAGTGAAGAAGACATGAGCCCAAAGTGTAGAAACTTCCCCTCTCACTCTCTCTCTCTTACCTCAACCATGATACTTGTCCCATCACTCTCTCATAAAATATCTCACAATATCTTTTCCCTTTTCTTTTTATTCTAAACTTAAAACAAATCATTTTAAAAAAGAAGAACCATGGTGCATATAAATAAAAATGTAGGAGGTATTTGTAACATGCTTTGTTGCATGCCATGCACATAAACCGGATTAATGCATAATTAGTAAATATTAATCAAGTTTAGTAATAAACTCATATACAAATAATTATATAAATATTTATAACATATCCAAATCAACTTAACACATTCAAAATCAATAATTATATAAATTTCCAGATATTTTCTAATATTTATAAAATTTACTATTTTAATTATTTAATTTCCCAAAAATGACATTTTATTTTCTGAAATGTTACAATCTTCCCCCTTAAATAAATTCGATCTCCGAATTTAAATTTAAACTCCCAAAATACTTAAAACATTTTAGTGAATAAATCAAGTCGGCGGGGCTCCGAAACTATGAATACATAAAAATATATCATAACGCGTCGTATGCGTGTGAAAACGGGCGCAAAACTCAAAATTAAACTCCGTCAAGTATCACGCAATCATCGGAGTTATGACGAAAATACAAATATCAAAATCCAATACAAAATCAAATATGATATAATCAAAACTATAACATGTATATAGTACGCATCGTTGTGAAATCGTCAAAACAACCAAGAGAAAGTGCATGCAAAACCCCTTTTCAAATCGCCGTGCGATGCGCGTATCACGGCATAGGTAGCGGACGTTCATTTATAAGAAATAGCTACATAAATATATCCTTTGTTTAACGTACGCGTCACGTCTTTTGAAAATAATTTCGAAGGGTCTCCTTTGTAAAGTTTTCGTGTCATCTCGTACATGTAGGAAAATATTGAGACTGTAGCTCCTTTCGGCAATTATCGATGCATGCAAAAATACTTAGATACTGTTCTCATAACAGCCCCGCTGGGTTACTAAATCATATAGCATATAAGTTATGAAAACATGATGCTCGAAAGAAATCCAACTCAAATAGCGTGTACAAAAGTGTCATGTGCGTCTGGTGCGCACGGAAATCGAAATCAAATACAGGTGCCACGAATATGCACAGAAATAAAACTAAGTGCAATGGGTGCGCACCAAAAACATTTGTCAAGTGCAACGGGGGTGCACAACAACCATATCAGGTGCATCTGATATGCATGAAAAATATTGATTTAGTGCATCTGGTGTGCACAAAATCGCATCAAGTGCGCCAGGTGTGCGCAAGAATCCCAGTCAAGTGCACAAGGTGCATGAAAAAGAATATCGAGTATCAAAATCGAAATCAACGGTATATGACATACACCAAATCAAATCAAGTATACCGTGGTATATAAACTCACAAGCTTGTGCATCTGCGTGCACAAAATCATACCAATACTGAAAACTCGTGTAACTATACCGAATGCAACAAGCCAATTCATGTGCACAGTGTGTGCATGAAATCAAAATCTAGTGCGATGAATATGCATGAAAATAACAATCAACACAACTGATATACAAAACACGAATCAAGTGCAACTGTAGTGCTTATAAGAAATATCAATCATAAAACGAATCATCGAAATACTGAAAATCCAAAACAACGGAAACGTGATATTCGAATCACCAAATCGCAAATCATAAATACTATCGTCAAAGTGCCCTTCCTTCAATGTCGAAGGGTGTCAGTGCATCCAAAACTAGCAGAGCAAGTGTTCACGGTCTAGCGCCTCTGCTCCTATGTCCCCGTCTCTCATTGCGGATCGTCAATTACATGATTCTTCGGCTCAATGGCCCGATATGGAGTGGTGATGGAAACAATTCCGCTCTGGCGCATCCTCTGAAGATCTTCTGACCAATTATCTTGGTCACTCATAACATGTCTCGTCAATGATGGCAACTCTGGCCTACGGAGTATGCGTGATACGACCGATCCTGGGTCCAAGTCTACTTGTGTAGTCTTCCAAAAAGATTCTGTCGGGGTCTCTCCTAAATATCATCTCTGCCGGACTGTCCGGAAGTTATCACCTTTTACTTAATCCATTTTTTGTTCCGGAACAGCTGCAATCCTTTCATGACTTTTCTCTGGAATTATGGCTGCATTCAATGCCTCTGCATAGGCATCCAGTCTCTGATGTCAACGGAGTGGAACGTCATCTAGTCAAGATATCGTACGAACCTCTTACTCCTCTTTTCTTCAATGTGGACCAATTCGGAATTATCTCTTCATAGCTGTGTGAACTGCGCTCCAACCGGCTGCACTCATATCTAGAGTCTCCTTTCCGAAGCTACGAACTCGGCATCCCTAATATCCTGTAGTAGGCATCTTACCAATTACATTCTCAGGAACTCGTTCAATCATCGGAGTGATGCGCTTACGCTCGTTCATTCTCGATCGACTCACATCGCATCTGGGTTAGGTACTCTTCTAGCTGAAGTTAGTCAATCTGATGATCTCGCATCAAGCATCCAACGAACAAAAGGTCCTAGTCTTATCCAAGGGTGGCTAGCGATCTTCTCTTGCATTCCTGAGTATAACCTTATGCTGCAATAGCTTTCAAATATCTGGGGGCGATATCTTGTCAGTCGCGGCAACAGCTGGCTCATCCATCCGCACGATAGACAATGCCTCGTGTCACGACCCGGAATTTAGCCCATGACCGGCACGTAAATCACGCAACGTCTAAAAACGTAACGTAATTCAAGTAAGCCGAAGCCCAGAAATCTAAAGCTTTTAGTGAAAATAATAGAAGTGAAGTTTCGAAATAAAGGTATGATGAAATCAAAAGTTTTCTTAAATACATAGATAATGGAACATGAAAATGCAAGTGGATTATATTAGTTGAAAACATGTTTCGTCTTTTAAAAATTTAGACAGCACCTCCCTTGTATATTTTGATCCAAAACTACATATACATAACAACAATAAAGGCATCCCCAAACGGGAGCTAGCTCTTCGCCAATCGGCGGAATCACAACCACGCAAGTCATAAATATATGTATGCGATGCCCAACGGTGAAGATCAACACAAAAGAATAATGTAAAGAAAGCAAGACATCAAATCCCCAATAAGCGAACATAAAATCCCTCGCTCTAAGTCTCGCAACCACAAGTCTTGCTAAGTCTTACTAAATATATAAATACTAGTTTTCTGATTGATGGAGTTAACTAGATACAACAGGAATAATAATATAAAAGCGGGCACGATCCAATATATCCCACCTACCATAGCAAATCATTCGAAGCAAGCTGTGTGCCAGCGATACCGCTACTGATCCATGCGGTCAACCTGTAAGAACTGTGGCACAACGGGGGTGAGTTGCCAACTCGTGAGTAGAAAACATCAGCAGGTAGAAATCGAATAAAACAATAATTTCTAGGTCAACTGTATCATAAAGGTAATACTATGATATCTAGGGTGACCATGTGTGCATATATGTCAACAAGTCATGTGACAGTACTGAACAACTAAGAGTAATAGCATGATGTAGCAAAGCTACTGTGTAAGTGACATAGCAATTATCGATGATGAAAGTGTATGAGCCGGCAAATCTGTGTAAGTGTAACATAAGCATCATAGATAATTGTGTAGGTGTACTGGCACAGGTATATGTAATGCAATGAGAATATCATGAACGTAGCAGAAAGTAAATCGTGAGCGCAATACTATAAGGTATACGTATCTAATCTAACATCTACGTAAAGGCTAAACTAAGTGGTGTAGACAGGGATTATATATCTATAATATATCCGAGTCGATGAATCTATCAATCGGCATCCAGCCTCAGAACATCACGTACGGTATAATCCATCGTACGGTATCCTCTAGTAAAGGGTATGGATCAAGCATCCGGTAAAATATCGCGTGCGGTAAACCATCGTACAACGACAACAAGCAGAATAGGGATTCTATCGACCTATACAACAATGAGGGTACGGATCTAAGTCTCGTACGGCATATCGCTCATTATTATCATAATTATATATATAAATATCTCACGTCACATTCTCTTTTCATCACCTCAATATCTCACATCAAGTAATCTTATATATATTTATCTCATTTTACCGGTCTCATAACACATCTATCTCAATCTTATCATATTCATCGATCTCATGTCATATCCTTATACTTCTCGTTCCATATCTTATATCAATCGTATCCGCTCGTATCATCTCATCTCATCGCCTACTAACTCTTTTAACTATATCCATAAGTTTCTCCAACCATATCCTATATATTGGTTTCCATTTATAATTTGCGGGGGTGCTATACGCTATCCACCCGACTTCCCTCATAGATATAAATCTACTCACCTGTAGAACTCCTTATTCAGCTGTAGTCGATGTGCTTTGTCGTCTCAGAATCCATGCGAAGGAACCTACAGTCAGCATACAATCGCAATGCTATTAAAATAAATTCTGAAATCCGATATGGCACACAAATTGCTCATAGGTTAGAAGCTATAGCTTACGCATGCAAAAACAACCAAATAACCCTCGTCTTTGACGTAGAAACATCCAACGACCCAATACAATATCAAATACCAAATCCCAAGTTCATAGATCACAAATACCAAATTCAGCAACATAGGAAATCACTCCCAGATTTCATCTCAGGTTAATTGGGACTAAACAAGCAAATACAGGGAATAGTTTATAGGGATTATGAGCTACGTCCAAAAACCCAACCCCAGAACCCATCAAAAATCCGGCGACCACCAGAAATACTAAGCTCACCGGCCAGATTAGGATAGAATTGGCTCGAACTTTGGTGGTGGTCTTCTGGTCATTTATCTAGGTCACTGGACTTGCTAGATTTTCTTGAAACTACCCGAGATAGCTCCAGATACCCTGTAGGCTACAAAACATCACAAAACCGACACGGGACAATTCCTAAGTTCGTATTTTGGTTCAAATCTCGGGTCTTGGCCAGTAAAACCTCACTAAGGTTTAAGTAAACACCCACTATAAATCATAAGTCCACACAATCACCCAAACCCCCTCTTGGAATTTCCAAACATCACATAACCTAACCAAATCAAATTCTAAACTAAACTAGGATATATAAACACATATACTAATCTAAAAGTGAAGGGATTAACTCATTTGGAAACTCAAGAATTTTCTTGAGTTGCTCAAAGTCTTCAAAATCCAACTTTGAAAGATCCAATGGGTTTGTAGAGAGGTTGTGATCATTTTTTGTGAAGAGGGTGTAGGGTTTTGGCAAGGTTTTGGAGATGAAACATGGAGGTAGAGGTGGAGGGAGTATGAGGAAGAAGAAGATGAAGAAAACAAATGGAGGAGGAAAAGATGGCGGCCCCTTTCTCTCTCTCTCTTATCCTCACTCTCTTCTTATGCTCACCCTCTCAATCATTCATGCCATGCCACACACTCTCTCCCCCCCCCCCAATAATTCTCTTTCTTACCTTTTCTCTTTTTCTTCTCAAAATAAATAAAACCAAATGCAAATGAACAAACATACAACAAAAATGCAACATGTCATGGTGCGCTAGCCATAATTAATTAAAAAGACGGATTTGGCCTAATCACGATTAGTAGTGCACTAATCAATTTTTATTTAAACTAGCATATAATTAGTTATAAAAATGCCAAATCCAATAAATATTTATTTAAATGAATAAATCATTTTAATCTCCAATTATTTCATAAATATTGGCATATATTTATACCATTTTACGAAAACCCCAAATTCGCAAATCGAGTAGTTTTTGCGAAATATATTATTTTAATATTATATTCCAAAAGTAATATTTTATATTTTCTGAAATGTTACACCTCAATAATCAAGAATAGACAGTACACTAACAGTCTTCACATTCTGGCTAGCCTCTAGCGGTGGCCTGATCATCTGGTGTGGATCTGCTATTCCGTCGACAAGAAATCTTAGCAAAACAACGCATCGAAACTCTTACGTCAACGGAAAATATAATAAAACGATATATCAATGCAATCGTGTGTCACCGTAATTATGCTCTGATCAGTCCTCGTCCATGACGAGCTCATGCTGACCGCACCTCTAGCCGCAGCTCTCTCTGCTCGTGTAATCGTGGTAACAGAAACTACAATCCGATACCGATGAGGATAAATCGTAGGAACGAATAGAAATACAATGTCTAAGAAATGTACATCCTAAGGCTTTTTAAGTGGAGTAGCGTATAATAAGTATGACGCGGAACATAAATACGGTACGCCACTATACTTAATTCACCTACTCCATTAACCAAGGTCAACCTACGCGACGAAAGTTTAGGTTTAATACCCCTCGGCCAAGTCTAAGTTCCGTAAGGTCAAGCCTAGGTTCCGAATATATCTACGCCCTAGACTCCGCATAATCAAATCTAGACTCGAACCAAGGTTAAACCTAACGCACTGATACCAAGTTTGTCACGACCCGGAAAAGACACGTGACTGGCACTTGAATCAGGTGAAGTGTATAGGATCACACCTGATACAAGTAAGCCAAAAACCCAGAAATCTAAACCTTTTTAAGGAAAATAGTGGAGGTGCAGTTTTGAAATAATGGTGTAATGAAAACAAGTTCTTTCTAAAAAACATAGGTAATCGTATACGAAAACACCCTGTTTATATTTTACTTGAAAACATTTTTCGTCATTGAAAAGCGGGAGCTAGCTCTTCGCCAAATGGCGGAAACAACCACGCAAGCAATATAAATATACAACGCCGAAGGCGAGGATCAAACTTAGAAAGAAAACTAACATCATCAAGAAAACCAGAAAACCATAATAAATACACAAGCGCGACTCTAAGACTGAAAGAATACAACTGTGCGTTTCTAAGTCTACTAAATATACAAGCCTGGTTGATGGAGCCTTTAACTAGATACAACTGAAATAAAATATACAAGTATATAATGGTGGTCACGATGCAAAGTATCCCACCTATCGATGCAATCACCCGGAAGAAGGCAGTGTGCCAACAAGCTACTACGAAACCTGTACGGCAAACCTGCAAGAACTGTGGCACAACGAGGATGAGTTGCCAACTCGTGAGTAGAAAATATCACCGAGTAGAAACCGAATGTATGACTATCTTCTAGGTCATACAGTACAATACAATAAGAATAGTAGCATGATAGCATCGAGTAACAGTAGAGGTAATAGTATAGACATATATGTAAGGTCAAGTACTCGTGTCTGTGTCATAAAGTAACTACAAGTCATATGTATTATGTATGAATGCATCTTTAGAATGGTGTGTCCAACAACGACACAGATAAATCAAGATAAACCTGAGTGGCAAGTATCGACACTCGAAAATATCATGAAAACCGTGTCCATCAGCGACATAAAATCCTCAAATCTCGGGCTCCGTCAGTCCAGATAGGCCCTTAAATCTGTCAAATCACACGACTACGGTCGGTATCCTCCGAATATCCGTCGCGCCAAATTTCACCGGTCGGTAGTGCTCTCTGCCGGACTCAACGTCTCTCTATACGGCCTTCTTGGCCCGGGGTACTGCACCCAGCCCACTATGTACCCGCAGACGGCGTCTCTCTCCTCGAATCGGGTATGTGTACACACGTGGATCAAGAACCAAGAAAACTCATAGTGGATGTCATACACATCATATCACGAGAAAACCGCAACTTGCATTTTTAAAATGATCATAAGTTTATAAAATTCTTGCGGTTTCCCCCTAAATCCAGAAATCTCATGGAAATCCAAAATCCCAAAGTCAACAGTCAATAAGCAGTGAATATCGGCATAAAGCCCCACAATATTTCATAACGGAATAAATATATAAATGCGTGGGTTATCTAAGTAAGGAATGCAACACCTAAACTAGTATATGAGGGCAAGCATACTAATAATATGTTGAAACTATCAGCTAGCCGGTTATACCAATTGTAACATTTCAAAAAAATAAAATATTATTTTTGGGAATCTTCATAATTTAATATTAATTTTTAATGGATATTTTAATAGTCGGTATAATTAAATACCGATAAATGGTGAAAATTCCGGAGAAAATTTTGGAAATTCTAAAATAGAGTATTTTGTGGAAATATGTCATTTTTAAGCTTTTATAGTTACGTAAATGCTATTTTAGTGTTAACCGCGATTAAAAATCGCTAATTGGATTTTTGGCTTTTTGTGCAAAAAATGTGCACATAACATTTCCACACTTGTCACACTTGTTTCTTGGTTTGGATTCATGATGGCTTAGGGTTGAACCATGTTTAGATGACCATGGTGGATTAGCCAAGTTTAGGCAACCATGATGGGTTGAACCAATTGGTTATGTTAATTAGCTTAATTAAGGTCTTTTAGCTTAGTTGAAGGTGATTAGGGTTAGGTTTGACCTTGTGTGGAGAAAGAGAGAGAGAGAGAGGTGGTTAGGGTGTGCCATGATCCATCCCACTTCATAATCCCTTGTGCTCTTTTACTCCCTCTCACACATCAGCCCCAATATCCAACTTCAACCAAAACAACAACTTCAACAGCAGCTGAAGAAAACATCAGCAGCCACACCAGCCCTAACACCATAGCCCAACACCTACACACTCACATCAGCCACACAACAGCCCCCTACATCTGCAGCTACATCAGTCACTATCAGCTGCTGCCTAAAACATCAGCAACTTAGCAGCAGCTGCAGCCACCCCAGCCCCCAACATCAGCTGCCACAATGCCATCAGCCATCAACACCTTACTAGCTACTCTACACCAGCTGCACACAACTACAACACTCCACCCTATATCAGCCACAGCCCAACACTTCTGCTGCTGCCTCACACAAAGAAAAATAAAACAAAAGAAAATTCCAAGCAGCAGCAGCAGCTACTGGACCAACCAACAGCAACAACAACTACACAGGAAATCAGCCACTAGGAGCAGCTCAGCAGCAGCAACTCACTCCCACACCTCCTCCTTCTTCCCTTCTCCTTCATCCTAGGACCCCCTTGAGGTATAATCTTGCAGCCCAACTTCCTTCTTGCTTCGTTATGGTTATGAAGCTGAAATTTACTGTTATATTTGTGATCTAGTGCTAGTTTTAGTGATTTTGAGTGAGATGGGACCAAGCGATGGTTTTAATCGTTAGGGTAACCTTATTAGGTGCTGTGAAGACGAACCCAAGATTGTTCCAGATTTCACCCAAATACCAGATTTGTTCGACTTGGCGTAATTAGCAATTTTGTCAATTTTGTGACCTTTCTGGAATCTGCTACAACCCGAGATACCCTAAGATAAAATTGACTTGGCAGTGAGATATGCAGGTAGATAGGAACCAATACCCAAAGCCCTAGCCCCCACCTCAAACCCCCGGCCGCAGATAAATTCACCTTGGCGGCAATTTGCGGCCAGAGCAGTAGGGAACCCCCTCGTTTTGCATGCACAATCCTATTTCATGTAAACTTGACCCTAGGTATGTCTAGTTTCGTCCGATTCCAACCAGGATAGAATCTGGGTTGATTTTCATAAGTTGGCGTATGATTTACGACTTGTTTTCATATGGGTTTTGGGTATTCGATGATTCGTGACTGTCGGGTGGCGTTTGGACGCCAACGACCAGTGAGCTTTGACTGTGTTTGCACGCGAGACTATAGGTTTTTACTTATAGACGTAGCGTCTACCGTTTTGGGTTTCCGACATGGTTTTCATGTGTTTTAGGATGTGATATTCTTGTAGGTACTCACGTGACGTCGAAGCATTGGAGATGCAGATGGCGACATCGGCACCGGCACACATAAGCAAGGTGAGTAGATTTATATCTACGGGGAGAAGTCGGGTGGATGGCGTATAGCACCCCCGCAGTCCGTGGTGTTGTATACGGATGCGTATACACACCTATAATTATTATGTGTTGTTTGGGAAATTATTGATGTTTAGGATGGATAATTGGTGGACTTTGATGATTTAATGTCGCGAAAACCAAGAATAGTGGGTGCACTACACATACACACTCCCACACATACATACTTGCATACATCCTTACTTCATATGTGCATAGACGGGATTCTATATAGATATGTGTTCACATGGGTATGGGACCACGTGTTCACATGCGGATTTGAGGATAATACTTGGGATTGAGATGAGTCGATGATATTTGAGCTGAGATTATTATATCGGTGATATGGTAAAATTCATATTTGAGATACGTCTTGATGCTTTAGCGGATTTTGGGATAATGTTGCAATAGGAATAGTGATATATATATAAAATGATCGACATATGATTATGATACGAGATAGGATATGGTATGATACGATATGAAAAGATATTAATGATAGGCCGCATTGGGCGATATACACTCCTTGTGATGAGATATGATGATGATATCGATTTATACGAGACTGTCGATCAGTAGTCATATCATGATTATAGTGATGGTGTTAGCTTTTTACTAGACGTAGGTCAGTACCCAGATTTTGATATTTTAGAGAATACCAGATGAATGATATGACGAATGTGATATTGACCCGTACCTAGATTTGGGGGATGCCGTACGACGGATTTACGTACGAGCTATAAATTGATGTTTGATCCGCACTCTTGATTTAGGAATAACTGATTATAGAGATATGGTATCGGATGTGATATTATCGAGACGGGATCACCGACTATATATGTATATTTATGTATCGACTCAGAGGTTAGGCGATTTACCTTACCTGCAGTTAGCCTATTAGCTCAGCCTTTAGTTGGCGTAGCTGTATGACTCTTATGGCATTAGATGCAGTTTAGCTATCCTTGTGTTTAGCATTCAGCTCCCGCATATTATTGTTGTTACTCTGCTTCGCATACTTATTATGATTCATATTCCATTATTGATATCATGCTGTTAGGACACCAGCACCATTACCGATGATGCGTATGTTCCACATACACTTACTTGCCAGCTCACACACATCTTCATCGGTAATTGCCATGTCACTATACAGTAGTATTATTGCATCAGGATATGACCCTTGTATGTGCATACTATTATTCCATGTTGCATGATATACTGTTATACTCGCATTTCATCTATATGTCACATACATCATGCTTCCTGATTATACGCATTGAGATATGTTGTTTCTATGATATTTCTGGATTTGGGAACCGTGGATATTTCAAAGAGATTATAAAATTGTTTTAAAAACCCGGTTACCCTTGATATGATATTTCAGTGCGTTTACCATGTGTTTTCTCGGTGCTGAGAGCGACATGTGAAACCCGATTCGAGGAGGCGGATGAGACCGATTGCGGGTACATGGTGGACCCGGTGCGGTACCCCGGGGCAAGAAAATCACAGGAGATGGCGTTGAGCCTGGCAGGGGAGCACGACCGACCGGTGATATTACCCGACGCGTCGGATATCTGGAGGATACCGTCGTAGTCATGAGATGGATGGTAGGGGCCGATCTGGACTGACGGCGCCCTGGATTTTATGATTGAGACATTGAGATTTGAGATATTGAGGTACAGAGATTGTGATACAGAGATATCGAGATATTGGGATTTATGTTTTGTGCCGATGCTAGGCACCGTTTATGTTGATTCATTTATAATACCTCATTTTAAAAATACAGAAATCTCACAACTTTATGAAAGCAGTTTTCTTCAGTACATGCATTCTGTTTCATGCATTCATACACCATTCATATGATACATTGCCACCTGATGCACCGACACAGGCACATGGGTTACACTTGGGTTAGATACTTACCCTAGTCTTGTTATAGATTGCTGGTTATATATTTGAGGATTATATATTATGATCGTATGACCTAGGATTGCGTCATACATGCGATTTCTGTTCGTAGATCTTTTCCTACTCATGAGTTGGCAACTCACCCCCGTTGTGCCCCAGTTTCTTGCAGGTGTTGCCGTACAGGTTTCATTACGGCTTTGCGGGCACGGTTCCTTTCGGGTGACTTGCTAGTAGGTGGGTTTATTGTATCGTACCCATCATTATACATTGTATATTATATTCAGTTGTATCTAGAAGTTCCATCAACCAAACATGTACTTATTTGAGATAGAGACCAGTGATGTTTATTCTTTCGACCTTAGAGTCGCACGTTATATTTCTATGGATTTCTTACTGGTTGAGTCTCCTTTCTGTTGTGATCCTCACCTTCAGGCGTTGTATTATGTTGCTAGCTGGTTGACTTTTAGTGGTTTTCCTATACTCTACTACTTTTCTTAGTTTGGATTTTTGGGCTCGGCTTACTTAGAGCACGTACGCCTTGGGACGTTCGTAGCTTAAGTGTCGGTCATGTTCCGTACTTTCGGGACGTGACAAAGTTGGTATCAGAGCGTTAGGTTTTACCTTCGGAGCGTAGGATGACCCTTGGTTGATGGAATATGTGACTAAAGTAGAGTGACGTACCGTGGGTATGTTCCGCGGCATATTTACGACACGCCACTCCACTTAAGAAGCCTTAGGATGTACATTTCCTTGTTCAGTATTATATCCCTTCCTGATCTAGCCTCATCGGTACCAGTTATGGTTTGCTGCCACAATTACGGGCAGGGAAAGCTACGGCTAGAGTTGCGGTCAGCACGGGCTCGTTACGAACGAGGACTGACCAGGGCGTGATTCTGGCGACACACGATTGCGGAGATGTGTCATTTTATGATGTTTTCGTGCCACGAGCGTTGGATGGATCGCTGAATGAGATTGCCGGACGTGCAGATTAGCACCTGAGGATTGAGCCACTGGTAGAGATCAGCCAGATTTTGATGACCGTTGAAATATTGCTTATTCATGATGATTGAGGCACGGTTCAGCGTGCAGACGAGTGAGCCAGTTGTTGCTGCGAACGACGGAATATCGCCCCAGATGTTGGAGCTATTACAGTACGAGATTATACTAAGAGATGATAGAAGGTCGCTAGTCACCAAGGATGAATGACTAGGACATATGGATCGTTCGCTACCCCGATGCGAGGTCATCAGATAGATTGATTCCAGCTGAGATGACTTCACGCGGAGACGTTGAGAGTCGACAGAGACGATCGAATGTCAGAAACCTATTATTCCAAGTTTAAAGTAGTCAGGAAGAGATGCAGGCAATTCTATGGTCCCTCTAGAAGAATGAAACCCTAACTCGACTTAATGACCGTGTGAAAGCCTTTGAACCTTAGGGTTTGCGGCAGTTCTGCGGCACCATTAGTGAGGCTTGGGTTTGCCCTTCTACGGCTGGACCACCGATACTGTGGTATGTACTCGATACTATTATATTGTACCCAAGATGTTGAGCTCTTGGGGGATTATGAGGTTTTGACGAATCGATCGGATGGCTCGACTTCATTCGGATGCTAGGTGGTGAGATGCATTTCTTGGGAGACTCCGGATATGAGGATAGCCGTTGGAGCTCAGTCCATGCAGCCATGACGAGACGAGTCCGAAGCAGTCGACATTAGAGAAAAAGTGGAGTAAGAGGTTCGTACCTGATCTAGATGTGATGGCGTTCCCTCCGCCGACATCATAGATGCGATGCGCATGCCGAGGCAGAGTACTGGATATACCTTCCAGAAGGAGTCGCGATGAGTATGCAGCCGTTTCGAAGCAAGAAGTAGATATGGTAAAGGACGATGACTTCCGGACAGTTGGCAGAGATGAGACTTGGAAGAGACCTTGAGCAGGATTCCTTCCAGGACGCTGCTGCAATGATACTTGCACCCAGGATCAGATGTGTCACGTGCATTCAGAGAGTCGGAGGCCGACGCCAGTGACATGCTGCTTTACGAGTGGTCGCGATGATTAACCGAGAAATGACCAGAGAGTGCCAAAACGGAATCGTCCCCGTTAGCACGTCTGACAGGGCAGATGAGCCGATGGATCGTGAGATTGGTAATCCACAGAGAAGACTTGGACCCAGGAGTGGTCATGTTACGCACACCAGTAGGCCAGAGTTCAGGATCGTCGACGAGATATGCTATGAGTGAGCACGAAAGTTGGCCAGAGATTCTTGGAGGATGCGCTTGAGCGGGACTACTCCGCCATACTTGATTTCGGTATTTTGGGCGATTTATTTGCATGATTTGGTTTTGATGCTTGGGTTTCATGATATGTGTTTTCATGCACCATGGTTGCACCTATTGAGTATTTACGATTTTCGCCCAGTTGTTGCACTTGATATCGTTTTTCGTGCCTTGGTTTCACATGTTTATGACTTCATGGGTTTCATATATTTGAGTTGATTTCGTGCGTATGCACGCACACGATTTGGTTTTTGCACTCGGTATAGTTCACATATGCTTGCAGTGCAGTGACATGTATTTTGTGCACTTGGATGCACTGGACTTCGATTTTGATGGTGATGCTCGATATTTGTTTTGTGTATTTTATGCACCTGATTGGATTTGCGCGTGTTCGGCGCTTGATATGGGATTTCATGATTTCGTGCATGATGGATGCACCGGATTTGGATTTTTAGCGCATGTTGGGCGCAGGTTATGAGATGCGATTTGGCGCACACCAGATGCACTAAATCGGGATTTTTCGTGCATGTCAGATGCACCTGATTTTGCTGTCAGGCACACACGTGGCCCATGACAGATGCGTCGTGCACACCCGTTGCACCCTGATGTTGTTTTGTGCACCTGCTTGGCACATTTATGGATTTTGATTTCCGTGCGCACCGGACGCACAGGGTTTTCATGTGCGCTTTTTGGGATTGATTTCTTATGGAGCAGTACATTTTTATGATATTGCGATTTGTTTTTGCACTGAGCAGGACTAGTCAGAGGACAGTGCCTGGATACATTTTGCATGCATTGATAGATTTCAAAGGGATTTCCAAAAGCGAGCTATAGTCTCATTATTACATACGTGTCCGATATGACACGAAACGTTTAAAAAAGGGAACCCTTCTAAATTGTTTTCAAAACAGCGGATCGTACATACTAAACAAAAGATACATACGTATATGGCTATTTTCTTATAATGACGTCCACCACTGTGCAGTGTTATGCGCATTGCACATCGACTTTAAAGAATTTGGCATACATTTCCTTCAGATATTTACATGTACAGATTTGATATTTACATGTATAGTGCCGATTTCTAGCATATCGGTTTTGCCTTGGATTTGGCATTCGTGTTTTCACCTTGACTCCGATGATTGCGGGATGCTTGACGGAGTTTTGATTTCGAGTTATCTGCTCGTTACTCATGTGCATGTATTGCGCTACGATGTGTTTTATGTATTGGTGATTTCGGAGCCCCGTTGACTTGGACATTTTATTAAAATGTTTTAGAATTTTGAGGTTTAAATTTAAATTCGGGGACCGAATTTCTTTAAAGGGGGAAGACTGTAACATTTCAAAAAAATAAAATATTATTTTTGGGAATCTTCATAATTTAATATTAATTTTTAATGGATATTTTAATAGTCGGTATAATTAAATACCGATAAATGGTGAAAATTCCGGAGAAAATTTTGGAAATTCTAAAATAGAGTATTTTGTGGAAATATGTCATTTTAAAGATTTTATGGCTACGTAAATGCTATTTTGGTGTTAACCGCGATTAAAAATCGCTAATTGGATTTTTGGCTTTTTGTGCAAAAAATGTGCACATAACATTTCCACACTTGTCACACTTGTTTCTTGTTTTGGATTCATGATGGCTTAGGGTTGAACCATGTTTAGATGACCATGGTGGATTAGCCAAGTTTAGGAAACCATGATGGGTTGAACCAATTGGTTATGTTAATTAGCTTAATTAAAGGCTTTTAGCTTAGTTGAAGGTGATTAAGGTTAGGTTTGACCTTGTGTGGAGAAAGAGAGAGAGAGAGGTGGTTAGGGTGTGCTATGATCCATCCCACTTCATAATCCCTTATGCTCTTTTACTCCCTCATGCTCTTTTACTCTCTCTCACACATCAGCCCCAATATCCAACTTCAACCAAAACAACAACTTCAACAGCAGCTGAAGAAAACATCAGCAGCCACACCAGCCCTAACACCATAGCCCAACACCTACACACTCACATCAGCCACACAACAGCCCCCTACATCTGCAGCTACATCAGTCACTATCAGCTGCTGCCTAAAACATCAGCAACTTAGCAGCAGCTGCAGCCACCCCAGCCCCCAACATCAGCTGCCACAATGCCATCAGCCATCAACACCTCACTAGCTACTCTACACCAGCTGCACACAACTACAACACTCCACCCTATATCAGCCACAGCCCAACACTTCTGCTGCTGCCTCACACACAGAAAAATAAAACAAAAGAAAATTCCAAGCAGCAGCAGCAGCAGCTACTGGACCAACCAACAACAACAACAACTACACAGGAAATCAGCCACTAGGAGCAGCTCAGCAGCAGCAACTCACTCCCACACCTCCTCCTTCTTCCCTTCTCCTTCATCCTAGGACCCCTTGAGGTATAATCTTGCAGCCCAACTTCCTTCTTGCTTCGTTATGGTTATGAAGCTGAAATTTACTGTTATATTTGTGATCTAGTGCTAGTTTTAGTGATTTTGAGTGAGATGGGGCCAAGTGATGGTTTTGATCGTTAGGGTAACCTTATTAGGTGCTGTGAAGACGAACCCAAGATTGTTCCAAATTTCACCCAAATACCAGATTTGTTCGACTTGGCGTAATTAGCAATTTTGTCAATTTTGTGACCTTTCTAGAATCTGCTACAACCCGAGATACCCTAAGATAAAATTGACTTGGCAGTGAGATATGCAGGTAGATAGGAACCAATACCCAAAGCCCTAGCCCCCACCTCAAACCCCCGGCCGCAGATAAATTCCCCTTGGCCGCAATTTGCGGCCAGAGCAGTAGGGAACCCCCTCGTTTTGCGTGCACAATCCTATTTCATGTAAACTTGACCCTAGGTATGTCTAGTTTCGTCCGGTTCCAACCAGGATAGAATCTGGGTTGATTTTCATAAGTTGGCGTATGATTTACGACTTGTTTTCATATGGGTTTTGGGTATTCGATGATTCGTGACTGTCGGGTGGCGTTTGGACGCCAACGACCAGTGAGCTTTGACTGTGTTTGCACGCGAGACTATAGGTTTTTACTTATAGACGTAGCGTGTACCGTTTTGGGTTTCCGACATGGTTTTCATGTGTTTTAGGATGTGATATTCTTGTAGGTACTCACGTGACGTCGAAGCATTGGAGATGCAGATGGCGACATCGGCACCGGCACACATAAGCAAGGTGAGTAGATTTATATCTACGGGGAGAAGTCGGGTGGATGGCGTATAGCACCCCCGCAGTCCGTGGTGTTGTATACGAATGCGTATACACACCTATAATTATTATGTGTTGTTTGGGAAATTATTGATGTTTAGGATGGATAATTGGTGGACTTTGATGATTTAATGTCGCGAAAACCTAGAATAGTGGGTGCACTACACATACACACTCCCACACATACATACTTGCATACATCCTTACTTCATATGTGCATAGACGGGATTCTATATAGATATGTGTTCACATGGGTATGGGACCACGTGTTCACATGCGGATTTGAGGATAATACTTGGGATTGAGATGAGTCGATGATATTTGAGCTGAGATTATTATATCGGTGATATGGTAAAATTCATATTTGAGATACGTCTTGATGCTTTAGCGGATTTTGGGATAATGTTGCAATAGGAATAGTGATATATATATAAAATGATCGACATATGATTATGATACGAGATAGGATATGGTATGATATGATATGAAAAGATATTAATGATAGGCCGCATTGGGCGATATACACTCCTTGTGATGAGATATGATGATGATATCGATTTATACGAGACTGTCGATCAGTAGTCAGATCATGATTATAGTGATGGTGTTAGCTTTGTACTAGACGTAGGTCAGTACCCAGATTTTGATATTTTAGAGAATACCAGATGAATGATATGACGAATGTGATATTGACCCGTACCCAGATTTGGGGGATGCTGTACGACGGATTTACGTACGAGCTATAAATTGATGTTTGATCCGCACTCTTGATTTAGGAATAACTGATTATAGAGATATGGTATCGGATGTGATATTATCGAGACGGGATCACCGACTATATATGTATATTTATGTATCGACTCAGAGGTTAGGCGATTTACCTTACCTGCAGTTAGCCTATTAGCTCAGCCTTTAGTTGGCGTAGCTGTATGACTCTTATGGCATTAGATGCAGTTTAGCTATCCTTGTGTTTAGCATTCAGCTCCCGCATATTATTGTTGTTACTCTGCTTCGCATACTTATTATGATTCATATTCCATTATTGATATCATGCTGTTAGAACACCAGCACTATTACCGATGATGCGTATGTTCCACATACACTTACTTGCCAGCTCACACACATCTTCATCGGTAATTGCCATGTCACTACACAGTAGTATTATTGCATCAGGATATGACCCTTGTATGTGCATACTATTATTCCATGTTGCATGATATACTGTTATACTCGCATTTCATCTATATGTCACATACATCATGCTTCCTGATTATACGCATTGAGATATGTTGTTTCTATGATATTTCTGGATTTGGGAACCGTGGATATTTCAAAGAGATTATAAAATTGTTTTAAAAACCCGGTTACCCTTGATATGATATTTCAGTGCGTCCACCATGTGTTTTCTCGGTGCTGAGAGCGACATGTGAAACCCGATTCGAGAAGGCGGATGAGACCGATTGCGGGTACATGGTGGACCCGGTGCGGTACCCCGGGGCAAGAAGATCGCAGGAGATGGCGTTGAGCCTGGCAGGGGAGCACGACCGACCGGTGATATTACCCGACGCGTCGGATATCCGGAGGATACCGTCGTAGTCATGAGATAGATGGTAGGGGCCAATCTGGACTGACGGCGCCCTGGATTTTATGATTGAGACATTGAGATTTGAGATATTGAGGTACAGAGATTGTGATACAGAGATATTGAGATATTGGGATTTATGTTTTGTGCGGATGCTAGGCACCGTTTATGTTGATTCATTTATGATATCTTATTTTAAAAATACAGAAATCTCACAACTTTATAAAAGCAGTTTTCTTCAATACATGCATTCTGTTTCATGCATTCATACATCATTCATATGATACATTGCTACCTGATGCACCGACACGGGCACATGGGTTACACTTGGGTTAGATACTTACCCTAGTCTTGTTATAAATTGCTGGTTATATATTTGAGGATTATATATTATGATCGTATGACCTAGGATTGCATCATACATGCGATTTCTGTTCGTAGATCTTTTCCTACTCACGAGTTGGCAACTCACCCCCGTTGTACCCCAGTTTCTTGCAGGTGTTGCCGTACAGGTTTCATTACGGCTTTGCGGGCACGGTTCCTTTCGGGTGACTTGCTAGTAGGTGGGTTTATTGTATCGTACCCATCATTATACATTGTATATTATATTCAGTTGTATCTAGAAGTTCCATCAACCAAACATGTACTTATTTGAGATAGAGACCAGTGATGTTTATTCTTTCGACCTTAGAGTCGCACGTTATATTTCTATGGATTTCTTGCTGGTTGAGTCTCCTTTCTGTTTTGATCCTCTCCTTCAGGCGTTGTATATTATGTTGCTAGCTGGTTGACTTTTAGTGGTTTTCCTATACTCTACTACTTTTCTTCGTTTGGATTTCTGGGCTCGGCTTACTTAGAGCACGTATGCCTTGGGACGTTCGTAGCCTAAGTGCCGGTCATGTTCCGTACTTACGGGACGTGACACCAATGAAGTAATGTTTTCTAAAGTGTACGTGGCATGGTAATTACCGATGATGATGTGTGTGAGCCGGCAAACAAGTGTACGTGGAACATACGCATCATCGGTAATGGTGCTGATGTCCTAACAGACGGGATTCATAATAGCTAAAGTAACACATGTAATAAATATGCAGTGCGATGAGAACATCATAAATATAATAGAAAAGCGAATAGTAAACGTAACATTATAAAATATACATATCAGTGTACGAGTCATACGGTTTTGATGTTTTAAAATAGCCCGAATCGTGTTTTTTTTAGAAAAGTATGGGCTATTGTGTTTTTGAGAAAAGATATGTCCTTTGAAAATCCGTAGCATCTTTCGGATTGTCTTTTGAAAATACTCACGATTCGTTAGTTTTGAAAATAGGTATGACTCGAGCCTTGTCTAGCATCTACTTAATAATTTAAGAAACTAACTAAAAACTAAACTAAAACCTGGGTCAAGTAGTGGAAGACTATACGTATCTGAGTCGATATATCTAATAGTCGGTGATCCAGCCTCATATCATCAAGTACGGTAATATCTATCGTACGGCATCCTTGAGTCAAGAGTGTGGATCATCATCATATATACCTCGTATGGTAATATCCATCGTACGGCATCCTCAAAATCGAGGGTGCGGGTCAAATATCATATACAACATCATTTGTACGGCATCATCATCGTACAATATCATGATCAGGGGTACGGATCTAAGGTCTCGTACAATCTATCTTTCATCAAGTCACATGTTATCGCATGTTTGCATATATGTATCGCCCAACGATCTTTTATTACATCATATCATATATAATATTACGACTCAATCACATATCAAAATCTCACGGTATCATACCCAATCATGTCGACTTATCACCATATATCATATATTATCCTCACCACACGTGTATATGTATGTATGTATGTATATATATATATATATAAACATACACACACACACACACATATACACACAAAATCAAGTGTGCGTGTGTGTGACTACATATAACCTGCGATTCGCTACCACGATAAAAATCCCATGAATAGGTATTCCTAGTGTCACGCTCCACCCCCAATACAGACAGTATTGTCCGCTCTGGCTAAAGCCACACGGTTTTGTCCTTCGGAGCGAACCGGACCCGACCAGGTGCCACTTCCCAGGAGGTCACCCATCCCAAGACTTCCTTAGCCTAAGCACGCTTAACTATGGAATTCTTAGGCTCATGTAGTGCCGATTCACTTAAAAGGCGCCTCTGTATTAAAGAGTGGTATCATTCCATATATAGTACAGATCTGTTCTCTTTCGGAATGTATTCCGAAAATTCCCCATTATTTTACAGTGGATCCCCATGCTTATCTGGTATATATGGATATACCGGATAATACCTGGGGTATTACATTCTCCCCCACTTAGAACAATGGTTCGTTCTCGAACCACAGACCTACTATTGAGGAACCTGGCTCTGATACCATTCTGTCACGCCCCACCCCCAATACAGAGAGTATTGTCCGCTCTGACCGAAACCGCACGGTTTTGTCCTTCGGAGCGAACACCCGACCAGGGGCCGCTTCCCAGGAGGTCACCCATCTCAAGACTTTCCTGGCCCGACCACGCTTAACTACGGAGTTCTCAAGCTTCTGTAGTGCCGATTCACTTAAAAGGCGCATATGTACTAAAGAGTGGTGTCATTCCATTTATAGTACAGATCTGTCCTCTTTTGGAATGTATTCCGAAAATTCTCCATTGTTTTACAGTGGGTCTCGATGCCTATCTGGTGTATATGAGTATACCGGATAATACCTGGGATATTACACCTAGATCAACCTAATCTATCCTAAGGTCTTCCAGATAGCCTGCTCGCTAAGTATCCAAAACCGCATCCAAACTTATAATAATATAGTAATAACCATATTCTACGATTGCAGGGGTGCTATACGCCATCCACCTGACTTCCCCCGTAGATATACATCTACTCACCTTGATCCTCACTTGCCGAAGTCAATGACACCACGCTCTCCCTTGTCGTCCCGAAGTTCACACGGGCTACTTACAGTTTTCAATACGTTATATCGTAACATGAATCGAATACGAAACCAAAAGAGCACACGAAACACCCATAGGTTAGAACCTATGGTCTACGCGTGCAAAAATAACCAACAACTCTCGATATCGACGTATAAACGCCAATCGATCGAGATAAAACACAAATATCAAAACTTAAGTTACTAAAATCCACAAAACTCAAAACAGCAACTAAGGAAAATAGTTCCAGATTTTGCTTCAGGTTATTAAGATCTAAACAAACAATACAGGGGATAGTTAATTAGATAAGTGAGCTACAGCCAAAACCTCTACACCAGTACCTACACTAGGTCCGACGAGATCATGAAAAAGCCCTGTGTTGCCGGCCATAGTTGAGAATTAGTGTCTCGTTTTCTCGTGGTGGTCTTCTTGTGGTCTATCTAGGTTATTATACTTATTTGATTTTCTTAAAAACATCTCAGATTGCTCCAGATTCGCTGTAGTCCTCACAAAAATCACAAAATCGACATCAGCCATATCTAAGTTCAAGTCTCTGTTTTCTATGCTCAAGTTGGTCCAAGATTAACACTAAGGGTCTGTGGTCACCAACAATACCTCATAAACACCATCACAACTCATTCTATTCTCCAAATCTCAACTTGGAATTTTCAAAGGTCACAAAACGACACTTAAAACAATTTTAAACTACACTAAGATGCTAGGAAAACCAAGAGATTATCTAAAGACATGGAATTTAGCTCACTTGGCAATTCAAGAATTTTCTTGAGTTGCCCAAAATCCTCAAAATCTTGACTTGATCTACTTAAGGTGGTTGGGATGGTCCTGTGATCATTTTTTATGAAGGGGAGATGAGGTTTTGATGGAGTTTTTAAGATGATTGTGGGTGGTAGAAAGGAGGTGGAGGAAGTAGAGAGCGAGGAAGATGAAGATGAGAAGAGAAGTGAAGTGAAGAAGGCATGAGCCTAAAGTGTAGAAACTTCCCCTCTCACTCTCTCTCTCTCACCTCAACCATGATACTTGTCACATCACTCTCTCATAAAATATCTCACAATATCTTTTCTCTTTTCTTTTTATTTTAAACTTAAAACAAATCATTTTAAAAATGAAGAATCATGGTGCATATAAATAAAAATGCAGCAAGTATTTGTAACATGCTTTGTTGCATGTCATGCACATAAACCGGATAATGCATAATTAGTAAATATTAATTAAGTTTAGTAATAAACTCGTATACAAATAATTGTATAAATATTTACAACATATTCAAATCAACTTAACACTTTCAAAATCAATAATTATATAAATTTCCAGATATTTTCTAATATTTATAAATTTTACTATTTTAATTATTTAATTT
This sequence comes from Agapanthus africanus, assembly GCA_030015575.1. Taxonomy (NCBI): domain Eukaryota; kingdom Viridiplantae; phylum Streptophyta; class Magnoliopsida; order Asparagales; family Amaryllidaceae; genus Agapanthus; species Agapanthus africanus. The sequence continues at coordinate 25,266,747 of JASDDO010000016.1, forward strand.
CCCAAAAATGACATTTTATTTTATGAAATGTTACAATCATCCCTCCTTAAATAAATTCGGTCCCCGAATTTAAATTTAAACTCCCGAAATATTTAAAACAGTTCAGTGAATAAATCAAGTCGTCGGGCCTCCAAAACTATGAATACATAAAAATATATCATAACGCGTCGTATGCGCATGAAAACGAGCGCAAAACTCAAAATCAAATTCCGTCAAGTATCACGCAATCATCGGAGTTATAACGGAAATACAAATATCAAAATCCAATACAAAATCAAACATGATATAATCAAAACTATAACATGTATATAATACGCATCGTTGTGAAATCGTCAAAACAACCAAGAGAAAGTGCATGCAAGACCCTTTTCAAATCGCCGTGCGATGCGCGTATCACGGCATAGGTAGCGGATGTTCATTTATAAGAAATAGCTACATAGATATATCTTTTGTTTAACGTACGCGTCCCGTCTTTTGAAAATAATTTCGAAGTGTCTCCTTTGTAAAGTTTTCGTGTCATCTCGGACACGTAGGAAAATATTGAAGCTATAGCTCTTTTTTGGAAATCCCTTCGGCAATTATTGATGCATGCAAAAACACTTAGTCACCAATCTTAGAACAGCCCTGCTGGGTTACTAAACTATATAGCATATAAGTCATGAAAACAGGATGCTTGAAAGAAATCCAACTCAAATAGCAAACATTAGATTTCCTCTAACTTTATTAATTCGCATAAACTGAGGGAAAAAACCGTATAGAGACAATTCGTTGTGTAAAATCTTCAATGTGTTCATCTTGAGCCTGTATTTTAAGATAAACAAATAGGTTTAGTAAATTTTGTTTTACAAAGCTAGAACTGCAAATATGTGTGGTTTAAATGTGTAAAGGAATAAACATGTCTGAATTCAAAATGCAAACGTGATCCCAACATTTTGCTATTCCCCTAGCATGTGACCAGAACCACTCACAACAAAGCCAGTGGTGGCTGCGGCCGGTTACTGGTGACCGGGGTGACCGGAATCACCGGTGGAAAAGTGTCGGTGTGAGAAAGCGACCGGTAGGTCCCGGTTGCTTTTCTACTTCGTGTACCACTGCGCGCTTGTTGTCGTTTCGTGCGGCACGTGGGCCGTGGTTTGGCCCCACGAGCCCATGGCAACTACATGGCAGCTCGTCTGCGGGGCCCACGTGATTTGTGGCGGTTGTTGGCAGACGGAGATCAATCTCGGCCGTTGGTTTTAAAGACCTCGAGATCGTGCGGTCATACCTGCGCTCTGAAGGAAAGTGGTGGTTGATGTGACACGTTGCCCAGTTTTTTTCCATTAACAAAAATGAAGATATTTTTGTATTTTAAGTGCTTTTCAAATCTTAATAGTGTGTGCCGTTATATTTGGAAAAAATATCTCTGGGTAACTTGGAAAACAAGATAAGTCGGAAATTCTACCATTCTGAACATATTTATTTTCGACACCGATTTCGGTGTGTTTTTCCGTGATAAAAAAAACCCTGGGATATTCAGCTGTGAATACTGAAAGTTTAAGATTCACGTTAATCCTGTTAAAAGTGATATCTTATTTATTTACGTAAAGTTGTCGAGCTTACCTGGTTTTCTATAAGCGTGCATATATAATAAAAGTTAATCCATGATGTTTTTTCTCATATTACATTTCGATTTAAATCTTGTATCCTTCTTAGAATAAAGTCATGTCAAAAAATTGACACCAGGCTGGTACAAAGCTGCTTGTGATATAGTTTATTATGACCACAAGCTGTAAAAAAAAAAGAAGATATTCCTCAAATCGTTCTAACAACTGTAAGCATGGATGAAAAGAGGCTCTGTTTGTTTTGTTGATTAAATTTTAAATGATGCTTTTTTGCACTAAATCATAAGCTACTTAACATTAAAAAAATCTTACTTTTTTCTCCCAAACAAGATAGGACACCAAAAAAAATTAAATCATATATTTACAATTAAATCATAAAGTACAGAACGAACATAAATTATTCTTTTTCTGTCCTAATCAAAGTAGAAACAAATAGGGAAAAAACACTCTTAGGTTGAAAGTGAAAGTCGCCAAAAGCCGGCGGAATGCTCTCGAAACCAATTCACTTGAATGAGATAGAAAAGAGTGAAACAAATGAAATAATTTTCTGTCTGAACAGTTGTCGCTGCAGAAAATGATAAGTCTTTATTAAACAAAAAAGCAGGGGGCGATATATATAATCCAAAAAATATTCATATAATGATATCTTGCTATTAATGAGGTGAAATGTGGGCTCAAAGTCGAAAGTTATTGTCTTGTTTGGCATGAACTATGAAGAATGTGGTAGCATGCACATCGTTTCAAAAACGAGATTGCAGTATTTGAACAACAGGAGATGAACGTAAATATTGGCAAACACAAGGGCCATTTTGTACACACACTAGCCAACTTTGTCCACACATTACTCTTTCGTAATTTATAAGTTTCCGTACGTAGAAACATAGAATCTACCCTTTATTCCATTTTGGTCTCCAACGGAATGTGATTATTGTAAATGATTCCATAAAATCATTTTGAAATAGATTTGAGAAAAAAACTGCGAGCCAATATTCAAAGTTTCAAACCAACAAAGTTACATCTTTGGACCCGAAAAGCCTTCGATTGTGAACAGGATGTTGCTAGATGACGCGACCTGGATTGCGCCAAGATGTTACCTTCCGTTGATCTGCTGATGACGGCGGTTGACGGCTGAGATTGGATCTGGAGGCTAGCTCCTGAAACATATGGATCTCAATGGGTTTGAGGTTGTTTGCGCCGAGCTACCTGCAAGGAAGTCCCGGGGTGGTTGTACCACCGAGGACCCTCCGACGGTCAAGTTAAAGCGGAAATCCGAGCAGAGTAACGACTTAGTGGAGTAAAAATGGCTTACTTGAACCGTCAGAAGGAGGGGTTTATATAGCGGTGGCAGCAGGCAGGGCAGGCGCGAGAATCACGCCGGCCGTTACGCTCCCGACGTCACGCCCGCGTGATGAGCGAGATCCCGCATTAATGGCGAGACAGGCTCGTTAATGGGGGATCGTGATGGTATGGAACGTGGGATGTGGCCGGCGGATATCTTGCGCATGGCGAGATTCGCGGGATGGCGGTCGCGCCTGTTAACGGTGCTGTTGGTCGGTCGATGAGACCGAGAAAGATGACCCCGGCAGGAGAGCTCGTGGACGAGCGGGAGAGCCGAGGTATCTAGGTTCTGCGGTAGCCCGGAGACGAGCTGGGAGGCCGAGGAGGCCGATTGTGCAGGGGGCTCGGAGGTGAGCCAGCGTCTGTTTGTAGGATGGGCATAGGAGTGGTCTGGTCGGCCACTGTAGGTCCTTTCTTGTGAGCTTTAGGACACGTCATCTGCCACGTATCATGATCTGGGAGATCACCGATATCAAGCAGCATCATTAGCCCCCCCACTCTTGTCCCGACCAGCAGACGGGTCGGATCGAGAGTGGTCCGCCGGGTCACCCGAGGTGAGCTCCTTTTCGAAGATATCGTCGGGGCGTGTTCCGGGGCAATCTGTTGTATTTTCTGGATGACGCCAGCGAATCAGAGGCGCGATCTTTGCATTAAAGAGGGTGCAACGGATTGTGCGTATGTTCGCTAAAGCGACAGTCCACGTGTCGGGGGCCGATTGGCTGACGCGACGGGCCGCAGACATCTGGCGTCTGATGGGTTACGGCCAATACGCGTGCGACAAGTGGAGCGATCATGGCCGTTGGACGCACTGAGCCATTTCGGCAGGAGATGGCCGCCGCCGTTGGGTGTGTATGCTGGCGGCTATAAACAGAGGTGGGGTCCGCTTCAGGGCCCATATCTCTTCATATTTTTCTCGTTCTGTGTCTTGTTAGCTCGGCTCTCTCCTCTCTAGGTCGGATCTTTGCGTTTTCTCTCCCGAGGACTTCTCTCCACCAGGTTAGATGTCTTCTTTTGAGGAGTCTGTAGATGTCGTCGGGGTAGATTCTAGGGATTCTTCCACTGAGTCGGAGACTTCCTGGGAAGTTGGGGTCAGATCCTCTTCCCGGTGTCGCGCGACAGGGGCGGTTCCCAGAGTGGAGGTGGCGGACGCCCCTGGCGCGTCGTCCTTGGTGAGGTATGAGGACGAGCTTGCCACCGCTCGGGCTCGTTTCCATATCCCTTCGGGCTATACGCTACATCTGGCCGAGGAATGAGAGAGGGCAAATCAGGTAAGGGGTAAAAAAATTGCCTTGTACCTGGAAACCTTTTGGGCCGGAATGCGCCTACCTTTCTCTTCCGAGGTTGTTAGAGCGCTAAAATTACTTTGGGCTAGCCCCGGGCCAGCTAGTGCTGAACTCCTGGAGGATTCTCCTTGGGTTCCTGGTCCGTTTGAAGTTGCAGATGATCCCCTTCAGTCTGTCCATCCTTGCCTCCTCTCTCGTTTACAAAGGTCACCCGGCATTCGCGCGGGCGACCTGAGGTGAGTTTACCTCTCCTTTAGGAAACAATGGGGGAGTGCAGTCGGGTCGGGAGTCGTCGTCTTGCCTTCTTCCATCCACGATTGGAAGAAGAAGTTTTTCTTTGTTGGGCCGCCAGAGGGTGAGGACTGGCCATGCCCACCCAGTGGTCTGGGGATAGGTGCTGGCGGGGAAGTCTGTCCAACTATCCTGACGCGGTGAGAGGGGCGGAGTAGGAGCCCATCCCCCGGACTGATGTGATGCTTTCTGAGCGGGCCCTTAGTTGGGCTGGGCTCAGCCCCGTCCAGTTCGTCGGTAAGTTAGGAGCTTGCATTTGTTTTCATTTTTGTTTGTGTTGCTGATTCCGTTGCATCTTGTCTTGTGCAGAACCCATGGACTTGAGCCACCTCCAAGCGGCCATGCGAAAGACGAAGAAGGGATCGAAGGCCGGAGGTGCCAGTTCTTCTCGTCCGACGTTTGTCCCGGTTCCCCCGGCAGCCGTCCTACCCCAACGTTCGAGTGTGGGTCGCGCCCCGGAGCCCAGCCAGGCGCCGAGCCGAAAGCGGGTTCGGGGAAAGGAGGCATAGGCTTCGGAGGTGGAGACTGGTTCCCCGAACGGTTCCGCGAACCCCGGCCTCCCCGATCTTGGTGGACGAGGGGGGCCTCCGCTTTGAGGTGCCCTCGGGGCTCTCCGTCGCTGACAGCTTGCTGTTCGACATGGAGAGGTCGGATGGGGGCAAGGTCCCTCGGGGGACCCTCAAGGCGCAAATGGCGGCCTTCGCCCAAGAGGCCGTGCAGGTTAGTGCTCGCACCTTAATCGATTTTTCACTCAGCGTTTCATCATTCGCGAGATTTGGTGCTCCCCTTCTCTTTCTGACCCCCTTCTGATTTCTTCAGGTCCTCCAGCACATTGCCCTCGTCGTCCAGATGGAAGAAGAGGAAATTGCCCCGGCGATGCGGGCCTCGGGCGAGTTCTCCTCGCCGGAGGAGAGCTCAAAGCTGGAGCTGGAGGCGGCGATAGCGAGGGTCGCTGTCTTGGAGGGCGAGGTGGCGGCCGTGAAGCAGGAGGTGGCGGCCGTGAAGCAAGAGGCCGCCAGGTACCGCGAGGCCGCCGAGGCCAAGCTTCAGGACTCCAAGGCGCTTGTCGGCACCATGAAGAAGTCGGCGAGCACCCTCCGGAAGGAGCTGGAGGCGGCGGTAGAGGGGACGAAGCGAGCCGATCTCAGAGCGGCGAAGGCGGAAGAGAACTACAAGAAGTCGGAACATTTTTACACCGTCCTAGCTTTGGCCACTACCGTCATCTGGCACGAGGTCCTCGACGCCGTCAAGGCTCGGATGCCGGAGTTCGCTGACGCCGAGCTCCGGGTTGAATATCCTCGCGGGGATGACGAGCAGGAGGACGGCCCCGGGGATGAGGCCGGGGAAAAGATTCTCGGTGAGGGCAACGCCGAGGCTCCTGTGCCTGGCTCTGAGGCCTGAAGCCCCTTGTCTTCTTGTTTCTTTTCTTTTGCTGCATCGGGAATTTTGTAGGCCTCCGGGCATTTTGTAAGGCTGGGGAGCCCCAATACCCTTGTAAAGACTTTGATTTTGGGAATGAATTATTTTTGTGATAGTATTTGTGCGCGTATTTTGCTTTGTCGGTAAACACTTGTATTTTCACAGTACTGCTTTCGTGCTATGTCGGTTCTTCGTCTACCGATTACGCGTCGAGTTGAATCTGTTCACTTGCCAAGTGTGCAAAGACCGGTGGGAAGACGGTATCTCCATGGCCCCGAAACCGAGGTGGAGATCGCTCAGACGTAGATAGACCGGATGCTTCTTGATGAAGGCATTGTTCCTTAGTTGTTGGAGGGGCCGTCAGGGGCGTACTAAGGACGGGCCGAGCAATGTAGCTGTTTGGTCGCCTCATGGCTAGGGCTTAGATTCCTGGCGTTGTGGGGTAGGGAGCTACCAGCCGGGATAACTGAGCAGGGTAGCCGCTCGGCTGCCTCTTGGTGAGGGCTTTGATCCCTGGTGTTGTGGGGTAGGGAGCTACCAGCCAGGGATAACCGAGCAAGGGCGGGCCCGGTTGCCTCTTGCGAGGGCTTTTGATCCTTAGCGCGGGAGGGGCCGTAAGTGGCCTAGTAAGGACGTGCCGAGCAGGGTTGCTGCCCGGTGCCTCTTGGCGAGGGCTTTGATCCCTGGTGTGTTGGGTAAGGAGCTACTAGCCAGGGATAACCGAGCAGGGGCGGGCCCGGTTGCCTCTTGCGAGGGCTTTTGATCCTTAGCGCGGGAGGGGCCGTAAGTGGCCTACTAAGGACGGGCCGAGTAGGGTTGCTGCCCGGTGCCACTTGGCGAGAGTTTTGATCCCTGGTGTGTTGGGGTAGGGAGCTACCAGCCAGGGATAACCGAGCAAGGGCGGGCCCAGTTGCCTCTTTCGAGGGCTTTTGATCCTGCCCGGTGCCTCTTGGCGAGGGCTTTAATCCCTGGTGTGTTGAGGTAGGAAGCCGCCATCCAGGGATAACCGAGCAAGGGCGGGCCCGGTTGCCTCTTGCGAGGGCTTTTGATCCTTAGCGCGGGAGGGGCCGTAAGTGGCCTACTAAGGACGAGCTAAGAAGGGTTACTGCCCGGTGCCTCTTGGCGATGGCTTTGATCCTTAAGGATGGCCGAGCAGGGTTGCTGACCGGTGCCTCTTGACGAAGGCTTTGATCCCTGGCGTTGTGGGGTAGGGAACTATCAGCCAGGGATAGCCGAGCAGGGTAGCCGCTCGGCTGCCTCTCGGTGAGGGCTTTGATCCCTGGCGTTGTGGGGTAGGGGAACTACCAGTCAGGGATAGCCGAGCAGGGTAGCCGCTCGGCTGCCTCTCGGTGAGGGCTTTGATCCCTGGCGTTGTGGGGTAGGGGAACTACCAGCCAGGGATAGCCGAGCAGGGTAGCCGCTTGGCAGCCTCTCAGTGAGGGCTTGGATCCTTAGCGCGGGAAGGGCCGTAAGTGGCTTACTAAGGATGGACCAAGCAGTGAAGCTGCTCAGTTGCCTCTTGGCGAGGGCTTTGATCCCTGGCGACGTGCGGTAGGGAGCTACCAGCCAGGGATAGCTGAGCAGGGTAGCTGCTCGGCTGCCTCTTGGCGAGGGCTTCGATCCTTAGCGCTGGAGGGGGTCGTGGGAGGCCTGCTAAGGATGGACCGAGCAGTGAAGATGCTCAGTCGCCTCTTGTGCGAGGTTCTGTCCGTCCTCCCTGGTGTGAGTACCGAGATGAGGGACAGTCGCTGGCGACACGTGTCATGATCGCATGGGGAACGCGAAGCGCCGGAGTAGTGTCGTTTCGTTTTCGCATCGAGCGGCGCGATATTTGCCGCGTGGCGGCACAGTTGCGGGTGAAACGGGCGACCGTTGAACTCCGGGGGAGTTGTGGGCTATAAAACGGAGGGAGTGTTGATTACTCCCTTCCTCACACCCGAAACATAAGAATGGAGGACTTCCCTTTCACCATCCCCGAGATCATAAACTTCAAGGACGTGTACCTCTACGATCAGTACTGTACTGAGGACACGGTGCAGTTGGTGATAGGCCGCATCGAGGATCATTTTGGCCGATTGCTCCCCCGGCGCTCCCCCTTCTTCAGCTGTTGATGTACTCCATCTGGAGGGCGTTGCCGGGGCTCTACCACCCCTTGTCCGAACAGCTGAAAGAAGAGGCCGTTGGCAAGCTACGGTCTCTGAGGCTCTTCAGCCTGATCTCCGTGAGTCGGCTAAATCGCTCGGTGACGCTCGTCTTTGAGTGCTACCAATTGAGGCACGATGCCGACGTTCGCGGGCGGCACTGGGGGCAGAGGTCTGAGGCTGCGAGGGCTCGGTTGGCGGAGATCTCCTCGGAGTACCACGAGCAATGTTTCCTGCACCACCTTCCCCCGTTACTGTAATTTCTCTTTTTGTATGTACGGCTGAGGAGCCCACAATAACTTTTTGAATAAATGAAAATTTTCTTTTTCTTTTTGCAATGTTTTATTGACCTCTTTTTATTACATAAACAGCTTGAGAAAGGTTTACATTGCCTTGGCAAAGGAAATACATGCTAGTAGATGTTCTTATTCGTCCAGCTTGAGCCCCTTGGATGCCTGTTGGCCTCTATGCCCGGCATAGGGTACTGAGCTTCGTGGGTACCGGGCGTATCCTCTGCTGACACGACCATGATTTGACCGATGGTCAGCTCGGCGGGAGGGGGACGCTGCTCCTGCTCGCGGTCAGCTTATCGCTTGTTCCTCAAGTACGCCACGAAGTGCCCCGAACGGATGAGCTCCTCGATGTAGTCTCGGAGCTGCTTACAGCTCTCTGTGGAGTGGCCTATCGACATATGGAAACCACAGTAGGGCCCCGGGTTCGCTTTGAGGCCATTCGCGAGATCGGGGGGAGCTTGAAGAACCCCTCGCTCTTAGCTTCCTCAAGCAGCACCGTCTGGGAGACGTTGAGCGGGGTGTACTTCTGAAACTTCGGGGAGTAGGGTTTTGGTCGCTCAGGTCCCCTTCTCTCTTCCCTTGCCCATTACTTTTGGTCGGCTTGCTCTGCCCGGGGGAGATTTGCGTTCACCTCGGATTCGAGCCAGACCTTGCGCTCGGTCCAGGCCTTTACCTCGGTCATGGTCTTAGGTTGCGCTAATGCAAAGGAGCGTAGCCACTCCTTGTGCCTAAGACCAGACCTAAGTGTTGTGATGACCGTCTCGTCCCGGTGCTCTGGGACCACGAGAAGGGCGTTGTAGAAGCGGGCGACGTATACTTTGAATGTCTCCTTGTCCCCGCTCTTGATCGTGAAAAGATGGTCAACTGTGCGTTTTTGCCGCCTGTTCCCGACGAAGTGGCCGAGGAATTGGGTGGCCAACTCGTCGAAAGTTGAGATCGAGCGAGGATCGAGTCCTCAGAACCAGTCTCGTCCGGAGCGGATGAGAGTGGCCGGGAAAGCTCGGCACTGGGCGGCGTTGGAGTTGTCTTGGAAACTCATCCCTGCGGTGAATGCATCCAAATAGTCCTTCGGGTCAGATTTACCGTCGAAGAGGGAGACCTTTGGGGGCTAGTTGCGGGAGGAGACGTGGAAGGCGAGCAGCTCCTCGGTGAATGGTTTGGTGAGCGAGTCGGCGGCGCACTTAGCCCCGTCGCTTGAACGGTGACCCTCCCGATGCATACCTTCGATTTTCTTCTCGAGGGCGTCGAGTCGGCCGTGGTATCCTGACGATTCGGCACATTCCGACCTTTGGCCTCTCCTGATGGAGACCTGTGCTTGGCCGCGGCTCTGGTTCCTTTCAATGAGATTCCTTAGATCCCCTGGCGGGGTAGTCTTTGAGCTGCCGTGACAAGCCCCGTCCGCACGACCCCGTCGAGGGAGGGGGTGCCGGTCATGCCTGGTAGCAGGCGAGCTGACCGACATCTCCTCGGGAGGGACAAGTGCGCGAAGGATCTCGTGGCGAGGCGCTCTGGCGACGGACCTCGGCGTTGGACTGTGGGGCGCCCAGCGGGTCGCAGAAAGTATTGGCCCGGGAGATCTTCGGCCGTAGGAGATAGCGAGGAGGTGGTCGGCAGTGCCGACGCGAGCGGAGTCTTCTCTCCCTCTGTAGGGGTCCCGGTCCCGAGGTGGGGGAGTGGTGACTTGGGGATCTTGCCCTGCTGTTTGGACGTGGATGAGCGCCTCCACGACGGACGCGAGTCAGTCTATCCGGCCAGCCAGGGCGTTGATGGCGTTCGGAGGAGGAGATTCGTCCGCGCCTCCATTGTGGGGGAGGCGGCGGTTAGTGTTTGGATTGTCGTGATGACCGCTCGCCATTTGGTTGAGATCGGAAGATGAACCTTTGTTATTGTGGAATCAAGAGTTTCGCACAGACGACGCCAGCTGACGCGACTTGGATCGTGCCAAGATGTTACCTACCGTTGATCTGCTGATGGCGGCGGTTGACGTCTGAGATTGGATCTAGAGGCTAGCTCCTGAAGCGTGTGGATCTCAATGGGTTTGAGGTTGTTTACGCCGAGCTAGCTACAAGGAAGTCCCGGGGTGGTTGTACCACCGAAGACCCTCCGACGGTCAAGTTAGATAGGAAATCCGAGCAGAGTAACGGCTTAGTGGAGTAAAAATGGCTTACTTGAACCGTCTGAAGGAGGGGTTTATATAGCGGTGGTAGCAGGCAGGGCAGGCGCGAGAATCACTCCGTCCGTTACCTTCCCGACGTCACGCCCGCGTGATGAGCGGGATCCTGCATTAATGGCGAGACAGGCTCGTTAATGGGGGATCGTGATGGCGTGGAACGTGGGATGTGGCCGGCGGATATCTCGCGCATGGCGAGATTCGCGGGATGGCGGTCGCGCCTGTGAGCGGTGCTGTTGGTCGGTCGATGGGACCGAGGAAGATGATCTCGGCGGGAGAGCTCGCGGATGAGCGGGAGAGCCGAGGTATCTTGGTTCTGCAGTAGCCCGGAGACGAGCTGGGAGGCCGAGGAGGCCAATTGTGCATGGGGCTCGGAGGTGGGCCATCGTCTATTTGTAGGACGGGCATAGGGGTGGTCCGGTCGGTCACTATAGGTCATTTCTTGTGAGCTTTAGGACACGTCATCTGCCACGTGTCATGATCTGGGAGATCATCGATATCGAGCATCATCACTAGGAAATCACCCGACATATTTTTAGATCCAACACACTATAAACAGAAATCATTGCTGATAATTTGAACATTTTATTGACCAACAGCCCCTAGATACAATGACAAAAATGTTTTTATGAGTATTCCTAAAGAGAACAAGCAAAATTTATGGCATTAACCAAATATGTATAAGAATGCTGGCTTGTGAAGAAAATTAAACATGCTCTAATTGTTGTCGAATCTTTAATAAATATCTCTTTCCTTCTTTTTCTCATCTAGTTTCGACTTCTTACTTGATTTTTACATCCAACATGCGAGACATGAGCTTGTCATAACTTATAAGAAAGTTAAGGGTTGCATGATGCATCACACGTTGCACGTCTCAAAGCCGGCTTTTCAAAACATGATCACTTATGCAATCATCGCTTGCAGATCAAGAGTTATTGATAAAACTTGGACATGGTATTCATGCATGATTAATTTTCGTCCTGATATAACTATCTATACACACAACCGCAACATCAGGATTGCCTATTTATATGCTATGCCCAAAAAATGTATTTTAATAACCAGTCATGATTTGTAACAAAGCAAGTTTTGAACTCTAAATTTTCAGCTCGACTCCATAAAAAGCTATCTTGAATGACGAGTCAAATTCAATTTTCAGGAGATTGCCTGTTAGAATGAGTGGGGCCCACATATCACGTGAGCATAATAAAAATATGCAAACATCAATGTTTTATATTAAAAAAATACTAAGCAGCAGGGTGTAACGTAACATCGCAATGGTAATAGATATTTATTTATTTATTTATATTTTATGCGTGGATCGAATGATTGTCGTGTTGTGGATCACGCCAGCAGTTTTCCACCCGTAACAACTTCATTCTGTCTGCTGCTGACACCTTTGACCCCAGCGATCCCAAATGCCAAAATGGGCCGGGTGGGCCTTATTTTTCTGTTGGCCCATAAATTCTCGAAACATCTTTAAATTCAGAAAAAAATGATCCCGTGGCTGTCTCAATTAATGTTAAAAATAGCGGCACAATATATTGTTGCACCGCTCAATAGCGAAAAATGCAAACAATGTTACGTATAGCGTACGCTATATGATTTATTGATTCATTTATAATAATAATTATTATGATCTTATCCATAATAAATTATAGTATTACAAAAATATAAAATTACCTTTATAACATAAAACCATTTTTAAAGAAATTAATATACTTCATATAACAATAATAAGTAACTCGATAAAAAAAATCTTCAATCCTTCATTCTATATTTAGGATTCGCATTAGTATTAGAAGTATCTGTTAGGTTTCCAAATCCAAATTAATTAAAAACCCCAATAGAAAATCTTACGTAAAAATAGCGCAAGCTGTTTATTAAAAAACGTAAGATATTTGACAAAAAAACACAAACTGCTATGTATTTAAGCTATTTTCGAAAGCTACGTAGCGGATTGGTTAAGCTACGTTGCATATCGTAAAATAGCGAGCAATTTTAAACAATGGTCTCAATTAATCGCTATCAACCATTTTTGGGGATAATCAGAGCCGTTTATCCTGATCTTCATTATGTAATGATTGTATACACCAGTTTTCATGCGTTTTCAATGTTTTGCTTTTGTATTGGATGCTTGCAAAACCAATGGTTATTTCACTGTAAAACATTTTGCATTTTTAGATCAACAAGCAAAAAGAATACAAAACACATGAAAAATGGTGTATCCATGCATCAAGCCATGCAGTATAAGATGAGGGGCGTGGATTATCAGAAAATAGTCAATATTGATTTATTAAATCGTTTCCGAGAACATTGTCGGGGACCACATAACTATTGAATTTACAGGGTCCTTTTGAGCTGCTGTATAGCTTTGGATGTTTGAATTAAAAATTATGGCTCTCTCGCTCCATTTAGCACCAAGTATAGCTCTTCCTTTTTTCAAGAGACATCTTCGTAACTTCATTCTAAATCTCTGTATTTATTAAAGGGTTAATTGCTAAATAATACCTTAACATTTCACCTACTTTGCACTCATACACGCTATTGTTTTTTCGTTGCATTTATATATCCTAAAGTAGAAACCATATGGATTTTGTTTAATATAACGATGGATTTGATAGTCAATTGAAGGAGGGCAAAGTATTGATGGTTTGTATTTTTGAGTATATAATTGCAGCGGAAAAATTAATAAGGTATATAAATGCAAAACAGGTGAAACATTATGGTATTATTTAACAATTCATTGTATTTAAATCACAAAGGAGAAGTAAATTTGATGCCCAAAGAGAAAAGCACCACTTTGGGCCAAAAAGTGGATACAGTTCAACCCAACATGATTTCATACCCTGTTATAAATGCGAGTATTCATGAATAATTGACAATCTACCCATACACTATAGCCCAAAAGCCCATGATGCAAGGTAATAGCGAACATTTGTTGTATATATGTAAGCAAATGTAAAGTTTCTAAAATGAGACAGCGCTACCATATCCGGGTTAATTTTCTGAATGCAGCAAATGAAAATCAATATCTGTATTTGATAAAAATCAAATGCAAATTGGGAGTTAGGATTAGTTTACACCAAGTTGAACCGTGAAAGCAAAATTATTTTTGCAGTTTGTTACCATCTTATAAGCTCTCTTCGAGAAGAATCTAGGAATTTGCAAGTCGGTCCGAACAAAAAGTTTCTTTCTGAAAAAAGTGTATCGTGGGATCCAAACAAACACCCCTTCTGAAAAATTACCCCTTTCCTCCTCCGTTCAAAAATCCCAACCCTAATTTTTTCTCCCCCCTCAATAAAAATCCCAACTTTAGCCCTAAAAATTTTCAACGATCCATCGCCATGGCGGATCCCAACGATCAATCGCAGCGCCGCCGCCTCTACAACCCCTACCAAGACCTGCAAATCCCCTACAAGCACATCTACGACCTCCCGACCTCGCCTGAGTTCCTCTTCCAAGAGGAAGCCATCGCCCAGCGCCGATCATGGGGCGAGAACCTCACGTACTACACCGGCATCGGGTACCTCGCGGGCGCCACCTCCGGTGCCTCCGTCGGCCTCTACCGCGGCCTGAAGGCCGCCGAGCCCGGCGACACCCTGAAGCTTCGCCTCAACCGCGTGCTCAACTCGTCGGGTCACGACGGGAGAAGGATCGGGAATCGATTGGGCGTGATCGGGCTTCTCTACGCTGGGTTGGAGAGCGGGATGGTTGCGGTTAGGGATTCCGACGATTGGGTCAATAGCGTCGCGGCCGGGCTTGGGACCGGGGTTTTGTATAGGGCTGCCAATGGGGTGAGGTCGGCGGCGGTCGCGGGGGCGATCGGGGGATTGATGGTGGGAGCTGTGGTTGGGGGCAAGCAGATGTTGAAGAGATACGTGCCGATTTGATAAAGTTTGGTAATTTCTTGCTTGGGCGCCATACATTTTTACGGTTATTTATATTGCTGCTAGTCTTATGAAATTTTGATTGATACGTGCATGCGTTTGCTATGGAATGACCGGACGGTCAGGAGAGGAATTGTTTGAATAATTTAAATGTAACAATTTGATTGATTTTGACGAGTTTATGCTTGCCGGTGATGGCTTTAACTTATTTACTCTTAGTTTGCAACACACTGCGAATAGCCTGTTAGTGCAATGTTTGATTAATTCTTTAGAGTTCTATAATGTTTTGCTTTGGGTGCTTAGGAAAAGAGTTACCTTTAGTTAAAACTTATATGACCTTATGAATTATGATTACTTTCGGCTTTGAAAAGATGATATATCTTGTGGTTGACTTTAAAACAGACGCGAATCTCGTTTTTTAAACGATCATGAAGTGTTTGTATAATTGATTGATTTCCAACAATTTTAATATAATTATGTGTATATGCACCATTTGCACTGTATTGCATGGTGTCAACATGATTTCTTTTTTGAAGTTCAAGCTTCTATTAGTTTGGAAAATTGATTTTGTTTCAAATTGCAATACCGGGGATATGTAGTGGAATACAGAAAAGATTAAATTTTTTGAACGAGCTTCTTAAATAGGGCCTCTAATATGTGGACGTGATGTGATGTACATGGGAGGGATTAGCATCTTATCCTTAAATCTTTTCTTCAAAGTTGCAAAGCCTCTGTCCTCTCCAAGTTTGAAAGAGGGAGGTGAATCTGGAATTGTTATTCTGAGTCATATATGTATATTAGATTTCAGTTCAATAGTTGGCATGAAGCTTATTTCTGTCATTTATGTTTTGTTGGCATGATGCTTATTTCTGTCATTTATGCTTTGTTTCTTGTATATTTGTGTGTGTGTTTGTGTGTGTGTGTATCCCTTTCTTTCTATTATGAAATTGATAATTTGATACCAAGGGTTAGTTATCACAATTGACAATCGAGACCAAGGGTTGGTGAGACGATTCTCTCTCTAAAGACGCACCAAGTTATTTTAATAATTAAGTACTCATAATTAAGTTGTAGAGTGATCAATTATTTTACCTTGAAAATAATGCAGAACCGTGAGAATGTTATGTAGGGAGGTATAATGCTCCCCCCGAAAAAATAAAATAAAATAAAAATAAAGGCAAAAGAAGAAGAAGAAAAAACCACACATAATGATGGGGATGCTTAATCTTTCGGGAGACCTATGTGTTGAAGTCAAAATTTGCACCCGGTTGACCAAGTCAAAATCAAGGTCAACCCCAAGCTAGGTGGGCCCAAGCCCAGGTCAAGCGGGCCCATGCCCAAGTCGAGCCCACGGCCAGCCTCCCCATGCCAACAACAAAATCATGTAATAAATAATTTTTATGTAATTTTTTATACATGAATGTATGCAAAATGGGCACAAAGCCAATATTTTGTAAGCCCATGGCTTATGTGCAAAAATGAAATGGCACATGAGCCATGGGATGGGCAAAATGCCATTTTTGCAAAGCCCAAGGGGCTATATGTAAATATGTAAGCATATATAAGGTAACATGATGATGAATAAAAAAAACTTTTCATTCTAAAAAAAAACCCTAGGGTTTGTGCCTCTTTCCCCTTTCTGAAGGTTCCAAACCTTCTTCTTTCTTTTGAATTAAATCAAGAGTTTCACTCTTCCTTTTTCAAAACTAAATAGTTTTTAACCACAAAACCCACAAAGGGGAACTTGGATCTGCCATCAGATCTCAAAAAGAAAAGATTTTTAGATCTCACATCTCTTGATCCAGCCAACAGAGGAGGAAGAAGAACCCATTTCCTCAACCAAAACAATTTTAGGAGTTTAACTCCATTCTAAACCCTATTTCTGGGACTAAAAGTCTATTTTCCTTGCCTGCGCTCAAGCGTCCAAGCGCAAAGCGCCCACGTGGCGCGCTCGTGCTCGAGCGCAAAGCGCCCACGTGCCGACACGTGGCGCGCTCGCGCTCGAGCGCAAAGCGCCCACGTGGCGCGCTCGAGCTCAAAGCGCCCACGTTGCGCGCTCGCGCTCGAGCGCAAAGCGCCCACGTGGCGCTTGCGCTCAAGCGCAAAGCGTTTGCGCCCAAGCGCTCGAGCGCTCAAGGCGCTGGCCCCACGCATCCTTTGGGTGCTTTTTCCCCATCTTTTTTTTATATATATATACATATATATATATGTACATATGCATACATATGTACACACACATACACCACGACACTGTCCCTATTAGAAAAAAATTTCTAACGGGGCGCTGTCCCGCACCTCGCATCCCGCAATCGGAGGTTCCCTCGCCCCAAAGGCTGCGGGCCCCCCGATATATCCAAAGCCCCTTCAAAACACAACACTGCACATTGAGTTCGCATGACCAGCTTAACCCGTCAATCGGAGGTTCCCTCGCCACAAAGGCGAGGGGTAATTAACGGCAGCTTAGTCCGCGGCTGCCGGAGATTTGGATCCCCACAATCAATAAACCCCGGCCTACCCTAGACAGGGGGAATCTATAGTACGCCTGACAAGCGTGCGCGTATTCCCATCTCAATGGTGGGACGAAAAACACCCTACACTATGACTCACACTGAACGATCAATCCATTTAGGGGCAAAAGAACTTCTAGACCATGCCAAGGAGGTTTTTGCAAGTTTATAAGAGTTAAGGTAATAATAATAATTATATTAAATGGAAGAAGAAAAAAGACAGATGGTCCATCTTTGGGAACTTTAATGGCATTTCATTGGTGCTTCCTTAGATATGCTCACCTTTGTGATGATGCTCGCAAGTGGGATCTCCCCAGATCATGACACGTGACTGATGACGTGTCCCGGAGCTCACGCAAACAGGGCAAGCACCATGCGTTGGGGCTCTCGGCGGGCTATCGTCCTGGGGTATGTCCCGACCTTCTATGGATGCCTGAGCACTTCTATGCCCGCCTTACAAATAACCATCGGCTCGCCTCCGAGTCCTCCTACACGCTGAGCTTCCTCAGCCCTTCCTGCTCGCCTTCGAGCTATCACAGAACTGATCTTCCTCGGCCCCCGCTCGTCGAGCCACCCGCTGAGCAACCAAGGACGCAGAGCCCAAGCGTCTCCGCGTATCTCTCCAGAAGCGAGATATCCGCCACCCAACATCCCGCGTTCCACGCCGCCGTATCCCCATTAACGAGCGTATCTCGTCATTAATCGGGGGATCCTGTCATTCACGCAGGCGTAACGCCAGGGGCGTAACTGCCGGGGAAAATCTCGCGCCAGCTCGCTCCAAGCGACCACTATAAAAACCC
The DNA here is from genome assembly GCA_030015575.1 of Agapanthus africanus. NCBI lineage: Eukaryota > Viridiplantae > Streptophyta > Magnoliopsida > Asparagales > Amaryllidaceae > Agapanthus > Agapanthus africanus. The sequence continues at coordinate 25,284,480 of JASDDO010000016.1, forward strand.
TTCTCCCAGACGACTCAGGTAACGCAATTTTAACCCAATAAGCCGCTACTCTGCTCAAATATCTCGGCTAACTTGATCATTGGAGGGTCCACGGTGGTACAACCACCCCGGGACTTCTTTGGCAGGTAGCTCGGCTTCGCCTCAAAATAAGCCCACTGAGATCCATTCGCTCAAGGAGGCAACCCTTAACCCCAATCCCAGCTGTTCACCAACGCTCGCGACAGATCGACGGAGGATAACATTTGAAGGAGATCCAAACCTCCATCAGTTGGCGCCATCTGTAGGTAACGAAAATTCTACTCATCGAAAGTTGATCTTCCGATCTCGAACTCATTGCAAGTGAACACTGTGACGATCCAAGCACAAGCAGCCGCCTTCCCCACAACGGAGGCATGGACGGATCCACTCCTCCCTCTAACGCCGTTCATGCCCTCTCTGCACGGATCGACAGGCCCATATCCATAGTGGATGCCTTTGTCCGCGTCCAAACGGCGGGATAAGCCCCCCGGCCGCCGTTCCCCCTCCTCGGGATCATAACCTCCACAGAGGGGGAGACGACACTGCCCACGCTGACACCATTGAACACTACTCTCCGGCGGCCACAGGCCCCCCGCGGCGACTGTTTCAATGACTCGTTGGGCGCCTCACGGCTCCACGCCGAGGTCTCGTGAAAGAGCTCCCCGTCCCGAGGCCCATTACGCTCCCGTCCCACCAGGTGGTGTCGGTCTCCTGCTCCCAGGCATGGCCGACACCCTTTCCCTCGACGGGGTCGCACAGGCGGCACTGCCACGATGACTCCAGAATGACCTCGCCAGGGGACCTGAGGAACCTGATAGAACGGAACTGGAGCCACAGCCAGGCGCATGCCGCTAGAGGGAAGGGCCATAACTCCGACTACGCTGAATCCTTGGGGTACCACGACCGTCTCAACGCCCTCGAAAAGAAAATCGAGGGTATACATCGGGAGGGCCATCCTTCAAACGAGGGGGCCAGGAATGCCACCGACTCGCTTACGAAGCCCTTCGGTGAAGAGCTGCTCGCTGTCCGCGTCTCATCCAGAAACAAGCCTCCAAAAGTGGCCCTCTTCGACGGGAAGTCCGACCCGAAAGACCATCTGGATACGTTTATGGTGGGCATGAGCTTCCAGGACAACTCCGACGCTGCCCATTGCCGAGTGTTCCTCGCCGGTCTCATTCGGGCTGGACGAGACTGGTTCTGAGGACTCACCCCATGCTCCATCTCCACCTTTGATGAGCTGGCCGTCCAGTTTCTCGGACATTTCGTCGGGAATAGACGATAGAAGCGGACCGTTGATTACTTCTTCACTATAAAGAGCGGGGACAAGGAATCCTTTAAAGGGTACGTCACTCGCTTCTACAACTCTCTTCTTGAAGTTCCCGAGCACCGGGATGAGACTGTAATCACAGCTCTGAGGTCAGGTCTTAGGCACAAGGAGTGGCCTCTTTGCATTGGCGCAACCTAGGACCGTGGCTTTGGTAAAAGCTTGGACCGAGCGGGAAATCCAACTCGAGTCCGAAGTAAACGCAAACCTATCCCGGGGCGACCAGGCCGACCAAAAGAAGAGGGGCATAGAAGAGAAGAAGGTCGACCGGTCAAAGCCATACTCTCCGAAGTTCCAGGAGTATACCCCGTTCAACATCTTTCAGACTGAGCTGTTGGAGGAGGCGAAGGGCGAGCGATTCTTCAAGCTCCCTCCGGTCACCAATAGAGCGTCCAAACGGACTCGAGGCCCGTACTGCGCCTTCTATAGGTCACAAGGACACCCTACCGAGAACTGTAAACAACTCTGCGACCACATCGAGAAGTTGATTCGCTCGGGCCACCTGGCGAAGTACCTGTGGGAAAAGCGACAGGCAAACCGGGAGCAAGAAAACCATTCCCCTCCCGGCGAATTAACGATCGGCCAAATCATGGTCGTCTCTTCGGGGGGGTGCACATGAAGCCGGCGAGATTCGCCGTCTCCTACCAGTCGATGGAACCAGCGACCAGCCCCGGAAGAAAAACAAAGCAGCCGAGCCCATCACTTTCACTGACGAAGACCTCCACGGAATATCCTTGCCTCACAACGACCCCCTCGTGATTACGGCACGGGTCTATCGCTACGAGGTCTAAAGGATACTGGTCGACTCAGGAAGCTTGGCAGACATCCTTTTCTATGACTGCTTCCTGCGTATGGGGCTTGGCCCATCAGACCTGTGGCCAACCACCCACATTCTGTTGGGGTTTACTAACCACTTCATCCCGACAGAGGGAGTGGTTACCCTCTTCCTTAACATTGGGGAGGCGGGCCGTACGAGAACCGTATCGGTGGAGTTCATCGTTGTCAGGATCCTCTCGTCCTACAATATCCTCCTGGGACGCCCGACGATGAACTCCCTTAGGGCACAAATCTCGACCTACCACTCCGCGATCAAGTTTTCACTGGATCAAGGGGGAATAGGCCGGGCCTACGAGAACCAGCAAATCACCAAGATTTGCTTCACAGCGACATCCACCTCCGAGGAGCGAAGCGACAACCTTGGAAGCGCGAGTGATTTCCAGGGGTCCTTGGATACTCGTGACGAACAAAATGAAATCCGAGGGGCCCCGGTGGAGGCGCTAACAGAGGTCCCCTCGTCGAGGGGAACAATGAACGAATTGTCCAGATCGGATCCCTCTTAACGGAAGCCTAGCACGAAGACTTGATCCACTTTCTCCGAGGAAACTCGGACGTGTTCGCCTGGGAGCCTGCCAACATGCCCGGGATCGTCCCCAAGGTAATCTCGCACAAGCTCGGGATCGATCCGACGGCCCGACCTGTCAGGCAAATGAAACGAAGCTTCGCTCCGATCAAACAAAATGCGATAGAAGACGGGGTCGATAGGTTGTTTGCAACCAACTTCATTCGAAATGTGGCCTACTCGAAATGGCTAGCGAATGTGATGGTTAAAAAGGCAAGCAGGAAGTAGCGCATATGCGTCGACTTAACAGATCTCAACAAGGCTTGCCCGAAAGACAACTATCCATTCCCTCGGATAGATCAGCTTGTCGACAGCTCGGCAGGCCACAAATTGCTCAGCTTCATGGATGCTTTCTCCGGCTACAACCGGATCCGTATGAACCTGGTAGATGAAGAACTTACCGCATTCATAACGGACCGGGGGGCGTACTGCTACAAAGTGATGCCCTTCGGCCTTAAAAACGCCGGAGTTACATACCAGCGCCTGGTCAATAGAATATTCAAACCGCAGATCGGGAGGAACATGGAGGTTTAGGTCGACGACATGTTTGTAAAATCGACCTCGTCGGACGAGCACGCCAAAGATCTTGGCGAGCCATTCGACATCCTCCGCAAGTACAAAATGAAGCTGAATCCCGCTAAGTGCGCGTTCGGGGTCACTAGCGGGAAATTCCTCGGGTTCATGGTTGCCCACCGAGGAATTGAGGCTAACCTGGAGAAGATCAGCGCCATCCTCAACATGACCACGCCAAATAGCAACGTGGAGATCATGCGACTCACGGGGAGAGTGGCCGCTCTTAGTCGCTTCATGTCGAGGTCCGGGGAAAAGTGTCTCCCGTTCTTAAAGCCCTGAGGAAAATCCCAAATTTCGAATGGTCGGAAGAGCGTCAGAACGCTTTCGAGCAACTCAAGGTGCACCTGGCAACTCCCCCGTTGCTCACTCGGCCTGCCGAAGGAGACGAGCTACTGTTGTACCTTGTGGTGTCCAATCATGCTGCCGGCTCGGTGCTCGTCCGAGAAGTCGAAGGTGCACAGAAGCCGGTCTACTACGTGAGCCACGTCTTTAAGAACGCGGAAACAAGATACCCGGCCATAGAGAAGATTGTCTTCGCGCTTATCATGGCCTCAAGGAAGCTATGACACTACTTCCAGGCACACACCATTCTCGTCCTCACCGAGCAACCCTAAGGGGCCATTCTCGCCTCACCCGAGTCATTTGGTCATCTGGAGAAATGGAGGCGGGAATTATCTCAGTTCGACATCAAATACCGTTCCATGCAAGCCATCAAAGCGCAAGTCCTGGCAGACTTTGTTGTCGAGTGTACTATCCCCAACAAGGAAGCAGCGTCGGCGCCCGTCCTCGAGTCCCGGCCTTCGGTTGAGGAAGTGCCCGACTCCGTTCCCGACTGGGTCCTCTACGTCGATGGATCCTCTATCGAGGAGGGGAGCGGTGCTGGCCTTATCATTCGAGGCCTGAACGAGGCAGATATGGAGTACTCTTTGAAGCTCGGGTTCAGAGCATCAAACAACGCCGCGGAGTACGAGGCCTTGCTAGCTGGACTACGAATCTCTTCCGGAGTGGGGCTGAAGACTATCCGAACTCGCAGCGACTCTGCCCTAGTCATGGGCCAAGTGACTGGCCGTTTCGAGGCCCGGGAGCCGCTAATGGTAAAGTACTTAGCCGAGGTAAATAGACTATGAAAAAACTTCGACGAAGTTCAAGTGGAGCAGATTCCTCAGCACCTAAACGCCCGGGCCGACGCCCTGAGCAAGCTAGCATCCTCCTATACGGCTAACAATAAGAGGAATATCCTCTTCGAAGTCTTGCCACAGCCCAGCATGGAAGACAGGGAGACAATACTTCAGGTATGCACTACTTAGGAGGAAGGCCGGGATTGAAGGAAGCTCCTCGTAGAATTCCTGAAGGAGAGTACACTCCCAGAGGACCGAAAGGAAGCGCGTCGCCTTCGAGCTGAAGCCCGCCATTTTGTCTGGAGCAATGGAAACCTCTATAAGAGGTTGTACACGCAGCTTCTGCTCCGGTGCGTAGACCCCCACAAAGCCGACTACGTCTTGCGTGAGATACACGAAGGGGTCGACGGAGCGTATCAAGGGGCCCGTACCTTAGTCCAAGAAATGCTGCTCTAAGGGTACTATTGGCCGACGATTCACCAAGACGCTCAAAAGCTCGTCAGAAGATGCAGAAGCTGTCAGCTCTACGGCAGCATATCCCGTCTTCCGGCTACCGAGCTAACGGCTCACCTTCCCTTGGCCATTTGCCCATTGGGGGATGGACATGGTGGGCCAACTCCCAACTGGTACGGACGGACACAAATACATCCTCGTTGCGGTGGACTATTTTACGAAATAGATTGAGGCCGTCCCCATCAGGAAACTGGACGTCACCACGACCATCAAATTCCTGCAGAATATCTCGATTCGGGATCCCGAGGTGTATTGTTACCGACCATGAGACACAACAACAACAACTGAACCTTTTATCCCAAGCATATGGGGTAGGCTACATGAACCAACATGAGAATCACGCCGGGTCCAGCACATGAATCCTCTGCCTCCACTCACTCCTATCGAACAATATACTTTCATTGAGTCCTTTGGCAACCATATCGTTTCGTATCACCTCCATCCATGTTTTTTTCGGTCTCCCTTTTGCCCTTTTGTCATTGCCCATATCGAGAGTATCTATTCGTCGGACCGGTGCTTCCATAGGTCTGTGTCGTACATGACCAAACCATCTTAGCCGGTTTTCCCGCATCTTCTCCTTCACAGGTGCGACATCAACTTTTGTACGAATATCCTCATTTCGGACCTTATCTTTTCTAGTGTTACCGCACATCCAACGAAGCATGCGCATCTCCGCTACGTGCATCTTCTGTGTATGATGCTTCTTAGGAGCCCAACATTCTGTACCATATAATAAGGCAGGCCGAATAGCGCTCCGATAAAACTTCCCTTTCAATTTTAACGGAAAGTTACGATCACACAAAATCCCTGTCGCACTCCTCCATTTCAACCAACCAGCTTGGATCCTTTGATTAACATCACTATCGATCTCCCCATTCTTTTGGATGATGGAACCTAGATATCTAAACTGGTCGTTCGGTGACATCTCTTTCCCTTCCAATGTTATACCAATATGGTTTTGACTTCTCTGGTTACTAAATTTGCAATGCATATATGCTGTTTTGGACCTGCTCAATCTGAATCCCCGAGATTCCTATGTTTGCCTCCATAATTCCAATTTGGCATTAACCCCCGCTTTCGTCTCATTTACTAGAACAATATCATCAGCGAGTAGCATACACCAAGGTACCTCATCTTGGATAGTTCTAGTAAGCTCATCCATCACGATGGTAAACAGGAATGGACTTAATGCAGATCCTTGATGTAAACCAATAGTAATCGGAAAATCACTCGTTAAGCCGCCATAAGTTCTGACATTTGCCACTACTCCATCGTACATATCCTTTTATGTCAATATACTTGACGGGGACCCCCTTCTTCATCATTGTCCCCCATAATACCTCTCTAGGTTCCTTGTCGTACGCTTTTTCTAAATCAATAAATATCATATGCAAATCTCTTCTCCTCTCTCGAAAACGCTCGACAAGTTGACGAAGCAAATGAATAGCCTCTGTCGTCGATCGTCCAGGCATAAACCCAAACTGGTTCTCTGTTATCTTAATATCTTTCCTTAGCCCGTGTTCAATCACTCTCTCCCAAAGTTTCATGGTGTGACACATCAGTTTTATTCCACGGTAGTTTGAGCAACTTTGAATGTCACCCTTGTTCTTGTAGATAGGTACAAGGATACTTTTCCTCCATTCATTTGGTATTTTTTTTGTCTGCCAAATCTTATTAAACAGATCTGTCAGCCATTTAACGCCTATTTCTCTTAAGCATCTCCAAATCTCGATAGGAATCCCGTCAGGGCCAACCGCTTTTCTTAAACTCATTCTGTTCAAAGCTTCTTTAACCTTAGGTAGTCTTATTTTACGCATGAAATCACGGTTTATATCTTGAGATTGAATGACAAGTCTATCCAAATTCTTAGTAAAGCTCTTATTGAACAATTTGTCAAAATAATCTCTCCATCTTTTCTTGATATCCTCATCTCGAACTAAAACCTTTTTATTTTCATTTTTGACACACTTCACCGCACATAAGTCTCTAGTCTTCCTTTCCCGCATCCGAGCAATCCGGTATATATCATTTGCAGCCTCTTTAGTGTCTAATTTCTCGTACACCTCCTTGTACATCTTAGATTTAGCTTCCCGAACAACTTTCTTAACTTCCTTTTTAGCCATTTTGTACTTTTCAAATCTCTCCACATCTCTACTTTTCTTCAAATTTTTATAAGAATCCCTTTTAATTTTAATAGCAGCCTTTACATCTTCATTCCACCATGATATGTCCTTAGATGGTGGAGCACCACCTCTCGACTCACCAAGTAGATCTCTAGCTGCCTTCTTGATACAACTAGCCATTTTGTTCCATGTTTTATCTGGATCATCTTCCGACTGCCAATCCGCTTCTTGGACTACACGATCTATAAAACCTTTTTGGTTACCTTCTTTCAATCGCCACCATTTAATTCTAGGCTCTACCTTACGTCTAATCTTCCTAGGTTCTTTTCTAAATCGAAAATCTAGAACTAAAAGTCTATGTTGAGTGGTTACACTCTCACCTGGCACTACCTTACAGTCGATACAACAACCTCCATCTATTCTTCTCGTCAGAAAAAAGTCTATTTGACTAGCATTTGATCCGCTCCTAAAAGTGATAAGGTGGGACTCTCTTTTCCTAAACCAGGTGTTTGCTAAGATCATGTCATAAGATAAGGCAAAATCTAGAATCGAGTCACCTACTTCATTCCTTTGTCCGAAACCAAAACCTTCATGGATAGTATCAAACCCACTACGACTAGTACCTGCATGTCCATTAAGATCACCACCAATAAATAACTTCTCTCCACTAGGTATACTTTGCACCATCTCGTCTCAATCCTTCCAGAATAGACGCTTACCAGCGTCATCAAGACCTATCTGTGGTGCATAAGCACTAATAACATTAAGGATCTCTCCATCTAGAATAAGCTTAACCAGTAAAATTCTATCACATTTTCTCCTAATCTCAACTACATCCTCAAGCAACCGTCTATTTATGATTATGCCTATCCCATTACGATTTTTATCTCTACCCGTATACCAAAGCTTATAACCCCAAGGCTCTATGACTCTACTCTTTTCACCTACCCACTTAATTTCTTGCAAACACATAATACCAACTCTTCTCCTAATCATCACCTCCACTAATTCTATTAGTCTACCCGTAAAGGAACCTATGTTCCAGGAAGCTAGACGGATCCTATGAAACCCTTGAAGCCCTTGTATATTTAACACTACACCCGGGATCCGATGTAGTGCGTCGCTGAGTAGGGGACGCCCCAACGATATTCTTATTATGGTTCATGTCATAGAATGTGACAAAGTTTTACGTTGGCTGTCACAAGCCTACCACAACCCTCATCCTTTTTCATCCGGACTTGGGACCGGCAACGGTGGGTTTGTTACCGACCATGAGACGAATTTTGAAAACGACAAAGTCAAAGGATTCTGCAACGAATACCACATACTAATGAAGTTTGCCGCGGTCGCGCATCCTCAATGCAACGGGCAGGCCGAGATCGCTAATAGAGACGTCATTCGAGGTCTTCGAACTCGTCTAGAAGGAAGACAGGGCAGCTAGGTCGAAGAACTACTCCGGGTTTTATGGGCCTTACGCACATCGAAGAAGACCCTCACTGGAGAGATCCCCTTCAGCCTCTGCTATGGCACGAGGCGATGGTCCCAACAGAGATTGGACTGTCCAGTTACAGAGTCGAACATTTCGACGATGAAGCAAACACCTTGGCGCTCCGGACTAATCTGGACATCTTGCTAGAAAAGCGGGACCGGTCACAGATCAAAGCCGCCGCTTACCAACAGCAAACTGCCCGCTATTACAACGCACGAGTCAAGTATCGCGCCTTCAAGACCAGAGATTTGGTCCTAAGGCGGAACGAATTCATAGACCAAGACAAGCCGCACAAGTTCTCCCCGAAGTGGGACGGCCCATTCCTCGTCTCAGAAGTATTGCCCGGAGGAGCCTATCGCTTACAAGACGCGTGAGGATGCAAGTTTCTGCGGCCTTACAACGCCGAGAAGCTCAAATTGTACAAGTGAATATGTTTTCAAATTGTGTATTAGTGAATATGTTTCCTTCTTTGTCGAAGTGATGTAATTTTTCTTTATTATTAAGTCTCCTGGAGTAAAGGAAACTCCTTCGATATGTTTCCCTCTTTCTCGGTTCCAAGACCTCTGGGTTCATTTTTGTGAAAATAGGCAAAAGCACAAAGGGAATAAAAAGAAGACAAAAACACGTCGCAAAAAAGGAACATTATTCATCAAAGGCATTATGGGCTCCCCAGCCTTACACAAAGGAAAATATATACAAAATATTACAACAGAGGGGGTAGGGAGTGAAGAAATACTGCTGGTGGTACTCCGAGGGATCGCCGCCAGCCAAGCCATCGCTTCCTCGGCCTGCTCCCTCTGTGTTTGCCCGCGGACCCGCGACGCTACGGAAGGGCCAGAGGCCGCACCGGCCGGGCAGCCATCGGCGATCTGCCTTTGCTGAAAGCACTCCAGAACAAGTGCCACCGAGCGATCTCGCCGGCTCTTCGAGATCAGACCGTGGTGGTGGAGCGAGTGCAGCTTGTCAAAAATCTTGTCCTTGAGCTCCTCGGACAGGGCGTTGTGCAGCCCAGTGACATCCTCCAAATTGCATAGATGAGCAATTGAAGGAGGGATGATCGCCGGGGAAGTAGACGGCCGAAGTGTTCCTCCACACGCTGGACAACTGCCCGGTACGTCTCCTCGGTGCTCGCCCGATCGTACAAGTAGACGTCTTCACGAGAGATGTTCTCTTGAACGGAGTAGATGCAACCTGCCATTTTTTCTGAAGCGCAAAGCTAAAAATAACCAACGCGCCTTCGCTATTTATAGCCCCAACAGAATCCCAAAAGGCCGAAGTCGCTCGTGCGGCAGCACGATTCACGGGATCTTTTCAAAGTTCCCAACCCAGGGCTGCCGCATGGCGACCATACCCTCAAACGATCAAATGGAAGTTGGAACGACGCGCACTACGCCTTCCCACGCGTCTCTGCCACTTGTTGTCTTCGACGCTCTCCCCCCCCCAGGTTTTACGGGTCAAGGGAGACGGACCGACACCAAAAAAGCCCTCATCAAGAGGCCACCGAGTAGCTTCCCTGCTCGGTCGATCCCTGGTGGGTAGTCCCCTACCCACCGATGCCAAGGGTCGAAGCCTTCGTCAATCCCTGGCCGGTAGTCTCCTACCCACCGACGCCAAGGATCGAAGCCCTCATCAAGAGGCCACCGAGCAGCTTCCCTGCTCGGTCAATTCCTGGCTGGTAGTTTCTTACCCACCGACGCCAAGGATTGAATCCCTCCACAAGAGGCCACCGAGCATTCCTGCTCGGTCAATCCTTAGCGGGTAACTTTCTACCCACCTACGCTAAGGATCGAAGCCCCCATCAAGAGACCACCGAGCAGTTTCTTTGCTCGGTCGATACCTGGCTACTAGTCTCCTATCCACCGACGCCAAGAATCAAAAGCCTTCCTCAAGAGGCCACCAGGCAGCTTTCCTGCTCGGTCGATCCTTAGCGGGTAACTTACTACCTACCTACGCTAAGGATCTAAACCCCCCATCCAGATGCCACCGAGCAGCGAAGCTGCTCGGCAAACGCCGACCAATTCTAACTTGGCTGTTACTTAACTTACGGTAAGGGAAGAGGTCGCCGGTGCGACTTGAAGGAATAGGCAAATCTCGACCTATTTACACCGAAGGATCTTCCGATGTATTCTAAGTGAACGATCGCCACCTCGACTCCGGGGGGGAGGGGACCGACCTTCCTGCACTTAGCGATTAACTGGCTTATACTCGACGGGCGATCACCATCTAAAAGATCGATCATTAACCTACGGCTTGACTCTTGGGACGAGGAAAACGCTAACAAGCTCAAGTGCTCGCACAAGAAAACATTGCCACGAAGAAAAATTAAAAACAGTTTTATTTACGATATGAGAGTCTTTACAAGGTACTATGGGTTCCTCAGCCATACAAAAGCGTCCGGAGGCTTGCAAAATTTATAAAAGAGAGAAAACGGCCCGAAGCCTCGGGACCGAGGAGGATCTCAACCTGCTCAACGCCGGCGTCGGGAGTCGGGGTGACGGATTTTGGGTCGGTGCTCCCACCAGGAGCCTTATCTCCATCGCTCCAACCGGCAGCCTCTCCCCCGGCGGCACCCCCTGCGGCTCATCCTCGGAGAGGGGTACTGGAGCCGAAGCTCGCCATCAGCAAACCCCGGCATCAACGCCTTGACAGCGTCGAGAGCCTGGTGCTAAACGATGGCCGAGGCGTCGGCAAGATTGGCGTAGAACTGGTCCGACGTCTTGTACTTCTCAACCGACTTCACAGCCCGGAGGTTGGCAAGCTTCACCGCGTCAAGCGCCGCCTGGTTTTCCCTCTTGCAGGTGTCCCGCGACTTCTTCATCGTTGCGTTAAACACCTTAACCTCCTCCAACTTAGTCTAGATGACCTTGTTGGATTCACTCAGAAGTCGAATGGACTCCTTGCATTTGGAGTTCGTCACCTCTTCGGCGACCACCCGGGTTTCGAGGGCGGCTATCCTTTCTTTCGCCTGCTGCAATTCCAGGTGCAGGTCCTCCTGCGAGGATGACTCGCCCGCCTTCCGCATCACCGGGGCAATCTCCTCGGACTCCATGTTGACGATGAGGGTGCGGTGCTGGAGGACCTGAGGAAAGTAAAGGACGGGGTTAAAAGTATCCAATCCGAGGAAAAAATACTTGACGAAAACCTCAACGGAAAGCAGATACTGATCTGGACAACCTCCTGACGATGGCGGCCACTTGGGCCTTAAGGGTCCCCGGGGAATTTTGCACCCGGCCGATCGTTCCATACCCGAAACCAAGCTATCGGCAACAGAAAGCCCCGAGGGCACCTTGAAACAGACGTCCCCCTCCTGCACGGGGATCGAGGAGGCCGGAGATCGAGAAACCGTCCTCTTGTACCTCTTGAGGAGGGCCTCGGGGGGTCGGATTCATCCTCCACCTTCCTCGCTCGAGGCTCCGGTTCCCGAGCGTGCTTATGGCTCTCCCCGCGGCTGGGTTTCGGAGCTCGGGGCGTGACGGAAAGCTTAGCCGGTGCGGCTGGCTTCGGGGCAGAGCTCGAACCGGGTCGGGACGAGCTAGTGCCCTCGGTCTTCCTCCCCTTCTTTACGGCTATAGCAGCCAAGAATTTGGATCGGTCCATTGGCTCTGCAGAAAGAAGAATACACAAAGGGAGTTAGCGACGCTGAAAAGAGCAAAAGAAAAATATTCAAGTCTAAACAGATCGTCCAAGCTCCTAACTCACCCACGAATCGAGCGGGGCTGAGCCGGCCCAGCTAAGGGCCTGCTTGGAAAGCAAAACGTCAGCCCGCTGGATCGACTCCCACATGGACACCGCCCTCGCCTTGGGAGAGGGACGACCGTTTCACCCGCGGGCAGTCGGCCCTATGCCACTGTACAGGCATAGGCCAATCCTTGCCCTCGGGTGGTCCGACGAATACAAACTTCTTCCATTCGTGAATGGAAGAAGGAACAACTACTACCCTTGACCCGGCCGGCCTTCCTTTGCGTTTTTTGAGGAAATGTACACCCAGCTCAGCTCGTCCTTACGGGTGCCGGGATGATTTTTTGTAACAAAGGAAGGAAGTGAGAAGGGTCAGACTGAAAGGGATTTCTTCAAGTCTCAACCGGACCAGGAACCCGAAAAGAATTCTCTATGAGTTTGGCACTAGCTGGCCCGGGGCAAGTTGGAAGCAACGTAGTACTCCGCATACTTCGGGGGGAAAGGGCAGACACATCCCAGCCCAGAATGTATCCAAGTACAAAGCAATCTCCTTGTCCTGCACCTGATCCGCCTTTTCGTCGGCCCTAGCTAAACGAAGTGAATAGCTAGGGCGAATGTGGAAATGGGCCCGAATATCAGTGAGCTCGTCCACGTTTCTTAGAAAGGAGGGGGCATCGCGAGCGTTCCCAATGCGCACTTTGGGGATCCTTACCGTCGCCTGACGATGAGCAGCACGGGTGGTCCTAACTCTATGAGGGGAACCCAACTCGGATGGTGCAGAGGAAGAAGCAGGAGAAGACACCCTCGACTCGACTCCAACAACTGGAACTTCATCGTCCGACTCTACCCTAACAACTTCCACAGACTCCTCAGAGAAAGACATCTAACCTGATTCAAAAGATAGAGTCATCCGAGGAAAAAGCGCGAGGGATCCGGTCTAAAGGACGGAGGGTCGAGCTATCTTTCGCAGCAAAAGGAAAATAATGGCGAAAGTGTGGACCTTGGGGGATCCCACCCCTATTTATACTACTTGGGCGATGCATCCAACGACTCAGATCGTTTTCGCTAAAACGAAGCTTCGCGCCTGCAAGCCGTCGACGCCCCATATGTCAAACGATCATTGAAGACATCCCTTCGGGTGCAGGCGACAGCGACAACCCGTCATGTCCGCCAATCCGCGTCGGATACGTGGCATGCGCCTCAAAAGACGTACAAGCGAATCAGCGCTCCTTTAATGCACGATCTTCTCCTGATCCGCTGACGTCATCGAAGATACGCCCAGCCGCTTCGGAGATCTGCGCTGATAGGTTCTTGACTATGGGCTAAGCTCGAGAGACCGGTCAAACCACTCTCGATCCGACCCGTAAATAGGTCGAGACGAGAGTGGAGGGATACGAATTCTTGCAGAACAACATAATATCCCGATTCGGTACCGTAGCAGAGGCTGAACGGGGTTCCTCCCGTTGACGTTTTCCTTGATGTTCGCAGTGTCCAGAGCACAGAGGCAGTTCCTCGACCCAGCTGCCTTGTCTCTCTTCCAGGCGAGCCCGGAGCCTGCGAATGACGCCTCGGTTTGCCACTTCGGCTTGCCCGTTGTATTGGGGGTGTGCTATCGCGGCGAACTTCATCAATATGTGGTCGTCGCTGCAAAACTCCTTGACTTTGTCATTCTCGAAGTTGGTCCCATGGTCGGTGATAATGCATTTCAGGATTCCGAACCGGGAGATTATATTGTTTTGTAGGAACTTTATCGTAGAGGCGGCGTCTGGTTTCCTGATAGGCACATGTTCAATCCACTTTGTGAAGTAGTCTATCGCAACAAGAATGTACTTGTGTCCACCCATGCCGGTGGGGAGCTGACCCACCATATCCATTCCCCACTGTGCAAATGGCGAAGAGGAACTTAGCGGCGTTAGTTCAGTGGCGGGGAGGTGAGGAATGTTGCCGAAAAGTTGGCAGCTTTTGCATCTTCTAACCAGTTTCTCGGCATCTTGATGTATTTCCGGCCAATAGTACCCCTGGAGCAGTGTCTTTTGGACCAGGCTGTAGGCCCCTTGATGCGCCCCTCCAACCCCTTCGTGTATCTTCGGTAGGACGTAGTCTGCTTCGTGGGGTTCGACACACCGGAGCAGAGGTTGAGTGTACGACTTTTTGTATAGGTTTTAATGGCGAGCTTTGGCCCGACGCCGCCGGGTCTCGGCTCGGTGCTTTGGAAGAACCCCTTCTTTCACATATTCTACGATGGGCTTTCTCCGGTCCGGGACATTTTCTTGAGTCGTGTAGATTTGGAGTGTTGCCTCCCCATCTTTGATGCTAGGCCGAGGTAGGACTTCAAAAAGGATATTTCTCTTGTGATTGGCCGAATAGGAGGAGGCGAGTTTGCTCAGCGCGTCAGCTTCGGCGTTCAAATTCTGGGAATTTGCTCCACTTGGACTTCATCGAAGTTTTTCCGAAACCTTTTTACCTCTGCCAGGTATTTTATCATGAGTGGTTCTCGGGGTTCGAAACGACCGGTTACTTGGTCGACGACTAGCGCAGAGTCGCTACATATCCGGATGGTCTTCAGCCCCATTCCGGAGGCGATTCTTAGTCCTGCCAATAAGGCCTCATATTCTGCGGCGTTCGATGCCTTAAAACCAAGCTTTAGGGAATACTCCATTTCCTCGTCGTTCGGGCCTCGGATGATCAGGCCTTCCCCGCTCCTTTCTTCTTTAGAGGATCCTTCAACATACATCACACAGTCCGGGATTGGGCCGGGTACTTCCTCGACCGAGGGCCGTGAGTCGGGGCTTTGAGCAGTCGTTCCTTCCTTTATGGGAATGGTGCACTCGATAGTGAAATCTGCTAGGGCTTAGGCTTTGATGGCCCGTCTGGGTCGGTATTTGATGTCGAATTGGGACAGTTCCCATCTCCATTTCTCTAGACGGCCCGACGATTTGGGAGAGGTGAGGATATTCCCTAAAGGTCTTTCAGTGAGGACGGGGATTGTGTGTGCCTGGAAATAGTGTTGTAACTTCCTGAAAGCGACGACGAGTGCCAGGACTATTTTTTCTATAGCCGGGTATCTGGTTTCCGCGTCCGTGAAAACATACGTAGAAGACCGACTTCTGCGTCCTTTCGAATTTCCTGACGAGCACTGAGCCTGCGGCTTGGTCGGAGACAACTAAATATAATAACAGTTCGTCGCCTTTGACCGGGCTGGTGAGAAGTGGCGGGGTCGCCAGGTGGGCCTTGAGTTCTAAAACGTTTTGGCATTCCTCGGTCCATTCAAACCTGGGAATTTTTCTGAGGGCTATGAAGAAAGGGAGGCGTTTTCCCCGGCTCTGGACATAAAGCGACTCAATGCGACCACCGGCCCGGTGAGTCGCATGATATCAGTATTGCTTTTGGGCCTTGTCATGTTAAAGATGACGCTGATTTTCTCCGGGTTTGCCTCGATTCCTCGATGGGTAACTATGAAACCGAGGAATTTCCCGCTTGGGACGCTGAACGCCCATTTAGCTGGATTTAGCTTCATCTTGTATTTTCGCAAGATATCAAACGCTTTGCCGAGGTCCGCAGCGTGTCCGGCTGACGAGGCAGATTTTACAAGCATGTCGTCGACGTAGACTTCCATGTTCTCCCCAATATGTGCTTTGAACAGTTTGTTGACCAGTCGTTGGTACGTGACCCTGGCGTTCTTGAGTCCGAAGGGCATTGCCCTGTACCAGTATACCCCCGATCAGTTGTGAAGGCTGTCAGCTCTTCGTCGGCCGGATTCATTCGGATTTGATTATAACCGGAGAAGGCGTCCATGAAGCTTAGCAGTTCGTGGTCGGCCGAGCTGTCCACTAGCTGGTCTATCCGAGAAAGTGGGTAGTTGTCTTTGGGGCAAGCCTTGTTCAGGTCAGTGAAATCGATGCACATGCGTCATTTCCCGTTTTCCTTCTTGAACATGACCACGTTTGCCAGCCAATCCGAGTAGTCCAGGTTTCTGATGAAGTTGGCAGCGAGCAATCGATCCACCTCGTCCTTCATTGCCTTGTGTTTAATCGGCGCAAAACTTCTCTTCTTTTGTCGGATCGGCTTGACTTTCGGGTCAACCCTGAGCTTGTGGGAGATCACCTCGGGGTTGATCCCGGGAATGTCCGCTGGCGTCCAAGCGAACACATCCGAGTTGTCTCGGAGGAACCAGATTAGGCCTTCGTGGATGTCCCCTGTCAAGAGAGCCGATCCGGACTGTCCGGCCGTCGGCTCCCTCTATGAGGGGAACTTCTGCCAATGCTTCCATCGGGACGCCTCGAATTTCCTTTCGGTCGTCGCGTGTATCTAAAGACCCCTGAGGATCATGCGTCTTCAAAATCATTGCCTTGCTCTCAGGTGGGGGACGTTGAGGTGAGGCAGATACGGTTTGTTGGTCCCCGTAGACCCGACCTATTCCCCCATTATCTAAAGAGAATTTGATCGCAAGGTGGTAAGTCGAGATCTGAATTCGGAGGGCGTCCCAGGAGAATGTTGTAGGATGACGGGATCTTAACAACGAGGAAGTTCACCGGTACGTTTCGCGTCTTGCCCGCTTCCCCAATGTTGAGGAGGAGGGTGACTCATCTCTCGGCCAGGACGGAATAGTTGGTGAACCCAGAGAGAAGGTGGGAGGTCGGCTGAAGGTTGGATGAATCTAATCCGATACGCTGGAAACAGTCGTAGAACAGGATATCCGCTGACCTCTCTGAATCGATCAATATTCTCCGGACCTCGTAATGGTGAATACAGGCCGATATCACAAGAGGGTCATTGTGAGGAAGTGATGCCGTAAAGGTGTTCGTCGGTGAAGATGATCGGGTCATCCTTTTTGCATTTCTTGTAAGGTGGATCACTTACGCTCCCGACTGGCAGGAGGCAGTGGTTCCCCTACTTTCCAGAGTTGGATCCGTCAAAATGACCATGATTTGTCCGATTGTTAACTCCCCACGTGGGGTTTAGTCTTTTTTCTCCCGCTCCGTCTGTCGTTTGTCTCGTAGGTATTTCGTCAGGTGGCCAGAGCAGATCAATTTCTCGATGTAGTCACGGAGTTGCTTGCAGCTCTCGGCCGGGTGACCCCGCGATCTGTGATAGGCGCAGTACGAACCGCGAAGCTGCTTGCCCGTCCTCTGGGTAGCTGGTGGGAGCTTAAAGTACCTCTCGTCTTTAGCCTCCTCTAACAGCTTGGTCTGGGAAATGTTCAGGGGAGTGTATTCCTGGAACCTTGGGAAATAAGGTTTCGGACGATCGACTTTCTTTTTCTCTTCCCTGTCCTGTCTTTTCCGGTCTGCTTGGTCGCCTCTGGGCAGGTTGGAGTTCACCTCTGACTCGAGTTGGATTTCTCGCTCGGTCCATGCTTTCACTTCAGCCATGGTCTTAGGTTGCGCCAATGCAAAAGAGCGGAGCTACTCTTTGTGCATAAGACCCGACCTCAGCGCGGTGATAACTATTTCGCCGCGGTGCTCGGGAACTTTCAGGAGGGCATTGTAGAAGCAGGTGACATATCCCTTGAAGGATTCCTTGTCTCCGCTCTTAACAGTGAACAGGTAGTCGATCTTCTTTTTCTGTCGTCGGTTACTGACGAAATGATCGAGAAATTGGGTACCCAGCTCGTCAAAGGTTGAGATGGAGCGCGGCGTAAGTCCTAGGAACCAATCCCGACCAGCTCGGATAAGGGTGGTGGGGAATGCCCTGCATTGAGCCGCATCCGAGTTGTCTTGGAAGCCCATGGCAGCCGTGAATGTGTCCAAGTGGTTCTTCGGGTCGGACTTTCCGTCAAAAAGAGGCACTTTGGACGGTTTGTTCCTGGACGAGACATGCTCGGCTAGGAGTCATTCTGTAAATGGTCTTGTGAGTGAATCATCGGATTACTTCGCCCCTTCACCGTTTGTCCTCAATTTTCTTTTCGAGGGCCTCGACCCGTTGGTGGTACCTCGAGAATTCTTCATAGTCGGAGTGCTGACTATCTCTGCTCCAGGCTTGCGTGACGGTGCGGCTTCGGTTATGCTCTATCACATTTCTTAAATTCTCGGACGATAGGTGAACCGACCGACACTTCCTCAGAGGGTGAGAGAACGCGGCGGGTGTCAGAACGATGGCCTGGTCTCTCCTGAGATCGGGGCGTTGAACTGTCCGGCGCCCATCGGGTCATTGAATCATTCCCCACATGCAGGTTGTAACTACCGGAATCGGCGCGCCGGTGTTCGTTAACATCAGGGTGAGCGCGATTGAGGTCAAGGACCCGAGTGCGTGTTTCCGCCAGCATGCGTATGTCGCCATCTCGGGGAAGGGGAACTGCGGTTTGGTGGGCGTGGCTGGCCGCTTGAACACGGGCGAACGCGTCCACCATCGCCGTGAGCCTGTCGATCCTAGCGGATAAGGCGTTGATGACGTTAGGAGGGGGAGTAGGACCGCTCCCGCCTCCGTTATAGGGGACGGGACAACTCATGCTGGGATCGTCGCGGTTGTCGCTTGCCATTGAACCGAAGGTGGGGGATCAACTTTTTGTGGTGGAAAAGTCCTTAAGTTTCCCATGACGGCGCCGGCTGATGGAGGTGGGAATCTCCTTCGGATGTCTTCCGCCGATCTTGAATGATTGGGATCGAGAGTGTAAATTGGACGTGTGGATCTCAATGGGTTGTTGGATGCCGCCAACACCGGCCTACCTGTAAAGAAAGTCCCGTGGTGGGAACCACTGTAGGACCCTCCGACGATCAAGTACTGAGGTATAGAGGCAGTGTAGCAGTGTATTGGAATCAATTTGACTTACCCGAATTGTCTGGAAGAGAGGGTTTATATAGCGGTCGTGAGGGGGGCGATCCGGCGTGAGATTCCCGCTGTTTGTTACGCCCTTACGGCACGTTCATGTTGATGGCGGGATACGCCCATTAATAGCGAGATACGCTCGTTAGCGGAGAAACGTGCCAGCGTGGGATACAGGACGTGGAGCGGCGGAAATCTCGTTCTTGCGACATACGCGGAGCCATTACGGGGGCTCTTGGGCTCCGTGCTCCTGGTTGGACAGGGAGGTCGAGGAGCCTCGGTTCGGTAGATAGCTCACAGTCGAGCGAGGAGGCCGAGGATGCCTGGCTGCGTAAGTGCATATGGAGGTACTCCGTGGAGGCTTTTCCGAAAGGTCAGGTACCACCTTGTTACGGGGTCTCGAGGAAGACTCATAATGTGTCACACCGATTCTCCGTCATAGTCCCCAGGGGTCCAGAAGGTATGCGCCGACGACACGTCGTCGCCCACGTGTCGCAATCTGGGGTATTCCCGTTCATGAGGCTCATCATCTACCATGATACCATCATATCCCATTGATGATGTTGGGAGATAAAGGGTATAATACTTCTGGAGCTGATCTTTTTTTTTTAATATTTACTTTTAGAAAGAAATCTTTGTTATAAGAGGAAGCCTGATATTTTGCTTACCAGACAACTTAAAACATGGCTCGAGATTGTATACAATACTACATATATTTGCAAGGGGTGAGAGACTTGTATATATGAGTAAAGCCTCCGTATCATCAATTTATTTGTTTGATTAGAAATCATGATTTTTCTGAAATAAATATTTTAGATTTAGAGACATGTTATCGAAAACTCTCTCACACACATGTACACACACATACATACATCAATACACATATATGCGTACATGCACATAGACATGCAAATAGGTGTGTGCACACATTCATAGACACATGTTTGTGTGTATACATGTGTGCATGTGTACACATACATATATCCACGTGTATAGGTGTGTATATACATATACATATACATATGCGCATATGTATGTGCATACATATGCACACGCCCGCATGCGCACACGTGTATATGTATACGTGTGTACACACACATACTGTGTATTCATATACACATGTCTTTGTGTGGATATACATGTGCCTGCATACACATGCAGATATACAAGAGAGATATTACTGTCTAACACACCTAGGTTTTGCCAGGGACTCGGCAACTTATTATACCTTTTTCAGGAATTGGGGGCAGCGACTCTACCTACTATATGTTTCGCTTTAAATCAATAGTTTAAAAAAAAAATAGTCTCTCTTGGTCATGATTTAGAAGAGGATCATCACTGTGAAGGTAGATGATCGTCTTGTTTGTGGCATAACGACTTGCGGTTAAGGTGGTTAATTGCCTTGTTTATGACATAATACCTTTCGGTTCAAAGGATCGGGCTAGTCATTTGGTTTTATAGATTGACCGTCATAAATCGTCATCGCGTAGAATGTAATGTTCGCTGTAGATTATGAATTGGGTGGTGACCTGAAAAATATCAAGCCTACGTCCAATCTTTGAATCTGTTGCTAATTTTTGTAGAGAGGAGATTATAGGCTTTAAAGTGGAATGTGAAGGTTCACCTTTGAATCCTTGTGTGATCTAAAGCTGGCTGCAACGTTTCAGTTAGATGAAGTTTGTTTGCCAATGATTTCCTTGTGTGTGTGATCCAATGTATAATTTCTTTATACAGTATATTCAAAGATAGATTCGAGGGGAGTGTCCGGAGTCTCCTCTTGATCTTTTGCCAGAGAAACTCAATGCTTCATCTGTAAATCCAAGGCTTGATGAGAGGAGGATGAATTGTTTGTCGACATGGGTTCGCCTCTTTGGTCCTAGTGTGTTTCACTTATCCTGTGGGCTTAGCTTTTCCATCTATTGTCTCTCTTTTTATATAAATAAATATAAGGTCATGATGTTCAAGACGGATTACCGCAGCATTTTATGGTCTATTATGCTTGAAACATGATATGCTGTGAAAATAGTTCATGCTCCTACAGATGTGTGAGCATCATGGTACGTTTTCATAATTTATGTTGGCGGTAGCTTGGTATCTGACACAAATTCGCAGTTCATTTTGTTTATATATTAATGCTACGGGCATATGTCTGGGCATATGCACTTGGGGGTTTTATATATGCTGTGAAAGTTTTCTCATGAAAAGGTGATTGATTGTATAGCCTTACAATTTGGATGTTGGGTTCTTTTGGTTATTTCTTAGTTGGTATCCTCATTTTTTTTTGTTTTTGGATTTGGGCCGTAACCCTAACCCATGCACACAACACACTTTGCGTTTAAAACACATGACCTACAAATTCTGTACTTCCATCTTTTTCCAAAGATGTTAAACAATATTTGTAACCATCGTACTAAAAAAAATGCTTGGATGAGTTTCTTAAATTGGATCTTTAATTGTTGCAGTCAATTGGAGTAGTACATTAGTTGCATTGCATTAATCTTCGACTTTGTAAATTCATAGAAAATGCTTTAAAAAAAAAAAATCTCTCCTCCTCCCTCCCCCTGATATGGGTTGATATGGGTGGAAGGGGGGATGTGTGGGTGGTTGAGTTAATTGCTTTATAATATCATTAGAATTTATGCATGTGTGTTGCTCGTGTTAGTTTAAAAAATTTGATGAGAGATGTGGGGGTTCTAGAGTTTTATTTATTTATTTTTTATAAAAAAGAGGATTGATGATGTGGAGAATTCTAGATAAACAATTAATTGTTTTATGGGAGGAGAGAGAGAGATGATGATGTGGAGGATTTAAGAGGTGAGAGATGATATGGAGGGCTTGAGAGTTGATTTTTTTTCCCCCCTGAAAAAAGGAGAAGGGTGAACCTTGTACCTTATGTATTTGCATTATATATAGAGATAACGTTTCATCCTTTTTGTAGAGTAATATCATAACATTTTTTTCCTGCACTTAATTACTACAATGTTCTAGCCATCAAGACGGTTAACAGCAGAGGCAAAATGACCAAACTACCCTTAATTATTTTGGATTTAAAGGGAAAAAACTAACCCTAATTACCTAGCTTAACCTTAACAACATCCTGATTAGCTGACCCTGATCCTAATTAGCCGAGCTAATCCAAACCCATGGCCAACTCAGCCACTATCAGCTCCGCCGCCGCATCACCACTTCCGCCTCTTCCTATGGCCACCTTCAGCCTTTGATGATACTCATAAGTGGAAATTCTTCAGATCACGACACGTAGCGAATGACGTGCCATCCACATAAACTCGTTAGATTCTTGGAGGATACGATGCTGGAATAAATATGATGCATTGGGGACATTTCTTAGCGTCTCGCCTTCGAGATTGCACCCGATCTTTTAGAAGACTTTCTTGGAGTGTGTTCCCCCTACGGCTGATCATCAGCCAATAGTTTGTTTCCGAGCTATCCGATAGCTGAGACTCCTCAGCTTACTTGCTCGTCTCCGAGCTATCCTATATCCGAGATTCCTCAGCGTCCCTCTTTGGCCGAGAGCACGGAGCCCGAGCGTCTTCGTAACGGTGCGTGTATCTTGCCACAACGAGATCTCCGCCGTCCCATGTCTCGCATCCTATGCTAGTGTATCTCGCCATTAATGGGCGCACCCCGCCATCAACGCGAACGTGACGCGGGGTCGTAACGGACGGCGAGAATCTCGTATCGGCTCGCTCCATGCGACCGCTATATAAACCCCTCTTCCAGACGACTCAGGTATGTCGAACTCAATCCAATACGTCGCTGTTCTGCCTCAATATTCCTCGGTACTTGATCGTTGGAGAATTCTACGGTGGCTTCCCATCCCGGGACTTCTCTTGCAGGTAGCTCGATGTCAACAATATCCAACGACCTATTGAGATCTACACATTCAATCTTCATACCCAATCTTAACCGTTCAGCCCCGCTGGCTGCAAGATCGACGGAGGACAACAACTGAGGGAGATTTAGACCTCCATCAATTGGTGTTGTCTGTGGGAACTAGTTTCTAGCTTTTCCACCCAAAATGTTGGTCCTCTGCCTTTGATCAATGACCAGCAATAACCGCAACGATTCCGGTACGAGCCGTCCCGTCTTCCACAACGGAGGCGGGGGAAGTTCCACTCTACCTCCCAACAT
This sequence comes from Agapanthus africanus, assembly GCA_030015575.1. Classification (NCBI taxonomy): domain Eukaryota; kingdom Viridiplantae; phylum Streptophyta; class Magnoliopsida; order Asparagales; family Amaryllidaceae; genus Agapanthus; species Agapanthus africanus. The sequence goes on from JASDDO010000016.1 coordinate 25,307,629, forward strand.
CGTTGACGTCTTATCAGCGTGGATCGACAGGCTCACGGCGATGGCGCCGTCTGTAGGAACGAGTTTCTAGCTTTTCTATCCAAAAAGTTGATCTTCCGCCTTCGATTCAGTGACCAATGATAACCGCAACGATCCTGACACAAGCCGTCCCGTCCTCTACAACGGAGGCGGGGGCGGTTTCACTCCACCTCCCAACATCGTTGACGTCTTATCAGCGCGGATCGACCGGTTCATGGCAATGTTGGACGTGCTCGCTCATGTTCATACGGCCGGCCATACCCGCCAAACCGCTGTCCCTACCCCCCGGAATGACGGCGTGCGTGAGACGACGGAAGGGCACATTTGGGTCCTCGACCTCGCTCACGCCTATCTTGATGACACCGGTCACCGACGTGCCGATTCCGGCATTCACGGCCCACATACGAGGATTGATTCCATGACCCGTTGGGCGCTAGACAGTTCGACACCGAGATCTCAGGGGAGACTGGGCTATCGCTTCGACGCCCGCCGCACTCTCTCGCCCCCTGAAGCGACGTCGGTTAGGTCGTCTGATTCCAGGCAGGACCGACGTCAACACACTCTTCGGAGCCAGCCTCGAAGGGTCCACCCCGAAAATTTGAGGAATGTGAAAGAGTGAAGTCGAAACCGCTCCATCGCACAAGCCCCGAGCAGAGATGGCACACTTCGACCGTGGAGAATCTCGGGGTACCAACAGCTAATCGAGGCCTTTGAAAAGAAAATTGAAGACATACGACATGATACCCGTTCGGTCGGAGGAGCGGCGAAGTACTCCGCTGATTCGCTCGCGAGACTCTTTACAAAGCAACTGCTAGGTGAGCGGGTCTCGTCCAGGAACAAACCGCCCAAAGTGGCCCTCTTCGACGGGAAGTCCGACCCGAAGGACCACTTGGACGTGTTTACGGCGGGCATGAGCTTCCAAGACAACTCAAATGCAGCTCAATGCTGAGCCTTCCCCATCACCCTCGTACTGGCCGGCCGGGATTGGTTCCGTGGGCTTGCGCCACGCTCGATCTCGACCTTTGACGAGCCGGCCACTCAATTCCTCGTTCATTTTGTCGGTAACCGACGGCAGAAAAAGACGGTCGACTACCTGTTCACCATCAAGAGCGAGGACAGGGAATCCTTCAAGGGTTACGTCACCCGCTTTTATAATGCCTTCTTGGAAGTCCCTGAGCACCGCGACGAAACGGTTATCACCTCCTTGAAGTCGGGTCTTAGGCACAAAGAGTGGCTCCGCTCTTTTGCATTGGCGCAACCTAAGACTATGGCCGAAGTAAAAGTCTAGACCGAGCGAGAAATCCAACGAGTCGGAGGTGAACGCCAATATACCCCGCGGCGACTGAACGGACTGAAAAAGACGGGACATAGAAGAGAAAAAGAAAATCGACCGTCCAAAACCTTATTCTCTGAAGTTTCATGAGTACACTCCCCTGAATGTCTCCCAGACCGAATTATTAGAGGAGACTAGGGGCGAGAGGTTCTTTAAACTCCCGTCGGCTACTCAGAGGCCTGGCAAGCGACTCTGCAGCCCGTACTGCGTCTACCATAGGTCATAGGGACACCCGACCGAGAGCTGCAAATAATTTCGTGACTATATTGAGGAATTGATTCGCTCCGGTCACCTGGCGAAATACCTACGAGATAAGCGGCAGGCAGATCGGGAGCAAATGGACCAACCCCCTCCCGGGGAGTTGACAATCGTGCAGATCATGGTCGTCTCAGTAGGTTCGACTCTGGGCAACGGAGGCCTTCGCCGCTTCCGGCCGGTCATGGCCTTGAGTGATCCGTCCCAAAAGAAATGCAAAAAGGACGATCCGATCACCTTCGCCGACGAGGACCTCCACGACATATTACTCCCGCACAATGATCCCCTTATGATAACAACCCGGGTTAATCGATACGAGATCCGAACAATGTTGGTCGATTCGGAGAGCTCGGCGGATATCCTGTTTTACGACTGTTTTCAGCATACGGGATTAAATCTGACCAACCTCCAACCGACCTCCCAAGTCCTCTCCGGGTTCATGAACCATTCCGTCTTGGCTGAAGGATCGATCACCCTCCCCCTCAACATCGTGGAAGCAGGCAGAACGCGAACCATACCGGTGAACTTCTTCGTTACTAAGACCCCGTCGTTCTATAACATCATTCTGGGACGCCCCATCCTAAAGGCCTTTTGGGCTTATATCTCAACCTATCACTTCGCGCTCAAGTTTTCGTTGGACAACTGGGGTAGGCCGGGCCTACGGAGACCAGCGAACGCTAGGGTCTGTCTCGCCTCAATGTCTCCCGCCGAGAAAGAGGTTGACGATTTTGAAGAGGTGCATGATCCTCACGGGTCCCTGGACACGCGCGACGACCAAAAAGAAATTCGAGACGTCCCGGTGGAAGTTTTAGTAGAAGTTCCTTTCAAGGAGGGAGTTGACGGCCGGACTGTCCAGATCGGCTCTCTCTTGACAGCAGGCGCTTGCGACGACCTGATCCAGTTCCTCTGGAACAATTCCGATGTGTTCTCTTGAACCCCAACGGACATGCCCGGGATCGACCTTAAGGTGATCTCCCAGAAGCTCGGGATCGACCCTAAAGGCCGGCCAATCCGACAAAAGAAAAGAAGTTTCACGCCAATGAAGCAAAAAGCGATAGAGGAGGAAGTGGACCGACTGCTCGCGGCCGACTTAATCAGGAACCCGAACTACTCGGATTGGCTTGCGAACGTGGTCATGGTCAAGAAAGCGAACGAGAATTGGCGCATGTGCGTCGATTTCACTGATCTAAACAAGGCCTGTCCCAAAGACAACTATCCATTCCCAAGAATAGATCAGCTAGTAGACAGCTCGGCTGGTCAAGAATTACTAAGCTTCATGGATGCCTTCTCTGGTTATAATCAGATCTAGATGAATCCGGCCGACGAAGAGCTAACCGCCTTCACGATCGATCGGGGGGTCTGTAAGTCCACGTTACTTCTCCCGGTACTTACGGGCTTGCGGAAATGATGAAAAACGATTTTTCTAGAGGTGGTAACATGGACTCAAAATATGGATCTTTGTTAAACAACTATCTAACAATCCTAACAAGAGTTTTACCTACTCGGTTAGGGGGTTATACCTTAACTTGAACTCCTTCGTCTTCAACTCCTTGCGGTGGTCGGATCGGCCTCACCTCGTCGTCTCCTTGCGCCAAAGACCACCTGAAAGCTTCTACCTTTGGCTTCACTTCAAACTAGAAGAAACTAGAACACTTGGTTTGCTAAACCTTGTGAACTAGGATGAGTAGAGGAGTGTGTTGGGTTTTATCTCTATGGTTCTTGCTTCTCAACACATGAGACAATTGAACCATAGACTGGAGAGAGAGCAAGAGGAAGAGGGAGAGCTCAAGCAAGAGAGAGAAAGCAAATGAGAGAATGAGCAAGCCTTTTTTCATCCAAGCTCTCATAATCCAAAATCATGATAACTCATAATAGTAATTGAGTATTATGTGATGGTTCAAGTCAAAATGGCCATATCATTTCATGCACTCATTTTGCAAAAAGAAACAAGCAAGCAAAAGTCTTTGCCATGAAATGATAGCCATTGTAATGATGATGGTCAACTAGTCCAACCTAGTCAACCGGTCAACAAAGTCAACCCCTCAATAACCATGTCACTATAATACTTAATTAATATTATTGTTAATCATATTTCATATTCTCATTAAGGTTTTAGCAAAAGTCAACAGTCAACAACCCCAATGAGAATCCTCTACCTCTGTCTCTCTGTCAACTGTGCATGCACACACGCATCCGCGTTCCGAGGAACACGAATACAAACGAGATAAAACCAATCCCAAAATGTACGCTAGGATCTGGCTTAAACCAAAGCCCGCTAGTGTTAACTGTTCGGATACTAAACGTGCACAAGTGCACGGATGTGACCGAACCCTGTCGCAAAACCATGCGACCTCTACTCTTTTGCCTAAAGGCGAATAGCTTTCTGTGTGGGACTCTAAAGACTCGACACTACGCTGGCAGTGGGTTTAACCACAGACCGCAAGCAGCACTAACTGTGCGTAACGGCCCCCAGGTAGATGCCGATAAGAAGACGGACGAGGTGAAACCCATCTGAACTCCTACTGAGCCTGAATGTGACAATCTCCGTACAGTCCGGTCTGTTCGTCTGAGAATATCGCATGGCAGGCCTAGGGGGCGGTAAACGTCAGTCTTCTAATAGCGGTACAAGTCGTGTCGGAGTGTAGCCCAGAACACCCTGAGATAACACTGGAAGCCTACCAGTATATCTCGCTTGCCCTGGCCAGGGACTTTGTGTAATGGCTCTCCTAGACACAGCGCGATATCAACCCCCAGTACCGGGAGAGATGAATCCTGTCTAACCGTCACTGCCTCCAAGTGCTTCGGGACTGCACCCAACTACTACCTGTTTGCACGACTCCTTTGAGCCGTGGTAGGGTAGTAATCTAAGTACAGTGGGAACACACTCGAGGCGAAGTGACAGTGTCAAGTCAGCGGACTAAGCTATGCTCATGTCGCCTGGGAACTGATAACTGATGATAGGTATAGTACCAACCAACAGTTCCCGACGAGTCCTGTCGAGTGTACTCGTAACCTAACGAGCACCCGTATACTATCTCAAGTACGACGTACTGACGGCTGTGGGACAGACCGTCTCCCATGCTGGGATGAGAAGCGCATACGCTAGTCTACTCTGGAGTATCGATGCCCTGTTTCGATAGTCCTACGACTAGGGACCTGGATAAGGATGTGCTTGTGGATTACCCAGCCCCCACGAGTGTGACTGTCATCATAACGCTGGTAATCAAGCAAAGATCCTAAGGGCTCCACTAATGTGTATAGGTGATATACTAAAATAAACACATGTACATATTAAAGCAGAAACAAACCAAGTAGCATACTACTATATTGAGCAAGATTGTCTATACAAGGTGAATATCCCAAGCTTCCATTAAGTAATATACAAACTAGTATGATACAGTAATGGCCTCTAGGGCATATACACTAACAATCTCCCACTTGCACTAAGGCCATGTACTGGCGTATCGAAGACCTATCATCTCGATCAGCCGCTCGAACTGAGTCTGGGGTAAGGCCTTCGTGAGTGGATCAGCAGTGTTATCTTTCGTAGCAACTCTCCGAAGCTAGATCTCCTGGCGACCCACGATCTTCCTGATCAGGTGATACCGCCTCAAGATGTGTCTGGATCTCTGATGGGACCTGGGTTCCTTCGCTAAAGCTATAGCCCCGTTGTTGTCGCAATACAGAGGTATTGGATCAACAATGGACGGAACCACCTGAAGTTCTGTCAAGAACTTCCTTATCCAGACGGCTTCTTTTGCGGCATCTGCAGCAGCGATATATTCTGCTTCTATCGTCGAGTCAGCAACGGTTTCCTGTTTGGAGCTCTTCCAACACACCGCCCCTCCATTGAGGGTAAAGACATAACCCGACATGGACTTGGAATCATCCTTGTCATTCTGGAAGCTGGAGTCAGCAAAGGCCTCGATCTGGAGGTCTTTTCCGCCATACACCAAGAACATCTCCTTAGTCCTTCTTAGGTACTTGAGAATGTTCTTTACCGCTATCCAGTGTTTCTCCCCAGGGTTTGACTGATACCGGCTTACCACACTTAGTGCATAAGCTACATCCGGTCTGGTACACAACATCGCATACATTATAGAGCCTACCGCAGAAGCGTAGGGTATAATAGACATGCGATCCCTTTCCAAATCAGTCTTGGGAGACATTTCTTTGGAGAGGGCGATCCCGTGACAAGCCGGTAGATTACCGTGCTTGGAATCTTCCATACTGAATCTTTTCAGTATGGTGTCGATATACCTGGACTGTGTAAGTCCTAATATCCTCTTGGATCTATCACGATGGATCTGGATCCCCAGAATGTAAGATGCATCACCCAGGTCTTTCATGGAGAACCTGTGTGACAAGAATCCTTTGACAGATTGTAGCATAGGAATGTCATTTCCTATCAAGAGAATGTCATCCACGTATAAAACGAGGAACACGACAGCTCTTGCTACAAATCTACTATAGATGCATGGTTCATCTGGATTTTTGATAAAGCCAAATTCTTTGACCGTCTCATCAAAACAGATGTTCCAACTCCGCGATGCCTGCTTTAGTCCATAGATGGACTTAAGCAACTTGCACACCTTTCCGCTGCTCCCACTCTGAAAGAAACCCTATGGCTGGTCAATATAGACACACTCCTCTAAATTTCCATTTAGAAAAGCGGTCTTTACGTCCATCTGCCAAATCTCATAATCGTGGAAAGCAGCAATGGCAAGAAGGATTCGAATAGATTTCAGCATAGCTACTGGAGAAAAGGTTTCGTCATAGTCCAAACCAGGTCTTTGACGAAAACCCTTTGCAACAAGTCTAGCCTTATAGGTCTCAACTTGTCCATCTACACCAATCTTCCTTTTGAAGATCCACTTGCATCCTACGGGTTTTACCCCATCTGGAGCAATGTCCAACGTCCATACTTTGTTGGTGTACATGGACTCCATTTCGGTCCGCATTGCATCCAGCCATTTTACCGAGTCAACGCTCTGAATGGCCTGCTGGAAGCTAGTCGGCTCATCACTATCAATGATGCAATCCTCTCTATCTCCGTCTATGAGAAAACCGTAGTATCTCTCGGGCGGATGAGACTGCCTACTACTTCTGCGGAGCGGCGTAGGAATGTCCTGATCTTTCGAACCCTCTGGTTCTACTAAGCTTTCATTAATAGCTTGTGGTTCTGGAATTTCTTCCAGTTCTATTGCGCTCCCACTTATCTGTTTTTCCAAAAACTGAGTTTCCAAGAAGTGGGCATGACGAGAAACAAAAACCTTTTGTTCCTCTTCGCAATAGAAGAAATATCCCTTGGAGTTCTTTGGATATCCTACAAACTTGTACTGTACTGAGCGTGCCTCGAGTTTGTCCGCATGCTGCTTTTTGACAAAAACTGGACATCCCCGTGTCTTAATGTGATTAAGATAGGGTCTCTTCCCACACCACATCTGATATGGTGTAGTAGGCACAGTCTTAGTTGGAACCCGGTTCAAAAGGTATGCAGCTGATTCTAGTGCATATCCCCAGAATGATCGCGGTAACTCAGCATTACTCATCATGGACCGTACCATATCCAATAGGGTTCGGTTCCGTCTCTCCGATACACCGTTATGTTGCGGAGTGTATGGAGGAGTAAGCTGAGAGAGAATTCCATTCTCTTTTAAGTAATCCAGGAACTCGGCACTCAAGTATTCACCACCTCGATCAGATCTCAGTGTCTTGATACTTTTGCCGGTTTGTTTTTCTACTTCATTCTTATAATCTTGGAATTTTCCAAAGGCTTCGGATTTATGTTTCATTAAGAAGACATATCCGTACATTGAAAAGTCATCTGTGAAAGTAATGAAGTAAGAATAACCGTTTCGTGCATGCGTAGACATTGGACCGCACACGTCGCTGTGTACGAGTCCCAAGAGCTCGCTCGCTCTTACTCCGTATCCAGTGAGCGGAGTCTTTGTCATCTTTCCTTTGAGACAGGATTGACAAGTTGCATATGATTGATATTCGAACGGATCCAAATATCCTTCTGTATGTAACTTTGTCAATCTTCTCTCATTGATGTGACCCAGTCTACAATGCCATAAGAAAGCCTGATTTGTTTCTGGAGACTTTCTTTTGTGTGTATTCTGGACATTGAAAATCTGTGGTTGGTTTAATACGTATATACCATTGCTTAATGTACCTGACCCAATCAGAACTTGATTAAGGTGAATGTTTACAACATTATTTACAAACGCAAATTCATAACCTTCTTTAGATATTAAAGATACAGAAATGATATTACAAGTTGCATTGGGTATAAAAAAGCAATTATGTAAAACCAAAACATGTCCATCTGACATTCCCAGGTGATAGTCCCCCACGGCCTCAGCATCCATGCTAGCTCCGTTTGCAACTTTGAGGGTCATGTCACCTGCCTTCAAAAACCTATGCTTTCTCAACGCCTGTAAAGAATTACAGATATGAGATCCTGATCCGGTATCCAATACCCAGGAAGTAGAGTTTATTGATAGACAGTTTTCAATAACATACACACCTGAAGCTGAAGCCGCAACTTGCTTCAGATCTTGTGTTCTGGCCTTCCAAGCCCTGCAATCTTTCTTCCAGTGTCCACTCTTGTGACAGTAAAAGCACTCTTCCTTCCCCACAAGCTTCCCCGCTACCTTTGTTTCTTTTGCCTTTCCCTTCGTATCCACTTTACTAACACCGCCCCTTGGTTTGGCGGGGGCTTTCTTCTTCTTTCCCCTGGCTTTCGCCTTGGACCTAGAAGAGGAAGATCCTCCTATAAATAAAGTAGATGTTTCCCTACCTTTCTGTAGGGTGCCCTCTGCACTCCTCAGCATGTTGAGGAGTTCTGAAAGTTCAACTTCTTTTTCTTGCAAGTTAAAGTTCAGGATAAACTGGGCGTAAGTGGAAGGAAGGGACTGGAGAATCAAGTCCGTGTAGAGCTCGTTCTCTAACGTGGTCCCAAGGTCCGCGAGCTCCTCAATGAAGCCAATCATCTTAAGTACGTGTTCCGCTACCGATGATCCGATGGCCAATCTCGCCGAAAACAGCTTTTCCGAGACTTCGTATCTGGCGATACGAGATTGCTCTCCATACAGTTCTTTTGTATGTAGAAATATGGATTCAAGGTCCATATTCTCGTGCCTCCTCTGATGTTCATTGTCCATAGAGGCAAGCACGAGGTACTTGGCCTTCGCGCAATCGATATCCCAGGTCTTACGGATTTCCCTATCCGCGATGCTGGTTTTGGGACCTGGAACAGGGGAAGCTTTGGTGGTAAGGAGATACCCCAACTTGTCATAAGTGATTGTCATTTTGACATTCCTGAGCCAATCTTTGTAGTTTGGCCCTGTCAGTATGTTTTTATCCAGTAGTAATTTAAGTCCAGTCATGATGTTTGGTCGCTGCAATTAGGAGAGAGAAGAAACACTTTAGCATGATGCTCTTGCAAGTTTAGAGTGTTTTTTAATTTGTCTAAACATGATGGCTCCCACTGTCTCTCGAATCTCTCCTCAAACCAAAAAGGAAGAATTAGTTAGGATCAATCTCACCGTATAATACTTGCTTAACCGTTCAGTCAGGCTAGTGTCGGTACTTCGAGGGAGATTTTCCAACGCTTTCGCGAAGTTCCTTAATTAAATAACCTCTTTTCCCTGGGGGAGTAGCCCCGCTAACACCTTTCTAGACACCTACTTGGTTTATAGCATTGATCGTTAAGTGAGAAATTTTCCGAGGAGTAGCATATACTCACAGTAGGATCGGGATCCAAATATCATCGCATGACAAAACTGAAGGAATCCTACCAGAATCATCACACTCCAAATGGTATGCAGCGCTAGCAAGTTTCAGTTCTTTTGAAACTCCCGATGTGGATTTTTGCCCCATGCTCTTATGACCTTGACTTTGGCCAAAATATCATAAGTCACATGTCAAGTTCTACCCGTCATTCTCCAGGTTAATTTGAACCCACCCGTACCTACCCTTAACTTTGGCCAACATGGCAGTACGACTGTCCCAAACCAACACATCTATCTATGTTGCACATGAATACCCAATAGCTACCAAGCACTATGCCTTGACTTTGGCCAACATACATAGCTTGAATACTTATTGACCATTCATGTGAAATGACGGAGGGCTACGAATGGTTTTGGCGAAACCGTGAACGTAGTGAACTTGATATAATCGAAGGAACGAGATAGCTTTCAAAAGGGAATGGTTCATGCTCCGCATTTAAAATTTGGTTTTGAAAAGAACCGAGTGGTTTTGAAAGTATTCTAACGACTTTTACTTGGTTTATTTTTCTTGCATTAATTTTAATGCGTCCCATCATTTAATCCTACCATTGCAGAAAACAACCAAAATATGACGTACGCTTATGCCATCCGCATTCGCCACGAGGCCCCGTCATTACCCGTTAGGTTACTTAACTAACGACCGAGCGGGGGCTGGACTAGCGCGGATGCAAAACATAAGCAACGCCTAAATAGATATCATATATAGATATATAGAAATGATAGCCATTTCAGATCACAGATGAACACATTGGATATACTAGGAATCCGCAATTCGTACGAGCCTGTAACGAAAAGCGGATTACACGGTCGTGATGAATAGCCAAAACCCCACCCTAGACCCCTACGGGTGCGGCAAACTACCCGCCAAATATCCGAAGCGGAGCAACCTCCCTCAACGACGTGAGTAGGCCACTCGGCACCTCGAGATACCCGGTAGTTTGTGCACCCCACCTTGGGTCTATCCTAGGAGCAAAAACAGTAAAAGAAATTATACAATGACGGCTACAACCTCACCCTGGTTGTGCGGCCAAAAATAATATTACATCAATTACAAATTTACATGAATTGAAAGAAAAAGAAAAACTCTCATCTCACAACCCCCGGCTATTCATCCGCGACAATCCAATGAATTCATATACACATACCATCAACATTACAGATCACAGATATGTATAACCCCCACTAATCGACGTATAGCGATTAGCAGACGTTCAATACATATATCACATCACAGATATAACCCGTTAGCTTAAGTCTTTAGAAGTTCGATCAAAATACGGATTTTTAAGCCCCCAAAACAAATTTTTCTTTCTGGAAAATCTGGGCCGAAAAATCATATTGTAAAAATCTCAAAACAACCCCAGAAACACACTGCAGGAAATTTGTGCCACGGCCGAGTCAACTCGGCCGCGGATCCGCGGCGGGAGCATGCTCCTGCCGCGGCGGGAGCATGCTCCTGCCGCGGTTCCGCGGCGCTTTGACCGAGCCAGTGGACCAAATTTCTTGGGTGTATTTTAAAAAGTCTGAGTCGATTTTTGGTGCAAGATTTATTATTTTTTGAACAGAATACAGAATCGACAGAAACTTGATTTTTCGGGCGTGTTTCGTGACTTTTTCTCCGATCGAACTTCTAGTTACTTTGCTAACATGTTAGATAGTGTTTAACCAGGCTCTGATACCACTGTAAGTCCACGTTACCTCTCCTGGTACTTACGGGCTTGCGGCAATGATGAAAAACGATTTTTCTAGAGGTGGTAACATGGACTCAAAATACGGATCTTTGTTAAACAAATATCTAACAATCCTAACAAGAGTTTTACCTACTCGGTTAGGTGGTTATACCTTAACTTGAACTCCTTCGTCTTCAACTCCTTGCGGTGGTCGGATCGGCCTCACCTCGTCGTCTCCTTGCGCCGAAGATGGATCCCACCTGAAAGCTTCTACCTTTGGCTTCACTTCAAATTAGAAGAAACTAGAACACTTGGTTTGCTAAACCTTGTGAACTAGGATGAGTAGAGGAGTGTGTTGGGTTTTGTCTCTATGGTTCTTGCTTCTCAACACATGAGACAAGTGAACCATAGACTAGAGAGAGAGCAAGAGGAAGAGGGAGAGCTCAAGCAAGAGAGAGAAAGCAAATGAGAGAATGAGCAAGCCTTTTTTCATCCAAGCTCTCATAATTCAAAATCATGATAACTCATAATAGTAATTGAGTATTATGTGATGGTTCAAGTCAAAATGGCCATATCATTTCATGCACTCATTTTGCAAAAAGAAACAAGCAAGCAAAAGTCTTTGCCATGAAATGATAGTCATTGTAATGATGATGGTCAACTAGTCCAACCTAGTCAACGGTCAACAAAGTCAACCCCTCAATAACCATGTCACTATAATACTTAATTAATATTATTGTTAATCATATTTCATATTCTCATTAGGGTTTTAGCAAAAGTCAACAGTCAACAACCCCAATGAGAATCCTCTGCCTATGTCTCTCTGTCAACTGTGCATGCATACCCGCATCCGCGTTCCGAGGAACACGAATACAAACGAGATAAAACCAATCCCAAAACGTACACTAGGATCTCGCTTAAACCAAAACCCGCTAGTGTTAACTGTCCGGACACTAAACGTGCACAAGTGCACGGATGTGACCGAACCCTGTCGTAAAACCATGCGACCTCTACTCTTTTGCCTAAAGGCGAATAGCTTTCTGTGTGGGACTCTAAAGACTCGACACTACGCTGGCAGTGGGTTTAACCACAGACTGCAAGCGGCACTAGCTGTGCGTAACGGCTCCCAGGTAGATGCCGATAAGAAGACGGATGAGGTGAAACCCATCTGAACTCCTACTGAGCCTGAATGTGACAATCTCCGTACAGTCCGGTCTGTTCGTTTGAGAATATCGCATGGCAGGCCTAGGGGGACGGTAAACGTCAGTCCCCTAATAGCGGTACAAGTCGTGTCGGAATGTAGCCCAGAACACCCTGAGATAACACTAGAAGCCTACCAGTATATCTCGCTTGCCCTGGCCAGGGACTTTGTGTAATGGCTCTCCTAGACACAGCGCGATATCAACCCCCAGTACCGGGAGAGACGAATCCTGTCTAACCGTCACTGCCTCCAAGTGCTTCGGGACTGCACCCAACTACTACCTGTTTGCACGACTCTTTTCAGCCGTGGTAGGGTAGTAATCTAAGTACAGTGGGAACACACTCGAGGCGAAGTGACAGTGTCAAGTCAGCGGACTAAGCTGTGCTCATGTCACCTGGGAACTGATAACTGACGATAGGTATTGTACCAACCAACAGTTCCCGACGAGTCCTGTCGAGTGTACTCGTAACCTAATGAGCACCCGCATACTATCTCAAGTACGACGTACTGACGGCTGTGGGACAGACCGTCTCCCATGCTGGGATGAGAAGTGCATACGCTAGTCTACTCCGGAGTATCGATGTCCTGTTTCGATAGTCCTACGACTAGGGACCTGCATAAGGATGTGCTTGTGGATTACCCAGCCCCCACGAGTGTGACTGCCATCACAACGCTGGTAATCAAGCAAAGATCCTAAGGGCTCCACTAATGTGTATAGGTGATATACTAAAATAAACACATGTACACATTAAAGCAGAAACAAACCAAGTAGCATACTACTATATTGAGCAAAATTGTCTATACAAGGTGAATATCCCAAGCTTCCATTAAGTAATATACAAACTGGTATGATACAGTAATGGCCTTTAGGGCATATACACTAACAGGGTTTACTGCTACAGGGCAATGCTCTTTGGCCTCAAGAACGTCGGAGCCATGTACTAGCCGCTGGTTAACAAGGTGTTCAAACCATAAATTGGGAGAAATATGGAAGTCTACGTCGACGACATGCTCGTAAAGTCCACCTCATCAGCCGGGCACGCTACAGACATCGGCGAAACATTCGACGTCCTGCGGAAGTACAAAATGAAGCTGAATCTAGCCAAATGTGCGTTTGGCGTCACAAGCGGGAAATTCCTTGGATTCATAGTTACCCACCGAGGAATCGAGGTGACTCCGGAGAAAATAAGGGCCATCATCAATATGGCGATACTAAAGAGCAATGTTGATATCATGCGACTCACCGGTAGGGTGGCTGCTTTGAGTCGCTTTATGTCCAGATCCGGAGAAAAGTGCCTGCCTTTCTTCAAAACCTTAAGCAAGATCCCCAGGTTCGAATGGTTCGAGAAGTGCTAAAACGCTTTCGAGCAACTCAAAGCACACCTGGTGACCTCGCCGCTTCTTACCCGACTGGTTGAGGAGGACGAGCTATTACTATATCTAGCCATCTCCGACCAGGCTGCCGGCACAGTACTCATCAAAGAATTCGAAGGTATACAGAGACCGATCTACTATGTCAGCCATGTTTTCAAAGACGCAGAGACCAGATACCCGGCCATAGAAAAAACAGTACTTACGTTCGTCGTCACTTTCGGGAAACTACGACACTATTTTCAGGCGCACACAATTCTCGTCCTCACCGAACGACCCTTAGGGAATATTCTCAGCGCCCCCGATTCGTCAGGCCACTCAGAGAAATGGAGGTGGGAGTGTCCTAATTCGACATCAAGTACCGACCAAGAAAAGCTATCAAAGCACAGACCTTAGCCGATTTCGTGGCCGAATGCACTATTCCCACCGAGGAAGGAGCATCAATGCAGGGCCCTAACCGGCGACCCTCAGTCGGACCGATCCCGGATTAGGTACTCTATGTGGACGGATCCTCCACAGAGGAAGGGAGTGGAGCTGGTTTAATCATCCGCGGCCCGAATGAGGTGGAGATGGAACACTCTATGAGGCTTGGTTTTAAGGCTTCGAACAACGCAGCATAATACGAGGCCTTATTGGCAGGGTTATGAATCGCCTCCAGCGTAGGGCTAAAGACGATCAGGATACACAGCGACTCCGTGCTAGTCGTCGGCCATGTGATCGGGCATTTCGAAGCCCGGGAACCACTAATGATAAAGTATCTGGAGGCAAAAAGATTTCGAAGAAATTTCGACGAGGTCTAAATTGAACAGATTTCCAGAAACTTGAACGCCGAGGCTGACGCTCTGAGCAAACTCGGCTCTTCGTATTTGGCCAATCACAAAAGAAACATCTTCTTTGAAGTCCCGCCACGACCTAGCATGGAAGAGGAAGAGGCAACACTCTAGGTCTACACGACTCGAGGGGATGTCCCGGATTAGAGAAAATTCATTGTAGAATTTCTAAAAGACGGAGTACTCCATGAGGACCGGGTCGAGGCTCGCCGGCTTCGAACGAAAGCTCGCTACTTCATGTGGAGCAAAGGAAACCTATACAAGAAGTCGTACACCCAATATTTACTCCGATGCGTCGATCCCGACGAAGCAGACTACGTCACGAGAGATACATGAAGGGGTCGGAAGGGCACACCAAGGGGCCTACGCCCTGGTTCAAAAGGCATTGTTGCAAGAGTATTACTGGACGACAATACACCAAGATGCAGGAAAGATGGTCAGAAGATGCAAGAACTGCCAGCTCTTTGGCAGCGTCCCTCGGCTCCTCGCCACCAAATTAACACCACTAAGTTTCCCTTGGCCGTTTGCACAGTGGGGGATGGATATGGTGGGCCAGCTCCCCACCGGCACGGGCAGACATAAATACATCCTTCTCGCTGTAGACTACTTTACAAAATGGATAGAAGCCGTGCCGATCAGAAAACCAGACACCATCTCTACGATAAAATTCCTGCAAAATAATATAATCTCCCGTTTCGGAATCCCGAGGTGCATCGTCACCGACCATGGAACCAATTTCGAAAATGACAAAGTCGGAGAATTTTGCAACGACTATCACATATTGATGAAGTTCTCCGCGGTCGCACATCCCCAATGCAACGGGCAAGCCGAAATAGCGAGCTGAGGCGTCATCCGTGGGCTTAGAGCCCGCTTGGAGGGAAGACATGGCAGCTGGGTCGAGGAACTTCCCCGGGTACTGTGGCGTTGCTGACGTCAAGAAAAACACCTACAGGGGAAACCCCGTTTAGCCTTTGTTGTGGCATCGAGGCAATGGTCCCCGCGGAAATTGGATTGCTCAGTTATCGAGTTAAGCACTTCGACGATGAGGCTAACACCTTAGCGCTACGAAGCAACCTAGACATCTTATTGGAAAAAGGAGATCGGGCACAAATCAGGATGGTCGCTTATCAGCAGCAGACTGCCCGTTACTACAACGTCCGAGTTAAATATCGAGCCTTCAAGACAGGAGACTTGGTCTTTTGGCGAAACGGATTCGTGGACCAAGTGAAGCTACATAAGTTCTCCCCAAAGCGGGACGGGCCATTCCTCGTGATGGAGACATTACCCAGCGGAGCCTACCGTCTCCAAGACTCCGGAAGGCGTGATTTTCCTTGTCCATATAACGCCGAAAAGCTTAAATTGTACAGATTAACTTGTACCCTTTCAAATAATAAAATTCCCTTTTGTGTCGACTAAAATTTCTAAGCTGAGTTCTCACGCGAGTAGATTCTTGCTCCGCCCTAGGGCCGGCGGGTAGTCTTTTCTCGCCGCACTCACTCAATACGAGCACTCCCTTGCCCGACAAAACACGGACTTTGTAGCATCCGACCACGTGCTTTCCCCGGACAAGTACCCAGGCACGCTCAAAGAGCAGCTGACCTGAGTCTAACACTTACCCGGACGCCCACGAGCAATGAAGTTCAATATTCCGTAATCACGAGCAATGAGAGAATTTTAAGCCAAAGAAAATTTATTAAGAATTTATTCTGAGGTATTCTCGGCTCCTCATCCTTACAGAGCAAAAGAAAAAACACATAATCTCCAAACTATTACAACAAAAGGGGAAGTGGGTTAAGAAAACATTGACGATGATACACGGAGGAGAGTTCCTCCAGTCGAGCCCAAGCGGCCTCTGCACGCTCCCTCTGTCGGTACCTATAAACCCTACAAGCTACGGATTTGCCGAGGGTTCCCGCCACCGAACACGACGCCACGACCAACTTCTGCGGAAAACATCCGAGAAGAATATTCGTTGAGCGATCCCGCCTGCTCTTCGAGATCAGACCTAACTCGTGGGCCGTGTCCATCTTGTCAAACGCCTCATCCATTGCCTACGGGGACAAAGCCTTGTAAAGACCCGGGGAAGATCTCCATATCGCGTAGATTAGCATCCGCAGGAGAGGAGATCGATGGGGAAGTAGACATCCACAGTGGCCCTCCAGACGACCTATCACGGCCCCATACGCCGCCTCGGAACGATCGAGACCATAGAAATACACTTCGTCCCGAGATATGATCTCCCTGATGGTGTACGCGCGGCCCGTCATCAGGAAGAGACGAAACGGCTAGAAGGAAATCAACATGGGTGTCCGAAAGGGAGGCCATACCTTCGATATTTATAGCCTCAACAAAAGTCTTCCAACGGTCGAGATTTTCTCACGCCACAACGCGAATCACGGAATATTGCATCTTCCCGATAAGGCGCGGCCATGTGGCGTCCAATTACTGGCCCAACCCCCAATGCAGGTCAAGGAAGGTTGAACGACATCCCTAAGGAATCCCAAGAATCAAGGAGGCCAAGATACGAAAGCCCTCGTCACGAGGCGGCTGAGTAGTTCCTTGCTCGGCTCATTTGCTGAGGGTAGCCCCCTATCCGGCCACTCTACGGATCCAAAACCACCGTCACAAGGTGGCCGAGTAGTTTCCTTCTCGGCTCATCCGCTGAGGGCAGCTCCCTGTCCGGCCAGCGGATCCAAACCCCTCGTCACGAGGCGACCAAGTAGTTTCCTGCTTGGCTCATCCGCTGAGGGCAGCTCTCTGCCTGGCCACTCTGTGGATCCAAAGCTCTCGTCATGAGGCGACTGAGTAGTTTCCTTCTCGGCTCATCCAAGGCCGAGTGTAGGGATGCCGATCTACTTATACTTGGCGTTAGCTCTGTTGGGGTCGAAATTTACACCCCGGTTGACCAAGTCAAAATCAAAGTCAACCCCAAGCCAAGTGGGCCCAAGCCCAGGTCAAGTAGGCCAATGCCCGGGTCGAGCCCGAACATGGAGCGGCCGGCCTCCCCCCATGCCAAGATAAAATTTTTGTAATAAATAATTTTGGTGTATTACTTTTATTCTATTTTATGAATGAATGTAAGAAAAATGGGCATAAAGCTAAATTTTTGTAAAGCTCATGGCTTATGTGCAAAAAAATGGCACATGAGCCATGGGATAGGCAAAATGCCATTTTTGTAGAGCCCAATGGGCTATATGTAAAGTGTATAGCCTATAAAGGCAAGGATAATGAAAATATCCCAACAACTTTTTTTCTCTCCCCTAAAAAAAAGCATCGAGATCTGTGATCTCCTTCCTCAAGGTTCTAAAATCTTCTTTCTTTTGAATTAAATCAAGAGTTTTACTCTTCCTTTTATAAAACTAAATAGTTTTTCACCACAAAACCCACAAAGGGGAACTCAGATCTTCCATCAGATCTCAGAAAGGAGAGATTTTTATAATCTCATACTTCTTGATCTTCAAGATCCGGCCAACAAAGGAAGAAGAAGGAGACCCATCTCCAGAAACCCCACTTCGGGGAAGATCCAGGGTTCAAGGGGAGAAGCCCCCTTCATCAGCTTCAAAATATCTTAGGAGTTTAACTACTCATATATATACATATATACAAAATAATAAATGCTCCTTTCTGGGAGTACAACTCCCATTGCAGGGACCAAGTCCCTTTTGCCTCCCGAACGCCCACGTGCCCGGCACGTGAGGCGCTAGCGCTCTTTCGCTCAAAGCGCTAGCACCCACGTGCCTGGCACGTGGGGCGCTAGCGCCCTTGCGCTCACAGCGCTAGCACCTAAAGCGCTAGCTCCCCGAGCGTCCACGTGCCTGGCACGTGTGGCGCTAGCTCTCTTGCGTCCTTGCGCCCAGAGCGCTAGCGCCCGAGCGCCCACGTGCTTGGCACGTGGGGGGCTAGCGCCCTTGCTCTCAAAGCCCTAGCACCCAAAGCGCTAGCGCTTTTTCCCACGCATCCTTTGGACGCCCTTTCCCTTTTATATATATATATATATATATACACACACACACACACACACATACTCCACGACACTGTCCCTGTTAGAAAACTCTGCGGGGCCCCCGATATATCCAAAACCCCCTTTCAAAACACAACACACGTACACTGCACATTGAGTTCGCATGACCTGTTTGACCCGTTAATCGGAGGTTCCCTCGCTCCAAGACGAAGGATAATTAACGCCAGATTAGTCCGCGGTTGCCGGAGATTTGGATCCCCGCAATCAATAAACCCCAGCCTACCCTAGGCAGGAGGAGTCTGTAATGCGTCTAACAAGCGCACTCGCATTCCCATCTCAATGGGGTGACGAAAAACACCCTACAGATTCTGGCACGCCCGGTGGGACCTTTCTCTCCTCCCATATCTCGGGTCAAGTGTTCATGCGAACTCATTTAACATATATGCCGATGTTTGTACTGAAATATTGTTGTTTTTTTCGGTACAGGAATCAACTTTCAACGACAATATCTCCCAAGACGAATTCAGCTTCCAACGCGACCCCGACGTGGTCAAGATCAATACTCGTGCAGTTCTCCCCGCAAGCCTCAGTCAACAGTGGGAGGAACTGCTTCGCCAGTTTGGTTCCGTCATCATCTAACCTGCCGGAAGCGCTCATCTGGCAGAAATCTCGGCAAAATAGGTGGCCAAGCCGGTCTCAAGGGGCAAAAGGCCGAATGTTGTGATCGCTAAGGTACCACAACCGAAACTTAAGACGGTGTCTGAACGACTCTCTGGTGCTCCAGCTGGGGGCAAGACTTCCGGTACAAATGGCAACATCAAACATTGCGGACGAGCTCAGGCGATGACTCCAACAAATGCACGAACGGGCGTCTTCTCTGGCCTCTCTATCACTCGGTCTACGGCGTCTTCCCGAAGAACCGAAGTCTGCCAAATGATTAAAACAGAAAAGTTAAGGCAGAAGCGGCTCAGGTATCAAGCAAACAAGAGGGCCAGGGCTTCGGCCAAGTGGAATCTTGTGAGGTTCATGAGCAGGGTTACTCCGCGACAACGACTGAGTCAGCCGTAAAAATCAGAAATTCCTTTGAACCTCTGAAGTGGGTTAAGAAAAATGCCATGACCGCCAGAATCAAGAAGACAACGGTCCGAACGTTGCTACGAAGAGACGTGTCCCGGCCCCAACAGAAAAAGTATGACACTGTCTCTTTAAGAGTCTATCAGGCGCTCTATGCTGCGCGAAAACAGCGGGGCAAAACCAAAAAGGAAGCGTCAGCACCATTCAAGAATCCGGCCAGGACAGCCGCCTTCAATCGACTGCCCGTTACTGAAACAGGGGGGGTCAAGATATAGATCCGTGAAATCAGCCGCCGATAACCAAAAGACGGATGGATATATTATCCATACGGTCTATATGGCGGGCGGGCGCCCCAGCGACAACCTTCGCAGCAAAAGCAAGGATGGGACCACCACATCCTAAGCCCAATCTGGCTTGAATGTGGTTGCCGCTTCCCAAGAACAGCCACCTCCGCTGAATGATGAAAACCCTCTCGATGAGAATGATAGGCAGAAAGACCCCTCAGTCCATGCAGAGTCAAGCTTAGACAGCGAGGAAGAGCCGACTTTCCGCCCCAGGACCGCGGAGCAAGAGCTTCGAAAACAGCTCAGGAGCAAAGATAAAGAGATGGCCAAGCTCTATTCGTAAATTGACGACCTAACAAACGTTGTGATGCAGCTTACGGCTCAAATTGCTCGAGCGCCTCCCAATCAAGCACAAGTCGCTACTCATGAGCCGGATGATAACAATCCGAAGCGGCCGATGCCTGTCCTTTTGGGTCCAAGATTGGTCGAGCCGCATGAAAGCCGGTCACATTCCGCTTCTGGGGACGCCTTGGCCCCAGACGACACTATCCCGCTAGCACAAGATCGGATAATGGATTTGGTCACCAGCAAGGTTAAAACATTGGTGGCCGAAACTGAAGCTCAGAAAGAAATTGGCAGTAGTGGACGGCCATATCCCGCACAGTACGATCTGATCGAGTTCCCAAGTGGCTACGTCATTCCTAAGTTCGGAAGATTTGACGGGACGGGAAATGCAAATCAGCACGTCGCCCACTTTAAAACATCGTGCGGAAATACAGGGGGCAATGATACGTCCCTTCTTCGTCAGTTTGTCAACAGCCTAACCGGTGTCGCTTTTGACTGGTACGCGAGTATACCAGACGGGTCCGTCATTACCTTTGCCCAGATGGAGTCTCTGTTTCGGCAAAGGTTCATGAGTGTCAGTGATAAAATCTCCATTGCTGACTTGTGAGGACCAAACCGGGGAAGAATGAAAGCAACACCGACTTTATCGCCCGATGGCGTAATCTCACAGTCAAGTGCGAACCGCCGCTGGAGCAGGACCAGTCCGTCAGCCTTCTCATTGGGAACCTCAGCAATTGGATGGTCTCATTCTTGTGTACAGCAGGCATCAAGACGTTTCAAGAGCTAACCAAGAAAGTCCAAATGCTGGAACGCTCGAAGCCAGAGTCTACCCCGGACTCTCAAAGAGACAAGACTTGGAAAAGCAAGCGGGACGAAAACCGTAGAAGCGGAAGTTCCAGCAGTACCAATGTCTTCAATGTGTCCGACAATGAAGACAAGCGAAAGGCAGGCGACTCCAAAACCAACCGGCCTCGAAAGCCATTGCTGGGAGGAGAAGGGCCTTCCCTAGAGGAGAAAAAGAACAAGGTTTACTCTTTCAGAAAGGACAAGGTCCGCAAGATATTCAAAAATGTCTTGAACAACGGTCTACAATTGCCAGAGTCGAAAAGACCTCAAGAAGCGAAAATGACCTATTGCCCGTACCGCAGAGTAGTGAGCCATGCGATCGAGGATTGTTATATCTTCAAGGACTGGGTCGAGAAGCAGTACAAGGCTGGAGAGATCGAGCTGTCCAAAAGTGTGTTGGTGAACAATCAAGTTGCAACCACCAACTTTATACAGACAGAAGCTGAAGCCTTCTAGGAGCAGACAGCTGAACCCGCTGCCCTGAGAAACGAAACTGACTCACCGCAGTCTCCGTGGAGTACGCACATATCTAATAAGACGAAGAAGATGCTAAGGCTACTTCAGAAAGAGCCCAGGACGGAATGGGAAGGGCAGAAGAAGCCTACCATTCCAGCTGCCAATGCGGCTCCATCAGGCTCAAAATCCAAGAAGCTCAAGAAGAAGAAAAGTGCAGCCCAGTGCGAAAAAGAGTCTGCAGGGAGATCGACCATTCAAAAATATATCGATTCCCTCGAAGACTATGAACAGAAGGACAGAACTCTGATTCAATTGAAAGAGTTCCTCCCGATAGAAGCGGCTGAAATTCTGGATGAGTTAGAAGAAGACTCCAACGAAGATATCCCTATAGTGACTTGCTACGCCATCCATCTTGGCAGCGACTTTGAGGAGGAGCTCTGTTTTCCCGAAGAGGACGAGGAGCTCGCCACAAAGGCCAATCAAATCCAGCTTAGAAGCGGCAGGGCTCTACCGCCAAATCAGGGAAACACCCAAAAAGGAAAGGAAAAACAGGTGGCTAATGAGGAAGATGGCAGAGAGCCGGCTAATGAAAACTCAAATCCTTCCTCAGTAGACTATAATGTCTTGGCTCATCTCCGAAAGCTTCCGTCTCTCCTTAGCATCTACGATGTCTTGGTTCTATCTAAAGAGCTTAGAGATGTTCTCATTCATGCTCTACAAAACCCTGAGCGGTATCGGGCTCACTTTGCAGAAATTAATATGAAAGAAGCCCAGTACGCTCTGCATGCCGCCGCAGTCACGTTTAAGGACGAAGACTTGCTACTGGGAACGGCTGAGCATAATCGGCCGCTTTACGTGACCGGGTATAGCGACGGAGATCGGATTAATCACATATTGATTGATCCGGGGTCCTCAGTGAACATCATGAACTTGCGGACTCTGAAGAGTTTGTCAATAGACGTCCGACACTTGTCAAGGGAAAGGATTGTTATTCAAGGCTTCAATCAAAACTGCCAGCAAGTTCTGGGGTCTATAGCTTTGCCAATCAAATTTGGGGATCTGCAAACTGAAGCTAAGATATACGTGATCGACGCTGACACGTCTTATAAAATTCTCTTGGGACGACAATGGCTCCACGATTACGGCATCATTCCGTCAACTCTCCATCAATGCATGAAGTATACTAAAAATGGCGAAGAAAGACGCATTGACGGAGACATCCAGCCGTTTGGTGTGTATGAAGTCCGATATGAAGATTCTCGGTACTTCATGAACCACCAAAATGCTAAGCCACAACTGACTGGGGATAGAGCGGCCCCAAGACTCAAAACCAAATCTGAGCCGGCTGTCACTTTCAAAAGCAAAAACGCCCAAGTGCGCCCCCGTTTCAGTAGCGACACTGATGAGTCCGACGCTGGAAGTCCGTCCTTCCGTAAAACTCGCCCTCATTTCGGTAGAGATACGGACGAATCCGATACCGAAAGCTCATATAGCAGCAAAGTCCGCCCTCATCTTAGCAACGACACTGAAGAGTCGGAGGAAGAGGACCTGCCATGCAACAGCTGTGCAGATTGGACCCCCATGCAGCAAGCGAAACTACGAGAGACCTTCGAAATTGCAGAAGGGTCCCTGGCCATCACAAGGGTGCCAGAACGGATGTGAAAAGAGCTCGATGCATTGTCAGTCTCTACCGTGGACCAGCTGGAAACTTTCTATGTTCCCGGGAGGAAAAGTGGACAGAATGATATCTTGTTTTATGGGTCAAATCCTGTTGTGCACCCGGACGATTTGTCTGTCGCGTGCCTTCCCTATGAGAGACATAAGAGCCGTCCTCAATCCCAGATACTATGCATCCGAGATGCGGGAATATTTCAAAAAGTGCGGATGCCGGTTATATCAAACGGAGTCTGAAGCAAAGTTTTATGAAGGGCTATGGCATCCGCCCCAGGTCCGAGCACTCATCGATGGACGAATTCCAGACAGACGGGGTATAGGCTTCATTCAACCTGATTCCAAAGCGTGCTACATGATCCATATTGGTGAAGCCAGCGAAAGATCAAATGATGACGACGAGATAGCCGAGCCAGAAGAAGCTCCTCAAGAGCTCGAAGATGGCGGACAAGCAACCTTCGACGAGCTAGACGAGATTGACTTAGGAACGCCCGATAATCCAAGGCCGACCTACATCGGCTCACTCTTGTCAGAGGAAATGAAAGCGCAGATAATCACCCTGCTGCACGAGTTCGTCGACTGCTTCGCGTGGACGTATAAAGAAATGCCTGGACTTTCCCCTGAAGTAGCCGTGCATAAACTGGTTATATCTCCTGATGCTAAGCCAGTCAAACAAGCTCCTCGAAGAATGAGAAGGGGACTAGAAGAAAAGGTTATTGAGGAAACCAAGAAGCTCATCGATGCCGGCTTCATCAGGGAAGAGAAATATGCGGACTGGATCGCATGCATAGTCCCAGTGAAGAAGAAAAATGGGCAGATCTGAGTTTGTATCGATTTCAGGGAGCTCAACTAGGCTTGTCCTAAAGACGACTTCCCGCTACCGGTTATGGAAATGATGGTCGATGACACCTCAAATTACGAGCTGTTCACCTTTATGGATGGCTCGTCTGGGTATACTCAGATTAAGATGTCGCCTGAGGATGAGAAGCACACGGCATTTCGAACCCCGATCAGAATATACTGCTACAAAGTGATGCCGTTCGGACTGAAGAACGCAGGTGCTACATATCAAAGGTCAATGGCCAATATCTTTGATGACCTAATTCATAAAGTCGTCGAATGTTATGTTGATGATCTGGTCTTCAAGACTAAAGCCAAGGCCGATCACATCCAAGATCTTAGGACCGTTCTCACCAGACTGTTGGAGTACGATCTGAAAATGAATCCTCTGAAGTGCGCTTTTGGCGTGTCATCGGGAAAATTCCTGGGCTTCATAGTCCGACATCGAGGGATTGAAGTTGACCCATCCAAGATAAAGGCCATTATGGAGATGCCCCCTCCGAAGAGTCTGACGCAGCTAAGATCTTTTCAAGACAAGCTTGCTTATATACAGAGGTTTATTACAAATTTATCGGGGAGATGTAGGCCATTCTCAAAGCTCATGAAGAAAGGAGCTCCTTTTCTCTGGGATGCCGAATGTCAAGAAGCGTTCGAAAGCATCAAACAGTACTTGTTGCACTCTCCAGTGCTGGCTGCTCCCGTTTCAATAACCGCTGATTCTCTACACTGCCGCGCTAGATGAGTCACTCGGTGCGCTCCTTGCCCAGAACAACGAGGAGGGAAAAGAAAATGCCTTCTACTACCTCAGTCGAACTCCAGTCGGGGAGGAACACAACTATTCCCCAATCGAAAAGCAATGCCTGGCTATGATATTTGCTGTGAAGAAGCCGAGGCACTATCTGCTCGCTCATCGGGTTTTGCTGATCTCCAAGGTCGACCCGTTCAAACACTTGATGACCAAAGCAAGCCTAGCCGGCAGAATGGCAAGATGGGCTGTCATGCTACTTGAGTTTGACATAGTTTATACTCCTCAAAAAGCAGTAAAAGGGCAAGTGCTGCACTTCTCGCTGCTCATCCCATACCAGAGGGGTCACCGCTCAATTGCGAGTTACCCGACGAACAAGTGCTGCACTTCGAGAATGACGAGCCATGTTGGGAGCTCTACTTCGATGGGGCCTCATCGATAAGGACCTCCAGTAAATCAAGCGTCCCGGAGATAAAAGCAGGGATAGGATTGGTGATCATCACGCCATCGATGGGAACCCTACGACGTTCTTTTGCTCTCACCGAGCCTCGCACAAACAACGAGGCTAAGTATGAAGCTCTGATAGCCGGTCTGGAGCTCGCCATAGAAATGGAAATCCTTCGGCTATGGGTTTACGGTAACTCCCAGCTCGTCATCAACCAAGTAAGCGGCGACTATAAGATATACAAACCCGAGTTAGCTCGGTACAGAGGCCGAGTGGTGGAACTCATGAAACGGTTCACTCACATTGAACTAATGAGAGTCCCTAGAGCGTTGAATGGAAAGGCTGACATACTCGCTCACCGAGCCAAGGAGCTGGTTGATCCTAACATGGACGAAATTTTGATCACAGTCAGGAGCCGGCAAATTCTACCCCCAGTCTCTCTACGAGAAGAGGAAAGCGCGGAACAGAAGAGTAGTCCTGCCGAAGAAGCTTCGATCATCCAAGACGAGCCCGATTGGAGAGAACCCTTCATAGCGTACCTCCGATACGACAAGCTGCCCGAAGGAAAATCTGCAAGAATTCAGCTAAAGAAGAGAGCTCTCCGATACGTGTTTGTAAATGACACGCTATACCGCAGATCATACGACCAACTCTGGCTCAGATGTCTGTCATCGGCTGAAGCCCAGAAAGTCATGAAAGAAGTTCACTCGGGCGTTTGCGGTGCTCACTAATCTGGCCCCAAGATGCGACTTCAAATTAAACGGCTTGGGTATTACTTGCCCACCATGATACGGGATTGCGGAGAGCATGCAAAGAAATGTCATATCTGCCAAATTCATGGCGATTTCATTCACAAGCATCCCAATCCGTTGCATCCTACGGTGGCGGCCCTTCGAAGTCTGGAGGACCGATATAGTTGGCCCAATTGATCCTCCGTCATCCAGAGGCCACCGGTTCATATTGGCCGCAACTGACTATTTCTCCAGATGGGCTGAAGCTGTCCCACTAAAAGAAGTCAAGACAGAAAATATTCATACGTTCTTCCAGCATAATATTTTATACCGCTTCGGTACACCAAGAAGAATCATTTCTGACAACGGGCCTTCTTTCAAGAGCTTCAAAGTCTCAAGATTCGCTACTCAACACAAGATAGACTGAAGATATTCTTCCAGCTATAATCCAAGAGCTAATGGGCTAGCCGAAGCCTTCAATAAGATTCTATGCAAGCTCCTGAGGAAAAATGCTTCAGCCAACAAGAGAGACTGGAATCTCAAGCTTCACGAGGCGTTGTGGGCATATCGTACCATGCACCGTACTCCAACCCAGTCCACTCTATACTCATTGCTCTTCGGAGTGGAGGCGGTCCTCCCCCTCGAAGTCGAAGTTCCAAGCTTAAGAATGGTCGTTCAGCACGAGTTGACGGAGGAGGAAAATGTGTTCCTTCGGTTTGAAGAGCTCGACGCCCTCGAAGAAAAGAGGCTCGCGGTGCAGCAAAATCTGGAGCTATACCGAGCCCAAATGTCACGGGCCTATGACAAGATAACCCGTCCCCGTGCTTTCAAGAAAGGTGAATTGGTGTTGGTCCTCAAAAGACCGATCATCCCCAATCGACATGCCAAGGAAAAATTCGAGCCAAACTAGAAAGGACCATACGTCATCAAGAAAGTGTTTGACGGAGGATCCTACCAACTGATAAATGCCGAGGGAGAAAGACCCATGCCTCCCATCAATGGCCGATATCTCAAGAAATACTACGCATGAATGCTCCAAGTTGCAGGCGAATTGAGCACACCAACCCTACGGTCTAAATCATACAACCTGTAAAACCGTATACAATCCACGGGCGTAAACAACCCCTATCTCTCCCAAGTCCTGCCGGTGAGACTACTTTCAAAGTCCCACTAGTGCAAAAAAAAACGGTATGTCCACGAGCAAAACGGGCACGAATGAAAACCCGAAAGGGCTCCGTGAGTAAAAACGGCAGGACTGCCGGCGAGTTTGTGAAAACCTGAAAGGGCGCAAACTCATGAGAAGAGATAAAATACATTCGCAAAGTCCTCTCGACCTTGTGAGGAGAAAACCCCTGCGTGAGATCCTTACAACTCACAAAGGAGCAACACACTTAGGAATCCCTACGATTCCTAGGGAGAACATACACCTACGAGATCCTCTCGACTCGTAGGGAGAAAATGCTTTTATGGGACCCTTACGGCTCATAAAATTGAAAAGTCTTAGGTGATAGGGACCTAAACCTGTCTCCTAAGCCATCGCTCCCCAACGGGCAACGGCAAATGATGAGTCGCTCCTGGCATTTCGCTTCAGTGTCGCTGATGCCGTCCAAAACCCAAATCCCAAGTCCTTCCGAGGCAGATGATGAGTTGCTCCTGGCATTGTTCCAGTGCAGCAATGCTGATGCCAAACAAGATCCAAATTCCAAGTCCCCAAACGGCGAATGATGAGTCGCTCCTGGTATCATATTCCAGTGTAGCGATATAGACGCCAACCAAAATTCAATTTCTCAAAATTCTCTCGGCCCTACGGTTAGTCCCCAAATTGACTGCCGTATACAATCCACGGGCTCAAATAATTCTCAGCATACCCATGCCTCACTGCAATCACCAGTTATGCGGCTGGTCTCCGCCCTTGGAATTATTCTCCATCTGGGAAGACCCACTCATGTGTCTTCACGATACATGAGGAGAACAAACCTTCGTGGGATCCTTACGACTCACAAAGGAAAAACACATGTGGGAGTCCCCACGACTCCTAAGGTGAAAGTGCACGTACGAGATCCTTTCGACTCGTAGGGAGAAAATGCTTTTATGAGACCCTTACAGCTCATAAAATTGAAAAGCCTTAGGTGATAGGGATCTAAACCTGTCTCCTAAGCCATCGCTCCCCAACTGGAAAAGGCAAATGATGAATTGCTCCTGGCACGTGTGCTTCAGTGTTAGCAACGCTGATGCCTACCCTAACCCCAAAATCCCAAAAATCCAATCCAATAGATGCCTAAGTCTTTAAACTGGGAACAGATGACCTCTAAGTCGTTAAACTGGGAACAGATGACCCCTAAGTCGTTAAACTGTGAATGAGGGAAATCGCCTCATGACAAATGATGATTCGCTCCTGGTACCATATTCCAGTGCAGCGGTGCTGATGTCAACCCAAATCACATCGAATCAGCAAGTCAACTTCAACCCTGACAACGCAAGAAGCGGAGCAAGTCAAATCAAGAACCTACCGTCCAAGTCGCAAAAAGGGCAGAACCGACCGTCCAAGTCGCTAAAAGGGCAGCACCGACCGTCCAAGTCGCAAAAAGGGAAGCACCGACCGTCCACGTCGGTAAAAGGGCAGCACCGACCGTCCAAGTCGCTAAAAGGGCAGCACCTACCGTCCAAGTCGCAAAAAGGGCAGCACCGACCGTCCAAGTCGCAAAAAGGGCAGCACCGACCGTCCAAGTCGCTAAAATGGCAGCATCGACCTCCACGTCGTTAAAACGGGAACCAGATCAAGTCGACCTCCACGCGAAAGAAGATCCATCAATTTCGTGCACACAACCCACATATGTGGTGTGCACTTATTGATGGGGGGCAATTTGTTGGGGTTAAAATTTACACCCCGGTTGACCAAGTCAAAATCAAAGTCAACCCCAAGCCAAGTGGGCCCAAACCCAGGTCAAGTGGGCCAATGCCCGAGTCGAGCCCGAACATGGAGCAGCCGGCCTCCCCCCATGCCAAGATAAAAATTTTGTAATAAATAATTTTGGTGTATTACTTTTATTCTATTTTATGAATGAATGTAAGAAAAATGGGCATAAAGCCAAATTTTTGTAAACCCCATGGCTTATGTGCAAAAAAATGGCACATGAGCCATGGGATAGGCAAAATGCCATTTTTGTAGAACCCAAGGGGCTATATGTAAAGTGTATAGCCTATAAAGGCAAGGATAATGAAAATATCCTAACAACTTTTTTTCTCTCTCCTAAAAAAAGAATCAAGATCTGTGATCTTCTCCTTCCTCAAGGTTCTAAAACCTTCTTCTTTCTTTTGAATTAAATCAAGAGTTTTACTCTTCCTTTTATAAAACTAAATAATTTTTCACCACAAAACCCACAAAAGAGAACTCAGATCTTCCATCAGATCTCAGAAAGGAGAGATTTTTAAAATCTCATACTTTTTGATCTTCAAGATCCGGCCAACAAAGGAAGAAGAAGGAGACCTATCTCCAGAAACCCCACTTCGGGGAAGATCTAGGGCTCAAGGAGAGAAGCCCCCTTCATCAGCTTCAAAATATCTTAGGAGTTTAACTCCTCATATATATACATATATACAAAATAATAAGTGCTCTTTTCTGAGAGTACAACTTTCATTGCAGGGACCAAGTCTCTTTTGCCTCCCGAGCGCCCACATGCCCGGCATGTGAGGCGCTAGCGCTTCATATATATACATATATACAAAATAATAAGTGCTCCTTTCTGAGAGTACAACTCCCACTGCAGGGACCAAGTCTCTTTTTCCTCCCGAGCGCCCTTGTGCTTAAAGCGCTAGCGCCCGAGCGCCCACATGCCTGGCATGTGGGGCGCTAGCGCTCTTGCGCTCAGAGAGCTAGCGTCCGAACGCCCACATGCCTGGCACGTGGGGCGCTAACGCCCAAAATGCTAGCGCCCAAAATGCTAGCGCTCGAGCTCCCAAAGCGCTAGCGCCCTTGCGTTGGCGCTTTTTCCCACGCATCCTTTGATGCCCTTTCCCTTTTTTTATATATATGAATATATACATATACACACACACACACATACTTCACGACACTAGCCCCCTTGACTCCCAGCCCGCTATCCGGATAGCGGGACCCCCGTAAAAACTCTGCGGGCCCCCCGATATATCCAAAAAACCCTTTCAAAAGACAACACATATACACTGCACATTGAGTTCGCATGACTTGTTTGACCCGTTAATCGGAGGTTCCTTCGCTCCAAGGCGAGGGGTAATTAACGGCAGCTTATTCCGCGGCTGCGGGAGATTTGGATCCCCGCAATCAATAAACCCCAGCCTACCCTAGGCAGGGGGAGTCTGTAATGCGCCTGACAAGCGCACGCGCATTCCCATCTCAATGGGGTGACGAAAAACACCCTACACGCTCGTTCGTACGTCGCGCTCGATCGTCACCTTAATTCTGGGGTGAGGAAGGACGCCGACCTACCTATACTTGGCGTTCACTCGTTTGTATGTCGTGCTTGATCGTCACCTCGACTCCGGGGTGAGGAAGGGCGCCGACCTACCTATACTTGGCGTTCGCTCTCTCGTACGTCGCGCTCGATCGTCACCTCGACTCCGGGATGAGGAAGGGCGCCAACCTACTTATATTTGGCGTTCGCTCGTTCGCACATCGCGTTCACTCGACACTCGACT
Organism: Agapanthus africanus; assembly: GCA_030015575.1. NCBI lineage: Eukaryota > Viridiplantae > Streptophyta > Magnoliopsida > Asparagales > Amaryllidaceae > Agapanthus > Agapanthus africanus. The sequence continues at coordinate 25,338,178 of JASDDO010000016.1, forward strand.
CTCTATATATACTTGGCGTTTGCGGGACGCCGACCTATCTACACTTGCAAAAGTATAATCATTGCATAGGCAGGCTAAAATTACTTTATTTATATTTCGAACTATGTACAAGGTATTATAAGCTCTCCAGCCTTACAAGATGCCCGGAGGCTTCCAAAAATTAGATTAAAAAGGGAGGGGTAGCACAAGCTGCCTTTTCGGTCGTCGCATCTCCCTGCTCAGCGCGGCGACCTTCGGCTCGGTGCTTCCCCCCGCCACCTCGCCTCCTTCTGCTGGCTCGGCGCCGCCTCTCTGGGGCACTTTCTCGGCAAGGGGATACCTTGGGCGAAGCTCCTGGTCGTCGAAACCAGGTGTAGCTTCCTTGACGGTGTCAAGGGCCTTGTGCCACCCGACGGCCGTGGAGTCGGCAAGGTCAATGTAGAATTGATCAGAAGCCTTGTACTCCTCTACAGCTTTTTCAGCCCTACCCTCCGCAAGCTTCGCCGCCTCGTAAGCCGTCCGGGCATCCTTTTTGAACTGTCCCTCTGCCTTTTCGTGGCTTCATAGAGCCTGTTGACCTCCTCCGTCTAGACCTGAATAACCCTCTTAGAGTCAATCAGGAGTTGATGGGACTCCTTCTATTTGGCGACCGTTAAGCCTTCCACGACCAACCTCGAGTCCAGGAGGACGACCTTATCCTCCGCCCGTTTTAGTTGGGCGGGGAGTTCTTCCTCTTGCGAAGAAGATTCGCCGGCCTTCTTCATCGCCGGGGCCACCTTCTCGGCTTCCATGGCGGCAAAAAGGGTGCAATGCTGGAGGACCTGTGGAAAACATGAACTGTTTTAGGAGCTAAACAGAGAAAAAAAACACATTGAGAAATTTTTGGAATGTTACCGACCTGAACGGCCTCCTGAGCTATTGCCGCAACTTGGGCCGTCAAGGTGCCTCAGAGAATCTTGGCCCCCACTGTCTTCTCCATGTCCACTAGTAAACTGTCAGCCACTGAAAGCCCCGAAGGCACCTCGATGCAGAAGTTGGCTTCCTGCACTTGTATCCCGGCCGGGGGGTGGCCGGAAAACCACCCTCTTCTTCTGCCTCTTAAGCGGAGATTCGACAGGGAGCGGAACCTCCGTCCTAGCCCGGGGCGTCGAATCCCGTGCATGCTTCTGCCCTTCGCCACGGCGTTCCTCCAGAACGGGAGGGCTTGTGGAGAAGCCGTGCTCGGTGCGGATCAGGACGAGCTCGCGCCACCGCCCTTCCCCCTATGCCTTAGCGGCCATGGCAGCCATGATCTTCGAGCGATCCATCGGCTTTGCGGAATACACAGAAGAAAAAGAAAGGAGGGGGCTAGTGACCAAAAAGCAACAAATTATGATAAATTATGCTAAGTTTAATTAGATCGGCGACGCTCTAACTTACCCCCAAAGCGCGCGAGACTGAGTCCTGCCCAGCTCAAAGCCTGCTCGGAAAGCAGAATATCGGCCCGCTGGATCGGTTCCCACTACGACACCACTCTCGCCTCTGGGGCATTCGACTGTTTGACCCTAGGGCAATCTGCCCTATGTCACTTGGTGGGCATGGGCCAATCCTCACCCTCCGGAGGCCCGACGAAGACAAACTTCTCTTTCTATTCATGAATGGAAGAAGGGACGACCACTACCTTAGACCCGGCTGCCCTACCCTTATGTTTTTTTAAAAGAAAGGTACATCCAGCTCGGTTCGTCCTTATTGGTACTGGGATGATTCTTATAACAAAGAAATGAGAGAAGATTCAAGTCAAAAGGGATCTGATCAATTTTCAACCGGACCAGAAACCCGAGGAGGATTCTCCACGAATTCGGTGCTAGCTGGCCCAGAGCGAGACGGGAGCAATGGAGTACGGCGCAAACTTCAGGTGAAAAGGGCAGACGCATCGCTGCCCGAAACGCTTCCAGGTACATGGCAATCTCATTGCCCTACACCTGGTCTGCCTGCTTACCCTTCCTGGCCAGACGCAGTAAATAGGTAAGAGGAATGTGGAAACGAACCCGGATATCGAAAAGCCCATCCAAGAGATTCAAAATCGAGGACGCATCGCGAGTATTTTTGATACGCACCTTGGGGCCCTCTTCGTCCCCTGACGACGAAGAACGAGGGCATCGCCCCTCCTGAGGGGCGAGCCCGATACAGAAAATAAAGAGGAAGAGGAAGAACTTTTTCGGCTATCGGAAGCCGAGGAGGAAGAAGACCCATTGGACTTGGTTTTAGAAGCTGAAGCCTCATCGTCCGACTCGACCCCAACTACATCTACGGATATTTCGGAAGAAGACATCTAACCTGATTCAAGAAAGGATTGGCTGAAGAAGGGTTTTTGCTAAAGTTCTGACCTAAGCAAAGGTGCGCCGGGCAACAAAATGCAGGAAACGACTAGGGCAAAATATCTGTCAAAGAATGGCATCCCCTATTTATACACTCGACAAGAAAATATCCAACGACCCAAATCCGTTCTCGTCGAAATGAAGCATCACACCCAACAGCCACAAGGACTTGACTTGGCGATCGACCATAGGACACCTCCCCCTCACTCGGATTTGAATGACAACCCTTCGCGTCCCGTCACCCTGCGGCGGGTACGTGGCACGAAGGCCAACAGACCAAGCGAGCGAAACGACGTCCACTTTAAAGCGCAATCATTTCACCGATCCGCTGACGTCACCAAAGATACGTGAGGGAATCGTGGCGCCTCGTGAGTCGCCACCTGGATCCAAGAATCCAAGAGGCGTAGCCGCCAAACGCCACGTCTTCCTCGGACAACCCATTACGAAGAATCCTCGGCGCCGAGACTGAATTATTGAAAACCGAGTAGGCCACTCTCGACCCGACCCATAAATAGTTCGGAATGAGGGTGGGGGGCTAATGATGATACTCATAAATGGGAATTCCCCAGATCACGACACGTAGCGGATGACGTATCATCCACGTAAACTCGCTAGATTCCTGGGGCTACGGAGCTGGAATAAATATGATGCTTGGGGACATTCCTCGGTGCCTCGCCTTTGAGGTTGCACCCGACCTTTTAGAAGACCTTCCCGGAGTACGTTCCTTCTTCGATTGACCACTAGCCAATAGCTCATCTCTGAGTTATCCGACAGCTGAGACTCCTCGGCTCACTTGCTTGTCTCCGAGCTATCCTATATACGAGATTCCTCAGCGTCCCTGTTTGGCCGAGAGCACGGAGTCCGAGCGTCTCAGTAACAGCTCCGTGTATCTCGCCACGACGAGATCTCCGCCGCTCCACGCCCCGCATCCCACGCTAGCGTATCTCGCTATTAATGGGCGCATTCCACCATCAACGCGAACGTGACGCGGAGATGTAACGGATGGAGAGAATCTCGCATCGGCTCGTTCCATACGACCGTTATATAAACCCCTCTTTTAGACGACTCAGGTACGTCGAACTCAATTCAAAACGCCGCTATTCTGTCTCAATATTCCTCAGCTTACTTGATCTTCGGAGGGTCCTACGATGGTTTCTTGATCTTCGGAGGGTCCTACGATGGTTTCCCACCCCGGGACTTCCCTTGTAGGTAGCTCGGCGTCAACAACATCCAACGACCCATTGAGATCCACACATTCAATCCTCATACCCGATCTCAATCGTTCATCCCCGCTAGCCGCAAGATCAACGGAGGACAACAACTGAGAGAGATTTCGACCTCCATCAACCTCCAACTTGCCACATAGCCACGACCACCCCGTCCCATAGTCACTACCAACCTTCACCTTCGACCCTCGCCCCTATCATCACCACCCCATCCACCTCTGCCCCCTTTGCCATTGCCTTGTCCCCATCACTCATATGGCCGCCGCCACCCCCTCCACCTCCACCCCTGTCACGACCCGCAGGGTACGGAACGTGACTGGCACTTAAGTCTACGAAAAATCTCAAGACGTCCGTAAAATAAGTAAGCCAAAGCCCAGAAAACCAAAACCAAATAAGCAAAAGAGTGAAGAAAACCCAATCAATTGAAAGCGAGTTTATCAAATAAGTCAAATAAAACCCTTTTTAAAAACAATACAAATTTTTCCAAAAATTTCGGCAGAGTCTCCCTTGTAAATACTGGCCTCCAAAATGGGTACAACAAGAATATATATGAATCCAACAAATAAGGCATCCCCAAGCGGGAGCTAGCTCTTCGCCACAAGGCGGTCACAAATCCCACGCAATATAAAGCAACAACATGCGAAATAATCATAAGGAAGCATGAGAAAAACAGCATGTCGGCTCAAGTGAGCTCGACCCCAAAATACAGCATAAAAAGTCCACAAATCTCACAGTCTCATCTCTAGGTCAAAATACAACAATATTGGTAGATACAGTAGATGTAGTACACTAGATACAAAGAATATACAAGGTGGTACAAAATAATGATAAAACCCACATAAGAGCAAAACCTCGAGTCCAGGCAAAAGAGGCAAGTGCGCCCGCCGCTACTGTACTGACGGAGCGGACCTGCAAAAGACTGTGGCACAACGGGGGTGAGTTGCCAACTCGTGAGTAATAAATAACATCTACACGGGCTATCGAATGCATGCACACAAGCATCCTAGCATCTAAAATACAGGTATGACTGGATGCACTAGCAAGGTGTGTATACAACATCAGTGTACTAGCAGGTGTAGGTATGCAACATGAATATCTGAGGTCTCAATAGGTATATATAAGAAACCTTTTATCTCTTTTTGTTTTTGAAACTCTTTTAAAATGCCAGCATAATACTCATAGAATCGACAATAATTTGTGTCCAGCAACGACACCTAAAAACTGTCTCAAATCTCATAAATCCAGGTCATAGTGTCTCTGGCCTCAGCCATCCGGCTGACCCATCTCAATATCAATATCTCAGCCTCTCGCGGCCCCGGTCGGTATCCTCTGGATATCCGCCGTGCCCAATGAAGTCACCGGTAGGTAATCCGTCCCCTGCCAGGCTCATCGTCAGCACCACGAGCTTCTTGCCCCGGGGTACCCTGCCGGACCCACCATGTACCCGAGACGGTTCATCCAACTCCTCGAAATGGGTCTCGAAAACCACAACAAACTCATGGTGGACGACACTTACATCACCAGAAAACCGCAATTTACATATTTTAAAAATATAATAAGTTTAGAGATTTTGCGGCTTTTCCCCGAAATCCAGAAATATCATAAAATCTCAAGAAATCCTCATAAGTGCATATGTCAATGATAATGAATGCATATGATATCAATAATCAAGTTGCGATGCGTGATTAATAGACTAAGCATGAACAAATAATATGATGAGTTACATGCACATGAATAGCAATCCTACGATTTCATTTTAAGGAATTAAAGCAATAGCGTGAGTTTAAGTATCAATTATAGTAAAACGTTTCAATTTAAAGGTTATCTAGTGTGGTGGCATGGCAATTACCAGGGTGTGTGTGTAAGCATGAATAGTGCTCGTGCTGCATATAAAAACCCTGGCAATGGTGCAGGTGTCCTATAAAATGGTTTCGTATATATGTATGTCAATATAGGGCATGGATGCAGCAAATAATCATATAAGTATTACACCCCTAATTACTAACATCACTAAGAATCTTTTAAGTTACTAAAACTATCGGGCGGCTTGCGCCATCCAACGATAGTCCCCCGTAGATGTTACATCTACTCATCGGAATCCCTAGCTAGTCACGTCCAATCACCGCTTTCCCCTTTCGAGCCGCATCTGACGTCTCCGCGACCGAACCTGGAATTACATCAATACCAAACATAAGGTTACATATCAAGAACGACGCAAAACCCAAACGAAGATACTAACGTTCACAAGCTAGGTACAACGTGCACAGGTGCGCGGAACGCACGCGAAAATCGCAAAACTAACTAGAATCGTCGATTTGGTCGCCCGGAAAAACTAAAACCCGAACACTCAAAATCCGCACTCACACATCCTAAAAGTCATAGGATACGCTAAAAATGTCATCAAGACATCGCAATTAATTCATCACAATATTTTAGTAAAAACTAGTAAGCACTAATTTGCAATTTGGTGCAAATATCGACAATTAGCGACAAAGTTAACACAATCCAACACAACAATCCAAACTAACTCACTAGATAGCCACTACACTAATTTTAAACCATTAACTATGCTTCAAAACATATTTTCCACAACCAACCCTTCTCTTGATTTTAGGTAATTAGCAAAACAAGGAAAATATCACACAAGATTAACTTGGATTAGCATAACATCAAACCACTTAAGCAAAGTAACCTTATAGATTGGTTAAGTAAACAACTAGATAGCTACTTAGGTTTAATTAACTAAATAATGATTTCTAAAACCCTAGTTTAATTTCAACCATGAACTTTTAAAAATCTAGAATGAAACTAACACTAAATTAACACTAAAACAATCTAATTTAAGAAACTTAACAAAAGAATTTAATTGGGAAGAATTTATACCTCAACTAGAGATCTAGCAAGAACAATTTGCTTCCAAAGATGACTCCTTTCACCAAGATTTAAACTAAAGTGGGTGTGAGAAGAGATGGATTAAGGTTTTGTGTTGAATTAGTGAAGGATTTGTTGATTTTTCTTGGATTTTGATGGAATTTAGAGGCAAATGAGAAGGAGAATTTTGGGGAACAAAAAGAAAATGGGGCTGCTGCTGGATTCGACCAGGGAGGGAAGGAATGGGGAGAGGTGTGAATGGTTGTGGAATTGTCAAAAGTCAAGGCAACCATTCCCAAGTACTATACACAAATTAATATAATTTAATCCATTCACATATCATAATGTTCACAAGAGTGAAGACCCAAAACAAAAAAAGAAAGAGAGAAGTTCCTGCTATGGTGGGCCGGCCAAGTGGGAATGAGGATTGGTGAGAGAGTGTAAAAAAATTCCTATGCAAAAAGACCCCCCGACAAGCTCAAAATTGCAAGTTTAAGCTTAATTTCAATAAATTTCCTTTTCAATAACAAAAATTAGTTAAAACTTAAAATAAAATACTAAAAAATTATATTACAACTAAATTTTAATTAACATGATTTTAAAGCTTAAATTTAGCCCATTTAAATTTGTATTTATCGCTACTTTATGTTAGTTATATGTGTGCCCTAGAGGCCATTACTGTACATACGATGTATATTGTAGTGGACGCTTGGACATATATAGGGAGGACTTTCTTGCTCGACATGATAGTACGCTATCTGGTTGTACTTTATCTTAACATGTACTCTGATTGTCTCTTTTGTTACATGTTGATAAAGCCCTTAGGATTTGTACTCGACTACTGGGACTATGATGAGATCATACTAGTGGGGCCACGGTAGTCTATGAGTACATCCTATAACTGTTCTTAGTCGAGGGTGTGTCGAGACAGGGCATCGATACACCAGAGTAGACTAGCGTATACGCATCTTGACCCATATGATGGGCGATGGATGATCCCATATCCATCGGTGTTTGACATCAAGGATGGTGTACGGGTGCTCAGTGGAGACTGGGTACACTGAACGGACTCGCCGAGAACTCCTAGATGGTATATATACCTATTGTCAGATAGCAGTTCTCTGGTGACACTTGTACAGGTTAGTCTGTAGACCCGAGATCGTCATAGAGTCTTGTGTGATTCCCACTGTACTTTGATTTCCTCCCTACCTCGGCTCTCCTGAGTTGTGCAAACAGGTGGATTTTGGGTACAGTCCCGAATCATATGGAGACAGTGAGCGATAGGAGGGGTTTCGTCTCTCCCGGTATAGGGAGTTGATGTCGCGCTATGTTTGATCGGCTATAACACCTAAATCCCTGGCCAGGGTTCTCGAGGTTTACTGATAAGTGTTATCAGTAGTTCCTCGACCTGTTATGAGCCATAAATCAACATGACTTATAAAGTTACTGGGGTCTGACATTTACTACCCCTAGACTTCATATGCGACGTATCAGACGAAGAGACCGGACTGTACGGTAAGTGTTGCTTGCAGGCTCATAAGGGTTGTGATGAGTTCGCTCGTCGGCCACCTTTTCGTCATGTAGTAGTTCCTCGACCTGTTATGAGCCATAAATCAACATGACTTATAAAGTTACTGGGGTCTGACATTTACTACCCCTAGACTTCATATGCGACGTATCAGACGAAGAGACCGGACTGTACGGTAAGTGTTGCTTGCAGGCTCATAAGGGTTGTGATGAGTTCGCTCGTCGGCCACCTTTTCGTCATGTACCTGGGTAGCCGTTACGCACAGCTAGTGCCGCTGACGTGCTTGTGGTTAAACCCATTGCCAGCGTACTGACGAGTCTTTAGAGTCCTACACAGAGGGTTCCCTCGTTCAGGCGAAAGATGTAGATACCGTAAGTTGTTACGGCAGCCGTAAGGTGTTGCTGCAGGTTTTCGATTATGTTCGTGTAATTGTTACAGGAATAATAATCGAAAGAATAATACTGGTCGGATACCGGTATTATATTATTGGATCAATAGTATTCGTATTTTTCGGAATTCAGATGCGGGTATACAGTATACGGTATACGGTATACGGAGGAGGGGTATTTTTGTAATTGTTACAAGAATACCTTCTAGAAGGTGCCACCTCATAATGACATAATTATGACATCATTTATTTTGTGAAAATAAATTAGTGAGGTGTAAATTAAAAGGTATAAGCATGATAATGTGGTTGTTGAAGTGAATGTACTATTAAAACATGATACTTCTTTCATAATACATGCTTTAGTTAGTGCTATTTTCTTTTTATCATGCTTAAACTTTTTAATCATGAAATGCACTTATTCTTTCCTCCTTCTTCTTATAAATACCTTCATATGTGATATGAAATCAAGGCATTCAAATCCTACACAAAATTATGATAAGTGTATCATAACAAGTGTATAAGAAGAGAGAAAGAAAATGATGGTGATCATTCTTCCTAGCTTTAACCCTCACATGAGATGTGAATCCAAAGCTTAGGATTTCAAGTTAATCCAATACAATTATCTCTACATCATCCTAGTGACCTCTTCTAGCAAATTTGGTCTCTCGGTTAAACTCTTGAGAAGAGTTTCTAGCTTGCACGAAAACTCTCGGGTGGATCATCTAGGTCTTCGGTGGCCGGAGATCGAAAACATCGGCAACATCTAAATGAGCCAAGGAGTTCACCAAAAGAGGAGAAAGGAGCAAAGGAGTTGCATCCAAGAGAAGACCCGAAGGACCGTATCATCAAGGTATAATCCCTAACATAGTAGATAAGATCTCTAGTTGGGGTTTACTACTTGTGGTTTAGACAAGATCTTCGGTTAAGTGCGTGTTGTATGCAAAGAAAATTTTCGTTCACCGCTTCCGCCGCGCCACAAGAGTTGTGGGAGCATGCAGCACTCACCAACATGGTATCAGAGCCTAACTAAACCACAATTAGATGTTAGCCAAAAGTTAGAAGCTCGATCGACAGTTTTTTCTCCCGAAAACTCGTATTCTGCCCTTGCTGCTGTCAGTTTTTGAAAGTGTTCAAAAATTAATTTAACATGTCTTAAAAATACAAGCAGGGTTTTATAAGATCACTGTAGAAAACCGGAGTCCCAACTCCCCAAGACTGCCGCGGATCCGCTGCCGAGTCAACGCGGAGTTGACTCGGTTTGCTACAGTAATCTTATATTTGGTAAATATGTTTTCTGGGATGTGTAGATTTTTACAAAGGTGTTTGTACAGGGACATGTCAAGTGTTGGCATCGTTTAAAAAAAATCATCGATCGAAATTCTAATAGTGTTTGGCTAATCGGGTTTTCTTTTTGGTATATGTGTTTGAAACGTCCGCTAATTGCTATATGACGATTAGTGGGGGTTGCACATATGGATATCATGGGATGGTATGTGTATATGAATGTGTTGGATCGTTGTGATGAATGGCCGGGGGGTGTGAGAAGAGCGTTTTTTTTTCTTTTCTTTCATTCCATGTAATTTGTAAAAAGCAATGTTATATTATATAATTTCTTTTTACTGTTTTTGCTCCTAGGATAGACCCAAGGTGGGGTGCACAAACTACCAGGTTCTCTAAGTGCCAAGTGGCCTACTCAATTGTTGAGGGAGGTTGCTACACTTCGGGAATTTGGCGGGTAGTTTTCCGCACCCGTAGGGGTCTAGGGGGGTTTGGCTATTCATCACGACCGTGGAACCCGTCTTTCATTAAGGGCTTGAATGGAATACGGAATTCCTAGTATATCCAATGCATTCATCTGTGATCTGAAATGGTTATATTTATATATGATATATATATAATAAACGTTGCTTATGTTTTGCACCCGCGCTAGTCCAGCCCCCGCTCTGCCGTTAGTTAAGTAACCTAACGGTGCATGACGGGGCCCAGTGGCAAATGCGGATGGCATAAGCGTACGTTCTATTTGCGTTTCTTTTCTGTGATGTTTAGGAAACGTAATTGATGGGACCACATTAATGTGATTAATGTTAAGAGAAAGAAACCTAAAGATGTTGTAGAATCAAACTTTTTGAAAAAGGGTAACTCTAGCTTTTGTTTTGCATAGTGGTATTCTTGAATATCCAGCACCTCATTCGATGAGGAAAGGGCCGAGATCCCTTCACCGGGAGTGACCCCTTTAGCGAAACTGGAAAATGTTACAAAGAACTCGATTTGATTATATAGTTGATCTAACTTTGCTTTGCATCGTGGTATTTATATATCCAGCACCTTATTCGATAAGGAAAGAGCCGAGATCCCTTCACCGGGAGTGACCTCTTTAGCAAAATTAGAAAGATACTACAAAATCATTCGATTTTTTAAAACCTGGAGCTTAAACCACTCCTTCCCACTCGATTCTACAACGATATCAAGTTCAAAACGTTAAAATGTTTTCATAAAAACCATCCGTTGCCCTCCGCCATTTTAGGAAGCAGAGTACTTAGTATTCGTACCACGTTTGTTGACCATAGTTAAGGCGTGGTGTACGGTAGCTAAGTGGTGAATTCCTACAAAGCATTTGATGCGATCGATTAGGGCATTCTCATGACTTTGTTGACCATAGTTAAGGGTCATGTGGGTGGGCCTAAATCAATCACGAAATGGCGAGTTGAACTTGACTAGTGCTTATGATTTGTTGACCATAGTTAAGGTCATAAGTCACTAGGGGTAAAAATCATATCGGGAATTTCAAGAATTGAAATTTGCAATGAGATTGCATACCTTCTATATGATAGTTGGATCCCGATCTCGCTGCGAGTAAGAGTTACTCCTGGGAAAGTTTTACACAAGACAATTTGACGAAATTATAGGGTGTAATGATTCCTGGCTAATCTTACCTTTTAGGGTTTGAAGGAAGATTTGATAAAAACAGTGGGAGACATCCGGATTAGATAATAACCAATCTAATCTTGCAAGAGCATGCGCTAAAGTGTTTTCTTCTCTCTCTCTTCAGATAGCGACCATATCATGCCTTAATCAAGATAATAAATACGGATATATTGACTGAACCCGCTTGTTATATTGAGCTGGGGAATGTTGGTCCCGCTCCAACTTATAATTGTTATAAGACAGAGCAGGAAATAGGGAAATACCAGAATTCCTATGCCGCCCAAACGAAGAAAGTGCATATGATGCATCTCCTTCGGGTGTGTTCATTACAAAGAACTGTTTCTCAGTATCCTCTGCATCCTGGGTATTTGATACCGGATCAGGATCACAGATATGTAATCTGTTACATAGGGCTACAAAAAGGTAGAAAAACTGAGAACGGGTGATAAGTTTCATGAGACAGAAAACGGGGCAAGTGTTGCAGCCAAGTCTGTTGGTCACTGTCACCCTGTATTACCAATACATTGATTCTGAACAAATGCTATTAGATGCCGAACCTGATATACAAAATCATATCAATCTCTTTATTAGTAAAGAAATGATAAAATTTTGTATTGATGGATAATGTTTTGAACATTTCCTATATCAAAAGTTGATCGATTCAGGTGCATTATCTAAAAGCATTGACGTTCTAAATCAAACTACAGTTCTTAGTATACAGAACACACACAAGAGGAAGAGTTCAGAAATGAACGGATCCTTCTTGAGGCATTGTAGACTAGGTCACATCAATGTGACCCGGCTGGCTGAAGTTACATTTTAGATGCATATTTAAACCAGTTTGAATTTACATCTTGTGAAACTTGCCAGTCATGTCACAAAGATTGAATGACCATAGCTCTGTTTATTGGAAACAGAGAAAGAGTTAGTGAACTCTTGGGATTGATACATGATGATGTATGAAAGGTCCCCTGTCTACATATGCCATGACCGGTTCTTTGTACTTCATTACATTCTTTGATGATCTCTCAAGATTCAGACAAATGTTCCTGTTGAAACACAAGTCCGAAGCTTTTGAGATATTCACAGAATATAAGTTAGAAGTAGGGAACCAAAAACGGGTATAAGTATTATATCCTTTGATGAGATCAAGGAGGAGAATACTTGTGCATGGAAATCCTGGACTATTCTAAAGGAGAATGAGATTCTCTCTCAGCATTACTCCTCCATATACACCATAGCACGATGGTATATCGGGGTGGAGCAATTGCACCCTATGTGATATGGTGTGCTCCATGATGAGTACTACTGAGTTTCCTATTTTCCTTTCGGGAGTTATGCACTTGCGAAGCTGCATACCTATTAAATAGGGTTCCAATCAAATCAGGTGCCTACTGCTCCATATGTGATATGGTATGGGAAGAGCCCATATCTTAAAGATGTTAAGATTTGGGGTTGTCAGGCCTATGTCTAAAAACCAAAATCCGGATAAGCTCGAGGCAAAGTCAAAACTGTGGAAGTTTGTTGGATATCCCAAGCATTAGCAAGGGAATATCTTCTACCTAACCGAGGAACAAAAGTTGTTTTGTTTCTCAGCATGCCACCTTTGTGAAAGGGAATTTCTTGTGAAGAAATTAGTGGTCATAAGGTAGAACTGGAAGGCGTTCCAGCTATACAAACTACAACAGATGACCTAACCGAGGAACAAAAGTTGTTTTGTTTCTCAGCATGCCACCTTTGTGAAAGGGAATTTCTTGTGAAGAAATTAGTGGTCATGAGGTAGAACTGAAAGAAGTTCCAGCTACAGCAGATGATTTGGTAGAACCAAAGGATTCAATAGACTCTAACGAACCTCAGCCTCTCCGCCGATCTAGTAAAGTTTCCTCACCCACCTAAGAGATACTTCGGTTTCTCTATGACAGTGGGAGCGAGGATTTCATATTACCCCAGCGTGTCCCGAGACCGGAAGGTGTTCCGACGGGTTGTAGTCCTCGCAATGGGGCATACGTAGAAAGTAGCTGCTGGTTGTAGTCCTCGCAATGGGGCATACGTAGAAAGTAGCTGCTGAGGGACCTTTTGGTGCCACGGCGACCCTATGGGATGGGGTTGTTGCCTGACCAAAGTGGTATGACCTAACTAGTTTTCAAGCAGGCCATCAGGAGTGGGACTCTGTGAGAATGGCCGGATGCTTAGCAATCTGAGATGGAATCCTTATACACCAACAAAGTATGGACTTTGGTTGCTTTGTCTGAAGGGTTAAATCCCCATCAGGAGCAAGTGTATCTTGAGAAGATTACTTGGTGTACATGGAAAGGTTGAGACTTTCAAAGCTATGCTTAAGTCCATCCAGATCCTACTTGCCACTGCTACATACCTTGACTACGATATCTGGTGGTTGGGTGTCATGACAGCTTTTCTAAATGAAGTTTTAGAAGAGAGCGTCTATAAGTACACAGCCAGAGAGCTTCGTAGACAGTGGGAGCAGCGGAAAGGTGTGCAAGATGTTTTATGCAATAAAACATGCATCGCGGAGTTGGAACATCTGTTTTGATGTGGTAGCCAAAGAGTTTGACTTCATCAAAATAATAGATGAACCTTGTATATACATAAAAGGTAGTAGGGAGTATGGTGGTAATCCTCGTAGAGTACGTGGATGACATACTCTTGATAGGAAAGAGTTTCCTATACTACGCTCAGTCAATCTCCTCTTATTAAAAAGATTCTCCATATAGGATCAAAGTTGATACCTCCTAAATCCTGGGTTTTGGATCAATGAGATAGATCTAAATGGATATTAGGATACTCACTAGTTGTAGTGAGATAGTATCAATCGATCCTGGGGAAAATCACAGCGGAGTTGGAACATTTGTTTTGATGTGGTAGTCAAAGAGTTTGACTTCATCAAAATGGTTGAACCTCGTGGTATGGAGTATGGTGGTAATCCTCGTAGAGTACGTGGATGACATACTCTTGATAGGAAAGAGTTTCCTGTAATACACTCGGTCAATCTCCGCTTATCACAAGGATTCTCCATATAAGATCAATGTGATACCTCCTAAATCCTTGGTTTTGGATCTATGAGATAAAGCTAAATGGATGTTAGGATACTCACTAGTTGTAGTGAGATAGTATCAATCGATCCTAGGGAGAATTACTGGAAAGGTTCCAGGGTGATTAAAGACGACTGAATGTCAGTCGCAGGCATTGTCTTTACCCTTAGTAGAGGGACGGTATGTTGAAGGAGTTCCAAGCTAGATACCATGACATACTAGAAAGGCAAGATACGTCATTACTAAGGATGCTACCAAAGATAAAGTCTGGATATATATAAAAGTTCATAAGATGAACTTCGTTCCTACCATTGTGTGACAATAAGGTTGTGGCTTTAGCCAAGGAACTACCGTCCCATCAGAAATCCAGATATAATTCTTAGGCAGCATCACCTGTTCATAGAGATGGTTGATCTCCAGGGAGATCGAGGTTAGGAGAGTAGATACAGAGGACAACAGAGCGGATCCACTCACTAAGGTTTTTTCCCAGTAGAGACTTTTATGGGATGGTTGAGTATGAGATACTTCAACCACAGCTAATTGTTTGGTATGTGATACCACAATAGATGGCCCTAGTGCAAGTGGGAGATTGTTAGTTATATGTGTGCCCTAGAGGCCATTACTGTACATACGATGTATATTGTAGTGGACGCTTGGACATATATAGGGAGGACTTTCTTGCTCGACATGATAGTACGCTATCTGGTTGTACTTTATCTTAACATGTACTCTGATTGTCTCTTTTGTTACATGTTGATAAAGCCCTTAGGATTTGTACTCGACTACTGGGACTATGATGAGATCATACTAGTGGGGCCACGGTAGTCTATGAGTACATCCTATAACTGTTCTTAGTCGAGGGTGTGTCGAGACAGGGCATCGATACACCAGAGTAGACTAGCGTATACGCATCTTGACCCATATGATGGGCGATGGATGATCCCATATCCATCGGTGTTTGACATCAAGGATGGTGTACGGGTGCTCAGTGGAGACTGGGTACACTGAACGGACTCGCCGAGAACTCCTAGATGGTATATATACCTATTGTCAGATAGCAGTTCTCTGGTGACACTTGTACAGGTTAGTCTGTAGACCCGAGATCGTCATAGAATCTTGTGTGATTCCCACTGTACTTTGATTTCCTCCCTACCTCGGCTCTACTGAGTTGTGCAAACAGGTGGATTTTGGGTACAGTCCAGAATCATATGGAGACAGTGAGCGATAGGAGGGGTTTCGTCTCTCCCGGTATAGGGAGTTGATGTCGCGCTATGTTTGATCGGCTATAACACCTAAATCCCTGGCCAGGGTTCTCGAGGTTTACTGATAAGTGTTATCAGTAGTTCCTCGACCTGTTATGAGCCATAAATCAACATGACTTATAAAGTTACTGGGGTCTGACATTTACCACCCCTAGACTTCATATGCGACGTATCAGACGAAGAGACCGGACTGTACGGTAAGTGTTGCTTACAGGCTCATAAGGGTTGTGATGAGTTCGCTCGTCGGCCACCTTTTCGTCATGTACCTGGGTAGCCGTTACGCACAGCTAGTGCCGCTGACGTGCTTGTGGTTAAACCCATTGCCAGCGTACTGACGAGTCTTTAGAGTCCCACACAGAGGGTTCCCTCGTTCAGGCGAAAGATGTAGATACCGTAAGTTGTTACGGCAGCCGTAAGGTGTTGCGGCAGGTTTTCGATTATGTTCGTGTAATTGTTACAGGAATAATAATCGAAAGAATAATACTGGCCGGATACCGGTATTATATTATTGGATCAATAGTATTCGTATTTTTCGGAATTCGGATGCGGGTATACAGTATACGGTATACGGTATACGGAGGAGGGGTATTTTTGTAATTGTTACAAGAATACCTTCTAGAAGGTACCACCTCATAATGACATAATTATGACATCATTTATTTTGTGAAAATAAATTAGTGAGGTGTAAATTAAAAGGTATAAGCATGATAATGTGGTTGTTGAAGTGAATGTACTATTAAAACATGATACTTCTTTCATAATACATGCTTTAGTTAGTGCTATTTTCTTTTTATCATGCTTAAACTTTTTAATCATGAAATGCACTTATTCTTTCCTCCTTCTTCTTCTTATAAATACCTTCATATGTGATATGAAATCAAGGCATTCAAATCCTACACAAAATTATGATAAGTGTATCATAACAAGTGTATAAGAAGAGAGAAAGAAAATGATGGTGATCATTCTTCCTAGCTTTAACCCTCACATGAGATGTGAATCCAAAGCTTAGGATTTCAAGTTAATCCAATACAATTATCTCTACATCATCCTAGTGACCTCTTCTAGCAAATTTGGTCTCTCGGTTAAACTCTTGAGAAGAGTTTCTAGCTTGCACGAAAACTCTCGGGTGGATCATCTAGGTCTAGGTGGTCGGAGATCGAAAACATCGGCAACATCTAAATGAGCCAAGGAGTTCACCAAAAGAGGAGAAAGGAGCAAAGGAGTTGCATCCAAGAGAAGACCCGAAGGACCGTATCATCAAGGTATAATCCCTAACATAGTAGATAAGATCTCTAGTTGGGGTTTACTACTTGTGGTTTAGACAAGATCTTCGGTTAAGTGCGTGTTGTATGCAAAGAAAATTTTCGTTCACCGCTTCCGCCGCGCCACAAGAGTTGTGGGAGCATGCAGCACTCACCAACACTTTAATGTATTTTCTTACCGGCTTAAAATAATATTAAAAAATTGAAAAATTAGGGAAAAATTTTAAATGACCAGAATTTCATAATTAACTCATTTGCTACTAAAAACTAGCAATTACCTATCCAAATTAGGTATAATTAGTCCTAAACTGCAAAATAACAAAAAAGACGGTTTTCGGAAAAATACCGAATTTTCACCGATTTTCAGGAAAACTCCAAAACGACTTTTCAAGACGCTACAACCCCAATTGCCACCACCACTCCGCCCCCATTCGCTACCATCAACCTCTACCTTTGGCCCCATTCACCGTCATCTCCACCTACACCATCGCCTCCTTCCCATCACTCCCATGGCCACCTCCTCCACCTCCGCCCCCATCGCCACAACCGTTCCGTCCCATGGCTACTATCAACCTCCACCTCATCTCCATGGTCCCCATCGCCACTTCCATGGCCACCACCTCCTCCACCTTTGCCCCATCGTATCGCCACCACCTCCTACCTCGGCCTCAGTGTAACAACCTTCGTCTCCATCCTATCTTCGCCGGTGCCGAAAACAAGCACTCCAATAATTTTAATAAGCTAAAGGAAGAAGATGAGTTAGGGTTAGGCTAGGGTTAGTTTTTTTCTTTTACATGTGCAAAGCATGTAACAGAATATTCTAACACCTGGTTAATAGAAGGTATCAAACTGCAAACGGAGCTAAACATCGTAGTACTTAAGTGATTATGGTATTATTCTGCAAAAAGCGTTCAATATTATGGTATTATTAAGCAATTTACCCATGTAGTTTTGAGGCGTTAGAATATTTCTAATGTAAAATCACATTCTCTTTCTCTCCATGTGTATATATATAGTTTAGATCTGTTACAATATTCCTAATGGATCTAAACACGCTCTCTCTCTCTCTCTCTCTTTCTATGGCTACTGTTCGCAAAAGAAAATGGATCTTTTAATTTTAAAATTGATTGATGACGTGAGTTCTTGTTTCTTCATAAAAATCAAACAAAAATTAAAAATATAGTTAAATTTTGAAATTCACGTAATTAATATTTACCGGACATAATTAAATTGCCAAGTCACTATTATTTTTACAAGTGTGACGCATATAGTTAAATTCATATAGAAATTTATCACAAAAATTTCTATAACTACATGCAACACACATGTAAAAAACGCTTGCATACCTAGAGAGTGCACGCGCACTATATAAAAGAATATTTCTTAGACTGTTTTTTTTATATAGCTTAGACTTTAGTGGAAAAAATGGTTATCTAGACCTAATTTAATTCTTTTACCATGTGAAGGTGGAATTTTTTTTATTGGTTCCTTATTTGATATTTATCATTTTTTTATCTCATACAACTAGGTTTATATAATGTAAATATTCTGATCAGTTTCATTCGTTACATATCTTTCTATTTTTCTCACTACTTAAGTTTTACCTGCAAAGTATTGAAAAATTTCACGATTTTTGTATGCTATAATACGGAAAATTTTGAAACGAAGAAAAGAAAATTTTGGCATTTTTGAACATTTTGATATTTTCGTGTGTGGGCATGTAAACTATTAAAATTTTGAAGGAAGCAGAAAATCTAAGAGTTTTGAAAATATTAATAGTTTTATAGCATGCATAATAATAAAAAAATGAAAATAAACTGAGAATGTTGATATTTTCTAAAATTTTATGATTTGCTTTTGATATATAATGTAAAACATAGAAAAACATAAAATTTTGAAACTTGAAATTTTCGTGATTTTGCGTGCTATTGCAAACAAAAAATATTGAAAATCCGAACCAAACAGAAAATTCTTCAGATTTTTGAAGATTCTAGGATGTTCCTATGATATAGCAAGCAAACTGTGGAAACTTTCGCGATTTTTTTAAGTTACAGTATGCAAAATATTGGAAATCTGAAAAAAAAAATTGAGGATTTTTAAAGTTTCATGATTTTCATACGTCACCAGAGATTCCGGGTCATCCATAATCTTATTCATACTGAATTTCATCGTTCTTCCAGGTTCTTATAAGCAATCACTGGCCCGTTTTTGTTTTACTTCACACAACTTTTTGTCTCCTTGACATCCGTAAGTGCTCTAAAAGCATGCCAAATAATGAAAAAAAGAAAACAATTTTTTTTTGAGATTTTTGAAGATTTTACGATTTTCATATGATATTCAGGCAAAATATTGAAAAGTATGAAGAAAATAGATTTTTTTTTAGATTACTAAATTTTGCCATTTTTGTTTGTATAACAAACAAATTATTGAACCACCAAAAAAATTAGGAATTTTGAAAATATTACTATTTTCATGCCCCAGTAGCATACAAAACAATATACAGCAAGAAAATCAAAGAAAATATAAAAGTTCTAGATTTCCATGTGACATAGCATAAAAAATTGTAAAATCGAAAAAACATTTTTTGAGATTTATTTAAAATTTAGTGATTTTCCTGAGCAATAAGAAGAAAAATATTGAAAATGGAGGAAAAAAACAAATTTTTTGATATTTTAGAAATTTTCGCGATCTTTATGTCCATAGCAAGCGAAATATTGAAAACCGAAAAATGGGAAAATATTGGGATTTTTGAAAATTTCACAATTTCAGTATGCAAAATATTTTGAAGAAAAAAGGTTATTGTTTTTGAATTTTTATAAAATTCTCTATTTTCATGTACGACATGCAAAATATTAAAACCCGAAAAACATATAAACTTTTGAATTTTTAGCAATTATCGCGTGCTTGCAAAATTTTGAAAAATCAAAGAAAATGATTTTTTTGATATTTTTGACAATTCGCGATTTTCATGTGCTATGCAAGTAAAATATTGAAAACCCAAAGAAAAAATTTGAAATTTTTATAAATTACGCAATTTCGATGTGATATCATTCAAAATATTGTAAATTCGAAGAAAACAAATAATTTTGGCATTTTCTTAACTTTCACGATTATTATGGCTAAATAATAAAAACCCGTAGAAAACAGAAAAATCGATATTTATGAAAATTTCATTATTTTCGTATTGCACAAAAAAGGAGAAAACAGGAATTTATAAGACTTTTGAAAATTTTGCAAATTTTCGTATGTTAAAATGTCATGAAAAATATTTAAAAACCAAAGAAAACAAAAAATATCCAATTTTTATAATTTTCATGATTTTCTTGTGCTAAAGAAAAATATTAGAAAACCGAAAAAATCGGAAACTTAGAGATTTTTAAATTTTCGTCGTATTTGAGTGCTATAACATGCAAAATGTTGAAAATTCGAAAAAATGTTTTTTGGGGATTTTGTACATTTCATGATTCTCGTGTGCTATAACAAGCAACATATTGAAAAACCGAAGAGAAAAGAAAATTTTGTGATTTTTGTATGCTATTATAACCAAAAAAATATTTAAAAACCGAAGAAAAATACAAAAATATTTACAAGTTAATCATTCATATATTTTACATAGGAGGTTTTTGCCTCATTGCTTAAAAACACCTTCAACCATAACCATTTTTGCGATAAGTATCATAACCTAAGTAAATTAAAGAATACAAACTCGATCTTTATGTTTGGTGTGTTT
Source organism: Agapanthus africanus (assembly GCA_030015575.1). Taxonomy (NCBI): domain Eukaryota; kingdom Viridiplantae; phylum Streptophyta; class Magnoliopsida; order Asparagales; family Amaryllidaceae; genus Agapanthus; species Agapanthus africanus. The sequence continues at coordinate 25,358,756 of JASDDO010000016.1, forward strand.
GGTGGATAGCTATTCTGCAACGATTAAAATCATTAACATATGGACTGTAATACCTCTCAATTACCAACCCATTATAGTAGGGTTTTTTCCCTCAATCTAAAACTTAACCGAAGGATCAAGCATTTCTCTTGTAGTAATTTGATGATCCCCAAAAATCAGAAGTTTGCGATCTCGAGTTTATAACCTATTGATATTTTGTAAGTGCACGGCAGCGCCCCGGTCGTCTTTCCGAGGCCGGAATGCGGAAACGATACTTTTACAAAACTTGTAAAACTGGCGCTACCGTGTACTAAAGACCCGGATCGGGCCATTAACCCAATCCTAGCTAACTAGAGAAGGGGTGGAGAGAGATACCGAGCGATCCGTGCCCTTCGGTTTTCTCGTCGTCATCCCGATTTCCCCGCGGAATCTCGGGTCTTCATCTCCTTGTCGGAAAGGGCACCACATCGCTGGGTTCTTTTACGGGCTCCCACCTCCGGACCGAGGCAACTCGGACACGAAGTTGGCGAGTCGACGTGTCCAAGAATGTTGTAGGCTAGTGTAGTACTCTTTGTCTCAAGGGGTTTACTAGAAGTTGCCATTTGGAAGTGTGAAAGGAGATGTGAACTTTTGTGATGAACTAGGGAATTTTTAGCAAGCAAATGAGTCTCATTCTTTTTTTCAAAAATTTGGACAGCCCCCTACAAGTGAAGTGGTCGGCCATGCTCGAGAAATGAGGGGGGAAAAAGTCAAGGGGGGGTGAGCACAAGCTAGTGCAAGGTGACCATAAGAAGAGGTGGGTAATCATGATAAACAATGATCTCCATAAGCAAGTGATGATGCACAAACTAATCATCATATGCTATAACCATCATGAGAACCAATCATCACAAAAAAGTCTTCACCATGATGAATAGCACATTTGCAAATAAACCCTCCTCCACCAATTTTTCAGCCAAAGAAGGAAACAAAAGAAAATGGCCGAAACGGAAAGCAAACTGGCAACTTCAGAAAACTGATCCCGTAATAAATTACAGGAAAACCCCGCGACTGTATATACATACCAGCATTTGTATTCCAACCGAATACAAATGTAATGAGACAAAATCTACACTGTACAATACTAGGATCCGGCTTAAACCAAAGCCCGCTAGTATTATCCGTCCGATCATGATCCGTGCAATACCGCATGTATATGATCGAACCCTGCCATATCTCCATACGGCCTCTACAGCGTTTCGCCCGAAACTTGAGAAACTGTCTGTGGGGGACTCTAAAAACTCGTCAATACTTTGGCTGTGGATTTAACCACTAGCACATCAGAGGTATTAGCCATATATAACGGGCTACCAGGTATTGACCAAAAGGGACGTCGATGAGCGAACTCATCCTAACACCCTACTGAGCCTGTCAGTGACAATATCCGTACAGTCTGGTCCGTTCGTCTATGAACATCGCATGGCGGGCCTAGGGGGTTGGTAAAAGTCAGACCCCCAAAAGCGGTACAAGTCGTGTCGGAGTGTAGCCCAGAACACCCTGAGATATTACTGGAATACCTACCAGTAAATCTCCTGTCTTGGCCAAGGACTTCGTGTAATAGCTCTCCTAGACACAGCGTGACCTCACCCCCAATACCGGGAGAGACGAACCCCTGCAGATCCGCTCACTGCCTCCATGTGGCTCGGGACTGTACCCAACTAAAACCTGTTTGCATAACTCTTTTGAGCCGTGGTAGGGTAGAAATCAAAGTACAGTGGGAACTCACACGAGACAAATGACGATCTCAGGTCGATGAACTAACATGTACACATGTCACCAGGGAACTGCTCTCTGACGTCAGGTATAATACCAACTAGCATGTTCCCGGCGAGTCATGTCCGGTGTACTCATAACCTAATGAGCACCTGTATACATCTTAGGTGAACCAACTGACACCAGTGGCTTGTGAGACCGGCCACCGCCCCTCGTCGGGGTCTCGACTGTATACACCAGTCTACTCTGGAGTATTGATGCCCTGTCTCGAAAACTCCCACGACTAGGGACCTTTTAAGGATGTGCTTATAGACCCCAGCTCCCACGTATATGATCGCCATCATACTGCTGGCCGTTAAGCAAGAATCCTAAGGGCTCTATCAACGCGCAATAGTGACCTGTAAGGTCACCTAAAGAAATGCACGATGATAAAGATAAACCGAATAGCATACTATCATCTTGAGTAAGACTGTCGTACCGGTATAGGTCCTCCCTCAATCATTGCAATCACGTACCTGTGATCCAATAATTGACTCTGAGGGCATTATCTCCAACAATCTCCCACTTGCACTCAAGGCTAATTATTGCGATGTCGCATACTCACAGCCTGTGTGATACTGAACACCCAACTCCTCTACTAATCAGTCTCACAAAACCCGCTTGCGAAACTAATGTGTTCGAGGAATAGCCTCACTGAGTGGATCCGCTCTAATGTTTCTTTCTATGTCTCTCTTTATCTCAAGTTCGCGGAGAAAGCCATCTCCCGAAATAAGCAATACCTGTCTTAGAATATGTCTGGATATCTGATGGGACCTAGTTCATAAATGAACTCCAAATCCAAACTTCTTAGACTGTATCGTCAACTGAACTTAATCAGTATCCTGTGCCATGCCTCCCTTAGTATCCGCCTGGACCACCTGTCCAGAATACTGCCCCTCGTCAGAAGGAAAACTATAACTCTGACAGTCACTCTGCCGTCCAGGTCACTTTAGAAGCCTGGAATGATAACCGTCTCCTGAATGAGGCTGATGTTATCATATCCCTAGAACATCCACTTATGTTCTAAAACTGCTTCCGAATGTTTCTCCAGGATAGGATCAATATCAACTTATTGCATCTACTGCAAAAAACATCTGGTGTGATACTTGATATCTCATGATTGACTCAATTGCCTAAGCAAGTAATCTGCCAATCATGCACATCCCTCTCCCCTTTAGTCTGTAAGACACCTTTAGAGAGGGTGCCTCCATCACCTGCAGGTATACTACCGTGCCAGGAGTCGTCCATTCTGAAACACCTTTAGAATGCTGTCTAAGTACCCAGATTGGGAAACTACCCAAATCTATATTTAAAAACATAAATCTAGTAACTGGAATGTCTGATATAATGTCCAACTCCTATGTAGAGAAACAACTGTGTGACAACCAAAGTATAACCGACCGTAGTATAGGAATTTCACTTCCTACTCTGTGTATGTCATCCAAATACCAGGACATCACACCCTACTACCTTTTTAATAGATCCATCCCCTATTCTGATGAAGTCAAACCTATGACTGTCACATCAGAAATAGATGATCTATCTCTGCTATATCTGCTTTAGTCCATAAATAGACATAAGCCACTTTTCCACCAATGCTTCCGCTGCTCCCACTGACTACGACAACCCTCTGGCAGAGTCATATACACGTGCACTTCTAAAGCTAGTTTAAAACGACGCTATACTCATCCTCCTGCCGGGTCTCACAGTCTGGAACAACAGCATTGGCAAGTCTGGGTAAACAAGAACCTCCCTGTCACCGTCTTTGAGCATACCGAAGTACCTCTCGAGTGCCTGAGGTTACCCATCATGTCTGCGGAGTGGCCAATGGAATGTCAAACCAGATTGAATCTTTAGGTTCTTATCAAACCTTCAGTAATCATTTGAGGTTCTGGAATCACTTCCAGTTCTACCATATTCCCACTACTGTTTTCTGAAAAATCCATTTTTATTAAAACTGTGGCGAGTCAAGAATAATATCACTATTGATCTTTCAGATGGTAGAAAGTCAACCCTCGCCATAGCCTGGGTCAACCCACAAACAGCTATTACAGAAACGTGCCTCGAGTTGTCCAGTGTCTGGTTTTAAGCATAAGCTGGACAACTCCCCGTACCCTAACATCATTAAGATATGAACTCTTCTATATCCAGTATAGAAACAGAGGCACTGATTTAATTGGATCCAGATTCAAATCATGCAGCTGTCTCCAGTGCATGTCAACTAAATGGAAAGAGCTCGATCAGCATTACTCAACTTAGGAGTACTTCCAATTATGAGTAACCTGAAAGAGAAACAAGTTTCTCAAAACCATTGCTATCAACTGAATACCATACACAAGTATCTACATCTTCGATCACCTTGAAGAATCCCGATACTTGCAATACGTGGTTCTCTACTTTACTCTTATACCTATAACTCCTCAAAACATAGACCTTGCATTTCTACGAAACACATGTCTAAGAACTAGAGAAGTCATAAGTAAACAGAATATAGTGCGAGGACCAACCCCTCTGTCCTAATGGACACTAGACAACATACAATACTCTGTATAAGTCCCTTGAGTCTAATAATTCATTCCTTGTGTGTCGTAGGTTGAAAACTGTACTTGTGGTTAAGAAAAATTACACCGTTGTTCAATGCTCATTACCTAACCATCCACTGATATAGGTAAATATCATAGACATAATTTCAAAAAGGTATATCTCACTCTATAAAAATAGACGTACAGATATATCAATTTGAAATTGGTGCACAACGGATATTCAAAACCAAATATTTTCCGTCCGGCAAACTACCCAGGTGATTTCCTCAAATATCACCAATTACAACGAATTCCGATATAATGAGGATGATCACATAATTCCCAATAACTTACTCTCACTCATCATCTGTAAAACCATACAGATGTGAGAATCATACCTGATAAATACATACCCTGGAGTAAGGGCTAACTGGGAAATCAGTTTTCTTTTAACGGTACACAGTGAAACTGAAACATGTAAATGTTTTGTAGGGGTATCTGGGTATTCTTAGTAATGCCTCTTTCATTATCAGACTCACAACTGTAACCGTATATTTCTTTGACATCTCTCCAAATCCCTTTATATGTCTTTAGTCATTACCTTCTGTACACCCCTTTAGGCTAAATGGTTTTCTTCCTTCCCTACCTTTCGGCACCAGCCTATGGTTTGGAAGAAGACTATCCAATAAGCATAATGGGTGTACTGTCCTAATCCTAGGAGCACTCGCAATGCGAGAGAAGGTGAAGATAAAAGACAACCGAATAAACCTTATTCATATTTCTCCTGAACCAGAATCTATCCCCGAACTGGAACAAGTTCCTTCGAGTTCGTATATAACCATACGATAGAGTATCCAATAAACTGTGGATCTTCCTAGTGATAGGGAGTGTTTTGGAGAAATACAAAGGTAAAGTGGGAGTGGTAATGAAATACTTGGTTTGGTCGTGAATAGCAGTCGCAGTTTACCTTGCCCTCTTACTAATCCCTTTATTTGTCTTTACTCAATACCTTCTGTACACCATCGTTAGGCTAATTGATTTTCTTCATTCCCTACCGGTCGGCACCTGCCTATGGTTTGGAAGAAGACTATCCAATTTGCGTAATAGGTATACTATCCCCTAATCTAATGGACACTCGCAACCTGAGAGAAGGTAAAAGGAAAAGACAGCTGAATAGTCCTATTCGTTTTCTCCAGAACCAGAAACCATTCTCGAATCTGAAAAAAGTTCCTTCAACTTCGTATATAACCATACGATGGTTTTATCCAATGGAAGTGGACGTTCGTAGTAATACGGGTTGTCCTGGAGAAAAGGGTAAAAGTAGGAGTGGCAATGAGGTTTGCAACTCTGACAATCCAAAAGCCAGTGTTTTAGAAGGTTCGGTTAATTTGGTCACTGAGTAATAGTCAAGGGTCGGGTCATGGTCGCTGCCAGAGAGAGAGAAAAGAAACACTCAGCGTGCACTCTAACCTAGATCAGAATGGTTACCAATTTATCTAATCAGGAAACCTCCCACTGTAACATCAAATTCTCCTCCAAACCTGAAAGAAGAATTAGTTGGGATCACTCGAGGAGTAAACCAACTCATCAGTGGGAATCGGGATCCAACTATCATCGCATGATAACGTGATGGAATCCATTCACGTTATCACACTCCAGAAGGTATGCGCATATCTGGAAAGTTTCAGTTTCTTTATAAACTCCTGATGTGATTTTTACCCCATGCTCTTATGACCTTGACGTAGGCCAAAAAATCATAAGTCACATGTCAAGTTCTACCCGTCATTGTCCAGGTTAATTTGAACCCACCCGTACATACCCTTGACGTAGGCCAAAATAGTAGTACGACTGTCCCAAACTAACGCATCTATTTATGCAACAGATAAATATCCGGTAGCTACCAATCACTATGCCTTGGCGTAGATCAAAATACATAGCTTGAATACTACCGAACATTTAACTGAAACGACGGAGGGCTACAAATGGTTTTTGGTGAAAAACCTTTAACGTAATGAACTTGATATCGTTGAAGGAACCGGATAGCTTTTTATAAAAATATAGTGGCGAAAACCTTTACTAAAGAGGTCACTCCCGGTGAAGGGATCTCGGCTCTTTCCCTATAGAATGAGGTGCAGGATATTCCAACTGAATACCACGATGCAAAGCAAAAGTAATCGACTATAGTGAAGCTATTACCCTGACGCAAACTTCTGTCCAAGGGATCACTCCCGGTGAAGGGATCTCAGCCCTTGCCTCGTCGACTGAGGTGCTGGATATTCATAACCGAATACCACTGTGCAAAACAAAAGAGAACGTCCTTACAATAACAGCTTTTTGAAAAATGTTCCAACAACATCAAATAGGTTTGTTTAGCTTGCATTGATCCGAATCAATGCAGTCCCATCAATTGATCACACCAATAAAGAACGAAAATAATGATGTACGTATATGTCATCCGCATTCGCCACTGGGTCCCGTCATCACCCGTTAGGTTACTTAACTAACGACAGAGCGGGGACTGGACTAGCGCGGATGCAAAACATATACAATATCTACTAGTATATATATCAATATATAATATTCGCTCAAGGCGTGATAAAATGCAACATCACAGAAATGTAATAAGCATCACAGAATAATACAGATATCTGGGATCCCCGGGTTTCATAGAGCCGCTACTGAAACCCGACGTTCCCCTGGTCGTGTGGATAGCCTGTGCAATGAAATCCTAGACCCCTGCGGGTGCGGCAAGTTACCCGCCAAAACCTGAAGCGAGGCAGCCCCCTTCAGCAACGTGAATGGACCACCCAGCACTTCACCGAATCCGGTAACTTGGGCACCCCTCCTTGGGTCAACCTGTACCCCCTACGAGTGCGGCGAATAGCCCACCAATTCTAGAGTAAAGCCCCCTCCATCTCAAAGCCATGAGATTCGGGGCCGTTGCCCTCTAGAACCCGGCAATCCGTGCACCCCTCCGCGGGGTAATCCTAGTACAGAAAGTAAAATATACATACAACGGGTACATCGACCTCAGCCCAGTCGTGCCCCAAAAGATTAATATACAAACAGGCAGTGACGGCAGTCCACATGTCGGACGCTCGCCCCGCAATATCAAATGTACATATACAACCAAACTGTACTACCATTGCATCCAGGCTATCCCCCACGACCAATCCGCAACATCACAGCACAACACAGAACATCAACGTGAATGTCACGTTCGCAAATCTGTCTAAAAGGGCTATAGCGGTTGGACAGGATTTACCGATCAAATGACATTCACGGTCGCAGATATAATGTAAATACTGTGAACTAACATGTTTAAAATTTTCGATCGACTAAATTTTCCGGAGTGGGCCCCAAGCACTACTGTAGCACTCAAAGAAAATCTGGGCCCAAACAGAACATACCAAAAACCCTATTTCCATGTCAGATAGCAACTGTATAAATTTGGTACAGTTTGGCCACAAAACGGCGGCGGATCCGCGGCCAAAACGTGGTTTTGGCCGCTGATCCGCCGCGCTACAGTAATATCAGTCGACCAAATTTTCACAGAATTCTCATAAAACCCTGCACGTATTTTTGCAATGCACTAAATAATTTTTTGACCACTGCAAAAATTCGACAGAAACTGATGCATGGAAATGCGGTTTTTGGAAAATCCGTTCGATCGAACTTGTAAACACGTTAGAGCAAGCTAGACTAGGTTAATGGCGTGGCTCTGATACCAGTGTAAGTGCACGGCAGCGCCCCGGCCGTCTTTCCGAGGCCGGAATGCGGAAACGATACTTTTACAAAACTTGTAAAACTGGCGCTACCGCGTACTAAAGACCCGGATCGGGCCATTAACCTAATCCTAGTTAACCAGAGAAGGGGTAGAGAGATATACCGAGCGATCCGTGTCCTTCGGTCTTCTCATCGTCATCCCGATCTCCCCGCGGAATCTCCGGTTTTCATCTCCTCGTCGGAAAGGGCACCACATCGCCGGGTTCTTTTACGGGCTCCCACCTCTGGACCGAGGCAACTCGGGCACGAAGTTGGCGAGTCGATGTGTCCAAGAATGCTGTAGGCTAGTGTAGTACTCTTTGTCTCAAATGGTTTACTAGAAGTTGTCATTTGGAAGTGTAGAAGGAGATGTGAACTTTTGTGATGAACTGGGGAATTTTTAGCAAGCAAATGAGTCTCATTCTTTTTTTCAAAAATTTAGACAGCCCCCTACAAGTGAAGTGGTCGGCCATGCTTGAGAAATGAGGGGGAGAAAAGTCATGGGGGGTGAGCACAAGCTAGTGCAAGGTGACCATAAGAAAAGGTGGGTAGTCATGATAAACAATGATCACAATCAAGTCAAAACAACCCATCTCCATAAGCAAGTGATGATGCACAAACTAATCATCATATACTATAACCATCATGAGAACCAATCATCACAAAAAAGTCTTCACCATGATGAATAGCATATTTGCAAATAAACCCTCCTCCATCAATTTTTCAGCCAAAGAAGGAAACAAAAGAAAATGGCCGAAACGGAAAACAAACTGGCAACTTCAGAAAACTGATTTCGTAATAAATTACAGGAAAACCCCGCGACTGTATATACATACCCGCATTTGTATTCCGGCTGAATACAAATGCAATGAGACAAAATCTACACTGTACAATACTAGGATCCGGCTTAAACCAAAGCTTGCCAGTATTATCCGTCTGATCATAATCCGTTCAATACCGCACGTATATGATCGAACCCTGTCATATCTCCATACGGCCTCTACAGCGTTTCGCCCGAAACTTGAGAAACTGTCTGTGGGGGACTCTAAAGACTCGTCAATATTTTGGCTGTGGATTTAACCACTAGCACGTCAGAGATATTAGCCATACGTAACGGGCTACCAGGTATTGACCAAAAGGGACGTCGATGAGCGAACTTATCCTGACACCCTACTGAGCCTGTCAGTGACAATATCCGTACAGTCCGATCCGTTCGTCTATGAGCATCGCATGACGGGCCTAGAGGGTTGGTAAAAGTCAGACCCCCAAAAGCGGTACAAGTCGTGTCGGAGTGTAGCCCAGAACACCCTGAGATATTACTGGAATACCTACCAGTAAATCTCCTGTCTTGGCCAAGGACTTCGTGTAATAGCTCTCCTAGACACAGCGCGACCTCACCCCTAATACCGGGAGAGATGAACCCCTGCAGATCCGCTCACCGCCTCCATGTGGCTCGGGACTGTACCCAACTAAAACCTGTTTGCACGACTCCTTTGAGCCGTGGTAGGGTAGTAATCAAAGTACAGTGGGAACTCACACGAGACAAATGACGATCTCAGGTCGATGAACTAACCTGTACACATGTCACCGGGGAACTGCTATCTGACGTCAGGTATAATACCAACTAGCATGTTCCCGGTGAGTCCTGTCCGGTGTACTCATAACCCAATGAGCACCTGTATACATCTTAGGTGAACCAACTGACACCAGTGATTTGTGAGACCGACCACCGCACCTCATCGGGGTCTCGACTGTATACACTAGTCTACTCTGAAGTATCGATGCCTTGTCTCGAAAACTCCCACGACTAGGGACCTTTTAAGGATGTGCTTATAGACCCCAGCTCCCACGTATATGATCGCCATCATATTGCTGGCCGTCAAGAAAGAATCCTAAGGACTCTATCAACGAGCAATAGTGACCTGTAAGGTCACCTAAAACAGTGCACGATGATAAAGATAAACCAGATAGCATACTATCATCTTGAGTAAGACTGTCCTACCGGTATAGGTTCTCTCTCAATCATTGCAATCACGTACCTGTGATCCAATAATTGACTCTGAGGGCACTATCTCCAACATATTTTAGGTTTAAGGCTAGGTTTATTTTACCGTTAACCATTCTTTTAACACGATCAGGACCCTTTGGGGCTAGGAATTTCATTGATTATGGGGTTTGAAGAAAAAAAATTTTACAAGTCCACAATTGCAAAACAACCAATCCCTTTCATGTGATCAGAGAGTTTAAAGCTCCTTGTTAGTTGTGGTTTGAAGTAGAAGACATCATTTTTTTTCTTTGTTGATTAAACACCGGGGGTGTGTGCAAGATTGTTTTCATCATAAAATTTGATTAAGACAATCATCGCAAAAATCATGAATTTTTCTTCCTCTGTCGGCACTGGCCGTAAGCCCTAACCTATGTACACAACACACTTACGCAAACCGCACACAACACACACAGAGACCTAAAATGGTGAAAATCGGAAGTACTTTTATGCAGTTTAGCTTTTACACACAGAGATGTGGGGGGGGGGGGATGCAGGAAGGTATAGATTTGAAGATTTTGCATTTGTAGCTGCATAAGTAAAAAGACGATCCATTTGAGACCAATTGGGATGAAGATGTTGATGCTTTAAAAAAGTTGACATGTCCCAGATGAAGATGCTTTAAAAAGTCACATATAAATTTTCTTTTCTCTGGACGCCACTCTCACAAGAATTGATGCAGTGACCTATGACCTCTCACTATGGAGGGGAGGTTTTTCCGCACACATAAATGTTGATACTGATAGAAAAGAGTAAGAGATTGAGGACAGCAAAATATCTGAAAGAAACTACATGCTATATTCCCAATCTGTAAAACCGCACGGAAGGTTTATATGGCTTTTTCTTTTCAATCCTGGTAAATCACATCGGTAATCAATGGCCGAAGTTGATCGATTGGACCACTGGACACTGGATTGTACTTCAAAAAGCAATCAACAAGCCATGGAATAAATGTTCAGGGAGTGAGTTCCATGAGAGCGCTTCCAACAATCTCTCAAGACTAAGATCCGAAGGAACATGCATTCAGTCCAAGGAAACTGTATTTTGCAGCAACGAGATTCAGATATGATTTCTCATTTCATATATCTGCGTGGGAAAAACTTTCAACAACAACAAGATGCCTATATCCCAAATTTTTGGGTTCGGCTAGAGAGGAGAAACTTGTTCCTTCATAACAATCAGCTTGATCGTGGGGGGAAAAAAGTTCCCTTCACACACTAAACAGCCGCAATACTACTTAGAAAACAATGAGTATACTGGCATGGACACCAGCAAGTAAGAAAACCCGTGCAGAATGCCACAAATAAATCAGCTATAGATCGAGAAAGAGTAAACACAACTACAATATGAGATCGATTATAGAAGTAATGCCTCTTCAAGAATGTCAAGCCTATGCAAAGAATGAATAAAGCAGATGAAGGCTCAATAGATGGAAAATTGCAACTGTGAGCAAAGGTATTCAGACATCTTTCAACATTCGTAGGTACATGCATTGGTAAATAAGATAAGATAACATCTCATAAAAAGAGAGGAGGAAAAAAGAAGGAAAAAATGGTCATGCGTATACATGCAGCTACAAGCTCATGAAGGTTCAACCGTTTGATCAATTAAAAGAGGACGAGGGAACAAATCAATTAGAAAGGATCAACACTCTAAAATATTCCAAAGGAATAACAACATACAAAAAGGCTTTAATGAAGCGAATGTTCCAAAATAACACAACAAGGTTTAGAAATAACAGGAACAGAGAAACCACAATGTACAGCCTAAGGAATAGCAAAAGTTGGGACGATTGAGGTTATTTTCAGAATAGGACTCTCAGACAGATACAACTAGCATAGATGGTGAAACGAAAAAGAATCAATCGCTTGAACATACATATAGGCCCGGCAAGTGTGCCGACTAGGAAGAGCACCATGAATGTAGTTAACTGAGCAAAAAATTCTGGAGGTAGACATGGGCAGACATGGACAGGGGAAGACATTAAGGCGATGGCCCTTAACAAAGCTGATGGCAAGGAATTCGTCTAGCCAACCCAAAAGTTCTCAATTACGGCTTGTTCTGCTGAGATAGGTAGCTTGCAAGAACCGATACTTGGTAAGAAGTAATATCTATTGATAAAAACATAGGCACGAGTAGGAATCCATATACTCAGGATATATGACTGGTAAATTCATAGAGTCTAGCCCAAACCCTCACTGGACTTGTAACACAAACTACTTGAGCATTTATAGTGTTAAAGTTTAATGGTTATTGGTTAATCAGGGCCGGGATAGGTTCGAGTTGAGGTGCTCCAAGAAAGAATTGTACTTGGTTAAATCGTTATATAACTCCATAAGCTATTTGGGGATGTATTTCTCCTAGCAAAACATATCCTTGTGCTAAAATGACATTGGATGTGGGAGCATTTAGTTGGCATACTGTTCACATCAAAATTCGGCTCAGACACTCACTGGCCGAAGCATGGAGAATTTGCACTCTATTGGCCGAAAAAGAAAACTCAGTTCTTGTAATGACCAAGGTTTGCAAAAGATATCGGCTGAAGGATATTTGGCCAGATAACATGTACGATAGCTGAAACAAGCTAATTGCCATATGTAGACGTGCGCAAGACATAGGCTAATCAATGACATAATTACTGCTTCTAAAGGCCTATAAATAGTGGGCAGTTCGAAGGAATGAAGGCTTTCCATGATCCATCACAGCCCTATTATTTTTATGTCATAATCTATCATCGGAGTAATATAGAGACTGGGTTGTGCCCTGCCAGAGTAGAGTGTGAATCCCTCGCCGTCAAATAGCTTCATCCATCATCGAAACTATATGATAACGTATCCCACCAAAGATAATGATGTCGGCCAAGAACAGAACCTTTATTGGAGCAGAGGGTGCATCCCTCGCTAGCAAGACTTAGTTCTCGGCCAACATATGCACCCTTGTTCTTTCTGAAGTTGGGACTTAGGTGTACAAAGTGAATCCTTGCATTCAGGGTTTGATAAAGGTAAAGTTGAGGGTGCAGAGGCCTATATGTTCATGCATGACTTGTATACTGTGAATCCCTAAGCCGACCTCTTGTATAGAGTGAATCCCTACAAGACGACTTTATAATTGGCCTCCGCTAACCACCCGCTAGCCATTAGTTATGCTCAAATGTTGCCTCTTTCATGTAACTTCCACCATGGGATCAATGTACTTAATTTGGCCTTTCGGCCGAGGTTTCTTATGTAAGGTGTTGTAATGTTTAATTAGATTTGTCGACTGATACATTTAAATCATGCACATGCCTAGTAATAGCGGATTGTATCCAGTAAATGTATCTTGTATGATGTGGTTGCTGCAACCGCAGCCGATACATTCCAAAGCCAAGTAAACGCCGGCTACTTAGCCGTCAACCTTGATGAATAATCGACTTGTTCTACATGTTGTACTACTGCTCAAATCCAACTTAATATGCATGTCAGCAATGCATATTTCTTATGTTTTGCTTAGGACAACACTGCTAATTACCATCCATCACTCCTAGTTGATTGGCAATAAACTTAAGCGGGGTGGGGTGGGGTGGGGGGGGGGGGGCTCATCAAGGGGAAGTTTGTTCTCCCCTTCTCTTGAACATTCATTTTTGGAACACAAGTGTTGCTTTAAATATTAAATCATAGAACACAACAATTAATTCATTTCAGAAAATATTTAGAGCCAACATATATAGTATACAACACCGCATCTTCATTCCTCACTAAGGTTACCTTTTCCTCGAAAAAGGAAAAGAATAAAACAACTATACTCTTTGTGAGGATGAAATGCAGTCAATCAATCAAATACCTCTGTTTACATTGTCCATGTAATCAAAACATATGGAAGTTCCAACGGTGAAATCATAACCCTAACAATAAGGTGACGAATAAGGTTACAGTGTAATGACATAAAAATTAAGAAAACATCTAAGGGGGCGGCTCGTGCAGCTAATGATCCTTAACATTCTTAATTCTTTTTGGGATATGATAGCCACAACCATTTTAATCTTCATCTGTATTGTTGTCGACATGATGCCTTCTAAGACCTTGTTTTCTTCTTCACAACACTATTACAAATTTTTTAAAGGATTGAACCAAACTTAGGCTGTGTATGTGTTTTTTCCTGAGCTTCCAATACTGCACTTTGGGATGTATCCCCCACAACACCACACCCACCCCTCAAAAAAAAATTCTCCTTAATAAGAGACATGAAGTATTTTGCCACTCACACCTGGAAAGTACTTGCAGTCTTCTTGATGCGACACCATCAGATAAAGTTTTTAATTTTGTTTTAGATGTTATTTGTTTATTATCTAATTAGGGTTATGTTTGCAATTTTTGAGATTTTATGATTTCTATTGCAAGTTGTATTAGGGTTTCATTATAAAAGAAACCCTAGACTCTTATTTTGGGAAGAAAGAATGATTAAATAATTTTTCTATTAAAATTGTATCTCTGAAATTGAGAATTTTGTACTACTCTGCATAGTTTCTTTGGCTGAGGTCGATCCCCATTTTATGAATTCCCTATCTTCGTCTATGGTCAAAAACCTTTTGGCTGCGGTCAAATTATTTATCGTTCGCTTATCGTCTTCTTCATCACTTATTCATTGCTTTCTCATCATCGGCAACGCCAAACTGTTAGTGTTGGCTATAGTGCCCTCAAGACAATTATCATAGTCGCAGGCAGGTGATCATGATGATTGAGAGAGGACCTATACCGATAAAACAGTCTTACTCGAGATGATAGTATGCTATCTGGTTTGTCTTTATTATCGTGTATATGTTGATAAAGCCCATAGAATTCTTGCTTGACTACCAGCATTGTGATGGCGATCACATACGTGGGAGCTGGGGGTCTATAAGCACATTCTTAAATGTCCCTGGTCGTGGGAGTATCGAGACTGGGCATCGATACTCCAGTGTAGACTAGTGTATATTTATCTAGACCCTGACGAGGGGCGGTAGCCGGTCTCACAAGCCATTGGTGTTAGTTGTTCACCTAAGATAGTATACAGGTGCTCATTGGGTTATGAGTACACTGGACAGACTCGCCGGGAACATGCTAGTTGGTATTATACCTATTGTCAGATAGCAGTTTCTTGGTGACATGTGTACAGGTTAATCTGTCGACCTGAGATCGTCATTTGTCTCGTGTGAGTTCTCACTGTGCTTTGATTACTACCCTACCACGGCTCATAGGATTCGTGCAAACAAGTTTTAGTTGGGTACAGTCCCGAGCCATATGGACAGTGAGCGGATTGTCGAGGATTCGTCTCTCCCGGTATTAGGGGTTGATGTCGCGCAGTGCACAGATGGCCATCACTAGAAATCCTCGGCCGGGGTATGTAAGAATTACCGATCCAGGATCGATAGCTTCTCAGGTAGTGATAGGTTTCATACCGTCACGAATTATCGCGTTGTTAGGGGTCTGATTTTATCCGCCCCCTAGACCCGATATGTGATACTCTTGGATGAACAGACTGTACGGATATTGTCACTGACAGGCTCAGTAGGGGTTTGGATGGGTTTGCTCATCGGCCTTCCTTTCGCTCAATACCTGAGTAGCCGTTACGTACAGCTAGTGCCGCTGACGTACTTGTGGTTAAACCCACTGCCAGAATATTAACGAGTCTTTAGAGTCCCACACAAAGGGTTTTCACGGTTTATGCGGAATGGCTTCTAGAAGATGCCACCTCATTATTGATTTTCTTTAGAAAATCATTTGTTTTAGATGAGGTGGAAAAGGTGACATGGCATGGATATGGGTTTTAGTCAAAGCATGGCCTTTACTCATGTAGAGATTGGTATGGTGTATTTGTTTAATGCAAATTGGGAATGAGATATTTTATGGGGGCATGAGAGGGGGGCTGGCCACTTCTTGGTGGGTTTTTTTCCTTTGCTCATTTTGGTTTTTCACTTGGTGCTCTCTACACTTTCATGCTCACACAAAAATACTTGACCACTTTGCTTATGCCATTAGTTTTGGTCACCCTCTTCTTCATCTTCTATTGTTGCTCACTTGAGCATATGGTTGAGAGAAAATTATGGTGAGACTATACTACACCCCCACTCTCCACTACTAGCTATCTTGGATGGTCGGTTGGTCCGCTTGGCGAACCTGGAGCTTGTGTTGTTTCCCTCGGGTGGATCATCGGAGATGAAGGAAGACCGGCGACCAAAGTCGATCCGCATCATTAGGAGCTTGGAATTGGTTGAAGACCCGAAGGACTTGGTTCATTAGATATAACCGTTCTATCTCTTTGTGTTTGGTTTGCTAGTTTTACGGTTAATGGTTTCGATCTTGGAAATCGGGTAATGGTAGCGCCGGGTTTTAGAAAATTTTTGTTCTTCATTTGGCCACGGTTGGATGGTCGGGGCCTCGCCGGGAACCTATTAGTTGGTATTATACCTATTGTCGGATAGCAGTTCCCAAGTGACATGTGTACAGGTTAGTCTGTCAACCTGAGATCGTCATTTGTCTCGTGTGGGTTCTCACTGTGCTTTGATTACTACCCTACCACGGCTCAAAGGAGTCGTGCAAACAGGTTTTAGTTAGGTACAGTCCCGAGCCACATGGAGGCCAGTGATCGGATCGTCGGGGATTCGTCTCTCCCGGTATTGGGGGTTGATATCGCGTTGTGCATGGGTGGCCATCACCAGAAATCCATGGCCATGGTGAACGAGAATTACCGTTCCAGTATCGATAGTTTCTCAGGTGGTGATGGGTTACATGCCGACACTAAATATCGCGTTGTTTGGGGTCTGACTTTATCCAACCCCCTAGACTCGATATGCTATACTCTTAGACGAACAGACCAGACTGTACGGATATTGTCACTGTCGGGCTCAGTAGGGGTTCAGGATGATTTTGCTCGTCGGCCTCCCTTTCGCTCAATACTTGAGTAGCCGTTACGTACAGCTAGTGCCGCTGACGAACTTGTGGTTAAACCCACTGCCAGCGTATTGACGAGTCTTGAGTCCCACACAGAGGGTTTTCACGGTTCAGGCGATATGGTGTATATGGCGTATGTTGATACATACAGGTGTCCGATTAAATATGTGCACGTGCTGCGCAGAGTTTAATTGGGCGGTTGATAATACTAGCGGCTTAGGATTAAGCCGGATTATTAAATCAGGTTTTGATTTAATAATTTACATATGTATTTATATATATGTATTCTAGTATTATTGTTCGCTATTTATTTTCTTTCTTGGCTATTCGTATTTTTGTACGAATACGCGTATATGTATTTCGATACATGTACCGGGAAGTATTCCGTATTTTATACGGAATAGTTTCTAGAAGATTTGCCACATCATTATTGATTTTCCTTTTTAGAAAAATCATCTGTCTTCATAAATGAGGTGGAGGGTGTGAAGTATTCCGTATTTTATCGGTACAACTCATTTAATTGCTATATGTCTTTTAAACGGGTTTGCGAACGTGACATTCACGTTGATGTTCTGTGTTGTGCTGTGATGTTGGTTGGATCGTCGTGGTGGATAGCCATGGTGCAATGTTAGTACAGTTTTATTTCATTTGTACATTGGATATTGCGGGACGAGCGTCCAACATGTGGACCGCCGTCACTGCTAGTTTGTATATTATTATTTTGGGGCACGACCGGGTTGAGGTCGATGCCATCCTTGTATATTATTTTCTTTTCTGTACTAGGATTACCCCGCGGTGGAGTGCACGAATAGCCGGAATCTAGAGGGCAACGCGTCCGCATCTCATGGCGTTGGGACGGAGGGGACCTTACTCTAGAATTGACGGGCTATTCGCCGCACTCGTAGGGGTATAGGCTGACCCAGGAGGGGTGCTCAAGTTACCGTATTCCGTGAAGTGTTGGGTGACCCATTCACGTTGTTGAAGGGGGCTGCCACGCTTCTAGTTTTGCGGGTAACTTGCCGCGCTCGTAAGGGTCTAGATTTTCATTGCACAGGCTATCCACACGACAGGGAACGTCGGGTCTCACTTGCGGCTCAAGTGAAACCCGGGGCTCCAGATTATCCACCGTTCTGTGTTGCTGCTGTGATGTTTCTGTGATGTTGCATATCATGCCTGGGACGATTGTTATATATTTATATATATACTACTAGATGTTGTATATGTTTTGCACCCGCGCTAGCCCAGTCCCCGCTCTGTCGTTAGTTAAGTAACCTAACGGGTGATGACGGGACCCAGTGGCGAATGCGGATGGCATATACGTACATTTTATTTTCGTTCTTTTCTGGTATGATTATTTGATAGGACTGCATTGATTCTTATCAATGCAAGGATAAAACAAACCTATATATGATGTTGTTGGAACCAAGTTTTTAAAAAACTGACATTACAGACGTTCTCTTTTGCTTTGCTCGGTGGTATTCAGTTTGGAATATTGCGCACCTCATTCGACGAGGCAGGGGCCGAGATCCCTTCATCGGGAGCGACCCCTTGAATAAAAGTTTGCATCAACGTAATAACTTCACTATAGTCGTTTCTTTTTGCTTTGCATCGTGGTATTCAGTTTGGAATATCCTGCACCTCATTCTACGGGAAAAGAGCCGAGATCCCTTCACCAGGAGTGACCTCTTTAGTAAAAGTTTTCGCCACTATACATTTATAAAACTACTTGGATTCCTTCAACGATATCGAGTTCATTACGTTAAACGTTTTTCGCCAAAAATCAGCCGTAGCCCTCCGTCATTTCGGATAAGTAGCGCATAGTATTCGTGCAGTGTTTGTTGGCCAAAGTCAAGGCATCGTGTGCGGTAGCTGTGTGTTGCTTGTCCGTTGCATGGATATGCATTAGTTTAGGACAGTCGTACCACTTTGTTGGCCAAAGTCAAAGGTGTGTGCGGGTGGGTCTAAATCAATCAGGACAGTGACGGATAGAACTTGACTTGCGGGTTATGATTTGTTGGCCAAAGTCAATGTCATAAACCGCTTGGGGTAAAAATCATATCAGGAATTTCAAACATACAGGAAACTTGCCAGGCTTGCGCATACCTTCTGGAGTGTGGTGACTTGAGTGGCTTCCATCAAGTCATCATGCGATGATAGTTGGATTCTGATTCCCACTGATGAGTAGGATTACTCCTCGGGCAATTCCGACTAATTCTCTTTTTGGGTTTGGAAGAGAATTCGAGGAAACAGTGGGCGCCATCCAGATTAGATAAAATAAATAACCATTCTGATATAGGTTAAAGTGCACGCTGAGTGTTTCTTCTCTCTCTCTCTGGCTGCGACTATGACCCGACCTTTGACTAAAACACATGAAACCAAGTTGAGCGAACCTTCTTAAAACACTTTGGCTTTTGGAATATCACGGTGTCGCATATATCATTGCCACTTCTATATCACCTTTGCTTTTCTCCAGAACACTTCGTATCACTATGAACATCCACTTCCATTGGATAAATACATCGTATAGTTACATACGAGCTCGAAGGAACTTTTTCGAGGATGGATTCTGGTTCTGGAGAGATTGAATAGGATTATTCTGTTGTCTTTTCTCTTTACCTTCTCTCGGGTTGTGAGGGCTCCTAGGATTAGGAGAGGGTACACCTATTGAGCTTATTGGATAGTCTTTCCCCAGACCATAGGCAGGTGTCGAACGGTAGGAAAGGAAGAAAACTAACAAGCTTAATTGTGGTGTACAGAAGGTAATAAGTAAAGACATATAAAGGGATTAGAATAATGGCAAAGGAAATTGCGATCACCATCATTCACGACAAAGACCGTGTATACCCCTGCCACTCCTGCATCCATTTTGCTTTTCTCTAGAACACTCTGTATCACTACGGATATCCACTTCCATTGGATATGCCATCGTATAGTTACATACGAACTCGAAGGAATTCGTTCCAGATTCGAGGATGGTTTCCGGTTCAAGAGAAATTGGATAGGATTATTCAGATGTCTTTTCTCTTTACCTTCTCTCAGGTTGCGAGGCCTCCTAGGATTAGGAGAGTACACCTATTGCGTTTATTGGATAGTCTTCTTCAAAACCTTAGGCTGGTGCCGAAGGATAGGGAATGAAGAAAACCAATTAGCGTAAAGGAGGTGTACAGAAGGTAATAAGTAAAGACATAATAAAGGGAATGCAGAGAGGGCAGGTAAGTATATGGTTATTGTCATGAATCATGATAATGGATGAGGAGTTACTAGGAATACCAGGTTACCCTTTTTGAAACATTTTCATGTTTCAGTTTCACTGTGCGATATTAATTGAAAACTGTTTTCCCAATTGGAATCTGACTCCAGGGTGTATTTACCAGATCAGTTTCTCACATCTGTATGTTATTACGGATGGTGGGTGGGAGTAAGATATTGGAAATTGGGTGATTAGATCCTCATTATATCGGAATTCGTTGTAATTGGTGATATTTGAGGAAACATCTGGTTTTTGCCGGACGACAAATATTTGGTTTTGAATATCCGTTGTTATGCACCAATTTTAAACTGATATATCTGTACGTTTATTTTATAAAGTGAAATATAACTTTTTGAAATTGTGTCTATGACATTTACCTATATCAGCCGGTGATTAGGTAAGGTGCATTCAACAGCGGTGTAATTCTTCTTAACCATAGTACAGTTTTTCCAACCTACGGCGCACAGGGTTTGAGTTATTGAAACTCTGGGACTTGTACAAAGTATTTTATGATGTCCAGTGTCCATTAGGACAAAGGGGTTGGTACTCGTACTATATTCTGTTTACTTGTGACTTCTCCAGTTCTGGAAAAGTATCTCGTTGAAATGCAAGGTTCAGATATTGAGAAGTTATAGGTATAAGAATAAAGTAGAGAACCGTTTGTTGGAAGTATCAGGATTCTTCGATGAAGTCGAAGATGTAGATACTTGTGTTTGGTATTCCATTGATAGTAATGGTTTTGAGAACTTGCTTCTCTTTCAGGTTACTCGTATATGGATACACTTCTAGTTGAGTAACGTTGATTGGCCTTTTTCCATTTGGTTGATATGCATTGGAGACAGCTGCATGATTTTGAATCTGGTTCCAATTAAATTAGTGCTATTGTTTCTATATTAGATATATAAAGAATCAATTTATATCTTAACGATGTTAAGGTATAGGGAGTTGTCCGGCTGATGCTTAAAACCAGAATCCGAATAAACTAAAGGCACGTTTCAGTAATGGATGTTTGTGGGTTATCCTGGGCTTTGACGGGAGTTAACTTTCTACCATCAGGAAGATCAATATTTATATTGTTCTTGACTCGCCATAGTTTTAGTAAAATGGATTTTTTCAGAAAACAAAAGTGGGAGTATGGTAAACTGGAAGTAATTGCAGAACCACAAACGGTTACTGAAGATTTAATAGAACCTGAGGATTCAAATGATTTCGACATTCCATTAGCCACTCCGCAGATTTGGTGGGTAACCTCAGGCATCCGAGAGGTACTTCGGTCTTCTCAGAGACAGTGACAGGGAGGTTCTTGTTTATCCAGACTTGCCATTGCTGTTGTACTAGACTGTAAGACCCGACAGGAAGATGAGTATAGCGTCGTTCTAAACTAGCTTTAGAAGTGCACATGTATATGACTCTGCCATAGGGTCGTTGTAATCAGTGGGAGCAGCGGAAGCCTAGTGGACAAGTAGCTTATGTCTATTTATAGACTAAAGCAGGTATAGCGGAAATAGATCATCTATTTTTGATGTAACAGTCATAAGCTTTGACTTCATCAGAATACGAGATGGATCTGCTAAGAAGGTAGTAGAGAGTGATGTCCATGTATTTGGGATGACATGCACTTGATAGGAAGAGATATTCCTAAACTACGATCGGTTGTACTGTGGTTGTCACAAAGTTGTTTCTCCACACAGGATATGAATGTAATATCAGGGTTTCTGGTTATTAGATCTATGGTTTTAGATTTAGATTTAGGAAGTATCCCAATCTGGGTACTTTGACATTATTCTAAAGGAATTTTAGAATGGACGACTCCTGGCATGGTGGTGTACCTGCAGGTGATGGAATCACCGTCTCTAAAGGTGTCTTACAGACTAAAGGGGAGAGGGATCTGCATGATTAGCATATCATTTGCTTAGGCAATTGAATTAATCATGAAATATCAAGTACCACACCAGATATTGTTTTTGCACTAGCTGCAATAAACATATATTAATCCAATCCTGGAGAAATATTGGGAAGCAATTATGAACATAAGTGAATGTTCTTGGGATATGGTAACGGCAGCCTCCTTCAGGAGACGGTTATCATTTCAGGCTTCCAAGGCGACCTAAATGACAGCGTGACTGTCAGAGTTATAGTTTTCCCTCTTTTTGAGGGACAGTATGTTGGACAAGTGGTCCAAGCGGATACTGAGGAAAGGCATGGCGCAGAATACTGATTAAATTCAGTAGACAATACAGTTTAGGAAGTTTGCTGGAATTGGAGTTCTTTTGTGAACTAGGTCCCATCAGATATCCAGACAAATTCTAAAACAAGTATTGCTATTTTCGAGAGGTAGCTTTCTCCGCGAAGTTGAGATATAGAGAGATACAGAAAGAAACATTGAAGCGGATCCACTCACTGAGGCTATTTCTCGAACGCAATCATTTTCGCAAACAGACTTTGCGAAACTGATTATTAGAGAAGTTGGGTGTTCGGCATCACACGGGCTGTGAGTATGCGACATCGCAATAATTGGCCTTAAGTGCAAGTGGGAGATTGTTGGCTATAGTGCCCTCAAGGCAATTATCATAGTCGCGGACTTGTGATTATAATGATTGAGTGAGGACCTATACCGATAGAACAGTCTTACTTGAGATGATAGTATGCTATCTAGTTTGTCTTTATCATCATGTACATGTTGATACAGCCCATATGATTCTTGCTTGACTGCCAGCATTATGATGGCCATCATATATGTGGGAGCTGGGGTCTATAAGCGCATTCTTAAATGTCCCTAGTCGTAGGAGTATCGAGACCGGGCATCGATACTCCAGTGTAGACTAGTGTATACTGATCGAGACCCCGACGAGGGGCGGTGGCCAGGTTTCACAAACCATTGGTGTTAGTTTTTTCACCTAAGATAGTATACATGTGCTCATTGGGTTATGAGTACACTGGACGGACTCGTCGGGAACCTGCTAGATGATATTATACCTATTGTCAGATAGCAGTTCCCAGATGACGTGTGTACAGGTTAGTCTGTCGACCTGAGATCGTCATTTGTCTCGTATGAGTTCCCACTGTGCTTTGATTACTACCCTACCACGGCTCAAATGAGTCATGCAAACAGGTTTTAGTTGGGTACAGTCATGAGCCACATGGAGGAAGTGATCGGATCGTCGGGGATTCGTCTCTCCTGGTATTGGGGGTTGATGTCGTGTTGTGTACGGATGGCCATCACCATAAATCCGTGGCCACGGTGGACGAGAATTATCGATCCAGGATCGATAGTTTCTCAGGTGGTGATGGGTTTCATACCGACACTAAATAACGCATTGTTAGGGGCCTGACTTTATCCACCCCCTAGACTCGATATGCGATACTCTTAGACGAACACACCGGACTGTACGGATATTGTTACTGTTAGGCTCAGTAGGGGTCCGGGATGAGTTTGCTCGTCAGCCTCCCTTTCGCTCAATGTCTGAATAGCCGTTACGTACAGCTAGTGCCGCTGACGTGCTTGTTGTTAAACCCACTGTCAGCGTATTGATGAGTCTTTAGAGTCCCACACAGAGGGTTTTCACGGTTCAGACGATTTAGTGTACATGAGGTATGTTGATACATACAGGTGTCCGATTAAATATGTGCACATGCTGCACAGACTCTAATTGGACGGTTGATAATACTAGCAGCTTAGGATTAAGCCGGATTATTAAATCAGGTTTTGATTTAATAATTTACATATGTATTTATATGTATGTATTCTAGTATTATTGTTCGCTATTTATTTTCTCTCTTGGCTATTCGTATTTTTGTACGAATACGCGTATATGTATTTCGATACATGTACCGGGAAGTATTCCGTATTTTATACGGAATAGCTTCTAGAAGATTTGCCACCTTATTATTGATTTTCCTTTTTAGAAAAATCATTTATCTTCATAATGAGGTGGAAGGTGTGAGGTGGCATGAACATGACTTTGGGCATGGGTTTTGTGCATGTAGCAAAGTATGGGTTGCACATTGTTTATTTGTTAAATTGGTGAGATTTTTTTGATGGGCATGACAGAGGGGGGCCGGCCACTTTATGAGTGGGGGTTGATTTTCATTTGGCACATTACATTCATCACACTCTCACTCTCTCATGCTCACTTGCACACTTAGCCATTTTTGCTCATGTCAAAGTTCACCTCCTTCTTCATCTTTCTTGAGTTTCTCATTGAGCTCATGGGTAGAGAGAAAAATACAGAGACACTACTACACCCCTATTCTCCATCGCTAGCAACTTTGGAGCGTCGGTTGCCTCGTTTGTCTAGACTGGAGCTTGCGTCGTTTCCCTCAGATGGATTATCGAAGATGGAGGAAGACCGGCAACCAAACTACGTCAAAGAACCACTAGGAGCTTGGAATGAAGACCGAAGGACACGGATCAACTCGGTATAACGATTCTAACCTCTATATTAGTTTGCTAGTTTAGGGTTTAAGGTCGATCCGGGAATCGGGTAACGGTAGCGCCGGTTTTAGAAAATTTTGTTCCGCATTTGGCCATGTTTCGATGGCCAGGGCGCTGTCGTAACCCTTCATTCATTTTGGATATAGCGTCCTCAAAGTCAATTATTGGATCGCTGGTACGTGATTGCAATGATTGAGGGAGGACCTATACCAGTAGGACAGTCTTACTCAAAATAATAGTATGCTATCTGGTTTGTCTTTATCATCGTATACATGCTTCAGGTGACATTACAGTTCACTGTTGATAGAGCCCATAGGATTCTTACTTGACTGTCAGCAGTATGATGGCGATCATATACGTGAGAGCTGGGGTCTATAAGCACATCCTTAAAGTGTCTCTAGTCGTGGGAGTTTCGAGACAGGGCATCGATACTCCATGAGTAGACTAGTGTATACAGTCGAGACCCCGATGAGGGGCGGTGTCCGGTCTCACAAGCCATTGGTATCAGTTGGTTCACCTAAGATGTATACAGGTGCTCATTAGGTTATGAGTACACCGGACATGACTCGTCGGGAACATGCTAGTTGGTATTATACCTGTCGTCAGATAGCAGTTCTCAGGTGACGTGTACAGGTTAGTCTATCGACCTGAGATCGTCATTTGTCTTGTGTGAGTTCCCACTGTGCTCTGATTACTACCCTACCACGGCTCAAAGGAATCGTGCAAACAGGTTTTATTTGGGTACAGTCCCGAGCCACATAGAGGCTGTGAGCGGATCGTCGGGGATTCGTCTCTCCCGGTGTTGGGGTGAGATCGTGCTGTGTTTAGGAGAGCCATTACACGAAATCCCAGGCCAGGGTAAGCGAGATTTACTGGTAGGTATTCCAGTAGTTTCTCAGAGTGTTCTGGGCTACTCTCCAACACGACTTATACCGCTATTGGGGGTCTGATGTTTACCAGCCCCCTAGGCCCTATATGCGATACTCATAGAAGAACAGACCGGACTGTACGGATATTGTCACTGACGGGCTCAGTAGGGTTTCAGGATGAGTTCGCTCGTCAGCTTCCCTTTCGGTCCATACCTAGACAGCCGTTACGTACAGCTAGTGCCATTGACGGCTTATGTTTAAACCCACTGCCAGCGTATTGACGAGTCTTTAGAGTCCCCCACAGACAGTTTCCCAAGTTCGGACGAAACGTTGTAGAGGCCGTATGATTTTATGGCAGGGTTCAAACATACACGTGCACGTGTCATGATTCGGACAGATAATACTAGTGGGTTTTGGTTTAAGCTGGATCCTAGTATTATATTGTGTAAGAATATTTTAGTCTCGTTGCATTCGTATTCGGTCGAAATACAAATGCGGGTATGTATATACTGTTGTGGGGTAATCCTGTAATTTGTTACGGGATTACTTTTGAAGTTGCCAGTTTTTCTCCGCTTGATTAAACATTATTTTTTTATGTTTAATTAATGGTTTCATTTGTGCATTTCTTTTATTCATGATTTGGCCAAAATCTTGATGTGGGTAAGCAAAATTTTTTTTTGGGCTACAAAATAGAATTCGTTTTTCATGGTGTGCTGGCATGTGAATGTGATGGGCTAATTCATGTGCCATGCTTTTTCTTTTATGAGTTTGGTTTGCATTAATTCTTGGCCATACTTGGTGTGGGCAGCATGGGAAAGGGGATGAGGTGGCTTTTCTTTATGTGGGGGTGTTGCTGGGAATATGTGGGAGTGGGATTAATTTAATTGGGTTGCTTTTTCATTACAATTCATCATCACAAAACTTAAAACATTCACAGAGAACCATTCTCTGGTTTTTGACAGAGCCCCATTTTCTTTCTTTGGCCGAGCATCATTCTTCACTTGGGAAAATTCATATGCTCACATCTTCTTCTCATTCACTTGGCAATTTCATTTACCTCCACCCAAATACTTGGTGCCTTGAGACAAACTATTCTGCACGCTCTCTACTTCATTCTTGGACATGTCGGCTAGCAAACTTCATATCCGAGTTGCTTCGGTTTAAAGCGGGAGCCCGTATAAAAATTCATCGACGTGGTGTCACTTCGACGTGCGAGATCGGGGAGCGGACTTCGTCGGCGCAGCAACTGGAGTTTGGTGCGGAGATTAAAGACCACATTCATTCCCTGTTGTTTTCATGTTGGGGTACGGCAGCGCCCCGGCCGTCAAACGGACGCCAAATACGGAACAAAAACTTTTTACAAGACTGGCGCTACCGCAACCAAATACCCGGATCATCCCATTAACCGTAAACTAGTAAACTGTAAAAGAGTTTGGAAAGATTATACCGATCAATCCGTGTTCTTCGGTCTTTAATCTCCGCACCAAACTCCCGCTGCTGCGCCGACGAAGTCCGTTCCCCGGTCTCGCACGTCGAAATAGCACCGCGTCGATGAATCTTTATACCGGCTCCCGCTTTAAACCGAAACAACTCGGATATGAAGTTTGATAGCCGACATGTCCAAGAATGAAGTAGAGAGAGTGTAGAATACTTGTCTCAAGGCACCCAAGTATTTGGGTGGAGGTAAATGAAGTTGCCAAGTGAATGAGAAGAAGATGTGAGCATATGAATTTTCCCAAGTGAAGAATGGTGCTCGGCCAAAGAATGAAAATGGGGATCTGTCAAAAACCAGAGAATGGTTCTCTGTGAATGTTGTAAGTTTAGTGATGATGAATTGTAATGAAAAAGCAACACAATTAAATTAATCTCACTCCCACATATTCTCAACACACCCCCACATAAAGAAAAGTCACCTCATCCCCTTGCCCATGCTGCTCACACCAAGTATGGCCAAGAATTAATGCAAACCAAACTCATAAAAGAAAAAGCATGGCACATGAATTAGCCCATCACATTCACATGCCAGCACACCATGAAAAACGAATTCTATTTTGTAGCCCAAAAAGAAATTTTGCTCACTCACATCAAGATTTCGGCCAAGTCATGAATAAAAGAAATTTGGCCAAAAAGAAATGCACAAATGAAACCATTAATTAAACATTAAAAAATAATGTTTAATCAAGCGGAGAAAAACTGGCAACTTCAAAAGTAATCCCGTAACAAATTACAGGATTACCCCACAACAGTATATACATACCCGCATTTGTATTCCGACCGAATACGAATGCAACGAGACTAAAACATTCTTACACAATATAATACTAGGATCCGGCTTAAACCAAAACACACTAGTATTATCTGTCCGAACCATGAACCATGACACGTGCACAAGTGCACGTGTATGATCTAACCCTGTCATAAAACCATACGGCCTCTACAATGTTTCGCCCGAACTTGGGAAACTGTCTGTGGGGGACTCTAAAGACTCGTCAATACGCTGGCAGTGGGTTTAACCACAAGCCGTCAGTGGCACTAGCTGTAGGTAACGGCTGCCTAGGTATTGACCGAAAGGGAAGCTAACGAGCGAACATCCTGAAACCCTACTGAGCCTGTCAGTGACAATATTCGTACAGTCCGGTCTGTTCGTCTATGACTATCGCATATAGAGCCTCGGGGGCTGGTAAACGTCAGACCTCCAATAGCGGTATAAGTCGTGTCGGAGAGTAGCTCAGAACACCCTGAGAAACTACTGGAATACCTACCAGTAAATCTCGCTTACCCTGGCCGGGGATTTCGTGTAATGGCTCTCCTAAACACAGCACGATCTCACCCCCAATACCGGGAGAGACGAATCCCCGACGATCCGCTCACTGCCTCCATATGGTTCGGGACTGTACCCAACTAAAACCTGTTTGCACGGCTCCTTTGAGCCGTGGTAGGGTAGTAATCAAAGCGCAGTGGGAACTCACACGAGACAAATGACGATCTCAGGTTGATAGATTAACATGTACACATGTCACCTGGGAACTGCTATCTGACGACAGGTATAATACCAACTAGCATGTTCCTGACGAGTCATGTCCGGTGTACTCATAATCTTATGAGCACCTGTATACATCTTAGGTGAACCAACTGACACCAATAGCTTGTGAGACCGGCCAACGCCCCTCATCAGGGTCTCGACTGTATACATTAGTCTACTCATGGAGTATCGGTGCCCTGTCTCGAAACTCCCACGACTAGGGACACTTTAAGGATGTGCTTATAGACCCAGCTCCCATATATATGATCACCATCATACTGCTGGCAGTCAAGCAAGAATCCTATGGGCTCTATCAACATGCAACAGTGAACTGTAATGTCACCTGAAGCATGTATACGATGATAAAGACAAACTAAATAGCATACTATCATCTTGAGTAAGACTGCCCTACTGGTATAGGTCCTCCCTCAATCATTGCAATCACGTACCTGCGATCCAATAATTGACTTTGAGGACACTATATCCAACAATCTCCCACTTGCACTTAAGGCTAATTATTACGATATCGCATACTCACTACCCGTGTGATACCGAACATACAAGTCCTCTACTAATCAGTTTCACAAAACTTGTTTGTAAAACTATTGCTTTCGAGAACTAGCCTCAATGAGTGGATCCGCCCTGATGTTTCCTTTTATGTCTCTCTTTGTCTCAAGTTCGCTGAGAAAGTCATCTTCCGAAATAAGCAATACCTGTCTTAGAATATGTCTGGATATCTGATGGGACCCAGTTCATAAATGAACTCCAAATCCAGCAAACTTCTTAGATTGTATCGTCAACTGAATTTAATCAGTATCCTGCACCATGACTCCCTCAGTATCCGCTTGGACCACCTGTCCAAACTACTGCCCCTCGTCAGAGGGAAAACTATAACTCTGACAGTCACTCTGTCATCCGGGTCACCTTGGAAGCCTGGAATGATAACTATCTCCCGAAGGAGGCTGTCGTTATCAAATCCCTAGAACAATCACTTATGTTCTAAAACTGCTTTCGAACGTTTCTCCAGGATTGGATTAATATCAACTTATTGCATCTAGTGCAAAAACAACATCTGGTGTGGTACTTGACATCTCATGATCAACTCAATTGCCTAAGCAAGTGATCTGCCAATCATGCACATCCCTCTCCCATTTAGTCTGTAAGACACTTTTAGAGAGGGTGACTCCATCACCTGCATGCACACCACCATACCAGGAGTCGTTCATTCTAAAATACCTTTAGAATGCTGTTAAAGTACCCAGATTGGGAAACTACCCAAATCTAGATCTAAAACCATAGATCCAGTAACCAAAATGCCTGATATTATATCCATATCCTATGTGGAGAAACTACTATGTGACAACCACAGTATGACCGATCGTAGTATAGGAATTTTACTTCCTACAATGTGTATGTCATCCAAGTACTAAGACATCACACCCTACTACCTTCTTAACAGATCCATCTCCTATTCTGATGAAGTCAAAACCATGACTGTCACATCAAAAATAGATGATCTATCTCCGCTATATCTGCTTTAGTCTATAAATAGACATAAGCTACTTGTCCACTATGCTTCCGCTGCTCCTACTGACCACAACCCCCCTCTGGCAGAATAATATATACTTGCACTTTGTTGGATATAGTGCCCTCAGAGTCAATTATTGGATCACAGGCACGTGATTGCAATGGTTGAGGGATGATCTATACCGGTAGAACAGTCTTACTCGAGAGGTTTGTATGCTACTATAATTTGTCTTTATCAGTCGTGTACAAGTTTAGGTGATATGTTCACTATTACACGTTGATAGAGCCCTTAGGATCCTGTTTGACTACCAACAGTATGATGGCGACCATATACGTGAGAGTTGGGTAGTCCATAAGCGCATCCTTAAAGGTGGTCCCTAGTCGAGGGAGTTTCGAGACAGAGCATCGATACTCCGGAGTAGACTAGTGTATACAGTCGAGACCCCGACAAGGGACGGTGGCCGGTCTCACAAGCCACTGGTGTCAGTTGGTTCACCTAAGATGTATACAGGTGCTCATTGGGTTATGAGTACACCGAACAGGACTCGCCGGGAACATGGTAGTTGGGATTATACCAGACGTCAGATAGCAGTTCCCTGATGGCATGTGTACAGGTTAGTTCATCGACCTGAGATCGTCATTTGTCCCGTGTGAGTTCCCACTGTACTTTGATTACTACCCTACCACGGCTCAAAGGAGTCGTGCAAACAGGTTTTAGTTCGGTACAGTCCCGAGCCACATGGAGGCAGTGAGCGGATCTTCGGGGGTTCGTCTCTCCCGGTATTGGGGGTGAGGTCGCGCTGTGTCTAGGAGAGCCATTACACAAAGCCTTCGGCCGAGGCAGGAAATTTACTGGTAGGTATTCCAGTAGTATCTCAGGGTGTTCTGGGCTACACTCCGACACGACTTGTACCGCTTTTGGGGGTCTGACTTTTACCAACCCCCTAGGCCCGACATGCGATACTCATAGACGAACGGACCGGACTGTACGGATATTGTCACTGACAGGCTCAGTAGGGTATCAAGATGAGTTCGCTCATTGACCTCCCTTTTGGTCAATACCTAGTAGCTCGTTATGTACGGCTAATACCTCTGACGTGCTAGTGGTTAAATCCACAGCCAAAGTATTGACGAGTGTTTAGAGTCCCCCATAGACAGTTTCTCAAGTTTCGGGCGAAACGTTGTAGAGGCCGTATGGATTTATGGCAGGGTTCGAACATACGCGTGCACTTGTACACGTGTCATGGTTCGGACGGATAATACTAGCGGGCTTTGGTTTAAGCCGGATCCTAGTATTGTACAGTGTAAATTTTGTCTTATTGCATTTGTATTTGGCCGGAATACAAATGCGGGTATGTATATACAGTCGCGGGGTTATCCGATAATTTGTTACCGGATCACTTTTTGAAGTTGCCAGCTTGCTTTCCCTTTTCGGCCATTTTCCTTTCTTTCTTTCCTTGGCTGAATTTTCCATGGAGGGGCTTATTTGCAAATGTGCAAATTAGTAAAATGGAGGGTGTTTTTGCAGTGGAGGATTCATGATGGTTCTAGCATCATTTGACTTCTTTTTTGGTTCATCATTACTTGCTTTATGGAGATGGGATTGAAAAAGATATTGGTGTGACATTTTTCCATGATGATCACTCATTTCTCTTTTGCATTATTCTCTTCTTGTGCTCACCCCTTGTTTTTTCCCTCCTCTCATATCATGGCCGGACACAAAGAGTGGGGGGGTGTCCAAATTTTTGGGGTGGGATTTGTATCTCATTTGCTTGCACAAAATTGATATAGCTCCATTTCAAAGCTCATCTCCTTCTCCTCTCCAAAAATGGCAACTTCAATAACCCCTCGTGACATAGCATTCTACACTCAGTCTACAGCAATCTTGGACACGTCGGCTAGCCAACTTCGTGTCCGAGTTGCCTCGGTCCAGAGGTGGGAGCCCGTAAAAAGACTCGGTGATGTGGTACCCTTTCCGACGAGGAGATCTAGACCGGAGATTCCGCGGGGAGATCGGGATGGTGGCCGAAGACCGAAGGAAACGGATCGCTCGGTATAGCCTCTCTACCCTTTCTCTAGTTAGCTAGTAGTTGGTTAATGGTCCGATCCGGGTTTATAGTCCGCGGTAGCGCCGGTTTCTACTTAAAGAAAAGTTTTTGTTTTCGCATTTTGGCCTCGGACAGACGGTCGGGGCGCTACCATGGTCCTACACACTTCTAAAGCTAGTTTAGAACGACGTCATACCCATCCTCCTGCCAGGTCTCATAGTCTGGAACAACAGTAGTGTCAAGTCTGGGTAAAAAGAAACCTCCCTATCACCGTCTTTGAGAATACCGAAGTACCTCTCGGATGCGTGAGGTCACCCACCGTCTCTGCGGAGTAGCTAATGGAATGTCAAACCTGATTGAATCTTTAGGTCCTATTAAATTTTCAGTAATCGTTTGCCGTTCTGGAATCTCTTTCAGTTCTACCATACTCCCACTACTGTTTTCTGAAAAAATCCATTTTACAAAAACTGTGGCGAGTCAAGAACAATATCACTATTGATCTTCCAGATGGTAAAAAATTAACCATCGTCATAGCCCGGGTTAACCCACAAACAGCCATTACAGAAACGCGCCTTGAGTTATTCAGAGTCTGGTTTTAAGCATAAGCCGGACAACTCACTGTACCTTACCAACGTTAAGATATTAACCATTCTACCATATAGAAACAAAAGCACTGATTTAATTAGAACCAGATTCAAATCATGCAGCTGTCTCCAGTGCATATCAACTAAATGGAGAGAGGCCGATCAGCATTACTCAACTTAGAAGTGCATCCAATTATGAGTAACCTGAAAGAGAAACAAGTTTCTTAAACCATTACTATCAACTGAATACCATACACAAGTATCTGCATCTTTGATCACCTTGAAGAATCCCGATACTTGCGACACTTGGTTCTCTACTTTACTCTTATACCTATAACTTCTCAAAACTTAGATCTAGTATTTCTACGAAACACTTATCTAAAAACTAGAGAAGTCATAAGTAAACAGAATATAGTACAAGGACCAACCCCTTTGTCCTAATGGACACTGGACAACATACAATACTTTGTATAAATCCCCTAAATTGAATAACTCAAACTCTGTGCGTCGTAGGTTGAAAACTGTACCCAGGCGATTTTCTCAAATATCACCAATTACAACGAATTCCGATATAATGAGGATGATCACCTAATTCCCAATAACTTACTCCCACTCATCATCTGTAAAACCATGCATATGTGAGAATCATACCTGGTAAATACATACCATGTAGCAAGGGTCTAATTGGGAAATCGGTTTTCTATTAACAATACACAGTGAAACTGAAACATGAATAATGTTTCGAAGGGATATCCGGGAATTCCTAGTAATGCCTCATCCATTATTCAGATTCATGACTGTAACCGTATATTTCCTTTGCCATATCTCCAAATCTCTTTATTTGTCTTTAGTCGTTACCTTCTGTACACCATCGTTAGGCTAAATGGTTTTCTTTCTTCCCTACCGTTCGGCACCAGCGTATGGTTTGGAAGAAGACTGTCCAATAAGCATAATAGGTGTACTCTCCTAATCCTAGGAGCACTCGCAACCTGAGAGCCAACGAACCGTGGCCAAATGCGGAACAAAAATTTTCTAAAACCCGGCGCTACCATTACCCAGCATGGTATCAGAGCCACCCATTTACCCGTAATCTAGCGTGTTTAGACAATGTTAACATATCGAAATCGAAAAAATCTCGATTCACTGCCGTGCACATTTCCTTCTCTGTCGATTTTGAAAGTGTCTTCAAAAATTATTTAAATAAGTGCAGAAGACTACTGACATGACCACCAAACCACACCCCAAACAACAGACCAAGGCGCCAGAATTTAGCCGAGCACATGGGCAAAAATTCCGAGCAGGCCGGTTTTTCAGAGGCCTCTGGGTATGGTTTTTTTGGGTGTTGTCTGGTCTCTGGAATCTCTGTGCAGTGGTGTTATTTATTTAGCCCAATTTGGATATTGTTTTATCAGTTTGTTTCGGGCTATTCGGGGTTATTTCGAAGTCGATAAGTTTTAATATTGTTTAAAGTTTGCGGTACTTTACATTTCTATCTGTGACCGTGAATGTCATTTGATCGGTAAATCTTGTCTAATCGCTATAGTACTTTTAGACGGATTTGCGAACGTGACATTCACGTTGATGTTCTGTGTTGTGCCGTAATGTTGCGGATTTGTTGTGATGGATAGCTTGCGTGCAATGGTAGTGCAATTTGGATTTATTTGTACATTTGATATTGTGGGACGAGCGTCTGACATGTGGACTGCCGTCACTGCCTGTTTGTATATTATTCTTTTGGGGCACCACCGGGCCGAGGTCGATATCACCCTTATATATTATTTTCTTTTCTGTACTGGGATTACCCCGCGGTGGAGTGCACGGATAGCCGGGTTCTAGAGGGCAACAGATCCGCATCTCATGGCATTGAGACGGAGGGGACCTCACTCTAGAATTGGCGGGCTATTCGCCGTACTCGTAGGGGTATAGGTTGACTCAAGGAGGGGTGCTCAAGTTACCGGATTTCGTGAAGTGCTGGGTGGTCCATTCACTTTGCTGAAGGGGCTGCCTCACTTCAGGTTTTGGCGGGTAACTTGCCGCGCTCGTAGGGGTCTAGGAAATCATTGCACAGGCTATCCACACAACCAGAGGAACGTCGGGTTTTCAGTTGTGGCTCAAAAGAAACCCGGAGCTCTCAGATTATCTGTATTGTTCTGTGATGCTTATTACTTTTATGTGATGTTGCATTTATCATGCCTGGGACGATATATATATATATATATATATATATATATATATATATACTGGTAGATGTTGTATATGTTTTGCACCCGCGCTAGCCCAGTCCCCGCTTAGTTAAGTAACCTAACGAGTGATGACGGGACCCAGCGGCGAATGCGGGTGGCATATACATACATTTTATTTTCGTTCTTTTCTGGTGTGATTAATTGATGGAACTGCGTTCATTCTTATCAGTGCAAGGAAAACAAACCTATTATTTGATGTTGTTGGAACCAAGTTTTTAAATAACTGACATTATAGACGTTCTCTTTTGTTTTGCACAGTGGTTTTCG
The DNA here is from genome assembly GCA_030015575.1 of Agapanthus africanus. Taxonomy (NCBI): domain Eukaryota; kingdom Viridiplantae; phylum Streptophyta; class Magnoliopsida; order Asparagales; family Amaryllidaceae; genus Agapanthus; species Agapanthus africanus. The sequence continues at coordinate 25,394,007 of JASDDO010000016.1, forward strand.
GTTATGAATATCCAGCACCTCATTCGACGAGAAAAGGACCGAGATCCCTTCATCGGGAGTGACCCCTTAGGCAGGAGTTCGCGTCAACGTAATAACTTCACTATAGTCGATTACTTTTTGCTTTGCATCATGGTATTCAGTTTGGAATATCCTGCACCCCATTCGACGAGGAAAGAGCCGAGATCCCTTCACCAGGAGTGACTTCTTTAGCAAAAGTTTTCGCCACTATATATTTGTAAAACCACTTGGATTCCTTCAACGAGATCAAGTTCATTACTTTAAAGGTTTTTCGCCAAAAACCAGTCGTAGCCCTCCGTCATTTCAGATTAGTATTGCTTAGTATTCGTGCTGCGTTTGTTGACCTTGTCAAGGCGTAGTGTGCGGTAGCTCTGTAATATTTTTCTGTCGCATGGATATGTGGATTGGTTAGGACAGTCATTCGACCTTGTTGACCTTGTCAAGGGTCTGTGCGGGTGGGTCTAATGCAATCAGGATAATGACAGGTTGAACTTGACTAGGACCCTTTGACTTGTTGGCCTTGTCAATGTCACTTGGATCCTAGGGGTAAAAATCATATCGGGAGTTTCAAACATACAGAAAACTTGCCAGGCATGCGCATACTTTCTAGAGTGTGATGACTTGAGTGGCTTCCATCAAGCTATCATGCAATGAGAGTTGGATCCCGATTCCCACTGATGGGTTGGTTTACTCCTCGGGTGATCCCGACTAATTCTTCTTTCAGGTTTGGAGGAGAATTTGAGGACACGATGGGAGACATTCAGGTTAGAGTGCACGCAGAGTGTTTCCTTTCTCTCTCTCTTTGACTGGGACCATGACCCGACCCTAGACTATAACTCAGTGACCAAGTTAACCGAACTTTCTTAAAACACTGGCTTTTAGATTGTCTGAGTTGCATACATAATTGCCACACTTTGTTTTACCCTTCGCATTTCTCCAGAACACCCCGTATTACTACGAACATCCACTTCCATTGGATAAATCCATCGTATGATTATATACGAACTCGAAGGAACTTGTTCCAGATTTGAGGATGGATTCTGGTTCTGGAGAGATTGAATAGGATTATTCAGTTGTCTTTTCCTTTTACCTTCTCTCAGGTTGTGATGACTCCTAGAATTAGGAGACGGTACACCTATTACGCTTATTGGATAGTCTTCTTCCAAACCATAGGCAGGTGCCGAAAGGTAGGGAATGAAGAAAACCAAGTAGCCTAAGTGTGGTGTACAGAAGGTAATAACTAAAGACAAATAAAGGGATTAGAAAGAGAGCAAAGTAAATTGCAACTGCTATTCACGACCAAACCAAGTCTTTCAACGCCACTCCTACTTCACCTTTGTATTTCTCCAGAACACTCCGTATCACTACGAACATCCAATCCTATTGGATAAATCCATCGTATGGTTATATACGAACTCGAAGGAACTTTTTCGAGAATGGATTCTGGTTCAGGAGAAATAGAATAAGGATTATTCAGTTGTCTTTTATCCTTACCTTCTCTCAAGTTGCAAGTACTCTTAGGATTAGGAGAGCACATATTATGCTTATTGGATAGTCTTCTTCCAAACCATAGGCTGGTGCCGAACGGTAGGAAAGAAAGAAACCCATTTAAGCCTAACGAAGGTGTACTGAAGGTGACGACTAAAGACAAATAAAGGGATTTGGAAAGATGGCAAGGAAATATAATGTTTCAGTCATGAATCTGGATAATGGAAGAGGCATTACTAGGAATATCAGGATACCCCTACAAAATATTTTAATGTTTTAGTTTCACTATGCGTTGTTAACTAAAAAATGATTTCCCAATTAGGTCCTTACTCCAGGGTATGTATTTACCAGTTTTGATTCTCACATCTGTATGGTTTTACAGATGATGAGTTGGAGTAAGTTATTGGGAATTAGGTGATCATCCTCATTATATCGGAATTCGTTAAAATTGGTGATATTTGAGGAAATCGCCTGGGTTGTTTGCTGGACGGCAAGTATTTGGTTTTGAATATCCGTTGTTATGCACCAATTTCAAACTGATATATCTGTACGTTTATTTCTATAAAGTGAGATATAACTTTTTGAAATTATATCCATGATATTTACCTATATCAGTTGATGGCTAGGTAAGGAGCATTCAACGGCGGTGTAATTCTTCATAACCATGGTACAGTTTTCAACCTATGACGCACAGGGTTTGAATTGTTAAACTCAGGGGACTTATACAATGTATTGTATGTTGTCCAGTGTCCATTAGGATAGAGGGACGGTACTCGTACTAGATTCTATTTACTTGTGACTTCTCCATTCTTAGACACGTGTTTCGTAGAAATACAGTCTAAATTTTGAGAAGTTATAGGTACAAGAATAATGTAGAAAACCATGTGTTGCAAGTATCGGGATTCTTCAAGGTGATCGAAGATGTAGATACCTGTGTATGATATTCAGTTGATAGTAATGGTTTTGAGAAACTTGTTTCTCTTTCAGGTTACTCATAATTGGATGCACTCCTAAGTTGAGTAATGCTGATCAGACTCTCTCCATTTGGTTGACATGCACTGGAGACTGCTGCATGATTTGAATCTGGTTCCAATTAAATCAGTGCCTCTATTTCTATATTGTATATAGAATGGTTCATATCTTAACGATGTTAAGGTACGGGGAGTTGTCCAGCTTATGCTTAAAACCAAACTCTGGATAACTCAAGGCACGTTTCTGTAATGGCGGTTTGTGGGTTAACCCGGGCTTTGACGAGGGTTGACTTTCTACCATCCGAATGATCGATAGTGATATTGTTCTAGACTCGATACAGTTTTAGTAAAATGGACTTTTTCAGAAAAACAAAAGTGGGAGTCTGGTAGAACTGGAAGTGATTCCAGAACCACAAACGATTACTGAAAATTTAATAAAAACCTAAAGATTCAATCAGGTTTGACATTTCATTGGCCACTCCACAGATATGGTGGGTAACCTCAGGCACCCGAGAGGTACTTCGGTAGCCTCAAGAATGGTGACATGGAGGTTCTTGTTTACCGAGACTTGGCACTACTGTTGTTCCAGACTATGAGACCCGGCAGGAGGATGAGTATAGCGTCATTCTAAACTAGCTTTAGAAGTGCACGTGTATATGACTCTGCCAGAGGGTTGTTGTAGTCAGTGGGAGCAACGGAAGCGTAGTGGACAAGTAGCTTATGTCTATTTATAGATTAAAGCAGATACATCGGAGATAGATCATCTATTTCTGATTTGACAGTCATAGGCTTTGACTTCATCAGAACAGGAGATGGATCTGTTAAGAAGATAGTAGGGATGACATGCACTTTATAGGAAGTGAAATTCCTATACTATGATCAGTTATACTTTGGTTGTCGTACAGTAGTTTCTCCACATAGGTTATGGATATTATATCAGACATTCTGGTTACTAGATCTATGGTTTTAGATCTAGATTTGGGTACTTTCCCAATTTGGATACTTAGACAGTATTCTAAAGGTATTTTAGAATGGACGACTCCTGGCACGGTAGTGAACCTGCAGGTGAAGGAGTCATCCTCTCTAAAGGTGTCTTACAGACTAAAGAGGAGAGGGATGTGCATGATTGGCATATCACTTGCTTAGGCAATTGAGTCAACCATGACATGTCAAGTACCACACCAGATGTTATTTTTGCACTAGATGCAATAAATTGATATATTAATCCAATCCTGGAGAAAACGATTGGAAGCAGTTTATAAACATAAGTGAATGTTATAGGGATTTGATAACGGCGGCCTCCTTTGGGAGACGATTATCATTCCAGGCTTCCAAGATGTCCTGGATGACAGAGTGACTGTCAGAGTTATAGTTTTCCCTCTGACGAGGGGCAGTAGTTTGGACAGGTGGTCCAAGTGGATACTGAGAAAGGTATAGCGCAGTATACTAATTAAGTTCAGTAGACGATACGGTCTAAGAAATTTGCTGGGTTTAGAGTTCATTTGTGAACTGGGTCCCATCAGATATCCAGACATATTCTAAGACTGATATTGCTCATTTCAGGAGATACGTTACTCCGCGAAGTTGAGATAGAGAGATACAGAAAGAAACACTGGAGCGGATCCACTCACTGATTAGTAGAGGAGTTGTGAAACTGATTAGTAGAGAAGTTGGGTGTTCGGTATCACACAGGTTGTGAATATGCAACATCGCAATAATTAGCCTTACGTGCAAGTGGGAGATTGTTGGCTTAGTGCCCTCAAGGCAATTATCATAGTCGCAGGCAGGTGATCATGATGATTGAGAGAGGACCTATACCGATAAAACAGTCTTACTCGAGATGATAGTATGCTATCTGGTTTGTCTTTATCATCATATATATGTTGATAAAACACATAGGATTCTTGCTTGACTACCAGCATCGTGATGGCGATCACATACGTAGGAGCTAGGGGTCTATAAGCACATCCTTAAATGTCCCTGATCGTGGGAGTATCGAGACTGGGCATCGATACTCCAGTGTATACTTATCTAGACCCTGACGAGAGACGGTGGCCGGTCTCACAAGCCATTGGTGTTAGTTGTTCACCTAAGATAGTATACAGGTGCTCATTGGGTTATGAGTACACTGGACGGACTCACCGGAAACATGTTAGTTGGTATTATACCTATTGTCAGATAGCAGTTCCCTGGTGATATGTGTATAAGTTAGTCTGTCGACCTAAGATCGTCATTTGTCTCGTGTGAATTCCCACTGTGCTTTGATTACTACCCTACCACGGCTCAAATGAGTCGTGCAAACAGGTTTTAGTTGGGTACAGTCCCAAGCCATATGGAGGCAGTGAGCGGATTGTCGAGGATTCGTCTCTCCCGGTATTGGGGGTTGATGTCGCGCAGTGCACGGGTGGCCATCACTGGAAATCCTCCGTCGGAGTATGTGAGAATTACCGATCCAGGATCGATATTCTCAGGTAGTGATGGGTTTCATACCGACACGAATTATCGCGTTGTTAGGGGTCTGAGTTTATCCACCCCCTAGACCCGATACTCTTAGACGAACAGACCGGACTGTACAGATATTGTTACTGACAGGCTCAGTAGGGGTTTGGATGAGTTTGCTCATCGGCCTTCCGTTTGCTCAATACCTGGGTAGCCGTTATGTACAGCTAGTGCCGCTGACGTGTTTGTGGTTAAACCCACTGCCAGAGTATTGACGAGTCTTTAGAGTCCCACACAGAGGGTTTTCACGGTTCAGGCGATATGGTGTAGATGACGTATGTTGATACATACAGGTGTCCAATTAAATATGTGCGCATGCTGTACAGACTTTAATCGGACGATTGATAATACTAGCGGCTTAGGATTAAACCAGATTGTTAAATCAAGTTTTGATTTAATAATTTACATATGTATTTATATATATGTATTCTAGTATTATTGCTCACTATTCATTTTCTCTTTGGCTATTCGTATTTTCGTACGAATACGCGTATGTGTATTTCGATACATGTACCGGGAAGCATTCCGTATTTATACGGAATGGCTTCTAGAAGATGCCACCTCATTATTGATTTTCTTTAGAAAATCATTTGTTTTAGATGAAGTGGAAAAGGTGACATGGCATGGGTTTTGGTCAAAGCATGGCCTTTGCTCATGTAGAGATTGGTATGGTGTATTTGTTTAACGCAAATTGGGAATGGGATAGTTTGTGGGGGCATGAGGGGGGGTGGTCACTTCTTGGTGGGTTTTTTTCCTTTGCTCATTTTGGTTTTTCACTTGGTGCTCTCTACACTCTCATGCTCACACAAAAATACTTGGCCGCTTTGCTCATGCCATTAGTTTTGGTCACCCTCTTCTTCATCTTCTATTGTTGGTCACTTGAATATATGGTTGAGAGAAAATTATGGTAAGACTATACTACACCCCCCACTCTCCACTACTAACTATCTTGGATGGTTGGTTGGTCCGCTTGACGAACATGGAGCTTGTGTCGTTTCCCTCGGGTGGATGATCGGAGATGAAGGAAGACCGGCGACCAAAGTCAATCCGCATCACTAGGAGCTTGGAATTGGTTGAAGACCCGAAGGACTTGGTTCATTAGGTATAACCGTTCTATCTCTTTGTGTTTGGTTTGCTAGTTTTACGGTTAATGGTTTCGATCTTGGAAATTGGGTAATGGTACCGCCGGGTTTTAGAAATTTTTTGTTCCGCATTTGGCCACGGTTGGATGGCCGGGGCGCTCCCATAACCCCTCAGTTAGATCCATCATCAACCATAAGATCTTGACAATTCACATCAAAGATTAGTGGGAACACTTACTCGGATCTCTTGTGCAACATCGGCATCCACTTGACTCATCGGTTGATAGTTCTTCTTGGTTCGAAGCCAAAGTTTCGTGTGCATGGAAATGTGATCTATTATGAAGGCCAGATGTGGAGTTTTGATTTTAACAGACAACGATAAATCAAGCACTTGATTTCATCCTTATACCACATGAAGTCAAACTTATAGGTTAAAGTTGCTTCTATTTTATTAGTCAGGACTTTAATTGGTTTTGTTGAATTAGGATCGAGGTTATAAGATACTGAGCACTCATTTGAACATGTAGCCTAGTTATTTGATATCATTTTCTTCAAATTATAATATCTAGATCATTATTAGAGTAGTGTAGTGATTTACATTCCATGGATAATCCGATATTAACATGAAATTGATTGTTTTAATTCGGATGTTCAATTGATATTTAGTCTCGTAGTTTTATATTATTTATTAGTCAGGACTACCGATATCGGATTCGTACTGCGTCGCTTCTAACTTTCCAACACAAGCTATCAACGCCGTGGTAAGAACTGACCGGGGAGGGGGGGAAGGAATTAGGAAACTACAATTTCCTAAAACGACCCTCATAATCCATGACCCTTGTCAATTTCAGAGTCCAACCCTCCAACCGTGCCGGGGAGGTGAGGTTGGGGGTGGGGTGATGCCATTATCAATAATGAAAACAGCTCCATCTACACGTCTCAGTAGCAATTGGGAATCCACCTCTGCTATCTAATATAACCTTTCTAAAATTAAGAATTATACACAAACTTCAGAATCAAAGCTAAATAATGAAAGAGAAGTTTATAGTGTTATAAAATTCAAACAAGCATAAAAAATTCATTAGAAACATCTAAAATCAAACCACGAGCACATAAACCCATGCCATCATCACTCAAAATCCATGGCAGCTTTCCGCTCAAGCGCCTTCTAATGAGCTCAGGCCTCTACTCTCTTACTCGCTCCCTATATTAACATAATCAAACTCATAAACAACGACCTTGTTCGAGCTCCCTAATTCATCTAATGCTAAAAAAATGCAACCCAAAGTAAAATTCAGTTACATTCCTGAATTAATAGCCAACAAACAATAAAAAGTTTTGATCTTTGCATTATTTTTGGTACCCAACATAAATTATGAAGCAAAAAAAACAATCCAAATTACACAAATTAGGGTTCCAAGATCCAAACCCTAACAACAAACCCTTATTCTCCCAAAGGTGTCGACTTTCTTCATCATCATAACAACAAACAACTAAAAATTCAAACCATAAAGATCAAAATCAAATCACATACCATCATGGCATCACTCGGATTTGGCGGCGGCGCTCTGCTGGAGGCGCTCGAGGGCCTTCTGGTGTGCCCATGTCTCGATGGTGAGGTCAGGCTTGGCGTTGAGGCCGACGCCGAGGATGACGATGGTGAGGAACGAGGTGACGTAGCACGGCAGCTCCCAGTCCTCCCACTTCCGGGACTCGCCGGGCGGCGGCGGGGTCCGATTGAAGGGGTACGCCTTCGGCTGCTCGCCGCCGACTGCATGGTGGTCTCCGGCGGCGCCTCCGCGGGTGCGCGTGGAGGAAAGGAGGCGGCGGCGGAGCATGCCGGAGAAAATCCTCGACATTTTTAATATTTTTTTGCTGTGATGGAGTTTAAGATGTGAGTGAGAGAATGGAGATTGAAAAGGGGTTTGATGAGAAATGGATGAATCCAGTTTGGGCTTTTGGGTAAAGCCCATTGGAAAGAAAAAAATTTAGTGGAAACTTGTGATTACTTTTAACGGATCAAATATAACCGTATCCGTATTCGGTGGTGATAAACGGATTCAAATCCGGATATGGATATGGCTTGTTAAATTTGGAAATGAAAAATACAATCTGAATAAAATATGATATGGATAAATGAATTATAAAATAAATATAACTAATGAAGTAAAAAAATATTAGTTTTGTTATTACGGAACCGATATGTATGTGGTGGTTATTAGTAAATGCGGATACAGATACGGATAGTCATCAAAAAAGAAATTTACTATCGTATTTGATAAAATCGGACATGGACACGGAGTTAGCTCGGATTATCCCTAGCGGATAGACTGATTTTCTCTCCAAAAATTGCAGCTAAATTATTGAGATGATCTGGTTGTCCTAATAATAAAAGAACTTACTTATATTATTTAAGATTTTTCTTCGAATTTAAAATTGAAAGTGTCGCATGCCTCCCCTGTCTTACAACAGTAAAGATAGTAGACATTAGGTAACTGAAATACCATTAGACTTTTGTGGTTTTTCACCAATGTACGTAGGGCTTTATTGAGAAAATATGATAGTTAAGGGTAATTCAATGTAATTTACCCTATTATATCTTCTAGAACTAGAAGGTCTATTCAAAGTATAGAATCACATCAGTGCACGGTGTAAACGATTTTAACGGAGATAAGTAAACTAGCCCTTGCTTATTTCTACATTAAAGGAATACGAAAACGAAACAAAATTTAAAGAACGAATCCAAAATAAAATTAATAGTTTCAATTTGAGCATTAAGATAAAACTCATCAACATTTAAGTGTTATGTAACTTCCAGAATCCCACAGTTCATGGTAACAACTTGATATAATCCATTATATACAACTTCTCACAGTTCATGATATATGAAATAGTAGGAGTATACAGAAATGATCAGTTTTAATACACGCAGTGAGAAAAATTAATTTGTACAAACACCAATCGAGAAGCGATTTTATTCGCATAACCGATGGATCAAAACGAAAATTGATCTCATCTTACAAACAATGTGAATCTCAACACAAGAATTTTAAACAAATTTAGTAGACATCCGGTTACCAATCATGGAAAGATATCCTACTGACAGCCGAAGGTCTGAACTCCAAAGGAATATCCCAACCTTTCAAGCTATTTTTCGCCCACCTCATCTTCACATTTTCTACAACAACGCCATCGATATGCTCCATCATCATCCCTCCAATGCTGTGATTAACTAAGCCTCGACACCCAGGTCTATAATCATAAAGGCCGCCTAGAAATCGAGTCCATTTTCGGTACGTTAAGTTTACATTTTTGAACTTTATGTTGCGAAGAAGTCCACTCTTAGATCCCGATAGGAACACACCATTCTCTGAAGCAGATGTTATTTTGACGAAGATTATGTTGGATATTGTTCCGGATTTTGAGGTTGAGTCCCTAGGGCAGGTTGTGATGTAAATGGGTTCTGCTCGTCCCCACCACAAAGGGTCGTAGTGTCGCGTGCTTATGTTTATGTTGGAGAAGATAACACTACTAACGTTACCTGCAAAGATAATTAAACTTGGTTTCAGAAATGTGTTGCAAATTTTTTGATTGTTAGGGTGGTACTGCTATCAGGGCAAAAGTGATATAGTTCTTGCAATCGAGCCAAGAAAAAAATGATGGGCATATTTGATATTCTACAGTTTAAGAAAAGAGAGATTTTGTGGGAAGTGGGAACGAATAAGTCTTTTGAGATATTTTCATTGACATATAATACAATACTCGGTACTCTTGCTTATGTACATGACGCATGAAAGTTACAAAAAAGAACCATCACCGTAGAGGTTAGTAATGAAAAGTCGCGTGTATCATGAGTAAAATTGTCTCTGATTAGTTTTCTAAGTTCAAAATTACGAGAAAATGAAAGATTTGTACCTCCATCTCGAATTTGCATTGCAAGCCCTCTATGTGAATCAACAATGGAAATATTGTTGAACAAAAGCCTCTTGAAATCAAAGAAGCCAGCACTTCCTAGCTTAATAGCAGACGATTTAGTTCTGGTGTCAATATGGCATCTTCTGATCACTGTGTTGTTTGAGTGCTGTATATCTATGCCATCATTGTTCGGCGAGTTAAAGTCCCCGTATATTGATATATCATGAATCAATGTGTTGTTGCACCTCACTAAAGGGAAACTGCAAAAATAAATTTTGAATTAGCACATCGCGAAGACTTGCTTTTCTGGACTACCAAATGAAACTGTAATTTAGAGTTGTTTAGGCACGACACACTAAGCCAACCTAATTTTCTATCTCTTCCATTTATATCTCTGTGAAGATAATTAATAGAGAGTTATAATTTTTTAGATTATGCATATGCAGCCATTTCATTTCCATGTTTAAATTTCAAGTGTACAAGTTTTCCAAATTTGCAACACTCATATATGTTCATGTCTTCTCCATATAGAGAGACTTTATGAAATTCAGCCACCATGCCATATATCATTCTAAATGTGTATAAAAAATTGATTTACCTAATAAAGCGTTTATTTCGCTTTTAACTTGCATTCTTACCTGATTATGCACATATTTATGCTTTTCCTTCCAAATATTATCTTTCTTAAATATTCTATAGGGAGCATGCTAAGAAATTTATAATCATTATTTAAAAACAAGAAGGAAATACAGATGAAGCACATTTGTAGGTGATTGCAAGTCTTTGAAATGCATTATTAAGTATCACAAAAGTAGCTGCTAATGTATTTATGTAATTAATTATTCTTGTTTTCTCTGTCCTCCAATTGTCAGAGTTGTTACATTCATTGGCACTACTTCTTGCTTAGATAGTCAGTTCATTGAATAAAGACAAGTAACTTGGAGATGAATGCTATTAATTGAATTGTTAGCTTGATTTGGATATTTGATGCTCGAGTGAATTTTAAGATGAACTTATGTATGGGATCCTAAACAATGCTACGTTTTTATTAGTTGTTTTGGTTAACAAAAGCAATAGAACTGGTGAGTGATGAATAAACTAGTATTTTGCATGTGCGATACACGTGGACGTATAGTTTATATTGTATTATTTATATAAATATTATGAGAGTTAAATATTTAGATTTGCGAATAAAGCTCTAGAGATTCAAAAAAGATGACATGAATATTGCTGTCTAGATGGGTGCAGTGAGGAGTAGTTTGAAATTTGAATTTAAATTATAAATTATTCAAATAGATTGAGGATACAGAATAGTAGATGGTTTCTTATGAGGAATAGATTAAAGGACTTTTCTCATTTCTTAAAAAAATTTATTAGAAAAGAGAGATCATTAATTGATGACATAAGCTACACCCTTGGCGTTTGCATTATAACAATAAAGATTTCAATCAAAACGAAATCTTTGGAGTCAAGTATAGTGGTGGTTTCATAATAATTAAGAGGCATCTGATATTTAGTGTTGATTACAGGGATTTATAGTCAATAAGAAAAATTGTCAATTCATTGAATCAAGATAGGTAATTTGGCATTGGAAGTTGCTAATTGAATTATTAGCTCAAATTGGATAAATCGATACTTTAGTGAGTTTTCAACCAAAATCTTGGTAGGAATCTTAACAAATCTCTGATCTTGCTAATTATTTTGATTAAACAAATACAAAACAATTGAATATATAAATAAATTTCAAAAAGATAAAAAAAGGTAAAAAATTAAAAAATCATTGACTTTTTTTGGTTTTTGAGAGAGCATATAACACCAATGAACTTTACAAATGCCATGAAAACCGCTTGAACTAGCATTGTAGTATGAATTTGTTAGTTTCATTAACTTGTTCAAGGCACGAGTGGACTGAATAACCCCAAAATTCCTAGTACTAAGCCACAAAATGAACCGAATATGACATTTTTAAAATGAAATATCCTTCGTTTTTTCAACAAAAAATACACTTTGGAAGGTTTATGACATTTTAAAGTTCTATTTGGGTATATAGTTAGGATAACTAGAATTTTTTTAAATGGAGGCAGAGGGTATGCAAACTCTAGTTTGCAAAAGGTCCTACCTCCGGTTTAAATTTTAATTTTAATGGGGTGTTTGGGTTTGGAGTAATTAAAACTCTGAAGTTTTGTTTTGAAGATTTCTAAACTCTAAAATGATTGTTCTTTCATCAAAATCCAAATTAAGTTCATTTGTAGGTTAGTAGGTGATAGCAAGTCTTCGAATTGCATTACTAAAATTTACGGAGGTACCTGCTAATGTATCTATGTAATTAATAAATATTGTTTTCTTTGTCCCAGTTATGAAATTTGTTACATTGTTGGACATCACTTCTCACGTAAATAGTTGATGCATTGAATCAAGACAAGACAACTTGGAGATGAATGACAATTGCATTGTTACTTTGTTAGCTTGATTTGGATATTTTGATGCTCGAGTGATATTTTGAGTTAAACTTATATATGGGATCCTAAACAACGTCAAGTTTTTATTTGTTGTTTTGGTTAAATAGAAGCAATACAACTCGAGGTTTATATATTTATTTCAATCAAAACAAAATCTTTGCATTAAGTATATTGGTGGTTTAGTAATGACTGAGATGCATTTGATATTTAGTGTCAATCAAGGGGATTTAAAATCAAACTGAAAATTGTTAATTCATTAAATCAAGATAAGTAACTTGGCATTTGAGGCTATTTATTGAAATATTAGCTTAAATTGGATAGTTTGGTACTAGTGAATTTTCAGTTGAACTTAAGTAAGGCATCCTAACAAATCTTTGTTTTTACTGGTTCTATCTACTATTATGACTCAAATCCAAAGGGTATGAGTTGGCATTTTGTCACTTTTAATACAATTACAATTAAATTGAGGCATTTTCCTCTCAACTTGCGGCCTCACCGTCATTTCAAAAGAAGTATCTCTCTCTCACTTCCTCAAATAGTTGGCACCGCAACACACACACACCCCTTCAAATTTATCTACAACGACAACTTGTTCATCTTAAGTATCGATATGCACCTTCCAAATTCTATAAACATGCTTCATTATATGATAACTTTTTAGCCGGTCATTTTCCAAGTCTAATACGACACAATTTATTCGCTTGATCAAAACCATTCTTCCAAGCTCATTGATTGTCATAGACTCGTACCATGAAACCGTAAAATCCTTAATTTGATCTTTGAATCTTGCAAATGTTGCAAAATCAATCATACACATGCGTCTTGTGTTTCTTCTTTATATAAATCTTCGCATATTCAAAACACTAGTTTTAGTAAAACAGAAGCCATCCAATTGAATTCATGAATGAATTTCAAAAAGATTAAAAAAAACAAAAAAAAAACTCACCACCAAAGCGCAGGCTGATTGAATGTGATTTCCTAAACCCTAACATCCTTGCAATCAACAAACCCGATCAATCTCGGCCGGCACTCGTCCCCTTCGCAGTCCCCGGTGGCGTTCCAGCTCACCATCACATTCTTCCCCTTGCTGAACCTATCAACGAACGCCTCCCCCTGGCCGTTTATCTCGCCGCCGCCGGTGATCCCGACGCCGGTGGCGTTCTCCGCCAGCACGACGTACCACCGATCGAATTCCCTAGAGTAGTCCCTTTCTCTCGTCCCCCCAAAACCCTTGCCCCCTTCTCGATCTCCAGGGCCACCCCTGACCTGAGGAAGATGGTGGCGGTGAGGTAGGTACCGGAGCGGGGGAAGAGGACACGGCCGCCGCCGGCGGATGCGGCGGCGTCGTAGCTGCGGCCGTCACCGGCGCCGACGGAGAAAGGGGAGGGCTTTGATTCGGGGAGATGGGAGGCGAGGAGTAAGAGGAGGAGATTGAAGAGAGGCGTCGCCATTGGTTGCTTCGCGTTTGTTTCCGCACAACAAGTGAGTGCAGTCTTCTAGAATTTTTTCCCAAAATAATAATATCAAAATAAATAATTCTCAACAGCGTTTTTTTATTCTGTTGATATTGATTTTTATTGATTTTGATTTTATTAAGTTTTTTTTAGATTTAGATTTAGATTTAGATTTTGTTGAAATTGTAACAAAATTGACAGAGCGTAGATGAATCTCATAGTTTTTTCAGAAAACAATAAATTTAGTTGGTATATAGATTTCTATTATGCTTTTTTTTCTATATATTTTCTAAATCAAATATAGATTTCTATATAAAAAAATCATAATAGATTTCTATATACTAACTAAATTTATTCTATTTTTAAAAGATCATTAGATTTTTTCATCTACTCTATGTCAGTTTTCTTACAATTTCAACAAAATCAAAATATAAATATAAAACCTTGATAAAATCAAAATCAATATCCCACTAGATATATGGCAAAATCAATATCAACGAAAGAAAACGTTGTTGACAATAGCGTTTTTCTTTGGCATCTAACTGCCATGCCAGAGCTATTCCTATGTGGCCGTACAAAGGTCTATTCTGAAAATTATTTTGGGCTTAGTATCATTTTGGAATTATTTATTTTAATATTATTATTTTGTGGAAAAAATTCTATCTTCTATGGGCATGCCAACTGTTTTGGCCTTTTCTAAAAGAATTATTGATTTTGATGATGTTTACGGCAGTAAAGATGTGACAAAATTTTAAGACCGGCCGTATGCTCGAATTTAGCTCTCTTTCAATAATCAACAGATTCTTAGGCCATACATTTTAAGTAAGTATATAAAAAAGGAAGAATCTGATATATTTGTTGTTCAGAATTATGTTTACATAAATATTGCTAAAAGCGAAAGTGCAGTATATTCCAATAAGAAAGGTTGGTTTTGAGCTAAAAAAAAGGTTTAATTCAAAAGAAAAAATTGCATCTAGAATTTATTTATCTGTACGGATTTACTTAGAGAAAAGATGTCGAATTATGACTAATGGGTCTAATATGGAGCAAAAATGCAAATTATTATTTTTTTGGCGAAAATGGGCTTAACACTCTAGGCTAAAAAAGCAACATATTCAAGTCTTTACCCAAAAAAATCTTATGAAAAACTCCCAATCCAATAAAAGCAATATGTTTAAGCCACTAGTGTAGTTATATTATCCAATATCTCTATACTACTTTTATAAAGTATTATATTAAGAGAAGTTAAAGTTACTATATGTATATATTCTTGTTAAGTTACAAATTTCCCCCCAAGATAATACTATTAAAATAAATCATTCTCAAAATGATACTGAGCCCAAACTAATTCCTAGAATAGATCTCCGTATAGCCACGTAAGAATGGTACTAACGAAGGAAAACGCTATTGCCAATTGCGTTTTCTTTGCAGATATTGATTTTTCCATATGTCTAGTGAGATGTTGATTTTGATTTTGTTAAGGTTTTTTTAGATTTTGATTTTGATTTTGATTTTGTTGAAATTGTAACAAAATTGACAAAAAGTGGATGAAAAATCTCATAGTTTTTTGAGAGAAAAATAAATTTAGTTAGTATATAGATTTCTATTATACTTTTTTCTATATATTTTCCAAATCAAATATAGATTTCTATAAAAAAAAATCATAATAGATTTCTATATACTAACTAAATTTATTCTACTTTCAAAAAACCATGAGAGTTTTTGATCCGCTCTTTATCAATTTTGTTACAATTTCAACAAAATTAAAAAATAAATCTAAAACAACCTTAACAAAATCAAAATCAATATCTTACCAGACATATGGGAAAAGCAATATCAACAAAAGAAAACGCTATTGGTAATAGGGTTTTCACTTTGAGGAAAACGCCATTGCCAATAGCGTTTTCATTGACAATAGTGTTTTCCTTTGGTATCCGCTTCTAGGCCGTTCCTACGTGGCTGTACAGAGGTATATTCTGGGAATTAGTTTGGGCTCAGTATTATTTTGGGAATTACTTATTTTAATAGTATTATTTTGGGGGGAAATTCGTAAGTTACTGCATATCAGTGAATAGCTATCGTATTTTAGAATACTTGCGATTTACATAATTAATTTTGATAAAAAAAAACTGGCATTCAAAAATAACTAGAGAAAAGAATTTTTACAATATAGAAAATAGTTTGGAGTGTTAGTATTTTTTTAAAAAAATTAATTACATAACCCGTAAGTATTTTAAATGTAGTAATTATAAAATTGTATGTAGTACTTATAGGGTATATATAGTAGTTACAAGATATATGTAGTACTTATTCAGATATATGTAGTATTTATAAGGGATATGCAGTATCTTTTTAGATTGTGATAGTATATGGATATTGCAAGATATAAAGTGGCTAAAATACGTAAAAAGACTTAAACATGTTGCTTTTTTAAGATATAGGGTATTTTTTATAAGATTTTTTTGTTAAGGACTTAAACATGTTGATTTTTGATCCTAGGGAGTTAAGCCATTTTTCCCTAAATTATCAACACAAGATAAATGTGCGCGCGCGCAAACAAGTCTTCTTTTTAAGACTCAAATGGGTGTTACTCTCTTGAGTACCCAAGTATTTTTTTGATTTATTGAATATAAAGCTTGAGTGGTAAGAAGTGCTCAAATCTGTTAGTAACTGTAGCCACCATCCTATAAGAGAATAACGAGAGGCCAGCGAAGTCCGGATTAGTTGACTGGAGTTGCATTTGCGTCAAAGACGCAAGAAAGAGAGGGGTAGAAGGAAAAGCAGCGAATCGGGAGTGGAAGACCAGAGAAAACAGAGTAAGGAATCGCGATATCTTAGCTGAAACCCGACGGAATCGGCTACCCACAAGAATACCCCAATCGGGCGCGATACGACTTTGAAAAGCTTTGTTTTGAAGGAGTTTTTCAAAGTTTGGTGTTGAAATACTCCCACACAACGCAAGTATGTGTATGGAGGTATTGGAGGCTCAAAATCAGTGGGAATGATCAATGCAAGACAAATCCGATACCAAAAGACTCTTGCAAACCGAGACTGTGGTTGTCTGGGAGTGCAGGGTACGTGGGGGGCCTTTAAAAGGCTGTTAGGAACTTGAGAAAAGATAGAAGCCATAGGCTACGCAACAGAGGCAACTTCAAACAGCGATATCTCCCTGCTCCGATGTCCAAATCTGGTGAAATTTACACAGTTGGAAAGCTTGTTAAGTCTACTTTCCAATGAAACAAATTTAACTTGATTTAGGTAACTACGGAGAGAGATAAGATGATAAACATGCAAACCGCGCAGAAAAACTGCGCATCGGTTTTTCCGCCGATACGCGATTTTTCTCGAGTTCTCTTTTGTTTTTTGCTCGAGTTTTGATCAGAAAAGGCTCGTAGCAGAGGGTCCTCGGATGTAATCCTATTCTCTTTGCTCTTTTTGGTTAAAGTACACAAAAAGAATCAAGATAAGAAGTCGGTCAAAGAACCAAACCATATTTTATTTTCCTTTGAATTTCTTTTGGATTTTTCGAGAAATTTCGGTCTATGAAGAGAGACATAGGATGAATTCTCCTCTCTTTATCGAATAATCTCAATCTCAAGGAAATAGTAAGAAAATCAATAAGAAAACATAAAGAGAAGAGCCATTTCACTTACATAAGTAAGGAAAATGAGCTAAAAAGGCATGCGAAATGAAGAAAACACAAAGAAGGGATCTTGGATTCTCATTTTTTCAAAGTTGTTGTTGTTTTAAGAGTTTAAATTCAAGCTAGAAAATCTAGAACTAGAGAAATAGGTTCTTGATTCCTAAATCCTATTCCTAAATGAGAAAAATCTGGTTTTTCTTTTTCTAACTCATGTTTTTTTAAGGTTTCTTGATTTTTTTGGGTTTTTGAGGGATTTCTAAACTAATCTAAAGGTTATTTGTCGGGACCTGGTTCTTGCTCACGGAACAAAGTGCCATACGAAACAAAGTACCACGCCAATTGTCATGCCAAGGGGGCGGGGGCCACCTCTTGAGGCTGTGGGACCCACTGTAGAACAATGTGGAATATTCGGAACACATTTCGAAAGAGGATCGAACTGCATTATAAATGTAATGATACCACCCTCAATTACAGAGGCGCCTTTTAATTGAATGGGCACTACAAGAGCTTGAGAACTCCGTAGTTAAGCGTGCTTGGGCCAGGAAAGTCTTGGGATGGGTGACCTCCTAGGAAGTGGTCCCTGGTCGGGTCCGGTTCGCTCTAAAAGGCAAAACCTTGCGGTTTCAGCTAGAGCGAACAATACCATCTGTACTGGGGCGTGGGACGTTATATTTATGGTGGCCCATGCAGGTCCCTCAGTAGTAGGTCTGTGGTTCAAGAACGAACCATTGTTCAAAGGTGGGGAGAATGTTGGGACCCGGTTCTTACTCATGGAACAAAATACTACACGGAACACAGTGCCACGCCAATTACCATGCCAAGGGGGCGGAGGCCACCTCTTGAGTCCGTGGGACCCACTGTAAAACAATAGGGAATTTTCAGAACACATTCCAAAAGAGAACCGAACTGCATTTTAAATGGAATGATACCACCCTCAATTACAGAGGCGCTTTTTAAGTGAATCGACACTACAGGAGCTTGAGAACTCCCTAGTTAAGCATGCTCGGGCCAGGGAAGTCTTGGGATGGGCGACCTCCTGGGAAGTGGTCCCTGGTCGGATCCGGTTCGCTCTCAGCTAGAGCGGACAATACCATCTGTACTGGGGCGTGGATCGTTACATTTATGGTGGCCCATGCAGGTCCCTCAGTAGTAGGTCTGTGGTTCGAGAACGAACTATTGTTCAAAGGTGGGGAGAATGTTGGGACCCGGTTCTCGGGCCAGGGAAGTCTTGGGATGGGCGACCTCCTGGGAAGTGGTCCCTGGTCGGATCCGGTTCGCTCTAAAGGGCAAAACCTTGCGGTTTCAGCTAGAGCGGACAATACCATCTGTACTGGGGCGTGGATCGTTACATTTATGGTGGCCCATGCAGGTCCCTCAGTAGTAGGTCTGTGGTTCGAGAACGAACTATTGTTCAAAGGTGGGGAGAATGTTGGGACCCGGTTCTCGGGCCAGGGAAGTCTTGGGATGGGCGACCTCCTGGGAAGTGGTCCCTGGCCGGACCCGGTTCGCTCTAAAGGGCAAAACCTTGCGGTTTTAGCTAGAGCGGACAATACCATCTGTACTGGGGCGTGGATCGTTACATTTATGGTGGCCCATGCAGGTCCCTCAGTAGTAGGTCTGTGGTTCGAGAACGAACTATTGTTCAAAGGTGGGGAGAATGTTGGGACCCGGTTCTTGCTCACGGAACAAAATGCCACACAGAAAAAAGTGCCACGCCAATTATCATGCCAAGAGGGGTGGAGGCCACCTCTTGAATCCGTGGAGGCCACCTCTTGAGTCCGTGGGATCCACTTTAGAACAATGAGAAATTTTCGGAACACATTCCAAAAGAGAACCGAACTGCATTATAAATGGAATGATACCACCCTCAATTACAGATGTGCCTTTTAAGTGAATCGGCAATACAGGAGCTTGAGAACTCCGTAGTTAAGCGTGCTCGGGCCAGGGAAGTCTTGGGATGTGCGAAATCCTGGAAAATGGCCCTTGGTCGGGTTCGGTTCGCTCTAAAGGTCAAAACCTTGCGGTTTCAGCTAGAGCGGACAATACCATCTGTACTGGGGCGTGGATCGTTACATTTATGGTGGCCCATGCAGGTCCCTCAGTAGTAGGTCTGTGGTTCGAGAACGAACTATTGTTCAAAGGTGGGGAGAATGTTGGGACCCGGTTCTTGCTCACGGAACAAAATGCCACACAGAAAAAAGTGCCACGCCAATTATCATGCCAAGAGGGACGGAGGCCACCTCTTGAATCCGTGGAGGCCACCTCTTGAGTCCGTGGGATCCACTGTAGAACAATGAGAAATTTTCAGAACACATTCCAAAAGAGAACCGAACTGCATTATAAATGGAATGATACCACCCTCAATTACAGATGCGCCTTTTAAGTGAATCGGCACTACAGGAGCTTGAGAACTCCGTAGTTAAGCGTGCTCGGGCCAGGGAAGTCTTGGGATGTGCGAAATCCTGGAAAATGGCCCTTGGTCGGGTCCGGTTCGCTATAAATGGGAAAAACCGTGTGATTTCGGTTAGAGCGGACAATGCAGTCTACGGGCCACCTCTTGAGTCCGTGTGACCCACTGTAGAATAATGGGAAATTTTCAGAACACATTCCAAAAGAGAACCGAATTGCATTATAAATGGAATGATACCACCACCCTCAATTACAGAAGCGCCTTTTAAGTAAATCGGCACTACAGGAGCTTGAGAAGTCCGTAGTTAAGCGTGCTCGGGCCAGGGAAGTCTTGGGATGGGCGACCTCCTGGAAAATGGCCCTTGGTCGGGTCCGGTTTGCTCTAAAGGGCAAAACCGTGTGATTTCGGTTAGAGCGGACAGTGCAGTTCATGGGGCACCTCTTGAGTCCGTGGGACCCACTGTAGAACAATGGGGAATTTTGGAAATCCGAGAAAATGGCCCTTGGTCGGGTCCGGTTCGCTCTAAATAGGAAAAACAGTGTGATTTCGGTTAGAGCGGACAATGTAGTCCACAGGCCACCTCTTGAGTCCGTGGGACCCACTGTAGAACAATGTGGAATTTTTAGAACACATTCCAAAAGAGAACCGAATTGCATTATAAATGGAATGATACCGCCCTCAATTACAGATGCGCCTTTTAAGTGAATCGGCACTACAGGAGCTTGAGAAGTCCGTAGTTAAGCGTGCTCGGGCCAGGGAAGTCTTGGGATGGGCGACCTCCTGGAAAATGGCCCTTGGTCGGGTCCGGTTTGCTCTAAAGGGCAAAACCGTGTGATTTCAGTTAGAGCGGACAGTGCAGTCCATGGGGCATCTCTTGAGTCCGTGGGACCCACTGTAGAACAATGGGGAATTTTCAGAACACATTCCAAAAGAGAACCGAACTGCATTATAAATGGAATGATACCACCCTCAATTACAGAGGTGCCTTTTAAGTGAATCAGCACTACAAGAGCTTGAGAAGTCCTTAGTTAAGCGTGCTCGGGCCAGGGAAGTCTTGGGATGGACGACCTCCTGGAAAATGGCCCTTGGTCGGGTCCGGTTCGCTCTACAGAGCAAAACCGTGTGATTTCGGTTAGAGCGGACAATACCATTTGTACTGGAGTGTGGGCGTTACATTATTTCATTTGGGAGTGAGAGAGAAAAGGGCAAGAGAGAGCGAGAGAGAGAGAGAGAGAAGAAGAAGAAGAATAGACCATTTTTCTCATGAGCATGAGAAAGCTTATTTATAGAAGGAGTAGTTAAGATATGAAATGTGTCACGTCCCGCTTCTCAAGACACGGGAGCGGAGACTCTACGAGACCCGTAACGTAACCATACTAAATAGATATTCTATCCGATATAGTTACGCTAAGCGTAAAGTATGCAAGAGTATACAAAAAAGCAAGTAAAAGAAAAGTAACTTTATTCATTAACCAATATTTATTACAAATAATAACTTCATGGTTTTATTATATCAATAAAGCAAGTCCTAAAAAGGTGGGCGAAAGTAAAAGAAACAATGAAACAAAAATCCTAATTGTAAGTCGAGAGTTAAGCGTAGCCTTCCTCCATAGCTTCATCTTCAGCTAAGCCTTCTTCCAGATCTAACGGATATTTCAGGAGAGAGAAAGAGAGAAAAGAAATGTCCGTCAGCGAGATAAAATCGAGTAGGATTTCCAAGAGGGTTATGTGCAACAAAGTGAAACATGTATATGAACTAGCATTATAATGTGCAGGTAAAAGGATAGATAAAACCAGCATCCCAAGTATATGAATCAAAAGGCAGGTAAGGTGACAACAAATAACAACATTCCATATTTTAGCTTGTTTTAATTTAGTTTCGTAAGGGTACACGCATTTTGGGAGTATTCCGTATATGCCCGGAATCACGAAAACGCGACAAAAGAATTAACGTTCTGTTCCGGCTCGGAACCACAATGACACGGTCATTGAACATGATCATTAAACATGGTCATTGAACATGATAAGAGAACTTCCGAGACACATTGTACGGCCTTACTATCCAAGCTACTCATCCCTGCGACAATCCTAAAATCTCTATACGATTGTAACTTATTCAATGTATACAAAGCTGTATTTCAGTTCTGACTATGAGTTATAAGTAATTTTTTTAATTAAAAGCAAGAAACAACTTATAGATCATTGGTTAAGCCTTTACATTGCTGGCCCGTCTCGTGCATGATGGTCCATCGCACTCCCACCTTTTCATTTTCCTACCCCGAAACATCTAATTTAATATAGAAACTCTCAGACCTTTCATTTCACCATTAAAATCAATTTTAATACCATTAATCCCTTTTTAATTCACCATAACTTTACCTCAATTCCCTATAAATATCTACTCTCCTCTCTTCATCCCCATTTCTGAAATTTCTTCTCGAAAAACTTTATATACCAAGTTCAAGTCCAAAACCAACATTTCCCTCAAGACCGTTCCTCTCGCCTCATCAACTCACGCGCGTCGTGGTAACGGTTCTTCCAACCATCTTCGTTTCCTACACTTTTGTTTCTAGCGAAAATCGTAAGTCCTCCATCGACTTCTCTCTCTTTTGCTTCTCCTTCCACATCGACACGAAATAATATGGTATTATAAACAAAGTTTAATTTAAAAATATATTTATTGTAATTCAACATGTTCATAATAAATTTTCATGCCATGATACCAAAAAAATACGAATTTAAAACCCTATGATCTTGCAATCCATGTCTAACAAAATTTTATATGAAATTGTTATGTTAAATAATATGTAGAATACAAATAATGAATAAATATCATGGTTAATTAATTATTTATTCCTATGATATGTTAATATAGATCATGCATGGGGTAATGACCTATCCTCACGCATACTCGGAAATCATAGCACGATTATATTTTGGTCACATTTTGGCTAAAGAAACAATTTTTTCATTAAAACACCCTCGCTTCTAAAAATACGTTTTTGAATCGCTATTTTAAAATCTTTGCAATTACGGCTCTACAACCCTCGTTAGGGGTACCCGTTTATGAATAGTGCGGATTATCGCACATTATGAGGATAGTAGAGTGAGATGCAGAACTCCTCACGGAGAATTCCGTCTCGAAAGGAATAAAATACGGTTTTAAAGAAAATACGACTTTTTAAAACAACTTAAATAGTTGGAAAATTATTTAAATCCTAATTCCGTATTTTTCCAAAGAAAACAAATTGTGAAAACTAGATTTTTAAATGAAAGATTAAAGTTTTTAAGAAAATACCATCAAGTTTCCAAAAGATAGTTTTTCATTAAATACCATAAATTTTTAAAAGCTAAGTTTTGACACTAAAATACCACAAAAATATAAAATACATTTTTATAAAAATCCTAGACATTCAAATCAACATATTTTTTTTATCAAAACACCTTGGAGATTATATTTTCTTAAATAAAACTTTTTATATAAAACCCCCTCGAGAAATATTAAAACATGTAAATACATATAGTAAACAACTTGTTAACTATTTAAGGACATTAGATTAATAATGGGTTTAAGCGGTATCATTTCTCTAGGCTTCGGGGAGCTAGAGAAGTGAGTGCTTGCATATCTCCTAATATAGATAACTCAAAGGAATTATCATTGGCAATCGTCTTTGAAAAATTCATAAATCCTGCCGTCCATTTGCAGTGGTTGCCATATTATTCCAAACTTTAACTTGACTTGAACCAGAACTTGAACTCGAACATGACTCAGATTTGAACTTGAACTCAAACTCGAACTCGAACTTGAATTAGAACTTAAACATGAACCCAATATCTACTCTTGAACTAACTTGACTTGAACCATGAATATAACTTGACATGAATATCTGTACACTTGACATGAATACTTGATCTTGACATGAACTCAATTTTGCAACTTGATATATTCATGTATTCGAGCAAGACTGGTAACTTTAACTATAATCTAAAATACGCAGGGTGTTGGGATGGTTTAAATGTGAATCCAACGGAATCTCAGGAGTCCCCCTAAATCATAAATCCATGTCTATTAACACAAACAATCTATCACGAGGGCCGTGTTTAGTCCTCTTGGATTATAGCCTGTTGAGTTTAGAATATTTCAACACTAAGTTGAAGTCCCGTTACAAACACTTGATTCGGGCCCGTGGTTCCTTACCCCTGAATAACAACCTACTGGGTTCGAGAATACTCTTGAGATTGGTAGACATTCACACTTGAGCCGACGTTAAGTTAGATTACTTTTGCAGAGACCTCTTAGGACACTTACATTCATTTCATGTTCACTACACTTACACTACACAGCCATGCTACATTTGGTTGCTATGCTCACATTAAATTACCATACTTATATAGTTTCATTTACATTGTCGTGTTATATTAGAACTGTCATGCTATATTAACTGTATGCTTAACCACCATATTATTCCATCTATCTTTCTATTTGGTCATTATACTTTTATACTTCCCACCTTTCCTTGGGGACTTACCGGGTGTAAGTTCGCCGACGGACATCCACTCATCTCTTTCTTTTTTTTGGATGTTCATCAGGTGGTCTAGAAACTAAGTAGATAGAAGTGACTGCAGAGAATTACGACCAGCTAGTTTCACAGGCCGATCTCTAGTTTTCTTTTCAGCTCTAGTATTAGTATGCCACATGTTTAGACATTTCATGTCATTGTACTTTGTTTTCAGTTATCTTGTATCCCAACCATGTGAGAATTATGAATGTAAATAAAGTTATTGAAGTTTCAATCTCATGTTAATTTCTTGTCATTTTTATATTACTCAATTATGCTTAGCGTATTTATTGGAAAATAATCTTCTCGAAATAAATACGTCGCATGCCTTGTCACGTACCTGCTCTCGTCTTTTGGGAAGCGGGGTGTGACAATCCCCATGTAAATGTGTGTTTAAAGTTAAGTTATCAATGATCAGCTAGCACACAGAACCTACAAGACAAGGAAAACATGTTCTCTTTCTAAATTAAGTCATTCTATTTACACCCTATGTCCAGTGTCCATGCACTCACGCATGATCGTTCAGGTAAAACAAGTTATGGTAGTTCGAGTTAATTTTAGTTATGTAAGCTACATAAAGTGTAATGGTATTTTGCAAAATCTAGTTAAAAAGGAAGGTATAAGGTATTTTATTGCAAAACAAGAAATTTGGGAAAGTCGAGGTATTTTAATGTAGAAAGGGTTTCATAAAAGATTAAGGTATTTCTGTGAAATAATAATTCTAGAATAATTCGAGATATTTAAGTGAAATATAGGATTTTGGAAACTTGAGGGTATTTTAATGCAAATACGGGTTTTGGAAACTTCAAGGTATCTTAGTACAAATACGGGTTTTGGAAACTTTAGGGTATTTATTTGAAAATATGGGATTTGGAATTTTATGGTATTTTATTGAAAATACAGGTATAGAAACCATATGGTATTTTCATGTGAAAACGGCCGCAATTTATTACTAATAAGGCCGTTCTAAAATCAGCAGCATTTCGGCTACAAACCGATGTCATATCAAATACAGATTTGGGCAGAATAACGACATGGTTAGCATGCAAGGGTTATATTTGGTTATAAGTCATGGTAGGTCATTACCACGACGCTTAGAGGACATGGATTTCTAAGTTAAAACTAAATACTACAAAGTTACCAAATCGAGTAGCATTTCGAAATCTAATTTAACATATAAAATAAATAAAATCATGCGGGGTTCCGTATTAAAAATTTAGCAAGAGTGTTCTCTAAAGTATAGAAAACCTAAAGAAAAGTTTCGATGGGTGCAAGAGGAGTGAGAGAGAGAGAAATCCTACCTTGTGACGAAGATTTGCCGACACGAAACAATGACTCGTAATGAATCGTACTCCTGCCTTAGATTTTTCTAGCATCCATCACCAATACCTATGCGTAGATAGTAGAGAGACGATCTCACAGGAATTTTTCTGGAATTATTTGGATGCCAGAAGTGTGAGAAATGAGTGAAAGAGTGAGAGGGTATTTATAGGGTCCAAGAAACCCTAACCGGATCGGAATTGGAGCCGACCGCCGCCACAAATCGTGTCGCCGTTGTCCCCCGCGTCGCCCTCCGTCATTGGATTGCTCGGATGGGTGATCCAGATCCTCCCACGCGGGCGTGAGTCGCCTATGTGCACCTGCTGCTGCTACCGCCCGTGGCGGGCCCGGGTCTGGGCTTATGGGTCTGGGTCTGGGCTCGGTTAAAACTTTTTTTTTGTTTCTTTTATAAAAAATGTTTTAAAAATTGTATTTTTTTCTAAAAATTATTTTAAAATGTTTTTAATAACCTTAAAAATATGGAAATTTTATAGGAAAATTCTAAATCGATACTTACTCATTTCCAACCATTTTCACTTAAAAAACAATCCATTTTTCCAATATCCATCTTTTTAAACAAATCTTAAAATTCCAATAATTATATTTAAATTCTTTTCTTTCACCCAAAAATTATATTGATTATATTTAAACTCACCTTTTTCCAAACTTCCCATTAAAAAAATACAAAAATAAGTATAAAGATACAAAAGGAAATTATACAAAGATTTTATTAAGATATATACAAAACGCAGACGTTACAAAATGGAGGGTTGTAATTGATTCTAGATGATAGAATGGTTCAAATGTTGTAGAGATAACTAATTTCTCCCATCACCTAAGTTTTTTTTTTATAATGAAGTGCTTGGACACTAAGCAATTTAAAAAATGTGAAAATTAGGTATGTTTTTAGGTGAAAAAATGCATGTTGTGGTGCTTATGGGATGCAAGTTAAGTTAATGGTTCATTAGGGGGAGAATCCTATACTTTAGGTTTGACAAGTCGAATGACCATTAATTATTGCTGATCAAGTTTTTTTACAAAATGACCAACTTAACGAACCCATAATTGTGCGTATTCAAATATACGGCAAACGGTGTTTAAATGACTTGAAATTTTGCGCGGAAGACCATTTAAGTGAGTC
The DNA here is from genome assembly GCA_030015575.1 of Agapanthus africanus. Taxonomy (NCBI): domain Eukaryota; kingdom Viridiplantae; phylum Streptophyta; class Magnoliopsida; order Asparagales; family Amaryllidaceae; genus Agapanthus; species Agapanthus africanus. Next base: position 25,420,966 of record JASDDO010000016.1, read on the forward strand.
ATGGGGATCCATTAAGAAGAATTGGCAATTTTATCCTCGTAGGTCCACATATCATTTTAATGATAAAATAAAAGGCGTGCTTTAGTTTATCGGGAAAACATTGTCGATTTTAGTTGGAATTTTTATGGTATGTCCTCATAAATATACTAATATAATCTGGAAAGTTTGATATCATTTGGCTCAAAGGGTTATGAGATAGAAAATCAGAACCGTTAATGGCGATTAAAGGGCGATTTGAAAATTAACTGGTTTCGGGTGAAATTACCCATTGGAAATGATCGCAGTTGATATAGCGTGGTCAAATATGATGATTACATCATGAAAATACTCATCAATTGGGTAAAAATGATTTTTGGGCAATTTTTTAAAGTTTGAGGGGGTTTGATGCAAATCTTAAGGAATTCGATAAGTTTATTCGAATTTTATGTTTTGGTAATTCATGATAAATTATTAAAAATCTCTATAAAAATTATCATGACAAGTCATGTAAGAATTCATAAGATATGGATTTTTGAGCGTCTCGGAAGGTGTATTTCGATCATTTGAACGATTGAACCATGCACTTAAGTTACCTCCATGTGTACCAAGCTTTTATTTTTATGCAAAAATGAGGTGTATGACATAATGCAAATGTACTGATATGATGAGAACGCAAGGTTATGATGCAAAAAATGATACATGGGTAAAAAGATAAATTCGCAAATTGCTGTTTCGCTGGGTGTCTACAGTAACTTTCATCATGGTATCATGGCTAAAACTACTGCGCTTTATTTTAATCTTTTTATCTGGGTAACATCTATAGGCTTTTTGTGCAATATTTGAAATACCAGTATATATCGGTATACCGGTCAATTATATAATACACAAAAGATATATTGTGTAATACATGTTTTTATATATCAACGAATTACTAAATTTCAACCATAAACAATATCAACTCACAATTTATACTGCCAAAAACATCATCTGGGAACAAATTGAGTGGAAAGAAGCCCAAAATTTGAAGGCCAAAATCAAAGAACGGTGGCAGACCGTTTTCTAACATTCTGGTAAGATATTATTTTTATGCATATCAACTATACATTGCAGGAAACCTCATTAACTTTTGCTCGGTTATATGTCCTAATTTGAACACCATTACTTTAATCCATTATAATGGCAAAGCAAAAACAAACTCGATGACCGATTCATCAAGAAACGAAGGACCTTCAAATCAATTTAAAGTTATCGTGCGACATAAAAATCCAATCACTAAAGATACCATCAAATGTACATCTGTATTGAATAAATGGACAAAAGCATGCTTCAAACACCTTAGCAAAGATTAGAATGATCAGAAAGTGGTTGAGGTCAGGGATTCGTCGATTGATTTTGTGCTCCATAATGGTACACTGCTTTTTATTAAGTGTGAAGCACTTGGTCTTATCTCATTCGTCTTCATCTATTGTGAGACAAGAAAATGTTTCTCCTTTTGCTTATAAGCAATTTTCTCTATTGATTTGTACATCGCAGGTGTATTACGAGCTATATATAGAAGAAGAAAAAAGAGCAGAGATCAGGTTTTTATGACTTTAAGTTATGATAATAGATTAGTAATGATTTTAACAATTATGTTGTGATGCTGCATGAAATATACGCTGAGGCTGAGGCTAAGGCTAAGGCTAAGGCCCCAGGCCCACGCCACTATAACCAAAAGGCCCAAAAACAGATCCTTGCATGGAGGATGCGGCCCACCAGGATGCGAAACCCTCGATAACTGACCGATTAACTCCTCTGATTACATCACAAGCGTACAAAGCTTCTATATAAGTGCCTCTCACTTGAGGACCAAGTAAGCAACAACTTCTCCAAGACAAAAAAAACCCTAATATTCCTCATAGAAACTAACTTTATCATCGGAAGAGGGTCTCGGAGCAAACCTCCGGAGTCCTTTCCATTGTAGGTCGTGGATCTGACGGTGGAGCCTTTACCATAAGTGATCCACTCTACAAATTCATTGCCTGGGCCCAAGCTCCATAAGATTTGGACCTATCAATTGGCACCGTCTGTGGGAAACTTGCTCCGCTCCGATGTCATTAAGATCTGCAATCCTGATGGAAAAAGCCGCTGGCTTTATGGTGGATCCGAAGACACCTTCCTCATTGCTCAGAGCGCCATCGGGTAATAACCCTGGGGCCCTCACCATCGAGGCGTCCTAAGACGTTCAACTTCCTCTCCCTTTGCCGGGGAGGGAAGGCCAGCCCCCGCTGCCATAGCTCAGCTGATAGAGTTGAGTCGATATTTCAACGAGGCTTTCACGAGCCAGATAATCGCTGGACCATCCTCCATCCCTTCAGAAAATCCCGTCCTAGCTCAGGAGGTAGAGCATACCAATCCCGAACTACCTTATCAGGCCGCGCCCGAACCGGGAGGCTCAGCATCCGCTCGAGGAGCAACGATGTGCGGAAACGACTTGCATCCATCACCCTAAGGGGGTTAACCTGGAGGCGAGCCCCGATAACGACCCAATAAAGGCAAAAAGAGGTCAAAGGAAATCGAACCCTCAAATGAGGACAAGCCTCAACAGCGACATGATGCTGGCAAAAGGAGGTCAAAGGAGACCGACTTTTCAAGCCGTGATGAATCCGACAGCGATTACCGCCCTAGCCAGAGTTGGTCGTCCGAGAGAGTAAAGATCATTCTGCCTCCCAAACCTCTGGAAACGACGTTCGTCTAGACAACCTGTTCCGAAAAATCCAGGCTATAGAAAAGAAGGACAGTGATTACGATGACCAGGAGATAGGAGGAGAGCCATTCGCTCAGCATATAATCGACGAACCGATCCCCCCAAAGTTCAAGGCGACCGTGCTCGACAAGTTTGATGGGACCGGAGACCCGACTGATCATCTTAGAACCTTTAAAGCAGCAATGGCCCTAGTCCAGTCCTCTGACCCAGCCCTTTGCAAGGTCTTCTCCACCACCCTGTGCAAGGGGGCCACCTTGTGGCTCAAAAAACGACCCTGCCATTTGATATCGAGTTTCCATAAGCTGGCCACGACCTTCCAAAGCCAACTCTTACAGAACGAACGCCGTAAGAAGAAGGCTCAGCACACCCTGACCATTCGACAGGGGGTCAAGGAACCGCTGAAAACCTTTGTCCCGTGCTTCTTCAAAGAGATCAATAATGTAGAGGATCTCGATCAAAACATCCCCATAGTGCTCACGGCTTTCCAAACGGCCTTGATGAAAAACGCTTTACTTTCATCGTTGGCAAAAAATCCCATTACCACATTAATCAAAATAAAGAAGCGCACGGAAAAGTACATAAGTGAAGAAGAGGTCATGGGAGTCTCGCGCGAGGGAGATAAAAAATGTGGTGACCCCAACAATTTCCGCAAGAGGGAGGAACCTTTGCGAGCCCAGAAAGATGAGGTATTTCGGTGAGGGCCCACGGTAAACCGGGCACCTATGCTAGCGCATGTAGTATATATGCCATTAACCACCTCCTGAAGCGAGGTCCTTGCTTTCCATAAAAAACAAGATTACTACCAACCTCCGGAAAAGCAGAAAGAGCCGAAGAACCCAAGGGCAGCAGACGCGTGTTGTCTTTATCATGATCAATACGACCATACCACGAAGAGTTGCAACCATCTGCAGAAAGAGATCAAGGGCTTCATCTAAAGGGGGCACTTGGTGCGTTTGGTCGATGCCCCGGCGGGTCGAGGAAATCGCCATTTTTCAAGCCGAGAAGACGAGCAACGAGCGAACCGGGGGGGGGGGGGACCTAGGGGTGAGACCCAAAGCAAGAGATCACGGTGAACATGATGGGAGAGACCGACTGTCTCAAGGTGTAATCATCACGATAGCCGGGGGAATAGCATCAGAAGGGCCTCAAGCCAAAGATAGGAAAGATCATGCAGCCACTAAAAGTCGTAGGGTCCCTTCCCATCAGGTTGCAGAGAGAAGAGCCAATAACTTTTGACGGGCTCGATGAGTGCGAAGTTAGGTATCCTCACGATGACCCTTTCGTCATAACCGTGAGGTTACATGGTTTCGACATCAGGAGAATACTGGTGGACACAAGGAGATCGACTAACATGATGACTCGACAGTGTTTCGATAAGCTGGGATTGAGAGACAACCAAATGAGAGCTTTTTCGGGGCCCCTAGTCGATTTTACCGGACACTCCACCGCTGCTCTGGGCGTAGTCGTCCTCGAGGTCGCCTTGGGAACAGCCCCACAACGAGTGACCGTCGATGACGAATTCACTGTGGTGGGAGTGCCTTCCGCTTACAATGTGATCCTGGGGAGAAAGTCCCTGAACATGATCCGGGCGGTTGTTTCTACTCACCATCAGAAAATGAAGTTCCCGACACCTGTGGGAGTAGGAGAAGTAAAAGGAGATCAGGCGACCGCCTGAAACTGTTATGTCTCACATTTGAGGCATGAAAATAGAGAACGTGAGAACCTCCTGGTTGACGATCTAGGCACCAAAAATAGTGCCCGTATGGAATGAGCAACTCCAGTGAAAGAGTCGGAGAAAGTCATGGCCATAGAGGAAGAGGTTTGAAAATTGGCTAAGGCGGGTCTCATTAGGGAAGGGCAGTACATGTCTTGGCCAACGAACCCTATTCTGTTAGAAAAGGCAAACGGGAAGTGGAAAATGTGCAATGATCTTACCGAGCTGAACAAGACTTCCTCTAAAGACACAGTCCCACATCCCATGATTGACTGCCCGATCGACAAATCCTCGGGGTACGAGATGTTAAACTTCAAGGACACCCATTCAGGCTATACCTAGATCCGGGGGCACGAGGATGATGAAAAGAAGACCGCATCCTTTACTAAACATGACCATTATCATTGCTAAGTTATTCTCTTCGACTGAGAGGATGCGAGGTTGCGCACTTGCTTCCAGATCCACACAATTGCTGCGGTATCGGACTAGCCTCTCAAGACTTGCGAGCCTATCCTAGGTAGGGGAAAAAGCAGTAATCCCGAGCCCCGCTCGGCATAGCTTCGAGCCTTTCGAGCCTATCTTAAGCAGCAAGGGGAAAAAGCGGTATGCCTGAGCCATGCTCGGCATAGCTTCAAGACTTATGAGCCTATCCTAGGCAGCAAGGAAAAAAAGCGGTATGCCCGAGCTATGCTCGGCATAGCTTTAAGATTTTCGAGCTTATCCTAGGTAGAAAGGGGAAAAAACGCTAAGCCAAAGCCGCGCTCGGCATTAGCTTCAAGACTTGCGAGCCTATCCTAGGTAGTAAGGGAAAAAAGTGGTAAGCCAGAGTCCCGCTTGGCATGGCTTCAACACTTGGGAGCTTATCCTAGGTAGCAAGGGAAAAAAGCGATAAGCCTGAGCCGCGCTTGGTATAGATTCAAGAATCGCATGTTTATCCTAGGTAGCAAGGGAAAAAAGCGGTAAGCCCGAGCCACGCTCGGCATACCTTTAAACCTTGTGAGCCTATCCTAGGTAGTAAGGAAAAAAGCGGCAATCTCGAGCCACGCTTGACATAGCTTCAAGAGAAAAAGCGATAAGCCCGAGCCATACTCGGCCTAGGGAAAGACCCCGGTGAAGGCTTTATCCTGCGAGCCTATTCGAGGTAGCATGGGAAAGGTTTACTAAGTCTGAGCCGTACTCGGCTCGGGGACTGTTTCCCCCAATCAGAGCAATGCTCTGTTCAAAATTTCAAAATTTGAAATGAAGTAGCGCTTCATAGCAGCGCTAAGAGCGCTGCACTCTAAGCAGCGTGCCACGTGCAAATCACGTGAACGCCAGCGCTAAGAGTGCTGCACTCTAAGCAGCGCGCCACGTGCAAAGCACGTGAGCGCCGGCGCAAAGAGCGCCAACGCTCTGAAGCAGCGCACCACGTGCAAAGCGCAAAGAGCGCCAACGCTCTGAAGCAGCGCTCATGTGCAAAGCATAAGTGCGGTAGCGCTAGAACTAAATGTTCCCCACCGTTGGATCAAAAATCTAATGAACATGATTAAAAATCATCAATTGACCAGAATAAAATTCTGTTAAGGAAACATTCCTCAGAATTTTTCCAAACAGGAAAGATTATTCTCTGAAAATCAGAGCACCGTTGGATCAATGATCCAATGGTGATTAAAAATCACCAAGATACAGAATAAATTCTGTATGGGAAAAAATTTCCCAATTTTGTTAAAAATAAGAAGATTACCTTCTGTAAATCAGAAGACTTTGGATCAAAGATCCAACGGGGGAGACATCCCCAAATCAATTAGAGAAAAAATCTCTTCAACCGATTCAACAAATCAGCTTGCCTTATATAAAGACTTCAAGTCCGAGACACAGAAAAAAATAGAGGAACCCTCCCATAAACTTTGAGAAATTCAAAGACGAAGAGCAGGCTCTCAAAAGAAGAAGATTTTCTTCAAGGTAAAAAAAAGAACAGAGAGATGAAATCATCTCATATAAAAAGAAGAATTTAATTCTTTTTCTAAGATCATAGATCTATAAGACCAACGTCTTTCACAAAAGAGATCAAAATATCTCATCATAAAAAATAAGGGGAAGAACTTAATCTTCTTCAGATCATAGATCTATCAGACAATCTTTCAGAAATCATAATATCTCATTATAAGGAGGGGAGAATAATTCAATTCTCTTAGGATCATAGATCCATAAAGGCAGAGCTTTTCACCAAAAACATAAGAGATTGAAATATCTCCTATAAAAAATAAGAATTTTGTTTTTAGATCCATGAGACAAAGTCTCTTATAGAGAGAATTTAATTCTCAGGACGCAAAGATGCCTAAAAAGAGCCTTAGTGCTCTAATTAAAGAAGAGCGCCTCAGCGCTCCAAATCTAGCGCACAGCGCTGCAGAGCTTTAGCGCTCCAAACTTAAACAGAAGCGCTCTGCGCTCATTGACTGGCGCTCAACGCCAAGCGTGCCACGTGCTCCTCACGTGTGCGGTACTGCGCTCTTTGAACTAGCGCTCAACGCTAAGCGCGCCACGTGCTCCTCACGTGTGCGCTACTGCGCTCTTTGAACCGGTGCTCAACACCAAGCGTGCCGCGTGCTCCTCACGTGTGCGCTACTGTGCTCTTTGAACCGGCGCTCACCGTCAAGCGTGCCACGTGCTCCCCACGTGTGCGCTATTTAAACAGTAGCGTTTTGTGCTCTTTGGACTGGCGCTCAGCGCCAAGCGCGCTACGTGCTTCTCACATGTGCGCTAAAAGAACATAAATTGTTCTATAAATAAAGCTCAGAGCCATAATGAATGCTCAACATTCAATAAAAGATAAAAAAATTTGTTATAACTCAAATCAATGCTCGACATTGTTAAATGTTTAACATTTTAACTAAATGGGCCCAACCCAAAGTGGCCACAGAACCCTAACTCAGATTAATTGAGCCCATATGCTCATAAATCCTTGATCTTAGTCCCAAATTGGACTACAGATCCCAACCGATATTGGTTCAAGGGTACATCTCTTCACTCCTCCGATATTTGTCATTGTAATCCTTCAACGTCTTCAAAGAGGTGACAGGTCCCGACAACCAGACATTCCACAGACTGTGGGGTCCTTAAACTCATGGACTATGATGTCCTTAAACTTTACAGACTATGATGTCTCTAAACTACCATGGACTGTGAGGTCCTTAAACTCATAGACTATTATGTCTTTAAACTTTACAGACTATGATGTCTTTAAACTCCATGGACTATGATGTCCTTAAACTTCTGGACCGCAATGTCCCTAAACTAAACAATAAAGCCCAAATGCTCTTTTGTTGGATCTAAATGATCTTGTTAAGTAGATCTTAATCTAAAATTAGACTAACGTATCCTTAACAAACGTTTAAGTTGATCTTAGTCTCAAATGAGATCAACGATCCTTAAACCCAACCCAAACCCCAAATCTAAGAAAATACGGATTTGGACTAATCCACGCCCTACGGACGACAACATAAATTAGTCTGCGTATACAATCCACGGGCAACCAAAAACAAAACAAACACACATGACACGAAGCGACCATCTGGAGAAGGAGAAAGTGGTTACCGCGATGCGGTAGCGTAATTAACTGCAGGGGCTTGCGCCTGCAGGGAAGAGCATCCCCACAATCAAAAACCCCTCAACGAGGGGGAATTTAACGAAGTCTGCTACATCGGCCGCATCCGTTTAAACCTTCGATATATGGTGCCATAAATCAACTTGGCATCTTCGGAAAGGTGGACGGATAGCACCAAATAGCATTTGCCCTCGAAATTCAGGCCGGACTTCCTAACATCTCGGTCGCGTCTTTCGGCAGAGAACAGATCCTGGCACGCCCGGTGGGACCTTTTCCTCTTTCCACTCCACACTTCGTGTATCGTATTTCGCGAACAAATCGCGGTTTGACATGGTTGCCTTTGGATGTGAAGTACTAAGATTTGGTATCTTGCTCCGTGCAGAAAAAACAGAAGATCAATGGCTTCAAACTGCACTAACTGCAACTGCAACTCTCACTCCGTCCTGTCCGGAGGAGTGACTTACGGGCTCCGAGCAGCCTCCATCTTCGCCATGCCAGTAGAACAGGTGACTCGGGCCACCACTGGACTGTTCTTCGGGACCATACTCCCGCCAACGAGCTTCAGCACTCCTGTACCATCCCAAGAAGCTCCGAAGAAGTCGGTCTTTGATCGGCTTGCAACTACTGCGGCCCCTCTCAACGGGTCACCCAAATCCAGTGCCTCGGTTTTCAATAGACTGGGCTAAAGCTCCAACGGGCCCGTGAAGAAGCCCGCAATACCAGAAGGCGTTATCCCGAAGCGGACAGCCTTTCCTACTCCTGAAGTCACCAAGGCGGCTTCTCCTGCTAAGGGGTCGGTCTTCACAAGACTAGCCGTTTCAGCTCCTACTCCACGTGAAGTCACGAAGACTGCCTCCCCTGTTCGAAAGTCGGCCTTCGCAAGACTGACGATCCCTTCTCAACGGACGTCAGTCTTCGACAGGCTAGCGCCAATAACAGTCTCTCCTCAAAGTAAGGGCAAGAGGAAGCTCATCCAACAGCGGAGGTGATCCCGGCCGCACGACATGCTCGACGTCGCCACTGGCACCGAGTGAGGAAAGCTGGGGGCAGTTCACCCTTTGGGTTTATGTCGCCAGCTCCAATGGTGGAAGTTGATGCTGCTGTTCCAACTGGGAACAACTTTGAACCACTCAGGAGGGTCTGAAAGAACTCTCCGACTGCTGTGCTGAAAAGGTCTCCTCCACCTGTAGAGAATGCCACAAAGGCGAAGCTCGAATAGCCCCCTCAGCGGCTGTCCTCTAAAATTTACAAGGTCTGGCGTCAAGTCTAAGACTCGGTGATTGATCAAGATTACTCCCGCCGACCGAAGAAGATAAAGGATCGATAAGAGAAGGACCGCTCTGTCATACCACAGAAGATGTCGTTTACCTGGGTGCCCGCTGCAACGGCCCCCTCAACTTCACCAGCCCACAAAAAGAGAATGCCGGAGAAAATCCCTGTGTCTGCGACAAATGTCAAGGGCACCGAGCCTAAACGCCCTAAGTCTGGGGGCATGGTGGTGCATACCATCTATATGGCATCCGGAAAAGAGGGTAGCCGTATCTCCACAGGTAATCGACCGCTTACGCGATCAGTGACTAAGGCTCAGGAGCAACAATAACAAAAGCTCCAAGAAATGCTAACAGCCATGGCCGCACTCACGGGACCAAAAGCAAGCCCAGAGACGTCCTCAGAACAGCGTCATGAACAGGAAATTGATGCTGAATTCCTTCGGAGAATGCTTGAGAAAAAGGACAAAGAGGCCGCGGAACAAGCGGCCAACATAAAACAGATGGCCTTTCTATTCCAAGATATGGCAGGCATGATGATCCAGCCGGACCCTCCAGCCGAAGATCCTCCGATAATAATTGAAGATGATAGAGGAGAGACATCAAATCCTCTACCGGCTCTCTCTGCGGCCAAGGAGAAGACCATCTCCAAAGAGACGCTCGATGATTATATAGCTCAACAAATACGAGCTCATCAAGCGAATGAAGCGGCTGGCCAAGTCGTCAGAACTGGACGGCCCTATCCGGGTTGGTGCGATCAAATAAAATACCCGCTAGGATACACGATTCCTAAATTCCATGTGTACAAGGGGACATGAAATCCCCATCAACATGTCGCTCAGTTCAGGGCTCTCTGCGGCAACACTGGAGGTGACGATAAGCTACTGCTTCGCCAATTCGTTGGCAACTTGCCGAAGACGGCATTCGAGTGGTATTCCGAGCTCCCGAATGACTCTATCAAGACGTTTACGGAGATGGAATTGCTTTTTACCCAACGTTTCGCAGGCGCTAGTGAACGCACGACATTCATCAATGCCAGGGTGAAGCCAGGTGAAACATGGGTTTAGTATGCGATACGGTGGCGGAATCTATGGTCAAAGTGCGAACAACGCATAGAGGAGGCTCCTGCCATGGGCATGTTCATGGGGACCCTTGACCCTCAGGCAACCATCTCCCAATTCATGATGTTCTTCAAGCCGATCACTTTCCAGGCCTTGATCAACAAGCTGGCCCAAATGGACCAAATGGGCCATAGCCCGTCCTCCAGACGGATCCTCGGAATGAGAAGGGGAAAGGGAAGGCAACCTTCGTCGCCAACACTCAACAACAACCGAGTGGCCTGAGACCGGTTGTTCGCCAAAGCAACAAGCGGCAATCCCTCGATGAGAAGTTGAGACGTCCTTACTCGTTTCCCCAGGATAAAACAAGGAGACTGTTCGAACTGGTAATGCGCAACGGGCTTATCACTCTTCCGAATCCGAGACACCCACCGCAACTTGGTGACGTCAACCATCCTAACTATTTTCCCTACCATAGAGTAGTGGGTCACCCAATCGAAGATTTCTACGTTTTCAAAAACTGGGTTGAAGACCAATACGAACAAGGCAAGTTTGCGCTGTCTAAAAACTGGAAGGTGAACCCGCTACAACCACATGCTCCAAAAAAGATAGACATGCCGGAAGCATCGTGCTCATTCATAGAGAAAGCCCGATGGATCGGAAAGTCTGTAAACTAGAAATTCGCCTTAAATATGGCAACCACGGACCGAAAATGTCCTTAAACTACCGACTGACCGAGATATCTATAAACTACTACGGACCGCAGCATTCCAAGGCTGACGCAAAAAAAAAAGGTACGTCCATAAGCAATATGGGCACGGATGAAAACCCGAAAGGGCTCCGTAAGTAAAAACAGCAGGGCTACCGGCGAGTTTTGTGAAAACCCGAAAGGGCGCAATCTCGTTAACACCGCCGCCAAGTTGATTCGCTCACTCTTTCCAGAATGGGAAGGAAGGGCGAGGTAAAGACACTTGCAAGGTCCTCTTGACCTTGTAAGGAGAAAATATCTGCGTGAGATCCTTACAACTCACAAGGGAGCAACACACTTAGGAATCCCCACGATTCCTAAGGAGAAGTTACATTTACGAGATCCTCACGACTCGTAAGGAGAACCCTTTTATGAGACCCTCATGGCTCATAAGATTCAAAAGCCTTAAGCTACAGGAATCTGAACCTGTTCTTAAGCCATCATAATCCCCAGATTGCCCTACAAGCGGTTCAATGCTAACCCTTGTATACAATCTACGGGCACAAATAAACGTTTCCCCAATAGAGTCCCACTACTGATGAGAGATATCTTCATATGGTGAATGACCCTTGTAAGTCCTCTTGACTTATAAGGAGAAAACACTCTTGTAAGATCCTTATGACTTATAAGAGAACATACACTTAAGAATCCTTATGATTTTAAGGAGAAAACGCACTTACGAGATCCTCATGACTCGTAGGGAGAAATACCTTTATAAGACCCTTACGGTTCGTAAAGTCAAAAAGCCTTAGTCAACAGGATCCTAACTCTGTTTGCTAAGCCACCTTTGTTCGACATCGACAGAGGCAAATGATGATTCGCTCCTGGCAATATCCCAGTTGTAGCGATACTGATGCCTAAATCGGTATCAGATCCCAAGTCCCATACTCGCGAGAAAAAATCAGCGAGCCAAAATGCATTTGAAATAGCCGAAATGATGGGGCAACTTGCAACGAAATCAGCAAGTAAAAATGTATGCATACAAAAACAGCCGAAATGATTGGGCAACTCGTAATAAAAAGCAGCGAGTAAAAAGAAAATAGCCAAAATGATTGGGCACCGCGAAAAATAGCCGAAATGATTGGGCAATCGCGATTTTTGCGATACAAAAAACTGAAATGATAGAGCATCGCGGAAAGAAAACAAAAAATATACATATGAAATGAAACTTTTGATCTTCAGGTGAGATCATATCGATCACTGTATACAATCTAGGGGTGCAAACAAAGAGGGAACCATATCATCCCACCAGGCTCCATCAGAAAGAGAGCCAAGTCTCGATGGCAACATCTGCATCTCGAGAGAACAACAACAACGCTCCTCCTCATTTCAGCAGGATTCAGACGCGACAATCAATCTCGGAGCCATGACAGAGTCCCTAGTTCCAAATCTCGACGACCATATCTACAGCCTGGAGACCCACAACAACATTTCTCCTCATTCCAGCAGGATTCAGATGCGACATCAACAAAGTGGAGCCACGGCAAAGTCCTAGTTCCAAGACTCTACGGTCCACAGACAACCTAGAGTCAACCAATGACTTCCCCGCCGGATCAATGCTCCGTCATGGAAACAATTCAACCGACCCCATGGAAATCAGCGTCCTTGGCAAAAACTCGATTCAGGAAAATCAGCGTCCTTGATGAGTGCATCTCGATTCGCGTCGACCCACAATCAATGTCTTTGCAGGAACACCTCAATTCTTCTCAATCCGAGGAAATCAGCGTCCTTGGTAAAAACCTCGATTCAGGGAAATCAGTGTCCTTGACGAGAGCATCTCGATTCGTGTCGACCAGCAAGGAAATCAGTGTCTTTGCAGAAATACTTCGATTCGTCTCAACTCCAGGGAAATCAGCGTCCTTGACAAAAACCTCGATTCAGGGAAATCAGTGTCCTTGACGAGAGCATCTCGATTCGCGTCGACCCACACGGAAATCAGTGTCTTTGCAGGAACACCTCGATTCGTCTCAATCCGAGGAAATCAGCATCCTTGGCAAAAACCTCGATTCAGGAAAATCAGCGTCCTTGACGAGAGCATCTCGATTCGTGTTGACCTGTAAGAAAATCGGTGTCTTTGCAGGAATACCTCAATTCGTCTCAACTCTGAGGAAATCAACGACCTTAGCAAAAATCTCGATTCAAGGAAATCAGCGTCCTTAACGAGAGCATCTCGATTCGCATCGACCCACAGAGAAATCAGCATCTTTGCAGGAATACCTCGATTCGTCTCAACTCCGAGGAAATCAGTGTCCTTGGCAAAAACCTCGATTCAGGAAAATCGGCGTCCTTGACGAGAGTATCTCGATTCGCATCGACCCGCATAGAAATCTGTATCTTGTAGGAATATCTCGATTCGTCTCAACTCCGAGGAAATCAGCGTCCTTGGCAAAAACCTCGATTCAGGGAAATCAGCGTCCTTGACGAGAGTATCTCGATTCGCGTCGACCTGCAAAGAAATCAGTGTCTCTGTAGGAATATACGACGTCAGCAAAACGGAGCCAGAGTCCATAGTTCCAAGTTTCGACGGCCACATCTACAGCCTGGAGACCCACAACAACGCTCCTCCTCATTCCAGCAGGATTCAGACGCGACAATCAACCTCGGAGCCATGGCAAAGTCCCTAGTTACAAATCTCGACGGTTCACAGACAACCTCGAGACCACCTCGACATTCGTCTCACTACAGCAGACGCAACGTCAGCAAAGCGGAGCCACGACAAAGTTCCCAGTTCCATGACTCGGCGGTGCACAGACAACCGAGAGTCAACCCCTGACCCCGTATGGCTAAAGTCAATCCTGACCCCATATGGCTAAAGTCAACCCCTGACCTCATATGGCTAAAGTAAATCCTGACCCCATATGGCTAAAGTCAACCTCTGACCCCGTTTGGTAAAGTCTATCCTGACCCCATATGGCCAAAGTCAACCCTCGACCTCCCCGTCAAAGCAACGTTTTAATTCGGGAGTAGGTCAACTCATCAATCACTTACGAGTCCTCTCGACTTGTAAGGAAGAAAACACTCTTGTGAGATCCTTATGACTCTCAAGAGAAAATACACTTAGGAATCCTCACGATTCTTAAGAAGAAAATACGCCTACGAGATCCTCTCGACTCGTAGGGAGAAAAGTCTTTATGAGACCCTTACGGCTCATAAAGTTGAAAAGTCTTAGGTGGCAGATCCTGACCCTGTCTCCTAAGTCATCACTGTCCTGTAAGAAGGTCAAGATGGACTATACACGGGCTACACTCTTCGAAGTTGAACATCGACAAGGAGGGAAACAATCACTTATGAGTCCTCTCGACTTGTAAGGCAGAAAATTCTCTTGTGATATCTTTACGACTCTTAAGAGAAAAACACACTTAGGAATCCTCACGATTCCTAAGGAGAAAATACACCTACGAGGTCCTCTCGACTCGTAGGAGAAAAATCTTTATAAGACCCTCACGGCTCATAAAGTTGAAAAGTCTTAGGCAGCAGACCTGAACCTGTTTCCTAAGCCATCGCTACCCTACAAGGGGGCTAAGATGAAATGTTCTTTACTATTTACAGGCCACACTTACCAGAGTAACATACCAACAATATAGCAAAGAGAAGGAAGCAACAGTGGGAGATAAAAAATGTGTATCTTTTATTTATGAATTCAATTGAGTACAAGATGAATCATGTAAAAGAATTAAAAAAGTGGATACATGTTATTCAAAGATTACAAGTGTTCAATCTATACAAAAACAGCTACTGAGAAGTAGGCGTCTTCAATAAATCAGCTAGCTGCTCGCACACTACTCTCAACTCCTTCTCATGATCGGCCGCCGCGGCCAGCTCCGCTTCAATTCGAGCCCGTTGCTGCAAGCACGGTGAAACCTTCTCATCGATTTCCCGTTAGGCAGCTTCGCGACTCTGCGTAACCCGCTCAATGAAGTCGATCTTCCGCCTCAATGCCAGCCCGTCCGAAATGCATCGTTGCAAATTGTCAAAGGTGGATCTCTGTTGTGCGGCATTCGCTTCAACTTGGGCGCGCAGCCAGGCAGATTCACCTGAAGCCTCCTCGCGTTCCTTCCGCCTCAAGGTCGCTTCTTTTTCGAAATGGCGAAGGAAAAGGGCACTTTGCTCAACCCATACAGCCTGCTGGGAGTTCAGAGCCAGAATCTCACGAGCAGGACGCCTAAGCTCAAGCTCATGCAAGCATGCCTCAATCTTCCTGCAGTGGTTAACCCAAGACTCAACGACGCCTTCGTTATGGAAGTTCACAAGCATTGCCAACATTGGATTAATCTCGGCAGCAAAATCTGCAGCGAATATAGAGGCCTCCGCGTCAAGCTCCTCGATGTATTCGCTCAACATACGCAGGCTGGTCACAGAGCCTTTTGAAGATGGACGTCTAGAAAAGGGCCCTGCCGGCATTATGATGCGAAACTCGAACGGAGCTGGAGTCTGTGCGAGCACTGCAAAACAAATCATAGTCAGATATCGGCTCAAGAAATAAAGAAAATACATGAACAATAGAGTCTACTATACCGACTGCAACATAGGACAGAGTTGGGAGTACTGGTGGCGCGACGATTCCCTTGTCCCCTCCTTCAATTTGTAGTGCTGCAATCAATTCAAAATTAACAACGGCCGGCTCGCCCGTCTAAGAAAGAAAAAGACGTCGGTTTAAAAACTATACTCACCGGCACCGGCAGGCAGAGTAACTTCCGACTGGAAGGAGAAATGCGGATTCAACACTTGATATAGATGATCAAAGAGAACTCCTGTAAGGTTGCGACGATGCATGGTCAATACAAGAGAGATAACATCTACGATTTAAATCGCAAACCCATACCTTCCAGCATTTGAGAAGACGCGAGAGAAGGCGAAGGGTCGGCAACCAACAGAGCAGCAATCGGCGACGCTTCTTCGGGCGGCACGACCTCAATGCTCACCACACCTACATTTGGGATAAACCAAATTTCATTAGAAGGGACCTAAAAGGGTTGTAATAAAAAGAATGCAGCGATCTGAGACTTACCAGCCTGATCATTAGCCAAAACTGTGACGGAAGCATCACCAAGCATCACGACTTCTTCGATCTCATTCAGGGGGATAGTTTCGCCGCCCAAGGCTTCGTCCCCTAACTCCACGAGAGCCGTCGTGACACTCGCAATGCCAGACAATGGCAGGGAACCGCAGGTGGAAAGAGCGGCAATTGGAGCAGTCCCGGACTCCTGAGAAAGAGTAACCGCTTCGGGCTCGGTGGTTGCTGTCATCTCACCTGCCACCTCCTCACTAGGACTTATCCCTGCAGGGTAATATATGAGAATCTGAAGATCAAATTTTGACAAAAGGACCCAGTGTTACGTTACCTTAGGACGGCTTTTCTATTGCTTCCCGAGCCGCGTGTACCGCCTGTCTATGAGCGGTAGATAGGGCGGCCGGAGCACCCTGTGAAGAAGCAAGGACAGGGGAAGCAGCGCTCGAACCTGCACCTACAGCCAAGGCGGCGTTACATTCTCTTGCTGCATGCCTCCTGCGCTTCCTTTCTGCTTGGGCCGTGAGAGCTGATCTTCTTAAGACCTCCGCCAAGGAGGCGTCATCGTCCGAGCCAGGAGCTACCTCTGGAGCCGTTATGGCGTCCGTCATTAGTTACTTAAGTGAAGCCTCTTTTGGCAATACTGGGGATGCTGGGACTTCGGTAGCTGGCCCTAGAAGCGTTACAACGCCACCTTGCATGATCGACACTGCACTTGGGATAACCTGAGTCGAGATAGTCCCTGCAATAAGATAAAAAAAGAGGTCAGACTACCCATGAAGAAAAAGGGAATGGGGGTACAATGAGCCAAAATGTACCAATGCCCAAAGAAGCGCGAAGCCTTTCCCCCTCTTCAAAAGTCTTGAGAGAAGCCGCGAGAGCCTCTTCAGTGGAGATGCCTGTTGAAGAAGAAGTGTCAGTCAAAGCATGATAATAAAAATGTAACAACGTGAAGATACAACTGAAGTCTACCTGACTGTGCGAGGGTGATCAGTCTTGCTTTGTTGCTAGCTAGTCGCTCGGAAGTTGCAATAGCAGCCTCCAGATCAGTATCGTCTGGCGCCATGAATAAACCCTCGTTGGTCCCGTATTCGCTTAAGCCTTCGCTATAAGGAGCATGGGGCTCCTGGCCGAATACAACGTCTGTAGAAATAATCGACGTCTTCTTCTACGAACGAGTACCGGCCGCCG
Organism: Agapanthus africanus; assembly: GCA_030015575.1. NCBI lineage: Eukaryota > Viridiplantae > Streptophyta > Magnoliopsida > Asparagales > Amaryllidaceae > Agapanthus > Agapanthus africanus. The sequence goes on from JASDDO010000016.1 coordinate 25,438,261, forward strand.
GTAACACGAGCTTGCGTTTAGCGGGCAACTTCGGGCGGCGAGTCCCGATCTCTGCACCCAAGCCGGACTCAGGAGACGCTACAGCTGCCACTTCGACGGGAGCACGGGGTAGCGATAGCTCAGGGATAACATGTGGTACCACTGCCGCAGCAGCTTCCCTCAAGGGAGGACGGACAACGATCCGTCGCTTCAAGGGAACGGCTGGATTACTGGTCGGGGCGGTGCCCTTGCGATCAAGCAGCAATCGCTTTTTTTCCCTAATAACAGCGCCCATCGAATGTTGATACCACGCCACATACACGTTCAGGGCTTAAAGAACACAACTCGGTTCACTGATGAAGAAGTTGGACCCTGTGTTTAGGCGCATAAAATGATGCAACGCGCTCCAGATACCCTCTTCGGTAACAGTCGGTACTGCCAAGAAGGCCTCAAGCGGGACGCCCTGATTATAGCTTAACTGCTGGGCGAAATGATGCGGGTTATATTTCATGAACAACGCCGAATCATTCTGCTTAAACACGAGAAAGCCCGGCCTGATGGAGTATAAATGAAGAATCTCCCGAGATTTCAAGACAGATGCCCCGTCTTTAAAGATGTCCTGCAATGGCTGCACCGTTTTTGCGGATTCCTGGCCGACGGTCAGAATCTTATCGGTGAAGGTCATGCCATCTCCAACCGTACGCGGACGAAGGAGCAAACCCCTGTCGGATTTACAATGGATGCGTCGACTAGCTGCATGATCCGAGAGAACTTACACTTGTCATAGAAGCAAGGCCTTTTGTGGATACCGAAGACGCCAAGTACATGTAGCTCGATCCATGACATAAAATAATGCATCGAGAAGTTCATGTAACAACCCTGATTTTCTTATACACTTTTTCCTATACAAATTTTTCAAATATTTTTTTCAAAAAAAATCCATAAAGGGGCCTGAGCACAAGACTTAAGTAATTAATTAGCAATTTGATTACAAGAAGGAGCTTGTAGCTCATTGGTAATACCTTGCACTGCTGAACCAAGCCACCAGAGTTCAAATCCCCTGCCCCACATTATTTTTAGATTATTTTTGTTTTAAATTCTTTGGAAGCCCAACAGTCCACAAACCATAACTCCTAAAACTTGAACTGAACTTTAAAATCTAAATATACCAGTGCTTACCCCATGAGACCCCCATCTCCCGACACTCCGACTCGGCCCGACTCGGCAGGCGGACCAGCCGACTCCCTAACATGAAAGTTGGGGCTCTTCGTCTCCCCTAACCCCCTGTATACTCTAGTTTATTGGATCGGTTCCCGAGATTTAATTATCCCTCATTTGCTACAATTTTAATAATTTTCACACAAATTTATACAATTTTTTATTAAAAACCCTTCACCTACCCTACCCCTAGCCTACCTTATAAATACACCCCTCCCCTCTACCCTCTCATCCCAAAATCCTAAGCTCACTCTCTCAAAATTTTCCAAGAGTTGTGTACTTTGAAAACAAGCTCGCGGCGAAGCTTCGACGAAATTCCGGCGGAAATTCCGGCGACGTTTTTAGGAACTACCGGCGACGACACAACGCATCGGCAATCCCTTTAGTTCCCCCTCACTCTAGTGTAATCGAAAACCTTTAAGTCACTTTCTATCTCTTTCTTCCCTATTCAAGAAAATACGAAATTACAAACCCGACGGAATCGGAACAAATCCGATTTCCGATTCGGTTTTCTATAAATTTCATTTCTCACTAATGCAATCATAATTAAACATCTTTAAGTTAATTACTAAACACTAATCAAACAATTTGAACAAGTTTCATCACATGGAATGATAGCTTTCTCAATTTATCGTATTTTTTCCACATAAATTCCACAATGTTTCGATTTCACATTCAATCCCATTAACCTTGCTATACATTTAAAGTAGATCACGAGGTAACGACCTACCTTTTCACACACTTACATACAACCTAACACGATACCATTGAAACCTTAGAATACGAGAAAACAAGAATTTACATTTAAATACCATATACTTAATAAAACTATCTCTAAAAGATTTATTTTTGATACACTTTTAAATAAATACCTCTTATTAGGAAAATACGATAAGTTGTGGACATCAGTCGTTTATCTAAACCTAACTTTGTGGTGTCTAGGCTAGGCAAGTGAGAAAGGTGTTTCCCCCAATCAGAGCAAAGCTCTGTTTGAATTTTAAAATTTTAAAATTGAAGCAACGCTTCAGTTGCGCTGCGCTCTGCGCTGCGCGCCACGTGTCAAACACAGGTGCGCTAGCACAGTTGCGCTGCGCTCTGCGCTGCGCGCCACGTGTCAAACGCAGGCGCGCTGCGCCAATTGCGCCAGCGCTAGAATTTAAAGAATTCCCCACCCTTAGATCAAAGATCTAATAATAATAATAAATTATTAATTAATCAGAACTAAAATTCTATTCTAAAAATATCTTTCCAATCTTATTAAAATATGAAGATTATCTTCTGTAAAACAGAAGCCCTAGGATCAAAAGATCCAACGGTGGGGAAATATCCTCAAATCAATCAGAGAAAGATCTCTCCAACTAATTTAACAAATCATTTGGCCCTATATAAAGGACCCTAGACTTCAAGTCTAAAACACATACAGAAGACAAAAAAAGAGATAGAGAGAACCCTCTGCAAACTTTGAGAAAAGAACTCAAAAAGAAAGAAAGGCAAGCTTTTGAAGAAAGAAGATCATTTCTTCATATTTAAAGGTAAAGAACTGTGTTCTTGAATAAATACAGATGAAATCATCTCATTAAAAAAGAAGAACCATCTTCTAAAAAGATCAGAGATCTAAAAGCAAGATCAAGATCTTCAATAGAAAAGAAAAAGATCAAAAAGATCTAATTATAAAAGATTAAAAGGAAGTAATTTACTTCATTCATAGATCTTTTAATTTATAAAGGCATAGCCTTTTGATAAGAACAAGAACTTCGGTTCTTGGATCTTGAGGCAAGGCCTCCTTTGAACAACAAAAAACTTGTTCTTTGATCTTAAACTGATCAAAATGCGCTCTGCGCTATTGGAAAATGCCTTGCACTCTTAAATTGCGCCTTTGCGCTTATTGTACTGGCGCACAGTGCCAAAACGCTCCACGTGTCAACCACAGAACCGTTTGCGCTTCTAAAAATAGCGCACTGCGCTCTTGGACTAGCGCACTGCGCCAGAGCGCGCCACGTGTCACTCACTGGCGCACCCATAAATTGGCGCAGCGCACTTATAAAGCGCAGTGCGCTAACAGACTTGCGCTTAGCGCCGAGCGTGACACGTGTCACTTTTGCATGTGCTCTTTGATTGGCGCAAAGCGCTTGACAAGCCACGTGGCGCACTATCAGACCACTATTTTGCTCCTGATAAATGCTATGCATTTAATTACATCCAATGTCAGAGCCCAATGCTTTGCATTATTAAAAGGGCAGAGCCCAAATAAAGGCCTAATAGGCAGAACATAAAAAAAAATGTTAAACATTTTTTTAACTGGACTTAGCCCAATTCTGGCCATAAGTCCTCAATTTAAATTGAATTGAGCTCATCTGCTCTTCCAATCAAGTTACACCCAGTTCGAGGGTACATCTTTGAACCTCTTTGATACTTGTCATTGTAATCCTTCAACGTCTTCAGAGAGGTGACGGGTCCCGACAACCACACATTTCACGGACTGTGGGGTCCTTAAACTCATGGACTACGATGTCCTTAACCTCGGACCACTATGTCCTTAAACTGGTATTGGACTCTACGTCCCTAAACTGGTATTGGACCACTATGTCCCAAAACTGGTATTGGACCACCATGTCCTTAAACTGGAAAGCGACCGAAATGTCCCTAAACTAAACAATAGAGCCCAAATACTCTCTTGTTGGATCTAAATGATCCTGTTAAGTTGATCTTAGTCTGAAAATTAGACTAACGTATCCTTAACAAACATTTAAGTTGATCTTAGTATCAAATAAGACTAACGTATCCTTAAACCCAAACCAAAACCCAAATCTAAGAAAATACGGATTTGGACTAATCCACGTCCTACGGGCGACAACATAAATTAGTCTGCATATACAATCCACGGGCAACCACAAACAAAACAAATACCCATGACACGAAGTGACCATCTGGAGAAGGAGAGAGTTGCTACCGCGATGCGGTAGCGTGATTAACTGCAGGGGCTTACGCCTGCAGGGAAGAGCGTCCCCACAATCAAAAAGCCCTCAAATGAGGGGGAATCTGACGAAGTCTGCTATATCGGCCGCATCCATTTAAACTTTCGATAAACGGTTCCATAAATCAACTTGGCATCTTCGGAGAGGTGGACGGATAGCACTAATTAGCATCTGCCCCCAGATTCAGGCAAGACAGTCCGTCTTCCCGATTTCCGGTGGTAAACAGATTCTGGCACGTCCGGTGGGACCTTTTCCTCTTTCCACTCCACACTTCGTGTGTCGTGTTCGCGAACGAATCGCGGTTTGATGTGGTTGCCTGTGGATTCGATGTGCTAAGATTTGGTATCTTGCTCCGTGCAGAAAACAGAAGATCAATGGCTTCAAGCTGCACTAACTGCAATTGCAACTCTCGCTCCGTCCCGTCCGGAGGAGTGACTTACGGGCCCTAAGCGGCCTCCATCTTCGCTATGCCGGTGGAACAGGTGACTCAGGCCACCACTAGGCTATTCTTCGGGACTATGCTCCTACCGATGAGCTTCAATGCCCCAATGTCGTCGCAGGAAACTCCAAAGAAGTTAGTCTTTGATCGGCTTACAACTACCGCGGCCTCTCTCAATGGGTCGCCCAACTCTAATGCCTTAGTTTTCAGCAGATTGGGCCAAAGCTCAAGTGGGCCCATGAAGAAGCCCGCGATACCTGAAGCAGCCATCCCGAAGTGGATAGCCATTCCTTCTCCTAAAGTCACGAAGGTTGTTTCCTCTGTTCGAAAGTCGGCCTTCGCAAGACTGACTATCCCCTCTCAACGGACGTCAGTCTTCGACCGGCTAGCGCCAATAACAACCTCTCCTCAAAACAGGGGGCATGACAAAGCCATCTCTATAGCCGAACCAACCCCAACAGCTCTACACGCTCGACGTCGCCACTGGTACCGAGTAAGGAAGGCTGGGGGCAACTCCTCCTCTGAGCTAACTTCACCAGCTCCAACGGTGGAAATTAATGCTGCTGTTCCAACTGGGAACAACTTTGAGCTGCTGAACAAGGTGCTTAGGAATTCTCCTACCGCTATATTAAAAAGATCTCCTCCACCGGTAGAGACTGTCGCAGAAGCAAAACCGGAACAGCCTCCTCAGCGGCTGTCCTCTAAAATCTACAAAGTCTGGCGGCAGGTTCGGGACTCAGCAATTGATCAAGATTACCCTCGCCGAAAGAAAAAAGCGAAGGTTCAACAAGAAGAGAACCATCCTGTCAAATCACAAAAACCTATTTGGGTGCCCACTGCAACGGCTCCCTCAACTTCGACCGCTCATAAGAGGAGAAGGCCAGAGAAAGCCCCCATGTCTGCGACAAATGTCAAGGGCACCGAGCCTAAACGTCCCAAGTCTGGGGCCATGGTGGTGCATACCGTCTATATGGCATCCGGGAAAGAGGATAGCCGTGCTTCTACGGGTCACCGACCGCTCACCCGATCCGTGACAAGGGCTCAGGAACAACAACAGCAGAAGCTTCAGGAGATGATGACTGCAATGGCCGCACTCACCGGGCCAAAAGAAAGCCTAGAGGCATCCTCGGAGCAACGCCATGAGCAAGAAACCGATGCTGACTTCCTCCGCAGAGTCCTCGAAAAGAAGGATAAAGAGGCAGCGGAGCAAGCTGCCAACATAAAACGAATGGCGCTTCTCTTCCAAGACATGGTCGGGATGATGTTGCAACCGGAACCTTCAGCCGAAGATCCTCCAGTAATAATTGAAGACGATAGAGGAGAAGCATCAAATCCTCTGCCTGCTCTGTCAGCAGCCAAGGAGGAAACCATCTCAAAAGCCACGCTCGATGATTAAATAGCTCAACAAATACGAGCTCACCGAGCGAACGAAACGGCTGGCCAAGTTGTCAAGACTGGACGACCCTATCCGGGCTAGTATGACCAAACAAGTTACCCGCCGGGATATACGATCCCTAAATTTCATGTATACAAGGGAACGAGCAATCCCCACCAGCATGTTGCCCAGTTCAGGGCTTTATGTGGCAACACCGGAGGTGATGATAAATTGCTACTTCGCCAATTCGTCGGCAGCTTGTCAGAAATGGCATTCGAATGGTATTCCGAACTTCCCAACGACTCTGTCAAAATATTTGCAGAGATGGAGCTGCTGTTTACACAGATTTGCAAGCGCTAGCGAGCGCACCCCGATCACCGCATTGATCAACACCAGGGTAAAGCCAGGCGAAACGTGGGTTCAATACGCAATACGATGGCAAAACTTATGGTCGAAGTGCGAACAACGCATCGAAGAAGCACCTGCGGTAGGCATGTTCGTGGGCACTCTTGATCCGCAAGAGACCATCTCGCAATTCATGATGTTCTTCAAGCCAACTACTTTCCAGGCCTTGATTGACAAGTTGGTCCAAATGGATCAGATGGGTCATAGACCATCTCCTTCAAAGACGGATCCTCGGAATGAAAAGGGGAAAGGAAAAGCAACTTTCATCGCTAATACTCAACAACGGCCGAGCAACTTAAAGCCGGTTTTCCGTCAAAACAATATGCGTTCACGCCCATCCCTTAAGGAAAGACTAGGATGTCCTTACTCATTTCCTCAAGATAAAACGAGAAGACTGTTCGAGCTGGCAGTGCGCAACAGACTCATCAATCTGTCGAGTCCAAAACGTCCGTTGCAGCCAGGCGATCTCAACAATCCTAATTACTGCCCTTACCATCAAGCAGTAAGCCATCCAATCGAAGATTGTTTCGTTTTTAAAGGCTGGATTGAGGACCAATACCAACAGGGCAAGTTCGCATTATCCGAAAACTGGAAGGTGAACCCGCCACAACCTCATGCCCCTAAAAAAGTGGACATGCCAGGGACATCGTGCTCTTTTATAGAAAAAGCTCCATGGGAGGTCGCTCTTTCAGCCAAGACGAAAAGAATGCTGAAGGATCTTCACATATGCCCAGCCGTCAGGTGGAAAAGTCTGCCAGAGCCCGAGGTCATTGATGGGATGCTGAAACCACGCCCAACACCGAGAATTGATAGCAGTGGGCAAAACACCCAGGCACAGCCATCAAAGTCTTTAAAGAAAAAAAAGAAGACCAAAAAGCTCATGCAGTTTGATGACAAGCGCACGGATCTGCGAAAATATATTGACACGCCGGAAGAATATAATCAGAAGGCGCGGACCCCAGTCACACTCCGAGAATTCCTCAGCCACGTCCTTGAGGACGGAGATGATGACAAATACTCGTCGGATCAACCTGAGGATTATGTGGCAAGCTGCCATATGATCTCTCACTCGTCGATAGACAGTGAAGAAGCTCCTGACGCAGAGAATCTGGGGGCAGGTCCTGAACCGGAACTTCTATGGCCGTCAGACGAAATGATCGACACCTTCCTGAGTGAAATTCATCTGAAAAGTAAAGCCGATCGGGAGCGCGAGATGACCATACTTGAAAAGGGCAAACGCCGGCGACTGGACAAAAGGGTCGAAACACTCCCACCAGATCAAAGTACATCCGCCGCAAATGAAAACAGGATCAAGACAAGGAAACGATTCGCCAAAGCCATATCGATGAGGATGAGATTGCCCTCTTTCAGAGAAAATTATTCCGGTGGTATACATCTTGATGAAGCGGATGTACATCCTAACTTTTGCTTATATCATCAGAAGATCGCACATCCTACTGAAGACTGCAACTCCTTTAAGTGTTGGTGGCAAGGATATGTCGCTCACAGGCAACACTTCAACAGGACAAAGCGTGAAGCTCATAGACAACGGAAAAATGCGAAAGATGAGCGTAAAAGAATAGCCGGCAATTATCATGGGGTTGATCCCAGGGGATCGCGAGTTCTCACCTTCGGAAGCGACTCCGACGAGAAAGTAGCCCTCGGTCCTCTCTTCAAGGAATCCATCTCTGAAATGAAAGAATTGAGGAGTTGCGAGAACATTCAGCCGTGCAATCGCACGTTACCCAGAAAGAATCTCGGACCCACAAACAAGGGATCGAACAAAAGGGATAAAGGGAAGGGAAAAATGGCCTTTGTCGCCAACGCTCAACAACAATCGAGTGGCCCTAGACCGGTTGTTCGCCAAAGCAAAAAACGGAAACCCCTCCATGAGAAGTTGAAACGTCCTTACTCATTTCCCTGGGATGAAACAAGGAGGCTGTTTGAACTAGCAGTGCGCAACAGGCTTATCACTCTACCGGAGCCGAAACACCAGTTACAACTGAATGATGTCAACAATCCTAATTAACGCCCTTGCCACCAAGTATTGGGTTATCCGATCGAAAACTGCTACGTCTTCAAAAACTGGGTTGAAGACCAATACCAACAGGGCAAGTTCGCGCTGTCCGAAAACTGGAAGATGAGCCCGCCACAACCACATGCTCCGAGAAAGATGGATATACCGGGGGCATTATGCTCATTCATAAGGAAAACCCTATAGACCGAAAAGTCAGTAAACTAAAGATTCGCCTCAAATACGGCAACGGTGGACCACTATGTCCTAAAATTGGCTGCGGACCGAAACGTCCCTAAACTAACGATGGACCACTATGTCCTAAAACTGGCTACCGACCGAAACGTCCCTAAACTAATGATGGACCGCAATGTCCTAAAACTTGCAACTGACCGAAACGTCTTTAAACTACTACCAACCCGCGGCATCCCCAGGCTGACGTGGTAATAAAAAAAATGGTACGTCCATAAGCAAGATGGACACGGATGAAAACCCAAAAGGGCTCCGTGAGTAAAAGCAGCAGGGCTACCGGCGAGTTTTGTGAAAACCCAAAAGGGCTCAACTTCGTTAGAAAAAAAAAGAAAAAAAAGAAACGGTACGTCCATAAGCAAAAAGGGCACGGATGAAAACCCGAAAGGGCTCCGTGAGTAAAAACAACAGGGCTACCGGCGAGTTTTGTGAAAACCCGAAAGGGCGCAATCTTGTTAAAAGACACTTGCAAGGTCCTCTCGACTTCGTAACAAGAAATCACCTGCGTGAGATCCTTATGACTCACAAGGGAGCAACACATTTAGGAATCCACATGATTCCTAAGGAGGAATTACACTTGCGGGATCCTCACGACTCGTAAGGAGAACCCTCTTATGAGACCCTCACGGCTCATAAGATTCAAAAGTCTTAAGCTACAGAGATCTGAACCTGTTCTTAAGCATCCCCCACGACCTCCAATACTGCCCTACATGCGGCTCAATGCTGACCCTTGTATACAATCCACGGGCGCGAATAAATATTTCCTTAACAAAGTCCCATCCGTGAGTAGGGATATGTCTACACGGTGAACAACCCTTGTATGTCCTCTCGACTTATAAGGGGAAAACACTCTTGTAAGATCCTTACGACTTATAAGAGACCATGCACTTAGGAATCCTCACGATTCCTAAGGAGAAAACACACATGCGAGATCCTCACGACTCGCAGGGAGAAATACCTTTATGAGACCCTTACGGCTCATGAAGTCAAAAGCCTTAGTCAACAGGATCCTAACCCTGTTCGCTAAGCCACCTTTGTTCGATATCGACAGAGGCAAATGATGATTCGCTCCTGGCAATATCCCAGTTGTAGCGGTGCTGATGCCGAAATCGGTGTCTAATTCCAAGCTTGCAGCAAAAAGCCGGCGAGCCACACATGCATGCAAAATAGCCGAAATGATGGGGCAACTTGCAACAAAATCAGTAAGTAAAAATGCATCCATGCAAAATAGCTGAAATGATTGGGCAACTCGCAATAAAAAGCAGCGAGTAAATAAAACAAATAGCCGAAATGATTGGGCCCCGCGAAAAATAGCCGAAATGATTGGGCAATCGCGACCTTCGTGATACAAAAGCTGAAATGATAGAGCATCGCGGAAAGAAATAAAGAAAAATGAAATTTATGCCCTACAGGTGCTATCACATCAATCCATGTATACAATCCAGGGGCACAAACAAAGAAAGAATCACTCCTTCCCTCCTCAGGCTCCACCAGAAATAGAGCCAAGTCTCGACGGTTCACAGACAACCTAGAGACCACCTCAACATTCATCTCGTTACAATAGATGCAATGTCAACAACGGCGTTCCTTTGCAATCTAGCAGGACGCAGACGCAACGTCAAAACAAAACGGAGTGGTGGCAAAATCCCAACTCCACCTCAGCATTCGTCTCGTCACAATGGACGCAACATCAGCAAAAGACCTCACGGTCAGAGCAAAGCGGAGTGATGGCAAAATCCCAACTCCACCTCAGCATTCGTCTCGATACAGCAGACGCGATGCCAGCGAACGAAGCGAATGCCAAATTCTTAGCTTCAGGGTCTTGACGGCAACTCATATAAAACCTGAAAGACCATCGGAGATCATCTAACACCAACACCGAGTGGTCACCATCTCGACGTTCGTCTCGATACAGCAGACGAAATGTCACTACAGCGTTCCTCCTCCAGCAGGATTTAGACGCGACAATTAAACAATGGAGCCACGGCAAAATCCATAGTTCCAAACCTCGACGGTTCACCAGTAACCTAGAGACAACCGCGACATTCGTCTCGATACAGCAGACACAATGCCAGCAAACGAAGCGATGGCCAAATTCCTAGCTTCAGGGTCTTGACGGCAACTCATATAAAACCTGAAAGACTATCGGAGATCATCCCACACCAGCGCGGAGTGGTTATGACTCATCGGGGCTCTCCAAAATGAGCCTAACCTCAAGTAAAAAGCGGCATGGCAAAATTCCTAACGCTTGCTCTTCCGACGGTCAAACTGCCTAGGAGGATTGCTTGAAGACGTCTTGTCCAGCCCCCGAAGGGATCAGAGACACGACAGTCGCAAGGCTACTCGAATAAGAAAGATTGCCTATCGAGGAATATATCAGCCAACGTGACGGTACGATGGACAAAACCCTAACGGACCTTTGTCGTAAAGAGCAGAGGTTAACTGTGACGTTAGGATATCCTTGCGAGAAATGTTCGATTCGTCTCGACTCGTAGGGAAAAGCCTTAGGCAATCGGGATAAGAACCGGTTTCCTAAGCACTGGGGCCCTGCAAGTCAGTTCAAAATGGACTCCTGCATACTATTCATGGGCCACACTCTCCAAAGTCGAATCTCGACAAGGAGGGAAACAACTACTTACGGGTCCTCTCGACTTGTAAGAGGGATAATTCTTTTGTGAGATCCTTACGACTCAAAAGAAAACACACTTAGGGATCCCCACGATTCCTAAGGAGAAATTACACCCACGGGATTCTCTCGACTCGTAGGGAGAAAAGTCTTTATGTGACCCTCACGGCTCATGAAGTTGAAAAGTCTTAGGCAGCAGATCTGAACCTGCCTCCTAAGCCATCACCACCCCTCGAAGAAGCCAAAACAAGATGCTCACCCTCTCATCTGCCGGCTATGCTTGCTAAGGTGACATGCTGATAACAAAAGAAGGAAGAAAGCAGAGAGATGACACAAGACATTGCGAAAGAAATGTATCTTTTATTCATGAATTCAATTGAGTACAAGATACATCATCTGAGAGGATAAAAAAAAATGAATACATTTTATTCAGAATTTACAAATGGCGCAAAATGCGACTATTGGGAGGGAAGCATCTTCAGTAGGCCAATCAATTGCTCGCGCACTCCCCTCAGCCTGTCGTCACGGTCAGCTGCCACGGCCAACTCCGTTTCAACCTGAGCCCGTTGCTGCAAATAAGACGAAAGTTGCTCATCAACGAACCGCCGAGCTGCCTCACGACTCTGCGCATCCTGCTCGATGAGGTCGAGCTTCTGCCTTAGCGTTAGCCCATCAGAAATGCATCGTAAAAGGCCCTCAAAGATGGTTTTCAACTGCACAGCATTGGCGTCAACTTGAGCATGCAGTCGGGCAGATTCGCTCGAAGTCTCTCCGCACTCCTTACATTTTAAAGCCACCTCTTATTCAAGATGACGGAAGTAGGGAGTGCTCTGCTCAACCCACATAGCCCGCTGAGCATTCACAGCCCGAACCTCTGGAGCAGGACATCCAACCTCGAGCTTATGCAGGAAAGCTTCAATTTCCCTGAAGTGATTAACCCAAGACTCGACGACGCCTTCATTATGGAAGTTCACAAGCGTCGCCAGCATTGGATCAACTTCGGCAGCGAAATCTGTAACAGATATAGGAGCCTCTGCGTCAAGCTCCTCGACGTATTCGCTCAGCATACGCAGACTGGTCCCGGCACCTTTTGAGGATGGACATCTGGAAAAGGGCCCTGCTAGCATTATGATAAGAGAATTGAACGGGGCTGGAGTCGATGTGATTGCTGTAAAATAAATCATGGTCAGATGTCGGTTCAGGAAGTAAAGAAGATACACGAAAACAGAGTCTACTATACAGGCTGCAGCAGAGGGCAGAGCTGGGAGTACTGGTGGCGCAACGACAGCCTTGATCCCCCCTTCAATTTGTAAGGCTGCGAGCAATGCAAAGAAGAATTAGCAATAACATGACTGCCTGTTAAAGAAAAGAAAGGACATCGGTTAGAAAAGATACTCACCGACACCAGCGGGCGGACTAATCTCCGACGGGAAAGAGAAGTGTGGGTTCAGCACCTGATACAAATGATCAAAAAGAACTCCTGCGAGATCACGATGATACATGGTCAGTACACAAAAGTTGCTGTCCCCGATTTAGACTTATCACAAAACCATACCTTCCAGCATTTTAAGAGAAGATGGAGGGACTGTCAAAGCGGTAAATGGTGGTGCTTCCTCGGGTGGCACAACCTCAACGCCCACCGCAGCTGCATTCAAAACAAAAGTACTGTCGGAAAATGTAGAAAAGGGATTGCAGAATAAAATAGAAAGCAATAACCTGAAATTTACCCGGTAAGTCACCGGTCGAGACCACAACAAGGGCATCACTGGATGCAGCGACTGCCTCACGCTCCTCCGTGCTCCCGAGCACATCATCAGGGATGTGGACCGGTATAGTAACTTCCGGTGGAGAAACAGTAACCATCGCTACAGGCTCCAATGGAAGGACGGTGGCCTCGACTATCTGTCCCGTAGTCTCCGGGCCATCCCCAGAGAGACCCATTGAACCCGCGGCCAATGAAGACGCCTCTTCCGAAGGAGCAACCACCTAGGGAGCAGGAATCACCAAGGGAAGCTCCATCGCAGGAGGGACAGTTTCATCAGCCCCCTCCCCACTGAGCAGTGTTTCACTAGGGGTATCGGCAGGCCCTACGGTCAGTAAACCTGTGGGAACCTCCCCTATCGCCGAAGTCTTTGCACAGTTCACACAAGGATAAGAATACATATATACAAGTGCAAACAATATGAAGTATTACAAAGAAATACCGGAACGTACCGATGCGCAAGGAAGCTTTTTGTATGGCTCGCTCAAGTCGACACTCCTTCTCAAGGAGGTGTGCTCGCTGAGGTTCATGGGTAGACTCGTGGCCGCCAGTCCACAATGAAAGCGCATCCGCAACGTCCTTCGAAGCAGCCTGCTTAAGAGCCCTCTCGCCCCATTCCTCCAAAGGGCCGATGAATCGTCGCCGGATTCACGAAGGGTCTTCATAAAAAATGACAGCTGGGTAGGGCTTTTTCGGAATTCTTACATTCTCTGACTCGTCCTGAGAACGTTTTATAGCCTCAGCCAGTTGTGCAGCTTCCTCGGCGGATGAACCAGGAAAAAGAAGGCCTTCATCTGGTGGACTAGCAGCGGTCTTCTTCCCCCGTTTTGGCCCAGAGCTAATAGCCCTAGAAGATCGCTTCTTTTCCCTTGCCGTCTGTTTTCTGGGCTGCTTCTCGGTTTTGACAGAGAGGGAAGACTTCTTCAGGACCTCCGCCAAGGGGACATTATCATCAGAACTAGGTTTTACCTCCGGAACCGTTACCGTATCCGTCATCGGTCGTTCAAGAGAAGCCTCTATTGGCAATGAGGCACGAAGCCTTTCCTCCTCTTCAAAGGTTTTAAGCGAAGCAGCAATGGCCTCTTCTGTTGAGGCACCTGTTGAAACAGCAAGCATCAGTCAAAGCATGATAAAAAGAAGAGTGAAATAAACAGCAGGGAGATAAGGGTAAAGTATACCTGACTGCGCAAGGGCAGCCAGTTCTTTTTCAAGGGTGGCCGACTGTTTAGAAGCTTCAATGGCGACCTCCAAATCGGTATCATCAAGCATCCCGAATAAACCCTCGTTGGTCCCATATTCGCTCAAGCCTTCGCTAAACGGAGCAGGGGACGTCGAGCCTAATATGGTGTCCAAGGAAAGTACCTGTTTCTTCTTCTTTTGAGGACGGGCGTCGGTGGCCGATAACACAAGTTTACGTTTGGTAGACGCCTTCGGACGACGAGTCCCAATTTCTTTTCCTACATCCGACTCGGGGGATGCGGCAGCCACCTCTTTTTCAGGCACGCTGGGTGGAGACAACCCATGCGTAGGACTTAATACGTGTGGAGGCTCAACTGCAGTGATCTCTCTTAGGGGAGGATGAACAATGTTTCGTCGCTTCAGAGGAACATTTCGATCACCAGCCGGCACTGCACCTTTGCGATCGAGCAACAATCGCTTCTCTTCCCTGATGACAGCACCCATTGAATGCTGATACCACGCCACGTACGCATTAAGAGCCTTTGGGACGCAACTCGGTTCGCTGATAAAGAAGTTGGACCCTGTGTTCAAGCGCATGAAATGATGCAGTGCGCTCCGCATTCCCTCTTCGGTAGCATCAGGCTCGGCCAAGAAGGCTTTAAGTGGGACGCCCTGATTGTAACTTAGCTGCTGGGCGAAACGGTGCGGATTGTATCTCATGAATAATGCCGCGTCATTTTGCCTGAACACTAGGAAACCCGGCCTGATGGAGTATAAATGAAGGATCTCCCGAGCTTTCAGCACAGAGGCCCCATCTTTAAATATGTCCTGCAGTGGCAGCACCACCTTCCTCGACTCTTGGCCGACGGTCAGAACTTTATCAGTAAAGAACACGCCAGCCCCAACCGTGTGCGGCGAAGAAGCAAGCCTCTAGCTTCCCGTTGCGTCGGAGTCATAATAGAAGCGCCAACCAGTCGCATTATCCGAGGGAACCTGCACCTGTCATAAAAACCCGACCTCTTGTGGATGCCAAAGACACCTAGCACGTGTAACTCGAGCCATGACGTGAAATAATGCATCGGGAAGTTTACCGACTGCACCCCTGGCTCAGTGGTATCAGCCGCCAAGCTGAGGCCGTGATACATATGGGCTAACCAAGCAATCTCCACAGCCACTTGTATCCCAGCAACCATCCGATGCGCAGGATAGAAGACGGACGGCCTCATACGGCGAGGGTGCATGGGAAGCGCGAACCAACTCAGCCACAGCCCGAGGAACCCTAAAAAGAACGCTTCTTCGTCGATCCCAGGAGCCGCTAGTTCTGCAAGTGGGATGACCGGGGCATCAGGTAGATAGAAGCTCTTCTGATCCTCCTCCACCGCTGGCAGCTTTCCTAAACCCAGGCCGAAGGGGTCGTCAAGACTGGAGAATTTCTCGACTTCTTCCTTCAATATTTCCGGACGAAGAAAATCAGCGATAAAAGCCGTAAAACCGACTCCACGACCTTCGGATGCAATAGAGAGGTTCTCGTACATATTCAACACCTTTATTAAGCTCGGAAATTTGTGCTGAATAGCATTCTCGGGAGTAAGACCCATTACCAATGATTTGGTAGCGAAAACATACTCATCCGGGGGAAGCAATTCCTCGTAATGTCCCCCCTAACGGCTAAACCCGAGACCTCTGCTAACTCCTCTAAAGAAATGGAGACTTCTCGATCTGACAGGAGGAAGGTGTGGGTTGGAATGTTCCACTGTTCCAGAAATTCCCCGACCCACCATGTAGGGGGCGTGGAATATTGAAACAAAGAAGTATAAACGACAGAATACAATCCGAGCTTCATCAACTGTGATTTCCTCGCCAATAAGATATACCGGGCCCACTGTAAATACCCGGCTGGGTGACGGGGAGTTAGTCCTACATTGTACGGCTGTCCCCAAGGACGCGACTCGCTTTGACATATGCGTCACCCTAGGATGTCTAAAGCTACCGGCGGCTGCACTGGCAGTTGCGCGCCACGTGTCAAACGCAGGCGCGCTAGTGCAGTTGCGCTACGCGCCACGTGTCAAACGCAGGCTCGCTAGCGCCAATTGCGCCAGCGCTGGAATTTAAAGAATTTCCCACCCTTAGATCAAAGATCTAACAATAATAATAAATTATTAATTAATCAGAATTAAAATTCTATTCTAGAAAGATCTTTGCAATCTTATTAAAATAAGAAAATTATCTTCTGTAAAACAGAAACCCTAGGATCAAAATATCCAACGGTGGGGAAATATCCCCAAATCAATCAGAGAAAGATCTCTCCAACTAATTTAACAAATCATTTGGCCCTATATAAAGGACCCTAGACTTCAAGTCTAAAACACATACAGAAGACAAAAAAAGAGATAGAGAGAACCCTCTGCAAACTTTGAGAGAAGAACTCAAAAAGAAAGAAAGGCAAGCCTTTGAAGAAAGAAGATCATTTCTTCATCTTTAAAGGTAAAGAACTGTGTTCTTGAATAAATACAGATGAAATCATCTCATTAAAAAAGAAGAACAATCATCTAAAAAGATCAAAGATCTAAGAATAAGATCAAGATCTTCAATAGAAAAGAAAAAGATAAAAAAAGATCTAATTATAAAAAATTAAAAGGAAGTAATTTATTTCATTCACAGATCTTTTGATCTATAAAGGCATAGCCTTTTGATAAGAACAAGAACTTCGGTTCTTAGATCTTGAGGCAAGGCCTCCTTTGAACAACAAAAAACATGTTCTTTGATCTTAAACTGATCAAAATGCGCTCTGCGCTATTGGACAGTGCCTTATACGCTTGAATTGCGCCTTTGCGCTTATTGGACTGGCGCACAGCGCCAAAACGCACCACGTGTCAACCATAGAACCGTTTGCGCTTCTAAAAATAGCGCACTGCGCTCTTGGACTGGCGCACTGCGCTCTTGGACTGGCGCACTGCGCCAGAGCGCGCCACGTGTCACTCACTGGCGCACCCATAAATTGGCGCAGCGCACTTATAAAGCGCAGTGCGCTAATAGACTTGCGCTTAGCGCTGAGCGTGACACGTGTCACCTTTGCATGCACTCTTTGATTGGCGCAAAGCGCCTGACAAGCCACGTGGCGCACTATCAGACCACTATTTTGCTCCTGATAAATGCTATGCATTAAATTACATCCAATGTCAGAGCCCAATGCTTTGCATTATTAAAAGGGAAGAGCCTAAATAATGGCCTAATAGGCAGAACATAAATAAAAATGTTAAACATTTTTTTAACTGGGCTTAGCCCAATTCTGGCCATAAGTCCTCAATTTAAATTGAACTGAGCTCATCTGCTCTTCCAATCAATTTGCACCCGGTTCGAGGGTACATCTTTGAACCCCTTTGATACATGTCGTTGTGATCCTTCAACGTCTTTAGAGAGGTGACGAGTCCCGACAACCACACATTTCACGGACTGTAGGGTCCTTAAACTCATGGACTACGATGTCCTTAACCTCGGACCACTATGTCCTTAAACTAGTATTGGACCACTACGTCCTTAAACTGGTATTGGACCACTATGTCCCTAAACTGGTATTGGACCACCATGTCCTTAAACTGGAAAGCGACCAAAATGTCCCTAAACTAAACAATAGAGCCCAAATGCTCTCTTGTTGGATCTAAATGATCCTGTTAAGTTGATCTTAGTCTGGAAATTAGACTAACGTATCCTTAACAAACGTTTAAGTTGATCTTAGTCTCAAATAAGACTAACGTATCCTTAAACCCAAACCAAAACCCAAATCTAATAAAATACGGATTTGGACTAATCCATGTCCTACGGGCAACAACATAAATTAGTTTCCGTATACAATACACGGGCAACCACAAACAAAACAAATACCCACGACATGAAGTGACCATCTGGAGAAGGAGAAAGTTGCTACCGCAATGCGGTAGCGTGATTAACTGCAGGGGCTTGAGCCTGCAGGGAAGAGCGTCCCCACAATCAAAAACCCCTCAAATGAGGAGGAATCTGACGAAGTCTGCTATATCGGCCGCATCCGTTTAAACCTTCGATACACGGTTCCATAAATCAACTTGGCATCTTCGGAGAGGTGGACGGATAGCACCAATTAGTATCTGCCCCCAGTTTTAGGCAAGACAGTCCGTCTTCCCGGTTTCCGGCGGTAAACAAAAGGTAACTTTAAAAGGCCCGTCTCACGGTGATTCATGAGCGGATCCCTCCTTTCCTCACTTGTACTTACCTGGCCACAATTGGCGGTGAAGAGGCGATTTGAGGCATCTAACAACTTGTTGTTTAGACCATTTAGAAATAGGCTAGTTGACTTAGGAAACTCTAGAATCTAAAATACGGAAAATTGACATTTTTAGAAATAAATACCTTTTACTTTATAAAACCGTTTTCTAAAAGATTTAGTATTTTACAATCTTTGTAAAGCGCCGCTAAAACCCACCTTGGGGAACCCGTTTGGGATGGTGCGGATTATCGCACATCCTCGGGCTTAGTAGTGCGAGATTCAGATCTCCGCAAGGAGCATTCTGTCTCGAAAGATTTAAAATACGATATCTTGAGATTTTTAGAATATAAAATATTTATTAAAATTATTTTTGTATAAATATATGTATATTTATCATTAAAACATTTATTTTGTTATTATATAAATATTCCACCTTTTTTCTAAAAATCACAAGAATAAATTTTACACTAAAATACCATGAACTTCAAATAAATCAATATTACAAATAAATACCTTATTTATAAAACTAGGATATTTTCACTAGAAATGGCTCAATATAAAATCCACATTCATTACAACTCTAAATACGAATAATGAATACTTGAGGTATATTTTGAAAAGTATATAAAAGTATTTTTACAAAAAACCCTCAAGTTTTATAAATTACCATAAGGACCCTAGCAATTATAGGACTTCGATTTACATTTCTAACTGTCTGACTCGGGTTTGAGTCTGATCATTCTAACTTGAATATGATTCAAGTACAATCTACAATCTTCAATATTACAACTCAACATGAATCCATGAATTCAATTATCAATCTATACAACTTGACTGAACCGAACCATGGATATACATTCCATTTACTTGGTTCTCCACTTATTCCATTTACATGATTCTACGGTTACATCCCTTTACTGATATCATGGTTTCGGTCAGTCTTTCAATTATACATTCAATACAATTTACAGTACAAAACAATACAATCAAAACACTGCGGGGTTTAAGGGGTAGACTGGTACGGAATATGTTAAAGCTGGCACGAGGTGGTCACTTAAGATGTAATTAGATCCATGCCGTTGTTCCGTGGTATTATCGGAGCCTTGTACTACAGGTTACCAAGGTCCCCGGTGTAAGTGGGACTCCCCTCTTATATACTGGCATCTTCTGTATCAGGCTACAAACAACAGCGTTAATACAACATTACAATATTATAATACAACATTAAAAGCTACTCTCTCTCTCTCTCTCTTACTCTCTGTCTATTTCTCCCTTATCTTTGGGACTTACCGAGCGACCTGTTCGCTGACGACATTCTATTTCTTTCTTCTTTGAATGTCGTCAGGTGGTTTGGACCCGGCGGAGATCGAGCCATCTATAGAAGACTTGGACTAGTTTGCTGAAGAACCAGAGCTCTAGTTTCATTGTACATTTTCCATTCAATACTTTTCATTTCCTGTTATGCCATTGTTTAGACATCGTTTTATTTTAGTTGTATTTCCTTTTCATGTATTGTACAAAAGAATGTTAATAAATAAAAGTTGATGTTTTTATTATATCTTGTCTAATGTGTATTTTCTTTTATATTGCTTAGTTAAGCTTAGCGTATTTGCTTCTGAGTAAATACGTAGCGGACCAGTCCCGTCCCCTTCGCCGTACACTGGGAAGCGGGGCGTGACAGTTCACGTGCTGCATCCCCGGTTCAGTAGTGTCTGCTGCCAAGCTGAGGCCATGATACAAATGGGCTAACCCAGCGATCCCAACGGCCACTTGCATCCCAGCAACCATTCGGTGAGCTGGATAAAAAACAGACAGCCTTATATGGCGAGGGTGCATCGGAAGCGCAAACCAGCTTAGCCATAAACCGAGGAACCCCAAAAAGAATGTTTCTTCGTCAATTCCAGGAGTTGCAAGTTCTGTGAAAGAGACGACTGGGGTGTTGGGGAGAAAGAATTCTCTGATCCGCCTCTACTGCCGGCTGGTTGTCCAAACCGAAACCAAAAGGATCGTCGAGTTTGGAAAATTTCGCGGCTTCCTTCGACAGGACTTCTGAGCTGAGAAAACGGGCAATGAAATCTGTGAAATTAACCCCACGACCTCCGGATTCGAGAAAAAGGTTCTCATAGATATTCAGCACCTTTATCAAACTCGAGAATTGGTGTTGAATAGCGTTTTCCGGGGTAAGACCCATTACCACTGATTTGGTGGCAAAGACGTACTCATCCGGAGGAAGCAGCTCCTCGTAATGTTCTCCCATAACCGGTAAGCCAGAGACCTCTGCAAATTCCTCTAAAGAAATGGAGACTTCTCGGTCCAACAGAAGGAAGGTGTGGGTCGGAATATTCCATTGCTCCAGAAATGCCTTGACCCACCATACAGGAGGTGTGGAATACTGGAAAAAAGAAGAATATATCGCAGGGTACAATCCGAGCCTTAGCAGTCGTGACTACTTTGCCAATAAAATGTATCGAGCCCACTACAGATATCCGGCTGGGTGACGGAGAGTTCATCCTATGTTGTATGGCTGTCCCCAAGGGCGCGACTCGCCCTGATATATGCGCCGCCCTAGAGTATCCAAAACCACCGACGGCTGTACGAGTATTGCGGCCATAGAAGGCCGAAGGAGACCCGCTGAAGTCCAATTCACCTCCTCCACAGCATAGTTTATCGGGGGTGCATTTGCATAAGGGATCGCCGAAATAGGCTCCGAAGGTGTCGCGCAAGAAAAACTCCGACGACCTTTGATGATATGGTTGTACCATGTTCCCCATAAGTGAAGGTTCTTCTGGTCCAGATCATGATCTTTGATCAGTGCAAACATTTCCCTATCCACGGGCGCTTCGGGGAATCTGCCTTCCGAACGGACGAACGGGAAGGAAGTGTCAAAAGACATAGTACCTGCGCGGAAAAGAACAAAATTTTCAGCCGCCAATCCTACAGTTTAAGTTCTATTATTAGGTACTTTAAATTCGTACCGCACTGCAATACAGTAAAAAGGGACCAAAGGGGACCCACCCAATCTAGATGATTCTCACTATTAATAAAACAATCTCATCATTTGATAAGACTGTCATTAAATGAGGAAATTATCAAAGGATTCTCATTTAATGAGGGCCCTCGGGCCGAGGAGTAAATCTCCCATTGAGAGCAGTGCTCTGCAACAGACAGACATCTGTCATAATTAATCACGAGGGGAGTAAAATTCCCCCCAAAATTTCTAAAGAGCAATGCTCTGTAAGGAAGATGAAACAATCCATCAAGAAACCCTAAAAGCAAAGCTTTTTAATGAATTAAAATTCCATGAACTTCAAGACCCATGAACAAACTCTTAAGATTTCTTTATAAAAGATTAACAAATCTACATGATTTGAAAGAGCAAAGCTCTGTTAATGGGTTAAGAAACCCTGAAAAGGATCTCTTAAGATCTAAGATCAAACAAGAGCAAAGCTCTGTTGAGAAACCTTAAAAAGGTTTTCTTGAAGATCTATGATCTAAGTAGAGCAAAAGCCATGTTAATGGGTGAAACCCTAGATTATTAACTAATCCCTTCAAAGATTAATCTTTACCTAAAAATCTGACAGAGTTTTGTTCCTAAGAAAATTCTTAAGACAAAGTGCTATGCTCTGAAGGAGAAATTGATTCTCAGAAAACAAGAAAGGAGATGAACAGAGGTCATCTCAAGGGCCAAAGGCCCTATTTATAGGCACTGAGAGCCGTTTCAACTTCTAAGTTGATCTAAGAGCGAAGATGCTTCCACCGCTGCACTCACGTGTGGGCCACGTGAGCGCAACGATGGGGGGCATTTATTTCCCCCAATCAGAGCAAAGCTCTGTTCAAAATTTCAAAATTTGAAATGAAGCAGTGCTTCATAACAGCGCCAAGAGCGCTGCACTCTAAGCAGCGCGCACACTCTAAGCAGCGTGCCACGTGCAAAGCACGTGAGCGCCAGCGCTAAGAGCGCTGCACTCTAAGCAGCGCACCACGTGCAAAGCACGTGAGCGCCAGCATAAAGAGCGCTGCACTCTAAGCAGCGCACCACGTGCAAAGCACAAGTGCGCTAGCGCTAGAACTAAATTTTCCCCACCATTGGATCAAAAATCCAACGAACATGATTAAAAAACATTATTTGACCAGAATAAAATTCTGTTAAGGAAACATTTCTCAGAATCTTTCCAAACAGGAAAGATTATGCTTTGAAAATCAGAGCACCGTTGGATCAATGATCCAATAGTGATTAAAAATCACCAAGATACAGAATAAATTATGTATGGGAAAAGATTTTCCAATCTTATTAAAAACAAGAAGATTGCCTTCTGTAAATCAGAAACCCTTGGATCAAAGATCCAACGGGGGAGACATCCCCAAATCAATTAGAGAAAAGATCTCTTCAACCGATTCAACAAATCAACTTGCCCTATATAAAGGCCCCAAGACTTCAAGTCTGAGACACAGGAAAAAAAATAGAGGAAACCCCCCATAAACTTTGAGAAATTCAAAGACGAAGAGCAAGCTCTCAAAAGAAGAAGATTTTTTTCAAGGTAAAAAAAAAGAACAGAAATATGAAATCATCTAATATAAAAAGAAGAATTTACTTCTTTTTCTAAGATCCTAGATCTATAAGACCAAGGTCTTTCACAAAAGATATCAAAGTATCTCATCATAAAAAATAAGGGGAAGAACTTAATCTTCTTCAGACCATAGATCTATCAGACAAATTGTCATTCAGAGATCATAATATCTCATTATAAAAGGGGGGGGGGAGAATAATTCAATTCTCTTAGAATCATAGATCCATAAAGGCAGAGCCTTTCAACAAAAACATAAGAAATTGAAACATCTCCTATAATAAATAAGAACTTTGTTCTTAGATCCATGAGACAAAGTTTCTTATAGAGAGAATTTAATTCTCAGGGCGCAAAGCTGCCTAAAAAGAGTCTTAGCGCTCCAATTAAAGAAGAGCGTCTCGGCGCTCCAAATCTAGCGCACAGCGTTGCAGAGCCTTAGCGCTCCAAACCTAAATAGAAGCGCTCTGTGCTCATTCACTGGCACTCAACGCCAAGCGCGCCACGTGCTCCTCACGTGTGCACTACTGTGCTCTTTGAACCGGCGCTCAACGCCGAGCGCGCCACGTGCTCCTCATGTGTGCGCTACTGCGCTCTTTGAACTGGCGCTCACTGCCAAGCGCGCCACGTGCTCCCCACGTGTGCGCTACTTAAACAGAAGCGCTTTGCGCTCTTTGGATTGGCGCTCAGCGCCAAGCGTGCCACGTACTCCTCACGTGTACGCTAAAAGAAACATAAATTGTTCTATAAATAAAGCCCAAAGCCATAATGAATGCTCAGTATTCAATAAAAGACAAAAAGTTTGTCAGAACTCAAATTAATGCTCGACATTGTTAAATGTTTAACATTTTAACTAAATGGGCCCAACCCAAAGTAGCCATAGAACCCTAACTCAAATTAATTGAGCCCATATGCTCATAAATCCTTGATCCTAGTCCCAAATTGGACTACAGATCCCAACCGATATTGGTTCAAGGGTACATCTCTTCACTCCTCTGATATTGTCGTTCTAATCCTTCAACGTCTTCAGAGTAGTGACAGGTCCCGACAACCAGACATTCCACGGACTGTGGGGTCCTTAAACTCATGGACTATGATGTTCTTAAACTTTACAGACTATGATGTCTCTAAACTACCATGGACTGTGAGCTCCTTAAACTCATAGACTATGATGTCTTTAAACTTTACAGAGTATGATGTCTTTAAACTCCATAGACTATGATGTCTTTAAACTTTTGGACCGCAATGTCCTTAAACTAAACAATAGAGCCCAAATGCTCTTTTATTGGATCTAAATGATCCTGTTAAGTAGATCTTAGTCTAAAATTAGACTGATGTATCCTTAACAAACGTTTAAGTTGTTCTTAGTCTCAAATGAGATTAACGATCCTTAAACCCAACCCAAACCCCAAATCTAAGAAAATACGGATTTGGACTAATCCACGCCCCACGGGCGACAACATAAATTAGTCTTTGTATACAATCCACGGGCAACCAAAAACAAAATAAACACACATGACATGAAGTGACCATCTGGAGAAGGAGAAAGTGGTTACCGCGATGCGGTAGCGTAATTAACTGCAGGGGCTTGCGCCTGCAGGGAAGAGCGTCCCCACAATCAAAAACCCCTCAATGAGGGGGAATCTGACAAAGTCTGCTATATCGGCCACATCCATTTAAACCTTCGATATATGGTGTCATAAATCAACTTGGCATCTTCAGAGAGGTGGACGGATAGCACCAAATAGAATCTGCCCTCGAAATTCAGGCCGGAAGTCCAAACGTCCCGGTCGCGTCTTTCAGTGGAGAACAAGGACAAACCCCGGTGAAGACCTAAAGACTTGCTAGCCAAACCTAGGGCAAGCAAGGAAAAAGTTGCTAAGACCGAGCTGCACTCAGCCCGGGGACAAACCCCGCTGATGACCTAAAGACTTGCTAACCTAGCCTAAGGCAAGCAAGGAAAAAGTTTCCAAGTCCGAGCTATGATCGGACCAAGGACAGACCCTAGGGAGACCTAGAACTAATTAACACAGTGTCCTAAACCATAAGTAGTCGTAATCTTAAAACTGAAAGCCATCTAAGCAGACTGAGCAATTTTCAGATCGTAATATCAGAACGCAAGAATAATATCAAGACAAGAATAAAACTTTTATTTCAGTTCAACAAAACTATTACAAACTTTTATTTTAGTTTATCCAAGTACTTGTAACAAGTTTACATCAATTAAATTTAATACAAAATGGAAATTTTGAAGCTCGATTAGCTTGGCCTGTCACGAAACAAGCTCGATCCTGGCCCTGCGGGAATGGGGATGATGATCCTAAGGTAGGCACTGATCTCGGAAGAAGAGAAGAAATTTCAAAATACGCCGAGCGGTGAAAAGTGCTAGAATAAAGCACTACAGCCCAGCTCGGCGGGGGAGGGGGCGAAAGGACGGCTCCGGTCGAGATGCTGAACGATCCGAGGCCCAAGAAAAGGAAATCCCAAGCACGTCGGATTGATCGTCGGTAAACTTGGGTCCAGGGTGGGGGCAAGAAGCGAGCACATAACAGCCAGGGGGACTAAGGGGCTACAACTGAACCGAAGGTAGAGGCGCGACATCCCCATGGACTTGACATGAACCTTGAAGGCGGAAGTTGGAGCGAGAGCCAACCGCCTATTCGTCAAAAAGAAGCACCCTTGAAGAACAAGAGGCTAAAGGCACCTCCGCAGGAAGAAAATGATAGAATGCCAGGAGAAGCGCGCTATTTCCACCGCCTTCCCACCAACATCCCTCGGACATTGACGGCCGCTACCACCTAACCCTGCTTACGGCTCGACTTGGACGAAGCAGGGCAAGGGGATAGGACATCATCCTCATTTGGGTGCCACGCTTCATGGATTTGTGAAGCTGCAGAGGCGTGAACACCACAACAGTAAAGGCCGGCTATCACCAAACCCTCTTGCCCTGACCGGCCAGAAGCAAGAGTGATCCTAGGACAAGGTGATATACCAAACCCTTACTACACAAGGGTTCAACATATCACCATGTGCTTGGAAACCCTTATCTTCTTCTTCCAACTTAAGAGGAGTAAGTAGAGGAGAAAGAGAAAAAGGGGTGGAACCTGAACGGTAAAAAATGAAGGTTCCATCTTAAGAGGCTTAAGAAGGATGAAAAAGAAGAGGGGGAGAAAAAATGAGATGGCAACCCAAGGACCAAGCTATTTATAGCCAAAGGGAAGCCAGGACTTGACTCCACACGGCCCACGAAACCCATTATCTCGCCCTCAAATTGTGCACGAAGCCCAAGCGACGTTCCAGTGCCTCCTCGAAAACAGCTGACATGCACCAGAATACACACGAAGCTGAGCGCCTCCCTAAGAAAGGCCAGGAAAGCCATCAATAGTATTAAATAGCCAAGTACGAAAAGATGTGACATTAAAGACTAAGGAGAATACAAACCTTTTAGAATCCCAAGAAGGACAGCGCTATGCATAAAGAAAAAAGAACAAAATAACGCTAAGACACAAAAGAGACTAGTCAGGGGGATGGGTTGGCCAGACCCTTTATAAAGTCCCACTATATCTCATAGGGAGTCTTCCCTCTGCACCCCTCGAAAGCCCACATCTAGAACTCTTGCACGAAGTCAGAACGCCACTCCGCTATAGACTTGAGGGTGCCAAAATGCCAAATCATCTCCTCCCACTTTCTTTTATAATCATCCCTCGACTGGGCTATGACTTTTCTTCTCTCGATTAGCTCATCGCACAACCAAGATAACTCATCGCAACGAGCCGTAAGTTCGTCTCGGTGAGCGGGGGAGCCTGCAAACTATTTCAAACCATGCATTTATTGAAAAGTCAAAGCACGAGCAAATATTAACAAGCTATAGATAAAGGGATACCGCCATTAGAGGACTCAGCGTTAATATGCATATAAATCGTTAGAGTGCAACACAACAACAAGAGTGATAAAAATACCCAAGACAAGCACGAAACTGACGAACTAAAATAAAAAAGGGCTAACGTGAAACCTGAGGAGTCGAAGACTGGGACTTGGCATGTAAGCTGACCTTGGGGAGGGCGGAGCTTTTCCCTTTGTTTGGGTCCTGAGGAATGGAAGAAGAGGTAGATTGGGCGATGAACTAGGAAGGCTTGAGCGCTAGGATGCTGGGTTAGTGAGACCTGAGGAGGCGTTTGTAGTAGGAGGATCTCTGATCGCGAACTCCTCGTTTAACACGACCTTAGGAGTTAAACCCGACAGTTTAGAGAGAATCTCGGGGATTAACTCGGCCACGGAGCAAAGGGTGGCCATGATTCCCTCATAGAACATCTCTATAAACTCTTTGTACTACTCCGCGGAAGCTTGATACTCCTGCAACCACTCAGCATGTCTCCCTGTTGCCATGGAGGCCTGCTCCAACTCACGTTTAGCCTCGGCAAGCTTTTTTTAACCGACACGGTGTTCTTCTTCCAACCCTCAATGGCGACCTGAGCAGCCTCTAAGTCAGTCCGCAGGGTCTCGGACTCCTGCTTGAGTTACATGTTGACGTCAGACAATTCGCCCAACCGCTTTCTCAGCTCCTCTTTTTCCTGGGCCTGAGCCTCGAGGCGGAGTTGATCGCTGTGCCCAAGTTTGGACACTAGGAGAGTGGCTTGCCAAAATTGTTCCCCCGGCCTCAGTTAGGACCTCAAAACGACATGTGAAGAAAAGGGTAAAATCATTTTACTTACCTTAACAAGGCGAGCGACTGCCTCCCTCAAGGCATTGGCGAAAGAGATTGTCTCAGGAAGGGGTTGGGGCGGAACAACCAGATGCGACGGCAGCACCTCGACGGGTCGAGACAGATGATTGATGCGAAAGGTGTTGTTTATGTGTTTTTGTAAATAACCGCAATCAAGATGGTGTCGCAAATAGCTAGCCGCGATGAGTACAGGTCGTCCGCAGTAAAATGTGAACTTCTTTTCTTACTTTAGACGAGTTGATAAAAGAGAGGGTGGATTGTTGTCGTTTTAAACTAAAATGGATAGTAAATTTTATAATAGAAAGGCTTGTAGGGTTTATAGGACTTAGTAGTTAATGGATGAATGCTAGAAATGATTATTTTATCTTTTAATTGTTTAAAACTAGAGAGATAGCGATGAATATGGATTAGGGGTTCTTGGATGGAATTAGGGTTTCCCACTACTGCCTCTTGTCCTTCCATTGATCTATATGAATCTCAAACCCTTAACAAAACAAGTATTAACTAATCTCAAATCGTGTTCGTGACTATCATTAATTAATAACGCGCCCGATAAGAGGGTTAACATTTAATTTGCTAAAGTTTATAAACATTAAAATGTCAAAAGAAGTTAAAAAATATTTCATCCATTATTCTATCCTATCCTACAAACCCTAGCAAGAATGAAATTACTCGCTCATGGTTAGTAGCGATTTAAAAGAAAGGTTGAAGATGAATGAAACCATAATTAAAAGTGTAGAAAATTAATGCGGAAAAGCAATGCATAAAGTAAATGCAAAAAGAATTAAAACAAAAACTACATTTATTAATCAACTATTGCATTACAACTTTTCTCCTTCAAAAGTAGATTACAAGAACCCTAGTTTTGCTCTAGATCTCTCTCTTTATGGAGATAGATGAATAGATGATTAGATGGTATTTTATGATTATTATGGGATTCTTGGATGATTTTCTAATGCACAGCTCTCGGTCCTTTATATAGCCTCTGAAATTACAAACCCTAGATTTCATATAGGATTAGGTGTGATTATGATCATGCTCCCAAAATCCCTGATCCAACGGCCACTAAAGGACCATGGTTCCGCCGCCTATACCCCTTGTTGACCGCGGTTCCGCCGCCTTATGGTAGGATGGTGACTTAAGATTTTTTCTGGCTTTTCTTCTTGATATTTTGAGATCCTTTTGATATATAGATTCTGAAAATATTGCTCTTAGTCTCTGTCGTTGCTAGATTTCTCAATTTACTTCTAATATTTGGCAGATTTGGTTTCGATATTTCGATTTGATTTGGATCTCCTACATAGATTTCAGACCTGAGCTAATACCTGCACAATATCTCAAATTCATCTTGTTAGTAGCATTTGGTATTTTTGAGATATTATTCCAACCATTTATATGATATAATATCTTAAGAATATTGATTAGGAATATTTGATATGATATGCATATTTTAATTACTTATATTTTATTTAAATATTATATGTATATATTTTCCCTAATTATATTAATTATAAATGAAGAAACATATGATAATAAACTTTTACAAATAAACCCACATATGTTCTTTATTTACAATTAACACCTTTTAGCACTTAATAATAATAGGAAAAATGTCCATACAGATGTCCAATATATTTGACTAATCAAATACCTCCAAATTTATCTTCGATCGTCCTGAGCTAACTATTTATTAAAAAAAAAAAAGAAAAACCTAGCACACTTTCATAGGCAACACGATTGCACTTAGCTCATGCAACAAGCCTTTAAACCTCTAGGTGTCACTAGTAGGTGGAGTTTTGTCTCCTAAGGGTTTTCAGTTGATTTCACCCACAAAATCCCATAATAAAAGAAAGAAGATGAAAGTTATATACAAAGATAAGAAACATATAAAAGAAAAAACTTGAAAATAAGTATTTCAATCTACACTAGCTTTTTAGTTGTTAGGAGCCCTATCTTAGTAGTCTTGAAAAAATGTCACAAATCACATCATCCCTCAATAAAACATCGTCTTTAGTCTTCCTCCCTATCTCTCCTCCAAATATCGATCATATACCCCTATGTGTGTGTAAAAGACATCCCTATACTTGGAGAATTCAATTCACCGCCAGAAACAGAGACGAGTTGCGATGGATCGTCTTGCCTGAGTCCTGTGGGCAGATACTATTTGGATTTATCCGTCCACCTCTCCGAAGATGCCAAGTTGATTTATGGCACCGTGTATGGGAGGTTTGGACAGATCCGGCCGTTGTAGCAGACTTCGTCAGATTCCCCCTCGTTTGCGAGGGGTTTTGATTGTGGGGACGCTCTTTCCTGCAGGCGCAAGCCCCTGCAGTTAATTATGCTACCGCATCACGATAACCACTTTCTCCTGTTCCGGAGGTTCATTTCGTGTCATGTGTATGTTTATTTTATTTTGGTTGCCCGTGGATTGTATACGGAGACTAATTTATGTCGTCGCCCATAGGGCATGGATTAGTCCAAATCCGTATATTCTTAGGTTTAGGTTTGGTTTGATTTAAGGATCATTAACCTATTTTGAGATTAAGATCAATTTAAATGTATAAGAATTTGGGCTCGATTATTTTAGTTTAAGAATATCGCGGTCCATTATCGCCGTGTTTGAGGCGAAATGTTAGTTTTAAGGACGTTTCGGTCTTTTATAGCAATTTTAGAGGCGAATATTAGTT
Organism: Agapanthus africanus; assembly: GCA_030015575.1. Lineage (NCBI taxonomy): Eukaryota > Viridiplantae > Streptophyta > Magnoliopsida > Asparagales > Amaryllidaceae > Agapanthus > Agapanthus africanus. Next base: position 25,468,694 of record JASDDO010000016.1, read on the forward strand.
TAGGAACATTTCGGTCGATCATTCACCCTATGCACACGTGTATTTGTTACGTGGCAGAGTGAAAAATGGAGATATGGAATGTGCCTAATTTGGGGCACAATCCAATTTGAGGCCTGCATGTCAGTGCATGGAGAAGTTATTGGTCGTCGGGACCTGCCATCTCTGTGAAGACGTTGGAGAATTACAACGACGTATATCAGAGGTGTGAAGAGATGTACCCTTGAACCAAATCCCGTATTTGAGGAAAAAGGGTTTGATGTGGGCATAGGAATTTTTGGTCATATTTGAGACCTTGGAAATCGAGAGGATATGGACTCGATTGATTTCTTTGTTAAGGATACATTAGTCCAATTTCAGACTAAGATCCACATAACAACATTTTAGGATTTTCTTTATTTAAGACCCAGCAACAGAGCATTTAGACTCAATTGCAAGACTTTAGCAATCTAGCCAATTTGGGCTTTAATCTCCCCCTTTTTTTTTGAAAAAATGCTAAGCACTTATTTGGGCTCTGTTTAATCAGTCCCTCTTTTTTTTATGCAAAAAGTGCTGAGCACTTATATGAGTTCTAACGCCCACATATGATCATGTGGAGCTTTCAGTCATGGGGATTGTCCAATAAGTGTTGAACACTTTACTCCTTTTGTTTTTATATGGAGTGCTAGGCACTCTTTATGGCGTCCACGTGGGGAGCGCGTGAGCGCTGGGCGCTGCCCAATGAGTGTTGAACACTCAGTCATTTTGGGCTGCTTGGGGTGTGTTAAGCACTCTTTTCTTCTCTTTTGCGGCACGCACATGAGGCGCTGGGCGCTAGGTGTTTCCTAATGAGTGCTAAGCAGTCTTCCCTTCTGTGGCACCTACGTGAGGAACACGTGCGGCGCTGGACGCCGGGCGCTGCCGAGTGAATGCTAAGCACTCTTCTGTGGCGCCCACGTGAGGAACACGTGCGGCGCTGGGCACTGGGCGCTGCCTAGTGAGTGCTAAGCACTCTTCTGCGGCGCCCACGTGAGGAACACGTGCAGTGCTGGGCGCTTTTCTCCTTTGCTGATAGCATTTTTGCCCATTAATGATCAATAGGATCTTCATTTTGAAGATCTAGGATCAAGCTTCATTTTTAAGAACATGGTTCTTTTGTAAGAACTAGGTTTCTCTTGTATGCCTTTGTTTTTTAGGAACTCAATTTCTGGTTCTTTTCTGAATTTTTGACTCTCAAGAACAAGTTCTTCCCGATAAGAATTAAATTCTCAACTTGTGGGAGACTTGCCTCACGGATCTCAGATCCAGAGAAACAACCAAGTTCATTTAAAAGGGTTAAAACCTTCAATAGGTAAATGAAATGTTTTGATCTCTATTTTTTATTTACCTAGAGTTTTTAAGGAGGGGGATCTTCTTCCTTGAGAATTTAATTCTTTGTTCCTTTTGAAGCTTTTCGTCTCTTTTTTTTAGAAGATTATGCGGGGTTCCTCTATATTAGACTTGAAGTCTTCGGTCCTTTATATAATGAAGGCAAGTTTGTTAATTAACTTTGAAGAAATCTTTCATTAAGAGTTCCCAATTGATTTGGGAAATTTTACCCACCATTGGATTTTTGATCCAAGGGTTTCTGTTTTACAGAACATATTTTCTTGTTTTCAACAAGATTGGAGAAATATTTTCCATATGCAGGATTTTATTCTGTGAAATGGTGATTTTTAATCACCATTGGATTTTTAATCCAAGCGTTGTCTGTTTTACAGAGGGCACTCTTTCTTGTTTAGAAAGATTGAAAGAATATATCCCAAAATAGAATTTTATTCTATGATCCAATTTAGGGAATGTTTTCTCCCAACAGAATTTAATTATGTATCTTGATGATTTACCATCTCTGTTGGATCAAAAATCCAACGGCTCTGTTTAACAGAGAGTAGAATTTAATTCTACTTGGGTGCCGGCGCTAACGTGTGTAGGGTGTTTTTCGTCACCCCATTGAGATGGGAATACGCGCGCGCTTGTCAGGCGTACTATAGATTCCCCCTGCGTAGGGTAGGCGGGGGTTTATTGATTGTGGGGATCCGAATCTCCGGCAGCCGCGGACTAAGCTGCCGTTAATTACCCCTCGTATTCGGAGCGAGAGAACCTCCGATTGACGGGTTAAACTGGTCATGCGAACTCAATGTGCAGTGTTGTGTTTTGGAGGGGTTTTGGATATATCGGGGGCCTCGCAGAGTTTTTACAGGGGTCCCGCTACCTGGATAGTGGGCTTGGGGTCAAAGGGGCTAGCAGCCCCTTTGTAGGGTGCAGGGCAGCGCCCTGTTAGAAATTTTTTTCTAACAGGGACAGTGTTGTGGAGTATGTGTGTGTGTGTGTGTGTGTGTGTGTATAAGGGAAAAGGGCATCCAAAGGATGCGTGGGAGAAAGCGCTCGGGCGCTAGCGCTTTGGACGCTAGCGCCTCACGTGACAGGCACGTGGGCGCTCGGGCGGTAGCACTTTGGACGCTAGCGCTTTGAGCACAAGGGCGCTAGCGCCCCCACGTGCTAGGCACGTGGGCGTTTGGGCGTTAGTGCTTTGAGCGCATGAGCACTAGCGCCCCACGTGCCAGGCACCTGGGCGCTGGCGCTTTGAGCGCAAGAGCGTTGGCGCTTTGAGCGCAAGAGCGTTGGCGCTTTGAGCGCAAGGCGTAGGTGCTTTGGGCGCCAGCGCCCCACGTACCAGGCACATAGGCTCTGGCGCTCGGGCGCTGGCGCTTTGGGCGCCGGCGCCTCACGTGCCAGGCACGTGGGCGCTGGGAGGCAAAAGGGACTTGGTCCCTGCAATGAGAGTTGTACTCCCAGAAAGGAACACCTATTATTTTGTGTGTGTGTGTGAGGAGTTAAACTCCTAGGATATTTTGAGGCTGATGAAGGGGCTTCTCCCCTTGAGCCCTGGATCTTCCCCAAAGTGGGGTTTCTGGAGATGGGTCTCCTTCTTCTTCCTGTCATTTGGCCGGATCTTGGAGAAAGGGGGTGAGATTTAAAAATCTCCCCTTTTTTGAGATCTAATGGAAGATCCAAGCCCCCCTTTGTGGGTTTTGTGGTGAAAAACTATTTAGTTTTGGAAAAGGAAGAGAAAAACTCTTGATTTAATTCAAAAGAAAGAAGAAGGTTTTAGAACCTTGAGGAAGGAGAAAGAAGCACATGCCGTAATTTTTGAGAATGAAAAGTGTCCATTTTATTCATCATCATGTTGCCTTATATAGATTTACATATTTACATATAGCCCCTTGGGTTTTACAAAATGGCATTTTGCCCATCCCATGGCTCATGTGCCATTTCTTTTTGCACATAAGCCATGGGCTTTACAAAAATTTGGCTTTATGCCCATTCATGCATAAAAATTACATAAAAATTATTTATTACATGATTTCATTTTGGGCATGGAGGAGGGCCGGCCGCTTCATGTTCGGACTCGACCTGGGCATAGGCCGTCTTGATCTGGGCTTGGGCCCACTTGGCTTGGGGTTGACCTTGACTTTGATTTGGTTTGGTTCCCACTTTTTGGGATGCACTGCCCTTTTTACGACTTGGACGGTCGACACTTGACGCGTCTCCAAGACGGAGTGTCTGTAGTAGACGTCTCCCCGGCACGGAGTGATTTGGTTCCTGCTTTATAGGAAGCCTGCACTGCCATTTTTACGACATGGACGGTCGACGCTCTGACGCGTCTCTAAGACAGAGTGTCCGTAGTAGACGTCTCCCCGGCACGGAGTGATTTGGTTCCCGCTTTGTAGGAAGCCTGCACTACCATTTTTACGACATGGACGGTCGACGCTTGACGCGTTTCTGAGGCAGAGTGTCCGTGGTAGACGTTCCCCTGGCCCGGAGTGAATTGATTCCCGATTTGTGGGAAGTCTGTACTGTCCTTTTTTATGACATGGACGGTCGACGCTCTGACCCGGAGCGATTTGGTTCCCGATTTGTGGGAAGCCTACACTGCCCTTTTTACGACATGGACGGTCGACGCTCTGACCCGGAGCGATTTGGTTCCCGATTTGTGGGAAGCCTGCAGTGCCCTTTTTACGACATGGACGGTCGACGCCCTGGCCCAGAGCGATTTGGTTCCCGATTTGTGGGAAGCCTGCACTGCCCTTTTTACGACATGGATGGTCGACGCTCTGACCCGGAGCGATTTGGTTCCCGATTTGTGGGAAGCCCGCACTGCTATTTTTACGACATGGACGGTCGATGCTTGATGCGTTTCTAAGACAGAGTGTCCGTAGTAGACGTTTCCCCGGCACGGAGTGATTTGGTTCCCGATTTGTGGGGAGCCTGCACTGCCCTTTTTTACGACATGGACGGTCGACGCTTTGACCCGGAGCGATTTGGTTCCCGATTTGTAGGAAGCCTGCACTGCCTTTTTTACGATATGGATGGTCGACGCCTTGGCCCGGAGCGATTTGGTTCCCGATTTGTGGGAAGCCTGCATTGCCCTTTTTACGACATGGACGGTCGACGCTCTGACCCGGAGCGATTTGGTTCCCGATTTGTGGGAAGCCTGCACTGCCATTTTTACGACATGGACAGTCGACGCTTGACGCTTTTCCGAGACGGAGTGTTTGTAGTAGACGTTTCTTTTGCACGGAGTGATCTGGTTCCCGCTTTGTAGGAAGCCTGCACTGCCCTTTTTTCGACATGGACAGTCGACGCTTGACGCGTCTCTGAGACGGAGTGTCCGTAGTAGACGTTTCCCCGGCACGGAGCGATCTGGTTCCCGCTTTGTAGGAAGCCTGCACTGCCCTTTTTACGACATGGACGGTCGACGCTCTGACCCGTTTCCAAGATGGAGTGTCCGTAGTAGACATTTCCCCGGCATGGAGTGATCTGGTTCCCGCTTTGTAGGAAGCATGCACTGCCATTTTTATGACATGGACGGTCGGGCTTGACGCGTCTCCGAGACGGAGTGTCCGTAGTAGACGTTTCCCCGGCACGGAGCGATCTGGTTCCCGCTTTGTAGGAAGCCTGCACTGCCCTTTTTATGACATGGACGGTCGACGCTCTATTTGACTTGCTCTGCTTCTTGCAGTGTCAGGGGTGATCTTGACTTGCTCCGCTTCTTACGATGTCGAGATTGGATTCTGACTTGCTCCGCTTTGTGCGGTGGCGGAGTTGAAGTTGACTTATTGATTGTGATTTGGGTTGACATCAGCATCGCTACACTGGAATATGGTACCAGGAGCCGATCATCATTTGTCATGAGAGAATTTGGGGATTTTGGTTTTGGTTTGGCATTTGCATTGTTGCACTGGAATAATGCCAGGAGCAACTCATCATTTGCCCTTGGAGGATTTGGGAATTGGTGGCTTAGGAGATAGGTTTAGATCCCTGTGACCTAAGGCTTTTCAATTTTATGGGCCGTAAGGGTCCCATAAGAGCATTTTCTCCCTACGAGTCGAAAGGATCTCGTAGGTGTACTTTCTCTTTAGGAGTCGTGGGGACTCCCAAGTGTGTTTTTCCTTCGTGAGTCGTAAGGATCCCACGAAGGTGTTTTCTTACGAGTCGTGAGGATCCCGTAAGGTTTGTTCTCCTCATACATCGTGAGGACACATGAGTGGATTTCCCTCGTTCCCAGTTTAATGACTTAGGGGTCATTTGTTTCCAGTTTAACGACTTAGAGGTCATCAGTTCCAGTTTAACGACTTAGAGGTCATCTGTTTCCAGTTCAAAGATATAGAGGTCTATCATGCCCAGTTTAATGACTTAGCGGTCATATGTTTCCAGTTTAACGACTTAGCGGTCATTCGTTCCCAATTTAAAGACTTAGGGGTCTATTGTGCCTAGTTTAACTACTTAGCGGTCATCCGTTCCCAGTTTAAAGACTTAGGGGTCTATTGTGCCCAGTTTAACAACTTAGCGGTCATCTGTTCCCAGTTTAACGATTTAGAAGTCATCTGTTCCCAGTTTAAAGACTTAGGGGTCTATTGTGCCCAGTTTAACGACTTAGCGGTCATCTGTTTCCAGTTTAACGACTTAGAAGTCTATTGTTTCCAGTTTAACGACTTAGAGGTCATCTATTTCCAGTTTAAAGACTCAGAGGTCTATCGTTCCCAGTTTAACGACGTGGTGGTCATCTGTGAACAGTTTAGAGACTTAGGGGTCTTCTGTTTCCAGTTTAACGACTTAAAGGTCATCTGTGCCCAGTTTAACGACTTAGAAGTCATCTGTTCCTAGTTTAAAGACTTAGGGGTCTATTATGCCCAGTTTAACGACTTAGAGGTCATCTATTTCCAGTTTAAAGACTTAAGGGTCTATCGTTCCCAGTTTAACGACGTGGTGGTCATCCGTGCCCAGTTTAGAGACTCAGGGGTCTTCTGTTTCCAGTTTAACGACTTAGAGGTCATCTATTCCCAGTTTAAAGACTTAGGGGTCTATTGTGCCCAGTTTAACGACTTAGAGGTCATATGTTTCTAGTTTAAAGACTTAGGGGTCTATTGTGCCCAGTTTAACGACTTAGTGGTCATCTGTTCCCAGTTTAAAGACTTAGGGGTCTATCGGATCGGAAGCTAGGAATTTTGGGGTAGGGGTCGGCATCAAGCACATGTGCCAAGAGCAATTCATCATTTGCCTTTCCCTGTTGGGGAGCGATGGCTTAGGAGACAGGTTTAGGTCCTTATCACCTAAGACTTTTCAATTTTATGAGCCGTGAGGGTCCCATAAAAGCATCTTCTCCCTATGAGTCGAAAGGATCTCGTAGGTGTATTTTCTCCTTAGGAGTCGTGAGGACTCCTAAGTGTGTTTTTCCTTTGTTAGTCGTAAGAATCCCACGAAGGTTTATTCTCTTCATGTATCGTGAGGACACATGAGTGGGTCTTCCCAATGGAGCATAATTCCGAGGACGGAGACCAGCCGTGTAACTAGTGATTGCGGTGGGGCATGGGTATGATGAGAATTATTTGAGCCCGTGGATTGTATACGGTAGTCAATTTGGGGACTGGCCGTAGGGCTGGAAGAATTTTGGGAAATTGTATTTTGATTGGCGTCTGCATCGCTGCACTGGAATATAGTATCAGGAGTGACTCATCATTCGCCGTTTTTTTTACCGCGGTTGCTCTATTATTTCTGCTTTTATTATCGCGAAGGTCGCGATTGCCCTATCATTTCGGCTATTTATTCGCGGTTGCCCTATCATTTCGGCTTTATTTTTCATCTTTATTTTACTCGCTGATTTTTATTGCGAGTTGCCCCATCATTTCGGCTTTTCATTTTTTTTCTTTTTATTTACACAATTTTTTTTATTTTCACATTTTTTTTATTCACACATTTTTTTAATTTTTTTTTACATTCCCTGTTTAACGACTTAGAGGTCGATCGTTCCCAGTTTAATGACGTGGTGGTCGATTGTTCCCCGTTTAATGACGTGGTGGTCAAAATTTCCCAGTTTAATGACGTGGTGGTCGAAATTTCCCAGTTTAATGATGTGGTGGTCGATTGTTTATCCCAGCTCCTTGAATTTTGATCTTGGTGGAGCTGTGTCGATGACCGTAGCTCTGTGGCTTGCCGATACATCCGAGGACTGTGAGGTTTTTCCAAGCTAGTATTGGTCCTCTGCCCAATCTTTGAAAACACAGCAATCTTCAATGGTATGACTCACCACCCTATGGTATGGGCAGTATACGGGATTGCCGGTCATATTCATCTCATGAGGCCTCTTCGGAATAGGAAATTGCAGACCGTTGTTCAAGGCTTCCTCGGATATATTGCGGACCTCATCCCTCCTGAAGGAGTACACCTTCTTCTTTCTCTCCATTAGAGAAGGTGCCCTTACTGATGCTGGTCCTTGAGGGCGATCAGTCTTTGGTTCTCCTTTTTCAGATAATGGCACATGTCTGAGAAGATTGGGTTCCCGAAGGGCTTCGGTCTCCATTTGTATGAAATCGGTGGTCGTAGCTTGACTGTTTGATAACATGCCTTTAGACAGTTCTATCTCTCCCGTCTTGTATTGCCTTTCGACCCAATCTTTAAAGACGAAGCAGTCCTCAATGGCATGACTTACTACTCTGTGATAGGGGTAATATTTTGGGTCGTCGGTCATATTCGCTTCTTGCGGTCTCTTTGATTCTAGCAGCTGTAGACCGTTTCTTAGGGCGTCCTTGAATATCTTATGGACTTTGTTCCTTTTGAAGGAATAAACCTTATCCAGTTTCTCTTTCAGAGGCGACTCCCCTTCGGTGTACGTATCGGAGGGACTAGAGGCAGATCGTGGCCGTTTTTCGCGAAGGCGCTCCGCTCTTAGGCTGAAGGGGGTATCAGTTGGCTGCCTCCGGGTATCAATCCCTCGCTCATGAACCAAAATTTGATTCTGCTGTAATTGCAATCGGGCGACTTAGGTCGCGAGATCTGCCGTGACGTTTTCCAACTCGTCGACCTTAGACAGTACCTTGGCTAACTTCTCATCCCTGTCCTGAAGCTGCCTCTGAAGCCATCAGAATAATGCTTATTCTGCAGTTTCGGTTATGACAACCGGGTCATCCTTATTGCCTGAGCTCAACTCCGCAGGAACCCTGGGCTCTTTTGGCTTATCGGCCTGAGCGAGCTCTTCATCATTTAGACCGAGTGGACGTTGGGTAGTGTCCACCATATCATCACCATGGCTGTGAAGCATGGGAGGGTTCGTTTCTTCATGTCCAACCATATAGACAGTGTGGACCACATATCCAGCCGTCTCTTTATCTTTGGCGGGGTAACCCTGTTCTTAGAGCCTCATGAAGCTCAGCCTAGTATGAGCCCTAGCCCTTTTGTTGGCTCTGTATCTGAGCCTTTTCTGCCTTAGCTTCTCGATTTTGAGGGCTTGGCGGGCATCCGTTTTCTGGGAAGCCACCGTGAGTCGATTGATAGGGAGGTTAAAGAAGATACCAAATCGAGCAGTTATCGAGGGTACCGCTGGAGCTTACCCGAGATGCTCCATTGCTTCGTTGACATTGATGGCCTTACTCCCAGCTGGAGCGATAGAGAGTCGTTCGGAAATGGATTTGTGCTTGGGCTGAGGTGCCCTCTCGACCATGACATTCAGCCTTTTCCCTTTTGAGACCTGTTTGTCTGTTACCGGAGCTTGAGGAGCTGGGACGGCGTTAGCTGACACAAACATAATAGAGCCGAATGGTAGCGGCGGCTCTTCCTATTGTCCCCCGAGACTGGCCGAGAGGACTGTCCCGGCGTCCATCTTCATCGTGTAGGAGATGGGAGCCGTGCTGAGAGCTGAGATCGTCCTTGGAGACATTGTTGAAAAGTGTTGCTTAAAGATGTGCATGAAAGAGCATCATTTTAGTATGAATATGGATATGTATATTGATTGAGTTCGCATGAACTCTTAACCCGAAATATGGGAGGAGAGATAGGTCCCACCGGGCATGCCAGAATCTGTAGGGTGTTTTTCGTCACCCCATTGAGATGGGAATACGCGCGTGCTTGTCAGGCGTACTACAGATTCCCCCTGCCTAGGGTAGGCGGGGGTTTATTGATTGTGGGGATCCGAATCTCTGGCAGCCGCGGAAAGCTGCCGTTAATTACCCCTCGCATTTTGAGCGAGAGAACCTCCGATTGACGGGTTAAACTGGTCATGCGAACTCAATGTGCAGTTTTGTGTTTTGGATGGGTTTTGGATATATCTGGGGCCCTGCAGAGTTTTTACGGGGATCCCGCTACCTGGATAGCGGGCTTGGGGTCAAAGGGGCTAGTAGCCCCTTTGCGGGGTGCGGGGCAGCGCCCCGTTAGAAATTTTTTTCTAACAGGGACAGTGTTGTGGAGTATGTGTGTGTGAGTGTATGCGTGTGTGTGTGTGTGTGTATAGGGGAAAAGGACATCCAAAGGATGCGTGGGAGAAAGCGCTCGGGCGCCAGCGCTTTGGGCTCTAGGGCGCTAGCGCTTTGGGCGCCTCACATGCCAGGCACGTGGGCGCTCGGGGGCTGGCGCTTTAGGCGCGAGCGCCCCATGTGCCAGGCACGTGGGCCTTGGGCGCTAGCGCTTTGAGCTCAAAGGCACTATCACTTTGGGCGTTAGTGCCCCTACGTACCAGGCACGCTGGCGCTTCGGGCGCTAGCGCTTTGAGCGCAAGAGCGCTAGCGCCCCACGTGCCAGGCACTAGGGCACTAGCGCTTTGGGCGCTAGCGCTTTGAGCGCAAGGGCGCTGGCGCTTTGGGCGCCAGCGCCCCACGTGCCAGGCACGTGGGTTCTCGGGCGCTAGTGCTTTGGGCGCTAGAGCCCCACGTGCCAGGCACGTGGGTGCTCCGGAGGCAAAAGGGACTTGGTCCCTGCAATGAGAGTTGTACTCCCAGAAAGGAATACTTATTATTTTGTGTGTGTGTGTGTGAGGAATTAAACTCCTAGGATATTTTGAGGCTGATGAAGGGGCTTCTCCCCTTGAGCCTTGAATCTTCCCCAAAGTGGGGTTTCTGGAGATGGGTCTTCTTCTTCTTCTTGTCGTTTGGCCGGATCTTGGAGAAAGGGGGTGAGATTTAAAAATCTTCCCTTTTTTGAGATCTAATGGAAGATCCAATCTCCCCTTTGTGGGTTTTGTGGTGAAAAACTATTTAGTTTTGGAAAAGGAAGAGTAAAACTCTTGATTTAATTCAAAAGAAAGAAGAAGGTTTTAGAACCTTGAGAAAGGAGAAAGAGGCACATGCCCTAATTTTTTAGAATGAAAAAGTGTCCATTTTATTCATCATCATGTTGCCTTATATAGGCTTACATATTTATATATAGCCCCTTGGGCTTTACAAAATGGCATTTTGCTCATTCCATGGCGCATATAAGCCATGGGCTTTACAAAAATTTGGCTTTATGCCCATTCATGCATAAAAAATTACATAAAAATTATTTATTACATGATTTCATTTTGGGCATGGAGGACGGCCGGCCGCTTCATGTTCGGACTCGACCTGGGCATGGGCCCTCTTAATTTGGGCTTAGGCCCACTTGGCTTGGGGTTGACCTTGACTTGGTCAACCGGGGTGCAATTTTCAACCCCAACAATGCGTTGTGCACGTGGGCGCCATATGAGAGTTTTAACTATTATTTAATTTAATAGATTCTTTTGTGCTTTACACACTGGCTCCCGCCTGAGGAGCACATGTGGCGCTATATGAGAGTTTTAACTCTTATTTAATTTAATAGATTTTTTGTGCTTTGCACACTGGCGCCCGCGTGAGAAGTACGTGAGGCGCCACCATAGGATTTAATCCTATAAGATTGGCTCTGGTGCTGGCGCCCTTGTAGAGGGCACGTGAGGCGCTGCATCATTAATTTTAAATGGAGCTTTGCTATTTTATTGAGGGAAACAAATGCCCCCCTACCGTTGCGCTCACGTGGCTCACACGTGAGTGCAGCGGTGGCACCTTTTCTACCGTTTAATCTTCTGGGAAGTTGAACCTTTTTCTTATGTTTTATAAATAGGGCCTTTGGCCCTTGAGATGACTGTTGTTTCCCTCATCTTCTTGTGTCTTCTTCCTTCCTTGAGAATTTAATTCTCTCTTCAGAGCTTAGATCTCTATTTTTAAAGAAACTCTTAGAGTTTTACTCTGTTTCAAGAATCTTGGTAAAGATTCTGATCATTTTTCCCTTGAAAGAGACTTTTTTGTCTTAGATTTCTTTCGAACCATTAACAGAGCTTTGCTCTTTCCTCGAGATAATCTCGATAGATTAATCTCAAAAGATCTCAGGGTTTTACCCTATTACTCTGATCTTTAAGAGTTTCTTGGAGTTTAGTTCTGGTGTATTTCTCTGGGTTGTTCTTCAGAACTTAGCTCTAAAAAGATTTCTTCTTTTGGGAATTTCATTCCCCTTTTTCTTCTCTCTGCAGATTTGAATCTGCTGTAGAACCTATTTCTCGAGAGAGTTTAACTCCATAATTCAATGAGATTTTCTTATTAAATGAGAATCCTTTTGGATTCTTTCAATAAGTGACTGCCTCATCATTGATGGGGTGCTACCTTGATTTTGTAGGGCCCCTGTCTTTTTTTCTTTGAACTGTGGTGCAGTACAATTTTAGGTGTAAAAAAATGTTAAAGTCTTGAACATTGTGTCGATAATTAATCCTTTTTTTTGCAGGTACTATGGCTTCCGATTCCTCCTTCCCCTTTGTTTGCTCGGAGAGTGCTTTCGCCGACACACCCACAGATCGGGAAGTCTTCGCACTTATTCGGGACTATGACCCAGAGCAAAAGTCTCTTCATCTGTGGAGGTCATGGTACAGTCAAATTATCCGGGGTCGGCGTAGTTTTACTTGCGCAGCGCCTTCGGAACCGATCCCGGCGATCCATTATGCTGACCCGCCGCTGGTAACTCATGCAGTAGAAGAGGTCAACTGGACCTCGGAGGGTCGTCTTCAGCCTTCCATGGCATCAATACCAGTGCAACCGTTGATGGCCCTGGACATTTTAGGGCAACACATATGTCAAAGAGCGTCGTGTTCTTGGGGGAAAGTTTACATGATAGGAATGACTCCCCGTCATTCGGCTGGCTATCTGCAGTGGGCTCGATATATCCTGTTGGCCAAGAAATCGCTGCTATTGAAGACTGGGCTATATCCCGCGATCTATGCGTCCTTCTTTCACTACCACACTCCTTATGTGTGGTGGGTCAAATCTTTTCTGGAACAATGGAACATTCCGACCCACACATTTCTCTTATCGGATCGGGAGGTTTCAATCTCATTGGAGGAGTTTGCGGAGATATCTGGATTACCCGTCAGAGGGGAACATTATGAGGAGATACTTCCCCCTGATGAGTATATCTTTGTCACCAAATCAGTGGTAATTGGTCTTACTCTAGAGAATGCCGTTCAATACCAGTTTCCGATCTTGATCAAGGTGTTGAACGTGTACGAGAGCTTATTCTTGAAGTCTGGTGGACATGGAGTTAGCTTCACAGATTTCATCGCACGCTTTCTTCGTCCGGAGGCTCTGTCTAAACAAGCTGCGAAGTTCGCCAAACTCGATGACCCGTTCGAATTTGGTTTGGACAACTTACCGACTGCGAAGGCAGATCTAAAGAACTTCTTTATTCTGGATACTCCAGTCGTCCCCTTCGCAGATATTGCCTCTCCGGACATTGACGAGGAGACGTTCTTCATTGGGTTTATGGGCTTGTGGCTAAGTTGGTTTGCGCTTCTGATGCACCCCCGCTATATGAGACCATTTGTCTTTTATCTATCTCATCGCATCGCCGCGGGGACGCGCATGGCCATTGGGGTCACGGGACTGGATCATTTATATAATGGCCTGAGCTTAGCAGCCGACACTACTCAGCCGGGAGTAAAGCCCGTAAATTTCCCATTGCACTACTTCACCTCATGGATCGAGATGCACGTGCTGGGTGCTTTCGGTGTTCATAAACGACCCCGATTTTATGAAGGCTACAATTTTCCCCGAGTCATGCGCCTAGTCGACGCTTCTGCTCCAAACCCAACACAGCGGGAGGCTCGGCGATTGCTCCTTCGCCTACACATAGTTGGGGACAGCATGACCTTTGTCGATAAAGTCATGACCATCGACAAAGAATCTTCCAAAGTGATCCAACCGTTGCATGATATTTTCAAGGAAGGGGCTTCTATGTTGAGGGCTCGAGAGGTTGTACATCTGTATTCTATCAAGCCAGGTTTTCTGGTATTTAGACAGAACGCCTCAGTGCTGTTTATGAGGTATAACCTACATCGCTTTGCCCAGAAATCGGGTTACAACCAAGGCGTTCCTGATTGATCCGGTTGCTATGGAAGAGGGCATTTGCAGTGCGGCGCATCATTTCATGCGGTTAAATACGGGGTCCCATTTCCTCATTAGCGAGCCGAGTTATATTCCAAAGGATTCGAATGCTTACGTTGCTTGGTACCAACATGGAACGGGTGCTGTCATCAAGGAGGAGAGGTAGCTGCTGCTTAACTATAAGGATGCTGTCCCAGCCAGTAATCCAGCGGTTTCACTGAAGTGACGGGAAGCCATGCTCCCTTTTTTGAGAGAGATCGCCACGGTTATAGCCCTGCTCACTTTTCCTAGTAAGCCTCGACCAGATGTTCCTGCGATAGTGGTAACCATAGTGTCTCCGGAATCGGGCATTGGTTTGGAGATCAGGACCCGCCGTCCGAAGAAGCCTGTTAAACAAAAGCTTTTATCATCGGCTGTTGGTGTCATTTCGTAGAAGAAAAAGAAATCCTTATTTTCTGCTGACGTCGTATTTGGCTAAGAGCCCCATACCCCCTATAGCGAGGGCTTGTGCGAGTATGGCACCAATGTCGGTCTGTTCGATGCGCATGTGACTGATATTGATTTTCAGGCTGCTATTGAAGCTTCCAAACGACTGGCCCGTGAAAAGGCGGAGTTAGCCTCTATTGCGGAGCCCGGTATACTTCATTTATACTCTCCTATATATATCCCCTCCCTTTTTTAATTTATTATGCTTTACTAACACTCTCTTCCTTAATAGGTATTTCTGCTGAAGAGGTTCTCTCGGCTTCCCTCAAGATGTTTGAGGAGGAGGAGAAGCTCCGCGCCTCCTTGGGTCTTGGTATGATTCGTTTCACTACACCTTTATATTTTTAATTCATGATCTAACCCTTTTCTTTATCCTATTATAAGAACCTAGATTGTTCCGAATGTAATTCCAACCTTGGGTGGTGATGCAGAAAAGCCTTCAGAGCCATCGACTACGGCTGAGGCCTTCCTAAGGACACCGTAGGAGGCGTTACTGAAGCAGCCGATGATAGATGCCACAACAGATCTGGAGGCCGAGCTCGATTTGGACGATGATGTCCCCATATCAGAAGTTTTGAGGTGATCGGTTCATACAACCCTGGCTTAGAGGAAGCGTAGAAAGCACGCTGGGAGGGAACGTCAGGCTCTCTTGGCTACAGGCGCGGGTTCGAGTAATACTCAACCCTCTGGCATTTATATGGTGGACATTCCTTCTACCCTGTCTACTGCCCATAGACAGCTTGCGCGTGCGGCCCGTGAAGAGATTGAATGACTACTTTAAGGTAGAACAACGCACGGTTCTTAGTAACAGCATTTTCTTGCATCATAACATACGCATTTTTTAACAGGGCCAAATTTAGGTGATGGCGTGGTAGGTGAAGTACCGGCGACTAAAGAGCCTGAAGTGGCCAACCTTTCTCGGGAATCTGGGATCGTTCCAACTGCCGCTTCTTCCCCCTGTGGATCCCTGATATCGGCGGGTGATGCAAGCATTACGACGGCCCTTATCGAGTCAGGGGATGAAGGTGTGGATGCTAAATCTACTTTCCTAATGGAAACTGAGGAAGCCGTCACAACTGGTGACTTCGGGCACTGTCTTGGTTTCTGCCCTGTCAGGTACTCTTTGGGTTATTATCTTTGAGTTTTTAATCCCGCTAGGTATCTCTAATGATATCTCCTTTATTCAGAGCGTAGGCATGGTAAACCCTGATGCTGTACTGACTGAAGAATTACCGCCGGTCATTGCCCTGACTGTCACGGTTCCTGCCCTCTCTTCTGTGTCTCCCTGAATTTTGGAAGGTAAAGATTTCTCGTTTATTTGCTTCACTGTTGTAACACCCGAGTTCACTTATACAAATTCCAGTTCCCGTATTTACCTATCTGTGGTATTTTTTTGATTTAACGGGTTTTGGGTGCGAATGCTAATTTTTACATTTTACATTGCATTCGACCTGACCCGCTTGCTTGAACCTGTTTAATTCACATTTATGGATTACCCTGACTTGTTACATAGACTCGTGCACTTTCATTTGCACACTGTATACTGGTATTTTTTTCTGGCATTTGCATTTTTACAATATAACATTTTAAATCACGTAAAATATTTTAAAAATACATAACATGGCCTGCACGATACCCCTAACCCCGTGGTAGCATCCGCGCATCTTGTTCTCTTCCCGTTCAGTGAAACAGACTTGTTTGGATGGCAACGCGCACGTGCGTGCATCCGTTCTTGGGGGTATGCTTTTTCTTTAACGGAGCATCCATTTTAAAATTTGGAAGTTGCATATATTTTTAATATTTTAAATCTGGATTTTTGGACCCGACCCGGACGTGTTTTAGAGTAAATTTGTATTTGCTAAAATCTCAATCGGACTAATATTAAATTCTAATATTCTTTTCACACTATTATAATCTTTAAATACCAACCGCATATATTTTCCTCTAACAATCGGCGCCTGACACAATCTCTCTCTTTCTAATTATCCGTGTATAATAATTCTCTTGAATATCTTTTAATAACTTACCTTTATTAAAACTCACGCCCACAATAACCTTCTTCTTCCTTCATTCATCTGTTTTTCCTGCCTCCTCGTCTTCACCTACGAACCCACGCCGAGCCGTCATCCTCGCCGTCGTCCCCATCCCCTCGTTTCCCCGACCTCGTCACAACCTCCACCATCACATCTCCCTCTCCTCCTTTCCCCGACCACGACCCTGCACACCGCAACCCCTTCTTCACCCAAGAACTTCGACTGCCGTCACCCTCGTCGCCGGCGATCGCCTCGTCGGCCCCACCTCGCCTAACCAGCCGTCTTCGTCATTTCAACCTCTTCCACACCTCACTTTCCTCCTCCACCATCTTCCTTCTTTCCCGAGCCTCAACCTGCAATCATCGAACCCATCGCCGACCACCTCTCATCGCCGTCGACCGTCCCCATCGCCATCACCACCTCCTCCTCCCTCTCCTCCGCTCTCCACAGAGCACCCAAAAACCTTGTGCACAAACCCCAGCAACCCCTAACCCGAGCTTCAAACCCTAACCGAACCCTAGCTTCTGAAACCCTTCTCCGGCGACCCTCACCGCCGTCGATCTCCCCGCCACTGCTAACACACCCCCTCTGCAGCATAATAAGCCATCGTACACACCTTTCTCCTCTAATCTCTTTCTTCTTGCTTTCTTGTTCTTTTCCCTTAAGATCTTGTTTCTTGTTTTTGCTGTTTTGCAAAGATCGTCGGAGTTGACCACAACGCCGACGATCCCGACGACCCAGCGAGCATACCTGACCCGTATGTTCTCACTGTACGTGGTTTGGATCCATTCCGTGTACCGTGCACGCGTCGCGACGTTTTCCGCCGACGTGAGACGTTCCGTATTTCCGTTCTTGATCCGTCCAGGCAAGTTAATCTTGCTACATGCTATTTAAACTATCTTATACCTATCTAAATATAGATTATACCTGTAGTGTAAATCTAGTACCACATGTTCTTTTATAACATTTCGGTGTTCCGTTACATTCGTTTATACCATTTTAGAACTAGGTCTTGGAAGACATATCTTGTTGCTTATAAGACTACATTACTACATCTATACCAATGTTTATATCACATGGTGTTTACTTGCATAGCTCATAGTACTTCTTATAGTTCCTACCTGTCGGACGACCGTTCGCGTACGTCTAACCTGATTCATCGTTCACTGCATCTTTAGATTATTTAATGGATATTAGCTTTTTATCATCCATATTGTTAACTGTAGTTAAGAAATGTTAAAACTATCCCTTAAACCCAAACTGATAACCGTGCAGCCTAGTAGTTCAATCTGTACCTATTTGCATATCATGTTCCAGTTTATTGTTCTGATCATTCTATGCTTGTTTATTTATAACCATGTTTATATTAGTTGATTTGTGAGCACCCACATATTATTTGTGCTTCCTGACATGACCTGTTGCACTTCCTATTTAATATGACATAGTACCGTACACTCGTGACATGACATGATACCTGTATACATTACCTGGCTTGACCTGATGTACCATGGTATTACATGTAATTTGATCTTGTGTCTAATGCCAACAAACCTGACATGTAGTCCTTACGGACCGTTCCTGTTGTCTATCCAGACAAACCTGCTTACCTGATCCTGTGTTGGCATTAGTTCTTGATTACTGAATACCTGACTTGACATACACATATAACTTCGGGTATGGGGAAATCAATGGTGAAACCTGACTTGTAACTCAACAGTTCGATACTTGTTCTGATCAGTTTTAGAGGCTAGGCCAGCCTTGGGATGCTGCTGCTGACATCATTCATCTGTAAATATTCCTGTTTTAGTGCCTAGCGGTATGTCTCGGTTTCGGCCCGAGAATCTGGACCGTGGTCCCGGGTATGCATGGGATACTATTGAGTTACATCGATGATTCATCAATTTGATTTTAAAGACTTGAGAGTAGAAAACTCAATAGAACAGTTTAGTTTACTCACTGCACAATACCCTTCACTGCCCTGATTTATATTACCGTTACACTTGCTTTTCATTCATGATCATATTTGCATTGCCTGTTACCCTGTTACATTTATTGCTTGATGTTATGACGTACTGACGTCTGGGTTTTGCATGGCCCAGATTCTTTTACCTTGTTGCAGACTGATCAGGAGTATTGCCGCTGTTAGACGAGCGGTGAAGTTCCTGTCGGTATGTAGTTTCACTTCCAGGTGTTTCATTTATTGTATCCTTTGACTTCCGCATATCGATATTTCTTGACTCTTTTACTCTGGCTTATGGACATGTACTAGATTGTTAGTTTACTTTCTTGTTCTTGATATCTCTACAGCCGTAATGTGACTGTGGAAGGATTTTTCCTATCCACAGGTAGCATGGTTGGCTATGTCACGTGCCCATCTTAGCGTACTCTGGGAAGTGGGGCGTGACATGGTTCTTTTGGTATCAGAGCCATAAGTTAGTCGGGTTGATTCTTTTGTAGTTGGGTATTGTACCCAATGCACGAATCAGAATTACCGTGTTTAGGAAACATGTCCTGCCACCTTGCCGTTTTTCCGTTCTTGAATCAAGTTCTTCCTGATTATATCTTTTACGACGTGCAAACTTCCTTTGCATATCGACTCGAAAACCTGATTCCTTGTTATCTCTAGGACTTGGGCGACTTGGGTGGAGTTATGTAATTGTACCCATGAACTGCAGCATGGTTACAATGCGGTACTCTATTTAAGTAACTTGGAGTCCTGGTCTTGATTCACTTCCGTATTCCATGATCATTATATTACCTTGCTTCTCTCGGTTTCATTACTTACCGGTTATTGTTTCATCGCCAGCTTGAATCATGTTTACCATGGTTAACCCTCTTCAGTATCTTGACTTCGGATGAAGTCATCTTGGTATCTTACTCGTTCTTGTTTTTTTCCCCGCGTTAGGATTATTCAATCCTGGTGCATTTCCTTGTTTGTTGTTGTATTGGGAATGGGATTTCGCGGAACTTTTCACGCTCTTGTTGATTGTAAGGAAGGGAAGGTGATTCTCCAGATTCCCGGACATTTGGAAGTTGTTTTGCTGGAGGAAACAGTTCTGTCGGGCCAGTCGAGTTAGGGCTAGGCCAACAAACAAGGTTCTTTCTTCAATGGCAGTAGATAAGGAAGAAGCGCCGGCTATATTACGAGAGTTCATGGAAGTGTGAAGACCTATCAAGTTTACCGCCGAAGCGAGACGTGGAGTTTGCGATTAAACTTGTTCCTGGTGCAGCGCTAATCCCAAAGGGCGTATTACACGATGACACCAGTGGAGTTGGAAGAAGTCTGGAAGCAGGTGGCGGAATTACTTGAGAAGGGTTGGTTTTGCCGCAACAACTTAACTACGGAAGCTCCAGTTCTTCTAGTAAAGAAGAAAGATGACACAGGGAAGACGTGCATTGATTATCGAGATTTAAACCGAGTGAGTATTATGAACAGGTACTCGATCCCTCGCATTGGCGAAATGATTGAGCAGCTTAGTGGCGCGAGGGTATTCTTGAAGTTGGATTTGCAGTTCGGATATCATCAAGTCCGAGTTAAATCAGAAAATATTTACAAGACTGCATTCCGAACTCAGTATGGACATTACGAGTATTAGTGATGCCCTTCGGAGTAACGGATACACCGGCAATATTTATGGACTTGATGAACCGAATCTTTTCGCCATTCTTGGACCGGTTTTAGCAATGGTCATTAAAGATGTTCTGGTCTACTCGAGGAGCATTGAAGAGCATGCAGAACTCTTGAAGATCGCACTGCAGACTTGGAGGCAAGAAAGATTATATGCAAAGATAAGCAAGTGCAAGTTTTGGCTTGAAGAAGTAAAGTCTTGGGACATATCGTAGCTGGAGATGGAATCGCCGTTTACCCAGGGAAGATTGCAGCAGTTCAAGACCGGCCGATTCCGAAGAACGTTGTAAAGATCAGAAGTTTCTTGGACTTGCAGGATACTATAGAAGGTTCGTGAAAATTCCGCTCTTTTGGCTGAGCCTCTGACCAAGCTTACGCACAAGAAAGTATCATTTGTGTGGATGAATAAGTGTGTGTCAGCCTTTGAGGCGTTGGAGCAAGAATTGATAACCGCTTTGTTTTAACCGTAACGGACGGTTCCAGAGGATTGGTGATTCACAGCGACGCATCTGGGAAAGATTTGGGATGTGGTTCGATACAACATGAGAAGGTTGTAGCTTACGCGTTGAGACAGTTGAAGGCCCATGAGAAGAATTACTCAACTCATGACTTGGAGCTTGCGGCTGGGATTTTCGCTAGAAGTTTTGGAGACACTACTTATTGGGCGGAAGGGGTCGAAATATTCACCGATCACAAAAGCCTAAAGTACGTGTTCGCGCAGAAGGAGCTATTTGTGAGACAGCAAAGATGGTTGAAGCTGATGTCTGACTATGATCTTGATCTTGAGTACCATCCGGGAAAGTTAATGTTGTGTCGGAAGCGCTTAGTCGGTTGCCAGCAATTCTGATGTTGACTGCACCAAGGGAACTTATTGAAGACTTTCGAAGATTCGAGTTAGAGATCGTGCTACCACGTTCTTTTGGATAGATGATGCAACTGCAGACACAATCATCGTTGATCGAGGATATTGAAGCAGCGCAATTGCAGGACCCAAGATTGCAGAAGTTTCGAGAACAGGTTGAAGTTGAACTTCGAACGGGCATGGTGGTTCATGAAGATGGTTCGTTGTGTCAGTTATCTGTGTGTGCCAATGGAGGTATTCATGAAGAGCTTATGAAGGAGGCACACAGTTCAGCTTATTCCGTACATCCAGGAGGCACGAAGATGTACCGAGGCTTACGACAACATTTCTGGTGGGAAGGTATGAAACGGGAGATCGCTCGCTTTGTGGCAAAGTGCTTGGTGTGTCAGCAAGTTAAGGCCGAACATCAAAGGGTTGTTGGTTTATTGCAATCACTTCCGATTCTTCAATCGAAGTGGGAACATATAACCATGGATTTCGTGACAGCTTTACCGCGGAGTCCAAAAGGGCAACAATACAGTTGGGGTGATAGTTGATCAATTGACTAAGGCAGCTCATTTCATACCACTTCGAGTTGGTTAATCAACGGAAGCGTTGGCGGAACGGTACATGCAGGAGATTGTAAGATTGCATGGAGTACCGGTGAGCGTCGTGTCCGACCGTGACACTCGTATCTTATCACACTTCTGGAGGAGCTTACAGGAAAGTTTGGGGACTCGATCTAAGTTAGCACAACTTATCATCCTCAGACAGATGACCAGTCAGAGAGAACGATCCAAACTCCTAAAGACATGTTGAGAGCTTACATGTTAGACTTCAAGGGATCATGGGAGGATCATCTACACTGGGTGGAGTTTCTTACAACAACAGTTTCCAGGCGACTTTTGGGATGGCTCTATTCGAAGCTTTATGTGGTTGCAGGGTCGTTCCCCTGTTTGTTGAGACGATATTGGTAAACGAAGATTGTGGGGACCGGGTTTGATCGTGCAAACAGTTAAGAAGGTTAACACTATCCGGAATCATATGAAAGCAACACAAGACTGACAGAATAGTTGGGCAGATACATCGGGAAGACCTCTAGAGTTCGCCGTTGGTAATTTGGTATTCCTGAAGTTATCACCGATTAGAGGGGTGATTCGTTTCGGAAGTCGAGGCAAGCTTAGTTCTCGATTCGTTGGACCTTTCGAGATTTTGGAGCGTGTTGGAGAAGTGGCGTATCGATTGGCTTTACCGCAATCCTTGGCGAATGTTCATGACGTGTTTCATGTATCTCAACTCCGTAAGTATGTTCTAGATGAAGCACACGTGCTGGATCATTCGGAGCTGACTGTCCGAGAAGATTTGACTTTTGAGGAGCGACCAATGTCGATTATGGATCGAAGAGAAAGGGTTCTTAAGAACAAAGTTATCCCTCTTGTACTTGTTTCTTAGGGAAATCGCTCGCATGGAGAATCATCTTGGAAACGAAAAGATGAAATCCGACAGAAGTTTCCACATCTATTCTTGTAGTCCTTGATCATTTTTCTTTCTTTGTTCTTGGAATTTCGAGGACGAAATTCTTTTGTAGTTGGGTATAATGTAACACCTGAGTTCACTTATACCAATTCCAGTTCCCGTATTTACTTATCTGTGGTATTTTCTTGATTTAACGGGTTTTGGGTGCGAATGCTAATTTTTACATTTTACATTGCATTCGACCCGACCCGCTTGCTTGAACCTGTTTGATTCACATTTAGAGATTACCCTGACTTGTTACATAGACTCGTGCACTTTCATTTGCACACTGTATACTGGCATTTTTTCTGGCATTTGCATTTTTACAATATAACATTTTAAATCACGTAAAATATTTTAAAAATACATAACATGGCCTGCATGATACCCCTAACCCCGTGGTAGCATCCACGCATCTTGTTCTCTTCCCGTTCAGTGAAGCAGACTTGTTTGGATGGCTACGCGTATGTGCGTGCATCCGTTCTTGGGGGTATGCTTTTTCTTTAACGGAGCATCCATTTTGAAATTTGGATGTTGCATATATTTTTAATATTTTAAATCTTGATTTTTGGACCCGACCTGGACGTGATTTGGAGTAAATTTGTATTTGCTAAAATCTCAATCGGACTAATATTAAATTCTAATATTCTTTTCACACTATTATAATCTTTACATACCAACCGCATATATTTTCCTCTAACAATCAGCGCCTGACACAATCTCTCTCTCTCTCTCTAATTATCTGTGTATAATAAATCTCTTGAATATCTTTTTATAACTTACCTTTATTAAAACTCACGCCCACAATAACCTTCTTCTTCCTTCATTCATCTGTTTTTCCCGCCTCCTCGTCTTCACCCACGAACCCACGCCGAGCCGTCATCCTCGCCGTCGTCCCCATCCCCTCGTTTCCCCGACCTCGTCACAACCTCCACCATCACATCTCCCTCTCCTCCTTTCCCCGACCACGACCCTGCACACCGCAACCCCTTCTTCACCCAAGAACTTCGACTGCCATCACCCTCATCGTCTCGTCGGCCCCACCTCTCCTAACCAGCCGTCTTCGTCTTTTCAACCTCTTCCACACCTTACCTTCCTCCTCTACCATCTTCCTTCTTTCCCGAGCCTCAACCTGCAATCATCGAACCCATCGCTGACCACCTCCCATCGCCGTCGACCGTCCCCATCGCCATCACCACCTCCTCCCTCTCCTCTGCTCTCCACAGAGCACCCAAAAACCTTGTGCACAAACCCCAGCAACCCCTAACCCGAGCTTCAAACCCTAACAGAACCCTAGCTTCTGAAACCCTTCTTCGGCGACCCTCACCACCGTCGATCTCGCCGCCACTGCTAACACACCCCCTCTGCAGCATAGTAAGCCATCATACACACATTTCTCCTCTAATCTCTTTCTTCTTGCTTTCTTGTTCTTTTCCCTTAAGATCTTGTTTCTTGTTTTCGCTGTTTTGCTAAGATCGCTGGAGTTGACCACGACGCCGACGATCCCGACGACCCAGCGAGCGTACCTGACCCGTGTGTTCTCACTGTACGTGGTTTGGATCCATTTCGTGTACCGTGCACGCGTCGCGACGTTTTCCGCCGACGTGAGACGTTCCGTATTTCCGTTCTTGATCCGTCCAGGCAAGTTAATCTTGCTACATGCTATTTAAACTATCTTATACCTATCTAAATATAGATTATACCTGTAGTGTAAATCTAGTACCACATGTTCTTTTATAACATTTCGGTGTTCCGTTACATTCGTTTATACCATTTTAGAACTAGGTCTTGGAAGACATATCTTGTTGCTTATAAGACTACATTACTGCATCCATACCAATATTTATATCACATGGTGTTTACTTGCATAGCTCATAGTACCTCTTATAGTTCCTACCTTTCGGACGACCGTTCGTGTACGTCTAACCTGATTCATCGTTCACTGCATCTTTAGATTATTTAATGCATATTAGCTTTTTATCATCCATATTGTTAACTGTAGTTAAGAAATGTTAAAACTATCCCTTAAACCCAAACTGATAACCGTGCAGCCTAGTAGTTCAATCTGTACCTATTTGCATATCATGTTCCAGTTTATTGTTCTGATCATTCTATGCTTGTTTATTTATAACCATGTTTATATTAGTTGATTTGTGAGCACCCACATATTATTTGTGCTTCCTGACATGACCTGTTGCACTTCCTATTTAATATGACATGGTACCGTTCACTCGTGACATGACATGATACCTGTATACATTACCTGGCTTGACCTGATGTATCATGGTATTACCTGTTATTTGATCTTGTGTCTAATGCCAACAAACCTGACATGTAGTCCTTACGGACCGTTCCTATTGTCTATCCATACAAACCTGCTTACCTGATCCTGTGTTGGCATTAGTTCTTGATTACTGAATGCCTGACTTGACATACACATATAACTTGGGGGTATGGGGAAATCAATGGTGAAACCTGACTTGTAACTCAACAGTTCGATACTTGTTCTGATCAGTTTTAGAGGCTAAGCCAGCCTTGGGATGCTGCTGCTGACATCATTCATCTGTACATATTCCTGTTTTAGTACCTAGCGGCATGTCTCGGTTTCAGCCCGAGAATCTGGACCGTGGTCCCGGGTATGCACGAGATACTATTGAGTTACATCGATGATTCATCAATTTGATTTCAAAGACTCGAGAGTAGAAAACCCAATAGAACAGTTTAGTTTACTCACTGCACAATACCCTTCACTGCCCTGATTTATATTACCGTTACAATTGTTTTTCATTCATGATCATATTTGCATTACCTGTTACCCTGTTACATTTATTGCTTGATGTTATGACGCGCTGACGTCTGGGTTTTGCATGGCCCAGATTCTTCTACCTTGTTGCAGACTGATCAAGAGTATTGTCGCTGTTAGACGAGCGGTGAAGTTCCTGTCGGTATGTAGTTTCACTTCCAGGTGTTTCATTTATTGTATCCTTTGGCTTCCGCATATCGATATTTCTTGACTCTTTTACTCTGGCTTATGGACATGTACTAGATAGTTAGTTTACTTTCCTTTTCTTGATATCTCTACAGCCGTAATGTGACTGTGGAAGGATTTTTCCTATCTACAGGTTGCATGATTGGCTATGTCACGTGCCCATCTTAGCGTACTCTGGGTAGTGGGACGTGACAACTGTAGATACCATTTTCTTACATTAACCATATATTATTGCAATCCTGCATGAGTGCTCTTTGATCACTTACACCAAGTGTTAAGCCTGCATTTTTCCTTTCAACCGGATTCTGTTCCCCCTTCCGACATTTGTTGGTATATTGTCGCTTAGTGTCTCTTCTTTCCATGAGTAAGCTTTCTGTTGCTAAGCTTTTCTCGTATTGACCATGGTATCATGGCTCGAGGGAGGGAGAGAAGGAATAGCCGAGCCTCCTGTGCTCCCTGTCTTTCCACTTTCAACAGCTGTTACGGTAGATCTCGTCCATCAGCTTTCTTCTTTATCTTTCAAGTTGAAATCTGACCCTTATTCGTGCGTGATTTGTTTTGCAGCAACTATACCGACTTCGGTCCCTTTTTAGTCTCGCATTCCCATGCCTACGGGACCTTTTGCTAAGTGCCAATCTTCCAGGGGCGTGGTGACTAGCAGGCGGATGTTAAGCGAATTTATCGAAGATCTTGATGCCGAGGCTCTCACCTCTACTGCGGATTTCGCTGACGAAGTCAATCCTATGCTAGGGACGCTTGTGAATTTCCACAAAGAAGATTTCGTCGGCTTTTGGGTCGACTATTGTAAGAGGATCGAGACTTGTCTGCATGAGATCGAGCTCAAACGTCTCGCTCCTGATGTATTGACCTTGAAGGCTCAAAGGGTCGCGTGGATCAAGCAAAATGCCGATTTCATTCAATATTTTGAACAAAATTTGACCCTGAAGCGAAAGGAGCATGAGACGGCTTCTGGAGAATCCATCCAATTGCAAGCCCAGATCGAAGCGAATGCCATGCAGCTGTAAGTTATTTTCGAAAACACCCAACAATGTATTTCCGATGGGCTGGCGCTGAGGCAGAAGCTCGACTTTACCGAGCGGGGCATGCAAGATTGCGAAGTTGCCAAGCAGGAAATCGCTGAGAATCTTTCATCATGCTTGCAACAATGGGCTCAAATTGAAGTGGGGCTGGCCGCAGTAGTAGCATGCGAGGAGGAGTTGCAGGGAGCACGTGAGTGGGTTTCCAATTTGTTAAAAGCCCCGCCTCCTTAACAATTTTAATTGTATTCCCCCTTTTTGTATTAATTGTATCTCTTAAACACTTTGATTTGTGAATAAAGAATATATACTTTTTGCATGCGCTCATCTGTGTTTTGATGTCTTGATGTGGCGCTAATTAGTTTACTTACTCGTTTCGGAGTCCATAGTTTATTCACTCGTTTCGGAGTTTGTAGTTTATTCACTCGTTTTGGAGTTTGTAGTTTATGTACTCGTTTCGAAGTTTGTAGTTTATTCATTCATTTCGGAGTCTCTAGTTTATGTACTCATTTCGAAGTTTTTAGTTTATTCACTCGTTTCGGAGTCTCTAATTTATGTACTCATTTCGGAGTTTATTTAGTTTACCTCCCTTAGGTTTACAGGCAAACTTGTACTAACGTTATATATAGATAACCTCCATTCTTTACGACAGAGGTCCATTAGGTTTTGTGGTACTAGGGTTTTGGTCCGTGGTATCGTTGCGTTGATTGATGTATTCCTTGATATGCGGTCTTTAAGCCGTTGTTCGAGTAGCCCCGCGACTGTCGTGTCTCTGATCCCTTCGGGGGCTGGACAAGACGTCTTCAAATAATCTCCTTAGGCTATATGACCGTCGGAAGAATAAGCGTTGGGAATTTGCCATGTCAATTTTTACTTGAGCTTAAGCTCAATTTGGAGCCCCGATGAGTCATAACCACTCCGCGCTGGTGTGGGATGACCTCCGATAGTCTCTGAAGCTTTATGAGTTGCCATCGAGACCCGATTTTTGTTTTGACGATGCCATACTGTTTCTTTGCTGAAGTATGGTAGACATCCGTAGGACCCCTATACTGTATGTATTGCAGTTGAAGTCCGAAGCTAGGAATATGCCTTTGCTCCAGTTTGATTTAGCTCGTTGGAGCTTTGTTGACGTCACGTATGCACTCTGATAGAATGAGGAGGTACGCCGGGGTAGTCTCTGAGTTGTATATGAACTGTCAAGACTTGGAGCTAGGATTTTGCCATGGCTCCATTTTTTATTTGACCCTCGAGTCCTTGTTGATGTCGTGTCTACATCCTGTCGGAATGAGAAGGAACGCCGGGATTGTCTCTAGGTTGTATATGAACCGTCAAGACTTGGAGCTAGGAATTTACAATGGCTCCATTTTTTATTTGACCTTTGAGTCTTTGTTGACGTCGTGTCCGCATCCTGTCGGAATAAGAAGGAACGCCGAGATTGTCTCTAGGTTGTATATGAACCATCAATACTTGGAACTAGGAATTTGCCATGGCTCCATTTTTTATTTGACCCTTGGGTCTTTGTCGACGCTGTGTCTGCATCCTGTCGGAATGAGAAGGAACGCCGGGATTGTCTCTAGGTTGTATATGAATAGTCAAGACTTAGAGCTAGGAATTTGCCATGGCTCCATTTTTTATTTGACCCTTGAGTCTTTGTTGACGTCGTGTCTGCATCCTGTCGGAATGAGAAGGTACGTCGGGGTAATCTTTAGGTTGTATATGAACCGTCAAGACTTGGAGCTAGGAATTTGCAATGACTCTTTCTTCGTTCAACCCTTGGGTCTTTGTTGACGTCGCGTCTGCACTGAGAAGGAACGTGAGGCTGATCTCTAGGCTGTAGATGTTGCCATCAAGATCTGGCTCTCCCTTTGACGGAGTCTGGTGGGAAAACATGGTTCCCTTTTTCATTTGTGCCCATGGATTGTATACCGGGGTCGGTGTAGACTCACCTGCAGGGCAGAGGAAATTTTATTTTATTTTATTTTTTATTTCTTTCCGCGATACTCTATCTTTTCAGCTTTTCATATTGCGAAAGTCACGATTGCCCAATCATTTCGGCTTTTTATCCGCGGTGCCCAATCATTTCGGCTATTTTTTAAATATTTTTACTCGTTGATTTTTATTGTGAGTTGCCTAAATATTTCGGCTGTTTTTATATGTATATTTTTTGCTCGCTAATTTTTATTGCGAGTTGCCCCATCATTTCGGCTATTTCATATGCATTTTTTTCTACTCGCTGTTGTTTTTATTACGAGTTTGGAATCTGATACCAACCTTGGCATCGGCATCGCTACGACTAGGATATTTCCAGGAGAGAATCATCATTTGCCGTGAAAGGACTTGGGGTTTGATACCTGTTTAGGCATCAGTATCGCTGCAACTGGGATATTGTCAGGAGCGAATAATCATTTGCCTTTGTCAATTTGAACAAAGACGGCTTAGCAAATAGGGTTAGGATCCTGTCGACTAAGGCTTTTTGACTTTATGAGCCATAAGGGTCTCATAAAGTTATTTCTCCCTACGAGTTGTGAGGATCTCGTAGGTGTATTTTCTCCTTAGAACTCGTGGGGATCCCCAAGTGATGTTTTCTCTCGTAGGTCGTAAGGATCTTCCAAGAGAGTTTTCTCCTTATAAGTCGAGAGGACTTACAAGTATCGTTCACCGTATTCGGACATTTCTCGCCATTGGTGGAACTTGGTCGGGGAAAAGTTTATTTATGTCCGTGGATTGTGTACAAGAGTTGATATTGGACTACTTGTAGGGCAAGTTGGGGAATATGATGGCTTAAGAATAGGTTTAGGTGCCTGTAGCTTAAGGCTTTTGAATCTCATGAGCCGTGAGGGTCTCATGGGGAAATTCTCCTCACGAGTCATGAGGATCTCGTAAGTGTATTTATTTTAATGAGACTGCGCCCTTTTGGGTTTTCACAAACTCGTCGGCAGTCCTGTTGTTTTTAGTCACGGTGCCCTTTTGGGTTTTCATCCGTGCCTATTTTGCTTGTGGACGTACCTTTTTTATTTTTACCGAGATTGCACCTTTTCGGGTTTTCACAAGCTCGCCGGCTGGCCTGCTGTTTTTACTCACGGCGTACTTTCGGGTTTTCATCGGTGCCCATTTTGCTTGTGGACATACCTTTTTTTTACGTGACCCATCTGTTTTCTGGTGGGACGCGGGGGTGACTTCACCGCTGGAGTAGCTGTGCAGCCGATAAGATTTGAGTTGCAACCTTCGTCGTCGAGGCTTTGATTGCAATATAGATCTCATGGGTGGATATCGCCGTATTTAGGACGATGTGCCGTGTTTGAGGCGAAATTTTTAGTTTAAAGACATTTCGGTCCGTTGTCGCCGTTCGAGACGAAGTTTTAGTTTAAGGACATCTCAGTCCGTTGTCGCCGTATTTGAGGCGAAGTTTTAGTTTAAAGACTTCTCGGTCCGTTGTCGCCGTTTGAGGCAAAGTTTTAGTTTAAAGACATCTCAGTCCTTCATTCGGAAACGAGTATTAGTTTAGGGACGTCTCGGTCCATTATCGCCATTTTTGAGGCGACGGGTCTTTTGGATACTACTTTTAGGGTTCTAACTCAGGAAGATAGCGAGCGGACACAAGCGTCATCATTTATCACTGACCCAGGTCGTAACCCGTTAGGTATATTATTTTTTGAGGAATCGACCGTTTATTGGCCGGAAGGGTCTTTCTCCATGCATATGCATGAGCAGGTAGGCTCCACCTTGGTAAACTTTATCTATGATGTACGGGCCTTCATAGTTTGGCTCGAACTTTCCTCGTTTTCCACAATTGGGGATCATAAGTCTTTTGATGATTACCACGAGTTTGCCTTGGCGTAATGTTCTCGGCCTGATCAGTTTTTCATATGACCATGTCATCCTTGCCTTATAAGCCTCCAGGTTTTGCTGTGCTATAAGGCGAATTTGGTTGAGGGCGTCAAGCTCCTCGAGCAAAGAAGAGTATTTTCTTCATCTGTCAGCTCATATCGAACCGCTACTCGTAGGGAAGGGAGTTCTATTTACAGGGGAAGCACTGCTTCCGTGCTGAATACCAACGTGTATGGTGTTGTATTCGTCGCTGTTTTGAACATTATTCGGTACGCCTAGAGAGCTTCATACAACCTTTCGTGCCAGTATCTCTTGTTTCTGGACACGGTTTTCTTTATAATCTTCGTCAAGATCTTGTTGAAAACCCCAGCTAGACCGTTGGCACGAGGATTATAGACTGAAGGATATCTCCAATCTATTTTATGTCGTTCTACAAAGTAGCTGATTTTATGGCTCCTGTAGGCCGGTCCATTATCCGACATTATCCGTCACGGGGTGCCGAACCGGTAGACGATATAGGTTTTGAAGAAATGGAGGATATTCTCCGTCTTCACCTCCCTTAGTGGTACTGCTTCTGCCCAGTTAGAGAAGTAGTCGGTCGCTGCCAGTATGAACCGATATCCTTTGGATGATGCTGGTTCAATGGGGCCAATTATATCGGTTCCCCACATTTCGAACGGCCAGCTAGCTACTGTTGGGTGTAGCGAATAATTTGGACAATTTCTCGATTTGTATGTGTCATCCTTGCACAGGTTGCACAGGTTTATTGGTCTTCTTCTTTTTCTTCGAAGATTTTGAAAGCTCGACTTGGGGATTTTGCCTTTTGTCGACAGTTTTCGGTACGGGACGTGGTTTCAACATTCCTTCGATAATTTCCGGTTCAACTGGGCTTCTCCATCTGACTGCCGGACATGCCTTGAGATCTTTCAGCATTCTTCTGGTTTTAGCTGAAATAATGACTTCCCATGGAGCTTCTTCTACGAACGAGCATGATGCCCCCGATGTATCCACCTTTTTGGGAGTGTGCTTCTGTGGCGGATTCACCCTCCAGTTCTCAGAAAGCGTGAATTTTCCCTGTTGATACTGGTCCTCGACCCAGTTCTTGAAGACGTAGCAATCCTCAATTGGGTGGCTCGCCATTCTGTGATAGGAGCAGTAGTTGGGGTTGTTGACATCGCCAGGTTGTGGTGGACGTCGTGAGTATGACAATGTGATGAGTTTGTTGCGCACTGCCGGCTCGAACTGCCTCCTCGTCTTGTCATAGGGAAATGAGTAAGCGCGTCCTAGCCTTTCTTCCAGGGATAGGCACGGACACATGTTGTTTTGGCGAGCAACCGGTTTCGGGTCACTCAGTTGCTGTTGCGTGTTGGCAACGAAGGCCGCTTTCCTTTTACCCTTGGTATTTCGAGGGTCCATTTTTTGAGGAGGAAGGCCCGTGGCCCATTTGGTCCATTTGGGCCAGCTTGTCGATCAGAGCCTGGAAGGTAGCCGGCTTGAAAAACGTCATGAACTGGGACACAGTCGTCTGCGGATTTAGGGTCCTGATGAACATGCCCACGGAAGGGGATTCTTCGATGCGTTGTTCGTGCTTTGACCACAAGTTCCGCCACCGGATCGCGTATTGGACCCAGATTTCTCCCGGCTTTACCCTGGCATTGATTAACGCCGTGATCGGGTTGTGCTCGCTTGTGCTGGAGAACCACTGTATGAACAGCAGTTCCATTTCTGTGAATGTTTTCACGGAGTCGTTTGGGAGCTCCGAGTACTATTCAAAGGCCGTCTCTGACAGGCTGCCAACGAACTGGCGAAGCAACAGTTTGTCGTCACCTCCAGTGTTGCCGTACACGGCTCTGAACTGCGCGACGTGCTGATAGGGGTTGCCTGTCCCCTTGTACACATGGAATTTGGGGATCGCATATCCCGGCGAGTACTTGATTTGGTCATACCATCCTGGGTACGGTCGCCCAGTTCTGACAGTTTGGCCAGCCGCTCCATTCGCTTTATGAACTCGTATTTGTTTTGCGATATAGTCATCAAGAGCAGCCTTGGAGATCGTTTCCTCCTTAGCTGTTGATATAGCAGGAAGAGGGTTTGATATTTCCCCTTTGTCATTCTCGATGATTATCGGCGGATCCTCGGCTGGAGGTTCTGGCTGGATCATCATTCTAACCATATCCTGGAACAGAAGCGCCATCTGTTTTATGTTGGCAGCTTGTTCCGCAGCCTCCTTGTTCTTTCTTTCAAGCACCCTTCGCAGGAACTCTGTATCGGTCTCCTGCTCTTGGCGCTGTTCAGATGCCGATTCCGGGCTTTCTTTCTGTCCTGTAAGTGCTGACATTTTGATCAGCATTTCCTAGAGCTTTTGTTGTTGCTCCTGAGCTTTTATCAATGACCGAGTTTGCGGCCGATGACCCACAGAAGCATGGCTTTCCTCTTTCCCAGAATCCATATAAACCGTGTGTACGATCGTGCCCCCAGACTTGAGGCATTTGATCCAGTGCCTTTGGAATTTACCGCAGGCAGTGGGATTTTCTCCGGCCTCGTCCTTTTGTAGGAGGTCGAAATTGAAGGAGCCGTTGTAACAGGCACCTGTGTAAAAGACACCCCTTGCTGTATGATGGAGGGATGGTCTTTCTCTTACCGAGACTTTAATTTCTTCGGTCGATGAGAGTAGTCTTTGTCGATTACAGAGTCATAGACTTTCCGCCAGACCCTGTGAATTTGGAAGGAGAGCCGTTGGTGGGACTGCTCCGGTTTTGTCTGCTTTATGGCTTCTGCAGGCGGGAGAGATTTCTTCAGCACCGCGGTTGGAGATTTCTTTCACACCCTCCTAAGCAGATCAAAACTGTTCCCAGTTGGAACAGCAGCGTCAACTTCCACCATTGGAGCCGGCGGAGTGAATCCAGAGGGGGAGTTGCCCCCAGCTTTTCTCACTCAGTGCCAGTGGTGACATCGAGCGTGTCTTGCAGACGGGACCGCCTCAGTTTTGGAAGCGGTTGTGGCTTGCCCCCTGGTTTTGTTGAGGAGCTCTAGCAGTTGTCAGCCTGTTAAAGACCAACGTCCTTGGCAAGATTTGATTAGAGACGGTCAGCCTCTCGAAGACCGATCGCCTGACTGGTGAAGCACTTTTGATGACATCATTAGCCCCTTCGGGAATCATGGGCTTCTTTGCGGGCCCGTTTAAGTTTTGGCTCAGCCTATTAGACCGAGACCCCCTTTTTGGACGGCTCGTTGAGAGGAGCCGTTGTGGTCGTCGGTCGATGGAAGACCGACTTCTTGGGAAAATCGGGTTTCTGCGTTGGGGCACCGATGCTCATTGGTGGGAGCATGGTCCCAAAGAACAATACGATAGTAGCTTGCGTTACCTGTCCCACCGGCATTGAAAAGATGGAGGCTGCATTGGGCCCGTAAGTCAGTCCTCCAGTTGGGGTGGAAAGGGAGTTGCTGTTGCAGGTTGTGCAATTGGAAGCCATTGATGTTCTCTTCTTCTGCACTGGAACAAGACACCAAATCTTAGTACCTCGAATCTAAGGGCAACAATAGCGAACTACGATTTTGTTCGCGAAACGCGATACACGAAGTGTGGTGTAGAAAGAAGAAAAGGTCCCACCGGACGTACCAGAATCTGTTCACCGCCGGAAATAGAGACGAACTGGGATGGATCATCTTGCCTGAGTTCTGGGGGCAAATGCTATTTGGATTTATCCGTCCACCTCTTCGAAGATGCCAAGTTGATTTATGGCACCGTGTATCGAAGGTTTGGACGGATGCGGCCGTTGTAGCGGACTTCTTCAGATTCCCCCTCGTTTTCGAGAGGTTTTGATTGTGGGGACGCTCTTCCCTGCAGGCATAAGCCCTTGAAGTTAATTACGTTACCGCATCGCGATAACCACTTTCTCCTACTCCGGAGGTTCACTTCGTGTCGTGTGTATGTTTGTTTTATTTTGGTTGCCCGTAGATTGTATACGGAGACTAATTTATGCCGTCGCCCGTAGGGCGTGGATTAGACCAAATTCGTATATTCTTAGGTTTGGGTTTATTTTGATTTAAGGATCGTTAATCTATTTTAAGATTAAGATCAATTTAAATGTATAAGCATTTAGGCTCTATTATTTTAGTTTAAGGACATCGCGGTCCATTATCGCCGTGTTTGAAGCGAAATGTTAGTTTTAAGGACGTTTCGGTTCTTTATCGCCATTTTAGAAGCGAATATTAGTTTAGGGACATTTCGGTCCATCATTCATCCTATGCACACGTGTATTTGTTACGTGGCAGAGTGAACAATGGAGATATGGAATGTGCCTAATTTGGGGCACAATCTAATTTGAGGCATGCACGTCAATGCATGAAGAAGTTATTGGTCGTCGGGACCTGCTACCTCTCTGAAGATGTTGGAGAATTACAGCGACATATATCAGAGGTGTGAAGAAATGTACCCTTGAACTAAATCCCGTATTTGATAGGAAAGGGTTTGTTGTGGGCTTAGGAATTTTTGGTCATATTTGAGACCTTGGAAATCGAGAGCATATGGGCTCGATTGATTTCTTTGTTAAGAATACATTAGTCCAATTTGGGACTAAGATTCACTTAACAACATTTTAGGATCTTCTTTATTTAAGACCCAGTAACAGAGCATTTGGACTCAGTTGCAAGACTTTAGCAACTTAGACAATTTGGGATTTAGTCTGCTTAGTTTCCTCTTTTTTTTGAAAAAGTGCTAAGCGCTTGTTTGGTCTCTCTTTAATCAGTCCCCCTTTTTTTATGCAAAAAGTGCTGAGCACTTATATGAGTTCTGAAGCCTTCATATGATCATGTGGAGCTTTCAGTCATGGGGATTGCCCAATAAGTGTTGAACACTTTACTCCTTTTTGTTTTTATATGGAGTGTTAGGCACTCTTTATGGCGTCCACATGGGGAACGCGATAGGCGCTGGGTGCTGCCCAATGAGTATTGAACACTCAGTCGTTTTGGGCTGCTTGGGGAGTGCTGAGCACTATTTTATTCTCTTTTACGGTGCGCACGTGGGGAGCACGTGAGGCGCTGCCTGGTGAGTGCTAAGCATTCTTCCCTTTTGTGGCGCCTACGTAAGAAACACGTGCGGTGATGGGCGCTGCCTAGTGAGTGCTAAGCGCTCTTCTGCGGCGCCCACATGAGGAACACGTACGGCGTTGTGTGCTGGGTGCTGCCTAGCGAGTGCTAAGCACTCTTCTGCGGCGCCCACGTGAGGAACACGTGCGGCGCTGGGTGCTGGGCACTGCCTAACGAGTGCTAAGCACTATTCTGTGGCGCCCACGTGAGGAACACGTGCGGCGCTGGACGCTTTTCTCCTCTACTGATAGCATTTTTGCCTATTAATGATCAATAGGATCTTTGTTTTGAAGATCTAGAATCAAGTTTCAATTTTAAGAACTAAGTTCTTTTGTAAGAACTAGGTTTCTCTTGTATGCCTTTGTTTTTGAGGAACTCAATTTCTGGTTCTTTTCTGAATCTTTGACTCTCAAGAACAAGTTTTTCCCGATGAGAACTAAATTCTCAACTTGTGGGAGACTTGCCTCGGGGATCTCAGATCTAGAGAAAGAACTAAGTTCTTTTAAAAGGATTAAACCCTTCAATAGGTAAATGAAATATTTTGATCTCTATTTTTTATTTCCCTAAAGTTTTTGAGGAGGGAGATCTTCTTTCTTGAGAATTTAATTCTTTGTTCCTTTTGAAACTTTCCGTCTTTTTTTTTAGAAGCTTATGGGGGGAGGGTTTCTCTATATCAGACTTGAAGTCTTCGGTCATTTATATAGTGGATATAAGTTTGTTAATTAGTTTTGAAGAAATCTTTCATTAAGAGATCCCAATTGATTTGGGGAATTTTATCCACCATTGGATATTTGATTTAAGGGTTTCTCTTTTACAGTACATATTTTCTTGTTTTAAACAAGATTGGGGAAATATTTTCCATATGCAGGGTTTTATTCTGTGAAATGGTGATTTTTAATCACCATTGGATTTTTAATCTAAGCGTTCTCTATTTTACAGAGGTCAATCTTTCTTGTTTAGAAAGATTGAAGAAATATATTTCAAAATAGAATTTTATTCTATAATCTAATTTAGGAAATGTTTTCTTCCAACAGAATTTAATTCTGTATCTTGATGATTTATCATCTCCGTTGGATCAAAAATCCAACGGCTCTGTTTAACAGAGAGTAGAATTTAATTCTACTTGGGTGCCGGCGCTCACGTGTTGTGCACGTGGGCGCCATATGAGAGTTTTAACTCATGTTTAATTTAATAGATTTTTTTGTGCTTTGCATACTGGTGTCCGCGTGAGGAGCACGTGCGGCGCTATATGAGAGTTTTAACTTTTATTTAATTTAATAGATTTTTTGTGCTTTGCACACTGGCGCCCATATGAGGAGCACGTGAGGCGCCACCATAAGATTTAATCGAATAAAATTGGCTCTGGTGCTAACGCTCTTGTAGAGGGCACGTGAGGCGCCGTCTCATTAATTTTGAACTGAGATATTCTCTTTATTGGGGGAAACAACAATGGAAACCCAGAAAACAATCAGACGTTTATTCTGGTAATCTTCAGAATTTCTTCTCAAGTAATAAACTGATATTTTAGAACTTATGCATGTTTTGCAATAGTGCACAGACGTCTGAATAAAACTTAGACAGATATCTGAAGAAGGAATGTAAATAAAATTTTGAATCTGAAATTGAAAAACGTTTTGAATGAAAACTTTGCTAAGTTTTGCCCAAAGATTTCGTGCACGCAATGGTGTATGTGTTTGAGCTTTTCATGCTAATCTTATAAACCACTAAGTACTTACATCAATTTCCTAAAGAATACAGTTGTTGCTCGAACTCTTGATTTCTTCGATTCTTAAATTCTTTAAATTTGAACATTTGACTCCTTAGCTTCTTGAGCTTGAATGTGATCATTGAGAAGCTCTAGTCCATTATCTTCCAATCTCCAATAGATTTGCCAT
Organism: Agapanthus africanus; assembly: GCA_030015575.1. NCBI lineage: Eukaryota > Viridiplantae > Streptophyta > Magnoliopsida > Asparagales > Amaryllidaceae > Agapanthus > Agapanthus africanus. The sequence continues at coordinate 25,505,740 of JASDDO010000016.1, forward strand.
TTAGCTCAATTTTCTCCATCCTCCATCTCCAATAGATTTGCCATTTAGCTCAATTTTCTCCATCCTCCATCATAAGCTTGTGTCGGTAGATATCCTGAAATTTTTCTCAAACACGACCATGCTCATATACAGTGTTATGAAATGCGCAATATGAAACACATGTATATATGTATTAATATTATGTAACATCGTCATCAACTCTTATAGATTACAAACTAGAATCAGTGTCCAATTATTATCTTTGAAAAAAACCCCAAAATCACGAAGTTTAGACACAATGTCGATTCAAGAAATAGACACACCGAGTAAATCCAATTATACTCGTGATGGGGTTGAAGACATCTGTTTTGAACATATTAGGTGTTTCTGAACATATATGATTCAAGAGAGATCGTGAGCCCTCTCCGCATTCTAGGTCATGGCTTATTCCGATTAACCGTCCAAGGTAAATTTGTTCTTTTTTTCTTGGTTTTTTTTTAGGTTTTTCCCTCTTATATTTTAAGAAAATGGCACTAGATATATAATAACAGAAAATTTTCATTACATTATTCATAGGCATACATTAATCCATATATCAACCATGGTTTCTCAATGATATTGTTTATTTTTAAATTTCACGAGATTGAATTCACATACATGGCAAAACAAGATTATGTACATGATATGATAGCATATAGAGATAGGGCAACCTGACTAGACCAAGGATCTAAGGCTTCACAAATTTTTGTACATCGGCAACACCAATATAAAACAGACTGAAGTTTTTGATATCTTACGTGCTATGCGTCATATGGACTACGATACTAGTATGTATGACCATCTCCGAAACAATTATTATCAATTTGCGAGTGAATTTTGTTTGTTCTCACTGGAAAAGAGATCCTCGTTGAATTAATATCATCACCAGATTTTGTTAGTCGCTTCTCATTACTGAAAATTATTAAGGCAGTGCTGTTTGTGTATGTGTATGCATGTGCGTGTGTCTGTGTGTAAATTTATATCCAGAAACTGAAAAAATTGCAATTTACCAGAGAAAAAAAAGTAAATTTTTTTTAATACGCTACAGTTGAAAATAGGTCTATAATGAATCCATCAACCCAAAAATTGTTGAAAGTGTCTATAAAGTGTCTATAGCCAACTGTTCTCATGCTTTTTATCAGTTAAAGTGAATTAACATTAACAAAATTACAAATATGTCACTGCTAAAAAAATTGTCTCATTAAAACATAAAAACATTAAGTTGGAATATCCCAGGTGTGGTGGAGTCCTCTGTGCTTCTTGAGTATGCAGTCTATCTTTGAAATACAAGACATTAGCTCAACAAGTTCATGACCATGAATTCTTGTTTAAAGATTGTGCCAATGTGTGTGTTGGTCTTTTCCTGCTCCTCAAACTCTCAAACCGCCGTGTTTTCCACCGATCCGACCGGTTGTCATGATCTACATACGATAGATAGCTTAAATGTCAAAACTCATACATCAAGTGATCGCATTTTCAATATACCAAAAGCCGCTTTTTTTTATTTCGCCTAGAGTTCTCTAACTTTATAAGTATCAATCTTCATAAGAGCCACGACATTCTTCTCGTCCTTCAAGAATAAATCTCTCACCTTCTTTGAAACACCCAAATCATCCAATAATTTCCGTAAATAAATAGCCTTCCTAACCATCTCTGTGCCGGTCATCAACTTTGCCTTCATTGTCGATAACGCGACAACATATTGAAACATTGATCTCCATGGTACTACGTCCGTGCATATTGATAGGTCCAAATCTTATGGAGCTTGGGCACAGTCAATGAATTTGTAGAGTGGATCGCTTATGGCAAAGGCTCTGCCGTCAGATCTGCAACCTGCAATGGAAAAGACTCCAGAGGTTTGCTCCGGGATCCTCTTCCGATGACAAAGTCGGTTCCTTTATGAGGAAGATTAGGGTTTTTTGTTATGGAGAAAATGTTACTTACTTGGTCTTCAAATGAGAGGGACTTATATAGATGCTTTGTACGGTCGTGAATCGATTAGTTATCTAGGGTTTCGCATCCTGGTCGGCCGCATCCTCCATGTAAGGATCTGTTTTTAGGCCTTTTGGTTATAGTGGCGCGGGCTTGAGGGTTTCGCCTATATTTATGCAGTATCAGTACCCCCTACTCCGAGCTATTAGCTTTTCGTCTCCTTGATAGCTGGAAGTTCTCCAAAAGTATGAAAAGCTGAAGGACTTTGTACCGTCCATTCAAGTGTAGTTGAATTCTGTTCAACAGCCCAAGGACTTGGAGCACATTTTTTGTTGTTTCCACTGCTTAAAGTGATTGTGACGACCACGAAGAAACAACGAATCCCAACTACGGATATATAAGAGCCGAAACTGCTTAGAGCATTCCATCCGGCGTAAGCATCTGGATAATCTGGAATGCGACGTGGCATACCCGAAAGCCCTAAGAAATGCATGGGAAAGAAGGTAAGATTTGTAGGATATATATGCCCTAGAGGCCTACATTGTATAGGATGCTTGGGATATGTATGTACATAACAGTCTTGCTTGATATGATAGTACGCTATTTGGTTTGACTTTGTCTTAACGTATGATATATTTTACTTGGTATTTATATATATGTTGATAAAGCCCATAGGGTGTTTGTCTGACTACCGGCGTTGTGATGGCAGTCATACTAGTGGGAGCTGGATAGTCAATAGGCACACCCTTAGATGTCCCTGGTCGCAGGAGTATCGAGATTGGGCATCGATACTCCGGAGTAGACTAGTGTATACATATCTAGACCCTGACGAGGGGCGATGGATTGGTCCCGCAACCATTGGTGGTGTTCACCTAAGATTGTATACAGATGCTCACTGGATGTGAGTACACCGGACAGGACTCGCCGAGAACTGACTAAATGGTATTATACCTAACGTCAGATAGCAGTTCTCAGGTGACATGTGTGCAGATAGTCCGTTGACTTAAGGTCATCATTTGTCTCGTGTGAGTTCCCACTGTGCTTTGATTATTACCCTACCATGGCTCAAAGGAGTCGTGCAAACAGGTTTTAGTTGGGCACAGTCCCGAGCCACGTGGAGGCAGTGAGCGACTGTTAGGGATTCGTCTCTCCCGATATAGGGAGTTGATATCGCACTGTGGTCGGTTGGTCATTACCATAAGTCCCTGGCCAGGGCTGATTGAGAATTACTGATGGACTGATCAGTAGATTCTCGGGTGGTCTTGAGCCATACCGACACGACTTGTACGGTTATTAGGGGTCTGACGTCCACCACCTCCCTAGACCATACATGCGATACTCTTAGACGAACAGACCGGACTGCGCGGATATTGTCACGGATAGGCTCAGTAGGATTTCAGATGGGTTACCTCATCGGCTTTCTTATCGACAACTACCTGGGGACCGTTACGTACAGCTAGTGCCGTTTGAGGTCTGTGGTTAAACCCACTGCCAGCGTAGTAGTTGAGTCTTTAGAGTCCCACACAGAGATTTCCCAAACCCAGGCGAAAAGATATAGAGGTCGTATGGTTTTACGACAAAGGTTCGGACGCATACGTGTTTGAACGCACGTACGACATTCAGACAGTTTTTACTAGCCGGCTTTGGTTTAAACCAGACTCTAGTATCAGGTTATTGGATTTATACAGTCTAAAGTTTTTCCGTGTTTTCACGGATGAGAGGGGCGTTCTCGTAATTTTCCTAGAACCTTCTAGAAGGATGTGACATGGAGGGAGAGGTGGCATTTTCATTTAATGATTTAGTGACTCATTGTGAGTGATTCATCATGTCATTAATGCATTATTAAATGCTTAATGACTCACATAATGAATCACCCACTTGCATTTATGAAACATGATGAATAATCTCATATTATTCATTTCTTTTCATTCATTATGTTTCATATATCAAGTAAGAAGCTATTTCATTATTATTATCATTATCATTATCATCTTCTCACTCTCTCTCTTAAAGTTCTCTCTCCTTCACCAAACCCTAATCCTACCCTCATGAGTTGAGAACAAGGATTAGGAAAGACTAATTACTCCATAACCTATCTCTACATCACCTTAGCTACTCTATTTAGCAACTAGAGAAACTAAGTAACCTCAAGTTTAGAGGTTATAGCTTGGATTAGGGTTCTCGGGTGGATCATCTATCACGGGAGAAAGCCGAAGAGGACGTGGAGATCCAAAGAGGCCGTAGATAACATTAAGACGAAGGACTGGAACCGTTTGGTATAATCTCTTAACATAGTAGTTTAGAACTCTATAGCTTTTGTTAAAACTTGTTTAGCAAACGATTCATACAGTTATTCGATGTTTAATCATAGAACAAGATTGTTATTCATATTTCCGCCTCCCCATAAGTATTGGGGTGTTGAACATCGACTTACAGTGGTATCAGAGACTAGCTAAACAATATTTAACACACTTGCAAATTTGTATGAATTTCGAACGGAAAAACAAACCGGAAAAACCCCGATATCATGTACTTTATGTCGAATTTTAAATGAGGTCCAAAAATTTTTCAGGGACCTTCAGAATGACCTAAATGAATGTATGAGAACACCCAAGAAAATTGGGCTCATGAATCGGCCATAGCGCCGCGGAACCGCGGCCGATCCCACCGATCCGCCGCGATTCCGCCGCGCTTTGGACGACTCATCATCCCAAGTTTCTTATGTTGATTCTCTGTGATATTTGGTGTTTTCTGGTAATTTTTATTTTTGCTCAGGTTTCAGAATTACAGAGAAGTATTGGAGCAAAATTAAATGTGTTTAATCGATCGAAATTATACGGTATTTTCTTGTTTGATTATATCCGTGAAATGTATTGTGTGTTCGTAAACCTCCCCTAACTGCTAGTATGTCGGTTGGCAGGGGGTTGCACATATCTGTGATGTTATATATAACTGTTTGAGTATATAAACTGTATTGGACTGTTGTGGTGATTAGCTGGGTTTTGTGATGGGTTTTTGTATTAATTCATTTGATGTAAATGTAATAAGTTGTAATATTATTTTGCGGGGCACATCCAGGTTGCGTTTGTAGCCACCGTTTTATTATTTCTTTTTACTGTTTTTGCTCCTAGGATAGACCCAAGGTGGGGTGCACAAACTACCGGGTATTTTGAAGTGTTGGGGCAGACCGCTTCACTTCTGGTACTTGGCGGGTAGTTTGCCGTACCCGTAGGGGTCTGGGGTGGGAAAATGGCTATTCATCACAACTGTGTAATCCGTCTTTCATTGCAGGCTCAAAAGAAATGCGGATTGCTTGCAAATCCAATATTGTTTATCTGTGATCCGGAATGCCTATTATTGCGTCTGACGAATGTACAATATATCTATATATGATAGCTATTTAGACGTCGCTTATGTTTTACACCCGCGCTAGCCCAGCCCCCGCTCTGTCGTTAGTTAAGTAACCTAACGGGTGATGACGGGACCCCGTGGCGAATGCGGACGGCATAAGAGGACGTTGTATTTTCGTTGTTATCTGTAATGATAGGTTAAAGATGGGACGCATTATTATTAATGCAAAGAAAATAAAACCTAAACTGAATCGTTGGAACAATTTCTAAAAACCACTCGGTTTTCTTGAAAAAGCAAATTTTAAATGCGGAGCTTAAACCACTCCTTTTAATAAAAGCTATCTTAGTTCCTTCGATCAAATCAAGTTCACTACGTTAACGGTTTTTTGCCAAAAAACAGCCGTAACCCTCCGTCGTTTCAGATAGACAGCACATCGTATTCATGATATGCTTGTTGGCCTACGTCAAGGCATAGTGAATGGTAGCAGTGTGTGTGCCTATTTGTTGCATAGATAGATGCATTAGTTTAATACAGACGTACACCTTGTTGGCCTACGTCAAGGGCTTGTACGATGTACTTAAATTGATCAGGACAACGACTGGTAGAACTTGACTTGCGTCTTATGACTTGTTGGCCTACGTCAAGGTCTATAAGAGCTTGGGGTAAAAATCACATCGGGAGTTTCAAACATAAAGGAAACTTGCAGATTTAGCTTACCTTCTGGAGTATGGTGACTAGAGTGGCTTCCATCTAGGGCATCATGCAATGATAGTTGGATCCCGATCCCACTGATGAGTAGGATTACTCTCGGAAATTTCTCTCACTTAACAATCAATGCTATAAACCAAGTAGGTGCCTAGAAAGGTGTTAGAGGGGCTAAGCCTCCAGGAAAAAGAGGTTCTTTAATTAAGGAACTTCGCGAAAGCGTTGGAAAACCTCCCTCGAAGTACCAACACCAGCCTGGCTGAAAGGTTAAGCAAGAATTGTAACGTGTGATTAAATCCTGACTAGTTCTTCTTTTAGGTTTTGAAAAAGGATTTGAGGAAACAGTGGGAGCCATCCTGTTTAGATAAAATAATAACCAATCTAAACTTGCAAGAGCATATGCTGAGTGTTTCTTTTCTCTCTCTCTGGCAGCTACCATGACTGGACTTAAACTATTACTTGAAAAGAATATACTGACCGGGCAGAACTATAAAGATTGGCTAAGGAACGTCAATATTGCGCTGACTTATGACAAAGTTGCATATGTTACCACCGCTGTTCCTCCCCTTATCCCAGGACCAGATTCCTCAGTTGCGGACAAGGAAGTTCGCAAAACCTGGGATCTAGACTGTGAGCTAGCTAAGTGTATCGTGCTGGCGTCCATGAATAATGAACTCCAGAAACAGCACGAGAGTATAGATATTGTATCCATATTCCTCCATTGCAAGGAATTGTATGGTGAACACTCCCGTATCGCGAGGTACGAAACCTCAAGGAAACTCTTCCAGATGAGGTTAGCTCCAGGATCGCCTGTTGGAGAGCACATCCTCAGAATGATCACCCTCATTGAGGAACTCGCAAACCTGGGATGCGTGCTAGAGAATGATTTGTATATCGACTTGATTTTGCAGTCCTTTCCCCACACCTTCTCTCAGTTCGTGCTGAACTTCAACATGCACGAAATGGAAGCGGATTTTCCAAAGCTCCTCAATATGTTGAGGGTAGCAGAGACCTACTTGAAAAAGGAGAAGACCCCCGTTCTGTATGTTGGCCAATCATCTTCTTCTAAATCTAAAGCGAAAGCTAAAGGGAAGAAGAAGATGAAAGCCACCAAACCGAAGGGTGGGGTCAAGAAGGTGCAGGGAACGAACAATGCAGGAAGGGTGAAGGCAGAAAAGAACGAGTGCTTCTATTGTCACAAGCAAGGGCACTGGAAGAAAGACTGTTTGGCCTTTAAAGCCAAGGACATGAAGCAAGCTGTTGCTTCTGCTTCAGGTGTGTTCGTAATCGAAAATTGTTTTTCAGTAAACTCTACTTCATGGGTACTTGATACCGGTTCTGGTTCTCACATCTGTAATTCTTTGCAGGATCTGAGAAATAGTAGAGTACTGGGGGCAGGTGATATGACTCTCCGGATGGGCAATGGAATGCATGTAGATGCAGTTGCAATAGGGGAATATCACCTAGGGTTGAATAGTGGACACATTTTGGTATTGTACAGCTGTTTTTGTATTCCCAGTATGTTGTGTAATATTATATCAGTATCTTTGTTGTCTAATAAAGGATATAATTTTGTGCTTAAAAGAAATGTCATGAACATTCTCCTAAATCAAGAACTGATTGGGTTTGGCACACTGGAAAATGGCATATACATACTTAATCAACCTCAAATTTTCAATATTCAAAACACGCGTAAAAGAAAGGCTCCAGATTCGAATCAAGCCTTCCTATGGCATTGTAGACTTGGTCATATAAATGAAACAAGATTGACTAAGTTACATAAAGATGGATATCTAGATCCGTTTGAATATTCATCATATGCAACTTGTTAATCATGTATCAAAGGAAAAATGACCAAATCTCCGTTCACCGGACACGGAGAAAGAGCCACTGAACTCTTGGGACTAGTACACAGTGATGTATGTGGTCCGATGTCTATACATGCACGAAGTGGTCACTCCTACTTCATCACTTTTACTGATGACTTCTCTAGGTATGGACATGTGTTCTTAATGAAGCATAAATCCGAGGCTTTTGAGAAGTTTAAGGAGTATAAAAATGAAGTAGAGAAACAAACTGGTAAAAGCATCAAGACACTTCGATCTGATCGAGGTGGAGAATACTTAAGTACCAGTTTCCTTGAATACTTAAAAGAGAATGGAATTCTCTCTCAGCTTACTCCACCTTATACACCTCAGCATAATGGTGTATCAGAAAGGAGGAATCGCACGCTATTAGATATGGTGCGTTCAATGATGAGTAGTGCTGAGTTGCCACTTTCCTTCTGGGGATTTGCTCTAGAATCAGCCGCATACCTATTGAATAGAGTTCCAACTAAGTCTGTACCTACCACTCCATATGAAATGTGGTGTGGGAAGAGACCATATCTCAAGTATATCAAGATATGGGGGTGTCCGGTATATGTTAAAAAGCATAATCCGGACAAGCTCGAGGCACGATCAGTTTTGTGCAAGTTTGTAGGATACCCCAAGCATTCAAGGGGGTATATGGTCTACCACACTGAAGAACAAAAGGTGTTTGTCACTCGCCACATTGTCTTCTTAGAAAGCGAATTTCTTGCAAAAGAAATTAGTGGGAGTGCGGTAGAACTGGAAGAAATTCCAGAACCTCAAACTGCAACCGAGGACTTAGAAGAATCTCAGATTTCAATAAAACATGACGAACCAACGCCACTCCGCAGATCTAGTAGGCTTTCTCATCCTCCTGAAAGATACTATGGTTTTCTTCTTGATGGGGATCGAGAGGATTGCATCATCGATGATGATGAGCCTACTAGTTTTCAGCAGGCTATCACGAGTAGCGACTCAGTGAAGTGGCTGGATGCTATGAGATCCGAAATGGAATCCATGTACACCAATAAAGTATGGACTTTAGAAGTTGCTCCTCCTGGGGTAAAACCAGTTGGGTGCAAATGGATCTTCAAAAAGAAGATTGGTACATTTGGACAAGTGGAAACCTACAAAGCTTGACTAGTAGCAAAAGGTTTTCGTCAAAGACCAGGATTGGACTATGATGAAACTTTTTCACCAGTAGCTATGCTTAAATCCATTCGGATCATGCTTGCCATTGCTGCCTTCCATGACTATGAAATCTGGCAAATGGATGTAAAAACAGCTTTTCTAAATGGACATTTAGAAGAGAGTGTTTACATGGATCAACCAGAAGGTTTCTTAGACAGTGGGAGCAGCGGAAGAGTGTGCAAATTGCTTAAATCCATTTATGGGTTAAAGCAAGCATCGCGGAGTTGGAACATCTGCTTTGATGAGACAGTCAAGGAATTTGACTTTATCAAAAATGTAGATGAACCATGTATTTATAGGAAGATTGTAGAAGGAGCAGTTGTCTTTCTCGTTTTGTACGTCGACGACATACTACTGATAGGGAATGATATCCCCATACTACAATCAGTAAAGCTCTTCTTGTCACAGAAATTCTCCATGAAAGACTTGGGAGATGCATCATACATTCTGGGTATTAAGATCTATCGTGATAGATCTAATAAAACGTTTGGACTTTCACAGTCCAGGTATATAGACACTATACTAAAGAGATTTAGTATGGAAGATTCCAAGCGCGGCAATATGCCCGCTTGTCACGGAATCACCCTCTCCAAAGAGATGTCTCCAAAGACTGATGAAGAGAGGGCTCGCATGGGCATTATACCCTACGCTTCGGCGGTAGGATCAATAATGTATGCGATGTTATGTACCAGACCGGATGTAGCTTACGCACTTAGTATGGTAAGCAGGTATCAGTCTGACCCAGGTGAGAAACATTGGATAGCGGTGAAGAACATTCTCAAGTACCTAAGAAGGACTAAGGAGATGTTCTTGATTTACGGTAATAGGGACCTCCAGGTAGAGGCTTTTACCGACTCCGGCTTCCAAAGTGACAAGGATGATTCTAAATCCATTTCGGGTTTTGTGTTTACCCTCAATGGAGGGGCGGTATGTTGAAAGAGTTCCAAACAAGATACCGTCGCAGACTCAACTATGGAGGCTGAGTATATAGCTGCTAGTGAAGTCGCAAAAGAGGCTGTCTGGATGAGGAAGTTCATTTCTGAACTTCAAGTGGTTCCGTCCATTGCCAATCCAATACCTTTGTATTGCGATAACAATGGCGCAGTAGCTTTAGCGAAGGAACCAAGGTCCCATCAGAAATCCAGGCATATCTTAAGGCGGTTTCACCTGATCAGGGAGATCGTGGATCGTCGGGAGATCGAGATACGGAGAGTGGACACAAAAGACAACACGGCAGATCCATTCACCAAGGCCATTCCTCAAGTACAGTTCGAGAGGCTATTTGAGATGTTGGGCATGCGGTACGCCGCAACTGAATCTGGTAGAGACAGTGGGTACTCATTGCACCAATTATAGGCCTTAGTGCAAGTGGGAGATTGTTGGATATATATGCCCTAGAGGCCTACATTGTATAGGATGCTTGGGATATGTATGTACATAACAGTCTTGCTTGATATGATAGTACGCTATTTGGTTTGACTTTGTCTTAACGTATAATATATTTTACTTGGTATTTATATATATATGTTGATAAAGCCCATAGGGTGTTTGTCTGACTACCGGCGTTGTGATGGCAGTCATACTAGTGGGAGCTGGATAGTCAATAGGCACACCCTTAGATGTCCCTGGTCGCAGGAGTATCGAGATTGGGCATCGATACTCCGGAGTAGACTAGTGTATACATATCTAGACCCTGACGAGGGGCGATGGATTGGTCCCGCAACCATTGGTGGTGTTCACCTAAGATTGTATACAGATGCTCACTGGATGTGAGTACACCGGACAGGACTCGCCGAGAACTGACTGAATAGTATTATACCTAACGTCAGATAGCAGTTCTCAGGTGACATGTGTGCAGATAGTCCGTTGACTTAAGGTCATCATTTGTCTCGTGTGAGTTCCCACTGTGCTTTGATTATTACCCTACCACGGCTCAAAGGAGTCGTGCAAACAGGTTTTAGTTGGGCACAGTCCCGAGCCACATGGAGGCAGTGAGCGACTGTTAGGGATTCGTCTCTCCCGATATAGGGAGTTGATATCGCACTGTGGTCGGTTGGTCATTACCATAAGTCCCTGGCCAGGGCTGATTGAGAATTACTGATGGACTGATCAGTAGATTCTCGGGTGGTCTTGAGCCATACCGACACGACTTGTACGGTTATTAGGGGTCTGACGTCCACCACCTCCCTAGACCATACATGCGATACTCTTAGACGAACAGACCGGACTGCGCGGATATTGTCATGGATAGGCTCAGTAGGATTTCAGATGGGTTACCTCATCGGCTTTCTTATCGACAACTACCTGGGGACCGTTACGTACAGCTAGTGCCGCTTGCGGTCTGTGGTTAAACCCACTGCCAGCGTAGTAGTTGAGTCTTTAGAGTCCCACACAGAGATTTCCCAAACCCAGGCGAAAAGATATAGAGGTCGTATGGTTTTACGACAAAGGTTCGGACGCATACGTGTTTGAACGCACGTACGACATTCGGACAGTTTTTACTAGCCGGCTTTGGTTTAAGCCAGACTCTAGTATCAGGTTATTGGATTTATACAGTCTAAAGTTTTTCCATGTTTTCACGGATGAGAGGGGCGTTCTCGTAATTTTCCGAGAAGCTTCTAGAAGGATGTGACATGGAGGGAGAGGTGGCATTTTCATTTAATGATTTAGTGACTCATTGTGAGTGATTCATCATGTCATTAATGCATTATTAAATGCTTAATGACTCACATAATGAATCACCCACTTGCATTTATGAAACATGATGAATAATCTCATATTATTCATTTCTTTTTATTCATTATGTTTCATATATCAAGTGAGAAGCTATTTCATTATTATTATCATTATCATTATCATCTTCTCACTCTCTCTCTTAAAGTTCTCTCTCCTTCACCAAACCCTAATCCTACCCTCATGAGTTGAGAACAAGGATTAGGAAAGTCTAATTACTCTATAACCTATCTCTACATCATCTTAGCTACTCTATTTAGCAACTAGAGAAACTAAGTAACCTCAAGTTTAGAGGTTATAGCTTGGATTAGGGTTCTCGGGTGGATCATCTATCACGGGAGAAAGCCGAAGAGGACGTGGAGATCCAAAGAGGCCGTAGATAACATTAAGACGAAGGACTAGAACCGTTTGGTATAATCTCTTAACATAGTAGTTTAGAACTCTATAGCTTTTGTTAAAACTTGTTTAGCAAACGATTCATACGGTTATTCGATGTTTAATCATAGAACAAGATTGTTATTCATATTTCCGCCTCCCCATAAGTATTGGGGTGTTGAACATCGACTTTCAAGATTAACCCCGAAAGAAGTGATCCAAAAATGGATTTGACCTAAAGTTTCCGGGTATGTCCGACCAAAGATTTTACCCACCCAATAGTAAAATCCTTAAAATCCTGCAAATAAAGCAAAAACGGCTCCCATAGAAAGTACATAATGGAAATGTGCTACCACATAATAAGTATCATGTAGAGTAATGTCTAGCCCAGAATTAGCTAGAACTGACTTCGAGTGCTCGGGGTAAAGTCTCGACGCAACGGTTGAAATATGGCAGTCGTGGCCCTAGGTCATTATTACACGTGTCTCCCATTTGTTGCCTACTGTCTTATCCCATCATGCGGTCACCAATCAATCCCACCTCTCTTCATAAAAAGAGAAAACTTGGAGAGGAAACGTCGCCCTCTTCATTTGCTTAAGGTTTGTCAAACTCATCCGCGGCTGTTGATTTCGTCGTCTTCCAGAGCATTACTCCCTCCTCCGGCGCTATTGCAGTAAGTTTCTTTTCCTTTGTTGATTCCTCATTATTATGTCTACCGGTGACTTAGACAACATCGATTATAAGAAAGTGAGGGATTTTAAGTCGTCTTTGCTGCTTTCCTCGATTTTCAACGGTAGCGGACCATATTCCCCTTCCATTGATTTCCGGATTAACCCTAATCTTTCCATCTTGGACCCTCTAGGGGTATGTCGGTCTTTACTACGCCTCCATCCTCAGCAGTCTTCGTTTCCCCGTTCCGGCCATTATCCATAGTATTCTGAAAGATCTGGACCTCGCATCCTTCCAGATCGCCTTTAATGGTTAGTTTGTGATCGTGGCCTTCGTCCTTGCCCTTTCCATGGTCAGGAGGATTATTCGCTAGAGCTGCTCCATGCCTTCGTAAGGATCACCTTTCCGTCAGGCAGTCAACGCCTTTGGGTTCATCTTCAAGGGAAATTCAAGCTAGTCGGGAGCCTTAAATCTAAGCTTACTAATTGGAAAAGTCAATTCTTTTTCTACCGCTACTCTGATTCCACCCCTACCCCGTCTTAAATTTTTGACATCTTGGAGGAGAGAGAATAAGAGTGTCATTTTTAGGACCGCTGTTGAGAGCCTTACTTCAGGCCCTAAGGCCATTGCTGAGCATCTCCTAGACTTTCAAAGGGGCAGGTTGATTGTGGAGAAATTTTTCGCTGAGGCCAACTTTATCTTGACCGGTCTTGCCCCCCCAAGTAGATCCCACTAAGGGACATGAGAGTCTTCGGTATAATCTGGAACAGGTGATGAGGGGTGAGAACGTCGAACCCCCCGTGTTGGAAGAAGGGATGCCCCTTAACCTGCAGCATCCCTCACTTCCTTTCTTGTCAGAGGACTCTTCTGCTTCCCTTCGACGTTGTTCCTCTGAACGTGTTGGGCCCTTTCGCTCAGCCTCCTTCTAAGGTTTCTAGCATGGAGTCGACCTCTCATCCTCTCCTTTCTTCCTTAACTACCATGCCCCCCGCTAGCTGAAATTCTCAAGGAGGTGGCAAGAAACTGGCGAGCAAGTGAAAGAAAACTTCTGCTGCTACCCGTGCCGATAGAGATTGGGTGAAGAAAACTCATGCCCCTCCGAAGATTGTAGGGGAGGCTTCCCCTGATCCGCCCTCCCTTGATGAAGAGGTGGGGGCCGACCCCTCTGGCTACAGGGGGAGCATAGGAGGTATCTTCCAGCTTGACTCTTTAAACTGAGCATCTCGTTTAACTATCTCTTCATTTTCTCTCTTTTTGTCATGCCCCGCTTCCCAAATATGGAATTCGTGGGGTGACTAGGCCAGCCATGCTCCTACGGTCAAGGAATATTTCGATCGTAGTCACATTTTGGCTTCTAGTATTACATGGCACTAGAGTAAAGGGAATCACAGCTCACAACTTTATTATATTAAGACAACAGAGTTTAAGATACATTTATTTGCATGAAATAAATAACTAACCAAAGAGATAACAATGTTCTTATAGCAAGCAGAAGGCGATAGCGCTGATATCGCGGTCTAAACCTCCGCGATCTCGAATGGCAGGTCCTGCTCCTGAGCTGGGTCCACTTCGTCCTCTGATCATGCACACTTAGGTCATCAGAGCGACACATATAGCAATAAATATATAGTGTGTATACTATGTTATTAAATATGAAATGTACGGCATAATACAGAAACATGAGAATAACGAATATCAATGAATAGTACGGTAGAGGTATCATGTCAGCAATTCACGCAATATGTATGTCATTGCCTATCAGTCGCCAAGTCAAATGAAATCAATCGGTGGAAAAGATGCTCGTGTTTAACAAGGGTCTCGTGCATGCCCAAGACTACGGTCCACTGTTGCCCGGGACATAACACTGCAGCCGTGCCGCTAGGCTCACGACATTATATATATATATATATATAATATCGAATGATCATCTTCTAAGTCACTGTACGTCGCTAAATACGAGTCCGAATCCACCTTGATTTCCCCATTTCCCCCAGGTTACAATAACTATATGTATAGGACTAGTTGTATACAAGCACGCGTCACAATCACGGTCTTATTCACTTTCCACTACTCTGTTCACTTTCACGAATTAATCACTTATCACTGGTGTACTTGACACAACTAATCCAATACCACTCACGTTTGACAATGCAAAGTTCACTACAAATCTCTATGAACGTTCGCTATCACCTAAAGTATCATGGTCGGGTAAGATATGAGAATGATGCAACATAGCAAGTCATGTACGATATGAAATACAATGTACATTACGAGTTATGTCCTGTTTAAGGTTAGGGTACAATCTGTCCCTGTACTAAACTGCAGTATACCTCGACAGTTTAAAAAGCAATTAAAATATCAAACGGCGGTAAAATCAAATGAAACCAAAACCTATAGTTAGCTAACAGGATTATCTTTACAACGGTATAGGGTTACGCATAATTCCATGTTCATACAGTGCTACACATTTATTTAAATTCAGGTGTCAATATGGAATGCTGCTCTGGACTGCAGTCCAGAGCCGCATTCCAAATCAGTTTTCGTTACTGTGATATATCGGTATCGAAATATTAACTATAGGGGGTTCTAGCTTATTGAGTCGGCTTCGATATAAGCCATAGAACATTACATTTCAGTATGTATCTAAATTTATATCAATTTAACATCTCGACATGTACAGTAAAACCAGAATTGACATCGCCTCTTTGGGGCGTCGTTACACGTGCGATATTTCATCATTTTGAGTTCAGTTTTCTACACGACATTCATAAGTAGCAAAAGGAAATATGGGTATAAAGTTTGAGCATGATCGACGGGGTTTAGTTCAGTTCTCTACATCGAACAACACACAATATCAAGAATTATCGAATTAAAGTTGGTTTTGTCTAACACGTGGAAATAGTGTCAAATGCTTACAATTCTGATGTTAACGTGAGGTCTACTACACTCAAACTAGTTATCCTAGATCATTATGGCTTTTCATAAAGATACAATGATAACATACGAATAATGTACGATGATAACTTATGAATAATTTAAGATAATAACTAACTATCATGGACTAGTAACAATCTATCTAGTATCCGGTTAACACAAGTCTAAAATTATAAGTATGTAGCATGTAGAAGCAAGTGAGGTTTCACTTGCCTGTGATGACGGCACTGAGGCGTTTGACTCTTGAGACGATTACTGTTTTTCATCTTCTTCCTTTAATCTTTTTTTGAGAATTTAATTCTCCTTTCAGAACTTAGCTCTCTGCCCACAGAACTCCTCTAATCAGAGTTAAACTCTGCCAACAAGAATTTTGGTAAGGATTATGAACGGAATTTTGTCTCGTAGGAAACTTTTTATCTTATTTTGGGATTTTAATTCATTAACAAAGCTTGGCTCTTTTCTTACACTGATCTCTTAGAGATCTATAAAAAAAATTGGGTAGACCATGGGTCTTGAATCAATAGGTATTCTTGAGAATCGTTGGTTCTCTTCTTAGAATTTTACCCTATCATTGATCCTCATCTTTGAGGGTCTTTGGAATTTAATTCCATTATATATATATATATATATAACCCGTTTCCCATCATGAGGATTTCTGGGATTTAATCCCATTAATGGAGAAATTTAATTCCATTTTGTTTTACAGAGCTTAGCTCTAAAAAAAATTGGAACTTTTGGGAATTTTATTCCCCTTCCTATTCTTGAGCATTTTTCTTTTTAGGGTTTTAATACCCTTTTTACAGATTTGAATCTGTTGTTATTTTTTTATATAAAAAAGATACCGCTTTTCGAAGATATTGGGAGTTTTTAACTCCACTGTTCACTTAATGAGAATCCTTTTAGATTCTCACAATGGGCCCTTTGTCTCATCATTGACGAGCCGCCATTTTGATTTCATGGGGTCCACTAGCTTTTTTAGTTAGTAGTCCCATAAGACCAAGTCACACATTTTGTTGATTGTTTTTTGTCCCCATTTTCAGGTACAATGGTCTCGCTTCTCTACTTTCCTTATACACGCTCAGAGGCTACTTTCTCACAGTCGCCGTTTTAAGAAAAAGTGATGGCTATGATTAAGAATCACGATAAGGACAGAAAGAGCTTTCTTCTATGGGACGTCTGGTATGGTCACATTATAAGGGGTCGTCCCAGTTTTACGTGTGGAGTACCAACGGAACTCATTCGTTCCATTCAGTTTATGGAACGTCCGAATACTGCATATGCAGTGGAGGCGGTTAATTGGACTCTTGAAGGCTGGTTTGAGCCATCAACAACAGGGATTCCCAATCAGCCCTTGGTGGCTATTGACATTCTGGGACGCCGGATATGCAGGTCTACAAGATAGACGTCATCCCACGGCATCCAGTGGGATACCTTCCTTGGGCCCGTTATATTCTCTCCTCCCAACGCTCGCGTTTGCAAAAAGTTGGATTATACCAGGCAGTGTACGCATCTTTGTTCTACTATCATACTCCTCACGTTTGGTGGGTTAAAGCCTTTTTGAACTAATGGAATCTTCTAACGCACACGTTCCTACTGGGGGATCGCGAAGTTTCCGTTTCGCCAGAAGAATTCCGAGAAATTTCGGGACTTCCGATCAGGGAAGAACACTACGAGGAATTACTACCCCCTGACGAGTATGTTTTTGCTACGGTGTCAGCCATGCATGAAGGCTTGACAATTGAGAATGCTATTCAGCACAAGCATCCAAGTTTAATCAAGGCCTTAAGTGTTTTTGAGAGCCTGTTCGTGGCATTAGAAGGGCAAGGTGTTAGTTTTGACGCTTTCATCGCTCCCTTTCTTTGTAAAGATGCTCTATCCAAAAAAGCTCCGAAATTTGCGAAGGTCGAGGATCCCTTCAGATTTGGCCTGAAGAAATTGCCGGCTAAAGAAGAAGATCTGCCACAATTTTATATCCCAAGTTCGTCGATCGTGAATTTTGATGCGATTGATGCCCCTGGTATGGATGAGGAAATATTTTTTATAGGCTTCATCAGTCTCTGGCTCAGCTGATTTGCCATGCCAATGCATCGTCGTTTTATGAGAGCCTCCGTTTTTTACCCCGCACATCACATAGCCGAAGGAGCACGATTGGCTATTGGCGTTGCAGGGTTATCGCACCTGTATCGTGGCTTAAGTACCGCTACTAACACTTCAAATCCAGGTGCAGACACCGTGAACTTCTCCCTCCATTACTTTACATTCTGGATCGAGATGCACGTGTTAGGCGCGTTTGCTGTGCACCGGCGGCCTGATTTTTATGAGTCATATACTTTCCTACGAATCATGAGATTGGTTGATACCTCCGCTCCTGATCCGACTCAGTTAGGGTTTTTGCGCGTGCTGCTTAACCCGTATTCAAACAAAGGTGGCATGGTTTTCAATGATCGGGTCCTTTCTGCGCCACAGGGCCTATTCAGCAATTATTTGATTTGTTGAAGAATGGGGTGCCAGTTTTGAAACACAAGGAGATAATGCATCTGTATTCAATTAGGCCAGGGTACTTAGTGTTCCGATTAAATGATGCTGCTCTCTTCATGCGGTATAATCCACATCGCTTTGCCCAATAGTTGGGTTATAACCAGGGAGTCCCCCTTGAAACTTTTTTAGTTGAGCCTACTCCCTAACTGGAGACTGCCCGTGATGATATTCATCATTTCATGAGGCTAAATAACGGTTCCTTCTTCATGATCCCCGAGCCCGACTACATTCCAAGGCCCGTGGGACCCTTCAAGGGCCGGTATCGTCACCAGGTTAGTCCCATTGTCACAGAGGAGAGACGGGTGCTTTTCGAGTGTAAGGCCTCTGTGCCTGCCCAAGCCATCAATGCTCCGTTACGACCACGATCGGTGGTTCGCCCTCCTCTGAAGGACAACGATTCAGTGCTTATTCTAAAAGCCGCTCGAACAGAATTGGTCCCCCGTACTACTGGTATGCCAGTTTGTACTGGAACCGGTGTAGAGACTCTTGATAAGGCACAAGCAGCGGCGTCATCAAAGTCGGATCCCGAAGAAGAGATTGGGAAGCGTCGTGCAAAAGTGCCAAAGGGGAGGAAGCGTCCTTCTGCCAGTGCTAGCTCGGACCCTAAAATGAGAAAGAAATCGGCCGCCCGTTTACTCGATACTTTGCTCGAGTCTGAACCTCTCACTTGTGATGAGCCTATGTCTGCGCATAAACCAGATGATGGTCTTCTTTTTCCCGATACATCTGTCGAGGAGGCCGCTCAGCTGGCCAAAGCCTTGAAGCGATCACAGGATGAGACCGAAAATGTGCACCCCAAAAAGGGAGGCTTTCGCATGTTGAGTTCTGTAATGTTGACCCGGCTCCTGCTATGTTACCAGTAGTTCTTTTAACGCCAGCAAAAGAACAGGCTCTTAAATAGCTAATATCGGCCGTTTCTGAAGACGAGGCTGCACTGAAGACGGGTAGGGATTTATCTTTGATCGAATCCCGAAGAGCGCGGTTAACCAGAAAAGAGCAGCGGCTCGAAAAGGCTATACCTCAGGCTCCCTGGCGTATCGGTATGTACCTTTTACATCCCTCTCAGTAATTTATTTATATTGCTTTCATATTGTATTCATCTTTACACATTTTTCTTTTGTAGGGCCTTCCACGTCGGGCACAGTTTCAAGCCCAGATCGCGTCTTAGAGCCTCCGGTGATGACTTTTACTCTTTCAGCGGAGGTTGCCGCACCAGTTATAGATTTTATAAATATCTCTAGTGGCGCACCGGAGAATGTATAGGAGATTCCTGAGGTTGCTATCCCTTCGGTCCAGAATGGACGAAGTATTAAAGGTAATCTTATATATATATTTCTTTTTGTTTAATGACCTTTTCCACATGTCTGACCCTTTTTTCTCTCAGAATTGCGGGAGTTGGCATCCTCTATTGTAGATTATTCTCCATAGGAAACCTTCTTGCGTCTACTTAACATGGGGCCCCGCACGTGATACCCCCCTCAGCGCATCGTCCTTTCCTCCGGCCAAGGTTGGTATTCCTTTGCCTTCCGTATTATATTTTCATAATGATACTGACATGCCCTTTACTTTAAACCACAGTCCTTCAGGCTGATAACGAAGTTGAAGTTCTTGATGGGCCAGAGAATTTCTCAGATTTGCCTTTTGTGGCCATGGGTAAGTGATGATGTAGCCCTGGTACTCTTTTACTTATTTCCCATGCGGAAAGGAGACTAACCATACATGTATCTTTCACAGTTTTGCCAACCCTGACTCCACTAGAGTCCCGTATTTGCATGTTGCCGGATCCTTACGCCATACGTATGTCTGAAAGAATGGCGAAACAGAGTATTCATTCATTGGCAACTCTTATTGAGGATCTCCGTGCTGGCACTTCCGTCATGGCAGAGGAATTTGCTGTCGAAGCTAACGCTTCTTTGTCTGTCTTTGCTACCTACCATGACGAGGCGCTAGTGCGTACTTGGGTTGAGTATTGCCGTCAAGTGGAGTCTTATTTTCATAGAGTCGAATGCACACGTCTTCCCTCTGATATCTTATCTGTAAAGGCCAACTTACATGAATGGATTGATCGGTGTGCTGCCAACCTCCGATCTTGTGAGAAAAAACTCAACCGGAAATTTTCGGAGAAGGAGTTGGCTTCGAAGGCCCTAGGGGAACTCCAAGCTCAGCTCGCGACTAAAACTACTCGGGCCTATGAAATTTGGCGAGTTCTTCAAGAGGCAATTACGGAGCTGGTGGCTCTCGATAAAGCTGTCACTTTTAGGCGCGAAATGGTTGAAACTCATAAGACCGCTGAGAAGGAGCTTGAGCATCGATTTTCTTTGTATCAACAACAACAAGCACAGACAGGGGCTCAGCTTGCGGCGCTGCTAGAGCTTGAGGCGGAGGTCCGGCGGAAAAATGATGATCTATCTGGCTTATTGAACCGTCCACCATCTTAAAAATTTTTGTCGCTGTATTTTTTTGTATCTTGTATTCATTTTGGTTTATGAATAAAAGATATATTTTATTTCATGGTTGCACCTCTTTATTTTTTAATGTCTTGATTCGGCGTGAAGCAGTTTATGTACTCATTTCGGAGTTTGTAGTTTGTTCACTCATTTTGGAGTCTGTAGTTTATTCACTCATTTCGGAGTCTCTAGTTTATATACTCGTTTTGGAGTTTTTTAGTTTACTTCTCTTTGGTTTACAGGAAAACTTGTCATAACGTTGTATGTAGATAACTCTCATTCTATACGACAGGGGTCCGTTAGGTTTGTGGTACTGGGGTTTTAGTCCGTGGTACCGTTGTGTTGGCTAATGTATTCCTCGATATGCAGTCTTTAAGCTGTTGTTCGAGTAGCCCCGCGGCTGTCGTTTCTCTGATCCTTTCGGAGGCTGGACAAGACTTCCTCAAGTAATCTCCTTAGGTTATATTACCGTCAGAAGAGCAAGCATTAGGAATTTGCCATGATGCTTTTTACTTGAGGTTAGGCTCAATTTGGAGCCCCGATGAGTCATAACCGCACCCTTCTGGGGTGGGATAATCTCCAATGGTCTTTTAGGCTTTATATGAGTTGCCGTTAAGACCTGAAGTTAGGAATATGTCGTCACTTCGTTTTTCTTTTGTTTTGACGATGCCGTGCCGATTCTTTGCTGAAAATAGGGTAGACATCTGTAGGACCTCTATGTTGTTGAGGTCTGGAGCTAGGAATATGCTATTGCTCCAATTTCATTTGATAGTTGCGTCCGCATCCTGCTGAAATGAGGGGGAACGCCGAGATAGTCCCTAGGTTGTATATGTACCGTCGAGACTTGGAGCTAGGATTTTGCCATTACTCCATTTTTGCTTTGACCCTTGGATCTTTGTTGACATTGCGTCTACATCCTACTGGCATGAGAAGTACGTTGAGATGATCTTTAGGCTGTAGATGTTTCCCTTAAGACCTGAAGCTAGGATTTTTTCATGACTCCATTTTTGTTTGATTGTTGTGTCTGTCCTTGCTAGAAAGACGGGGAACACAGAGATAGCCTCTAGGCGGTATATGTACCGTCGAGACTCGGAGCTTCTTTTGACGAAGCGTGGTGGGAAAATATGGTTCCCTTTCTTTCATTTGTGCCTATGGATCGTATACAAAAGTCAATATGGACATACTTGCAGGGCAGAGGAAATTTCATTTTATATATTTTTTATTTCTGCGATACTCTATCTTTTCATCTTTTCATATTGCGACAGTCGCGATTGCCCAATCATTTAGGCTATTTATCGCGGTGCCCAATCATTTCGGCTATATATATTTTTTATTTTTACTCGCTACTTTTTATTGCGAGTTGCCCAAACATTTCGGCCTTTTTTATATGCATATTTTTTGCTCGCTCATTTTTGTCGCGGGTTGCCGACTTGGTCCTGATACCCATTGTGGCATCAGTATCGCTGCAACTGGAATATTGCCAGAAGCGAATCATCATTTGCCATTAGAGGACTTAAAATTTTAACTATTTAGGCATCAATATCGCTTCAACTGGGATATTTCCAGGAGTGAATCATCATTTTCCTTTGTTAATTTGGAAAAAGGTGGCTTAGCAAATATGGTTAGGATCCTGTCGACTAAGGATTTTTGACTTTATGAGCCGTAAGGGTCTCATAAAGGTGTTTCTCCCTACGAGTCGTGAGGATCTCGTAGGTGTATTTTCTCCTTAGGAATCATGGGGATTCCTGAGTGATATTTTCTATTGTAAGTCGTAAGGATCTTCCAAGAGTGTTTTCTCCTTATAAGTCGAGAGGACTTACAAGTGTCGTTCACCATATGGGGACATTTCTTGTCATTGGTGTAACTTAGTGGGGGATATATTTATTTATGCCCGTTGATTGTATACAAGAGTCAATATAGGACCGCCTGTAGGGCAAAAGGGTTTTTGATGGCTTAAGAACAGGCTTAGATCTCTGTAACTTAAGGCTTTTGAATCCCATAAGCCGTGAGGGTCTCATAGGGGGAAATTCTCCTTACGAGTCGTGAGGATCTCGTAAGTGTAAATTCTCCTTAGGAATCATGGGGACTCCTAAGTGTGTTGCTCGTTTGTGAGTCGTAAGAATCTCACCCAGGTGGTTTTTTTACAAGATCGCGCCCTTTCGGGTTTTCGCGAAGCTCGCCGGCAGCCCTGCCATTTTTACTCACGGCGTCCTTTCGGGTTTTCATCCGCACCCATTTCGCTTGTGAGCATACCGTTTTTTTATTTTTATAATGGAATTTCCGAGAGTAGTTTCCCCGCAGGTGCCCATCTGTTTGTCGGTGGGACTTAGGGTGGCTCTATTGCTGGAGTAGCTGTGCAACCAGTGGGACTTGAGTTGCAGTCTTTGCTGCTAGGACTTCGATTGCAATATAGATCTCAAGGGAGCATATCGCTGTATTTGGGGCGATACGCTAGTTTAGGGATGTTCTGATCCATTATTGCCATGTTTGAGGCAAATTTTTAGTGTAAGAACTTTTCGGTTCATCATTTCCATTTTGGGGACGAATATTAGTTTAAGGACATCTCGGTCCAACATTAGTTTAAGGACGTCTCGGTCCATTGTTAGTTTAGGGACATCTCGGTCCGTTGTCGCCATATTTGAGGTGAATTTTTTTTGATACTACTCTCAGAGTTCTGACTCATGAAGATAGTGAGCGGATACAAGTGTCGCCATCTATTATTGACCTAAGTCATGACTCTTCAAGCGTAGTAATTTTTGAGGAATCAACCATTTATTGGCCGGAAGGGTCTTTCGCCATACATATCCATGAGCAGGTAAGCTCCATCTTGGTAGACTTTGTCTAAAATGTACGGGCCTTCATTATTTGGCTCGAACTTCCCCCGTTTTGCACGATTGGGGATCATTAGTCTTTTGACGACCAGCACGAGTTCGCCTTGACGGAACGTTCTTGGCCTGCTCAGTTTTTCGCATGACCGTGTCATCCTTGCCTTGCCTCCATATTTTACTGTGCTATAAGGCGAGTTTCGTCGAGGGCATCGAGCTTCTCAAGCCGAAAATGAGCATTTTCTTCATCTGTTAGCTCGTATCGAACCGCTACTCGTAGAGAGGGGAGTTCTATTTCCAGCGGGAGCACTGCTTCCATGCCAAACACCAACGCGTATGGTGTTGTATTCGTGGCCGTTTTGAACATTGTTCAGTACGCCCAGAGAGCTTCATGCAGCCTTTCATTCCAGTCCTTTTTTTTGTTTCTGGACACTGTTTTCTTTATAATCTTTATCAAGGTCTTGTTGAAAGCTTCAGCTAGACCGTTGGTTGAAGAATTATAAACTGAAGAGTATCTCCAATCTATTTTATGTTGTTGTGTGAAGCGGTATATTTTATGGCTTCTATAAGCTGGCCCATTATCCGAGATAATTCGTCGTGGAGTGTCGAACCGATAGATGACATGGGTTCTGAAGAAATGGAGGATATTCTCCGTCTTCACCTCCCTTAGTGGTACTGCTTTTGCCCACTTAGAGAAGTAGTTGGTCATTGCCAATATAAACCTATGTCCTTTGGACGATGCCGGTTCAATGGGTCCAATTATATCGGTTCCCCACATTTCGAACGGCCGGCTAGTCACTGTTGGGTGTAGCGGATTTGGATGTTGGTGGATGAAGTCCCCGTGAATTTAGCACGAGTGACATTGCTTCGCATATTCGAGATAGTCTTGAATCATTATGGGCCAATAGTAACCCATTCTTTTTATCTTCAGGTTCATCTTTGGCCCGGCTTGATGCTAACCGTAGAGTTCGTCGTGAGTTTCTTGGACGACTTTCTTCACTTCCTTTGGCGCCAGGCATCTTAGCCACAAACAGTCGAACAATCTCTTATAGAGTATCATTGACGAAGGCGAAAAACAAAGCTCATTTCATTAGCTGATGTCTAGACGGTGCATTTTTTGGCATTCGTTGGGATTTGAAGTAGTCTATGAGGATTTTCTTCCAATCCTTGACCTTTTCTTCATCCTTTATTTGAAGGGCTACTTGTTCGGTCACTTCTTTTCCTTCGGATGGCTCTATTAGGTCTTCCGAAAATATATCCGTTGGCACGAGAATCCTGCGGCTTTCCATAATAATCCTTACATCATCGAGGTCTTCATTGGCCAATTCCTTAGCCAATTTGGCCAATGCATCCGCCTTGCGGTTTTCCGCTCCCGGTATATTTTCTAGGGTGTAGGAAGGGATTTGTGTCAGCAGTTGCTGCACTCTTTCGCCATACTTTATCAGCTCTTGCTTGCATATCTGATAGTCGCCATTTACTTGGCTAACGATCAGCTGGGAGTCTCCGTATATGATGAGGTCTTTGATTTCCATGTCGATAGCGATCTCTAGACCTGCTATCAAAGCTTCGTATTCAGCCTCGTTATTAGTTCTCGGCTCTGTTAAAGAGAAAGCATAACGCAATATCCCTCCTTGCGGAGTCATGAAGATAAGGCCAACCCCGGCTTTGATTATGAGGGTGTTTCACTTTCGTTGCTTCATGGAAGATGCTCCATCAAACTAGAGTTCCCATTGGGAATCATTTTCTTCTTTCTCTTCTTCGATTGCGTCGAACGCATGTTCATCTGGCAATTCGTAATTTAATGGGGAGTCGGCTGGTATCGGATGCTCCGCAAGAAAATCGGCTATGGCCTGACCTTTTATTGCTTAGGGATCAATATGTCCCTGAGAACTCCATCAGGAGGAGGGCCCATTTGGCAAGCCTTCCTGTTAGTATGGCCTTTGACATTAGATATTTGAGAGGATCCACCTTTGATATAAGATGGAGCTCGTGTGCCAAGACGTAGTGTCTAAGCTTTGTTATTGCGAAGATCAGCACCAGGTAACGCTTTTCGATGGGGGAATAGTTATTTTCTGCCCCCAAGATAACTTGACTCAAATAGTATAGAGCTCTCTCCTTTCCTTGATCGTTCTCTTGCGCCCACAATGCACCTAAAGAACCTTCAATGGTTGTTGTATATAGAATAAGGGGTTTTTCCATAACCGGAGCAGTCGGTACCGACGGATTTTGCAGGTATTGCTTGATTTCGTCCAGTGCGTTTTGGCACTTTTGATCCCAGACGAACGGGGTCCCCCTTTTCATCAAATGACTGTAAGGAATACATTTTCCTGAGAGGTTAGCTATGAACTGCCGGGTATATGCGAGCTTTCTTTGGAGAGACCGCGGTTGTTTGAGGGTTCTTGGCGTAGGCATTTCCAAAATCGCCTTGTTCTTTGTGGGATCGATTTCGATACCCTGGTGACGTATGATGAGTCCTAGGAATTTTTTTGAGGAGACTCCAAACGCGCATTTTAGAGGATTCATCTTCATATTATACTTCCGAAGACGTCGGAACACTATTTTTAGATGTTCCCAATGCTCATTGTGAGATTTTCTCCTCACCACAAGATCGTCGAGGTAGCATTCGACGATCTTGTGTATAAGGTCATCAAAGATCTTTGTCATGGCCTTTTGGTAGGTAGCGCTAGCGTTCTTCAAACCGAAGGGCATCACCTTATGACAGAATATGCCTAGTGGGGTCCAGAAAGCGGTATGCTTTTGGTCTTCTGGATGCATTTTTATTTGGTTGTATCTTGAAGATCCATTCATGAAGGAGAAGACCTCATGGGTAGACGTGTTATCGATCATCAGCTTGGTAATAGGTACTGGGAAATCATCTTTTGGGCAAGCTTTGTTGAGGTCCTAAAAGTCCACGTAGATGCGGACTGTCCCATTTTTCTTCATTACTGGAACGATGTTAGCGATCCAGTCGGGATATTGAACTTCTTGGATGAAGCTGGAGTCGATTAGTTTCTTGAGTTCAGCGTTGATGCATATTTCAAGTTTAAGTCGCATCCTTCTTGGCGCCTGTTTGGTTGGCTTTATACCCGGCGATATAGCCAGTTTATATACCGTCACCTTTGGATCTAGACCCGGCATTTCAGAGTAGTTCCAGGCGAAGTAATCTTTATACTGCATCAGCACGTCTTTTAACGTGGCCACCTGCTTTTTAGATAGCAGTTCACTGACGAACATTGGTCTCGGATCATTTTCCGTCTCTAAGTCAATTTTTCTCAGGTTGTCCGCCGTGGTATGTATCTCATCTTCCAGCTCTTTTGGTGTTGGTGGAAACTCTGAGATCACCCTCCCTGGTCTTCATTTGCGAAGCACATATGGAGGTCATCCATAGTCTCGTGCCCTCCCTCTTTTGAAAGTGTTATCATATGCCAGGTGCAAGTTCGCTTCCATTCTTGATATTGATCCGGTCCTATCCTCACGGTATAGGTCATCTTTGGCTCATGTTTTTGCGGCGGGGTTACCCTCCAGCTGTCGGATAAAGCAAACCTGCTTTGTTGATACTGGTCTTCTACCCAGTCTTTGAAGGTGAAGCAGTATTCAAGGGGATGACATATTACTCGGTGATAAGAGCAATAATCCGGATGATGGACCTCATTTATTTGTTTAGGATGCTGAAACTCTGGAAGTGTCATCATTTGGTGCTTCATGACAAGGTTAAATATTTTCCTTGTCTTGGACTGACGGAAAGAGTATTCCCGCCCCGTCTTCTTTATAAAGTACGGGCTCCAATTGAGTTTCTCTCGATTGTATGGCATCTTGGATCCACTTTGTTGTTTTCGAATGTTGTTTGCGTTCTTTGCCCTGTTTCTGCCTCTATTTCGGGATTTTTCCCTTTCGCGAGAACATACAGTGGGCCGGGGATGAAAAGCATTATAGTCTTCCTTTCCCACAAATTGCTGACTGAGACACCGTGTCATCGCCTTTTCATAAATGGTCACTTCGCGTCTATGATTGTCCCGGCTCTTTTGACAAGCTTCTTTTATTAACCTGTCGAGCAACGAACATAACGTTTTTAAAGCGGAATCTCGCTGCGGTTTGACATCACGGCTATTTAGAAGAGCGACTTACGCTTCACTGGAGCTGTTTACGATGCGTCAACTGTGGATCTGCTCCCGTTTCTTGAACCGAACATATCCGAGCCCGGTTATCTCTATCTTCCCGTTAGACATCTTTCACTAAGTCCCGGGAATATCCCAAATTTTTTTGTAGAATTGGGTTTGTCGAACAGTTTGTTCGAGGGGTATACCTTGGCATCTTAACAGCCTTTTCAATCTCTCTACGTAATATCTTGGCATACGGATTGGTTGAAGCATGTCGAGTGCAAAATCGACACCAAGACAGACTCTTTTTTCTACTTTTGTTTCCGTAGATTGGTAGAAGAGGATCGCCTTTTCACCTCTTCGCTTGGGAGGGACGTAGAAAATTTGCAGTTCTTGTACGCTGTATGTATCGAGCACATCAAGTTCCTTATAATGCTGAGGTGGTGCCATTGTGATTTGCAGATTCTGATATGCTCCGGCGAAGGTTTGCATTGACGGGCGGATGGAGAACACTGCGTTGGTCTCGTTCTCAGAGTCACAGCCAGAGACCAAAATAGGAGTAGATGGTCCGAGCTTATTGTTTTCTTTTTGGGGTTGTCCCGAGTAGACTATTTTTTCGTCTTCCTCGGTATTACTCCCAAATATCGGGATAGTAGCGACGAATTTCTGTTTATTATTCGGCTTATGACACCTTTCCGTATATTTGAAGTCTGGTAGGAAGTACTTTGGGTCTTCATATTTCCGGACTTCGTTTACCAAGAACGGGTTTAGCTCTCCCGTGACGGTGTACTCCAAACCATCCTTGAAATACTTCATATACTGATGTTGTGTAGAAGGGATGACGTTATACTCGTGTAACCAAGGCCTGCTGTGCAAAGCATATAGAAAGTCTTGGCGTCAATGACATGAAATTTAATGTCGGTAACGAGAAGCCTGAAGCGCAGCATCAGTATTACGGACCCAAGCGTCCGTAACAACTGTGAATCAAACCCGAAGATGGTAATTTTATCTCGGGCGAGATGCTGAACGTTCATGCAAATCTTCTTCAGCACTCTCACATTGCGAAGGTTAATGGAGGATCCATTGTCGACAAGGATTTTCCCTATCTTCATATCGTGGCAGTACCCGGTGACGTACAATGGGCGATTATGTTCGCATATACCGAGGAGGAGATCTTCATCGTTGAATGTAATGTCAGCCGTTTGGACCTCTGCCAGTTCATCCTTCATCTTCTCTTCTGCGAAGAATACTTGGAACTGATCGGGCTCTTGTAGCGCCTTGATTAGGGAATCTCGTGTCTTTTTGGACAGGAGGAGGACATCCAATATGCTCAGTTATGAGGGTATTTTCCTCAGATGTTTTAGGACGTTGTAATCTACCTTGTTTTTCTTAGGCGGATCCCTTACTGCGAGCTCTTTGATAACTCCATCATCGAGGGCAATTTTCTCAGAGATTTTTTTTCCCTTTGTCTTTTTTGCTCGAATCTTTGTTTGTAGGTCCGAGATTCTTCTCAAACAGCGTAAGGTTATGCAGCTGAATATTCTCGCAGCTCTTTTCATTCTCTTCTTTTTTGGAAGGGGAGTCTTTGAAGAGAGGGATGAGAGACGTTTCGTCCTCAGAGTCGCTTCCAAAGGTAAGAATTTGGGGGTTTTCCTCTTCTGAACTGGTACCAACCATATGACAGTTGCCAGTCGTTTCTTTATGCGCATTTGTCGCACTATTTTACCGCTGACGGGCACGAGCTTCGCGCTTCATCCTCTTGAAGTGTTTTTGATGGGCAACATATCCTTGCCACCACTTCTTGAAGGTATTGCATTCTTCGGTGGGGTGGGTGACCCTCCGATGATATAGGCAGTAGTTTGGATGTGATTATTCTCCATCGAGGCATATGACCCCGGGAGTGTTCTTTATGAGAGGTGGCAGCTTCATCCCCATTGACAGGGTTTTGCCGAACCGCTTCTCTGTTTTGATCCTGGTTTTATTTGTAGCAGGTATGCTTTAGTTTGGTTAGAGTACTTTACGACTCATCCTTTCCGCAGTTTCTTTATCCTGACGCTGACGCTTAGCCTTTTCGTATATGGTTGTTTCGCGTTCTCGGTCAATTTTGCATTTTTGAAAGGCTTCGTTCAACAGCTTATCGATCGGGTCTTCTGGAAGTTCCGGGGATTTTAGCGCCGATTCTACCCCCAGTTCCTCTGCGTTGTTTTCTGACGCTGAGCGAGTTTCTTCGTCATATAACGACGAATGGGAGACCATGTAGCAACTTACTACACGGTCTTCGGAGTCTTCTGATGAGTCATTTTCCTCATCATTGTCACTGTCTTCGTCTTCAAGAATATGCTTGAGGAACTCTTCGAGTGTGACCGGTATCCGTGCCTTCTGGTTGTACTCCTCCAGCGCGTCAATGTATTTTTGTAGGTCTGTGCGCTTGTCGTCATACTCGGCAGGTTGTACAGGCTTCTTGGTCTTTTTCTTTTTCTTTAAAGACTTCGAAGGCTTGACTTGGGGGGTTTTCCCGTCGTCAATAATTTTTGGTGTGGGACGAGGTTTTAATATCCCTTCGATGATTTTGGGTTCAAGTGGGCTTTTCCACCTAACTTCTGAACATGCCTGTAGATCCTTCAGCATTCTTTTGGTTTTTGCGGAAAGAACGACTTCCTATGGAGTTTCTTCCACGAGTGAGCATGACGTCCCTTGCGCGTCCACCTTTTTTGGAGTGTGCTTCTGGGGTGGGTTTACCCTTTAGTTACTCGATAGCGCGAATTTCCCATGTTTTTGAAGATGCAGCAATCTTCAATTGGGTGACTCACCATTCTGTGATAGGAGCAGTAGTTAGGGTTGTTGACGTCACCGGGTTGCGGTAGACGCCGCGGGTCTGGAAATGTGATAAGTTTATTACGCATTGCCAATTCGTACAGTCTCCTTATCTTGTGTTGGGGAAACGAATAAGCACGTCTTATTCTTTCTTCCAAGGATGGGCGCGGATGCGTGTTGTTTTGGCGAGCAGCCAGTTTTAGGCCACTCGGCTGTTGTTGCGTATTGGCAATGAAGGCTGCTTTCCCTTTACCCTTGCTATTTCGAGGGTCCTTATTTGAGGAGGAAGGCCCGTGGCCCCATCTAGGCCAATTTATCTATCAGAGCCTGAAAGGTGGTTGGTTTGAAGAATGTCATGAACTGGGACACAGTCGTTTGAGGATCTAGGGTCCCGATGAACATGCCTACGGCGGGAGATTCTTCAATGCGTTGTTCGCACTTAGACCATAGGTTCCGCCACCGAATCGTGTATTGGACCCAGGTTTCTCCCGGCTTTACCCTGGCTTTGATTAATGCCATAATTGGAGTGCGCTCGCTCGTGCTGGCGAAATGCTATGTGAACAGCAGTTCCATCTCTGTGAATGTTTTTACGGAGTCATTTGGGAGCTCCGGGTACCATTCAAAGGCATTTTCTGACAGGCTGCCAACGAACTGGCGAGGCAACAGTTTGTAGTCGCCTCCAGTGTTGCCGCACAGAGCACTGAACTGCGCGACGTGCTGGTGAGGGTTGCATGTCCCTTTGTACACATGGAACTTGGGGATCGTATATCCCTGTAGGTATTTGATTTTATCATACCAGCCTGGATAAGGTCGTCCAGTTATGACGATTTGGCTAACAACTTCATTAGCTTGATGAGCTCTTATTTGTTGAGCAATAGAATCATCAAAGGCGGTCTTGGAGATCGTTTCCTCCTTGGTTGCTGATAAGGCCGGATGAGGGTTTAATGTTCCCCCGTGTCATCCTCGACGATTATCGGCGGATCTTCGGCCAGGGGTTCCGGATGGATCATCATTCCAACCATGTCTTGGAAAAAGAGAACCATCTGCTTTATGTTAGCAGCTTGCTCAGCGACTTCCTTGTCCTTTCTCTCGAGCACCCTTCGCAGGAACTCTGTATCGGTCTCCTGCTCTTGGCACTGTTCAGCTTCTTTGTCTAGAATTTCTTTTTGTCCGGTAAGTGCTGCCATTGTAGTCATCATTTCATGTAATTTTTGCTGTTGCTCCTGAGCTTTTGTTAGAGACCGATTTTGCGGTCGGTGACTCACCGAAGCACGGCTTTCTTCTTTTCCTGAAGCCATGTAGACCGTATGTATTGTTATGCCCTCGGCCTTGGGGCACTTAGGTCTATCGCTTTTGGAATTTGCCGTGGACGATAGAGGTTTTTCCAATCTCGTTCTTTAATGAAAGATTGGAGTTGAAGGAGCCATTATGACAGGCACCTGCTTAGGGGAAGTCCTCCGCTGTATGGCAGAGGAGTAGTCCTCTTCTTGTCGAGCCTTTGATTTCTTCGGCCGACGAGAGTAGTTCTGGTCAATCACAGAGTCCTGGACTTTTTGCCAGACCCTATGAATTTGCAAGGAGAGCCACTGATGAGGCTGCTCCAGCTTTGCCTGCACTATAACTTTTGTAGGGGGGTGATTTCTTTAGCACCGTCGTTGGAGAGTTTTTGCGCACCCTCTTAAGTGGTTCAAAACTGTTCCCAGTTGGAACATCGGCGTCGACTTCCACCATTAGAGCTGGTGGGGTGAGTCCAGAGGGGAAGTTGCCCCCAGCTTCTCACACTCGGCGGCGCCAGTGGCGACGTCGAGCGTGTCTTGTTGAAAGGACTGCCTCAGTTTTGAAAGCGGCTTCATCAGGCCCCTGGTTTTGTTGAGGAGTTGCAATTAGTGTCAGCCTGTTGAAGACTGACGTCCTTGTTAAAGTTTGGGGAGGGCTGGCCAATCTTTCGAAAACCGACTTTCTGATGGGGGAAGCACTTTTGACGGTTTCGCCCGTAGCAGGTGTAGGGTTACTAGGCACTCTCACAAGGTTCTACAAGGCATCAACCATGCCCAATTCAAAATTTAGATGTGCCGAACAACCCTAACCAAGATCGTATACTAGAGATTATGCGAAAACAATAAGCAAGTAAACAACTTTACTTCTAAGAGTTTGGGATTACAACCTTTGTAGTCCGGTCCTTCACTTCAAATAGCTCCGTGTAGTAGTCCCCTTCGCTGCGATCGCAAACCCCGGACTCTAGAGAGGCTCTATGAAGAAACAAACGTGCTTGCATCAATGACTTTGAGGCCGAAGATGATCTACGTCGAGGAGACACTGAATCAAGCTATTCCTTCACTAGGTCATGAACTTTGTGAAGAGAACACACTCTACTACATGGAAAGTGGTAGAGGATGAAGAAGTAGGAGGTGGGCTCACTTTAGAATTGATTTTCTCACACTTTATCTCAAAACTCCATTAGAGCTAGCAAGCTTTTTCATGGAGCTTGAAGAAGAAGAAGAAGACTTGTGAATAATTCATCCAAATGAATTATTGCACCCATGGTTGAGTTAAAGCTATCATTCTTAACTCATGTAGAGAATAAACTCAAGTCTATGGTTAAGGGTTGGGTTTGATAAATATCTTAAACTAGACAAAAGGGTTGACTTTGTCAAAGCTTATCCATAAGCTTTTGTGCAAGCTTTAGCATAACAAACTCAATCTCTTTTGAATTAGGTTAACATAAATAGAAACCATAACTTAACCCTAGCATTGTGTTAATCTCATACACCCATCTTTCATGTATCATCAAACGTGACACAATCCATGTACACAAATGTACATATCGCGTATATATATACAATGTGCACATCATGTGAGAAAAGAAATCAATAGTGAGCTAAATATTAGTTAATGTAATATAATATATCAAATATATATAATTATACATTAAATTATCAAATCAACTCTTGATTTAATAATCCGGCTATATCACATATAACCGACTAATATCAAATGCAACATCTTATCGAATCAACGCTCGATCCGATAACTTGGTTATATCACATATAACCAATCATGTCAACCATCGCGAGAATATAATGCGGTATCACATACTCGCATTAATCTCGCTCCCACACATATCACATATGCGCTCCTACTCCATTTTGCTTGAGCCAGGAAACCTCTGTGTAGGACTCTAAAGACTCGTCAATACGCCGGCAGTAGGTGATGATCATATCAAACACCCACAAGCCGCAAGCGGTCTGCCAAACGTAACGGCCACCCGGGTATTGAGCGATCAGAAGATCAACAAGCAAGCCTGTACTTTCTCCAGCGAATCCAATCAGTAACACTCCCGTACAGTCCGGTCTCTTCGTCTGATATGTCGCATATCTCGCCTAGGGGTGGTAAACGTCAGACCCCAGTAGCTTGATAAGTCGTGTCGATATGAGGTCTATAACAGTTCGAGAAACTACTGATAACACTTACCAGTAAATCTCAGCTATCCTGGCCAGGGATTTCCGGTTATATCCAATCGAACACAGCGCAACATCAACTCCCTATACCGGGAGAGACGAAACCCCTCCTATCGCTCATTGCATCCATGTGATCCGGGACTGTACCCAAAAGCCACCTTTTTGCACGCCCCATTGGACGTGGTATGATGGAAATCAAAGCACAGTGGGAATCACACAAGACTCTATGACGATCTCGGGTCTACAGACTAACCTGTACCAGTGTCACCAGAGAACTGCCATCTGACGTGAGGTATAATACTATCTGGGAGTTCTCGGGGAGTCCGTCCAGTGTACCCAGTTTTCACTGAGCACCCGTATACCTTCTCTGATGTCAAACACCAATGGATATGGGATCATCCATCGCCCATCATATAGGTCAAGAAGCGCATACGCTAGTTACTCTGGAGTGTCGATGCCCTGTCTCGATACTCCCACGACTAGGAAAATTTGAAGGATGTACTTGGCGACTACACTATCCCCACTAGTATGATCTGCATCATAGTCCTGGTAGTCAAGTGCTTATCCTAAGGGCTTTATCAACATGTAACATAGAGACAATCAGAGTACATGTTAAGATAATGAGAAACCAGATAGCATACTATCATGTCGAGCAAGAAAGTCCTACCTATATATGTCCAAGCATCCACTATAATATACATCGTATGTACAGTAATGGCCTCTAGGGCATACATATAACTAACAGCAGGAGTTGGGAGAGCTAGCCATTTTGGGGTAGCCCCTTTAGGTATCACGAGCTTCTTTGCGGGCCCGTTTGTGCTCTTGCTCAGCCTGTTGAAGACTGAGACGCCAAATTGGGATGGCCCATTGAGAAGGGCCGTTGTGGTTTCCAGTCGATCGAAGACCAACCTTTTGGGAGCTTCGTTTTGTGGCGCTTGATTAAGAGAGGTTTTGTCGATCAAAATTAATTACCGCAATCAAGAACGGCGTCGCATGAAGCTAGCCGGTGAATACGGGTCGGTCCACAGGGATGTGTAAATCTTCTTTAAGTTCTTACGAGTTAATTCCAAATGGTGTTTGGAAGTATAATTAAATCTAAAAATCGAAGTTGTAAGAAGGTAGAATTAGAAACTTGCTAGGATTAGGTTTAGGGAAAATTTGGTAAACAAAGATCTACATCTCTTTCCATTGCCATCAATTAAATCAATCATATTAGTGTTATGGTAAATATTAACAAAGGGGATTAGGATGATTGGGAAGATTGATTCTTCCTCTAGATCCTTGTCCTTCCTTTCTTAATCTTTACCCTAACCTCCATGGAAAACCTTAAAATCCGGGCCTTTAGACTACGGAATTCACCGTTACCTTGAGGGTAAAAGTGCCGTAGGGAGCGAAGTAAAAAGGTATGCATGGAGTTCTAATGTTCATAAAAGTTGGCAACGAAAAGAGATGAGAGATCTTCATCTCTCAAATCCTTCTCTATTCCTAACCCTAACAAGCGAGGAAACTACTCGCTCATTGAGGGGATGAAAGAAGACATGAGTTTATTAAAGAGAGAAAACATCGATTGCAAATTAATAAAAGCTAAAATAAATTAAACTAAAGCAAGAAAGTAAATTACCTAGGGCAGATATGAAAAACTAGAACTATTGTAAGGAAAATAACCTACTTACTTTTGATGCACTCTAACTTCAAGAAAGCAGAATTTTATTCATGAGAAGAGGCATAAGAAAATACAAGGTCTTGGGTTCTATTTATAGGACATAGAAACCCTAGGGCTACAGATTGCACCGCATGTCTAAAGTTACAAATATACCCCTAGAAAATCTTTCCACAGCCGCCAAGGAGTTATGGTAAAAATTAATGCGCACTAGGGCTTAAGGTAGCCGCGGAACCGCGGCATGGGCTCTCTTGGGCCGTGGTTCCGCGGCCCAATGATGCGATCATCTTTTGATTTTTCTTGGGCTTCTTGTGGTTCTTCTGGGCTTCTTGTTTATTTATTCTTTTCATCAGTTAGGCTTCTGCAGTAATTCCAGATTTTCAGTGAACTCTTTGCATTGGATCTTTTAACCGTCTTTCTTGTAAATTTGGATCTTGCGTTGCCTTGTTGATGGTGAACCGTTCTTCTGCCGGGCTTACTAAGATCTTCCTATTTGTTGGTTAAAAATCCTTCTTTTGTGTCGTCTTTTTGTGTTTTTCACTGTTCTTGCTCCCAGAACCTGTAACCTGTAACATGTAGCAGACATGGGTCAAAAGCACCTGTTTTTATTGTAAAATGCATAAGAATGGGGAATACAAAATGCAATATTATGTTATGAACAAATACCCCCAAACTTATCTTTTGCTCGCCCTCGAGCAAATTCATTATTTAAATA
This sequence comes from Agapanthus africanus, assembly GCA_030015575.1. Lineage (NCBI taxonomy): Eukaryota > Viridiplantae > Streptophyta > Magnoliopsida > Asparagales > Amaryllidaceae > Agapanthus > Agapanthus africanus. Next base: position 25,542,052 of record JASDDO010000016.1, read on the forward strand.
AAAATCTAACCTAGCCACACTTTCGCAGGGAAACGCGATTGCACTGAGCTCGTGCAACAAGCCGTTAAACCTCTAGGTGTCCCTAGTAGGAGGAGTGTTGTCTCCTGAGGGTTTTCAGCGGATACTACCCACAAAATCCTATCAACTTGGTTTCTCGACTTTTGTTCTCCATTTAGATTTTTCTAACAAGGAATTCTATTATCGTCGACCCGCAAATTATCCACCCATATTCTTCACGCTTCCTCATTATTTAACTTAAGATTACATATATCCTGTAGAATTACCTAGCTTTCGGCATTTCTTAAGTTTTCCTTCTAGAGTTCCATCTCCACTTAGGAATTTCTATCAACTCTATTAAAGACACAAGTTCTATTCTTCATTCCTTTCTCTTATCTAAACTCTAATCACATATCCCCACGTGTGTGTAAATATCACCCCTACACTTGGAAATTCAAATCAAGCAATCGTACTCCCGCCCATTGTCCAAAGCACTTGTGAGACTTCGCTTTCACATCCTTCATGCGACTGTTAATACTTCTTGAGGTACCAACAACCGATTACCAGATGCGTTAGCACTTTAAGGCGTACTTCCTAGTTTTGCAACACCCAAGGCTTTTAGCAGTAGCACCTTCGCTAAATATTTTTCTATTTTTTTCTTCTTTTTTTTTTAGCCTTAAGTAATCACAAAAACCAGTGTCCATTTTTTTCTTTATCCACTCTTTTTTTCTTTTTCATTGTGCTAAGGACGTTAGACAAGAGTATTTCAAGGTCTCTTCTACTAATCCAAGTTTCAAGGTGCGTGTTTGTGCATTTTGTAGGGTACATGTTTTCAGAATCTAGACTTAAGCTAGGAACTATTTTTCAAATTTATACTCTAATAAGAACATCAATACTCTTCCCTCATTTTGACTTAGCCCAAGAACTGAACCCAAAATTTGCCTATTTCTAAATAACTTACAAAGACATATGTTTTCCACAGTTAAACTCTAAGAAAGGTTATTCTTAGGGTTTTTAATTTGCTAAGTCTAAGATTTAGTTTTTCCTAGCCAGTTAACCTATTTATCAAACTCAAGTCAATTAACCAGAATTGAATACATTAATTTTTATAATTTTTGAAATTTTTCAATTTTTATGGGTTTTTCTGTTTTCTAATTTTTTTTATTTTTCAAAATTTTCAAATCTTTATGATTTTTATATAAAGATGCAATGCAGAAATATACATATGAATGCAAAAGGAAAACTTACCGAACATACCCCCAAACTTATAATGGACAGTGTCCTCACTGTCATGCTGCACCAAATGGGTTGATAATATCGGCGAGTTCCTGCTTATTATTATATTTACATAGTATACACACCCCAAACTTATTTGAAATAAAGTTTTGGAAAAAGAAAAAAAAAGAAATTCAAGGGTGAAGGTGGAGGAAATCAATCGGTGTAAATCGGCTCCTGCAAAAGCAGGAGCTCCTCCGAAGGGTCCGCTGAGAAGAACGGTTTCAATCGATGTCCATTTACTTTGAATAAAGTACCGTCTTCTGGATTCTCAAGATCAACCGCACCGTGCGGATAAACGGTGGGGACTACAAAAGGTCCTCTCCATCTAGAACGGAGCTTGCCGGGATGAAAGTGTAACCGAGTATCATATAATAAAACCTGTTGACCCGGTTTAAATGTCTTTCGCAAAAGGTTTTTATCATGAAATACCTTAACTCGATTCTTAGTAATCACGGCATTATCATATGCCTCATCCCGCAGCTCCTCCAATTCATTCAATTGCATCTTTCGATTGCTGCCCGCATCTCCTAGAGATAGATTCAGCTCTTTAATGGCCCAAAATGCCTTGTGCTCAATTTCTACTGGAAGGTGGCAAGCCTTCCCGTAAACAAGCCGGTATGGAGACATGCCGAGATCGGTCTTTTATGCAGTACGGAAAGCCCATAGTGCATCGATCAATTTTAGCGACCAATCTTTACGGTTTTTAGAAACCGTTTTCTCCAAGATTTGCTTAATTTGTCGATTCGAGATCTCGGCTTGCCCACATGTCTGGGGATGGTATGGCGTTGACGGCTTATGGGTGATAGAGTATTTGCGCATTAGGGACTCAAAAGTCCTATTGCAAAAGTGAGAACCATTATCACTTATTATTGCGCGAGGGTGCCCAAATCGAGAAAAGATGTGATCTTTAAGAAATCGAACGACAACCTTGTTATCATTCGTTCGACTAGGCATCGCCTCGACCCATTTTGAAACATAGTCAACAGCCAAAAGAATATACACATTTCCAAAAGAGTTAGGAAATGGTCCCATAAAATCTATACCCCAAACATCAAAAATGTCTACAACCAAAATCGGTTGGAGCGACATTTCATTTCTCCGCGATATCCGGCCCAAGTGTTGGCACCGGGAGCAAGTTTTGCAGTATTCGAATGCATCTTTGAAGAGTCGTGGCCAATAGAAGCCACATTGCAAAACTTTCTCGGCCGTCTTCTTTGGGCCAAAGTGCCCGCCACATGCTTGATCGTGGCAAAAAGACAGCACACTCTTGACCTCATTTTCTGGCACACATCGGCGAATGATTTGGTCGGAACAATATTTAAAAAGATAAGGTTCATCCCAGTAAAAATGCTTTACTTGGGACAAAAATCATAGTTTGTCTTGTTTCGACCAATCGTTAGGTATCAAGCCGGTGGCCAAGTAGTTTACAATATCGGCGAACCACGGTTCGCAAGAAACGGTCAAGAGTTGCTCATCGGGGAAAGCATCAGTGATTGGAAGTTCAAGTGTAGGCGAAGAAGGAAGTCGTGAAAGGTGATCGGCCACTACGTTTTCACATCCCTTTTTGTCCCTTATAATAAGGTCAAATTCTTGCAGCAAAAGGATCCAACGTATTAGCCTAGACTTAGCATCCTTCTTCGCAAAAAGGTGGCGAAGAGCTGAGTGATCCGTGTACACTATAACTGGAGAGCCGATTAAATAAGGCCGAAATTTCTCAAGTGCAAACACAACCGCTAAAAATTCTTTTTCTGTTGTTGTGTAGTTTAATTGGGCCTCATTTAATGTTCGGCTAGCGTAGTAAATTACATGCGGCATCTTGTTAATGTGTTGTCCAAGAACAGCACCAATGGAAAAATCTGATGCGTCGCACATAATTTCAAAAGGGTGCGTCCAGTCTGGAGATGAAAGGATGGGCGCAGAAATGAGTGAGTGTTTCAAAGACTCGAACGCTTTCATGCAAGTTGAGTCGAAAGCAAAAGTAGTGTCCTTGGCCAACAAGAGAGTCAAGGGTCTAGCATTCTTGCTAAAGTCCTTGATGAACCGTCTATAAAAACCGGCATGGCCAAGGAAAGCTCGGATATCTTTGACGCATTTAGGAGGAGGAAGATTAGAAATGACTTCGATTTTAGCTCTATCAACCTCTATGCCGTTTTGCGAGATCACATGTCCTAAGACAATGCCTTCTCGTACCATAAAGTGGCATTTCTCCCAATTCAAAGTTAGGTTCTTTTCCCTACAGCGGGTGAGAACTGCGTCAAGATGTCGTAAACACTCATCGAAGGAGTCACCAAAAATGGAGAAATCATCCATAAAGATTTCCAAAAACTTCTCCACCATGTCCGAAAAGATCCCCATCATACACCGCTGAAATGTAGCGGGTGCATTGCATAACCCAAAGGGCATGCGACGATAAGCAAAAGTGCCAAAGGGACAAGTAAATGTAGTCTTGTCTTGATCCTCTTTGGCTATGGGGACTTGATTATAACCGGAATAGCCATCTAAAAAGCAGTAGAATTCGTGCCCCGCCAATCGTTCTAGCATTTGGTCAATGAATGGTAAAGGAAAGTGGTCCTTCCTTGTCGCGGCATTGAGTTTTCGGTAGTCGATGCAAACTCGCCACCCAGTTTGGGTGCGAGTGGGAATTAACTCATTTGCCTCGTTGGTAATGACCGTGATGCCTGATTTCTTTGGCACGACATGAATGGGGCTAACCCATTGGCTATCCGAGATAGGGTAAATGATACCGCTATCAAGACACTTAACAATCTCCTTCTTGACCGCCTCTTTCATAATGGGGTTGAGGCGTCTTTGTGGATCCCTTGCCGGCTTGGCATCATCCATCAAGTGTATATGATGTTCGACTATGAGGGGACTAATCCCCTTGATGTCTGCCATAGACCAGCCGAAAGCTTGCCGATTATTGTATAGGACCGTTAAAAGAGCCTTCTCTTGCTCAAGAGCTAGAGAGGCCGATATGATAACTGGTAAGGTCTCATTTTCACCTAGATAAGCATATTTTAGGTGCGAAGGCAAAAGCTTTAGCTCGAGTTTAGGTGGTGAAACAATAGATGGTAACAAAGGAGTATCCGTTTCAAACTCGAAGGATTCCATCAAAGGTTCAAATTGAGTGTACGCTACCGAGTCGGATGGTTCAACTAACTCATCCGAAAAAGCAAAAGACTCAAACTTGAGTGGAGAGTCTTCAAGATCATCAACAAAGGTGAAACACTCATAATCTTTGTCCGTCGTGAAAGCTGTGTCGGATTCTAGGAGGAACGCACTAGTGGCGTCAATATTACTGTGATCAAACATGAAATTCTCGAACTCACAGTCCTCCTCCGCGATCTCATCGATCGAGCACACATCAAGTACGCTAGAATTAGGCTCGCAAGGCTGACTTCCTAACTTGAAAATGTTAAGTTCAACTGTCATCTTGCCAAAAGATAGATTCATTGAACCATTACGACAGTTGATTACCGCGTTAGAAGTCGCGAGGAATGGTCGACCAAGTATCACCGGGATTTGATTACGGGGGTTAACGACAGGCTGTGTATCCATAACAATAAAGTCAACGGGAAAAATGAAATCCCCAACTTTAATTAACACATCCTCCAATTCTCCCCTAGGATGGGTGATTGATCGGTCGGCCATTTGGAGAGTGCAATGAGTGGGTTTAAGCTCTCCAACGCCTAATTGTTCGTACACCGAATAGGGTGGCAAATTGACACTAGCACCAAGATCTAATAGTGCTCTATTGATGGTCTTGTTCCCAATTGTGATCGAAATAGTAGGACAGCCGGGGTCCTTGTGCTTTGGGGGTAAAGAATTGACAAGAGCATCACTAACAGCACTAGCCACGAAAACTTTCTTTGGTACTTGTGACTTCCTCTTTTTGGTGCATAAGTCCTTTAAGATTTTTGCATATGAAGGAACTTGTTGGATTGCATCCAAAAGAGGGATATTTATGCTAACCTGTTTGAACAACTCTACAATCTTCTCCATCTGTGGAGTTGGTTTATTGGATCTCAACCGATTTGGAAAAGGAACATTTTGAAAGGTTGTTGAGTCCAATTTTTGTGGATCAGATTGTTGAGTTGGAACGGAACCCCGTGTAGATGTGTTCGTGTTGTGAGGAGAGGGTCCGTTCGAGCTAGAAGAAGTAGAGCCATGTGAAGGATGGAGAATAGGCTCTAACGAAGAAGAAGAGGAAGATGAAGACCCACCGGCAGAGGTGTCACGGTGAATACCCACATTGTTTTGCAGTACTTTTCCGGATCTCAACGTGGTCACAGCATTCACGTTATGATTCTGCTGTTCATGTGCAACATGTGCGTGACCAGGATTTGGGAGTGGTTGAGATGGAAGCTTTCCTTTCTCTCGCTCTTTCAATGCTGCGTTGAGTTGTGAAATTTGTGCCTCAATAGCTTTGATGCTTTGATCGTGTGAGGCACTGTTTTGCACCAAAGATTGAACAGAAGTCTCTATCCTAGCTGTGGACTATGCAGATTGCTTTAGGAATGCTTCTAGACTTCTTTCGAGCGAGCTAACAGCATTTTGAGGGGGAACAAAAATGTTGGGCACAAAATTGTTCATCTGATTAGGGTAAGGTTGCTGTTGGGGAGGCTGCTGAAATTGAGCTTGTGGAGGTGCTTGTTGTTGTTGTGGAGGAGGAGCTTTTTGAAAATTGTTGTTTCCTTGGACTTGTTGATTTTGGTTCCAAGCGAAATTAGGGTGGCTCTTCCAACCCGGATTGTATGTTGAAGAGTATGGATCATTTCTTTATCGTTGCTGAAAGGCAGCATTGACTTGATCTTGTCCTTGAGTGGATGCAGTGTAAGGACACTCTTCAGTGAGATGTGATGGATCCGAACAACAAGCACAAACAGTTCGTGGAGGCATGACAGGGGCAGGAGAAGGTGCTGAGATTTTGGTCTCAAGTGCTTCTAGCTTTTTCGTAAGAGCGGCCATCTCGGCCTTCATAGCTATTGACATCTCTACTTGATGTATGCCTGCCCTAGGTTGACCAATAGAAGAAGATGATGATGTGGTCTTGGTACTCTCCCACTGAATTGTTTGCTCACTAAGATCCTCAAGAAACTGCCATGCTTCCTCGCTAGATTTGGACAGAAAGTGACCTTGACTAATGGTTTCTAGCAACTGCTTCGTTGCCGGGTTCAGTCCCTCGTATAATGTTTGGCAGAGTTGCCATCTTTCGATTCCATGGTGAGGGCATTGAACGAGAAGGTCTTTGAATCTTTCAAAACATTTCCAAAATGGTTCGGCAGGAAGCTGTGAAAATTGAATGATTTCATTACGGATTTTTGCAGTTTTGTGATGAGGATAGAAATTTTAAAGAAAAGCTTTCACAAACTCATCCCAATTTCTAATTGAGTGTGATGCGGTGCTGTATAGCCACTTCTCGGCTAGGTCACATAAGGTGAAAGGAATGACCCTTAGCCTTATAGCGTCATCACTTAATTGGGTAGTTTTCATCATGGCGCAAACGTTTTGGAATTTGTTGATAAAGATATATGCATCTTCGGATTCCAAACCATGAAACTTAGGCAGCATGTTGATGAAGTGGGGTTTGATCTCGAAATTGTCCCCATTAGCCGGTGGAAGGGAAAGACAAGTAGGAAGGGCGGTGCGGACGGGGTAGAAAAGATCCTGGAGCGCGACTCGTGCGGGCGCTTCGACAGGCGGAAGATTCGGGTTATTCGCACCTGGCGGAGGTGGAATCCTTCCCGTCTGTAAGGTGTTGTTAGGATCGTATCCCGACATACCTTCGAAAGAATGTGATGGTGAAAGTGAAGAAGTGGACAAGATTTCGACTTCGGAGTCGAAAGGTTCGTCGGTCGGTACCAACGAAACACGGACTAATCGGGCGCTAGGGTCCCTAGTCCAACCGGACATACACTAAAAGGGTTAGTGTAGTCGAAAGATGAAAGAAAGAATGTGAAGGTAAGGAAACGTCAATGAGAAGAAGTGGTGTAAGTGAGTGCAAAGATTCTTTAGCGACAAGTTGCAAGTTTTGAAAAGATTTTCCTTTTTCTTTTTAAGTGAGCTTTTGCAAAAAGATTTTGAAGAGAGACTCGTGAGACAAATGCAATTAACCACACATGCACAATCAGGCCTAAGTCTAGGGTCACCTAGGTCAGCTAGACAGCTCCTAACTGTTCCAAAGGGCTAGAGATAGAACCTCAAACCGCCTCTTCACGGACAAGTAGGGCCAGGTAAGTGGGAAGGAACCACCACTACAGTGGGCCTAATTAAAAACCACTAGCCTAGTCACCGCAATGTCGGTTAGGATAAACGGCCGATGCCTATACTAGTCCTCTGTCCTATTGAGCTCGACGTCCTTAGGGCTGAGTCTAATATTTTTTTAATTAAAAGTGGTCAATGCAAATGCTTTAAGTGATTTCTGGGGTCCTGGGAAGGGTAATGAAATCCCCACCCAATCTGAATTGGTCAATAGCCCCTTAAAGTCAGATTAAAGTATGCAAAGCAGTAAATCACTTGCAATCAATTTGCTTTTAAGCGCGGCGCAAAGAATCCTGCAGAAAATCAATTATTGGAAGGGGGAAGAAGATTTTTAGCGCGAAGAATCCTGCAGAAGATTTGGCAAAAGATATATGGGGATTTGTAGAGGAGAAGGAAAGAAAACAAACAGTGCAATTTCTTCACAGAGAGGGATCCAGAGGGCCGCGGATGCGCCGCGCGAGGTGGGGTTATGCGGCGGAAGCGCGGTGGGTTGGAGGCTTCAGGTCTCTGGATTTCTTCAGCTGCTCTGTACTTCCAATCTCCTCCTGTTCTGATGTATTTTTTTCTGTTTCCCTTTCTGTGTTGTTTCAGATCCGTCAAACCTGCAAAGATTCACAAAGAGAACCCTTCAAACAATAAAAGATGATATTTTTTTTTATTTTTGATTTTTCAGATCTTTATGATTTTTTTATATTTTATATTAACCCGAAATTACAAAAAGAAAATTTTACGCCATCCCCGGCAACGGCGCCATTTGATTAAGAGAGGTTTTGTCGATCAAAAATAATTACCGCAATCAAGAACGACGTCGCATGAAGCTAGCCGGTGAATACGGGTCGGTCCACAGGGATGTGTAAATCTTATTTAAGTTCTTACGAGTTAATTCCAAATGGTGTTTGGAAGTATAATTAAATCTAAAAATCGAAGTTCTAAGAAGGTAGAATTAGAAACTTGCTAGGATTAGGTTTAGGGAAAATTTGGTAAACAAAGATCTACATCTCTTTCCATTGCCATCAATTAAATCAATCATATTAGTGTTATGGTAAATATTAACAAAGGGGATTAGGATGATTGGGAAGATTGATTCTTACTCTAGATCCTTGTCCTTCCTTTCTTAATCTTTACCCTAACCTCCATGGAAAACCTTAAAATCCGGGCCTTTAGACTACGGAATTCACCGTTACCTTGAGGGTAAAAGTGCCGTAGGGAGCGGAGTAAAAAGGTATGCATGGAGTTCTAATGTTCATAAAAGTTGGCAACGAAAAGAGATGAGAGATCTTCATCTCTCAAATCCTTCCCTATTCCTAACCCTAACAAGCGAGGAAACTACTCGCTCATTGAGGGGATGAAAGAAGACATGAGTTTATTAAAGAAAGAAAACATCGATTGCAAATTAATAAAAGCTAAAATAAATTAAACTAAAGCAAGAAAGTAAATTACATAGGGCAGATATGAAAAACTAGAACTATTGCAAGGAAAATAACCTACTTACTTTTGATGCACTCTAACTTCAAGAAAGCAGAATTTTATTCATGAGAAGAGGCATAAGAAAATACAAGGTCTTGGGTTCTATTTATAGGACATAGAAACCCTAGGGCTACAGATTGCACCGCATGTCTAAAGTTACAAATATACCCCTAGAAAATCTTTCCACAGCCGCCAAGGAGTTATGGTAAAAATTAATGAGCACTAGGGCTTAAGGTAGCCGCGGAACCGCGGCATGGGCTCTCTTGGGCCGCGGTTCCGCGGCCCAATGATGCGATCATCTTTTGATTTTTCTTAGGCTTCTTGTGGTTCTTCTGGGCTTCTTGTTTATTTATTCTTTTCATCAGTTAGGCTTCTGCAGTAATTCCAGATTTTTAGTGAACTCTTTGCATTGGATCTTTTAACCGTCTTTCTTGCAAATTTGGATCTTGCGTCGCCTTGTTGATGGTGAACCGTTCTTCTGCCGGGCTTACTAAGATCTTCCTATTTGTTGGTTAAAAATCCTTCTTTTGTGTCGTCTTTTTGTGTTTTTCACTGTTCTTGCTCCCAGAACCTGTAACCTGTAACATGTAGCAGACATGGGTCAAAAGCACCTGTTTTTATTGTAAAATGCATAAGAATGGGGAATACAAAATGCAATATTATGTTATGAACAAATACCCCCAAACTTATCTTTTGCTCGCCCTCGAGCAAACTCATTATTTAAATAAAAATCTAACCTAGCCACACTTTCGCAGGGAAACGCGATTGCACTGAGCTCGTGCAACAAGCCGTTAAACCTCTAGGTGTCCCTAGTAGGAGGAGTGTTGTCTCCTGAGGGTTTTCAGCGGATACTACCCACAAAATCCTATCAACTTGGTTTCTCGACTTTTGTTCTCCATTTAGATTTTTCTAACAAGGAATTCTATTATCGTCGACCCGCAAATTATCCACCCATATTCTTCACGCTTCCTCATTATTTAACTTAAGATTACATATATCCTGTAGAATTACCTAGCTTTCGGCATTTCTTAAGTTTTCCTTCTAGAGTTCCATCTCCACTTAGGAATTTCTATCAACTCTATTAAAGACACAAGTTCTATTCTTCATTCCTTTCTCTTATCTAAACTCTAATCACATATCCCCACGTGTGTGTAAATATCACCCCTACACTTGGAAATTCAAATCAAGCAATCGTACTCCCGCCCATTGTCCAAAGCACTTGTGAGACTTCGCTTTCACATCCTTCATGCGACTGTTAATACTTCTTGAGGTACCAACAACCGATTACCAGATGCGTTAGCACTTTAAGGCGTACTTCCTAGTTTTGCAACACCCAAGGCTTTTAGCAGTAGCACCTTCGCTAAATATTTTTCTTTTTTTTTCTTTTTTTTTTAGCCTTAAGTAATCACAAAAACCAGTGTCCATTTTTTTTCTTTATCCACTCTTTTTTCTTTTTCATTGTGCTAAGGACGTTAGACAAGAGTATTTCAAGGTCTCTTCTACTAATCCAAGTTTCAAGGTGCGTGTTTGTGCATTTTGTAGGGTACATGTTTTCAGAATCTAGACTTAAGCTAGGAACTATTTTTCAAACTTATACTCTAATAAGAACATCAATACTCTTCCCTCATTTTGACTTAGCCCAAGAACTGAACCCAAAATTTGCCTATTTCTAAATAACCTACAAAGACATATGCTTTCTACAGTTAAACTCTAAGGAAGGTTATTCTTAGGGTTTTTAATTTGCTAAGTCTAAGATTTAGTTTTTCCTAGCCAGTTAACCTATTTATCAAACTCAAGTCAATTAACCAGAATTGAATACATTAATTTTTATAATTTTTGAAATTTTTCAATTTTTATGGGTTTTTCTGTTTTCTAATTTTTTTTATTTTTCAAAATTTTCAAATCTTTATGATTTTTATATAAAGATGCAATGCAGAAATATACATATGAATGCAAAAGGAAAACTTACCGAACATACCCCCAAACTTATAATGGACAGTGTCCTCACTGTCATGCTGCACCAAATGGGTTGATAATATCGGCGAGTTCCTGCTTATTATTATATTTACATAGTATACACACCCCCCAAACTTATTTGAAATAAAGTTTTGGAAAAAGAAAAAAAAAAGAAATTCGAGGGTGAAGGTGGAGGAAATCAATCGGTGTAAATCGGCTCCTGCAAAAGCAGGAGCTCCTCCGAAGGGTCCGCTGAGAAGAACGGTTTCAATCGATGTCCATTTACTTTGAATAAAGTACCGTCTTCTGGATTCTCAAGATCAACCGCACCGTGCGGATAAACGGTGCGGACTACAAAAGGTCCTCTCCATCTAGAACGGAGCTTGCCGGGATGAAAGTGTAACCGAGTATCATATAATAAAACCTGTTGACCCGGTTTAAATGTCTTTCGCAAAAGGTTTTTATCATGAAATACCTTAACTCGATTCTTAGCAATCACGGCATTATCATATGCCTCATCCCGCAGCTCCTCCAATTCATTCAATTGCAGCTTTCGATTGCTGCCCGCATCTCCTAGAGATAGATTCAGCTCTTTAATGGTCCAAAATGCCTTGTGCTCAATTTCTACTGGAAGGTGGCAAGCCTTCCCGTAAACAAACCGGTGTGGAGACATGCCGAGATTGGTCTTTTATGCAGTACGGAAAGCCCATAGTGCATCGATCAATTTTAGCGACCAATCTTTACGGTTTTTAGAAACCGTTTTCTCCAAGATTTGCTTAATTTGTCGATTCGAGATCTCGGCTTGCCCACATGTCTGGGGATGGTATGGCGTTGACGGCTTATGGGTGATAGAGTATTTGCGCATTAGGGACTCAAAAGTCCTATTGCAAAAGTGAGAACCATTATCACTTATTATTGCGCGAGGGTGCCCAAATCGAGAAAAGATGTGATCTTTAAGAAATCGAACGACAACCTTGTTATCATTCGTTCGACTAGGCATCGCCTCGACCCATTTTGAAACATAGTCAACAGCCAAAAGAATATACACATCCGTATTATTATCTTGATTAAGGCGTGATATGGTCGCTACTTGGAGAGAGAGAGAGAAGAAAACACTCAGCGTATGCTCTTGCAAGATTAGATTGGTTATTAATATATCTAATCAGGATGTCTCCCACTGTTTTAGTCAAATCTTCCTTCAAACCCTAAAAGGAAAGACTAGCCGGGATTAATTACACGCTACAAGTTCGCCAATCTTTCAGCCAGGCCAGTGCCGGTACTTTGAGGGAGGTTCCCCGTGCTTTCGCACGGACCTAATTAAAATAAACCTCGTTTTCCCAGGGACATAACCCCGTTGACACCTTTCTAGACACCTACTTGATCGGCTAATTGTAATGTGTAAAACTCTCCTAGGAGTAACTCTTACTCGCAGCGGGTATCGGGATCCAACTATCTCATAGAAGGTATGCAATCTCATTGCAAATTTCAACACTTGAAATTTCCGATAATATTTTACCCCTAATACTTATGACCTTAACTAAAGTCAACATATCATAAGCACTAGTCAAGTTTTACCCGTCATTTCATGATTAATTAGACCCACCCATATGAGCCTCAACTATGGTCGACATAATCACATGATTGTCCTAATTTATCGCATAATATGCTGTGTAGGAAGACATCACTTAGCTACCGTACATTAGGCCTCAACTAAAGTCGACATACGCAGCACGAATACTAAGTACTCTACTTCCTAAAATGACGGAGAGCTACGACAGGTTTTTAAGAAAACCTTTTGCGTAATGAACTTGATATCGTTGTAGAATCGAGTGATTTTAAATGGAGTGTTTTTGATGCCTTTTCTAGTTTCGCTAAAGAGGTCACTCCCGGTGAAGAGATCGTCGGCTCTTTCCTCATCGAATAAGGTGCATGATATTTCACAAATATCACTATGCAAAGCAAGAACTATAGAAGTAATCAAAAGACAAATCGAGTTTGTAGCATCTCCTAGTTTCACTAAATAGGTCACTCCCGGTGAAGGGATCTCGGCTCTTTCCTTATCGAATAAGGTGTTGGATGTTCTACAAGGAACGCCGCTATGCAAAGTAAGAACTAGAGCTACCAGTTTTTAAACAAGTTTCTACATCTTTAGGTTTCTTTTATTTCATTAATCTCATTAATGAAGTCCCATTTTATTATGCTTCACAAGCATCACATTTGAAACGAAATCTGTAGTATAACATATATCTCATATATATAATATAAACATTCGTCTCAGGCAGTAATATGATCTCATCACAGAACATTGCAGCAGAAGAACATATATGAAATATTGGATATACTAGGAGGTCCGTGTTTTTAATACGAGCCTATATAAAACACGGATTCCACGGTCGTGATGAATAGCCAAACCCACATCCCTAGACCCCTACGAGAGCGGCAAGCAACACTGCCAATTCTAGGGTTAGGAGACCCGATCTCGACTCCTCGAGATGGTCTCCCACTGAACCCTAGAACCCGGTTACTTGTGCTCCCCGCCTTGGGTCTAATCTAATGCGAAAAAGTAAATAATATACAATGGTGACATCATCCTCAGCCCGGAAGTGCCCCAAAAAAAGAATATTACATACAATGAATTTTACATGAATGAAAAAGAAAAACTCTCATCTCACATAAAACCCCTGGCTATTCAAACACGACGATCCAATATAACATATCACAACAACACATAATATCACATATCATCAACGTAAGTAAATATACGTATCCCAATTGTCGTTGATGTATAGCAACGAAACCAGCGATACACCGCATATTACACTTACGGTCGCAGAAAAGAAAGTGTAAAACTACAACAGTTGGAATCCGCAACCTCTTTAGACATCGCATGCCTAACCAAATGAATTCCTTAGACATCGCATGCCTAACAATTATAAACCCCGCATTTTAGTCTCATTATCGAAAACACTTTTCAATATCTAGTCGGGCAATTCAACAAGATTCCCGACATCCTGATCAATGCTCGTCGCAAACTTTAGTAGACGGCGGCACCCCCGGATGCCGTCGACGAAATGCACTAAGGCGGAACACCGCTGCCGCGAGCACCCGAACGGATGCTTTTAGCGCCGGGGTTCTCCTACAGTCACTTGGTCGGGGCTATAGGGCGTGGCTGTCTATTAAGTTTACCGGCGAGTATCCGCGTACGCTACGTGATTGCGACGGACTTTTGATCACATCAAAATTCTATGGCAACCGATCATCTGAGACTGAACTGCTAGATTTATAACATTGAAATTAGTTATCTCATAACTACTTGTGGATTCCAAATATTGTATCACATTCCAGATAAATAGACAATGTTAAACTTTCTAATCGAATAATCAAACACCCAAGTTTTCCAAATAGCTCAACACTTGAAATTAGTTTAAAAACATCCATCACATGCCACAGTACCAATGGTCCAGTCGTAGAAGGGTCAAACCAACGCCTCACATGTGGCAACGCCGTACTGCCCCAAACCCTAAGGTTTAGAGGCAGTTCAGACGGTCACATAATCGAGTTAAGGTTTGTGTTCTTCTAGAGGGTCCACCGCGTTACTTGCACGACTAAGAACGTTCTTAAACTACGGAAAAATCCAACACTTGGAAATTTTCCGGCAGGGGAAAAAGTGAGTTATTGATATCCGGTCGAACTTTTTAACACGTTCTAAATTATCCGGAAAAACTTAAACGAAGTTAAACTTTCCGATCGAATCAACGAATACAAAACATCTCCAGAAAACTCAACACTTGAGTAGAATTAAAAAACTCCCAGAAGCATCAGGAATTAGCTACGGATGTAACCCTAGAAAAATGAAACCTTAATTCCCTCTTTCGGCCGTGGAACCGCCGCGCAAGTCTTAGTCTTGCCGCAGTTCCGCGGCGGTTTGAGGGGATTAGGGGGTCGTTTTTCATAGCAATCCTTATAATTACCTGCTGATTTTTTTGAGTATTTTTAATGCAGAAAAAATCACATTTTTATAAAATTTCCAGAGAAGGGTGTAAAATGGGGTTTCGGGGTTCGATCGGACTTTAAACTTCGTCTAGACTTCGCCTAAAGCTTTAGCTTGGCTCTGATACCACTGTAGGGTTACTAGGCATTCTGACAAGGTTCTACAAGGCATCAACCATGCCCGATTCAAAATTTAGACGTGCCGAACAACCCTAACTAAGATCGTATACTAGAGATTATGCGAAAACAATAAGCAAGTAAACAACTTTACTTCTAAGAGTTTGGGATTACAACCTTTGTAGTCCGGTCCTTCACTTTAAATAGCTCCGTGTAGTAGTCCTCTTCGCTGCGATCGCAAACCCCGGACTCTAAAGAGGCTCTATGAAGAAACGGACGTGCTTGCATCAATGACTTTGAGGCCGAAGATGATCTACGTCGAGGAGACACTGAATCAAGCTATTCCTTCACTAGGTCATGAACTTTGTGAAGAGAACACACTCTACTATATGGAAAGTGGTAGAGGATGAAGAAGTAGGAGGTGGGCTCACTTTAGAATTGATTTTCTCACACTTTATCTCAAAACTCCATTAGAGCTAGCAAGCTTTTTCATGGAGCTTGAAGAAGAAGAAGAAGACTTGTGAATAATTCATCCAAATGAATTATTGCACCCATGGTTGAGTTAAAGCTATCATTCTTAACTCATGTAGAGAATAAACTCAAGTCTATGGTTAAGGGTTGGGTTTGATAAATATCTTAAACTAGACAAAAGGGTTGACTTTGTCAAAGCTTATCCATAAGCTTTTGTGCAAGCTTTAGCATAACAAACTCAATCTCTTTTGAATTAGCTTAACATAAATAGAAACCATAACTTAACCCTAGCATTGTGTTAATCTGATACACCCATCTTTCATGTATCATCAAACATGACACAATCCATGTACACAAATGTACATATCGCGTATATATATACAATGTGCACATCATGTGAGAAAAGAAATCAATAGTGAGCTAAATATTAGTTAATGTAATATAATATATCAAATATATATAATTATACATTAAATTATCAAATCAACTCTTGATTTAATAATCCGGCTATATCACATATAACCGACTAATATCAAATGCAACATCTTATCGAATCAACGCTCGATCCGATAACTTGGTTATATCACATATAACCAATCATGTCACACATCGCGAGAATATAATGCGGTATCACATACTCGCATTAATCTCGCTCTCGCACATATCACATATGCGCTCCTACTCCGTTTCGCTTGAGCCAGGAAACCTCTGTGTAGGACTCTAAAGACTCGTCAATATGCCGGCAGTAGGTGATGATCATATCAAACACCCACAAGCCGCAAGCGGTCTGCCAAACGTAACGGCCACCCGGGTATTGAGCGATCAGAAGATCAACAAGCAATCCTGTACTTTCTCCAGCGAATCCAATCAGTAACACTCCCGTACAGTCCGGTCTCTTCGTCTGATATGTCGCATATCTCGCCTAGGGGTGGTAAACGTCAGACCCCAGTAGCTTGATAAGTCGTGTCAATATGAGGTCTATAACAGTTCAAGAAACTACTGATAACACTTACCAGTAAATCTCAGCAACCCTGGCCAGGGATTTCCAGTTACAGCCAATCGAACACAGCGCAACATCAACTCCCTATACCGGGAGAGACGAAACCCCTCCTATCGCTCATTGCATCCATGTGATTCGGGACTGTACCCAAAAGCCACCTTTTTGCACGTCCCAAACCGGGAAAGACTGACGTCTTGCCTGAATCTGGGGGCAGATGCTAATTGGTGCTATCCGTCCACCTCTCCGAAGATGCCAAGTTGATTTATGACACCATGTATCGAAGGTTTAAACGGATGCGGCCGATGTAGCAGACTTCGTCAGATTCCCCCTCGTTGTTTGAGGGGTTTTTGATTGTGGGGACGCTCTTCCCTGCAGGCACAAGCCCCTGCATTTAATTACGCTACCGCATCACGGTAACAACTTTCTCCTTCTCCAGATGGTCACTTCGTGTCGTGTGTGTTTGTTTTTTTTTTTGGTTGCCCGTGGATTGTATACGGGGACTAATTTATGTTGTCGCCCGTAGGGCGTGGATTAGTCCAAATCCGTATCTTCTTAGATTTGGGTTTTTGTTTGGGTTTAAGGATACGTTAGTCATATTTGAGACCAAGATCAACTTAAACGTTTGTTAAGAATACGTTAGTCTAATTTCCAGACTAAGATCAACTTAACAGGATCGTTTAGATCCAACAAGAGAGCATTTGGGCTCTATTGTTTTGTTTAGGGACATTGCGGTCGCTTTCCAGTTTAAGGACATGGTGGCCCAATACCAGTTTAGGGACATAGTGGTCCAATACCAGTTTAGGGACATAGTGGTCCATGAGTTTAAGGACCCCACAGTCCGTGAAATGTGTGGTTGTCGGGACCCGTCACCTCTCTGAAGACGTTGAAGGATTACAACGACATGTATCAAAGGGGTTCCGAGATGTACCCTCGAACCGGATGTAGATTGATTGGAAGAGCAGTTGTGCTCAGTTCAATTTATATTGAGGACTTATGGCCAGAATTGGGCTAAGTCCAGTTAAAAATGTTTAACATTTTATTCATGTTTGGCCTGTTAGGCTTTTATTTGGGCTCTGCCCTTTAATAATGCATAACATTGGGCTCTGACATTGGATGTAATTAAATGCATAGCATTTATCAAGGGAAAAATATTGGTCTGATAGTGCGCCAAGTGGCTTGTCAGGCGCCTTGCGCCAATCAAAAAGCGCATTGCGCTAGCGCATGCAAAGGTGACACGCGTCACGCTCAGCGCTAAGCGCAAGTCTGTTAGCGCACTGCGCTTTATAAGTGCGTTGCGCCAATGAGTGACACGTGGCGCGCTCTGGCGCTGTGCGCCAGTCCAAGAGCGCAGTGCGCTATATTTAGAAGCACAAAGCGCAAACTGTTCTGTGGTTGACACGTGGCGCGTTTTGGCGCTGTGCGCCAGTCCAAGGAGCGCAAAGGTGCAATTCAAGAGTGCAAGGCATTGTCCAATAGCGCAGAGCGCATTTTTGATCAATTTAAGATCAAAGAACAAGTTTATGTTCTCTTAAAAGAGGCTTTGCCTCAAGATTCAAGAACCACAGTTCTTGCTCTTATCAAAAAAAAGATCTGTGAATGAAGTAAATTACTTCTTTAATCTTTTATAATTAGATCCTTTTTTTTAATCTTTTTCTTTTCTATTGAAGATCTTGATCTTGTTCTTAGACCTATGATCTTTTTAGAAGATGGTTCTTCTTTTTTTAATGAGATGATTTCATCTGTATTTATTCAAGAACACAGTTCTTTACCTTTAAAGATGAAGAAATGATCTTCTTTCTTCAAAGGCTTGCCTTTCTTTCTTTTTGAGTTCTTCTCTCAAAGTTTGTAGAGGGTTCTCTCTATCTGAGACTTGAAGTCTTGGGGCCTTTATATATGGCCAATTGATTTGTTAAATTAGTTGAAGAGATTTTTCTCTGATTGATTTGGGGATATTTCTCCACCGTTGGATCTTTGATCCTAAGGCTTCTGTTTTACAGAAGATAATCTTCTTATTTTAATAAGATTGGAAAGATCTTTCTAGAACAGAATTTTAATTCTGATTAATTAATAATTTATTATTATTATTAGATCTTTGATCTAACGGTGGGGAATTCTTTAAATTCCAGCGCTAGCGCACCTACGTTTGACACGTGGCGCGCAGCGCAACTGCGCTAACGCACCTATATTTGACACGTGGCGCGCAGCGCAGAGCGCAAGGGATCTGAAGCGTTGCTTCGATTTGAATTTTGAATTTTGAAATAGAGTTTTGCTCTGATTGGGGGTGCGCTGCCTTGGGCGCAGCGCTCCTGGCGCTGGCGTGTCTGCTTTTGACACGTGGCGCGCAGCGCAAGAGATCTGAAGTGTTACTTCAATTTTTGAACTTTGAAATTCAAAACAGAGTTTTGCTCTGATTGGGGGAAACAAATGCCCCCCCACCGTTGCGCTCACGTGGCGCACACGTGAGTGCAGCGGTGGCAACATCTGAGCCCTTGGATCAACTCAGAAGTTGAGGAGGTGTTTCAGCGCCTATAAATAGGACCCTTGGTCCTCAGATGATTATCATCTCTCTTCTAGAATTTTATTTCTCAGAGCCTTGCTCTTCTTGCTAAGAACCTTCAAGAGTTAGAACTCTAGAAAATTTAGGTAAAAATTTAAATTAATTGATAACTTAGGGGTTTTACCCATTAACAGAGCCTTGCTCTCATAGATCTTTTGATCTAAAGAAAAACCTCTTTAGGGTTTCGTATACAGAGCCTTGCTCTCATGAACCCACAGATCTAAATAGATCTTTCCTTAGGGTTTCTTAGCCCATGGGTCAGAGCTCTGCTCTTTTGACAATGTATAGATCTTTTGTTCTTTTGATGAAGAACTCTTAACAGTTTTTTTTATGGATCTTTAAGATCCCAGAATTTTAATTCTTAGGAATTAACTTTCATTTTAATTAACTTTTGATGGATTTTCCATCATCATTACAGAGCTGGGCTCTTTAAGGAATTTTATTCCCTCATGACCAGAGTTTGACAAGTGTCACTCTGTTATAGAGCTTTGCTCTGAAAGGGAGATTTTCTCCTCGTCTCGAGAGATTTCTCATTTAATGAGAATATTCTTTGAGGATTTTCTCATTAATTGACAGTCTCATCCAATGATGAAGCTGTCTTATTAACTGATGCATTGTCATCTGGATTTTGTGGGTCCTCCTTTGGTCCCCTCTCCACTGCATTGCAGTGTGATACAAAAATTTTAAAGTACCGAGCGTCGGGATTTCAAAATTAAATTATAACACTGATAATTGAATTTCGTTCTTTTTCGCAGGCGACATGTCTTCTGATCTCTCGTTCTCGTTCATTCGCTCAGAAGGCGGGTTCCCTGAAGCACCCGTTGACCGTGAGATTTTTGCGTTGATAAAAGACCATGACCTGGAGCACAAGAGCCTTCATTTATGGGGTAAATGGTATGACCAAATTATCATGAGCCGACGGAGCTTTTCCTATGCGACACCTTCGGAGCCTATTTCAGCGATTGCTTATGCAGATGCGCCTCCGATAAATTACACTGTGGAGGAGGTCAACTTGACATCGGAAGGTCTCCTTCGGCCTTCTATCACCGCAATACCAGTGCAGCCGCCGGTAGCTTTGGACATCTTAGGGTGACGCATATATCAAGGCGAGTTGCGTCCTTGGGGACAGCCGTACAATGTAGGACTAACTCCTCGTCACCCAGCCGGGTATTTACAGTGGGCCCGGTATATCTTATCGGCGAGGAAATCACAGTTGATGAAGCTCGGATTGTATTCCGCCGTTTATGCTTCTTTGTTTCAATATTCCACGCCCCCTACATGGTGGGTCAGGGCATTTCTGGAACAGTGGAACATTCCAACCCACACCTTCCTCCTGTCAGATCGAGAAGTCTCCATTTCTTTGGAGGAGTTTGCAGAGGTCTCGGGTTTATCCGTTAGGGGGGAACATTACGAGGAATTGCTTCTCCCGGATGAGTATGTTTTCGCTACCAAATCAGTGGTAATGGGTCTTACTCCCGAGAATGCTATTCAGCACAAATTTCCGAGCTTAATAAAGGTGTTGAATATGTACGAGAACCTCTCTATTGCATCCGAAGGTCGTGGAGTCAGTTTTACGGCTTTTATCGCTGATTTTCTTCGTCCGGAAATATTGAAGGAAGAAGTCGAAAAATTCGCCAGTCTTGACGACCCCTTCGGCCTGGGTTTAGGAAAGCTGCCGGCGGTGGAGGCGGATCAGAAGAGCTTCTATCTACCTGATGCCCCGGTCATCCCTCTTGCAGAACTGGCGGCTCTTAGGATCGACGAAGAAGCGTTCTTTTTAGGGTTCCTCGGGCTGTGGCTAAGTTGGTTCGCGCTTCCCATGCACTCTCGCCGTATGAGGCCGTCCGTCTTCTATCCTGCGCATCGGATGGTTGCTGGGATACAAGTGACTATGGGGATTGCTGGGTTGGCCCATATGTATCACGGTCTCAGCTTGGCGGCTGATACCACTGAGCCAGGGGTGCAGTCGGTAAACTTCTCGATGCATTATTTCATGTCATGGCTCAAGTTACACGTGCTAGGTGTCTTTGGCATCCACAAGAGGCCGGGTTTTTATGACAGGTGTAGGTTCCCTCAGATCATGCGACTGGTTGGCGCTTCTATTATGACTCCGACGCAACGGGAAGCTAGAGGCTTGCTTCTTCGCCCGCGCATGGTTGGGGCTGGCATGTTCTTTACTGATAAAGTTCTGACCGTCGGCCAAGAGTCGAGGAAGGTGGTGCTGCCGCTGCAGGACATATTTAAAGATGGGACCTCTGTGCTGAAAGCTCGGGAGATCCTTCATTTATACTCCATCAGGCCGGGTTTCCTAGTGTTCAGGCAAAATGACGCGGCATTATTCATGAGATACAATCCGCACCGTTTTTCCCAGCAGCTAAGTTACAATCAAGGCATCCCACTTGAAGCCTTCTTGGTCGAGCCTGCTGCTACCGAAGAGGGAATGCGGAGCGCACTGCATCATTTCATGCGCTTGAACACAGGGTCCAACTTCTTTATCAGCGAACTGAGTTGCGTCCCAAAGGCTCTTAATGCGTACATGGCATCAGCATTCAATGGGTGCTGTCATCAGGGAAGAGAAGCGATTGTTGCTCGATCGCAAAGGTGTAGTGCCGGCTGGTGATCGAAATGTTCCTCTAAAGCGACGAAACATTGTTCATCCTCCCCTGAGAGAGATCACTGCAGTTGAGCCTCCACACGTGTTAAGTCCTACGCGTGGGTTGCCCCCACCCAGCGTGCCTGAAAAAGAGGTGGATGCCGCGTCCCCCGAGTCGGACGTAGGAAAAGAAATTGGGACTCGTCGTCCGAAGGCGTCTACCAAACGTAAACTCGTGTTATCGGCCACCGGCTTCCGTCCTCAAAAGAAGAAGAAACAAGTACTTTCTTTGGACACCATATTAGGCTCGACGCCCCCTGCTCCGTTTAGCGAAGGCTTGAGCGAATATGGGACCAACGAGGGTTTATTCGGGATGCTTGATGATACAAATTTGGAGGTCGCCATTGAAGCTTCCAAACAGTCAGCCACCCTTGAAAAAGAACTGGCCGCCCTTGCGCAGTCAGGTATACTTTAACCTTATCTCTCCACTGTTTATTTCACTCTTCTTTTTATCATGCTTTGACTGATACTTGCTGTTTCAACAGGTGCCTCAACAGAAGAGGCCATTGCTGCTTCGCTTAAAACCTTTGAAGAGGAGGAAAGGCTTCGTGCCTTATTGCCAACAGAGGCTTCTCTTGAACGACCGATGACGGATACCGTAATGGTTCCGGAGGTAAAACCTGGTTCTGATTATAATGTCCCCTTGGCAGAGGTCCTGAAGAAGTCTTCCCTCTCTGTCAAAATCGAGAAGCAGCCCAGAAAACAGACGGCAAGGGAAAAGAAGCAATCTTCTAGGGCTATTAGCTATGGTCCAAAACGGGGTAAGAAGACCGTTGCTAGTCCACCAGATGACAGCCTTCTTTTTCCTAGTTCATCCGCCGAGGAAGCTGCACAACTGGCTGAGGCTATAAGACGTTCTCAGGACGAGTCAGAGAACGTAAGAATTCCGAAAAAGCCTTACCCAGCCGTCATTTTTTATGAAGACCCTTCGTGGATCCGGCAACGATTCATCGGCCCTTTGAAGGAATGGGGCGAGAGGGCTCTTAAGCAGGCTTCTTCGGAGGACGCTGCGGATGCGCTTTCATTGTGGACTGGCGGCCATGAGTCTACCCTTGAACCTCGACGAGCACACCTCCTTGAAAAGGAGTGTCGACTTGAGCGAGCCATACAAAAAGCTTCCTTGCCCATCGGTACGTTCCGGTATTTCTTTGTAATACTTCATATTGTTTGCACTTGTATATATGTATTCTTATCCTTGTGTGAACTGTGCAGAGACTTCGGCGATGGGGGAGGTTCCCACGGGTTTACTGACCGTAGGGCCTGCCGATACCCCTAGTGAAACACTGCTCGGTGGGGAGGGGGCTGATGAAACTGTCCCTCCTGCGATGGAGCTTCCCTTGGTGATTCCTGCTCCCCAGGTGGTTTCTCCTTCGGAAGAGGCATCTTCATTGGTCGCGGGATCAATGGGTCTCTCTGGGGATGGCCCGGAGACTACGGGACAGATAGTCGAGGCCACCGTCCTTCCATTGGAGCCTGTAGCGATGGTTACTGTTTTCCACCGGAAGTTACTAGACCGGTCCACATCCCTGATGATGTGCTCGGGAGCACGAAGGAGGGTGAGGCAGTCGCTGCATCCAGTGATGCCCTTGTTGTGGTCTCGACCGGTAACTTACCAGGTAAATTTCAGGTTATTGCTTTCTATTTTATTCTGCAATCCCTTTTCTACCTTTTCTGACAGTACTTTTGTTTTGAATGCAGCTGCGGTGGGCGTTGAGGTTGTACCACCCGAGGAAGCACCACCAGTTACCGCTTTGACGGTCCCTCCATCTTCTCTTATATCTTCTCAAATGCTGGAAGGTATGGTTTTGTGATAAGTCTAAATCGGGGAAAACATCTTTTATGTACTGACCATGTATCATCGTGATCTCGCAGGAGTTCTTTTTGATCATTTGTATCAGGTGCTGAACCCGCACTTCTCTTTCCCGTCGGAGATTAGTCCGCCCGCTGGTGTCGGTGAGTATCTTTTCTAACCGATGTCCTTTCTTTTCTTTAACGGGCAGTCATGTTATTGCTAATTCTTCTTTGCATTGCTCGTAGCCTTACAAATTGAAGGGGGGTCAAGGGTATCGCCGCGCCACCGGAACTCCCAGCTTTGCCCCCTGTTGCGTCCGGTATAGCAGACTCTGTTTTCGTGTATCTTCTTTACTTCCTGAACCGACATCTGACCATGATTTAATTTGCAGCAATTACATCGACTCCAGCCCCGTTCAAGTCTCTTATCATAATGCCAGCAGGGCCCTTTTCCAGACGTCCATCCTCAAAAGGTGCCGTGACCAGTCTGCGTATGCTGAGCGAATACGTCGAGGAGCTTGACGCGAAGGCTCCTATATCTGCTGCAGATTTCGCTGCCGAGGTCGATCCAATGCTGGCGACGCTTGTGAACTTCCATAATGAAGGCATCGTCGAGTCTTGGGTTAATCACTGCAAGGAAATTGAAGCTTTCCTGCATGAGCTCGAGGTTGGATGTCCTGCTCCAGAGGTTCGGGCTGTGAATGCTCAGCGGGCTACGTGGGTTGAGCAGAGCACTCCCTACTTCCGTCATCTTGAAAAAGAGGCGGCTTTAAAACGTAAGGAGTGTGGAGAGACTTTGAGCGAATCTGCCTGACTGCATGCTCAAGTTGACACCAATGCTGTGCAGTTGAAAACCATCTTTGAGGGCCTTTTACGATGCAATTCTGATGGGCTAACGCTAAGGCAGAAGCTCGACCTCGTCGAGCAGGATGCGCAAAGTCGTGAGGCAGCTCGGCGGGTCGTTGATGAGCGACTTTCATCTTATTTGCAGCAACGGGCTCAGGTTGAAACGGAGTTGGCTGTGGCGGCTGACCGTGACGACAGGCTGAGGGGAGTGCGCGAGCAATTGATTGGCCTACTGAAGATGCTTCCCACCCAATAGTCGCATTTTGCGCCATTTGTAAATTTTGAATAAAATGTATCCATTTTTCTTTATCCTTTCAGATGATGTAGCTTGTACTCAATTGAATTCATGAATAAAAGATACATTTCTTTCGCAATGTCTTGTGTCATCTCTCTACTTTCTTCTTTCTTTTGTTATCAGCATGTCACCTTAGTAAGCATAGCTGGCAGATGACAGGGTGAGCATCTTGTTTTGGCTTCTTCGAGGGGTAGTGATGGCTTAGGAGGCAGGTTCAGATCTGCTGCCTAAGACTTTTCAACTTCATGAGCCGTGAGGGTCTCATAAAGACTTTTCTCCCTATGAGTCGAGAGGATCCCGTGGGTGTAATTTCTCCTTAGGAATCATGGGGATCCCTAA
This sequence comes from Agapanthus africanus, assembly GCA_030015575.1. Taxonomy (NCBI): domain Eukaryota; kingdom Viridiplantae; phylum Streptophyta; class Magnoliopsida; order Asparagales; family Amaryllidaceae; genus Agapanthus; species Agapanthus africanus. Next base: position 25,567,070 of record JASDDO010000016.1, read on the forward strand.
GTGTGTTTTCTTTTAAGAGTCGTAAGGATCTCACAAAAGAATTATCCCTCTTACAAGTCGAGAGGACCCGTAAGCGGTTGTTTCCCTCCTTGTCGAGATTCGACTTTGGAGAGTGTGGCCCATGAATAGTATGCAGGAGTCCATTTTGAACTGACTTGCAGGGTCCCAGTGCTTAGGAAACCGGTTCTTATCCCGATTGCCTAAGGTTTTTCCCTACGAGTCGAGACGAATCGAACATTTCTTGGAAGGATATCCTAACGTCACAGTTAACCTCTGCTCTTTACGACAAAGGTCCGTTAGGGTTTGTGGTACTAGGGTTTTTTCCATCGTACCGTCGCGTTGGCTGATGTATTCCTCGATAAGCAATCTTGCTTGTTCGAGTAGCCTTGCGACTGTCGTGTCTCTGATCCCTTCGGGGGCTGGACAAGACGTCTTCAAGCAATCTTCCTAGGCAGTTTGACCGTCGTAAGAGCAAGCGTTAGGAATTTGGCTATGCCGCTTTTTACTTGAGGTTAGGCTCATTTTGGAGAGCCCCGATGAGTCATAACCACTCCGCGCTGGTATGGGATGATCTCCGATAGTCTTTCAGGTTTTATATGAGTTGCCGTCAAGACCCTGAAGCTAGGAATTTGGCCTTCGCTTCGTTCGCTGGCATCGCGTCTGCTGTAACGAGACGAATGTCATGGTTGTCTCTGGGTTGCATCGAGGTTTGGAACTAGGGATTTTGCCGTGGCTCCGTTGTTTGATTGTCGCATCTGAATCCTGCTGGAGGAAGAACGCTGTAGTGACATATCGTCTGTTGTGTCGAGATGAACATAGAGGTGGTGATCACTCCATGCTGGTGTGAGACGACCTCCGATGGTCTTTTCGGTTTTGTATGAGTTGCTGTCGAGACCCTGAAGCTAGGAATTTGGCCTTTGCTTCGTTTGCTTTGGCGTGTCCGAATCCTGTTGGAGGAAGAACGCTGTAGCGACATTTCATCTGTTGTATCGAGACGAACGTCGCGGTGGAGTTGGGATTTTGCCGTCACTCCGCTTTGTTTCGACCATGAGGTCTTTCGTTGACGTTGCATCTGCATCCTGCTGGATTGCGAAGGAACGCCGTTGTTGACACTGCGTCTGGCGTAACGAGATGAATGCTGCGGTGGAGCTAGTATTTTGCCGTCACTCGGCTTTATTTCGACCATGAGGTTTTTCATTGACGTTGCTTCCATTGTAACGAGACGAATGCTGAGGTGGAGTTGGGATTTTGCCGTCACTCCGCTTTGTTTTGACGTTGCGTCTGCATCCTGCTGGATTGCGAAGGAACGTCGTTGTTGACATTGCATCTGTTGTAACGAGACGAATGTTGAGGTGGTCTCTAGGTTGTCTGTGAACCGTCGAGACTTGGCTCTCTTTCTGGTGGAGCCTGAGGAGGGATGGAGTGATTCCTTCTTTGTTTGCGCCCCTAGATTGTATACAGGGATTGATGTGATAGCACCTGTAGGGCATAAATTTCATTTTTCTTTATTTCTTTCCGCGATGCTCTATCATTTCAGCTTTTGTATCGCGAAGGTCGCGATTCCCAATCATTTCGGCTATTTTTCGCGGTGCCCAATCATTTCGGCTATTTGTTTTATTTACTCGCTGATTTTTATTGCGAGTTGCCCAATCATTTCGGCTATTTTGCATGAATGCATTTTTACTTGCTGATTTTGTTGTAAGTTGCCCCATCATTTCAGCTATTTTGCATGCATGTGTGGCTCGCCGGCTTTTTGCTGCAAGCTTGGAATTAGACACCAATTTCGACATCAGCACCGCTACTACTGGGATATTGCCAAGAAAGAATCATCATTTACCTCTGTCGATATCGAACAAAGGTGGCTTAGCGAACAGGGTTAAGATCCAGTTGACTAAGGCTTTTGACTTCATGAGCCGTAAGGGTCTCATAAAGGTATTTCTCCCTGTGAGTCGTGAGGATCTCGCAAGTGTGTTTTCTCCTTAGGAATCGTGAGGACTCCTAAGTGCATGGTCTCTTATAATTCGTAAGGATCTTACAAGAGTGTTTTCCCCTTATAAATCGAGAGGACCTACAAGGGTTGTTCACCGTGTAGACATATCCCTAGTCATGGATGGGACTTTGTTAGGGAAATATTTATTCGCGCACGTGGATTGTATACAAGGGTCAACATTGAGCCGCTTGTAGGGCAGTATTGGAGGTTGTGGGGGCTGCTTAAGAATAGGTTCAGATCCCTGTAGCTTAAAACTTTTGAATCTTGAGAGCCATGAGGGTCTCATAAGAGGGTTCTCCTTACGAGTCGTGAGGATCCCGCAAGTGTAATTCCTCCTTAGGAATCGTGTGGATTCCTAAGCGTGTTGCTCCCTTGTGAGTCGTAAGGATCTCACGCAGGTGATTTCTCCTTACGAAGTCGAGAGGACCTTACAAGTGTCTTTTAACGAGATTGCGCCCTTTCGGGTTTTCACAAAACTCGCCGGTAGCCCTGCTGTTTTTACTCACGGAGCCCTTTCGGGTTTTCATCCGTGCCCTTTTTGCTTATGGACGTACCGTTTCTTTTTTTCTTTTTTTTTTACGTCAACCTGGGGATGCCGCAGGTTGGTAGTAGTTTAACGACGTTTTGGTCAGTTGCAAGTTTTAGGACATTGCGGTCCATCGTTAGTTTAGGGACGTTTCGGTCCGCAGCCAGTTTTAGGACATAGTGGTCCATCGTTAGTTTAGGGACGTTTCGGCCCGCATCCAGTTTTAGGACATAGTGGTCCACCGTTGCCGTATTTGAGGCAAATCTCTAGTTTACTGACTTTTCGGTCTATGGGGCTTTCCTTATGAATGAGCATGATGCCCCCGGCATATCCATCTTTCTCGGAGCATGTGGTTGTGGCGGGCTCACCTTTCAGTTTTCGGACAGCGCGAACTTGCCCTGTTGGTATTGGTCTTCAACCTAGTTTTTGAAGACGTAGCAGTTTTCAATCGGATGGCCCAATATTTGGTGACAAGGGCGGTAATTAGGATTGTTGACATCATTCAGTTGTAACTGGTGTTTCGGCTCCGGTAGAGTGATAAGCCTGTTGCGCACTGCTAGTTCGAACAGTCTCCTTGTTTCATCCCGGGAAAATGAGTAAGGACGTTTCAACTTCTCATAGAGGGGTTGCTGTTTGTTGCTTTGGCGAACAACCGGTCTAGGGCCACTCGATTGTTGTTGAGCGTTGGCGACAAAGGCCGTTTTTTCCTTCCTTTTATCCCTTTTGTTCGATCCCTTGTTTGTGGGTCTGATATTCTTTCCGGGTAACGTGAGATTGCACGGCTGAATGTTCTCGCAACTCCACAATTCTTTCATTTCAGAGATGGATTCCTTGAAGAGAGGACCGAGGGCTACTTTCTCGTCGGAGTCGCTTCCGAAGGTGAGAACTCGCGATCCCCCGGGATCAACCCTATGACAATTGCCGGCAATTCTTTTACGCTCATCTGTCGTATTTTTCCGCTGTCTACGAGCTTCACGCTTTGTCCTGTTGAAGTGTTGCCTATGAGCGACATACCCTTGCCACCAACACTTAAAGGAGTTGCAGTCTTCAGTAGGATGTGCGATCTTCTGATGATATAAGCAGAAGTTAGGATGTACGTCCGCTTCATCAAGATGTATACCGCCAGGAGAATTTTCTCTGAAAGAGGGCAGCTTCATCCCCATCGATATGGCTTTGGCGAATCGTTTCCTTGTCTTGATCCTGCTTTCATTTGCGGAGGATGTACTTTGATCTGGTGGGAGTGTTTCAACCCTTTTGTCCAGTCGCCGGCGTTTGCCCTTTTCAAGTATGGCCATCTCGCGCTCCCGATCGGCTTTACTTTTCAGATGAATTTCACTCAGGAAGGTGTCGATCATTTCGTCTGACGGCCATAGAAGTTCCGGTTCAGGAACTGCCCCTGGATTCTCTGCGTCAGGAGCTTCTTCACTGTCTATCGACGAGTGAGAGATCATATGGCAGCTTGCCACATAATCCTCAGGTTCATCCGACGAGTCTTTGTCATCATCTCCGTCCTCAAGGACGTGGCTGAGGAATTCTCGGCGTGTGACTAGGGTCCGCGCCTTTTGATTATATTCTTCCAGCGTGTCAATATGCTTTCGCAGATCCGTGTGCTTGTCATCAAACTGCGCGAGCTTTTTGGTCTTCTTTTTTTTTCTTTGAAGACTTTGATGGCTGTGCCTGGGTGTTTTGCCCACTGCTATCAATTCTTGGTGTTAGGCGTAGTTTCAGCATCCCATCAATGACCTCGGGCTCTGGCGGACTTTTCCACCTGACGGCTGGGCATGTATGAAGATCCTTCAGCATTCTTTTCGTCTTGGCTGAAAGAGCGACCTCCCATGGAGCTTTTTCTATAAAAGAGCACGATGCCCCCGGCATGTCCACTTTTTTAGGGGCATGAGGTTGTGGCGGGTTTACCTTCCAGTTTTCGGATAATGCGAACTTGCCCTGTTGGTATTGGTCCTCAATCCAGCCTTTGAAAATGAAGCAATCTTCGATTGGATGGCTTACTGCTTGATGGTAAGGGCAGTAATTAGGATTGTTGAGATCGCCTGGCTGCAACGAGCGTTTTGGACTCGGCAGATTGATGGGTCTGTTGCGCACTGCCAGCTCGAACGGTCTTCTCGTTTTATCCTGAGGAAACGAGTAAGGACGTCCTAGTCTTTCCTCAAGGGATGGGCATGGACGCATATTGTTTTGACGGACAACTGGCTTTAAGTTGCTCGGCCGTTGTTGAGTATTAGCGATGAAAGTTGCTTCCTTTCCCCTTTTCATTCCGAGGATCCGTCTTTGAAGGAGATGGTCTATGACCCATCTGATCCATTTGGGCCAACTTGTCAATCAAGGCCTGGAAAGTAGTTGGCTTGAAGAACATCATGAATTGCGAGATGGTCGCTTGCGGATCAAGAGTGCCCACGAACATGCCTACCGCAGGTGCTTCTTCGATGCGTTGTTCGGACTTCGACCATAAGTTTCGCCATCATATTGCGTATTGAACCCACGTTTCGCCTGGCTTTACCCTGGCGTTGATCAATGCGGTAATCGGGGTGCACTCTCTAGCGCTTGCAAATCTCTGTGTAAACAGCAGCTCCATCTCTGCAAATGTTTTGACAGAGTCGTTGGGAAGTTCGGAGTACCATTTGAATGCCGTTTCTGACAAGCTGCCGACGAATTGGCGAAGTAGCAATTTATCATCACCTCCGGTGTTGCCACATAAAGCCCTGAACTGGGCAATATGCTGATGTGGATTTCCCGTCCCTTTGTATACATGAAATTTGGGGATCGTATATCCCGGCGGGTAACTTATTTGGTCATACCAGCCCGGATAGGGTCGTCCAGTCTTGACAACTTGGCCAGCCGTTTCGTTCGCTCGGTTAGCTCGTATTTGCTGAGCTATATAATCATCGAGTGTGGCTTTTGAAATAGTTTCCTCCTTGGCTGCTGAATGAGCCGGAGGAGGATTGGATGTCTTCCCTCTATCATCTTCAATAATGACCGGAGGGTATTCAGCTGGAGGATCCGGCTGTAACATCATTCCTACAATGTCTTGGAAGAGAAGCGTCATTTGTTTTATATTGGCATCTTGTTCTGCTGCTTCTCTGTCCTTCTTTTCGAGGACTCTGCGTAGAAAGTCAGCGTCAGTTTCTTGTTCGTGACGCTGTTCTGATGAAGCCTCTGGGCTTTCTTTTGGCCCGGTAAGTGCGGCCATTGTAGTCAGCATCTCTTGAAGCTTCTGTTGTTGTTGCTCCTGAGCCTTAGTCACTGATCGCGTAAGCGGTCGATGACCTGTGGAATTACGGCTATTCTCTTTTCCGGACGCCATATAGACGGTATGCACCACCATGCCCCCAGACTTGGGGCGTTTGGGCTCAATGCCTTTGCGGTCTTGATTGATTCGATTTCGGATTGTGTAAGTAAATCAAATGATCCCTGGCAACGGCGCCATTTGATTGATCTTATTTAGGATGTGTTTATCAAATGATCCCCGGCAACGGCGCTATTTGATTGATCGTTTCCGATTGTGTCGGTATTTAGAAAATGTATAGAAATCACAACCAAAAATATTTGACCGCAATCAATAACGGTGTCGGATTGTAGCGCATTAGTGAGTGCGGATCGTCCACAGGGATTGTGCGATTCGTTCGTATTTTGTTTTGTTTGAATTGAAAATTTAATAGAAAAAGAAAATAAAACGATTCAAGATTTATATTGATGAGTTTCAAGAATCAATTATTCTAATCAAGAATCAAGAAAATGATAAACATCAAGAATCAAGTATCGATAGAATTCCAATCAATTTGGGTTTCAAGATTTGAAGTAAAGCTCGTAGGAATTGAGTAAATTGTAGATGTGAAGAAGATTCAAGAATACGATTTCTTATCCATTAACAAGTTGATGCTAAATCGATGTAGATTCATCGAGGATCAAGGATCTTGCGAAGAATTAGGGTTCCTCATCCTATCCTTTGTCCATTCGATGAATCACATTCACCAGATAGCTTCTTGGAAATTGAGTGATTGATTGTTGATCTCTAGATCGTGCGAAAGGAATCAAGAACGCATTCGCATCGATCTAGATCATCGATTATTCGATTTTCAAGAATTTACAATTGTTATAAGACTTAAGAAAACGTTTAAAGATTCATCAACATCATCATTCTACAATCGTTTCGATTCCTCCACGAGCGGAGTTTTATTCAAGCATCATCACAAAGTACATATTCAAGAATCAAAATATAAGCATAATGCTCGAATTGAAATGTAAGCAAGTTTAGAGAATCTTCACCTTTATTTATTTCAACAATTAGTTACAACTCTCAAGAACTACAAGAGGATGGAACTTTGATCGTCGAATCTTGCATTGCATCGGCTCCTTGAGTCGTGGATCGGCTTGGATCTCATGCTCCGTTGAAGTCCGGCTTCGCTTCTAAAGGTTGGTTGAATACTTGCTCGCTAGAACTCAAAGGATCTTGAATTTGAGGTTTGGATTAGGGTTAGGGTTTGGCACAAGTTTTGTCACTAAACTTGTGTTAGAAAATAGGGGAGATGAGAGAATGAAGAAGAGTTTCAACACTAAAGATTAGCCCCCTAAGATTGATTAGCTAAAGATTTAACAACTCAAGATTAAGGAAGAAGTTTAACCCTAGATCTAGGCTCCTATTTATAGACCATCAAAACCCTAGATCTAGGATTTCAAATTTGAATTTTCCCTCCAAAAGTTTGTTAAAGAGAGCCTTCTAGATGAAGTTTGTTAATCCGAGCCTTCTAGATGAGCCACGTGGCGAATCAGGAGTCTTCTGGAAGCTTGGGCCGTTAGAGGAGACACGTGTACGAAATATGGAGAGTTGGCGCCATCAAGCTGCCGCGGATCCGCGGCGCAAGCGGGCTCCCACCGCGGAACCGCGGCGCTATTGAAGCTTCAGGGCTTGTGTCTTCAACTGTGGCCTTGGGCTGACATTTGGGCCTTTGTCTGATATGTTGAATTTAATATATCTCTCTATATTGCTACCAGCTCTCAGGTCTTTGATTTAGCGTAATTTTGATCAGCTCTTTTCCCATTTTGGCTCTGTTCCTCTGGAATTTCCTGCACAAACTTCGAAACACAAGTTGCGCAATATAGGAATGATGCGATGCCATAAAATACAGTCAATTTTCCTTAAAGTGTCGGTTTTAAATTCTAACACATGCAATCTGATATTTTATGACTGATTTGCTAATATGTGCAATATGAATACCGAACAGCTCTAGATGAATGCAATTGATAGGGAAATTGCCGTGTTAAAAATGCAGTATTTTCGACTGATCGGGTCTGCCGCAGCCACATGGGCTTTCTCCGGCCTCCTTTTCTTTTGAGCAGTTGAAGTTGAGGGGGGCGTCGCAGCGAGCACCCAGACAGCTTTTTGTGATTTGGCGGGATGGTTCTCTTCTTGTTGAACCTTCGCCTTTTTCTGTCGGCGGGGGTAATATTGATCGATTACTGAGTCCCGAACCTGCCGCCAGACTTTGTAGATTTTGGAGGACAGCCGCTGAGGGGGTTGTTCCGGTTTTTCTTCCGTAACCTTCTCCAGTGGAGGAGGAGACCTTTTCAGTGCGGCGGTAGGAGAATTCCTACGCACCTTATTCAGCAGCTCAAAACTGTTCCCAGTTGGAACAGCGTCATTAATTTCCGCCGTTGGGGCTGGTGGAGTTAGCCTAGAAGGGGAGTTGCCTGAGGCCTTCCTCACTCGGCGCCAGTGGCGATGTCGAGCGTGTCGAGTTGATGGAGTTAGCTCGGTGACGGGGATGGCCTTGTCTTGCCCCCTGTTCAGGTGAGGGGCTGTTCCTGGTGTCAGCCTGTTAAAGACTGATGTCCTTTGAGTAGCAGGAGCGGGAGTAGGAGTTGGGACGGTCAGTCTTGTAAAGACCGACCCCTTGGCAGGAGAAGCCGCCTTGACGACTTCGGGAGCAGGGTTGGTTACTCTCTTCAGAATAACCTTCTCTGGGCTTGCAGGCTTCATTGTGGGCCTACAAAAATTTTGGCCCAATCTGGAGAAGACCGAGGCGCTGGTGTTGGACGACCCGTTGAGAGGAGCCGCAGTAGCTGTAAGTCGATCGAAGACCGATTTCTTGGGAGCTTCTGGTACGAGCACGGGAGCAGTGAAGCTTGTTGGCGGGAGCATGGTCCTGAAAAACAGTCCAGTAGTAGCCTGGGTGACCTGTTCTACCGGCATCGTGAACAGGGACGCCGCTTGAGGTCCATAAGCTACACCTCCAGGTGAGGCGGAGCGTAGGTTGCAGTTACAGTTGGAATATCTTGCACAAGTGGACGCCATTGATTCTTTGCTTTCTACAGCAAGCAAAAACGCCAAATCTTAGTACCTTGAAACCCAAGGGCAACCATTAGCAAACCGCGATTGGTTCGCGAACACGACACACGAAGTGTGGAGTTGAAAGAGGAAAAGGTCCCACCGGGCGTGCCAGAATCTGTTTACCGTCGGAAACCGGGAAAGACTGACGTCTTGCCTGAATCTGGGGGCAGATACTAATTGGTGCTATCCGTCCACCTCTCCGAAGATGCCAAGTTGATTTATGACACCATGTATCGAAGGTTTAAATGGATGCGGCCGATGTAGCAAATTTCGTCAGATTCCCCCTCGTTGTTTGAGGGGTTTTTGATTGTGGGGATGCTCTTCCCTGCAGGCGCAAGCCCCTGCAGTTAATTACGCTACCGCATCGCGGGTAACAACTTTCTCCTTCTCCAGATGGTAACTTTGTGTCATGTGTGTTTGTTTTGTTTGTGGTTGCCCGTGGATTGTATACGGAGACTAATTTATGTTGTCGCCCGTAGGGCGTGGATTAGTCCAAATCCGTATCTTCTTAGATTTGGGTTTTGGTTTGGGTTTAAGGATACGTTAGTCATATTTGAGACCAAGATCAACTTAAACGTTTGTTAAGGATAAGTTAGTCTAATTTCCAGACTAAGATCAACTTAACAGGATCGTTTAGATCCAACAAGAGAGCATTTGGGCTCTATTGTTTAGTTTAGAGACATTGCGGTCGCTTTCCAGTTTAAGGACATGGTGGTCCAATACCAGTTTAGGGACATAGTGGTCCAATACCAGTTTAGGGACATAGTGGTCCATGAGTTTAAGGACCCCACAGTCCGTGAAATGTGTGGTTGTCGGGACCCGTCACCTCTCTGAAGACGTTGAAGGATTACAACAACATGTATCAAAGGGGTTCAGAGATGTACCCTCGAACCGGATATAGATTGATTGGAAGAGCAGTTGTGCTCAGTTCAATTTATATTGAGGACTTATGGCCAGAATTGGGCTAAGTCCAGTTAAAAATGTTTAACATTTTATTCATGTTTGGCATGTTAGGCCTTTATTTGGGCTCTGCCCTTTAATAATGCATAGCATTTGGCTCTGACATTGGATGTAATTAAATGCATGGCATTTATCAAGGGAAAAATAGTGGTCTGATAGTGCGCCACGTGGCTTGTCAGGCGCCTTGCGCCAATCAAAGAGCACATTGCGCTAGCGCATGCAAAGGTGACACGTGTCACGCTCGGCGCTAAGCGCAAGTCTGTTAGCGCACTGCGCTTTATAAGTGCGCTGCGCCAATGAGTGACACGTGGTGCGCTCTGGCGCTGTGCGCCAGTCCAAGAGCGCAGTGCGCTATATTTAGAAGCGCAAAGTGCAAACTGTTCTGTGGTTGACACGTGGCGCGTTTTGGCGTTGTGCGCCAGTCCAAGGAGCGCAAAGGCGCAATTCAAGAGTGCAAGGCACTGTCCAATAGCGCAGAGCGCATTTTTGATCAATTTAAGATCAAAGAACAAGTTTATGTTCTCTTAAAAGAGGCTTTGCCTCAAGATTCAAGAACCACAGTTCTTGCTCTTATCAAAAAGGCTATGCCTTTATAGATCAAAAGATCTGTGAGTGAAGTAAATTACTTCTTTAATCTTTTATAATTAGATCCTTTTTTTGGATCTTTTTCTTTTCTATTTAAGATCTTGATCTTGTTCTTAGATCTCTGATCTTTTTAGAAGATGGTTCTTCTTTTTTTAATGAAATGATTTCATCTGTATTTATTCAAGAACATAGTTCTTTACCTTTAAAGATGAAGAAATGATCTTCTTTCTTCAAAGGCTTGCCTTTCTTTGTTTTCGAGTTCTTCTCTCAAAGTTTGTAGAGAGTTCTCTCTGTCTGAGACTTGAACTCTTGGGGCCTTTATATAGGGCCAATTGATTTGTTAAGTTAGTTGAAGAGATAGTTCTCTGATTGATTTGGGGATATTTCCCCACCGTTGGATCTTTGATTCTAAGGCTTCTGTTTTACAGAAGATAATCTTCTTATTTTAATAAGATTGGAAAGATCTTTCTAGAACAGAATTTTAATTCTGATTAATTAATAATTTATTATTATTATTAGATCTTTGATCTAACGGTGGGGAATTCTTTAAATTCCAGTGCTGGCGCACCTACGTTTGACACGTGGCGCGCAGCGCAGAGCGCAGCGTAACTGCCCCAGCGCACCTACGTTTGACATGTGGCGCGCAGCGCAGAGCACAAGAGATCTGAAGCGTTGCTTCGATTTAAAATTTGAATTTTGAAATAGAGCTTTGCTCTGATTGGGGGTGCGCTGCCTTGGGCGCAGCGCTCCTGGCGCTGGCGTGTCTGCTTTTGACACGTGGCGTGCAGCGCAAGGGATCTGAAGCGTTGCTTCATTTTTTGAACTTTGAAATTCAAAACAGAGTTTTGCTCTGATTGGGGGAAACACCACCCATTCCTTATCTTTCATATTCTCGTTTTCGTTCACCATCGCTTTTTCGTCTCTACCAACCGAGACGTAAAACTGTTCAATTACACCTCTTATCTCCTCCCCACTTTTTCACGTCTATCTGTAACATGATCTTCTACCAACCACGGTGTCACATTGATAATTTGAATGGTTGGTTTTAACTTTTGGTCTTTGTAAAGCTTTGTATAGACCAATAATATTTACCTCCCCTCTTATGATTTTCAATGCTTAGTAACGAAAACACTGTTTTACTCAAGTTTAGGGGGAGAAGAAAAATAACCCGCTCTTGATAGAAAAGAAATTTTTGCATGATTGTGAGCCAAGAACAGGTTTGGAGGAGGATTTTAATGTCATTCACTCTTGACCCCTTCTTTATACCATCTTATTGAACTGTTCCTCCTAGTCTTTAGGTTTTGAGCTTACATGATAACATCAGTGAGGACGCTGCTGCAAACAAGTTTGGGGGATGGTTTGTATGGATGGTTTGTATATATCCACGCATCATATGTAAATATTGCATTGCATAATAAATTTTTTTAAGTTAAAAGTTAGAAAGTAAAAAATACATATGAAAGAGAGGAAGAAATTTAAGAAATGCAAGAAAATTAGATGTTTTAAAACGAAACTAGTAATACATAGTCATGAGTTGTTGTCCCAAGGGTTAGTAAGATGAAGCAAAATTAGTAATCTGAGAATAAAAATAAGTCTGAAAAATAGTCTTTATTCTTGAGTCCAAACTTCTGAACGTTGATACCTACTATATGCACTTTCACACATCTTGAAACTTGGGATAGTAGAGAATACCTTGAAATGCACTTGTCTAAAAGCCTTAGTATGAAGGGGGAAAATATATAAATCAACAAAATATAAAGGACACATAAAATATAAATGGTGAAGAAAAATGAACACCGATTTTGTAATTACTTAAGGCGGCATAAAAGATATTGCGAGGGTGCCTTATCATCTAGTGTCTTAGACCAACTGATTTGGGAGTCACTGCTAAGCCTTAGGTGTTGCAAGACTAGGATATTGCTAATTACGTCTTAATAAGTGAGCACATTTGGTAATCGGTTGGTCAGTACCTCAAGAAGTATTAGCAATCGCATGAAGAATGTATGAGCAAATCCATATAAAGCATCACCGACTAAAAAGTACTAAGGTATATGGATAAAGGTTATGATAAATTGTCTTAAAATTTTTGACTGTGGGAACAAACGTCTGAACCTATTGTGTACAAACGTTTGAAGGTTAAAATCTTTGAAAATCTTTTCTTCTTCAGACGTGTGTCACTTGTTCTCCAAACGTCTGTCTGTTCTTTGTACTTTCATTGACGATTTTTTGAAAACCATGGCAAACGTCTGAAATTATTTTTGTCTGAAAAATATTACCGTTGTGTGCAGTTAATACTATAACGGCTAGTTTATTTTGCCTTCAGACGTCTGTCCTTTTGGCCTTCAGAAGTCTATTCTTCTGCCTGAGGCATAATAAATGCATGTACTTGAATGTTTTTTGAGTGGGGTTTAAAAGGGATTCTTGTGTAGTTATTGTACAACAACTATTCTGAAAAACTGAATTCACTTTCTGAGTTCATCTTCACCCATCAAAAGAAAAAGAAAAGACTTGAGTTTTAATTGAAAATCAAATACTCTATTGAAGTATTCTAGAGCTTGAATTGTAAACTCTTGAAAAAGTATCTTGGATTGTAATTTTTTTCTTTCTTCTCTCTTTGTGTAGAATCTCTTGAGTGCAGGAGAGTTTTTGTAAGTGAGAAGAAATCATGTGAAGAGAGTCACTCGTGTGTCGAGTGATATGTTGTTGCGAAGGTGCAACGTGCTTGTCTTGGTGGAGACGTGATTAAGTGGAACGAACTCCGACGTCTAAAGAAAAAGAACTAGGGGATCCTCCGAAGCTCTATAAAATCGCTCTTATTTGCGTTTGATTATCTCTAACTCTTTCCTTCTTGTTGCCTATAATTGTGTTTATTTTTATTTGGTAGTAGTAGATTTTTAATTTGTGAGTATTGTTAGTATAATCCTATTCACCCCCTCTAGAATTATTTCATTTTACACACACATAAGTAGACTAACTTAGTTTTGATCTAAATTTTTCCGTTGAGAATAAAATCAGTAATATATAGACTAAGTTAGATTTGATCTAAATTTTTTCGTTCGGTCCTCTCATAATCCGAACCAGGTTAAATCTACTTGTCAGGCCGGGTTGGGTCTGCAGGACCTGAACACTGAGTCGACCTGAACCTTCTTCGTTTAAACGCTCTCTGGTTATCACACATTTCATTCGCTAAAGTGATGCAACCTTCTCCTTAACGCGCCAACCACCGCCTCGGTGCCCACTGCCCACTTCATCTCATCACTCCTCTTTTTGTTGCTGCTACTCCATCTCTACTAAGCCTAGTCCTAAATTACAGGAAAGAGATAAAAGAGACCTCGACTTTTATCTCTTTCATAACATTAAGGATTGCGCTATCCAGTAAACTCTAACCATTAGGTTTCGATTTGAAAGATGGATCATGTCATGAAGACCGGAGAGCTTAAGAAGGGAAACTATACTAATTCACATGTACTGTAGTTTCAGAGGTAATTTGGACAAGTTAGTTGGGGCAAAAGAGACAACCAAGGCCAATGAATAACTGACAAGCCACGATCATCTAGGTCAAAGCGGGTAATTTCATCAGTATCATCTGACCCGATCAGTTAATATTCCAACCCAATATTTGTAACAAACTTAGCTGTTTTCCCAGCTCAGCTCTTGCATATAACTAGCCGAGATCTAAATAGAAAATTATGAGAAAAATTCCAATAATATCTTGGTTCTTTTAATTTTTGTTCTTATTTTTCCAATTTCCCCAATTTATTCGATTCAAAAACCCTAATCCCCCAAATGCCTAAGAACAAGGGAAAATTGATTGCTGATGCCAGCATTTGGTATCAGAGCGGCGATTCCATCGACGACGAGGAGTGTTGGAAGATGGAAATTGCTACCAAAGTAGTTAATGTATGGTTAAATAGCTCAGAACGTCTAACCAAGCCAATTTAATGGATAGGTTTGAAGGATCAACATGGTAAATTACTAGTGTGTCCCAATCTTATCGGGTCAATCCGAGAATTGCAACATTGATTGGATCGAGCCCAGCAATTTAACCGAACTTGACTCTTAATTTTAAGCACTTTTTAAACAACTTAAAGAATCCAGACGTGAAATATGAAATACAAAATTATATGAGAGTAATATAGAAACGTCAAATGCAAATTTTTGAAAAGAAAAATAACAAGATTGAATATTGGGAAATTTCATAAAAAACCACGTAGTTTAGCCTATGTTCCCAAAGCTATCCTGAAGAAAATTCCCATCACAGAAATCCTCTAAGGTTTACATCCGTTAAATCCGACCCCCGGCGACCCTTCTGCTTATAGATTTGCAATTTATTATTATTTTTTCTTTTTTAATACCCAAATTGTTCTTCTTCCCCTTTCAACACCCATCTTTTCTCAAACCCAAACAAAATAAACAATAAATCCTCCTCGCTCAGATCTCAACCAATTAAAAAGAAAAGCAAATCAAAACTCTATCTCAAAGCTCGCATTTCCCCCCTCTTCGATTTCGAGATCAAGATCAATGAGGACGTTCAGATGGGAGGCGAGGCCGAAACCTTCGCATTCCAAACCGAGATCAACTAGCTCTTAAACCTGATCATCAACACCTTCTACTCAAACAAAGAGATCTTCCTCCGTGAGCTCATCAACAACTCATCTGATGTAAGTTTTAGGGTTTTTGATTGATATTTGTGTTTGAATTTTGAAATTTGTGGGATTTTGATGCTGATTTTTGTTGATTTGTTTTAGTTTTTGTGAAGGCTGTGGATAAGATTTGATACGAGAGCTTGAAGGACAAGAGCAAGCTCGATGCGCAGCCGGAGCTGTTCATCCGGATTGTGCCGGACAAAGCTAGCAAGATGCTCTCGATCATCGACAGTGGTGAGTGGGTGGTGCTTATAGGATGTGGCTTGGATGTGCTTAAGGTGTTTGTGAAAATGATTATGAATGATTTGGGAACGGTTGTGGTGGTGGCAAGTATAGATATATTGGATTTGGAGAGGTTAATTGTGCATCTATCAACTGGACCGTACCTTTCCCGACCTTTTCATCCTTTGCACCTCTCTCGCTCGTGGCCTCTCTGCCTCAGTATTACCTTCGCCACCCGCTCCATCCTCGACCCCCTCCTCTCCTCCTCCACCTCGACCCCCAGCCTCATCACCTTCACCATTATGATCTTCGGCTACTACAATGACTCCTACGACCCCCTCTCCGCTCTCGTCTTATTCCGCTCCATGCCCATTGAGTTAGTATGTATGATGATGCTCATAAGTGAGAATTCTTCATATCACGACACGTGGCGAATGACGCATCACCCGTGACAGCTCACTAGATTCCTGGAGGGCTACCGAGGCAAAATCACTGATGACCTTCCTTGGTTCATCTCCAAGCTTACACTCCGCCTCTTACCCAAGAGCGACCTATCCGCCGAACTGGCGCCCATCCTCCAATGCTCGTCTCCGAGCTATTGTGGAGCTAAGCTTCCTCAGCCTCCCGGCTCGTCTTCGAGCCTCACGCCGAGCTAAGCCTCCCCAGCTCTTCCGGACAAACGCGAATGCGAGGCCATAGTGCTTCCGCAACGGCTCCGCGTATCTCACCAAAGCGAGATATCTGCCGCCCCACGTCCCACGCTAGTGCATACCCCCATTAATGGCATATCCCGCTATTAATACGGGGATCCCGTCATTCAAGCTGGCGTAACGTCAGGGACATAACCGAAGGCAAAGATCTCGCGCCTGCTCGCTCCATGTGACCACTATAAAAAACCCTCTCTTAGATGACTCAGGTAAGGCAATTTTAATCTAATAAGCCGCTACTCTGCTCATTTTTCTCGGCTAACTTGATCGTCGGAGGATCCTACGATGGTCACCCACCCCAGGACTTCTTTGCAGATAGCTCGGGTTCACCTCAAAATCAACCCATTGGGATCCACACGCCCAAGGAGACAACCTTTAAACAAAATCTCAGCCATTCAACAGCGCTCGCTACAGATCGACGGAGGACAGCATCTGAAGGAGATCTGACCTCCATCAGTTGGCACCGTCTGTGGGAATGCTTGTAAGTTTCTTCCCCTATCAAAGTTAATCTTCTTTCTTTGACCTAATGGCGAGTGAGAACCGTGGAGATCCCAGTACGAGTCGTTGCCTCCCCCACAACGGAGGCGGGTGCGGCTCGTCTCCTCCTCACAATACCATTGTCGCATTATCCGCCTGGATCGACAGACTCATGTCAATGGTGGACGCGCTCATTCGCGTTCAAGCG
The DNA here is from genome assembly GCA_030015575.1 of Agapanthus africanus. NCBI lineage: Eukaryota > Viridiplantae > Streptophyta > Magnoliopsida > Asparagales > Amaryllidaceae > Agapanthus > Agapanthus africanus. Next base: position 25,583,734 of record JASDDO010000016.1, read on the forward strand.
GCGGGCCCAGCCCCCTAGATCACAGTTCCCCCTCCCAGGGATCACGACGTCGGCAGAAGAGCGGATAACATTACTCTCCTCGATGCCCCCGAACACAGGCATGCCAACTCCGACAACCGCGGCTCCCACGCAACGACCGATTCAATGACCTGCTGGGTGCCGCACGGCTCTATGCCGAGGTCCCGGGAAAGAGACCATCGCCATGACGCCCATCACACTCCCGCGCCACCCGAGGAGGTGTCGGTCGGCTCGCCCGCTTCTAGGCGCGACCAACGCCCTCTCCCTCGCCGGGACCACGCAAACAACTCGCGTCAAGGCTGCTCCAAAGGACATTGCCCGAGAATCTGAGAAATCTGATAGAGCGGAATCGAAGCCGCACTACCGCACAGACCATGAGCGGAAATGGCCACCACTCTAACTGTGCTGAATCCTCGGGGTACCACAACCGCCTCGAGGCCATCGAGAAGAAAATCGAGGGCATACACCGGGATGGCCAGGCGTCCGGCGGAGGGGTCCGATACTCTGCCGATTTGCTGACAAAACCCTTTACGAAGGAACTGCTGGCCGAGCACGTCTCGTCCAGGAACAAACCGCCCAAGGTAGCCCTCTTCGATGGGAAATCCGACCCAAAGGACCATCTAGACGCATTTACGGCGGGCATGAGCTTCCAGGATAACTCTGACGCTGCCCAATGCCGATCATTTCCCGCCACCCTCATCCGGGCTAGACAGGACTGGTTTCGAGGACTCACGCCACACTTCATCTCTACCTTTGATGAGCTGGCCGCCCAGTTCCTCGGTCACTTCGTCGGAAACAGACGACAGAAGAGGACGGTCGATTACCTCTTCCCCATAAAGAACGGGGACAAGGAATCCTTTAAAGGATACGTCACTCGCTTCTACAACACTCTTCTTGATGTCCCTAAGCACCGGGATGAAACTATCATCACCGCACTAAGGTCGGGTCTCATGCACAAAGAGTGGCTCCGCTCTTTTGCATTAGCGCAACCTAAGACCATGGCCAAGGTAAAAGCTTGGACCGAACAAGAGATCCAACTCGAGTCGGAGGTGAACGCCAACCTTCCCCGGGGAGACCAAGCCGACCAAAAGAAGAGGGGCAGAGAAGAGATGAAGTGGGTCGACCGACCAAAGCTGTTCTCCTAAAGTTCCAGGAGTACACTCCTCTTAACATCTCCCAGACCGAGTTGTTGGAAGAGGCGAAGGGCGAGAGATTCTTCAAGCTCCCGCCAATCACCCATAGAGCGGCTAAGCGTATCCGGGGCCCGTACTGCGCCTTCCATAGGTCGTAGGGTCACCCGACCGAAAACTGCAAACAACTCCGTGACTACATCGAGGAGTTGATCTGCTCTGGCCACCTGGAGAAGTACCTGCGGGACAAGCGACAAGAGGATCGAGAATAGGAGAACCAGCCCCCTCCCGGGGAATTAACGATCGGAAAAATTATGGTTGTTACCTCGGAATCTTCCTAGGGTGCCGGCAAAAATCACCGCCTACTACCCATCGAGGGTACTGGCGACCTACCCCAGAAGAAGTGCAGGGCGGCCGAGCCCATCATCTACACCGATGATGACCTCCACGGTATATCCTTGCCTCACAATGACCCTCTCGTCATAACTACCCGGGTCCACCGTTATGAGGTATAGAGGATATTGGTCGATTCTGGGAGCTTGGCTGACATCCTTTTCTATGACTGCTTCCAACGTATGGGGCTTGGACCGTCCGACCTAAGGCCCACCTCCTACATCCTCTCGGGGTTTACCAACCACTCTATCCCGGCTGAGGGAGTGGTCACCCTCCTCCTCAACATTGGAGAAGCGGGCCGTACGAGGACCATACCTGTAGAGTTCATCGTCGCTAGGGTCCCCTCATCTTACAACATCCTCCTGGGCCGCCCGACATTGAATGCCCTCCGGGCCCAAATCTCGACTTATCACATCGCGATCAAATTTCCATTAGACAAAAGAGGGATAGGCTGGACCTACGGGAACCAGTAGATCACCAAGATTTGCTTCACCTCGATGTCCCCCGCCGGAGAGCAGAGCGATGACTTTGAAGACACAGACGATTTCCAGGGGTCCTTGGACAAGAACGACGACCATAACGAAATCCGAGGAGCCCCGGTAGAAGCGCTGACTGAAGTTCCCCTCGTCGAGGGGGTCGATGGACGCATAGTTCAAATCGGATCTCTTTTGACGGGAGACCGTCGTAAGGACTTGATCCGCTTTCTACGAGGGAACTTGGACGTGTTCGCTTGGGCACCGGCGGACATGCCCGGGATTGACCCTAAAGTAATCTCGCACAAGCTCGGGGTCGGCCCGAAGGCCCGACCCCTCCGACAAAAGAAGCGAAGTTTCACGCCAATCAAGCAAAAGGCGATCGAGGACGAGGTCGATAGATTGCTCGCAGCCAACTTCATTAGAAATATTGATTACTCGGATTGGCTAGCAAATGTGGTCATGGTCAAAAAGGCAAACGGGAAATGGCAAATGTGCGTTGACTTCACAGATCTGAACAAGGCCTGCCTGAAAGATAACTATCCCCTCTTTCGGATAGACCAGCTAGTGGACAGCTCGGCCGACCACGAATTGCTAAGCTTCATGGATGCTTTCTCCGGCTACAATTAGATCCGGATGAACCGGGCAGATGAAGAAATTACCGCATTCACCATGGACCGAGGGGTGTACTTCTACAAAGTGATGCCCTTCGGTCTCAAGAATGCTGGGGCTACATATCAGCGCCTAGTTAACAAACTGTTCAAACCGCAGATCGGGAGGAACATGGAGGTTTACGTCAACGACATGCTCGTAAAGTCAACCTCATCGGGCGAGCACACCAAAGATCTTGGCGAGACATTCGACGTCCTCCGCAAGTACAAACTGAAGCTGAACCCAGCTAAGTGCACGTTCGGAGTCACTAGCGGCAAATTCCTCGGGTTCATGGTTACCCACCGAAGAATCGAAGCAAACCCAGAAAAGATCAGCGCCATTCTTAACATGGCCACACCAAAGAGCAACGTTGAGATCATGCGAGGTGGGTCGAGGAACTACCGCGAGTACTATGGGCATTGCGCACATCGAAGAAGACATCCACGGGAGAAACCCCCTTCAGCCTCTGCTATGGTACCGAAGCAATGGTCCCGGTAGATATCGGATTACCCAGTTACCGAGTCGAACATTTCGACGATGAAGCTAACACCTCGGCGCTAAGGACCAACTTGGACGTCTTATTGGAAAAATGTGATCGGGCGCAAATCCGAGCGGCCGCCTATCAACAGCAAACCGCTCGCTACTACAACGCACGAGTAAAGTATCGTGCCTTCAATACGGGAGATTTGGTCTTACGAAGGAATGAGTTCGTAGATCAAGTCCGGCTATACAAGTTATCCCCGAAGTAGGACGGCCCTTTCCTCGTCGCAGAGGTGTCACCCGGTGGAGCATATCGCTTACAAGACGCTGGGGGTCATAGGTTTCTTTGGCCCTATAACGCAGAGAAGCTCAAATTGTACAAATGAATATGTTTCTTCTTTTCGAAGCAATGTAATTTTTTCTTATTATTATTAAGTCTCCTAAATTAGAAGAGACTTCTTCGATATATTTTCTTCTTCCTCGGTTCCGAGATCCCTAGATTCGTTTTGAGAAAATATGTAAAAAGTACTAAGGGATAAAAGAAGACAAAACATATCAGAAAAGAAGAATTTTATTCATTAAGAGGTATTATAGGCTCCTCAGCTTTACAAAAAAAATTACAGCAAAGGGGGCCGGGGATTGATGAAGCATTGTTGATGATACTCCGACGAAATCTCCGCCAGCCGAGCCCTAGCTTTCTCAGCTACCTCAGAAGCGCCACCCGCCGAACAAAAATCAACGACAACCTCTTTTGGAAACACTCCAGAAGAAGGCCCACTGATCGGTCCCGCCTACTCTTTGAGATCAGGCCGAGATGGTAAAGCGAGTGCAACTTCTCGATCGCCTCATCCCTCAACTGCGGAGACAAGGCATTGTGCAGACCCGGGGACCTCGTCCAGATCGCATAAATAAGAACTAGGAGGAGTGGAGATCGCCGGGGAAGAAGGCATCCGAAGTGGCCTTCCAGCGGTCTATCACTGCATCGTACGTCTGTTCAGATCAATCAAGGTTGTAAATGTAGGGTTGCTATGCACTGCCACAAGGTTCTACGAGGCATCAACCATGCCCGATTTAAAAAATAGCCGTGCCGAACAACCCGAAGCCGGATCTTTAAACTAGAGTTTATGCGAAAACTAACATGTTAAACACTTTAACACTAAGTGAGAGGGATTACAACCTTTGTAGATCCGGTCCTTCACTTCTAAAGCTCTGTGTTGAAGTCCCTTCGCTGCGATCATCGTGTTCCGGAATCTCGAGAGGTTCCACGAAGAGAAAGATGCAGTCTTGCTTCCGATCTTCGATACAAAGATGATCTACCTTGAAGTTTCGTTAACACAAGCTATCACTCGTGAAATGATGTGAACACCCTCATCTAAATGGCAAGGATAGATGAGGATGATGAAGTAGGATTTTTGCTCTCATTTGTTTTCTTATTCTCGCTCATTTTTCATCACTTAGAAAAAGCTAGAAAGCTTTTTCATGAAAAGAAAAGAAGGAAGAAGATGAACAATAATTAGAATTCCTTTTGTGATGAATAATGAAAAGATGATAATGATGAATAATGCAACCATGGTTGACTAAACCTTTGTAGAGATTTAACTATGGCTAGGGTTTGGGTTGAGTTAAAAATAGTCACTTGAAAATATCTTTTTCATGACAAAATAAAAACCTTCTAGAAACTTCTAGTAAACATTAACCCAAATCAAACCCTAATCTTGTTTAATCTCCACTAATCATGTTGCATTATTTATCATATCATGTTACAATATTATATATCACATATATAATATTTATTGTAACAAAATAAAATAATACATTTAACATATATCGCATATATATCAATGTATTACCCGAGTGAGAAAAAGAATCTTTTAGCGAGCTAATATTAGTTAATGTAATTTAATATATCATATATATATTATTATACATTAAATTATCGAATCAACACTTGATCCGACAATCCGGCTATATCGCATATAACCGATTAATATTTATCCGTACCGATTCATCGAATCAACACTTTATCCGATGAGCCGGCTGATATCAAATATCGCGAGAATAGAATACGGTATCTCATATCGCATTATCCTCGGTCCTGCACATATCACATATGTGCCCCTACTCCGTTTTGCCTGAGCCAAGAAACCTCTGTGTAGGACTCTAAAGAATCGTCAATACGCCGGCAGTAGGTGATGATCATATCAAACACCCACAAGCTGCAAGCGGTCAGCTAAACGTAACAGCCACTCAGGTATTGAGCGCTCAGAAGATCAACAAGCAAGCCTGTACATTCTCCTGTGAATCCAATCAGTAACACTCCCGTACAGTCCGGTCTCGTCGTCTGATATGTCGCATATCTCGCCTAGGGGTGGTAAACGTCAGACCCCAGTAGCTTGATAAGTCATATCGATATGAGGTCTATAACAGTTCGAGAAACTACTGATAACACTTACCAGTAAATCTCAGCTACCCTGGCCAGGGATTTCCTGTTATAGCCAATCGAACACAGCACAACATCAACTCCCTATACCGGGAGAGATGAATCCCCTCCTATCGCTCATTGCCTCCATGTGCTTTGGGACTGTACTCAAAAGCCACCTTTTTGCACGCCCACTTGGACATGGTAAGATGGAAATCAAAGCACGGTGGGAATAACACAAGACTCTATGACGATCTCGGGTCAACAGACTACTCTGTACCAGTGTCACCGGAGAACTGCCATCTGACATATGGTATAATACCATCTGGGAGTTCTCGGCGAGTCCGTCCAGTGTACCCAGTCTTTACTGAGCACCCGTACACCATCCTTGATGTCAAACACCGATGGATATGGGATCATCCATCGCCCATCACATGGGTCAAGATGCGTATACGCTAGTTTACTCTGGTGTATCGATGCCCTGTCTCGATACACCCTCGACTAGGAACAGTTATAGGATGTACTCGTCGACTACCGTGGCCCCACTAGTATGATCTCATCATAGTCCCAGTAGTCGAGTACATATCCTAAGGGCTTTATCAACATGTAACATAGAGACAATCAGAGTACATGTTAAGATAAAGTACAACCAGATAGCATACTATCATGTCGAGCAAGAAAGTCCTCCCTATATATGTCCAAGCATCCATTACAATATACATCGTATGTACAGTAATGGCCTCTAGGGCATACATATAACTAACAGTAAAGGTACACATCGTCCCGAGAAATTATCTCGTTGATGAGCACGCCCGGACGCCCAGCCATCTTCAAAAACACAAGGCTAGAAAGGAACCAACACGCCTTCACTATTTATAGCCTCAACAAAAATCTTCCAACAGCCGAAATTTACGCACGCAGCGACGCGGGTCGCGGGATATTTTCAAATTCCCAATACAGAGCTGCCACGTGGCGACCATGCCGATCCTTACGAACCCCTAAGCGGTCAATGGAAGATTGAACGACACGAATCTCGGAGTATCACACCCCACCGGCACGCTTCTACCACGCGTCATCCGCGACGGTCACTCTTCCTGATTTTACGGGTCATAGAAAATTGAACGACGCCACACGAAGGCGAAAAGAAGTCTAAAAAGCCCTTATCTCGAGGCCACCGAGTAGCTTCCCTGCCCGGTCCATCCCTGGCGGGTAGATTCCTACCCATCTATGCCAAGGATTAAAGCCCTCATCTCGATGCCACTGAGTAGCTTCCCTGCCCGGTCCATCTCTGGTGGGTAGATTCCTACCTATCTACGCCAAGGATCAAAGCCCTCATCTTAAAGCCACCGGAGCTTCCCTGCTCGGTCCATCCCTAGCGGGTAGATTCCTACCCATGTACGCCAAGGATCAAAGCTCACATCTCGAGGCCACCGAGCAGCTTCCCTGCCCGGTCCATCCCTGGATGGTAGTGTCACGCCCCGCTTTCAGATGTACGGGGAGGGGACGCGACTGGACCCGCTATGTATTTACTCCGAAGTAAACACGCTAAGCGTTTCTAAGCAATATAAAGTAAAAATGTACACAAGAGACATGAATGTAAATGAACAGCAACTTTTATTTATTTAACAATTCTTTTACAAGTACAACTGGAAATGTAAATACATGAATGGACGAATTTTACTTGATTCATAGATAGAAAAAAGAGATAGATAGACAAGAGATAGATGAACTAAAACGATGCCTAAACAATGGCATAACTGAAATGAAAAGTATATACAAGTGCCTACAGCTCTGGGTTGATAGCAAACTGCTCGAAGTCCTCGGTACAGGGCTCGATCTCCAATGAGTCCGATCCACCTGAAAACATTCCAAAGAAAGAAGAAAGAAATGTCGTCAGCGAACAATCGCTCGGTAAGTCCCAAAGATAGGTAGAGATAGAATAGACAGAAGAGAGTATAACTAGTAATGTTTGATTATATTGTTAACCCAGTTGTTTGTAGCTTAGTACAGAATATGCCGGTGTATACGAGAGGAGTCCCACTATTCCGGAGACTAAGGTATACGGAGCACAAGGAACCGTTCAGCCACGGTACAACGGCAATGGATATTCATGTTAGGTGTATTAAAATGACCGTCTCGTGCCACTTCTAACACATTCCGTACCAGTCTACCCCTTAAAAACCCCGTAATGTATTTTGTATTGAATTGTATTGCTTTGTGTAATAGATTGTACGACTTGCCGAAACCATGATATCAAGTAAATGGAATGGATATAATAGATAGACATGTAAACAGAGTATATCCATGGTTCGGTTCGGTCGAGACAGATTTATATAGATTGAATTCTGGTATAGACAGATTCATATTGGATTGCAGTTTATACTTGAATCAAATTCAAGTCAGATTGATTGCATATTTGATGTTGACTCAAACTGAGTCAGACTTTTAAACAAAATTGAAGTCCTGAATTAATTTTAATGTTATCGGTAACTGCTGCACATTAACGGCAGGATTTGTGTTTTTTTCCAAGACAATTACCGTGTTGATAACACCGTTGTTAGGTTGTCTATTTTAGATAGGCAAGCACCCACATTCTCCGGCTCCCTGAGGCTCAAAAGAACCGGTCCTGCTTAAACCTATATATACTAGGGTCCTTATTGTAATTTAGTATAACTTGAGGGGGTTTTATGTAAAAATAATTTTGATATAATTTCAAAATACACCACAAGTATTTAATTATCGTCTTTAGGGTTTTCATAGATGTATATTTTATAAAACTAAAATTTTCTAGTGAGTAGAACCTAGTTTCCATTGTATATGGTATTTTAATGAAATATTGGAATTTGTATTGAATTGTAATGGCAGTTTCATGAAATTGTGATTCCTTTGATTTAGAAAACATGGAATATTTGTATAATATATTTTAAAATAGACCTTTTGATAATAGTTATAAATATATATATTTAATGAAAATAAATTTTATTTATTTTGTAGAAATCTCATTTTCTTAAAAATTGCATCAAAAATTCCATCGAGATCGAATGCTCCTTGTGGTGGTCTGCATCTCGCTCTACTAGGCCCGAGGATGTGCGATAACCCGCACCATCCCGATCGGGGTTCCCCAAAATGGATTTTAGAGGCACAATTGAAAGGAATTAGATAACACACTTTTTAAAGAAAACGGTTTTGTAAGTTTAGGGTATTTAAATGTAATGTCGTATTTTGTCCCAAAAGAATGTTTTACAAACTATTGTGTTATGTCAAGATGAGTGTTGTGATGAGGTAGGTCATTACCTCGTGAGTTTTCTAAAGGTAATACAAGGAAATATGTTGAATTATGTCGAAAGCAAAGTATGTGGTATTTAACCATAAAAATGCAATAAAAGTTGCATAATAGATTCTTTTGAGATGAAACTTGTTCTAATGTGTTTGTTAATGATTACTAAATAATCTATTAAAATTTTGTCTGTTTGTTACTAGGTAAAATTAGATTTTTGAAGAAAAGAGATTCGGAAGCCGGAATAACTCCGCTTCCGACGAGTTTTGAAAAGGAGAAGTTTTAGAACAGCAAAAGGGGAGAGGAGAGGGGACTTACTAGCTATAAAGAAAGTGGGAAGGTAGAGAAAGACTTTGGAACCGTCGGGACGTCGTTTCGTCGCCGTATTCTTCTTGGAATATCGCCGGAACTTCGCCTCTTGCTAACTCCACTTGCACAACTTGGGACTTGGAAATTTTATAGAGTTTTTGTAATGGAATTCTGAATGAGGTGGGGTGAAATGTGGTGTGGTATTTATAGGGAAAATTAGGGTTTAGGGTAATGAAGAATAGAATTAAAATGTGCATTAAAAGGTGGATTAATGCCCATTTTTAATTCTCTGTTTATTTTTAATAAAAACAAACAATACAGGGGTTAAAGGGAGAGGCCAAGGGGTGTGGAGTTAAAATTTGGGGAGCATCCCCTACGGGGTGCCCGGCGGTGCCGGCCATTGGCTAAATCTCGCCGGCCAAAAACCGGTGATGGGTGTGTGGGATTTTTCCACGTGTCCCCATCGCTTTGTATACTTCAGTGCACATGTTTGATTTCTTTGTGACTTTTCATTTTACATGTAGTGCACGTGTAAACCTTTGATCTTCTAAAAGATTAAAAAAAATCAACAAAAAGATAATGTGGCTGAGGGGATTCGATCACGGGGCTACGTCACAGCAGTGCAAGGCTTTACCAATGAGCTACAAGATATTTCTTGATGTTCAAAAGCAAATTAAATACTTATAGCATACACAGGATTGCAATTACTCTATTTGTACATTAATTTTTAAACAAATTTCTGTGCACTGAAAACAGAGATGTTACATTCTGCCCTCCTTACAAAAATTTGGTCCTCGAAATTTAAAATTATTTTAAGGACTAATTTACAAACAAGTGAGGGTATCTTGCACGCATGTCGTCCTCATGTTCCCATGTTGATTCTCCTGGTGAATATTTTCTCCACGTCACTCGAACCAAGTTGACTTCCTTGTTCCGAAGTGACTTCACATTTCTATTCAGGATCTCAACAGGTTTTTGCTCACAGGATAAATCTGGCTGTACAGTAAGCTCGGAGTGATCAAGAATATGACTGGGGTCACTCACATACCTTCTGAGTTGGGATATGTGGAACACGTTATGCACTCCTTCCAATGAAGGTGGAAGTGCTAAGCGATAAGCCATTTCTCCGACTCGTTCGAGTATGTCGAACGTTCCAATATATCTCGGACTTAGCTTACCCCATCTTCCAAAGAGAATCACTCCACGATTCGGTGATATCTTCAAAAATACATGTTCTCCCAGTTGGAACTCCAAGTGACGGCGCTTTGCATCAGCCCAGTGCTTTTGTCGATTTTGGGCTATGCGCATTCTTTCCCTGATAGTGCGAACCATATCTACAGTTGCTACTATCATCTCAGGTCCAAGGAGTTCTATCACGCCCCGCTTCCCGGTATACGACGAAGTGGACGCGACGAGGCCCGCTACGTATATACTCAGAAATACATACGCTAAGCCTATCTAAGCAATATAAAATAAATACACAAGAGACAAGATTTAAAAGAACAGCAACTTTTATTTGTTAACATTCTTTGTACAATGCATGAAAGGAAATACAACTGGAATAAAAGATGCCTAAACAGTGGCATAACAGGAAATGAAAAGTACTGAAAAGGAAAGTGTACAATGAAACTACTGTGCAGAGTCTTCAGTAAACTGCTCCAAGTCTTCTTGCAATGGCTCAACTTCTGCCGGGTCCAAACCACCTGACGACATTCAAAGAAGAAAGAATAGAATGTCGTCAGCGAACAGGTCGCTCGGTAAGTCCCAAAGATAAGAGGAGAATAGATAGAGAGTAAGAGAGAGAGAGAGTGGCTGTTACAGTTGTATTACATTGTTATATTATTGTAGTATTGTGTTAACGCTGTTGTTGTAGCTTGGTACAGAAGGATGCCAGTGTATACGAGAGGGGTCTCAGTATGCCAGAGACCATGGCAAATGGAAGTACAAGGCTCCGTTATACAACCCGGAACAACGGCAATTGGATTCATGTTAGGTGTCTTAATCTTACCGTCTCGTGCCACCTTTAACACCTTCCATACCAATATACCCCTTAAACCCCGCGATATCTTGTTTGTATTGTTATCTTGTAAATTGTATTGGTTGTATGATTGATTGACTGACTGACCGAAACCATGATATCAGGAAACAGTTATAACCGTAGAGTCATGTAAATGGAATACTGTGAATCATGTAAAAGGAATATATATCCATGGTTCGGTTCAGTCAAGTTGTGTAAATTGATGATTGTATTCATAGATTCATGTGTTCATATTGAGTTAGAATCTTGTAGATTATAGATTGACTTGAATCATATTTAAGTCAGATTAATCAGACTCAAACCCGAGTCAGACAATCAGAAATGTGAATCGAAGTCTTATAATTGCTAAGGTCCTTAGGGTAATTTATAAAACTTGAGGGGGTTTTGTGTAAAAATGCTTTTGTATAGTTTTCAAAATACAACTCAGGTATTTAATTACCGTCTTTATGTACATACAATAATTTAATGATCAAGATAAATATGTATACATGTTCAAATAGCATGAAATGAGTCAAGTATATTATTCGAGTAACTACCATAAACAATGCTGTAAAGAAATATTATGTACGACTAATTAATCAAGTTGAACGAATGCGGAATATAAACAGAAATATGGCTCTAAATGTTTTGCATGCGTGAGTTCCACTTTCACCTAAATACGACTACCGGTTTGAGAGATATATATGTTTTCGTATCGTCGCGCAAAACAGATCAGAATCTATTCGGCACCGTCACATATTTTAAAAACGCAGTTTGAGTTAATTTCTATCAGTTTTCAGGTTATGAAAAGTATTAGAAAATTGTAGGTATTTCGATTAAATTATCGAAAACACCAAGATTCACATGATTTGGATTTCTTAAGCTCTAGTTATGATCATTTTAATATCAGCGTTTAAAACAGAAATTCAGATTTCTGGACAGCAACTATATATTCTATTGCAAAGCCTATATCAGGTTATTTCATGCATTCCTAAGTAATATAATATACATAAAATTATAGTTCTATCAATGGTGCATCTACACATCTAAATTTTGTCACAAACGGATATCGGGTGTTCGAGTTATGTCCAATTTAAAAACAGTGTGCGAATCGGAACAGATTCTGTCCAAATCCGTCACTTAATATTGTAACGCAGTTTTCTTTATCTTAGATGGGTTTTCAGTAAAACTATAAAACTAAGAAAATCTAGATCATTCGATGTAGATATTAAAAACACCTGAGTTTGCTCAATTTGGATACCGTTATACCAAGTTATATGTCTTAGAAGTTGACCGATAACTGCAGTTTTCTGTTTTACGATCGGTGAATAAATACGATGTAATTCCTAAACCGTTATGCGGATCGATCTAAAATTTTACAGCGTGTACAAAATAATATATTCTATCATATGTAAATTTCATGAAATTTTCAGAATTAAAAATTATTTTATAAAAATTATTTTAAAACTAAAGGTATTGATATGTCATATGCGAGAAATGAGAAAACCATGCGTAACTTCATTTTTTTTTTCAAACTTTAAATAAAGTGATTTAAAATAAAACAACAAACATGCACTCCTAATTGGTCACTATGAAATGTTAACATGTGAATTGAGAGTAATGAAAAAGAATTTACAAACTATATATGTGTGTATGTTTGTGTGTTCATTATTTATATATGTATCCATTTAATTAATTATTTAGGAACTATGATATGTCAAGGGAAGTTTTTCATGGCAATATAAACTAAGAGAAATATAAAGAGAAAAAGAAAGAGACGGAAGGAAGGAAAGAGAGAAGGGACTTACATACACAAGCCGGTATTGTCACCGGACTTGTCTATCCGCCGATATCCTCGCGTTACTAGCGAGACCTTCTTGAAGACCTCTTCATGTTTTTCTTCTTGGACTCTAGGTGAAGAGGGAGAAGTGAAAGATAAAAAATGTGAGAAAGAAAAAGATAGAAGAGGACAAATAAAGATGGTGTAATGGTGAATAATAATATATGCATTTAACATGAAAATTAAAAGAGAAATGAAAGGTCACCATTCATTTTGGAAATGAAAGGTCTCATTTGTAGGTTATGAAAAGAATAAAAAATGATAAAAAATAATTGCAAGAATGGGGATTTGAATATGTGACTTATGGAATAACAATGCAATAACTTAACCAATGAGCTATAAGGTTGTTCACGCATATATTTAATTAGAATTAAATATATGATGTTGCTTAAAAAGAAAATGGGCTTTTTAGATGGGCTGTAGAGAATAAGAATAATGGATATGGGTTAAATATTTATGAAAGGAAAAATAAGAATGAGAAGTTAAAAACTTAAATATAAGAAAAAGAAATTGTATCTAGAAAATAATACATAATAGATCGAGGAATAAAATAATAATAAATTTAATAGAAAAAGGAAAATACCAAGTACAAATAAATGCGGTATATTATTGAAGAGGGATTATACAAATGCATAAAGATTTTGGGGTCATTACAAGTTCTCTATCTCCGATGTCATCCAAACTTAATGGCGATCGACACTTCCATCCATAAAGTGCTGCAAACGGTGTTATTTCTATACTTGCTTGGTAGCTGTTGTTGTATGAAAACTCCACAAGATGTAGGTGATCTTCCCACGATCCTCCGAAGTCTAGCATACGCGCTCTTAGCATATCTTCTAAGATCTAAATCATTCGCTCAGACTGTCCATCTGTTTGTGGATGGTAAGCTGTGCTGAAATTCAGACTTGTTCTCAAGCTAGCTTGCAGACTTTGCCCAAATTGCGATCGAAATCTGGTGTCACGATCGGAGACAATGCAAACCGGTACTCCATGTAATCTCACGATTTCCTACATGAGTTCATAGGTATCAGAGATAGTACATATTGAAGATTTAAATCTTTCCTAGATTCTTACCTCCATGTACTTCTTTGCTAGTGTCTCAGTAGATTGGCTAACTCGAAAAGGGATGAAGTGAGCCGAGTTTGTGAGTCGATCCGCTATAACCCATACCGCATCGTTACCTTTTGTGCTGCGAGGAAGTGCAGTTACGAAATCCATTGTGATGTGTTGCCACTTCCATTCTAGGATAGGTAACGGTTGAAGTAAACCAGCTGTCCTGTGATGTTCAGCCTTTACTTGCTGACACACCAAGCATTTAGCGATGTTTCTGGTTACTTCAAGCTTCATTCCATACCACCAGTAATTTTGACTCAGATCTTTGTACATCTTTGTGCCTCCAGGGTGTACTGAATAAGGAGAGTTGTGAGCTTCTTTCATCAACTCTTCTTGTACAGAACCTTTTGGTACACACAATCTACTGCCGTATCTCAAAGATCCGTCTTCATGGATGATGAAGTCTGTTCGAAGTCCACTTTCTACTTGTTCTCTGATCTTTTGCAACTTTTCATCACTTGCTTGAGCTGCTTTGATCTGATTGACAATGGTAGATTGAACTTGTAAGTTCATCAAACTTGAAGCGTTACCTGGCATGACTACTTCAATCTCTATCTAATGCAAATCTTGTTGAAGCTTCCACTGTGCGGTGAGATTCAATGCTAATGGTTTGCGACTAAGTGCATCAGCTACTACATTCACCTTCCCTGGATGATATTGTAGGTTGACGTCAAAGTCCGCCATGAATTCTAACCATCTTCTCTGCCGCATATTCAACTCCTTCTGAGTAAACACATATTTCAGACTCTTGTGATCTGTGTATATGTCCACTCGTTCACCAAGAAGATAATGGCGCCAAATTTTGAGAGCAAAGATTACGGCCGCCAACTCCAAATCATGCGTCGGATAGTTGCGCTCATGAATTTTCAGTTGTCTTGATGCATAAGCTACAACTTTACCGTGCTGATGTAAAACACATCCTAATCCCTTACCGGATGCATCGCAATGCACTTCAAAACCTCCAGATTGGTCCGGAATAACGAGAATATGTGCCGATGTCAATCTTGACTTAAGTTCTACGAAAGCTCGTTCGCATGCTTCTGACCACACGAATTCTTCATCTTTACGTGTGAGCTTGGTTAGGGGTGTTGCAATCTTCGAAAATCCTTCAATAAATCTTCTGTAATATCCTGCTAAACCTAATAAACTTCAAATGTCCTTCACTGACTTTGGTGTCGGCTATTCGCTTACTGTTGATACTTTAGCTGGATCTACAGAGATTCCTTCGCCTGACACAATATGTCCGAGGCCAAAACTCACACTTGCTGTACTTGGCATAGAGTTGATGCTGTTGAAAAGTCTCCAGGACAATTCGTAGGTGTTCGGCATGTTCTTTCCGACTCTTAGAATACACCAGGATGTCGTCGATGAAGATGACAACAAACCTGTCTAAGTACTCTTGGAAAACTTGATTCATTAGGTTCATGAATATAGCTGGTGTGTTGGTCACTCCAAATGGTATCACAAGAAATTCGTAATGTCTATAGCGAGTTCTAAATGCTGTTTTATAGATATCAGATTCTTTGACCTTCACCTGATGATAACCCGAATGAAAATCTAACTTGGAGAAAACGCAAGACCCACTTAGCTGATCGAACAGATCGTCGATGTGCGGGAGTGGATACTTGTTCTTTATAGTTACTTCGTTCAGAGCTCTATAATCAATACACATTCGATATGAACCTTCCTTCTTCTTCACAAGTAGAATTGGCGATCCCCAACTTGAAATGCTGGGATGAATCCATCCTTTCGTCAATAATTCGTCCAACCGAGTATGGATCTCCTTCAAACCTTCAGGGCTTAACCGATATAGTGTTTTGATCACCAATTGTGCTCTAGGTACTAAATCAATGTTGAATTTAAGAGCTCGATCGGGAGGCAAACTTGATATGTCTTCAGGAAATACATCGTCGAACTCACGAACTACCTCTGGCTTCGATCCTTCCTCCGCTTGAAGTGTTGCAATCACCGTCTTCTTCGGTTTTTCTTTATATGTGCTTGGCTCCAAGTAACGGTCTCCACTTTTGAAATAAAAGATCGGATGGTCTGGAATCTCGAACACTACCCTCCTTTGCCGACAGTCTATGGTAGCGTAAAAAGCTCCGAGTCAATCCATACCCAAAACGACATCAAAATTCAGTATGTCCGGCACCTTGAAGTCAGCATTGAATTCTCTGCTGCAGACGACCACTGGACACAGATCGTATCCCATTATTGCCTTTAGAACGTCGTTCCCTGAACTGACATTCCAGCTAGATATGAGCGGTTTGACTGGAATCGCATGAGTTCAGACAAACCGTTGTGATATAATGCAATGAGATACTCCAGTATCGAAGAGTGCTAGTGCAGGAAGTGAGGCTACTAAGATCGTACCTAAATTATGTGGGATAAGTTTTAGGTATAAGGAAAAGATATATAGGTATGTATATAGACTGAAAGAAAGTTTGAAAGGAAATTGTTACCAGTCATGACTTGGCAGGTGGCTTCAGCTTCTTCCACGGTCATTGTGAAAGCCCGTCGCCTCGGTACATTCCTCCTTGCAGGAGAAGCATTCCTCTGCCCGTTCTTTTGTACTTCAGGTGCGTTCCTTTGAGCTTGATGGAACTGATGAGGAGGAGGTGCAGTCGGTCCACGAGGTGGTGGAGCTGGGAGAGCGAGTTTTGGAGCAGGTGCCTGGATGGCTGGGCGCTGCTGGTAGGTAATTGCTGGTCTGGGTGCAGCATTTGGGTTGTGTCTACGAGGACAAGACCCAATGTCATGAGTGGCTGAGCCGCAGACTAAGCAAAGGCGATTTGCACACCGGCAGTCCTTCGCCAAATGTCCATCTCTCCTGCAGTAGGTGCAAAAGGTTGGGCTGGGCCGGTTGATTGGTACTCCCGGTCTCCTGGGCACAAAATGTGGCCTTGAAGAGGCTCCTCCTGCCATCTGAGTGTGTAACAACCCTAATTTTTCCTATACACTTTTCTATACAAATTTTTTAAAAATTTTTAAAAATCCATAAAGGAGTATTTTAACATGAGCACAATATATATATAAGTAATTATTTTGTTTTTAAATAACTCCATTTTTAGTGTACATAAAATTGTTTTAAAATTAAAGAAATACTTGGGGTATTTAATGTTGCTGTTACCATTTTAAGTAGTTATTTTCCCACAATAATTACAAGAAGGAGCTTGTAGCTCATTGGTAATACCTTGCACTGCTGAACCAAGCCACCAGAGTTCAAATTCCATGCCCCACATTATTTTTGTATTTATTTTGTTTTAATTTCTTTTGGAAGTCAACAGTCAAAAGGCCATAACTCCCAAAATATGTACTGGACAACAAAAAGTAAATATACCAAATTGTACCCCCGAAGAATCCCCGGCCATTGGAACCCTGACTCGGCCCGACTCGGCGCCGCCGGCCGGCGACTCGGTCCGGCGCCGCCGGCCGGACTTGGCCGGACGGCCGAGTCACCAACTGAGAAAAGTTGGCTCTTGACTTGGTCAACCCTCCTGCACACTCTAAATGCTTGGATCGGTTATCATTTAGCCAATAAATCTCTTTTACTCCTAGGTTTAATGATTTATATATATATTTTTTATTGAAAACCATAACCCTAGCCTAACCCTATATAAACACCCCTACTCTCTACCCTCTCATCACTTTTTCTAAGTCCACTCTCCCAAAATTCTGAGAGAACTTGGTACGTTAGAAAACGAGCGAAAGGCGAAGCGCTGACGAAATCGACGGCGAAATCCCAGTGATCGTGCTAGGACCTCTCAACGACGTTTCGACGCACCGGCAAACCCTCTACCTCCCTCTCACTCTCTAGCGTTGTCCAAACCCGTAAGTCCCTCTTTTCTACCTTTCTATTCTTTCATAAAAATACGACTTTTCAAACCCGATAGAAATCGGAACAAACCGATTTTCGATTCGGTTTTCTATCAAAACTCACTTATCACTAATTCCATAATGCTTAAACATATTCATGTCTCACATAACAACTAATTTGGATAAAGTTTCTCAAATGAAATGATAACTTTTGCAATATACCGTATTTTTGCACTTAAATACCACCATGTTTAGTTTATCACTTTTAACCCTTTAACATTGCTATACCTTAAAATAGATCACGAGGTAATGACCTACCTCCACACACACTCATATGCAATCATAACACGCTACCTTGAAAACTTAGAATAAGATAAAACAAGATTTTACATTAAAATACCATTTTCTTATTAAAACCTTTTCTAAAAGTTCTAAGTTTTAAACAATTTTAAAACAATATCTTTTAAAAAGAAAATACGATATGTCGTGGACATCGATCGTTTATCTAAACCTGACTTTGTGGTGTCTAGGCAAGTGTGACTAAGGCGAGTGGTTACTTAATTAGGACCATTACTTGTAGTGGAGAGCCTCCCACTCATCTGGCACTTACCTGGCCGCAATTGGCGGTGAAGAGGCGATTTGAGGCTTCTATGATTTATCGTTTAGACCATTTAGAAATAGGTTAGTTGGATTAGGAAACCCTAGAATCTAAAATACGGAAATTTACACCCTTTTACAAATAAATACCTTATCTTTATAAAACCGTTTTCTAAATGATTAATATTTATTAAATCTTCGCAAAGCGCCACTACAACCCACCTTTGGGGAACTCGTTAGGGTTAGTACGGTTTATCGTGCACCCTCGGGCTTAGTAGTGCGAGATTCATACCTCCGCAAGGAGCATTCGGTCTCGAAAGGTTTAAAATACGACATTTAAGAAAAATGAGATTTTTGGAAAATAAAATATTTAGTAAAAATTATTCTTGTATAAACATATGTATATTTATCATTTAAACACTTATTTTATTATAAGATAAAGTTTCCACCTTTTCCTAAAAATTACAAGATTAAAAGTTACATTAAAATGCCATGAATTTCAAATAAATCAATATTACAAATTAATACCTTTATTTATGTAATTAGGATATTTTCACTAGAAATAAGACAAAATAAAATCACACTCATTATAACTATAAATACGAATAATAAATACTTGGGGTGTATCTTGAAAACTATACAAAAGTATTTTTACATAAAACCCCCTCAAGTTTTATAAATTACAATAAAGACCCTAACAAATAATAGAATTTCGACTTACATTTCTTTTGGTCTGACTCGGGTTTGAGTCTGATTATTTTTGACTTGAATATGATTCAAGTCAATCTATATTCTTTAATATTCCAACTCAATATGAACACATGAATCCCAGAATTCAATTAACAATCTAAACAACTTGACTAAACCAAACCATGGATATACATCCATTATTCCGTTATTCCATTTACCTGATTATGCAGTTACACTCTGTTTACTGATATCATGGTTTTGATCGGTCATCCAACTTACACAATACAATACTACAATATAATCAAAACACTACGGGGTTTAAGGGGTAGACTGGTACGGAATATGTTAAAGGTGGCACGAGGTGGTCACTTAAGACGTAATTACATCCATGTCGTTGTTCCGTGGTATTATCGACGGAGCCTTATACTACAGGTTACCAAGGTCCCCGGTGTAAGTGGGACTCCCCTCGTATACACTCGCATCTTCGGTACCAGGCTACAAACAACAGCGTTAATACAATATTATAATACAACATTAAAAGCTCTCTCTCTCTCTCTTACTTTCTGTCTATTTCTCCCTTATCTTTGGGACTTACCGAGCGACCTGTTCGCTGACGACATTATATTTCTTTCTTCTTTGAATGTCGTCAGGTGTTTTGGACCCAGCAGAGATCGAGCCCACCGGTGAATACTTGGAGCAGTTTCACAAAGACCCCGAGCTCTAGATATTGTACCTTGTTCTATTCAGTATTTACATTTCCTGTTATGCCACTGTTTAGACATCGCTTTTCATTTCGGTTGTATTTACTTTTCATGCATTATACAAAAGAATGTTATTAATAAAGTTGTTGTTATTTCTATATCTCTTATCTCTTGTGATTTACTTTTATATTGCTTAGATACGCTTAGCGTATGTACTTCTAAGTATATACGTAGCGGACCTCGTCGCGTCCACTTCGCCGTACACCGGGAAGCGGGGCGTGACAGAGTGGCAGGGCGCTTCAGTCCGGCAGATTGGGGTTTGCCCTTCATCTTTACCACTGCCTCATATCGGCGGACAGCTTTCAGGGCCAGTTCATGGGTTGGGAAATCCCCTGTAGCTAAGGCAGCTTGGATTTCCGGATCTAACCCTTGCTAAAATCATCTGGAGCCAATCTCAGCTGTTGGTATCAAGTGTGCCGCGAACCTGTTAAGGTCTTGTGTTAGCTGTGTAGTTTGTGATATTTGAGAATCGAATATTGAAACGTATCTTACCTACTGACCATGGTAAACTTAGCATCATATTCATCCACGGATTTGTTCCACATCGAACCCTGTTGTAGATGGATGAATTGCTGCTCCATGTCAAATCGGGCAGTCTCTGGGAAGTACTTCGCGTCGAACATGTCGCAAAAAGTCCTCCATTCGATAGGTTGGGCAAGACGGCTTTCTTCCGCCTTCCACCAAATTCGGGCATTGTCAGTGAGTTGCTGCTTTGCAACTCGAACCCAAGCGATCTCTGGCACTTGTGCTGCTGCCAGATCATCCTAAATACTTTGAGCCCATTCTTCGGCTTCCAGGAGGCTCTCTTTTCCTGAAAATTGTTTTGGGTGCAATGCCCGGAATTGCTTCACTCCGGGCGCTTCCGCTTCTGGACGGTTCATTAAGATAGCAGTCTGCTGCTACTGTCCTTCAAGGAGGTTTCGGATTGCCTTAAGTAGTACCGTCTGCTCATTGATTGGAGCAGCAATGGTAGGCGTAAGCGGTAGAGGTGGTGTGTTGTTGAAGTTGGTACTGGTGTTGTTTGGAAAATCCATAACCTTGAAAGAAAAATTTGGGATAGGATAGATTTAAAGTATATGAAATTGTAAGATTCAAGGAATATAAATTGTAAAGAATGTTTTTAGTTGCTGATTCTTGTGTTATATTGCTTATGACTTCATGCAGAATTGACCCGCATGTCCATGCAGAACTGAACTCCATGGGCCGCCAACAAAACCTGTTATGCCTCGCTTCTCAGTGTATGGGGAGGGGACGCGACTGGGCCTACTACGTATTTACCCCGAAGTAAACACTCTAAGCGTTTCTAAGCAATATAAAGTAAAAATGTACACAAGAGACATGAATGTAAATGAACATCAACTTTTATTTATTTAACAATTCTTTTACAAGTACAACTGGAAATGTAAATACATGAATGGAAAACGATGCCTAAACAATGACATAACTGAAATGAAAAGTATATACAAGTGCCTACAGCTCTGGGTCGATAGCAAACTACTCCAAGTCCTCAGTACAGGGTTCGATCTCCAATGAGTCCGATCCACCTGAAAACAATCCAAAGAAAGAAGAAAGAAATGTTGTCAGCGAACAATCGTTCGGTAAGTCCCAAAGATAGGTAAGATAGAATAGACAGAAGAGAGTATAACTAGTAATGTTTGATTATATTGTTAACCCAGTTGTTTGTAGCTTGGTACAGAATATGCCAGTGTATACGAGAGGAGTCCCACTATTCCGGAGACTAAGGTATACGGAGCATAAGGAACCGTTCAGCCACGGTACAACGGCAATGGATATTCATGTTAGGTGTATTAAAATGACCGTCTCGTGCCACTTCTAACACATTCCGTACCAGTCTACCCCTTAAAAACCCCATAATGTATTTTGTATTGAATTGTATTGCTTTGTGTAATAGATTGTACGACTTGCCGAAACCATGATATCAAGTAAATGGAATGGATATAATAGATAGACATGTAAACAGAGTATAGCCATGGTTCGGTTCGGTCAAGACAGATTTATATAGATTGAATTCTGGTATAGACAGATTCATATTGGATTGCAGTTTATACTTGAATCAAATTCAAGTCAGATTGATTGCATATTTTACCGTGACTCGAACTGAGTCAGACTTTTAAACAAAATTAAAGTCCTGAATTAATTTTGATGTTATCGGTAACTGCTGCACATTAACGGCAGGATTTGTGTTTTTTTCCAAGACAATTACCGTGTTGATAACATCGTTGTTAGGTTGTCTATCTTAGATAGGCAAGCACCCACATTCTCCGGCTCCCTGAGGCTCAAGAGAACTTGTCCCACTTAAACCTATATATACTAGGGTCCTTATTGTAATTTAGTATAACTTGAGGGGGTTTTATGTAAAAATAGTTTTGATATAATTTCAAAATACACCTCAAGTATTTAATTATCATTTTTAGGGTTTTCATAGATGTATATTTTATAAAAGTGAAATTTTATAGTGAGTAGAACCTAGTTTCCATTGTATATGGTATTTTAATGAAATATTGGAATTTGTATTGAATTATAATGGTAGTTTCATAAAATTGTGATTCCTTTAATTTAGAAAATATGAAATATTTGTATAATATATTTTAAAATAGATCTTTTGACAATAGTTATAAATATATATATTTAATGAAAATAAATTTTATTTATTTTGTAGAAATCTCATTTTCTTAAATATTGCATCAAAAATTCCATCGAGGTCGAATGCTCCTTGCGGAGGTCTGCATCTCGCTCTACTAGGCCCGAGAATGTGCGATAACCCGCACCATCCCGATCGGGGTTCCCCAAAATGGGTTGTAGAGGCACAATTGCAATGAATTAGATAACACACTTTTTAAAGAAAACAGTTTTGTAAGTTTAGGGTATTTAAATGTAATGTCGTATTTTGTCCCAAAAGAATATTTTGCAAACCATCGTGCTATATCAAGGATGAGTGTTGTGATGAGATAGGTCATTATCTCGTGAGTTTTCTAAAGGTAATACAAGGAAATATGTTGAATTATGTCGAAAGCAAAGTATGTGGTATTTAACCATAAAAATGCGATAAAAGTTGCATAATAGATTCTTTTGAGATGAAACTTGTTCTGATGTGTTTGTTAATGATTACTAAACAATCTATTAAAAATTTGTCGATTTGTTACTGGGTAAAATTAGATTTTTGAAGAAAAGAGATTCGGAAGCCGGAATAACTCCGCTTCCGACGAGTTTTGAAAAGGAGAAGTTTTAGAATAGCAAAAGGGGAGAGGAGAGGGGACTTACTGGCTATAAAGAAAGAAGGAAGGTATAGAAAGACTTTGGAACCGTCGGGACGTCGTTTCGTCACCGGATTCTTCTTAGAACGTCGCCGGAACTTCGTCTCTTGCTAACTCTACTTGTACAACTTAGGACTTGGAAATTTAATAGAGTTTTTGTAATGGAATTCTGAATGAGGAGGGGTGAAATGTGGTGTGATATCTATAGAGAAAATTAGGGTTTAGGGTAATGAAGAATAGAATTAAAATGTGGATTAATGCCCATTTTAATTCTCTGTTTATTTTTAATAAAAACAAACAGTACAGGGGTTAAGGGGGGAGGCCAAAGGGTGTGGAGTTAAAATTTGGGGAGCATCCCCTACGGGGGGCCCGGCGGTGCCGGCCGTTGGCTAAATCTCACCGGCCAAAAACCAGTGATGGGTGTGTGGGATTTTGCCTCGTGTCCCTGTTGCTTTGTATACTTCAGTGCACATGTTTGATTTCTGTGTGACTTTTCATTTTACGTGTAGTGCACGTGTAAACCTTTGATCTTCTAAAAGATTAAAAGAAAAATCAACAAAAATCTAATGTGGCTGGGGGGATTCGATCACAGAAGCTACGTCACAGCAGTGCAAGGCTTTACCAATGAGCTACAAGCTATTTCTTGCTGTTCAAAAGCAAATTAAATACTTATAGCATACACAGGATTGCAATTACTCTATTTGTACATTAATTTTTAAACAAATTTTTGTATACTGAAAACATAGATGTTACAGGTAGATTCCTATCCATCTATGCTAAGGATCTAAAGCCCTTTGAAAGAGGCCACCGTGCAGGTTACTCTCCGACGGGTTGATTCTTACCCTACGAAGAGAAGTGGTCATCAACCCGGATCTGAGAATGGACTAGTACCGACCTTCCAACACTTGAATATCCGTTGATTCATCCTAAATGAACGATCGCCATCTCGACTTTGGGGAGTGGAAGGGCACCGACCTTCCTACACCTGGCGGTCAATCGACTTACACTCGACGCGCGATCGTCATCTAAAAGGCCGGTCATCGACGTACGGCCTAACACTTGATTCGGAAAAAAAAAGACTGGCAAGCTGAAGTACTTACGCAGAAAACACATAGTCACGCAGAGGAAAATAAGCTCAATTTTATTTATGTTCCAGAAATTTTTACAAGGTACTCTGGGCACCTCATCCTTACAAAAAGGTGCCCGGAGGCTTACAAAATTTGGAAAAAAAAAGAAGGAAAAACAAAAAACCGGACAAGGCAAAAAGGCTCATGCTGCGGGCTCCGCCCAGGTCTCGCCTTGCTCGGCACTGTCCTCAGTGGCCGGGGCTTCTACCTCCGCAACCTCCTCTCCCCCGATGGCGGCCCCGGCGCCAGCCACTTGCGTTGTATCCATCGAGAGCGGGACTCTGGCGTGGAGCTCACCGTCGGCAAACTCTGGCATCAACGCCTTGATGGCATCAAGAGCCTCATGCCAAATGATGGCCGAGGCTTCGGCGATGTCGGTGTAGAACTGGTTTGACGCCTTATACTTCTCCACTGACTTTGAGGCTCGGAGCTCGGCAATCTTCGCCGCCTCGGCTTCCCTCTTGCTGGCATCCCTGGACTTCTTCATTGTGGCATAGCGCTTGCCCAACTCCTCCAACTTAGCCTGAACGGCTTGGTTGGATGCACTCAGAAGTCGTTGGGGCTCCTGGCACTTGGAGACCATTAACGCCTCGGCGGCCAACCGGGTTTCGAGGGCGGTTGTCTTCTCCTTCTCCTGCTGCACCTTAAGGCGCAGATCCTCCTCCCGCGAAGACGATTCCTCCACCTTTCTCATGGCCGAGGCAATCTCCTTGGATTCCATATTTACGATGAGTGCGCAGTGTCGGAGAACCTGAGGAAAGCAACAGAAGCTGTTAGAAACATTCAAATTAAGAAAGAGCACTTAACGGAATCCTTAAAGGAAACGGATACCGACCTGAACCACCTCCTGAGCGATGGTGGCCACTTGGGCCTTCAGGGTCCCCCGGGGAATTTTGCCCCCGGCCGATTGCTCCATGTCGGAGAGCAATCCGTCGGCAACGGAAAGCCCTGAGGGGACCACAAAGCAGACGCCCCCCTCCTACAGGGGAATCCCCTCAGGAATCTTAATGGATGACGGGCAGGAGATTGTCTTTTTCCTCTTGAGGGGAACCTCGACACCCTCTTCCTCCCCCCTCGCCAGGGGGCGCCGGGTCTCGCGCATGCTTCTGGCTGCCCCCGCGTCGGTCATCGGGGGCTCGGTGCGTTGCGGAAGGCTTATCCGGTGGAGATGGTCTCGGGGCCGAGCTCGGGCCGGCTCGGGACAAGCTCACAGCCCGGCCTTCTTCTGGGACGTAGCGGCTATGGCAGCTAAGATCTTGGATCGGTCCATTTGTCCTGCGAAAGGAGAATATATAAAAGAGTTAGTGATGCTAGAAGGGCAAAAGAAATCATTCAAGTCTAAATAGATCGTCGAAAGACCTAACTTACCCATGAAGCGAGCGGGGATGAGCCCGGCCCAGCTAAGAACCTGCTCGGAAAGCAGGATGTGGGCCCGCTGGATCGGCTCCCATATGGATACCGCCCCCGCCTTGGGCGAGAATGATTGCTTCGCCCCCGGGCAGTCGGCCCTGTGCCACTGTGTAGGCACGGGCCAATTCTAGCTCTCGGGTGGCCCAACGAATACAAACTTCTCCTTCCATTCATGAATGGAAGAAGGAACGACTACCACACCCGACCCGACCACCCCGCCCTTGCGTTTTTTGAAGGAAAAATACACCCATCTCGGCTCGTTTTTGCTAGTGCCGGGGTGATTCTTATAGCAGAGAAAGGAAGTAAGAAGGGTCAAGCTGAAGGGGATGTCTTCAAGTTTCGACCGGACCGGAAACCCGAGGAGGATTCTCCATGAGTTCGGCGCTAGCTGGCCCGGGGAGAGATGGAAGCAAGGAAGTACCCCACATACCTCGGTTGGAAAGGGCAGGCGCATTTCCGCTCGGAATGCTTCCAAATACAGGGCAATCTCCTTCCCTTGCACCTGGTCAGCCCGTTCGCCCTCTTTAGCCAAACGAAGCGAATAGTTAGAGGGGATATGGAAATGAGCCCGAATCTCAGCAAGCTCGCCCACATCCCTCAAGACGGAGGGCGCATCGCGGGCGTTCCCGATGCGCACCTTAGGGGCCCTTGTCGCCACCAGACGGCTAGTGACGCGGGTAGCCCTGGCTCTTTGGGGCGAGCCCAGCACAGAAGAAGCAACAAGAGAACCCTCTTGACTGTCAGCAACCAAAGAGGTGGAAGACTCTATTGACTCGGCTCCAACAACTGGAACCTCATCGCACGACTCAACCCTAATTACTTCTACAGACTCCTCAGAAGAAGACATCTAACCCGATTCAAAGGGATTGGTTCTCCGAGAAAAAAGCACAAGGGATCTGGTCTAACGGAGGGAGCGCTGAGCAATCTTTGACAACGAAGGGAAATTATGACGGAAAGTGTTGGCCCTAGGGGGTCCCCTCGTATTATACACTGTAGAAAAGACATCCAACGGCCAAGATCAATTCCCGCCAAAACGAAGCGTCGCGTCTGCCGGCCGTCAAGTCTCCACGTGTCGAACGGCCATTGGGGACGTCCCTTCGATCGCAGGCGACAACGACAAACTGTCGCGTCCGCCAATCCGCTTCAAACGCGTGGCATGTGACCCAACAGACGAACGAGCGAATCGGCATCCCCTCTTTAATGCGCGATCATTTCGTCGATCCGCTGATATCATGGGAGATACGTGCGAAGATCCAAGCGCTAGAGGATACGCCACGTGGGTCCGAAAATCTGAACAACGCAACTGCCCAACACCGCGTCGCCCCGGAAAATCCGCACCGAGGATTCCCGGCAACAGACTGAGCGAAACAAACCAAGAAGGCCACTCTCGATCCGACCCATAGATAGGTCGGAACGAGAGTAGGGGGCTAATGATGATGCTCATATGTGAGAATTCCTCATATCATGGCATGTGGCGAATGACGCGTCACCCACAACAGCTCACTAGATTCCGGGGGGGCTGCCGAGGCAAAATCATTGTGGAGCACTGATGACCTTCCTCGGTTCGTCTCCGAACTTACACTCCGCCTCTTACCCAAGAGTGACCTAGCCGCCGAACTGGCGCCTATCCTCTGTTAGTTGTATATATGCCATAGAGGCCATTGTTGTACATATGATGTATATTATAGTGGATGCTTGGATATATATAGAGAGGACTTTCTTGCTCGACATGATAGTATGCTATTTGGTTTCACTTTGTCTTAACATGTTGACTCGTATTGGTTTACTGTCTTGCTCTCACATATTGATAAAGCCCTTAGGATATGTACTTGACTACTGGGACTATGATGCAGATCATACTGTGGGGCCAGGGTAGTCCAAGAGTACATCCTATAACTGTTCCTAGTCGAGGGAGTATCGAGACAGGGCATCGATACTCAAGAGTAGACTAGCGTATACGCTTCTCGACCCATATGATGGGCAATGGATGATCCTATATCCATTGGTGTTTGACATCAGAGAAGGTATACGGGTGCTCAGTGGAGACTGGGTACACTGAACGGACTCGCCGAGAACTCCTAGATGGTATTATACCTATCGTCAGATAGCAGTTCTCTGGTGATACTGGTACAGGTTAATCTGTAGACCCGAGATCGTCATAGAGTCTTGTGTGATTCCCACTGTGCTTTAATTTCCACCTTACCACGTTCATAAGAATGTGCAAAACGGTGGCTTTTGGGTACAGTCCAGAATCATATGGAGGCAATGAGCGATAGGAGGGGTTTCGTCTCTCCCGGTATTGGGGGTTGATATTGCGCTGTGTTCGATTGGTTATAACTGGAAGTCCCTGTCCAGGGCTGATATGGAGATCTACTGGTAAGTGTTATCAGTAGTTTCTCGACCCTTTATGAGCTTTACATCGACATGACTTATCGGTTACTGGGGTCTGACGTTTACCACCCCTAGACTGGATATGCAACATATCAGACGAAGAGACAAGACTGTATGGGAGTGTTACTGATTAGATTCACAGGAGTATGTACAAGATTGCTTGTTGATCTTCTGATCGCTCAATTCCCGGGTGGCTGTTACGTTTAGATGACCGCTTGCAGCTTGTGGGTGTTTGATATGATCATCACCTACTGCCGGCGTATTGACGATTCTTTAGAGTCCTACACAGAGGTTTCCTGACTCAGGCAAAACGGAGTAGGAGCACATATGTGATATGTGCGGGATTGAGAATAACACATGTATGTGATACTGTATTCGATTCTCGCGATATGTGACATCGGCTGGATATATGTGATATAGCCGGGTCATCGGATCAAGTGTTGATTCGATGAACTGATACAGATTATATTTGTCGGTTATTTGCATAATAGCCGGATTATCGGATCAAGTGTTGATTCGATAATTTAATGTATAATAATATATTTGATATATTACATTACATTAACTAATATAAGATCACTTAAAAATTCTTTTTCTCACTTGATAATACATTGATATATATGTGATATATGTTAATTGTATTATTTTCTTTTGTTACATTATATATTATATATGTGATACATAATATTCTAACATGTTAGGGTTACAAATGCAACTAGGGTTTAGAGATTAAACCGTATTAGGGTTTAAATTTTGGGTTAACATTTTCTTTTAGGTTTAATTCTTATTTGGATGGATAAGTTTTGGAGAAGCTTCATGTTGCTTTGAAAAAGTCCACCCTCTTTGTTTTATCCTTGATATTTGTTAACCTGACCTTTTAACCCTAACCTATCATTAATTCTCTACAAGGGTTAAGCATGACATGCTTAACCCTTGATTGCATTTCTAACCTAAACAGTAATTCATTTTTCATCACAACTTCTTTTGCTTCTTCTTCCTCACAAAGCTTTCTAGTTTTTCAATTTGTGATGAAATAAAGTGAGATAAAGAAAACTAAAGAGAGCAAAATTCCTACTTCATCATCCTCATCTATTCTAGCCACTTAGATTAGGGTGTTCACTTCACTAATATCTCATAGTGAATCAAGAGCTTGGGTTTGAGTTTCCTCAAGGTAGATCGTCTTGGATTTCGAAGACTTCAAGCAAGATGCATCATTCACATCATGGAGCCTCTCGAGAGTCCGGGAACTTGATGATCGCAGTGAAAGGACCTCAACTCGGAGCTTATGAAGCGAAGAAACGGACTACAAAGGTTGTAATCCTAACTCTTAGAAGTAAAGTTGTTTACTTTGTAGTTTTAGTTTGATTCTTTAGTTAAAGATCTAGGGTTAGGGTTATCTAGAATGGCAAAAATTTAAACTTGGCATGGATGATGCCTCCCGAAACCTTGCTGCCGTTGTAGGTAACCCAACAGTGGTATCAGAACCTAGCTAAAGAATTAGACGGATAAGTGTAGGATTACAAAACCGAAACAAATCCGAAACACCCGACGGAAAACCCTAGTTTCTGTAAAAATTTTCAGAGTGTCAAAAAAAATTTCAAACAGTTGCAGAGTGATGTATATGATACAATATGAACACCGTACAAATTTTAGCCCATTCCCTGAAAATTTAGCCGAGCACATCATGCCCAAAACCGGCCACATCGGAGTTCCTGGGGCTGAAATTTGTACAGTGTTTAAAGCTCTGGGTTTTGATACTTTAGGTGTTGTTTGTGCTTGCTAACTTTTCATGTGATGTTATCTTTTAGCAAAGGCAATTCGGAGTGTTTCGTATTCGTAATTCTAGCTTTTGTTTCGGTTATTTTAGACGGTATTAAAAAGTTCGATCGGATATCAAATACCCAATTTAACCCTTTCCAGAAAATTTTCAAGTGTTGGATTTTTCTTTAGTTAAATAACATTCAAATAGCGTGCAAGTGATGCGGTGAACCCTCTAGAAGAACAAAACCTTAACTCGATTTTGTGATCGTCAAAACTGCCACTAAACCCTAGGGTTTGTGATAGTTTAGAGGTGCCACAAGTGAGGCATTGGTTGACCCGTCTACGGTTGGTTCATTGCTGCTGTGGCATGTGATGGATACTTCTAAACTACACCCAAGTGTTGAGCATTTTGGGAATTTTTGGGTGTTTGTTGATTCGATCGGAATGTTTAGTATCGTCTAACTTTTTCTGTAATGTGATACAATATGTGGAATTCATATAGTTAGGCATGAAATCCGTAATATGTGATATTTCGGGTTTACGATGTCTAAGGCGATTGTGGATTCCAAATGTTGTAGTTTTTCACTTTCTTTTCTGGGACCGTAAGTGTAATATGTGGTATATCGCCGTTTTCGTTGCTAAATGTCAACGACAATTGTGATAGGCATATTTACTTACGTTGATAACATGTGATGTTATGTGTTGTTGCGATATGTTATATTGGATCGTTGTGTTTTGAATAACCGGGGTTTTATATGAGATGAGGGTTTTTATTTTCATTCATATAAAATTTCATTGTATGTAATATTCTTTTATTGGGGCACTAATGGGTTGAGGATGATGTCACCATTGTATATTGTTTACTTTTCCGCATTAGGATAGACTCAAGGAGGAGAGCACAAGCAACCGGGTTGTAGGGTCCAGTGGGAGGCCATCTCGAGGAGTCGAGACCGGGTCTCCCAACCCTAAAATTGGTAGGGTTGCTTGCCGCTCTCGTAGGGGTCTGGGGATGTGGGTTTGGCTATTCATCGCGACCATGAAATCTGTGTTTTATACAGGCTCAAAATAAAACACGGACCTCCTAGTATATCTAATATTTCATATGTTATCTTCTGCTGTTGATATTATGTGATGTGATCATATTATATGCGTGAGATGAATACTTTATTATTGTATATATGATATATAATAAACGTTGCTTATGTTTTACACCCGCGCGAGTCCCGCCCCGGTATGCCGTTAGTTAAGTAACCTAACGGTGCATAACGGGACATTGTGGCGAATGCGGATGGCATAAGCGTACGTTGTATTTTCATTTCTTCTGTGATGCTTAGAAAGCATAAATGATGGGATTCATTAATGAGATTAATGAAAGAAAAGAAAGCTAAAAGATGTTGTAGAATCAAATTTATAAAAAGGGTAGCTCTAGTTTTTGCTTTGCATAGCGGTATTCCTTATAGAATATCCAGCACCTTATTCGATAAGGAAAGAGCCGAGATCTCTTCACCGAGAGTGACCTCTTTAGCGAAACTAGCAGATGCTACAACTCACTCGGTTATGTTTTTGGCAGCTTCTATAGTTCTTGCTTTGCATAGCGGTATTTGTGAAATATCCTGCACCTTATTTGATAAGGAAAGAGCCGAGATCCCTTCACCGCGAGTGACCTCTTTAACAAAACTAGAAAAAGCCTCAAAAACACTCCTTTTCAAAATCACTTGTTTCTACAACGATATCAAGTTCATTACGCGGAAAGTTTTCTGAAAAACCTATCGTAGCTCTCCGTCATTTCAGATAGAGACTAGTTAGTATCCGTGCTGCGTTTGTTGACCTTAGCCAAGGCGTAGTGTACGGTAGCTAATTAGTATTTATCTGCTAAAACATGAGATGAGATTGAGTTAGAGTAGTCGTACGACTTTGTTGACCTTAGCCAAGGGTCGTACGGGTGGATTTAATTCAATCGGGAAATGACGGATTGAACTTGGCCAGCGCTTGTGATTTGTTGACCATAGCCAAGGTCATGAGTTGCTAGGGGCAAAAGTATTATCAGGAATTTCAAGTGTTGAAATTTGCAATGAGATTGCATACCTTCTATGAGATAATTGGATTCTGATACCCACTGCGAGTAAGAGTTACTCCTGAGAGAATTTTACACATAACAATTAGCCGATTAAGTAGGTGTCTGGAAAGGTGTTAACGGGGTTATGCCTCTGGGAAAACGAGGTTTATTCTAATTAGGTCCGTGCGAAAGCACGGGGAACCTCCCTCAAAGTACCAATACTGACCTGACTGAAAGATTGGCAAACTTGTAAGGTGTAATTAATCCCAGCTAGTCTTACCTTTTAGGATTTTAAGGAAGATTTGATAAAAACCAGTGGGAGCCATCCTGATTAGATAAGATAATAACCAATCTAATCTTGCAAGAGCATACGCTAAAGTGTTTTCTTCTCTCTCTCTCCAGGTAGCGACCATGTCAGGCCTTAATCAAGATAATAATATAGATGTATTGACCGAACCCGCTTGTTATACTGAGCAGGGGAACATTGGTCCCGCTCCAACTTATAATTGTTATAAGTCTGAGCAGGGAATAGTAGAATACCCGGATTCTCACACCGCCTAAACAAAGAATAAGCATGCTGATGCATCTTCTTCGGGTGTGTTAGTTATCGAGAACTGTTTCTCAGTTCACTCTACGTCCTGGGTATTAGATACCGGATCGGGATCTCATATATGTAATATGTTACATGGGCTATGTAAAGGTAGAGAACTGGGAGAGGGTGATCATTCCATAAGAGTAGGGAATGATGCAAATGTTGCAGCCAAGGCTGTTGGTGAATATCACCTTGTGTTGCCAAATGGTAATACATTGATTCTGAACGAATGCTATTACATTCCGACCCTGATATGCAGTATTATATTAGTTTCTTTATTGAGCAAAGAAGGATTTAATTTTGTAGTACAAGATAATATTATGAACGTCTTCCTGAATCAAAAGTTGATTGGATCAGGCTCGTTAAATAATGGCATATACGTTCTCAATCAAACTACAGTACTTAATGTACAAAACACACACAAGAGGAAAAGTTCAGAAATGAACGAATCCTTCTTGTGGCATTGCAGACTAGGTCATATCAATGCGACACGACTGGCTAAGTTACATAAAGATGGATATTTGAATCCGTTCGAATTTTCATCTTATGACACTTGCCAGTCATGTCTCAAAGGCAAGTTGACTAAAACTCCGTTTAGTGGACACGGAGAAAGAGTTACGGAACTCTTAGGACTGATACATAGTGATGTATGTGGTCCTATGTCTACACATGCCAGAAATGGTTTCTCGTACTTCATTACATTCACTGACGATCTCTCAAGATACGGACATATGTTCCTATTGAAACACAAGTCTGAAGCTTTTGAGAAATTCAAAGAATATAAGAACGAAGTCGAGAAACAAAAGGGTAAAAGTATTAAGATCCTTCGATCTGATCGAGGAGGAGAATACTTGAGCAATGAGTTTCTAGACTATCTAAAAGAGAATGGGATTCTCTCTCAGCTTACTCCTCCCTATACACCACAGCACAACGGTGTATCGGAGCGGAGGAATCGCACCCTATTAGATATGGTGCGCTCTATGATGAGCACTGCTGAGTTGCCTATTTCCTTTTGGGGGTATGCGCTTGAGACAGCCATATACCTATTGAATAGAGTTCCAAAAAAATCGGTGCCTACCACTCCTTATGAGATATGGAATGGGAAGAGACCATCTCTTAAACGAGTTAAGATATGGGGTTGTCCGGCCTATGTTAAAAAGAAAAATCCGGACAAGCTCGAGGCAAGATCAATTCTTTGCAAGTTTGTGGGATATCCAAGCAATTCGTATGGATATCTATTCTACCACGGCGAACAATAAAAGGTGTTTGTTGCTCAACATGCCATCTTTTTAGAAAAGAAATTTCTTGTAAAAGAAATTAGTGGCGAGGAGGTAGACCTGGAAGAAGTTCCAGCACCACAAACTACAACTGAAGATTTAGTGGAACTAGAGGATTCGATAGTTCCCGACGAACCCAAGCCTCTCCGCCGATCTAGTAGGGTTCCTCACCTACCTGAGAGATACTACGGTTTTCTCATAGATGGTGGGAACGAGGATTGCATCATGGAAGATGATGATCCGACTAGATTCGAACAGGCCATCACGAGTGGGGACTCTGTGAAATGGCTGGATGCAATGCGATCTGAGATGGAATCCATGTACACCAACAAAGTATGGACTTTGGAAGTTGCTTCTGAAGGGGTAAAACCCATTGGGAGCAAATGGATCTTTAAGAAGAAACTTGGTGTAGATGGAAAAGTTGAGACTTTCAAAGCTAGACTTGTTGCAAAGGGTTTTCGTCAACGACCAGGTGTGGATTATGACGAAACCTTTTCTCCAGTGGCTATGCTTAAGTCCATCCGGATCCTACTTGCCATTGCTGCATACCATGACTATGAAATCTGGCAGATGGATGTTAAGACCGTCTTTCTAAATGGTGATTTAGAGGAGTGTGTGTACATGACTCAGCCAAAGGGCTTCGTAGATAGTGGGAGCAGCAGAAAGGTGTGCAAGCTGCTTAAATCCATCTACGAGTTAAAGCAGGCATCGCGAAATTAGAACATCTGTTTTGATATTGTAGTCAAAGAGTTTGACTTCATCAAAAACGTAGATGAACCTTATATTTACAAAAAGGTTGTATGTGGATGACATACTCTTGATAGGAAATGATGTTCCTATGTTGCACTCGGTCAAGCTCTTCTTATCACATAGATTCTCAATGAAAGATCTAGGTGATGCCTCCTGCATTTTGGGAATTAAGATCTATAGGGATAGATCTAAACGGATACAGGGATTGTCCCAATCCAGGTACATTAACACCATACTAAAGAGGTTTAGTATGGAAGAATCTAAGCGTGAGTATTTACCCACGATCACTGGACTCACTCTCTCCAAAGAGATATCTCCTAAGACTGATTTGGAGAGAGCTCGCAAGCAAGGGATACCCTATGCTTCGGCAGTAGACTCTATCATGTATGCGATGCTATGTACCAGACCCGATGTAGCATACTCACTAAGTGTAGTGAGTAGGTATCAAGCAGACCCAGGAAAGAGTCATTGGACAGTTGTGAAGAATATTCTCAAGTACTTGAGAAGGACTAAGGAGATGTTCTTGGTGTATGGTAATGGAGAACTCCAGGTGGAGTCCTTTACCGATTCGAGCTTCCAAAGTGATAAGGACGACTCTGAGTCACACTCGTGATTTGTCTTTACCCTAAATGGAGGGACGGTTTGTTGGAAGAGTTCCAAACAAGAAACCGTGGCAGACTCGACGATGGAGGCTGAATACATCGCTGCCAACGATGCTGCCAAAGAGGCTATCTGGATGAAGAAGTTTATAACTGAACTTGGAGTGGTTCCGTCCATTGAGTATCCAATACCTTTGTATTATGATAACAATGGAGCTGTGGCTTTAGCCAAGGAACCCAGATCCCATCAGAGATCCAGGCAAATTTTGAGGCGGTATCACCTGATCCGGGAGATAGTTGATCGCCGAGAGATCGAGGTCAGGAGAGTTGACATGAAGGACAACATTGCGGATCCACTCACGAAGGCCATACCCCAGAAACAATTTGAGAGACTTCGGGATGTTGGGTATGAGATACTACAACAGCTGGCCTTAGTGCAAGTGGGAGATTGTTAGTTGTATATATGCCCTAGAGGCCATTGTTGTACATATGATGTATATTATAGTGGATGCTTGGATATATATAGAGAAGACTTTCTTGCTCGACATGGTAGTATGCTATTTGGTTTCACTTTGTCTTGACATGTTGACTCGTATTGGTTTACTGTCTTGCTCTCACATATTGATAAAGCCCTTAGGATATGTACTCGACTACTGGGACTATGATGCAGATCATACTAGTAGGGCCAGGGTAGTCCAAGAGTACATCCTATAACTGTTCCTAGTCGAGGGAGTATCGAGACATGGCATCGATACTCTAGAGTAGACTAGCGTATACGCTTCTCGACCCATATGATGGGCAATGGATGATCCCATATCCATTGGTGTTTGACATCAGAGAAGGTATACGGGTGCTCAGTGGAGACTGGGTACACTGAACGGACTCGCCGAGAACTCCTAGATGGTATTATACCTATCGTCAGATAGCAGTTCTCTGGTGACACTGGTACAGGTTAGTCTGTAGACCCGAGATCGTCATAGAGTCTTGTGTGATTCCCACTGTACTTTAATTTCCACCTTACCACGTTCATGAGAATGTGCAAAACGTTGGCTTTTGGGTACAGTCCCGAATCACATGGAGGCAATGAGCGATAGGAGGGGTTTCGTCTCTCCCGGTATTGGGGGTTGATGTTGCGCTGTGTTCGATTGGCTATAACTGGAAGTCCCTGGCCAGAGCTGATATGGAGATCTACTGGTAAGTGTTATCGGTAGTTTCTCGACCCGTTATGAGCCTTACATCGACACGACTTATCGGTTACTGGGGCCCGACGTTTACCACCCCTAGACTGGATATACAACATATCAGACGAAGAGACCGGACTGTACGTGAGTGTTACTGATTGGATTCACAAGAGTATGTACAGGCTTGCTTGTTGATTTTCTGATCGCTCAATACCCGGGTGGCTGTTACGTTTAGATGACCGCTTGCAGCTTGTGGGTGTTTGATATGATCATCACCTACTGCCGGTGTATTGACGATTCTTTAGAGTCCTACACAGAGGTTTCCTGGCTCAGGCAAAACGGAGTAGGAGCACATATGTGATATGTGTGGGACCGAGAATAATACGTGTATGTGATACCGTATTCGATTCTCGCGATATGTGACATCGGCTGGGTATATGTGATATAACCGGGTCATCGGATCAAGTGTTGATTCGATGAACTGATACAGATTATATTTGTCGGTTATTTGCATATTAGCCGGATTATCGGATCAAGTGTTGATTCGATAATTTAATGTATAATAATATATTCGATATATTACATTACATTAACTAATATAAGCTCACTTAAAGATTCTTTTTCTCACTTGATGATATATTGATATAAATGTGATATATGTTAATTGTATTATTTTCTTTTGTTATATTATATATTATATATGTGATGTATAATATTATAACATGTTAGGGTTACAGATGCAACTAGGGTTTAGAGATTAAACCATGCTAGGGTTTAAATTTTGGGTCAACATTTTCTTTTAGGTTTAATTCTTATTTGGATGGATAAGTTTTGGAGAAGCTTCATGTTGTTTTTGTTAGAGATAGTGCCCTCAAAGTCAATTATTGGATCACAGGCACGTGATTGCAATGATTGAGGGAGGATCTATCCCGGTAGGACAGTCTTACTCGAGATGATAGTATGCTATCTGGTTTACCTTTATCATCGTGTACTGCTTTAGGTGACCTTACAGGTCGCTATTACACGTTGGTAGAGCCCCTATGATTCTTGCTTGACTGCCAGCAGTATGAGGGCGATCATATACGTGGGAGCTGGTAGTCTATAAGCATATCCTTAAAAGGTCCATAGTCGTGGGAGTTTCGAGACTGGGCATCGATACTCCAGAGTAGACTAGTGTATACAGTCGAGACCCCGACGAGGGGCGGTGGCCGGCACAAGCCACTGGTGTCAGTTGGTTCACCTAAGATGTATACAGGTGCTCATTGGGTTATGAGTACACCAGACAGGACTCGCCGGGAACATGCTAGTTGGTCTTATACCTGACGTCAGATAGCAGTTCCCTGGTGACATGTGTACAGGTTAGTTCATCGACCTGGGTATCGTCATTTGTCTCGTGTGAGTTCTCACTGTACTTTGATTACTACCCTACCACGCTCAAAGGAGACGTGCAAACAGGTTTTAGTTGGGTACAGTCCCGAGCCATATGGAGGCAGTGAGCGGATCTTCAGGGGTTCGTCTCTCCCGGTATTGGGGGTGAGGTCACGCTGTGTCTAGGAGAGCCATTACACGAAGCCCTCGGCCGAGGCAGGAGATTTACTGGTAGGTATTCCAGTAATATCTCAGGGTGTTCTGGGCTACACTCCGACACGACTTGTACCGCTTTTGGGGGTCTGACTTTTACGAACCCTCTAGACCCGCCATGCGATGCTCATAGACGAACGGACCGGACTGTACGGATATTGTCACAGACAGGCTCAGTAGGGTGTCAGGATGAGTTCGCTCATCGACGTCCCTTTTGGTCAATACCTGGTAGCCCGTTACGTATTGGCTTATACCTCTGACGTGCTAGTGGTTAAATCCACAACCAAGGTGTTGACGAGTCTTTAGAGTCCCCCGCATTCAGTTACTCAAGTTTCGGGCGAAAAGCTGTAGAGGCCGTATGGAGATATGGCACGGTCCGATCAGATACGTGCGGTATTGCACGGATCAGGATTGGACAGTTTGTACTAGAGGCCGTATGGATATATGGCAGGGTTCGATCAAATACGTGAGGTATTGCACGGATCAGGATCGAACGGATATTACTAGCCGGCTTTGGTTTAAGCCGGATCCTAGTATAGTACAGTGTAGATTTTGTCTCATTGCATTTGTATTTCGGTCGGAATACAGATGCGGGTGTGTATACACAGCATCGGGGTTTTCCTGTAATTTACTACAGGACCAGTTTTCTGGAGTTGCCAGTTTGCTTTCCATTTCGGCCAATTTCCTTTGTATCCTTCATTGGCCGAAGATTGGTGGAGGAGGGCTTATTTGCAATTGTGCAAATAAGCTTTTGTGGAGGGGGTATTTGCATATTCTTGTGTCATGATGGTTGCACCATCCCTTGACCATTTGACTTGACTTCTTCATGATGGCTTGACTTTTTAAAGTCATCATGCTTGATGATGGTGGCTTGACCTTTTTGGAATGATTGGTTGGTTGAGTGTTGGTTATTCCTTGTGATGATTTCTTCTCATCATCTTGTTTTTCTCTCTCTTGGATTATGAGAGACCCTCATTGCTTTGTTACACACTCACTCTCATTCTCACTCTTCCTCACTTTGCATGGCCGGCCACATTGGGGAGGGGCTGCCCATTTCATTTGGTGTGGGGTTTTTGTGCTTTTGCTTTGGCAAAAATCCCACAAGATCAATCTCCAAAACTCCATTCCTCCACCATCTCAAAAGGCAACTCCATACAAACCCCAAATGAGATATAGATCTCTACACTATTCTACAGCAAATCTTGGGCACGTCGACTCGCCAGCTTCGTGCCCGAGTTGCCTCGGTATAGAGGTGGGAGCCCATAAAAGATGCAGGCGACGTGGTGCCCCTTCCGGCGACTTGGTGGAGACCGGAGATTCCGCGAGAGATCGGGACGACGACGAGAAGACCGGAGGACTCGGATCACTCGGTATATCTCTCTTCCCCATCTAGTAGTTAGCTAGGACTAGTTAATGGCACGATCCGGGTTTTTAGTGCGCGGTGGTGCCGGTTCAAGAAAATTAAAGTTAACCATCACTTCCGCACTTGGCCTCGGGATGGAGGCCGGGGCGCCGCCGTGCACTTACAGTGGTATCAGAGCCTCGCCATTAACTAGTCTAGCTTTGACTAATGTGTTTTACATTTCCGATCGAACAATTTTCCAAAAACCGTATTTTTCTTCACATCAGTTTCTGTCGAAATTTTTTGAAGTCCAAAATTTTTTCAGGTTGTTTCAGAACGATGTGTAGAAAATTCTAAGAGTTCTGGGAAAATTTGGTTTCGTGAACAGTCTAAAGGACCGCGGAACCGCAGCCAAACCCATGCTTGGGCCGCGGTTCCGCCGCGATTTTAACTGTTCAGTCCCCCAAAATTTTGCAGAATGTTCCTGAGTTGAAAATGTGGTTTCTGGAATGTTATTTTTGGGCCCAGAATTTCTTGATGTGCTACAGTAGTACTTGGGGGCCCACTTGTTATAATTTTGATCGATCGGATATTATAAACACATTTTTCACAGTATTTACATTATATCTGCGACCGTGAATGTCACTTGATCGGTAAATCCAGTCTGACTGCTATAGCCCGGTTAGACGGATTTGCGAACGTGACTTTCACGTTGATGTTCTGTGTTATGCTGTGATGTTGCGGATTGGTCGTGGGGATAGCCTGGATGCAATGCTAGTACAGATTTGGTTGTATTATGTACATTTGATATTGCGGGACGAGCGTCCGACGTGTGGACTGCCGTCACTGCCTGATTGTATTATTATTTTGGGGCACGACCAGGTTGCGG
Source organism: Agapanthus africanus (assembly GCA_030015575.1). NCBI lineage: Eukaryota > Viridiplantae > Streptophyta > Magnoliopsida > Asparagales > Amaryllidaceae > Agapanthus > Agapanthus africanus. The sequence continues at coordinate 25,623,949 of JASDDO010000016.1, forward strand.
TCGATGTACCTGTTGTATGTATATTTTACTTTCTGTACTAGGATTACCCCGCGGAGGGGTGCACGGATAACCGGATTCTAGAGGGCAACAAGCCCGCATCTCATGGCATTGAGACGGAGGGGGCTTTACTCTAGGATTGGCGGGTTGTTCGCCGCACTCGTAGGGGGTACAGGTTGACCCAGGAGGGGTGCCCAAGTTACCGGATTCCGTGAAGTGCCGGGTGGTCCATTCACGTTGCTGAAGGGGGCTGCCTCGCTTCAGGTTTTGGCGGGTAACTTGCCGCGTCCGTAGGGGTCTAGGATTTCATTGCACATGCTATCCACACGACCAGGGGAACGTCGGGTTTCAGTAGTGGCTCTGTGAAATCCGGGGATCCCAGATATCTGTATTGTTCTGTGATGCTGTACATTTCTGTGATGTTGCATTTTTTATCACGCCTTGAGCGAATATAATATATTGGTATATATATTAGTAGATGTTGTATATGTTTTGCATCCGCGCTAGTCCAGTCCCCGCTCTGTCGTTAGTTAGCTAACCTAACGGGTAATGACGGGACCCAGTGGCGAATGCGGATGACATATACGTACATCAGTATATTTTCGTTCTTTGTGGTGTGATCAATTGATGGGACTGCGTTGATTCGGATCAATGCAAGTTAAAAACAAACCTTATCTGATGTTGTTGGAACACTTTTCAAAAGGCTGTTATTGCAAGGACGTTCACTTTTGTTTTGCATCGTGGTATTCAGTTGGAATATCCTGCTCCTCAGTCGACGAGGCAAGGGCCGAGATCCCTTCACCGAGAGTGACCCCTTGGACAAAAAGTTTGCGTCAGGGCAATGACTTCACTATAGCCAATTACTTTTGCTTTGCACCGTGGTATTCAGTTGGAATGTCCTGCACCTCATTCTACGGGGAAAGAGCCGAGATCCCTTCACCGGGAGTGACCTATTTAGCAAAGGTTTTCGTCACTATATTTTTAAAAGCTATCCGTTCCTTCAACGATATCAAGTTCATTACGTTAAAGGTTTTCGCCAGAAACCATTCGTAGCCCTCCGTCGTTTCATATGGGTGGTCAATAGTATTCAAGCTGTGTATGTTGGCCAAAGTCAAGGCACAGTGATTGGTAGCTATTGGGGTATTCATATGCAACATAGATAGATGCGTTGGTTTGGGACAGTCGTACTGCCATTTTGGCCAAAGTCAAGGGTAGGTACGGGTGGATTCAAATTAACCAAGAGAATGACGGGTAGAACTTGACATGTGACTTATGATATGTTGGCCAAAGTCAAGGTCATAAGAGCATGGGGAAGAAATCACATCGGGAGTTTCTAAAGAAACTGAAACTTGCCAGATATGCGCATACCTTCTGGAGTGTGACACCGTGAGCGGATTCCGTCACATTATCATGCGATGATAGTTGGATCCCGATTCCCACTGATGAGTTGGTTTACTCCTCGGGTGACCCCGACTAATTCTTCTTTCAGGTTTGGAGGAGAATTTGAGGTTACAGTGGGAGGTTTCCATATTAGATAAATTGGTAACCATTCTGATCTAGGTTAGAGTGCACGCTGAGTGTTTCTTTTCTCTCTCTCTTTGGCAGCGACCATTGACCCGACCCTAAGACTATGACTCAGTGACCAAGTTGATCGAACCTTCTTAACACTGGCTTTTGGATTGTCAGAGTTGCAAACCTCATTGCCACTCCTACTTTTACCCTTTTCTCCAGGACACCCCGTATTACTACGAACGTCCACTTCCATTAGACAAAACCATCGTATGGTTATATACGAACTCGAAAGAATTTATTCGAGGATGGTTTCCGGTTCTGGAGAAAACGGATAGGACTATTCAGTTGTCTTTTCCTTTTACCTTCTCTCAGGTTGCGAGTACTCCTTGGTTTAGGAGATAGTACACCTATTACGCAAATTAGATAGTCTTCTTCCAAACCTTAGGCTGGTGCCGACCGGTGGGGAATGAAGAAAACCAATTAGCATAACGATGGTGTGCAGAAGGTATTAAGTTAAAGACAAAGCAAGGGATTAGTAAGAGGGCAAAGTAAACTGCGACTGCTGTTCACGACCAAACCAAGTATTTCTTCACCAATCCTAAATCACCTTTGTATTTCTCCAGGACACTCCATATCACTACGAAGATCTACAGTTTATTGGATACTCCATCGTATGGTTATATACGAACTCGAAAAGAACTTGTTCCGGTTCGGGGATGGATTCTGGTTCAGGAGAAATAGGAATAAGGTTTATTCGGTTGTCTTTTATCTTCACCTTCTCTCGCTTTGCGAGTGTTCCTAGGATTAGGGCAGTACACCCATTATGCTTATTGGATAGTCTTCTTCCAAACCATAGGCTGGTGCCGAATGGTAGGGAAGGAAGAAAACCATTTGGCCTAAAGGGGTGTGTAGAAGGTAATGACTAAAGACATAAAAAGGGATTTGGAGAGGTGGCAAAGAATTACACGGTTATAGTTGTGAATCTGGATAATGGAAGAGGCATTACTAGGAATACCAGGATACCCCATCGAAACATTTCAATGTTTCAGTTTCACTGTGTAATGTTAAAAGAAAACTGATTTCCCGATTAGATACTTACTCCAGAGTATGTATTTACCAGGTATGATTCTCACATCTGTATGGTTTTACAGATGATGAGTGGGAGTAAGCTATTGGGAATTGGGTGATTATCCTCATTATATCGGGATTCGTTGTAATCGGTGATATTTGAGGAAATCACCTGGGCTGTTTGCCGGTCGGCAAATATTTGGTTTTGAATATCCGTTGTTATGCACCAATTTCAAAATTGATATATCTGTACGTCTATATTTATAGAGTGAGATATACTTTTTTGATATTATGTCTATGACATTTACCTATATCAGTGGATGGTTAGGTAAGGAGCATTAAACAGCGGTGTAATTCTTCATAACCATAAGTACAGTTTTCAACCTACGACACACAGTGAATGAGTTTTCAGACTCAAGGGACTTATACAGAGTATTGTATGTTGTTCAGGGTCTATCAGGACAGAGGGGTTGGTCCTCGTACTATATTCGGTTTACTTATGACTTCTCTAGTTTTTGACAGGTGTTTCGCGGAAACACAGGGTCCGGATCTTGAGAAGTTATAGGTATTTGAATAAAGTAGAGAACCAGGTATTGCAAGTATCGGGATTCTTCAAAGTGATCGAAGATGTAGATACTTGTGTATGGTGTTCAGTTGATAGTAATGATTAAGAGAATTTGCTTCTCTTTCAGGTTACTCATAATTGGAAGTATTCCTAAGTTGAGTAACGCTGATCGGCCTCCTTCCATTTAGTTGACATGCAATGGAGACAGCTGCATGATTTGAATCCGGTTCAATTAAATCAGTGCCTCTGGTTCTATATTGGATATAGAACAGTTCATATCTTAACGGTGTTAAGGTACGGGGAGTTGTCCGGCTTATGATTAAAACCAGACGCTGGACAACTCAAGGCACGTTTCTGTAATGGCTGTTTATGGGTTGACCCAGGCTATGATGAGGGTTGACTTTCTACCATCTGGAAGATCAATAGTAATATTGTTCTAGACTCGCCACAGTTTTAATTAAAAATGAATTTTTTCAAAAAACAGTAGTGGGAGTATGGTAGAACTGGAAGTAATTCCAGAACCACAAACGATTACTGAAGATTTCATAGGAACCTAAAGATTCAATATGGCTTGACATTCCATTGGCCACTCCGCAGATAAGGTGGGTAACCTCAGGCACTCGAGGGGTACTCCGGTAGCCTCAAGGACGGTGACAGGGAGGTTCTTGTTTACCCACACTGACCATTGCTGTTGTTCCAGGATACGAGACCCGGCAGGAGGATGAGTATAGCGTCGCTCTAAACTAGCTTTAGAAGTGTACGTGTATATGACTCTGCCAGAGGGTTGTCGTAGTCAGTGGGAGCAGCGGAAGCATTGGCGGACATGTGGCTTATGTCTATTTATAGACTAAAGCAGATGTAGCGGAGAAAGATCATCTATTTCTGACGTGACAATTATAGGTTTGACTTCGTCAGAATAGGGGATGGATCTGTTAAGAAGGTAGTAGTAGAGTGTGTTGTCATGGTATTTGGATGACATACACAGAGTAGGAAGTGATATTCCTATACTACGATCGGTTATACTTTGGTCGTCACACAGTAGTTTCTCAACATGGGACTTGGATATTATATCAGACATACTGGTTACTAGATCTATGGTTTTAGATCTAGATTTGGGTGGTTTCCTAATCAGGGTACTTAGACAGCATTCTAAGAGTATTTAGAATGGACGACTCCTGGCACGGTAGTGTACCTGCAGGTGATGGAGTCACCCTCTCTAAAGGTGTCTTACAGACTAAAGGGGAGAGGGATGTGCATGATTGGCAGATCACTTGCTCAGGCAATTGAGTCAATCATGAGATGTCAAGTACCACACCAGATGTTGTTCTTGCACTAGATGCAATAAGTTGACATTGATCCAATCCTGGAGAAACAGTCGGAAGCAGTTTTAGAACATAAGTGAATGTTCTAGGGATATGATAACGACAGCCTTATTCAGGAGACAGTTATCATTCCAGGCTTCCAAGGTGACCTGGACGACATGGAGGTTGTCAGAGTTATAGTTTTTCCTCCTGACGAGGGGCAGTATTTTGGACAGGTGGTCCAAGGCAATACTGAGGGAGGCATGGCGCAGGATACTGATTAAGTTTAGTTGACGATACAGTCTAAGAAGTTTGGATTTGGAGTTCATTTATGAGCTAGGTCCTATCAGACATCCAGACACATTCTAAGACAGGTATTGCTCATTTCGGGAGATGGGTTTCTCCGCGAACTTGAGATATAGAGAGACATAGAAAGAGACATCAAGGCGGATCCACTCACTGAGGCTATTCCTCGAACGCAATAGTTTCACAAGCGAGCTTTGTGAGACTGACTAGTAGAGGAATTGGGTGTTCGGTATCACACGGGCTGTGAGTATGCGACATCGCAATAATTAGCCTTGAGTGCAAGTGGGAGATTGTTGGAGATAGTGCCCTCAGAGTCAATTATTGGATCACAGGCACGTGATTGCAATGATTGAGGGAGAATCTATCCCGGTAGGACAGTCTTACTCGAGATGATAGTATGCTATCTGGTTTACCTTTATCATCGTGTACTGCTTTAGGTGACCTTACAAGTCGCTATTACACGTTGGTAGAGCCCCTAGGATTCTTGCTTAACTGCCAGCAGTATGAGGGCGATCATATACGTGGGAGCTGGTAGTCTATAAGTACATCCTTAAAAGGTCCCTAGTCGTGGGAGTTTCGAGACTGGGCATCGATACTCCAGAGTAGACTAGTGTATACAGTCGAGACCCCGACGAGGGGCGGTGGCCGGTCTCACAAGCCACTGGTGTCGGTTGGTTCACCTAAGATATATACAGGTGCTCATTGGGTTATAAGTACACCGGACAGGACTCGCCGGGAACATGCTAGTTGGTCTTATACCTGACGTCAGATAGCAGTTCCCTGGTGACATGTGTACAGGTTAGTTCATTGACCTGGGGATCATCATTTGTCTCGTGTGAGTTCCCACTGTACTTTGATTACTACCCTACTACGCTCAAAGGAGACGTGCAAACAGGTTTTAGTTGGGTACAGTCCCGAACCACATGGAGGCAGTGAGCGGATCTTCAGGGGTTCGTCTCTCCCGGTATTGGGGGTGAGGTCGCGCTGTGTCTAGGAGAGCCATTACACGAAGCCCTCGGCCGAGGCAGGAGATTTACTGGTAGGTATTCCAGTAGTATCTCAGGGTGTTCTGGGCTACACTCCGACACGACTTGTACCGCTTTTGGGGGTCTGACTTTTACCAACCCCCTAGGCCCGCCATGCGATGCTCATAGACGAACGGACCGGACTGTACGGATATTGTCACTGACAGGCTCAGTAGGGTGTCAGGATGAGTTCGCTCATCGACGTCCCTTTTGGTCAATACCTGGTAGCCCGTTACGTATTGGCTTATACCTCTGACATGCTAGTGGTTAAATTCACAACCAAGGTGTTAACGAGTCTTTAGAGTCCCCCACATTCAGTTACTCAAGTTTCAGGCGAAAAGCTGTAGAGGCCGTATGGAGATATGGCACGGTCCGATCAGATACGTGCGGTATTACACGGATCAGGATTGGACAGTTTGTACTAGAGGCCGTATGGATATATGGCAGGGTTCGATCAGATACGTGCGGTATTGCACGGATCAGGATCGAACGGATATTACTAGCCGGCTTTGGTTTAAGCCGGATCCTAGTATAGTACAGTGTAGATTTTGTCTCATTGCATTTGTATTTCGGTCGGAATACAGATGCGGGTGTGTATACACAGCATCGGGGTTTGCCTGTAATTTATTACAGGACCAGTTTTCTGGAGTTGCCAGTTTGCTTTCCGTTTCGGCCAATTTCCTTTGTATCCTTCATTGGCCGAAGATTGGTGGAGGAGGGCTTATTTGCAATTGTGCAAATAAGCTTTTGTGGAGGGAGTATTTGCATATTCTTGTGTCATGATGGTTGCACCATCCCTTGACCATTTGTCTTGACTTCTTCATGATGGCTTGACTTTTTAAATTCATCATGCTTGATGATGGTGGCTTGACCTTTTTGGAATGATTGGTTGGTTGAGTGTTGGTTATTTCTTGTGATGATTTCTTCTCATCATCTTGTTTTTCTCTCTCTTGGATTATGAGAGACCCTCATTACTTTGTTACACACTCACTCTCATTCTCACTCTTCCTCACTTTGCATGGCCGGCCACATTGGGGAGGGGCTGCCCATTTCATTTGGTGTAGGGTTTTTGTGCTTTTGCTTTGGCAAAAATCCCACAAGATCAATCTCCAAAACTCCATTCCTCCACCATCTCAAAAGGCAACTCCATACAAACCCCAAATGAGATATAGATCTCTACACTATTCTACAGCAAATCTTGGGCACGTCGACTCGCCAGCTTCGTGCCCGAGTTGCCTCGGTATAGAGGTGGGAGCCCGTAAAAGATGCAGGCGACGTGGTGCCCCTTCCGGCGACTTGGTGGAGACCGGAGATTCCGCGAGAGATCGGGACGACGACGAGAAGATCGGAGGACTCGGATCACTCGGTATATCTCTCTTCCCCATCTAGTAGTTAGCTAGGACTAGTTAATGGCACGATCCGGATTTTTAGTGCGCGGTGGTGCCGGTTCAAGAAAATTAAAGTTAACCATCGCTTCCGCACTTGGCGTCGGGATGGAGGCCGGGGCGCCGCCGTGCACTTACAGTTTTGACAAAGTCCACCCTCTTTGTTTTATCCTTAATATTTGTTAACCTAACCTTTTAATCCTAACCTATGATTAATTATCTACAAGGGTTAAGCATAACATGCTTAACCCTTGGTTGCATTTCTAACCTAAACAATAATTCATTTTTCATCACAACTTCTTTTACTTCTTCTTCCTCACAAAGCTTTCTAGCTTTTCTATTTGTGATGAAATAAAGTGAGATAAAGAAAACTAAAGAGAGCAAAATTCCTACTTCATCATCCTCATCTATTCTAGCCGCTTAGATTAGGGTGTTCACTTCACTAATATTTCATTAGTGAAGCAAGAGCTTGGGTTTGAGTTTCCTCAAGGTAGATCGTCTTAGATTTCGAAGACTTCAAGCAAGATGCATCATTCACCTCATGGAGCCTCTCGAGAGTCTGGGAACTTAATGATTGCAGCGAAGGGACCTCAACACGGAGTTTATGAAGTGAAGGAACGGACTACAAAGGTTGTAATCCTAACTCTTAGAAGTAAAGTTGTTTACTTTGTAGTTTTAGTTTGATTCTCTAGTTAAAGAACTAGGGTCAGGGTTATCTAGAATGGCAAAAATTTAAATTTGACATGGATGATGCCTTCCGAAACTTTGCTGCCGTTGTAGGTAACCCAACATCCTCTTATGCTCGTCTCCGAGCTATTATGGAGCTGAGCTTCCTCGGCCTCCCGGCTCGTCTCCGAGCCTCACGCCGAGCTAAGCCTCCCCAGCTCTCCCGGACAAACGAGAACGCGAGGCCCTAGCGTTTTCACAACGGCTCCGCATATCTCGCCAAAGCGAGATATCCGCCGCCCCACGTCCCGCGTTCCACGCTGGCACATCCCTCCATTAATGGGCGTATCCCACCATTAATAGGGGGATCCCGTCATTCCTGCTGGCGTAACGTCAGGGGCGTAATCGAAGGCGAAGATCTCGCGCCTACTCGGTTCATGCGACCACTATAAAACCCTATCTCTCAGACGACTCGGGTAAGGCAATTTTAATCCAATAAGCCGCTACTCTGCTCATTTTTCTCGGCTAACTTAATCGTCGGAGTGTCCTACGCTGGTCACCCATCCCGGGACTTCTTTGCAAATAGCTCGGCTTCACCTCAAAATCAACCCATTGAGATCCACACGCCCAATGAGACAACCTTCAAACAAAATCCCAGCCGTTCAACTACGCTCGCTACAGATTGACGGAGGACAGCATCTAAAGAAGATCCGACCTCCATCAGTGTATCGAATGAATTTTTCTATATGTGTCAAACTAATTTAGTTTTTGTTTAATAAAATTATGTCAATGAATGAGGCTTGTAATGTGTTTATATAAATGCTTGAATGATGATGATGATGGTGTTTGTTATAATAAATTTATGTTAATGAATGGTGTTTGGAATGCGTTTGTATAAATGGTTAAATGATGATAATGTTTAGATTGTGTTTGTATCAATGTCCTCTTAGATGATGTTTGGAATATAAAACATGATTTATAAGTGTGAGTTGATGGCCACGATGTCGGGGTCCATATAAGCGGTGGCAATGACGATCGGATGCAAAAGATGTGGAGGAGTAGAAATCAACTATTAGAGCCGACAATCCCTTGAGCTCCGACAATGGTGATGCGGTGCTTGACGTCTATGACGACTCATGACCTTACTTCAAGCACGACATCTTGATCATGCGCTTGATATTGGTTTGATTGGAGTACTGCAATAATTCATGATTTTCTGAATCTACTATGAAAATTTGAATGATATTTTTCCCCACTTGTTTTTAGCTTACACAAAAAATCAAGCACATTGCAAAGCTCTCTTCAAAAATTTTCCCAAAATTTTCGCATCTAAATTTACTCTAAATAGATATCAATACTGCAATAATGCATGATATTCTGCATCTACGTTGAATATATAAATTTCATTTCTTTCTACCAAACATTCGGTGTGCATTTATGCAACAAACAACAAAAGCTTCCCACATCCTCAAATCTTCAAAATTTATATAAACATAATTTTTACATACAAACAAAAAAACTCTCTAAAAGTATTTATATAAACACATTTCAAACACCATTATCTCCAAAATCTATACTAACATATTCTAAACACTAAAGGACTCCAAAAAAATCTCTCTCAAGAATTTACACAAACACATTCTAAGTATTATTCTCCATTCACACTACTTCAACCCATTGACACGCATCCCGTGGAAGAGATGAATGGCGGAGGAGGCGGAGGAGGTGATGTCTTTTTGCAGCATTTCGTCGAGCAGGTTTAGTGTTTGGAATATGGAATCGTGTAGCACCAAAGATAAAATGGTTGCCTTAGCGACTCTAGATCGAACGTCTATCCTACACTTCGACTCCACCAAACAAAAGAAAATTTTGCTTCAGTCTCTTGATCAGCACACAAATACCCAACGCAAGAAACCCCTCAAACTTACAGAACAACTCAAACATGAGGGAAATCAATCTCTTTTCCTATTATGTTTATAAAATCTGCAATTTTTAAGAATCAACAACAACAATAATAATCAAGAAAAAAACTTTTTTTTTCTGGAGTAGAAGATTTGCTGTGTGTCATCATGTTGCAGTAGCCGAAGAGAAAAAGAGGTGGAGTGAGTGTCGGTGGAGGACAGAGAGATGGAGACTCAGACTGAGTGGCGAACTCGACGAAGATGGAAACAAACACGAGCGGCGAAACCCGGAAAACTGTAGCGAAGCAAGAGACAAAGCCAAGACCATCGCTGGTACCGCCATTGCTGAGCTCCTCCTTTTCTTCCATTTCTTCTTCTTTTTCTTCCTTTTAAGCCATAAATTAGAGGGAAAATGGAGAAATGTTATTTTGGTTATTTGATAATAGATTCTTTTAAGCTATAAATTAGAAGGAAAATGAAGAAAGGTTATTTTCGTCATTTGATAATAGATTTAACCGTAGCATTTACCGGATGCTACGGTTATTTTCGTCGAATTTACCGGATGTAAAACTTAGGAATTGTGGTGATGGGAATTTTCTTTGGAGGGTTCTGGGCACATAGGCCAAACCATAGGTGGCTCGGTGAAATTTCCCTTGAAGATTTAACTTCCCCAAACCCCCCGTTGCTCCCAAACTCCACAGAGCCAATGGCAGCAAATCCGCAGGATCAGTTCCAAATCCGGCGCCTCGATCTTGCCGACAAATCCAAGGGATTCATCGACCTCCTTTCTCAGCTCAGCCCCTGTCCTCAGGTCTCCGACGCCCAATTCATGCTCCGCTTCGACGAGCTGGCCGCCCTCGCCGATGACCACGTCATCTGCGTCGTTGAGGATCCGATCTCGAACCGCATCGTCGCCACTGGATCCGTCTTCGTCGAGAGAAAGTTCCTCCGCGGCTGCGGCAAGGTCGGCCACGTCGAGGACGTTGTCGTCGCCGACATCGTCAGAGGGAAGAAATTAGGGAAGAAAGTCGTCGACTTTCTCGTGCAGCACGCCAAGGTGGTGGGGTGCTATAAGGTGATCCTCGATTGCACGCCGGAGCTGCGTGGGTTTTATGAGAAGTGTGGTTTCGTTGAGAAGAATGTGCAGATGGCCATCTATTTTTGATGGAGATCTCTGCCGTCTCTTTTGGTATGTATTCATGATTTCTTTAGTTGCTGATCAAGTGATTTTGATGATGAATGTGAACTGAGCTTATATTGCATTGATTTGTAATTGTGAAATTTGGTCACCATCTGTCTCACTGGCTATGTTAGATGGCTATATATAAACTTAAATTAATCTCCAGTAGTTTTTAAAATTAAATTCTCAGTTGCAACACTATGGAAAAAGGAAAACTTTTGAAACTACCAAGAGGCCTCCATGGCATTGCTAGGTTATAATGTGGGACAGATTTGGATTGTTTAGAAGATAAAACTAGGCTGCGAGGGTATCGAGATCGTAGAGTAAGCCAAAATATCGATTATTGTGTTTGAAAGAGGGACTCGATGCTCAAATGAGTTTGGTGAGATTGAGGGATGGTTGATTATTCTAGATGTAAAAATTATAGAAGGTGTTCATTTAGGGCATGTTTGGTTACAAGATTGTGTTGGATTTGGCACTATTTAGATTAGCAAATCTAAGGATTCCATGATTTTGTGTTTGGTTGGACAAGAATTGGGGAGTTTGCATTTGCTTGTCTTTTGTGAGGGGCCACCAAAAACAAGGATTCATGAATCCTCTTAATTTTTTTTGGATTTACAAGGATTTGCACGGTACTTTAATTGTACTTTAATTTATTTAATAATTATCTCTCTCTAAAATCCTCAAAATCCAAATCTCACTTTCTTTTCACCAACCAAATAAGGATTATAAGAATCTACAAATCCAACATTAGGAATCCAATACCAACCAAACACAAAATTAGTTAATCCAGATTTTTTCAATTGTGCTATTTGGGAATCCAAATTTCAAAATCCTGCAACGAAACTGAGAGACTTGAAATTGGTCTGCATATGAGCTCACAATTCCAACCAATATGGAGGAGGTACATATTCTGCACAAGTAGAGGATAAATGTAAATACACTTGAGTAGAAGGTGAAGGCATGATGAAAAAAGAAGAGAAAAAGAAAGGTAGATATGAGGAAGAAGATTAATTGAAACTGACGTGACATGAGTTTAAGTTGTATTCTTCCGATTCAAGCACAAAATGAACGCACTTACAGGTATATCAAGATTAAGGTTGTCATGGGTGCTGCCTTGAGTCGGTCTCTTATTTTCAAGGATGTTTAATGAGGTCGTTTACATTAGGACGAGTTAACAAATAGGAGAAAACAGGAGGGATTGAGGCCAGGGCTAAATGGCTTAACTCGAGCTAAAAATGGCTGGTCTCCATTGACTAAGGCCTAGGTGATGATGGTCCCCAACACAACCTTTGGACTTGATTCAAGAGAATAGATGGGGAATAGAGTGGAGGAGGAAGGCGGCAAAATTTTAGCGGTAGGGTGTGGTGAGCTAAGACCTTGGTATTAGGTAGGCCAGGATTATAATTGAAAGGAAAAGGAGGGTAGAAATTTCCGCCTCTAGTACCTATGAGGATGTAGTCTGTGCCATTCAGAGCAATATGCTAATAACAAGCTTACAACATATATGCTATAAATTGTTTTATTAAACTATATCCAGTTAGGTCTATTTGACTCTGATTAGTTTTCTTCAGTCACATATTCATATCAACTGAAATAAGCTTGAAGCATAAACCAAGCCAGTAGTGTCTAAATAAGGCCCATTTGATCGAACAATCTACCAGTGCAAATTCAGCTCGGTGGCTGTTTATTTAGGGAATTGGATAGGGTCAATAAAAAAGAAAGAAAGTAGAAACAATCTGATGGTTCTATTAGGTGGGACAAATCAGATCCTCACTTCTCCAAAGATGTAAATCTTCCATAAGTTTTTATCATATTGAATTGCCTTTCATTATTAAATGATTGTGACATTATTAACTACCAAGTTAGCATTCATGAATGAAGGTGGTGACTCTCATTCTTTCTCTCTAGATGTGGCAACTCCTCTTTAAGGTTCTGTAGTAGAAGGTGCCTTTAAGTCTTTAGAAAGTCGCCGTTGACCTATTCTTTGGTTCCTTCTGATCCATCTATTCCCAAACCATTTAGGCCCTGTTTAGCAATGGAGTTCGGTTTAGATAACCGGAGTATCATAAATCTATCTAAACTTAACTCCAAAATCCTAACTATGCCATGTCTGGCTCTCATTTTGCAGTTTAGAGCTCTGGGTATCTAAACTCTAAAGTTGAGATAACTGGAGTTTACTAAACTGCAATCCAGCTAGAGTTTTCTAAACTCCAAAAAAATGAGAAGAAAACACTCATTTTGGAGTTTAGAAAACTCCAAAACAAAACTATAGAGTTTAGATAACTCTGTTGCTAAACACCACATTAAAGTTAAAATATAAAGTGGAGGTAGAGCCTTGTAAACTAGAGTTTGCGTTTCCTCTGTCTTCGCTTAAAAATAAACTTCGGTTATCTTAACTGATGATACTCACAAGTGGGAATTTCCCAGATCACGACACACGTAGCGGATGACGTGTCCTGAGGGCTACGGAGCTGGAATGAGCCTGATGCATTGGAGGCGTTCCTCGGCACCTCGCCTCCGAGGTTGCATCCGGCCTTTCGGAGTACTCCCCGGAATACCTTCCATATTCGCCTAGCAATAAGTCATCAGCTCACCTTCGAGCAATCCTACAACTGAGCTTCCTCGGCCTCCTTGCACGTCTCCAAGCTGTTGCAAGGTCTGAGCTTCCTCGGTCTCCCGGCTCGTCTCCGAGCCATCTGACAGGCCGAGCTTCCTCTGCTTTCCCGATCAACCGAGAGCACGGAGCCCAAGTGTCTTCGCAACAGCTCCACGATCTAGCCAAAGCGATATATCCGCCGCCCCACGTTCCGCGTCCCACGCGTGCACGTTCCCTCATTAATGAGCGGATCCCGCCATCAACACCGGCGTAATGAGGGGGCGTAACTGACGGCGAGAATCTCGCGCCGGCTTGCTCCACGCGACCACTATATAAACCCTTCTTTCAGACGACTCAGGTAACTGGAATTCATCCCAATACGCCGCTACTCTGCTCTTATTCCACGGTACTAACTTGATCGTCGGAGGGTCCTACGGCGGTCACCTACCTCGGGACTTCCTTTGCAGATAGCTCGGCATCGATACCAACCCATTGAGATCCACACACTTAACCCTCAAATCAAATCTGAGCCGCCCAAAATCGCTCGCACCAGATCGACGGAGGACAACATCTGAGGGAGATCATAACCTCCATCAGTTGGCGCCGTCTGTGGGAAACGCTTCGGAAGCTTCTCCATCCATAAAGTTGATTTTCCGCTCTCGACCCGATGGCGAGCGACAATCGCGACGATCCCAATACGAACCGTCTCACCCTCCATAACGGAGGCGGGAGCGGTTCTACTCCCTCCTAACGTCATTGGCACCTTATCCGCACGGATCGACAAACTCACAGTTATGGTAGATGCGCTTGTCCGCGTTCAAGCTGCGGGCCTTACCCATCAAGCCGCAGTTCTCCATTCCCGGGATAACGACGCCCGCAGAAAGACATAGGGGCACGCTTAGGCCCTCGGTCTTGCTCAAGCTCATCCCAGCATCACTGAACGCCGGCGTGCCAAATCCAGCAACCACGACCCGCATGCGGTGAATGATTCCATAACCCGCTAGGCGCCGGACAGCTCCACACCCCGATCTCATGGAAGACCAGGCCGTCGCTCCGACGCCCGCCGTGCGCTCACTCCCCAGAGGAGGTGTCGGTCAGTTCGCCTGCTTTTAGGTGCGACCGGCCCCCCAACCCCGTCGAGGCCGCGTGAACGGCGAATGTCGGGACTACTCAAGAAGGGCTTTGTCCGAGGATTTAAGAAATGTGATAGAGAGGAATCGAAGTCGCACCCTCGCGCAGTCCCGGAGCGCGGATAGCCGCCGCTCCGACTATGCGGAATCCTCGGGATACCACCATCGGATCGAAGCCTTTAAAAAGGAAATTGAAGGCATACGACGGGATGGCCATATGTCCGGCGAAGGGGCTAAGTACTCTGCTGATTCGCTTACAAAGCCCTTTACAGAAAGGCTAATTACCGAGCGCGTCTCGTCCAGGAACAAGCCGCATAAAGTGGCCCTCTTCGACGGGAAGTCCGATCCGAAGGACCACTTGGACGCATTTACGGCGGGCATGAGCTTCCAAGATAATTCGGACACGGCTTAATGCCGAGCCTTTCCCATTACCCTAATCCGGGCTGGCCGGGACCGGTTTCGAGAGCTTGCGCCGCGCTCCATCTCGACCTTCGACGAGCTGGCTACCCAATTCCTCGGTCATTTTGTCGGAAACCGACGACAAAAGAAGACGGTCGATTACTTGTTCATCGTCAAGAGCGGAGACAAGGAATCCTTCAAAGGGTATGTCACTCGCTTCTACAATGCCCTCCTGGAGGTTCCCGAGCACCGTGACGAAACGGTTATCACCGCGCTGAGGTCGGATCTTAGGCACAAAGAGTGGCTCTGCTCTTTTGCATTGGCACAACCTCCATGGCTGAAGTGAAGGCATGGACCGAGAGAGAGATCCAACTCGAGTCAGAGGTGAACTCCAACCTGCCCCGAGGTGACCAAGCAGACCGGAAAAAGAGGGACATGGAAGAGAAAAGGAAAGTCGATCGCCCAAAACCTTATTCCCCGAGGTTCCAGGAGTACACCCCTCTGAACATTTCCCAGACTGAGCTGCTGGAGGAAACTGTCACGCCTCGCTTCCTAGTATACGGGAAGAGGACGCGGCGAGGCCCGCTACGTATTTACTCAGAAGTAAACACGATAAGCGTAACTAAGCAATATAAAGTAAAATGTGCACAAGAGTCATGAATATAATGAACAACAACTTTATTTATTAACATTCTTTTACGGATACAACTGTAAATGTAAATACATAGATGGAAAGCAATGCCTAAACAATAGCATGAACTGAAATGAAAATATATACAAATAAAGTCGAATGCTCCGGGTTTTCTGTGAACTACTCCAAGTGCTCCTGGCTGGTCTCGAGCTCTTTAGAGTCGGGTCCTCCTGACAACATTCAAAAGAAGAAGAGAAATAGGAATGTCGTCAGCGAATAATCGCGCGGTAAGTCCCAAAGAAGGATAGAAGTAGAATAGACAGAAAAAAGTGTAACTTGTAATGTTTGATTATAATGTTAACACAGTTGTTTGTAGCTTGGTACAGAAGATACCATTGTATACGAGAGGAGTCCAACTTACACTGTGGACTTTGGTAACCCGTAGTATAAGGCTCCGTCGAAAATACCACGGAACAACGGTATGGATGTAATTACGTCTTAAGTGACCACCTCGTGCCACATTTAACATATTCCGTACCAGTCTACCCCTTTATAAACCCCGTAGTGTATTATTGTATTTATTGCATTGATGGTATTGTATTGTTTTGTTATATAGATGGATGATTTGCCGAAACCATGATATCAGTAAACAGAATGGATATAAATGGAGAGTCTTGTAGACGGAGTATATCCATGGTTCGGTTCAGTCAATATAGATTGATATAGATTGATTAGACTGATTCATGTTGAATTGTAGTTTATACTTGAATCATATTCAAGTCAGATTGATTAGATTGAGACTTGGTCTGAGTCAGACACTTTGAAAAGAATTTGAAATCCTGAATTAGTTTTGATTTTATCGGTAACTGCTGCACATGGACGACAGGATTTATGTCTTTTTCCAAGACAATTACCGTATTGATAACATCGTTTGTTAGATTGTCTATCTTAGATAGGCAAGCACCCACATTCTCCGGCTCCCTGAGGCTCAAGAGAATTGGTCCCGCTTAAGCCTATATTTACTAGGGTCCTTATTGTAATTTAGTGTAACTTGAGGGGTTTTTATGTAAAAATTGTTTGATATAATTTTCAAAATACACCTCAGGCATTTAGTTATCGTCTTTAGGGTTTTCATAGATGTATATTTTATAAAGGTGAAATTTCTAATGAGTAAAACCTAATTTTCATAGTATAGGTATTCTATTGAAATATCGGTATTGTTTTGTATTTGGATGGTATTTTCATGTAATTGTGATTCCTTTTGAAAATTTGGAATATTTATAGAATATAACTAACGTAGATATTTTGATTATATATATATATATATATTCTTAATGAAAGTAATTTTATTTATTTTCTTGTAGAAATCTCATTTCTAAAGAAAAATGCATAAAAATTCCATCGAGATCGAATGTTCCTTTCGGAGGTCTGCATCTCGCTCTGCTAGGCCCGAGGATGTGAGATAATCCGCACCATCCCTAACGGGGTCCCCAAAAGTGGGCTGTAGAGGCGCAATTGTAAGGAATTGTTTAATACATCTTTTTAAAGAAATGGTTTTATAAGTTAATGGTATTTATTTGAAACACCGTATTATCCCATAACTATGTTCCTAAATTTCCATCGTGCTATGTCAAGATATGTGTGTTGTGATGAGGTAGGTCATTACCTCGTGAGTTTTCTAAGGTAAAAGGGTTAAAAACAATAAGCAATGTCAAATCTAAACATAAGTGTATTTTAATGTAAAAATGAAATAGAACTTGCTATGATTATTATTTTGATGTCAAACTTGTTCTGTTATCTTTGTTAATGATTGCTAAACAATATATTAACATTTTGGAGGCTTGTTATTAAGAAAAAGTTGTATTTTTAAAGTAAATGAAATCGGAAGTCGGAGTAACTCCGCTTCCGACGAGTTTTAAAATAGAAAAAGAGAGGGGAAGAAGGGACTTACTGGCTATTTAGGAAGAAGAGAGGTAGAGGAAGTCTAGGGAAGCGTCGGGGCGTCGTTTCGTCGCCGGAATCTCCTTGGATCGTCGCCGGAACTTCACCCTTTGTTAACTCCACTTGTACACAAAAGAGACTTGAAAGTTTTTGAGAGTTTTGACAAGGAATTCTGAGTGTGGAGGGATGAAATGGAGTGTGGTATTTATAGGAAAAATTAGGGTTTGGTGTGTTAAAGAATGCATTTAAAATTTTCATTAAAATTTGGATTTATTGGTGCTTTATTGTTCTCTGGAAAATTGCAGAGAAGATAAACAGCCTAGGGGAAGTGGGATAGGCCAAGAGGTGCAGAGGGAAATTTTGGGGAGCATTGGGTACGGCGGGCCCGACGGTACCTGTCTTGGTGAGCATTTCGCCGGTCCAATATCGTCGGGTGAGGATGTGTTTGCTGCCATGTGTCAAGATCTGTTGGTATACTCCAGTGCACGTGTTTGTTTATTCTGTATCTCTTCAGTTTACGTGTAGTGCACGTGTACACCTTTGGGCTTCTAAAATATTAAAAGAAAATACAATAAAAATAATATGCAGCTGATGGGATTTGAACTCTAGTGCTATTTCTCAGCAGTGCAAGGCTTTACCAGTGAGCTACAAGCTATTTCTTGCTGTTCAAAAGCAAATTAAACTTATAACTTGTACTTAGACTTAGGTAATCCTTTCTGTATTTTGAAAAAAATTCGTACAGAAAGTTAGGGTGGTTACATTCTACCCTCCTTATAAAAATTTCGTCCTCGAAATTTGTAGAAGGAAAGCGTAACTGATTCAAAGCAATTTGGTGATAGAACTATTAATAGTGTATGAAGAATATTTGAAAGAATGAAAGATTAAAAAAAATGTAACGAACTTATCAGGGTTACCTTGGTCTATAGTCTCGGCTTCTACGGTTGCTAAAGTGAAACCCTGTCGCTGGGGTACATTCCTCCTAGCTGGAGGCACATTCCTCTGTCCTTGGGGCATGTTTCTCTGCCCTCGAGGCATGTTCCTTAGTGCATGATGGAATTGACGATTAGGCTGTGCAGGAGGTCCACATGGAGGTGGAGCTGGGAGTGCAAGACGAGATGCAGGAGCTTGGATAGCTGGCTGCTGCGGATGAGTGTTGTGAGTTGAAACTGGGTTGCGTCTATAGGGACATGTTCCAATTCCACGATTGGATGCGCCACAAACTAAGCACAAGTCTTTTGCGCGGCTACAGTCCTTCCACAAGTGTCCATCCCTCTTGCAATAGAAGCAAAAATCTGGATTTGACTGGTTATTTGTTACTTCCGGTCTTCTGGGTTCAACAGTTGGCTTTAAAAAGGCTCCTCCTGCCATCTGAGCGGCAGGGCGCTTCTCTACGGCAGATTGGGGTCTGTCCTTCTTCTTCACCGCTGCCTCATATCGACGGGCAGCTTTCAAAGCCAAATCATGGGTTGGGAAATCCCCTGTGGCTAAGACAGCTTGGATTTCCTGGTTCAACCCTTGCTGAAATCTTCTAGCCTTGATCTCAGCAGTTGGTATCAAGTGGGCCGCGATTCTACTGAGCATGGTAAACTCAGTATCATACTCATCCACGGACTTGATCCACATCGAACCCTGTTGTAGGTGGATGAACTGCTGTTCCATGTCAAATTGGGCAGTCTCAGGAAAGTACTTCGCGTCGAACATATTGCGAAAGGTCTTCCATTCGATCAGTTGGGCGAGACGGCTTTCTTTCGCCTTCCATCAGACCCGTGCATTGTCAGTGAGCTGCAGCTTCGCAACTCGAAACCAAGCGACCTCTGGCACTTGTGTTGTTGCCAGATCATCCTCAATACTTTGAGCCCATTCCTTAGTTTCTAGAGGGCTCTCTTTTTCCGAAAATTGCTTGGGGTGTAAAGCTCGGAATTGTTTTACCCCAGGGGCTTCTGCTTCTGATCGGTTCATTAATATAGCAGTCTGCTGCTGCTGTCCTTCCAGGAGGCTGCGGATTGCCTCAAGCAGTACCGTCTGCTCATTGATCGGAGCAACTACGACAGGTGTAAGCGGTAGAGCTGGTGGTGTGTTGTTGACATTGGTGCTAGTATTGTTTGGGGAATCCATAACCTTGAAAGAAAAAGTTGGGTTAGGACAGATTCAAAATATATGAAATTGGAAGATTCAAGAAATATGTAAAGAATGTTTTTAGTTGCGGGTTCTTATGTTATATTGCTTAGGACTTCATGCAGAATTAAACCGCATGTCCATGCAAAACTGACTTGCATGTCCACACAGAGTTGACCTGCATAGTAGGGTTCCATGCAGCACTGACCCGCATGGGCCGCCAACAAAACCTATCACGCCCCGTTTCCTAGTGTACGGGAAGAGGACACGGCGATGCCCGCTACGTATTTACTCAGAAGTAAACACGCTAAGCATAACTAAGCAATATAAAGTAAAATGTGCACAAGAGTCATGAATATAATGAACAACAACTTTATTTATTAACATTTTTTTACAGGTACAATTGGAAATGTAAATACATAGATGGAAAGCAATGCCTAAACAATGGCATGAACTGAAATGAAAATATGTATAAGTCTAATGCTCCGGGTCTTTTGTGAACTACTCCAAGTGCTCCTGGCTGGTCTCGAGCTCTTCAGAGTCGGGTTCTCCTGACAACATTCCAAAGAAGAAGAGAAATAGGAATGCCGTCAGCGAACAATCGCTCGGTAAGTCCCAAAGAAGGAGAGAAGTAGAATAGACAGGAAAAGAGTGTAACTTGTAATGTTTGATTATAATGTTAACGCAGATGTTTGTAGGTTGGTACAGAAGATGCCAGTGTATACGAGAGGAGTCCAACTTACACCGTGGACTTTGGTAATCCGTATTACAAGGCTCCGTCGAAAATACCACGGAACAACGACATATATGTAATTACGTCTTAAGTGATCACCTCGTGCCACATTTAACATATCTCGTACAAGTCTACCCTTTTATAAACCCTGTAGTGTATTATTATATTGATTGTACTGATGATATTGTATTGTTTTGTTATATAGATGGATGACTTGCCGAAACCATGATATCAGTAAACAGAATGTATATAAATGGAGAGTCATGTAGACGGAGTATATCCATGGTTCGGTTCAGTCAATATAGATTGATTAGACAGATTCATGTTGAATTGTAATGTATACTTGAATCATATTCAAGTCAGATTGATTAGATTGAGACTAGGTCTGAGTCACACACTTTGAAAAGAATTTGAAATCCTGAATTAGTTTTGATATTATCGGTAACTGCTGCACATGGACGGCAGGATTTATGTCTTTTTCCAAGACAATTACCGTATTGATAACACCGTTTGTTAGATTGTCTATCGTAGATAGACAAGCACCCACATTCTCCGGCTCCCTGAGGCTCAAGAGAATTGATCCCGCTTAAGCCTATATTTACTATGGTTCTTATTGTAATTTAGTATAACTTGAGGGTTTTTTATGTAAAAATAGTTTGATATAATTTTCAAAATACACCTCAAGCATTTAGTTATCGTCTTTAGGGTTTTCATAGATGTATATTTTATAAAGGTGAAATTTCTGGTGAGTAAAACCTAATTTTCATAGTATAGGTATTCTATTGAAATATCGGTATTATTTTGTATTTGGATGGTATTTTCATGTAATGGTGATTCCTTTTGAAAATTTGGAATATTTATAGAATATAACTAACGTAGATATTTTTATTATATATATATATATTCTTAATGAAAGTAATTTTATTTATTTTCTTGTAGAAATCTTATTTCTAAAGAAAAATACATAAAAATTCCATCGAGATCGAATGCTCCTTTCGGAGGTCTGCATCTCTACTAGGCCCGAGGATGTACGATAATCCGCACCATCCCGAACGTTGTCCCCAAAAGTGGGTTGTAGATGCGCAATTGTAAGGAATTGTTTAATACATCTTTTTAAAGAAATGGTTTTATAAGTTAATGGTATTTATTTGAAACATTGTATTATCCCATAACTATGTTCCTAAATTTCCATCGTGCTATGTCAAGATATGTGTTGTGATGAGATAGGTCATTACATCGTGAGTTTTCTAAGGTAAAAGGGTTAAAAACAATAAGCAATGTCAAATCATAAGTGCATTTTAATGTAAAAATGAAATAGAACTTGCTATAATTATTATTTTGATGTCAAACTTGTTATATTATCTTTGTTAATGATTACTAAACAATATATTAATATTTTGGAGGTTTGTTATTAAGAAAAAGTTGTATTTTGAAAGAAAAGGAAATCAGAAGTCAGATTAACTCCGCTTCCGACGAGTTTTGAAATAGAAAAGTTTTAGAATAGAAAAAGAGAAGGGAAGAAGGGACTTACTGGTTATTTAGGAAGAAGAGAGGTAGAGGAAGTCTAGGGAAGCGTCGGGGGGTCGTTTCATTGTCGGAATCTCCTTGGATCGTCGCCGGAACTTCACCCTTTGTTAACTCCACTTGTACACAAAAGAGATTTGAAAGTTTTTGAGAGTTTTGTCAGGGAATTCTAAGTGAGGAGAGATGAAATGGGGTGTGGTATTTATAGGAAAAATTAGGGTTTGGTGTGTTAAAGAATGCATTTAAAATTTTCATTAAAATTTGGATTTATTGGTGCTTTATTATTCTCTGGAAAATTGCAGAGAAGATAAACAGCCTAGGGGAAGTGGGGTAGGCCAAGAGGTGCAGGGGGAAATTTTGGGGAGCATTGGGTACGGGGGGCCCGGCGGTACCGGTCTTGGTGAGCATTTCGCCGGCCCAATACCGTTGGGTGGGGATGTGTTTGCTGCCATGTGTCAAGATCTGTTGGTATACTCCAGTGCACGCGTTTGTTTATTCTGTGTCTCTTCAGTTTACGTGTAGTGCACGTATAGACCTTTAGGCTTCTAAAAGATTAAAAGAAAATACAATAAAAATAATATGTGGCTGATGGGATTTGAACTCAGGTGCTATGTCTCAGCAGTGCAAGGCTTTACCAGTGAGATACAAGCTATTTCTTGCTGTTCAAAAGCAAATTAAACTTATAACTTGTGCTCAGGCACATGTGCTCCTTTCTGTATTTTGAAAAAAAATCGTACAGTAAGTTAGGGTTGTTACAGAAACTGAGGGCAAGAGGTTCTTTAAGTTCCCGCCAGCCACCCAAAGAACGGGCAAGCGTCTCCGCGGCCCGTACTGTGCCTATCACAGGTCGCAGGGTCATCCGACTGAGAGCTGCAAACAGCTCCGTGACTACATAGAGGAGTTGATCCGCTCCGGACACCTGGCAAAGTACCTACGGGACAAGCGGCATGCGGAGCGGGAGCAAAAGGACCAAACCCCTCCCGAGGAATTAACGATCGGGCAAATCATGGTTGTTACCGAGGATCCAGCGGAAAAGTGGGGGGAGCCACCGCCTCCTACCAGTCGAGGAAGTAAACGATCCGTCCCATAAGAAATGCAGGAAGGATGATCCGATCATATTCACCGACTAAGACCTTCGCGGCATATCACTTCCTTATAATGACCCCCTTTGATAGCGGCCCGAGTCTACCGTTGCGAGGTCCAGAGAATATTGATCGATTCCGGATGCTTGGTGGACATCATGTTCTACGACTGTTTCCGGCGTATGGGGTTGGGTTCACCCGACCTTCAACCGACCTCCCATGTCCTCTCCGGATTCACCAACCATTTCGTCCCGGCAGAAGGATTGGTCACCCTCTTCCTCAACATTGGGGAAGCGGGCTAGACGCGAGCCATACCGGTGAACTTCCTCGTTGCTAAGGTCCCATCATCCCATAACGTTCTCTTGGGACGTCCTACCCTTAACGCCTTCCGGGCTCAGATCTCGACCTATCACCTCGCGATAAAATTCCTTTTGGATCAAGGGGGATAGGCCGGGTTTATGGGGACCAGCAAACCTCCAAGATATGCCTCGCCTCAACGGGCTTCGCCGAAGAGCAGGGAAGCGATTTTGGAGACACGTACGACTTCCAGGAATCTTTAGATAAACGTGACGACCAAAGGGAAGCTCGTGGTGCCCCGGTGGAAGCGTTGACGGAAGTCCCCCTCGTAGAAGGGACCGATAGCCGGACAATCCAGATTGGCTCGCTCTTGACAAGGGACCACCGCGAAGGCCTGATCCGGTTCCTCAGAAATAACTCGGACGTATTTGCTTGGGCACCAGCGGACATGCCCGGAATCGATCCGGAAGTAATCTCCCACAAGCTCGGGGGCTACCCGAAGGCCCGGCCCATCCGAGAGAAGAATAGAAGTTTCACGCCGGTTAAACAAAAGGCGATAGAAGACGAGATGGATCGATTGCTCGCCGCCAAGTTCATTAGGTACTTGGACTACTCGGATTGGCTGGCAAACGTGGTCATGGTCAAGAAGGCAAACGGGAAATGGCGTATGCGCGTTGATTTCATGGACTTGAACAAGACTTGCCCTGAAAACAACTATCCGCTTCCTCGGATAGACCATCTAGTGGACAGTTCGGCCGGCCACCAACTGCTGAGCTTTATGGATGCTTTTTCCGGTTACAATCATATCCGGATGAACCCTGCCGACGAAGAACTTACCGTCTTCACCATTGATCGGGGCGGTCTACTGCTACAAAGTGATGCCTTTCGGACTCAAGAACGCCTGGAATACGTACCAGCGGCTTGTCAACAAGCTGTTCAAACTGCAGATTGGTAGAAACATGGAAGTCTACGTCGACGACATGCTCGTAAATTCTACTTCGTCGGCTGGGCACACTAAAGACCTCGGCGAGACATTCGACGTCATGCGCAAGTACAAAATGAAGCTGAATCCAGCTAAACGTGCTTTCGGAGTCACCAGTGGGAAGTTCCTCGGGTTCATGGTTACCCACCGAGGAATCAAAGTGAACCCTAAAAAGATCAGCTCCATCCTCAACATGGCAACACCCAAGAGCAATATCGACATCATGAGACTCGCGGGAGGGTGGCTGCACTGAGCCACTTGTCCAGATCCGGAGAAAAGTGCCTCCCGTTTTTCAGGGCCCTAAGGAAAATTCTTAAGTTCGAATGGTCTGAAGAGTGCCAGAGCGCTTTCGAACAACTTAAGGCACACCTGGCGACCCCACCGCTACTCACTCGACCGGTCGAGAGTGACGAGCTATTGCTATATCTAGCCATCTCCGACCTAGCTGCAGGCTCAGTGCTCGTCAGAGAATTCGAAGGCACACAGAGACCGGTCTACTACGTGAGCTATGTTTTCAAGGACGCGGAAACGCGATACCCGTCCATAGAAAAAATAGTTCCGACGCTAGTTGTCGTCTTCAGAAATCTTCGACACTATTTCCAAGCGCACACAATTCTCGTCCTCACCGAGCGACCTTTAGGGTCTATTCTCGCCTCCCCCGAATCGCCAGGTCGTTTGGAGAAATGGAGGCGGGAATTGTCCCAATTCGATATCAAATACCGTCCCTGACAAGCCATCAAAGATCAGGTCTTAGC
Source organism: Agapanthus africanus (assembly GCA_030015575.1). Classification (NCBI taxonomy): domain Eukaryota; kingdom Viridiplantae; phylum Streptophyta; class Magnoliopsida; order Asparagales; family Amaryllidaceae; genus Agapanthus; species Agapanthus africanus. The sequence goes on from JASDDO010000016.1 coordinate 25,649,043, forward strand.
AGATTTTGTTGTCGAATGCACTATCCTCACTAAAGAAGAAACGGCGGCACTGCCCCCGAACCGCGTCCCTTGGTCGAGGAGGTGCCCGACCCCATCCCGGATTGGATGCTCTATGTGGATGGATCCTCCACAAAAGAGGGGAGCGGGGCTGGCCTAATCATCCACGGCCCGGATGAAGCGAAAATGGAATACTCTTTAAAGCTCGGGTTCAGAGCGTCAAACAACGCCGTGGAATACGAGGCTTTGTTGGCAAGACTGCGAATCGCTTCCGGGATAGGGCAGAAGACCATCAGGGTTCGCAGCGACTCCGCACTAGTCGTCGGCGAAGTAACCGGGTGTTTCAAGGCCCGGGAGCCACTCATGATAAAATACCCGACCGAGGTAAAAATGCTTCGGAAAAATTTCGACGAAGTCCAAGTGTGTAGGGTGTTTTTCGTCACCCCATTGAGATGGGAATACGCGCGTGCTTGTCAGGCGTACTACAGATTCCCCCTGCCTAGGATAGGCCGGGGTTTATTGATCGTGGGGCTCCGAATTTCCGGCAGCCGCGGACTAAGCTGCCGTTAATTACCCCTCGCCTTTGGGGCGAGAGAACCTCCGATTAACGGGTTAAACTGGTCATGCGAACTCAATGTGCAGTGTACGTGTGTGTTGTTTTGGAAGGGGGGTTTGGATATATCGGGAGCCACGCAGAGTTTTTACGGGGGTCCCACTATCCGGATAGCGGGCAGGGGGTCAAGGGGGCTAGCAGCCCCCTTGCGGGATGCGGGGCAGCGCCCCGGCCCAAAATTTTTTTTGGGAGGGAGAGTGTTGTAGAGTGTATATTTATATATACATATATATAAAAAGAGAAAGGGAAAGGGCATCCAAAGGATGCGTGGGGTCAGCGCCTTGAGCGTTGTGCGCTTAGGTGCTGTGCGCTCAGGCGCTAGCGCGCCACGTGTCGGCAGGTGGGCGCCTTGCGCTTGAGCGCAAGCGTGCCTCGTGCCGGCACGTGGGCGTTTTGCGCTTGAGCGTAGGGCGCTGGAGCGCAAGCGCGCCACGTGTGGGCATGTGGGCGCTCTGCGCTTGCGTTGGGCGCTTGAGCGCAAGCGCGCCACGTGTGGGCATGTGGGCGCTCTGCGCTTGCGCTGGGCGCTTGAGAGCAAGCGCGCCACGTGTCGGCATGTGAGCGCTCTGCGTTTGAGCGTAGGGTGCTCGAGCGCAAAGCGCGCCACGTGTCGGCACGTGGGCGATCTGCGCTAGCGCGCCACGTGTCGGCGCTTGAGCGCTTGGGCGTCGGCGAGAAAATAGGGCTTTTAGTCCCAGAACCATAAGCTATGCTTCAGAAAGGAAATATTATATATATATATATATATAGAGAGAGAGAGAGAGAGAGAGTTAAACTCGTAGGATGTTTTGAAGCTGATGAAGGGCTTCTCCCCTTGAGCCCTAGTTCTTCCCCAAAGTGGGGTTTCTGGAGATAGGTCTCCTTCTTCCTTTGTTGGCCGGTTCTTGAAGATCAAGAAATGTGAGATTTTAAAAATCTCTCCTTTCTGAGATCTGATGGCAGATCTGAGTTCCCCTTTGTGGGTTTAGTGGTGAAAACTATTTAGTTTTGAAAAAAGAAGAGCAAAACTCTTGATTTAATTCAAAAGAAAGAAGAAGGTTTGAGACTTTCAGAAAAGGGAAAGAGGTACAAACCTTAGGTTTTTGAGAGAATGAAAAGTCTTTTTTTTATTCATCATCATGTTGCCTTTTATAGGCTTACATATTTACATATAGCCCCTTGGGCTTTAACAAAATGGCATTTTGCCCATCTCATGGCTCATGTGCCATTTCTTTTTGCACATAAGCCATGAGCTTACAAAATTTGGCTTTATGCCCATTTTGTTTACATTCATGCATAAAAAATTACATAAAAATTATTTATTACATGATCTATATTTTGGCATGGGGGGCGGCCGCTTTATGTTCGGACTCGACCTGGGCATGGGCCCGTTTGGCTTGGGGTTGACTTTGACTTTGACTTGGTCAACCGGGGTGCAATTTTCGACTTCAACAAAGTGAAGCAGATTCCCAGGAACTTGAACATCCAGGCCGACGCCTTGAGCAAGCTCGCTTCTTTCTATTTGGCCAACCATAAAAGAAATATTCTCTTCGAAGTCTTGCTACGGTCCAGCGTGGAAGACGGAAAGGTAACGCTCCAGATCTACACGACGCAGGAAGAAGGCCGAGATTGGAGAAAGCCCCCTGTGGAATTCCTAAAAGACGGTGTACTCCCCGAAGACCGAGGAGAAGCTCGCCGGCTTCGGGCCAAAGCACGTCATTTCGTCTGGAGCAACGGAAACCTGTACAAGAAGTCATACACTCAGCCTCTGCTCCGGTGCATCGACCCCTACGAGTCATACTGCATTTTGCGAGAGATACATGAAGGGGTCGAGGGAGCGCATCAAGGGGTCCGCACTCTGGTCCAGAAGACACTACTCCAAGGGTACTACTGGCTGAGAATACACCAGGATGCCGAGAAGCTGGTCAGAAGATGCAAGAACTGCCAACTCTTCGGGCAGCATACTTTGTCTCCCTGCCACCGAACTAACTCCACTCAGTTCCCCTTGACCGTTTGCACAATGGGGGATGGATATGGTGTGCCAACTCCCCACCGGCACGGGCGGACACAGATACATCCTTGTCGCTGTGGACTACTTCACGAAATGGATAGAGGCCGTGCCCATCAGGAAACCGGCTGCCGCCTCTACGATAAAGTTCCTACATAACAACATAATCTCTCGATTTGGAATCCCGAGGTGCTTGGTTACCGACCATGGGACCAATTTCGAAAACGATAAAGTCAAAGAGTTTTGCAACGACTACCACATATTGATGAAGTTTGCCGCGGTCGCACATTCGCAATGTAACGGGTAGGCCGAGGTAGCGAACCGAGGCGTCATCCGCGGTCTTAGAGCCCGTTTGGAAGAAAGGCAAGGCAGCTGGGTCGAAGAATTACCACGGGTGCTATGGGCATTGCGGACGTCGAAAAAGATACCAACGGGAGAAACCCCATTTAGCCTCTGCTACGGAACTGAGGCGATGGTCCCTGCGGAAATCGGGCTATCCAGTTATAGGGTCGAACACTTTGACGACGAAGCTAACACTTTGGCACTCCGAAGCAACTTGGACATCTTGTTGGAAAAGCGGGATCGAGCGCAAATCAGAACAACCGCCTATCAATAACAGACCGCTCGCTACTGCAATGCCCGAGTTAAATATCGGGCCTTCAAGACGGGAGATTTGGTCTTACGATGAAACGAGTTCGTGGGCCAAGGAAGACTGCACAAGTTCTCCCCGAAATGGGACGGACCGTTTCTCGTAACAGAAACGTTTCTCGGTGGAGCATACCGCCTGCAGGACGCCCGGGGCCGTAATTTTCCTCGGTCTTATAACGCAGAAAAGCTCAAGTTGTATAAATAAGCAGGTACTTTCTTTTAAATAATGTAATTCCTTTTCAGCTTCGTCATTAGCTAAAAGAAGAGAAGTTCGGCATTAACTAAGTCTTCCAAACTAGGTCCTTTCCCGAGAGAGCTTCTCACGTCCACCGTGGGGATCCAAAGCCCTCATCGCGAGGCTACCGAGCAGATTCCTGCTCGGTCCATCCACAACGGGTAGCTTTCTGCCCTACAAAGATGTGGATCCAAAGCCCTCATCGCGAGGCCACCGATCAGATTCCTGCTCGGTCCATCCACAACGGGTAGCTTCCTGCCTTACAAAGCCGTGGACCGGAGCCCTCGTCGTGAGGCCACCGAGAAGATTCCTGCTCGGTCCATCCACAACGGGTAGCTTCCTGCCCTACAAAGGTGTGAATTCGAAGCCTTCGTCGCGAGGCCACCGAGCAGATTCTTGCTCGGTCCATCCACAACGGGTAGCTTCCTGCCCTACAAAGGTGTGGATTCGAAGCCCTCGTCACGAGGCCGCCGAGCATCTTCCTGCCTTACGAAGACACGGGTCCAAGACCCGCACCAAGAAAGAGTCGAGGGACGCCGGCCTATCCAGACTTTGGCTAATGCACAATCCATACTTGATTCCGGGGAAAAGGAGGATACCGCCCTTCCTACACTTGGCTATCGTACGATTCATGCTCGATGCATGATCGAATCCTTAACTCCGGTGAAAAGGAGGGCTCTGGCCTACAGGAAGATTGCGTCACGCCCACTGGATAACCTTTACACTTGCGAGCTAAAATCACTTGCAAGATAAAGAAGAGAAGTTTTACGAGCTAAAACAAGAGAGGAAAAACTTTTGGCTTGAGCAAATGTATGTACTTTATTTACGATCAAAATTATATACAAGGTATTGTGAGCTCCTCAGCCTTACAAAAATGCCCGGAGGTTTACAAAAATCAAAATTATACACGAGGTATTGTGGGCTCTTCAGCTTTACAAAAAATGTCCGGAGGCTTATAAAAATTCTAAAAAGAGAAAAAAAAGAAAGGGGAATAGCTCAGGCAGCCCGCTCGACTGCCACCTCTCCTGGCTCTGCTCCTCCACCGGGGACCACAACGGCGACCTCGGGCTCGGTGCTCCGTCGGCCACCACGGCTTCCATGACCAGCTCGGCGCCGCAGCCCTGTGGCGCTTCCTCGGCGAGGGAAAACCTTGCTCGGAGCTCGCGGTCGACGAACTCGGGCATAGCCTCTTTGACGGCGTCGAGGGTATTGTGTCACCCGACGGCCGCGGAGTCGGCGAGATTGAGGTAAATCTGATCAGATGCCTTGTACTCCTTCACGGCCCTCTCCGCCCTGCTCTCAGCAAGTTTCGCCGCATCACAAGCCATCCGGGCATCCTTCTTGATAGCGTCCCTCGACCTTTTCATGGCGTTGAAAAGGCTGTTCGTCTCCTCCATCTGGGCCTGGATATCCCGGTTAGATTCGGTTAAGAGCCGATGTGACTCCTTCAACTTGGAGACCGTCAGCCCCACGACGACCAATTTTGAGTCAAGAAGGGCCGCTTTCTCTTCCGCTTGCTGCAATTGAAGAAGAAGCTCTTCCTCTCGTGAGGAGGATTCACCCGCCTTCTTTATTGCCGGGACGATCTCCCCAGACTCCATGGCGATAAGGAGAGCACAGTGCTGAAGGACTGAGGAAAACAACAAACGTGTTAAAGAACTGAAACTGAGGAAATAAAACTTAAGAAAATTTCAAAGAAAGCTACCGATCTGAACCGCCTCCTGAGCTATGGCGGCCACTTAGGTATTCATGGTGCCCCGGAGAATCTTGGCCCTAGCCGTCTTCTCCATATCCGCTAGCAAGCTGTCGGCTACGGATAGTCCCGAGGGCACCTTGATACAGAAGTCACCCTCCTACACTTGAATTCCGGTGGGGAGTGGCCGAGAAACCACCCGCTTCTGTCTCTTAAGGGGGATTCGGCGGGGGAGTCACCTCCGCCCTCACCTGAGGCGCCGGGTCCTGCGCTTGTTTCTGTCCCCCCTGCGGCGTTCCTCCGGGACAGTTGGCGCTGCGGGAGTCTTGGCCGGAGGAGTTTGCCTTGGAGCAGCGCTCAAACCTGGTCGGGACGAGCTGGCGCCACCGGTCTTTCTTCCCTGGGCCTTGACAGCCATAGCGGCCATAATTTTTCATCGGTCCATGGGCTCTGTAAAAAGGGAAAAAAATATAAGGAAAGGGTCAGCAACACAGGAACGACAAAAGAATTTTGGCAAAGTCTAAACAGATCGTCGGGAGCCCTAACTTATCCAAAAAACGCGCAGGACCGAGCCCGACCCAGCTCAGTACCTGTCGGAGAGCAGGACATCAGCCCGCTGAATCGGTTCCCACTGGGACACACCACCTTCGCTTCGGGGGCGTTCGACTGCCTCACCCTCGGGCAGTCGGCCCTGTGCCACTGGATGGGCATAAGGCCAATCCTCCCCCTCCGGAGGACTGATGAAAACGAACTTCTCCTTCCACTCATGAATGGAAGAAGGGACGACCACTATCTCAGACCCGGCCGCCCTACCCTTACGTTTTTTAAACGACATACACCCAGCCCGGCTCTTCTTTACTAGTCCCGGGGTGATTTTTATAACAAAGAAAAGACAGGAGGGAGCTCAAATCGAAGGGGATCCGATCAAATTTTAACCGGTCCAAAAACCCGAGGAGGATCCTCCACGAGTTTGGCGCTAGCTAGCCCGGGGCAAGACGGAAACAATAGAGCACCGCATAAATTTCGGATAAGAAGGGCAGACACATCTCTGCCCGGAATGCTTCCGAATACAGGGCAATCTTTTTTCCCCGCACCTGGTCTGCCCCCTCACCCTCTCTGGCCAAACAAAGTGAATAGCTAAAGGGAATATGGAATCGAGTCCGGATGTCGAAAAGCTCGTCCAGACGATTCAAGACGGAGGGCGCATCGCGGGTATTCCCGATGCGCACCTTGGGAGCCCTTGTAGCCGCCCGACGGCTAGTGACAAGGACAGCCCTGACTCTGGGGGGCGAGCCCGACACAGAAGACGCAGTAGAAGAACCCTCTCGGCTATCTGAAACCGAGGAGGAAGACCCGCTGGACTCGGCCCCAGATCTGGAGCATCATCGCCCGACTCTACCCCTACTACATCTACATACATCTTGGATGAAGACATCTAACCTGATTCAAGGAAAGGATTTGCCGAGGAAAATTCAGCAGAAGATCCGACCTAAGCAGAGATGCGCTGGGCAATTTTCAAACGTTGAAAGACAACTAAGGCAAAGTGTCGGACCTAGGATGGTCCCCCCTATTTATACACTCCAAAGAGAACATCCTACGGCCCAGATCGATAACCGACAAAACGAAGCGTTGCACCTAGCGGCCGTCGAGGCTCCACATGGCGATCGACCATTGGGGACGTCTCTTCGTGGAAGGAGTCAGAGACAGCTTGTCGCGCCCGCCAACCAACGTCGGACACGTGGCCCGCAGCCCAACTGACGATCGAGTGAAACGACACCCCCTTTTTAAAGCGCAATCATTTCACCGATCCGCTGATGTCATCAGGGATACGCGCGAAAATTTAGGCGCATGGTGAGACGCCACGTGGGCTCAAAAATCGAAACGACGCGACTGCCAAACGCCATGTCGTTCCCGGACAATCCACCACGAAGAAATCTCAGCACTAAGCTGAGCAGAGAAAACCAAGCAGACCACTCTCGACCCGATCCATAAATAGGTCGAAACGAGAGTGGGAGGCTAATGATGATACTCACAAGTAGGAATTCCTCAGATTACGACACGTAGCGGATGACGTGTCCCGAGGGCTACGGAGCTGGAATGAGCCTGATGCATTGGAGACGTTCCTCGGCACTTCGCCTCCGAGGTTGCATCCGGCCTTTCGGAGATCTCCCCGGACTACCTTCCATATACGCCTAGCAATAAGTCATCAGCTCATCTTCGAGCAATCCTACAACCGAGCTTCCTCCCTCCTTGCTCGTCTCCGAGCTGTTGCAAGGTCTGAGCTTTCTCGGCCTCCCGGCTCGTCTTCGAGCCATCTGACAGGCCGAGCTTCCTTAGCTTTCTCGATCAACCGAGAACGCGGAGCCCAAGCACCTCCGCAACGGCTCCGCGTATCTCGCCAAAGCGAGATATCCGCCGTCCCATGTTCCGTGTCCCACACGGGCGCGTTCCTCCATTAATGAGCGGATTCCGCCATCAACGCGGGCGTAATGAGGGGACGTAACCGACGGCGAGAATCTCGCGCCGGCTCGCTTCACGCGACCATTATATAAACCCCTCTTATAGACGACTCAGGTAACTGGAATTCATCATAATACGCCGCTACTCTGCTCTTATTTCACGGTACTAACTTGATCGTCGGAGGGTCCTACGGTGGTCACCCATCCCGGGACTTCCTTTGCAGATAGCTCGGCGTCGATACCAACCCATTGAGATTCACACACTTAACTCTTAAATCAAATCTCAGTCGCACAAAATCGCTCGTACCAGATCGACGGAGGACAACATCTGAGGGAGATCATAACCTCCATCACTAACTGTATACCCAAACAAGATTTTAGAAGATAGATACATTCAAGTGCAAATCGATTCAGGAACTAGCAGCATTAAATTCTCACCTCATTGAAGACTCAGAGTCGTAGGTCTTCCACTGAATCGCCTTGATCACAATTATGAGTTTGGGGTATCAATAGGAGCTCTAGTTTATGAGATTGCTTATTGATTGATGAAGATAAGGCATTAGAGACAGTTTAGCTTATATGTTATTAACAGTAGTGTAAATCAGTGATCATGTTCAGCTTTGAACACCATCATTTGCACCTATTCAGATTCCCTGCAGGCCCTTTTTGCTGCTACTGAGTACAGGTTGTCTGACCAACTATATTAAAGAGGAACTGTTTGATTTAATTCGGCCAGTGAGCGTTGAGTGAGATTTATATATGATGAAAGGTGGCTCTATATTTTATAAATGTATATCAATGCGGATAGGCCAGTTTAGGGGATTTTTGAAAGGCAATTTGTTATTTAAACATCAAGTTGACATCAAGTAAATTTTGTAAGGAGACAAGTACGACACTTGAGTGGTTATAATTATCTATGCTTGCTTCTCTGAAAAATTTATCCTGTTTGCATCATTCCTTTCCTTTTCGTTGATTTTTGCCTCCTAGGTTTAATAAACCCCTTCTCCACATTTTACTTGATCGTACCTTTGGCCGAAATGTGGGAAAAAAGAAGCCAGTCTGGTCCAAATAATTTGCATTATGCCCCCACATACTTAACACTCATTGCTTCAAGATTGCCCATCATTTGCTATGATCAGATTCCATGCTGTGTTACCATAAATCACTAAAGCATTAGCGATTTGCAATCTGGAACGATCGTTCCCAATCAGGGAACACTACCGATCCGGATCGGTAGATTCACCATTCTGATTTAATTCATTAAGAACTTAAGACAAAAGGACATAAAGTCAGGTCTATTAAAATACACTAAAACATATTTATTCTCTCTTCAATGACTAAATAGATAGAAAATGAAATTTAATTTATACTATACATGCGCACGTGCACATAGAACCTATTCAAAAAACACTCCAGTTCAGACTTCAGAGCCATGTTTACAATTTTGTATCAATTTATCGATGAAGACTACCCCTATCGTATCACGTTCCATGACAAGTGCCGGGTTCCTGTTTTCGTTCACGTACTGAAACGTTCCTATTTCCTGATAACATTGGTTCCATGAATACTTTAAAAGTAAATGATAGAAGTGAAGACTACCCCTGTCGTTTCTGTGGTTGCTGTTGTTCTCTCTGTGCACGCGTGCACGCGTGCTATTTTTTGTTTTCGTTTGCGCGCGCGCAAGTTACTAGGAGTAAGAGCGGTTTCTGCTATTTGGCCAAAAGTAAAATTTAGCCCTACAAAAGTACATCTTTCCTCAGTTTTCATCATAAGCCTAGATTTATACTTTTCCTGGGGTGGATTGAAATTTTAAGTTTGATGTTTTAAAGTTCAGACATTTATTGCTATCCTTGCTGCAATTGGTGGTATGAGGTGTCATTCATAATTTCATATCGAAGAATTCTAATTCATATGCACATTGGGTCCCTGGCGACGCCTTGATTAATTTCAAGCTTATGATTTAACTTTTTTAATTAACAATTAGATTGAAGATGGACGAATGTACATATGAATCAGAGAAGGTACGGACAGCATGAAGCTCAACAAGATGTTAATAAACATAATGTTCAAGACTTTCATGACAGTATCCTTGTTTAAAGCGTGGTAATTGGTTACTCATGTTCACGCTTCAAATCTTAAAAGTCGATGTGGAAATTGGGGATTGTTTAGAGTACAATTTGGTATTAGAAAAAGTCTATAATCCCAACTATATTGGGAAATAATATAATTTTATTTCCTTAACATTATCATGTTGATCGCCCTTCTCTTACATGCTTGGTGCAATCATCATGAGATTGTCGGTAATTACAAGTTTTTCTTGACTGCTCTTTGAACTAAGTTGAGATGTGTGCTAGCAGTAGGATTCTGTTCTTTTTACTGTCTGCAGTAATCAGTTATTGTTGATCTCCAATGTTGGCCAAAGAATACTATGAGGCTTACTTTCTTTTCATGCAGTACCTTATGGCATATAAATAATGAACAAATCCTTGGCATCGCTCCAAGGTTTTCATGCAGTGGGCATACACAGGGCCAACAAATCGAAGTCCGTAGTGGTGGACAAGGTGAAAATCTTGACTAATCCCATCAAAGACTGGCATCATCATGACATAAAATGGATTTTTGGATCTCCATTGTTCTTAATGTAGTCATGCCAAGTTCTATAACAGGGGATACTTATCCCATTGTAATGAAAAATCTTCTGTATTATTGAGTTATATTGAAATAAGGTTCAAATATGTTTCCGCAATTTAACAGCATACCGTTGATTGTTAAAATATTAAGGAGCCACACTGTTCTCCCAGCGACAACTGACAATTTCTTCCTTCACAAGACATTGCATATGCCATCTCTTTGATTTATTCATAGTAGAAGGCCTAGTAAACTCCCTTCATGTCTACCATATCCAAATAGTCTCAGACTCGAAAATAGTAGGGTTACATTGCACATCATCAACAATCAGCACAAGTTTTAAATTTCACATAAGAACCATTTGACGAACCATGCGTTAGCGAGTGCCTCGAATTGGTTTAATGATCCTTCACCAAAATTTACTTGATGAATTTTGTCGTTGCATTAAGTAGGTAACTAGTCGATTCAAACCTTGCCTCCGGAACCTTGGAGAGGCCTCCCAACAAAATTTTTGCCCCCTCCATTTGCAATTAAGATCGAAAGTTTTGATCATTTTTCTGTCGCACTCAGACTAGTTGTGAGACTTATGTGGACCATCCTGCGTAAATACTTCTGTTGAAAATTTTAGTGGTTCCCTCTGTGTTCGCTAGACATGTACCACACAAGATTATCCCCTCAGCGAGTTATTAACAAGCTTGATTCTCTTTGATTCCTTCGTAAATGTTGCTGCATTCATGATCTCAGGCCTGTTTGGCGATTGGAAATGTAAAAGGAAGCAGAAATTAGGAAAAGTACTATAAGAAGATGCAGTTTTTTAATAGAGAAAATCTATTTGTTTGGACCAAAATGAAACGGGACAAGAAGGTGCGCAGACGCTTATGTGGCAATGAGAAGAGAACTTAGGACTGTTTGATTAGGATGGTAGAAAGTGAAATGTAAGAACCAAATGGAATAAAGCGAGAGTCCAACTCCAACAAAGAGTAAAGTTTCAACCACTATCTAGCATTTATCTTGAAAGTCAAAGAGAAAAGAGGTTGACATGGAAGAAAAGTAAAAATTATAATTTCTACTTCTTATTCGAGTAGCTAAACACAGAAGGTAGCTTTGATATCACTTTTTCACCCACTTACTATTTACCAATTATGCCCTGAAGGAATTTGTGAGTTAGTATATAGTCCAGCTTGCCGCTAGCAATGACATGTAATTGCTGTCACCCTTCTAGATGCTATATTGCCGAAGCCATCATCGCAGGACCTATTCATAGAATAAGGAATCGATAGCCAGTTATAAAATTCGGCACAGATTCTCTTTTGGACCGGTCTTGATCTAAAATCGTGCTTCATTACCAACTGCATTTAAATGAGAGTGGTCCTTTCTCAATCCTATGGACCAACTTAGCTCCTTTCTTGTACTAAAAGTGAAATCATACACATATAAGTAGAAGCACCACCACCATGCACTCACCACTAGGAAAAATATTCATGGCATGCTTGTGTTGTCAAATTGGTGCCAAATATTGTACTGTTTGCTCATGGAACTTTTTACTTGCTTCTCATTTCTACTGTCAAAAATGTCAAATTTCGAATGTTGATTTTAGTTATGGGTGAGTGATCCTTTTTCTTTTGCTTGTAGGATCAGATCTCGATGGTTTAGTGGAGGCCACGACCATGCGAGTTGGCAGCAACTCACAGATTTCTGATTCTTCGTTGCACTCAGAGGTTATATTTAGGCTAGACTTGTAATGCTCCTTTCTATTTATTGCATTCGTGATTTCAATTTGATCATTACAGTTCTGCCTTTGGATTTCGTCGAATAAAGATTGGTCACCACTTTTCTGTACTATCCTGTTCTAGGTTTCTCTCTCTTATTGTTTCTATATTTTCTTTTTAATTCCCTACTACTTCAAGCATTATACCTGCTCTGGCCATTTGCACTTGAGATGTCAAGGATGCTGGAACCACATTTATTTGATTTGCTTATATTATGCCCTTTCTTAACTTTAAACTCCTACTGATACCCCCCCTCCACCCCCACCCTCCACCCCCCAAAAAAAATAGGCATGCACACCAAAAAAGAAATGTGCACACATACATAGGCATGCACTTATATGCACACAAATAAGTTAGGAAATTCCTCGTGTGCCACACTTTAAGTTTGATTTTGTGAGTATTTTATATATGCTATTCCGGAGTTTGTTGCTGTTGCTGTTGGCAGAACCGGATCCACTGCTAGGGATCCACTGCTAGAAAGGGTATGTGCCACCTGAGATTTTGAAGAAGAAAAACGACTGGTAACCGAAATTTGAAAAATAGAGACTACTAGAGATCATGAATGAATGTTTAGGAATTTTTGGGCATGTATTATTGGAAACATATGGCGTAAAACCAACAAGATGATGCTTTAGCTCAAATGACAATGTGTTCCGTTTTCCAACAAAAGATCTTAGGTTTAATTCCCGCTACCCACACAATTACTTCTTAGATTATAGTTAAGTGGGTATGAATTTCAAGGTGTGTTTTTTCCGTTGTGAAGGAAAAGTTGTTTTTTTTTTATGTTTGTAACTAAATTAATTTACAATTTTGTTACTGTTATTTAAATTATCCGAATATTTATATATTCTTTTAGTTTGACTTATCAGTGGAACCTTGCTATGTCAGTGGAACCTTGCTATGTTTGATGCCCCTTTTGATGAAAATTTTCTCTTGGGGGGTGGGGTGGGGGAGGGGGGGGGGGGCTATTATTTTAGAAGACTTTGTATCTGGTTTCATTATTTGTCGTTAATGTAGTTTAGATTAACTGCGTTCGTCTTGCTCGAGACCCTCTTGGATCGAGAGTTTTACTATTTTAGAATTTAATCTTTCCCTCGTGTGGTTTATTAAAAATGATTTGAATTTTCAAGGAGTTTAGAGTTTTTATTTTACTATTCTTGAATTGTGGATTTGCAACGAACTGAGATATCTAACATCATTGAAATAGATATAACCTTTTCTAATTGTTACCACAGGTGTTGCTGTCTATGTTGCCAAATGTCTGCATGTATCTTTCAGTGTTCTTATATTTTTCTCTTCGCTCAACAAAAAAGTTCATCTCTTTGTGAATATGAGAAGCCGCAACTGAATAATGTCCTCTATTTCTTGCAATTTAAAATATCATATATTTTCTTGTATTCCTGTCCAAATCAGCAGAAATTAAGTGTCCTGATCCTTGCATTGTCATCAATATGATGATTGAGACACTAACCTTGGTGATTTCTTTGATCTAATCTGGTCAAGTCATTTTTGTGCGTTTATGTTTAGAAGTAGATTGTATGAATGGGAGAGCAAACCCAATTTGACTTCTATTATGTGTTAATTTGATTTTATGTTGGAGATAATGATGGGTTTTGGAATAAGCGAATAGAGATTACGTCTTAATATTGTTCTATCGGTATAAACAATCATCTGTCCGCGTGTGAGCATAAAATATTATGGGATCTCTATCGACATTCAGTGGCATATAGACATTGAAAATTCTTGGACTTCATGATTCACATTTTGTCATGTACATACCGCCATGGGTTCCAGCAAGTATCAAAAAACTTTTGGTTGATGAAATGAATAGTGCTCTCCAACTGTTGTTTCCAACCGAAGAGGGGCCTTTTTATTGCCATAAAATGCAAGCCTCAGCTGAGACGGAGCTGTTATTGATTGCGCCAGAACCAGAAGCAGGGGTGGTGTTTATGTGGGCCATGTGGCTGTCCCATCATAAAATCATATCCAAAGTCAGATCTTTACTGAATATTTTCATCCTGCACAAAATTTTCTGGCCTGACAATAGTTATCATTGTGTGAGCGGTTGACATCTCAGTGTGTCAGACCTCTGCTTCATGGTTTTTAGGAAAGGATAAATTGTTGGGTTTTTTTTACATCTCAACCCAAAATTTTAATATTTTCAAATTAAACCCTCAAAATCTAGAATTTCCAAATTTCACCACCAAAAGTAGTATTAAGTTGTCCAAATTTCACAGCTAAAATCTAATATTTCCAAATTTAACTTCCAAAACCATTAAGTTGTCCAAATTTCACCTCTAAAATTTAGTATCTCCAAATTTCACCGCAAAATCCATTTAGTTATCAAGAATTAAAACTTCATTTTCGCAAAAAATTTCATAATTTTCTCCATTTTGTTAGCAACTCTTTCTCTAAGATCATTGAGCTCAGTCTATGATACCTTAGCACTTGAATTAAACCACCGTTTGCATATGAGTAATTTTATCTCATATTTTTGCTACAAGTTGTCGTAATTGTTATGGCAAAGCCACAAAAAGACTTGATTTTATCTATTAAAATAACAAATATTGGATGAAGACGAAATATCCTAAATTTCGCTCTCAAGAGAATTCCTAATTTTGAAATTGTGAGAAATCTAAAACCCTAGTCCCTATTCAATATAAGAAAAAAGAAGATGGCCGTTTGATCTGAAATTTGGACAACTTAATAGTTCGGGGGTAAAATTTGGAAATAATAGATTTTGGAGGCGAAATTTGGAAATAATAGATTTGAAGATGAAATTTGGACAACTTGATAGTTTTGGAGGTGAAATTTGGAAATACTAGATTTTTGGGATGAAATTTGGACAACTTAATAGTTTTGGGATGAAATTTGGAAATACTAGATTTTGGGGGTGAAATTTGAAAATATTGAAATTTTGAGGGTGAGATATAAAAAAAACCCTAAATTGTTATATATATACACGGAACGGAACATTATACAGAGTTAGATAAATTGATATATCTAACAAATCTGAGACATTAATTTTAACCGCTACTTTAACTAGCGATTAAAATCGAACGGTTCACATTTAACCGCTGTTTTAAGGAGCGGCTCCTATTTAATAAAAATTGCCACTGCCTGAACAATTCCAGCATAATTTCAGCGATTTAAAGGTTAGAGATCGAAATTGGAATATTTTTGCTATGATTTGAACTGCGATTCTTGCTAGCATTCTGTTGATTTGTGGATTGATCTCATAAGATAAATTAATTTCTTAAATTAGTATAGGGTTTGTTGTTTTTTGGGGAATTTTTGTTAGAGTTTTCAGATGTAAATTGGGGCATTTTTCCTGTGATTTGAATTGTGATTGTTGTTGGATATTCTCATGTTTCTTGGATCGATTTTATAATATAAACCAAGCCCAGGTCGGATACTGATGATGCTCACAAGTGGTATCTCCTCAAATTACGACACGCGGCGGATGACGTGTCCTGAAGGCAATGGAAGTGGAATAAATGAGTCGCATCATGAGGATTCCTCGAGACGAAGTCTCGAGGGACATATTCGACTTTCCATGAAACCTCCCTGAATACATTCCACCTACACCTAGGGAACTACCAGCAGCTCATTTCCGAGCTTTTCCAGTCTCCCGGCTCGTCTCAGAGCCCCGGACATTCCAAGCATCCTTGGCCTCCCAGCTCGTCTCCAAGCCCCGGACATGCCGAGCATCCTCGGCCTCCCCCGATCCATCAAGAGCGTGGATCCCGTGCGTTCCACAATGGCTCCGCGTATACCGTCAGGGCGAGATATCCGCCTCCTCACGATCCGCGTTCCGCGCTAGCGAATTCCTCCATTAATGGGCGCATCCTGCCATTACAGGCGAGCATAACACGAGGGCATAACTGACGGCAACGATCTCACACCTGCTCGCTCTACGCGACCCCTATATAAACCCCTCTATCAGACGACTCAGGTAACTCGAATTTATTCCAATACGCCGCTACTCTGCATATATACCTCGGCTCTAACTTGATCGTCGGAGGGTCCTACGGTGGTCACACACCCCGGGACTTCTTTGCAGGTAGCTCGGCGTCTAACACCAACCCATTGAGATCCACACGCTCAACAACATTCAAACTAAATCTCAGCCATCCAAGACCGCCATCACAGAATCGACGGAGGACAACATTTGAAGGAGATCCGAAACTTCATCAGTTGGCGCCGTCTGTAGGAACGAAAGACTTATTTTTTGTTCCACCAAAAAGTTGATCTTCCGCCCTCGATCCAATGGCGAGAAACGACCGCAACAACCCAAATACAAGCCGCCACAACGTAGGCGGGAGCGGCTCGCCTCCCCCTCCTAATGTCATCCAAGCCTTGTCCACCCAAATAGACAAGCTTAGTACGCTGGTAGATGCCCTCGTCCGCGTTCAAGCGGCGGGCCTTACTGATCAGACCGCGCCCCCTTTCCCGGGATAACGACGTCCGCCGAAGGACGGACGGGCAAACTCAAGCCCTCGATCTCCCTCACCCTCGTTACAGCGCCACCGAGCGTCGGCAGGCCGACTCCGGCCACCTTAACCCGCACGTGGCGATTGATTTCATGACCCGCTGGGCGCCGGCCGGCTCCACGTCGAGGTCCCCGGGAAGACGGGGCCGTCAATCCGATGCCCGTCGCACGTTCTTTCCTCCTGAGGAGGTGTCGGTCAGCTTGCATGCTTCCAGGCCTGATCGACGCCCCCACTTTCGCCGGGATCGCGCGAACGACGAGCGCAGGGACCACTCGAGAAGGGTCTCGCCCGAGGATTTGAGACATCTGATAGAGCGGAATCGAAGCCACACTCTGGCGCAGACCCGGAGTGGGGGTAGCCACCACTCCGACTGCACAAAATCCTCGGGTTACCACCACCAACTCGAGGCCATCGAGAAGAAAATCGAGGGCATACGCCGGGTGGCCAAACGTCCGGCGAAGGAGCGAATACTCTGCCGATTCGCTGACGAAGCCCTTTACGGAAGAGTTGCTGGCCCAGGTGGCCCTCTTCGACGGGAAATCCGACCTGAAGGAACACCTTGACGCCTTTACCGTGGGCATGAGCTTCCAGGATAACTCTGACGCGGCTCAATGCCGAGCTTTCCCCACCACCCTTATACGGGCTGGTCGGGACTGGTTCCGAGGACTTTCGCCACGCTCCATCTCGACCTTAGACGAGCTGGCCACCTAATTCCTCAATCACTTCATCGGGAATCGACGAAAGAAGAGGACGGTTGACTACCTGTTCACTGTCAAGAACGGAGACAAAGAATCCTTCAAAAGATATGTCACCCGCTTCTACAACGCGCTCCTCGAGGTCCCCGAGCATCGCGATGAAACGATCATCACTGCGCTGAGGTCGGGTCTTAGGCACAAAGAGTGGTTCCGCTCTTTTGCATCAGCGCAACCTAAGACCATGGCCGAGGTAAAAGCTTGGACCGAGCGGGAAATCCAGCTCGAGTCTGAGGTGAACTCAAACCTGCCCTGGGCTGACCAACTAGACAAAAAGAAAAGGGACCGGAAGGAGAAAAAGAAGGTCGATCATCTGAAACCTTAGTATACTCCCCTAAACATCTCCTAGACCGAGCTGCTGGAGGAAGCCATGGGTGAGAGATTCTTCAAGCTCCCGCCAGTCACCCAAAGGGCGGGCAAGCGACTTCGCGGCCCATACCGCACCTTCCACAGGATGCAAGGCCACCCGACCGAGAACTGCAAGCAACTCCATGACTACATCGAGGAGTTGATTCGCTCGGGCCACCTGGCGAAGTACTTGCGGGACAAGCGGCAGGCAGAGCGGGAGCAAGAGAACCAGCCCTCTCTCGGGGAGTTAACAATTGGGCAAATCATAGTCGTTTCCTCGGATCCTGCTCGGGAAGCCGGCGGAAACCACCGCCTCCTCCCGGTCAAGGGTGTAGGCGATCCACCCCAGAAGAAGTGCAGGAAGGACGAGCCCATTATCTTCACCAACGAAGATCTCCACGGTATATCCTTGTCTCAAAATGACCCTCTCGTGATAACGGCCCGAGTCTATCATTACGAGGTACAGAGAATATTGGTCGATTCCGGGAGCTCGGCAGATATCCTCTTCTTCGACTGTTTCCAGCGTATGGGGCTAGGACCATCCTTCCTACAGCCAACCTCCCACGTTCTCTCTGGGTTTACCAACCATTCCATCCCGGCCGAAGGAGTGGTCACCCTCCTCCTCAACATTGGAGAAGCAGGCCATACAAGAACCATGCCGGTGAAATTCATTGTCTCTAAGGTCCCTTCGTCCTACAACATCCTCCTGGGTCGTCCAACATTAAACGCCTTCCGGGCTCAAATCTCGACTTACCACCTCACGATCAAATTCCCTTTGGATCAAGGGGGTATAGACCAGGCCTACGGGAACTAGCAAATTGCTAAGGTTTGTCTCGCCACCATGTCACCCGCCGGAGAGCCGGGCGACGATTTTGAAGATGCGTGTGATTCCCAGGGGTCTTTGGATACACGCGACGACCAAAAGGAACTCTGAGGATCCCCGGTGGAAGCATTGACAGAAGCCCCTCTCGTCGAAGGGGTCGACGGCGGGACCGTCCAAATCTGCTCTCTCTTAACAGAGGACCACCGCGAGGACCTGATACGGTTTCTCCGAGATAACTCAGACGTATTCGCTTGGACACCCGCGGATATGTCCGGGATCGACCCTAAAGTGATCTTTCACAAGCTTGGGGTCGATCCAAAAGTAAAGCCCATCCGACAAAAAAAGAGAAGGTTTGCACCGGCCAAGCAAAAGGCAATAGAATACGAAGTGGATCGATTTCTCGCAGCCAACTTCATTAGAAATCTTGACTACTCGGATTGGCTAGAAAACGTGGTCATGGTCAAAAAGGCGAACGGGAAGTGGCGCATGTGCGTCGACTTCACGGATCTGAACAAGGCCTGCCCTAAAGACAACTATCCCCTCTCTCGGATAGACCAACTAGTGGACAGCTTGGCCGGCCACGAATTACTAAGCTTCATGGATGATTTCTCCTGTTACAATCAGATCCAAATGAACCCGGCAAATGAAGAACTTACCGCGTTCACCATGGATCGGGGGGTATACTGTTACAAAGTGATGCTCTTCGGTCTTAAGAATGCTGGGGCTACATATCAGCGCCTCATCAACAAACTGTTCAAACCACAGATTGACAGGAACATGGAGGTCTATGTCGACGACATGCTCCTCAAATCATCCTTATCGGACGGGCACACCAAAGATCTCGGGAAGACATTCGACGTCCTGCGCAAGTACAAAATGAAGTTGAACCCAGCTAAATGCGCGTTCGGGGTCACCAACGGTAAATTCCTCGAGTTCATGGTTACCCACCGAGAAATCGAAGCGAACCCAGAAAAGATAAGCACCATTCTCAACATGGCCACACCAAGGAGCAACATAGAGATCATGCGTCTCACAGGGAGAGTAGCCGCTCTGAGTCGCTTTATGTCAAGATCCGGAAAGAAGTGCCTCCCGTTCTTCAAGACCTTGAGAAAAATCCTTAAGTTCGAATGGTCGGAGGAGTGTCAGAACACTTTCGAACAACTCAAGGCGCACCTAGCAACTTCACCACTACTCACCCGACCAGTCGAGGGCAACGAGCTATTACTATACCTTGCGGTCTCCGGTCAAACTGCAGGCTCGGTGCTCGTCAGGGAATCCGAAGGTATGTAGAAATTGGTCTACTACGTGGGCCATGTCTTCAAAGATGCGGAAACAGGATACCCGGCCATAGAAAAGATAGTCTTGGCACTTGTCGTCACCTCAAGGAAACTACAACATTATTTTCAGGCGCACACAATCCTCGTCCTCACTGAGCGACCTATAGGTGCTATCCTTGATTCCCCTGAATCGTTGGGGCGTCTGGAAAAATGGAGGTAGGAATTATCCCAGTTCGACATTAAGTACCGCCCCAGGCAAGCCATCAAAGCGCGGGTCTTGGCGGATTTCGTTGTCGAATGCACCATCCCGACCAAGAAAGGAACGCCGACGCGGGGCCCCGAACCACGTCCTTCGGTTGAGGAAGTGCCCAACCCTATTTCGGATTTGGTGCTTTACATGGACGGATCCTCTATCGAGGAGGGGAGCGGGGCTGGTCTGATCATTCGCGGCCCGGACGAAGCGGAAATGGAATACTCCCTGAAGCTCGGGTTTAAAGCGTCGAATAACGCCATGGAATACGAGGCCCTGTTGGCAGGTTTGCGAATCGCCTCCGAGGTAGGACTGGAGACCATCAGAATTCACAGCGACTCTGCACTGGCCGTCGGCCAAGTGACCGGGCGCTTCGAAGCCCGGGAACCGCTCATGATAAAGTACCTAGCCGAGGTAAAAAAGCTTCGGAAAAATTTCGATGAAGTCCAAGTGGAACAGATCCCTAGGAACCTGAACACCCAGGCAGACGCTTTGAGCAAGCTCGCTTCTTCCTATTTGGCCACCCATAAAAGAAATATCCTTTTTGAAGTTTTGCCGCGACCCAGCGTCGAAGAGAGAGAAGTAACACTCCAGATCTACACAACCCAAGAAAAAGGCCAAGATTGGAGGAAACCCCTCATGGAGTTCCTGAAAGACGGTGTGCTCCCCGAAGGCCGAGGAGAGGCTCGTCGACTACAAGCTAAGGCGTGCCATTTCGTCTGGAGCGACGAAAATCTATACAAGAAGTCGTACACTCAGCCTCTGCTCCGATGCATCGACCCCATGAGGCTGACTATGTCCTACGAGAAATTCATGAAGGGGTCGGAGGAGCACATCAAGGAGCCCGCACCTTAGTCCAGAAGACGCTGCTCCAAGGGTACTACTGGCCGAAGTTACACCAGGACGTCGAGAAGATGGTCAGAAGATGCAAGAACTGCCAACTCTTCGGCATCATATCTCGTCTTCCCGCCACTGAACTAACGCCACTCAGCTTCCTCTGTCCGTTTGCACAATGGGGGATGGACATGGTCGGTTAACTCCTCGCCGGCACGGGCAGACACAAGTTTATCTTCATCGCTGTGGACTACTTCACCAAATGGATAGAGGCGGTGCCCATTAGAAAACCGGACACCACCTCTACAATTAAATTCCTGCATAACAACATAATATCTCGATTTGGGATCCCGAGGTGTGTAGTTACCGATCATGGGACCCACTTTGAAAATGATAAGGTCAAAGAGTTCTGCAATGACTACCACATACTGATGAAGTTTGTCGCGGTCGCACATCCTCAATGCAACCGAAAGACCGAGATAGCAAACCGAGACATCATCCGAGGTTTCAGAGCCTGCTTGGAAGGAAGGCAGGGCGGCTGGGTCGAAGAACTGCCACGAGTGCTATGGGCACTACGAATATCGAAGAAGACACTCACGGGAGAAACCCCCTTCAGCCTCTGCTACGGCATCGATGCAATGGTCCCCGCGGAGATCGGACTGCCCAGTTACAGGGTCGAACACTTCGACGATGAAGCCAACATCTCTGCACTCCGAAGCAACTTGGACCTCTTACTAGAGAAACGCGATCGAGCACAAATCAGAGCAGCCGCTTATCAACAACAAACCGCTCGCTACTACAATACCCGAGTTAAATATCGGGCCTTCAAGACGGGAGATTTGGTCTTACAAAGGAACGGGTTCGTGGAGTAAGAGAGACTACATGAATTCTCCCAGAAGTGGGGCGAACCATTCCTCGTCACAGAGGTTTTGCCCGGCGGGACGTACCGCCTGCAAGACGCCAGAGGGCATAGCTTTCCCCGGCCTAACAACGCTGAAAAGCTCAAATTGTATAAATAAAAAATGTGTGTATCCTTCTTTTGAAATAATATGATTCCTGTTGGCGTTCAGATTATATCCATAGAATGTACGAAAAGGAAAAAAAAAGAAGACAACACACTACTGCCAAAAACAAACTTTATTGATTAAAGAGTATTATAGGTTCCTCAGCCTTACAATAATTACAATAGAGGGGGGCGAGGATCAAGAAAGCACTGCTGATGGTACTCTGAGGAAATCTCCTACAAATGAGCCCGAGCTTCCTCAGCCCTCTCCTTCTGGCGGAGCTCGTGGACCGTGGATGCCACGGAAGCGCCGGGGGCCTGATCCGCCAGATAGGAAGCAACGATCTGCCTTTTCTGAAAACACTCCAGAAGAAGACCCACCGACCGCTCCCTCCTACTCTGTGAGATCATGCCGAGGTGGTAGAGCATATGCACCTTATCGAGCGCCTCGTCCCTCAGCTCCGGAGACAGGGCGTTGTGCAGACCCGAGGACATCCTCCAGATCGCGTACATGAGCACTTAGAGGAGGGCGGATTGCCGGGGAAGCAGGAGCCTAAAGTGGCCCTCCACGCGGTCTATCACCGCCTCGTACGTATGCTCGGAGCGATCAAGGCAGTAGAGGTACAAATCGTCGCGAGCGATGATCTCCCTGATGAGGAATATACGCCCGGACATCTTCGAGGGAATGCAAGATGGAGAAGAAGCCAACATACCTTTGCTATTTATAGCTTCAACAAAATCTTCCCACGGCCGTAATTTACCCGCGCAACAATGCGAATCACGGGACGTCTCAATTTCCCGATACGGAACTACCACGTGTCGGCCATGCCGGTCTTCAAGGGCGTCCATGCAGGCTACAGAAGGCTGAACGACGCCCCCATTCCCGCCAATGCCGCCCACAGAAGTTTGAACGACACCCCACAAGGGCCCGAAGAATCGAAAGCCCTCGTCGCAAGGAGGCCGAGCAGCTTCCTGCCCGGTCCATCCCCAGCGGGTAGCTTCCTACCCATCTATGCTAAGGATCTAAATCCCTCCTCTCGAGGCCACCGTGTAGCTTTCCTGCCCAGTCCATCCCTAGCGGGGAGCTTCCTACCCATCTACGCTAAGGATCTAAAGCCCTCCTCTCGAGGCCACCACGCAGCTTTCCTGCCCGATCCATCTCTAGCGTGTAGCTTTTTACCCACCTACACTAAGGATCTAAAGCCTTCCTCTAGAGGCCACCGCGCATATTTCCTGCCCGGTCTGCGCTACCCATCCCTAGCGGGTAGCTTCCTACCTATCTGCGTTAAGGATCTAAAGACCTCATCTCGAGGCCACCACGCAGCTTTCCTGCCCGGTCCATCCCTAGCGGGTAGCTTCCTACCCATCTGCGCTAAGAATCTAAAGCCCTCCTCTCGAGGCCACCGCGCAGATTTCCTGCCCGGTCCATCACTAGCGGGTAGCTTCCTACCCATCTGCGCTAAAGATATAAAGCCATCCTCTCGAGCCCACCGAGCAGCTTCCTTGCGCGGCTAATCTCCGAGGGATAGATTCCTACCCTACGAAGACATGGATCTAGGACCCACATTGAGGAAGAAACGGTTATGGCCGACCTATTCTGACTTGGCTGAACTTCTACTCATGCTAAAACACGCGTGTTAGTTATATGTATGCCTTAGAGGCCTTTACTGTACAAGCGATGTATATTGTAGTGGATACATGGACATATATAGGGAGGACTTTCTTGCTCGACATGATAGTATGCTATCTGGTTACACTTTATCCTAACATGTACACTTATAGTCTCTCTATTACATGTTGATAAAGCCCTTAGGATGAGTACTTGACTACCAGGATTATGATGCAGATCATACTAGTGGGGCAGAGGTAGTTGGTAAGTACGTCCTTCAATTGTTCCTAGTTGTAGGAGTATCGAGACGGGGCATCGATATTCTAGAGTAGACTATCGTATCCATTAGCGTTTGACATCAGAGAAGGTATACGGGTGGTCAGTGGAGACTGGGTACACTGGACGGACTCGCCGAGAACTCCTAGATGGTATTATACCTATCGTCAGATAGCGGTTCTCAGGTGACACTGGTACAGGTTAGTCTGTCGACCCGAGATCGTCATAGAGTCTTGTGTGATTTCCTTTGTGCTTTGATTTCCACCTTATCACGTTCAATAGATCGTGCAAAACGGTGGATTTTGGGTACAGTCCCGAGTCACATGGAGGCAATGAGCGATAGGAGGGGATTCGTCTCTCCCGGTATTAGGGGTTGATGTTGCGCTATGCTCGATTGGCCATAACAGGAAATCTCTGGCCAGGATTGCTGAGATTTACTGATAAGTGTTATCAGTAGTTTCTCGAACCGTTATGGACCTTACATCGGCATGACTTATCAGGCTATTGGGGTCTGACGTTATACCACCCCCAGGCTGCGATATGCGACATATCAGATGAAGAGACCAGACTGTACAGTAGTGTTACTGATTGGATTCGCAGGAGTATGAGCAGGCTTGCTTGTTGATCTTCTGATCGCTCAATACCCCGGTGGTCGTTACGTTTAGCAGACCGCTTGCGGCTTGTGGGTGACTGATATGATCACCACCTACTGCCGACGTATTGACGAGTGTTTAGAGTCCTTCACAGAGGTTTCCCAGCTCAAGCGAAACGAAGTAGGAGCATATATATGATATATGCGGGACCGAGATTAATACGTGTATGTGATACCGTATTCTATTCTCGCGATATGTGATATCGGTCGGTTATATGTGATATAGCCGGGTTATTGGATCAAGTGTTGATTCGATAAGTTGATACATTTGATATTAGTCGGTTGTATGTGACATAGCCGGATTATTAAATCAAGTGTTGATTTAATAATTTAATGTATAATTATATATTTGATATATTATCTTATATTAACTAATATTAGCTCACTTAAGATTTCTTTTTCTCACTTGTGTACATTTAGTATTTATGTGATATATATTAATGTATATTATTTATGTGTCATGCTTGATGCCACATACTACATGGGTGTATAAGACTCACACCATGCAAATAATAATGAAGGGTTTTGTTTATTTAAAGTAAATCAAATTAGTAGGAAATTGTCACATGGTTGAAGCTTGTAGAAGCTTGTGGAACCATTGACCAAGTTCACTCTTTTTGTTCTACTTGAAGATATTTATTAACCCAACCATTATTGTTTACCCATGGTTTATTCTCTACATGAGTTAGTGTATGACACTAACTTACCTATGGTTGCTATTCTCATATCATGAGTTTCATTCTCTTCTCTCTTCATCTTCTTCATCAAGAGCTTGGCTCTCTAGGTTTATGGGAGATGAAGAAAAATAGTGAGAAAACAATTTCTAAAGTGAGAAAATTCCGACTTCATCAATCTCTTCTCTACTGGCCATTTAGATTGGGTTGTTTCTTCACTAGATCATCACTTAGTGAAGAGGTAGCTTGAGTTAGTGTCTCCTCGACGTAGATCATCTTCGGCCTCGAATACTTCAAGCAAACTTGTTCATTTCACCTTGTGGAGCCTCACTAGAGTCTGGGAGATCACTACTTGGAGCGAAGGAACTACTACACGGAGTTATTGAAGTGAAGGACCTGTTTATAAAGGTTGTATTCCTCGTTCACTTAGATGTAAAGATGTTTACATGCTTGTTTGTCTAATTCTCTAGTTTAGATTCCAGCGTTAGGGTTCTTTAGCGCGCCAAATTTTGTAAAATGCCATGGTCGATACCTTCCGAAACCCAGCGGCCGCCTAGGGAACCCTTCAGTGGTATCAGAGCCATGCTAGAGAATTAGACGATGTTGTAGAATTACGAAACCGAAACAACTCCAAAACACACGAAATAAAAATTAAGTTTCTGTCGAAATTTTCCGAGTGTCTAAAATTTTTTTAAGCAGTTGCAGAATGTTTGTAGGGTGTTTTTCTTCACCCCATTGAGATGGGAATACGCGCACGCGTCTCAGGCGTACTACAGATTCCCCCTGCCTAGGGTAGGCCGGGGTTTAATGATTGTGGGGATCCGAATCTCCGGCAGCCGCGGACTAAGCTGCCGTTAATTACCCCTCGCCTTTGGGGCGAGGGAACCTCCGATTAACGGGTTAAAATGGTCATGCGAACTCAATGTGCAGTGTACGTATGTTTTGTTTTGAAAGAGGGGTTTTGGGTATATCGGGAGCCACACAGAGTTTTTACGGGGGTCCCGCTACCCGGATAGCGGGCTGGGGGTCAAGGGGGCTAGCAACCCCCTTGCGGGGTTCGGGGCAACGCCCCGGCCCGAAAATTTTTTGGAGGGGGAGAATGTTGCGGAGTATGTGTACATTTATATACAAATGTATATATATACATATATATATAAATAAAGGGAAAAAGGCATCCAAAGGATGCGTGGGGCAGCACCTTGGGCGCTGTGCGCTTAGGTGCCGTGCGCTCAGGCGCAAGCGCGCCACTTGTCGGCACGTGGGCGCTTTGCGCATGAGCGCTGCGCGCAGGCGCGCAAGCGCGCGCGCCACGTGTCGGCACGTGGGCGCTTTGCGCCCGAGCGCTGCGCGCTGGTGCGCAAGCGCGCGCGCCACGTGTCGGCACGTGGGCGCTTTGTGCATGAGCGCTGCGCGCAAGCGCGCGCGCCACGTGTCGGCACGTGGGCGCTTTGCGCATGAGCGCTGCGCGCTGGTGCACAAGCGCGCGCGCCACGTGTCGGCACGTGGGCGCTTTGCGCATGAGCGCTGCGCGCAAGCGCGCGCGCCACGTGTCGGCACGTGGGCGCTTTGCGCTCGGGCGCAGTGCGCGGGAGAGGAAAAGAGGGCTTTTAGCCCCAAAGATTTCTCTGAAGAGAAATCAGAGAGGAGTTGGACTCCTGAGTGTGTTTTTGGGGTTAATGGAAGGGGTTCTTCTTCTTCCTCCTCCTCTGTTAGCTGGATCTTGAAGATCAAGAGATGTGAGATCTCAAAATCTCTCCTTTTTGAGATCTGATGACAGATCCAAGTTCCCCTTTGTGGGTTTCGTGGTGAAAACTATTTTGTTTTTGAAAAGGAAGAGTAAAACTCTTGATTTAATTCAAGAGAAAGGAGAAGGTTTTGGAACCTTGAGGAAGGAGAAAAGATCTCAGATCTAATTTTTGTGGAGAGAATGAAAAGTGTCCCTTTTTTATTCATCATGTTGCCTTTTATAGGCTTACATATTTACATATAGCCCCTTGGGCTTTACAAAAATGGCATTTTAGCCATCCCATGGCTCATGTGCCATTTCATTTTTGCACATAAGCCATGAGCTTACAAAATATTGGCTTTATGCCCATTTTGTTTACATTCATGCATAAACAATTACATAAAAATTATTTATTACATGATTTTGTTGTTGGCATGGGGAGGCTGGCCGCGGGCTCGACTTGGGTATGGGCCCGCTTAACCTGGGCTTGGGCCCACCTAGCTTGGGGGTTGACCTTGACTTTGACTTAGTCAACAGGGGTGTAAATTTTTACCTCAACAAATTGCCCCTCATCAATAAATGCACACAGCATATGTGGGTCGTGTGCATGAAATTGATGGATCTTCTTTCACGTGGAGGCGACTTGCTTTGGTTCCCACTTTTTAGGATGCACTGCCCTTTTTACGACATGGACGGTCGACGCTTAACGCGTCTCCGAGACGGAGTGTCCGTGGTAGACGTTTCCCTGGCCCGGAGCGATCTGGTTCCTGCTTTGTAGGAAGCCTGCACTGCCCTTTTTGCGACATGGACGGTCGACGCTCTGTTACGAAGCGATTTGGGTTCCCAATTTGCGGGAGCCTGCACTGCCCTTTTTGCGACATAGACGGTCGACGCTCTGATCCGGAGCGATTTGGGTTCCCAATTTGCGGGAGCCTGCACTGCCCTTTTTGCGACATAGACGGTCGACGCTCTACGCGTCTCCGAGACGGAGTGTCCGTGGTAGACGTTTCCTTGGCCCGGAGCGATCTGGTTCCTGCTTTGTAGGAAGCCTGCACTGCCCTTTTTGCGACATGGACGGTCGACGCTCTGTTACGAAGCGATTTGGGTTCCCAATTTGCGGGAGCCTGCACTGCCCTTTTTGCGACATAGACGGTCGACGCTCTGATCCGGAGCGATTTGGGTTCCCAATTTGCGGGAGCCTGCACTGCACTTTTTGCGACATGGACGGTCGACGCTCTGTTACGAAGCGATTTGGGTTCCCAATTTGCGGGAGCCTGCACTGCCCTTTTTGCGACATAGACGGTCGACGCTCTGTTACGAAGCGATTTGGTAGACGTGCCCCCGGCACGGAGTGTCGCTGGTCGACGTTTCCCCGAGGCGGAGTGTCGCTGTTTGACGCAAAGGTCGATATTGGAATTGGTTGGTTTGATTTGTTTGATTTGAGTTGACATCAGCATCGCTGTACTGGAATATGGTGCCAGGAGCGAATCATCATCTGTCTTTGAGAGGATTTAGGAATTGGTTTTCTTGTCGGCATCTGCATTGCTGCACTGGAATAATGCCAGGAGCAACTCATCATTTTCCCCGGGAGGACTTGGGATTTTGGTTTTTGGTCGGCATCAGCACCGCTAACACTGAAGCGAAATGCCAGGAGCGACTCATCATTTGCCGTTGCCCGTTGGGGAACGATGGCTTAGGAGACAGGTTTGGGTCCCTATCACCGAAGGCTTTTCAATTTTATGGGCCGTGAGGGTCCCATAAAAGCATTTTCTCCCTACGAGTCATAAGGATCCCGCAGGTGTATTTTCTCCTTAGGAATCGTGAGGATTCCTAAGTGTGTTTTTCCTTTGTGAGTCGTAAGGATCCCACAAAGGTTTGTTCTCCTCATGTATCGTGAGGACACATGAGTGGGTCTTCTCAACGGAGCATAACTCCAAAGGCGGAGACCAGCCGCGTAACTGGTGATTACGGTGGGGCATGGGTATAATGAGAATTATTTGAGCCCGTGGATTGTATACGGCAGTCAATTTGGGAACTAGCCGTAGGGCTGGGAGAGATTGGGATTGTTTTACGCCCGTGGATTGTATACGGTTTTGCAGGATGTATGATCCAGACCGTAGGGCCATAAAAATTTCGGGACTTTGTCAGCGTCTGCATCGCTGCACTGGAATATGGTACCAGGAGCGACTCATCATTCGCCGTTGGGGTATGGGATTTGGAATTTGGTTGGCGTCTGCATCGCTTCACTGGAACATGGTGCCAGGAGCGACTCATCATTCGCCATTTAGGGATTGGGGAGCGATGGCTTAGGAGACAGGTTTAGATCTCTGTCACCTGAGACTTTTCAATTTTATGGGCCGTGAGGGTCCCATAAAAGCATTTTCTCCCTACGAGTCATAAGGATCCTGCAGGTGTATTTTCTCCTTAGGAGTCGTGAGGACTCCTAAGTGTGTTTTTCCTTTATGAGTCGTAAGGATCCCACAAAGGTTTGTTCTCCTCATGTATCGTGAGGACACATGAGTGGGTCTTCTCAATGGAGCATAATTCCAAAGGCGGAGACCAGCCGCGTAACCGGTGGTTGCGGTGGGGCATGGACGTGATGAGAATTATTTGAGCCCGTGGATTGTATACGGTAGTCGATTTGGGGACTAACCGTAGGGCCGGATGAATTTTGAGGAATTGGATTTTGGTTGGCGTCTGCATCGCTGCACTGGAATATGGTACCAGGAGCGACTCATCATTCGCCGCTGTTTTGTTTTTTTTTTGTTTTTTTTTTGGTTTTTGTTTTTGTTTTACCTCGATTGCTCTATCATTTCAGCTTTTCTTATCGCGAAGATCGCGATTGCCCCATCATTTCGGCTTTTATTCGCGGTTGCCCCATCATTTCGGCTTTATTTTCATTTTTATTTTTACTCGCTGATTTTTATTGCGAGTTGCCCTATCATTTCGGCTTTTCTTTATTTTTCTTTTATTTACACATTTATTTTTATACACACACATTTTTTTTTACATTCCCAGTTTAACGACTTAGAGGTCGATTGTTTCCCAGTTTAACGACGTGGTGGTCCTCTTTGCTTATCCCAGCTCCTTAAACATTGATCTTGGCGGAGCTGTGTTGATGACCTAGCTCTGTGGCTGGCCGATACATCCGAGAATTGAGAGGTTTTTCTAAGCTTATATTGGTCCTCTGCCCAATCTTTGAAAACACAGCAGTCTTCAATGGTATGACTCAGCACTCTATGATATGGGCAGTATATGGGATTGCCAGTCATATTCATTTCATGTGGCCTCTTCGGAATAGGCAGTTGCAGGCCATTGTTCAGGGCTTCCTCGAATATATAGCGGACCTCATCCCTCCTAAAGGAGTACACCTTCTTCCTTCTCTCCATCAGAGTAGGTGCCCTCACTGACGCCGGTCCCTGAGGCCGATCAATCTTTGGTTCGCCCTGCACATGTCCGGGAGGGTTAGGTTCCCGAAAGGCTTTGGTCTCCATTTGCATGAAATCGGCGGTCGTAGCTTGACTGTTTGCTAACACGCCTTTAGACAGTTCTATCTCTCCCGTCTTGTATTGCCTTTCGACCCAATCTTTGAAGACGAAGCAGTCCTCAATAGAATGACCTATCACCCTGTGATAGGGGCAATATTCTGGGTCGTCGGTCATATTCTCTTCTTGCGGTCTCTTTGATTCTGGCAGTTGTAGACCGTTTCTTAGGACGTCCCTGAATATCTTGTGGACTTTTTCCCTCTTGAAGGAATAGACCTTTTCCAGCTTCTCTTTCAGAGGTGACTCCCCCCCGGCGTATGTATCGGAGGGACTGGAGGCTGATTGGGGCCGCTTTTCACGAAGGCGCTCCGCTTTTAGGTTTAAAGGGATATCAGTTGGCTGCTCCCGGGTACCAATCCCTGGCTCATGAGCCAAAATTTGATTCTGCTGTAATTGCAATCGGGCGACCTGGATCGCGAGATCTGCCACGACGTTTGCCAGCTCGTCGACTTTGGAATAGACCTCGGCCATCTTCTCATCCCTGTCCTGAAATTGCCTTTGAAGCCATTGGAATAATGCTTGTTCTGTAGTTCCGGCTATGACAACCGGATAATCTTTATTGCCTGAGCTCCATTCCGTAGGAACCACAGGCTCCTCTGGCTTATCGGCCTGAGTGGGCTCTTCGTCATTTAGTTCGAGCCGATGCTGGGTAGTGTCAACCATATCATCACCATGGCAGTGAAGAAGAGGAGGGTTTGTTTCTTCATGCCCGGCCATGTAGATAGTATGGATAACACATTCAGCCATTCTTTCATCACTGGCAGCTGATTTCGCAGAGCGGTCCGGGCTTTGGAAATTCATAAATTTTAACATGGCCAGAGCCCGAGCTTTTTTGTTGGCTCTATATCTGAGCCGCTTCTGCCTTAGCTTCTCGATTTTGAAGGCTTGGCGGGCATCTGTTATCCAGAAAGCCATTGTGAGTTGATTAGCGGGGAGCTTAGAGAAGACACCCGATCGAGCAGTTGTCGGGAGTATAGCTGGAGCTTGCCCGAGCTTCCCCATTGCTTTGTTGACGTTGATGGCCTTGCCCCCAGCTGGAGCGATGGAGGGTTGTTTGGAAACGTACTTGTGCTTGGGCGGAGGTGCCCTCGCAACCATGACATTCGGCCTTTTCCCTTTGGAGACCGGTTTGTCTGCTACCGGAGCTTGAGGAGCTGGGACGGCGTTAGCTGACACGAACATGATTGAGCCAAATGGTAGCGGCTCCTCCTCCCATTGTCGCCCGAGACTTGCCGGGAGGACCGTCCTGGAGTCTATCTTCATTATGTAGGAGACGGGAGTCGTGCTGAGAGCTGAGATCGTCCTTGGAGACATTGTTGGAGAGTGATTGCTTGAAAACCTGTATGAAAGAGCATTATTTTAGTATAAATATAGGTATGTATATTGATTGAGTTCGCATGAACGTTTAACCCGAAATATGGGAGGAGTGATTGGTCCCACCGGGCGTGCCAGAGTCTGTAGGGTGTTTTTCTTCACCCCATTGAGATGGGAATACGCGCACGCGTCTCAGGCGTACTACAGATTCCCCCTGCCTAGGGTAGGCCGGGGTTTAATGATTGTGGGGATCCGAATCTCCGGCAGCCGCGGACTAAGCTGCCGTTAATTACCCCTCGCCTTTAGGGCGAGGGAACCTCCGATTAACGGGTTAAAATGGTCATGCGAACTCAATGTGCAGTGTACGTATGTTTTGTTTTGAAAGAGGGGTTTTGGGTATATCGGGAGCCACGCAGAGTTTTTACGGGGGTCCCGCTACCCGGATAGTGGGCTGGGGGTCAAGGGGGCTAGCAACCCCCTTGCGGGGTTCGGGGCAGCGCCCCGGCCCGAAAATTTTTTGGAGGGGGAGAATGTTGCGGAGTATGTGTACATTTATATACAAATGTATATATATACATATATATATAAATAAAGGGAAAAAGGCATCCAAAGGATGCGTGGGGCAGCACCTTGGGCGCTATGCGCTTAGGTGCTGTGCGCTCAGGCGCAAGCGCGCCACTTGTCGGCACGTGGGCGCTTTGCGCATGAGCGCTGCGCGCAGGAGCGCAAGCGCGCGCGCCACGTGTCGGCACGTGGGCGCTTTGAGCCCGAGCGCTGCGCGCTGGCGCGCGCGCCACGTGTCGGCACGTGGGCGCTTTGCGCACGAGCGCTGCGCGCTGGTGCGCAAGTGCGCGCGCCACGTGTCGGCACGTGGGCGCTTTGCGCATGAGCGCTGGTGTGCAAGCGCGCGCGCCACGTGTCGGCACGTGGGCGCTTTGCGCATGAGCGCTGTGCGCAAGCGCGTGCGCCACGTGTCGGCACGTGGGCGCTTTGCGCTCGGGCGCAGTGCGCGGGAGAGGAAAAGAGGGCTTTTAGCCCCAAAGATTTCTCTGAAGAGAAATCAGAGAGGAGTTGGACTCCTGAGTGTGTTTTTGGGGTTAATGGAAGGGGTTCTTCTTCTTCTTCCTCCTCTGTTAGCTAGATCTTGAAGATCAAGAGATGTGAGATCTCAAAATCTCTCCTTTTTGAGATCTGATGACAGATCCAAGTTCCCCTTTGTGGGTTTCGTGGTGAAAACTATTTTGTTTTTGAAAAGGAAGAGTAAAACTCTTGATTTAATTCAAGAGAAAGGAGAAGGTTTTGGAACCTTGAGGAAGGAGAAAAGATCTTAGATCTAATTTTTGTGGAGAGAATGAAAAGTGTCCCTTTTTTATTCATCATGTTGCCTTTTATAGGCTTACATATTTACATATAGCCCCTTGGGCTTTACAAAAATGGCATTTTAGCCATCCCATGGCTCATGTGCCATTTCATTTTTGCACATAAGCCATGGGCTTACAAAATATTGGCTTTATGCCCATTTTGTTTACATTCATGCATAAACAATTACATAAAAATTATTTATTACATGACTTTGTTGTTGGCATGGGGAGGCTGGCCGCGGGCTCGACTTGGGTATGGGCCCGCTTAACCTGGGCTTGGGCCCACCTAGCTTGGGGGTTGACCTTGACTTTGACTTAGTCAACAGGGGTGTAAATTTTTACCTCAACAAATGTTATATGAGATGTAATATGAACACAGTAGAAATTTGATCCCTCCTCGCCCGAATTTGGCCGGCCACATTGCATAAAATTCCGAGCAGGCCGGTTTTCCTGTGGTGTTTTGGCTTCAAATTTTTCCTGTGTTCCAGTCTCTAGGTTTTGGTGTTTCAGGTGTTGCTTGTTTTTGCTAAAATTGCATGTGATGTTATCTTTGTGCAAAGGCAATTCAGAGTGTTTCGTAGTCGTAATTCTAACATCATTTCGGGTTATTTAAACGACGTTAAAAAGTTCGAACGGATATCAATAACCCATTTTTTCCCTTGCTGGAAATTTTCCAAGAGTTGGATTTTTTCCAAGTTTAAAATCTTCAGAAAATCGTGCAGGTGTTTTCTATGGACCCTCTAGAAGAACGAAACCCTAACTCGATTCTGTGACCGTCGGAACCACCACCAAACCCTAGGGTTAGTGGTAGTTCCGCGGAGCCATAGGTGAGGCAAGGGTTGACTCTTCTACGGTTGGTCCATAGGTGCTGTGGTATGTTCTGGGTACCTTTTAAACTCCGCTCAAGTGTTGAGTTCTTTGGGAAATTTTGGGTGTTTGTTGATTCGATCGAAAAGTTTAATATCGTCTAACTATCTGTGATTGTGATACAATATTTGGAATCCACAAATTTAGTTTTGTGAAAACTAATTTGAATTTTATAAATCTAGCAAGTTAGTCTCATTTGATCGGTTGCCACGGAATTTTGATGTGGATCAAAAGTCCGTCGCAATTACGTAGTGTACGCGGATACTCGCCGAGTAACCTTACTAGATAGCCACGCCCCATAGCCCCGACTAAGTGACTGTAGGAGAACCCCGTCGCCAAAAGCATCCGTTCGGGTGCTCACGGCCGCGGTGTTCCGCCTAAGAGCACTTCGTCAATAGCATCGGGGGTGCGGCCGTCTACTAAAGTTTCCGACGGGCATTCTATCAGGTTGTCGGGAAGCTTGTTGAATTACCCTACTAGTTATTGAAAAGTGTTTTCAATATCGAGACTAAAATGCGGGGTTTATAATTGTTAGGCATGTGATGTCTAAAGAATTCATATGGTTAGGCATGAAATCCAAAGTATGTGATATATTGGGTTTATGATGTCTAAGGTGGTTGCAGATTCCAATTGTTGTAGTTTTTTACTTTCTTTTCTGCGACTGTAAGAGTAATATGTGGTGTATCGTCGATTTCGTTGCTATATGTCAACGACAATAGGGATATGCATATTTACTTATGTTGATGACATGTGATATTATATGTTGCTGTGATATGTTATATTGGATCGTCGTGTTTTGGAATAGCTGGGTTTTTTTTATGTGAGATGAGAGTTTTTCATTTTCATTCACGTAAAAACTTGTATGTAATATTCTTTTATTGGGGCACTTCCGGGTTGAGGAAAATGTCACCATTGATGTATATTATTTACCTTTCCGTATTAGGATAGACCCAAGGCGGGGAGCACAAGTAACCGGGTTTTAGGGTCCAGTGGGAGACCATCTCAAGGAGTTGATGTAAGTCCACGGTAGCGTCCCGGCCATCTAATAGACGCCAAATGCGGAACAAAAACTTTTTACAAACTGGCGCTATCGTGTACTATAACCCGGATCTGCCATTAAAGCTAAACTAACAAACTACAAAGTGGGTAGAAATGTTATACCGAACGATCCGAGTCCTTCGGTCTTCAACCATCATGCCATGCTTGTTGCGGCTGCTCCGATCTCCTGAACCTCCAGTCTTCTCGTCCAGGTGGCACCACGTCGACGGATCTTTAAACGGGCTCCCGCCTCTGAACCGAGGCAACTCGATCATCAAGTTTGCTAAAAGAGATGACCAAGATTGATGTAGAGAATGAGTAGAACACTTTGTCTCACTTCGTCCAAAGCTGTGGACGAACGGTTAATGAAGTTGCCTTTTGAAAACTGTGATGGAATGAAATGAGCTATGAAATTTCCATACACCAAAACTATAATCTTTTCTTCCAAATGAACAACCATCTATCTTCAAGAGAGGGAGGGCCGGCCATTTTAAGGAGGAGGGAGGTGAGTGTAGGAGGGGGAAGGTGACCACAAGCATTAATTGATGAATGAGTCATAACAACACTTTGCATCTCATTAATGCATACAATGAATCAAATAAACCTAGTCATCAACTCATTTAATGACCAATTAATGCACTAAGCCACCTCACCATCTTAGTCACCATCTAGAACCTTCTAGAAATACGACTCACCCAAGAAAAGATAAATCCGTCTTTAACCGAATGTTAAAGACGGGTGATAGAAAACTGGAAACTGGAAACTTCCAAAAGCGATCCTGAAACGAATTTCAGGATAACCCCGTAACAGTATAAACATACCCGCATTTGTATTACGACCGAATACAAATGCATCTGAGACAAAGATATTATATCTACACAGTATAATACTCGGATCCGGCTTAAACCAAAGCCCACCAGTATTATCTGCCCGAAATATGACACGTGCGTAAACGCACGTGCATTTTCCGAACCCTGCCATAAAACCATACGGCCTCTACAACGTTTCGCCCGAACTTGGGAAACTGCCTGTGGAGGACTCTAATGACTCATCAACACACTGGCACTGGCTATAACCACTAGCACGTCAGAGGTACGAGCTGTACGTAACGGTTTCCTATGTATTGATTGGAAGGGAAGCTGACGAGCGAACTCATCCAGAAACTCTACTGAGCCTAACAGTGACAATATACATACAGTCCGATCCGTTCGTCTATGAGTATCGCATATCGGCGGCCTAGGGGGCTGGTAACGTCAGACCCCCAAATAGCGGTATAAGTCGTGTCAGAGAGTAGCCCAGAACATCCTGAGATACTACTGGAGTACCTACCAGTAAATCTCCTGCCTCGGCCGAGGGCTTTGTGTAATGGCTCTCCTAGACACAGCGCGATCTCACCCCCAATACCGGGAGAGACGAATCCCCTACCGACTAGCAGGTTCCCGGCGAGTCCTGTCCGGTATACTCATAACCTAATGAGCACCTGTATACATCTTAGGTGATCCAACTGACACCAGTGGCTTGTGAGACCGGCCACCGCCCCTCATCGGGGTCTCGACTGTATACACTAGTCTACTCTGGAGTATCGATGCCCTGTCTCGAAACTCCCACGACTAGGGACACTTCAAGGATGTGCTTATAAACCCCAGCTCCCACGTATATGATCGCCATCATACTGCTGGCAGTCAAGCAAGAATCCTATGGGCTCTATCATCATGCAATAGTGAACTAAAGCATGTATACGATGATAAAGACAAACCAGATAGCATACTATCATCTCGAGCAAGATTGTCATATTGGTATAGGTCCTGCCTCAATCATTGCAATCACGTACCTGCGATCCAATAATTGACTTTGAGGGCACTATATCCAACAATCTCCCACTTGCACTTAAGGCTAATTATTGCGATGTCGCATACTCACAGCCCGTGTGATACCGAACATCCAACTCCTCTACTAATCAGTTTCACAAAGCCCGTTCGTAAAACTATTGTGTTCGAGAAATAGCCTCAGTGAGTGGATCCGCCCTGATGTTTCTTTCTATGTCTCTCTTAATCTCAAGTTCGCGGAGAAAGCCATCTCCCGAATCGAGTAATACCTGTCTTAGAATATGTCTGGATATCTGATGGGACCTAGTTCATAAATGAACTCCAAATCCAAACTTCTTAGACTGTATCGATAACTGAACCTAATCAGTATCCAGCACCATGCCTCCCACAGTATCCTCTTGGACCACCTGTCCATAATACTGTCCCTCGTCAGAGGGAAAACTATAACTCTGACAATCACTCTGTCATCCAGGTCACCTTGGAAGCCTGGAATGATAACCGTCTCCCGAAGGAGGCTGCCGTCATCAAGTCCGTAGAACATTCACTTATGTTCTTAAACTGCTTCCTAATGTTTCTCCAGAATTGGATTAATATAAACTTATCGCATCTAGTGCAAAAACAACATCTGGTATGGTACTCGACATCTCATGATTGACTCAATTGCCTAAACAAGTGATCTGCCAATCATGCACATCCCTCTCTTCTTTACTCTGTAAGACACCATTAGAGAGGGTGACTCCATCAACTGCAGGTACACCACCATGCCAGGAGTCATCTATTCTAAAACACCATTAGAATACTGTCAAAGTACCCAAATTGGGAAACTACCCAATTCTAGATCTACAACTATAGATCTAGAAACTAGAATGTCAGATATTATATCCATGTCCTTTGAGGAGAAACAACTGTGTGACAACCACAGTATAACCGATCGTAGTATAGGAATTTTACTTCCTACTCTGTGTATGTCATCCAAAACGCCAGGACATCCAGCCTACTACCTTCTTAACAGATCTATCCCCTATTCTGATGAAGTCAAAGCCATGACTGTTACATCAAAATTAGATGATCTTATCTCTGCTATATCTGCTCAAGCCTATAAATAGACATAAGTAACTTGCTCACTATGCTTCCGCTGCTCCCACTGACTACGACAACCCTCTGGCAGAATAATATATACGTACACTTCTAAAGCTAGTTTAGAACGACTCTATACATATCCTCCTGCCGGGTCTCATAGTCTGGAACAACAGTAGTGTCAAGTCTGGGTAAACAAGAACCTCCCTGTCACCGTCCTTGAGGCTACCGGAGTACCTCTCGGGTGTCTGAGGTTACCTACCATATCTGCGGAGTGGCTAATGGAATGTCAAACCTGATTGAATATATAGGTCCTATTAAATTTTCCGTAATCGTTTGCGGTTCTGGAATCACTTCCAGTTCTACCATACCCCCACTACCGTTTTCTGAAAAATAATCTATTTTAATAAAACTGTGGCGAGTCACTATTGATCTTCCAAATAGTAGAAATGTCAACCCTCGTCAAAGCCAGGGTCAACCCACAAACTGCCATTACAGAAACGTGCCTTGAGTTATCCAGTGTCTGGTTTTAAGCATAAGCCGGACAACTCCCCGTATCTTAACATCGTTAAGATATGAACCATTCTATATACAATATAGAAATAGAGGCACTAATTTAACTGGAACCAGATTCAAACCATGCAACTGTCTCCATTGCATATCAACTTAATGAAGAGAGGCTAATCAGCATTACTCAACTTAGGAATCCATCCAATTATGAGTAACCTGAAAGAGAAACAAGTTTCTCAAAACCGTTACTATCAAATGAATACCAGTCATAAGAATCTACATCTTCAATTTCTTTAAAGAATCCTGATACTTGCGACACCTGGTTCTCTACTTTATTCCTATACCCACAACTTCTCAAAACTTAGACATTGTATTTCTACGAAACACTTGTCTAAAAACTAGAGAAGTCACAAGTAAACAGAACATAGTATGAGGACCTACCCCTTTGTCCTGACGGACACTGGACAACATACAATACTCTGTATAAGTCCGCTGAGTTGAATAACTCATAACCTGTGCATCGTAGGTTGAAAACTGTACCCAGGCGATTTCCTCAAATATCACCAATTACAACGAATTCCGATATAATGAG
This sequence comes from Agapanthus africanus, assembly GCA_030015575.1. NCBI lineage: Eukaryota > Viridiplantae > Streptophyta > Magnoliopsida > Asparagales > Amaryllidaceae > Agapanthus > Agapanthus africanus. The sequence goes on from JASDDO010000016.1 coordinate 25,687,919, forward strand.
AATGATCACCTAATTCCCAATAACTTACTCCCACTCATCATCTGTAAAACCATACAGATATGAGAATGAAACCTGGTAAATTCATACCCTGGAGTAAGTATCTAATTGGGAAATCAGTTTTCCATTAACAATGCACTGAAACATGAAAAATGATTCGTAGGGGTATCCTGGTATTCTTAGTAATGCCTCTTCCATAATCCAATTCATGACTATAACCGTATATTTCTTTGCCATCTCTCCAAATCCCTTTATTTGTCTTTAGTCGTTACCTTCTGTACACCATCGTTAGGCTAAATAGTTTTCTTCCTTCCCTACCGTTCAGCACCAGCCTATGGTTTGGAAGAAGACTATCCAGTAAGCATAATAGGTGTACCCTCCTTAACCTAGGAGTACTCGCAACTTGAGAGAAGGTGATGATAAAAGACAACTGAATAATACCTTATTCTATTTCTCCCGAACTCGAAAAAAGCAAAGGTGAAAAATAGGAGTGGCGATGAAGTACGCGGTTTGGTCGTGAATGATAGCAGTCGCAATTTACTTTGCCCTCTTTCTAATCCCTTTATTTTGTCTTTAGTTATTACCTTCTGTACACCCTACTTAGGCTAATTGGTTTTCTTCATTCCCTACCTTTCGGCACCAGCCTATGGTTTGGAAGAAGACTATCCAGTAAGCATAATAGGTGTACTCTCCTAAACTAAGGAGCCCTCGCAACCTGAGAGAAGCTGATAATAAAAGAAAACTGAATAATCCAATTCTATTTCTCTTGAACCTGGATCCATCCTCGAAGAAGTCCCTTCGAGTTCGTATATAACTATACGATGGATCTATCCAATGGAAGTGTATGTCCGTAGTAATACAGGGTGTTCTGAGAAATACAAAGGGTAAAAGAAGGAGCGGTAATGACTTATGCAACTTTAGACAATCCAAAAGCCAGTATTTTAAGAAGGTTCGGTCAACTTGGTCACTGAGTCATAATCTAGGGTCGATCAAAGGTTGCTGCCAAAGAGAGAGAGAAAAGAAACACTCTGCGTGCACTCTAATCTAGATCAGAATGGTTATCACTTTATCTAATCAGGAAACCTCCCACTGTAATCACAAATTCTCCTCCAAACCTGAAAGAAGAATTAGTCGGGATCACCCGAAGAGTAAACCAACTCATCAGTGGGAATCGGGATCCAACTCTCATCGCATGATAACATGACGGAATCCGCTCACGTTATCACACTCCAGAAGGTATGCGCATTCTTGGCAAGTTTCAGTTTCTTTAGAAACTCCCGATATGATTTTTGCCCCATGCTCTTATGACCTTGGCGTTGGTCAAAATGTCATAAGTCACATGCCAAGTTCTACCCGTCACTATCCAGGTCAATTTGAACCCACCCGCACATGCCCTTGACGTTGGCCAAAATGGCAGAACGACTGTCCCAAACCAACTCATCTATCTATGCAACAAATGAATACCCAGCAGCTACCAAACACTATGCCTTGGCGTTGGTCAAAATACATAGCTTGAATACTACTGAATACCCAAAAGAAATGATGGAGGGCTACGGCTGGTTTTTGGCAAAAAACCTTTAACGTAATGAACTTGATCTCGTTGAAGGAACCTGATAGCTTTTTATAAAAATATAGTGGCGAAAACCTTTTGCTAAAGAGGTCACTCCCGGTGAAGGGATCTCGGCTCTTTCCTCGTGGAATGAGGTGCAGGATATTCCAAACTGAATACCACGATGCAAAGCAATTTGTAATCGACTATAATGAAGTTATTACCCTGACGCAAACTTCTGCCCAAGGGGTCTTTCCCGGTGAAGGGATATCAGCTCTTGCCTCGTCGAATGAGGTGCAGGATATTCCAACCGAATATCACTATGCAAAACAAAAGGAAACGTCTTTGTAATAACACCTTTTAAAATTTGTTCCAACAACATCAAAAATATGTATGTTTTATCCTTGCATTGATAAGAATCAATGCAGTCCCATCAATCAATCACACCAGAAAAGAACGAAAATATAATGTATGTATATGCCATCCGCATTCGCCACTGGGTCCCGTCATCACCCGTTAGGTTACTTAACTAACGACAGAGCGGGGACTGGACTAGCGCGGGTGTAAAACATATACAACATCTAATAGTATATATACCAATATACAACAATCGCTCCAGGCGTGATAATATGCAACATTACAGAAAAGTAATAAGTATCACAGAACAATACAGATAATTTGGGATCCCCGGGTTTCACAGAGCCGCTACTGAAACCCGACGTTCCTGGTCGTGTGGATAGCCTGTGCAATGAAACCTAGACCCCTACGGGTGAGGCAAGTTACCCGCCAAAACCTGAAGCGAGGCAGCCCCCTACAGCATAATGAATGGACCACCCGGCACTTCACGGAATCCGGTAACTTGAGCACCCCTCCTTGGTTCAACCTGTACCCCCTACGAGTGCGGCGAATAGTCTGCCAATTCTAGAGTGAGGTCCCTTTGCCTCTCAAAGCCATGAGATACGGAACTGTTTCCCTCCAGTACCCGGCTATCCGTGCACTCCGTCGCGGGGTAAACCTAGTACAGAAATAAAAATATGTACAACGGGTACATCGACCTCAGCCCGGTCGTGCCCCAAAAGAATATTATACAAACAGGCAGTGACGGCAGTCCACATGTTGGACGCTCGCCCCTCAATTTCAAATGTACAAATAAATCCAAATAGCACTACAATTGCATACTGCTATCCACCACGACATATCCGCAACATTACGGCACAACACAGAACATCAACGCGAATGTCACGTTCGCAAATCCGTCTAAAAGGACTATAGTAATTAGATGCAATTTACCGCTCGAATGAAATTCACTGTCGGAGATATAATGTAAATACTGCATACTAACAAGTTTAAAATTTCGATTGACAAAACTTTCCGAAGTGGGCCCCACAAACATCTGCTATATAGTAACAAAATATGGGCCCAAAAGAAATATTCCAAAAACCACAATTTAGTAAAGCTTAATGGTGAGGCTCTGATACTACTGTAAGTCCACGGTAGCGCCCCGGCCGTCTAATAGACGCCAAATGCAGAACAAAAACTTTTTACAAACTGGCGCTATCGTGTACTATAACCCGGATCTGCCATTAAAGCTAACTAACAAACTACAAAGTGGGTAGAAATGTTATACCGAACGATCCGAGTCCTTCGGTCTTCAACCATCATCCCACGCTTTGTTGCGGCTGCTCCGATCTCCTGAATCTACAGTCTTCTCGTCCAGGTGGCACTACGTCGACGGATCTTTAAAAGGGCTCTCGCTTCTGAACCGAGGCAACTCGATCATCAAGTTTGCTAAAAGAGATGACCAAGATTGATGTAGAGAATGAGTAGAACACTTTGTCTCACTTCGTCCAAAGCTGTGGACGAACGGTGAATGAAGTTGCCTTTTGAAAACTGTGATGGAATGAAATGAGCTATGAAATTTCCATACACCAAAACTATAATCTTTTCTTCCAAATGAACAACCATCTATCTTCAAGAGAGGGGGGGCCGGCCATTTTAAGGAGGAGGGAGGTGAGTGTAGGAGGGGGAAGGTGACCACAAGCATTAATTGATGAATGAGTCATAACAACAACTTGCATCTCATTAATGCATACAATGAATCAAATAAACCTAGTCATCAACTCATTTAATGACCAATTAATGCACTAAGCCACCTCACCATCCTAGTCACCATCTAGAACATTCTAGAAACACGACTCACCCAAGAAAAGATAAATCTGTCTTTAACCGAATGTTAAAGACGGGTGATAGAAAGCTGGAAACTGGCAACTTCCAAAAGCGATCCTGAAACGAATTTCAGGATAACCCCGTAACAGTATAAACATACCCGCATTTGTATTACGACCGAATACAAATGCATCTGAGACAAAGATATTATATCTACACAGTATAATACTCGGATCCGGCTTAAACCAAAACCCACCAGTATTATCTGCCCGAAATATGACACGTGCGTAAACGCACGTGCATTTTCCGAATCTTGCCATAAAACCATACGGCCTCTACAATGTTTCGCCCGAACTTGGGAAACTGTCTGTGGGGGACTCTAATGACTCATCAACACACTGGCACTAGGTATAACCACTAGCACGTCAAAGGTACGAGCTGTACGTAACGGTTGCCTATGTATTGATTGGAAGGGAAGCTGATGAGCGAACTCATCCAGAAACCCTACTGAGCCTAACAGTGACAATATACATACAGTCCGGTCTGTTCGTCTATGAGTATCGCATATCGGCCTAGGGAGCTGGTAACGTCAGACCCCCAATAGCGGTATAAGTTGTGTCAGAGAGTAGCCCAGAACACCCTGAGATACTACTGGAGTACCTACCAGTAAATCTCCTGCCTCGGCCGAGGGCTTTGTGTAATGGCTCTCCTAGACACAGCGCGATCTCACCCCCAATACCGGGAGAGACGAATCCCCTGCCGATCCGCTCACTTGCCTCCATGTGGCTCGGGACTGTACCCAAAAAAGACCTGTTTGCACGACTCCTTTGAGTCGTGGTAGGGTAGAAATCAAAGCACAGTGGGAACTCACACGAGATAAATGACGACCTCAGGTCGATGAACTAACCTGTACACATGTCACCAGGGAACTGCTATCTGACACTAGGTATAATACCAACTAGCAGGTTCCCGGCGAGTCCTGTCCGGTGTACTCATAACCTAATGAGCACATGTATACATCTTAGGTGATCCAACTGACACCAGTGGCTTGTGAGACCGGCCACCGCCCCTCGTCGGGGTCTCGACTGTATACACTAGTCTACTCTGGAGTATCGATGCCCTGTCTCGAAACTCCCACGACTAGGGACACTTCAAGGATGTGCTTATAAACCCCAGCTCCCACGTATATGATCGCCATCATACTGCTGGCAGTCAAGCAATAATCCTATGGGCGCTATCATCATGCAATAGTGAACTAAAGCATGTATACGATGATAAAGGCAAACCAGATAGCATACTATCATCTCGAGCAAGACTGATATATCGGTATAGGTCCTGGCTCAATCATTGCAATCACGTACCTGCGATCCAATAATTGACTTTGATGGCACTATATCCAACAGTTGAGTCCGGGTCTCCTAACTCTAGAATTGGTAGGGTTGCCTGTCGCTCTCGTAGGGGTCTAGGGATGTAGGTTTGGTTATTCATCGTGAACGTGGAATCCGTGTTTTTTTACCGGCTTAATTTAAAACACGGAATTCCTAGTATATCCAATATTTCATATGTGTTCTTCTGCTGCTGATATTCTGTGATGTGATCACTTTATATGTTGAGGCGAACGCTTATATTATATTATATATATGATATATAATAAATATTGCTGCTTTCGTTTCTTCTGTGATGCTTAGGAAGCATAATTGATGGGACTTCATTAATGAGATTAATGAAATAAAAGAAACCTAAAGATATTGTAGAAACTTGTTTTAAAAACTGGTAGCTCTAGTTCTTGCTTTGCATAGTGGTATTCCTTGTAGAATATCCAGCACCTAATTCGATAAGGAAAGATCCGAGATCCCTTCACCGGGAGTGACCTCTTTAGCGAAACTAGCAGATGCTATAACCCACTCGGTTTTGTTTTGGATTGCTTTTTTAGTCCATGCTTTGCATAGTGGTATTTGTGAAATATCCAGCAGCTTATTCGATGAGGAAAGAGTCGAGATCCCTTCACTGGGAGTAACCTCTTTAGCAAAACTAGTAAAAGCCTAAAAAACACTCCTTTTAAAATTCACTCGATTCTACAACGATATCAAGTTCATTACGCAAAGGGTTTTCTTAAAAACCTATCGTAGCCCTCCGTCATTTCATATAAGGACTATTTAGTATTCGTGCTGCGTTTGTTGACCTTGTCAAGGCGTAATGTGCGGTAGCTGATTAGTGCTTATCTGCAAAGCATATGATGCGATTGGAGTAGGTTAGTCGTGCGGCCTTGTTGATCTTGTCAAGGGTCGTGCGGGTGGGTTTAATTCAATTATAAAATGTACGGGTTGAACTTGACTTGTGGTCTATGGTTTGTTGACCTTGTCAAGGTCATAGATCGCTTGGGGCAAAATATTATTGGGAATTTCAAGTGTTGAAATTTGCAATGAGATTGCATACATTCTATGAGATAGTTGGATCCCGATACCCACTGCGAGTAAGAGTTACTCCTGAGAGAGTTTTGCACATTACAATTAGCAGATCAAGTAGGTGTCTAGAAAGGTATTAACGGGGTTACTCCCCTAGGAAAAAGAGGTTTATTTTAATTAGGTCCGTGCGAAAGAACAGGGAACCTCCCTCAAAGAACCGACACTGGACTGGCCGAAAGTTTGGCGAACTTGTAGGGTGTAATTAATCCCGGCTAGTCTTACCTTTTAGGGTTTGAAGAAAGATTTGATAAAAACAGTGGAAGCCATCCTGATTAGATAAAATAATAACCAATCTGATCTTACAAGAGCGCACGCTGAGTGTTTTCTTCTCTCTCTCTCCTGGTAGCGACCATGTTACGCCTTAATCAAGATAATAATATGGATGTATTGACCGAACCTGCTTATTATACTGAGCTGGAGAACGTTGGTTCCGCTCTATCTTATAATTTTTATAAGTCCGAGCAGGAAATAGGGGAATATCCGGATTCCTACGCCACCCAATTGAGGAATAAGCATGTTGATGCATATTCTTCGGGTGTGTTCGTTACCGAGAACTGTTTCTCAGTATTCTCTACGTCCTGGGTATGTGATACCGGAACAGGATCCCGCATATATGTTACATGGGCTACAGAAAGGTAGAGAACTGGAAATGGGTGATATGTCTCTAAGTGTAGAGAACAGTGCAATTGTTGCAGCTAAATCAGTTGGCATATATCACCTTGTATTACCAAATACATTGATTCTGAATGAATGTTATTACATACCGAACCTGATATACAACATTACATCGGTTTCTTTATTAAGTTAAAGAAGAATATAATTTTGTATTACAGAATAATGTTGTGAACATTTTCTTTAATCAAGAATTGATTGGATCAAACACGTTATGTAATAGCATATACGTTCTAAATCAAACCACAGTTCAAAATATATAGAACACACACAAGATGAGTAGTTCAGAAATGAACGAATCCCTCTTGTGGCATTGTAGACTAGGTCATATCAATGCGACACGACCAGTTAAGTTACATTAAGGATGAATATTAGAATCTGTTCGAATTTTCATCTTATGCTACTTGCCAGTTTGGTCACAAAGATAAAGTTACCAATACTCAGTTTACTGGAAACAAAGAAAGAGTTATTGAACTCTAGGGACGCATACATGATGATGTATACGGTCTTATGTGTACAGATGCCAGGGTTGGTTCTTTGTACTTCATTATATTCATCGACGATCTCTCAAGATTCGGACATGTGTTCCTGTTGAAACATGATTATGAAACTTTTGAGAAATTCAAGGAATATAAGCTGAAGTTAAGAACCGGATGGGTAGAAGTATTAAAGTTCTTCGATGTGATCAAGGAGGAAAATACTTGCGTATGGAGTTTCTAAAAGGAGAATGTGATTCTCTCTCAGCTTACTCTTTCGAGTACACCACAGCACAACGGTGTATCGGAGCGGAGGTATCCCACCCTATGAGATATGGTGCGCTCTATGCTGAGTATTGCTGAGTTGCTTGTTTCCTTTTGGGGTTATGCACTTGAGAAGATGCATACCTATTGAATGGGGTTCCATCCAAATCGATGCCTACTACTCCATATGAGTTATGGAATGGAAAGAGACCATGTCTTAAACGAGTTAAGATATGGGGTTGTCCGGCTTATGTTGAAAAGCAAAATCCGGAAAAAATCGAGGTAAGGTCAGTTATGTATAAGTTTGTTGGATATCCCAAACATTTGCGAGGGAATATCTTCTACCTAACTGAGGAGCAAAATGTGTTTTGTTTCTCAGCATGTCACCTTTCTAGAAAAGGAATTTCTTGTGAAGAAATTTGTGGTCATGAGGTAGAACTGGAAGGAGTTCCAGCTGGACAAATTAACAGCTGATGATTTGGTAGAACCAAAGGATTCAATAGTTTCCAACGAACCTCAGCCTCTCTGCGAATCTGGTAGGGTTCTTCATCCACCTGAGAGATAATACGGTTTTTTCGGTGACGGTGGGAGCGAGGGTTGCATCATGGTAGATGATGACCCAACCAGGTTCAGGCAGGCCATCATGAGTGGGGACTCTGTGAAATGGCTGGATGCTATGCAATCAAAGATGGAATCCATGTACAACAACAAAGTATGACTTTGAATGTTGCACCTGAAGGGGTAAAACCCATTGGGAGAAAAAGGATCTTGAGAAGATTTTTGGTGTAGATGGAAAAGTTGAGACTTTCAAAGCTAGACTTGTAGTAAAAGGTTTTCGTCAATAACCATGTGTGATTTATGATGAAACCTTTTTCTCCGGTGGCTATGCTTAAGTTCATCAGGATTAAAGCACGCATCGCGGAGTTGGAACATCTGTTTTGATGTGGCAGTCAAAGAATTTGATTTCATCAAAAGGTAGATGGACCTTGTATATACAAGAAGGTTCTAGAGAGTAAGGTTGTCCTCTGCATATTGTACGCAGATGACATACTCTTGATAGGAAATGGTTTCCTATGCTACACTCGGTCAAGCTCCTCTTATCACGAGGATTGGAAGATCTGGGTGATACCTACTACATCTTGTGAATTATGATCTATGATGATAGATCTAAGTGGATGTTGGGAGTGTCCCAAATCCAGGTACATTAACACCATACTAAAGGGGTTTAGTATGGAGGATTCTAAGCGTGGTGGTTCGCCCACGTACTCAGGAATCACTCTCTCTAAAAAGATGTCTTCTAAGACTGATTTGGAGAGAGCTCGCGTGCAAGGGATACCCTATACTTCGGCAGTAGGCTCTATCATGTATGCGATATTATGTACCAGATCAGATGTAGCTAACTCACAAGGTGTAGTGATCAGGAATTAATCGGATCTTGGGAGAATCACTCGACAGCTATGAAGGACATTCTTAAGTACTTGAGAAGCGCTAAAGAGATGTTCTTGGGGTTTTGGTAACGGTGAACTCCAGTGAGAGTCCTTACCAATTCCAGCTCCCAGAGTGATAAGGACGACTGAAAGTCAGTCACGAGATTTTTCTTTACCCTCAGTGGAGGGACGGTATGTTGGAAGCGTTCCAAGCTATATACCGTGGCAAACTAGAAGGTAAAGGCCGAATACATTGCTACCAACGATACTACCAAAGTGGCTGTCTGGACATTTCTTGTTCATGAGATGAACAAGGTTCCTACCATTGAATGTCCAATAACTGTTATTGTGACAACAATGGAGTTGTGGCTTTGGCCTAGGAACGCAGGTCCCATCAGCGTTCCAGACATATTCTGAGGACAATATCACCTGATCATGGAGATGGTTGATCTCCAAGGGATTGAGATTAGGAGAGTTGACGCGAAGGGTAACACGGCGGATCCACCCACAAAGGCCTTTCCCTAGAGAGACTTCTATAGGACGTTGAGTATGAGATACTACAACAAATGACCTTAGTGCAAGTGGGAGATTGTTAGTTATATGTATGCCCTAGAGACCATTACTGTACATGTGATGTATATTGTAGTGGATGCTTGGACATATATAGGTAGGACTTTCTTGCTCGACATGATAGTATGCTATCTGGTTGCATTTTATCTTAACATGTACACTTATAGTCTCTCTATTACATGTTGATAAAACCTTTAGGATGAGTACTTGACTACCAGGATTATGATGCGGATCATACTAGTGGGGCAGAGGTAGTCGGTAAGTATATCCTTCAATTGTTCCTAGTCGTGGGAGTATCGAGACGGGGCATCGATATTCCAGAGTAGACTAGCGTATATGCTTTTTGACCCATATGATGGGCGATGGATGATCCCATATCCATTGGTGTTTGACATCAGAGAAGGTCTACGGGTGCTCAGTGGAGACTGGGTACACTGGACGGACTCGCCGAGAACCCCTAGATGGTATTATACCTATCGTCAGATAGCGGTTCTCAGGTGACACTGGTACAGGTTAGTCTGTCGACCCGAGATCGTCATAGAGTCTTGTGTGATTCCCACTGTGCTTTGATTTCCACCTTACCACTTTCAAGAGATCGTGCAAAACGGTGGTTTTTGGGTACAGTCCCGAGTCACATGGAGGCAATGAGCGATAGGAGGGGATTCGTCTCTCCCGGTATTGGGGGTTGATGTTGCGCTATGCTCGATTGGCCATAACAGGAAATCCCTGGCCAGGATTGCTGAGATTTAATGGTAAGTGTTATCAGTAGTTTCTCGAATCGTTATGGACCTTATATCGGCATGACTTATCAGGCTATTGGGGTCTGACGTTATACCACCCCCAGGCTGCGATATGCGACATATCAGATGAAGAGACCGGACTGTACGGTAGTGTTACTGATTGGATTCGCAGGAGTATGAGCAGGCTTTCTTGTTGATCTTCTGATCGCTCAATACCCGGGTGGCCGTTACGTTTAGCAGACCGCTTGCGGCTTGTGGGTGACTGATATGATCACCACCTACTGCCGGTATATTGACGAGTGTTTAGAGTCCTACACAGAGGTTTCCTGGCTCAAGCGAAACGAAGTAGGAGCACATATGTGATATGTGCGGGACCGAGATTAATACGTGTATGTGATACCGTATTCTATTCTCGCGATATGTGATATCGGTCAGTTATATGTGATATAGCCGAATTATCGGATCAAGTGTTGATTCGATAAGTTGATACATTTGATATTAGTCGGTTGTATGTGATATAGCCAGATTATTAAGTCAAGTGTTGATTTAATAATTTAATGTATAATTATATATTTAATATATTATCTTACATTAACTAATATTAGCTCACTTAAGATTTCTTTTCTCACTTGTGTACATTTAGTATTTATGTGATATATATTAATGTATATTATTTATGTGTCATGCTTGATGCCACATGCTACATGGGTGTATGAGACTCACACCATGCAAATAATAATGAAGGGTTTTGTTTATTTAAAGTAAATCAAATTAGTAGGAAATTGTCACATGGTTGAATCTTGTAGAAGCTTGTGGAACCATTGACCAAGTCCACTCTTTTTGTTTTACTTGAAGATATTTATTAACCCAACCATTATTGTTTACCCATGGTTTATTCTCTACATGAGTTAGTGTATGACACTAATTCACCCATGGTTATTATTCTCACCTCATGAGTTTCATTCTTTTCTCTTTTTATCTTCTTCTTCATCAAGAGTTTAGCTCTCTAGGTTTATGGGAGATGAAGAAAAATAGTGACAAAACAATTTCTAAAGTGAGCAAAATTCCTACTTCATCAACCTCTTCTCTACTAGCCATTTAGATTGGGTTGTTTCTTCACTAGATCATCACTTAGTGAAGAGGTGGCTTGAGTTAATGTCTCCTCGACGTAGATCATCTTCGGCTTCGAAGACTTCAAGCAAGCTTGTTCATTTCACCTTGTGGAGCCTCACTAGAGTCCGGAAGATCACTACTTGGAGCGAAGGGACTACTACACGGAGCTATTGAAGTGAAGGACCGGTCTACAAAGGTTGTATTCTTCGTTCACTTAGATGTAAAGATGTTTACATGCTTGTTTGTCTAATTCTCTAGTTTAGATTCTAGCGTTAGGGTTCTTTAGCGCGCTAAATTTTGTAAAATGGCATGGTCGATGCCTCCCGAAACCCAGCAGCCGTCTAGGGAACCCTTTGACGCGGTCGTCATCTTGACTCCGAGGTATGGACTGATATCGACCTTCCTACACTTGGCCATCAATCGACTCATACTCGACGCGCGATCGCCACCTTAGCTCCGGTGAATAGGAAGACACCGACCTTCCACCACTTGGCTATTAGTTGGTTCGTACTCGACGCGCGATCGCCGCCTCGACTCCGGGGAATGGGAGGATACCGACCTTCCGCCACTCGGTTGTCATGCGATTCATGCTCGTCGAACGATCGTCACCCTGGAAGGGTGGACACCGGCCTAAACGCCGATGAGATGAAAAATCTACAAGCTAAAAATACTTGTGGAATGAAGATTCAAACAGGAAGCATACGAGCTAAAGCTCTTGCATAGTGGACAGGCATTTGGGCAAAGGGAAAAAATGTACTTTATTTATAATCAAATTTAATACAATTTATTCTAGGTTTCTCAGCCTTACAAAAATTGCCCGGAGCCTTATAAAATTTTTTGAAAAAAAAAGAGAGAGAATCCCTAAAGAAGGGAAGCTCATGCGGACCCCTCAGCCAAGATCTTTCCCTGTTCGACGCCGGCATCGGGGGCGAACACCGCGACCTCAGGGTCGGGGCTTCTGCCGGCAACATCGCCACCGCCGGCCGCCTCGGCGACTTGCCCCTGCGGCACCTCCTCGGATAGGGAGTGCTGATCATGAAGATCGCGGTCATTGAACCCCGGCATTTTTTGCTTGATGGTGTCTAAGGCACTATGCCACACGACGGCCGCAGAGTCGGTAAGGTCGGAGTAAAATTGATCCGACGCCTTGTATGCCTCCACCGCCTTCGCTGCACGGCACTTGGCGAGCTTCACCGCGTCCAAGGCCGTCAGAACGTCCTTCTTGAGGGCGTCCCTCGATTTCCTCACCGAGTGGTAGAGGCCGGTCACCTCCTCCAGCTTGACTTGAACAGCCCGGTAAGACTCCTCCTAGAGCCGATGAGACTCCAGCAGCTTAGAGTTCGCCAACCCCTCGGCGATCATACGAGTGTCGAGGAGAGCCGCCTTCTCCTCCGCCTGCTGCAGTTGGAGGCGGAGTTCCTCCTCCACCTTAGAGGACTCTCCCGCCTTTTTCAAGGTCTGGGCAACCTTGTCAGATTACATAGCATCGAGGAGGGCGCAATGATGGAGGACCTGAGGAAAGTAATAAACGGGTTAGAACGCTCAAACCGAGAAAATAAGACTTGTGGAAATTTTGAAGAAAAGCATGCACCGACCTGAACTGCCTCCAGCGCTGTGGCGGCCACCTAGGCATTCATGGTTCCCCGGGGTATTTTAATCCCGGCCGCCCGCTCCATGTCCGAAAGCAGGCTATCGGCAACGGAGAGACCGGAGGGCACCTCTATGCAAAAATCACCCTCCTGCACCAAGGTCCCGGCAGAAGGCGACCGAGAGATCATCCTCTTATGTCTTTTGAGGGGGGATTCGATGGGCTCTGCCTCCTACTCTTCATCTCTCGCCCGGGGCGCCGGGTCCCGTGAGTGCTTGCGGCTTCCCCTACGACGTTCTTCGGGAGCTCGGGGAGCGGCAGAGGGCCTAGATGGCGAAGCTGGCCTTGGGGTCGAGCTCGGACCGGGCCGGGACGAGCTTGCGCCACCGACCTTTTTTCCCTGAGTCTTGGCAGCCGGGGCAGCTAAGATCTTTGCTCGGTCCATGGGCTTTGCAAAAAGAACATACAAACAGAGGGTTAGAGACACTAAAAAAGCGAAGAAAGTTTAACTAAGTCTAGACGGATCCTCGAAAGTCCCAACTTATCCAAGAATCGCGCAGGACTAAGCTCGGCCCAGCTCAGAACGCGCTCGGACAACAGGACATCCGCCCGCTGAATCGGTTCCCACAGAGACACCGCCCTCGCCTCGGGGGATGTCGACTGCTTTACCCTCGGGCAGTCAGCCCTGTGTCACTGTATAGGCACGGCCAATCCTCGCTCTCGGGTGGCCCGACGAAAACAAACTTCTTCTTCTATTCATGGATGGAAGAAGGGACGGCCACTACTCCCGATCCGGCCACCCCAGGTTTACGTTTTTTGAAGGAGAAATATACCCAGCTCGGCTCCCCTTTTGCGGTGCCGGAGTGATGTTTATAACAGAGGAAGGAAATAAGGAGGGTCAAACTAAAGGGAATCTGTTCAAGTTTTAACCGGGCCAGAAACCTAAGGAGGATCCTCCATCAGTTCGGCGCTAGCTGGCCCGGGGCGAGTTAGAAGCAGCGAAGCACTTCACAAATCTCGGGTGAGAATGGAAGACACATTCCCACTCGGAATGCTTCCAGGTACAGGGCAATCTCCTTGCCCTGCACCTGATCGGCCCGCCCACCCTCTCTAGCTAAACGAAGAGAATAGCTAGAGGGAACATGGAATCGAGTCCGGATCTCAGCTAGATCGACCATGCGATTCAAAAAGGAGGCGCATCGCGAGCATTATCGATGCGCACCTTGGAAGCCCCTGCCGCCGCCTGACGGCGAGCAGCATGAGCGGCCCTAACTCTAGGCTATCTGAAGCCGAGGAGGAGGAAAACCCACTGGACTCAGCCCGGGCAACCGGAACCTCATCGTCCGACCCTATCCTTACTACCTCAACAGACTCCTCAGATGAATACATCTAACTTGATTCAAGGGATGGACTCGCCGAGGAATGATCAACGGGGCATCCGATCTAAAGGGAGAGCGCCTGGCAATATTCAACAATGGAAGAAGATTTAAGCGAAGTGTCGGCCCCAGGATGGTCCCCTCCTATTTATACACCCCAAAGGAGAACATCCAACGGCCCAGATTGATTCCCGCCAAAACGAAACGTCGTACCCGAACACCGGCGGGGCTCCATGTGGCGATTGACCATTGAGGACGTCTCTTCGACTGCAGAAGTCAGAGACAGCCTGTCACTTCCGCCAACCGACGTCCGACACGTGGCCCATATCCCAACTGGTGATCGATTGAAACGACGCCCCCTCATTAAAGGGAGATCATTTCATTTGATCCGCCGACGCCATCAAGGATACGCGCAAAGATTCAGGCGCACGACGAGGCAACACGCGAGACCAAAGATCGAAACGACGCAACCACCAAACGTCGTGCCGTTCCCGGACGATTCGCATTATGATTCTTGGCGCCAAGCTGAGCAGAAGAAAAACCGAGCATACCACTCTTGACCCGACCCTTGAATAGGTCAGAACAAGAGTGTGGGGCTAATGATGATGCTCACAAGTGCTATCTCCTCAAATCACGACACGTGGCGGATGACGTGTCCTGAAGGCAATGGAGGTGGAATAAATGAGTCGCATCATGAGGATTCCTCGGGACTTCGTCTCGAGAGACGTATCCGACCTTCCATGAGACCTTCCTGAATACATTCCATCTTCACCTAGGGAACCACCAGCAGCTCGTTTCCGAGCTTTTCCAGTCTCCCGGCTCGTCTTCGAGCCTCGGACATGCCAAGCATCCTCGGCCTCCCGACTCGTCTCCGAGCCCCGGACATGCCGAGATTTCTCGGCCTCCCCCGATCCATCAAGAGTGCGGATCCCATGCGCTCCGCAACGGTTCCGCGTATATCGCCAGGGGGAGATATCTGCCTCCCCATGATCCACGTCCCGCGCTAGCGAATCCCTCCATTAATGGGCGTATCTCTCTATTAATGGGCGCATCCCGCCATTAAAGACGAGGATAACGTGATGTCGTAACTGATGGCGACAATCTCGCACCTGCTCGCTCTACGTGACCCCTATATAAACCTCTCTCAGACGACTCGGGTAACTCGAATTTATTGCAATACGCCGCTACTCTGCACATATACCTCGGCTCTAACTTGATCGTCGAAGGGTCCTACGGTGGTCACACATCCCAGGACTTCTTTGCAGGTAGCTCGGCGTCCAACACCAACCCATTGAGATCACACGCGCAACAAAACTCAAACTAAATCTCAGCCGTCTAAGACCGCCATCACAGGATCGACGGAGGACAACATCTGAAGGAGATCCGAAGCTCAATCAGATACACTTGAGCACCTTGTACACCCCAGTGACAGAAAACTCAAAATATAACCGTTATTTTAAGTAGCGGTTAAATAGCCTGCTCTCTGTTGGGGCAAAATATACCCGCTACTTTAAGTAGCGGTTAAATTAATATAACTCCTACTTTAATTCAGGGATAGTCCACTCATAGGATAGGCTAGATTAATCGACATGATAGCATATGTAAATATAGAAGTAAAATATTTACCACAACCATTTTGAAAAATTTCGTTGAGAAAAACGTATACGTGCTCTGGCGGAAGTTAGGGTTGGAAAATTGAAAGATCACTTCGAAAAACCTCGTTGAGGAAAACGCAGAGTGCTCTGGCGGATGCCAGGGTTCCAAAATTGATAGATGATATATTCCTCAATCGCTTGAAAAAAATTACTTAAGTAGTTGTTTGATATTTATTTTTAACCGCTACTTTAAGCGGTGGTTAAATAAGACCCGTTAGATTTTAACCGTTTCTTAAAGTAGCGGTTGAGTTTGCATGGTCCAGATTTGTTGGATAAATTAAAATATCCAATTAAAATATCCAACGTTGTATCTGGAAACACCCCCCCCCCCTCCCCTCCACATTTTAAACATTTTGTTAAAGGCGAAGTTGTCAAATCGTCAAACGTTTCGTATTTCGTTTTTTCATTTATCGAATCTTGTATGGTATTGTAAGAAACAAAATTTTCCATTATAGTAACGAAGTAATTATATATAGAACCAATTATAATTTTTAAAACAATCAAATTAGCAACATATAGTCACATACAAGATAAAATAAATTTCGGAATTGCAACTTCCTAAATACATACATATAAATCACATAAACTCATGCATTTGATAATCAAATAATACCAAAACAATTCAAAATATTCATCCATATGTTATAATTCATATGTCATAATCCATAAACATAAACATGATAAGTTTTATAATTTATAACTAAAACATCAATTACAACCAAGTTGTCAAAATCTCACTATCATACAAAGTTGACGCTACAAATAATTAGTTTTCTCCAATTGAATAATCACTGTCATTATAATAACAATAGATAACTTCGTTCTTCTCATTTTCGTTATTTTCTCTCTCAAAGAACCCCTCTTGCTCATCAATATGTATTTTAATGGTTAAATAATCCGTTTGGGTTAATAATTTGATATAACCAATCGGGTTTTAAATCTGAATATCCGACCGGCCAAGCATTTTAATGATTAAATAGCGTATCGTATATTTAGCAGGTTCCACGAGAGAGCATTTTAATAGTACTAAGAGATGATTTTGTCTAACATGTTACTCAATTGGCTTATTATCGCATGGCACAGTTGAAGTCAACTTTTGTCTCCTAAGTCATATCGAGACCTTTGGAAGAGGTCGGGGATAATAAAGGTTTTAAAACAATAAAGGTGATTTTCTTTTTGAATTTTATGAAAAAAGGGTAAACTGTTAAAAAAACCCAAGCGATGATAAAAATAAAAACCTGAAAATTTTCAGTTGTCAAAACAGCTCCCGTCCTCGGTATCTGTATGACCACCTGCTATATCTAGTTATTGTGACATTTATACAATTACATGTAATATCTATGCGGTTATCTGCGATATCTATGACCTATTTAGATACACCAGCCAACTATGCAAATACGGCATGAAAAATTCCAGGGGTTTATGACAACCGTTTTGAGTCCAGGGTTTTTATCAGCAGGGAAAACCGTTTGGGTTTTTTTGTGTGACAATTTAATCTAAAAAAAGAATCTAAAACATATCCAAATCATTTTTTTCCACGACAGAGGAAAAAGGATGAGTAAAATCGCTGTCTCCTTTTCAGTGATTTTGTAAGTGATCCTCACGTGTCATGTGATCATATATATGGCACATCAATTCAATCTCTTTCTTCTCTTGTACCTAATTATCTTTTTTCTTAAGAGATGGGGATTGCTTTATGTTACTACTACTATAATTATTTACTATTATCAATCAATATTGGGTTAAATTTGACCGCTTTGTTTGAAACAGACGTAAAAAGACAGTGACAGTTATTTTCGGAATAGGCTATTATTTGGCTATTATTTCTCGGCTATATAACATCTTATTCATGTGGGAGATCAAAGAAAGCTAAACCCGTAGGCTTCCTGTTTTATCTTGATTGTCACCGCTAGATTTAATAGCATGTAATGAAAAAGGGAAACAATAGCAGGAACTTCGGATCTCATATTTTCTATGCAGCAAGTCAAGAGGTAGATGAAGAAGAAATGTGTTTGCAGAGAAGTTTATATGAGATAATAGAATGTTGTCATTTAGAAGGGAATAAAGAATTAAAAAGGGCAACAAATTGACTGTGGATGTCTGTATTGTTCCTTTACAATCGGAGTATTTGAGCTGAAAGAAATATCAAAGTTGTTTATAGCATCTCTGCTATTATAATTAATTCTCAAGAGAAGAGAATGTATTTGTGGCATTTTGTTCATTTTTTAAGGAAAAATTCATAAAGTTGATAAAATTTATTCTAAATCCTAAAGTTGTGCACGCCAACCCTCCACCAAAAAAAACATAAAACAAAGCATGAACGCATATAGGAAACCGAAACCGAAAATTTCCACATTTGGAATCAACATCTATTAATTTATATATATTCCTTTTAATAATTTTATTAGCTTATCTTCAACATACAGAGCACATTCTTAAAAATCCAATGTGGAAAAATCAATGGTACAGGGATGCATGCATGTTGTATATACTAGATTTTTCTACTTATAACGTACGGTATATACATGAGACTTATGTATAAAACATTTATATTTCAGGGGTGGGGGATTTTCCATGCTATTTTTTTCCATGCTATTGCAAACTATTAACATTCACTGGTCCATATTTGGGTAGAATAGAAGGTCCAAAGGTTTTGATTGAGATGTGCGGTCAAGATTTAATTCACTGGCCCACAACGCTGCGGATTGAAGCCCTCCTCACGAAGCCACCGAGTAGCTTCCCTATCCGGTCAATCCCTGACGGGTAGATTCCTGCCCATCTACACCAGGGATCGAAGCCCTCATCTCGAGGCCACCGCGCAGTTACTCTGCCCGGTCCATCCGCAGCTGGTAGCTTCCTACCCCACAACGCTGTGGATCGAAGCCCTCCTCACGAGGCCACCGAGCAGCTACTCTGCCCGGTCCATCCGCAGCTGGTAGCTTCCTACCCCACAACGTTGCGGATCGAAGCCCTTCTCACATGGCCACCGAGCAGCTTTCCTGCCCGGCCAATCCCTGGCGGGTAGATTCCTGCCCATTTAAGCTAGGGATCGAAGCCCTCATCTCGAGGCCAACGCGCAGCTACTCTGTCCGGTCCATCCGCAGCTGGTAGCTTCCTACCCCACAACGCTGCGGATCGAAGCTCTCATCTCGAGGCCACTGCACAGCTACTCTGCCCGGTCCATCCGAAGCTGGTAGCTTTCTACCCCACAACGCTGCGAATCGAAGCCCTCCTCACGAGACCACCGAGCAGCTTCCCTGCCCGGTCAATCCCTGACGGGTAGATTCCTGCCCCACGACGCCAAGGATCGAAAGCCCTCATCACGAGGCGACCGGGCACCCTCATGCTCGGTTCACCCTGGCGGGTAGATTCCTGCCCCACGACGCCAAGGATCGAAAGCCCTCATCACGAGGAAACCGGGCACCCTCATGCTCGGTTCATCCTGGCGGGCAGCTTCCTGCCCCACGACGCCAAAGATCGAAAGCCCTCATCACGAGGCGACCGGGCACCCTCATGCTCGGTTCATCCCGGCGGGCAGCTTCCTGCCCCACGATGCCAAGGATCGAAAGCCCTCATCACCAAGCGACCGGGCATCCTCATGCTCGGTTCATCCTGACGGGCAGCTTCCTGCCCCACGACGCCAAGGATAGAAAGCCCTCATCACGAGGCGACCGGGAACCCTCATGCTCGGTTCATCCTGGCGGGCAGTTTCCTGCCCCACGACACCAAGGATCGAAAGCCCTCATCACGAGGCGACCGGGCATCCTCATGCTCGGTTCATCCTGGCGGGCAGCTTCCTGCCCCACGACACCAAGGATCGGAAGCCCTCATCACGAGGCGACCGGGCATCCTCATGCTCTGTTCATCCTGACAGACAGTTTCCTGCTCCACGATGCCAATGATCGAAAGCCCTCATCACGAGGCGACCGGGCATCCTCATGCTCGGTTCATCCTAGCGGGCAGCTTCCTGCCCCACGACGCCAAGGATCAAAAGCCCTCATCACGGGGGGACCGGGCATCCTCATGCTCGATTCATCCTGGCGGGTAGATTCCTGCCCCACGACACCAAGGATCGGAAGCTCTCATCACGAGGCGATCGGGTATCCTCATGCTCGGTTCATCCTGACGGACAACTTCCTGCCCCACGACGCCAAGGATTGAAAGCCCTCATCACGAGGCGACCGGGCATTCTCATGCTCGGTTCATCCTGGCGGGCAGCTTCCTGCCCAACGACGCCAAGGATCGAAAGCCCTCATCACGGGGCGACCGGGCATCCTCATGCTCGATTCATCCCGGCGGGCAGCTTCCTGCCCCACGACGCCAAGGATCGAAGCCCTCATCACGAGACGACCGGGCACTCTCACGCTCGGTTCATCCTACTAGACAGTTTCCTGCCTCACAACAATGCGGATCAAAAGCCCTCATCACGAAGAGACCGGGTATTCTCCTGCTCGTCCATCCACTCCAAACAACTTCCTGTCCTACAAAGCGATGGATCAAAGTCCTCGTCACGGAGCCACCAGACATCTCCATGCTCGGTCTTAACAGTGGATCCCTGAGCGTCACATTGAACAAGCTGGCAAGCCTCTGCTCGGCGCATGCACCTGAAGAAGGCAAGCTCCTAATATGGCTCAAGTAAAAAAATAGGAGAGCTCGAGTTCGGTCGATAGCTGGCCCTAACAGACGAAACGACACCTCCATTCATTCCTGGGCAATCGACATCATGATTCTCAGTGCCAAACTGAGCAGAAGATTCTCCGTGTAGTCCACTCTCGACCCGACCCACAAATATCTTAGAACGAGAGCGAGGGCTAATGATGATGTTCAGAAGTTGTATTTCCTCAGATCACGAAACGTGTCGAATGACGTGCCATCCACGACAGCTCACTAGACTCCTGGAGAGATACTGAGGTAAAATCAGTGTGGACCATTGATGACCTTTCTCAGCTTATCCCCGAGCTTCCATCCCGTCTCGTACCTAAGAGCGACCCAGTCGCTGAACTGATGCCCATTCTCCTTTGCTCATCTCCGAACTATTGCAGAGCTGAACTTTCTCGGCCTTCCGGCTCGTCTCCGAGCCTCACGTCGAGCTAAGTCTCCCCAGCTCTCCCGGACAAACGAGAATGCGAGGCCTTAGCGCTTCCGCAACGGCTCCGCGTATCTCTCCAAGACGAGATATCCGCGCCCCACGTCCCGCGTCCCGCGCAAGCCCGTTCCCCCCATTAATGAGCGGATCCCGCCATTAACGCGGGCGTAACGTACGGGCGTAACTGACGGCGGAGATCTCGCACCGGCTCGCTCCACGCGACTCCTATATAAACCCCTTTCTCAGACGACTCAGGTAACGCAATTTTACTTCAATAGGCCGCTACTCTGCTCAAATATCTCGGCTAATTTGATCGTCGGAGGGTCCACGGTGGCACAACCACCCCGGGACTTCTTTACAGATAGCTCGGCTTCACCCCAAATCAAGCCCACTAAAATCCACACGCTCCAGGAGGCAATCCTCAAAGCCAATCTCAGCCGTCCATCAACGCTCCTGACAGATCGACGGAGGACATCTGAAGGAGATCTTGACCTCCATCAGGAATAACGATTAAAAATGGCAACAAATTGATTGTGGATGTCTGTATTGTTCCTTCACAATCGGAGTATTTGAGCTGAAAGAAATATCGAATTTGTTTATAGTATCTTTATTATTATAATTAATTCTGAAATGAAGAGAATGTACGTTGCTTTATGTCCACTTTTTAGGAAAAATTCATAAAGTTAATAAAATTTATTCTAAACCCTAAAGTTGTCCACGCCAACCCTCCACCCAAAAAGAAAAAAAAACATAAAACAAAGCATGAACACATATACGAAACCGAAACCGAGAAACGAAAATTTCCACATTTGGAATCAACATTTATTAATTTATATATATTCCTTTTAATAATTTTATTAGCTTATCTTCAACATACATAGCACATTCTTAAAAATCCAATGTGGAAAAACCAATGGTACAGAGATGCATGCATGTTGCATATACTAGATTTTTCTACCCTTTCGTCTTTCACTTTCATGAGTGAAGTGAGTAAGCGAACGCCTGATAAGGATTGGCTATCAGGACGGACTAGTGACATCTGATTAATGGGATAGCAAGCAGCAGCACTTCCTTTGCTTCGAGATTCCTTTGAAATTCAAAAGATTTTTTCCCGTTTTCACGGTTTAGGCTGCTCCCATTTCAATCTTAATTCATAAGATTTATTTGATAAACGGTATATACATGAGACTTATGTATAAAACATTTATATTTCAGGGGTGGGGGGTTTCCATACTGTCTTTTCCCGTGCTATTGCAAACTATTAACATTCACTGGTCCATATTTGGATAGAATAGAAGGCCTATAGATTTTGATTGAGATATGTCGAGATTTAATATAGCAGGAAAAATACTAGAGGATGATGGTTGGGGTTCCTGGCCCCGCTAAATAAGTGGTAATCACCGCTCCATGCATGATATATTGACGTGGCTTTGGATACTTTCAATAGTGAGGAAGAGGAAGAGGAAGAGGATGCAGTCATATTAATTGTACCAACCTTTTATATTTTGTTTTTAATTGAAGGGGGTGCAGTGATTGCGATCCATGAGCTGAATGCAGTTGCCCTTGCTTTTCACTTCCTTTTCTCTCATTAAAACCCTAAAGGTCGATCTCATTACAATCCCCAAAATGTGATTTCGACACGGACGATGCAAGTAAAAAAAAGATATTTTATACAATAGCTGCAATTAAAAGAGCCAAATTTAAAATTTCAAATAACTTCGGTTTTGAGAAATGACTTATTTTTAAACTCTATGTATTTTCGAATCTGTTAAAAAACCCAACACTTAGAAAATATTAATGTTTCAAGCCTAAATGTATTCTAATAGAGATAAAAAAAAATTGCGGTACAAAGATTTTTCCTTCAAAATTGGAGTTTTACTCTTTCTCACACATTCTAACTTTAACTTGATTTATTCATTCAGAATATTATTAGTCAAATCATGTCACTATTCATCTCAAATCATAGCATTGTTTATCAAATCATAACTCTCTTACTCTAATATATATAATAGTGTTTGTCAAATCATAACATTATTTATCATATTCATAACATTATTTATCAGGATATAACTTTATTCTTAAATGGGTACGGTTGATAATCCATACACAAATACGTATACAAATGTCTACATTAAAATTGTAATATGGATTTTATTTTGAGGGTAAATTTTATAAAACACCATTGGCTATCGAGATCCTTGAGAAAATTTCAACAAACTTAATATTGGAATATGCTTTTTGTACGCATACTGAACTAAACTGGTAACGTTGTATGAAAACATTAGTTTTGTTAGCTTGTACAAGATACAAGAGGATTGAATGGCTGGAATACGCCTTGTATGTAGACTAAACAACTACTAAACAACCCGAAGGAATATGAAAATGTTAGTTTCATCAATGACGAATATACCCTTTGTCAATGACGAATATACCCTTTGTCGCAGCTACTTTGAGAAGTATGCTATGCTTATTCTAGTGTTGTCAATCCCTCACTTGGGGGTCTTTAATCTTAACCTCAACCTCATAGGCAAGTCAAAGCCTCCGGAAAAGTCGATGATGTTTTAAGGAAGTAACCTTCATTTTAAAACATTAGCTTAAATTATTAAATCCATATATAACTTTCCTAATATCTAGTATCCTTCGACATGATATCTCTGCAAAAAAAAAAAACAGGTTTGTTCCTTAAAAGGGGCACCATTGACATTTCCCAAATGCTCGCCTAATTGGGGCAACAAAACGAGGATGTCCCTAGCCTCTCCCTCACTCACGTTTATTCATTTTCCCCCCTTGTCCCCTACCAAAATTACAAGCACGCTCTTTGCCATTTTACAACTTTGCTTCAAGAACGCTAATATATAATTATTTCAACCAGTAGAATTATACAAATACAACCTAATTGGAGATATAATTACCTCCTAGCTAACAACAAAGCTATACATTTCTCTTGATGAATCACTCATCTGCTGCTTAAAGAGAATCCCCTTTCATTTCTATTCTACACAACTTTCTTGCTTAGTTCTCTCCCTACAGATCACTAGCTATAGAAAGTTCACTTACACCGTAGGATTTATATACGGCTTTTGCTTACTGCAAGAGCACGTGCAGTTGGCTCGACTATCCGACAGATTCTGCAGAAAAAGAACGGGAAAATAAAAATAAAATTACGATCTAGTTTAGGCTTGAGTGATCGAAAGAAAACGTTTTGATTTCTTGCATACCTTGACCTGTCTTTGGAGATCCTTGATGTAGTCCACAGCTAAATCCAACATATCGGCAGTGTTTGTTTGCTGAAAACATGCACAAATATTAACAAGTTGGATATTAGCAACAAAGCAAATGTTAGAGTTGGCTATTTTAATTTTGTAAGTTGTATTTTATGAAAAATCGAAGCAGATAAGCTTTGATTAAATTCATGAAAAGAATTTATTTATTTATTTACAATTTTGCTACTTTTGTTTTGCTAGCCATGCTTGATGTGGATAAGCAATGGACTAGCTTTTCCTGCCCTAAAACTGCAAAGCCAATTCTTGATGTGTATGAAGCTCTCATAATTAGAAACTTTCATTAACTTACAAAGCAAACATCACTCTCAATCACCTTCACTCCAGTCTCTCACTCTCTCTTGTCCTAGAAAAAGAAAAAGAACAAGAAAAGAAAAGAAAGAATTTTCACCGGTCATGCCTAAATTAGAGCCCATAGGCTAGGTTTCTTTGTCCTACGAACAACGCAAGCCCCATTTGTGGTGTTTGTAGTTTTCATGGTTAAGAAGTCGGTAGCAAGTGGAAGGTATGCATGTTCCGCTCGTTGTAGAAAATGACACGCGCACGCTAGTGGACTTAGTTCGTCAACCATACTTGTATTACATCGCCCATGTGCAAGTTTTCCCACCCTCGAATTATCTTGGGATGTTGGCATTTGCATGCGGATCATATTAGAAATCTGTATCTTTTACATGAATCTTTCAAAAGAATTTAATATTGATTTAGCTTGACCCCATAGCTTTTGAAAGATCCACAAGTGACTGAAAATGATTGGTAAAATAAACCGTAGCTAGCGTTGCTTTTAAGTACCTTATCCATATTGGGGACAAGCTGCTGTAGCTTCCTCATCCTTTCACTGATCCTTGTCCTCCTCACCTAAACAAACAATAATTCAATCCTTTGGCATAAAAAAAAAACACAATAATTCAATCCACAAATAAAAATTATTAATCTTTCATCACCGTCAAATCTTTCCGTTAGAACATAAAATAATATCCCTCGACCTTTGTTATGATTTTGGAGTTGCGGTGATTAAGACAATATTTATGCAACCGAGATACTGGAGTCCTATCGGATAGATACTAAATGCGACTTATTAGAAGTTACAGCATGCTCTATGCAAAATCCTAGGTTTCGGTTCAGAGGGCCTTTATTCCGTACCCACGGTGGAAGGAACATTTTACAACAATCTAAAAGGAAAATAACGGCATGAAAAATTACCCTTTCAGCAATGCTTCTTGGATGTGTAGCACACCCTCTTTTAGCCCTAATCTTGCAAGGCACCGAATCCTGAAACTGCAAGAATTTCTCGATGGCGGCGATCTCCGAGGAAGTTTTGGGCAAACTAAACTGATGGCTCAATCCATTCCTAACTTCTCCATTCTGCTAAAAACATACCAATCTAAAACAATCGATCGGAAAAAAACCGAAACATCAAAACAATGACCAAAGCAACTAATTATGGTACCCGGCTCTGCTCCGTATGATTCTCTCTAGGTCTCTTGAGACCTGAAGAGAAGTTGTTTTCCGATAGAATCGGAGATTCTTCCCATGAATTGATCTGGTATGATTCATTCTCCATCTCGGAGATATGAGACATTAACGACGACTGCCTCGACGAATAGCTCAGCTGGCTCTTCAATCTGGTGCTGTTATTTCCGGCGATTCCTCTCATAACTCCATACCCTTAAAAAGCAAAGACACAAAATCAGATCTATCAATTTTCTTTCCATTTTGAGCTCAAAACAGAAAAAAGGTTACCATTATCGACGTGCAGATTGGAGAATAAGCCAGCAGGGGAACTGCTTTGCCTGATGAGATTCGAGCAGCTCGGCGCGTTCTTGAGCTGAATCGGTTCGTGATCCATCGCCATCGACGACGGCGGCGGCGGCACCATCCGATTCTGATGCTGGTACATCATCGCAGCAGAGGCGAACCTTAGGTTCTCCTCTGCTGCTGATACCGGCGGCGCCGGTGGTCGCTGAGGGGGATATCCACAACCAGCGCCGGCGGAGGCGGAGGTCGGCGGCGGATTTTTAAGCTCCGGCGACAAGAACCTCGCGAACATCGACTCGGTGTCGGGGCTCGACGGGCGAATCGGCATGAAATCCTCGCAGAATTCGCCGAGCAGCGAGCTCGGAGCAGATCGATAACGGAGCAGGCCTGAGCTCATCTGATGTGAACGGTTGAGATCTTTCGCAGGTGGAGATCCGTACATTAGAAGGAAAAAAACAGATGGAATCAGATCGTAATCAGCTCCCACTTCTCTACTTCTTCGCCATTAGCCAAGGACCGAACCAGAAAATTGTCAATGAAGAGATGATCGAACTTGCTCGCGAAAAGGTAAATAAAAAGAATGGGTGAAATGGAGACGCGAGACATCTCCTCGAAGCTACTGCACTATTTATATTGCTAGAAGTGACGGGAGTGCCCCTAGAGAATTGAGATAACTACGGGTGTGCCACTTCACAGTAGAAACTTGGAATCGTAGGGATTGTGGGCTGGAGAATTACCGGAATGTCCCCTAGATAATTCGGTGATGCTATGAAAACATTTTTATGCTATGTTAAGGTGAGCACATTGTTGACTATGAATGGATGCTTGGTGTGATAATTTTTTATGCATGGGTATAATATAAGCATATTTCATTTGATATAAACAGGTATATCATGCTGCACTGTCGAAAGATATCAAAACCATCCGAGTTGAGAATTTGTTAGACGGGAAAAGTCATAACGGTACAACCAAAATGAAGCTTGTGATTTCTGCTTTGATGAATCATGTTTTTAGTTTTGCAGTGGAGGACTTGAAACAAGTGGTTCTGCTTATAATTAACTGCATCGCGTATATGGTCGTGAATTTTGGGTGGTCGAAATTGATGGTGGTCTGGATCTCCTTCAGATGTTGTTCTCCGTCAATCTGTCGCGAGTGTTGATGAACGGCTGAGATTGGATTTGAGGGTTGCCTCCTGAAATGTGTGGATCTCAGTGGACTTGATTTGGAGTGAAGCCGAGCTACCTGCAAAGAAGTCCAGGGATGGTTGCGCCACCGTGGACCCTCCGACGATCAAGTTAGCCGAGATATTTGAGCAGAGTAGCGGCCTATTGGAATAAAATTGCCTTACCAGAGTCGTCTGAGAGAGGGGTTTATATAGCGGTCGCCATGGGTCAGCTGACGCGAGATCCTCGCCGGCCGTTACACCCCTGGCGTTACGCCTGCGTGAATGGCGGGATCCCCCATCAATGACGAGATACGCTCGTTAATGGGGGGATGCGACGGCGTGGAACGCGGGATCGTGGGGCGGTGGATATCTCGTGTCTGACAAGATTCGCGGAGCCGTGGAGGAGGCGCCTGTGATCTGTGTTCTAGGTCACTCGATAGAACCGAGAAGGCCTAGCTCGGAGAGAGGCCTAAAAGAGGGCGGAAGGCCGAGCTAGTTCGGTTCTGTAATAGCTCGGAGGCGAAAGGCCGAGGGGCTCGGCGTGTAGGAGGGCTCGGAAGCGAGTCAATGGTCATTTACATGGCGAGCACAGGAATGTTCAGGGCATCCCCGAAGGTTGGGTCCAGACAACGGGCGATAGCCCGGGGGACGCCTCCAATGTGTAGTGCTTTCCCCGTTTCCATGTGCCTCGAGACTCGTCATCTGCCACGTGTCATGATCTGGGGAGTTCCCACTTATGAGCATCATCATTAGCCCCCCACTCTCGTCCCGACCTATTAATGGGTCGGGTCGAGAATGGTCTGATCGGTTCCCCGGGCTCATCTCGTAATTAAGGACACCGTCAGCGGGAATTTCCGAGGCGGTTAGGCGTATCATCGATGACGTCAGCAGATCAGAGAGGAGATCGTGCATTAAAGAGAGAGAGCCGATTCGATCGTACGTTCGTTGAGGCGCAGGCCACGTGTCCGACGCCGATTGGCGGACGTGACGGGTCGTCGCTATCTTCTGCGCTCGAAGGGACGTCTCCAATGGTTGCGTGACACGTGGAGCGTCGACGGCTGGCGAGCGCGAAGCGTCGTTTTGACGGGAAACAATCTGAGTCGTTGGATGCATTGCTAAAGTAATATAATAGGGGTGGGATCCCCCCAGGGTCCACCCTTTCGCCATCACTTCCCTATTGCTACGAGAGATAGCTCGGCGCTCTGTCTTTTAGATCGGATCTTTCGCGCCCTTTCCTTGGAAGACTCCTTCTTTTTGAATCAGGTTAGATGTCTTCCTCTGAGGAGTCTGTTGAGATAGTTAGGGCAGAGTCTAGGGAGTCATCTTCTGCTTCCTTCTCTACCCCATCCGAGTCGGATTCCCCTAATAGAGTTAGGGCTACCCGCGCCGCTCGTTGTCAGGCGACGGTAAGGGTCCCCAAAGCGCGCATCGAGAACGCTCGTGATGCGCCCTCCCTCTTAAGGAATGTGGACGAGCTCACCACGATCCAGGCTCGTTTCTACATTCCCCTTAGCTATTCGCTTTGTGTAACAACTCCAATTTCAAAGTACAAAAAATTGTTTAAAAGTTAATGTACGATTGGGGTATTTGCAAATCCTGTGTATACTATAGGTATTTGTTTTATTTTAGAATAACAAGAAAGTACTTGTAACACATTGGTAAAGCCCTACACTTCTGTGACATAGTCCCTGTGATCGAATCCCCCCAGCCACATTATCTTTTTATTAAATTTTCTTTTAATCTTTTAGAAGCTCAAGAATTTGCACGTGCACTACACGTAGAATAATAAGTTACAGATTAAATAAACATGTGCACGAGGGTATATGAGGCGACAGGGACACGTGGCGGAAAATCCAACACCCCCACCGGCGAAGCCGTCGGTATTACCGGCACCGCCGGGCCTCCCGTGGGCAATGCCCCCTATCTTTTCATCCGAGCACCTCTTCAGCTACCCCACTTCTCTCACACTGTTTATTTTCTCTGCACATTTTCCACAGTACAATAAATCACCTTTAATCAAATTTTCAATGCAAATTTTAATGCATTATTTAACTCTCTAAACCCTAATCCTACCCTATAAATACCAAACCATATTTCACTCATCCTCACTCAGAAATTCCCTGCAAAATCTCTCAAGAATTCTCAAGTCTTTTTAGTGTACAAGTGGAGTTAGCGAAGGGTGAAGTTCCGACGACGTTCCAAGGAGTTTTTGGCGGCGAAACGACGTCCCGAAGTCTTCCTTAGTTTCCTCTCTCCCTTCTCGTGTCCAAAACCCATTAATTCCCCTCTCCCTCTCTCTTATACTATTTTAAAAACTTTCATTTCTAAAACTCGACGGAAGCAGAGTTAATCCGACTTCCGATTCGGTTTTCTTTAAAAAGTTTATTTTTATTAATCCATAAAATATCATACTCTCATATATTGTTTAGCAAACATTAACAAACATATTAAAACAAATTTCATCTCAAAAGAATCATTTATGCAATTTTTATTGTATTTTTACAGTAAAATACCACATGCTTTAGTTTCGACATAAAACAACATAAAAATTGTATTACCTTTAGATAACTCATGAGGTAATGACCTACCTCATCACAACACACATTTTTGACATAGCACGATGAAGTTTTAAGAATATAATTATGGGATAATACGATATTACAAATAAATACCATTAACTTGCAAAACCATTTCTTTAAAAAGTGTATTAAACAATTCCTTACAATTGGGCCTCTACAACCCACTTTTGGGGACCCCGTTTGGGATGGTGCGAGTTATCGCACATCCTCGGGCCTAGTAGAGCGAGATGCAGACCTCCGAAAAGAGCATTCGATCTCGATGGAATTTAATGCATTTTTCTTTAGAAAATGAGATTTTTATAAGAAAATAAATAAAATTTATTTTCATTAAATATATATGTATATAACTATTATTAAAATATCTATTTTAATTATATTATATAAACATTCCAAGTTTTCTAAATCAAATAAATCACCATTACATGAAAATACCATCCAAATACAAAACAATTCCAATATTTCAATAAAATACCATATAGTATGAAAACTAGGTTCTACTCACTAGAAATTTCACATTTATAAAATATACATCTATGAAACCCTAAAGACGATAATTAAATACTTGAGGTGTATTTTGAAAATTATATCAAACTATTTTTACTTTAAACCCCCTCAAGTATACTAAATTACAATAAGGCTGGTAAATATAGGTTTAAGCGGGACCAATTCTCTTGAGTCTCAGGAAGACGGAGAATGTGGGTGCATGCCTATTTAAGGTAGACAATCTAACAAACGGTGTTATCAATACGGTAATTGTCTTAGAAAAAGACACAAATCCTGCCGTCCATATGCAGCAGTTACCGATAACATCAAAACTAATTCAGGATTTCAAGTTCTTTTCAAAAGTGTCTGACTCAGACCGAGTCTCAATCTAATCAATCCGACTTGAATGTGATTCAAATATAAACTACAATACAAAATGAATTCATGAATCCGTCTGTTTAATCTAATATCAATCTATATTGACTGAACCAAATCATGGATATACTCCGTCTACATGACTCTCCATTTATATCCATTCCATTTACTGATATCATGATTTCGGCAAGTCATTCATCTATATAACAAAACCATACAATCAATACAAAGATATCGTGGGGTTTATAAGGGGTAGATTGTTACGGAAGGTGTTAGAAGTGGCACGAGGCTGTAACCATAATACACCTAACCTGAATATCCATTGCCGTTGTACCGTGGCTGAACGGTTCCTTTGCTCCGTATACCTTAGTCTCCGGAATAGTGGGTCTACTCTCGTATACACTGGTATTTTCTGTACCAAGCTACAAACAACAGCGTTAATAATATAATCAAATATTATAAGTTATATTCTTTTTTTCTGTCTATTCTATCTTTACTCACCTTTGGGACTTACCGAGCGATTGTTCGCTGACGACATTCCTTCTTCTTTCTTTGAAATGTTGTCAGGTGATTCGGACTCATTGGAAATCGAGCCCAGCACTGAAGATTTGGAGAAGATACCATTTGACCCAGACCTGTAGGAACTTGTACATATTTATTTCATTTCAGTTATGCCATTGTTTAGGCATCGCTTTCTATTCATGTACTTTCATTTCAGTTGTACTTGTAAAAGAATGTTTAATAAATAAAGTTGATATTCATTTACATTCCTTTCTCTTGTGTACTTTATTTTATATTGCTTAGTTACGCTTAGCGTGTCCACTTCTGAGTAAATACGCCGCGTGACCCGTCACGTCTCTTTGCCGTACACTTGGAAGCGCAGCGTGACAAGTTTTGTTGGCGGACCATGCATGTCAGCTCTGTATGGACATGCAGGTCAGTTCTGCATGGACATGCGGGTTAATTCTACATGAAGTTCTATGCAATATAACACAAAAATCATCAACTAAAAACATTCTTTACATATTCCTTGAATCTTTCAATTTCATATATTTTGAATCTTTCCTAACCCAATTTTTTCTTTCAAGGTTATGGATTCCTTAAACAACACGAACACCAACTTTAACAACACTCCACCACCTCTACCGCTTACACCTACCGTCGCTGCTCCGATTAATGAGCAGACTTTACTTCTTGAGGCGATCCGCAGCTTCCTAGAGGGACAGCAACAGCAGACTGCTATTTTGATGAACCGCCCAGATGCGTAAGCCCCGGGGGTAAAGCAATTCCGGGATTTGCACCCCAAGCAATTCTCGGGAAAAGAGATCCCACTAGAAGCTGAGGAGTGAGCTCAGAGTATTGAAGATGATCTGGCAGCGGCACAAGTGCCAGAGATAGCTTGGGTTCGAGTTGCGAAGCTGCAGCTCACTAACAATGCACGGGTTTGGTGCAAGGCGGAAGAAAGCCATCTTGACCAACCGATCGAATGGAGGACTTTTTTGACATGAAATACTTCTTTGAGACTGCCCGATTCGACATGGAGCAGCAATTTATTCATCTACAACAGGGTTCGATGCAGATCAAGTCAGTAGATGAATATGACGCTGAGTTCATCATGCTCAGTAGGTAAGATATGTCTCGATATTCGATTTCCTAATATCACATACTCCACAGCTAACACAAGAATTTAACAGGTTCGCGGCACATTTGATACCAACTGCTGAGATCCGATCCAGAAGATTCCAGCAAGGGTTAGATTCGGAAATTCAAGCTGCTTTAGCTACAGGGGATTTCCCAACCCATGAGTTGGCCCTGAAAGCTGCTCGCCGATACGAGGCAGTAGTGAAAATTAGGTGCAACCTTCAATCTGCCGGGATGAAGTGCCCTGCCACTCAAATGGCAGGAGGAGCCTCTTCAAGGCCACAATTTGTGCCCAGGATACCGGGAGTACCAAACAACCGACCCAACCCAGCCTTTTGTACCTACTGTAGGAGAGATGGACATTTAGCGAAAGACCGCCGGCGTGCAAATCGCCTTTGCTTAGTCTGCGGTTCAGCTACTCATGATATCGGGTCTTGTCCTCATAGACACAACCCAAATGCTGCACCCAGGCCAGCAATTGCTTATCAGCAGCGCCCGGCCATCAAGGCACCTGCTCCACGACTCGCACTACTTGCTCCACCTCCTCGTGGACCGACCGCACCTCCTCCTCATCAGTTCCATCAAGCCCAACGGAAAGTACCTCAAGGACCAAGGAACGGACAGAGGAATGCTCCTCCAGCAAGGAGGAATGTGCCGAGACGACATGCTTTCACAATGACTGTGGAAGAAGCTGAAGCCACCGGCCAAGTCATTACCGGTAACACTTCCCCATCAAGATTTATTTTCCATCTATACATACCTATATATTTTTCCTTATACCTAAAACTATCCCACACAATTTAGGTACAATCTTAGTAGCCTCACTTCCTGCACTAGCACTTTTTGATACTGGAGCATCTCATTGCTTTATGTCGCAACGGTTCATCCGAACTTATGCGATTCCAGTCAAACCTCTCGTATCCAGCTGGAATGTCAGTTCATGGAACGACGTTCTAAAGGCAGTAATGGGATACGATCTGTGTCTAGTGGTCGTCTGCAGCAGAGAATTCTATGCTGACTTCAAGGTGCTGGACATACCGAATTTCGATGTCGTTTTAGATATGGATTGGCTCGGAACATTTTATGCTACCATTGACTGTCGTCAAAGGAGGGTGGTCTTCGAGATTCCAGAGTATCCGGTCTTCTATTTCAAACGTGGAGACCGTACCCTGGAGCCAAGTACATACAAGGCGAAACTAAAGAAGGCAGTGATTGCAGTAATTCAAGCGGAGGAAGGATCAAAGCCAGAAATAGTTCGAGAGTTCGACGAT
Organism: Agapanthus africanus; assembly: GCA_030015575.1. Lineage (NCBI taxonomy): Eukaryota > Viridiplantae > Streptophyta > Magnoliopsida > Asparagales > Amaryllidaceae > Agapanthus > Agapanthus africanus. The sequence goes on from JASDDO010000016.1 coordinate 25,721,613, forward strand.
GTGTTTCCTGAAGACATATCAGGTTTGCCTCCCGATCGAGCTCTTGAATTCAGCATTGATTTAATACCTGGAGGACAACTGGTGATCAAAGCACCGTATTGGTTAAATCCGAAAGGTTTGAAGGAAGTAAGAAATCAGTTGGACAAATTATGGGAGAAAGGATAGATTCTTCCCAGCACTTCAAGTTGGGGATCACCAGTTTTTCTTGTAAAGAAGAAGGAAGGTTCATATCGAATGTGCATTGATTATAGAGCTATGAATGATGTAACTATAAAGAATAAGTATCCACTCCCGTGCATTGACGATCTGTTCGATCAACTAAGTGGATCTTGCATTTTCTTTAAGTTAGATCTTCGTTCGGGTTATCATCAGGTGAAGGTCAAGGAATCTGATATCCATAAAACGGCATTCAGAACTCGCTATGGTCATTACAAATTTTTTATGATGCCATTTGGAGTGACCAACGCACCAGCTATATTCATGAACCTAATGAATCAAGTTTTCCGAGAGTACCTAAATAAGTTTGTTGTCATCTTCATCGACGACATCCTGGTGTATTCTAAGAGTCGAAAGGAACATGCCGAGCACCTATAAATTATCCTGGAAACTCTTCGACAACAACAACTCTATGCCAAGTACAACAAATGCGAGTTTTGGCTAGATCAAGTTAGTTTCCTTAGACATATTGTATCAGGCGATGGAATCTCCGTAGATCCAGCTAAAGTTTCAGCAGTAAGCGAATGGCCAACACCGAAGTCAGTGAAGGAAATTCGAAGTTTCTTGGGTCTAGTAGGATATTACAGAAGGTTCACTAAAGGATTTTCGAAGATTGCAACACCTCTGACCAGGCTCATACATAAAGATGTAGAATTCGTGTTGTCAGAAGCATGCGAACAAGTTTTCGTAGCACTCAAGTCAAGATTGACATTAGCACCTATCCTTGTCATACCGAACCAATCTGGAGTTTTTGTAGTGCATTGCGATGCATCCGGTAAGGGATTAGGATGTGTTCTACATCAGTACAGAAAAGTTGTGGCTTATGCTTCAAGACAGCTGAAGATTCATAATCGCAATTATCCGACGCATGATTTGGAGTTGGCGGCCGTTATCTTGCTCTTAAGATTTATCACCATTATCTTCTTGGTGAACGAGTGGACATATACACAGATCACAAGAGTCTAAAATATGTGTTTACTCAGAAAGAGTTGAATATGCGGCAGAGAAGATGGTTAGAACTTATGGCGGACTTTGACATCAACCTGCAATATCACCTAGGGAAGGTGAATGTAGTACCTGATGCCCTTAGTCGCCAACCATTAGCACTGAATCTCACTGCACAGTGGAAGCTTCAACAAGACTTACATCAAATGGAGATTGAAGTGGTCATGCCAGGTAACGCTTTAAGTGTGATGAACTTACAACATCAATCTACCATTGTCAATCAGATCAAAGCAGCTCAAGCAAGTGATGCTAAGTTGCAAAATATCAGAGAACAAGTGGAAAATGGACTTCGAACATACTTCATCATCCATGAAGACGGATTTTTGAGATACGACAGTAGATTGTGTGTGCCTAAAGGTTCTGTGCGAGAAGAGTTGATGAAAGAAGCTCATAGCTCTCCTTATTCAGTACACCCTGGAGGTACAAAGATGTACAAAGATCTGCGTCAAAATTACTGGTGGCATGGAATGAAGCGTGAAGTAGCCAGAAGCGTCGCTAAATGCTTGGTGTGTCAGCAAGTGAAGGCTGAACATCACATGATTGCTGGATTATTTCAACCGTTACCTATCCCAGAATGGAAGTGGCAACACATCACAATGGATTTCGTGACTGCACTTCCTCGCAGCACGAAGGGTAACGATACGGTTTGGGTTATTGTGGATCGACTCACAAAGTCGGCTCACTTTATTCCCTTTCGAGTTGGCCAATCTACTGAGACACTAGCAAAGAAGTACATGGAGGTAAGAATCTAAATAAGATTTTAAATCTTCAAAAATGTACTATCTCTGATACCCATGAACTCATGCAGGAAATCATGAGATTACATGGAGTACCGGTTTGCATTGTCTCCGATCGTGACATTCGATTTTGATCGCAATTTTGGCAAAGTCTGCAAGCTAGCTTGGGAACAAGTCTGAACTTCAGCACGGCTTATCATCCACAAACAGATGGCCAGTCTGAACGAACTATTCATATCTTAGAAGATATGCTAAGAGCGTGTATGCCAGACTTCAGAGGATTATGGGAAGATCACCTACATCTTGTGGAGTTTTCATACAACTGCTACCAAGCAAGTATAGGAATTGCACCTTTTGCAGCACTTTATGGAAGGAAGTGTCGATCGCTATTAAGTTGGGACGACATCGGAAATAGAGAACTCCTTGGACTTGAGATGATAGTAGCAACTATCGACGTGGTTCGTACTATCAGGGAAAGAATGCGCATAGCCCAAGATCGACAGAAGCACTGGGCTGACGCAAAGTGCCGTCACTTGGAGTTTCAACCAGGAGAAAATGTATTTCTGAAGATATCTCTGAACCGTGGAGTGATTCGTTTTGGAAGACGGGGTAAGCTTAGTCCGAGGTACATTGGACCGTTCGACATACTCGAACGAGTCGGTGAAGTGGCTTATCGCTTGGCACTTACACCTTCATTGGAAGGAGTGCACAATGTATTCCACATATCCCAACTCAGAAGGTATGTGAGTGACCCCAGCTATATTCTTGATCATTCCGAGCTCACTGTACAACCATATTTATCTTATGAGCAACAACCTGTTGAGATCCTGGATAGAAAAGTGAAGACACTTCGGAACAAGGTAGTCAACTTGGTTCGAGTGATGTGGAGAAAAGACACACCAGGAGAATCAACATGGGAAAGGGAAGACGAGCTGTGTGCAAGATATTCTCACTTATTTGTAAACTAGTCTTTAAAATAAATTGTAAATTTCGAGAACGAAATTTTTGTAAGGAGGGTGGACTGTAACAACTCTAATTTCAATGCACAGAAAATTGTTTAAAATTTAATGTACGATTGGGGTATTTGCAAATCCTGTGTATACTATAAGTATTTGTTTTACTTTAGAACAGTAAGAAAGTACTTGTAGCGCATTGGTAAAGCCTTGCACTGCTGTGACGTGGCCCCTGTGATCGAATCCCTCCAGCCACATTATCTTTTTATTAAATTTTCTTTTAATATTTTAGAAGCCCAAGAGTTTGCACGTGCACTATACGTAGAATGATAAGTTACAGATTAAATAAACATGTGAACGAGGGTATATGAGGCGACAGGGACACGTGGCAGAAAATCGAACACCCCCACCGGTTTCCGACCGACGAAACCGTCTTAAAGTCTACCCTAGCACCACCATGAGGTCCAAGTGGAATCAAGCATGCCAAATTCAAAATTTTCAAGGTGCTAAGCTAGACAAACCTAGGATACTAATTAGATGATTAGGGTTTAGATTGGTATCATCACAAAACTAGTAGAAGGAAAGAAGGTTATACCCTTGTAGATCGAGTCCTTCTCTTCTCTAGCTCCGGATTGTGGTTCACGCGACTCCACTAGGCTCCTCTTCAAGATGAAAGAACCTCTTTTGTGATCTTCGCGCCAAAGACGATCCACCCGAAGTCCACTAGCTCAAGCCAACCCTTCACTAATCTCATTAGTAAAGGCAACACTCCACATCAAATTGCTAATCTAATGTGAGATGGTGAAGTGGAGCTTTATTTTGCTCACTAGGGTTCTCACAAGTTCAATGATTCACATCACATGAGAGGGTTTGAACTTGGAGGTGAGGTGAAGAAAATGGTAGAACGTAAGAGAGAGCAAGAGCAAAAAAATGGCTAAGGCATGAAATCAAGCTAAGAGCAAGCATAGAATGAGAAAATGAATATCTATCTCATCACTTATTCAAGCATGGAATAAAATGCAATAATAAATTGCAACCATACTTGAATAGCGAGTCAAGAGTAATATACAAATAATAAAACCCATGCCTTCCCCATTCCACAAATATCTCCACAATTTACACCTCATTTTTTCTATTTTCTTAAAATAGAAAAACATGCTATGCTTCATATAAAAATATATATATTTATATATATCAAATATACATTAATATATATATATATATATATATATATATATATATATAAAGCAATTAGTGAGCTAATGATATTAGTTAATATATAATTATATCAAATATAATTTATATCAAATTATTAAATCAACACTTGATTTAAAAATCCGGTTATATCACATATGACTGACTAATATCATTTATCTGTTTATCACATTATCAAATCGACACTTGATTCGATAAACTGGTTATATCACATATAACCTAACCGATACCAGATAACTGTCAGATTACAATACTGCATCACATACACGTATTTAATCAAGCCCACGCATATATCACATATGTGCTTTACTTCTTTTCTCTTGAACTAGGAAACTTCTGTGTGGGACTCTAAAGACTCGTCAATACGCAAGCAGTAGGTGATGATCACATCAATCACCTACAAGCCGTCAGCGGTACTAGCTGAACGTAACGGCTACCCGTGTATTGAGCGATATGAAGATCAACAAGCAAGCTCGTACATACTCTCCATGAAGCCTATAAGTAACACTACCGTACAGTCCGGTCTCTTCGTCTGATATGTCGCATATCATGTCTAGGGGTGGAAATCGTCAGACCCCAGTAACGTGATAAGTTATGCCGATGTCTTGCTCATATCAGTTTGAGAAACTACTGATAACACTTATCAGTAAATCTCAGCAACCCTGACCAGGGATTTTCAGTTATAGAAAATCGAGCATAGCGCAACATCAACTCCCAATACCGAAAGAGACGAAACCTCTCCTATCGCTCATTGTTTCCATGTGACTCGGGACTATTCCCAAAATCCACCTATTTGCACGACTCCTTTGAGCCGTGGTAAGGAGGAAATTAAAGCACAGTGGGAGACACACAAGACTCTATGACAATCTCGGGTCTATAGACTAACCTGTACCAGTGTCACCACAGAACTGCTATCTGACGATAGGTATACTACCAACTAGGAGTCCTCGGCAAGTCATGTTCGGTGTACCCATTCTCCAATGAGCACCTGTGTACAATCTTTGATGTCACACACCAATGGTTGTGGGATCAACCATCGCCCTCTAAGGGATAAGAAACGTACACACTAGTCTACATTGGAATATTGATGCCCTGGTCTCGATATTCCCACGACTTGGAACTGATTAAAGGATGTACTTATGAACCACCCTGGCCCTACTAGTATGATCTCATCATAATCCTGGCAGTCAAGTACATATCTTAAGGGCTTTATCAACATGTGAGAGCAAGAAAGTAAAGAATGCCAGTCAACATGTTAAGATAAAGAGTAACCAGATTGCATACTATCATGTCAAGAAAGAAAGTCCTTTATATATATGTCCAAGCATCCACTATAATATACATCACATGTACAATAATGGCCTCTAGGGCATACATATTCCTAACTGTTAGTTATATGTATGCCCTAGAAGCCATTATTGTACATATGATGTATATTATAGTGGATGCTTGGATATATATAGAGAGGACTTTCTTGCTCGACATGATAGTATGCTATCCGGTTACCTTTATCTTAGCATGTAGACTTGTATTGTGATACTGTCTTGCTCTCACATGTTGATAAACCCCTTAGGATGTGTACTTGACTACCAAGACTGTGATGGAGATCATACTAGTGGGACCAGGGTAGTCTACAAGTACATCCTTTAATTGTTCCTAGTTGAGGGTGTATCGAGACAGGGCATCGATATTCCAGAGTAGACTAGCGTATACGCTTCTTGACCCATATGATGGGCGATGTATGATCCCACATCCTTTGGTGTTTGACATCAAAGATGGTATACGGGTGCTCAATGGAGACTGGGTACACTGAACAGGACTCGTCGAGGACTCCTATGTGGTAGTATACCTATCGTCAGATAGCAGTCCTCTGATGACACTGGTACATGTTAGTCTGTAGACCCGAGATCGTCATAGAGTCTTGTGCGACTCCCACTGTGCTTTGATTTCCTCCCTACCACGCTCAAAGGAGACGTGCAAACGGGTGGATTTTGGGTACAGTACCGAGTCGCATGGAGGCAATGAGCTATAGGAGGGGTTTTGTCTCTCCCGGTATTGGGGGTTGATGTTGCGCTATACTCGATTGGCTATAACTGGAAGTCCCTGGCCAGGGCTGCTGCCGAGATTTACTGATAAGTGTTATCAGTAGTTTCTCGAACCGTTATAGGCCAGACATCGGCATGACTTATCACGTTACTGGGGTCAGACGATTTCCACTCCTAGACTTGATATGCGACATATCAGACGAAGAGACTGGACTGTACGGTAGTGTTACCGATAGGCTTCATGGAGACTATGGACAAGCTTCCTTTTTGATCTTCATATCGCTCAATACCCGGGTAGCCGTTACGTCCAGCTAGTACCGCTGACGTCTTGTAGGTGACTGATGTGATCATCACCTACTGCTGGTGTATTGACGAGTCTTTAGGGTCCCATACAGAAGTTCCCTGGTTTAAGCGAAACGAAGTAGGACACATATATGATATGTGTGTGGGCCTGATTAAATACGTGTATGTGATACCGTATTGTAATCTGGCAGTTATCTGTTATCATGTTAGGTTATATGTGATATAACCAGATTATCGAATCAAGTGTTGATTTGATAATGTGATACACAGATATATGATATTAGTCGGTCATATGTGATATAACCGGATTATTAAATTAAGTGTTGATTTAATAATGTGATATATATTATATGTGATATAATTATATCTTAACTAATATCATTATCTCACTAATTATTCTTCATTGTAAATATATATATATATATATATATATATATATATATATATATATATATATATATATATATATATATATATATATAATGAAGCATGGCATATGAATTTCTATTTTGTGAAAATAGAAATGAGGTGGAAAATGATAGCATGGTTGCAAGCATGTGATTTATACTTGTTTATTCATCTTCACTCACTATTCAAGTATGGTTGCAATTTTATATTGCAAAATTCCATGCTTGAATGAGTGAGGGGTCAAGAGTTTCCATTCATTCTTTGTTCATTCTCAACACTTAGCCATTTTCTTGAGTTTCTCCCATGGTTGCTCTATAGCTTCTTTTTCTTCCTCAAATGCCATGGTTCAAGTTTCAACCATCACATGTGATGTGAACTATGAAGCTTGAACAAAAACTTGTGAGATTTAACATCCCCTACTTCACCATCCTACACTTGACCAACGATCGAGTGTAGCGTGTTTCCTACGCTAAAGGGTTTAGTGTAGAGGTAGCTTGAGTTGTAGGGACTTCGCGTGGATTATCTTCGGCACGAAGGTCATCGGAGGAAGCTCGTCCAAAGCTTCAAGTGGAGCCTAGTAGAGTCGCGGGACTACTATACGGAGCATGTGAAGTTAAGGACCGGTCTACAAAGGTTGTATTCCTTGTTCACTCGATATAAAGTTGTTTATATTCTTGTATCATCTAATTCTCCAGTTAAGATTCTAGGGTTAGGGTTATTTAGCATAGCAAATTTTTGAAAATGGCATGGACGATACCTCCCGAAACCTTGCCGTCGTGCTACGCAACCCAACAGTGGTATCAGAGCCAAGCTAGAGTATTAGGCGATATTTTTAGAATCACGAAACCGAAAAACTCCGAAACACCGAAACCAAAAATCAAGTTTCTGTCCATTTTAAAATGATCTCAGAAAATTATTTTAGCAACTGCAGAATGTTGTATGTGATACAACTAGAACACTGAGAAAGTTCGAGACAGTTTCACCGGTTTTGACCCGGCGAGAACCCAATAAAAACCGGCATCACTGGTTTTCTATGCTTCTTTCTGGCTCGAAATTTTCTGGTGTTCCCATAGCTTGATTTTGGGGTTTCTGGTATTGTTTGATTAGCCCAGTTTTCATGTGATGTTAACAGTTCTATTGGGGCTAATATGGAGTGTTTCATAGTCGTAATTCTAACATCGTTTCGGGTATTTTAGACGGCATTAAAATGTTCGAACGAATATCAATAACCTATTTTTTCCCTCGCTGGAAATTTTCCAAAAGTTAGATTTTTCCAAGTTAAAAAAACATTCAAAAATCATGCAAGTAATTCTATGGACCCTCTAGAAGAATGAATCCCTAACTCGATTGTATGACCGCCAGAACCGCCGCCAAACCTTAGGGTTTATGATAGTTCCGCGGCGCCATAGGTGAGGCAAGGGTTGGCCCTTCTACGGTTGGTCCATAGGCACTGTGGCATGTTATGGGTATTTTTAATCTGTGCTCAAGTGTTGATTCGACCGGAATGTTTAACATTGTCTAGCTATTTATGCAATGTGATACAATATTTGGAATTCGAATGGTTAGGCATGAAATCCGAAGTATGTGATATTTCGTGTTTATGATGTCTAAGGAGGTTGCAGATTCCAAATGTTGTAGTTTGACATTTTCTTTTCTGCGACCGTAAGTGTAATATGCGGTGTATCGCCGGTTTCGTTGCTATATGTCAACGACAATTGGGGTACGCATATTTACTTACGTTGATGATATGTGATGTTATGTGTTGGGATATGTTATATTGGATCGTCGTGTTTGAATAGCCGGGGGTTTTTGCGTGAGATGAGAGTTTTTCATTTTCATTCATGTAAAAAACTTGTATGTAATATTCTTTTATTGGGGCACTTCCGGGTTGAGGATGTTGTCACCCTTGTTGTATATTATTTACTTTTCCGCATTAGGATAGACCCAAGGTGAGGAGCACAAGTAACCGGGTTCTAGAGTCCAGTGGGAAACCATCTCGAGGAGTCGAGACCGGGTCACCTAACTCTAGAATTGGTAGGGTTGCTTGCCGCTCTCGTAGGGGTCTAGGGATGTGGGTTTGGCTATTCATCGTGACTGTGGAATCCGTGTTTTTTACAGGCTTAATATAAAACACGGATCTCCTAATATATCCAATATTTCATATGTTGACTTCTGCTGCTGATAGTCTGTGATGTGATCACTTTATATACTTGAGACGGATGCTTTATTATTATATATATGATATATAATAAATGTTGCTTATGTTTTGCACCCGCGCTAGTCCCGCCCCGCTATGCCGTTAGTTAAGTAACCTAACGGTGCATAACGGGACACTGTGACGAATGCGGATGGCATAAGCGTACGTTGTATTTTCGTTTCTTATGTGATATTTAGGAAGCATAAATGATGGGACTTCATTAATGAGATTAATGAAAGAAAAGAAACCTAAAGATATTGTAGAATCAAATTTTCAAAAAGGGTAGCTCTAGTTTTTGCTTTGCATAGCGGTATTCGTTGTAGAATATCCAACACCTCATTCGATGAGGAAAGAGCCGAGATCCCTTCACCGGGAGTGACCTCTTTAGCAAAAGCTAGCAGATGCTACAACCTACTCGGTTTTGTCTTTTGATTGCTTTTCTAGTTCTTACTTTACATAGTGATATTCATCAATATCCAGCACCTCATTCGATGAGGAAAGAGTCGAGATCCTTTCACCGGGAGTGACCTCTTTAGCAAGATTAGTAATAGCCTAAAAAACACTCCTTTTCAAAATCACTCGATTCTACATCGATATCAAGTTCATTACGCAAAAGGTTTTCTTAAAAACCTGTCGTAGCCCTCCGTCATTTCAGATAAGTATTACTTAGTATTCGTGCTACGTTTGTTGACTATGTTAAGGCGTAGTGTGCGATAGCTAATTAGTGCTTATCTGCTAAAGCATGAGATGTGATTGGATTAGGGTAGTCGTACGACTTTGTTGACTATGTTAAGGGTCGTACGGGTGGGTTTAATTCAATTGGAAAATGACGGGTTGAATTTGGTTAGCGCTTATGATTTGTTGATTATGTTAAGGTCGTAAGTTGCTGGTGGCAAAATATTATCGGGAATTTCAAGTGTTGAAATTTGCAATGAGATTGCATACCTTCTATGAGATAGTTGGATCTTGATACCCACTGCGAGTAAGAGTTACTCCTGGGAAAGTTTTACACATCACAATTAGCCGATCAAGTAGGTGTCTAGAAAGGTGTTAATAGGGTTATGCCTCTGGGAAAACGAGGTTTATTTTAATTAGGTCCGTGTGAAAGCACGGGGAACCTCCCTCAAAGTACCGACACTGGCCTGGCTGAAAGATTGGTGAACTTGTAGGGTGTAATAAATCCCGACTAGTCTTACCTTTTAGGGTTTGAAGGAAGATTTGATAAAAACAGTGGGAGCCATCCTGATTAGATAAGATAATAACCAATCGAATCTTGCAAAGAGCGTACGCAAAGTGATTATCCTTCTCTCTCTCCCGGTAGCGACCAATGACATGCCTTAATCAAGATAATAATATGGATGTATTGACCGAACCTACTTATTATACTGGGCTAGGTTTCGCTCTACCTTATAATTGTCATAAGTCTGAACAAGGAATAGGGGAATATACAGATTCCCACGCCACCCAAACGAAGAATAAGCATGTTGATGCATTGTCTTCGGGTGTGTTCGATACCAAGAACTGTTTCTCAGCTATCTCTACGTCCTAGGTATGGGATACCGGATCAGGATCCCAAATATGTAATTTGACATAAGCTAATGACAGGTAAAGAACTGGGAAAGGGTGATATGTCTCTAGTAGTAGAGATGGTGCAATTGTTGCAGCCAAAGCAGTTGGCAAATATCACCTTGTGTTACCAACAGATAATACATTGATTCTTAAGCGACTGTTATTTCGTACCAATAATATTGTGAATATTTTTCTAAATCAAGTGTTGATTGAGTAAGGTATGTTGTATAACAGTGTGCACGTTCTGAATCAAACTACAGTTCTAAACGTACAGAACACACACAAGAGGAACAGTTTAGAAATGAACGATGTCTTCTTGAGGCATTGTAGACTAGGTCATGTCGATAAGACAAGACTAGCTGAAGTTCTATAAGGATGCATATTTGAATCCGTTCGAATTTACATCTTATGACAACTTGCCAGTCATGTCTTAAAGACTAGGTGACCAAATCTTCGTTTACTGGAAACGAAGAAAGAGCTACTGAACTCTTGGACAGATACATGGTGATGTATGCGATTCTATGTCTACAAATGCCAGGGATGGTTCTGCGTACTTTATTATATTCAATGATGTTCTCTCAAGATACGGACGCGTGTTCTTGTTGAAACACAAAACAGAATCTTTTGAGAATTTCAAGGAATATAAGTACGAAGTTGAGAACCAGATGGGTATAAGTATTCAAATCCTTTGATATGATCGGGGAGAAGAATACTTGAGCACGGAAATCCGAGACTATTTAAAAGAGAATGAGATTCTCTCTCAGTTTACTCCTCCGTATACACCACAACACAACGGTATATCGGTGTGGAGGAATCGCACCCTATGAGATATGGTGCACTCTATGATGAGTACTGCTGAGTTGCCTATTTCCTTTCAGGGACATGCACTTGAGAAGATGCATACCTATTGAATAGAGTTCCGACCAAATCTATTGCCTACCACTCCATATGAGATATGGAATGGGAAGAGACCATTTCTTAAACGAGTTAAGATATGAGGTTGTCCGGCCTATGTTGAAAAGCAAAATCCGGACAAGCTTGAGGCAAGGTCAGTTCTGTGCAAGTTTGTAGGATATCCCAACCATTCACGAGGGTATATCTTCTACCACACCGAGAAACAAAATGTGTTCTATTTCTCGACATGCCACCTTTTTAGAAAAGGAATTTCTTGTGAAAGAAATTAGTGGCAAAGAGGTAGAACTGGAAGAAGTTCCAGCAACACAAACTATAACTGACGATTTGTTGGAACCGGAGGATTCAATAGTCCCCGACAAACCGCAGCCACCCCAAAGATCTAATTGGGTTCCTCATCTACTTGAGAGATACTACGGTTTTCTCGTAGACCGTGGGAGCGAGGATTGCATCATGTAGATGATGACACAACTAGTTTCAAGCAGGCCATCACAAGTGGAGACTATGTGAAATGGCTGGATGCTATGCGATCTGAGATGGAATCCATATACACCAGCAAAGTGTTGACTTTGCATGTTGCTCCTGAAGGGATAAAACCCATTAGGAGCAAAAGGATCTTTGAGAAAGATAATTTGGTGTAGACGGAAAAGTTAAGACTTTCAAAGCTAGACTTGTCGCTAAGCTTAAGTCCATTGGGATCCTACTTGCCATTGCTGCATACCATGACTACGATATCTGGCAGACTGCACGTCAAACCGCTTTTTTAAATGATGATTTAGAAGAGAGAGTGTATATGACACTGCCAGAGGGCTTCGTAGACAGTGGGAGCAGCGGAAGCATGTGCAAGCTGCTTAAATCCATCTACAGGTTAAAGCAGGCATCACAGAGATGGAACATATGTTTTTAATGAAGCTGTTATAGAGTTTGACTTCATCAAAAACGTAGATGAACCATGTATAAATAAGAAGGTTGTAGAGAGTATGGTTGTCTTCCTCGTATTGTACGCGGATGACATACTCTTGATAGGAAAGGGTGTTCCTATGCTACACTCAGTTAAGCATCTCTTATCACAGAGGTTCTCCATGAAAGATCTAACTGATGTCTCCTACATCCTGGGGATATAGATCTATAGAGATAGATCTAAATGGATGTGGGATTGTCCCAATCCAGATACATAGACACCATACTAAAGGGGTTTAGTATGGATGATTCTAAGCGTGGTAATGTACCCGCTTGTTCAGGAATCACTCTCTCCAAAGAGATGTCTCTCGAGACTGATTTGGGGAGGGCTCGCATACAAGGGATACCCTATACTTTGGAAGACGGGTCAATCATGTATGTGATCTTATGTACCAGACCAGATGTAGCTTACTCACTGGGTGTAGTGAATAAGTATCGAAAAGATCTTTGGGAAAACCACTAGACAGCTGAAGAACATTCTTAAGTGCTTGAGAAGGACTAAAGAAACGTTCTTGGTGTATGGTAACGGTGAACTCTAGATGGATTCCTTTACCGATTCAAGCTTCCAGAGTGATGAGGACGACTGAAAGTCAGTCTCGGGTTTTATCTTTAACCTTAGTGGAGGGACGGTATGTTGGAAGGGTTCCAAGCTAAATACCGTAGCAGACTCGTTGATAGAGGCTAATTACATCGCTACCAACGATATTGCCAAAGAGGTTGTCTGGATAAAAAAGTTCATATGATGAACTTGGTTCCTACCATTGGGCATCCAATACCTGTGTATTGTGATGACAATGGAGCTGTGACTTTGGCCTAGGATCCCCGGTCCAGTCAGCGATCCTGACATATTCTTAGACAGTATCACCTGATCAGGGAGATAGTTGATCTCCGAGAGATCGAGATTAGGAGAGTTGACACAGAGGATAACACAGCGGATCCACTCACCAAGGCCATCCCCCAGATGCTATTCGAGAGACTTTTGGGACATTGGGTATGAGATACTACAACAACTGGCCTTAGTGCAAGTGGGAGATTGTTAGTTATATGTATGCCCTAGAGGCCATTATTGTACATATGATGTATATTATAGTGGATGCTTGGACATATATAGAGAGGACTTTCGTGCTCGACGTGATAGTATGCTATCTGGTTACCTTTATCTTAACATGTAGACTTATATTGTGATATTGTCTTGCTCTCACATGTTGATAAGACCATTAGGATGTGTACTTGACTACCAGGACTATGATGGAGATCATACTAGTAGGGCCAGGGTAGTCTACAAGTACATCCTTTAATTTTTCCTAATCGAGGGTGTATCGAGACAGGGCATCGATATTACAGAGTAGACTAGCGTATACGCTTCTTGACCAATATAATGGGCGATGAATGATCCCACATCCATTGGTGTTTGACATCAAAGATCGTATACGAGTGCTCAGTGGAGACTGGGTACACTGAACAGGACTCGCCGAGGACTCCTATGTGGTAGTATACCTATCGTCAGATAGCAGTCCTCTGGTGACACTGGTACATGTTAGTCTGTAGACCCGAGATCATCATAGAGTCTTGTGCGGCTCCCACTGTGCTTTGATTTCCTCCCTACCACGCTCAAAAGAGACGTGGAAACAGGTGGATTTTGGGTACATTCTCGAGTCGTATGGAGGCAATGAGCGATAGGAGGGGTTTCGTTTCTCCCGGTATTCGGGGTTGATGTTGCGCTATGCTCGATTGACTATAACTGGAAGTCCCTGGCCAGGGCTGCTGCCGAGATTTACTGATAAGTGTTATCTGTAGTTTCTCGAACCGTTATAGGCCATACATCGGCATGACTTATCACGTTAGTGGGGTATGCCGATTTCCATCCCTAGACTTGATATGCGACATATCAGACGAAGAGACCGGACTATACGGTAGTGTTACTGATAGGCTTCATGGAGTTTATGGACAAGCTTGCTTGTTGATCTTCATATCTCTCAATACCCGGATAGCTATTACGTCCAGCTAGTAACGCTGACGGCTTGTAGGTGACTTATGTAATCATCACCTACTGCCGACGTATTGACGAGTCTTTTGTGTCCCACACGGAAGTTCCCTGGTTCAAGCGAAACGAAGTAGGACACATATATGATATGTGTGTGGGACTGATTAAATACGTGTATGTGATACCGTATTGTAATCTGGCAGTTATTTGCTATCAAGTTAGGTTATATGTGATATAACAAGATTATCGAATTAAGTGTTGATTTGATAATATGATACACAGATATATGATATTAGTCGGCCATATGTGATATAACCGAATTATTAAATTAAGTATTGATTTAATAATGTGATATATATTATATGTGATATAATTATATCTTAACTAATATCATTAGCTCATTAATTATTCTTCATTGTAAATATATATATATATATATATATATATAATAATAATAATAATAATAATAATAATAATAATAATAATGATGATGAAGCATGGCATATGATTTTTTTTGTGAAAATAGAAATGAGGTGGAAAATGATAGCATGGTTGCAAGCATGGGATTTATACTTTTTTATTCATCTTGACACACTATTCAAGCATGGTTGCAATTTTATATTGCAAAATTCCATGCTTGAATGAGTGAGGGATCAAGAGTTGCCATTCATTCTTTGCTCATTCTCAATACTTAGCCATTTTCTTGAGTTTCTCCCATGGTTGCTCTCTAGCTTCTTCCTCCTCCTCAAATGTCATGGTTTAAGTTTCAACCCCAACATGTGATGTGAACCATGAAGATTGAACACAAACTTGTGAGCTTTAACATCCCCTACTTCATCATCCTACACTTGACTAGTGATCGAGTGTAGCGTGTTTCCTACGCTAAAGAGTTTATTATAGAGGTAGCTTGAGTTGGAGGGACTTCGCGTGGATCATCGTCGGCATGAAGGTCATCGGAGGAAGCTCGTCCAAAATCTCAAGTGGAGCCTAGTGGAGTCGCGGGACTACTATACGGAGCATGTAAAGTGAATGACCGATCTACAAAGGTTGTATTCCTTGTTCACTCGATATAAAGTTGTTTACATTCTTATATCGTCTAATTCTCTAGTTAAGATTCTAGGGTTAGGGTTATTTAGTATGGAAATTTTTTGAAAATAGCATGGGCGATGCCTCCCGAAACCTTGCTGTCGTGCTACGCAACCCAACACTAACAATCTCCCACTTGCACTAAGGCCATGTGTTGTAGTATCTCATACCCAACATCCCAAAAAGTCTCTCAAAATGTATCTGGGGGAAGGCCTTCGTGGGTGGATCCGCTACGTTGTCCTTCGTGTCAGCTCTCCTGACCTCGATCTCCCGACGATCTACTATCTCCCTGATCAGGTGATACCGCCTCAGAATATATCTGGATCTCTGATGGGACCTGAGTTCCTTGGCCAAAATCACAACTCCATTGTTATCACAATACACAGGTATTGGATGCTCAATAGATGGAACCACGCCAAGCTCAGCAATGAACTTCTTCATCCAGACAGCCTCTTTGGCAGTATCGTTGGCAGCGATGTATTCAGCCTCCATCGTCGAGTCTGCTACGGTGTCTTGCTTGGAACTCTTCCAACACACCGCCCCTCCGTTGAGGGTAAATACAAAACCCGAGACCGACTTACTTTCGTTCTTATCACTCTGGAAGCTTGAATCGGTAAAGGACTCCACCTGGAGTTCACCGTTACTATACACCAAGAACATTTATTTAATCCTTCTCAAGTACTTAAGAATGTTCTTCACAGCTGTCTAGTGGTTTTCCTCAGGATCTGATTGATACCTACTCACTACACCTAGTGAGTAAGTTACATCCGGTCTGGTACATAACATCGCATACATGATAGAGCCTACTGCCGAAGTATAGGGTATCCCTTGCATGCGAGCCCTTTCCAATTCTGTCTTGGGAGACATCTCTTTGGAGAGAGTGATTCCTGAACAAGCGGGTAAATTACCTCGCTTGGAATCTTCCATACTAAATCTCTTTAGTATGGTGTCAATGTACCTGGATTGGGACAATCCCAAAATCCGTTTAGATCTATCTCCATAGATCTTTATCCCCGGGATGTATGAGGCATCACCAAGATCTTTCATGGAGAACTTGAGTGATAAGAAGAGCTTGACCGAGTGAAGCATAGGAACATCGTTTCCTATCAAGAGTATACCATCCACGTACAATACGAGGAAGACCATCTTACTCTCTACAACCTTCTTATATATACAAATTTCATCTATATTTTTGATGAAGTCAAACTCTTTGATAGTTTCATCAAAATAGATGTTCCAACTCCGCGACGCCTGCTTTAATCCGTAGATGGATTTAAGTAGCTTTCACACCTTTCCGCTGCTCCCACTGTCTACGAAGCCCTCTGGCTGTGTCATGTACACACTCTCTTCTAAATCACCATTTAGAAAAACGGTCTTGACGTTCATCTGCCAGATTTCGTAGTCATGGTATGCAACAATGGAAAATAGGATCCTGATGGACTTAAACATAGCGACATGAGAAAAGGTTTCATCATAGTCGACACTAGGTTGTTGACGAAAACCTTTTGCTACAAGTCTAGCTTTGAAAGTCTCAACTTTCCATCTACACCAATCTTCTTTTTGAAGATCCACTTACTCCCAATGGGTTTTAGCCCTTTAGGAGCAACATCCAAAGTTCATACTTTGTTGGTGTACATGGATTCCATCTCGGATCGCATAACATCCAGCCATTTCACAGTGTCCCCACTCGTGATGACCTGCTCAATACTAGTCGGGTCATCATCTACCATGATGCAATCCTTGCTCCCACCGTCTACGAGAAAACCGTAGTATCTCTCAGGTGGATGAGGAACTTTACTAGATCTGCGGAGTGGCTGGGGTTCATTGGGTACTATTAGATTCTCTGGTTCCACCAAATCGTCAGTTGTAGTCTATGCTGCTGGAACTTCTTCCAGTTCTACCTCATTGCCACTGATATTCTTTAACAAGAAATCCTTTTTCTAAAAAGGTGGCATATTGAGAAACAAACACCTTTTATTCCTCAGAGTGGTAGAAGATATACCCTCGCGAATGTTTGGGATATCCTATAAATTTGCACAGAACTGACCTTGCCTCGAGCTTGTCTGGATTTTGTGTTTTCACATAGGCTGGGCAACCCCATATCTGAATAAAATTAAGATATGGCATCTTCTCATTCCATATCTCATATGGAGTGGTAGGCACTGATTTGGTCGGAAGTCTATTTAATAGGTATGCGGTTGTCTCAAGCGCATAACCCCAAAAAGAAATAGGCAACTCAGCAGTACTCATCATAGCATCATATCTAATAGGGTGCGATTTCTTCGCTCCGATATACCGTTGTTCTGTGGTGTATACGGAGGAGTAAGCTGAGAGAGAATCCCATTCTCTTTTAGATAGTCTCGGAATTCCCCGATCAAGTATTCTCCTCCCCGATCAGATCGTAGGATTTTAATACTTTTTCCCATCTGATTTTCAACCTCGCACTTATATTCCTTGAAATTCTCAAAAGCTTCAGATTTTTGTTTCAACAAGAACACATGTCTGAACCTTGAGAGATCATCGGTGAATGTAATAAAGTACGAAAAACCATTCCTGGCATGTGTAGACATAGGACCGCATACATCACTATGTATCAGTCCTAAAAGTTCTGTAGCTCTTTCTCCGTGTCCAGTAAATG
This sequence comes from Agapanthus africanus, assembly GCA_030015575.1. NCBI lineage: Eukaryota > Viridiplantae > Streptophyta > Magnoliopsida > Asparagales > Amaryllidaceae > Agapanthus > Agapanthus africanus. Next base: position 25,739,841 of record JASDDO010000016.1, read on the forward strand.
GAGTTTTGGTCATCTCACCTTTGAGACATAACTGGCAAGTTTCATAAGATGAAAATTCGAACGGATTCAAATATCCATTTTTATGCAACTTAGTCAGTCTTGTCTCATTGATATGACCTAGTCTACAGTGCCACAAGAAGGCTTCGTTCATTTCTGAACTTTTACCCTTGTTTGTGTTCTGTACGTTAAGAACTATACTTTGATTAAGAACGTATATACCGTTACATAACGCACCAGATCCAATCAACACTTGATTCTGGAAAATGTTCATGATATTATCCTCTAATGTGAGATTATATCCTTCTTTAGTTAGCAAAGAAACCGATATAATGCTGCACATCAACTTTGATACGTAATAACAGTCGTTCAGAATCAATGTATTACCAGTTGGTAAAACAAGGTGATAATCGCCAACTGCCTTGGTTGCAACGATTGCACCATTCCCTACTGTTAGATATTTATCACCTTTCCCAGTTCTCTACCATTGTTTAACCCATGTAACAAATTACATACGTGGGATCCTGATCCGGTATCCAATACTCAGGACGTAGAACAAACTGAGAAACATTTCTCGGTAACGAACACACCCGAAGAAGATGCATCAACATACTTTTTCTTCTCACAGGTGCCATGGAAATCCTGATATACCTCTATCCCTTGCTCATACTTAAAACAGTCATAAGATAGAGCGGGAAAAACGTTCCCTAGCCCTGTATAAAAGGATGGTTCGGTCAATACATCAATGTTATTATCTTGATTAAGGCGTAACATTGGTTGCTGCCTGGAGAGAGAGAGAGAAGGAAACACGTTAGCGTGCGCTTTTTGCAAGATTAGATTGGTTATTGTATTATCTAATCAAGATGGCTCCCACTGGTTTTGTCAAATCTTCCTTTAAACCCTAAAAGGTAAGATTAGCCGGGATTAATTACACCCTACAGGTTCGCCAATCGTTCCGCCAGGCAGGTATCGGTACTCCGAGGGAGGTTCCCCGTGCTTTCGCACGGACCTAATTAAAATAAATCTTGTTTTCCTAGAGGCATAACCCCATTGACACCTTTCTAGACACCTAGTGGATTAGCTAATTGTAAAGTGCAAAATTCTCCTAGGAGTAACTCTTACTCGCAGTGGGTATCGGGATCCAACTATCACATAGAATGTATGCAATCTCATTGCAAATTTCAACACTTGAAATTCCCGATAATATTTTTTACCCCTAGCTTCCTATGACCTTGACGGAGGACAAACAACCCATAGGCCGCAAGTCAAGTTCAACCCATTCATTTCTTGATTGAATTAGACCCACCCGCAAAACCCTTGACGGAGGCCAAACAGCGCCGTACGACTACCCTAATCCAATCACACCACATGCTACAGATAAGTACTAATAAGCTACCGCACACTACACCTTGTTGGAGGCCAAACAACCGTACACGAATACTAAAATAGCACTTATCTGAAATGACGGAGGGCTACGCAGGTTTTTATGAAAACCATGAGCATAATGAACTTGAAATTGTTGTAGAATTTAATGATTTTGAAAAGGAGTGTTTTTTAGGCTTTTGCTAGTTTCGCTAAAGAGGTCACTCCTAGTGAAGGGAGCTCGGCACTTCCCTCATTGAATGAAGTGCTGGATATTAATGAATACCACTATGCAAAGCAATAGCTTAGAGAAGCTGTCAAAAACAAAATCGAGTGGGTTATAGCATTTGCTAGTTTCGCTAAAGAGGTCACTCTCGGTGAAGAGATCTCGGCTCTTTCCTCATCGAATGAGGTGCTGGATATTAATCAAGGAATACCACTATGCAAAGCAAAAACCAGAGCTATCCTTTTTGAAAATTTGATTCTACAACATCTTTTGGTTTCTTTCTTTTCATTAATCTCATTAATGAAGTCCCATTAATTAATGTTTCCGAAACATTACAGAAAAATGAAACGAAAATAGAACGTACGCTTATGCCATCCACATTCGCCATGGGGCCCCGTCATACACCATTAGATTACTTAACTACCGGCAGAGCGGGGGCTGGACTAGCGGGGGTGCAAAACATAAGCAACGTTTATTATATATCATATATATAACATTACATTCGTCTCACGCATTTATATGATCAACATCACAGAACCAAGCAGTAGAAGCAACATATGAAATATTGGATATACTAAAATGTCCGTGTTTTAAATTTAGCCAGTAATGTAAAACACGGATTCCACGGTCGTGATGAATAGCCAAACCTATATCCCTAGACCCCTATGTGAGCGGCAAGTAACCCTGCCAATTCTAGAGTTAGGAGACCCGGTCTCAACTCCTTGAGACGGCCTCCCACTGAACTCTAGAACCCGGTTACTTGTGCTCCCCGCCTTGGGTCTATCCTAATGCGGAAAAGTAAATAATATACAACAGTGATGACATCATCGTCAACCCGGAAGTGCCCCAATAAAAGAATATTACATACAGATTTTACATGAATGAAAATAAAAACCCTCATCTCACATAAAACCTCTCAGCTATTCTTTCACGACGATCCAATAAATTATATCAACAGCAACACATGATATCACATATCATCAACATAACATCACCACAGATATGTGCAACCCCGACTAATCGACATTGCAATTAGTCGACGTTTCCAAACACATATACACATCACAAAGCTTGTAAAGTAACCGCGATATTAGAATTCCGCACGCAATTAGCAAACTAAACCAATTTTTTTCAAGACATGAAAAATCCAGTGAGCTAAAGTTCCAAAACAGATCGTTTTAAGCCAATCCGGGAGTCGAAACGAACTCGAAACCCACCCGAATTTTCACGGAGGCGAAGATCCCAAAATTAACTATCGAATGGAGGGCCTCATGGGGGTACCCACCCCTAGGGTCCTCCTCGAAGTGGCCCCTAGGGGAAGGCAGACCTGAGAGCACCCAGTTGGGGCGCTCTCGGGTCACGCACCCTAAGGCCACCTTGTGGTGGTCTTGGGGTGTGGGTCCGGCCTCTGGTTCCCCCCGAGGTGTCCCCTAAGTGCGCACGCTCCACCACGTGGCTACTCGGTTCAAACCGTGAGCCCGCGGGGTGTGCAAACAACTCAAAACATCATTTTGGAAACTGTTTTTATCGGCAGTTTTTACGCGATGAAAACAACGGATTTCTAACGTCGCACCAAGCTATGATGGTCTACCCTAATGTTCTATCTTGGCAACTAAAGGTCCAGCGAATCTGCTGAGTCTTGTCCATTCTGCTGCATGCACATCTACGAGTGCTCCCTTCTGTTTTAGCCCGATGAATTTCTCTTTCATTTCCTCCCGTGCCGTCCGCGGGAATAACTTCTCCAGGAAACTCTTTGAAAAAAAATCCGCTCACTTGGTCGGCTTGGGCAAACGGTTCTCCTCTACAAGCCACCATTCTCGGGCGTAGTCCACTAACTGAAAGTGTACCACATCAACTCTTTTCTCATCTGGAATCTGTGCCGCAACAAGTAAATTCTCTGTGTCAACTAGCCACTGCTCCGCTGGCAACGGCTCCTCCAAACCAGTAGATGTAGACGGACCCAAACGTCTGAAATCTGCTACGGTCCCCACTCGGTCAACTGGTTTAGCTCCAATATTGTTCACAGACTGCTGAATGATCTGCAAACCTTCCCGAAACGATTCCGCTTGCTGCTTGATCAGCTCGGTCTGTCACTTTTGATTCTCCGGCATTCCTTTTATCACTCCAACCATGGCGGCTTCGTCCACACGCCTTGGTACGTCTTCAAATTCTTACCAGCCATATCAAAACACCCAACATTAGCATGATGATGGATTCGAAATATAGATCAAGGTTAGAACTCCAAGATACTTAAATAGAGTGCCGCATTGTAACTATGCCGCGGTATCATAGCCACAATTACATAACTCCACCCAAGTCGCCTAAGTCCTAGAGATATCAAGAAATCAGTTTTCGAGTCGATGTGCAAAGGAAGTTTGCACATCGTAAAAGATATAATCAGGAAGAATGTGATTCAAGAATGGTAAACGGCAAGGTGGCAGGACATATTTCCTAAACACGGGTATTCTGATTTGTGTATTGGGTACAATACCCAACTACAAAAGAATCAACCCGACTATCCTATGGCTCTGATACCAAAAGAACCATGTCACGCCCCGCTTCCCAGAGTACGCTGAAATGGGCACGTGACATAGCCAACCATGCTACCCGTGGATAGGAAAAATCCTTCCACAGTCACATTACGGCTGTGGAGATATCAAGAGCAGGAAAGTAAACTAACTATCTAGTACATGTCCATAAGCCAGAGTAAAAGAGTCAAGAGATAATAATATGCGGAAGCCAAAAGATACAATAAATGAAACACCTGGAGTGAAACTACATACCGACAGGAACCTCACCGCTCGTCTAACAGCGGCAAAACTCCTAATCAATCTGCAACAGGGTAGAAGAATCTGGGCCATGCAAAACCCAAACGTCAGCGCGTCAAGTCATCAAGTAATAACATAATAAACAGGCAATGCGAATATAAACATGAATAAAGCAAGGGTAACAATAATATGAATCAGAGCAGTGCAGGGTAGTGTGCAGTGAGTAAACTAAACTGTTCTATCAGGTTCTCTATTCTAAAGTCTTTGAAACCAAATTGATGAATCATCGATGTAACTCAATAGTATCCCGTACATACCCGGGACCACGGCCATAATATTCTCGGCTGCAGCCGAGACATGCCGCTAGGCACAAAACATGAATGTGTACACTCGATAGTATCCCGTACATACCCGGGACCACGGCCACAATATTCTCGGCCGAAACCGAGACATGCCGTTAGGCACAAAACAGGAATGTGTACACTCAGGACAGGTAGTGAACTGTCGAGTTACAAGTCATGTTTCACCTTTGATTTCCCCATACCCCCAAGTTATATGTGTATGTCAAGTCAGGTATCCCGAAATCAAGAAACTAATGCCAACACAGGATCAGGTAAACATGTTTGTCTGGATAGATAACAGGAACGGTCCATGAGGACTACATGTCAGGTTTGTTGGCATTAGACACAAGATCAGGTAACGGATCAGGTCATGGTACATCATGTCTAGTCAAGCAGTATACGGTACCATGTCGGGTCAATCAATATATATGTAGCAAGTCAGGTCAAGATGTAAACAATATCATGGGTGTGCTCACAATCAGTTATACAATCAAGCATGGTTATCATCAACATGATATAAGCAATGAATTAAGCAATAGACAGATTCATTCAATTAGCAGTACCGTTAACAGTTGTGTCACGGAGATGATTTCAATGTTATGCGAATGCAGTATGATAATTATGGCCTTTTAATCATGTTAACAAGTTTAAGCACTTTAGAGGTGCAATGATTTATATAAAGGTTCAATACAACTATTATAGGTTAAAATGCATACGAGTGTCCGAATGGAACAAAACTATAGAGATAAATGCCATACGCTATGTCAATATAAAAATGTGATTAAACAGGTAAATGTGGTTATTAGGTTCAATTGCAAACTGTAGGTTCCAAGTTTAAAGATAAAATGATATATAACAATATTGTACATGAAAAGTGGGGAAATTATAATACCAAAGTTAAATTGCGGGTTTTAGGGTATCATTAATTATAAGTAAATATTGTTTAGCATGTAGCAAGGGTTACTTGCCTCGACGGGTCGCGAACCGGGAATACGGAACGATAAACGTCGGCGGGGAAAACTCGCGACGGGCGCACGGTTCACGGGATGAACCCAAACGACGAACAGTGGGACCACACAGGTCGAGGTACCACGCTGGAATGTCGGGATACGTCGCCGGCACGGCCGGATTCCGGCGAGATGCAAAACAGCGAACGATCAAGAATTGCAACAAGAACAGAAAGGAAGCATAAAGAAGAAAGGGAAGGAGGATGGAGATTTACTAACTATGTGGCAAGAATATCCGGATTCAAACACTCTGAAGACAAAGTCTTCAAAATCACGTCCACTGAATTTCCATCCTCAAAGCAATTACTACCCTGCAGATAATACATAGGATTGTCATGCAAATCTATACTATCAGCTTTAACTGGGCTTACGGATATTGGCTCTGCATAAGCATTTACAGGGTCACAATGTTCTGCTTCATGTTCCTTAAGAGATCCATCAGAGAAAGATAGTTCCAAGAGTTGAGCCAAGCTATACTGCAAGCTGAAATCGACGCCATCGAACTCCGGTTTCTTCAAAAGAGTAAGGCAAAAACCCAACGGCTTCTCAAGTATCGCCACCATTACCTGCTCTCCACGCCCTGAAGCTGATACGGTGACAGAAGTGAGCAACTTGGCGACGGGTACAGCCCCATCGATCTGAGATCGGCTCCACGACTCGAATCCCAGGCGTCCGTCGTCGGCAACTCCGATTCCAGAATCGAGGATGACGAGGAATCGTTGGAGACCAGGCTTGATCGAATCGGAGCGGAGACGATAGGCGAGATCGCGAGGAGGCATGTTCTCATCGAAGAGATCCAAGAGCTTAGAGATCTCTTCCATGGCGATGGATCGATCACTAAAAACGAGGCAAGGCTGCGGCTAGGAGGTGCAGGAGGCTGCGAGGTCGACGAGGGTGTCGTTGGCGTTGGGCTGCGGCAGCTAGGGCAAGGCGGCGGGGTTTGCACGATGGTGGGTTCGCGATCGTAAAAGAAAAGGAGGAGAGAAGATAGAAATATATATATAGAAGAGAGAGAGAGAGATGAGAGAGAGAGAGACGGGAAGAGAGAGAGATATATGAGGAGAGAGAGAGAGAGATAAGGGATAAGGGGCCCACGGGAAAATGGAAGGAGGGGATTGGCTGAGAGGGGAAAATGATTTGTAGGTTTAGGAAAATTTAAATATAAGATTTATAAGTTATAAAATATTAGATGGTTAAAATATATAAATATACGGTGGTTTTAAGAATATTAAAATTTTGGATTTTGGCGCAAAATAAAACATTTCCAAATCGAGCCCGGGTCGGGTCCAAAAATTTGAAATTGAAATAATAGAATTTTAAGCGGGATCCAAAAGTGAAAAAGAAGTATTTTGCAATCAAAAAGCATACCCCCAAAACGGACACACGTACGTGCGCGTAGCCGTCCAAACTCGTCCGTTTCACTTAACGGGACGAGAACACGACGCATGGACGCCACAGCAGAGTTAGGGGTGTCAAGTAGGCCAAGATGAATATTTTTAATTTTATTTTAGATGCCATAAATTGTTATATGCAGAAATGAATTTGCCGGGTAAAATTTACAGTAAAATAACAATCAAGCAAGATAAGTGAAATGAGTACCACACTACGCTCAAACGGTAACTGAAATTAGTAGCACTGGGCTCGAGTGTTACAGAGCCTATGTTTCGCTACACTTTCACACAGTGAGAACCCCCCATAGGTCGACATCCAATGCCTAGTCGCTCTGATTGTTAGTTATATGTATGCCCTAGAGGCCATTATTGTACATATGATGTATATTATAGTGGATGCTTGGACATATATAGAGAGAACTTTCTTACTCGAGATGATAGTATACTATCTGGTTGCACTTTGTCTTAACATGTAGACTTGTATTGTGATACTGTCTTTCTCACACATGTTGATAAAGCCCTTAGGATGTGTACTTGACTATCAGGACCATGATGGAGATCATACTAGTGGGGCCAGGGTAGTCCACAAGTACATCCTTTAATTGTTCCTAGTCGAGGGTGTATCGAGACAGGGCATCAATATTCCAGAGTAGACTAGCGTATACGCTTCTTGACCCATATGATGGGCGATGGATGATCCCACATCCATTGGTGTTTGACATCAAAGATGGTATACGGGTGCTCAGTGGAGACTGGGTACACTGAACGGACTCGCCGAGAACTCCTAGATGGTATTATACCTATCGTCAGATAGCAGTTCTCTGGTGACACTGGTACAGGTTAGTCTGTAGACCCGAGATCGTCATAGAGTATTATGTGATTCCCATTGTGCTTTGATTTCCACCTTACCACGTTTAAGAGAACGTGCAAAATGGTGGTTTTTAGGTACAGTCCCGAGTCACATGGAAGCAATGAGCGATAGGAGGGGATTCGTCTCTCCTGGTATTGGGGGTTGATATTGCGTCGTGCTCGATTGGCTATAACAGGAAGTCCCTGGCCAGGGCTGTTACGGAGATTTCCTGGTAAGTGTTATCAGTAGTTTCTCCACCCATTATGAGCCTCATATCGGCACGACTTATCGGTTACTGGGGTCTGACGTTTACCACCCCTAGACTTGGTATGTGACATATCAGACGAAGAGACCGGACTGTACGGTAGTGTTACTGACAGGCTTTACAGGAGTATGAGCAGGCTTGCTTGTTGATCTTCTGATCGCTCAATACCCAGGTAGCCGTTACGTCTAGCTAGTACCGCCGACGGCTTGTGGGTGACTAATATGATCATCACCTACTGCCGGCGTATTGACGAGTCTATAGAGTCCTACACAGAGGTTTCCTGGCTCAGGCGAAACGAAGTAGGAGCACATATGTGATATGTGCGGGACCGAGATTAATACGTGTATGTGATATAGCCGGGTTATCGAATTAAGTGTTGATTCGATAAATTGATACATATGATATTAGTCGGTTATATGTGATATAGCCGGATTATTAAATCAAGTGTTGATTTAATAATTTAATGTATAATTATATATTTGATATATTAATTTATATTAACTAATATTATCTCACTTGTGCATTTCTTTTTCTCACATGTGCACACTTAATATATATGTGATATATATTAATTGTGTTTCTTTTTGTGTCATGCTTGATTATATATGCAACATGGGTGTATAAGACTCACCCCATGCGTATGATAATGAGGGGTTTATTTATTTAATGTAAATCAAATAATTAGTGGGAATTAAGCCCGTGGTTGAAGCTTGTGGAAGCTTGTGGAACCATTGACTTAGTCCACTAATTTTGTTTTGCCTTAAATATTTATTAACCTAACCATTATCTAAAACCATGGTTATGTCTCTACAAAAGTTATATAAGATATTTCTCACCCATGGTTTCCATTCTCTCATGATTCATTCATAACATTATCTCTTCATCTTCTTCTTCATCAAGAGAGAGAGAGCTCTCTAGGTTTTTGAGAGGTGGAGAAAATTAGTGAGAAAATTAATTCTAAAGTGAGAAAAAATATTACTTCATCATCCTCTACTAGACTAACCATTTAGTTTTAGCTGTTAGCTTCACTAATCCCTAATTAGTGAAGAGATAGCTTGGGTTGGTGTCTCCTTGACGTAGATCATTTTTGGCCTCGAAGACTTCGTGCAAGTTTGTTCTTTTCATCTTGTGGAGTCATTCTAGAGTCCGAAAGATCACTACATAGAGCGAAGGGACTATTACACGGAGCTATTGAAGTGAAGGACCGGTTTACAAAGGTTGTATTCCATGTTCATTTGGATGTAAAGTTGTTTACATGTTGTATCGTCTAATTCTCTAGTTAAGATTATAGGGTTAGAGTTGTTTAGCATGGCAAATTTTTGAAAATGGTATGGACGATGCCTCCCAAAACCTTGCTGTCGTGCTAGGTATTCCTACAGTGGTATCAGAGCCAAGTTAGAGAATTAGACGATATTTGTAGAATTACGAAACCGAAACAACTCCGAAAAACTCGAAACAAAAACCAAGTTTCTGTCAAATTTTTAAAAGCCTCAAATTTTTTTTAACCAACTGCAGAATGATACATAAGATGTTACATGAACACCACAGGAAAACGAAGCCCTCTCCCGGTTTTTGACCGGCGACATTCTCGAAAAATCCGGCGTCGCCGGTTTTGCATCATGGTTTGGGCTTCGTTTTGGTGTGATGTTCCAGTCTCTGAGTTTTGGTGTTTCAGGTGTTGCTTGTTTTTACTGAAATTGTATGTGATGTTAACTTTCTGTAAAAGCAATTCGGAGTGTTTCGTAGTCATAATTCTAACATCGTTTCGGGTAATTTAGACGACGTTAAAAAGTTTGAACGAATATCAAATACTCAATTTTCTCCCTCATTGGAAAATTTCCAAAAGTTGGATTTTTCCAAGTTAAAGAACATTCAAAAATCATGCAAGTGATTCTATGGACCCTCTAGAAGAATGAAACCCTAACTCAATTCTATGACCGTCGGAACCGCTACCAAACCCTAGGGTTTATGGTAGTTCCGCGGTGCCATAGGTGAGGCAAGGGTTGGCCCTTCTACGGTTGGTCCATAAGTACTGTGGCATGTTATGAGTATTTTTAAACTATGTTCAAATGTTGAGCTTTTTGGGAAATTTTAGGTGTTTGTTGATTCGATCAGAATGTTTAATATCTTCTAGCTATTCATGGAATGTGATACAATATTTGGAATTTATTTGGTCAGGCATGAAATCCGAAGTATGTGATATTTCGAGTTTATGATGTCTAAGCAGGTTGTGGATTCCAAATGTTGTAGTTTGACATTTTCTTTTCTGCGACCATAAATGTAATATGTGGTGTATCGCCGTTTTCATTGCTATATGTCAACGACAATTAGGATACGTATATTTACTTACGTTGATGACATGTGATATGTGTTGCTGGGATATGTTATATTGGATCGTCGTGTTTTGAATAGCCGGGTTTTTTTTATGTGAGATGAGAGTTTTTAATTTTCATTCATGTAAAAAGTATGTATGTAATATTCTTTTATTGGAGCACTTCCGGATTGAGGATAATGTCACCCTTGTTGTATATTATTTACTTTTCCGCATTAGGATAGACCCAAGATGGGGAGCACAAGTAACCGAGTTCCAGAGTCCAGTGGGAGACCATCTCGAGGAGTCGAGACCGGGTCTCCTAACTCTAGAATTGGTAGGATTGATTGATGCTCTCGTAGGGGTCTATAGATGTGGGTTTGGCTATTCATTGCGACCGTGAAATCCGTGGTTTTTACAGGCTTAATATAAAACACGGACCTCCCAGTATATCCAATATTTCATATGTTGATATTCTGTGATGTGATCACTTTATATGCTTGAGATGTGTTGGGGTTGAAAATTGTACCCCGGTTGACCAAGTCAAAGTCAAAGTCAACCCCAAGCAAAGTGGGCCTAAGCCCAAGTCAAATGGGCTAATGCCCAAGTCGAGCCCGAATATGAAGCCGCCGTCTCCCCCATGCTGAAATAAAAAATTATGTAATAAATAATTTTGATGTAATTTTTTTATGCATGAATGGGCATAAAGCCAAATTTTTGTAAACCCCATGGCTTATGTGCAAAAAGAAATAGCACATGAGGCATGGGATGGGAAAAATGCCATTTTTGTAAAGCCCAAGGGGCTATATGTAAAGTGTATAGCCTATAAAGGCAAAGATAATGAAAATATCTAAGGATCTTTTTCTCTCTCTAAAAAAATCAAGGTTTGTGCCTCCTCCTTCCTCAAGGTTCTAAAACCTTCTTCTTTCTTTTGAATTAAATCAAGAGTTTTACTCTTCCTTTTCAAAAACTAAATAGTTTTTCACCACAAAACCCACAAAGGGGAACTTAGATCTCCCATCAGATCTTTAAAATAAAAGATTTTTAAAATCTCATATTTCTTGTTCCTTAAGATCCGGCCAACAGAGGAGGAAAGAGGAGACCCATCTCCAGAAATCCCATCTTGGCAAGATCCAAGGCCAAAGGGGAGAAACAAAGCAGCCCCCTCTGATCAGTTCTAAAACTTTTTAGGAGTTTAACTCCAAGGGTCAAATCGGGAGCACAGCTCCAGTGCAGGGACTAAGTCCCCTTTCTGATTGACGCCCAGCGCCCACGTGCCAAGCACGTGGGGCGTTGGCGCCAGGCGCTCACGCCCACGTGCTGAGCACGTGGTGCGCCCAGTGCCAGGAGCGCTAGCGCCCACGTGCCGAGCACGTGGTGTGCCCAGCGCCCTCAGCGCTAGCGCCCACGTGCCGAGCATGTGGTGCGCCCAGCGCCCTCAGCGCTAGTGCCCATGTGCCGAGCACGTGGCACGCCCTGCGCCTGCGCACCATGCGCGCGAGGCGCTAGCCCCCCACGCATCCTTTGGATGCCCTTTCCCTTATACATACATACATACATACACACACACATACTATACAACACAGTCCCTCGTAAAAACTCCGCGGGGCCCCCGATATATCCAAAACCCCTTCAAAACATGACACTGCATATTGAGTTCACATGACCAGTTTAACCCGTCAATCGGAGGTTCTCTCGCCCCAAAGGCGAGGGGTAATTAACGGCAGCTTAGTCCGCGGCTGCCGGAGATTCGGATCCCCACAATCAATACACCCCCGCCTGCCCTAGGCAGGGGGAATCTATAATGCGCCTGACAAGCGCGCACGCATTCCCATCTCAATGGGGTGACGAAAAACACCCTACAAGATGAATGCTTTATTATTATATATATGATATATAATAAACGTTGCTTATGTTTTGCACCCATGCTAGTCCGGCCCTGCTATGCCGTTAGTTAAGTAACCTAACGGGATACTGTGGCGATTGCAGATGGCATAAGTATACGTTGTATTTTCGTTTCTTCTGTGATGCTTAGGAAGCATAATTGATGGGACTTCATTAATGAAAAAGAAAGAAACCTATAATATGTTGTGGAATTAAATTTTCTAAAAGGGTAGCTCTAGTTTTTGCTTTGCATAGCGGTATTCCTTATAGAATATCTTGCACCTCATTCGATGAGGAAAGTGCCGAGATCCCTTTCTCCGGGAGTGACCTCTTTAGCGAAACTAGCAGATGCTACAACCCACTCGTTTTGTTTTTGATTGTTTTTTTTTTGTGTTTTTGCTTTGCATAGCGGTATTCTTTGTAGAATATCCAGCATCTCATTCGATGAGGAAAGAGCCGAGATCCCTTCACCAGGAGTGACCTCTTTAGCGAAACTAGTAAAAACCTAAAAAAACACTCCTTTTCAAAATCACTAGATTCTACAACGATATCAAGTTCATTACGCAAAAAGTTTTTCTAAAAACCTGTCGTAGCCCTCCGTCATTTCAGATAAGTACTACTTAGTATTCGTGCTACGTTTGTTGGCCTGCGTCAAGGCGTAGTGTGCGGTAGCTAACTAGTGCTTATCTGCAACATAAGATGAGATTGGATTTGGGTAGTCGTGCGACTTTGTTGGCCTGCGTCAAAGGTCGTGCGGGTGGGTTTAATTCAATCAGGAAATGTACGGGTTGAACTTGACTAGCGGACTATGGTTTGTTGCCCTGCGTCAAGGTCATAGCACGCTAGGGACAAAATATTATCGGGAATTTCAATTGTTGAAATTTGAAATGAGATTGCATACCTTCTTTGAGATAGTTGGATCCCGATACCCACTGTGAGTAAGAGTTACTCATGGGAAGTTTTACACATCACAATTAGCCGATCAAGTAGGTGTGTAGAAAGATGTTAACATGGTTATGCCCCTGGAAAAACGAGATTTATTTTAATTAGGTCCGTGTGAAAGCACGGGGAACCTCCCTCAAAGTACCGACATTGGCATGGCTGAAAGATTGGCGAACTTGTAAGGTGTAATTAATCCCGGCCAGTCTTACCTTTTAGGGTTTTGAAGGAAGATTTGATAAAAACTGTGGGAGCCATCCTGATTAGATAAGATAATAACCAATCTAATCTTGCAAGAGTATACGCTAAGTGATTTCTTTTCTCTCTCTCTCTCTCTAGGTAGCGACCATGTTAGGCCTTAATCAAGATAATAATATGGATGTATTGACTGAACCCACTTGTTTTACCGAGCAGGGGAACGTTAGTTCCGCTCCCACTTATAATTGTTATAAATCCGAGCAGGAAATAGGGGAATAACCGGATTCCCAGGCCACCCAAACGAAGAATGAGCATGTTGATACATCTTCTTCGGGTGTGTTAGTTACAGAGAACTGTTTCTCAGTACACTCTACGTTCTGGGTATTAGATACCGGATCGGAATTCCATATATGTAATATGTTTCATGGGCTAAGGAAAGGTAGAGAACTAGGAATGGGTGATCATTCTGTAAGAGTAGGGAATGGTGCAAATGTTGCAGCCAATACAGTTGGTGGATATCACCTTGTATTACCAAATGGTAATACATTGATTCTGAACGAATGCTATTACATACCGAACCTGATATGCAATTTTATATCAGTTTCTTTATTAAGTAAAGAAAGATATAATTTTGTAGTACAGGATAATGTTATAAACATTTTTCTGAATCAAAAGTTGATTGGATCAGGCTTGTTAAGTAATGGCATAAACGTTCTTAATCAAACCACGGTTCTTAATGTACAAAACATACACAAAAGGAAGAGTTCAGAAATGAACGAATCTTTCTTGTGGCATTGTAGACTAGGTCATATCAATGCGACACGACTAGCTAAGTTAAATAAGGATGGATATTTGAATCCGTTCAAATTATCATCTTATGAAACTTTCCAGTCATGTCTCAAAGGAAAGATGACCAAAACTCCGTTTACTGGGCACGGAGAAAGAGTTACGGAACTCTTGGGACTGATACATAGTGATGTATGCGGTCCCATGTCTACACATGCCAGGAATGGTTCCTCGTACTTCATTACATTCACCGACGATCTCTCAAGATACGGACATGTGTTCCTAATGAAACACAAGTCTGAAGCTTTTGAGAAATTCAAAGAATATAAGCATGAAGTCGAGAACCAGACGGGTAAAAGTATTAAAATCCTATGATATGACCGGGGAGGAGAATACTTGATCACGGAATTCCGTGACTATCTAAAAGTGAATGGGATTCTCTCTCAGCTTACTCCTTCATATACACCACAACACAACGGTGTATCGGAGCAGAGGAATCGCACTCTATTAGATATAGTGCGCTCTATGACGAGTACTGCTGAGTTGCCTATTTCCTTTTGGGGATATGCACTGGAGACAACTGCAGACCTATTGAATATGGTTCCCACCAAATCTGTGCCAACCACTCCATATGAGATATGGAAAGGAAAGAGACTATATCTTAATTATGTTAAGATATGGGGTTGTTCGGCATATGTGAAAACACAAAATCCGCACAAGCTCGAGGCAAGGTCTTTTATGTGTAAGTTTATTAAATATCCCAAACATTCGCGAGGGTATATCTTCTACCACACCGAGGAACAAAAAGTGTTTGTTTCTCAACATGCCGCCTTTTTAGAAAAGGAATTTCTGAAAAAGAAATTAGTGGCAAGAAGGTAGAACTGGAAGACGTTCCAGCTATACAAACTACGACAGAAGATTTGGTAGAACCAGAGGATTCGATAGTTCCCAACGAACCTTAGCCTCTCCGCCGATCTAGTAGGATTTCTCATTCACCTGAGAGATACTACGGTTTTCTCATTGATGGTGGGAGCGAGGATTGCATAATGGAAGATGATGACCCAACTAGTTTCGAGCAGGCCATCACGAGTGGGGACTTTGTGAAATGGTTGAATGCAATGCGATCTGAGATGGAATCCATGTACACCAACAAAGTATGGACTTTGGAAGATGCTCCTGAAGGGGTAAAACCCATCGGAAGCAAGTGGATATTCAAGAAAAAATTTGGTGTAGATGGAAAAGTTGAGACTTTCAAAGCTAGACTTGTTGCAAAAGGTTTTCATCAACGACCAGGTGTGGATTATGATGAAACCTTTTCTCCAGTGGCTATGCGTAAGTCCATCCGGATCCTACTTGCTATTGTTGTATACCAAGACTACGAAATCTGGCAGATGGATGTTAAGACCGTCTTTCTAAATGGTGATTTAGAAGAGTGCGTGTACATGACTCAGCCAGAGGGCTTCGTAGACAGTGGGAGTAGCGGAAAGGTGTGCAAGCTGCTTAAATCCATCTACGGGTTAAAGCAGGCATCGCGGAGTTGGAACATCTGTTTTGATGTGGTAATCAAAGAGTTTGACTTCATCAAAAACGTAGATGAACCTTATATATACAAGAAGGTGGCAGAAAGTAAGGTTGTCTTCCTCGTATTGTACGTGGATGACATACTCTTGATAGAAAATGATGTTCCTATGCTGCACTCGGTCAAGCTCTTCTTATCATAAGGATTCTCAATGGAAGATCTAGGTGATGCCTCCTACATCTTGGGGATTAAGATCTATAAAGATAGATCTAAACGGATACTGGGATTGTCCCAATCCAGGTACATTGACACCATACTAAAGAGCTTTAGTATGGAAGATTCCAAACGGATACTGGGATTGTCCCAATCAGGACTCACTCTCTCCAAAGAGATGTCTCCTAAGACAGATTTGGAGAGAGCTCGCATGCAAGGGACACCCTATGCTTCGGCAGTAGGCTCTATCATGTACGCGATATTATGTACAAGATCCGGTGTAACATACTCACAAATTGTAGTGAGTAGGTATTAAGCAGATCCAGGAGAGAATCACTGGACAGATGTGAAGAACATTCTCAAGTACTTGAGAAGGACTAAGGAGATGTTCTTGGTGTATGGTAACGGAGAACTCCAAGTGGAGTCCTTTACCGATTCGAGCTTCCAGAGTGATAAGTACGACTCTAAGTCGGTCTCGAGATTTTTCTTCACCTTCAATGGAGGGGCGGTTTGTTGGAAGAGTTCCAAGCAGGAAACCGTGGCAGACTTGACGATGGAGGCTGAATACATCGCTGCCAACGATGCTGCCAAAGAGGCCGTCTGGATGAAGAAGTTCATAAACGAACTTGGAGTGGTTCCGTCCATCGATCATCCAATACTTTTGTATTGTGATAACAATGGAACAGTGGGTTTGGCAAAGGAACCCAGGTCCCATCAGCGACCCAGGCATATTCTGAGGTGGTATCACCTGATCCGGGAGATAGTTGATCGCCGGGAGATCGAGGTCAGGAGAGTTGACACGAAGAACAACATGGCGGATCCACTCACGAAGGCTATAGCCAGATACAATTTGAGAGACTCTTCGAGATATTGGGTATGAGATACTACAACAACTGGCCTTAGTGCGAGTGGGAGATTTTTAGTTATATGTATGCCCTAGAGGCCATTATTGTACATATGATGTATATTATAGTAGATGCTTAGACATATATGGAGAGGAATTTCTTACTCGATATGATAGTATACTATCTGGTTGCACTTTGTCTTAACATGTAGACTTGTATTGTGATACTGTCTTACTCTCACATGTTGATAAAGCCCTTAGGATATGTACTTGACTATCAGGACTATAATGGAGATCATACTAGTGGAGCCAGGGTAGTCCACAAGTACATCCTTTAATTGTTCCTAGTCGAGGGTGTATCGAGACAGGGCATCAATATTCCAGAGTAGACTAGCGTATATGCTTCTTGACCCATATGATGGGCGATGGATGATCCCACATCCATTGGTGTTTGACATCAAAGATGGTATACGGGTGCTCGGTGGAGACTGGGTACACTGAACGGACTCGCCGAAAACTCCTAGATGGTATTATACCTATCGTCGGATAGCAATTCTCTGGTAACACTGGTATAGGTTAGTCTGTAGACCCGAGATCGTGATACAGTCTTGTGTGATTCCTACCGTGCTTTAATTTCCACCTTACCACGTTCAAGAGAACGTGCAAAATGGTGGTTTTTGGGTACAGTCCCGAGTCACATGGAGGCAATGAGCGATAGGAAGGGACTCGTCTCTCCCGGTATTGGGGGTTGATATTGCGCTGTGCTCGATTGGCTATAACAGGAAGTCCCTGGCCAGGACTAATACGGAGATTTACTGGTAAGTGTTATCAGTAGTTTCTCGACCCGTTTTGAGCCTCACATCGGCACGACTTATCGGTTACTGGAGTCTGACGTTTACCACCCCTAGACTTGATATGCGACATATCAGACAAAGAGACCGGACTGTACGGCAGTGTTTCTGACAGGCTTTACAGGAGTATGAGCATGCTTCCTTGTTGATCTTCTGATCGCTTAATACCCGGGTAGCCGTTACGTCCAGATAGTACCGCTGACGGTTTGTGGGTGACTGATATGATCATCACCTACTGCCGGTGTATTGACGAGTCTTTAGAGTCCTACACAGAGGTTTCCTGGCTCAGGAGAAATGAAGTAGGAGCACATATGTGGTATGTGCGGGACCGAGATTAATACGTGTATGTGATACCGTATTCTGTTCTCGCGATATGTGATATCGGTCGGTTATATGTGATATAGCCGGGTTATCGAATCAAGTATTGATTCGATAAGTTGATACATATGATATTAGTCGGTTATATGTGATATAGCCGGATTATTGAATCAAGTGTTGATTTAATAATTTAATATATAATTATATATTTGATATATTAATTTACATTAACTAATATTTGCTCACTTATGCATTTCTTTTTCTCACATGTGCACACTTAATATATATGTGATATATATTAATTGTGTTTCTTTTTGTGTCATGCTTGATTATACATGCAACATGGGTGTATGATAATGAGGGGTTTATTTATTTAATGTAAATCAAATAATTAGTAGGAATTAAGCCTATGGTTGAAGCTTGTGGAACCATTGACTTAGTCCACTTATTTTGTTTTGCCTTAGATATTTATTAACCTAACCATTATCTAAATCCATGGTTATGTCTCTACAAGAGTTATATGAGATATTTCTCACCCATGGTTGCCATTCTATCATAATTCATTCACAACATAATCTCTTCATCTTCTTCTTCATCAAGAGAGAGAGCTCTTTTAGGTTTTTGAGAGGTGAAGAAAATTAGTGAGAAAATTAATTCTAAAGTGAGCAAAAATCTTACTTCATCATCCTCTACTAGGCTAACCATTTAGTTTAGGGTGTTAGCTTCACTAATCCCTAATTAGTGAAGAGGTGGCTTGGGTTGGTGTCTTCTCGATCATCTTCGGCCTCGAAGACTTCATGCAAGCTTGTTCTCTTCATCTTGTGGAGCCATTCTAGAATCCGGAAGATCACTACTTGGAGAGAAGGGACTACTACACGGAGCTATTGAAGTGAAGGACCGGTCTATAAAGGTTGTATTCCATGTTCACTTAGATGTAAAGTTGTTTACATGTTGTATTGTCTAATTCTCTAGTTAAGATTCTATGGCTAGGGTTGTTTAGCATGGCAAATTTTTGAAAATGGTATGGACGTTGCCTCCCGAAATCTTGCTGTCGTGCTAGGCATTCCTACATTGATACCATGAAAGTCTACCCTAGCACCACCATGAGGTCCAAGTGGCATCAAGCATGCCAAATTCAAATTTTTCATGGTGCTAAGCTTGACAAACCTAGGATACTAACTAGATGACTAGGGTTTAGATTGGTATCATCACAAAAATAGCAGAAGGAAAGAAGTGCATACCCTTATAGATCGAGTCCTTCTCTTCTCTAGCTTCGGGTTGTGGTCCATGCGACTCCACTAGACCCCTCTTCAAGATGAAAGAACCCCCTTCATGATCTTCGCGCCAAATACGATCCACCCGAAGTCCACTAGCTCAAGCTAACCCTTCACTAATCTCATCAGTGAAGGCAACACTCCACATCAAATTGCTAATGTAATGCGAGATGGTGAAGTAGGGGTGTATTTTGCTCACTAGGGTTCTCACAAGTTCAATGATTCACATCACATGTGAGGGTTTGAACTTGGAGGTGAGGTGAAGAAAATGGTAGAGGGCAAGAGAGAGAGCAATAGCTCAAAAATGGCTAAGGCATGAACTCAAGCTAAGAGCAAGCATAGAATGAGAAAAAGAATATCCATTTCCTCACTTATTCAAGCATGGAATAAAATTCAATAATAAATTGCAACCATGCTTGAATAGTGAGTCAAGAGTAATATACAAATAATAAAACCCGTGCCTTGCCCATTCCATAAATACCTCCACAATTTACACATCATTTTCCTATTTTCTTAAAATAGAAAAGCATGCCATGCTTCATATAATAATATATATTTATTTATATCAAATATACATTAATATATATATATATATAAAGCAATTAGTGAGCTAATGATATTAGTTAATATATAATTATATCAAATATAATTTATATCAAATTATTAAATCAACACTTGATTTAATAATCCGGTTATATCACATATGACCGACTAACATCATTTATCTATTTATCACATTATCAAATCAACACTTGATTCGATAAACTGGTTATATCACATATAATCTAACCGATACCGGATAACTGCCAGATTACAATACGACATCACATACACGTATTTAATCAGGCCCAAGCACATATCACATATGTGCCCTACTTCGTTTCGCTTGAACCAGAAAACTTCTGTGTGGGACTCTAAAGACTCGTCAATACGCCAGCAGTAGGTGATAATCATATCAATCACCTACAAGCCGTCAGCGGTACTAGCTGGACGTAACGGCTACACAGGTATTGAGCGATATAAAGATCAACAAGCAAGCTCGTCCATACTCTCCATGAAGCCTATCAGTAACATTTCCATACAGTCTGGTCTCTTCGTCTGATATGTCGCATATTATGTCTAGGGGTGGAAATCGTCAGACCCCAGTAACGTAATAAGTCATGCCGATGTCTGGCTCATAACAGTTGAGAAACTACTGATAACTCTTATCAGTAAATCTCAGCAATCCTGGCCTGGGATTTTCAGTTATAGCCAATTGAGCATAGAGAAACATCAACTCCCAATACCGGGAGAGAAGAAACCCCTCCTATCGCTCATTGCCTCTATGTGAATCGGGACTGTTCCCAAAATCCACCTGTTTGCACGACTCCGTTGAGCCGTGGTAGGGAGGAAATCAAAGCACGGTGCGAGCCATACAAGACTTTATGACGATCTCGGGTCTACAGACTAACTTGTACCAGTGTCACCAGAGGACTGGTATCTGACGATAGGTATACTACCAACTAGGAGTCCTCAGCAAGTCCTATTCGGTGTACCCATTCTCCAATGAGTACCTGTGTACAATCTTTGATGTCACACACCAATGGTTGTGGGATCAACCATCGCCATCTAAGGGACAAGAAACGTACACACTAGTTTACATTGGAATATCGATGCCCTGGTCTCGATATTTCCACGACTAGGAACTGATTAAACGATGTACTTATGGACCACCCTGGCCCTACTAGTATGATCTCATCATAATTCTGGCAGTCAAGTACATATCCTAAGGGCTTTATCAACATGTGAGAGCAAGACAGTAAAGAATACCAGTTAACATGTTAAGATAAAGAGTAACCAGATAGCATTCTATCATGGCGAGCAAGAAAGTCCTCTATATATATGTCCAAGCATCCACTATAATATACATCACATGTACAATAATGGCCTCTAGGGCATACATATTCCTAACACCGTCGGTATTTCCGGCACTGCCAGGGCCCCATGGGCAATGCTCTCCATCTTTTCACCCGAGAACCTCTTCAGCTACCCCATTTCTCTCACACTGTTTATTTTTTCTGCACATTTTCCAGAGAACAATAAATCACCTTTAATCAAATTTTTAATGCATTCTTTATCCCTCTAAACCCTAATCCTACCCTATAAATACCACACCATATTTAACTCATCCTCACTCAAAAATTCCCTGCCAAAACTTTCAAGAATTCTCAAGTCCTTTTAGTGTACAAGTGGAGTTAGCGAAGGGTAAAGTTCCGGCGGCGTTTCAAGGAGTTTCCGGCGATGAAACGACGCCCCGAAGCCTTCATTAGTTTCCTCTCTCCCTTCTCTTTTCCAAAAGCCAGTAAGTCTCCTCTCCCCCTCTCTTCTACTATTTTAAAAACTTTCATTTCTAAAACCCGACGGAATCGGAGTTAATCCGACTTCCGATTCGGTTTTCTTTAAAAAGTCCATTTTTCTTAATCAATAAAATACCATACTCTCATATATTGTTTAGCAAACATTAAAAAACATATTAAAATAAATTTCATCTCAAAAGAATCATTTATGCAATTTTTATTGTATTTTTACAGTAAAATACCACACACTTTAGTTTCGACATAAAACAACATAAAAATTGTATTACCTTTAGATAACTCACGAGGTAATGGCCTACCTCATCACAACACACATTTTTTACATAGCACGATGAAGTTTTGGGAATATAATTATGGGATAATACGATATTACAAATAAATACCATTAACTTGCAAAACCATTTCTTTAAAAAGTGTATTAAACAATTCTTTACAATTGCGCCTCTACAACCCACTTTTGGGGACCCCGTTCGGGATGGTGCGGGTTATCGCACATCCTCGGGCCTAGTAGAGCGAGATGCAGACCTCCGAAAGGAGCATTCGATCTCGATGGAATTTAATGCATTTTTCTTTAGAAAATGAGATTTCTACAAGAAAATAAATAAAATTTATTTTAATTAAATATATATGTATATAACTATTATCAAAATATCCATTTTAATTATATTATATAAACATTCCAAGTTTTCTAAATCAAAGAAATCGCCATTATATGAAAATACCATCCAAATACAAAACAATTCCAATATTTTAATAAAATACCATATACTATGAAAACTAGGTTCTACTCACTAGAAGTTTCACATTTATAAAATATACATCTATGAAACCCTAAAGACGATAATTAAATACTTGAGGTGTATTTTGAAAATTATATCAAACTATTTTTTACATAAAAACCCTTCAAGTATACTAAATTACAATAAGGACCTTAGTAAATATAGGTTTAAGCGGAACCAATTCTCTTGAGCCTCGGAGAGCCGGAGAATGTGGGTGCTTTCCTATCTAAGGTAGAAAATCTAACAAACGGTATTATCAACACGGTAATTGTCTTGGAAAAAGACACAAATCCTGCCGTCCATGTGCAGCAGTTACCGATAATATCAAAAACTAATTCAGGATTTCAAGTTCTTTTCAAAAGTGTCTGACTCAAACTGAGTCTCAATCTAATCAATCTGACTTGAATGTGATTCAAGTATAAACTACAATACAACATGAATCCATGAGTCCGTCTATTTAATCTATATCAATCTATATTGACCGAACCGAACCATGGATATATTCCGTCTACATGACTCTCCATTTATATCCATTCCATTTATTGATATCATGGTTTCGGCAAGTTATTCATCTATATAACAAAACCATACAATCAATACACAAGACATTGCGGGGTTTATAAGGGGTAGATTGGTACGGAAGGTGTTAGAAATGGCATGAGGTTGTAACCATAATACATCTAACCTGAATATTCATTGCCGTTGTACCGTGGCTGAACGGTTCCTTATGCTCCCTATACCTTACTCTCCGGAATAGTGGGACTCCTCTCGTATACACTGGCATTTTCTGTACCAAGCTACAAACAACAACGTTAATAATATAATCAAATATTATAAGTTATATTCTTTTTTCTATCTATTTTATCTCTACTCACCTTTTGGACTTACCGAGCGATTGTTCGCTGACGACATTCCTTCTTCTTTCTTTGGAATGTTGTCAGGTGATTCAGACTAATTGGAGATCGAGCCCAGCACTCAAGATTTGGAGCAGATTCCATTTGACACGGAGCTGTAGGCGCTTGTACATATTTATTTCATTTCTGTTATGCCATTGTTTAGGCATCGCTTTCTATTCATGTACTTTCATTTCAGTTTTACTTGTAAAAGAATGTTTAGTAAATAAAGTTGCTATTCATTTACATTCCTTTCTCTTGTATACTTTACTTTATATTGCTTAGATACGCTTAGCGTGTTTACTTCTGAGTAAATACGTCACGTGACCCGTCGCGTCTCCTTGCCGTACACTGGGAAGCGGGGCGTGACACTTCATTTGGATAGGGAGGATGAGAGGGTGGATCAGGTGCAGGGCAAGGAGATTGCCTTGTACTTGGATGCTTTCTGGGCTGGAATGCGTCGGCCCTTTTCTTCCGAAGTATAAGGGGCACTACGTTTCTTCCAACTTGCCCCGGGCCAGCTAGTGCCGAACTCATGGAGAATTCTCCTCGGGTTCCTGGTCCGGTTGAGACTTGAAGAAATCTCCTTCAGCTTGACCTTTCTCCTTTCCTTTCTTTGTTATAAAAATCATCCCGGCACCCGTAAGGACGAGCTGAGATGGGTGTACATTTCCTTTAAAAACGCATGGGAGGGGCGGCCGGGTCAAGAGTAGTAGTAGTTCCTTATTCCATCCACGAATGGAAGGAGAAGTTTGTATTCATCGGGCCACCCGAGAGAGAGGATTGGCATGTGCCTGTACAACGGCACAGGGCCGACTGTCCGCGGGTGAAGCGTTCGTCCTCTCCCGAGGTGAGGGAAGTGTCCATGTGGGAGCCGATCCAACGGGCTGAAGTTTTGCTGTCCGAGCAGGCCCTTAGCTGGGCCGGGCTCAGCCCCGCTCGATTCGTGGGTAAGTTAGGAGCTTGGACGACCTGTCTAGACTTACATCTTTCTTTTGCTCTTTCCCGTGTTACTAACCCCCTTTGTGTATTTTCCTCTTTGCAGAGCAACTGGACCGATCTATATTCCTGGCTGCCATAGCCGTTAAGAAGGGGAGGAAGACCGGGGGCGCTAGCTCGTCCTGCCCTGGTTCGAGCCTAGCCCCGGAGGCAGCCGCACCGGATAGGCCTTACACTACGCCCCGAGCTTCGGAAACCAGCCGCGGGGAGAGCCATAAGCATGCTCAGGAACCGGAGCCCCGGGCGAGGAAGGCGGAAGATGAGGCCGACCCCCCCGAGGTCCCCCTCAAGAGGTACAAGAGGACGGTATCTCGATCTTCATCCTCCCCGATCTTCGTGCAGGAGGGGGATGTTTGTTTCGAGGTAACATCGGGGCTTTCTGTTGCCGATAGCTTGCTTTCCGAGATAGAACGATCGGCCGGGAGCAAAATTCCCCGGGGGGAGCCTCAAGGCCTAAGTTGCCTCCATTGCTCAGGAGGCTGTACAGGTCAGTATCTGCTTTCCGTTGAGGTTTTAATCAAGCTTTTTTTCCTCGGATCAGATGCTTTTTAACCCCTTCTTTTATCTTCCTCGGGTTCTCCTGCACTGCGCCCTCATCGCCAACATGGAGCACGAGGAGATTGCCCCGGCGATGCAGAAGGCGGGTGAGTCTTCCTCGCGGGAGGATGATCTACGGAAGGCGAAGGAGAGGATTGTCTCCCTCGAAACCCGGGCGGCCTCCGAGGAGGTGACGAACTCCAAATGCAAGGAGTCCGTTCGCCTTCTGAA
The DNA here is from genome assembly GCA_030015575.1 of Agapanthus africanus. NCBI lineage: Eukaryota > Viridiplantae > Streptophyta > Magnoliopsida > Asparagales > Amaryllidaceae > Agapanthus > Agapanthus africanus. The sequence goes on from JASDDO010000016.1 coordinate 25,764,978, forward strand.
GGAATCCAACAAGGCCATCCAGGCTAAGTTAGAGTAGGCTTAGGTGCTAAACGCCACGATGAAGAAGTTGCTTAACGCCTGCAAGAGGGAAACCGAGGCGGCGAAGGAAGCTGTGAAGATCGCCGACCTCCGGGCTGTGAGGTCGGTGGAAAGGTACAAGACGTCGGAACAGTTCTACGCCGACCTTGCCGACGCCTCGGCCATTGTTTGGCACCAGGCCCTCGATGCTGTCAAGGAATTGATGCCGGGGTTTGCCAATAGCGAGCTTCGGCTCGAGTACCCCCTCTCCGTGGATGAGCCGCAGAGGGAGGCCGCCGGAAGTGCCGCCGGGGGAGAGGCCGCCGGTGGGAGTGCTGGAGATAAGGCTCCCGGTGGGAGCGCCGACCCAAAGGCAGTCACCCTGGCTCCCAGCGCCGAATCTTTTGGTGGGAGAGCCGGCCCTAAAGCCGTCATCCCGGCTCCCGACGCCGGCGCAGAGCAAGTCGAGATCCTCCCCGGTCCTAAGGATTGAGCCTTCCTGCCTTCTCATTTTTTCTTTCTTTTTTTTTGAATTTTGTAAGCCTTCGGGCAATTTTTGTAAGGCTGAAGAGCCCATAGTAATTTGTAAAGACTTTTAGATCGTGAATAAAGCTGCTTTTAATTTTTCTTCACGACAATGTTTTCTTGTGCTCATTGACGTTTTCTTGTGCTCGTTGATGTGAGCTTGTTAGTGTTTTCCTCGTCACAAGAGTCAAGCCGTAGGTCGATGACTAGTCTCTTAGATGTCGATCGCCCATCGAGTGTAAGCTAGTTAATCGCTAAGTGCAGGAAGGTCGGTCCCTTCCCACCCCCGGAGTCGAGGTGGCGATTGTTTGCATAGAATACATCGGGAGATACTTTAGTGTAGGTAGGCTGAGATTCGCCCACTCCTTTGAGTTTGACTGGCGACCACTTCTCTTAGCGTAAGTTAAACAATAACCAAGTTAGAATTGGTTGGCGTTTGCCGAGTAGTGAAGTTGCTCGGTGGTCTCTTGGTGAGGGATTTCAATCCTTGGCATGGATGGGTAGGAGCTACCCGCCAGGGATTGACCGCGCAGGGAAGCTGCCCGGTGGCCTCTTGATGAGAGCTTTCGATCCTTGGCGTGGATGGGTAGCAGCTACCCGCCAGGGATTGACCAAGCAGGGCAGCTGCTCGGTGGCCTCTTGATGAGGGCTTTCGATCCTTGGCGTGGATGGGTAGGAGCTACCAGCCATGGATTGACCGAGCAGGGAAGCTACCCGGTGGCTCTTGATGAAGGCTTTCGATCCTTGGCGTAGATGGGTAGGAGCTACCCGACAGGGATTAACCAAGCAGGGAAGCTGCCCGGTGGCCTCTTGATGAGGGCTTTCGATCCTTGGCGTGGATGGGTAGGTGGTACCCTCCAGGGATTGACCGAGCAGGGAAGCCGCTCAGTGGCCTCTTGATGAGGGCTTTCAATCCTTGGCGTGGATGGGTAGGTGCTACCCGCCAGGGATTGACCGAGCAGGGAAGCTGCTCGGTGGCCTCTTGATGAGGGATTTCGATCCTTGGCGTGGATGGGTAGGAGCTACTCGCCAGGGATTGACCGAGCAGGGAAGCTGCTCGGTGGCCTCTTGATGAGGGCTTTCGATTCTTGGCGTTGATGGGTAGGAGCTACCCGCTCGGGATTGACCGAGCAGGGAAGCTACTCGGCGGTCTCTTGAAGAGGGCTTCGATCCTTAGCGTAGATGGGTAGGAAATTATCCGCTAACGATGGACCGAGCAGGGAACCTGCTCGGTAGCCTCTTGATGAGGTCTTCGATCCATAACGTAGATGGATAGGAAGTTACCTGCTAAGGATGGACCGAGCAGGGAAGCTGCTCAGTGGCCTCTTGATGAGGGCTTCGATCCTTAGCGTGGATAGGCAGGAAGTTACCCGGTAAAGATGCACCGAGCAGGGAAGCTGCTCGGTGACCTCTTGATGAGGGCTTTTGATCCTTGGCATGAATGGGTAGGAGCTACCCGCCGGGGATTGACTGAGCAGGGAAGCTGCTCGGTTTTACTAGGCGTCGTTCGATCTCCCCCGACGTGTGAAAATATGGAAGAGTGACCGTCGCGGGCGACAAGTGGTTGAAACGCATAAGCGAGGCGATGCGTTCCAAGATCCGCGTCGTTCCGAATTCGGTTGGCTGTGAGATACGGAATGCCTGCCATGCGGCAGTCCTGTATTGTAAAACTGAAAATATCCTAAAATTTGCATCTATACACGAGCAAATTTCGGCCGTTGGGGATTCTGTTGAGGCTATAAATAGAGAAGGTTCAAGGGTTTCTTTCAGCGTTGCTTTTCTAAAAATGGCCAGGCTCATCTACTCCATCGGAGAGATCATCTCCTGCGATGACATACACCTCTACGATCAGGAGTGCACAAAGGAGACGTACCGGACTGTGGTCGAACGCATAGAGGACCACTTCGGCTGCCTACTTCCCCGGCGGTCGCCTTTCCTCCAATTGCTCATGCACGCTGTTTACCGCCGGAAGCCGGGAAGACTAGACGTCTTGCCTGAATCTGGGGGCATGCTAATTGGTGCTATCCGTCCACCTCTCCGAAGATACCAAGTTGATTTATGGCACCATGTATCGAAGGTTTAAACGGATACGGCCGATGTAGCAGACTTCGTCAGATTCCCTCTCGTTTGAGGGGTTTTTTGATTGTGGGGACGCTCTTCCCTGCAGTTAATTACGCTACCGCATCGCGGTAACAACTTTCTCCTTCTCCAGATGGTTACTTCGTGTCGTGGTGTTTGTTTTGTGTTTGGTTGCTTGTGGATTGTATACGGAGACTAAGTTATGTTGTCGCCCGTAGGACGTGGACTAGTCCAAATCCGTATCTTTCTTAGATTTGGGTTTGGGGGGTTGTGTTTAAGGATACGTTAGCCTTATTTGAGGCTAAGATCAACTTAAACGTTTGTTAAGGACATGTTAGTCTAATTCTAGACCAAGATCAACTTAACGGGATCGTTTAGATCCGACAAGAGAGCAATTGGGCTCTATTGTTTAGTTTAATGACATTGCGGTCGATAATTAGTTTAAGGACATTACGGTCCATTGTTAGTTTTAAGACATCGCGGTCGAGGTTAAGGACATCATAGTCCGTGAGTTTAAGGACCTCACAGTCCGGTGTTAGTTTTAAGACATTACGGACGAGATTAAGGACATCATAGTCTGTGGATTTAAGGACTCCACAGTCCGATATTAGTTTTAAGACATCACGATCAAGGTTAAGGATATCATAGTCCATGGATTTAAGGACTCCACAGTCCGATGTTAGTTTTAAGACATCACGGTCGAGGTTAAGGACACCATAGTCTATGAGTTTAAGGATCACACAGTCCGTTATTAGTTTTAAGACATCACGGTCGAGGTTAAGGACATCATAGTCCATGAGTTTAAGGACCTCACAGTCCGTAAAATGTGTGGTCGTCGGGACCCGTCACCTCTTTGAAGACGATGAGGAATTACAACGACAAATATCAAAAGAGTGAAGAGATGACCCTTGAACCGGGGCGATTTGGTTGAAAGAGCAGATGTACTCATTTCAAAATAAGTTGAGGACTTATGGCCAGAATTGGGCTAAGTCCAATTAAAATGTTTTGACATTTTATTTCTGTTCTGGCTATTAAGCCTTTATTTGAACTCGGCCCTTTCTAATAGTACCAAGCATTGGGCTCTGTCATTTTTTCTGGTATTAAATGCATAGCATTTATCAGGAACAAAGTGGTGTTCTGACAGTGCGCCACATGGCGCGTCAGGCTTTTTGCGCCAATAAAAGAGCGCATTGCGCCAGCGCATGCGAAGGTGACACGTGTCGCGCTCAGCGTTAAGCGCCGGTTCATTAGCGCACTTGCGCTTTCCATCTATGAGCGCTTTGCGCTAGTTTGTTGGCGCGCCCGCGAGCGACACATGGCGCGCTTGGCGCTGAGCGCCAGTCTATGAGCGCAGCGCTCTATTTCAGGAGCGCAAAGCGCAGATTGTGTCTCTGATTGACACGTGGCAAGTTCTGGCGCTGTGCGCCGGTCCAATGAACGCAAGGGCGCGTTCATTAGTGCAAGGCACTTTTCAATAGCACAAAGCGCATCTTATCGATTTTAAGATCATAGAACAACTTTTACGTTCTTCTAAGGAGGCTTTGCCTCAAGATCCAAGAACAAAAGTTCTTGTTTTGATAAAAGGCTCTGCCTTTATAGATCAAAGATCTGTGGACGAAGTAAAAATACTTCTTATTATTATTTTTATAATTAGATCTTTTGATCTATTTTTTTCTTGTAGTCAAAGACCTTGGTCTTTCTTGTTTTTAGATCTATGATCTTTTTAGAAGAGGATTCTTCTTTTTATGAGATGTTTTCATCTCTGTTTTTCAAGAACATAGTTCTTTTTTACCTTGGGTATGAAGAAAACTCTTCTTTTCTTAAGAGCTTGCTCTTTTTTGCAGAGGTTTTTTTTCTCTCTCTTCTTCTGTATTTTCTCTATTCTCTCTTCTTCTCTTTTTTCTTTATTTTAGAAAGAAGGATCATTGGTCGTTGGGACCCACCACCTCTCCGACGACACTGAGAGATTACAGTGCCATATATCGAAGGTGTGGAGGGATGTACCCTTTGAACCATGTCTCACTCATCAGGGGGGAAGAACAGGATGGAGCTTAAGCTTCTCGCTGCTGAAAAAGGTTTCTTTGCGTTCGCGCACGTGCGTCGCACGTGTTGGGCGCACGTGCGTCACACGTGTTGGGCGCTCATATTTGCACGTAGTGCACATGGAGTTTGCGCATATGCGCATTATGGGGGGAGCAAGCTCCCATGGAGAACGAGTCTCCTTTTAATATTATTGAATATTCTCATGTGGTGCGCACGTGCGTTGCACATGGTGCCCGCGTGGCGGGCACACGTGCGTTGCATGTAGCGCACATGGCGCTTGCGCATATGCGCATTATGGGGAGGAGCAGGCTCCTATCTTGGAAAACTAAGCTCCTATGGAGAACTAAGCTCCTTTTAATATTATTGAATATTCTCATGTGGTGTGCACGTGCATTGCACGTGGTGCGCGCGTGGCGGGCACACGTGCGTTGCATGTAGCGCACATGGCGCTTGCGCATATGCGTATTATGAGGAGAAGCAGGCTTCTATATATGGAGAACTAAGCTCCTATGGAGAACTAAGTTCCTTTTAATATTATTGAATATTCTTATTTAGTGCGCACGTGCGTTGCACGTGGTGCGCGCATGGCGAGCACACGTGCGTTGCACGTAGCGCACATGGCGCTTGCGCATATGCGCATTATGAGGAGAAGCAGGCTTCTATATATGGAGAACTAAGCTCCTATGGAGAACTAAGCTCCTTTTAATATTATTAAATATTCTCATATGGTGCGCACGTGCATTCCACATGGTGCGCGCGTGGCGAGCACACGTGCGTTGCACGTAGCGCACATGGCGCTTGCACATATGCGCATTATGGGGAGAAGCAGGCTTCTATATATGGAGAACTAAGCTCCTATGGAGAACTAAACTCCTTTTAATATTATTAAATGTTCTCATGTGGTGCGCACGTGCGTTGCACGTGGTGCGCGCATGGCGGGCACACGTGCGTTGCACGTAGCGCACATGGCGCTTGCGCATATGCGCATTATGGGGAGGAGCATGCTCCTATCTTCGAGAATTAAGCTCCTATGGAGAACTAAGCTCCTTTAAGTATTGAATTCTTTGAGGATTGAACTCCACCCTTTCTAAGAGGTATCCCCTCTTATTTATATGGGAGTGGTAGAGAAGCCATCTCTCCTTTTCCCGATGTGGGACTAAAAATGCATTCCCCATGTAGTAGAGCATTACTTTAGATTACATGTGCATAGCACATTTGCTCATAACTTTTGATCCCGGATGAATTATGAGGCCCATAATATATAAAATCGAAGGATTTTTCGAGACACTTTAGATACCATCAAAATTTAGCTGTTTCTCATTCCGAAGTTTGTAAAAATACAGCTCGGAAAATACCGATTCGCATCTTCTTTCTTAGATCACATGTGCATAGACATTTGCTCATAACTTTTGATCCCGGATGAATTATGAGGCCCATAATATATCAAATCGAAGGTTAAGGACATCATAGTCCAGTATTAGTTTTAAGACATCACGGTCGAGGTTAAGGACATCATAGTCCATGAGTTTAAGGACCCCACAGTCCGTAACAGTATGTGGTTGTTGAGACCCGTCACCTCTCTAACGACGTTGAAGGATTACAACGACAGATGTCAGAGGAGTAAAGAGATGTACCCTCGAACTGGGTGTAAATTGATTGGGAGAACGGTTGTGCTCAGTTCAATTTGTATTGAGGACTTACGGTCAGAATTGGGCTAAGTCAAGTTGAAAATGTTCAACATTTTATTAATGCTCTGCCTATTAGGCTTTTACTTGGGCTCTGCCCTTTATAATGCATAGCATTGGGCTCTGTAATTAAATGCATAGCATTTGTATTTGGTCTGTTAGACCTTTACTTAGGCTCTGCCCTTTTTTAATAATGCATAGCATTTATAGTGGTCTGATAGTGCGCCACGTGTCTTGTCAGGCGCTTTGCGCCAATTAAAGAGCGCAATGCGCTAGCGCATGCGAAAGTGACACGTGTCACGCTCTGCGCTAAGCGCAATTTTGTTAGCGCAGTGTGCTAAGAGCAATTTTGTTAGCGCGGTGCGCTGCGCCAGTGAATGACACGTGGCGCGCTCTGGTGCAGTGCGCCATTCCAAGAGCGCAGTTCTTTGTATTTGAAGCGCAAAGCGCAGATTGTTCTGTGGTTGACACGTGGTGCGTTCTGGCGCAGTGCGCCAATCCAAGGAGCGCAAAGGCGCATTTCAAAAGTGCAAGGCACTGTCCAATAGTGCAGAGCGCATCTTGATCAAATTAAGATTAAAGAACAAGTTCTTTGTTCTCTTAAGAGAGGTTCTTCCTCAAGATTCAAGAACCAAGGTTCTTATTCTCATCAAAAGGCTGTGCCTTTATATAGATCAAAAGATCTAAGAATGAAGTAAATTACTTCTTTAAATTTTTATGATTAGATCTTTCTTTGATCTTTTTCTTTTTTTATTGAAGATCTTGATCTTGTTCTTAGATCTTTGATCTTTTTAGAAGAGATTCTTCTTTTAGTGAGATGTTTTCATCTCCTGTTCTTCAAGAATTAAATTCTGTACCTTTAAAGATGAAGAAGATGATCTTCTTTCTTCAAAGGCTTGCTTTTCCTTCTCTTTGAGTTTTTCTCAAAGTTTTTAGAGGATTCTTTCTCTTCTGTATCTCTATATCTGAGACTTGGAGTCTAGGGGCCTTTATATAGGGCCAATTGGTTTGTTAAGTTAGTTACAGAGATCTTTCTCTGATTGATCTGGGGATATTTCTCCACCGTTGGATCTTTGATCCTAAGGCCTCTGTTTTACAGAAGATAATCTTCTTATTTTAATAAGATTGGAAAGATTTTTCTAGAATTTTAATTCTGAATAATTAATAATTTATTATTTAAATTTCAGTGCTGGCGCAATTGGCGCTAGCGCGCCTGCGTTTGACACGTGGCGCGCAGCGCAGAGCGCAGCGCAACTGCGCTAGCGTGCCTGTGTTTGACACGTGGCGCTCATCGCTCAGCGCAAGTGATCTGAAGCGTTGCTTCATTTATTTTAAAATTTGAATTTTGAAACAGAGCCTTGCTCTGATTAGGGGTGCGCTGCCTTGGGCGCAGCGCTCCTTGCGCTAGCGTGTCTGCTTTTGACACGTGGCGCGCAGCGCAAGGAATCTGAAGCGTTGCTTCAATTTTTGAATTTAAGGACCTCACAGAACAATTCTAGATTTAAGAAATCACGGTCGAGGTTAAGGACATCATAGTCCGTGAGTTTAAGGACCTCACAGTCCCATGTTAGTTTTAAGACATCACGGTCGAGGTTAAGGACATCATAGTCCGTAGATTTAAGGACTCCACAGTCCAATGTTAGTTTTAAGACATCACGGTCGAGGTTAAGGACATCATAGTCCGTGGATTTAAGGACTCCACAGTCCGTGAAATGTGTGGTTATTGGGACCCATCACCTCTTTGAAGACGTTGAGGAATTACAACGATAAATATCAAAGGAGTGAAGAGATGTACCCTTGAACCGACGTAAAATCAGTTTAAAATCATTATGGTTGATTGTTAGTTTTAAGACATCACGGTCGAGGTTAAGGACATCATAGTCCGTGAGTTTAAGGACCTCACCGTCCGATGTTTGCTCTGGATGCTTCCCACGGGTTCATTGCTGTGTTTGGCGAGGACCAGGCTCCGCTCTGGATGCTTCACACGGGTTCAGAAGTGACGTTATCCGTGTTCCACATGACCAGGGATTTGCACTAGATGCTTCCCACGGGTTCACTGCCGTGTTCGGCGAGGACTAGGCTCCGCTCTGGATGCTTCACATGGGTTCACTGCCGTGCTCTGCGAGGACCAGGATCCGCTCTGGACGTTTTCTACGGGGTCAAAAGTGACGTTATCCGTGTTCCAGGTGACCAGGAATTTGCACTAGATGCTTCCCACGGGTTCACTGCCGTGTTCGGAGAGGATTAGGCTCCGCTCTGGATGCTTCACACGGGTTCACTGCTGTGTTTGGCGAGGACCAGTCTCCGCTCTGGATGCTTCACACGGGTTCAGAAGTGACGTTATCCGTGTTCCACATGACCAGGAATTTGCACTAGATGCTTCCCATGGGTTCACTGCCGTGTTCAGCGAGGACTAGGCTCCGCTCTGGATGCTTCACACGGGTTCACTGTCGTGCTCTGCGAGGACCAGGATCCGCTCTGGACGTTTTCCACGGGGTCAGAAGTGACGTTATCCGTGTTCCACGTAACCAGGAATTTTGCTCTAGATCCTTCCCACGGGTTCACTGCCGTGTTCGGCGAGGACTAGGCTCCGCTCTGGATGCTTCACACGGGTTCACTGCCGTGCTCTGCGAGGACCAGGATCCGCTCTGGACGTTCCCCACGGGGTCAAAAGTGACAGAATCCGCGTTCCACGTAGCCAGGAATTTTGCTCTGGATGCTTCCCACGGGTTCACTGCCGTGCTCTGCGAGGACCAGGCTCCGCTCTGGATGCTTCACACGGGTTCACTGCCGTGCTCTGCGAGAACCAGGATCCGCTCTGGACGTTTTCCACGGGGTCAAAAGTGACATAATCCGCGTTCCACGTAGCCAGGAAGGGTTGACTTTATCCGCATTTCACGGAGTCGGGGTTTGACTCTCGGTCATCTGTACACCGCCGAGTTATGGAACTGGGAGTTACCACTGTTCCGCCTCACTTGATGTTGTGTCTACTGCAATGGGACGAATATCGAGATGATCTCTAGGCTATCTGTGAACCGTCGAGATTTAGCTTCTTCTTATCATGAAACCTGGGGAGGAGGAGTGTGACTCCCTCTTTGTTTGCGCCCCTGGATTGTATATAGGGATTGATGTGATATCACCTGTAGGGCATAAATTTCATTTTTATTTTTCAATTTTTTCCGCGATGCTCTATCATTTCAGCTTTTATATCGCGAAGGTCGCGATTGCCTAATCATTTCGGCTATTTTTCGCGGTGCCCAATTATTTCGGCTATTTGTTTTGTTTTTACTCGCTGCTTTTTATTGCGAGTTGCCCAATCATTTCGGCTATTTTGCATGCATACATTTCTACTTGCTGATTTTGTTTGCAAGTTGCCCCATCATTTCGGCTATTTCGTATGCATGTGTGGCGTGCTGGCTTTTTGCTGCAAGCTTGGGATTAGACACCGATTTCGGCATCAGCACCGCTACAACTGGGATATTGCCAGGAGCGAATCATCATTTGCCTCTGTCGATGTCGAACAAAGGTAGCTTAGCAAACAGGGTTAAGATCCTGTCGACTAGGGCTTTTGGCTTCATGAGCTGTAAGGGTCTCATAAAGGTATTTCTCTCTGCGAGTCGTAGGATCTCGTAGGTGCGTTTTCATCCTAGGAGTCGTGAGGACTCCCAAGTGTATGATCTCTTGTAAGTCGTAAGGATCTTATAAGAGTGTTTTCTCCTTATAAGTCGAGAGGACTTACAAGGGTTGTTCACCATACGAATATATCCCTAGTCATGGATGGGACTTTGTTAGGGAAATGTTTATTCGCGCCCGTGGATTGTATACAAGGGTCAGCATTGAGCCGCTTGTAGGGCAGTAGTGGGTGTTGTGGGGGCTGCTTAAGAACAGGTTCAGGTCTCTGTAACTTAAGACTTTTGAATTTTATGAGTCATGAGGGTCTCATAAGAGGGTTCTCCCTACGGGCCGAGAGGATCCCGTAGGTGTAATTTCTCCTTAGGAATCATGGGGATCCCTAAGTGTGTTGCTCCCTTGTGAGTCATAAGGATCTCACGCGGGTGGTTTCTCATCACAAGGTCGAGAGGACCCTGCAAGTGTCTTTTAACGAGGTTGCGCCCTTTCGGGTTTTCACAAACACTCGCCGGTAGCCCTGTTGTTTTTACTCACGGAGCCCTTTTGGGTTTTCATCCGTACCCATTTTGGTTATGGGCATACCGTTTTCTTTTTTTTTATTCCTCTTTTTTTGTGTCAACTTTGGGATGCTGTAATCCACCGTAATTTCTCGACTTCTCGGTCAACAGCTGGTTTTAGGACATAGTGGTCCGTTGTTAGTTTAGGGACATTTCAGTCCGTTGTTAGTTTAAGGACGTTTCGGTCCGTTGTTAGTTTAAGGATGTTTCGGTCCATCTTTAGTTTAAGGACGTTTCGGTCCACCGTTAGTTTATGGACGTTTCGGCCTGCTGTTAGTTTAAGGACGTTTCGGTCCGCTGTTAGTTTAAGGACGTTTCGGTCCGCCGTTAGTTTAAGGAAGTTTCGGTTCTCCGTTAGTTTAAGGAAGTTTTGGTCCGCTGTTAGTTTAAGGACGTTTCGGTCCGCTGTTAAGTAAGCCGGTTACTACTTATAGAGTTTGGATTAGGAAGATAGCGAGCGGACATAGTCGTCGTCATCTATCATTGACTTAGGCCGTGACTCGTCAAGCGTAGTACTTCTTCAGGAAGCGACCGTTTATTGTCCTGAAGGGTCTTTCACCATGCATGTCCATGAGTAGATAGGCTCTACCCTGGTAGACCTTGTCTATGATGTACGGGCCTTCATAGTTCGGCTCGAACTTTCCCTGCTTGGCGCGATTGGGGATCATAGGTCTTTTGACCACTAGTACGAGTTCGCCTTGGCGGAATGTCCTCGGCCTAGTCAATCTTTCGTATGAGCGCGTCATCTTTGCTTTATAAGCTTCCAGATTTTGCTGCGCTATGAGCCGGGTTTCATCCAGGGCATCGAGCTCCTCAAGCCGAAGGTGAGCATTCTCTACGTCCGTTAGCTCATAATGGACTGTCACTCGTAGAGAGGGTAACTCTATCTCGAGTGGGAGTATCGCTTATGTACCGAACACCAATACGTACGGCGTTGTGTTCGTGGCCGTCTTGAACGTAGTTCGATATGCCCAGAGAGCTTCATGCAGTCTCTCGTGCCAGTCCTTCTTATTTCGGGACACCATCTTCTTCACGATCTTTGTTAGGGTCTTATTAAAAGCCTCAGCTAAACGGTTGGCTCGGGGATTATAAACTGAGGAGTATCTCCAGTCTATGTTGTGTTGTTGTGCGAAGCGGCTTATCTTGTGACTTCTGTAAGCTGGCCCGTTATCGGAGATGATCCGTCGTCGTGGAATTCCAAACCGATAAATAACGTGCGTTTTGAAGAAGTGGAGGATATTCTGCGGTACTGCTTCTGCCCATTTGGAGAAGTAATTAGTTGTCGCCAAAATGAAACGATGTCCTTTGGACGATGCCGGTTCGATGGGGCCAATTATATCAGTTCCTCACATTTCGAACGGCCAGCTAGCCACCATTGGATGTAGTGGATTTGGATGCTGATGGATGAAATCCCCGTGAATCTGGCACGAGTGGCATTGCTTCGCATATTCGAGGCAGTCTTGAATCATCGTGGGCCAATAATAACCCATCCGTTCGATCTTCAGCTTCATCTTCGGCCCGGCTTGGTGAGAACCGCAGAGTCCGTCGTGAACTTCTTGGACGACTTTTTTCGCCTCTTCAGGTCCCAGGCATCTCAACCATAGAGAATCAAATGACCTCTTATACAGAGTATCATTGACGAAGGCGAAAGATAGGGCTCGCTTCATGAGCTGATGTTTTGAGGACGCATCTTCAGGCGTTCGACGGGATTTGAAGTAGTCTATGAAGACTTCTCTCCAATCTTCACCCTTTTCTTGGTCTTTTACTCGTAGAGCCATTTGCTCGGTCACTCCCTTTTCCTCGGGTGATTCCGGAGATATTTCTGCCGGTGTGAGGATCCGACGGCTTTGCACAACGATCCTCACGTCATCGAGGTTCTCGTCGGCTAGTTCCTTAGCTAGCTTGGCTAATGCATCCGCCTTGCTATTTTCCGCACGCGGTATGCTTTCCAAGGTGTAGGAAGGAATTTGAGTCAGCAGCTGTTGCACTCTCTCGCCGTATTTCACCAACTCTGGTTTGCACGTCTGGTAGTCGCCGTTTATTTGACTAACGACCAGCTGGGAGTCTCCATATATGAGGAAGTTTTCAATTCCCATGTCGATGGCGATCTCGAGACCTGCTATCAAAGCTTCGTATTCGTCTTCATTGTTCGTCCTCGGCTCTGTCAAGGAGAAGGCGAAGCGCCTTATCCCTCCTTGTGGGGTCACGAAGATAAGGCCTACCCCTGATTTGATTATGGGCGTGCTTTGTTTGCGCTTCTTCATGGAAGACGCTCCATCAAAATAAAGTTCCCATCGGGTATTACCACCGTCGATCGCATCAAACGCATGTTCGTCTGGCAGTTCGCAATTCAAAGGGGAATCGGCCGGTATCGGATTCTCAGCGAGGAAGTCGGCGATGGCCTGGCCTTTCACTGCCTTAAGAGGATGATAAGTTATCGAGAATTCCATCAAGAGTAGGGCCCATTTAGCAAGTCGTCCTGTTAATATGGCCTTCGACATCAAGTATTTGAGAGGATCCACTTTGATATGAGATGGACCTCTTGTGCCAATGCGTAGTGTCTGAGCTTCGTTATCTCGAAGATCAATGTCAGGCAGTGTTTTTCGATGGGAGAATAATTGCTTTCTTCCCCCAGTAGAACTCGGCTCAAATAGTAGAGAGCTCTCTCCTTCCCTTGGTCGTTCTCTTATGCCCATAATGCGCCTAAAGAGCCTTCGAGAGCTGTTGTATAAAGAATGAGAGGCTTTCCCTTGACCGGAGCGGCGCATTCTCCAGATACTGCTTGAATTCGTCCAGTGCGCCTTGGCATTTGTGATCCCAGACGAACATGGTCCCTTTCTTCATCAAGTGACTGTACGGACGGCACTTGCCAGAGAGATTCGCTATGAATCGCCGGATATACGCGAGCTTCCCTTGGAGAGATCGCAATTGCTTGAGAGTCTTTGGCGAGGGCATCTCCATAATCGCTTTAATCTTTGACGGATCTATCTCGATGCCTCGGTGTCGGACGATGAATCCTAGGAATTTACCCGAGGACACCCCGAACGCGCATTTGAGAGGGTTCATCTTCAAGTTGTATTGCCGAAGGCGTTGAAATACGATCTTCAGATGCTCGAGATGTTTCTCGTATGATTTGCTTTTAACCACGAGGTCGTCGATATAGCATTCGACGATTTCATGTATGAGGTCATCGAAGGTTTTCATCATGGCCCTCTGATAGGTGGCACCGGCGTTCTTTAGACCGAAAGGCATCACCTTGTAGCAAAATATACCTAAGGGGGTCCGGAAAGCGGTGTGCTTCTGGTCCTCGGGATGCATCTTTATCTGATTGTATCCAGACGAGCCGTCCATGAAGGAGAAGACTTCATGGGTGGACGTATTGTCTATCATTAGCTCGGTGACCGGTACTGGGAAGTCTTCTTTCGGGCAGGCTTTGTTGAGATCCCGAAAGTCCATACATATGCGCACCGTTCTATTCTTCTTCATCACTGGGACGATGTTGGCGATCCAGTCAGGATACTGAACTTCTTGGATGAAGCCGGAGTCGATTAACTTCTTGACCTCGGCGTTGATACTCATTTCAAGCTCCTGCCGCATTCTCCATGGCGCTTGTTTGACTGGCTTGACATCCGGAGATATTGCCAGTTTGTGGACAGCGATTTCTGGATCTAATCCTGGCATCTCGGAATAGTTCCATACAAAGCAATCCCTATGCTGCATAAGCACGTCTTTTAGCGCAGCCACCCTTTCTTCAGATAGTAGCTCACTGACGAATGCCGGTCGCGGGTCATTTGCCGTCCCCAAATCAATTTTCATGAGGTTATCTGCAGTAGTGTGTATTCCATCTTCCAGCTCTTTCGGTGCCGGTGGAAATTCTGAGATTACCTCGTCATCATCGTTTTCGAAGCACCAGGGGAGGTCATCCATATTCTCGGTCTCTTCTGATAGTGTTATCATATGACAGGTACGAGCTCGCTTCCAAGACCGATGTTGATCTGGTTCTATTCTCGCTGTATGCACGGCTTTTAGTTCGCGCTTCTGTGGCGGATTTATCCTCCAACTGCTGGATAGAGCGAACTTGCCGAGCTGATATTGGTCTTCGATCCAGTCTTTGAAGGTGAAGTAGTCTTCGAGAGGATGTCCTATCGCTTGGTGATAAGAACAATAGTCTGGGTTAGAGACCTCGTTGGCTTGCTCGGGGTGGTTAGACTCCGGAAGTGTAATCATTTGATGTCTTATGGCAAGATCAAGTACCTTCTTTGTCTTGTCTTGAGGAAAAGAGTATGCTCGACTCATCTTCTTCATAAGGGACAAATCCGGACCGCTCGATTCCCGATCGCGTGACTTCTTGGTTCCGCTTTGTCGCTGTCGGACGCCTTTTCCGCTCTTTGACTTGTTTCTGCCTCTGCGTCGGGCCTTTTGCACAACAAGTTGACAGGGAAGGGCATTTTCATCTTTCGCAGCCTGTTGAAGAAGGCGTTGCGTCCTGGCTTTCTCGTAGATGGCCATTTCGCGATTATGGTCGTCTCGAACCTTTTGACCAGCTTCCCTTATAAGCTTGTCCATTTGTTCTTCGAACGACGGACTGGTCATTTTCACGTCGGGGGCTTTTTCTGGTTCAGGGTTAGCATTCTCCCATTGAGCATCTCTTTCTTCATCAAAATCATGTACGACATAGCAGTCGCGGAGTAGCTCCCGTTTCTTGGACCGAACTTGTCCAAGCCCGATCGCTTCCATTCTCCCGTTGGGCAACTTGCGCTGAGTTCCGGGAACGTTCCATATCCTGTCATAGAACTTAGCTTTTCGAGCGGTCTGTTTGAAGGGTATCCCTTGGCACTTCAACAGCCTTTTCAAGCCTTCTGTATAATATCTAGGCAGACGGATGGGCTAGAGCCTGTCAAGTGTAGAATCCGCGCTATGCCAAACTTCTTTCTCCACTCTTATTTCCGTGGATCGGTAGAATAGGATTGCGTGTTCACCTTTTTGCCTGGGAGGGACATAGAACGTCTGCAGCTTTTCTACACTGTAAGTATCAAGCGCGTCTAGTTCTTTATGATGCTTAGGTGGCACCATGGCAACTTGCAGACTTTGCTATTTATCATCGAATGTTTGTATTGAAGGCCGAGCAGAGAATATAGCATGGACCTCATCTTCCGAGTCGCTGCCAAAGATCAACATAGGAGCGGACGATCCCGGCTTGTTATACTGGGGTGGACCTGAATAAACTATCTCTTCCTATTCTTCAGTATCACTCCCGAAGACCGGAATGGTGGTGATAGCTTTGTTCTCCAATTTGTGATATCTCTCCGTGTCCTCGAAATCTTGCAAGAAGTATTTTGCATCTTCGTACTTGCGGACTTCATTCACGGAGAATGCGTTCAACTCTCCTGTTACGGTATACTTGAGACCATCCTTAAAGTATTTCATACACTGATGTTGTGTAGAAAGGATGATGTTGTACTCGTGTAACCAAGGCCGGCCGAGCAAAGCGTTATAGCATGTCTTGGCGTCAACGACGTGAAATTTAATATCCGTAACAAGTAGCCCGAATCGTAACGTCAGTATCACAGACCCGAGAGTCCACGGTGACTGGGAGTCAAAACCGGAGATGGTGATTTTATCACGAGCGAGATGCTGGACGCTCATGCAGATTTCCTTCAACACTCGCACGTTGAGGAGATTGACGGAAGACCCATTGTCGACCAAGATTTTGCCTATCTTGATATCGTGGCAGTACCCTGAGACATAGAGGGGACGGTTGTGCTCGCACGTCCCAAGGAGGAGGTCTTCATCGCCGAAGGTGATATCAGCTGTGTGTACTTCCTCCAGCTCGTCGTTCATCTTTTCTTCAGCGAGAAAAGATTGGAATTGCTCTGGCTCTTGTAGCGCCTTGATCAATGAATCTCTCACTTCTTTGGATAGTAAAAGGGCGTCGAGAATGCTGAGCTGCGAAGGTAACTTCCTCAAGTGTGCCAGAACGTTGTAGTCCACCTTACTCTTCTTTGGCGGGTCCTTGGCGGTCAGCTCTTTCATGACTTGGTCATCCAGGGCGATATCCTCAGAGACCTTTTCTTTTCCCTTATCTTTTCTACTCGTGGGTCCGAGATTCTTTTCTGGAAGCGTGCGATTGCGCAACTGAATGTTTTCACAGGCCTTCGGTTCTTCCTCCTTCCTCAAGGTGGATTCTTTAAAGAGAGGGCCAAGAGCCATCTCTTCGTCAGAGTCGCTCCCGAATGTGAAAACTTGCGATCCCCCGGCGTTGACCATACGACAGCTGCCGGTGGTTCTTTTATGCTCCCTGGTCGTATTCCCTTGCTCCCGACGAGTCTTGCATTTCATCCGCTTGAAATGTTGTCGGTGAGCAACATATCCCTGCCACCATCTTTTAAAAGCGTCCCACTCTTCGGTAGGGTGCGAAATCTTTCGATGATATAAGCAGTAACTAGGATGTGTTTCTGTTTCACCAAGGGCATTCGCTTCGGAGGGTGGTAGCTTCATCCCCATTGATTTGGCTTTAGCGAACATTTTCCTCGTCTTGAACTTTCTTTTATTCGTGGCGGATGTACCTTGATCTGTCAGGGGTATTTCACCCCTTTCGTCCAGTCGCCGTCGTTTGGCCTTTTCAAATATGGCCATTTCACGCTCCCGATCAGCTTTGCTTTTCAAAAGAGCTTCGTTTAGGAATGCGTCGATCATCTCGTCTGATGGCCTTGGAAGTTCCGGTTCAGGCCCTGCCCCTAGTCTCTTGGTGCAAAGGGCTTCTTCATCATTTATTGATGAGTGAGAGATCACATGGCAATTTGCTACGCAATCATCAGATTCTTCCGACGAGTCTTCTCCATCATCTCCGTCTTCAAGGACGTGGCCGAGAAGCTCTTGGAGAGTGATTGGAGTCCGCGCCTTCTGGTTATACTCTTCCAGCGCGTCGATTTGTTTCTGCAGGTCCATGCGCTTGTCGCCAAGCTTCATGGGATTTTTGGATTTCTTCTTCTTCTTTGAAGATTTTGACGGCTGGGTATGAGTGCTTTGGCTATCACCACCAATTTTTAGAGTTGGGCGCGGCTTCAGCATCCCTTCGATGATCTGAGGTTCAAGTGGATTCTTCCACCTGATCGCTGGGCATGTCTGGAGATCGTTTAGCATTCTTTTGGTTTTGGCTGAAAGAGCGACCTCCCATGGGTCTTCTTCAACAAAAGAGCACGATGCCCCCGGTATGTCCGTCTTCTTAGGAGTGTGCGGTTGTGGTGGGCTTACTTTCCACTTCTCAGACAACGCAAACTTGCCTTGTTGGTACTGATCCTCGATCCACCCCTTAAAGCCGAAGCAATCTTCAATTGGATGGCTTACCGTTTTGGTGGTAAGGGCAATAATTGGGATTATTCACTTCGCCGGGTTGCAATGGCCGCTTTGGATTCGGCAAATTGATAAGCCTGTTGCGCATCGCTAGTTCGAACAGCCTCTTCGTTTTATCCCGCGGGAATGAGTAAGGAAGCTACATTTTCTCATTATAATAACGTCGTCTTTCTTCCAATTGATCCGTTAGTCTTGGAACAATGGGCTGCTGTTGGGTGTTCGCAACAAAGGTCGCCTTCCCTTTACCCTTTTCGTTCCGCGGTTCCGGTTTCGGAGGAGACGGTCTATGACCCATCTGATCCATCTGGGCTAGCTTGTCAATTAAAGCCTAGAATGTGGTCGGTTTGAAGAATATCATG
This sequence comes from Agapanthus africanus, assembly GCA_030015575.1. Taxonomy (NCBI): domain Eukaryota; kingdom Viridiplantae; phylum Streptophyta; class Magnoliopsida; order Asparagales; family Amaryllidaceae; genus Agapanthus; species Agapanthus africanus. The sequence continues at coordinate 25,783,227 of JASDDO010000016.1, forward strand.
AACTGTGAAATAGTTGCATGAGGGTCTAAGGTGCCCAAGAACATGCCCACCGCTGGTGCCTCTTCGATGCGCTGTCCGCACTTTGACCACAGATTTCGCCATCGGATTGCGTACTGAACCCACGTCTCGCCTGGCTTCACCCTGGAATTGATCAATGCCGTTATTGGGGTGCGTTCACTAGTACTTGCGAATCGCTGGGTGAACAATAACTCCATTTCTGCGAAAGTTTTGACGGAGTCGTTTGGAAGTTCGGAATACCACTCAAATGCCGTCTCCGACAAGCTGCCGACGAATTGACGGAGCAAAATCTTATCATCGCCCCCGGTGTTGCCGCACAGAGCTCTGAACTGGGCGACGTGCTGGTAGGGATTGCCTGTCCCTTTGTATACGTGGAATTTGGGGATCGTGTATCCCGGCGGGTACTTTATCTGATCATACCAGCCTGGATACGGTCGCCCAGTTTTGACAATTTGGTCGGCTGCTTCATTTGCCTGGTGAACTCTTATTTGCTGAGTAATATTGTCATCCAGGGCAGCTTTAGAGATTGTTTCCTCTTTGGCTGTTGACAGAGCCGGTAGAGGATTCGATGTCTCTCCTCTGTCATCTTCGAGGATAATCGGAGGATCTTCAGCTGGAGGGTCCTGCTGGATCATCATACCCACCATGTCCTGGAACAAAAGAGCCATTTTCTTTATATTGGCCACTTGTTCCGCAGCCTCCTTATCCTTCTTTTCAAGCATCCTCCGAAGGAATTCAGCATCAGTCTCGTGTTCGCGACGTTGTTCCGATGACGCCTCCGGGCTTTCTTTTGGCCCAGTGAGTGCGGCCATAGCAGTCAGCATCTCCTGAAGCTTCTGCTGTTGTTGTTCCTAAGCCCTTGTTATTGATCGGGTGAGCGGTCGGTGACCCGTCGAAACGCGGCTAGCCTCTTTCCCGGATGCCATGTAGACGGTGTGGACCACCATGCCCCCAGACTTAGGGTGTTTGGGCTCAGTGTCTTTACGATTTTCCGCAGTCACGGGGATCTTCTCCGGCCTTCTCTTCTTATGAGCGGTCGAAGTTGAGGGGGCCATAGCAGTGGGCACCCAGATGGCTTTCCGTGGCTTGGCAGGATAGCTTACTTCCTGTTGGACCTTCAGCTTCTTGTGCTGGCGGGAGGAATTTGGATCGATCACCGAATCTCGGACCTGCCGCCAGACTTTATAGATCTTGGAGGACAGCCGTTGAGGAGACTGTTCTGGCTTTGCTTCCGCAACCTTCTCCAGTGGAGGAGGAGACCTCTTCAGTACGGCGGTAGGAGAATTCCTACGCACCTTATTCAACAACTCAAAGTTGTTCCCAGTTGGAACAGCAGCATTAATTTCCGCCGTCGGGGTTGGTGGAGTTAACCCAGAAGGGGAGTTGCCTCCGACCTTGCTCACTCGGCGCTAATGGTGACGTCGAGCATGTCGCGCTGATGGAGTTGGCTCGGTGACGGGGATGGCCTTGTCTTGCTCCCTGTTCAGGTGAGGGGTTGTCGCCGGTGTCAGCCTATTAAAGACTGATGTCTTTTGAGTAGCAGGAGCGGGAGTTGGGACGGTCAGTCTTTTAAAGACCGACCCCTTGGCAAGAGAAGCCGCCTTGACGACTTCGGGAGCAGGGTTTGTTACTCTCTTCGGAATAACCTTCTCTGGGACTGCAAGCTTCATTGTGGGCCCGCAGGAATTTTGGCCCAATCTGGAGAAGACCGAGGCGCTTGTGCTGGACGACCCGCTGAGAGGGGCCGCGGTAGCTGTAAGTCGATCGAAGACCGACTTCTTGGGAGCTTCTGGTTCGGGCACTGGGTTGCTGAAGCTTGTCGGCGGAAGCATGGTTTCGAAAAATAGCCCTGTGGTGGCTTGAGTAATCTGCTCCACGGGCATCGTGAACAAAGAGGCCGCTTGGGGCCCGTAGGTTATGCCCCCAGTTGAGGCAGAACACAAATTGCAGCTGCAGTTGGAGCACTGCGAGCAGGTGAATGCCATTGCTGTTTTGCTTTCTGCGCCAAGAAAGAGACCAAATGTTTGTAACTTGAAACCCAAGGGCAACCATTAACAAACCGCGATTCGTTCGCGAATACGACACACGAAGTGTGGAGTGGAAAGAGGAAAAGGTCCCACCGGGCGTGCCAGAATCTATTCACCGCCGGAAGCCGGGAACGCGACCTCACGGGTCCGTCTTGCCTGAGATTCGGGGCAGATGCTAATTGGATATCCGTCCACCTCTCCGAAGATGCCAAGTTGATTTATGGCACCGTGTATCGAAGGTTTAAACAGATGCGGCCGATGTAGCAGACTTCGTCAGATTCCCCCTCGCTTGAGGGGTTTTTGATTGTGGGGACGCTCTTCCCTGCAGGCGCAAGACCCTGCAGTTAATTACGCTACCGCATCGCGGTAACAACTTTCTCCTTCTCCATATGGTCACTTCGTGTCGTGGGTGTTTGTTTCGTGTTCGGTTGCCCATGGATTGTATACGGAGACTAATTTATGCTGTTGCCCGTAGGATGTGGATTAGTCCAAATCCGTATCTTTCTTAGATTTGGGTTTGAGGGGGGGTGTTTAAGGATATGTTAGCCTTATTTGAGGCTAAGATCAACTTAAACGTTCGTTAAGGACACGTTAGTCTAATTTTAGACCAAGATCGACTTAACGGGATCGTTTAGATCCGACAAGAGAGCAATTGGGGGCTCTATTGTTTAGTTTAGTGACGTTGCGGTCGATAAGTAGTTTAAGGACATTGCGGTCTAATGTTAGTTTTAAGACGTTGCGGTCAAGGTTAAGGACATCATAGTCCATGAGCTTAAGGACCTCACAGTCCGATATTAGTTTGAAGACGTCACGGTCGAGGTTAAGGACATCATAGTCCAGTATTAGTTTTAAGACATCACGGTCGAGGTTAAGGACATCATAGTCCATGAGTTTAAGGACCCCACAGTCCGTAACAGTATGTGGTTGTCGGGACCCGTCTCCTCTCTAACGACGTTGAAGGATTACAACGACAGATGTCAGAGGAGTAAAGAGATGTACCCTCGAACCGGATGTAAATTGATTGGGAGAACAGTTGTGCTCAGTTCAATTTGTATTGAGGACTTACGGCCAGAATTGGGCTAAGTCCAGTTGAAAATGTTCAACATTTTATTAATGCTCTGCCTATTAGGCTTTTACTTGGGCTCTGTAATTAAATGCATAGCATTTGTATTTGGTATGTTAGACCTTTACTTGGGCTCTGCCCTTTTTTAATAATGCATAGCATTTATAGTGGTCTGATAGTGCGCCACGTGTCTTGTCAGGCGCTTTGCGCCAATTAAAGAGCGCAATGCGCTAGCGCATGGGAAAGTGACACGTGTCACGCTCTGCGCTAAGCGCAAGTTTGTTAGCGCAGTGCGCTGTGCCAGTGCGCTGCGCCATTGAATGACACGTGGCGCGCTCTGGTGCAGTGCGGCATTCCAAGAGCGCAGTGCTCTGTATTTGAAGCGCAAAGCGCAGATTGTTCTGTGGTTGACACGTGGCGCGTTCTGGCGCAGTGCACCAATCCAAGTAGCGCAAAGGCGCATTTCAAAAGTGCAAGGCACTGTCCAATAGTGTAGAGCGCATCTTGATCAAATTAAGATTAAAGAACAAGTTCTTTGTTCTCTTAAGAGAGGTTCTACCTCAATATTCAAGAACCAAGGTTCTTATTCTCATCAAAAGGCTGTGCCTTTATATAGATCAAAAGATCTAAGAATGAAGTAAATTACTTCTTTAAATTTTTATGATTAGATCTTTCTTTGATCTTTTTCTTTTTTATTGAAGATCTTGATCTTGTTCTTAGATATTTGATCTTTTTAGAAGAGATTCTTCTTTTAGTGAGATGTTTTCATCTCCTGTTCTTCAAGAATTAAATCATGTACCTTTAAAGATGAAAAAGATTATTTTCTTTCTTCAAAGGCTTGCCTTTCCTTCTCTTTGAGTTTTTCTCAAAGTTTTTAGAGGGTTCTCTTTCTTCTGTATCTCTATATCTGAGACTTGGAGTCTAGGGGCCTTTATATAGGACCAATTGGTTTGTTAAGTTAGTTACAGAGATCTTTCTCTGATTGATCTGGGGATATTTCCCCACCGTTGGATCTTTGATCCTAAGGCCTCTGTTTTACAGAAGATAATCTTCTTATTTTGATAAGATTGGAAAGATCTTTCTAGAATTTTAATTCTGATTAATTAATAATTTATTATTTAAATTTCAGTGCTGGCGCAATTGGCGCTAGCGCGCCTGTGTTTGACACGTGGCGCGCAGCACAGATCGCAGCGCAACTGCACTAGCGCACCACTGTTTGACACGTGGCGCGCAGCGCCGAGCGCAAGTGATATGAAGCGTTGCTTCATTTATTTTAAAATTTGAATTTTGAAACAGAGTCTTCCTCTGATTGGGGGTACGCTGCCTTGGGCGCAGCGCTCCTTGCGCTGGCGTGTCTGCTTTTGACACGCAGCGCGCAGCGCAAGGAATCTGAAGTGTTGCTTCAATTTTTGAATTTTGAAATATAAACAGAGCTTTGCTCTGATTGGGGGAAACACACGCCATTTAGAGGATGTCCCCGGGTTTGTTCAATGCCCTGTCTCCGCAACTGCAAGACGAGGCGCTCGATAAGCTGCACACGCTTTGCATCCGCGGCCTCATGCCGAAGAATAGGCACGATCGATCAGCGGCCCTTCTTTTGGAGTGTTTCCAAAAGAGGCAGATCGTCGATGGCTGCCCGATGGGTGAGGCCTCCGTCCCGTCCATTGTATCGCTGGTCCGTGGGCAACACCAGAGGGAACGGCCCAAGGAAGCAAGGGCTCAGCTGGCGGCGATCTCCTCGGACTACCACCAGAAGTGTTTTCTTGACCCCCTACCCCCTCTGTTGTAATTTTAATTTTTCTTGTGCAAGGCTGGGGAGCCCATAATACCCTTGATGAATAAAATTCTCCTTTTGCGACGTACTATTGTTTCCTTTTCGTCTTCTTTGCGTGTTTGAGTATGTTCATAAAACGAAACCCGTGACTTTTGAACCGAGGAAGAGGGAAACATATAGAGAAGTTTCTTCTAATTCAGAAAACTTAGAAAAATTTCATCGCTTTAGCAAAGAAGAAACATATATACATTGATACAAATTTTGAAGTCACATGTACAATTTGAGCTTTTCGGTGTTGTAAGGTCGCGGAAACTTACGACCTGCCGCGTCTTGCTAGTGATAGGCCCCGCCGAGCAATACCTCGGAGATGAGGAATGGGCCGTCCCACTTCGGGGAAAACTTGTGCAGTTTGCCTTGGTCTATGAATTCGTTTCGCCTTGGACCAAATCTCCAGTTTTGAAGGTGCGATTGTTAGTTATGTATATATGCCCTAGAGGCCATTGTTGTACATATGATGTATATTTTAATGGATGCTTGGATATATAGAGAGAGGACTTTCTTGCTCGTCATGATAGTATGCTATTTGGTTTCCCTTTATCTTAACATGTTGACTTATATTAGTTTACTGTCTTACTCTCACATGTTGATAAAGCCCTTAGGATCTGTACTTGACTACTGGGACTATGATGAGATCATACTAGTGGGGCCACGGTAGTCGATGAGTACATCCTATAACTGTTCCTAGTCGAGGGTGTGTCGAGACAGGGCATCGATACACCAGAGTAGACTAGCGTATACGCATCTTGACCCATATGATGGGCGATGGATGATCCCATATCCATCGGTGTTTTGACATCAGAGATGGTGTACGGGTGCTCAGTGGAGACTGGGTACACTGGACGGACTCGACGAGAACTCCCAGATGGTGATATACCACACGTCAGATGGCAGTTCTCCGGTGACACTGGTACAGGGTAGTCTGTAGACCCGAGATCGTCATAGAGTCTTGTGTGATTCCCACTGTGCTTTGATTTCCACCTTATCACGTCCAAGAGGGCGTGCAAAACGGTGGCTTTTGGGTGCAGCCCCAAATCACATGGAGGCAATGAGCGATAGGAGGGGATTCGTCTCTCCAGGTATAGGAAGTTGATGTTGTGTTGTGTTCGATTGGCTATAACTGGAAGTCCCTGGCCAGGGCTGATATAGAGATTTACTGGTAAGTGTTACCAGTAGTTTCTCGACCTATTATGAGCCTCATATCGACATGACTTATCGGTTACTGGGGTCTGACGTATACCACCCCTAGACTAGATTTGCAACATATCAGACGAAGAGACCGGACTGTACGGGAGTGTTACTGATTGGATTCACATGAGAATGTACATGCTAGCTTGTTGATCTTCTGATCGCTCAATACCTGGGTGGCTGTTACGTTTAGCTGATCGCTTGCAGCTTGTGGGTGTTTGATATGATCATCACCTGCTACCGGCGTATTGACGATTCTTTAGAGTCCTACACAGAGCTTTCTTGACTCAGGCAAAACGGAGTAGGGGCACATATGTGATATGTGCACGACCGAGGATAATGCGATATAAGATACCGTATTATATTCTCGCGATATTTAGATATGAACCGGGTCATCGGATCAAGTGTTGATTCGATGAATCGGTACATGATATATTAGTCGGTTATATTCGATATAGCCGGATTGTCGGATCAAGTGTTGATTCGATAATTTAATGTATAATAATATATATGATATATTGCATTACATTATCTAATATTGGCTCGCTTTATTATTACATTTTCTCACCGGGTAATACATTGATATATATGCGATATATATTAATTGTATTATTTTCTTTTGTTACAAATATATAATATATATGTGATATATATTATTATAACATGATATGATTACTAATGAAACATGTTTTGTGGAGATTAAACAAGGTTAGGGTTTGAATTGGGTTAGATCTTTCTTGCACCTTCTAGAAGGTTTTTCTTTTGTCATGAGAAAGATATTATGGTTGATATTTTCTTATGACTCATTCTTAACCCAACCCAAACCCTAGCCCTAGTTAAATCTCTACATGAGTTATACTTGTCATCCTTGACCATGGTTACATTATTAATCATATATCCTTTCATTATTCATCACAAAAGGATTAATGCATTATTTCTTCTTCTTCTTCAACCTTGAGCTTTGAGAAAGCTTACTAGGTTTTTCATTAGTGATGATTTCATGTGAGAATTTGATATAAAAAGAAAGAATAAATACTACTCCATCATCTTCATCTAATCTAGCCAATTAGATTAGGGTGTTCACCTCATTAGAGTGAGAGAGCTTGAGTTATAGAAACTTCGACGTAGATCATCGGAGAAAAGGAACACTACAAGCTGGCATGGATCGTTCGAGTCATGGAGCCTCTCTTGAGTCCGGGAGATCGTGGATCGCGGCGAAGGGACTTCTACTCGGAGCTTATGAAGCGAAGGAGCGGACTACAAAGGTTGTAATCCCTCACACTTAGTAGTAAAGATGTTTACTTGCATGTTAAACCCTAATAATCTAGCAAACATCCCGGCTTTGGGTTGTTCGGCACGTCTAAATTTTTATTCGGGCATGGTTGATGCCTTATGAACCCTTGTAAGAGTGCCTAGGAACCCTACAGCGATGCTTGACTCGTGCGTTATAGTAGCAGGAAGTTTGCTATTGATAAGCTGTGGCTTTGATCTGTGTTCGGTTCCGCTTCTCTAGCAAGATGTCCAAATTAGTCCGGAGCTCCGAGGTGTTTGCTTCATCGTCAAAATGCTCGACTCTATAACTGGGCAGTCTAATCTCTGCTGGGACCATCACCTCGGTGCCGTAGCAGAGGCTGAAGGGGGTCTCTCCAGTGGGGGTCTTCTTCGATGTATGTAGGACCCATAAAACCCGTGGTAATTCGTCGACCCAACTGCCCTGCCTTACTTCCAGACGAGTTCGAAAATCTCGAATGACGTCTCAGTTAGCGACCTTGGACTGGCTGTTGCATTGAGGATGCGTGACCGCGGCAGACTTCATCAGTATATGGTATTTGCTGCAGAATCCATTGACTTTGTCGTTTTCAAAATTCGTCCCATGGTCGGTAACAATACACCTCGGGATCCCGAATCGGGATATTAAATTGTTCTGCAGGAATTTGATGGTCGTGGCAGCGTCCGGTTTTCTGATGGGGACGACCTCGATCCACTTCGTAAAGCAGTCTACCATGACGAGGATGTATTTAAGCCCGCCTGTACCAGTTGGGAGTTGGCTTACCATGTCCATTCCCTACTGGGCAAATGTCTATGAGGTCAAGGCCGTTAGCTTGGTAGCCGGAAGGCGGGGTATGCTGCCATGGAGTTGACAGCTCTTGCATCTCCTGACGAACTTCTGAGCGTCTTGATGAATGGTCGGCCAATAGTACCCTTAGAGCAGCGTTTTCTGGACTAAGGTGCGGGCCCCTTGATGAGCCCCACCAACCCCTTCGTGAATCTCACGCAGGACGTATTCGGCTTCATGGGGTCGACGCACCGAAGTAGAGGTTGTGTGAAGGACTTCTTGTAGAGGTTTCCATTGCTCCAGACGAAGCTTTGGCTTAAAGGCGGCGTGCTTCCCCCCCGATCTTCTGGGAGTGTACCCTCCATCAAGAACTCTACGATGGGCTTCCTCCAATCCCAACCTTCCTCCTGGGCAGCGTAAACTTGAAGTTCTGTCTCCCTGTCTTCCACGCTGGGCCGTGGCAAGACCTCGAAGAGGATATTCCTCTTATTGTTAGCCGTATAGGAGGTGGCTAGCTTGCTCAGAGCGTCGGTCGGGGCATTCAGGTGTCGAGGAATCTGCTCCACTCGAACTTCGTCGAAGTCTTTTCATAGTATTTTTACCTAAGCTAAATATCTCACCATTAGAGGCTCCCGGCCTCAAAACGGCCAGTCACTTGGCCTACGACTAGAGCGGAGTCGCTGCGAATTCGGATCGTCTTCAGCCCCACTCCGGAGGTGACTCGTAGTCCAGCTAGTAAAGCCTCGTACTCCACGGCGTTGTTTGAGGCTTTGAACCTGAGCTTCAAAGAGTACTCCATCTCTATCTCGTTCGGGCCTCGAATGATAAGGCCGGCACCGCTCTCCTCCTCAGTAGAGGATCCATCGACGTAAAGGACCCAATCGGGGACGGAGTCGGGCCCCTCCTCGATCGAGGGTTGGGACCCGGGAACTGGTACCGACACTGCTTCCTTGTTGGGGATAATGCATTCAACAATAAAGTTTGCCAGGACTTGTGCTCTGATAGCCTGCCTTGGGCGGTATTTGATGTCAAATTGAGATAACTCCCACCTCCATATCTCCAGAAGACCAGATGACTCGGGTGAGGCGAGAATAGCCCTTAGGGGACGCTTGGTGAGGACGAGGATGGTGTGTGCCTGGAAGTAGTGTCGTAGCTTCCTTGAGGCCACGACAAGTGCCAAGACAATCTTTTCTATGGCCGGGTATCTTGTTTCCGCGTCCTTAAAGATGTGGCTTACGTAGTAAACCGGCTTCTGGACTCCTTCAACTTCTCGAACGAGCATTGAGCCTGCAGTATGGTCGGACACCTCTAGATACAGTGATAACTCGTCTCCATCTATCGGCCGGGTGAGAAGTGGGAGAGTTTCCAGGTGCACTTTCAATTACTCGAAAGCTATCTGACATTCTTCCGACCATTCGAACCTTGGGATCTTTCTCAGGGCTTTGAAGAATGGGATGCACTTTTCTCCGGATCTTGACATGAAGTGACTCCACTCTCCCCGTGAGTCGCATGATTTCGATGTTGCTCTTTGGAATGGCCATGTTGAGGATGGCGCTAATTTTCTCCGGGTTAGCTTCGATTCCTTGGTTGGTAACTATGAACCCGAGGAATTTTCCACTAGTGACCCCGAACGCACACTTGGCGGTATTCAGCTTCATTTTGTACTTGCGGAGGATGTTGAATGTCTCGCCAAGATCTTCGGCGTGCTCGTCCGACGAGGTCGACTTGACGAGCATGTCGTCGACGTAAACCTCCATGTTCCTCCCAATCTGTGGTTTGAATATCCTGTTGACCAGGCGCTGGTATGTAGCTCCGGTGTTTTTGAGGCCGAATGGGATCACTCTGTTGTAGTATACCCTCCGGTCCGTTGTGAATGCGGTAAGCTCTTCGTCTGCTGGGTTCATACGGATCTGGTTGTAGCCGGAGAAAGCATCCATAAAGCTGAGCAATTCGTGGTCTGCCGAGCTATTGACAAGCTGATCTATCTGAGGGAGGGGATAGTTGTCTTTCGGGCAGGATTTGTTGAGATCTGTGAAGTCGATGCACATGCACCACTTCCCGCTTGCTTTTTTTTAACCATAACCACATTTGCTAGCCATTCCGAGTAGGCCACATTTCGAATGAAGTTGGCTGCAAGAAACCTATCGACCTCGTCCTCGATCGCCTTTTATTTTATAGGGGTGAAGCTTCGTTTCTTTTGCCTGACGGGTCGGACCGTCGGGTCAACCCCGAGCTTATGCGAGATTACTTTGGGGTCGATCCCGGGCATGTCGGCGGGCGCCCAAGCAAATACGTCTGAGTTTCCTCGGAGAAAGTGGATCAATTCTTCGCGTCGGGCTCACATTAAGAGTGACCCGATCTGGACAGTTTGTTCATTGTTCCCCTCGACAAGGGGGACCTCTGTTAACGCCTCCACCGGGACCCCTCGGATTTCTTTTTGTTCGTCATGGGTATCCAAGGACCCCTGGAAATCACTCGCGCTTCCAAGGTCGTTGCTTCGTTCTTCGGGGGTGGATGTCGTTGTGAAGCAAATCTTTGCGATTTGCTGGTTCCCGTTGGCCCGGCCTATTCCCCCTTTATCCAGTAGAAACTTGATCACGAGGTGGTAGGTCGAGATTTAGGCCTGAAGGGAGTTTAGCGTTAGACGTCCCAGGAGGATATTATAGGACGAGGGAATTCTAGCGACGATGAACTCCACTGGTACGGTTCTCGTACAGCCCGCCTCTCCAATGTTAAGGAGGAGGATAACCACTCCCTCTACCGGGATGCAGTGGTTAGTAAACCCCGACAGAATATGGGCGGTTGGCCTCAGGTCCAATGGGCCGAGCCCCATACGTAGGAAGTAGTCATAGAAAAGGATGTCCGCCAAGTTTTCCGAGTCGACCAGTATCCTTTGAACCTCGTAGCGGTGGACCCGTGCTGTAATCACGAGGGGGCCGTTGTGAGGAAAGGATATTCCGTGGAGGTCTTCGTCGGTGAAGGTGATGGGCTCGGCTGCTTTTTTTTTCTTCCGGGGCTGGCTGCTAGTTCCCTCAACCGGCAGGAGGTGTCGAATCTCGCCGGCTCTAGGCTCACCTCCTGATGATACGACCATGGTTTGGGGCAGTACGGCGTGCCACATGTGAGGCGTTGGCTTAACCCTTCTACGGCTGGACCGTTGGTACTGTGGCGTATTCTGTGACTTTTTGAACTCCGCTCAAGTGTTGAGCTATTTTAGGAAATCTTGGGTATTTGATTATTCGATCGGAAATTTTAATACTGTCTATTTATCTGGAATGTGATATAATATGTGGAATTCATATAGTTAGGCATGAAATGCGAAGTATGTGATATTTCGGATTTACGATGTCTAAAGCAATTGTGGATTCCAAATGTTGTAGTTTTACACTTTCTTTTCTGTGACCGTAAGCGTAGTATGTGGGATATCGCTAGCTTCGTTGCTATACATCAACGACAATCGGGATACGCATACTTGCTTACGTTGATGATATGAGATATTATGTGTTGCTATGATATGTTATATTGGATTGTCGTGTTCTAAATAGCCGGGGGGGGGGGTTTTTATGTGAGATGAGGGTTTTTATTTTCATTCATGTAAAATTCATTTGTATGTAATATTCTTTAATTGGGGCACTTCCGGGATGAGGTTGATGTCACCAGTGTATATTATTTACTTTTCCGCATTAGGTAGACCCAAGGAGGGGAGCACAAGTAACCGGGTTCTAGGGTCCAGTGGGAGGCCATCTCGAGGAGTCGAGACCGGGTCTCTTAACCCTAGAATTGGCAGTGTTACTTGCTGCTCTCGTAGGGGTCTAGGGATGTGGGTTTGGCTATTCATCGCGACCATGGAATCCTTGTTTTATACCGGCTCGTATTTTAAACACGGACATCCTAGTATATCCAATATTTCATATATGTTCTTCTGCTGCAATGTTCTGTGATGAGATCATATTACTGCCTGAGACGAATGCTTATACTATATATATATATATATATATATATATATATATATATATATATATATATATGCTGCTAAATAAATATTACTGCTTTCGTTTCTTCTGTGATGCTTAGGAAGCATAAGCTGATGGGTTTTATTAATGAGATTAATAAAAAGAAAAGAAACCTAAAAGATGTTGTAGAATCAAAACTTTATAAAAAGGGTAGCTACAGTTTTGCTTTGCATAGCGGTATATATGATATACCTTGCACCTTATTCGATGAGGAAAGAGCCGAGATCCCTTCACCGGGAGTGACCTCTTTAGCGAAACTGGCAGATACTACAAACTCGCGGTTTAGTTTTTAACAGCTTATATAGTTCTTACTTTGCACAGCGGTATATATGATATACCATGCACCTTATTCGATGGGGAAAGAGCCGAGATCCCTTCACCTGGAGTGACCTCTTTAGCGAAACTAGAAAAGCCTAAAAAACATTCCTTTTCAAAATCACTTGTTTCTACAACGGTATCAAGTTCATTACGCTCATGGTTTTCTGAAAAACCTGCGTAGCCCTCCGACATTTCAGATAGATGTTATTTAGTATTCGTGCTATGTTTGTTGACTTAGTCAAGACGTAGTGTACGGTAGCTAAATAGTGTTTATCTGCTAAAGCATGAGATGTGATTGGATTAGGGTAGTCGTACGGCCTTGTTGACTTAGTCAAGGGTCGTACGGGTGGGTTTAATTCAATCGGGAAATGTACGGGTTGAACTTGACTTGCGATTTATGGTTTGTTGACTTAGTCAAGGTCATAGATCGCTAGGGGCAAAATATTATCGGGAATTTCAAGTGTTGAAATTTGCAATGAGATTGCATACCTTCTATGAGATAGATGGATCCTGATACCCACTACGAGTAAAAGTTACTCCTGGAAGAGTTTTACACAGGAAAATTAGCCGATCAAGTAGGTGTCTAGAAAGGTGTTAACGGGGTTAAGCCTCTGGGAAGACGAGGTTTATTTTAATTAGGTCCGTGCGAAAGCACGGGGAACCTCCCTCAAGTACCAACACTGATCTGGCTGAAAGATTGACGAAATTGTAGGGTGTGATTAATCCCGGCTAATCTTACCTTTTAGGGTTTGAAAGGAGATTTGATAAAAACAGTGGGAGATATCCTAATTAGATAAGATACTAACCAATCTAATCTTGCAAGAGCATACGCTAAAGTGTTTCCTTCTCTCTCTCTCCAGGTAGCGACCGTGTCAGGACTTAATCAAGATAATAATATGGATGTATTGACTGAACCCGCTTATTATACTGAGCAGGGGATCATTGGTCCTGTTCTTTCTTATAAGAGTTATAAGACTGAACAGGAAACAGGAGAATATCTGGATTCTCATACAGCCCAAACTAAGAACAAGCATGTTGATGCACCTTCTTCGGGTGTGTTAGTTATTGAGAACTGTTTCTCAGTTCACCCTACGTCCTGGGTATTAGATACCGGATCAGGATCTCACATATGTAATTTGTTACATGGGCTACGTAAAGGTAGAGAACTAGAAAAGGGTGATCATTCCGTAACAGTAGGGAATGGTACACATATTGCAGCCAAAGCAGTTGGTGAATATCACCTTGTATTACCAAGAAGTAATACACTAATTCTGAATGAGTGCTATTATATACCGAACATGATGTGCAACATTATATCAGTTTCTTTATTAAGTAAAGAAAGATATAATTTTGTAATACAGGATAATGTTATGAACATCTTCCTAAATCAAAAGTTGATTGGATCAGGCTCGTTACATAATGGCATATTCATTCTCAATCAAAATACAGTCCTTAATATACAAAGCACACACAAGAGGAAAAGTTCAGAAATGAACGAATCCTTCTTGTGGTATTGTAGACTTGGTCATATCAATGCGACACGGCTAGCTAAGTTACATAAGGATGGATATTTGAATACGTTCGAATTATCATCTTATGATACTTGCCATTCATGTCTAAAAGGAAAAATGACCAAAACTCCGTTTAGTGGACACGGAGAAAGAGTTACGGAACTCTTAGGACTGGTACATAGTGATGTATGCGGTCCTATGTCTACGCATGCTAGGAACGGTTCTTCCTACTTCATTACATTTACTGACGATCTCTCTAGATACGGATATGTGTTCCTGATAAAACACAAGTCTGAAGCTTTTAAGAAATTCAGATAATATAAGCACGAAGTAGAGAACCAAACGGGAAAAAGTATTAAAATCCTTCGATCTGATCGAGGAGGAGAATACTTGAGCAATGATTTTCTAGATTATCTAAAAGAGAATGGGATTCTCTCTTAGCTTACTCCTCCTTATACACAACAGCACAACGGTGTATCGGAGCGAAGGAATCACACCCTATTAGATATGGTGCGCTCTATGATGAGCGATGTTGAGTTACCTATTTTCTTCTGGGGTTATGCGCTTGAGATAGCCATATACCTATTGAATCTAGTTCCATCTAAATTTGTACCTACCACACCATATGAGATATGGAGTGGAAAGAGACCATATTTTAAACGAGTTAAGATATGGGGTTGTCCGGCCTATGTCAAAAGGCAAAATCCGGACAAACTCGAGGCACGATCAGTACTTTGCAAGTTTGTGGGATATCCAAAGAATTCTCAAGGATATTTTTTCTACCACGCTGAGGAACAAAAAGTGTTTGTTGCTCAACATGCCACCTTTTTGGAAAATGAATTTCTTGCAAAAGAAATTAGTGGCAAAAAGGTAGAGCTGGAAGAGGTTCCAGCACCGCAAACTACAACTGATGATTTATTGGAACCAGAGGATTCAGTAGTACCCGACGAACCCCAGCCTCTCCGCCGATCTAGTAGGGTTTCTCGTCCACCTGAGAGATACTACGGTTTTCTCATTGATGGTGGAAGCGAGGATTGCATCATGGAAGATGATGACCCGACTAGTTTCGAGCAGGCCATCACGAGTGGTGACTCTGTGAAATGGCTGGATGCAATGCGATCTGAGATGGAATCCATGTACACCAACAAAGTATGGACTTTGGAAATTGTTCCTGAAGGGGCAAAACCCATTGGGAGCAAGTGGATCTTTAAAAAGAAAATTGGTGTAGATGGAAAAGTTGAGACTTTCAAAGCTAGACTTGTTGCAAAGGGTTTTCGTCAACGACCAGGTGTGGATTATGACGAAACCTTTTCTCCAGTGGCTATGCTTAAGTCCATCCGGATCTTACTTGCCATTGCTGCATACCATGACTACAAAATCTGGCAAATGGATGTTAAGACCGCCTTTCTAAACGGTGATTTAGAAGAGTGCGTGTACATGACTCAGCCAGAGGGCTTCGTAGATAGTGGGAGCAACGGAAAGGTGTGCAAGCTGCTTAAATCCATTTATGGGTTAAAACAAGCATCGCGGAGTTGGAACATCTGTTTTGATGTTGTAGTCAAAGAGTTTGATTTCATCAAAAATATAGATGAACCTTGTATTTATAAGAAGGTTGCAGAGAGTAAGGTTGTATTCCTCGTATTATACGTGGATGACATACTCTTGATAGGAAATGATGTTCCTATGCTGCAATCAGTCAAGCTCTTCTTATCACAAAGATTCTCAATGAAAGATCTAGGTGATGCCTCCTGCATATTGGGAATTATGATCAATAGAGATAGATCTAAACGGATATTGGGATTGTCCCAATCCAGGTATATTGACACCATACTAAAGAGGTTTAGTATGGAAGAATCCAAGCGTGGGAACCAACCCACGATCTCTGGACCCACTCTCTCCAAAGAGATGTCTCCCAAAACTGATTTGGAGAGAGCTCGCATGCAAGGGATACCCTATGCTTCGGCAGTAGGCTCTATCATGTATGTGATGCTATGTACCAGACCCGATGTAGCATACTCACTAAGTGTAGTGAGTAGGTATCAAGTAGATCCTGGAGAGAGTCACTGGATAGCTGTGAAGAACATTCTCAAGTACTTGAGAAGGACTAAAGAGATGTTCTTGGTGTATGCTAACGGAGAACTCCAGGTGGAGTCCTTTACCGATTCCAGCTTCCAAAGTGATAAGGACGACTCTAAGTCGCACTCGGGATTTGTCTTTACCCTCAATGGAGGGGCGGTATGTTGGAAGAGTTCCAAACAGGATACCGTTGCAGACTCGACGATGGAGGCTGAATACATCGCTGCCAACGATGTTGCCAAAGAGGCTGTCTGGATAAAGAAGTTCATTAGTGAACTTGGTGTGGTTCCATCCATTGAACATCCAATACCTCTGTATTGCGAAAACAATGGAGCTTTGGCTTTGGCCAAGGAACCCAGATCCCATCAAAAGTCTAGACATATTCTGAGGCGGTATCACCTGATCAGGGAGATAGTTGATCGCAGGGAGATCGAGTCAGGAGAGTAGATACGAAGGACAACACTGCGGATCCACTCACGAAGGTCATTCCCCAGATACAGTTTGAGAGATTATTCGGGATGCTAGGTATGAGGTACTACAACAGCTGGCCTTAATGCAAGTGGGAGATTGTTAGTTATGTATATGCCCTAGAGGCCATTGTTGTACATATGATGTATATTATAATGGATGCTTGGATATATATAGAGAGGACTTTCTTGCTCGTCATGATAGTATGCTATTTGGTTTCCCTTTATCTTAACATGTTGACTTATATTAGTTTATTGTCTTACTCTCACATGTTAATAAAGCCCTTAGGATCTGTACTCGACTACTGGGACTATGATGAGATCAGACTAGTGGGGCCACGGTAGTCGATGAGTACATCCTATAACTATTCCTAGTCGAGGGTGTGTCGAGACAGGGCATCGATACACCAGAGTAGACTAGCATATACGCATCTTGACCCATATGATGGGCGATGGATGATCCCATATCCATCGGTGTTTTGACATCAGAGATGGTGTACGGGTGCTCAGTGGAGACTGGGTACACTGGACGGACTCGCCGAGAACTCCCAGATGGTGATATACCACACGTCAAATGGCAGTTCTCCGGTGACACTGGTACAGGGTGGTCTGTAGACCCGAGATCGTCATTGAGTCTTGTGTGATTCCCACTGTGCTCTGATTTCCACCTTACCACGTCCAAGAGAGCGTGCAAAACGGTGGCTTTTGGGTGCAGTCCCGAATCACATGGAGGCAATGAGCGATTGGAGGGGATTCGTCTCTCCAGGTATAGGGAGTTGATGTTGTGCTGTGTTCGATTGGCTATAACTGGAAGTCCCTGGCCAGGGCTGATATAGAGATTTACTGGTAAGTGTTACCAGTAGTTTCTCAACCTGTTATGAGCCTCATATCGACACGACTTATCGGTTACTGGGGTCTGACGTACCCCTAGACTAGATATGCAACATATCAGACGAAGAGACCGGACTGTACGGGAGTGTTACTGATTGGATTCACAGGAGAATGTACAGGCTAGCTTGTTGATCTTTTGATCGCTCAATACCTGGGTGGCTGTTACGTTTAGCTGACTGCTTGCAGCTTGTGGGTGTTTGATATGATCATCACCTGCTACCGGCGTATTGACGATTCTTTAGAGTCATACACAGAGGTTTCTTGACTCAGGCAAAACGGAGTAGGGGCATATATGTGATATATGCACGACCGAGGATAATGCGATATGAGATACCGTATTATATTCTAGCGATATTTAGATATGAACCGGGTCATCGGAGCAAGTGTTGATTCGATGAATCGGTACATGATATATTAGTCGGTTATATTCGATATAGCCGGATTGTCGGATCAAGTTTTGATTCGATGATTTAATGTATAATAATATATATGATATATTGCATTACATTATCTAATATTGGCTCGATTTATTATTTCATTTTCTCACCGGGTAATACATTGATATATATGCGATATATATTAATTGTATTATTTTCTTTTGTTACAAATATATAATATATATGTGATATATATCATTGTAACATGATATGATTACTAATGAAACATGTTTTGTGGAGATTAAACAAGGTTAGGGATTGAATTGGGTTAGATCTTTCTTGCACCTTTGTTCACACCATAATATTGCATTATTATATTCCCCATCCTTATTCGTTTTATAAATAAACAGGTGCTTTTGACGCATGTCTGCTACATATTACAGGTTACAGGTTCTTGGATCTAAAATAGTGAAAACAATGAAATGACGATGCAAAAGTGGACTTTGACCAACAAACAGAAGACTCTTGATCAAGCCTACATCAAAGATAAAATTCACAAAGTACAAGGCAATGCAAGGTCCAAGATTACAAAGCGAACGGTTAAAAGTCAACCGTAATTATTCACTGGAGATCTGAAAGAAACATAGAAGCTATTTTAATAAAAGAACCAAATAATAAGGAAGCCCAAAGACAGAAGAGCCCACAAAGGAAATTTCAAGGCCCAATACTTCCTTTTAAAGAGACAGAGACATAAAATTTTACCAGAGCTTGGAGTCTACTTTGACTAGGCCTTCCTAAGGATATTTTGGTAAATGTAGACGTGCGAATCAATTGTAACTTAGGGTTTCCTATCCTCTATAAATAGGAACTCTAAATCATTGTAAAGGCTATGCCTCCCTTCATTAATAAATTTTAGAATTCTTTTGGAGAGCATCAGTGCCTCTTTTCAATTCATGAATTCAGATCTAACAACCCCGTGTTGATGTTTGGAGAGAGCCATCTGTAAGTAGTTTTATTTAATTGCTCTAGTTTAGATTTTAATTCCTTGCCTTAGATGTTAGCTTTGGGGAAGGCTTTTGAGAGATGAGATCTCTCATCCCTTTCTTATCCATCACATATAATCTATAGGACTCCATGCATACATGCACACACCGCGCCCTACGGCATCCTATCCCTCGAGGTAGCAGTGATACCGTAGTATAAAGGCCCGGTTGCGCGCGTTTTCCATGGAGGTTAGGGTAAGGATTGATAAAGGAAGGACAAGAACCTAGAGGAAGAAAACATCTTTCCAAATGATTCTAATCCCCTTTATTAATAATTACCATAACTCCTAATTAGATCTTCATATGGGTATAGAAAGCGGTGAGATTTATAGACTTTCCAAACTTAACCTAGACCTAACCCTAGCAAGACTTAGATATAGATTAATTTAGTTTTTAGATTTAATAATCAATCCAGCTCCCATCGGAATTAACTCGTTTGAGCGACTAGCAGATTCACAACATCCCTGTGGACCGACCCGTACTCACCGGCTGGCTGCAAAGCGACGCCGTTCTTGATTACGGTAATAGATAGTTTTTGAGATCAATCAACCTTCTAGAAGGTTTTTCTTTTGTCATGAGAAAGATATTATGGTTGATATTTTCTTATGACTCATTCTTAGCCTAACTCAAACCCTAGCCCTAGTTAAATCTCTACATGAGTTATCCTTGTCATCATTGACCATGGTTACATTATTAATCATATATCCTTTCATTATTCATCTCAAAAGGATTAATGCATTATTTCTTCTTCTTCTTCTTCTTCAATCTTGAGCTTTGAGAAAGCTTACTAGGTTTTTCATTTGTGATGATTTCATGTGAGAATTTGATATAAAAAGAAAGCATAAATACTACTCCATCATCCTCATCTAATCTAGCTAATTAGATTAGGGTGTTCACCTCATTAGAGTGAGAGAGCTTGAGTTATAGAAACTTCGACGTAGATCATCGGAGAAAAGGAACACTACAAGCTAGCATGGATCGTTCGAGTCGTGGAGCCTCTCTTGAGTCTGGAAGATCATGGATCGCGGCGAAGGGACTTCTACTCGGAGCTTATGAAGCGAAGGAGCGGACTACAAAGGTTGTAATCCCTCACACTTAGTAGTAAAGAATTTACTTGCATGTTAAACCCTAATAATCTAGCAAAGATCCCGGCTTTGGGTTGTTCGGCACGTCTAAATTTTTATTCGGGCATGGTTGATGCCTTATGAACCCTTGTAAGAGTGCTTAGGAACCCTACAACGATGTTTGACTCGTGCGTTATAGTAGCGGGCAGTTTGCTATTGATAAGCGGTGGCTTTGATCTGTGTTCGGTTCCGCTTCTCTAGCAAGATGTCCAAATTAGTCCGGAGCTCCGAGGTGTTTGCTTCGTCGTCAAAATGCTCGACTCTGTAACTGGGCAGTCTAATCTTTGCTGGGACCATCACCTCGGTGCCGTAGCAGAGGCTGAAGGGGGTCTCTCCTGTGGGGGTCTTCTTCGATGTACGTAGGACCCATAAAACCTGTGGTAATTCGTCGACCCAACTGCCCTGCCTTCCTTCCAGACGAGTTCAAAAATCTCGAATGACGTCTCGGTTAGCGACCTTGGCCTGCCCGTTGCATTGAGGATGCGTGACCGCGGCAAACTTCATTAGTATATGGTATTCGCTGCAGAATCCATTGACTTTGTCGTTTTCAAAATTCGTCCCGTGGTTGGTAACAATACACCTCGGGATCCCGAATCGGGATATTAAATTGTTCTGCAGGAATTTGATGGTCGTGGAGGTGTCCGGTTTTCTGATGGGGATGACCTCGATCCACTTCGTAAAGTAGTCTACCATGACGAGGATGTATTTGTGTCCGCCCGTACCAGTTGGGAGTTGGCTTACCATGTCCATTCCCTACTGGGCAAATGGCCATGAGGTCAAGGCCGTTAGCTCGATAGCCGGAAAGCAGGGTATGCTGCCATGGAGTTGACAGCTCTTGCATCTCCTGATGAACTTCTGAGCGTCCTGATGAATGGTCGGCCAATAGTACCCTTAGAGCAGCGTTTTCTGGACTAAGATGCGGGCCCCTTGATGAGCCCCACCAACCCCTTCGTGAATCTCACGCAGGACGTATTCGGCTTCGTGGGGGTTGACGCACCGAAGTAGAGGTTGCGTGAAAGACTTCTTGTAGAGATTTCCATTGCTCCAGACGAAGCTTTGGCTCAAAGGCGGCGTGCTTCCCCCCGATCTTCTGAGAGTGTACCCTCCATCAAGAACTCTACGATGGGCTTTCTCCAATCCCAGCCTTCCTCCTGGGCAGCGTAAACTTGAAGTTATGTCTCCCTGTCTTCCACGCTGGTCCGTGGCAAGACCTCGAAGAGGATATTCCTATTATTATTAGCCGTATAGGAGGTGGCTAGCTTGCTCAGAGCGTCGGTCTGGGCATTCAGGTGTCGAGGAATCTGCTCCACTCGAACTTCGTCGAAGTCTTTTCGTAGTCTTTTTACCTCAGCTAAATATCTCACCATTAGAGGCTCCCGGCCTCAAAACGGCCAGTCACTTGGCCTACGACTAGGGCGGAGTCGCTGCGAATTCGGATCGTCTTCAGCCCCACTCCGGAGGCGATTCGTAGTCCAGCTAGTAAGGCCCCATACTCCACGGCGTTGTTTGAGGCTTTGAACCTGAGCTTCAAAGAGTACTCCATCTCTATCTCATTCGGGCCTCGAATAATAAGGCCGACACCGCTCTCCTCCTCGGTAGAGGATCCATCGACGTAAAGGACCCAATCGGGGACGGAGTCGGGCCCCTCCTCGATCGAGGGTTGGGACCCAGGAACTGGCACCGACACTGCCTCCTTGTTGGGGATAGTGCATTCAACAATAAAGTTTTCCAGGACTTGTGCTCTGATAGCCTGCCTTGGGCGGTATTTGATGTCAAATTGAGATAACTCCCACCTCCATATCTTCAGACGACCAGATGACTCGGGTGAGGCGAGAATAGCCCCTAGGGGATGCTCGGTGAGGACGAGGATGGTCTATGCCTGAAAGTAGTGTCGTAGCTTCCTTGAGGCCACGACAAGTGCCAAGACAATCTTTTCTATGGCCGGGTATCTTGTTTCCGCATCCTTAAAGATGTGGCTTACGTAGTAAACCGGCTTCTGGACTCATTCGACTTCTCGGACGAGCACTGAGCCTGCAGTATGGTCGGACACCTCTAGATACAGTGATAGTTCGTCTCCATCTATCGGCCGGGTGAGAAGTGGGGGAGTTTCCAGGTGCACTTTCAATTGCTCGAAAGCTATCTGACATTCTTCCGACCATTCGAACCTTGGGATCTTTCTCAGGGCTTTGAAGAATGGGATGCACTTTTCTCCGGATCTTGACATGAAGCGACTCCACTCTCCCCTTGAGTCGCATGATTTCGACTTTGCTCTTTGGCGCGGTGTTCATAACAGAGTACTGCATTTTATACCGCCCATTCTTATGCTCGTGTGTTTATAAGTAGGTGCTTTTAATTCGTGTTTGTTACATATTTACAGATTACAGGTTTCCAGTACAAATATTGCAAATCAAGACAAAATCTCCACAATTACGCCAAATACAGAACATCTGTTGACTGCAGATAAAAGCCGGGTTCCGATCATCCATATCCGTCCAGTGCCGAGTACCAGTTCCTGAGACAAGACATATGACAGTGGTCATTCGTGTCTGGGACAAGCACAGAGCACGAGGGAGGCTGCATAAGAATCAATGGGTGCGCGGAGCTCGAGGGAGATAAAGTCAAATGTGTTGAAAAATGAAGCCATCATTGTTGACTATTGGAACCTGAAGCAATCATAGAAGAATATTGAAAATCTGTACATGTTTAACAGAAGAAAATAGCAACACAGGACCACCAAAGAAACCCGACCCCCTAATTCCTCCACATGGCCGCGGATCCGCGGCCAATAGGGGGTATTGGCCGCGGATCCGCGGCCGTACTGACTCCTTGATGTGTCGTTTTTTGGGGGTAGTTTGGGGACTTCATATAGTGGCAGATTCTTGCCCTAGGTCTTCAACCCTCTGCCTATAAATACTCCAGAATTGAGCTAAGCCAAGAGTCCAATTTTGTGTTCATTCTTTGTTCCTCTTTTGTAGTTTTTAGTGTAGTTCTTCTTCTTTTTCTTCATTCTTCCTCCATGGAAATGTAGTGAGAGCATTGAGTGGATATTAATGAAGATGAGGGTTTTGTATCATTCTCTTTTGTTTCTTCTTCCCCTTGAGATTCTTGCTTTCTCTTGATCTTTCAACCTCTTCATTGAGCTTGAAAGGTTAAGAGTTTGTTATTGATCTCAAAGGTCGTATTTTCTTATGGAATTAGCACTTCATTTCACATGCGTTCTCTACCCTTCTCTTGATCTTGCAACCTCTTAATTGAGCTTGCAAGTTTAAGGGTTGGCTATTGATCACATGCTTGTCTTGAGTTCTAGTTTCTTGTTCTTTTTATTGCTTATGTATTACTTGTTTATTATTATCTTGCTTTACTTTCTTGCAATTTATATTCATGCACTTAATTACTTGTAATCTTTTCTTTTCTTTGTTCTTTTCTTTTGCTCTTTTTGGTTTGTTTTGTGAATGGTTATAATTATTATTGTTAAGAAGAAATACGATATTATAAGTTAACGTTTCTTTGCCCATTTCCTTTTCCCGTATTTTCCATTGAACTCCGCCCAAACGATACGCAAGCGCTCCGTTAGGCACCCTACCCTAACAAGGTAACGGTGATTCCTAACCGCGACCGGTTGCGTTCGGTTTGGCCGGAGGTGAAAGCAAGAGACAAGAATGGAAGGACAAGGGTAAATAAGCCGTATTCCACGAATACCGCGCTTAAATCCCCTAATCCACGTTGTTGCCGATTGCTCTAGCTTCAATTGGTCAAGACTCGGCTCAAAGGTTTTGAGTACGGATTTCTTTAGCTTACAATTTCGTATCTTTTTCTTAACAACTTTATACTTGCAAATAATACACATAGGTTAGATCGAACAAACATACACAAATTCTTTATTGACTCGTCTAAGACAAGAACGGAAATACAACCATCTCCCTGTGGATCGACCCGTGCTCAACCGGCTAGCTGTATAGCGACACCGTCCTGATCGTGGTTATACTTTAGAACTTTGAACATCCGACACGCCAAAAGCGTACGATCAAATGGCGCCGTTGCCGGGGAGACGGTAGCATATTTTCTTTCTTGTTATTCGGGTTAACATTCTTTTTGTATATATAAAAAAAAGTATTTTTGTTTTTTTTTTGGATCATTTTTGTGGGCAAGAGTGCAGATTTTTGCGGATTTGCAAACTGCGATTGTGGGGAGCAAAGTGTACGTTCAAGGCTAAGGTGATTGCAAAGTACAGTGCCAAAGATCCGGGTAGTTTGACCCGCGCAAGCGAACTTTTCAAGCTTACCGGATTTGATTCAACGGGGATTTCCTAACCCAAAACTTAACGGTACGTACTTTACTAACACCTTCTTCTCAAATCCGACGCTTCCAATATACTATTCTTTGCAGGATTCTTTGCAAGTTCGCTAGCAAACGCTAAAAAATTGACTAACCCGTATTTGTTGCAGTGCCGTGCTTAAACTAAAAAACGATTGTTTAATTCTTTATAGAATTTTTATTGATTTGCGCATTGCATACATTAATACGGACTTAAGGGCAAGCGAACCCCACAACATACGGTAAAGGATTTCATCACCTTTTCCGTGGCCCACAAATCACGAACTTGAGCATAACGTTTACCCGCACAAAATTTAAAAGAAACTAGACTTTAAGCCTTAAGGACTTCGCGCTCACTAGGAGAAGTTAACTGTGTTTAGAACCTTGCTTAACGGTATATTGTTTACGGGGTGTCTAGAAAAGTGTTAACGGCGAAACCGCCAAAAGAGAAAGGGTTATTTAATTAAGGAACTTCGCGAAAGCGTTGGAAAACCTCCCCTTATCTCTGCACTTACCTGGCCTCGTGATCAGTGTATCTTGAGCCTGTTTCTCGACACAGTTTTACTTCGACAATCAAGTTCTGGAGCAGGTCTAGTTGACCTAGGTGAACCCTAGAACGATTAGGTGTGTGGTATTTTTGTGTCGTGATTGTTTTTGTCAATATTCTTTTTGCGTGTATATTTCATTCTTCTGTTAATATATAAACTGAAAAAAATTAAAAAATAAAAAAATATCACATTCTTTTTCCCCTCCTTTTCTCTGCCTTTCTTTCTTTCTCTTTTCATATCATGGGTACTCCACCTCGCAAAACTCTTGCCGAACTTTGGTACCCACAACCAGATATTACTTCTTACGGTTCTTGCTTTGGCCGAACTTCGAACGACCCCTCCATGCCCAAAATTTCATTGAGAGATCGGATAGACGTGTCTAGGACAAGCAATTTGACTCCGCAATCCACTTCGTATCAACCATTTCATACATTCACCCCTTCTTACGTTGATACCCTTTCCTCGAGTCATGTTGCAACTCCAAGACCTATGTCTATTGCAGAACGTATTGAACAATCTCGTAGCCGATCTTTCACTCCTTTCACCACTTCAAATTCTTGGGATCAACAATTCCATTCACCTTCCTATCCAAATGTTGATCCTACTCCTGTCCAGCCATTCAATTCTGACCAATCCTACCCTACTTTTGCACCTTCCCTAGACATTGCATCAGAACCGCCATTTGGGATGTTTCAGTATCCAAACAACTTTGCATCTTTTACTGAAAC
The DNA here is from genome assembly GCA_030015575.1 of Agapanthus africanus. Classification (NCBI taxonomy): domain Eukaryota; kingdom Viridiplantae; phylum Streptophyta; class Magnoliopsida; order Asparagales; family Amaryllidaceae; genus Agapanthus; species Agapanthus africanus. Next base: position 25,808,820 of record JASDDO010000016.1, read on the forward strand.
CCCTTCACAACCCATGTCTAGTCTGGAACAGTCGTTGGAAAACTTTAGGGTAGCGTCAAGCCAACAGATGATGGATTTGAATGCGTCCATGGCCGCCCTCATACAACCTAGTGACCCGGTAGCTAGTTTTCAACTAGCTCCAAAATTTTCAATGTATGATGAGGCGGCAGGACAGGCTGTGAATTTGAGTGGAGAGAGTGAGATGTACCCCCTTCCAAATCAAACCTACCCGTCCCAAATTGAATCCCACAACTCCTGTTTTGAAAGTCTATCGAGTATCCCACATGATTTATCAATTGAATATAGAATGATGAATGAGTTGTGTGACTTCGTAGTATTTGATTTGCCCGATTGTGAAGGGTCTCTTCCAAGTGAAACCGATCCTAAACCTTTTGACCTCTACACCTCCACTTTAGAACCTGAATCGATTGAAATCCATGCTTTTGTTGAGGTGTCTGAGAATATTGATTTTCACTTGATTGAGGATATCGACGCTGGGAATATTTTGGATGATGAACCCATAGATTTGGCTGAGTTTTTCTCTTCAAATCATCATCCCGAGTCATTAAATGTTTTTTCCGAACCCCATATGCGTCTGGATTTTGAAGAGAAGTGCATGGATATGCTAAATTTTGAGGAGAATATTGAGGATAGTTTTGAGGATGAACCAGTTTTAATTGATGAGTCGGATTTTCCCATTCATCCTGTCCCTGTCATTAACTGTGTACACCCTCCTGAAACTTTAACCGATACCCCTCCTCGATCACTTCCCTCCATTCTTTCCATCGTTCCGACCTTGCAAGAAACCGTCTCACTTTCATTTCGTATGTCTGGTTTACCGAGTTCGGCGTACCCATGGTTTCTTACGAATCTTGAGGGATTTGACCCAATCTCTCGACGGGTTAATAGATTAGCACAATCGCTGTTTACACATCGCTCATCACAAATTGTGCTAATCTATTCACTCCTTTTGCACCCTCAAGTTCGTACTCTACTTCTTTTTACCTTCCGCCATTCTTCTTCTGATATACCGAGACCGTATCCCGCTTCTATCTCCATACGGTCTCGCGTATTCTCCATCTCTTTTCTCTACGCCTTCTTTCACCAGCCACTGCTTTATCGAGATAAAATGTTTGAATGGTTGGTGCTCACTTTTGGCCTGTGTAAGGCCTTGTATAGCTTGATACTGTTCTTTCCCCCCTAAACCTGAACTTCAAGGCTTAACAGTGGAAACACTGTTTTACTTAAGTTTGGGGGGGGACACCTTTTTTGTATATATTTTTGGTTTTCCTTTTTGTATATAATTTGTTTTTAGGGGGAGCGCCGACAATTTTGACCCTCTTGGTATAGCCTGACAGTGAGGGCACTGTCAAGTTTAAGTTTGGGGGTGTGCTCGGTAAGCTTTCTTCCTTCGCATTCATTTGTATATTTTGCATTTGCATACCTTATTGAAAAACCCATAAAAATCGAAAATTTTTCCAAAAAATATAAAAACTTTGTCGTCAAGTTAGCTAATAGGGTAACTTAGATCTTTATTCCGAAAGATTAGTTGATATGATAGAAATAACTAAATTCTAGGCTTAGAAATTGAAAACCCTAAAAATAACCCTCATTCTGTTTAAACTTGGTAAGTATACGTCCTTACAGTTTTTTTTGAGAAATAAGTAGTCTTGAGTTCAGTTCTTTAGTTAAGTCAAGATGAAGGGAAAGTATTGATGCTTTACTGGAGGATAAGTCTGAAAAATAGTTTCTTTTCTTGAGTTCAAATTTAGAAAGTATATACCCTACAACTGCACCTGCACGTACCTTGAAACTTGGGATAGTAGAGGATACTTAGAAATACTCTTGCCTGAAAACCTAGTATGAAAGAAAAAACGGTATTCAAAGCTAAACACCAAAAGAGCATGTTGAAAAATATATCCGGTCTTGAAAAAAAAAAAGAAAAAGAAAAAAATAGAATAAAGTCAAGACCTGGAAACTGCTATTTACGCTTTAATGTTCACACATTCAGTAATCGGCCGTTAGTGCCTCAAGAAGCATTAATAGTCGCATGAAAGGTGTGTGAGCAAATCCGTCCATCCTTAATGAAAAGACGTAGTATTAGGTATTAGGGCAAGGGTATTATAGCTTGAATTGAATTCTTGAGTGTAGGGGTGCAAATATACACACACGTAGGGGTATACAATCGATGTTTGAATAAAAGATAGAAATAAAGAATAAGACTTGTGTTTTCTGTAAAGTTGATAAAAATCCCTGATTTGAGGCCGCACTTTAGAAGGAAAACTCAGGAGAACCAACATCTTTCTAAACTTTTTTGGAACGTATAGGACCTAAGGTTAAATAGATAGGAGGTGTGAAAAATAAGGGTTGGATATTTCTAACTTAGGATGATAGAATTTCTAACGTAAAAACTAAACTGTATGAGTAGAATCAATGTTAACTTATGACACTAGCTTGACGGGATTTTGTGGGTGTAATCCGCTGAAAACCCTCAGGAGACAACACTCCTCCTACTAGGGACACCTAGAGGTTTAACGGCTTGTTGCACATGCTCAGTGCAATCGCGTTCCCTGCGAAAGTGCGGTTAGGTTTTTATTTTAGTGAATAATTGGTTTTGTTCGGGACGAGCAAAAGTTAAGTTTGGGGGTATTTGTTCATAAAAGAATACTGCATTTTATACCGCCCATTCTTATGCTCGTGTGTTTATAAGTAGGTGCTTTTAATTCGTGTTTGTTACATATTTACAGATTACAAGTTTCCAGTACAAATATTGCAAATCAAGACAAAATCTCCACAGTTACGCCAAATACAGAACATCTGTTGACAGCAGATAAAAGCCGGGTTCCGATCATCCATATCCGTCCAGTGCCGAGTACCAGTTCCTGAGACAAGACATATGACAGTGGTCATTCGTGTCTGGGACAAGCACAGAGCACGAGGGAGGCTGCACAAGAATCAATGGGTGCGCGGAGCTCGAGGGAGATAAAGTCAAATGTGTTGAAAAATGAAGCCATCATTGTTGACTATTGGAACCTGAAGCAATCATAGAAGAATATTGAAAATCTGTACATGTTTAACAGAAGAAAACAGCAACACAGGACCACCAAAGAAACCCGACCCCCTAATTCCTCCACATGGCCGCGGATCCGCGGCCGTACTGACTCCTTGATGTGTCGTTTTTTGGGGGTAGTTTGGGGACTTCATATAGTGGCAGATTCTTGCCCTAGGTCTTCAACCCTCTGCCTATAAATACTCCAGAATTGAGCTAAGCCAAGGGTCCAATTTTGTGTTCATTCTTTGTTCCTCTTTTGTAGTTTTTAGTGTAGTTCTTCTTCTTCTTCTTCATTCTTCCTCCATGGAAATGTAGTGAGAGCATTGAGTGGATATTAGTGAAGATGAGGGTTTTGTATCATTCTCTTTTGTTTCTTCTTCCCCTTGAGATTCTTGCTTTCTCTTGATCTTTCAACCTCTTCATTGAGCTTGAAAGGTTAAGAGTTTGTTATTGATTTCAAGGGTCGTATTTTCTTATGGAATTAGCACTTCATTTCACATGCGTTCTCTACCCTTCTCTTGATCTTGCAACCTCTTAATTGAGCTTGCAAGTTTAAGGGTTGGCTATTGATCACATGCTTGTCTTGAGTTCTAGTTTCTTGTTCTTTTTATTGCTTATGTATTACTTGTTTATTATTATCTTGCTTTACTTTCTTGCAATTTATATTCATTCACTTAATTACTTGTAATCTTTTCTTTTCTTTGTTCTTTTCTTTTGCTCTTTTTGGTTTGTTTTGTGAATGGTTGTAATTATTATTGTTAAGAAGAAATACGATATTATAAGTTAACGTTTCTTTGCCCATTTCCTTTTCCCGTATTTTCCATTGAACTCCGCCCAAACGATACGCAAGCGCTCCGTTAGGCATCCTACCCTAACAAGGTAACGGTGATTCCTAACCGCGACCGGTTGCGTTCGGTTTGGCCGGAGGTGAAAGAAAGAGACAAGAACGGAAGGACAAGGGTAAATAAGCCGTATTCCACGAATACCGCGCTTAAATCCCCTAATCCACGTTGTTGCCGATTGCTCTAGCTTCAATTGGTCAAGACTCGGCTCAAAGGTTTTGAGTACGGATTTCTTTAGCTTACAATTTCGTATCTTTTTCTTAACAACTTTATACTTGCAAATAATACACATAGGTTAGATCGAACAAACATACACAAATTCTTTATTGACTCGTCTAAGACAAGAACGGAAATACAACCATCTCCCTGTGGATCGACCCGTGCTCAACCGGCTAGCTGCATAGCGACACCGTCCTGATCGCGGTTATACTTTAGAACTTTGAACATCCGACACGCCAAAAGCGTGCGATCACGCGGCCATGTTGAGGATGGCGCTAATTTTCTCCGGGTTAGCTTCGATGCCTTGGTGGGTAACTATGAACCCAAGGAATTTTCCACTAGTGAGATTCAGCTTCATTTTGTACTTGCGGAGGATGTTGAAAATCTCGCCAAGATCTTCGGCATGCTCGTCCGACGAGGTCGACTTGACGAGCATGTCGTTGACGTAAACCTCCATGTTTCTCCCAATCTGCGGTTTGAATATCCTGTTGACCAGGCGCTGGTATGTAGCTCCGGCGTTTTTGAGGCCGAATGGGATCACTCTGTTGTAGTATACCCTCCGGTCCGTTGTGAATGCGGTAAGCTCTTCGTCTGCTGGGTTCATACGAATCTGGTTGTAGCCGGAGAAAGCATCCATAAAGCTGAGCAATTCGTGGTCTGCCGAGCTATTGACAAGCTGATCTATCTGAGGGAGGGGATAGTTGTCTTTCGGGCAGGATTTGTTGAGATCTGTGAAGTCGATGCACATGCACCACTTCCCGCTTGCTTTTTTTTAACCATAACCACATTTGCTAGCCATTCCGAGTAGGCCACATTTCGAATGAAGTTGGCTGCAAGAAACCTATCGACCTCGTCCTCGATCGCCTTTTATTTTATAGGGGTGAAGCTTCGTTTCTTTTGCCTGACGGGTCGGACCGTCGGGTCAACCCCGAGCTTATGCGAGATTACTTTGGGGTCGATCCCGGGCATGTCGGCGGGCGCCCAAGCAAATACGTCTGAGTTTCCTCGGAGAAAGTGGATCAATTCTTCGCGTCGGGCTCACATTAAGAGTGACCCGATCTGGACAGTTTGTTCATTGTTCCCCTCGACAAGGGGGACCTCTGTTAACGCCTCCACCGGGACCCCTCGGATTTCTTTTTGTTCGTCATGGGTATCCAAGGACCCCTGGAAATCACTCGCGCTTCCAAGGTCGTTGCTTCGTTCTTCGGGGGTGGATGTCGTTGTGAAGCAAATCTTTGCGATTTGCTGGTTCCCGTTGGCCCGGCCTATTCCCCCTTTATCCAGTAGAAACTTGATCACGAGGTGGTAGGTCGAGATTTAGGCCCGAAGGGAGTTTAGCGTCAGACGTCCCAGGAGGATATTATAGGACGAGGGAATTCTAGCGACGATGAACTCCACTGGTACGGCTTTCGTACAGCCCGCCTCTCCAATGTTAAAGAGGAGGATAACCACTCTCTCTGCCGGGATGAAGTGGTTAGTAAACCCCGTCAGAATGTGGGCGGTTGGCCTCAGGTCCAACGGGCCGAGCCCCATACGTAGGAAGTAGTCATAGAAAAGGATGTCCGCCGAGTTTTCCGAGTCGACCAGTATCCTTTGAACCTCGTAGCGGTGGACCCGTGCTGTAATCACGAGGGGGCCGTTGTGAGGAAAGGATATTCCTTGGAGGTCTTCGTCGGTGAAGGTGATGGGCTCGACTGCTTTGTTTTTCTTCCGGGTCTGGCTGCTAGTTCCTTCATCTGGCAGGAGGTGTCGAATCTCGCCGGCTCCAGGCTCACCCCTGATGATACGACCATGATTTGGTCGATCGTCAATTCGCCGGGAGGGGGATGGTTCTCTTGCTCCCGGTCTGCCTGTCGCTTTTCCCGTAGGTACTTTGCCAAGTGCCCCGAGCGAATCAACTCCTCGATATAGTCGCGGAGTTGTTTACAGTTCTCTGTAGGGTGTCCCTGCGACCTATGGAAGGCGCAGTACGGGCCTCGAGTCCGTTTGGCCGCTCTATTTGTGACTGGAGGGAGCTTGAAGAATCGCTCGCCCTTCGTCTCCTCCAACAGCTTAGTCTGAGAGATGTTGAGCGGGGTATATTCCTGGAACTTCACAGAGTATGGGTTTGGCCGTTCGACCTTCTTCTTCTCTTCTCCGCCCCTCTTCTTTAGGTCGGCCTGGTCGGCCTGGGGTAGGTTGGCGTTTACTTCGGACTCGAGCTAGATTTTTCGCTCGGTCCAAGCTTTTACCTCGGCCATGGTCCTAGGTTGCGCCAATGCAAAGGAGCGGAGCCACTCCTTGTTCCTAAGACCTGACCTCAGAGCGGTGATTACAGTCTCATCCTTGTGCTCGAGAACCTCAAGAAGAGCGTTGTAGAAGCGATTGATGTATTCTTTAAAGGATTCCTTGTCCCCGCTTTTTATACTGAAGAGGTAATCGACGATCCGCTTCTTCCGTCTGTTCCCGACGAAATGCCCGAGGAACTGGGCGGCCAGCTCATCAAAGGTAGAGATGGAGCATGGCGTGAGTCCTCGAAACCAGTCTTGTCCAGCCCGGATGAGAGTGACGGGGAACGCTCGGTATTGGACGGCATCAAAGTTGTCCTGGAAGCTCATGCCCGCTGTAAACGCGTCCAGATGGTCTTTCAGGTCGGACTTTCCATCAAAGAGGGCAACTTTTGGAGGCTTGTTTCTGGACGAGACGCGTACAACGAGCAGCTCTTCAGTGAAGGGCTTCGTAAGTGAGTCGGCAGCATACCTGGCTCCCTCGTTTGAAGGACGACCCTCTCGATGTATACCCTCGATTTTCTTTTCGAGGGCATCGAGACGGTCGTGATACCCTGAGGATTCGGCGTATTCGGAGGGACGACCTCTCTCGCTGGCGACCTGCGCCTGGCCGCGACTCCGGTTTCGCTCTATCAGGTTCCTCAGGTCCCAAGGCGAGGTCATTCGTGAGTCATCGCGGCGAGCGCCGCTCATGCGACCCCATCGAGGGAGAGTGTGCCGGCCATGCCTTGGAGCAGGCGAGCTGACCGACACCTCATCGGGAGGGACGGGAGCGCGATGGGCCTCGGGGTGGGGGCTCTTTCACGGGACCTCGGCGTGGATCTGTGAGGCGTCCAGCGGGTCATCGAATTGGTCGCCACGGGGGAGCTGTGGCCGCCGGAGATAGCGAGACGCTGTTCAGTGGTGCCAGCATGGGCAGTGTCATCTCCCCTTCTGCGGAGGTCGCGATCCTGAGACAGGGGAACGACGACCTGGGGGCTTGTCCCGCCGTTTAGACACAGACAAAGGCATCCACGATTGATGTGAGCATGTCGATTCGTGCAGACAGGGCGTGAACGGCGTTAGGGGGAAGAGAGAATCTGTCTGCTCTCCCGTTGTGTAGAGGACGGCGGCTTGTGCTTGGATCGTCGCGGTGATCACTCGCCATGAATTCGAGATTGGAATATCAACTTTCGATGAGTGTAATTTTCTAACTTCTCATAGACGGCGCCGACTGATGGAGTCTGAATCTCCTTCAGATATTGTCTTCCGTAGATCGGTCGCGAGCGTTGATAAACGGCTGAGATTGGGTTTGAGGGTTGCCTCCTGGAGCGTGTGGATCTCAGTGGGCTTGATTTGGAGTGAAGCCGAGCAACCTGCAAAGAAGTTCTGGGGTGGTTGTGCCACCGTGGACCCTCCGACGATCAAGTTAACCGAGATATTTGAGTAGAGTAGCGGCCTATTGGAATAAAATTGTCTTACCTGAGTCGTCTGAGAGAGGGGTTTATATAGCGGTCTCCATGGGCTAGCTGACGCGAGATCCTCGCTCGCCGTTACGCCCCTGGCGTTACGCCTGCGTGAATGGAGGGATCCACCATCAATGACGAGATACGCTCGTTAATGGGGGGATGCGACGGCGTGGAACACGGGATCGTGGGTTAGAGGATATCTCGCGTCTGGCGAGATTCACGGAGCTGTGGCGGAGGTGCCTGTGATCGGTGTTCTAGGTCGCCCGATAGAACCGAGAAGGCCTAGTTCGGCGAGATGCCTAAAAGAGGGCGGGAGGCCGAGCTAGTTCGGTTCTGTGATAGCTCGGAGGCGAAGGGCCGAGGAGCTCGGCGTGTAGGAGGGCCCGGAGCGCGAGCCAATGGTCATTTACATGGCGAGTACAGGAATGTTCAAGGCATCCCGGAGGTCGGGTCTAGGTAGCGGGCGATAGCCCGGAGGACGCCTCCAATGTGTAGTGCTTGCCCCGTTTCCGTGTGCCTCGGGACACGTCATCTGCCACGTGTCATGATCTGAGGTGTTTCCACTTATGAGCATCATCAGAAATATTTTGCGTTTAGCCCCCTTATCTTTGTCGTCCAGATACATAGTCTAGTTGTTGGCACCAAAGCTAGGACAAAACTTCGTAGGCGAATTTATAAAATATTCATATGCGAAAAACACGTCCCTCCGAAAAGAGATTCAATTTAGAGTTCAGGAGATACATAGAGGGATTATATGGGCATGCGATCTATATGAGGCCGGTCTTTCTTTTTTAATATGGGATATGGGGCCCGTAGGGTAGCTTTCAAGGATTATATAATATCCATATCCAAATAACCTCTATACCGATGTATATCACTCCATCCACACCAGCACTGGCTCATGCAAGAGTTCCATAAAATTATCCAATCATGGCCAGGAAAATGTGACATCTAAGGAGAATTGTTTTTGTTTTAACTATTCACGAATGAATATTTGACTTATTTAACTGATACATAAACATATTAATTTGGGTATCCACTTGCACACATGCACCGAATAATTTGAACTATTTCTTTGGGGGTTAACTTCCACGGCTATTACCCGACGAATTAACCTTTCGTAAAACAAATCTGCAGCCGAAATATTTTAAAATTTGTGTTGGGTTATTCTTTCGGCTAATACCCCACGGAATAACCCAGTTAAATGTAAACCCTCGGATTTCAGATCAGATCAGATCCTCTTTTCCGAACAGAAATAAAAACCTCTTTCAAAATCCCACCGCCTCCGAGCTTCAACCTCCTCTTCCTTCCATCGCCGGTGACGATCGACGATCGGCCCCCGCCTCCTCCTCCTCCAAGCCGCCGACCCCCTCATCTTCCTCCTCCAAACCGTCGCCGCCATCACAACCTCCTCCTCCTCCAAGTACAGATCTTCCCGTCTCCTCTCCAAGCGTAAGCCCTCTCTCTTTCTCTCACTCACTCACTCACACACACACTCTCTTTCTCATCCGCCACCGTCTCCTCTCTCGCAGCCGCCAGCTGCCACCGCCTCCTCCCCGACGACCCTGCCGCCACCTCTTCTGAACCTCGAGTAAGCCATGGAAAATTAGAATTTCTTTAATTAAATTCTTTTGGTGACGATGAATTGGTTATTTGTTTGCTTATTTGATGAGGATGGGTGTGGTTATTTCTTTGGTTGATAATGAATTGGTCGATTGTGGTTAGGATATTAATGGTGGATGTTATTTGCTTGATTAATATTTTGGTGAGAGAATTGCGGTGATAATTGTTGATGAAGGGATGGATTGTGATGAGAACTGTTAATGTTATTGCATTGTTATTGATTTATAGCACGTGTATTGTTGGTTAGGTTTAGTTTTTAAAAAGAGAAAAAGGATTGGGGAAGGAGGAGGAAGAGGAGGCAAAAGGAGGTGAAAGAGTTGTGATGGAGAGAGACGAGAGAGAGAAAGGTTTTAGAAAGTCGAGACTTTTTTCTTCCGAAACAAAAAAAGTTGAAAGTTATACAAGGAGCAGAATACTTAACATATTTAGGTATTTGTTCATTTCTAACAAATGACCTATGGATGCCATCTCTCCTTTCTTCCAAGTTATGATGGGAATATGAATAGATTTAACTATTTCTTTAGATTACTTGTATGGTTTTGTTTTAGGCAGTGACAATATTGGAATCAAATAATTTGATAGGTTTATAAATAAAAAGACGAATTTGAATCCCAAACTTGAAGTGAGACCAAAACAATAACTTGAAAAATAAAACCATAAGTTGCATTGATTTTTTTTTTTATAAAAATATATGAATAGAACCTTGAACTTATGAATAACAAGAGGATGCAAAGTAGAAAACGGGATACTCCTATTAAATACTTCAATAATTGACGATATTGAAACGATAACCGTCAAGACTAATCTAATTAAGTGCATGATACTCGATGATAATAAAAAGTAAACCAATACATATTGCCATCGAGTATCTCACATTGATAAAATATCGCGTCTTAAAACCCGTCTATCAGTTATATGCGTACGTTTATTTTCGTGATATAAAATTACGCGTAGATTGTCAATCTCGAACATTAATCGTTTTTCGTTGACAACCATCTCGTAGTTTATACGACGCGAAAACTAGAGAGGTCGAGATATGAAACGAAAGTGAAGGGGAAGTTGGTTTTTGATTGTGACTGCATTGAGAAAGGTAAGAACAAGATGGTTATTGACAAAGAAGAGAATGAGAAGGGTAAGTTTTTACCCTCGACATCTAATGTATAACCATTAATATCGTCGGTCATAACAGATCACTCAAATGTATTTCCGAGGGCGACCCGCTAAAAAGAAGACCAAGAACACAGGAACCCATTTTCCTCACCAGGCATAGATGTGATACGAACCGGTGTTTAAGCGCATCAGACACACCATTAAGAGACTCAATCTCTTCAGCATTCTCGCAAAGAAATTTCATGTATAAATCATGCAATGAAGGAACTCTTTTTCTCAATTGCTTAAGCTTTCTATCATTTGAAGGAATCCACTAAATTTTCACCTAAATATCATCATCATCTTTCTTGGAAGAAGAATCCAACTCTCGAGTTATAAGCATTTCTCTTGGTCCTTGATAATCTTCGTAGCCGTCGAGAATGGGCCCGGCCAATCTTCCTTCTAATTCTCGTTCAGCAGCAAATCCCCTTCTTGCTCTTCATTTTCATACCTCTCTTCTTCTGCTTTAAAGAAAGTATATTCGGGGGCCAATTTTATATCTAAGTTCCTCTGTGCTTCTTTCCGAGACACTGTTTTCATCCTCGTTGTCACCTTCCTTCACCTTCTGCGCTTTACTGATCCTTCCCCAACTTCTTGTGACAAAACTTAGGTATCTTCATATATAACTTTATTAATCGATGATTCATCTTCTTCAACGACAAACTTGCTCTTCACACTCTCTTCTTTATCAATAATCATCTCGTTTTTAACTTTCTCAATGCAGTCATCATCAAAAATCAACTTTCTTTTTCCTTTCGCTTCATATTTCAACATTTCTAATCTTCTCGTCGCATAAACTACGAGATGGTTGTCAACGAAGAACGATTAACGTTCGAGATTTACAACCCATACGTTGTTTTATGTCACGAAGATAACCATATGCATATGACTGATAGACGGGTTTTAAGACGCGGTATTTTATCAATGTGAGTTATTCGATAACGATATATATTGATTTAATTTTTGTTATTATCGAGTATCATGCACTTAATTAGATTAGTTTTGATGGTTATCGTTTTAATCATGGAGGGACGCTCCCAATGATGAGGCGAAATTGGCGGCGAAGCCCGTGACTTGGACAGACGAGTATTGGGCCACCATGATTCAACACTTCGCTTCGGATTAATTTAGGGCACATATATTGTTTAAATTGTAAAAGCATTAGACATTAATCCGGTATTAGTATGAGATGTTACATCATATTTAAATGGCAGGAGAGGAGCGAGCGGGAATCAGTGACGCGGAATCATAACACTGATCATTGGTTAGGTGGAGGGATGAACTTCTCCCAGTATGGAGCTGTTCATGTAAGAACAAATCAAATATTCTGAATTTGTCTATTTCCTAAATTTGACCTAAATCGAATTTTTGTTTAAATGGCTAGCGAGGCAGATAGGAGAAATGCCCAGCCGTGTGGACATTTATAAGGTAGGGTTTGCGCGTCACTCTAGTTTCCCCAGCTCACAGGAAGCGACTGAGCATTACGTAAGTATGCTCCTATACGGGTTTCTTGTAGTTATTTAAATTACTTAATTTCGTTTTCAATAATTGACTTAATTTGATTCATACTGTAATTTCGTGCAAAGCAGAGAGATGAATGAGCGGACGGCGGCGTTTGTTGAGGAACATGACTGAGATCCTATTCCCGTTGAGCTTCATGAAATTAATGAGGATGTCATTCAGCGACACAACTTGGATTGGCACGGAAGAGTTCATCTGGATGGTTAAGGCATTTCGCCTATGATATATCATGCCTATTAGGGTCCGGGGTTGTATCCTCCTTAGATACACGCAGGGATATTCGTTCAGGAGACCGTGTCCCCTGCAGTCCTATCTGCATCTCCGTCCACCCGGTATTCTATAGAGAAGGCTCATCTTCTCGTACTCACATGGGTTCTCGAGCACCCTTCTTCTTGTCTCCTTCTATATCTGGACCCTCGTCGATTTCGGGTTCACGAAGGAGGATGTTCCAAGAAGAAGTCCACGAAGCTCTCGAGACGAGAATATAGATCATCCGGAGCTTGAGGCATTGATGGAAGAAAGTACCTGATATAAGTTTGATAATTCTTGATTTCAATACACATTTCATATAATTATCAACAATATTGTGTACTAATACTTGTCTATTGATAACACTATAGTAGCTGCTCGATTTCGAGGACTTTCCAGATGCCGCCGCCGTCCAGTGAGCTCAAGATGGAGTGGAAAAGTATAAAACCCGCGCTTGTCCATATCGTACGTTTTTTCGTTTTAGGAAACTGTAAAATAAGATTATATGAATGAATTTATAATTGAATTGATTTGATTTAAGTTGTGGTTGTTTGTGTATTAGTAATTGAGTTAGAGGTTATTTGTATATCAATAATTCAATTTAATTTGTATCGAATGCTTGAAAATCACGCAAAAACCGTCCTATTTTTTTCCTTTGTATGCAGCTTATTTCGTCGGGTTATTTCCAACGAAATAAGTTGCATACAGGAAAAATTTCTCAGTTTTTCCGAATCTAGTCCATCGGATATATTCCGACAGAATAAAATACCCGACGAAATAAATTAGGCATCCGATAAAATAACCTTTTTTCATCATAATTTATTCCGTCGAATATCGGCCGACGGAATAAGTGTATTTCGCCGGGTGCACCTTTAATTCGTCGGGCATCACCGGACGAAATAAAGGGATATTTCTTGCAGCGTGAGCGGACTCCGCATCCGTATCCAATGTTTATAAGTATTAGATATCAAAATAGTAATATTTGAATTAAGCCGGTTTATTTTTTCCCGTATCTGTATCCGACGTATGTTACATACGTATAGTAATTTTCATTTTCAATTTCAATAACCATCCATAATCATATCAATTTGAATCCTCATACGAATGCCAGATACATATATTATAACATCTATATCTGTGTATCCATCAAATTGGTTTGCATCAGATCTCAATAGAATACAGTCTAGGACTTGTCAAACAGTGCCGACAACAGAGTACAGGCTAGGACTTGTCAATCAACAAAATAATGGAAACCAAAAGCATGAAACATGCTTTGTATTAATTATTTGTAGATACATTTTCTATCTTGGAAATTAATTACTTGTAGATACGTTTACTGGAAGATAATTTAGATGTTAATTTTAAACTACCATGAAATATTACCATGCTTATCTAGGTGAAGCGGATATTTCTGGAAATATAGAATTACCGTGGTAATCAAATGACCCCATTTCATAGTAATCATATTTCCTAAAAAACGCATACCTATCATAAATTACCACGAAATATTCTCGCTTAACATGAAACGGGTCATGACCATTCGCCACCAGCCTTCCTCGCTACCCGTCGGCCCCGTTCGCCCATCACCGATAGTCCGCCAGACGGCCGGCCCCCGATCAAACGTTCGCCGCCTGCAGACAGTAGTTCGTTGCCGGTCATCCGCCGGCCGGCCAGACAGCCCTTTGCCAGCCGCACACCGGCCCGCCACCGATCGGCCGTTCGTCACCGACCTCGCCGCCATCCACTGGCCTTGCTGTTGGTCAACGGTTACACATAAATATATTACCGGGAATGATTAAAGTATATGAATCATATTAATGCAAGATTTCTTAAAATTAGATATCCGGTCATCCCATTCCCGAAAATACGAGAATTTCCGGTAATTTTTCATTTCATTTCATGTACCACACATAACTATATGAATATATCCGGTAAAATTAGCGTCAATTTTAATACTAGATGAATGAGCACTCGATTTAATATATAGCGAGGCTTTGAGAGCCAGTAGTCATTAAAAGCCTGTGTCCTTTTTCAACCCCATAACTAATAAAGCAAAAATAAAATTTCAATTGAGATTATACAGTACAATATTAGTCCTTTCCCCAATAATATAATAAACTTTCCGATGCCTCGAATCATCTTGAAATCATATACAATCGTTCATACGCGGTGACTGTGACCAGCTTGAAACATTCGTATCTCTTCAGACGATGATAACGAACTCAAAAATGTAGCTCTTTAATTTGAAAAGAGATGAATAGATTAGAGAAATAAAAAGAACATGCACATCAAATGTCAACTAATTATTTTTTCCTCTTTTGAATGACTAAAAAATGTCAACCAATTTTTAGCTCTGACTTTTTAAGTTTACATATGTTCACACGTTTTACTTTTGTAAATGCCAAACAATTTCATTGGTCAAAATAAAGTTTTTTTTTGTCTCTTCATAATTCAAGATTAAAATCAAGCCAGATTTTGGTCCGACTGTACATTCAAATTTGACCATGAAATCAAGACTGGTAATTGTTAAGACATGATGAAAATGAGTTATCCCCGATGATTTTTAAATATTTAATTTTGCTAGGATCTAAAATTGCCGCATATATTTTTCTTTTGATTGGTATAATTAAGGGACAAAACGAATCATACGACTGTCCTTAGGCTCTTGCACATGCTATGCACATGTAATGAAAAGATGGGGCTATGTTCTCATGGTATTTGTATGTCGCGTTGACGGTCATTAATGCGGGTTTTTTTGGCCTAAGTTTGTTCATCTTGAGAGAGAGAGAACTATTTTATATTGGACATAAGAATAATAATTCATGGTTTAGAGGATGAGGTTGCCACAAAATGAAGAATCAAAACCATCTGATACTAGCTAAAAGTTTTGGTTTTGCCGCAAAGGAACATAATGTTAAAATTTTAATTAAGAACTAAAAAAATAAAATAGATAAAACATAGTTAATTAAAGTAGTAATAAATATAACCGTTAATGAATCCAATACAAATGGATATAGTTGTTATCATATCCGTACCTAATAGTTGTAGACGGATTTAAATATTGATGATGCTCAATATTGGCGATCTCCAAGATCAGGACGCGTGGCAGGTGACGTGTCCCAGAACTCAGAAGAAAGGGCCCACAGGGGCCGACCAGGACACCCTATACCCGACCTGCAAACACAAGCTGGCCCTCCTCAGGGCCCCTGCAAATTGGCTTCCTCGGCCCCGTAGCTCGCGCCGACCTGCCACAAGACCTGGACTCCTCGGCCTCCTTGCTCGTCCCGAGCTCCAGGCTGTGGCCGTCTTCCTCGGCCCTCCGACCAAAGTCACCGCTCACAGGCGTAACCGCCGCTCCGCGAATCTCGCCATGCGCAGATTCTACGCCAGTAACATCCCACGTTCCACGCCATCAATCCCCATTAATGGGCGATCCGCTTTCTACGCGGGCGTGACGTCGGGGGCGTAACTGCCGGCGAGATGCTCGCACCTGCTGCTGCTTGCCACCACCGCTATATAAATCCCCATCACAGAGGGGTCAAGTAAGCCATCTTTTACTTTTTTAAGCCGTTACTCTGCTAGGATCTCATCACTAACTTGATCGTCGGAGGGTCCTTGGTGGTACCAGACCACCCCAGGACTTTTTTGCAGGTACTCGGCACCAAACTCCTCACTCCACTTCTTCCTCCAAAACCCATTGAGACCCACACGCAACAGGAGATAATCAACAAAGTCCACCGCGAGGTCAACGGAAGATAACATTTGACGGAGGCCCGAAAAGGAGCTCCATCAAATATGGATTTTGATAGTTATCGGAAATGAAAACTATTATCCATATTTGATTAAAATCGGATACCGTATGCAGATGTGAAATGTATATTGAACAAAACATACCAAATAAAATAATAAATTATTTAATTGGTATATCCGATACGAATACGGAACAAATTATCATATTTGTATGTGTTTGCTATTGGTGGATAAGGATACAGAAATGAATAGATATCAGAAATGAAAATAATATCCGTATTTAAGAAAAATCAAGTACGGATATGGAATTAGCTCGGATTATTCAAATGGCCTTCCTGTTGCTAAAATCCAAACACAAAATTACTAATTCCATCCGTATTTATCGTCTCGACTGCTCATATCACTTCAAATAATGCAACTGCGATAGAGGGTATTATTGTAAATTCCACAAAAGGCAAGCCTGCTTTCCTATAACTAACCAACGGTATTTGCAAAACCTTTCCCCTTCCTTTTTCTTGCACGTGACTAACGGAAGTCCAGTAACGGCGTCATAACGAGGTAACGGTCCCGTTAATGCTGGCGCGCCGTCACCCAAACGTGCTGCTTGCGGCAAATCCTACGATAACCTAGCGATTTTCCAAATTTACCCCTTGCTCGTCACCCAAACGTGTTGCTTACGCGAATCCTACGATAGCGATTTTTCCAAATTTACCCCTTTCTCGTGACCGTAACCTTCCGTCATAGTCGCCGTCAGCCACCGACAGTCTCCTGTGAGAGGACCGCACTCCGCCGAAAAGGTAGAGTGTCCGTAATACCCCCTCGTTCATTCTTAAAACTACAGATTTGCCACTGTGAATGAATGGCCACCAAATCTTTTTGATTCTAGTAAATTTTGGGGAGAAACGTAGTATTTTGGTGTTTCAAGAGCACGGACTTCAAATATGCTTAAAAATAGAAAAAAGCAATTTTTGATCGATTTTCAACTTTTCAGACCGGGACTGCGGTAGGAAGTTTTATAAATAAGAATAATATTTATTTAATATTTATAAAATTACTATCAATTATCACCATTTTTGTGATAACTACTTAAATCTTACTTTATTAGAGAAAACCATCTCCATTTTTTCTTTTGGCAAAAATCAATCCTGCGGTATTAAGATAATTTGTATATTGACAGCTATCCTTCTTAATTATCGTCACCCATCAACTTTTACCCTAACTCGTTAATTTTTACAGAAATTTTCTCTCAATCTGAAGCTCGCTTGATCACAATAGAAGGATCTAACATTCTTGTATAAATTTGGTGGTTCTCCCCAAATTAAAGGTTCATGATTTTGATTGCGTAAATTAATTGATATTTTAGGGTGGGTTATGTTAATTTTATTGTTATCAGGGACATTTTATATACGTTCAATATGATTAGGGTTTTGGTTAAAAGTTTGGAATACGGTTTGGTACTAGGGATTTCATGTGATTAGGGAGTTTGAAAAGGAAGAAAATTGCAACGCCCACAATTTCAAAACATCCAACCCTTTTTCATGTGATCAAGGAGTTAGAAGAAAAATAAGAAAATTGCAAAGCTCACAATTCAAACAACCCAAGCTCTTTTCATGCAATTAAGAAATTAGAAAAGCCAAAATTGCAAAGCATCCCATGACTAGGGTGGTGGTAGTTTATAGAAAAAGAAATGATTTTTGATCGGACATAGAAAAAACATAAAAAGAGAAAGAAGGAAGAAGGAAGTGTGAGAAATGCTTTTCAAAAACACCAGCAGGGATAACATGGGGAAATCATGTACTAATTTGATAACGTGGCAATTTCTGTTAAAATTTGCAGACTTCCGATAACATCAAAGTATATATATGCAGTCAGGGATGGTAGTTGGGGATAGTTTTCTTTTATAAAAATATTAAGGTAGTTAAAAAAAACTGTGATAATTGAAGGCATTATTATGCAGTTTAGTCATAATTCTACGTATATTTGACTTAAGTGTCAAAACTTTCTGAATGAATATGAAATTTACTTGATGATCGACTTGTTATTCAGTGTTTGATATCAGGGATTAAAGTTGTTGGTTTTTTATGATGCTGTTTAGAATTTGTAATAACCGGTATCTGCTGTACTAAGTATTTCATGTTTTAATAAAACTTCCTTTTAATAATTCTTTAAATATTTTTCCTGGTAACCGTATTTTTAATAAAATATTTTCCTAACTGATTATTTTTAATTCTTATTCTCAAAACCAACTTCTTTTAAATTCCCATTTTCTTATTTTAATATAAACCCTAACTCTAACTATTTTTACCCAAGCCATATCTCTATCCTTGAATCTCTATGTCTATCTATTTTATTATGTTTATATTTCTTTAAAACCTAACCAAAACCCTAACCCAACTTCTAAACCCAAGAATCCGGCCCAAACCCATATCCCAAACCCGAGCCCCTATTCTTCTTCTTCTTCTTCTTGTTCAAGAATTCACGAGCACCATGCCACGCCGCCGACTTCTTCGCCAACGGCCCCTGCATGATCCGCTCGCCGCTGACCTCGCCCTCAATCCAAACTTCCTCCGAGATCCCAGCGTCGGCTCCTTATCTTTTCTCAACCGAGCCTCTCCCCTCTCTACATCTCCATCTCTCTCTGTCTTTCTCGTTTTCTCTCTTTCCCTTCACAGCCGCCGCCAACATCACCGCCGGCAATCCCAGCACAACTCCGAGCCTCTACCATCGCAACCCAGCTTGCACCACCTCGTCACTACAACCAACACCACTAGAACACACCGCCGAGCTCCCTACTCCAGAAAACCCACAGCTGCCAACCTCACTATCAGAGCTCACCACCGGAGCTACCTCCGTTGACCACGATGAGCCCATCTACCCTGCATCACCCGAGCCTCTTCACCACGATCAAGCTCCCACGCCAACTTCCTACGCTACCACCATCTGCTGTCATCGCCCCCTTCATCGACGAGCCTGCATCGCCGTCGTTCACCGCCACCCTCCTCGTCTCACCTCTGCGACATCGCCACCTCCTTGCAACCGAGCTCACCACGCCATCTTTTCTTCTCTTCACAACCCAACAACAGAGCTTCCACCATCTCTGGTGACCACCACCGTCTTTCGCCGTCGACCTCGCCTCAGCTCTTCCATTGACCAAGCTCTGCTGCAACCCCCTTCACCCCCGCACCCGAGCTCTCTCCCAACAGCCACCACCTGCACCATTTCCTCTCGTCGTCAAACCTCAACTACACCACCTCCGTTTCCAACCCAACTCCTCGATGGCCAAGCTTCATTAGCAGAGCTCCTTCTGGTGCAGCACCACCTCAGCCATCGTCGTCTACTCGCTGCACCCCCTCACTCCTCCACCTCTTTCATCTCATCGACACCACACCCCAACTCCTCACAAACCACGAGCTCCACCGCTTGAGCACTATGCTGGCCATCACTATCGACCTCCACCAGATCCTTGCCACCTGCTGTGAGGGACCCAAGCCCCATGGCCGCCAAGACCCACTGCTACCTCTTGGTGCCCACCACTGTGCCCAGACCGTGCCACGCCTCGTGCCCTGCTCCTGTGTCACGCCATGCCCGCTTTGCTCCTAGCTCGAGCCCACCTGCATGCCCACCTCTGCACCTGTTAGGGTTCCTAGCGCCCTGGCCGTCGACCGCGGCCATTGCGGAACGAAAAAATTTAGGGTTTAAAAACTTGGCGCTAGAAACAACTACCTAGAATCGAACCAAACATGAAACTAGCAAGCTACAAACATGTTATCTACTGTGATAGAGTTGTTTTACCGAAAGATCCGTGTTTTTCAGTCTTCCACCCTCTTTCTTAGCTCCTTGAGGTCTTCTTGATCGAGCTTGACCGCCGGTCTTCCTCCGTCGAAGATGATCCATCCGAGAGATGTGGTTCATGGCTCTAGCTCCATACTAAAAATCTAGTGGAGCAATTAGGGACTCTTGCTTGCTAATCTAGAGTGTCTAGGGATGTAGTGAGTTGTTCTAAGTGTATACTTATCTCTCTTCCACCCTTAATTCTCAATATATGAGATAGTAGGATGGAAGATCAAGAAGAAGAAGGAGAAGCTCAAGAAAGACTAGTGAAAAAAGATGAGGCAAAATAGTGAGAGTCTTCATAAAAAACAACCGAGTGTTCATCCAACATCCAGAAATGAGAGTATGATATGAAGTATGGTTTTGTAAAAACCATTTTCCAGATAAAATAAAGCAACTATACTTGAATAGTTTGCACAAACGAATTTTCAATTCATTTGTCAACACTATTCAAGCATGGTTCTCACCATTCTCTCTTCATTATCTTTACACCTTATTTCCATTTAAATTAATAAATGGATAAACCAAAATGAGGTGTCCACCTTCTAGAATGTTTTCCGTATAAACACGGAATACACTCAACTGTATATACATACCCGTATTCATATCAAAATACGAATACCCAAAGAGATAGAATAACACAAAGAACATAATACTAGAATATACATATCGAAATATATATACGTAAATTATTAAATCAATACCTGATTTAATAATCCGGCTCAATCCTAAGCCGGCTAGTATTATCAACTGTCCGATCGAAAGTCCGGATAACTAGTACAATTATTCGATCGGAACCCTACACGTATCAAAATACGGCTACTACATCATTTCGCCTGAACCAGGGAAACCCTCTGTGTAGGACTCTGAAGACTGGACAGTACGCTGGCAATGAGTTACTGGATAAATCCATAACCACAAGCACGTCAACGGCACCAGCTGTACGTAACGGCTACCCAGGTATCTGTCGAAAAGGAAGGCCGACGAGCAAAGTCTTCCGGATCCCTACTAAGCCTATCTGTGACAATCTCCGTAAAGTCCGGTCTCTTCGTCTAAGAGTATCGCATATCGGGTCTAGGGGGTGGATAAAGTCAGACCCCTAATAACGCGATATTTTGTGTCGGTGTGAAGCCCATCACCCACTGAGAAACTACTGATCCAAATCCATAATTCTCGTTCACCTTGGCCAAGGATTTCTAGTGATGGTCACCCGTGCACAGCGCGACATCAACCCCCAATACCGGGAGAGAAGAATCCTCGACGATCCGCTCACTGCCTCCATGTGGCTCGGGACTATACCCAACTAAAACCCGTTTGCACGACTCCTTTGAGCCGTTGTAGGGTATTAATCAAAGCACAGTGGGAACTCACACGAGACAAATGACGATCTCAGGTCGAAGGACCAACCTGTACTCATGTCACCTGAGAACTGCTATATGACAATAAGTATAATACCATCTAGCATGTTCCCGGTGGGTCCGTCCAGTGTACTCACCCCCAGTGAGTACCTGTATACGATCTTAGGTGCGAAAGACCAATGGCTGTGGGACCAACCATCGCCCCTCGTCGGGGTCTAGAAATGTATACACCAGTCTACTCCGGAATATCGATGCCCAGTCTGGATACTCTCACGACCAGGGACATTTAAGGATATGCTTATGGACTACCCAGCCCCCATATGCATGATTGTCATCATAACACTGGTAGTCAAGCGAGAATCCTATGGGCTCTATCAACATGTAATAGTGATATGTAATACCACATAATGCATGTACATGATGATAAAGACAAATCAGATAACATACTATCATTTTGAGTGAGACTATTCTACCCGTATAGGTTCTCCCTCAATCATCACAATCGCGTGCCTGCGATTATAATAATTGACTTGAGGGCACTATATCCAACAATCTCCCACTTGCACTTAAGGCTAATTATTGCGGTGTCGCATACTCACAGCCCGTAGGATACCGAACATCTAACCTCTCTACTAATCAGTCTCACAAAGCACGTTTGTGAAACTATCGTGTTCGAAAAATAGCCTCAGTGAGTGGATCCGCTCCAATGTTTCTATCTTTATCTCTCTATATCTCAACTTCGCGAAGAAAGACTATCTCCCGAAATGAGTGATACATGTCTTAGAATTTTTCTGGATATCTGATGGGACCCAGTTCACAAATGAACTTCAAATCCAACAAACTTCTTAGACCGTATCTTCCACTGAATTTAATCAGTATCCTGCACCATACCTTCCTCAGTATCCGCTTGAACCACCTGTCCAACATATTGCCCCTCAAAAGAAAGAAAACTATTAACTCTGACAGCCACTCTGTCATCCAGGTCATCTTGAAAGCCTGAAATGATAACCGCCTTCTAAAGGAAGCTTCCGTTACCATATACCAAGAACATTCACTTATGTTCATAACTGCTTCCCCATATTTCTCCAGAATTGGATTAATATATATGCTTATTGCATCCAGTGCAAAAGCAATATCTGGTATGGTACTTGACATTTCATGATTGACTCAATAGCCTAAGCAAGTGATATGTCAATCTTGCAAATCTCTCTCCTCATCAGTCTAGAAGACATCTCTTTAGAGAGGGTGACTATATCATCTGCGGGTACACCACCACGCCAGGAGTCGTCCATTCTAAAACACTTTAGAATAGTGTCAAAGTACCCAAATTGGGACACTTCCAAAATCTAGATCTAAAACTATAGATCCAGTGACCAGAATCCCTGATATTTTATTCAGATCCTATGTGGATAAATACCTTGTGACAACCACAGTATAACCGATCGTAGTATAGGAATTTCACTTGCTATCAAGAGTATGTCATCCGAATACCAGAACATCACTCCTTACTATCTTTTTACCAGGTCTATCTATTGTTCTGATGAAGTCAATCTCTATGACTGTCATATCAAAAATAGATGATTTATCTCCGCTATACTTGTTTTAGTCTATAAATAGACATAAGCTACTGGTCCACCACTCTTCCGCTGCTTCCACTGACTACAAAAATCCTCTGGCAAAGTCATATACCCACGTGCACTTCTAAAGCTGATTTAGAATGACGTTATATTTATCAACCTGCCAAATCTCATAGTCTAGGACAACAGTAGTGGTAAGCTTGGGTCATTAAAACCTCTCTATCACCGTCTTTGAGAAGACCGAAGTACCCCTCGGGTGGCTGAGGTTACCCATTATATCCGCGGAGTGGCTAATAGATTGTCGAATCCAATTGAATCTTTAGATTCTACTAAATTTTTAGTAATCGTTTGTGGTTCTGGAATCACTTCCAGTTCTACCATACCCCATTTGTGTTTTTTGAAAAGAATTCATTTTATTAAAGAGGTGGCGAGTCAAGAACAATATAACTATTGATCCTCCAAATGGAAGAATATTAACCCTCGTCAAAACCCGGGATAATCCACAAACTGCCATTACTGAAACGTGCTTTGAGTTTATCCAGATTCTGCTTTTAAGCATAAGCCGGATTACTCCATATACCTTAACATCGTTAAGATATGAATCCATTCTTGTAACACCCTAGTTCATTTATACCATATTTTATTTAGGTTCTTCCTAGTCTTCTTGTTTATTATTGTTTTTGGGTGTAGATGGTGCATTTGGTATCTGTGGTTAGTATCCGATCCGACCCACATGCTTGAAACCCATTTTGATTCTAGATTACGATATTTCCTTGCTAGTATAGAGGATTCGTGCACTAGATTTGATATACATGTATAATATGTTTAGTATCTGCATATATTTTAAATAATATAAATTATAAACAAATATATATTTTAAACATCTAGCATGGCCTGTATCATACCCTATACCCTATGGTTGCATCCAGATATCGTGATCCTGTCCAGATTGTCAAAACAGACTCGTTTGGATCGCTACGTGATTTTACGTATATCCATTCTTGGGGGTATGCATTTTTATAAACCGGACATCGCTTTATGGTTTTGGCTTGTATGTATATTATTCATATTTTAAAACTAGAATTTTAAAAGAGACCCGGATTTTTTTCGGAGTATTTTTGTAGTAGCTATAAAATCTTAGAAAATATATTATAATATTTGTATATTTATTATCGGTTCCTATATATATAATATATTAAATATTTTTTTAACTAAACATAATAATCTCACCGTCCCCCCCTCTCTCTCTTCTCATTCTCTGTCTTTCTCTCTCTCTCTTCGTCTATCTCTCTCTCCCTTCTCTTTCACTCTGTCTGTCTCTCTCTCTCTCTCTCTATATATATATATATATATAAACCTAATATTATATACTTACCTAATCTATCTCTTTCCTCTCCTTCCTCGCCGCGACGAACCCAACCAAGAACCCTAACCCTAACCTGTACTCGACTTCGCCGCCGACCATCCCAACCTCATCACCTCCCCACAACCTCGTCACCTTTTCCTCCGCTCCCCTCTCTCATTTCCCGAACACCCATCAACAACCCCAATGACCCACAACCCCCGAGAACACAAACCCGAGTCCTAGCCCACATCCTCGCCTTCGCCGTCGACCTCCCGACCTCGTTACGACCACCTCCATCACCTCCTCTCATCCCTCTCCTCCTTCACTCGAGAAACCAAGAACCCCCGATGAACCCCAACTTGCAACCCAAGAAAACCCCGACCATCCTTGCACAGTCCCGACATTACCCGCACCTCGTCGCCGATCACGTCACCTCCTCTTCTCCCTGACACCATAAACCACCACCACCACCATCTCTGGCTGCCACTGGAAACTCCCCGACTCCAACAACAGAACCCAAGAAAGATCCTTCTGCCCTCGCCGTTACCCATCGTCGCTGTCACCCATCCTCTGTCCCCAGCACCCAGAGCCGACACCCCAGGCCCCATTCTCCTTCTCCTTTCTCTTCTTCTTTCCTTCCTCTTTCTTTCTCTTTTCTTGCTTCCTCGGTTCTTGACCGTCACCGGAGTCACGTACGTCGCCGACGATCCGGACAACTTAGTCATTGTCGTCATCTAGCGTGGTCACGTCTTTGATTAGCCAGGTCCAGTCCTGTACGCGCGTGGTTGAATTTTGGCGTTTATCCGATGTCGAACGTGACATACGCACCCCATCGTGAGATCCGATCAGGCAAGTTTATCTTGCAGCATGCTATATTAATATATTTATATCCATATGAATAAAAATAATACATGTGTTTTAATCGTGCATCAAATGTTATAGATTTACCGTTTTTCGATATCCGTTCCTATCCATACTGACAATAATATATCTAATTGCATGCCGGAATATCTTGATATTATTATACTATTATATTAGTGTGACATGTTATCTAGTTTGCATCATACATAGTCATGGACGTATAAAAGGTTATTACAGATAGACACATATGCATCCTGACATCAACACTATTTACCGTGATTCCGAAATCGATTACAGCTTCACATTGGGTATCCATTTGATACATATGCATCATATGACATGTTCACGACACACTACCTGACTCGTTACTTGATCTTGTTACTAATGCCGACAATCTTGACTTGTTATCCTGATGGACGTAACTTGTTGTCTGAATAGACAAAACATATACCTGCTTAATCCCGTGTTGGCATTAGATTCATATCATAAACACCTGACTTGAACACATAACCTTGGAGCTAAGGGGAAATCAATAATGAAACCGGACTTGTAACTCAACAGTTCGATGCTTATACTGATCAGTCTTTACGGGTTAGGCCAGCCCCAGGATGCTGCTGCTGACATCATTCATCTGTACATGTTACCTGTTTACTGCCTAGCAGCACATCTTGGATTCAGCCCGAGAGTCTTGACCGTGGTCCCGGGCACGCACGGGATACTATTAAGTTACATCGACGATTCCATTAAATTGATTTCAAAGACTTCTAAGACAGATAATCTAGAGGCATAGACTTTAGGATAAACATCACATACATACAGCTCACTATTTTATACCTATGTTATTTATTTGCATTCATGTTTAATCATATCATCCTATCCCGGTTATTACTATTGTTTTGATATTATGACGTACTAATGTATGGGTTTTGCATGACCCAGTTCCTCCACCTTTGTCGCAGGCTGAATATGAGTACTTTAGCCGTCAAGCCGAGCAGTGAGAAATTAAACATATGTTGTTTAGAGATGTCTAGTTTATTTATTTTCCGCGGTTTTATTTCTTGATGTAAGCTCATATTGGGACGTATTTTCAGATATTGTCTATTTAATTTGTTAACGCTTATACATTTTCTTGACTCTTTTATTGTGGCAAATGGACATGTACTAGATATCTTTTATATTTTACTGTTCTTGATATCTATAGACAGCCGTAATGTGACTGTGGATGGATGATTCCCATCCACAGGTAGCATGGTTGGCTCTGTCATATGCCGTAGTACGCGCACTTTGGGAAGTGGGGCATAACAATTCTATATTCAATATAGAAACAAAGGCACTAATTTAATTTGAACCAGATTCAAAAAACATGCAGCTGTTTTCAGTGCATATCGACTAAATGGAAGAAGGACATACATCATTACTCATCAAGGAGTGTACTCATGGATGAGTAACCTGAGAGAGAAGCAAGTTCTCAAATATATTACTTACGACGGAATACCTAGCATAAGTATCTACATCTTCGATCACTTCAAAGAATCCTAATACTTGCAATATATGGTTCTCTATTTTATTCTTATACCAATAACTTCTCAAAATTTGGACCTTGTATTTCAATGAAATGCTTGTCTAAAATCAGAGAAGTCATAAGTAAACGGAATATAGTATGAGTACCAACCCCTTTGTCCTAATAGACATCGGACAACATACAATACTTTGTATAAGTCCATTGAGTTTAATAAATCAAACCCTGTGCGTCGTAGGTTGAAAACTGTGTTATGGTTAAGAAGAATTACACCATTGTTGAATGCACCTTACCTAACAATCAACTGATATAGGTAAACGTCATAAACATAATTTCAAAAAATTATATCTTATTTTATAAAATAAATGTACAGATATATCAGTTTGAAATTGGTGCATAACAACGGATATTCAAAATCAAATATTTTCCGTTAGGCAAAACCCAGGTGATTTCCTCAAATATCACTAATTATAAATAATTCTGATATATTGAGGATCTAATCATCCAATTCCCAATATTATACTACCACTCAACATCTGTAATGCCATACATATATGGGAATAAAGTCTGGTAAATACATACCGTGGAGTCAGAATCTAATTGGGAAAGTAGTTTTCAATTAACAACACACAGTAAGACTGAAACATGAAAATGTTTCGAGGGGGTGATCGAGTATTCCTAGTAATGCCTCTTCCACTATCCAGATTCATGACAGTTGTAACACCCTAGTTCATTTATACCATATCCGATTTGAGTATTTCCTAATCTTGTGACTATTTCTTGATTATTATTTGTTTTAGATGCGGATGGTGCTTTGGGATATGTGGTTAGTATCCAACCCGACCCGCATGCTTGAAACCCGTCTTGGTTCTAGATTACTTTATATCTTTACTAGTACAGAGGATCCGTGCACATTTAGATTTGATATACACATGTATCATATTTTAGTATCTGTATATATTTTTAACAGTACAAATTATAGTCAAATAATATTTTTTTAATATCTAGCATGGCCTGTATCATACCCCATACCCTATGGTTGCATCCAGATATCGTGTTCATGTCCAGTTTGATGAAACAGACTCGTTTGGATCGCTACGTGCATTTACGTGTATCCGTTCTTGGGGGTATGCATTTTATTTAACCGGACATCGTATTATAGTTTTGGCTGATGCGTATATTATTCTTATTTTAAAACTAGATTTTTAGAAGTGACCCAGGTATTTTTCGGAGTATTTTTGAATTATCTATAAAATCCTAGAATATATATTAAAATATTTTTAAAACCTAACGGTACGAATAATATATAAATTTGATATAATAACTAATTATTCCTTACTCTCTCTCCCTCTCTCTCTTTCTACGCTATCTTTCTCCCTCTCTATACTCTATCTGTCTCTCTCTCTACTCACTCTCTTTCTCTCCCCTATATATATATAATACCATAATATATATTTATTTTAAAACACTTTTCTCTTCTTTCCTTCTGCCTCCGTGAAAACCCAAGCCCAAGCCCTAACCCATGCCTGCACCCTCGCCGTCGCCGCCACCATCCCAACCTCGCCTCCATCTCCTTGCCCTCGTCCTCACAACCTCCACCGCCTCCACCTTTTCCTTTCATCCTCACCCCGAGAACCCAAGAACCCACTCTCGACGAACTCACACCCTGCAATCCCAAGAAACCCTCATTGTCGACCTCGCCCTCGTCCCCTCATCGTCAACCTCACCTCGACCACCATCTCCTCCACTTCCTCCGCTCTCCACTCTTGTTTCTTGAACACCCATCCATAACCCCGACGACCCTGCAAACCGTGAGAACCCAAGAAATCTTAACCCTAACCCGACGCCTGAACCCTCGTCGCCGCTACCATCCCAGACATCGTCGACCTAACCCTAACTACCTCCACTCCTCTCTCCTCCTCCTTTCCCGAGCAGTCCCCGCACCCACACACCTCAACCCCGACCAATACTGCAAACCCGATGCCCATGCCTGCAACTCCACACCGCCGATCCGTCGTCGTCCCTTCTGTCCCCTGAGTCCAGGGCTAACACCAGAAACCAATCCCTCTTCTTTTCCTTATTATCTTCTTTCTTTCTTTTCTTTTCTTTCTTGATTCTTGGTTTTCCGGACGACGCCGGAGTCACGCATGTCGCCGACGATCCAGGAGACCCAGTCATCGTCGTCATCCAGCGTGGTCACGTCTTGGATTAGCCAGGTCCAGTCTTGTACGTGTGTGTGCGCATCGCGACGTTTATCCAACGTCGAACGTGACGTACGTACCCCGTCGTGAGATCCGATCAGGAAAGTTTATCTTGCAACATGCTATGTTAATATATTTATATCCATATGAATAAAAATAATACATGTGTTTTAATCGTGGATCAAATGTTATAGATTTACCGTTTTTCGATATCCGTTCGTATCCGTACTGACAATAACATATCTAATTGCATGTCGGAATATCTTGATATTATTATACTATTATATTAGTGCGACATGTTATCTAGTTTTCATCATACATAGTTATGCACGTATAAAAGGTTATTACAGATATACACATATGCATCCTGACATCAGCACTATTTACCATGATTCTGAAACCGATTACAGTTTCATATTAGGTATCCATTTTATACATATGCATCACATGACATGTTTACGATACACTACTTGACTTGTTACTTGAATCCTGTTACTAATGCCGACAATCATGACTTGTTGTCCTGACGGACGTAACTTGTTGTCTGCATAGACAAAATCTATACCTGATTGATCCTGTGTTGGCATTAGATTCATATCTTCAATACTTGATTGGAACACATAACCTTGGGGGTAAGGGAAAATCAATAATGAAACCTGACTTATAACTCAACAGTTCGATGCTTATACTGATTGGTCTTTACGGGCTAGGCCAGCCCTGGGATGATGCTGCTGACATCATTCGTCTGTACATGTTACCTGTTTACTGCCTAGCGGCACGTCTCGGATTCAGTCCGAGAGTCTTGACCGTGGTCCCGGGCACGCATGGGATGCTATTGAGTTACATCGACGATTCCATTAAATTGATTTTAAAGACTTGTAGAATAGATAACCTAGAAGCACAGATTTATGATACACATCACATACCTATATCTCACTGTTTTACACCTATGTTATTTATTTACATTGATGTTTAATCACAGTATTCTATCCTGGTTATTACTATTATTTTGATATTTATGACGCACTGATGTCTGGGTTTTGCATGGTCTAGATACTTGACATAGCATGTGAGTATTCGACAGGATCGCTGATCAGTGAGGACCACCTCATTGATATAGCACTTATGCGTCTTAGTTATTTCTTGGATCTTTATTGCTTCCGCTATCTTTTCCAGTTATTGTTTTTGTACCTATTGGACATGTGATAGATAGATTTAGTGGTTTAATGTTCTTGATATTTGATTGACAGCCGTAATGCGACTATGGAAGGATCTTTCCTCGCCATAGGTAGCATGGTTGGCTTTGTCACGTGCCGTGTTTACGTATTTTGGGAAGCGGGGCATGACAGGGTTTGTTTGGTATCAGAGCTATAGAATTTAGGGTTAGTCAGGTTTGGTTCTTCTGTAGTTGGGTATTGAACCCAATACACTAACCAGAAAACCCGGAATTAGGAACACGTCTTGCCACATTATTGTCTTATCATTCAAATTCTTGAATCTTATCTTATCCTTAACTTTTTTATCTTGACGATATGGAAATGACTTTGCATCTCAACTTGGAATCCTCCTGATTCCTTATTGTTTCTCCCTTCTTATTCCTTCTATTCTGATAGTAGAATTTGGACGATTTGAATGGAGTTATGTGATTGTAACCATGTACCGCGGCATGGTTACAATGCGGTACTCTATTTAGGTAACCTGGAGTGCTATTTCAATTCATTTTCTTGACTTATGGTCGTTGTATTACCTTGTTTCCTCTCGGCGTCATTGCTTATAAGTTTATGTCTTATCGCGAGCTTGAATCCAGCAACCATGATATATCTTTCCTCTTGTCCTGTAATAACCAATTCGTTTGCGTTTCGAAGAACAAAGAGAAACACATGAGAAGCTTTTGATGATTGCAGCAGTTCGAGATTAACCCCAGCGGAAGCTGGTATAGACCGCTTCAAAGACGATCAAATGTATGATGTTGATTGAAGAAGTATTGACAGACCCTCCTCAAATTATCAGAGTAGTGCAGCGGAAGAGTGGTGGGCTAATAACCCACAAGTCTTAGAACAAACATGCAAATTCATGATGAAGGGAACCGTTTACTGAAGGATGAAGTTCATAAACAAGTTGCAGATGAAGCGCTGATAGTAATTCGGGATTTCATGGATGTGTTCAAGGACATCTCGAGTTTACCGTCTAAACGAGATGTGATGTTTGCGATTGATCTTATTCCTGTAGCAGCGCCAATTTCGAAGGCTTATTATCCGATGGCACCGGTGGAACTGGAAGAGGTAAAGAGACAAGTTTCTGAATTACTAAAGAAGGGTTGGATTCACAGCAATGGTTTACTGTGGGAAGCTCCAGTTCTTCTAGTCAAAAAGAAAGATGGCATGCGGAGAATGTGCATTGATTATCGAGAATTAAACCGGGTGACTATTAAGAACAATTACCAAATCTCTCACATCGGTGAATTATTCGATCAACTCAGTGGCGTGAGGGTATTCTCGAAGTTGGATTTGCGATCCGGATATCATCAAGTTCGGGTGAAATCAGAAGATATTTGCAACACAGCGTTCCAAACTTGATATGGGTATTACGAGTACTCAGTGATGCCATTTGGAGTTACAAACGCACCGACAATACTTATAGACTTGATGAACTGAATCTTTTCCCCATATCTGGATCAGTTCATAGTGGTGTTTATCGACGATATTTTGGTTTATTCGAGGAGTAAAGAAGAGCATGAAGAACACTTGAGGATCGCACTGCAAACGTTGATACGAGAAAAGTTATATGCTAAGATGAGCAAGTGCGAGTTTTGGCTCGAAGAAGTGACGTTCTTGGGTCATGTTGTATCCGGAGATGAAATTTTTGTTGACCCTGAAAAGATTGCAGCTGTTCATGATTGGCCACTTCCAAAGAACATAGGGGAGTGTTCACCGCCGAAAACAGAGACGAACCGGGATGGGTCGTCTTGCCTAAATTTGGGGCCAGATGCTATTTGGATTTATCCGTCCATCTCTCCGAAGAAGCCAAGTTGATTTATGGCACCGTGTATCGAAGGTTTGGACGGATGCGGCCGTTGAAGCAGATTTCGTCAGATTCCCCCTCGTTTATGAGGGGTTTTTGATTGTGGAGATGCTCTTCCCTACAGGCGCAAGCCCCTGCAGTTAATTACGTTACCGTATCGCGATAACCACTTTCTCCTGCTCCAGTAGTTCATTTCGTGTCGTGTGTGTTTGTTTTATTTTTGGTTGCTCGTGGATTGTATACGGAGACTAATTTGTGTCGTCTCCTGTAGGGTGGATTAGTCCAAATCCGTATATTCATAGATTTGGGTTTAGGTTGATTTAAGGATCGGTAATCTCGTTTGAGATTAAGATCAACTTAAATTTTTGTTAAGAATACGTTAGTCCAATTTGAGACTAAGATCTACTTAACGGGGTTTTAAGATCACTCAGATCCAACAAAGAAGCATTTGGGCTATTCTTCTGTAGTTCTTAGGAATCAAGTTCTCCTTTTATTTCTTTGCAAGAGTTGAATTCTTCTCATAAGGTTAAACCCTAGTTTTTTTAGAGGAAATAAATTCTCATATGTTTTGTAAGAGTTAAACTCTTTGAACATGGTTCTTTCCCCTAAGTTTTGAATCTGCATAACAGAATCTCCCTGATGAGAATTAAATTCTCAACTTCTAGGAAGATCTGCTTCTGCAAATCTCAACCAGAAAAAGAATTAAGTTCTTTTTTTGAAGGGTTAAACTCTTTATTTGAGAATTAAATTCTCTTTTGTTTTTGTGGGAGCTTTTTCGAAAGCTTATGGGGGTGGTCTCCTCCTTTTAGAGAATTAAATTCTCTCTGTATTTCTCTTCCTCTCTCTCCCCGTGTGTCTCTTTCCTCCTCTCCTTGCTCCTATTTATATGAGAAGAAAAAAAATCAATTTGTTAAGAAAATTCCTCATTGAGAGATCATGATTGATTCCTTGATCTTTTAGATCAATTGGTGAATTTTATTCACCGTTGGATTTTTAATCCAAAGGCTCTCTGTGTAACATAGAAGATTTCTTGTTTGTTTAATAAGATTATGAATATCTTGTTAGTTTTAACAAGATTAGAATTTTATTCTATCATATCTTTTTAGTTTAGCAAGATCAGAAATATATTTTCTTAATATAGAATTTAATTCTATCATATGCATATCTCGTTAGTTTAACATAGAATTTTATTCTTATCATATGAATATCTTGTTAGTTTAACAAGATTAGGAAAATATTTTCCTATGATAGAATTTTATTCTACTAGATGATCACCGTTGGATCTTTGATCCAAAGATCCTCTGTTTAACAGAGAAGATCTTTCTAGTTTGAGGAAGATCAGGAAAAATATTTCCTAAATATGATTTAATTTTATCATATAGAATTTAATGTGAATATTTTAAATTGGGGCGCTCACATGCTTTGCATGTGAGAGGCAAGAGAACTCACGTGTTTAACACGTGACTCCGGCTGTGGGTTTTAACTTGTTTATGTTCAGCGTTCATATGCTTTGCATATAAGCGCTCACGTGTTTTACACGTGAGGCCTGTTTGGCCATTGGTTGTTTTATTTAGTTTATTTTCAGCGCCCATATGCTTTACATATGAGCGCTCATGTGTTTAGCACATGAGGCATATTTGGCCATTAGTTATTTATGTTCAGCGCTCATATGCTTTGCATATGAGCGCTTACGTGTTTTACACGTGAGGCCTGTTTGGCCATTAGTTGTTTTATTTAGTTTATTTTCAGCACCCATATGCTTTACATATGAGCGCTCACGTGTTTAGCACGTGAGGCCTGTTTGACCATTAGTTATTTATGTTCAGCGCTCATATGCTTTGCATATGAGTGCTACTTGAGGCCTGTTTGGCCCTTAGTCGTTTGTTTTTAGCGCTCATATGCTTTGCATATGAGCGCCCACGTGTTTAACACGTGAGGCCAAATTTTGAGGACTCTCTCCCTTTTTTATAAGGGAACAAGTAGCTTTTAGCCAAAAAATTTGGCGGGAACAAATACCCCCTACTAGTTTGCCCACGTAAGTATGTACATGGGTGAAATAGTGCAAAGTCATGCATGGCTATATAATTGATAGCTTAGGAGACAAGTTTAGGATCCTTGTAGCCTAAGACTTTTTCATCTTCATGAGCCGTAAGGGTCTCAAGAGGGTTTTTTTCTCCCTACAAGTTGAGAGGATCTCATAGGTGCATATTCTCCCTAGAAATCGTGAGGATTTATAAGTGTTCATCGCCTCCATGAATCGTAAGGATCCCACTCGGGTATTTTTCCTTACGAATCGTGAGGACCCCTAAGTAGCTTCTTCATTTCATTGGCGAATGTGGCCCGTGGATAGTGTACAAGAGTCAGTTTGGTCCTTCTTGTAGAGCAGCGATGGATTAGAAAACAAGTTTGGATCTGCCGCCTAAGACTTTTCAACTTTATGAGCCGTGAGGGTCTCATAAAGACTTTTCTCCCTACGAGTCGAGAGGATCCCGCAGATGTATTTTCTCCTTAGAAGTCGTGAGGATCTCCTAAGTGCGTTTTCTCTTGAGAGTCGTAAGGATCTCACAAGAGAATTTTCCCCCTTACAAGTCGAGAGAACTCATAAGTGTTTTTTCCCTCCTTGTCGATATTCCACTTTGGAGAATATGGCCCGTGGATAGTATAGGTTGATATCCCCGTTGCCTAAGGCTTTTCACATTCATGAGCCGTGAGGGTTTCATGAAGATGTTTTTCCCTACGAGTCGAGAAGTGCTCGCAGGAACATTGTTTTCCTTACAAGTCGAGACGAGTCGAGAAGTTCTCGCAAGAATATCCTAACGTTATAACCCCTGCTTTTTACGACAGAAGTCTGTTAGGTTTTGTGGTACTAGGGTTTTTGTCCGTGGTACCGTCGCTTTGGCTGATGCATTCCCCGATATGCAATCTTGCTGTTCGAGTAGCCCCGCGACTGTCGTGTCTCTGATCCCTTCGGGGGCTGGACAAGACGTCTGTTCATATCAGATTTTTGCATTTTCATACCGCCCAATTTTTATCACATTGCATATCGGTAGGTACTCTTGAGCCGTGTTTGCTAGTCAATTGCAGGATACAGGTTCTCGGCTCTAAACGGTGAAATCCATGGAAAAACACGACAAAACCCGGGTTCCTGCCAACCACAGATAAAACACGGGTCTCCGCTCTCTATCCGTATGTTGCCGCACACCAGTTTAAAAGACAAAATGGCAAATCAATGTCATTTTCATGCACAAGGCTCAATGGCAACACAAGATCCAAGAAATCTACGCGGAGCTCAAGAAAATCATGACAAAAAGATCCATATCCAATCACCTTTTGATCAACAGAAATTCTGGAAAAATCGTGAAGCAATTCTGAGAAAAATCATATACCAGACTAATGGGCACAGCAAAACAGGAAAAGCCACCAAAAATGAAGGCACAATCCCTCTAAACGGCCGCGGTTCCGCGGCATTAGCAGGCTTAGGCCGCGGAACCGCGGCCGTACGGTCTCTTCAGAGTGAAATATTTTAGGGGTACTTTGGACATTTCATGTAGAAGCAGAATTTTGCCCTAGGTTTCCATCTCCCGGCCTATAAATAGCCCAGAACCTTGTGAAGCCAAGGGTGCATAATCTTGTATTTAGATTTTAGGTTTTAGTTGTTGTTCTTCTTCCTCTTCTCATCTCTTCTCTATTAAAAAACTTGTAGTGAGCTTTTGTGAGTGAAGAATGAATAAATGAGTTCTTTTTACTTATCATGCCTGTCTTGTTCTTTAGTTAAATTATTTATTGTTTGTAATTTTTCATTCGTTAACTTAGTTGTTGTTATTTGTATTTGTTTCTTTCTTGTTCTCTTTTCCTTTATCCTTAAACAACCATGATGCTTACGTTTGATCCTTGCCAAGGTGAGGTCGCAAATAGCTAGTTGTTATCTTCTAATCTCCTTCTTTCTATCTTCCTCCTTTGTTTTATTTTTCGTTCTTCTTGTAATGGGTGAGTAGTTTCCATACTTGTTAGGGTAGGATAAGGGAAGTTTGAGAGAAGGAAATCTCTCTCACTCTTTCCTTGCCCAACATCTTAAATCGAACTCCCGTTAATTGAACCACAATCCGCTCCCTACGGCACTCTATCCTACATGATAGCGATGATTCCGTAGTGAGACCGGTTGTGGTTGAATTAACCGGAGGTTAAGGCTAAGAGCCAAGAACGGACGGACAAGCACCAAAAGGAAGAACTTATGCGTTGGAAAGCCTAGCTTATACTCGCAAGTTCCTTCCTAGTCGTGCTAATCCCCGTTGTTGCCGATTACCATAACACCGATATTAAGAATGGCAACGAAAGAGGTGAGCGACTCCTAACTCAAACCAACCTAATCCTAACCCTAACAAGCTCTCTTTACATATCATTTTAACACTTAGTTAATCACAAACAAATCTGGAAAATTGGACTTAACTCGTTAAAACACATAGAAAAAGATTCCCATCTCCCTGCGGACGACCCATACTCAACCGGCTAGCTACAAGCGAAACCGTCTTGATTGCGTGCAGAATCCCTATCAATCAAATGGCGCCGTTGCCGGGGAGACGGTAGTTTATTTCTTTGTGTAATTTCGGGTTAACTTGTGAATATAAATCTAACCGAAAAACAAAGCAAAAAAAAAATATACATTGTAAAAAAAAAACCATCTTGTTATTTTTGATTAGTTTTTGTGCAAGTGTGCAGGAACAAAAGACGGTCGAGTTTAGTGCCAAAGACGTGGGAAGTTAGACCCACATCTCGCGGCTACACCGCGACGGATAAAGACGAGCAAACGGTCTACTGTAAAAATCTGGAGCAGATACAGTGAGCAAATCAAAATTCAGGAAATCCAGACAAGCAGAGCACTCCCAGATCAGCACACAAAAAAAATTTAGAAGCCCAATCTCTCTGTTCCGCCGCGGAACCGCGGCCTAAGTACGCGTTTAGCCGCGGAACCGCGGCCATTTGGAGCCTTCAGGGTTCCAAAATTTTTGTGAGTTCTTCGCTTCTCTTTCCCACTCCTCTAGACTCCACTGAACTGTGTTTTCTGCAGCATTCTTTGCGCAAATTCTCTTCCCCCTTCCAATAAACTGTTCTTGTGCAGGATTCTTTGCGCCGCGCTAAAAAAAAAATGTTTGCAGTTGATTTGTTACCGCTTTGCATTCATTAATACGGACTTAAGGGGCTTGAAACCAATTCAGATTGGGTGGGGATTTCATCACACTTCCCAGGACCCCAGAAATCACAAAAAGCATATGCATTGACCATTGTTAAATTAAAAAATACTAGACTCAGCCCTAAGGACTTCGCGCTCAATAGGACAGAGGACTGGTTACAGGCATCGGCCGTTTATCCTATCCTGACTTTTGCGGTGTCTAGGCAAGTGTGTCGAAGGCAAGTGGTTACTTAATTAGGACCACTACTTACGTAGTGGGGAGCCTCCCACTTACCTGGCACTTATCTGGCCGCAATTGTTGGAGAAGAGGCGGTTTGAGGTCCTGTTTCTAGCCCTTTGGAACAGTTAGGAGCTGTCTAGCTGACCTAGGTGACCCTAGATCTAGGTGTGATTGTGCATATCTTGTTTGTGATTGCTTGAAGCCGTAAGTCCGTACATATTTCTGTAAAGCTTTTTCTAAAAAGAAAAAAAGGAAAAAATCAAAAACTTTTATAAAAACTTGCCCTTTGTCGCCAGAATCCATTTTTTTCACCCACCACCCATCGTATTTCTCCATAGACGTTTTCTTACCCTCACCTTCTCCGCTTTGACTATACTAAACTCGTTTAGTGTATGTCCGCTTGGACTCGGGACACTAGCGCCCGCCTAGTCCGCGTTACGTTAGTCGCTACCGACTACGCGATCGACTCAGACGTCGAAACTCCGTCCACGCCTCTTTCACCCTTACCTTTGCCGGCTAACTCCGACGTTGACTGGAATTCTGTTCATACATCTTCACCTTCACCATCATCAACCTCTTCTTCCGCGATGTCAGGATTTAATCCAAACATCCCTACAACTCCCCCGGGATTGATTCGACCTCCTATGGATACGAATAACCCACCACCACCGCCTGTTGTAGCGCCGCAGCGATTCGCGCTCCAGGATTGTTTCTATCCCACCCGTTCTGCACTTCCCACCTGTCTTTCTCTTCCACCGGCCAATGGGGATAACTTTGAAATTAAGCCCCACTTCATCAACATGCTTCCTCGATTTCATGGGCTTGAATCTGAAGATGCCTATATCTGCATCAATAAATTTCAAAACGTTTGTGCCATGATGAAAACTACCCAACTGTCGGACGATGCTATACGGCTACGGGTCATTCCGTTCACTTTATGAGATCTTGCTGAAAAATGGCTGTATAGCACCACTTCCTACTCCATAACCAGTTGGGACGAGTTTGTTAAAGCGTTTCTCAAGAAATTTTATCCGAATCATAAAACCGCAAGGATCCGCAACGAAATCAACCAATTCTCTTAGCTTCCTTCTGAACCCTTCTGGAAGTGCTTTAACCGGTATAAAGACCTTCTTGTTCAGTCCTCACCATGGTATCGAGAGATGGCAACTTTGTCAAACCTTATACGAGGGCCTGAACCCAGCAACCAAGCAGTTGTTGGAAACCATTTGTCAGAGCCACTTCCTATCGAAATCTGACGAGGAAGCGTGGCAATTCTTCGACGACCTTGCGGAGCAAACGCTACAATGGGAGAGCACCAGACCGACTTCTTCTTCTTCTACCTCCACTTCTACCGGTCAGTCTAGGGTAGGAATTCACCAACTTGATGTCTCTATTGCGATGAAAGCTGAAATGGCTGCAATAACGAGAAAGCTTGAAGCGATAGAGAGCAAATTTTCTTCTCCTGCTCCTACCCCTGTTCTTCCCCTTTGTACCATTTGCGCTTGTTGTTCCGATCCTTCTCACTTAACCGAAGAGTGTCCTTACAATCCACCATCTCAAGGACAGGATCAGGTTAATGCTGCATTTCAGCAAAGACCGAGGAATGATCCATACTCTTCCACCTACAATCCCGGTTGGAGGAACCACCCCAATTTCGCCTGGAATCAGAATCAGAATCAGAATCAATTCCAAGGCAACAACTTCCAGAGGCCACCTCCACCGCAACAACAAGCGCAACAACAAACTCAACATCAGTTTCAGCAGCCCTTCCAACCCCAACCTTTTCAAAATCAGACGAACAACTTTGCACCCAACAATTCTTTTCCCCAAAACAACTTTGTTCCGTCAAACAACGATAAGGTTTCCTCGCTCGAACGAAGTCTGGAGGCGTTCGTTAAACAATCGACACAATCCACTGCCAACATCCAGTCTTCCATTCAGTCCTTGGTGCAACACACTGCCGCTCACGGGCAAAGCATCAAAACCATCGAAGCCCAGATAGCACAACTGAATGCGTCCTTAAGCGAGCGAGAGAAGGGGAAGCTCCCGTCCCACCACTCCCAAATCCCGGTCACCCACATAATGTACATGTTGCTCTTGAACAACAGAACCATAATGTGAGTGCCGTGACCACATTGAGATCGGGAAGGATGCTGCAAAACAACATCGGCACACGGATCAACGATGACACCCCGGCCACTTCTTCTTCTTCTTCTTCGTCTTCGTCTTCTGAGCCTATTCTCCATTCTTCAAAAGGCTCTTCTTCTTCTTCTTCTGCTCTGAACGGACCTACTTCTCACTCCACGAAAACACCAGTTCTGGGATCCGCTCCAGCTCCATAATCTCTTCCACAAGCATTGGACTCAACCACTTTTAAAAACGTTCCATTTCCAAACCGGTTGAAGTCCAATAAACAAAATCCACAAATGGAGAAGATTCTGGAGTTATTTAAGCAGGTTAACATTAACATTCCTCTTTTAGATGCCATCCAACAAGTCCCGTCCTACGCGAAAATCTTAAAGGACTTGTGCACAAAAAAGAGGAAGTCTCAGGTACCCAAGAAAGTTTTCTTGGCTAGCGCTGTGAGTGATGCTTTTACCCAATCTTTACCACAAAAACGGAAGGACCCTAGCTGTCCTACGATTTCTATTACCATTGGGGATAATAACATCAACCGCACACTATTAGATCTTGGTGCCAGTGTTAACCTGCTTCCGTACTCAGTATACGAGCAATTAGGCGTAGGAGAGCTGAAACCCACACACTGTACTCTCCAAATGGCCGACCGATCGATCATCCATCCTAGGGGTGAGCTAGAGGATGTGTTAATCAAAGTCGGGGACTTCATATTCCCCGTTGACTTCATTGTATTAGACACACAGCTTGTAGCTAACCCCCGGAATCAAATTCCGGTGATACTCGGTCGCCCATTCCTTGCAACCTCAAATGCCGTGATCAATTGTCGCAATGGTTCGATGAACCTCTCTTTTGGAAACATGACGATTGAACTCAACATTTTTAGGTTGGGGAATCAGCCCTCCGAACCTAATGCTCATATACTGGACGTTTGCTCAATCCAGGAGATCACCCCAGAAGAGTGTGAATTTGAGGAGTTTCTGTTCGATCACGATAACCTTAACGCCACTAGTGTGTTCTTTCTCGAACCTGCTGCTGTTTCTGCGCCCTACAACGACTACGAGTGTTTCACGTTCTCGAACAATCTTAGCCACTCTCCACCCGAGTTTGAATCCTTCGAATTTCCGAATGAGTTACCTGAACCATCCAACTCGGTCGCTTACACTCGTTTTGAACCTTTGCTGGAGTCCTTTGAGTTCGAGACCTCTTCACCAATCTTGCCTTCCATCGTTTCTCCTCCAACGCTCGAACTCAAGCCTTTGCCGTCTCACCTTAAGTACGCTTACTTGGGTGAGAACGAGACCCTACCTGTCATCATCTCGGCTTCTCTAGCTCCAGAGCAAGAGAAATCCCTTCTTGCGGTCTTGCACAGCAATAGGAAAGCTTTTGGCTGGTCCATGGCGGACATCAAGGGGATTAGTCCCCTGATCGTTGAACATCACATTCATCTGATGGATGATGCCAAACCGGCCAGGGATCCACAAAGACGTCTCAACCCAGTCATGAAAGAGGCTGTGAAGAAGGAGATCGTAAAATGTCTGGATAGTGGTATCATTTACCCTATCTCTGATAGCCAGTGGGTTAGCCCCATTCATGTTGTCCCCAAGAAATCAGGTATAACGGTCATCACTAACGAGGCGAACGAGTTAATCCCTACTCGCACCCAAACTGGATGGCGAGTATGCATCGATTACAGAAAACTCAACGCCGCAACGCGGAAGGACCACTTTCCGGTACCTTTCATTGACCAAATGCTTGAACGATTGGCCGGACACGAGTACTACTGCTTTCTTGATGGCTACTCCGGTTATAATCAAATTCCCATCGCCGAAAAAGACCAGGACAAGACCACATTCACTTGTCCTTTCGGCACGTTTATATATCGTCGCATGCCCTTTGGGTTATGCAATGCGCCCGCTACTTTCCAGCGGTGTATGATGGGAATCTTTTCAGACATGGTGGAAAAATTTCTGGAGATCTTCATGGACGATTTCTCCATCTTCGGCGATTCCTTCAATGAGTGTTTGCTGCATCTTGACGCTGTCCTTACCCGATGTAAGGACAAGAACCTCACTTTGAATTGGGAGAAGTGCCACTTCATGGTGCGCGAAGGTATTGTCTTAGGACATATCATTTCGCAAAATGGCATAGAGGTTGACAAAGCGAAAATTGAGGTCATTTCCAATCTCCCTCCTCCCAGATGCGTTAGAGACATCCGAGCCTTCCTTGGCCATGCCGGTTTCTATAGACGGTTCATCAAGGACTTTAGCAAGATTGCTAGGCCCTTGACTCTTTTACTGACCAAGGATACGATATTCGACTTCAACTCGAGCTGTGTGACTGCGTTCGAGTCATTGAAAAGCTCACTCACTTCAGCTCCCGTTCTTTCTTCGCCTGACTGGACGCACCCATTTGAGATTATGTGCGATGCATCCGACTTTACCATTGGTGCTGTCCTTGGACAAAACATCAACAAGATGCCACACGTAATCTATTATGCGAGCCGAACCCTGAACGACGCCCAACTCAATTATACAACAACTGAGAAGGAATTCTTGGCTATTGTATTTGCTTTAGAAAAGTTCAGGCCCTACCTCATTGGCTCTCCAGTCATTGTCTACACAGACCATTCTGCTCTGCGCCATCTTTTTGCGAAGAAAGATGCAAAATCTCGGCTAATACGTTGGATCCTCTTGCTTCAAGAATTTGACCTTGTCATTAAGGACAAACGAGGATGTGAAAACGTAGTTGCCGACCATCTCTCACGACTTCCTTCTTCGCCTTCGCTTCAAATTCCGATCAACGACGTTTTTCCGGATGAACAACTCTTGACAGTATCTTGCGAACCCTGGTTCGCAGATATTGTGAACTATTTGGCCACAGGATTACTACCAACTGAATGGTCAAGTCAGGACAAACTTCGATTCTTATCCCAAGTAAAACACTTTTACTGGGACGAACCCTATCTGTTCAAGTACAGTCCCGACCAGATTATTCGTCGGTGTGTCCCTGACGAGGAATTCAAGAGTGTGCTGTCATTTTGCCACGATCAAGCATGTGGCGGGCATTTTGGCCCTAGAAAGACAGCTGAGAAAATCTTGCAATGTGGTTTCTACTGGCCACAACTCTTCAAAGACGCTCATGACTATTGCAAGACTTGCTCCCGGTGCCAACACTTGGGCCGGATATCCCGGAGGAACGAGATGCCGCTCCAACCGATCTTGGTTGTGGAGATTTTCGACGTTTGGGGGATAGATTTCATGGGGCCGTTTCCCAGCTCTTTCGGAAACTTGTACATCCTTCTCGCTGTTGATTACGTCTCTAAGTGGGTCGAGGCTGTGCCCAGCCGGACTAACAACAACAAGGTTGTCGTTAGGTTTCTTAAAGAAAACATTTTCTCCCAGTTTGGGCACCTCCGAGCGATCATTAGCGACAATGGAACTCATTTATGCAATAAGACTTTCGAGGCCTTGATGCGGAAATATTCCATTAATCATAAGCTCTCTACGCCCTACCACCCCCAAACCTGCGGGCAGGCCGAAGTTTCGGCAAATCAAGCAGATACTGGAGAAGACGGTTTCCAAGAACCGAAAAGATTGGTCGCTGAAACTCACTGATGCCCTTTGGGAATTTCGAACCGCTTATAAGACCGATCTTGGCATGTCTCCCTATCGGCTTGTGTACGAAAAGGCTTGCCACCTCCCTGTCGAAATAGAGCATCGCGTATTTTGGGCAATAAAAGAACTGAATCTGTCTCTCGAAGATGCGGGCAGCCATCGGAAGCTGCAGTTGAACGAATTGAGCGAGCTTAGGGATGAGGCTTACGATAACGCGGTTGTCGTTAAGAACCGAACGAAGGTGTTTCACGATAAACACCTTTTGCGCAAAACTTTCGTACCTGGTCAACAGGTACTGCTTTACGACACCCGGCTACACTTCCATCCAGGAAAGCTCAGATCTCGCTGGAAAGGGCCGTATTTTTTGCGGAATGTGTATCCGCATGGCGCTTTGGATTTGGAGAATCTAAAGGATGGTTCATTTTTCAAAGTGAACGGACACCGACTGAAACCGTACCTTAGCGCCGAACCAACAGAGGAGCTCCTGATCTTACTGGAGCCGGTTTACCCTGCATAATCTTCCTCTGCCTACCACCAAACTTCGGTAATCCAGCCAAGATCAGTGGACACTGTTCCAAATAAGTTTGGGGGGTATGTATATACCATTTTGTATATATTTGTGGATATTCTTTTCCATTTTTTTTGCTCTTTTTCTTTTCTTTAAAAACAAAAACAAAAAAAAATTTGTATATATCTAACCGACAATTTTGACCCTTCAAATGATCTCTTCATGCGAT
This sequence comes from Agapanthus africanus, assembly GCA_030015575.1. Taxonomy (NCBI): domain Eukaryota; kingdom Viridiplantae; phylum Streptophyta; class Magnoliopsida; order Asparagales; family Amaryllidaceae; genus Agapanthus; species Agapanthus africanus. The sequence goes on from JASDDO010000016.1 coordinate 25,852,551, forward strand.
GACAGTGAGGACACTGTCCAGTTTAAGTTTGGGGGTACGCTCGGTACGAATTTCTAACCTTCGCATTCATATGTATATTTTGCATCTGCATATTAAAATCCATAAAATCCATAAAAATCTGAAAATTTTCTAAAAACATAAAAAACTTTTTGTCAAGTTAGCTAGTGGGAGGACTCTGATTCAACATTTCGATGGTTTTGTTTGATAAAATAAGAATAACTAAATCTTATTTTTAGATTTTGAAAACCTGAAAGATAACTCTCCTTTGAAGTTAACTATAGCTGATATACGTCTTTACATCACACTACACGTGTCGTGAGTTTTGGAAATTAGATGACAAGTCTTCTATGTCTAAAAACTTTTAAATGGATCAATAATTTTCTGAGGATCAAATAGGTTTGTTCTGAAATAAGTAATATTAAGATTAGTTTATGAAGTGAAGTGAATATGAAGGAATGTTATTAATGCCTTAATTGGAACTAAGTCTGAAAAATAACCCATCTGGAACTTGATTGGAATGATTACGCACCGAACCCACTAAACACGTCTTTTATCCAAAAAAATAATTGAACTGCCGGTTATGTCTCCGTTCATATTGAATCATCATGATTTTCACGCCAAACTGTCTTTTGTTTTTGGACCTAGGTAACTTGAGTAATTAAGTCCGGTGGGGTGTTTCTACACCTAATGCCCTAAAGCCAACTGGTTTGGGTGCATTGGCCCAAAGCTCGCTAAGAAGCCTAAAAACTCCAGATTAAAACAAAGCCAAGCAAGTGTTCTCTCCGAGTTAAAAGTCCTAACGGTTCTTTGTGTGAGAATAATCTTGATAAAAGACAGGCTTTTATAAAAATTTTAGCGGAGATATGAAGGTTTTATTCTATGATAAAGACTATTGCACGTTCACAGAGGTGTGTATGAAATGAAAAACAAGAAAAAGGTGGAGTGAAAAATAAGACCTAGTTTCCTGTTAAGGAAGATAGAAATTCTGAAGTTGAAACTTTACTGAAAAACGAAACTTGAAAAATGCTTAACTCTTTATAAAACTTATGTGATCCTTTCAAAATTTTTATCTGGGCTTTATTGTGTGACATGATGACTTAAATCGATCCTTCTGGAAATTTAACGACACTATTTGCACTGCACGTAAAGACATATACAATCTGTAGTTAAATAAGAAGCGAGGTGTGAAAAATAAGGGTTTGATAGTCTAGACTTAGGATAATAGAATTGTTATTTTCTGAAACAAAACTTTAGGGTTTGAATCAAAAGTTATTTTGCAAAACTAGCTTGACCGGATTTTGTAGGTAGTATCCGCTGAAAACCCTCAGGAGACAACACTCCTCCTACTAGGGACACCTAGAGGTTTAACGGCTTGTTGCACATACTCAGTGCAATCGCGTTCCCTGCGAAAGTGAGGTTAGGAAATTTTTTGTGAATAAATTGGTTTTGCTCGGGACGAGCAAATGATAAGTTTGGGGGTATTTGTTCATATCAGATTTTTGCATTTTCATACCGCCCAATTTTTATCACATTGCATATCGGTAGGTACTCTTAAGCCGTGTTTGCTAGTCAATTGCAGGATACAGGTTCTTGGCTCTAAACGGTGAAATTCATGGAAAAACACGACAAAACCCAGGTTCCTGCCAACCACAGATAAAACACGGGTCTCCGCTCTCTATCCGTATGTTGCCGTACACCAGTTTAAAAGAAAAAATGGCAAATCAATGTCATTTTCATGCACAAGGCTCAATGGCAACACAAGATCCAAGAAATCTACGCGGAGCTCAAGAAAATCATGACAAAAAGATCCATATCCAATCACCTTTTGATCAACAGAAATTCTGGAAAAATCGTGAAGCAATTCTGAGAAAAATCATATACCAGACTAATGGGCACAGCAAAACAGGAAAAGCCACCAAAAATGAAGGCACAATCCCTCTAAACGGCCGCGGTTCCGTGGCATTAGCAGGCTTAGGCCGCGGAACCGCGGCCGTACGGTCTCTTCAGAGTGAAATATTTTAGGGGTACTTTGGACATTTCATGTAGAAGCAGAATTTTGCCCTAGGTTTCCATCTCCCTGCCTATAAATAGCCCAGAACCTTGTGAAGACAAGGGTGCATAATCTTGTATTTAGATTTTAGGTTTTAGTTGTTGTTCTTCTTCCTCCTCTCATCTCTTCTCTATTAAAAAACTTGTAGTGAGCTTTTGTGAGTGAAGAATGAATAAAGGAGTTCTTTTTACTTATCATGCTTGTCTTGTTCTTTAGTTAAATTATTTATTGTTTGTAATTTTTCATTTGTTAACTTAGTTGTTGTTATTTGTGTTTGTTTCTTTCTTGTTCTCTTTTCCTTTATCCTTAAACAACCATGATGCTTACGTTTGATCCTTGCCAAGGTGAGGTCGCAAATAGCTAGTTGTTATCTTCTAATCTCCTTCTTTCTATCTTCCTCCTTTGTTTTATTTTTCGTTCTTCTTGTAATGGGTGAGTAGTTTCCATACTTGTTAGGGTAGGATAAGGGAAGTTTGAGAGAAGGAAATCTCTCTCACTCTTTCCTTGCCCAACATCTTAAATCGAACTCCCGTTAATTGAACCACAATCCGCTCCCTACGGCACTCTATCCTACATGATAGCGATGATTCCGTAGTGAGACCGGTTGTGGTTGAATTAACCGGAGGTTAAGGCTAAGAGCCAAGAACGGACGGACAAGCACCAAAAGGAAGAACTTATGCGTTGGAAAGCCTAGCTTATACTCGCAAGTTCCTTCCTAGTCGTGCTAATCCCCGTTGTTACCGATTACCGTAACACCGATATTAAGAGTGGCAACGAAAGAGGTGAGCGACTCATAACTCAAACTAACCTAATCCTAACCCTAACAAGCTCTCTTTACATATCATTTTAACACTTAGTTAATCACAAACAAATCTGGAAAATTGGACTTAACTCGTTAAAGCACATAGAAAAAGATTCCCATCTCCCTGCGGACGACCCGTACTCAACCGGCTAGCTACAAGCGAAACCGTCTTGATTACGGTAATTAACTAAACTTGAACACGCAGAATCCCTATCAATCAACGTCTTCAAGTAATCTCCCAGGTTATATTACCGTCGGAAGAGCAAGCGTTAGGGATTTTTCATGCCGCTTTTTACTTGAGATTAGGCTCAGTTTGGGAGCCCCGATGAGTCATAACCACTCCGTGCTGGTGTGAGATGATCTCCGATAGTCTTTTAGGTTTTATTTGAGTTTCCGTCAAGACCCTGAAGCTAGGGATTTTCCTTTGCTTCGTTTGTTGACATTGTGTCTGCTGTAATGAGACGAATGTCGCGGTTGTCTCTAGGTTGTTTATGAACCGTCGAGTCTCGGAACTAGGGACTTTACCATGGCTCCGCTTTGTTGACGTTGCATCTGCTGTAACGAGACGAATGTCGAGGTGGTCTCTAGGTTGTCTGTGCACCGTCAAGATTTGGAACTAGGGAATTTGCCATGGCTCCGTTTTGTTGACCCTGGGGGTCGCTTGTTGACGTTGCGTCTGCATCCTGTGGGAGTGAGAAGAAACGCCGTTGTTGATCTCTAGGCCATCTCTAAATCGTTGAGATTTGGAACTAGGGAATTTGCCATGGCTCCATTTTGTTGACGTTGCGTCTGTATCCTGTTGGAGTGAAAAGAAACGCCGTTGTTGATCTCTAGGTTGTATGTGAACCGTTGTGATTTGGAACTAGGAACTTTGCCATGGCTCCGTTTTGTTGACGTCGCATCAATATTCTGTTAGAGTAGAGAAGGAACGCCGGGGTGATCTCTAGGCTGTCCATGAACCGTCGAGATTTGGAACTAGGGACTTTGCCATGGCTCCGAGGCAGTCTCTAGGTTGTTGGTGAACCGTCGAGGCTTAGAACTAGGGACTTTTCCATGGCTCCGAGGTTTTGACCCTGGGTCGGTTGTTGACGTCACGTTTGCATCCTGCTGGAGTGAGAAGAAACGCCGTTTTGATCTTCAGGCTGTAGATGTTGCCGTTGAAATCTGGCTCTCCCTTTAATGGAGCCTGGTGGGAAAACATGGTTTCCCTTTTCGTTTGTGCCTATGGATTGTATACAGGGGTCACTATGGACTCACCAGCAGGGCAAAAGTTTCATTTTTAAATTTTTTCCGCGATGCTCTATCATTTCAGCTTTTTATATCGCGAAATTCGCGATTGCCCAATCATTTCGGCTTTTTATCGCGATGCCTAATCATTTCGGCTATTTTTTCTTTTTACTCGCTGTTTTTAATTGCGAGTTGCCTAAACATTTCAGCTGTTTTTATATGCATATATTTGCTCGCTGATTTTTTATTGCAAGTTGCTCCATCAATTCGGCTATTTTTATATGCATTTTTTTGCTCGCTGATTTTTTATTGCGAGTATGGAACTTGAGATCTGATACCAATCTTACTATCAGTATCGCCGCGACTGGAATATTGTCAGGAGAGAATCATCATTTGCCGTGAAAAGACTTGAGAATTTGATACCAATCTAGGCATCAGCATCACTACGAATGGAATGTTGCCAGGAGCGAATCATCATTTGGCTTGAAAGGACTTGAGAATTTGATACCAATCTAGGCATCAGCATCGCTACGACTGGAATGTTGCCAGGAGCGAATCATCATTTGCTTTTGTTGATTCAAAAAAAGATGGCTTAGCAAACAGGGTTAGGATCCTGTCGACTAAGACTTTTTGACTTTATGAGCCGTAAGGGTCTCACAAAGTTATTTCTCCCTACGAGTCATGAGGATCTCGTAAATGTAAATTCTCCTTAGAAGTCGTGAGGACTTATAAGTGTCGTTCACCATATGAGGACATTCTTCATGATTGGTGGAACTTGGTGGGGGAAACGTTTATTTGTGCCCATGGATTGTATACAAGGGCCAGCATTGTACCGCCTGTAGGGTAACTTAGGGAGTATGACGGCTTAAGGACAGGTTTGGATCTCTGTAACTTAAGACTTTGAATCCTATGAGCCGTGAGGGTCTCACAGGGAGAGTTATCCTTACGAGTCGAGAGGATCTCCTAAGTGAAAATTTTACGAGATTGCGCCTTTTTGGGTTTTCACAAGCTCGCCGGTAGCCGTGTTGTTTTTACTCACGGTGCCCTTTCGGGTTTTCATCCGTGCCCATTTCGCTTGTGGACGTACCATTTTTTTTAACAATGAGATTGCGCCCTTTCAGGTTTTCACAAGCTCACCGGTAGCCCTGCTGTTTTTACTCACGGCGCCCTTTTGGGTTTTCATTTGTACCCATTTCGCTTGTAGACGTACCATTTTTTTACCCCTCTGTTTGCCAATGACACTTAGGGAGACTTCGCCACCAGGGTAGCTGTATAGCCAGCGGGATTTGAGTTGCAGTCCTTACCGTTAGGACTTGTAACTTGCATTCCATTATCACCGTGCTTGAGGCGACGTATTAGTTTAAGGACATTACGGTCCATTGTTAGTTTAGGGACATCTCGGTCCAGGGCCAGCTTCGGGGTGAAGTTTTGCCCGATACTACTTATAGAGTCTTGACTCAGGAAGACAGCGAGCGGACATGAGCGTCGTCATCTATCATTAACCTGAGCCGTGACTTGTCAAGCGTAGTATTTCTTAAGGAACCAGCCGTTTATTGGCCGGAAGGGTCTTTCGCCATTCATATCCATGAGCAAGTAGGCCCCACCTTGGTAGACCTTGTCTATGATGTTCATACCCTCATAGTTCGGCTCGAATTTCCCCCGCTTTGCAGGGTTGGGGATCATTAGTCAATTGACAACTAGTACCGGTTCGCCTTGGTGGAATTTTCTCGGTCTGGTTAGTCTTTCGTATGAGAGCGTCATCCTTGCTTTGTAAGCTTCCAAGTTTTGCTGTGCCATGAGGCGAGTTTCATCGAGGGCATCGAGCTCTTCAAGCCGAAGATGAGCATTTTCTTCGTCCGTTACCTCATAACGAATCGCCACTCGTAGAGAGGGTAGCTCTATCTCTAAGGGGAGTACCACTTCCGTGCCGAATACCAACGCATATTGTGTTGTATTCGTAGCCGTTTTAAACGTGGTTCGATATGCCCAAAGAGCTTCATGCAGTCTCTCGTGCCAATCCTTTTTATTTCTGGACACCGTTTTCTTTATAATTTTTGTTAGGGTCTTATTGAAGGCTTCAGCTAGACCATTGGCTCGGGGATTGTATACTGAAGAGTATCTCCGGTTTATATTATGCTGCTGTACAAAGCGGCTAATCTTATGACTTCTGTAGGCTGGCCCATTATCCAAGATAATCCGTCGCGGAGTGCCGAACCGATAGATGACATGTGTCCTGAAAAAATAGAGGATGTTCCCCGTCTTCACTTCCCTTAGCGGTACTGCCTCTGCCCACTTAGAGAAGTAATCGGTTATTTCCAGTATGAACCGATGTCCTTTGGATGACGCTGGTTCGATGGGCCCAATTATATCGGTTCCCGACATTTCGAACGGCCAGCTAGCCACTGTTGGGTGTAGAAGATTTGGATTCTGATGGATGAAGTCCCCGTGAATCTAGCACGAGTGACACTGATTTGCATATTCAAGGCAGTCCTGATTCATTGTGGGTCAATAGTAACCAATTCTCTTGATCTTTAGCTTCATCTTTGGCCCGGCTTAGTGATAACCGCAGAGTCCATCGTGAGTTTCTTAGACGACTGTCCTTGCTTCTTTTGGTCCCAGGCATCTTAGCCATAGACAGTCAAATGATCTCTTGTATAGAGTATAATTGACGAAGGAGAAAGACATAGCTCGTTTCATGAGCTGATGTCTTGATGACGCATCTTTGGGCGTTTGATGAGATTTGAAGTAGTCTATGAAGACGTCTCTCCAATCCGTAGCCTCTTCTTCGTCCTCTATTTGGCAGGCTGCTTGTTTGGTCGCTTTCTTCCTTTCAGACTATTCCGGAGATATTTCTGCTGGCGCGAGAATCCGGAGGCTTTGCACAATGATCCTTATTTCATCGAGGTCTTCGTTGGCCAGTTCATTAGAGAGCATGGCCAATGCATCCGCTTTGCTATTTTCTGCCCGCGGTATGCTTTCTAGAATGTATGAGGTGATTCGAGTCAGCAGTTGCTGTACTCTTTCTCCATATTTTACCAACTCTGGTTTGCACGTCTGATAGTCGCCATATACTTGGCTAACGATCAGCTGGGAGTCTCCATATATGAGGAGGTTTTCGATTCCCATGTCGACAACAATCTCAAGACCTGCTATCAAAGTTTCGTACTCAGCCTCATTGTTTTTTTTCGGCTCTGTTAATGAAAGGGCGAAACGCATTATCCCTCATTGCGGAGTCATGAAGATAAGGCCTACCCCGACTTTAATTATGGGGGTGTTTTGCTTTCGCCTTTTCATGAAAGATGCTCCATCGAAGTAGAGTTCCCATTAGGCATTATTTCCTTCCTCTTCCCTGTCGATTGCATCGAACGCGTGTTCATCTGGCAATTCGCAATTTTAGGGAGAGTCGGCTGGTATTGGATGTTCAGCGAGGAAGTCGGCGATGGCTTGGCATTTCACCACCCTGAGGGGTCGATACGTTATCGAGAACTCAATTAAGAGGTGGGCCCATTTAGCGAGCTTTCTTGTCAGTATAGCTCTCGACATCAAATATTTGAGAAGATCCACCTTTGATATGAGATGGACCTGATGTGCTAAGGCATAATGTCGAAGCTTCGTCATCGCGAAGATCAGTGCCAGGCAATACTTTTCAATGGGGGAGTAGTTATTTTCTGCCCCTAGAAGAACTCGACTCAAATACTAGAGAGCTCTCTCCTTCCCTTGGTCATTCTCCTATGCTCATAGCGCGCCTAAAGAACCTTCAAGGGCTGTTGTGTACAGGATGAGGGGCTTTCCCTTGACCGGAGCGGTCAGTACCGGCGGATTCTGCAGGTATTACTTGATTTCGTCCCGTGCACTTTGGCATTTCTGATCCAAGACTAACGGGGTCCCCTTCTTCATTAGATGGTTATAGGGACGACATTTACCGGAGAGGTTGACTTGGAGTTTGACACCTGTTTATGCATCAATATCACTATAACTAGGATATTGCCAGGAGCGACTCATCATTTGCCATGAGAGGACTCGGAATTCGATACCGATTTAGGTATCACCATCGCTACAACTGGGATAGTGCCAGGAGCGAATCATCATTTGCCCCTGTCGATTTGGACAAAGGTGGCTTAGTAGACAGGGTTAGGATCCTGTCGACTAAGACTTTTGACTTTATGAGCCGTAAGGGTCTCATAAAGGGTTTTTTCCCTACGAATCGTGAGGATCTCATAGGCATATTTTCTCCTTAAGAATCATGGGGATTCCTAAGTGATGTCTTCTCTTGTAAGTCGTAAGGATCTTCCAAGAGTGTTTTCTCCTTATAAGCCGAGAAGACCTACAAGTGTTATTCACCATATGGGGTCATTTCTTGCTATTTCTAGAACTTGGAAAAGAAATATTTATTCGTTCCCGTTGATTGCATACAAGGGTCAATATGGACCGCTTGTAAGGCAACTTAGGGGATATGACGGCTTAAGAACAGGTCCAGATCCCTGTAACTTAACGCTTTTGAATCCTATGAGCCGTGAGGGTCTCATAGGGGGGATTCTCCTTACGAGTCGTGAGGATCTCGTAAGTGTATTTATTTTAACGAGGTTGCGCCCTTCCGGGGTTTCACTAGCTCACCGGCAGTCCTGTCGTTTTTACACACGGCGCCCTTTCGGGTTTTCATCCGTGCCCATTTTGCTTGTAGACGTACCATTTTTTTTGCGCGGGGCATTCCACTAGATTGTAGGACCTGTTTGTAGGCCCCTTAATATTCTTCCTGACCTTTGAGAAGAAAGGACCATTATACATAGAGATTCTTCCGCTAGTGAGAAATATGCCCCCTGTGTATATCTTGGGGGGAACGAGTACCCACGCCGTCACTATTTTGGCGACAGGTTGCTTCAGAGCCGCTTATTTTTGTTGAGCGTAGGCGACAAACGCTATCTTTCCTCCGCTCTTCACTCGTCATCATCGGATGAGAAAGAGTCTTGACCCATTTGATCCAATCGAGCCATTTTATTCATGAGTTCTTGGAAGGTTGTCGGCTCGAAGAGGGCCATATACGGGAACACCTTTGAATTTGGTTCAAGGGTAGCTATGAGCATGCCCATGAATGCAACTTCATCGATGCGTTGCTCGTATTTGACCAGAGATTTCGCCACCGGGTAACATATTGAACCCAAGTCTCATTCGGTCTAACCCTTTCGTTGGCCAGCATCGTCACGGTAGTATGCTCGTTCTCATTAGCGAATCCCTGACAGAAGAGCATATCCATTTCATCGAAGCTCTTCACAAAATCATTTGGGAGTTCCGCATACCATTCGAAGGCGATGCCCGCCAGACCGCTGACGAACTGTAGGAGGAGTAGTATGTCATTTCCTCTGGAATTGCCGCAAATGGATTTAAATCGCGCGATGTGCTGGCGAGGATTCCCAATTCCTTTGTACATGTGGAACGCTGGAAGTGTGCACTCTGGCGGGTACTGTATTTGATCGTACCACGTCGGATACGGTCGACCAGTCTTGATTGATCTATTTGCGGCTTCACTGGCCTAGTGAGCTTTGATTTGCTGAGGGATATATTCATTCAGCTTTGCTTTTAGAATCATTTCCTCTTCGGCCGTTGATGAGCTTTGCAGAGGATTTGAAATGTCATCCTTATCTTTAGGACCGACTGCCGGTGGTTCATCTTCCAGTGGTTCCGATTGAACTATCATTCCAGCCATATTCTGAATCAGAAGGGCCATCCGGTTCATTTTAGTGGACATTTCTGCCGCTTCTTCATCTCTCTTTTTCAGAGCGCGCTTTAGGAAATCAATATCCGACTCCTTCTCGACCCTTTCTTCGGGTGCGTCCTCTGGATTTTCCTTAGGCGATGGATTAGCGTTTGCTGCCGTCTGAGCGAGCATCTCCTCCAGCTTTTCACGTTGTAGTTAAACTTTTGTCGGGGACCGAGTTTGAGGTCGGTGACTAGTAGAAGCTCGAACTTCGTCTTTGGAATTCACCACATAGACTATGTGAACTACCATGCCCCCAGGCTTAGGGTGTTTGGAGTTTTGGGCTTTGGAGTTTGCTTCGGGCACTTGAGCTATATTAGGCCTCTCTTTTTTGTGAAAAGACGCTTTGGTTTTGGGAGGAACCGCTGTATCAGGATCCGTCTTGGGATGAATCCCCTTGTATTTGAAAGGGGATTTGTCAGAATTTGGCTGATGTTTAGAGGAAGAGCCGTAGACGACGACTGCATCCTTCACTTGCTTCTACACCTTATATATAGATGAGGAAAATTGTTATAGAGAGCGAACTGGTTTTTGCTCTCGTGGGATCTCCATGGGTTGCGGAGATTTCTTCAATATTGCGGTGGGAGAATTTTGTCTGACCCTTCACAACAGTTTGAAGCTGTTCCCGGTTGGAACAACAACATTCACTACCGGGGTTGAAACAGGACCATACGGAGAACTGCCCCCAGCTCATTTTGGTTGATGCCGATATCGACGTCGACCGTTTCTTACGGCCGGGATTTGATTAGCCTCATGATTTTGTCGAGCCTGCCCCCTATTTCCTTTGAGAGCTTGAACATTCTGCCCCTGCGTCGACTTTGGTCCTTGGCAGGTGCCAGTTGTTTGAGGACTGATTCCGTCGGCAAAGCTGCAGCTTGGGGAACCAGGCTATGGAAGACAGACTTCCTCTGGGTTTCCTCCATCAGCGTTGAGGCACTGAGGGTGGGAGGTGGGAGTATCGACCCAAAGAGAAGCCCGTTGATTTCTTGAAGAGCTGGATTGCAGAGATTTGAGGCTGCAAGTGGCCCTTACTTGACTCCACCGGATATGACAGAGCCTGAGTTGCTAGGGTGGAAGCAAACACAATTTTCATAGAGACGAAACACCGGCTTCAGTAACCCATCACCCAAGGGCAACTGTAACAACCCTAATTTTCTTATACACTTTTTCCTATAAAAATTTTTTCAAATATTTTTTTAAATCCATAAAGAGGTATTTATTGCCTGAGCACAAGACTTAAGTAATTGATTAGCAATTTAATTACAAGAAGGAGCTTGTAGCTCATTGGTAATACCTTGCATTGCTGAACCAAGCCACCTAAGTTCAAATCCCATGCCCCACATTATTTTTAATATTTATTTTGTTTTAAATTTTTCTTCAATATTGTGTCTCTTCATCTTCTAAACCCTAATGTACACTTCAAGTTCCTAGATCGGTTTCAGAGACCTTTGAAATCCCCATTTACTCCATTTTAATGATTTTTAATACATTTTTACATTAAAACCTTTCATATACCCTATTTACTCCAATTTTTAATGATTTTATACATTTTTACATTAAAACCTTTCATATACCCTATTTACTCCAACTTTTAATGATTTTATACATTTTTACATTTTTTATTTAAAAACCCTTCACCTACCCTACCCCTAGCCTACCCTATAAATACACCCCCTACCCTCTACCCTCTCATCCCAAAAATCCTAAGCTCACTCTCTCAAAATTTTCCAAGAGTTGTGTACTTTGAAAACAAGCTCGCGGCGAAGCTCCAACGAAATTCCGGCGGAAATTCCGGCGACGTTTTAAGGAACTACGGGCAACGACGCAACGCATCGGCAACCCCTTTAGTCCCCCTCACTCCTTAGTATAGATTGAAACCCGTAAGTCCCATTCTATCCTCCTTTCTATTTCTCTAAAATACGAAATTACGAAACCCGACGGAATCGGAACAAATCCGATTTCCGATTCGGTTTTCTATAAAATTTCACTTCTCACCAATACATTCATGCCTAAACATCTTTATGTTGACTATTAAATATTTAACAATCAATTTGAATAAGTTTCATCATATGAAATAATAGCCTTTCCAATTTATCGTATTTTTCACTTTAATACCATCATGTTTCAATTTCACATTTAACCCTTTAACATTGCTATACCTTAAAATAGATCACGCGGTAATGACCTACCTCCTCACACACACATATGCAACCATAATACGCTATCTTGAAAACTCCTAATACGATAAAACAAGATTTTACATTAAAATACCTTTTCCTTAATAAAACCTTTTATAAAAGTTTAGGTTTGATACATTTGCTTAAACAATATCTTTAATAGGAAAATACGATAAGTTGTGGATATCGATCGTTTATCTAAACTGACTTTGTGGTGTCTAGGCTAGGCAAGTGAGCTTAGGTAACTTTAAAAGGCCCGTCTCACGATTCGTGAGCGGATCCCTCCTTCCTCACTTGTACTTACCTGGCCGCAATTGGCGGTGAAGAGGCGATTTGAGGTTTCTAATGACTTATCGTTTTGACCTTTTAGAAATAGGCTAGTTGGTTTAGGAAACCCTAGAATCTAAAATACGGAAAATTACACTTTTCAAGTAAATACTTTTTACTTTATAAAACCGTTTTCTAAAGGATTAGTATTTTACAATCTTTGCAAAGCGCCGCTATAACCCATCTTTGGGGAACCCGTTCGGGATCGTGCGGTTTATCGCGCATCCTCGGGCTAGTAGTGCGAGATTCAGACCTCCGCAAGGAGCATTCGGTCTCGAAAAGGTTTAAAATACGACATCTTAAGAAAATGCGATTTTTGGAATATAAATTATTTATTAAAACTATTTTTGTATAAATATATGTATATTTATCATTTAAATATCTATTTTATTATAATATAAATATTCCATCTTTTTCCTAAAAATCACAATAATAAATTTTACACTAAAATACCATGAACTTCAAATAATCAATATTACAAATAAATACCTTTATTTATAAAATTAGGATATTTTTACTAGAAACGTCACAACATAAAATCCACCCTCATTACAACCCTAAAGACGAATAATAAATACTTGAGGCGTATTTTGAAAAGTATATAAAAGTATTTTTACATAAAACCCCCTCAAGTTTTATAAATTACCCTAAGGACCCTAATAATTATAAGAGCTCGATTCACAATTCTGATTGTCTGACTCGGGTTTGAGTCTGATTAATCTGACTTGAATATGATTCAAGTCAATCTATAATTTACAAGATTCTAATTCAAAATGAACACATGAATCCATGAATACAATTATCAATTTATACAACTTGACCGAACCGAACCATGGATATATATTCCTTTTACATGATTCCCAGTATTCCATTTATATGACTCTACGGTTATAACCGTTTCCTGATATCATGGTTTCGGTCAGTCAGTCAATCAATAATACATCCAACACAATTTACAAGATAACAATACAAACAAGATATCGCGGGGTTTAAGGGGTAGATTGGTACGGAAGGTGTTAAAGGTGGCACGAGACGGTAAGTTTAAGACACCTAACATGAATCCAATTGCCATTGTTCCGGGTTGTATAACGGAGCCTTATACTTCCATTTGCCTGGTCTCTAGCATACTGAGACCCCTCTCGTATACACTGGCATCCTTCTGTACCAAGCTACAACAACAGCGTTAACACCATACTACAATAATATAACAATATAATACAACTGTAAAACCCACCCTCTTTCTCTCTCTCTTACTCTCTGTCTATTCTATTCTTCTCTTACCTTTGGGACTTACCGAGCGACCTGTTCGCTGACGACATTCTGTTTCTCTCTATTTTGAATGTCGTCAGGTGATTTGGACTCGGCAGAGATTGAGCCATCGCGAGAAGACTTGGGGCAGTTTACTGAAGACCCGGCACTGTAGTTTCATTGTACACTTTTCCTTTCTGTACTTTTCATTTCCTGTTATGCCATTGTTTAGGCATCTTATTATTTCAGCTGTATTTCCTTTCATGTATTGTACAAAGAATGTTAATAAATAAAAGTTGTTGTTCTTTTACATTTTGTCTCTTGTGTACTTATTTCTATATTGCTTAGATACGCTTAGCGTATGTACTTCTGAGTACATACGTAGCGGACCTCGTCGCGCCCATTTCGCCGTACACTGGGAAGCGGGGCGTGACAACAACCACAAACATATATACTGCGATTATTTGATCGTGGAAAAACACGACACACGAAGTGTGGAGTGGAAAGAGGAAAAAGTCCTACCGGGCGTGCTAAAATTTGTTCACGGCCGAAAACAGAGACGAACCGGGATGGGTCGTCTTACCTGAATTTGGGGGCATACGCTATTTGGATTTATCAGTCCACCTCTCTGAAGATGCCAAGTTGATTTATGGCACCGTGTATCATAGGTTTGGACGGATGCGGCCGTTGTAGCATACTTCGTCAGATTCTCTCTCGTTTATAAGGGGTTTTTGATTGTGGGGACGCTCTTTTCTGCAGGCACAAGCCCCTGCAGTTAATTATGTTACCGCATCGCGATAACCACTTTCTCCTGCTCCAGCAGTTCACTTCGTGTCATATGTGTTTGTTTTATTTTTGGTTGCCCGTGGATTGTATACGGAGACTAATTTGTGTCGTCGCCCGTAGGGCGTGGATTAGTCCAAATCCGTATATTCTTAGATTTGGGTTTGGGTTGATTTAAGAATCGTTAATCTCGTTTGAGATTAAGATCAACTTAAATTTTTGTTAAGAATACGTTAGTCCAATTTGAGACTAAGATCTACTTAACGGGATTTTAGGATCATTTAGATCCAACAAAAGAGCATTTGGGCTCCATTGCTTTAGTTTAAGGACGTTACGGTCCGTTGTTAGTTTAAGGACGTTTCAGTCCGTAGATCGCCATTTTTTGAGGTGAGGGTTTAGTTTAAGCACGTTTCGGTCAGTAGATCACCATTTGACGGTGTGGTTTGGATTAAGGTATGCACATCAGTGTGGGCGGTGCACCCAAAATCTGTTAGTTGTCGGGACCCTCCACCTTTCCGAAGATGTTGAGGAATTACGACGACATGTATCAGAGGTGTAGAGAGATGCACCCTTGAGCCAAAATCCCATATTTGAGGGAGAAGCTCATGGTGGATCATCTAAGAATCAGTAGTCAGTTTGGAGACTACGATTAACTCAGGAGGTATGGGATGAACATCATTTTGGATGTCATCAGTTGACAGACCATTAGTCATGTTGGGGACTAAGATCAATTTGAGGGGATGATGAGCACAAAGGGGTCTTGACTTTGGAGGAACTTAGTCAAGTTGGGTTTGGTCTGGGTCTCCATAATTATCCAACAGTGCTAAAGTGCTGAGGCATATAATGCTCGCGTGCATTTCACGTGGGCACTGAAACAGTGTTAAACACTAAATTTCTGGTGCTCACGTGGTGCACGCGAGGCACCTGATTAGTGTTAAACACTAGGGTTGTGTGACGCTCACATGACACGCGTGAGGCGCTCAAATATGGGTGATGCCCAATTATTTCTCCCTCTTACGTAAGTGTTAAGCACTTGATTCTTGCAGCGCTCACGTGCGAAACACGTGAGGCGCTCCAAAGTTGGGTTCTACCTTTTGGCTTTATTGCCTTCCCCTTATGTAAGTGTTAAACACTTAGTTCCCCTAGCGCTCACGTGTAAAACACATGAGACGCCTCAAATGGGGCGATGCCCCTTTATTTTCTTTCCTGTTCTTTTCACAGAAGTGCTAAGCCATTAAAGAGGGCAGCGTGCAAAACATGTGACTGTCCTAAGAAATTTTCCTTGTTTCACTTGTGTTGGAAACACGTGAGGCAGTCTCAGCTTTCTTTTGTTCATTAGAAACACTCACGTGGAAAACACGCGAGATCTCGTTCTAGTGTGTATCACCGGGCTATTCTTCTGTAGTTCTTAGGAATCAAGTTCTCCTTTTATTTCTTTGCAAGAGTTGAATTCTTCTCATAAGGTTAAACCCTAGTTTTTTAGAGGAAATAAATTCTCATATGTTTTGTAAGAGTTAAACTCTTTGAACATGGTTCTTTCCCCTAAGTTTTGAATCTGCATAACAGAATCTCCCTGATGAGAATTAAATTCTCAACTTCTAGGAAGATCTGCTTCTGCATATCTCAACCAGAAAAAGAATTAAGTTCTTTTTTTGAAGGGTTAAACTCTTTATTTGAGAATTAAATTCTCTTTTGTTTTTGTGGGAGCTTTTTCGAAAGCTTATGGGGGTGGTCTCCTCCTTTTAGAGAATTAAATTCTCTCTGTATTTCTCTTCCTCTCTCTCTCCCTGTGTGTCTCTTTCCTCCTCTCCTTTCTCCTATTTATATGAGAAGAAAAAAAATCAATTTGTTAAGAAAATTCCTCATTGAGAGATCATGATTGATTCCTTGATCTTTTAGATCAATTGGTGAATTTTATTCACCGTTGGATTTTTAATCCAAAGGCTCTCTGTGTAACAGAGAAGATTTCTTGTTTGTTTAATAAGATTATGAATATCTTGTTAGTTTTAACAAGATTAGAATTTTATTCTATCATATCTTTTTAGTTTAACAAGATCAGAAATATATTTTCTTAATATAGAATTTAATTCTATCATATGGATATCTTGTTAGTTTAACATAGAATTTTATTCTTATCATATGAATATCTTGTTAGTTTAACAAGATTAGGAAAATATTTTCCTATGATAGAATTTTATTCTACAAGATGATCACCGTTGGATCTTTGATGCAAAGGTTCTCTGTTTAACAGAGAAGATTTTTCTAGTTTGAGAAAGATTAGGGAAAATATTTCCCAAATAGGATTTAATTTTATCACATAGAATTTAATGTGAACATTTTAAATTGGGGTTTGCATGTGAGAGGTAAGAGAACTCACGTGTTTAACACGTGACCCCGGCTGTGGGTTTTAGCCTGTTTATGTTCAGCGCTCATATGCTTTGCATATGAGGGTTCACGTGTTTTACACGTGAGGCCTGTTTGGCTAGTAGTTGTTTTATTTAGTTTATTTTCGGCACCCATATGCTTTACATATGAGCGCTCACGTGTTTAGCACGTGTGGCCTGTTTGGCCATTAGTTATTTATGTTAAGCGCTCATATGCTTTGCATATGAGCGCTCACGTGTTTTACACGTGAGGCCTGTTTGGCTATTAGTTGTTTTATTTAGTTTATTTTCAGCGCCCATATGCTTTACATATTAGTGCTCACGTGTTTAGCACGTGAGGTCTGTTTGGCCATTAGTTATTTATGTTCAGCGCTCATATGTTCACGTGTTTAGCACGTGAGGCATGTTTGGCCCTTAGTTGCTTATTTTCAGCGCTCATATGCTTTGCATATGAGTGTCCCCGTGTTTAACATGTGAGGCCAAATTTTGAGAACTCTCCCCCCTTTTTATAAGGGAACAAGTAGCTTTTAGCCAAAAAATTTGGCGGGAACAGGGAGATCAGAAGTTTTCTTGGGCTCGCCGGATATTATAGAAGGTTCATAGAGAACTTCGCTCGAATAGAAGAACCATTGACCAAGCTAACACGAAAGGAAGTACCGTTCGCATGGACCGAGAAGTGTGTGTCTTCTTTTGAAGCGTTGAAGCAAAGATTGACCACCGCTCCTATTCTGACCGTGCCAAACAGTTCCGAAACGTTGGTTATTCACAGCGACGCATCTGGAAAAGGCTTGGGATGTGTTATAATGTAGCATGGGAAGGTCATAGCTTATGTATCGAGACAATTAAAGACTCATGAGAAGAACTACCCTATTCATGATCAGGAGTTAGCAATAGTGATTTTTGCTCTGAAGATTTGGAGACACTACTTATTGGGCAAAAGGATAGAAGTATTTACTGATCACAAAAGCCTAAAGTATGTGTTTACACAGAAAGAGCTCAATATGAGGCAGCGTAGATGGTTGGAGCTGATGAATGACTTTGATCTTGATCTAAAATACCATCTGGGAAAAGTTAATGTAGTGCTGGATATGCTAAGTCGGTTGCCAGCAATACAGATGTTGACTGCACAGAAGGAGATCATAGATAAGTTTCAGAGATTCGAGTTGGAAATTGTACTACCGCATTCTTCGGGACAGTTGATGCAGTTGCAAGTACAGTCATCCCTGATCGATAATATTAAAGCAGCGCAGTCGCATGATCCAGGGTTTTAGAAGTTTCGAGAACAAGTAGAAGCGGGACTTCAAACGGACTTGTTGATTCATGAAGATGGTTCGTTACGTTATGGGAGCCGTTTATGTGTGCTGAAAGGAGATATTCATGAAGAAGTCATGAAGGAGGCTCATAGCCGCGTATTCCGTACATCCGGGAGGAACGAAGATGTACCGAGATCTACGACAACATTTCTGGTGGGAAGGCATGAAAAGGGAGATTGCTCGCTATATAGCGAAGTGCTTGGTGTGTCAACAAGTTAAGGATGAACATCAAAGGGCAGCTGGTCTATTGCAATCACTTTTGATTCCTCAGTGGAAGTGGGAACATATAACCATGGATTTCGGGACAAAATTACCGCGGAGTCCAAAGGGCAATAATGCAGTTTGGGTGATTGACGATTGATTGACCAAGGCAGCTCATTTTATACCATTTCAAGTTGGTCAGTCGACGGAGGCTTTAGCATAGCGGTACATGCAGGAGATTGTGAGATTGCATGGAGTACCTGTGAGCATTGTTTCCGATTGTGATACCCGATTTTTATCGCACTTTTGGAGGAGTCTACTGGAAAGTTTGGGGACTCGATTGAAGTTCAGCACCGCCTATCATCCTCAGGCAGATGGCCAGTCCAAAAGAACTGTCATGCCCCGCTTCCTAATAGACGGAAAAGGTGACGTGGCAGGCCGCAACGTATTTACTAAGAAATAAATACGTTAAGCGTAATTAAGCAATATATAAGAATGACAGGAGTAAAAAAATGAACAAAAACTTTATTTACATTCACTTTTACATACAACTGTTTGAAATGAAAAGATACAATGATATAAAACAAATGCCTAAATAATGGCATACAAAAAATAAGTGCAAGAAGAACTAGTAGTCCGGTTGAGCTACAATCTGGTCCAAGTTCTCCTGACTCGGATTAATCTCTTCAGTGTCCGGTCCTCCTAACGAACATTCCAAAGAAGAAATATAAAGGAATGTCGTCAGCGAATTAATACTCGGTAAGTCCCAAAAGAAGAAAGAGAAGATAGTATATAAAGTGAAATGAATAGGTAAAGTGTATATGACTGATTACTGGTATATGATAGTTATTATAACGTGGTTGTTTGTAATTTGGTAAAGAAGGTATTCATGTATACGAGAGGAGTCCATCTTACCTCGTGGACTATGGTAACATGTAGTACAAGGCCCCGTCATAACCCATAGGACAACGACACGAGAATTCATGTAGGTGTCTTATAAATGACCTCTCGTGCCACAATATACGTTCCGTACCAATCTATTCCTTTATCCCCGCGTAATGTATTGTATAGATTATGTTTACAAGTCTTGCTGAAACCATGGATACAAAATATTCAGGTATTCATGTTCAGGATGTAATCATGTATTCAAGTAGTCATGTCAAGTTATAACCATGGTTCGGTCAAGTCAAGTCGGGTATACATGTTTGATATTAATGTTTGAATTTAAGTATTCATGTTCAAGATCAAGTATTCATGTTTGATTTTGGATTCAGGTTTGAATTGGACTCAGACCGAGTCAGACACTTGTACTGATTTAACTCTGGAATTCTTAGGTTCGGGAGTCATCGGCAACTGCTGCACATGGACGGCAGGATTTGTTTCTTTTTCCAAGACAATTGCCATTGATAACTCCGTTAAGTTATCTACCTTAAATAGGCAAGCACTCACTTTCTCCAGCTCCCTGCGGCTCAAGAGAATTGATCCCGCTTAAACCCATATTTACTAGATTCCTTAAAATAGCGTTTATATATATCGAGGGGGTTTTATGAAAAATGTTTTTAATACAGTTTAAAAGTAAATCTCGAGGGTGATTAGTATTACTTTACGGTTTTCATGAGCATGGATTTTAAGTATTGGGGTATTTTAGTGATAAATAATTAGCTTTGGAAAGTTTATGCTATTTTATTAAAAAACTTGTCTTTTTGGTATCTTGATAGTATTTTATTAGCATTTGTTAATCTTTCATTTTTAGAAAAATATAAGTTCATTATATTTTGAAAATAAGGATTTATAATTTTATATAATTTAAAAATTAGTTTTATTTAGAAACTCATTTTTCTTAAAAACCGTATTTATATCCTTTCGAGATCGAATGCTTCGTGAGGAGGTCTACATCTTACTCTACTATCCTCAGGATGTGCAATAATCCGCACCATCCATTAGCGGGTCCCCTAAAGAAGGTTGTAGATGCATAATTGCATAGGAGTATGAAATACTGTTTTAAAAGAAACCCGGTTTTAAATTATGTGGTATTTTATTGTAAATACTATTTTCGAACCAAAAATACATACAATTAGGCATCGTTCTATAAAACTAAGTGTGTGTGTGGGGTAGGTCGTTACCTCGTAAAGTTTTCCTAAAGGTATTGTTTAAACGATTAGTCGAAAAGGTGTGATAACCAAGTTCAAGGTATTTTAATATAAAAGTTCAATTATGGTTGTTTCACATGATATTCTTGGTTAAAATTGATTCTAAACATTGGTATTAAGATTACAAGTGAAGTGGTAAAATTGGTTTGACCAAATGAAAATAGAAAATGGAGTTATAGGTTTTAGAAAAGCTGATATCGGTAATAACTCCACTTTTACCGATATTTGATTTAAAAATGAGTATCAATGAAAATGAGGAGAATTGAGAGGGACTTACGGTTTAGAAATGTCAAGGAAAGAGTGGGGAAGAAGAGGGATGCTTCAGGGCGTCGCGGAAGCTCCGGAATTGGCTTCGATTTTCACTGAAATCGGCTTCGATCTTCACCGGAATCAACTTGCTCGCTAACTCCACTTTACTCCAATTGCACTTAAGAACTTTTTAGAGAGTTTTGGCTAGAATTTTCAGAATGGTACTGAGCCAAAGTGTGGAGTGGTATTTATAGTGGAGAATTAGGGTTTTGGAATTAAAAATTTGGATTAAAAAGCATTAAAATCTGTTTTAATGGTGAAATGAATGGTCTCTGTTTGATTGCAGGGAAATCAAACTGTGCTGGGGAGTTAGGGGTAGGTCAAGAGTCAAGTGTGCAAAGCCCGGGCCTCATTGGCCTCGGTCGAACCGTCGGTGCCGGCCTATTCTCCATTTTCGCCGGCCGATCTAGGGCTTCGTGCCTCTGGATTTGTGTCACGTGTACAACTCAGTGTTTACCCCATTTTCCACATATTTGATTTTTCTGACTTTTCATTTTTCTGTGTATTGCACGTTGTTCCCCTCCGAATACACAGACGCGACCGCGTAGGTTCGTCTTTCCTGAGATTCGGGGCAGATGCTATTTGGTTTTATCCGTCCACCTCTCCGAAGATGCCAAGTTGATTTATGGCACCGTGTATCGGAGGTTTAGACGGATGCGGCCGATGTAGCAGACTTCGTCAGATTCCCCCTCATTCGAGGGGTTTTTGATTGTGGGGACGCTCTTCCCTGCAGGCGCAAGCCCCTGCAGTTAATTACGCTACCGCATCGCGGTAACAACTTTCTCCTTCTCCAGAATTTCACTTCGTATCGTGGGTGTTTGTTTTGTTTGTGGTTGCCCGTGGATTGTATACGGAGACTAATTTATGTCGTCGCCCGTAGGACGTGGATTAGTCCAAATCCGTATTTTTTTAGATTTAGTTTTGGGGTTTTGGTTTGAGGATTGATTGTTAGGGATTCTGCGTGTTCAAGTTTAGTTAATTACCGCAATCAAGACGGTTTCGTTTGTAGCTAGCCGGTTGAGTACGGGTCGTCCGCAGGGAGATGGGAATCTTTTTCTATGTGTTTTAACGAGTTAAGTCCGAAGGTCCAGATTTTGTTTGTGATTAATTAGGTGGTAAAATGATATGTAAAGAGAGCTTGTTAGGGTTAGGATTAGGTTAGTTTGAGTTAGGAGTCGCCCACTTCTTTCGTTGCCCCTCTTAATATCGGTGTTACGGTAATCGGCAACAACGGGGATTAGCACGACTAGGAAGGAACTTGCGAGTATAAACTAGGCTTCCAACGCATAAGTTCTTCCTTTTGGTGCTTGTCCGTCCGTTCTTGGCTCTTAGCCATAACCTCCGGTTAATTCAACCACATCCGGTCTCACTATGCAATCACCACTATCATGTAGGATAGGGTGCCGTAAGAAGCGGATTGTGGTTCAATTAACAGGAGTCGATTTTAAGATGTTGGGCAAGGAAAGAGTGAGAGAGATTTCCTTCTCTCAAACTTCCCTTATCCTACCCTATCAAGTATGAAACTACTCACACATCATAATGAAAAGAAAACAAAACAAAAGAGGAAGATAGAAAGAAGGAGATTAGAAGATAACAACTAGCTATTTGCGACCTCACCTTGGTAAGGATCAAGCGTAAGAATCATGGTTGTTTTAATGATAAAGGAAAAGAGAAAAGAAAGAAACAACAAGAAATAACAACAACTAAGTTAACAAATTAAAATTACAAGCAATTATACAATAACAAGACAAGCATGATAAGTAAAAGGATCTTCTTTATTCATCATTCTTCACTCACAAAAGGTCACTACAAGATTTTTAATGGAGAAGAGATGAGAAGAGGAAGAAGAAACAAGTATTCTAAACCTAGAAAAATACAAGATTATGCACCCTTGGCTTCACAAGGTTCTGGGCTATTTATAGGCAGGGAGATGAAAATCTAGGGCAACATTCTGCTTCCACATGAAATGTCCAAAGTACCCCTGAAGTTTGACAGCCTGAGGAGGCCGTACGGCCGCGGAACCGCCGCCTATACCACCTATTGGCCGCGGTTCCGCCGCCCTATGGGTGAGTTGGCCTGTCGGCTTTTGTGTGCTGCCCTAGTCTGCTGTCCCCTTTTGTCTGGTACATGTATTTTCTGATAATCATTCCATATTTCTTCCAGAATTCTAGTGGATCAAAAGGTGATTTGGACATGGATTTTCTTGAGCTCCGCGTAGATTTCTTGGACTTGGTGTTGCCATTGTGCTTTGTGCATGAAGGTGACAATTGATTTGTCATTTTGTCTCCTAAACTGGTGTGTGGCAACAGACGGATAAAGAGCGGAGACCCGTGTTTTATCTGTGGTTGGCAGGAACTCGGATTTTGTCGTATTTTTCCATGGATTTCACCGTTTAGAGTCGAGAACCTGTATCCTGCAATTGACTAGCAAACACGGCTCAAGAGTATCTACCGATATGCAATGTGATAAAAATTGGGCGGTATAAAAATGCAAAAATCTGATATGAACAGGATACGTTAGCCATATTTGAGGCTAAGATCAACTCAAACGTTTGTTAATGATACGTTAGTCCAATTTGAGACTAAGATCAACTTAACGGGATCGTTTAGATCCGACAAAAGAGCATTTGGGCTCTATTGTTCTAGTTTAGGGACATAGTGGTCCATTTCATGTATGGCCGTCGGGACCCATCACCTCTCTGATGACGTTAAGGGATTACAACGATAGATGTCAGATGAGTTTAGAGATGTACCCTTGAACTAGAGTTGATTGGGGGATCTATAGTCCAATTTGGGACTAAAGTCTGTTTGAAGGTTTAAGGATACGTTAGCCATATTTGAGGCTAAGATCAACTTAAACGGGATCGTTTAGATCCGACAAAAGAGCATTTGGTGGCTCTATTGTTCCAGTTTAGGGACATAGTGGTCCATTGGTTTAAGGACGCTTAAGTCCGTATATCGGTTTAAGGACGCTTCAGTCCATGAGTTTAAGGACGCTTAAGTCCGTAGCAATGTATTATTGTCGGGACCTGTCACCTCTCTGACGACGTTGAAGGATTACAACGACAAATATCAAAGGAGTTCAGAGATGTACCCTTGAACCGGATGTAAATTGATTTGATAGAGCAGTCGTGCTCAGTCAATTTAATTTGAGGACTTACGGCCAAAATTGGGCTAAGTCCAGTTGAGAATGTTTAACATTTTGTTCATGATTGGCCTGTTTAGGCCTTTGCTTGGGCTCTGCCCCTTTTTAAATAATGCACACCATTTATTCTGGCCTGTTAGGCCTTTTTAATTGGGCTCTGCCCCTTTTTTATAATGCAGAGCATTTGTTTTGGTCCATTGGACCTCTTAATTGGGCTCTGCCTTTTAATAATGCGCTGCATTTAATAGTCTGACAGTGCGCCAAGTGACTTGTCAGGCGCTTTGCGCCAATTGAGGAGCGCAAGGCTCCAGCGCATATGGAGGTGACACGTGTCGCGCTCTGGTGAGCGCAAGTCTGTTAGCGCAGTGCGCCGCGCCAGTACGCTGCGCTAGCGCGCTACTGAAACGTGGCGCGCTCTGATGACTTACGCTAATTTGTGAGAGCAGTGCTCTGTTTTAGAAGCGCATTGCGCAGTTTGTTCTGGGGCTGACACATGGCGCGCTCTGATGACTTGCGCCAATTTATGAGAGCAGTGCTCTGTTTTAGAAGCGCATATCGCAGTTTGTTCTGGGGCTGACACGTGGCGCGCTCTGATAACTTGCGCCAATTTATGAGAGCGCAACAGTGCAAATTTCAAAAGTGCAAGGCACTGTTTAATATTTTGATCAAATTTAGATTAAAGAAAACAAGTTTTTCTAGTTTTTCTTGTTTTTCTTGTTTTCAGAGAACCAGTGGTTCATCAAAAGGCAATGCCTTTATACAGAAGTAAATTACTTCTTCTTTTTTATTATTATTATTATTATTATTATTATTTTATCCGAGATCTTGACCTTGTTCTTAGATCATTGATCTCTTTTAGAAGAAATTCTTCTTTTATTTAAAGGTTTTTACCTTTTCTTTCTCTGAGTTTTTCTCAAATTTTCTTTAGAGGAGTTCTGTGTCTCTCTATCTTGATGTCAATATGTTTTAGACTTGGAGTCTAGGGGCCTTTTTATAGTGCCAATTGATTTGTTAAATCAGTTAAAGAGATCTTTCTCTGAGTGATTTAGGGATTTTTCCCCACCGCTGGATCTTTGATCCAAGGGCTCCTGTTTTACAGAAGAGAATCTTATTGTTTTAATAAGATCAGAAAGATCTTTCTGGAATTTTAATTCTGTTTTAGTGCTGGCACAGTTGGCGCAAGCGCACCTGCGCTTGACATGTGTCACGCAGCGCAGAGCGCAGCGCAACTGCGCTGACACGTGTCACGCAGCGCAGAGTGCAAGTCAGCTGAGGCGTTGCTTCTTTAATTTTAACTTTAATTTCAAAGCAGAGCTTTCCTCTGATTGGGGGAAATAGAAGCGTTGCTTCATCTCCCGCCTTGGAATTTGAACAGAGCTTTGCTCTGATTGGGGTAAACAAATACCCCCCACCGTTGCGCTTACGTGGCCCCAAACGTGAGTGCAGCGGTGGCAGAACTCCAACTGTTGCGGCAACTTTTGGAAGTTGAAATGGCACTCAGTGCCTATAAATAGGACCTTTGGTCCTTCAGATGATTTCCATCTCTTCATCAGAATTTTTATTCAGAGCCCTGCTCTTTTGTTTAAGCACTTTTAAGAGTTCAGACTCTAGAGAATCTTTAGGTAAAAATTAAATTAGATTAGATTAACTTTTAAGAGCCTTGCTCTCAATAGATCCCTGATCTGAAGAAAACCCAAACCCATTTAGGGTTTCACCTAGCAGAGCTTTGCTCTATAGGTCTAAAGGGATCTAAAGAGAACTAAGGAGGACCCTATTAGGGTTCCATTAATAGAGCTATGCTCTCTTAAAAGGATTTTTCTTGTGATTTCTTAATTCATTAATGAAGCTTTGCTCCTTTTTTCATGGATATTGAAGATTTTAAAATGGAATTTTATTTTTGATGAACTATATCATCTTTTTAGAGCAGAGTTCTCAATGTTCTCGGGGGCGTTCTTTAACTTCCCTTCATAATTGACTTTGACAGGTGTCACTCCTGTCTGTAGAGCATTGCTCTCGAGGAGTTTAACTTCCTGTGCATGTCTTGAATAAGAAATTGCTTAATCAGTCTTTCTGATATTTTTGTTGATTCTCTTTTACAGGATCAATGGACGCCCACATGTACGATCTCGACGAGATTATTTCTTACGGAGACATCTGCCAACTCGGCCGTTCTCAGAACCGAGATCTTACCAACGCCGAGTGTGCCGAAATCATGAGCCGTTTCGCTGCATACAACGGTCAACTGCTTTCTCGGCGCTCCCATCTCCTGAAGCTTATTGTGGGAGCAATTTGGGAGGCGCTTCCCCTGTTTTTTACCGGCATGCCGCTTAGGGCATTGGACGCCGCCGAGGACAAGGTGCACTCAGTGTACCTGATGAACTTAATTTCGAAGAGACGGCGAGACAATCTTGTCGATCTCCTGCACCAGGCCTTTCAACAGTCCGCCATTCTTGCTGCCTATCGGATGGTGGAGGATATCAGTGGGGATCCCGATGCCCATGCTCGCGAAAGGAAGCACACCAGGATGGTTCTCCAAGCTTGGAAAGTCTTGGACAAGGTCACTTTCAAGTTCCTAAATCCCTGTCCAGGATCTGAGGTTTTTCCGTTGTAATCATTTGAATAATATCTTTGTTTATTTCTTTATGATTGTAAGAACCCTTTGCAATATGAATGGAAAATTTCTCATTTCAGCTTGTCTTATTTCTCGTTCTGAGTCTTTTGCATATGCATGAATGGATGTGTCTCGAACGCTTGATCAAATGCAGATCGGATGTTCTTTCTGTCGCTTTCTTCTTCCTTTCATTATCAGCATGTTACCTTAGTAAGCATGGTCGACAGATGATAGAGCGAGTATCCTATCTTGGCTCCTTCAAGAGGTAACGATGGCTTAGGAGGCAGGTTCAGATCTGCTGCCTAAGACTTTTCAACTTTATAAGCCGTGAGGGTCTCATAAAGACTTTTCTCCCTACGGATCGAGAGGATCTCGTAGGTGTATTTTCTCCTTAGGAATCGTGGGGATTCCTAAGTACGTTTTCTCTTATAAATCGTAAGGATCTTATAAGAGAATTTTTCCCTCTTACGAGTCGAGAGGACCCGTAAGCGGTTGTTTCCCTCCTTGTCGATATTCGACTTTGGAGAGTGTGACCCGTGAATAGTGTGCAAGAGTCCATTTTGGACCGACTTGCAGGGTCCCAGTGCTTAGAAAAACATGTTTTTTTTTCTTAATCCCTGCCGCCTAAGGCTTTTCCTCACGAGTCGAAACATATCGAGTAGTTCTCGCAAAGACACTAATTTCCTCACGAGTCGAGACGAATCGAGCATTTCTCGCAAGAATATCCTAACGCCACAGTTAACCTCTGCTCTTTACGACAAAGGTCCGTTAGGGTCTGTGGTACCTAGGGTTTTGTCTGTCGTACCGTCGCGTCGGTTGATGTATTCCTCGATATGCAATCTTGCTGTTCGAGTAGCCTTGCGATTGTCGTGTCTCAGATCCCTTCGGGGGCTGGACAAGACGTCTTCAAGTAATCTTCCAGGTAGTATTACCATCGAAAGAGCAAGCGTAGGGATATTCCATGTCACTTTTTACTTGAGGTTAGGCTCATTTTGGAGAGCCCCGATGAGTCATAACCACTCCGCGCTGGTGTGGGATGATCTCCGATAGTCTTTCAGGCTTTATATGACTTGCCGTTAAGACCCTGAAGTTAGGAATTTAGCATTTGCTTCGTTTGCTGGCATTGCGTCCTCTATATTGAGACGAATGTCGCGGTTGTCTCTAGGTTGTTGGTGAACCGTCGAGGTTTGGAACTAGGGATTTTGTCGTGGCTCCTTTTGGTGATGTTGTGTCTGCTATGTCGAGACAAACGTCGAGGTGGTGACTGTTCCCCTCCGAATCACGGAGACGCGACCGCGCAGGTTCGTCTTGCCTGAGATTCGGGGCAGATGCTATTTGGTTTTATCCGTCCACCTCTCCGAAGATGCCAAGTTGATTTATGGCACCGTGTATCGGAGGTTTAGACGGATGCGGCCGATGTAGCAGACTTTGTCAGATTCCCCCTCGCTTGAGGGGTTTTTGATTGTGGGGACGCTCTTCCCTGCAGGTGTAATCCCCCGCAGTTAATTACGTTACCGCATCGCGGTAACAACTTTCTCCTTCTCCAGAATTTCACTTCATGTCGTGGGTGTTTGTTTTGTTTGTGGTTGCCCTTGGATTGTATACGGAGGCTAATTTATGTCGTCGTCCGTAGGACGTGGATTGGTCCAAATCCATATTTTCTTAGATTTGGGTTTAGGGTTTTGGTTTAAGGATACGTTAGCCATTTTTGAGGTTAAGATCAACTTAAACGTTTGTTAAGGATACGTTAGTCTGATTTGAGACTAAGATCGACTTAACGAGATCGTTTAGATCCAATAAAAGAGCATTTGAGCGCTTTATTGTTCCAGTTTAGGGACATGGTGGTCCATTGCATGTATGGCCATCGGGACTCGTCACCTCTCTGACGACGTTGGAGGATTACAACGACATATGTCAGAAGAGTTCAGAGATGTACCCTTGAACCAAAGTTGATTGGAGGATCTATAGTCCAATTTGGGACTAAAGTCTGTTTGAAGGTTTAAGGATACGTTAGCCATATTTGAGGCTAAGATCAACTTAAACGGGATCGTTTAGATCCGACAAAAGAGCATTTGAAGGCTCTATTGTTCCAGTTTAGGGACGTGGTTGTCCATTGCCAGTTTAGGGACGTGGTGGTCCAATGGGTTTAAGGACGCGTAAGTCCGTGAGTTTGTTTAAGGACGCTTAAGTCCGTAGCAATGTGTGGTTGTCGGGACCCATCACCTCTCTGACGTCGTTGAAGGATTACAACAATAGGTGTCAGAGGAGTTCGGAGATGTACCCTTAAACCGGATGTAAATTGATTTAAGAGAGCAGTCATGCCCAGTCAATTTAATTTGAGGACTTACGGCCATGATTGGGCTAAGTCCTGTTGAAGATGTTCATTATTTTTATTTATCTTTGGCCTATGCTAGGGCTTTGCCCCTGTTTAATAATGCACTGCATTTTATTTTGGCATGTAAGGCCTATTTGATTTGGGCTCTGTCCCTTTATTTTTATGATGCAGGGCATCTGTTTTGGTCTGACAGACCTTTGTTTGGGCTCTGCCCTTTTTCAAATAATGCATTGCATTTTATTAGGCCTGTTAGGCATTTTTTAATTGGGCTTAGCCCTTCTTTTCAATAATGCAGTGCATTAATCATCTGACAGTGGCCATATGGCCTGTCAGGCGCTTTGCGCCAATTAATGAGCGCAAGCGCATGTGGAGGTGACACGTGTCACACTCTGGTGAGCGCAAGCGCAGTGCGCTGCGCTGTTGCGCTGCTGACACGTGGCGCGCTCTGGTGAGTTGCGCCAATTTCAGAGAGCAATGCTCTATTTTAAAAGCGCATAGCGCGAGTTGTTCTGAAGCTGCCACGTGGCGCTCTCTGGTGGCTTGCGCCAACCCAAGAGTACAACAGTGCAGATTTACAAGTGCAAGTCACTGTTTTAATATCTTGATCCAATTTTGGATTCAAGAAAAGAATCTTTTAAGATTCCAGAACCAGTGGTTCATCAAAAGGTAGTGCCTTTATGTAGACCAAATGGTCTAATAAAGAAGTATATTACTTCTTATTTTATTCTTATTATTTGATCTTTTTTTTTTATTTTAAGATCTTGACCTTGTTCTTAGATCATTGATCTTTTTAGAAGAAATTCTTCTTTTCAAAGGTTTACCTTTTTTTCTTTCTTTCTGAATTCTTTTCAAACTTTCTTTTCAGGAGTTCTCTGTATTTCTCTCTGTGTTTCTGTGTGTTTTAGACTTGGAGTCTAGGGCCTTTTTATAGTGCCAATTGATTTGTTAAATCAGTTAAAGAGACCTTTCTCTGAGTGATTTAGGGATTTTTCCCCACCGTTGGATCTTTGATCCAAGGGCTTCTGTTTTACAGAAAAGGATCTTATTTTTTTAATAAAGAAAGATCTTTCAGAATTTTTCTTCTGTTTGGTGCAAACGCACCTGCGCTTGACACGTGTCGCGCAGGGCAGAGCGCAGCGCTGGCGCAACTGCGTTGACACGTGTCGCGCAGCGCAGAGCGCAGCGCAACTGCGCTGGCACAACTGCGCTGACACGTGTCGCATAGCGCAGCGCAACTGAAGCGTTGCTTCTTTAATTTTAACTTTAATTTCAAAGCAGAGCCTTGCTCTGATTGGGAGAAACAGAAGCGTTGCTTCATCTCCCGCCTTGGAATTTGAACAGAGCTTTGCTCTGATTGGGGTAAACAAATGCCTCCCCACCGTTGCGCTTACGTGGCCCCAAACGTGAGCGCAGCGGTGGCAGAATTCCAACCGTTGCGGCAACTTTTGGAAGTTGAAAGGGTTCTTATTGCCTATAAATAGGACCTTTGGTTCCTTAGATGATTATCATCTCTTCATAAGAATTTTGTTCAAAGCCCTGCTCTTTTTGTTCGAGCACTTTTTAAGAGTTAAAACTCTAGAAAATTTTTAGGTAAAATTAATTTGGATTAAATTAAATTAATTTTAAGAGCCTTGCTCTCAATAGATCCCTGATCTAAAGAAAACCCATTTAGGGTTTCACTTAGCAGAGTTTTGCTCTATAGGTCTAAAAGGATCTAAAGAGAACTAAACGGAACCCTATTAGGGTTCCATTAATAGTGCTCTACTCTCTGGAAGATTTTTCTTGTATATTCCTGATTCATCAATGGAGCTTTGCTCCTTCCAAATCATATAGAAGAACTCTTAAGAGTTTTTCATGAATCTTGGAGGTTAAAGATGACATTTTATTATATCGCCTTGCTTAATCATTCCGTCTTCTGATTGTGCTAATTTTCTTTTTACAGGAGCAATGGACGCCCACATGTACGATCTCAACGAGATCATCTCTTACGGGGACATCCGCCGACTTGGCCGTTCTCAGAACCGAGAATTTACCAACGCCGAGTGTGCCAAAATCATGAGCCGCTTCGACGCATACAACGGTCAACTGCTTCCTCGGCGCTCCCATCTCCTGAAGCTTATCGTGGGAGCAATCTGGGAAGCGCTTCCCTTATTCTTTACCGGCGTGCCGCTTAGGGCATTGGACGCCGCCGAGGACAAGGTGCACTCGGTGTACCTGATGAACCTGATCTCGAAGAGACGGCGAGACAATCTTGTTGATCTCTTGCACCGGGCCTTCCAACAGTCCGCCATTCTTGCTACCTACCGGAGGGTGGACGATATCAGTGGGGATCCCGACGCCCGTGCTCATGAAAGAAAGCACACTAGGATGGTTCGCCAGGCTTGGAAAGTCTTAGATAAGGTTACTTTCGAGTTCCTCAATCCATGTCCTGGGTTCGAGGTTATATCGTTGTAAACATTTGAATAATGTCTTTGTTTATTTCTTTATGATTGTAAGAACCCTTTGCAATATGAATGAAAAATTTCTCATTTCGGCTTGTCTTACTTCTCGTTCTGAGTCTTTTGCACCTGCATGAACGAATGTGTCTCGAACGCTTGGTCAAATGCACATCGGATGTTCTTTCTGTTGCTTTCTTCATTCTTTTATTATCAGTATGCTGCCTTAGTAAACATGGTTGACAGATAATAGAGCGAGCATCCTGTCTTGGTTTCTTCAAGAGGTAGCGATGGCTTAGGCTGCAGGTTCAGATCTGCTACCTAAGGCTTTTCAACTCTATGAGCCGTGAGGGTCCCATAGAGAATTTTCTCCTTACGGATCGGGAGGATCTCGTAGGTGTATTTTTTCCTTCGGAATCGTGAGGATTCCTAAGTGCGTTTTCTCTTATAAGTCGTAAGGATCTTATAAGAAAATTTTCCCTCTTACGAGTCGAGAGGACCCGTAAGCGGTTGTCTCCCTCCTTATCAAGATTTGACTTCGGAGAGTGTGACCCGTGAATAGTGTGCAAGAGTCCATTTCGGACCGACTTGCAGGGTCCCAGTGCTTAGGAAACAGGTTTTTTAATCCCTGCCGCCTAAAGCTTTGCCTCACGAGTCGAAACATATCGAGTAGTTCTCACGAAGACACTAATTTCCTCACAAGTCGAGACGAATCGAGCATTTATCGCAAGAATATCCTAACGTCACAGTTAATCTCTGCTCTTTACGACAAAGGTCTGTTAAGGTCTGTGGTACTTAGGGTTTTGGCCGTCGTACCATCGCGTTGGCTGATATATTCCTCGATATGCAATCTTGCTGTTCGAGTAGCCTTGCGATTGTCGTGTCTCTGATCCCTTCGGGGGCTGGACAAGACGTCTTCAAGTAATCTTCCAGGTAGTATTACCGTCGAAAGAGCAAGCGTAGGGATATTCCATGCCACTTTTTACTTGAGGTTAGGCTCATTTTGGAGAGCCCCGATGAGTCATAACCACTCCGCACTGGTGTGGGATGATCTCCGATAGTCTTTCAGGCTTTATATGACTTGCCTTTAAGACCCTGAAGCTAGGAATTTGGCCTTTGCTTCGTTTGCTGGCATGCGTCCTCTATATCGAGACGAATGTCGCGGTTGTCTCTAGGTTGTTGGTGAACCGTAGAGGTTTGGAACTAGGGACATTTCCGTGGCTCCGCTGTTTGATGATGTTGCGTCTGCTGTGTCGAGACGAACGTCGAGGTGGTGACCATTCCGCACTGGTGCAAGATGATCTCCGGTTGTCTTTCAGGCTTTATATGACCTGCCGTTAAGACCCTGAAGCTTAGAATTTGGCCTTCGCTTCGTTTTCTTTGTCACGTCCGAATCCTGTTGGAGGAAAGACATTGTTGTGATATCTTGTCTGCTGTATCGAGATGAATGTTGAGGTGGAGCTGGGATTTTGCCGTCACTCCGCTTTACTGACCATGGGGTCTTTTGCTGTCGTTGCATTTACATCCTGCTGGACTGCGAAGGAACACCGTTGTTGACATCACGTCTGCTGTATCGAGACGAATGTTGAGGAGGTGATCACCCCTTGTGGGATGATCTTTGATGGTCTTTCCGGTTTTATATGAGCTGCCGTCAAGACTTGGCTCCGTTTTCTGATGGAGCATGGGGACGGAAGATGTGTTTCCTTCTCTGTTTGTGCCCCTGGATTGTATACAGGGATTGCTATGATATCGCCTGCAGGGCAAAGGTTTCATCCATCATTTTTTTATATTATTATTTTATTTCCGCGATGCTCTATCATTTCAGCTTTTATATCGCGAAGGTTGCGATTGCCCAATCATTTCGGCTATTTTTCGCGGTGCCCAATCATTTCGGCTATTTATTTCATTTTCACTCGCTGCTTTTTATTGCGAGTTGCCCAATCATTTCGGCTATTTATTTCATTTTCACTCGCTGCTTTTTATTGCGAGTTGCCCAATCATTTCGGCTATTTATTTTATTTTTACTCGCTGCTTTTTATTGCGAGTTGCCCAATCATTTTGGCTATTTTGCATGCATACATTTTTACTTGCTGATTTTTATTGCAAGTTGTCCCATCATTTCGGCTATTTATTTCGTATGTATGTATGGCTCGCTGATTTTTTTTATCGCGAGTGTGGAACTTGGAATCTGACGACAATCTCAGCATCAGCATCGCTACAACTGGGATATTGCCAGGAGCAAATCATCATTTGCCATGAAAGGACTTGGAATTTGATACCGATATAGGCATCAACATCGCTACAACTGGGATATTGCCAGGAGCGAATCATCATTTGCCTCTGTCGATGTCGAACAAAGGTGGCTTAGCGAACATGGTTAGGATCCTGTCGACTAAGGCTTTTGACTTCATGAGCCGTAAGGGTCTCACAAAGGTATTTCTCCCTACAAGTCGTGAGGATCTCGTAGGTGCGTTTTCTCTTTAGGAATCATGAGGATTCCTAAGTGCGTGTTCCTCTATAAGTCGTAAGGATCTTACAAGAGGGTTTTCTCCTTATAAGTCGAGAGGACTTACAAGGGTCGTTCACCATATGGACATATCCCTAGTCACGGGTAGGACTTTGTTAGGGAAATGTTTATTCGCGCCTGTGGATTGTATACAAGGGTCAGTATCGAGCCGCTTGTAGGGAAATGTCGAAGGTTGTGGGAGTTGCTTAAGAACAGGTTCAGGTCTCTGTAACTTAAGACTTTCAAATCTTATGAGCCGTGAGGGTCCCATAAGAGAGTTCTCCTTACGAGTCGTGAGGATCTCGTAAGTGTAATTTCTCCTTAGGAATCGTGAGGATTCCTAAGTGTGTTGCTTCCCTGTGAGTCGTAAGGTTCTCACGCGGGTGGTTTCTCCTTACAAGGTCGAGAGGACCTTGCAAGTGTCTTTTAACGAGGTCGTGCCCTTTCGGGTTTTCACAAACACTCGCCGGTAGTCCTGCTGTTTTTACTCACGGAGCCCTTTCAGGTTTTCTTCCATGCCCATTTTGCTTATGAACATACCGTTTTTTTTAACGAGGTCGCGCCCTTTCGGGTTTTCACAAACACTCGCCGGTAGTCCTGCTGTTTTTACTCACGGAGCCCTTTCGGGTTTTCATCCGTGCCCATTTCGCTTATGGACATACCGTTTTTTTATTAATATTTTTTTTATTCTTTATATATTTTTTTATCTTGTCAGCCTGAGGATACTGCGGTAGTAGTTTAAAGACGTTTCGGTCGTCAGCTAGTTTTAGGACGTAGTGGTCCGTCATTAGTTTAAGGACGTTTCGGTCCGTTTGCAAGTTTTAGGACATTGCGGTCCATTGTCGCCGTATTTGAGGCGAATCTCTAGTTTACTGACTTTTCGGTCTATGGGGCTTTCCCTATGAATGAGCATGATGCCCTCGGGGTATCCATCTTTCGTGGAGCATGTGGTTGTGGCGGGCTCACCTTCCAGTTTTCGGACAACGCGAACTCGCCCTGTTGGTATTGATCTTCGATCCATCCTTTAAAGACGCAGCAATCCTCGATCGGGTGACTTACCGTTTGGTGTTAAGGGCAATAATTGGGATCGTTGACATCGCCTGGCTGCAACGGACGTTTTGGACTCGGCAGATTGATGAGTCTGTTGCGCATTTCCAGCTCGAACAGTCTCCTCGTTTTATTCCGAGGAAACGAGTACGGACGTCCGAGTCTTTCCTCAAGGGATGGGCGTGGACGCATATTGTTTCGAAGGATAGCCTGCTTTAAGTTGCTCGGCTGTTGTTGAGTGTTGGCTACAACGATCGCTTTCCCTTTCTCAGTTCGAGAGTCTGGCTTTGGAGGAGACGGTTTATGTCCCATCTGATCCATTTGGGCCAACTTGTCGATCAAGGCCTGAAAAGTAGTTGTCTTGAAGAACATCATGAATTGCGAGATGGTCGCTTGCGGATCAAGAGTGCCTACGAACATGCCCACCGCTGGCACCTCTTCTATGCGTTGTTCGCATTTCGACCACAGATTCCGCCATCGTGTTGCGCATTGAACCCATGTTTCGCCTGGCCTTATTCTGGCGTTGATTAGTGCGGTGATCGGGGTGCGTTCACTAGAACTCGTGAATCTTTGTGTAAACAATAGCTCCATCTCCGCAAATGTTTTGACAGAGTCGTTAGGTAGCTCTGAATACCATTCAAAGGCTGTTTCCGCTAAGCTGCCGACGAACTGGCGAAGCAGCAGTTTGTCGTCGCCTCCAGTGTTGCCGCATAAGGCCCTGAATTGAGTGACATGCTGATGTGGATTCCCTGTCCCTTTATATACGTGGAACTTAGGGATCGTATATCCCAGCGGGTAACTGATTTGGTCATACCAGCTTGGATAGGGTCGTCCGGTTCTAACAATTTGCGCAGCCGCTCCATTCGCCTGATGAGCCCGTATTTGCTGAGCTATATAGTCATCCAGTGCGGCCTTGGAAATGGTTTCTTTCTTGGCTGCTAAAAGGGCCGGAGGATGATTATATGTCTCCCCTCTGTCGTCTCCAACAATGATTGGAGGGTTTTCAGCTGGAGGGTCCGGCTGTAGCATCATCCCTACCATACCTTGGAAGAGGAGCGCCATTTGTTTTATGTTAGCCGCTTGCTCTGCGGCTTCTTTGTCCTTCTTTTCGAGGACTCTACGTAAGAAGTCAGCGTCAGTTTCTTGTTCGTGACGCTGCTCTGATGATGCCTCCGGGCTTTCTTTTGGCCCGGTGAGTGCATCCATTTGCGTCAGCATTTCCTGAAGCTTCCGTTGCTGTTCCTGGGCTTTTGTCACGGATCGGGTGAGCGGTCGGTGACCCATCG
Organism: Agapanthus africanus; assembly: GCA_030015575.1. Classification (NCBI taxonomy): domain Eukaryota; kingdom Viridiplantae; phylum Streptophyta; class Magnoliopsida; order Asparagales; family Amaryllidaceae; genus Agapanthus; species Agapanthus africanus. Next base: position 25,888,638 of record JASDDO010000016.1, read on the forward strand.
AAGCGCGGCTATCCTCTTTCTCGGATGCCATATAAACAGTATGGACCACTATGCCCCCAGACTTGGGGCGTTTGGGCTCAGCGTTTTTACGGTTCGCCATGTTCACAGGGGCTTTTTGCGGCCTCCTTTTCTTTTGAGTGATTGACGTTGAGGGAGCCGTTGCAGTGGGCACCCATCCAGCTGTTGCTTTTTCTGGCTTGACAGAGTAGCCCTTCTCCTGCCAAACCTTCATCTTTTTCTGTTGGCGGAGATAGTCTTGATCCATTACAGAGTCTTGGACTTGATGCCAGACCTTGTAAATTTCAGAGGATAGCCGTTGAGGAGATTGCTCCGGCTTTTTCTCGGGGGCATTCTCCAAAGGTGGAGAAGTTCTTTTCAGCACCGCAGTAGGAGAGTTTCTGCGCACCCTTCTTAGCGGTTCAAAGCTATTCCCAGTCGGAACAGCAGCATTGATTTCCACCATTGGAGCTGGCGGAGTTAGCTCAGAGGGGAGTTGCCCCCAACTTTCTTTACCCGGCGCCAGTGACGACGGCGAGCATGTCGTACGATTGGAGTTGGTTTAGCCGTAGGGATGACCTCCTCATGCCCCCTGTGTTGGTCAGAATTTGCTGGTATTAGCCTTTTAAAGACCGATGTCTGTTGAATGGGGGCGGTGAACCCATCAAAAGCAGGCTTCTGAGTAAGGGAAGCAACCTTGGTGATTTCGCCTGGAACGGGCGCAGGGATGGCTATCCGCTTTGGGATAACGCCTTCTGGTATTGCAGGCTTCTTTATGGGCCCACATGAGTTTTGGCCAAGTTTGCTGAAAGCTGAGGCATTGGACTTGGGCGACCCGTTAAGAGGGGCCGCAGCAGTGGTAAGTCGATCAAAGACTGACTTCTTTGGGGCTTCTTGCAATGTCATTGGGGCATTGAAGCTCATCAGTGGGAGCATGGTCCCGAAGATTAGTCCAGTGGTGGCTTGAGTTACCTTCTCCACTGGCATCTTGAAAAGGGAGGCCGCTTGGGGCCCATAAGTCACTCCTCCAGCAAGGACGGAGTGAGAGTTGCAGTTGCAGGTAGTGCAGTTTGAAGCCATTGATCTTCTGTTTTCTGCACCGAGTAAGATACCAAATCTAAGTACCTCGAATCCACAGGCAACCACAGCAAACCGCGATTCGTTCGCGAACACGACACACGAAGTGTGGAGTGGAAAGAGGAAGAGGTCCCACCGGGCGTGCCAGAATCTGTTCCCCTCCGAATCACGGAGACGCGACCGCGCAGGTTCGTCTTGCCTGAGATTCGGGGCAGATGCTATTTGGTTTTATCCGTCCACCTCTCCGAAGATGCCAAGTTGATTTATGGCACCGTGTATCGGAGGTTTAGACAGATGCGGCCGATGTAGAAGACTTCGTCAGATTCCCCCTCGCTTGAGGGGTTTTTGATTGTGGGGACGCTCTTCCCTGCAGGCGCAACCCCTGCAGTTAATTACGTTACCGCATCGCGGTAACAACTTTCTCCTTCTCCAGAATTTCACTTCATGTCGTGGGTGTTTGTTTTGTTTGTGGTTGCCCGTGGATTGTATACGGAGACTAATTTATGTCGTCGCCCGTAGAACGTGGATTAGTCCAAATCCGTATTTTCTTAGATTTGGGTTTGGGGTTTTGGTTTAAGGATGCATTTTTGAGGCTAAGATCAACTTAAACGTTTGTTAAGGACACGTTAGTCTGATTTGAGACTAAGATCGACTTAACGGGATCGTTTAGATCCGACAAAAGAGCATTTGAGGGCTCTATTGTTCCAGTTTAGGGACATGATGGTCCATTGCCTGTATGGCCGTCGGGACCCGTCACCTCTCTGACGACGTTGAAGGATTACAACGACAAATATCAGAGGAGTTAAGAGATGTACCCTTGAACCAAAGTTGGTTGGGAGATTTATCGTTCCCATTTTGATGATGAATGTTAGTTTAAGGATGCGTTAGTCCGTGAGTTTAAGGACGCGTTAGTCCGTGAGTTTAAGGACACGTTAGTCCGTGAGTTTAAGGACGCGTTAGTCCGTGAGTTTAAGGACGCGTTAGTCCGAGAGTTTAAGGATGCATTAGTCCGAGAGTTTAAGGACGCATTAGTCCATGTCAATGTGTGGTTGTCGGGACCCGTCACCTTTCTGACGACGTTGAAGGATTACAACGACAAATATCAGAGGAGTTCAGAGATGTACCCTTGAACCGGGTGTAAATTGATTTAAGAGAGCAGTCGTGCTCAGTCAATTTTAATTTGAGGACTTACGGCCAGTATTGGGCTAAGTCCAGTTGAAAATGTTTAACATTTTATTTGCATTTGGCCTATTAGGCCTTTACTGGGGCTCTGCCTCTGTTTAATAATGCACTGCATTTATTATTTTGACAGTGCGCCACGTGGCCTGTCAGGTGCTTTGCGCTGACCGAGGAGCGCAAGGCGCAAGCGCATGTGGAGGTGACACGTGTCACGCTCTGGTGAGCGTAAGCGCAGTGCGCTGCTGACACGTGGCGCGCTCTGATGACTTACGCCACTTTAAGAGAGCAGTGCTCTGTTTTAGAAGCGCATAGCGCAGTTTGTTCTGAGGCCGACATGTGGCGCTCCCTGGTGGCTTGCGCCAATCCAAGGAGCGCAAGAGTGCAAACTCAAAAGTGCAAGGCACTGTTTAATTTTTGGATCAAATTTAGATCAAAGAAAACAAGTTTTTCTTGTTTTCAGAGAACCAGTGGTTCATCAAATGGCAATGCTTTTATGTAGACCAAATGATCTAATAAAGAAGTATATTACTTCTTCTTATTTTATTCTTATTATTTGATCTTTTTTTTTATTTTAAGATCTTGATCTTGTTCTTAGATCATTGATCTTTTTAGAAGAAATTCTTCTTTTATTCAAAGGTTTTTACCTTTTTCTTTCTCTGAGTTCTTTCTCAAAGTTTTCAGAAGATTTCTCTCTTTTTCTCTCTGTGTTGATGTGTATTTTAGACTTGGAGTCTAGGGGCCTTTTTATAGTGCCAATTGATTTGTTAAATCAGTTAAAGAGATCTTTCTTTGAGTGATTTAAGGATTTTTCCCCACCGTTGGATCTTTGATCCAAGGGCTTCTGTTTTACAGAAGCGGATCTTATTGTTTTAATAAGATCAGAAAGAACTTTCAGAATTTTTCTGTTTGGCGCAAGCGCACCTGAGCTTGACACGTGTCGCGCAGCGCAGCGCAACTGCGCTTGACACGTGTCGCGCAGCACAGAGCGCTGCGCAACTGCGCTTGACACGTGTCGCGCAGCGCAGCGCAACTGCGCTGACACGTGTCGCACAGCGCAGAGCGCAACGCAACTGAAGCGTTGCTTCTTTAATTTGAACTTTAATTTCAAAGCAGAGCCTTGCTCTGATTGAGGGAAACAGAAGCGTTGCTTTATCTCCCGCCTTGGAATTTGAACAGAGCTTTGCTCTGATTGGGGTAAACAGTGACCATTCCGTGCTGGTGTGAGATGATCTCCAATTGTCTTTCAGGCTTTATATGACTTGCCGTTAAGACCTCGAAGCTAGGAATTTGGCCTTCACTTCGTTTGCTGGCATTGCGTCTGCTGTATTGAGACGAATGCCGCGGTTGTCTCTAGGTTGTTGGTGAACCGTCGAGGTTTAGAACTAGGGATTTTGCCATGGCTCCGTTGTTGTTGTCGCGTCTGAACCCTGTTGGAGGAAGAACGCTGTGGTGACATCTCGTCTGCTGTATCGAGACGAATGTAGAGGTAGTGATTACTCCGCGCTGATGCGAGATAACCTCCGATGGTCTTTCCGGTTTTATATGAGTTACCGTCAAGACCCTGAAGCTAGGAGTTTGGCCTTCGCTTCGTTTTCTTTGGTGCGTCCGAATCTTGTTGGAAAAAGGATATTGTAGTGACATTTCGTCAGTTGTGACGAGACGAATGCTGAGGTGGAGCTGGGATTTTGCCGTCACTCCACTTGACTGACCATAGGGTTTTTTGTTGACGTTGCATCTACATCCCGCTGGACTGCAAAGGAACGCCGTTGCTGATTCTTAGGCTGTAGATATTTCTGTTAAGATTTGGAACTAGGGACTATGTCGTGGCTCCGTTTCGTTGCGACTCGGAGGTCGGTTGTTGACGTCATGTCTGCATCTGGTTGGAGTGAAGAGAAACGCCGTTGGTGATCTCTAAGTTGTCGATATCGACGCCGAGACCCTGAAGCTAGGGATCTTCTTTTGCTTCGTTTGTTGACATTGTGTCTGCATTATTGCGACGAATGCCGATGTTGTCTCTAGGTTGTCTATGAACCATCGAGATTTGGCTTCGCTTTCTGGTGGAGCCTGTTGGGAAGGTATGGTTCTCTCTTTGTTTATGCCCCTGGATTGTATACAGGGATCGATGTGATCTCACCTGTAGGGCATAAATTTCATTATATATATATATATATATTTTATTTTATTTCTTTCCACGATGCTCTATCATTTCAGCTTTTGTATCGCGAAAATTGCGATTGCCCAATCATTTCGGCTATTTTTCGCGGTGCCCAATCATTTCGGCGATTTATTTTATTTTCACTCGCTGCTTTTTATTGCGAGTTGCCCAATCATTTCTGCTATTTCTGTATGCATACATTTTTACTTGCTGATTTCGTTGCAAGTCTCCCCATCATTTCGGCTATTTATATACATTTTTGGCTCGCTGATTTTTTATCGCGAGTGTGGAACATGGAATCTGATGCCAATCTTAGCATCAGCATCGCTACGACTGGAATATTGCCAGGAGCGAATCATCATTTGCCATGAATGGACTTGGAATTTGATACTGATTTAGGCATCAGCATCGCTACAACTGGGATATTGCCAGGAGCGAATCATCATTTGCCTCTGTCGATGTCGAACAAAGGTGGCTTAGCGAACAGGATTAGGATCCTGTCGACTAAGGTTTTTGACTTCATGAGCCGTAAGGGTCTCATAAATGTATTTCTCCCTGCGAGTCGTGAGGATCTCGTAGGTGTGTTTTCTCCTTTAAGAATCGTGAGGATTCCTAAGTGTATATTCCCCTGTAAGTCGTAAGGATCTTACTAAAGGGTTTTCTCCTTATAAGTCGAGAGGACTTACAAGGGTTGTTCATCGTGTGAACATATCCCTAGTCACGGATGGGACTTGGTTAGGGAAATATTTATTCGCGCCCGTGTATTGTATACAAGGGTCAGTATTGAGTCACTTGTAGAGCGATATCGAAGGTTGTGGGAGTTTCTTAAGAACAGGTTCAGATCTCTGTAACTTAAGACTTTCAAATCTTATAAGCCGTGAGGGTCTCATAACAGAGTTCTGCTTACGAGTCGTGAGGATCTCGTAAGTGTAATTTCTCCTTAGGAATCGTGAGGATCCCTAAGTGTGTTGCTTCCCTGTGAGTCGTAAGGATCTCACGTGGGTGGTTTCTCCTTACAAGGTCGAGAGGACCCTGCAAGTGTCTTCTAACGAGGTTGCTTCCTTTCGGGTTTTCACAAACACTCGCCGGTAGCCCTGCTGTTTTTACTCTCGGAGCTCTTTCGGGTTTTCATCCGTACCCATTTTGCTTATGGACATACCGTTTCCTTTCTTTTTATTCTTTTATTCTTTTTTTTATATAATGAGGTTGCTCCCTTTTGGGTTTTCACAAACACTCGCCGGTAGTCCTGCTGTTTTTACTCACGGAGCCCTTTCGGGTTTTCATCCGTGCCCTTTTTGCTTATGAGCATACCGTTTTTATTATTATTATTTTTTTATTATTTTTTCTTATATCGGCTTTGGGATGTTTCAATCCACCGTAGTTTATCGACATCTCGGTCAACAGCTAGTTTTAGGACGTAGTGGTCCGTTATTAGTTTAAGGACGTTTCGGTCCATTTGCAAGTTTTAGGACATTGCGGTCCACCGTCGCCGTACTTGAGGCGAATCTCTAGTTTACTCGGTCTATGGGGCTTTCTCTATGAATGAGCATGATGCCCCTGGCGTATCCATCTTTCTTGGAGCATATGGTTGTGGCGGGCTCACCTTCCAGTTTTCGGACAGCGTGAACTTGCCCTGTTGGTATTGGTCTTCAACCCAGTTCTTGAAGACGTAACAGTTTTCGATCGGATGGCCCAATACTTGGTGGTAAGGGCGGTAATTAGGAGTGTTGACATCATTCGGTTATAACTGGTATTTCGGCTCCGGTAGAGTGATAAGCCTGTTGCGCACTACCACTTCAAACAGCTTCCTTGTTTCATCCTGGGGAAACGAGTAAGGACGTTTCAACCTCTTATAGAGGGGTTGCCGCTTGTTGTTTTGGCGAACAACCGGTCTAGAGCCACTCGATTGTTGTTGAGTGTTGGCGACGAAGGCCATTTTTCCCTTTCCTTTATCCTTTTTGTTCGCTCCGTTGTTTGTGGGTCCGAGATTCTCTCCGGGTATCGTGCAATAGCACGGCTGAATGTTCTCGCAATTCTTCAATTCTTCAGAGATAGATTCCTTGAAGAGAGGGCCGAAGGCTACTTTTTCGTCGGAGTCGCCCCCGAAGGTGAGAACTCGTGATCCTCCGGGATCATCCCTATGACAATTTCCGGCAACTCTTTTATGCTCATCTGTCGTATTTTTTCGCTGTCTACGAGCTTCACGCTTTGTCTTGTTGAAGTGTTGCCTGTGAGCGACATACCCTTGCCACCAACACTTAAAGGGGTCGCAGTCCTCAGTGGGATGCGCGATATTCTGATGATATAAGCAGTAATTAGGATGCATATGAGCGCTCACGTGTTTAACACGTGAGGCCAATTTGACCTTTAGTTATTTGTTTTCAGCGCTTATATGCTATGCATATAAGCACTCACGTGTTTAACACGTGATGCCAAACTATGAGGTTCTTTTACTCTTTCTTTTCTCTCCCTTTTTTTTATAAGGGAACAAATAGCTCTTTGCCAATTTTTTTGGCGGGAACAGCTATCTCTCTCCTTCTCTCTATACTCTATCTGTCTCTCTATCTTTACTCACTCTCTTTCTCTCCCATATATATGTATATATATTATACCTTAATATATATTTATTTTAAAACACCTTTCTCTTCTTCTTTCCTTCTGCCTCTGTGAAAACCCACGCCCGAGCCCTAACCTACGCCTGCACCCTCGTCGTCGCCGTCACCATCCCAACCTCGCCTCCATCTCCTCGCCCTCGTCCTCACAACCTCAACCGCCTCCACCTTTTCCTCCCATCCTCGCCCCGAGAACCCAAGAACCCACTCCCGACGAACTCACACCCCGCAATCCCAAGAAACCCTCATCGTCGACCTCGGCCTTGTCCCCTCATCGTCAACCTCACCCCGACCACCATCTCCTCCACTTCCTCCGCTCCCCTCTCTCGTTTCCCGAACACCCATCCGCAACCCCGATGACCCTACAAACTGTGAGAACCCAAGAAACCCTAACCCTAACCCGACGCCTGAACCTTCGTCGCCGCCACCATCCCAGACCTCATCGATCTCACCTTAACCACTTCCACTCCTCTCTCCTCCTCCTTTCCTGAGAAGTCCCCGCATCCATACATCTTAACCCCGACCAACACTACAAACCCGACGCCCATGCCTGCAACTCCTCACCTCCGATCACCCTGACCCCATCGTTGTCCCCTTTGTCCCCTAAGTCCAGGGCCAACACCAGAAGTCAATCCCTATTCTTCTCCTTCTTCTTTTCTTTCTTTCTTGATTCTTAGTTTTCCGGTCGTCGTCGGAGTCGCACACGTCGCCGACGATCTGGGCGACCTAGTCGTCGTCATCATCCAGCGTGGTCATGTCTTGGATTAGCCAGGTCCAGTCTTGTACGCGCGTGTGTGCATCGCGACGTTTATCCGACGTCGAATGTGACGTACGTATCCCGTCATGAAATCCGTTCAGACAAGTTTATCTTGCAACATGCTATGTTAATATATTTATATCTATATGAATAAAAATAATACATGTGTTTTAATCGTGCATCAAATGTTATAGATTTACCATTTTCGATATCCGTTCATATCCGTACTGACAATAACATATCTAATTGCATGTCGGAATATCTTGATATTATTATACTATTATATTAGTGCAACATGTTATCTAGTTTGCATCATACATATTCATGCATGTATAAAAAGTTATTACAGATAGACACATATGCATCCTGACATCAGCACTATTTATCGTGATTCCGAAACTGATTAAAATTCCACATTGGGTATCCATTTGATACATGTTCATCACATGACATGTTTCCGACACACTGCTTGACTTGTTACTTGAATCCTGTTACTAATGTCGACAATCCTGACTTGTTGTCCTGACGGACATAACTTATTGTCTGCATAGACAAAATCTGTACCTGCTTGATCCTGTATTGGCATTAGATTCATATCTTCAATACCTGACTTGAACACATAACCTCAGGGGTAAAGGGAAATCAATAATGAAACCTGACTTATAACACAACAGTTCGATGCTTATACTGATTGGTCTTTACGGGCTAGGCCAACCCCGGGATGCTGCTGCTGAAATCATTCGTCTGTACATGTTACCTGCTGTCTAGCGGCACGTCTCGGATTCAGCCCGAGAGTCTTGACCGTGGTCCTGGGCACGCACGGGATACTATTGAGTTACATCGACGATTCCATTAAATTGATTTCAAGACTTGTAGAATAGATAACTTAGAAGCACAGACTTTAGGATACACATCGCATACCTATATCTCACTGTTTTACACCTGTGTTATTTATTTATACTCATGTTTAATCATAGCATCCTATCTTGGTTATTAATATTATTTTGATATTTATGACGCACCGACGTCTGGATTTTGCATGGCCCAGATACTTGACATAGCATGTGAGTATTCGACAGGATCGCCGATCAGTGAGGACCACATTATTGATATAGCTCTTATGCGGGTTAGTTATTCCTTGGATCTTTATTGCTTCCGCTATCCTTTTCAGTTATTGTTCTTGTGGCTATTGGACATGTGATAGATAGATTTAGTAGTTTACTGTTCTTGATATCTGATTGACAGCTATAATGTGACTATGGAAGGATCTTTCCTCGCCATAGGTAGTATGGTTGGCTCTGTCACGTGCCTTGTTTACGTATTTTGGGAAGCGGGGCATAACAACAGCAGTCGCAATTTTTCCTTGCCCTCACTCCAATCCCTTTATATATCTTTATTTCTTACCTTTTGTACACCATACTTAGGCTAATTGGTTTTCTTCCTTCCCTACCTTTTGACACTTGCCTAATGTTTGGAAGAAGACTATCCAATAAGCGTAATAAGTGTACTCTTTTAATACTATGAGCCCTCGCAACCTGAGAGAAGATAAAGAGAAAAGACAACCGGATAATTTATTCAATTTTTCCACAACCGGAAACCATGCTCGAACTGAAACAAGTTTCTTCGAGTTCGTATGTAACTATATGATAGCATATCCAAGCAATATGGATCTTCGTAATGATACGAAGTGTTCTGGAGAAATGCAAAGGGGAAGTAGAAGTGGCAGGGATATATGCAGTTTCGTCGTGAATGATAGCAGTCGCAATTTCCTTTGCCCTCACTCTAATCCCTTTATATGTCTTTACTTCCTACCTTCTGTACACCATACTTAAGCTAATTGGTTTTCTTCCTTCCCTACCGTTCCCACCAAAAATTTCTGCGCAAAAGAGCCCAAGGTATCAAATGGCAGCGATACACTTAAGAAAATGCGAACCAGTATTTTCCGGGCTGTATTTTGACAAACTCCCGAATAAGAAACAGCTAAATTCTGATGTTATCGAAAGTGTCTCGAAAAATCCTTCGATTTGATATATTATGGGCCTCATAATTCATCCGGGATCAAAAGTTATGAGCAATTGTGCTACACACGTGTAATCTAAAGTAATGCTCTACAACATAAGGGCATTTGTTCTCTCATGGGAATTAAATAAAATACAGATAAAACAGCAAGAAAAAAAAACAATGGGGCATCACGTGCCCATACGTGACCAAGGGTCACGTGATAAGTTCCCGAATGCTTTAAAATAACAGAATTAAATTCTGGTTAAATGCTTAATCCATGGGTCACGTGTCACCATATGATGGGGTCTTAAAAATTCTCTGAGTTAAAGGAAAGAAAACCCTAAACGAGGCATCAAGTGCCCACACGTGACAGGGGGTCACGTGCCAACACGTGATGGGTTCCTAAAGGTCTTTGAACTAATAGAATTAAATTTTAATTAAATGGTCAATCAGTAGGGTCACGTGCCAACACGTGATAGGCTCTTAAACCTTCTGAACTAATAGAATTAAATTCTAATTAAGGGAAATCAAAAACCCTAATATTTCCCTAGATCTTTCCAAACAAAAAGATTGCGCTCTGTAAAGTGGAGCACCGTTGGATTAAAAATCCAATGGTGATTAAAAATCACCAATTTATAGAAAGATTCTATACAAGGAAAGATTTCCCTGAAATTTGCTAGGAATAACAGATAAAATATCTTTCGGATTAAAAATCCAATGGTGAATAAAATTCACCGAGTGATCTAAAAGATCATGTTGGTTACAAAATCAATTAAAATCTTTCAATGAAAGATTGACTAAACAAACCGATTCTTTTCTTTCTCCTATAAATAGGAGTCAAGAAGAGAAGAGAAAAAAGAGACATCAACAGAGTGAGAATATTAAAAAGAGAGGAGAATTTAATCCTCAAGAGAGAAAAGAAGTTCTCTTCAGAGGAAAAAAGAAAACTCTAGGTGAGAAAAAAGAAGAAGTTCATTCTACAAGCTCTCACAAAATAAAAGAGAATTTAATTCTCAAACTAAGAGTTTGACTCTTCTGAATAAGAACTTAGTTCTTTCTCTGGTTGAAGATCTGCAGAAGCAAATCTACCCATAAGTTGAGAATTTAATTCTCATCAGGGAGATTCTGCCATGCAGATCCAAAACTTAGAGGGAGAATTGAGTTTAAAGAATTTAATTCTTCCAAACACATAGGAATTTAATTCCTTTAAATGAAACTAGGGTTTAACCCTATAAGAATTTAATTCTTCCAAGGACATAGGAATTTAATTCCTCCAAACAAAATTAGGGTTCGACCCTACATAAGAATTTAATTCTTGAACAAGGGATTTAACTCTCCATGCACGTAAAGAGATCAGTACCCAACCTGGTCATGTGTTAACACGTGACCCTCCTTCTCAATGAGTAAAAAAGAAAGAATGGGACATGGTCACGTGTCTCCACGTGACCCTTAAATAGACTCCTCGAGAAGAGAAAGAAAAAATCTTGGAGGCAATGCCTTACGTGCTCACACGTGACCCTCAAAACAAAATGGAACAAATCCAAAGGCAACACTCATTTATGGCGCCTCACGTGTCCCCACGTGACCCTGACAAACACCATTTTTAAAAGGGCAAATGAGGGAAAACAGATAAATTAATGCCCAATACAGTGGCACTATCACGTGTCCACACGTGATGATTACAAAGGCTAAGTGTTTAACACTTATTTACAGATTTTGAGAGTAAAATAAAGGAGGTTTGGCCCAATTCTCAGGCGCCTCACGTGACCACCTCATTTTTAGTGTTTAACACTATTTTGAGCGTTTTGTCCCTATTGTTTAACACTGTTTTAAGAACATCACATAGGAACACGTGATCGCCAAATATTCTCTGGTGTTTAACACTATTTTCAAACCAATCTTAGCCTAAATTGGCTAAGTTTTTCAGAGGCAAGTCTTCCCTTCAACTGAACCTCAAAATTGATCAGTTCATATGATATGCAAAGTAAAGCCCAGAGCTATAATGCATGGTTAGTGCTCAGCCAAAGAAAAAATGTTGTCAGATCCCCAAACCCCTGTTCAGCATTGCTAAATAATGGGGGGACAAATGTTCAACAGCCCAAACAAAATGTTCAAAATTTTAAACCCAAGTGGACTTAGCCCAAGTTGGCCATAAGTCCTTAATTCAGATTAATTGAGACTATATACTCATACATCTTTCTTTCGATCTTAGTCCCAAATTGGACTACAGATCTCTCAATCAACTTTGGTTCAAGGGTACATCTCTTCACTCCTCTGATATTTGTCGTTGTAATCCTTCAACGTCTTCAAAAAGGTGACGGGTCCCGATAACCAATCATTCCATGGACTGTGGCTCCTTAAACTCATGGACTATGATGTCCTTAAACTTTATAGACTATGACGTCTTTAAACTACGGACTGTGGGGTCCTCTAATCCCATGGACTATGATATCCTTAACCTCGGACTGTAGGGTCCTTAAGCCTATGGACTATGATGTCCTTAACCTCGGACTGTGGGTTCCTTAAGCCCATGGACTATGATGTCCTTAACCTTGGACCACCATGTCCTTAAACTGGTAATCGACCGCAATGTCCCTAAACTAAACAATAGAGCCCGAATGCTCTTTTGTTGGATCTAAACGATCCCGTTAATTTGATCTTAGTCTGAAATTAGACTAACGTATCCTTAACATACGTTTAAGTTGATCTTAGTCTCAAATGAGACTAACATATTCTTAAACTCAACCCATAAACCCAAATCTAAGAAGATACAGATTTGGACTAATCCACGCCCTATGGACGACAATATAAATTAGTCTCCGTATACAATCCACGGGCAACCAAAAATAAAACAAACACACACGACACGAAGTGACCATCTGGAGAAGGAGAAAGTGGTTACCGCGATACGGTAGCATAATTAACTGCAGGAGCTTGCGCCTGCAGGAAAGAGCGTCCCCACAATCAAAACCCCCTCAATTAGGGGGAATCTGACGAAGTCTGCTAAATCGGCTGCATCCGTTTAAACCTTCGATACATGGTGCCATAAATCAACTTGGCATCTTCGGAGAGGTGGAAGGATAGCACCAATTAGCATGTGCCCCCGAAATTCAGGCCCTGACGTCCCAACGTCCCGGTCGCGTCTTTTCGGCAGAGAATAGATTCTGGCACGCTCGGTGGGACCTCTTCCTTTTTCCACTCCACACTTCGTGTGTCGTGTTTCGCGAACAAGTTGTGGTTTGACATGGTTGCCTTTGGATTTGAAGTACTAAGATTTGGTATCTTGCTCCGTGCAGAAAACAGAAGATTAAATGGCTTTCAATTGCTCCAGCTGCAACTCCCGTTCCGCCTCATCTGGAGGAGTAACCTACGGGCCTCAGGCGGCCTCCGTTTTTATAATGCCGGTGGACTTGGTGACTCAAGCCACCACTGGGATATTCTTCGGGACTATGCTCCCACCGATGAGCTTCAACACCCCTGTACCATTGCAAGAAGCTCAGAAGAAGTCGGTCTTTGATCGGCTTACCACTACTGCGGCCCCTCTTAACGGGTCGCCCAAACCAAGCGCCTCAGTTTTCAGCAGACGGGGCCAAAGCTCCAACGGGCCCGTGAAGAAGCCCGCAATACCAGAAGACGTTATCCCGAAGCGGATAGCCATTCCTACTCCTGAAGTCAACAAGGCGGCTTCTCCGGCTAATGGGTCGGTCTTCACAAGACTGGCCGTTTCAGCTCCCACTCCGGATGCAGTAACCAGGGCCGTTTCCCCTTCACGAAAATCGGCCTTTTCAAGATTGGCCATTCCCTCTCAGCGAGCATCTGTCTTTGACAGGCTGGCGCCAACAGCAGACTCTCATCAGAACAAGGGGCATGAAGAAGCTCATTCAAAGCGGAGGTGATCCCGGCCGCACGACACGCTCGACGTCGCCACTGGCGCCGAGTGAGGAAAGCTAGGGGCGGTTCACCCTCTGGATTGACTCTGCCGGCTCCAGCGGTGGAAATTGATGCTGTTGTTCCAACTGGGAACAGCTTTGAACCACTTAGGAGGGTACGCAAAAACTCTCTGACCGCTGTTCTGAAAAGGTCTCCTCCGCCTGTGGAGAATGCCATAAAGGCGAAGCTCGAACAGCCCCCTCAGCGGATATCCTCTAATATTTACAAAGTCTGGCGTCAAGTCCAAGACTCGGTAATTGATCAAGACAACCCCCGCCGACAGGAAAAGATGAAGGTTCGGTTAGAAGAGAACCATCCTGTCAAGCCACAGAAGGCGACAGCTACTTGGGTGCCCACTGCAACGGCTCCTTTAACTTCGACCGCCCATAAGAGGAGAAGGCTGGAGAGAATCCCGGTGTCTGCGACGAATCGCAAGAACACTGAATCTAAATGTCTTAAGTCTGGGGGCATGGTGGTGCACACTGTCTATATGGCATCCGGGAAAGAGGATAGCCGTATCTCTACGGGCCATCGACCACTCACCAGATCCGTAATAAAGGCCCAGGAGCAACAACAGAAGCTCCAGGAAATGCTAACGCAAATGGCCGTACTCACTGGGCCAAAAGAAAGCCCAGAAGCGTCATCGGAGCAACGTCATGAACAAGAAACTAATGCCGAGTTCCTCCACAGAATCCTCGAAAAGAAAGACAAAGAGGCAGTGGAACAATCTGCCAACATAAAACGAATGGCGTTCTTATTCCAAGACATGGTCGGAATGATATTACAGCCGGATCCTCCAGCTGAAGATCTTCCGATTATCCTCGAAGACGACCGAGCGGAGACGTCAAACCCTCTTCCGTCTTGTTCAACAGCCAAAGAGGAGACCATCTCAAAAGCTTCCCTGGTTGATTACATCGCTCAGCAGATACGGGTTCATCAGGCGAATGAAGCGGCTGGGCAAATTGTTAAAACTGGACGACCCTATCCGGGTTGGTACAACCAAATAAAGTACCCGCCGGGATACACGATCCCCAAATTCCACGTATATAAGGGGACGGGAAATCCGCTTCAGCACGTCGCTCAGTTCAGGGCTCTCTGCGGCAATACCGGAGGTGACGAAAAATTGTTACTTCGTCAGTTCGTCAGCAGCTTAGCGGATACGGCCTTTGAATGGTACTCAGAACTTCCCAACAACTCCGTAAAAACTTTTACGGAGATGGAATTACCGTTCACCCAGCGTTTCGCAAGCGCTAGCGAACGCACCCCAATCACCGCATTAATTAATGCCAGAGTGAAGCCGGACGAGGCATGGGTCCAGTACGCGATACGATGGCTAAATCTATGGTCAAAGTGTGAGCAACGCATCGAAGAGGCTCCTGCAGTAGGCATGTTTGTGAGAACCTTTGATCCGCAGGCAACCATATCCCAATTCATGATGTTTTTCAAGCTGACTACCTTCCAGGGCTTGATTGACAAGTTAGCCCAAATGGACCAGATGGGCCATAGGCCTTCCTCTTCAAAGTCGGAGCCTCAGAATGAAAAGGGCAAAAGGAAAGCAACCTTCGTTGCCAACGCTCAACAACAACTGAGTGGCCCAAGACTGGTTGTTCGCTAAAGCAACAAACGCCAATCCCTCGAAGAGAAACTGGGAAGTCCTTACTCATTTTCCCGAGATAAGACAAGGAGACTGTTCGATCTGGCAATACGCAATGGGCTTATCACCTTGCCGGAGCCAAGACACTCATCGCAACCCGGTGATGCCAACCATCCTAACTATTGTCTCTACCATCGAGTAATGGTCCATCCAATCGATGATTGCTATGTCTTCAAAAACTGGGTTGAAGACCAGTATCAGCAGGGCAAGTTCGCGCTGTTCGAAAACTAGAAGGTAAATCCGCCACAACAGCACACTCCTAAAAGGATGGACGTGCTGGGGGCATCGTGCTCAATCATAGAGGAAGCTCCATGGGAAGTTGTTCTTTCGACAAAAACTAAAAGAATGCTGAAAGATCTTCAAACATGTCCGGCGATCAGGTGGAAAAGTCCGCAAGAACCAGAGATCATCGATGGGATGCTGAAACCATGCCCAACACCGAGAATTGGGAGCGATGGTCAAAACGCTCAAGCCCAGTCGTTAAAGTCTTCAAAGAAGAAGAAAAATCCCGTGAAGCCTGATGACAAGCGTACGGACTTGCAAAAGCATATTGACGCACTGGAGCAATACAATCAAAAGGCGCGATCCCCAGTCACACTCCAAGAATTTCTCAACCATATCCCGGAGGGTGGAGATAGCAACGATGATGAGGGAGACAACTCGTCACATGAACCAGAAGATTATGTGGCAAGTTGCCACATGATCTTTCATTCGTTGCTAAATAACAAAGAAGCCCACTCAGCATCAGAAGATAATGTAGAAGAGCTGGGAGCAGGATCAATGCCAAAATCCTTGGAACCGCCAGACGAGATGATCAACATGCTACTGAACGAAACCCGTAAGAAGAGCAAACCTGATCGAGAACGCCAAATGGCCCTATTCGAAGGGGCCAGGCGTCGGCGTCAAGTTGGAGAAGCCGTGATAGGGATGGGTCACAAAATACTCCAACCATATCAAATCACACCCTAAATGGGTGTATTCCACATCAGCGTCATGTATCCCGTCACGTGACAAATGCACATGCATACAGGATAAACTACAGACCGAAATGTCCCTAAACTAACGACGGCCCGCAATGTCCTAAAACTCGCGACTGACCGAGACGTCTATAAACTACTACGGACCGCAGCATCCCAAGGCTGACGCAAAAAAAACGGTACGTCCGCAAGTAAAATAGGCACGGATGAAAACCCAAAAGGGGGCCGTGAGTAAAAACAGCAAGACTGCCGTCAAGCTTGTGAAAACCCGGAAGGGCGCAATCTCGTTTAAAAAAAACGGTGTGTCCACAAGCTAAATGGGCACGGATGAAAACCCGAAAGGGCGCCGTGAGTAATAACAGCAGGGCTACCGGCGAGTTTGTGAAAACCCGAAAGGGCGCAATCTCGTTAAAAGACACTTGCAAGGTCCTCTCAAACTTGTAAGGAGAAATTACCTGCGTGAGATCCTTACGACTCACAAAGGAGCAACACACTTAGGGATCCCCATAATTCTTAAGGAGAAAAGACACTTATGAGATCATCACGACTCGTAAGGAGAACCCTCTTATGAGACCCTCCCGGCTCATAAGATTCAAAAGCCTTAAGCTACAGGGATCTAAACCTATTCTTAAGCCATCACAATCCCCAGATTTCCCTACAAGTGTTTCAATACTGACCCGTGTATACAATCCACGGGCACGAATAAACATTTCCCCAACAGAGTCCCACCACTGACGAGGGATATCTTCATATGGCGAACAACACTTGTAAGTCCTCTCGACTTATAAGAAGAAAACACTTTTGTAAGATCCTTACGACTTATAAGAGAACACACACTTAGGAATTCTCACGATTCTTAAGGAGAAAACGCACCTACGAGATCCTCATGACTCGTAGGGAGAAATACCTTTATGAGACCCTTACGGCTCGTAAAGTCAAAAAGCCTTAGTCAACGGGATCATAACCCTGTTTGCTAAGTCACCTTTGTTCGAAATAGACAGAGGCAAATGATGATTCTCTCCTGGCAATGTCCCAGTGGTAGCGATGTTGATGCCTAAATCGGTATCAAATTCCAAGCCCTTTCATGGCAAATGATGATTCGCTCCTGGCAATATTCTAGTCGTAGCGATGCTGATACTGGGATTGGCACCAGATTCCAAATTCCACACTCGCGATAAAAATCAGCGAGCCAAAAATGCATATGAAATAACAGAAATGATAGGGCAACTTGCAAAACAAATCAGCAAGTAAAACATATGCATACAAAATAGCCGAAATGGTTAGGCAACTCGCAATAAAAAAACAGCGAGTAAAAAGAAAAATAGCCGAAATGATTGGGCACCGCGAAAAATAGCCGAAATGCTTGGGCAATCGCGACTTTCGCGATATAAAAACTGAAATGATAGAGCATCGCGGAAAGAAAACAAAAAATATATGAAATGAAACTTTTGCCCTGCAGGTAAATCCATACTGACCCCTGTATATAATCCATGGGCATAAATAAAAAGGGGACCACATTTCCCCACCAGACCTTATCAAAGGGAGAGTCAGATCTTGACGGCAATATTTGCATCCCAGGAGACCACCAACGGCGTCCCTCCTCATTCCAGCAGGATACGGACGCAACATCACCAATCGGAGCCACGGCAAAGTCCCCGGTTCCAAGACTCTACGGTTCACAGACAACCTAGAGTCAACCCGACACCACAGAAAATGGAAATACGTCGTCCAATGACCTCCATCTCGGAAATACGTCATCCAATGACCCCGTCTCGGAAATACGTCAACCCTGTCACTGTAGAAAGTGGAGTACACCGCAGGAGGAGGAGGACGTAAACCTAGACACTGCAAAAAGCAGAACAAGTCAACCGACTCCGAGGAAATCAGTGTCTTTGGCAAAAACCTCGATTCAGGGAAATCAGCGTCCTTGACGAGAGCATCTCAATTCGCGTCGAGCCGCAGAGAAATCAGTGTCTTTGCAAGAATACCTCGATTCGTCTCAACTCCGAGGAAATCAGCGTCCTTGGCAAAAACCTCGATTCAGGGAAATCAGCGTCCTTGACGAGAGCATCTCGATTCACGTCGACCCGTAGAGAAATCAGCGTCATTGCAGGAATACCTTGACTCATCTCAACTCTGAGGAAATCAGTGTCCTTGGCAAAAACCTCGATTCAGGGAAATCAGCGTCCTTGACGAGAGCATCTCGATTCGCGTCGACCCGCAGAGAAATCAGCGTCTTTGCAGGAATACCTCGACTCGTCTCAACTCCGAGGAGAAAATCAGTGTCCTTGGCACAAACCTCGATTCAGGGAAATCAGCGTCCTTGACGAGAGCATCTTGATTTGTGTCGACCCGCAGAGAAATCAAAGTCTTTGCAGGAATACTTCGATTCGTCTCAACTCCGAGGAAATCAACGTCCTTGGAAAAAACCTCGATTCAGGGAAATTAGCGTTCTTGACAAGAGCAAAGCGGAGCCATGGCAAAGTCCCTAGTTCCAAGTCTCGACGGCCACATCTACAGCCTGGAGACACACAACAGCGTTCCTCCTCATTCCAGCAGGATTTGGACGCGACAATCAAGCGGAGCCATGGCAAAGTCCCTAGTTCCAAGTCTTGACGACCACATCTGCAGCCTAGAGATCACCAACAACGTTCCTCCTCATTCCAGTAGGATGCAGATACGACGTCAGCAAAACGGAGCCATGGCAGAGTCCCCAGTTCCAAGTCCCGACGGTTCACAAACAACCTAGAGACAACCGCGACATTCGTCTCGATACAGCAGACGCAATGCCAGCAAACGAAGCGAATGCAATATTCCTAGCTTCAGGGTCTTGACGGCAACTCATATAAAACCTGAAAGACTATCGGAGATCATCCCACACCAGCACGGAGTGGTTATGCCTCATCAGGGCTCCCAAACTGAGCCTAACCTCAAGTAAAAAGCGACATGGAATATCCCTAACGCTTGCTCTTTCGACGATAATACTACCTGGAATATTGCTTGAAGACGTCTTGTCCAGCCCCTGAAGGGATCAGAGACACGACGGTCATGGGGCTATTCGAACTGCAAGATTGCCTATCGAGGAATACATCAGCCAACGCGACGGTACGACGGGTAAAAAAAAATCCTAGTACCACAGACCCTAACGGACCTCTGTCGTAAAGAGCAGAGGTTAACTGTGATGTTAGGACATCCTTGCGAGAACTTCTCAATTCGTCTCGACTTGTAAGGAAATTAGTGTCCTTGCGGGAACTTCTCGATTCGTCTCGACTCGTAGGGAAAAGCCTTAGGCAATGGGGATAAAGACCTGTTTCCTAAGCACTGGGGCACTGCAAGTCGGTCCAAGATGAACTCTTGCATACTATTCATGAGCCACACTCTCTGAAGTCGAATCTCGACAAGGAGGGAAACAACCATTTACGAGTCCTCTCGACTTATAAGCGGGAAAATTCTCTTGGGAGATCCTTACGACTCTTAAGAGAAAAACACACTTAGGAATCCTCACGATTCCTAAGGAGAAAATACAACTACGAGATCCTTTCGACTCGTAGGGAGAAAGTCTTTATGAGACCCTCAAGGCTCAAAAAGTTGAAAAGTCTTAGGTGGCAGATCCTAACCCTATCTTCTAAGCCATCACTGCCCTGCAAAGAGGTCAAGATAGACTATCTACGGGCCACACTCTCCGAAGTCGAACATCGATAAGGAGGGAAACAATCACTTATGAGTCCTCTCGACTTGTAAGGAAGAAAATTCTCTTGTGAGATCCTTACGATTCTCAAGAGAAAACGCACTTAGGAGTCCTCACGATCCCTAAGGAGAAAACACACCTGCGGGATCCTCTCGACCTGTAGGGAGAAAAGTCTTTATGAGATCCTCATGGCTCATAAAGTTGAAAAGTCTTAGGTGACAGATTCTAACCCTGTCTCCTAAACCATCGCTGTCCTACAAGGAGGTCAAGATGGACTATCTACGGACCATATTTGCCAAAATTACATGTCACTGAAATAAAGAAACTACTTACAGGTCCTCACGATTCGTAAGGAAAAATACCCGAGTGAGATCCTTACGACTCACGGAGGCGATGAACACTTAGAAATCCTCACGATTTCTAGGAAGAATATGCACCTATGAGATCCTCTCGACTTGTAGGGAGAAAAAACCTTCATGAGACCCTTACGGCTCATGAAGATGAAAAAGTCTTAGGCTACAAGGACCCTAAAACTTTTCTCCTAAGCCCTCAATTTTATGACCATGCATAACACTGCACTACTTTACCCATGTACATACTTACGTGTGCAAAGTAGTGGGGGGCATTTGTTCCCACCAAAAATTTCTGCGCAAAAGAGCCCAAGGTATCAAATGGCAGCGATACGCTTAAGAAAATGCGAACCAGTATTTTCCGGGCTGTATTTTGACAAACTCCCGAATGAGAAACAGCTAAATTCTGATGGTATCGAAAGTGTCTCGAAAATTCCTTCGATTTGATATATTATGGCCCTCATAATTCATCTGGGATCAAAAATTATGAGCAAATGTGCTACGCACGTGTAATCTAAAGTAATGCTCTACTACATGACGGCATTTGTTCCCTCATGGGAATTAAATAAAATACAGATAAAACAGCAAGAAAAAATAACAATAGGGCATCACGTGCCCACACGTGACCAAGGGTCACGTGCTGACACGTGATAAGTTCCCGAATGCTTTAAAATAACAGAATTAAATTCTGGTTAAATGCTTAATCCATGGGTCACGTGCCACCACGTGATGGGGTCTTAAAATTCTCTGAATTAAAGGAAAGAAAACCCTAAACGAGGTATCACGTGCCCACACGTGACAGAGGGTCACGTGCCAACACGTGATAGGCTCTTAAACCTTCTGAACTAATAGAATTAAATTCTAATTAAGGGAAATAAAAAACCATAATATTTCCCTAGATCTTTCCAAATAAAAAAATTACGCTCTGTAAAGTGGAGCACCGTTGGATTAAAAATCCAATGGTGATTAAAAATCACCAATTTATAGAAAGATTCTATACAAGGAAAGATTTCCCTAAAATTTGCCAGGAATAACAGATAAAATATCTTTCGGATTAAAAATCCAATGGTGAATAAAATTCACCGAGTGATCTAAAAGATCATGTTGGTTACAAAATCAATTAAAATCTTTCAATGAAAGATTGACTAAACAAACTAATTCTTTTCTTTCTCCTATAAAAAAAAGTCAAGAAGAGAAGAGAAAAAAGAGACATCAACAGAGAGAGAATATTAAAAAGAGAGGAGAATTTAATTCTCAAGAGAGAAAAGAAGATCTCTTTAGAGGAAAAAAGAAAACACTAGGTGAGAAAAAAGAAGAAGTTCATTCTACAAGCTCTCACAAATTAAAAGAGAATTTAATTCTCAAACTAAGAGTTTTAACTCTTCTGAATAAGAACTTAGTTCTTTCTCTGGTTGAAGATCTGTAGAAGTAGATCTCCTCATAAGTTGAGAATTTAATTCTCATCGGAGAGATTCTGCCATGCAGATCCAAAACTTAGAGGGAGAATTGAGTTAAAAAATTTTAAATCTTCCAAATACATAGGAATTTAATTCCTTTAAATGAAACTAGGGTTTAACCCTACATAAGAATTTAATTCTTCCAAGGACATAGGAATTTAATTCCTCCAAAAAAAATTAAGGTTCAACCCTACATAAGAATTTAATTCTTGAACAAGGGATTTAACTCTCCATGCACGTAAAGAGATCAGTACCCAACCTGGTCACGTGGTAACACGTGACCCTCCTCCTCAACGAGTAAAAAAGAAAGACTGAGACATGGTCACGTGTCTCCACGTGACCCTTAAATAGACTCCTCAAGATAAGAAAGAAAAAAGCTTAGAGGCAATGCCTCACGTGCTCACACGTGACCCTCAAAACAAAATGGAACAAATCCAAAGGCAGCACTCATTTATGGCGCCTCACGTGTCCCTACGTGACCCCTGACAAACACCATTTTTAAAGGGCAAATGAAGGAAAGCAGATGAATTAATACCCAATACAGTGGCACTATCAAGTGTCCACACGTGATGATTACAAAAGCTAAGTGTTTAATACTTATTTGCAGATTTTGAGAGTAAAATAAAGGAGGTTTGGCCCAATTCTCGGGCGCCTCACGTGACCCCATGTGACCACCTCATTTTTAGTGTTTAACACTATTTTGAGCGTTTTGTCCCTAGTGTTTAACACTGTTTTAAGCACATCACGTGGAAACACGTGATCGCCAAATATGCTCTAGTGTTTAACACTATGTTCAAACCAATCTTAGCCCAAATTGGCTAAGTTTTCAATAGGCAAGTCTCCCCTTCAACTGAACCTCAAAATTGATCAGTTCATATGATATGCAAAGTAAAGCCCAGAGCTATAATGCATGGTTAGTGCTCAGTCAAAGACAAAATGTTGTCAGAGCCCCAAACCCCTGTTTAGCATTGCTAAATAATGAGGGGACAAATGTTCAACAGCCCGAACAAAATGTTCAATATTTTAAACCCAAGTGGACTTAGCCAAAGTTGGCCATAAGTCCTTAATTCAGATTAATTGAGCCCATATGCTCATAAATCTTTCTTTCGATCTTAGTCCCAAATTGGACTACAGATCTCTCAATCAACTTTGGTTCAAGGGTACATCTCTTCACTCCTCTGTTATTTGTCGTTGTTATCCTTCAACGTCTTCAGAGAGGTGACGGGTCCCGATAACCAATCATTCCATGGACTGTGGGGTCCTTAAACTCATGGACTCTGATGTCCTTAAACTTTATAGACTATGACGTCTATAAACTATGGACTGTGGGGTCCTCTAAACCCATAGACTATGATGTTCTTAACCTCGGACTGTGGGGTCCTTAAGCCCATGGACTATGATGTCCTTAACCTTGGACCACCATGTCCTTAAACTGGTAATCGACCGCAATGTCCCTAAACTAAACAATAGAGCCCGAATGCTCTTTTGTTGGATCTAAACGATCCCGTTAAGTTGATCTTAGTCTGAAATTAGACTAACGTATCCTTAACATACGTTTAAGTTGTTCTTAGTCTCAAATGAGACTAACGTATTCTTAAACTCAACCCCTAAACCCAAATCTAAGAAGATACGGATTTGGACTAATCCACGCCCTACGGGCGACAACATAAATCAGTCTCCGTATACAATCCACGGGCAACCAAAAACAAAACAAACACACACGACACGAAGTGACCATCTGGAGAAGGAGAAAGTGGTTACCGCGATACGATAGCGTAATTAACTGCAGGGGCTTGCGCCTGCAGGGAAGAGCGTCCCCATAATCAAAAACCCCTCAATGAGGGGGAATCTGACGAAGTCTGCTACATCGGCCGCATCCGTTTAAACCTTTGATACATGGTGCCATAAATCAACTTGGCATCTTTTGAGAGGTGGACGGATAGCACCAATTAGCATCTGCCCCCAAAATTCATGCCCTGACGTCCCAACGTCCCGGTCGCGTCTTTTCGGCGGAGAACACCTACCTTTCGGCACCTGCCTATGGTTTGGAAGAAGACCATCCAATAAGCGTAATAGGTGTACTCTCCTAATACCAAAAGCCCTCGCAATCTGAGAGAAGGTAAAGAGAAAAGACAAACGAATAATCCTATTCAATTTCTCCAGAACCAGAAACCATCCTCGAACTGAAACAAGTTTTTTCGAGTTTGTATGTAACTATACGAAGACATACCCAAGCATTATAGATCTTCGTAGTGATACGGAGTGTTCTAGAGAAATGCAAAGGGAAAGTTGGAGCGGTAGGGATATATGCGAATTTATCGTCAATCATGACAATCCAAATGCCAAAGTATTTAAGAAGGTTCGGTTAACTTAGTTTATGAATTTTAGTTTAAGGTCAGGTCATGGTCGTTGCCAAAGAGAGAGAGAGAAAAGAAACACTCAGCGTGCACTCTGATCTAGATTAGATTGGTTAATCATTTTATCTAATCAGGATGGCTCCCACTGTTTCCTCGAATTCTTCTTCAAAACCTAAAAGAAGAATTAGTCAGGATTAATCGCACCCTACAAGTTCGCTTATCTTTCGGCCAGGCCAGTGTTGGTACTTCGGAGGGAGGTGCCCCGTGTTTTCGCACAGACCTAATTAAATAACCACGTTTTCCCAGAGGCGTAGCCCCGTTAACACCTTTCTAGGTACCTACATGATTAGCTAATTGCAAAGTGAAAAATTCTCCCGAAGAGTAGCGGATACCCACAGTAGGATCAGGACCCAACTATCATTGTGTGATAATTTTGAAGAATGCCTACCAAAAATACTACACTCTAGAAGGTATGCAACACTAGCAAGTTTCCTGTATATTTGAAACTCCCGATGTGGTTTTTTCCCTGAGTGCTTATAACCTTGACGAAGGTCAAAACATCATAAGTCGATAGTCAAGTTCAACCCGTCATTATCCAGATTAATTTAGACCCATTCATACAAGCCCTTGGCGAATGTCTAAATAGCTATACGCCTGTCCTAGATTAATTCATCTATCTATGCTACAGATAAGCACCCACTAGCTACCAAACACTATACCTTGGCGAAGGTCAAAACACATAGCATGAATACTAGTAGATACCTATAAAAAATGACGGAGGGCTACAGCGGGTTTTGGCGATAAAACCTTTAATGTAATGAACTTGATATCGTTGAAGGAACCGAATAGCTTTGAAAAGGAGCGGTTTAGGCTCTGCTTTTAAAAACTAGTGGTTTTGAAGAAAACCGAATAATCTACAGTATCATAAACTTTTGCTCAAGAGATCACTCCCCGTGAAGGGATCTAGGCTCTTGCCTCCTAGAATGAGGCGCTGGATATTTTTGAACGAACACCACTATGCAAAGCAAAAGAACACAACTATAGTTTTTCGAAATTTGTTCCAACAACATCTTTTAGGTTTATTTTCCTTGCATTAATTATAATTAATGCGGTCCTATCAATTAATCTCTATCACACCAGAAAAGAACGAAAATACAATATACGTATATGCCATCCGTATTCTCCATGAGGTCCCGTCATGCACCGTTAGGTTACTTAACTAACGGCAGAGCAGGGGCTGGACTAGCGCGGATGCAAAACATATACAATATCTACTAGTATATATAAATATATATAACATTCGTCGCTGGCATGATATAAGAAACATCACAGAAAAGCGATAAGCAACACAGAATAACGGATAATATAGGAGCCTCGAGTTTCATTTGAGCCGCAAATGAGACCCGACGTTCCCCGGTTGTGTGGATAGCATGTGCAATATATAACCAAGATCCCTACGAGTGCGGCAAGTTACCCGCCAATCCCAGAAGTGAGGCAACTCCAATCATCAAAGTGAATGGGCCACCCAGCACTTCACAGAATCCGGTAACTTGAGCACCCCTCTGTGGGTCATCCTATACCCACTACGAGTGCGGCGAATAGCCCGTCAATTCTAGAGTGAGGCCCCCTCCGTCTCAATGCCATGAGATATGGGCATGTTGCCTTCTAGAACCCGGGTACTCGAGCACTCCACCGCGGGGTAAACCTAGTACAGAAAAGAAAAATATATATACAAAGGTGACATCGACCTCAACCTGGTCGTGCCCCAAGAAAAGAATATACAAACTGGCGGAAACGGCAGTCCACAAGTCGGACGTTTGCCTCTTAATAATGAATATACAAATGAGTCTAAACTGTACAATTACCATTGCACTAGGGCTATCCATCTCAACAATCCGAACATACCATTACAGATATCAGCATCACAGCAGTATAAGCAAATATGTGCAAACCCGTCTAAATGACATATAGCAAATAGACGACATTTGAAAAACACATACACAACATCACAGATATAAACGATACAAAATTTCAAGTTTTGAAACTCTCCAGGTTGCCCCCAAAGCAAAGACAACACTAAGTGAAATCTGAGGAAATCAATCAAGACCAAAAACACCAATTTACAAAAGCCAAGAAACTGGATGAAAACGAGATACTTTGGTGAATAGTAAAAAGGCAGAATCGGGAATTTTTGGGTTTTGGCTGGCAAAATTGTAATGGAATTCCCTCGTTTTCATTGTGTGTCACATACATGTCTAGACTAAGTCTCTGCACTTGTTTAAAAAAATTTCAGAGACTAAAATTTTTTCTGAACAGAGAGTGGGTTTTGAAATCGGAATTTTTCGGTTTTGAAACTAATGTATCGTCTACTACTAGTTTCTAATGTTTGGGTGGCTCTGATACCATGTTGGGGTTCCTAGCACCTTGGCTGTCGACCGCGGCTGTTGCAGAATGAAAATTTTTGGGGTTTAAAAACTTGGCGCTAGAAATAACTTCCTAGAATTTAACCAAATATGAAACTAGCAAGCTACAAAGATGTTATCTACTGTGGTAGAATTGTTTTACCAAAAGATCCGTGTCCTTCAGTCTTCTACCCTCTTCCTTAGCTCCTTGAGGTCTTCTTGATCGAGCTTAACCGCCGGTCTTCCTTCGTCGAAGATGATCCACCCGAGGGATGTGGTTCATGGCTCTAGCTCCACACTAAAAATCTAGTGGAGAAACTAGGAACTCTAGGTTGCTAATCTAGAGTGTCTAGGGATGTAGTGAGTTGTTCTAAGTGTATACCCATCTCTCTTCCACCCTTGATTCTCAACACATGAGATGGTAGGGTGGAAGATCAAGAAGAAGAATGAGATGCTCAAAAAAGGCTAGTGAGGAGAGATGAGGCAAAATGGTGAGAGTCTTCATAAAAAAACAACCAAGTGTTCATCCAAAATCCAAAAATGAGAGTATGATATGAAGCATAGTTTTGTAAAAACCATTTTCCAAATAAAATAAAGCAACCATACTTGAATAGTTTGCACAAATGAATTTTCAATTCATTTGTCAACACAATTCAAGCATGGTTCTCACCATTCTCTCTTCACTACCTTTACACCTCATTTCCATTTAAATTAATAAATGGATAAACCAAAATGAGGTGTCCACCTTCTAGAATATTTTCCGTATAAATACAGAATACACTCAACTGTATATACATACCCGTATTCGTATCAAAATACGAATACCCAAAAAGATAGAATAACACAAAGAACAAAATACTAGATATACATATCGAAATATATATACGTGAATTATTAAATCAATACCTGATTTAATAATCCGGTTCAATCCTAAGCCGGCTAGTACTATCAACCGTCCGATCAAAAGTCTGGGTAACTAGTACAATCATTCGATCGGAACCCTACACGTATCAAAATACAGCTACTACATCATTTCGCCTGAACCAGGAAAACCCTCTGTGTGGGACTCTAAAGACTCGACAGTACGCTGGCAGTGAGTTACTGGATAAATCCATAACCACAAGTACGTCAGCGGCACTAGCTATACGTAACGGCTACCCAGGTACCTGTTGAAAAGGAAGGCCGACGAGCAAACTCATCCGGATCCTTACTAAGCCTATCTATGATAATCTCCGTACAGTCCGGTCTCTTCGTTTAAGAGTATCGCATATCGGGTCTAAGGGGTGGATAAAATCAGACCCCTAATAACGCGATATTTCGTGTCGGTGTGAAGCCCATCACCCACTGAGAAACTACTGATCCAAATCAGTAATTCTCGTCCACCTTGGCCAAGCATTCTGGTGATGGCTACCCATGCACAGCACGACATCAACCCCCAATACTGGGAGAGATGAATCCCCGACGATTCGCTCACTGCCTCCATGTGGCTCCAGACTGTACCCAACTAAAACCTGTTTGCACGACTCTTTTGAGCCGTGGTAGGGTAGTAATCAAAGCATAGTGGGAACTCACACGAGACAAATTACGATATCAGGTCGAAGGACTAACCTGTACTCATGTCACCTGAGAACTGCTATCTGACAATAGGTATAATACCATATAACATGTTCCCGGTGGTCTGTCCAGTGTACTCACCCCCAATGAGCACCTCTATACAATCTTAGGTGCGAAAGACCAATGGTTGTGGGACTAACCATCACCCCTCGTCGGAATCTAAAAACTTATACACCAGTCTACTCTGGAATATCGATGCCCAGTCTCGATACTCTCACGACTAAGGACATTTAAGTATGTGCTTATGGACTATCCAGCCCCCATATGTATGATCGTCATCATAACACTGGTAGTCAAACAAGAATCCTATGGGCTCTATCAACATGTAATAGTGATATGTAATACCACATAATGCATGTACATGGTGATAAAGACAAACCAGATAGCATACTATCATTTTGAGTAAAATTGTTCTACCCGTATAGGTCCTCCCTCAATTATCACAATCGTATGCCCGCGATTACAATAATTGACTTGAGGGCACTATATCCAACAGCACCGGCGCCGTGCCACGACTGCACCTCCGTCGTGCCCAGCCCCGTGTTGCTTGTGTGCCCAGATGTGCCACGGCTTGTGCCCGCTTCGTGCCTAACACCGTGTTCAGTAGCGTCCAGTACCGTGTCGCGCCGTGCCACACCCGCACCACACACCGAGCCAAGACCGTGCCTAGTACCATGTCACGCCCGCGTTATCACCACGCCCACTACCGTTTCACGCCCGCGTCGCCACCGCGTCCAGTACCGGATCGCGGGTCACCACGCATCGCGCACACGCCACGCACTGTGTCCAGCATCACACCGTCTTGAGTATCAAGAAGAATCATGCATGTTGTGTCGC
This sequence comes from Agapanthus africanus, assembly GCA_030015575.1. NCBI lineage: Eukaryota > Viridiplantae > Streptophyta > Magnoliopsida > Asparagales > Amaryllidaceae > Agapanthus > Agapanthus africanus. The sequence goes on from JASDDO010000016.1 coordinate 25,917,682, forward strand.
TTCTATATCAGCGACCGAAAGCAAGTGAAAACCTTATCATGCTACTATAATCATTAGCCAAAACAATTTACTATAACTAGATATGGGTAGATATAATAATATCGTAAATTATTATTGAAATTGCGTAGCGAACCATAGTGTTGACTTGTTGATTGGGGCCCGACTAGGGCTTATTACTGTGTTGGTATCATGTAGGGGTTATATGGTTATTATCTAAATTCGTTTGGTTAATAGAAACGCGTGTCTCGATCGATAACCGAGTGTTACCTAGGTGTTCGATATGTTACCCGAATGAAAATCGTATTTAAAATACCCATGTTTTGTGAACATCGAATTCCATTACCGTTGATAACTATTGTGTAGTGATTTAAGTTTAAAATGTTGAGAATATTGTCACGAAATATCGCCTCAAGGAGGCAACGCCAAATCTGGGTTTTACTGTACATGTCGTGGTGTTAAATTGATATTAAATTAGATATATATCGGAATGTAATTTTCTATGGCTCATATCGAATCCGACTCGATAAGCTAGAACCCCTTATAATTTATATTTTGATACCGATATATTACAAGGACAAAAAAATGACTGGGAATGCAGCTCTGGACTGCAGTCCAGAGCAGAATTTCATATTGACCCCTGGTTCTAAATAAATGCATAGCTCTGTATGGAAAGGAAAATATGTGGAACCCTATTCCTTTGCGAAGATAATCCTGTTATCTAACTATAGTTGTTGATTTCGTTTGATTTTACTGTCGTTTGATATTTTATTTATAGTTTAAACAGACAAGGTGTACTGCAGTTTAGTACATGGACAGATTGTATATCCTCGCTTTAAACAGTGCATATCTTCTAGCACGTAGCGGATATGGTTGATCCGTCTAGTGCGTTGGAAACATAATTGATAGATCTAAATATTACATAACTGTAGAGTCGCCTAATTATGATCCCAACAGGGAGTAAACCGTGTTACGAAACGGACTTTCAGTTCTGAAATTGGATTTCCAGCAGAGAACATTTAAAATGGAATGACCATAATTCGCAAACCTGAAACCCGATTGACTCAAAACTAGTTTTTCTGTACATATAATTAAATATACTAGTTACTCCTTTTATATTGATTTGCTCAACTCTGCACGTGTGATTTATAGTGAATTTTGCAAGTTATATGATACTGGTTGCCATATTTTATTTGTATCATATTTGATTACATTCTTATCATAGCATGTAACTGTTATACCCTCATTGAATAGTGGTCATATACATTGGTATTCTAGTGACCGTGTTACATTACCAAGTGATAAGTATTAGTAATTGGATTGCGTCAAGTACGTTAGTGTAAAAACGTGATTGAATAGTGGAAGTGACACATACTTGTACATAATCAGCGGAACCATTTAGTTATTGCATTGTCGATGTCTATTGGGCATATATAAGTGTAACTATAACTGGTATGGAAACACTTATATTAGTGTCATAGGTAAGATACCGATGACTATCCACTTATCTTGGATACCAGTCGAGACATGCTTGATGGAGACCCTCTCTCCAATTCTCGCATAGACTTGTCATGGAGCAACTAGTATTTAGATTCATGGTCGGTGTTTGATGCATACCGCGGGGTGTTGGGTAGTTTGAGGGCGGGTTCGATCAACGGAATCTCAGGAGTCCCATTGCTGGCATATTTTGTGATTTCATGATATTGTTACTGATCATGTTACCGGTTCTTTCTGATCGTGATTCAGACCCGTGTTTCCTTGTCCCTGGGGTTTACCCTTGGATTAGGAATACTCCTGTGTTGGTTGACGCTCACACTTGAACCGACGATAGGTTTAGTGACATGGACATTGCATTGATTACTGATTCGATACACATGCTTTACTGTTGACTTGTACCGGTTATTTCATGCTCATGTCATTACTCTATGTTTACCGCTTCATGTTTATCATCATTGCACATTTATATATATATATATATATATATATATATATATATATATATTTTGTTATTGTGTCGCTTTGACGACCTGAGTATGCATGCTCAGAGTGAGAAGTGCACTTAGCTCGGATCAGAACCTACCTTATCTCGAGGATATTGCAGACATCTATATCAGCGACGTCAGCGCCATCTTTTCCTATATCACTATCTGGTTAGTTATCTCTTTTGCTTGTATCCGTTGCACTTTGATTCGTTTGGATATGATTGACTTAGTGAATTTATATCTCACTTTCTGAGTCAGATTACTGCTTACCACGCACTGTTAGAATCCGAAGTGTGACTACGGCAGGATATTTTCTTGACCGTAGGAGAATGGCTGGCCTAGTCACCCATCATATTCCGTATTCTGGAAAGCGAGACGTGACAGAATTAATTATAGTTATGTGTTACACATGTTTATCTTTTCTATTTCTATTATAGGTAAAACTGGGTTTCATAAATAAGTTGAAATTTAAAAAATTTCTTCACTACAGGATATTATTCGGAATTCTTGGCGCAATGCATCGAAGCAAAAGATACAATGAGATGGGATGATTTTGGGATATTTTTTGATCGGACAGTTTCATGGGGCCTATATTTTTATTCTCATCTTTTATGACCGGACAAATGCACCCGCTGCTAAAAGAAATTTTTGTAAACTGGACCATTTTAAGGACAATGATGGGGATCAATTCGGGACAAAGCTGTCCATTTCTCTGTTGTATTCAGATGTCCATGGATGTAAAATGTAACCAGTAGTAACTTTTGACTCTCAATCTTTATAAATATGACCAATGAACAATAGCTCAATGAATAGAGCGAGAGGTTCGACCCCTAGGAAGAGAATTGTCCACATACTAACGTTTTCAGGATAAATTCATTGGTCCCCGGATGTATGTGTGTTGTGTGCTTTTGTGTGTTATGTGCGTCCATATAGGCCAGTCACAAAAAAAATCTTATAAATACGTCCAATTTTATTTTATTTTTCTTTCAAAAATATTTGCACCTGGGGTCGGGCATTTTTAAAAATAAAACAAATGATAATTTATGGTTTGGTATATTGATTATTTACTTCAAATGTCCTCCCAAATAATATCATATACAATTCTCATTGGACATTATCAGATATAAACCGGTTATCAACTGCCCATGGCGTCATACAGACGACTAAAATTGAAAGGAAAAATCAAACCATACTTTTATAATACATTTTATTAAATCTTAATCATCCGTGTATCATACTATTGATATTGGATAATGGGAATTCTACCGGTCGTAATGCATATCCTGCAAATACAAATGTGAGTTGAAAGGCAAAAATTAACTTTGTTTGATTATTTTCTTACATATTTATTCAAACAATATTTTTCTATATCAAAATATTTTAAGTGCTTTTATTAATTAGTATTCATATCCATTTTTTATTATACATATTATTTTTTGCTCCAAACTGAAATTTGGTTTACCTTTTGTCTATCTTATTCCGATGTTCGATTCAATTCGTTACTCGTTTCTCTCATTTCCACTTCGTATCCGTATTGTTCCTCTCATTTCAAATTCGTATCGATATTTGTTTCGTATAAATACTCGTATTTGCCAAGTACATCAATAGAGATTTTATTTTCGGAATGTATCTCGATTGGCATTAGCATCCATGACCAGAAAATGAATAATATGTAATCTTATTCATATCCGCTTTGTATCCGAGCTCTCAATGCATTCTCTAACATAAGTCTTAAAACTTAAAACCTCATATGTCTCATGTATTTTTTTTAGCACTGGCCCATAAGCCCTAACCTAAACACACAACACAGTCACGCTCACATCACACACAACCACACAACACACATACGGAGATCCTCGAATTTGGCCTGAAAATGTTGGCTCTTGGGGTTCGAGCCCTATACTTTTCCGAAAGGGATAGCTTCCATACCAACCAAACAAATAGATCGCTGTTATGTCACTAGCATTGTTTCCGTTGGTATTTTTGTCATTGTTGGGTATAGGATAAAATTGAAAGGGGACCACAGTTATTGTTCATTAACTTGATCATTTCATTGTTAATGTTTGGGCTAACATAATGGCCAGCTATTAGGTTGAATGAATGACTTCTCACATAATATAATGACACGTCTGTTTAATTCATAATTAATTAAAGGATTAAGAAAGGTTTAGGGGTTAGTGCACCTTGGCTCTTTGCTTAAGATGCCATTAAACCTCTATTATAATTTAATTGAAATACATGTGAGGTTTCACAAATTAATCTTCTATTAATTAACATGCCTCCATCAACTGTTTGCTTTGGCTTGTTTAATGTTCTTTTGAACCTTAATTAATAACCAAAGTTAATTAATTATTGGGGAATATAATAAAATATCTCATTTCTCATCTGAATAAAGAATGAATAGAGAAGATATTTTTAATTGCATTATATATATATATATATGTCGAATATTAACTCATTGATGATTCTATTCTTGTTAATGGTTTCTCTTGGCTACATGGTTCACTCACTCATAATAAAGAAAAACAGAGGTATCATATATAACATAAATATCGAGATTGAAAGATGTTGTTTGAACCTTAATTAATGACCAAAGTCATTTTAATTTTGAGAATTTAATTAGCATCTCATTAGAATAAAGAATAAAGATGATATATTTTAATTGCATGAAATATATATCCGTCTTTGACTCAGAATAGACACAGACATGGTATTATCGATAACATAAATATTGAGATCGAAAGATACCGTCTGTCTTAATCACTTATTGACAAGCAGATAGATAAACTTCCGCCAAATGATAACTTTTGATTAGTTTGGAATCTAATGAACTATATATAGAGTACTTTAACATTGTGAACCAACCTGCTACACGTAGACCATACCTTAAACCATATAGTATGAAGTTTTTTTTAATGAGAGAAACCATAAAATATAAAGTTAATGAAGCATATTATAATAAAGTTTTCTATACCTAAATACCTCATGTTCCTCCACATCCAAGATCCAAGAAAGTGATCAAGGGTTGCATAGACTTTTTCTTGGACTCTGACTTAACTTCAAAAGATCAAGGTACATTATAGCTTATTCCTATAATGTCTTAATCAAAAGGGCAATGATCATAGAATAGCATTCTTAAAAGAATAGAATAGCATCATCAATCTTCATCTTCGTTCAGGACCTTTTTCAAGGATTATATAATAATTTGGCTTCATTATTGCAAAACCTCCCTCAAGCAACTAATGCAAACACCTCCCTGACTTTTCAAAGTCCTAACGTAATTTGGTAATTTTTGTTCGAGTAAGCCACCCCAAATTACAGAGGCTGGCCAGTGAGACGATGGGTAATAAGCTTTATCGTTGAGAGAGAGGCAGCCCGGATCACCGGCTAACACTCCGCAATGATGAAGGTGGCACGCAGGGGTGCAAAGATAGCTAGAAGCTTTGCGTACTTGCATGTCTGCTAGCACTACGGAAGCCCCTGTCATGACGTCTCTAAGAAAGCTATGTAGCAACGAGTGTTTTTCATTTAGAATAAAATTTGAGTGTTCATAAAGGGTTTTGGTCAATAAAAGAGGGGTGTTTGCACGAAGTGATTGCTAAAGAGGGGTTTTTTGTAAATAAAAGACTAGAAGAATACGGGTAATAATTCCTAAAAACATCACATTTGGATAGTATCTCTTATGCTAATAAAAGTATATGTCACCCAACAAACAAGCTAAGCACGAATCTTGGAGCAACTTGGATTAGGATCGAATTTGATGCTCTATAGTTCTTAATAAAGGGGGACAACCTCAAGATTGGTGTGCATTTTAGAGGGAATTATATAAAATTGATGCTCTAATTTATTACTCTTTTGCTTTGTTTTTTCAGAGCATATTCCATTAGTATTTTCCAAAATGAGCTCAGCATATATAAGAGGGCATAATTATCAAAGGAATAATTTTACTTTTGTGGGAATCTTGGCATTATTTTTTAAGTAATATTATTGTTCGTTGGATTCCTTATATGGGTCGATTCATTCAATGGCATGGAGTTTAATTAACTGATTTTTATATCTAATGTTATGAGAATATATATGTTCTGTTTTATTATTGACTTTGTTATTTTCTATTGTAGAAAGTGTTGGAGCACATGCACAAAATGACAAAAGCTCAAACTTATTACATTAGTATGCATTTTTGCCAAATATTTTATTTCTCAATTATATTTGGAAACGATTTCCACCGATGGTTTCAACCGTCGCTGAACGGTTTTCACCGATGGTTTCAACCATTGGTAATGCCCAGGAACGGTTGCGAACATCAGCCCGTTCGGCTCCAACCGTTTGGACGGTTATATAAAGCAATGATCTCCTGAAGGCAAATAAAGAATATAAAATACAAAAGAAATCAGAGAGAAAACAAATTCTTTTTTCTTTCTCCTCACTGTATCCATTGCCTTCGAGCATCTAATTTTGAAACAGAAAAGAGTACTAACACTGTTTCGGTAACTTGTGCAAGACGGAGTACAAGAAGGCATGGGGAGTTGTATTTTGGGATTGAATCGTCGCTGTAAACCTGTCAAGAGAGAGACGATATATTTCTTAAGTCAGTGCGCTCAAGTACACGTTTCTTTCCCATAAACATCATTTTCATACTTTGTGATTTACAAGGGTTAGTGTTTTTTATTTTATTTATTTTTGAGATAAACCGATTTAAACAGCATAACTTTTCCAACAATCTAAGAAAGATACCGATTTGTTTAATTCGTTTTGTTTAAATCAAATCTTTTTAATCTAATTTTTAATCGGTAATTATTTTAAATTAGGATCTGTAATTGATATTTTAGTTCTAATTGTAATTAGAATTTGCTTAGTCTGTAATTTATAAATAATTATTCTGTATATTTAATTACTAATATGTTAGTAATCATCTGTTAATTAACATGTAATCTGTTTAGTACTAATTTACTTAATCATTTGCTATTGCATATAATAATCTGTAACTAGATATTCCGTGACTGCACCGATATACCGATTGGTCTGGTTTGTCTGGTCTGTTCCCCTCAAAACTTACCTTATGGATATTGACTGCATTATATCGATTGGTCTACTTTGTTCGGCCTGTTCCCCTCAAAGATTACCTTACGGATATTGACTGCACTATTTTCTTGTTACTAGTAATTTCAAATTAAAAATGAATATTAATAGTAAGAATTAATTATTTGTTAAACCATATCGAATATTTATATTCATTTAAAAAAAAATTCCAACACATTCTTTTTATCCATCAGTTGATATAATATGGCAAAGAGCAACGACTCCAGTTCTATAAAACTCGAAAAGTTCAATGGCTAAAATGACTTTTGTAAGTGGACGGGGGCTAGGGTCGTGACGCTCGCGACCTCGGCGGAATTGCATACAAAATTTAGTACCAAGCATAGTCCCAATCCGAACAAGAATCTATCGAAATAACAATGCAATTGACTAAACATTTTAACTAGTGAACTAAGGAGAAGAGACTACAACCTTTGTAGCAAGTTAGCCACTTCTCCTTGGACTCCGACATGTCTCTACAAAGCCCGGAATAATCTTACTCGGTGATCTCTTTACCGAAAATGATCCACCTTGAGATAACTCCATCACAAGTTTTAGCTTCAAATTGATCTCATAAAAATGAAGTAACCCATTAATTAAACTTGCTAAAGATAATTAGTAGGAGATGTAGAATAATTAGCTTACTAAATTCTTCTCTTTTCTTTTTCATTTTCTCACTTGAACCATTTCAAGAGAGAGAGGCATGGAGATGAAGTGATGAAAATGGCTATGGATTTTTTTTCAAGATAAGAACAAATATATCATAGTATATTTAAATGAATAAAACAAAATGAGTCATCTAAGCTTTACACAATTCTAATAAATGACTTATTATTCATTTAGTTAAATAAGAAAAATATCATTTATCCGTATCTATGAATCCTATGTGATTCTTATACACACATCTAATGTGTATATACAATTATGACAAATTATATATATATATATATATATATATATCATATATAAATAATATATAAAGAGAAGGAAAAATAAAGTGAGCATGATATTAGTTAATATATAAATATAAATTTAATTATTAAATTAACACTTGATTTAATAATCCGATTATATCATATATATACCGGCTAATATCATTAATCATCCGATTATAATACGTGTATCACATACACGTGCTTAATCGAACTCTTGCACATATCCTCATATGGGCCCTACATCGTTTCACCTGTGCTGGGAAAGCTCTGTGTGAGACTTTAAAGACTCGACAATATGCTAGCAGTAGGTTAGGACCGTATCCATAGCCCACAAGCACGTCAGCGATACTAGCTGCACGTAATGGCTACCCAGGTATTGATCGAAAGAAGGTCAACGAGTAAGCTCATCTGAACCCTGCAAAGTCTATCAGTGATATCACCATACAGTCCGGTCTCTTCGTCTAAGATTATCGCATAGAGTTTGGAATCTGTCAGACCACAATAACTCGATAAGTCGTGCGACAGATGACTCATACCCAACCGGAGATACAATTGGTAACACTTATCAGTTTATCTCCACTGTGGTGACCATCGACTTGTGGTTGTAGTCATGTCATGCACAGCGCGACATCAACTCTCTATTCCGAGAGAGACGAATCCTCTCGACCGCACACTGCTTCAATGTGCTTCGGGCCTATACCCAACAAAAACCTGTTTGCACGACTCTTTCGAGCCATGGTAAGATAGAAGTTTAAGTATAGTGGGAACACACATGAGACACTATGGCAATCTCAGGTCACCAGAGAACTGCTATCTGACATTGGTATATTACCAATTAGGAGTTCTCGGTGAGTCCATCTAGTATAACTCATCCAATGAGCACCTATATACAATCCTTGATGTCAAGCACTAATAGCTGCAGGATCAGCTATCGCTCTCTAACCAGGTCAGGAAACGTACACACTAGTTTAAACTGGAGTACCGATGCCCACTTTCGATACTCCTACGACTAGGGACATTAAGGATGTGTTTATTGACTACCCAGACCCCACTAGTATGATCTCCATCATCATCCTGGTAGTCAAGAAAAATCCTAAGGGATTTATCTCATGTCTAAACGATACGTGATGATGAATAAAATGCATCACATGAAAGATAAAGACAAACCAAATAGCATACTATCATCTCGAGTAAGATTGTTCTCTCGTATATGTCCTCCTTTAATTACAATAATTGCCTTGAGGGAACCTATATCCAACAACTTTAAGACTTGGCAAATCCAAGTCGAATACTGGTCGACTATACTAGGATTAATCACTGCAATTAAAGAAATCACATCCTTTCTATATTTGCTGACTCTGTCCCTGAGAGAAGTCCAACCGATGAGAGTAGGAGTACTGTTGTACCCACTCCTTCCTCGGACAAAACCAAATCTAGGTTCTCCTTTTCCGAGGAGATAAATTGCCATTGTAAGTTCTGAATACTCAGTGCTTTGGAAGGTCCATTTTCCCGTGCATTCCTTCACCTAACTTTGGTTCACATTAGAACAAATATATGGTAATGATAATACCGGAGTAGAGATATTTAGCATATCTTCATTTAGGAATTTCACCCTTAAGGATAATGAGCCGATAAATAAACAACTTCATGACTTTCAGAAGTTAGTCACGAAAGTGATTAATTCTGGAACCATACTTTTAGATCAATTTCAAGTAACTGTTTTGATTGATGTTCTTCCGCCATCTTGGAAAGTCTTTGCTAACTAATTTCGGATGATCCAAAATTCACTTACACTCCTTGATATCATGAATTCCATTAGAATTGAGGAACAAAAAAGGGATGTACTTAATCCTTGTACTAATAGTTATAATAAAATCAACCTGACTGAAGGTTCTAAACAAAATGTTCCTAAAGGAAACCAATTTAGACCTAAGAACAATAAGTTCAAAAAGAAACATTTTAAGAAAGGTTTAAACTAGAACATAAGTCACAAGCCAACGAAAAAGGAAAAATTCTATTTCGTATGTGGGAGAACCAACCATATCTCTACCAGATATTCTTTAGAAAAACCGAACCAGTTCGGAAACCTGCAAGCACTAACAATACAAATGTAAATGTGGTGGAAATGGATGAAGCTTATTCTTTCAGGTATATTTGTCACACTGTAAACTTTATCACATCATTTAATGATTGGTGGTTAGACAGTGTTGCAAATGTGCACGTATGTTCTAACAATAAATTATTTACTTCCTTTCAGGATGAATGTGGGGGAAGTGTAATACTTGAAAATGATACAACATCACTAGTGAAGGGAAAGAGACCCATTAGGCTTTCTATGACCTCTGGAAAATATTTACCACTAAGTGATATTTTGTATGTTCCTGGTGTAAAAAATAATTTAATAAGTGCTTATTTACTTTCTAAGAGAGGTTACAAAATTATATTAGAAAATAATCAAGTTGTAATCTCTAAAGAAAGTATGTTTATTGGTTAGGGTTATTTGTGTGATGGACTATTTAGGTTGAATGTTGTTTATAATAATTATGAAATAAATAAAACTGGTCTCATTGTTTTAACTTTTCTTCTTGTAATATGTAGCATGTTAGATTAGGACATGCTAATTATCAAGATTTAAATAGAATGATGCATTTAAATATGCTTTCTAAAAGCTCTATTGACTTAAAATCTAAATGTAAAATTTGAGTCAAGACTAAACATACTAGAGGTACATTTAAATCTGTTACTCGCTGTACTCAAACATTTGGTTTGGTACATTCTGATGTATATGATTCTTGCAAACAACCAACTAGAGGTGGAAATAAATACTATGCTACATTCATTGATGGCAATAAAAGATTTTGTTATGTATATTTACTTATAAGGTGTTTAATAGATTTAAAATATATAATTCCGAAGTAGAAAACTACACTGAAAGAAAAATCAAAGTTTTTAGATCAGACCGTGGAGGGGAGTATACTTCTAATATGTTAAATCCGTTCTGTCAAGAACATGGAATTAAATATGAATATTCTTCTCCTTACACTCCTGAATCAAATGGTGTAGCGGAATGTAAAAATAGAACATTAATAAATATGGTTAATTCCATGTTACTTAGTTTTGGTGCTCCTGAAAGTTTATGGGGTGAAGCTATACTATCGACATATTATATACTAAATAGAATATCTCATAAAACTAAAAATAAATCTCCATTTGAATTATGGTTTATAAGAACACCTAGATTAGACTATCCTCGTATTTAGGGCTGCCTAGCATTAGTATGTATTCTTTCTCACAAAAGAAACAAAATAAGTCCAAAAACAGTTTGTTAGGGAATGGGCGTTAGGGTTGTGACATTCACGGACCTGGCGGAATTGCAAAATCAAATTTTAACAAACATAGCATACATTTCCAATAACAAGATCATCATTTACAAACTAATTGCAATTACTAGAAAAACCTAGAGAGCAAAGTGAGTTTCTACAACCTTTGTAGCGTGTTCTCTCGTCTAGGGAAAGACCCGAGCTAGTCTCCACTTAATAAGGATCGAGCTTGCACAACGATCTCCTCATCAAAGATGATCTACCATGAGATTTGCCCAACTCAAGCTCAAGCTTCACTTGATCATATCATGATGAAGCAACTTGCATCACTAACTTGCTAGGAAAAATTTGTAAGAGATGTAGAAAGATTTTCTTGCTAATTTTCCTCTCTTTCTTTTACTTTTTCTCTAAATCAAAACTCAATAAAGAGAGAAATAATGGTGAGAATGAGAGTGAGGATAAAATACTTAGCCATATAAAATCAAAGATTAAGAGCTTGTTTCCTCATAAAAAATAGGGCAGTGCCTCACATGTTAGACACGAGAGCCCCCGCATGCAAAGCACGTGAACGCTTGTGTCTGATATGATTAAATATTAAGGTATCGCCTCACGTTTTAGACATGTGAGCGCCCGCGTGCAAAGCACGTGAACTCCTGTTTCTGATAGGATTAAATCTTATGGCAGCGCCTCACGTGTCAAACATGTGAGCGCCTACGTACGAAGCATGTGTGCACCTGCTTCAGAAAGGATTAAATCTTATGGCAACGACCATGTGCATAGCACGTGAGCGTCAGCACTCAAAGTTGAAGCAGTTTGCTTTGGATAGAGTTAAACTCTGCATGGGAAAATATTTCCCTAAACAAAAAAGATATTCTCTGTTAAACAGAGAGCCATTGGGTCATGGTGATTAAAAAATCACCGTTCAAATCAAAAGATAGAATTAAATTCTATATGTGGGAAAATATTCCCTTTCATCTTGGTGAAAACAAAAATAAATAAATAAATAAATAAATGAATATATATATATATATATATATATATATATATATATATATATATATATATATATATACACACACACTTTGTTAAACAGAAAGCTACTGGAGCAAAGATCGAACGATGGACAAAATCCCCCCGGTGAACTTTGAGTTCAATTAAATAAATTGAAATTTCTCAATGAGAGATTTTCTCAAACTAATTGATAGTTTTTCCTCACCTATATAAATGACTTGAGATTTCAAGTCTCAGAAGGAAAAGGAGAGAAAAACCCCCATAAGGTGATAGAAGCAAAAACTGAGAATTCAATTCTTTTTTAAGAACATCTTCTTGCTCCTCTCAAACCTTAGGTAAACACATAGATAAAAACATCTCCTTTGCTTATCATATATGTACAAGGGTTTAACCCTCTAAAAGATAACTTAGTTCTTTCTCTGGATCTAAGATTCGCAAGACAAATCTCGTATAAGTTGAGAATTTAATTCTCATCGGGAAGATCTTGTTCTTCAGATGCAAAGATATAGGGGAAAACTATCTTGTTTTATCAACCCCTATATAAACTATCTTGATAGAAAGAACATGAAAGAGATGGAGTTCATACTCCAGGAACTTAGTTCCTTCATAATCAAGAATTTAGTTTTTAAAGAATCTGATCCTGGATCTTCAAAATAGTGATCTTGGTGATCGTTAATGGTCAAAATACCATTAACAGAAGTTTAACTTCTCTAAAAACATGAATAGAGATTAAATCTCAGAGGGCACAGCGCCTCATGTGATATCCGCGTGAGCGCTCAAAAGAAATAATGAAGACAGTGCTTCACTTGATACCCACGTAAGCGCACAGAAGGCCCATGAAGACAGCACCTCACGTGCCATACACGTGAGCGCCCATAAGCAAGCACTTAGCGCCCCACATGATATCCACGTGAGCGCCAAAGCTTGAGCGCCCTACGTGATATCTATGTAAGCGCCAAAGCCCGAACGTCTCACGTGATACTCACGTAAGCGCTGTATAAAAATGCTTAGCACTGATAGAGCAACGCCCAAGCCTGAGTGTCTTACGTGATATACATGCGAGTGTCATAAAATTAGTGCTTAACACTGGGCAGGCAATAGAAAGCCCAATACCATTTCCAAAAGGGACTAGTATTTTCTGAAGTTAAACTTTTGTGACTATAGATCAAATTAGTCCATATGCTCATTATAACTGAGCCCATATGCTCACTCTAATTAATTTGATCTTAATAAGGTTAATGATCTTTAACTATACTTCTAAGTTGATCTTAGTCTCATATGAGACTAACGTATCCTTAGCCCATATACGTTCATATATTTAAGTTGATCTTGATTTAAAACAAGATTAACGATCTTTAAACCCTTGAACTAATGGAACATATGACCTAAGTTCAAACCCAAGTCTAATATACGAATTTGGACTAATCCACGCTTTATGGGAGATGATATAAACTAGTTTCCGTATACAATCTACGGGCAACCATAATAAACAATATATATAACACGACACAAAGTGACCTATTGGAGCAGGTGAAAGTTTTTATCGCAACGCGATAGCGTAATTAACTTTAGGGGTTTGCACCTGCAAGGAAGAGCGTCCCCACAATCAAAAACCCCTCATAAATGAGGGGAATCTGTTGAGTCACGCTACATCGGTCGCATCCATCCGAATCTCCGATATACGGTGCCATAAATCAACTTGGCATCTTCGGAGAGGTGGATGTATATGTTCTATATAGCATCTATCCTTAAATTCTGTTAGTGATATATGCCCTAGAGGCCATTATTGTATAGTAATGAATTGTATATTATATTTTGGAAGCTTGAGATATACACAGATATAATAACAGTCTTGCTCACTATGATAGTATACTACCTGGTTTGATTCTATCTTAATATATGTATATGTTTTTTTTAATATATCGCTAATACATATTGATAGAGCCCTTAGGATCTTTGCTTGACTACCAGCGTTGTGATGGCAGTCACACTAGTGGGGGCTGGGCAGTCTATAAGCACATCCTTAAGCTTGTCCCTATTCATAGGATTATCGAGACAGGGCATCGATACTCCAGAGTAGACTAGTGTATACGGTTCTTATCCCCGTCAGGAGAGGTGACTTGTCCCGTAGCCATTGGTATAAGGTATCAGAGATAGTATACAGGTGCTCATTGGGTTATGAGTTACACTGGATGGACTCACTGGGAACTGCTGGTTGGTATTATACCTATTGTCAGTTAGCAGTTTCCCGGTGACATGAGTAAAAGTTAGTCCGTTGACTTGACATCACTATTCGTCTTGAGTGTGTTCCCATTGTACTTAGATTACTACCTTATTATGGCTTAAATGAGTCGTGCAAACAGGTAGTGGTTGGATGTAGTCCCGAAGCACCTGAAGGCAGTAGTGGATAGAAGGGATTCATCTCTCCCGGTATTGGGAATTGATATCGCGCTGTGTATGGTTAGTCAATATACAAAGTCCCTGGTCAGGACAAGTGAGATTTACTGGTAGGTACACCAGTAGTTTCTCAGGGTGTATTGGGCTCAACACCGACACGACTTATTGCGCTATTAGGGGTCTGACGTTTACCACCCCTAGGCCCGATATGAGATACTCTTATACGAACAGACCGGACTGTACGGAGATTGTCACGGATAGGCTCAGTAGGGGTTCGAATGAGTTCGCTCGTCGGCCTTCTTTTTGACAGGTACCTGGGTAGCCGTTACGTACAGATAGTGCTACTGATGGACTTGTGGTTGAACCCACTGCCAGCATACTGTCGAGTGTTTAGAGTCCCACACAGAGGGTTTTCCTGGTTCAGGCGAAACGATTTAGAAGCCGTATGGTTTTACGTGCAGTGTTCCTATCATATACGTGTACTAGCTGCACGGATGTTGTTCGGACGGATAATATTAGTGGGTTTAGGATTAAGCCGGATTCTAGTATTATATTATTGGATTATTTTTATCTCTTGGTATTCATATTTTTTGCAGTACGAATACGGGTATGTATATACGATGAGGGAATTCTTGTAATTTTACAAGAGATACTTCTAGAAGGGGACATCTCATTTTTGGTTATATCTATTTATTGGTAAATAGATAATGAGGTGGAAAATGAAGATATTTGTGGTATGGTTTGAATCATGGCTAATTCTTTTGTTTATTCATTTGACGTTACTATTCAAGCATGGTTGTATTTTTCTATGGAAAAATATTGCATGCTTGATTATTGGAAAAAGAGTTAGCCATTCTTCACTTGCTCATTCACTTGATCATTCTATTTTTTCTCACTCTCTCTCCATTGCTTTCCTCCTTCCTCAAACTCTAACCCTCACATGTGTTGTGAATTCTAGAGTTCTTTGAGATAAAATATTCCAATTAACTCTCTACATCTCCTAAACTAGTTAGATTAGCAAATTATGTACTTTAGTTACCTTATTCATTAGGTTGGAGCTTGAATCATAAACTCTCAGGTGGATCGTCTTCGACATGAGAATGCTGACGACCGAGCTTGATCCGCACCTTCTAGGAGCTCAAGAAGAGGATAAGAAGACCCGAAGGACTAGAATCTTGAAGGTATAAAACTCCATCATAGTAGTTTAGAACCTCTTTGTGTTTAGCTAGTTAGGGTTTCTGAATGATCTTGGAAGTTTAGTCGATGTTACTTGTCATAAAATTGTTTTTTGTAAATTCCGCCTCCCCACAAACTATGTAGGGTGTATGACATCGACTTACAAATTCAGGAAAGACGACCTATCCCGGTTCGTCTCCGTTTATGGCGGTAAACAGAGCTCTCTTCAAAACTCTACTATCTTCTCTTTTTCTATGAATTTTTTCTTTTTCTTTAATAAATAAAGAAAATGAATTATGCTTATTTCATTCTCTATATGACCCTCATACACACTACTAATATGTATCATATACATATTAGTTATATTTGTATAATATACAAATAATATTCAAGAGAAGAAAAATTAAAGTAAGCATGATATTAGTTTATATATATATATCAATAAATAAATATATATTTAATTATTAAATCAACACTTGATTTAATAATCCGGATATATCAATGTATATACTGGCTAATATCATAAAATGCCAGATTAAAATACGTGTATCAAATACACGTGTTTTATCGGGCTCCTGCACGTATCTCTATACGCACTGTATATCATTTCGCCAGTACTAGGAAACCTTTGTGTTAAACTCTAAAGGCTCGACAATACGCTAGCAGTAGGTCAGGATCATATCCATAACACACAAGCATGTCAGTGGTACTAGCTGCATGTAACGGGTTCCCAGGAATGAATCGAAAGGAGGTCAACTAGCAAGCTCATCCGAACCCTGCAAAGTCTATCAGTGACAGTCACCGTACAGTCCGGTCTCTTCATCTAAGAGTGTCTCATACCGAGTCTGGAAGGTGGAAACCGTTAGAATCCCAATAACCCGATAAGTCATGCTAATATCTAGCCCATAACCACTTGAGAAACTATTGATAACACTTATTAGTAAATATAATCTGCCTTGGCCAAGGACTTATGATTATAGTCAATCACGCATAGTGCGACATCAACTCCCTATACTAGGAGAGACGAATCCCTTCGATCGCTCATTGCCTCGACGTGCTTCGGGTCTGTATCCAACTAAAACCAGTTTGCACGACTTTTTAAAGCCGTGGTAGGGTAGTAATCGAAGCACGGTGGGAATACACACAGGACACAATGACGATATCAGGTCTACAGACTACCTTGTACTTATATCACTAGAGAACTACTATCTGACGATAGGTATAATACCATCTGGGAGTTCTCTGGTGAGTCCGTCCAGTGAAACTTACTCATATAATAAGCACCTGTATACAATCTTTGGTGTCAAACACCAATGGCTATGGGATCAACCATCGTCCCGGTCGGGGTCAAGAAACGTATACACTAGTCTACCGTAGAATATCGATACTCAGTCTCGATACCACTACGATTAGGGACATTTAAGGATGTGCTTATGGACTACCCAGGCCCCACAAGTATGATCCCTATCATAATCCTAGTAGTCAAGCAAATATCATAAGAGCTTTATTATTATGTATTAGTGATACATGATAATGAGTAAAACGTATACACATGAATGATAAAAACAAACTAGATATCATACTATCATCTCGAGTAAGATTGTTCTTTGTATAGATCCTCATTCAATTACAATAATTGCCTTGAGGGCACATATATCAAACACAGTTGATGCATTATTTGTAGGATATTCTCTTGACAGTAACACTTATAGATTCATTGTCTTAAAATCTGATATTACTGATATCAAAATTAATACCTTAATAGAATCTAAATATGCTAATTTCTTTGAAGATAGATTTCCTTAGATAACTCAAATCTCTAAATAAATAGATGATTATGTTTCTAACCTTGACATATCTACTACTTCTAATAATAATAAGTTAATTCAAAATGCATCTTCCTCGGTTGCAACATCCGAACCAGAATTAAGAAGAAGCGATATAACTTAAAGAAGGAAAGTACTCACTGATGATACTTACTACTATTACATAGTGGAAAGAGATCCTTCTTCCTATGAAAAAGCAATGGCGTTCAAAGTGAGATCGACTCAATCTGAAATAATAATATATAGATTCTAACAAACTTACCTTCTGGTTGTAAAGCAATAGGATATAAGTGGATCTTTAAAAGGAAACTAAAGGTTGATGATGGTATTTACAAATATAAAGTCAGGCTAGTAGCTAAAGGATTTTCTCAACGAAATTGTATAAACTACAATGACACTTTTGCGCCTGTAGCAAGAATTACAACCATGGGAACATTAATTGTCTTGGCTGCTATTCATAATTTATTAATACATCAAATGGATATAAAGACCGCCATTTTAAATGATGATCTTGATGAGAAAATTTATATGGAACAACCAATAAGTTTTATAGAAAAGGAGAATGAAAATAAAGTCCGCAAACTTGTCAAATCCCCGTTCCTTTATTAATTAAACACAATAATAAAAGCTAAGCTCTGTTTAAACACAATAAGGCAGTGCCTCATGTGCTCCCCACGTGAGCGCCATCGCCGACCACTTATAGGATTAAATCCTACAGTGGCGTCTCACGTGAAGTTCACGTGAGCGCCGACACGTTGTGTATGTTATATAAGAAATAAATTCTTAGGCGGCACTCACATGCAATGTATGTGAGCGCCGACGCCCAAATTAAAAAGAGTAGAATTAAATTATACATGGAGAATATTTCCCTAAAAACCAGGGATATCCTCTGTTAAACTGAGCCGTTGGATCAAAGATCCAATAGTGATTAAAATCATCAAATAATAGAATTAAATTCTATCAGGGGGAAAATATCTCCCTGATCTTTTTAAATGGAAAAGATTTTCTCTGTTAAACTGTTGGATTAAAGATCCATTGGTGATTAAAATCATCAAATAATATAATTAAATTCTGATAGGGGGAAAATATCTCCCTGATCTTTTTAAATAAAAACGATCTTCTCTGTTAAACAGAGCTGTTGGATCAAAGATCTAATAGTGATTAAAATTATCAAATGATAGAATTAAATTTTATTTGTGGAAAATACTTCCCTTGATCTTTTTAAAAGAGAAAGATACTCTCTGTTAAACAGAGAGTTGTTGGATCAAAGATCCAATGGGAAAATATTTCCCTAATCTTTTCAAATGAGAATGATATATTCTAGACCATTGAATTAAAAATCCAATGGTGATTAAAAATCACCGTATGACAGAATTAAATTCTGTATAGGGAAAATATTTTCCTAATCTTGTTAAAAAAAGAATATATATATATATATATATATATTCCGTGAAACAAAAATCATTGGATCAAAATCCAACGGTGGATAAAATCCCCCAAATAATCTTTGAGGCAATTAAATCAATTGGTATCTCTTAAATAAGAGATTTTCTAAAACTAATTAACAAATTGGCTTCTCTATATAAAGAACCCGAGACTTCAAGTCTCACATAGAGAATCAACCCCATAAGTTTTTTTTCCATAAAAACTGAGAATTCAATTCTCCACTGAAAGAAGAAGATCCTTGCTCTTCCAAATCTTAGGTAAAGAAAAAAGCAGAGATAAAATGTATCTACTTTATCTAGCATAAGGAAAACAAGGGTTTAACCCTTCATAAAAAGAACTCAGTCCTACCTCTGATATGAGATTTGCAAAGCAAATCTCCCCACAAGTTGAGAATTTAATTCTCATTGATTCAATTCTTCAAACTCAAAATTTAGGGGAAAAGAATTAGATTAAAAGAAAAGGAGAGAGAAAGACATATGTTCTAGGAATTTAATTCCTTTGCAAATAGGGTTTAACCCTATATGAAAGAACTTAGTTCTTATAAAAAAAAGAACTTAGTTCTCCAATAAAAATGATCCCAGATCTTCAAAAATATAGATCTTGGTATCATTAATGGCCAAAATGCCATTAACAGAGATTCAATCTCTAAAAAAAGGATAAAAAGGACCTGGCGCCTCACATGAAATACACGTGAGCTCCGAAAACAAAAAACCCAGCGCCGCACGTGCTCCCCATGTGAGTGTCCAAAACAAAAGAGCATTCAACGCCTCACGTGAAACACATGTAAGCGCCGAAAAAAATAGAAAGCTCAGCGCCGCACATGCTCTCCACGTGAGCGTCCAAAACAAAAGAGCGCTCAGTACCTCACGTGAAATACACGTGAGCGCCCAACAAAATAGAACGCTCAGCGCCGCACGTGCTTCGTATGTGAGTGCTATACCAAGTGCTTATCACTCTATATTCAGTCAAAATGACTAAGTGCTTAGAACTGATTGGGCAGCGCCCATGTATGAGCGCCTCACGTGTTTTACACGTGAGCGTCTGAGCCACAAATAAATGCTTAGCACTTTTGAATAAAAAAAGGGAAAGCCCAAGACCAAGTAGACCAAGCCCAAATTGGCCAAGTCTCTGAAATTTCTTGCAGCTGAGCTCAAACGCTTTATTGTTGGATCTCAACAAAAATTTGATGATCCTTAAAATATTGCTAAGTTGATCTTACTCTCAAATAAGACTAATGTATCTTTAGTTAAAATAAATTGAGCTCAAATGCTCATATATTTAAGTTGATCATAATCTCAAACTATATTAACGGTCCTTAAATAAAAATAAAATATTTTTTAAACTAAAAGAACATATAACCTAAGTTTAAAACCCAGATCTAAAATATACGGATTTGGACTAATCCGCGCCCTATGGGGGACGACATAAACTAGTCTCCGTATACAATCCACGGGCAATCTTAACAAATAAATTAACACACGACACGAATTGAACTACTGGAGAAAGAGAAAGTGGTTATCGCAACGCGATAATGTAATTAAGTTCAGGGACTTGCACTTGTAGGAAAAAGCGTCCCCACAATCAAAAACCCCTCACAAATGAGGGGGAATCTGATAAAATCTGCTACAACGGTCGCATTTATCCAAACCTCCGATAAACGGTGCCAAAAATCAACTTGGTATTTTCGGAGAGGTGGATGGATATTTCCAAATAGCATATGCCCCCAAATTCAGGCAAGACGTTCAATCCCAGTTCGTCCCGGTCTTCGGCGGTAAACAGATTCTGGCATGCCTGGTGGGACCTTTTCCTCTTTCTACTCCACATTTCGTGCATCGTGTTTCGCGAACAAAATCGCGGTTCGCTATGGTTGCCCTTGGATTCGAGGTACTGAAACTTGTTGTCTTGCTCATGTGCAGAAATCAATGGCTTCCCACTGTACCTCATACAACAGCAACTCCCGCTCCACCCCAACTGGAGGAGTGACCTATGGGCCTAACACGGCCTCCATTTTCTCAATGCCGGTGGGGCATGTCACACAAGACACTACTGGACTGTTCTTTGGGACCATGCTCTCTCCTCTAAATTTTGGTGTCTCAATGCCACAAGGAGAAGCTCCCAGAAAGTTGGTCTTCAATCGGCTGGCAACAACGACGGCTCCTATCAGCAAGCTGTCGAACCCTGAAGCCCCAGTCTTCAGCAGGCTGAGCAAGAGCTCAAACGGGCTCGTAAAGAAGCTCATGATACCAGAGGGAGCTACCCCCAAAACGACTAGCTCTCCCTACTCCTATTACAGGTGAGGTCGATAAAAGTGTTTCCCCTCCAAGTCAGTCAGCCTTCGAAAGATTAGTCAACCCCGCCCCAACACCAACAAGGACGTCGGTCTTCAACAGGTTGACACCAATCGAAACCCCTCAGCAACGCAGGGGCATGATGAAGATGCCTCCAAAATTGAGGCAATTCCCACTCTAAGGCATGCTCGACGTCTCCACTGGCGCCGAGTGAGAGAAGCTGGGGGCAACTCCCCCTCTGAGCTCACCTCTACGATGGATATCATCGCTTCTGTTCCAATTGGGAACAACTTTGACCCGCTCATGAGGGTGCACAAGAACTCTCCGACGACGATACTGAAGAAATCACCTCCGTTAGCAGAGGTCCCCGTGCAGCGACAGCCAGAGCAGCCTCACCAACGTCTCTCTTCACAGATACATAGGGTCTGGTGAAAAGTCCAGGACTCTGTGCTTGATGACAACTACTCTCGTCGACCCGAGAAATCTAAGGGCCGACAATGCAAAGACCGCTCCTCTACTATACAACGGGAGTCCATGCCTAAACAGGTGCCTGTCACAATGGCTCCTTCAGCTCCGACCTCCCATAAGAGAACGAGGCCAGAGAAAATTCCACCGCCCGCGGCAAATTCCAAAGGAGATGGATCTAAACGTCCGAGGTCTGGGGCATAACCGTACATACAGTTTATATGACCAATAGGAAAGAAGAGAGCCGTGCTTCGGTAAGTCACCGACCACAAACTCCATCGCTGACAAAGGCTAAGGAGCAACAACAAAAGCTCCAAGAAATGCTGAACAAAATAACGGCACTCACCGGAAAAAAAGAAAGTCCTGATAAAGAAGCTGAACAGCGCCAAGAGAAAGAGACTGATACAGAGTTCTTACGAAGAGTGCTGGAAAGAAAAGACAAAAAAGCTGCAGAGCTAGCTGCCAACATTAAGTAGATGACTCTCCTATTCCAAGAAATGGTGGAAATGATGATACAACCGGAACCCCCAACCGAAGATCCACCAATAGTTATTGAGGATGATAGAGGGGAAACATCAAACCCTCTTCCGGTCTTATCAGCGGCCAAGAAAGAAACCATCTCCAAGGCGGTCCTAGATGATTACATCACTCAGCAAATAAGAGCTTATTCACAGCCGAAATACTGGACTGAGACGTTGGGACGTCTAGCCTGAATTTGGGGTTAGATGCTATTTGGACATATTCATCCACCTCTTCGAAGATACCAAGTTGATTTATGGTACCATATATCGGAAGTTTAGATAGATGCGATCGTTGTAGCAGACTTCATCAGATTCTCCCTCATTTGTGAGGGTTTTTGATTGTGGGTACGCTTTTCCCTGCAGACGCAAGCCCTTGCAGTTAATTACGTTATCGCGTTGCGATAACCACTGTTTCTTTCTCCAGCTGTTCACTTCGTGTCGTGTGTATTTTTGTTTATTTTGGTTGCCCGTTGATTGTATACGGAGACTAGTTTATGTCGTCTCCTGTAGAGCGCGGATCAGTCTAAATCCGTATATTTTAGATTTGGGTTTGGGTTTTGAACTTAGGTTATATGTTCTTTTAGTTCAAAAATGTTTTGTTTGGTGTAAGGATCGTTATTCTAGTTTGAGATTAAGGTCAGCTTAAGCATATGAGCGTTCGGGCTCAATTTATTTTTTAAACTAAGGATACGTTAGTCCTATTTGAGACTAAGATCAACTTAGCAATATTTTCAGGATCATTAAATTTAGTTAAGATCCAACAACAGAGCATTTGGGCTCAGCTGCAAGAAACTTCAGAGAGTCTTTTAGCCAATTTGGGTTTGGTCTACTCTGTCTTTTCTTCTTTCTTCTCTTTTTTTATTCAAAAGTGCTAAGCACTTATTTAGGTTCTGTTTGCTCAGTCCTTTTCCTTTTATGCAGGAGTGCTAACCATTTGATTGGAGCTCTGGCGCTCACATGTGTATTATGTGAAGCACTCAGTTATGGGCGCTGTCCAATAAGTGCTAAACACTTAGTCATTTTGACTGAATATATATAGTGCTAAGCACTTTTGTATGGCACTCACGTGAGGAGTACGTGCGGCGCTAGGATGTGGGCATTACCCAATTGGTGCTAAGCGCTCAGTCTTTTGTTGGCTGAATATGAAGTGCTAAGCATTTTTACTCAGCGCTCACATGTTTTTCACGTAAGACGTTGGCCTTCTGTTTTGAGCGCTTACGTGGGAAGCACATGAGGCGCTGAGTCTTTTGTTGGGGGCGTCTACGTGGGAAGCACGTGAGACGCTAATTCCTTTGTTTTGGGAATCTTTTAGGCTCTCATGTTTGTTTCACGTGAGGCGCTGAGTTCCTTTTCTTTTTTTAGAGATTGAATCTCTGTTAATAGCATTTTGAACATTAATGATCACTAAGATTTTTGTTTTGAAAATCTGGGATCAAATTTTCTTTAAAACTAAGTTCTTATGTTTTTTCTTTTATAAGAATTAAGTTTCTTTTTAGGGTTAAACCCTGTTTTTGGAGGAATTAAATTCCTGGGACATGTTTCTTTCTGTCTTTTCTTTTTATCTAGTTCTTTCCCCTAGATTTTGAGTCTGAAGGACAGAATCTTCCCGATGAGAATTAAATTCTCAACTTATGGGAGATTTGTCTTACGGATCTCAGATTTACAGAAAGAACTAAGTTCTTGTGTTTTGCTTGCGCTAGGCAAAGGAGATATTTTTTATCTCTTCTTTTCTTTACCTCGGATTTGAGAGAGCGAGAATCTTCTTCTTTTTTCAGGAGAATTAAATTTTCGGTTCTTGTGGAAAACTTATGGGGTCAATTCTCTATATTTTTTTGCATGTATGTGAGACTTGAAGTCTCGGGTCCTTTTTATAGGCAAGGCAAATTATTAATTAGGTTAAGACAATCTCTCATTTGAAAGATACTAATTGATTCAACTGGCCTTAATAGTTGTTTGGGGGATTTTATCCACCGTTGGATCTTTGATCCAGTGATTTCTGTTTCACCGAATATGTTTTCTTGTTTTTATCAAGTTTGGGGAAATATTTTCCCATGTATAGAATTTTATTCTATTAAATGGTGATTTTTAATCACCATTAGATCTTTGATCCAAGGGATCTTTATTTAACAGAGCACATCTTTCTTTGTTTAGAAAGATATAGGGAAATATTCTTCCATATCCTTAGATCTTTGATCCAACAACTTTCTGTTTAACAGAAAATATCCTTCTCATTTAGAAAGATTAGGGAGATATTTCCTCCTAATAGAATTTAATTCTATATTTAGTGATTTTTAATCACCATTGGATCTTTAATCCAACGATCCTCTGTTAACAGAGAATATATTTCCATTTTAGAAAGATCAAGGATGGTATTTTCCCAAGAATAGAATTTAATTCTATATAGAGAGGCGCTCTCACGTGTTTAACACGTGACCTCGCCGTGGGTTTTAGCCTATTTGATTTAGCGCCCATATGCCTCGCATATGATTGCTCACGTGTTTAACACGTGAGGTCAGTTTGACCTTTATCCGCTTACTCTTAACGCCTATATGCTTTGCATACAAAATAGAATTTAATTCTATATATAGAGTTTAACTCTTTTCTGAAGCAAATGCTTCAAAAGTGTGTTCTTACGTGTTTAACACGTGACCCCAATATGGGTTTTAATCTGTTTATTTAGTACTTATATGCTTTGCATATAAGCGCTCACGTGTTTAACACGTGAGGCTTAAAACGTGGAGAATTCTCTCCCTTTTTCTTTCTCCCCCTTTTTTAATAAGGGAATAAAGCTCATCAGGCCAGCGAAGCCGCCAACCAACTTGTCAGAACCGGGTGACCATATTCGGCCTGGTATGACCAAATCTAGTACCCGCCAGGTTATATAATCCCCAAGTTCCATGTCTATAAAGGAACGGGCAATCCCCACCAACATATCGCAAAATTCAGAGCTCTGTGCGGCAATACTGGATGTGACGACAAACTGTTGTTTCGCCAATTTATTGGAAGCTTGTCAGAGACAGCTTTTGAATGGTACTCGGAGCTCCCAAATGACCCCGTGAAGACCTTCTCTGAAATGTAACTGCTGTTCACGCAATGGTTCGCCAGCGCGAGCGAACGTACTCCGATCACGACATTAATCAATGCCAGGGTAAAGCTGGGAGAAACTTGGGTCCAATACGCGATCCGGTGGCGGAACTTGTGGTCTAAATGCGAACATTGCATTGAAGAGTCTCCATCTGTGGGCATGTTCATCAGGACTCTTGATCCTCTGACAACTGTGTCCCAGTTTATGACGTTCTTCAAGCCCACAATCTTTCAGGCTCTGATAAACAAGCTGGCCCAGATGGATCCAGATAGGCCATGGGCCTTCCTCCTCAAATAAAGACCCTCGAAATAACAAGGGTAAAGAAAGCGACCTTCGTTGCCAATACGCGACAACAACCGAGTGGCCCAAAACCGGCTACTCGCCAAAACAACGTGCGTTCGCGCCCGTCCTTGGAAGAAAGGCTAGGATGCGCTTACTCGTTTCCCCGCGACAAGACGAGGAGAATATTTGAACTGGCGATGCGTAATAATCTCATCACATTGCCAGACCCACGGCGTCCAACGCAACCTGGCGACGTCAACAACCCTAATTACTGCTCCTACCATAGAATGGTGAGTCACCCAATTGAAGATTGCTACATCTTCAAAAATTAGGTTAAAGACTAGTACCAGCAGGTAAAGTTCGCGTTGTCTGATGACTGGAAGGTAAACCTACCCCAAAAGCACGCTCCTAAAAAGGTGGACACGCAGGGGGCATCATACTCACTCGTGGAAGAAGCTCCATGGGAAATAGTCCTCTCAGGAAAAACTAAAAGAATACTGAAGGATCTTCAGGCTTGTCCGGCAATCAGGTTGAAAAGCCCACTTGAACCTGAAATTATTGAAGGGATGCTAAAAGCTCGTCCCGCTCCGAAAACCACCGACAAAGGGAAAAGCCCATAAGTCAAGCCTTCAAAGATTTCGAAGAAAAAGAAGAATACCAAGAAGCCTGTGCAGCCTACCGAGTATGATGACAAGTGCATAGATATACAAAAGTACATAGACGCACCGGAGGAGTATAACCAGAAGGCGTGGACACCGGTCACGCTCGAAGAATTTCTCAAGCATATTCTTGAGGGCGAAGATAGTGATAACGATGAGGGAAATGACTCATCAGAAGAAACCGAAGATCGTGTAGTAAGTTGCCATATGGTCTTCCATTCGTCGTTATATGACAAAGAAGCTCCCTCAGCGTCATAAAACAACATAGAGGAACTGGGGGCAGAATTGGCGCTAAAATCCCCGAAACTGCCAGAAAAAGACCCGATTGAGAGGCTGCTAAACGAAGCCTTTCAAAAAAGCAAAGTTGAGCGAGAACGTGAGATAGTCATATATGAAAAGGCTAAGCGTCAGCGTTTGAATAAGGAAGCTGCGGTGAGGACGAGTCATAAAGTGCTCCAACCAAACTAAGGTATACCTGCAACAAATAAGAGCAAGATCAAAACAGAGAAGCGATTCGCCAAAGCCCTGTCAATGGAGATGAAGCTGCCACCTCTCATAAGACACACTCCTGAAGTCTTATACTCCAACGGAGGAGACTCACATCCAAAATACTGCTTATATTATGGAAGGGTCGCCCACCCCATCGAGGAATGCAGTGCCTTCTAGAATTGGTGGTAAGGATATGTTGCCCATTGAAAACACTTCAAGAAGGGGAAACGCGAAGCTCACGCTCATCAACATAGGAATGGCGAGACGAACGCGCATGAAGAAGTGACTGGGAACTGTCATATGGTTGGTACCAGTTCGGAAGGAGAAAAACCTCCAGTTCTTACGTTCGGGAGCGATTCTGAGGGCGAAACACTCCTCAACCCTCTCTTCAAAGGCTCCGCCTCCGAAAAAGAAGAGGATGAGAAGAAGTACGAGAATATTCAGCTACGTAACCATACACTGCCTGAGAAGAACCTTTGACCTACAAACAATGGTTCGAACAAAAAAATAAAGGGTAAGGGACAATGCCCGAAGAAATTGCCCTCGATGAGGAAGTGGTAAAAGAACTTGCCGCAAATGACCCACCTAAGAAAAACAAGGTAGATTACAACATCCTAGCACATCTGAGAAAAATACCTTCACAGCTAAGCATATTGGATGCCCTCCTCCTATCCTAGGAGGCACGAGATTCCCTGATCAAAACGTTACAAGTGCCCGATCAGTTCCAAACTTTTCTTGTGGAAGAGAAGATGAAAAATGAACTGGCAGAGGTCTACACGGCTGATATTACATTCTGCGATGAAGATCTACTCCGCGGTACATACGAACATAATCGCCCATTATACGTCACCGGGTATTGCCACGACATCAAGATAGGAAAAATTCTTGTCAATAACGGATCCTCCGTTAATCTTCTCAACATAAGAGTGTTGAAGGAAATTTGTATGAACATTCAGCACTTTTCCCGAGATAAAATTACCATTTTCGGGTTCGACTCACAGTCTTCACGGACTCTTGGGTTCGGAATACTGATGCTACGCTTCGGGCTGCTCGTCACTGACATCAAATTTCATGTTATTGACGCCAAGACTTGCTATAATACTTTATTTGGCAGGCCTTAGTTACACAAGTACAACATCGTACCTTCTACACAACATCAGTGTATGAAATATTTCAAGGATGGCTCGGAGTATACCGTCACCGGAGATCTAAATCCGTTCTCGATAAATGAAGTGCGAAAGTATGAAGATGCGAAGTATTTTCCGTCGGACTTCGAGAATACTGAAAGGTGCTACAAGCCGGAGAATAAACAAAAATCCACGACCACCATCCCGATCTTTGGAAGTGATACCGAGGAAGATGAACAAATAGTCTACTTGGGGAAACCTCAAAGGCAAAACAATAAGCCCGGATCATCTACTCCTGTTTTAGTCTTCGGCAGCGACTCCGAGGAAGAGGCCAATACGGTGTTCTCCGTCTACCCGTCAATGCGGATTCTTGCCGTAGCGGATTAGAGTTTACAAATCATGATGGCTTCACCTCGACATTATAAGGAACTTGATGCGCTCGATACATACAACGTACAGGAACTGCAAACTTTCTACATACCTTCTAGGCGAAGAGGTGAAAAGGCGATCCTCTTTTACAAATCTACGGAGACCAAAGTAGAGAAAGAAATTTGGCATGGTGCCGATTTTTGCACTCGACAGGCTTCAACATATCCGTTTGCTAAGATATTACGTGGAGGGATTGAAAGAGCTGTTAAGACGCCAAGGCGTACCTCTCGAACAAACTGTTTGACAAGCCCAATTCTACAAAAATATTTAGGATATTCCCGACACTCAACAAAAGAAACCTAACGGGAAGATGGAAACAACTGGGCTGGGATACATTCGGTCCAAGAAATAGGAGCAAATCTACAGTTGCCGTGTTTTAAACAGCTATAATGAAGAGGAAAATGCTCTTCCAAATAACCATGACGTTGAATCGGAGCGAGATCCCGCTTTGAAAACGTTAAGGCCGTCGCTTGAAGAACAAATTGACAAGCTAATAAAAAGAAGCTTATCAAGTGAGCCGGGACAACCACAGCCACGAAATGGCCATTTATGAAAAGGCCAAGATGCAGCGTCTCAGCCAGAAATCTGCGATGGAAGTAGACCGAAACGCTCTTCATCCCCAGCCCGCTATGTGTTCTTGCGAAAGGGGATAATCCCGAGGTGGGGGTAAAAACAGGGCAAAAAATGCAAGCAACGTCCAAAGACAACAAAGCCGATCCAAGACACCGTGCAATCAAGAAAAACTCGATTGGAGTTCATCCTTTATAAAGAAGATGGGTCGGGAATACTCTTTCCCTCAAGACAAGACAGGAAAAATATTCAACCTTGTCATGAAGCACTAAATAATGATGCTTCCGTAGTGTCGGCGGCCCAAACAAATGAACGAGGTCCATCATCTAGATTATTGCTCCTATCACCGAGCAATAAGTCACCCCCTTGAAGACTGCTTTATCTTCAAAGATTAGGTGGAATACCAGTATCGACAAGGCAGGTTCGTGTTATCCAACAATTGTAAGATAAGCCCGCCACAAAAGCATGTACATATGGATGCTAGGGATATGTATGTACAGGACATTCTTGCTCAGTTATATAGAATATTGTTTCAGTTGTCTTTTATCAGAATATGTATATTTATTTTTATTCTTGCTTTATCCATCTTGCACATATTGATAAAGACATGATACAGTAATATACTATTATGGTTTGACTTTATCTTAACATGGCATATGGCATACATGATATTACATATTGCAGTTACATGTTGATAAAGCCCGTAGGATCTTCTTGATTACCTGAATTGTGATGGCGATCATACTTATGGGAGCAGGGTAGTCCATAAGCACATCCTGAGTCAATGGTTGGTCCCGCAGCCATTGGTCAGATGCACCTGAGATCGTATACAGGTTCTCACTGGGTGTGAGTACACTGGACGGACTCGTGGAGAACTTCTAGATGGTACTATACGTATCATCAGATGGAAGTTCTCAGGTGACATGTGTACGGGTTAGTATTTGGACCTGAGATCGTCATTTGTCTCGTGTGAATTCCCACTGTGCTTTGATCACTACCCTACCACGGTTCTACCGAGTCGTGCAAACATGTTTTGATCGGGTACAGTCTCGAGCCATATGGAGGCAGTGAGCGATTGCTGGGGATTCCTCTCTCCCGGTATTGGGAGTCGATATCGCACTATGTTTCGATTGGTCAGGACCATAAGACCTTGGCCAAGTCAGTTGGGATTTACTGGTAGGTTGATCAGTAGTTTCCTGGATTGGTCCTGAGCCACATCAACACAACTTATCGGGTTATTAGGGTCTGACGTTTACCACCCCCTAGACCCGGTATACGATACTCTTTGACAAAGAGACCGGAATGTATAGATATTATCACGGATAGGCTCAGTAGGAGTTCGGACGAGTTTTCTCGTCGGCCTTCCTTTTCGACAGGTACTCAGGTAGCCATTACGTACAGCTAGTGCCACTGACGTGCTTGTGGTTAAACCCACTTCCAGCGTACTGTCGAGTCTTTAGAGTCCTATACAGAGGGTTTCCCTGCTTCGGGTGAAACGATGTAGAGGCCGTATGGTTTTACGGCAGGGCTTCGATCACATACATGTACTTGCGCATGTGTGATGTTCGGGAAGATATTACTAGTTGGCTTTGGTGTAAGCCGGATCTTAATATTATATTGATAAATTATTTTTGTCTCTTTGTATTCGTATTTTTCGGAATGCGGATGCGGGTATGTATATACGGATGATAGGCGTTCTCGTAATTTTGCAGGAAATCTTTTAGAAGAGACACCTCATTTAGGGTTTCCTTTTCCATTTGGATTAATTCTTTAAGTGAGGTGTAGAAAATGAATTGGAGATATTTTCTTGGATGAGCTATGAGTCATCACTTGACAAAATAGATATTTTGTGAGCCATGGTTGATATTTGTGAAATATTTATTTATCTCATCAATTATCACATGGTACATTATTCATCACAAATGAATGAGTATTCTTCATCCAAGTTCTTTCTCTCCTCTATCATTTTCTTCAAGTGACCTTCTTCCTCATCAAACCCTAAAAGCTTTCATGTGTTGAGAATCCTAGGGTTGCAAGAGAAAAATCACTCCATATTCTCACTCTATATAACCTATGACTTCTAGTTTAGCGAACTAGAAGCCATATTTACCTCAGATTTAAGGTAGGAGCTCAAAGTCGGAACTCTCGGATGGATCATCTTTGACACGAGGTGGCCGAAGTTCAAGCACGATCCGTAATTCCATTGAGGAGCTAGAGGAGAGAATTGAAGACCCGAAGGACTTTATTCTCATGGTATAACTCCTTCTCATAGTAGATAGCTTCTCAAATTGGTTTTTTTATCTAGGGTTTATGGTAGATCCGGTGTTTCGGTTATTTTAGCGTCAGTTCAAGCATCCAAGAAAAAAAATTTGTTCGGTATATTGGCCATGGTAGATGGACAGCAGCACTAGCATAACCTTTCATAGTATCAGAGCCACTCTATAAGCCTTAGTATCTCATTGCGACGTTAGAAATCCGCCGTTTTTATCGCACACGAACTGCCGATGAAAACAGTTTCAAAAACTGATGTTTTGAGTTGTTTGCATACCCGCGGGCTCACAATTTGAACCGAGAAGCCGTGGGGTGCAGCATGCACATCCCAGGGTTACCCTAGGGGGACCAAATAGCTGGGCCCATTCCCCAAGACCACCACAAGGTGGTCTTGGAGGTCGGGACCCGAAACTGCCCCACCTTGGGCAGTTTCGGGTCTACCTCACCCCATGGCCACCTCATGGTGGGCTCAGGGGTAGGGTACCCCTTCTAGGCCCCTGACTTGAAGTTAATTTCGTGCTCTAACTCCCCATGAAATTTCGGGTGCATTTCATTTTGATTCGGACTTCCGGATTGGCTTAAAACGTCGGTTTTTGGAATTTTAGCTCACTGGATTTATCATGTTTTGGAAATTGGTTTAGTTTGCTAATTGCGTGCGGAATTCTAATATCGTAGTTTGCTATACTTGCTTATGTGATGCGTACATGTGTTGTTTAACGTCTTCTAATCTCTATACGTCGATTAGAAGGGGTTGCACGCATCTAGTTTATCTGTGGTGTTGGATGTGATATCTTTGAGATGATATTGTCAGATAGTCATGATGGATAGCTTATTGTGCAATGTTTGTAGTACAGTTTTGATTCATTTGTATATTCATTATTTTGGGGTGCGCGTCCGACACGTGGACTGTCATTTTTACCTTGTTGTATATTCATTTATTGGGGCACGACCGAGTTGAGGTCGATGTCACCACTGTATATATTTTCCATTTCTGTACTAGGATTACCTCGCGGTGGAGCGGACGAATAGCCGTGTTCTAGAAAGCAACAAGCCCGCATCTCATGGTGTTGAGACGGAGGGGGCTTCACTCTAGAATTGGCGGGCTATTCGCTGCACTCGTAGGGGGTATATGTTGACCCAAGGAGGGGCGCCCAAGTTACCGGATTCCGTGAAGTGCCGAGTGGCCCATTCACTTTGTTGATTGGGGTTGGCTCATTTCTGGGATTGGCGGGTAACTTGCCGTGCTCATAGGGGTATAGGTTTTCATTACACTGGCTATCCATACGACCGGGAACGTCGGGTTTTATTTGCGGCTCAATTGAAACCCGAGGCCTCCAAGATTTATCCACGATTCTATGATGTTGATTATTATCATGCCTGGGATGAATGTTGTATATACTTATCTATATATTAGTAGATGTATATATTTTGCACCCGCGCAAGTCCAGCCCCCGCTCTGTCGTTAGTTAAGTAACCTAACGGGCGATGACGGGGCCCAGTGGCGAATGCGGATGGCATATACGCACATCATATTTTCTTTCTTTTCTGATGTGATAGGTTAATTGATGGGACCGCATTAATTTTGATTAATGTAAGAAAAGAAACCTAAAAGATGTTGTTGGAAAATTTTTCGAAAAACTACGGTTATATTCTTTCGCTTTGCATAGTGGTATTCGGTTGTGAATATCCTGCACCTCATTCCACGAGGCTAGAGCCGAGATCCCTTCGCGGGGAGTGACCTCTTGAGCAAAGATCTATGCTATAGATTACTTGGTTTTTTCAAAACCAGAAATTTTCAAAAAGCGGAGTTTAAACCACTCCTTTTCAAAGCTATCAGGTTCCTTCAACGATATCAAGTTCATTAAGTTAATGGGTTTTTCGCCAAAAACCCAGCCGTAGCCCTCCGTCATTTCTTACAAGTATTACTTAGTATTCATGCTGTGTATGTTGACCTCTGTCAAGGCATAGTGAATGGTAGCTAAGCAATGCTTGTATATTGCATAGATGGATGTGATTATTTAGGACAGTTGCACGGTCATTTTGACCTCTGTCAAGGACTTATGCGGGTGGGTCTAAATAAGTTCAGGACAATGACGAGTTGAACTTGACTTATGACTTATGACATGTTGACCTCTGTCAAGGTCATGAAGCCGCTTGGGGAAAAACCACATCGGGGGTTTCAAATATACAGGAAACTTACAGATTTAGCATAACTTATGGAGTGTGGTGACTAGAGTGGATTTTATCTAGATCATCACACAATGATAGTTGGATCCCGATCCCACTGATGAGTAGGATTACTCTCGGGAGATTATTTCACTTAACAATCAATGCTATAAACCGATTAGGTGTCTAAAACGGTGTTAGCGGGGCTACGCCTCCGGGGAAAAGAGATTACATAATTAAGGAACTTCGCTAAAGCGTTGGAAAACCTCTTGTTTCCTGATTTAAAATCAGAAAAAACTTATGGAAAAAGCTTCAGAAGAGGGTCACATGCTTACACGTGACCAGCAGTCACGTGTTGGCACGTGACACCTAAAAGTATCGGCGAGGCAAGTTCCGTTTCCCAACTACATCGAAGAAAAGAGCCTCAGAAAGAGTCACGTGCTCCCACGTGACCGGGGTCACGTGTCGGCACGTGACATTTAAATGCAAGCGGCAAAGGCACACCGGATCCCTTATCAGATCAAGGAAAAAGCTTCAGAAGAGGTCACGTGCTCCCACGTGACCAGGGTCACGTGTTGGCACGTGATAATCAAAAGCAGCAGATTTGTTCTCCCGCTGAACCGAGAAAAAGAATCCTGACAAGGGTCACGTGCTCACACGTGATCAGGGGTCACGTGGTGGCACGTGACGGTTAAGCAGCAACCAGAAGACAGAGCGCAAAAAGAAAGAGGAAGGCTCGTTCCAAGAGGGTCACGTGCCCACACGTGACCAAGGGTCACGTGGCCGCACGTGACCAGCTTTCAAAGCCCATTTGCTAAACAGAATTAAATTCTGAGAAAAGACCTCTCAAATCTTTCCAAAAGCAACCGATTGAATTAAAGATTTAAAGACGATTAAATATCATCTATCTATGGGAAAATCTCGAGTTTGGAAAGATTTCCCCTTCAAATCTAACAGAAATAACAAAGGAGAATCCCTGGATTTAAAATCCAATGGTAAATAAAATTCACCTAATAATCCAAAGGTCCAAAACGAATAATAGATGCAAATCAAATCTCTCAATGAAGATTCGTCAAAAACTAATTGACTCGGCTGCTTCTCCTATAAATAGGAGCCAAGAGATACAAAAAAAAGGAGACATATACGCAGAGGGAAGAAAGGGAGAGAGAGCCTTGATACTTTGAGGAATTTGGATCTTCCGCAAAAGAAAACCGTAGGTAAGAAAAGGAAGGCTTTTTGAAAGAAGGAGGATTTAATTCTCAATAGAGTTTAACTCTGATATATAAAACAGAAGAATATATTTCTTCTCTCTTTGCTAGAGGATCTGCAAAGTGCACATCTCCCTTTGAAGTTGAGAATTTAATTCTCAATGGGTTGAGATCCTGCCATGCAGATCCAAAACATAGAGAGGGAATGGAAGCACGAGAATTTAATTCTCACAGAACTATAGGAATTTAATTCTTTTAAAATAAAACTAGGGCTTGACCCTGTGTCATGGGAATTTAATTCCTTCAGAACAAAAAGAAACAGGGTTTAACCCTAATTAAGAACATAGTTCTGTTGAAACAGCGGGAATTTAATTCCCTTAATCATAATTCTTTAAAATGGGAGTTTAATTCCTTAAAATCTTTTATTAGGGTTTAACCCTATTCAGTTCTTCACATATATGAGGAATTTAATTCCTACAGAAAATTTAGAGTCCAACTCTATTCAGAATATAAATCTTCAAAAGGAAGTAGGAATTTAATTCCTCTGAAATAATTATTGTCAGGGTTCAACCCTACGAGGAATTTAATTCCTGGAAAAAGATTAACAGATCCTCTAAACAACATACATAGAGGCAGGGTCACGTGCCACCACGTGACCCCCCAAGAGATCTACAGAAAGCCCCTTTGAGGCAGCACCCCACGTGACCCACGTGACCCTCGGCAGAAGCTTTAACATATAAGCATTTAAATGCCCGTCACGTGAGGGCACGTGATGCTCAGAAAGATGCGATAATCTCAGCAGAATAAATGAAGGGAGGGCGCTCTCACGTGTTGCCACGTGACCCCTCTTGCCTTTGTGTTTAACACTAAATTGGAACTCTCGAATCCAGTATTGAAACACTGTTGGGCCTTAGTGTTCAACACTAATCAAAGAACTTTATTCGCAGTGTTCAACACTGATTACCTTAGTGTTTAACACTAATCGGAGATCTCCATTGCCGGTGTTTAACACTGATCTGTTTTAGTGTTTATGATAATTTGAAAGCCTTGTTGCTGGTGTTTAGCACCAATTATCTTTTAGTGTTAAACACTAACTTGTCAACCTCATTCCCAGTGTTCAACACTGATTGGTCTGTAGTGTTTAACACTAGGATTTGGCCCAATTGGCTAAATGGATAGAGGCAAAGCCTCTCCTTCAATGGACCAACAGGAAGCCAATATTCCAGACATGATTGGACTTAGCCCAAGCTAGGCCATGAGTCCTCAATTCGTAATTAACTGGGCTAATGGGCTCATAACATAATTAATTGGTCTTGATCCCAAATTGGGCCAAGGACTATTTAATCCATTCCGGTTCTAGGGTACATCTCTTCACTCCTTTGATACTTGGCATTGTAATCCCTCAATGTATTCAAAGAGGTGACGGGTCCCGACGACCACACATCGATATGGACTGTGGGGTCCTTAAACCCGTGTGAAGCATCCAGAGCGGAGCCTAGTCCTCGCCGAGCACGGCAGTGAACCCGTGTGAAGCATCTAGTGCAAAATTCCTGGTTACGTGGAACGCGGATAACGTCACCCTTTGACCCCGCGGAAAACGCCCAGAGCGGAGCCTGGTCCTCGCCAAGCACGGCAGTGAACCCGTGTGAAGCATCCAGAGCACATACCGGACTGTGGAGTCCTTAAACCCATGGACTACGACGTCCTTAACCTCGACCGAGATGTCTTAAAACTAACAATGGACCGCAATGTCCATAAACTACCCATGGACCGCAATTTCCTTAAACTACCCATGGACCGCAATGTCCTTAAACTACCCATGGACCGCAATGTCTTTAAACTAGCAATGGACCACCACGTCCCTAAAACTGGAACAATAGAGCCTCCGCATGCTCTTTTGTCGGATCTAAACGATCCCGTTAAGTTGATCTTAGTCTCAAATCAGACTACGTATCCTTAACAACCGTTTAAGTTGATCTTAGCCTCAAATAGGGCTAACACATCCTTAAACCTTCAAACAGACTGGACTATGAATCCCTCCAATCAACTTTGGTTCAAGGGTACATCTCGGAACTCCTTTGACACCTGTCGTTGTAATCCTTCAACGTCGTCAGAGAGGTAACGGGTCCCGACAACCATACATTCAATGGACCACTATGTCCCTAAACTGGAACAATGGAGCCCAAATGCTCTTTTGTCGGATCTAAACGATCCCGTTAAGTTGATCTTAGTCTCAAATTAGACTAATGTATCCTTAACAAACGTTTGAGTTGATCTTAGCCTCAAACATGGCTAACGTATCCTCAAACCAAACCCCCAAACCCAAATCTAAGATAATACGGATTTGGACTAGTCCACGCCCTATGGGCGACGACATAACTCAGTCTCCGTAAACAATCCACGGGCAACAAAACACAAAATAAACACCCACGACACGAAGTGACCAGCTGGAGAAGGAGAAAGTTGTTACCGCGATGCAGTAGCGTAATTAACTGCAGGGGCTTGCGCCTGCAGGGAAGAGCGTCCCCACAATCAAAAACCCCTCAAACGAGGGGGAATCTGACGAAGTCTGCTACATCGGACGCATCCGTTTAAACCTTCGATACATAGTGCTATAAATCAACTTGGCATCTTCGGAGAGGTGAACGGATAGCACCAATTAGCATTTGCCCCGAATCTCAGCGCCAAGACTTCGCAGTCTTGTGCGCCGCCTTTTGGAGGGTAACAGATTCTGGCACGCCCGGTGTGCCCTTTTCCTCTTTCCACTCCACACTTCGTGTGTCGTGATTCGCGAACCAATCGCGGTTCGCTAATGGTTGCCCTTGGGTTTCAAGATACTAAAACTTGGCGTCTTGCTTATTGCAGAAAGCAAAGGATCGATGGCTTCTACTTCTGCGAAATCCTCCAACCGCTCAGACTGCAATTGCGACCAACGCTTTACCTCGCCAGGAGGTATAGCCTACGGACCCCAAGCTGCTTCGTTGTTCACAATGCCGGTGGATCAGGTGACTCAGGCCACTACCGGATTGTTCTTTGGGACTATACTCCAGCCAACAAGCTTCACGGCGCCGGTGCTGACAAAGGAAGCTCTCAAGAAGTCGGTCTTTGATCGTCTTACCCCTGCCGCGGCTCCTCTCAACGAGTCGCCCAACGTCAACGCCTCGGTCTTCTCTAGATTGGGCCAGAAATCCTGCGAACTCATCATGGGGCCTACAATCTCAGCGGAGACTGCTTCTAAGAAAGTGGCCGCTCCTGCCCCCGAAGTCGCCAAGGCGGCCTCTCCGGCCACGAAGTCGGTCTTTACAAGATTAACGGCTTCAGCTCCCGCTCCTGCTGCCCAAAGGACATCGGTCTTTGACAGGCTAGCACCAACAGCGACCCCCCACCCACACAGGGGGCAAGACGAAACCATTCTTACCGCTGACCCTACGCCGTCCGCTCGACACGCTCGACGTCGTCATTGGCGCCGAGTAGGGAAGGCTGGGGGCAACTCCCCCTCCGGGTTGACTCCATCAGCCCCGATGGCAGAAGTTAATGCTGCTGTTCCAACTGGGAATAGCTTCGAGATGCTAAATAAGATGCGAAGGAATTCTCCTACTGCAGTGCTAAAAAGGCCTCCTCCCCCATTAAAAAAGGTTGTGGAAATAAAATCAGAACAGCCCCGATCCCCTCAACGGCTGTCTTCCAAAATCTATAAGGTTTGGCGACAGGCCCGAGACTCGATCATCGATCCAAACTTCTCCCGCCAGCACAAGAAGCTGAAAATCCAACCGGAAGCTGGTCACCAGGCTAAACCCCAAAAGGCTGTCTGGACGCCCACCTCAACGGCCCCCTCAACCTCCATGGCTCATAAAAAGAGGAGGCCAGAGAAGATACCCCAACCTGCAACGACGGTTAAAAGCACTGAGCCCAGATGCCCGAAGTCTGGGGGCATGGTGGTGCACACTGTTTACATGACTTCTGGAAAGGAGGAAAGCCGCACTTCTACGGGCCACCGACCGCTAACCCGATCCGTGACGAAAGCCCAGGAGCAGCAACAAAGGCTTCAGGAAATCATGAATGCTATGGCCGCACTTACCGAGCCAAAAGAAAGCCCAGAAATGTCCTCGGACGCACGCCAGGAGGAAGAAACCGACGCTGAATTCCTTCGCCGGATACTGGAGAAAAAAGACAAAGAGGCTGCTGAACAAGCGGCCAACATACAACGTATGGGCCTTCTCTTCCAAGATATGATAGGAATGATGATCCAGCAGGACTTACCCGCCGAGGATCCCCCAATCGTTCTTGAAGACGACCGAGGAGAAACGTCAAATCCACCACCAGCCCTCTCAACGGCCAAGGAGGAGGCGATCTCTAAGGCTGACTTGGTTGACTACATAGCCCAGCAAATCCGGGTTCATCATGCGACTGAGGCAGCTGGTCAAGTCATGAAAACGGGGCGGCCGTATCCAAGCTGGTACGACCAAATCAAATACCCGCAAGGCTATACGATACCAAAATTCCACGTGTACAAGGGGACCGGCAATCCCCATCAACATGTCGCCCAGTTCCGGGACCTCTGCGGTAACACCGGCGGTGATGATAAACTGTTGCTCCGCCAGTTCATGGGCAGCTTATCAGAAACAGCGTTCGAATGGTATTCGGAACTCCGAACGATTCTATCAAAACATTCACTGAAATGGAATTGTTATTCACTCAGCGATTCGCAAGTGCCAGCGAACGCACTCCAATAACTGCATTGATTAACGCCAGGGTAAAACCAGGCGAAACCTGGGTCCAGTATGCTATACGCTGGCGGAATTTGTGGTCGAGATGTGAACAACGCATTGAGGAGGCACCCGCAGTGGGCATGTTCGTGGGAACCCTAGACCCCCACGCAACTATCTCCCTGTTTATGATGTTCTTTAAGCCAACCACATTCCAGGATTTAATCGACAAGTTGGCTCAGATGGACCAGATGGGTCATAGACCACCTCCTCCGAAGTCGGAACCTCGGAATGACAAGGGTAAAGGAAGGGCAACCTTTGTCGCGAATGCCCAGCAGCAACCTAACGCCCCGAAACCGGCAGATCAACTGGAAGAAAGACGCCAGTATTATAATGAGAAGATGAAACGTCTCTACTCGTTCCCATGAGACAAGACGAAACGGTTATTCGAGCTGGCAATACGCAACAGACTTATAAGACTACCAAATCCAAGGCGACCGCCGCAACCTACCGAGGTGAATAACCCTAACTATTGCCTTTACCATCAAACGGTAAGCAACCCGATTGAAGATTGCTTCGTCTTCAAAGGATGGATTGAAGATCAATACCTCCAGGGGAAGTTTGTACTGTCCGAAAAGTGGAAGGTGAACCCACCACAACCGCATACTCCTAAGAAAGCAGATACACCGGGGGCAACCTGCTCCTTTATTGAAGAAGCTCCATGGGAGGTCGTGCTATCAACTAAAACCAAAAGAATGCTGAGAGATCTTCATGCGTGCCCTGCGATCGAATGGAAGGACCCTCTTGAACCTCAAATTATCGAAGGGATGTTGAAGCCCCGCACAACTACGAAGACTCGTGATAAGGGCCCAAATACTCACGCCCAACCGTCAAAATCTTCGAAGAAAAAGAAGAAGAAATCCAGGAAGCCCGTGAAGCTCGGAGACGAGCACACGAACTTGCAGAAGCAAATCGACGCGCTGGAAGAATACAATCAAAAGGCGCGAACTCCTGTCACACTGCAAGAGTTTCTCAGCCACATCTTTCAAGAGAGAGATGATGGAGAGAGCTCGTCGGATGAATCCGAAGGGTATGTGGCGAGTTGTAACGTAATCTCCCACTCGTTTACCGATGATGAGAAAACTCCTGGCACTAAGATGCTGGGGACAGAGCCTGAACCAGAGCGTGCGTGGCCGACAAATGAAGTGATCAATGCTTTTCTAGACGAGATTCGTCTAAAAAGTAAAGCGGATCAGGAGCGTGAGATGGCAGCATCAGAAGGAACCAAATGCAGGCGACTGAACGAAAGAGTTGAACTACCTCTGCCCGAGCGAAAGGCATCCGAAGTAGACAAGAGGATATTCAAAACGGGGAAAAGGTTTGCCAAAGCCATGTCAATGGGGATGAAGCTACCACCCTCGGAAGGAAACACACATGATGGGGTGGAGAGACACCCTGATTATTGCGCATATCATCGGAAAATCTCACACCCCACGGAGGAGTGCGACGCCTTTAAGATATGGTGGCAAGGATATGTTACTCGTCGGCAACATTTTAAGCGCATGAAACGCAAGAGCCGTCGGGAGCGAAGAAGTACTGTCGAATGGCACAACAGAACTACTGGCAACTGTTGTATGGCTCACGCCGGGGGGTCATAAGTTCTCACCTTTGGGAGCGACTCTGATGAAGAAATGGCTCTGGGCCCTCTCTTTAAAGAATCCGTTTTAGGGAAAGAGGAGAAACCGAAGACCTGCGAGAACATTCAGTTGCGCAATCGCACACTCCCAGAGAAGAATCTCAGGCCCGTGAGTAGAAAAGATAAGGGAAAGGAAAAGGTCACTGAAGATATCACTTTAGACGACCAAGTCATGAGAGAGCTGGCTGCCAAAGACCCTCCTAGGAAGGATAAGGTGGACTATAACATCCTAGCGCACCTAAGGAAGCTACCTTCTCAGCTTAGCATTCTCGATGCCCTCCTATTATCAAAAGAAGCGCGAGACTCACTAATTAAGGCGTTACAAGAACCTGAGCAATTCCAAGCCTTCCTCGCCACTGAAAAGATGAAGGATGAACGGGAGGAAGTGCATACGGCCGACATCACTTTCGGTGATGAAGACCTCCTTCTCGGGACGTGCGACCACAACCGTCCCCTATATGTCTCCGGATACTGCCATGATATCAAGATAGGCAAGATCCTGGTGGATAATGGATCCTCCGTCAATCTCCTTAATGTTCGGGTGTTGAAGGAAATCTGCATGAGTGTGCAACACCTCGCTCGTGACAAAATTACTATCTCCGGTTTCGATTCACAATCGTCACGGACTCTCGGATCTGTGATATTAACATTACGCTTTGGACTTCTCGTCACAGACATCAAATTCCATGTCATTGACGCCAAGACCTGCTATAACGCCCTGCTCGGTCGTCCTTGGCTACACGAGTACAACATCACATCAGTGTATGAAGTACTTTAAGGATGGTTTCGAGTATACTGTAACAGGAGAGTTAAACCCATTTTCCATGAACGAAGTCCGCAAATACGAAGATGCGAAGTACTTTTTGCCAGATTTCGAGGATACAGAAAGGTGTCGCAACCCGGAGAACAAAACCGCCGCCACCATCCCTGTTTTCGGGAGCGATACCGAAGAAGAAGAAGAGATAGTTTATGCTGGGCCATCTCAACGCAACAACCCGGGGACGTCCGCCCCCATGTTAGTCTTCGGAAGTGACTCGGAAGATGAGGTCAATGCCGTGTTCGCCAATCGGCTGTCAATACAAGCACCCCTTGGCGATGACCATAGTTTGCAAATCACCATGGTACCGCGAGAACACTACAAGGATCTTGACACGCTTCAAGCTCACAATGTGCAGGACCTGCAAACGTTTTACGTCCCTCCCAGGCAAAGGGGTGAGAAGGTGATTCTATTCTACCGATCCTCAGAGTCGAAAATAGAGAAAGAGATCTGGCATGGCGCGGATGCTACACTTGACAGGCTCCAACCCATCCGTCTGCCCAGATACTATACAAATGTATTAAAGAAGCTATTGAAGCGCCAAGGAATACCCTTAAAACAGACTGTTCGGCAGGCTCGGTTCTACAGCAGGATTTGGGATGTCCCCGGGACTCAACGCAAATTGCCCAACGGGAAAATGGAAACACTCGGGCTTGGATACGCGAGAGCCGGAAAACGGGAACGGGCCCACAGTAGCTACGCCATATATATCTTTGATGAAGAAGAGGACGCCCTGTCAGGAGATGCCAACCCCTCATCAAAACTAGACCCTGCGATTGAAGCGCCAAGTCCGTCGTCTGAAGAACGGATGGGCAAGCCTATCAGGAAAGTGGGTCAGAAAGCTCGGGAAGACCACAACCGCGAAATGGC
Organism: Agapanthus africanus; assembly: GCA_030015575.1. NCBI lineage: Eukaryota > Viridiplantae > Streptophyta > Magnoliopsida > Asparagales > Amaryllidaceae > Agapanthus > Agapanthus africanus. The sequence continues at coordinate 25,960,497 of JASDDO010000016.1, forward strand.
CATCTACGAGAAGGCCAGGACGCAACGTCTATTTCAACAGGCTGCAAAAGACAAAGATGCTCATCCTTGTCGACCCGTCGTACGAAAGGCCCGACGCAGAGACGGAAATAAATCAAGAAGCGGAAAGAGGAGTCGACAACAACGACGCAGGATTAGAGGGTTACGTGGTCGGGTATTGCACGGCTCGGATTTGTCCCTCATGAAGAAAACGAGTCGAGCGTACTCCTTCCCCCGAGACAAGACGGAGAAGTTACTCAAGCTCGCTATAAAACATCAAATGATCGCGCTTCCAGAGTCTAGACATCCTGAGCAAGCTAACAAGGCTTTTCATCTGAGCTATTGCTCTTATCACCGAGCCATAGGACATCCTACCGAAGACTGCTTCGCCTTCAAGAACTGGGTCGAGGACCAATACCAACAGGGCAGATTCGCTTTATCCGACGGCTGGAGGGTAACGCCGCCATAAAAGCACGAACCCAAGGCCGCAAGAGCAGAACCGGATCCACCTCAGTCCTGGGAGCGGATTCGCACCTGTTATACGATTACGATATTAAAAGAAGAGCCCGAGAATATAGATGACCTTCCCCGGTGCTTTGAGAACAGTGATGATGAGGTGATCTCAGAATTTTCGCCTGCTCCGAAAGAACTGGAAGATGGTATACACATTACTGCAGATAACCTCAAGAAGATTGAGTTGGGATCGGCAGACGACCCGCGACCGACATTTGTCAGCGAGCTGCTGTCTGAAGAAAGGGTCGCCGCATTAAAGAGCGTGCTTCTACGGCATAAAGACTGCTTCGCGTGGAACTACTCCAAGATGCCAGGATTAGATCCGGAGATTGCTGTGCATAAATTAGCAATATCCCCAGATATCAAGCCAGTCAAGCAGGCGCCAAGGAGGATGCGACTCGAGCTTGAGATGAGCATCAACGCCGAAGTCAAGAAGCTGATCGATTCTGGATTTATCCAAGAAGTCCAATATCCCGACTGGATCGCCAATATCGTCCCGGTAATGAAGAAGAATGGGACGGTACGCATATGCGTGGATTTCAGGGATCTCAATAAAGCCTGTCCAAAGGATGATTTCCCAGTACCGGTAACCGAGCTAATGATAGATAACACGTCCACTCACGAGGTTTTTTCCTTTATGGATGGTTCGTCAGGATACAATCAGATAAAGATGCATCCCGAAGACCAGAAGCACACCGCTTTCCGGACCCCTTTGGGTATATTCTGCTACAGGGTTATGCCCTTTGGTCTAAAGAACGCTGGAGCTACCTATCAAAGGGCCATGACGAAGATCTTCGATGACCTCATACATGACATCGTCGAGTGCTATATCGATGACCTCGTAGTAAAGAGCATGTCATACGATGGTCATTTAAAACATCTGGAGACTGTATTTCAACGCCTTCGGCAATATAATTTGAAAATGAATCCCCTCAAATGCGCGTTTGGAGTCTCCTCGGGCAAATTCCTGGGATTCATCGTTCGACACCGAGGTATTGAAATAGACCCGTCAAAGATTAAAGCGATCATGGAAATGCCTCCCCCGAGAACCTTCAAACAGTTGCGGTCTCTCCAAGGGAAGCTCGCATACATCCGGCGGTTTATCGCCAATCTTTTAGGCAAATGCCGTCCTTACAGCCACCTGATGAAGAAGGGAACTCCATTCGTTTGGGATCACAAATGCCAAGGTATACTAGACGAGATCAAGCAGTACCTGCAGAACCCTCCGGTGTTGGCTGCGCCGGTCAAGGGAAAACCCCTCATTCTTTATACGACCACCCTCGAAGGTTCCTTGGGCGCATTATGGGCACAAGAGAATGATCAGGGGAAAGAGAGGGCACTCTATTACTTAAGTCGAGTTCTACTGGGGGCAGAAAGCAACTACTCTCCCATTGAAAAATATTGCTTGGCGTTAATCTTCGCGATAACAAAGCTCAGGCACTATGCGTTGGCGCATGAAGTCCGTCTCATTTCAAAGGTGGATCCCCTTAAATACTTGATGTTGAAAGCCATACTGACGGGACGACTCGCTAAATGGGCCCTGCTCTTGATGGAGTTCTCGATAACTTATCAACCTCTCAAGGCAGTGAAAGGCCAGGCCATTGCCGATTTCCTCGCTGAGCACCCGATACCGGCCGATTCTCCTCTGAACTGTGATTTGCCGGACGAGCATGCATTTAATGCGATTGGCGGCGGTAGCACCCGATGGGAACTCTATTTCGATGGAGCGTCCTCCGTAAAGAAACAGAAACAAGGTATCCCAATGATCAAATCGGGGATAGGCCTCGTCTTTGCAACTCCACAAGGAGGGATAATGCGCTTCGCCTTCTCCTTAACAGAGCCGAGGACAAACAATGAAGCTGAATACGAAGCTCTGATAGCAGGCCTCGAAATCGCCATCGACCTGAGAGTTGAAGACCTCCTTATATACGGGGATTCTCAACTGGTCGTTAGTCAAGTAAATGGTGACTACCAAATGTGCAAACCGGAGTTGGTGAACTACAGCGAAAAGGTGCGACAACTACTGACCCAAATTCCCTCCTATATTCTGGAGAACATACCGCGCGCGGAAAATAGCAAAGCAGACGCGTTGGCCAAACTTGCTAAAGAGCTAGCGGACGAGAACCTCGATGACGTCAGAATCGTGGTACAAAGCCGTCGAGTGCTTGCCCCGGCAGGAATACCTCCGGAATTATATAAAGAAAAGGGAGCGACTGAGCAGATGACCCTACAAATAAAAGATCATGAGAAGGCCGAGGACTGGAGGGAAGTCTTCATAGACTACTTTAAGTCCCATCGAATGCCCAAAGAAGCGTCCTCAAGACATCAGCTCATGAAACGAGCTCTATCTTTCGCTTTCGTCAACGATACTCTATACAAGAGATCGTTTGATTCTCTATGGCTGAGATGCTTAGGACCTGACGAAACAGAAAGAGTCATTCAGGAAGTTCACGACGGACTTTGCGGTTCTCACCAAGCAGGCCCAAAGATGAAGTTAAAAATTAAACGGATGGGTTACTACTGGCCCACGATGATCCAGGACTGCCTCGTGTATGCGAAGCAATGCCACTCATGCCAGATTCATGGAGACTTTATCCACCAACATCCGAATCCACTACACCCAACGGTGGCTAGCTGGCCATTCGAAATGTGGGGGACTGACATAGTCGGCCCCATTGAGCCAGCATCATCCCGGGGACATCGTTTTATCCTGGCGACAACTGATTACTTCTCCAAATGGGCAGAAGCAGTACCACTGAGGGAAATGAAGACAGAGAATATCCTCTATTTCTTCAAGACGCACGTCATCTATCGGTTTGGAACCCCACGGCGGATTATCTCCGATAACGGGCCAGCCTACCGAAGCCATAAGATTACCCGCTTGGCGCAGCAGCACAATATAGACTGGAGATATTCTTCAGTTTACAACCCACGAGCTAACGGTCTGGCCGAGGCCTTCAATAAGACCTTGACGAAGATCATAAAAAAGACCGTTTCCCGGAATAAGAGAGACTGGCACGAAAGGCTGCAAGAAGCCCTTTGGGCTTATCGAACTACATTCAAGAGGGCCACGAACACAACGCCGTACGCGTTGGTATTTGGGACGGAAGCAGTGCTCCCCCTCGAGATAGAGTTACCCTCTCTACGAGTGGCAGTCCACCACGAGCTGACGGACGAAGAAAATGCTCACCTTCGGCTTGAGGAGCTTGATGCCCTCGACGAAACCCGGCTCATAGCGCAACAACATCTAGAAGCCTACAAAGCAAAGATGATGCGCTCGTACGAAAGATTGACCAGGCCGAGGACATTCTGCCAAGGCGAACTCGTACTAGTGGTCAAAAGACCTATGATCCCCAATCGTGCCAAGCGGGGAAAATTTGAGCCAAACTATGAAGGCCCATACATCATAGACAAGGTCTACCAGGGTGGAGCCTACCTACTCATGGACATGCACGGTGAAAGGCCTTTCGGGCCAATAAACGACCGCTTTTTAAAGAAATACTATGCTTAATGAGCCACAGCCTGGGTCAATGATAGATGACGACGACTATGTCCGCTCGCTATCTTCCTAGGCTCAGACTTTTGCAAGCAGCAGCCGGCCATCCCATAACGCTGGACCGAAACGTCCTTAAACTAACGCTGGACCGAAACGTCCTTAAACTAATGCTGGACCGAAACGTCCTTAAACTAACGATGGACCGAAACGTCTTTAAACTAACGATGGACTGAAACGTCCTTAAACTAACAACGGACCGAAACGTCCTTAAAACTATCGACGGATCGAAACGTCCTTAAACTAACGACGGACCGAAACGTCCCTAAAACTACTACCGCAGCATCTTCAGGCTGACGAGACAAAAAAAAAGGAAAAAATAAGAATAATAATAAAAAAATATATGAAAAAGAATAAAAAAAACGGTATGTCCACAAGCAAAATGGGCACGGATGAAAACCCGAAAGGGCTCCGTGAGTAAAAACAGCAGGACTACCGGCGAGTGTTTGTGAAAACCCGAAAGGGCGCAACCTCGTTAAAAGACACAGTTCCCCTCCGAACGGCGGCCTGGGCGCGGGGCGTCCGTGCCTGATATTCAGGGCAGATGCCAATTGGTGCTATCCGCCCACCTCTCCGAAGATGCCAAGTTGATTTATGACACCGTGTATCGGAGGTTTAAGCGGATGCGTCCGATGTAGCAGACTTCGTCAGATTCCCCCTCGCTTGAGTGGTTTTTGATTGTGGGGACGCTCTTCCCTGCAGGTGCAAGCCCCTGCAGTTAATTACGCTACCGCATCGCGGTAACAACTTTCTCCTTCTCCAGCTGGTCACTTCGTGTCGTGGGTGTTTATTTCGTGTTTTATTGCCCGTGGATTGTTTACGGAGACTGAGTTATGTCGTCGCCCGTAGGGCGTGGACTAGTCCAAATCCGTGTTTATCTTAGATTTGGGTTTGGGGATTTGGTTTGAGGATACGTCAGCCATACTTGAGGGTAAGATCAACTCAAACGTTTGTTAAGGATACGTTAGTCTCAACGTTGAGACTAAGATCAACTTAACGGGATCGTTTAGATCCGACAAAGGAGTGTTTTAGGCTCCATTGTTCCAGTTTAGGGACAAAGTGGTCCATCGTATATGTGACCGTCGGGACCCGTCACCTCTCTGACGACGTTGAGGGATTACAACGACGGGTGTCAGAGGAGTTAAGAGATGTACCCTCGAGCCAGGGTTAATTGGGGGGATTCATAGTCCAGTCTGTTTGAAGGTTTAAGGATATGTTAGCCATCTTTGAGGCTAAGATCAACTTAAACGGGACCGTTTAGATCCGACAAAAGAGCATACGAGGCTTTATTGTTCTAGTTTAAGGACATTGCGGTCCATGAGTAGTTTAAGGACGTTGCGGTCCATGGGTAGTTTAAGGACGTTGTGGTCCATTGTTAGTTTTAAGACATCTCGGTCGAGGTTAAGGACGTCATAGTCTATGGGTTTAAGGACTCCACAGTCCGGTATGTGCTCTGGATGCTTCACACGGGTTCACTGCCGTGCTTGGCGAGGACCAGGCTCCGCTCTGGACGTTTTCCGCGGGGTCAGAGAGTGACGTTATCCGCGTTCCACGTAACCAGGAATTTTGCACTAGATGCTTCACACGGGTTCACTGCCGTGCTCGGCGAGGACTAGGCTCCGCTCTGGGCGTTTTCCGCGGGGTCAAAGAGTGACGTTATCCGCGTTCCACATACCCAGGAATTTTTGCATTAGACATGGGTTTAAGGACCCTACAGTCCATATCATGGGTGGTCGTCGGGACCGGTCACCTCTTTGAAGACATTGAGGGATTACAATGCCAAGTATCAAAGGAGTGAAGAGATGTACCCTAGAACCGGAATGGCTTAAGTAGTCCTTGGCCCAATTTGGGATCAAGACCGATTAATTATGTTATGAGCCCATTAGCCCAATTAATTACGAATTGAAGACTCATGGCCTAGCTTGAGCTAAGTCCTATCATGTCTGGAATATTGGCTTCTTGTTGGTCCATTGAAGGAGAGGCTTTGCCTCTATCCATTTAGCCAATTGGGACAAAGCCTAGTGTTAAACACTACAGAGCAATCAATGTTGAACTCTGGGAATGAGGTTGACAAGTTAGTGTTTAACACTAAAAGATAATTGGTGTTAACACTAGCAACAAGGCTTTCAAATTAGCGTTAAACACTAAAACAGATCAGTATCAAGCATCGGCAACAGGGCTTTCACATTAGTGTTAAACACTAAGGTAGTCAGTGTTGAACACTGCAAATAAAATTCTTTGATTAGTGTTTGAACACTAAGGCCCAACAGTGTTTTAACACTGGATTCGGGAGTTCCAACTTAGTGTTAAACACTAAAGCGAGAAGGGTCACGTGGCGACACGTGAGAGCGCCCTCCCTTCATTTGTTCTTCTGAGGAGATCACATTCTCTTTTTTGGAGCATCACGTGTCATCACGTGACGGGTATCTAAATGAGGTATATTAAAGCTTCTGCCAGGGGTCACGTGGGTCACGTGAGGCACTGCCTCAAAGGGCTTTCTGTAGATCTTTTGAGGGGTCACGTGGTGACACGTGACCCTGCCTCTATGTATGTTGTTTTTAGAGGATCTGTTAATCTTTTTCTCAGGAATTAAATTCCTCGAGCTTTAAATTTCCGAGGAATTAAATTCCTACTTCCTTTCGAAGACTTATATTCTGGAATAGAGTTGAACTCTGAATTTTCTGTAGGAATTAAATTCCTCATAAATATGGAGAACTGAATAGGGTTAAACCCTAATTAAAAACTTTTAAGGAATTGGACTCCCATTCTCTGTTAAGTTATGATTAAGGGAATTAAATTCCCGCTGTTTCAACAGAACTAGGTTTTTAATTAGGGTTAAACCCTGTTTCTTTTTGTTCTGAAGGAATTAAATTCCCATAACACAGGGTCAATCCCTAGTTTTGTTTTAAAGGAATTAAATTCCTATAGTTCTGTAAGAATTAAATTCTCATGTTTCCATTCCCTCTCTATGTTTTGGATCTGCATGGCAGGATCTCAACCCATTGAGAATTAAATTCTCAACCTAAAGGGGAGATGTGCACTTTGCAGATCCTCTATCAAAGAGATAAGAAATATGTTCTTCTGTTTTATATATCAGAGTTAAACTCTTTTGAGAATTAAATTCTCCTTATTTCAAAAAGCCTTCCCTTTCTTACCTAGAGTTTTCCTTCGCAGAAGCTCCAAATTCCTCAAAGTATCAAGGCTCTCTCCTTTTTCCTCCCTCTGCGTATCTATCTCTTCTTTTGTATCTCTTGGCTCCTATTTATAAGAGAAGCAGCCGAGTCAATTAGTTTTTGACGAATCTTCCTTGAGAGATTTGATTTGCATCCATCATTCGTTTTGGACCTTTGGATTATTAGGTGAATTTTATTCACCATTGGATTTCAAATCCAGGGATTCTCTTTCGTTATTTCGGTTAGATTTAAAGGGGAAATCTTTCCAAACCCGAGATTTTCCCATAGATAGATGATATTTAATCACCTCTGAATCATTAATCCGATCGGCTCCAGATAATCACTTTCCTTTGGAAAGATTTGAATCTCTTTCAGAATTTAATTTTGTTGACAAAATGGGCTTTGAAAGCCGGTCACGTGTGACCACGTGACCCATGGTCACGTGTGGGCACGTGACCCCCTTGAAACGAGCCTTCCTCTTTCTTTTTGCGTGGTCTTCTGGTTGCTGCTTAACCGTCACGTGCCACCACGTGACCCCTGGTCACGTGTGAGCACGTGACCCCTGTTTGGATTTTTTTTCTTGGTTTAACTTGAGAACAATTCTGATGTTTTGAGCGTCACGTGCCAACACGTGACCTCTGGTCACGTGGGAGCACGTGACCTCTTTTGAAGCTTTTTCCTTGATTTGATCAGGGATCCGGTGTGCCTTTGACGCTTGCATTTAAATGTCACGTGTCGACACGTGACCCTGGTCACGTGACTCTTTCTGAAGCCCCTTTTCTTCAATGTAGTCAGGAAACTGAACTTGCTTTGATGATGCGTTTAGGTGTCACGTGTCAACATATGACCGCTGGTCACGTGTAAGCACGTGACCCTCTCCTGAAGCTTTTCCCAGAAGCTTTCTTGATTTTAAATCAGGAAACAAATGCCTCCACAGCGTTGTTCTCACGTGTCCGCACGTGAGTGCAACGCTGTCACCTTTTGTGACCATTGGATTTCTCTAGGGATTTGGGGAGATGAAACGTTCTTTCAGAAGCGCCTTCACTTTTTCATGTCCTTTCTTTCAAACCTTTCTTTTAAGAATTTGATTCTCGTTCTCAGAGCTTGGTTCTCTGTTGTGCCTGTGCAGTGCCGCCTCATTTTCCAATCAAAGGCTAGTGCTCACGTATTGCGTATGCAGGGATCTGCTTGATGGGGACGTTTCATTTCCCTAACCTAATTCCAATGCGTCGTTGGATTTCATTTCCAACGCTCTCCCCTTCTTTCCGGGCTTTGAGAATAGTCCCACCATGCACAACATTTTTCGTGCATAGCATTAAATGCTCCCCTTTATAACCTGAACCCTATGCCTTACTTCTTTTCTTCACAGAGAAACCCATTCATACCTTAAGGTGGTCATCTTTGAGAACCCGATCAATCGACATGGCTTGCAATCGTCCCCATGCTTGTCGGAAACCATAGGAGGTGCCCCTTGAGGAGATAATTCCTCGCTTCGCTGCGCGGCTGGCGGATCCCCTTCTCACCGATGCTCAATGTGACACGGTGATGTACGAGCTACTGACCCGTCGGGGCTCTCCTCTTCCCATGGGCTCCATTTGGCTCCGGATGATCCTCCTGTCTGTGCTTGCCGATATACCCCCTCATCCGGCGGAGATGACTTCGGCGATCCTTGACGCGGCGGAGGACAAGCTTGAGTGTTTTCATGAGGCTTGTCTAATCACTCAAGCTCTGAAGGATCACTCAGTTCATTTACTGAGTCAGATAAGAGCTCGTCGGGCCGTCATGTCTGCTTTTGCTGATGAGCACGGCTCCAACCGGTGGGGAGTGACTCCTCGTGAAAACCGCCGTTTTGACGTGCTAGAGAAGGCGGAGAGGGAGTTGGAGAATTTTGTGTTTTGCTTTGTTAACCCTTGTATTTCTGATCCCTTGTTTGGTGATCTTTTCCCACCAATGTAGTATGTTTGAATCAATGTCCTCCTTTAATCATTGGTGGTTTGCATGCTTTCTGTTGAATTTTCATGCTTGTCAGACAATCGTACGTGTGTCTTGCTTGCGTAAATGAGCTGTCTGTTTTTCTTTAAGTACGAGCACCATCGTTATGTTGCATGCACATCAGTGCCTCGGGCAACATTTCCTTTTAAACATTTGTACAGTTGCAAATGCGTGCCTGATAGGATACAGATCAGAAACTTGCCACGTTATCTCCCGTATCGGGTGGTTTGCGCTGGCTTTAGATCGAGTATTGTTGTCGAAGGGAGGTTTATAAATGAAGGCATATTCTTCTCTTCAATGGTGTGTCCCCTTTCTATTGAATGTGTTCTGCGGACAATTTATCTTGATCTCCTTGCAGGACAGCGATGGCTCAGGATTCAGGGTTAAGATCTGCTTTCTAAGGCTTTTGCATCTTATGAGCCACGAGGGTCTCATAAAGAGTTTTTCTCCCTACAGGTCGAGAGGATCCCATAGGTGTAAGTTCTTCTTAAGCATCGTGAGGATTCTTAAGAGGGTTTTCTCTTGAGAGTCGTAAGGATCCCACAAGAGAGTTTTTCTCCCTTACAGGTCGTGAGGACTTGTAAGTGCTGGATGTGGTCACCCTTATCCGTGTTTCGCGGGGTCAGGGGCTGCTCCAGGTAGCGTAGTTTAAAGACGTCACGGTCAAGGTTAAGGACCTCATAGTCCGTGGATTTGGGGACTCCACAGTCCGATGTTAGTTTTAAGACATCACGGTCAAGGTTAAGGACCTCATAGTCCGTGGATTTAGGGACTCCACAGTCCGATTTTAGTTTTAAGACATCACGGTCAAGGTTAAGGACCTCATAGTCCGTGGATTTAAGGACTCCACAGTCCAATGTTAGTTTTAAGACATCACGGTCAAGGTTAAGGACCTCATAGTCCGTGGATTTAGGGACTCCACAGTCCGATGTTAGTTTTAAGACATCACGGTCAAGGTTAAGGACCTCATAGTCCATGGATTTAGGGACTCCACAGTCCGATGTTAGTTTTAAGACATCACGGTCAAGGTTAAGGACCTCATAGTCCGTGGATTTAGGGACTCCACAGTCCGATTTTTGGTTGCAGGGACCCGTCACCTCTTTGAAGATGTTGAGGAATTACAACGCCAGGTATCAAAGGAGTGAAGAGATTTACCCTTAAACCAAGGCAGAATTCGTAGGGAATCGGGGTGGTTGATCGTTAGTTTTAAGACATCACGGTCGAGGTTAAGGACGTCATAGTCCGTGGATTTTAAGGACTCCACAGTCCGGTATTTGCTCTGGATGCTTCACACGGGTTCACTGCCGTGCTTGGCGAGGACCAGGCTCCGCTCTGGATGCTTCACACGGGTTCACTGCCGTGCTCTGCGAGGACCAGGATCCGCTCTGGACGTTTTCCACGGGGTCAAAGAGTGACATTATCCGCGTTCCACGTAACCAGGAATTTTGCACTAGATGCTTCACATGGGTTCACTGCTGTGCTCGGCGAGGACTAGGCTCCGCTCTGGATGCTTCACACGGGTTCACTGCCGTGCTCTGCGAGGACCAGGATCCGCTCTGGATGTTTCCCACGGGGTCAAAGAGTGACATTATCCGCATTCCACGTAACCAGGAATTTTGCACTAGATGCTTCACACGGGTTCACTGCCGTGCTCGGCGAGGACTAGGCTCCGCTCTGGATGCTTCACACGGGTTCACTGCCGTGCTCTGCGAGGACCAGGATCCGCTCTGGACGTTTTCCACGGGGTCAAAGAGTGACATTATCCGCGTTCCACGTAACCAGGAATTTTGCACTAGATGCTTCACACGGGTTCACTGCCGTGCTCGGCGAGGACTAGGCTCCGCTCTGGATGCTTCACACGGGTTCATTGCCGTGCTCTGCGAGGACCAGGATCCGCTCTGGACGTTTCCCACGGGGTCAAAGAGTGACAATATCCGCGTTCCACGTAACCAGGAATTTTGCACTAGATGCTTTACACGGGTTCACTGCCGTGCTCGGCGAGGACTAGGCTCCGCTCTGGATGCTTCACACGGGTTCACTGCCGTGCTCTGCGAGGACCAGGATCCGCTCTGGACGTTTTCCACGGGGTCAAAGAGTGACATTATCCGCGTTCCACGTAACCAGGAATTTTGCACTAGATGCTTCACACGGGTTCACTGCCGTGCTCGGCGAGGACTAGGCTCCGCTCTGGATGCTTCACACGGGTTCACTGCCGTGCTCTGCGAGGACCAGGATCCGCTCTGGACGTTTTCCACGGGGTCAAAGAGTGACATTATCCGCGTTCCACGTAACCAGGAATTTTGCACTAGATGCTTCACACGGGTTCACTGCCGTGCTCGGCGAGGACTAGGCTCCGCTCTGGATGCTTCACACGGGTTCACTGCCGTGCTCTGCGAGGACCAGGATCCGCTCTGGACGTTTTCCACGGGATCAAAGAGTGACATTATCCGCGTTCCACGTAACCAGGAATTTTGCACTAGATGCTTCACACGGGTTCACTACCGTGCTCGGCGAGGACTAGGCTCCGCTGTGGATGCTTCACACGGGTTCACTGCCGTGCTCTGCGAGGACCAGGATCCGCTCTGGACGTTTTCCACGGGGTCAAAGAGTGACGTTACCCGCGTTCCACGTAACCAGGAATTTTGCACTAGATGCTTCACACGGGTTCACTGCCGTGCTCGGCGAGGACCAGGATCCGCTCTGGATGCTTCACACGGATTCACTGCCGTGCTCTGCGAGGACCAGGATCCGCTCTGGACGTTTTCCACGGGGTCAAAGAGTGACATTATCCGCGTTCCACATAACCAGGAATTTTGCACTAGATGCTTCACACAGGTTCACTACCGTGCTCGGCGAGGACTAGGCTCCGCTCTGGATGCTTCATACGGGTTCACTGCCGTGCTCTGCGAGGACCAGGATCCGCTCTGGACGTTTTCCACGGGGTCAAAGAGTGACATTATCCGCGTTCCACGTAACCAGGAATTTTGCACTAGATGCTTCACACGGGTTCACTGCCGTGCTCGGCGAGGACTAGGCTCCGCTCTGGATGCTTCACACGGGTTCACTGCCGTGCTCTGCGAGGACCAGGATCCGCTCTGGAAATTTTCCACGGGGTCAAAGAGTGACGTTACCCGCGTTTCACGTAACCAGGAATTTTCTGATTGTATCCGCATTTCACGGGATTGGGGTTTGACTCTCTGTGGGAATACATCGTCGAGTCATGGAACTGGGAGTTGCCGCTGTTCCGTTTCGCTTGATGTTGTGTCTGCTGCCATGAGACGAACGACGATATGATCTCTAGGCTATCTGTGAACCGTCGAGATTTGGCTTCTCCTTATGATGAAACCTGGGGAAGAAGTATGATCCCTTCTTTGTTTGCGCCCCTGGATTGTATACAGGGGTAGATGTAACATCACCTATAGGGCGAGGATTTCACTTTTATTTTATTTCTTTTTCCGCGATGCTCTATCATTTCAGCTTTTATATCGCGAAGGTCGCGATTGCCCCATCATTTCGGCTATTTTTCGCGGTGCCCAATCATTTCGGCTATTTATTTATTTTCTGCTCGCTGCTTTTTATTGCGAGTTGCCCCATCATTTCGGCTATTTTTCATGCCTTCATTTTTACTTGCTGCTTTTTATTGCAAGTTGCCCCATCATTTCGGCTATATTGTAGGCATGTGTGGCTTGCTAGCTTTTTCGCTGCAAGCCTGGATTTTAGGCACCGATTTTGGCATCAGCACCGCTACAACTGGAATGTTGCTAGGAGCGAATCATCATTTGCCTTTGTCGATGATGAACAAAGGTGGCTCAGCAAACAGGGTTAAGGGTCCTGTCGACCAAGGCTTTTGACTTCATGGGCTGTAAGGGTCTCACAAAGGTATTTCTCCCTATAAGTCGTGAGGATCTTGCAGGTGTATTTTCTCCTTAGGGATCGTGAGGATTCCTAAGTGTGTGCTCCTCTGTAAGTCGTAAGGATCCTACAAGAGGGCTTTCTCCTTATGGATCGAGAGGACCTACAAGGGTTGGACTTTCTGGGGAAATATTTATTCGCGCCCGTGGATTGTATACAAGGGTCAGTATTGAGTCCTTTGTAGGGCAATATCGAAGGTTGTGGAGGATTGCTTAAGCACAGGTTTAGGTCTCTGTAACTTAAGACTTTCAAGTCTTATGAGCCGTGAGGGTCCCATGAGAGAGTTCTCCTTATGAGTCGTGAGGATCTCGTAAGTGTATTTTCTCTTTAGGAATCGTGAGGATCCCTAAGTGTGTTTCTCCTTTGTGAGTCGTAAGGATCTCACGTAGGTGGTTTCTCCTTACAAGGTCGAGAGGACCCTATAAGTGTCTTTTAACGAGGTTGCGCCCTTTCGGGTTTTCACAAACACTCGCCGGTAGTCCTGCTGTTTTTACTCACGGAGCCCTTTCGGGTTTTCATCCGTGCCCATTTTGCTTATGGACATACCGTTTTTTATTTTATATACTTTCTTTTTTTTCTTTTTTTTTTATCTCGTCAGCCTAAGGATGCTGCGGTAGTAGTTTAGGGACGTTTCAGTCCGTCGCTAGTTTAAGGACGTTTCGGTCCGTCGTTGGTTTAAGAACGTTTCGGTCCGTCGTTGGTTTAAGGACGTTTCGGTCCGTCGATAGTTTAAGGACGTTTCGGTCCGTCGATAGTTTAAGGACGTTTCGGTCCATCGTTAGTTTAAGGACGTTTCGTTCCGTCGTTAGTTTAAGGACGTTTCGGTCCATCGTTATGGGAAGGCCAGCTGCTGCTTGTGAAGTCTGAGCCTAGGAAGATAGCGAGCGGACATAGTCGTCGTCATCTATCATTGACCCAGGCTATGGCTCATTAAGCATAGTATTTCTTTAAGAAGCGGCCGTTTATTGGCCTGAAAGGACTTTCACCGTACATGTCCATGAGTAGATAGGCTCCACCCTGGTAGACCTTGTCTATGATGTAAGGGCCTTCGTAGTTTGGCTCAAATTTCCCCCGCTTGGCACGATTGGGGATCATAGGTCTTTTGACCACTAGCACGAGTTCGCCTTGGCGGAATGTCCTCGGCCTGGTCAATCATTCGTACGAGCGCGTCATCTTTGCTTTGTAGGCTTCTAGATGTTGTTGCGCTATGAGCCGGATTTCGTCGAGGGCATCAAGCTCCTCAAGCCGAAGGTGAGCATTTTTTTCGTCCGTCAGTTCTTGGTGGACTGCCACTCGTAGAGAGGGTAACTCTATCTTGAGGGGGAGTACTGCTTCCGTCCCAAATACCAACGCGTACGGCGTTGTGTTCGTGGCCGTCTTGAATGTAGTTCGATAAGCCCAAAGGGCTTCTTGCAGCCTCTCGTGCCAGTCTCTCTTATTCCGGGAAACGATCTTTTTTATGATCTTCGTCAAGGTCTTATTGAAGGCCTCGGCCAGACCGTTAGCTCGTGGGTTGTAAACTGAAGAATATCTCCAGTCTATATTGTGCTGCTGCGCGAAGCGGCTAATCTTATGGCTTCTGTAGGCTGGCCCGTTATCGGAGATAATCCGCCGTGGGGTTCCAAACCGATAGATGACGTGCGTCTTGAAGAAATGGAGGATATTCTCCGTCTTCACTTCCCTCAGTGGTACTGCTTTTGCCCATTTGGAGAAGTAATCAGTTGTCGCCAGGATAAAACGATGTCCCCGGGATGATGCTGGCTCGATGGGGCTGACTATGTCAGTCCCCCACATTTTGAATGGCCAACTAGCCACCGTTGGATGTAATGGATTCGGATGTTGGTGGATAAAGTCTCCATGAATCTGGCACGAGTGGCATTGCTTCGCATACTCGAGGCAGTCCTGGATCATCGTGGGCCAGTAGTAACCCATCCGTTTAATTTTTAACTTCATCTTTGGGCCTGCTTGGTGAGAACCGCAAAGTCCGTCGTGAACTTCCTGAATGACTCTTTCCGCTTCGTCAGGTCCTAAGCATCTCAGCCATAGAGAATCAAACGATCTCTTGTATAGAGTATCGTTGACGAAGGCGAAAGATAGAGCTCGTTTCATGAGCTGATGCCTTGAGGATGTATCTTTAGGCATTCGGTGGGACTTAAAGTAGTCTATGAAGACTTCCCTCCAGTCCTCGGCCTTCTCGTGGTCTTTTATTTGTAGGGTCGTCTGCTCAGTCGTTCCCTTTTCTTTATATAATTCCGGAGGTATTTCTGCCGGGGCAAGCACTCGACGGCTTTGTACCACGATTCTTACATCATCGAGGTTTTCGTTCGCCAGTTCTTTAGCAAGTTTGGCCAACACGTCTGCTTTGCTGTTTTCCGCGCGTGGTATGTTCTCCAAAGTATAGGAGGGAATTTGGGTCAATAGTTGTGGCACCTTTTCGCCGTACTTCACCAACTCCGGTTTGCACGTTTGGTAATCACCATTTACTTGACTAACAACCAGTTGAGAATCCCCGTATATAAGGAGGTCTTCAACTCCCAGGTCGATGGCGATTTCGAGGCCTGCTATCAGAGCTTCGTATTCAGCTTCATTGTTTGTCCTCGGCTCTGTTAAGGAGAAGGCGAAGCGCATTATCCCTCCTTGTGGAGTTGCAAAGACGAGGCCTATCCCCGATTTGATCATTGGGATACCTTGTTTTTGTTTCTTTATGGAGGACGCTCCATCGAAATAGAGTTCCCATCGGGTGCTACCACCGCCAATCGCATCAAATGCATGCTCGTCTGGCAAATCACAGTTCAGAGGAGAATCGGCCGGTATCGGGTGCTCAGCGAGGAAATCGGCAATGGCCTGGCCTTTCACTGCCTTGAGAGGTTGATACGTTATCGAGAACTCCATCAAGAGCAGGGCCCATTTAGCGAGTCGTCCCGTCAATATGGCTTTTGACATCAAGTATTTAAGGGGGTCCACTTTTGAAATAAGACGGACTTCATATGCCAACGCATAGTGCCTGAGCTTTGTTATCGCGAAGATTAGTGCCAAGCAATGTTTTTCAATAGGAGAGTAGTTGCTTTCTGCCCCCAGTAGAACTCGACTTAAGTAGTAGAGTGCTCTCTCTTTTCCCTGATCGTTCTCTTGCGCCCATAATGCGCCCAAGGAACCTTCGAGGGCGGTTGTATAAAGAATGATGGGTTTTCCCTTGACCAGCGCGGCTAACACCGGAGGGTTCTGCAGGTACTGCTTGATCTCGTCTAGTGCACCTTGGCATTTGTGATCCCAAACGAATGGAGTTCCCTTTTCCATCAGGTGGCTGTAAGGACGACATTTTCCTGAAAGATTGGCGAAAAATCGCCGGATGTATGCGAGCTTCCCTTGGAGAGACCGCAACTGTTTGAGGGTTCTTGGCGGAGGCATTTCCATGATCGCTTTAATCTTTGACGGATCTATTTCGATACCTCGGTGTCGAACGATGAATCCCAGGAATTTGCCCGAGGAGACTCCAAACGCGCATTTGAGGGTATTCATTTTCAAATTATATTGCCGAAGGCGTTGAAATACAGTCTCCAGATGGTTTAAATGCTCTTCGTATGACATACTCTTTACTACGAGGTCATCAATATAGCACTCGACGATATCATGTATGAGGTCGTCGAAGATCTTTGTCATGGCCCTTTGATAGGTAGCGCCAGCGTTCTTTAGACCAAAGGGCATAACCCTGTAGCAGAATATACCCAAAGGGGTCCGGAAAGCGGTGTGCTTCTGGTCTTCGGGATGCATCTTTATCTGATTGTATCCTGACGAACCGTCCATAAATGAGAAAACCTCGTGAGTGGACGTGTTATCTATCATTAGCTCGGTTACCGGTACTGGGAAATCATCCTTTGGACAGGCTTTATTGAGATCCCTGAAATCCACGCATATGCGTACCGTCCCATTCTTCTTCATTACCGGGACGATATTGGCGATCCAGTCGGGATATTGGACTTCTTGGATAAATCCAGAATCGATCAGCTTCTTGACTTCGGCGTTGATGCTCATTTCAAGCTCGAGTCGCATCCTTCTTGGTGCTTGCTTGACTGGCTTGATATCTGGGGATATTGCTAATTTATGCACAGCAACCTCCGGATCTAATCCTGGCATCTCGGAGTAGTTCCACGCGAAGCAGTCTTTATGCCGTAGAAGCACGTTCTTTAACGCGGCCACCCTTTCTTCAGAGAGTAGCTCGCTGACAAATGTCGGTCGAGGGTCATCTGCCGATCCCAACTCAATCTTCCTGAGGTTATCTGCAGTAGTATGTATACCATCTTCCAATTCTTTCGGAGCTCGCGGAAATTCTGAGATCACCTCATCATCGCCGTTCTCAAAGCACTGGGGAAGGTCATTCATGTTCTCGCGCTCTTCTTTTAATATCGTAATCGTATAACAGGTGCGAATCCGCTCCCAGGACTGAGGTGGATCCGGTTCTGCTCTTGCGGCCTTGGGTTCATGCTTTTGTGGCGGCGTTACCCTCCAGCCGTTGGATAAAGCGAATCTGCCCCGTTGGTACTGGTCCTCGACCCAGTTCTTGAAGGTGAAGCAGTCTTCGGTAGGATGTCCTATGGCTCGGTGATAAGAGCAATAGCTCAAACGAGAAGCCTTGTTAGGTTGCTCAGGGTGTCTAGACTCTGGAAGCGCGATCATTTGATGTTTTAAGGCGAGCTTGAGTAATCTCTCCGTCTTGTCTCGGGGAAAGGAGTACGCTCGACTCATCTTCTCCATGAGGGACGAATCCGAGCCGCGCAGTACCCGATCACGTAACCCTCTAATCCTGCGTCGTTGTTGTCGGCTCCTCTTTCCGCTTCTTAATTTATTTCCGTCTCCACATCGGGCCTTTCGTACAACGGATTGACAAAGATGAGCATCTTTGTCTTTTGCAGCCTGTTGAAATAGACGTTGCGTCCTGGCCTTCTCGTAGATGGCCATCTCGCGGTTGTGGGCTTCCTGAACTTTCTGACCCATTTTCCTGATAGGCTTGTCCGTTCGTTCTTCAAACGACGGACTCGGTGCTTCAATTGCGGGGTCTAGTCTTGATGAGGGGTTGGCACCTCCTGACAGGGCGTCCTCTTCTTCATCAAAGGTATATATAGTGTAGCTGCTGTGAGCCCGTTCCCGTTTTCCGGCTCTCGCGTATCCAAGCCCAAGTGTTTCCATTTTCCCATTGGGCAATTTGCGTTGAGTCCCGGGGACATCCCAAATCCTGTTGTAGAACCGAGCCTGCCGAACAGTCTGTTTTAAAGGTACTCCTTAGCGCTTCAATAGCTTCTTTAATCCATTTGTATAGAATCTGGGCAGACGGATGGGTTGGAGCCTGTCGAGTGTAGCATCCGCGCCATGCCAGATCTCTTTCTCTATCTTCGACTCTGAGGATCGGTAGAATAGGATCACCTTCTCACCCCTTTGCCTGGGAGGGACGTAAAATGTTTGCAGGTCCTGCACATTGTGAGCTTGAAGCGTGTCGAGATCCTTGTAGTGTTCTCGCGGTACGATGGTGATTTGCAAACTATGGTCATCGCCAGGGGGTGCTTGTATTGACAGCCGATTGGAGAACACGGCATTAACCTCATCTTCCGAGTCACTTCCGAAGACTAACATGGGGGCGGACGTCCCTGGGTTGTTGCATTGAGATGGCCCGGCATAAACTATCTCTTCTTCTTCTTCGGTATCGCTCCCGAAAATAGGGATGGTGGCGGCGGCTTTGTTCTCTGGGTTGCGACACCTTTCTGTATCCTCGAAATCTGGCAAAAAGTACTTCGCATCTTCGTATTTGCGGACTTCGTTCACGGAAAATGGGTTCAACTCACCTGTTACAGTATACTCGAAACCATCCTTAAAGTACTTCATACACTGATGTTGCGTAGAAGGGATGATGTTGTACTCGTGTAGCCAAGGACGGCCGAGCAAGGCGTTGTAGCAGGTCTTGGCGTCGATGACATGGAATTTGATGTCTGTGACGAGAAGTCCAAATCGTAATGTTAGTATCACCGATCCGAGAGTCCGTGACGATTGTGAATCGAAACCGGAGATAGTAATTTTGTCACGAGCGAGGTGTTGCACACTCATGCAGATTTCCTTCAACACCCGAACATTAAGGAGATTGACGGAGGATCCATTATCCACCAGGATCTTGCCTATCTTGATATCATGGCAGTATCCGGAGACATATAGGGGACGGTTGTGGTCGCACGTCCCGAGAAGGAGGTCTTCATCACCGAAAGTGATATCGGCCGTATGCACTTCCTCCAGTTCATCCTTCATCTTATCAGTGGCGAGGAAGGCTTGGAATTGCTCAGGTTCTTGTAACGCCTTAATTAGTGAGTCTCGCGCTTCTTTTGATAATAGGAGGGCATCGAGAATGCTAAGCTGAAAAGGTAGCTTCCTTAGGTGCGCGAGGATGTTATAGTCCACCTTACCCTTCCTGGGAGGGTCTTTGTTAGTTAGTTCTTTCATGACTTGGTCATCTAAAGTGATATCCTCAATGACCTTTTCCTTCCCCTTATCTTTTCTATTCGCGGGCCCGAGATTCTTTTCTGGGAGTGTGCGATTGCGCAGCTGAATGTTTTCGCAGGCTTCCGATTTCTCCTCCTTCCCTAAAACGGATTCTTTAAAGAGAGGGCCCAGAGCCATTTCTTCATCAGAGTCGCTCCCAAAGGTAAGAACTTGTGACCCCCCGGCGTGAGCCATATAACAGTTGCCAGTAGTTCTGTTGTGCCCATCGACAGTACTTCTTCGCTCCCGACGGATCTTGCGTTTCATGCGCTTAACATGTTGCCGACGAGCAACATATCCTTGCCACCATATTTTAAAGGCGTCGCACTCCTCCGTGGGGTGTGAGATTCTCCGATGATATGCGCAATAATCAGGGTGCCTCTCCACCCCATCGTGTGTGTTTTCTTCAGAGGGTGGTAGTTTCATTCCCATCGACATGGCTTTGGCAAACGTTTTCCTCGTCTTGAATATCTTCTTGTCTACTTCAGATGCCTTTTGCTCTGGCAGAGGTAGTTCAACTCTTTCGTTCAGTCGCCTGCATTTGGTCCTTCTGATGCTGCCATCTCACGCTCCTGATCCGCCTTACTTTTTAGACGAATCTCGTCTAGAAAGGCACTGATCATTTCATTTGTCAGCCACGCACGCTCTGGTTTAGGCTCTATCTCCAGTTTCTTAGTGCCAGGAGTTTTCTCATCATCGGTAAACGAGTGGGAGATTACGTTACAACTCGCCACATACTCTTCGGATTCATCCGATGAGCTCTCTTCATCATCTCCCTCTTGAAAGATGTGGTTGAGGAACTCTCGCAGTGTGATAGGAGTTCGCGCCTTTTGATTGTATTCTTCCAGCGCGTCGATTTGCTTCTGCAAGTTCGTGTGCTCGTTTCCAAGCTTCACGGGCTTCTTGGATTTCTTCTTTTTCTCCGAAGATTTTGACGGCTGGGCGTGAGTATTTGGGCCACTATCGCGAGTCTTCGTAGTTGGGCGGGGCTTCAACATCCCTTCGATAATTTGAGGTTCAAGAGGCTCCTTCCATTCGATCGCAGGGCACGCATGAAGGTCTCTCAGCATTCTCTTGGTTTTAGTTGATAGCACAACCTCCCATGGAGCTTCTTCAATAAAGGAGCAGGTTGCCCCCGGTGTATCTGCTTTCATAGAAGTATGCGGTTGTGGTGGATTCACCTTCCACTTTTCGGTCAGTACGAACTTCCCCTGGAGGTATTGATCTTCAATCCATCCTTTGAAGACAAAGCAATCTTCAATCGGATGGCTTACCGTTTGATGGTAAGGGCAATAGTTAGGGTTATTCACCTCGGTGGGTTGCGGCGGTCGCCTTGGATTTGGCAGGCTTATAAGTCTGTTGCGTATTGCCAGCTCGAATAACCATTTTGTCTTGTCTCGTGGGAACGAGTAGGGACGTTTCATTTTCTCATTATAATACCGGCGTCTTTCTTCCAGTTGATCTGCCGATTTCGGGGCGTTAGGTTGCTGCTGGGCATTCGTGACGAAGGTTGCCCTTCCTTTACCCTTGTAATTCCGAGGTTCCGACTTCGGGGGAGGTGGTCTATGACCCATCTGGTCCATCTGAGCCAACTTGTCGATTAAAGCTTGGAATGTGGTTGGCTTAAAAAACATCATAAACTGGGAGATAGTTGCGTGGGGGTCTAGGGTTCCCACGAACATGCCCACTGCAGGTGCTTCCTCAATGCGTTGCTCGCATCTCGACCACAAATTCCGCCAGCGTATAGCATACTGGACCCAGGTTTCGCCTGGTTTTACCCTGGCGTTAATCAATGCAGTTATTGGAGTGCGTTCGCTGGCACTTGCGAATCGCTGAGTGAACAACAACTCCATTTCAGCGAACGTTTTGATAGAATCGTTCGGGAGTTCCGAATACCATTCGAACGCTGTTTCTGATAAGCTGCCTACAAACTGGCGGAGCAACAATTTATCATCACCGCCGGTGTTACCGCAGAGGGCCCGGAACTGGGCGACATGTTGATGGGGGTTGCCGGTCCCCTTATGCACGTGGAATTTTGGTATCGTATAGCCTTACGGGTATTTGATTTGGTCGTACCAGCTCGGATACGGCCGCCCCGTTTTTACGATTTGACCAGCTGCCTCAGTCGCATGATGAACCCGGATTTGCTGGGCTATGTAGTCAACCAAGTCAGCCTTAGAGATTGCCTCCTCCTTGGCCGTTGAGAGGGCTGGTGGTGGATTTGACGTCTCTCCTCGGTCGTCTTCAAGAACGATTGGGGGATCCTCGGCGGGTAAGTCCTGCTGGATCATCATGCCTATCATATCTTGGAAGAGAAGGCCCATACGTTGTATGTTGGTCGCTTGTTCAGCAGCCTCTTTGTCCTTTTTCTCCAGTATCCGGCGAAGGAATTCAGCATCGGTTTCTTCCTCCTGGCGTGCGTCTGAGGACGTTTCTGGGCTTTCTTTTGGCCCGGTAAGTGCATCCATAGCATTCATTATTTCCTGAAGCTTTTGTTGCTGCTCCTGGGCTTTCGTCACGGATCGGATAAGCGGTCGGTGGCCTGTAGAAGTGCGGCTTTCCTCCTTTCCAGAGGCCATGTAAACAGTGTGCACCACCATGCCCCCAGACTTCGGGCGTCTGGGCTCAGTGTTTTTAGCCGTCGTTGCACGCTGGGGGGTCTTCCCTGTCCTCCTCCTTTTATGAGCCATGGAGGTTGAGGGGGCCATTGAGGTGGGCGTCCAGACAGCTTTTCGGGGTTTAGCCTGGTGACCAGCATCCGGTTGGATTTTCAGCTTCTTGTGCTGGCGGGAGAAGTTTGGATCGATGATCGAGTCTCGGGCCTGCCACCAAACCTTATAGATTTTGGAAGACAGCCGTTGAGGAGATCGGGGCTGTTCTGATTTTATTTCCACAACCTTTTTTGATGGGGGAGGAGACCTCTTCAGCACTGCAGTAGGAGAATTCCTCCGCACCTTATTTAGCATCTCGAAGCTGTTCCCAGTTGGAACAGCAGCATTAACTTCTGCCATTGGGGTTGATGGAGTTAGCCCGGAGGGGGAGTGGCCCCCAGCCTTCCTTACACGGCGCCAATGGCGACGTCGAGCGTGTCGAGCGGACGGTATTGGGTCAGCGGTAAGAATGGTTTCGTCTTGCCCCCTGTGTGGATGGGGGGTCGCTGTTTGTGTTAGCCTGTCAAAGACCGATGTCTCTCGGGTAGCAGGAGCGGGAGCTGAAGCCGTCAACCTTGTAAAGACCGACTTTGTGGCCGGAGAAGCCGCCTTGACGATCTCGGGGGCAGGAGCGGCCACTTTCTTAGAAGCAGTCTTCTCTGAGATTGTAGGCCCCATGATGAGTTTGCAGGATTTCTGGCCTAATCTAGAGAAGACCGAGGCGTTGACGTTGGGCGACTCGTTGAGAGGAGCCGCGACAGGGGTAAGACGATCAAAGACCGATTTCTTGAGAGCTTCCTTTGTCAGCACCGGCGCCGCGAAGCTTGTTGATGGGAGTATAGTCCCAAAGAACAATCCGGTAGTGGCCTGAGTCACCTGGTCCACCGGCATTGTGAATAACGAAGCAGCTTGGGGTCCGTAGGCTATACCTCCTGGCGAGGCAAAGCGTTGGTCGCAATTGCAGTTTGAGCAGTTAGAGAATTTCGCAGAAGTAGAAGCCATCGATCCTTTGCTTTCTGCAATAAGCAAGATGCCAATTCTTAGTATCTTGAAACCCAAGGGCAACTATTAGCGAACCGCGATTGGTTAGCGAATCACGACACACGAAGTCTGGAGTGGAAAGAGGAAAAGGTCCCACCGGGCGTGCCAGAATCTGTTCCCCTCCGAACGGCGGCCTGGGCGCGGCGCGTCCGTGCCTGATATTCGGGGCAGATGCCAATTGGTGCTATCCGCCCACCTCTCCGAAGATGCCAAGTTGATTTATGACACCGTGTATCGGAGGTTAAAGCGGATGCGTCCGATGTAGCAGACTTCGTCAGATTCCCCCTCGCTTGAGGGGTTTTTGATTGTGAGGACGCTCTTCCCTGCAAGCGTAAGCCCCTGCAGTTAATTACGCTACCGCATCGCGGTAATAACTTTCTCCTTCTCCAGCTGGTCACTTCGTGTCGTGGGTGTTTATTTCGTGTTTTATTGCCCGTGGATTGTTTACGGAGACTGAGTTATGTCGTCGCCCGTAGGGCGTGGACTAGTCCAAATCCGTGTTTATCTTAGATTTGGGTTTGGGGGTTTGGTTTGAGGATACGTCAGCCATACTTGAGGCTAAGATCAACTCAAACGTTTGTTAAGGATACGTTAGTCTAACGTTGAGACTAAGATCAACTTAACGGGATCGTTTAGATCCGACAAAGGAGTGTTTTAGGCTCCATTGTTCCAGTTTAGGGACATAGTGGTCCATCGTATATGTGACCGTCGAGACCCGTCACCTCTCTGACGACGTTGAGGGATTACAACGACGGGTGTCAGAGGAGTTCAGAGATGTACCCTCGAGCCAGGGTTAATTGGGGGGATTCATAGTCCAGTCTGTTTGAAGGTTTAAGGATACGTTAGCCATCTTTGAGGCTAAGATCAACTTAAACGGGACCGTTTAGATCCGACAAAAGAGCATACGGGGCTCTATTGTTCTAGTTTAAGGACATTGCGGTCCATGAGTAGTTTAAGGACGTTGAGGTCCATGGGTAGTTTAAGGACGTTGCGGTCCATGGGTAGTTTAAGGACGTTGTGGTCCATTGTTAGTTTTAAGACATCTCGGTCGAGGTTAAGGACGTCATAGTCCATGGGTTTAAGGACTCCACAGTCCGGTATGTGCTCTGGATGCTTCACACGGGTTCACTGCCGTGCTTGGCGAGGACCAGGCTCCGCTCTGGACGTTTTCCGCGGGGTCAAAGAGTGACGTTATCCGCGTTCCACGTAACCAGGAATTTTGCACTAGATGCTTCACACGGGTTCACTGCCGTGCTCGGCGAGGACTAGGCTCCGCTCTGGGCGTTTTCCGCAGGGTCAAAGAGTGACGTTATCCGCGTTCCACGTACCCAGGAATTTTTGCATTAGACATGGGTTTAAGGACCCCACAGTCCATATCATGGGTGGTCGTCGGGACCCGTCACCTCTTTGAAGACATTGAGGGATTACAATGCCAAGTATCAAAGGAGTGAAGAGATGTACCCTAGAACCGGAATGGCTTAAGTAGTCCTTGGCCCAATTTGGGATCAAGACCGATTAATTATGTTATGAGCCCATTAGCCCAATTAATTACGAATTGAAGACTCATGGCCTAGCTTGAGCTAAGTCCTATCATGTCTGGAATATTGGCTTCTTGTTGGTCCATTGAAGGAGAGGCTTTGCCTCTATCCATTTAGCCAATTGGGCCAAAGCCTAGTGTTAAACACTACAGAGCAATCAGTGTTGAACACTGGGAATGAGGTTGACAAGTTAGTGTTTAACACTAAAAGATAATTGGTGTTAACACTAGCAACAAGGCTTTCAAATTAGCGTTAAACACTAAAACAGATCAGTATCAAGCATCGGCAACAGGGCTCTCAAATTAGTGTTAAACACTAAGGTAGTCAGTGTTGAACACTGCAAATAAAATTCTTTGATTAGTGTTTGAACACTAAGGCCCAACAGTGTTTTAACACTGGATTCGGGAGTTCCAACTTAGTGTTAAACACTAAAGCGAGAGGGGTCACGTGGCGACACGTGAGAGCGCCCTCCCTTCATTTGTTCTTCTGAGGAGATCACATTCTCTTTTTTGGAGCATCACGTGTCATCACGTGACGGGTATCTAAATGAGGTATATTAAATCTTCTGCCAGGGGTCACGTGGGTCACGTGAGGCACTGCCTCAAAGGGCTTTCTGTAGATCTTTTGAGGGGTCACGTGGTGACACGTGACCCTGCCTCTATGTATGTTGTTTTTAGAGGATCTGTTAATCTTTTTCTCAGGAATTAAATTCCTCGAGCTTTAAATTTCCGAGGAATTAAATTCCTACTTCCTTTCGAAGACTTATATTCTGGAATAGAGTTGAACTCTGAATTTTCTGTAGGAATTAAATTCCTCATAAATGTGGAGAACTGAATAAGGTTAAACCCTAATTAAAAACTTTTAAGGAATTGGACTCCCATTCTCTGTTAAGTTATGATTAAGGGAATTAAATTCCCGCTGTTTCAACAGAACTAGATTTTTAATTAGGGTTAAACCCTGTTTCTTTTTGTTCTGAATGAATTAAATTCCCATAACACAGGGTCAAGCTCTAGTTTTGTTTTAATGGAATTAAATTCCTATAGTTCTGTGAGAATTAAATTCTCATGTTTCCATTCACTCTCTATGTTTTGGATCTGCATGGCAGGATCTCAACCCATTGAGAATTAAATTCTCAACCTAAAGGGGAGATGTGCAATTTGCAGATCCTCTATCAAAGAGAGAAGAAATATGTTCTTCTGTTTTATATATCAGAGTTAAACTCTTTTGAGAATTAAATTCTCCTTCTTTCAAAAAGCCTTCCCTTTCTTACCTAGAGTTTTCCTTCGCAGAAGCTCCAAATTCCTTAAAGTATCAAGGCTTTCTCCTTTTTCCTCCCTCTGCGTATCTATCTCTTCTTTTGTATCTCTTGGCTCCTATTTATAGGAGAAGCAGCCGAGTCAATTAGTTTTTGACGAATCTTCCTTGAGAGATTTGATTTGCATCCATCATTCGTTTTGGACCTTTGGATTATTAGGTGAATTTTATTCACCATTGGATTTCAAATCCAGGGATTCTCTTTCGTTATTTCGGTTAGATTTAAAGGGGAAATCTTTCCAAACCCGAGATTTTCCCATAGATAGATGATATTTAATCACCTCTGAATCATTAATCCGATCGGCTCCAGATAATCACTTTCCTTTGGAAAGATTTGAATTTCTTTCAGAATTTAATTCTGTTGACAAAATGGGCTTTGAAAGCCGGTCACGTGTGACCACGTGACCCATGGTCACGTGTGGGCACGTGACCCCCTTGAAACGAGCCTTCCTCTTTCTTTTTGCGTGGTTTTCTGGTTGCTGCTTAACCGTCACGTGCCACCACATGACCCCTGGTCACGTGTGAGCACGTGACCCCTGTTTGGATTCTTTTTCTTGGTTTAACTTGAGAACAATTCTGATGTTTTGAGCGTCACGTGCCAACACGTGACCCCTGGTCACGTGGGAGCACGTGACCTCTTTTGAAGCTTTTTCCTTGATTTGATCAGGGATCCGGTGTGCCTTTGACGCTTGCATTTAAATGTCACGTGTCGACACGTGACCCTGTTCACGTGACTCTTTCTGAAGCCCCTTTTCTTCAATGTAGTCAGGAAACTGAACTTGCTTTGATGATGCGTTTAGGTGTCACGTGTCAACATGTGACCGCTGGTCACGTGTAAGCACGTGACCCTCTTCTGAAGCTTTTCCCAGAAGCTTTCCTGATTTTAAATCAGGAAACAAATGCCCCCACAGCGTTGTTCTCACGTGTCCGCACGTGAGTGCAACGCTGTCACCTTTTGTGACCGTTGGATTTCTCTAGGGATTTGGGGAGATGAAACGTTCTTTCAGAAGCGCCTTCACTTTTTCATGTCCTTTCTTTCAAACCTTTCTTTTAAGAATTTGATTCTCGTTCTCAGAGCTTGGTTCTCTGTTGTGCCTGTGCAGTGCCGCCTCATTTTCCAATCAAAGGCTAGTGCTCACGTATTGCGTATGCAGGGATCTGCTTGATGGGGACGTTTCATTTCCCTAACCTAATTCCAATGCGTCGTTGGATTTCATTTCCAACGCTCTCCCCTACGATACCTGGAGCAGCCCCTGACCCCGTGAAACACGGATAAGGGTGACCACATCCAGCACTTGCAGGTCCTCACGACCTGTAAGGAAGAAAAACTCTCTTATGAGATCCTTACGACTCTCAAGGGAAAACCCGCTTAAGAATCCTCACGATTTCTAAGAAGAACTTACACTTATGGGATCCTCTCGACCTGTAGGGAGAAAAACTCTTTATGAGACCCTCGTGGCTCATAAAATGTAAAAGTTTTAGGAAGCAGATCTTAACCCTGAATCCTGAGCCATCGCTGTCCTGCAAGGAGATCAAGATAGAATATCCGCAGAATACATTCAATAAAAGGGGACACACCATTGAGAAGAAAAATGTATCTTTTATTCATAAACCAAAATGGATACAAAGTACAATTCATGAAAGAAACAAAAAAAAAGAAAGATACTCTCATCCATGAGTATGTACAAAAAAGGAAAAAAGATACAAGTCCTCAAGCCGGCGGGCGGTGTAATAATTTTACCAGCTCATCATTCTGTTGCTGAGCCACGGCTTCATGACGCAAGATCTCCAGAAGACGAGCCTCCGCCTGAGCTTGCTGAGCCTGATACGAAGCGAGCCGAGCTTCAAGCTCTTTCTCGGTGGCTTTATGAGCCTCGACCCTCTCACGAGTGAACGTGGCAGCTTTATCGAGAGCCACCACCACTTTGATGGACTCCTGAAGCACCCGCCAGAGTTCGTATGCTTTGTTGGCCTTGGCGGTAAGAGTGGCGCGAAACTCGCTCAGCGCCTTAAAAGCCAATTTCCTCTCCGAAAATTTACGGCCGAGCCCTTTTCTCGCACAATAAAATGTTCGCTACGTGTCGCTCTATCAGGCCACGTAAACTCGCTTTCGTGACCGCGGCCTTGGAAACAAGACATTTACAAGACCGTATAAATGGGCTTCCAGTCGACGGGAATAATCGATCTAAAACGCGCTCACATCACCTGACGTGAAAAGCAACAAGAAAGGAAAGTGATGATAGCATTTGCAATTAAAGAAAGTTCTCATGAGAAGAATTCAAAGTTTATTTATGCAAGCGGAAACATACATACTAGTACCAAGCCTACATGGAATTTCGGCATAAAGCGTAAAAGGGGAGGGACTAATTTAAAAATGTTCTACGCTAACGAAAAAGGTCACCAAACATGGGATCAACGGCACAAGGGTTAATGAAGCAGAAGACAAAATTCTCCATCTCTCTCTCTGCTTTCTCCAGCACATCAAAGCGACCGTTCTCACGAGGAGTCGCTCCCCATCGATTGGCGCCGTGTTCGTCCGCGAAAGCAGACATAATAGCTCGCCGGGCCTTGATCTGGCCCAGCAGATGAATTGAGCAATCCTTCAAAGCCTGAGTAATCAGGCACGCTTCATGAAAGCCCTCGAGCTTTTCTTCTGCCGCGTCGAGCATCGCCAGGGTCATCTCCGCCGGGTGAGGAGGAATGTCGGCAAGCACGGCCGTGAGAATCATCCGGAGCCAGAGAGAACCCATCGGGAGGGGAGACCCCCTACGGATCGAGAGTTCATGCATGGCTGAGTCGCATTCGTTGTCGGTAAGGAGGGGATCCACCAACCGAGCAGCAAAGCGGGGGACCATCTCCTCAATAGGAACTTCCCATGGCTGTCGACGAGTATGAGGATGATTGCAGGCCATGGCGCTCATTTGTTTCTCAAGACAAGTTACTCCAAGATAAAAAAAAATAATAATATAAATCTCTTTGTGAAAGGAAAAGAAAGCTATAACCTCATATATAAAGAAGTGCATTAAGTGCTGTGCGCGGAAAATCTTGCATGGTGAAGCTATTTCCAAGGCCCAAAAAAGGAAAGGCATCGAAAATCAAGGAGATGGAACTATTTCCAAGGCCCTTTTTTCTGCGTCTGATATGTGCACTGAAAATAGGGCATGAGAAGATTTTGTGGACAGCCCTATCAAGGGACCCCACGTGCAGAACACGTGAGGCCTAAACCTGATGTACACAAAAAAAAATGGAGTAGCACCCTGCATATTGAAAGCACCAACGACAACGGCAGCAAAATGATAAAGTCCAAGAGAAAGGCATGCAAACATGGAAAGACATAATAAAACTTGTCACTGAATCTTTCAAGAAATTCATACAAAATAAAGAGGACACGTTTACAATGGTAAGACTTCAGACGCGGGGCATGGGTTGAGAAACTCGAGATTAACTTTGTCCAAGATTCTCCAAGCATTTCGAACCTCCCGAGTATGCTTCCTCTCGCGGTCGCAAGCGTCGGGATCCTCACGAATGTCCTCCACCCTCCGATAGGCGGTAAGTATGGCTGACTGCTGAAAGGCTTGGTGCAAGAGATCGATGAGGTGATCTCGCCGCCTCTTTGAGATCAAGCCCATAAGGTACACCGAATGCACCTTATCCTCAGCAGTGTCCAAGGCCCCGAGCGGTATGCCGGCGCAAAAGAGAGGAAGTGCCTCCCGGATCGCCAGCACGATCAGCCTCAGAAGAGAAGAGCGACGGGGGAGTAGCCTATGGTTGTACTCGTCAAAGCGGTTCATGATCTCGGCACACTGAGCATCGGTGAACTCCTGGTTCTGACTGCGGCCCAGTGCACGAATATTCCCATAGGAAATGATCTCGTCAAGACCATACAGATGGGCATCCATGATACCTGAAATAAAGGTCATGAGAATCATTAGAAAACCACTATTTCATTAATTGCAGAAGAACAACCTCGGGCCAAGAGACCCCAGGAAGCCTCCGCGTGAAGAAATCAAGTCCTTCATTGGAATTAAATTCCTTATTAAGAAAAGGGAATTAAATTCCCAGAAACATTTTTGGATGGAATTAAATTCCATGGAGTTGAAACGCCATCATCATCTCCCCAAAGATCATCCAAGCCTTAAGGGATCTACAGTTTGAAGGTTAAGCGGTTTCATGTTCTTATAGAAAAACATGAAGAAAAAAGGGTAAAAACCCTTGTTTTGGATTTAAAATCCAAAGGAATGTGGGAGTTCACTGCTTGTCCAAGAACATTACCTGAGGAGGAAGAGTCCTTTTGAACAGAGTTAAACTTTGAAGATTGTTCCAAGACAGAGAACAAAGTTCTGGAAGCGAGAATTAAATTCTCAAGGAAAAAGTTCTCAGAAGAAGAAGATGAGCAAAGTGAAGGCTCCTATGAAGAGACAGAGGTATTTATAGAAGGCAATGGAAACGTTTCATCTCCCCAGATCCATAGAGGAATCCAACGGTCACAAGAGGTAACAGCGTTGCACTCACGTGCAGACACGTGAGAACAACGCTGTGGGCGCATTTGTTTCCTGATTTAAAATCAGAAAAAACTTATGGAAAAAGCTTCAGAAGAGGGTCACATGCTTACACGTGACCAGCAGTCACGTGTTGGCACGTGACACCTAAAAGTATCGGCGAGGCAAGTTCCGTTTCCCAACTACATCGAAGAAAAGGGCCTCAGAAAGAGTCACGTGCTCCCACGTGACCAAGGTCACGTGTCGGCACGTGACATTTAAATGCAAGCGGCAAAGGCACACCGGATCCCTTATCAGATCAAGGAAAAGGCTTCAGAAGAGGTCACGTGCTCCCACGTGACCAGGGTCACGTGTTGGCACGTGATAATCAAAAGCAGCAGATTTGTTCTCCCGCTGAACCGAGAAAAAGAATCCTGACAAGGGTCACGTGCTCACACGTGACCAGGGGTCACGTGGTGGCACGTGTCGGTTAAGCAGCAACCAGAAGACAGAGCGCAAAAAGAAAGAGGAAGGCTCGTTCCAAGAGGGTCACGTGCCCACACGTGACCAAGGGTCACGTGGCCGCACGTGACCAAGGGTCACGTGGCCGCACGTGACCAGCTTTCAAAGCCCATTTGCTAAACAGAATTAAATTCTGAGAAAAGACCTCTCAAATCTTTCCAAAAGCAACCGATTGAATTAAAGATTTAAAGACGATTAAATATCATCTATCTATGGGAAAATCTCGAGTTTGGAAAGATTTCCCCTTCAAATCTAACAGAAATAACAAAGGAGAATCCCTGGATTTAAAATCCAATGGTAAATAAAATTCACCTAATAATCCAAAGGTCCAAAACGAATAATAGATGCAAATCAAATCTCTCAATGAAGATTCGTCAAAAACTAATTGACTCGGCTGCTTCTCCTATAAATAGGAGCCAAGAGATACAAAAAAAAGGAGACATATACACAGAGGGAAGAAAGGGAGAGAGAGCCTTGATACTTTGAGGAATTTGGATCTTCTGCAAAAGAAAACCCTAGGTAAGAAAGGAAAGGCTTTTTGAAAGAAGGAGGATTTAATTCTCAATAGAGTTTAACTCTGATATATAAAACAGAATAATATATTTCTTCTCTCTTTGCTAGAGGATCTGCAAAGTGCACATCTCCCCTTGAAGTTGAGAATTTAATTCTCAATGGGTTGAGATCCTGCCATGCCGATCCAAAACATAGAGAGGGAATGGAAGCACGAGAATTTAATTCTCACAGAACTATAGGAATTTAATTCCTTTAAAATAAAACTAGGGCTTGACCCTGTGTCATGGGAATTTAATTCCTTCAGAACAAAAAGAAACAGGGTTTAACCCTAATTAAGAACATAGTTCTGTTGAAACAGCGGGAATTTAATTCCCTTAATCATAATTCTTTAAAATGGGAGTTTAATTCCTTAAAAGCTTTTATTAGGGTTTAACCCTATTCAGTTCTTCACATATATGAGGAATTTAATTCCTACAGAAAATTCAGAATCCAACTCTATTCAGAATATAAATCTTCAAAAGGAAGTAGGAATTTAATTCCTCTGAAATTATTGTCAGGGTTCAACCCTACGAGGAATTTAATTCCTGGAAAAAGATTAACAGATCCTCTAAACAACATACATAGAGGCAGGGTCACGTGCCACCACGTGACCCCCCCCAAGAGATCTACAGAAAGCCCCTTTGAGGCAGCACCCCACGTGACCCATGTGACCCTCGGCAGAAGCATTAACATATAAGCATTTAAATACCCGTCACGTGAGGGCACGTGATGCTCAGAAAGATGCGATATTCTCAGCAGAATAAATGAAGGGAGGGCGCTCTCACGTGTTGCCACGTGACCCCTCTTGCCTTAGTGTTTAACACTAAATTGGAACTCTCGAATCCAGTATTGAAACACTATTGGGCCTTAGTGTTCAACACCAATCACAGAACTTTATTCGCAGTGTTCAACACTGATTACCTTAGTGTTTAACACTAATCGGAGATCTCCATTGCCAGTGTTTAACACTGATCTGTTTTAGTGTTTATGATAATTTGAAAGCTTTGTTGCTGGTGTTTAACACCAATTATCTTTTAGTGTTAAACACTAACTTGTAAACCTCATTCCCAGTGTTCAACACTGATTGGTCTGTAGTGTTTAACACTAGGATTTGGCCCAATTGGCTAAATGGATAGAGGCAAAGCCTCTCCTTCAATGGACCAACAGGAAGCCAATATTCCAGACATGATTGGACTTAGCCCAAGCTAGGCCATGAGTCCTCAATTCGTAATTAACTGGGCTAATGGGCTCATAACATAATTAATTGGTCTTGATCCCAAATTGGGCCAAGGACTATTTAATCCACTCCGGTTCTAGGGTACATCTCTTCACTCCTTTGATACTTGGCATTGTAATCCCTCAATGTCTTCAAAGAGGTGACGGGTCCCGACGACCACACATCGATATGGACTGTGGGGTCCTTAAACCCGTGTGAAGCATCCAGAGCGGAGCCTAGTCCTCGCCGAGCACGGCAGTGAACCCGTGTGAAGCATCTAGTGCAAAATTCCTGGTTACGTGGAACGCGGATAACGTTACTCTTTGACCCCGCGGAAAACGCCCAGAGCGGAGCCTGGTCCTCGCCAAGCACGGCAGTGAACCCGTGTGAAGCATCCAGAGCACATATCGGACTGTGGAGTCCTTAAACCCATGGACTACGACGTCCTTAACCTCGACCGAGATGTCTTAAAACTAACAATGGACCGTAATGTCCTTAAACTACCCATGGACCGCAATGTCTTTAAACTAGCAATGGACCACCACGTCCCTAAAACTGGAACAATAGAGCCTCCGCATGCTCTTTTATCGGATCTAAACGATCCCGTTAAGTTGATCTTAGTCTCAAATCAGACTAACGTATCCTTAACAACTGTTTAAGTTGATCTTAGCCTCAAATAGGGCTAACGCATCCTTAAACCTTCAAACAGACTGGACTATGAATCCCTCCAGTCAACTTTGGTTCAAGGGTACATCTCAGAACTCCTTTGACACCTGTCGTTGTAATCCTTCAACGTCGTCAGAGAGGTAACGGGTCCCGACAACCATACATTCAATGGACCACTATGTCCCTAAACTGGAACAATGGAGCCCAAATGCTCTTTTGTCGGATCTAAACGATCCCGTTAAGTTGATCTTAGTCTCAAATTAGACTAATGTATCCTTAACAAACGTTTGAGTTGATCTTAGCCTCAAACATGGCTAACGTATCCTCAAACCAAACCCCCAAACCCAAATCTAAGATAATACGGATTTGGACTAGTCCACGCCCTATGGGCGACGACATAACTCAGTCTCCATAAACAATCCACGGGCAACAAAACACAAAACAAACACCCACGACACGAAGTGACCAGCTGGAGAAGGAGAAAGTTGTTACCGCGATGCGGTAGCGTAATTAACTGCAGGGGCTTGCGCCTGCAGGGAAGAACGTCCCCACAATCAAAAACCCCTCAAATGAGGGAGAATCTGACGAAGTCTGCTACATCGGACGCATCCGTTTAAACCTTCGATACATGGTGTCATAAATCAACTTGGCATCTTCGGAGAGGTGAACGGATAGCACCAATTAGCATCTGCCCCGAATCTCAGCGCCAAGACTTCGCAGTCTTGTGCGCCGCCTTTCGGAGGGTAACACCTCTCTCGAAGTACCAACACTAACCTGGATGAAAGGTTAAGCAAATATTGTGACGTGCGATTAATCCTGACTAGTTCTTCTTTTAAGGTTTGAAGAAGAATTCGAGAAAACAATAGGAGCCATCCTGGTTAGATAAATTAATAACCAATCTAATCTTACAAGAGCGCACGCTAAGTGCTTCTTTTCTCTCTCTCCAGGTAGCAACCATTTCATGCCCTAATCAAGATAATAAAATGTATCGCTTGACCGATCCGAATTCTTATTCGGGGCTAGGAAACGTCGGTTTGGCTCTAACTTATGATGGCGATCATAAGTATGAGCAGAAGAAAGAGGATTGTCTGAATTCCTTGGAGACCCCAACGAAGAAGAAGCATACTATTGCATCTAGTTCATGTGTTCTTGTAATTGAGAACTGATTTTCGGTCAGTCCTACCTCTTGGGTACTAGATACCGTATCAGGATCTTATATCTGTAATTTATTGCAGGGACTAAGAAAAAGTAGGATAGTTGGACCTGGTGATATGTCCCTCAGAGTAGGGAACGGAGCACAAGTTGATACTGCAGCCGTCGGTGAATATCACCTGGTGTTGCCAAATGACAATACTATGATTTTTGAACAATTGCTACTATGTACCTTCCATAGTTTGCAACATAATATCAGTTTCTTTACTTGATAAAGATGGATATAACTTTGTTCTTGATAGAAATATCATAAACATTTACCTTGATAAGGTAATGGTTGCAGAAGGTACACTGTTTAATGGTATCTATGTTCTAAATCAATACGCAGTTTTCAATATACAAAACACTCGCAAGAGGAAGAGTTCAGAAACGAACGAATCCTACTTTTGGTATTGTAGACATGGTCATATCAGAGAGAAAAGATTAAGTAAGTTGCATAAAGATGGAATTTTGAATACGTTCGAATTTTCATCTTATGAAACTTGTCAGTCTTGTCTCAAGGGAAAGATGACCAAATCTCCGTTCACCGGACATGGAGAAAGAGCAGCAGAGCTCTTAGGACTCATACACAGTGATGTATGTGGTCCAATGTCTATACATGTAAGGGGCGGGTTCTCGTACTTCATCACATTCACTGACGATCTCTCTAGGTTCGGATATGTATATCTGATGAAACACAAATCTAAAGCTTTTAAGAAATTCAAAGAATTCAGAAACGAAGTAGAGAACCAGATTGGCAAAAGTATCAAGATCCTCCGATCTGATAGAGAAGGGGAGTACTTAAGCACGGAATTTAGGGACTTTCTAAAAGAGTATGGTATTCTCTCTCAGTTTACTTCTTCGTATACACCACAGCACAATGGCGTATCGGAGCGGAGGAACCGTACCCTATTGGACATGGTTCGCTCCATGATGAGTAGTGCTGAGTTAGCTCTTTCATTCTGGGGACTTGCGCTTGAAACAACAGCGTACTTGTTGAATTAGGTTCCGTCTAAATCAGTACCTAAGACTCCATATGAAATATATAGTGGCAGAAAACCATGTCTTAAACGGGTTAAGATATGGGGTTGTCCGGTGTATGTGAAAAATCGTAATCCGGACAAACTTCAGGCACAGTCAGTTTTGTGTAAGTTTGTAGGATATCCCAAGCATTCAAATGGATATCTGTTCTACCACACCTAGGAACAGAAGGTGTTTGTTGCTCAGCATGCTACCTTTTTAGAGTGGCAATTTCTTGCAAAAGAAATAAGTAGGATCATGGTAGAACTGGAAGAAATTCCAGAGGGACAAACTATAACTAGAAGATTTAGTAGAACCACAAAATTCAATAGGACGAACTTCGGCCACTCCGCAGATCTGGTAGGATTTCTCATCCGCCCGAGAGATACTACGGTTTTCTCATAGACGAGATCGAGAGGATTGCATCTTGGAAGAAGATGACTCTACCAGTTTCAGGAAGGCCATTATTAGTAGGGACTCTGATAAGTGGCTGGATACTATGCGATCCGAGATGAAGTCCATGTACACTAATAAAGTGTGGACCTTGGATATTGCTCCACCTGGGGTAAAACCCGTTGGATGCAAAGGGATCTACAAATGGAAACTTGGTGTAGATGGGCAGGTGGAAACCTATAAAGCTAGACTCGTTGCAAAATCTTTTCGTCAAAGACCAGGTGTGGACTATGACGAAATCTTTTCTCCAGTGGCTATGCTCAAATCCATTCGGATCCTACTTGCCATTGCTGCCTTCCATGTTTATGAGATCTGGCAAATGGACGTAAAAACGACTTTGATAAACGGAAGTTTGGAAAAGTGCGTTTATATGGATTAGCCAGAAGATTTTATAGATAGTGGGGGCAGCAGTAAGGTGTGCAAGTTGCTTAAATCCATTTATGGATTAAAGCAGGCATCGCGGAGCTGGAATATCTGTTTTGATGCAACGGTCAAGGAATTTGACTTCATCAAGAACGAAGATGAGCCATGTATTTATAAGAAGATTGTAAGACGAACTGTCGTATTCCTAGTCTTGTATGTGGATGACATTCTTTTGATGGGAAATGATATTATTATGCTACAATCGGTCAAGCTATTCTTGTTACAAAGGTTCTCCATGAAGGACCTGGGTGATACCTCGTACATTCTGGGGATCAAGATCTACAAAGATAGATCCAAGAGATTATTGGGACTTTCGCAGTCCAGGTACATAGAGATCGTACTAATGAGATATAGTATGGAAAATTCCAAGTGCGGTAACATACCCGCATTGCACGGAATCACCCTCTCCAAGAAGATGTCTCCCAAGACTAATGAGGAGAGGGTTCACATGAGCACTATACCCTATGCTTCAGTGGTAGGATCTATAATGTATGCGATGCTATGTACAAGACCAGATGTAGCTTACGCACTAACCGTGGTGAGCCGATATCAGTCGAACCCAGGTGAGAACCACTGGACAGCTGTGAAGAACATTCTCAAGTACCTGAAAAAGACTAAGGAGATGTTCCCGGTTTACGCTAATGGAGACCTCAGGGTCGAGTCCTTTACCGATTCAAGCTTTCAGAGTGAGAAGGATGACAACAAATCTGTCTCGGGTTTTGTATTTACCCTCAATGGAGGGTGTGTGTGTTGGAGGAGTTCCAAACAGGACACCGTTGTAGACTCGACGATGGAGGCTGAATACATTGCTGCCAGCGATGCCGCAAAAGAAGCAGTCTGGATGAAGAAGTTCATTGCTGAACTTCAGGTGGTTCCGTCCATTGTTTATTCGATACCTTTATATTGCGATAACAATGGGGCTATAGCTTTAGCGAAGAAACCACGGTCCCATCAGAAATCCAGACACATCTTAAGGCGGTATCACCTGATTAGGGAGATCATAGATCGCCAGGAGATCGAGGTCCGGAGAGTGGATACAAAAGACAATACAGCGGATCCATTTACAAAGGCCCTCCCTCAAGCACACTTCGAGCAAATTTTTGAGATATTGGGTATGCGGTACGCCAGCAGCTGGCCTTGGTGCAGACGTTGGATATTCGGTACACCAATTACTGGCCTTTAGTGCAAGTGGGAGATTGTTGGATATGTATTCCCTAGAGGCCATTATTGTATATGCATACATATGGATGCTAGGGATGTGTATGTACTGGATATTCTTGCTCAGTTATATAGTATATTGTTTCAGTTGTCTTTTATCAGAATATGTATATTTGTTTTTATTCTTGCTTTATCTAGCTTGCACATATTGATAAAAACTTGATACAGTAATATACTATTATGGTTTGACTTTATCTTAACTTGGCATATGCTATACATGATATTACATATTGCGGTTACATGTTGATAAAGCCCGTAGGATCTTGCTTGACTACCTGCGTTGTGATGGCGATCATACTTGTGGGAGCAGGGTAGTCTATAAGCACATCCTTAAATGGTCCCTAGTCGCCTGAGTATCGAGATTGGGCATTGATACTCTAGAGTAGACTAGTGTATATGCTTCTAGCCTCGACAAGGGGCATTGGTTGGTCCCGCAGCAATTGGTCAGATGCACCTAAGATCGTATACAAGTGCTCACTGGGTGTGAGTACACTGGACGGACTCACGAAGAACTTCCAGATGGTACTATACCTATCGTCAGATGGAAGTTCTCAGGTGACATGTATACGGGATAGTCTTCGGACCTGAGATCTTCATTTGTCTCGTGTGAGTTCCCACTGTGCTTTAATCACTACCCTACCACGGTTCTACTGAGTTGTGCAAACATATTTTGATTGGGTACAGTCCCGAGCCACATGGAGCCAGTGAGCGATTGTTGGGGATTCGTCTCTCCCGATATTAGGAGTCGATATCACACTGTGTTTTGATTGGTCAGGACCATAAGACCTTCCCCAAGGCAGTTGGGATTTACTATTAGGCTGATCAGTAGTTTCCCGGATTGGTCCTG
The DNA here is from genome assembly GCA_030015575.1 of Agapanthus africanus. Lineage (NCBI taxonomy): Eukaryota > Viridiplantae > Streptophyta > Magnoliopsida > Asparagales > Amaryllidaceae > Agapanthus > Agapanthus africanus. The sequence goes on from JASDDO010000016.1 coordinate 25,999,286, forward strand.
AGCCACATCAGCACGACTTATCGAGTTATTAAGGTCTGACGTTTACTACCCCTAGACCTGGTATGCGATATTCTTTGACGAAGAGACCGGACTGTACAGATATTGTCACGGATAGGCTGAGTAAGTGTTCGGACGAGTATGCTCGTCGGCCTTCCTTTTCGACAGGTACCTGGTTAGCCATTACGTACAGCTAGTGCTGCTGACGTGCTTGTGGTTAAACTCACTGCCAGCATACTGTCGAGTCTTTAGAGTCCCATACAGAGGGTTTCCCTGCTTCGGGTGAAACTATGTAGAGGCCGTATGGTTTTACGGTAGGGCTTCGATCACATACATGTACTTGTGCACGTGTGATGTTCGGGCGGATATCACTAGTTGGCTTTGGTTTAAGCCGGATCCTAGTTTTATATTGATGGATTATTTTCTTCTCTTTGTATTTATATTCTTCGGAATGCGGATACGGGTATATATATATATATACGGATGAGGGACGTTCTCATAATTTTGTAGTAAAGCTTCTAGAAGAGACACCTTATTTAGGGTTTCCTTTTCCATTTGGATTAATTCTTTAAGTGAGGTGTAGAAAATGAGTTGGAGATATTTTCTTGGATGATCTATGAGTCATCTCTTGACAAAATAGATATTTTGTGAGCCATGGTTGATATTTGTGAGATATTTATTTATCTCATCAATTATTACATGGTTCATTATTCATCACAAATGAATGAGCATTATTCATCCAAGTTCTTTCTCTCCTCTCTCATTTTCTTCAAGTGACCTTATTCCTCATCAAACCCTAAAAGTTTTCATGTGTTAAGAATCTTAGGGTTCCAAGAGACAAATCACTCCATCTTCTCACTCTACACAACCTAGGACTTCTAGTTTAGCGAACTAGAAGCCGTAGTTACCTCGAATTTGAGGTAGGAGCTCAAAGTCGGAACTCTCGGGTGGATCATCTTTGACGCGAGGTGGCCAAAGTACGAGCACGATCCGTACTTCCATCGAGGAGCTAAAGGAGAGGATTGAAGACTCGAAGGACTTGATTCTCATGGTATAACTCTTTCTCATAGTAGATAGCTTTTAATCATAACACAGCTCTTAATGTACAAAGCACACGCAAGAGGAAGAGTTCGGATACGAACGAAGCTTACTTGTGGTATTCTTAACTTGATCATATCAATGAGAAAAGACTATCTAACTTACATAAAGATGGATATTTGAATTTGTTCGAATTTTCATCTTATGAAGCTTGTCAATCTTGTCTCAAAGGAAAGATAACTAAAACCCCATTCACCGGACACGGAAAAAGAGCTACAGGAGCTCTTGGGACTCATACACAATGATGTATGCGGTCCTATATCTATACAGGCATGGGGTGGGTTCTCGTACTTCATTACATTTACTGATGATCTCTTTAGGTTAGGATATGTATTTCTAATGAAATATAAATCTGAAACTTTTGAGAAGCTCAAAGAATATAAAAGTGAAATAGAGAACCAAACAAGAAAAAGTATTAAGATCCTTCAATCTGATCGAGGAAGGGAGCACTTGAGTATAGAATTCCGTAACTTTCTTAAAGAGAATGGTATTCTATAACATTTTAGAAAATAAAATATTATTTTTGGGAATTTAAATAATTAAATTAATAAATATTATGAATATTTTAAACTATGGAGATTAGTTTTAAATGATATGGTATAACTATATACCGAAAATTTGGAAAATATTTGGAAAATTAATACAATTATTGATTTCGAAGGTATTTATGTGATTTGGGCATTCTATTTATTATTATACAATTAACTGTAATGGGTTATTTATTAAACTCTATTAATATTTACTAATTTTGCATTAAGTATGCTATGTGCATGACATGCAACATGACATGTTGCAAATGCTTATTTCATATTTTGAGCCATTCTTCATGTGCATGCATATATGGTTCTTGATTTTGTTGTTTTTTTAAAAAAAAGAGAAAAGATAAAAGAAGAAGAATAATAATATGTGGCATGGCATGGGGACAAGGAGGTATGGGTTAGTGAGGGTGGGTGAGAGAAAGAGAGAGAGAGAGAAAGAGAGAGAGATTTCTTCATCCCACCATGGTTCATCTCCTCTTCTTCATTTTCCCTTCTTCATTTTCTTGACCTCCTCCCTCCTCATCATCCACCTCCTCTACCTCATAAACCACCATTAAAACTTAACCTAAACACCTTACTCCCTTCACAAAAATGGTGCACAACCTCATTATAAACTATATGGAGGCCTTAAGTTTGGATTTTGAAGACTTTGAACAACTCAAGAAAATTCTTGAGTTGTCAAATGAGCTAAATCCCATGTCTTTAGTTTAGTTTTTAGACTTTCTAACATCTTAGTGTAGTTTAGAGTTAAACTTGTCTAGATTAGCGATATTAGAATTTTCTAGAAGAGAAATTAGGAGATATTATGGTTTGCCAAGGTGTTAATGAGGTTTAGTTGTGATCACAAGCCTTTGTAGTGCTTTTATCCTGGACTAAACCAGTGACTAAACCCTAAAACTTAAGTTTAGATCTTTCATATGTCGGTTTTATAAAAAATGTGAGGATTACAGGGAATCTGGTGCAACGTGAGGTGTTTTTAGAAAAATCAAAAACGTACACTAACCTAGTTAGACCAATAGGAGACCACCACGAGAAAACGAGACCAAATCTCTTCACTTGTACCGGCGGAACCCGTTTTTTTCGCATTCTCGCCGGGCCAGTTGTAGCCATTGGTGTAGCGATTTTGGCAGTAGTTCACTTACTTGTTGATCTATCTCCTGTATTTTTTTTTAGCCTAATTTTACCTGAACCAAAATCTGGAGCTAATTTTCTAACTTGCTGTTTTGAGTTTTGTGGATTTTGATAACTTTAGTTTTGATAATTGTGTTTTATCTCGATCACTTGACGTTCGTACGTCAAGTCGGGAGTTGTTTGATCATTCTTACATGCATAGACCATAGGTTCTAACCTATGCGAGTTTTGTATGTCGTTTTGGTTTTCATACGCAATTCCTGTTTACGATACTATGTGTTTATATTTGTAGGCACATTCACGTGGACTTGGGACAACAAGGAAGAGCGTGGCATCATCGATTTCGGCAAGCGAGGATCGAGGTGAGTAGATGTATATCTACGGGAGAAGTTGGGTGGATGGCGTATTGCACCCCCGCAAATTCGTAGATTAGGATTCGTATAGTATGTATATGTATAGTACGGATACTTATTAAATAGGGATTTCTAAGAGACCATAGGTAGATTGAGCGTACTTGGAAGAAGATTGCTTTTAGTTTAGTTTCGTAGTCGCGAACCCATAGTATATAGGTTGTCACACACACACACGTACACATGAGATATGATATATGGTTGTATACATATATATATTATATATATATATATATATATATGCGTTATTATACACACACACACACATATGGTATACATATACGTATATGACGAGGATACAAATGTTGAACGGATATGAGTCGATGTGATCAGGCATGATGTCGTGAGATTTGATATGTGACCGAGTCGTGATATGATATTATAATGGATCGTTGAGCGATATGTATTCATGCTTACAATGATATGTGAGTTGATAATATTTGAATGAACAAGACCTTAGAACCGTACCTATGAATCATGATGTTGTACGATTGATAATACCGTACGAAGGATGATATTATGTATGATTTTGACCGGTACCCTTGAATTTGAGGATGCCGTACTATGTATTATACAGTACATGACGCTATGAGGCTGGATCGCCGACTACTAGGTATATCGACTCGGAATTTATGTGGATTTTCTTACCCTTTCGATTAGTTTCTTAGTTTAGTCTTTTAGTTGATTAGGTAGATGTTAGACTAGGCTTGAGCCATACCTATTTTCAAAAACTAACGAATCGTGAGTATTTTCAAAGGACAATCCGAAGGATGCTACGTCTTTTCAAAGGACATATCTTTTCTTAAAAACACCGTAGCCCCTAATTTCTAAAATCCACGATTCGTGCTTTTTCAAACACCAAAACTGTATAACTCGTATATAGAAATGTATATTCTTCAATGTTGTGGTTATTACTCATTCTCCGTTATATTCATATTGTTCTCATTATATTGCATGTTTATACATGTGTTTCCTTAACTATCATGATCCTGGCTGTTAGGACACTATCACCATTACCGATGATGCATATGTTCCACGTACACTTGCTTGCCGGCTCACACACATCATCATCGGTAATTGCCATGTCACGTACACTTTAGAATATGTTACTTCATTGGTATAACCTGCTAACTGCTAGTTCCGACATATTATTAGTATGCTTACTCTCATGTGTTAGTTTAGACATTTCATTCCTTACTTAGATACTTCATGTGTTTATGCATTTATTCTGTTATACATTATTGTGGGGATTTATGCCGGTAATTTACTGCTTATTGACTCTTGATTTTGGGATTTCGGATTTTCCATGAGATTTCTGGATTTGGAGGAACCGCAAGGATGTTATAAACTCATTATCATTTTTAAAAATAGAAATTTGTGGTTTTCTCGTGATATGATGTGTGAGGTGTCCACTATGTATTTTCTCGGTTCTTGTGATGTATCACATACCCGATTCGAGGAGGGGGATGCACCGTCTGCGGGTACATGGTAGACCCGGTGAGGTACCTCGGGATAAGAAGATCGCATAGATGGCGTTGAGCCCGGCATGGGAGCACTACCGACCGGTGATGTTTGGTTTGGCGGTTGTCCAGAGGAGACCGACCGTAGTCGTGAGATTTGATGATATGGGCTGATCTGGACTGACGGAGCCCGAGATATTGAGGATATTGTGTCGATGTTTGACACGGACTTTTCTGTCGATTTCATTGATGATACTTCGGTTTTTACACTAAAATCTTACTGAGATAAGAAAACAGTTTTCTCTTACAAGATATATTCTGCTTTCATTCTTAATGCATTCGTACATCATATATATGACATGTTGCTACCTGAGGCACTGACAGGAGCACTTGGTATTACACTTATATTTAGATGATTACCCTTTCCACTATTAGATGTTTCAGGGTATATTATGAGTACATTACTATATGACCTAGGAGATAGTCATACTTTCAATTTCTGCTCGGTGATGACTTCTACTCACGAGTTGGCAACTCACCCCCGTTGTGCCACAGTTTCTTATAGGTTTTGATGTACAGGTTCCGTAGCGGCTTGCTGGCACTTCACTTTCTTCAGGATGATTGCTTTGGTGGGTGGGTTCACTTGTATCGTGACCACCGTTGTACTTTTATTTATTTCAGTTGTATCTAGTAAGCTCCATCAACCAGACTTGTATATTTAGTAGACTTAGATAACCACAACTTGTATATTATTTTGACCTTAAAGTCGCGCTCATGTAGTATTATGGTTTTCTGGCTTTCTTGATGATGTTGAGTTCTTTACTTTCTTTCTGAGTTTGATCCCCGCCCTTCGACGTCGTATATTCATTTTATCTTGCATGGTTTTTCCTCCATTTGGCGAAGAGCTAGTTCCCGCTTGGGGATGCCTTATATTATATTGTTTGTACCGTTTTCGGGTTAAAATATACAAAAGAGGTGCTGCCGAATTCTTCAATGGCGAAAAGTGTTTTCAATTAGTTACAAAATGTTGTTTTCATATTATATTACTTATGTATATATATATATATATAAGAATAAGTTTGATTTTCAGTAAACCTTATTTCAAAACTGTAGCCCCACTATTTTCCCCTTAAAAGGTTTAGCTTTCTAGGCTTTTGGCTTACTTGAATTAGGTGGGGTCCTATAGACTTCACATGATTCAAGTTCCAGTCACGTGCCTTTTCCGGGTCGTGTTATATTCTCTCTCAACTTACTCCTCCGTATACACCACAGCACAACAATGTATCGGAGTGGAGGAATCGTACCTTATTGGATATGGTTCACTCCATGATGAGTAATGCCGAGTTGCCTCTTTCATAATAAGGATATGCGCTTGAAACAGCAGTATATCTATTGAATCAAGTTCTATCTAAATCCGTGCCTAAAACTCCATATGAAATATGAGTGGTAAGAGTCTGTATCTTAAACGTGTTAAGATATGGGGTTGTCCTGCTTATGTTAAAAAGCAGAAACCAGATAAACTCGAGGCACGATCAGTTTTGTGTAAGTTTGTGGGATATCAAAAACATTCAAATGGATATCTATTCTACCATGCAGAGGAACAAAGAATTATTGTTTCTCGAAGCACCAAATTTTTAGAATTGCAGTTTCTTATTAAAGAAACTAGTAGGAGCGTAGTAGAACTTGATGAAGTTCCAGAAGAACAAACTATAACCGGAGATTTGGTAGAACCAGAGAATTTAATTGAATCCGACAAACCTCAGCCGCTCGGCAGATCTAGTAGGATTTCTTGTCCGCTCAAGAGATACTATAGTTTTCTCATAGACGGGGATAGAGAGCATTGCATTTTGGAAGAAAATGATCCTACTAATTTCGAGCAGGCTATTACCAGTAGGAACTCTGTAAAATGGCTGGATGCTATGCGATCCGAAATGGAGTCCATGTATACCAACAAAATTTGGACTTTGGATGTTGCTCCTCCTGGGGTAAAACCCGTTGGATGAAAGTGGATCTTTAGAAAGAAAATTGGTGTAGATGGACAGGTGGAAAACTATAAGGCTAGACTTGTTGCAAAAGATTTTCGTCAAAGACCAGGAATGGACTATGACGAAACCTTTTCCCCTATGGCTATACTGAAATCCATTTGAATCCTACTTGCCATTACTGCCTTCCATGTATATGATATCTGGCAGATGGACGTAAAACCGGCTTTTCTAAATGGAAGTTTAGAAGAGTGTGTTTACATGGATCAGCCGGAGGGATTCATAGACAGTGGGAGCAGCGAGAAGGTGTGCAAGTTGCTTAAATCCATTTATGGATTAAAGCAGACATCGCGGAGCCGGAACATATGTTTTAATGAGACAGTCAAAGAATTTGACTTCATCAAAAACAAAGATGAGCCATATATCTACCAGAAGATTATAGGGAGAACTGCCGTATTCCTCGTCTCGTATGTCAATGACATTTTCTTGATAGGAAATGGAATTTCTATGCTACAATTGGTTAAGTTGTTCTTGTCACAATAGTTCTCCATAAAATACATGGGTGATGCCTCCTACATTCAGGGGATTAAGATCTACAGAGGTAGATCCAAGAGATTGTTAGGAATATCACAGTCCAGGTACATAGACACCATACTAAAGAGCTTTAGTATGGAAGATTCCAAGCGCGGTAATATACCCGATTTGCACGGAATCACCCTCTCTAAAGAGATGTCTCTCAAAACTGATGAGGAGAGGGCTCACATGAGCATTATACTCTACACTTCGGTGGTAGGATCTATAATGTACGCAATACTATGTACCAGACCAGATGTAGCATACACGCTTAGCATGGTGAGCTGGTATCAGTCGAACTCAGATGAGAATCATTGGATAGCTGTGAAGAACATTCTCAAGTACCTGAGAAAGACTAAGGGGATGATCTTGGTTTATGGTAATGGAGACCTCCGAGTCGAGTCCTTTGCTGACTCAAGCTTCCAAAGTGACAAGGATGACAGCAAGTCTGTCTCGGGTTATGTGTTTACCCTCAACGGAGGAGCGGTCCATTGGAAGAGCTCTAAACAGGACACCATCGCAGACTCGATGATAGAGGCTGAATGCATTGCTGCCAACGATGCCGCAAAAGATGCGGTCTGGATGAAGAAGTTCATTACTGAACTTGAGTTGGTTCCATCCATTATTAATCCAATACCTTTGTACTGAGATAACAATGAGGCTATGGATTTAGCGAAGGAACCATGGTTCCATTAGAAACCCAGACACATCTTGAGGTGGTATCACCAGATTAGAGAGAACGTACATCTCCGGGAGATCGAGGTCCGGAGAGTAGATACGAAAGACAACACGGCGGATCTATTTACCAAGGCCCTCCCTCAAGCGCAGTTCGAGCGACTTTTTGAGATATTGGGTATGCGATATGCCAATAACTGGCCCTAGAGCAGACGTTGGGTATTCGGTACGCCAATTACTAGCTTTAATGTAAGTGGGAGATTGTTGGATATGTATGCCCTAGAGACCTGAATTGTATAGGATGATAAGGATTTGTATGTACAGGACAATCTTGCTCAGTTATGTAGTATACCATTTGGATTGTCTTTATCTAAACATGTGTATTTGTTTTTCTTGCTGCTTTGTATTGCTTATACATGTTGATAAAGACTCGTTGCAGTAGTATACTATTTTTGTTTCTCTTTATCTTAACATATGCATATGTTATACTCGATATCACATATGGCTTATACATGTTAATAAAACCCGTAGGATTTTGCTTGACTACCAGCGTTATGATGGCGATCACACTTGTGGGGGCTGGGTAGACCATAAGCACATCCTTAAATGTCCCAAGTCGCTGGAGTATTGAGACCGGGTATTGATATTCTAGAGTAGACTTATGTATACGTTTTTAGACCCTGACGACGAGCGGTGGTTGGTCCCACAGCCATTGGTATGATCACCTAAGATTGTATATAGGTGCTCAATGGGGGTGAGTACACTGGACGGACTTGCCGAGAATTTCTAGATGGTATTATACCTATCGTCAGATAGCGGTTCTCAGGTGATATGAGTACAGGTTGGTATTTATACCTAAGATCGTCATTTGTCTCATGTAAGTTTCCACTGTACTTAAATCATCACCCTACCACAACTCTACTGAGTCGTGCAAACAGGTTTTGGTTGGGTACAGTCCCGAGCCACATGGAGGCAATGAGCGATTGTCAGGGATTCATCTCTCCCGGTATTGGGAGTCGATATCGCACTATGTCCGGTTGGCCAGAACCATAAGGCCTTAGCCAAGACAGTTGAGACTTACAGATGGTTAGATCGGTAGTTTCTCGGATCGGTCCTAAGCCAAATCGACATGACTTATCGGGTTCTTAGTGGTCTGATGTTCACCACCCCCCAGACCCGGTATGTGATACTCTTAGACGAAGAGATCGGGCTGTATGGAGATTGTCATAGATAGGCTCAGTAGGGGTTCTGATGAGATTGCTCGTCAGCCTTCTTTTCGACAAGTACCTGGGCAGCCGTTACGTACAGTTAATACCGCTGACGTGCTTATGGTTAAACCCACTGCCAGCATACTGTCGAGTCTTTAGAATCCCACACAGAGGGTTTCCTTGGTTCAGGAGAAATGATGTAGAGGCCGTATGTTTATATGTGCAGGGTTTCGATTAAATACATGTACTAGTTGCGCGAAATTTAATCGGACAGTTTGTGATACTAGAGGGCTTAGGGTTAAGCAAGTTTATTAAATCACGTATTGATTTAATTCTAGTATCATGTTATTGGATTTATCTATCTCTTTGTATTCGTATTTTTGGTACGAATACGGGTATGTATATATGGTTTGGTATTCTTGTATTTATACAAGAATGACTTCTAGAAAATGGACACGTCATTTATGTTTTTCTATTTATTGGAGATAATAAATGAGGTGGCACGCAAGGTGGCATGAAGAGTGTAGAGAGGAATGGACAAATGAATTAGATATTCATTTGTCATTACTATTCAAGTATGGTAGTCATTTTTAATTGTGAAATTCTTTCCACAAAAACAAAATGGTTATCATATTTTTCACAACCTAGTTCTCATTTTCATGAGCTCATTCTCTCTCCTCACTAGCTCTCATCTTTTTCTTCAACCTCAACCCACTCATGTGTTGAGAATAATGAGGTTTTAGAGATAGACAAACTCCATTAACAATCTCTACATCATTTTTATAACCTAGATTAGCAAACTAGGTTATTAAGCTGCTTCATTAGTGAAGCTTAGCTTGGACTACAAACTCTCGGGTGTATCATCTAGGATTAAGAAAGCCCTCAAGCAAGGTTGATCAAGGATCCTTAGAAGCACAATAGGAAGGAGTTTTGAAGTCCCGAAGGACACGTATCTTTTAGGTAAAACCCTTTTTCATAGTAATCAAACTCCTTGTAGTTGCTAGTTTAGGGTTATGGTTTGATACTTAGGGTTTTGTTAATTGTGCTTGCTCAAAATTTGATTTTTGTACATTCCACCTCTCTACTTTCATTGTAGAGTGAGCGCAATAAACTAACACTTGAAACAACTCTTCTTGGATCCAATTCCCAAGTATAAACTCAACATCTCTTGTGTCCTCTATAATGAGAACAACCACTCCAAGTAGCATTCATTGTCTCCAAGTCACTTTTAGTCATCACTGCATTGTTCATAACAAGATTGATTGATTTCTATTTGAATGTGTAGTAGTAGTAACCGCAATCAATAACGGTGTCGCTTGTAGCTAGCCGAGATGAGTACGGGTCGTCCTCGGGGATATGTGGAATCTTTTAATCTTGCTTTAGACGAGTTGATTAGAAAGAAGAAGAAAGGAGAATAGATTCTAGATCTATATTAAACATGGATGTGAAATATATATAGTTTTAAGATCTAGTTTAAATACGGATGTTGAATCTATAAAGAAGATGCTTGTAGGGTTCGTTAGGATATAGTAGTCATGGATGACTAATAAAGATTACTCTTTTTATCTTTTGATAGATTTAAAACCAGATAGATAGTGATGAATGAGGATTATGGTTCTTGGAAGAAACTAGGGTTTCCACACTATTGACCCTTGTCCCTTCATTGATCTATATTCATGTTTAGCCTTTAAAAAAGCAATTGTTAATCTGATATCAAATCTCGGTCGAGACTAGCAATAAATTAGTAGCACGCCCGATAAGGATGTTAACGATTCTTTTGCTAAAGTTTATAAACTTCATAAGACTTAAAAGAAGTTAAAATATTTTCTCATCCATTGTTCTACCCTAATCCTACGAACCCTATCAAGTGGAGAATTACTCGCGCATGATGGAGATAGAAGAAAACCGGATAAAGAATGAAATCATAATGTAAATACAAAAATTTAAATGCAAACTAATTAATCTAATGATCTACTTTTATTAATCAAATTCACAATTACAAAACCTTCGAATTTAGATTACAAAAGGAAGAAGAAGTTACCCTCGATCTCTGCCTCGTAGGAAGTAGATGCTCCGTCAAATCTCACGTCGCCATATCACGTCGAATCGCGGACCTGTCATAGATCACTTGTTCTTTGATGGTGATTTGCTTCGTGTAAAAGATTGATAATTTCTAAGTTTAGCCCTCGGTCCTTTATATAGCCCCAAAACCAGAAACTATAGATCCCAGGAATTAGGGATTATTATGAAGATCCAAACCACAAAATCCCAACTCCTAACTCGGTGAATCGGCCGTGGATCCACTGCATATGGCATGTTTTGGCCGCAGAACCACGGCCGTTTGGTTGGATCATTGCTTCAAAATTCCGGGGCTGCTTCTTTGTGACACATGGAGATTTATTTGATGTCTGGAATTTTTCATATCTTTTCTGAGTCTCTGTCAGTATTGATTCTTCGATTTTATCTAATTTTATCGGTAGATTTTTGATTCCCGACATCTCGATATCCCGATCTCCTAACCTGAACTAAACCTTGCACAATATCTCGATGAATAATGTTAGTAATATTTGGTATTTTTGAGATATTATCCTAACCATTTTATATGATATTAAATTTCGAGAATATTGATTAAGGATATTTGATATGATATGCATATTTAAATTATCAAAATATTATATAAATATTATATGCATACATTTTCCTTCATAATGTTAATCATAATATATAAACATATGGTAAATAATATTTTTACAGATAAAGCCAAATATGTTCTATATTTATAATAAACACATTTAAATATCTAAGAAAAGTAAGGAAAATGTTATATCAAATGTGCGATATTTTCGACTAAACAAATACTCCCAAACTTAACTTTGATCGTCCCGAGTAAACTATTTATTCAATAGAGGGAGAAAAAGAAAAAGAAAAAGAAAAACCTAAGTAGCACACTTTCGTAGGCAACACGATTGCACTGAGCACGTGCAACAAGCCGTTAAACCTCTAGGTGTCCCTGGTAGGAGGAGTGTTGTCTCCTGAGGGTTTTCAGCGGATTACACCCACAAAATCCTATAATAAAAGAAAGAAAGTGAAAATTACATACAAAGATAAGAACTATAAAAGAAAGAACTTGAAAAGAAGAGTTTCCAACTGCACTAGCTTTTCGGTTGCCATGAGCCCAATCTTAATGGTCATGAAAAAATGTTAGAAATCACATCATCCCTCAATAAAATATCATCTTTATTCTTCCTCCCTATCTTTCATCCAAATATCGATCATATACCCCTACGTGTGTGTAAAAGACATCCCTACACTTAGAGAATTCAATTCAAGCTATCATACTCTTGTCCATCTTCCAAAGCACTTTATAGTCGGTGAATATTTTAAATGGAATTGCTCACACATTCTTCATACGACCGTTAATACTTCTTGAGATACTAACCAACCGATTACAAAATATGTTCGCATATTTAGGCATAATTTCTCGTCTTGCAACACCTAAGCCTTAGCAGTGGCTCCCAAAACAGTTGGTTTAAGGCACTAGGTGATAAAGCACCTTCGCTATATTTTTTTTATGCTGCCTTGGTAATTACAAAACCAGTGTTCATTTTTGTCACGCCCAGCTTCCCAGAGTACGCAAGATTTGGGCACGTGACATAGCCAACCATGCTACCTGTGGGTAGGGAGTATCCATCCACAGTCACATTACGGTTGTAAGGATATCAAGAACAAGATAAAACTAATCTGATACATGTCCAAATCCATAATAACAAGAATCAATAAACAATAAGTGCGGAAGCTAATGATCCAATACAATGAATAAACAGTATGTCCCATAATGCGGGCTCACATCTGGAAATGAAATCACATAAATAAACTAAACTCTAAGGAACTCACAGTTCAGCCTGCTGGCTGAAGTACTCCTGCTCGGTCGACGACAAAGGTACGGAATCTGGGCTATGCAAAACCCAGACGTCAGCGCGTCATGATATCAAGTATACAGTATAAACATGGTAATACATAGTGCAAGCATGAACATGAATAAAGCAGTAATAAGAAGTAACAAGCAGGGTGATGTGCAATGGTGACAAACTGTCCTATCAGGTTTTCTACTCTATAGTCTTTAAAACCAATTGATGAATCGTCGATGTAACTCAATAGTATCCCGTGCGTGCCCGGGACCACGGTCATGATCCTCGGGGCTGAGTCCGAGACGTGCCGCTAAGCAGTAAAAGGTAGTAGGATGGACGAGTGATGTCAGCATCATCACTCCCGGACTGGCCAAGCCCGTAAGACTGATCAGAACAATGTATCGAACTGTTGAGTTACAAGTCGGTTTCACCTTTGATTTCCCCATACCCCCAAACTATGTATGTCAGTCAGGTATTCAGTAGTCAAGGACTAATGCCAACACAAAGTCAAGTAAAGGTAGGTCTGTCTGGATCGACAGCAGGAATGGTTAGGTTTGTCGGCATTAGACATGAAATCGTGAGACAAGTAATGTCATGGTACAACAGGATGAGTCGGTATGTATGTATATGTCAGGTGTAGCAGGGTCAGGTCAATATGTCGTGCAATCGGGTAAGTGCTCACAACAGGTATACAATCAATAATGAATAACAGCAGGAACAATATTTAACCACAATATTCCATATAACTACAGTGATGTTTATATTCTCTTATTAACATGTTCAATCATCTTTAGGGTGTAATAGCCGCAAAGTAAAGCAATATTCACAATTACCAATTAAGGAATTACATGAAATTATACTAAGTATGATAATTGTCTCAAGAATAGTTTAACAGTCCAAGCAGATATGATTCAGTCGTTTTATTTGGTTAAAGCATGGATTGATGTGGGTTAAATAATTACGAGGAACCGTTGTAACGATTCCAATATAAAGATAACTGCAATATGATATCAAGTGCCATCATTAAGTTACGGGATTCAATAATGTGAATTAAAGTTGCGTGGCAAGACTAGATCTCGCACGCTAGCATGTTCAAGCAAGTATTCAGATACTTGCCTCGACGGTCTGCAAACTGGAACACGGATGCGACGTCGGTAAAAACCACGATAAGATAGCACGGGCCACGGATCGAGTCCCAACAGAGGTCAACGGGATCACACGGACCAGGGGACTTCGCTGGAGCGTCGGGTTCGTCAGACGGCACGGTCGGATTCCGACAAAAGTTATCGGCAACAAGTTAGCAATAAGATAAACATACAAGATCAGCGGGTTTTTGCACCAAAGGAAGTAAACTGATGCTTACAGAGGAGAAACAGGGGTAACTATGACGGGCCCGACGGCGATGGACCCACCGGCGGTGAACAGGAGGTGCGGCGAGGGTGCTGGAACGGCTGAAAGGGCTCGGGGTTGCTGGAAAGGGGTGCTGCGGTGAGTGGGGAAGAGTGTGGTCGGCTCTGGTGGTCGAGGGAGAGAAGGAGGTAGTCGGAGGTGGTGTCGACGAGGTCGCCGGCGCGTTTCTCCGGCGAACAGCGGAGGTGGGCAATGGATGAAGGCTCGGGTTTACTGTTCCGGCGAGGGGAGGAAGGAAACGACGACGAGGTCGGGTCGAGTAGGGTGAAAGGGAGTCGTGGGAGGCGTCGACGGTGAGAGGCGAGGTCGACGGCGAGGTCTACGAGGGTGGAGGCGAGGTCGGGAATGGGTGCAGTGCGGGAAGGAGCGGGAGTCGTCGGGAGAACGGGAGGAGGAAGGTGCGGCGGTCGAGGAGGCGTTGCTGGCGGCAACGGCGAAGTCGCGGGGAAGTCGTCGGTGGGGTCGCGAGGCTAGGGTTAGGGTTCGTGATGGGCGAAGAGAGTTGAAGGAGGCGGCTGCGTGCATGGCTTATATATATAGAGGAAGAGAGAGAAAGGGGATTGGAGAGAGAAAGAGAGAGATTGAGAGAAGAGAGAGAGAGAGATAGGGAAAGGAGATAGAGAGAGGCGGGGCCCACGCGAAGCAATCCCACCCTCGCGATTGGCTGAGGGTTTAGATAATCCAAATAAAAGATTTGAGGAGTGTTTCCTGATTTAAAATCAGGAAAGCTTCTGGGAAAAGCTTCAGAGGAGAGTCACGTGCGTACACGTGACTAGCGGTCACGTGTTGGCACGTGACACCTTAAAAGCATCATCAAGTCGAATTCAGCCTACTGACTACGCTGAAGAAAGTGGGCTTCAGAAAGAGTCACGTGCTCCCACGTGACCAGGGTCACGTGGTGACACGTGACATTTAAAAGCAAGCGTCCAACACGCAAGTTCTCTGATCAAGTGAAGAAAGTGGGCTTCAGAAAGGGTCACGTGCCCCCACGTGACCAGGGTCACGTGGTGACACGTGACATTTAAATGCAAGCGTCCAACACGCAAGTTCTCTGATCGAGTCAAGAAAAAGGGTTCAGAAAGAGTCACGTGCTCCCACGTGACCAGGGTCACGTGTCTGCACGTGACGTTCAAGGCAGCAAGCGCGTTTCCAGAACAACCAAGGAAAGAGAGTTCAAATAAAGGGTCACGTGCTCACACGTGACCAGGGGTCACGTGGTAGCACGTGATGTTTAAGCAGCAATCAGAAGACACAGTGCAGAAGGCTCGTTCCAAAGGGGGTCACGTGCTCACACGTGACCATGGATCACGTGGTCACACGTGACCGGCTTTCAAAGCCCATGTTGACGACAGAATTAAATTCTGAAGGAAATTCGAATCTTTCCAAAGGAAAGTAATTATTTGGCACTAATCAAATTAAAAATTCAGAGATGATTAAATATCATCTATCTATGGAAAATCTCGGCTTTGGGAAAGATTTTCCCCTTAAATCTAACCAAAATATCAAAGGAGAATCTTTGGATTTAAGATCCAATGGTGAATAAAATTCACCTAATAATCCAAAGGCCCAAAATGAATGATGGATGCAAATCAAATCTCCCAATGAAGATTCGTCAAAAACTGATTGATGCGACTGCCTCTCCTATAAATAGGAGCCAAGAGACAAAAAAAAAAGAGAGATACATGCGCAGAGAAGAAAAAGAGAAGGGGAGAAGAGCTTTGATACTTCGAAAAGACTCAGATCTTCTGCAAAAAACCCTAGGTAAGAAAGGGAAGGCCTCTTGGAAAGAAGCAGAATTTAATTCTCAACAGAGTTTAACTCTGATAATATAAAAGCAGAAGAACTTATTTCTTCTCTCTTTGATAGAGGATCTGCAAAGTGCACATCTCCCCTTAAGGTTGAGAATTTAATTCTCAATGGGTTGAGATCCTGCCATGCAGATCCAAAACATAGAGAAGGAGTGCAAGCTCGAGAATTTAATTCTCACAGAACTATAGGAATTTAATTCCTCCAAAATAAAGTAGGGCTAGACCCTATGTCATGGGAATTTAATTCCTTCAGAACAAAAAAAGAGAGGGTTTAACCCTAATTAAAGAACTTAGTTCTGTTGAAACAACGGGAATTTAATTCCCTTAATCATCATTTCCTCAAAAACTTTTATTAGGGTTTAACCCTATTCAGCCCTCCACATAAACGAGGAATTTAAATCCCACAGAAAATTCAGAGTTAAACTCTATTCCAGAATACAAGTCTTCAAAAGAAAGAAGGATTTAATTCCTCTGAAATTAAAAGTCTCTGGAATTTAATTCCTAAAAAAAAAAGGAGTAACAAATCCTCTGAAAAAACCACATTAAGGCAGGGTCACGTGTCACCACGTGACCCCCCCAAAAGCCCTACAGAAAACCCCTTTGAGGCGGCACCCCACGTGACCCACGTGACCTTCAGCAGAAGCCTTAACACATAGGCATTTGAATGCCCATCACGTGCTGACACGTGATGCTATCAAAGACACAGTAATTTCAGCAGAACAAATGAAGGAAGGGCGCTCCCACGTGCTGCCACGTGACCCCTCTTGTCTTCGTGTTTAACACTAAATTGAAACTCTCGAAATCAGTGTTAAAATATTGTTGGGCCTTAGTGTTCAACACTAATTAAAAAGCTTCATTTGCAGTGTTCAACACTGATCCGTTTTAGTGTTTAACACTAATTTGAGAAGCCTTATTGCTGGTGTTTAACACCAATTATTTCTTAGTGTTAAACACTAACTTGTTAACCGCATGCCCAGTGTTCAACACTGATTGCTCTGTAGTGTTTAACACTAGGCTTTGGCCCAATTGGCTAAATGGATAGAGGCAAAGCCTCTCCTTCAATGGACCAGCAAGAGTCAATATTCCAGACCTGACTGGACTTAGCCCAAGCTGGCCATAAGTCCTCAATTTGTGATTAACTGGGCTAATGAGCTCATAACATAATTGATCAGTCTTGACCCAAATTGGGCCAGGGACTATTTAATCCACCCCGGTTCTAGGGTACATCTCTTCACTCCTTTGATGCTTGGCATTGTAATCCCTCAATGTCTTCAAAGAGGTGATGGGTCCCGATGACCACTCATGATATGGACTGTGGGGTCCTTAAACCCATGCCTAATGCTAAACTTCCTGGTTACGTGGAAAGCGGATAACGTCACTCTTTGACCCCGTGGAAAACGTCCAGAGCGGATCCTGGTCCTCGCAGAGCATGGCAGTGAACCCATGCGAAGCATCCAGAGCGGAGCCTGGTCCTCGCCTAGCACGGCAGTGAACCCGTGTGAAGCATCCAGAGCACATACCGGACTGTGGAGTCCTTAAACCCATGGACTATGACGTCCTTAACCTTGACCGAGATGTCTTAAAACTACCCACGGACCGCAATGTCCTTAAACTACCCACGGACCGCAATGTCCTTAAACTACCAACGGACCGCAATGTCCTTAAACTACCAACGGACCGCAATGTCCTTAAACTACCCACGGACCGCAATGTCCTTAAACTACCAACGGACCGCAATGTCCCTAAACTACCCATGGACCGTAACGTCCTTAAACTACCCACGGACCGCAACGTCCCTAAACTAGAACAATTGAGCCCTCCATATGCTCTTTTGTCGGATCTAAACGGTCCCGTTTAAGTTGATCTTAGCCTCCAAAAATGGCTAACGCGTCCTTAAACCTTCAAACAGATTGGACTACGAATCCCCTAAATTAACTCCGACTTGAGGGTACATCTCTGAACTCCTCTGACATCCGTCGTTGTAATCTTTCAACGTCGTCAGAGAGGTGATGGGTCCCGACGGTCATACATACGGTGGACCACTACGTCCCTAAACTGGAACAATAGAGCCCAAATGCTCTTTTGTCGGATCTAAACGATCCCGTTAAGTTGATCTTAGTCTCAAACTGGACTAACGTATCCTTAACAAACGTTTAAGTTGATCTTAGCCTCAAATATGGCTAACGTGTCCTTAAACCAAACCCCCAAACCCAAATTTAAGATAATGCGGATTTGGACTAGTCCACGCCCTACGGGTGACGACATAACTCAGTCTCCGTAAACAATCCACGGGCAATAAAACAAACACCCACGACACGAAGTGACCATCTGGAGAAGGAGAAAGTTGTTACCGCAACGCGGTAGCGTAATTAACTGCAGGGGCTTGCGCCTGCAGGGAAGAGCGTCCCCACAATCAAAAACCCCTCAAATGAGGGGGAATCTGACGAAGTCTGCTACATCGGACGCATCCGTCTAAACCTTCGACACATGGTGCCATAAATCAACTTGGCATCTTCGGAGGGGTGGACGGATAGCACCAATTAGCATCTGCCCCGAACCCCAGGCATTCGGACGCCCCGACGTCCCGGCCGCCGTTCGGAGGGGAACAGATTCTGGCACGCCCGGTGGGACCTTTTCTTCTTTCCACTCCACACTTCGTGTGTCGTGATTCGCGAACCAATCGCGGTTCGCTAATAGTTGCCCTTGGGTCTCAAGGTACTGAGAATTGGCATCTTGCTTATTGCAGAAACCAAAGGATCGATGGCTTTCATCCCTGCGAAATCCTCCAACTGCTCAGACGGCAACTGCAGCCGACGCTCTGCCTCGCCAGGAGGTGTAGCCTATGGACCCCAAGCGGCTTCACTGTTCACAATGCCGGTGGAACAGGTCACCCGCGCCACTACAGGATTGTTTTTTGGGACTATGATCCCGCCGACAAACTTTACCGCTCCAGTGCTGGCAAAGGAAACTCTCAAGAAGTCGGTCTTTGATCGTCTTACCCCTACCGTGGCTCCTCTCAACGAGTCGCCCAACGTCAACGCCTCGGTCTTTTCTAGACTGGGCCAGGAATCATGCGAGCTCATTACGGGGACTACAATCTCAAAGAAGGCTGCTTCTAAGAAAGTGATCGCTCCCATCCCCGAAATCGCCAAGGCAACCTTTCCAGCCAAAAAGTCAGTCTTTACAAGATTGACGGCTCCGGCCTTTGCTCCCGCTTCCCAGAGGACATCGGTCTTCGATAGGTTAACGCCAACAACAACCCCCCATCCACACAGGGGGCAAGACGAAACCATTCTTACCGCTGACCCTACACCGTCCGCTCGACACTCTCGACGTCGTCATTGGCGCCGAGTGAGGAAGGCTGGGGGCAACTCCCCCTCTGGATTGACCCCACCATCCCCAGTGGTTGAAGTTAATGCCGCTGTTCCGACCGGGAACAGCTTTGAAATGCTAAATAAGGTGCGAAGGAATTCCCCTACGGCAGTACTGAAGAAGTCTCCTCCCTTACTAAAAAAGGTGGCGGAAACAAAACCCGAACAGCCCCAATTTCCTCAACGGCTGTCTTCCAAAATTTATAAGGTTTGGCGACAAGCCCGAGATTCGATCATCGATCCAAACTTCTCCCGCCAGCACAAGAAGCCGAAAATCCAACCTGAAGCTGGTCACCAGGCTAAACCCCAAAAGGCTGTTGATCAACTGACTCATAAAAGGAGGAGGCCAGAGAGGACCCCACAGCATGCAACGACGGCTAAAAACACTAGGCCTAGACGCCCTAAGTCTGGGGGCATGATGGTCCACACTGTATACATGGCCTCTGGAAAGGAGGAGAGCCGCACTTCTACAGGCCATCGACCACTAACCCGATCCGTAACGAAATCCCAGGAGCAGCAACAGAAGCTCCAAGAAATGATGAATGCTATGGCCGCGCTCACCGGGCCAAAGGAAAACCCAGAAGCATCCTCAGACGCACGCCGGGAGGAAGAGACCGACGCTGAATTCCTTCGCCGGACACTGGAGAAAAGGGACAAAGAGGCGGCCGAACAAGCGGCCAACATACAACGGATGGGCCTTCTCTTTCAAGACGTGATAGGAATGATGATCCAGCAGGACCTGCCCGCCGAAGATCCTCCGATTGTTCTTGAAGACGACCGAGGAGAGACGTCAAATCCACCACCAGCCCTCTCAACGGCCAAGGAAGAGACGATCTCTAAGGCTGACTTGGCTGACTACATAGCCCAGCAAATCCGAGTTCATCACGCAACTGAGGCCGCTGGTCAAACCGTGAAAACCGGGCGTCCGTATCCGAGCTGGTACGACCAAATTAAATACCCACAAGGTTATACGATACCGAAATTCCACGTGTATAAGGGGACCGGCAATCCCCATCAACATGTCGCCCAGTTTCGGGCCCTATGCGGTAACACCGGCGGTGACGATAAATTGTTGCTTCGCCAATTCGTAGGCAGCTTGTCAGAAACGGCGTTTGAATGGTATTCGGAACTCCCGAATGATTCCATCAAAACGTTCGCTGAAATGGAGTTGCTATTCACTCAGCGATTTGCAAGTGCCAGCGAACGCACTCCGATAACTGCACTTATTAACGCCAGGGTAAAACCGAGTGAAACCTGGGTCCAGTACGCTATACGCTGGCGGAACTTGTGGTCGAGATGTGAGCAGCGCATCGAGGAAGCACCTGCGGTGGGCATGTTCGTGGGAACTCTAGACCCTCACGCAACTATCTCCCAGTTTATGATGTTCTTTAAGCCAACCACATTCCAGGCTCTGATTGACAAGTTAGCTCAGATGGACCAGATGGGTCATAGACCACCTACACCGAAGTCGGAACCTCGGAATGACAAGGGTAAAGGAAGGGCAACCTTTGTTGCGAATGCCCAACAGCAACCTAACGCCCCGAAATCGACGGATCAACTGGAGGAAAGACGCCGATACTATAATGAGAAGATGAAGCGTCCCTACTCGTTCCCACAAGACAAGACGAAGCGGTTATTCGAGTTGGCAATACGCAACAGACTTATAAACCTACCAAATCCAAGGCGACCGCCACAACCCACCGAGATGAATAACTCCAACTACTGCCCTTATCATCAGACGGTAAGTCATCCGATTGAAGATTGCTTCGTCTTCAAAGGATGGATCGAAGATCAATACCTTCAGGGGAAATTTGTACTGTCCGAAAAGTGGAAGGTGAACCCACCACAACCACATACTCCTAAGAAGGCCGATACACCGGGGGCAACCTGCTCCTTTATCGAAGAAGCTCCATGGGAGGTCGTGTTATCAACGAAGACCAAAAGAATGCTGAGAGACCTCCATGCATGCCCTGCGATCGGATGGAAGGACCCTCTTGAACCTCAAATTATTGAAGGGATGTTGAAGCCCCGCACCATTGCAAAGACTCATGATAAGGGCCCAAATACTCACGCCCAACCGTCAAAATCTTCAAAGAAAAAGAAGAAGAAATCCAAGAAGCCCGCGAAGCTTGGAGATCGGCGAACAAACTTGCAGAAGCAAATCGACGCGCTGGAAGAATACAATCAAAAGGCGCGAACTCCTGTCACACTGCGAGAATTCCTTAGCCACGTCTTGCAAGATGGAGATGACGAAGAGAGCTCGTCGGATGAATCCGAAGAGTATACGGCAAGTTGCAATGTGATCTCCCACTCGTTTACCGACGATGAGAAAACTCCTAGCACCAGGAAGTTGGAGATGGAGCCTGAGCCAGAGCGTGCGAGGCTGACAACCGATATGATCAATGCTTTCCTAGACGAGATTTGTCTAAAAAGTAAAGCGGATCAAGAACGCGAAATGGCGACGCTAACGGGAACCAGAGGCGGGCAACTGGACGGAAGAGTGGAGTTACCCCTGCCAGAACAAAAGGCATCCGAAGTGGACAAGAAAATATTCAAGACAAGGAAAAGGTTCGCCAAAGCCATGTCAATGGGAATGATGCTACCACCTTCGGAAGCAAATACGCACGACGGGGCGGAGAGGCACCCTGACTATTGCGCATATCACCGGAAGATCTCACACCCCACGGAGGAATGCGATGCCTTCAAAATATGGTGGCAAGGATATGTTATCCGTCAGCAACAGTTTAAGCGTATGAAACGCAAAAGCCGTCGGGAGCAAAGAAGTACTGTCGGAGGGCATAACAAGACTACTGGCAACTGTTACATGGTTGACGCCAGAGGGTCACAAGTTCTCACCTTCGGGAGCGACTCTGATGAAGAAATGGCTCTGGGCCCTCTCTTTACAGAATCCGTTCTAGGAAAAAAGGAGGAATCAGAGGCCTGCGAGAACATCCAGCTGCGCAATCGCACGCTCCCGGAGAAGAATCTCGGGCCCGTCAGCCGAAAAGATAAGGGAAAGGAAAAGATCATTGAAGATATCACTTTAGATGACCAGGTCACAAAAGAGCTAACTAATAAAGACCCTCCCAGAAAGGGTAAGGTGGACTATAACATCCTCGCACACTTAAGGAAACTACCCTCTCAGCTTAGCATTCTTGATGCCCTTCTATTATCAAAAGAAGCGCGAGACTCACTTATTAAAGCGTTGCAAGAGCCTGAACAATTCCAGGCCTTTCTCGCCACTGAAAGGATGAAGGATGAACTGGAGGAAGTGCATACAGCCGATGTCACTTTCGGTGATGAAGACCTCCTTTTAGGGACGTGCGACCACAACCGCCCCCTATATGTCTCCGGATACTGCCACGACATCAAGATAGGCAAAATCCTGGTGGATAATGGATCCTCCGTCAACCTCCTTAATGTTCGGGTGTTGAAGGAAATCTGTATGAGTGTGCAACACCTCGCTCGTGACAAAATTACTATCTCCGGTTTCGACTCTCAATCATCACGAACTCTCGGATCTGTAATACTGACGTTACGCTTCGGACTTCTCGTCACAGATATCAAATTCCATGTCATTGACGCCAAGACCTGCTACAACGCCTTGCTCGGCCGTCCTTGGCTACACGAGTACAACATCATCCCTTCTACACAACATCAGTGTATGAAGTACTTCAAGGATGGTTTCGAGTACACTGTAACAGGCGAGTTAAACCCGTTTTCTGTGAACGAAGTTCGCAAATACGAAGATGCGAAATACTTTTTGCCAGATTTCGAGGATACAGAAAGGTGTCGCGACCCGGAGAACAAAGCCGCCGCCACCATCCCTGTTTTTGGGAGCGATACCGAAGAAGAGGAAGAGATAGTGTATATGGGGCCATCCCAACACAACAACCTGGGGGCACCCACCCCCATACCGGTCTTCGGGAGTGATTCGGAGGACGAGGTTAACGCCGTGTTCTCCAGTCGGCTGTCAATACAGGCACCCCTTTGCGATGACCATAGTCTGCAAATCACCATGGTACCGCAAGAACACTATAAGGATCTCGACGCGCTTCGAACCCACAGCGTACAGGACCTGCAAACATTTTACGTCCCTCCCAGGCGAAGGGGTGAGAAGGTGATCTTATTTTACCAATCCTCAGAGTCGAAGGTGGAGAAAGAGATCTGGCACGGCATGGACGTTACACTTGACAGGCTCCAACCCATCCGTCTACCTAGATACTATACAAATGGATTGAAGAAGTTATTAAAGCGCCAAGGAGTACCCTTAAAACAGACTGTGCGGCAGGCTCGGTTCTACAACAGGATTTGGGACGTCCCCGGGACTCAGCGCAAATTGCCTAATGGGAAAATGGAAACACTTGGGCTTGGGTACACAAGAACCGGAAAACGGGAGCGAGCCCACGGCAGCTACGCCATATATACCTTTGATGAAGAAGAGGGCGCCCTGTCAGGAGAGGCCAACCCCTCATCAAAACTAAACCCTGCGACCGAAGCGCCAAACCCGTTGTTTAAAGGACGAATGGGCAAGCCTACCACGAAAGCGGATCAGAAAATTCGGGAAGATCACAACCACGAAGCGGCCATCTATGAGAAGGCTAGGACGCAACGTCTATTCCAACAGGCTGCACAGGCTGCAAAAGATAAAGATGTTCACCATCGTCAACCTGTCATACGAAAGGCCCGATGCAGGGACGGGAATAAATTAAGAAGCGAGAGAAGAAGCCGACAACAACGACGCAGGATTAGAGGGTTACGGGTATTGCGCGGCTCGGATTCGTCCCTCACGGAAAAGATGAGTCGAGCATACTCCTTCCCCCGAAGCAAGACGGAACGGTTACTCAAGCTCGCCCTAAAACATCAGATGATCACGCTTCCAGAGCCTAGGCATCCTGAGCAAGCTAGCAAGGTCTCTCATCCGGGTTATTGCTCTTATCACCGAGCCATAGGACATCCGACCGAAGATTGCTTCACCTTCAAGAATTGGGTCGAGGACCAATATCGACGGGGTAGATTCGCTTTATCCGATGGTTGGAAAGTAACGCCGCCGCAAAGGCACGAGCCTAAAGCTACGAAAGCAGAACCGGATCCGCCTCGGTCCTGGGAGCGGATTCGTACCTGTTATACGATTACGATATTAAAAGAAGAGCCCGAGAACATAGATGACCTTCCCCGGTGCTTCGAGAACAGCGATGATGAGGTAATCTCGGAATTCCCGCCCGCTCCAAAAGAACTGGAAGACGGTATACATACTACCGCAGATAACCTCAGAAAGATTGAGTTGGGATCGGCAGAGGACCCGCGACCAACCTTCGTCAGTGAGCTAATCTCTGAAGAAAGGGTGGCCGCGTTAAAGAACGTGCTTCTACGGCATAAAGACTGCTTCGCGTGGAACTACTCTGAGATGCCAGGATTAGATCCGGAGGTCGCTGTGCACAGATTAGCAATATCCCCAGACATCAGGCCAGTCAAGCAGGCACCAAGAAGGATGCGACTCGAGCTTGAGATGAGCATCAACGCCGAAGTCAAGAAACTGATCGATTCTGGATTTATTCAAGAAGTCCAATATCCCGATTGGATCGCCAATATCGTCCCGGTGATGAAGAAGAATGGGACGGTGCGTATATGCGTGGATTTCAGAGATCTCAACAAGGCCTGTCCAAAAGATGATTTCCCAGTGCCGGTAACCGAGCTAATGATAGATAACACGTCCACTCACGAGATCTTCTCCTTTATGGACGGTTCCTCAGGATACAATCAGATAAAAATGCATCCCGAAGACCAGAAGCACACCGCTTTTCGGACCCCTTTGGGTGTATTTTGCTACAGGGTTATGCCCTTCGGTCTAAAGAACGCCGGCGCTACCTATCAAAGGGCCATGACAAAGATCTTCGATGACCTCATACATGACATCGTCGAGTGCTATATCGACGACCTCGTAGTAAAGAGTATGTCATATGAAGATCACTTAAAGCACCTAGAGACTGTATTTCAACGCCTTCGGCAATATAATTTGAAGATGAATCCCCTCAAATGCGTGTTTGGAGTCTCCTCGGGAAAATTCCTGGGATTCGTCATCCGACACCGAGGTATTGAGATAGATCCGTCAAAGATTAAAGCGATCATGGAAATGCCCCCGCCAAGAACCCTCAAACAATTGCGGTCTCTCCAAGGGAAGCTCGCATACATCCGGCGATTTATCGCAAATCTTTCAGGCAAATGCCGCCCCTACAGTCACCTGATGAAGAAAGGAACCCCATTCGTCTGGGATCAAAAATGCCAAGGCGCACTAGACGAGATCAAGCAGTACCTGCAGAACCCGCCGGTATTAGCTGCGCCGGTCAAGGGAAAACCCCTCATTCTTTATACAACCGCCCTCGAAGGTTCCTTGGGCGCACTATGGGCGCAAGAGAACGATCAGGGGAAAGAGAGAGCACTCTACTACTTAAGTCGAGTTCTACTCGGGGCAGAAAGCAATTACTCTCCCATTGAAAAACATTGCTTGGCGTTAATCTTCGCGATAACAAAGCTCAGGCACTATGCGTTGGCACACGAAGTCTGCCTCATCTCGAAAGTGGATCCTCTTAAATACTTGATGTCAAAAGCCATATTGACGGGACGACTCGCTAAATGGGCCCTGCTCTTGATGGAGTTCTCGATAACATATCAACCTCTCAAGGCAGTAAAGGGCCAGGCCATTGCCGACTTCCTCGCTGAGCACCCGATACCGGCCGACTCTCCTCTAAACTGTGATTTGCCGGACGAGCACGCATTTGATGCAATTGGCGGCAGAGGCACACGATGGGAACTCTATTTCGATGGAGCGTCCTCCATAAAGAAACAGAAACAGGGTAACCCGATCATCAAATCGGGGATAGGCCTTATCTTTGCAACTCCACAAGGAGGAATAATGCGCTTCGCCTTCTCCTTAACAGAGTCAAGGACAAACAATGAAGCCGAATACGAAGCTCTGATAGCAGGCCTCGAAATCGCCATCAACATGGGAATTGAAGACCTCCACATATACGGGGATTCTCAGCTGGTCGTTAGCCAAGTTAATGGTGACTACCAAACGTGCAAACCGGAGTTGGTGAGATACGGCGAAAAAGTGCAACAACTGTTGGCCCAAATTCCCTCTTACACTTTGGAGAACATACCGCGCGCAGAAAACAGCAAAGCAGACGCGTTGGCCAAACTCGCTAAAGAACTGGCTGACGAGAACCTCGATGACGTCAGAATCGTGGTACAAAGCCGTCGAGTGCTCGCCCCGGCAGATATATCTCCGGAATCATGCAAAGAAAAAGGAGCCATTGAGCAAGCGACTCTACAAATAAAAAACCATGAGAAGGCTGAGGACTGGAGGGAAGTCTTCATAGACTACTTTAAGTCCCACCGAATGCCCGAAGAAGCGTCCTCAAGGCATCAGCTTATGAAACGAGCTCTATCCTTCGCTTTCGTCAACGATACCCTGTACAAGAGATCGTTTGATTTTCTATGGCTGAGATGCTTGGGACCTGACGAAGCGGAACGAGTCGTTCAAGAAGTTCACGACGGACTTTGCGGTTCTCACCAGGCAGGCCCAAAGATGAAGTTAAAAATTAAACGGATGGGTTACTATTGGCCCACGATGATCCAGGACTGCCTCGAGTATGCGAAGCAATGCCACTCATGTCAGATCCATGGAGACTTCATCCACCAACATCCGAATCCACTACACCCAACGGTGGCCAGCTGGCCATTCGAAATGTGGGGGACTGACATAGTCGGCCCCATAGAGCCGGCATCAGCCCGGGGACATCGTTTTATCCTAGCGACAACTGACTACTTCTCCAAATGGGCAGAAGCGGTACCACTAAAGGAAGTGAAGACGGAGAATATTCTCCATTTCTTCAAAACGCACGTCATCTATCGGTTCAGAACTCCACGACGGATTATCTCCGATAATGGGCCGGCCTACCGAAGCCATAAGATTAGCCGCTTCGCGCAGCAGCACAATATAGACTGGAGGTATTCTTCAGTTTACAACCCGCGAGCCAACGGTCTGGCCGAGGCCTTCAATAAGACCTTGACGAAGATCATAAAAAAGACCGTCTCCCGGAATAAGAGAGACTGGCACGAGAGGCTGCAAGAAGCCCTTTGGGCTTATCGAACTACATTCAAGACGGCCACAAATACAACGCCATACGCGTCGGTATTTGGGACGGAAGCAGTACTCCCCCTCGAGATAGAGTTACCCTCTCTACGAGTAGC
The DNA here is from genome assembly GCA_030015575.1 of Agapanthus africanus. Lineage (NCBI taxonomy): Eukaryota > Viridiplantae > Streptophyta > Magnoliopsida > Asparagales > Amaryllidaceae > Agapanthus > Agapanthus africanus. The sequence continues at coordinate 26,027,109 of JASDDO010000016.1, forward strand.
AGTCCACCACGAGCTGACGAACGAAGAAAATGCTCACCTTCGGCTTGAGGAGCTCGATGCCCTCGACGAAACCAGGCTCACAGCGCAACAATATCTAGAAGCCTACAAAGCAAAGATGACGCGCTCGTACGAAAGATTGACTAGGCCAAGGACATTCCGCCAAGGCGAACTCGTACTAGTGGTCAAAAGACCTATGATCCCTAATCGTGCCAAGCGGGGAAAATTTGAGCCAAACTATGAAGGCCCGTACATCATAGACAAGGTCTACCAGGGTGGAGCCTATCTACTCATGGACATGCACGGTGAAAGACCTTTCAGGCCAATAAACGGTCGCTTCTTAAAGAAATACCATGCCTAATAAGCTGCAGCCTAGGTCAATGATAGATGACGACGACTATGTCCGCTCGCTATCTTCCCAGGCTCGGACTTTACAAGCAGCAGCCGGCCTTCCTATAACGACGGACCGAAACGTCCTTAAACTATCTCGGACCGAAACGTCCTTAAACTATCTACGGACCGAAACGTCCCTAAACTAATGCCGGACCGAAACGTCCTTAAAACTAACGATGGACCGAAATGTCCTTAAAACTAACGACGGACCGAAACGTCCATAAACTAACGACGGACCGAAACGTCCCTAAACTACTACCGCAGCATCCTTGGGCTGACGAGATAAAAAAAAAAAGAAAAAAAAAAGGAATAAGTATATAAAATAATAAAAACGGTATGTCCATAAGCAAAATGGGCACGGATGAAAACCTGAAAGGACTCCGTGAGTAAAAACAGCAGGACTGCCGGCGAGTGTTTGTGAAAACCCGAAAGGGCGCAACCTCGTTAAAAGACACTTATAGGGTCCTCTCGACCTTGTAAGGAGAAACCACCTGCGTGAGATCCTTACGACTCACAAAGGAGCTGCACACTTAGGGATCCTCACGATTCCTAAGGAGAGAAAAAAAAACACACTTACGAGATCCTCACGACTCGTAAGGAGAATTCTCTTATGGGACCCTCACGGCTCATGAGATTTGAAAGTCTTAAGTTACAGAAACCTAAACCTGTTCTTAAGCAAATCCTCCACAACCTCCGATATTGCCCTACAAGCGGCTCCATGCTGACCCTTGTATACAATCCACGGGCGCGAATTAACACTTCCCCAACAGAGTCCAACCCTTGTAGGTCCTCTCGACCCATAAGGGGAAAGTCCTCTTGTAGGATCCTTACGACTTACAGAGGAGCACACACTTAGGAATCCTCACGATCCCTAAGGAGAAAATACACCTGCAAGATCCTCACGACTTGTAGGGAGAAATACCTTCGCGAGACCCTTACGGCTCATGAAGTCAAAAGCCTTGGTTAACAGGACCCTTAACCCTGTTTGCTGAGCAACCTTTGTTCATTATCAACAAAGGCAAATGATGATTCGCTCCTGGCAACATTCCAGTAGTAGCGATGCTGATGCCGAGATCGGTGCCTAAAATCCAAGCTTGCAGTGAGAAGGTCAGCAGGCCAAACATGCCTGCAAAATAGCCGAAATGATGGGGCAACTTGCAATAAAAAGCAGCAAGTAAAAATGAAGGCATAAAAAAAAATAACCGAAATGATGGGGCAACTCGCAAAGCAGCGAGCAGAAAATAGAAAAATAGCCGAAATGATTGGGCACCGCGAAAAATAGCCGAAATGATTGGGCAATCGCGATTTTCGCGATATAAAAGCTGAAATGATAGAGCATCGCGGAAAAAGAAATAAAATCAAAATAAAATTTATGCCCTACAGGTGATATTCCATCACACCCTGTACACAATCCAAGGGCGTAAACAAAAAAGGGATCATACTTCTCCCCCAGGTTTCATCAGAAAAAGAAGCCAAGTCTCGATGGGCCACAAGCGACCTAGAGATCATCCAAACACTCGTCTCGTAACAACGGACATGACTTCAAACGAAACGGAACAGCGGCAACCCCCAGTTCCATGACTCGGTGATATACACATCACCAAGAGTCAAACCTCCATTCCGTGAAATGCGGATACAATCAACAAACTTCCTGGTTACGTGGAAAGCGGATAACGTCACTCTTTGACCCCGTGGAAAACGTCCAGAGCGGATCCTGGTCCTCGCAGAGCATGGCAGCGAACCCATGCGAAGCATCCAGAGCGGAGCCTAGTCCTCGCCTAACGCGGCAGTGAACCCGTGTGAAGCATCTAGTGCAAACTTCCTGGTTACGTGGAAAGCGGATAACGTCACTCTTTGACCCCGTGGAAAACGTCCAGAGCGGATCCTGGTCCTCGCAGAGCATGGCAGTGAACCCATGCGAAGCATCCAGAGCGGAGCCTAGTCCTCGCCTAACGCGGCAATGAACCCGTGTGAAGCATCTAGTGCAAACTTCCTGGTTACGTGGAAAGCGGATAACGTCACTCTTTGACCCCGTGGAAAACGTCCAGAGCGGATCCTGGTCCTCGCAGAGCATGGCAGCGAACCCATGCGAAGCATCCAGAGCGGAGCCTAGTCCTCGCCTAACGCGGCAATGAACCCGTGTGAAGCATCTAGTGCAAACTTCCTGGTTACGTGGAAAGCGGATAACGTCACTCTTTGACCCCGTGGAAAACGTCCAGAGCGGATCCTGGTCCTCGCAGAGCATGGCAGTGAACCCATGCGAAGCATCCAGAGCGGAGCCTAGTCCTCGCCTAACACGGCAGTGAACCCGTGTGAAGCATCTAGTGCAAACTTCCTGGTTACGTGGAACGCGGATAACGTCACTCTTTGACCCCGTGGAAAACGTCCAGAGCGGAGCCTGGTCCTCGCCAAGCACGGCAGTGAACCCGTGTGAAGCATCCAGAGCAAATACCGGACTGTGGAGTCCTTAAAATCCACGGACTATGATGTCCTTAACCTCGACCGTGATGTCTTAAAACTAACGATCAACCACCCCGATTCCCTACGGATTTTGCCTTGGTTTAAGGGTACATCTCTTCACTCCTTTGATACCTGGCGTTGTAATTCTTCAACGTCTTCAGAGAGGTGACGGGTCCCTGCAACCGCACATCGGACTGTGGAGTCCCTAAATCCACGGACTATGAGGTCCTTAACCTTGACCGTGATGTCTTAAAACTAACATCGGACTGTGGAGTCCTTAAATCCACGGACTATGAGGTCCTTAACCTTGACCGTGATGTCTTAAAACTAACATCGGACTGTGGAGTCCTTAAATCCACGGACTATGAGGTCCTTAACCTTGACCGTGATGTCTTAAAACTAACATCGGACTGTGGAGTCCTTAAACCCACGGACTATGAGGTCCTTAACCTTGACCGTGACGTCTTTAAACTACGATACCTGGAGAGATCCCTAACCCCGTGAAATACGGAAAAAGGTGATCACACCCGGCACTTGCAGGCCCTCACGACCTGTAAGGAAGAAAAACTCTCTTGAGATCTTTACGACTCTCAGGGGAAAACCCGCTTAAGGATCTTCACGATCTTTAAGAAGAACTCACACCTATGGGATCCTTTCGACCTATAAGGAGAAAAACTCCTTATGAGACCCTCGTGGCTCATAAGATGCAAAAGCCTTAGGAAACAGATCCTAACCCTGAATCCTAAGCCACGGCCGTCTTGTAAGAAGATTAAGATAGATTATCCGCAGAATGCATTCAATGAAAAGGAGACACGTCACTGAGAGAAAAATTGTATCTTTTATTCATGACCCAAAATGGATACAAAATACAATTCAAAATAAAAAAAAAGAGATACTCTTATTCATGAGTATGTACAAAAAGAAAAAAAGATACAAGTCCTCAAGCCGGCGGGCGGTGCAATAATTTCACCAGCTCATCATTTTGTTGTTGAGCTATGGCTTCGTGACGCAAGATCTCCATAAGACGCGCCTCCGCCTGAGCTTGCTGGGCCTGATATGAAGCGAGCCGGACTTCAAGCTCCTTTTCAGTGGCCTTGTGAGCCTCAACTCTCTCGCGAGTAAACGTGGCGGCCTTATCAAGAGCCACCACCTCTGTGATGGACTCCTGAAGCACCCGCCATAGCTCATATGCTTTATTGGCTTTGGCTGTAAGACTGGCCTGAAGCTCGCCCAACGCCTTGGAGGCTAGCTCCCTCTCCGAGAACTTGCGGCCAAGTCTCTTCTCGCACGACGTCATGTTGGCCGCATGTCGCGCTATCAGACCCCGCAACTCCGCTTTTGCAGCCACGGCTTCTGAAGAAAGGCGAGAACATTCAAGGGCGTGCAGACAAGCCTCCACCTTCCTACAGAACTCTATCCAGACCCGCACCACCTCCTCGCTATGATAAGTGGCGAGAAAAGGGAGGGAGCCGTTAGCTTCAGCGGCGAACGCTTCGGCCGTGGTTGCACTACCAGCACGGAGCTCTTCGATGAAAGAAGATAAGGAGACCAGGCTCAGTTGGGCCAAGCGCTCTGAAGCCCGCAAAGCGTAGGGGCCGGACGGCATCACAATGCGCGATTCCAAAGCCATGGAGACTGGCAGAGCTGTTCAGATTTGGCAGATGTTAGTAAAACTTTTAAACACAGGATGAACGAGACTATGATAAAATGTCACTCACCGACAGTCATGCACGTAGGAGCTGAAGGTTCCCCTGGCCCTTCAACGACCTCGACCTCATCATCGGCTTCCAGAACTATAAGAGACATTAACGTCATTTCACAAAATAGTGACAATGCTATGATAAAAAAAAATGGCGAATGACACTAACCCTGCCCGGAGGAAAGGATGATACGTTGAGGGGGAATCGCCTGCGGGGCTGCCATCTCCAATAGACGCTGAAATGATTGGCGAGGTGATAGATCCGCGATCGTGGCTGCCAAACCGCGTAATTCTGGAAAAGATAAAAGATTTTAGACCATGAAAGGGTTACTAAATTAAAACGCAGAAGGATACCTTCGACACTCCTCCCATTCTGAGCCGGGGGGATAGCAGCCTCGACGGTCTCCGCCGTAACCTCAGGCTCCAACAAAGGGAGAGTTGTCCCGACTACCCCACTTCCAGCCTTTGGACCACCCTCAGCAAGAGTCATTGGGATGGCGGCCTCCATAAGAGCATCCCCCGAGGGGGCAAGCACTCCCTGATCAAGAGCCGCCGCTGGAGGTTCTATCACGAGAGGAGCGGCCTCATCAGCCCCCTCCACGCCTAGCAAGGCCTCGTTGAGAACTTCGGCGGGCTTTAGCTTTAAGGGGCCAGTAGGAAGCTCCCCCAGCGTTGAAGATTCTGCACGGTTCAAATAAAAATAATGATACATACCCACGAGCATAAATAATCGAAAAGACTACAAAAAAAAAAAAAAAAAAAAAGTACAGCGTACCTATGCGCAAAGAGGCCCTTAACATGGCTTCTTCAAGCCGCTTTTCCTTCTCAAGGAGATAAGCTCGCCGAGGCTTAAGGGTAGACTCATGACCACCGGTCCATAGAGAAAGTGCATCAGCTGCATCCTCTGAAGCGACCTGCTTCAAAGCCCTTTCCCCCCATTCCTCCAAAGGGCCGATAAATCGCCGCCGAATCCACGAAGGGTCCTCGTAAAAAATTACAGCGGGATACGACTTCCTTGGAACCTTGGCATCATGGGACGGGTCTTGCGAATGCCGTAAGGCCTCAGCCAGTTGTGCGGCCTCCTCGTCAGCCGAACTCGGAAGGAGGAGTGCAGTATCAGACGCGGGCAAGGCCAAGGGATCGTCGTCAAGGATAGGCTCAGATTCCATCACAGAGTCGAGCGGGGTAGTAGCCACTTTCTTTCGTCGCTTAGACCCAGGGCCGGTCGCCGAAGATGGCCGCTTCCTCCCTCGCGAAGCCTTAGGGCGACGCTGGCCCACATCGCCTTCGATGCCTTCGTCCCTGGAAGACGTCGGCGTCGTCGACGCTGCGGGAGGCGGCACCGCCACCGGCAGAGATGCCACTACTGGAGCCCTTCTACTCCGCGACCGGGAACCCAAGGTCATACCAGCTGTCGGAGTAAGGTCCACCCCGGACTCCCCTGGAATGAGCGCAGTGCCGATCTCTCTCAAAGGAAAGCGGACTGGAACCCTCGGTCGTAACCCAGTCCCGGGAGCTAGAAGAGGGACATCTCCACCAAGAAACACCCTCCTTTCCTCAATAATGACTGGGTTGACTCGATGAAGATACCAGCCCGTAAATGCACCCACACATCGGGGCATGTACTCGGCTTCGGGGACCATGAAATGGGAGCCGGTGTTCAGCCGCATAAAATGATGAGCGGCATCGCGAACAGCATCGAGCGAAGGGATCGGGGCAATTATAAAAGCCTCAAAAGGAACGCCTTGGTCGTATCCAAGCTGCCGGGCAAATCGGTGCGGATTGTACCGCATAAAAAGAGCTGCACTATCCTGGCGAAACACCAAGTAGCCCGGTCTAATTGAATACAAGTGTATGGCCTCCCGAGGCTTCAGAGAAGGCGCGTCGTCCTTTGACTGGTCCCAAAGTTGCTGAACGGGCCCCGAAGGAGAAGAAAAAACTCGATCATTAAAGACTAACCCGCCAGCGGTGGCGTGAGGGGAAATCAGCACCCGAATAGCCCCTAACTGAGTTGGATCGGCAGCAGAAGCGCCCACCAGTCGCATGAGTCGCGGGAAGGTATAGGCATCGTAAAAAGCGGGCCTCTGATGCATAGCGAAAGACCCCAGCACGTGCATCTCAATCCATGATGTGAAGTAATGAAGAGAAAAGTTCACTACGTCCACACCAGGCGTAGAGGTATTAGCTGCGGTGCCCAATCCATTATAGAGGTGCGCCAAGGCTGGGATGCCGATGGCCAACCGCGTCCCCTCAGCAATACGATGAGCCGGGTAGATGACCGAGGCTCTCATGAAGCGGCGATGCATCGGGATAACAAACCAGCTAAGCCAAACACTGATAAACCCCACAAAAAACGTCTCCTCATCCATACCGGGTGCTGCAATGGACTCAAAAGGCATCGGCGACACGATGGGGATATAATATTGTGGCAAGTCCGATTCAGCAGTCGGTAGCCTCTTCGGACCAAATCCAAAGGGGTCTCCAATGTTAGCAAACTTCGGAGCAGTCTTCGATACGGCGTCCTCACGAAGGAAACGAGCGATGAAGCTCTTGAAAGTAACGCCCTGCTCTTCGGACTCGGTGAACAATCGGTCGAAGATACCTAGGGCCTTGATCAAACTGGGGCGCTTATGGCGAATGGCATTCTCAGCAGACAGACCGTCAACTGGGGCAGACTCGGGCTCAAAAACGTACTCGTCAGAAGGCAACAACTCCTCGTACAGATTACCCCTTATCGGCAACCCCGAGATATCATAGAATTCGGCCAAGGAAATCGAAACTTCTCGATCTCCCAGAATGAAAGTATTGGTAGGAAGATTCCACTGGTTCAGAAACGCCTTGACCCACCAGGCATGTGGGGACTTGTAATGGAATAGCGACGCGTATACGGCCTGATAAAGCCCAACTTTCTGCAATCGCGCCCGATGGGCAGAAAGGATGTAGCGAGCCCAAAGAAGGTAGCCCGTAGGATGCCTGGGAGTGAGCCCTATCTTATAAATCTGCCCCCACGGGTGGGCCTCACCCTGGCAAATGCGCCGTCCCAAGATGTCTATAGCCGGGATCGGATGGTTCGGAATGCCGGTCGTCGAAGGCTCCAGTCTCCCCGTTGGAGTCCAATTGGGCATTTCCACGGCGAAAGCTGTCCTTGGAGGATCCATCGGTAAAAATGGGAAAGTAGGCTCCGTTGGCACCGCGCAAAGAAAACTCCTGCGACCTTGAATAATCTGACTGTACCAAGGTCCCCATTGAAGAAGGTTGGCGCAGTTCGGGTCATGGGCTCTAATCATCGCCATCGCCTCTTCATCAGACGGTGACTGAGGAAAGGCCGCCTCCGAGCGAGAGAAAGGGAAGCGTGGAGCAGAAGTCATCGCACCTGAAAACCAATAAAGGAAGACCGTTAGAAGAAAAGTCGGCAACGTACATTCATGCATGAACATGAAGACTAAGTAAAGAAAGCAAAAACAAAGCTTCCTGGGACCATTGGCTACAAAACACATGGGCTCCACAGAATCCGGATGACGGCGCATTTATAATAAGGCCAAAACGTTACAATAAGACAAAGGGAATGTCCGCATTTAATAAAAGGTGGTAACCATGCAAATTCCCCTCAACGAGAGCTGTCTAGGGCTCTACAGAGAACCCAACAAAATCAAGGGAATTAAATTCCCACAGAGGGCATCATTACAAAATCCCCATTGCATTAATGGCAGAAGAACCGCCTCGAGCCGAGAGACCCCAGAGATTCTCTGTGTGAAGAAATCGAGTTCTTCGCTGGAATTTAATTCCTTACTAAGGAAAGGGAATTAAATTCCCAGAAACATTTTGAATGGAATTAAATTCCATGGGTTTGAACCGCCGTCACCGTCTCCCTAAGGGATCATCTGAACCCTAAGTGACCTACTACGGGAAGTCAAGTGGTCTCATATTTTGGTTAAATTACTTGGAGAAAAATGAGTTCTTCGGGAAACCCTCGATCTGGATTTTAAATCCAGAGAGGTTTGTCAAAACAAAGATGCTTCGATTACCATTACCTGAGGAAGAAGGGCCCTTTTCGGACAGAGTTAAACTCTGGAAAATCTTAAAACAGAGAACTAAGCTCTGGAAGAAGAGAATTAAATTCTCAAAGAAAAGTTCTCAGGGGAAGAAGACGAGCAAGGTGAAGGCTCCTATGAAGAGACAGAGCTATTTATAGAAGATAGTGGAAACGTTTCATCTCCCCAGATCCCTAAGGGAATCCAACGGTCGCGAGAGGTGACAGCGTTGCACTCACGTGCTGACACGTGAGAACAACGCTGTGGGGGCATTTGTTTCCTGATTTAAAATCAGGAAAGCTTCTGGGAAAAGCTTCAGAGGAGAGTCACGTGCTTACACGTGACTAGCGGTCACGTGTTGGCACGTGACACCTTAAAAGCATCATCAAGTCGAATTCAGCCTACTGACTACGCTGAAGAAAGTGGGCTTCAGAAAGAGTCACGTGCTCCCACGTGACCAGGGTCACGTGGTGACACGTGACATTTAAAAGCAAGCGTCCAACACGCAAGTTCTCTGATCAAGTGAAGAAAGTGGGCTTCAGAAAGGGTCACGTGCCCCCACGTGACCAGGGTCACGTGGTGACACGTGACATTTAAATGCAAGCGTCCAACACGCAAGTTCTCTGATCGAGTCAAGAAAAAGGGTTCAGAAAGAGTCACGTGCTCCCACGTGACCAGGGTCACGTGTCTGCACGTGACGTTCAAGGCAGCAAGCGCGTTTCCAGAACAACCAAGGAAAGAGAGTTCAAATAAAGGGTCACGTGCTCACACGTGACCAGGGGTCACGTGGTAGCACGTGATGTTTAAGCAGCAATCAGAAGACACAGTGCAGAAGGCTCGTTCCAAAGGGGGTCACGTGCTCACACGTGACCATGGATCACGTGGTCACACGTGACCGGCTTTCAAAGCCCATGTTGACGACAGAATTAAATTCTGAAGGAAATTCGAATCTTTCCAAAGGAAAGTAATTATTTGGGACTAATCAAATTAAAAATTCAGAGATGATTAAATATCATCTATCTATGGAAAATCTCGGCTTTGGGAAAGATTTCCCCCTTAAATCTAACCAAAATATCAAAGGAGAATCTCTGGATTTAAGATCCAATGGTGAATAAAATTCACCTAATAATCCAAAGGCCCAAAATGAATGATGGATGCAAATCAAATCTCCCAATGAAGATTCGTCAAAAACTGATTGATGCGACTGCCTCTCCTATAAATAGGAGCCAAGAGACAAAAAAAAAAGAGAGATACATGCGCAGAGAAGAAAAAGAGAAGGGGAGAAGAGCTTTGATACTTCGAAAAGACTCAGATCTTCTGCAAAAAACCCTAGGTAAGAAAGGGAAGGCCTCTTGGAAAGAAGCAGAATTTAATTCTCAACAGAGTTTAACTCTGATAATATAAAAGCAGAAGAACTTATTTCTTCTCTCTTTGATAGAGGATCTGCAAAGTGCACATCTCCCCTTAAGGTTGAGAATTTAATTCTCAATGGGTTGAGATCCTGCCATGCAGATCCAAAACATAGAGAAGGAGTGCAAGCTCGAGAATTTAATTCTCACAGAACTATAGGAATTTAATTCCTCCAAAATAAAGTAGGGCTAGACCCTATGTCATGGGAATTTAATTCCTTCAGAACAAAAAAAGAGAGGGTTTAACCCTAATTAAAGAACTTAGTTCTGTTGAAACAACGGGAATTTAATTCCCTTAATCATCATTTCCTCAAAAACTTTTATTAGGGTTTAACCCTATTCAGCCCTCCACATAAACGAGGAATTTAAATCCCACAGAAAATTCAGAGTTAAACTCTATTCCAGAATACAAGTCTTCAAAAGAAAGAAGGATTTAATTCCTCTGAAATTAAAAGTCTCTGGAATTTAATTCCTAAAAAAAAAAGGAGTAACAAATCCTCTGAAAAAACCACATTAAGGCAGGGTCACGTGTCACCACGTGACCCCCCCAAAAGCCCTACAGAAAACCCCTTTGAGGCGGCACCCCACGTGACCCACGTGACCTTCAGCAGAAGCCTTAACACATAGGCATTTGAATGCCCATCACGTGCTGACACGTGATGCTATCAAAGACACAGTAATTTCAGCAGAACAAATGAAGGAAGGGCGCTCCCACGTGCTGCCACGTGACCCCTCTTGTCTTCGTGTTTAACACTAAATTGAAACTCTCGAAATCAGTGTTAAAATATTGTTGGGCCTTAGTGTTCAACACTAATTAAAAAGCTTCATTTGCAGTGTTCAACACTGATCCGTTTTAGTGTTTAACACTAATTTGAGAAGCCTTATTGCTGGTGTTTAACACCAATTATTTCTTAGTGTTAAACACTAACTTGTTAACCGCATGCCCAGTGTTCAACACTGATTGCTCTGTAGTGTTTAACACTAGGCTTTGGCCCAATTGGCTAAATGGATAGAGGCAAAGCCTCTCCTTCAATGGACCAGCAAGAGTCAATATTCCAGACCTGACTGGACTTAGCCCAAGCTGGCCATAAGTCCTCAATTTGTGATTAACTGGGCTAATGAGCTCATAACATAATTGATCAGTCTTGACCCAAATTGGGCCAGGGACTATTTAATCCACCCCGGTTCTAGGGTACATCTCTTCACTCCTTTGATGCTTGGCATTGTAATCCCTCAATGTCTTCAAAGAGGTGACGGGTCCCGATGACCACTCATGATATGGACTGTGGGGTCCTTAAACCCATGCCTAATGCTAAACTTCCTGGTTACGTGGAAAGCGGATAACGTCACTCTTTGACCCCGTGGAAAACGTCCAGAGCGGATCCTGGTCCTCGCAGAGCATGGCAGTGAACCCATGCGAAGCATCCAGAGCGGAGCCTGGTCCTCGCCTAGCACGGCAGTGAACCCGTGTGAAGCATCCAGAGCACATACCGGACTGTGGAGTCCTTAAACCCATGGACTATGACGTCCTTAACCTTGACCGAGATGTCTTAAAACTACCCACGGACCGCAATGTCCTTAAACTACCCACGGACCGCAATGTCCTTAAACTACCAACGGACCGCAATGTCCTTAAACTACCAACGGACCGCAATGTCCTTAAACTACCCACGGACCGCAATGTCCTTAAACTACCAACGGACCGCAATGTCCCTAAACTACCCATGGACCGTAACGTCCTTAAACTACCCACGGACCGCAACGTCCCTAAACTAGAACAATTGAGCCCTCCATATGCTCTTTTGTCGGATCTAAACGGTCCCGTTTAAGTTGATCTTAGCCTCCAAAAATGGCTAACGCGTCCTTAAACCTTCAAACAGATTGGACTACGAATCCCCTAAATTAACTCCGGCTTGAGGGTACATCTCTGAACTCCTCTGACATCCGTCGTTGTAATCTTTCAACGTCGTCAGAGAGGTGATGGGTCCCGACGGTCATACATACGGTGGACCACTACGTCCCTAAACTGGAACAATAGAGCCCAAATGCTCTTTTGTCGGATCTAAACGATCCCGTTAAGTTGATCTTAGTCTCAAACTGGACTAACGTATCCTTAACAAACGTTTAAGTTGATCTTAGCCTCAAATATGGCTAACGTGTCCTTAAACCAAACCCCCAAACCCAAATTTAAGATAATGCGGATTTGGACTAGTCCACGCCCTACGGGTGACGACATAACTCAGTCTCCGTAAACAATCCACGGGCAATAAAACAAACACCCACGACACGAAGTGACCATCTGGAGAAGGAGAAAGTTGTTACCGCAACGCGGTAGCGTAATTAACTGCAGGGGCTTGCGCCTGCAGGGAAGAGCGTCCCCACAATCAAAAACCCCTCAAATGAGGGGGAATCTGACGAAGTCTGCTACATCGGACGCATCCGTCTAAACCTTCGACACATGGTGCCATAAATCAACTTGGCATCTTCGGAGGGGTGGACGGATAGCACCAATTAGCATCTGCCCCGAACCCCAGGCATTCGGACGCCCCGACGTCCCGGCCGCCGTTCGGAGGGGAACAAGGAGATTAAAACAGTTGAGGAATATATATATATTCGTATGATATACTGTTTAAGATATTAAATTGAAACGGGCCCTTTTTGGCGCGAAATGAAACCTTTCCAAATCGCGCCCGGGTCGCGCCCAAATGTTCCAAATTCAAAATATAAGATTTTAAGAGGGTTCCAAATTTTGAAAAGAGGTATTTAAAGATTAAAATGCATGCCCCCAAGTCGAACACTTGCACGCGCACGTAGTCGTCCGAACTTGCCCGTTTGGCCGAACGGGACGGAATCTCGACGCGCGGACCTTACCACGCGACTAGTGGCGACGAGTAGGCCAACATGGACATCTTAAATTACATTTTAGGAGTTAAAATTCGTTATGTGCCAAAATGACCTAACCGGGTAAAATTTAGCAATAAACACCAGAAAATCAGGAAAATTGGAAATGAGCAAACCACAACCCTCAACTAGTAATATACATAGTATTATTGGGCTCGGGTATTACATCATACCCAACTACAAAAGAATTTCGTCCTCGAAATTCCAAGAATACAAGATAGCTAACTACTGGAAAAGATGAGGGAATTTCTGCCGGATCTCGTCTTCTCGCTCCCAAGTGGATTCCCCATGCGATCGATTACCCCAAGAGACTAGCACAAGAGGGATAACCTTGTTCTTAAGAACCTTTTCTCTTCGATCCTTGATTTCGACTGGTCGCTCCTCAAAAGTCAGGTCCTCCCGAACGGTCAACTCCGAATGATCCAAGACATGAGTCTCATCACGAACATACTTCCGTAGTTGAGACACATGAAACACATTGTGAACTCCTGCTAATGACTGTGGTAATGCCAACCGGTACGATAACTCTCCAACACGCTCCAATATCTCGAAGGGTCCAACGAATCGGGGACTAAGCTTTCCCCGACTTCCAAAGCGAATCACCCCTCTAGTCGGTGATATCTTCAGGAATACCAAATCACCCACGGCGAACTCTAGAGGTCTTCTTGACGTGTCGGCCCAACTCTTCTGTCTGTCTTGAGCTGCCTTCATATGCTTCCTGATTGTATTCACCTTCTCGACTGTCTGTACCACCAAATCTGGTCCTAGTAACCTTCGTTCACCAACATCATCCCAACAAACAGGTGAACGGCACTTACGACCATACAGTGCTTCAAACGGGGCCATCTGAATAGTTGCTTGGAAGCTGTTGTTGTACGAAAACTCCACCAGGTGTAGATGATCTTCCCAAGAACCTTTGAAGTCTAACCTGCAAGCCCCCAACATATCTTCAAGGGTCTGGATCGTTCTCTCCGATTGTCCATCAGTTTGAGGATGATAGGCTGTGCTGAACTTCAGTCGAGTCCCCAAACTTTCTTGTAAGCTCCTCCAAAAGTGCGACAAGAATCGAGTGTCCCGATCGGACACGATGCTTACCGGTACTCCATGCAATCTGACAATCTCCTGCATGTACCGCTCTGCCAAAATCTCTGTCGATTTACCAACCCGGAAAGGAATAAAGTGAGCTGCCTTGGTCAACCGATCGACAATCACCCATACTGCATTGTTGCCCTTTGGACTCCGCGGTAAAGCCGTCACGAAATCCATGGTTATATGTTCCCACTTCCATTGAGGAATCGGAAGTGGTTGCAACAAACCAGCAACCCTTTGGTGTTCAGCCTTGACTTGCTGACACACCAAGCACTTAGCCACGAAGCGAGCAATTTCCCGTTTCATACCTTCCCACCAGAAATGCTGTCGAATATCTCGGTACATCTTAGTCCCTCCTGGATGTACAGAGTAAGCTGAACTGTGTGTCTCCTTCATAAGCTCTTCACGCACATCTCCTTTTGGCACACACACACGGCTACCATATCTCAACGAACCATCTTCATGGATCAGTAAATCGGTTCGCAGTCCGGCCTCAACCTGCTCCCGAAACCTTTGCAGTCTAGGATCCTGCGATTGCGCCGCTTTAATCTTCTCAACTAAGGACGATTGTACTTGCAACTGCATCAACTGTCCTGTAGCATGTGGTAGCACAACCTCCAAGTCAAATCTCCGAAAATCCTCAATGATCTCTCTCTGTGCAGTCAATAACTGAATTGCTGGTAACCGACTTAGCGCATCTGTCACGACGTTAACTTTTCCCGGATGGTACTTAAGGTCAAGGTCGTAGTCGGCCATCAGCTCCAACCATCTGCGTTGTCTCATGTTCAACTCCTTCTGAGTGAACACATACTTCAAACTCTTGTGATCCGTAAAGACTTCAACTCTCTCGCCCAGAAGGTAGTGTCTCCAAATCTTCAGGGCAAAGATCACGGCTGCAAGCTCCAAGTCGTGAGTCGGATAGTTCTTCTCGTGAGTCTTCAGCTGTCTCGATGCGTAAGCGATGACTTTCCCATTCTGCATCAAACCACATCCCAATCCTTTTCCAGATGCGTCGCTGTGAAACACCAGTCCTCCTGAATCATCCGATACGGTCAGGATCGGGGCGGTTATCAACTTCTGCTTCAACGTCTCGAAGGCCAATGCACATCCATCTGTCCAAACAAACGGTACCTCCTTACGCGTAAGCTTGGTTAACGGCTCAGCTAAACGAGCGAAGTTCTCCACGAATCTTCTGTAGTATCCGGCTACTCCAAGGAACTTTTTATCTCAGCTACATTCCTTGGAATAGGCCAATCTCGAACTGCTGCAATCGTTTCGGGATCAACGGCGATTCCATCGCCCGACCCGACATGCCCCAGAAACTTCACTCCTTCCAGCCAGAATTCGCACTTACTCGTCTTCGCGAATAATTTCTCTTGTCTCAGCGTCGGCAGTGCGATCCTTCTTCTTTACTTAAAGAATTGGAGCTCCCCAAGGTGAGTTGCTTCTTCGAATCCATCCCTTCTCGAGTAATTCACCCACCTGTTTCTTAACTTCCTCCAATTCCACCGGTGCCATCGGATAAAAATTTTGATACTGGCGCTGCACCAGGAATAAGGTCAATCGCAAACACCACTTCTCGCTTCGGCGGTAAGCCCGAAATATCTTCAAACACATCAATAAAGTCGCGGACAATTGCCGGCTCTTCATTACTCTCCATTACTATAGCCGCAAGAACATTGTTCGTCGGCCTAGCCCTAAACTCGACTGGCCCGACAGAACTGCTTCCTCAAAAGTCAGTAAACTTAGGATGTCCGGGAATCTGGAAATTACCTTCCTTGCCCTACAGTCAATGTGGGCGTGGAAAGTGCCAAGAAAGTCCATCCCCAAGACAACCTCATAACTGCCCGTATCTATCACCAAGAAATCTGCAAAAAGCTCCCGTCCGCAAACAACAACTGTACGTTCTCTACATTCCTTACTAGCTATGATTTTCCCATTCTCAGTGTGTATGTCCCAGAAACTAGACAGGGTCGTGCAGGTGATCGAGTGTGTAGTTATAAATTTGGATGACATAAACAATGGGATGCTCCGAAATTAAGTAATGCCAAAGCGGGAAAACCATGAACGAGTAAATTACCTGCAACCACTTCTCCCGATGCCTTGGCTTCCTCAGCTGTCAAAGTGAAAGCTCGACCCTGGTTGGGTCCTTGTGTCAGCTGCTTATGCCCTTGGAACGGTCTCTGCGAAGGCTTCTGTATCTCATCTCTCGTGCGAAGCTTCGACGGACAAGCACCCACTGCGTGATCGGCTGCTCCACAAACCAGACAAAGTCCCAGTCTTCTTCTACACTCCTTATGTACGTGCCCAGGTAAGTGGCAGTAGGCACAGGTCACGCTCTTCCTTCGGTCAACGATCACAGGCTTCTTCATTGGCGCTACACCTCGACGGTCCACAGGAATACCTCTGCGCCCATGATCTCGGTTAGGCACAAATGCAGGCTTCCTGGCTGCAACTGCTGTCTGGTGAAGGTTCCCTTTCGATCCCGATAAACGCTGTTGCTCTCTGGCTGCCGTAAGAACCTGTGAGAAAGTGGTCAAACCCAGGGAGACAATCTGCCTCTGGATGTCCACATCCAAACTGCGCAAGAACCTTCGCGCCCTGTCTGCCTCCTTGGCGACCAAGGGTCCAGCGAAACGGCTGAGTCTCGTCCACTCCGCTGCATGTACATCCACAGCTGCTCCATTTTGTTTCAGCCCAATGAATCTCTCCTCCATTTCCTCCCGTGCAGTCCGCGGGAAGAACTTTTCCAAGAAACTTTTAGAGAAATCCGCCCAACTGATTGGCTTGGACAAGCGGGTCTCCTCCACAAGCCACCACTCTCGGGCGTAATCCACCAGCTGAATGCGCACCACATCAACTTTCTTGTCTTCCGGGATCTGTGCTGCAATCAGTAAGTTCTCCGTGTCCACAAGCCACTGCTCGGCTGGCAACGGCTCCTCCAAGCCAGTAAAAGTAGTAGGACCCAACCGTCTGAAATCTGCCACGGTCCCTACTCGGTCGACTGGCTTCGCTACAACGGTGTTTACAGACTGCTGCATAGCCTGCAAACCCTCCTGAAATGAATCTGCTTGCTGCTGGATCAGCTCCGTTTGCCTCTTCTGATTTTCCAACATCCCACGTATTACTCCTAACATGGCGGCTTCATCCACACGCCTCTGATACGTCTTGAAATTCTTATCTGCCATGGTCCTGAAATCAAAACAACAACATTAGCATGATGATAGATTCAATATATAAATCAAGGCTAGAACTCCAAGATACTTAAATAGAGTGCTGCATTGTAGCTATGCCGCGGTATCATAGCCGCAATTACTTAACTCCACTCAAGTCGCCTAAGTCCTAGAGATAACAAGAAGTTAGGTTTTCAAGTTTGACAATGCAAAGTAAGTTTGCATGCCGACATGATCCGGAAGAATGATTCAAGGATGGTAAAACGGTCAAAGTGGCAGGACATGTTTCCTAATCACGGGTATTCTGATTCGTGTATCGGGTGCGATACCCAACTACAAAGAATCAACCCAATTAACCTATGGCTCTGATACCATAAAACCATGTCACGCCCCGCTTCCCAGAGTACGCAAGATTTGGGCACGTGACATAGCCAACCATGCTACCTGTGGGTAGGGAGTATCCATCCACAGTCACATTACGGTTGTAAGGATATCAAGAACAAGATAAAACTAATCTGATACATGTCCAAATCCATAATAACAAGAATCAATAAACAATAAGTGCGGAAGCTAATGATCCAATACAATGAATAAATAGTATGTCCCATAATGCGGGCTCACATCTGGAAATGAAATGACATAAATAAACTAAACTCTAAGGAACTCACAGTTCAGCCTGCTGGCTGAAGTACTCCTGCTCGGTCGACGACAAAGGTACGGAATCTGGGCCATGCAAAACCCAGACGTCAGCGCGTCATGATATCAAGTATACAGTATAAACATGGTAATACATAGTGCAAGCATGAACATGAATAAAGAAGTAATAAGAAGTAACAAGCAGGGTGATGTGCAATGGTGACAAACTGTCCTATCAGGTTTTCTACTCTATAGTCTTTGAAACCAATTGATGAATCGTCGATGTAACTCAATAGTATCCCGTGCGTGCCCGGGACCACGGTCATGATCCTCGGGGCTGAGTCCGAGACGTGCCGCTAAGCAGTAAAAGGTAGTAGGATGGACGAGTGATGTCAGCATCATCACTCCCGGACTGGCCAAGCCCGTAAGACTGATCAGAACAATGTATCGAACTGTTGAGTTACAAGTCGGTTTCACCTTTGATTTCCCCATACCCCCAAACTATGTATGTCAGTCAGGTATTCAGTAGTCAAGGACTAATGCCAACACAAAGTCAAGTAAAGGTAGGTCTGTCTGGATCGACAGCAGGAATGGTTAGGTTTGTCGGCATTAGGCATGAAATCGTGAGACAAGTAATGTCATGGTACAACAGGATGAGTCGGTATGTATGTATATGTTAGGTGTAGTAGGGTCAGGTCAATATGTCGTGCAATCGGGTAAGTGCTCACAACAGGTATACAATCAATAATGAATAACAGCATGAACAGTATTTAACCACAATATTCCATATAAATACAGTGATGTTTATATTCTCTTATTAACATGTTCAATCATCTTTAGGGTGTAATAGCCGCAAAGTAAAGCAATATTCACAATTACCAATTAAGGAATTACATGAAATTATACTAAGTATGATAATTGTCTCAAGAATAGTTTAACAGTCCAAGCAGATATGATTCAGTCGTTTTATTTGGTTAAAGCATGGATTGATGTGGGTTAAATAATTACGAGGAACCGTTGTAACGATTCCAATATAAAGATAACTGCAATATGATATCAAGTGCCATCATTAAGTTACGGGATTCAATAATGTGAATTAAAGTTGCGTGGCAAGACTAGATCTCGCACGCTAGCATGTTCAAGCAAGTATTCAGATACTTGCCTCGACGGTCTGCAAACTGGAACACGGATGCGACGTCGGTAAAAACCACGATAAGATAGCACGGGCCACGGATCGAGTCCCAACAGAGGTCAACGGGATCACACGGACCAGGGGACTTCGCTGGAGCGTCGGGTTCGTCAGACGGCACGGTCGGATTCCGACAAAAGTTATCGGCAACAAGTTAGCAATAAGATAAACATACAAGATCAGCGGGTTTTTGCACCAAAGGAAGTAAAGTGATGCTTACAGAGGAGAAACAGGGGTAACTATGACGGGCCCGACGGCGATGGACCCACCGGCGGTGAACAAGAGGTGCGGCGAGGGTGCTGGAACGGCTGAAAGGGCTCGGGGTTGCTGGAAAGGGGTGCTGCGGTGAGTGGGGAAGAGTGTGGTCGGCTCTGGTGGTCGAGGGAGAGAAGGAGGTAGTCGGAGGTGGTGTCGACGAGGTCGCAGGCGCGTTTCTCCGGCGAACAGCGGAGGTGGGCAATGGATGAAGGCTCGGGTTTACTGTTCCGGCGAGGGGAGGAAGGAAACGACGACGAGGTCGGGTCGAGTAGGGTGAAAGGGAGTCGTGGGAGGCGTCGACGGTGAGAGGCGAGGTCGACGGCGAGGTCTACGAGGGTGGAGGCGAGGTCGGGAATGGGTGCAGTGCGGGAAGGAGCGGGAGTCGTCGGGAGAACGGGAGGAGGAAGGTGCGGCGGTCGAGGAGGCGTTGCTGGCGGCAACGGCGAAGTCGAGGGGAAGTCGTCGGTGGGGTCGCGAGGCTAGGGTTAGGGTTCGTGATGGGCGATGAGAGTTGAAGGAGGCGGCTGCGTGCATGGCTTATATATATAGAGGAAGAGAGAGAAAGGGGATTGGAGAGAGAAAGAGAGAGATTGAGAGAAGAGAGAGAGAGAGATAGGGAAAGGAGATAGAGAGAGGCGGGGCCCACGCGAAGCAATCCCACCCTCGCGATTGGCTGAGGGTTTAGATAATCCAAATAAAAGATTTGAGGAGATTAAAACAGTTGAGGAATATATATATATTCGTATGATATACTGTTTAAGATATTAAATTGAAACGGGCCCTTTTTGGCGCGAAATGAAACATTTCCAAATCGCACCCGGGTCGCGCCCAAATGTTCCAAATTCAAAATATAAGATTTTAAGCGGGTTCCAAATTTTGAAAAGAGGTGTTTAAAGATTAAAATGCATGCCCCCAAGTCGAACACTTGCACGCGCACGTAGTCGTCCGAACTTGCCCGTTTAGCCGAACGGGACGGAATCTCGACGCGCGGACGCTACCACGCGACTAGTGGCGACGAGTAGGCCAACATGGACATCTTAAATTACATTTTAGGAGTTAAAATTTGTTATGTGCCAAAATGACCTAACCGGGTAAAATTTAGCAATAAACACCAGAAAATCAGGAAAATTGGAAATGAGCAAACCACAACCCTCAACTAGTAATATACATAGTATTATTGGGCTCGGGTGTTACAATTTTTTTCTTCTTCGCCACTTATACATTTTTTTATTCATACTAAGGCGTTTAGACAAGAGCATTTCAAGGTATCCTTTACTATCCCAAGTTTCAAGATGTGTGCAAGTGCGTATAGTAGGATATCAACGTTCAAATGTTTAGCTTCAAGAATATGGACTGTTTTCAGACTTATTTTTATCCTCAGATTAGCAATTTCCTTCATCTTACTAACCCTTGGGACAACGGCTCATAGCTACTTATTACTAGTTTCATTTAAGAAAACATCTAATTTTCTTGCTTTTCTCAAACTATTCCTATCTTTCATATGTAAATTTTTCACTTTAAAACTTTCATTATCAAAATTTTTGTATGCTTGTATATAATATAATGCAAAATAATACGTGAATAAGCACAAACCTCCCCCAAATCTGTTTACAGCAGTGTCCTTACTGATGTCATATGTTAAGCTTAAAAAACCAGTAGATTTAGGAGGAAAAGTTAGTAACGGGGACATGAATAAATGATAGTGAAATCTTTCCCCAAACTTATTTTTGGCTCACAATTTTGTAAAAATTTTCTTTTCGTTTAAGAGCCAAAATATATCCCCCCCAAACTTAAGTAAAACCTTATTAGCATTTAAAATTATGAGGGGGGGTTAAAGTTATTGGTCAATATAAAGTTTTACAAAGACCAAAAGTCAACACTAACCATTCAAAATTTTTATCGATGTAACGCACTAGTTGGTAGAAGAACATGTCACCTATCGACGTGAAGAAATGGGGAGGAGATAAGGGGCGGAATAGAACGGGTTTATGTCTTGGTTCATAGAGACAAAACAGTGATGGTGGATTACTCGTATTCTCGTTATTGATAAGAAGAAGAGGTAGCGGTTCAACTTCTTTGTGTTGGGGTTGATTCATCACAACTCCCATGTCTTCTAAGAACGCGAGTTCATCAGCGAAGATTTCATCAAAGCTTTCATTGATACCCCGAATAATAATCTCATCGGAAAGAACGCGATGATACTCGGACTCCATAAAAGGTTCATATTCAGCGTTATATGTTGACCCGGACAACTCGATAGAAGGGTCAAGAAATAACGTAATAGCGGAGTCAAGATCAGTATCGTGAAGTTATTCAAATTCGCTGTTGTCGGAATCTATCGCTTCAACAGAAAATACTTGAGCATAGGGTTCGGAGGGTTCACTTCCCAACTTGTAAATGTTAAGCTCAATTGACATCTTCCTGAAAGATAGGGTCATAGAGCTGTTTCGACAATTGATTATTGCGTTGGAAGTCACAAGAAAAGGTCGACCTAAAATCACCGGAATTTGGTTTCGTGGGTTCCTTACATGTTAAGTATCTATAACGATAAAGTCTACAAGAAATATAAATTCTCCGACTTTGATTAACATGTTCTCTAGCTCACCCCTAGGTTGGGTGATAGATCGATCTGCCATCTGGAGAGTGCAGTGCGCCGGTTTTAATTCTCCGATCTCTAATTTCTCATACACAGAATATGGAAGCAAGTTAACACTAGCGTCTAAATCTAGTAGAGTACGATTGATATTTTTACCCCCAATAGAAATAAATATTGTAGGACTTCCCGGGTCCTTTCGTTTCTTAGATAGTTGTTGTGTAAAAGCAGTGCTCATGTTACTCATTAAAAATACTTTTTTCGGCACTTGAGTTTTTCTCTTCCTAATGCACAAGTCCTTTAGAATTTTTGCATAAGAAGGAACTTGTTAAATAGCATTTAGGAGAGGAATTTTTATGTTAACTTGCTTAAAAATTTCCACAATCTTCTCCATTTGTGGACTTGGTCTGTTGCCCCTTAACCTATTTGGATAAGGTGCTTTATCAATAAAGGTTGGGTCCAAATTGAAGAGGATTGTGGGGATGGAATGGATCCCGGAATTGGAGTAGGGATTATTTTAGGTAGAGTCGAGAAAGTGGGCTGAGTGTTCGAGCCTTGGGGAAAACGGAGAATAGGCTCGAAAGAAGGTGGACTAGACGAAATAGGAGAAGAAGTAGAAGCCGGGGTGTTATTAATATCATCAAAGTCATCAACGTGTTCACCCACTTGGTTATTCAGCACTCTTTCCGATCTCAATGTGGTAACGACACTCACATTATAACTTTGTGAGTAGCCAGAATTAGGTATAGGTTGAGATGGAAGTTTCTCTTTCTCTCTCGCATTCATCGCGGCATTTAACTGTGCAAGTTGTGCTTCTAATCGTGGGAAGCGGTGTTCTGCAGTAACGTTTGGATAGAAGATGTTAAAGTATCAGTCGTTTGCATGAAATGTTTAATGAACGTGTCGAGTGCAAAGGGTTTATCGGTACCGGCAAAAGAATTATTAAAAGGATCAAAGTTGTTGGCTGGATTTTGCAAAGGTTGCGGTCGAAAGGGGTGCTGACTCAGTTGTGGTGGTTGTTGTTGCTGTGGGGGAGGCCTTTGATAATTTCTTGGGAACTGGTTTTGATTTTGGTTCTAAGCAAAAATTAGGATGATTCCTCCATCCCTAATTATATGTGGAAGAATAAGGATCGTTTCTAGGTCGCTGCTAAAAAGCGGCATTAATTTGTTCTTGACCTTGAAACGGTGGATTCAAAGGACATTCTTCCGTCAAATGTGATGGGTTGGAACAGCAACCACACACGGTTTTGGGGAGCGTAAATTGGTTTAGGGAGGCTGAAGCGACTTTGTTTTCTATAGCATCGAGTTTTCTTTGTATTGCGGCTATTTCGGCTTTCACTGCGATGAAAATATCGAGCTGATGGACACCTCCCCTAGACGAAGTTGGTCTAACGCTTTCCCACTGTAAAGTTTGTTCAGCAGATCTTCGAGAAATTGCCAAGTTTCACCATCATCTTTAGACAGGAAATGACATTGACACGTGGTTTTAAGCATCTGTTTTGTTGCTGGATCAACCCCTCATATATAATGTGAAAAATGTCCCATCTATTGATTCCGTGATGAGGGAATTTTAGAAGAAGATTCTTAAACCGTTCAAAGAATTTCCAAAATGGTTTATTGGAAAGTTGGGTAAACTGGTTAATCTCGCTTCAAACGCGGGCTGTCTTATGATTGGGATAATTTTCTTTAAGAAATGCTACAATGAATTCATCCCATTTGGCAATATAATGTGCGGCAGTGTTATAAAGCCATTTTTCTGCTAGTTCTCACAAAGTAAAAGGGAGAAGACGTAATCTTATAACATCCACAGAAAGTTGTGACATGCCCATCATTGCGCATACATTTTCGAATTTGTTTATAAAAACGTATGCATCTTCGGATTCAAGCCCGTGAAATTTGGGTAATAGTTTGATGAAGTGGGATTTAATTTCAAAATTATCTCCATTGGCTGGTGGAATAGATAAACAAGTAGGAAGGGGACCGCACACTGGGTAGCATCTTTCTTGGAGAGAGATGCGCGGTGGATTCTGCATACCTACGGGTGATGGCAGGGTGGTGTTAGTAAAATCTGATGGAGAACCGTCCATCTCGGTCGATGTGGTGGGTGGAGGGGAAAAAAGAGATGAAGAAGTACTGACTTCGGAGTCGATAGCAGAAACGCGGACAAGACGGGCACTAGAATTCCGTGTCCAGCCAAGCATGCACTAAGCGGGTTTAGCGCACGTGGCAACATGTGTGAGAACTTAAAATGGTTTGTTTTGAAAAGTGTCAGACGTGAGACAAATCATATAAAAATACACAATCAACCCTAGAACTAAGGTCACCTAGTCAAGTCACTAGACCGCTCCTAGACTTCCAAAGGACAAGCCGCAGGATCAATCCTCTACCACCTCTTTATCGCTCCTATGGCCAGGTAAGTGCCAGGTAAGTTGGAGGTATCCGCTATACGAATCACCGAAAATAGAGGGCTTAATTAAGTAACCGCTTGCCTAGACACACTTCCCTAGACACCACAAAAGAAATGTGGATAAGCGATAGATTACTCACGACCTTCCTCTGTCCTAATTGAGCGCTACGGTCCTTAGAATCTTGGTCTAAATATTTTTTAATTAAAATAGGGTTATGCGGATGCACATTTAGTGATTTTTGGCGCCTATGAAGGGTGATGAAATCCTCACATAATCTGAATTTTGGTCTTGCCCCTTAAAGTCCGTATTAAAATATGCACAAAAAAACCAATTACAAAACATGCAAAAAGATTTTTTTGGCGGTGATATTTTGCAAAGAATCCTGTAGAAAAATATATTATTGGGTTTTTCAAAGGAGAGAGAAAGAGACAGAAAAATTACCAGAGAAGTTTGGAGCCTTAATTCCCCAACTATGCCGCGGTTCCGGTGCTAAAATGCACTTCTTGGCGCGGTTCAGCCGCGGAGTTGAGAGATCGTCAGAAAATTTTTGCTACGGTGGCCTCCCTTGCTCCTCTGGATCTTGATGAATGTCTCTGAATCTTTATCTCCTCGCTACAGTGACTCCAGATTCCCTTACAAAATTCGCACAATAATCGTTAAATATACAATTTGCTGTTTTGTTTTATTTTATGATATGTATCGAAGAAGAATTCAACACGAATAGTAAGAAAAAAATATTACGCATGTATCCCCGGCAACGACGCCATTTGATTGATTTCTATTTGAATGTGCAGTAGTAGTAGTAGTAGTAACCGCAATCAATAACGGTGTCGCTTGTAGCTAGCTGAGATGAGTACGAGCCATCCTCAGGGATATATGGAATCTTTTAATCTTGCTTTAGACGAGTTAATTAGAAAGAAGAATAAAGGAGAATAGATTCTAGATCTATATTAAACACGGATGTAGAATATATATAGTTTTAAGATCTAGTTTAAATACGGATATAGAATCTATATAGAAGAGGCTTGTAAGGTTCGTTAGGATTTAGTAGTCATGGATGACTAATAAAGATTACTCCTTTTATCTTTTGATAAATTTAAAACTAGATAAATAGTGATGAATGAGAATTAGGGTTCTTGGAAGAAACTAGGGTTTTCACACTATTGACCCATATCCCTTTATTGATCTCTATTCATGTCTAGCTCTTAACAAAACAATTGTTAATCTAATCTTAAATTGCGGTCGAGACTAGCAATAAATTGGTAGTGCGCCCGATAAGAATGTTAACGATTCTTTTGCTAAAGTTTATAAACTTTATAAGAATTAAAAGAAGTTAAAATATTTTCTCATCCATTGTTCTACCCTAATCCTACGAACTCTATCAAGCGGAGGATTACTCGCGCATGATAGAAATAGAAGAAGAACGGATAGAGAATGAGATCATAATGTAAATACAGAAATTTAAATGCAAACTAATTAATCTAATGATCTAATTTTATTAATCAACTTCACAATTACAAAACCTTCGAGTTTAGATTACATGAGGAAGAAGAAGTTTCTCTCAATCTCTGCCTCGTAGGAAGTAGATGCTCCGTCGAATCTCATGTCGCCTTATCACGTCGAATCACAGACTTGTCATGGATCACTTATTCTTTGACGGTGATTTTCTTTGTGTAAAAGATTGATGATTTCTAAGTTTAGCTCTCGGTCTTTTATATAGCCCCAAAACAAGAAACTATAGATCCCAGGAATTAGGGATTGTTATGAAGATCCAAACCACAAAATCCCAACTCCTAACACGGTGAATTGGATGGCATGTTTTGGCCGCGGAACCGCGGCTGTTTGGTTGGATCATTGCTTCAAAATTCTGGGGCTGCTTCTTTGTGACACATGGAGATTTATTTGATGTCTGGAATCTTCATATCTTTTCTGAGTCTCTGCCGGTATTGATTCTTCGATTTTATCTAATTTTATCGAAAGATTTTTGATTCCCGACATCTCGATATCCCGATCTCCTGACCTGAGCTAAACCTTGCACAATATCTTAATGAATAATGTTAGTAATATTTGGTATTTTTGAGATATTATCCTAACCATTTTATATGATATTATATTTCGAGAATATTGGTTAATAATATTTGATATGATATGCATATTTAAATTATAAAAATATTATATAAATATTATATGCATACATTTTCCTTCATAATGTTAATTATAATATATAAACATATGGTAAATAGCATGTTTACAGATAAACCCAAATATGTTCTATATTTATAATAAACACATTTAAATATCTAAGAAAAGTAAGGAAAATATTATATCAAATGTGCGATATTTTTGACTGAACAAAGATCTCTGAACTTACAGTTGTCGCATTCAATCATCGTCAGTTCATATCCAATATAGAGAGATGACATCATACCAATAACTGCTTGGATAAGTGTTTCAAATCATAAATGGACTCTCTAAGTCAACTCGAGTCACCTTGGCTTTGAAACCCAGAGGCAGATCTTCCAGATCTCCTTATCCAAATCACCATCGACAATACGATCTAGGTCTCCAGGACTAGTTCAAGATCTTTATGTGTAACAATTTTTTAGGGAAGGTGAAATAGACGCAATCATCACCCCGGGTGAAAAGTGTCTATTCATTGTCCACCTATGCTGGGTGAATCTCTTTGCCAGCAAGTGTGCCTTATAGCTCTTTATAGTATCGTACTCCCTTCACACGACCTCGAAAAACCCAGTTTTTATCAACAGTCTTGCGTCGGGTAGGATAATCCATCAAATTCCAAACTTGATCCTTTATCGTTGAATCTTTCATCTCTTCCATTGTCATTATTCACTCTTTCGCAGTAGGCCCAGAAATAGCGTCCATAAATGACTTGGGTTTCATAACTAATGCGGAGTTACCATAGACGTCTCCCCTTTGATATCGAAACATCGTTGGGGTGTCAATCCATAGCACTATCTACAAGTCACTTGAGGATCAGTGATTGGCTCCAAACCATCAACGGAAATATTGCTCCCACTGTCGCCAGTCGCTGATGGAACTAGTTCTTTCTACACCGCTGACTGACTAGGAGACTCCTTAATCTCATAGAATCCCAAATCCTGACCTATTTCTGCCTTTTGAGTAAATTCCTTCTCGAGAAAATCGTTCGTTGTTTCCTCGCTGAGAAAATCAACGTTGCATGACCAAATGTTAGTCATAGTCTTATCACAAACCCATGGACATAAGTGACCTCCCAGATCTCTCATTCATCTACTACTCATAGGGTGTTTGACTGTACTGACTTTGAAAATACATGATCATGAACATAAGCCGCTGCCAACAGCGCATCTCCCAAATAATATATAAGATTGGCCTTTACCATCATGTTCTTTATCATATCTAGGGTTTCCTAATTTTTCTTTCTACAACACCATTTTGTTGCAAAGTTTACAGTATCATAAGCTATCTGATGACTCTTTTTCTTTCATTCAGTTTCCTGAAATGCTAAAATAAATGCTCATGTCTTACTTATAATTCCTAGAACTGTTCCGAAAGAAACATTCACAACCATGTTTGTGTGAGCTGACTCAACACTTTACTGATACAACACTTGATGCAAATTAACGCTTCAGTTCCGTATGAGATAAGTAGCCTATCCAGTAATTATTAATGGAGGTGTTGAGTTAGGAAACTCCATTACGTGTCTTCATGTTTATTGTCCATATTTATCAGAGTAAATTATCTGCAATGAATATCCAAATGGTTTTCCTTTGGTAGTTTTGCTTCTAAAGCAACTCTCACAAGTAGATGCTTTGACTTTGGCTCAAATGCCAACTCATCTACCCTAGGTGGTTAAGTCATCCCATCTATCTGTTGATCTAATCTACCATTTTACTCATGACATTTATAGAAGGGTCAATTCTCAAAACCATAAGAAACTCATAAGACAGATTGTCCTATTAAGCTATCCAAATATCCTAAGCCGAAACTAAAACTGTAACCGATGGGAGATGATTTGTGGATAGCTATCTGCATCCCCGATGCAGAATTGACTCATATTTTCTCGACACATGATTTTCTTCCACAAACTTTTCTGCTCCCAGCAGAAGGCCTTTTTCCACTCAGTACCTTAACAAGAAGATTATTTATGGATAGCTATATGCATCCTCGATGCAAAATAAATTCACATGTCCTTGACACATGATTTTCTTCCACAAACTTTCTGCTCCCTGCAGAAGGCCTTCTTCCAATAAGTACCCTGACAGGAAGATTATTTATGGATAGTTATCTGCATCCCTGATGCAGAATAAATTCATATGTTCTCGACACATAATTTGCTTCCACGAACTTTTTTGCTACAAGCAGAAGGCCTATTTCCACTCAGCACCCTAACGAGTGAAGTGGTTCAAACCTCCACAGCCAAATGTTAGAATTATTATATCCATTGTTTCCAGCATATTACTTCATGTCAGATCACTTAAGTTGTTGGTGCATTATTCCAGTTTTCGTAGCTCTATTGAACTTTTCTTGCGCAAGGACACCCGCTCTTGCGCAGTGTTGAACTTGTAAACATATTAGCGGCGCTCTTGATTCTATCTCCCCTGGCAATTAAACCTTAAGCCTCAGTTACTCAAACGTGTTAGCAAAAGTCAATACATTCACTTTCCGCATAACTAACTGCTTCATATATCAAGTAGAAAAAACATATAACCGCTTATTGCTATCACTCAACATTCTAACTGGAACAACACTCTTCAGATCTCGGATCGATAAAGATATAACTCTTAAGTGTGTCCACATTACTTTGTTCGATTCATTATATAAAAATAAGGTCAAAACCGAGAAATAATGTGACGTTGCCACGTCGAATAGATTACCCTGTAATCATCGCACAACTTATCTCTTGGCCTGTAAATACACTGTAACTGTAAGTATGTCTTAGCACCTCCACTAGGGTTTTAACAAAAGTATGTAAGCATTTTTAAAATTCTAGAGAGCTAAGTATACTAAACAAAAATCAAACTAGAGATTAGGGTTTCAGAGCAAAGCAAAAAGGAGATTAACACTAAGTGAATGGAAACTACAACCTTTGTAGACTTTTCCTTCACTTCAATTACTCCGAGTAGTAGTCCTAGAACTCTTCTTCGACTCCACTTGAAAGATGGAACAAGTTTATTCGAAGTCTTCTTCGTCAAAGATGATCCACCTCAAAACTTCTCACTCTCAAGCTCACACTTCACTAATCTATGAATTAGTGAAGATAACAACCTATACTAATTTGCTAGAGAAGTGTAGGTTGATGAAGTGAGGATTTTTTTCTCATTAAAATTCTTTCTTTTCTTTTTTCTTTTTCAACCTAGAAAAATCTAGAGAAGAAAATGAAAAGGATGAACTTGGAAAATGTGAATGAACCTTGGAGATAAGATGGGTTAGAGATAATGATAAGTATGTATGAATAAAACAAGGGAAAAACCATGAGTCATGGTTCTTAGTACCTTTGAGAACACTTTAGAAGCCATGACTCATCTCTTCCTTTAGTTTATTCAAATATATATATATATATATATATATATATATATATATATATATATAGATATATATATAAAAGTAAGTAAGTAAGTAAATCTATCTTTATTTTACCTCCAATGTGATTCTCATATTGCCATGTTCTTTGTATCATCAACCATGATACATTTGTAAATATCAAATATATATGAATAAAGAAAAGAATTAAAATGAGTAATATATTAGTTAATTATTAAATCAACACTTGATTCAATAATCCGGTTATATCATATATAACCTGGCTAATACCAAAAATGCTAGATTAGAATACGGT
Source organism: Agapanthus africanus (assembly GCA_030015575.1). Lineage (NCBI taxonomy): Eukaryota > Viridiplantae > Streptophyta > Magnoliopsida > Asparagales > Amaryllidaceae > Agapanthus > Agapanthus africanus. The sequence goes on from JASDDO010000016.1 coordinate 26,057,186, forward strand.
ATCATATACTCGTATTTAATTAAGCTCCCGCACATATCTCCATACGTGCTCTACTTCGTTTCGCTTGAGCTAGAAAACCTCTTTGTGGGACTCTTAACAGTCGTCAATATGCTAGCAGTAGGTAATGATCACATCAGATACCCACAAGCCGTCAGCGGTACTAGCTGGACGTAACGGCTACCTAGGTATTGAACGAATAGAAGATCAACAAGCAAACTTATTCAAACTCCCATAGAGCCTATAAGCAACACTTACCGTAAAGTCTGTTGTCTTCGTCTGATATGTCGTATATCGTGTCTGGGGGTGGAATCGTCAGAGCCCAATAACTCGATAAGTCATACCGATGTGTGGTCTATAAACAATTGAGAAACTACTAATAACGCTTTTCATTAAATCTCATCAGCCCCGACCAGGGACTTGCGGTTATAACTAATCGCACATAGTACAACATCAACTCCCAATACTGGGAGAGACGAAACCCCTCCTATCGCTCACTGCCTCCATGTGACTCGGAACTGTACCTAAAAACCACCTGTTCGCACGACTCAGTAGAGCCATGGTAGGGTGGAAATCAAAGAACAGTGTGAACCATACAAGACACTATGACGATCTTTGGTCTACAGACTAACCTGTATAAGTTTCATAAGAGAACTGCTATTTAATGATAGGTATGATACCATCTATAAGTTCTCGGCGAGTCCGTTCAGTGTACTCAATCTCTAATGAGCACCTGTATACAATCTTTGATGTCATACACCAATTGATATGGGATCATCCATCACCCCAATACAGGGTCAAGAAACGTATACATTAGTCTACTCCGGGACATCGATGCCCTGTCTCGATATCCCCTCGACTAGGAATATTTAAGGATATGCTTATAGACTACCTAGGCCCCACTAGTATATTCTGTATCACAATCCTGGCAGTCAAGAAAAAACCCTATGGGCTTTATCAACATGTATTAGCGACAGTAATAACAAGTAGAACCATACACATGAATGATAAAGCCAAACCAAATAGCATACTATCATATTGAGAAAGATTATACTGTAGATATATACATATATAACAATTACAATAATTGCCTCTAGGGCATACATATCTAACAGTAACTACCGCTCAGCATAAACTACGAGTGCTCGGCAATAAAACCGTTTATCTCCGAAAACAGAGACGGAGCGGGATAGGTCGTGTTGCCTGAATTTAGGGGCAAATGCTATTTGGAACATATCCGTCCACCTCTCCGAAGATGCCAAGTTGATTTATGACACCATATATCGGAGGTTTTGAAAAATGCAACCGTTGTAGCGTGATTTTATGAGATTCTCTTTCATTTGTGGGGCTTTTGATTGCAGAGACGCTCTTCCCTGCAGGCGCAAACCCCTGCAGTTAATTACGTTATCGCATTGCTATAACAACTTTCTCTTGCTCTAAGCAGATCACTTCGTGTCGTGTTGTATTTTTTTTATTTTGGTTTCCTGTGGATTGTATACGGAGACTAGTTTATGTCATCGCCCGTTGGGCGCGAATTAGTCCAAATCCGTATATTAGATTTGGGTTTGAACCTAGGTCATAAGCTCGTCAGTTCAGGAGATATTTTATTTTATTTGAGGACCGTTAATCTGATTTTAGATTAAGATCAACTTAAATATATGTGAGCATATGGGCTCAATTTATTTTACCTAAGGATACGTTAGTCTTATATAAGACTAAGATCAACTTAGAAATATGGTTAAAAATCATTAAATTTTGTTAAGATCTATCAACATAGTATATGGGCTCGGCTGCAATAAATAATATGGGTTCATGGAAATTTCAGAGACTTAACAAATTTTGGGCTCGGTCTTAGGGTTTTTCATTATCCAACAATGCTAAGTACTCAGTCTTTTGACTATGGATAAAATATCCAAATTCCGCTATGACGCTCACGTGGGTGTCACGTGCGGCGTTTAAGCTTGGTCGTTGCCCTATCAGTGATAAGCACTTTCTTTACGCGGCGCTTACGTAAGTATCACGTGAGGCACTCAATTTTAAATGCTCACGTGTATATCACGTGAGGCACTGGATCCTTATTTATGGGCGCTCACGTGTGTGGCACGTAGGGCGCTATCTTCATGGGCTCCTTTGAGCGCTCATGTGAATATCACGTGAGGCGCTATCTTCATAAAATCTTATGAGCGCTCACATGGATATCATGTAAGATGCTTTCTTTAGAGATTAACTCTCTGCTTATTTTTTGAGAGAAGTTAAACTTCTGTTAATGGCATTTTGGCCATTGACGATCACCAAGATCATTGTTTTGAATATATGGGATTGGATTTCTTTTGAGAACTAAGTTCTTCTGTTTCTTTTTATGGGAACTAAGTTCTTTGAAGGGTTGAACCCCTTTTTTGAGGAATTAAATTCCTAGAATATGCATTCTATTTCTTTTCTTCATATTTCTTTCTTCATACCTAGTTTTCACTCTTAGATCTTGAATCTGAAGAACAAAATTTTCCCAATGAGAATTAAATTCTCAACTTATAGAAGATTTGTCTTGCGGATCTCAAACCCAGGGAAAGAACTAAATTCTTTATAAAGGGTTAAACCATTGTATTTTTAGGGTTACTAGGCACTCTAATGAGGTTCTACTAGGCATCAACCATGCCGGATTAAAATTTTAGCCGTGCCGAATAACCCTAAACAAGATCGTTGCTAGAAAATTAGGGTTTCAAGTGAAAGTTAAACTCATTAACTCTAAGTGAATACGAAAAACAACCTTTATAGATCGGTCCTTCACTTCTTAAGCTCCTTGTAGTAGTCCCTTCGCTGCGATGATTGAACTCTCGGACTCTCGGACGGCTCCATAAGAAAGTTGCAACGGGATTGCTTGAAGTCTTCGAGGCCGAAGATGATCTACGTCGAAGGAATACGAACTCAAGCTTTTACTTCACTAACCAAAGAATTAGTGAAGCAAACACCCTAAACTAACGTGCTAGTCTAGTAGAGGATGGTGAGATAGGAAATGGGTACACTTTAGAATTTCTTTTCTCACTTTGTATCTCTCTCTTATACAAACCCTAGAAAGAAAAGTGAAGGAGGAAGAAGATGAGCTCAAATGAGAATGAAACTTATCAAGAGAAAGAATGTGCTAACCATGGTGAGTGAGTATCATATACTAACTCATGTAGAGACATTACCATGGGTAATCATAGTGGTTAGGTTAACTAATATCTTAAGTAAAACAAAACTAGTGGACCAAGTCAAATGCAAACAAAAGCTTCATGAAGCTTCATGCATTTGTGCTCATTATCCATTTGTTTTAGAATTACTTTAAATATAAAAACCTAACAAATATAATTAGTATGGTATAAGTCTTCTACACCCATGATATGTGTATCAACAACCATGATACAATTAGTACACTAATAAATATATATCACATATATATTAACTTGTGCACAAGTGAGAAAAATAAATGCTTAAGTGAACCAATGTTAGTTAATGTAAATTAGTATATCACATATACAATTATACATTAAATTATTAAATCAATACTTTACTTAATAATCCGGTTATATCACATATAACCGACTAACATCCAATGTATCGACTTATCGAATCAACCCTTGATTCGATAACTTGGTTATATCGCATATAACCGATCGATACAAACATCGCGAGAATAGAATACGGTATCACATACTCGCATTATTCTCGGTCCCGCACATATCACATATGCGCTCCTATTTCGTTTTGACTGAGCCAGTACAACCTCTATGTAGGACTCTAAAGACTCATCAATACGCCGGCAGTAGGTGATGATCATATCAAGCACCCACAAGACGTCAGCGGTACTAGCTAGATGTAACGGCTACCCGGGTATTGAGCGATCAGAAGATCAGCAAGCAAGCCCGCTCCAACTCCTGTAAAAGCCTGACAGTGACACTACCGTACAGTCCGGTCTTCTCGTCTGATATGTCGCATATCAAGTCTAGGGGTGGTAAAACGTCAGACCCCAATAACCGATAAGTCATGCTGATGTGAGGCTCATAACGGGTCGAGAAACTACTGGTAACACTTACCAGTATATCTCTAAACCAGCCCTGGCCAGAGACTTTCCTGTTATGGCCAATCGAGCATAGCGCAACATCAACCCCCAATATTGGGAAAGACGAAACCCCTCCTATCGCTCATTGCCTCCATGTGACTCGGGACTGTACCTAAAAACCACCATTTTGCACGCCCTCTTGGACGTGGTAAGGTGGAAATCAAAGCACGGTGGGAATCACACAAGACTCTATGACGATCTCGGGTCTACAGACTAACCTGTACCAGTGTCACCAGAGAACTGCCATCTGACATAAGGTATAATACCATCTGGGAGTTCTCAGCGAATCCGTCCAGTGTACCCAGTCTCCACTGAGCACCCGTATATCATCTCTGATGTCAAACACCAATGGATATGGGATCATCCATCGCCCATCTGTATGGGTCCAGAAGGCATACGCTAGTCTACTCTGGTATATCGATGCCCCGTCTCGATATACCCACGACTAGGGACCTTGAAGGATGTACTTATGGACTACTATGTCCCCACTAGTATGATCCGCATCATAGTCCAGATAGTCAAGTACACATCCTAAGGGCTTTACCAACATGTAACAGAGAGACAATCGGTATACACGTTAAGGTAAAGAGTAACCAGATAGTATACTATCATGTCGAGCAAGAAAGTCCTCCCTATATATGTCCAAGTATCCACTACAATATACATCTCATGTATAGTAATGGCCTCTAGGGCCTACATATAACTAACAGTATTTATGGATGATAGGTAAAGGAGATATTTTGATCTCTGCTTTTTTTTTGCTTTACCTATGGTTTGAAGGATTCAAGGATAAGCTTTTCTTCAGCAAGAGAATTAAATTCTTACGTGTAGTTTTTTATCACCTTATAGAGTTCCTTCACCTCTTGAGACTTGAAGTCTCGGGTCCTTTATGTAGGTGAGGAAAAATTGTTGATTTCTTTAAGAAAATCTCTCATTGAGAGATATTAATTGATTTAATTGATCTTAGAGATCTCATGGGAATTTTTTCCCACCGTTGGATCTTTGATCCGGTGACTTTTATTTATCAGAAAATATTTTTTGTTTGTTTTAGCAATATTAGGAAAATATTTTCCTAACAAAGCATTTGATTTTGTCTCCTGGTTTGGTCGGTTATATTATAATCGTCGTTGGATAAGAGTTCTCTGTTTAACAGAGAAAATGTTTTTGTTTTTGAAGATCGGGGGAAATATTTCCTTAATTAGAACTTAGTTCTAAATAGAATTTAATTCCATCTGAAGGTAGTGCTTCAATTTTATGCGCTCACGTGACTTTCATGTGAGGGCTGTCATATATGAACGGTAGCAGCGCTCTCTTGCTTTGCACGTTAGCGCTCACGTGTTTAACACGTGGGGACCTATTTGGGTTGTGATTTATTTGTATTTAGCACTCATATACTTTTCATGTGAGTACTCAATTGTTCAACACATGAGACTTATATCTCAGAACTTAATCCTTATTGAAGCCAAAGGTCACATGGTTTGCATCTGAGCCCTCACGTGCTTTGCACATGAGAGGCTATAGTATTTAATCCTCCTTGATGCTGGCAGTCACATGCTTTGCATGTGAGCCCTCACGTTCTTTGCACATGAGAAGGTTTCGTTTCCCCCTTTTCCAGCTTTTCCTGAGTCAACCTTTTCTTTTCCAACACCTTCTTTTAGTCAGAGCTTGGAAATAGTTCCAACTGACACCATGCACAACATTTTCCGTGCCGAGACTTGGATGCTTCTCTTTATAATCTAAAGCAATATTCATCTTCTCCTTCACTTTCACAGAAAGAGAACATGGCTTGCGATCTCCCACATGCTCCACAACAGCCATGGGAGGTGCCCATTGGGGAGATTATTCCTCGTTTTGCTGCACGCCTGGTGAATCCCTCTCTTACAGATGCTCAGTGCGACATGGTGATGCATGACCTCTTGATTCGATGGGGGTCTCCTCTCCCCGCCGGCTCTATTTGGCTCCGAATGATTTTCTTGGCCATCCTTGACGACATTCCCCCTCATCTGGTGGAGATGACCCTAGTAATGCTTGATGCAGCGGAGGATAGGGTCAACTGCGTTCCTGAAACATGCTTGATTTCCAAAGCCTATGAGGGACCATTCTATTCATATGCTGAGTCAAATTCGGGCTCTGCGGGCTATCATGTCTTCCTTTGCCGACGAGCATGGTGCTAACAGATGGGGAGAGACTCTTCGTGAGAACCGCTGTTACGACATGGTAGAGAGGGCAGAGATAGAGTTAGAGAACTTTGTATACTATTTTGTTAACCATTGTAGTTCTAATCCCATATTTGGTGATCTCTTCCCTGTAACTTGAAATAAATAATTAAATGCATGTTTATTATTCAATGAATTTTTCAAGTCAAACAAAAACAAATGATCACTAATAATATCGATCTTCATCATGTCCAATGCGTAGAGTGATCCTAAATGCGTCAATCTTCCGAATATCGCTGCACTCAATGGTGCTGCATCGTGTAGCCCCGTTACATCGCTGCCACCTCGGTGGTGCTACGTCGTGTAGCCCTGCTACATCGCTTCCATCGTATCACCAGCATCCAAGTCTTTCAGCTTATTCGTGCAACATTAAACTAATATTTCTATTTTATTATGTTATCGTCATCTATTATCTCACCGACTGACGATATCTTGACTTTATTATGGATGTGTTAAGACTACGGCATATAATTGAGTACCATTTTTCCTAAAGAAAGCTTCAACTTCAACCCAGCTTAACAAAAATAATAAATTTTACACTCCGAAGAAAGAGAAGAAGGCCCACTGCACCAACCACATCTTTCAAAAATATAAAATTTAAAAATCTATTAAAAAAATTGAATAACGAAATACAGATTTTCTAGAAACATAGTAGATTGGGTAGTTGAGTCTAGACTCCCGTCTTCTCTCGAAATCTCTCACTTGAAATTTTTCAGATCAATACAGTATTCATCTTTGTACATATAATATGCTATGCACAACATAAAATGTAACAATCAGTCTAACAAATTTCATTTTCATTTAAACTACTATATCTAATCTTATCCATTTTATTTGGGTTTTCATTTTATTCGTGATATTAATACATGCCCCAGGCATATCCACTGAAACAACTACCCAATAAATCTCCAAGATTTTATACGGGAGTAAAATTTTGAAAGTTTTGGTGAGCAAACAAAATTTTCGAAAAAAATATAACTCTCAGAATTAACAGAAAAATCCTTAACTAACCCAAAACTTGAGCGGGAAACTTCCTAAAAATAAGAAAAACCAAAAAATAAATTTCTTGATTTTCCAGATTTTTTTGGAAATTTCTGGGATATTTTGGAATTTTTCCGCTAATTTTCGGGAAAAAAGTTACTATTATTATTATTATTGTTATATTTTTTAAAATTTTAAAAAAAATTGAACAGGCTCATTTCGAGCCACCGAGCCCGGCTCGACCCGCCGAACGGCTTGACTCGGCCTGAGCGGACCGGGTCCGGCCCGGCTCCAACCTGGCTCCGACCAGCTCGAGCCGCATAGCCCGACCCGGTCCGGTCTCGATCGACTCGAACCATCGAACCCGGCCGGCCCGGCTGGGCTCGGGCCTGCCCTAGTCCAGCTCGGGACAGGGACCCGGCCCGAGCCCAACTCGGACTTGGAGCCTGGCCCGAGCCTAGCTCGAGCCTAGGGCTAGCCCCCCTCCCACACAATTTTTTTTAAATTGTTTTAAAAAATTCAAAAAAATTGATTTTTGTTTTCCTATAAATGTTTTTTGTTAGAAAAAATATATTTGGTCCGCTACCAAAAATCAAAAAAAAATATTTGGTACCCAACCAAAATCCCAAAAAATATTTGGTTCCAAACCAAAATCCAAAAATCTCACAATTTTTCTTTTATCCAAAAAATATAGTGTTAGGGTTTTAGGAAAAAATTGCGACCTTGCCACTATTGATACTCACCAAAAGAGAAAAAACTAATTATTTTCTTTTTACACATTAGGTCCAATTTTTTTTAAAACGAATTTTATCTGACCTATTGTTCCATGGATAATTTCACATCAACAAACTAAAAGAACAATATCATAAGCGTCAGAAAAATAGATCTAATTTATGGTGACAATATGATGAAAAAAGATCGATCTTTAAAGATCCATCAAACGATAACCCTAATATCATAGATCGGTCATTAAAATAAATAAATAAATAATTTTATCTAAGTTTAGATCAAAAACCCATAACCTTTGAGTTGCAAATTAATTTTAAAAAAATGCAGATCAATAATGCTGTGAATGTTGGCATGCGACACTCTGATACCAATGTTCATTTTATTTAACATAGATACAAAATATGCAACCAAGCGCAGCAGAAAAACTATGTATCTACCCTAAACGTTTACGATATATCTGATCTGATTGATTAGATCGATTACCTTACCAATGTTACATAGAAGATCTGATCTTTAGCACCTCCAAGCGACGGCCGGAGGGAAACCACACTTTGGTAGAAAGCGAGAATCTCTAACTTGATCACCCCACAAGCCAACCCTTAGTTGAAGAGGATGAAGAAGGAGACAATGACTCTCTTGTTTTTCTCTCTTGAAAAACTCTCTATATTGCATGAATATCTATCATATGTCTCATATGAAACCCTAGCCCTCTATATATGAATATATAGGATACCCACTCATATGGGAGGATATTGGGCCGGATCGGGCCCAACAGGTAACAGTTTTGCAATAGAGGTGACAGCGTTATAGATGGGTCATCGTTGGAGGAGTCATCTTCCTCCTCTTCTTTGTTTTTTTTCGTCTTGGTTCTGCCTGGTGAAGGCAACAGGGGAAATTGTAGCCTCTTCTTCATTTCTTAGTTCAATGGTGTATGAGGAGAGTGCAGTAATCATTCTTTTGGCATTTTGTAGAGAAAGCAGAAGAAACCGTTTTTGTGAAAGTTGTATAGGTATTTATAAAGAAGAGGAGTTGGAGTGGTCATACAAGTAGTGGAGGAATGTGAGTAGTAGGTGAGTTATGCAGAGAGTGGGTATTGATTTATTGATTTATTTATTTTTGTTAGACTTCTGGGAGAGTACCCGCTTCATGTCTTGATGAGATTTATTTATTTCCTTTTATAGGCTTCTGGGGTGATGCCCGCTCCATTTCTTGATAGGGTGCGGGGACCTCCTTTTAGCATGGCGGGAGCCTCCTTTGACATCGCTGAGACCCTCTTTTTCGCATAGCGGGAGCATCTTTTAGGCATTGCTGAGACCCTCTTTTTGGCATGGCAAGAGCCTCTTTTTGGCATGGCGGGGGCCTCCTCTTAGCTTGGTATATAAAATTCAAGGATTTTTTTTGCGACAAACAGTCCAGGATGTGGGCATTGTTCCTTCATATATATTTCATTACGTATACTAGAATGAACTAGGGAGAAGTGCTCGAGTAGCCGGGTTCTAGAGTACGGAAGGTGGCGATCTCATGGAGTTGAGACCAAGCCGCCTAGCTCTAGAATTGGCGGGTTGCTCGACGCACTTGTAGGGGTTCTAGGATAGACCCAAGGAGGAGCGCTCAAGTTACCGGATTTTAGAAAGCGTCGGGTGGTGTAACATCTTAAAATTTATTAGAGTTAATTATAATTTAATTAGCGATATGACATGGGTTGTCAATAAAACTTAGTTAATAATCATTTTCACATATATTTATTTATTTATTTATTTTAAATATTTACACACGCACACGCGCGCGCGCGTGCGCACACACACGTGTGTGTGTGTGTTTTTTAATCTAGGATTAGCAATATGTGAGTTTAGGTTAAAACACAATTTTGTAGCCATGAAAACTTAAATCCAAATTTACTTCTTAAATATTCAACCACTTAAATGGTGATGAAAAGAAAAGAAAAGAATCTTGGGGAACATGAGGTGATGGTGCATTTATTGATGGGGGGAAATTTGTGTATGGTTATCATGAGCCATCCCTTCCTCATCTCGTTCTCCTCTCTTTTTCTTCTTCATTTCCTTCTCCTTTCTTCACCTCCTCTCTTGAAAGCTCTCTACCTCTCCAAAAACTAATGCTATAAATAAATCTCATTCCACAAATCACCACAAAAATTCATCATATACCATCACAAATTCCAAATTTTTATCCTTTCAAGAGTCTTGTGTGAGCAAATCCTTCATCTTGAAGCCTTGCAAGCTTAGGATCTCCCTCAAGCCAATATTGAGGTAATGAGTCAATTTTGATCTTGTTTTACTAAACTCTTGCCTTAACAACTCCTAAATTAGATTAAAGTTTATGTTTTGTGAAGTTTTAAAATTTAAAGTGAGGTTTTGAGGTGATATTGGGGTTGTGATAATTTTTAGGGTAACCATAACCTAAACTAGGATAAATAAGAATATTTTTGTGCTAAACATCCTTATTTAGCCAAGCAAGACTTCACTAAATAACCATAATGTTTTAATTAGTAGTAAAACCAGTATATAGTTAAAGGTTATGGTTTTAAATTAAATCTATTATTAAACCAGTAACTTCATAGTTAAGTTGCAATTACTGGGAGTTAGTTATTAGATCTTGAGTGCACCCTCGAAACCTGAGCCACTCCCTCTATGTTATGGCCGCCAAAAAATGCATTTCTCTTGTCTGGGGCTTTTTGGTGTAGACTTTTGTCGGGGGCTTTCTAAGACTCTATTTAGACTTTTGGTAAATGCAACTTTTTCTAATTTTGTGTATACAAAAATTTAGGATCGTTTTACCCTATTTTTGGCGATATGTTAACATACGATGCGGATATTCTGAATCTCGTTTTAGTGTTTTAGTTGGTTAACAGCCTTTAAGGATAGTCTTAGGTGTTTATTGCATATGTATAACACAGTAAGTCCACACGTGTTAACTCGTTAGAGTTAGTTCGTTTGTGTATTGTATATTATGTGTCGTATCGCAATTCTAGCCCTCACGTGCTAAGGTTTTGTTCGATGCTAGGATTGGTTGCAGAGACTTCAGATGCGGTAAGGAAAGGGAAGGAGGTGATCGGATTCGAGTAGCTCGAGGCTGTTCCGGTGAGTAGATTTAACATCTACGGGTGAATCGTTCGGATGGCGTTAAGCGTCCGATGTTTAGATTCAAGTTATAAAATCTCTTGTGTGTGTGTGTGTGTGTGTGTGTGTGTGTGTGTGTGTGTACATTCTTATATTGCATAAGCATTATCATACGCATCCTATGATTTCTACGCATCGATACATCCACGTTAGGACAACTGCACTATTACCAATGATTCATGTTGCACATGCACTAACTCATATGTACACACACACCATTGGTAATTTCCATGCCACGATATCTTGCATTGCACAACATTTTTATTGGTAGTTAGATCTTCGTTTATTTCATACTAGCTTGCATCATGCTAATATCATATACATTTGCAATTATCACCATATTCTTATATGATGTTGTTTCGTGAGATTTCTGTTTCCATGAGATTTGAGAAACCGCAAAACACATTTTCAAAACTTGGTTATTTAAAAATACGGTTTTCTCTTGATATGATATTTGTATCCACCATGAGTTTTCTCGGTTCTTAGTTATGAGTATACCTGATTCGAGGAGTGAGGAGGCACCGTCTGTGGGTACATGGTGGACCCGGTACGGTACCCCGGAGCAAGAAGATCGTATAGAAAGGAGTTAAGCCTAGCAGGGGAACAATATCTACCAGTGATAGTATTGGACTCGGCAGATATCCGGAGAATTCCGATCGGAGTCATATGATTAGATGGATATGAGGGCCGATCCGAGAGACGACGCCTGAGATATTGGGATTTCGAGTGTCGATGCTTGACACTGGATTTATGATGACTTATTGATGATACTTCTGTTTTCACCTTATTGGAATTGTTATGACATGTTCAGATCCATATAGCTGCTACGCCCCTGATATTATATTTTGCTCATTTATTCATGCTGCATCCATACTATTATACATCATCATAACCTCATACTTAGGATTTGTTGCTGCTACGATCATACTTGCGATTGCCACTTATGATGTTATTTACTACTCAAAAGCTGGAAACTTACCCCCGTTGTGCCACAGTATCTTACAGGGCCGATCCTTCAGTGTAATCGCGGCGGGGCATACTACTACTTTTGCTGCTGCTACCACATCTTTTGGGCGTGATATTTTGTAGGTGGGTTACGAGTATTCTTTTGTCTTCTACCTTGTACACTTTTTCATTGTATCTAGTATACTCTATTTACCATATGTATATATTGACTTAGAGACGAGATTGAGAGATTGTATTTATTTGACTTCAGGTGTCGTGCTCATGTGAGCCGATTTTTGTTTTTTTATGTTATGGTTATTGTTTGTTTTCTTCTCTTATTTATTTATTCTTCGCCTATGGCATCGTATAATTTACTATGTGGTTGTATTCCGCCAAAAGGCATTGAGATTGCTTCCAAGTGGGGATGTTTATGTATATCTTCCTTATGTATTGGTTTGGATCATATTTTACAAAGGAGATGCTGCTGAAAATTTTAACGATCACTAGAATTTCAAAATGTTTTTGCAATAACTCTTTTGCTCTTTAAATTAACACTTTAAACAAGGTTTTCACCTCTTTACCTTTATTCATGGTTTAGATTCTGAGATTCGGCTTACATGAATTGAGTTACGCCTTTAGACGTTTCGTGATTTAAGTGCCGGTCACGTTCTTTATTTGGGGTCATGACAAAATTGGTATTAGAGTGTTAGGTTTTACCTTTCGGAGTGTAGAATGACCCCTGGTAAGATGGAGTAGGTAACTTGAGCAGAGTAACGTAGCGTGTGTATATTCCGTGGCATATTCACGACACGATACTCCGCCTAAGTGAACTTAGGATATATGTATTGTAATTCCTTTCTTGATTTCACGCATCCTCCTGTTCTGGTTACTATGTTCTTACCAAATCTTATTTCTTATTCCAGCCACCATTCTGCCAATGACTACGAGGGCCCAGAGGGCTGCAACCAGAGACGAGATCAGGGCGGGCTCGTTAGAGATGAGGACCGACCAGGGCGGTACACCTACCCCTCAGGAGCAAGTTGATCCTCCTTCTCCAGGCTGGATTGCTAGGCTGGAGGCGAGTATTCAGGATTTGTATCAGATGGTTGGATTTTTTGTTGAAGCCAGCCGAGCACAGAGGTCAGATATCGTTCCGCCTGCTACGGGGATCGTGGTATTATCTACTGCTCAGACAGCTGTACCTGCCGCTACCAGGACTATCGAGGTATCACTACCGGAGCTCATGAGGCTGAAGCCTCCGGTATTCACTCGCACAAACGTAGCAGAGGATCCACAGTCATTCCTCGATAGGATGGCCAGAATTTGTCGTTCTTTGACATGTTCTGATGAGAAATCGGTTGAGCTTACTAGTTTCCGTCTGTAGGGCCTTGCCCAGACTTGGTGTGAGTTCGTCGAGAGAGGCCAAGTTGCAGGTCTTCCTCCTATGACATGGAATGAGTTTTCGACGGTTTCTCTTGCTCGTTTCCTTCCGCAGAGCTTCAGGGATGCTCGAGCTCGCAGTTTTGAGTCTTTACGCAAGACTCCTGGTATGACCATGGCCGAGTATGATTTCCAGTTCACTCAGATATCCAGATATGCTACTTATTTGGTGGACACCGAGGAGAAGCACATCAAGAGGTTTGTCCGAGGTCTTGATACACAGTTGTTCCTTTCTATTAGTGCCCAGCACTTTGACACCTATGCAACAGCGATGGACGTGGCTACGCTAGTAGAGGAGCGTATTACCGAGACTACGGCTATTCCGGGACCGAAGCAAGTTCGTACCGGTGTATCTGTTTCGGGGAAGTTTGGTAGAGGTATGGTAGGAAAAGGCCACGGTAGTTTCTTTCTAGGTCGTGGAGGTGGCAGAGGTGCCACGACCCGGAATTGGCACGTGACGGCCCTAATACTACGCAACGTCTACAGGCGTAACGCAGTAAAATAAAGTCAAAACCCAGAAATCTAAGCTATTAAAAGACAAGAAAGATAAGAAATATTGTTTAAAAGTCTTTGAAATCACAACCCAAATTTTTTTAAAGTCCAACTTTTCTTTCTTTAAAATTTTGGCAGCACCTCCTTTATAAAAACCAGCCCCAAAAATGGGTACAACATAAATATAAATAAAGCATCCCCAAACGGAAGCAAATACACGCCCAAAGGCGGAAAACTACCACCACAACAAATATACGACGCCGAAGCGAAGAAATAAAAGACGATAGAAAGGAAACTGTATAAAAGACAAGAAGTCATAAAAATATACAACATCGTCCTCATCAAGTCTCTAAGTCAACAAGAAAATATAGTAGATGTAGAGTACAAGGATATAACGAATATACAATACAACAATATGGATAACCACAAAACCCACGTAAGCAAAACTGCACACTATGAGCTGAAGCGGTATCCGCAGCAAAAGATGATCGGATAAGTGAATAGCCTGCCTCGACTACTCTGGGGAACACCCTGCAAAACAACTGTGGCACAACGGGGGTGAGTTGCCAACTCGTGAATAGTAAATAACATATGCAGGTAATCGCAAGTATGCACGTACAGCGTGAACTAACATATGCTATTAATAGCAATAACGGGTCATATGAATGCAATAATCATGAAAGGTATACTAGCAGGTACAACTAATACATGAAGCAATAATAATATGACAATCGGTATGCAATAATCATGCAATAATGATATGAAATGTATATATGCAACAATCATGAAAGGTACACTAACAGGTACAACTAATACATGAAGGAGTGCATAAACAATAAATGTGGAGTATGGAATGAAATATATCATTTCCACGGAATCCTGACATCGTGGTAGGATCACAATCCATCAAGACAATCCAAATACCAATTTCCTCGAATCAGCCCCTAAATTGGCTCTCATATCATATAAGTCTCACAAATTCTTAATGTACAATATCAAATAAATCTCCTATATCCTGAATGTACAAAAATCAAGTAAATCTTATATATCCTTTATGTACAATATCAAGTAAATGTCATATGTCCTAAATCCAATATCAAGTGAATCTCTTATAACCTAGGTATATTTGCAAGAATAAATATGATTAAGTATATTAATTAATGTCAATACACATATATTAGCGTCCCATTCCACTAATATTGGTGTAAGGGCATATATAACAGCGTACTAATCCACAGTTATATATACTAAGAAGTAAAAAGAAATATCATGAAACCAATGTGCCAAGCATCGACACATAAATGCTGATCTATCAGGTGCTGTCACCAAGACTGGCACCCTGATAGGTACGTATCACACGCTATCCGAAAAGCACGAGTGCCTAGCTCTGACCCTCGTCTTTCCACGTATCCATACGTACATGACTCCCGTCGGTATCCCCATGATAACCGCCGAGTCATAGGTAATGTCACCGGATTGTATGGTTCCCCTGACAGGCTCAATCGGCAAGGTCCATCAATCGTCTTGCCCCGGGGTACCTCCGGGCCCCACCATGTACCCTCATACGGCCCCAACGCCTCCTCGTAGGGGTATATATATATATATATATATATATATATATATATATATCAGAACCGATAAATCTCATGGTGGATGCTGAAATATCATATCAAGGGAAACTGGGTTTTTCAAATAATGCATAATTTCATGAACTCCCACGGTCATCAAATCCAGAAAACATCTTGAAAAATCTATATCTCAATGAGAAAATCCACGAATATAATATATGCAACATAAAACTGTATGAAAGCATATAAAGGAAAAGCCGCTAATTAACTGCAACAACTTATAAAATATCATGCGGTTCCTATTTTATCCAATTCTAAATAACATCAAGTAAAGGTAAACATGTAGTTATAACCAGATATATGTGTGAACAATAAGGTATAGCATGATAAATGTATCTACCTATAAGTAATGATGTAGTATACCCCCTGCGTATAAGTGAAATATGTGTGCAAGGTATACCTGTAGCTATGTCATAAGGTGTGTATGTACCTAACACTAATGGCACAATACCCTATAGGTATACATGTATATAGCATGTAAGTATATGAAGGCATATATGTAAGCATGTAGATATACAGGTATGCTATATGTCATATGCGATAAGAAATATGAATCAATGTCACAATGTCCCTAACCAAGCAATATCCTAACTATAAGTGGTTTGTGTGTGACATGGCAATTATTGACGGTGTGTGTAGCATACAATCAGTGCTCGTGCAACATGAATCGTCTATAATATGTGCAGTGTCCTAAGGGTACTAGTTCAAGCACAATACTAACTAAGTAGTAGGGTAAAAGTGCAATTCTAAATATGACATAGAATATGCGACAAAAGTAATATCTCTAGCCCAGACGCATAACGCCATGCGGGCGATTCCCCTGTAGATGTTAAATCTACTCACCAACGCTCCAAGCTAGGTGAAGTCTACCACATATTTTCCCTTTGTAGCAGTGTCCGAAGTCCCCGCCTGCGAACCTGCAATATTAAAACAAGTACATATTAATAATAGACCCAAAATACATGCAATCTACACGGACCAACACGACACAAATACGTACTCTAAAGGGCGTGTTGTAGCTAACGCGTATAGCGACACTACGAAACCAACTCAGAACAACAGCAACACGGAACTCGCATCGTATCAGATAACGTACCGCGCGAAACGAAACACTAGAAATATGCAAGGTGGTCTCAGATTTTTCTGTGCTAACAATTTGTAAAAATTGCAAGTACCATGAGACTACAATTAACCCCAGAGACCCCTACACCAAAAACCAACACCCAAGTCCCCATTCTGGCCGCAATTTGCGGCCAGAACCAATAAATTTGCAGCCCAAACAAGGTGGAATTGGCTCGTATTTTCAGGGTAGGTTTTAGGTCTCTATACTAGGTTACTGTCATACCAATTTTTGCAACAATTACCTGGTTTAACAGCAGATCATCCGAGACCCCAAATCGACACTAAAAATACGATATTTACCCGAAACGATACGACACGCGATAAAAACAGAAACTGACAAGCTAAACTACACAAAAATAACTTAAAGAGCAGAAAGGAATCATTACCTACACAAAAGAATTCAAAGATCCAAGCTTTGCACACTCCATGGCATCCAAGAGGCAAAACCAAGATAAAGATGGGATTTTTGTGAAGATTTGTGAATTTGTGATGGATTTTGTGAAGGAATTGGAGAGTGTTCAGTTGATGAGGGAGAGATGAGAGAAATGTGAAAGAATAAGTGAGAAAGAATGAGAGAGGAAATGAGAGAGGGAGGTGAGTGTAGGGTGAGAATGAGAGGTGAGTGTATCATTGCAATTAATGCTAACCATGCCTTCTCATAAATGCACCATACCTCATCATTCCAACACAATTATCTCTCTCTCTTTTTCACAAAAAGATTAAGGGTTAATGAAAAAGGGTGGATTTAAAGCAAAGGGTTTAGAATTAAGGTTAAGTGTCATGGTTGCTAAAACTAGATTAGCACAAACAAAACTCACATTTACGTGCACACGTGCGTGCATACTTATAAAAAATAAAAATAAATTATTAATTAAATGTTATAAAATGTGAGAAACCCGAATTGGTAAACTTTTTACAGTAAACCCGTATTAACGTCTAAACAAACACTAACCGAAATCTAAGGCGTTACAAGAGGCTTGATACGGGGTCGGTTATTTAGCTCTTACCTACAGGTTCAGCATCCGTCGCCAGGATGTTATCAGTGTGGGAGTACGCACCATCTCGTCAGGCATTGTACCTTGAGACATCAGGGCGAAGCAGCAGTTCCATAGGTCACATTACCCCCTTTCACCTCCTCCTTCGCGAGCATTGCCTCTTCTGCTCGTCGCTACTCCACTCCAGACAGATGCTCAGAGGTGCCGTGGTCGTGGCGGTCCTGTTCAGAAAGGATAAGGCGGCAGAGGCAGAGGACATCAGGATACTAGTAGAGAAGATGCCAGAGTTTTCGCTTTGATTCCTCAGGATGCGCAGGTATCGAATGATGTTGTGACAGATACTCTTTCCATGTGTTCTTTCTACTCGCGTATATTGTTCGAACCTGGTTCCATGTACTCTCATTTATCCACACACTTTGTACCGAGATTGGGTTGAGATTCGTCCTTGTTAGGTCAGCCACTCGTTGTGCTTACTCCCGTAGGAGAGTACTTTATCGCTCGATACGTGTTCCGGTCATGTTCCGTTCGGATTAGGGATAAGGATTCATCTGTTGATTTGATCCTTCTCGATATATTAGACTTCAACGTTCTACTCGGCATGGATTAGTTAGTCACTTATTATGCGTCCGTGGACTGCCGTGAGAAGGAGGTCAGATTTTGTTTTTCGGGAGAGCCAGTTATTGTTATGCAGGGGACCGCAGTGCCGCCCCTCGCAGTCTGATTTATGCCCTTTGTGCTAGTCGACTCTTGAGGAAAGGATGTCGGGATTCTTATCTTATATTCGTAATGCTGGAGCCACAGAGGTCCCGTTGGACCAGGTTCCGATTGTGAGAGAATTACCCAATATATTTCCTGATGAGTTACCTAGGTTGTCGTTAGAGCGCGATATTGAGTTCTGCATCGACTTGATCCCCGGCATGGGGCTTATTTCTATACCTCCTTATCGGATGGCCTCGGGGGCGCTTAAAGAGCTTAAGGATCAATTATAGGACTTGCTTGATAAGGGAATTATTTGACTGAGTGTGTCGCTTTGGGGAGCTCCTGTCCTGTTCATTAAGATGAAGGACGGTAGTATGAGATTGTGTATCAACTATCGTTAACTGAACCGAGTTACGGTGCGGAATAGGTATCCTTTACCTCATATTGAAGATTTTTTCTCCAGGGAGCGGGATACTTTTCGAAGATTGATTTGCGGTCAGGTTATAATTGTTGCAGGTTCGGAATGATGACATTCCGAAAACTGCTTTTCGGACGCGCTACGGGCATTACGAGTTCTTAGTGATGTCGTTTGGGCTCACTAATGCTCCAGCGACGTCCATGGATTTGATGAACCGGATCTTCAGGCCGTTCCTCGACCAGTCTATCATCATATTCGTAGCCGGCATTCTGGTCTACTCCAGGAGTCGAGAGGAGCATGAGCAGCACTTGAGGATCAGACATTGAGAGAGCACCAGTTGTTTGCCAAATTCTTGAAGTCCACTTTCTGGCTTGATAGTGTAGACTTCTTAGATCATGTGATTACGAGAGATGGTATATGAGTGGATCCGAAAAGATCGAGGCTGTACAGCATTGGCCCAGACCTGTTTTAGTGACAGAGGTTCGCAGCTTCTTGGGCTTAGCCGGTTATTACCGATGTTTTGTACAGAATTTTTCTCGTATCGCTGCACCGATGACCGAGCTGACCCGGAAGGGAGTTCCGTTTCTTTGGACTGAGGTATGTGAGCAGAGTTTCCAGCAGTTGAAGACTCATTTGACGATTGCACCGGTTCTATCTTTGTCTTCAGGTTCAGAAGTTTATGTTGTTTATTGTGATGCCTCTCGAGTGGTTCTTGGTTGCGTGTTCATGCAGCATGACAGAATCATTGCTTATGCTTCTCGGCAATTGAAGAAGCATGAGCAAAACTATCCCACTTACGATCTAGAGATAGCCGCAGTAGTCCTTACGCTCAAGATTTAGAGACATTACTTGTAGGGTGAGTCGTGTCAGATCTTTATGAACAACAAAAGCCTGAAGTACATCTTCCATCAGCGGGATCTGAATTTGATGCAGCGTCATTGGATGGAGACATTACTTGTACTCTGTTTTCTTCAAAACCGCTTGTTTTAAAAGCGGTGCCTGAACCACTCCTTTTCAAAGCCACTCGAGTTCTTTAAGGATATCAAGTTCATTATGTTAAAGTTTTTTTTGCCAAAAACCAGCCGTAGCCTCCGTCATTTCAGATTAGTATTGCTTAGTATTTGTGTTGCGTTTGTCGTGCTCGGCCGAGATGTAGTGTTCGATAGCTCGGTAGTACTTTTCTGTTGCATGCAATGTGATTTGTTAGGTCAGTCGTACGGCCTTATTAGCTCAGTCAAGGGCTCGTGCGAGTGGGTTTAATGCAATCAAGATAATGATAGGTTGAACTTGACTAAGACCCTATGATTTGTTGGCTCAGTCAATGTCACTAGGGTCTTACGGGCAAAAAACAAATCAGGGGTTTCAAATATAAATGAAACTTGCCAGGCATGCGCGTACCTTCTGGAGTGTGACGACTTTGGTTGGATTCCATCAAGGTTATCACATGATGATAGTTGGGTCACGATTCCCACTGATGAGTAGGTATTACTCCCGGAAGATTTTCACTTCACAACTAGCTAACCCATTAGATATCGAGAAAGGTATTAACGGGGTTATGCCTCTGCGAAAACGGGGTTATTTAATTGGGTCCATGCGAAAGCACGGGAAGGATGTCTTTTGAAGTACCAACCCTAGCCTGGCTGAACGATTAGCAAACTTATAAGGTGTACATGATCCCGACTAGTTCTCCTTTTAGGGTTTTAAAGAGAATTTGAAGGAACAGTGAGAGCCATCCTGATTAGATAAATTAATTAATTAATCTAATCTTGATAGAATGCACACTGGTGTTTCTTTTCTCTCTCTCTGATTGCGACTATGACTGACCTTAAACTAAAACTCGTAAACTAAGTTAACCGAACCTTTTTACCATCTGGCTTTGGAATGTCATGATTCACAAAAAAATTCGCATATATCTCTGCTACTCCTATTTTCCCTTTTCCTTCTCTAGAACATGTCGTATCACTATGATGATCCATATTACATGGAACGATCATCGTATAGTTACATACGATCTCAAAGAAGTTGCTTCAGTCGAGAATGGTCACGGGTTCTGGAGAAATTGAATTGTATATTTCAGTTGTCTCCTCTTCTTCACATTCTCTCAAGTTGAGAGCTCCTTATATTAGGATTGTACACCAGTTACGCTTGTTGGATAGTTTTCTTCCAAACCTTATGCTGGTACTGTAAGGTAGGAGAGAAAGAAAACCAACTATCCTAAGTATGGTATACAAAAGGTAAGATGTGGAGACATATGAAGGGGTTGAAGTGAGGGCAAAAGAAATTGCAACTAGTGTCATGAATCTGAGCAGTGGAAGAGGCATTACTATGAATACCCGGCCAACCCTTTGAAACATTTTTTATGTTTTAGGTTTCCTGTGTGGTTGTAATTGAAAATTTCTTCTCAAATTAATTCTAACTCCTGGGTATATGCATACCGGATTAGAATCCCACAACTGTAGGATGTTGCAGATGCTGAGAAGGAGTAAAATATTGGAAAATGGGTGATTTGATTCTCAATATCGGAATTCGTAGGACTTAGTGATATTGGATTAAATCATCTGGTTTTGCCTAACGGTAAATATTCGGTTTTGAACCATTGTTACGCATCAATTTTTAAAACCGATATATCTGTCTCTTTATTTTATAAAATGAGATATCATTTTCTTAAAAATATTATCTTTATCAGTTGAGGATAAGCTAAGGTTCATTGACTAACGGTTTAAGACATTCGTTACAAAAATACAGTTTTCAACCTACAACATACGGAGTTTGAGTTATAGAACTCTAGGTTGTCCGGTGTCCTTTGGGACAAGAGGTTGGTACTCTTACTTCATTCAGTTTACCCATGAGTTCTCTGGTTTTAGACATGCATTCGTTGAAATGTAAGGTCCAAAGATTTTGAGTAGTTTATAGGGTATTAGAATAAAGTAGAGCACCAAACGTTGGAAGTATCAAGATTCTTCGAAGTGACCGAAGATGTATATATCTATGCTAGGTATTCCGTCATAATAATTTTGAGAATTTAATTCTTTTTTAGATTATTCATTCATGGGTGCACTCCTTGATGAGTAATGATATATGACCATTTCCCATTTATGTGATATGTACTGGAAACAACTGTACCAATTAAATATGGTTCCATCTAAATTAGTGCCTTAGATTCTATATAGACATAAAATGGTAGCATATCTTAATATTATTAAGATATAGTGTTATCCGGTTTTTGTTTAAAAGCATAATCCGGACATACTCAAGGCATGTTTCGGTAATGGCAATTTGTGGGTTATCCCAAGTTTTAGCAAGGGTTTAACTTCTACCATTTTCAAGATTAAAAATTGGTTTGTTCTTGACTCTCCACCTTTTTATAAAAAGAATCTTTTTGCAAAATAAACTAGTGGTAGTATGGTAAAACTGGAAGTGATTCTAGAATCACAAATGGTTACTGAAAATTTAGTAGAATTTGGAGGTTCAATTAGAACCGACAAACCATAGCCACTCCGCATATTTAGTAGGTGACCTCAGCCATCCGAGAGATACTTCGGTTTTCTCGTAGATTGTGACAGGAAGGTCAGTATCATAGTGATGGTGGCCCTACTAATTATCAGCAGGTCATAGGAAGTGATAACTTCTAGATTGAAAAATGCAAGATATCCAAGTTGGAATCTATGCACTCCAACAAATTATAGACTTTGGACTTTGTTGGATTCTCCTGAAGGGATAAAACCCATTAAGAGCAAGTAGATCTTTTGAGATCCGTACAGGTGGGAAGGTAGTAACCTAATAAGGCTAGACTTGTAGTAAGAGGTTTTCATCTAATACCCGCCGTGGATTGTGATGAAACTTTTACTTCAATGTCCATGCCGAAGTCCACACGGATATAACTTGCTACTGCTACTATTCATGACTATAAGATCTGGCAGGTGGATGACTATAATGTCTTTCTAAATGGAAATTTAGAAGTGCATGTGTATATGACTCTGCCAGAGGGTTGTCGTAGTCAGTGGGAGCAGCGGAAGGTATGCAAGTAGCTTATGTCTATTTGTAGACTAAAGCATGGATAGCGGTGACGGATCTTTTGTTTTGATGTGACATTCAAGATGTTTGACTTCATCAAAACAACAGATGAACCTGATAAGAAGGATGTAGGGAGTACTATTCAGGTATTTGGATGACATACTCCTGATAGGAAGTGATATTCCGATACTGCAATCGGTCAAACTATGATTATCATAGATGTTTCTCCATATAGGATTTGGATAATGTATCAAGAATTCTGGTGACTAGATTTGTCACGCTCTGCTTCCCAATAGACGGAAACAGTGACGTGGCAAACCACAACGTATTTACTAAGAAATAAATACGTTAAGAGTAATCAAGCAATATATAAAATTAACAAGAATGAAAAGAGTAATAAAATAAACAACAACTTTATTTACATACAACTGTTTGAAAATAAAAGATACAATGAGTAAAGCAGTGCCTAAACAATGGCATACAGGAAAGTAAGTGCAGAGGAAACTAGAAGTCAGGCTGAGCGGTGAGCTGGTCTAAGTCCTTCTGGCTCGACTCAATCTCTTCAGAGTCTGGTCCTTCTGACGAACATTCCAAAGAAAGAAATAGAAAGAAACGTCGTCAGCAAACTAACGCTTGATAAGTCCCAAAAGAAGAACGAGATTATAACAAGTAATGTGAAATGAACAGGTAAGTTGTGCATGATTGATTACTAGTATATGATGGTTATTATAACGTGGTTGTTTGTAGTTTGGTAAAAAAGATATTCATATATACGAGAGGAGTCAATCTTATCCCGTGGACTATGGTAACATGTAGTACAAGGCCCCATCATAACCCACGGGACAACGGCACGAGAATTTATGTAGGTGTCTTTTAAGTGACCTCTCGTGCTACGATATACGTTACGTACCAATCTACCCCTTTATCCCCGCGTAATATATTGTATAGATTATTTTTACCAGTCTTGCCGAGACCATGGATACAAAATGTTCAAGTAATCATGTCCAGGATGTAATCAAGTATTCAAGTAGTCATGTCAAGTTATAACCATGGTTCGGTCAAGTATACATGTTTGATATTGATGTTTGAATTTGAGTATTCATGTTCATGATCAAGTATTCGTATTTGAATTTAGATTCAGGTTTGGATTGGACTCAGACTGAATCAGACACTTGTACTGATTTAACTTTAGAATTCATAGGTTCGGGAGTCATCGGCAACTGCTGCACATGGACAACAGGATTTGTGTCTTTTTCCAAGACAATTGCAATTGATAACTCCGGTTAACTTTTCTAACCTGAATAGGCAAGAATTCACTTTCTCCGGCTCCTTAGGGCTCAAGAGAATTGATCCCGTTTAAACCCATATTTACTAAGTCCTTAAAATAGTGTTTTATATATCTCGAGAGGATTTTATGAAAAATATATTAATATAGTTTAAAAGTAAACCTCGAGGGTGATTAGTATTGATTAGGATTTTCATGAGCATGGGTTTTAAGTATTGGGGTATTTTAGTGATAAATACTTAGATTTGGATAGTTTATGGTATGTTATTGAAAAAATTGCCTTTTTGGTATTTTGATAGTATTTTATTAGCATTTGTTAATCATTCGTTTTTAGAAAAAAAATACAGGTTCATTATATTTTGAAAATAAGGATTTATAATTTTATATAATTTAAAAATTAGTTTTATTTAGAAATTCATTTTTCTTAAAATAACCGTATTTAAATCCTTTCGAAATAGAATGCTCCGTGATGAGGTCTGCATCTCGCTCTACTAGCTCATGGATATACGATAATCCGCATCATCCGTTAGCGGGTCCCCTAAAGAGCGTTGTAGATGCATAATCGCAATGAAAATGAAATACCGCTTTAAAAGAAATCTGGTTTTAGAATTATGTGGTATTTTACTATAAATACTTTCTTCGAACCAAAAACACATACAACTAGGTATCGTGCTATGAAACCAAGTGTGCATGTAGGATAGGTCGTTACCCCGTGAAGTTTTCCTAAAAGTTTTGTTAAGCAATTTTGTCGAAAAGATGTGATAACAAAGTTCAAGGTATTTTAATATAAAAGTTCAATTTTGATTGTTTCACGTGAGATTCTTGGTTAAAATTGATTATAAATATTGGTATTAAGATTACAAGTGAAGTGGTAAAATTGGTTTGACCAAATGATAAAAGAAAATGGAGTTATAGGTTTCAGAAAAGATGATATCGGTAATAACTCCAATTTTACCGATATTTGATTTAAAATGAGTATCAATGAAAAGGAGGAGAATTGGAAGGGACTTACGGTTTAGAAAACTTAGGAAGATGGTGAGGAAAAGGAATAGGGTCTTCGTGGCATCGCAGGAGCTCCGGAATCGGCTTCGATCTTCGCCGGAACTAACTTGCTCGCTAATTCCACTTTACTCCACTTGCACTTAGGAACTTTTTAGGGAGTTCTGGCTAGAATTTTCAGAATGGCGCTGAGCCAAACTGTGGGGTGGTATTTATAGTGGATAATTAGGGTTTGGGAATTAAAATTGTGGATTAAATGTTGGATATGTATGCCTTAGATGCCATTATTGTATATGTATACATGTGGATACTTGGACATATGTATGTATAGGACAATCTTGCTCGATATGATAGTATGCTATTTGGTTTGTCTTTATTTTAACATGTGCGTATGTTTTACTTGTTATTACATATCATTTATACATGTTGATAAAGCCTGTAGGATCATTGATTGATTACCTGCGTTGTGATGACGATCATACTTATGGGAGCTGGGTAGTCGATAAGCACATCCTTAAAGTGTCCCTAGTCATGGGAGTATTGAGACCGGGCATCGATATTCTGGAGTAGACTAGTGTATACGTTTCTAGACCCCGACGAGGGGCGATGGTTAGTCCCACAGC
Organism: Agapanthus africanus; assembly: GCA_030015575.1. Taxonomy (NCBI): domain Eukaryota; kingdom Viridiplantae; phylum Streptophyta; class Magnoliopsida; order Asparagales; family Amaryllidaceae; genus Agapanthus; species Agapanthus africanus. Next base: position 26,083,002 of record JASDDO010000016.1, read on the forward strand.
CATTGGTCTTTCGCACCTAAGATCATATACAGGTGCTCACTGAGGGTGAGTACACTGGACGGACTCACCGAGAACTTCTAGATGATACTATACCTATCATCAGATAGCAGTTCTCGGGTGACATGAGTACAGGTTAGTCTTCAGACCTGAGATCATCATTTGTCTCGTATGAGTTCCCACTGTACTTTGATTACTACCCTATCACGGCTCTACTGAGTCGTGCAAACAGGTTTTAGTTGGGTACAGTCCCGAGCCACATGGAGGCAGTAAGCGATTGTTGGGGATTCGTCTCTCCCGGTATATGGAGTCGATATCATACTGTTTTCGATTGGCCAGCACTATAAGACCTTGGCCAAGGCAGTTTGGATTTACTGATAGGTTGATCAATAGTTTCCCGGAATGGTCCTGAGCCACATCAGCATGAATTATCGGGTTATTAGGGTCTGACGTTTACCACTCCCTAGACCCGATATGCGATACTCACAGACGAAGAGACCGGACTGTATGGAGATTGTCACAGATAGGCTTAGTAGGGATCCGGATTAGTTTGCTCGTCGGCTTTCCTTTTCGACAGGTACCCGGGTAGCCGTTACGTACAGCTAGTGCCGCTGACGTGCTTGTGGTTATGGATTTATCCAGTAACTCACTGCCGGCGTACGATCAAGTCTTTAAAGTCCCCATACAGAGGGTTTCCCTGGTTCAGGCGAAATGATGGAGTAGCCGTATTGGATACGTGCAGGATTTCGATCGATTGATTGTACTCGTTACCCGGATTTTCGATCGGACAATTGATAATACTATCCGGCTCGGGATTGAGCCGGATTATTAAATCTGGTATTGATTTAATAGTTTACATATATGTATTTCGATATTTATATTCTAGTATTATGTTCTTTGTGTTATTCTATCTCTTTGGGTATTCGTATTTTGATATAAATACATGTATGTATATACAGTAGAGTGTAATCCGTATTTATACGGAAAACATTTTAGAAAGTGGACACCTCATTTTAGCTTTATCCATTTATCTTTAAATAGAAAATGAGGTGTAAAGGTGGAGAGGGGAGTATGGTGAGTACCATGCTTATATAGTGTTGACAAATGAATATTCAATTCATTTGTGCAAACTATTCAAGCATGATTGGGTTTTAATATTGGAAAAATGATTTTACAAAACCATGGTTGATCTTTTTCTCTCTCATGGATTTCATTCTCACCATTTTTTCTTTGCTTCACTCTCCTCACTACCTTTCTTAAGTTCCTCCACCTTCATCTCCAACCTCCTCTCTACAATCTCATGTGTTGAGAATCAAGAGAGAATGTGAGATAGATATACATATGGATCCACTCACTGCATCCTAGACACTTTATTTTAGCAATCTAAAGTCTCTAGTTGATCCACTAGACTCTTAGTGTGGAGCTAGAGCCATGGACTACATCCCTCAGGTGGATCATCTTCGACGGAGGAAGACCGACAATCAAACTCGATTCAGGAGATCTCAAGGAGTAACGAAAGGCGATCAAACGTGTTCAAGAAGATCCCTAAGAGCAAGAGAAGAAGATAAAAGACCGAAGGAGGTAAGACATTTCTATCATAGTAGTTAGATATCTTCTCTTGTTAGCTAGTTTAGGTTTATGGTAGATTCTTGGCCGGGTTTTTCTAGCGCCAGTCTTTAAACCTTAAATAAAATTGTTCCGCAATGGCCACGGTAGATGGTCAGGACGCTAGGAAATCCCAACATGGTATTAGAGCCACCTTATAAACCTTAACTAGCTAGTTTAAACAAGTTTAAAATAACGATCAACAAAAATTTTCAAAATCGCAATTCCATTGTCATGCTCGCTGCCGATTTTAAAACTTGTTCAAAAAATTATTTAGAGTACCTTAAAAATACGTGCAGACGATTTTAGAAGGCCTGAAGAAGTTTGGGCACATAATCCTTTCATATGACCGTGGAACCGCCGCATAACATGCTTGTTGGCGGCGGTTCCGCGGTCAAAGTGGAGCCGTTGTGCACCAAAATTCTTCTGGCACTCTATTATATGGAAATATGATTTTTGGGATGTATGATTTTGGCCCAGATTTGTTTATGTACTGGTTAGCACTTGGGGCCAATACGGAAAAGTTTTAGTCGATCGAAATTTTAAATAAGTGTTTATCAGTGCATGCGTTAGTATCTGCGACCGTGAATATCATTGAGCGGTATAACCCGACTAATTGCTATATGTTCTATTAAACGGGTTTGCGAACATGATATTCACGTTGATGTTCTGTATTGTGCTGATATTGTGGATGGATTGTCGTGGTGGATAGCCTATGGTGCAATGGTAGTAGTACAGTTCAGATTTATTTGTGAATTCATTATTGCAGGGCGAGTGTCCGACATGTGGACAGCCGTTTCTGCTGGATTGTATATTATTTTATTGGGGCACGACCGGGTTGAGGTCGATATCACCATTGTACATATATTTTTCTTTTCTATACTAGAATTACCCCATGGTATAGTGCTCGAATAGCCGGGTTCTAGAGGGCAACGGGCCTGTATATTATGATGTTGAGACGGAGGGGGCCTTACTATAGAAGTGGCGGGCTATTCACCGCACTCGTAGGGGGTATAGGATGACCCACGGAGGGGTGCTCAAGTTACCGGATTCTGTGAAGTGCTGGGTGGCCCATTCACTTTGTTGATTGGGGTTGCTGCACTTTTGGGATTGGCGGGTAACTTGCTGCACTCGTTGGGGTCCAGATTTTCATTGCACGGGCTATCCACATAACCAGGAACGTCGGGTCTCATTTGTGGCTCAAATGATACCCGAGGCTCTAAGATTATCCACCATTCTGTGTTACTTATTGTTGTTCTGTGATGTTACTTATATCATGCCTGGGATGAATGTTATATATATTTATATATACTAGTAGATATTATATATGTTTTGCACCCGCGCTAGTCCAACCCCCGCTCTACCATTAGTTAAATAACCAAATGGTGCATGACGGGGCCCCGTGGTGAATGCGGATGGCATATACATACATTGTATTTTCGTTCTTTTCTGGTGTGATAGGGATTAATTGATGGGACCACATTAATTTTGATTAATGCAAGAAAAGAAATCTAAAAGATGTTGTTGGAAATTTTTTTGAAAAACTATAGTCATAATCTTTCGCTTTTCATTGTGGTATTCGGTCATGAATATCCAACACCTCATTCTACGAGGCAAGAGCCTAGATCTCTTCACAGGGAGTGACCTCTTGAGCAAAAGTTTATACTGTAGATTACTCGGTTTTCTTCAAAATCATAAGTTTTCAAAAGAGGAGCATAAACCACTCCTTTTCAAAACTACTTGGTTCCTTCAAAGATATCAAGTTCATTACGTTAAAGGTTTTTCACCAAAAACCCAGCCGTAGCCCTCCGTCATTTCTTACAAGTGTTACTTAGTATTCGTGTTGCGTGTTTTGACCTAGTCAAGAAGTGGTGTTCGGTAGCTGAATAGTGCTTGTTTGTTTCAAGTATTGCGATTATTTAGGACATCTGAATAACCATTTTGACCTAGTCAAGGGTATATGCGGATGGGTCTAAATTAATCTAGGATAATGACGGGTTGAACTTGACTAACAGTTTATGATATGTTGACCTAGTCAATGTCATAAGCCGTTAGGGGCAAAACCCACATCGGGAGTTTCAAATATACAGGAAATTTGCTAGTGCTGCATACCTTCTGGAGTGTGGTGACTAGAGTGGCTTCCATCTAGTTTATCACGCAATGATAGTTGGATTCCGATCCTACCGATGAGTAGGATTACTCTTGGGAGATATTTTTCACTTCACAATTAGCTGACCTATTAGGTGTCTAGAAAGGTGTTAACGGGGCTACGCCTCTGCGGAAACGAGGTTTATTTTAATTAGGTCCGTGCGAGAGCACAGGGAACCTCCTTCGGAGTACCAACACTCACCTGGCTGAAAGGTTAGCGAACTTGTATGGTGTTAATGATCCCAGCTAGTTCTCCTTTTAAGGTTTGAAGAAGAATTCGAGAAAACAGTGGGAGCCATCCTGATTAGATAAATTAATAACCAATCTGATCTTGCAAGAGCGCACGCTGAGTGTTTCTTCTTTCTCTCTCCAGGTAGCAACCGATCCGAATTCTTATTCGGGGCTGGGAAACATCATTTCGGCTCTAACTTATGACAACAGTCATGAGAACGAGCAAAAGAAAGAGAATTGCATGAATTCCTTGATAACCCCAACGAAGAAAAAGCATATTATTGCATCTCCTTCAGGTGTTCTTATTATTGAGAACTATTTTTCGGTCTGTCCTACCTCCTGGGTACTAGATACCGGATCAGGATCTCATATCTGTTATTTATTGCATGGACTGAGAAATTGTAGGATGGTTGGACCTGGTGATATGTCTCTCAGAGTAGGGAACAAAGCATAAGTTGATACTGCTGCCGTCGGTGAATATCACCTAGCATTGCCAAATGGCAATTGTTCCCCTAATATTTAACCTAATAAAAGAGCAAAGCTCTGTTGGAATGAGGCAGCGCCTCACATACTCTCCACGAGGGCGCCAGCGCCAGAACCAATCTTATAAGATTAAATCCTATGGTGTCGCCTCACGTGCTCCTCACGTGGGCGCCAATGTGCAAAGCACAGGAGTGCTTCTTGAATAATGGTTAAATTCTTATATGGCACCGTACGTGCTCCTCATGCAGGCGTCAATGTGCAAAGCACAAGAATACGTATCTTAAGAATTAAATTCTTAAGTGGCGCCCACATGCACAACATGTGAGCGCCAGCTCCCGGGTAGAATTAAAATTCTACAATACACTCTGTTAAACAGAGCCGTTGGATCAAAGATCCAACGGGGATGATAAATCATCAAAATATAGAATCAAATTCTATCAGGAGAAAATATCTTCCATATCTTTCTAAATAAGAAAAATACTCTCGGTTGGATCAAAGATCCAATTTTTGGAATATATTCCATCAATCTTTCTAAACAAAAAAGATTGCTCAGGGTGAAACAGAGAACTCTTGGATTAAAAATCTAATGGTGATTAAAAATCACCATTTTATAGAATAAATTCTATATATGGGAGAATATTTCTCCTATCTTGTTAAAAACAAGAACAACATAATCTGTAAAAAAGAAGCCCTTGGATCAAAAATCCAACGATGGGTAAAATTCCGCAAATCAATTTTGAATCGAATTAAATAAATTGAAATATATCAATGAGAGATTTTCTCAAAACCAATTAATAATTTGCCTCCACTATATAAAGGACCCCAGACTTCAAGTCTCAAAAAAAAGGGACGACCACAGAGAGATACAGAGAGAACATATGGCGAGAGGAAGAGACCACTGATAGAAAGAACAAAGAATTCAATTCTCAAAGAAAAAGTGTTTTCTTCTCAAAACCCTAGGTAAAGAGAAGAGATCAAAAAATCTCTTTTACCAATAATATCACATTTAAGGGTTTAACCCTTGTAAAAAGAACTTAGTTCTTTCTCTGGATCCGAGATCCACAAGACAAATCTCCTAAAAGTTGAGAATTTAATTCTCATCGGGAAGATCTTATTCTTGAGAATCAAAGATTCAGGGAAGAAAAAATTTAAAGAGAAAGAAAAGGGAGTCCAGAATATTTCAGGAACTCAATTCCTTCAAATCGAGAACTTGGTTCTTTAAAAACTCAACCTAAAATCCTAAAGTATAGTGATTTTAGCGAGAGTTAATGGAGAAAGCACCATCGATAGAGATTTAACCTCTCTGAAAATATCAATAGAGATTAAATCTCCATATAACAGAAACTAGCGCCTCACGTGCTTCCCACGTAGGCACCCCTCTTTAACAGCGCATCACGTGAAATACACATGGGCGCTATATAAAATATGCTTAGCACTTCACATACAGCCAAAACGGCTGAGTGCTCGGCACTAATTGGGCAGCGCCTCACATGCTCCTCATGTGGGCGCCACAAAAATAATAAAAGTGCTAAGCACTCTATAAATAGCCAAAACAGCTAAGTGCTTAGCACTGATTGGGCAGCGCCCTGCGCTTCACGTGCTCCTCACGTTGGCGCCACAAAAATAATAAGAGTGCTTAGCACTTTATAAATAGCCAAAACGGCTAAATGCTTAGCACTGATTGGGCAGTTCCCAGCGCCTCAAGTGTTCGTCACATCGGCGCCACAAAAATAAACAGAGAGAAAAGTGCTTAACACTCCATAAACAGTCAAAATGGCTGAGTGCTCAGCGCTCATTAAGCGGCGCCCATAATTAAATGCTTCAAATAATACCCATGTGAGTGTCAGAGCGTCAAACAAGTGCTTAGCACTTTTGCATAAAAAAGGGGGACTGAACCAACAGAGTCCAAATAAGTGCTCGGCACTTCTGAACAAAAAAAACTGAGCATACTAAGTCCAAATTGGCTAAGTCTATAAAACTTTCTTATAGCTGAGCCCAAAATGATCTGTTGTTTATATCTTAAATAAAAATGATCCTTAAAATATTTCTAAGTTGATTTTAGTCTCAAATTAGACCAACGTATCCTTAGTTAAAAATAAATTGAGCCCAAATACTCAATGATTTAAGTTGATCTTAATCTCAAACCAGATTAACGGTCCTTAAATAAACCAAACCCAAATCTAAAATATACGGATTTGGACTGATTAACGCTCTACGGGCGACGACATAAACTAGTCTCCGTATACAATCCATGGGCAAACCAACCAAACCAAAAAATACATACGACACGAAGTGAACTGCTGGAGAAGAAGAAAGTGGTTATCGCAATGCGGTAACGTAATTAACTGCAGGGGCTAGCGCTTGCAGGGAAGAGCATCCCCATAATCAAAAACCCCTCATAAAATGAGGGGGAATCTGATAAAGTCTGCTACAGCAATCGCGTCTGTCCAAACCTCCGATATATGGTGCCATAAATCTACTTAGTATCTTCGGAGAGGTGGATGGATAAATCCAAATAGCATCTGCCCCCAGTTTCAGGCAAGACGATCCATCCCGGTTCGTCCCCGTCTTCGGCGGTGAACAGATTCTAGCACGCTCGGTGGGACCTTTTCCTCTTTCCACTCTGATTAGTCTAAAATATTGCATATTTGAATGATTATTTTCCCCACGATTGTTAAGTTCTAAAAGGTGTTTATTTTAATTATAGAACGAATGAAGGTTTATGTGTAAAAAGTTTATTATCATATGTTTCTACAGTATATTTAACATAATGAGGGAAAATACATGCATATAATATTTATATGAAATATTATAATTAAAATATACATATCATATCAAATATTTCTAATCAATATTCTTAAGATTTAAATCATATAAATGGTTAGGATAATATCTCAATAATAACAAATTCTACTAACACTATGACGTGAGATATTGTGCAGATATTAGCTCAGGTCTGGAAATCGAGAGATCTTAGATGTCAGAATCAAATCTGTCAAAATATTGAGGGAAAATATAAGATCTAGCAACGGCAGAGACTCGGAGTTTGGTTCTCAAAATCTAGATATCTATAGGATCTCCACATGTCAACACTAGAGAGAAGAAAAAATCTCAAGACCTGATCACACTACGCTGCCGCGGTTGGGCGGCCAAATTCCATGATTTGCGGTGGATCCACGACCCCTTTATAGCCGTAGGATTTGAGATTTGGTGTATGAGATCGCATCAGCATATCCTAATATCTGGCAATTAGGGTTTCTAGCTTCTGTGACTATTTAAGAGACTGAGAGCTTCATATGAAAAATCATCAGCGGAGAGATCAAGAGGTCCAAGACGATCCACGCATCCGAGTTGATCATCAGCTGTTTATCTACTTCCAACAAGATAGATATCGAGAGAAAAAACTAGGGTTCTTCTACTCTATTTTAAAAGGATTTTTACATGATATAGCTGATTAATAAAGGTAGAGTTTTTATTAGTCCTTTCACAATTAATTTCTGCACTTACTTTCTGCACTTAATTTCTGCATCTTACATTATGATCTCATTCTTCATCCTTTCTTCTCCAACCATGCGTGAGTAATTCCTAACTTTCAAGGGTTCGTAGGGTAGAGTAGATCAATGGATAATAAAATATTTTAATTTCTTTTATACATTTTAAAGCTTATAAAATTTAGCAAAATAAATGTTAACATCCTTATCGGGCACGCTACCAATTTATTGATAGTCTCAACCACGATTTGAGATTAGATTAGCACTTGTTTTGGTAAAGGCTAGACATGAACATAGATCAATGCAAAGACAAGGATTAGTAGTGGGGAAACCCTAGTATTTTCCAAAAGAACCCTAATCTACATTCATCACTATCGATCTAGTTTTAAAACCATTAAAAGATAAAAAGAGTCATTTTTAATTATTCATCCATTACTACTAAGTCATATGAACCCTACAAGCCTCTTCTTTATAAATTTTACATCCGTATTAAAATAGATCTAATACCAATCAACCTTCTTCAATCAAATCGTCTAAAGCAAGAAAAAGGTCCACGTTTCCCTGCGGACGACCCGAACTCATCGTGGCTAGATACTAACGACACCGTCTTGATTGCGGTTATTTACAACACACTTTTTTCAGCATCACATCAATCACACTCTACACTTCATGTGTCATGTTTCGCGAACAAAATTACGGTTCGCTATGGTTACCCTTGGATTCGAGGTACTTTTTAGTAGTGTCTTGCTCCTGTGTAGAGAAAATCGGTGGCTTCCAGCTGCACCTCTTACAACAGCAACTCTCGCTCCACCCCAACTGGAGGAGTGACTTACAGGCCTAACGCGTCCTCTATCTTTTCAATACCGGCGGGGAGAGTTACACAAGCCACTACTAGATTGTTCTTTGGGACCATGCTCCCACCAGTGAGTTTCGGTGCCTCAGCACCGCTAGAGGAATCTCCCAAGAGGTCGGTCTTCGATCGACTGGCGACCACAATGGACCCTCTCAATGGGTCGTCCAAAGCTAGTGTCTCGGTCTTCAACAAGCTGAGCGAGAATTCGAACAAGCCCGCAAAGAGGCTCGTGACACCTGAAGGAGCTGCCCCAAAACGGATAGCCTTCCCAACTTCTGCTACGAGCGAAGCCATCAAAAGCGCTTCCCCCATCAGAAGATCGTTCTTCGAAAGATTGACCGGCCCTCCCCAAACTTCAATCAGGACGTCGGTCTTCAACAAGCTGACACAAACAATAGCCCCTCAGCAAAGCCGGGGGCATGAAGAAGCCACTTACAAAACTAAGGCGGTCCCTTTTGCAAGACACGCTCGACGTCGTCACTGGTGCCGAGTGAGAAAAGCTGGGATAATTCTCCCTCTGGACTTACCCCACCAGCACCAATGGTGGAAGTTGACGCTGTTGTCCCAACCAAGAACAGCTTTGATCTTCTCAGGAGGGTACGAACTCTCCAACGGCGGTGCTAAAGGAATCGCCCCCTCCTGTAGAAGCAACAGTGCAGGAAAAGCCAGAGCGCCCCCATCAACGGCTCTCCTTCCAAATTCAAAGGGTCTTGTGGAAAGTCCAGGGCTCTGTGATCAACAAAGATTACTCTCCTCGACCGAAGAAATCGAAGGCTCGGCAAGAGAAAGGCTGTCCCTCTGTCATACAGCGAGGGACTTCTTCTATACAGGTGCCTGTTACAACGGCTCCTTCAACCTCGACCTCCCAGAAAAGGATGAGGCCGGAGAAAATCCCACCGCCGGTGGCAAATTCCAAAGGCGATAGACCCAAACGCCCCAGGTCTGGGTGCATGATCGTACATATGGTCCACATGGCTTCCGGGAAAAAAGAAAGTCGTGCTTCCGTAGGTCATTGACCGCAAACTCGTTCGCTGACTAAAGCTTAGGAGCAACAACAATAGCTCCAGGAAACGCTGACCAAAATGGCAGCACTTACTGGGCAGAAAGAAATCCCGGACACAACAGTCGAGCAGCGCCAGGAGCAGGAGACCGATACAGAGTTCCTGCAAAGGGTGCTTGAAAGAAAGGACAAGGAATCCGCTGAGAAGGCTGCTAATATAAAGTAGATGGCTCTCTTATTCCAAGACATGGATAGGATGATGATCCAGCCAGAACCCCCAACCGAGGATCCGCCGATAATCATCGAGGATGACAGAGGGGAAACATAAAATCCTTTTCCAGCCTTATCGGCGGCCAAGGAGGAAATAATCTCCAAGGATGCTCTTGATGATTATATAGCTCAAAAAATAAGAGCTCATCAAGCTAATGAAGCGGCTGGCCAAATCGTCAGAACTGGGCGACCGTATCTAAGATGGTATGATCAAATCAAGTATCCGTCGGGATATACGCTCCCCAAGTTCCATGTATACAAAGGGATAGGCAACCCGCACCAATACGTCACGCAGTTCAGAGCTCTGTGCGGCAACATTGGAGGCGATGACAAACTATTGCTTCGCCGGTTCATTGGCAGCCTATCAGAAACGACCTTTGAATGGTACTCGGAGCTCCCAAATGATTCCGTGAGAACATTCACAAAGATGGAACAGTTGTTTACATGGCGATTTTCCAGCGCAAGCGAGAGTACCCAGATCACGGCATTAATCAATGCCAGGGTAAAGCCAGGAGAAACCTGGGTCCAATATGCGATCCGGTGGCGGAATGTCAAAATGCGAACGCATCAAAGAATCCCCCACCGTGGGCATGTTCATCGGGACCCTTAATCCTCAAACGACTGTGTCCCAGTGCATGACGTTCTTCAAACCAACAACCTTCCAGGCTCTGATCAATAAACTTGCCCAAATGGACCAGATGGGCCACGGGCCTTCCTCCTCAAGTAAGGACCCTCAAAACGCCAAGGGTAAAGGGAAAGTGGCCTTCGTTGCCAACGCTCAACAACAACCGAGTGGCCCAAAACCGGATGCTCACCAAAACAATGCACGTACACACCTATCCCTGGAAGAAAGGCTAGGACACGCTTATTCATTTCCCCCGCGATAAGACAAGGAGACTATTTGAGTTGGCAATGCGTAGAAAACTCATCACATTGCCAGACCTATGACGTCCACCACAACCCTGCGACGTCAACAACCTCAACTACTGCGCCTATCACAGAATGGTGAGCCACCCAATTGAGGATTGCTACATCTTCAAGAACTGCCAGAAGACCCGATCGATAGGCTGTTAAACGAAGCCTTTCGAAAAAGCAAAGCTGACCGAGAACGCGAAACAGCCATATACGAAAAGGCTAAGCGTTAGCATCAGGATGAGGAAGCAGTGGCAAGGTGGAGTCATAAATTACTCCGACCAAACCAAGGCATACCTGCGACAAATAAGAGCAGGATCAAGGAAGAGAAGCGGTTCGCCAAAGCTCTGTCAATAGGAATGAAGCTGTCGCCTCTGGTAGGAAATACTCCCGGGATCATATGCTTCGATGGAGAGGATTCACATCTAAACTACTGCTTATATAATCGGAGGGTTACCCACCCTACCGAAGAATGCAGTACCTTCAAGAAGTAGTGGTAAGGATATGTTGCTCATCAAAAACACTTCAAGAGGATAAAGCGTGCAGCTCGTCGATGGCAAAAGAGTGCGACAGATGCGCATGAAAAAACGACCAGCAACTGTTTTATGGTTGGAACAAGTTCAGAAGGGGAAAAACCCTAAGTTCTTACTTTCAGGAGCGATTCTGAGGACGAAATACCCCTCAGCCCTCTCTTCAAAGACCCCCCCCTTCGTAAAAGAAAAGGAGGAGAAGAACTGCGAAAATATTCAGCGGCGTAATCGCACGCTGCTTGAAAAGAACCTCGGACCTACAAACAAAAGATCGAGCAAAAAAGACAAAGGGAAAGAGAAAATCTCTAAGGAAATTCCCCTCGACGATGGAGTTGTCAAAGAGCTCACAGCAAGGGACCCGCCTAGGAAAAATAAGGTGGATTATAATGTCCTAACACATATGAGGAAAATACCCTCACAGTTGAACATATTGGATACTCTCCTCTTATCCAAAGAGGCACGAGAGTCTCTGATCAAGGCATTACAAGAGCCCGATCAGTTCCAAGCTTTCCTTGCAGAAGAGAAGATGAAGCACCGGCTTGCAGAGGTTCACACAGCTGACATTACATTCAGCGATGAAGATCTCCTTCTTGGCACGTGCGAACATAACCACCCGTTATACGTCATCGGGTACTGCCACGACATCAAAATAGGGAAAATGCTTGTCGACAACGGATCCTCCGTCAACCTTCTCAACGTGAAAGTACTGAAAGAGATTTGCATTAGCGTTCAGCACTTGGCCCGAGATAAAATTATAATCTCCGGTCTTGACTCACAGTCTTCACGGACGCTTGGATCCGTAATGCTGACATTACGCTTCGGATTGCTCGTCACTGACATCAAATTTCACGTCATTAACACCAAGACTTTCTATAATGCTTTGCACGACAGGCCCTGGTAGCATGAGTATAACGTCATCCCTTCTACATAATATCAGTGTATGAAGTATTTCAAGGACGGCTTGGAATGCACCGTCACAGGGGAGCTAAATCCATTCTCCGTAAATGAGGTCCGGAAATATGAAGACGCAAAGTACTTCCTACCAGACTTCGAAGATACAGAAAGGTGTTATAAGCCGAAGGATAAATAGAAGTCCGACGCCACTATCCTGATCTTTGGGAGCAATTCCGAGGAAGATAAAGAAATAGTCTACTCATGGCAACCCCAGAAAAAAAAATAGGCCCAGACCATCTACCCCTATTCTGGTCTATGGCAGTGACTTTGAAGACGAGGCCAACACAGTGTTCTCCATCCACCCGTCAGTGCAAACCGTCGGCGAAGCAGATCAGAGTCTACAAATCACAATGGCTCCGTCTCGGCATTACAAGGAACTTGATGCGCTCGATACATACAATGTATAAGAACTATAGACTTTCTATATCCCTCCCAGGCGAAGAGGTGAAAAGGCGATCCTCTTCTACCAATCTATGGAGACCAAACTAAAAAAGAAGTCTAGCATGGTGCCGATTCTGCACTAGACATGCATCAACTGTAAGTCGATGTAGTACACCCCAGTACTTATGGGGAGGCGGAATTTACAAAAACTTATCAAGTTTAAACAACGAACATCGACTAACCGCTTGAATCGAAGCTAAACTCTAAAAAACCGTATTCTATGAGTTTCATTTCATAAGAGATTAGGGATTATACCTAATGAACCGGTCCTTCTTCTTTACGTCCTCCTTGGTTCTCCTCGGCCTTCTCTAGGTAGTAGACGATCCACCCGAGAGCGAAACTCCAAGCTAAACCTCTAACTTGAGGTAACTAATCAACTTTGATTGCTAATCAAAGATGAGAGGATGATATAGAGTGAAGGTTATGGATTGTTTAGTCTAACTAATCCTTTGATCTCAACACATGAGGATTAAGGATTAGGGTTTGAAGATGAGAGCTTGAGGAGAGAGAATGTGAGATATGATAATGAGAGAAGAGAGAGAGTGTATCATAATATTATGAAGCATTCTTTTTATCTAATAATCAATAAAGGAAATGAATAAGCATGCTTCACAAAATATCTTGTGATGATTCATTAACATGAGTCATTAAGCAATAAATGTGCATTAATGAAGTGAATGAATCACCACTATGACTCACTCTCTTTCCAAAACAAACCTCCTTAGTCACATCTTCTAGAAGCTTCTCGAGTAATTACGAGAACGCCCCTCCGATCCGTAAAAAATACGGAAAAACTTTAGACTGTATAAATCCAATAACCGGATACCAGTAACTGGCTTAAACCAAAGCCGACTGGTAAAATCTGTCCGAAAGTCGTACGCGCGTAAACGCACGTATGCGTCCGAACCCTTTGTCGCAAAACCATGCAACCTCTATATCGTTTCGCCTGGAGTAGGAAACTCTCTGTGTGGGACTCTAGAGACTCGACTACTACGCTGGCAGTGGGTTTAACCACAGACCGCAAGCGACACTAGCTGTACGTAACGGTCCCCAGGTAGTTGTCGATAAGAAGGCCGATGAGTAAACCCATCCGAACTCCTACTGAGTCTGATGTGACAATCTCCATACAGTCCGGTCCGTTCGTCCATGACTATCGCATATCGGGCCTAGGGGGGCGGCAAGCGTCAGTCCCCTAATAGCGGTATAAGTCGTGTCGGAGTGAAGCCCATTATACCCTGAGAAACTGCTGGAACCTACCAGCAAATCTCGCTTGCCCTGGCCAGGGACTTTGCGTAATGGCTCTCTGACACAGCACGATATCTACTCCCAATACCGGGAGGGACGAATCCTGTCTAACCGCCACTGCCTCCAAGTGCTCGGGACTGCACCCAACTGCTACCTGTTTGCACGACTCCTTTGAGCCGTGGTAGGGTAGCAATCTAAGAACAGTGGGACACACTCGAGGCGAAGTAGCAGTGTCAAGTCTGCGGACTACGCTGTACTCATGTCACCTGGGAACTGTTCACTGACGACTGGTATCAAACCAACCAACAGTTCCCTGTGAGTCCTGTCCGGTGTACCCGTAACCTAACGAGCACCTGTATACTATCTCCAGTACGACGTACTGATGGCTGTGGGACAGACCATCTCCCCAACTGGGATGAGAAGCGTACACACTAGTCTACTCCGGAGTATCGATGCTCTGTCTCGATAATCCAACGACCAGGGACCTGAATAAGGATGTGCTTGTAGACTACCCAGCCCCCACTAGTGTGACTGCCATCACAACGCCGGTAGCCAAGCAAGATCCTAAGAGCTCTATCAATACGTACACTCACATATCAAGATAGAAAAACCAAGTAGCATACTACCATGTTTAGCAAGACTGTTATATACATGTGAATATCCCAAGCTTCCATTAAGTAATATACAAGCTAGTATGATACAGTAATGGCCTTCTAGGGTATAAACACTAACAATCTCCCACTTGCACTAGGGCCATGTACTGGCATATCGCAGACCAATGATCTCGAGTAGCCTCTCGAACTGAATCTGAGGAAGGGCCTTCGTGAATGGATCAGCAATGTTCTCTTCTGAAGCAACTCTCCGAACCTCGATCTCCTGACGATCAATGATCTCCCTGATCAGGTGATACCGCCTTAAGATGTGTCTGGACTTCTGATGGGACCTTGGTTCCTTCGCTAAAGCTATAGCTCCGTTGTTGTCGCAATACAGAGGTATTGGATCAACTATGGTAGGAACCACCTGAAGTTCTGTTAGGAACTTCTTCATCCAGACTGCTTCTTTTGCGGCATCGCAAGCAGCTATATACTCCGCTTCCATCGTCGAGTCAGCAACGGTGTCCTGCTTGGAGCTCTTCCAGCACACCGCCCCTCCATTGAGGGTAAAGACATAACCCGACATGGACTTGGAATCGTCCTTATCACTCTGGAAGCCGGAATCAGCAAAGGCCTCTAACCTGAGGTCTTTTCCGCCGTAAACCAAGAACATCTCCTTAGTCCTCCTCAGGTACTTGAGAATGTTCTTTACTGCTATCCAGTGTTTCTCCCCTGGGTCTGACTGATACCGGCTTACCACGCTCAGTGCGTAAGCTACATCTGGTCTGGTACACAACATCGCATACATTATAGAGCCTACCGCAGAAGCGTAGGGTATAACAGACATGCGTTTCCTTTCCAAATCAGTCTTGGGAGACATCTCTTTGGAGAGGGTGATTCCGTGACAAGCCGGTAGATTACCGCGCTTAGAATCTTCCATACTGAATCTTTTCAGTACAGTGTCGATATACCTGGACTGCGAAAGTCCCAACATCCTCTTGGATCTATCACGATAGATCCGGATCCCCAGAATGTAAGAGGCATCACCCAGGTCTTTCATGGAGAACCTGTGTGACAAGAATCCTTTGACAGATTGTAGCATAGGAATGTCATTTCCTATCAATAGAATGTCATCCACGTACAAGACGAGGAATACGACACTTCTGGCCACAACTTTACTATATATGCACGGTTCATCTGGATTTTTGATAAAGTCATATTCTTTGACTGTCTCATCAAAACAGATGTTCCAACTCCGCGATGCCTGCTTTAGTCCATAAATAGACTTAAGCAGCTTGCATACTTTCCCGCTGCTCCCACTCTGATTGAAACCCTCTGGCTGATCCATATAGACGCTCTCTTCTAAATTTCCATTCAGAAAAGCTGTCTTTACGTCCATCTGCCAGATTTCATAATCATGGAAGGCAGCAATAGCAAGAAGGACCCGAATGGATTTGAGCATAGCCACTGGAGAAAAAGTTTCGTCATAGTCCAAACCAGGTCTTTGACGAAAACCCTTTGCAACAAGTCTAGCCTTATAGGTTTCCACCTGTCCATCTACACCAATCTTTTTCTTGAAGATCCATTTGCATCCTATGGGTTTTACCCCATCTGGAGCAAAGTCCAAAGTCCATACTTTGTTGGTGTACATGGACTCCATTTCGGTCCGCATTGCATCTAGCCATCGTACCGAGTCGCCGCTCTGGATGGCCTGCCTGAAGTCAGTAGGTTCATCATCATCTATGATGCAATCCTCTCTATCCCCATCTATGAGAAAACCGTAGTATCTCTCAGGCGGATGAGACGGCCTACTACTCCTGCGGAGGGGTGCGGGAATGTTCTGTTCTTCTTGAACCTCTGGTTCTACCAAAATTTCAGTAGCAGCTTGTGGTTCTGGAATTTCTTCCAGTTCTATTTCGCTCCCATTTGTATCCTTTTCTAAAACTTGTTGTTCTAAAAAATGGGCATTACGAGAAACAAAAACCTTTTGTTCCTCTGCGTAATAGAAGCAATATCCCTTGGAGTTCTTTGGATATCCTACAAGCTTACATAGTACTGATCGTGCCTCGAGCTTGTCCACATGCTGCTTTTTTACAAAAGCTGGACATCCCCAAATCCTTACATACTGAAGATAGGGTTTCTTCCCACTCCACATCTGATATGGTGTGGTAGGCACAGTTTTGGTTGGAACTCTGTTCAAAATATATGCCGCTGATTCTAGCGCATATCCCCAGAAAGATCGCGGTAACTCAGTATTACTCATCATGGATCGTACCATATCCAATAGGGTTCGATTCCGTCTCTCCGATACACCGTTGTGCTGTGGAGTGTATGGAGGAGTAAGCTGAGAGAGAATTCCTTTCTCTTTTAGGTAACCTAGGAACTCGGCACTTAAGTATTCTCCACCTCGATCAGATCTTAGTGTCTTAATACTTTTGCCTGTTTGGTTTTCCGCTTCACTCTTGAATTCCAGGAATTTCTCAAAGGCCTCTGATTTATGCTTCATTAAGAAAACATACCCATACCTAGAGAAATCATCTGTAAAAGTAATGAAGTAGGAATAACCACCTCTCGCATGTGTAGACATTGGACCGCATACATCACTGTGTATGAGTCCTAAGAGCTCGCTCGCTCTTACTCCTTGTCCAGTGAATGGAGTCTTTGTCATCTTTCCTTTGAGACAAGATTGACAAGTGTCATAAGTTTGATATTCGAACGTGTCCAAATATCCTTCTCTATGCAACTTAGTCAACCTTCTCTCATTGATGTGACCCAGTCTACAATGCCATAAGAAAGCTTTATTTAAATCTGGAGACTTTCTTTTTAGTGTGTTCTGGACATTGAAAATTTGGAGTTGGTTTAACACATATATGCCGTTATTTAGAGTACCGGACCCAATCAAACCATGATTAAGGTGGATGTTGACAACATCTCTTACAAACGTGAAATCATAACCTTTATTTGATAACAAGGAAACAGATATGATATTACACGTTAAGCTGGGTACAAAATAACAGTTATGTAAAACCAAAATGTGTCCACTCGTCAATCCTAGGTGATAATCCCCGACGGACGCAGCTCCCACGCTAGCTCCGTTAGCAACCCTGAGGATCATATCACCTTCCTTCAGCACTCTACGGTTTCTCAGTGCCTGCAATGAATTGCAAATATGAGATCCTGACCCGGTATCCAATACCCAGGAAGTAGAGTTGATCGACAGACAATTCTCAATTACAAACACACCTGAAGTCGAAGCCACAGCTTGCTTCGGTTCCTGGTTCTTGGCGTTCCACGCCTTGCAATCCTTCTTCCAGTGCCCTTTCCTGTGACAATGGAAGCACTCATCCAGGCCAACTACCGGTGCTGTAAACTTTTTCTTTCCCTTCTTTCCCACCTTACTAACACCTCCTCTAGGTCTGGGTGCGGCCTTCTTCTTCCTTCCTTTGGCCCTAGCCTTGGATCCGGAAGAAGATGAACCGCCAACAAACATAGCGGGTGTTTCCCTTGCCTTCTGCAAGGTGCCCTCTGCACTCCTTAACATGTTCAGGAGTTCCGCAAGTTCAACTTCTTTTCCTTGAAGATTGAAGTTGAGGATAAACTGGGCGTAGGTGGGAGGAAGGGACTGGAGAACAAGGTCTGTATAGAGCTCATTATCCAAAGTCGTCCCAAGGTCCGCGAGCTCTTCAATATAGCCGATCATCTGTAGGACATGTTCACCTACCGATGACCCGACAGCCAACCTCGCTCGAAATAGTTTCTTAGAGGTCTCGTATCTTGCTATACGAGATTGCTCTCCATAAAGTTCCTTTGTATGGAGAAATATGCCATCAAGGGACATATCCTCGTGCCTCCTCTGATGTTCATTGTTCATCGAGGCAAGCACGATGCACTTGGCTCTCGCGCAATCTAAATCCCAGGTTTTACGGATTTCCTTATCCGCATTGCTGGATTTGGGACCAAGGACAGCAGGTGCTGTAGCGGTGAGGACGTACCCCAGTTTGTCATAGGTCAAAGCCATCTTGACATTCCGCAGCCAATCTTTATAGTTTGGCCCCGTCAGTATATTTTTCTCTAAAAGTAACTTAAGTCCAGTCATTTTCAGGGTCGCTGCAATTAGGAGAGAGAGAAGAAAACTCTTTAGCATGATGCTCTTGCAAGTTTAGAGTGGTTTTTAGTTTATCTAAACTGGATGGCTCCCACTGTTTCTCGAATCCTTCCTCAAACCATAAAAGAAGAATTAGCCAAGACTATTCCCACCGTACAATACTTGCTTAACCGTTCAGCCAGGCCGGTGTCGATACTTCGAGGGAGGTTTTCCAACGCTTTCGCGAAGTTCCTTAATTAAATAACCTCTTTTCTCTGGGGGCGTAACCCCGCTGACACTTTTCTGGACACCTACTAGGTTTATAGCATTGATCGTTAAGCGACGAATATCCTGATAAGTAGCATATACTCACAGTAGGATCGGGATCCAAATATCATCGTCTGATAATGCTGTAGGAATGCTACCAACATTCATCAAACTCAAAATGGTATGCATCTCTTTGCAAATTTCAGTTTCTTTAGAAATTCCCGATATAAGTTTTTACCCCATGCTCTTATGACCTTGGCGTTGGTCAAAATGTCATAAGTCACATGTCAAGTTCTACCCATCATTATCTTGTTAATTTGAACCCATCCGTATATATCCCTGACGTTGGCCAAATGATAATACGACTGTCCCAAACCAACTCATCTATCTATGCAACAAATGAATATCCAGCAGCTACCAAACACTATGCCATGACGTTGGCCAAAACTGCATAGCTTGAATACTACTGAATACCCAAATGAAATGACGGAGGGCTACGACTGGTTTTGGCGAAACCGTGAACGTAGTGAACTTGATATAACCGAAGGAACCTGATAGCTTTTAAAAGGAGTGGTTAAGACTCCGCATTTAAAAATATCTGTTTTAAAAATAACCGAGTGGTTTCTTTTAAATTGTTCCAACGATTTAAACTTTGGTTTGTTTTACTTTGCATTATAGATAATGCGTCCCATCATTAACCTATCATTGCAGAAAACAACGAAAATATAACGTCCTCTTATGCCATCCGCATTCGCCACGGGGTCCCGTCATCACCCGTTAGGTTACTTAACTAACGACAGAGCGGGGGCTGGGCTAGCGCGGGTGTAAAACATAAGTGACGTCTAAATAGCTATAATAAATATAGATATTTTACATTCGTCTGACGCAATGATATTCATTCCAGAACACAGATAAACAATATTGGATTTGCAAGCAATCTGTATTTCTTTTGAGCCTGCAAGAAAAGACAGATTACACAGTTGTGATGAATAGCCGTTTACCCCACCCTCGACCCCTACGGGTACGGCAAACTACCCACCCGGCAGTCTGTGTACCCCACCTTGGGTCAGTCCTAGGAGCAAAAACAGTAAAATGAAATAATACAACGGTGGCTACAACCGCAACCTAGAAGTGCCCCGCGAAAATAATATTACAACAAATTACATTTACAACAAATGAATAAATCAATAAACCATTTTTAACCCCGGCTATACACCACAACAGTCCAATACAGTTTATATGCACAAACAGATATAACCATTTCAGAAATGTGCAACCCCCTGCCAACCGACATACTAGCAGTTGGGGGAGGTTTACGAACACATCAAACAATCACAGATATAATCCAATACGCAAATACTGTACTTTTCGATCGAATAAACAACATCAATATTGCTCTTCAATCTGCTCTGTTAAACAGTAACCTGAGCAATAATTAAATATTCCAGAAAACCCCAAATATCACAGGGGACCCACCCAAAAAAATTGCGCCCATGACTCGGCAACTCGGCCGCGGAAGCGCGGCGGATCGGTGGGATCCGCCGCGCTTCCGCGGCTCTTTAGTCGAATCATTGGCTCGATTTTCTTGGGTGTTCTCCTGTAGTCATGTCAAGCTCTCTGAACACACCAGAAAAATTTTAGGACTTCATTTTCACTTCGACAGAAACTTAACAGAACTAGGGTTTTCCGGGTTCGTTTTTTCGTTCGAAATTCGTACAAATTTGCGATTAAGTTATTTAGTGTTTAGCGAGGCTCTGATACCACTGTAAGTCGATGTAGTACACCCCAGTACTTATGGGGAGGCGGAATTTACAAAAACTTATCAAGTTTAAACAACGAACATCGACTAACCGCTTGAATCGAAGCTAAACTCTAAAAAACCGTATTCTATGAGTTTCATTTCATAAGAGATTAGGGATTATACCTAATGAACCGGTCCTTCTTCTTTACGTCCTCCTTGGTTCTCCTCGGCCTTCTCTAGGTAGTAGACGATCCACCCGAGAGCGAAACTCCAAGCTAAACCTCTAACTTGAGGTAACTAATCAACTTTGATTGCTAATCAAAGATGAGAGGATGATATAGAGTGAAGGTTATGGATTGTTTAGTCTAACTAATCCTTTGATCTCAACACATGAGGATTAAGGATTAGGGTTTGAAGATGAGAGCTTGAGGAGAGAGAATGTGAGATATGATAATGAGAGAAGAGAGAGAGTGTATCATAATATTATGAAGCATTCTTTTTATCTAATAATCAATAAAGGAAATGAATAAGCATGCTTCACAAAATATCTTGTGATGATTCATTAACATGAGTCATTAAGCAATAAATGTGCATTAATGAAGTGAATGAATCACCACTATGACTCACTCTCTTTCCAAAACAAACCTCCTTAGTCACATCTTCTAGAAGCTTCTCGAGTAATTACGAGAACGCCCCTCCGATCCGTAAAAAATACGGAAAAACTTTAGACTGTATAAATCCAATAACCGGATACCAGTAACTGGCTTAAACCAAAGCCGACTGGTAAAATCTGTCCGAAAGTCGTACGCGCGTAAACGCACGTATGCGTCCGAACCCTTTGTCGCAAAACCATGCAACCTCTATATCGTTTCGCCTGGAGTAGGAAACTCTCTGTGTGGGACTCTAGAGACTCGACTACTACGCTGGCAGTGGGTTTAACCACAGACCGCAAGCGGCACTAGCTGTACGTAACGGTCCCCAGGTAGTTGTCGATAAGAAGGCCGATGAGTAAACCCATCCGAACTCCTACTGAGTCTGATGTGACAATCTCCATACAGTCCGGTCCGTTCGTCCATGACTATCGCATATCGGGCCTAGGGGGGCGGCAAGCGTCAGTCCCCTAATAGCGGTATAAGTCGTGTCGGAGTGAAGCCCATTACACCCTGAGAAACTGCTGGAACCTACCAGCAAATCTCGCTTGCCCTGGCCAGGGACTTTGCGTAATGGCTCTCTGACACAGCACGATATCTACTCCCAATACCGGGAGGGACGAATCCTGTCTAACCGCCACTGCCTCCAAGTGCTCGGGACTGCACCCAACTGCTACCTGTTTGCACGACTCCTTTGAGCCGTGGTAGGGTAGCAATCTAAGAACAGTGGGACACACTCGAGGCGAAGTAGCAGTGTCAAGTCTGCGGACTACGCTGTACTCATGTCACCTGGGAACTGTTCACTGACGACTGGTATCAAACCAACCAACAGTTCCCTGTGAGTCCTGTCCGGTGTACCCGTAACCTAACGAGCACCTGTATACTATCTCCAGTACGACGTACTGATGGCTGTGGGACAGACCATCTCCCCAACTGGGATGAGAAGCGTACACACTAGTCTATTCCGGAGTATCGATGCTCTGTCTCGATAATCCAACGACCAGGGACCTGAATAAGGATGTGCTTGTAGACTACCCAGCCCCCACTAGTGTGACTGCCATCACAACGCCGGTAGCCAAGCAAGATCCTAAGAGCTCTATCAATACGTACACTCACATATCAAGATAGAAAAACCAAGTAGCATACTACCATGTTTAGCAAGACTGTTATATACATGTGAATATCCCAAGCTTCCATTAAGTAATATACAAGCTAGTATGATACAGTAATGGCCTTCTAGGGCATAAACACTAACATCAACCAATCCGTCTGCCAAGATACTACACAGAGGGATTGAAAAGGCTGTTAAGATGCCATGGTGTACCTCTCCAACAAAGTGTTCAACAAGTCCAATTATATAAAATGATTTGGGATATTCCCGGGACTCAGCGAAAGATGTCCAACGGGAAGATGGAGACAACCGGGCTCGGATACGTTCGGTCCAAGAAACGGGAGAAGTTCCATAGCTGCCGCGTCATAAACAGCTACCGCAAAGGGGAAAACGCTCTTTTGAATGGCCGCGACGTTGAAACGGAGCATGAGCTCGCTCTAAGAACGTTAAGTCCGTAGCTCGAAGAACAAATAAACAAGCTAATAAAAGAAGCTTGTCAAAGGAGCCGAGACAATCATGGCCGCGAAATGGCCATTTATGAAAAGGCCAAGACATAGCGCCTCAATCAGCAATCCGCGGAGAAAGAAGACTATAATGCTCTTCATCCCCGGCCCGCTATATGTCCTCGCGAAAGGGGAAAATCCCGAAATAAATGCAAAAATAGGGCAAAGAACGCAAACAACGTTCGAAAACAACGAAGCAGATCCAAGAAGCCATGCAATCGAGAAAAGGTCGATTGGAACCTGTCCTTTATAAAGAAGATGGGTCGGGAATACTCTTTCCCCTAAGACAAGACAAGGAAAATATTTAACCTTGTCATGAAGCATCAAATGATGACGCTCCTGGAGTATCAGCATCCCGAACAAATAGATGAGATCCATCATCCGGATTATTGCTCCTATCACTGAGTAATAGGTCATCTACTTGAAGACCACTTCATCTTCAAAGACTGGGTAGAAGACCAGTATCAGCAAAGCAGGTTCGTTTTATCCGACAGCTGGAGAGTAACCCCGCCGCAAAAGAATGAGACAAAGAGGATCTATACCATGAGAATAGGACCAGCTCAACTATAAAAAGGAAAGCGGACTCGTACCTGCCATATGATAACACTCTTAAAAGAGGAGGGCATAAGATTGTGGATGACCTCTACATGTTCTTCGCAAATGAAGACGTGGACGGGGTGATCTCAAAGTTTCCACCAGCGCCAAAAGAGATGGAAGATGGGATACACACTACGGCAGATAACCTGAGAAAAATTGACTTAGAGATGGAAAAAGATCCAAGCCCAACGTTCGTCGGTGAGCTAATATCTGAAAAAAAAGGTACCTACGTTAAAAGACGTGCTCATGTAGTATAAAGACTGCTTCACATGGAACTATTCAGAGATGCTAGATCTAGATCCAAAAGTAGCGGTACAAAAACCGGCCATATCGCCGGACATAAAGCCAGTCAAACAAACGCCAAGAAGAATGCGGCTTGAACTTGAGATGAGTATCAATGCTAAAGTCAAGAAACTAATCAACTCCGGCTTCATCCAAGAAGTTCAATATCCCGACTGGATTGCTAACATCATTCTAGTGATGAAGAAGAATGGGACGGAGCGTATCTACCTGGACTTTCGGGAACTCAACAAAGCTTGCCCGAAGGATGACTTCCCATTATCTGTTACTGAGTTGATGATCGATAACACGTCTACCCATGAGGTCTTCTCCTTCATGGATGGATCTTCAGGATACAATCAAATAAAAATTCATTCTGAAGACCAAAAACACACCGCCTTCCGGACCACACAGTGCATATTGTTCTAATAGGTGATGCCTTTTGATTTAAAGAACGCTGGCGCTACCTACCAAAGGGCCATGACAAAGATCTTCGATGACTTCATCCAAGAGATTGTCGAATGCTACATTGACGACCTTGTGATAAAGAGCAGATCTCATGAGGAACATTGAGAACATCTAAAAATAGTGCTCTGACGTCTTCGGAAGTATAATCTGAAGATGAATACTCTAAAATGCGCGTTTGGAGTCTCCTCAGGAAAATTCCTAAGATTCATCATACGGCACCGGGTATCGAAATCGATCTCTCAAAGATCATGGCGGTTATGGAAATGCCCACGCCAAGAACTCTCAAACAGTTACGATCTTTTCAAGGAAAGCTAGCATATATCCGGCGGTTCATAGCCAGTCTCTCCGGAAAAAGCCGTCCCTACGGTCATTTGATGAAAAAGGGGACCCCGTTCGTCTGGGATCAAAAGTGCCAAAATGCACTAGACGAAATCAAGCATTACCTGCAAAATCCGCCAGTATTGACTGCTCCGGTTAAGGGAAAACCCATTATCTTATATTCAACAGCCCTTGAGGGTTCTATAGGCGCGCTATGGGCACAAGAGAAGGATCAAGGAAAGGAGAGAGCTCTATACTATTTGAGTCAAGTTCTCCTGGGGGCAGAAAAAAACTACTCCCCCATCGAAGAGAATTGCCTGGCACTGATCTTCGGGATAACGAAGCTCAAACATTACGCCTTGGCACATGAGGTTCTTCTCATATCAAAGGTGGATCCTCTCAAATATCTGATGTCAAGGGCCATACTAACAAGAAATCTTGCTAAATGGGTCCTCCTCCTGATGGAATTCTCGATAACGTATCGACCCCTCAAAGAAGTGGAAGGCCAGGCTATTGCTGACTTTCTCACGGAGCATCCGATACCAGCCGACTCTCTCTTAAATTGAGAGTTGCCGGATGAATATGTGTTTGACACAATCGAAGAAGAGAAGGAAGAAAATGATTCCCAATGGGAACTCTACTTCGATGGAGCATCTTCCATGAAAAGGCGAAAGCAAAACGCCCCCATAATCAAAACCGAGGTGGGCCATATTTTCGTGACTCCGCAAGGAGGGATATTGCATTACACCCTTTCCTTAATGGAGCCAATGATTAACAATGAAA
This sequence comes from Agapanthus africanus, assembly GCA_030015575.1. Taxonomy (NCBI): domain Eukaryota; kingdom Viridiplantae; phylum Streptophyta; class Magnoliopsida; order Asparagales; family Amaryllidaceae; genus Agapanthus; species Agapanthus africanus. The sequence continues at coordinate 26,108,556 of JASDDO010000016.1, forward strand.
CTGAATATATAGCTTTGATAGAAGCTCTTGAGATCGCTATCGACATGGGAATCAAAGACCTCCTCATATATGGAGACTCCCAGCTGATTGTTAGCCAAGTAAATGGCGATTATCAGACGTGCAAGCTAGAGCTGATAAAGTATGGTGAAAGAGTGCAGCAACTGCTAACACAAATCCCTTCCTACATCCTGGAGAGTATACCACGTGCAGAAAACAGCAAGGCGGACGCGTTGGCCAAATTGGCTAAGAAACTTGCTGATGACTACTGATTGATGTGTATTTGTGAAGTGTTTTGTAAAGTAGTAACCGCAATCAATAACGGTGTCGCTCGTAGCTAGCCGAGATGAGTACGGGTCGTCCTCAGGGAAACGTGGAACCTTTATCTTGCTTTAGACAATTTGATTGAAAATAGAGAGAATTGTTTTTGTTCTAGATCTAAGTTATACGGATATAGAATTTATGAAGAAGAGGCTTGTAGGGTTCATAGAATTTGGTAGTAATGGATGATTAATTAAAGATGACTCCTTTTATCTTTTAATAGATTTAAAACTAGATCGACAGTGATAAATAAAGATTAGGGTTTTTGGAGGGAATAGGGTTCCCACTCTTAACCCTTATCTTTTCATTGACCTCTATTCATGTCTAGCCATCACCAAAAGAATTGTTAATCTAATCTCAAATCGCGGTCGAGACTATCAATAAATTGATAGCGCACCCGATTAGGATGTTAACAATTACTTTGCTAAAGTTTATAAACTTTATAAGATGTAAAAGAATTTAAGATATTTTATCATCCATTGATCTACCATAATCCTACGAACCCTATCAAGCGTAAAATTACTCACGCATGGTTGAGATAGACTAGAAGATAGAGAAGGGGATCATGATGTAAATGCAGAAAGTAATGCAGAATGTAAAATGCAAAGAACTAAACTAAAGATCTACCTTTTTATTAATCAACTATCATTTACAAATCCGTCGAATTTAGAGTACAAGAACCCTAGTTTATGCTCCCGATCTCTGTCTCGTAGGAAGTAAATGAACAGTTGATGATCAACCTGGATGTGTGGATCGTCTTGGACCTCTTGATCTCTGCGGTTTGATCTATTAGGTGTTAAAAGGTGGGATGATTTCCAAGTATAACTCTAAGTCCTATAAATAGTAGTACAGGCAGAAATCCTAGATATGATATTTGTTATTATTTTGAGATATTATCATAATCATTTTATATGATATGATATTTTAAGAATATTGATTAGGGATTTTTGATATGATATACATATTTAAATTACTAAAATATTATATAAATATTATATACATATATTTTCCTTCATAATGTTAATTATAATGTAGAAACATATGATAAAGAATATTTTACAGATAAACCCACATATGTTCCATAATTACAATAAACACCTTTAAGTACTTAACAAAAGTAAGGAAAATGTTCTATCAAATGTGAAATATTTTCGACTGAACAAATACCCCCAAACTTAAGTTTGATCGTCCCGAGCAAACTAGTTATTCAAAAGAGGGAGAAAAAAAAACCTAGCACACTTTCGTAGGCAATCACGATTGCACTGAGCATGTGCAACAAGCCTTTAAACCTCTAGGTGTCCCTAGTACGAGCAGTGTTGTCCCCTGAGGGTTTACAGCGGATTACACCCACAAAATCCCATAATAAAAGAAAGAAGATGAATGTTATATACAAAGATAAGGATTATATAAAAGAAAGAACTTGAAAATAAGAGTTTAAAACTACACTAGCTTTTCAGTTGCCATGAGCCCTATCTTAATGGTCATGAAAAGATGTCAGAAATCAGATCATTCCTCAATAAAACATCGCCTTTAGTCTTCCTCCCTACCTTTCTTCCAAACATCGATCATATACCTATGCATGTGTGTAAAAGATATCCCTACACTTAGAAAATTCAATTCAAGCTATCATACTCTTGTCCATCTTTCTTAGTACTTTTTAGTTGGTGAATATTTTCAGATGGAATTGCTCACACATTCTTCATGCGACCGTTAATATTTCTTGAGATACTAATCGACCGATTACTAAATGTGCTCACTCATTTAGGCGTAATTAGCAATTTTCTCATCTTGCAACACCTAAGGCTTAGCAGTGACTCCCAAACCTGTTGGTCTAAGACACTAGGTGATAAAGCACCCTCGCTATATTTTTTTTATGCTGCTTTAGGCAATTACAAAACCAGCGTTCATTTTTCTTCATCATTTTTTATTTTATTTTTTTTGTTTATATATTTATTTCCCTGCATACTAAGGCTTTTAGACAAGAGCATTTCAAGTCATCCTCTACTATCCCAAGTTTGAAGATGTGTGCAAGTGCGTATAGTAGGGTATCAACGTTCAAATGTTTGTACTCAAGAATAGAGACTGTTTTTTCAAACTTATTTTTATTCTCAGATTAGTAATTTCCTTCATCTTACTAACCCTTAAGACAACAGCTCATGACTACGTATTACCAGCTTTGTTTCTAAACATCTAACTTTCTTGCTTTTCTCAAACTATTCTTATCTTTTATATATAAATTTTCACTTTCTAACTTTTATTATCAAAAAAAATTTATTTTGTGCTTTTATATAGTATAATGCAAAATGATGTGTGAATAAGCACAATCCTCCACCAAACCTGTTTGCAGTAGTATCCCCACCGTTGTCATCTTTTAATCTAAAAAAACCTGTAGATTTGGGAGGAAAAGTTATTAACGGGGACAAGAATTAATGAAAGTGAAATCCCCCCACCCCCAACTTATTTTTGTTTCATCATTTTATAAAAAAATTCTTTTCGTTCAAGATCCAAAATACCCCCCCCCCAAACTTGAGTAAAACAGTATTAAGCATTTAAAATCATAAAGAGGGGGGGAGGGTAAAATTATTGGTCAATATAAAGCTTTACAAAGACCAAAAGTCAACACCAACCATTCAAATATTTTATCAATGTAACAATATAGTTGGTGGAAGATTAGAGATTTGAAGAAATGGGGAGATAGGAGGCGGAATCGATCGGGTTTACGTCTCAGTTATTAGAGACGAAACGGTGATGGTGCACTACTCACATTCTCGTTCTTGATAAGAAGAAGGGGTAACGGTTCGAATTCTTTAGGTGGTTGATTCATCACGACTCCCAAGTCTTCTAAGAATGCGAGTTCATCAGCAAAAATGTCTTCAAAACTTCCATCGAGATTCCGAATGATAGTTTCATTGGAAAGGAAGTCATGATACTCCGATAGCTTGACTAAATCATTCGACAAGTCAAAGGGTTTGGACTTAGGTGTGGACTTATCGACAGAAGGATCTTCACGTGTATAATAAATAGTATGATCGGTATTGTGAAGGTCCTCGAATTCGCAACTGTCAGAAGCTATCTTTTCGACAGAGCACACATGAGCATAGGGTTTTGATGGTTGACTTCCTAGCTTGTAGATGTTAAGCTCAATTATCATCTTCTCGAAGGATAGGTTCATAGAACCGTTATGACAATTGATTATTGTGTTTGACGTTGCCAGGAAAGGTCGACCTAGAATCACCGGAATTTGGTTCTGTGGGTTTGCTACAGGCTGTGTATCTAGAACTATAAAGTCCACAGGGAATATAAATTCCCCGACTTTGATTAACACATCCTCTAGCTCACCCCGAGATTTGGTGATAGATCGATCAGCCATCTAGAAAGTGTAATGAGTAGGTTTCAACTCTCATATCCCTAATTGCTCATAAACAGAATACGGAAGCAAGTTAACACTAGCACCGAAGTCGAGTAGAGCACGATTGATATTTTTACCTCCAATGGTTATAGATATTGTAGGACAACCGGGGTCCTTACGTTTCGTGGGCACCAATTGGATAAGAGAATTGCTCATATTACTCACTAAGAAAACTTTTTTAGGTACTTGAGTTTTCCTTTTCTTAGTGCAAAAGTCCTTTAAAATTTTCGGATAGGACGGAACTTGTTTGGTAGTATCGAAGAGAGGGATATTTATGTTAACTTGCTTAAAATGTCCACAATCTTCTCCATTTGGGGACTTGGTTTGTTGGCCCTCAACCTATGTGGAAAATGAGCTTTATCAATAAGGGTTGGGTCCAACTTTTGAGGAGAAGTTTGTGGAAATGAAATGGATCCCAGAATTGGAGTTGGGATCGTTTTAGGTTGGTTCGAGGAGTTGGGCTGAGGGTTCGAGCCTAGCGGAAAATGGAGAATAGACTCGGAAGAAGGTAGTGGACTAGACGAAATAGGATTAGAAGTAGAAGCCGGGGTTTTAATTGATTCCTCATCATCAACTTGTTCACCGACTTGATTGTTTAGCACTTTTCCCGATCTCAACGTGGTTATGGCACTCACATTATGATTTTGTGTGTGGACAAGATTAGGTAGAGGTTGAGATGGGAGTTTCCCTTTCTCTCTCTCACTCATCACGGCATTTAACTGTGCAAGTTGTGCTTCTATTGATTTTATGCTTTCACCGTGGGAAGTGGTGTGCTGTAGTAATGTTTGGATAGAAGATGTTAGATTAGTTGTCGTTTGTGTGGAATGTTTTATAAACGTTTCCAAGCTTCGTTCGAGTGCATAGGATTTTTCGGTACCGGTCGTTGGAATATTATTATAAGGATCAAAATTGGTGGCCTGGTTTTGAAAAGTTTGCGGTTGAAAGGGGTGCTGACTCAGTTGTGGTAGTTGATGTTGTTGTGGAGGAGGTCTTTGATAGTTATGTTGGCTTAGGAACGTATTTTGAGTTTGGTTTTGGTTATGGAGGAGGTCTTCAGGGACTGTGTTTGTACCTGTTGCTCAGGCAGCTGTTTCTGTTGTTATCGAGATTTTTCTGTATCCTTACAGGGTTTTTGAGGCTGAGGCCTCCAGTTTGTTTTTACCGGCTCAGATGTAGTGAAGGATCCGTAGACAACCCTCGACAGGATGGCTAGGATTTGTCGTTCACAGAGATGTTTCGACGAGATATGGATTGAGCTTGCGAGTTTTCGTCTAGAGGTCTTGCTCAGATGTGGTGCGAGTCAATTGAGAGAGGTCGAGCTGCAGATCTACTTCCTATGACTTGGGATGAGTTCATAGATGTATTTCTTGATCGTTTCCTTCCGGAGAGCGTTCGAGATGCCGAGATCATAGTTTTGAGTCTTTGCGCAAGACTCCAAGGATGACAGTGTCAGGATACGACATTCGGTTTACTTAGTGGTCCGATATGCTCCTTACCTGGTGGACACTGAAGAGAAACGGATAAAGAGGTTTGTGTGGAGATTGGACATGCAGTTATTCTTACCATCGGAACCCAGCATTTTGAAACTTATGCAGCCGCGATGGATGCAGCCGCGATGCTATAGGAGCGCATTTCTGAGGCTTTAGTCATTTCTGGACCGAAGCGGATTGTACCGGTATGCCAGCTCAGAGGCGATTAGATAGACGCTATTGTGACAGTATTCTTTCGGCGTTTTCTTCCGATGAGTATTTCTTTCTGGTGTTGTTTGAAATGGTATCCACATAAATTGTATCGAAGTGTAGCCGATAGTAGCCCTTTTCTTAATCCGTCGCTGCTTGTGATTTCTTCCATAGGCTAGTCTTTTGTAGCTCTATGTGTTTCTTATTCGTGTTTGTTTTGTTCATATCAAAGATAGGGATTCTTCTGTCAATTTGATGCTTCCCGATATGTTTGACTTCGAAGTTCTTCTGAGCATGGATTGGTTTGTTATGCATTCATGGACGGCCGTAAGAGGGCAGTCGTATTTAGTTTTCCGGGTGAGCCAGTTCTTGTTTTTTTTTTCAGGGAGACCGTAGCATCGCCTTTCCTAATTTGATTTCTTCTCTTCGTGCTAGTCATCTTTTGAGAAAAGAATGTCAGGAATTATTGGCGTATGTTTGTGATGTTAGAGCCGTAGAGGTCCCGTTGGACCAGGTTCCGATTGGGAGAGAGTTTCCAGATGTTTTCCTGACGAGTTGCTTAGTTTGTCGCCAGAGTGCGATATTGTGTTCTGCTTTGACTTGATTTCTGGCGGAACGTAAAGAACTGAAGGATCAGTTGCAAGAATTGTTGGATAAAGGGCTTGTTCGTCTGAACGCGTCACTTGGGGAGCTCCTATCCTGTTCGTCAAGAAGAAAGACGACAGTTTATGTTGATGCATTGATTATTGTCAGTTGAATCGGGTTACTGTGCGGAATAGATATCCCCTACCTCGCATCGACGATATATTTGATTAGCTCCAGGGTGAGGGACATTTCTCGAAAATTGACTTGCGATCAGGTTATCATTAGTTGCGAGTTCGAGAGGATGATATTCCGAAGACTGTTTTCACACGTTACGGGCGTTATGAGTCTTGGTGATGTCGTTCGAGCTCACCAATACCCCAACAACGTTTATGGATTGGATGAACTATATATTCAGGTTGTTACTTGACCAGTTAGTATCGTGTTCGTTGATGACGTTTTAGTATACTTTTGGAACCGAGAGGAGCCTAGGCAGTAATTGAGGATTTCATTGCAGATTTTGAGAGAGCCCCAGCTATTCGCTAAATTATCCAAGTGTGTTTTCTGGTTGCATGATGTCAACTTCTCGGGTCACGTAGTTACGAGAGATGGTAAGTATGGAACTGAAAAAGATTGAGGCCGTTCACCACTGGCCCAAACCTGTATTAGTGACGGAGGTTCGAAGCATTTTGGGTTTGGGTGGATACTATTGATATTTCATACAGGATTTTTCGCTTTTAGCTGCAGCGTTGACCGGGTTGACCCGGAAGGGAGTTCCTTTTCTTTGGACCGAAGCATTCGAGCAGAGCTTTCAACAGTTGAAGACTCGTTTGATTACGGCGCCAGTATTATCCTCGCCTTTAGGATCAGGCGGTTTTGTTGGTTATTGCGATGCTTCTTGTTGGGGTAAAAATTTACACCCCTGTTGACCGAGTCAAAGTTAAGGTCAACCCCCAAGCTAGGTGGGCCCAAGCCCAGGTCAAGCGAGCCCATGCCCAAGTCGAGCCCGCGGCCAGCCTCCCCATGCCAACAACAAAATCATGTAATAAATAACTTTTATGTAATTTTTTTTATATACATGAATGTACGCAAAATGGGCATAAAGCCAATATTTTGTAAGCCCATGGCTTATGTGCAAAAATGAAATGACACATGAGCCATGGGATGGCTAAAATACCATTTTTGTAAAGCCCAAGGGGCTATATGTAAATATGTAAGCCTATAAAAGGCAACATGATGATGAATAAATTAACTTTTTTCATTCTCTCAAAAAAACCTAGGTTTCTTTGTGCCTCCTGCTCCTTCTCCAAGGTTCTAAACCTTCTCATTTTTTTTGAATTAAATCAAGAGTTTTACTCTTTCTTTTCTAAAACTAAGTAGTTTTCCACCACAAAACCCACAAAGGGGAACTCAGATCTCCCATCAGATCTCAAAAAGGAGTGATTTTAAAATCTCCTACTTCTTGATCTTCAGGATCCGGCCAAGCTACAGGAGGAAGAAGAAGAACCCCTTTCATCAACTTCAAAACAACCTAGAAGTTTTAACTCCATATATATATATATATATATATATATATATATAACAACAACAAATATTTCCTTTCTAAAGCATAGCTTCTGTTTCTGGGACTAAAATCCCCCTTTTTCTTCGCCGGCGCCCAAGCGCTCAAGCACCGAGCGCCCACGTGCCGACACGTGGCGCGCTAGCGCTCGAGCGCAAAGCGCCCACGAGCTGACACGTGGCGTGCTAGCGCTCGAGCGCAAAGCGCCCACGTGCCGACACGTGGCACGCTCGCACTCAAGCGCACTGCGCTCGAGCGCAAAGCGCCCACGTGCCGACACGTGGCGCGTTTGCGCTCTAGCGCTCTGTGCTCGAGCGCAAAGCGCCGACGTGCCGACACGTGGCGCGCTTGCGCTAAAGCTCACTACGCCCGAGCGCAAAGCGCCCACGTGCCGACACGTGGCGCGCTTGCACTCCAGCGCTCTGCGCCTGAGTGCAAAGCGCCCACATGCCGACACGTGGCGCGCTTTCGCTCCCGCGCCTTGCACTCAAGTGCAAAGCGCCCACGTGTCGACACGTGGCGCGCTTGCGCCTAAACGCACAGCACCTAAGAGCACAGCGCTCGAGGCGCTGGCCCCCACGCATCCTTTGGATGTCTTTTCCCCCTCTTTTTTTATATATACATACATACATATATATATATATATATATACATATGCATACATATGTACACATACACATACTCCACAACATTGCCCCTGTTAGAAAAAAATTTCTAACAAGGCGCTGCCCTGCACCCCGCAAGGGGGCTGCTAGCCCCCTTGACCCCTAGCCCGCTATCCGGGTAGCGGGACCCTCGTAAAAACTCTGCGTGGCTCCCGATATATCCAAACCCCCCTTTGAAAACACAACACACGTACACTGCACATTGAGTTCGCATGACCAGTTTAACCCGTTAATCAGAGGTTCCCTCGCCCCAAAGGCGAGGGGTAATTAACGGCAGCTTAGTCCGCGGCTGCCGGAGATTCGGATCCCCATAATCAATAAACCCCGGCCTACCCTTGGCAGGGGGAATCTTTAGTACGCCTGACAAGTGCGCGCGTATTCCCATCTTAATGGGGTGACGAAAAACGCCCCACACTTCTCGGCTGTTGAAGAAGTACGAGCAGAATTATTCCACGCATGGGTTAGAAATTGCTGCGGTGGTTTTTACACTTAAAATTTGGAGACACTACATATTCGGCGAGTCGTGCCGGATATTCATAGACCACAAGAGTTTAAAGTACATTTTTTCAGCAGCGAGATCTGAATTTGAGACACCACAGATGGATGGAGTTAGTGAAAGACTATGACTGCGATGATTCTTTATCATCCGGGCAAGGCGAATGTTGTGGCAGATACTTTGAGTCGTAGGCCCGAAGGTAGCTTTTCTTGTTGAGCACAGTTCAGTGACAGTCGACGGCAGATTAGCAGATTCTTTGTGACAGCCGAGTACAGTTCGAGTTTACGTCGACCGGGGGACAACTTGTCCGTTTCCATACACATCTGTTCTCCGCCGAAGGACGCGACCAGGACGTTGGGGCGTCAGGCCTGAAATTCGGGGCAGATACTAATTGGTGCTATCTGTCCACATCTCCGAAGATGCCAAGTTGATTTATGGCACCATGTATCGAAGGTTCAGACGGATGCGGCCGATGTAGCAGACTTCGTCAGATTCCCCCTCGTTTAAGGGGTTTTTGATATTGGGACGCTCTTCCCTGCTGGCGCAAGCCCCTGCAGTTAATTACGCTACCGTATCATGGTAACAACTTTCTCCTTCTCCATATGGTCACTTCGTGTTGTGGGTATTTGTTTTGTGTTTGGTTGCCCGTGGATTGTATATGGAGACTAATGTATGTTGTCGCCCGTAGGGCGACGACTAGTCCAAATCCGTATCTTTCTTAGATTTGGGTTTGGGGGGTTGGGTTTAAGAATACGTTAGCCTTATTTGAGACTAAGATCAACTTAAACGTTTGTTAAGGATACATTAGTCTCATTTTAGACTAAGATCAACTTAACGGGATCGTTTAGATCCAACAAGAGAGCAATTGGGCTCTATTGTTTAGTTTAATGACATTGCGATTGATTAGTTTAAGGACATTACGGTCTATTGGTAGTTTAAGGACATTTCGGTCCATTGTTAGTTTAAAGACATCGCGGTCGGTCGTTAGTTTAAAGACATCGCGGTCGAGGTTAAAGACATCATAGTCCGTGAGTTTATGGACCTAACAGTCCAATGTTAGTTTAAAGACATCACGGTCGAGGTTAAGGACATCATAGTCCATGAGTTTAAGGACCCCACAGTCTATAGAAATGTATGGTCACCAAGACCCGTCACCTCTCTGAAAACGTTGAAGGATTACAACGATAAATATCAGAGGAGTGACGAGATGTACTCTCGAACCAGTGTGAATTGTTTGAAAGATCTGTAGCCCAGTTTGGGACTAAGACATGTTGAATATTTGTGAGAAGATGTGCTCAGTTCAATATAGGTCGAGGACTTATGGCCAGAATTGGGCTAAGTCCAATTAAAAATGTTTAACATTTTTATTCTTGCTCTGGCTATTAAGCCTTTATTTGGGCTCGACCCTTTTAATAATGCTAAGTATTGGGTTCTGACATCTTTTGTCTTCATCATAAAAAAATGTGTTCTGAAAATGCGCCACGTGGCGCACCAGGCGCTTTACGCCAGTTAAAGAGCGCATTGAGCTTCTGTCAGGTAGCTCACACGAAGAGGACACGTGTCGCGCTTAGCGCTAGTTCATTAGCACATTGCACTTTTAATTTATAAGCGCTTTGCGCTAGTCTGTTGGCACGCCAGTGAGTGACACGTGGCGCGATTGGTGCTGAGCGCCAGCCCATGAGCGCAGTGCGCTGTTTCAGAAGCGCAAAGCGCAGATTGTGTCTTTGGTTGACACGTGGCAGGTTTTGGCGCTGAGCGCCAGTCCAATGAGCGCAAAAGCGCAATTCATGAGTGCAAGGAACTTTCAAGATCAAAGAATAAATTTATGTTCTTCTTAAAGGGGGCTTTGCCTCAAGATTCAAGAAAAAAAGTTCTTGTGTTATAAAAGGGCTCTGTCTTTATAGATCAAAGATCTGTGAATGAAGTAAAATACTTCTTTTAGTTTTATGATTAGATCTTTTGATCTTTTTATGAGAGACCTTGGTCTGTTGTAAATCTATGATCTTTTAGAAGATAGTTCTTCTGTTTTAATGAGATGATTTCATCTCTGTGGTTCAAGAACTAGTTCTTTACCTTGGAGATGAAGAAATGATCTTCTTTTTCTAAAGGCTTGCCTTTCTTTCTCTTTGAGTTTTCTCAAAATTTGCAGACTGTTTTCTCTATCTCTTCTGTATCTTCTAGACTTGAAGTCTAGGGGCCTTTATATAGGACCAAACGATTTGTTGAATTAGTTTAAGAGATCTTTCTCCGATTGATTTGGGAATATTTCCCACCGTTGGATCTTTGATCCTAAGACTTCTGTTTTACAGAAGATAATCTTCTTGTTTTAATAAGATTGGAAAGATCTTTCCATAACAGAATTTTAGTTCTGATTAATTAATAATTTATTATTAGTAGATCTTTTGATCTAACGGTGGGGGATTTTTAATTCCAGCGCTGGCGCACCTTACGCTAGCGCACCTACGTTCGACACGTGGCGCACAGCGCAGCGCAACTGCGCTAACGCACCCGTTTTTGACACGCAGAGCACATCGCAACTGCGCTAGCGCACCCGTGTTTGACACGTGGCGCGCAGCGCGCCAGGCGCTGGATTTGAAGCATTGCTTCAACTATTAAGTTTTGAATTTTGAAACAGAGCTTTGCTCTGATTGGGGGAATCAAATGCCCCCTCCCCCCACCGTTGCGCTCACGTGGCTCACATGTGAGTGCAGCGTTGGCAACATCTGAGCCCTTGGATCAACTCAGAAGTTGAAGAGGCGATTCAGTGCCTATAAATAGGACCTTTGGTCCATTAGATGATTTCCGTCTTCTTCTTGAGAATTTTCACTCAGAGCCTTACTTTTCTGTTTAAGAACTTTCAAGAGTCAGAACTCTTTCCAAACTTAGGTAAAATTAATTTTTTTTAATAAATTAGGGTTTTTACCCATTAAAAGAGCCTTGCTCTTCATAGATCTTTGATCTAAAGAAAATCCTTTTAGAGTTTCATTAATAGAGCCTTGCTCTCATGAACCCGTAGATCTAAAGAGATCTTTTCTTGGGGTTTCTTATCCCATGAACAGAGCTCTGCTCTTTGATTATATGTGGATCTTTTGATCTTTGTTGAAGAACTCTTAAGAGTTTTTTCATGGATCTTGAAGATCCCAGAATTTTTAATTCACAAAAATTAATTTCAATTAATCCTTGATGGATTTTTCATCATCATTATAGAGCCAGGCTCTTAAAGGAATTTTATTCCTTCGTGATTAGGGTGTGACAAGTGTCACTCTGTAATAAAGTTTTGCTCTCAACGGGAGATTTTCTTCTTTTCCCAAGGGATTTCTCATTTAATGAGAATTTCCTTGAGGATCTCCTCATTAATTAACTGTTTCATCTAATGATGAGGCTGTTTTTATTAATAATTTTTAATCGATGAATTGTCATCCAGATTTTGTGGGTCCCATTTTGGTCCCCCTTTTCACTGCATTGCAGTGTGGTGCAACTTTTAAAGTACCGAGTTTCAAAATTTTAAAATTAAATTATAGCACTGACAGTCGATTTCTGTCCCCCCTTTTTGTAGGCAACATGTCTTTCGATACTTCGTTTCCGTTCGTTCATTCAAGGGAGGATTTCCGGGAGCACCTGTAAACCGGGAGGTCCTAGCTTTGATCAGAGACCATGATCCGGAACATAAGAATCTTCACCTCTGGGGGTCATGGTACAATCAGATTATCAGGGGTCGACAAAGCTTTTCGTGCACGGTACCCTCGGAGCCCATCATGGCGATCCATTACGCCAACTCACCCCCAGTAAACTATGCCGTGGAGATGGTTAATTGGACTTCAGAAGGCCTTCATCAACCCGCTATAGCTTCGATTCCCGTTCAGCCTCCCATGGTTTTAGATACCTTGGGATGCCGTATTTGTCAAGGCGAGGCGCGGCCGTAGGGCAACCATATAATATAAGTCTGATTCCTCGTCATCTGACCGGTTATCTGCAATGGGCCCACTACATTCTGTCAGCGAAGAAGTCGCAGTTGTTGAGGCTTGGGTTGTATACCGCCGTTTATACTTCTCTTTTTCAGTATCCTACACTTCCCACCTGGTAGGTTAAGGCCTTTTTGGAGCAGTGGAATATCCCTACTCACACCTTCCTTTCACTGGACCGAGAAGTGTCAATCTCCTTAGAGGGTATTTGATTGGTACGAAAAAGTGTGTTTGTAGTTTAACCGCAATCAATAACGGTGTCGCACGTAGCTAGACCGAGATGAGTACGGGTTGTCCTCTGGGAAACGTGAACCTTTTACTTTTACTTTAGATGTGTTGAGAAAGAGAGGAGGGATAAAGAATTTTATAGAAAGATTTCTGGATCTCCGTTAAACAAGAATGTAAAATATAGATCTAGATTATTTTAAAGATGTAATTAATATAATAAGAGAGCTTGTAAGGTTCGTTAGGATTTAGTAGTTATGGAAGATTAATTAAAAATTACCCTTTTTATCCATTAATAGATTTAGAACTAGAACGACGGTGATGCGTGTAGATTAGGGTTTCTGGAGGGAAAAGGAATCCCACTCTTAACCCTTATCTCGACACGGAACTCCGTTCATATCTAGCCTTTACCAAAACAATCATTAATCTAATCTCTAATCGCGGTCGAAACTAGCAAAGAATTGCTAGCGCACCCGATTAGGATGTTAATGATTCTTTTGATAAAGTTCCTAAACTTTATAGGACTGAAAAAGGGTTTAGTTATTTTCATCGTCCATTAGCTTACCCTAATCCTACGAACCCTAACAAGCGGAGAATTACTCGCGCATGTTGGGAGAAGAGGATGAAAAGACATAGAGGGAAAACATAATGTAAAATGCAAAAAGAATTAAATAAAATAACTACCTTTATTAATCAACTTGAACAATCTACACTTTATTCCTTAGAAAATGATTACAAAACTAGTTGCTTCTCGAACTCTTTCAAGGAGGTAGACGAACAGTTGATGATCAGCCTGGATGCGTGAGCGTCTGGGGCTTCGTGATCTCTTCGGCTTGATGATTTTTCAAAGAGGCTCTCAGTGCCCTTTTATAGTGCAAAGCCAGAATCTTTAGGTTGGAAACATGGTAAAATATAGCTTTGATTCACCCCACAAAATCTTGTCTTCCAACTCCTTATGATTGCGGCGGATTCGCGGCCCAAGGGGGTGTTTGTCCGCGGATCCGCGCTTAATGGTAGAGATCTCTTGATGAAATTTCTTGTGCTTGCATCTTGTGACATGTGGCAATCCTAGGCACCTTCAGAATTCAAAAATCTTTTCTCGGTTGCTTCCAGACTTGATCTTCAAGTTTTGCTTCTTAATTTGGTAGGTTTTCTTCAACAACTTGATTTGTTTGATAAATTCTGCATAACAACTTGGAAAATTCTGCACAATAATCTTAAATAATATTTAGTAGGCTTATTTCTACTAGGATTTGGTCAATGGATTTATTTGCATACATTTTCCTACCAAATACTAATTAAAATATATTAAGACATGGAAAATGGTGCTTTTACACATAAACCCTCATATGTATAATATATTATAATAAAGTCCTTTTTTATTATGAAAATGGTAGGAAAAATGTAATACAAATGTGCAGTTTTATCAACTGAACAAATACCCTCAAACTTATCTTTGATCGTCCCGAGCAAACTAGTTTATTTAAGAGGAGAAAAAGAAAGGAGAAAACTAAGCACACTTTCGTAGGCAGACACGATTGCACTGAGCACGTGCAACAAGCCGTTAAACCTCTAGGTGTCCCTAGTAGGAGGAGTGTTGTCTCCTGAGGGTTTTCAGTGGATTACACCCACAAAATCCTAGAACAAAAGAAAGATGGTGAAATTTACATATAAAGATAAGAACCATAAAAGAAAGGCCTTGAAAAGAAGAGTTTCCAAGTATACTAGCTTTTCAGTTGTCATCAGCCCTATCTTAATAGTCATGAAAAAATGTTAGAAATCACATCATCCTTCAATAAAACATCGTCTTTATTCTTCATTCCTACCTTTCATCCAAACATTGATCATATAACCCCACGTGTGTGTAAAGAACATCCCTACACTCGGAGAATTCAATTCAAGCTATCATACTCTTGTCCATCTGCCTTAGTACTTTTTAATTTGATGAATATTAAGATTTGCTCACACATTTTCATGTGACCGTTAATACTTCTTGAGCTACTAACAGACCGATTACTTATGTGCTTGCTGATTAGGTGATAATATTTTCCTCGTCTTGCGCCACCTAAGGCTTAGCAGTGACTCCCAGACCAGTTGGCCTTAGGGCACTAGGTGAAGAGGCACCCTCGCTATATTTTTTTATTGCTGCCTTGGCGATAACAAAAACAGTGTTCATTTTTTTTCTTTTCACCATTTTTATATTTTCTTCATTTTTTTTCATTTCCTTCATACTTTGGTTTTTAGACAAGAGCATTTCAAGGTATCCTCTACTATCCCGAGTTTCAAGACGTGTGTAAGTGCATATAGTAGGGTATCAACATTCAAATGTTTGGCTTCTAGAATAGAAACTATTTTTCAGACTTATTTTTATTCTCAGATTAGTGATTTCCTTCATTTTATTAACCCTTGGGACAACAGCTCATAACTACTTATTACTAGTTCGTTTAAGAAAACTTCTAATTTTCTTGGTTTTCTTAAACTATTCCTATCTTTTGGATGTAATTTTTCACTTTCTACTCTTTTGTTATAAATTTTTTATTTAAAATTTTTGAAAATGTTGTGCTTATGCAAAATATGATTTTCAGCTGTGTCCTCACTGTTGCTATTCGCTGGATCATAAAAACCTGTAAGCTTGGGAGGACATTATTAATGGAGGCAAGAATATATGAAAGTGAAAATCCCCCCCCCCCCCCAAACTTATTTTTGGCTCACCAATTTGAGGACAAAAGTTATGTTCAAGAGCCAAAAATATAACCCCCCCCTCAAACATGAGTTAGACAATACGAAGCATTTTAAGAGGGGGTGAGTCATTTGGTCAAAGTAAGACTTTACAAAGACCAAAAGTTAACACCAACCATTCAAAGATTTTATTTGTATAGCGTATAGGTTGGTGGAGAAATGTGTTGTATCGAGTCGAGAAATAATGGGGAAAGGATAAGAGGTGGTCTGGAAAGGGTTTGAAATTAGAGAAAAGAAAGAATGAGGATGAATGTGAATGATTAGGAAGAAGGAATGATGACGGTTCAACCTCTATAGGTGGAGATTGATCAATCACAAAATCCGTATTGTTTAAAAATTCAAGTTCATCAGCAAAAAGTTCTTCAAAACTTTTATCAATGGTGTGATTTAACATTTTGCTGTCAAAGAGCTTTGTGCCAGAATTTATTATACTTGATTCATAAAAAATCATTGAGGTAGAGGACTCGAAAAACTCATCTACCTCATTTTCAAAAATATCCAAATCAAGTTGAATTTCTGGTATTATTGAACTTGAATTAACGGATTGTGATTTATCAAAACTCACTGAAACTATAGGAACAGAAGAAGAACCGGAGAAAGTAGAAGGTGAAATGGGTAAACAAATTGGTGTGTCGAGTGTTGCTGAACCAGATGTGGAAGATGGAGGCTGTATTTCGATCTGATCTTCGGGTATACCTTTATCATCAATTTCAAGACATATTTGGGATTCAGGAAGAATTAAAGGCTCAAGATGATGACCACAAGGAAGTGAAAAGAATCGATGAATTGGTGGGATAAAATTATCCAAAATTTCGGGTTCATCAATCAAAATATCCCCAACGTCAATCAACTCATTCAAGTGAAGGTTAAAATTCTCAAACTCCTCATCAAAAGTATGGTTTTCAATCAGTTTTGGTTCAAGGGTGGAGGTGTAGAGATCACAAGGGTTGGGTATGGTTTCACTTGAAAGGGACCCTTCACAGTTGGGTAAATCAAACACTACAAAGTCACACAACTTATCAGACATTGTACTTGATGAATCTATGAAACTGGAGTTGTGGAGTTCAGTTTGGAATGGGAAGGTTTGATTAGGAAGGGTGTACAGTTCTGTCTTACTACGCAAATCCTTCATAATTTGATTCGTCGGTTCCATAAATTTTTCTAATGTCTGCTCCAGACTAGTCTTGGGTTGATAAGGGGTTTCAGTATAAGATTGAAATTCCTGTGGATAATTAAAACTCCTAAATGACTGATTAGAAGAACTGTCTAGAGTAGGTGGAAAAGTCGGATTGGATTGATAGGAACAGAATGGTTGCTGAACTTGGGTAGGAGTAGGATCAATATTATGATAAGAAGAATATTGATATGGGTTGGTTGGTTGGCTATATACAAACCGCATATCAAACTCTTCTCCGGATAGTGGTGGTGATGGTTGATATTGGTCCGGGTTGAAACTTTGGCCTCTAGACCTAGCTATGTGCTCAGCAATGGACATTCGTTTAGGGGCTTCCTCACTCTGGGTATGAACTGAAACAGGTGTAGGATTAGGATACGGTTGATAAGACCTTGATTGAGGTGGCCAACTGTTTCTTCCTGCTTGTTCTATATGATCTCTTAAGGACATGGAAGAGCCGGACGGTATACCGAAGGGATTTCGAAAACAAGAGATATTTGGTTGTGGACAGCAAAGCTCGGCAAGTGTTCTTCTGTTTAGGCCACCCATTATAAGAAGAGAAGAAGGGGGAAGGGGTAAAAAGGAGAGAAATTAATTGGTTTGTTTTAAAAAAAAGACGAATTTAGACAAATCACAAAAATACACAACCCTAGAACTATGGTTACCTAGGTCCAGTCTCTAGACCGTTCCTAGACTTCCAAAGGACAAGCCGCAGGATAAATCCTCTACCGCCTCCGTACTACCCTTGTAGCCAGGTAAGTGCCAGGTAAGTGGGAAGGAACCACGTCGTGGGCCTAATTAAAAACCACTAGCATTCGACACACTTGCCTAGGCACTACAAAAATAATGCGGATAAACGATAGATTACCCACGACCTTCCTCTGTCCTTATTGAGCGCGACAGTCCTTAGAGTCTGGTCTAGATATTTTTTTAATTAATGAAGGGTTGATCTATATGCTTGGTTTGTGATTTGTGGGGCTTAGGAAAGGTGATGAAATCCCCACCTAATCTTGATTTGGTCCTTGCCCCTTAAAGATCCATATTAAAATAAGCAAAAACAATCCGAAAAACAAAACTTTGCAAAAAGATTTTTGAGCGGCGATATTTTGCAAAGAATCCTGCAGAAAATAGATTTTATTGGATTTTAGAGGAGAGAGAAGGGAGTTAGAATCTTACCAGAGAAGTGTGAACCCTAGATCTCCTGTTTTCTCAAGTCCGTGACTCCAGATTTCCTCGCAAAAATTCACACAATAATCGTTAAATATACAATTTACAGTTTTATTTTAATAATGATATGACTTGTCTAAGAATTCAACACAAATAGTAAAAATAAAAAATTACGCACGTTTCCCCGGCAACGGCGCCATTTGATTGATGCGAAAAAGTGTGTTTGTAGTTTAACCGCAATCAATAATGGTGTCGCACGTAGCTAGACCGAGATGAGTACGGGTCGTCCTCTGGGAAACGTGAACCTTTTACTTTTACTTTAGATGTGTTGAGAAAGAGAGGAGGGATAAAGAATTTTATAGAAAGATTTCTAGATCTCCGTTAAATAAGAATGTAAAATATAGATCTAGATTATTTTAAAGATGTAATTAATATAATAAGAGAGCTTGTAGGGTTCGTTAGGATTTAGTAGTTATGGATGATTAATTAAAAGTTACCCTTTTTATCCATTAATAGATTTAGAACTAGAACGATGGTGATGCGTGTAGATTAGGATTTCCGGAGGGAAAAGGAATCCCACTCTTAACCCTTATCTCGACACGGAACTCCGTTCATATCTAGCCTTTACCAAAACAATCATTAATCTAATCTCTAATCGCGGTCGGAACTAGCAAAGAATTGCTAGCGCGCCCGATTAGGATGTTAATGATTCTTTTGATAAAGTTCCTAAACTTTATAGGACTTAAAAAGGGTTTAGTTATTTTCATCGTCCATTAGCCTATCCTAATCCTACGAACCCTAACAAGCGGAGAATTACTCGCGCATGTTGGGAGAAGAAGATGAAAAGACATAGAGGGAAAATATAATGTAAAATGCAAAAAGAATTAAATAAAATAACTACCTTTATTAATCAACTTGAACAATCTACACTTTATTCCTTAGAAAATAATTACAAAACTAGTTGCTTCTCGAACTCTTCCTAGGAGGTAGACGAACAGTTGATGATCAGCCCAGATGCGTGAGCGTCTGGGGCTTCGTGATCTCTTCGGCTTGATGATTTTTCCAAGAGGCTCTCGGTGCCCTTTTATAGTGCAAAGCCAGAATCTTTAGGTTGGAAACTTGGTAAAATATAGCTTTGATTTACCCCACAAAATCTTGTCTTCCAACTCCTTATGATTAAGGCGGATCCGCGGCCCAAGGGAGTGTTTGGCCGCGGATCCGCGCTTAATGGTAGAGATCTCTTGATGAAATTTCTTGTGCTTGCATCTTGTGACATGTGGCAATCCTAGGCACCTTTAGAATTCAAAAATCTTTTCTCGGTTGCTTCCAGACTTGGTCTCCAAGTTTTGCTTCTTAATTTGGCAAGTTTTCTTCAACAACTTGATTTGTTTGATAAATTCTGCATAACAACTTGGAAAATTCTGCACAATAATCTCAAATAATATTTAGTAGGCTTATTTCTACTAGGATTTGGTCAATGGATTTATTTGCATACATTTTCCTACCAAATACTAATTAAAATATATTAACACATGGAAAATGGTGCTTTTACACATAAACCCTCATATGTATAATATATTATAATAAAGTCCTTTTTTAATATGAAAACGGTAGGAAAAATGTAATACAAATGTGCAGTTTTATCAACTGAACAATATTGCAGAAGTTTCTGGCTTACCAGTCATAGGGGAGCATTATGAGGAGCTGCTTCCCACAGACGAATACGTCTTTGGTGCCAAGCCAGTGATAATGGGCCTTACTCCGGTGAATGCCGTTCAACACCAATTTCCTAGTTTGATCAAAGTGTTGAATATCTACGAGGGTCTTTTCCTCGAATCTGGGAGCCGCGGGGTTAGTTTCGAGGATTTCATCGCTCGCTTTCTCCACCCGAAAGTCCTCTCGGAGGAAGCTGTTAAATTTGCTACGCTTGACGACCCTTTTGGCTTTAGGTTTAGACAACCTGCCAACGATGGAGGTAGATCAGAAGAGTTTCTTCCATCCCAACTCTCCAGTTGTTTTTTTTGTGGAGATTTCAGTCTCTGGGATGGATGAGGAAGCATTCTTTTTGGGATTTCTTGGGCTATGCTTAAGCTGGTTCGCGCTCCTGATGCACCTTCGCCGTATAACGCCATCTGTCTTTTACTCGGCTCACCGGATGACTATTGGGGTGAAAGTGGCTGTCGGGGTCGCCGGCTTAGCCCATCTGTATTATGGCCTTAGTCAAGTGGCGGATACTACTGAACCCGGAGTACAGCATGTGAACATCTCGATGCATTACTTCATGTCATGGCTCGAGCTACATGCACTTGGCGTTTTTGGTATCCATAAAAGGCCTTCATTCTATGACAGGTGCAGCTTCCCCCGGATTATGCGATTAGTCGGCGCCTCAATTGTAAATCCGTCACCACAGGATGCTAGAGGTTTGCTCCTTCTTCCCCGCACGGTTGGAGACGGGATGACCTTCACCGAAAATTTGTTAACCGTCGGAAAAGAGTCTGCCACAACGGTGCGGCTATTGCAGGATATTTTCAAAGATGGATCCTCAGTTTTGACAGCTCGGGAGATCCTCCATTTATATTCTATCAGACCGGGCTTCCTGGTATTTAGGCAAAATGATGCGGCGATTTTCATGAGATATAATCCGCATCGTTTTGTCCAACAATTGAGCTATAATCAAGGAGTGCCGCTAGAAGCTTTCTTGTTGGAACCCACTGCCACTGAAGAGGGGATGCGGAGTGCATTGCATCACTTCATGTGTTTGAATATGGGATCTCACTTCTTTATCAGCGAGTCGAGTTGCGTCCCACGGATCCTTAATGTGTATACGGCATGGTACCAGCATTCGACGGGCGCCATTATTAAGGAAGAAAGGCGGTTGCTGCTTGATCGCAAAAGTGCACCTCCTGCCAGTGATCGCAAAATCCCTTTGAAGCGACGGACCACTGTCCCCCCTCCGCTAAGAGAAGTCGCTGCAGTCGAGCCTCCACATGTGCTAAGCCCTACGCGCGGGTTGCCCCGTGCTCCCGTAGAGACAGTGGATGTACCATTGGTGCCTCGTGCTCCCGCGGAGATGGTAAACGTAGCTTCACCCGAATCTGGCATGGGCTCGGATATCGGGAATCGTCGCCCCAAGGTGCCCACCAAGCATAAGCTCGTGCTTGCTGCGACTGGAGCTCGTGCACAGAAGAAGAAGAAGTCGCTCTTCTCTGCCGATGTCGTATTTGGTTAGGAGCCTCATGCTCCTTATAGTGAGGGCTTGAGCGAGTATGGGACAAATGAGGGCTTATTCATGCCGCCAGATGATACTGATCTGGCGGCTGCCATCGCAGCTTCTGAGCAATTGGCAAGCCGTGAAGAGGGGTTGGCTATCCTCGCGTGGTCAGGTAATCATTAGTCGTATTCTTCGCCATTGCATCGTACTTCTATTATTGTGTTTTGACTGACGCTTTTCCTTCTTTAACAGGAATCTCCACTGAAGAAGCTCTTGCAGCTTCTCTCAAGACTTTTGAGGAAGAGGAAAGAGTTCGAGCATCTTTAGGCATCGGTATGCTTCGGTTTATCGTGTTTCCGCTCCCGTTTTTTTATATAGGTGATCTGACCCCGCTTTATCTTATCGCAGGGACTACAATGCCGATCCCGCAAGCTGATGCGGAGATTCTTCCCGGGCCAGCCATCGGAGTCCCGGCCTCTTCGGCACTGCCGAAAGAGGCCTTACTCAAACGACCGATGATGGAAGGCCTGACGGCTCTAGAGGTAACCCTTGGTGTGGACGATGACATCCTATTGATGGAGGCGTCTAGAAGGTCCTCTTTGATGGCTCAGGCGGAAAGGAAGCGCCGAATGCGCGTGGCAAGGGAGCGTAGTGCTGCCTTAGCCGCGGGTACGGGTTCGAGCACCGCTACCCTTGCCCCTGCTCCTTCAGAGGAATCTCAGGTTGCCTTGTCTACTGCTTACAGACGGGCGGCACGTGGGGCTCGGGAAGCAAACGGTAAATCAGCTCAAGGTAATGTGCCGTGAGGTTCCGTTGTCAAAGTTTTAAGTATCAATTCTCATATATCCTATCTTGCAGAGCCGAGTCTTTCCGAAGAGGTAGCGGCGACCGCTGAGCCTGAGGTAGCAGTGGAGGAGGTAGCTGTGATTGCCGAACCCAAGGCAGCGATAGGCGAGGTGGTTGTAATTGCCGGGCTCGAGGTAGTGACTGGTAAGTCAGTCATGATTGCCGAGCCTGATATAACTGTAGGTGAGATAGCTAAAGCCGCTGAGCCTGAGGTGGCCGCTCCTTCTCAAGAGTCGGCACCGCCCCAATCATTGCTCTTTCTACCTGTGGCCCTTTGCTATCTCCTGGCGTTGCGAGCGTTACGACGGCTCTAGTAGAGTCAGGGGATGAGGCGACAGGAGGTGAGACCTTCCCGATGGAAGAGGATGGAGCATTTGCTGTATCAAGTGATGCCCTTGTCGCGGTTCCGACTGGCGATTCACTAGGTAGATTTTGGATCATTGCTTTTCTTTTATTCTGCAATCTTTTTCAATCTTTCCTGACAGGGTTTATCTTGTTTCTAATGCAGGTGCAGCTAGTGCTGATGTCGCGCTATCCGAGGCAATGCCATCAGCTACCGCCTTGAAGGTGACACCTCCTCTACCCTCTCTCATACCATCTCAGATGTTGGAAGGTGCGGATTCGTGACCCATCAGTCTTATTCTTTTTAAGCCGTATAATTTATGTACTGACATTGCATTACTGTGTCCTTGCAGGAGTCCTTTTTGACCACCTGTATCAGGTGTTGTACCCACACTTCTCTTTCCTGTCAGAGATTAGTCCGTCTGCTGGTGTCGGTGAGTATCTTTTCTAAATGACGTCCTTTCTTTAACGGGTAGTCGCATTACTGCTAACTCTTCTTTATGTTGCTTGTAGCCTTACAAATTAAAGGAGGGGACGAGGCTGTCGTTGCGCTACCAGCACTCCCAGCTCTGCCCCTTGCTGCAGCTGGTATAGTAGACTCTATTTTCTTTATGTATGTATATTCTTTATTTATCGAGCCGTGATCTAACTATGATTTATTTTACAGCAATCACATCAACTCCAGCCTCTTTCGAGTCTCGCATTATGATGCCGTCAGGGCCCTTCTCCAGACGCCCGTCCTCGAAAGGCGCCGCGAATAGTCTGCGCTTGCTGAGCGACTATATTGAGGAGCTCGACGTAGAGACTCCCACATCTACTGTGGATTTTTCCACGGAGGTTAACCCTATGCTAGCGACGCTCGTGAACTTTCATGGTGAGGGCGTCGCTGAGTCCTGGGTTAATCGCTGCAGGGAAATCGAGGCTTGCCTGCATGAGCTTGAGTTTAGGCGTCCTGCGCCTGAGATTCTGGCTGCGAGCACTCAACGGGCTGCGTGGATCGAGTAGAGCACTTCTTACTTCCTCCATCTTGAACAAGAAGTGGCTTTAAAGTAGAAGGAATGTAAAGAAACTTCAAGCGAATCTGCTCGACTGCATGCTCGGGTTGATGCGAATGCTGCCCAGTTGAAAGTTACCTTCAAAGGCCTTCTGCGATGCATTTCTGATGGGTTAACATTGAGTCAGAAGCTCGATGTCGTCGATCGGGATGCACAAGATCGTGAAGCAGCTCAGCGGGCCGCCGAGGAACAACTTTCGTCTTACTTGCAGCAGCGAGCCCAGGTCGAAGCAGAGTTGGCCGCGGCAGCTGACCAAGAAGAGGGGCTGAAGGAAGTGCGTGAGCGGCTGATTAGATTACTGAAAGCGCTTCCTTCTCAATAATAATATTTTGTACCATTTGTAATTTTGAATAAAATGTATTCGTCCTTTTATTCTTTCATATGATGTATTTTTGTAACCAATTGAATTCATGAATAAAAGATACACATTTTTTTTGGCAATGTCTTGTGTCATCTCTCTGCTTTCTTCTTTCTTTTGTTATCAGCGTGTCACCTTAGCAAACATAGCCGGAAGATGATGGAGTGAGCATCTTGTTTTGGCTTCTTCGAGGGGTAGTGATGGTTTAGAAAGCAGGTTCAGATCTGCTACCTAAGACTTTTCAACTTTATGAGCCGTGAGGGTCTCATAAAGACTTTTCTCTCTACGAGTCGTGAGGATCTCGTAGGTGTCTTTTCTCCTTAGGAATCGTGAGGATTCCTAAGTGCATTTTCCCTTATAAGTCGTAAGGATCTTATAAGAGAATTTTCCCTCTTACAAGTCGAGAGGACTCGTAAGCGGTTGTTTCCCTCCCTGTCGAGATCCGACTTTGGAGAGTGTGGCCTGTGAATAGTATTCAAGAGTCCATTGTGGACCGACTTGCAGGGCCCCAGTGCTTAGGAAACCGGTTCTTATCCCGATTGCTTAAGGCTTTTCCCTACGAGTCGAGACGAATCGAGAAGTTCTCGCAAAGACACTAATTTCCCCACGAGTCGAGATGAATCGAGCAGTTCTCACAAGGATATCCTAATGTCACAGTTAACCTCTGCTCTTTTACGACAGGGGTCCGTTAGGGTATGTAGTACTAGGGTTTTGTCCGTCGTACCGTCGCGTTGGCTGATGTATTTCTTGATAGGCAATCTTGCTGTTCGAGTAGCCTTGCGACTGTCGTGTCTCTGATCCCTTTAGGGGCTGGACAAGACGTCTTCAAGCAATCCTCCTAGGCAGTTTGACTGTCAGAAGAGCAAGCGTTAGGAATTTTGTCATGCCGCTTTTTACTTGAGGTTAGGCTCATTTTGGAGAACCCCGATGAGTCATAACCACTCCGCGCTGGTGTGGGATGATCTCCGATAGTCTTTCAGGTTTTATATGAGTTGCCGTCAAGACCCTGAAGCTAGGAATTTAGCCTTTGCTTCGTTTGCTGGCATTGCGTCTTCTGTATCAGGACGAATGTCGCGGTTGTCTCTAGGTTGTTGGTGAACCGTCGAGGTTTGGAACTAGGGATTTCGCCGTGGCTCCGTTTGTTTGATTGTCGCGTATGAATCCTGCTGGAGGAAGAACACTGTGGTGACATCTCGTCTGTTGTGTTGAGACGAACGTCGAGGTGGTGACCACTTCGTGCTGGTGTGAGATGATCTCCGATAGTCTTTCAAGTTTTATATGAGTTACCGTCAAGACCCTGAAGTTAGGAATTTGGCCTTCGCTTCATTTTCTTTGGCGTGTCCGAATCCTGTTAGAGGAAGGACGCTGTAGTGACATCTCGTATGCTGTATCGAGACGAACGTCGAGGTGGTGACCACTCCGCGGTGGTGTAAGATGATCTCTGATGGTCTTTCAGGTTTTATATGTGTTACCGTCAAGACCCTGAAGCTAGGAATTTGGCCTTCGCTTCGTTTGCTTTGGCGTTTCCGAATCCTGATGGAGGAAGGACGCTGTAGTGACATCTCGTCTACTGTATCGAGACGAACGTCGAGGTGGTGACCACTCCGTGCTGGTGTGGGATGATCTCCGACGGTCTTTCAGGTTTTATATGAGTTGCCGTCAAGACCCTGAAGCTAGAAATATTGCATTTTCTTCATTTGCTGGCGTGTCCGAATCCTTTTGGAGGAAGGACGCTGTAGTGACATATCGTCTGCTGTATCGAGACGAACGTCGAGGTGGTGACCACTCAGCGCTGGTGTGAGATGATCTCCGATGGTCTTTCAGGTTTTATATGAGTTACCGTCAAGACCCTGAAGCTAAGAATTTGGCTTTCGCTTCGTTTGCTTTGGTGTGTCCGAATCCTGTTGGAGGAAGGACGCTGTAGTGACATTTCGTCTGCTGTATCGAGGCGAACGTCGAGGTGGTGACCACTCCGCGCTAGTGTGAGATGATCTCCGATGATCTTTCAGGTTTTATATGAGTTGCCGTCAAGACCCTGAAGCTAGGAATTTGGCCTTTGCTTCGTTTGCTGGCATTGCGTCCGCTGTATCGAGACGAATGCTGAGGTGGAGTTGGGATTTTGCCGTCACTCCGCTTTGTTTTGACGTTGCGTCTGCTATAACGAGACAAATGTCGAGGTGGTCTCTAGGTTGTCTGTGAATCGTCGAGACTTGGCTACCTTTCGGATGGAGCCTGGTGAGAAGGTATGGTTCCCTTTTTGTTTGTGCCCCTGGATTGTATAGAGGAATCGATGTGATCTCACCAGTAGGGCATAAATTTCATTTTTTCCGAATTTTGTTTGTTTTTTTTTTCTTCCCGCGATGCTCTATCATTTAAACTTTTATATCGCGAAGATTGCGATTGCCCAATCATTTCGGCTATTTTTCGCGGTGCCTAATCATTTCGGCTATTCATTTTATTTTTACTCACTGCTTTTTATTGCGAGTTGCCCAATCATTTTGGCTATTTTTCGCGGTGCCCAATCATTTAGGCTATTCATTTTATTTTTACTCGCTGTTTTTTATTGCGAGTTGCCCAATCATTTCGGCTATTTGTTTTATTTTTACTCGCTGCTTTTTATTGCGAGTTGCCCAATCATTTCGGCTATTTTGCATGCATACATTTTTACTTGCTGATTTCGTTGCAAGCTGCCCCATCATTTCGGCTATTTCGTATGCATGTGTGGCTTGCTGGCTTTTCGCTACAAACTTGGAATTTGACACCGATTTCGGTATCAGCACCGCTACAACTAGGATATTTACAGGAGCGAATTATCATTTGCCTCTGTCGATGTCGAACAAAGGTGGCTTAGCGAACAGGGTTAGGATCCTGTCGACCAAGGCTTTTGACTTCATGAGCCGTAAGGGTCTCATAAAGGTATTTCTCCCTGTGAATCGTGAGGATCTCGTAGGTGCGTTTTCTCCTTAGGGATCGTGGGGATCCCTAAGTGCATGTTCTCTTATAAGTCGTAAGGATCCTACAAGAGTATTTTCTCCTTCTGAGTCGAGAGGACTTACAAGGGTTGTTCACCGTGTAGACATATCCCTAGTCACGGATGGGACTTTATTAGGGAAATGTTTATTCGCGCCCATGGATTGTATACAAGGGTCAATATTGAGCCACGTGTAGGGCAGTATTGGAGGTTGTGGGGGCTGCTTAAGAACAGGTTCAGATCCCTGTAGCTTAAGACTTTTGAATCTTATGAGCCGTGAGGGTCTCATAAGAGGGTTCTCCTTACGAGTCGTGAGGATCTCACAAGTGTAATTTCTCCTTAGAAATCATGAGGATCCCTAAGTGTGTTGCTCCCTTGTGAGTCGTAAGGATCTCACGTAGGTAGTTTCTCCTCACAAGGTCGAGAGGACCTTGCAAGTGTCTTTTAACGAGATTGCGTCCTTTTGGGTTTTCACAAAACTCGCCGGTAGCCCTACTGTTTTTACTCATGGAGCCCTTTCGGGTTTTCATCCGTGCCCATTTCGCTTATGGACATACCGTTTTTTTTCCACATCAGCCTGAGGATGCTGCGGGTTGGTAGTAGTTTAACGACGATTCAGTCATCAGCTAGTTTTAGGACATAGTAGTCCATCGTTAGTTTAAGGACATTCCGGTCCGACGCCAGTTTTAGGACATAGTGGTCCACCATCGCCGTATTTGAGGTGAATCTCTAGTTTACTGACTTTTCGGTCTATGGGGCTTTCCCTATGAATGAGCACGATGCCCCCGGCATGTCCACCTTTTTAGGGGCATGAGGTTGTGGCGGGCTCACCTTCCAGTTTTCCGATAATGTTAACTTGCCTTATTGGTATTGGTCTTCAATCCAGTTTTTGAAGACGTAGCAGTCTTCGATCGGATGGCCTAATACTCGGTGGTAAGGGCAGTAATTGGGATCATTGACGTCGTTTGGATGCAACGGACGTTTTGGGTCCGGCAAATTTATGATCCTGTTGCGCAATGCCAGCTCGAACAGTCTTCTCGTTTTATCTTGAGGAAACAAGTAAAGACGTCCTAGCCTCTCCTCGAGGGATAGGCGTGGACGCATATTGCTTTAGCGAACAGCCGGCTTTGAGTTGCTCGGCTGTTGTTGAGTACTGGCGACGAAAGTTGCTTTTCCTTTCCCTTTTTCGTTATGAGGATCTTCCTTTGAAGGAGACGGTCTATGACCTATCTGGTCCATTTGGGACAACTTGTCAATCAAGGCCTGGAAAGTAGATGGCTTGAAGAACATCATGAACTGGGAGACGGTCGGATGAAGGTCCAGAGTGCCCACGAACATACCCACCGCAGGCGTTTCTTCAATGCGTTGTTCGCACTTCGACCATAAGTTCCACCACCGTATTGCGTATTGAACCCACGTTTCTCCTGGCCTTACCCTCGCGTTGACCAATGCAGTGATCGGGGTGCGCTCGCTAGCGCTTGCAAATCTTTGTGTAAATAGCAGCTCCATCTCCGCAAATGTTTTGACGGAGTCGTTCGGCAGCTCCGAATACTATTCGAAGGCCGTTTCCGCTACGCTGCAGACGAATTGGCGAAGCAACAGTTTGTTGTCGCCTCCAGTGTTGCCGCATAAGGCTCTGAATTGAGCGACATGCTGATGCGGATTCCCCGTCCCTTATATACATGGAACTTAGGGATCGTATATCCCGACGGGTAACTTATTTGGTCATACCAGCTTGGATACGGTCGCCCAGTTTTGACGACTTGGTCGGCCGCTTCATTCGCCTGGTGAGCTCGTATTTGCTGAGCTATATAGTCATCCAGTATGGCCTTGGAGATGGTTTCCTTCTTAGTTGCTGAATGGGCCGGAGGAGGATTAGATGTCTCCCCTCTATCGTCTTCAGTAATGATCGGAGGGTCTTCAGTTGGAGGATCCGGCTGTAACATCATCCCTACCATGTCTTGGAAGAGAAGCGCCATTTGTTTTATGTTGGATGCCTGTTCTGCAGCCTCTTTTTCCTTCTTTTCGAGGACTCTGCGTAGGAAGTCAGCATCGGTTTCTTGTTCGTGACGCTTCCGGGCTTTCCTTTGGCCCGTAGAAGCGCGGCTATCCTCTTTCCCGGATGCCATATAAATAGTGTGAACCATTATGCCCCTAGACTCGGGGCGTTTGGTCTCGGCGACTTTGCATTCTGCCGTATTCATAGGGGCTTTCTCTGGCCTCCTTTTCTTTTGAGCAGTTAATGTTGAGGGGGCCGTTGCAGCGAGCACCCAGGCAGTTGTCGTCCTTTGTGGCTTGCTAGGACGGTTCTCTTCTTGCTGAACCTTCAGCTTCTTCTGTTGGTGAAGATAGTCTTGATCGACCACTGACTCCTGGACCCGTCGCCAGACTTTGTAAACTTTGGAGGACAGCCGCTGAGGGGGCTGTTCCATCTTTGCCTCTGTAACATTCTCCACGGGTGGAGGAGATCTTTTCAATACAACGGTAGGAGAGTTCCTGCGCACCTTGTTCAGCAATTCGAAACCGTTCCCGGTTGGAACAGCAGCATTGACTTCTACCGTTGGGGCTGGTGGAGTTAGCCCAGAGGGAGAGTTGCCCCTAGCCTTCCTTCCCCGGTGCCAGTGGCGACGTCGAGCATGTCAAGCCGTTGGGATTATCTCAGCTATAGGGGTGACTTCCTCATGCCCCCTGTGTTGGTCAGAAGTTGTCGTTGTCAGCCTATTGAAGACTGATGTCCGCTGAGTGGATATGGCCAACCTATTGAAAGCAGACTTCCGAGCAGGTGGTTCATACCATAATATTGCATTATTATATTCCCCATTATTGTTTTTTTTATAAATAAACAGGTGCTTTTGACCCATGTCTGCTACATAGTACAGGTTATAGGTTCTTGGATCTAAAACAGTGAAAAACATAAAAGACGATGCAAAAGTGGAACTACAACCAACAAATAGAAGGATCTTGATCAAGCTTACATAAAAGATAAAATTCACAAAGTACAAGGCAGCACAAGGTCCAAGATCGCGAAGCCATGGTTAAAGTGCACCACAATTATTCACTAGAAAATCTGGAAGAGAACCAGAAGCTATTTTAAAGAAATAACCAAAGAAACAGGAACCCCAAGAATCCCAGAAGCAGCCCACAAAGAATCAACAGAGGAACCGTGGCCGCAGCAGGGGTTGGGCCGCGGAACCGCGGCCCAACCCCTGCTGCGGCCACGGTTCAGCGGCTATCTAGAGCCCAAAGATAAATATTTTTTCACCTAAATGCAGAGCAGCGCTGACTAGTCAATCTAAGGGTATTTTGGTAAATGCAGACATGTGGCAATTGTAAACCTAGGGTTTTCTATGTCCTATAAATAGATACCCAAACTCTTGTATTAGGTTATGCCTCTTTTTATGAATAAAATTCAGAATTCTTTTGGAGAGCATCGATGCCTCTTTTCATATCATCTATTCAGATCTGACAACCCTGTGTAAACGTTTGGAGAGAGCCATCTGTAAAGTAAGTAGCTTTAATTCCTTGCCCTAGTTAGATAGTTAGATCTTTAATTCCTTGCCCTAGATAAATGTTTTTAAATTCCCTAATGAGCGAGTTGTCTCCTCGCTTGTTAGGGTTAGCTTTGGGGAAGGCTTTTGAGAGATAAGATCTCTCATCCCTTTCTTGCCCATCACATATAATCAATAGGACTCCATGCATACATGCACACACCGCTCCCTACGGCACCCTATCCTTCGAGGTAGCGGTGATACCATAGTATAAAGGCCCGGTTAAGCGTGTTTTTCATGGAGGTTAGGGTAAGGATTGATAAAGGAAGGACAAGAACCTAGAGGAAGAAACACCTTCCCGAATGGATCTAATCCCCTTTATTGATAATTATCATAACACCTCATAGATCTTAATTTGGGTATAGAAAGCGGTGAGATTTATTTACATTTTCAAACCTACCCTAGACCTAACTCTAGCAAGATTTAGATCTAGATTAATTTAGTTTTTAGATTTAATCAATCCGGCACCCATCGGAATTAACTCGTTAGAGCGATTAGGAAATTCACAACATCACTGTGGACCGACCCGTACTCACCGGCTAGCTACTAAGCGACGCCGTTCTTGATTGCGGTTACTAGATATTTTTGATTCATCTTTTAAAAGCGCATAAGCTAGTTAAAATCATACAAATGAAATGGCACCGTTGCCAGGGATGGCGTGTTATTTTCTTTTTGCAATTTCGGGTTAATATTAAATTAAAAAACCATAAAAACTGAAAAATCATAAAAATATAAAAATAATATCATCTGTTATTTTTGGAAGGGTATTTTTGTGAATCTTTGCAGGATCGACGGATCTGGAAAAATCCAGAGTGCGAAACAGAAAAAGGTAGATCAGAACAGAAGGGAATTGGACCAACAGAACACCAGAATTTTTTCAGAGACCTGAAGCCTCAACGCCGCCGCCTTTCCGCCGCACAAGCCGCCTCCCGCCACTAATATGCGGTCCTTCTAGCCCTTAATCGCGCGAAATTTTCACTGTTTGTTTCCTTTTCCCCCCCTCTGCAACCTAAAATATATCTTTTGTCAAATCTCCTGCAGGATTCTTTGCGCTTAAAAATCTTTCCCCTTCTCAATAACAAATCTTGTGCAGGATTCTTTGTGCCGCGCATAAAATAAAAAGATTTGATTGCAAGTGATTTACTGTTTTGCATAGCTTTAATTGGATTTTAAGGGGCTTTTGACCAATTCAGATTGGGTGGGGATTTCATCACCCTTCCCAGGACCCCAGAAATCACATAAAACATTTGAATTGACCAATCTTTAATTAAAAAATACTAGACTCGGCCCAAAGGATTTCGAGCTCAATAGGACAGAGGACTAGTTATAGGCATCGGCCGTTAATCGTAACCTGACTTTACGGTATCTAGGCAGGTGTGTCTAAGGTAAGTGGTTACTTAATTAGGACCGCTACTTGTAGCGGGGAGCCTCCCACTCACCTGGCACTTACCTGGCCGCAATTGGCGGTGAAGAGACGGTTTGAGGTCCTATTTCTAGCCCTTTGGAACAGTTAGGAGCTGTCTAGCTGACATAGGTGACCCTAGATCTAGGCCTGATTATGCATTTCTGGTTGATTGCATTTGTGTCTAAGCCCTTTATCAAAAATCTTTTTTTGCAAAAAGTTACAAATAAAAAAAAGGAAAATATTTATAAAAAGACTTGAAACTTTTGTCGCTAAAAAATCCGTGCACCCCAATCTTCTTTCTCTTCTCCCTCTTACTTCATGGGTACCCCACCTCATAAATCTATTGCCGAACTTTGGTATCCCGAACCTAACTTTGCCTCGTACGTCAATTGTTTCGGTCGATTTAAGGACGATCCCTCCATGCCTAAAATTTCTTTGAAAGATCAAATAGAAGCATCTAGGAGAAACAGTTCGACGTTAAAATCCACTTTGTATCAACCATGTCAACTTTCACCACCTTCGTACGTTGATACCACTTTTTCGAGTCCTGTTGTAACTCCTAAATCAATGTCTATTGCTGAGCACATTGCACAATCTCGTAGCCGATCTTTCAGTCCTCTCCACACATCCAGTTCTAGGGATCAAGAAGTCCATTCATCTTTTTATCCAACTGTTGACCCTACTCCTGTCCAACTATCCAATTCCTACCAGTCCTACCCGACTTTCCCACCTTCACCAGACATTGCTTCTATACAGCCATTTGGGAGTTTCACGTATCCAAACAATTTCGAATCTTTTACCGAAACACATTCACAACCCATGTCTAGTTTGGAACAGTCGTTGGAAGCTTATATTTTAGCAACAAACAAAATGATGAGGAATGTGGATGCGTCCATGGCCGCCCTTATGCAACCTAGTGGACCGGCAGCTAGTTTCCAACTAGCTCCAAATTTTCCAATGTATGAGGAGGCGGTTGGACAGAGTGAGCAATTGAGAGGAGAGAGTGAGTTCTACACCTTTCCAAATCAAACCTACTCATACCCAATTGAAGCCCACAACTCCGGTTTTCCATCCATTGTCCGAAATGATTCACAAGTTGAAAATAAAACATCTAACGAGTTGTGTGACTTTGTAGTGCTTGATTTGCCAGATTGTGAAGAATCCCTTTCGAGTGAAACCACACCTAATCCTTTTGACCTTTACACCTCCACTTTAGAACCTAAATTGATAAATATCCATGCTTTTGATGAGGTGTCAGAAAAAATTGATTTTCACTTGATTGAGGATATAGACGCCGTGAATATTTTGGATGATGAACCCGTAGATTTGATTGAAATTTTATGTCCAATTCATCATCCCGAGTCATTAAATGTTTCTCCCGAACCTTATATGCGTCTTGATTTTGATGGTAATGGCATGGATATGCTAAATTTTGAGGAGAGTATTGAGGATCATATTGAGGTTGAACCATTTTTGTTTGAGGTGTGTGATTTTCCAATTCATCCTCCTGAACCTTTAACTGTTATATCATCCACCCTCCTTTCCATCGTTCCGCCCACGTAAAAGATCATGCTTGAAGACTGTGAGCGTGAAAAATTTCCCTTTGAATCTGACACAGTTCTCACAGCCGATAACACTTACGAGTGTTTCACTTTTTCGGACGATGTTGAAGACTCACCGCCCGAGTTTGAGTCCTTTGAATTTTTAGATGAGTTAGTTGGACCATCAAACTCAGTTGCTTACAGTCATTTCTAACCATTCATGAAATCCTTCGAGTTCGAGACAATTTACTTAGGTGAGAATGAGACTATCCCTAATTCACTCCCTTTCGTCCTTCCTATCGTTCCGACCTTGCATGAGACCATTACGCTTTCATCTCCAATACCAAGTTAAACGTATCCATGTTTGCTCCCGAATCTTGAGGGATTTAATCTCAATTTTCCGCGGGTTGATAGATTAGCACAATCGCTTTTTACACATCGGTCATTACAAATTGTGCTAATTTATACACTGCATCCTCACCCTCAAGTTCGTATTCCCACTTTCTTTGGTTCTACAAGTCTTCCTTTAATGATACCGAATGTTGATGAATCACAATCCGATATTTTGAGTTTGATAATTTTCAATTGGACCTTCGATGACAGTTTCGAAGATATTTTCGCCGACGAACTCGCATTCTTAAACGATATGAATTTTGTGATTAATCAACCTCCACTTGAAGAAGTAGAACCACTACTATTTCTTTTCCCCTTCCGCCATTCTTCTCCTCCACCGAGACCGTATACTGCTTCTATCTCGACACGGTCTCGTGTGCTTCTCATCTCATTTCTCTACACCTCATTCTTTCACCAACTCTACCATTATCACGATAGAATTTTTGAATGGTTGGTGCTAACATTTGGCTTATGTAAGGCCTTGTTTAAGTTTGGGGGGAACCTTGTTGTATATATATTTTATTTTTTCTTTTAACAAGAAAAAATAAAAAAAATAAAAAAAATTTGCAAATAAATAAACAGGGGAGTGCCGACATTCTCAACCCTCTTGGTATAGCATGACAGTGACACTGTCAAGTTTAAGTTTGGGGGTATGCTCGGTAAGCCTTCTTCCTTCGCATTCATATGTACATATTTTTGCATTTGCATACTTATTTTAAAACCCATAAAAATTGAAAATTTTCAAAAATTATAAAAATTAATGTATTCAATTTTGGCCGTATTTGACTTGAGTTTGACAAATAGGTTAACTAGCTAGGAACAACTAGATCTTAGACTTAGTAAATTAAAAACCCTAAAAATAACCTTCCTTAACGTTTAACGGTAGAAAGTATATGTCTTTGTAGTTTATTTAGAAATAGGCAAATCTTGAGTTCATTTCTTGGGCTAAGTCAAAACAAAGGAAAAGTATTGATATTTTTATTAGAGTATAAGTTTGAAAAATAATTCCTAGCTTAAGTCTAGATTCTGAAAATATATACCCTACAATTTGCACAAACACGCACCTTGAAACTTGGAATAGTAGAGGAGACCTTGAAATGCTCTTGTCTAAAGTCCTTAGTATGAAGAAAAATAAAAAAAAATACAAGTGTGAATAAAGAAAAAAAAATGAACACTGGTTTTTGTGATTACTTAAGGCTGCAAAAATAGAAAAATATTTAGCAAGGGTGCTTCATCACCTAGTGCCTTAGACCAACTGGTTTGGGAGTCACTGCTAAAAAGCCTTAGGTGTTACAAGACTAGGAAGTACGCTTTAAAGTGCAAACACATTTTGTAATCGGTCGTTGGTACCTCAAGAAATATTAACGGTTGCATGAAGGATGTGTAAGCAAAATTCATAAAAATTCACCAATTAATAAGTGCTTTGGACAACGGACAAGAGTATGATTGCTTGATTTGAATTTCCAAGCGTAGAGGTGATTTATACACACACGTAGGAGTATGTGATTGGGATTTAGATAAGAGAGAGAAATGAAGAATAGAACTTGTATCTTTAGTAGAGTTGATAAAAATTCCTAAGTGGAGATAGAACCCTAAAAGGAAAACTTAAGAGATGCCGAAAGCTAAGTAGGTCTGCAGAACATATATAAATTAAAGTTAGATGATAGGGAAGTATGAAGAATATGGGTGGATAATTTACGAGTCGACAATAATAGAATTCCTTGTTAGAAAACCTAATTGGAGAATTAAAGTCAATGGGCCGAATTGATAGGATTTTGTGGGTAGTATCCGCTGAAAACCCTCAGGAGACAACACTCCTCCTACTAGGGACACCTAGAGATTTAACGGCATGTTGCACAAGCTCTGTGCAATCGCGTTTCCCTGCGAAAGTGAGGTTAGGTTTTTTTGTCGAGAATAAAACTAAGTTTGCTCGAGGACGAGCAAAAGATAAGTTTGGTGGTATTTGTTCATACCATAATATTGCATTATTATATTCCCCATTCTTGTACTTTTTACAAATAAACAGGTGCTTTTGACCCATGTCTGCTACATGGTACAGGTTACAGGTTCTTGGATCTAAAATATTGAAAAAGATAAAAGACGATGAACTACAACCAACTAATAGAAGGAACTTGATCAAGCCTACATAAAAGATAAAATTCACAAAGTACAAGGCAGCACAAGGTCCAAGATCGCGAAGCCACGGTTAAAGTCCACCACAATTATTCACTAGAAAATCTGGAAGAGAACCAGAAGCTATTTTAAAGAAATAACCAAAGAAACAGGAACCCCAAGAATCCTAGAAGCAGCCCACAAAGAATCAACAGAGAATCTTCCTATTGGGCCGCGGAACCGCGGCCCAACCCCTGCTGCGGCCGCGGTTCAGCGGCCATCTAGAGCCCAAAGATAAATATTTGTTTACCTAAATGCAGAGCGGTGCTGGCTAGTCAATCGAGGAGTATTTTGGTAAATACAGACATGCGGCAATTGTAAACCTAGGGTTTTCTATGTCCTATAAATAGATACCCAAACTCTTGTATTAGGTTATGCCTCTTTTTATGAATAAAATTCAGAATTCTTTTAGAGAGCATCGATGTCTCTTTTCATATCATCTATTCAGATCTGACAACCCTGTGTAAATGTTTGGAGAGAGCCATCTGTAAAGTAAGTAGCTTTAATTCCTTGCCCTAGTTAGATAGTTAGATCTTTAATTCCTTACCCTAGATAAATGTTTTTAAATTCCCTAATGAGCGAGTAGTCTCCTGGCTTGTTAGGGTTAGCTTTGGGGAAGGCTTTTGAGAGATAAGATCTCTCATCCTTTTCTTGCCCATCACATATAATCAATAGGACTCCATACATATATGCACACACCGCTCCCTACGGCACCCTATCCCTCGAGATAGTGGTGATACCGTAGTATAAAGGCCCGGTTGAGCGTGTTTTCCATAGAGCTTAGTGTAAGGATTGATAAAGGAAGGACAAGAACCTAGAGGAAGAAACACCTTCCCGAATGGATCTAATCCCCTTTATTAATAATTACCATAACACCTCATAGATCTTAATTTGGGTATAGAAAGTGGTGAGATTTATTTACATTTCCAAACCTACCCTAGACCTAACCCTAGCAAGATTTAGATCTAGATTAATTTAGTTTTAGATTTAATCAATCCGACACCCATCGGAATTAACTCGTTAAACCGATTAGGAAATTCACAACATCCCTGTGGACCGACCCGTACTCACCGGCTAGCTACCAAGCGACGCCATTCTTGATTGCGGTTACTAGATATTTTTGATTCATCTTTTAAAAGCGCATAAGATAGTTAAAATCATATAAATCACAGGTGAAGCGGCCTTGACGATTTCGCCTAAAATGGGAGCTGAAACAGTCAGTCTTGTGAAGACCGACCATTTGGCAGGAGAAGCCTCTTTGACAACTTCGAGAGCAGGAATGACTATTCTTTTGGGGATAACCCTTTCTGATATCATGGGCTTCTTCATGGGCCCAAATGAGCTTTGGTCCAGTCTGTCAAAGTCCGAGGCACTGGATTTGGACGACCCGTTAAGAGGGGCCGCTGTAGTTGCAAGCCGATCAAAGACCGACTTCTTAGGAGTTTCTTGCGATGATACAGGAGCGTTGAAGCTCATCGGTGGGAGCATGGTCCCGAAGAACAATCCAGTGGTGGCCTGAGTCACCTGTTCCACCGGCATAGCGAAGATGGAGGCCGCTTGGGGCCCGTAAGTCACTCCTCCGGACGAGACGGAGCGAGAGTTGAAGTTGCAGTTAGTGCAGTTTGAATCCATCGATCTTCTGTTTTCTGCACGGAGCAAGACACCAAATCTTAGTACCTCGAATCCATAGGCAACCATATCAAACCGCGATTTGTTCGCGAACACGACACACGAAGTGTGGAGTAGAAAGAGGAAAGGTCCAACCGGGCGTGCCAGAATCTGTTCCCCGCCGAAGGACGCGACCGGGACGTTAGGAAGTCAGGTCCGAAATTCGGGGCAGATGCTAATTGGTGCTATCCGTCCACCTCTCCGAATATGCCAAGTTGATTTATGGCACCATGTATCGAAGGTTCAGACGGATGCGGCCGATA
The DNA here is from genome assembly GCA_030015575.1 of Agapanthus africanus. Taxonomy (NCBI): domain Eukaryota; kingdom Viridiplantae; phylum Streptophyta; class Magnoliopsida; order Asparagales; family Amaryllidaceae; genus Agapanthus; species Agapanthus africanus. The sequence continues at coordinate 26,146,306 of JASDDO010000016.1, forward strand.
TAGCAGACTTCTTTAGATTCCCCCTCGTTTAAGGGGGTTTTGATTGTGGGGACGCTCTTCCCTGTAGGCGCAAGCCCCTGCAGTTAATTACGCTACCGCATCGTGGTAACAATTTTCTCCTTATCCATATGGTCGCTTCGTGTCGTGGGTGTTTGTTTTGTGTTTGGTTGCCCGTGGATTGTATACGGAGACTAATGTATGTTGTCGCCCGTAGGGAGTAGACTAGTCCAACTCCGTATCTTTCTTAGATTTGGGTTTGAGGGGTTGGGTTTAAGGATACGTTAGCCGTATTTGAGACTAAGATCAACTTAAATGTTTGTTAAGGATACGTTAGTCTCATTTTAGACTAAGATCAACTTAACGGGATCGTTTAGATCCAACAAGAGAGCAATTGGGCTCTATTGTTTAGTTTAATGATATTGCGGTCGATTAGTTTAAGGACATTATGGTCCATTGGTAGTTTAAGGACATTTCGGTCCATTGTTAGTTTAAAGACATCGCGGTCGATCGTTAGTTTAAAGACATCGCGGTCGAGGTTAAGGACATCATAGTCCGTGAGTTTAAGGACCCCACAGTCCAATGTTAGTTTAAAGACATCACGGTCGAGGTTAAGGACATCATAGTCCATGAGTTTAAGGACCCCACGGTCCATAGAAATGTGTGGTCGCCGGGACCCGTCACCTCTTTAAAAACGTTGAAGGATTACAACGATAAATATCAGAGGAGTGACGAGATGTACCCTCGAACCAGTGTGAATTGTTTGAAAGATCTGCAGCCCAGTTTGGGACTAAGATCTGTTGAATATTTTTGAGCAGATGTGCTCAGTTCAATATTGGTCGAGGACTTATGGCCAGAATTAGGCTAAGTCCAATTAAAAATGTTTAACATTTTTATTCTTGCTCGGCTATTAAGCCTTTATTTGGGCTCGGCCCTTTTAATAATACTAAGCATTGGGTTCTTACATCTTTTGTCTTCATCAGAACAAAGTGTGTTCTGACAATGCGCCACGTGGCGCGCCAGGCGCTTTGCGCCAGTTAAAGAGCGCGTTGCGCTTCTGTCAAGCGCACATGAAGAGGACACGTGTCGCGCTTAGCGCTAGTTCATTAGTGCATTGCGCTTTTAATTTATGAGCGCTTTACGCTAGTCTGTTGGCGCGCCAGTGAGTGACACGTGGCGCGATTGGCACTGAGTGCTAGCCCATGAGCGCAGTGCGCTGTTTCAGAAGCGCAAAGCGCAGATTGTGTATTTGGTTGACACGTGGCAGGTTTTGGCGCTGAGCGCCGGTCCAATGAGCGCAAGAGCGCAATTCATGAGTGCAAGGCACTTTCAAGATCAAAGAATAAATTTATGTTCTTCTTAAAAGGGGCTTTGCCTCAAGATTCAAGAACAAAAGTTCTTGTGTTATAAAAGGGCTCTGCCTTTATAGATCAAAGATCTGTGAATGAAGTAAAATACTTCTTTTAGTTTTATGATTAGATCTTTTGATCTTTTTATGAGAGACCTTGGTCTGTTGTAGATCTATGATCTTTTAGAAGATAGTTCTTCTGTTTTAATGAGATGATTTCATCTCTGTGGTTCAAGAACTAGTTCTTTACCAGGAAGATGAAGAAATGATCTTCTTTTTCTAAAGGCTTGCCTTTGTTTCTCTTTGAGTTTTCTCAAATTTTGCAGAGGGTTTTCTCTATCTCTTCTATATCTTTTAGACTTGAAGTCTAGGGGCCTTTATATAGGGCCAAACGATTTATTGAATCAGTTGAAGAGATCTTTCTCTGATTGATTTGGGAATATTTCCCACCGTTGGATCATTGATCCTAAGGCTTCTGGTTTACAGAAGATAATCTTCTTGTTTTAATAAGATTGGAAGGATCTTTCCATAACAGAATTTTAGTTCTGATTAATTAATAATTTATTATTAGTAGATCTTTTGATCCAACGGCGGGGGATTTTTAATTCCAGCGCTGGCGCACCTTGCGCTAGCGCACCTACGTTCGACACGTGGCGCGCAGCGCAACTGCGCTAGCGCACCCGTGTTTAACACGTGGCACAGAGCGCAGCGCAACTGCGCTAGCGCATCCGTGTTTGACACGTGGCGCGCAGTGCGCCTGGCGCTGGATTTGAAGCGTTGCTTCAACTTTTAAATTTTGAATTTTGAAACAGAGCTTTGCTCTGATTGGGGGAAACAACATCCACAGTTACTTGATCATATCCGTGAGGCATAGTCCAGTGACGTTCGTTTATGAGAGATCTTGGAGCAGGTTCGACAGGGCAGAGATTCAATGTTCGTGATTGATGATCAGGGAATACTATGAATTAGGACTTGACTATGTGTGCCAGATCCAGAAGGATTGAGACGCGAGATCTTAGAGGAGGCGCATCAGTTAGTATATAGTGTTCATCTGATGTATTATGATTTGAGAGAAGTCTGCTGGTGTGAAGGGATCAAAAGAGATGTCACAGATTTTGTTTCGAGATGCTGAATTGTCAGCGAGTCAAGGCCAAGCATCAGAGGCCATTTGGAGAGTTACAACCTTTGACCATGCCGGAGTAGAAATAGGAGCATTTTCTATGGAATTTATTATGAGTCTACCTAGGACTGGTCGAGAGTATGGCTCTATTTGAGTGATCGTAGACCGAATGAGGAAAGCAGCTCACCTTTTGCCAGTCAAGACCACCTTCGGATTCGTTCAGTATGCTCAGATATATGTTGATGAGATTGTGCGATTACATGGAGTTCCGACTTGTATTGTGTCCGACAGAGGCACCCGGTTCACCAGCCGACTATTATAGAAACATTAAGAGACTTTGGACACCCGATTGAGTTTCCATACAGCTTTCTATCCGCAGACCGATAGTCAATCAGAGCGGACCATTCAGATTCTTGAGGATATGCTTCGAGCTTGCATTCTAGTTTTCGGTGGTAGTTGGGATCGCCACTTGCCCTTAATATGGTTCTCCTGCAATGACAGCTTCCAGGAGACGATTCAGATGGCACCTTTCGAGATGTTATATAGGAGGAAATATCGATCACCAGGTTGTTGGGATGAGCTCTGTGAGAGCAGTATTTTGGGACCACAGATTGTGCAGGAGACGATCGAAAAGATTCAGTTGATTTGAGATAGGATGAAAGCGGCCCAGAGCAGGCAGAAATCTTATACAGACCGACATCGGCGTAGACTTGAGTTCGTCGTTGTAGATCATGTTTTCTTGAAGGTTTCTCCGATGAAGGGCGTGTTGAGATTCGGAAAGAAAGTGAAGCTTAGTCCCAGATATGTAGGTCCCTTAGAGATTCTCGAGCGAGTCGCTACAGTTTCTTATCGTTCGGCTCTTCCACCCAGCTTTCCAGATATTCACCCCGTGTTTCATGTATCAATGCTCCGCAAGTATCTTCATGACCCCTCTCGCGTGATACAGCATTAGGCTGGAGAAGGATCTTTCTTTCACTAAGCTGCCGAATGCCATTCTAGATCCCCAGGTGAAGGAACTGAGGTCCGAGGTCATACCGTCCGTATAGGTTCTTTGATGTAGCCCGAACGGCGAAAAGGGTCACTTGGGAAACCGAGGACAAGATGCGGAAGAAATATTCCCATCTCTTCGAGGGTACGCGTAGTTGAATTTAAATTCGGGGACCGAATTTCTTTAAGGGTGAAGATTGTAACGTTCTGAAAATCGTTTAGGAGAATTTTCGATAATCGGTAAAATAACTGGTGTTTTCCGTAAAAAAATAAGATATAATTATTTTTCAATATAGACCTAAATATGCCTTTTCTAGCTATGTAATGGCTAGTATCGATATTTAATTAGTCTTTTATAAATTGTTAGTTTACTTAAATATTTTTCCTAAATTATTTATTTTAAATATTATTTTAAGCTTACACTAATACATTTAATTAGTGATTTTTACAAATGAGAATGGGTTAATTATATAATTGTGAACCATGACAACTTCATGACAAGTTTTTTTTTATATGTTCCCTTTTCTACACTTGTCTTCAAGGTTCTAGTTAATTCTAAAATGAAAATAATTAAGAAAATAATAAACAATGAAATATGGTGTTTAAGTACTTGTGTTATGGGTTGTTTTTGACTTAGCAATCCCCCCCCCACACACACACATACACCCACACACACTGCTGGCCAAGCACAGCCCCCTCTCATTCACTCACTTTCTCATCTCATCAAAATGAAGGAATTTGAAAAATAAAAAAATAAATTAATGAGAAAGGATAATGAGCATGGTGTGTGATATTGTGGGGGGGAGGGGGGGTAAGCTTACCCATACTCATTCACCCATACTCCCTGCAATTCTGAGCCCATCCTCCTGCAGCACCCCCTCATTCTTCATCTCTTTTCTATCTCCAAATCCTCACATTCTTCACTTCAAAAATCCACAAAATTGCATCAAAAATCCATAAAAATCCATATTAATTCCTACTTGAACCTTAACCCATTTTTCCTTGACCTATTTAGCTTGGATCTTGATGCAAGAAAATATTTTGGGAGGCCAAGAAATTTCAAGTTTGATCTCAAACTTGTAAGGTATAATCTCAACCTTATATTTAATTTGTTGTTTATTTGCTTTAATCAAACTTATTTAGTTAGTAATATGGTTTCAATTTCAAGTTTGAAAATGCAAGAAAAGGGTTTGAGTTTAAGTTAGGGTTTTTATTATTTGATTATGGTAATAATGAGTAGTTTAACCTTTTAAGACATGCTAAATCTAGTCTAGTTGTTAATTTGTAAATTGTTACCTTTAAATTGTCTTAATTATATAATTTGCAAACTAGATTTTTTGTATTTATGTTAAGAGGTGAGTTTAAGTTTTAGTAAATATTGGTGTGATCTAATTATGATATTAAGTGAGCTATGTGGCCGTTAGAATTTCTAAACATCAAGATTTGAACTAAAATAGTTAATGATCACTTACTAGGTCTTTGGTATAAATAGGTTCTAAGTAAGTTTGAGGTTGAATTGAGCTATAACCTATTTCCTATAATATTTAATGTGTTGTGAATGTGCGATTGGGTTCTAGACTTGGTTATGGTCACGTATTAGCGACCCTAGTGGTGGTTTTGGCGTTGTTGCGAGTGCGTTTTGTGCACAAGTGCGTGTGCGTCTAATTAGTGCGCGTTGGTTATCTTGTTTCGTTGTGTCCGCGACCATTTATATATTTATTCCCTTATTTACTTGTGTACATTTCTAGGATCGGGTGCAGAGGCGTCGAATATGGAGTGGAAATGGCAGAGCTGAAATTGGATCAGATTTGCCGAGGCGTCCCGGTGAGTAGATGTACACATCTACGGGGGAATCGTCTTGATGGCGCAAGGCGCCCGATAGTTAGAATTTCTATTAATACTTGCATTTATATGCGTAGTACCTAGTTATTCATTTTGTTGCATCGCATCATCTATTATATATATATATGATATCATCTCATTGGACACTTACACCATTACCATTGGTTCATTCCACATGCACTATTCATGCGGACACTCACGTCTTGGTAATTGTTATGTCACTAATACTATAGAACTTGCTTAGAATCGATAGTTGTGCATTGCATCATATATGATCTGTAAACCTGTACCTGTATAGTCATTTCATCAGGATGGATACGTAGGATTGTTAATCATATATACATACCTCATTGCATCATGATTCATGCATAGCTTCTGGCCGTACTTCGCATGGTATATACTATCGTATCATATACATCCATTATCACCGACATGTTTACATATTGTGATTCTTCTCGGGGATTTCAGTATTTATGATATTTATGGATTTTGGAGAAACCACAAGTATTTTAAGAATGTATTACCATTTAAAAATGTAAGTTGCGGTTTTCTTGTGATATGATGTGAGAGGTATCCACCTTAAGTTTTCTCGGTTCTTGAGCAGTATCATACACCCGATTCGAGGAGGAGGATGAACCGTCTGTGGGTGCATGGTAGACCCGGTGCGGTACCCTTAGGCAAGATGGTCGCAGATGATGGCGTTGAGCCCGGTAGGGGAGCACTACCGACCGGTTATTTGTGACGCGGCCGATATCCGGAGAATACCGACGCAGTCTTGAGATTTGATGATATGGGCCAGTCTGGATTGTCGGAGCCCGAGATTTGATGATTTGGGCCAGTCCGGATTGCCGGAGCCCGAGATATTGAGACATTGAGATATTGGGATATATACATTTTGTGTCGATGGTTGACACGGATTTCTATTCATTTCATTGATGATACTACTGTTAAATTACAGAATTTTTACTAAGATAAGAATACAGATTTTCTCGTACTAAACATATTCAGATCTCGTATTGATTATGCATTCATGTTGCATACATACTAATGCATAGCATCACATTAGTATATGTAGGCTGTGAAGAAATTGCGTTCATGCTTACGATAACCTTATTAGATATTATTTACTACTCACGAATTGGCAACTCACCCTTGTTGAGCCACAGTATCTTGCAGGTTTGACCCGTCAGCACAGTAGCGGCGAGCGTTATTCCTCTTCTGGCTTCATTTGCTTGATTTGCAGCTTGCTCGTAAGTGGGTTGCGAAGATATTTCTTCCATCATGTACAATATATTGTATCTAGTATACTCCATCTACCCTTATATATTTGACTAGACAGTGAGACTCATGAGTCTTGTATTGGTGGTGTGTGGTGTCGATGCTCACTTGAGCCGACATGGCATCTTCTTATTTCTTACTTTCAGATGCTTATTTCGCACTTTTGTTATACATATTGCATGTGGTTGTGATTCCGCCAATGGCGAAGAGCTAGCTCCCGCTTGGGGATGCCTTATTCATTATTTATATGTATTTTCATGTGTTGTACCCATTTGGGGGCCAGTATTTACAAAGGAGACTCTGCCGAAATTTTCGGGAAAATATGATATTTCTTTTAAATGTTTAATGCGACTTATTTGGCTTACTTAGATTACGTACGCCTTGAGACGTTTCGTAATTTAAGTGCCAGTCACGTTCCGTGCCTTCGGGTCGTGACAATTATATACATATAATTTTTTTCATAATGTTAATTATAATGTAGAAACATATGATAAACAATATTTTACAGGTAAACCCATATATGTTCCATAATTACAATAAACACATTTAAGTACTTAACAAAAGTAAGGAAAATGTTCCATCAAATGTGCAATATTTTTGACTGAACAACGAGCTCGATGACGTAAAGATCATTGTGCAAAACCACAAAGTTCTCACGCCAATAGATATATCTTCAGAAGATCTGATAAATCCATCTGAAAGAAAAGAAACGACCGAACAAGCAGCCCTTCAAATAGAGGACGAAGAAAAGGTCAAGGATTGGAGGGAAGTCTTCATAGACTACTTTAAGTCCCGACGAACGCTCGAAAATGCATCGTTTAGACATCAGCTTATGAAACGAGCTTTGTTTTTCGCCTTCGTCAATGATACTCTATATAAGAGATCGTTCGACTGTCCATGGCTAAGATGCCTTGGGTCGGAGGAAGCAAAGAAATTCATTCAAGAAATTCACGACGGACTCTGCGGTTCTCACCAAGCTGGGCCAAAGATGAAGCTGAAGATCAAAATAATGGGTTACTATTGTCCCACAATGATTCAGGACTGTCTCGAATATGCAAAGCGGTGTCACTCATGCCAAATCCATAGGTACTTCATCCACCAACATCCAAATCCGCTACACCCAACAGTGACTAGCTGGCCGTTCGAAATGTGGGGAACCGATATAATTGGCCCCATTGAACCGACGTCGTCCAAAGGACATCGGTTTATATTGGCAACGACCAACTACTTCTCTAAGTGGGCAGAAGCAGTACCACTAACGGAGGTGAAGACGGAGAATATCAGGACACATGTCATTTATCGGTTTGGCACTCCGCGACGAATTATCTCGGATAATGGGCCAGCTTATAGAAGTCATAAAATCATCCGCTTCGCTCAACAGCATAAAATAGATCCGAGATACTCTTCAGTCTATAACTCTAGGGCCAACGGTCTAACTGAAGCTTTCAACAAGACCTTGATAAAGATTATAAAGAAAACAGTGTCCAGAAACAAAAGAGACTGGCACGAAAAGCTGCATGAAGCTCTCTGAGCATACCGAACAACGTTCAAAATGGCCACAAATATAACACCATACACGTTGGTATTCTGCATAGAAGCAGTGCTTCCCCTAGAAATAGAGCTCTCTTCTCTACGAGTAGCAGTTCGATACGAGCCGGCAGATGGAGAAAATGCTCATCTTCAGTTTGAGGAGCTCGATGCCCTCGACGAAACGCGCCTTATAGCACAGCAAAATCTAGAAGCTCACAAGGCGAGAATGACACGATCATACGAAAAACTGACCAGGCTAAGAACATTCTGCCAAGGCGAACTCATGCTAGACGTCAAAACACCCATGATCCCCAATTATGCAAAACGGGGGAAGTTCGAGCCAAACTATGAAGGCTCGTACATCATAGATAAAGTCTACCAAGGTGGAGCCTACTTGCTCATGGATATGCATGGCGAAAGACCCTTCCGGCCAATAAACGGCCGATTCCTTAAAAAAATACTACGCTTGACGAGTCACGACTTAGGCCAATGATAGATGACGACGCTCGTGTCCGCTCGCTATTTTCCTGAGTCAAAACTAAAATCTTGCATCTTCCGCTCGCTATCTGACCCTTCCGGTTGCTATCAGACCGAGAAGTCCTTAAACTAAGTATCCGCCTCAAATATAGCGATCGGACCGAGAAGTCCTTAAATTAAGTATCCGCCTCAAATATGGCGATAATGGACCGAGAAGTCTCTAAACTAACAACGGACCGAGATGTCCCTAAACTAGAACCTCGCCTCAAATTTGGCGACATTGGACTGAAAAGTCCCTGAACTAAAATTTCGCCTCAAACACGGCGATAATGGACCGAGATGTCCCTAAACTAAAATTTCGCCTCAAACGTGGCGATAATGGACCAGAATGTCCTTAAACTAGCACATCGCCCGCAAATACGGTGATATGCTCCCTTAAGATCTATATTGCAATCAAAGTCCTAACGACGAAGGTTGCAACTCAAGTCTCACTGGCTACATAGCTGCTCCAGCGATGAAGCCACCCCCAAATCCTACCGGCAAATAGATGGGTCACCTGCGACGAAGCTACTTTCGAGAGTTTCGCCATTCTAAAAAAAATATAAATAAAAAAAAAATGGGGTATGTCCATAAGCGAAATAGGCACGTGTGAAAACCTGAAAGGGCGCCGTGAGTAAAAAACAGCAGGACTATCCGCGAGCTTGTGAAAACCCGGAAAGGCGCAATCTCGTGTAAAAAACGGTATGTCCACAAGTAAAATGGGCACAGATGAAAACCCGAAAGGGCACCGTGTGTAAAAACAGCAGGACTACCAGCGAGCTTATGAAAACCCGGAAGGGCGCAGTCTCGTAAATAGAAAAGTACACTTGCGAGATCCTCACGACTCGTAAGGAGAATCCCCCTATGAGACCCTCACGGCTCATAGGATTCAAAAGCCTTGAGCTACAGGGATCCGAACCTGTTCTTAAGCTGTCATATCCCCCAAGTTGCCCTATAAGAGGTCCAATATTGATCCTTGTATACAATCCACGGGCATGAATAAATATTCCCTTACCAAGTTCTACCAATGGCGAGAAATGTCCCCATATGGTGAACGAACTTGTAAGTCCTCTCGACTAATAAGGAGAAAACACTCTTGGAAGATCCTTACGACTTACAAAAGAAAATATCACTTAGGAATCCCTACGATTCCAAAAGAGAAAATACACTTACGAGATCCTCTCGACTCATGGGGAGAAATACCTTTATGACTCATAAAGTCAAAAGCCTTAGCCGAAAGGATCTTAACCATGTTTGCTAAGCCACCTTTGTCCAAATTAACAAAGGCAAATGATGATTCGCTCCTGGTAATATTCCAGTTGCAGCGATGCTAATGCCAAGATTGGTATCAGATCTCGAGTTCCTAACTCATAATAAAATTCAGCGAGTCAAAAAAAATGCGTATGAAAAAGCCGAAATGATTGGGCAACTCACAATAAAAAGCAGCGAGTAAAAAAATGGAAATGAAACTTTTCTACCATGAAGGTGAGTCCACACTGACCCCTGTATACAATCCATGGGCATAAATGAAAAGGGAACCATATTTTCCCACCTGGCTCTGTCAAAGGGAGAGCTAGATCTTGACAGCAACATCTATAGCCTAGAGATCAGCTCGACGTACTTCTCATACCAACAGGATGCAGACGTAACGTCAACAAAGGCCCAAGGGTCATAGCAAAAGTGGAGTAACAGAAAAATCCAAGCTCCAATTCTTGACGGTACATATACAACCTAGAGACTATCCCAACGTTCCCCTTCATTTCAGCAGGATGCGAACGCAGCTATCAAATGAAATTGGAGCAATGGCATATTCCTAACTCCGGACTTCAACTGCAATACACGCAGCATAGTGGTCCTAAAGATGTCTACCCTACTTCAGCAAAGAATCGGCGTGACATCGCCAAAGTAAAAAAAAAAATGAAGTGACGGCATATTCCCAGCTTCAAGCCTTGAGGGCAACTCATATAAAGCCTAAAAGACTATTGGAGATCATCCCACACCAGAGCAGAGTGGTTATGACTCATCGGAGCTCCAAATTGAGCCTAATCTCAAGTAAGAAGCGTCATGGCAAATTCCTAACGCTCTCCTTTCTCACGGTAATATGACCTAAGGAGATTACTTAAAAACGTCTTGTCCAGCCCCCTGAGGGATCAGAGACACGACAATCACGGGGCTACTCGAACAACAGTTTGAAGACTGCATATCGAGGAATATATCAGCCAACGCGATGGTACCATGGACTAAAACCCTAGTACTAAAAACCTAACGTACCTCTGTCATAAAGAATGGGAGTTATCTGCATATAACGTTAGGACAAGTTTGCCTGTATACCCAAGGGAGGAAAACTAAAAGCACTCCGAAACGAGTATATAAACTAGAGACTCCGAAATGAGTGAATAAATTAGAGACTCTGAAATGAGTGAATAAACTACAAACTTCGAAACGAGTGAACAAACTACAAATTCCGAAATGAGTATATAAACTAGAAACTCCGAAATGAGTGAATAAACTACAAACTCCGAAATGAGTACATAAACTAGAAACGAGTGAATAAACTATAGACTCCGAAATGAGTAAATAAACTAGAGACTCTGAGACGAGTGAATAAACTAATGGCGCTAAATTAAGACATCAAGAAACAGAAAGGCGCAACTCATAGACCTCGGGGCTCGGAATTACAATTCTTAAGGATCAAGACCTGAGTTAATCATAGATGACGACGCTTGTGTCCATCCGCTTTCAAAATTCTAAATGAAATGCCAGCCCGAAACTAGCCATATATTATACTTCACTCATGGGTATACCACCGTGAGCAAGGTGGCAGGGTGAAGAATTTGTTCACATCGGTCCAGTACTCACCTATGTCCAGAAACTTCTAAGGTTAAAATACAAAGTATACGTGCAGAGGCAAGATGCCCACATGGATATGTGATGGGGGCAAAACGTTCAGCGGTCAACAAATTTTTATTTATTTATTCCACAGAAAAAAGATCACCAAATATGGAATCAGAGATACAGGGATTAGTAAAACAATAAACAAAATTCTCTAACTCCCTCTCTGCCTTCTCTAACATGTCGAAGCGGCGATATTCGTGAGGGGTCGATCCCTATCGGTCAGCGCCATGCCCACCAGTGAAGGCGAACATGACAGCCCGCCGAGCCCGCATCTGACTTAACAACTGAACAGAATGGTCCTTCAGAGGCTGGGAAATCAGATATGCCTCATAAAAGCACTCGATCTTGTCCTCTGCTGCGTCGAGCATCGCCGGAGTCATCTCCGCTGGATGAGGGTGATGTCGGCAAGCATGGACAGGAAGATCATCTGGAGCCAAATGGAGTCGACAGGAAGAGGAGAGCCCCTACGAGCCAAAAGCCCATACATCACCATGTCACATTGGTCATCAGTAAGAATGGGATCCACTAATCGCGCAGCAAAACGGGAAAAAATACCCTCGATAGGTACCTCCCATGGTTGCCGACGAGCATCGGGAAGATTGAAAGCCATAACTCTTGGTCTGTAAAAAAATGGCTTTCTTCTTGTGAAGAAGAAGAAGATCATCACTTCAGAATATAAAGAGAAGCATTTAAATTTAGGCACAGAAAACGTTGTGCATAGTGGAACTCTTTCCAAGGCCTGGCAAAAAGGGCATGGGTAAAGAAAGAGCTAACTCATGGGAATCAGAACAAGAAGGTGAAACGATTCCCTCAACGGCGCCCCACGTGTCTGACACGTAAGCATCGGTGCCGATTCTTTCTAAGGATTAGAGCAGCGCCTCACGTGCATGACATGTGAGTGCTGGCGCTAGTTCTTTTCGGGATTAAGTCCTACAATAGTGCCTCACGTGCGTGACATGTGGGCGCCGGCGTTTTTTGTATATATAATAATACCTCATACGAGCATTGGCGTAAAGAAAAGGAAAGCTTTGTCATTCATACTTCAAAGAAATTTATACATTGGTGATAAGGGTGATAAAAAAAAAGATATCGTCAAAATGTTTACAATGGCAAGACGCTGAATTCCGGACACGGATTCATGAACATAGAGGCAAGTTTGAGTAAAGTGCTTCTGGCTTCATTGACCATCTTCCTATGCATGTTCTCATGAATGCAAGCGTCGAGATCCTCGCTGTTGTAATCCATCCTCTGGTACGCGGATATTATCGCCTTCTGTTGGAAGACTCGATGCAAAACAACGATAAAATCATCTCTCCGCTTCTTTGAAATCAGGCCCATCAGATATACTGAATGCACCTTGTCTTCAGCATTATCAAGTGCCTCGAGCGGCATAGCCTCATCAAGCTCAGGAAGTGCTTCCCAAATTGACCCAACAACAATCTTCAAAAAAGCAAAATGGCGGGGGAGCAATCGACCGTTGTAATCATCAAAGCGATGCATCACCTCAGCGCATTGGGCGTCGGTAAACTCCTGGCCTTGACAGCGGTCTTGGATGCGAATCTGCTCATAAGAGATAATCTCTTCAAGATCATACAGATGAGAAGCTATAATATGTGAAAAGAAAAACCAGTAAAGAGTTAGCAATCAAAATACCAAAATCATTACAATCTAGAGGAAAAACAGTGGCCCCCACAAAATCAAGATTATGCCTCATCGATGATGAGGCAGGCACCCATTATGAAAATCCAAAAGAATTCTCATTTAATGAAAAATCTTATTGAATAGCGGAGTTCAAGGCTCCCAATGTCCTTGAAGAATGTGTTCTACATCAGATTCAAATCTGCAAGAAGAACCCTAAAAAGAAAAAAAGAAAAGGGAATAAAATTCCCAAAAGAAATTTTCTCAGAAATCCCCACGGGAAATGGAATTAAATTCCAAACAACTCTCAAAGATCAAAGTCACTAACAGGGTAAAAACCCTAAGATCTCTAAGACCCATGGTCTATCCAAATAAAAGTTTTTAAGATCTCTAAGAGATCGTTCTGAGAGAATAGCACAGCTCGGTTAATGGGTTAAAAACCCCAAAACAAGAAGAGATTCTTTAAGAGTTAAATCATGGTCATAATTCTTACCAATTTTTGACAGAGTTTAACACTGAGAAAGTTCTGGGAACAGAGATCTGAGCTCTGAGGAGAGAATTAAATTCTCAAAAAAGAAGAAGATGATAGAACGACAGTCATCTTAAGGACCAAAAGCCCTATTTATAAGACATGAAGGGACGGTTCAACTCCCCAGGAGATCGAATGGTAGAAAAGGTGACACCGTTGCACTCACGTGTGAGCTATGTGAGCACAACGGTAGGGGCATTTGTTCCCCCAATATTTAACCTAATAAAAGAGCAAAGCTCTGTTGGAATAAGGAAGCGCCTCACGTGCTCTCCACGAGGGCGTCAGTGCCAGAACCAATTTTATAGGATTAAATCCTGTGGTGGCGCCTCACGTGCTCCTCACATGGGCGCCAATGTGCAAAGCACAGGAGTGCCTCCTGAATAAAGCTTAAATTCTTATATGGTGCCGCTCGTGCTCCTCACGCGGGCACCAATGTGCAAAGCACAGGAATACCTATCTTAAGAATTAAATTCTTAAGTGGCGCCCATGTGCACAACATGTGAGCGCCAGCGTCCAGGTAGAATTAAAATTCTACAATACTCTCTGTTAAACAGATCCGTTGGATCAAAGATCCAACGAGGATGATAAATCATAAAAATATAGAATCAAATTCTATTAGGAGAAAATATCTCCCATATCTTTCTAAATAAGAAAGATACTCTCGGTTGGATCAATAATCCAATTTTTGGAATGTATTTCCTCAATCTTTCTAAACAAAAATGATTGTTCTCTGTGAAACAGAGAACTCTTGGATTAAAAATCCAATGGTGATTAAAAATCACCATTTTACGGAATAAATTCTGTATATGGGATAATATTTTCCTAATCTTGTTAAAAACAAGAACAACATATTCTGTAAAACAGAAGTCCTTGGATCAAAGATCCAACAGTGAGTAAAATTCCCCAAATCAATTTTGAGTCCAATTAAATCAATTGGAATCTCTCAATGAGAGATTTTCTCAAAACCAATTAACAATTTTCCTCCACTATATAAATGACCCCAGACTTCAAGTCTCAAAAAAAGGACGACCACGGAGAGACAAAGAGAGAACATACAGAGAGAGGAAGAGACCACAGATAGAAAGAACAGAGAATTCAATTATCAAAGAAGAAGTGCTTCCTTCTCAAAACCCTAGGTAAAGAGAAGAGATCAATATATCTCTATAACCTATAATATCACATCTAAGGGTTTAACCCTTGTAAAAAGAACTTAGTTCTTTCTCTGGATTCGAGATCCACAAGACAAGTCTCCCACAAGTTGAGAATTTAATTCTCAGCAGAAAGATCTTGTTCTTGAGAATCAAAGATTTAGGGAAGAAAAAATTTAAAGAGAAAAAAGAGGGAGTCCAGAATACTCCAGGAACTCAGTTCCTTCAAATCGGGAACTTATTTCTTTAAAAACTCAATCTAAAATCCTCAAATATAGTGATTTTAGCGAGCATTAATGGTCAAAGCACCAGTGATAGAGATTTAACCTCTCTGAAAACATCAACAGAAATTAAATCTACATATAAAAGAAAATAGCGGCGCACGTGCTTCCCACATGGGCTCCCTTCTTTAACAGCGCCTAGCGCTTCACATGAAACACACGTGGGCGCCATATAAAAAGTGCTTAGCACTTCACATACAGCCAAAACGGCCGAGTGCTCAGCACTAATTGGGCAGCTCCCAGCGTCTCACGTGCTCCTCACGTAGGCGCCATAAAAATAATAAGAGTGCTTAGCACTCCATAAATAGCCAAAACGGCTAAGTGTTTAATACTGATTGGGCAACGCCCTGCGCTTCGCGTGCTCCTCACGTGAGAGCCCCAAAAATAATAAGAGTGCTTGGCACTCCATAAATAGCTAAAACAGCTAAGTGCTTAGCACTGATTGGGCAGCGTCCAGCGCCTCACGTGGGCGCCACCAAAAAAAAGAGAGAAAAGTGCTTAACACTCCATAAACAGCCAAAATGGCTGAGTGCTCAGAGCTCATTGGGCGGCACCCATAATTAAATGCTTCACATGACACTCATGTGAGTGTTAGAGCGTCAAATAAGTGCTTAGCATTTTTTCATAAAAAAAGGGGGACCGAACCAACAGAGTCCAAATAAGTGCTTAGCACTTCTGAACAAAAAAAACTGAGCATACTAAGCCCAAATTGGCTAAGTCTATAAAAATTTCTTATAGCTGAGCCCAAAATGCTCTGTTGTTTGGATATTAAATAAATATCATTCTTAAAATATTACTAAGTTGATCTTAGTCTCAAATTAGACTAACGTATCCTTAGTTAAAAATAAATTGAGCCCAAATGCTCATACATTTAAGTTGATCTTAATCTCAAACCAGATTAACGGTATTTAAATAAATCAAATCCAAATCTAAAATATACGGATTTGGACTGATCCGCGCCCTACAGGCGACGACATAAACTAGTCTCCATATACAATCCATGAGCAAACCAAAACACACACGACACGAAATGAACTGCTGGAGAAGGAGAAAGTGGTTATCGCAATGCGGTAACGTAATTAACTATAAGGGCTTACGCCTGCAGAGAAGAGCGTCCCCACAATCAAAAACTCCTCATAAAAATGAGGGGGAATCTGATAAAGTCTGCTACAATGGTCGCATCTGTCCAAACCACCAATATATGGTGCTATAAATCAACTTGGTATGTTCGGAGAGGTGGATGGATAAATCCAAATAGCATCTGCCTCCAGATTCAGGCAAGACGATCCATCCCAGTTCATCCCCGTCTCCGACGGTGAACAGCAATACTATGATTTTGAACAATTGCTACTATGTACCTTCCATGATTTGCAACATCATATCAGTTTCTTTACTTGATAAAGATGGATATAGTTTTGTTCTTGATAGAAATATCATGAACATTTACCTTGATAAGGTATTGGTTGCAGAAGGTGCACTGTGTAATGGTATCTATATTCTAAATCTAAACACAGTTTTCAATATACAAAACACACGCAAGAGGAAGAGTTCAGAAGTGAACGAATCTTACTTTTGGTATTATAGACTTGGTCATATCGGTGAGAAAAGATTAACTAAGTTGCATAAAGATAGATATTTGAATACGTTCGAATTTTCATCTTATAAAACTTATCAATCTTGTATCAAGGGAAAGATAACCAAATCTCCGTTCACCGAACACGGAGAAAGAGCAGCCGAGCTCTTAGGACTCAGACACAGTGATATATGTGGTCCAATGTCTATACATGCAAAAGGTGGGTTCTCATACTTCATCACATTCACTGACGATCTCTTTAGATTCGGATATGTATATCTTATGAAACACAAATCTGAAGCTTTTGAGAAATTCAAAGAATACAGAAACGAAGTAGAGAACCAGACTGGCAAAAATATCAAGATCCTCCGATCTGATAGAGGAGGGGAGTACTTAAGTACGGAATTCCTCGAATACCTAAAAGAGAATGGAATTCTCTCTCAGCTTACTCCTCCATATATACCACAGCACAACGGTGTATCAGAACGGAGAAATCGTACCCTATTGGATATGGTTCGCTGCATGATGAGTAACGCCGAGTTTCCTCATTCATTCTGGGGTTATATGCTACAGACAGCAGCATATCTATTGAATGATGTTCCATCCAAATCTATACCTAAGACACCATTCGAGATATGGAATGGTAAAAGGCCATATGTTAAAAGACTTAAGATATGGGGTTGTCCGGCTTACGTTAAAAAGCATAAACCGGATAAACTAGAGACACGGCCAGTTTTATGTAAGTTTGTGGGATATCCAAATAATGGTTATGGATATCTATTTTACCACACCGAGGAACAGAAGGTGTTTGTTTCTCAGCACACCAAATTTTTAGAATGGCAGTTTCTTACAAAAGAAATTAGTTAGAGTACGGTAGAAATGGAAGAAATTTTTGAATCACAAACTGAAACTGAAGATTTGGTGGAACCGCTAGATTCAGTAGTCCCAGACGAACCTCAGCCACTCCACAGATCTGGTAGGATTTCTCATCTGCCCGAGAGATACTACGGTTTTCTCATAGATGGGGATCGAGAGGATTGCATCCTGAAAGAAGATGATCCTACTAGTTTCAAGCAGGCCATTATCAGTAGAGACTCTGATAAATGGCTGGATGCTATGCAATCCGAAATGGAGTCTATGTACACCAATAAAATGTGGACCTTGGATATTGCTCCACCTGGGGTAAAACCCGTTGGATGCAAATGGATCTATAAAAGGAAGTTTGGTGTAGATGGACAGGTGGAAACCTATAAAGCTAGATTTGTTGCAAAAGGTTTTCGTCAAAGACCAGGTGTGGACTATGATGAAACCTTTTCTCCAGTGGCTATGCTCAAATCCATTTGAATACTACTTGCCATTGCTTCCTTCCATGACTACGAAATCTGGCAGATGGACGTAAAAACGGCTTTTCTAAACGGAAGTTTAGAAGAGTGCGTTTATATGGATCCGCCGGAAGGTTTTGTAGACAGTGGGAGCAATGGGAAGGTGTGCAAGTTGCTTAAATCTATTTATGGATTAAAGCAGGCATTGCGGAGCTGAAACATCTGTTTTGATGAAACATTCAAGGAATTTGACTTCATAAAAAACGAGGATGAACCTTTTATATATAAGAAGATTGTAGGACAATCTGTCGTATTCCTAGTCTTGTACGTGGACGACGTTCTTTTGATAGGAAATGATATTCCTATGCTACAATCGGTCAAGCTGTTCTTGTCACAAAGGTTCTCCATGAAAGACCTGGGTGATGTCTTGTACATTCTGGGGATTAAGATCTACAGAGATAGAACCAAGAGATTATTGGGACTTTCACAGTCCAGGTACATAGAGACCGTACTAAAGAGATTTAGTATGGAAGATTCCAAGCGTGGTAACATACCCGCATTGCACGAAATCACCCTCTCTAAAGAGTTGTCTCCCAAGACTGAGGAGGAGAGGATCGCATGAGCACTATACCATACGCTTCGGCGGTAGGATCTATAATGTATGCGATGCTATGTACCAGATCAGATGTAGCTTATGCGCTTAGCATGGTGAGCCGGTATCGGTCAAACCCAGGTGAGAACCACTGGAGAGCAGTGAAGAACATTCTTAAGTACCTAAGAAGGACTAAAGAATTGTTCCTAGTATTCGATAATGGGGACCTCCAGGTGGATTCTTTTACCGACTCGAGCTTTCAGAGTGACAAGGATGACAGCAAGTCTATCTCGGGTTTTGTGTTTACCCTCAATGGAGGGGTGGTCTGTTGGAAGAGCTCCAAACAAGACACCGTCGCAGACTCAACGATGGAGGCAGAATACATTGCTGCCAACGATGCCGCAAAAGAAGCGGTCTGGATTAAGAAGTTCATTACTGAACTTCTGGTGGTTCCATCCATTGTTAATCCAATACCTTTATATTGTGACAACAATGGAGCTATGGCTTTAGCAAAGGAACCACGGTCCCGTCAGAAATCCAGACACATTTTGAGGCGGTATCACCTGATCAGGGAGATCGTTGATAGCCGAGAGATCGAGGTGTGGAGAGTGGACACAAAAGACAACATGGCAGATCCATTCACCAAGGCCCTTCCTCAAGCACAGTTCAAGAGACTATTTGAGATGTTGGGTATGCGATACGCCAACAACTGGCCCTAGTGCAGATGTTGGGTACTCGATACGCCAATATATAGCCTTAGTGCAAGTAGGAGATTGTTGGATATGTATGCCTTAGAGGCCATTATTGTATATGTATACATGTAGATGCTTGGACATATGTATGTTCAGGACAATCTTTCTCGATATGATAGTATGCTATTTGGTTTGTCTTTATCTTAATATGTGCGTATGTTTTACTTATTATTACATATCATTTATACATGTTGATAAAGCCCGTAGGATCATTGCTTGACTACCTGCGTTGTGATGGAGATCATACTTGTGGGAGTTGGGTAGTCGATAAACACATCCTTAAAGTGTCCCTAGTCGTAGGAGTATCGAGACCGGGCATCGATATTCCGGAGTAGACTAGTGTATACGTTTCTAGACCCCGATGAGGGGCGATGGTTGGTCCCACGGCTATTGGTCTTTCGCACCTAAGATCGTATATAGGTGCTCACTGGGGGTGAGTATACTGGACGGACTCGTCGAGAACTTCTAGACGGTACTATATTTATCTTCAGATAGCATTTCTCAGGTGACATGGGTACAGGTTAGTCTTCAGACCTGAGATCATCATTTGTCTCGTGTGAGTTCCCACTGTACTTTGATTACTACCCTACCACAGCTCTACTGAGTCATGCAAACAGGTTTTAGTTGGGTATAGTCCCGAGCCACATGGAGGCAGTGAGCGATTGTTGGGGATTTGTCTCTCCCGGTATAGGGAGTCGATATCGCACTATGTTCGATTGGCCAGCACCATAAGACCTTGGCCAAGGCAGTTGGGATTTACTGATAAGTTGATCGATAATTTCCTGGATTGGTCCTGAGCTACATCAGCACGAATTATCGGGTTATTTGTGTCTGACATTTACCACCCCCTAGACCCGATATGCGATACTCACAGACGAAGAGACTAGACTGTACGGAGATTGTCACAGATAGGCTCGGTAGGGATCCGGATGTGTTTGCTCGTCGGCCTTCCTTTTCGACAGGTACCTGAGTAGCCGTTACGTACAGTTAGTACCACTGACATACTTGTGGTTATGGATTTATCCAGTAACTCACTGCCGGCGTACTGTTGAGTATTTAGAGTCCAACACAGAGGGTTTCCCTGGTTCAGGAGAAATGATGTAGTAGCCGTATTGGATACGTGCAGGATTCCAATCGATTGATTGTACTTGTTACCCGGACTTTCGATCGGACATTTGATAATACTAGCCGACTCGGGATTAAGCCGGATTATTAAATCAGGTATTGATTTAATAATCTACATATATGTATTTCGACATGTATATTCTAGTATTATGTTCTTTGTGTTATTCTATCTTTTTGGGTATTCGTATTTTGATACGAATACAGGTATGTATATACAGTAGAGTGTAATCTGTATTTATACGTAAAACATTCTAGAAAGTGGATACCTCATTTTATCTTTATCCATTTATTTTTAAATGGAAAATGAGGTGTAAAGGTGGAGAGGGGAGTATGGTGAGAACCATGCTTCTATAGTATTAACAAATGAATATTCAATTCATTTGTGCAAACTATTCAAGCATGGTTGGGTTTTAATATTGGAAAAATGATTTTACAAAACCATGGTTGATCTTTTTCTCTCTCATGGATTTCATTCTCACCATTTTTTCTTTGCTTCACTCTCCTCACTACCTTTCTTGAGTTCCTCCACCTTCATCTTCAACCTCCTCTCTACAATCTCATGTGTTGAGAATCAAGAGAGGAGGTGAGATAGATACACACATAGATCCATTCACTACATCCTAGACATTTTAGATTGGCAATCTAAAGTCTCTAGTTGCTCCACTAGACTCTTAGTGTGAAGCTAGAGTCATGGACTACATCTTTCAGGTGGATCATCTTCGACAGAAGAAGACCGGCAATCTAGCTCGATCCAGAAGATCTCAATGAGTAAGGAAAGGCGATCAAACGTGTTCAAGGAGATCCCTAGAAGCAAGAGAAGAAGATAGAAGACCGAAGGCCACGGATCCTTTGGTAAGACATTTCTAACATAATAGTTAGATATCTTCTCTTATTAGCCAGTTTAGGTTTATGCTAGATTCTTGGACGGGTTTTTTCAGTGCCAGTTTTTAAACCCTAAAAAATTTTGTTCCGCAACGACTACGATGGTCAGGGCATTGAGAAATCCCAACATTAAAAAGCATTAAAATTGTGTTAAATTGTAAAATGAAATGTCTCTGTTTGATTGCAGGGAAATAAAATGGTGCAGAGGAGTTAAGGATAGCTAAAGAGTCATGTGTGCAGAGCCCGGGCTTCATTGGCCTCATCTGAGCCGTCGGTGCTAGTCTTTTGGCTAGTTTGGCCGGTCGATCTTTTGGCATTTGCCTCGAGATTCGTTCCATATGATCAACCCTCTGTTTACTCCATTTTCCACTTGTTTGATTTTTCTAAACTTTTTATTTCCCCGTGTATTGCACGTGCAATCTTTTGGGCTTCCAAAAAGTTAAAAAGAAAAATCAGAAAAAATTGTGTCTGATGGGAATCAAATACACATGCTACGTCACAGCAGTGCAAAGGCTTTACTAGTGAGCTACAAGTGGCTTCTTGCTGTTATTTCACAAAAGTGACTCAAACTAAAGCTGTAAAACTCATTTCTTGTATATTAACAGAAAAATTTCCGTACAAAGATTTCAGAGTCGTTACAAGATTTATATCGATAGATCTAGATTTGGGAAGTGTCCCAATCCGGGTACTTGGACGCCATTCTAAAGGGGTTTAGAATGGACGACTCCTGACGTGGTGGTGTACCTGCATATGATGGAGTCACCCTCTATAAAGAGATGTCTTCTAGACCGATGAGGAGAGGAACTTGCATGAATGACATTTCAATTTCTTTGTTAATTAGGTCAATCATGTGATGTTATATACCGACCAGATACTGCTTTTGCACTTGCTGTTGTAAGCGAATATTAATCCAATCCTGAAGAAACAGAAGGAAGCAGTGAAGAATATATTAGGATGTTCTTGGTGTATAGTATTGGCAGCATCCTAAAGGAGGCGGTTATCGGTTCTAGCTTCTAAGGTGACCTAGATGACAGAGTAGCTGTCAGAGTTATAATTTTATCCTCCTCTGAGGGGAAGTATGTTGGAAAGGGTTCCAAGCGGGATACCGAGGTAGATATGGCGCTGGATGCTGATTATAATTAGCGGATGATATAGCCCAAGAAGTTTGTTGGATAAATTTGTTCATTTATGAACTTGGTCTCATCATCTATCCAGGAAAATTTTAAGGCAGGTATCGCTTATTTCGGGAAATAGTTGAACTCCGCGAAGTTGAGATATAGAGAGATAAAGTAAGGAACATTGTAGTGGATCCACTCATTGAGTCTATTTCTCAAACACGGTTGTTTCTCAAACACGGTTTGCGGAACTGATTAGTAAAGAAGTTGGGTACTCGATAACACATGAGGTGTGGGTATGCCATACTGCAATAATTGGTCTTAAGTGCAATTGGGAGATTGTTGGATATAGTGCCCTCAAGGCAATTATTGTAATTGCAGGTAGGCGATTATGATAATTGAGGAAGGACCTATATAGATATAACAGTCTTGCTCGAGATGATAGTATGCTATCTGGTTTATCTTTATCATTATGTGTATTCGTTTTACTTGCTATTACGTGTCGCTAATACATAATGATAAAGCCCATAGGATTCTTTCTTGACTACCAGCATTATGATGGCGATCATATACGTGGGAGATGGATAGTCCATAAGCACATCTTTAAATGTTCCTAGTCGTGGAAGTATCGAGACTGGGCATCGATATTCCGGAGTAGATTAGTGTATCTTCTTCTTCCTCTTTATTTGCTCATGTGTTGAGCTCACTCTCTTGAGTGGAAAAATGAGAGATTAAATGATAGTGGAAAAATCCCTACATCCCCAAGTATCTCAACCTAGTGAATTGTGATCTTTAAGTTGCCTCACTAAGATTTCTAGGTGAAGCTGGAGCTTGGATCGATTTCCCTCGGGTGGATTATCTTTGGTAAGGGCGGCCATCTCTCAAGCTCGTTCCTGACAGCCTCCGGAGCTTGGAGGGGTCTTCCTGTTAGTGTTTATGCCCTAGAAGGCCATTACTGTATCATACTAGCTTGTATATTACTTAATGGAAGCTTGGGATATTCACATGTATATAACAGTCTTGCTAAACATGGTAGTATGCTACTTGGTTTTTCTATCTTAATATGTGAGTGTACGTATTGATAGAGCTCTTAGGATCTTGCTTGTCTACCAGCGTTGTGATGGCAGTCACACTAGTGGGGGCTGGGTAGTCTACAAGCACATCCTTATTCAGGTCCCTGGTCGTTGGATTATCGAGACAGAGCATCGATACTCCGGAGTAGACTAGTGTGTACGCTTCTCATCCCAGTTGGGGAGATGGTCTGTCCCACAGCCGTCAGTACGTCGTACTGGAGATAGTATACAGGTGCTCGTTAGGTTACGGGTACACCGGACAGGACTCACAGGGAACTGTTGGTTGGTTTGATACCAGTCGTCAGTGAACAGTTCCCAGGTGACATGAGTACAGCGTAGTCCGCAGACTTGACACTGCTACTTCGCCTCGAGTGTGTCCCACTGTTCTTAGATTGCTACCCTACCACGGCTCAAAGGAGTCGTGCAAACAGGTAGCAGTTGGGTGCAGTCCCGAGCACTTGGAGGCAGTGGCGGTTAGACAGGATTCGTCCCTCCCGGTATTGGGAGTAGATATCGTGCTGTGTCAGAGAGCCATTACGCAAAGTCCCTGGCCAGGGCAAGCGAGATTTGCTGGTAGGTTCCAGTAGTTTCTCAGGGTGTAATGGGCTTCACTCCGACACGACTTATACCGCTATTAGGGGACTGACGCTTGCCGCCCCCTAGGCCCGATATGCGATAGTCTTGGAAGAACGGACCGGACTGTATGGAGATTGTCACATCAGACTCAGTAGGAGTTCGGATGGGTTTACTCATCGGCCTTCTTATCGACAACTACCTGGGGACCGTTACGTACAGCTAGTGCCGCTTGCGGTCTGTGGTTAAACCCACTGCCAGCGTAGTAGTCGAGTCTCTAGAGTCCCACACAGAGAGTTTCCTACTCCAGGCGAAACGATATAGAGGTTGCATGGTTTTGCGACAAAGGGTTCGGACGCATACGTGCGTTTACGCGCGTACGACTTTCGGACAGTTTTTACCAGTCGGCTTTGGTTTAAGCCAGTTACTGGTATCCGGTTATTGGATTTTTACAGTCTAAAGTTTTTCCGTATTTTTGCGGATTGGAGGGGCGTTCTCGTAATTGTACGAGAAGCTTCTAGAAGATGTGACTAAGGAGGTTTCTTTTGGATAAGAAAGTGAGTCATGGTGGTGATTCATTCATTTCATTAATGCACATTTATTGCTTAATGACTCATGCTAATGAATCACCACTAGATATTTTATGAAGCATGCTTATTCATTTCTTTTATTCATTATTGATAAATAAGAATGCTTCATAATATTATGATACACTCTCTCTCTTCTCTCATTATCTTATCTCATATTCTCTCCTCAAGCTCTCATCTTCAAGTGACTAATCCTTAATCCTCATGTGTTGAGATCAAAGGTTTAGTTAGACTTAAGCATCCATAACCATCACTCTATCTCATCCTTTCATCTTTGATTAGCAATCAAAGTTGATTAGTTACCTCAAGTGAGAGGTTTAGCTTGGAGTTTCGCTCTCGGGTGGATCGTCTACTACCTAGAGAAGGCCGAGGAGAACAAGGAGGACACAAAGACGAAGGACTAGTTTCGATCGGTATAATCCCTTAACACTATAGTTTAGTATAGCTATGTGTTTTGTTATTATTTGTTTAGCTTCGATTTAAGCGGTTAGTCGATGTTCGTTCCTTAAACTTGATCGTTTTTGTAAAATCCGCCTCCCCACAAGTACTGGGGTGTACTACATCGACTTACAGTGGTATCAGAGCCTCGCTAAACAATAAATAACTTGATTGCAAATTTGTATGAATTTCGAACGGAAAAACGAAACCGGAAAACCCTAAAAAATGTAAGTTTCTGTCGAATTTAAAACGATGTCAGAAAATTTTTCAGGTGAGTTCAGAGAGCTTGACATGACACCAGTAGAACACCCAAGAAAAACAGTCGACTGAATCGACCAACGCGCCGCGGAACCGCGGCCTCAACCAATGAGTTGCCGCGCTTCCGCCGCCGAGTTGGCGAGTCAGCGGCCGATTTTTCTTCTGTTGCTTCTCTGTGAAATTTGGGGTTTTCTGGAATATTTAATTATTGCTCAGGTTACTGTTTAACAGAGCAGATTTTGGAGCAATATTGATGTTGTTTATTCGATCGAATTGTACAGTATTTGCGTATTGGATTATATCTGTGATTGTTTAATGTGTTCGTAAACCTCCCCTAACTGCTAGTATGTCGGTTGACAGGGGGTTGCACATTTCTGAAATGGTTATATCTGTTTGTGCATATAAACTGTATTGGACTGTTGTGGTGTATAGCCGGGGTTAGCAATGGGTTATTGTTTAATTCATTTGTTGTAAATGTAATTTGTTGTAATATTATTTTCGCGGGGCACTTCCAGGTTGCGGTCGTAGCCACCGTTGTATTATTTCATTTTACTGTTTTTGCTCCTAGGACTGACCCAAGGTGGGGTATACAGACTGCCAGGTGGGTAGTTTGCCGTGCCCGTAGGGGTCGAGGGTGGGGGTAACGGCTATTCATCACAACTGTGTAATCTGTCTTTTCTTGCAGGCTCAAAAGAAATACAGATTGCTTGCAAATCCAATATTGTTTATCTGTGTTCTGGAATGAATATCATTGCGTCAGACGAATGTAAAATATCTATATTTATGATAGCTATTTAGACGCCACTTATGTTTTACACCCGCTCTAGCCCAGCCCCCGCTCTGTCGTTAGTTAAGTAACCTAACGGGTGATGACGGGACCCCGTGGCGAATGCGGATGGCATAAGAGGACGTTGTATTTTCGTTGTTTTCTGCAATGATAGGTTAATGATGGGACGCATTATCTATAATGCAAAGTAAAACAAACCAAAGTTTAAATCGTTGGAACAATTTAAAAGAAACCACTCGGTTATTTTTAAAACAGATATTTTTAAATGCGGAGATTTAACCACTCCTTTTAAAAGCTATCAGGTTCCTTCGATTATATCAAGTTCACTACGTTCACGATTTCGCCAAAACCATTCGTAGCCCTCCGTCATTTCATTTGGGTATTCAGTAGTATTCAAGCTATGCATTTTGGCCAAAGTCAAGGCATAGTGTTTGGTAGCTACTGGGTTTTCATTTGTTGCATAAGATAGATGAGTTGGTTTGGGACAGTCGTATTACCATTTGACCAAAGTCAGGGGTATATACGGATGGGTTCAAATTGACAAGATAATGACGGGTAGAACTTGACATGTGACTTATGACATTTTGACCAAAGCCAAGGTCATAAGAGCATGGGGCAAAAACTTATATCGGGAATTTCTAAAGAAACTGAAATTTGCAAAGAGATGCATACCATTTGGAGTTTGATGAATGTTGGTAGGATTCCTTCAACATTATCATACGATGATATTTGGATCCCGATCCTACTGTGAGTATATGCTACTTATCAGGATATTCGTCACTTAACGATCAATGCTATAAACCTAGTAGGTGTCCAGAAAAGTGTCAGCGGGGTTACGCCCCCAGAGAAAAGAGGTTATTTAATTAAGGAACTTCGCGAAAGCGTTGGAAAACCTCCCTCGAAGTATCGACACCGGCCTGGCTGAACGGTTAAGCAAGTATTGTACGGTGAGAATAGTCTTGGCTAATTCTTCTTTTATGGTTTGAGGAAGGATTTGAGAAACAGTGGGAGCCATCCAGTTTAGATAAACTAAAAACCACTCTAAACTTGCAAGAGCATCATGCTAAAGAGTTTTCTTCTCTCTCTCCTAATTGCAGCGATCCTGAAAATGACTGGACTTAAGTTACTTTTAGAGAAAAATATACTGACGGGGCCAAACTATAAAGATTGGCTGCGGAATGTCAAGATGGCTTTGACCTATGACAAACTGGGGTACGTCCTCACCGCTACAGCACCTGCTGTCCTTGGTCCCAAATCCAGCAATGCGGATAAGGAAATCCGCAAAACCTGGGATTTAGATTGCGCGAGAGCCAAGTGCATCGTGCTTGCCTCAATGAACAATGAACATCAGAGGAGGCACGAGGATATGTCCCTAGATGGCATATTTCTCCATACAAAGGAACTTTATGGAGAGCAATCTCGTATAGCAAGATACGAGACCTCTAAGAAATTATTTCGAGCGAGGTTGGCTGTCGGGTCATCAGTAGGTGAACATGTCCTACAGATGATCGTCTATATTGAAGAGCTCGCAGACCTTGGGACGACTTTGGATAATGAGCTCTATACAGACCTTGTTCTCCAGTCCCTTCCTCCCACCTACGCCCAGTTTATCCTCAACTTCAATCTTCAAGGAAAAGAAGTTGAACTTGCGGAACTCCTGAACATGTTAAGGAGTGCGGAGGGCACCTTGCAGAAGGCAAGGGAAACACCCGCTATGTTTGTTGGCGGTTCATCTTCTTCCGGGTCCAAGGCTAGGGCCAAAGGAAGGAAGAAGAAGGCCGCACCCAGACCTAGAGGAGGTGTTAGTAAGGTGGGAAAGAAGGGAAAGAAAAAGTTTACAGCACCGGTAGTTGGCCTGGATGAGTGCTTCCATTGTCACAGGAAAGGGCACTGGAAGAAGGATTGCAAGGCGTGGAACGCCAAGAACCAGGAACCGAAGCAAGCTGTGGCTTCGACTTCAGGTGTGTTTATAATTGAGAATTGTCTGTCGATCAACTCTACTTCCTGGGTATTGGATACCGGATCAGGATCTCATATTTGCAATTCATTGCAGGCACTGAGAAACCGTAGAGTGCTGAAGGAAGGTGATATGATCCTCAGGGTTGCTAACGGAGCTAGCGTGGGAGCTGCGTCCGTCGGGGATTATCACCTAGGATTGACGAGTGGACACATTTTGGTTTTACATAACTGTTATTTTGTACTCAGCTTAACGTGTAATATCATATCAGTTTCCTTGTTATCAAATAAAGGTTATGATTTCACGTTTGTAAGAGATGTTGTCAACATCCACCTTAATCATGGTTTGATTGGGTCCGGTACTCTAAATAACGGCATATATGTGTTAAACCAACTCCAAATTTTCAATGTCCAGAACACACTAAAAAGAAAGTATCCAGATTTAAATAAAGCTTTCTTATGGCATTGTAGACTGGGTCACATCAATGAGAGAAGGTTGACTAAGTTGCATAGAGAAGGATATTTGGACACGTTCGAATATCAAACTTATGACACTTGTCAATCTTGTCTCAAAGGAAAGATGACAAAGACTCCATTCACTGGACAAGGAGTAAGAGCGAGCGAGCTCTTAGGACTCATACACAGTGATGTATGCGGTCCAATGTCTACACATGCGAGAGGTGGTTTTTCCTATTTCATTACTTTCACGGATGATTACTCAAGGTATGGATATGTTTTCTTAATGAAGCATAAATCCGAGGCTTTTGAGAAATTCCAAGAGTATAAGAATGAAGTAGAAAACCAAACCGGCAAAAGTATAAAGACACTTAGATCTGATCGAGGTGGTGAATACTTAAGTGCCGAGTTCCTAGGTTACCTAAAAGAGAAAGGAATTCTCTCTCAGCTTACTCCTCCGTACACTCCACAGCATAACGGTGTATCGGAGAGACGGAATCGAACCCTATTGGATATGGTACGATCCATGATGAGTAATGCTGAGTTACCGCGATCTTTCTGGGGTTATGCGCTAGAATCAGCGGCATATCTTCTGAACAGAGCACCTACCAAGACTGTGCCTACCACTCCATATCAGATGTGGACTGGGAAGAAACCCCATCTTCAGCATATGAAGATTTGGGGATGTCCAGCTTTTGTTAAAAAGCAGCATGTGGACAAGCTCGAGGCACGATCAGTAAAATGTATGTTTGTGGGATATCCAAAGAACTCTAAGGGATATTATTTCTATTACGCAGAGGAACAAAAGGTTTTTGTTTCTCGTAATGCCCATTTTCTGGAAAATCAGTTTTTAGAAAAGGAATCAAGTGGGAGCGAAATAGAACTGGAAGAAATTCCAGAACCACAAACTGCTACTGAAAGTTTGGTAGAACCAGAGGTTCAAGAAGAACAGAACATTCCCGCACCCCTCCGAAGGAGTAGTAGGCCATCTCATCCACCTGAGAGATACTGCGGTTTTCTCATAGACGGGGATAGAGAGGATTGCATCATAGATGATGATGAACCTACTGACTTCCAGCAGGCTATCCAGAGCGGCGACTCGGTACGATGGCTAGATGCAATGCGGACCGAAATGGAGTCCATGTACACCAACAAAGTATGGACTTTGGACTTTGCTCCAGATGGGGTAAAACCCATAGGATGCAAATGGATCTTCAAGAAAAAGATTGGTGTAGATGGACAGGTGGAAACCTATAAGGCTAGACTTGTTGCAAAGGGTTTTCGTCAAAGACCTGGTTTGGACTATGACGAAACCTTTTCTCCAGTGGCTATGCTCAAATCCATTCGGGTCCTTCTTGCTATTGCTGCCTTCCATGATTATGAAATCTGGCAGATGGACGTAAAGACGGCTTTTCTGAATGGAAATTTAGAAGAGAGCGTCTATATGGATCAGCCAGAGGGTTTCAATCAGAGTGGGAGCAGCGGGAAAGTATTCAAGCTGCTTAAGTCCATTTACGGACTAAAGCAGGCATCGCGGAGTTGGAACATCTGTTTTGATGAAACAGTCAAAGAATATGACTTTATCAAAAATCCAGATGAACCGTGCATATATAGTAAAGTTGTGGCCAGAAGTGTCGTATTCCTCGTCTTGTACGAGGATGACATTCTATTGATAGGAAATGACATTCCTATGCTACAATCTGTCAAAGGATTCTTGTCACACAGGTTCTCCATGAAAGACCTGGGTGATGCCTCTTATATTCTGGGGATCCGGATCTATCGTGATAGATCCAAGAGGATGTTGGGACTTTCGCAGTCCAGGTATATCGACACTGTACTGAAAAGATTCAGTATGGAAGATTCTAAGCGCGGTAATCTACCGGCTTGTCACGGAATCACCCTCTCCAAAGAGATGTCTCCCAAGACTGATTTGGAAAGGGAACGCATGTCTATTATACCCTACGCTTCTGCGGTAGGCTCTATAATGTATGCGATGTTGTGTACCAGACCAGATGTAGCTTACGCACTGAGCGTGGTAAGCCGGTATCAGTCAGACCCAGGGGAGAAACACTGGATAGCAGTAAAGAACATTCTCAAGTACCTGAGGAGGACTAAGGAGATGTTCTTGGTTTACGGCGGAAAAGACCTCAGGTTGGAGGCCTTTGCTGATTCCGGCTTCCAGAGTGATAAGGACGATTCCAAGTCCATGTCGGGTTATGTCTTTACCCTCAATGGAGGGGCGGTGTGCTGGAAGAGCTCCAAGCAGGACACCGTTGCTGACTCGACGATGGAAGCGGAGTATATAGCTGCTTGCGATGCCGCAAAAGAAGCAGTCTGGATGAAGAAGTTCCTAACAGAACTTCAGGTGGTTCCTACCATAGTTGATCCAATACCTCTGTATTGCGACAACAACGGAGCTATAGCTTTAGCGAAGGAACCAAGGTCCCATCAGAAGTCCAGACACATCTTGAGGCGGTATCACCTGATCAGGGAGATCATTGATCGTCAGGAGATCGAGGTTCGGAGAGTTGCTTCAGAAGAGAACATTGCTGATCCATTCACGAAGGCCCTTCCTCAGATTCAGTTCGAGAGGCTGCTCGAGACCATTGGTCTACGATATGCCAGTACATGGCCCTAGTGCAAGTGGGAGATTGTTAGTGTTTATGCCCTAGAAGGCCATTACTGTATCATACTAGCTTGTATATTACTTAATGGAAGCTTGGGATATTCATATGTATATAACAGTCTTGCTAAACATGGTAGTATGCTACTTGGTTTTTCTATCTTAATATGTGAGTGTACGTATTGATAGAACTCTTAGGATCTTGCTTGTCTACCAGCGTTGTGATGGCAGTCACACTAGTGGGGGCTGGGTAGTCTACAAGCACATCCTTATTCAGGTCCCTGGTCATTGGATTATCGAGACAGAGCATCGATACTCCGGAGTAGACTAGTGTGTACGCTTCTCATCCCAGTTGGGGAGATGGTCTGTCCCACAGCCGTCAGTACGTCGTACTGGAGATAGTATACAGGTGCTCGTTAGGTTACGGGTACACCGGACAGGACTCACAGGGAACTGTTGGTTGGTTTGATACCAGTCGTCAGTGAACAGTTCCCAGGTGACATGAGTACAGCGTAGTCCGCAGACTTGACACTGCTACTTCGCCTCGAGTGTGTCCCACTGTTCTTAGATTGCTACCCTACCACGGCTCAAAGGAGTCGTGCAAATAGGTAGCAGTTGGGTGCAGTCCCGAGCACTTGGAGGCAGTGGCGGTTAGACAGGATTCGTCCCTCCCGGTATTGGGAGTAGATATCGTGCTGTGTCAGAGAGCCATTACGCAAAGTCCCTGGCCAGGGCAAGCGAGATTTGCTGGTAGGTTCCAGTAGTTTCTCAGGGTGTAATGGGCTTCACTCCGACACGACTTATACCGCTATTAGGGGACTGACGCTTGCCGCCCCCCTAGGCCCGATATGCGATAGTCTTGGACGAACGGACCGGACTGTATGGAGATTGTCACATCAGACTCAGTAGGAGTTCGGATGGGTTTACTCATCGGCCTTCTTATCGACAACTACCTGGGGACCGTTACGTACAGCTAGTGCCGCTTGCGGTCTGTGGTTAAACCCACTGCCAGCGTAGTAGTCGAGTCTCTAGAGTCCCACACAGAGAGTTTCCTACTCCAGGCGAAACGATATAGAGGTTGCATGGTTTTGCGACAAAGGGTTCGGACGCATACGTGCGTTTACGCGCGTACGACTTTCGGACAGTTTTTACCAGTCGGCTTTGGTTTAAGCCAGTTACTGGTATCCGGTTATTGGATTTTTACAGTCTAAAGTTTTTCCGTATTTTTGCGGATTGGAGGGGCGTTCTCGTAATTGTACGAGAAGCTTCTAGAAGATGTGACTAAGGAGGTTTCTTTTGGATAAGAAAGTGAGTCATGGTGGTGATTCATTCATTTCATTAATGCACATTTATTGCTTAATGACTCATGCTAATGAATCACCACTAGATATTTTATGAAGCATGCTTATTCATTTCTTTTATTCATTATTGATAAATAAGAATGCTTCATAATATTATGATACACTCTCTCTCTTCTCTCATTATCTTATCTCATATTCTCTCTCCTCAAGATCTCATCTTCAAGTGACTAATCCTTAATCCTCATGTGTTGAGATCAAAGGTTTAGTTAGACTTAAGCATCCATAACCATCACTCTATCTCATCCTTTCATCTTTGATTAGCAATCAAAGTTGATTAGTTACCTCAAGTGAGAGGTTTAGCTTGGAGTTTCGCTCTCGGGTGGATCGTCTACTACCTAGAGAAGGCCGAGGAGAACAAGGAGGACACAAAGACGAAGGACTAGTTTCGATCGGTATAATCCCTTAACACTATAGTTTAGTATAGCTATGTGTTTTGTTATTATTTGTTTAGCTTCGATTTAAGCGGTTAGTCGATGTTCGTTCCTTAAACTTGATCGTTTTTGTAAAATCCGCCTCCCCACAAGTACTGGGGTGTACTACATCGACTTACACTTCCACGATTGGATAGACACACAACAAAGGCTGTAATCTCTATAAACTTGTAGTTATGTTAGCTAGTTTAGTGTTTGGTTAAGATTCTACGGTTTAAGTTGTTAATGCCATCATAAAATTTTTGTTTTGGATTCCACATCGGCCGCGGATCAGTGGCAAGGGAACTAGGTACTTCATCAGGAAACTTTAGTTTTTTCATGCTTTTTAGACATCTAGCGGATAATTATTGGAAGACCCTCATTTTCGAAATTTTGTCATGGTTGCAAGCTTTCGTTAACAAACATTAATAATACACTTAACTTCGTCATGAAAAATTACATTTTAACTATATCATGGAAAAATTTTAATCTGCGACAACCATTTTACTGCAACTATGTTGAGAAATCATCGTTTAATGCGGCGTTCATTTTCCTTTCAAATGTACAGATGGAAACTTCGGTTTTTCATGCTCTTTTTGGCATCTGACGGATACTGATATGGAATACCCTGATTTTCATATTTTATTCATGGATGAAAATTTTCTAAATAAACTCCAATAATACTGTTACGCTCCGCTTCCCAGTAGACGGAAACAGTGACGTAGTAAGCCCGCAACGTATTTACTACGAAAATACGTTAAGCGTAATTAAGCAATATAATAATGTGCAAGAATAATAAGAGTAATAAAATGAAACATCAACTTTATTTACATTCAAATTTACGTACAACTATTTGTAATAAAAAAAAATACAATGATAAAGCAAATGCCTAAACAATGGCATACTGGAAGTCAATACAAGCAGGAGCTAAAAATCAGGCTGAGAAGCGAACTGGTCCAAGTCTTCCGGGCTCGGCTTTATCTCCTCCGAATCTGGTTTCTTGACGAACATTCCAAAGAAAGAATATAGAGGAATGTCGTCAGCGAACTAGCGCTCGGTAAGTCCCCAAAGAAGTTAAAGAAGATAGTATATAAAGTGAAGAAAAACAAATAAAAGTGAACAGGCACGGTTATATAAGAGAGTATCAAAGCATGTTTATTTACCGGTATAAAATAGTTTTTCTAACGTGGTTATTTGTAGTTTGATAAAAAAAAAGTTGGTCATGTATACGAGAGGAGTCCATCTTACCCTATGAACTATGGTAACATGTACTATAAGACCCCGTCATAACCCACGGGACAACGGCACGTGAATTCATATAAGTGTCTTTTAAAGTGACCTCCCGTGCCAAAATATACGTTCCGTACCAGTCTACCCCTTTATCCCCGCCTATTGTATTATATAGATTAAGATTACAGGTCTTGGCCGAATCCATAGATATAAAATGTACAGGTTCATGTTTAAGATGTAATTATGTGTTCAGGTATTCATGTCGTTCATGTCAAGCTATAACCATGGTTCGGTCAAGTCGAGTCAAGTATACAAGTTTGAGGTTGATATTTGAGTTCGAGTGTTCAGGTTCATGATCAAGTATTCAAGTCTGTATTTGATTTTGGATTCTGATTTGAGTTTGGATTCAGGATGAAGTCAGAATCTTATGTAAGGATTTGGTTCTTGAAATTTCTTAAGTTTGGAAGTAATCGGCAACTGCTGCACATGGACGGCAGGATTTGTGTCTTTTTCCAAGACAATTGCCATTGATAACTCCATTAAGTTGTCTAACCTGAATAGGCAAGCGCTCACTTTCTCCGGCTCCTTGGGGCTCAAGAGAAATGATACCGCTTAAACCTATATTAATCTATAGTCCTTAAATATTAGTTAGTTTGTTGTTTACATTGTATTTATATTATTTGCATCTCTCGAGGGGGTTTTATGAAAAATACTTTAATATTGTTTAAAAATAAATCTTGAGGGTGATTTATAATATTTTGGGTTTTCATGAACATGTATTTTAATTGTTGGGGTGTTTTAGTGATAAAAACATAGTTTTTAAAAGTTTATGATATTTTTATGAAAACTAGCTCTTTTGGAAACTTGATGGTATTTATTAAAATTTTAATCTTTCATTTTAAAAAATATAGTCTCATAATATGTCTTTATTTAAAATACGAATTCATAGTTATATATAATTTTCCAAAGTTTTAGTTTTGTTTAGAAAAGTCGTATTTCTTAAAAACCGTATTTTTAGTTTCTTTCGAGACCGAATACTCCGTAAGGAGTTCTGCATCTCGCTCTACTATCCCAAAGATGTACGATAATCTGCACCATCCATTAGCGGATTCCCTAACGAGAGTTGTAGAGGCGTATTTGCCAACGATTTAAAATATCGATTTAATAGAAACCCGTTTTGGAAAAATGGGGTATTTTAATGTAAAACATATTCTTTACATAAACTCTATGTTTAGAACCGCATGCTAAGAAACCATAGTGTGCGTGTGGGGTAGGCCATTACCTCGTGAATGATCTGAAGGGTTATACTCTTGTTATTGAAATTATGGTTATTGTCGCGCCCCGCTTCCCAAAATACGGAATACGAAGGGTAGACAAGGCCAGCCATGCTCCTACGGTCGAGAAAATGTCCTGCCGTAGTCACACTTCGGCTTCTAGTTTTTCATGGTAAACAGTAAATGATGCGCAGGTAATGAGAAATGCAGTAACTAGAACAAAACAGTAATATAAACTGACCTGATGGGAAACAAACGAATGTAACTCTGAATAGCAAGTCAAGATGTCTGTGATACACGTCTAGTTCTGGTCCAGGCTAAATCTTCTCCTCACACTGAGCATGCATACTCAGGTCGTCAGAGCGACACAGTAGCAATATAATATATATAAAATCATGTGACAATTCTAACGGTAGTAATAGATATGTATGACAGTAAATCAATGACAACATGGGTATGCATATGCAGTAATCAATGCAGCGGAACAGTAAAAGCAGTAGAACGATATGCCACGTATGTCAACACAGTAAGTAAGATATATCAATGCCAGTATCCCTATCAGTCTCTAAGTCTCACTGTACAGGTCACTAAACCTATCGTCAGTCCACGTGTGAGAGTTAACCACTCGCGAGTGTCCTCCACCCAAGGGTAGAACCCAAGGGCAAGGGACCACGGGCCCAACATGTATATTACGGTGATAATCACATACCCTGTAAATCTCCATATATCTCCCTAAATATATAAGCAGGCATGGGACTCCCGAGATTCTGTTGAACTCACACTCAAACTACCCCACACCCCGTGGTCTATATCAAACGCCAACCATAACCCTAAATACCAATCGGTCTGTGACAAGTCTGCGCGAGAACTAGAGGCAGGACCTCCATCAAGCACGTCCCGACTAATACCTAAGATAAATGGCAGTGTCTGGTGCCTTATCTGTGACACCCGTGCAAGAGCTTCCATAAGTGTCCCATACCACTTATAGCCACACGTACACACGTCGTACAGACGTCGACAATGCAATATAATAATAAGGGTCACTGATTGTGTACAAGTATGGATCACTTTCACTTAATCACTTATACACGAACACTGACGTACTTGCCACAATCATCACTAAAATCTAACACTGGGTAAATGCACGTTATCACTAGGTTTTCAATGCAATGACAGGTGTAAGATATGATGCGTAAACAGTATATAAGGCATGATTAGGATGTCATGAATCAACAATCTACCACTTGCATAATTTATCATAAATCATATGGTTACAATTTAGTGAGACGTTGAACAGGTAACAATTGGTATGTTCAGTTATCTATCCATCGAATTTAGTTTCATGCCAATCAGTTTCCAGGATCATTAATTATAGCCATTTCATTTTAAGCGCTCGCGGCTGGAAATCCGGTTTTAGAATCGGAAGTCTGTTTCGCAACGCATTTTAATCCCAATTGGGATCATAATTTAGTGACGCTACAGTTGAATGAAATCTAGGGTTCTCAGTAAAGTTTTCAACGCAATAGACGGATCTTCGATCGTATCTGTACGTCAGGAGATATACACTGTTTAATATTAATATGTCAACTCTGATTCTGTTGGGACTGTTATGCGTCCCGATCTTTTAAATTACAGATAAAATAGTAAATGATGAGGAAACAGGGTGAAACCACCTGTATTATCTAGATAACAGATTCATCTATAATAAAAAGCAGGGTTCTGCAATCGACGAGTTAAGGATATCTTGTGGTACTCATTACGGAACAGCAAGCAACAATTGGAGTCGCTCTGGACTGCAGTCCAGAGTCGCACTCCGATCCAAATATCATCACAGTTTAAGTACATGAATATCTGGAAACAAGTATAGGGTTAAATTCCGTCGAGTCGGCTTCGATTTGAGCCCTCGAGCTCATCATTCTAGTATGTATATAATTTATAGTGATTTTAATAGTTTTCAGGTACAAGAAAATTCCAGTTTTACGGTTAAACTTGGGGGTAGTTGTTTTAGTCGTTAATGGTCATATTTTCCAGCGAAACTTGCACAAGGTATTCATCATAGCAAGGGCCAATAAAATTAATTCAGTCCCGTCAATTTAGAAAAATATTTTCTTTGGGAACACGCGTCGAACAGGTATGGCACATAATTGGTTTAAACTTGTAACTTTATAATCTATGTACTTAACGATTGTAACTTAAGTAAATAGCAAGTAAGCAAGTAAAATACTTGCCTGGGAACGTCTTGGGGTTGTACGGCAGCAGCGGCGACGACCGAGACAGCAGGGATCGACGACGTATGAAAAATGCTCGATGAAATGCCGATGCTTGAATGTTTTGCGGTGATCTCGATTCGGCTTGTGGGGGCGAGGGTGGTTGCTGGCGGGGTTCAGGTGAGGTGCTCGGGATGTGAGTTCGAGAGAGGGAGTGGAAGAGAGAGGGAAGAGAGAGTGATGGGAGTGAGGGAGACAAAAGAAGTGTGCAGTGAGAGATAGACAGAGTGTGAGGGTTGTAGAGGGAATGAGAGATTGAGAGATTTGAGTGAGTGAGAGAGAAAACAGAGAGGGACAGAGAGTGAGGGATCAGAGAGAGATCACACACAGAGAGAGAGAGAGTGAGAGATCACAGATAGAGAGAGAGAGAGAGAGAGCGAGCGAGAGAGATCACGACGATGATGGTGCTGATGAGGAGGGTGTAGGGGAGGCTCGCCGGCGAGAGGAATGGTGGCCGAGCTCGGATGCGGTGGCCTGAGGGATGGTGAGCAGGAGGTGAGAGAAGCAGGGGAAGAGGAGGGAGCGGTCGTGAATGATGGCGATGATGATGCTGAGGGTGAAAGTGTCGACGAGGTGGATGTGGAAGAGGTGAAGTGGTCGGTGATGATGGTGGCTGCCGTCGACGAGGGAAGTGAGTGAGGGAATCGGGGTGCAGGGGACGGTTAATGGGTGCAGGGAAGAGAGAGGAAGTGAGTGGGGGAGGGAAATGAGGAGACGAAGGGGAGAGCGAGGGAGAAGCGAGAAGAGGGGGTGATGCCGGCGATGGTGGCGGTCGCGGGTGCGGGTCGAGAGAGGAGGAAGAAGGAGAACGAGGGAGATAGAAATAGCGAGGTGAGGAAAAAGGGTGAGTGGGTGTGTACAAGAGGAGAGATATGGAGACGGGGTCGCGCGTCGTAGGGAGTAACGGCGCGCGAGCGATGGAGGAGGAGGCGGCGTGGGTTACGTCGAAGGAACGGGTCGCGTGCGAAGGAAAGAAAGTAGCCGTTGGAGGAAGGAGGCACTGTTGGTGCGGGTCGGGTGAGGGCTGAAGCGGGTGAAGGAAGATTGGGCCGGGCCGGTACAAGGAAGAAATATAAATTTAAATGGGAAAACAAAAAGAAAACGGGCTGGGCTGAAGGGAAAAAGGAATAAGTTCAATAATAATAGAATGGGTTGCTGGGCTAGAGAAAGGGCTAAGTTTGGGTTAAGAGAAATTCTTTTTAGGTTTAGGATAAGTAAAATTATAAATAAGATAAGTAAAATTATAACTAAAATAAATAAAATTATAAAGTAACAAAATACAGATTTTGGTATAAAAGGGGCTGGGTATTACATCCTACCACCCTTATAAAAATTTCGTCCTCGAAATTTAAAAGAAACAACAAGCTCTAAAATAATAAGCGAAGAGGTATCATATCGAACACTAATACATGTTGATTTAATTAAAATGGGTAGACAAAATTTTGAAGGTACATATATATATATATATATATATATATATATGTAAGAACCACATACAAAAGATAGGCCTAATATGTATAATGCAGAAACACTATAAGGGAAACTACACGTGTACGAGAATATATGCAACAATAACGAACAGTAATAATCAAAGTGTGTTCGATAAAAGTCGAAACCCAATTATGTGCACATCTAAGCCTATCAAAAGCAAGAAGAAAATATCAACCATTTATCATAGTAATCATAGGCACAAAACCAGAAAATAAAGTAACGACAATAAAGTAGTGAAAATTAGTCGGTAGGTTAAAACATTTTAGGGTAATGTATCGATAAAATATGTTTAAAATATTTTAGAAAACTTGTATAGTGAAATTAAGAAACATGGACTAAAAGTATGCGCGGTGTAAGGTTGCGCTATTGAAAACTGAAGATAATAATAGTGTGATTACAATACATAAAACTAATTAATCAATAACACGCACTCTTCGACAAATACAAGATAATGGAAACCAAATTTCGAATAATAAAGTCCCTAAATATATATATATATATATATATATATATATATATATATATATATATATATATATATATATATATATATATATATATATAGGGTAAAAGGAAACCAGAAATGTATAGGGCTAGTTTGGGTAAGGATTACGAGGTTGGAGTATGACGGTTTTAAGCTGAATGTTAAGAAGATTGGAATCGGGTCAGCACAGGAACAAAGGACTGCAAGGGAAAAATATGGGAAGGATAACGGTCGGTACATCCTATGAATCAAGAATTTGAAAACTTAGCAAATTCAGAAATTTCACAAGAAAGGTCCTCCTTCCAGAAGGATCTCAAACGGGGCACAGACGAAGGATGAAGGGTGGACCTCTAAAAGATCGGGTGTGGTATCTGTTAGTCTGAGTGAGGGTTAAGGGAAAGTAAGGGGTAGAGGTGGACAGATCTCAGTAGAGGAAATAATTGTACATAAGGAATAATCAAGTAGCAAGTGAAATAAGGAGATCGAAAGATTTGCGAACTCAGCAATTTATTTTATTCCAGAAGATTTTAAACAAAGCATCATCAAAAACGAAATGTGGCCCTAAACTAGACACAGATTTTATTTGGCCAAGGAAAACAACATCTAAAAGAAATTTCGTCGGTCGCGGTTGTGGAGATTCAGCAGGTTGCGGTAGGCTCGCGCTCAGGTAGAGGCGTCCATTCCCATATCGCCTCACGGGCATCACCATTGGAAGTTCTTCCACAGTAGGGTCTTGATCTTCCGGTCCTTCTTCCTCGGGTCGAGCTTCTTCATCGAGGTCCGATTCCATGTGTTCCTCTCCTTCTGGGTTCTCTTCCATGGGGTCTTACTCCACTGGATTTTCTTCTATCGGTTCTTCCTCGGGATCTTCTTCTATTGGGTTTTCTTCAGGGTTTCCTTCCTCTTCGTCGGAATCGCCTATCATGTCAAACTCTGGGGCGGCTACTCCTTCGTCCTCTGAATTGTTGTTTCCAAAATTGACCTGGGGGCCGTTGATCTCATCGTCAAAACTCATCAGTGTGTGGTCTAAGGAAACGCATGACTGTGCATCCTCACCTAGATGCGGCGCTGCTCCAGGGTAGGCCATGGCCTGAAAAGAAAGTGTCATGATTAGACAATGGAACACATCAAGAAAATAGTTAAGTGTACGAAGTATAGAAAGATATGCGGTGGCAGGAATTGAAAAATATCAGGATAACAATGCTGTGATGATGAATAGTATAAATAAGGAGAAAGCAAGAGAATGATACATATATTACGATTCAAAGTTTTATTGCATTCAACTAAAAATTCAACGGATACAAGGTTTCAAACGGAAATAAATATTCATAAAAAGATGACAACATTATTACTGAAAGTAGAAAACATGAAAATTTCTTCCTTGACTACTATAACGTTGCATTCTCGTCGCGTGAGTTGAATCCTGCGTTGGGTCCGCCTTATCTTCGAAGTTCGAACTACGCGATAATCATCACTTGTCAGAAGTGTGGAGAGTGGACGAGTCTCCTCCTTGTAGCTCCTTCCTTTCTGGGCAACCGTTGATGAGATGTTTGTTGGACCCACATATCAGACATTTCCCTTGGGCGCGGTGACAATCCCTCTGAAGATGTCCTGGCCTCTTACAATACCCACAACATGGGATCTTCTGCTGCTTCTGTCGCAGGGAAACAAATTGGCGTTTCATCTTCTTCTCTCTTCCTCGTCTAACGGGGATCCCTTTATGATTGGAGACAGCCGCTGGTGCCTGATTCACCTGTCTTCTCAGTCCTTCAGCCAACAAGTCGTTTGTTCGCCCCTGGGCTTCCTTTAGACCTTGCAGTACACTCGGAATTTCAATGGTTTGATTCTGGGGAGCGGATATAGATAAAAAGTCGTTGGAAGACATGACCCTGGGAACAATAATTTTGAAGATGATATAAGGCACAAGCTAATAGAATCAAGATATAATATGGATTGGACAAAGGTTCAAGAATATTAGATGTGATGAAATTTATTGCAAATGGAAAAATCAACTGTATGAATCTGAGTCACTTAAACAGAGTACGGTAGTGCAATTGCAACCACGTAACCTTGCCTAGTCATCCGAAACCCTAGCGAATGGATAGTTGAACACACGATGTGAATATGGATCGAGAATGACAAGTTTACAACCTAGACCAAGGAGTGTCTTAGATTGCCAAGCTATACACGGAAGACTGCAATCCCAATCGAAGCAAAACCTGGCTCTGATACCAACTAAACCATGTCACGCCCCGCTTCCCAAAATACGGAATATGAGAGGTAGACAAGGCCAGCCATGCTCCTACGGTCGAGGAAATATCCTGTCGTAGTCACACTTCGGCTTCTAGTTTTTCATGGTAAACAGTAAATGATGCGCAGGTAATGAGAAATGCAGTAACTGGAACAAAACAGTAATATAAACTGACCTGATGGGAAACAAACGAATGTAACTCTGAATAGCAAGTCAAGATGTCTGCGATACACGTCTAGTTCTGGTCCAGGCTAAATCTTCTCCTCACACTGAGCATGCATACGCAGGTCGTCAGAGCGACACAATAGCAATATAATATATATAAAATCATGTGACAATTCTAACGGTAGTAATAGATATGTATGACAGTAAATCAATGACAACATGGGTATGCATATGCAGTAATCAATGCAGCGGAACAGTAAAAGCAGTAGAACGATATGCCATATATGTCAACACAGTAAGTAAGATATATCAATGCAAGTATCCCTATCAGTCTCTAAGTCTCACTGTATAGGTCACTAAACCTATCGTCAGTCCAAGTGTGAGAGTCAACCACTCGCGAGTGTCCTCCACCCAAGGGCAAGGGACCACGGGCCCAACATGTATATCACGGTGATAATCACATACCCTGTAAATCTCCATATATCTCCCTAAATATATAAGCCGGCATGGGACTCCCGAGATTCTGTTGAACTCATACTCAAACTACCCCACACCCCGTGGTCTATATCAAACGCCAACCATAACCCTAAATACCAATCGGTCTGTGACAAGTATGCGCGAGAACTGGAGGCAGGAGCTCCATCAAGCACGTCCCGACTAATACCTAAGATAAATGTCAGTGTCTGGTGCCTTATCTGTGACACCCGTGCAAGAGCTTCCATAAGTGTCCCATACCACTTATAGTCATACGTACACACGTCCCACAGACGTCGACAATGCAATATAATAATAAGGGTCACTGATTGTATACAAGTACGTATCACTTTCACTTAAGCACTTATACACGAACACTAACGTACTTGCCACAATCATCACTAAAATCTAACACTGGGTAAATGCACGTTATCACTAGGTTATCAATGCAATGACAGGTGTAAGATATGATGCGTAAACAGTATATAAGGCATGTTTAGGATGTCATGAATCAACAATCTACCACTTGCATAATTTATCATAAATCATACGGTTACAATTTAGTGAGACGTTGAACAGGTAACAATTGGTATGTTCAGTTATCTATCCATCGAATTTAGTTTCATGCCAATCGGTTTCCAGGATCATTAATTATAGCCATTTCATTTTAAGCGCTCGCGGCTGGAAATCCGGTTTCAGAATCGGAAGTCTGTTTCGTAACGCATTTTAATCTCAATTGGGATCAGAATTTAGTGATACTACAGTTGAATGAAATCTAGGGTTCTCAGTAAAGTTTTCAACGCAATAGACGGATCTTCGATCGTGTTTGTACGTCAGGAGATATACACTGTTTAATATTAATATGTCAATTCTGATTCTGTTGGGACTGTTATGCGTCCCGATCTTTTAAATTACAGATAAAATAGTAAATGATGACGAAACAGGGTGAAACCACCTTTATTATCTAGATAACAGATTAACCTATAATAAACAGTGGGGTTCCACAATCTACAAGTTAAGAAAATCTTGTGGTACCCATTACGGAACAGCAAGCAACAATTGGAGTCGCTCTGGACTGCAGTCCAGAGTCGCACTCCGATCCAAATATCGTCACAGTTTAAGTACAGGAATATCTGGAAACAAGTATAGGGTTAAAGTTCATCGAGTCGGATTCGATTTGAGCCCTCGAGCGCATCATTCCAGTATGTATATAATTTATAGTGATTTTAATAGTTTTCAGGTGCAAGAAAATTCCAGTTTTACGGTTAAACTTGGGGGTAGTTGTTTTAGTCGTTAACGGTCATATTTTCCAGCGAAACTTGCACAAGGTATTCATCATAGAAAGGGCCAATAAAAGTAATTCAGTCCCGTCAATTTAGAAAAATATTTCTTTGGGAACACGCGTCGAACAGGTATGGCACATAATTGGTTTAAACTTGTAACTTTATAATCTATGTACTTAACGATTGTAACTTAAGTAAATAGCATGTAAGCATGTAAAATACTTGCCTGGGAACGTCTCGGGGTTGTACGGCAGCAGCGGCGACGACCGAGACAGCAGGGAGCGACGACGTATGAAAAGTGCTCGATGAAATGCCGAAGCTTGAATGTTTTGCGGTTATCTCGACTCGGCTTATGGGGGCGAGGGTGGTTGCTGGCGGGGTTCAAGTGAGGTGCTCGGGATGTGAGTTCGAGAGAGGGAGTGGAAGAGAGAGGGGAGAGAGAGTGATGGGAGAGAAAAGAAGTGTGCAGTGAGAGATAGACAGAGTGTGAGGGTTGTAGAGGGAGTGAGAGATTGAAAGATTTGAGTGAGTGAGAGAGAAAACAGAGAGGGACAGAGAGTGAGGGATCAGAGAGAGATCAGAGAGAGAGAGAGAGAGAGAGATCACACACAGAGAGAGAGACAGTGAGAGAGAGAGAGAGATCACGACGATGATGGTGCTGATGAGGAGGGTGTAGGGGAGGCTCGCCGGCGAGAGGAACGGTGGCCGAGCTCGGGTGCGGTGACCTGAGGGATGGTGAGCAGGAGGAGAGAGAAGCAGGGGAAGAGGAGGGAGCGGTCGTGAATGATGGCGATGATGATGCTGAGGGTGAAAGTGTCGACGAGGTGGATATGGAAGAGGTGAAGTGGTCGGTGATGATGGTGGCTGCCGTCGATGAGGGAAGTGAGTGAG
The DNA here is from genome assembly GCA_030015575.1 of Agapanthus africanus. Taxonomy (NCBI): domain Eukaryota; kingdom Viridiplantae; phylum Streptophyta; class Magnoliopsida; order Asparagales; family Amaryllidaceae; genus Agapanthus; species Agapanthus africanus. Next base: position 26,191,108 of record JASDDO010000016.1, read on the forward strand.
GGAATCGGGGTGCAGGGGACGGTTAATGGGTGCAGGGAAGAGAGAGGAAGTGAGTGGGGGAGGGAAGTGAGGAGAAGAAGGGGAGAGCGAGGGAGAAGCGAGAAGAGGGGGTGATGCCGGCGATGGTGGCGGTCGCGGGTGCGGGTCGAGAGAGGAGGAAGAAGGAGAACGATGGAGATAGAGATAGCGAGGTGAGGAAAAAGGGTGAGTGGGTGTGTACGAGAGGAGAGATATAGAGACGGGGTCGCGCGTCGTGGGGAGTAACGGCGCGCGAGCGATGGCGGAGGAGGCGGCGTGGGTTACGGCGAAGGAACGGGTCGCGTGCGAGGGAAAGAAAGTAGCCGTTGGAGGAAGGAGGCACTGTTGGTGCGGGTCGGGTGAGGGCTGAAGCGGGTGAAGGAAGATTGGGCCGGGCCGGTACAAGGAAGAAAAATAAATTTAAATGGGAAAACAAAAAGGAAACGGGCCGGGATGAAGGAAAAAAGGAATAAGTTCATTAATAATAGAATGGGTTGCTGGGCTAGAGAAAGGGCTATGTTTGGGTTAAGAGAAATTCTTTTTAGGTTTAGGATAAGTAAAATTATAAATAAGATAAGTAAAATTATAACTAAAATAAATAAATTTATAAAGTAACAAAATACAAATTTTGGTATAAAAGGGGCTGGGTATTACAGTTATATTAAAGTTCATGGTATTTTAATGAAAAAGATTGTTATATGAGTATTTCATATGGAAATTTTCATTATATTAAAAAACTAAATGATATGAATAAGGTTAAGAGTGGTTTTATAGTGTTTTTGTGATTTATTTTGCTTATCAAGTGGGTGAAAATGTTTGAAAAGAAAGCAATATAGGTGCTAACTCCACTTTACGGATATGTTTTAAGGATGCGATTTTAGTTGAAAAGAAAGAGAGGGGGAAGGGAATTATGGCTTTATAATTTCAAGACAAAAGTAAAGAAGAGAAAGAGGGCTCTGTGGCGTCGCGGTAACTCCAGGATCGACTCCGATTTTCAACGAAAAAGAACTTGGTTGCTAACTCTACTTGCACTTAGAAAATTTTGGGACAAATTGGATAGAAATTTTAGAATTGTGGAGAGTTAGGGCATGGGGTGGCATTTATAGAGTATATATGAGAGAGGGTGTGAAATAGAATGGATTAAAATGGATTTAATGGTGTTAATTAGGGATTTGAAATGTCTCTGTTTGATTGCAAGGAAATCAAACAGTACATGAGAGTTGAGGGGAGCTAGAAAGACGAGTGTGCAAAGAACGGAGACTTTTAGAGCCAATCAGACTGTCGGCGGTGACCATTTGCAAGAAACGGGCGGTCGGATCTTGAGGGTTTGCCTCGAGATTCATGCCACATGTTTAGATGTGTGTTTACTCCTTTTTGCGCCTTTTTGATTTTTCTGAAACTTTTCTTTTCTCCGTGAATTGCACGTTGCAACTCTTAGGCTTCCGAAAAATTAAAAAGAAAAATCTTTAAAAATAATTAGGACTGATGTGAATCGAACACACAGGCTATGTCACTGCAGTGTAGAGACTTTACCAATGAGCTGCAAGTTGCTTCTTACTTTTATTAAACAAAAATAACTTATAACTCCTATACAGGATGAAATATCCTTTTCTATATATTTAAACAAATAATTCTGTACATGGATTTTAGAGTCGTTACATTCTACCCTCCTTATAAAAATTTCTTCCTCGAAATTTACATTTACATAGAGACTAATTTTCAAAAATGTAGGGGTATCGTGTATGCATATCTTCTTCTCTTTCCTAAGTTGATTCTCCTGGCGAATCCTTTCTCCACATCATTCGGACCAATTTTACCTCCTTGTTCCATAATGTCTTCACCTTTCGGTATAGGATCTCAACTGGTTGCTGCTCGCAGATTAGGTCAGTTGGTACCGTGAGCTCTGAGTGATCAAGTATATGCCTGGGGTCGCTCACATATCGTCGTAGCTGGGATATCGAGAACACATTATGCACTCCTTCCAATGAAGGTGGCAGTGCTAAATGGTACGTCACTTCTCCAACTCATTCGAGTATGTCGAACGGTCCTATGTATCTTGGACTTAATTTACCCCTCTTACCATAACTTATCATTCCTCTATTTGGAAAGATCTTCAAGAAGACATGCTCTCCGGGTTGAAACTCCAGATGTCGTCGTTTTGCATCTACCCAATACTTCTGTCAGTCCTAGGCTATGCACATCCTTTTCCTAATTGTGCGAACTATATCTACAGTTGCCACGATCATCTCTGGCCCAAGGTGTTCACTATCTACAACGTCGTCCCAACTCAGCGGGGAATGACACTTAAGTCCGTAGAGTGCTGCGAATGGTGCCATTTCGATACTTTCCTGGTAGTTGTTGTTGTATGAAAACTCCACCAGGTGTACGTGATCTTCCCACGAACCTCCGAAATCTAACATACAGGCTCTCGGCATATTTTCTAATATTTGAATTATTCGCTTGGACTGTCCATCTGTTTGTGGATTATAGGGTTCTTAGGCACAACCACAAGGTTCCACAAGGAATCAAACATGCCGTATTTAAAAATTTAGTATGCCAAACAACCCTAACCTAGGATCTAACTAGAGTTTTAGGAGCAAAATTATAATGTAAGCTACTTTACTTCTAAGTGATAACGGAATACAACCTTTGTAGACCAGTCCTTCACTTCAATAGCTCCTTATAGTGGTCCCTTCGCTGCGATCATGGTACTCCCAGACTCTTGCATGGCTTCTCAAGGTGAAAAGAACGATCTTGCTTGAAGTCTTCGAGGCCGAAGATGATCTACGTCGAGGAGATGCTAACTCAAGCTACTTCTTCATTAATTAAGAGATTAGTGAAGCTAACACCCTATACTAAATTGCTAATCTAGTATAGGATAATGAATTAGGAAGTGGGCTCACTTTAGTTTTATTTTTCTCACAATATTTTCTCACTTTGCAAAAAGCTAGTGAGCTTTTTCTCAAGGATGAAGAAGATGAAGCATAGAAAATGAGAATGAACTAATGAGGTGAGAGAGTCAACCATGGGTGATTTTGTATCATATATCTAACTCATTTAGAGACATAACCATGGCTAAATTATAATGGTTAGGTTAATAAATATCTTAAGTAAAACAAAATGAGTGGACTAAGTCAATGCATCCACAAGCATCTAAAAGCTTCATGCATATGAGTAATTATCTACTAATTTGGATTTATTTTAAATATTTAAACCCTACATTTTAATTAGTATGGTGTAAGTCTCATACACCCATGTAGTGTGTATCAACAACCATGACACAAAATAATGTACATTAATATATATCACATATATATCACATGCACACAAGTGAGAAAAATAAATGCTTAAGTGAGCTTATATTAGTTAATGTAAACTAGTATATCAAATATACAATTATACACTAAATTATCAAATCAATACTTGATTTGATAATCCGGCTATATCACATATAACCGGCTAATAAAATATGTACCAACTTATCGAATCAACACTTGATTCGATAACCCGGCTATATCACATATAACCGAGCGATACAAATATCGCGAGAATAGAATACGGTATCACATACTCGCATTATTCTTGGTCCCGCACATATCACATATGTGCTCTTACTTCGTTTTGCCTGAGCCAGTAAAATCTCTATGTAGGACTCTAAAGACTCATCAATACGCTGGCAGAAGGTGGTGATCACATCAAGCACCCACAAGCCGTCAGCGGTACTAGCTGGACGTAACGGCTACCCGGGTATTGAGCGATCAGAAGATCAGCAAGCAAGCCCGCTCTAACTCCTGCAAAAGCCTGACAGTAAAACTACCGTATAGTCCGGTCTCTTCGTCTAAGATGTCGCATATCAAGTCTAGGAGTGGTAAATGTCAGACCCCAATAACTCGATAATTCATGCCGATACGAGGCTAATATCGGGTCGAGAAACTCCTGATAACACTTACCAGTAAATCTCTAAATCAGCCCTAACCAGGGACTTCTCTGTTATGGCCAATCGAGCACAGTGCAATATCAACCCCCAATACCGGGAGAGACGAAACCCCTCCTATCGCTCATTTCCTCCATGTGATTCGGGACTGTACCCAAAAACCACCATTTTGCACGTTCTCATGAACGTGGTAAGGTGGAAATCAAAGCACGGTGGGAATCACACAAGACTCTATGACGATCTCGGGTCAACAGACTAACCTGTACCAGTGTCACCAGAGAACTGCCATCTGACGTGAGGTATAATACCATCTGGGAGTTCTCGGCGAGTCTGTCCAGTGTACCCAGTCTCCACTCAGTGTGCACAAATCAAATCAAAACAGTAAAAGTGCATGAAAACTATGCCGAAAGCATAAATCAAATCACAGGCATAAAATGGGCATGAAATCACAATCAATACCTCAAGCGTAATAACTATGCACAAGATATGAATACCCAGTAGGTGCAACCATGGTGCACGAAAACAAATATCATGAAACTCAGTCATCAAGACTAAATCATGCGAATAGGTCGCCCAAATTACCGAAATCCAAGGTGACGGATACGTGATAATCGAATCACCAAATCACACATCATAAATACCGTCGTCGATATATCCTCCTTCACAGTCGAGAAGGTGTCGGTGCATCCAATGCTAGCGGAGCAAGATATCTACTTGCCTCCTGCTCACGGTCTGGCGTCCTATGTCTCTGGGCCCTCATCTTCTCTATGGGTTACCAATCTCGCAATCCATCGGCTCATTGGTCCTGTCAGGTATGCTAACGGGGACGATTCCGTTCTGGTACTTCTCTGGTCATCTCTCGGTCAATCCTCACGGCCACTCGTAAAGAAGCACTTCACTTGCGTCGGCCTCTGGTCCTCTGAATGCACATTACACATTTGCTCCTGAGTGCAATTCTTATCGCAACAGTGTCCTGGAAGGAATCCTGCTCAAGGTCTCTTCTGATCTCGCCTATGCAGAACTGTACGGAGGTTGGTACTCTTGCATAATCTTTTCTCGCTATCTGGACATCTGCGTCCTCAGCACAGCATTTCCTCGGAAACTGGTCGCATCCCAACGCCTCTGTAGACATATCCGACCTTTAATCCTAACGGGGAGTAACAACGGCTCGTCAGCATCTCGTATGAACCTCTTGTCCCACTTGTCCGTATCATCGTCGACTTCGACGTCACATCTCTATCTGCACACTACAAATGTTCTCGGCTATGGTCCATCCGAAGTCTCTCACACGGACTCGAAATCACGAACTCGGTATCTTCATCACTCTGTGGAAGATATCTAGCCGAACACGTCCTCAGGAACTCGTCCCAACCTGCGGAGATATACTCCATACCTGTCCGTTCTTGATCAATTCATAACGCATCTGGGTGAGGTCCTCTATCCGAACCTGGTCAACTATCTCGTCGACGATGCCGAACTCTGGCCTGCTCGGTGTGCGCAATATGACCACTCCTGGGTCCAAGTCTTCTCGTATAGAATTCCAGAAGGGTCCTATCGAGGTCTCTCTCGAATCTCATTCCTGCCGAATTGCTCGGAAGTTACCACCCTGTACTAAGTCTATTTCTTGTTCCGGAATGGCTGCATACTCATCGTGACTCCTTCTGGAAGATATATCCATATACAACGTCTCTGCATGCGTATCGCATCTCTGATGTCAGCGGAGTGGAACGTTATCTCGTCGAATTCTCGTGCGAACTCTTTACTCCCCTCTGTTCCAATGTCGACTAATTCGGACTCGTCTTCTCGTGGCTGCATGGACTGCGCTCCAACGGCTGTACTCGTATCTGGAGTCTCCCAAGCAATGTATCCTATCACATGATATCCGAATGATGTCGAACCATCCTATCGATTTGTCAAAACCTCACAATCCCCCAAAAGATCAACATCTTGAGTACAGTTTAATAGTATTCCAGTACGTACCACAGCACCTGTGGACCAACCGTAGAAGGGCAAACCCAATCCTCACAAATGGCACCGCTAAACAGCCGTAAACCCTAAGGTTCGAAGGCGTTCCATGGTCATTACGTCGAGTTAGGGTTTCATTCTTCTAGAGGGTCCATAGCATTACTTGCAGTGTCTTTCGAATACTTTAAACTTGGAAATGGGTTCCTGACATTCGATCGTCTCTATCGACTCTCAACGAATCTGCGTGAAGTCGTCTCTAGCTGGAATCAATCTATCTGATGACCTCGCATCGGGGTAAGCGAACGAACCACATGTCTAGTCATTCATTCTCGGGTGACTAGCGACCTTCCATCATATCTCTAAGTATATACTCATGCTGCAGTAGCTGTAACATCTGGACGATATCTCGTCATTTGTAGCAGCAACTGGCTCATTCGTCTGTACGCTGAACAGCGCCTCAATCATCATGAATAAGCGATATATCAATAGTCATCACATTCTGGCTGGCCTCTAGCAGTAGCCCAACCCTCTGGTGCTGATCTGCACGTCCGAGTAATCTCATAAAAGCGATCCGTCAAACGCTCAAGGCGCGAAAACACACTAAAAGGATACCTCTCTATGCAATCGTACGTCTATGGAATCATGCCCTGGTCAGTCCCCATTCATGACGAGCTCGTGCTGACCGCAACTCAAGCCATAGCTCTCTCTGCCCGTGCAATCGTGGCAGCAAAATCATGACCGATATCGATGAGGATAGATCATAGGAATGAATATAATACTGTGTAAGGAAATATACATCCTAAGGTTTCTTAAGCGGAGTAGCGTATCGTAAGTATGCTGCGGAACATACGTACGGTACGTCACTCTACTTAAGCTACCTACTCCATCAACTAAAGGTCATCCTACGCGATGAAAGTTCGGGTATAATACCCCTCAACCAAGTCTAAGTTTCGTAAGGTCAAGCCTAAGTTCCGTATATATACAAACGCTCTAGGCTCCACATAGTCAAACATAAACTCGAACCAAGGTTAACCTAGCACTCTGATACCAACTTTGTCACGACCCGAAATAGCACGTGACTAGCCCTTGAATCTTATGAAGTCTATAGGACCTCATCTAATTCAAGTAACGCAAAAGCCCAGAAATCTAAAACCATTTCAAGGAGTAAATAAAGAAAACTAGTTTTTAAGAAGTAAAGAAAACATATTTTAAAAGCAAGGTTCTTAAATAAGTAAGACAAATATGCATTTTTTTAAAATCTATAGTCTTTTCTGAAAATTTCGGAAGAGTTTCTTTTGTAAATACTGACCCCAAACGGAGTACAACCTGAATAATATATATACAATGATAAAAGGCATCCCCAAGCGGGAGCTAGCTCTTCGTCAATCGACGGTCACAACCACGCAAGCAGTATAATATACAATGCCGAAGGGCGAGGATCAAAACTCAAAAGAAAACTCAAAGTCAGCATGAAAACCATAATACTACAACGCGCGACTCTAAGGTCGAAATAATACACAACTGGTTTTCTAAGTCTGAAACAATATACAAGTTTGGTTGATGGAATTACTAGATGTTAGAGTTTATTCCCTAGAAGGCCATTACTGTATCATACTAGTTTGTATATTACTTAATGGAAGCTTGGGATATTCACAGTTGTATAGACAGTCTTGCTAAAAATTGTAGTATGCTACTTGGTTTGTGTCTACTTTAATATGTGTATATGTTTCTTGTAACGTATCGCTTATACATATTAGTAGAGCCCTTAGGATCTTGCTTGATTACCAGCGTTGTGATGGCAGTCACACTAGTGGGGGCTGGGTAGTCTATAAGCAACATCCTATACAGGTCCCTAGTCGTAGGATTATCGAGACAGGGCATCGATACTCCGGAGTAGACTAGTGTGTACGCTTCTCATCCCAGTTGGGGAGATGGTCTGTCCCACAGCCATCAGTACGTCGTACTGGAGATAGTATACAGGTGCTCGTTAGGTTACGGGTATACCGGACAGGACTCGAGGGGAACTGTTGGATGGTATTATACCCGTCGTCAGTTAACAGTTCCCAGGTCATATGAGTACAGCATAGTCCGCAGACTTGACACTGCTACTTCGCCTCGAGTGTGTCCCACTGTTCTTAGATTGCTGCCCTACCACGGCTCAAAGGAGTCATGCAAACAGGTAGCAGTTGGGTGCAGTCCCGAGCACTTGGAGGCAGTGGCGGTTAGACAGGATTCGTCTCTCCCGGTATTGGGAGTTGATATCGCGCTGTGTCAGAGAGCCATTACGCAAAGTCCCTGGCCATGGCAAGCGAGATTTACTGGTAGATTTTCCAGTAGTTTCTCAAGGTGTAATGGGCTACGCTCCGACACGACTTATACCGCTTTTAGGGGACTGAAGCTTGCCGCCCCCTAGGCCCGATATGCGATAGTCCTAGACGAACAGATCGGACTATACGGAGATTGTCACAGCAGGCTCAGTAGGAGTTCGGATGGGTTTCCTCATCGGCCTTCTTATCGACATCTACCTGGGGACCGTTACGTACAGCTAGTGCCGCTTGCGGTCTGTGGTTAAACCCACTGCTAGCGTAGTGTCGAGTCTTTAGAGTCCCACACAGAGAGTTTCCCTGCTTCGGGCCAAACGATATAGAGGTCATATGCTTTTACGACAGGGTTCGGACGCATACGTGTTTTTACGCACGTACGATGTTCGGACAGTTTTTACTAGTCGGCTTTGGTTTAAGCCAGATTCTAGTATCGGATTATTGGATTTATACAGTCTAAAGTTTTTCCGTGTTTTCACGGATATGAGGGGCGTTCTCATAATTTGTCGGGAAGCTTCTAGAAGGATGATGACTTGGAGGGTAAGGTAGCATTTGTATTTATTGGATTAATGAGTCATGAGAGTGAATCATCCATGGAGTTAATGATTCATTTATGATTCATATGACTCATGTGATGAATCACTTAGTGTATTAACGAAACATGATGATATATCATTATTTGTTATTCATTTAATATATATGATATGTTTCATATATACACAAATGATATCATTTATCCAAAAGGATTCTCATTCTCACTTTCTCTCTCCTCAAGCTCTCTCTCTTCAAACCCTAACCCTAACCTCTCATGTGTTGAGATCAAGGGTTAGCTAGACTAATATATCCCTAATCCAACTCTATATCCCCTAAGTAGCTTAGATTAGCACTTTGAGCAACCTAGTTACATCAAGTTAGAGGTCAAGCTTGGAGTAGGAGCTCTCGGGTGGATCATCTTTGACTCGAGGAGGCCGTTGAGGTGCCGACGTTCCAAGGAGCCTATAAGGAGTGGAGGACAGCGATGAAGACCCGAAGGACAAGTAACGTGAGGTATAACTTCGAATCCGAGTAGTTAAACCTCTCGTAGTTTGCTTGTAATGGTTTAGATATGATTCGTGCGCTCAAGTCCGTGTTACGAAGCTTTGATAATTGTTTTTCATATATTCCGCCTCCCCGCAAGTTTGTGGGGTGCGTGACATGGACTTACATTGGTATCAGAGCCAACTAAATCTTTACTAACTTGTTAGCAACTAATTAGAACTTCGATCGTCGGAAAAACGCGAAAACAACACCCCGAAACCCTATCAGTTTCTGTTAATTTTAAAAGTGTCGAAAAAATATTTGATATGCCTTAAAATTTACAGAAGGGTATTATAAGAATTCTGGGAAAATACGAGGACACAACTCGGCAAGACGGCCGCGGAACCGCGGTCAAATGGTGCTTTTGGCCGCGGATCCGCCGCCGAGTCAACCCCGAGTTGACTCAGAGTTTCACAGAAATTCATATTTTATGGTGTTTTGTTTTCCTGTATATTCTGTTTCTGCCCAGGTTACTTCTGTGCTGGCTTGCATTTGGGGTAGACACGGAAAAAGGTTGTCGGTTGATATTCTAAGTTATTTGCTAATCGGGTTTTTATCTGTAATGTTTAATGTGTTCGTAAACCTCCCCTAACTGCTAGTATGTCGGTTGGCAGGGGGTTACGCATTTCTGTAATGTTTACTGTTTGTGTATATGAACTTGATTGGATCGTTATGATGATTAGCCGGGGTTTGAGATGGGTTTTATATTCATTCATTCGATGTAAATTGTAATATGATGTAATATTCTTTTGCGGGGCACATCCAGGTTGCGGTTGTAGCCACCGTTGTATTATTTCATTTACTGTTTTTTGCTCCTAGGATAGACCCAAGGTGACACGGAAAAAGGTTGTCGGTCGATATTCTAAGTTATTTGCTAATCGGGTTTTTATCTGTAATGTTTAATGTGTTCGTAAACCTTCCCTAACTACTAGTATGTCGGTTGGCAGGGGGTTGCACATTTCTGTAATGTTTACTGTTTGTGTATATGAACTTGATTGGATCGTTGTGATGATTAGCCGGGGTTTGAGATGGGTTTTATATTCATTCATTCGATGTAAATTGTAATATGATGTAATATTCTTTTGCGGGGCACATCCAGGTTGCGGTTGTAGCCACCATTGTATTATTTCATTTACTGTTTTTTGCTCCTAGGATAGACCCAAGGTGGGGTACACAAACTACCAGGTACGTTGAAGTGTTTAGTGGCCTACTCACGTTGTTGAGGGAGACCGCTTCACTTCGGGTACTTGGCGGGTAGTTTGCTGTACTCGTAGGGGTCTAGGGTGGGGTAATGGCTATTCATCACAACAGTGTAATCCGTCTTTTGTTGCAAGCTCAAAGGAAAAGTGGATTACTTGTATATCCAATAATGTTCATCTGAGATCTGGAATGCCTATTATTGCGTCTGACGAATGTACAATATCTATATATGATAGCTATTTAGACGTCACTTTTGTTTTACACCCGCACTAGCCCAGCCCCCGCTCTGTCGTTAGTTAAGTAACCTAACGGGTGATGACGGGACCCAGTGGCGAATGCGGATGGCATAAGAGGACGTTGTATTTTCGTTGTTTTCTGCAATGATAGGTTAAATGATGGGACGCATTATTTTAATGCAAAGAAAATAAACCAAAGTTGAATCGTTGGAACAAATTTAAAAGAAACCACTCGGTTATTTTAAAAAAAAGAGCAGAATTTTTAATTGCGGAGCTTTAACCACTCCTTTTAAAAAGCTATCAGGTTCCTTCGATTATATCAAGTTCACTACATTCACAGTTTCGCCAAAACCAGTCGTAGCCCTCCGTCATTTCTTATGGATGGTCAGTAGTATTCAAGCTATGTTTGTTGGCTTTCGTCAAGGCATAGTGTTTGGTAGCTGCTAAGGTATTCATTTGTTGCATAGATAGATGAGTTGGTTTGGGACAGTCGTATTACCTTGTTGGCTTTTGTCAAGGGTATGTACGGGTGGGTTCAAATTAACAAGATAATGATGGGCAGAACTTGACATGTGACTTATGATTTGTTGGCTTTCGTCAAGGTCATAAGAACATGGGGAAAAAATCCACATCGGGAGTTTCTAAAGAAACTGAAACTTGCTAGTGTTGCATACCATTTGGAGTTTGATGAATGTTGGTAGGATTCCTTCAATATTATCACACGATGATATTTGGATCCCGATCCTACTGTGAGTATATGCTACTTATCAGGAGATTCGTCACTTAACGATCAATGCTATAAACCAAGTAGGTGTCGAGAAAGGTGTCAGCGGGGCTACGCCCCCAGAGAAAAGAGGTTATTTAATTAAGGAACTTCACGAAAGCGTTGGAAAACCTCCCTCGAAGTACCCACACTAGCCTGGCTGAACGGTTAAGCAAGTATTGTACAGTGAGAATAGTCCTGGCTAATTCTTCTTTTATGGTTTGAGGAAAGATTCGAGAAACAGTGGGAGCTATCCAGTTTAGATAAATTAAAAACCAATCTAAACTTGCAAGAGTATCATGCTAAAGTGTTTTCTTCTCTCTCTCTCATTGCAGCGACCTTGTGACCATGACTAGGTTATATCTAGATAACAAGTTGACTGAATCTAACTTATATGACTGGTAAAGGTCTGTCCAGATGTCCATTGCCTATGAAAAGCTGGACCACCCTATTACTACTCAAGATCACGCCGTCCCAGGTCCAGTTTCCACCGTCGTGGATATGGATATCCATAAGACAAGGGAAAAGGATAAAGCGAAAGCCAAGTGCCTCATGTTGGCTTCAGTTGATGGTGTATACCAGAAGCAGCACGAGAAGATGGACTTAGTTTCCATCTTTCTCCATAACAAAGATTTATATGGAGAGCGATCTCATATCGCAAGATATAAGACCTCGAACGAATTAATTCAAGCGAGGTTGGCTGTCGGGTCATCTGTAGGGGACGACGTCCTTACAATGACTAGCTATATTGATGAGCTCAAGGACCTGGAGACCACGTTGGGAAACAGGTCATACGCTGACTTATTTCCACAGTCCCTACCCTCTACTTACACCCTGAAAGAAACCAGGGAGACACAAGCTCTGCTTAATGGGGGACCTTCTTCTTCTACATCCAGGGCGAAAGCAAAGGGTGAAAAGAAGAAGACCTCTACAAAGCCGATATACGGTGTCGGTAAAGTAGGAGGAAAGGGAAGAGCAAAAGTTTCGGGACTTAGTGTAGGTAAGGAGGGATGTTCCTATTGTTATGGGAACGGGCATTGGCAGAAGGATTGCAGGGCTTTGGAAGCCAGTAGCCAGGATACGAAGCATGTTGTGGCTTCGGCCTCAAGTGTGTTTGTAATTGAGAACTGTTTGTTAATTAACTCTACTTCCTGGGTATTAGATACCGGAGCAGAATCTCATATCTGTAATTCATTACATGCTTTGAGAAACCGTAGAGTTATAAGAGTAGGTGATTTGTCTCTCAGAGTTGCAAACGGAATGAGCGTAGACGCTGAATCCGTGGGAGAATATCGCCTAGGTTTGACAAGTGGGCAGATATTGATTCAACGTAACTGTTTGTATGTATCTAGTTTGACTTGTAATATCATATCAGTGTCCTTACTTTCAACAGAGGGATATGATTTTACATTCGTAAGCGATGTAGTTCACATCCACCTAAATCAAGTTCTGATTGGGTCCGGTACATTAGATAACTGTATATACGTATTGAGTCAAGCTCAGGTTTTCAATGTCCAGAACACACTTAAAAGAAAGTCTCCAGAAATAAATCAGGCTTTCTTATGGCATTGTAGACTAGGTCACATCAATGAAACACGGTTAACGAAGTTACATAGAGAAGGATATTTGAATCCGTTCGAATATCAATCTTATGCTACTTGTGAATCTTGTCTCATGGGAAAGATGACAAAGAATCCGTTTACTGGACACGGAGTAAGAGAGAGAGAGCTCTTGGGACTCGTACACAGTGACGTGTGGGGTCCAATGTCTACACATGCGCGAGGTGGTTATTCCTACTTCATTACTTTTACAAATGATTTCTCTAGGTATGGACATATCTTCTTGATGAAGCATAAATCCGAGGCCTTTGAGAAATTCCAGGAATACAAGAATGAAGTGGAAAACCAAACAGGCAAAAGTATCAAGACACTGAGATCTGATCGAGGTGGTGAATACTTTAGTGCCGAGTTCCTGGGTTACTTAAAAGAGAATGGAATTCTCTCTCAGCTTACTCCTCCATACACACCACAACGCAATGGTGTATCGGAAAGGAGGAATCAAACCCTATTGGATATGGTTCGTTCCATGATGAGTAAGGCTGAGTTACCGCGATCTTTCTGGGGTTATGCACTAGAATCAGCTGCATTTCTTTTGAACAAGGTTCCAACCAAAACTGTGCCTACCACACCATATCAGATGTGGAGTGGGAAGAAACCCTATCTTCAGTACCTGAAGACATGGGGATGTCCAGCTTTTGTAAAAAAGCAGCATCCGGACAAGCTCGAGGCACACTCAGTAGAGTGTAAGTTTGTGGGATATCCAAAGAACTCCATGGGATATTGCTTCTATTACGCAGAGGAACAAAAGGTTTTTGTTTCTCGTCATGCCCGCTTCTTAGAAACTGAATTTTTAGAAAATCAGAAGAGTGGGAGCGTAGTAGAACTGGAAGAAATTCCAGAACCACAAGCTGTTACTGAAAGTAAGGTTGAACCAGAGGTTTCAGAAGAAAGGGACATACCAGCGCCTATCCGCAGAAGTAGTAGGCAGTCTCATCCGCCCGAGAAATACTACGGTTTTCTCATAGACGGGGATCGAGAAGATTGCGTCATTGATAATGATGACCCTACTAGCTTCCAGTAAGCCATTCAGAGTGGCGACTCGGTAAAATGGCTGGATGCAATGCGGACCGAAATGGAGTCCATGTACACTAACAAAGTATGGACTTTGGACATTGCTCCAGGTGGGGTAAAACCCGTAGGATGCAAATGGATCTTCAGAAAGAAGATTGGTGTAGATGGACAGGTTGAAACCTATAAGGCAAGACTTATTGCAAAGGGTTTCCGTCAAAGACCTGGTTTGGACTATGACGAAACCTTTTCTTCAGTGGCTATGCTCAAATCCATTCGGATCCTTCTTGCTTTTGCTGCCTTCCACGATTATGAGATCTGGCATATGGACGTAAAGACGGCCTTTCTAAATGGTAATTTGGAAGAGAGCGTCTATATGGATCAGCCAGAGGGATTCATTCAGAGTGGGAGCAGCGGTAAAGTGCGCAAGCTGCTTAAGTCCATTTATGGACTAAAACAGGCTTCGCGGAGTTGGAACATCTGTTTTGATGATACTGTCAAAGAATTCGACTTTATCAAAAATCCAGATGAACCATGCATATACAGTAAGATTTTATGGAGAGTTGTTGTTTTCCTCGTCTTGTACATGGATGACATTCTCCTAATAGTAAATGATATTCCTATGCTACAGTCAATCAAAAGATTCTTGTCACAGAAGTTCTCCATGAAGGACCTGGGTGATGCCACCTACATTCTGGGGATCCAGATCTATCGTGATAGATCAAAAAGGATGTTGGGACTTTCGCAGTCCAGGTACATAGACATCATATTGAAAAGATTCAGTATGGAAGATTCTAAGCGCGGTAACCTACCGGCTTGTCACGGAATCACCCTCTCCAAAGAGATGTCTCCCAGGACTGATTTGGAAAGGGATCGCATGTCGATTATACCCTACGCTTTTGCGGTAGGCTTTATAATGTATGCGATGTTATGTACCAGACCAGATGTAGTATACGCATTGAGCGTTGTAAGCCGGTATCAGGCAAACCCAGGGGAGAAGCACTGGATAGCAGTAAAGAACATTCTCAAGTACCTGAGGAGGACTAAGGAGATGTTCTTGGTGTATGGCGGAAAAGACCTCCAGATCGAGGCCTTTGCCGACTCCAGCTTCTAGAGTGACAAGGATGACTCCAAGTCCATGTTGGGTTATGTCTTTACCCACAATGGAGGGGCGGTCTGTTGGAAGAGTTCCAAGCAGGAGACCGTTGCTAACTCAACGATGGAAGCGGAGTACATAGCTGCTTGCGATGCCGCAAAAGAAGCTGTCTGGATGAAGAAGTTCCTCACGGAACTTCAGGTGGTTCCTAACAGTGTTGGTCCAATACCTCTGTATTGCGACAACAACGGCGCTATAGCTTTAGCGAAGGAACCCAGGTCCCATCAGAAGTCCAGACACATCTTAAGGCGGTATCACCTGGTCAGGGAGATCATAGATCGCCGGGAGATCGAGGTAAAGAGAGTTGATACAGAGAATAACACTGCTGATCCATTCACAAAGGCCATTCCTCAAACGCAGTTCGAGAGGCTATTCGAGATGATAGGTCTGCGATATGCCAGTACATGGCCCTAGTGCAAGTGGGAGATTGTTAGAGTTTATGCCCTAGAAGGCCATTACTGTATCATACTAGTTTGTATATTACTTAATGGAAGCTTGGGATATTCACAGTTATATTGACAGTCTTGCTAAAAATGGTAGTATGCTACTTGGTTTGTGTCTACTTTAATATGTGCATATGTTTCTTGTAACGTATCGCTTATACATATTAGTAGAGCCCTCAGGATCTTTGCTTGATTACCAACATTGTGATGGCAGTTACACTAGTGGGGGATGGGTAGTCTATAAGCAACATCCTATACAGGGTCGTAGGATTATCGAGACAGGGTATCGATACTCCGGAGTAGACTAGTGTGTACGCTTCTCATCCCAGTTGGGGAGATGGTCTGTCCCACAGCCATCAGTACATCGTACTGGAGATAGTATACAGGTGCTCAATAGGTTACGGGTACACCGGACAGGACTCGCGGGGACTGTTGGATGGTATTATACCCGTCGTCAGTTAACAGTTCCCAGGTGACATGAGTACAGCATAGTCCGCAGACTTGACACTGCTACTTCGCCTCGAGTGTGTCCCACTGTTCTTAGATTGCTACCCTACCACGGCTCAAAGGAATCGTGCAAACAGGTAGCAGTTGGGTGCAGTCCCGAGCACTTGGAGGCAGTGGCGGTTAGACAGGATTCGTCTCTCCCAGTATTGGGAGTTGATATCGCGCTGTGTCAGAGAGCCATTACGCAAAGTCCCTGGCCAGGGCAAGCGAGATTTACTGGTAGGTTTTCCAGTAGTTTCTCAAGGTGTAATGGGCTACGCTCCGATATGACTTATACCGCTTTTAGGGGACCGACGCTTTCCGCCCCCTAGGCCTGATATGCGATAGTCCTAGATAAACAGACCGGACTGAACGGAGATTGTCAAAGCAGGCTCAGTAGGAGTTCGGATGGGTTTCCTCATCGGCCTTCTTATCGACATCTACCTGGGGACCGTTACATACAGCTAGTGCCGCTTGCGGTCTGTGGTTAAACCCACTGCCAGCGTAGTGTCGAGTCTTTAGAGTCCCATACAGAGAGTTTCCCTGCTTCGGGCGAAACGATATAGAGGTCGTATGCTTTTACGACAGGGTTCGGACGCATATGTGTTTTTACGCACGTACGATGTTCGGACAGTTTTTACTAGTCGGCTTTGGTTTAAGCCAGATTCTAGTATTGGATTATTGGATTTATACAGTCTAAAGTTTTTCCGTGTTTTCACGGATAGAAGGGGTGTTCTCGTAATTTGTCGGGAAGCTTCTAAAAGGATGATGACTTGGAGGGTAAGGTGGCATTTGCATTTATTGGATTAATGAGTCATGAGAATGAATCATCCATGGTGTTAATGATTCATTTATGATTCATATGACTCATGTGATGAATCGCTTAGTGTATTAATGAAACATGATGATATATCATTATTTGTTATTCATTTAATATATATGATATGTTCCATATATACACAAATGATATCATTTATCCAAAAGGATTCTCATTCTCACCTTCTCTCTCCTCAAGCTCTCTCTCTTCAAACCCTAACCCTAACCTCTCATGTGTTGAGATCAAGGGTTAGCTAGACTAATACATCCCTAATCCAACTCTATATCCCCTAGGTAGCTTAGATTAGCACTTTGAGCAACCTAGTTACCTCAAGTTAGAGGTTAAGCTTGGAGTAGGAGCTCTCGGGTGGATCATCTTTGACTCGAGGAGGCCGTTGAGGTGCCGACATTCCAAGGAGCCTACAAGGAGTGGAGGACAGCGATGAAGACCCGAAGGACAAGTAACGTGAGGTATAACTTCGAATCCGAGTAGTTAAACCTCTCGTAGTTTGCTAGTAATGGTTTAGATACGATTCGTGCGCACAAGTCCGTGTTACGAAGCTTTGATAATTGTTTTTCATATATTCCGCCTCCCCGCAAGTTCGTGGGGTGCGTGACATGGACTTACACTAGATACAGCTGATAAAAATAAATACAAGGGTGGTCATGATGCGAGTGAACCCACCTACCAAAGCAATCACCCAGAAAGGAAACTGTGTGCCAGAAAAGCCGCAATGAAACATGTACGGCAAAACCTGCAAGAACTGTAGCACAACGGGGGTGAGTTGCCAACTCGTGAATAGAAAACATCACAGAGCAGAAATCGTATGTATGACTCATCCTAGGTCGATACGATCAAATATATATATAAATCTCAAATGAATAAGTCTGAAGTATGATAAGGTGGCAAAGGTAATATCTATACATAAGTGTAGTACCAAGTGCTCGTACCAGTGCCTCAGGTAACAACATATCATAATGTGAGGTATGATCAATGTAATCAGTGTCAACTATATCATGAAGTCTATGAGTATGTGGATATCGTCCAACTAAGTGATCAATGTCTGTATGTATGTGGATCTCGTTCACGTGTCACCCAATGACAATAAGTATCATGCATGTAAATATCATAAAGCATATGCATGGAAGTATGAGGATGTAAATCAACATATGTCCCTCGTGACCTATCAAAATCATGGAACTTGAATGTCTAGCATTGATACTCGAAAACATCATGAAAGCAGTGCCAAGCATCGGCACGTAAATCCTCATATATATATAGGGCTCCGTCAGTCCGTATCGGCCCGTGGGCTCCGTCAATCCGGATCGGCCCATATCATCTCTCGACTTCGGTCGGTATCCTCCGGAAATCCGCCGGGCCTAAATACTATCACCGGTAGGTAGTGGTCCCTCTGCCAGGCTCACCGTCTGTATACACAGCATCCCTTTCTTGCCCTGGGGTACCATACCGGGCCCCACCATGTACCCACACACGGCTCATGACTCCTCCTCGCATGGGGTATATATATACATCAGAATCGATAAAACTCATGGTGGACGCACTGAAATATCATATCAAGGGTAACCGGGTTTTTAAAACAATACATACTCTCTTTTAAAATACTCACGGTTCCCAAATCCAGAAATATCATGGAAACAACATAGCTCAATGCGTATAATCATAAAGCATAATGTATGCGACATATAAAATAAATGTAAGCATATCAGTATATCATGCAAGGAGTCATATCCTGATGCAACACTCCTACTGTGTAGTGACATGGCAATTATCGATGATGAAGTGTGTGAGCCGGCAAGCAGGTATACGTGGAACATACGCATCATCGATAATGGTGCTGGTGTCCTGACGGTATGGTTTCAATATAACAATAAACATATTTAAACATGCAATGCGATGTGAATAGCAAGAATATGCAGAAATCGACTAGTAAACACAACAGTGAAGAATCTACATCGATATAAAAATGTCATACAGTTTTGCCATTTGAAATAAGATGAATCGGGGTTTTTAGTAAAATAAGGGCTACAGTGCTTTTAAGAAAATGTGCGTCTTTTAAAAATATCCGTAGAATCCCATTACCTGTCTTTAAAATATTCCCGATTCGTTAGTTTTTTAAATAGGTATGACTCGGGTCTAGTCTAACATCTACTATGCAAACTACAGATCTAACTAACAAGCTAATCGGGAGGGGTCTAGAAACCACCTAAGTCTGAGTCGATATATATATATATATATATATATATATATATATATATATATATATATATATATTAGTCGGTGATCCCGCCTTAATAGTATCACGTACGATACAATATATCATATGACATCCTCGAGTCATGAGTGCAGATCTTATCATCAAATAAAGCTCGTACGGTAAATCATCGTACGACATCCCAAAATCTAGGTACGGGTCAATATCACATTCATCTCATCAATTATTTGGTATCCTTATCATCATATCTCATGATCTGGGGTACTGATCTAAGTCTAGTACAAACCGATACCATCTATATAGATATATGTGCGTGTATGGAAACACGCCCAAATGCCCGCTAAAATCTTATGTCGTATCCCAAATACGAACCACATCATATCACCGATCTAACGGCACTATGCCCAATCTCATCGACTCATCTCCAAATATCATCCACTATCCTCATCATCCAGGTATAAGTATAACAAATAAGCATGTGTGTGCGTGTGGGTGTAAACCTATTCTAGGGTTCGCAACTAGGAAACTATACTAGTTTACTTCTAAACCCTAATCTAACCATGGTACACCTAATCACATCTTGAATATCCATATCACACCTAACGCTATCATACATATATATAGTATATTTATAGTATACTAAATTTCGGACTGCGGGGGTGCTATACGCCATCCACCCGACTTCCCCCGTAGATATAATCTATTCACCTTACATCCTGCGTGTCGGTGTCGATGTCGCCTTCATCTTCTTCATCATATGAAACCCTCGTGAAGGTACCTACAAGACAACACAATCGCAATGCACATTAAACTCACATCGGAAAACCAAAATGACACGCTAAGGCCTATAGGTTAGAACCTATAGACTACGCTTTCAAAACCATCAAACAGCCATCGATATCGTCGTACAAACGTCAAGTGATCGAGGTAAAACACAGATACGTAAATCCAGAATTCAAAATATGAGAAACGAAACTCCGAATCAAAACAGCAACTCAGGAAAAAGGTCCCAGATTTTACCCTAGGTCAAATTGGTCAATTTTGCATATGCCAAGGGTCTATTTTACTGATTAGGGGACCACAGAACCAACACGAGGCACATTGGCCCAGGTCTGGCCGCAATTTGCGGCCAGACAGAATATTTCTGAGGCCAAGGAATGGAATCAGGGGATGGGGTCTTAGGGTTATCTTCCTAGGTGCCTGCACATCTCTCTGTATTTGCAAAATAATTTTCAGAGTCTCCGAGTGTTAGCAGATTTCATTTTACATCCACAGAATCCACAATTTTCCGATATCGGGTTTTCTAAATCCGTATTCTGGGGTTCTAGTCTCTGGTGTAGGTCTGGATTCTAGCACTAGGAGGTTTGTATGGCCTCTACTGAGCTTAATTACCCATCACCACTCAAGAATTCCAAAACCCTTAACTAGAATTTTCAAGGTTTACCCAAACCACACAATATCGGTTCTAATATAACATGGGGGTAAAAGTAATGGAAATACTAAGCTAAAGGTCCAGAAAATACCTCATTTGGCAACTCAAGAATTTTCTTGAGTTGCCCAAAGTGTCCAAAATTTGATTTTTCTTGGTCCAATGTGCTTCCCTTGAGCTTGTGCATCTTTTTAATGAAATGGGATATGGGTTTTGAGTTGTTATTCATGGAGTTTTGGGGGAGGTGAAGAGGGGAGGGAGGTGAGGCGGCAGCAGCAGCAGAAAAAGGGGAGAGGGAGAGGATAATGATGAAGAGAGATGAGAGGAAAAGAGAATGGTCAAGGTCAAATACCCCCCCTCACCTTTCTCTCTCTCACCCATACCTAATTCTTTATTCTTTTCCTTTTCTTTTCTATTTTCCTTCTCTCCTCAATAGTAACCCCAAAACAAAAGCCATGCATCCAAAATCATATAGGAAAAATGTAACAAGTGTAAAAAGAAATGGTGCATGTTTTGCACAAAACAAGCTTAAAATCCGATTAGCGATTTTTAATCGCGATTAGCACTAAATTAGCATATAATTAATCATAAAAACTTAAAATTTGCATAATTCATATAAAACACCATCTTTTTAGTAATTTCCAAAAATTTTCCAATTTTTTCCCAAATTATCGGTATTTAATTATACCGCCTTATTTAAAATATTCAATATTTTATTATTAAATTATAAAAAATCCCAAAAATAATATTTTATTTTTTTTTAAATGTTACAATCTTCCCCCTTAAAGAAATTCGGTCCCCGAATTTAAATTTAAACCCCTCAAATACTAAAACATTTAGTAGAAGTCCAAGTCGTCGGGGCTCCGAAATCATCAATACATAAAACGCATCATAGCGTAATGCATGCGCATGAACAATGAGCAGATAACTCGAAAACAAAACTCCGTCAAGCATCCCGCAATCATCGGAGTCATAGTAAAGACACAAGTGTCAAATCCAAAATAAAACCAATATGATATAAATCAGAACTATACATATAAATATCAAATCTATATATGTAAATATCTGAAGGAAATGCATGCCAAACCTTTTCATGTTGCTGTGTTATGCGCGTATCGCGGCACAGTGGCAGACGTCTATTGTAAGAAAATAACCATATATGTATATATCTTTTGTTTAATATGTACGTTCCGCCGTTTAGAAAACAATTTAGAAGGGTTTCCTTATTTTAACGTGTCGTGTCATATCAGACACGTACGTAAATACTGGGACTATAGCTCGCTTTTTGGAAATCCCTTCGACAACTATCAATGCATGCAAAATATATCTAGGTACTGTCCTCTGACTAGTCCTGCTCAGTACGAAAACATATAGCAAATATCATAAAAACGTAATGCTCCATAAGAAATAAATCCTAAAATGTATATAAGAATACCCTGTGCGTGTAGGGTTGCTAGGCACGCGCACAAGGGTCTACGAGGCATCAACCATGCCCGATTAAAAATTTAGCCGTGCCGAACAACCCGAATACGGAACTTTAAACTAGAGATTAGGCGATAACTTGCATGCTAAACACTTTAACACTAAGTGAGAGGGATTACAACCTTTGTAGATCCGGTCCTTCACTTCATATGCTCCGTGTTGTGGTCCCTTCGCTGCGATCATCGGGTTCCGGGCTCTCGAGAGGTTCCACGAAGAGAAAGACGCAACCTTTGCTTCCGATCTTCGATACTAAGATGATCTACCTCGAAGTTTCTTTAACACAAGCTAACACTCATGAAATGATGTGAACACCCTCATCTAAATGGCAAGGGAAGATGAGGATGATGAAGTAGGAATTTTGCTCTATTTATTTATCTTTTTCTCACAATTATTCATCACCTTTGAAAAATCAAGCAAGCTTTTTCATGGAAGAAATGAAGGAGGAAGAAGAAGATCAATATCATTATTCTTTTGTGATGAATAGGAGAAGTAATAATATGATAGATTATGCAACCATGGTTCACTTAACCAATGTAGAGAATTAACTAGGGTTAGGGTTTGGGTTTGGTTAAAGCATGACTCATTTCAAAATATCTTTCAAATGAGAAAAAGAAAACCATCTAGAAACATCTAGAAAGTTTAACCCTAATCCAAACCCTAATCAAGTTTAAACTCCACTAAACATGTTGCATTATTTATCATATCATGTTACAATATTATATATCACATATATAATATTTATTGTAACAAAATAAAATAATACAATTAACATATATCGCATATATATCAATGTATTACCCGAGTGAGAAAAAGAATCTTTTAGTGAGCAAATATTAGTTAATGTCATTTAATATATCATATATATTATTATACATTAAATTATCGAATCAACACTTGATCCGACAATCCGGCTATATCGCATATAACCGACTAATATTTATCCGTACCGATTCATCGAATCAACACTTGATCCGATGACCCGGCTGATATCAAATATCGCGAGAATACAATACGATATCACATACCGCATTATCCTCGGTCCCGCACATATCACATATGTGCTCCTACTCCGTTTTGCCTGAGTCAAGAAACCTCTGTGTAGGACTCTAAAGAATCGTCAATACGCCGGCAGTAGGTGATGATCATATCAAACACCCACAAGCTGCAAGCGGTCAGCTAAACGTAACAGCTACCCAGGTATTGAGCGCTCAGAAGATCAACAAGCAAGCCTGTACATTCTCCTGTGAATCCAAACAGTAACACTCCCGTACAGTCCGGTCTCGTCGTCTGATATGTCGCATATCTCGCCTAGGGGTGGTAAACGTCAGACCCCAGTAGCTCGATAAGTCGTGTCGATATGAGGTCTATAACAGTTCGAGAAACTACCGATAACACTTACCAGTAAATCTCAGCAACCCTGGCCAGGGATTTCCGGTTATAGCCAATCGAACACAGCACAACATCAACTCCCTATACCGGGAGAGACGAATCCCCTCCTATCGCTCATTGCCTCCATGTGATTCGGGACTGTACCCAAAAGCCACCTTTTTGCACGCCCTCTTGGACGTGGTATGATGGAAATCAAAGCACAGTGGGAATCACACAAGACTCTATGACGATCTCGGGTCAACAGACTACTCTGTACCAGTGTCACCGGAGAACTGCCATCTGACGTATGGTATAATACCATCTGGGAGTTCTCGGCGAGTCCGTCCAGTGTACCCTGTCTCTACTGAGCACCCGTACACCATCCTTGATGTCAAACACCGATGGATATGGGATCATCCATCGCCCATCATATGGGTCAAGATGCGTATGCGCTAGTCTACTCTGGTGCATTGATGCCCTGTCTCGACACACCCTCGACTAGGAACAGTTATAGGATGTACTCGTCGACTACCGTGGCCCCACTAGTATGATCTCATCATAGTCCCAGTAGTCGAGTACATATCCTAAGGGCTTTATCAACATGTAATATAGAGACAATCAGAGTACATGTTAAGATAAAGTACAACCAGATAGCATACTATCATGTCGAGCAAGAAAGTCCTCCCTATATATATCCTAGCATCCACTACAATATACATCGTATGTACAGTAATGGCCTCTAGGGCATACATATAACTAACAATCTCCCACTTGCACTAGGGCCATCTGTTATGGTATCGCATACCCAACAATTAGCTGCGGTTGAAGTATCTCATACTCAACCATCCCATAAAAGTCTCTACTGGGAAAAAGGCCTTTGTGAGTGGATCCGCGCTGTTGTCCTCTGTGTCTACTCTCCTAACCTCGATCTTCCTGGAGATCAACCATCTCCATGATCAGGTGATACTGCCTAAGAATTATATCTGGATTTCTGATGGGACGGTAGTTCCTTGGCTAAAGCCACAACTCCATTGTCACACAATGGTAGGAACGAAGTTCATCTCATGAACTTATATATTTCCAGACTGCCTCTTTGGTAGCATCCTTGGTAACGATGTATCTTGCCTTTAATCATCTAGTATGTCACGGTATCTAGCTTGGAACTCTTCCAACATACCGTCCCTCCACTGAGGGTATAGACAAGCCTGCGACTGACATTCAATCGTCCTTATCACCCTGGAACCTTTCCAGTGATTCTCCCCAGGATCGATTGATACCATCTCACTACAACTAGTGAGTGTCCTAACATCCAATTAGATCTATCTCATAGATCCAAAACCTAGGATTTAGTAGGTATCACTTTGATCCTATATGGAGAATCCTTGTGATAAGCGGAGATTGACCGACCGTAGCATAGGAAACTCCTTCCCTATCAAGAGTATGTCATCCACGTACTCTATGAGGATCACCACCATACTCTCTACTACCTTTTAGTATATACAAGGTTCATCTACCATTTTGATGAAGTCAAACTCTTTGACTACCATATCAAAACAGATGTTCTAACTCCGCGATGCCTGTTTTATCATATAAAGCATCTTGCACACGTTTCCGCTGCTCCCACTGTCTACGAAGCCCCTCTGGCTGTGTACTTATAGACACTCTCTTCTAAAACATCATTTAGAAAAGAAGTCAGGACACCCAACCACCAGATATCGTAGTCATGGTATGTAGCCGTGGCAAGTAGGATCTGGATGGACTTAAGCATAGATCCTTAGAAAGGTTTCAACATAATCCATACCTGGTCTATGATGCAAACCTTTAACAAGTCTAGCTTTGAAAGTCTCAACTTTTCCATGTACACCAAGTAATCTTCTCAAGATATACTTGCTCCTGATAGGGATTTAACCCTTCAGATAAAGCAACCAAAGTCCATACTTTGTTGGTGTATAAGGATTCCATCTCAGATCGATAAGCATCCAGCCATTCTTACAGAGTCCCACTCCTGATGGCCAGCTCGAAAATAGTTGGGTCATCATCTCATGATGCAATCCTCGCTCCCACTGTCATAGAGAAACCGAAGTATCTCTCAGGTGGGTGAGGAACCCTACTAGATCGGCGGAGAGGCTGAGGTTCGTTGGAAACTATTGAATCCTTTGGTTCTACCAAATCATCAGCTGCAGTTTGCATAGCTGGAACATTTCCAGTTCTACATAACAGACCTTGCCTCGAGCTTGTCCGGATTTTGCTTTTAGACATAGTCCGAACAACCCCAAATCTTAACAAACTTAAGATATGGGCTCTTCCCTTTCATATCACATATGAAGTGGTAGACAACTGATTTGATTTGAACCCTATTCAACAGGTATGCAACTTCTCAAGTGCATAACTCCCAAAAGGAAATAGGAAACTCAGTAGTACTCATCATAGAGCATACCATATCACATAGGGTGTTATTGCTCCGCCCCGATATACCATCGTGCTATGGTGTATAGGAGGAGTAATGCTGAGAGAGAATCTCATTCTCCTTTAGAATAGTCCAGGAATTCCGTGCTCAAGTATTCTCCTCCTTGATCTCATCAAAGGACATAATACTTATACCCGTATTTTGGTTCTCTACTTCCAACTTATATTCTGTGAATATCTCAAAAGGTTCGGACTTGTGTTTCAGCAGGAACATATGTCTGAATCTTGAGAGATTATCAGAGAATGTAATGAAGTACAAAGAACCGGTCCTGTCATGTGTAGACAGGGGACCTTTCATACATCAACATGTATCAATCCCAAGAGTTCACTAACTCTTTCTCTGTTTCCAATAAACAGAGCTGTGGTCATCTTATCTTTGTGACATGACCGGAAAGTTTCACAAGATGTAAATTCAAACTAATTTAAATATGCATCTATATGTAACTTCAGCCAGTCGGGTCGCATTGATATGACCTAGTCTACAATACCTCAAGAAGGATTCATTCATTTATGAACTCTTCCTCTTGTGTGTGTTCCGTATACTAAGAACTGTAGTTTGATTTAGAACGTCAATGCTTTTAGATAACGTGCCTGAACCGATCAACTCTTGATATAGGAAATGTTCAAAACATTGTCCAACAATACAAAATTATATCCTTTCTTTACTAATAAAGAGACTGATATGATTTTGTATATCAGGTTCGGTATCTAATAACATTCGTTCAGAATCAATGTATTCTGGTAATACAGGGTGACAGTGACCAACAGACTTGGCTACAACACTTGCATCGTTTTCTGCCTCATGAAACTTATCACCCGTTCTCAGTTCTCTACCTATTTGTAGCCCATGTAACAAATTACATATGCGGGATCCTGATCCGGTATCTCATACCCAGGACGTAAAGGATATTGAGAAACAGTTCTGTGTAAAGAACACACCCGAAGATGATGCATCAACATGCACTTTCTTCGTTTGGGTGGCACGGGAAATATGGTATTCCCCAATTTTCATGCTCTGTCTTATAACAATTATAAGTTGGAGCGGGACCAACGTTCCCCAGCTCAGTATAACAAGCGGGTTCGGTCAATATATCCGTTTTATTATCTTGATTAAGGCATGATATGGTCGCTATTTGGAGAAAGAGAGAAGAAAACACTCAGCGTATGCTCTTGCAAGATTAGATTGGTTATATAATATATCTAATCAGGATGTCTCCCACTGTTTTAGTCAAATCTTCCTTCAAACCCTAAAAGGAAAGACTAGCCGGGATTAATTACACGCTACAAGTTCGCCAATCTTTCAGCCAGGCCAGTGTCGGTACTTTGAGGGAGGTCCCCCGTGCTTTCGCACGAACCTAATTACAGTAAACCTCATTTTCCCAGAGGCGTAACCCCGTTAACACCTTTCTAGACACCTACTTGATCGGCTAATTGTAATGTGTAAAACTCTCCCAGGAGTAACTCTTACTCGCAGCGGGTATCGGGATCCAACTATCTTATAGAAGGTATGCAATCTCATTGCAAATTTCAACACTTGAAATTCCCAATAATATTTTGCCCCTAGCGTCCTATGACCTTGACGAATGCCAAACTACTCATAGTCCGCTAGCCAAGTTCAACCCGTACATTTCTTGATCGAATTAAACCCACCCGCACGACCCTTGACGAATGCCAAACAACGCCGTACGAATACCCTAATCCAATCGCATCATATGCTAGCAAATAAGCACTAGTTAGCTACCGTACACTACGCCTTGACGAATGCCAAACTACCGCAGCACGAATACTAACTAGTACTTATCTGAAATGACGGAGGGCTACGCAGGTTTTTTAAGAAAACCATAAGCGTAATGAACTTGATATCGTTGTAGAATCGAGTGATTTTAAATGGAGTGTTTTTTAGGCTTTTCTAGTTTTGCTAAAGGGGTCACTCCCGGTGAAGGGATCGTCGGCCCTTTCCTCATCGAATAAGGTGGAGGATATATCACATATACCGCTGTGCAAAGCAAGAACTATAGAAGCAATCAAAAGACAAACCGAGTTTGTAGCATCTGCCAGTTATTGCTAAAGGAATCACTCCCGGTGAAGGGATCTCGGTCCTTTCCTTATCGAATAAGGTGCTGGATGTTCTACAAGGAACACCGCTATGCAAAGCAATAACTAGAGCTACAAGTTTTTATAAACAAGTTTCTACAACATCTTAGGTTTCTTTTATTTCATTAATCTCATTAATGAAGTCCCATTTTAATTATGCTTCGTAAGCATCTCTTTTGAAACGAAATCTGCAATATAACATATATCTCATATATATAATATATAAACATTCGTCTCAGGCAGTAATATGATCTCATCACAGAACATTGCAGCAGAAGAACATATATGAAATATTGGATATACTAGGACGTCCGTGTTTTCAATATGAGCCTGTATAAAACACGGATTCCACGGTCGCGATGAATAGCCAAACCCACATCCCTAGACCCCTACGAGAGCGGCAAGTAACACCGCCAATTCTAGGGTTAGGAGACCCGGTCTCGACTCCTCGAGATGGTCTCCCACTGGACCCTAGAACCCGGTTACTTGTGCTCCCCGCCTTGGGTCTACCTAATGCGGAAAAGTAAATAATATACAACGGTGACATCTTCCGCTACCAGGAAGTGCCCCAATAAAAGAATATTACATACAAATGAATTTTACATGAATGAAAAAGAAAAACTCTCATCTCACATAAAACCCCCGGCTATTCAAAACGCGACGATCCAATAGAACATATCACAGCAACACATAATATCTCATATCATCAACGTAAGCAAGTATGCGTATCTCGATTGTCGTTTATGTATAGCAACGAAGCCGGCGATACACCACATACTACGCTTACGGTCACAGAAAAGAAAGTGTAAAACTACAACAGTTGGAATCCGCAACCTTTTTAGACATCGCATGCCTAACCAAATGAATTCCTTAGACATCACATGCCTAACTATTATAAACCCCGCATTTTAGTCTCATTATCGAAAACTCTTTTCAATATCAAGTCGGGCAATTCAACAAGATTCCCGACGCCCTGATCGAATGCTCGTCGCAAACTTTAGTAAACGGCCGCACCCTCGATACCGTCGACGAAGTGCACCAAGGAGGAACACCGCTACCGGGAGCACCCGAACGGATGCTTTCAGCGACGGGGTTCTCCTACAGTCACTTGGTCGGGGCTATGGAGTGAGGCTGTCTATTAAGTTTACCCGGCGAGTATCCGCGTACACTACGTGATTGCGACGGACTTTTGATCACATCAAAATTCCGTAGCAACCGATCAACTGAGACTAAACTACTATGTTTATAATATTCAAATCAGTTATCTCATAACTATTTGTGGATTCCAATTATTGTATCACATTCCAGATAAATAGAAAAAATTAAACTTTCCGATCGAATCATCAAACACCCAAGATTTCCCCAATATATCTCAACACTTGAAATCAGTTTAAAAACGTCCATCACATGCCACAGTACCAATGGTCTAGCCGTAGAAGGGTCAAGCCAACGCCTCACATGTGGCACGCCGTACTGCCCCAAACCCTAAGGTTCAAAGGGCAGTTCAAGACGGTCACATAATCGAGTTAAGGTTTGTTGTCTTCTAGAGGGTCCACCGAGTTACTTGCATGACTTAGAACATTCTTAAACAGTAGAAAAATCCAACTTTTGAAAAAATTTCCGACAGGGGAAAAAGTGAGTTATTGATATCCGTTCGAACTTTTTAACAGTTTCTAAAAAATTATCCGGATAAAACTAAACAAAGTTATAATATCCGATCAAAACTTTTTAAGTCCCCAATACAACCTGGATAATTCAACAGTTGAATAATAAAAAATAAAAATTTCCAGAAACTACAACATTACTAAATAGGAGTTACTGTGAAAAGCACGTGGCATAAATCGACCACGTGGCCGCGGAACCGCCGCACATGCTGGGGTGGGGCCGCGGTTCCGCGCCTCGTTGGGCGAATTACGCTCACGTGTTTCACAGTAATTCTTGTAATTACCTGCTGTAATTTTTGGATATTTTTAATGTGGAAAAATCCCAATTTTTAGAAAATTTCCAGAAATCATGTTATATCGGGGTTTCGGGTTTCGATCGGACTTTAAACTTCGTTCAGACTTCGCCTAAAGCTCTAGCTTGGCTCTGATACCACTGTAGGGTTGCTAGGCACGCGCACAAGGGTCTACGAGGCATCAACCATGCCCGATTAAAAATTTAGCCGTGCCGAACAACCCGAATACGGAACTTTAAACTAGAGATTAGGCGATAACTTGCATGCTAAACACTTTAACACTAAGTGAGAGGGATTACAACCTTTGTAGATCCGGTCCTTCACTTCATATGCTCCGTGTTGTGGTCCCTTCGCTGCGATCATCGGGTTCCGGGCTCTCGAGAGGTTCCACGAAGAGAAAGACGCAACCTTTGCTTTCGATCTTCGATACTAAGATGATCTACCTCGAAGTTTCTTTAACACAAGCTAACACTCATGAAATGATGTGAACACCCTCATCTAAATGGCAAGGGAAGATGAGGATGATGAAGTAGGAATTTTGCTCTATTTATTTATCTTTTTCTCACAATTATTCATCACCTTTGAAAAATCAAGCAAGCTTTTTCATGGAAGAAATGAAGGAGGAAGAAGAAGATCAATATCATTATTCTTTTGTGATGAATAGGAGAAGTAATAATATGATAGATTATGCAACCATGGTTCACTTAACCAATGTAGAGAATTAACTAGGGTTAGGGTTTGGGTTTGGTTAAAGCATGACTCATTTCAAAATATCTTTCAAATGAGAAAAAGAAAACCTTCTAGAAACATCTAGAAAGTTTAACCCTAATCCAAACCCTAATCAAGTTTAAACTCCACTAAACATGTTGCATTATTTATCATATCATGTTACAATATTATATATCACATATATAATATTTATTGTAACAAAATAAAATAATACAATTAACATATATCGCATATATATCAATGTATTACCCGAGTGAGAAAAAGAATCTTTTAGTGAGCAAATATTAGTTAATGTCATTTAATATATCATATATATTATTATACATTAAATTATCGAATCAACACTTGATCCGACAATCCGGCTATATCGCATATAACCGACTAATATTTATCCGTACCGATTCATCGAATCAACACTTGATCCGATGACCCGGCTGATATCAAATATCGCGAGAATACAATACGATATCACATACCGCATTATCCTCGGTCCCGCACATATCACATATGTGCTCCTACTCCGTTTTGCCTGAGTCAAGAAACCTCTGTGTAGGACTCTAAAGAATCGTCAATACGCCGGCAGTAGGTGATGATCATATCAAACACCCACAAGCTGCAAGCGGTCAGCTAAACGTAACAGCTACCCAGGTATTGAGCGCTCAGAAGATCAACAAGCAAGCCTGTACATTCTCCTGTGAATCCAAACAGTAACACTCCCGTACAGTCCGGTCTCGTCGTCTGATATGTCGCATATCTCGCCTAGGGGTGGTAAACGTCAGACCCCAGTAGCTCGATAAGTCGTGTCGATATGAGGTCTATAACAGTTCGAGAAACTACCGATAACACTTACCAGTAAATCTCAGCAACCCTAGCCAGGGATTTCCGGTTATAGCCAATCGAACACAGCACAACATCAACTCCCTATACCGGGAGAGACGAATCCCCTCCTATCGCTCATTGCCTCCATGTGATTCGGGACTGTACCCAAAAGCCACCTTTTTGCACGCCCTCTTGGACATGGTATGATGGAAATCAAAGCACAGTGGGAATCACACAAGACTCTATGACGATCTCGGGTCAACAGACTACTCTGTACCAGTGTCACCGGAGAACTGCCATCTGACATATGGTATAATACCATCTGGGAGTTCTCGGCGAGTCCGTCCAGTGTACCCAGTCTCTACTGAGCACCCGTACACCATCCTTGATGTCAAACATCGATGGATATGGGATCATCCATCGCCCATCATATGGGTCAAGATGCGTATACGCTAGTCTACTCTGGTGCATCGATGCCCTGTCTCGACACACCCTCGACTAGGAACAGTTATAGGATGTACTCGTCGACTACCGTGGCCCCACTAGTATGATCTCATCATAGTCCCAGTAGTCGAGTACATATCCTAAGGGCTTTATCAACATGTAATATAGAGACAATCAGAGTACATGTTAAGATAAAGTACAACCAGATAGCATACTATCATGTCGAGCAAGAAAGTCCTCCCTATATATATCCTAGCATCCACTACAATATACATCGTATGTACAGTAATGGCCTCTAGGGCATACATATAACTAACAGTGCGTCTAATGCACGCGGAAATCAAAATCCATATATGTGCCATACATGTGCACAGAAACAACATCTAGGTGCAACGGGTGCACGAAACATTTGTCATGGGCAACGGGTGTGCCTGACAGCAACATCAAGTGCATCTGACATGCATGAAGAATCTCGATTTAGTGCATCTGGTGTGCACCGAAATCGTATCTCAAAACATGCGCTCAACACGCGCGAAAATCTAAATCAGGTGCATCCATCATGCACGAATAAAATCTAAATCATGCGCATTCAACATGTGCGAAATCACGAAATCAATATCAAAATCAGAATCGAAATCGACGATATACAATACAGCTCAATCCAGATCAGGTATACCGCGGTATATAATCTCACAACCATGTGCATCAGCGTGCACAAATCAAATCAAAACACTAAAAGTGCATGAAAACTATGCCGAAAGCATAAATCAAATCACAGGCATAAAATGGGCATGAAATCACAATCAATACCTCAAGCATAATAACTATGGACAAGATATGAATACCCAGTAGGTGCAACCATGGTGAACGAAAATAAATATCATGAAACTCAGTCATCAAGACTAAATCATGCGAATAGGTCGCCCAAATTACCGAAATCCAAGGTGACGAATACGTGATAATCGAATCACCAAATCACACATCATAAATACCGTCGTCGATATATCCTACTTCACAGTCGAGAAGGTGTCGGTGCATCCAATACTAGCGGAGCAAGATATCTACTTGCGTCCTGCTTACGGTCTGGCGTCCTCTGTCTCTGGGCCCTCATCTTCTCTGTGGGTTACCAATCTCGCAATCCATCGGCTTATCGGCCCTGTTAGGTGTTCTAACGGGGACGATTCCATTCTGGTACTTCTCTGGTCATCTCTCGGTCAATCCTCACGGCCACTCGTAAAGCAACACGTCACTGGCGTCGGCCTCTGGTCCTCTGAATGCACATCACGCATCTGCTCCTAAGTGCAATTCTTATCGCAGCAGTGTCCTGGAAGGAATCCTGCTCAAGGTCTTTTCCGATCTCGCCTATGCCGAACTATACGGAGGTTGGTACTCTTGCATAATCTTTTCTCACTCTCTGGACATCCGCGTTCTCAGCACAGCATTTTCTCGGAAACTGATCGCATCCCAACGCCTCTGTAGATATATCCGACCTTTAATCCTAACGGGGAGTAACAACGGCTCGTCGGCATATCGTACGAACCTCTTGTCCCACTTGTCCGTATCATCGTATACTTCGAAGTCACGTCTCTATCTGCGCACTGCAAATTTTCTGGGCTACGGTCGATCCGAAGTCTCTCACACGGACTCGAAATCATGAACTCGGTATCTTCATCATTCTGTGGAAGATATCTATCCGAACACGTCTTCAGGAACTCGTCCCAACCTGCGGAGATATACTCCATACCCGTCCGTTCTTGATCAATTCACAACGCATCTGGGTGGGGTCCTCTATCCGAACCTGGTTAACTATCTCGTCGACGATGCCGAACTCTGGCCTGCTGGGTATGCGCAATATGACCACTCCTGGGTCCAAGTCTTCTCGTATAGAATTCCAGAAGGGTCCTGTCAAGGTCTCTCTCGAATCTCGTTTCTGCCGAATTGCCCCGAAGTTACCACCCTGTACTAAGTCTATTTCTCATTCCGGAATGGCTGCATACTCATCGCGACTCCTTCTGGAAGATATATCCATATACAACGCCTCTACATGCGTATCGCGTCTCTGATGTCAGCGGAGTGGAACGTCATCTCGTCGAATTCTCGTGCGAACTCTTTACTCCCCTCTGTTCCAATGTCGACTAATTCGGACTCGTCTTCTCGTGGCTGCATGGACTGCGCTCCAACGGCTGTACTCGTATCTGGAGTCTCCCAAGCAATGCATCCCATCACATGATATCCGAATGATGTCGAACCATCCGATCGATTTGTCAAAACCTCACAATCCCCCAAGAGATCAACATCTTGAGTACAGTTTAATAGTATTCCAGTACATACCACAGCACCTGTGGACCAACCGTAGAAGGGCAAACCCAAGCCTCACAAATGGCACCACTAAACTGCCGTAAACCCTAAGGTTCGAAGGCGTTCCATGGTCATTACGTCGAGTTAGGGTTTCATTCTTCTAGAGGGTCAATAGCATTATTTGCAGTGTCTTTCGAATACTTTAAACTTGGAAATGGGTTCCTGACATTCGATCGTCTCTATCGGCTCTCAACGAATCTGCGTGAAGTTTTCTCTAGCTGGAATCAATCTATCTGATGACCTCGCATCGGGGTAAGCGAACGAACCACATGTCTAGTCATTCATCCTTGGGTGACTAGCGACCTTCCATCATATCTCTAAGTATATACTCATGCTGCAGTAGCTCCAACATCTGAGCGATATCTCGTCATTTGCAGCAACAACTGGCTCATTCGTCTGTACGCTGAACATCGCCTCAATCATCATGAATAAGCGATATATCAATGGTCATCACATTCAGGCTGGCCTCTAACAGTAGCCCAACCCTCTGGTGCTGATCTGCACGTCTGAGTAATCTCGTAAAAGCGATCCGTCAAACGCTTATGGCGCGAAAACACACTAAAACGACGCCTCTCTATGCAATCGTACGTCTCTGGAATCACGCCCTGGTCAGTCCTCGTTCGTGACGAGCTCGTGCTGACCGCAACTCTAGCCGTAGCTCCTCTGCCCGTGCAATCGTGGCAGCAAAATCATGACCGATATCGATGAGGATAGATCATAGGAATGAATATAATATTGTGCAAGGAAATGTATATCCTAAGGTTTCTTAAGCGGAGTAGCGTATCGTAAGTATGCCGCGGAACATACGTACTGTACGTCACTCTACTCAAGCTACCTACTGCATCAACCAAGGGTCATCATACGCGACGAAAGTTCGGGTATAATACCCCTTCGACCAAGTCTAAGTTCTGTATATATACAAACGCTCTAGGCTCCACATAGTCAAACTTAGACTCGAACCAAGGTTAACCTAGCGCTCTGATACCAATTTTGTCACGACCCGAAATAGCACATGACTGGCCCTTGAATCATATGAAGTCTATAGGACCTCATCTAATTCAAGTAAGCCAAAAGCCTAGAAATCTAAAACCATTTCAAGGAGTAAATAAAGAAAACTAGTTTTTAAGAAGTAAAGAAAACATGTTTTAAAAGCAAGGTTTTTAAATAAGTAAGCCGAATATGCATTTTTTTAAAAATCAATAGTCTTTTCTGAAAATTTCGGCAGAGTTTCCTTTGTAAATACTGACCCCAAACGGGGTACAACATGAATAATATATATACAATGATAAAAGGCATCCCCAAGCGGGAGCTAGCTTTGTCAATCGACGGTCACAACCACGCAAGCAGTATAATATACAACGCCGAAGGGCGAGGATCAAAACTCAAAAGAAAACTCAAAATCAGCATGAAAACCATAATACTACAACACGCGACTCTAAGGTCGAAATAATACACAACTGGTTTTCTAAGTCTGAAACAATATACAAGTTTGGTTGATGGAATTACTAGATACAACTGATAAAAATAAATACAAGGGTGGTCTTGATGCGAGTCAACCCACCTACCAAAGAATCACCCAGAAAGAAAGCAGTGTGCCAGAAAAGCCGCAATGAAACTTGTACGGCAAAACCTGCAAGAACTGTGGCGCAACGGGGGTGAGTTGCCAACTCGTGAATAGAAAACATCACAGAGGAGAAATCGTATGTATGACTCATCCTAGGTCTATACGATCAAATATATATATAAACCTCAAATGAATAAGACTGAAGCATGATAAGGTGGCAAAGGTAACATCTATACATAAGTGTAGTAC
Organism: Agapanthus africanus; assembly: GCA_030015575.1. Classification (NCBI taxonomy): domain Eukaryota; kingdom Viridiplantae; phylum Streptophyta; class Magnoliopsida; order Asparagales; family Amaryllidaceae; genus Agapanthus; species Agapanthus africanus. The sequence continues at coordinate 26,227,343 of JASDDO010000016.1, forward strand.
CAAGTGCTCGTGCAAGTGCCTCAGGTAACAACATATCATAATGTGAGGTATGATCAATGTAATCAGTATCAACTATATCATGAAGTCTATGAGTATGTGGATATCGTCCAACTATGTGATCAATGTCTGTATGTATATGGATCTCGTTCACGTGTCACCCAATGACAATAAGCATCATGCATGTAAATATCATAAAGCATATGCATGGAAGTATGAGGATGTAAATCAATATATGTCCCTCGTGACCTATCAAAATCATGGAACCTGAGTGTCTAGCATCGACACTCGAAAACATCATGAAAGCTGTGCCAAGTATCGGCACGTAAATCCTCATATATATATAGGGCTCCGTCAGTCCGGATCGGCCCATATCATCTCTCGACTCCAGTCGGTATCCTCCGGATATCCGCCAAGCCCAAATACTATCACCGGTAGGTAGTGGTCCCTCTGCCAGGCTCACCATCTGTATACACAACATCCCTTTCTTGCCCCGGGGTACCATACCGGGCCCTACCATGTACCCACACACAGCTCATGACTCCTCCTCGCATGGGGTATATATACATCAGAATCGATAAAACTCATGGTGGGGGCACTGAAATATCATATCAAGGGTAACCGGGTTTTTAAAATAATACATACTCTCTTTTGAAATACTCACGGTTCCCAAATCCAGAAATAGCATGGAAACAACATAGCTAAATGCGTATAATCATAAAGCATGATGTATGCGACATATAAAAGAAATGTAAGCATATCAGTATATCATGCAAGGAGTCATATCCTGATGCAACAGTCCTACTGTGTAGTGACATAGCAATTATCGATGATAAAGTGTGTGATCCGACAAGCAGGTATACGTGGACATACGCATCATCGATAATGGTGCTGGTGTCCTGACAGCATGGTTTCAATATAACAGTAAACATATTTAAACATGCAATGCGATGTGAATAGCAAGAATATGCAGAAATCGACTAGTAAATACAACAGTGAAGAATCTACATCGATATAAAAATGTCATACAGTTTTGCCATTTGAAATAAGACGAATCGGGGTTTTTAGTAAAATAAGGGCTACAGTGTTTTTAAGAAAAGGTGTGTCTTTTAAAAATATCCGTAGAATCACTTTACCTGTCTTTAAAATATTCCCGATTCGTTAGTTTTTGAAATAGGTATGACTCGGGTATAGTCTAACATCTACTATGCAAACTACAGATCTAACTAACAAGCTAATCGGGAGGGGTCTGGAAACCACCTAAGTCTGAGTCGATATATATATATATATATATATATATATATATATATATATATATATATATATATATTAGTCGGTGATCCCGCCTCAAAAGTATCACGTACGATACAATATATCATATGACATCCTCGAGTCATGAGTGCGGATCTTATCATCAAATAAAGCTCGTACGATAAATCATCGTACGACATCTCAAAATCTGGGTACGGGTCAATATCACATTCATCTCATCAATTATCCGGTATCCTTATCATCATATCTCATGATCTGGGGTACTGATCTAAGTCTAGTACAAACCGATACCATCTATATAGATATATGTGCGTGTATGAAAACACGCCCAAAAGCCCGCTAAAATCTCATGTCATATCAAATACGAACCACATCATATCACCAATCTCACGGCACTATGCCCAATCTCATCGAATCATCTCCAAATATCATCCACTATCCTCATCATTCAGGTATAAGTATAACAGATAAGCATGTGTGTGCGTGTGGGTGTAAACCTATTCTAGGGTTCACAACTAGGAAACTATACTAGTTTACTTCTAAACCCTAATCTAACCATAGTACACCTAATCACATCTTGAATATCCATATCACACCTAACGCTATCATACATATATATATAATATATATAGTATACTAAATATCGGACTGCGGGGATGCTATACGCCATCCACCCGACTTCCCTCGTAGATATAATCTATTCACATTGCATCCTGCGTGTCGGTGTCGATGTCGCCTTCATCTTCTTCATCAAATGAAACCCTCGTGAAGGTACCTACATGACAACTCAATCGCAATGCACATTAAACTCACATCGGAAAACCAAAACGACACGCTAAGGCCTATAGGTTAGAACCTATAGACTACGCTTTCAAAACCATCAAACAACCCTTGATATCGCTGTACAAACGTCAAGTGATCGAGGTAAAACACAGATACGTAAATCCAGAATTCAAAATACAAGAAACGAAACTCCGAATCAAAACAGCAACTCAGGAAAAAGGTCCCAGATTTTACCCTAGGTCAAATTGGTCAATTTGACATATGTCTATTTTACTGATTAGGGGACCATAAAACTAACACGAGGCACATTGGCCCAGGTCTGGCCGCAATTTGCGGCCAAACAGAATATTTCTGCGGCCAAGGAATAGAATCAGGGGCTGGGGTCTTGGGGTTATCTTCCTAGGTGCCTGCACATCTCTCTGTATTTGCAAAATAATTTTCAGAGTCTCCGAGTGTTAGCAGATTTCATTTTACATCCACAGAATCCACAATTTTCCGATATCGGGTTTTCTAAATCCGTATTCCGGGGTTCTAGCCTCTGGTTTAGGTCTGGATTCTAGCACTAGGGGGTTTGTATGGCCTCTACTGAGCTTAATTACCCATCACCACTCAAGAATTCCAAAACCCTTAACTAGAATTTTCAAAGTTTACCCAAACCATATAATATCGGTTCTAATCTAACATGGGGGTAAAAGTAATGGAAATACTAAGCTAAAGGTCCAGAAAATACCTCATTTGGCAACTCAAGAATTTTCTTGAGTTGCCCCAAGTGTCCAAAATTTGATTTTTCTTGGTCCAATGTGCTTCCCTTGATCTTGTGCATCTTTTTAATGAAATGGGATTTGGGTTTTGAGGTGTTATTCATGGAGTTTTGGGGGAGGTGAAGAGGGGAGGGAGGTGAGGCGGTAGCAGCAGCAGAAAAAGGGGAGAGGGAGAGGATAATGATGAAGAGAGATGAGAGGAAAAGAGAATGGTCAATGTCAAATACCCCCCTCACCTTTCTCTCTCTCACTCATACCTAATTCTTTATTCTTTTCCTTTTCTTTTCTATTTTCCTTCTCTCCTCAATACTAACCCCAAAACAAAAGCCATGCACCCAAAATCATGTAGGAAAAATGTAACATGTGTAAAAAGAAATGGTGCATATTTTGCACAAAACAAGTTTAAAATCCGATTAGCGATTTTTAATCGCGATTAGCACTAGATTAGCATATAATTAATCATAAAAACATAAAATTTGCATAATTCACATAAAACACCATCTTTTTAGTAATTTCCAAAAATTTCCAAATTTTTCCCAAATTATCGGTATTTAATTATACCGCCTTATTTAAAATATTCAATATTTTATTATTAAATTATAAAAATTCCCAAAAATAATATTTTTTTTTTGAAATGTTACAACCCAGTCTCCACTGAGCACCCGTATACCATCTCCAATGTCAAACACTAATGGATATGGGATCATCCATCGCCCATCTACATGGGTCCAGAAGCTACACGCTAGTCTACTCTGGTATATCGATGCCCCGTCTCGATACACCCATGACTAGAGACATTAAAGGATGTACTCACAGACTGCCTTTGTCCCACTAGTATGATCTCCATCATAATATAGGCAGTCAAGTACGCATCCTAAGGGCTTTACCAACATGTAATAGAGAGACAATCAGTGTACATGTTAAGATAAAGAGTAACCAGATAGCATACTATCATGTCGAGCAAGAAAATCCTCCCTATATATGTCCAATCATCCACTACAATATACATCTCATGTATAGTAATGGCCTCTAAGGCATACATATAACTAACAATCTCCCACTTGCACTAGGTCCATCATATAGCAGTGGTTGAAGTATATCATACTCAACCATCCCATAAAAGTCTCTCTCTGGGAAAAGGCCTTTGTGAGTGGATCCGCCGTGTTTTCCTCTGAGTCTACTCTCCCAACCTCAATCTCCCTGGAGATCAACTATCTCCATGATCAGGTGATACTGCCTTAGAATATGTCTGGATCACTAATGGGACCTGGGTTCTGTAACAACTCCATTTTTTAAGTACAAAGAATTGATTTAAATTCAATGTATACTTGGAGTATTTATTGCGGCTGATATCTCTTTAAGTATTTATTTCACTCCATAATTACAAGAAGGAGCTTGTAGCTCATTGGTAATACCTTGCACTGCTGAACCAAGCCACCAGAGTTCAAATCCCATGCCCCACATTATTTTTGTATTTATTTTGTTTTAATTTCTTTTGGAAGTCAACAGTCAAAAGGCCATAACTCCCAAAATATGTACTGGACAACAAAAAGTAAATATACCAATTTGTACCCCCGAAAAATCGCCGGCCATTGGAGCCCTGACTCGGCCCGACTCGGCGCCGCCGGCCGGCGACTCGGCCGACTCGGTCCGGCGCCGCTGGCCGGACTTTGCCGAACGCCAAAGTCGCCAACAGAGAAAAGTTGGCTCTGGTCATGGTCAACCCTCCTGCACACTCTAAATGCTTGGATCGGTTATGATTTGGACAATAAATCCCTTTTAATCCTAGGTTTAATGAGTTTTAATGAATTTTTATATATTTTAATATTTTTTTATTAAAAAACCTAACCTTAGCCTAACCCTATATAAACCCCCATACCCTCTACCCTCTCACCCTACATTCCTAAGTCCACTCTCTAAAAATTTCAAGAGAACTTGATACGTTAGAAAATGAGCGAAAGGCGAAGCGCTGACGAAATCGATGGCGGAATCCCGGCGATCGTGCTAGGACCTCTCAACGACGATTCGACGCACCGGCAAACCCACTATCTCCCTCTCACTCTCTAGCATTGTCCAAACCCATAAGTCCCCCTTTTCTATCTTTCTTTTCTTCCATTAAAATACAATTTTTCAAACCCGACGGAAATCGGAACAAACCGATTTCCGATTCGGTTTTCTATCAAATCTCACTTATCACCAATTCCATAATGCTTAAACATCTTCATGTTGACTACTAATCACTTAAAAATTAATTTGAACAAGTTTTCACACATGAAATGATAGCTTTTGCAATATACCGTATTTTTGCACTTAAATACCACCATGTTTAGTTTATCACATTTAACCCTTTAACATTGCTATACCTTAAAATAGATCATGAGGCAATGACCTGCCTCCACACACACTCATATGCAATCATAACACGCTACCTTGAAAACTTAGAATAAGATAAAATAAGATTTTACATTAAAATACCATTTTCTTATAAAACCTTTTCTAAAAGTTCTAAGTTATATACAATTTTAAAACAATATCTTTTAATAGGAAATACGAAAGTTATGGACATCGATCGTTTATCTAAACCTGACTTTGTGGTGTCTAGGCAAGTGTGTCTAAGGCGAGTGGTTACTTAATTAAGACCACTACTTGTAGTAGAGAGCCTCCCATTCACCTGGCACTTACCTGGCCACAATTGGCGGTGAAGAGGCGATTTGAGACTTCTAATGACTTGTCGTTTAGACCATTTAGAAATAGGCTAGTTGGCTTAGGAAACCCTAGAATCTAAAATACGGAAATTTACACCTTTTACAAATAAATACCTTATCTTTATAAAACCGTTTTCTAAATGACTAGTATTTATTAAATCTTTGCAAAGCGCCACTACAACCCACCTTTGGGGAACTCGTTACGGATAGTACGGTTTATCGTGCACCCTCGAGCTTAGTAGTGCGAGATTCAGACCTCCGCAAGGAGCATTCGGTCTCGAAAGGTTTAAAATACGACATTTAAGAAAAATGAGATTTTTGGAAAATAAAATATTTATTAAAAATTATTCTTGTATAAACATATGTATATTTATCATTTAAACACCTATTTTATTATAAGATAAAGTTTCCACCTTTTCCTAAAAAATTACAAGATTAAAAGTTACATTAAAATACCATGAATTTCAACTAAATCAATATTACAAATTAATACCTTTATTTATATAATTAGGATATTATCACTAGAAATAACACAAATAAAATCACACTCATTATAACTATAAAGACGAATAATAAATACTTGAGGTGTATCTTGAAAACTATACAAAAGTATTTTTACATAAAACCCCCTCAAGTTTTATAAATTACAATAAGGACCCTAACAAATATAGAACTTCGACTTACATTTCTTTTAGTCTGACTCGGGTTTGAGTCTGATTATTTTTGACTTGAATATGATTCAAGTCAATCTATATTCTTTAATTTTCTAACTCAATATGAACACATGAATCTCAAAATCCAGTTAACAATCTATACAACTTGACTGAACCAAACCATGGATATACATCCATTATTCCGTATTCCATTTACCTGATTATGCAGTTACAATATGTTTACTGATATCATGGTTTTGGTCAGTCATCCAACTTACACAATACAATACAACAATACTATCAAAACACTACGGGGTTTAAGGGGTAGATTGGTACGGAAGGTGTTAAAGGTGGCACGAGGTGGTCAGATTAAGACGCCTAACCTATATTCCGTTGCTGTTGTACCGTGGCTTAACGATTCCTTGTACATTCCGTTTGCCCTAGTCTCTAGCATATAGAGACCCCTCTCGTATACACTGGCATCCTTCTGTACCAAGCTACAAACAACAGCGTTAACACAATATTCTACAATATTTTACAATCTCTTTAGAAAATACCTCTTATTCTGTCTTTTCTTATCTTTGGGACTTACCGAGCGACCTGTTCGCTGACGATATTCTATTTCTTTCTTCTTTGAATGTCGTCAGGTGTTTTGGACTCGGCAGAGATCGAGCCCACCGGTGAAGACTTGGAGCTGTTTCACGAAAACCCCGAGCTCTAGAAATTGTACCTTATTCTATTCAGCATTTTCATTTCCTGTTATGCCATTGTTTAGGCATCGCTTTTCATTTCAGTTGTATTTACTTTTCATGCATTGTACAAAAGAATGTTATTAATAAAATTGTTGTTATTTTTATATCTCTTGTCTCTTATGATTTACTTTTATATTGCTTAGATACGCTTAGCGTATGTACTTCTGAGTGCATACGTAGCGGACCTCTTCGCGTCTCCTTCGCCATACACCGGGAAGCGGGGCGTGACAGGTTTTGTTGGTGGCCCATGCAGGTCTGAGCTGTATGAATCCCTATCATGCAGTTCTGGTCTGCGTGAACAACCTAAGCAATATAACACAAGAACCAGCAACTAAAACATTCTTTACAATTCATGTTTCTTGAATCTTACAAATTTCTATTCCTTGAATCTTATCATTTCATGTACTTGAATCTGTCCTAACCCAAATTTTTTCTTCAAGGTTATGGATTCCCCGAACAACACCAGCACCAACGTCAACAACACACCTCCAGCACTACCTCTCGCGCCAGCTATTCCAGCACCACCCACCGAGCAAACAGTGCTACTTGAGGTGATCCGCAGCCTTCTCGAGGGACAACAACAACTCCTGAACCGTCCTGAGACCGACGCACCAGGGGTAAAGCAATTCAGGGCTTTGCACCCCAAGCAGTTCTCTGGTAAAGGAAGCCCTCTTGAAGCTGAAGAATAGGCACAAAGCATCGAAGACGATCTGGCAGCGGCTCAAGTGCCAGACATCGCTTGGGTCCATGTGGCGAAGCTACAGCTCACGGATAATGCCCGCAACTGGTGGAAGGCGGAAGAAAGCCGTCTTGCACAACCTATTGAATGGAAGACTTTTTGCGAGAAGTTCGACGCGAAATACTTCCCGGTGACTGCCAGGTTTGCAATGGAGTAGCAGTTCATTCATCTACAACAGGGTTCAATGTGGGACAAATCAGTAGATGAATACGACGCTGAATTCACCATGTTAAGCCGGTAAGATATGTCACAATAGTTCAATTTTTAAATATCACATACTACACAGCTAACACAATCTTTAAACAGATTCGCGACGCACTTGATACCGACGGACGAGATCAGAGCCCGTCGCTTTCAACAAGGACTGGACACGGAGATTCGGGCTGCTCTAGCCACGGGAAAATTTCTGACTCATGAGGATGCTCTGGAAGATGCCCGCAGTTATGAGGCAGTGATAAAAGCAAGGGACAGACCTCAGTCTGCAGGAGTCAAACGCCCTGCCAACCAGATGGCAGGTGGAGCCTCGTCCAGGCCACCTTTCATGCCAAGGCGACCGGGAGTACCAACCCATCATCCCAGCCCAGCCTTTTGCACCTACTACAAGAGAACTGGACATATGATGAAGGACTGCAGTCGAGCCAACCGCCTTTGCTTAGTCTGCGGCTCATCTACTCACGGTATTGGGTCTTGTCCCCAAAGACAGAACCCAGTTGCTGCACCCAGGCCAGCACTTACTTATCCGCAGCGACCAGCTCTTCAGGCATCCACTCCCAGACCTGCACTACCTGCACCACCCAGAGGACCACAAGCTGCACCACCTCCTCGTCAGTTCCATTAAGCTCAAAGGAACGTTTCGAGGAATGCTCCTCAGGCCAGGAGGAATGTACCAAGGCGCCAGGCTTTCACGATGTCCGTGGAAGAAGCTGAGGCCACTGGCCAAGTCATCACTGGTAAACTTTTCTTTTCAAACTTTGCTTTCCTACACTGCTACTTAGTTACATATTTTTATACCTAAAACATATCTCATATACCTTAGGTACAATCTTAGTATCCTCAATCCCTGCACTTGCACTGTTTGATACTGGAGCATCACACTTCTTTATGTCGCAACGGTTTGTTCGAACCCATGCGATTCCAGTCTCACCGCTTGTATCCAGCTGGAATGTCAGTTCAGGAAATGGCGTTCTAAAGGCAACTATAGGATACAGCTTGTGTCCAGTCATCGTCTGCATTCGAGAGTTTTATGCTGATTTCAAGGTGCTGGACATACCGAACTTCGATGTGGTTCTAGGAATGGATTGGCTTGGAACTTTTTATGCTACCATCGACTATCGTCAAAGGAGGGTAGTATTCGAGATCTCAGCCCATCCGGTCTTCTATTTCAAAAGCGGAGACCGTACACTGGAGCCAAGTACCTACAAAGCGAAGCCAAGAGATACAGTAGTTGCAGCAGCTCAAGCGGAGGAAGAATCAAGACCAGATGTGGTTCGAGAGTTCGACGATGTATTTCCTGACGATATCAGGTTTGCCTCCCGATCGAGCTCTTGAATTCAGTATTGATTTAGTACCAGGAGCACAGCCGGTGATCAAAGCACCCTATCGTTTAAGTCCGGAAGGTTTGAAGGAAGTCCGAACACAGTTGGACGAATTACTGGCGAAAGGATGGATTCCTCCCAGCACTTCAAGTTGGGGATCACCTGTACTACTTGTGAGGAAGAAGGAAGGTTCATACAGAATGTACAGATCCTTGAACGAAGTCACTATAAGAACAAGTATCCACTCCCGCGCATCGACGATTTATTCGATCAGCTAAGTGGATCTTGTGTTTTCTCTAAATTAGATCTTCTTTCAGGTTATCATCAAGTGAAGGTCAAGGAAGCTGATATTCACAAAACAGCTTTCAGAACTCGCTATGGACATTACGAATTTCTAGTGATGCCATTTGGAGTGACCAACACACCCGCAATATTCATGAACCTTATGAATCAAGTTTTCCGGGAGTACTTAGACAGGTTTGTTGTCATCTTCATCGACGACATCCCGGTGTATTTTAAGAGTCGGAAAGAACATGCAGAACATCTACGAATTGTCCTGGAAACTCTTAGTCAACATCAGCTTTATGCCAAGTACAGCAAGTGCGAGTTTTGGCTAAATCAAGTTGGTTTTCTTGGACATATTATATCAGGAGAAGGAATCTCTGTAGATCCAGCGAAAGTTTCAGCAGTTAGCGAATGGCCTACACCAAAGTCAGTGAAGGATATTCGAAGTTTCTTGGGTTTAGCTGGATATTACAGAAGGTTTATTGAAGGCTTTTCGAAGATAGCAACGCCCATGACCAAGCTCACACGTAAAGATGAAGAATTTGTGTGGTCAGAAGCATGCGAACAAGCTTTCGTAGAACTCAAGTCAAGGTTGACATCAGCACCTATTCTCGTCATACCGGATCAATCTGGAGGATTCGAAGTGCATTGCGATGCATCCGGTAAGGGATTAGGCTGTGTTCTATATCAGCACGGTAAGGTTGTGGCTTATGCTTCGAGACAGCTGAAGATTCATGAGCGTAATTATCCGACGCATGATCTGGAGTTGGCAGCCGTCATCTTTGCTCTCAAGATTTGGCGTCATTACCTACTTGGTGAACGAGTGAACATCTACACAGATCATAAGAGCCTAAAGTACGTGTTTACTCAGAAGGAGTTGAATATGCGGCAGAGAAGATGGTTAGAACTCATGGCGGACTTTAACATCAACTTGCAATATCACCCAGGAAAGGTGAATATAATACCCGATGCTCTTAGTCACCAACCATTAGCAATGAATCTCACCGCTCAGTGGAAGTTTCAACAAGACTTGCATCAGATGGAGATTGAAGTAGTCATGCCAGGTAATGCTTCAAGTTTGATGAATTTACAAGTTCAATCAACCATTGTCAATCAGATCAAAGCAGCTCAAGCAAGTGATGCTAAGTTGCAAAAGATCAGAGAACAAGTGGAGAATGGACTCAGAACAGACTTCATCATCCATGAAGACGGATCTTTGAGATACGGCAGCAGATTGTGTGTACCAAAAGGTCCTGTTCGGGAAGAGTTAATGAAAGAAGCTCACAGCTCTTCCTATTCAGTACACCCTGGAGGTACCAAAATGTACAAAGATCTACGTCAGAATTATTGGTGGCATGGAATGAAGCGTGAAGTAGCCAGAAGCATCGCAAAATGCTTGGTGTGTCAGCAAGTAAAGGTAACATCACAGGACTGCTGGATTACATCAACCGTTACCAATCCCAGAATGGAAGTGGCAACACATCACGATGGACTTTGTGACTGCTCTTCCTCGCAGCACAAAGGGTAACGATGCCATATGGGTCATTGTTGATCGACTCACGAAGTCGGCTCACTTCATCCCATTTCGAGTTGGCCAATCTACTGAGACACTAGCGAAGAAGTACATGGAGGTAATAATCTAATTAAGATTTAAACTCTTTATAATGTACTATCTCTGATACCCATGAACTCATACAGGAAATTGTGAGACTTCATGGAGTACTGGTCTGCATTTTCTCCGACCGTGACACCAGGTTCCGATCGCAATTTTGGCAGAGTCTGCAAGCAAGCTTGGGAACAAGTCCGAACTTCAGCACGGCTTATCATCCATAAACAGATGGTCAGTCGGAACGAACTATTCAGATCTTGGAGGATATGCTCAGAGCGTGTATGCTAGACTTCAAGGGATCGTGGGAAGATCACCTACATCTTGTGGAGTTTTCGTACAACAACAGCTACCAAGCAAGCATAGGAATGGCACCTTTTGCAGCATTGTATGGAAGAAAGTGTTGATCGCCATTAAGTTGGGATGACATCGGAGATAGGGAACTTCTTGGACCAGAAATGATAGTAGCAACTGTTGATGTGGTTCGTATTATCAGGAAAAGGATGCGCATAGCCTAAGATCGACAGAAGCACTGGGCTGATACAAAGAGACGACACTTGGAGTTCCATCCAGGAGATCACGTATTCTTGAAGATATCTCCGAACCGCGGAGTGATCCCATTTGGAAGACGGGGTAAGTTGAGTCCGAGATACATTGGACCGTTCGACATACTCGAACGAGTCGGTGAAGTGGAATACTGCTTAGCGCTTCCACCCTCATTGGAAGGAGTGGATAATGTGTTCCACATATCCCAACGCAGAAAGTATGTGAGTGACCCCAGCCATGTTCTTGATCATTCCGAGATCACTATACAGCCCGACTTGTCTTGTGAGCAACAGCCCGTGGAGATCCTGGACAGGAAAGTGAAGACACTTCGGAACAAGGAAGTTAACTTGGTTCGAGTGATGTGGAGGAAAGACACTCCAAGAGAGTCCACTTGGGAAAGGGAGGATGAAATGCGTACTACATATCCACACCTCTTTGTAAACTAGTCCACAAATAAAAGTTGTCAATTTCGAGGACGAAATTTTTGTAAGAAGGGTAGACTGTAACAACTCCATTTTTAATGTACAAAGAATTGATTTAAATTCAATGTATACTTGGAGTATTTATTGTGGCTGATATCTCTTTAAGTATTTATTTCACTCCATAATTACAAGAAGGAGCTTGTAGCTCATTAGTAATACCTTGCACTGCTGAACCAAGCTACCAGAGTTCAAATCCCATGCCCCGCATTATTTTTGTATTTATTTTGTTTTAATTTCTTTTGGAAGTCAACAGTCAAAAGGTCATAACTCCCAAAATATGTACTGGACAACAAAAAGTAAATATACCAAATTGTACCCCCGAAGAATCCCCGGCCATTGGAGCCCTGACTCGGCCCGACTCGGCGCCGCCGGCCGGCAACTCGGCCGACTCGGTCCGGCGCCGCCGGCCGGACTTGGCCGGACGGCCGAGTCGCCAACAGAGAAAAGTTGGCTCTGGTCGTAGTCAACCCTCCTGCACACTCTAAATGCTTGGATCGGTTATCATTTGGCCAATAAATCCCTTTTAATCCTAGGTTTAATGAGTTTTAATGAATTTTTATATATTTTTATATTTTTTTATTAAAAACCCTAACCCTAGCCTAACCCTATATAAACCCCCATACCCTCTACCCTCTCACCGTACATTCCTAAGTCCACTCTCTAAAAATTTCAAGAGAACTTGGTACGTTAGAAAACGAGCGAAAGGCGAAGCGCTGACGAAATTGACGGCGGAATCCCGGCGATCGTGCCATGACCTCTCAACGACGATTCGACGCACCGGCAAACCCACTATCTCCCTCTCACTCTCTAGCGTTGTCCAAACCCGTAAGTCCCCCTTTTCTACCTTTCTTTTCTTCCATTAAAATACGATTTTTCAAACCCGACGGAAATCGGAACAAACCGATTTCCGATTCGGTTTTCTATCAAATCTCACTTATCACCAATTCCATAATGCTTAAACATTTTCATGTTAACTACTAATCACTTAAAAATTAATTTGAACAAGTTTTCACACATGAAATGATAGCTTTTGCAATATACCGTATTTTTGCACTTAAATACCACCATGTTTAGTTTATCACATTTAACCCTTTAACATTGCTATACCTTAAAATAGATCACGAGATAATGACCTACCTCCACACACACTCATATGCAATCATAACACGCTGCCTTGAAAACTTAGAATAAGATAAAATAAGATTTTACATTAAAATACCTTTTTCTTATAAAACCTTTTCTAAAAGTTCTAAGCTATATACAATTTTAAAACAATATCTTTTAATAGGAAATACGAAAGTTATGGACATCGATCGTTTATCTAAACCTAATTTTGTGGTGTCTAAGCAAGTGTGTCTAAGGCGAGTGGTTACTTAATTAGGACCACTACTTGTAGTGGAGAGCCTCCCACTCACCTGGCACTTACCTGGCCACAATTGGCGGTGAAGAGGCGATTTGAGACTTCTAATGACTTGTCGTTTAGACCATTTAGAAATAGGCTAGTTGGCTTAGGAAACCCTAGAATCTAAAATACGGAAGTTTACACCTTTTACAAATAAATACCTTATCTTTATAAAACCGTTTTCTAAATGACTAGTATTTATTAAATCTTTGCAAAGCGCCGCTACAACCCACCTTTGGGGAACTCGTTAAGGATAGTACGGTTTATCGTGCACCCTCGGGCTTAGTAGTGCGAGATTCAGACCTCCGCAAGGAGCATTCGGTCTCGAAAGGTTTAAAATACGACATTTAAGAAAAATGAGATTTTTGGAAAATAAAATATTTATTAAAAATTATTCTTGTATAAACATATGTATATTTATCATTTAAACACCTATTTTATTATAAGATAAAGTTTCCACATTTTCCTAAAAAATTACAAGATTAAAAGTTACATTAAAATACCATGAATTTCAACTAAATCAATATTATAAATTAATACCTTTATTTATATAATTAGGATATTATCACTAGAAATAACACAAATAAAATCACACTCATTATAACTATAAAGACGAATAATAAATACTTGAGGTGTATCTTGAAAACTATACAAAAGTATTTTTACATAAAACCCCCTCAAGTTTTATAAATTACAATAAGGACCCTAACAAATATAGAACTTCGACTTACATTTCTTTTAGTCTGACTCGGGTTTGAGTCTGATTATTTTTTACTTGAATATGATTCAAGTCAATCTATATTCTTTAATTTTCCAACTCAATATGAACACATGAATCCCAGAATCCAGTTAACAATCTATACAACTTGACTGAACTAAACCATGGATATACATCCATTATTCCGTATTCCATTTACCTGATTATGCAGTTACAATATGTTTACTGATATCATGGTTTTGGTCAGTCATCCAACTTACACAATACAATACAACAATACTATCAAAACACTACGGGGTTTAAGGGGTAGATTGGTACGGAAGGTGTTAAAGGTGGCACGAGGTGGTCAGATTAAGACACCTAACCTATATTCCATTATTGTTGTACCGTGGCTTAACGGTTCCTTGTACATTCCGTTTGCCCTGGTCTCTAGCATATAAAGACCCCTCTCGTATACACTGGCATCCTTCTGTACCAAGCTACAAACAACAGCGTTAACACAATATTCTACAATATTTTACAATCTCTTTAGAAAATACCTCTTATTCTGTCTTTTCTTATCTTTGGGACTTACCGAGCGACCTGTTCGCTGACGACATTCTATTTTTTTCTTCTTTGAATGTCGTCAGGTGTTTTGGACCCGGCAGAGATCGAGCCCACCGGTGAAGGCTTGGAGCAGTTTCACGAAGACCCCGAGCTCTAGAAATTGTACCTTGTTCTATTCAGCATTTTCATTTCCTGTTATGCCATTGTTTAGGCATCGCTTTTCATTTCAGTTGTATTTACTTTTCATGCATTGTACAAAAGAATGTTATTAATAAAGTTGCTGTTATTTTTATATCTCTTGTCTCTTATGATTTACTTTTATATTGCTTAGATATGCTTAGCGTATGTACTTCTGAGTACATACGTAGCGGACCTCGTCGCGTCTCCTTCGCCGTACACCGGGAAGCGGGGTGTGACAGGTTCCTTGGCCAAAGCCACCGCTCCATTGTTATCACAATACAAAGGTATTGGATACTCAATGGATGGAACCACTTCAAGTTCATTTTTGAACTTCTTCATCCAGACAGCCTCTTGGCAGCATCGTTGGCAGTGATGTATTTAGCCTCCATCATCGAGTCTGCCATAGTTTCCTGCTTGGAACTCTTCCAGCATACCGCCCCTCCATTCAGGGTAAAGACAAATCCTGAGTGCGACTTAGAGTCGTTCTTATCACTCTGGAAGCTCGAATCGGTAAAGGACTCCACTTGGAGTTCTCCGTTACCATACACCAAGAGAATCTCTTTAGTCCTTCTAAAGTACTTGAGAATGCTCTTCACAGCTGTCTAGAGACTCTCTACAGGATCTGCTTATACCTACTTACTACACTTAGTGAGTGTGCTACATCGGGTCTGGTACACAGCATCGCGTACATGATAGACTACTGCCGAAGCATAGGGTATCTCTTGCATGTGAGCTCTCTCCAAATCAGTCTTGGAAGACATCTCTTTGGAGAGAGTGAGTTCTAAGATCGTGGGTAAAAACCCACGCTTGGATTCTTCCATAATAAACCTCTTTAGTATGGTGTCAATGTACCTGGATTGGGACAATCCCAGTATCTTTTTAGATCCATCTCTATAGATCTTAATCCCCAAGATGTAGGAGGCATCCCCTAGATCTTTCATTGAGAATTTTTGTGATAAGAAGAGCTTGACCGATTGCAGCATAGGAATGTCATTTCCTATCAAGAGTATGCCATCCACGTACAATACGAGGAAGAAAACCTTACTCTCTGCTACCTTCTTATATATACAAGGTTCATCTACGTTTTTGACGAAATCAAACTCTTTGATAACGACATCAAAACAGATGTTCCAACTCCGCGATGCTTGCTTTAACCCGTAGATGGATTTAAGCAGCTTGCACACCTTTCCGCTGCTCCCACTGTCTACGAAGCCCTCTGGCTGAGTCATTTACACGCACTCTTCCAAATCACCATTTAGAAAGGCGGTCTTAACATCCATTTGCCAGATTTTGTAGTCATGGTATGCAGCAATGGCAAGTAGGATCCGGATGGACTTAAGCATAGCCACTGGAGAAAAAGTTTCGTCATAATCCACACCTGGTCTTTGACGAAAACCCTTTGCAACAAGTCTAGGTTTGAAAGTCTCAACTTTTCCATCTACACCAAGTTTCTTTTTAAAGATCCATTTGCTCCCAATGGGTTTTACCCCTTCAGGAGCAACTTCCAAAGTCCATACTTTGTTGGTGTACATAGATTCCATCTCAGATCGCATTGCATCCAGCCATTTCACAAAGTCCCCACTCGTGATGGCCTGCTCGAAGCTAGTTGGGTCATCATCCTCCATGATGCAATCCTCGCTTCCACCATCAATGAGAAAACCGTAGTATCTCTCAAGTGGATGAGGAACCCTACTAGATCGGCGGAGAGGCTGGGGTTCGTTGGGAACTATCGAATCCTTGAGTTCCATTAAATCTTCAGTTTCAGTTTGTGTAGCCGGAATTTCTTCCAGTTCTACCTCGTTGCCACTAATTTCCTTTGCAAGAAATTCCTTTTCTAAAAAGAGGCATGTCGAGAAACAAACACTTTTTGTTCCTCTCTATGGTAGAAAATATATCCATGTGAATGTTTGGGATATCCCACAATCTTTCATAGAACTGACCGTGCCTCGAGTTTGTCCGGATTTTGCTTTTTGACATAGGCCGGACAACCCCATATCTTAACTCGTTTAAGACATGCTCTCTTCTCACTCCATATCTCATATGGTGTGGTAGGTACAAATTTAGATGGAACTTGATTCAATAGGTATGCTGCTGTTTCAAGCGCATAACCCCAAAATGAAATAGGTAACTCAGCGGTGCTCATCATAGTGTGCACCATATCTAATAGGGTGTGATTCCTCCGCTCCGATACACCATTGTGCTGTGGTGTATACGGAGGAGTAAGCTGAGAAAGAATCTCATTCTCTTTTAGATAATCCAAGAACTCATTGCTCAAGTATTCTCCTCCTCGATCAGATCGAAGAATTTTAATACTTTTACCCGTTTGGTTCTCAACTTCGGATTTATATTCCTTGAATTTCTCAAAAGCTTCAGACTTGTACTTCAACAGGAACACATGTCCGAATCTTGAGAGATCGTCAGTGAATGTAATGAAGTATGAGGAACCATTCCTAGCATGTGTAGACATGGGACCACATACATCACTATGTATCAGCCCCAAGAGTTCCATAACTCTTTCTCCGTGTCCTGTAAACAGAGTTTTGGTCATCTTGCCTTTGAGACATGACTGGCAAGTGTCATAAGATGAAAATTCGAACGGATTCAAATATCCATCCTTATGCAACTTATCTAACCGTGTCGCATTGATATAACCCAGTCTACAATACCACAAGAAGGATTCGTTCATTTCTGAACTCTTCTTCTTGTGTGTGTTTTGTACGTTGAGAACTGTGGTTTGATCTAGAACGTATATGCCATTATTTAACGGGCCTGATCCAATCAACTTTTAATTCAGGAAAATGTTCTTAACATTATCCTGTACTAAAAAATTATATCCTTCTTTACTTAATAAAGAAACTGATATAAGATTGCATATCAGGGTCGGAATGTAATAGCATTCATTCAGAATCAATGTATTGTCATTTGGTAATACAAGGTGATATTCGCCAACTACTTTGGCTGCAACATTTGCACCATTCCCTACTCTTACGGAATGATCACCCATTCCCAGTTCTCTACCTTTCCTTAGACCATGTAACATATTACATATGTGGGATCCCAATCCGGTATCTAATACCCAGGACGTAGAGTGAACTGAGAAACAGTTCTCGATGACTAACACACCCGAAAAAGATGCATCAACATGTTTCTTCTTCGTTTAGACGGCGTGGGAATCCGGACATTCCCTAATTTCTTGTTCAGTCTTATAACAATTATAAGAAAGAACGGAACCAACGTTCCCCTGCTCAGTATAACAAGCGGGTTCGGTCAATACATCCATATTATTATCTTGATTAAGGCCTGACATGGTCGCTACCTGGAGAGAGAGAGAGAAGAAAACACTTTAGCGTATGCGCTTGCAATATCAGATTGGTTATTATTTTATCTAATCAGGATTGTTCCCACTGTTTTTATCAAATCTTCCTTCAAACCCTAAAAGGAAAGACTAGCCGGGATTAATTATACTCTCTAATTTCGCCAATCTTTCAGCCAGGCCAGTGTTGGTAGTTTGAGGGAGGTTCCCCGTGCTTTCGTACTCACCTAATTAAAATAAACCTCGTTTCCCCAGAGGCATAATCTCGTTGACACCTTTCTAGACACCCACTTGATCGGCTAATTGTCCTGTGTAAAACTCTCCCAGGAGTAACACTTACTCGCAGTAGGTATCGGGATCCAACTATCTCATAGAAGGTATGCAATTTTATTGCAAATTTCAACACTTGAAATTCCCGATAATCTTTTGCCCCTAACCCCTTATGACCTTAACAAAGGCCAACAAATTATAGGATGCTAGTCAAGTTCAACCCGTCATTTCCTGATTGAATTAAACCCACCCGTACGACCCTTGACAAAGACCAACAAGGTCGTACGACTACCCTAATCCAATCTGCATCATATGCATAAGCAGATAAGCAATATTTAGCTACCGCACACTACACCTTGACAAAGGCCAACAAACGCAGCACGAATACTAAGTAGGACTTATCTGAAATGACGGAGGGCTACGACAGGTTCTTTAGAGAACCTTTTGTGTAATGAACTTGATATCGTTGTAGAATCGAGTGAATTTTGAAAAAGAGTGTTTTTGAGGCTTTTACTAGTTTCGCTAAAGAGATCACTCCCGGTGAAGGGATCTCGGCTCTTTCCTTATCGAATAAGGTGCAGGATATTTCACAAATACCGCCATGTAAAGCAAAAACTATAAAAACAATCAAAAGACAAACCGAGTGTTGTAGCATCTGCTAGCTTTTACTAAAGAGGTCACTCCCGGTGAAGGGATCTCGGCTCTTTCCTTATCAAATAAGGTGCTGGATATTCTACAAGGAATACCGCTATGCAAAGCAAAAACTAGAGCTACCCTTTTTGAAAATTTGATTCTACAACATCTTTTAGGTTTCTTTTATTTCATTAATCTCATTAATGAAGTCCCATCATTTATGCTTCCTAAGCCACAGAAGAAACGAAAATACAACGTACGCTTATACCATCCGCATTCACCACAGTGTCCCGTTATGCACCATTAGGTTACTTAACTAACGGCATAGCGGGACGGGACTAGCGCGGGTGCAAAACATAAGCAACATCTACTATATATCTCATATATAATGTATATCTATTCGTCTCAGAATCCACGGTGATCATATCACAGAGCAGCAGAAGAGACATATGAAATATTGGATATACTAGGAGGTCCGTGTTTTATTTTGAGCCAGTATAAAACACGGATTCCACGGTCGCGATGAATAGCCAAACCCACATCCCTAGACCCCTATGAGAGCGGCAAGAAACCCTACCAATTTTACAGTTAGGAGACCTGGACTCGACTCCTCGAGTTGGTCTCCCACTGGACTTTAGAACCCGGTTACTTGTGCTCCCCTCCTTGGGTCTATCCTAATGCGGAAAAGTAAATAATATACAACAATGGTGACATCATCCTCAACCCGGAAGTGCCCCAATAAAAGAATATTACATACAATGAATTTTACATGAATGAAAATAAAAACTCTCATCTCACATAAAACCCCCGGCTATTCAAAACGCACGATCCAATATAACATATCACAACAACACATAACATCATATGTCATCTAGGTAAGTAGATATGTGTATCCCAATTGTCTTTGACATATAACAACGAAACCGGCGATACACCATATATTACACTAACGGTCGCAGAAAAAAAATGTCAAACTACAACATTTGGAATCCATAATAACCTTAGACATCATAAACCCAAAATATCACATACTTTGGATTTTATGCCTAACTATATGAATTCCACATATTGTATCACGTTACAGAAAGCTAGACGATGTTAAACAATTCGATTGAATCAACGAATTCCTAAAATTTCCAGAGAGCTCAACACTTAAGCAGAATTAAAAATTCCTAGAAGCATGCCCTTGTACCTGCGGACCAACAGCTGAAGGGCCCGACCCAAGCCTCTCAAGTGGCGCCGCAGATCCGCGGTCACTTAGACGAGTTAGGATTTCGTTCTTCAGGTGTATCCATATAATTACCTGCATGATTTTCTGAATATTTTTAATGCGAAAAATTCCAACATTTTGAAAAATTTCCAGAAAGTGGGCAATATCGAGTTTTCGGAGTTCGTTCGAACTTCTAACTTCGCCTAGGCAACTCCTAATGCTCTAGCAAGGATCTGATACCACTGTTGGTTAGCCAGCCATCCCATCCAATAGGGTCACCGTGGCACCAACGGGTCCCTCAGCAGCTACTTTTTACGCATGCCCCCTCGCGAGGACTACAACCCATAGGAACACCTTCCGGTCTCGGGACACCCTGGGGGTAACAGCCTATGCTTCGCCACACTGTCACACAGTGAGAACCCCCCATAGGTCGACATCTAATGCCTAGTAGCTCTGATACCACTGTAGGGTTCTTAAGCACAACCATAAGGTTCCACAAGGCATCAAACATGTCGTATTTAAAAATTTAGTGTGCCAAACAACCATAACCTAGGATCTAACTAGAGTTTTAGGAGCAAAACTATAATGTAAGATACTTTACTTCTAAGTGATAACGGAATACAACCTTTGTAGACCGGTCCTTCACTTCAGTAGCTCCTTGTAGTGGCCCCTTCGCTGCGATCATGGTACCCCCGGACTCTTGCATAGCTTCTCAAGGTGAAAAGAACGATCTTGCTTGAAGTCTTCGAGGCCAAAGATGATCTACGTCGAGGAGACACTAACTCAAGCTACTACTTCACTAGTTAAGAGATTAGTTAAGCTAACACCCTATACTAAATTGCTAATATAGTAGAGGATGATGAAGTAGGAAGTGGGCTCACTTTAGTTTTATTTTTCTCACAGTATTTTCTCACTTTGCAAAAAGCTAGTGAGCTTTTTCTTAAGGATGAAGAAGATGAAGAAAAGAAAATGAAAATGAACTAATGAGGTGAGAGAGTCAACCATGGGTAGGTTTGTATCATATATCTAACTCATGTAGAGACATAACCATGGCTAAATTATAATGGTTAGGTTAATAAATATTTTTAGTAAAACAAAATGAGTGGACTAAGTCAATGCATCCACAAGCTTCTAGAAGCTTCATGCATATGAGTAATTATCCACTAATTTGGATTTACTTTAAATATTTAAATCCTATATTATAATTAGTATGGTGTAAGTCGCATACACCTATGTAGTGTGTATCAACAACCATGACACAAAATAATGTACATTAATATATATCACATATATATCACATGCACACATGTGAGAAAAATAAATGCTTAAGTGAGCTTATATTAGTTAATGTAAACTAGTATATCAAATATACAATTATACACTAAATTATCAAATCACCATTTGATTTGATAATCCGGCTATATCACATATAACCGGCTAATAAAATATGTACCAACTTATCGAATCAACACTTGATTTGATAACCCGGCTATATCACATATAACCGAGCGATAAAAATATCGCGAGAATAGAATACGGTATCACATACTCGCATTATTCTCGGTCCCGCACATATCACATATGTGCTCCTACTTTGTTTTGCCTGAGCCAGTAAAACCTCTATGTAGGACTCTAAAGAATCGTCAATACGCCGGCAGTAGGTGATGATCACATCAAGCACCCACAAGCCTTCAGTGGTACTAGCTGGACGTAACGGCTATCCGGGTATTGAGCGATCAGAAGATCAGCAAGTAATCCCGCTCTAACTCCTGCAAAAGCCTGACAGTAACACTGCCGTACAGTCCGGTCTCTTTGTCTAAGATGTCGCATATCAAGTCTAGGGATGGTAAACATCAGACCCCAATAACTCAATAAGTCATGCCGATACGAGACTCATATCGGGTCGAGAAACTACTGACTCGGGACTGTACCCAAAAACTACCATTTTGTACGTTCTCATGAACGTGGTAAGGTGGAAATCAAAGCACAGTGGGAATCACACAAAACTCTATGACGATCTAAGGTCGACAGACTAACTTGTACCAGTGTCACCAGAGAACTGCCATCTGACGTGAGGTATAATACCATCTGGGAGTTCTCGGCGAGTCCGTCCAGTGTACCCAGTCTCCACTGAGCACCTGTATACCATCTCTGATGTCAAAAACCAATGGATATGGGATCATCCATCGCCCATCTACATGGGTCAAGAAGCTACACGCTAGTCTACTCTGGTATATCGATGCCCCGTCTCGATACACCCACGACTAAAGACATTAAAGGATGTACTCACAGACTACCTTTGTCCAACTATTATGATCTCTATCATAATCTAGGTATTCATGTACACATCCTAAAGGCTTTACCAACATGTAATAGAGAGACAATCAGTGTACATGTTAAGATAAAGAGTAACCAGATAGCATACTATCATGTCGAGAAAGAAAGTCATCCCTATATATGTCCAAGCATCCACTAAAATATACATCACATGTATAGTAATGGCCTCTAGGGCATAAATATAACTAACAATGGATGATACGCCGTGCTGAAATTCATACGCGTCCCCAGGCTAGTTTGCAGACTCTGCCAAAACTGTGATCTGAATCTTGTATCATGATTGGAGACGATACAGACAAGTACCCCATATAATCTCATGATCTCCTCTATGTACTTTCTTGGTAACGTCTCGGTTGACTGACCAACTCTGAATTGAATAAAGTGAGCCGACTTGGTGAGTCGATCCACAATAACCCAAATTGCGTCATTACCCTTCGTGCTGCAAGGGAGAGCAGTCACGAAATCCATGGTAATGTGCTACCATTTCCATTCCGGGAATGGTAACGGCTGAAGTAGACCAGTAGTTCTGTGATGTTCAACCTTCACTTGCTGACACACTAAACACTTGGCTACGCTCCTTGCTACTTTTCTATTCATTCTATGATACCAGTAGTGTTGTCGTAGATCCTTGTATATCTTCGTACTACTGGGGTGTGCCGAATACGGAGAGCTGTGAGCTTCTTTCATCAACTCTTCTCAAACGGAGCAGACTGGTATACATAAACGGCTTCCATATTGCAAGGATCCATCTTCGTGGATGATGAAGTCGGTTCATAGTCCACTTTCTTCTCAGATCTTTTGTAACTTGGCATCATTTGCTTAAGCTGTCTTGATCTGATTTACAAGAGTGGACTGGACTTGTAAGTTCATCAAAGATGAAGTGTTACCTGGTACAACTACTTCAATCTCTAATTCATGCAGTTCTTGTTGTAGTCTCCACTGAGCGGTGAGGTTCATTGTTAATGGCCGGCAACTAAGTGCATCGGGAACTACGTTCACCTTTCCAGGATGATACTGTAGATTGATGTCGAAATCCGCCATGAGTTCTAGCCATCTTCTCTACCGCATGTTGAGTTCCTTCTGAGTAAATACATACTTCAGACTCTTATGGTCAGTGTATATATCCACTCGCTCTCCCAATAAATAGTGATGCCAAATCTTGAGGGTAAAGATGACGGCTGCCAATTTCAGATCATGTGTTGATAGTTGCGTTCATGAACTTTTAACAGCCTTCATGCAAAAGTCACAACTTTTCCATGCTGATGTAGAACACATCCTAATCCTTTACCGAACGTATCATAATGCACATCGAATCTACTAGATTGATCCAGTATTACAAGAATAGGTGCAGAGCTTAACCTCGACTTGAGTTCTACAAAAGCCTTCTCACATGCTTCTGACCACACGAATGTTTCGTCTTTACGTGTGAGCTTGGTCAGGAGTGATGTGATCTTTGAGAATCATTCGATGAAGCGTCGGTAGTATCCTGCTCGCCTAAGAAACTTCTTATATCTTTCACCGTCTTTGGTGTCGGCCACTTGCTGACAGCTGACACCTTAGCTGGATCCACCGAGATTCCTTCTCCTGAAACGATGTGTCCAAGAAATCCGACTTGATCTAGCCAAAACTCACACTTGTTGTGATTTGCATAGAGTTGGTGTTGTCATAATGTCTCCAGGACAATGCGTAAGTGTTCGGCATGTTCTTTCCGATTCTTTGAATACACCAGGATGTCGTTGATAAAAATAACAACAAACATGTCTAAGTACTCTCGGAAAACTTGGTCATCAGGTTCATAAAGACGGCAGGTGCATTGGTCACTCTAAATGGCATTACGAGATATTCATAATGGCTATAACGAGTCCTAAACGCCGTCTTCGGAATGTCGAACTCTTTGACTTTTACCTGATGGTAACCCGAACGAAGATCCAGCTTTGAAAGGATACAAGATCCACTTAACTGATCGAAAAGTTCATCGATGTGCGGTAGTGAATACTTGTTCATTGTTACATCATTCAGAGCTCGATAATCCACACACATCTTGTAGGAACTTTCCTTCTTCTTCACTAGTAATACCGGAGATCCCCAACATAAAGTACTGGGTCGGATCTAACCTTTCTTCAGTAGTTCGTCCAACTGAATATGGATCTCCTTCAATCTCTCTAGACTTAACCGGTATGGAGCTTTGATTACAGGTTGTGCACCAGTTTGTAAATCAATACTAAATTCAAAAGCTCGATCGGGAGGCAAACCTGATATGTCTTCGAGGAACACATTCTCGAACTCTCGAACTACCTCAGGTTTTTCTTCTTCAGCTGATAGAGAGAACACTTCTACATTCTTCGGGCTCTTGAATTGTCCCAGATTTTTGTTCTTGTTTGATTTGTCCCAGATTTCACTTAGTGTTATCTTTGCTTTGGGTCATCTCGAAAAGTTTAGAACTTGAACCTTTTGCATCGTTGATTTCTGTGATGTGGTGTATGTGTTTCAAATGTTGTTTATTTGCTATGTCATTTAGACGGGTTGCACATACTTGCTTATGCTGCTGTGATGTTTATATCTGTGATGGTTTGTTCGGATTATCGTGTTGGATAGCCCCAAGTGAAATGGTAGTTGTACAGTTTAGATTCATTTGTATATTCATTATTGTAGGGCGAGCGTCCGACATGTGGACTGTCGTCTCTGCCGGTTTGTATATTCTTTTATTGGGGCACGGCCGGGTTGAGGTCGATGTCACCATTTGTATATGTATTTTTTCTTTTCTGTAGCAGGATTACCCCGCGGAGGAGTGCTCGAATAGCCGGATTCTAGAGGGCAACGGGCCCGCATATCATGGCGTTGAGATGAAGGAGGCCTTACTCTAGAATTAGTGGGCTATTCGCCGCACTCGTAGGGGGTATAGGATGATCCACAGAGGGATGCTTAAGTTACAGGATTCTGTGAAGTGCTGGGTGGCCCATTCACTTTATTGATTGGGGTTGCCTCACTTCCGGGATCGGTGGGTAACTTGCATCGGCCATAAGGGTCTAGTTTTTTCATTTCATGGGCTATCACCATGACCGAGGAACGTCGGGTATCATTTGCGGCTCCAATGAAACCCAGGGCTCCTAGATTATCATCTATTCCATGTTGCTTGTTGATGTTCTGTGATGTTGCTTTATCATGCCTGAGACGAATGATTATATATATATATATATATATATATATATATATATATATATATATATATATATATATATATATATATATTTATTTATTTATATTTATATATACTAGTAGATATTGTATATATTTTGCATCCGCGCTAGTCCAGCCCCCGCTCTGCCGGTAGTTAAGTAACCTAACGGTGCATGATGGGGCTCCGTGGCAAATGCGGATGGCATATGCGTATATTTTATTTTCGTTCTTTTCTGGTGTGATAGGATTTAATTGATGGGACCGCGTTAATTTTAATTAATGCAAGAAAATAAACCTAAAAGATGTTGTTGGAATAAATTTCGAAAAACTATAGTCATATTTTTTCGCTTTGCATAGTGATATTCGAGTAGGAATATCCAGCACCTCATTCGAGAAGGCAAGAGCCTAGATCCCTTCACAGAGAGTGACCTCTTAAGAAAAAGTTTATATTACTGTAGATTACTTGGTTTTCTTCAAAACCACTAGTTTTCAAAAGCGGAACCTAAACCACTCCTTTTCAAAACTGCTCCGTTCCTTCAACGATATCAAGTTCATTACGTTAAAAGGTTTTTCGCCAAAAACCTAGTCGTAGCCCTCCATCATTTCAGATTAGTATTTCTTAGTATTCGTTCTACGTGTTTTGACCTTGTTAAGGCGTAGTGTTCGGTAGCTATGTAATATTTTTCTATTGCATTATGATGCGATTATCTAGGACAGTCGCACGGTCATTTTGACCTTGTCAAGGGCTCGTGAGGGTGGGTTTAGATTAATCTAGGAAAATGACGGGTTGAATTTGACTGCTGGTTTATGGTTGGTTGACCTAGTCAAGGTCATAAACCGTTAGGGGCAAAAACCATATCGGGAGTTTCAAATATATAGGAAACTTGCTAGTGTTGCATACCTTCTGAAGTGTGGTAACTGTAGTGGCTTCTATCTAGATTATCATGCAATGATAGTTGGATCCCGAGCACACTGATGAGTAGGATTACTCTTGGGAGATATTTTTCACTCCACAATTAGCTAACCTAGTAGGTGTCTAGAAAAGTGTTAACGGGGCTACGCCTTTGCAGAAACGAGATTTATTTTACTTAGGTCCGTGCGAAAGAATGAGGAACCTCCCTCGGAGTACCAAAACTCACCTGGCTGAACGGTTAGCGAACTTATAAGGTGCGAATGATCCTAATTAGTTTCCCTTTTAAGGTTTGAAGGAAAATTCGAGGAAACAGTGGGAGCCATCCTGATTAGATAAACTAATAACCAATCTAATCTTGCAAGAGTGCATGCTGAGTGTTTCTTTTTTCTCTTTCCAGGTAGCAATCATGTCACGTCCTAATCAAGATAATAAAATGTTTGACTTGACCTAACCAGCTTATTACAGTGGGCTGGAGAACGTCGGTTCGCCTCTAACTTGTGACAACTGTCATGAGTATGAGCAAAGGAAAGAGGACCGTAAAGAATTCCAGATGACCCTAATGAAGAAGAAGCATTCTAATGCATCTTTTTCGGATGTATTTGTTATTGAAAACTGTTTTTTGGTCAACCCTATCTCCTGGGTACTAGATATCGGATCACAATCTCATATCTATAATTTATTAAAAGAACTAAGAAAAAGTAGAATGGTTGGACTGGATGATATGTCCCTCAGAGTAGAGAATGGAGCACAAGTTGATACTGCAGCCGGCATGAATATCACCTAGTATTGCCAAGCGGCGATATTATGATTTTGAACAACTGCTACTACGTACCTTCCATGCTTTGCAACATCATATCAGTTTCTTTACTTGATAAAGATGGATATAATTTTGTTCTAGATAGAAATATCATGAACATTTATCTTAATCAGATATTGGTTGCAGAAGGTACACTTTATAATGGTATCTATGTTCTTAATCAAAACACAGGCTTCAATATACAAAACACACACAAGTAGAAGAGTTCAGATACGAACCAGACCTACTTACGGCATTGTAGACTTGGTCGGTGAGAAAAGACTAAGTAAGTTGCAGAAGGATGGATATCTAAATCCGTTCGAATTTTCATCCTATAAAATTTGTCAGTCTTGTCTCAAAGGAAAGATGACCAAAACTCCGTTCACCGGACACGGAGAAAGAGCTACAGATCTCTTAGGACTCATACACAGTAATGTATGTGGTTCGATATCTATATGTAACATTTACGAAAATAGAAAATATTATTTTTGGAATTTAATATTAAAATAATATATTTCGCGAAAACTTTCCGATTTGCGAAATTGGGGTTTTCGTAAAATGGTATAAATATATACCAATAATTGTGAAAAAAATGGAGATTAAAATGATTTATTCATTTAAATATATATTTATAAGATTTGGCATTTTTATAATTAATTATACGCAAGTTAAAATTAAACCCGATTAGTGCACTACTAATCGCGATCAAGCCAAATCCGTGTTTCTACAGTTTTCCATGGTTAGTGCACCATGTCATGTTGCATTTTTGTAGCATGTTGTTTCATTAGTATGTGTTGATATTTGGTTTTAAGAAAAGAAAAAGAAAAGGGAAGCTAAAAGAAAAAAGAGGATAATTGGAAGGTGAGCATAAGAAAGAGAGAGAGTGAGGGTACGGGAGTGGGGTTAAGAGAAAGAGGGGGGAAGCCATAATTCCTCCCCCATTTGTTTCCTTCAACTTCTTCCTCCTCACATTCCCTCCACCTCCACCTCTATATATCATCTCAAAATCTTCATCAAAACCCTAAACTCTTTTCATTAAAGTTGATCCCCACCTCATCCTCAACACTTTGGACCAATCAAAGTTGGATTTTGAAGACTTTGGAAAGCTAGGATTTTTCTTGAGTTGTCCAAATGAGGTATATCTTCTTTCATTTAGTTTATTTTTAGTTTCTTGCACCCTAGTTTAGTTTAGAATGTGATTTGATTAGGATATGTGATGTTTGGAAAATTCAAGAGAAGGGTTTGGGTGTTTGTGTAGAATCATGAGGTGTAGTGAATGTTTTAAGACCTTAGAGATTTACTTCAAGACCTGGAAATGAATATAGAACCCAAAATATGAACTTAGAAATGGTCCCATGTCGGTTTTGTGACATTTTAGTGGCCTACAGGGAATCTAGAGCAACCCGGGGAGTTTCTAAGAAAAACTAGCAACTCCAGAGACCTAGTTAGACCAATAGGAGACCACCCTGAGAAGACAATCCCCAATGGAGCACCTTTGGCCGAGCAGGCCGGTTTTGAGGTGAATATGGCCGGCCAAATTTGGTTGTTTAGTGTCTACGTTGGTTCAGTAGCTCACATACCCCCTATATAACTCCTTATACTTGCTAGTTTTGTTCCAATTGACCTGAGCCAAAATCTGGGAGCATATTGGGGTGTTTTTGGCTATGTTTTCCAAGTTTTGAATGCTTGGTGTCACGCCCCGCTTCCCAGAGTACGCTAGATTGGGCACGTGACATAGCCAATCATGCTACCTGTGGGTAGGAAGTATCCATCCACAGTCACATTACGGTTGTAGAGATATCAAGAACAAGATAAAACTATCTAAAACATGTCCATAATCCAGAATAACAGAAGTCAATAATAAATAAATGCGGAAGCAAATGATCCAATACAAATAACTGAAAGATGTGTCCCATAATGCGGGCTCACATCAGGAAATAAATGCAGGAAATAAAACTAACTACTACTGAACTCACAGCTCAGCCTGCTGGCTGAAGTACTCCTGCTCGGACTGCAACAGCGGTACGGAATCTGGGCCATGCAAAACCCAGACGTCAGCGCGTCATGTCATCAAGTAATATAATATGAACAGTGTAGCAGGCAATGTAATATAAACATGAATACAGCAAGAATAACAATAATATGAATCATACCAGTACAGGGTAGCGTGCAGTGGATAAACTAAACTGTTCTATCAGGTTTTCTATTCTAAAGTCTTTGAAATCAATTGATGAATCATCGATGTAATTCAATAGTATCCCGTGCATGCCCGGGACCACGGTCAAGACCCTCGGGGCTGAATCCGAGACGTGCCGCTAGGCAGTAACAGGTAGCAGGATGGGCGAGTGATGTCAGCATCATCACTCCGGGGCTGGCCTAGCCCGTAAGACTGATCAGAACAGGTATCGAACTGTTGAGTTACAAGTCAGGTTTCAACTTTGATTTCCCCATACTCCCAAGTTATGTATGTCAAGTCAGGTATTCAGTAGTCAAGAACTAATGCCAACACAGGATCAGGTAAAAGCAGGTTTGTCTGGATAGACAACAGGAACGGTCCATGAGGACTACATGTTATGTTTGTTGGCATTAGACACAAGATCAGGTAACAAGTAAAACCATGGTACATCAGGTCAAGCCAGGTAATGTATAAAGGTGTCATGTCATGTCAAGAGTGTACGGTACCATGTCATGTCAAGTAGGAAGTGTAACAGGTCATGTCAGGAAGCACAAGATGTCATGTGGGTGCTCATAATCAAACTAACATAAGCATGTGTATAAATAAACAAGCATGAGTACTATCAGAACAATAAACTGGAACATGTAATATGATATGCAAATAGATATAATTTCAAGGATATGGATGCACAGTTATCGATTAGGGTTACATTTATAGTTCCAATATTAATTAGGATGCAATTTATTAAACATGGAGTGTTAATATCACATTATTATGTAGTAATGTGATATATGGATGCAATTATATGTATCTTAAATGCGATGAATGCAAACGGGTATCCGAAAAGTTATAAAACTATAAAATGGTAATGTGGGATGTATAACTAAGCAATATGTGATATAAATATTGATATAATAATATTAATATGGATAGCATATTCAAAGCGATTAATAACTATAAAAGTGGTATTGATTAACCATGCACAAGAAAGTTCCGTTCAGAAATTCAGCGTCACCCTAATTTGTAAAATAGCTTAAAAATAACAAACGTTCTCCAAAATGGACGTGTCTTATACCAAAACAAAGATAATTCAATAAGGTTTTCAGTTTTATAAGTATAAGCATCTCAGCTTGTCCCTACAAAAAGTTATGAACATTCGAAGTTGAAAGTTTGCTGCTGGAATTTCCCTGGACAGCAGTTTAGAGACATTTTCATTTGCATTTTACGTTATTTAAAAATTTTATTTTGCAAGTAAATATTTCATAGAGTTATAGTATTCTGAGTTAGATTCGTAACGAACTAAAGAACGTATACTAATGAATTTTATAAGGTCAGGTGTACAGTAAATTTCAGATTTGTCATTCCGCTTTTCAACGACGTTTCATGTGTAAACTATAATATTTTCAAATATATAATATCATAAAATGCAGATTATAAACTAATTAAAGATAATAATAAGAAATATTACGACGATGTATATTTTAATTGATATGGATGCAGTATAATGTAATCTAGTATGTCACAAGATAAGTTTTCATGATCTAGATTTAATATGATATAAACGGATGCAAACGGAACATCGAAACGTTATAAAATTAAACATGGGGCACTAGATTTAAACTATAGGTATGGTATTTATTTAAATAGGTATAAAATGAATTATATAGCATGTAGCAAGATTAACCTGTCTCGATGGGTCGCGAATCGGGAAAACGGAACGTTAACCGTCGGCGGGGAAAACTCGCGACGGGCGCACGGTTCACGGAATGAACCCAAACGACGAACAAAGGAGCCACACGGGTCGGGGTACCTCGCTGGAACGTCGAGAAGCGTCACCGGCACGACGGAATTCCGGCAACAAAAGAACAGTTTAAAAAAATGAGAAACAAGATATGAAGCAAGAAGAGAAAGAATGATAAAGAGAAGTACGAGAGAATATATGAGAGAGAGAGAGAGAGAAAAGTGAGGAGAGAGAGAGAGAGCGAGAGGGAGAGAAGAGGGAGAGAGAGAAAGTGAAAGCGAGAGAGAGAGAGAGAGAGAGCGAGCTGTAGGTGGGGGCCCACGGAATTAAAAGGAACGCGATTAGCTAAAGGGGAATCGTTAGTTAGGGATAAATATTAATTAAAGATTCAAAACATTTTAAGGAACAGGAGGATATATATATAGGTTAATTTAAATATTTAAAAGATAGGTAATGAACAGTAAGATATCAGGTTAGTTAGAAAAATATATGCAATGGTTTAAATATATTAAAATCTGAGATTTTGGCGCAAGTAAAACATTTCCAAATCGCGTCCGGGTCGGGTCCAAAAATTTGAAATTGAAATAATAGAATTTTAGGCGGGATCCAAAATTTAAAATGAAGTGTTTTATGATCAAAAATCATACCCCCAAAACGGACACACGTACGTGCACGTAGCCGTCCAAACTTGCCCGTTTCACTGAACGGGACGAGAACACGATGCACGGACGCTACAACAGGGTTAGGAGTGTCAAGCAGACCAAGATGAATATTTTTAATTTTATTTTAGATGCCAAAAATTGTTATATGCAGAAATTAATTTCCGGGTAGAATTT
Organism: Agapanthus africanus; assembly: GCA_030015575.1. Lineage (NCBI taxonomy): Eukaryota > Viridiplantae > Streptophyta > Magnoliopsida > Asparagales > Amaryllidaceae > Agapanthus > Agapanthus africanus. Next base: position 26,259,707 of record JASDDO010000016.1, read on the forward strand.
ACAATAATTAACCATCAAGCAAGATAAATGAAATAAGTGCCACACCACGTTCTAACGGTAACTGGAAATAGTAGCATTGGGCTCGGGTGTTACATTATACCCAACTACAAAAAGAATTTCGTTCTTGAAATTCCAAGAATACAAAGATAGATAAGTACAAGAAAAGGTGAGGAAACTTCTGCCGGATTTCATCTTCTCGTTCCCAAGTGGATTCTCCATACGAGCGATTACCCCAAGAAACAAGCACAAGGGGGATAACCTTGTTCTTAAGAACCTTTTCCCTTCGATCCACGATTTCAATTGGTCGCTCCTCAAAAGTCAAGTCTTCTCGTACTGTTAGCTCCGAATGATCCAAAACGTGTGTTTCATCTCGAACATACTTACGGAGTTGAGATACGTAAAACACATCGTGCACATTTGCCAAGGACTGCGGTAACGCCAAACGATACGCTACCTCACCAACACGCTCCACGATCTCAAGGGTCCAACGAATCGAGGACTAAGCTTTCCTCGACTTCCAAAACGAATCACCCCTCAAGTCGGTGATATCTTCAAGAATACCAAATCACCCACGGTGAACTCTAGAGGTCTTCTTGACGTATCTGCCCAACTCTTCTGTCGGTCCTGTGCTGCCTTCATATGATTTCTGATAGGGTTAACCTTCTCAACTGTCTGCACAACCAAATCTGGTCCCAATAATTTTCGTTCACCGACATCGTCCCAACAAACAGGTGAACGGCATTTACGACCATACAAAGCTTCAAATGGAGCCATCTGAATAGTTGCCTGAAAACTGTTGTTGTAAGACAACTCCACCAAAAGTAGATGATCCTCCTAAGACCCCTTGAAGTCCAACATGCATGCTCTCACATATCCTCAAGAGTTTGGATCGTTCTCTCCGACTGACCATCAGTTTGAGGATGATAAGCTGTGCTAAACTTCAATCGAGTCCCCAAACTTTCCTGTAAACTCCTCCAGAAGTGTGATAAGAACCGAGTGTCCCGATCGGACACAATTCTCACCGGTACTCCATGCAATCTTACAATCTCCTGCATGTACCGCTCTGCCAAAGTCTCTGTTGATTGACCAACCCGAAAAGGAATAAAGTGAGCTGCCTTGGTCAATCGGTCAACAATTACCCATACTGCATTGTTGCCTTTTGGACTCCGCGGTAAAGCCGTCACGAAATCCATGGTTATATGTTCCTACTTCCACTGAGGAATCGGAAGTGGTTGCAATAAACCAGCAACCCTTTGATGTTCAGCCTTAACTTGCTGATACACCAAGCACTTTGCCACAAAGCGAGCAATCTCCCGTTTCATGCCTTCCTACCAGAAATGCTGTCGAATATCTCGGTACATCTTTGTGCCTCCTAGATGTACAGAATAAGCTGAACTGTGTGCCTCCTTCATAAGCTCTTCACGAACATCACCCTTTGGCACACACAAACGGCTACCATATCTCAACGAACCATCTTCGTAGATCAATAAATCTGTTCGTAGCCCGGCTTCAACCTGCTCTCAAAATTTTTGCAGTCCAGGATCCTGCGATTGAGCTGCTTTAATATTCTCGATCAAAGACGAATGCACTTACAGCTGCAACAACTGTCCCGTAGAACGCGGTAGCACAACCTCCAAGTCAAATCTTCGAAAATCTGCGTCGATCTCCTTCTGCGTAGTTAACACCTGAATTACTGGTAACCGACTAAGCGCATCCTGTAGGGTTCCTAGGCACTCTCAAGAGGTCTCACAAGGCATCAACCATGCCAATTTAAAAAATTACGGTGCCGAGAAACCCTAGACTAGATCGTTGGCTAGATTTCTAGGCGAAAAGCTAACTAGTTAACACTTAACTATGAGAATACGGAAATACAACCTTTGTAGATCCGGTTCTCCACCTCCATAGCTCCGCAACGAAGTCTCCTCGCTGTCCAAATGAGTTCCCGGGCTCTAGCGTCGGCTTCGTCGGAGAAATGGCGAGCTAGGTCGTCGATGTCCATGCCGAAGATGATCTACGTCGAAGTATCACTAGATCAAGCTCCACCTTCACCAAGCTATGAAAACTTGTGAAGGAAACACACTCTACTACTTGGCAAGAGGTAGAGGATGATGAAATAGGAAGTGGGTAGACTTTAGAATTGGATTTCTCACTCTAATTCATCACTTGCCATTGATGGAGGCAAGCTTTCTTCACTTGAAGAAATGAAGAAGAAGAAGAATAATGTTATGATAAGTTTTTCCAAAAAGAAAATTAAAAGAATACTTATCATGACCAAACCATGGTCAAGTGTAGAGAATAAATCATGGTTAGTGGGATGGTTAGGGTTAAGCATGAGACAAAATGGTCACTTGGTCAAAGTCTTCATGAAGCTTCATGAACAAAAGAAAACAAGCCACCATTTTCTCATTTGCTTTTCTTTTTCCAAAAGAATAAATGAATAAAATGAATAAGGAAAAAGTAAACCCTAACCATTTCATTGACCAAGGTTTAATCTTTACACTTAACCAAAAAGGCATGTATCATCAAACATGATATAAGCAAGTGCACAAAATCATATCGCAGATGCAATGCGCACATCCGAGTGAGAAAATCCATTTAAAGTGAACCGATACTAGTTAATGCAAAGTAATATATCAAATATATAATTATACATTAAATCATTAAATCAACACTTGATTCAATGATCCGGTCATGTCGCACACAACCGACTAGTATCAACAGTAACAACTTATCGAATCAACACTTGATCCGATAACCCGGCTATATCACATATAACCGATCAATGTTTCATATCGCGAGAATCAAAAACAGTATCACATACTGGTATCATTCTCGGTCCCGCACATATCTCATATGCGCTCCTATTTCGTTTCGCTTGAGCCAGGAAACCTCTGTGTAGGACTCTAAAGACTCGTCAATACGCCGGCAGCAGGTGATGATCATATCAAACACCCACAAGCCGCAAGCGGTCAAACGTAACGGCCACCCGGGTATTGAGCGATCAGAAGATCGACGAGCAAGCCCGCTCACACTCCAGTGAATCCAACCAGTAACACTACCGTACAGTCCGGTCTCGTCGTCTGATATGTCGCATATCTTTCCTAGAGGTGGTAAATGTCAGACCCCAATAGCTCGATAAGTCGTGTCGATATGAGATCTATAACACTTCGAGAAACTACTGGTAACACTTACCAGTAAATCTCAGCAACCCTGGCCAGGGATTTCCTGTTATAGCCAATCGAACACAGCGCAACATCAACTCCCTATACCGGGAGAGACGAATCCCCTCCTATCGCTCATTGCCTCCATGTGACTCGGGACTGTACCCAAAAACCACCGTTTTGCATGCCCTCTTGGACGTGGTAAGATGGAAATCAAAGCACAGTGGGAACCACATAAGACTCTATGACGATCTCGGGTCTACAGACTACTCTGTACCAGTGTCACCAGAGAACTGCCATCTGATGTGAGGTATAATACCATCTGGGAGTTCTCGACGAGTCCGTCCAGTGTACCCAGTCTCTACTGAGCACCCGTATATCATCTCCGATGTCAAACACCAATGGATATGGGATCATCCATCGCCCATCTGTATGGGTCGAGAAGGTATACGCTAGTCTACTCTGGTACATCGATGCCCTGTCTCGATATACCCACGACTAGGGACTTTGAAGGATGTACTTATGGACTACCATGTCCCCACTAGTATGATCCGCATCAAAGTCCAGGTAGTCAAGTACACATCCTTAGGGCTTTACCAACATGTAACAGAGAGACAATCAGTGTACACGTCAAGGTAAAGAGTAACCAGATAGCATACTATCATGTCGAGCAAGAAAGTCCTCCCTATATATGTCCCAGCATCCACTACAATATACATCCTATGTACAGTAATGGCCTCTAGGGCATACATATAACTAACAATCTCCCACTTGCACTAGGGCCATCTGTAGCAGTGGTTGTAGTATCTCATACTCAACCATCCCATAAAAGTCTCTCTCTGGGAATAGGCCTTCGTGAGTGGATCCGCTGCGTTATCCTCTAATTCTTCTCTCCTTGCCTCGATCACCCTGGAGATCAACCATCTCCATGATCAGGTGATACTGCCTTAGAATAAGTCTGGATCACTGATGGGACCGGCGTTCCTTGGCATAAGCCACAACTCCATTGTCTCACAATGGTAGGAACGTAGTTCATCTCATGAACCATTATACATCCAAACAGCCTCTTTGGCAGCATCTTAAGTAGCGATGTATCCTGCCTTTATCGTCTAGTATATCACGGTATCTAGCTTGGAACTCTTCCAACATACCGTCCCTTTAGTGAGGGTAAAGACAATGCCTGCGACTGACATTCAGTCGTCTTTATCACTCTGGAACGCTTCCAGTGATCCTATATTGAGAATCATTGTGATAAGCGGAGATTGACCGAGCGTAGCATAGGAAACTCCTTTCTTATCAAGAGTATGTCATCCACGTACTCTACGAGGATCACCACCATACTCCCTACTACCTTTTTGTTTATACAAGGTTCATCTATCATTTTGATGATGTCAAACTCTTTGACTAACACATCAAAACAGACGTTCCAACTCCGTGATACCTGCTTTATCAGATAAAACATCTTGCACACGTTTCTGCTGCTCCCACTGTTTACGAAGCCCTCTGGCTGTGTACTTACAGACGTTCTCTTCTAAAACATCATTTAGAAAAGATGTCATGGCACCCAACCGCCAGATATCGTAGTCATGGTATGTAGCCGTGGCAAGTAGGATCTGGATGGACTTAAGCATAGATACTGGAAAATGTTTCATCATTATCCATGCCTGGTTGATGACGAAAACCTTTAACAAGTCTAGCTTTGAAAGTCTCAACCTTTCCAAGTACACCAAGTAATCTTCTCAAGATATACTTGCTCCTGATGGGGATTTAACCCTTCAGATATAGCAACCAAAGTCCATACTTTGTTGGTGTATAAGGATTCCATCTCAGATCGCTAAGCATCCAGCCATTCTTACAGAGTCCCACTCCTGATGGCCAGTTCGAAACTAGTTGGGTCATCATCTCATGATGCAATCCTCGCTCCCACTGTCATAGAGAAACCGAAGTATCTCTCAGGTGGGTGAGGAACCCTACTAGATCGGCGGAGAGGCTGAGGTTCGTTGGAATCTACTGAATCCTTCGGTTCTACCAAATCATCAACTTCAGTTTGTATAGCTGGAACGTTTCCAGTTCTACATAACAGACGTTTCCTCGAGCTTGTCCGGATTTTGCTTTTAGACATAGGCCGGACAACCCCAAATCTTAACTAACTTAAGATATGGGCTCTTCCCTTTCCATATCACATATGAAATGGTAGGCTTTGATTTGATTCGAACCGTAATTCAATAGGTATGCAGCTTCATAAGTGCATAACTCCTAAAAGGAAATAGGTAACTCAGTAGTACTCATCATAGAGCACACCATATCGAATAGGGTGCAATTGCTCCGCCCCGACATACCATCGTGCAATGGTGTATACGGAGGAGTAATGCTGAGAGAGAATCTCATTCTCCTTTAGAATAGTCCAGAAATTCTATGCACAAGTATTCTCCTCCTTGATCTCATCATAGGACATAATACTTATACCCGTATTGGTTCTCTACTTCTCGCTTATATTCTGTGAATATCTCAAAAGGTTCGGACTCATGTTTCAACAGGAACATATGACTGAATCTTGAGAGATTATCAGAGAATATAACGAAGTATAAAGAATCAGTCCTGGCATGTGTAGACAGGAGACCTTACATACATCATCATGTATCAGTCCCAAGAGTTCACTAACTCTTTCTCTGTTTCCAATAAACAGAGCTATGGTCATCTTATCTTTGTGACATGACTGGCGAGTTTCACAAGATGTAAATTCAAACTGATTTAAATATGCATCTATATGCAACTCTAGCTAGTCGGGTCACATTGATCTGACCTAGTCTACAATACCTCAAGAAGAATTCGTTCATTTCTGAACTCTTCCTCTTGTGTGTGTTCCGTATACTAAGAACTGTAGTTTGATTTAGAACATTAATGCTTTTAGATAACGTGCCTGAACCGATCAACTTTTGATATAGGAAATGTTCAAAACATTATCCAACAATACAAAATTTTATCGTTTCTTTACTAATAAAGAGACAGATATGATTTTGTATATCAGGTTCGGTATCTAATAACATTCGTTCAGAATCAATGTATTGCAATACAGGGTGACAGTGACCAACAGACTTGGCTGCAACACTTGCCCCATTTTCTGCCTCATGAAACTTATCACCCGTTCTCAGTTTTTCTACCCTTTTGTAGCCCTATGTAACTGATTACATATCTGGGATCCTGATCCAGTATCATATACCCAGGATGCGGAGGATACTGAGAAACAGTTCTTTGTAACGAATACACCCGAAGATGATGCATCAGCATGCACTTTCTTCGTTTGGGCGGCACGGGAAATCTGGTATTCCCCAATTTCCTGCTCTGTCTTATAACAATTATAAGTTGGAGCGGGACCAACGTTCCCCAGCTCAGTATAACAAGCGGGTTCGGTCAATAATCCGTATTATTAGGTTGATTAAGGCGTGATATGGTCGCTACCAGGAGAGAGAGAGAAGAAAACACTCAGCGTGCGCTCTTGCAAGAATAGATTGGTTTTTATTTTATCTAATCAGGATGGCTCCCACTGCTTTTTATCAAATCTTCCTTCAAACCCTAAAAGGAAAGACTAGCCGGGATTAATTACACACTACAAGTTCGCCAATCTTTCAGCCAGGCCAGTGTCGGTACTTTGAGGGAGGTCCCCCGTGCTTTCGCACGAACCTAATTAATGTAAACCTCGTTTTCCCAGAGGCGTAACCTCGTTAACACCTTTCTAGACACCTACTTGATCAGCTAATTGTAATGTATAAAACTCTCCCAGGAGTAACTCTTACTTGTAGCGGGTATCGGGATCCAACTATCTCATAGAAGGTATGCAATCTCATTGCAAATTTCAACACTTGAAATTCCCGATAATATTTTGCCCCTAGCAGCTATATGACCTTAACATAGTCAACAAATCATAAGTGCTAGTCAAGTTCAACCCGTCATTTCCCGATTGAATTAAACCCACCCGCACGACCCTTAACATAGTCAACAAAGTCGCACGACTACCCTAATCCAATCACATCATATGCTTATGCAGATAAGCACTAATTAGCTACCGCACACTACGCCTTAACATAGTCAACAAACATAGCACGAATACTAACTAGGACTTATCTGAAATGACGGAGGGCTACGACAGGTTTTTCTGAAAACCTATTGCGTAACGAACTTGATATCGTTGTAGAATCAAATGATTTTGAAATGGAGTGCTTTTGAGGCTTTTCTAGTTTTGCTAAAGGAGTCACTCCCGGTGAAGGGATCGTCGGTCCTTTCCTCGTCGAATGAGGTGCGGGATATATCATATATATCACTGTGCAAAGCAGAACTCTTAAAAGCAATCAAAAGACAAACCGAGGTTGTAGCATCTGCCAGTTATTGCTAAAGGAGTCACTCCCGGTGAAGGGATCTCGGTCCTTTCCTTATCGAATAAGGTGCAGGATATATCGTATATACCGCTGTGCAAAGCAAGAACTGTAGCTACCTGTTTTATTTTGAAATTCGATTCTACAACATCTTAGGTTTTTTTTTATTTCATTAATCATATTAATGAAGTCCCATCATTTAAATACCTAAACATCAAAGATAAATACGACGTACACTTATGCCATCCGCATTCGCCTCGATGTCCCCTCGTGCACCGTTAGGTTAGGTAACTAACGACAGAGCAGGGCAGGGCTAGTGCGGGTGAAAAACATAAGTAACGTCTATATAATATATCATATATACTATATACTATATCCATCACAGAGTCACAACACAGATATCGCAGCAGAATAAACATATGAAATATTGGATATACTAGGACGTCCGTGTTTTCAATACGAGCCAGTATAAATCACGGATTCCACGGTCGCGATGAATAGCCAAACCCATACCCCTAGACCCCTACGAGAGCGGCAAGCAACCCTACCAATTCTAGGGTTAGGAGACCCGGACTCGACTCCTCGAGTTGGTCTCCCACTGGACCCCAGAACCCGGTTACTTGTGCCCTCCACCTTGGGTCTATCCTAGTGCGGAAAAGTAAATAATATACAAACGGTGACATCTTCCGCAACCTGGAAGCGCCCCAATAAAAGAATATTACATACAAGTTTTTACATGAATGAAAATGAAAAACACTCATCTCACATAAAAACCCCCCGGCTATTCAAACACGACGATCCAATATAACATATCCAGCAACACATAACATCACATGTCATCAGCGTAAGTAAACATGCGTATCCCAATTGTCGTTGACATATAGCAACGAAACCGGCGATATCACATATTACACTTACGGTCACAGAAAAGAAAGTGTAAAACTACAACAGTTGGAATCCGCAACCACCTCAGACATCGCATGCCTGACCAAATGAATTACTTAGACATCGCATGCCTAACAATTATAAACCCCGCATTTTAGTCTCATTATCGAAAACACTTTTCAATATCTAGTCGGGCAATTCAACAAGATTCCCGACACCCTGATCGAATGCTCGTCGCAAACTTCAGTAGACGGTCGCACCCCTGACGCCGTCGACGAAGTGCACCAAGGCGGAACACCGCTACCGCGAGCACCCGGACGGATGCTTTCGGCGACGGGGTTCTCCTACAGTCACTTGGTCGGGGCTATGGAGTGAGGCTGTCTATTAAGTTTATCGGCGAGTATCCGCGTACGCTACGTGATTGCGACGGACTTTTGATCACATCAAAATTCCGTGGCAACCGATCAAGTGAGACTAAATTGCTATGTTTATAATATTCATTCAGTTATCACATAACTTTTGTGAATTCCAATTGTTGTATCACATTCCGGATAAACAGAAAATGTTAAACTTTCCGATCGAACAATCGAACACCCAAGTTTTCCCGATACAGATCAACACATGAAACAAGTCTAACAACATTCAGTTCGTGCCTCAGTACCAACGGTCCAGCCGTAGAAGGGTCAAGCCAACGCCTCACATGTGGCACGCCGTACTGCCCCAAACCCTAAGGTTCAAAGGGCAGTTCAAGACGGTCACATAATCGAGTTAAGGTTTGTTGTCTTCTAGAGGGTCCATCGCGTTACTTGCACTATCTAGAACGTCGTTAAACTACGGAAAAATCCAACACTTGGAAATTTCCCGACAGGGGAAAAATTGGGTATTTATATCCGGTTGAACTTTTTTAACATATTCTAAAATTTATCCGGAAAGCCACACAGACAAAATTTGATAATCCGATCGAACAAACGAATCCCCAAAACAACCTCAGAAAATTCAACTCTTGAATAAATCTTAAAAATTTCCAGAAAACCCAGCATATTAAAATATGAATTACTGTGCAACAATAGGAAGGTGACGTCATCACCTAGCCGCGGAACCGCCGCAGAAGCTGGGCTTCTGCCGCGGTTCCACCGCGGTTTGGATGAATCATGGGTCCAATTTTGCGCCGTAATTCATAGATTTCCCTGCTGAATTTTTTAGCACTTTTTAATTTGGAAAAATCCACGATTTTGAAAAAAGGACAGAGAGCAATTTTTGAGTTGGGTTTCGGGTTCGTTCGGGTTTCAAATTTCGTCTAGACTTCGCCTAAGGCTCTAGCTAGGCTCTGATACCACTGTAGGGTTCCTAGGCACTCTCAACAGGTCTCACAAGGCATCAACCATGCCAATTTAAAAAATTACGGTGCCGAGAAACCCTGGACTAGATCGTTGGCTAGATTTCTAGGCGAAAAGCTAACTAGTTAACACTTAACTATGAGAATACGGAAATACAACCTTTGTAGATCCGGTTCTCCACCTCCATAGCTCCGCAACGAAGTCTCCTCGCTGTCCAAATGAGTTCCCAGGCTCCAGCGTCGGCTTCGTCGGAGAAATGGCGAGCTAGGTCGTCGATGTCCATGCCGAAGATGATCTACGTCGAAGCATCACTAGATCAAGCTCCACCTTCACCAAGCCATGAAAACTTGTGAAGGAAACACACTCTACTACTTGGAAAGAGGTAGAGGATGATGAAATAGGAAGTGGGTAGACTTTAGAATTGGATTTCTCACTCTAATTCATCACTTGCCATTGATGGAGACAAGCTTTCTTCACTTGAAGAAATGAAGAAGAAGAAGAATAATGTTATGATAAGTTTTTCCAAAAAGAAAATTAAAAGAATACTTATCATGACCAAACCATGGTCAAGTGTAGAGAATAAATCATGGTTAGTGGGATGGTTAGGGTTAAGCATGAGACAAAATGGTCACTTGGTCAAAGTCTTCATGAAGCTTCATGAACAAAAGAAAACAAGCCACCATTTTCTCATTTGCTTTTCTTTTTCCAAAAGAATAAATGAATAAAATGAATAAGGAAAAAGTAAACCCTAACCATTTCATTGACCAAGGTTTAATTCTTTACACTTAACCAAAAAGGCATGTATCATCAAACATGATACAAGCAAGTGCACAAAATCATATCGCATATGCAATGTGCACATCCGAGTGAGAAAATCCATTTAAAGTGAACCGATACTAGTTAATGCAAAGTAATATATCAAATATATAATTATACATTAAATCATTAAATCAACACTTGATTCAATGATCCGGTCATGTCGCACACAACCGACTAGTATCAACAGTAACAACTTATCGAATCAACACTTGATCCGATAACCCGGCTATATCACATATAACCGATCAATGTTTCATATCGCGAGAATTGAAAACAGTATCACATACTGGTATCATTCTCGGTCCCGCACATATCTCATATGCGCTCCTATTTCGTTTCGCTTGAGCCAGGAAACCTCTGTGTAGGACTCTAAAGACTCGTCAATACGCCGGCAGCAGGTGATGATCATATCAAACACCCACAAGCCGCAAGCGGTCTGCTAAACGTAACGGCCACCCGGGTATTGAGCGATCAGAAGATCGACGAGCAAGCCCGCTCACACTCCAGTGAATCCAACCAGTAACACTACCGTACAGTCCGGTCTCGTCGTCTGATATGTCGCATATCTTTCCTAGGGGTGGTAAACGTCAGACCCCAATAGCTCGATAAGTCGTGTCGATATGAGGTCTATAACACTTCGAGAAACTACTGGTAACACTTACCAGTAAATCTCAGCAACCCTGGCCAGGGATTTCCTGTTATAGCCAATCGAACACAGCGCAACATCAACTCCCTATACCGGGAGAGACGAATCCCCTCCTATCGCTCATTGCCTCCATGTGACTCGGGACTGTACCCAAAAACCACCGTTTTGCACGCCCTCTTGGACGTGGTAAGATGGAAATCAAAGCACAGTGGGAACCACACAAGACTCTATGACGATCTCGGGTCTACAGACTACTCTGTACCAGTGTCACCAGAGAACTACCATCTGACGTGAGGTATAATACCATCTAAGAGTTCTCGGCGAGTCCGTCCAGTGTACCCAGTCTCTACTGAGCACCCGTATATCATCTCCGATTTCAAACACCAATGGATATGGGATCATCCATCGCCCATCTGTATGGGTCGAGAAGGTATACGCTAGTCTACTCTGGTACATCGATGCCCCGTCTCGATATACCCACGACTAGGGACTTTGAAGGATGTACTTATGGACTACCATGTCCCCACTAGTATGATCCGCATCATAGTCCAGGTAGTCAAGTACATATCCTTAGGGCTTTACCAACATGTAACAGAGAGACAATCAGTGTACACGTCAAGGTAAAGAGTAACCAGATAGCATACTATCATGTCGAGCAAGAAAGTCCTCCCTATATATGTCCCAGCACCCACTACAATATACATCCTATGTACAGTAATGGACTCTAGGGCATACATATAACTAACACATCCGGCACAACATTAACCTTCCCCGGATGGTACTTAAGATCAAGATCGTAGTCAGCCATCAGCTCCAACCATCTACACTGCCTCATGTTAAGCTCCTTCTGTGTGAACACATACTTCAAGCTCTTATGATCTGTAAAAACTTCGACTCTTTCGCCCAAAAGGTAGTGTCTCCAAATCTTCAAAGCGAAAATCACAGCCGCAAGCTCCAAGTCATGAGTTGGATAATTCTTCTCATGGGTCTTCAACTGTCTCGATGCGTATGCTACAACCTTCCCATGCTGCATCAAAGCGCATCCCAATCATTTCCCAGATGCGTCGCTGTGAATCACCAATCCTCCGGAATTGTCTGGCACGGTCAGAATAGGGGTGGTTATCAACTTCTGCTTCAACGTCTCGAAAGCTAACGCACACTTATCCGCCCATACAAAAGGTACCTCCTTGCGCGTAAGCTTGGTCAACGGCTCTGCCAGACGAGCAAAGTTCTCCACAAATCTCCTGTAGTATCCGGCTAATCCAAGGAAACTTCTTATCTCAGCAACATTCTTTGGAATAGGACAATCTCGAACTGCTGCAATCTTTTCTGGATCGACGGCAATGCCATCGCCAGACACAACATGCCCTAAAAACCTTACTTCCTCCAGCCAAAACTCGCACTTACTCATCTTCACATACAATTTCTCCTGTCTCAACGTCTGCAGTGCGATCTTCAAATGCTCAGCATGCTCTTCAAAACTCTTCGAGTAAACCAGAATATCGTCAATGAACACCACAATGAACTGATCCAAGAACGGTGAAAAGATTCGGTTCATCAAGTCCATGAATACTGCCGGCGCATTCGTTACTCCGAAGGGCATCACTAAGTACTCGTAATGTCCATACCGAGTTCGGAACGCCGTCTTGCAAATATCTTCTATTTTCACTCGGACCTGATGATATCCGGATCGTAAATCCAGCTTCGAGAATACCCCCGCGCCACTAAGTTGCTCAAAAAGTTCTCCAATGCAAGGGATCGGGTACTTGTTCTTGATAGCCACCCGGTTTAATTCTCGATAGTCGATGCACATCCTTCTTGTGCCATCCTTTTTCTTTACTAGAAGAACTGGAGCTCCCCAAGGCGAGTTACTATTTCGAATCCAACCCTTTTCAAGCAATTCAGCAACCTGTTTCTTTATTTCTTCCAACTCTACTGGCGCCATTGGATAATACGCTTTAGATACTGGCACTGCACCAGGAATAAAATCAATTGCCAACTCCACGTCTCTCCTCGGCGGTAAACCCGATATATCTTCAAACACGTCCATAGAATCACGAACAACAGCCGGCTCTTTACTTTCATCACTTCCATTGATGCAAGAATATTGTTTGTCGGCCTAGCCCTAAACTCGACCGGCCTGACCGAACTACTTCCTTAACGCAACTGCTGTCTGCTGCAAACTCCCTTTCATCCCAAATAAACTCTGCTGCTCTTGGCTGCTGCAAGTATTTGTGAGAAAGTGGTCAAACCCAGGGAGACAATCTGCCTCTGGATGTCCACGTCCAGTCTGCGCATGAACCTCCGTGCCATGTCTGCATCGTTGGCAACTAAAGGTCCAGCGAAACTACTGAGTCTCGTCCATTCTGCTACATCCACATCTACGGGTGCTCCCTTCTGCTTTAGTCCGATGAACTTCTCTTCCATTTCCTCCCGTGCAGTCCGCGGGAAGAACTTCTCCAGGAAACTCTTAGAAAAATCCGCCCACTTGATCGGCTTGGGCAAACGGGTCTCCTCAACAAGCCACCATTCTCGGGTGTAGTCTACTAGCTGAATGCGTACCACAACAACCTTTTTGCCATCTGGAATCTGTGCCGCAAAAAGCAAGTTCTCTGTGTCAACTAGCCACTGCTCCACTGGCAACGGCTCCTTTAAACCAGTAAATGTAGACAGACCCAACCGCCTGAAATCTGCTACGGTCCCTACTCGGTCAACTGGTCTAGCTCCAACATTGTTCACAGACTGCTGAACGATCTGCAAACCTTCCCGAAACGAGTCCGCTTGCTGCTGGATCAGCTCGGTCTGTTTCTTTGATTCTCTAGCATTCCACTTATCACTCCAAGCATGGCGGCTTCGTCCACACGCCTCTAGTATGTCTTCAATTTCTTACCGGCCATAATCCTGAACTCAAAATACCCAACATTAGCATGATGATAGATTTTGAATATAGATCAAGGCTAGAACTCCAAGATACTTAAATAGAGTACCGCATTGTAACTATGCCGCGGTATCATAGCCATAATTACATAACTCCATCCAAGTCACCTAAATCCTAGAGATAACAAGGAATCAGGTTTTCGAATCGATATGCAAAGGAAGTTTGCACATCGTAAAAGATATAATCAAGAAGAATGTGATTCAAGAATGGTAAAACGGTCAAGGTGGCAGGACATGTTTTCTAAACACGGGTATTCTGATTCGTGTATTGGGTACAATACCCAACTACAAAAGAATCAACCCGACTATCCTATGGCTCTGATACCAAAAGAACCATGTCACGCCCTGCTTTCCAGAGTACGCTAGAATGGGCACGTGACATAGCCAACCATGCTACTTGTGGGTAGGAAGTATCCATCCACAGTCACATTACGGCTGTAGAGATATCAAGAACAAGATAAAACTATCTAAAACATGTCCATAATCCAGAATAACAGGAGTCAATAATAAATAAATACGGAAGCAAATGATCCAATACAAATAACTGAAAGATGTGTCCCATAATGCGGGCTCACATCAGGAAATAAATGCAGGAAATAAAACTAACTACTACTGAACTAACAGCTCAGCCTGCTGGCCGAAGCACTCTTGCTCGGACTGCAACAGCGGTACGGAATCTGGGCCATGCAAAACCCAGACGTCAGCGCGTCATGTCATCAAGTAATATAATATGAACAGTGTAGCGGGCAATGTAATATAAACATGAATACAGCAAGAATAACAATAATATGAATCATACCAGTACAGGGTAGCGTGCAGTGGGTAAACTAAACTGTTCTATAAGGTTTTCTATTCTAAAGTCTTTGGAATCAATTGATGAATTATCGATGTAACTCAATAGTATCCCGTGCATGCCCGGGACCACGGTCAAGTCCCTCGGGGCTGAATCCGAGACGTGCCGCTAGGCAGTAACAGGTAGCAGGATGGGCGAGTGATGTCAGCATCATCACTCCGGGACTGGCCTAGCCCGTAAGACTGATCAGAACAGGTATCGAACTGTTGAGTTACAAGTCAGGTTTCACCTTTGATTTCCCCATACCCCCAAGTTATGTATGTCAAGTCAGGTATTCAGTAGTCAAGAACTAATGCCAACACAGGATCAGGTAAAAGCAGGTTTGTCTGGATAGACAACAGGAACGGTCCATGAGGACTACATGTTATGTTTGTTGGCATTAGACACAAGATCAGGTAACAAGTAAAGCCATGGTACATCAGGTCAAGCCAGGTAATGTATAAAGGTGTCATGTCATGTCAAGAGTGTACGGTACCATGTCATGTCAAGTAAGAAGTGTAACAGGTCATGTCAGGAAGCACAAGATGTCATGTGGGTGCTCATAATCAAACTAACATAAGCATGTGTATAAATAAACAAGCATGAGTACTATCAGAACAATAAACTGGAACATGTAATATGATATGCAAATAGATATAATTTCAAGGATATGGATGCACAGTTATCGATTAGGGTTACATTTATAGTTCCAATATTAATTAGGATGAAATTTATTAAACATGGAGTGTTAATATCATATTATTATGTAGTAATGTGATATATGGATGCAATTATATGTATCTTAAATGCGATGGATGCAAACGGGTATCCGAAAAGTTATAAAACTATAAAATGGTAATGTGGGATGTACAACTAAGCAATATGTGATATAAATATTGATATAATAATATTAATATGGATAGCATATTCAAAGCGATTAATAACTATAAAAGTGGTATTGATTAACCATGCACAAGAAAGTTCCGTTCATAAATTCAGCGTCACCCTAATTTGTAAAATAGCTTAAAAATAACAAACGTTCTCCAAAAGGGACGTGTCTTATACCAAAACAAAGATAATTCAATAAGGTTTTCATTTTTATAAGTATAAGCATCTCAGGTTGTCCCTACAAAAAGTTATGAACATTCGAAATTGAAAGTTAGCTGCTGGAATTTCCCTGGACAGCAGTTTAGAGACATTTTCATTTGCATTTTACGTTATTTAAAAAATTTATTTTGCAAGTAAATATTTCATATAGTTATAGTATTCTGAGTTAGCTTCGTAACGAACTAAAGAACGTATACTAATGATTTTTATATGATTTATAATGAATTTTATAAGGTCAGGTGTACAGTAAATTTCAGATTTGTCATATCCGCTTTTCAACGACGTTTCATGTGTAAACTATAATATTTTCAAATATATAATATCATAAAATGCAGATTATAAACTAATTAAAGATAATAATAAGAAATATTACAACGATGTATATTTTAATTGATATGGATGCAGTATAATGTAATCTAATATGTCACAAGATAAGTTTTCATGATCTAGATTTAATATGATATAAACGGATGCAAACGGAACATCGAAACGTTATAAAAGTAAACATGGGGCACTAGATTTAAACTATAGGTATGGTATTTATTTAAATAGATATAAAATGAATTATATAGCATGTAGCAAGATTAACTTACCTCGATGGGTCGCGAATCGGGAAAACGGAACGTTAACCGTCGGCGGGGAAAACTCGCGACGGGCGCACGGTTCACGGAATGAACCCAAACGATGAACAAAGGAACCACACGGGTCGGGGTACCTCGCTGGAACGTCGAGAAGCGTCACCGGCACGACGGAATTCCGGCAACAAAATAACAGTTAAAAAAATGAGAAACGAGACATGAAGCAAGATGAGAAAGAATGATAAAGAGAAGTACGAGAGAATATATGAGAGAGAGAGAAAAAGTGGAGAGAGAGAGAGAGCGAGAGGGAGAGAAGAGGGAGAAAGAGAAAGTGAAAGCAAGAGAGAGAAAGAGCTGCAGGTGGGGGCCCACGGAATTAAAAGGAACGCGATTGGCTAAAGGGGAATCGTTAGTTAGGGATAAATATTAATTAAAGATTCAAAACATTTTAAGGAACATGAGGATATATATATATATAGGTTAATTTAAAGATTTAAAAGATAGGTAATGAACAGTAAGATATCAGGTTAGTTAGAAAAATATATGCAATGGTTTAAATATATTAAAATTTGAGATTTTGGCGCAAAGTAAAACATTTCCAAATCGCGTCCGGGTCGGGTCCAAAAATTTGAAATTGAAATAATAGAATTTTAGGCGGGATCCAAAATTTAAAATGAAGTGTTTTATGATCAAAAAGCATACCCCCAAAACGGACACACGTACGTGCATGTAGCCGTCCAAACTCGCCCGTTTCACTGAACGGGACGAGAACACGCTACAACAGGGTTAGGAGTGTCAAGCAGGCCAAGATGAATATTTTTAATTTTATTTTAGATGCCAAAAATTGTTATATGCAGAAATTAATTTCCGGGTAGAATTTACAATAATTAACCATCAAGCAAGATAAATGATATAAGTGCCACACCACGTTCGAACGGTAACTGAAAATAGTAGCATTGGGCTCGGGTGTTACACTTGGTTTTGATGTTTGGATTTGTATTTGGTTATTAGGCGTTTGTACGTCAACAACAAGGGTTGTTTGATTGTTCTGCATGCGTAGACTATAGGTTCTAACCTATGAGCGCACCATGTGCCGTATTGGTTTTCCGGACTTGATTTTAATGGTATTGCGACTGTGTGTATATTGTAGGTACCTTCGCGTAGATTCCAAGATGACGGAGCACATCGACTACGGCTGAATAAGGAGTTCCGCATGTGAGTAGATTTGTATCTACGGGAGAAGTCGGGTGGATGGCGTATAGCACCCCCGCAAATTTTGATGGAAACCGATATATAGGATATGGTTAAGGAAACCTATATTATGAAACTAGGGATATGGTTAAAAGGATAGTTAGAAGTGTTATGATATGATCAATACGTGATGACGAGATTTGAGATATGAATATGATGAGATAAGATGATACGAGCGGATACGATTGATATAAGATTTATAGTGGCATGTTGTGAGAACATTATATACAATAAGATATGACATTTATGCAAATTAACAGGATATGAGATTTGATACAGATGTGGCTCGAGATATATTCATAGTTACGATAATAATGAGTGATATGCCATACGAGACTTGAGATCCATACCCTTATTGTCGTATAGGTCAATAGATCCCTATTTTTGTTAAATTTCACCGTACAAAGGATTACCGTACGCGATGTGAGTTACCGGATGGATGATCCACACTCGTGATTTGAGGATGATGTTCGATGATATTGCCATATCAGATACTATAAGACTAAATAGCCGATGTAAATGTGTCATCCGAACCATACATATTTCCAAACTGAAGAATCGTATGCATCTCTTAAATAGATACCTTAAGGGACGTTACGGATTTTCAAATGATGTCTTTTTCTTAAAAACACCGCAGCCCCTACTTTCAAAACTGCGATTCGCATCTTTTAAAAACTGATCGTATGGTTCCGATGTAGATGTTAGATTAGATGTGTATGCTTATAGCATTTCATTTACGATGTACCTTATGCTATGTTCATGTTATTCTCATTACATTACATATACTTGTGCTAGTACACCTACACCATTATCGATGATGCGTATGTTACACTTACACAGATTGCTGGCTCACACACTTCATCATCGATAATTGTTACGTCACTCACATGGTAGAATTTCTATATCATGCTATTATATTGCTATGCTCACATTATGATGATATGCCCATGCTCACATCACTGTTCCATGTTGCATGATATACGGATATGCTTACATTCTGTTATATGTCGCATACATCATGCTTTATGATTATACGCATTGAGATATGCTGTTTTCATGAGATTTCTGGATTTGAGAACCGTGGTTATTTCAAAATAAAGTATGTATTGTTTTAAAAACCCGGTTTCTCTTGATATGATATTTAGAGATTTCCACCATGCGTTTTCTCGGTTCTGAGATGTGTGATATGTGAAACCCGATTTGAGGAGTTGGATGATCCGTTTGCGGGTTCATGGTGGACCCGGTATGGTACCCCGGGGCGAGAATGGAAGGTTGTGCAGTAGACGATGAGCCTGGCAGAGGGATTACTACCTACCGGTGATTGGTTGGACCTGGCGGTTATCTGGAGGATACTGACCAGAGTCGAGAGATGGATATGGGCCGATCCGTTCTGCCAGAGCCCGAAGGCCGATCCGGACAGACGGAGCCCGTGGGCCAATTCGGACTGACGGAGCCCGATATATGAGGATTTATGTGTCGATGTTGGACACTGGTTTCATGATGTTTCGAGTGTCGATGTTGGACACTCAGGTTCCATGATTTGATGTGTCAT
Organism: Agapanthus africanus; assembly: GCA_030015575.1. Classification (NCBI taxonomy): domain Eukaryota; kingdom Viridiplantae; phylum Streptophyta; class Magnoliopsida; order Asparagales; family Amaryllidaceae; genus Agapanthus; species Agapanthus africanus. Next base: position 26,279,182 of record JASDDO010000016.1, read on the forward strand.
TGATGGAAACACGTTGATTTATATCCTCATATTCTCATGCATATGCTTTCATGATTTTACATGCATGATGTTGTTGTGCCATTGACGGACACGTAGATGTTAGCCTTATGCAGATAGGCATTGATTATATTGTTGGCACATATGCAGATACAGTCACCCTAGATATTATAGTATTACCTTTATGATATAGTTGACCTAGGAATCGTTGTTTATTCGATTTCTACCTGATGATGTTTTCTACTCACGAGTTGGCAACTCACCCCCGTTGTGCCACAGTTTTTGCAGGTTGACCGCATGGATCGGTAGCGGCATCGTTGGCACACAGCTTGCATTCGGGTGACTTGCTTTGGTAGGTGGTACATTTTGGATCGTACCACTATTATATTTATTATTCCTGTTGTATCTAATTAACTCCATCAATCAGAAACTAGTATTTGTATAAGTAGTAAGACTTAGTGAGACATGTAGTTGCAAGACTTGAGCGATAGGTTATATGTTCGCTTGGTGGGTTGATGTCTTGCTTTATTCATTATCCTTTGTGTTGAACTTCGCCGTTGGGCGTCGTATATACGTTTTATGACTTGCGTGGTTGTGATTCCGCCGTTTGGCGAAGAGCTAGCTCCCGCTTGGGGATGCCTTTTATATTATCATGTATTTGTGGTTTTGGATCAAAATATACAAAGGAGGTGCGGCCCAAATTTTTAAAAGACGAAACATGTTTTTCAATTAGTGAATCCACTTGCATTTTTCATGTTCCTTTATCTATGCATTTAAGAAAACTTTTGATTTCATCATACCTTTATTTCAAAACTTCACCTCTTTTATTTTCTTAAAAAGATTTAGATTTCTGGGCTTCGGCTTACTTGATTTACGTTGCGCCTTTAGACGTTGCGTGAATTAAGTGCCGGTCACGAACAATATTTTCGGGTCGTGACACTATACATGCAAGGGGTAGGTTCTCATACTTCATTATGTTCTCTGACGATCTCTCTAGGTTCGTATATGTGTATCTTTTGAAACAAAAATATGAAACTTTAGAGAAATTCAAAGAATATAAGAACGAAGTAGAAAATCAGACTGGCAAAAGTATCAAGATCCTCAGACCTGATAGAGGAGGGGAATACTTAAGCACAGAATTCCTAGAATACCTGAAAGAGAATGGAATTCTCTCTCAACTTACTCCTCCATACACACCATAGCACAACGGTGTATCGGAGCGGAGGAACCGTACCCTTTTAGACATGATTCGCTCCATGATGAGTAATGCTGAACTACATCTTTCATTCTGGGGATATGCGCTTCAAACAGCGGCTTATCTATTGAATGATGTTCCATCCAAATCCATACCTAAGACACCATTCGAAATATGGAATGGTAAAAGACCGTATCTAAAAAGATTTAAGATATGGGGTTGTCCGGATTACGTTAAAAAGCATAATCCGAACAAACTAGAGGCACGGTCGGTTTTATGTAACTTTATGGGATATCCAAATAATGGTTATGGATATATGTTCTACCACACCGAGGAACAGAAAGTGTTTGTTGCTCAGCACGTCGTTTTCTTAGAAATGGAATTTCTTGCAAAAGAAATTAGTGGGAGCACGGTAGAACTAAAAAAAATTCTGGAACCACAAACTAAAACTGAAGATTTGGTGGAACCAAAGAATTCAATAATCATGGAAGAACCTTTTATCGTCCGCCATAGAGATACTACGGTTTTCTTATAGATAGGGATTGAGAGGATTGCATCTTGGAAGAAGATGATCCTACTAGTTTCGAACATGCCATTAACAGTAGGGACTCTGTAAAATGGCTTAATGCTATGCAATCCAAAATGGAGTCCATGTACACCAATAAAGTTTGGACTTTGGATGTTGCTCCTCCTGGGGTAAAACCTGTTGGATGCAAGTGGGTCTTCAAAAAGAAGATTGGTGCATATGGACAGGTGGAAACTTATAAGGCTAGACTTGTTGCAAAGGGTTTTCGTTAAAGATCAGGAAACTTTTCAGATCAGCGGGTTCTCCCGCCCTAGTCAGACACTCGGGCGGTTCGATGACCGGAGTGGAGTATGATAAAACCTTTTCTCCAGTGGCTATGCTGAAATCCATTCGGATCCTACTTGCTATTGATGTCTACCATGACTAGGATATCTGGCAGATGGACATAAAAACGGCCTTTCTAAATGGAAGTTTAGAAGAGTACGTTTATATGGATCAGCCAGAGGGATTCATAGACAGTGGGAGTAGCGGGAAAGTGTGCAAGTTGCTTAAATCCATTTATGGATTAAAGCAAGCGTCATGAAGCTGGAACATCTATTTTGATGAGACAATCAAGCAATTTAACTTCATCAAAAACGAAGATGAGCCATGTATCTACAAGAAGATTGTAAGGAGAACTGTTGTATTCCTTGTCCTGTGAGTGGATGGCATTCTTTTAATAGGAAATGACATTCCTATGCTGCAATCGGTCAAACTGTTCTTGTCATAAAAGTTCTCCATGAAGGACCTAGGTGATGCCTTCTACATTCTTAGGATTAAGATCTACAGAGATAGATCCAAGATATTGTTTGGACTTTCACAGTCCAAGTATATAGAAACCATACTAAAGAGATTTAGTATGGAAGATTCTAAGCGTAGTAATATACCCGCAGTGCATGGAATCACCCTTTCCAAAGAGATATCTCCCAAGACTGATGAGGAGAGGGTTCACATGAGCACCATACCCTATGCTTCGGCGGTAGGATCTATAATGTATGCAATGCTATGTACCAGACCAGATGTAGCATATGCGCTTAGCGTGATGAGCCGGTGTTAGTTGAACCTGGGTGAGAATCATTGGACAATTGTGAAGAATATTCTCAAGTACCTGAGAAGGACTAAGGAGATGTTCTTAATATACGGTAATGGAGACCTTCAGGTTGAGTCCTTTACCGACTCAAGCTTCCAGTGTGATAAGGATGACAGCAAGTCTGTCTCGGGTTTTTTGTTTACCCTCAATGGGGCGGTGTGTTGAAAGAGCTCCAAACAGGACACCGTCGCAGAATCGACGATTGAGGCTGAATACATTGCTACCAACGATGCCGCAAAAGAAGCGGTATGGATGAAGAAGTTCATTACTGAACTTGAGGTGGTTCCGTCCATTGTTAATCCAATACCATTGTATTGCGATAACAATGGGGCTATAGCTTTAGCGAAGGAACCACGGTCCCATCAGAAGTCCAGACATATCTTAAGACGGTATCACCTGATCAGGGAGATCATAGATCGCTGGGAGATCGAGATCCGGAAAGTAGATGCGAAAGACAACACGGCGAATCCATTTACCAAGGCCCTCCCTCAAGCGCAGTTCAAGCGACTTTTTGAGATGTTGGGTATGTTGTACGCCAACAACTGGCCTTAGAGCAGACGTTGGGTATTCGGTACGCCAATTACCGGCCTTAATACAAGTGGGAGATTATTGGATATGCATGCCCTAGAGGCCTGTATTGTATAGGATACTAGGGATATGTATGTACAGGACAATCTTGGTCAGTTGTATATAATATATTATTTGAGTTGTCTTTATCTTAATATGTGTATTTCTTTCTTTTGTTGGTTTATATTGCTTACACATATTGATAAAGATTTGATACAGTAGTATCCTATTATGGTTTTACTTTATCTTAACATGTGCATATGTTATACTCGATATCACATATGGCGGATACATGTTGATAAAGCCCATATGATTTTGCTTGACTACCGACGTTATGATGGCGACTATACTTGTGGGAGCTGAGTAGTCCATAAGCACATCCTTAAAGGTCCTAAGTCGTGGAAATATCGAGACCGGGCATTGATATTCCAGCGTAGACTTGTGTATACATTTCTAGACCCCGACGAGGGGTGGTGGTTAGTCCTACAGCCATTGGTGTGATCACATATGATTGTATACAGGTGCTCACTGAGGTGAGTACACTGGACGGACTCACCGAGAACCCCTAGATGGTATTATACCTATCGTCAGATAGCGGTTCTCAGATGACATGAGTACAGATTAGTCTTTAGACCTGAAATCATCATTTGTCTCATGTGAGTTCCCACTGTACTTTGATCATTACCCTACCACGGCTCTACTGAGTCATGCAAACAGGTTTTAGTTGGGTAAAGTCCCGAGCCACATGGAGGCAGTGAGTGATTGTCAGGGATTCGTCTCTCCCGGTATTGGGAGTCGAGATCGCACTGTGTCCGGTTGGCCAGAGCCATAAGACCTTGGCCAAGACAGTTGAGATTTACTAATGGTTAGATCAGTATTCTCAGATTGGTCTTGAGCCAAATCGACAGGACTTATCAGGTCAGTAGGGTCTGGCATTTACCACCCCCTTAGACCCGGTATGCGATACTCTTAGACGAAGAGACCGGACTATACGGAGATTGTCACGGATAGGCTCAGTAGGGGTGTGGATAAGCTTGCTCCTCGGCCTTCTTTTCCACAGGTACCTGGATAGCCGTTACGTACAGCTAGTGCCGCTAACGTTCTTGTGGTTAAACCCACTGCCAATTTACAAAGGCTGTGCTGCCCAATTTTTAAACGATAAAAATGCTTTCAAATATATTTTAAAACAAACCTTACATACACTTTTAAAATAAACCGACTTTTAAAACAAATTTGATTTCATTTTATAAACCTTTTTACAGAACTTCATCTCCATTATTTTCTTATAAATGGTTTAGATTCCTGATTTTTGGCTTATTTGGATTACGTTGGGGTCCAGTAGATTTCACGTGATTCAAATGTCGGTCACGTGCAATTTTTAGATCGTGCCATGTTCCTTGCTTTGTTTCAAAATCCTTCTTGAGTAATTTCGAGAACGAAATTATTTTTAAGGAAGTTAGAATGTAACGACCCCAAAATTCATATACTCTTGTATATCTTTCTTTGATAAAATACCGTTCTTTCTGTTCGAGTACTGAGTTATAATTATTTATTGATAACTAATGTACAAGAACAAGTTTGTAGCCAATTGATTAAATCCTTACACTACTGTCTCATAGTTCGTGTGTTCGAATTCTTGCAGCCCAATTCTTTTATTCCATTTTATTTTTGACGTTTTCGCGCTCTGAAACATTCACGAGCGATGCACGGAATTAAGAAGATTTATAGAAGAAGTGATACATTTTTGGACTGTCTACATCGACCCGAGCCTGGAGTTCAAAGCTCGAACCCATCGAGCATGGTGGACCGACTCTTTTTATGACGCACGGAGTTTTTTCCCCTTTTTTCCTTCTTTTTTTGGACATGGCACCTCTTCAGATCTTCAGAGATACGAATGGAAACAAGGAGAAAATAAAGAGTTTCCTTCACAAAAGAACATCCAAAAAAACTGCTATCGATTTCCAACCTCAGAAGGCAAGGATCCAAAAATCTCAAGCTATTTTGTTTAGTTGTCGACATTGGGAAGGCAAGGATCAAGAAAACTGTTGTTGATTTTCTATTTAGGTAAGTGTAACAACTGCAATTCTGTAACATTTCAGAAAAATATAAAATATTATTTTTGGAATTTAAATAATAAATTCCACGAATATTATACGAATATAGATATGAGTTTTAGTAGAATGGTATAATTATATATCTATATTTTGGAAAATAACTGGAATTTAAAATAAATTATTAATTATGAAAGCATTTATTTAATTTGGGATTTTTATAAATTAATATATAATTATTTCCATACAAGATTAATGCTAAACTTAATTAGTATTTCACCAATTATGCAATAAACAAAATTTTTTTGTTAAACATGTTTCTTTTTGTGCATGACATTTAACATGGTATTTATGCAATGTATTATGGTTTCTTGTCTCTTTCTAAAAGAAAAGAAAAGTTTATTTTAAAAAAAGAAAAGAAATAGAAGACATGGGAGTATGGGCAAGTATGGGCGAGAGAGAGAGACAGAGAAAGAAAAGCGATTGCAACCATTCTTTTTTTGCCTTCTTCTTCTTTTTTCATCCATCATTCTTTCTTCACCTCCTTCCTCTTCTCTTTTATCTCCACCATCTCACTGCCACCTTGAAAACACCCTCAAATTCAACTCAAAATATCACAAACACTTCACAAAAATGTTTCTCATCTCATCTTACACCCCATGGTAGGATCAAATTCTTGTTTTGAGCACTTTGGACCATCTAGGAATTTTCTTGAGTTGCTCCTTTAAGGTAAAACACTCACTTTTCTTCAAGTATTTAGTTGTCTAACCTTATTTTATAGTTTAGAGTTAAATAAGTTATGTTAAGTGAACTTAGAATTTCCTAGAGTGACCTTTAGTGGATAAAACTTGTAGTGGAGGTATAGTAGAGAATATAGAGAGTGACTAGTGGCCTAGTAGTAATGGTAGCCTTGATTAAAATGAGTTTAGAATATTCAAAGTCGAACTTAGAATTTTCCGACATCGGTTTTTCATTGACTTTTGATGTTCAAATGGAATCTGGGATGACTCTAGAACTCTGAAAATTTATTAGCAGATACAGTGAGATGTGCAGACACATAGGAAGCCACCCTAGAAACCCGAGCCCAAACCCCCATGTTGAGACCGCCGTTTTATTCAATTTGGCCGCAATTTTCCGCCCAATTTTGAAGTTAGGGTCTGAAACTTGGTCTATAACTCACTCGTTAGATAACTAGACCTACCCTATATACAAAAAGTTTAATTTCACTTTAGGTAGAATCTGGAGTCATTTTACTTGTTTTCTGTCGATATTTTTCGACTTTTGAAAACTTGGTTTTTGATATTTGAGTTTTGACTCGGTCGTTTGACGTTCGTACGTCAATGTCGGAGGTTGTTTTGTTGTTCTTGTATGCATGGACCATAGGTTCTAACCTATGTGCGCTTCGTTTGCCGTATCGGTTTTCAGATTTGATTTTGATTTTGATTTCGATACGATATGGTTTGATTTATAGGTACATTTGCGTGAACTTTCAGGACGACGAAGGAGAGCAAGGCGTTCATCTACTTCGGCTGGAGCGAGAATAGTAGGTGAGTAGATGTATATCTACGGGGAAAGTCGGGTGGATGGCGTATAGCACCCCCGCAACCGTAGTACTAGGATACTAGATTTATAGTTATATATATATATATATATATATATATATATATATATAGCTAATAAGGTTCTACTGTACTATAAGAAATAGTGGCATACTTGTAGGAAGGTATGTCCTTAGTTCTAGTTTTCTTAGGCTTGACCTATACGTATATACGCTAACACACACACACACACACATATTTAAATTTGAGGATATTACGATACAACATAACGAGATGAGGATATGATATGTTTTTTATGAGACGAGTCGATATGATTGGATATGATGATATGCGGCGATGTTATATGATATGAAATGAAATGATATGACATAATACGATATGACACATGATGATATGAGATGATGATGTACACGACTATAGATCCGTACTATTGATTTGACAATATCGTACGATGAATTATACCGTATATGATATGATGAAAATGGATCGCCGACTTATATATATATCGATTCAAGAAATATTGTTTTTAAATCACTTAAGTAGATATTAGGATATATTTAGAGCTATACCTATTTTCAAAACTAATGAATCGTTATACACTTTTAAATGACAATCTCAAGGGATGCTACGGATTTTCAAATGGTATCTTTTTCTCAAAAATATCGTAGCCCCTATTTTTAAAAACAACGATTTGTATTATTTTAAACTATAATCGTATGGCTCATATGCAGTTGCATACTTTATACTGTTCGCGTTTATATTTTTCTTATTTTGTTTACGCTCGCGCTTTGATTTCTTATTTTTGCATACGCTCGTATTATTTTTATTTGCGACACACATACTGTGTTCCTTGTCTTTATCTTTGTATGACTTCGTCTACCAGGATACACGCACCATTACCGATAATGCGCATGTTGTACGTACACATACTCGCTAGCTCACACACTCATTATCGGTAATTGCCATGCCATGTACACTTTAGAAATCGCTACGTCACCGTATCACCTTATAACCTATAGCATTTTAGTTATTGTTTAGTACCCCGTACCACACTTGCTACTTCAGTTATTGCATTTCCTTATCTAGTTAAACTCCACGCTCATATAAATACACTTGTTATGCATTACAGATTTGTTCTATGCCTGTACATATTGTTTCATTGTTGCTACATGCTTATGAGATTTTGTTTTCAAGAGATTTCTGGATTTGAGAAACCGCAGATATATTTTAAAAACTTATGATTTATTTAAAAATACGCGATTTTCACATGATATGATGTTCGTCATCCACCATGAGTTTTCTTGGTTCTGAGTTATGAGTATACCCAATTCACGGAGAGAGGAGGCACCGTCTGCGGGTATATGGTGGACCCGGTACAGTACCCCGGGGCAAGAAGATCGTATAGAGAGACGTTGAGCCTGGCAGAGGAACACTACCTACCGTGACAGTATTGGACTCGGAGGATATGAGACAGATGGATATGAGGGCCAATCCGATGAGACGGCGCCTGGGATATAAGGATTTACGTGTCGATGCTTGTCACGCCCCGCTTCCCGGTGTATGGGAAGAGGATGTGGCGGGTTACGCAACGTATTTACTCAGAAGTAAACACGCTAAGCGTAACTAAGCAATATAAAGTAAAAGGTACACAAGAGACATGAATATAATGAACATCAACTTTATTTATTAAACATTGTTTTACAGGTACAACTGGAAATGTAAATATAAGGATGGAAAACAATGCCTAAACAATGGCATAACTGAAATGAAAAGTATGTACAAGTGCCTACAGCTCGGGGTCTTCAGCGTACTGATCAAGGGTCTGCTCCAAGTGCTCCTGGTTGGTCTCGAACTCTTCAGAGTTGTATCATCCTGACAACATTCCAAAGAAGAAGAGAAATAGGAATGTCGTCAGCGAACAATTGCTCGGTAAGTCCCAAAGAAAGAGTGAAGTAGAATAGACAGAAAAGAGAGTATATCTAGTATAATGTTTGATTGTTATGTTAATGTAGTGTTTGTATCTTGGTACAGAATATACCAGTATATACGAGAGGAGTCCAACTTACACCGTGGACTTTGGTAACCCTTAGTACAAGGCTCCGTCGAAAATACCACGGAACAACGGCATGGATGTAATTACATCTTTTAGTGACCACCTCGTGTCACCTTCATGTTCCATACCAGTCTACCCCTTTATAAACCCCGTAATATTTATTGTATTGATTGTATTGATTGTACTGATTGTGTTGTCTTGTCTTTTAGTAAATGGAAGACTTGCTGAAATTATGATATCAATAAACGGAATGGATATAAATGGATAGTCATGTAAACATGGTATATCTATGGTTCGGTTCGGTCATGTTCATGTTGATATAGCTTGTATTCTGGCATTCATGGATTCATGTTGAAAATGGAGTTATACTTGAAAAGAATTCAAGTCATATTATATTCAGATTTGACCATCACTCGAACTGAGTCAGACTTTAAAACAGAATTGAAGTCCTGATTGTTTTGATATTATCGGCAACTGTTGCACATGGACGGCAGGATTTGTGTCTTTTTCCAAGACAATTACCGTGTCGATAACACTGTTGTTAGATTGTCTACCTTAGATAGGCAAGCACCCATATTCTTCGACTCTCTGAGGCTCAAGAGAATTGGTCCCGCTTAAACCTATATTTACTAGGGTCCTTATTGTAAATTGATATAACTTGAGGGGTTTTATGTAAAAATAGTTTTGATATATTTTCAAAATGCATCTCAAGTATTTAATTATCATCTTTAGGGTTATCATAGATGTATATTTTATAAAAATAAATTTTTCTAGTGAGTAGAACCTATTTTTCATTGTATATGGTATTTTAATGAAAAATTGGAATTTGTACTGTATTGAAATGGTAGTTTCATGTAATGGTGATTTCTTTGATTTAGAAAACATGGAATATTTGTATAATATATTTAAAATAGATCTTTTGATAATATTCACATATATATTTATATATTTAATAAAAATAAATTTTATTTATTTTGTAGAAATCTCATTTTCTTAAAAATTGCATTAAAATTCCATCGAGATCGAATGCACCTTGCGGAGGTCAGCATCTCACTGTAACAACTCCAATTTTGTATACCAAAAATTTTCTTTAAATATAGTGTATACTTGGAGTATTAATGTTGCTGGAAACAATTTAAGTATCTAATTCCTTACAATAATTACAAGAAGAAGCTTGTAGCTTATTGGTAATACCTTGCACTGCTAAACCAAGCCACCGGAGTTCAAATCCCATGCCCCACATTATTTTTGTATTTATTTTGTTTTATTTTTTTTTGGAAGTCAACGGTAAAAAGGCCATAACTCCCAAAATATGTACTGGACAACAAAAAATAAAAATACCAAGTTGTTCCTCAGGAAAACCCCCGGCCATTGGACCCTTGACTCGGCCCGACTCGGCGCCGCCGGCCGGCGACTCGGTCCGGCGCCGCCGGCCGGACTTGGCCGGACGGCCGAGTCACCAACTGAGAAAAGTTGACTCTTGACTTGGTCAACCCTATTGCACACTTATTATACCTGGATCGGTTTTGATTAGGCCAATAAATCCCTTTTACTCCTAAGTTTAATGATTTTTAATGAATTTTTAATGTTTTTTTATATATTTTTTTAAATATTTTTAATCCAAACCCTAACCCTAGCCTAGCCCTATATAAAGACCCCTATCCTCTACCTTTTCCCCTCACAACTCTAAGTCCACTCTCTCAAATTCTCGAGAACTCGGTACGAAGAGCGAGAAGCGAAGCGCTGCCGAAATCGACGACGGATTCCGGCGACCGGATCAGAACCTTCGCGACGTTTTCGACGAATCGACAATCACCACGACCTCTAGCTTCCTTAGCTTGTCCAAATCGTAAGTCCCACCTCCTTCTATCTCTCTTTTCTTTAAGATAAAAACACGACTTTTTGGAACCCGACGGAAATCGGATAAACCGATTTCCGATTCGGTTTTTCTCTAAATTTCCACTTGTCACCTAATACATATTATCTACCCATATGCTTGTTGACTATTAATCACCCATAAACCAATTTAATCAAACTTTTTCACATGAAATGATAACTTCTTTGCAAAACCGTATTCTTTTCATAAAAATACCATGAAGTTCATTTCTCTTAGTTTAATTAATTCCCTCACTCCTAAATAGGTTTATCTTGATCACTAAACTTGTAGAACCCACTTTGAATGAAATTTCACACATAAAATGATAACGTTTCCGAATACCGTATTCTTGCACTATAATACCTTTAAATTTAACATAGCATGTTTTACCTTTAAACTTCACCAAAACTTAATATAAGTCACGGGGTAATGACCTACCCCTACACACACTCAATATAACCTTAATTGATAAATGTCAAAATACAGAATACGGAATTACAGGACTTTTTCACTAAAATACCATAATCTTTATAACTTTTATTTAAAACTTTAAGTTGTAAACTTTTTAGATAAAATATTTTAATAAAATGAAAACACGATTGGTCATGGACATCGATCGTTTATCTAAACTGTCTTGTGGTGTCTAGGCTAGGCAAGTGAGCTTGGGTAACTTTAAAAGGCCCGTTTCACGATTCGTGAGCGGATCCCTCCCTCCTCACTTGTACTTACCTGGCCGCAATTGACGGTGAAGAGACGATTTGAGGCTTCTAATGACTCATCGTTTAGACCTTAGAAATCGGCTAGTTGGTTTAGGAAACCCTAATAACTAAAAATACGGAAAACTATACTTTTTGCAAATAAATACCCTATATTAATAAAACCGTTTTCCCAAATGAAAAGTATTTATAAACCTAAGCAAAGCGCCGCTACAACCCACTTTTGGGGAACCTGTTAGGGAAAGTACGGTTCATCGTGCACCCGCAGGCTAGTAGTGCGAGATTCAGACCTCCGCAAGGAGCATTCGATCTCGAAAGGTTTAAAATACGATATTTAAGGAAAATGAGATTTTTAAAGATAAAATACTCATTTAAAAATTATTCATATGTTAATATATATATAATTATCATTTTAACACCTATTTTATCCTAATATAAAGTTTCCACATTTTTCTTAAAAAAAATTACCAGATTAAAAGTTACACTAAAATACCATGAACTTCAGATAAAACAAATAATACTTTTATTAGGATATATTCAATAGAATAACACAAATAAAATTCACATTCATTATAACAATTAAAGACGAATATTAAATACTTGAGGTGTATTTTGAAAACTATACAAAAGTATTTTTACATAAAACCCCCTCAAGTTTCACAAATTACAATAAGGCCCTTAGCTAATATTGAACATCAAATTCTTTTCTTTTAGTCTGACTCGGGTTAGAGTCTGACTATTCTTGACTCGAATATGATTCAAGTCAATCTATATGCTTTTATATTCCAATACAATTTGAATGCATGAATCCATGAACCCAGTTAACAATATATTCCTTTTTGACTGAATCAAACCATGGATATTCATCCATTATCCTGATATTCCATTTACCTGATTATACAGTTGCAACATGTCTACTGATATCATGGTTTTGGTCAGTCAACCAACTTACATATTCCAATACTACAATACTGTTAAAACGTTACGGGGTTTAAGGGGTAGATTGGTACGGAAGATGTTAAAGGTGGCACGAGGTGGTCAGATTAAGACACTTAACCTGAATCCTGTTGCTGTTGTACCGTGGCATAACGGTTCCTTGTACTTTCCATTTGCCCTGATCTCTAGCATATAGAGATCCCCCTCGTATACACTGGCATCCTTCTGTACCAAGCTACTAACAACAACGTTACACAATGTTCCATAGTATTCAACATTATAATACTTTAGAAAATACTGTTACTCTATCATTCTCATTCTTCTTATTCTTTTGGGACTTACCGAGCGACCTGTTCGCTGACGACATTCTATCTCTTTCTTCTTTGAATGTCGTCAGGTGCGTTGGACCAAGTTGAGATCGAGCCCACCGGTGAAGGTTTGGAGCAATTCCAGGCAGACCCAGAGCTCTAGATAATTGTACCTTGTTCTTCCAGTTTATTTCATTTCCTGTTATGCCACTTTTTAGGCATTGTTTTTTTTCATTCCAGTTGTATTTTCCTATTCCTGCATTGTAAAAAGAATGTTATTAATAAAGGTTGCTGTTATTTCTATATTATTCGTCTCTTGTGATTTACTTTATATTGCTTAGTTACGCTTAGCGTATATACTTCTGAGTATATACGTAGCGGGCCTCGTCACGTCCACTTCGCCGTACACTGGGAAGCGGGGCGTGACAGGTTTTGTTGGTGGCCCATGCAGGTCAGAGCTGTATGAATCCCTGTCATGCAGTTCTGGTCTGCGTGAACAACCTAAGCAATATAACACAAGAACCAGCAACTAAAACATTCTTTACAATTCATGTTTTTTGAAACTTGCAAATCTCTATTCCTTGAATCTTATCATTTCATGTATTTGATTCTGTCCTAATCCAAATTTTTCTTCAGGATTATGGATTCCCCGAACAACACCAGCACCAACATCAACAACACCCCACCAGCACTACCTCTCACACCAGCTGTTCCCGCACCACCCACTGAGCAGACGATGTTATTTGATGCGATCCGTAGTCTTCTCGAGGGACAGCAACAACTTCTGAGCCGTCCTGATAACGATGCACCGGGAGTAAAGCAATTCCGGGCTTTGCACCCAAAGCAGTTCTCTGGTAAAGGAAGCCCTCTCGAAGCAGAAGAATGGGCACAAAGCATCGAAGACGATCTGGCAGCAGCTCAAGTGCCAGATAACGCTTGGGTCCGTGTAGCGAAGCTACAGCTCACGGATAATGCTCGAAATTGGTGGAAGGCGGAAGAAACCCGTCTAGCGCAGCCGATTGAATGGAAGACATTTCGCGAGAAGTTTGACGCAAAATATTTCCCAGTGACTGCCAGGTTCGCTATAGAGCAGCAGTTTATTCATCTACAGCAAGGATCAATGTGGGAGAAATCGGTAGATGAATACGATGCTGAGTTCACTATGTTGAGCCGGTAAGATATGTCACAATAGTTCAATTTTTGAAATATCACATATTACACAGCTAACACAATTTTTAAACAGATTCGCGGCACACCTGATACCGACGGATGAGATCAGAGCCCGTCGTTTTCAGCAAGGTTTGGACACAGAGATCAAGGCTGCTCTAGCCACAGGAAAGTTTTTGACTCATGAGGAAGCCCTAGAAGCTGCCCGCAGTTATGACGCAGTCATAAAAGAGAGGGGCAGACCTCAGTCTGCAGGAGTCAAACGCCCTGCCAACCAGATGGCAGGTGGAGCCACGTCCAGACAATCTTTCGTGCCGAGGCGACCCGGAGTACCAACTCATCGTCCTAGCCCAGCCTTTTGTACTTACTGCAAGAGAACTGGACATATGATGAAGGACTGCCGTCGAGCCAACCGCCTCTACTTAATCTGCGGTTCAGCCACTCATGATATTGGATCTTGTCTCCAAAGGCAGAACTCAGTTGCTGCACCCAGGCCAGCAAATACTTATCAGCAGCGACCAGCTCTTCCGGCACCTGCTCCCAGACTTGCACTGCCTGCACCACCTAGGGGACCACAAGCTGCACCACCTCCTCGACAGTTTCATCAAGCTCAAAGGAACGTTCAGAGGAATGCTCCTCAGGCCAGGAGGAATGTGCCGAAGCGCCAGGCTTTCATGATGTCTGTGGAAGAAGCTGAGGCCACTGGCCAAGTCATTACTGGTAAATTTCCTTCTCAAACTTATCTTTTAGTTTAGTTACCTACACACTTTTCCTATACCTGAACCTATCTCATATACCTTAGGTACAATCCTAGTAGCTTCACTACCTGCACTTGCACTGTTTGATACTGGGGCATCCCACTACTTTATGTCGCAATGGTTTGTCCGAACCCATGCGATTCCAGTCTCACCGCTTGTATCCAGCTGGAACGTCAGTTCTGGAAATGGTGTTCTAAAGGCAACTATGGGATACAGCATGTGTCCAGTCATCGTCTGCAGTCGAGAGTTTTACGCCGACTTCAAAGTACTGGACATACCAAACTTTGATGTGGTTCTAGGAATGGACTGGCTTGGAACCTTTTATGCTACCATCGACTGTCGTCAAAGGAGGGTAGTATTTGAGATTCCAGATCATCCGGTCTTCTATTTCAAGAGTGGAGATCGTACATTGGAGCCAAGTACTTACAAAGCGAAGCCAAAGGAAGCAGTAGTTGCAGCAGCTCATGCAGAGGAAGAATCAAGACCGGAGGTAGTTCGAGAGTTCGACGACGTATTCCCTGACGATATATCAGGTTTGCCTCCCGATCGAGCTCTTGAATTCAGTATTGACTTAGTACCAGGAGCACAACCAGTGATCAAAGCACCGTATAGACTATGTCCGGAAGGATTGAAAGAAGTTCGAACACAGTTGGACGAATTACTGGCGAAAGGATGGATTCGTCCCAGCACTTCAAGTTGGGGAGCACCTGTACTGTTGGTGAAGAAGAAGGAAGGTTCATACAGAATGTGCATCGACTATAGGGCCTTGAACGAAGTTACTATAAAGAACAAGTATCCACTCCCGCGCATCGACGATTTATTCGATCAGCTAAGTGGATCTTGTGTCTTCTCTAAACTAGATCTTCGTTCAGGATATCATCAAGTGAAGGTCAAGGAGGCTGATATTCACAAAACAGCTTTCAGAACTCGCTATGGACATTACGAATTTCTAGTAATGCCATTTGGAGTGACCAATGCACCAGCAATCTTCATGAACCTTATGAACCAAGTTTTCCAGGAGTATTTAGACAGGTTCGTTGTCATCTTCATCGACGACATCCTGGTATATTCTAAGAATCGGAAGGAGCATGCGGAGCACTTACGAATTGTCCTGGAAACACTTCGACAACATAAGCTTTATGCCAAGTACAGCAAGTGCGAGTTTTGGCTAAAACAAGTTGGTTTTCTTGGACACATCGTATCAGGAGAAGGGATTTCTGTAGATCCAGCAAAGGTTTCAGCAGTCAGCGAATGGCCTACACCAAAATCAGTGAAGGATATTCGGAGTTTCTTAGGCTTAGCTGGATATTACAGAAGATTCATTGAAGGCTTTTCGAAGATAGTAACACCCCTGACCAAGCTCACAAGAAAAGATGAAGAATTTGTGTGGTCAGAAGCATGCGAGCAAGTTTTCGTAGAACTCAAGTCAAGACTGACATCTGCACCTATTCTCGTCATACCGGATCAATCTGGAGGATTCGAGGTGCATTGTGATGCATCCGGTAAGGGACTAGGATGTGTTCTACATCAGCACGGTAAGGTTGTGGCTTATGCTTCAAGACAACTGAAGACTCATGAGCGCAATTATCCGACGCATGATCTAGAGTTGGTAGCCGTTATTTTTGCTCTCAAAATTTAGCGCCACTACTTACTTGGTGAACGAGTGAACATCTACACAGATCATAAAAGTCTGAAGTACGTGTTTACTCAGAAGGAGTTGAATATGCGGCAGAGAAGATGGTTAGAACTAATGGCGGACTTTGACATCAACTTGCAATATCATTCAGGGAAGGTGAACGTAGTGCCTGATGCTCTTAGTCGCCAACCATTAGCAACGAATCTCACCGCCCAGTGGAAGCTTCAGCAAGACCTACATCAGATGGAGATTGAACTAGTCATGCCAGGTGATGTTTCAAATTTGATGAATCTACAAGTTCAATCAGCTATTGTCAATCAGATCAAAGCAGCTCAAGCCAGCGATGCTAAGTTGCAAAAGATCAGAGAACAAGTGGAGAATGGACTCAGAACAGATTTCATCATCCATGAAGACGGATCTTTGAGATACGGCAGCAGATTGTGTGTACCAAAGGGTCCTGTTCGGGAAGAGTTAATGAAAGAAGCTCACAGCTCTCTGTATTCAGTACATCCTGGAGGTACCAAAATGTACAAAGATCTACGTCAGAATTATTGGTGGCATGGAATGAAGCGCGAAGTAGCCAGGAGTGTCGCAAAATGCTTGGTGTGTCAACAAGTAAAGGCTGAACATCACAGGACAGCTGGACTACTTCAACCGTTACCAATCCCAGAATGGAAGTGGCAGCACATCACGATGGACTTTGTAACTGCTCTTCCTCGCAGCACAAAGGGTAACGATGCGATTTGGGTCATTGTGGATCGACTCACAAAGTCGGCTCACTTCATCCCATTTCGAGTTGGCCAATCAACTGAGACATTAGCGAAGAAGTACATGGAGGTAATAATCTAAATTAAGATTTAAACTCTTCATAACGTACTATCTCTGATACCCATGAACTCATACAGGAAATTGTGAGACTTCATGGAGTACCGGTCTGCATTGTCTCCGATCGTGACACCAGGTTCCGATCGCAATTTTGGCAAAGTCTGCAAGCTAGCTTGGGAACAAGTCTGAACTTCAGCACGGCTTATCATCCACAAACAGATGGTCAGTCGGAACGAACAATTCAGATCTTGGAGGATATGCTCAGAGCATGTATGCTCGACTTCAAAGGATCGTGGGAAGATCACCTACACCTTGTGGAGTTTGCGTACAACAACAGCTACCAAGTAAGCATAGGAATGGCACCTTTTGCAGCATTATATGGAAGGAAGTGTCGATCGCCATTAAGTTGGGACGACATCGGAGATAGAGAACTCCTTGGACCAGAGATGATAGTAGAAACCGTTGATGTGGTTCGTACTATCAGGGAAAGAATGCGCATAGCCCAAGATAGACAAAAACACTGGGCTGATGCGAAGAGACGACACTTGGAGTTCCAGCCAAGAGAGCATGTATTCCTGAAAATCTCTCCGAACCGCGGAGTGATCAGATTTGGAAGACGGGGAAAGTTGAGTCCGAGATACATTGGACCGTTCGATATACTCGAACGAGTCGGTGAAGTGGCATATCGTTTAGCGCTTCCACCCTCATTGGAAGGAGTGCATAACGTGTTCCACATATCCCAACTCAGAAGGTATGTGAGTGACCCCAGCCATGTACTTGATCATTCCGAACTCACGATACAGCCCGATTTGTCTTGTGAGCAACAACCTGTGAAGATCCTGGACAGGAAAGTGAAGACACTTCGGAACAAAGAAGTTAATTTGGTCCGAGTAATGTGGAGGAAAGACACTCCAGGAGAATCCACGTGGGAAAGGGAGGATGAGATGCGTGCAAGATATCCGCACCTTTTTGTAAACTAGTCCTTAAATAAAAGTTGTAAATTTCGAGGACGAAATTTTTATAAGGAGGGTAGATTGTAACAACTCCAATTTTGTATACCAAAAATTTGCTTTAAATATAGTGTATACTTGGAGTATTAATGTTGCTGGAAACAATTTAAGTATCTAATTCCTTACAATAATTACAAGAAGAAACTTGTAGCTCATTGGTAATACCTTGCACTGCTAAACCAAGCCACCGGAGTTCAAATCCCATGCCCCACATTATTTTTGTATTTATTTTGTTTTATTTTTTTTTGGAAGTCAACGGTAAAAAGGCCATAACTCCCAAAATATGTACTGGACAATAAAAAGTAAAAATACCAAGTTGTTCCTCAGGAAAACCCCCGGCCATTGGACCCTTGACTCGGCCCGACTCGGCGCCGCCGGCCGGCGACTCGGCCGACTCGGTCCGGCGCCGCCGGCCGGACTTGGCCGGACGGCCGAGTCACCAACTGAGAAAAGTTGGCTCTTGACTTGGTCAACCCTATTGCACACTTATTATACCCGAATCGGTTTTGATTTGGCCAATAAATCCCTTTTACTCCTAGATTTAATGATTTTTAATGAATTTTTAATGTTTTTTATATATTTTTTTAAATATTTTTAATCCAAACCCTAACCCTATATAAAGACCCATATCCTCTACCTTTTCCCCTCACAACTCTAAGTCCACTCTCTCAAATTCTCGAGAACTCGGTACGAAGAGCGAGAAGCGAAGCGCTGCCGAAATCGACGACGGATTCCGGCGACCGGATCAGAACCTTCGTGACGTTTTCGACGAATCGACAATCACCACGACCTCTAGCTTCCTTAGCTTGTCCAAATCGTAAGTCCCACCTCCTTCTATCTCTCTTTCCTTTAAGATAAAAATACGACTTTTTGGAACCCGACGGAAATCGGATAAACCGATTTCCGATTCAGTTTTTCTCTAAATTTCCACTTGTCATCTAATACATATTATCTACCCATATGCTTGTTGACTATTAATCACCCATAAACCAATTTAATCAAACTTTTTCACATGAAATGATAACTTCTTTGCAAAACCGTATTCTTTTCATAAAAATACCATGAAGTTCATTTTTCTTAGTTTAATTAATTCCCTCACTCCTAAATAGGTTTATCTTGATCACTAAACTTGTAGAACCCACTTTGAATGAAATTTCACACATAAAATGATAACGTTTCCGAATACCGTATTCTTGCGCTATAATACCTTTAAATTTAACATAGCATGTTTTACCTTTAAATTTCACCAAAACTTAATATAAGTCACGGGGTAATGACCTATCCCTACACACACAATATAACCCTAATTGATAAATGTCAAAATACAGAATACGGAATTACAGGACTTTTTCACTAAAATACCATAATCTTTATAACTTTTATTTAAAGCTTTAAGTTGTAAACTTTTTAGATAAAATATTTTAATAAAATGAAAACACGATTGGTCATGGACATCGATCGTTTATCTAAACTGTCTTGTGGTGTCTAGGCTAGGCAAGTGAGCTTGGGTAACTTTAAAAGGCCCGTTTCACGATTCGTGAGCGGATCCCTCCCTCCTCACTTGTACTTACCTGGCCGCAATTGACGGTGAAGAGGCGATTTGAGGCTTCTAATGACTCATCGTTTATACCTTAGAAATCGGCTAGTTGTTTAGGAAACCCTAATAACTAAAAATACGGAAAACTATACTTTTTGCAAATAAATACCCTATATTAATAAAACCGTTTTCCCAAATGAAAAGTATTTATAAACCTAAGCAAAGCGCCGCTACAACCCACTTTTGGGGAACCTGTTAGGGAAAGTACGGTTCATCGTGCACCCGCAGGCTAGTAGTGCGAGATTCAGACCTCCGCAAGGAGCATTCGGTCTCGAAAGGTTTAAAATACGATATTTAAGGAAAATGAGATTTTTAAAGATAAAATACTCATTTAAAAATTATTCATATGTTAATATATATATAATTATCATTTTAACACCTATTTTATCCTAATATAAAGTTTCCACATTTTTCTTTAAAAAATTACAAGATTAAAAGTTACACTAAAATACCATGAACTTCAGATAAAACAAATAATACTTTTATTAGGATATATTCAGTAGAATAACACAAATAAAATTCACATTCATTATAAAAATTAAAGACGAATATTAAATACTTGAGGTGTATTTTGAAAACTATACAAAAGTATTTTTACATAAAACCCCCTCAAGTTTCACAAATTACAATAAGGCCCCTAGCTAATATTGAACTTCAAATTCTTTTCTTTTAGTCTGACTCGGGTTAGAATCTGACTATTCTTGACTCGAATATGATTCAAGTCAATCTATGTGCTTTTATATTCCAATACAATTTGAATACATGAATCCATGAACCCAGTTAACAATATATTCCTTTTTGACTGAATCAAATCATGGATATTCATCCATTATCCTGATATTCCATTTACCTGATTATACATTTGCAACATATCTACTGATATCATGGTTTTGGTCAGTCAACCAACTTACATATTCCAATACTACAATACTGTTAAAACATTACGGGGTTTAAGGGGTAGATTGGTACGGAAGATGTTAAAGGTGGCACGAGGTGGTCAGATTAAGACACCTAACCTGAATCATGTTGCTGTTGTACCGTGGCATAACGGTTCCTTGTACTTTCCATTTGCCCTGATCTCTAGCATATAGAGATCCCCCTCGTATACACTGGCATCCTTCTGTACCAAGCTACAAACAACAACGTTACACAATGTTCCATAATATTCAACATTATAATACTTTAGAAAATACCGTTACTCTATCATTCTCATTCTTCTTATTCTTTTGGGACTTACCGAGCGACCTGTTCGCTGACGACATTCTATCTCTTTCTTCTTTAAATGTCGTCAGGTGCGTTGGACCAAGTTGAGATCGAGCCCACCGGTGAAGATTTGGAGAAATTCCAGGCAGACCCAGAGCTCTAGATAATTGTACCTTGTTCTTCCAGTTTATTTCATTTCCTGTTATGCCACTGTTTAGGCATTGTTTTTTTTCATTCCAGTTGTATTTTCCTTTTCCTGCATTGTAAAAAGAATGTTATTAATAAAGGTTGCTGTTATTTCCATATTATTCGTCTCTTGTGATTTACTTTATATTGCTTAGTTACGCTTAGCGTATATACTTCTGAGTATATACGTAGCGGGACTCATCACGTCCGCTTCGCCGTACACTAGGAAGCGGGGCGTGACACTCACTCTACTAGGCCCGAGGATGTGAGATAAGCCGCACCATCCCGATCAGGGTTATCCAAAATGGGCTGTAGAGGCACAATTGCAGGAATTTAATTAATACACTTTTTAAAGAAAACGGTTTTGTAAGTTTAGGGTATTTAAATGTAATGTCGTATTTTGCCCCAAAAGAATATTTTACAAACCATCGTGCTATATCAAGGATGAGTGTTGTGATGAGGTAGGTCATTATCTCGTGAGTTATCTAAAGGTAATACAAGAAATATGTTGAATTATGTCGAAAGTAAAATATATGGTATTTTAACGTAAAAATGCGATAAAAGTTGCATAATACATTATTCTAAGATGAAACTTGTTCTAATGTGTTTTTTTATAATTTCTAAACAATATATTAAAAATTGGTAGATTTATTATTAAGAAAGAGTTGGATTTTTAAATAAAAGCGAATCGGAAGTCGGAATAACTCCGATTCCGACGAGTTTTGAAAAAAGAAGTTTTAGAATAAAGATTGAGAAGGGAAGAGGGGACTTACAGTATACAAAGAAAGAAAGGAGGTAGGGAAAATTTTTGGAACCGTCGGGGCGTCGTTTCGTTGCCGGAATCTTCTCGAAATGTCATCGGAACTTCGCCCTTTACTAACTCCACTTGCACAACTTGGGACTTGGAAATTTTATAGAGTTTTTGTAATGGAATTCTGAATGAGGAGAGGTGAAATGGGGTGTAGTATTTATAGGAAAAATTAGGGTTTAGGGTAATGAATTGGATAATTAAAAATGCATTTAAAATTTGGTTTAATGTCACTTTTTAATTCTCTGTTTATTATTAATAAAAACAAACAGTACAGGGGTTAAGAGGGGATGCCAAGGGGTGTGGAGTTAAATTTTGGAAGCATTTGGCATGGGGGGCCCGGCGGCGCCGGCCCCATTGTCAATCTCGCCGACCATCTCTATGGGGTGGGGGCTCGGATGCTTTCCACGTGTCCCCGTCGCTTCGACTAGCATATTGCACATGCTTGTTTAATCTGCGACTCTTCGTTTTACGTGTAATACACGTGTAAACCTTTGAGCTTCTAAACGATTAAAAGAAAAACAATAAAAATAATATGTAGCTGGGGGGATTCGAACATAGTGGCTATATCACAGCAGTGCAAGGCTTTACCAATGAGCTACAAGTGCTTTCTTGCTGTTTAAAAGCAAATCAAATTTATAACTTGTGCTCAGGCTCATGTGTTTCTTTCTGTATTTTGGAAAAAAATTGTACAGAAAGTTTAGGGTTGTTACAATGCTGGACACACGTTTTATGATGATTTCGAGTGTCGATATTTGGCACTCAGGTTTTATGATTATTTGGTATGCCGTTGATGGACACACGTTGGATGATACATATATATACTTATATATGACACAGATGACATAGTATCATATATTACCACATGCACGATATTATTATTATTAGTATTATTATTGTACTTATGTATACACAATCACCCTTGTTATCGCACAGTTTTATATTATTATATTACTGTATGATCTAGGAGATCGTCATATATTCGATTTCTACCTGATGATATTTTCTACTCACGAGTTGGCAATTCACCCCCGTTGTGCCACAGTTTTCTTTCAGGATCGACCGCTCGGATTCAATAGCGGCTTGCGGGCACATTGCTCCTTTCTGGGCGATTTGTATTGGTATGTGGGTTACAGTACAGTGCGTAACCCCCGTTGTATATTCATTATTCATTTTTATCTAGTTAAAAGCTCCATCAACCAGACTATGTATATTCGGTAGATCTAGAGACCAGTTTGTATATTCTTTGTATTTCGAGTCAAAACTTGTATATATTCTTATATTGGATTTGATAATGTTTTGGTTTTCTTTATTTTCTTTCTGTGTTGATCTTCGTCTTGGGCGTCATATATTTATATTTGCATGGTTGTTTCCACCAATTGGCGAAGAGCTACCTTCCGCTTGGAGATGCCTATATTATTATTGTTATGTATTGGTTTTGGATCAAAAAATTTAAAAAGGAGGTGCCGCCCAAATTTCAAATGACGAAAATGTTTTCAACTATGGTATACAACCCACTTGTATTTTCATATAACATTACTTATATTTTTAAAGGAAGAACTTGATTACATTTTACCTTCATTTCAAAACTTCACCTCCATTATTTTCCTAAAAAGGTTTAGATTTCTGGTCTTTCGGCTTACTTAGGTTATGGTGGGGTCCTATAAGCTTCACATGATCCAAGTGTCAGTCACGTGCCAATTCCAGGTTATGGCAAATTTGGTATCAGAGCATTAAGTTTAAGCTTTGTTCGAGTCTAGGTTTGACTATGCAGAGTTTAGGGCGTATATATTTCGGAACCAAAGCTTGACCTTACGGAACTTAAACTTGACTGAGAGGGTATTAGACCCGAACTTTTGTTACGTAGGTTGACCTTGGTTGATAGAGTAGGTAACTCAAGTAGAGTGATATACCGTGTGTATGTTCTACGACATACTTACGATGCGCTGCTCCTCTTAAGTAACCTTAGGATTTACATTTCTTGAGATCCGTTATTCTATTCGTTCTTATGATCTATCCTCATCGATATTTGTTTGTGGTTCCTGTCACCATGGCTACGAGAGCTGAAAGAGCTACGGCTGGTGATGCGGTCAGAGCAAGCTCGTCAGGGATGAGGACTAACCAGGATGTATTCCGGTGACGTGCGGACGTATTGATTTATTGTGTATGGTAGGATTTCTCATTTGAGACGAGCGTTCGGGATCTACATTGGATGATCGGGCCATGTTTGAGGCCAGCCAGATTGAGAGGACCGTTGACGTACAGTATACTCCAGAAATCAATGTGTTGTCTACCGTGCAGACAGATGAACCAACTGTTGCTGAAATTGACGCCTCCAGAATTTATGAAGCTGAAGCCACATGAGTTTACAGGCAGGGATGTGACAGAAGATTGATAATCATTCTTGGATAAAATGACTAAGATGATTCGTTTGTTCGGGTACCTAGACGCAAAATCAGTTAAGTTGAATAATTCTAGTTCAAAAGGTCTTGCCTAGACCTAGTGTAATTCGATCAAGAGAGTATGAGCAAAGCATATTCCTCTGATGACTTGAATGAGTTCCAGAGGACGTAATTGACCAACTGTCTTCCACAGAGTGTTGAAGATAACGAATTCGTAACTTCGAGTCCTTACAAGAGACTCCGGATTAACTGTAACTGGGGATGAATTGCAATACGCGACCATCAAGATATGATTCTGATTAGGACGATAATGAAAAAGAGTGGAGTAAGGGATTCGTGAGAAATCTTAACGAGTTTTTGTTCCTCTCCGTTGATGTCAGATATTTGCTATGTATGCAGAGGCGTTGGATGCAGCCACATTTCCAGAGGAAAGTCGTGATAAGAATGCAGCTGTCTCGGAATGAGAAACGGTTTAAGTAAAGAGTGCCAACTTCCGGGAAGTTCGGCAGAGATGATATTGGAAGAGACTATGGCAGGTACTTTCCATAGTACTTCAGCGGTAAAGATTTAGACTTAGGATCGGTTGTACGACATGCACTCAGAAGGCTAGAGGCCGCCATCATTGACATACTACATTATGAGTGGTCATGTTAATTGGCCAGGAGATGTTCAGAGAAGCATCAAAGAAGGATTGTTTTCGTCATTACTCCTAACCGGGCCGTCAAGCCGAGAGATTGTGGAATTGGTGATCTATAGAGAAAACAAGGACCCAGGGACAGAGAACACCAGACCGTGGGAAGAAGGGAAGTAGATATTCTTGCTCTGCCAGTTTTAGGTGCACCGACACCTTTCAACATTGAAGAAGGTACCTCAATATCATTTGTTTGCGATTTGCGTTTTGGTGATTCAGATATCACGTTTTCATCGTTTTGAGTTTGGTATTTTGATGATTGAGTTTCGTGATTGATATTCGCGTGCACCATAGCTGCACCAGAAGAATATTTTCCCTTGTGCACAACAGTTGCACTTGATTCACATTTTTATACACCGGTTATACTTGATTTTTGTTTTTGTGCATATCCATTGCACTCGATTTTGTTTTGTGCATGCAGTTGCACATACATATGATTTTGTACATTTCGGTATACTCAATTTTGATCTCGTGCATATTGTATACCGCGGATTTTGATTCATACACTCGATATTGTTCCTATGCGCTTTCGATGCATTGATGAGTTTCCGTGCACCTAGCGCACTTGATATTCGTTTTCGTGCACCCTAGGGTGCTAGATTTATGTTTTCATGCACCTTGTGCACTTAATATTCGTTTTCGTGCACCTTATGCACTTGATATTCGTTTTCGTGCACCCTAGTGCACTAGATTTATGTTTTTGTGCACCTTGTGCACTTGATATTCTTTTTCGTACACCCTAATGCACTAGATTTATGTTTTTATGCACTTGATATTCGTTCTCGTGCACCCTACTGCACTAGATGCTTTTGTGCGGATCTGACACGCTTGATTTAGATTTTCACGCACACTTGGCTTACTTGATGTGATTTTGAGCACACTAAATGCACTTAATCGAGATTTTTCGTACATATTAGTTGCACTTGGTTGAGATTTTCGTGCACTCTAGATGCACTTGGTATCGTTGTCATGCACACCTGTTGCACTTGACAGATACTTTCGTACACACCCATTGCACTTAGTTTTTGTTTTCGTGCATATTCGTGGCACTTGGATTTGTCTTTGATTTCCGTGCGCACCAGATGCATATGGTATTTCCATATGCACCTATTGAGGTTGGTTTCTTCTTTCGAGTATCATGTTTTTATGATATATACTATATTATATAATAGTCGAGCAGGACTGGTATGAGGAAAGTACCTGAGTATTTTTGGTATGCATCGACATTTACCGAAGAGATTTTCAAAAAGGAGTTATAGTCTCATTATTTTCCAATGTGTCCATGAGTGACACGAACTTTTACAAAGAAAACCCTTCTAAATCCTTTTCAAAAAGGGCGAGACGTATATTTTAAGCAAAACGTATATAGATATATATATCTATTTCTTCACAAATGAACGTCCACTACTTGTGTCGTGATATACACATCACACGGTGATTTGAAAAGAATTTTGCATGCATTTTTATTCAATTATTTAGACAATTTCACAAGAATGCGTATTATATACGTATTATAGTCTTGAGTATATGATACTTGAATTAAACAGTATGTTTTGAAACTTACATATGTATCATAACTTCTATGATTTGCAAAACTTGACGGAGTTTTAATCATTGAGTTTTGCACCGTTTTCATGCGCACACATTGCGCTGTGTTATTTCTTGCGTATTCGTGATTTCGGAGCCCTGTTGATTTAATTGATTTACCGAAATGTTTTAAAATTTGGGGGGTTTAAATTTAAATTCGGGGACCGAATTTATTTAAGGGGGAAGACTGTAACATTTCAGAAAAATATAAAATATTATTTTTGGAATTTAAATAATAAAATAATAAATTCCACGAATATTATATGAATATAGATATGAGTTTTAGTAAAATAGTATAATTATATATCTATATTTTGGAAAATAATTGGAATTTAAAATAAATTATTGATTATGAAAGCATTTATTTAATTTAGGCTTTTTATAAATTAATATATAATTATTTCCATACAAGATTAATGCTAAACTTAATTTGTATTTCACTAATTATACAATATACCAATTTTTTTTTGTTAAACATGTTTCTTTTTGTGCTTGACATGTAACATATTATTTATGTAATATATTATGGTTTCATGTCTCTTTTTAAAAGAAAAGAAAAGATTTTTTTTAAATAAAAAAAGAAAAGAAATAGAAGACATACGACCATGGGCAAGCATGGGTGAGAGAGAGAGAGAAAAGCCATGGCAACTATTCTTTTTTTGCCTACTTTATTTTTTTTCCATCTCTCATTCTTTCTTCACCTCCTTCTTCATCTTCCCTTTCACCTCCACCGCCTCACTACCATCTTGAAAACACTCTCAAAATCAACTCAAAATATCACAAACACTTCACAAAAATTGTTCCTCACCTCATCCTAAACCCTATGGTGGGATCAAATTCTTGTTTTGAGCACTTTGGACCATTTAGGAATTTTCTTGAGTTGCTCATTTGAGATAAAACACTAACCTTTTTTCAAGTATTTAGTTTCCTAACCTCATTTTATAGTTTAGAGTTAAATAAGTTATGTTAGGTGAACTTAGAATTTTTTAGGATGACCTTTAGTGGATAAAACTTGTAGTGGAGATGTAGTAGAGAATATAGAAAGTGACTAGTGGTCTAGTAGTGATGGTAGCCTTGATTAAAATGAGATTAGAATGTTCAAAGTCAAACTTAGAATTTTCCGACATCGGTTTTTCATTGACTTTTGATGTTCAAATGGAATCTGGGATGACTCTAGAACTCTGAAAATTTATTGGCAAATACAGTGAGATGTGCAGATATATAGGAAGCCACCTCAGAAATCCGAGCCCAAACCCCCATATTGAGGTCGCCGTTTTATTCGATTTGGCCGCAATTTTCCGCCTAATTTTGGAGTTAGGGTCTGAAACTTGGTCTATAGCTCACTCATTAGATAACTAGACCTACCATATATGCAAAAAGTTTAATTTCACCTTAGGTAGAATATGGAGTCATTTTATTTGTTTTCTGTTGATGTTTTCCGACTTTTGAAAACTTGTTTTTTGATATTTGAGTTTTGACTCGGTCGTTTGACATTCGTACGTCAACGTCGGGGGTTGTTTTGTTGTTCTTGCATGTGTGGACCATAGGTTCTAACCTATGTGTGCTTCGCTTGCCGTATCGATTTTCGGATTTGATTTTAATTTCGATACGATATGCTTTAATTTGTAGGTACATTTGTGTGCACTTTCGGGACGACGAAAGAGAGCAAGGCGTTCATCGATTTCGGCTGGAGCGAGAATAGTAGGTGAGTAGATGTATATCTATGGAGGAAGTCAGATGGATAGCGTATAGTACCCCCGCAACTGTAGTACTAGGATACTAGATTTATAGTTATATATATAGATATTAGGTATGTATATCTAGCTAATAGGGTTCTACTGTACTATAAGAAATAGTGGCATACTTGTAGGAAGGTATGTCTTTAATTCTAGTTTTCTTAGGCTTGACCTATACGTATATACACTTACACGCGCGCGCGCGCATATATTTAAATTTGAGGATATTACGATACAATATAACGAGATAAGGATATGATATGTTTTGATGAGACGAGTCGATATGATTGGATATAATGACATGAGGCGATGTTATATGATATGATATGAAATGTCATGACATGATACGATATGACACATGATGATATGAGATGATGATGTACGCGATTATAAATCCGTACTATTGATTTGATGATATCCTACGATGAATTATACCGTACATGATATGATGAGCATGGATCACCGACTTATATATAATTATATATATATATATATATATATATATATATATATATATATCGACTAGAGAAATATTGTTTTTAAATCACTTAAGTAGATATTAGGATATATTTAGAGCCATATCTATTTTTAAAACTAACGAATCGTTATGCACTTTTAAATGACGCTACAGATTTTCAAGTGGTATCTTTTTCTCAAAAATATCGTAACCCTCATTTTCAAAAACAACGATTCATACTATTTTAAACTATAATCGTATGGCTCATATGTAGTTACGTATTTTATACTATTCGCGTTTATGTTTTCCTTATTCTGTTTACGCTCACACTACGATTTCTTATTTCTACATATACTCGTATTATTTTTATTTTCTACGTTCTTTGTCTTTATCTTTATATGATTTCGTCTACTAGAACACACACACCATTACCGAT
This sequence comes from Agapanthus africanus, assembly GCA_030015575.1. Classification (NCBI taxonomy): domain Eukaryota; kingdom Viridiplantae; phylum Streptophyta; class Magnoliopsida; order Asparagales; family Amaryllidaceae; genus Agapanthus; species Agapanthus africanus. The sequence continues at coordinate 26,308,594 of JASDDO010000016.1, forward strand.
CATGCGCATGTTGCACATACACATACTCGCCGGCTCACACACTCATTATCGGTAATTACCATGCCATGTACACTTTAGAAATCGCTACGTCACCGTATCACCTTATAACCTGTAGCATTTTAATTATTGTTTAGTATCTCATACCACACTTACTAGTTCAGTTATTGCATTTCCTTACCTAGTTAAACGCCATACTCATATAAACACACTTTTTATGCATTACAAATTTGTTATGTGCATGTACATATTGTTTCATTATTTGCTACATGCTTGTGAGATTCTGTTTTCATAAGATTTCTGGATTTGAGAAACTGTAGATATATTTTAAAAACTTATGATTTATTTTAAAATACGCGGTTTTCTCTTGATATGATATTTGGTATCCACCATGAGTTTTCTGAGTTATGAGTATATCCGATTCGAGAAGAGAGAAGGCACCATCTGCGGGTACATGGTGGACCCGGTATGGTACCTCGGGATAAGAAGATCGTATAGAGAGACGTTAAGCCTGGCATTGGAACACTGCCTACCGGTGACAGTATTGGACTCGGCGGATATCCGGAGGATACCGACCAGAGTGATATAAGACATATAGATATGAGGGCCGATCCAATGAGACGGCGCCTGAGATATGAGGATTTACATGTCGATACTGGACACGGGTTTTATGATGATTTCAAGTGTCGATAGTTGGCACTCAGGTTTTATAATGATTTGGTGTGACGTTGATGGACACACGTTAAATGATACATATATATACTTATATATGACATAGTATCATATATTACCACAGGCACGATATTATTTTTATTATTATTGTACTTATGTATACACAATCACTCTTGTTATCATACGGTATTATATTATTATATTACTGTATGACCTAGGATATCGTCATACATTCAATTTCTACCTGATAATGTCTTCTACTCACGAGTTGGCAACTCAACCCCGTTGTGCCACAGTTTTTTTTCAAGATCAACCGCTCGGATTCATTAGCGGCTTACCAGCACAGTACTCCTTTATGGATGATTTGCATTGGTAGGTGGGTTATAGTACAAAGCGTAACCCCCGTTGTATATTCATTATTCATTTGTATCTAATTAAAAACTCCATTAACCAGACTATGTATATTTGGTAGATCTAGAGACCAGTTTGTATATTCTTTGTATTTTGAGTCGAGACTTGTATATATTCTTATATTGAATTTTATAATGTTTTGGTTTTCTTTATTTTCTTTCTTTTTTTATCTTCGTCTTGGACGTCGTATATTTGTATTTGCGTGGTTGTTTCCGCCAATTGGCGAAAAGCTAGCTCCCGTTTAGGATGCCTATATTATTGTTGTTATGTATTAGTTTTGGATCAAAAATTTACAAAAGGATGTGCCACCCAAATTTCAAATGACGAAAATGTTTTCAACTATAGTATACAACCCACTTGTATTTTCATATAACATTATTTATATTTTTAAAGGAAGAACTTTATTACATTATACCTTCATTTCAAAATTTCACCACCATTATTTTCCTAAAAAGGTTTAAATTTCTAGGTTTTCGGCTTATTTGGGTTACGGTGGGGTCTTATAAGCTTCACGTGATCCAAATGTCGATCACGTACCAATTCCGGGTCGTGACAGTTTTCTATATAATAATAAAAGTTTTTTTTCTATTTTTGGAGCTAATAAATATTTTTTAAAAATATTGTTGTTGATAGAAAAGTTGGGGAAAAGATTGTTTTGAGTTTAAAGATATTTAATATAATTTTTGGGAGGAAAAAAAGGATTTTAAATACTATTTTTAGTATTTCCTAAGATTATTTAGAAAAGGGAATTTTGGAGAAAAAGAATCATTTTGAGAAGAAAATGGTTGAAAATGATAAAATATTTATTTAGAATTATCCAAGATATTTTTCATAATATTCCGATAATTAAAAATATTTTTAATTAATGTTTAGAAAGCAAACTTATTTTAAAAAAGGTTTTAAAAAGCTTTTTAAAAAAAATAAATAAAATAAAAACCAAGCCCGCCACAGCCGCGACGGCAGCTGCTGCAGCCGCGTTCACCGGGCTTGCGCAGGCGTGTGTGTGCGCGTGGGCGGCTCACGCTCACGTGGCCGGATCTGGGTCACTTATCTAAGCGATCCAACAGCTGAGGACGACAGGCGGCGGCTCTAATTTAGGGTTTTAAAACCTTATAAATAACCCCTCACCGTTTCTTTCATTTCTCATATTTCTGGCGTCCAAATAATTCCAAAAAAATTCTTGTGCGATCGTCTCTCGTCGATTTACGCATAAGTACAGGTGAAGAGTACTAGAAAAATCCGTGGTGGGAGTACGATTCGTTGCGAATCATTGGTTCGTGTCCGCGAAATCTTCACGAGGTAGGATCTCTCTCTCCTCTTGCACCCGTCGAAACTTTTCTTTAGATTTTCCTATACTTTAGTTAATACTCTTGCTAAACTTTTAATACGGAAAACCCGCGTGCTTTTAGTTATTTTAGATGTTAAATTAGATATCGAAATGATGCACAGTCAGGCAACTTTCTAATATTTAGTTTTAAGTTGAAAAATCATGCTCCATAAACGTCGTGGTAATGACCTACCACGATTTGTAACCATGTAAGTCCCTTGCATGTTGAACACGCTGTTAGGCCACCCTTTTATATATTGATAAAACGTCAATTATAAGCCGGAATGCTACCGAAATTCCAAATAACTTTTAACGCTTAAATACCCTAACTTTCTCGATGAATATATTTTAACACCATGGTTTTTAAATCTCGTACTTTTTATTTAAATACCCTAAGCTTGTAAAAAGGTATATTTCCATTAAAACACCTCAAGTTTCCTGGACTTATATTCTTAAATAAATATCCTAAAGTTTTCAAAACCCGTATTTGTACTTAAATACCTTGAAATTTTGAAAACCCGTATTTGCTTTAAAACACTCTCAAGTTTAAAAAATCTCGTGTTTTACTTAAATATCTCAAACTATTCTAAAATTATTATTTCACTAAAATACCTTGAACTTTTATAAAACCCCTCCTACACTAAAATACCCCGACTTTCCCAAATTTCATATTTTGCAGTAAAATACCTTATACCTTCCCTTTTAACTATACTTTGCAAAACCCCTTTACACTAAATGTGACTTACATAACCAAACTTGTCTCGAACTATCATAACTTGTTTTACCTGAACAGTTATGCATTAGCGCATGGACGCTATACATGGGACGAATGATGAATGACCCAATTTGGAAAGAGAACGTGTTTTCTATGTCTTGTTGGCTCCGTGTACTAACTGATAACGGATAACTCAACTTAAACACACATTGATATAGGGTTTAAGGTAGGTTGGAGAAGGAAATAGAGATCGCTTGTATCGGGAGTGTCTTCATATTGACTTGTCAGCTTTTCGTGTTTAATGATCGTATTCAATGACCGTGTTTAATGATCGTGTGTCGTTGTCCCGTCGGCTGTTAAAACGGAATACTCTCCGATGCACGAAACTCTCTTTTGTTACTTGAACTCTTAAACCAAAACATTATAAAATATATTAAATGATATGAAACCGTGATTCCGGGCGTTTACGGAATACTCCCGAAATGTGTGTACCCTTACGAAACCAAACTAAAATGAGCTAAAATACGGAATGTAGTTATTTGTTGTCATCTTATCTACCTTTCGACTCATATACTTAGTACACTAGTTTTATCTACCCTTTTACCTGCACATCGTAATGCTAATTCATATACATGTTTCACTTTGTTGCACATAACCCCGTTGAGAATCCTACTCGAGTTTAGCATTTCTTTTCTCTCTTTCTCTCTCCCGAAATGTCCGTTAGGACTAGAAGAAGGCTTGGCTAAGATCAAAGCTACAGAGGAAGGCTGCGCTTAACTCACGACTTACGATTAGAACTTTTGTTTTCTTATTTCCTTTTCTTTCGCCCATCTGTTTAGGCCTTGCTTTATTGATGTAATAAAATTTTGATGTTGGTTTCAGCTTGTAATAAATATTTGTTAATGAAATAAAGAATGTTTTTCTTTTACATGCTTTTGTATACTCATGTATAATTTACGCCTAGCGTAACCGTATCGGGTAGAGTATCTACTTGATATAGTTACGTTATGAGCCTCGTTGTGACTCCACGCTCATATCTTGGAAAGCGGGCAGCGACAGCAAGTTATTATGCAAAGCTATGTATTTTACCCATTTACCATTGGACTTTTGGGAAAAGGCTTCAAAAAAATTTCAACCTCCAAAATGCCACACGAATTTAGCAAGTGTTTCAAGCCGAATTTGAGAAGGGCTTTGAAAAATCGATTTTTGATTTTAAGGTTCGGATGTTCTGCGACTTTCATATTTGGAAAGAGCTTGAAGGATTGAAGGATCTAAAAACTGCAGCTATTATCGATTTTGCATGGGTAATTTATTATAGAAAGTTGTAACCTTTTCCCATTTAGTTTTAGAATACTCTCCATGTTCTCAATATTTCTCTCTTTGTTAACTGGTTTTGAAAAATTTGGAAAGGGTTTCAGAAATTCGAAATTCTGCGGCTTTCGAATTTGGAAAGGACTTGAATGATCCAAATATTGGAATATGTTTTCCCCATTTAATTTTAAAAATAATGCAATTCTTTAACATTAAATATTTGAAGCATATTAATATAGATAAGAAAAACTATTGAAAACGAGATTTAGTGCTTTCCAATTTGCATAATTGGCATATTCTAAATGAGAATATGATTCGAATAAAGAAAACTTTCATAGCACCCCTTTGTTTTCGTTCGCATGAATGTGTGTTGTATATATGCACACACATCTGCTTTCTTTAATTGTCGAAACACTTGCACACGGTGTTCATATTATTGATAGAGATGATTAGAGAAAAATGTTTACAATACTTCAGTTGCATACATTTTTATCTTATTAACGTCTCATGCGAAATAAGATAGCAAATTAATTTTCTTTTCATCGCCATCTTGAAATAACTTTCAAACTCTACTTCCGTGCAAGCAAACAACTGAAGCACTTGAAGTAGGCTTATTTCTCGTACTTCCATGTTATTTCCGTGCAAACAAACATAACATGAAGGTGAAGCAGTCCGAAATGAAAAGACTAAAAATGGAAAGTTCATCCTTCGAGGAAAGCGTTGATAATGAAGTATGAAGTTAATTATGAATCAAGTGGATGATTTAAAGCAAGAACCAAGAAGCAGTTGCTGTGAGATTCGAATATGTTCGAGGGGACATTTAAATAGTTGAATTATATGTGTATTTGAGTAAATATTTTGCATATAAATATTTGTTTCAAACTTCAAAGAGTTTGTTAGATATAGTTATATGATGAATGCTTTGGTTGTATGTAAATTTTCTTATGAATTTTAAAGCTCTTTTGGTATGTATATTTAGCATGTGTTTAATGTTTGATTGTATTAACATATGAGGTCACTTTGATATTGTATTTTTGTTTGCCTAAAAATTTATAGCTATATTTTTTAATGAAACCCTGCAATACGCATGCCTTCATATGTTTCTTTTGCATTGAAATATGGCGTTTTACTAATTTTAAAATATGGCGTTTTACTAATTTAACTTTGAAAAGATAGGGGAAAAGGCTATATGGTAATTTAATACCCAATATTTTACCAATATAATATTTAAGAGCTTTTTACTAAAATGACTCTTCATATTTCGAAAATTACTAAAAAGTCCTTACATATTTCATATTTACTTAAAAGAATCACGTGCATTTAAATTACACTAAAAAGGCTCCCTCGTTAGTATTCTATCAAAAGTTAATGTCCCGTTAAGAAAATTGAGCTGCAACTTTTGTTTGGACTACCCCTTTACCTTCTAGGTATTTAGGTACGTCTTTCTCATTAAAAAAAAAGCAATATGCTCGTATAGTTGAAGATAGAGAATTAACGTAACTAAAGAATCGCTCTCTTTTCAAATGAGCTTGCCCATGAATTCGAAACTTGCAATTGAAAAGACAAAGCACTCGACAAGCACGTTGCTGGAAAAGGTTGAGAAAGATAAGCCGATTTCCTTGATCAATTTCGGAGATCTTTGATCAAATTCCTCATCCTAAAACCAACTTGGCGGGAAATTTAGGAATTTTGGGAAAAGAAGAGATGTTGTGAAAGTTTTAAAACTCCAACTCGATACTAAACAGTAGCCTCCTAACAAAGTAATGAAAGATACCAAAAAATCTCTTTTTGGCCTTTTAGGGAGCCTTTTAGTGCAATTTAAAGTATGGGGTTTTTTAAAAGTTAATAAGAATTATGAAAAGCCTTTTTGGTAATTAGTGAAGCATGAGAAGAGGTTTTAGAAAAAGCACAATATTTAAATACCTAAATTTTAAAATCTGGGCATTTTATTATCTGTAGTGTTATTTTATGACATTTTAATACCTACCATTATTCCAAAAACGTGTATTCTCTCTTCTAAATTTTTATCTACTAATAATATTTTAATATTTTCTCTTGCCAGGAAGGGAATATACACAATCTTACTTTGAGAATTTGGAGCGGATCGAAGGCCGATTAATGAAATTATTGCAATAATCAGTGTAGTCAAAAGAAGATCCAGGACAACACTAGTAACCCTCCATCCGAGAGCCTCGGGTTTTCTTCAGTTAGTGGAACAAAGTGCTTCCTTTAGAGAAGAACTAGTGTTACAGATGTCGTGTTCGACTAGTTAATGAAAACAGCCTTAGAGGGGGAGTGAATAAGGCTATATGGAAAATGCAGAGTATTTAAAGTTATTTAAAAATAAATGTAGCGGAATAAAGAAAATTACAAATACTAATTAATCACAATCACCAAAAATGCAGAAAAAAGCAAAATGACAGAGACGATTTTTAACGAAGTTCACCACTTCTGTGGCTAATCCTCATCTGAGACTACTGCTCAAGATTCACCAACTCCTTCGCAGGTGGAGAAACCCAGGCCTTTTTTCAGGTCAAGTCCAAACCTTTACACTTGCAGACAGTCAACGCCTAAACTTTTTACAACAGGCTCAAGTCTTAAACCTTTACAATTTGTGAAGGACTTAAATAACCCCACTTCACTAGGTTTTACAATTCACGATCATAACAATCTCAATTTACACCAATTTTGACAATTCTAACGATCTCAAAAGAATAATCAAAAACTTAGAATCAAGGAGAAGGTGGATTGTACTTAGGAGAATAGAAAAGTCTAAAATCAAATCGAAGAGGTTTTTCAAAAGATTAACACAAGTTAATAATCGGTACCTTCTTCGATGATTTAACAATGATTCTTTTCTTTAGAAAAGCCTAAAAGCATAGAAAGATTGTCTCTCTCTGAAAAAGATAGCAAAGACTTGAGGAGTGTTGAGAGAAAAAGTATATATTTAATCATAATCAGAATTAAATTAATTATAATTTTATGTAGCATAATATGAAATAGAATCTTTACAGGTTTGATTGATAAAATATATAAGGGTACTTGAATTTCATGCATTTAAAATAAAATATTAACTAGAAGCTTAGAAACCTATCTAGGTCTTATTTAGCAAATGGTTGAACTTAAGTATTTGTTCAAACCCAAATGAGGATTATACAATATTATGTAACCATGTGAAGGCTTTAATTTGTATACCATTCATATAGTCATGGTTTTAATAAGATAGTAAGTTAATCGAGTATATCCCAAAGCTAAAGAAATGATGTCTTTAAACATAAGCATTATTGACCAGATGTGTAGATAACGTATTAAAATCCAATACAAGTATATAACGATAATTAATCAATTTCCTTGACGTTAAATTTTAACTCATTTTAAAAGCTTATTTGCATGGCAGATACTGATTCAACATGGACATAATCTTATTAATAATTTGTGCATAAGTGGCACATATAGAAACTAAACAGAATCAATAAAAATTTAAACCATAATAGAGAGAATGTAAATTCTCTTATTTTATTTAAATGCTGCCGGGAAAAAGGATAGAAGACAACGGTATAGAAATTGAGTTAATATTTATTCAATCATCTCTAGAATAAATTAATTCTCCATATAATGGCATTCTTAATAGATCAAAGAAAATTTTCTTCTCTGCAAGATCAAAGAGATGAATCCACGGCGATTGATGGAAGCCCTTTTCGGATCTCCTTCAGATGTTGTCTTCCGTCGATCTCCCGGTGGATTTTCGAGGTGATCTCCTGTTGCGTGTGGGTCTTAATGGGTTTTGAGGAGATTGGTGATTTGAGAAGTTTAGCGCCGATTACCCGCAAGGAAGTCCCGAGATGGTTTGGTACCATCGAGAACCCTTCGACGATCAAGTTAGTACTAGATCTGAGCAGCGTAACGGCTAAGTAGAGTAAAAATGGCTTACTTGACCCCTCTGTGATAGGGGTTTATATAGCGGCGGCAGCACGCAGCAGCAGGCGCGAGAATCTCGCCGGCAGTTACGCTCCTGACGTCACGCCCGCATAAAGAGCGAATCGCCCATTAATGGGGATCGTGATGGTGTGGAACATGGGGCGTTGCTGGCGGAGAATCTGCACGTGGCGAGATTTGCGGAGCGGCGGTTACGTCTGTGAGTGGTGGAGTTGGTCGGCCGGAGGGACCGAGGAAGACGGCCTCGGCTAGGGAGCTTGGAAGCAAGCAAGAGAGCCGAGGCATCTTGGTCCTGCGATAGCTCGGAGGCGAGCTGGGAGGCCGAGGAGGCCCATTTGTTCATGAGGGCTCTGAAGAGAGCTAGCTTGTGCTTGCGGGTCGGGCACAGGGGTGGCCTGGTCGGCCCCTGTAGGCCCTTTATTCTGAACTTCGGAACATGTCATCTGCCACGTGTCATGATCTTGGAGATCGCCAATATTGAGCATCATCATTAGCCCCCCACTCTTGTCCCGACCAGCTAGCGGGTCGGGTCAGGAGTGGACTGCCGGGCCGCCCGGGGTGAGCTCCCTTCTAAGGTTTCGTCGGGACGCGTCCCCGGACTGTGAGCTGTCTTTTCTGTCAGCGAATCAGGGTGAGATCTCTGCATTTAAGGAAGGTGCGCCGGTTCGTGTATCCTGCCACTGAAGCGACGGTCCACATGCCAAGCGTCGGTTGGCCGACGCGACGTGTGAAGACCTGCGACGCCTGAAGGGGCGCGGTCCAGTGTGGAAACGACAAGTGGAGCAATCAGAGCCGTTAGACACGAGGAGGCGTTTTGGCGGGAGACGAAGGGCGCCGTTGGATGAGGTTGCTCGCGGTGATAAATAGAGGTAGGGCCCGTTCCAGGGACCCTACTCCTTCATATTTCCCCGTTCTAAGTCCTGGTTGCTCGGCGCTCGTCTTCTTTCTTCCGCTTTCGTTTCCCGAGGATCCTTCTTCTCAATGTTAGATGTCTTCCTTTGTCGAGTCAGTAGATGTCGTTGGAGTAGATTCTAGGGACCCTTTAGGTGAGCCTGAGTCCTCCCGGGGGACAGGGGTCAGGCCCTCTTCCCGGGATCGTACGGCTGGGGCAGCCCCCAGGGGGGAGGCGGTAGATGCTTCCCCCGGCGCCTCATGTTGGGTGAGGTATGAGGACAAACTCGTCAATGCTCAGGCTCGCTTCCACGTCCCCTCACGTTATACGCTTCGTCTGGCCAAGGAGGGAGAGAGGGCAGACTAAGTACGGGTCAGGGAGATCGCCCTGTATTTGGAAGCTTTTTGGGTGGAATGTGCATGCCCTTCTCTCCCGAGGTCGTCGAAGCGCTGAACTTTTTTGGGTTAGCCCCTGTCCAGTTAGTGCCGAACTCGTGGAGGATTCTTCTCGGATTCCTGATCCGCCTGAAGTTACAGGCGATTCCCTTCAGCCTCTCCCTCCTTGATTCTACCCTCGTCTTCAAGAATCACCCTGGTGGTCGAGCGGGCGACCCGAGGTGGGTCTACCACTCTTTCAGAAAACGACAGGGGGGCGCCGCCGGGACAGGGGTTGTGGTTCTGCCTTCTTCCATTCACGACTGGAAGAAGAAGTTCTTCTTTGTTTCCCCTCCCGAGGGCGAGGACTGGCCCGTGCCTACAAAGTGGTCGAGGGAGAAATGCTTGCCGGGGAACCAGTCCAGTGACCCCATCGCGGTGAGAGTGGCGACATGGGAGCCCATCCCTCGTTTCGACGTGCTGTTGTCTGAGAGGGTCCTAATTTGGGCCGGGCTCAATCTCATTGAGTTCGTCGGTAAGTATAGGCCTGCTTTTTGGCTTGTATATTGCTTGTGTCGCTAACTTATTTATATTTGGTTTTGTGTAGGACCCATGGACATGGACTCGCTCCGATCTTCCATGCGCCGGCCGATGAAGGTCGCAAAGGCTGGGGGCGCCAGCTCTTCCCGCTCAAAACCTGCCCCGGCTCCTTCTCCTCCGATGGTCGCGTCCCGTGAGCGTTCGGGGGCGGATCCCGCCCCGGGGCCTAGCAGAATGTCGGGCCAGAAGCAGGCTCGGATTCTGGAAGACCCGGCCTCGGAGGAGGAGATCGTCTCTCCCTCGGAGCCGCTCAAGAGGAGTTCCCGGAGATCTTCCCTGGGCCCGTCCTCACCGATCATGGTGGAGGAAGGGGGCCTCCAGTTCGCAGTGCCTTCGGAGCTATCCGTCGCGGATAGCCTGCTGCATGAAATAGAGACATCGGCCGGGGGCAGAGTCCCCGGGGAACCTTCAGGGCTCAGCTGGCGTCCATCGCCCAGGAGTCCGTGCAGGTAAGTGTTTGGTTTTTTGTGAGCTTTGGTGCCTTCTTCGTCTTTCTGATCTCTTTTCTGTCTTTCAAGTTCTCCAGCACGTTGCCCTCGCCTTACGCATGGAGGCCGAGATGATAGCCCTGGCGATGAAGGCTGTGGGCCAGCTCGCCCCGCTGGAAGAGAGCTCCAAGCTGGAGCTTGAGGCGGTGATGGCGAGGGTCGCCGCCCTGGAGGGCGAGGTGGAGGCTGGGAAGCGGGAGGTCGCCCGGTACCGCGAGGTCGCCGTGGATGTCGAGGCCAGGCTTGAGGACGCTCAGGTGCTTGCCGACAACCTGAAGAAGACGGTGAAAACCCTCCGGAAGGAGCTGGGGGCGGCGGCCGAGTCGGCGAAGTCGGTCGACCTGAGAGCGGCGAAGTTAGCCGACCTCTCGGCGGCGAAGGCGATGGAGGGCTACAAGATGTCGAAGGACTTTTATGATGACCTGGCCATTGCCACGACCCTCATCTGGCACGAGGCCCTCGACGCTGTTAAGGCCCAGATGCCGGGGTTCGCCGACGAAGAGCTCCGGGCCGAATATCCCCTCACGGATTCCGATGAGCAGGGGAAGGAGATTCCTGACGAGGAAGTCGCCGAGGACCCAGCTCGTCTCGTGGTGGATGTCGAGGGCCCCGAGGTCGCGCCTGGTCCCGAGGCCTAAAGCCCCCGTCTTCCTCCTCCTTTTATTTTGTTGCTTCTGGAATTTTGTAAGCCTCCGGACATTTTGTAAGGCTGGAGAGCCCAAAATACCCTTTGTAAAGACTTTGCCTTTTAGTAATAAAACTTTTTCTTTGGTTTCATCGGTTTGCGCTTTGTCTTCTGTTTGTGAAGAATGCTTGTAAAATACCTCTGCTTGCACTGTTGGGCTTCCATGTCAGGTCGGCCATCTGTCTAGCGATCGTTCGTCGAGTTGATTTCGATCACTTGCCAAGCGTGCCAAGTGCTGCCGAGAAGGAGGCGTCTCCATGGCTCCGAAGTCGAGGGAGGATCGCTCAGACTCAAATAGACTTGATGCCCCCCGTTGGGGCCTCAGATTCTTTGCATGTGACGGGCAGAGGGCTGTCCGCCGTACTTGTGCTGAGCATGAATGGGAAGCTGCTCGGTTGTCCCTTAGCGAGGGCCTTTCACTTCTGGCGTTGCGAGCAACGACCACTAGCTGGGGATGGTCGAGCGAGGGTCGGGCTCTACTGCCTCTGGGAGGACTTTGGGTCCTTAGCGTTGGAGGGGCTATAGGAAGCCCACTAAGGATGACCGGGCAGTGAAGCTACGCGGTTGCCTCTTGGCGAGGGCTTTGTTCTCTGGCGTCGTGGGTAAGCAACCACTACCCGGAGATGACCGAGCAGGGTAGATGCTCGGTTGCCTCTTGCGAGGGCTTTGATCCTTAGCGTTGGAAGGGTTGTAAGAAGCCCACTAAGGATGACCGGGCAGTGAAGCTGCGCGGTTGCCTCTTGGCGAGGGCTTTGATCTCTGGCATCGTCGGTAGGCAACTACCAGCCTAGGATGAATGAGCAGGGTAGCTGCTCGGGTGCCACTTGTGAGGGCTTCGATCCCTGGCGTCATGGGTATGGAGCTACCAACGGGAGATGACCGAGTAGGGTAGCTGCTCGGTTTCCTCTTGCGAGGGCTTTGATCCTTCAGGACGGGGACCGAGCAGGGTTACTGCCCCAGTGCCTCTTAGCGAGGACTTTGATCCCTATCGGTTGTGGTAGGAAGCTACCAGCCGGGGATAGCCGAGCAAGGATTTGACTGCCTCTGGGAGGACTTCGGTCCTTAGCGCGGGATGGACTGTAAGTAGCCTACCAAGGACCCTTGGCCGGGCAGGGTTACTGCCCGATGCCTCTTAGCGAGGGCTTTTGTCCTGAAGGATAGCCGAGCGAGAGATCCTCGGGCTCGACTGCCTCTGGGAGGGTCTTGATCCATGTCGGTCGTGGTAGGAAGCTACCAGTCGGGGATAGCCGAGCAGGGAAGCTGATGGGCTGCTTCTAAGGAGGACTTGGACCCTTAGCGTTGGAGGGGCCTTAGGAGGCCTGCTAAGGATAACCGGGCAGTGAAGCTGCACGGTTTCCTCTTGGCGAGGGTTTTGATCCCTGGCGTTGCAAGTAGGGGAGCTATCGGTCAGGGATAGCCGAGCAGGGAAGCCGCTCGGCTGCCTCTACGGAGGACTTTGATCCTTAGCGTTGGAGGGGCTGTGAGAAGCCCACTAAGGATGACCGGACAGTGAAGCTGCGCAGTCGCCTCTTGGCAAAGGGCTTCGATCCCTGGAGTTGCGAGTAGGGGAGCTACCGGTCAGGGACGACCGAGCAGGGTAGCTGCATGGCTGATTTTTCATGAGGTTTCGCCCGACCATCCAATTGCAGGCATGGGGAACAGGAACGGTCGCGGAAAATGCGCGTGCAGCATGCGCATTGAGTGTGGGGGGAGGCGAAGCGCCAGGGTCGCGTCGTTTCAATTCCGCCAGGGAAGGCTCGATGATCGCCGCATGGCAGTGAATTTTTGGACGAAGACGGGCGACTGTTGAGTTATGTTGGGGCGCAGTGGGCTATATAAGGCTGAAAGAGCACTGGTCCTTCCTTTCTTCGTAAACAGATTGTTGAGAATGCAAAACATCCCCTTTACCATCCCCGAGATCATCCACTTCGAAGACGTATACTTCTATGACCAGAACTGCACCGATGACACGGTGCAGTTGGTCTATGGGAGCATCGAGGACCACTTCGGGCGGCTGCTCCCTCAACGCTCCTCCCTGCTGCAGCTGCTGATGTACTCCATCTAGAGGGCGTTGCCGGGGCTTTACAACCCCCTGTCCGAGCAGCTCTATGACGAGGCCATGGGCAAGCTGCGGTCTCTGAGGTGCTTCGGCCTGATCTCCGTGAACCGGCTGGCTCGCTCAGAGGCGCTTGTCCGTGAGTGCTACGAGCTGAGGCTCGGGGTCAACGCGCGCGGGGAACCGAGGGCAGAGGTTGGATCTCGCGAGGCCTCGGCTGGCGAAGATCTTTACCGAGTATCATGAACAGTGCTTTCTACACCCCCTTACCCCACTGTTGTAATTTTCATTTTCTTTTTGTATGTATGGCTGAGGAGCCCATAATACCCCTTTTTTTTTTAATAAATAAGGTCTTTCCTTCTTTTTCGCATGTTCCATTGATCTTTATTAAATTAACAACAGACCCTAGGAAGAGTTTACATTGCCTTAACAGAAAAGTACATGCTAATAGATGACCTTATTAGCGCGGCCCGAGCTCCCCGGGGGCTTGTTAGTCTCCGTGCTCGGCACCAAGTATGGGTCTCCCTGAGCGCCGGACTGGTCATCTGCTGAAACGAGCATGATCTGGCCGATGGTCAGCTCGGCGGGCGGGGGACGCTGCTCCTGCTCGCGGTCGGCCTGCTGTTTGTCCCTCAAGTAGGCAGTGAGGTGCCCCGATTGGATGAGCTTCTCGATGTAGTCCCGGAGTTGCTTACAGTCCTCTGTGGCGTGGCCCAGCGTCCGGTAGAAGGCGCAGTAAGGGCCCCGGGTTCTCTTCGAGGGCTGACGCGAGATTGGAGGGAACTTGAAGAACCCCTCGCCCTGGGCCTCCTCTAGTAACACTGCGAGGGAGATGTTGAGCGGGGTGTACTCCTGGAACTTCGGGTGATAGGGCTGCTGACGCTCCGGCCTCTCTTCCCGAGCCCTCTTCTTCTGGTCAGACCGTTCTGCTCGGGGGAGGTTCGCGTTCACCTCGGACTCCAGCTGAACCTCGCGCTCGGTCTACGCCTTGACCTCGGCCATGGTCTTAGGCTATGCCAACGTAAAGGAGCGTAACCACTCCTTGTGCCTAAGACCAGATCTGAGCGCCGTGATGACGGTATCGTCCCAATGCTCGAGGACCTCGAGGAGGGCATTGTAGAAGTGGGTGATGTAAGCCTTGAACGTCTCCTTGTCCCCGCTCTCTATTGTGAAGAGTTAGTCGACCGTGCGCTTCTGTCGACGGTTCCCAACGAAATAGCCGAGGAACTGAGTAGCCAGCTCGTCGAAGGTCGAGATTGAGCGAGGCTCGAGCCCTCGGAACCAGTCCCGACCTGCGCGGATGAGGGTGGCTGGGAAGGCCCTGCACTAGGCGGCGTCGGAATAGTCCTGGAAGCTCATCCCCGCGGTGAAAGCATCCAAATGATCTTTCGGGTCGGTTTTCCCGTCAAACAGAGAGACCTTCGGGGGCTTGTTGCGCGAGGAGACATGGACAGCGAGCGGTCCCTCGGTGAATGGCTTGGTGAGCGAGTCGGCGGCGTACTTAACCCCATCCCCCGAGAGATGACCTTCCCGGCGCATGCCCTCGATCTTCTTCTCGAGGGCGTCGAGTCGGCCGTGGTACCCTGAGGATTCGGCGCCTTGTGATCCCTGACCTCTGCTGTAGGAGACCTGCATCTGGGCGCGGCCCCGGTTCCTCTCGATGAGGTTCCTCATATCCCCGGGCGAGATGGCTCTCGAGCCGTCGTGGCAAGCCCCTTCTGTGTGACCCCGTCGGGGGAGGGGGTGTCGATCATGCCTGTGGATAGGCGAGGTGACCGACATCTCCTCACGGGGTAAGGATCGCGAGGAGGCTCGAGGCGAAGTGCTCTGGCGGCGGACCTTGGTGTGGAGCCGTAGGGTGCCTAACGGGCTTCAAGGAGTATCGGGCCATGAGATCTGTGGCCAGGAGTCGTAGCCTGACGGTGGTCAGCTGTGCCGATGAGGGCAGATCCTTCTGGAAGCGGAGGAGCGGCGATCTGGGGCCCAGGCCCAGCCGCTTGGACGCGGACGAGTGCCTCCATGAGGGACTGTAGCCGATCTATTCGACTGGCGAGGGCATTGATGATGGTCCCCGGAGGAGGCTCATCCGCGCTTCCGGTGAAGGGGAGGAGGCGGCTGGTGCCTGGATCTTCAGGATGGTCACTTTCCATGTGGATGGAGATCGGAAGGCCAACTTTTTTTTTTGTGGAGTTTCCGTTCCCACAGACGGCGCCAACTGATGGAAGTCCTTTTTGGGTCTCCTTCAGATGTTGTCTTCCATCGATCTACCGGTGGATTTTGGAGGTGATCCCATGTTGCGTGTGCGTCTCAATGGGTTTTAAGGAGATTGGTGATTTGAAGTGTTTAGCGCCGAGTACCTGCAAGGAAGTCCCAGGGTGGTTTGGTACCACCGAGGACCCTCCGACGATCAAGTTAGTACTAAATCTGAGTAGCGTAACGGCTAAATGGAGTAAAAATGGCTTACTTGACCCCTCTGTGATGGGGTTTATATAGCGGCGGCAGCACGCAGCACCAGGCAAGAGAATCTCGCCGGCAGTTACGCTCCCGACGTCACGCCTGCGTAAAGAGCAAATTTCCCATTAATGGGGATCGTGATGGCGTGGAACGTGGGGCGTTGCTGGCGGAGAATCTGCGCGTGGCGAGATTTGCGGAGCGGCGGTTACGCCTGTGAGTGGTGAAGTTGGTCATCTAGAGGGACCGAGGAAGATGGCCTGGGCTAGGGAACTCGGAAGCGAGCAAGAGAGCCGAGGCATCTTGGTCCTGCGATAACTTGGAGGCGAGCTGGGAGGAGGAGGCCAATTTGTGCATGAGGGCTCTGAGGAGAGCCAGCTTGTGCTTGCAGGTCGGGCATAGGGGTGGCCTAGTCGGCCCCTGTAGGCTCTTTATTCTGAGCTCCGGGACATGTCATCTGACACGTGTCTTGATCTTGGAGATCGCCAATATTGAGCATCATCAGCGATTAACTTAAGATCGAGATCGAGATCAAGCTTTTCTTTGATACCATATTTTAGAGAGAAAAATAAGACGGACTTATTACTTTACAACTTGATCACTAAATCAAATTGCTAACTGGGTAAAATTAGCCTCGAACTTGTTTTTGAGACCACAGTTGACGGATTGGGGAAAAATATACAGTAGGGAAAAAGAAAGGAATATTTATTAGAGGAGTAGGAAAATATTTTCGGTTTACTCTTACCAAAAAAATAATAACAGTAGAATAAAAATCTTATCACAGTAAGCTGAGATAATTAATTATTTTAAGAAAAATAACTTAATAAAAATATTTTAAGAAAAATATGGTATTCTATAAGATAATTAATTATTTTAATAGCAGTAAAATAAAATAAAGGTAAATAAATATCTTTAAAAAAACGTGTCTGGAATTTAAATTTAGCTTATGGGGTTTGTGTGACTTGAACGTGATGCTAAAAATCTAAAAAGAATTTAGAAACGAAAATAAAACAAGATATTGCAAATACCAGGAATCAAACTCGTAACCTATAAGATGGCAAAATAAGAGCAGATAACCAGTAAGTATTATTAATAATCTTGCATATAAATCGCAAGAAATTTTATATATACCTATTTGATTCAAAGAAAATGTTTTATTAAAGAAAGAAGGTTATAAAAAGTACTTGGATTTTGCAATTGTTACGGTTTTTAAGGGTTTTGGTCAATGAAAAAAGGGATGTTTGCACAAATATATAACTCCATGGGTGCTAAAGAGGTATTTTATTTGTGTGTGTGTGTGTAAATTTTTTATAAATGAAAGGCTTGAAAAATGCATGCTCTAATTCCCAAAATGTCACATTTGGATAGCATCTCTTGTGCTAATTATAGTATATCATCCCAGCTGTCACGTACTGCTTTCCGATAGACAAAAAGCAAAAACGGACGAGACCAACGACGTATCTATACCGATATGCACACCTCCCCTGATATATACAGGCTAAGCATGTGGTTAAGCAGTTAAGCAGCTTATTAAAATATTACAAGAATTTAAACAATAACATCTAGCGACATTCATTACAATTTTTCAAATACAAGTTCGATAACCGAGTACAACTGAACCAAAGCTGAAAGGAAAGCCTGAAATAATAGGCACAAAAAGAAAACAAGCTTAGGGCAACTAATACTCCGCTTAAGAAGATAGTTGGTCGAAATCCTCTTCTATAGGCTCCGCCTCGTGTGGTATCTGTGGATCAGTGAGTCCAAGGTGTCCCCGATGATACTTTCTTGATGCTTACTTAAGTGCCTGAAACCTATCCCTTTTGTTCGGGTTAAAGTATGTGATCGCCACCGCGTTCCTAAATTGGACCGCTAGCCACCCTTTTATTGTTCCTCGTTTTTCTTAAAAGATTGTTACGATTCCCCTGCCTCGTGAGTTGGCGCCAGGCCAACTACAAACTTCCTTTGGTATGAATCTCCTGCAATGAAAACAGTTTCCTTTTTACAGAGAACGTGCGTGTAGTAATCAATTCAAGAAAAAAACATAAGAAGAAGAGAATAAGAAAAGAGAGAACTCACCGGTCTTTTGGCCAGAGAAAATCTATCCCCGCCCCTTTATGTCATAAAAATGTTGATTTTTGAAAATAATTTCATGATTTTTATAGTCTTTTTAGATTATTTTATAAATGCAAAAAGAAAATAAAGAGAGAGATTGGGTTAGAAGAACCCTGGTTGTGCTTCGTGTCGCTGCCTATGAAAAGCTCTAAAGCTTAATACCCGCCATCAAAACACCAGAAATTTAGAAAGAGAGAATTATGCCTCTATGAGATTGGGGATTAAGAATTTTGTAGGAAGGGGCTGCTTTTATAGCTTTTCCATCAAATCTACGGTGAATTTTCGAAATTTGGAAAAATCTGAATCGGTTACACATATGCGAACGATCTTCGTTCACATGCGTGCCAAATTAGTCATTTTTGGAAATTCTGCTTGCTTAATTTTAGGGAAAATCTTTCAAAAATCGTCGACGACACGTATGCGAACAATCTCCGTCCGCATGTGCACCCTAGGGGACGGATTTTTACTATCTTTAAATTCCTTGGAAATCAAGTAAAATATTTTATTTGCCTTCGGGGCACGCATGAGGACGATCTCCGTTCGCATGTGCGTCACTGGCTGCAATTTTGAAAATCTTTGT
Source organism: Agapanthus africanus (assembly GCA_030015575.1). Taxonomy (NCBI): domain Eukaryota; kingdom Viridiplantae; phylum Streptophyta; class Magnoliopsida; order Asparagales; family Amaryllidaceae; genus Agapanthus; species Agapanthus africanus. The sequence continues at coordinate 26,327,201 of JASDDO010000016.1, forward strand.
GGTCTTTTAAATAAACCCACCGTTTCCGGTCCCAAGTCCGGATGAGCAAGGGTGAGGGTTGTGGTAGGCTTGTGACGGCCAACGTAAAATTTTGTCACATTCTATGACATGAACCATAACAAGAATATCGTTGGGGCATCCCCTACTCAGCGACGCGCTACATCGGATCCCGGGTGTAGTGTTAAGTATGCAAGGGCTTTTAGGTCGTCGTCCAGATGTGGCGCGCTACATCGGACCCCGGGTGTAGTGACAAATAAGCAAGGGTCGTCGTCCAGAGACGGCGTGCTACATCGGACCCCGGGTGTAGTGACAAATAAGCAAGGGTCGTCGTCCAGAGACGGCGCACTACATCGGACCCCGGGTGTAGTGACAAATAAGCAAGGGTCGTCATCCAGAAACGGCGCGCTACATCGGACCCCGGATGTAGTGACAAATAAGCAAGGGTTTCATAGGATCCGTCTAGCTTCCTGGAACATAGGTTTCCTTACGGGTAGACTAATAGAATTAGTGGAGGTGATGATTACGAGGAGAGTTGGTATTATGTGTTTGCAAGAAACTAAATGGGTAGGTGAAAAGAGTAGAGTCATAGAGTCTTGGGGTTATAAGCTTTGGTATACGGGTAGAGATAAAAATCGTAATGGGGTAGGCATAATCATAGATAGACGGTTGTTTGAGGATGTAGTTGAGATTAGGAGAAAAGGTGATAGAATTTTACTGGTTAAGCTTATTCTAGATGGAGAGATCCTTAATGTTATTAGTTCTTATGCACCACAGATAGGTCTTAATGACGTTAGTAAGCGTCTATTCTGGGAGGATTTAGACGAGGTGGTGCAAAGTATACCTAGTGGAGAGAAGTTATTTATTGGTGGTGATCTTAATGGACATGTAGGTACTAGTCGTAGTGGGTTTGATACTATCCATGGAGGTTTTGGTTTCAGACAAAGGAATGAAGTAGGTGACTCGATTCTAGATTTTGCCTTATCTTATGACTTGATCTTGGCAAACACCTGATTTAAGAAAAGAGAGTCCCACCTTATCACTTTTAGGAGCGGATCAAGTGCTAGTCAAATAGACTTTTTTCTGACGAGAAGAATAGATAGAGATTGTTGTATCGACTGTAAGGTAGTGTCAGGTGAGAGTGTAACCACTCAACATAGACTTTAAGTTCTAGATTTTCGATTTAAAAGAGAACCTAGGAATATTAGACGTAAGGTAGAGCCTAGAATTAAATGGCGGCGATTGAAAGAATGTAACCAAAAGGCTTTTATAGATCGTGTAGTCTAAGAAGCGGATTGGCAGTCAGAAGATGATCCAGACAAAATATGGAACAAAATGGCTAGTTGTATCAAGAAGGTAGCTAGAGATCTACTTGATGAGTCGAGAGGTGGTGCTCCATCATCTAAGAACATATCATGGTGGAATGAAGATGTAAATGTTGCTATTAAAATTAAAAGGGATTCTTATAAAGATTTGAAGAAAAGTAGAGATGTGGACAGATTTGAGAAGTACAAAATGGCTAAAAAGGAAGTTAAGAAAGCTGTTCGGGAAGCTAAATCTAAGGTCTACAAGGAGGTGTACGAGAAATTAGACACTAAAGAGGCTGCAAATGATATATAACAGATTGCTCGGATGCGGGAAAGGAAGACTAGAGACTTATGTGCGATGAAGTGTGTCAAACATGAAAATCAGAAGGTTTTAGTTCGATATGAGGATATCAAGGAAAGATGGAGAGATTATTTTGACAAATTGTTCAATGAGAGCTTTACTAAGAATTTGGATGGACTTGTCATTCAATCTCAAGATATAAACCGTGATTTCATGCGTAAAATAAGACTACCTGAGATTAAAGAAGGTTTGAACAGAATGAGTTTAAAAAAAAGCGGTTGGTTCTGACGGGATTCCTATCGAGATTTGGAGATGCTTAGGAGAAATAGGCGTTAAATGGCTGACAGATCTGTTTAATAAGATTTGGCAGACAAAAAGATGCCAAATAAATGGAGAAAAAGTATCCTTGTACCTATCTACAAGAACAAGGGTGACATTTAAAGTTGCTCAAACTACCGTGGAATAAAACTTATGTGTCGCACCATGAAACTTTGGGAGAGAGTGATTGAACACAGGCTAAGGAAGGATATTAAGATAACAGAGAACCAGTTTGGGTTCATGCCTGAACGATTGACGACAGAGCCTATTCATTTGCTTCGTCAACTTGTCGAGCGTTTTCGAGAGAGGAGAAGAGATTTGCATATGATATTTATTGATTTAGAAAAAGCGTACGACAAGGTACCTAGAGAGATATTATGGGGGACAATGATGAAGAAGGGGGTCCCCGTCAAGTATATTGACATAATCAAGGATATGTACGATAGAGTAGTGGCAAATGTCAGAACTTGCGGCGGCTTAACGAGTGATTTTCCGATTACTATTGGTTTACATCAAGGATCTGCATTAAGTCCATTCCTGTTTAGCATCGTGATAGATGAGCATACTAGAACTATCCAAGATGAGGTACCTTGGTGTACGCTATTCGCTGATGATATTGTTCTAGTAAATGAGACGAAAGCAGGGGTTAATGCCAAATTGGAATTATGGAGGCAAACATTGGAATCTCGGGGATTCAGATTGAGCAGGTCCAAGACAGCATATATGCATTGCAAATTTAGTAACCGGAGAAGTCAAAACCATATTGGTATAATATTGGAAGGGCAAGAGATATCACCGAGCGACCAGTTTAGATATCTAGGTTCTATCATCCAAAAGAATGGGGAGATCGATAGTGATGTTAATCAAAAGATCCAAGCTGGTTGGTTGAAATGGAGGAGTGTAACAGGGATTTTGTGTGATCGCAACTTTCCATTAAAATTGAAAGGGAAGTTTTATCGGAGTGCTATTCGGCCTGCCTTATTATATGGTACAGAATGCTGGGCTCCTAAGAAGCATCATACACAGAAGATGCACGTAGCGGAAATGCGCATGCTTCGTTGGATGTGCGGTAACACTATAAAAGATAAGGTGCGAAATGAGGATATTCATGCAAAAGTTGGTGTAGCACTTGTGAAGGAGAAGATGCGGAAAAACCGGCTAAGATGGTTTGGTCATGTGCGACGCAGACCTATGAAAGCACCGGTTCGACGAATAGATACTCTCGATATAGGCAATGGCAAAATGGCAAAAGGGAGACCGAAGATAACATGGATGGAGGTGATACGAAACGATATGGTTGCCAAAGGACTCAATGAAAGTATATTGTTCGATAGGAGTGAGTGGAGGCAGAGAATTCATATGCTGGATCCGGCGTGATTCTCATGTTGGTTCATGTAGCCTACCCCATATGCTTCGGATAAAAGGCTCGGTTGTTGTTGTTGTTGTTGTTTGTGGTCTTTTAAATCTTTCTTTCAGAAAATTAGATTTTATATGAAGATTGTTTCTAAAATCTCGAAATTCTTCTGAAACCACGTACAAATCCCATAAACTAATTTTTCTAAGATTTAAATGATTTTAAAATTGAATAATACTTAAAAAAACGGCTCATTTTCCACTTATGACATGCATGGCGTCCGCATGTGTGCCATAGTGCCTAAAAAATTTTGGAAAAATATTTTTGAATATTGTAAAATTATTTTGAGGCTCCTGACACAACTCAGTGGTATTTTGAGTTATTTTTGCGTGCTATATAGAAGTATAAAAAACTAACCTGAATCAGTCAAAATGACATATTAACAGTATCTCCTCTCCTACAACACCTGACGGACATTTCCAAAAAGACAATAAACGAAAATGCCCGTCAGCGAACTTGCACTCGATAAGTCCCACAGTTAAAACTTATATTTAAACAAGTATAAAGTAAAGCATGTAAGCATGGTAACTAAAAGACATGAAGACGAGCAATGAGCATGAATAAGGAAACATGTAATAATAATATGCAGTTCTGGGGATACATGTCAATGCCATAATATGATTCTAGTAACGGTAACATGCATTCTATAGGCATAGCAAGTTATTAACATGTCATTGAATGTTCTAATTTAGTAAAGGGCGATGCACATCTGATACAATGCAAGAATACAACATGTGAAACAAATAATCATATATGATTACAAATAAGGGTTACCCCTACGGATTTATCCGTAAGGGAAACCCACTGCCCCTACGGATATATGCGTAGGGGCGAAAAAATACCCCGTAGGTGCAAAGGCCGCAGGTGCAAGTTGAGGCCCTGAACTTGCCCCTACGGACAAATTCTTGCCCCTACGGATATATCTGTAGGTCTTGTTGCCCCTACGGATTACTCCGTAGGGCAATCAAATCATATATTTTTTATGGTTTTTTTGAATATATTATATGTACCTACGGATAGAACCGTAGGTCCTTGTGCTACCCCCTACAGATATATCCGTAGGTACTATGCCGTAGGGGCAAAATATCAGGTTTCCTGATATTTTTCCCCTACGGATAACTCCGTAGGGGAGAGACAGTGGCCCCTACGGACATATCCGTAGGGGCACTCCCAACACCCTGCACTGAGATCAGGGGGGAAAAATATCAGGTTTCCTGATATTTTGCCCCTACGGATAACTCCGTAGGGGCAACATATATACCTACGGCTTAATCCGTAGGTACCTATTGTCTGTATTTTTTTTTAAAAAATGGGCTGCTAGATTTTTTCCCGCCCTGTGCACAATACTATATACATCAATCAAATCATATATTGCAGTATTCATAATCACATCTCACGCATATATATAATATACAAAAGAAACCCAAAAACTGAATATGATATAAATACAAACCAATATCAATATCGTTTCAAAATGTAGTACAATGTGTGATATAAATAAATACATGTTTCAAAAAATAAGAACCAAAAAGCTACCCTAGTTCGGTCCAGCTCCATCTCTGAATAACGTTAGAATAACGCGCGCCTGCTCCTCGGTCAATAAATTCTGCAATGCGTCGCGAGCGGGAGTCTGAGCGGCATGTGGAGCTGGCGATGTGGTCTGCGCAGCCGCCGTCGAGGTAGTCGCTTGCGGAGCCGCGGCTGCGGGAGTCTGAGTGGGCGGTGGAGCTACAGGAGCTGTCTGCGGAACCGCGGCCGATGTAGTGGCTTGCGGAGCCGCAGCCGAAGGAGATGCATGTGGAGGCTCGGCAGATCTACCCTGTCGCGTCTGGACATAACGTGTGTAAGAAGCGTGTAAGAACTGTGTATTATTCGAATTCGTATCATTATTAAGTTATTTCGAAACCCTGTTTGGATATCTAGTTTGGAAAAGCGTTGTTTATTTTAATTACATATGTATGTATGATTAATCAAACTTAAGTCTAAAACCAAATAAGCTCAAGCTACGTACTAATTATGGATATGTTGATATGTATATAATATGAAATGATATTTTACTATAAAGTAGTATACATACCAGCATCTCCTTCAACTCCTGAACGGTGGCCCTCAAGCTATCCAGTTCCTGATGGACATGCCGGTCACTAGAGACGGAGGAAGTAACCGCCGGGGTGGAGTCCAACCTCATATGGGCCCTGCTAGGGCCCAATCCCCGTCCTCTCTCCCAACCTCCGTGGTGCCCTCCGTGTGCGGCGTCCAGAACTGGGGTCAGCAGCCTCGGATCGTTCTGTCCGGTAAAATCGATCCCCGAAGCCTGGGCCTGCTCAACCACCCGCTCCTACACCCACATTAAGCAGTAAAGTATAAGTATAAAATTTAAACTTGAACCTTCCAAAACTAAAATTTCAAATTTGGGTAGAAAAAATATTAACACTTACGCAGTACTCCTGGGTAGCGACGTCGGGATATCGAAGCTCGCCCGTGGCGGGATCTGTCGAGGTGCCGTGGACGGCAAGATATGCGGACAGCACGCTCGGTGTACCACCTGACGCCACGGTCCGAGATGTCTGCAATATTAGAAAGTAACTCTTAATATAAGAAATATTAGAGAATAACTCTTAATATTGCAGAATATTAGAGAATAACTCTTAATTTACCGATAACTCCATGGCTCGAGTAATGTTCCTCGAGCCACCTGTGTAAGTGGGGCGACCCCTCTTCCCCGACTTCCTGTTCTCCGTATTCTGAGCGGCCTGTTTCTGCACAACGCATTAACATTTAGTTTTCTAATTAAGAAACACAAAGAAATAAATTATATCATAAATAATGAATTAAATTTAAAATACATACCTGTTTGCGTTCGGAGTCGAAATAAGCGCACAATAGAGGCCATGTCTCTACGTCGACTCTTGCAAACGCCGGAGTAGATAGGAGGGCCGCTCTCTCTGCCTCGGGGGTCGCCATCCACAGGGAGTAGCAGTCGGCCTTCAGCTCATTCCTGTTGTATCGGACCTTGGCCTGCATGTTCTTCATCAGGCCATTGTACAGAGCATGAAGGTCGTTGATTACTAGACCTTGCAAAGTATCAACGCAATAGAATTTTCTAGTTTATCCAGCGTCGCAACCTCCAGTGTTTTAGCACACAACTCCCTGAAAAAACAACATAGGTCGTTGATCACTAGACCAACCGAGTCGGGGAGAGAAGTCCTGAGGGCTAATGGAAGAAGGTGCTCCACGATAACATGGTGATCATGACTTTTCAGCCCATCGATCTTGCCCTTCACAATTTTTATTTTCTTGCTGAATGATCCTGAGAAACCTGTGGGGACTTTCAAATCATGCAACACCTGCAGGAATCTTTTCTTCTCTGGTTGTGACATATGATAAGCGGCATTGGGAAGTACAAACTTGCCCGGTTTACCCGCTACCGGTTTAGGGTGCAGTTCACTTCTTATTCCCCACTCTTGTAGATCCATCCGGGCATTCATGTTGTCTTTCGATTTCCCGTCTTTACACAGAAGCAAGTTAAGTATGTGCTCTGATACTCCCTTCTCTATATGCATGACGTCCAGACAATGACGCACTGAATTTGTAGACCAGTACGGAAGCTCGAAGAAAATGCTTAACTTGTTCCAATGTTGTGGTTTGACCTGTTTCGTCGGATCCATCCCGAAGGTCATGTTATTGTAACCATCCCATTTAGCAGTCACGTCCTCTCCGTACAATGGGGATGGAGGCCCAAGAAGCTCCTGATGACCATCAAAGTGAACCGTGTCTAACTTATAGGGGTGGTCTGGAGGCAGAAAACGTCGATGGCCGCAATAACAAACCTTCCTGCTAAAATTCAAAAATTTTGATGTTGTGTGTTCATGGCAATGAGGACATGCTTTGTGACCATGTACGGACCAACCTGATAGCATTCCATACGCAGGAAAGTCATTAATTGTCCACATTAAAGCCGCACGCAATATGAAGGTTGTATTTGTGTTTGAATCATATGTCTCTACACCATCAATGAACAAAGTTTTCAGCTCCTCGATCAGAGGTCGGAGATAGACGTCGATATTGTTCCCCGGTGAGTTTGGTCCGTCGATAAGAAGAGGCATCATAAAGTATGATTGGTCCATAGCCAACCAAGGCGACAGATTATAAATTATCATTACAACGGGCCATGTACTGTGACTTCCAGCCATATAGTTGAATGGGCAGAAGCCATCGGTAGCCAGTCCGAGCCGGACATTGCGAGGATCGCTACTGAATATTGCGTGCCTCCTATCGAAATCCTTCCATGCCGGTGAATCTCTTGGATGGCTCATTTTTCCATTTTCGCTTGGAGGAGCACGGTGATGCCAAATCATTGCCTCGGCTGTTTTCTTGCACCTGAATAGCCTCTGTAGCCTCTGTGTTATGGGAAAGTATCGTGCTATCTTCACAGGTATATCAGGCTTCTTATCAGAATCTTTCGGGTTATACCTGGCCTCTCCGCATGTTGGACACTCTTTCAAATCTGAATTCTCTTTCCGGTACAACACGCAATTTTTAGGACATGCTTGAATCTTCTCGCACTTTAGACCCAAATCAGACATCATCTTCTGGGCTTCGTACCAGCTTTCGGGCACATTATTTCCCGGAGGCATAGAATCTTTCAAGAACGAAAGAAGCATTGTGAATGACTTGTTGCTCCATCCATTTAGGCACTTAATCTGGAAAAGTTGGACGAAAAATTAAAGGGTGGAATACTTCGCATTCTCATAAATTGGTTTCCTAGCATCATTCATGAAATTTTCATATTTATCCGCACGCGGTCCTTGACCGGAACGAATGTCAGCTTCGGTACGAATAGATTCACCTAGGGCAGCCTCTACCATATCCTCCATTTCTTCTGATGGAAATAAATTTCCGTCTCCTGCCGTATTACCGAATTCTTCTTCTTCTCCTGCCGCATTATCGTGTTCTCCTTCTTCTTCTTCTACCGCAGTACTGCATTCTTCTCCTTTCCCGTGATATTTCCAAGTTGAATAAAGTCTAGTAAACCCATGTTTTACAATATGAAGCTCTGCCAATTCTACCTTCTGCCAGTACTTATTGCCATATCTATCGCACGGACAGAGAATCTTCTCTATTATGATCTTATTATGTACGCGTGCAAATTCAAGGAAAGCAGCAACTCCTGCGACAAACTTAGGTTACATACGTTGTTTCCAATCCACATACATCCAGTCCTTAACTCTGACGTACTCATGGGCCATGTTAGACTGAATAACATATAAATTGTAAGTTATGCTGACTATATTGAGAAATATAAGAACGAGATAGTTACTGACAAAGGAGAAAATCCGTGTATATGCTTTGTGTGTGTGTTTGTCGTTGAAAAGAATAAATTATCGCACGTATGTTAACTGATAGACGGGGACTAAGTGGCGCTTTTAGTTTCATATATGAGTATCGATGGGAATATGAAGGTTTCATATTATCATATATTGGTTTTAACCCGAACATCTCGAATCGCTCTCTAGTTATGCGTTTGTATGTGTGTGTTCCGGCTGTCGGGGGTAGGCTTCTATCCCATTAAGAATGTATAGAGCGAACGCCCATCACTTGTGCTTTCAACCGTTTCGAGTAAATTTCGGCAGCACCTCCCCGCTGTTCTCCGAATACACTGTAATAGAATAGATAATCATTTCAAAGCTGTGAAACAACATTGAAATGAACATCTAATCTATCTTTGTACACGGAGAACCAGCGGAAAGGTACCGACGAAATGTCTCGAAACGAATGAAAACACAAGTGAATGAAGGCGTTTGCTTTATACATTCTTAACTTGTCCACACGGGACAAATCTATGGGTTACCATACGATTGAATTTTCTCGTCGCGTAGACTATACGACGGTTGTTAGTATCGAGCTATACTGTCCGATATTTAACAACCTTCGTATAGTTCTAGGTCACGACGAGCATCGCACGTATGTTAACCGATAGACGGGGACTAAGTGGCGCTTTTAGTTTCATATACGAGTATCGATGGGAATATGAAGGTTTCATATTATCATCGAGTATCATATATTGGTTTTAACCCGAACATCTCGAATCGCTTTCTAATTATGCGTTTGTTGTGTATTCTTGTTGTATGTGTGTGTTCCGGCTGTCGGTGGTAGGCTTCTATCCCATTAAGAATGTATAGAACGAACGCCCATCACTTGTGCTTTCAACCGTTTCGAGTAAATTTCGGCAGCACCTCCCCGCTGTTCTCCGAGTACACTGTAATAGAATAGATAATCATTTCAAAGCTGTGAAACAACGTTGAAATGAACATCTAATCTATCTTTGTACACGGAGAACCAGCGGAAAGGTACCGACGAAATATCTCGAAACGGATGAAAACACAAGTGAATGAAGGCGTTTGCTTTATACATTCTTAACTTGTCCACACGGGACAAATCTATGGGTTACCATACGATTGAATTTTCTCGTCGCGTAGACTATACGACGGTTGTTAGTATCGAGCTATACTGTCCGATATTTAACAACCTTCGTATAGTTCTAGGTCACGACGAGCATCGCACGTATGTTAATCGATAGACAGGGACTAAGTGGCGCTTTTAGTTTCATATACGAGTATCGATGGGAATATGAAGGTTTCATATTATCATCGAGTATCATATATTGGTTTTAACCCGAACATCTCGACTCGCTCTCTAATTATGCGTTTGTTGTGTATTCTTGTTGTATGTGTGTGTTCCGGCTGTCGGGGGTAGGCTTCTATCCCATTAAGAATGTATAGAGCGAACGCCCATCACTTGTGCTTTCAACCATTTCGAGTAAATTTCGGCAGCACCTTCCCGCTGTTCTCCGAGTACACTGTAATAGAATAGATAATCATTTCAAAGCTGTGAAACAACGTTGAAATGAACATCTAATCTATCTTTGTACACGGAGAACCAGCGGAAAGGTACCGACGAAATATCTCGAAACGGATGAAAACACAAGTGAATGAAGGCGTTTGCTTTATACATTCTTAACTTGTCCACACGGGACAAATCTATGGGTTACCATACGATTGAATTTTCTCGTCGCGTAGACTATACGACAGTTGTTAGTATCGAGCTGTACTGTCCGATATTTAACAACCTTCGTATAGTTCTAGGTCACGATGAGCATCGCACGTATGTTAACCGATAGACGGGGACTAAGTGGCGCTTTTAGTTTCATATATGAGTATCGATGGGAATATGAAGGTTTCATATTATCATCGAGTATCATATATTGGTTTTAACCTGAATATCTCGAGTCGCTCTCTAATTATGCGTTTGTTGTGCATTCGTGTTGTATGTGCAACATGATTTTAAACCATTGAGATCAAGATTGATAGAACTGATCATCCTACATTGCAATAGCATTCATCAACCAAAAACTATTATTGCAATGGTATTCATCTATAACAATCAACAATTAAAACTACAAATGTAGGATACTGATATCATAAAGCGTTATACGCAACATTGATAGAACTGATAAATAAAAAAACGAAACACAAACCGTATCAAGATTTAACAACTTTGATTATGTCATATACGCGGGCCGATATTTTCATATTAGCCAATAGGAAAAAATAGATTGCGGTCTGGATATGGCATATTGGCAGATGTTACCTATATGCATACATGCATGTTGTCTCCCCATTTTTTCATAAATCAAACCAACTACATACATCAAACTAGTCCATGCCACCAATCGGAAACTCCACTATGTCTTTGAATTATTATTTTTCCAAATAGCATTGAGCTCCTATTGATATTGTCCCATCCAACAAATTTGTTGTGCTTGCCTCGACCTTCATCTAGCTTTCACATGCCATACACATTAGATGAGTAATATAGTTATAAATTATGGTATTTTGTTGTCATCAATCCACCTAACCCTATCCCCAAGTTACTCTATGAAAGCACATAGAACCATCCCCCCTAGTCAAGCATAGCTTTTTCTGTGCAATTATTCTCATTCTTAATTTCTCACATTCATTACTTTCTCATTTTCTTGTCAACAAATTTGTTGTGCAATTGTTCTCATTCTTAATTTCCCACATTCATTACTCTTTCATTTTCTTGTTTTTTTCCAACTCCCCACCACTTAACCTCAACCCAGCCCCAGCCCCAGCCCCAACCTAACCCTAACCCCAGCGCGGCCAGCTAAACCCCAACACCAACCCTAAGGCAAACCCTAACCCCAGCCCCACCCCAGCAGCAGCCGAACCCCAACCCTAACCCTATCCCGACCCCAACCCCGACCGCGACAGCGACCCCTGCCCAACCCCAACTCGCGCGCGCAACCCCAGACCCAGCCATGAACCCTATGCCCAAAATAATCCAAAAATTCTTTAATTTACCTCGAGATTTACTCACCTGAACGGCTGCTGCTGGGCTGGGGCGACGACCTGAACGGCGGTGGCGACGACCTGAACCGCGGTGGCGACGAGAACTGCGGTGGCGACGAAACTGGCGGTGGCGACGAGGAGAACGACGGTGGCGACGACGGCGTGGCGATTTGGGGATTTTTTTCGCGCGCGATCGAGAGAGAAAGAGAAAGTGAGCGTAGGCGATCGATCTGGGGTTTTGTTAAATCGATATTTACTTGCCCCTACGGATATACCCGTAGGTCCTTTGTTTGCGGCTCCGTAGGGGAAAACACCAAATTAAGAATTAATATTTTTATTCTTGGACATCTGTGCCCGTAGGGGCAACCTTTTAGCCCTACGGATTAATCCGTAGGGCCAAGTTAAATCTGCCCCTACGGATTCCAATATCCGTAGGGGCAACCCCCTATTTTACTAGTGATATAGCCTGCATTCCTATCATGTATTAACTCATCAGGATATCTATTTTCCACTGGCCAGTAGTCGACAAGTCAAGTTATCTTTCAGGTCATGCTTGTGTGATACCTACGGACGTCTCCCAGTGGATCCCACGTCGTATGCGGATTCAAGAGGCGGGCCCCATGAATTTAAGAGGTGGCTTCTACGGATTCAAGAGGCATCATCGTCATAGCATGCACTTTACTCCATATGGCACTTTGTTCCACATACAACCCATGTTCCATTTCATACATGTGCATGGATTCTAGAGGTAGCCCCCGCTGATTCAAGAGGTGGCCCCATCCGACCATGGCGTGACACTTTATTCCACGTGCCACTTAGTTCCATACCCGATACCACATCAATCAAATTCAAGCTCATGTCATTTTCATGGTTTCAAGTTCATGGTACCCTCCTCAAGTTCATGCATACAGTAATCATTGGCATCATATGATCATGTATGACATTCTAATAGATTTGAATGCATGAAAGTTTAAGGTGAATCGGATTTTGTATGTGAGAGTTATGCTTTTTATCTCGGCTGCGCTGAATTTCCAGCAACCAGAAAATTATCCGGTCGGAATTTAAAGTGCAGAAAACCAGTTCAGGCTTTCGTTTTCTGACCAGGATGTCAACAAGGAATTTTTAGATTTGTTGGTGTAGGTTCAGGTACATCTAAATGCTGCGAAGTTTGGAGTTCCGATGCGTAAGTTAAGGGTAGTTTAGGGTGCCTAACCTAGGTTTTTCAAATATGTCCACTCAAGTTGTGAGTAAGCCGTGACTTTAACGCGGCGTGAAAAGTTCCAAAATTATACGGTGGATGAAAAACACAGAGGACCTTTTACACAAAAGACAGATCTGTAAGGTAATTAAAAAAAAAACTAAAAATCAATTACCGGTTCAGCCAGCAATTTTCAGAACACCGAAATCGCGCAAGTAGCAAAAGTTTTGGCAGAAAAGACCCAGTTTTAATTTGTTCCAAAAAGAAAGCTATAAAATATTAAAAGTGCAAAACTTTTGCATGTAGCTATTATTTAAATCAAGAAGTAGAATATTTGGTGTTCTACAGCGGAAAATATGTCCAATTTAAGATTAGCTGTCCAAAATTCCAGCACCTATATATGGGGTTTTAAAACCCGATAGATTTACCGGGAGGGTGGAAGGGTGTAGCAACCACTCTCACCGATATTGACCGAGTAGAAGGAGGATCCCGGCAACAATGAAACTCGAAGGAGGCAAGGAAATGGTTGGGACAGCTCTGAGCTCAAGATTTTTCTTTGGATTTATTTTGTGTAAAAGAGAGGAAGGAAAAACAGCGGTAGTGTGAGAATAACAAAAGGAATGGAAAAAGAATTAAAAAAAAAACGGTGCAATTGTGAAATTAATTTTAAATAAATTATAAATTCATTGTGGTATTTAATGACATTTATTTGAAATTTGAAAAGCCACTGTTGTTTGGGGTTTTCAAAAACAAAAAGAAGATTAGATAAAAATAAATAATTAAAACATCTTGCAATCTCGAGACATCACATCAAACTAGACAAGCATAGTCACATAATTCGTGAATTATTCGCCGAATTCGCGAATAATTCACGAATTTTTGATCAAACGAATTAATCTGCGAATTAATCGTCATTGCCGAACTGGCCGAATTATTCGCGAATAATTCGCGAATTATTCCCGAATTATGTGAAAAAACAACGAATAATTCAAAAAACAGCAAATAATTCACAAAATCAAAACCTAGCGTCTCATATATTAATTTATTGCTCGAAATCCTTCCCGAACATTTCCCGAACACTTACCGAATCTTTCCCGAATACCTGTCGATTTTTTCCGAATAGTTCTCCGAATCCGAATTTTCGTCCTCGCCGAATTATTCCCGAACGGCGAATTTGTGACTATGGACACAAGCACAACTCTTGTAATTACTTAGAGTTAAATAAGGATAAATAGTCGGAAAAACAAATGAGGATTTTATTCGACAGCGGAAAAAAGAAGAAAAAAGAATTTTACGGCCGTTACACATGCAAACAAGTCGTAGCACTAATCTTGGAGCAACTTGGATTAGAATTTGATGCTTGGTTCTTTTGGGGGGACAACCTCAAGTTTGGTGAGAATTATATAAAACTGATGCTCTAGTTTATTACTCTTTTGCTTCGTTTTTCAGAACATATCCCATTAGTATTTTTTCAAATGAGCTCAGCATATATAAGAGAGCATAATTATCAAAGGAATAATTTTACTTTTGTGGGAATCTTGATCATTATATTTTAAGTAATATCTTTTTAAGGAATTTTTAAGTAATTTTACTTTTGTGGGTTAACTCGTTTTTATATCTAATGTTCTGAGAACATGTTTTGTTTTAATATTGACTTCTTTATTTTCTTTTATAGAATGTATATTTTATTATGCTTTTAGAATTCATTATATGCAAATGAAAATTAGGAGGATACCAACCGTTATTTCAAAATCACGATAACCATTTTGTTATTGGTAGTTTTTTGTTAAAAAATAAAAATTTAGCAATAATCAAGAGAAGTTGATCACGCCACGCTGCTCTACTGACACTCTATAATATATGCTTAGAAGAAAGGTTTTTAAAAATGAAGATAATAAAAAGGTGAAACTAAAATTCTACAAAACACAAATAATATGAAAACAATTCAGACATCGATGACCCTCCGGCATCTTTCTTTAGAAATAAGAGATCTTATATCATTTGGGCTATTGTTCGTGCTTTTTTTTATTAATCATTTCACAAATGGCCAGATGGTATGTTGTAATATTTATCGTCACATCAATATATCAAAGGAGGCCCTCTCTTTCCAAAATTGAACCAACTTTAACGTCCTTATAACCTGTTTTTCAAAGATACGTTCTTTGGAATTTAAATTTAAAATCTTCTGATATCATTTTAAAATCTCTTTCATATCGAATATCGGGTACGCGTGTATTATAAATGGAAGGAGCAAATGTATTTACCCCTTGACATAGAATAAGAAAAGCATCACTGCTCTAAAATGGCTCCATGGTCCCTACCTTACATAGTTTATGCAATAGATAAATAATCATGTGCTTGGTGTGTGTGAATGTTGCAATTATGTTTGCTATAAAATCATGGCCCCAAACTTTGCTTGATGACAAATGTAGTTCTTATTCATTTCCCGTTGGAATTACTCAAGAATATCTATATGCTTGTGATGTACAAGTGATTAAATCTTGAACATTATTTTAAGCTTGCTATCACTTCAATGAGCGACAAAGATAAAACTTTCTTTAAATGGCAAGTAATGTTGCAAACATGGGCCATAAAAATATTGAGACAAGTGATTAAAATATGGGACTACAACTGTCACTTTTGAAAGCGGATATCCGCCAGCTTGGCTGTGTGAGATTGAAAATATCGGATTTTATATCATTTTGACACAGATAATAAAATTATAATATCTTTAAATATGTAGTAATAGAAGTGACAAACAATTTACCAAATTCTTTAACGATTAATAAGGACTAAAATGGTTTGTTCATAACGCTGCATTGGCAAGTTAATTGGTGTTAATTTAGGTGTGGGTTGTGTTGGTTCTGCTTAAAAGGCAAATTTATCAAGTTAATACTTAAGAGAGCTATGAATTGTCATGTTGAAAAATGAAAGTCTTATTTAATCATAACCACCTTGTGATTTATCCGATTTGTCCAAAACACACTAGCCTTGAAACCCATCACAACACCCGACGCTACTTTCCGTCAGAAAAAGGCCCTCTTGACGATAGTGTTTATACTTTTCGGTCTCTTTTATCGCCATATTACCATTCTTTCAGCCGCTTTGAGAATTCAAGGATGGCTGGATCAATTCATGTAAAATTAACGGTCATGGAAGCATCGTTTAACGAAAGATGACCTCGGAGGATTTTGGTAATAGATTTTAACTCCAGGGGTTTTGGAAAAACTAAAGTATTCAATCGATGGTTTTGATGAAATAAGCCAGAATAAAATATAACCGGATCTTCCGCCATACTTTGATTATCAAATATGTTCTGGACTTTGATTAATTTTAAAACAACTAGAAAATTAAAGAAAAACTCGACAATTTATAGATATTATTTCATAATAATGTGTCGAGGATCTTGAGATGACCCACCAAAAACTAGGAAGTCTTCAAATATAATCTATCATCAAAACTCTCACAACTTGAACAATTTCCACCATTTAAATATCCCAAATGAGCATTTTTATAAGATTGAGGCTCACATGGAACCCATCCCTTGAACATATGTAAGAAATAATCAAGAAAGGTGTGCTACATTAAGCACATGGCCCATGTTGGTGATAGGGGAAACCAAATCATGTGGGCTTTGCATTTTTTTATCTTGTTCTTTGAAAATTTTGTTATCAAGTATAGTATTGAGAAGGGCATATTCTTTGCTTTCATTTTTAGTAATAATTTATGTGATTTAAATCCTACCATAATATATCCAAGAAACAAAATGAAGAGACTCACCACACCTGGATACTCTGTCAAACAAATGGGTCCATGGTATTTATCTCTTGAGATTGTGGTAGGATTCCAAGCCTGGTACGTTAAGCATTTTCCTTCGCTTTTCATTTGCATCTAGTTTTATGAAAGGGTAAATCACACTAAAATACTCTCAACCGTCGCGTTTTTCACTAAAATACCTTAAAGCTCTTTACTACAGTAAAATACCAAAAGTGCTACTTTGAGGGTATTTTAGTGACAAAAATCCCTTAAAACCCATAGTTTAAGGTATTTTACTATAATAAAAAGACTTTATGGTATTTTAGTGAAACATGTGATAGTTGAGGGTATTTTAGTGTCTAATCTAAATCTATTCTATTCTTTTGGGGCTAGAATGAAAAAATAGCTGTTTTTTTTTGGCATCAGATTGTAGGGAGGCTTTGTTGCTCATTAGTTTAGAATAATTATGTGAATTGGCTCATTTTTGTCATTTTTTTCTTTTATTGCTTGAGACTATAGCTAAAGGAAGAAGGTGTTGAACAATGTTTTTTTTTCTTTTTTAAATCATAATATTTTTATTAAATATAAATATTTGGAACTGGATACAAGTTTTACATTACTGACATTTTAAAAAAAGGATAATTACTAATCAACTGACTGCATTAAACCAAACATACTTCTTGTAGATTAAACTTTATTCTGCAATCATAGATAGATAGCGTAATCCGTCGACGTTCAAGAGTCCTGAATGCCAAGTCTGAGCACCGCCTCCTATCATGAAAGGTGGATGGTAGCCGAATGCAGTTAACTCATTCTCCGAATTTTACACGACCTTTGTTGTCGGAAACAAAGGTGGTGGTCCTTCGACAATCAGCATCCAAGGCACTCAATTATAGTTAGGATTGGCGTTGTAAAATAGAATGCATCTAGAGAGATCCCCTGAACGTCGCACAATTGCATCAATCCAATCAGGTACTATCGGCAGATCATTATCTGTATTTTGGAAAACGGCCTCCACAAATTATCAAGGGTTTGAACGAATGAGCAATGCTTCGGCTGTATACTTGACATCCGGGGAGTTAGAAGCAAGATCCTTTGCGGCCCTAAGAAGCCTCCCTTGTTTAAGAGAGATTTCTCTCGGACCATTCAAGCGAGCGGCAATCGTAATATGTCTTTGCAGTTTTCACCATAGCCGAGGCTCGGAATTTTTGTTAATTAGGTGTCGGCCGTCTTTCTTTACAAGTTCAAACTACTCATTAGCATCATTGACTCAGAACCCTTGCAAACAAAGCTCGCCTTGTCGACATCTCATTCCGATCGCAGTTTGTTGTTTCTTATCATCCGCGCAAGTCAGTATCATGCCAAACCATTGGATATCCTTAGGTTTGACATCCTTAAATTCCAGAGGAAATACAACTCGATTGTGTGTGTAACTATTGGCCAATTTTGTCTGTACGTGCTCAATTTTGTCCACAAATTTTTTGGCATCAATTATTTCTTTGTCATTAGGGACCGCAAAGACTCTGATTTCATTTTCATTCATCTCAATTTCCTTGGCTCTATGCTGCTTGCTTCCTGCTGATGAACAATGTTTTTTTAATGAGCAGAAGATGACGGGGATTTTTATTTATTTATTTTTGGCGGAAAAAACAAGACGAGACGTACTACTCAATAAAATAAATTAAACAAACAAACTATTTACAGGACAAAGCGTTGTACATAGTTTACGGAACACTGATTTGAGAATGTATGAAAGTAAAGTTGTCGCTCCATATACAATTAGAATTCTAGAATTTATGGGGTGGTAAGTTTTTTGAATTATGAAGGGATCAAGGTTAATGACGAAATTTACAAGACCTTTTTTCTTTAGCTTTAATAATTTGTGACGTTTTAGACTCACCCTCTCAAGTTTTAGTTAGAGCGCTCTAGGAAATGAGGAAACTTTTTCTTAATTTTTTGTTTTTGTTACGTGTGCAAGGTTAGGCAAAAAAGATTTGTTGCAATTTCCAATTAATGTATATTTAATCGCATTTGTTTTCTTCGACACATTTAGTAAAATATATCAGTCTTTTATATGTCCATCCCCGGTTATTTTAATCTCACTCTTTTGATGTTAATTATATTACTTTTATGCTTGTAACAGCGGAATTAGGAAAAAGAGAGTGATATTAGTAAAAGTATTTATTGAATTTATATCTATTATTATCTAATGTAAAGTATCAATCTATTTGTTTTTTGTCTTTACTCAAGTATCTGGATGTAACATTGATACAAACCCAGGAAGATTGAATGGGCTTGTAGGTTTAGTAAGTATTAAGTCAAGTAAAGATTGAAAGTTGATTTAGATTAAATGGAAGGAAAAAAATCGCTTATACTACATGACTTTACAGGCTTTCGTTTATCGAAAGACCGTAAGACCGGCTGAAGTGGAGGGGCTGCATTCGAGGGCGTGCGTAAGAGAGCGAGAGTACACATTCGGGAGAGGACGGTCGCTGCGGGGTTACACGGCCAGGAGGACAGGCTCGAGGGGAGAGCGGTCAGCAGCAAGATGGGGAGCTGTAGCCACAATGACTTTGTTGGGCATTATTTTGGTTTGGCCCGTGTCATACGGGTTTACACGCCCTAGTACTTTCTGTTTTCTTGGACTGGGTATTTGTTTTGTATGAGGTTTGTTCCTCGGAGCTTAGCACTGAGTTGTAGAGACGCGTCCCCCTGATGACGGTTGTGATCTCCCTCAGATGTTGTCCCCCGACGATCTGGTGCTGGCGGTTTTGTGCGGCTGAGATTTACTTTAAGGGTTGAGTGTGTGGATCTCAATGGGTTGGTATTGACGTCGAGCTATCTGCAAAGGAAGCCCCGGAGTGGATGACCACCGTAGGACCCTCCGACGATCAAATTAGTACCGTGGAATAAGTGCAAACTAGCGGCGTATTGGAATGAATTCGAGTTGTCTGAGTCGTCTGAAAGAGGAGTTTATATAGAGGTCGCGTGGAGCGAGCCGGCGTGAGATCCTCGCCGTCAGTTACTCCCCCTCGTTACGCCCGCGTTGATGGCGGGATCCGCTCGTTAATGGGGGAATGAGCCCACATGAGACGTGGAGCGTGGGGAGGCGGATATCTCTCTTTAGCGAGATACGAGTCGTTGTTGGGGCGCTTAGGCCCCGCCCTCTTGGTTGATCGGGGAAGCCAAGAAAGCTCGGCCTGTGGGATGGCTCGGAGACTACCGGGAGACCGAGGAAGCTCGCTGGACTGCTCGGAGGCGAGCTGTTGGCTGTTTGCTAGGTAAATATGGAAGGTACTCAAGGAGGTCTCCGAAAGGTCGGATACGTCCCCAATGCATCATACTTACTCCAGCTCTGTAGCCCCGGA
Organism: Agapanthus africanus; assembly: GCA_030015575.1. Taxonomy (NCBI): domain Eukaryota; kingdom Viridiplantae; phylum Streptophyta; class Magnoliopsida; order Asparagales; family Amaryllidaceae; genus Agapanthus; species Agapanthus africanus. Next base: position 26,347,232 of record JASDDO010000016.1, read on the forward strand.
ACACGTCATCCGCCACGTGTCGTGATCTGGGGAATTCCCACTTGTGAGCAATCATCATTAGCCCCCCACTCTCGTTTCGACCTATGGGTCGGGTCGAGAGTAGTCTGCTCGGTACTCTCTGCTTAGTTCGGCGCCGAGATTTCTTCGTGGAGGATTGTCCGGGGACGATGGGGCGTTTGGTAGTTGCGTATATTCGATCTTTGAGTCCACGTGGCGTATCATCATGCGCTTAAATTTTCGTGTGTATCCCCGATGGCGTCAGCGGATTGGTGAAATGATTGTGTTTTAAAGAGGGGGTGTCGTTTCACTCGATCGTCGGTTGGGCTACGGGCCACGTGTCTTGTCACGCCCCGCTTCCCAGAGTATGCTAAGATGGGCACGTGACATAGCCAACCATGCTACCTGTGGATAGGAAACATCCTTCCACAGTCACATTACGGCTGTAGAGATATCAAGAACAGGAAAATAAACTAACTATCTAGTACATGTCCATAAGCCAGAGTAAAAGAGTCAAGAAATAACAATATGCGGAAGCCAAAAAGATACAATAAATGAAACACCTGGAAGTGAACCTATATACCGACAGGAACTTCACCGCTCGTCTAACAGCGGCAATACTCCTGATCAGTCTGCAACAAGGTAGAAGAATCTGGGCCTTGCAAAACCCAGACGTCAGCGCGTCATGTCCTCAAGCAATAAAATATAAACAGGGTAACATGCAATGCAAATATAATCATGAATGAAAAGCAGATGTAACAGTAATGTAAATCAGGGCAATGAAGGATAGTGTGCAGTGAGTAAATTAAACTGTTTTATTGGGTTATCTACTCTCAAGTCTTTGAAATCAATTTGATGAATCATCGATGTAACTCAATAGTATCCCGTGCATACCCGGGACCACGGTCAAGATTCTCGGGTTGAATCCGAGACATGCCGCTAGGCACTAAAACAGGAAATATGTACAGATGGATGATGTCAGCAGCATCATCCCAAGGCTGGCTTAGCCTCTAAAACTGATCAGTAAAGGTAGTACACTATCGAGTTACAAGTCAGGTTTCATCATTGATTTCCCCATACCCCCAAGTTATATGTGTATGTCAAGTCAGGTATTCAGTAATCAAGAACTAATACCAACACAGGATCAGGTAAGAGCAGGTTTGTCTGAATAGACAACAGGAGCGGTCCGTGAGGACGAAATGTCAGGTTTGTTGGCATTAGACACAAGATCAGGTAACGGGTCAAGCCATGGTACATCAGGTCAAGTTGGGTAGTGTATACAAGTGTCATGACATATCAAGAGACGTACGGTACCATGTCGTGTCACGTAGGAAATGCAACAGGTCATGTCGGAAGCACATAATGCTACGTGGGTACTCATAAATCAACTAACATAATTATGGTTATAAATGAACAAGCATGAGTAATATCCGCACAATAAACCAGATCAGGTGATATGATAAGCAATTAGGTACTGATTAAATTATAACGATGCATGGTTATCACTTTGCGTTTAAGGGATGGTGTCAACATTACTTAACTACAGCATAACTAAAATGGATGTTTACTCATGTTATCAGGTATTAAGAAATTTTAGGGATGCAATGATATATAAATATGTTCACCGGATGAAATCCTAGCTAAAACAGGTTAAAATGCACCTGAGTGCCCGATGGAGCAAAACTATATAGAGAAATACCATAGGCCGTGTCAATAGTTAAAATGTGATTAAAATATATAAATGTGGTTATTGGGTTAATAAAGTAAATGCACACGGTAGGTTTCAAGTTTTGAAAACAAACTGATATAACGCGACATCGAGCATGAAAAGGAAAATCATGGTACTAAGGTTAGACTACGGGTTTAATGTGCCATAAAATGTATATGTAATAAATTAAGTAGCATGTAGCAAGTTTTACTTGCCTCGACAGATCAATAAACGGGTGTACGGAACGTCACACGTCGGCGGGAAAAGTCGCGACGCCCGCACGGTATACGGAACGGATTCAGACAACGTACAAGGGGATCACACGGGTCAGGTACGCTCGTTGGGTCGTCGGGATGTCGACGTCGTCACGGCTCCGGCAATCTCGGAGACGACGGTCACGAAAACAACACAACGGAAGCAAGATCCAAGCTTGATGGTTGTATAATGCCCTTAACACGCCAAACCTTGTGCTTCAGAACCACAATCTTCGAATCATCAGGATGAAGCAGCCTTAGTTCATCTCTAATAGTTTCATGACATGCATTATGCTCTGCCGACAATTGCACAGTAATAACTTCTCTAAGGTCTCTCTCAAATCTTCATAGCACAGCCCGAGAATCTCCAGCATTTGCAATGTATAGCATCCCACCACAAATGACACCCACCAGACAACATGATCCAACCGCTGCAAATTGAGGTTTGATCTGGAATTCTTTCCTCACAACTGACAGAAAACCCTCTTCTGTGGCTAGGAATGCTTTGTGTAAAACATCACCTGACATGCCTCGTTGTTCTGATGTGAATCTTTGAAGATGTCGAAACAATTTCTCTCCAATGTATCGCGAGGTCTCAGGTGTGGGTAGGGTTGCAGGGGATTCACGTCGGGTGAAGGGTGCTCGGGTGTTCTTGGGTCGGGTTCGGTGCAGGGCAGAGGAGGAGAGAGGTGATGAGGTGATGGAGGCGACGGGAGCATGGGTTGTTCGGTGATGGGTTCGAGGGCGAAGGCGATCGTGGGTGTGCAGGCGGGGTTAAGGTTTGTGGGGTTCTCCGAGGGTGGTCGGGAGAGGAGATGGAGGTGAGAGAGGTGAGGACGATGGCGTCGGCGGTGGTAGCGACGGCGAGGGATGGCCGACGAGGTTGTAAGCGACGGCAACGAGTCCCGGCGATGGCGAGGCTGCATGAACGTTTAGGTTAGGTTTGCGTGAGGCGGAAGGAAAAAATTTTGAGAAGGAGAAGAAAGGGGGGGAAAGAGAGAGAGAGAGTTCACGTGTAAATTAATGAGAGAGAGAGAGAGATTCACGTGTAAATTAATGAGAGAGAGAGAGAGATTCACGTGTAAATTAATGAGAGAGAGAGAGAGATTCATCAGTTTTAAATATATTTTAGGGAGAGAGAGACGATTAGTAGTTTGATTTTAGTTAAATACTAATATATACAAATATAAAAAAATCTAACAGTTAGGGAAATAAGGATAAAATAATATTTTAGTTAAGAATTATATTAATAGTTTATAATATATAAAGAATATAATATTAGTCCGTTTTGAGATTTTGACAAATACATATCTACTTCAAAACACGTCCGGGCCGGGTCTAAAAATTCGGATTAAAAATATAAAAAAATATATGCGACTTCCAAATTTCAAAATGAATTCTCAGTCAAGGAAAATGCATACCCCCAAGAACGGATGCACGTACGTACGCGTAGCCATCCAAACACGTCCGTTTCACTGAATGGGACGAGAACAAGATGTGCGGATGCTACCACGGGGTTAGGAGTATCATGCAGGTTATGAAATGCAATTTTAAATTATTTTCTGTGACCTAAAATGTTATATGATAAAAGATGCGACACTAGATAATTACCAGTATGTACTAAAAAAAATGAGATGCACGTGTCCATGCAACAAGTCAAGGTAATTTATAAATAAGAATCAAACAGGTTCAAGTAAGCGGGTCGGGTCAAATGTAATGTAAAAGTGTAACTACCATTCGCATCCAAACAAGACATATCAGTAAAATACCACAGATAATATATACGGAACAAAAATTGGTATAACTGAACTCGGTTGTTACATTATACCCAACTAAAAAAAGAATTTCGTCCTCGAAATTCCAAGAACAAAAGGATAAACAATCAAGAATTTCAAGAATAGATGTGGAAACTTCTGCCGGATTTCATCTTCTCGTTCCCCAAGTTGATTCTCCATGTGAGCGATTACCCTAAGAAACAAATACAAGAGATAACTTTGTTCTTAAGAATCTTTTCCTTTCGATCCACAATCGACATTGGTTGCTCCTCAAAAGTTAAATCTTCACGTACAGTCAGCTCCGAATGATCCTATACATGTGTTTCATCTCGAACATACTTACTGAGTTGAGATACATGAATCACGTCATGAACATTCGCCAAAGATTGCGGTATCGCCAATCGATACGCTACATCTCCAATACGCTCCAAAAATCTCAAAAGGTCCAATGAATCGAGGACTAAGCTTTCCTCGACTTCCGAAACGAAACACCCCTCTAGTCGGTGATATCTTCAAGAATACCAAATCACCAACGGCGAACTCTAGAGGTCTTCTCGATGTAGCTGCCCAACTCTTCTGTCGGTCTTGTGTTGCTTTCATATGATTCCGGATAGTATTAACCTTCTCAACTGTCTGCACGATCAAATCCGGTCCCAACAATCTTCGTTTACTAATATCGTCCCAACAAACAGGTGAACGACACTTGCGGCCATAAAAAGGTTCGAATGGAGCCATCTGAATAGTCGGCTGAAAACTGTTATTGTAAGAAAACTCCACTAAGTGTAGATGATCCTCCCATGAACCCTTGAAGTCTAACATGCAAGCTCTCAACATGTCTTCAAGAGTTTGGATCGTTCTCTCCGATTGGCCATCTGTCTGAGGGTGATAAGCTGTGCCAAACTTCAATCGTGTCCCCAAACTTTCCTGTAAGCTCCTCCAGAAGTGTGATAAGAAACGAGTGTCACAGTCGGACACGATGCTCACCGGCACTCCATGCAATCTTACAATCTCCTGCATGTACCGTTCTTCCAAAGCTTCTGTTGATTGACCAACTCGAAATGGGATGAAATGAGCTGCCCTGGTCAACGATCCACAATCACCCAAACTGCATTGTTACCCTTTGGACTCCGCGATAAGGCCGTCAGGAAATCCATGGTTATATGTTCCCACTTCCACTGAGGAATCGGAAGTGGTTGCAATAAACCAGCAACCCTTTGATACTCAGCCTTAACTTGCTAACACACCAAGCACTTTGCTACAAAGCGGCAATCTCCCGTTTCATGCCTTTCCACCAGAATTGCTATCGTATAACTCGGTACATCTTCGTGCCTCCTGGTTGTACGGAATATGCTGAACTGTGTGCCTCCTTCATAAGCTCTTCATGAATACCCCCATTGGCACACACAAACAACTATCACAACGAACCATCTTCATGAACCACCAAGACCGTTCGAAGTCCAACTGCAACCTGTTCTCGAAACTTCTGCAATCTTGGGTCCTGCAATTGCACTGCTTCAATATCCTCGATCAACGATGACAGTACTTGCAGTTGCATCATCTATCCTAAAGAACGCGGTAGCACGATCTCCAACTCGAATCTCCGAAAGTCTTCAATAAGTTCCCTTGGTGCAGTCAACATCAGAATTGCTGGCAACCGACTAAGCGCTTCCGGCACAACATTAACTTTCCCGGATGGCACTCAAGATCAAGATCGTAGTCAGCCATCAGCTTCAACCATCTTCGCTGTCTCACAATTAGCTCCTTCTGAGCGAACACGTACTTTAGGCTTTTGTGATCGGTGAATATTTCGACCCCTTTCGCCCAATAAGTAGTGTCTCCAAATCTTCAAGCGAAAATCCCAGCCGCAAGCTCCAAGTCATGAGTTGAGTAATTCTTCTCATGGGTCTTCAACTGTCTCAACGCGTAAGCTACAACCTTCTCATGCTGTATCAAAACACATCCCAAAACTTTCCCAGACGCGTCGCTGTGAATCACCAATCCTCCGGAACCGTCTAGTACGGTCAAAACAAAAGCGGTCATCAACCTTGCTCCAACGCCTCAAAGGCTGACGCACACTTATTCGTCCATACAAATGGTACTTTCTTGTGTGTAAGCTTGGTCAGAGGCTCAGCCAATCGAGCAAAATTCTCTAATAACCTTCTGTAATACCCGACAAGTCCAAGAAAGTTTCTGATCTCTGCTACGCTCTTCGGAATCGGCCAATCTTGAACTGCTGCAGTCTTCTTGGGTAAACGGCGATTCCAACTCCAGCTACAACATGTCCCCAAAACTTCACATCTTCAAGCCAAAACTTGCACTTGCTCATCTTTGCATACAATCTTTCTTGCCGCAATGTCTGCAGTGCGATCTTCAAGTGTGCCGCATGCTCTTCAATACTCCCCGAGTAGACCAGAATATCTTTAATGAACACTACCATAAACTGGTCCAAGAATGGCGAAAAGATTCGGTTCATCAAGTCCATAAATAATGCCGGTGTATTCGTTACTCCGACGGGCATCACTAATACTCGTAATGTCCATACTGAGTTCGGAACGCAGTATCGCAAATATCTTCTGATTTAACTCGGACCTGATGGTGTCCGGATTGCAAATCCAGTTTCGAGAATACCCTCGTAGCACTAAGCTGCTCAAATAATTTGCCAATGCTAGGGATCAGGTACTGTTCTTAATAGTCACCCGGTCTAAATTCTCGATAATCGATGCACATCCTCCTTATGCCATCTTTCTTCTTTACTAGGAGAACTGGAGCTCTCCAAGATGAGTTGCTGCTGCGAATCCACCCTTCTCAAAAAATTCAGCAATCTGCTTCTTGATTTCTTCCAACTTCACTGGTGCCATTGGATAATACGCCTTTGAGATTGGCGCTGCACCAGGAACAAGATTAATCGCAAACTCAACATCTCGTTTTGGCGATAAACCCGAGATGTCTTCGAACACGTCCATGAATTCTCGAACTACAGCTGGCGCTTCTTCCTTATCAGCTTCCATCGACGAAAGAACATTATTTGTCGGCCTAGCCCTAAACTCGACTGGCCCAACAGAACTGCTTCCTCCAGCAAAAACAAACTGTGGATGTTCGGGAATCTGTAAATTCGCTTTCTTTGCTCTACAATCAATGTGAGCGTGGAAAGTGCCGAGAAAATCCATTCCCAAGACAACAACAAACAAGAAATGCACCAGATTTGAATAATTCTAATGCGGGAAGGACATGATCAGGTAGGATACCTGAAACGATTTCACCTAAAGCCAAACACTGAAAAAGATAAGCACGGTAAACAGAATTCAAGCTTGCGATAAAACAATAACTGGTAAGCAATGAAACCGAGAGAAACAAGGTAATATAACGATCATGGAATAAGGAAGTGAATCAAGACCAGGACTCCAAGTTACTTAAATAGAGTACCGCATTGTAACCATGCTGCAGTTCATGGGTACAATTACATAACTCTACCCAAGTCGCCCAAATCCTAGTATCAGAATCAAGAAACAGGGAGAAACAATAGAAAACCAAAAGATTTCAGGTCAAAATGCAAAGTGGTTTGCATATCGCCCAAACAAGGGATCAAGGGAAGGATATGATTCAATAATCACGATAATCAAGGTGGCAGGACATGTTCCTAATCACGAGTATTCTGATTCATGTATTGGGTCTAATACCCAACTACAAAAGAATCAAACCCGATTAACCTATAACCTATGGCTCTGATACCAAAAGAACCATGTCACGCCCCGCTTCCCAGAGTATGCTAAGATGGGCACGTGACATAGCCAACCATGCTACCTGTGGATAGGAAACATTCTTCCACAGTCATATTACGGCTGTAGAGATATCAAGAACAGGAAAGTAATCTAACTATCTAGTACATGTCCATAAGCCAGAGTAAAAGAGTCAAGAAATAACAATATGCGGAAGCCAAAAAGATACAATAAATGAAACACCTGGAAGTGAACCTATATACCGACAGGAACTTCACCGCTCGTCTAACAGCGGCAATACTCCTGATCAGTCTGCAACAAGGTAGAAGAATCTGGGCCATGCAAAACCCAGACGTCAGCGCGTCATGTCCTCAAACAATAAAATATAAACAGGGTAACAGGCAATGCAAATATAATCATGAATGAAAAGCAGATGTAACAGTAATGTAAATCAGGGCAATGAAGGGTAGTGTGCAGTGAGTAAACTAAACTATTCTATTGGGTTATCTACTCTCAAGTCTTTGAAATCAATTTGATGAATCATCGATGTAACTCAATAGTATCCCGTGCATACCCGGGGCCACGGTCAAGATTCTCGGACTGAATCCGAGACATGCCGCTAGGCACTAAAACAGGAAATATGTAAGATGGATGATGTCAGCAGCAGCATCCCAAGGCTGGCCTAGCCTCTAAAACTGATCAGTAAAGGTAGTACACTATCGAGTTACAAGTCAGGTTTCATCATTGATTTTCCCATGCCCCAAGTTATATGTGTATGTCAAGTCAGGTATTCAGTAATCAAGAACTAATGCCAACACAGGATCAGGTAAGAGCAGGTTTGTTTGAATAAACAACAGGAGTGGTCCGTGAGGACGACATGTCAGGTTTGTTGGCATTAGACACAAGATCAGGTAACGGGTCAAGCCATGGTACATCAGGTCAAGTCGGGTAGTGTATACAAGTGTCATGACATATCAAGAGTCGTACGGTACCATGTCGTGTCACGTAGGAAGTGCAACATGTCATGTCAGGAAGCACATAATGCTATGTGGGTGCTCATAAATCAACCAACATAATTATGGTTATAAATGAACAAGCATGAGTAATATCCGCACAATAAACCAGATCAGGTGATATGATAAGCAATTAGGTATTGATTAAATTATAACGATGCATGGTTATCACTTTGCGTTTAAGGGATGGTGTCAACATTACTTAACTACAGCATAACTAAAATGGATGTTTACTCATGTTATCAGGTATTAAGAAATTTTAGGGATGCAATGATATATAAATATGTTCACCGGATGAAATCCTAGCTAAAACAGGTTAAAATGCACCTGAGTGCCCGATGGAGCAAAACTATATAGAGAAGTACCATAGACCGTGTCAATAGTTAAAATGTGATTAAAACATATAAATGTGGTTATTGGGTTAATAAAGTAAATGCACACGGTAGGTTTCAAGTTTGGAAAATAAACTGATATAATGCGACATCGAGCATGAAAAGGAAAATCATGGTACTAAGGTTAGACTACGGGTTTAATGTGCCATAAAATGTATATGTAATAAATTAAGTAGCATGTAGCAAGTTTTACTTGCCTCGACAGATCAATAAACGGGTGTACGGAACGTCACACGTCGGCGGGAAAAGTCACGACGCGCGCACGGTATACGGAACGGGTCCAGACAACGTACAAGGGGATCACACGGGTCAGGTACACTCGTTGGGTCGTCGGGATGTCGACGTCGTCACGGCTCCGGCGATCTCGGAGACGACGGTCATGAAAACAACACAACGGAAGCAAGATCCAAGCTTGATGGTTGTATAATGCCCTTAACACGCCAAACCTTGTGCTTCAGAACCACAATCTTCGAATCATCAGGATGAAGCAGCCTTAGTTCATCTCTAATAGTTTCATGACATGCATTATGCTCTGCCGACAATTGCACAGTAATAACTTCTCTAAGGTCTCTCTCAAATCTTCATAGCACAACCCGAGAATCTCCAGCATTTGCAATGTATAGCATCCCACCACAAATGACACCCACCAGACAACATGATCCAACCGCTGCAAATTGAGGTTTGATCTGGAATTCTTTCCTCACAACTGACAGAAAACCCTCTTCTGTGGCTAGGAATGCTTTGTGTAAAACATCACCCGACATGCCTCGTTGTTCTGATGTGAATCTTTGAAGATGTCGAAACAATTTCTCTCCAATGTATCGCGAGGTCTCAGGTGTGGGTAGGGTTGCAGGGGATTCACGTCGGGTGAAGGGTGCTCGGGTGTTCTTGGGTCGGGTTCGGTGCAGGGCAGAGGAGGAGGGAGGTGATGAGGTGATGGAGGCGACAGGAGCATGGGTTGTTCGGTGATGGGTTCGAGGGCGAAGGCGATCGTGGGTGTGCAGGCAGGGTTAAGGTTTGTGGGGTTCTCCGAGGGTGGTCGGGAGAGGAGATGGAGGTGAGAGAGGTGAGGACGATGGCGTCGGCGGTGGTAGCGACGGCGAGGGATGGTCAACGAGGTTGTAAGCGACGGCAACGAGTCCCGGCGATGGCGAGGCTGCAGGAACGTTTAGGTTAGGTTTGCGTGAGGCGGAAGGAAAAATTTTTGAGAAGGAGAAGAAATGGGGGGAAAGAGAGAGAGAGAGTTCACGTGTAAATTAATGAGAGAGAGAGATTCACGTGTAAATTAATGAGAGAGAGAGAGATTCATCAGTTTTAAATATATTTTAGGGAGAGAGAGACGATTAGTAGTTTGATTTTAGTTAAATACTAATATATACAAATATAAAAAATCTAACAGTTAGGGAAATAAGGATAAAATAATATTTTAGTTAAGAATTATATTAATAGTTTATAATATATAAAGAATATAATATTAGTCCGTTTTGAGATTTTGACAAATACAAATCTACTCCAAAACACGCCCGGGTCGGGTCTAAAAATTCGGATTAAAAATATAAAAAAATATATGCGACTTCCAAATTTCAAAATGAATGCTCAGTTAAGGAAAATGCATACCTCCAAGAACGGATGCACGTACGTGCGCGTAGCCATCCAAACACGTCCGTTTCACTGAACGGGACGAGAACAAGATGTGCGGATGGTACCACGGGGTTAGGAGTATCATGCAGGTTATGAAATGCAATTTTAAATTATTTTCTGTGACCTAAAATGTTATATGATAAAAGATGCGACACTAGATAATTACCAGTATGTACTAAAAAAATGAGATGCACGTGTCCATGCAACAATTCAAGGTAATCTATAAATAAGAATCAAACAGGTTCAAGTAAGGGGGTCGGGTCAAATGTAATGTAAAATTGTAACTACCATTCGCATCCAAATAAGACATATCAGTAAAATACCACAGATAATATATACGGAACAAAAATTGGTATAACTGAACTCGGTTGTTATATGTCTGATGTTGGTTGGCGGGTGCGACATGCTGTCTCTAACTCCTGCAACGAAGAGACGTCCCCAATGGCCGATCGCCACGTGGAGCCTCAACGGCCTCTAGGCGTGAAGCTTCGTTTTGACGAGAATCGATCTGGGCCGTAGGGTGTTCTTTTTGGAGTGTATAAATAGGAAGGGACCATCCTAGGGCCGACACTTTGCTTCAATTCTCTTTCGTTATTTGAAGATTGCTCGGCACACCTCCGCTTAGTTCTGATCTTTTGTTGAATTTTCCTCGGCAAATCTTTCTTTTGAATCATGTTAGATGTCTTCCTCCAAGGTGTCTGTAGATGTAGTAGGAGTAGAGTTGGACGATGAGGCTCCAGTTTCTGGGGCCGAGTCTAGCGGGTCTTCCTCCTCCTCGTCTTCAGATAGCCGAGAGGATTCTTCTTCTACTGTGTCTTCTGTGTCGGGCTCGCCCCCCAGAGTCGGGGCCGTCCTTGTCACTTGCCGTCGGGTGGCGACAAGGGCTCCCAAGGTGTGCATCGGGAATACCCGTGATGCGCCCTCCGTCTTGAATCGTATGGTCGAGCTTTCCGACATCCGGACTTGATTCTAAATCCCCTCTGGCTATTCACTTTGTCTGGCCAGAGAGGGTGAGCGGGCAGACCAGGTGCGGGCAAGAAGATTGCCCTGTATGTGGAAGCATTCCGGGCAGGGATGCGTCTGCCCTTCTCCTGCGAGATTTGTGCAGTGCTCCATTGTTTCCTTCTTGCCCCGGGCTAGCTAGCGCCAAACTTGGGGAGGATCCTCCTCGGGTTTCTGGTCCGGTTGAAATTTGATTGGATCCCCTTCGATTTGAACCTTCTCCTATCTTTTCTCTGTTATAAAAATCACCCCGGGACTAGTAAGGAAGAGCCGAACTGGGTGTATCCGTCGTTTAAAAAACGTAAGGGTAGGACGGCCGGGTCCGGGGTAGTGGTCGTCCCTTCTTCCATCCATGAGTGGAAGGAGAAGTTTGTTTTCGTCGGTCCTACGGAGGGTGAGGATTGGCCTGTGCCCACTTTGTGGCACAGGGCTGATTGCCCGAGGGTGAGGCAGTCGAACGCCCCCGAGGCGAAGGTGATGTCCCAGTGGGAACCAATCCAGCTTGTAAATGTCCTGCTTTCCGAGCAGGTACTGAGCTGGGCTGAGCTCAGTCCTGCGTGATTTTTGGATAAGTTAGGGTTTTGACGATCTGTTTAGACTTCGCCAAATTTCCTTTGCCGCTTCAGCGTCGTTGCCCTTTTTCTCCTGCGTGTCCTTTTTTGCAGAGCCCATAGACCGATCAAAGATTATGGCTGCCATAGCCACCAAGGCCTAAGGAAGAAAGACCGATGGTGCAAACTCGTCCCGACCAGGTTCGAGCGCAGCTCCTAGGCAAACTCCTCCGGCCAAAACTCCCGCAGCGCCCCGCGTCCCGAAGTAACGCCACGGGGGGCAGAAACAAGTGCGGGACCCGGCGGCTCGGGTTAGGGCGGAGGTGACTCCCCCACCGAATCCCCCCTTAAGAGACAGAAGTGGGTGGTTTCTCGGCCACCCCCTACTGGGATTCAAGTGCAGGAGGGTGAGTTCTGCATCGAGGTTCCCTCGGGGCTATCCGTGGCCGACAGCTTGCTGGTGGACATGGAGAAAGTGGCTGGGGCCAAGATTCCTCGGGGCACCATGAAAGCCCTGTAATGTATTTTTTGTCACCCCATTGAGATGGAAATACGTGCGTGCTTGTCAAGCGTACTACAGATTCCCCCTGCCCAGGGTAGGGGGTTTAATGATTATGGGGATCCGAATCTCCGGCAGCCGCGGACTAAGCTGCCGTTAATTACCCCTCGACTTTGGAGCGAGAGAACCTCCGATTGACGGGTCAAACTGGTCATGCAAACTCAATGTGCAGTGTTGTGTTTTTGAAGGGTTTTGGATATATCGGATGCCCCACAGAGTTTTTACGGGGGTCCCACTACTCGGATAGCAGGTTGGGGGTCAAGGGGGTAGCAGCCCCCTTACGGAGTGCGGAGCAGCGCCCCGTTAGAAATTTTTTTCTAAGGGGGACAGTGTCGTGGAGTGTGTGTGCATCTATATATATATACATATATACATATATATATAAAGGGGGAAAAAGCGTCCTGAGGACTCGTGAGCGCCAGCGCCTCATGTGCCTAGCACGCGGGCGCTGGGCGCTTGAGCGCCAGCGCCTCACGTGGCTAGCATGCGGGCGCTGGGCGCTGGTGCTAGCGCTTTGGACGCTAGCGCCTCACGTGCCCGGCACGTGGGCGCTCGAGCGCTGGCGCTGGCACTTTGGGCGCTGGCGCTAGTGCCTCACGTGCCCGGCACGTGGGCGCTCGCGCTAGCGTACGTGGGCACTGGACGCTTGGGCGCCGCGAACAAATGGGGCTTTTAGCCCTGAAAATAGAAATTAAACTCCCAAAAGATCTGGTTTAGGAGTTAAACTCCTTTGAGAATTTGGGTCTTGGAGTTGAACTCCCCAAAGATCTTCAGAGGTTCTTCTCTCTTAAGCCTTGGATCTTCCCAAGATGGGATTTCTGGAGATGGGTCTCCTTCTTCTTCCTGTCGGTTGGCTGGATCTTGGAGAAAAGGGGTGAGATTTAAAAATCTCCCCCTTTTGAGATCTAATGGAAGATCTGAGCTCCCCTTTGTAGGTTTTGTGGTGAAAGACTATTTAGTTTTGGAAAAGGAAGAGTAAAACTCTTAATTTAATTCAAAAGAAATGAGAAGGTTTAGAACCTTGAGGAAGGAGAAGGAGGTACAAAAACCCTAACGTTTTTTTAGAGAATGAAAAGTGTATATTTTATTCATTATCATGTTGCCTTATATAGGCTTACACAATTACACATAGCCCCTTGGGCTTTACAAAATGGCATTTTGCCCATCCCATGCTTCCTATGCAAAATTTTTTTTGCACATAAGCCATAGGCTTACAAAAATTTGGCTTTATGCCCATTTTCTTACATTTATTCATAAAAAAAGATACACCAAAATTATTTATTACAAAAATTTTATTTGGGCATGGAAGGGGGCCGGCCGCTTCATGTTCGGGCTCGACCCGGGCATTGGCCCGCTTGATCTAGTCTTGGGCCCACTTGGCTTGGGGTTGACTTTGATTTTGACTTAGTCAACCGGGGTGTAAATTTTTACCCCAACAAATTGCCCCCATCAATAAATGCACACCACATATGTGGGTTGTGTGCATAAAATTGATGGATCTTCTTTCACGTTGAGGCGACTTGATTTGGTTCCCATTTTTGGGAAGCTGGCACTACCCTTTTTACGACATGGATGGTCGATTCTGTCGTTTTTACGACTTGGACGGTCGGTTCTGCCCTTTTTGCGACTTGGACGGTCGGTGCTGCCCTTTTTGCGACTTGGACGGTCGGTGCTGCCCTTTTAGCGACGTGGACGGTCGGTGCTTCCCTTTTTGCGACTTGGACGGTCGGTGCTTCCCTTTTAGCGACGTGGACGGCCGGTGCTGCCCTTTTAGCGACGTGGACGGTCGGTGCTGCCCTTTTAGCGACGTGGTCGGTAGGCGCTTGACGCGTCTCCGAGGCAGAGTGTCAGTGGTAGACTTTTCCCTGGCCCGGATCGATTTGGTTCCCGATTTGTAGGAAGCCTGCACTGCCCTTTTTACGATATGGACGGTCGACGCTTGACGCGTCTCCGAGATGGAGTGTCCGTTGTAGACTTTTTCCTGGCTCGGAGCGATTTGGTTCCCGATTTGTCGGAAGCCTGCACTTCCCTTTTTACGACATGGACGGTCGACGCTTGACGCGTCTTCGAGGCAGAGTGTCCATGGTAGACTTTTTCCTGGCCCAGAGCGATTTGGTTCCCGATTTGTGGGAAGCCTGCACTGCCCTTTTTACGACATGGACGGTCAACGCTTGACGCGTCTCCAAGGCGGAGTGTCCGTGGTAGACTTTTCCCTGGGCCGGAGCGATTTGGTTCCCGATTTGTGGAAAGCCTGCACTGCCCTTTTTACGACATGGACGGTCGACGCTTGACGCATCTCCGAGATAGAGTGTCCGTGGTAGACTTTTCCCTGGCTCGGAGTGATTTGGTTTCCAATTTGTGGGAAGCCTGGACTGCCCTTTTTACGACATGGACGGTCGACGCTTGACGCGTCTCCGAGACGGAGTGTCCGTGGTAGACTTTTTCCTGGCTCGGAGTGATTTGGTTCCCGATTTGTGGGAAGCCTGCACTGCCCTTTTTACAACATGGACGGTCGACGCTTGACGCATCTCCGAGACGGAGTGTCCGTGGTAGACTTTTTCCTGGCTCGGAGTGATTTGGTTCCCGCTTTGTGGGAAGCCTGCACTGTCCTTTTTACGACACGGATGGTCGACTCTTGACGCGTCTCCAAGATGGAGTGTCCGTGGTAGACGTTTCCTTGGCCCGGAGCGATTTGGTTCCCGATTTGTAGGAAGTCTGCACTGCCCTTTTTACGACATGGACTGTCGACGTTTGCATCTCCGAGGCGGAGTGTCCATGGTAGACGTTTCCCTGGCCCGGAGTGATTTGGTTCCCGATTTGAGGGAAGCCTGCACTGCCCTTTTTACGACATGGACGGTCGACGCTTGACGCGTCTCCGAGACGGAGTGTCCGTGGTAGACGTTTCCCTGGCCCGGAGCGATTTGGTTCCCGATTTATGGGAAGCCTGCACTGCCCTTTTTACGACATGGACGGTCGACGCTTGACACGTCTCCGAGGCGGAGTGTTCGTGGTAGACTTTTCCCTGGCCCGGAGCGATTTGGTTCCCGATTTGTAGAAAGCCTACACTGCCCTTTTTACGACATGGACGGTCGACGCTTGACGCGTCTCCGAGGCGGAGTGTCCGTGGTAGACTTTTCCCTGGCCGGGAGCGATTTGGTTCCCGATTTGTGGGAAGCTTGCACTGCTCTTTTTACGACATGGACGGTCGATGCTTGACGCATCTCCAAGACGAAGTGTCCGTGGTAGACTTTTCCCTGGTCCGGAACGATTTGGTTCCCGATTTGTGGGAAGCCTGCACTGCCCTTTTTACGACATGGACGGTCAATACTGCCCTTTTTGCGACTTGGACGGTCGATGCTTAATTTGACTTGCTCTGCTTCTTGCAGTGTCAGGGGTGAACTTAACTTGCTCCGCTTCTTGCGGCGTCGAGATTGGATTCTGACTTGCTCCGCTTTCTGCGGTGTCGGAGTTGAACTTGACTCGTTGATTGTGATTTGGGTTGACATCGGCATCGCTATACTAGAATATGGTACCAGAATCGAATCATCATTTGCCATGAGAGGATTTGGAGATTTTGGTTTTTTGGACGGCATCTGAATTGCTGCACTGGAATAATGCCAGAAGCAACTCATCATTTGCCCCGAGAGGATTTGGGAATTGGTTTTTGGGTCGGCATCAGCACCGCTATACTGGAATATGGTACCAGGAGCGAATCATCATTTGCCTTTCTCTGTTGGGAAGTGGTGGCTTAGGAGACAGGTTTAGATCCCTATCACCTAAGGCTTTTCAATTTTATGGGCCGTAAGGGTCCCATAAAAGCATTTTCTCCCTAAGAGTCGAAAGGATCTCGTGGGTGTGTTTTTTCCTTAGGAGTCGTGAGTACCCCAAAGTGTGTTGCTCTTTTGTGAGTCGTAAGGATCTCACGCGGGAATTTTCTCCTCACAAAGTCGAGAGGACTTTGCGAGTGCATTTCATCTCTTTTTCACGAGTTTGCGCCTTTTCGGATTTTCACAAACTCGCCGGCAATCCTACTGTTTTTACTCACGGAGCCCTTTCAGGTTTTCATCCGTGCCCATTTTGCTTGTGGACATACCCTTTTTTTTTAATCTTCATCTCCGGTAGAACATTGAATGTGGTCTCGCCGGTAGGACTTGTGAGAGATTGGGATCGTTTTACGCCCGTGAATTGTATACGGTTTTGCAGGATGTATGATCCAGATCGTAGGGCCGGAAGAATTTCGGGACTTTGTTGGCGTCTGCATCGCTATACTGGAATATGGTATCAGGAGTGACTCATCATTCGCCGTTGGGGTATGGGATTTGGAATTTGGTTGGCGTCTGCATCGCTGCACTGGAATATGGTACCAGGAGCGACTCATCATTCGCCACTTGGGGTATGTGGTTTGGAATTTGGTTGGCGTCTGCATCGCTGCACTGGAATATGGTACCAGGAGCGACTCATCATTCGCCATTTGGGATTTGAGTTTGGAATTTGGTTGGCATCTGCATCGCTGCACTGGAATATGGTACCAGGAGTGACTCATCATTCGCCATTGGGATTTGGAATTTGGTTGGCGTCTGCATCGCTGCACTGAAATATGGTACCAGGAGCGACTCATCATTCGCCATTGGGGACATTCAGAGATTTGAAATTTTGGTTGGCGTCTGCATCGCTGCACTGAAATATGGTACCAGGAGCGACTTATCATTCGCCGTTGGAGTTTTTTTTTACCGCGGTTGCTCTATCATTTCAACTTTTCTTATCGCGAAGGTCGCAATTGCCCTATCATTTCGGCTATTTATTCGCGGTTGCCCCATCATTTCGGTTTTAATTTCATTTTTATTTTTACTCGCTAATTTTTATTGCGGGTTGCCCCATCATTTCGGCTTTATATATATATATATATACATATATTTTTTTTTATTTACACATTTTTACATCCCCAGTTTAACGACTTATTGGTCGATTATTCCCAGTTTAATGACATGGCGGTCAGCTCTTTTTAGAGAAAGGCAGATGTCTGAGAGAATCAGATTCCCGAAGAACTTCGGTCTCCGTTTGTATGAAATTGGCGGTCGCAGCTTGACTGTTTGTTAACACGCCTTTAGACAGTTCTATCTCTCCGGCCTTGTATTGCTTTTCGACCCAATATTTGAAGACGAAACAGTCCTCAATGGCATAACTTATCACTCTGTGATAGAGGCAGTATTTGGGGTCGTCAGTCATATTCGCTTCTTGCGGTCTTTTTGATTCTGGCAATTGTAGACCGTCCCTCAGGGCGTCTGTGAATATTTTATGGATTTTGTCCCTTCTGAAGGAATAGACCTTATCCAGCTTCTCTTTCAGTGGAGATTCTCCTTCCTCTCCGAACACTGGCCTCTAAGGCTGGTTGGCATTAGGACCGCTCATCCCTCGCTTATTTCGGTTAGCCGAAGTGTTGAAAGATTCAGTATCATCGGAATTTCCGCCCTTGCGATTTTCGTCCTTTCGATTTCTCTAGGACCTATTATTATTTTGGGAGTCATAGGAGGACTCCTGTTTTGAGCGTTCCAACATCTGAACTTTTCTGGTCAGCTTTTGGAATGTTTTGAGATCCGCGGTGCATAGAAACGGGGCCATCCAATTGTTGAGATTTCCGAAAAGGAGACAGACAGATTGGTCATGCTCTATCGGCGGTTCACATTTGACGGAGAGATTGCGCCATCGGGTTATAAAATCCATGCCGCTTTCGTTGTTCTTTGGCTTGGTCCTTACGAGGTCGGCGATGGTGATCTTATCGCTGACACTCATGAACCTTTGTCGAAACAAAGATTCCATTTGGACGTAAGTAGTAACGGAGCCATCCGGTATGCTCACGTACCAGTCGAAAACGACATCGATCAGGCTATTAACGAACTGGCGGAGGAGAAGCGCATCATTGCCCTCAGTATTCCCGCATAAGGCTTTGAAGTAGGCAATGTGCTGATTCGCATTTCTCGTCCCATCAAATCTTCCGAATTTAGGGATGACATAGCCGCTGGGAAATTCTACCAGATCATACTGAGCAAGATATGGTCTCCCGCTACTGCTAACATCTTTTTGCGCTTCGGCTTCATCTACCAATGTTTTGACTTTGTTGGCAACCAAATTCATGATTTGATCTTGAGTTAGTGGGCTACTGTCATCGGTAGCCAAGACATTTCCCGAGATAGGATGCGACTGATTTTCATGCGGTCCGCCCACTTTTGGATTTGAGAGAATAGGCGTCGGCTGTCTCGGGACACCATTTCCCGGTTCATGAGCAGAGCCTTGCGCCTGATTAGGCGGCTGAGAGGCAAGTTGGGCCATGAGCTGTAAGACGACGTTTGTTAAATCATCAATTTTTTAGTAGAGCTTGGCCATCTCCTTGTCTTTGCTTCTGAGCTGTTTTCGGAGCTCTTGCAGAAGTTGCTGCTTTGCGTTCTTGGAACGGAAGATTGGCTCATCTTCGCTTTCCGAGCCCGACTCCTCATGAACCGAGAGCTCTCTCTGCTTATCAGCCTCACTGGAAGGGTCTTCATTACTTTCCAGAGGAGGCTGGTCTTGGAATATGGCAGCCATATTCACACCAGATTGGATTTGAGATGCGGTGGCCCCATCCTTGCTTTTGCTGCGAAGGTTGTCGCTGGGACGCGTGCCCACCATATAGACGGAGTGGATAACACATCCAGCCATTCTTTCATCATTGGCAGCTGGTTTCGCGGAGCAGTCCGGGCTTTGGAAATTCATAAATTTTAACATGGCCAGAGCCCTAGCCCTTTTGTTGGCTCTGTATCTGAGCCTCTTCTGCCTCATCTTCTCTGCCTTGAGTGCTTAGCAGGCTTCTGCTCTTCGGGAAGCCGCCATAGGCCGAGTGATGGGGAGCCTTGAGAAGATGTCCGCCCGCATGTCCGTCGAAGGTATCAACTGGGCTTGCACACGACGTCTGGCAACTTCTTTTGTTCTGACGGCTTTGCCCCTAGCTGGGGCCATGGAGAACCTTTTGAACACCGACTCGCGTTTAGGTTGGGGCGCCCTCGAGATCACCACATTTGGCCTTTTGTCTTTCGAGGCCGGTTTGTCGGTTACCGGAGCTTGAAGAGCAGGGACGGCGTTAGCTGGCACGAACAAAATAGAGCCAAATGGTAGCAGTGGCTCCTCCCACTGTCGCCCGAGACTGGCCGGAAAGACCGTCCTGGAGTCCATCTTCATCGTGTAAGAGATGGGAGCCGTGTTGAGAGCTGAGCTGGTCCTTGGAGACATGGTTGAGGCTTGATCGCTTGAAGTCCTGCATGAAAGAGCATTATTTTAGTATAAATATCGATATGTATATGTTCCCCTCCGAAAGACGAGCACAATACTGCGAAGTCCTGACGCTGAGATTCGGGGCAGATGCTATTTGGTTTTATCCGTCCACCTCTCCGAAGATGCCAAGTTGATTTATGACACCGTGTATCGGAGGTTTAGACGGACGCGGCCGATTTAGCAGACTTCGTCAGATTCCCCCTCGTTCGAGGGGTTTTTGATTGTGGGGACACTCTTCCCTGCAGGCGCAAGCCCCTACAGTTAATTACGCTACCGCATCGCGGTAACAACTTTCTCCTTCTCCAGAATTTCACTTCGTGTCGTGTGTATTTGTTTTGTTTGTGATTGCCCGTGGATTGTATACGGAGACTAAGTGATGTCGTCGCCCGTAGGACGTGGATTAGTCCAAATCCGTATTTACTTAGATTTGGGTTTGGTGTTTTAGTTTAAGGATACGTTAGCCATGTTTAGGCTAAGATCGACTTAAACGTTCGTTAAGGATACGTTAGTCTGATTTGAGACTAAGATCAACTTAACGGGATCGTTTGGATCCGACAAGAGAGCAATTGGCTCTATTGTTTAGTTTAATGACGTTGCGGTCCATATTCCAGTTTAGGGACATGGTGGTCCATATTCCAGTTTAGGGACATGGTGGTCCATATTCCAGTTTAGGGACATGGTGGTCCATGTTTAGTTTAAGGACGCTTAAGTCCGTGGGTTTAAGGACCCTACAGTCCGTGTTTTAGTTTAGGACGCATAAGTCCGCGGGTTTAAGGATCCCACAATCCGTCTTTTGGTTTAAGGACGCTTAAGTCCATGAGTTTAAGGACCCCACAGTCCGTATTGATGTGTGGTTGTCAGGACCCGTCACCTCTCTGACATCGTTGAAGGATTCAACGATAGGATTCAAAGGAGTTCGGAGATGTACTCTCGAACCGGATGTAAATTGATTTAAGAGAGCAGTTGTGGTGAGTCAATTTAATTTGAGGACTTACGGCCATGATTGGGCTAAGTCCAGTTGAAAAATATTCAACGCTTTTATTTTTTTTTGGCCTATTAGACCTATGCTGGGGCTTGGCCCCTTTTTAATAATGCATAGCATTAAACTTGGTCTCTGTTGGACCATTATTTTGGGCTCTGCCCCTTTTAAAATAATGCATTGCATTATTTTGTTTGGGCTCTGCCTATTTATAAATGATGCAGAGCATCAATTTTATTTGGGCTCTGCCCTTTTTATTGCATTGCAATTTAATTTGGTCTACTAGGCCTTTCTGATTTGGGCCTGGCCCTTTAGTAAAAGAAATGCATTGCATTTGTCAGGCGCTTTGCGCCAATCACTGAGCGCAAGAGCTTGTGGTGATGACACGTGTCACGCAAGCGCAGTGCGCCGCGCTTGCGCTGCTGATACATGGCGCGCTCTGGTGAGTTGCGCCAATTTCAGAGAGCAAGGCTCTTTCTTAAAGCGCATAGCGCAAGTGATTCAGATGTTGACACGTGGCGCTCTCTGGTGGCTTGCGCCAACCCAGGAGCGCAACAGTGCAGTTTCTGCAAGTGTAAGGCGCTATTTCAATAATCTTGAGAATCTTTAAGATTCCAGAACCAATGGTTCATAAAAAAGTGCAAAGCACTGTTTGATTTCTTGATCCAATTTAGATCAAAGAAAACAAGTTTTTTCTTCTTTTTCTTGTTTTCAGAGAACCAATGGTTCATAAAAAAGTGCAAAGCACTATTATTATTTGTTTTTTTTTTATTGAAGATCATTGATCTTGTTCTTAGATCAATGATCTATTAGAAGAAATTCTTCTAATATCAAAGGTTTTTACCTTCTTCTTGAAATTTCTTCAGAGTTTTCTCTGTTTGAAGTTCTTGATCTCTCACAATGTTGATGCCTTTGATTTGGGGTCTATGGGCCTTTATATAGTGCCCATAAATTTGTTAAATTTGTTAAAGAGATCTTTCTCTGAGTGATTTGGGGAATTTTCCCCACCGTTGGATCTTTGATCCAAGGGCTTCTGTTTTACAGAAGGCAATCTTCTTGTTTTAATAAGAACAGAAAAATCTTGCTAGAATTTAATTCTGTTTGGCGCAAACGCCCCAGTGCATGACACGAGTCGCGCAGCGCACGGCGCAGCGCATCTGCGCTGACACGTGTCGCGCAGCGCTTGCGCAACTGAAGCGTTACTTCTTTTAATTTTGTTTTAAATAGAGCTTTGCTCTGATTGGGCGCGCTGCCTTGGGCGCTGCGCTGGCGTATCAGCTTTCAACACGTGGCGCGTTTCGCGCAGCGTAAAGAATTTGAAGCGTTGCTTCGAATTTTGAATTTTGAAATTCAAACAGAGCTTTGCTCTGATTGGGGGAAACAAATGCCCCCCCCACCGTTGCGCTCACGTGGCGCGCACGTGAGTGCAGCTGTGGCAAGATCCTGGCCGTTGGATCAACGGGTGAGCTGAAGGGGCGCAAGCGCCTTATAAATAGGACCTTTGGCCCTTAGAAATCTTTTCCATTTCCAAGATTTTGATTTTCAGAGCTTTGCTCTTGCTTAAGAACTTCAGAGCTTTGCTCTTGCTTCCAGACTCTAGAGCTTTGCTCTCATTTCCAAAACTTTTAGGTAAAATTAATCTAAAATTAAATTAAATTAATTTAAATCAATTTTAACCAACAGAGCTTTGCTCTCATAGATCTTTTGATCTAAAGAAATTCCCTTTGGGGTTTCATAAACAGAGCTTTGCTCTCAAAAAATTTGTTTCAGGGTTTCTTAACCTATGAACAGAGCTTTGCTCATTGACAGAATATAGATCTTTTGATCTTCTAATGATGAACTCTTAAAAGTTTTTTTATATGGATCTTTAAGATCCCAGAACTTCAATTTTTTTAGGAATTAATTAATTTTCTCTTTTTGATGAATTTCTTTATCATTATTACAGAGCTAGGCTCTTTTAAAGAATCTTATTCCCCTGAGACCAGAGTTTGACAAGTGTCACTCTGTGACAGAGCTTTGCTCTGAAAGAGAAGATTTTCTCCTTTTCTCTAGGGATTTTTTTTTATTATTAATGGGAATATTCTCTTGGGGACCAACTGATAATCTCATCCAATGATGGGGTTGTCTTATTAACTGACGTATTGTCATCCAGATTTTGTGGGTCCCCCTTCGGTCTCCTACCCACTGTACTGCTGTGTGGTGTAATTAATTTTAATTTAATTAATCTTTAATTTAATTAATTAATTAATGAAAAAAAATTTAAACGCCAAGCGTTGAAATTACAACACTAACGGCTAATTTCTTTTTCCTTGCAGTGACTATGTCTTTCGACACTTCGTTCCCGTTCGCTCGTTCGGAGGAGGGATTTTCTGAAGCGCCCTTGGACCGCGAAGTCCTGGCTATGATCATGGACCGCGACCCGGAATATAAGAGTCTCCACCTTTGGGGGTCGTGGTATAATCAGATTATCATGGGTCGACGGAGCTTCACGTGCGCAGTGCCGGCGGAGCCTATCACGGCGATTCATTATGCCAGCCCACCCTCGGTGCAGTATGCCGTGGAGATGGTTGATTGGACTTCGAAGGGCTTTCTTCATCCTGCCATAGATGCAATCCCGGTCCAGCGTCCTATGGTTTTGGATATCCTGGGACTCCATATCTGTCAAGGCGAGGCGCGACCTTGGGGGCAATCATATAACATAGGTCTGATCCCCCGCCACCCGATCGGCTATCTGCCATGGGCTCGGTACATCCTGTCGGCGAAGAAGTCGCAGTTGATAAGGTTAGGGTTGTACACCGCGGTTTACGTCTCCCTCTTCCAGTATCCCACGCTTCCCACCTGGTGGTTCAAGGCTTTCTTGGAGCAGTGGAACATCCCTACTCTCACTTTCCTCGCAATGGATCGGGAAGTGTCGATTTCTCTGGAGGAGTTCACAGAGGTCTCCGGTTTACCGGTTATAGGGGAGCACTATGAGGAGTTGTTTCCGACAGACGAGTATGTCTTCGGTGCTAAGCCGGCGGTAAGGGGCCTCACCCCGGAGAATGCTGTTCAACACTAATTCCCAAGTTTGATCAAAGTGTTGAACATCTATGAGGCCCTTTTCATCGAACGTGGGAGTCGCGGAGTTAGCTTTGAGGATTTCATCGCTCGGTTCCTTCACCCAAGCGTCCTCTCGGCAGAAGCTGCCAAGTTTGCCACCCTTGAGGACCCTTTCGGTCTAGGTTTGGATAACCTACCGGCGAAGGAAATAGACCAAAAGGGTTTTTTCCTTCCTAACTCCGCGACTGTGTCTTTTGCGGAAGTTGCAGCCCCCGGGATGGACGAGGAGGCCTTCTTCTTAGGATTTCTTGGGCTATGGCTGAGTTGGTTTGCGCTCCCAATGCATTCTCGCCATATGCGGCCCTCTGTCTTTTACCCTGCTCACCGGATGACCATCGGGGTAAAAGTGGCCGTTGGGATAGCCGGCTTGGCACACTTGTATCACGGCCTCAGTCGAGCGGCGGATGCTAATGAGCCTGGGGAGCTGCACGTGATCTTCCCGATGCAATATTTCGTATCATGGCTCGAGCTACACACATCGGGTGTTTTTGGCATGCACAGAAGGCCCTCGTTCTATGACAGGTGCAGCTTCCCTCGCATCATACAGTTGATTGGCGCATCAATTGTGACTCCATCGCCACGGAACGCCAGGGGTTTACTCCTTCGCCCCCACACCGTTGGAGACGGGGTGTCCTTCATCGATAAGGTGTTGACTATTGAAAAGACGTCTACCACTGCAGTGCGGCCATTGCAAGACACTTTCAAAGATGGAGCCTCAGTTCTGACGGTCCGGGAGACCCTTCACTTATATTCTATTAGACCGGGCTTCCTAGTGTTCAGGCAGAACGGTGTGGCGATTTTCATGAGGTACAACCCGCATCGCTTCGCCCAACAACTGAGCTACAATCAAGGGGTACCACTGGAGGCTTTCCTTTCGGAACCTGCTGCGACCGAAGAAGGGATGGAGAGCGCGCTGCATCACTTCATGCGTCTGAACACGGGCTCCCACTTCTTTATCAATGAACCGGCTTGCGCCCCACGACTCCTCAAGGTATATACAGAATGGTACAGTCATTCGACGGGAGCCGTCATAAAGGAGGAAAGGCGATTGCTGGTTGACCGTAAGGGTGCGCCTCCAGGTAGCGACCGCAATGCTCCCTTGGTGCCAAGGACCCCAGTAGTTCCCCCTTTAAAAGATGCCAGAGCCGGACCACCGCATGCGCAGAGTCTACTATGCGGATTGCCACTCCCCGATATCGCGGATGCACCGCCAGCGCCCTGTGCTCCAGTGGAGACAGTGGTTGTAGCCTCGCCGGAGTTTGGTGTGGGTGCGGACATCGGGACCCGCCGCCCTAAGGTGCCTGCCAAGCGCAAGTCGATACCGCGTGCACCTAGGGTTGGCGGGCAGAAGAAAAAGAAGTCGCTCTTCGCCGCTGACGTCGCGTTCGGTCAGGAACCCCATGCTCCCTATGGTGAGGGCCTGAGTGAATATGGGACTAACGAGAGATTAGTCATGCCGCCGGATGACACGGACCTGGAGGCCGCCCTCGAAGCTTCGGAGCGGTTGGCACGGCGCGACGCGTGGCTGGCTAAGCTTGCGGAATCAGGTAATCACTAGTCGCATTTTCTATTGCATCATATCTTTATTATTGCCTTTGACTAACATTTTTCCTTCCTTTCTTCCAACAGGCATCACCACTGAAGAAGCCATTGCCGCTTCCCTTAAGACCTTCCAAGAGGAGGAACGCCTTAGGGCGTCTTTAGGCCTTAGTAAGTTTCGATTCATCAAGTTTTCATTTTCCTTGTGTTATGGTCGATCTAACATCTCCCTTTTTTATCGCAGGAACCTCAATGCCGATCCCGCTAGGTGACGCGGAGACTTTACCCGCGCTAGCCGCCGATGTTTCTGCCTCCTCGGGGCTACCACGAGAAGCCCGACTTGAAGAGCCGATGAGAGATGCCTTAAAGGCTCTGGAGGCATCTCTGAACGAGGACGACGACGCCTTGATGAAGGAAGTGTCGAAAAGGTCAATCGCGTCAGCTCGGGAGGAGAGGAAGCGGTCAAGGCGCGAAGCGAAGGCACGCAGGGCTGCCTTGGCCATTGGAGCGGGCCCAAGCACCGTCCCTCGTGCCGATACTCCATCAGAAGAGCCCCCGGTCGCCTTGTCTACAGCTCATAGACAGGCGGTGCGCGCCAATAGGGAGGCTAACGATAAGTCCACCTCAGGTAATATTCCTTTCAGAATTTTGTTGTAAGAATTGTAAAGTTATCGGTTCTTATATATTTTGTCCTTCAGGGCCAAGTCCAACCGAGGGGGAGGCAGAGTCCGTCGAACCTGAGAGGCTAGAGGGAGAGGTATTGGCCGTAGCCGAGCCGATGGCGGATGACACAACCGGGATTGCCGGGCCCGAGCTAATGGCTGACGAAATGATCATGTCCACTACGCCTGAGCAGGTAGTTGATGTCTAGCCGGAGGTAGCAACGGACGGAGCGCCTGAGACCGATGACCTCGTGGCGACGGTGGATGAGACAACCGTGACTGCTGAGCCCAAGGGAGTAGCGGGTGAGGTGGACATGATTCCTGAGGACGAGCCAACCGCTCTTTCTCAGGAGTCTGGCAATGCTCCGGTCATAGCTCTCCCCGCCTATGGCCCTCCGGTGTCTCCTGGCCTTGCGAGCACAACGACGGCCCCCGTGGAGTCTGGGGATGAGGCCACGGGTGGTGGTCTTATGTCGATGGAGGAGGGAGACGTCTCTGTCTTGGTTGGAGGCTCATCAGGTAAATTTCGGATTACCGTCCCTCCTTTTTTATTTTGCAATCGCTTCTGACAGGTTTACCCTTGTTTTTTTTAACGCAGGTGCGGCCAGCACCGATGCTCCACTGCTCGAGGGAGCGCCGTCAACTACTGCCTTGGCGGTGGTCACTTCTCAGCCCTCTCTTATACCATCGAAGATGTTGGAATGTATGTATTTGCAACCTATTAGTTTCGTTTTTTCAGCCGCATAATTTATGTACTAAAGTCGTACTGTTGTGTCTTTTCAGGAGTGCTTTTTGATCATCTTTATCAAGTGCTGCTCCCACACTTCTCCTTCCCATATGAATTCGCTTCTCCCTCTGGTGGCACTGGTGAGTATGGTTTCCAATTGATATCTTTCTTTTTCAGTGATGGGATTATTTCTAACTTTTCCTCGTCCCGACTGCAGTGCTACAAATTGAAGGAGGGGATGAAAGATTGGTCGCGCCACCGGCCCTTCCGGCCTTGCCACCTGCCTCAGCTGGTACAACAACTATTACATTGATAACTCCCTTTTTTTATTTCTTGAACTGTTATCTGATCGTATCTCGTTTTTTTAGCTGTCGTTCCGGTTACGGCGCCCTTCGAGCCTCGTGTCATAATGCCGGCGGGCCCTTTCCTGAGACGTCTGTCTTCGAAAGGCGCCGCGAATAGCCTACGCATGTTGAGCGACTACATCGAGGAACTCGACGTCGAGACTCCTACATCTGCTGCGGATTTCGCTACGGCGGTTAACCCGATGCTGGTGATACTCGTAAATTTCCATGACGAGGGCATCATCGCGTTTTGGGTTAACCACTGCAGGGAGATCGAGGCTCGTCTGCATCAACTGGAGTTTGTGCGCCCTGCTCCCGAGACTTTAGCCGCCAGCAATGAAAGAGCAGCGTGGATCGAGCAAAGCTCTTCTTACGTCCACCACTTGGAACAAGAAGCGGCTTTAAGGCTGAGGGAATACCAAGAGATCTCGAGCGAGACGGCTCGTCTGCGTGCTGAGGTTGAGGCGAATGCTGCTCAAGTGAAGGCTATCTTTGAGGGCCTCCTGGAACGCATCTCTCATGGGCTAAACTTGAAGCGAAAGCTTGATGTCACCGAGCGTGACACCCCAGGCCGTGAAGCTGCTCATCAGACCGTTCGGGAGCAGCTTGCATATGTCTTGCAGCAGCGGGCTCAAGTGGCGGCAGATCTGGCGGTAGTGGCCGATCAGGAGAAAGTGTGGAAGGAGGTGCGCGAACAATTGCTAGAGTTATGCAAGACGCTTCCTTCCCAGTAATCCCCCTTGTATCTACATACTTGTAAAAAAATTTCTTTTTCGAATAAGATGTATCCATTCTTCATTCTTTTGTACGCTTCATCTTGTATTTGATTGAAGTTAATAAATAAAGACACACATTTTTCTTTGCAATGTCTTGTATTATTTATTTGCTTTCTCCCTTCTCTTACTATCAACAGGCTGTCTTGATAAACACAATTGACAGATAATAGAGTAAGCATCTAGATTTCTCCAAGAGATAACGATGGCTTAGGTAGCAGGTTCAGATCTGCTGCCTAAGACTTTTCAACTCTATGAGCCGGGAGGGTCTCATAGAGACTTTTCTCCCTACGGGTCGAGAGGATCTCGTAGGTGGATTTTCTCCTTAGGAATCGTGAGGATTC
Source organism: Agapanthus africanus (assembly GCA_030015575.1). NCBI lineage: Eukaryota > Viridiplantae > Streptophyta > Magnoliopsida > Asparagales > Amaryllidaceae > Agapanthus > Agapanthus africanus. The sequence continues at coordinate 26,375,609 of JASDDO010000016.1, forward strand.
CTTATAAGTCGTAAGGATTTTGTAAGAGAATTTTCTCCCTTACAAGTCGAAAGGACTCGTATGTGGTTGGTGAATTGACTTGTTTCCGAGTCGAAGTATTGCTCCAACAGGGAGGTCGTTGGCTGACTTGTTTCCGGGACGGAGATCATCGGTTGACTTGTTTCCGTGACGGAGGTCATTTGCTGACTTGTTTCCACGACGGAGGTCGTTGGTTGACTTGTTTCCACGACGGAGATCGTTGGTTGACTTGTTTCCGCGACGGAGATCGTTGGTTGACTTGTTTCTGAGACGGAGGTCATTTGCCGACTTGTTTCCGCGACGGAGGTCATTGGTTGACTTGTTTCCGCGACGGAGGTCATTTGTTGACTTGTTTCCGAGACGGAGGTCGTTAGTTGACTTGTTTCCGCAACGGAGGTCATTGGTTGACTTGTTTCCGCGACGGAGGTCATTAGTTGACTTGTTTCCGAGACGGAGGTCATTTGTTGACTTGTTTTCGCGATGGAGGTCATTTGTTGACTTGTTTCCAAGACGGAGGTCGTTGGTTGACTTGTTTCCGCGACGGAGGTCGTTGGTTGACTTGTTTCCGCGACGGAGGTCATTGGTTGACTTGTTTCCGAGACGGAGGTCATTTGTTGACTTGTTTTCGAGACGGAGGTCGTTGGTTGACTTGTTTCCGCGACGGAAGTCATTGGTTGACTTGTTTCCGAGACGGAGGTCATTTGTTGACTTGTTTCCGGGACGGAGGTCGTTGGTTGACTCTAGGTTGTCTGTGAACCGTAGAGTCTTGGAACTGGGGGCTTTGCCGTAGCTCCGATTGGTGATGTCACGTCCATGTCCTGCTGAAATGAGGAGGAACGCCGCTGTTGGTCTCCAGGCTGTAGAAGCGGTCGTCGAGATCTGACTTCCCTTTGACGCAGCCTGGTGGGGAAATGTAGTCCCCTTTCCTTCTTCTTTTTTTGTTTATGCCCATGAATTGTATACAGGGGTCACTATGGACTTACCTGCAGGGCAAAAGTCATTCATTTTTATTGTTTTATTTCCGCGATGCTCTATCATTTCAGCTTTTATGTCGCGAAGGTCGCGATTGCCCAATCATTTCGGCTATTTTTCGCGGTGCCCAATCATTTCAACTATTTTTTGCGGTGCCCAATCATTTCGGCTATTTATTTTATTTTTACTCGCTGCTTTTTATTGCAAGTTGCCCAATCATTTCGTCTATTTCTTATGCATACGTTTTCTTTACTTGCTGCTTTTTATTGCAAGCTGCCCCATCATTTCGGCTATTTCGTATGCACGTGCGGCCTACCGGCCTTTCACCGTAAACCTGAAGTTTAGACACCGATTTCGGTATCAGCACCGCTACAGCTGGGATATTTCCAGGAGCGAATCATCATTTGCCTCCGTCGATGTCGAACAAAAGTGGCTTAGCGAACAGGGTTAAGGTCCTGTCGACTAAGGCTTTTAACTTCATGATCCGTAAGAGTCTCACAAAGGTATTTCTCCCTACAAGTCGTGAGGATCTTGTAGGTGTATTTTCTGTTTAGGAATCGTGAGGATTCCTAAGTGTATGTTCCTCTGTAAGTCGTAAGGATCCTACAAGAGGGTTTTCTCCTTGTAAATCGAGAGGACCTACAAGGGTTGTTTATCATACATACATATCCCTAGTCACGGATGGGACTTGGTTAGGGAAATGTTTATTCGCGCCCGTGGATTGTATACAAGGGTCAGTATTGAGCCACTTATAGGGAAATATCGAAGGTTGGGGGGGTTTTGCTTAAGCACAGGTTTAGGTCTCTGTAACTTAAGACTTTCAAATCTTATGAGCCGTGAGGGTCCCATAAGAGAGTTCTCCTTACGAGTCATGAGGATCTCGCAAGTGTATTTTCTTCTTAGGAATTGTGAGGATCCCTAAGTGTATTGCTCCCTTGTGAGTCGTAAGGATCTCACGCGGGTGGTTTCTCCTTACAAGGTCGAGAGGACCCTGTAAGTGCCCTTTAACTAGGTTGCGCCCTTTCAGGTTTTCACAAACACTCGCCGATAGTCCTGCTGTTTTTACTCACAGAGCCCTTTCACAAACACTCGCCGGAGATATTTCTGCTGGGGCAAGCACCCGACGGCTTTGTACCACGATTCTTACGTCATCGAGGTTCTCATCAGCCAGTTCCTTGGCGAGCTTGGCCAATGCGTCCGCTTTTCTGTTTTCCGCGCGCGGTATATTTTCCAAAGTATAGGAGGGAATTTGGGTCAACAGTTGCTGCACCTTTTCGCCGTACTTCACCAACTCTGGTTTGCATGTTTGGTAGTCGCCGTTTACTTGACTAACGACCAGCTGGGAGTCTCCATATATGAGGAGGTTTTCAATTCCCATGTCAATGGCAATCTCGATGCCTGCTATTAAAGCTTCGTATTCGGCTTCATTGTTTGTCCTCGGCTCTGTTAGGGAGAAAGCAAAGCGCATTATCCCTCCTTGTGGAGTTACAAAGATGAGTCTCACCCCCGATTTGATTATAGGGGTACTTTGTTTGCGCTTCTTCACAGAAGACGCTCCATCGAAATAAAGCTCCCATCGGGTATCACCACCGTCGATCGTATCAAACGCATGTTCGTCTGGAAGATCGCAATTCAAAGGAGAATTGACGGGTATCGGATGCTCAGCGAAGAAGTCGGCGATGGCCTGGCCTTTCACTGCCTTGAGAGGTTGATACGTTATCGAGAACTCCATCAAGAGCAGGGCCCATTTAGCGAGTCGTCCCGTCAATATGGCCTTTGACATTAAATATTTAAGAGGGTCCACCTTCGAAATGAGATGGACCTCATGCGCCAACGCATAGTGCCTGAGCTTTGTTATCGCAAAGATCAATGCCAGGCAGTGTTTTTCAATGGGGGAGTAGTTGCTTTCTGCCCCCAGTAGAACTCGACTTAAGTAGTAGAGGGCTCTTTCCTTCCCTTGGTCGTTCTCTTGCGCCCATAATGCGCCTAAGGAACCTTCGAGGGCGGTTGCATAAAGAATGAGGGGTTTTCCCTTGACCGGAGCAGCCAACACTGGCGGGTTCTGCAAGTATTGCTTGATCTCGGATAGCGCGCTTTGGCATTTTTTATCCTAGACGAACGGGGTTCCCTTCTTCATCAGGTGGCTGTAAGGACGGCATTTGCCTGAAAGGTTGGCTATAAATCGCCGTATATACGCGAGCTTCCCTTGGAGAGACCGGAGCTGTTTGAGAGTCCTTGGCGGAGGCTTTTCCATGATCGTCTTGATCTTTGACCGATCTATCTCAATACCTCAATGTCGAACGATGAATGCCAGGAATTTGCCCAAGGAAACTCCGAATGCACACTTGAGAGGGTTCATCTTCAAGTTGTATTGTCGAAGGCGTTGAAATACGGTCTTCAGATGCTCGAGATGTTCCTCGTATGATTTGCTTTTAACCACGAGATCGTCGTATGATTTTCTTTTAACCACGAGATCGTCGATATAGCATTTGACGATTTCGTGTATAAGGTCATCAAAGATCTGCGTCATGGCTCTCTGATAAGTAGCGCCGGCGTTCTTTAGACCAAAGGGCATCACCTTGTAGCAGAATATACCCAAAGGGGTCCTGAAGGCGTTGTGCTTCTGGTCTTCGGGATGCATCTTTATCTGATTATACCCTGACGAGCCGTCCATGAAGGAGAAAACCTCATGAGTGGACGTGTTGTTTATCATCAGTTCGGTGACTGGCACTGGGAAATCGTCCTTCGGACAGGCTTTATTGAGATCCCGGAAGTCCACGCATATGCGCACTGTCCCATTTTTCTTCATCACCGGGACGATGTTGGCGATCCATTCAGGGTATTGAACTTCCTGGATGAAGCCGGAGTCGATCGGCTTCTTGACCTCGGCGTTGATGCTCATCTCAAGCTCGAGCCGCATTCTTCTTGGTGCCTGCTTGACTGGATTGACATCCGGGGATATTGCCAACTTGTGCACAGCAATTTCTGGATCTAATCCCGGCATTTCGGAATAGTTCCATGCGAAGCAATCTTTATGTTGCATAAGCAGGTCTTTTAATGAAGCCACCTTCTCTTCAGACAGCAGCTCACTAATGAATGTCGGTCGCGGGTCGTTCGCCGTTCCCAACTCAATTTTTGTTGAGGTTATCTGCAGTGGTATGGATTCCATCTTCCAGCTCTTTTGGCGCTGGTGGGAATTCTGAGATCACCTCGTCGTTGCTGTTTTCAAAGCACCAGGGAAGGTCATCCATGTTCTCGGGCTCTTCTTTTGATATTGTTATCATGCGACAAGTACGAATTCGCTTCCAATCCCAATGTGGAACTGGTTCTTCTTTCGTGGCCTTGGGTTCGTGCTTCTGTGGCGGCGCTACCCTCCAGTTGTCGGACAGAGCGAACTTGCCAAGCTGATACTGATCTTCGACCCAATTCTTGAAGGTGAAGCAGTCTTCGAGAGGATGCCCTACTACTCGGTGATAAAAGCAATAGTCTGGGTGTAATACCTCGCCTGCTTGTTCGGGGTGTTTAGACTCCGGTAGTGTAAGCATCTGATGTTTTAGAGCGAGGTCAAGTATTTTCTTCGTCTTGTCCCGAGGAAAAGAGTATGCTCGACCCATTTTTCTCATGAGGGATAGATCGGAACCGCTCGGTTCCCGCTTGCATGGCCTTTTAGCCCCGCTTCGTTGCTGTTGAGCGCCTTTTTCGCGTTTCGACTTGTTTCTGCCTCTACGTCGAGCCTTCTTTATAACAGGTTGACAAGGAGCGGCATTTTCATCTTTCACGGCCTGTTGGAGGAGGCGTTGCGTTTTGGCTTTCTCATAGATGACCATTTCGCGGTTATGGTCGTCTCGGACTTTTTGACCAGCTTCCCTTATATGTTTGTCCATTTGTTCTTCGAACGACGGACTGGGCACTTTTGTTTCTGGAACTTTTACTGGTTCGGGATTAGCATCTTCCCATTGAGCATCTGCTTCTTCATCGAAGTCATACACGACGTAGCAACCGTGGAGTAGCTCTCGTTTCTTTGAACGGATGTATCCAAGCCCGATTGTTTCCATTCTCCCATAGGCAACTTGCGTTGAGTCCCGGGAACGATCCAGACTTTGTCATAGAACTTGGCTTTTCGAACGGTCTGTCTGAAGGATATCCCCTAGCGCTTCAGCAACCTCTTCAAGCCTTCTGTATAATATCTGGGGAGACGGATGGGCTGAAGCCTGTCAAGCGTAGGATCCACGCCATGCCAGATTTCTTTCTCCACTCTGGTTTCTTCAGAGCGGTAGAATAGAATTGCTTTTTCGCCTTCTCGCCTGGGAGGGATATAGAACGTCTGCAGCTCTTCTACATTGTAGCTATCAAGTGCATCCAGTTCTTTACGGTGTTTAAGCGGCACCATGGCGACTTGTAGAGTTTGCTCTTCATGAGCGGACGTTTGTATTGAAGGTCGAGCAGAGAATACAGCATGGACCTCATCTTCCGAGTCGCTACCAAAGAACAACGTAGGAGCGGATGGTCCTGGCTTGTTGTGTCGAGACGGCCCAGAGTAAACTATCTCTTCTTCTTCTTCGGTATCACTCCCGAAAACAGGAATGGTGGCAGCGGCTTTGTTTTCCGGTTTACGACATCTCTCTGTATCCTCGAAATCCGGTAAGAAGTACTTTGCATCTTCATATTTGCAGACCTCGTGCACAGAGAACGGGTTCAGTTCTCCCGCCACGGTATACTCGAGACCATCCTTAGAATACTTCATACACTGATGTTGCGTAGAAGGGATGATGTTGTACTCGTGTAACCATGGTCGGCCGAGCAGAGCATTGTAGCATGTCTTGGCGTCTATGACGTGGAACTTAATATCCGTGACGAGTAGCCCGAAGCGTAGCGTCAGTATCACAGACCCAAGAGTTCTTGATGATTGGGAGTCGAACCCGGAGATAGTGATCTTGTCCCGAGCAAGGTGCTGGACGCTCATGCAGATTTCTTTTAACACCCGCACACTGAGGAGGTTAACGGAGGATCCATTGTCGATTAGGATTTTGCCTATCTTTATATAGTGGCAGTATCCTGAGACATAAAGGGGGCGACTGTGTTCGCACGTCCCAAGGAGAAGGTCTTCATCACCAAAAGCGACATCAGCAGTGTGCACTTCCTCCAATTCATCCTTCATCTTTTCTTCAGTCAGGAAAGCTTGGAATTGTTCCGGATCCTGTAGTGCCTTGATTAATGAATCTCCCGGCTCCTTTGATAGCAAAAGGACGTCAAGAATGCTGAGCTGCGAGGGTAGTTTCCTCAGATGCGCTAAGACGTTGTAATCCACCTTATTCCTCTTCGGCGGGTCCTTGGAACTTAGCTCCTCCACCACTTGGTCATCTAAGACGATATCTTCAGAGACCTTTTCTTTCCCTTTATCTTTTCTGTTTGAGGGTCCGAGATTCTTTTCAGGCAGCGTCCGATTACGCAGCCGGATATTTTCGCAAACCTTCGGCTCTTCTTCTTTTCCCGAAGTGGACTCTTTAAAGAGAGGGCCAAGCTCCAGCTCTTCATCAGAATCACTCCCGAATGTAAGCACTTATGACCCGCCGGTGTTAACCATGCAACAATCGCCGGTAGTTCTTTTAAGCCCTTCGGTCGTATTTTTCCGCTCCCGACGAGTTTTGTGCTTCTCCCGCTTAAAATGCTGTTGATGAGCAACATATCCTTACCACCATCTATTGAAAGCCTTGCACTCTTCAGTGGGGTGCGAAATCTTCCGATGATATAAGCAATAGGAGGGGTGCATCTCCACTTCATCAGTAATGCTTCTTTCAGAGGAAGGTAGCTTCATGCCCATTGATATGGCTTTAGCAAACCTTTTCCTCATCTTGAATTTTCTTTTATCCGCAGTGGGTGTACTTTGCTCTGGCGGAAGTGTCTCAGCTCTTTCATCAAGTCGCTGGCGCTTGGCCCTTTCAAATATAGCCGTTTCGCGTTCCCGATCAGTTTTACTTTTCAACCGAGCTTCGTTGAGGAATGCGTCAATTACTTCATCCGATGGCCCCAGAATTTTTGGTTCAGGATCTGCCCCCAGCTTTTCAGTGCAAGGAGTCTCCTCATCGTCTGTGAACGAATGGGAAATCACATGACAGCTCGCCACGTATTCCTTAGATTCATCCGACGAACTTTCTCCCTCATCCCTCTCTTGAAAGACGTGGTTGAGAAACTCTTGGAGTGTAATGGGAGTCCGTGCTTTCTGGTTGTATTCCTCCAGCGCGTCAATTTGTTTTTGCAAGTCTGTGCGCCTGTCGCTAGGCTTCACAGGCTTCTTGGATTTCTTCTTCTTCTTCTTCTTCTTTGAAGATTTTGACGGCTGGTTGCGAGTGCTTGGGCCAACACCATCGGTCTTTGGAGTTGTACGTGGCTTCAACATCCCCTCAATGACCTGCGGTTCCAACGGGTTCTTCCACTTGATCGCTGGGCATGCCTGAAGGTCGTTCAGCATTCTCTTTGTCTTAGCTGACAGCACAACCTCCCATGAGGCTTCTTCAACGAGAGAGCATGTTGCCCCCGACATGTTCATCCTTTTAGAGGCGTGAGGTTGCGGCGGACTCACCTTCCATCTATCGGATAACGCGAATTTGCCCTGTTGGTACTGGTCTTCAAGCCAATTTTTGAAGACATAGCAATCTTCGATCGGATGACCCAGTACCCGGTGATAGGGACAGTAGTTGGGCTGATTGACATCATTTGGTTGCGACGGACGTTTTGGCTCCGGCAGATTTATGAGTCGGTTGCGCAACGCCAACTCGAATAACCTTCTCGTTTTATCTCGGGGAAACCAGTAAAGACGTCCCAGTCTCTCCTCAAGGGATACCTGTGGACGCATATTATTTTGACGAACAACCGGCTTCGAGTTGCTCGGCTGTTGTTGAGCATTAGCGACAACGATCGCTTTTCCCTTCCCCTTTTCATTTCGGGAGTCCGGCTTTGAAAGAGGGGGTTTATGGCCCATCTGATCCATTTGCGCTAGCTTGTCAATCAAGGCCTGGAAGGTAGTCGGCTTGAAGAACATCATAAATTGCAAGATGGTTGCCTGTGGATCAAGGGTTCCCACAAACATACCCGCTGCGGGAGCTTCCTCAATGCGCTGCTCGCATTTTGACCATAAGTTCCGCCACCGTATAGCATATTGAACCCATGTCTCGCCTGGCTTTACCCTGGCGTTAATCAGTGCCGTCATCGGGGTGCGTTCACTGGCGCTTGCAAAACGCTGGGTAAACAACAGCTCCATCTCCCCGAAGGTTTTGATAGAGTCGTTCGGGAGCTCAAAGTACCACTCAAACGCTGTATCTGATAAACTTCCAACAAACTGGCGAAGCAACAGTTTGTCATCACCGCCGGTGTTGCCGCAGAGTGCCCTGAACTGGGCAACATGCTGGTGGGGATTTCCCATCCCCTTATAGACATGGAACTTGGGAATTGTGTAGCCCGGCGGGTACTTGATCTGGTCGTACCAGCTCGGATACGGTCATCCTGTTTTTACAACCTGGCCGGCTGCTTCAGTCGCATGATGAACCCGTATTTGCTGGGCTATGTACTCGTCCAGGTCAGCCTTGGAGATTGTATCCTCCTTAGCTGTTGACAGAGCTGGCGGAGGATTCGACGTTTCTCCCCTATCGTCTTCAAGGACGATCGGGGGATCTTCGGCCGGAGGATCTTGTTGGATCATCATCCCCACCATGTCTTGGAACAGGAGGCTCATACGCTTTGTGTTGGCTGCTTGTTCAGCAGTCTCTTTATCCTTCTTCTCCAATATCCGACGAAGGAATTCGGCGTCAGTTTCTTGCTCCTGGCGTTCATCCGAGGACGTTTCAGGGCTTTTTTTTGGCCCAGTGAGTGCAGCCATCGCGTTCATCATCTCTTGGAGCTTCTGCTGCTGCTCCTGCGCTTTGGTCACCGATCGCGTGAGCGGTCTATGACCTGTAGATATGCGACTGTCCTCTTTACCAGACGCCACGTAGACGGTATGAACTACAATGCCCCCTGACTTAGGGCGTTTGGGTTCACCACATTTGATATTCGTCGTCGGCGTTGGCACTTTCTCCGGCCTTCTTTTTTTATGGGCCGTTGAAGTTGAAGGGGCCGTTGCTTTGGGCACCCAAGAGGTCGTCGCCTTTCGTTGCTTGATCGGGGAATTTTCTTCTTGCCGACCTTTCGACTTCTTGTATTGGCGAGAGAAATTAGGATCAATCACAGATTCTCGGACTCGTCGCCATGTCTTGTAAATCCTGGAGGACAGCGATTGAGGAGGCTGCTCCGGTTTTTCTGCTTCCACGGCGGTCTCTACCGGTGGAGGAGATCTTTTGAGCACTGCAGTTGGCGAGTTTCTGCGTACCCTATTCAGCAGCTCAAAGCCGTTCCCAGGAGCTGGTGGAGTTATCCCAGAAGGGGAGTTGCCCCTGGTCTTCCTTATCCGGCGCCAGTGGCATCGGCGAACGCGACGAGTTGTCGGTATTGGTTCAGAGACAGAAACAGCTTCCTCCTGCCCCCTGTTCAGGTGTGGGACTGTTGCCGGCGTCAGCCTATTGAAGACTGATATCTTTTGAGTGGCAGGAGCAGGAGTGGGAGTTGGGACGGCCAGTCTTGTAAAGACCGATCTTTTAGCAGGAGAAGCCGCCTTGACAACTTCAGGTGCAGGTTTGGCTTCTCTTTTTGGAATAACCTTTTCTGGGACCGCAAGCTTCATTGTGGGCCCGCAGGAGTTTTGGCCCAGTCTGGAGAAGACCGAGGCGCTGGTGTTGGGCGACCCGTTGAGAGGGGCCGCAGTAACTGTAAGTCCATCGAAGACCGACTTCTTATGAGCTTCTTGTACGGGCACAGGGGTGCTGAAGCTTGTTGGCGGAAGCATGGTTCCGAAAAACATCCCTGTGGTGGCTTGAGTAATCTGCTCCACGGGCATGGTGAACAAAGAGGCCGCTTGGGGCCCGTAGGTTATGCCCCCAGTTGAGGAAGGACGCGAGTTGCAGCTGCAGTTGGAGCACTTCGAACAGGTAGAGGCCATCGATGCTTGATTTCTGCGCCAGGCAAAAGACCAAATCTTAGTAACTTAAAATCCAAAGGCAACCATTAACAAACCGCGATTCGTTCGCGAATACGACACACGAAGTGTGCAGTGGAAAGAGGAAAAGGTCCCACCGGGCGTGCCAGAATCTGTTCCCCTCCGAAAGACGAGCACAAGACTGCGAAGTCCTGACGCTGAGATTCGGGACAGATGCTATTTGGTTTTATCCGTCCACCTCTCCGAAGATGCCAAGTTGATTTATGGCACCGTGTATTGGAGGTTTAGACGGACGCGGCCGATTTAGCAGACTTCGTCAGATTCCCCCTCGTTCGAGGGGTTTTTGATTGTGGGGACACTCTTCCCTGCAGGCGCAAGCCCCTACAGTTAATTATGCTACCGCATCGCGGTAACAACTTTCTCCTTCTCCAGAATTTCACTTCGTGTCGTGTGTATTTGTTTTGTTTGTGATTGCCCGTGGATTGTATACGGAGACTAAGTGATGTCGTCGCCCGTAGGACGCGGATTAGTCCAAATCCATATTTACTTAGATTTGGGTTTGGTCTTTTAGTTTAAGGATACGTTAGCCATGTTTAGGCTAAGATCGACTTAAACGTTCGTTAAGGATACGTTAGTCTGATTTGAGACTAAGATCAACTTAACGGGATCGTTTGGATCCGAAAAGAGAGCAATTGGCTCTATTGTTTAGTTTAATGACGTTGCGGTCGATAGGTAGTTTAAGGACGTTGCAGTCCATATTCCAGTTTAGGGACATGGTGGTCCATGTTTTGTTTAAGGACGCTTAAGTCCGTGGGTTTAAGGACCCCACAGTCCGTGTTATAGTTTAAGGACGCATAAGTCCGCGGGTTTAAGGATCCCACAATCCGTCTTTTGGTTTAAGGACGCTTAAGTCCATGAGTTTAAGGACCCCACAGTCCGTATTGATGTGTGGTTGTCAGGACCCGTCACCTCTCTGACGTCGTTGAAGGATTACAACGATAGGAGTCAAAGGAGTTCAGAGATGTACCCTCGAACCATATGTAAATTGATTTAAGAGAGCAGCTGTGCTCAGTCAATTTAATTTGAGGACTTACGGCCATGATTGGGCTAAGTCCAGTTGAAAAATATTCAACGCTTTTATTTGTTTTTGGCCTATTAGACCTATGCTGGGGCTTGGCCCCTTTTTAATAATGCATAGCATTAAACTTGGTCTCTGTTGGACCTTTATTTTGGGCTCTGCCCCTTTTAAAATAATGCATTGCATTATTTTGTTTGGGCTCTGCCTATTTATAAATGATGCAGAGCATCAATTTTATTTGGGCTCTGCCTTTTTTATTGCATTGCAATTTAATTTGTCCTACTAGGCCTTTCTGATTTAGGCCTGGCCCTTTAGTAAAAGAAATGCATTGCATTTGTCAGGCGCTTTGCGCCAATCACTGAGCGCAAGCACTTGTGGTGATGACACGTGTCACGCAAGTGCAGTGCGCTGCGCCAGTGCGCTGCGCTTGCGTTGCTGATACGTGGCGCGCTCTGGTGAGTTGCGCCAATTTCAGAGAGCAAGGCTCTTTCTTAAAGCGCATAGCGCAAGTGATTCAGATGTTGACACGTGGCGCTCTCTGGTGGCTTGCGCCAACCCAGGAGCGCAACAGTGCAGTTTCTGCAAGTGCAAGGCACTATTTCAATAATCTTGAGAATCTTTAAGATTCCAGAACCAATGGTTCATAAAAAAGTGCAAAGCACTGTTTGATTTCTTGATCCAATTTAGATCAAAGAAAACAAGTTTTTTCTTTTTCTTGTTTTCAGAGAACCAATGGTTCATAAAAAAGTGCAAAGCACTATTATTATTTTTTTTTTTTTATTGAAGATCATTGAACTTGTTCTTAGATCAATGATCTATTAGAAGAAATTCTTCTAATATCAAAGGTTTTTACCTTCTTCTTGAAATTTCTTCAGAGTTCTCTCTGTTTGAAGTTCTTGATCTCTCACAATGTTGATGCCTTTGATTTGGGGTCTAGGGGCCTTTATATAGTGCCCATAAATTTGTTAAATTTGTTAAAGAGATCCTTCTCTGAGTGATTTGGGGAATTTTCCCCACCGTTGGATCTTTGATCCAAGGGCTTCTGTTTTACAGAAGGCAATCTTCTTGTTTTAACAAGAACAGAAAAATCTTGCTAGAATTTAATTCTATTTGGCGCAAACGCCCCAGTGCATGACACGTGTCAAGCAGCGCAGAGCGCGGCGCAACTGCGCTGACACGTGTCGCGCAGCGCACGGCGCGGCGCAACTGTGCTTGCACATCTGCGCTGACACGTGTCGCGCAGCGCATCTGCGCTGACACGTGTCGCGCAGCGCAGCGCTTGCGCAACTGAAGCGTTGCTTCCTTTAATTTTGTTTTAAATAGAGCTTTACTCTGATTGGGCGCGCTGCCTTGGGCGCTGCGCTGGCATATCAGCTTTCGACACGTGGCGCGTTGCGATTGCTTCGAATTTTGAATTTTGAAATTCAAACAGAGCTTTGCTCTTATTGGGAGAAACAGTATATTGATTGAGTTCGCATGAATGCTTAACCCGAAATATGGGAGGAGAGATTCGTCCCACTGGGCGTGCCAGAATCTGTAGGGTGTTTTTCGTCACCCCATTGAGATGGGAATACGCGCACGCTTGTCAGGCGTACTACAGATTCCCCTTGCCTAGGGTAGGCGGGGGTTTGATGATTGTGAGGATCCGAATCTCCGGCAGCCGCGGACTAACCTGCCGTTAATTACCCATCGCCTTTGGAGCGAGAGAACCTCCGATTGACGGGTCAAACTAGTCATGCGAACTCAATGTGCAGTGTTGTGTTTTGGAGGGATTTTGGATATATCGGGGGGCCCGCAGAGTTTTTACGGAGGTCCCGCTACTCGGATAGCGGGCTGGGGGTCAAGGGGGCTAGCAGCCCCCTTGCGGGGCAGCGCCCCGTTAGAAAAAAATTTCTAAAGGGGACAGTGTCATTGAGTGTGTGTGCATATATATATATATATATATATATATATATATATATATATATATATATATATATATATATAAGGGGAAAAAGCGTCCTTAGGACGCGTGAGCGCCAGCGCCTTACGTTCTTAGCACGCGGGAGCTGGGCGCTTGAGCGCTGGCACAGGCACTTTGGGGGTCAAGGGGGCTAGCAGCCCCTTTGCGGGGTGCGGGGCAGCGTCCCGTTAGAATTTTTTTTCTAAAGGGGACAGTGTCGTGGAGTGTGTGTGTGTGTGTGTGTATAAAGGGGAAAAAGCGTCCTGAGGACGCGTGAGCGCCAGCGCCTCACGTTCCTAGCACGCGGGCGATGGGCGCTTGCGCTTTAGGCGCTTGAGCGCTGGCGCTAGCGCGAGCGCTGGCATTTTGGGCGCTAGCACCTCATGTGCTCAGCACGTGGACGCTCGGGCGCTAGCGCCTCACGTACCCGGCACTTGGGCGCTGGGCGCTTGGGCGCCGGCGAACAAAAGGGGCTTTTAGTCCCGAAAATAGGAGTTAAACTCCTAAAAGATCTGGATTAGGAGTTAAACTCTTTTGAGGATTTGGGTCTTGGAGTTGAACTCCCTAAACATTTTCTGAGGTTCTTCTCTCTTAAGTCTTGGATCTTCCCAAGATGGGATTTCTGGAGATGGGTCTCCTTCTTCTTCCTGTCGGTTGGCCGGATCATGGAGAAAGGGGGTGAGATTTAAAAATCTTCCCTTTTTGAGATCTAATGGAAGATCTGAGCTCCCCTTTGTGGGTTTTGTGGTGAAAGACTATTTAGTTTTGGAAAAGAAAGAGTAAAACTCTTGATTTAATTCAAAAGAAAGGAGAAGGTTTAGAACCTTGAGGAAGGAGAAGGAGGCACAAAAACCCTAAAGTTTTTTTTAGAGAATGAAAAATGTATATTTTATTCATCATCATGTTGCCTTATATAGGCTTACACAATTACACATAACCCATTGGGCTTTACAAAATGGCATTTTGCCTATCCTATGCCTCCTGTGCAATTTCTTTTTGCACATAAGCCATGGGCTTACAAAAATTTGGCTTTATGCCCATTTTCTTACATTTATTCATAAAAAAATATACACCAAAATTATTTATTACAAAATTTTTATTTTGGTATGGAGGTGGGCCGGCCGCTTCATGTTCGAGCTTGACCCGGGCATTGGCCCGCTTGATCTGTGCCTGGGCCCACTTGGCTTGGGGTTGACTTTGATTTTGACTTGGTCAACCGGGGTGCAAATTTTTACCCCAACAAGCCCAAGTTGCCGCAATTGCTCATGAAGCAGTTCAGGTCGGTTGCTCTCTGTAAAAAATATCTTAAGTTTTATTTCCTCGGTTTCAGTTTTTTAACACGTTTATCGTTTTCCTCAGGTCCTTCAGCACTATGCCCTCCTTGTTTCCATGGAGTCCGAGGAGATGGCCCCGGCAATGAAGAAGGCGGGCGAATCCTCCTCACGGGAGGAAGAGCTTCTCCTTCAACTGCAGCAAGCGGAAGAAAAGACGGCCCTCCTCGACTCGAGATTGGTCGCCGAGGGGCTGGTGGTCTCCAAGATAACGGAGTCCCATCGGGTTCTAAATGAATCTAACCGGGCTATACAAGCCCAGATGGAGGAGATGAACAGCCTTTTCAACGCCATGAAACGATCGAGGGACGGCTTAAAAAAGGATGCCCGAATGGTTTCAGAAGCGGCGAAGCTTGCTGAGAGCAGGGCGGAGAAGGCCGTGGAGGAGTACAAGGCGACCGATCAATTTTATCTTGATCTTGTCGACTCCGCGGCCGTCGAGTGGCACAACGCCCTCGACGCCGTCAAAGAGGCCATGCCCGAGTACGTTGACCGCGAGTTCCGCGCAAAGTACCCTCTCACCGAGGAAGTGCCACAAGGGGGCAGTGCCGAGCCAGTCATCGTAGGCGAGGCGGTTGGCTGAAGCGTCGAGCCTGAGGTCGCCATTGTGGTCCCCGATGGAGACGCAGAGCCAGGAGAGGTGGCGTCCGAGCGGGCAGCCTGAGCTATTTCCCCTTCTTCTTTTTCTCTTTTTAGAATTTTTGTAAGCCTCCGGGTATTTTTGTAAGGCTGAGGAGCCCACAATACCTTGTATATAATTTTGATCGTAAATAAAATACATACATTTTTCTTTGCTCGGGTGTCTTCATTCTACTAGTGCTTTTTAGCTTTTTAGCTCGCAAGTCCTTTTATCTTGCTAGTGTTAGACCGGTGTCCACCCTTTTTAGGTGATGGCCACACCTCGAGTACGAGTCGAACGATAGCCAAGTGTAGGAAGGTCGGTATCCTCCCTTTCCCCGGAATCGAGGTGAAGATCGCGTCTCGAGTACGAGTCGAACGATAACCAAGTGTAGGAAGGTCGGTATCCTCTCTTTCCTCGGAGTCGAGGTGACGATCGCGCATCTAGAATGAATCAACCGATGGCCAAGTGTGAATAGATCAGCGCTCCTCGATTCCGTCTTGGAAGAGCCGAACATGAGTCTGTTTGGCGGGTCTTCGATCCATGTCTTTGTAGGGCAGAAATCTACCCATTGTGGATGAGCCGAGCAGGAAGCTACCCGGTTGCCTCGTGATGAGGGATTTGGATCCACAGTATTGTAGGGCAGGAAGCTACCCGTTGTGGATGAACCGAGCAGGAAACTACTCGGTGGCCTCGCGATGAGGGATTTAGATCCACACCTTTGTAGGGCAGGAAGCTACCCATTGTGGATGAACCGAGCGATAAGCTACTCGGTCGCCTCGTGATGAGGGCTTTAGATCCACAGTGTTTTTGGGCAGGAAGCTACCCGCTGTGGATGGACCGAGCTGTAATCTGCTCGGTGGCCTCGCGATGAGAGCTTTGGATCCACACCTTTGTAGGGAAGGAAGCTACCCATTGTGGATGGACCGAGCAGGAAACTACTCGGTGGCCTCACGATTAGGGCTTTAGATCCACACCTTTGTAGGCCAGGACGCTACCCGTCATGGATGGAACGAGCAAGAATCTGCTCGGTGCCTCGTGATGAGGGCTTTTCTTATCCCTAGTATCTCCTTGAAGCGTTCAACCTTTCATGACCCATATAGGTGGGAATGGTGACTGTCGCGGATGACACGTGACAGTAATATATCGGAAAAGTGCAATATTCCGTGATTTGCGGCGCTGCGCGGGTAGATCTCGGTCGTTGGAAGATATTTGTTGAGGCTATAAATACCGAAGGTGTATAGGTTCGTTCCTAGTCTTGCATTCTCCGAAGATGACCGGTCGCGTGTATACCATTAGGGAGATCATTTCTCGTGACGATGTGTACTTTTATAACCTTGATCGTTCCGTGGAGACGTACGAGCCGGTGATAGGCCGCTTGGAGGGCCACTGTGGACGCTTACTTCCCCGGCGATCTCATCTCCTCCAAGTGTTAATTTATGCGATATAGGGGACTTTCCCGGGTCTGTACAACACCCTATCTCCGCAGTTGATAGACGAGGCGTTTGACAAGATGCATATGGTCCACGATCTTGGTCTGATCTCAAAGAGCAGATGGGATCGCTCGGTGGACCTTTTTCTTGAGAGTTTTCAGCAAAGGTTGGTCGTCGCATCCTGCTCGGCGGATGAGATCCCCGGCGAGTCTATGGCTTCTAGGGTCCACGGGTGCCGTCAAAGGGAGCGGGCAGAGGCTGCTTGGGCTCGGCTGGACGAGATCTCATCTGAGTATCATCGGCAATGTTTTCATAACCCTCGCCCTCTTCTGTTGTAATCATTGTAAGGATGGGGAGCCCCTGATACCTCCGAAATGAATAAATTTTTCTTTGGTTGCCGTGTACTGTCTCTTTTCCTCCCCTAGACATATTTTATATTTGCTTTTAAACAAAAACCTTATAGTACCAGAACCGAGAGTAGTAACAAAGGGCTGGAAGCAAAAGTCTCTTCTATGAGAGGACCTTGTATTGGAAGACTTAGTTTAATGCTGAAAGGAATTACATTATTTAAGAGACGGTACATATTTATTTGTACAACTTAAGCTTTTCGGCGTTATAAGGCCGAAGAAAATTACGGCCTCCGGAGTCCTGCAGGCGGTATGCTCCACTGGGCAACGCTTCTATTACGAAAAATGGTCCGTCCCACTTCGGGGAGAACTTATGCAGTCTCCCTTGATCTATGAACTCGTTTCTTTGTAAGACGAAGGCTCGATATTTAACTCGGGCATTGTAGTAGCGAGCGATTTGTTGCTGATAGGCGGCCGCTCTGATTTGCGCTCGATCCCGTTTTTCCAACAAGATATCCAAGTTGCTTCGGAAGGCCGAGGTGTTGGCTTCATCATCAAAATGTTCAACCCTATAACTGGACAGGCCAATTTCCGTGGGGACCATTGCCTTGGTACCGTAGCAGAGGCTGAATGGGGTTTCTCCCGTGGGGTTTTTTAACGTCCGCAACGCCCATAGCACCTGTGGTAATTCTTCGACCCAGTTGCCTTGCATTCCTTCCAAACGGGCTCTGAGACCGCGGATGACGCCTCGATTCGCTACCTCGGCCTGCCCGTTGCATTGTAGATGTGAGACCGCGGCAAATTTCATCAGTTTGTGGTAGTCGCTGCAAAACTCTTTGACTTTATCGTTTTCGAAGTTGGTCCCATGGTCGGTAACTATGCACCTCGGGATTCCAAATTGAGAAATTATGTCATTCTGCAGGAACTTTATTATAGAGGTGGCATCAGGTTTCCTGATGGGCACGGCCTCTATCCATTTTGTGAAGTAGTTCACAGAGACAAAGATGTATCTGTGTCTGCCCGTGCCGGTGGGGAGCTGACCCACCATATCCATCCCCCATTGTGCGAACGGCCATGGGGAACTGAGTGGCATTAGTTCTATAGCGGGAAGACGAACTATGCTGCCGACAAGTTGGCAGTTCCTGCATCTTCTGACCAGCTTCTCGGCATCCTGATGTATTCTCGGCCAATAGTAGCCTTGGAGTAGTGCCTTTTAGACCAGGGTTCGGGCCCCTTGATGTGCTCCCCCAACTCCTTCGTGTACTTCTCGTAGAACGTAGTCTGCCTCGTGGGGGTCGATGCACCGAAGCAGAGCCTGAGTGTATTTCTTCTTGTATAGGTTTTTGTTGCTCTAGATTAAATGGCGTACTTTGGCCTGAAGCCGGCGAGCTTCTCCTTGGTCTTCGAGAAGTACACCGTCCTTTAGGAACTCCAGGAGAGGCTTCCTCCAATCCCGGCCTTCTTCCTGAGTTATGTAGATTTGGAGTGTTACCTCTCCGTATTCCATGCTGGGCTGTGGCAAGACTTCGAAGAGGATGTTTCTTTTATGGTGGGCCGAATAGGAAGAGGCGAGTTTGCTTAAGGCATTGGCCTGTGTGTTCTAGTTCCTGGGAATCTGCTCCACTTGGACCTCGTCGAAATTTTTCCGAAGCCTTTTTACTTTAGCCAGATATTTTATCATGAGTGGCTCCCGGGCCTCGAAACGCCCGGTCACTTGGTCGACGACTAGTGCGGAGTCGCTGCGAACTCTGATGGTTTTTAGCCCTACCCCGGAGGCGATTCGTAGTCCTGCCGACAAAGCCTCGTATTCTGCGGTGTTGTTTAACGCTCTGAACCCAAGCTTTAAAGAGTATTCCATTTCCGCTTCATCCGGGCCGTATATGATCAAGCCATCCCCACTCCCCTCCTCAGTAGAAGATCCGTCCACGTAGAGCATCCAATCCGGGATGGGGTCGGGCACCTCCTCGACTGAGGGACGTGGTTCGGGGCCCCAAGCCGTCGTTTCGTCTTTAGTAGGGATGGTGCATTCGACAATAAAATCCGCTAAAACCTGTGCTTTGATGGCTTGTCGGGGGCGGTATTTGATATCGAATTGGGACAATTCCTACCTCCGTTTCTCCAGATGACCTGACGACTCGAGGGAGGCAAGAATGGACCCTAAAGGTCGCTCGGTGAGGAAAAGGATTGTGTGCACTTGGAAATAGTGTCAAAGTTTTTTGGAGGCGACGACATGCGCTAGGACTATTTTCTCTATAGCCGGGTATCTCGTTTCTGCGTCCTTGAAAATATGGCTCACGTGGTAGACCGGTCTCTATATGCCTTCGAATTCTCTGACGATCACCGAGCTTGCAGCTTGGTCGGAGATGGCCAGATATAGCAATAGCTCGTCATCATTGACCAGTCGGATGAGCGACAGTGGGGTCGCTAAGTGCGCCTTGAGTTTTTCGAAAGCGTTCTGGCGCTCCCCAGACCATTCGAACTTAGGAATTTTCCTTTGGGCTTTGAAAAACAGGAGGCACTTCTCTCCGGATCTGGACATAAAGCGACTCAGGGCAGCGACCCTCCCCATGATGTCGACATTGCTCATGGGTGTTGCCATATTGAGGATAGCGCTGATCTTTTCAGGGTTCGCTTCGATTCCTCGGTGGGTAACCATGAACCCGAAGAACTTCCCACTGGTGACTCCGAACGCACACTTAGCTGGATTCAGCTTCATTTTGTACTTGCGCATGACGTCGAATGTCTCGTCGAGGTTTTTGGTGTGCCCAGCTGACAAGGTGGATTTTACGAACATGTCGTCGACGTAGACTTCCATGTTTCTGCCAATCTGCGGTTTGAACAGCTTGTCGATAAGCCGCTGGTACATGGCCCCGGCGTTCTTGAGTCCGAAGGGCATCATTTTGTAGCAGTAGACCCCCCCGATCAGTAGTGAAGGCGGTAAGTTTTTCGTCGACCAGGTTCATCTGGATCTGATAGTAACCGGAGAAAGCATCCATAAAGCTCAGTAGTTCGTTGCCGGCCAAACTGTCCACTAGCTGGTCTATCCGAAGAAGTGGAAAGTTGTCTTTGGGGAAAACTTTGTTCAAGTCCGTGAAATCGACGCACATACGTCATTTCTCGTTTGCCTTCTTGACCATGACCACATTTGCCAGCCAATCCGAGTAGTCCAAGTTTCTGATGAAGTTGACGACGAGCAATCGATCCACCTCGTTATCTATCGCCTTTTGTTTAACCGGCGCAAAATTTCTTTTCTTTTGTCAGATAGGCCGGGCTTTCGGGTTGACCCTGAGCTTGTGGGACATCACATCAGGGTCGATCCCGGGCATGTCCGCTGGCGCCCAAGTGAATACGTCCGAGTTATCTCGGAGGAACCAGATCAGGCCTTCGCGGTGGTCCACTATCAAGAAAGAGCCGATCTTGACTGTCCGGCTGTCGACTTCCTCAGCAAGGGGTACTTCCATCGGCGCTTTCTCCGGGGCAACTTGAACTTCCTTTTGGTCATCGTGTAGGCTTCCTAGGCACACCCATGAGGTTCTACAAGTGATCAAACATGGCCAATTCAAAATTTTCATGTGCCAAAGAAACCCTATGCAAGATCGATAAGTAGAGGTAAAGGCGAAACTAGCAAGCAAACTACTTTGCTATAAAATGAAAGAGGCTACAAGCTTTGTAGATCCGGTCCTCCACTTCCTTAGCTCCGTGACGATGTCCCCTCGCTGCGATCATCGGATCCCGGACTCTAGCGTCGGCTTCATCGGAGAAATGGGCGGGCTAGGTCGTCGACTTCGATGCCGAAGATGATCTACGTCGAGGCAACTCAAGATCAAGCTCCAACTTCACCAAGTCATGAAACTTGTGAAGAAAACACCCTATACTACTTGGCAAGTGGTAGAGGATGAAGAAATAGGAAGTGGGTTCACTTTAGAATTGGATTTCTCACTCTTTTTATCATGACACCATTAGAGGATGCAAGGTTTCTTCTTCTTGAAGAAGAAGAAGAAGAAGAAGAAAAAGAATATGATAAGAATTATGAATAATAGAAAATAAAATCATTCTTATCATAATGAAACCTTGGGTGAGTAAACTCATGTAGAGAGTAAACTAGGGTTTAGGCTAATGGTTGGGTTAAAGATAAAACAAAATGGCTTAGACTTTGTCAAAGATGCTATGAAGCTTCATGAAGCTTCAAGCCAAAGTGAGAAAGCCACCACCATTTTGTTTTTGTTTCTTGCCAAAAATAAATAAATAAGGCAAAAGAAACCCTAACCATTAACTAAACATAGTGTATGGCACACACCCAAGTTTGCATGTATCATCAAACATGATACAAACTAGTGCACAAAACTATATCATATATACAATGTGCATATCAAGTGAGAAAATCCATCTTAAGTGAACTAATACTAGTTAATATAAAGTAATATATCAAATATATAATTATACATTAAATCATTAAATCAACACTTGATTTAATGATCCGGTCATACTGCATATAACCGACTAATATCAAGTGTATCAATGTATCGAATCAACACTTGATTCGGTAACCCGGCTATATCCTATATAACCGTCCAATGATACATATCGCGAGAATAGAATACAGTATCACATACTGGTATTATTCTCGGTCCCGCACATATCTCATATGCGCTCCTATTTCGTTTCGCTTGAGCCAGGAAACCTCTGTGTAGGACTCTAAAGACTCGTCAATACGCCGGCAGCAGGTGATGATCATATCAAACACCCACAAGCCGCAAGCGGTCTGCTAAACGTAACGGACACCCGGGTATTGAGCGATCAGAAGATCGACGAGCAAGCCCGCTCACACTCCTGTGAATCCAACCAGTAACACTTACAGTACAGTCCGGTCTGTTCGTCTGATATGTCGCATATCTCGCCTAGGGGTGGTAAACGTCAGACACCAGTAGCTCGATAAGTCATGCCGATGTAAGGTCCATAACAAGCGTGAAACTACTGATAACTCTTACCAGTATATCACAGCAACCCTGGCTATGGATTTCCAGTTATGGCCAGTCGAGCATAGCACAACATCAACCCCCAATACCGGGAGAGACGAATCCCTTCCTATCGCTCATTGCCTCCATGTGAATCGGGACTGTACCCAAAAACCACCTGTTTGCACGACTCAGTAGAGCCGTGGTAGGGTGGAAATCAAAGCACAGTGGGTGACACACAAGACTCTATGACGATCTCGGGTCAACAGACTAAGCTATACCAGTGTCACCAGAGAACTGCCATCTGACGTGAGGTATAATACCATCTGTGAGTTCTCGGCGAGTCCGTTCAGTGTACTCAGTTACCACTGAGCACCCGCATACCATCTCTGATGTCAAACACCAATGGATATGGGATCATCCATCGCCCATCACATGGGTCGAGAAGATATACGCTAGTCTACTCTGGAATATCGATGCCCCGTCTCGATATTCCCACGACTAGGAACAATGAAGGATGTACTCATTGACTACCCAGGCCCCACTAGTATGATCTACATCATATTCCTGGAAGTCGAGTACACATCCTAAGGGCTTTATCAACATGTAACAGAGAGACAGAAAGTATACACGTTAAGATAAAGAGCAACCGGATAGCGTACTATCATGTCGAGCAAGAAAGTCTTACCTATATATGTCCAAGCATCCACTACAATATACATCCTATGTACAGTAATGGCCTCTAGGGCATACATATAACTAACAATCTCCCACTTGCACTAGGGCCATCTGTAGCAGTGGTTGCAGTATCATATACTCAACCATCCCATATAAGTCTCTCATAGGGAAAAAGCCTTTGTGAGTGGATCCGCTGTGTTGTCCTTTAAGTCTACTCTCCTAACCTCGATCACCCTGGATATCAACTATCACCATGATCAGGTGATGCTGCCTCAGAATATGTCTGGGTCACTGATGGGATCGGGGTTCCTTGGCCAAAGCCACACTTCCATTGTCATACAATGGTAGGAACCTAGTTCATCTCATGAACCAATATACACCCAAACTGGCTCTTTGGTAGTAACTTTAATAGCGATGTAACCAGCCTTTATCGTCTAGTCTGCCACGGTATCTAGCTTGGAACTCTTGCAACATACCGTCCCTCTACTGAGGGTAAAGACAATGCCTGCGACTAACATTCAGTCGTCCTTATCACCCTGGAACTTTTCCAGTGATTCTCCCCAGGATCAATTGATATCATCTCACTACAACTAGTGAGTATCCTAACATCCAATTAGATCTATCTCATAGATCCAAAACCCAGGATTTAGTAGGTATCACTTTGATCCTATATGGAGAATCCTTGTGATAAGCGGAGATTGACCGAGCGTAGCATAGGAAACTCCTTTCCTATCAAGAGTATGTCATCCACGTACTCTACGAGGATCATCACCATACTCCATACTACCTTTTTGTACATACAAGGTTCATCTACCATTTTGATGAAGTCAAACTCTTTGACTACCACATCAAAACAGATGTTCCAACTCCGCGATGCCTGCTTTATCCTGTAAAGCAACTTGCACATGTTTCCGCTGCTCCCACTGTTTACGAAGCCCTCTGGTTGTGTACTTATAGACGTTCTCTTCTAAATCAGTATTTAGAAAAGCAGTCATGGCACCCAACCACCAGATATCGTAGTCATGGTATGTAGCAATGTTAAGTAGGATCCGGATGGACTTAAGCATAGCCACTTGGAAAAGGTTTCATCATTATCCACGCCTGGTCGATGACGAAAACCTTCAACAAGTCTAGCTTTGAAAGTTTCACCTTTTCCATCTACACCAAGTAATCTTCTTAAGATATACTTGCTCCTGATGGGGATTTAACCCTTCAGATATAGCATCCAAAGTCCATACTTTGTTGGTGTACATGGATTCCATCTCAGATTGCTAAGCATCCAGCCATTCTTACAGAGTCCCTACTCTCGATGGCCTGCTCGAAACTAGTTGGGTCATCATCTCATGATGCAATCCTCGCTCCCACTGTCATCGAGAAACCGAAGTATCTCTCTGGCGGATGAGGAACCCTACCAGATCGGCGAAGAGGCTGAGGTTCGTCGGGAACTATTGAATCCTTTGGTTCTGTCAAATCATCAGCAGTTTTGTATAGCTGGAACCCTTCCAGTTCTACAGAACTGACATTGCCTCGATTTTGTTCGGATTTTGCTTTCGACATAAGCCGGACAATCCCAAATCTTAACTTACTTAAGAGATAGGCTTTTCCCATACCATATTCTATATGGAGTGGCAGGCACTGATTTGATTCGAATCTAATTCAATTGGTATGCAGCTTCTCAAGTGCATAACCCCTTAAAAGTAACAGGTAACTCAGTAATACTCATCATAGAGCACACCATATCAAATAGGGTGCGATTGCTCCTCCCCGATATACCGTTGTGCTGTGGTATATTCAGAGGAGTAATACAGAGAGAGAATCACATTCTCCTTTAGAATAGTCCAGGAATTCTATGCACAGGTATTCTCCTCCCTGATCTCATCATAGGACATAATACTTATACCCGTAATTTGGTTCTCTACTTCTAACTTATATTCTGTGAATATCTCAAAAGCTTCGGACTTATGTTTCAACAGGAACATATGACTGAATCTTGAGAGATCATCAGAGAATGTAATGAAGTACAAAGAACCGGTCCTGGCATGTGTAGACTGGAGACCTTACATACATCATCATGTATCAGTCCCAAGAGTTCACTAACTCTTTCTCTGTTTCCAATAAACAGAGCTATGGTCATTTTATCTTTGTGACATTACTGGCAAGTTTCACAAGATGTAAATTCAAACTGATTTAAATATGCATCTAAATGTAACTTCAGCCAGTCGGGTCACATTGATATGACCTAGTCTACAATGCCTCAAGAAGGATTCGTTCATTTCTGAACTCTTCCTCTTATGTGTGTTCCATATACTAAGAACTGTAGTTTGATTTAGAACATCAATGCTTTTAGATAACGTGCCTGAACCGATCAACTTTTGATATAGGAAATGTTCAAAACATTATCCAACAATACAAAATTATATCTTTCTTTACTAATAAAGAGACTGATATGATTTTGTATATCAGGTTCGGTATCTAATAACATTCGTTCAGAATCAATGTACTGATAATACAGGGTGACAGTGACCAACAGACTTGGCTACAACACTTGCACCGTTTTCTGTCTCATGAAACTTATCACCCGTTCTCAGTTTTCTGCCTTTCTGTAGCCCTATGTAACAGATTACATATCTTGGATCCTGATCCGGTATCAAATACCCAGGATGCAGAGGATACTGAGAAACAGTTCTTTGTAAAGAACACACCCGAAGGAGATGCATCTCATGCACTTTCTTCGTTTGGGCGGCATAGGATTTCTGGTATTCTCCTATTTCCTATTCTGCCTTATAACAATTATAAGTTGGAGCGGGACCAACGTTCCCCAGCTCAGTATAACAAGCGGGTTCGGTCAATACATCCATATTATTATCTTGATTAAGGCGTGATATGGTCGCTACCTGGAGAGAGAGAAAAGAAAACACTCTGCGTGCGCTCTTGCAAGATTAGATTGGTTATTTATTTTATCTAATCAGGATGGCTCCCACTGTTTTTATCAAATCTTCCTTCAAACCCTAAAAGGAAAGACTAGCCGGGATTAATTACACTCTACAAGTTCGCCAATCTTTCAGCCAGGCCAGTGTCGGTACTTTGAGGGAGGTTCCCTGTGCTTTCGCACGGACCTAATTACAGTAAACCTCGTTTTCCCAGAGGCGTAACCCCGTTGACACCTTTCTAGACACCTACTTGATCGGCTAATTGTAAAGTGCAAAACTCTCCCAGGAGTAACAATTACTCGCAGTGGGTATCGGGATCCAACTATCATATAGAAGGTATGCAATCTCATGGCAAATTTCAATACTTGAAACTCCCGATGAAGGTTTTTACCCCTAGCACCTATGACCTTGGCTAAGGTCAACAAATCATAAGCACTAGTCAAGTTCTACCCGTCATTTCGTGATTAATTAGACCCACCCACATGACCCTTGGCTAAGGTCAACAAAGCCACATGACTGTCCTAACTAATCGCATCATATGCGGTGTAGGAAGACATCACTTAGCCACCGTACACTGTGCCTTGACTATGGTCAACAAACACAGCACGAATACTAAGTACTCTACTTCCTAAAATGACGGAGGGTTGCGGATGGTTTTTGAGAAAACCTTTAACGCTTTGAACTTGATCTCGTTGCGGAATCAAATGGTTTTTAAATGGAATGTTTTTGAGGCTTTTCTAGTTTTGCTAAAGGGGTCACTCCCGGTGAAGGGATAGTCGACCCTTTCCTCGTCGAATGAGGTGCGGGATATATCACATATATCACTATGCAAAGCAGAAACTATAGAAGCAATCAAAAGACAAACCGAGTGTGTAGCATCTGCCAGTTATTGCTAAAGGGGTCACTCCCGGTGAAGGGATCGTCGGCCCTTTCCTCATCGAATAAGGTGCAGGATGTTCTACAAGGAACACCGCGATGCAAAGCAAGAACTGTAGCTACCTGTTTTATTTTGAAATTCGATTCCACAACATCTTTTAGGTTTATTTTCTTTCATTAATCTCATTAATGAATATCCCATCATTTAAGTCCACCTAAACATCACAGATAAATATAACGTACGCTTATGCCATCCGCATTCGCCTCGATGTCCCGTCTGCACCGTTAGGTTAGGTAACTAACGGCAGAGCGAGGCAGGGCTAGCGCGGGTGTAAAACATAAGCAACGTCTATATAATATATCATATATACTATATACAATATCTATCTGAACAAATCACATGATCACATCACAGATAACGCAGCAGAAAATATCATATGAAATATTGGATATACTAGGACGTCCGTGTTTTTAATACGAGCCAGTATAAAACACGGATTCCACGGTCGTGATGAATAGCCAATCCCACACCCCTAGACCCCTACGAGAGCGGCAAGCAACCCTACCAATTCTAGGGTTAGGAGACCCGGACTCGACTCCTCGAGATGGTCTCCCACTGAATCCTAAAACCCGGTTACTTGTGCTCCCCTCCTTGGGTCTATCCTAATGCGGAAAAGTAAATAATATACATCAACGGTGACATCTTCCGCAACCTGGAAGTGCCCCAATAAAAGAATATTACAAGTTTTTACATGAATGAAAATGAAAAACACTCATCTCACATAAAAAAAACCCCGGCTATTCAAACACGACGATCCAATATAACATATCCAGCAACACATAATATCACATGTCATCAACGTAAGTAAATATGCGCATCCCAATTGTCGTTGACATATAGCAACAAAACCGGCGATATCACATATTACACTTACGGTCACAGAAAAGAAAGTGTAAAACTACAACAGTTGGAATCCGCAAACTCTTTAGACATCGCATGTCTAACCAAATGAAATTCCTTAGACATCGCATGCCTAACAATTATAAACCCCGCATTTTAGTCTCTTTATCGAAAACTCTTTTCAATATCAAGTCGGGCAATTAAACAGGATTCCCGACATCCTGATCGAATGCTCGTCGCAAACTTTAGTAGACGGACGCACCCCTGATACCGTCGACGAAGTGCACCAAGGCGGAACACCGCTGCCGCGAGCACCCGAACGGATGCTTTCGGCGACGGGGTTCTCCTACAGTCACTTGGTCGGGGCTATGGGGTGTAGCTGTCTATTAAGTTTACCCGGCGAGTATCCACGTACGCTACGTGATTGCGACGGACTTTTGATCGCATCAAAATCCCGTGACAACCGATCAAGTGAGACTAAACTGCTATGTTTATAACATTCAAATCAGTTATCTCATAACTCCTTGTGGATTCCAAATATTGTATCACATTCCAGATAAATAGAAAATGTTAAACTTTCCGATCGAACAATCAAACACCCAAGTTTTCCCGAAACAGCTCAACACATGAAATATGTTTAAAAACATTCACTTCATGCCTCAGTACCAACGGTCCAGCCGTAGAAGGGTCAAGCCAACGCCTCACATGTGGCACGCCGTACTGCCCCAAACCCTAAGGTTCAAAGGGCAGTTCAAGACGGTCACATAATCGAGTTAAGGTTTGTTGTCTTCTAGAGGGTCCATCGTGTTATTTGCACTACTTAAAACGTTCTTAAACCACGAAAAAATCCAACACTTGGAAATTTCCCGGCAGGGGAAAAAGTGGGTATTTATATGCTGTCGAACTTTTCAACATGTTCTAAAATATCCGGAAAAATATAAACAAAGTTAAACAATCCGATCGAAACATCGAGTCCCCAAAACAACCCTAGAAAACTCAACACTTGAGTGGAATTAAAAAGTTCCCAGAAAAAAATAACAAGAAAGGACCTAAGAATAATTACATGAAATTTCAGGGACTAAGTCACAATTTTGGCCGCGGAACCGCCGCCAAACCCTTGGTTTGGCCGCGGTTCCGCGGTCGAATTTTTGAGTTAGAGGTCCGTACTTCACAGTAATTCTTATATTTGCCAGCTTAATTTTCTGAGCATTTTTAATTCACAAAAAACCACAGTTTGAAAAAATGTACAGAGAAGGGTTTTGATCGGGGTTTCGGGGTTCGATCGGATCTCTAACTTCGTCTACACTTCGCCTAAAGCTCTAGCTAGACTCTGATACCACTGTAGGGTTCCTAGGCACACCCATGAGGTTCTACAAGTGATCAAACATGGCCAATTCAAAATTTTCATGTGCCAAAGAAACCCTATGCAAGATCGATAACTAGAGGTAAAGGCGAAACTAGCAAGCAAACAACTTTGCTATAAAATGAAAGAGGCTACAACCTTTATAGATCCGGTCCTCCACTTCCTTAGCTCCGTGACGATGTCCCCTCGCTGCGATCATCGGATCCCGGACTCTAGCGTCGGCTTCATCGGAGAAATGGGCGGGCTAGGTCGTCGACTTCGATGCCGAAGATGATCTACGTCGAGGCAACTCAAGATCAAGCTCCAACTTCACCAAGTCATGAAACTTGTGAAGAAAACACCCTATACTACATGGCAAGTGGTAGAGAATGAAGAAATAGGAAGTGGGTTCACTTTAGAATTGGATTTCTCACTCTTTTTATCATGACACCATTAGAAGATGCAAGGTTTCTTCTTCTTGAAGAAGAAGAAGAAGAAGAAGAAAAAGAATATGATAAGAATTATGAATAATAGAAAATAAAATCATTCTTATCATAATGAAACCTTGGGTGAGTAAACTCATGTAGAGAGTAAACTAGGGTTTAGGCTAATGGTTGGGTTAAAGATAAAACAAAATGGCTTAGACTTTGTCAAAGATGCTATGAAGCTTCATGAAGCTTCAAGCCAAAGTGAGAAAGCCACCACCATTTTGTTTTTGTTTCTTGCCAAAAATAAATAAATGAAATAAATAAATAAGGCAAAAGAAACCCTAACCATTAACTAAACATAGTGTATGGCACACACCCAAGTTTGCATGTATCATCAAACATGATACAAACTAGTGCACAAAACTATATCATTTATACAATGTGCATATCAAGTGAGAAAATCAATCTTAAGTGAACTAATACTAGTTAATATAAAGTAATATATCAAATATATAATTATACATTAAATCATTAAATCAACACTTGATTTAATGATCCGGTCATACTGCATATAACCAACTAATATCAAGTGTATCAATGTATCGAATCAACACTTGATTCGGTAACCCGGCTATATCCTATATAACCGTCCAATGATACAAATCGCGAGAATAGAATACAGTATCACATACTGGTATTATTCTCGGTCCCGCACATATCTCATATGCGCTCCTATTTCGTTTCGCTTGAGCCAGGAAACCTCTGTGTAGGACTCTAAAGACTCGTCAATACGCCGGCAGCAGGTGATGATCATATCAAACACCCACAAGCCGCAAGCGGTCTGCTAAACGTAACGGCCACCCGGGTATTGAGCGATCAGAAGATCGACGAGCAAGCCCGCTCACACTCCTGTGAATCCAACAAGTAACACTTACCGTACAGTCCGGTCTGTTCGTCTGATATGTCGCATATCTCGCCTAGGGGTGGTAAACGTCTGACACCAGTAGCTCGATAAGTCATGCCGATGTAAGGTCCATAACAAGCGTGAAACTACTGATAACTCTTACCAGTATATCACAGCAACCCTGGCTATGGATTTCCAGTTATGGCCAGTCGAGCATAGCACAACATCAACCCCCAATACCGGGAGAGACGAATCCCTTCCTATCGCTCATTGCCTCCATGTGAATCGGGACTGTACCCAAAAACCACCTGTTTGCACGACTCAGTAGAGCCGTGGTAGGGTGGAAATCAAAGCACAGTGGGAGACACACAAGACTCTATGACGATCTCGCGTCAACAGACTAAGCTGTACCAGTGTCACCAGAGAACTGCCATCTGACGTGAGGTATAATACCATCTGTGAGTTCTCTGCGAGTCCGTTCAGTGTACTCAGTCACCACTGAGCACCCGCATACCATCTCTGATGTCAAACACCAATGGATATGGGATCATCCATCGCCCATCACATGGGTCGAGAAGATATACGCTAGTCTACTCTGGAATATCGATGCCCCGTCTCGATATTCCCACGACTAGGAACAATGAAGGATGTACTTATTGACTACCCAGGCCCCACTAGTATGATCTACATCATATTCCTGGAAGTCGAGTACACATCCTAAGGGCTTTATCAACATGTAACAGAGAGACAGAAAGTATACACGTTAAGATAAAGAGCAACCAGATAGCGTACTATCATGTCGAGCAAGAAAGTCTTACCTATATATGTCCAAGCATCCACTACAATATACATCCTATGTACAGTAATGGCCTCTAGGGCATACATATAACTAACACATCGCGGATATCTAAAGACCCCTGAAAGTCCTGCGTGTCTTCAAAATTGTTTTCATGCTCTCCGGCAGGGGACGTTGAGGTGAGGCAAATCTTAGCGGTTTGCTGGTCCCCATAAGCCCGGCCTATCCTCTCTTGATCCAAAGGGAATTTGATCGCGAGATGATAAGTCGAGATCTGAGCTCGGAGGGCATTTAAGTGTAAGCCGATGTCGCGCACCTTGCGGGTTCGCGGGAAGGCGAAATTTTCAAAAAACGATTTTAACTAACTACACAGCACTGGCTAACTCCAGGATCTATACTAAAACCTTAACTAACTAAACTAACTAGGAGGTTGATAGTTGGTTATGCCTCCGTGACCAAGTCCTTCGGGTCTTTTTTGCCTCCTCTCCATGGCTCCTCGAAGAAAGGATCGAGCTTGCGACGTCGGCCTCCTCATGTCAAAGATGATTCACCCGAGAGTATGTGCTTTGAGCTCTAACCTCTAAACCGAAGTAACTAGGGTAAATGGTTCGCTAATCCAAGTATCCTAGGTGATGTACAGAAGCTATTAGATTGTTTTGTCTCACTAAACCCTATGGCTCACAACACATGTAAAGGTTAGGGTTTTTGGGGAGGAGAAAGAAGGAGATGAAAATCAAGAGAGAGAATGAGGAGAAGCAAATGAATTAAGGTTGCAAAGTGAGAAGAATGGCTCATATCTCATACACTCATTGAAGCATGGAATAAATCACAATATTAAATCCTCACCATACTTCAATAGTAATGCCTAACAAATAAATTAATCCTTGAGCCACCCCTCACACCATGCTACAAATATCTCTTTCTTTTCCAATTTTCCACCTCACTAATCTATTTTGCAAAAAATAGATAATACCAAATAATGAGGTGTCTCCTTCTAGAAGCATTCTTAAGAAAATTACAAGAATACCCCTCACCGTATATACATACCCGTATCCGTATTCCAAAAAATACAAATACACTGAGACGATAACAATCCAATAATATAATACTAGGATCCGGCTTAAACCAAAGCTCACCAGTATTGTTCGCCCGAACATCATCCGTGTACAAGTACACCTATGTGATTGTAGCCCTGCCCTGAAGCAGTGAAACCCTCTGTGTGGGACTCTAAAGACTCGACAGTACGCTGGCAGTGGGTTTAACTACAAGCACGTCAGCGGTACTAGCAGCACAAAACGGCTACCCAGATATCTGTCGATAAGAAGGTCGATGAGCAAACTTATTCGAACTCCTACTGAGCCTATCTCTGACAATCTCTGTACAGTGCAGTTTGTTCGTCTAATATACTTGCATATCGGGCCTAGAGGGATGGTAAACGTCAGACCCCTAACAGCCCAATAAGTCGTGCCGAAGGAGAGCCCAATACACCCTGAAAAACTACTGGAGTGCCTACCAGTATTTCTCGACTGCCTTGGCCAGAGACTTTGTGTAATGGCTTTCCGAACACTGCGCGATATCACCCCCTAATACCGGGAAAAACGAATCCTATCTGACCGCTACTGCCTCTAAGTGCTTCGGGACTACACATAACTACTACCTGTTTGCACGACTCTTTTGAGTCGTGGTAGGGTAGTAATCAAAGTGCAGTGGGAACACACTCGAAACGAAGTAGCGATTGCAAGTCAACGGACTAACCTGTACTCATGTCATCTAGGAACTGCTTCCTGACGATAGGTATAATACCAACTAGCAATTTCCGACGAGTCATGTCCAGTGTAACTCATAACCTAATGAGCACCTGCATACTATCTTCAGTACGTCGTACTAATGGCTGTAGGACAGATCATATCCTCTGCTGGGATGAGAAGCGTATACACCAGTCTACTCCGGAGTATCAATATCCCGTCTCGATAATCCTGCGACTAGGGACCTGTATAAGGATGTGCTTATAGACTACCCAGCCCCCACTAATGTGACTGTCATCACAACGCTGGTAGTCAAGCAAAGATTCTGAGGGCTCTACCAATATGTATAAGCGATATGCTAAAAGAAACACATGCACATATTGAGGTAGAATCAAACCAGATAGCATACTACTATTTTGAGCAAGACTGATATCACAACTGTGAATATCCCAAACTTCCAATATGTAATATACAATTCAGTATGATACAATAATGGCCTCTAGGGCATATATCACTAACAATCTCCCACTTGCACTAAGGCCATGTATTGGCATATCGCAGATCTATCATCTCGATTAGCCGCTCAAACTGTGTCTGAGGGATGGCCTTTGTAAGTGGATCTGCAGTGTTATTCTCTGTCTCTACTTTTCGCACCTCGATCTCCCGGTGATCAATAATCTCCCTGATCAGGTGGAATCGCCTCAAGATGTGTCTGGACTTCTGATGGGGCCTTGGTTACTTCGCCAAAACAATAGCGCTGTTGTTGTCACAATACAGCGGAATTGGATCAACAATGGACGGAACCACCTAAAGTTCTGCTACGAACTTCCTGATCCAGACTGCTTCTTTCGCGGCGTCACATGCAGCGATATACTCCGCTTCTATTGTCGAGTCAGCAACGGTGTCCTGCTTGGAGCTCTTCTAACAGACCACCCCTCCATTGAGGGTAAAGACATAACCCGACATGGACCTGGAGTCATCTTTGTCACTTTGGAAGCTGGAGTCGGCGAATGCCTCGATCTGGAGGTATTCTCTGCCGTACACCAAAAACATCTCTTTAGTCCTTCTTAGGTACTTGAGAATGTTCTTCAATGGTGTCCAGTGCTTCTCCCCTGGGTTCGACTGATACCTGCTTACAACGCTCATGGTGTAAGCTACATCTGGTCTGGTACACAACATCGCATATATTATAGAACCTACCGCAGAAGCGTAGGGTATAATAAACATGCGATCCCTTTCCAAATCAATCTTGGGAGACATCTTTTTGAAGAGGGTGATTCCGTAACAAGCCGGTAGATTACCGCGCTTTGAATCTTCCATACTAAATCTTATCAGTATGGTGTCGATGTACCTTGACTCTGAAAGTCTCAACATCCGTTTAGATCTATCACGATAGATCTGAATCCTCAGAATGTAGGAGGTATAACCCAGGTCCTTCATGGAGAACCTTTGTGACAAGAATCCTTTAACTGATTGTAATATAGGAATGTCATTTCCTATCAAAAGAATGACATCCACGTACAAGACGAGGAATACCACAGTTCTTGCTACAATTTTACTATAGATGCATGGTTCATCTGGATTTTTGATAAAGTCAAAATGCTTGACCGTCTCATCAAAACAGATGTTCCAACTTCGCGATGCATGCTTTAATCCATAAATGGATTTAAGCAACTTGCATACCTTTCCGCTGCTCCCACTCTGAATGAAACCTTTCGGCTGATCCATATAGACGCACTCTTCCAAATTTCCATTTAGAAAAGCGGTCTTTACGTCCATCTGCCAAATCTCATAATCGTGGAAGGCAGCAATGGCAAGAAGGATCCGAATGGATTTGAGCATAGCCACTGGAGAAAAGGTTTCATCATAGTCCAAACTAGGTCTTTGACAAAACCTTTTGCAACAAGTCTAGCCTTATAGGTTTCAACCTGTCCATCTACACCAATCTTCTTTCTGAAGATCCATTTGTGGCCTATAGGTTTTACCTCTTCTGGAGCAATGTCCAAAATCCAAACTTTGTTGGTGTACATGGACTCCATTTCGGTTCGCATTGCATCCAGCCATTTTGCCGAGTCTCTGCTATGAATGACTTGCTGGAAACTAGTTAGCTCGTCATTGTCGATGATGCAATCCTCTTTATCCCCGTCTATAAGAAAATCGTAGCATCTCTCGGATGGATGAGACCGCCTACTAGTCCTGCAAAGTGGCGCGGGGATGTCCGGTTCTTTCGAAACTTCTGGTTCCACCATGCTTTCAGTAATAGCTTGTGATTCTAGAATTTCTTCCAGTTCTATTGCGCTCCCACTTATCTCTTTTTCTAAAATCTGGGTTTCCAAAAAGTGGACATGCCGAGAAACAAAGACCTTTTGTTCCTCTGCGTAATAGAAAAGATACCCCCTGGAGTTCTTTGGGCATCCCACAAAATTACACAGTACTGAGCGTGCCTCGAGCTTGTCCGCATGCTGCTTTTTTACAAAAGTTTGACATCCTCATACCTTCAAATACTGAAGAGAGGGTTTCTTCCCACTCTACATCTGATATGGTGTGGTAGGCACAGTCTTGGTAGGAATCTTGTTCAAAAGATATGCAATTGATTCTAGTGCATAGCCCCAGAAGAATCGCGGCAACTCAGCGTTACTCATCATGGAACGTACCATATCCAATAAGGTTCTGTTCCGTCTTTCCGATACACCGTTGTTATGAGGTGTGTATGGAGGAGTAAACTGAGAGAGAATTCTATTCTCTATTAAGTAGTCGAGGAAATCAGCACTTAAGTATTCACTACCTCGATTAGATCTTAGTGTCTTGATACTTTTGCCGGTTTGTTTTTCCACTTCATTCTTATATTCCCGGAATTTCTCAAAGGCCTCGGATTTATATTTCATCAAGAATACATGTCCATACCTTGAGAAATCGTCCGTAAAAGTAATGAAATAGGAATAACCACTTCTTGCATATATAGACATTGGACCACACACATCGCTGTATGTGAGTCCCAAGAGCGAGCTCGCTCTTTCTCCGTGTCCAGTGAACAGAGTTTTTGTCATCTTTCCTTTAAAACATGATTGACAAGTTGCATATGACTGATATTCGAATGGATCCAAATATAACTCTTTATGTAATTTCGTCAACCGTGTTTCATTGATGTGACCCAGTCTACAATGCCATAAGAAAGCCTGATTTAATTCTTGAGACTTTCTTTTAAGTATGTTCTGGACGTTGAAAACCCGAGTTTGATTTAATACGTATATGTTGTTATCTAATGTACCTGACCCAATTAAATTTTGATTAAGGTGAATGTGTACCACATCGCTTACAAATGTAAAATCATATCCTTATTTAGAAAGTAAAGATACAGATATGGTATTACAAGCCAGACTAAATACATACAAACAGTTACGCAAAATCAATATCTGCCCACTTGTCAATCCTAGGTGATATTCCCCTACGAATACAGCGTCCATGCTCATTCCGTTAGCAACCCTGAGAGTCATATCACCTGCCTTGATAACTCTACGGTTTCTCAAAGCCTGTAATGAATTACAGATATGAGATCCTGATCCGGTATCTAGTACCCAGGAAGTAGAGTTAATTGACATACGGTTTTCAATCATTAACACACCCGAAGCCAAAGCCACAACTTACTCCGAATCCTGGTTTCTGGCTTTCCAAGACCTGCAGTCCTTCTGACAATACGCTTTCCCGTGACAACAGAAACATCCCTCTTTCCCTACTGTTAGCCCCTAAACTTTTGCCCTGCCATTTCCCTCTACCTCACTGACACCGCTTATCAACTTGGTGGAGGCCTTCTTCTTCTCTCCCTTGGTTTTCACCTTGATCTAGAAGAAAGATTCCATAATAAGCAGAGTGGGTGTCTCCATGGATTCCTGCAGGGTGCCTTCTGAGCTCTTCAATATGTTGAGGAGTTGTGGAAGTGTAACTTCCTTCTCTTGAATATTGTAATTCAAGATAAACTGGGCGTAGGTGGAGCGAGCGACTATAGAATCAAGTCGGTAAATAACTCGTTCTCCAACGTGGTCCCATTGTCCGTGAGCTGTTCAATATAGCTAATCATCATAAGAACGTGGTCCCCTACAGATGATCTGATAGCCAAACTCGCCTGAAGCAATATCTTCGAGATCTCATATCTTGCGATACGAGATTGCTCTCCATATAAAACTTTGGTATGAAGGAAGATGGAAGCTAAGTCCATCTTCTCGTGCTGCCTCTGGTGTTCACTATCCATTGAGGCTAACACGAGACACTTGGCTCTCGCACAATCCTTTTCCCATGTCTGACGGATATCAAGATCCGCGACGGTGGAATCTGGACCTGGGACATCGGGGGCTTTGGTAATAAGGAGGTAGTCCAGCTTGTCATAGGTAAGTGCTATCTGGACATTCCTTAGCCAATCAATATAGTTTGGCCCAGTCAATTTATTATCTAATAACCTAAGTCCGGTCATTGTGGTCGATGCAATAAGGAGAGAGAGAAGAAACACTCAGCATGATGCTCTTGCAAGTTTAGATTAGTTATTAATTTATCTAAACAGGATGGCTCCCACTGTTCCTCGAATCCTTTCTCAAACCATAAAAGAAGAATTAATCAGAATTAATCTCACTCTTACAATTCTTGCTTAACCTGTCAGCCAGGCTGGTGTCGGTACTTCGAGGGAGGTTTTCCAACGCTTTCGCGAAGTTCCTTAATTACATAAGCTCTTTTCTCTGAAGGCGTAGCCCCGCTAACACCGTTCTAGACACCTACTTGGTTTATAGCATTGATTGTTTAGTGAAAAATCTCCCGAAAAATAGCGGATACTCACAGTAGGATCGGAATCCAAATATCATCGTATAACAACTTTAAAGGAATCCTACCAAAATCATCACACTCCAAATGGTATGCAACACTAGCAAATTTCAATTTCCTTAGAATCTCCCGAGATGGATTTTTGCCCCATGCTCTTATGACCTTGACGAAGGCCAACATATCATAAGTCACATGTCAAGTTCTACCCGTCATTGTCCATGTTAATTTGAACCCACCCGTACATACCCTTGACGAAGGCCAATATAGTAGTACGACTATCTCAAACCAACGCATCTATCTATGCTACATATGAATACCCAGTAGCTATCAATCACTATACCTTGGCGAAGGTCAAAATACATAATTTGAATACCACTGAATATCCATATGAAATGACGGAGGACTACGAATGGTTTTGGCGAAACCGTAAACGTAATGAATATGATATAGTCGAAGGAACCATGATAGCTTTTTAAAAGGAGTGGTTTAGGCTCCGCATTTAAAATTTGCTTCGAAGAAAACCGAGTGGTTTTGAAACTGTTCCAACGATTAAGCTTTTGTTTGTTTTTCCTTGCATTAATCAATGTTAATGCGGTCCTATCATTTAACAATATTTTATACAACTAAATTGCACCTAATTTATAATGAAATTTGTAGTTGCAAGTTAATAGTCAGCAATATATCAGCAAGTGTTCCGATAAGGACAGATGATAAAACTGCGAAAGAAACCTCTTACCTCTAATATCCAAACTTGCACAGGTTAAGAACTAATTTAGATAATCGCCGATGTTGCATCGACAAAATGAAAAGAGCAAGAGTACTTGCCTGAGGTTAACGATCACGGAAAACGATATACAAAAATGCGAGGCATGATCTCAGCTAAGGTGCGACTTGGGATATGAGTTATACGATCCGCCTAGATAAATTTATCATCGGTTAGCCATAAATATCTACATAAACATTGTCACACAACCAAAACACAATTATCCCAATTTAGGGTGTTGATACTAATTTTCCCCTTTCAATTGTTCACTGATTTCATATCATTTTATTTATTTATTTATTTATTTCCTATTTTTTTCTGAAAAGGAAACAGAGATCAGGGAAAGCTTACATGGGATGATCGTGGCAGTTGCTAGGGTTCGGATGGTCCAAGGTCGAGTCGAGAGCACTTAGATCTAGAGATGGGAGCAGCTGCGAGGCGAAGACGAGGGCTGCGTCGACAGTGAGGGCTTGCGGTGTTGCTGCAGGGAAGCGATGATGAGGATGATGGATATCTGCGTGATGGTGTCGTCGAGAGAGGGAGATTTCCAGCGAGGGAGAAGGGGGCGATGGGTTCGACGACGAAGATTGCCGCTCGGGGTTGTGGTGGTGATGGGGATCGCGATGCGAAGAAGACGAGGGTGAAGGGGAAGGAGAAAGAGACGAGGGTTGCGGCGGCGGTGATGGTAGCGACGACGAGGAGGCTCGGGGAAGGCGTGGGTTAGGGTTTCGCGAGGGCGAAGGCGGCGGTGAGATGAGAGCGAAGGTGGGCGTTTTGAGGAGCAGCGGGGAGAGAGAGAGATGTGAGTATGAGAGAGAGAGAGAGAGAGATATTTTTGTGTATATATAAAGAAATTTTATAAATATATGTATATAGATGCATATCTTCAATTGATCGTATTTAGAGATTCAGTACAGATTTTCTTGTTCTCATATTAACAGTAAACAGATACGCAAAAAAAAATGTTATCTTGCTGCCACTAAGAAAATATTATTTATATAATATAAAAACTGAATATTTTTCCATATCAAAATTGGTTACAGTAAAAATTTAAAATAAAATATATTAGCAGCCAATTAAAGGTTCTAAAATTATGGAAAAAGAATCTTGATAAAAATCTTGAACTACTGCATTCAAATAGAGCTGTTACATCCTACCCACCTTACAGAAAATTTCGTCCTCGAAATTGGAAGGACGACTACAAGATCAAGAAAACAGGTGTGGGTACTTTTGACGAATCTTGTCCTCACGTTCCCAAGTGGATTCCCCGCGAGAACGTCCGCCCCAAGATACAAGAACTAAAGGGATGATCTTGTTTCTCAATACTTTCTCCTTACGGTCCACAATGACTGTAGGTTGCTCTTCATACGAGAGATCAGTGCTGAAGCTTAATTCAGAATGATCGAGAACATGACTGTCATCGCGAACGTACCGACGCAACTGTGATACATAGAATACATCGTGCACACCAGCCAAAGAGGGTGGTAAGGCCAATCTGTATGCCACTACTCCAACGCGTTCCACAATCTCGAATGGTCCGATAAATCGGGGACTGAGTTTCCCACGACTACCGAATCTAATCACTCATCGAGTCGGCGAAATCTTAAGGAAGACATGATCTCCTACTCCAAACACAAGAGGTCTTCGACTAGTATCTGCCCAGCTCTTCTGACGATCTTGTACTGCCTTGATACAGTCCCTGATCAACTGGACCTTCTCAACTGTTTGGGTTACAAGCTCCGGTCCTAGTAATCTTCGCTCACCCACATCATCCCAGCAAAGTGGGGAACGACATTTACGCCCGTAAAGTGCCTCAAACGGTGCCGTCTGAATACTCGCCTGATAGCCGTTATTATACGAGAATTCCACCAAGTGAAGATGATCCTCCCATGATCCCTTGAAATCTAGCATACAGGCTCTCAACATATCTTCTAATATCTGTATCGTATGTTCAGACTGTCCGTCAGTCTGGGGATGGTAAGCTGTGCTGTAACGGAGACGAGTGCCTAAACTCTCTTGTAAGCTTCTCCAGAAATGTTAAAGGAATCTCGTGTCTCGGTCCGATACTATAGTGATAGACACCCCATGCAACCATACGATCTCTTGCATATATTTCTCTGCCAATGTCTCCGTCGATTGTCCCACTCGAAAGGGTAGAAAATGGGCCGCCTTTGTGAGACGGTCGACGATGACCCAAATAGCGTTATTGCCCTTAGGACTCCGCGGTAAAGCCGTCACGAAGTCCATAGTGATGTGTTCCCACTTCCACTGGGGAATGGGAAGTGGTTGCAACAGGCCGGCCACTCGCTGATGTTCGGCCTTCACCTGCTGGCACACTAAGCATTTTGACACATAGCGGGCAATCTCTCTCTTCATGCCATTCCACCAAAAGTGTTGTTTAACATCCCTATACATCTTGGTGCCACCCGGGTGCACCGAATAAGCTGAACTGTGTGCTTCCTTCAACACTTCCTCTCGAATCTCGCCCTTTGGCACGCATAATCGACTGCCGAATCTTAATGAGCCATCTTCGTTTATTAATAGATATGTCCTCAATCCTGCCTCTACTAACCCGCGGAGCTTCTGCAATTGCAGATCCCCAGCCTGTGCAGCTTTAATACGATCAACTAACGAAGACTGCATCTGCAGTTGCCAATATTGTCCGTGCGTCCCCTGCTCTACCACTTCTAAATTGAGTCTTCGAAATTCATCAATAAGTTGCTTCTGTCCAGTCAACCACATCGCTGTTGGTCTCCGACTGAGAGCATCCGGTACCACATTTACCTTCCCGGGATGATATTGCAAATCAATATCATAATCAGCCATGAACTCTAACCACCTACGCTGTCTCATATTTAGCTCCTTCTGCGTGAATACATATTTCAAGCTCTTGTGGTCCGTAAAATTTTCCACTCGTTTTCCCAAAAGATAATGCCTCCAAATCTTCAAAGCAAAGATTACAGCGGCCAACTCTAAATCGTGAGTTGGGTAATTCTTCTCGTGCGTTCTCAGTTGACCGAGGCATAAGCGACAACACTCCCACGTTGCATCAAGGCACAGCCTAGTCCCTTGCCGGAAGCGTCACTATGAATCACCAGTCCTCCTGTCCCATCTGGTACGGTCAATATGGGTGCAGTTGTGAGTTTCTCCTTCAATAATTCGAACGCTCGGTTGCACTCTTCTGACCATACGAATGGTACCCCCTTTTGAGTAAGTCTTGTCAATGGCTCAGGCGCTCGTGCAAAATCTTTAACAAATCTGCGGTAGTAGCCTGCGAGTCCCAAGAAACTTCTAATCTCTGCTACTGACTTTGGTGCTGGCCAATCCTTCACTGCTTCAATCTTCGCCGGATCTACTGATATACCGTCTCCAGAAACGATGTGGCCCAAAAATTGAACTTGTTCAAGCCAAAATTCGCATTTACTAAGCTTGGCGTATAACTTTTCTTGTCTCAGTATCTGCAACACGATCCTCAAATGCTCGGCATGCTCCTCCTTGCTTTTGGAGTACACAAGAATGTCGTCGATGAAAACTACGACAAACTGATCAAGGTACTGAGAGAAAACTCGGTTCATTAAATCCATGAACACGGCTGGGGCATTAGTAACACCGAATGGCATTACCAAGAATTCATAGTGACCGTATCGAGTTCTGAAGGCTGTCTTGCACACATCCTCCGCTTTAACACGAACTTGATGGTACCCCGACCGAAGATCCAACTTAGAGAACACTCGAGCACCACATAATTGATCGAACAAATCATCGATCCGAGGTATAGGGTACTTGTTTTTAATCGTAACCCGGTTCAACTCTCGGTAGTCAATGCACATGCGTAACGAGCCGTCCTTCTTCTTTACTAGTAAAACTGGAGCGCCCCACGGAGAAGTACTCGGGCGAATGAATCCTTTGCTGAGGAGGTCTTCTATCTACCTTTTCAATTCCGCCAATTCAACTGGAGCCATCCTGTAGGGTGACTTAGAAATTGGTGCCATTCCTGGTAATAATTTTATCGAAAACCATAAAGCACGAGGCAGGGGTAAGCCGGGTAAGTCCTCAGGAAAGACATCCAAAAATTCCCGAACTACGACAGGTGCCGAACTCATATCAACCTCCATTGACACTAGTATGTCGCACGTCGGCTTTGCTCTATACTTTATGGGTCCCAGAGATTTGCTCCCTCCAGTGAAAATAAACTCTGGGTGGTTAGGAATGCGAAAGTTTACAATTTTGGCCCGACAATCAATATGTGCGTGAAAGGTGCCCAACCAATCCATTCCTAAGACGACATCATAACTACCAGTCCTAATCAACAGGAAATCTGCGAAAAGCTCCCTGCCGAAAATCACAACCGGACAAAGCTTGCACTCTAGGTTGGTGGTAACTACTCCATTTCCAGTGTGAATGTCCCAACCTCTAGTCAGTGTTTTGTGTGTAATAGAATGTGTTGTGGTAAAATCCAAAGACATAAAACAGTGTGAAGCCCCGGAATCGAAAAGTGCTCTAGCAGGAACAGAACAAATTAGAATGGTACCTGAAATGACATCCTCCGACGCTTCCGCCTGCTCAGCTGTCAGGGTAAAGGCCCGTCCTTGTCCACGACCTGTGTTTCCTCGCCTCTGATCAAAAAGTTGCTTTTGAGGGACAAGTCCTTTCTGAGGTTGGTTGCGCTCTGCTCTCCTAGGACAACTCCCAATCTGATGGTCACTAGCACCACAAATCAGACATAGACCCTTAGCGCGGCAGCAATTTCTCTCGACGTGTCCCGATATCCGACAGTATCCACAAACCGGAGGTTCCCGTTGTGGTGGGGTTGCGGTACGATTCATCTGAACTCCTCCATACTGTCTAACTGGAATCCTCCCTGAAATTTGATTCACGGGCCGTTTGAATCTTCCACTCTGAAGTTTCTTCCTTTTATCCATAACTGTCTCAATTCTGCGGGCCGCATTTAATACTTCTGAATAAGTCCCCAGATCATGTGAAGCTAACTTCTCTTGTATTTCCAGAGTGAGACACTGTAAGAATCTTCTAGCTCTATCCTCCTCCTGTGCTACCATTGAAGGAGCGAAACGACTGAGTCGGATAAACTCAGCCGCTACCTCGTCCACTGTGCAATCTCTCTGAAGAAGACTGATAAATTGTTGTTCTATCTCGATCCTGGCCGATTTGGGAAAGAATTTCTCAAGGAAAGTCGTAGAGAAATCAGTCCATGCAATTGGTTTCTTCAACCTGTTCTCTTCTGCGAGCCACCAAATTCTAGCCATATCTTGCAGTTGAATCTTGACTATATCCACTATGTCCTCTTCAGGAACCCGGGCGGCTGACAGCAAATTCTCCATGTCGACAATCCCCTGCTCAGCATCCAGTGGTCCGCCCGCGCCAGTGAAAACTGCCGGCTGTAGTCTCCTAAAATCGGCGACGCTGCCCGGACGTCTACCTTCACGAACCTCAGCCACCTTGTTCAGGGCTGCAGTAGCGGTCTGCTGAGAAGCAAGTAGGCCTCATTGTAGCAATTCGGTCTGTTGTTGTTGACTCTCAAGCATGCCACGTATAACTCCAAGTAGTGCAGTGTTGTTGTCACGTCTCCCATATACTCGCAAATTTTCTTCGGCCATGATTCTGAAGTCAAAACGAACGACGAGGTTTAGTAACGAAAACGAGGTTTAAATTCAAAATACTAAAACTGAGTGAAGCAAAGAGATAATGTAATAATCAATTCAAAGAATACGGATTAAGTGTAGGACTCTAAGTTACTCATACAGAATACCGTATTGTATCCATGCCGCGGTACATGGGCACAATATCGTAACTCTATGTAAGTCGCCTGAATCCTATGGTCAGAGTCAACGGAATCTGCAGCATGACATACTGGGAAAAACCTAGACATGTGATTCTAACCTAAAAGGTCGGAAGAACCCAGACTAACCTTTGACGTTAGCCTGACTCTGATACCAACAAAACCTTGTCATGCCCCGCTTCCTAAAATACGGAATATGGAAAGCGACGAAGGCCAGCCGTGCTACCTACGGTAAGGAAAAATCCTTCCATAGTCACATAAGGCTGTCTAGATGAACCTGTCAAAAATAAAATCCAATATCAAAAGAAATAATACTGATAATCATGCTGCAATGAAACCACGAGAAATCCAAAAAATGGGTCCACTAGATAATTGATGCAATTAAAGATCCAAAACAAAAGATTCGGAATAAAATAAGATCCGAAAGAGATACATAAGTCTAATGTCCCATAAGGGCGCACATGCTAAAAGTTAATTGAAAAGGAAAATAAACCTACGGTTACTGATTTTCAGCAAAGTCCTGGTAGCCGCTCTGATCCTGCTCAGCCTGCAAATCTGTCTCTAAACCCGAGATGGCAAATCTCAGGGATGTCAGAACATCCCAGCAAGTACTCAATGTATAAGGTGTATGTAGTATAATAACAAGAATATAAGAAAGTAGTGAAGCCCGGTGCACAAGAAAAACATGTATATAAATAATTAAATGCATCAACACTATGAAACATGTATGTAAGGGATCAGGTCAAAACCTAACTAGTCATTAAAAGTAAGCTATCTTATCGTAAGCTCGAGTGTGTGCGTCAACCTCTGCAGGAGTATTCCTAACCCAAGAGTGGTACCCCAGGGGTTAGGAAACACGGGCCCAACTGTGGAATGAACAAGAGACCGTTATAGCCCGGTACGAGCT
Source organism: Agapanthus africanus (assembly GCA_030015575.1). Lineage (NCBI taxonomy): Eukaryota > Viridiplantae > Streptophyta > Magnoliopsida > Asparagales > Amaryllidaceae > Agapanthus > Agapanthus africanus. The sequence goes on from JASDDO010000016.1 coordinate 26,420,202, forward strand.
GTAAACATGAGACCGCTATAGCCCGGTACGAGCTGTAAACATGAGACCGATATAGCCCGGTACGAACCGCCGGCATGGGACTCCTGAGATCCTGTTGTACAACGCACACTCAAACTACCCCAACACCCACGTATTTATAGCTGCTATGGTAAAGATTAAATCACTAAATTACGAATGCTGAACAGACAGGAACTTGTGGTATGGTAATTGTATGGAAATAAAACTGGTGAATAGTGGTGTCATGGCATGTAGTTCAGTATTCCAATTAATGATTTCATTTTAATATAAATAACAAGGATCATGAATATGCATGTCAAATCAAGGTGTTCTATACATGTAAATCAACATGAGTCTCGAATGTATATAAAGCATGTAAAAGGATTCTTGTGCATAGTAATTATGTCATAGCATCACATAAAGAAAAAGCAAGCAGCAGTTGGTAATTAGCAAAAGAAATGGTTTTCAGGTATAGCTCGATGGAGGAAAATTTATGTGACCATTAGCCTTAGAAAAAGTTCATAACTTTGTGTCTATACTCACTCATACTTTAGGGGGAATATTTAACAATATTTTATACAACTAAATTGCACCTAATTTATAATGAAATTTGTAGTTGCAAGTTAACAGTCAGCAATATATCAGCAAGTGTTCCGATAAGGACAGATGATAAAACTGCGAAAGAAACCTCTTACCTCTAATATCCAAACTTGCACAGGTTAAGAACTAATTTAGATAATCGCCGATGTTGCATCGACAAAATGAAAAGAGCAAGAGTACTTGCCTGAGGTTAACGATCACGAAAAATGATGTACGAAAATGCGGGACACGATCTCAGCTAAGGTGCGACTTGGGATATGAGTTATACGATCCGCCTAGATAAATTTATCATCGGTTAACCATAAATATCTACATAAACATTGTTACACAACCAAAACACAATTATCTCAATTTAGGGTGTTGATACTAATTTTCCCCTTTCAATTGTTCACTGATTTCATATCATTTTATTTATTTATTTATTTATTTCCTATTTTTTTCTGAAAAGGAAACAGAGATCAGGGAAAGCTTACAGGGGATGATCGTGGCAGTTGCTAGGGTTCGGATGGTCCAAGGTCGAGTCGAGAGCACTCAGATATGGAGATGGAAGCAGCTGCGAGGCGAAGACGAGGGCTGCGTCGACGGTGAAGGCATGCGGTGTTGCTGCAGGGAAGAGATGATGAGGACGATGGAGATCTGCGTGATGGTGTCGTCGAGAGAGGGAGATTTCCAGCGAAGGAGAAGGTGGCAATGGGTTCGACGGCGAAGATTGCCGCTCGGGGTTGTGGTGGTGATGGAGATCGCGATGCGAAGAAGACGAGGGTGAAGGAGAAGGAGAAGGAGGCGAGGGTTGCGGCGGCGGTGATGGTGGTGACGACGAGGAGGCTCGGGGAAGGCGTGGATTAGGGTTTCGCGAGGGCGAAGGCGGCGGTGAGATGAGAGCGAAGGTGAGGGTTTTGAGGAGCAGCGGGGAGAGAGAGAGATGTGAGTATGAAAGAGAGAGAGATATATTTTTGTATATATATAAAGAAATTTTATAAATATATGTATATAGATGCATATTTTCAATTGATCGTATTTAGAGAATCGGTACAGATTTTCTTGTTCTCATATTAACAGTAAACAGATACGCAAAAAAATGTTATTTTGCTGCCACTAAGAAAATATTATTTATATAATATAAAAACTGAATATTTTTCCATATCAAAATTGGTTACAGTAAAAATTCAAAATAAAATATATTAGCAGCAAATTAAAGGTTCTAAAATTATGGAAAAAGAATATTGATAAAAATCTTGAACTACTGCATTCAAATAGGGCTGTTACAGTCACCCTCTCCAAAAAAATATCTTTTGGATTGATGAGAAGAGGGACTCGCATGAATGATATTCCACCTGCTTCGGCATCTGGGTCAGTCATGTGATGTCATGTACCACACCGGATAATGCTTTTGCACTAGGTGTAGTAAACTGATATTAAATCCTGGAGAAATATAGAAAGCAATGAAGAATATATATGATATTTTTGGTGTATAGCAATAGCAGCCTCCTTCTAGAGGCGATTACCGACTCTAGTTTCCTAGATGACAAGAATGACAGAACGTCTGTCATAAGTTATAAAGTTTACCCTGAGCAGTATATTGGAAAGAGTTCCAAGAGGGATACTGAGGTAATCAAGGCGCTTGGATACTAATTGTGAATCAGTAAAGGATACAGCCCGGGAACTGGTTGGATAAAATTGTTCGTTTATGAAAATTATCCCATCATCTATCCAGAAATAAGACATGTATCGCTCAATTCGGGAGACAGTTGATCTCCGCAAAGTTGAGAATCAGAAAGACACAGAGAGAAACATTGTGGCGGATCCACCCCCTGAGGTAGTTTCTCAAACACGTTTTGCGAAACTGCTAGTAAAGAAGTTGGGTATGCGATACCGCAATAATTGGCTTTAAGTGCAAGTGGGAGATTGTTAGATGTAGGCGCCCTCAAGACAATTATTGTAATCGGAGGACGTATACAGAGAACAATCTTACTCGAGATGATAGTATGTTATCTAGTTTAACTTTATTTGTCGTGTATATATGTTTTACTCGGTATCACGTATTGATAATACATGAGATAAAGACCCTAAGATTTTGCTTAATTATAAGGACTATGATGGAGATCATACTAGTGGGACCTGGTAGTCCATAAGCAAATCCTTAAAAGTCCCTAGTCGTAGGAGTATCGAAACTGGGTATTGATATAGTTTAGATCAGTGTATACGTTTCATGACCCTGTATGGGGCGATGGCGGGCGATGACTGATCCTATAGCCATTGGTGTTTGACCCCAATGATTGTATACTGAAGCTTATTGGATGAGTACATTGGACGGACTCACCTGAGAACTTCTGAGTGATATTGTACCAATGTCAGATAGTAGTTCTCTAGTGACATGAGCATAGAGTAGTATGTAGACCTGAGATCGTCATAGTGTCGTGTGTGGTTCCCACTATACTTAGATTGCTACCCTATCACGACTCTACTGAGTCGTACAAATAGGTTTTAGTTGGGTGTAGTCCCGAGCCATATGAAGACAGTGAGCGATCGAAAGGAATTCGTCTCTCCTGGTATATGGAATATATGTCATGATGTACAGGACATGACTATAACCAGAAGTCTGTGGACACAGCAAGTGAGATAAACTGATAAGTGTTATCAATTGTATCTCTAAAATTTATCAGTCATGTGTCAGCACGACTTATCGGGTTATTAGGGATCTGATGGTTTCCACCCCTAGACCCGATATGCGATATCCTAGACGAAGAGACCGGACTGTATGGATACTCACCGATAGGCTCTTTAGGGGTTCGGACAGGCTTGCTTGTTGATCTTCTTTTCGTTCAATACTTGGGTAGCCATTACGTGCAGCTAGTACCGTCGACGGTTTGTGAGTCGAACCCGTAAGAGGATTGATCTGAAATTGTTTCAGATTAATCGGATTTGATCTAGACCTACTGCTAGCGTATTGCCGAGTCTTTAAAGTCCCACACAGAGGTTTTCGAAGCTTGAGCAAAATATTGTAATGACGGTATATGATACTCGCGGGAGATCGGTTCAAATAGTGAATTTGATGCACCATTTTAAATCGGGCATTTATTAATACTAAACGACTTTGTGAAAGCCGGTATATTAAATCAATCATTAATTTAATATATTAATATTATATATATATGTATATATTACTAGTATTATCTTATTCTAATTTATTCTCTTTCATGTTTGCATTTTTTATAATAACGCAAAATGATTGATTATGTTAGCATAATTAATAGTCGTTCTTTTTAACATTATGTTGTGCCATGAGATGAGCACAACGTAAGACCACTCTCATTTGATGACAAGTGTAGGAGAGATGAGAGCATGGGCACTTGGCTTGATGGATGGTGAAGATTTATTTAGATTATGTTGAAGTGAATGGTTAATTGATTTATCCATTCTAATTTATTTTAAAAAAAAACTTCACTCTCATCCTCTCTCTCAAGAGCTCTCTCTCACTAAAATAAAGAGAACATATGAGGAGAATAAAATAGAGAATAATTACAACAATTTTCTAATCTATTTCCTAGCAAGAATGAAATTGGAGTTTGTTTTAATTGTTGAAGTATGGAGCTCAAGTGGAGAAACTATATCATCTTTGGCCTTAGAGATTAAGATGTTCACTCATCTTCCATGAAACCTACAAGGAGTCCAACATAAACATGGAGCACTTGAAGATGCTACAGAAGTTGTAGTTCCTATTAACTTTTAGATTAAGTTCTATGTGTTTTTACAATTTGTAGTGAATGTCATGATCTTGGTAGGATTTGAATGCTAAGTTTTTGTAAAATTTTGATTCTACAATTCCACCGTGGCCGCAAACGTTGTGACCCTAGCGCCCGAAACCCTTCAAAAAGATCATGGGTTCAAACCTCGTAATTCCCAATTTAATTAATATGTGTTTCCCCCGTTTATTCCGTCTATATTAGCGAGAATTTCAATTAGAGGCATTTACACATGGCCCGAATTTCAAAAGCCCATGTGAGGGGGTATTAAAATATCATTCTATTCGCTAGATATACATTGTTAACTCACAACCCAACAGCTTAAGCTTTTGGGTAAAGTCGTTCTTGACAAATCCCAAACTGCGGTGTTGTATACAACAATGTGAAAGAGAAATGCTAGTAATTGGAAAACCAAAAAAAACTATAAGAACACTATAGATTGCATACAACATGAATGGCTAGCTCATTAAATAAAAAATCCATACTTGAAAGGGATATCTCCTGGATTATTTTTTAGCATGGCATGCTCAAAGTGCCTCCTATTTTTTGCAACAAAACTAGCTAGTTTGTCTACAGTATTCCTGACTGCAGGATCACTTGGGAGAGATGGAGCAGCAGCAGCTTCAATAACTGATTAAGTTGAGCAAAAAAAATTGTTATTTCAAGTTTCGGCCGAAACCTGATTGTATGGTTGGTTTCGTATAGGTCTCCACTGAAATCTATACGAAACGATCACGTATCGGTGGTTTCGGACGAAACCTCGAACCATGGACCAAACAATCAGTTGTTCCTACTAATCAACAATCACGAATCTTCGGAGTACACCCGTACCCTTAATCAGGTTTTCAACTTATCATGACAAAGAATCAATATTAATCGTATATAGAATGTCTATTTGTGTAGATCAGGATCACCGTGCACACAAATAGAAAGAAATATGTGCATTCTGTGTAAATCAGACCAAACAATCAGTTGTTCCTACTAATCAACAATCACGAATCTTCGAAATACACCCGTACCCTTAATCAAGTTTTCAACTTATCATGACAAAGAATCAATATTAATCAATTTTTTGGTACAGGTTGCGGAATTCACACAGTCATCCTCCAACCATGTCAAGTTAGACGTGTAATCATGTATCGAAAGCTGAAAGTTCTGTTCAAAGTCACAAATCGAGGGCCCTAAGAAGATTATAAATTAACGCATGGCAGTCGATGCAAACATTAACAAAATAATGAAATCCACAAGGTATATAGATTATGGACAACCAATTATCTAGTCGAATATATCGATGCCATAGCTCATTGAGCTCACGGGAAATTTATAACGAAAAGAATTAGTAGGAAAAATTGTTAAAAAGAATTCAGTAAATGTTCATTTCCTGAATGTGGATGTTCAAACTTTTCCATGAACGAACCGTCAGATAGCAAAAAGGCCCCCTTTTGCCGAGCTCCAATGTAAAACAAATGTCGCGTGACTGCATATCCTTTAAAAGCCCGGATCAGCTAATTGAGCCATGTAAATACATAGACATCATCCAGGGAAACCTCAATTTAGTATTCAATGCTCCCAAAATCGATGGCTACTAAGCTTTAATAGGAAGATAATCTGATAGCTGATGCATGATGGAAACCCTAACAAATGAAATTACTGCAGAATTCTTATACCAATCACGATGATAGCAAATAATTACTGCAGAAATGAAGCCCAGATCAAGAAAATGGTAATAAAAGAAGCAATAAGCGAAATTAGGGAAGCAAATGGAAACAAATAAGCGAGAATAAACCCTAGGTTCGAAGCTAGGGTTTAATGGAGATTCGCAACTGCCAGTGCCAATTGAAGAAAAAGATAAGATTTTTACCTAGGTAAGATCTTTGAGCCCTGCGTACTAGGGAAAAGGGGAAATTTTTGATGAAGAGAAGAAAAAATTGCGGGGAAGTTGAGTTTCGCCCGAATTTGGTAACTTGGGATGTAAAATATAGTATCTGTGTTGGTTTTAGGCGGGACATGGATGCGAATACGGCAAAAATAGCAAAAAAATTATACCTATTAATCTTATAGTATAATAATGCTGTAAACATGGACCGCTTTATACATAAAACCAAAATACACAAAGCAAGTGTATGTTTTTATCTTCAATCTCCACCGCTTGTGGAGCGTTCGCTTCGAAAAACTTGATGATTTCAATGTCATGATCTTCAAAGCGATGATGGATATGGGTTTAAGAGGGGAGAGAAGGGATTGACCCAAATGAGACTTTAGGATTTTGGATTTTCCATGGCCAAAGTGTGAAAAGTGTGTGTGAGAGAGAGAAAGAATGGATGCTCAAGATAAAAATTCACATGCCACCTGGAATTTACTGCTCGATCTTAGTCAACTTGCATCGAGTGGTGTTTAGATAATGGTTCAGTTTTAATGCTAATTTTTTTGAAGGCACGTATTCCAACATAGCTGATTTTTAGGTGTTGAATACCGAGGAAACCCATTTTTATAGGTAAGCTACGTTAAAATACCCTAAGTATCATGTATTTTCACTAAAAGACCTTAAGGTTCTTTTATTACAATAAGCCACCCCTAGTGCAATAAAAAAACTTGAAGGCGTTTTAGTGTAATTCACTCATAATAAAGAAATATAAAAACCCAACAAATTATCCTGTCTCATTTTTACTTCATAACAAGAGGAAAGAGATAGGGTGGACTTCGCCATGGATTCGAGCGGGCTTCGAGCCCTAAATCTCCGGCGATCGCCGGTGGCCTATCTCCACCGCCGCCCTCTCACTCGCCCTTCTCTGCTCTCGGATCTCACCAACACGAAGCAGCCGCCGTTGCAGTTCTTCTCGCCGCCATCAAAACCCTCGAAAACCTCTTCAATCCTTCATCACTCATCTCCTCTCCGCAACTCTGCGTCCAGAGCTCGTAAGCATCGATTCTCACATTCCGATTCCAAGGTAGCATTTTTATGTCGAGATTTTGGTTGCTGATGAGAAAAAAAATCGTTTTTCCTCCTTCTCTTGCTTTCAGTTGAAAGAGTGGATGCAGATTACTGCTCCAATGGAGGCGCTGCTGGAGCTGTAAGCGACGTTCCCAGCGGCAAACTCCTTCATGTTGTATTGGTTTCTCCCCAGGTATATTTTCCTAGCAGTGTCCTGTTGTTTCTCATATGAATCATCTGAAAATTTGTAGAATGAAAAACGCTTCAACTTTAAATAATAGACTTAAAACTTGGTTCAAAGTATCTGGGTTTAGTATATTCTGAATTATAATTTCCCCTTTCAATCGATAATCACGATACAAAAAAGTTATAAGGTTTACATCCCTTTCAATTGTTTACAACATTGTCTCCCTTGAAAGCATTGGTTATAAAAGAAAATTTTACCAAGTCATATTCTATTTCTATGATTTAACCGGGTACTTAACATCAGAAGAATAATGGCAATAGAAATACATTTAGTAGGAAGATCTGCCATTTGTTACACCACACTTTTTTATATAAACAAAACAAAACAAAACATTGTTATTGTATTTTTCAATTATGATTCATAGAAAAGACTGTAACAACTAATGTAACTGAAGTTGGCTTACTTCCGATGCTTCCCTTCTACTTCATGTAAAACAAACAGGACCTTTTTGTAGCTCACGTGCGAATATGTACTTTTGTGTATATGCCTATGTTATTTATTTCATGATTTTATCTCTTGTGCATTTTCTTATTTGCTTATGTCCTGGTTTTTGTGCTTGTATATAACATTAACATAGAGCACTGAACCATTGCCCTCGCCTTGTTTCAACAAGGCTCATGCTTGCCTAGAATCACACTGTAGACCATTCCAGGGCTATCCAATTGCCAGGCCAAAACGTCAGTCATATTGAACTGCTGGTTATGTTCCGTGTGTAGAGCCCAAAGAAGTGACTTGATGATGATGCACCAGTCAAATATTACCAATGAAGAGCCCTTTTGCCGATGTTCTTTTACCACCAATCTGAAGTATTCAAAGTGACTCTTTCGTCTATTTTTTTGTTGGTAATTTTGAATTGCCAACAAAGTGTTAAGGGCCGCCATATAGCAAAGTGGTACCAAGTTTTCGAAGGAAATTTTGGAAAAATATCTTCATGGCTTAACTACAGCCTAAGACCTTATGCATGCTATAGCTTAGGCTCCCCTAAAAGGAGGCTTCAAACATTTCAAGGATGTTCCATGTTGAAAATTAAATAAAATTATATTGTTAAAATTAAAATGTACCCATAACTGCTAAAGGTGTAGCATGTTTTACTGCAGTTATGCGACTATTTGAGCATGCTTTTGCCATCTATTTACATCGTTAGAATCATGAGAATTGTTTTCTTCATAGGTTAATTGAATACAACAAGTTTTTCTGTCAACCTTAGCATTGATGTAAACTGATGAAACTTGTTGTGCAATCATGTAAAACACATGATGCCATCTTTTTGGTAGTATGCATCACCCTACGTACCCCCACCCCCCCACCCCCTAAAAAAATAACTAGTGTGCAGTTTATATAACCATAAATTGTTAATGTCTAAGGGAGACACACGGTTAATGCCAGGTTGATGAACAAGTTCCATTTTCAAAAATCTTGCTGCTGCATTGCAGGCAACTTCAATATGTGGTGGCTGGCACTGAGATATATTTTGTCCTTGGCAGATCCCTGGGAATACCGGATGCATTGCCAGAACATGCGCAGCATCAGCTGTTGGTTTGCATCTTGTTGAGGTAACTTTAGTATTTGTTGCCTAATGGTTTATATTTCTTTCATCTGTAAACCTTACTGTTTATTTTCATCTTTCTACCAGCATTTTAGGATTTTTCTAGCTTGCTTGAAATAATTTGAATTTTTCCAGGACAGTTTTTTTTTAAATATTAGTTTTTGATGCTTACTGCTTTCCATTCCCTTTACAGCCTTTGGGGTACAAGATAGATGATACAAAACTGAAGCGTGCTGGATTGGATTATTGGCCGTATCCTATAACAGAAGCTGCCGTGTACATATTCACTCCTGTTTGTCTACTACTTTATTAGTTTCTACTCGCCTTTTTGCTTGCGACAATGTCAAGTTTCAAATGAATATTTAACAAGTTTCCTTTGCTAGACACCAAGATGCCTTTTTATTTCCTACGAATATTTGTGTTTTTAAACTAGTACTTAAAGCCCTTTATGTGACTAATTGAATGAGTTTCTTTGATAGACGTCCCCAATTCTCAGGTTGGCTGTATTAAATTTTTTTTATTGCATTCATCTTTATTCGGGGACATCTCCTGATATATTACTTCATCAATTTTTTCCCCTTAACTAAATAAAATAGATACGTGGTGGTCAAGGTCCATGCATCATGGTCTGATTTTCGAGATTATTTTAGGCAGCAGGTACTTGATCGTTTAGCATTTTCCCCATCTTTGGTTTTTCTCATTTTGTTTAGATTTGTTCTCAGCGCTGATACATTAATAAATTATTTCAGTCTGGGGAAAAGCGATTATTGGCATTTACCAAGAAGGGCACAAGCATCCACTCGGTAAGTTATCACAGTGTGATCTTTTATTGTATGCAGCTATATGTGGGTTCCTGAGAGGCCCATAAACTTAAATGAACCGTGAAATTGATGAAAACTCGGGATTTACTATTTTTTACTTAATTTTCAACTTTTGTCAAGTTCCTAATGAATCTCTTACTCTGATATTTTTTTACCGCTCATAATCTCAAGGGCTAAAATGTAAATAATGTAGAATTAGCACATCAAAATAACACGATGGTGACAGCTTGACTGACCAATGAAGATTTATATACGAAGGTGTAAATATAAGAAATCAAGAGAACGCAAAGGATATGAATGCATTTTCTCTTTAACAAATTTTGCGATAGTTACAAAACATCACTATAGTTTACCCTAAATAGCATGTATACCTCTGATTGGTTGCTTGTAGTTGGAGATAGGCATGTTAAAAAGGCTCAAAGCTGGGAGCTTGGCTCGGGATTGGCTTGTTAAAAGCTCGGCTCGGCTCGGGCTCGTTTGACAACTAAATGAGCCGGGGCTTAAACAAAACAAAAATCTAAGTTTGGAGAAATAAACGAATAAACACGAACACGAAAGGCTCAAGCTCGGCTTGTTTAAGGCTCGTGTAAAATTGGATAATCTGTATCTTATTTGGTATTCAATATGAATAAACATATGATTACTTATCTTAAATTTATATTATAATTATTAGCTTGTTGATGTTAATTTGGGCTTACATCACGATAAATATCGAATCAAATATTGTTATGCTAAAACATTAAAGAATTTAAATAATTAACAACTTTAAATTTTGTCGACAAAATTCAAACAAGTTTTAAACTCGTTTATTTAATAATAATAACTGCATTTCTCGATGTTCACTTTATTAGATATAATATTGAACATTAATATCATGTTTTTAAATATTGATGTAATTATTTATAGCTTTTTTTGTATTTTAGATATGCTCGATAAAGCTCGAGGCTCAATGAAGGCTCGGCTCGGGCTCATTTGAAAAATAAGCAAACCAAGCTTGAACAAGTTTTTTAAGTTCGTTTAAATAACTGAGCCAAGCCGAATAACCTGAAGCTCGGCTCGTTTGGCTCGTTTAACGGCCCTGGTTGGAGATGCAATGTACATGCATATCCAACTATTGGAACAACATTCTTGTGTTTGGTTGAAACGGGGTTCCACCTACATCTTTTAGAAAACACGAGTTGGTTGATTGTAGTTGCAATGCCATAAAACACAACATTACAACTTTAAATGTTTCGTCTTGATCCTTTGCAACAAGAAATTAGATCATTTCGCTATGGTTTACGTACATTCCTAACAACAAATCAACAAAATCCGATCAATTTGCATGTGCAAGTGCCCTGTGCACATTTTTATCTCTTGAAAATCATCAATTTAAAATGAGGGTAAATTTTACTAAACCCCGTCGACCTCTGGGGTTTTTGAGATAGCCCCATTGAACTTTAAAAGTATTATAAAACCCCATTGAACTACTAATATTGTATGAATTCGTTAATTTGATTAACTCGTGTAATCCACAATTGGACTGATTAACCCCAAAATGTATTACGAATAGATTGAATAGGCTCAAAATGAACGGAATATGATATTTTTTTGACAAAAATACCTTTCAATTTTTTTACAAAAATACCCGTCGATGGGGTTTTTATAGGATTTTTAAAATTCAATGGATTATCTCAAAAACCTCAAAAGGTAGATGGGGTTCATTATAATTTACCCATTGAAATATTTTAAACTCTTAGGTAGATTTCACTATATGTGGAGGAAGAGAAGAACTCTATCTTGTTTCATTGAAAAAATTAAGAGATTTGAGCAAAAGAATTAGGGATTTTAATTGTAAAGATTATGGATCTTATAAAAAAAATAGGAGATTTTCACTTTAGTCCTCCCCAAAAAATGTATTTTACTCATTGTATAAAAAACAACACTTTTATCTTTGAGTTGCTTGCCAAAAAGGAGATAGACGAAGAATTTGATAGGTCTGCTGAAGAACTTAGGCAAAGAAGAGGCAGGATAGATCTTTATTAGGTGAGAAGCCTTTTGTTTTGGTTGGAGAAAGCTTTTCTGTAGCGGTGGGTTTTTTATTAGGCTTATTTCACGGAAACCATCCCGTGATTTGCTCGTGTTTCTTAAAACCATCCTGAGGTTCAAACCCGTCACAGAAACCCCCTGAACTTTCATTCTGTTACACAGAACCCTCGCCTTTAAATCAAGTCATGTGAGACACATATGACGGATTTTTATAATTCTATACTAAAATTACCCTTCCTATGTTTATATTATCTTATTTTCTCAAAAAAAATTGGATTCTAAATCCTTTACCCTCCAATTTTGCTCCTCAAAATCTCAAACCCTAAATCTTCTTCTCTCCAAATTAGAGATGTAAATGGAATAAGAATCAGCCGAATGAATGCTGATTTTTTTATTAAAAAACCGATTTAAAAAAAACGTTGAGTCAAGGGTTAAAGAAAACGTTGAGGGAGAGAAGGGGGAGAGGAGCAGGAAAATTAGTAAAGAAAGAGTGAAATTAGGGTTAATGTTGGGGTGGCCCGGTGGAAGAAGAGGAAAAATTAAATAAAGTAAAAAAAAAGAGGTGTTCTTAGATTTGTGGGGGCCGTAATTTTTGTTAAGGAATGTGAACAATATGGTCATTTAACATAAAAGATAATGGAAGATAACGGAAGGGATTATGTGTAACGGAATGAAAGTTCAGAGGGTTTCTATGACGGGTTTGAATCACGAGCAAACCACATGGTGGTTTGCATGAAATAAGCCTTATTATTATTTGCTTAGTTTTTTTGGTTTTTGGTTTTTTTTTTTTTTGGGGGGGGGGGTTGGGGTTGGCGGGTAAACCAGATGCGAGAGCAATTTTTTGCATTCAAATCTCGGAATTGATGGCAAGCCTTATTTTTTCTGCTTTTCAAAAGTTGTTGCGGACCAGACGTCAATCCTCTAAGGAACAGAAAATAGAAATTCCAAAGTTTAGATAATTGTTCTAGTTTTTATGAGTTAAATTTGAGTGTTTGTAAGGGTTTTCGTCGAGAAGCATAGTGGGCAATTGTGCCGATAAATCACCATTTTGTTACTTGTATTTGAAACCCTATGTTTCCAACTGTATCACAACTAAAATAAAGTGTTTGGTCACAAGTTGTTGCTCCTCCAACCTGTAGTTGTAAAAACACTTTGGCTTAAAAACATCTTGTAGTTCGTGTTGTGTCCCAAATGAGCAGAGTCGTAAAACTTTGTTCGGTCTTGACTGGAGCTTTGCTTAAATGCCAAACCCCAGTTGGATGGTTAAAGGCTTAGATGATGATGATAAAGTGAATGAGTGTTTTTGAAATTTTTTATTAATAGCCAGATGGAGTGTTTGTGCTTAATAAATTACATATGAAAGTATAAGTACCATACGAAACTAGAGGATGGCCTCGTGCAACTAACCCATAAATTTTCTTATATTTCATGAAATCTTCTCTTTAAGACATAATTTCTCAATTCTTAGCATCCATTGTCCATATATTCGTCACTTCATCTCCCAATTCACTCGATGCCTTCAATTTTATGTACACAGGATTTGTCGTATAAGAAAGGCGACTGGCTTGTTTTTGGCTCCGAAACTAGTGGGCTACCACAAGAAGCGCTGCTCGACTGCAATAAAACCCTCAAAATTCCAATGGTCGATACATATGTCAGATGTTTGAATCTCTCTGTTAGTGTCGGCATTGCTCTATATGAAGCATCGAGACAGTTGAACTATGAACAGATTCAATCCCCAGCCGAGGCAAGTGTTGATGATCAAAGACTCTTCATCTCTGAGGATGTATTTGGCTGAGGGGGGGAAAAACTGACGCGAGAATGATTTTGAAGAGCTCACCATTCAAGAATTGGGAGTCGATTTTTTGGAATTTTGTTTTTGTTGGCTGCTTGAAAATTGGTTCATGTAACTTTGGTGCTGCTTGGTTGTAGTTTGCTTCTTTGTTTACTAGCAAGTCTTCTGTTTTATGATTTATTACAAGTTACAGATAAACGATCTTGGACTTTGAAATATATGAAAATTTACTACCAACTTCTGCAATTCAATATATCGAAATTTTATGTCATTCTAATGTTTTTCTCTGCTTTTCTTATTTTTAGTAGAGTAAAGTTAGAGAACATTAATCTTATCTGCATTTTTAGCTTGTGCAATGCTGCAAAAGTGGGGCTATCCCAACCCTGAGGATGGGTCCTATTCCAACGAAACCCAAATACCCACCCTCTTTGATTTTCCTTTTTGGCACTGCAACGATCCGCAGCCTCATAATCTCCAGGAAAAATATATACAGAATTTATATGCATGATTGATTTTGTAGATTACTCCATGAAAAATATGTACAGAATTTATATGCATGATTGATTTTGAAGAACTTAATCTCATTCTAACCTTTCTTCTTGTTTTACTCGATTAAACATTCTCCTTTACACGAACGCTAATAAAAAGGATCAGTTTTAGTTTTTTTTCCCCATACCATTCAAACCAAAATATTACACCCCAAAAGTTTTACAACAAGCTGCAAGCTAGCCAAAAGATACATAGCCAAATAGAAAACTAAACAAGAGAAGGAAAAAAAATTAAAGAAAGAAAAGGAAACAGGGAAATCATGCTCAAGTCTTGAACATGCAGTCCTTTCGTGTCGAAGGAAAACCGCACTTCGGATTTCTTTGTAATGGTCGAGCTCTCAGTCGGTTTCAAACCGAACATAGTTCCTAGCCTTCCGCCAAACCCACATGGCAATAGTGTAAGCCGTTCGTACCCAGTATATATTATGTGAAGCCTTTATCCTACTGTTAGTCATCCACCTTTGAACAACCATATTCCAGTAATAGTAGAGAATTCTACAAGGAATAACCACCAAGAAGTGCAGTCGCAAAATAAATGTGAACTTGTTTCAGTATTACAATTACCGCGCATCACGCAACCATTGTTTTCACAGTTCATATGTCTAAGCAGCAACCACTCCGAGGCGGGCACTTTATTGTTCACAAAACACCAAATAAACCACATCATTTTTCGTGTAATAGCCATCTTTCCCAGTCCGAGTAAGTTAGTAGTAGTATCTTGAAATCGATTTTCCGATAATGCCCAGAATCCTTTCTTCACCGTGTAGGAATTATCTCGGCTCCATCAAAGAAGCCTATCTTCCTCTCCCGAAATTGCAGTAGCTTTGATTTTTTGTTGAATTAAACTTGAAAAGATGGATATCTTTTCCTGAAGCCTTCCTCGGTAATAAAAAAAACCTACCGTTGCATTTTTGTTGTCCTTTGAAAAAAAATATATGTTGGAATATGACATATATACCCTATAATGAATTTATATGCATGAATGATAATCAAAAGGCAAAATGGTTATTTTGCCCACAGTGGTTATCCTCTTATTATTGCTCTTATTATAAAAGGATGATAAAGAGAGCTTCTCTCGACACTTGTCAATCCCAATTCTCATCCTCCAGAGAGAAGATATTATATGAGATAAGGTGTCTCTCTCAGGAGAAAAACATGATGTGAAACGACGCTCTCTCATTTGGATTGAGCATAGACTCAATCGAGTTGAAGAGCAAAAGATTGTGGATTTTCGGCAAAAGCATGTAACGTAATTTGATCTATCATTCCGTTTGCGTTATTTATTGAGGTTAATCCTTCATTATAACTCCAAAGATTGTTATTCAAAGGTGAGGTCATCTACCAGTTATATCGCTATAAGCTCATTTTAGATCCATTCCCCAAAACCTAGCAAGTGGTAGGTTGTAGTTTTGATAATTGTTTATGAATTCGTTTCTAAGTTGTCGTTCAATTCACCATCCATCATCTGTGCTTACAAAGAAGTACTTTCCTCGAATTAAGGAAGTCTAGATAGTAGAATGTTTAGCCAAAAGTTTTGAAGCATGTTTGGCTAGGAGCAAATTATCCGCGTCTTCTCTTGATTTCAATCCAAAACCTCCAAGGTCTTGTGGCATGCAAACTGTCCGCGAGTCAACAAAGTGAATATAGCATTTGCTCCTCTCCAAAGGATGTTAGGCATCATCTTGTCAATTTTGAGGAGTATTGATTTTGGAAGAGCTGTAGATAGGAAATAATAGAAGGGCAGCATATCAATTACTGATTTTAGTAATGTCAGACGTGCTGGAAAAGACAACATATGAGATTTCCATTTAGAAATTCTCAATTGTATTACGAACAGGAGACTTGTATAATCACGGATATGAGAACCCTTTCTGATAATAGATATTCCAAGATAGTCGAAATCACCATCGGTAATTTTACCTCCAAAGGAAGACTGAATGAGTCTCACATTTGCAAGAGTTAACCGATCCAAGTTGACACACAAAGAAGTCTTTTTTCAATTAATTGATTAACAAGAAGCGCACATATATGTGTCGAGTAGTTTCTTGTTCCGTATTTCTCCAAAACAGACAACATCGTCAGCAAACATGACATGTGTAAAAGAGATACTGGGCCGGCCAATCCTAAATCCTTTTATGATCTTGGATTGATGCCAATGATTAATGCAAGCAAGAGAGGATTGAGAGAGAGAGAGAGAGAGAGAGGATCACCTTGTGGTAATCCATTTGTAGAAACAATAGGCCTGGTACACTCATTATTTATCATCACTCGAACAATTGGTCCAGTGACACACCGACGCAGCCAAAGAATCCATTAGTTGGAGCAACCCATTTCCTGCATAATTAGCCGCATTGTCCTGCAGTCTCCATTTTTTTTGGAAATGATTGTGAAAAACACCTTTGATTGATTGCATCCTTATCCATGGTGACTACTCCTTGTTCATTTGCAATTGAAGCCACAGTTCTTTTTCGATTCAGGGAAATAATTGATGGGTGGAAAAATTTGTTAGGAAATTAATGCCGGCACAAACGAGAAATAAACGACAATCGGAACGAAAAAACTAAATAATCGGCACAACAAATCAGGACACAGAAGATTTGTTTTCGCAGTTCACCCAACACTGGCAACTTCTGCGTTGTAGATGTTCTCTACGATATCCACTATATGTTTTGCACGGTTACAAAATTACTCTCGACAAGAATCTCACGATCTCTTCGTAATCTCACGATTACAATATTTGTGAATACTCACTATAAATCACTCACTAATCTATTTTTCTTGATGTTGGCCTTCTGTGTATCTGGAGAAGAGGAGATAATATCTTATAGCGGAGAGAGTACAGAATGATCATAAAAGAATCACCCACCATTGCTTTCAAAGTCCACAAAGCGTTCGATGCTTTGGAAAAATTTGTCGACAAAGCACTTTAAGTATTTTGTCTTGCAAGAAAAAATAATGGTCATTGCAAAACAAAACACTTAAATACTTTGTCTTGTAAGCAAAAGAAAATGAAGAGGATGGAACGACAATCAATACTGTCTGCTTGCGTTGACCGTATGCACGTCAGCACATGCGTCAGCTGTCTGGACCAGACCGAGTTTCCTTCTTGGGCTGTCTTTTCTTTAGCATGGGCTCCATAATCAACAATCTCCTACTTGGAGACAATGCTTAAGTTGTTCGCCAATTTTGCATCCTTTCATTTTTATGAAATAACTTTAGTGGATAAGCACATCACGTGCACGAATCTCACCTTATTCATCTTGAACTAATGCCGACAAAGATGTTAGTTATATATATGCCCTAGAGGCCATTGTTATACATATGATGTATATTATAGTGGATGCTTCGATATATATAGAGATGACTTTCTTGCTCGATATGATAGTATGCTATCTGGTTTCACTTTGTCTTAACATGTTGACTTGTATTGGATTACTGTCTTGCTCTCACATGTTGATAAAGCCCTTATGATATGTACTCGACTACTAGGACTATGATGCAGATCATACTAGTGGGGCTAGGGTAGTCAAAGAGTACATCATATAACTGTTCCTAGTCGAGAGAGTATCGAGACAGGGCATCGATACTCCAGAGTAGACTAGCGTATACGCATCTTGACCCATATGATGGACGATGGATGATACCATATCCATCGGCGTTTGACATCAAAGATGGTGTACGGGTGCTCAGTGGAGACCGGGTACACTGAACGGACCCGCCGAGAACTCCTAGATGGTATTATACCTATCGTCAGATAGTAGTTCTTCGGTGACACTGGTGCAGGTTAGTCTGTAGACCCGAGATCGTCATAGTGTCTTGTGTGATTCCCACTGTTCTTTGATTTCCACCTTACCACGTCCAAGAGGGCGTGCAAAACAGTGGCTTTTGGGTACAGTCCCGAATCACATGGAGGCAATGAGCGATAGGAGGGGTTTCGTCTCTCCCGGTATAGGGAGTTGATGTTGTGCTGTGTTCGATTGGCTATAACTGGAAATCCCTGGCCAGGGCTGATTTGGAGTGCTGCTGGTAAGAGTTATCAGTAGTTTCTCGACCTGTTATGAGCCTCATATCGACACGACTTATCGGTTACTGGGGTCTGACGTTTACCACCCATAGACTTGATATGCGACATATGAGACGAAGAGACCGGACTGTACGGTAATGTTACTGATTGGATTCACAGGAGAATGTACAGGCTTGCTTGTTGATCTTCTGATCATTTAATACCTGGGTGGCTGTTACGTTTAGCTGACCGCTTGCAGCTTGTGGGTGTTTGATGTGATCATCACCTGCTGCCGGCGTATTGACGATTCTTTAGAGTCCTACACAGAGATTTCCTGGCTCAGGCAAAACGGAGCAGGAGCACAAATGTGATATGTACGGGACCGAGAATAATATGATATGAGATACCGTATTCTATTCTCGCGATATGTGATATCGGCCGGGTATATGTGATATAGCCGGGTCATCGGATCAAGTGTTGATTCGATGAATTGGTACATGTTATATTAGTCGGTTATATGTAATATAGCCGGATTGTCGGATCAAGTGTTGATTCGATAATTTAATGTATAATTATATATGTGATATATTACATTACGTTAACTAATATAAGCTCGCTTTATTGATTCATTTTCTCACTGGATAATACATCGATGTATATGCGATATATGTTAATTGTATTATTTTCTTTTGTTACAATATATATTATATATGTGATATATAATATTGTAACATGTTAGGGTTACAAATGCAACATGGATTTTGAGTTTAAACCAAGTTAGGGTTTGGATTAGGGTTAGCTTTTGGTTTAGCTTTTGGATGAAGCTTTCATGAAGCTTTCCTTTTGTCATTTAGTTTTGATATTTTGTGTAGATATTTGTTAACCCAACCCAAACCCTTAACCATAGTTTATTCTCTACATGAGTTAAAGCCTTTATTCTTAACTCATGGTTGTATTTGTAACCAAAAAAACAATAATTTCATTATTCATCACAAAAGGATTTCTTCTTCTTCTTCCTCTTGAAAAAAGCTTTCTAGCTTTTTAAGTTGTGGTGATTATTAGTGAGAAATTGAAAACAAAAGAGAGCAAAATTCCTACTTCATCATCCTTATCTATTCTAGCCACTTAGATTAGGGTGTTTACTTCTTTAATTACTTCATTAGTGAAGTGTAAGCTTGGATTAGAGATTCTTCAAGGTAGATCATCTTAGATCAAGAAGATTTCAAGCAAGATGCATCATTCACCTCTTGGAACCTCACGAGAGTCAGAGTTCTTGATGATCACAGCGAAGGGACCTCAACACAGAGCTTATGAAGCGAAGGAACGGATTACAAAGTTTGTAATCCTACTCTCTTTACCCTTTTGTATGTGATACAAACTTGTTACCCTAGAAATTCTAGCATGATTCATGGTTTGTTTCCTTTGCACCTCACTAATTTTTAAAGTGGCATGAGTGATGCTACCAAATCCTAGACTAGGTGCAAGGGAAGCCCGACAGTGGTATCAGAGCCAAACTAGAATTCTAGATACGATATTATAACAATTACGAAAATGAAATCCACTCCGAAATACGATATTATGCTAACCCCATTTTGCTCTCTGTAAATTTTCAAAAAAGTCATTTAAAATTTTTCCAAACAAGTGCAGAATGATCTATGGACCAAAATATGAACATGGGTGATACGAGGGGGGTGCTCGGATTTGAACCGAGCACCAAGGCCAAAATTCCGGCCAGGCCGGCCCGAGTGCCTCCTCTGCCCTCCGTATTCCATCTGTGCTCTTTTGGGTTCATTTTGGGTTTTCTAGTATTGTTTATTTAGCCCAATTTTCATGTGATGATTAGTTTGACCTGGGGCTAATTCGTAGTGCTTCGTAGTCGTATAATTTAACACTGTATTGGTAACATTGACTATTTTTAGCAGTTCGATCGAACTTCGCACACCACATTTTGTACCCCGCTGAAATTTCCAAGTGTTGTAATTTTCCGAAGTTGATTATATTCGTAAAATCGTGCAAGTACCCCTATGGACCCCTTAGAAGACTATAATAACATTAACTCGATTCTATGCCCACGAAACCGCGTTCGAACCTTCGGGTTTGCCGTAGTTCCATGGTGTCATAGATGAGGCGTTGGTTAACTCCTTCTACGGCTGGTTCATGGACACTGTGGCACAGTTTTTAAGTGTTTCGACTTTGCTCAAGTGTTGAGCTCACGGGAGTAATTTGTGAGTGTATGTTGATTCGATCGAAACGTTAAACATCGTCATGATATTCTGTGATTGTGATACAATATATGGAATTCATATAGTTAGGCATGAAATCCGTAATATGCGATATTTCGGGTTTACGATGTCTGAGGTGATTGTGGATTCCAAATATTGTAGTTTTCACTTTTCTTTTCTGCGACCGTAAGCGTAGTATGTGGGGTATTGCCGGCTTCGTTGCTATACATCAACGACAATCGGGATACGCATACTTGTTTACGTTGATGATATGAGATATTATGTGTTGCTGTGATATGTGATATTGGATCGTCGTGTTCTGAATAGCCGGGGGTTTTATGTGAGATGAGGGTTTTTATTTTCATTCATGTAAAATTCATTGTATGTAATATTCTTTTATTGGGGCACTTCCGGGTTGAGGTTGATGTCACCATTGTATATTATTTACTTTTCCGCATTAGGATAGACCCAAGGAGGGGGGCACAAGTAACCGGGTTTTAGGGTCCAATGGGAGGCCATCTCGAGGAGTCGAGACCGGGTCTCCTAACCCTAGAATTGACAGTGTTACTTGCCGCTCTCATAGGGGTCTAGGGATGTGGGTTTGGCTATTCATCGCGACCGTGGAATCCGTGTTTTATACTGGCTCGATATAAAACACGGACGTCCTAATATATCCAATATTTCATATGTTATCTTCTGCTGCAATGTTCTGTGATGAGATCATATTACTGCCTGAGATGAATGCTTATACTATATATATATATATATGATGATATATAAATATTACTGCTTTCGTTTCTTCTGTGATGCTTAGGAAGCATAAATGATGGGATTTATTAATGAGATTAATAAAAGAAAAGAAAGCTAAAAGATGTTGTAGAATCAAATTTTCAAAAAGGGTAGCTACAGTTTTTGCTATACATAGTGGTATATGTGATATACCCTGCACCTTATTCGATGAGGAAAGAACTGAGATCCCTTCACCGGGAGTGACCTCTTTAGCAAAACTGGCAGATGCTACAAACTCACGGTTTAGTTTTTGATTGCTTCTATAGTTCTTGCTTTGCACCGCGGTATTTGTGAAATATCATGCACCTTATTTGATAAGGAAAGGGCCGAGATCCCTTCACCGGGAGTGACCTCTTTAGTAAAACTAGAAAAGCCTCAAAAACACTCCTTTTCAAAATCACTTGTTTCTACAACGATATCAAGTTCATTACACTCATGGTTTTCTGAAAAACCTGCGTAGCCCTCCGTCATTTCAGATAAAGACTATTTAGTATTCGTGTTGCGTTTGTTGGCCTTTGTCAAGGCGTAGTGTGCGGTAGCTGACTAGTACTTATTTGCATAAGCATGTGATGCGATTGGATTAGGGTAGTTGTACGACCTTGTTGGCCTTTGTCAAGGGTCGTGCGGGTGGGTTTATTTCAATCAAGAAATGACGGGTTGAACTTGACTAGCTTTCTATGGTTTGTTGGCCTTTGTCAAGGTCATAGGGGGTTCGGGGGGTAAAAGAATTATCGGGAATTTCAAGTGTTGAAATTTGCAATGAGATTGCATACCTTCTATGAGATAGATGGACCCTGATACCCACTGCGAGTAAGAGTTACTCCTGGAAGAATTTTACACAGGACAATTAGCCGATCAAGTAGGTGTCTAGAAAGGTGTTAACGGGGTTATGCCTCTGGGAAAACGAGGTTTATTTTAATTAGGTCCGTGCGAAAGCACGGGGAACCTCCCTCAAAGTACCAACACTGACCCGGCTGAAAGGTTGGCGAACTTGTAAAAGTGTAATTAATCCCGGCTAGTTTTATCTTTTAGGGTTTTAAGGAAGATTTGATAAAAAGCAGTGGGGGCCATCCTGATTAGATAAGATAATAACCAATCTAATCTTGTAAGAGTATACGCTAAAGTGTTTTCTTCTCTCTCTCCAGGTAGTGACCATATCAGGCCTTAATCAAGATAATAAAATGGATGTATTGACTGAACCCGCTTATTATACTGAGCAGGGGAACGTTGGTCCCGTTCTTTCTTATAATTGTTATAAGACAGAGCAGGGAATAGGAGAATATCTGGATTCTAACGCTGCCCAAACGAATAATAAGCATGATGATGCATCTTCTTCAGATGTGTTAGTTATCGAGAACTGTTTCTCAGTTCACTCTACGTCCTGAGTATTAGATACCGGATCAGGATCCCACATATGTAATATGTTACACGGGCTACGAAAAGGTAGGGAATTGGGAGAGGGTGATCATTCCGTAAGAGTAGGGAATGGTACAAATATTGCAGCCAAAACAGTTGGCGAATATCACCTTGTGTT
Organism: Agapanthus africanus; assembly: GCA_030015575.1. Taxonomy (NCBI): domain Eukaryota; kingdom Viridiplantae; phylum Streptophyta; class Magnoliopsida; order Asparagales; family Amaryllidaceae; genus Agapanthus; species Agapanthus africanus. The sequence continues at coordinate 26,443,007 of JASDDO010000016.1, forward strand.
ACCGAATAGTAATACATTGGTTCTGAACGAATGCTATTACATTCCGACCCTGATATGCAATCTTATATCGGTTTCTTTATTATGCAAAGAAGGATATAATTTTGTAGTACATGATAATGTTATGAACGTATTTCTGAATCAAAAGTTGATTGGATCAGGATCGTTAAATAATGGTGTATACGTTCTCAACCAAACTACAGTACTTAATGTACAAAACACGCACAAGTGGAAAAGCTCAGAAATTAACGAATCCTTCTTGTGGCATTGTAGACTAGGTCATATCATTGCGACACGGCTATCTAAGTTACATAAGGATGGATATTTGAATCCGTTCGAATTTTCATCTTATGATACTTGCTAGTCATGTCTCAAAGGCAAGATGACCAAAACTCCGTTTAGTGGATACGGAGAAAGAGTTACAGAACTCTTGGGACTGATACATAGTGATGTATGTGGTCCCATGTCTACACATGCCAGGAACGGTTCTTTCTACTTCATTATATTCACTGACGGTCTCTCAAGATATTGACATGTGTTCCTGTTGAAACACAAGTCTGAAGCTTTTGAGAAATTCAGAGAATATAAGAACGAAGTAGAGAACCAAACGGGCAAAAGTATTAAGATCCTTCGATCTGATCGAGGAGGAGAATACTTGAGCAATGAGTTTCTGGACTATCTAAAAGAGAATGAGATTCTCTCTCAGCTTACTCCTCCCTATACACCACAGCACAATGGTGTATCGGAGCGGAGGAATCACACCCTGTTAGATATGGTGCGCTCTATGATGAGTACTGCTGAGTTACCTATTTTCTTTTGGGGTCATGCACTTGAGACAGCAGCATACCTATTGAATCAAGTTCCGTCTAAATCTATACCTACCACACCATATGAGATATGGAGTGGGAAGAGACCATGTCTTAAACGTGTTAAGATATGGGGCTGTCCGGCCTATGTCAAAACACAAAATCCGGACAAACTCGAGGCACGGTCAGTTCTTTGTAAGTTTGTGGGATATCCTAAACATTCACATGGATATCTTTTCTACCACGGCAAGGAACAAAAGGTGTTTGTTTCTCGACATGCCACCTTTTTAGAAAAGGAATTTCTTGCAAAAGAAATTAGTGGCGAAGAGGTAGAGCTGGAAGAAGTTCTAGCACCACAAACTACAACTGAAGATTTAGTGGAACCAGATAATTCAGTAGTTCCCAACGAACCCCATCCTCTCCGCCGATCTAGTAGGGTTCCTCATCCACCTGAGAGATACTACGGTTTTCTCATAGACGGTGGGAGCAAGGATTGCATCATGGAAGATGATGAACCAACTAGCTTCGAGCAGGCCATCACAAGTGGGGACTCTATGAAGTGGCTGGATGCAATGCGATCTGAGATGGAATCCATGTACACCAACAAAGTATGGACTTTGGAAGTTACACCTGAAGGGGTAAAACCCATTGGGAGAAAATGGATCTTTAAGAAGAAACTTGGTGATGGAAAAGTTGAGACTTACAAAGCTAGACTTGTTGCAAAGGGTTTTCATCAACGACCAGGTGTGGATTATGACGAAACCTTTTCTCCAGTGGCTATACTTAAGTCCATCCGGATCTTACTTGCCATTGCTGCATACCATGACTACGAAATCTGGAAAATGGATGTTAAGACCGTCTTTCTAAATGGTGATTTAGACGAATGCGTGTACATGACTCAGCCAGAGGGCTTCGTAGATAGTAGGAGCAGCGGAAAGGTGTGCAAGCTGCTTAAATCCATCTACGGGTTGAAGCAGGCATCGCGGAGTTGGAACATCTGCTTTGATGTTGTAGTCAAAGAGTTTGACTTCATCAAGAACGTAGATGAACCTTGTATTTACAAGAAGGTTGCAGAGAGTAAGGTTGTCTTCCTCGTATTGTACATGGATGACATACTCTTGATAGGAAATGATGTTCTTATGCTGCACTCGGTCAAGCTTTTCTTATCACATAGATTCTCAATGAAAGATCTAAGTGATGCCTCCTGCATTTTGGGAATCAAGATCTATAGAGATAGATTTAAACGGATACTGGGATTGTCCCAATCCAGGTACATTGACACCATACTAAAGAGGTTTAGTATGGAAGAATCCAAGCGTGGGAACCAACCCACGATCTCTGGACTCACTCTCTCCAAAGAGATGTCTCCTAAGACTGATTTGGAGAGAGATCGCATGCAAGGAATACCCTATGCCTCGGCAGTAGGCTCTATCATGTACGCAATGCTATGTACCAGACCCGATGTAGCATACTCACTAAGTGTAGTGAGTAGGTATCAAGTAGATCCTGGAGAGAGTCACTGGACAGCTGTGAAGAATATTCTCAAGTACTTACGAAGGACTAAGGAGATGTTCTTGGTGTATGGTAATGGAGAACTCCAAGTGGAGTCCTTTATCGATTCAAGATTCCAAAGTGATAAGGACGACTCTAAGTCGCACTCGGGTTTTGTCTTTACCCTAAATGGAGGGGCGGTTTGTTGGAAGAGTTCCAAGCAAGAAACCGTGGCAGACTCGACGATGGAGGCTGAATACATCGCTGCCAACGATGCTTCCAAAGAGGCTGTCTGGATGAAGAAGTTCATCACTGAACTTGGTGTGGTTCCTTCCATTGAGCATCCAATACCTTTGTATTGTGATAACAATGGAGCTGTGGCTTTGGCCAAGGAACCCAGGTCCCATCAGAAGTCCAAACATATTCTTAGGAGGTATCACCTGATCCGGGAGATAGTTGATCGCCGCGAGATCGAGGTTAGGAGAGTTGACACGAAGGCCAACACTGCGAACCCACTCACGAAGGCCATTCCCCAGATACAATTTGAGAGACTCTTCGGGATGTTGAGTATGAGATACTACAACAGCCGGCCTTAGTGCAAGTGGGAGATTGTTAGTTATATATATGCCCTAGAGGCCATTGTTGTACATATGATGTATATTGTAAGGATACTTGGATATATATAGAGAGGACTTTCTTGCTCGATATGATAGTATGCTATCTGGTTTCACTTTGTCTTAACATGTTGACTTGTATTGGTTTACTGTCTTGCTCTCACATGTTGATAAAGCCCTTAGGATATGTACTCGACTACTAGGACTATGATGCAGATCATACTAGTGGGGCCAGGGTAGTTAAAGAGTACATCCTATAACTGTTTCTAGTCGAGAGAGTATCGAGACAGGGCATCGATACTCCAGAGTAGACTAGCGTATACGCATCTTGACCCATATGATGGGCGATGGATGATCCCATATCCATCGGTGTTTGACATCAAAGATGGTGTACGGGTGCTCAGTGGAGACTGGGTACACTGAACGGACTCGCCGAGAACTCCTACATGGTATTATACCTATCGTCAGATAGAAATTCTCCGGTGACACTGGTGCAGGTTAGTCTGTAGACCCGAGATCGTCATAGAGTCTTGTGTGATTCCCACTGTGCTTTGATTTCCACCTTACCACGTCCAAGAGGGCGTGCAAAATGGTGGCTTTTGGGTACAGTCCCGAATTACATAGAGGCAATGAGCGATAGGAGGGGTTTCGTCTCTCCCGATATAGGGAGTTGATGTTGTGCTGTGTTCGATTGGTTATAACTGGAAGTCCCTGGCCAAGGCTGATTTGGAGTGCTGCTGGTAAGAGTTATCAGTAGTTTCTCGACCTGTTATGAGCCTCATATCGACACGACTTATCGGTTACTAGGGTCTGACGTTTACCATCCCTAGACTTGATATGCGACATATGAGATGAAGAGACCGGACTGTACGGTAGTGTTACTGATTGGATTCACAGGAGAATGTACAGGCTTTCTTGTTGATCTTCTGATCGCTTAATACCTGGGTGGCTGTTACGTTTAGCTGACCACTTGCAGCTTGTAGGTGTTTGATGTGATCATCACCTACTGCCGGTATATTGACGATTCTTTAGAGTCCTACACAGAAGTTTCCTGGCTCAGGCAAAACGGAGCAGGAGCACATATGTGATATGTGCGGGACCGAGAATAATATGATATGAGATATCGTATTCTATTCTCGCGATATGTGATATCGGCCGAGTATATGTGATATAGCCGGGTCATCGGATCAAGTGTTGATTCGATGAATTGGTACATGTTATATTAGTCGGTTATATGTAATATAGCCGATTGTCGGATCAAGTGTTGATTCGATAATTTAATGTATAATTATATATGTGATATATTACATTACGTTAACTAATATAAGCTCGCTTTATTGATTCATTTTCTCATTGGATAATACATTGATGTATATGCGATATATGTTAATTATATTATTTTCTTTTGTTACAATATATATTATATATGTGATATATAATATTGTAACATGTTAGGGTTACAAATGCAATATGGATTTTGAGTTTAAACCAAGTTAGGGTTTGGATTAGGGTTAGCTTTTGGGTTAGCTTTTGGATGAAGCTTTCATGAAGCTTTCCTTTTGTCATTTAGTTTTGATATTTTGTGTAGATATTTGTTAACCCAACCCAAACCCTTAACTATAGTTTATTCTCTACATGAGTTGAAGCCTTCATTCTTAACTCATGGTTGTATTTGTAACAAAAAAAAACAATAATTTCATTATTCATCACAAAAGGATTTCTTCCTCTTCCTCCTCTTGAAAAAAGCTTTCTAGCTTTTTGAGTTGTGGTGATTATTAGTGAAAAATTGAAAACAAAAGAGAGAAAAATTCCTATTTCATCATCCTCATCTATTCTAACCACTTAGATTAGGGTGTTCACTTCTCTAATTACTTCATTAGTGAAGTGTAAGCTTGGGTTAGAGATTCTTCAAGGTAGATCATCTTAGATCAAGAAGACTTCAAGCAAGATGCATCATTCACCTCTTGGAACCTCACGAGAGTCGGAGTTCTTGATGATCGCAGCGAAGAGACCTCAATACGGAGCATAAGAAACGGACTACAAAGGTTGTAATCCTACCCTCTTTACCCTTTTGTATGTAATACAAACTTGTTACCCTGGAAATTCTAGCATGATTCATGGTTTGTTTCCTTTGCACCGCTCTAATTTTTAAAGTGGCATGAATGATGCTACCAAATCCTAGACTAGGTGCAAGGGAAGCCCAACAAAAGATTGAGCAAAATACAAGTTTTGTCATATCCACCACCTCTGTCAACATATCCGCGGGATTTTTGACCCCATTGATTTTTTCCAGTTTCGGTTGTTTCTTCTCTAATAATCCCCGTACAAAATGATATTTGTAATGACTCTGAAATCTTTGTACTGAAATTTTTCTGTTAATATACAAGAAATGAGTTTTACAGTTTGAGTTATAAATTACTTTTATTAAATAAAAGCAAGAAGCCACTTGTAACTCACTGGTAAAGCTTTTACACTGTTGTGACGTAGCCTGCGTGTTAGATTCCCATCAAACACAATTTTTTCTGATTTTTCTTTTTAACTTTTTGGAAGCCAAAAGATTGCACGTGCAATACACGGGGAAATGAAAAGTTCAGAAAAATCAAACATATGGAAAATGGTGTAAATACAGAGTTGTTTATATAGTACGAATCTCGAGGCCAGAGGGCTAAGATCGACCGGCGGATATTGCATATGGGCCGAAGGGGTTGGTGAGATTGGGGCCAAAATGCTCCGTGCTTTGCACACAGTCTCTTCAACTCCCCTCAACCACTCTGCACTGTTTGATTTCCCTGTAATCAAACAGAGACCTTTCAATTCACCAATTAACATCATTTTAATATTTTTTAATCCACATTTTTAATTCCCAAACCCTAATTCTCCATTATAAATACCATCTCATGTCCTAACTCTTCACTATTCTGAAAATTCTAGCAAAACCTCTCTCAAAAGTTCCTAAGTGCAAGTGGAGTAAACTGGAGTTAGCGAGCAAGCTTTTTCTGTCGAAAATCGAAGCCAATTCCGGAGCTACCGCGACGTCACGGAGACACCCTTCCCTTCCTCACTCTTTTCCTAAGTTTTTCAAACTGTAAGTCCTTCCTAAACTCTCTTTCTCTTCATTGAAATCAACTTTAAAAGTTATATCGGTAAGTGGAATTATTATCGATATCTTTTTTCTAAACCCTAGAAACTCTATTTTTCTTATATGTTGTTCAACCAAATTTTTACATATTACTTGTAAGCTTAAATACCAAAGTTTAGAATCAAGTCTAACCAAGAATCTCATGTGTAATATCCATAATTGAAAATTTTCACTAAAATACCTTGAACTTTAATATCACTCTTTCGTTTTTTATTAAAACTATACCTTTAGTAAAAACTTCACGGGGTAATGACCTAACCCACATGAACACTTTTGTTTCATAGCACGATGTCTATTTTGTATGAATATTTGTTACGAAGAATAATCTTACAATAAAATACCATATACTTTAAAACCGGGTTTCTTTTAAAACAATATTTCATATTCCTTTGCAATTATGCATGTACAACCCTTGTTAGGGGACCCGCTAATGAATGGTGCAGATTATCGCATATCCTGAGAATAGTAGAGCGAGATGCAGCACTCCTTACAGAGTATTCGATCTCGAAAGGATATAAATACGGTTTTTAAGAAAAACGAATTTTCTAAATAAAACTAAATTTTTTAAAATTTAAAAATTATATAATATTATAAATCCATATTTTCTTTATATTATGAAATTATATTTTTCTAAAAATGAAAGATTAAAAAATATCAATAAAATACCATCAAGTTACTATCACTAAAATACCATAAACTTTTGAAATCTAAGTATTTATCATGAAAATATTCCAATACTTAAAACACATGCTCATGAAAACCCTAAGTAATACAAATCACCCTCGAAGTTTATTTTTAATCCATATTAATATATTTTTAATAAAACCCCTCGAGATATACAAATAATATTTTAAGGATTTTAGTAAATATGGGTTTAAGCGGGATAAATTCTCTTGAGCCCTAGAGAGCCGGAAAAAGTGAGTTCTTGCCTATTCAGGTTAGAAAACGTAATAGGAGTTATCAATGTCAATTGTTTTGAAAAAATACACAAATCATGCCGTCCATATGCAGCAGTTGCTGATAATTCCAGAACCTAAGAATTCAAAAGTTAAATCAGTTTATAAGTATCTGACTCAGTCTGAATTCAACCTCAAACCTGAATCCAAAATCAAACATGAATACTTGACCATGAACATGAATACTCGAATTCAAACATCAATATCCAACATGTATACTTGACTGGACTTGACCGAACCATGGTTATAACTTGACTTGAACTTGACATGACTACTTGAATACATGATTACATCCTGAACATGAATAGCTGAACATTTTGTATCTATGGTTTCGGAATGACTTGTAAACATAATTTATATAAAACATTACGCGGGGATAAAGGGGTAGATTGGTACGGAACGTATATCGTGACACGAGATGTCACTTAAAAGACACCTACATGGATTCTCGTACCGTTGTCCCGTGGGTTATGATGGGGCCTTGTACAACATGTTACTATAGTCCACGGGGTAAGATGGACTCCTCTCATATACATGAATACCTTCCTTACCAAACTACAAACAACCACGTTATAATAACTATCATATACCAGTAATCAGTCATATACATTTTACCATTCATTTCACTTAATATACTATCTTCTCTTTCTTCTTTTGGGACTTACCGAGCGTTAGTTCGCTGACGACATTCCTTTCTGTTTCTCTCTTTGGAATGTTCGTCAGGAGGATAGGACTCTGAGGGTACAGAGCCGAACCAAGAAGATTTGGACCAGTTTACAGCTCAGCCGGACTACTAATTCTTCTTGCACTTATTGCTGTATGCCATTGTTTAGGCATTTGCTTTATATTATTGTATCTTTTCATTTCAAACAGTTGTATGTAAAGTTGAATGTAAATAAATTTGCTGTTTATTTTATTACCCTTGTCATTCTTGTTCATTTTTATATATTGCTTAATTACACTTAACATATTTATTTCTTAGTAAATGCGTTGCGGCTTGCCACGTCACCATTTTTATCTACTGGGAAGCGGGGCATGATAATATTTCTTGTTGATATGCCGAGTTCTAGCATGAAACACGGCATTCTTGGCCAATTGTATCGCACTTTGACTGTCGCTCTGAAGTGTCCCCAACTCTTGCTTCTCACAAAGTTCTACAATGAGATCTTGCAACCACAACATCTGTTTGGATGCTTCCGTTGTTGCTACATACTCTGACTCTATAGTAGATAATGCGACAATTGATTGGAGCTTTGATAGCCAATTTACTGCCGTTCTTCCAACAGTGAATACATAGCCGGTTGTACTTCTACAAGTGTATCGATCTCCCGCTACATCAGCATCCATATAACCATTCATCTTAAGTGAATCTCTTCCATAACACAAGGAATAATTAGAAGCACCAAGTAAATATCGAAAAATCCATTTTACTGCTTCCCAATGTATTTTATCTGGATTTTGCATATAGCGGCTCACTGATCCCACTGCTTGAGCAATACCTGGTCTTGTGCAAACCATAGCATACATTAAACTACCCACCACCGACGCATAAGGAATTTTTTGTATTATATCAATTTCACCTTGCGTCTTAGGACTGTGCTCCTTTGATAGTTTAAAATGAATTGCAAGAGGGGTCATCACTGGTTTTGCTTGCTTCATGTTGAATCGCTTCAACACCTTCTTGATATAGTGTTTTTGAGAAAGCCACAACTTCTTATCTTTTCTATCTCTGGTGATTGTTTCCTTATAAAAAAGGATGAGGGAAAGTTCCCTACTAAAAAAGCCCTCCACATGTGGCACTGCAATTAAAACAATTGCTAGGCTAAAACAGCCCAACGTGTTTAACACGTGAGTGCCTATATGCAACGCATATAGGCATTGTAATTAAAAAATTGCTAGGCTAAAACAACCCCACGCGTTTAACATGTGAGTGCCTATATGCAACGCATATAGGCACTGCAATTAAAACAATTGCTAGGCTAAAACAACCCCACGTGTTTAACACTTGAGTGCCTATATGCAACGCATATAGGCACTGCAATTAAAACAATTGCTAGGTCGAAAGAGCCCCACGCGTTTAACACGTGAGTGCCTATATGCAATGCATATAGGCACTGCAATTAAAATAATTGTTAGGCTAGAAGAGCCCCACGTGTTTAACACGTGAGGGCTCTTCCTTACGTAGAATTAAAATTCTACTCAACAAGGAACCGTTGGATCAAAGATCTAATGATGATTAAACATAGAACTAAATTCTATTGAAATTTTAAACGGGAAATGATATTTTCTGTTGAACAGAAAGTTGACGGATCAAAGATCCCATAAGTTAAAAAATATTTTTCATATCTTTCTAAATAAAGAAAGATTGTGCTCCGTTAACCCAAACACCCTTAGATTAAAAATCCAACGGTGATTAAAAAATCACCAATCTACAAAATAAATTCTGTGTGGAAAAATATTTTCCTAATCTTGTTTAAAAAACAAGAGAATATGTTCTGTGAGACAGAAATCCTTGGATCAAAGATCCAACAGTGGGTAAAACCCCCAAAATCAACTAGGATCTCTCAATGAGAGATTTCCTAAAACTAATCAACAAACTTCTCTCCGCTATATAAAGAACCTATGACATTCTATAAAAAAAGGAGAAGAGAGAGAACAGGGAGAAACATACAGAGGAAGAAGAGAATTTAAGTCTCGGAAAAAGACTTACTTCATCAGAACATTCTAGGTAAAAAAAAGAGAAATACACAGAGATTGTCCTATCTTGACCTTTCTAAGGGCTTAACCCTTCTCATAAGAACTTAGTTATTCCTCTGCTTGAGATCTGTAGAAGCAGATCTTCCCATAAATTGAGAATTTAATTATTATCAGAGAGATTCTGTCATGCAGATTCAAAAGCTAGGGGAAAGAACCGAGTTCAAAGAATTTAATTCTTACAGAACATATGGGAATTTAATTCCTCTGAAAATCAAGGGTTAACTCTACAATAAGAATTTAATTATTACAAAAAAAGAGGCATGAGAACCTCCAAAATCCTAGCATGAGATCTGTTTACCGCCAAAAGACGCGGCCGGTACGTTGGGACGTCCGGCCTGAATTTTGGGGGCAGATGCTATTTGGATTTATCCGTCCACCTCTCCGAAGATGCCAAGTTGATTTATGGCACCGTATATTTGAGGTTTAGACAGATGCGGCCGATGTAGCAGACTTCGTCAGATTCCCCCTCGTTGTGAGGGGTTTCTTATTGTGGGGATGCTCTTCCCTGCAGGCGCAAGCCCCTGCAGTTAATTACGCTACCGCATCATGGTAACAACTTTCTTCTTCTCCAGATGGTCACTTCGTGTCGTGTGTATTTATTTTTGTCACGCCCCGCTTCCCAGAGTGCGCTAAGATCGGCACGTGACAGAGCCAACCATGCTACCTGTGGCTAGGAAAGATCCCTCCACAGTCACATTACGGCTGTCTAGAGATATCAAGAACAGTAGAAATAATAAACAACTATCTAATACATGTCCATGAGCCAGAATAACGAGTTAAGAATAAAATAATGCGGAAGCAAAATATCCAATAAACAATAATAATCTAGAATGTACGTCCCAAAATACGAGCTCACATCAGGAATAAAATAATACTGAAAGAAACTAGCTAAACTATAAACAGGTCCTCACTGCTCGGCCTGTTGATCAAAATACTCCTGGACAGCCTGCGATAAGGATAAGGGATCTGGGCCATGCAAAACCCAGACGTCAGTGCGTCATAATATCAATAATTCTAAGCAAGCAGGATGTAAAGAAATATGCAGGCATGAAGTATAAACAGTAACAGTAACATGAATATAGATCAGTGGACAGAATATATATAGGTGAAGTGCAGTAAGTAGTCTAAACTGTGCTATAGGGTTATCTACTATAAACTTATTGAAATCAATTAAAGTAATCCTCCATGTAACTCAAAGGATATGTTCCGTTACCCTCCGGGACCACGGATCAGGAATATGTGAACCAAGAGTGGTTCTGTCCCGTTACCCCCCGGGACCACGGATCAAGATGTAAGAGTCACGAATGACTCTGTCCCGTTACCCCTCGGGACCACGGATCAAGTAATACCCTTTTAAGTTACACTTTTGATTTCCCCATACCCCTAAGTTATGTGTTCAAGTCAGGTATTGATAAATCTGGAGCTAATGCCAACACAGGATCAAGCAGGTACAGGTTTGTCTGTATAGACAACAAGATATGTCTGTAGGGACAATAGGTCAAGATTTTCGGCATTAGTAACAAGATCAGGTAACATGTCAAGCTGTGGTACATCAGGTCATGTCAGGTGGTGTACATGTATCAAGTCATGCCAAGTAGTGCACAGGTATCAAGTCATGTCAAGTAGTGGTGTATTAAGTTATGTCAGGTAGTCCACAAGTATCAAGTGGGTGCTCATAATCAAACTGTAATAAGTATGGGTGCACAAAATCAAGTATGGAGTACTAATATAACAATAAAATGAAATAATGTGACATGGTATGCAAATCGAATAAAAATCAATAATATGGATGCAAAATTATCGATTAGGGTTACATTTATAGTTCCAATACTAATTAGGATGCACTTTATTAAACATGGGGTGTTAATATCACAGTATTATGTATTAATGTGATCTATAGATGCAGTTATATATATTTTAAATGATATGGATGCAAACGGGTATCCGAAAATAATAAAACTGTACAATGGTAATGTGGGATGTACAACTAAGCAATATGAGATATAAATATTCCATTGGATGCAGTATATTGTAGTATAACATGTAACAAGATAAGTTGCATGCGCTAGATGTAAAGTAACACGTATGGATGCAGACGGATGTCGAAAAACTGTAAAAGTAAACATGGGGTGCATAATTTAAAATACCAGTATTATATTTATTAAAAATAGATATATATAAAGTAATGTAGCATATAGCAAGATAAACTTGCCTTGACGGATCACGAAACGGATATGTACGGTACGTCCGACATCGGAAAAATATAGCGACGCACGCACGGCACACGGAACGGGTCCAAGTAACGCACGAGGGTGATCACGCAGTCGAGGTACGTCGTCTGGATCGTCGGCGTCGATCCTGGCTCCGGCGAACTACGGAAACCTAGAACTCAAGAGTTAAAGAAAGAAAAGAAAGAAAGAAAGAAAGAAGGAGGAAGAAGAAGAAGAAGAAAGGCTTACTGTGGTTGCAGAGAGGGGTGATGGTGTCAACGGCGGTGAACGGAGCTTCGGCGAACTAGGGTTTGGTGTTAGGGTTCAGTTAGGGTTCGGGGTTGGTTTCTGTTGCTGGGGTGTGCAGGGTTGGTATAGGAGGGAGAATAAAGAGAGAAGATGGAGAGGAGAGGTGGAAGGAGATGGCGATGGGTCGTCGGCGACGAGTGGTGGTGCTAGGTTCTTATAGGTGCAATGGTGTGCAGGTGAGCTCGGGGGTGCAGGGAGAAGGAGGAGTTGGCGAGGAGGAGGAAGATGAGACGATGGCTCTGCTGGGGTGAGGAGGTCATGGGAGTTTTAGAGTTAGGGTTTCGAGATGAGGATGGGTTGAAGGTGATGGGTGTCGCCGGGTTTTTATAGAGAGGAGGAAGACGAGATATGAGGAAATGGTTGAGGGAGATGAGCGTAGCATCTGGGAGGTGACGCGATCCAAGGTTACCGCGAGAGGAGAAAAAGTGAGAAGCGAGAGGAGAGAGATAGAGAGAGAGCGAGAGGAGAGAAAGAGATAGGAGGAGAAAGAAATTTGTTGTTTAGTGGGGAGAGAGAGAGTGGCTGCGAGGGTGAGAGAGAGAAGAGTGTGGGGTCGTAAGTCAGAAGGGGAAAGAGAGAGAGAAGAAAGAGAAGAGTAGGCTGTTAGTTTAGGAGTTAGGATTTTAATTTGATTTTCTTAAAAAAGATTTGGATAGTTATAGGAATTAACTGTTAACGAAAATTTAAATATTAAATAATTTGAATTTTGGCGGGATACAAAAATATTCCAAAACACGCCCGGGTCGGGTCTAAAATTCAGTTTTAAAATATGAAAAATATATGCGATGACCAAATTTAAAAATGAATGCTCGGGTAACGAAAATGCATACCCCCAAGAACGGATGCACGTACGTATGCGTATTCATCCAAACAAGTCTGTTTCACTGAACGGGACAAGAACAAGATGCGCGGATGCTACGACAGGGTTAGGGGTATCATGCAGGCCATGCAATGTATTTTTAAAATATTTTACGTGACTTAAAATGTTATATGGTAAAAGATGCAATGCCAGATAAAATGCTAGTATGCGGTATTTATGAAAGTGCACATGTCTACGTAACAAGTCAAGATAATTCATAAATATGAATCAAACAAGTTTCAAGTAAGCGGGTCGGGTTGGATGCAATATAATGTCAAAAACACTATTCGCATCCAAAACACAGTAAATCAGAAAAATACCATAAATAAAGAAATATATGAACTAGAACTGGTATAAATGAACTAGGGTGTTACAGTTTTATTTTCGGTTGCCCGTGGATCGTATATGGAGACTAATTTTTGTTGTCGCCCGTAAGGCGTAGATTAGTCCAAATCCGTATTTTCTTAGATTTGGGTTGGGTTGGTTTAAGGATCGTTAATCTTGTTTTAGATTAAAATCAAATTAAATGCTTATTAAGGATACGTTAGCCTAATTTTAGACCAAGATCTACTTAACAAGGTTTTAAGATCATTTAGATCCAACGAAAGAGTATTTGGACTTTATCGTTTTAGTATAGGGACATTGCGGTCCATTGGGTTTAAGGGCATCATGGTCCATGAGTTTAAGGACCTCATAGTCCATAGTTTAAAGACATCATAGTCTATACAGTTTAGTTTAAGGACGCTGCGGTCCATTGGGTTTAAGGACATCATAGTCCATGAGTTTAAGGACCTCATAGTCCATAGTTAAAAAACATCATAGTCTATAAGGTTTTGGTTTAACCGTTTGGAGATGCACCAAAAGTTATTGGTTATTGGGACCCCCCATCTCTCTGAAGACGTTGAAGGATTACAATGACATGTATAAGAGGTATGAAGAGATATACTCTTGAACCAATGTTGGTTGAGAGATCTACAGTCAGGTTTGGGACTGAGACCAATTAAAAGATTGTGAGCACATGGACTCGGTTAATTTGAATTAGGGACTTGTGGCCAACTTGGGCTCAATCCACTCATTTCTGAATAAAGTGTTTGAACACTTGTTTGGACTTAGTCCACTCATTTTGAATAAAATGTTGAACATTTACTTGGGCTCAGCCACTTTTTTATTCAATAACGCTGAGCATTGATTTGGGTTCTGACACCCATTTTTCTTTTTGTATTTTATTAAGTGTTGAACACTTTTTATGGCGCTGGGGCCTTATTTACAGAGCGCTTTGTATAAAAGAGCGCCCACGTGAGGAGTATGTGGAGCGCCTGGCACAGAACGCCAGACATGGAGCGCTAAAATGCTTATTATAAAAGGGCGCCCACGTGAGGAGCACGTGGAGCGCTTGGTGCTGAGCGCCGGACTTGGAGTGCTAAATCGCTTATTATAAATGGGTGTCCACGTGAGGAGCACGTAGAGCGCTTGGCGCTGAGCGCCAGACTTGGAGCGCTAAAGCGCTTATTATAAAAGGGCGCCCACGTGAGGAGCACGTGAAGCGTTAGGCGCTGAGCGCCAGCCTTGGAGCGCTGAAGCGCTTCTTTGTCAGCTCTGATCAGTTCTGTGCTCTTAGAATTAAATTCTCGGTTTATAAGAGACTTTGTCTCATAGATCTAAGAACTAAGTTCTTCTCTTTCTTGATGAGATACTGCGATCTTTTTTACTTTTGTGAAAGACCTTGTCTTATAAATTTATGATCTGAAAAAGAACTAAGTTCTTCTGATGTGAGAGTTAAACTCTCAAATATGGAGAAGATACCACGATCTCCCTTCTTTTTATTTACCTTGAAGAAGATTCTTCTTCTTAGAGCTTGCTCTTTTCTTTTCTTTTCTGAGAACTTGAAGTTTTATGGGGGGGGGGGTTCTTTTCTCTGTTTTGCTTCTTTCGATTTGAGAACTTATGGAGAGGTTTCTGTCTACAAGAATTGAAGTCTTGGGTCTTTTATATAGGGGAGGCTGACTTGTTGAATCAGTTAAGGAAATCTCTCATTGAGAAATCTCTGATTGATTTGGGGAATATTTTCCACTGTTGGATCTTTGATCCAAGGGCTTTTGTTTTACAGAAGATAGTTTTCTCGTTATTAACAAGATTGGGAAAATATTCTCCCATACAGAACTTATTCTGTATCTTGGTGATTTTTAATCACCATTGGATCTTTGATCCAACGGTGCTCTGATTTACAGAGCACAATCTTTCCTGTTTGGAAAGATTTGAGAAGTATTTTCTCAACAGAATTTTATTCTGATAATTCGATGATTTATCATCTTCGTTGGATCTTTGATCCGAAGATTGAGAACTTTTAGTTCTGGCGCCGAGTCTTTAACTCTTAGCGCTAGCGCTAGCGCCCTCGTGCTTTGCACGTGAGCGCTGCTTCAGAGTCTTTAACTCTTAGCGCCGGTGCTCTTGGCGCGAGCGCTCACGTTCGCTGCCTCAGAGTCTTTGACTCTTAGTGCTGGAGCTCTTGGCACTAGCGCTCTTATGAGGCGCTGCCTCATTTCAAATTTCAAATTTTGAATAGATCTTTGCTCTTTGATTTGGGGAAACAAATGCCCTCCACTGTTGTGCTCACGTGGCCTACACGTGAGTGCAGCGGTGGCAGCTTTTCTACCGTTGGATCAACTTGGAAGTTGGATCGACTTCCAGCGCTAATAGATAAGGCCTTTGACCCTTTGAGATGACCGATGTTCATCTTCACCCCTTCTTGTTTTTCTGAGAATTGAATTCTCTCTTCAGAGCATAGATCTCTGCCCAAAAAACTTTCTTTAAGTTAGAACTTTGTTCAAATCTCAGGTAAGAATCATGTTTGTCCACATTAAACAGAGCTTTGCTCTTACTAGATCACAGATCTTAAAACCGTTAATTAAATTAGAGCTTTGATCTTTCTAGACCATAGATCTAAATAAACATTTTTTAGGGTTTCTTAACAGAGCTTTGCTCTTTCTTAGATCATAGATCTAAAGAGATCTTTTTTAGGGTTTCTTAACCCATAAACGAAGAACTCTTAGAGTTTCTAAGATTTGTGTTTCAGATCTTTAAAGATCTTGGGGTTTTACCTCTGTAAAAGCTTTGCTTTTTTAGGGTTTTGATGGATGATTCCATCGTTTTCACAGAGCGCGACTCTTTAAATTTTTAGGGAATTTTATTCCTCTCATGATTAATTTTGACAGATGTCATTTCTGTTGCGAAGCGTTGCTCTCGAGGGAGTTCAACTCCTTGGCCCGCAGGGCCTCTTATTAAATATGAATCCTTTTAGGATTTCCTATTTAATGAGTGTCTGTCTCATCAATGAGGAGCCGTCAACTTGATTTTGTGGACCCCCTCTGGTCTTTTTCCACTGCATTGCAGTGTGGTACAAATTTTAAGTGCTAAGTATTAGAATTTGGACTGTAGCAATGACAGCTAACCCTTGTTCCTTTTCGCGCAGGTACTATGTTTTTCGACACTTCTTTCCCTTTCGTTCGTCCGGAGAGCGCATTCCCTGACGCGCCCGTGGATAGGGAAGTTTTCGCACTGATCAAAGATCACGACCCAGAGCAAAAGTCTTTTCATTTATGGGGGTCGTGGTACAATCAAATCATCCGGGGTCGACGCAGCTTCTCTTGTGCGGTGCCTTCGGAGCCCATTTCGGCGATCCACTACGCCGACTCGCCCTAAGCGAACTATGCCGTAGAGGAGGTCAACTGGACTTCGGAGGGTTGCCTTCAACCCTCTATGGCCGCGATACCCGTACAGCCGCCGATGGCTTTGGATACTCTGGGGCGGCATATATGTCAAGGCGAGTTGCGCCCTTGGGGACAGCCGTACATGATAGGCTTAACTCCTCGCCATCCAGCCGGGTACTTGCAGTGGGCTCGATACATTTTGTCAGCCAAGAAATCACTGTTGCTAAAGCTTGGGTTATACCCCGCAGTTTACGCATCTCTCTTCCAGTATTCCACACCCCCTATATGGTGGGTCAAAGCTTTCTTGGAACAATGGAATGTAACGACTCACACCTTCCTTCTATCAGATCGGGAAGTTTCCATTTCTATGGAGGAGTTCGCGGAGATCTCCGGCTTACCTGTCAAGGGAGAACATTACGAGGAGCTACTCCCTCCTAACGAGTACATTTTTGCCACCAAATCAGTGGTGATGAGCCTTACCCCGGAGAATGCCATTCAACATCAGTTCCCAAGTCTGATTAAGGTATTGAAAATTTACGAAAGTATGTTTCTCGAATCCGGAGGACACGAGGTCTGTTTCGCGGATTTCATTGCTCGCTTTCTTCTCCCGGAAGTCTTATCAAAACAAGCTGCGAAATTCGCCAAGCTTGACGACCCGTTTGGTTTTGGCTTGGACAGCCAGCCAACAGTGGAGGCCGATCAAAGGAATTTCTTTCTTCCGGATACCCCGGTCGTCCCCTTTGCAGAGCTTGCAGCTTCAGATATTGACGAAGATGCGTTCTTTTCGGGGTTTCTTGGCCTATGGTTAAGTTGGTTTGCGCTCCCAATGCACCCTCACCAAATGAGGCCATCCGTCTTCTACCCGGCTCACCGAATGGTTGTTGGGATGCGAGTGGCCATCGGGGTCGCTAGGCTCACTCACTTGTATCATGACCTTAGCTTGGCGGCAGACACCACTCAACCGGGGGTGCAGTCCGTAAATTTCTCGCTGCACTATTTCACTTCATGGCTCGAGCTGCATGTGCTCAGCGCTTTTGGAGGCCACAAACGGTCCCGTTTCTATGAAAGTTATAACTTTCCTCGGGTTATGCGGCTAGTTGACGCTTCCGCTTTGGAACCCACTCAGCGAAAGGCTCGGGGTTTGGTTCTTCGCTCGTGTATGGTCGGGGATGGCATGACCTTCGTCGATAAGGTCTTAACCATTGGTAAGGAATCCACTAAGACGGTGCAGCCACTGCGAGACACCTTCAAAGACAGGGTTTCTACCTTGAAAGCTTGGAAGATTCATCACTTATATTCAATCAGGCCAGTCTTTTTAGTGTTTAGGCAGAACGATTTGGTGATGTTCATGAGATACAACCCGCACCGTTTTGCTCAACAATCATGCCACAATCAGGCTATCCCGCTTGAGGTCTTTTTAGCTAAGCCTGCTGCTACAGAGGAAGGTATCTGTAGTGCGCTGCACCATTTCATGCAGATAAAAACTGGGTCTAACTTCTTTATCAGCGAGCCGAGCTGCGTTCCGAAAGTCTTGAACGTATATGTGGCGTGGTACCAGCATGCGATGGGTGCTGTTATCAGGGAAGAGAAGTGATTATTGATTGATCGTAAGGGTGCTGTCCCAGCTGGTAATCCAGCTATTCCCTTGAAGCGATGGACCAACGTTCATCCTTCCCTAAGAGAAGCTGCTGCGGTTGTGGCCCCGCACGGTTTTCCTGATAAGCCTCTACCTCGTATGCCTGTAGGTGCGGTGGCTGCAGCGTCTCCCAAGTCTGGCATGGGTATGGAGATCGGGACTCGTCATCCAAAGTTGCCTGCCAAGCGCAAACTCCTGTCCTCGGCTTCCGGCGCTCGCTCACAGAAAAAGAAGAAGTCACTTTTTTCTGCTGACATTGTACTTGGCCAGGAGCCACATGCCCCTTACAGCGAGGGTTTGTGCGAGTATAGGATCAACGAGGGTCTATTTATCGCGCCTACGAATGATACTGATCATCAAGCTGCCCTTGCAGCTTCCGAGCGATTAGCTCGCGATGAAGCCACACTTATCACTATAGCGAAGTCAGGTATATTTCAATCGCATCTTTCCGCGGTTATTATTAATTTTTTATGCTTTTACTGACGCTTCTTCTTCAACAGGTATCTCTGCCGAAGAGGCTTTTGCGGCTTCCCTCAAAACATTTGAGGACGAAAAGAGGCTCCGCGCTTCATTGGGCCTCGGTATACTTCGGCTCATTGTGCCTTCATTCCCTTTTTTCTTTATTCGTGGTTTAACCCTCTCCCTTTATTTTGTTGTAGGGACTAGTTTGACTCAGGTTATTCCAAGTGCGGTACCAATCGCGAGTGGTGATGCGGCGGCATCATTAGAGCTAGCTACCGCAGCCATGGCTATCCCTAAGTCACCACAAGGGGTCTCGCTAAAGCAGCCGATAATGGACGTCATAACGGCGCCGGAGGCAGAGCTTGGTTCAGATGATGGTATACCCTTGTCGGAGGTCCTGAGGAGGTCAGCTCTCACGGCCCAGGCCGAAAGGAAGCGCAGAAGACGTGCAGTGAAAGAACGTGATGCCGCCTTTGCTGTAGGTGCAGGCTCAAGAACCGCTCCCCCTGTCGCTATTCTTCCAGAGGATGCTCCAGCTGCCCTGTCTACCGCCCATAGACAGCTTGCGCGCGCGGCTCGGGAAGAAACCGAAAAGCTGCCCGAAGGTAACGTAACGCTGAGGTTTTTCTTATTAGAACTTGATCTTCAAATTCTTATATAACATATTCTGCAAGGTCAAGTCCTGGCGATGAGATGGCAGGTGAGATGACAGCAACCACAGAGCCCGAAGCGGCTACTCTCTCTCGGGAGTCTGGGACTGCCTAAACCGTCGCTCTTTCCCCTTGCGGCTCCCTAATATCGGCGGGCATCGCGAGCATAACGACAGCTCTTGTCGAATCAGGGGATGAAGCCACGGGTGCCGAAACTATTCCACTAAAGGAAAGTGAAGAAGCCGCTGCGCCCGGTGATGCTTCCGTCGCGGCTTTGGTTAGTGACCCGTCAGGTAAATCTTGAGTCATTGTTCTCCATTTTATTTCGCAATCCCTTTCAACTTGTTCTGACGGTATTTTGTTTGTAGGTGCAGCGAACACTGAAATTGTGTCATCTGAAGCACCTCCGGTTGTCGCCATGACGGTTGTTGTCCCCTCGCCTTCTCCTATGTCCTCTAGAACGCTGGAAGGTACGGGTTTGCGACTTATCGGTTTCACTGTGGGTATCGTTCGCTTTGTACAGATAGTACATTGTCATATTTTGCAGGAGTTCTTTTTGACCATCTGTATCAGGTGTTGAACCCGCATTTCTCCTTCCAGTCGGAAGTCACTCCGCCCGCTGGTGTTGGTTAGTATATCCTTCAGCTATTGTTTCTTTCTTTTTTTTTATGAATAACCGTGTTGTTACTAACCCTTCCTTGTATTGATCGTAGTGCCACAGATCGGAGGAGGGGACGAGAGAATAGCCGCGCCTCCGGTACTCCCAACTTTGCCACCTGTCGCAGCCGGTATAGTAGACTCCATCGCTCATGCATTTTTTTTTATCTCTTGAGCTGACATTTGACCATAATTTGTTTTGCAACAATTGCGCCAGCTCCAGTTCCCTTTGAGTCTCGCATCTTAATGCTGGCAGGGCCCTTTTCTAGACGTCCATCTTCCAGGGGCGCTGCGATGAGTCTGCGAATGTTGAGTGAGTTCGTCGAGGATCCTGACGCTGAGGCCCTCGTATTTGCTACAGACTTTGTTGCTGAGGTTAATCCCATGCTGACGACGCTCGTGAACTTCCACAACAAAGGTGTCATCGAGTCTTGAGTTAATTACTGCAGACAGATCAAGGCATGCTTGCACGAAATTGAGCTTAAACGTCTTGCTCCAGAGGTTTTGGCCTTGAACTCCCAGTGGGTTGCATGGGTTGAGCAAAGTGTTCCCTTCCTTCGACATTTTGAATAAGAGGCGACCCTGAGACGGAAGGAACATGAGATGGCTTCCAGCGAGTCTGTCCAGTTGAGTGCTCAGGTCGAAGCGAATGCTGCACAGTTGAAAGCCATTTTTGAAAACCTCCAGCGATGTATTTCTGACGGGCTGGTGCTGAGGCAGAAGTTTGACTTCACTGAGCAGGTCAAGCAGAGTCATGAAGCCGCCCAGCGGGAAATCGATGAGAAGCTTTCATCATGTTTGCAGTAGCGGGATCGAATTGAAGCGGAGCTGGCCGCGCCGACTGATCGTGAAAAGGAATTAAGAGGAGTGTGAGAGCGGCTTGCTAAATGGCTAAAAACGCCTCCTTCTCAGTAGCCATCTTTGTACCGATCGAAAATTTGTAATTTATGAATAACATGCCTTTATTCATTTTTATTTTTTTGTATGATGTATCTTGTACTCAATTGAATTTATGAATAAAAGACACATTTTTTATCTCCTACTATCGCCTTTGTTTCTTTGCTGTGTTGTTGGCACGTTATTTTAGCAAGTGTAGCCTGTAGATGATAAATAACGGTACATCTTGCACTCTTTATGGGGCAGCGATGGCTTTGGAAACAGGTTCAAGTCTGTCGCGTAAGACTTTTCGATTTTATAAGCCGTGAGGATCTCATAAAGACTTTTCTCCCTACGAGTCGAGAGGATCCCGTAGGTGTATTTTCTCCTTAGGAATCGTGAGGATTCCTAAGTGCATTTTCTCTTGAGAGTCGTAAGGATCTCACAAGAGAGTTTTCTCCCTTACAAGTCCAGAGGACTCGTAAGTGGTTGGTGGACTGACTTATTTCCGAGTCGAAGCACTGCTCCAACAGGGAGGTCGTTTGTTGACGTTTTTCTGCGACGGGGTCATTTAATGACGTGTTTCCGAGACGGGGTCATTTGCTGACGTATTTCCGAGACGGGGTCATTGGATGACGTATTTCCACGACGGGGTCATTTGATGACGTATTTCCACGACGGGGTCATTGGCTGACGTATTTCCGCGACAGGGTCATTTGCCGACGTATTTCCGAGACGGGGTCATTGGATGACGTATTTCCATGACGGGGTCATTTGCTGACGTATTTCCGAGACGGGGTCATTGGATGACGTATTTCGGAGACGGGGTCATTGGATGACGTATTTCCGCGACGGGGTCATTGGATGACGTATTTCCGTGACGGGGTCATTTGCTGACGTATTTCCGAGACAGGGCCATTGGATGACGTATTTCCGCGACGGGGTCATTTGCTGACGTATTTCCGAGACGGGGTCATTGGATGACGTATTTTCGCGACGGGGTCATTTGCTGACGTATTTCCGAGACGGGGTCATTTGCTGACGTATTTCCGAGACGGGGTCATTTGCTGACGTATTTTCGAGACGGGGTCATTGGATGACGTATTTCCGCAACGGGGTCATTTGCTGACGTGTTTCCGAGACGGGGTCATTTGCTGACGTGTTTCCGCGAAAGGGTCATTGGATGACGTATTTCCGAGACGGGGTCATTCGCTGACGTGTTTCCGAAACGGGGTCATTGGATGACGCTAGGTTGTCCATGAACCATAGAGTCTTGGAACTGGGGACTTTGCCGTGGCTCCGATTGATGGTGTCGTGTCCGTGCCCTGCTGGCATGAGGAAGAACGCCGTTGTTGGTCTTCTGGGATGCAGATGTCGCCATCGAGATCTGACTCTCCCTTTGACAAGGTCCGGTAGGGAAATGTGGTCCCCTTTTTGTTTATGCCCATGAATTGTATACAGGGGTCAGTATGGACTTACCTGCAAGGCAAAAGTTTCATTCTTTCATTTTTTTATTTCTTTCCGCGATACTCTATCATTTCAGCTTTTTATATCGCAAAAGTCGCAATTGCCCAATCATTTCGGCTATTTTTTCGCGGTGCCCAATCATTTCGGCTATTTTTCTTTTTCTTTACTCGCTGCTTTTTATTGCGAGTTGCCCAAACATTTTGGCTATTTCGTATGCATATATTTTACTCGCTAATTTTTGTTGCAAATTACTCTATCATTTCGGCTATTTCGTATGCATTTATGGCTCACTGACTTTTCGCCGCGAGTATGGAATCTGGAATTTGATACCAATATTAGCATCAGCATCGCTGCAACTGGAATATTGCCAGGAACGAATCATCATTTGCCGTGAAAGGACTTGGAATTTGATACCGATTTAGGCATTAGCATCGCTACTATTAGAATATTGCCAGGAGCGAATCATCATTTGCCTCTATCGATTTAAACAAAGACGGCTTAGTAAACAGAGTTAGAATCCTTTCGACTAAGGCTTTTGACTTCATAAGCCGTAAGGGTCTCATAAAGGTGTTTCTCCCTACGAGTCGTGAGGATCTCGTAGGTGCGTTTTCTCCTTAAGAACCGTGAGGATTATTATGTGTACGTTCTCCTGTAAGTCGTAAGGATCTTGCAAGAGTGTTTTCTCCTTGTAAATCGAGAGGACTTACAAGTGTCATTCTCCACATGAGGAAATTTCGCGCCATTAGTGGAACTGGGTGGGGGAAACGTTTATTTGTGCCCGTTGATTGTATACAAGGGTCAACATTGAACCGTTTGTAGGGCAGGCTGGGAAATGTGATGGCTTAAGAACAGGTTCAGATCTCTATAGCTTAAGGCTTTTGAATCTTATGAGCCATGAGGGTCTCATAAGAGGTTTCTCCTTACGAGTCATGAGGATCTCGTAAATGTAATTTCTCCTTAGGAATCGTGGGGACCCCTAAGTGTATTGCTCCCTTATGAGTCGTAAGGATCTCACGCAGGTGTTTTCTCCTTACAAGGTCGAGAGGACCTCGCAAGTGTACATGAATTTTTTAACGAGTCTGCGCCCTTTCGGGTTTTCACAAACTCACCGGTAGCCCTGCTGTTTTTACTCACGGAGCCCTTTCGGGTTTTCATCCGTGCCCATTTTGCTTATGGACGTACCGTTTTTTTTGTTTTTTTCTTCAACCCAGGAATGCTGCGGTTTGTAGTAGTTTTAGAGACATTTCAATCCGTCACTAGTTTTAGGACATTGTGGTCTATTGTTAATTTAGGCACGTTTCGGTCCGTTGTTAGTTTAGAGACGTTTCGGTCTATTGTTGCCATTTTGGAGACAATGGTTTTGCTGGATACTACTTATAGAGTTAGGGCTTGGGAAGATAGCGAGTGGACATAGGCGTCGTCATCTATCGTTGACCAAGGCCGTACCTCGTCAGGCGTAATATTTTTTCAGGAACCGGCCGTTTATTGGCCTGAAGGGTCTTTCGCCATGCATATCCATGAGCAGAGAGGCCCCTCCTTAGTAGACATTGTCTATGATGTACGGGCCTTCATAGTTTGGCTCAAATTTCCCCCGTTTGGCACGATAGGGGATCATAGGTCTCTTAACCACTAGCACGAGTTTTCCTTGGCGAAATGTTCTTGACCTAGTCAATCTCTCGTATGAGCGCGTCATCTTTGCTTTGTAAGCCTCCAAGTTTTGCTGCGCCATGAGACGAGTTTCATCGAGGGCGTCGAGCTCCTCGAGCCGAAGATGAGCATTCTCTTCATCTGTTAACTCGTAATGAACCACCACTCGTAGAGAGGGTAGCTCTATCTCTAAGGGGAGTACTGCTTCAGCGCCGAATACCAATGCATACGGCGTTATGTTTGTGGTTATTTTGAACGTGGTCCGATACGCCCAGAGAGCTTCATGCAGTCTTTCGTGCCAGTCATTTTTATTTTTGGACACCGTCTTCTTTATGATCTTTGTCAAGATCTTGTTGAAAGCCTCAGTTAGACCGTTAGCTCTGGGATTATAGACCGAAGAGTACCTCCAGTCTATATTATGCTGCTGTGCGAAGCGGCTGATTCTGTGATTTCTGTAGGCCGGCCCGTTATCGGAGATAATCCATCGCGGAGTGGCGAACCGATAAATGACGTGTGTATTAAAAAAATGGAGAATGTTCTCCGTCTTCACTTCTCTTAGCGGTACTGCTTCTGCCCACTTGGAGAAATAATCGGTTGTCGCCAATATGAACCGATGTCCTCTGGATGATGCTGGTTCGATGGTGTTCCCTGATTAAAAATCAGGAAAAGATTCAGAAGAGGCATCACGTGCTCACACGTGACCAGTGGTCACGTGTTGGCACGTGATGGTTAAGCAGCGGCAAAGAGCATATTTGTTCTCTAATTAAAAGTCAAGAAGAAGCTTCAGAAGAGGCATCACATGCTCACACGTGACCAGTGGTCACGTGGGAGCACGTGATGGTTAAGCAGCGGCAAGGAAAAAGAGCGCAGAAGAAAAGAAGCCCATTCCAGGGGTCACGTGCTTACACGTGACCTGGGGACACATGCCTACACGTGACCAGGGGTCACGTGGCCACACGTGACCGGCTTTAAAAGCCTTATTTTTTGACAGAATTAAATTCTAAGGGAAGATCTTTCAAATCTTTCCAAAATGAAAAAGGATTATCTGAAACCGTTAGATTAAAAATCTAAAGGTGATTAAATATCACCAATTTATGGAAAAATCTTGGACTTGGAAAGATTTCCCCTTAAATCTAACCGAAAGAACAAAGAGATATCTTTGGATTTAAAATCCAATGGTGAATAAAATTCACCTAATAATCTAAAGGCCCAGATTAATGATAAATATAAATCAAATCTCTCAATGAACAAATCAAACCTCTCAATGAGAGATTTACCAAACAGATTGATTCTTTTCCTTCTCCTATAAATAGGAGCCAAGAAAAGAAAAGGAAGGACCTTTTTTTAGAGACATACAGAGAGAGAGATATAGAGCCTTGGAATCTTGAAAGTTCAAAATGAAGAATTAGGGTTTAACCCTAATTGAGAACTTAATTCTCTCAAACTCACAGGAATTTAATTCCCTTAAAGAAAAAAGAATTAGGGTTTCATCCTATACCAGAATTTAATTTTGTACAGAAAAGAAATTAGGGTTTAACCCTATTTAAGAATATAATTCTTCAGAAGAAAACAGGAATTTAATTCCTCTAAAGTTTATTGTTAGGGTTTGACCCTATGAAGAATTTAATTCTTAAAAGATGAACAAATCTTTAAAACATGCAAAAGAGCCAGAGTCCCGTGCTACCACGTGACCCCTGCAAAGAGCCACAGAAAAGAACTTTGAGGCAATGCCTCACGTGCCCCACGTGACCCCTGAAGCACACAGAGAAAAAGGCAAAAGAAACAGAAAAGAGCTCTAGGGCGCTCTCACGTGCTACCACGCGACCCCTTGGCTGGGGCTCTGATAGACAAACACCCAAATTTCCATCACGTGACAGCACGTGATGCTCCAAAGTATTCAATGCTTTTGGCAGAACAAAATAAAGGGAAGCAGGGCGCCCTCACGTGTCACCACGTGACCCCTAATGAACATTCTAACAGATCAAAGCGTGAGCCCCCATCACGTTCCCACACGTGATGGCTGTCAGAATAAAAAGTGTTAAACACTTATCTGTATAACAAAATGAGGGGGATCTGGCCCCACCTTTTGGATGCCATCACGTGCTCCCACGTGATCTCCTCTTTGCTAATGTTTAACACCAAACTGATAACTTGGTTGCCAGTGTTTAACACTGTTATTTATTAGTGTTTAACACCGATTCGAGAATCACAATTTTTAGTGTTTAACACTAATCTGATAATCTTATTTCCCAGTGTTCAACACTGTTGGCCTCTAGTGTTTAACACTAGCTTTAGCCCAATTGGCTAAGTTTCTAGAGGCAAAGCCTCTCCTTCAATGAACCAACAGAGGGTCAATATGAAACATGATTGGACTTAGCCCAAGAAGGCCATAAGTCCTCAATCCAAACTTTACTGGGCCAATGGGCTCATAATATAATAATTGATCTTCGTTTCCAAATTGGACTACAGATCACTTAATCTACCTTGGTTCAAGGGTACATCTCTTCACTCCTTTGATACTTGGCGTTGTAATTCCTCAACGTCTTCAAAGAGGTGACGGGTCCCGATAACCACATACATTTCACGGACTGTGGGGTCCTTAAACTCATAGACTATGAGGTCCTTAACCTTGACCGTGATGTCTTAAAACTAACGCCGGACTGTGGGGTCCTTAAACCATAGGACTACGGTGTCCTTAACCTTGACCGCAATGTATTAAAACTAACATTGGACCGCAATGTCCTTAAACTACCTATCGACCGTAATGTCATTAAACTAAACAATAGAGCCCCTTCCCCCAATTACTCTCTTGTTGGATCTAAACGATCCCGTTAAGTTGATCTTATTCTGAAAGCTAGACTAACGTATCCTTAACAAACGTTTAAGTCGATCTTAGTCTCAAACGAGGCTAACGTATCCTTAAACCCAAACCCCCAAACCCAAATCTAAGATAATACGGATTTGGACTAGTCCACGCCCTACGGGCGACGACATAACTCAGTCTCCGTATACAATCCACGGGCAGCCAAACACAAATCAAACACACACGACACGAAGTGACCATCTGGAGAAGGAGAAAGTTGTTACCGCAATGCGGTAGCATAATTAACTGCAGGGGCTTGCGCCTGCAGGGAATATCGTCCCCACAATCAAAAAACCCTCAAGCGAGGGGGAATCTGACGAAGTCTGCTACATCGGACGCATCCGTTTAAGCCTTCGATACATGGTGCCATAAATCAACTTGGCATCCTCGGAGAGGTAGACGGATAGCACTAATTAGCATCTGCCCCGAATTTCAGGCAAGACTGTCCATGTCTTGGCCGTCTTTCGGAGGGGAACAGATTCTGGCACGCCCAGTGGAACCTTTTCCTTTTTCCACTCCACACTTCGTGTGTCGTCTTCGCGAACGAATCGCGGTTTGTTAATGGTTTCCTTTGGGTTTCAAGTTACTAAGATTTGGACTTTTGCGTGGCGCAGAAATCAAGCATCAATGGCATCCAATTGCTCGAGCTGCTCGAAATGCAAGTGCAACAGACGCTCCGCCTCACCTGGAGGTGTAGCCTATGGGCCTCAAGCGGCCTCCATCCTTGCCATGCCAGTGGAACAGGTAACTCAGGCCACCACCGGTCTGTTTTTCGGGACCATGCTCCCGCCTGCAAGGTTCACCATGCCAATGCCCGCACCAGAGGCGAACAAGAAGTCGGTCTTCGATCGGCTCACTGCTACAACGACCCCTTCCAACGGGTCGTCCAATATCAAACCGGTAGCCTCTCTCTTTGCCAGGATGAACCAGAACCCTGATGGGCCTGCCAGGAAGCCCATGAACCCTGAAATGGCCGTCCAGAGGAAGACAGCCACCTCTTCTCCTGAAGTCGTCAAGGCGGCTTCTCCTGTTAAAGAGTCAGTCTTTTCAAGGTTGACCATCCCGGCTCCTGCTCCTACTCAAGGATCTGTCTTTGACAGATTGAACATCGTCACTCAAAGGACAACATCAGTCTTTAAGAGGCTGGCACCAGCGGCGGCTCATCCGAACAGAGGGCAAGACGAAGCCGTCGCTGAATCAATCCCAACAACCCGTCATGCCCGACGTCGCCACTGGCGCCGGATAAGGAAGACTGGGGGCAACTCCCCCTCAGGGCTAACTCCGCCTGCTCCAGTGGTGGAAGTTAACGTTGCTGTTCCAACTGGAAACAGCTTTGAACCACTAAGGAGGGTACGCAAGAACTCTCCGACTGCCATGCTAAAAAGATCTCCTCCACCTGCGGAGAGTGTTACAGATGCAAAGCCGGAGCAGCCCCCTCAACGGCTATCCTCTAAGATTTATAAGGTCTGGCGACGGGTCCAAGACTCAGTAATCGACCAAGATCACTCTCGCCGGCAGAAAAAGGGGAAGGTTTAGGAAGAAAAGAACCGTCATGTCAAACAACAAAGGACAACAACCGCTTGGGTGCCCGCTGCAATGGCTCCCTCCACGTCGACTACACAAAAAAGAAGGAGGCCGGAGAAAGTCCCCACTCCTGCAGCAAATGTCAAGGACAATAAGCCTAAACGCCCTAAGTCTGGGGGCATGATGGTGCATACGGTCTACATGGCGTCAGGGAAAGAGGACAGCCGTACATCTACAGGTCACAGACCGCTTACGCGATCGGTGACTAAAGCTCAGGAGCAGCAGCAGAAGCTCCAAGAAATGATGAATGCGATGGCCGCACTCACAGGGCCAAAAGAAAGCCCCGAAGCGTCCTCGGATCAACGCCAGGAGCAGGAAACTGACGCTGAATTCCTTCGTAGGATACTGGAAAAGAAGGATAAAGAGGCTGCGGAACAAGCAGCCAATATACAACGAATGGCCCTTCTGTTTCAGGATATGGTGGGTATGATGATCCAACAAGATCCTCCCGCTGAAGTCCCTCCGATCATTGTTGAGGACGATAGAGGGGAGACATCAAATCCACCTCCGGCTCTTTCAACAGCTAAGGAGGAGACAATCTCCAGAGCTGACTTGGATGAATATATAGCTCAGCAGATACGGGTTCACCAGGCGACTGAGGCAGCCGGTCAGGTCGTAAAAATGGGGCGACCATATCCGAGATGGTATGATCAAATCAAGTACCCGCCGGGCTATACAATACCGAAATTTCATGTCTATAAGGGGACAGGCAATCCCCATCAACATGTGGCCCAGTTCAGGACGCTTTGCGGCAACACCGGCGGTGATGATAAATTGTTGCTTCGCCAGTTCGTCGGTAGCTTGTCAGAAACGGCGTTCGAGTGGTACTCTGAGCTCCCGAACGACTCCGTCAAAACATTTGCGGAGATGGAGTTGCTATTCACTCAGCGATTCGCGAGCGCCAGCGAACATACCCCTATAACGGCATTGATTAATGCAAGGGTGAAACCAGGCGAGACGTGGGTCCAGTACGCTATATGCTGGCGAAACTTGTGGTCAAAATGCGAACAATGTATTGAGGAAGCGCCTGCGGTGGGCATGTTCATGGGCACCCTAGATCCTCATGCAACTATCTCACAGTTCATGATGTTCTTTAAGCCAACCACGTTCCAGACTTTGATCGACAAGTTGGCCCAGATGGACCAGATGGGTCACAGACCGCCTCCCCCGAAGCCGGAACCTCGGAGTGACAAGGGTAAAGGGAAGGCAACCTTCGTTGCGAACGCTCAGCAACAACTCAGTGCCCCAAAGCTGGCGGATCAACTGGAAGAAAGATGGCGGTATTATAATGAGAAAATGAAGCGCCCCTACTCATTCCCACGGGATAAGACGAAGAGGCTATTCGAGCTGGACGTACGCAACAGGCTTATCAACTTGCCAAATCCAAGGCGACCGCCGCAACCCAGTGAGGTGAATAACCCCAACTACTGTCCTTACCATCAAACGGTAAGCCATCCAATTGAGGATTGTTTCGTCTTCAAAGGATGGATTGAAGATCAATACCTACAGGGCAAGTTTGCGCTGTCCGAGAAGTGGAAGGTAAACCCGCCGCAATCGCACACTCCTAAGAAGACGGAAACATCGGGGGCAACTTGTTCTTTCATTGAAGAAGCTCCATGGGAAATCGTGCTTTCAGCAAAAACTAAAAGAATGCTGAATGAGCTCCAGCATGCCCGGCGATCAGGTGGAAGAACCCGCTGGAACCCCAGATCATTGAAGGGATGCTGAAGCCACGCCCAACTCCAAAGATCGGTGGTGATGGCCCGAGCACTCACAACCAGCCGTCGAAATCTTCAAAGAAAAAGAAGAAAAAATCTAAGAAGCCCGTGAAGCCTGGCAACAAGCGTACGGACTTGCAGAAACAGATTGACGCGCTGGAGGAGTACAATCAAAAGGCGCGAACTCCCATCATACTCCAAGAGTTCCTCAACCACTTCTTTCAGGAGGAAGATAACGGAGAGAGCTCGCGGAATGAATCCGAGGGATACGTGGCGAGTTGTCATGTGATCTCCCACTCATTAATGGACGATGAAAAAACTCCTGGCACCGAGAAACTGGGGGCACAGCCTGAACTAGAACTTGTGTGGGCGACAGGCGAAATGATCGACGCCTTTCTAGACGAGATGCGTTTGAAAAGTAAAGCCGATCGGGAGCGTGAGACGGCCGCATCAGAAGGAGCCAAACGCAGGCGACTAAACGAAGGATACGAAGCACTCCCGCCAGATCAAAAGACATCCGATGCAGATAAAAACAGATTCAAGACGAGGAAAAGGTTTGCCAAAGCCATGTCAATGGGAATGAAGCTGCCACCCTCGGAAGAAAACACGCTCAATGGGGCGGAGAGGCACCCTAATTACTGCTCATATCATCGGAAGATTTCACACCCCACTGAGGAGTGCGACGCTTTTAAGACATGGTGGCAGGGATATGTTGCTCATCGGCAACATTTTAAGCGAATGAAACGCAGAACTCGTCGAGAGCAGAGAAGTACGACCGAAGGACACAAAAGAACTACCGGTAACTGTTATACGGTCAACGCTGGGGGATAGCAAGTGCTCACATTCGAGAGCGATTCTGATGAGGAAATGGCTCTGGGCCCTCTCTTTAAAGAGTCCACCTCGGGAAAAGAGGAAGAACCAGAGGCCTGCGAAAACATTCAGCTGCGCAATCGCACGCTTCCCGAAAAGAACCTCGGATCCGCAACTAGAAAAGATAAGGGAAAGGAAAAGGTCGCTGAGGATATCGCCTTAGATGGCCAAGTTATGAAAGAGCTGACTGCCAAGGACCCGCCTAAGAAAAGTAAGGTGGACAACAACATCCTAGCGCACCTGAGGAAGCTACCTTCGCAGCTCAGCATTCTCGACGCCCTCTTATTATCAAAAGAAGCAAGGGATTCATTAATCAAGGCCCTACAAGAGCCCGAGCAATTCCGAGCCCGAGCAATTCGAAGAGAGGATGAAGGATGAACTGGAAGAAGTGCACGCAGCCGATATCACTTCCGGTGATGAAGACCTTCTCCTTGGGATATGCGACTACAACCGTCCCCTATACATCTCTGGATACTACCACGATATCAAGATAGGCAAAATCCTGGTTGATAATGGATCCTCCGTCAATCTCCTTAATGTTCGGGTGTTGAAGGAAATCTGCATGAGCGTTCAGCACCTCGCTCGTGATAAAATTACCATCTCCGGTTTTGACTCCCAGTCATCACGGACTCTCGGATCTGTAATACTAACATTACGCTCCGGACTGCTCATCACAGACATTAAGTTTCACGTCATTGACGCCAAGACCTGCTACAACGCCTTACTCGGTCGTCCTTGGTTACACGAGTACAACATCATCCCTTCTACACAACATCAGTGTATGAAGTATTTCAAGGATGGTCTCGAGTACACCGTGACAGGCGAGCTGAACCCATTCTCCGTGAACGAATTCCGCAAATACGAAGATGCAAAGTACTTTTTGCCAGATTTCGAGGACACGGAGAGGTGTCGCAAACCGGAGAACAAAGCCGTCGCCACCATTCCTGTTTTCGGGAGTGATACCGAAGAAGAAGAAGAGATAGTTTACTCTGGGACGTCTCGACGCAACGACCCGGGACCGTCCGCTCCCATATTGATCTTCGGAAGCAATTCGGAAGATGAGGTTAATGCTGTGTTCTCCAGTCGACCGTCAGTACAAGCATCCCCTGGCGATGATCAAAGTTTGCAAATCACCATGGTTCCACGAGAGCACTACAAAGACCTTGACGCGCTTGAAGTTCACAGCGTGCAAGAGCTGCGGGCATTTTACGTCCCTCCCAGGCGAAAAGGCGATCCTATTCTATCGATCCTCGGAAACAAGAGCGGCGAAAGAGATCTGGCATGGCGTGGATTCTACACTTGACAAGCTTCAACCCATCCGTTTGCCCAGATATTACACAAATGGATTGAAAAGGCTATTGAAGCTCCAAGGGGTACCCTTAAAACAGACTATTCGACAAGCTCGGTTCTACAACAGGATTTGGGATGTCCCTGGGACTCAGCGTAAATTGCCCAGCGGGAGAATGGAAAAGCTTGGGCTTGGATATGTGAGATCCGGGAAACGGGAACGAGTCCACGGCAGCTACGCCATATATAACTTCGATGAAGAGGAGGACGCCCTGTCGGGAAACGCCGACCCCTTATCAAAACTAGATCCCGCAATCAAAGTGTCGAGTCCGTCATTTGAAGAGCGAATGGACAAGCTTATAAGGAAAGCGGGTCAAAAAGCTCGGGATGACCATAACCGCGAAATGGCCATCTACGAGAAAGCCAGGACGCAACGTCTTCTTCAACAGGCTGCAAAAGACAAAAATACTCCTCCATGTCAATCTGTTGTGCAAAAGGCCCGACGCAAAGGTAGAAACAAGTCAAAAAGCGGAAAAAGAGGTCGACAACGACAACACAGGATCAAAGAGTCATGTGATCGGGTATTGCGCGGTTCGGATTTGTCCCTCATGAAGAAGATGAGTCGAGCGTATTCTTTCCCTCAAGACAAGACGAAGAAGATACTCGATCTCGCTATAGAACATCAAATGATCACACTTCCGGAGTCTAAGCACCCTGAGCAAGTTAACAAGGTCTCTCATCCGGGCTATTGCTCTTATCACCGAGCCATAGGACACCTATCGAAGACTGCTTCACTTTCAAGAACTGGGTCGAAGACCAGTACCAGCAAGGCAGGTTTGCTTTATCCAGCAGCTGGAGGGTAACGCCGCCATAAAAGCACAAACCCAAAGCCACAAGAGCATAACCAGATCCACATCGGGCTTGGAAGCGAGTTCGTATTTGTCATATGATAACAATATCAAAAAGGGAGCCCGAGGATATGGATGACCTTCCTTGGTGCTTCGAAAACAATGACGACGAGGTAATCTCAGAATTTCCACCAGCGCCGAAAGAGCTGGAAGATGGCATACATACTACTGCAGATAACCTCAAGAAGATTGAGTTGGGAACGGCAAA
Organism: Agapanthus africanus; assembly: GCA_030015575.1. NCBI lineage: Eukaryota > Viridiplantae > Streptophyta > Magnoliopsida > Asparagales > Amaryllidaceae > Agapanthus > Agapanthus africanus. The sequence continues at coordinate 26,476,685 of JASDDO010000016.1, forward strand.
TGGCCCGCGACCAACATTCGTCAGCGAGCTGCTATCTGAAGAAAAGGTGGCTGCGTTAAAAGACGTGCTTATGCAGCATAGAGATTGCTTCACATGGAACTATTCCGAAATGCCAGGACTAGATCCAGAAATAGCTGTCCATAAATTGGCGATATCCCCGGACGTTAATCCAGTCAAACAGGCGTCGAGAAGAATACGGCTCGAGCTTGAGATGAGTATCAACGCCGAAGTCAAGAAGCTGATCGATTCTGGGTTTATCCAAGAAGTTCAATATCCTGACTGGATCGCCAACATCGTCCCGGTAATGAAGAAAAATGGGACAGTGCGCATATGCGTGGACTTCCGGGATCTCAATAAAGCCTGCCCGAAAGACGACTTCCCAGTACCGGTCACCGAGATGATGATAGACAATACGTCCACTCACGAAATCTTCTCCTTCATGGACGGCTCATCAGGGTACAATCAGATAAAGATGCACCCAGAAGACCAGAAGCACACCGCTTTCCGGACCCCTTTGGGTATATTCTGCTACAAGGTGATGCCCTTCATTCTAAAGAACGCCGGTGCCACCTATCAGAGGGCCATGACGAAAATCTTCGATGGCCTCATACATGAAATCGTCGAATGTTACATCGACGATCTCGTGGTGAAAAGCTGATCATACGAGGAACACCTTGAACATCTGAAGACCGTATTTCAACGCCTTCGACAGTACAACTTGAAGATGAACCCTCTCAAGTGCGCATTCGGAGTTTCCTCAGGCAAATTCCTATGGTTCATCGTCCGGCACCGGGGTATCGAGATAGATCCGTCGAAGATCAAGGCGATCATGGAGATGCCACCACCAAGGACTCTCAAACAATTGCGGTCTCTCCAAGGGAAGCTCGCGTATATCCGGCGATTTATAGCCAATCTTTCAGGCAAGTGCCATCCTTATAGCCACCTGATGAAGAAGGGAACCCCTTTCGTCTGGGATCACAAATGCCAAGGCGCACTGGATGAGATCAAGCAATACCTGCAGAACCCGCCAGTGTTAGCTGCTCCGGTCAGGGGAAAACCTCTCATTCTGTATACAACCGCCCTTGAAGGTTCCTTAGGCGCATTATGGGCGCAAGAGAACGACCAAGGGAAAAAAAGAGCTCTCTATTACTTGAGTCGAGTTCTACTGGGGACAGAAAGCAACTATTCCCCCATTGAAAAACACTACCTGGCGTTGATCTTTGCGATAACCAAGCTCAGGCATTATGCATTGGCGCATGAAGTCCGTCTCATATCGAAGGTGGACCCCCTTAAGTATTTAATGTCGAAGGCCATACTGACTGGTTGACTCGCTAAATGGGCCCTGCTCTTGATGGAGTTCTCGATAACATATCAGCCTCTCAAGGCAGTGAAAGGCCAGGCCATCGCCGACTTCCTCGCTGAGCATCCGATATCGGCCGATTCCCCTCTGAATTACGAACTGCCGGACGAACACGCGTTTGATGCGATCGACGGTGGTAATATCCGATGGGAACTTTATTTCGATGGAGCATCTTCCGTGAAGAAGCGCAAACAAAGCACCCCTATAATCAAATCAGGGGTGGGTCTCATCTTCGTAACTCCACAAGGAGGGATAATGCGCTTTGCTTTCTCCTTAACAGAGCCGAGGACAAACAATGAAGCCGAATACGAGGCTTTAATAGCAGGCCTCGAGATCGCCATCGACATGGGAATTGAAAACCTCCTCATATATGGAGATTCTCAACTGGTCGTTAGTCAAGTAAATAACGACTACCAGACGTGCAAACCAGAGTTGGTAAAGTACGGCGAAAGGGTGCAGCGACTGTTGACCCAAATCCCCTATTACATTCTGGAAAGCATACCGCGTGCAGAAAATAGCAAGGCGGACGCGTTGGCCAAGCTCGCCAAGGAGCTAGCCGATGAGAACCTCGATGACGTAAGAATCGTGGTACAAAGCCGTCGGGTACTTGCCCCGGCAAAAATATCTCCGGAATCATCTGAGGAAAAGGAATCAACCAAGCAAATGGCTATGCAGATAAAGAAACAAGAGAAGGTTGAAGATTGGAGAGAAGTCTTCATAGACTACTTTAAATCCCGTCAAACGCCTGAAAATGCGTCCTCAAGACACCAGCTCATGAAGCGAACCCTATCTTTTTCCTTCGTCAATGACACTCTGTACAAGAGGTCATTTGATTCTTTATAGTTGAGATGTATGGGACCTGACGAAGCGAAAAGAGTCGTTCAGGAAGTTCACGACGGACTTTGCGGTTCTCACCAAGCAGGCCCGAAGATGAAGTTGAAGATTAAACGAATGGGATATTATTGGCCCACGATGATCCAGGACTGCCTCGAGTATGCGAAGCAATGTCACTCGTGCCAAATCCATGGGGACTTTATCCATCAGCATCCAAATCCACTCCATCCAACGGTGGCTAGCTGGCCGTTCGAAATGTGGGGGACTGACATAATCGGCCCCATTGAACCGGCATCGTCCAGGGGACATCGTTTCATCCTAGAGACCACCGATTACTTCTCCAAGTGGGCAGAAGCAGTACCGTTAAGGGAAGTGAAGACGGAGAATATTCTCCATTTCTTCAAGGCGCACGTCATTTATCGGTTTGGAACTCCGCGACGGATCATCTCCGATAACGGTCCAGCCTACAGATGCCACAAGATTAGTCGCTTCGCGTAGCAACACAACATAGACTGGAGATATTCCTCTGTTTATAATCCGCGAGCTAACGGTCTAGCCGAGGCTTTCAACAAAACCTTGACAAAGATCGTGAAGAAGACGGTGTTCCGAAACAAAAAGGACTGGCACGAGAGACTGCAAGAAGCTCTTTGGGCGTATCGGACTACGTTCAAGACGGCCACGAACACAACGCCATACGCGTTGGTATTCAGTACGGAAGCAGTACTCCCCATCGAGATAGAGCTACCCTCTCTACGAGTGGCAGTCCACTACGAGCTGACGGACGAAGAAAATGCTCACCTTCGGCTTGAGGAGCTTGATGCCCTTGATGAGACCCGGCTCATAGCGCAACAAAATATGGAAGCTTACAAAGCAAAGATGATGCGCTCATACGAAAGATTGACCAGGCCGAGGATATTCCGCCAAGGCGAACTCGTGCTAGTGGTCAAAAGACCTATGATCCCCAATCGCGCCAAGCGGGGAAAATTCGAGCCGAACTATGAAGGCCCATACATCATAAATAAGGTCTACCAGGGCGGAGCGTATCTACTCATGGATATGCACGGTTAAAGACCTTTCAGGCCAATAAACGGCCGCTTCCTGAAGAAATACTACGCTTAACGGGTCAAGGCCTAGGTCAATGATAGATGACGACGACTATGTCCGCTCGCTATCTTTCTAAGCCCGAACTCTAAGTAGTAACCAGCCTTCTTCAACGCCGGACCGAAACGTCCTTAAACTAAGAATGGACCAAAACGTTCTTAAACTAACAATGGACCACTATGTCCTAAAACTGACTGTTGACCGAGACGTCGATAAACTATGGTGGATTGCAGTATCTCAAAGCCGATATAAAAAAAAGAAAGAAAGAAAAAAAAAACGGTATGTCCATAAGCAAAATGGGTACGGATGAAAACCCGAAAGGGCTCCATGAGTAAAAACAGCAGGGCTACCGGCGAGTGTTTGTGAAACCCGAAAGGGCGCAACCTCGTTAAAGGACACTTGCAGGGTCCTCACGACCTTGTAAGGAGAAACCACCCGCGTGAGATCCTTACGACTCACAAGGGAGCAACACACTTAGGAGTTCTCACGATTCCTAAGGAGAAATTACACTTGCGAGATCCTCACGACTCGTAAGGAGAACTCTCTTATGGGACCCTCACAGCTCATAGGATTTGAAATTCTTAAGTCACAAAGACCTAAAACCTGTGCTTAAGCAACCCCCACAACCTTCAATTTATGCCTTACAAGTGGCTCATACTGACCCTTGTATACAATCCACGGGCGCGAATAAACATTTCCCTAACCAAGTCCCATCCGTGACTAAGGATATGTTCATATGGTGAACAACCCTTATAAGTCCTCTCGACTTATAAGGAGAAAACCCTTTTGTAAGATCCTTACGACTTGCAAGAGAACATGCACTTAGGAATCCCTCACGATTCCCAAGGAGAAGACACACCTACAAGATCCTCACGACTTGTAGGGAGAAATACCTTTGTGAGACCCTTACGGCTTATGAAGTCAAAAGCCTTAGTCGATAGGACCCTTAACCCTGTTTACTAAGCCACCTTTGTTCAACATCGACAGAGGCAAATGATTATTCGCTCCTGGCAACATCCCAGTTGTAGCGGTGCTGATGCCGAAATCGGTGTCTAAAATCCAGGCTTGCAGCGAAAAGGCTAGCGAGCCACATATGCATATGAAATAGCCGAAATGATTGGGCAACTTGCAATAAAAAGCAGCAAGTAAAAATGTATGCATGAAAAATAGCCGAAATGATTGGGCAACTCCCAATAAAAAGCAGCGAGTAAAAATAAAATAAATAGCCGAAATGATTGGGCACCGCGAAAAATAGCCGAAATGGTGGGGCAATCGCGACCTTCGGGATATAAAAGCTGAAATGATAGAGCATCGCGGAAAAAGAAATAAAATAAAAATGAAATTTATGCCCTACAGGTGATGTTACATCTATCCCTGTATACAATCCAGGGACGCAAACAAAGAAGGGATTATACTCCTCCCCCAGGTTTCATCATAAGAAGAAGCCAAATCTCGACGGACCGCAAGTGATCTAGAGATCGTCTCAACACTCGTCTTGTAGCAACGGACACAACTTCAAGCGAAGAGGAACAGCGGCAACTCCCAGTTCTATGGCTCGGCGATATACAGATCACCAAGAGTCAAACCCTCATTCCGTGAAATGCGGATACAATCAGCAAAATTCCTGGTCACGTGGAACGCGGATAACGTCACTCTTTGACCCCGTGGAAAACGTCCAGAGCGGATCCTGGTCCTCGCAGAGCACGGCAATGAACCCGTGTGAAGCATCCAGAGCGGAGCCTAGTCCTCGCCGAACACGGCAGTGAACCCGTGTGAAGCATTTAGAGCAAAATTCCTGGTTACGTGGAACGCGGATAACGTCACTCTTTGACCCCGTGGAAAACGTCCAGAGCGGATCCTGGTCCTCGCAGAGCACGACAGTGAACCCGTGTGAAGCATCCAGAGCGGAGCCTAGTCCTCGCCGAACACGGCAATGAACCCGTGTGAAGCATCTAGAGAAAAATTCCTGGTTACGTGGAACGCAGATAACGTCACTCTTTGACCTCGTGGAAAATGACCAGAGCGGATCCTGGTCCTCGCAGAGCACGGCAGTGAACCCGTGTGAAGCACCCAGAGCGGAGCCTAGTCCTCGCCGAACACGGCAGTGAACCCGTGTGAAGCATCTAGAGCAAAATTCCTGGTTACGTGGAACGCGGATAACGTCACTCTTTGACCCCGTGGAAAACGTCCAGAGTGGATCCTGGTCCTCGCAGAGCACGGCAGTGAACCTGTGTGAAGCATCCAGAGCGGAGCCTAGTCCTCGCCGAACACGGCAGTGAACTCGTGTGAAGCATCTAGTGCAAAATTCCTGGTCACGTGGAACGCGGATAACGTTACTCTTTGACCCCGTGGAAAATGCCCAGAGCGGAGCCTGGTCCTCGCCAAGCACGGCAGTGAACCCGTGTGAAGCATCCAGAGCAAACACCGGACTATGGAGTCCTTAAAATCCACGGACTATGATGTCCCTAACCTCGACCGTAATGTCTTAAAACTAACGATCAACCATGGTGATTCTAGACTGATTTTACCTTGGTTAAAGGGTACATCTCTTCACTCCTTTGATATTTGGCGTTGTAATTCCTCAACGTATTCAAAGAGGTGACGGGTCCCAGTAACCACGCGTTCGTGGACTGTGGAGTCCTTAAATCCACGGACTATGAGGTCCTTAACCTTGACCGAGATGTCTTAAAACTAACATCGGACTGTGGAGTCCTTAAATCCACGGACTATGACGTCCTTAACCTTGATCGTGATGTCTTAAAACTAACATCGGACTGTGGAGTCTTTAAATCCACGGACTATGAGGTCCTTAACCTTGACCGTGATGTCTTAAAACTAACATTGGACTGTGGAGTCCTTAAATCCACGGACTATGATGTCCTTAACCTTGACCACGATGTCTTTAAACTACGGTACCTTGAAAAACATCCCAAAGCAACCCCTGACCCCGTGAAATACGGATAAGGGCGACCGCACCCAGCACTTGCAGGTCATCACGACCTGTAGGGAAGAAAACTCTCTTGCGAGATCCTTACGACTCCTAAGGGAAAACCCGCTTAAGAATCCTTACGATTCTTAAGAAGAACTTACACCTACGGGATCCTCTCGACCTGTAGGGAGAAAAACTCTTTACGAGACCCTCACGGCACATAAAGCTCAAAAGTCTTAGGAGCCAGATCTTAACCCTAAATCCTAAGCCATCGCTGCCCTGCAAGGAGACCTAGATAAATTGTCCGCAGAACACATTCAATAAAAGGAGACACACCATTGAGAAGAAAAATATGTCTTTATTCATAAACCAAAATGAATATAAAGTACAATTCATGAAAGAACAAAAAGGAAGATACTCTCATTCAGGAGTGTGTACAAAAAGAAAGGAAAAGCTACAAGTTTTTCAACCCAGCGGGCGATTTAGCAATTTTGCTAGCTCATCCTGCTTTTGCTGGGCCATAGCTTCATGATTCAGGATCGCTAGAAGACGAGCCTCCGCCTGAGCCTGCTGGGCCTGATACGAGGCGAGCTGGCCTTTGAGCTCTTTCTCAGTGACGTTGTGAGCCTCGACCCTTTCGCGAGTGAACACGATGGCTTTATCAAGAGCCACTACCTCTCTGATAGACTTTTGAAGTACCCGCCAAAGTTCATACGCTTTATTGGCTTTGGCTGTAAGGCTGGTTTGAAGCTCGCTCAATGCCTTAGAGGCCAACTCCCTTTCCGAGAATTTTCGGCCGAGCCTCTTCTCGCATTATGCCATGTTTGCCGCGCACCGTGCTATCAACCCCCACAACTCCGCCTTTGCAGCCACGGCCTCCGAGGAAAGGCGGGAACACTCGAGGGCGTGCAAGCAAGCCTCCACCTGCCGACAGAACTCCACCCAGACTCGCACCACCTCTTCGCTATGGTAAGTGGCAAGAAAAGGAAGAGAACCGTTAGCCTCAGCAGCAAATGCTTCAGCTGTGGTTGCGCTGCCAGCACGGAGCTCCTCGATCAAAGATGATAAGGAGACAAGGCTTAATTAGGCCAAGCATTCTGAAGCTCGCAAAGCATAGGGACCGGGCGGCATAGCGATACGCGATTCCAGCGCAATGGGGGCTGGCAGGGCTGTTCGGATTTGAAAAACGTTAGTAAAACTCTTAAGCAAAAGAACAAGTGGGACTATATTGAAATGTCGCTTATCTACGGTCATGCAAGTAGGAGCTGAAGGTTCCCCTGGCTCTTCAACGATCTCGACCTCGTCATCGGCCTCCAAAACTGTAAGAGACATCAATGTCATTTCGCAAAATAGCAACAATGCTATAATAGAAAATGGCGAACGACGCTAACCTTGCCCAGAGGAAAGGACGATGCGCTGAGGGGAGATCGCCTGCGGAGCTGCCATCTCCAATAGACGCTGAAACGATTGCCGGGGAGACAAATCAGCGATAGAGGCCGCCAGCCCGCGCAATTCTGGGAAAACAAAAGAGTTCAGACAACAGAAGGATTGATAATTTAAAATGAAGAAGGTTACCTTCAACACTCCTCCCATTCTGAGTTGGGGGGATGGCAGCTTCAACGGCCTCCGCCGTGATCTCCGGCTCCAGCAAAGGGAGGGTAATCCCGACTGCTTCTCCTCCAGCCCCTGGGCCGCCCGCAGGAAGAGTCGTTGGGACGGCAACCCCCAAAGGAGCCTTTACCAAAGGAGCGAGCGCTCCGTGATCAGAAACCGCCAATAATGAAGTCTCACAAGGCATCAAACATGGCTAATTCAAATTTTACAAGTGCCTACAAACCCTAATACGGATCGTTAACTAGATATATAGGCGATGCAAGCATGTAAACGAATTAAATGCTAAAGGAAAGTGACTACAACCTTTGTAGATCCGGTCCTCCACCTCCTAGGCTCCGTGATGAAGTCCCCTCGCTGTCCAAATCATATCTTGGACTCTAGCATCGGCTTCATCGAAGAAATGGGCGGGCTTAGTCGTCGGTTCGATGCCGAAGATGATCTACGTCGAGGCATCACAAACTCGAGCTCCGCCTTCGCCAAGTCAAGAAACTTGTGAAGACAACACACTCTACTACATGGCAAGTAGTAGAGGATGAAGAAATAGGAAGTGGGTAGACTTTAGATTTGGATTTCTCACTTGTTTTGGCTAGTTGCCATTGAAGCTATCAACATCTTTCTTCTTGAAGAAGAAGAAGAAGAAGATAATATATGATGAGTTATCTTGTAAAAAGAAAATAATAAGAATACTTATCATATATCAACCATGGTCAAGTGTAGAGAATGAATCATGGTTAAGTGGAATGGTTAGGGTTAAGCATGAGACAAAATGATGACTTAGTCAAAGCTTCATGAAGCTTTAATATGCTTCCAAAGAAAGCCACCATTTTTCTTTATGCTTAATATTTTTCCAAAAAGAATAAATAGATAAATAAATGAGACAAGGAAATGAAACCCTAACCACTTAAGTAACCATGGTTTAATTCTTTACACAAACCCAAACTAGCATGTATCATCAAACATGATACAATCTTGTGCACAAAAGTATATCACATATACAACTTGTGAACTTCAAGTGAGAAAATCCATTTAAAGTGAACCAATACTAGTTAATGCAAAGTAATATATCAAATATATAATTATGCATTAAATCATTAAATCAACACTTGATTCAATGATCCGGTCATGTCGCACACAACCGACTAGTATACAATGCATCGTTTTATCGAATCAATCCTTGATTCGATAACTAGGTTATATCGCATACAACCATTCGACACATTCATCGCGAGAATGAAATACGGTATCACATACATGCATTATTCTCGGTCCCGCACATATCTCATATGCGCTCCTATTTCGTTTCGCTTGAGCCAGGAAACCTCTGTGTAGGACTCTAAAGACTCGTCAATACGCCGGCAGCAGGTGATGATCATATCAAACACCCACAAGCCGCAAGCGGTCTGCTAAACGTAACGGCCACCCGGGTATTGAGCGATCAGAAGATCGACGAGCAAGCCCGCTCATACTCCTGTGAATCCAACCAGTAACACTTACCGTATAGTCCGGTCTGTTCGTCTGATATGTCGCATATCTCACCTAGGGGTGGTAAACGTCAGACCCCAGTAGCTTGATAAGTCATGCCGACGTGAGGTCCATAACATTCGTGAAACTACTGATAACTCTTACCAGTATATCACTGCAACCCTGGCCAGGGATTTCCTGTTATGGCCAGTCGAGCATAGCGCAACATCCACCCCCAATACCGGGAGAGACGAATCCCCTCCTATCGCTCATTGCCTCCATGTGAATCGGGACTGTACCCAAAAACCACATGTTTGCACGACTCAGTAGAGCCATGGTAGGGTGGAAATCAAAGCACAGTGGGAGACACACAAGACTCTATGACGATCTCGGGTCAACAGACTAAGCTGTACCAGTGTCACCAGAGAACTGCCATCTGACGTGAGGTATAATACCATCTGGGAGTTCTCGGCGAGTCCGTTCAGTGTACCCAGTCTCCACTGAGCACCCGCATACCATCTTCGATGTCAAACACCAATGGATATGGGATCATCCATCGCCCATCGCATGGGTCGAGAAGATATACGCTAGTCTACTCTGGAATACCGATGCCCCGTCTCGATATTCCCTCGACTAGGAACATTTCAAGGATGTACTCATGGACTATCCAGGCCCCACTAGTATGATCTGCATCACAGTCCTGGAAGTCGACTACACATCCTAAGGGCTTTATCAACATGTAACAGAGAGACAGAAAGTATACACGTTAAGATAAAGAGCAACCAGATAGCGTACTATCATGTCGAGCAAGAAAGTCCTACCTATATATGTCCCAGCATCCACTACAATATACATCCAATGTACAGTAATGGCCTCTAGGGCATACATATAACTAACAATCTCCCACTTGCACTAGGGCCATCTGTAGCAGTGGTTGCAGTATTACATACTCAACCATCCCCTAAAAGTCTCTCTTTGGGAAAAGGCCTTCGTGAGTGGATCCGCCGTGTTGTCCTCTGAGTCTACTCTCCTAACCTCGATTAACCTGGAGATCAACTATCTCCATGATCAGGTGATGCTGCCTCAGAATTTGTCTGGGTCGCTGATGGGACCAGGGTTCCAGGGCCGAAGCCACACTTCCATTGTCATACAATGGCAGGAACCTAGTTCATCTTATGAACCAATATACACCCAAACTTTCTCTTTGGTAGTATCTTCAATAGCGATATTACCAGCCTTTATCGTCTAGTTTGCCACGGTATCTAGCTTGGAACTCTTCCAACATACCGTCCCTTTACTGAGGGTAAAGACAGTGCCTGTGACTGACATTCAGTCGTCTTTATCACCCTGGAACTCTTCCAGTGATTCTCCCCAGGATCGATTGATACCATCTCACTACATCTAGTGAGAATCCTAGCATCCAATTACATCTATCTCATAGATGAAAACTCAGGATTTAGGAGGTATCACTTTGATCCTATTTGGAGAATCCTTGTGATAATAGGAGATTGACCGATCGTAGTATAGGAAACTCTTTTCCTATCAAGAGTATGTTGTCTACGTACAATACGAAGATGACCACCTTACTCTCTACTACCCTTTTGTATATACAAGGTTCGTCTACCATTTTGATGAAGTCAAACACTTTGACTATCACATCAAAACAGACGTTCCAACTCCGCGATGCCTGCTTCATTATGTAAAGCAACTTGCACACGTTTCCACTGCTCCCACTGTTTACGAAGCCCTCTGGCTGTGTTCTTATAGACTCTCTCTTCTAAATCATTATTTAGAAAAGTAGTCATGGCACCCAACCACCAGATATCATAGTCATGGTATGTAGCCGTAGCAAGTAGGATCTGGATGGACTCAAGCATATTCCCTGGAAAAGGTTTCATCATTATCCGTGCCTGGTTGATGACGAAAACCTTTAACAAGTCTAGCTTTGAAAGTCTCAACTTTTCCATCTACACCAAGTAATCTTCTCAAGATATACTTGCTCCTGATGGGGATTTAACCCTTCAGATATAGCAACCAAAGTCCATACTTTGTTGGTGTATATGGATTCCATCTCAGATCGCTAAGCATCCAGCCATTCTTACAGAGTCCCTACTCTTAATGGCCTGCTCGAATCTAGTTGGGTCATCATCTCATGATGCAATCCTTGCTCCCACTGTCATCGAGAAACCGAAGTATCTCTCAAGCAGGTGAGGAACCCTGCTAGATCGGCGGAGAGGCTGAGGTTCGTCGGGAACTATTGAATCCTTTGGTTCTGTCAAATCATCAGCTGCAGTTTGTATATCTGGAACATTTCCAGTTCTACATAACTGACCTTGCCTCGAGCTTGTCCGGATTTTGTATTTGACATAGGCCGGACAATCCCAAATCTTAACTTACTTAAGAGATAGGCTCTTCCCATACCATATCTCATATGGAATGGTAGGCACTGATTTGATTCGAACCTAATTCAATAGGTATGCAGCTTCTCAAGTGCACAACCCAAAAAGGAAATAGGTAACTCAGTAATACTCATCATAGAGCACACGATATCTAATATTGTGCGATTGCTCCGCCCTGATACACCGTTGTGCTGTGGTGTATTCAGAGGAGTAGTACGGAGAGAGAATCTCATTTTCCTTTAGAATGGTCCAGGAATGCCATGCACAAGTATTCTCCTCCCTGATCTCATCATAGGACATAATACTTATACCCGGTTATTGGTTCTCTACTTCTAACTTATATTCTGTGAATACCTCAAAAGGTTCGGACTTATGTTTCAACAGGAACATATGACTGAATCTTGAGAGATTATCAGAGAATATAATGAAGTATAAAGTACCAGTCCTGGCATGTGTAGACAGGAGACTTTACATACATCATCATGCATCAGTCCCAAGAGTTTACTAACTCTTTCTCTGTTTTCAGTAAACGGTGCTATGGTCATCTAATCTTTGTGACATGACTGGCAAGTTTCACAAGATGTAAATTCAAACTGATTTAAATATGCATCTAAAATGTAACTTCAGCCAGTCGGGTCGCATTGATGTGACCTAGTCTACAATACCTCAAGAAGGATCCGTTCATTTCTGAACTCTTTCTCTTGTGTATGTTCTGTATACTAAAGAACTGTAGTTTGATTTAGAACATCAATGCTTTTAGATAACGTGCCTGAACCGATCAACTTTTGATATAGGAAATGTTCAGAACATTATCCATCAATACAAAATTTTATCATTTCTTTACTAATAAAGAGACTGATATGATTTTGTATATCAGGTTCGGTATCTAATAGCATTTGTTCAAAATCAATGTATTGGTAATACAGGGTGACAGTGACCAACAGACTTGGCTGCAACACATGCCCCGTTTTCTGTCTCATGAAACTTATCACCCGTTCTCAGTTTTTCTACCTTTTTGTAGCCCTATGTAATAGATTACATATCTGGGATCCTGATCCGGTATCCAATACTCAGGATGCAGAGAATACTGAGAAACAGTTCTTTGTAATGAACATACCCGAAGGAGATGCATCATATGCACTTTCTTCGTTTGGGCGGCATGGGAATCCTGGTATTCCCCTATTTCCTGCTCGGTCTTATAACAATTATAAGTTGGAGCGGGACCAACGTTCCCCAGCTCAGTATAACAAGCGGGTTCGGTCAATACATCCATATTATTATCTTGATTAAGGCGTGATATGGTCACTACCTGGAGAGAGAGAGAAGAAAACACTCAGCGTACGCTCTTGCAAGAATAGATTGGTTATTATTTTATCTAATCAGGATGGCTCCAACTGTTTTTATCAAATCTTCCTTCAAACCTTAAAAGGAAAGACTAGCCGGGATTAATTACACTCTACAAGTTCGCCAATCTTTCAGCCAGGCCAGTGTCGGTACTTTGAGGGAGGTTCCCCGTGCTTTCGCACGGACCTAATTACTGTAAACCTCGCTTTCCCAGAGGCGTAACCCCGTTGACACCTTTCTAGACACCTACTTGATCGGCTAATTGTAAAGTGCAAAACTCTCTCAGGAGTAACAATTACTCGCAGTGGGTATCGGGATCCAACTATCATATAGAAGGTATGCAATCTCATTGCAAGTTTCAACACTTGAAACTCCCGATAATGGTTTTTACCCCTAGCACCTATGACCTTAACTATGGTCAACAAATCATAAGTACTAGTCAAGTTCTACCCGTCATTTCGTGATTAATTAGACCCACCCACATGACCCTTAACTAAGGTCAACAAAGTCACGCGACTGTCCTAACTAATCGCATCATATGCGGTGTAGGAAGACATCACTTAGCTACCGTACACTGTGCCTTGACTATGGTCAACAAACACAGCACGAATACTAAGTACTCTACTTCCTAAAATGACGGAGGGTTGCGAATGGTTTTTATGAAAACCTTTAACGCTTTGAACTTGATCTCGTTGCGGAATCAAATGGTTTTTAAATGGAATGTTTTTGAGGCTTTTCTAGTTTTGCTAAAGGGGTCACTCCCGGTGAAGGGATCGTCGGCCCTTTCCTCGTCGAATGAGGTGCGGGATATATCATATATATCACTGTGCAAAGAGGAAACTATAGAAGCTATCAAAAGACAAACTGAGTGATGTAGCATCTGCCAGTTATTGCTAAAGGAGTCACTCCCGGTGAAGGGATCTCGGTCCTTTCCCTATCGAATAAGGTGCAGGATGTTCTACAAGGAACACCGCGATGCAAAGCAAGAACTGTAGCTACTTGTTTATTTTGAAATTCGATTCCACAACATCAATTAGGTTTATTTTCTTTCATTAATCTCATTAATGAATATCCCATCATTTAAGTCCACCTAACCATCACAGATAAATATAACGTACGCTTATGCCATCCACATTCGCCTCGATGTCCCGTCTGCACCGTTAGGTTAGGTAACTAACGCCAGAGCGAGGCAGAGCTAGCGCGGGTGTAAAACATAAGCAACGTCTATATAATATATCATATATACTATATACTATATCTATCACAGAACATCACATGATCACATCACAGATATCGCAGCAGAAGAATCATATGAAATATTGGATATACTAGGACGTCCGTGTTTTCAATACGAGCCAGTATAAAACACGGATTCCACGGTCGTGATGAATAGCCAAACCCACACCCCTAGACCCCTACGAGAGCGGCAAGCAACCCTACCAATTCTAGAGTTACGAGACCCGGACTCGACTCCTCGATTTGGTCTCCCACTGGACTCCAGAACCCGGTTACTTGTGCCCTCCTCCTTGGGTCTATCCTAGTGCGGAAAAGTAAATAATATACAACGGGTGACAACTTCCGCAACCTGGAAGTGCCCCAATAAAAGAATATTACATACATTTTTTACATGAATGAAAATGAAAAACACTCATCTCACATAAAAACCCCCGGCTATTCAAACACGACGATCCAATATAACATATCCAGCAACACATAACATCACATGTCATCAACGTAAGTAAATATGCGCATCCCAATTGTCGTTGACATATAGCAACGAAACCGACGACATCACATATTACACTTACGGTCACAGAAAAGAAAGTGTAAAACTACAACAGTTGGAATCCGCAATCTCTTTAGACATCGCATGCCTAATCAAATGAATTCCTTAGACATTGCATGCCTACCAATTATAAACCCCGCATTTTAGTCTCATTATCGAAAACTCTTTTCTATATCAAGTCGGGCAATTCAACAGGATTCCCGACATTTTGATCGAATGCTCATCGCAAACTTTAGTAGACGGCAGCACCCCCGATACCGGCGACGAAGTGCACCAAGGCGGAACACCGCTACCGCGAGCACCCGAACGGATGCTTTCGGCGACGGGGTTCTCCTACAGTCACTTGGTCGGGGCAATGGGGTGAGGCTGTCTATTAAGTTTACCCGGCGAGTATCCGCGTACACTACGTGATTGCGACGGACTTTTGATCACATCAAAATTTCGTGGCAACCGATCAAGTGAGACTAAAATGCTATGTTTATAATATTCATTCAGTTATCTCATAACTACTTGTGAATTCCAATTATTGTATCATATTCCGGATAAATAGAAAACGCTAAACTTTTCGATTGAACAATCGAACACCCAAGTTTTCCCGATACAGCTCAACACATGAAATAAGTCTAACAGCATTCAGTTCGTGCCTCAGTACCAACGGTCCAGCCGTAGAAGGGTCAAGCCAACGCCTCACATGTGGCACGCCGTACTGCCCCAAACCCGAAGGTTCAAAGGGCAGTTCAAGACGGTCACATAATCGAGTTAAGGTTTGTTGTCTTCTAGAGGGTCCATCGCGTTACTTGCACTACTTAGAACGTCATTAAACTACGGAAAAATCCAACACCTGGAAATTTCCCGACAAGGGAAAAATTGGGTATTTATATCCGGTCGAACTTTTTAACATATTCAAAAAACTATCCGGAAAGCCACATAGACAAAATCTGATACCCCGATCGAAACACCGAATCCCAAAACAACCCCAGAAAATTCAACTCTTGAATAAATTTTAAAAAATACCCAGGAAAACCAGCACTGCAACATATGAATTACTGTGCCAAAACCAATGCAGGATACGACAAAATGGTCGCGGAACCGCCGCACAAACCATGCTTGTGCCGCGGTTCCGCCGCATTATAGTGGAATCATGGACACGTGTTGCACAGTAATTCTTAGGATTCCCTGCTGATTTTTCTGCATATTTTTATTTTCGAAAAAGACCAGATTTCAGAAATTGTCCAGAGAGCATTTTAGGGTTGGGGTTTCGGGTCGATCGGACTTCAAACTCCGTCTAGACTTCGCCTAAGGCTCTAGCTAGGCTCTGATACCACTGTAGGGTACCTAGGCACACTAATGAAGTCTCACAAGGCATCAAACATGGCTAATTCAAATTTTACAAGTGCCTACAAACCCTAATACGGATCGTTAACTAGATATATAGGCGATGCAAGCATGTAAACGAATTAAATGCTAAAGGAAAGTGACTACAACCTTTGTAGATCCGGTCCTCCACCTCCTAGGCTCCGTGATGAAGTCCCCTCGCTGTCCAAATCATATCTTGGACTCTAGCATCGGCTTCATCGAAGAAATGGGCGGGCTTAGTCGTCGGTTCGATGCCGAAGATGATCTACGTCGAGGCATCACAAACTCGAGCTCCGCCTTCGCCAAGTCAAGAAACTTGTGAAGACAACACACTCTACTACATGGCAAGTAGTAGAGGATGAAGAAATAGGAAGTGGGTAGACTTTAGATTTGGATTTCTCACTTGTTTTGGCTAGTTGCCATTGAAGCTATCAACATCTTTCTTCTTGAAGAAGAAGAAGAAGAAGATAATATATGATGAGTTATCTTGTAAAAATAAAATAATAAGAATACTTATCATATATCAACCATGGTCAAGTGTAGAGAATGAATCATGGTTAAGTGGAATGGTTAGGGTTAAGCATAAGACAAAATGGTGACTTAGTCAAAGCTTCATGAAGCTTCAATATGCTTCCAAAGAAAGCCACCATTTTTCTTTATGCTTAATATTTTTCCAAAAAAAATAAATAGATAAATAACTGAGAAAAGGAAATGAAACCCTAACCACTTAAGTAACCATGGTTTAATTCTTTACACAAACCCAAACTAGCATGTATCATCAAACATGATACAATCTTGTGCACAAAAGTATATCACATATACAAGTTGTGAACTTCAAGTGAGAAAATCCATTTAAAGTGAACCAATACTAGTTAATGCAAAGTAATATATCAAATATATAATTATGCATTAAATCATTAAATCAACACTTGATTCAATGATCCGGTCATGTCGCACACAACCGACTAGTATACAATGTATCGTTTTATCGAATCAATCCTTGATTCGATAACTAGGTTATATCGCATACAACCATTCGACACATTCATCACGAGAATGAAATACGGTATCACATACACGCATTATTCTCGGTCCCGCACATATCTCATATGCGCTCCTATTTCGTTTCGCTTGAGCCAGGAAACCTCTGTGTAAGACTCTAAAGACTCGTCAATACGCCGGCAGCAGGTGATGATCATATCAAACACCCACAAGCCGCAAGCGGTCTGCTAAACGTAACGGCCATCCGGGTATTGAGCGATCAGAAGATCGACGAGCAAGCCCGCTCATACTCTTGTGAATCCAACCAGTAACACTTACCGTATAGTCCGGTCTGTTCGTCTGATATGTCGCATATCTCACCTAGGGGTGGTAAACGTCAGACCCCAGTAGCTTGATAAGTCATGCCGACGTGAGGTCCATAACATTCGTGAAACTACTGATAACTCTTACCAGTATATCACTGCAACCCTGGCCAGGGATTTCCTGTTATGGCCAGTCGAGCATAGCGCAACATCCACCCCCAATACCGGGAGAGACGAATCCCCTCCTATCGCTCATTGCCTCCATGTGAATCGGGACTGTACCCAAAAACCACATGTTTGCACGACTCAGTAGAGCCATGGTAGGGTGGAAATCAAAGCACAGTGGGAGACACACAAGACTCTATGACGATCTCGGGTCAACAGACTAAGCTGTACCAGTGTCACCAGAGAACTGCCATCTGACGTGAGGTATAATACCATCTGGGAGTTCTCGGCGAGTCCGTTCAGTGTACCCAGTCTCCACTGAGCACCCGCATACCATCTTCGATGTCAAACACCAATGGATATGGGATCATCCATCGCCCATCGCATGGGTCGAGAAGATATACGCTAGTCTACTCTGGAATATCGATGCCCCGTCTCGATATTCCCTCGACTAGGAACATTTCAAGGATGTACTCATGGACTATCCAGGCCCTACTAGTATGATCTGCATCACAGTCCTGGAAGTCGAGTACACATCCTAAGGGCTTTATCAACATGTAACAGAGAGACAGAAAGTATACACGTTAAGATAAAGAGCAACCAGATAGCGTACTATCATGTCGAGCAAGAAAGTCCTACCTATATATATCCCAGCATCCACTACAATATACATCCAATGTACAGTAATGGCCTCTAGGGCATACATATAACTAACAGTTGGTGGCCACCCTCCTCCGCCTCTTAGATCTAGAACCGGTCGCCGAAGACGACCGTTTCTTTGCCGTGGAGCCTTGGTGCGGCGGCGGCCCATGTCACCTTCAACACCTTCATCCCTATTACCCTCGCTTGGTGCCACAACCGAGGATGACACCGCTATTGTCGATGCCAAGGGGGGCGGTGCTGCCTCGGGTGGTGGCGCTGTTATCGGAGCCCGTTTACCCCGCGACCGAGTACCCAGGGGCATACCAGCTGTTGGGGTAAGATCCACCCCCGACTCTCCCGGAATAAGCGCGGTGCCGGTATCCCTCAGAGGAAAGCGGACCGGGGCGCGCGGTCGCAGCGTAGCTCCTGTGGCTAGAACCTGAGTAGGGGCACCGTGGACAAGAAGTACCCTTCTTTCCTCAATAATAATCGGGTTGACCCGATGGAGATACCAGCCCGTGAACGACCCCACGCATCGGGGCATGTAATCAGCATCGGGGATCATGAAATGGGAACCGGTGTTCAGCCTCACAAAATGATGGGCGGCATCTCGAACGGCCTCGAGCGAAGGAACCGGCACGACTATGAAAGCCTCAAACGGGACGCCCTGATCGTAGCCAAACTGCCGGGCAAAGCGATGCGGATTGTACCGCATGAAAAGGGCCGCGCTATCCTGACGGAATACTAGGTAACCCGGTCTGATTGCGTATAAGCGTGCGGCCTCCCGGGGCTTCAAAGAGGGCGCATTATCTATTGACTGGTCCCAAAGCAGCTGGGCTGAACCCGCGGAAGAAGATAAGACCCGATCATTAAATACCAACCCGCCAGTAGTAGCATAAGGAGAAATCAACGCCCGAATATCCCCGAATTGGGTCGGGTCAGCGGCAGAAGCATCCACCAATCGCATAAGCCGCGGGAAGGTATAGGCGTCGTAGAATGCGGGCCTTTGATGCATAGCGAAAGCACCCAAGATGTGCATTTCGATCCAAGACGTAAAGTAGTGAAGAGAAAAATTTACCACATATACGCCAGGGGTGGAGGTATTAGCTGCAGCGCCCAACCCGTGATAGAGATGCGCCAATGCCGGGATGCCAATAGCCAACCGCATTCCCTCAGCTATACGGTGAGCCAGATAGATGACCGAAACTCTCATAAAGCGGCGATGCATAGGGATGACAAACCAGCTGAGCCAGACACTGATAAACCCAACGAAGAACGTCTCCTCATCCATGCCGGGAGATGCAATGGATTCGAAAGACATTGGCGACATTATGGGGATGTAGTATCGCGGTAAATTCGATTCATTGGTCGGCAGCTACTTTGGACCAAACCCAAAGGGGTCTTTGATATTTGCGAACTTCGGAGCTGTCTTCGACAAGACGCCCTCGCAAAGGAAACAGGCAATGAAGCTCTTAAAAGTAACGCCCTACTCCTCAGATTCGGTGAACAATCGGTCAAAGATACCTAGCATCTTGATCAAGCTGGGACGCTTGTGGCGGACGACATTCTCAGCAGACAAGCCGTCAAGCGGTGCGGGCTCGGGTTCAAAGACGTATTCATTAGAAGGCAGCAACTCCTCATAAAGTGTCCCTCGAATTGGCAGCCCCGAGATCTCATAAAATTCCCCCAAAGAGATCGAAACCTCTCTGTCCCCCAGAAGAAAAGTGTTGGTGGAGAGATTCCATTGATTCAAGAACGCCTTAACCCACCAGACATGCGGGGATTGATAATGGAAGAGCGACGCATATATTTCCTGGTAAAGCCCGACCTTCTGTAGCCGCGCACGATGGGTAGCAAGGATATAGCGAGCCCAGAGGAGGTAGCCCATGGGGTGTCGAGGAGTGAGCCCTATCTTATAAATCTGTCCCATGGGTGGGCCTCACCCTGGCAAATGCGTCGTCCCAGGATATCTATAGCGGGGATCGGATGGTTCGGGATACCGGTTGTTGAAGGCTCGAGCCGTCCCGTTGGAGTCCAATTTGGCATCTCCACAGCGAAAACCGTTCTTAGAGGGTCTATCGGCAAGAACGGGAAAGTGGGCTCTGTCGGCACTTCACAGAGGAAACTCCGGCGACCCCGGATAACATGGCTGTACGAAGTTCCCCATAGAAGTAAGCTAGTGCAGTTCGGGTCATGAGCCCGGATCATCGCCATCGCTTCCTCGTCGGATGGTGATTGAGGAAAAGCGGCCTCCGAGTGGGTGAAGGGAAAACACGGAACAGAAGCCATCGCACCTAAAATCAAATAATGGAAAACTGTCAGAAGCGAAGCCAGCAATATATATATATATATATATATATATATATATATATATATATATATATATATATATATATATGAGCATAACTATATATATGAAGACAGTTGAAGAAAGCGACAGCAGACTCTTTTTATGGGACCATTGGCTACAAAACACATGGGCCCCACAGAATCAGGTTGACGGCTCGTTAATAATGAGGCCAAGCAATCATAATGAGACAAAGGGAATATTCTCATTAAATAAACAGGGGACTTCAAATAACCCTACACACTCCCCTAGAAGAAATCCGCTTTGGACTGTACAACAAATCAAAACAGGATCAAGTGAATTAAATTCCCACAAGAGACATCATTGCAAGCTTCTTCTTCATTGATTACAGAAGGACAACCCAGGGCAAGAAAACCCTAAGAAACCTCCATGGGAAGAACTGAGTTCTTCATAGAAATTAAATTCCTTATTAAAAGAAGGGAATTAAATTCCCAGAAACATTTTTTTTAAACGGAATTAAATTCCTTGGAAAAGGCAACGGATCTCATCATCTCCCTAAAGATCATATGAACCCTAAGAGATCTACTGTTCGAAGATTAAGTGGTTTTCTATTTTTTGTTGATGAACTTGAAGAAAATGGGTTCATGTTAAAAGGGGTGAAACCCTTGGTGTGGATTTAAAATCCAGAGAGTTTTTTGGAAAAAAGTATACATAAGGGTTCCTCAATCGTTCGAAGATCATTACCTGAAGAGAGGGTCTCTCAAACAGAGTTAAACTCTGAAAAGTTTGAAGCAGAGAACTAACCTCTGAGGAACAAGAATTAAATTCTCAAGAGAAAAGTTCTCAAAGGAAGAAGATGAGCAAAAGTGGAGGCTCTTCTGAAAGGACATGGGCATTTATAGGATGGGATGGAAAACGTTTCATCTACCCTACTCCCAAGACAGATCCGACGGTCACAAAAGTGACAGCGTTGCACTCACGTGCAGACACGTGAGAACAACGATGTGGGGGCATTTGTTCCCTGATTAAAAATCAAGAAAAGATTCAGAAGAGGCATCGCGTGCTCACACGTGACCAGTGGTCACGTGTTAGCACGTAATGGTTAAGCAGCGGCACAGAGCATATTTGTTATCTAATTAAAAGTCAAGAAGAAGCTTCAGAAGAGGCATCACGTGCTCACACGTGACCAGTGGTCACGTGTCGGCACGTGATGGTTAAGCAGCGGCAAGGAAAAAGAGCGCAGAAGAAGAGAAGCCCATTCCAGGGGTCACGTGCACCAGGGGTCACGTGCCGACACGTGGCCACACGTGACCGTCTTTAAAAGCCTTATTCTTTGACAGAATTAAATTCTGAGGGAAGATCTTTCAAATCTTTCCAAAATGAAAAAGGATTATCTGAAACCGTTGGATTAAAAATCTAAAGGTGATTAAATATCACCAATTTATGGAAAAATCTTGGACTTGGAAAGATTTCCCCTTAAATCTAACCGAAAGAACAAAGAGATATCTTTGGATTTAAAATCCAATGGTGAATAAAATTCACCTAATAATCTAAAGGCCTAGATTAATGATAAATATAAATCAAATCTCTCAATGAACAAATCAAATCTCTCAATGAGAGATTTACCAAACAGATTGATTCTTTTCCTTCTCCTATAAATAGGAGCCAAGAAAAGAAAAGGAAGGACCTTTTTTTTAGAGACATACAGAGAGAGAGATATAGAGCCTTGAAATCTTGAAAGTTCAAAATGAAGAATTTGATTCTCTGCAAAAAAAACCTTAGGTAAGAAAAGAAAAGGGAAGCTTCAAAAGAGAATTTAATTCTGAAAAGAGTTTAACTCTTATATAAAGAAAAGAACTTAGTTCTTTCTCTGGTTGAAGATCTGTAAAGTGCACATCTCCCCATAAATTGAGAATTTAATTCTCATTGGGTTGAGATCCTGCCATGCAGATCTAAAACATAGAGGAGGAATTGAGTTTTGAGAATTTAATTCTCACAGAATTACAGGAATTTAATTCCTTTGAGATAAAATTAGGGTTTAACCCTAGGAATTTAATTCCTTCAGAATGGACAGAACTAGGGTTTAACCCTAATTGAGAACTTAATTCTCTCAAACTCACAGGAATTTAATTCCCTTAAAGAAAAAAGAATTAGGGTTTCACCCTATACCACAATTTAATTCTTTACAGAAAAGAAATTAGGGTTTAACCCTATTTAAGAATATAATTCTTCAGAAGAAAACAAGAATTTAATTCCTCTAAAGTTTATTGTTAGGGATTGACCCTATGAAGAATTTAATTCTTAAAAGATGAACAAATCTTTAAAACATGCAAAAGAGCCAGAGTCACATGCTACCGCATGACCCCTGCAAAGAGCCACAGAAAAGAACTTTGAGGCAATGCCTCACGTGCCCCACGTGACCCCTGAAGCACACAGAGAAAAAGGCAAAAGAAACAGAAAAGAGCCCTAGGGCGCTCTCACGTGCTACCACGTGACCCCTTGGCTGGGGCTCTGATAGACAAACACCCAAATTTCCATCACGTGACAGCACGTGATGCTCCAAAGTATTCAATGCTTTTGGCAGAACAAAATAAAGGGAAGCAGGGCGCCCTCACGTGTCACCACGTGATCCCTAATGAACATTCTAACAGATCAAAGCGTGAGCCCCCATCACGTGCTCACACGTGATGGCTGTCAGAATAAAAAGTGTTAAACACTTATCTGTATAACAAAATGAGGGGGATCTGGCCCTACCTTTTGGATGCCATCACGTGCTCCCACGTGATCTCCTCTTTGCTAATGTTTAACACCAAACTGATAACTTGGTTGCCAGTGTTTAACACTGTTATTTATTAGTGTTTAACACCGATTCGAGAATCACAATTTTTAGTGTTTAACACTAATCTGATAATCTTATTTCCCAGTGTTCAACACTGTTGGCCTCTAGTGTTTAACACTAGCTTTAGCCCAATTGGCTAAGTTTCTAGAGGCAAAGCCTCTCCTTCAATGAACCAACAGAGGGTCAATATGAAATATGATTGGACTTTGTTTCCTGATTTAAAATCAGGAAAGTTTACGGAGGAGGCATTACGTGCTAGCACGTGACCAGCAGTCACGTGTTGGCACGTGACAATTAAAAGCAGCGGCAAAGGCAGATTCGGCTCCTTGATTAAATCAAAGAAAAGGCTCTAGAAAGGGTCATGTGCTCACACGTGACCAGGGGTCACGTGTTGGCACGTGACGGCTGAACAACGGCTAGAAGACAAAGCGCAGAAAGCAGAAGAAAGCTCGTTCTAAGGGGTCACGTGCCTATACGTGACCAGGGGTCACGTGGCCACACGTGTCCGGCTTTCAAAGCCTATCTATTTAACAGAATTAAATTCTGAACGGCATTCAAATCTTTCCAAAGGAGAATGATTATTTGGAACCGATTGGATTAAAAATTTAAAGGTGATTAAATATCACCTATCTATGGAAAAATCTTGAAATTGGAAAGATTTCCCCTTAAAATCTAGCCGAAATAACAAAAGAATATCTTTGGATTCAAAATCTAATGGTGAATAAAATTCACCTAATAATCCAAAGGTCCAAATGAATGATGAATGCAAATCAAATCTCTAACGAATACAAATCAAATCCTCAATGAATGATTCACCAAAACTAATTGATTCTGCTCCTTCTCCTATAAATAGAAGCCAGAAAAGAGAGGAAAGGATACAGAGAGAGACATATACAGAGATCTATATACAGAGAGATAGAGAGGAAAAGAAATAGAGCCTTGAGACTTTGGAAGAATTTGATCTTCTGCAAAAGAAAACCCTAGGTAAGAAAGGGAAAGCTTTTAAAAAAGAGAATTTAATTCTCAAAAGAGTTTAACTCTTATATTAAAAAGAAGAACTTAGTTCTCTCTTTAGTGGAGGATCTGCAAAGTGCACTTCTCCCCATGAATTGATAATTTAATTCTCATTGGGTTGAGATCCTGCCATGCAGATCCAAAGCATAGGGAGGGAATGGAAGTTTGAGAATTTAATTCTCATAGAACTATAGGAATTTAATTCCTTTAAAATAAAATTAGGGTTTAACCCTATGTTATAGGAATTTAATTCCTTCAGATGAACAGAACCAGGGTTTAACCCTAGTTAAGAACTCAAATCTGTCAAAATAACAGGAATTTAATTCCCTTAGAAGAACCTAATTCCTCACATGTATGGGAATTCAATTCTTACAGAAGACAAGTTAGAGTTCAACTCTATCTAAGAATATAATCCTTCAGAAGAAAACAGGAATTTAATTCCTCTAAAGTTTATTGCTAGGGTTTAACCCCATGAAGAATTTAATTCTTAAAAAGATAAACACATCTTCAAACAGGCAAAAAAACAGGGTCACGTGCTACCACGTGACCCCTGTAAAGATCCATAAAGAAGAACTTTGAGGCAACACCTCACGTGCCCCACGTGACCCCTGGCAGAAGCTCTAACAGACGAACACTTAAATGCCCATCACGTGACGGCACGTGATGCTCCAAAGTACTCAATACTCTCGGCAGAACAAATAAAGAGAGAGAGGGCGCTTTCACGTGCTACCACGTGACCCCTCTTTCCTTAGTGTTTAACACTAAATTGAAACCTCTGTATCTAGTATTTAACACCGATTTGCTTTTGTGTTTAACACTAATTGAAAAACTCTCTTTGCAGTGTTTAACACTAAATTTCTTAGTGTTTAACACTGAATTAAATTTCGGTTACCAGTGTTTAATACTGATTAACATTAATTTGGAATATCTCTTTCCAGTGTTTAACACTGATTTGCTTTAGTGTTTAAACACTAACTTGAAACCTCTCTGGCCAGTGCTTAACACTGACCTGTTTTAGTGTTTAACACTAATTTGAAAACCTTGTTGCTAGTATGTAACACTGATTATCTTTTGGCATTTAACATCAGTTTGTCGATCTCATTCCCAGTGTTCAACACTGTTGGTCTCTAGTGTTTAACACTAGCTTCAGTCCAATTGGCTAAGTTCTAGAGGCAAAGCCTCTCCTTCAATGGACCAACAGAAAGCCAATATTCCAAACATGATTGGACTTAGCCCAAGATGGCCATAAGTCCTCAATCCAAACTTAACTGAGCCAATGGGCTCATAACAAAATTGATTGGTCTTGGTCCCAAATAGGGCCAAAGACTATTTAATCTACCTTGGTTCAAGGGTACATCTCTTCACTTCTTTGATACTTGGCATTGTAATTCCTCAACGTCTTCAAAGAGGTGACGTGTCCCGATGACCACACATTGATACGGACTGTGGGGTCCTTAAACCCATGGACTATGATGTCCTTAACCTTGACCGGGATGTCTTAAAACTAACATCGGACTGTGGGGTCCTTAAACCCACGGACTATGACGTCCTTAACCTTGACCGGAATGTCTTAAAACTAACAACGGACTATGACGTCCTTAACCTTGACCGTGATGTCTTAAAACTAATATCGGACTGTGGAGTCCTTAAATCCACGGACTATGACGTCCTTAACCTTGACCGCAACGTCTTAAAACTAACATTGGACCGTAATGTCCTTAAACTATCTACGGACCGTAATGTCCTTAAACTACCTATTGACCGCAATGTCACTAAACTAAACAACAGGGCCTCCCCTTAAATTGCTCTCTTGTTGGATCTAAACGATCCCGTTAAGTTGATCTTAGTCTAAATTTAGACTAACGTATCCTTAACAAACGTTTAAGTTGATCTTAGTCTCAAATGAGACTAACGTATCCTTAAACCCAACCCCCAAACCCAAATCTAAGATAATACGGATTTGGACTAGTCCACGCCCTACGGGCGACGATATAACTCAGTCTCCATATACAATCCACGGGCAACCAAACACAAAATAAACACACACGACACGAAGTGAAATTTCTGGAGAAGGAGAAAGTGGTTTTCGCAATGCGGTAGCGTAATTAACTGCAGGGGCTTGTGCCTGCAGGGAAGAGCGTCCCCACAATCAAAAACCCCTCAAGCGAGGGGGAATCTGACGAAGTCTGCTACATCGGACGCATCCGTTTAAACCTTCGATACATGGTGCCATAAATCAACTTGGCATCTTCAGAGAGGTAGACGGATAGCACCATATAGCATCTGCCCCGAATCTCAGTCAAGATGTCATGTCTTGGCCGCCATTCGGAGGGAAACAGATTCTGGCACACCCGGTGGGACCTTTTCCTTTTTCCACTCTACACTTCATGTGTCGTGATTCACGAACCAATCGCGGTTTGCTAATGGTTGCCCTTGGGTTTCGAAGTACTAAGACTTGGCGTTTCGTTTACTGCAGAAAGCAAAAGGATCAATGGCTGACAACTGCTCCAACTGCAACTGCAACCAGCGCTCCGCCTCGCCTGGAGGTATAGCCTACGGGCCCCAAGCTACTTCGTTGTTCACAATGCCCGTGGAACAGGTCACTCAAGCCACCACAAGATTGTTTTTCGGGACCATGCTCCCGCCAATGAGCTTCACCGCTCCTGTGCTAACGCCAGAAGTTCCCAAGAAGTCGGTCTTCGATCGGCTTACACTTACCGCGGCCCCTCTCAATGGGTCGCCCAACACCAGTGCCTCGGTCTTCTCCAGATTGGGCCAGAGCTCCTGTGGACCCGCGAGGGGGCCTACAATCCCCGAGAAGGCTGCTCCGAAGAAAGTAACCAGTCCTGCTCCTGAAGTCGTCAAGGCAGCTTCCCCTGCCAAAAAGTCGATCTTTACAAGATTGACGGCTCCAGCTCCCGCTCCTGCTACCCAAAGGACATCGGTCTTTGACAGGATGACATCAGCAGCGACCCCTCATCTACACAGGGGGCAAGACGAGACTATCGCCCTCACCAAGCCGGTTTCGTCAGCACGACGCGCTCGACGTCGTTACTGGCGCCGAGTGAGGAAGGCCGGAGGCAACTCCCCTCCTGGGCTAACTGCTCCAGCCTCGATGGCAGAAGTTAATGCTGCTGTTCCAACTGGGAACAGCTTTGAGATGCTAAATAAGGTGCGTAGGAATTCTCCTACCGCGGCGCTAAAGAGGTCTCCCCCTCCGCTGAAAAAGGCCACGGAAATAAAGCCAGAACAGCCCCAATCTCCTCAACGACTGTCTTCCAAAATCTATAAAGTCTGGCGGCAGACCCGAGACTCGGTGATCGATCCAGATTTCTCCCGCCAGCATAAGAAGCTGAAAATCCAACACGAAGTCAGTCACCAGGCTAAGCCACGAAAAGCTGTCTGGGTGCCCACTTCAACGGCCCCCTCAACTTCCACTGCTCATGAAAAGAAGAGGCCAGAGAGGACCCCCCGGGCCTGCAACGAAAGCTAAAAGCGCTGAGCCCAGACGCCCTAAGGCTGGGGGCAGGATGGTCCACACTGTATACATGGCGTCGGGGAAAGAAGACAGCCGCGCGTCCACGGGTCATAGACCGCTTACACGGTCGGTGACCAAAGCTCAGGAGCAACAGCAAAAGCTCCAGGAAATGATGATCGCAATGGCCGCGCTTACTGGACCGAAAGAAAGCCCCGAGACGTCCTCGGATCAACAACAAGAACAGGAAACCGACGCCGAGTTCCTCCGGAGGATACTGGAAAAGAAAGATAAGGAGGCTGCGGAACAAGCAGCCAATATAAAGCAAATAGCCCACTTATTCCAGGACATGGTGGAAGTGATGATCCAACAAGACCCACCTGCTGAGGATCCTCCGATCGTCTTTGAAGACGACAGGGGAGAAACGTCAAATCCACCACCGGCTCTCTCAACGGCCAAGGATGAGACAATCTCTAAGACTGACTTGGACGACTATATAGCCCAGCAAATTCGGGTTCATCATGCGACTGAGGCAGCTGGTCAAGTCGTAAAAACGGGGCGACCATATCCGAGCCGGTACGACCAAATTAAATATCCACCGGGTTATACAATACCAAAATTCCACGTGTATAAGGGGATCGGCAATCCCCACCAACATGTTGCCCAGTTCAGGGCCCTTTGCGGTAACACCGGCGGTGACGATAAACTGTTGCTTCGCCAGTTCGTGGGCAGCTTATCAGAAACAGCGTTCGAATGGTATTCGGAACTCCCGAATGATTCCATCAAGACGTTCGCTGAAATGGAATTGCTATTCACTCAGCGATTCGCAAGCGCCAGCGAACGCACTCCGATAACAGCATTAATTAATGCCAGGGTGAAACCAGGCGAAACGTGGGTCCAGTACGCTATACGCTGGCGAAATTTTTGGTCGAAATGCGAACAACGCATTGAGGAAGCGCCCGCGGTGGGCATGTTCGTGGGAACCCTAGACCCTCATGCCACTATCTTCCAGTTTATGATGTTCTTTAAGCCAACCATGTTCCAGGCTTTAATTGACAAGTTGGCCCAGATGGACCAGATGGGTCACAGACCGTCTACTCCGAAGCCGGAGCCTCGGAGTGACAAGGGTAAAGGGAAGGCAACCTTCGTCGCGAATGCTCAGCAGCAACCCAGTGCCCCAAAACTGGCGGATCAACTGGAAGAAAGACGCCGGTATTATAATGAGAAGATGAAGCGCCCCTACTCGTTCCCGCGGGATAAGACAAAACGGTTATTCGAGCTGGCAGTACGCAACAGACTTATAAACTTGCCAAATCCAAGGCGACCGCCACAACCCACTGAGGTGAATAACTCCAATTATTGCCCTTACCATCAAACGGTAAGCCACCCGATTGAGGATTGCTTCGTCTTCAAAGGATGGATTGAGGATCAATACCTCCAGGGAAAGTTTGCGCTGTCCGAAAAGTGGAAGGTGAACCCGCCACAGCCGCATACTCCTAAGAAAACAGACACACCGGGGCAACCTGTTCTTTCATTGATGAAGCTCCATGGGAAGTCGTGCTATCAGCTAAAACCAGAAGGATGCTGAGTGATCTTCATGCGTGCCCAGCTGTCGAATGGAAGAACCCGCTTGAACCTCAAATTATCAAAGGGATGCTGAAGCCGCGTCCAACTACGAAGAGCGGTGGTGATGGCCCAAGTACTCACACCCAACCGTCAAAATCTTCGAAGAAAAAGAAGAAGAAATATAAGAAGCCCGTGAAGCCTGGAGACAAGCACACGGATCTACAGAAACAGATTGACAAGCTGGAGGAGTACAATCAAAAGGCGCGGACTCCCGTCACGCTACAAGAGTTCCTCAACGACGTCTTTCAGGAGGAAGATGATGGAGAGAGCTCATCGGATGAATCCGAGGGGCATGTGGCGAGTTGTCATCTGATTTCCCACTCGGAAGATGAGAAAACTCCTGGCACTGAGAGACTGGGGGCACAGCCTGAGCCAGAACTTGTATGGCCAACGGATGGAATGATCGACGCCTTTCTAGACCAGATTCGTTTGAAGAGTAAAGCCGATCAGAAGCGTGAGATGGATGCATCGGAAGGAGCCAAGCGCAGGCGACTAAACAAAAGAATCGAAGCACTCCCGCCAGATCAAAAGACATCCGATGCGAATAAAAACAAGTACAAGACGAGGAAGAGATTCGCCAAAGCCATGTCAGTGGGGATGAAGCTACCACCCTGGGAAAAGAACGCGTTCGATGGGACGGAGAGGCACCCTAATTATTGCTCATATCATCGGAAAGTTTCACACCCTACAGAGGAGTGCGACGCTTTTAGGATATGGTGGCAGGGATATGTTGCTCACTAGCAACATTTTAAGCGCATGAAACGCAGAACTCGTCGGGAGCAAAGAAGTACAACCGACAGGCACAAAAGAACTACCGGCAGCTGTTACATGGTTGACGCCGGAAGATCACAAGTTCTCACCTTTGGGAGCGACTCTGATGAGGAAATGGCTTTGGGCCCTCTCTTTAAAGAGTCCATCTTAGGGAAAGAGGAAGAACCGGAGGCCTGCGAGAACATTCAGCTGCGCAATCGCACGCTCCCGGAAAAGAATCTCGGGCCCGCAAATAGAAAAGATAAGGGAAAGGAAAAGGTCACTGGGGATATCGCCTTAGATGACCAAGTCATGAAAGAGCTGACTGCCAAGGACCCTCCCAGGAAGGGTAAGGTGGACTACAACATCCTAGCGCACCTAAGGAAGTTACCTTCTCAGCTCAGCATTCTCGATGCCCTCCTATTATCAAAAGAAGCGTGAGATTCATTAATCAAGGCGTTACAAGAACCCGAGCAATTCCAAGCCTTCCTCTCCGCAGAAAGGATAAAGGATGAACTGGAAGAAGTGCACACGGCCGACATCACTTTCGGTGACGAAGACCTTCTCCTCGGGACGTGCGACCACAACCGTCCCCTATATGTCTCTGGATACTGCCATGATATCAAGATAGGCAAGATCCTGGTGGATAATGGATCCTCCGTCAATCTCCTCAATGTTCGGGTGTTGAAGGAAATCTGCATGAGCGTACAGCACCTCGCTCGTGACAAAATTACCATCTCCGGTTTCGACTCCCAGTCATCACGGACTCTCGGATCTGTAATACTAACATTACGCTTCGGACTGCTCGTCACGGACATCAAGTTTCACGTCATTGACGCCAAGACCTGCTACAACGCCTTGCTCGGTCGTCCTTGGTTACATGAGTACAACATCATCCTTTCTACATAGCATCAGTGTATGAAGTACTTTAAGGATGGTTTCGAGTATACCGTAACAGGTGAGCTGAACCCATTCTCCGTGAACGAAGTCCGCAAGTACGAAGATGCAAAGTACTTTTTGCCAGACTTTGAGGATACAGAAAAGAGTCGCAAGCCGGAGAACAAAGCCGCCGCCGCCATCCCTGTTTTCGGGAGCGATACCGAAGAAGAAGAAGAGATAGTTTACGCTGGGCCGTCTCGACGCAACAACCCGGGAACGTCCGCCCCCATGTTGATCTTCGGAAGTGACTCGGAAGATGAGGTTAATGCCGTGTTCTCCAGTCGGCCATCAATACAAGCATCCCTTAGCGATGATCAGAGTTGGCAAATCACCATGGTGCCGCGGAAACACTACAAGGATCTCGACGCGCTTCAAGCTTACAATGTGCAGGACCAACAGACGTTTTACGTCCCTCCCAGGCAAAAGGGTGAAAAGGTGATCCTATTCTACCAATCCACAGAAAAGAGAGTGGAGAAAGAGATATGGCATGGCGCGGATGCTACACTCGACAGGCTCCAACCCATCCGTTTGCCCAGATATTACACTAATGGACTAAAGAGGCTATTGAAGCGCCAAGGAGTACCCTTAAAATAGACTGTTCGACAAGCTCGGTTCTACAACAGGATTTGGAATGTCCCTGGGACTCAGCGCAAATTGCCCAACGGGAGAATGGAAAC
The DNA here is from genome assembly GCA_030015575.1 of Agapanthus africanus. Lineage (NCBI taxonomy): Eukaryota > Viridiplantae > Streptophyta > Magnoliopsida > Asparagales > Amaryllidaceae > Agapanthus > Agapanthus africanus. The sequence continues at coordinate 26,508,608 of JASDDO010000016.1, forward strand.
GCTTGGGCTTGGATATGTGAGATCCGGGAAACGGGAGCGAGTCCACGGCAGCTACGCCATATATAACTTCGATGAGGAGGAGGACACCCTGTCAGGGAATGCTAACCCCTCGTCAAAACTGGATCCCGCGAGCGAAGTGCCGAGTCCGTCATTTGAAGAACAAGTGGACAAGCCTATCAGGAAAGCAGGTCAAAAAGCTCGGGAAGACCACGACCGTGAGATGGCCATCTACGAGAAGGCCAGGACGCAACGTCTGTTTCAACAGGCTGCAAAAGACAAAGATGCTCCTCCCTGTCAACCCGTTGTACAAAAGGCCCGAAGCAGAGGCAGAAGTAAGTTAAGAAGCGAAAAGAGGAGCCGACAACAACGACGCAGGATTAGAGAGTCATGTGATCGGGTATTGCGCGGCCCGGATTTGTCCCTCATAAAGAAGATGAGTCGAGCGTATTCCTTCCCCCGAGACAAGACGAAGAAGTTACTCGAGCTCGCTATAAAACATCAAATGATCACACTTCCGGAGTCTAAGCACCCGGAGCAAGCTAACAAAGTTTCTCATCCGGGCTATTGCTCTTATCACCGAGCCATAGGACACCCTATCGAAGACTGCTTCACCTTCAAGAACTGGGTCGAAGACCAGTACCGGCAAGGCAGATTTGCTTTATCCAGCAGCTGGAGGGTAACGCCGCCACAAAAGCACGAACCCAAAGCCGCAAGAGCAGAACCAAATCCACATCGATCTTGGAAGCAGATTCGCACCTGTCACATGATTACAATATTAAAAGAAGAGCCCGAGGACATAGATGAGCTCCCTTGGTGCTTCGAAAACAATGACAATGAGGTAATCTCAGAATTTCCACCGGCTCCGAAAGAACTGGAAGATGGCATACATACTACTGCAGATAACCTCAAGAGGATTGAGTTGGGATCGGCAGACGATCCGCGACCGACATTCGTCAGCCAGCTGCTATTTGAAGAAAGGGTGGCTGCGTTAAAGGACGTGCTTCTACAGCATAGAGATTGCTTCGCGTGGAACTATTCCGAGATGCCGGGATTAGATCCAGAGATTGCTATGCATAAATTAGCGATATCCCCGGATATCAAGCCAGTCAAGCAGGCGCCGAGAAGGATGCGGCTCGAGCTTGAGATGAGCATCAACGCTGAAGTCAAGAAGTTGATCGATTCTGGATTTATCCAAGAAGTCCAATATCCTGACTGGATGCCAACATCGTCCCAGTAATGAAGAAAAATAGGACGGTGCGCATATGCGTGGACTTCAGGGATCTCAATAAAGCCTGCCCGAAGGACTATTTCCCAGTACCGGTAACCGAGCTGATGATAGACAATACGTCCACTCATGAGGTTTTCTCCTTCATGGACGGTTCATCAGGGTACAATCAGATAAAGATGCATCCCGACGACCAGAAGCACACCGCTTTCCGGACTCCTTTGGGTATATTCTGCTACAAAGTTATGCCCTTCGGATTAAAAAATGCCGATGCCACCTATCAGAGGGCCATGACAAAGATCTTTGATGATCTCATACATGAAATCGACGACCTCGTAGTAAAGAGCATGTCATATGAAGAGCATTTAGAGCATCTGAAGACCGTATTTCAACGCCTTCGGCAATATAATTTGAAGATGAATCCCCTCAAATCCGCGTTCGGAGTCTCCTCGGGTAAATTCCTGGGATTCATCATCCGACACCGAGGTATCGAAATAGATCCATCTAAGATCAAGGCGATCATGGAAATGCCACCGCCAAGGACTCTCAAACAGTTGCGGTCTCTCCAAGGGAAGCTCGCGTACATCCGGCGATTTATCGCCAACCTGTCAGGCAAGTGCCGTCCTTACAGTCACCTGATGAAGAAGGGAACTCCATTCATCTGGAACCAAAAATGCCAGAGCGCGCTAGATGAAATCAAGCAATACCTGCAGAACCCGCCGGTGCTGGCTGCTCCGGTCAAGGGAAAGCCCCTTATCTTATATACAACGGCCCTCGAAGGTTCCTTAGGCGCATTATGGGCGCAAGAAAATGACCAAGGGAAGGAGAGAGCGCTCTACTATTTAAGCCGAGTTCTTCTGGGGGCAGAAAGCAATTACTCCCCTATCGAAAAACACTGCCTGGCATTAATCTTTGCGATAACAAAACTTCGGCACTATGCATTGGCACATCAAGTCCGTCTTATATCAAAGGTGGATCCCCTAAAATATCTAATGTCAAAGGCCATATTGACAGGGAGACTCGCTAAATGGGCCCTGCTCCTGATGGAGTTTTCAATAACCTATCAGCCTCTTAAGGCAGTGAAAGGCCAAGCCATCGCCGACTTCCTTGCTGAGCATCCAGTACCTTCCGGTTCTCCTCTGAATTGCGATTTGCCAGACGAACATGCGTTTGATGCGATCGACGGAGGTAATACCCGATGGGAGCTTTATTTCGATGGAGCATCTTCCATGAAGAAGCGCAAACAAAGTACCCCTATAATCAAATCGGGAGTAGGACTCATCTTTGTAACTCCACAAGGAGGGATGATGCGCTTCGCTTTCTCCTTAACAGAACCGAGGACGAACAATGAAGCCGAATACGAAGCTTTGATAGCAGGCCTCGAGATCGCCATCGGCATGGGAATTGAAAACCTCCTCATATACGGGGATTCTCAACTAGTCATTAGTCAAGTAAACGGTGACTACCAAACGTGCAAACCGGAGTTGGTGAAATATGGTGAAAAGGTGCGACAACTGTTGACCCAAATTCCCTCCTATACTCTGGAAAGCATACCACGCGCGGAAAACAGCAAAGCAGACGCGTTGGCCATGCTCGCTAAAGAACTGGCTGACGAGAACCTTGATGACGTTAAAATCGTGGTGCAAAGCCGTCGGGTGCTTGCCTCAGCAGAAATATCTCCGGAATCGTCCGAAGAGAAGGGAGTGACTGAGCAGACGACCCTACAAATAAAAGACCATGAGAAGGCTAAGGACTGGAGGGAGGTCTTCATAGACTACTTTAAGTCCCACCGAATGCCCGAAGAAGCGTCTTCAAGACATCAGCTCATGAAACGAGCTCTGTCTTTCGCCTTCGTCAACGATACTCTGTATAAAAGGTCGTTCGATTCTTTGTGGTTGAGATGCCTGGGACCTGTCGAAGCGAAAAGGATCGTTCAGGAAGTTCACGACGGACTCTGCGGTTCTCACCAAGCAGGCCCGAAGATGAAATTGAAGATCAAACGAATGGGTTATTATTGGCCTACGATGATCCAGGACTGCCTCGAGTATGCGAAGCAATGCCACTCGTGCCAGATTCATGGGGACTTTATCCACCAACATCCAAATCCACTACATCCAACGGTGTCTAGCTGGCCATTCGAAATGTGGGGAACTGACATAATCGGCCCCATCGAACCAGCGTCATCCAGGGGACATCGTTTTATCCTGGCAACGACTGATTACTTCTCTAAATGGGCGGAAGCAGTACCGTTAAGGGAAGTGAAGGCAGAAAATATTCTTCATTTCTTCAAGACGCACGTCATTTATCGGTTTGGAGCTCCGCGGCGGATTATTTCTGATAACGGGCCAGCCTACAGAAGTCATAAGATCAGCCGCTTTGCGCAACAGCATAATATAGACTGGAGGTATTCCTCAGTTTATAATCCGCGAGCTAACGGTCTCGCCGAGGCCTTCAACAAGACCTTGACGAATATCATAAAGAAAACGGTGTCCCGAAATAAGAAGGACTAGCACGAGAAACTGCAGGAGGCTCTCTGGGCATACTGAACTACATTCAAAACGGCCACGAACACAACGCCGTACGCATTGGTATTTGGTACAGAAGCAGTACTCCCCCTCGAGATAGAGTTACCCTCTCTACGAGTGGCGGTCCACTACGAGCTGACGGACGAAGAAAATGCTCACCTCCGGCTTGAGGAGCTTGATGCCCTTGATGAGACCCGGCTCATAGCACAACAAAATCTGGAGGCTTACAAAGCAAAGATGACGCGCTCATACGAAAGATTGACCAGGCCGAGGACGTTCCGCCAAGGCGAACTTGTGCTAATTGTCAGAAGACCTATGATCCCCAATCGCGCCAAGCGGGAAAAATTCGAGCCGAACTATGAAGGCCCGTACATCATAGACAAGGTCTACCAGGGTGGAGCTTATCTACTCATGGATATGCACGGTGAAAGGCCTTTCAGGCCAGTGAACGGCCGCTTCCTAAAGAAATACTACGCTTAACGGGTCAAGGTTCAGGTCAATGATAGATGACGACGATTATGTCCGCTCGCTATCTTCCTAAGCCCGAACTCTAGGTAGTAACCAGCATCCTTAAACTAACGGTGGACCGAAACGTCCTTAAACTAACATCGGACCGAAACGTCCTTAAACTAAAAATGGACCACTATGTCCTAAAACTAGCCGTTGACCGAGACGTCGATAAACTACGGTGGATTGCAATACCTCAAAGCCGATATATAAAAATAAAAAGATAAAAAAAAAGGTATGTCCGTAAGCAAAAGGGGCACGGATGAAAACCCGAAAGGGCTCCGTGAGTAAAAACAGCAGGGCTACCGGCGAGTGTTTGTGAAAACTCGAAAGGGCGCAACCTCGTTAAAAGACACTTACAGGGCCCTCACGACCTTGTAAGGAGAAACCACCCGCGTGAGATCCTTACGACTCACAAGGCAGCAACACAGTTAAGAGTCCTCACGATTCCTAAGGAGAAATTACACTTGCGAGATCCTCACGACTCGTAAGGAGAACTCTCTTATGGGACCCTCACGGCTCATAAGATTTGAAAGTCTTAAGTCACAGAGACCTAAACCTGTGCTTAAGCAACCCCCAAAACCTTCAATTTAGGCCCTACAAGTGGCTCAATACTGACCCTTGTATACAATCCACGGACGCGAATAAACATTTCCCCAACCAAGTCCCATCCGTGGCTAGGGATATGTTCATATGGCAAACAACCTCTGTAAGTCCTCTCGACTTATAAGGAGAAAACCTTTTTGTAAGATCCTTATGACTTGCAAGAGGACACGCACTTAGGAATCCTCACGATTCCCAAGGAGAAAACACACCTACAAGATCCTCACGACTTGTAGGGAGAAATACCTTTGTGAGACCCTTACGGCTCATGAAGTCAAAAGCCTTAGTCGACAGGATCCTTAACCCTGTTTGCTAAGCCACCTTTGTTCAACATCGACAGAGGCAAATGATGATTCGCTCCTGGCAACGTCCTAGTTGTAGCGATGTTGATGCCAAAATCGGTGTCTAAAATCCAAGCTTGCAGCGAAAAGGCTAGCGAGCCACACATGCATACGAAATAGCAGAAATGATGGGGCAACTTGCAATAAAAAGCAGCAAGTAAAAATGTATGCATGAAAAATAGCCGAAATGATGGGGCAACTCGCAATAAAAAGCAGCGAGTAGAAAATAAATAAATAGCCGAAATGATTGGGCACCGCGAAAAATAGCCGAAATGATAGGGCAATCGCGACCTTCGCGATATAAAAGCTGAAATGATAGAGCATCGTGGAAAAAGAAATAAAATAAAAATGAAATTCATGCCCTACAGGCGATGTTCCATCACACCCTGTATACAATCCAAGGGCGTAAACAAAGAAGTGAACATACTTCCCCCCCCAGGTTTCATCAAAGAAAGAAGCTAAATCTTGACGGGCCGCAAGCGACCTAGAGATCATCCCAACACTCGTCTCGTAACGACGGACACAACTTCAAACAAAGCGGAGCAGTGGCAACCCCTAGTTCCATGGCTCGGCGATATACATATCACCAACAGTCAAACCTCCATTCCGTGAAATGCGGATACAATCAGCAAAATTCCTGGTTACGTGGAACGCGGATAACGTCACTCTTTGACCCCGCGGAAAACATCCAGAGCGGATCCTGGTCCTCGCAGAGCACGGCGGTGAACCCGTGTGAAGCATCCAGAGCAGAGCCTAGTCCTCGCCGAGCACGGCAGTGAACCCGTGTGAAGCATCTAGTGCAAAATTCCTGGTTACGTGGAACACGGATAACGTCACTCTTTGACCCCGCGAAAAACATCCAGAGCGGATCCTGGTCCTCGCAGAGCACGGCAGTGAACCCATGTGAAGCATCCAGAGCGGAGCCTAGTCCTCGTCGAGCACGGCAGTGAACCCGTGTGAAGAATCTAGTGCAAAATTCCTGGTTACATGGAACGCGGATAACGTCACTCTTTGACCCGCAGAAAACATCCAGATCGGATCCTGGTCCTCGCAGAGCACGGCAGTGAACCCGTGTGAAGCATCCAGAGCGGAGCCTAGTCCTCGCCGAGCACAGCAATGAACCCGTGTGAAGCATCTAGTGCAAAATTCCTGGTTACGTGGAATGCGGATAACGTCACTCTTTGACCCCGCGGAAAACGCCCAGAGCGGAGCCTGGTCCTCGCCAAGCACGGCAGTGAACCCGTGTGAAGCATCCAGAGCAAACACCGGACTGTGGAGTCCTTAAAATCCACGGACTATGATGTCCTTAACCTCGATCGTAATGTCTTAAAACTAATGATCAACCACCCTGATTCTGTACTGATTCTACCTTGGTTTAAGGGTACATCTCTTCACTCCTTTGATACCTGGCGTTGTAATTCCTCAACGTCTTCAAAGAGGTGACGGGTCCCTGCAACCACACATCGGACTGTGGAGTCCTTAAATCCAAGGAATATGAGGTCCTTAACCTTAACCGTGATGTCTTAAAACAAACATCGGACTGTGGAGTCCTTAAATCCACGCACTATGAGGTCCTTAACCTTGACCTTGATGTCTTAAAACTAACATCGGACTGTGGAGTCCTTAAATCCACGGACTACGAGGTCTTTAACCTTGACCGTGATGTCTTAAAACTAACATCGGACTGTGGAGTCCTTAAATCCACGGACTATGAGGTCCTTAACCTTGACCATGATGTCTTAAAACTAACATCGGACTATGGAGTCCTTAAATCCACGGACTATGAGGTCCTTAACCTTGACCGTGATGTCTTAAAACTAACATCGGACCGTGGAGTCCTTAAATCCACGGACTACGAGGTCCTTAACCTTGACCGTAATGTCTTAAAACTAACATCGGACTGTGGAGTCCTTAAATCCACGGACTATGAGGTCCTTAACCTTGACCGTAATGTCTTAAAACTAATATCGGGCTGTGGAGTCCTTTGATCGCACGCTTTTGGCGTGTCGGATGTTCAAAGTTCTAAAGTTATAACCGCGATCAGGACGGTGTCGCTTCGCAGCTAGCCGGTTGAGCACGGGTCGATCCACAGGGAGATGGTTGTATGTCCGTTCGAGTTTTAGACGAGTCAATAAAGAATTTGTATGAGTTTGTTCAATCTAACCTATGTGTATTATTTGCAAGTATAAAATTGTTAAGAAAAAGATACAAAATTGTAAGCTAAAGAAATCCGTACTCAAAACCTTTGAGCCGAGTCTTGACCAATTGAAGCTAGAGCAATCGGCAACAACGTGGATTAAGGGATTTAAGCGCGGTATTCGTGGAATCCGGCTTATTTACCCTTGTCCTTCCGTTCTTGTCTCTTGCTTTCGCCTCCGGCCAAACCGAACGCAACCGGTCACGGTTAGGAATCACCGTTACCTTGTTAGGGTAGGGTGCCTAACGGAGTGCGTGCGTAACGTTTGGGCGGAGTTCAATGGAAAATAACGGGAAAATGAAATGAGCAAAGAAACGTTAACTTACAATACCGTATTGATTCTTAACAATGATAATTACAACCATTCACAAAATGAACAAAAAAGAAAGAACAAAAAGAAAAGGGAAAAGAAAAGATTACAAGTAAGTAAGTGCATGAATTTAAATTGCAAGAAAGTAAAGCAAGGTAATAAAAAGCAAGTAATAAAAAGCAAGAAAGAAAACTAGAAACTAGAACTCAAGACAAGTATGGGATCAATAGCCAACCCTTAAACTTGCAAGCTCAATCAAGAGGTTGCAAGATCAAGAGAAGGGTAAAGAACTCATGTGAAGTGAAGAACTAATTCCATAAGAAAATACAACCCTTGAGATCAATAACTAACCCTTAACCTTTCAAGCTCAATGAAGAGGTTGAAAGATCAAGAGGAAGCAAAAATCTCAAGGGGAAGCTAAACAAATAAGAATGATACAAAAACCCTCATCTTTATTCACATCCACTCAATGCTCTCACTACATTTCCATGGAGGAAGAATGAAGAAGAAGAAGAAGAAGACTAAAACCTAACAAAAAAGGCACAAAGAATGGACACAAAATTGGACCCTTGGCTTAGCTCAGTTCTGGAGTATTTATAGGAGGGGAACTGGAAACCTAGGGCAAGAATCTGGCATAATATGAAGTCCCCAAACTGCCTTTAAAAAACGACAACCTGAAGAGGCCGTACGGCCGTGGTTCCGCGGCCTAAGCATGCTTAGGCCACGGTTCTGCGGCCATTATGAGGAGTTGGGTGATCGTATTTTCTGTGATTGCCTGCTATTCTGTCCTGTGTTGTTCTACATATACCAAACTGCAATTTACTTCCACAGTTGCTTCAGATCTGCACAGTCCAATCATAGCTTAACTTTTGATTGATTTGACCTTTCTCCCTCGAGCTCCGCGCACCCATTGATTCTTGTGCTGCCCCCTTCGTGCTCTGTGCTTGTCCGAGACACGAATGACCACTGTCATATGTCTTGTCTTTGGAACTGGTAAGCGGCACTGGACGGATACGGATGACCGGAAGCCGGCTTTTATCTGCTGTCAACAGATGTTCTGTATTTGGCATAACTGTGGAGATTTTGTCTTGGTTTGCAATATTTGTACTGGAAACCTGTACTCTGTAAATATGTAACAAACATGGATTAAAAGTACCTACCTATAAACACACGAGCATAAGAATGGGCGGTAAAAAATGCAGTATTCTGGTATGAACATCCTTCAATCCACGGACTATGAGGTCCTTAACCTTGACCGTGATGTCTTAAAACTAACATCGGACTGTGGAGTCCTTAAATCCACGGACTATGAGGTCCTTAACCTTGACCGCGATGTCTTTAAACTACGACACCCTGGAAACCATCCCAAACCAACCCCTGACCCCGCGAAATACGGATAAGGGTGATCGCATCCAGCGCTTGCGGGTCCTTACGACGTGCAAGGAAGAAAACTCTCTCGTGAGATCCTTACGACTCCCAAGGGAGAACCTGCTTAAGAATCCTCACGACTCTTAAGAAGAACTTACACCTACGGGATCCTCTCGACCTGTAGGGAGAAAAACTCTTTATGAGACCCTCACGGCTCATAAAGCCCAAAAGTCTTAGGAGGCAGATCTTAACCCTGAATCCTAAGCCATCGCTGCCCTGCAAAGAGATCAAGATAGACTATCCGCAGAATACATTCAATAAAAGAGACACACCATTGAGAAGAAAAATGTATCTTTTATTCATAAACCAAAATGGATACAAAGTACAATTCCTGAAAGAACAAAAAGAAAATACTCTCATCTATGAGTATATACAAAAAAGGAAGGAAAAGATACAAATGTTTCAAGCCGGCGGGCAATTTAGCAGTTTCGCTAGCTCATCCTGCTTTTGCTGGGCCACGGCTTCATGATTTAGGATCGCCAGAAGAGGGGCCTCCGTCTGAGCCTGCTGGACCTGGTACGAGGCAAGCCGACCTTCAAGCTCTTTCTCGGTGGCCTTGTGAGCCTCGACCCTCTCGCGAGTGAACGTGGCTGCTTTATCAAGAGTCATCACTTCCCTGATAGACTCTTGAAGCACCCGCCAGAGTTCATACATTTTGTTGGCCTCAGCAGTAAGACTCGCTTGAAGCTCGCTCAGCAAGCTAGCTCCCTCTCCGAGAATCTACGGCCGAACCCTTTTCTCGCACAACAATATGTTCACCACATGTCGCCCTATCAGGCCACATAAGCTCACTTTCGCGACCGCAACCTTGGAGACGGGACATACAATCTCAAGACCGTATAAATGGGCTTCCAGTCGACATCAATAATCAATCTAAAACGCGCTCACATCACCTGGTATGAAAAGCAGCGAGAAAATTTTCGACGTTTATCCTATCAAGCATGTGTTCGCAATTATATGAACATCCGAAAAAGAAATAATATTCGAAGCTTTAATGTGCATGCGACATGATGATAGTGTTGATAATTAAAGAAAGTTCTTGTAAGGAGAACACAAAGTTTACTTATGCAAGCGAAAACATACATACGAGCACCAAGCTTACATGGAAGTTCAGCATAAAGCATACAAAAAAAGGGACTAATTTAAATATGCTACGCTAGCGGGAAAAGGTCACTAAACACGGAATCAATAGCACAAGGGTTAACAAAGCAGAGAATAAAATTCTCCATCTCCCTCTCTGCTTTCTCCAGCACATCAAAGCGACGGTTCTCACGAGTAGTCGCTCCCCATCGGTTGGCGCCATGTTCGTCCGCGAAAGCAGACATAATAGTCCGCCGGGCCTTTATTTGGCTCAGCAGGTGAATTGAGCAATCCTTCAAAGCCTGAGTAATCAGGCACGCTTCGTGAAAGCCCTCGAGCTTTTCTTCAGCCGCGTCAAGCATCGCCAGGGTCATATCCGCCGGATGAGGAGGGATGTCGGCAAGCACGGATGCGAGAATCATCCGGAGCCAGAGGGACCCCATCGGGAGGGGGGACCCCCTACGGATCAAGAGTTCATACATCGCCGAGTCGCATTCGTCATCGGTAAGGAGTGGATCCACCAAATGGGCGGCAGAGCGGGGGATCATCTCCTCGATAGGAACTTTCCATGGCTGTCGGCGAGCATGGGAGCGATTGCAGGCCATGGCACTCGGTTGTTTCTTAAAACAAATCACACCAAAATGAAAATAAATCTCTCTGTGAAGAGAAAAGAAGGCTATGGCCTCAGATATAAAGAGGTGCATTAAGTGTTGTGCGTGGAAAATTTTGCATGTTAAAGCTATTCCCAAGGCCTAAAAAAGGAAAGGCATCGGAAGTCAAGGAAATTGAACTATTTCCAAGGCTACTTTTCTGCATCTGATATTATGCACTAAAAATATGGCATCGGAGATTTTTTGAACAGTCTCATCAAAAGGACCCCACTCGGGGAGCACGTGGATCCCAAACTTGACGTGCACTAAGAAATGGAATAGCACCCTGCATATTAGAAGCACCAACAACAACAATAGCAAAATGATAAAATCCCACAGAAGGGCATGCAAACATACAAAGACGTAATAGAACTTATCATTCATACTTTAAGAAGTTCATACAAAATAAAGAGAACACGTTTACAATGGTAAGACCTCGGACGCAGGGCATGGATTGAGAAACTCAAACTTGGCTTTGTCCAAGATCTTCCAGGCGCCTTGAACCATCCTGGTATGCTTCCTCTCGCGGTCGCAAGTGTCGGGGTCCTCACGGATGTCCTCCACCCTCCGATAGGCAGCAAGTATGGCTGACTGCTGAAAAGCCTGGTGCAAAAGATCAATAAGGTGATCTCGCCTCCTCTTTGAGATCAAGCTCATCAAGTACATCGAATGTACCTTATCCTCAGCGGTGTCCAAGGCCCTGAGCGGTACGCCGGTACAAAAGAGAGGGAGTGCCTCCCAGATCACCAGCACGATCAATCTCAGAAGAGAAGAGGGACAGGGGAGTAGCCGATGGTTGTACTCGTCGAAGCGGCTCATGATCTCGGCACATTAAGCGTTGGTGAACTCCTGGTTCTGACTGCGACCTAATGCACGAATGTTCCCGTAGGAAATGATCTCGTCAAGACCATACAAATGGGCATCCATGATACCTGAAATAACAATCAAAAAAATTCATTACGAACTTCTTCCTCTCGGTTGAGAAGGACAACCTTGGGCAAAGAGACCCTAAGAAGCCTCCATGTGAAGAAACCGAGTTCTTCATAGGAATTAAATTCCTTATTAAGAAAAAGGGAATTAAATTCCCAGAAACTTTTTTTGGGATGGAATTAAAATTCCATAGATTTTAACCGCCACCATTACCTCCCTAAAGATCATATGAACCCTAAAAAGATCTACTGTTGAAAGTTCTGTTTCATACTTTGGTTGAAAAAACTTAAAGGAAAAATGGGTTCATATTAAAAGGGTAAAACCCTTGAAGTGGATTTAAAATCCAGAGAATTTTATGTATAAAAGTTCTTCGTCCACTCAAGATGATTACCTGAGGAAGAAGGGTCACTTGAACAGAGTTAAACTCTGAAAAGTTCAAGACAGAGAACTAAGCTCTGGAAAAGAGAATTAAATTCTCAGGAAAAAGTTCTCAAAGGAAGAAGATGAGCAAAGTGGAGGCTCTTCTGAAAGGACATGGGTATTTATAGGATGAGATGGAGACGCTTCATCTCCCCAAATCCCTAGAGGAATCCAACGGTCACAAAAGTGACAGCGTTGCACTCACGTGCAGACACGTGAGAACAACGCTGTGGGGGCATTTGTTTCCTAATTTAAAATCAGGAAAGTTTATGGAGGAGGCATCACGTGCTAGCACGTGACCAGCAGTCACGTGTTAGCACGTGACAATTAAAAGCAGCGGCAAAGGCAGATTCGGCTCCTTGATTAAATCAAAGAAAAGGCTCCAGAAAGGGTCACGTGCTCACACGTGACCAGGGGTCACGTGTTAGCACATGACGGCTGAACAGCGGCTAGAATACAAAGCACAGAAAGCAGAAGAATGCTCGTTCCAAGGGGTCACGTGCCTACACGTGACCAGGGGTCACGTTCCTACACATGACCAGGGGTCACGTTCCTACACGTGACCAAAGGTCACGTGGCCACACGTGACCGGCTTTCAAAGCCTATCTATTTAACAGAATTAAATTCTGAACGGCATTCAAATCTTTCCAAAGGAGAATGATTATTTGGAACCGATTGGATTAAAAATTTAAAGGTGATTAAATATCACCTATCTATGGAAAAATCTTGAACTTGGAAAGATTTCCCCTTAAAATCTAGCCGAAATAACAAAGGAACATCTTTGGATTCAAAATCCAATGGTGAATAAAATTCACCTAATAATCCAAAGGTCCAAATGAATGATGAATGCAAATCAAATCTCTAACGAATACAAATCAAATCCCTCAATGAATGATTCACCAAAACTAATTGATTCTGCTCCTTCTCCTATAAATAGGAGCCAGAAAAGAGAGGAAAGGATACAGAGAGAGACATATACAGAGATCTATATACAGAGACATAGAGAGGAAAAGAAATAGAGCCTTGAGACTTTGGAAGAATTTGATCTTCTGCAAAAGAAAACCCTAGGTAAGAAAGGGAAAGCTTTTAAAAAAGAGAATTTAATTCTCAAAAGAGTTTAACTCTTATATTAAAAAGAAGAACTTAGTTCTCTCTTTAGTGGAGGATCTGCAAAGTGCACATCTCCCCATGAATTGAGAATTTAATTCTCATTGGGTTGAGATCCTGCCATGCAGATCCAAAGCATAGGGAGGGAATGGAAGTTTGAGAATTTAATTCTCATAGAACTATATGAATTTAATTCCTTTAAAATAAAATTAGGGTTTAACCCTATGTTATAGGAATTTAATTCCTTCACATGAACAGAACCAAGGTTTAACCCTAGTTAAGAACTCAAATCTGTCAAAATAACAGGAATTTAATTCCCTTAGAAGAACCTAATTCCTCACATGTATGGGAATTCAATTCTTACAGAAGACAAGTTAGAGTTCAACTCTATCTAAGAATATAATCCTTCAGAAGAAAACAGGAATTTAATTCCTCTAAAGTTTATTGCTAGGGTTTAACCCCATGAAGAATTTAATTCTTAAAAAGATAAACACATCTTCAAACAGGCAAGGAAACAGGGTCACGTGCTACCACGTGACCCCTGTAAAGATCCATAAAGAAGAACTTTGAGGCAACACCTCACGTGCCCCATGTGACCCCTGGCAGAAGCTCTAACAGACGAACACTTAAATGCCCATCACGTGACGGCACGTGATGCTCCAAAGTACTCAATTCTCTCGGCAAAACAAATAAAGAGAGAGAGAGAGGGCGCTCTCACGTGCTACCACGTGACCCCTCTTGCCTTAGTGTTTAACACTAAATTGAAACCTCTGTATCCAGTGTTTAACACTGATTTGCTTTAGTGTTTAACACTAATTGAAAAACTCTCTTTGCAGTGTTTAACACTAAATTTCTTAGTGTTTAATACTGAATTAAATTTCGGTTACCAGTGTTTAATACTGATTAACATTAATTTGGAATATCTCTTTCCAGTGTTTAACACTGATTTGCTTTAGTGTTTAAACACTAACTTGAAACCTATCTGGCCAGTGCTTAACACTGACCTGTTTTAGTGTTTAACACTAATTTGAAAACCTTGTTGCTAGTATGTAACACTGATTATCTTTTGGCGTTTAACATCAGTTTGTTGATCTCATTCCCAGTGTTCAACACTGTTGGTCTCTAGTGTTTAACACTAGCTTCAGCCCAATTGGCTAAGTTCTAGAGGCAAAGCCTCTCCTTCAATGGACCAACAGAAAGCCAATATTCCAAACATGATTGGACTTAGCCCAAGATGGCCATAAGTCCTCAATCCAAACTTAACTGGGCCAATGGGCTCATAACATAATTGATTGGTCTTGGTCCCAAATTGGGCCAAAGACTATTTAATCTACCTTGGTTCAAGGGTACATCTCTTCACTCCTTTGATACTTGGCGTTGTAATTCTTCAACGTCTTCAAAGAGGTGACGGGTCCCGATGACCACACTTGATACAGACTGTGGGGTCCTTAAACCCATGGACTATGATATCCTTAACCTTGACCGGGATGTCTTAAAACTAACATCGGACCGTGGGGTCCTTAAACCCACGGACTATGACATCCTTAACCTTAACCGGAATGTCTTAAAACTAACAACGGACTATGACGTCCTTAACCTTGACCGTGATGTCTTAAAACTAATATCGGACTGTGGAGTCCTTAAATCCACGGACTATGACGTCCTTAACCTTGACCGCAACGTCTTAAAACTAACATTGGACCGTAATGTCCTTAAACTATCTATGGACCGTAATGTCCTTAAACTACCTATTGACCGCAATGTCACTAAACTAAACAACAGGGCCTCCCCTTAAATTGCTCTCTTGTTAGATCTAAACGATCCCGTTAAGTTGATCTTAGTCTAAATTTAGACTAACGTATCCTTAACAAACGTTTAAGTTGATCTTAGTCTCAAATGAGGCTAACGTATCCTTAAACCCAACCCCCAAACCCAAATCTAAGATAATACGGATTTGGACTAGTTCACGCCCAACGGGCGATGACATAACTCAGTCTCCGTATACAATCCACGGGCAACCAAACACAAAATAAACACACACGACACGAAGTGAAATTTCTGGAGAAGGAGAAAGTGGTTACCGCAATGCGGTAGCGTAATTAACTGCAGGGGCTTGCGCCTGCAGGGAAGAGCGTCCCCACAATCAAAAACCCCTCAAGCGAGGGGGAATCTGACGAAGTCTGCTACATCGGACGCATCCGTTTAAACCTTCGATACATGGTGCCATAAATCAACTTGGCATCTTCAGAGAGGTAGACGGATAGCACCATATAGCATCTGCCCCGAATCTCAGTCAAGATGTCATGTCTCGGCCGCCATTTGGAGGGGAACAGACTTAGCCCAAGAAGGCCATAAGTCCTCAATCCAAACTTAACTGGGTCAATGGGCTCATAATATAATAATTGATCTTCATTTCCAAATTGGACTACAGATCACTTAATCTACCTTGGTTCAAGGGTACATCTCTTCACTCCTTTGATACTTGGCGTTGTAATTCCTCAACGTCTTCAAAGAGGTGGCGGGTCCCGATAACAACATACATTTCACGGACTGTGGGGTCCTTAAACTCATGGACTATGAGGTCCTTAACCTTGACCGTGATGTCTTAAAACTAACGCCGGACTGTGGGGTCCTTAAACCCTCGGACTACGTTGTCCTTAACCTTGACCGCAATGTCTTAAAACTAACATTGGACCGCAATATCCTTAAACTACCTATCGACCGTAATGTCATTAAACTAAACAATAGAGCCCCTTCCCGCAATTGCTCTCTTGTTGGATCTGAACGATCCCGTTAAGTTGATCTTAGTCTGAAAGCTAGACTGACGTATCCTTAACAAATGTTTAAGTCGATCTTAGTCTCAAACGAGGCTAACCTATCCTTAAACCCAAACCCCCAAACCCAAATCTAAGATAATACGGATTTAGACTAGTCCACGCCCTACGGGAGACGACATAACTCAGTCTCCGTATACAATCCACGGGCAGCCAAACACAAATCAAACACACACGACACGAAGTGACCATCTGGAGAAGGAGAAAGTTGTTACCGCAATGCGGTAGCGTAATTAACTGCAGGGGCTTGCGCCTGCAGGGAAGAGCGTCCCCACAATCAAAAACCCCTCAAGCGAGGGGGAATCTGATGAAGTCTGCTACATCGGACGCATCCGTTTAAACCTTCGATACATGGTGCCATAAATCAACTTGGCATCCTCGGAGAGGTAGACGGATAGCACCAATTAGAATCTGCCCCGAATTTCAGTCAAGACCGTCCATGTCTTGGCCGTCTTTTGGAGGGGAACAGATGGGCCCAATTATGTCGGTTCCCCACATTTCGAACGGCCAGCTAGCCACTGTTGGGTGTAGCGGGTTTGGATGCTGATGGATGAAGTCTCCATGAATTAGGCACGAGTGACACTGCTTCGCGTATTCGAGGCAGTCCTGGATCATCGTGGGCCAGTAGTAACCCATTCTTTTGATCTTCAGCTTCATCTTTGGCCCGGCTTGATGAGAACCGCATAGTCTGTCGTGAGTTTCTCGAACGACACTTCTTGCTTCTTCCGGTCCTAGGCATCACAGTCATAGAGAGTCGAACGATCTCTTATACAGAGTATCATTGATGAAGGCGAAAGACGGAGCTCGTCTCATGAGCTGATATCTTGCAGATGCATCTTTAGGTGTTCAACGGAATTTGAAGTAGTCTATAAAGACTTCTCTCCAATCCTTAGGTTTTTCTTGGTTCCCTATTTGTAGGGCCGTTTGCTTGGTCGCTTCCATTTCTTCAGAAGACTCCGTAGACATTTCTGCTGGTTCAAGAACCCGACGGCTTTGTACAACGATCCTCACGTCATCTAGGTTTTCGTCAGCCGGTTCTTTAGCGAGTTTGGCTAATGCGTCCGCTTTTCTATTTTCCATACGCGGTATGCTTTCCAGGACGTAGGAAGGGATTTGGATCAGCAATTGCTGCACTCTCTCACCGTATTTCACCAACTCTGGTTTGCACATTTGATAGTCGTCGTTTACTTGACTAACGACCAGCTGAGAGTCCCCGTATATAAGGAGGTCTTCGATTCCCATATCGATAGCGATCTCAAGACCTGCTATCAAAGCCTCATATTCTGCTTCATTGTTTGTCCTCGGCTCCGTTAGGGAAAAGGCAAAGCGCATTATCTCTCCTTGCGGAGTCATGAAGATAAGGCCTACCTCGGTGTTCTCCACCGAATACCGAGACGAAACCACGTAGGTTCGTCTTGCCTGAATTTGGGGGCAGATGCTATTTGGTTTTATCCGTCCACCTCTCCGAAAATGCCAAGTTGATTTATGGCACCATGTATCGAAGGTTTAGACGGATGCGGCCGATGTAGCAGACTTCGTCAGATTCCCCCTCATTTGAGGGGTTTTTGATTGTGGGGACGCTCTTCCCTGCAGGCGCAAGCCCCTGCAGTTAATTACGCTACCGCATCGCGGTAACCACTTTCTCCTTCTCCAGATGATCACTTCGTGTCGTGTGTATTTGTTTTATTTTTGGTTGCCCGTGGATAGTATACGGAGACTAATTTATGTTGTCGCCCGTAGGGCGTGGATTAGTCCAAATCCGTATTTTCATAGATTTGGGTTTGGGTTGGGTTTACGGATCTTTAATCTCATTTGAGACTAAGATCAACTTAAACATTGTTGAGGATACGTTAGTCCAATGTTAGACTAAGATCTACTCAACAGGATCATTTAGATCCAACAAAAGAGCATTCAGGCTCTATTGTTTTAGTTTAAGGACGTTGCGGTCCATAAGTTTAAGGATATCATAGTCCATGAGTTTAAGGACCTCATAGTCCAGTTTAAAGAGATCATAGTCTAGTTTAAAGACCTTATAGTCTATAAAGTTTAAGGACATCATAGTCCATGAGGTTAAGGACCTCATAGTCCATAGACTTTAGTTTAGGGACGTTGCGGTTCACAAGTTTAAGGACATCATAGTCCATGGGGTTTAGTTTAGGGACGTTGCGGTCCATTGAGTTTATTAATTATCGGGACCCGTCACCTCTCCAAAGACGTTGAAGAGTTACAACGACATATATCAGAGGTGTGAGGAGATGTACCCTTGAACCAATGTCAGTTGGGGGATCTGTGGTTGGATTGATTTAAAGACCGTTAATCTCGTTTGAGATTAAGATCAACTTAAAAGGTTGTTAAGGATACGTTAGTCTAATTTTAGACTAAGATCCACTTAACAGGGTTTTAGAATCATTTAGATCCAGCGAATGAGCATTTGGGCTCTATCGTTTTAGTTTAAGGGCGTTACGGTCCATTGAGTTTAAGGACATCATAGTCCATGGAGTTTAAGGACATCATAGTCCATAGTTTAGAGACGTCATAGTCTATAGAGTTTAGTTTAAGGACGTTGCGGTCCATTGAGTTTAAGGACATCATTGTCCATAAAGTTTAGTGACAGCATAGTCTATATGATTTTGGTTTAACCGTTTGGAGAGGCACCAAAAGTTATTGATTATTGGGACCCTCAATCTCTCTGAAGACGCTGAAAAATTACAGCGATGTGTATCAGAGGTATGAAGAGATGTACCCTTGAACCAAAGTTGGTTGAGAGATCTAATTTGGGAATAAGACCAATTAGGGAAATTGTGAGCATATGGGCTAGGTTGGTCTGAGCTAAGGATTCATGGCCAACTTGGGCTCAGTCCATTCTGTTCTGAATAAAGTGTTTAACACTTGTTTGGACTTGGTCCACTCATTTTGAATTAAATGTTGAACATTTGTTTAGGCTCAGCCCTTTTTTAATCAACAATGTTGAGCATTGATTTGGGTTCCGACACCCCTTTTTCTTTTTGTCCTTTACTGAGTATTAGACACTCTTTATTATGGAGCTTGGTGCCAACCAATGAGTGCGGAGCGCTCCTTATTAAGTAGCGCCCACGAGAGGGGCACGTGGCGCGCTTGGCGCTGAGTTCCAGCAAATGAGTACAGAGCGCTCTTTATAAAAGCAGCGTCCACGTGAGGAGCACGTGGTGCGCTTGGCGCCAACCAATGAGTGCAGAGCGCTCTTTATAAAATAGCGCCCACGTGAGGACCACGTGGTGCGCTTGGCGCTGAGCGCTAGACTTGAAGTGCTGAAGCGCTTCTTTTAAAATAGCGCTTGGAGCGCTGGGCGCCAGACTTGGAGCGCTGAGACGCTTCTTTAAATTGGAGTGCTAAGGCTCTTCTTTGGCAGCTCTGATTAGTTTTATGCTGTGAGCATTAAATTCTCTATTTATAAGAGATTTTGTCCGATGGATCTAAGTTCCTCTTTATGAGGAGATACTATGATCACTTTTGTTTTTCTTTATGGGAGACTTTGTCTCATGGGTCTAAGAACTAAGTTCTTCTTTTTATGGAGGGAGACTTTATCTCCTAGATCTAAGAACTAAGTTCTTAATTTTATCAAGAGATGTTTTGATCTCTCTTCTTTTTATCTACCTTGAAGAGGGTTCTTCTTCTCAGAGCTTGCTCTTCTCTTTTTCTTTCTTGAAAGCTTGAAACTTCTCAGGAGGTTTCTCTGAAACTTATGGGGAGTTTCTTCGATCATTTGGAAAGAGAGATCATTGGTCGTTGGGACCCATCACCTCTCCGACGACGCTGAGGGATTACAGCACTATATATCAAAGGTGTGGAGGGATGTACCCTTTGAACCATGTCCCACTTATCAGGAGGAAGAATATGTTGAAGCTTAAACTCCTAATGCTGAAAAAGGTCTCTTTGCGTTCGCGCACGTGCGTCGCACATGCGTCGGACGTGGCGAGTGCACGTGCTTCGCACGTGGCGCTTGCATAACATGGGGGGCAGCTAAGGCCCTAACATGGAGAACTAATCTCCTTTGAAGATTGAATCCTTGCACGTGCGTTGCACGTGGTGGGTGCACGCGCGTTGCACGTGGTGAGCGCACGCGCGTTGCACGTGGTGCGTACGTGCGTTGCGCATATGCACATTATGGGGGGCAGCTATGGCCCTAACTTGGAGAATTAAGCTCCTTTGAGAATTGAATTCTCCTATGTGCGTTGCACGTGGCGCACATGGCGCTTGCGCATATGCGCATTATGGGGGGCAGCTATGGCCCTAACTTGGAGAACTAAGCTCCTTTGAGAATTGAATTCTCCCGTGTGTGTTGCACATGTTTGGCTTACGTGCGTTGCACGTGGCGCGCATGTGGTGGGTGCGTGCGTTGCACGTGGCGCACATGGCGCTTGCGCATTATGGGGGGCAGCTATGGCCCTAATTTGGAAAACTAAGCTCCTTTGAGAATTGAATTCTCCTCCTTTTCTAAGAGGTATCCCCTCTTATTTATATGAGAGTGGTAGAGAAGAGATCTCTCTTTTTTCCGATGTGGGACTAAAAATGCATTCCCCATGTAGTAGAGCATTACTTTAGATTACACATGCGTAGCACATTTGCTCATAAATTTTGATCCCGGATGAATTATGAGGCCCATAATATATCAAATAGAAGAATTTTTCGAGACGCTTTCGATACCATTAGAATTTAGCTAATTCTCATTCAGGAGTTTCTCAAAATATAGCCCGGAAAATACTGGTTTGCATTTTCTTCCTTAGATTACACGTGCATAGCACATTTGCTCATAACTTTTGATCCCGGATAAATTATGAGGGCCATAATATATCAAATTGAAGGATTTTTCGAAACAAATTTAGCTGGTTCTCATTCGGGAGTTTATCAAAATACAGCTCGGAAAATACTGGTTTGCATTTTCTTAAGCGTATCGCTGTCATTTGATACCTTGGTCTCTTGCGCAGAAATTTTTGGCGGGAACAAATGCCCCTCACTACTTTTCCCACGTAGGTATGTACGTGGGTTATGTAGTGCAAAGTAATACATAGCGTATGACTCACGACGGACTCTGCGGATCTCATCAAGCTGGGCCAAAGATGAAGCTGAAGATCAAAAGGATGAGCTACTATTGGCCAACAATGATCCAAGACTGTCTCGAATACGCGAAGCAGTGCCACTCGTGCCAGATTCACGGGGACTTTATCCACCAGCATCCAAATCCGCTACACCCAACAGTGGCTAGTTGGCCGTTCGAAATGTGGGGAACTGACATAATCGGGCCTATCGAACCAGCATCATTCAGAAGACATCGGTTCATATTGGCGACAACTGATTACTTCTATAAGTGGGCAGAAACGATACCGCTGAGAGAAGTGAAGACGGAGAACACCCTCCATTTCTTCAAGACACACGTCATCTATCGGTTCGGCACTCTGCGACGGATTATCTCCGATAACGGGCCGGCCTACAGAAGCCACAAAATCAGCCGCTTCGCACAACAACATAATATAGACTTAAGATATTCTTCGGTCTACAATCCTCGAGCGAATGGTCTGGCTGAGGCTTTCAACAAGACCTTGACGAAGATCGTAAAGAAGACGGTGTCTCGAAATAGGAAGGACTGGCACGAGAGACGGCATGAAGCTCTCTGGGCGTACTGAACCACGTTCAAAACGGCCACCAACACAACACCGTATGCATTGGTATTCGGCACTGAAGCAGTGCTCCCTTTGGAGATAGAGCTACCCTTCTTATGAGTGGCAGTTCGTTATGAGCTAACGGACGAAGAGAATGCTTATCTTTGGCTTGAGGAACTTGATACCCTTGACAAAACCCGGCTCATGGCGCAACAAAACTTGGAAGCTTACAAGGCAAAAATGACGCACTCATATGAGTGATTGACTAGGCCGAGAACATTCCGTCAAGGCGAACTCGTGCTAGTGGTCAAGAGACGTATGATCCCCAATCGTGCCAAACGGGGGAAATTCGAGCCGAACTATGAATGCCCGTACATCATAGACATAGTCTACCAGGGTGGGGCTTACTTGCTCATGGATATGCATGGCGAAAGATCCTTCAGGCCAATAAATGGCCGGTTCCTAAAAAAATACTAAGCCTGACGAGTTACGGCCTAGGTTAATGATAGATGACGACGCCTATGTCCGTTCGCTATCTTCCCAAGCCCAAAATCTATAAGTAGTAGCCAACGAAACCGTTGTAATAATGGACCGAAACGTCCCTAAACTAACGATGGACTGCAATATCCTAAAACTTGCAACTGACCGAGACGTCTATAAACTACTGTGGACCGCAGCATCCCAAGGCTGACGCAAAAAATAAACAAAAAAGAAGAAGGAAAAAAACGGTACGTCCATAAGCGAGATGGGCACGGATGAAAACCCTAAAGGGCTCCGTGAGTAAAAACAGCAGGGCTACTGGCGAGTTTGTGAAAACCCGAAAGGGCGCAATCTCGTTAAAAGACACTTGCAAGGTCCTCTCGACCTTGTAAGGAGAAAATACCTGCGTGAGATCCTTACGACTCACAAGGGAGCAACACACTTAGGGATCCCCATGATTCCTACTAAGAAGTTATACTTATGAGATCATCATGACTCGTAAAGAGAATTCCTCTTTTGAGACTCTCACGGCGCATAGGATTCAAAAGCCTTAAGTTATAGGGATCTGAATCTGTTCTTAAGCCGTCATATACCCCGCTCTTGCCCTACAAGCGTTTCAATATTAACCCTTGTATACAATCCATGGGCACGAATAAACATTTCCCTAACAGAGTCCCACCAGCGACTAGGGATATGCTCACACGGTGAACAAACACTTGTAAGTCCTGTCGACTTGCAAGGAGAAAACACTCTTGTAAGATCCTTACGACTTATAAGAGAACACACACTTAAGAATCCTCACGATTCTTAAGGAGAAAACGCACCTACGATATCCTCACGACTCGTAGGGAGAAACACCTTTATGAGACCCTTACGGCTCGTAAAGTCAAAAAGCCTTAGTCAACAGGATCCTAACCATGTTTGCTAAGCCACCTTTGTTCGACATCGACAGAGGCAAATGATGATTCGCTCCTGGCAGTATCCCAGTTGTAGCGATACTGATGCCTAAATCAGTATCAAATTCTAAGTCCTTTCACGGCAAATGATGATCCGCTCCTGGCAATATTCCAGTCGCGGCGATGTTGATGCTAAGACTGGCACCAGATTCCAAGTTCCACACTCGCGATAAAAATCAGCAAGACAAAAGTGCATATGAAACATCCGAAATGATGGGGCAACTTGCAACAAAATCAGCAAGTAAAAATATATGCATACAAAAATAGCCGAAATGGTTGGGCAACTCGCAATAAAAAAAAAACAGACAGCGAGTAAAAAGAAAAAAAAATAGCCGAAATGATTGGGCACCGCGAAAAATAGCTGAAATGATTGGGCAATCACGACTTTCGCGATACAAAAAGCTGAAATGATAGAGCATCGCGGAAAGAAAACAAAAATGAAATAAAACGTTTTGCCTTACAGGTGAGATCACATCGATCCCTGTATACATTCCAGGGGCACAAACAAAGAGGTAACCATATCATCCCACCAGGCTCCATCAGAAAGAGAGCCAAGTCTCGATGGTTCCAAGTCTCGACGGCCACATCTACAGCCTGGAGACCCACAACAGTGTTCCTCCTCATTGCAGCAGGATTTGGACACGACAATCAATCTCGGAGCCACGGCAGAATCCCTAGTTCTAAGTCTCGACGGCCACATCTACAGCCTGGTGACTCACAACAGCGTTCCTCCTCATTCCAGCAGGATTCAGACACGACAATCAATCTCGGAGCCACGGCAGACTCCCTAGTTCTAAGTCTCGATGGACACATCTACAGCCTGGAAGACCCACAACAGCGTTCCTCCTCATTTCAGCAGGATTTGGACGCGACAATCAATCTCGGAGCCACGGAAGAGTCCCTAGTTCCAAGTCTTGACGGCCACATCTACAGCCTGGAAGACCCACAACTGTGCTCCTCCTCATTCCAGCAGGATTTGGACGTGACAATCAATCTCGGAGCCACGGCAGAGTCCCTAGTTCCAAGTCTCGACGGCCACATCTATAGCCTGGAGACCCACAACAGCGTTCCTCCTCATTCCAGCAGGATTCGGAAGCGACAATCAATCTCAGAGCCACGGCAGAGTCCTTAGTTCCAAGTCTCGACAGCCACACTACAGCTTGGAGACCCACAAGAGCGTTCCTCCTCATTCCAGCAGGATTCAGATGCAACAATCAACCTCGGAACCATGGCAAAGTCCTTAGTTCCAAATCTCGATGGTTCACAGACAACCTGTTAGTGTATATGCCCTAAGGGCCATTATTGTATCATACTAGCATGTATATTACTTAATGGAAGCTTGGGATATTCACAGTTGTATTGACAGTCTTGCTAAACATGGTAGTATGCTACTTGGTTTTGTCTACTTTAATATGTGCATATGTTTCTTGTAACGTATCACTTATACATATTAGTAGAGCCCTCATGATCTTTGCTTGATTACCAGCGTTGTGATGGCAGTCACACTAGAGGGGGCTGGGTAGTCTATAAGCAACATCCTATACTTGTCCCTAGTCATAGGATTATCGAGACAGGGCATCGATATTCCGGAGTAGACTAGTGTATACGCTTCTCATCCCAGTTGGGGAGATGGTCTGTCCCACATCCATCAGTACGTCGTACTGGAGATAGTATACAGATGCTCGTTAGGTTAAGGGTACACCGGACATGACTCGCAGGGAACTGTTGGTTGGTATTATACCCGTCGTCAGTTAACAGTTCCCAGGTGACATGAGTACTGCATAGTCCGTAGACTTGACACTGCTACTTTGCCTCGAGTGTGTCCCACTGCTCTTAGATTGCTACCCTACCACGGCTCAAAGGAGTCGTGCAAACAGGTAGCAGTTGGGTGCAGTCCCTAGAACTTGGAGGCAGTGGCGGTTAGACAGGATTCGTCTTTCCCGGTATTGGGAGTTGATATCGCGCTGTGTCAGAAAACCATTACGCAAAGTCCCTGGCCAGGGCAAGCGAGATTTACTGGTAGGTTCCAGTAGTTTCTCAGGGTGTAATGGGCTACGCTCTGACATGACTTATACCGCTATTAGGGGTCTGACGCTTGCCGCCCCCTAGGCTCGATATGCGATAGTCTTAGAAGAACAGACTGGACTGTACGTAGATTGTCACATCAGGCTCAGTAGTAGTTCGGATGGGTTTCCTTATCGGCCTTCTTATCGACATCTACCTGGGGACCGTTACGTACAGCTAGTGCCGCTTGCGGTCTGTGGTTAAACCCACTGCCATCGTAGTGTCGAGTCTTTAGAGTCCCACACAAAGAGTTTCCCTGCTCCAGGCGAAATGATATAGAGGTCGTATGGTTTTACGACAAGGGTTCGGACGCATACGTGTTTAAACGCACGTGCGACGTTCGGACAGTTTTTACTAGCCGGCTTTGGTTTAAACCAGATTCTAGTATCGGGTTATTGGATTTATACAGTCTAAAGTTTTTCCGTGTTTTCACGGATTGGAGGGGCTTTCTCGTAATTTTCCGGAAAGCTTCTAGAAGCATGGTGACTTGGGGGTTAAGGTGGCATAAGCATTTATTGCTTAATGACTCATTTGTGTGATTCATCCATGGTATTAAATGATGCATTAATTAGTTAATGAGTCATATGATGAATCACACAAGGTGAATGAATCAACCATGATGATTAATCATTTATATTATTTATTTGATAAGTTGTTATGGTTGTTAAATTCAAATGAGCTCATTATTCATATTCATTCTTATCATCACCTTCTCTCGCCTCAAGCTCTCTCATTCTTGAAACCCTAACCCTAACCTCTCATGTGTTGAGATCAAGGGTTAGCTAGACTAATACATCCATAACCTCATACTATATCCCCTAGATAGCTTAGATTAGCACTTTGAGCAACCTAGTTATCTCAAGTTAGAGATCAAGCTTGGTGTAGGAGCTCTCGGGTGGATCGTCTTTGACTCGAGGAGGCCGTTGAGGTGCCGATGTTCCAAGGAGCTTACGAGGAGTGGAGGACAGCGATAAAGATCCGAAGGACAAGTAATGTGAGGTATAACTTCGAATCCGAATAGTTAAACCTCACGTAGTTTGATAGTAACGGTTTAGACACGATTCATGCGCTCAAGTCCGTGTTACGAAGCTTTGATAATCGTTTTTCATATATTCCGCCTCCCTGCAAGTTCATGGGGTGCGTGACATGGACTTACAGTGGTATCAGAGCCAACTAAACCATTACTAGCTTGTTAGCAACTAATTAGAGTTTCGATCGACGGAAAAACGTGAAAACGAAACACCGGAACCCTATCGGTTTCTGTTAATTTTAAACGTGTCGAAAAAATTATTTGATATGCCTTAAAATTCACAGCAGGGAAATATAAGAATTCTGGGAAAATACGAAGTTCTAACTCGGCTTGATGGCCGCGGATCCGCGGCAAGATTGTGCTTTTGGCCGCGGATCCACGGCGGAGTCAACCCCGAGTTGACTCCGATTTGCTCTAAAATTCATATATTTTGGTGTTCTGTTTTCCTGTATATTCTGTTTCTGCCCAGGTTACTTCAGTGCTGGTTTGCTTTTGGGGTAGACACGGAAAAAGGTTGTTGATCGATATTCTAAGTTATTTGCTAATTGGGTTTTTATCTGTAATGTTTAATGTGTTCGTAAACCTCCCCTAACTGCTAGTATGTCGGTTGGCAGGGGGTTGCACATTTCTGTAATGTTTACTATTTGTGTATATGGACTTGATTGGAGTGTTGTGATGATTAGCCGGGGTTTGAGATGGGTTTAATATTCATTCATTCGATATAAATGTAATATGATGTAATATTCTTTTGCGGGGCACATCCAGGTTGCGGTTGTAGCCACCGTTGTATTATTTCTTTTTACTGTTTTTGCTCGTAGGATAGACCCAAGGTGGGGTACACAAACTACCGGGTACGTTGAAGTGTTTAGTGGCCTACTCACGTTGTTGAGGGAGACCGCTTCACTTCGGGTACTTGGCGGGTAGTTTGCCATACCCGTAGGGGTCTAGGGTTGGGGTAATGGCTATTCATCACAACTGTGTAATCCGTCTTTTATTGCAGGCTCAAAGCAAATGCGGATTGCTAGTATATCCAATAAAGTTCATCTGTGATCTGGAATGCTTATTATTGCGTCTGACGAATGTACAATATCTATATATGATACCTATTAGACGTCACTTATGTTTTACACCCGCGCTAGCCCAGCCCCCGCTCTGTCGTTAGTTAAGTAACCTAACGGGTGATGACGGGACCCCGTGGCGAATGCGGATGGCATAAGAGGACGTGGTATTTTCGTTGTTTTCTGCAATGATAGGATAAATGATGGGATGCATTATTATAATGCAAAGAAAATAAACCAAAGTTCAATCGTTGGAACAAATTTAAAAGAAACCATTCGGTTATTTTAAAAGATCAAATTTTTTAATTGTGGAGCTTTAACCACTCCTTTTAAAAAGTATCAGGTTCCTTCGATTATATCAAGTTCACTACGTTCACGGTTTTGCCAAAACCATTCGTAGCCCTCCGTCATTTCATATAGATATTCAATAGTATTCAAGCTGTGTTTGTTGACTAAAGTCAAGGCACAGTGTTTGGTAGCTGTTGGATATTCATATACAGCATAGATAGATGCGTTGGTTTGGGACAGTCGTATTACCTTGTTGACTAAAGTCAAGGGTATGTACGGGTGGGTTCAAATTAACCTGGATAATGACGGGTAGAACTTGACATGTGACTTATGATTTGTTGACTAAAGTCAAGGTCATAAGAGCATGGGGCAAAAATCCATATCGGGAATTTCTAAAGAAACTGAAATTTGCAGAGAATTGCATACCATTTGGAGTTTGATGAATGTTGGTAGGATTCCTTCAACATTATCATATGATGATATTTGGATCCCGATCCTACTGTGAGTATATATTACTTATCAGGAGATTCGTCACTTAACGATCAATGCTATAAATCAAGTAGGTGTCGAGAAAGATGTCAGCGGGGCTACGCCCCCAGAGAAAAAAGGTTATTTAATTAAGGAACTTCGCGAAAGCGTTGGAAAACCTCCCTCGAAGTATCGGCACTGGCCTGGCTGAACGGTTAAGCAAGTATTGTACGGTGAGAATAGTCCTGGCTAATTCTTCTTTTATGGTTTGAGGAAGGATTCGAGAAACAGTGGGAGCCATCCTGTTTAGATAAATTAAAAACCACTCTAAACTTGCAAGAGCATCATGCTAAAAGTGTTTTCTTCTCTCTCTCTTAATTGCAGCGACCTTGTGACCACGACTAGGTTACATCTAGATAACAAATTGACTGAATCTGACTTATATGATAGGAAAAGGTCTGTCCAGATATCCATTACCAATGACAAGCTGGACCACCCTATTACTACTCAAGATCCCGCCGTCCCAGGTCCAGTTTCCACTATCGCGGATATGGATATCCGTCAGACAAGGGAAAAGGATAAAGCGAAAGCCAAGTGCCTCGTGTTAGCTTCAGTTGATATACCAGAAGCAGCACGAGAAGATGGACTTAATTTCCATCTTTCTCCATAACAAAAATTTATATGGAAAGCAGTCTCATATCACGAGATATGAGACCTCGAACGAATTAATTCAAGCGAGGTTGGCTAACGGGTCATCTGTAGGGGACAACGTCCTTACAATGACTAGCTATATTGATGAGCTCACGGACCTGAAGACCACATTGGAGAACGTGTCAGATACTGACTTGATTCTACAGTCTCCGCCTTCTACCCTGAAGGAAACCAGGGAAGTAGAAGGAAAGGGAAGGGCAAAAGTTTTGGGACTGGATGTAGAAAAAAAGGGACGTTCCTATTGTTATAGGATTGGGCATAGGCAGAAAGATTGCAGGGCTTTAGAAGCCAGTAGCCAGGATACGAAGCATGTTGTGGCTTCAGCCTCAAGCGTATTTGTTATTGAGAACTGTTTGTCAATTAACTCTACTTCCTGGGTACTCGATACCGGAGCAGGATCTCATATCTATAATTCATTACATACTTTGAGAAGCCGTGGAGTTATGAAGGTAGGTGATTTGTCTCTCAGAGTTGCAAACGGAATGAGCGTGGACGCTGAATCCGTGGGAGAATATCGCCTAGGTTTGATAAGTGGGCAGATATTGATTCTACGTAACTGTCTGTATGTACCTAGTATGACTTGTAATATCATATCGGTGTCCTCACTTTCAAAAGAGGGATATGATTTTACATTCGTAAGCGATGTAGTTCACATCCACCTAAATCAAGTTTTGATTGGGTCCGGTACATTAGATAACGGCATATACGTATTGAGTCAAGCTCAGGTTTTCAATGTCCAGAACACACTTAAAAGAAAGTCTCCGGAATTAAATCAGGCTTTCTTATGGCATTGTAGACTAGGTCACATCAATGAGAGAAGATTGACTAAGTTACATAGAGAAGGATATTTGAATCCGTTCGAATATCAATCTTATGCTACTTGTGAATCTTGTCTCATAGGAAAGATGACCAAGACTCCGTTTACTGGACACGGAGTAAGAGCAAGCGAGCTCTCGGGACTCATACACAGTGACGTGTGAAGTCCAATGTCTACACATGCGAGAGGTGGTTATTCCTACTTCATTACTTTTACGGATGATTTCTCTAGGTATGGACATGTCTTCTTGATGAAACATAAATCTGAGGCCTTTGAGAAATTCCAGGAATACAAGAATGAAGTGGAAAACCAAAAAGGAAAAAGTATCAAGACACTGAGATTTGATCGAGGTAATGAATACTTAAGTGCCGAGTTCCTGGGTTACTTAAAAAAGAATGGAATTCTCTCTCAGCTTACTCCTCCATACACACCACGACACAATGATGTATCAGAAAGGAGGAATCGAACCCTATTGGATATGGTTCGTTCCATGATGAGTAAGGCTGAGTTACCGCGATCTTTCTGGGGTTATGCGCTAGAATCAGCTGCATATCTTTTGAACAAAGTTCCAACCAAGACTGTGCCTACCACACTATATCAGATGTGGAGTAGGAAGAAACCCTATCTTCAGTACCTGAAGACATGGGGGATGTCAAGCTTTCGTAAAAAGGCAGCATGCGGACAAGCTCGAGGCACGCTCAGTACAGTGTAAGTTTGTGGGATACCCAAAGAACTCCAAGGGATATTTTTTCTATTACGCAGAGGAACAAAAGGTTTTTGTTTCTCGTCATGCCCACTTTCTGGAACATCAGTTTTTAGAAAAAGGAACAAGTGGGAGCGTAGTAGAACTGGAAGAAATTCCAGAACCACAAGCTATTACTGAAAGCTTGGAAGAACCAGAAGGTTCAGGAGAACAGGACATCCCAGTGCCACTCCGCATGAGTAGTAGGCAGTCTCATCCGCCTGAGAGATACTATGGTTTTCTCATAGACGGGGATAGAGAGGATTGCACTATTGACTTGATGAGCCTACTAGCTTCCAGCAAGCCATTCAGAGCGGTGACTCAGTAAAATGGCTGGATGCAATGCGGACCGAAATGGAGTCCATGTACACTAACAAAGTATGGACTTTGGACATTGCTCCAGATGGGGTAAAACACGTAGGATGCAAATGGATCTTCAGAAAGAAGATTGGTGTAGATAGACAGGTTGAAACCTAAAAGGCTAGACTTGTTGCAAAGGGTTTCCGTCAAAGGCCTGGTTTGGACTATGACGAAACATTTTCTCCAGTGGCTATGCTCAAATCCATTCGGGTTCTTCTTGCTATTGCTGCCTTCCACGATTATGAGATCTGGCAGATGGACGTAAAGACGGCCTTTCTAAATGGAAATTTGGAAGAGAGCGTCTATATGGATCAGCCGGAGGGATTCATTCAGAGTGGGAGCAGCGGTAAAGTATGCAAGTTGCTTAAGTCCATTTATGGACTAAAGTAGGCATCTCGGAGTTGGAACATCTGTTTTGATGATACTGTCAAAGAATTTGACTTTATCAAAAATCCAGATGAACCATGCATATACAGAAAGATTGTAGGGAGAGCTGTAGTATTCCTCGTCTTGTACGTGGATGACATTCTCCTAATAGGAAATGATATTCCTATGTTACAGTCAGTCAAAAGATTTTTGTCACAGAAATTCTCCATGAAAGACCTGGGTGATGCCACCTACATTCTGGGGATCCAGATCTATCGTGATAGATCAAAAAGGATGTTGGGACTTTCACAGTCCAGGTACATAGACACCATATTGAAAAGATTCAGTATGGATGATTCTAAGTGCGGTAACCTACCGGCTTGTCACGGAATCACCCTCTCCAAAGAGATGTCTCCTAAGACTGATTTGGAAAGGGATCGCATGTCGATTATACCCTACGCTTCAGCAGTAGGCTTTATAATGTATGCGATGTTATGTACCAGACCAGATGTAGCATACGCATTGAGCGTTGTAAGCCGATATCAGGAAAACCCAGGGGAGAAGCACTGGATAGCCGTAAAGAACATTCTCAAGTACCTGAGAATGACTAAGGAGATGTTCTTGGTGTATGGCGGAAAAGACCTCCAGATAGAGGCCTTTGCCGACTCCGGCTTCCAGAGTGACAAGGATGACTTCAAATCCATGTCGGGTTATGTCTTTACCCTCAATGGAGGGGCGGTCTGTTGGAAGAGTTCCAAGCAGGAGACCGTTGCTGACTCAACAATGGAAGCGGAGTACATAGCTGCTTGCGATGCCGCAAAAGAAGCTGTCTGGATGAAGAAGTTCCTCACAGAACTTCAGGTGGTTCCTACCAATGTTGATCCAATAGCTCTGTATTGTGACAACAACGGCGCTATAGCTTTAGCGAAGGAACCCAGGTCTCATCAGAAGGCTAGACACATCTTAAGGCGGTATCACCTGATCAGGAAGATCGTAGATCGCCGGGAGATCAAGGTGAAAAGAGTAGAGACGGAGAATAACATTGCTGATCCATTCACAAAGGTCATTCCTCAGACGCAGTTCAAGAGGCTATTCGAGATGATAGGTCTACGATATGCCAGTTCATGGCCCTAATGCAAGTGGGAGATTGTTAGTGTATATGCCCTAGGGGCCATTATTGTATCATACTAGCATGTATATTACTTAATGGAAGCTTCGGATATTCACAGTTGTATTGACAGTCTTGCTAAACATGGTAGTATGCTACTTGGTTTTGTCTACTTTAATATGTGCATATGTTTCTTGTAACGTATCACTTATACATATTAGTAGAGCCCTCAGGATCTTTGCTTGATTACCAGCGTTGTGATGGCAGTCACACCAGTGGGGGCTGGGTAGTCTATAAGCAACATCCTATACTTGTTCCTAGTCGTAGGATTATCGAGACAGGGCATCGATATTCCGGAGTAGACTAGTGTGCACGCTTCTCATCCCAGTTGGGGAGATGGTCTGTCCCACAGCCATCAGTACGTCGTACTGGAGATAGTATACAGGTGCTCGTTAGGTTACGGGTACACCGGACAGGACTCGCAGGGGAACTGTTGGTTGGTATTATACCCGTCGTCAGTTAACAGTTCCCAGGTGACATGAGTACAGCATAGTCCGCAGACTTGACACTGCTACTTCGCCTCGAGTGTGTCCTACTGCTCTTAGATTGCTACCCTACCACGGCTCAAAGGAGTCGTGCAAACAGGTAGCAGTTGGGTGCAGTCCCGAGCACTTGGAGGCAGTGGCGGTTAGACAGGATTCATCTCTCCCGGTATTGGGAGTTGATATCACGCCGTGTCAGAGAGCCATTACGCAAAGTCCCTAGCCAGGGCAAGCGAGATTTACTGGTAGGTTCCAGTAGTTTCTCAGGGTGTAATGGGCTACGCTCCGACGCGACTTATACCGCTATTAGGGGACTGACTTGCCGCCCTCTAGGCTCGATATGAGATACTCTTAGACGAACAGACTGGACTGTACGGAGATTGTCACATCAGGCTCAGTAGGAGTTCGGATGGGTTTCCTTATCGGCCTTCTTATCGACATCTACCTGGGGACCGTTACGTACAGCTAGTGCCGCTTGCGGTCTGTAGTTAAACCCACTGCCAGCGTAGTGTCGAGTCTTTAGAGTCCCACAAAGAGAGTTTCCCTGCTTCAGGCGAAACGATATAGAGGTCGTATGGTTTTACGACAAGGGTTCGGACGCATACGTGTTTAAACGCACGTGCGACGTTCGGACAGTTTTTACTAGCCGGCTTTGGTTTAAGCCAGATTCTAGTATCGAGTTATTGGATTTATACAGTCTAAAGTTTTTCCTATTTTCACGGATTGGAGGGGTGTTCTCGTAATTTTCCGGGAAGCTTCTAGAAGCATGGTGACTTGGGGGTTAAGGTGGCATAAGCATTTATTGCTTAATGACTCATTTGTGTGATTCATCCATGGTATTAAATGATGCATTAATTAGTTAATGAGTCATATGATGAATCACACAAGGTGAATGAATCAACCATGATGATTAATTATTTATATTATTTATTTGATAAATTGTTATGGTTGTTAAATTCAAATGAGCTCATTATTCATATTCATTCTTATCATCACCTTCTCTCTCCTCAATCTCTCTTATTCTTGAAACCCTAACCCTAACCTCTCATGTGTTGAGATCAAGGGTTAGCTAGACTAATACATCCATAACCTCACTCTATATCCCCTAGGTAGCTTAGATTAGCACTTTGAGCAACCTAGTTATCTCAAGTTAGAGATCAAGCTTGGCGTAGGAGCTCTCGGGTGGATCGTCTTTGACTCGAGGAGGCCGTTGAGGTGCCGATGTTCCAAGGAGCCTACGAGGAGTGGAGGACAGCGATGAAGACCCGAAGGATAAGTAACGTGAGATATAACTTCGAATCCGAGTAGTTAAAGCTCTCGTAGTTTGATAGTAACGGTTTAGACACGATTCATGCGCTCAAGTCCGTGTTACGAAGCTTTGATAATTGTTTTTCATATATTCCGCATCCCCGCATGTTCGTGGGGTGCGTGACATGGACTTACACAACCTAGAGACCACCCCGACATTCTTCTCGTTACCGCAGACACAACGTCAGCAAAGCGGAGCCACGACAAAATCCCTAGTTCCAGGACTCGGCGGTGCACAGACAACCGAGAGTCAATCCTGACCCCGTATGGCTAAATTCAATCCTGACCCCGTATGGCTAAAGTCAATCCTGACCCATATGGCCAAAGTCAACCCCTGACCCCGTATGGCTAAAGTCAATCCTGACCCCATATGGCCAAAGTCAACCCCTGACCCCGTATGGCTAAAGTCAATCCTGACCCATATGGCCAAAGTCAACCCCTGACCCCGTATGGCTAAAGTCAATCCTGACCCCATATGGCTAAAATCAACCCCCCGACCCCGTGGAACACGGCCAAAGTCAATCCTGACCCCGTGGAAAACGGCCAAAGTCAACCATCGACCTTCCCGTCAAAGCAATGCTTTGATTCGGGTGCAGGTCAACTCATCAATCACTTATGAGTCCTCTCGACTTGTAAGGAAGAAAATTCTCTTTTGAGATCCTTACGACTCTCAAGAGAAAAGCACACTTAGGAATCCTCACGACTCCTAAAGAGAAAATACACCTACGGGATCCTCTCGACTCGTAGGGAGAAAATTCTTTATGAGACCCTCACGGTTCATAAAGTTGAAAAGTCTTAGGCGGCAGATCTGAACCTGTTTCCTAAGCCATCACTACCCTACAAAGAGTGCAAGATGCATTGTTCTCATTTACAGACCACCTTTGCCGAAATTACATGCTAGAAAATGGAGGTACTACTCAAGAACGCGCAAACTGCTTCGCGCTAAGTCAAAACAAAAGGCATAACCTACAGGCATCAACCACATACCATGCAAGACAATAAAGAGAACATTCGATTCACATTCAGTTAAGCATTCAGAGCGCGCCCCTTCATGTATATATGAAAAGGTTTAACGCAGAAAATAAAAGAACGGAAACGCAGAATTTGCCATTCATACTTCAGAAAATTCTTACATTGATGAAAACAGTAAACAAAAGTATCATTAAAATGTTTACAATGGCAAGACATCAAATCCAGGACATGAATTAAGAAATTCAAAAGTAAAGCCATCTAAAATGTTTCTGGCATCTCTGACCATTCTCGTATGCTTCCTCTCGTGCTCGCAAGCGTCAGGATCTTCACTGATGTCCTCCATCCTTCGATAGGCAGCGATTATCGTCGCCTGTTGGAAAGTTTGATGCAGAATATCAACAAGATTGTCTCGCCTTTTCTTTAAGATTAGGCCTATCAGATACACTAAGTGTACCTTATCTTCGGCATCATCCAATGCCTTAAGCGGTATGCATGCATAGAATAAAGGAAGTGCTTCTCAGATCGCTCTCACAATGAGCTTCAAAAGAGCGGAACGACGAGGAAGCAGTCGACCATTATATTCATCAAAGCGACGCATGATTTCGACGCACTGAGCGTTGGTGAACTCCTGATTTTGGCAGCGGCCTAATGCGCGAATGTCCCCATAAGAAATAATTTCATCAAGGTCATACAAATGAGCGGCCATAGCACCTGAAAATGAAAACTAGTGGGAGTTTAACGGACAGACTGATCAAAACACGGCGATTCAGACAACTCTTGATATCCGCATGAAGAAAACAAGTGCTGATTAAAACACCCAACAGATTCAAATTTATGCAATTAAGGGGGGATCCTAAAAAGGATTCTCATTTAATAAGAGACTCCTCGAGTCAAGGAGTTAAACTCCTCGAGAGCAACGCTCTGCAGACAAGAGTGACACCTGTCAAAATCAATTTTGAAAGGAATAAAATTCCTCAACAAAAATCTTGAAGAGCCATGCTCTGTAAAATGATGAAATAACCCATCAGAAAACTTAAAGCAAAGCTTTTTAATGAATCAAAAATTCCGAGATCTTCAAGATCTCTGAACAAACTCTAGGAGTTTTCATGAAAGATTAACAAATCTATATGATTTGAAAAGAGCAAAGCTCTGTTAATGGGTTAAGAAATCTTAAGAAAGATCTCTTTAGATCTATGAAGAGCAAAACTCTATTGAGAGACCCTAAAAATCTATATGATTTGAAAAGAGCAGAGCTCTGTTAATGGGTGAAACCTTAGAAAGATTTAATCTTTAACTAAATTTTTGACAGTGTTTTGTCCCTAAGAAAATTCTTAAGATGAAGAGTTATGCTCTGAAGGAGAAATAATTCTCAGAAAAAAAGTAAGAAGATTAACAGAGATCATCTCAAAGGGCCAGAGGTCCTATTTATAGGCACTGAGAGCCGTTTCAACTTCTAAGTTGATCTAAGGGCGCAGATGCTGCCACCGCTGCACTTACATGTAAGCCACGTGAGCGCAACGGTGGGGGGCATTTGTTTCCCCCAATCAGACCAAAACTCTGTTCAAATTTTTAAAATTTGAAATGAAGCAGCGCTTCATAAAAGCGCCAACAAGCAGCACTCATGTGCAAAACACGGGTGTGCTAGCGTTAATAGCGCCAGTGCCCTGAAGCAGCGCTCACGTCCAGAGCACGAGTGAGCTGGCGCTAAGAGTGCCAGCGCTTTAGCGCTTTGAAGCAGCGCTCACGTGCAAAGCACGAGTGCGCTAGCGCTAGAACTAAATGTTCCCCACCGTTGGATCAAAAATCCAACAAAGATGATAAATTATCAAGTTACCAGAATAAAATTCTGTTAAGAAAACATTCTTCAGAATCTTTCCAAACAAAAAAATTTTGTTATGTAAATCAGAGCACCGTCGGATCAATGATCCAATGGTGATTAAAAATCACAATGGTGCAGAATAAATTCTACATGGGAAAAGATTTCCCAATCTTGTTAAAAATAAGAAGATTGCCTTCTGTAAAACAGAAGCCCTAGGATCAAAGATCCAACGGTGGGGAAATCCCCAAATCAATTAGAGAAAAGATCTCTTCAACTGATTCAACAAATCAGCTCGCCATATATAAGGACCCCAAGACTTCAAGTCTTACAGAGAGGAACACCCCCCCCCCCCATAAAATTTGAGAAATTTCAGAAAGAAGAACAAGCTCTCGGCAGAAGAAGAACTTTTCTTCAAGGTAAAAACAGAGAGATAAAAAATCTCATAAGAAAAAGAACTTAATTCTTATGCTAGATCATAGATCTTTAAGACAAATTGTCTTTCACAAAAGAGATTATAACATCTCATTATAAAAAGGGGGAGAATAATTCAATTCTCTTAGCATCACAGATTCATAAAGGCAAAGCCTTTCACCAAGAACATAAGAGTTTGAAACATCTCCTATAAAATAAGAACTTTATTCTTAGATCCATGGCACAAAGTCTATTATAAGAGAGAATTAATTCTCAGAGCGCAAAGCTGCCTATAAAGAGCCTCAGCGCTCCAATTAAATAAAGCGCCCCAGCACTACAAATCTAGCGCACAGCGCTCCAAATTTAAAAAGCGCTCCGTGCTCATTGTCTGGCGCACTGCGCCAAGTGCACCACGTGCTCCTTACGTGTGCACTATTTCACAGAAGCCCTCCGCGCTCCAAGTCTGGCGCACAGCGCCAAGCGCACCATGTACTCCTCACGTGTGCGCTACTTAAACAGAAGCGCTCTGTGTTAATAGTCTGGCGAACTGCGCCAAGCGCACCACGTGCTTCTCACGTGTGCGCTATTTCACGGAAGTGCTCTACGCTAATAGTCTAGTGCACAGCGCCAAGCGCGCCACGTGCTCCTCATGTGTGCGCTACTTAACAGAAGCGCTATGCGCTCATTGTCTGGCGCTCAACGCCAAGCACGCCACGTGCTCCTCACGTGTGCGCTGAAAGAACATAAAATGTTCTTTAAATGATAAATCCCCGAGCCATAATGAGTGCTCAGCATCCAATAAAAGAAAAAAGTTGTCAGGACCAATGCTCAGCATTGTTAAATGAAAAAGGACCGAGCCTAATTAAATGTCTAACATTTCTAATGAATGGACCGAGCCCAAGTTAGCCACAGATCTCCAATTCAGATTAATTGAGCCCATATGCTCATAAATCTTTGATCTTAGTCCCAAATTGGACTACAGATCTCCCAACCAATATTGGTTCAAGGGTACATCTCTTCAGTCCTCTGATATTTGTCGTTGTAATCCTTCAACGTCTTCAGAGAGGTGACGGGTCCCGACAACCAGACATTCCACGGACTGTGGAGTCCTTAAACTCATGGACTATGATGTCCTTAAACTTTATAGACTATGGCGTCTTTAAACTGGACTATGATGTCCTTAAATTTTATGGACTGTGGGGTCCTTAGACTCATAGACTATGATGTCTTTAAACCTTACAGACTATGACGTCTTTAAACTGGATCGCAAAGTCCCTAAACTAAAACAATAGAGTCCAAATGCTCTTTTGTTGGATCTAAATGATCCTGTTAAGTAGATCTTAGTCTAAGATTAGACTAACGTGTCCTTAACAAACTGTTGAGTTGATCTTAGTCTAAAATTAGACTAACGTATTCTGAACAAATGTTTAAGTTGATCTTAGTCTCAAATGAGATTGACGATCTTTAAACCAAACCCAAACCCAAACCCAAATCTAAGAAAATACGGATTTGGACTAATCCACGCCCTACGGACGACAACATAAATTAGTCTCCGTATACAATCTACGGGAAACCAAAAATAAAAAAAACACACACGACACGAAGTGACCATCTGGAGAAGGAGAAAGTGGTTACCGTGATGTGGTAGTGTAATTAACTGTAGGGGCTTGCGCCTGCAGGGAAGAGTGTCCCCACAATTAAAAACCCCTCAAACGAAGGGGAATCTGACGAAGTCTGCTACAACGGCCGCATCCGTCTAAACCTCCGATACAAGGTGCCATAAATCATCTTGGCATTTTCGGAGAGGTGGACGGATAAAACCAAATAGCATCTGCCCCAAAATTAAGGCAAGACGTTAGTCTTCCCAGTCTTTCGGTGGAGAACAAATTCTGGCACGTCCGGTGGGACCTTTTCCTCTTTCTACTCCACACTTCGTGTGTCTTGTTTCGTGAACGAATCACGGTCCGCTATGGTTGCCTGTGGATTCAAAGTACTAAGATTTAGTGTCTTGCTCTGTGCAGAAGAGAAAATGGCTTCCAACTGCACCAGCGGCAACAACAACTCCCACTCCGTCCTCGCCGGAGGAGTGATCTACGGGCCTCAAGCGGCCTTCCTTTTTATGATGCCGGTGGAACAGGTTACTCAGGCCACCACTGGACTATTCTTTGGGACCATGCTCCCACCAATGAGTTTCAACACCCTATTTCCATCGCAAGAAACTCTGAAGAAGTCGGTCTTTGATCGGCTTACAACTACCGCAGCCCCTCTCAACGGGTCGCCCAAGTCCAGTGCCTCAGTTTTCAACAGACTGGGCCAAAGCTCAAGTGGGCCCGTGAAGAAGCCCATGATACCTGAAGCGGCCATCCCAAAGCGGATAGTCATTCCTGTTCCTGAAGTTATCAAAGTGACTTCCCCTGCTAAGGAGTCGGTCTTTGCAAGACTGACCGTTTCATCTCCCGTTCCAGGCGAAGTCATTAAAACTGCTACCCCTGTCTGAAAGTCTGCCTTCGACAGGTTGGCCATCCCCTCTCAGCGGACGTCGGTTTTCGACAGGCTAACGACGACGACGACCCCTTATCAGAGTAGGGGGCATGAAGAAGCCACCCCCATAACTGAGCCGGTCCCATCAGCACGACATGCTCGACGTCGCCACTGGCGCCGAGTGAGGAAGGCTGGGGGCAGTTCCCCTTCCGGACTCACCCCACCAGCTCCAACGGTAGAAGTTGATGCTATCGTTCCAACTGGGAACAGGTTTGAACCACTTAAGAGGTACGCAAGAACTCTCCGATGGCCGTGCTGAAGAGATCTCCTCAACCTGTGGAGTGTGCTACAAAGGCGAAGCTGGAGCATCCCCCTCAGCGGCTGTCCTCCAAAATTCACAAGGTCTGGTGACAGGTCCAAGACTCCGTGATTGATCAAGATTACCCCCGCCGACAGAAAAAGATGAAAGTTCGGCGAGAAGAGGATCACCCTGTCAAGCCACGGAACGTGTCATCTGTTTGGGCGCCCGCTGCAACGGCTCCCTCAACTCCGGCCGCCCACAAAAGAAGGAGGCCGGAGAAGATCCCTGCGTTTTTGGCAAATCGCAAGGACGCTGAATCTAAACGCCCCAAGTCTGGGGGCATGGTGGTGCATACTGTTTATATGGCTTCCGGAAAAGAGGATAGCCGTATCTCTACGGGTCACCAACCACTTACACGATCTGTGACTAAGGCTCAGGAGCACCAACAACAAAAGCTCCAAGAAATGCTGACAGCCATGGCTGCACTCACTGGATCAAAAGCAGGCCCGGAGACATCTTCGGAGCAGCGTCATGAGCAGGAAACGGATGCCGAATTCCTTTGAAGAATGCTTGAAAAGAAGGACAAAGAGGCTGCGGAACAAGCGGCCAACATAAAACAAATGACCATTTTATTCTTAGATATGGTGGGCCTGATGATCCAGCCGGACCCTCCAGCCGAAGATCCTCCAATAATAATTGAAGATGATAGAAGAGAGACATCAAATCCTCTGCCGGCTCTGTCAGCAGCCAAGGAGGAGACCATCTCCAAAGCCATGCTCGATGATTATATAGCTCAGCAAATACGAGCTCATTAAGCAAATGAAGCAATCAGCCAAGTCGTCAGAACTGGGCGACCATATCCAGGATGGTACTATCAGATAAAGTACCCGATAAGATACACAATTCCT
The DNA here is from genome assembly GCA_030015575.1 of Agapanthus africanus. Taxonomy (NCBI): domain Eukaryota; kingdom Viridiplantae; phylum Streptophyta; class Magnoliopsida; order Asparagales; family Amaryllidaceae; genus Agapanthus; species Agapanthus africanus. Next base: position 26,549,591 of record JASDDO010000016.1, read on the forward strand.
AAATTCGATGTGTACAAGGGGACAGGAAATCCCCATCAACATGTCGCTCAGTTCAGGGCTCTCTGCGGCAACACTGGAGGGGATGATAAGCTACTGCTTCGCCAATTCGTCGGCAGCTTGGCGGAGACGGCGTTCGAATGGTACTCAGAGCTTCCCAATGACTCCGTCAAAACTTTTACGGAGATGGAATTGCTGTTCACCCAACGTTTCGCCAGCGCTAGCGAGCGCACCCCGATCACCGCGTTAATTAACGCCAGAGTGAAACCGGGTGAGACATGGGTCCAGTGTGCGATACGGTGGCGGAATCTATGGTCGAAGTGTGAGCAACGCATCGAAGAAGCGCCTGCGGTAGGCATGTTCGTATGGACCCTCGACCCTCAGGCGACCATTTCACAATTCATGATGTTCTTCAAACCAACTACTTTCCAAACCTTGATTGACAAACTGGCCCAAATGGATCAGATGGGTCATAGGCCCTCTTCTTCGAAGTTGGAATCTCGAAACAAGAAAGGGAAAGGGAAAGCGACCTTCGTCGCCAATACTCAGCAGCAGTCCAGTGGTCCAAAGCCAACTGATCGTCAAGATGAAAGAAGGCGATTCTTCAATGAGAAACTGAAGCGCCCTTATTTGTTTTCCCGGGATAAAACGAGGAAACTGTTCGAGCTGGCGGTGCGCAACAGGCTCATCACCTTGCCGGATCCAAAATGCCCATTGCAACCCGGTGAGGCCAATAATCCTAATTATTGCCCTATCACCAAGTGTTAGGCCATCCAATCGAAAATTGCTTCGTTTTCAAAGGCTGGATTGAGGACCAATACCAACAGAGCAAATTCGCACTGTCCGAGAATTGGAAAGTAAGCCCGCCTCAGCCACACGCCCTTAAAAGGGGGGACACACCGGGAGCATCATGCACTTTTATAGAAGAAGCTCCATGAGAGGTCGCTCTTTCAGCCAAGACGAAAAGAATGCTGAAAGATCTTCATACATGCCCGGCGATCAGGCGGAAAAATCCGCTGGAACCCGAGATCATTGAGGGAATGCTGAAGCCGCGCCCAACGCCAAGAAGTGGTGGCGATTGTCAAAACGCCCATGCCCAGCCGTCAAAGTCTTCAAAGAAGAAGAAGAGGACCAAAAAGCCTGTGACGCCTAATGACAAGCGCATGGACCTGCAAAAACATATTGACGCGCTGGAAGAATACAACCAAAAGGCGCGAACCCCGGTCACACTCCAAGAGTTTGTCAACCACATCCTTGAATACGGATATAGCGACAAAGATGAGGGAGAAGACTCGTCAGATGATTCTGAAGATTATGTGGCAAGCTGCCAATTGATCTTTCACTCGTCAGTAGATGGTGAAGAAGCTCCTGATACAGAGAAACTGGGGGCAGATCCCGAACCGAAACTCCTAGGACCGTCAGACAAGATGATTGACGTATTCCTGAACGAAGCTCTTCTGAAAAGCAAAGCTGATCAGGAGCGTGAAATCTCCATATACGAAAAAGCCAAACGTCGACGACTGAACGAAAGGATTGAAATACCCCAACCGGATAGGAGCACCTCGGCTGCCAGCAAAAGCAGGTTCAAGACAAGAAAAAGGTTCGCCAAAGCCATATCGATGGGAATGAAGCTGCCACCCTCCGAAGGAAACACTCCTGGTAGGATACACCTTAACGAAGAGGATGCACATCCAAACTACTGCTTGTACCATCGGAGGACCACACACCCTACTGAAGAATGCAACGCCTTTAAAAATTGGTGGCAGGGATACGTTGTTCACCGGCGGCATTTCAAGCGGATGAAGCGCAAAACTCGTCGGGAACAAAGAAGCACGACAGATGAGCATAAAAGAATAGCCGGTGAATGTCACATGGTTAATTCCGGGGGATCGTAGGTTCTTACCTTCGGGAGTGATTCTGATGAAGAAATAGCCCTCGGCCCTCTCTTCAAGGAATCCATCTCTGAAACCGAAGAGATGAAGACCTGCGAGAACATTCAGCTGCGCAATCGCACGCTACCTGAAAAGAATCTCGGACCTGCAAATAAGGGATCAAACAAAAAGGATAAGGGAAAAGAAAAGGTCCCTGAGGATATCACTCTCGATGACCGAGTCGTCGAAGAGTTGGCAACCAAGGACCCACCCAAGAAAAACAAGGTGGATTACAATGTTCTAGCACACCTGAGGAAAATACCCTCGCAGCTAAGCATTCTCGATGCCCTTCTAGTATCTAAAGAGCTGAGAGATTCTCTGATCAAGGCATTACAATAACCTGACCAGTTTCAAGCTTTCCTTGCTGAAGAAAAGATGAAGGATGATCTAGAAGAAGTTCACACAGCCGACATCACCTTCAGTGACGAAGACCTCTTCCTCGGGACATGCGAGCATAACCGTCCTTTGTACGTCACCGGATACTGTCATGACATCAAGATAGGGAAGATCCCGGTCGACAATGGATCCTCCGTCAACCTTCTCAATGTGAGAGTGTTGAAAGAGATTTGCATGAGCGTTCAACACCTCGCTCGGGATAAAATCACTATCTCCGGTTTCGACTCCCAGTCATCACAGACGCTCGAGTCTGTGATACTGACATTACGCTTTGGGTTGCTCGTCACTGATATCAAGTTCTACGTCATTGACACCGAGACTTTCTACAACGCTTTGCTCAGCCGGCCTTGGTTACACGAGTACAACATTATCTCTTCTACATAACATCAGTGTATGAAGTATTTCAAAGATGGACTTGAATACACTATAACAGGGGAGCTGAACCCACTCTCCGTGAATGAAGTCCGAAAGTACGAAGATGCAAAATACTTCTTGCCAGACTTCGAAGACACGGAAAGGCGCCATAAGCCGGAGAATAAGCAAAAAGCTATCACCACCATTCCGGTCTTCGGGAGAGATACCGAGGAGGAGGAAGAGATAGTATATTCAGGACCTCCCTGATACAACAAACCGGGACCGTCTACCCCAATTCTAGTCTTTAGCAGTGACTCTGAAGACGAGGTCAACGCAGTTTTCTCGGCTCGTCCATCAGTGCAAGCCTTCATTAGAGATGACCAGGGTTTGCAGATCACCATGGTTCCGCAAGAGCATTACAAAGAGCTCGACGCACTTGATACCTACAGTGTGCAAGAACTGCAGACGTTCTACATCCTTCCCAGGCGAAAAAAGGAAGAGGCGATCCTCTTTTATCGATCCGCGGAAACCAAAGTGGAGAAAGAAATCTGGCATGGCACCGATTCTACGCTTGACAGGCTCCAGCCCATCCGTCTGCCCAGATACTACACAGAATGATTAAAAAGGCTGTTAAGGCGTCAAGGCGTACCATTGAAGTAGACCGCGCGACAAGCCCAGTTCTACAACAGGATCTGGAACGTCCCTGGAACTTAGCGAAAATTGCCTAACGGTAGAATGGAAACGATCGGGTTTGGATATGTTCAATCCAAGAAACGGGAATGATTCCATGGCAGCTACGTTATACATCACTTTGATGAAGAAGGAGATGCTCTATTAGAGGACGCTAACCCTGAACTAAAACAAGGTCCCGCCATGAAAGTGCCAAGTCCGTCGTTCGAAGAATAGATGAACAACCTAATAAGGGAAGCGGGTCAAAAGGCCCGGGATGACCATAGCCGTGAAATGGCCATCTACGAGAAAGCCAGGACGCAACGCCTCCTTCAGCAGATTGCGGAGAATGACGATGCTCTTCGTCACCAACCCGTCGTACAGAAGACTCGACGCGGAGGCAAAAATAAACTGAATAACGAAAAAAATGTCCGGCAGCGGCAAAGCGGGTCCAAGAAGCCACGCGATCGAGAATTGAGCAGCCGGGATTCGTCTCTTATAAAGAAAATGGGTCGAGCATATTCTTTTCCCCAAGACAGGACAAGGAAGATATTCGATCTTGTCATGAAACATCAAATGATTACACTCACGGAGTCCAAGCACCCCAAACATGTGGATGAGGTTCATCACCCAGATTGTTGCTCCTATCACCGAGCGATAAGACATCCTCTCGAAGACTGCTTCACATTCAAAGACTGGGTAGAAGACCAGTATCAGCAAGGCAGGTTCGCTTTATCCAACAGTTGGAAGGTAACCCTGCCATAGAAGCATGAACCGAAAGCCACATATGCAACGAGAGTAGAGCCGGATCAACATCGGTCTTGGAAGCGATCTTGTACTTGTCACGTGATAATGATGTCGGAAGAAGGATTGATCAAGAATATAGATGACCTCTCCCGGTGCTTCGAAAACGATGATGACGAGGTGATCTCAAAGTTTCCACTGGCACCAAAAGAACTGGAAGATGGGATACATATTACTGCAGATAACCTCAGAAAAATCGACTTGGGGACGGCAGACGATCCACGGCCAACGTTCGTCAGTGAGTTGTTGTCTGAAGAAAAGGTGGCTACGCTCAAAGACGTGCTCATGCAGTATAAAGACTGCTTCGCATGGAACTACTCCGAGATACCGGGGCTAGCTCCGGAAATAGCGGTGCATAAATTAGCGATATCTCCGGACGTCAAGCCAGTCAAGCAAGCACCAAGAAGAATGCGGCTCGAACTTGAAATGAGCATCAACGCCGAAGTCAAGAAGCCAATCGACTCCGGCTTTATCCAAGAAGTTCAGTATCCTGACTGGATCGCCAACATCGTCCGAGTGATGAAAAAAATGGAACAGTACGCATCTGCGTAGACTTTCGGGACCTCAACAAAGCATGTCTGAAGGATGACTTTCCTGTACCGGTTACTGAGCTGATGATAGACAACACGGACACTCACGAAGTTTTCTCCTTCATGGACGGCTCATCGGGGTACAATCAAATAAAGATGCATCCCGAAGACCAGAAGCATACCGCTTTCCGGACTCTGCTGGGGATATTTTGCTACAAAGTAATGCCTTTCGGTCTGAAGAACGCCGGTGCTACCTATTAGAGGGCCATGATGAAGATTTTCGATGACCTCATACATGAAATCGTTGAATGCTATATCGACGACCTCGTGGTTAAAAGTAAATCGCACGAGGAACATTGGCAGCATTTGAAGATAGTGTTTCAGCCCCTTCAGAAATACAACTTAAAGATGAACCCTCTCAAATGTGCGTTCATAGTCTCCTCAGATAAATTCCTAGGATTCATTGTACGATACCGAGGCATCGAGATAGACCAGTCGAAGATCAAGGCGATCATGGAAATGCCTCCGCCAAGAACTCTCAAACAACTGCGGTCCCTCCAGGGAAAGCTCGTATATATCCGGCGGTTCATAGCTAACCTCTCCGGAAAGTGCCGTCCTTACAGTCATCTAATGAAGAAAGGAACTCTATTCGTCTGGGATCGCAAATGCCAAAGCGCACTAGACGAAATCAAGCAATACCTGCAAAATCCTCCGGTGCTAACTGCTCCGGTCAAGGGAAAACCTCTCATTCTGTACACAACCGCCCTTGAGGGTTCTCTAGGCGCATTACGAGCACAAGAAAACGACCAAGAGAAGGAGAGAGCCCTCTACTATTTGAGCCGAGTTCTCCTGGGGGCAGAAAACAATTATTCCCCTATCGGAAAACATTGCTTGGCGTTAATATTTGCGATAACGAAGCTTCGGCATTATGCTTTGGCGCATGAGATCCATCTCATATTAAAGGTGGATCCTCTCAAATATTTGATGTCAAGATCTATACTAACAGGACGACTCGCTAAATGGGCCCTGATCTTGATGGAGTTCTCAATAGCTTATCGTCCGCTCAAGGCAGTGAAAGGCCAGGCCATCGCCGACTTCCTCGCTGAGCATCCGATACCTGCCGATTCACCCCTAAATTGCGAATTGCTAGACGAGCACGCGTTTGACACGATCGATAGGGAGAAAGGAGAGAGTGACACCCGATGAACTCTACTTCGACAGGGCATCTTCCATGAAGAAACGAGAGCAGAGTACCCCATAATCAAATCTGGGGTAGGCCTTATCTTCGTGACTCCATAAGGAGGGATAATGCACTTCACCTTCTCTTTAATAGAGCCGAGGACGAACAATGAAGCCGAATATGAAGCTTTGATAGTAGGTCTTGAGATCGCTGTAGACATGGGAATTGAAAACCTCCTCATATACGGAGACTCCCAGCTAGTCGTTAGTCAAATAAATGGTGACTATCAAACGTGCAAACCAGAGTTGGTGAGGTACGGTGAGAGAGTGCAATAATTGCTGGCTCAAATTCCCTCCTACGCCCTGAAAAGCATACCGCGCGCGGAAAATAGCAAGGCGGATGCATTATCCAAGCTCGCTAAAGAACTGGCTGACGAGAACCTCGATGACGTAAGGATCATTGTGCAAAGCCGTCGGGTTTTTGCACCGGCAGAAATATCTCCCGAGTCGTCCGAAGAAAAGGGAGCGACCAAGTCGACGACCCTACAAATAAAGGACCAGGAAAAATCTAAGGATTGGAGAGAAGTCTTTATAGACTACTTCAAATCCTGTCATACACCTGAAGATGCGTCCTCAAGACATCAGCTCATGAAAAGAGCTCTTTCTTTTGCCTTTGTCAATGATAACTCTGTATAAGAGATCGTTCGACTCTCTGTGGCTAAGATGCCTGGGACCTGAAGAGGCAAGGAGAGTCGTCCAAGAAACTCACGACGGACTCTGCGGATCTCATCAAGCTAGACCAAAGATGAAACTGAAGATCAAAAGGATGGGCTACTATTGGCCCACAATGATCGAAGACTACCTCGAATACGCGAAGCAGTGCCACTCGTGACAGATTCACGGGGACTTTATCCACTAGCATCCAAATCCGCTACACCCGACAATGACTAGTTGGCCGTTCGAAATGTGGGGAACTGACATAATCAGGCCCATCGAACCAGCATCATCCAGAGGACATCGGTTCATATTGGCGACAATCGATTACTTCTCTAAGTGGGCAGAAGCTATACCGCTGAGAGAAGTGAAGACGGAGAACATCCTACATTTCTTCAAGACACACGTCATCTATCGGTTCGGCACTCCGCGACGGATTATCTCCGATAACAGGCCGACCTACAGAAGCCACAAAATCAGCCGCTTCGCACAACAACATAATATAGACTGGAAATACTCTTCGGTATACAATCCCCGAGCGAATGGTCCGGCTGAGGCTTTCAACAAGACTTTGACAAAGATCATAAAGAAGACGGTGTCTCAAAATAGGAAGGACTGGTACGAGAGATGGCATGAAGCTCTCTGGACGTACCGAACCACGTTCAAAACGGCCACCAACACAACGCCGTATGCATTGGTATTCGGCACTGAAGCAGTGCTCCCTTTGGAGATAGAGCTACCATCCTTACGAGTGGCAGTTCGTTACGAGCTAACGGACGAAGAGAATGCTCATCTTCAGCTTGAGGAACTTGATGCCCTTGACGAAACCCGGCTCATGGCGCAGCAAAACTTGGAAGCTTACAAGGCAAAAATGACACGCTCATACGAGAGATTGAGTAGGCTGAGAACATTCTGTCAAGGTAAACTCGTGCTAGTGGTCAAGAGACCTATGATCCCCAATCGTGCCAAACGGAGGAAATTCGAGCCGAACTATGAAGGCCCGTACATCATAGACAAAGTCTACCAGGGTTGGGCTTACTTGCTCATGGATATACATGGCGAAAGACCCTTCAGGCCAATAAATGGTCGGTTCCTAAAAAAAATACTACGCCTGACGAGTTACGGCCTAGGTTAATGATAGATGACGACGCCTATGTCTGCTCTCTATCTTCCCAAGCCCAAACTCTATAAGTAGTAACCAACGAAACCGTTGTAATAACAGACCGAAACGTCCCTAAACTAACGACGGGCTGAAACGTCCCTAAACTAACGATGGACTGCAATGTCCTAAAACTTGCAACTGACCGAGACGTCTATAAACTACTGTGGACCGCAGCATCCCAAGGCTGACGTAAAAAATAAACAAAAAAAAGAAGAAGAAAACGGTACGTCCATAAGCGAGATAGGCACGGATGAAAACCCGAAAGGGCCCCGTGAGTAAAAACAGCAGGGCTACCGGCGAGTTTGTGAAAACCCGAAAGGGCGCAATCTCGTTAAAAGACACTTGCAAGGTCTTCTCGACCTTGTAAGGAGAAAATACCTACGTGAGATCCTTACGACTCACAAGGGAGCAACACACTTAGGGATCCCCATGATTCCTAAGGAGAAGTTACACTTATGAGATCCTCGTGACTCGTAAGGAGAATTCCCCTTTGAGACCCTCACGGCTCATAGGATTCAAAAGCCTTAAGCTACAGGGATCTGAACCTGTTCTTAAGCCGTCATACACCCCGCTCTTGTCCTACAAGCATTTCAATGTTGACTCTTGTATACAATCCACGGGAACGAATAAACATTTCCCTAACAGAGTCCCACCAGCGACTAGGGATATGCTCACACGGTGAACAAACACTTGTAAGTCCTGTCGACTTGCAAGGAGAAAACACTCTTGTAAGATCCTTACGACTTATAAGAGAACACACACTTAAGAATCCTCACGATTCTTAAGGAGAAAACGCACCTACGATATCCTCACGACTCGTAGGGAGAAACACCTTTATGAGACCCTTACGGCTCGTAAAGTCAAAAAGCCTTAGTCAACAGGATCCTAACCATGTTTGCTAAGCCACCTTTGTTCGACATCGACAGAGGCAAATGATGATTCGCTCCTGGCAGTATCCCAGTTGTAGCGATACTGATGCCTAAATCAGTATCAAATTCTAAGTCCTTTCACGGCAAATGATGATCCGCTCCTGGCAATATTCCAGTCGCGGCGATGCTGATGCTAAGACTGGCACCAGATTCCAAGTTCCACACTCGCGATAAAAATCAGCGAGCCAAAAGTGCATATGAAACATTCGAAATGATGGGGCAACTTGCAACAAAATCAGCAAGTAAAAATATATGCATACAAAAATAGGCGAAATGGTTGGGCAATTAGCAAAAAAAAAACAGACATCGAGTAAAAAGAAAAAAAATAGCCGAAATGATTGGACACCGCGAAAAATAGCTGAAATGTTTGGGCAATTGCGACTTTCGCGATACAAAAAGCTGAAATGATAGAGCATCGCGGAAAGAAAACAAAAATGAAATAAAACTTTTTGCCCTACAGGTGAGATCACATCGATCCCTGTATACAATCCAGGGGCACAAACAAAGAGGGAAGCATATCATCCCACCAGGCTCTATCAGAAAGAGAGCTAAGTCTCGATGGCAACATCTACAGCCTGGAGACCGACAACAGCGCTCCTCCTCATTCCAGCAGGATTCGGACGGGACAATCAATCTCGGAGCCACGGCAGAATCCCTAGTTCCAAGTCTCGACAGCCACATCTACAGCCTGGAGACCCACAACAGCGTTCTTCCTCATTGCAGCAGGATTCGGACGCGACAATCAATCTCGGAGCCACGGCAGAATCCCTAGTTCCAAGTCTCGACGGCCACATCTACAGCCTGGAGACCCACAACAGCGTTCCTCTTCATTCCAGCAGGATTCGGACGCGACAATCAATCTCGGAGCCACGGCAGAGTCCCTAGCTCCAAGTCTCGACGGCCACATCTACAGCCTGGAGACCCACAACAATGTTCCTCCTCATTCCAGTAGGATTCGGACGCGACAATCAATCTCGGAGCCACGGCAGAATCCCTAGTTCCAAGTCTCGACGGCCACATCTACAGCCTGGAGACCCACAACAGCGTTCCTCCTCATTGCAGTAGGATTTGGACGCGACAATCAATCTCGGAGCCACGGCAGAATCCCTAGTTCTAAGTCTCGATGGCCACATCTACAGCCTAGAGACTCACAACAGCGTTCCTCCTCATTTCAGCAGGATTTGGACGCGACAATCAATCTCGGAGCCATGGCAGAGTCCCTAGTTCTAAGCCTCGACGGCCACATCTACAGCCTGGAAGACCCACAACAGCGTTCCTCCTCATTCCAGCAGGATTTGGACACGACAATCAATCTTGGAGCCACGGTAGAGTCCCTAGTTCCAAGTCTCGACGGCCACATCTACAGCCTGGAGACCCACAACAGCGTTCCCCTTTATTCCAGCAGGATTCGGATGCGACAATCAATCTCGGAGCCACGACAGAGTCCCTAGTTCCAAGTCTTGACAGCCATATCTACAGCCTGGAAACCCACAAGTGCGTTCACCCTCATTCCAGCAGGATTCAGATGCGACAATCAACCTTGGAACCATGGCAAAGTCCTTAGTTCCAAATCTCGACGGTTCACAAACAACCTAGAGACCACCCCGACATTCGTCTTGTTACATCAGACACAACGTCAGCAAAGCGGAACCACGGCAAAGTCCATAGTTCCAGGAGTCGGCGGTGCACAGACAACCGAGAGTCAATCCTGACCCTGTATGGCTAAAGTCAATCCTGACCCCATATGGCTATGGCTAAAGTTAATCCTGACCCCATATGGCTAAAGTCAATCCTGACCCCGTATGGCCAAAGTCAATCCTGACCCCATATGGCCAAAGTCAACCCCTGACCCCGTATGGCTAAAGTCAATCCTGGCCTTATATGGTCAAAGTCAACCCCTGACCCCGTATGGCTAAAGTCAATCCTCACCCTATATGGCCAAAGTCAACCCCTGGCCCCGTATGGCTAAAACCAATCATGGCTCTATATGGCCAAAGTCAACCCCTGACCCCGTATGGCTAAAGTCAATCCTGACCCCATATGGCCAAAGTCAACCGCTGACCCCGTATGGCTAAATCCAATCCTGACCCCATATGGCTAAAAGTCAACCCCCCGACCCCGTTGAACACGGCCAAAGTCAATCCTGACCCCCGTGGAAAACGGCCAAAGTCAACCATCGACCTTCCCGTCAAAGCAATGCTTTGATTCGGGTGCAGAGTCTTCCCGTCAACTCATCAATCACTTACGAGTCCTCTCGACTTGTAAGGAAGAAAATTCTCTTGTGAAATCCTTACGAATCTCAAGAGAAAAGCATACTTAGGAATCCTCATGACTCCTAAAGAGAAAATACACCTACGGGATCCTCTCGACTCGTAGGGAGAAAAGTCTTTATGAGACCCTCACGGCTCATAAAGTTGAAAAGACTTAGGCGGCAGATCTGAACCTGTTTCCTAAGCCATCACTACCCTACAAAGAGTGAAAGATACATTGTTCTCATCTACAGACCACCTTTGCCGAAATTACATGCTAGAAAAATGGAGGTGCTACTCAAGAACGCACAAACTGCTTTGCGCCAAGTCAAAACAAAAGGCAAAACCTACAGGCATCAACCACATACCATGCAAGACAATAAAGAGAACATTCGATTCGCCTTCAGTTAAGCATTCAGAGCGCGCCCCTTCATGTATATATGAAAAGGTTTAACGCGGAAAATAAAAGAACGGAAACGCAGAATTTGCCATTCATACATGAGAAAATTCTTACATTGATGAAAACAGTAAACAAAAGCATCATTAAAATGTTTATAATGGCAAGACATCAAATCCAAGACATGGATTAAGAAATTCAAAAGTAAGTCCATCTAAAATATTTTTGGCCTCTCTAACCATTCTCGTATGCTTCCTCTCGCACTCGCAAGCGTCGGGATCTTCACTTATGTCATCCGTCTTTCGATAGGCAGCGATTATCGTCGCCTGTTGGAAAGTTTGATGCAGAATATCATCAAAATTGTCTTGCTTTTTCTTTGAGATTAGGCCCATCAGATACACTTAGTGTACCTTATTTTCGGCATCATCCAATGCCTTAAGCGGCATGCCTGCATAGAATAAAAGAAGTGCCTCCCAGATCGCTCTCACAATGAGCTTCAAAAGAGCGGAACGATGAGGAAGCAGTCGACCATTATATTCATCAAAGCGACGCATGATTTCGGCGTACTGAGCGTTGGAGAACTCCTGATTTTGGCAGCGGCCTAATGCGCGAATGTCCCCATAAGAAATAATTTCATCAAGGTCATACAAATGAGCGGCCATAGCACCTGAAAATGAAAACTAGTGGGAGTTTAACGGACAGACTGATCAAAACACGGGGATTCAGACAACTCTTGATATCCGCATGAAGAAAACAAGTGCCGATTAAAATACCCAACAGATTCAAATTTATACAATTAAGGGGATCCTAAAAAGGATTCTCGTTTAATTAGAGACTCCTCGAGTCAAGGAGTTAAACTCCTCGAGAGAAACGCTCTGCAGACAAGAGTGACACCTGTCAAAATCAATTATGAAAGGAATAAAATTCCTCAAGAAAAATCTTGAAGAGCCATGCTCTGTAAAATGATGGAATAACCCATTAGAAAACTTAAAGCAAAGCTTTTTAATGACTCAAAAATTCCGAGATCTTCAAGATCTCTAAACAAACTCTAAGAGTTTTCATGAAAGATTAACAAATCTATATGATTTGAAAAGAGCAAAGCTCTGTTAATGGGTTAAGAAATCCTAAGAAAGATCTCTTTAGATCTATGAAGAGCAAAACTCTATTGAGAGACCCTAAAAATCTATATGATTTGAAAAGAGCAAAGCTCTGTTAATGGGTGAAACCTTAGAAAGATTTAATCTTTACCTAAATTTTTGACAGAGTTCTTTCCCTAAGAAAATTCTTAAGACGAAGAGCTATGCTCTGAAGGAGAAATAATTCTCAGAAAAAAAAGTAAGAAGATGAACAGAGATCATCTCATAGGGCCAGAGACCCTATTTATAGGCACTGAGAGCCGTTTCAACTTCTAAGTTGATCTAAGGGCGTAGATGCTGCCACCGCTGCACTCAGGTGTAAGCCAAGTGAGCCTAACGGTTGGGGAGCATTTGTTTCCCACAATCAGAGCAAAGCTCTCTTCAAATTTTCAAAATTTGAAATGAAGCAGCGCTTTATAAAAGCGCCAGCAAGCAGAGCTCACGTGCAAAGCACGGGTGCGCTGGCTGCACGTGAGCGCTGGCGCTAAGAGCGCCAGCGCTCTGAAGCAGCGCTCACGTGCAGAGCATGAGTGTGCTGGCGCTAAGAGCACCAGCACTTCAGTGCTTTGAAGCAGCGCTCACGTGCAAAGCACGAGTGCGCTAGCGCTAGAACTAAATGTTCCCCACCGTTGGATCAAAGATCCAACAAAGATGATAAATTATCAAGTTACCAGAATAAAATTCTGTTAAGAAAACATTCTTCAGAATCTTTCCAAACAAAAAGATTTTGCTCTGTAAATCAGAGCACCGTCAGATCAATGATCCAATGGTGATCAATGGTGCAGAATAAATTCTGCATGGGAAAAGATTTCCCAATCTTGTTAAAAACAAGAAGATTGCCTTCTGTAAAACAGAAGACCTAGGATCAAAAATCCAACAGTGGGGAAATCCCCAAATCAACTAGAGAAAAGATCTCTTCAACTGATTCAACAAATCAACTTGCCCTATATAAGGACCCCAAGACTTCAGGCCTCACAGAGAGGAACCCCCCATAAACTTTGAGAAATTTCAGAAAGAAGAACAAGTTCTCGGCAGAAGAAGAACTTTTCTTCAAGGTAAAAACAGAGAGATAAAAAATCTCATCAGAAAAAGAACTTAATTCTTATGCTAGATCATAGATCTTTAAGACAAATTGTCTTTCACAAAATAGATTATAACATCTCATTATAAAAAGGGGGGAGAATAATTCAATTCTCTTAGGATCACAGATCCATAAAGGCAAAGCCTTTCACCAAGAACATAAGAGATTGAAACATCTCCTATAAAATAAGAACTTTGTTCTTAGATCTATGAGACAAAATCTCTTATAAGAGAGAATTAATTCTCACAGCGCAAAGCTGCCTATAAAGAGCCTCAGCGCTCCAATTAAACGAAGCGCCCCAGCACTACAAATCCAGCACACAACACTGCAGAGCCTTAGCGCTCCAAATTTAAAGAAGCGCTCCGCGCTCATTGTCTGGCGCACTGCGCCAAGCACGCCACGTGCTCCTCACTTGTGCGCTATTTCACAGAAGCCCTCTGCGCTCCAAGTCTGGCGCACAGCGCCAAGCGTACCACGTGCTCCTCACGTGTGCGCTAATTAAACAGAAGCGCTCTGCGCTAATAGTCGGGCGCACTACGCCAAGCGCTCCACGTGCTTCTCACGTGTGCGCTATTTCACTGAAGCGTCCTGCGCTAATAGTCTGGCACACAGCGCCAAGCGCGCCACGTACTCCTCACGTGTGCACTACTTAACAGAAGCGCTATGCGCTCATTGTCTGGCGCTCAACGCCAAGCACGCCACGTGCTCCTCACGTGTGCGCTGAAAGAACATAAACTGTTCTTTAAATGATAAAGCCCCGAGCCATAATGAGTGCTCAGCATCCAATAAAAGAAAAAAGTTGTCAGGACCAATGCTCAGCATTGTTAAATGAAAAAGGACCGAGCCTAATTAAATGTCTAACATTTCTAATGAATGGACCGAGCCCAAGTTGGCCACAGATCTCCAATTCAGATTAATTGAGCCCATATGCTCATAAATCTTTGATCTTAGTCCTAAATTGGACTACAGATCTCCCAACCAATATTGGTTCAAGGGTACATCTCTTCACTCCTCTGATATTTGTCGTTGTAATCCTTCAACGTCTTCAAAGAGGTGACGGGTCCCGACAACCAGACATTCCACGGACTGTGGGGTCCTTAAACTCATGGACTATGATGTCCTTAAACTTTACAGACTATGACGTCTTTATACTGGAGTATGATGTTCTTAAACTTTATGGACTGCGGGGTCCTTAAACTCATAGACTATGATGTCTTTAAACCTTACAGACTATGACGTCTTTAAACTGGACCGCAAAGTCCCTAAAATAAAACAATAGAGTCCAAATGCTCTTTTGTTAGATCTAAATGATCCTGTTAAGTAGATCTTAGTCTAAGATTAGACTAACGTGTCTTTAACAAACTGTTGAGTTGATCTTAGTCTAAAATTAGACTAACGTATTCTTAACAAACGTTTAAGTTGATCTTAGTCTCAAATGAGATTGACGATCTTTAAACCAAACCCAAACCCAAATCTAAGAAAATACGGATTTGGACTAATCCACGCCCTACGGGAGACAACATAAATTAGTCTCCGTATACAATCCACGGGCAACCAAAAATAAAACAAACACATACGACACGAAGTGACCATCTGGAGAAGGAGAAAGTGGTTACTGCGATGCGGTAGTGTAATTAACTGCAGGGGATTGCGCCTGCAGGGAAGAGCGTCCCCACAATCAAAAATCCCTCAAACGAGGGAGAATCTGACGAAGTCTGCTACAATGGCCGCATCCGTCTAAACCTCTGATACAAGGTGCCATAAATCAACTTGGCATTTTCGGAGAAGTGGACGGATAAAACCAAATAGCATCTGTTCCCAAATTCAGGCAAGACGTCAGTCTTCCCGGTCTTTCGGCGGAGAACATGGTGCAAAGTAGTTTATATACTCATTTCAGAGCTTATAGTTTATTCACTCATCCTGGAGTCTCTAATTTATAAACTCATTTCGGAGCTTGTAGTTTACCTCACTTGGGCTTGTAGGCAAACTTGTCCTAACGTTACAGTTAATCCCTGCTCTTTACGATAGAGGTCCGTTAGGGTCTGTGGTACTAGGGTTTTTTGTCCGTCGTACCGTCGCGTTGGCTGATGCATTCCCCGATACGCAGTCTTGCTGTTCGAGTAGCTGCACGACTGTCGTGTCTCTGATCCTTTCGGGGCAGGACAAGGCATCTTCAAATAATCTCCCAGGTCATAGTACCGTCGGGAAAGCATATTCTCCCTAGAAATCATGGGAATTTCTAAGTGTTCATCGCCTCCGTGAGTCGCAAGGATCTCTCTCGGGTATTTTTTCCTTACGAATCATGAGGACCCGTAAGTAGCTTTTTCATTTCAGTGGCATGTAACTTCGGCGAATGTGGTCCGTAGATAGTCCATCTTGACCTCTTTGTAGGGAAACGATGGCTTAGGAAACAGGTTTGGATCTGTCGCCTAAGACATTTCAACTTTATGAGCCATGAGGGTCTCACAAGAACTTTTCTCTCTACGAGTTGAGAGGATCTCGTAGGTGTAATTTCTTCTTAGGAGTCGTGAGGACTCCTAAGTGTGTTTTCTCTTGAGAGTCGTAAGGATCTCACAAGAGAATTTTCTTCCTTACAAGTCGAGAAGACTCGTAAGTGGTTGATGAGTTGATTTGTTCCTGAGTCAAAACATTGCTTCGACGGCAATTCACAATTTAGGGGTGAATCGGCAGGTATCGGATGCTCAGCAAGAAAGTCGGCGATGGCCTGGCCTTTCACTGCCTTGAGAGGTCGATATGTTATCGAAAATTCCATTAAGAGTAGGGCCCATTTAACGAGCTGCCCCGTTAGTTTGGCTCTTGACATCAAATATTTGAGAGGATCCACTTTTGATATGAGATGGACCTTATGCGCCAAAGCATAGTATCTGAGCTTCGTTATCGCGAAGATTAATGCCAGACAGTGTTTTTCGATAGGGGGTAGTTGTTTTCTGCCCCCAGGAGAACTCGACTCAAATAGTAGAGGGCTCTCTCTTTCCCTTGATCGTTCTCCTTTGCCCATAGTGCGCCTAAAGAACCTTCAAGGGCTGTTGTGTATAGGATGAGGGGCTTTCCCTTAACTGGAGCGGTCAGTACTGGCGGATTCTGCAGGTATTGCTTGATTTCGTCGAGTGCACCCTGGAATTTGCGATCCCAAACGAACATGGCCCCTTTCTTCATCAGGTGACTGTAGGGACGGCATTTTCCGGAGAGATTGGCTATGAACCGCCGGATATACGCGAGCTTTCCTTAGAGAGACCGCAATTGCTTGAGAGTTCTGGGTGAAGGCATTTCCATAATCGCCTAGATTTTTTATGGATCTATTTCGATGCCCCGGTGTCGGATGATGAACACCAGTAATTTGCTCGAGGAAACTCCAAACGCGCATTTGAGAGGGTTCATCTTCAGATTATATTTTCGAATATGCTGAAACATTATTTTCAAATACTCCCAGTGTTCCTCATATGATTTGCTTTCCACCACGAGGTCATCGATATAGAATTCGACGATTTCATGTATGAGGCCATCGAAAATCTTCGTCATGGCTCTCTGGTAGGTAGCGTCGGCGTTCATTAGACCGAAAAGCATCACTTTGTAGCAGAATACGCCCAGAGGAGTCTGGGAAGCGGTATGCTTCTGGCCTTAGGGATGCATCTTTATTTGATTATACCCTGATGAGCCGTCCATGAAAAAGAAGACTTCGTGAGTGGACGTATTGTTTATCATCAGCTCGGTAACCGGTACGGAAAAATCATCCTTCGGACAGGCTTTGTTGAGATCCTGAAAGTCCACGCAAATGCGCACCGTCCTATTTTTCTTCATCACTGGGACAATGTTGGCGATCCTGTCGGGGTATTGAACTTCTTGGATGAAGCCAGAGTCGATTAGTTTCTTGACTTCAGCGTTGATACTCATTTCAAGTTCGAGCCGCATTCTTCTTGGTGCTTTTTAACTGGCTTGACGTCCGGAGATATCGTCAATTTATGCACAGCTATTTCTGGATCTAGCCCCGGCATCTCGGAATAGTTCCATACGAAGTAGTACCTATACTGCATGAGCACGTCTTTTAGTGTAGCCACCTGTTATTTAGATAGCAGCTCACTGACGAACGTAGGCCGCGGGTCGTTTGCCGTCCCCAAATCGATTTTCCTTAGGTTGTCCGCCGTAGTATGTATTCCATCTTCCAACTCTTTTGGCGCTGGTGGAAATTCTGAGATCAATTCCTCTTCATCCTCGTTTTCGAAGCACCAGGAGAGGTCATCTATATTCTCGGGCACTCCTTCTGACAGCGTTATCACATGACAGGTACGAGATCGTTTCCAAGACCGATTTTGATCTAGTTCTACTCTCGCCATATACGTTGCTTTTGGTATATGCTTTTGCGGTGGGGTTACCCTCCAACTGTTGGATAGAGCGAATCTTCCGAGTTGATATTGGTCTTCGACCCGGTTTTTGAAGGTGAAGCAGTCTTCAAGAGGATGTCCTATCACTCGGTGATAGGAGCAATAATCCGGGTGATGAACCTCGTCTGCTTGATCGGGGTGCTTGGACTCCGGGAGCGTAATCATTTAATGTTTCACAACGAGGTCGAATATCTTCCTTGTCTTGTCTTGAGGGAAGGAATATTCCGGATCCATCTTCTTCATTAGAGACGGATTCCGGCTGACCTTTTCTTGATCACGTGGCCTTTTGGATCCGTTTTACCGCTGTCGAACGTTTTTTCCGTTCTTTGACTTGTTTTTGCCTCTGCATCAGGCCTTTTTCTTGTCTTGGGAATGCATGGCGGGCTGACGACGAAAGGCATCGTCATCCTCTGTGGCCTGCTGAAGGAGGCGTTGCGTCTTGGCCTTTTCGTAAATGGCCATTTTGCGGCTGTGGTCATCCCGAACCCTTTGACCTGCTTCTCTTATTAGCTTGTCAATCTGTTCTTCAAATGACGAACTTGGCACTTTTATGACGGGACCTTGTTCTGGTTCAGTGTCAGCATCCCCTTCTTCATCGAAATCATTTATGACATAGCAGTCATGCAAATGTTCCCACTTCTTGGACTGGACATATCCAAGCCCGATCGTTTCCATTTTTCCGTTAGGCAATTTTCGCTGCGTTCCGGGGACGTTTCAAATCCTGTTGTAGAACTGAGCTTGTTGAGGACTCTGTTTGAAAGGTACGCCTTGGCATCTTAATAATCTTTTCAACCCTTTGGTGTAATACCTAGGCAGACGAATGGATTGGAACCTGTCGAGCGTAGGATCGGGACCATGCCAGACTTCTCTTTCGACTTTAGTCTCCGTGGATCGATAGAATAGGATCACCTTTTCACCTCTTCGCCTGGGAGGGACATAGAATGTCTGTAGCTCTTGCACACTATATGTCTCAAGCGAATCAAGCTCTCTGTAGTGCTACCGCGGAACCATGGCGATCTGCAAACTCTGATCATTTCCAGTGAAGGCTTGCATTGATGGACGGACCGAGAACACTGTGTTGACTTCGTCTTCAGAGTCACAGCCAAAAACCAGAATAGGGGTAGATGGTCCCGGCTTGTTGCATTGGGGCGACCCCGAATAGACTATTTCTTCTTCCTCCTCGGTATATCTCCCGAAAACCGGAATAGTGGTGATAGCTTTTTGCTTATTCTCTGGTTTATGGCATCTTTCTGTTTCTTCAAAGTATGGTAGGAAATACTTTGCATCCTCGAATTTGTGGACTTCATTCACGGAGAATGGATTTAGCTCCCCCGTTACGGTGTACTCGAGACCGTCTTTGAAATACTTCATACACTGATGTTGTGTAGAAGGGATGATGTTGTACTCGTGTAACCAAGGACGACCAATTAGAGCGTTGTAGTAGGTCTTAGCGTCGATGACATGAAACTTGATGTCAGTGACGAGCGCCCCGAAGCGTAACGTCAGTATTACGGACCCAAGCGTCCATGATGACTGGGAGTCAAAATCGGAGATGGTAATTTTATCCTGAGCTAGATGTTGAACGCTCATGAAAATTTCTTTCAGTACTCTGACATTTAGGAGGTTGACAGAGGACCCGTTGTCAACTAGAATCTTCCCTATCTTAATGTCGTGGCAGTACCCGGTGACATATAGGGAACGATTGTGCTTGCACTTTCCGAGGAGGAGGTCTTCATCGCTGAAGGTGATGTCGGCTGTGTGAACTTCTTCCAGCTCGTCCTTCATCTTTTCTTCAGCAAGGAAGGCTTGAAACTGTCCGGGGTCTTGTAATGCCTTGATTAAAGAATCTCATGCGTCTTTAGACAAAAGCAGGGCATCCAAGATGCCAACTGTGAGAGTATCTTTCTCAGGTGTGCCAGAACGTTGTAATCCACTCTGCTTTTCTTGGGCGGGTCCTTGACTGCAAACTCCTCAACAACTCGATCATCGAAGACTATATCCTCAGGGACTCTTTCCTTCACCCTATCTCTTTTGTTCGATCCCTTATTTGTAGGTCCGAGATTCTTTTCAGGTAACGTATAGTTGCGCAGCTGAATATTCTCACAGTTCTTCGTCTCTTCTTCTTTTCCTGAGGTGGATTCTTTGAAGAGAGGGCTGAGAGCTATTTCTTCATCAGAATTGCTCTCGAAGGTGAGAAGTTGCGATCCCCCAACATCAACCATGTGACAGTTGCCGGCAGTTCTTTTACGCTCATCTGTCATGCTTTTCTGCTCCCGATGAGTTTTGCGCTTCATTCGCTTGAACTGTTGTCGGTGGGCAACATACCCCTGCCACCAGTTTTAAAGGCCATGCACTCTTCGATAGGGTGTGTGACCCTTCGATGGTACAAGCAGTAATTGGGATGTACATCCGCTTCATCAAGGTGTATACTGCCAGGAGTATTTCCTTTGGGAGATGGCGGCTTCATTCCCATTGACAGGGCTTTAGCGAACCATTTCCTTGCCTTAAGCTTGCTTTTGTCTGCCACGGGCGTGCTTCGATCTGGTTGGAGCGCTCTACGACTCATCCCCGCCATGACTTCTTCAGCTTGATGCCGACGCATGGCTCTTTCGAATATGTCCATTTCACGTTGCTGATCAGCCTTGCTCTTCTGACGGGCTTCGTTCAGCCGTATGTCGATCATCTCGTCAGACGGTTCAAAGGATTTTGGCACCGCTCCTGCCCCCAGCTCCTCTATGTGAGCTTCTTCGTCATTTACGGGCAAATGAGAGATCATGTGACAACTTGCCACATAATCCTCAAATTCTTCTGACGAGTCATCTCCGTCGTCATTATCGTTTTCTCCGCTCTCAAGAATGTTGTTGAGAAATTCTTGGAGCGTGACTGGGGTTCGCGCCTTCTGATTATACTCTTCCAGTGCGTCAATCTGCTTTTTCAGGTCCGTGCGCTTGTTATCAGGCTTCACGGGCTTTTTGGCCTTCTTCTTCCTTTTCGAAGATTTTGACGACTGGGCCTGGGCGTTTTGCCCATTGTTACCAATTCTTGGCACCGGGCACGGTTTCAGCATTCCCTCACTAACTTCGGGTTCTAGCGGGCTTTTCCATCTAATCGCATGGCATATTTGAAGTTCCTTCATCATTCTTTTTGTTTTGGCTGATAGAGCGACCTCCCATGGAGCTTCTTCTATAAATGAGCATGATGCCCCTGGCATGTATACCCTTTTAGGAGCGTGCGGCTGCGGCAGGCTTACCTTTCAGTTCTCGGACAGTGCAAATTTGCCCTGTTGGTATTGGTCCTCGATCCATCTTTTGAAGACGAAGAAATCTTCAATTGGGTGGCCTACTACTTGGTGGTAGAGACAGTAATTGGGATTGTTGACGTCACCTGGCTGTAGTGGACGTCTCGGATCTGGCAGGATGATAAGCCTGTTACGCACCGCCAGTTCGAACAGTCTCCTTGTTTTATCCCGAGGGAACAAGTAAGGACGTTTTAACTTTTCGTTGATAAATCGTTGTCTGCCGTTTTGGCGATCAGCTGGTTTTGGACCACTCGGCTGTTGCTGAGCATTGGCGACGAAGGTCGCTTTCCCTTTCCCTTTTTCATTCCGAGTCTCCGTCTTTGAAGAGGAAGGTGTATGGTCCATTTGGGCCAGCTTGTCAATCAAGGCCTGGAAGGTGGTTGGCTTGAAAAACATCATGAATTGGGATATGGTCACCTGCGGATCGAGGGTTCCCACAAACATGCCTACTGCAGGAGCCTCTTCTATGCGCTGTCGCACTTCGACCATAGGTTGCGCCACCGAATTGCATACTGAACCCATGTCTCCCCTGGCTTCACTCGGGTATTGATCAACGCCGTGATTGGGGTGCGTTCGCTAGCGCTTGCAAAACGCTGAGTGAATAGCAACTCCATCTCTGTGAATGTTTTGACGGAGTCGTTGGGAAGCTCCGAATACCATTCAAAGGCCGTCTCCGCCAAGCTACCGACGAATTGGTGAAGAAGTAGCTTATCGTCACCTCCAGTATTGCCACATAGAGCCCTGAATTGAGCGACATGTTGGTGGGGATTGCATGTCCCCTTGTACACGTGGAACTTAGGAATTGTGTATCCTGGCGGTTACTTGATTTGATCGTACCAGCTGGGATATGGTCGCCCCGTTCTGACGACTTGGCCAGTAGCTTCGTTCGCTTGATGAGCCCGTATCTGTTGAGTTATATAATCATCGAGTGCGACTTTCGAGATTGTTTCCTCCTTGGCGGCTGAAAAGGTCGAAAGAGGGTTCGATGTCTCCCCTCTGTCGTCATCAACAATTATTAGGGGATTTTTCAGCTGGAGGGTCCGGCTGGATCATCATCCCGACCATGTCTTAGAACAAGAGCGCCATTTGTTTTATGTTGGCCGCTTGTTCCGCGGCCTCTTTGTCTTTCTTCTCGAGCATTCTTCGGAGGAACTCGGCGTCAGTTTCCTGTTCCTGGAGCTGTTCCGACGACGTCTCCGGGTTTTCTTTTGGCCCAGTGAGTGCAGCCATCTTTGTTAATATTTCCTGGAACTTCTGTTGTTGCTCCTGGGCCTTTGTTACGGATCGGGTGAGTGGTCGGTGACCCCGGAAGCGCGGTTCTCCTCCTTCCCGGAATCCATATAAACAGTATGCACCACCATACCCCCAGACTTAGAGCGTCTGGGTTTAGTGCCTTTGAGATTCGTCGCAGGCATATTGATCTTCTATGCCCTCCTCTTTTTATGGACGGTTGAAGTTGAGGGGGCTGTTGATGTAGGCACCCGTGCAGACGACACCTTTCGTGGCGTGGCGGAGGGATGGTCCTCCTTTTGCTGAATCTTTATTTTCTTCTGTCGGCGGGAGCAGTCCTTATCAATTACGGAGTCTTGGACTCTCCGCCAGACCTTATGAATTTTGGAGGACAGCCGCTGAGGAGGCTGCTCCAGCTCCGCCTTTGTAACATTTTCAACAGGTGAAGGAGACCTTTTTAATATGGCAGTTGGAGAGTTCTTGCGCACCCTCATGGGTGGCTCAAATTTGTTCCTAGTTGGAACAAAAGCGTCGACTTCCACCATCGGAGCCGATGGAGTCAATCCAGAAGGGGAACTGCCCCCAGCTTTCCTCACTCGGCGCCAGTGGCGACATAGAGCATGTCTTGCAGACGGTACTGGTTCAGTTACGGGGGCGGCTTCATCATGCCCCCTGTTCTGGTGAAGGGTTGATGTTGGTGCCAGCCTATCAAAGACTGACGTCCACTGAGAAGAAACGTACAATCTGTCGAAGACTGACCTTTGGGCAGGGGAAGTAATTTGAATGACCTCACCTGAAGCAGGAATTGGGGTGGCCGGTCTCGTAAAGACCGATCCCTTAGCAAGAGAAGCCCCTTTGATGACTTCATCCGTTGGAGTTGGAATGGCTATCCGCTTCAGGATGACTCGTTCAGGTATTGCAGGCTTCTTCATGGACCCACTGTAACAACTCCATTTTTAATGTACAAAGAATTGATTTAAATTCAATGTATATTTGGAGTATTTATTGTTGCTGATATCTCTTTAAGTATTTATTTCACTCCATAATTACAAGAAGGAGCTTATAGCTCATTGGTAATACCTTGCACTGCTGAATCAAGCCACCAGAGTTCAAATCCAATGACCCACATTAATTTTAATATTATTTTGTATTGATTTTTTAGAATACCAACAGTTACACGTGCGTTTCACACAAATTTCCTTCTACACATGAAAAGTTAGATGCATCAGAAACCACACACGACGACCCCACAACCCCTGACCATATGACTCGGCCCGATTCGGTCGGCGGACCGGCCGACTCGGGCCGGCGCCGCCGGCCGGACTCTGCCGGACGGCCGAGTCCCCAACAAAGATGTTGAGCATCTTTTACTGGTCAACCCCCCTGCATACTTTAAATATTCGGATCGGTTACAGAGATCCCATTAACCCCCATTTACTCCATTTTTTAATGATTTTTATATAATTTTTACTTTTTTTAATTAAAAACCCTAACCCTAGCCTAACCCTATAAATCACCCCCTACCCTCTACCCTCTCATCCTAAATTTCTGAGTCCACTCTCTCAAAAATCCAAGAGAAACTTTGGTACTTTGGAAACGAGTGAAAGGCGAAGCGCTGGCGAAATCGACGGCGAAATTCCGGTGATCGTGCTAGGAACTCTCAACGACGAATCGACGCACCGGCAAACCCTCTACTTCCCTCTCACTCTCTAGTGTTGTCCAAACCCATAAGTCTCTTCTATCTTTCTTTTCTTTCATAAAAATACGAATTTACAAACCCGACGGAATCGGAACAAATCCGATTTCTGATTCGGTTTTCTATAAAATCTCACTTCTCACCAATACATTCATGCTTAAACATCTCTATGTTGACTATTAATCACTTAACAAATAATTTGAACAAGTTTTCTCACATGAAATGATAGCTTTTGCAATATATCGTATTTTGTTACTTAAATACCACAATGTTTCGTTTTCACATTTAACCCCCTTAACATTGCTAAACCTTAAAATAGATCACGAGGTAATGACCTATCTCCTCACACACTCATATGCAAACATAACACGCTACCTTGAAAACTTAGAATACGATAAAACAAGATTTTACATTTAAATACCATTTTCTTAATAAAACCTTTTCTAAAAGTTTTAGCTTTGATAAACTTTTAAATAAATACCTCTCATTAGGAAAATACGATATGTTGTGGACATCGATCGTTTATCTAAACCTGACTTTGTGGTGTCTAGGCTTGGCAAGTGAGCAAAGGTAACTTTAAAAGGCCCGTCTCACGATTCGTGAGCGGATCCCTCCTTTCCTCATTTGTACTTACCTGGCCACAATTGGCGGTGAAGAGGCGATTTGAGGTTTCTAATGACTTGTCGTTTAGACCATTTAGAAATAGGCTAGTTGGCATAGGAAACCCTAGAATCTAAAATACGGAAAATTTACACCTTAGCAAATAAATACCTTTTACTTTATAAAACCGTTTTCTAAAGAATTAGTATTTATAAAATCTTTGCAAAGCGCCACTACAACCCACCTTTGGAGAACCCGTTAGGGATAGTACGGTTTATCGTGCACCCTCGGGCTTAGTAGTGCGAGATTCAGACCTCCGCAAGGAGCATTCGGTCTCGAAAGGTTTAAAATACGATATCTTCAGAAAATGATATTTTTTTTAGAATATAAAATATTTATTGAAATTATTTTTGTATAAATATATGTATATTATCATTAAAAAATCTATTTTGTTATAATATAAATATCACACTTTTTCTAAAAAATCACAAGACTAGATTTTACATTAAAATACCATGAATTTCAAATAAATCAGTATTACAGATAAATACCTTTATTTATGTAATTAGGATATTTTCACTAGAAATATCACAAAATAAAATTACACTCATCATAACTATAAAGACGAATAATAAATACTTGGGGTGTATCTTGAAAACTATTTAAAAGTATTTTTACATAAAACCCCCTCAAGTTTTATAAATTACAATAAGGACCCTAGTAAATATAGGACTTCGATTTACATTTCTTCTGTCCGACGCGGGTTTGAGTCTGATTATAATCCGACTTGAATATGATTCAAGTACTATCTAAATCTATAATATTCCAACTCAATATGAACACATGAATCCCTGAATCCAGTTATCAATCTATACAACTTGACTGAATCAAACCATGGATATACATCTATTATCCCGTTATTTCATTTACCTGATTATGCAGTTACAATCTGTTTACTGATATCATGGTTTTGGTCAGTCATCCAACTATACAATACAATACAATCAAAACACTACGGGGTTTAAGGGGTAGATTGGTGCGGAAGGCGTTAGAAATGGAACGAGACGGTAAGATTAAGACACCTAACCTATATTCCGTTGCTGTTGTACCGTGGCTTAACGGTTCCTTGTACATTCCGTTTGCCCTGGTCTCTAACATACTGAGACCCCTCTCGTATACACTGGAATCCTTCCGTACCAAGCTATAAACAACAACATGAACACAATATTCTACAATATTATACTTTAGAAGATACCTCTTATTCTGTCTTTTCTAATTCTTTCTTATCTTTGGGACTTACCGAACGACCTGTTCGCTGACGATATTCTATTTCTTTCTTCTTTGAATGTCGTAAGGTGTTTTGGACCCGTCAGAGATCGAGCCCACCGGTGAAGACTTGGATCAGTTCCACGAAGACCCCGAGCTCTAGACATTGTACCTTGTTCTATTCAGTATTTTTCATTTACTGTTATGCCATTGTTTAGGCATCGCTTTTATTTCAGATGTATTTACTTTTCATGCATTGTACAAAAGAATGTTGTTAATAAAGTTGCTGTTATTTTTATATCTCTTATCTTTTGTGATTTATCTTTATATTGCTTAGATACGCTTAGCTTATTTACTTCACAGTAAATACGTAGCGGACCTCGTTGCGTCCCCTTCGCCGTACACCGGGAAACGGGGCGTGACAGGTTTTGTTGGTGGCCCATGCAGGTCAGAGCTGTATAGAACCATACTATGCAGTTCTGTTCTGCGTGAACAACCTAAGCAATATAACACAAGAACCGGCAACTAAAACATTCTTTACAATTCATGTTTCTTGAATCTTACAAATTTCTATTCCTTGAATCTTATCATTTCATGTACTTGAATCTGTCATAACCTAAATTTTTCTTCAAGGTTATGGATTCTCCGAACAACACCAGCACCAACGTCAACAACACACCTCCAGCACTACCTCTCACATCAACTGTTCCTGCGCCACCCACCGAGCAAACAGTGCTACTTGAGGCGATCCGCAGCCTTCTTGAGGGACAGCAACAACTCCTGAACCGTCCTGAGACCGACGCACCGGGGGTAAAGCAATTCAGGGCTTTACATCCCAAGCAGTTCTCCGGAAAATGAAGCCCTCTTGAAGCTGAAGAATGGGCACAAAGCATAGAAGATGATCTGGCAGCAGCACAAGTGCCAGACATAGCTTGGGTCCGTATGGCGAAACTACAGCTCACGGACAATGCTCGCAACTGGTGGAAGGCGGAAGAAAGCCGTCTGGTACAGCCTATTGAATAGAAAACTTTTCGCGAGAAGTTTGACGCGAAATACTTCCCAGTGACTGCTAGGTTTTCCATGGAGCAGCAGTTCATTCATCTACAACAGGGTTCGATGTGGGACAAATCAGTAGATGAGTACGACGCTGAATTCACCATGCTAAGCCGGTAAGATATGTCACAACAGTTCAATTTTTAAATCTCACATACTACACAGCTAACACAATCCTTAAACAGATTCGCGGTACACTTGATACCGACGGACGAGATCAGAGCCCGTCGCTTTCAACAAGGTCTGGACACGGAGATTCAGGCTGCTCTAGCCACGGGAAAATTTCTGACTCATGAGGATGCTCTGGAAGCTGCCCGCAGTTATGAGGCAGTGATAAAAGAAAGGGGCAGACCTCAATCTGCAGGAATCAAGCGCCCTACCAACCAGATGGCAGGTGGAGCCTCGTCCAGGCCACCTTTCATGCCGAGGCGATCCGGAGTACCGAACCATCGTCCCAGCCCAGCCTTTTGCACTTACTGCAAGAGAACTGGATATATTATGAAAGACTGCCGTCGAGCCAACCGTCTTTGCTTAGTCTGCGGCTCAGCTACTCATGATATTGGGTCTTGTCCCCAAAGACAAAACCCAATTGCTGCACCCAGGCCAGCAATTACCTATCCGCAGCGACCAGCTCTTCAGGCACCTGCTCCAAGACCTGCACTACCTGCACCACCCAGAGGACCACAAGCTGCACCACCTCCTCATCAGTTCCATCAAGCTCAAAGGAACGTTCCGAGGAATGCTCCTCAGGCCAGGAGGAATGTACCAAGGCGCCAGGCTTTCACGATGTCCGTGGAAGAAGCTGAGGCTATTGGCCAAGTCATCACTGGTAAACTTTTCTTTTCTAACTTTGCTTTTCTATCCTGCTACTTAGCTACATATTTTTCTATACCTAAAACATATCCCACATACCTTAGGTACAATCTTAGTATCCTCAATCCCTGCACTAGCACTATTTGATACTGGAGCATCACACTGCTTTATGTCGCAACGGTTTGTTCGAACCCATGCGATTCCAGTCTCACCGCTTGTATCCAGCTGGAATGTCAGTTCAGGAAATGGCGTTCTAAAGGCAACTATGGGATACAACTTGTGTCCAGTCGTCGTCTGCAGCAGAGATTTTTATGCTGACTTTAAAGTGCTGGACATACCGAACTTCGATGTGGTTCTAGGAATGGATTGGCTTGGAACTTTTTATGCTACTATAGACTGTCGTCAAAGGAGGCTAGTATTCGAGATTCCAGACCATCCAGTCTTCTATTTCAAAAGCAGAGACCGTACACTGGAGCCAAGTACCTACAAAGCGAAGCCAAGAGAAGCAGTAATTGCAGCAGCTCAAGCGGAGGAAGAATCAAGACCAGATGTAGTTTGAGAGTTTGACGATGTATTTCCTGACGATATATCAGGATTGCCTCCCGATCGAGCTCTTGAATTCAGTATTGATTTAGTACCAGGAGCACAACCGGTGATCAAAGCACCCTATCGTTTAAGTCCGGAAGGTTTGAAGGAAGTTCGAACATAGTTGGACGAATTACTGGCGAAAGGATGGATCCGTCCCAGCACTTCAAGTTGGGGATCACCTATACTACTTGTGAAGAAGAAGGAAGGTTCATACAGAATATGCATCGATTACAGAGGCTTGAACGAATTCACTATAAAGAACAAGTATCCACTCCCACGCATCGATGATTTATTCGATCAGCTAAGTGGATCTTGTGTTTTCTCTAAATTGGATCTTCGTTCAGGTTATCATCAAGTGAAGGTCAAGGAAGCTTATATTCACAAAACAACTTTCAAAACTCTCTATGGACATTACGAATTTCTAGTGATGCCATTTGGAGTGACCAACGCACCCGCAATATTCATGAACCTAATGAATCAAGTTTTTTGGGAGTACTTAGACAGGTTTGTTGTCATCTTCATCGACGATATCCTGGTGTATTCTAAGAGTCGGAAGGAACATGCAGAGCACCTACGAATTGTCCTAGAAACTCTTCGACAACATCAGCTTTATGCCAAGTACAGCAAGTGCGAGTTTTGGTTAAAGCAAGTTGGTTTTCTTGGACATATCGTATCAGGAGAAGGGATCTCTTTGGATCCAGCGAAAGTTTCAGTAGTTAGCGAATGGCCTACACCAAAGTCAATGAAGGATATTCGAAATTTCTTGGGTTTAGCTGGATATTACAGAAGGTTCATTGAAGGATTTTCGAAGATAGCAACACCCCTGACCAAGCTCACACGTAAAGATGAAGAATTTGTGTGGTCAGAAGCATGCGAACAAGCTTTCGTAGAACTCAAGTCAAGGTTGACATCAGCACCTATTCTCGTCATACCGGATCAATCTGGAGGATTCGAAGTGCATTGCGATGCATCCGGTAAGGGATTAGGATGTGTTCTACATCAGCACGGTAAGGTTGTGGCTTATGCTTCAAGACAGCTGAAGATTCATGAGCGCAATTATTCGACGCATGATCTGGAGTTGGCAGCCGTCATCTTTGCTCTCAAGATTTGGCGCCATTACCTACTTGGTGAACGAGTGAACATCTACACAGATCATAAGAGCCTGAAGTACGTGTTTACTCAGAAGGAGTTGAATATGCGGCAGAGAAGATGGTTAGAACTCATGGCGGACTTTGACATCAACTTGCAATATCACCCAGGGAAGGCGAATGTAGTACCTGATGCTCTTAGTCACCAACCATTAGCAATGAATCTCACCGCTCAGTGGAAGTTTCAACAAGACTTGCATCAGATGGAGATTGAAGTAGTCATGCCAGGTAATGCTTCAAGTTTGATGAATTTACAAGTTCAATCAACCATTGTCAATCAGATCAAAGCAGCTCAAGCAAGCGATGCTAAGTTGCAAAAGATCAGAGAACAAGTGGAGAATGGACTCAGAACAGACTTTATCATCCATGAAGACGGATCTTTGAGATACGGCAGCAGATTGTGTGTACCAAAAGGTCCTGTTCAGGAAGAATTAATGAAAGAAGCTCACAGCTCTCCCTACTCAATACACTCTGGAAGTACCAAGATGTACAAAGATCTGCGTCAGAATTATTGGTGTCATGGAATGAAGCGTGAAGTAGCCAGAAGCATCGCAAAATGCTTGGTGTGTCAGCAAGTAAAGGCTGAACATCACAGGACTGTTGGATTACTTCAATCGTTACCAATCCCAGAATGGAAGTGGCAACATATCACGATGGATTTTGTGACTGCTCTTCCTTACAACACAAAGGGTAACGATGCTGTATGGGTCATTGTGGATCGACTCACAAAGTCGGCTCACTTCATCCCATTTCGAGTTGGCCAATCAACTGAGACACTAGCAAAGAAGTACATGGAGGTAATAATCTAATTAAGATTTAAACTCTTCATAATGTATTATCTCTGATACCCATGAACTCATACAGAAAATTGTGAGACTTCATGGAGTACCGGTCTGCATTGTCTCCGATCGTGACACCAGGTTCCGATCGCAATTTTGGCAGAGTCTGCAAGCAAGCTTAGGAACAAGTCTGAACTTCAGCACGGCTTATCATCCACAAACAGATGGTCAGTTAGAACGAACTATTCAGATCTTGGAGGATATGCTCAGAGCATGTATGTTAGACTTCAAAGGATCGTAGGAAGATCACCTACATCTTGTGGAGTTTTCGTACAACAACAGCTACCAAGCAAGCATAGGAATGGCACCTTTTGCAGCATTGTATGGAAGGAAGTGTCGATCGCCATTAAGTTGGGATGACATCGGAGATAGGGAACATCTTGGACCAGAGATGATAGTAGCGACTGTTGATGTGGTTCGTACTATCAGGGAAAGGATGCGCATAGCCCAAGATCGACAGAAGCACTGGGCTGATGCAAAGAGACGACACTTGGAGTTCCAGCCAGGAGATCACGTATTCTTGAAGATATCTCCGAACCGCGGAGTGATCCGATTTGGAAGACGGGATAAGCTAAGTCCGAGATATATTGGACCGTTCGACATACTCAAACGAGTCGGTGAAGTGGCATACCGCTTAGCGCTTCCACCTTCATTGGAAGGAGTGCATAATGTGTTCCACATATCCCAACTCAGAAGGTATGTGAGTGACCCCAGCCATGTTCTCGATCATTCCGAGTTCACTATACAGCCCGATTTGTCTTGTGAGCAACAGCCTGTGGAGATCCTGGACAGGAAGGTGAAGACACTTCGGAACAAGGAAGTTAATTTGGTTCGAGTGATGTGGAGGAAAGACACTCCAGGAGAGTCCACTTGGGAAAGGGAGGATGAATGTGTACTAGATATCCACACATCTTTGTAAACTAGTCCTCAAATAAAAGTTGTAAATTTCGAGGACAAAATTTTTGTAAGGAGGGTAGACTGTAACAACTCCATTTTTAATGTACAAAGAATTGATTTAAATTCAATGTATACTTGGAGTATTTATTATTGCTGATATCTCTTTAAGTATTTATTTCACTCCATAATTACAAGAAGGAGCTTGTAGCTCATTGGTAATACCTTGCACTGCTGAACCAAGCCACCAGAGTTCAAATCCAATACCCCACATTAATTTTAATATTATTTTGTATTGATTTTTTAGAATACCAACAGTTACACATGCGTTTCTCATAAATTTCCTTCTACACATGAAAAGTTAGATGCACCAGAAGCCACACCCGACGACCCGACAGCCCCCGACCACATGACTCGGCCTGACTCGGGCCGGCGCCGCCGGCCGGACTCGGCCGGACGGCCGAGTCCCCAACATAGATGTTAAGCATCTTTTACTGGTCAACCCCCCTGCATACTTTAAATATTCGGATCGGTTACAGAGAGCCCATTAACCCCCATTTACTCCATTTTTTTTTAATGATTTTTATATAATTTTTACTTTTTTTTAATTAAAAACCCTAACCCTAGCCTAACCCTATAAATACACCCCCTACCCTCTACCCTCTCATCCTAAATTTCAGAGTCCACTCTCTCAAAAATCCAAGAGAAACTTTGGTGCTTTGGAAACAAGTGAAAGGCGGAGCGCTGACGAAATCGACGGCGAAATTCCGGTGATCGTGCTAGGAACTCTCAACGACGAATCGATGTACCGGTAAACCCTCTACCTCCCTTTCACTCTCTAGTGTTGTCCAAACCCGTAAGTCCCCTCTTCTATCTTTCTTTTCTTTCATAAAAATACGAATTTATAAACCCGACGGAATCGGAACAAATCCGATTTCCGATTCAGTTTTCTATAAAATCTCACTTCTCACCAATACATTCATGCTTAAATATCTCTATATTGACTATTAATCACTTAACAAATAATTTGAACAAGTTTCCTCACATGAAATGATTGCTTTTGCAATATATCGTATTTTGTCACTTAAATACCACAATGTTTCGTTTTCACATTTAACCCCCTTAACATTGCTAAACCTTAAAGTAGATCACGAGGTAATGACCTACCTCCTCACACACTCATATGCAAACATAACACGCTGCCTTGAAAACTTAGAATACGATAAAACAAGATTTTACATTTAAATACCATTTTCTTAATAAAACCTTTTCTAAAAGTTTTAGCTTTGATACACTTTTAAATAAATACCTCTCATTAGGAAAATACGATATGTTATGGACATCGATCGTTTATCTAAACCTTACTTTGTGGTGTCTATGCTAGGCAAGTGAGCAAAGGTAACTTTAAAAGGCCCGTCTCACGATTCGTGAGCGGATCCCTCATTTCCTCATTTATACTTACCTGGCCACAATTGGCGGTGAAGAGGCGATTTGAGGCTTCTAAAGACTTGTCGTTTAGACCATTTAGAAATAGGCTAGTTGGCGTAGGAAACCCTAGAATCTAAAATACGGAAAATTTACACCTTAGCAAATAAATACCTTTTACTTTATAAAACCGTTTTCTAAAAGATTAGTATTTATAAAATCTTTGCAAAGCGCCACTACAACCCACCTTTGGGGAACCCATTAGGGATAGTACGGTTTATCGTGCACCCTCGGGCTTAGTAGTGCGAGATTCAGACCTCCGCAAGGAGCATTCGGTCTCGAAAGGTTTAAAATACGATATCTTAAGAAAATGATATTTTTTTAGAATATAAAATATTTATTGAAATTATTTTTGTATAAATATATGTATATTATCATTAAAAGATCTATTTTGTTATAATATAAATATCCCACTTTTTCTAAAAAATCACAAGACTAGATTTTACATTAAAATACCATGAATTTCAAATAAATCAATATTACAGATAAATACCTTTATTTATGTAATTAGGATATTTTCACTAGAAATATCACAAAATAAAATTACACTCATCATAACTATAAAGACGAATAATAAATACTTGGGGTGTATCTTGAAAACTATACAAAAGTATTTTTACATAAAACCCCTTAAAGTTTTATAAATTACAATAAGGACCCTAGTAAATATAGGACTTCGATTTACATTTCTTCTGTCCGACTCGGGTTTGAGCCTGATCATAATTCGACTTGAATATGATTCAAGTACTATATAAATCTATAATATTCCAACTCAATATGAATACATGAATCCCTGAATCCAGTTATCAATCTATACAACTTGACTGAATCAAACCATGGATATACATCCATTATCCCGTTATTCCATTTACCTGATTATGCAGTTACAATCTGTTTACTGATATCATGGTTTTGGTCAGTCATCCAACTATACAATACAATACAACAATACAATCAAAACACTACGGGGTTTAAGGGGTAGATTGGTGCGGAAGGTGTTAGAAGTGGTACGAGACGGTAAGATTAAGACACCTAACCTATATTCCGTTGCTGTTGTACCGTGGCTTAACGGTTCCTTGTACATTCTGTTTGCCCTGGTCTCAGCATACTGAGACCCCTCTCGTATACACTGGCATCCTTCCGCACCAAGCTACAAACAACAGCGTGAACACAATATTCTACAATATTATACTTTAGAAGATACCTCTTATTCTGTCTTTTCTAATTCTTCCTTATCTTTGGGACTTACCGAGCGACCCGTTCGCTGACGACATTCTATTTCTTTCTTCTTTGAATGTCGTAAGGTGTTTTGGACCCGTCAGAGATCGAGCCCACCGGTGAAGACTTAGATTAGTTCCACGAAGACCCCGAGCTCTAGACATTGTACCTTGTTCTATTCAGTATTTTTCATTTACTGTTATGCCATTGTTTAGGCGTCGCTTTTATTCCAGATGTATTTACTTTTCATGCATTGTACAAAAGAATGTTGTTAATAAAGTTGCTGTTATTTTTATATCTCTTGTCTCTTGTGATTTATCTTTATATTGCTTAGATACGCTTAGCGTATTTACTTCATAATAAATACGTAGCGGACCTCGTCGCGTCCCCTTCGCCGTACACCGGGAAATGGGGCGTGACACCCACTGAAGCTCAGGCCTAGCCTGTCAAAGACTGATGCAGTAGACTTGGAATTGGACGGCCCGTTGAGAGGGGCCGTAGTACTGGTAAGCCGATCAAAGACCGACTTCTTCGGAGCTTCCTATGACGGTATTGGGACGCTGAAGCTTGCCGGTGGGATTATGGTCCCAAAGAATAGTCCAGTGGTAGCCTGAGTCACCTGTTCCACTGGCATGTCGAAGATGGAGGCCGCTTGGGGCTAATAGGTCACTCCTCCGGTGAGGACGGAGTGGGAGTTGCTGTTGCAGTTGGTGCAGTTAGAAACCATTTTCTCTGCACGGGAGTAAGACACCAAATCTTAATATCTCGAATCCAGGGGCAACCACATTAAACCGTGATTCGTTCGCGAACACGACATATGAAGTGTGGAGTAGAAAGAGGAAAAGGTCCCACCGGGCGTGCCAGAATCTGTTTACCGCCAAAAGACGCGGCCGGGACGTTGGGACATCCGGCCTGAATTTTGGGGGCAGATGCTATTTGGATTTATCCGTCCACCTCTCCGAAGATGCCAAGTTAATTTATGGTGCCGTATATCGGAGGTTTAGACAGATGCGGCCGATGTAGCAGACTTCGTCAGATTCCCCTCGTTGCGAGGGGTTTTTGATTGTGGGGACGTTCTTCCCTGCAGGCGCAAACCCCTGCAGTTAATTACGCTACCGCATCGCGGTAACAACTTTCTCCTTTTCCAGATGGTAACTTCGTGTCGTGTTTTTTTATTTTATTTTCGGTTGCCCGTGGATCGTATACGGAGACTAATTTTTGTTGTCGCCCGTAGGGCGTGGATTAGTCCAAATCCATATTTTCTTAGATTTGGGTTTGGGTTGATTTAAGGATCGTTAATCTTGTTTTAGATTAAGATCAACTTAAATGCTTGTTAAGGATACGTTAGCCTAATTTTAGACTAAGATTTACTTAACAAGGTTTTAGGATCATTTAGATCCAACGAAAGAGTATTTGGACTCTATCATTTTAGTTTAGGGACATTGCGGTCCATTGGGTTTAAGGACATCATAGTCCATGAGTTTAAGGACATCATAGTCCATAGTTTAAAGACATCATAGTCTATAGAGTTTAGTTTAAGGACGTTGCGGTCCATTGGGTTTAAGGACATCATAGTCCATGAGTTTAAGGACCTCATAGTCCATAGTTTAAGGACATCATAGTCTATAAGGTTTTGGTTTAACCGTTTGGAGATGCACCAAAAGTTATTGGTTATTGGGACCCCCATCTCTCTGAAGACGTTGAAGGATTATAACGACATATATCAGAGGTATGAAGAGATATACTCTTGAACCAATGTTGGTTGAGAGATCTATAGTCAGGTTTGGGACTAAGACCAATTAAAAGATTGTGAGCACATGGGCTCGGTTAATTTGAATTAGGGACTTGTGGCTAACTTGGGCTCAGTCCACTCATTTCTGAATAAAGTGTTTGAACACTTGTTTGGACTTAGTCCACTCATTTTGAATAAAATGTTGAACATTTGTTTGGGCTCAGCCCCTTTTTTATTCAATAATGTTGAGTATTGATTTGGGTTCTGACACCCATTTTTCTTTTTGTCTTTTATTAAGTGTTGAACACTTTTTATGGCGCTGGGGCCTTATTTACAGAGCGCTTTGTATAAAAGGGCACTCACATGAGGAGCACGTGGAGCGCTTGGCGCTGAGCGCCAGACTTGGAGCGCTAAAGTGCTTATTATAAAAGGGCTCCCACGTGAGGAGCACGTGGAGCGCTTGGCGCTGAGCGCCAGACTTGGAGCGCTAAAGCGCTTATTATAAAAGGACGCCCACATGAGAAGCATATGGAGCGCCAGCCTTGGAGCGCTAAAGTGCTTCTTTTAAATTGGAGCGCTGAAGCGCTTCTTTGACAGCTCTGATCAGTTTTGTGCTCTGAGAATTAAATTATCGGTTTATAAGAGACTTTGTCTCATGGATCTAAGAACTAAGTTCTTCTCTTTCTTGATGAGATGCTGCGATCTCTTTTACTTTTGTGAAAGGCCTTGTCTTATAGATCTATGATCTGAAAAAGAACTAAGTTCTTCTGATATGAGAGTTAAACTCTCAAATATGGAGAAGATACTACGATCTCCCTTCTTTTTATTTACCTTGAAGAAGGTCCTTCTTCTTAGAGCTTGCTTTTCTCTTTTCTTTTCTGAGAACTTGAAGTTTTATGGGGGGGGTTCTTCTCTCTGTTTTGCTTCTTTCGATTTGAGAACTTATAAGGAGGTTTCTGTCTAAAAGACTTGAAGTCTTGGGTCCTTTATATAGGGGATGCTGATTTGTTGAATCAGTTAAGGAAATCTCTCCTTGAGAGATCTCTGATTGATTTGGGGAATGTTTCCCACCATTGGATCTTTGATCCAAGGGCTTCTGTTTTACAGAAGATAGTTTTCTCGTTATTAACAAAATTGGGAAAATATTCTCCCATACCGAACTTATTCTGTATCTTGGTGATTTTTAATCACCATTGGATCTTTGATCCAACGGTGCTCTGATTTACAGAGCACAATCCTTCCTGTTTGGAAAGATTTGAGGAGTATTTTCTCAACAGAATTTTATTCTGGTAATTCGATAATTTATCATCTTCGTTGGATCTTTGATCTGAGGGTTGAGAACTTTTAGTTCTGACGCTGAGTCTTTGACTCTTAGCGATGGCGCTCTTGGCGCTAGCGCTCTCGTTCTTTGCACGTAAGCGCTGCTTCAAAGTCTTTGACTCTTAGCATTGGAGTTTTGCTCTCTGATTTGGGGAATGAAAATCTCCAAACACTCAATAGGATCTCACATGCTCCACGTGAGCGTTTCTGATGAATGAAAAGGGGAAACACACAAAATCGCCTCGCGTGCTCACACGTGAGTCAAGTATTTAACATTTCTATATAAAAAAGAAAAGGGGGAATAGAACCCAGAGAACAATTCTCACTTTGGGGCGCCTCACGTGCTCACACGTGAGTGCTTCCAAAAGTCAAGTGTTTAACACTTCTATATAAAAAAAGGAAAGGGGGCATATAACCCAGAAAACAATTCTCACTTTGGGACGTCTCACGTGCCCACACGTGAGCGCTTCCAAAAGTTATGTGTTTAACACTTCTATATTAAAAAAGGGAAGGGGGAATAGAACTCAGAGAACAAATCCCACTTTGGGGCGCCTCACGTGCCCACACGTGAGCGCTCCAAAGTGCAGTGTTTAACACTGATTCGGAGCTTTGCGTGGGAACACGTGGGTGCTGAACATATACCAGTGCTTTGCATTTTGGGAAATCAGCTTCAGCCTCAAATTGGCTAAGTCTTCCTGAGGTCAAAACCTTTTTAATCTCCAAATCAACCAAGCCTCTGTGCTCATATTTTCCCAAACTAATCTCAGTCTCAAACATGACTGATGACCACTCAACTGATGATATCCAAAACGATATTCATCCCACATTCCCCCGAGGAAATCTTAGTCTCAAAATACGACTAATGATTTCGGGGTTGACCACCAACTTCATTTTCCCTCGGATAGGGAAATTGGTTCAAGGGTACATCTTTCCACACCTCTGATACATGTCGTTGTAATTTCTCAACGTCTTCATAGAGGTGGCGGGTCCCGACAACCAACTGCTCTTCGGTGCACTTCCCAAACTGATGTGCATACCCCAGATCAAACCACACCCCATGCTGGGTGTCTCCCATATCATCGTTGCTCATCCTGACACGTAACAAATACATGTTCGTGCAAGATTATCTATGGACCGTAACGTCCTCAAACTACTACGGACCGAAACGTCCTTAAACTAAACCCTCATCTCAAAAATGGTGATCTACGGACCGTAACATCCTCAAACTACTACGGACCGAAACGTGCTTAAACTAAACCCTCACTTCAAAAATGGTGATCTACGGGCTATAACGTTCTCAAACTACTATGGACCGAAACGTCCTTAAACTAAACCCTCACCTCAAAAATGGTGATCCACGGACCGAAACGTTCTTAAACTAACAACGGACCGTAACGTCCTTACACTAAAACAATAGAGCCCAAATGCTCTTTTGTTGGATCTGAATGATCCTAAAACCCTGTTAAGTAGATCTTAGTCTTAAATTGGACTAACGTATCCTTAACAAAAATTTAAGTTGATCTTAATCTCAAACGAGATTAATGATCCTTAAATCAACCCAAACCCAAATCTAAGATACATGGATTTGGACTAATCCACGCCCTATGGGCGACGACATAAATTAGTCTCCGTATACAATCTACGGGCAACCAAAAATAAAACAAACACATACGACACGAAGTGAACTTCTGGAGCCGGAGAAAGTGGTTATCGCGATGCAGTAACGTAATTAACTGCAGGGAAGAGCGTCCCCACAATCAAAAAACCCCTCGCAAACGAGGGGGGATCTGATGAAGTCTGCTACAACGGCCGCATCCGTCCAAACCTATGATATACGGTGCCATAAATCAACTTGGCATTTTCGGAAAAGTGGACAGATAAATCCAAATAGTATCTGCCCCCAAATTCAAGCAAGACGATCTATGCAGTTTCGTCGCTGTTTTCGGCGGTATACAGTGATCTTCATACCGAGAATTTGCTTTGCCGCACCCAAATCTTTCATAGAAAATTATGACGCCAAAACACGCTTCACCACATTGATTTTCTCTATACTCCAACATGCCAAAAGCATATCATCAATATATAGAGATAAATATATAATATCACCATTATTAAACTTCTTCACATAGACATAATAATCCGACTCGCAATGTTAAAGCTTTTTTCCCTCATGAATCTATCAAACTTGAGATACCATTGACGAGGAGCTTGTTTCAAACCATACAAGCTTTTCCTCAATCTGCGTACCATATCTTCTTTGCCTTTAGCTTTAAAACCTTTAGGTTGCACCATGTATAGTTCTTCTTCGAGATCAGTGTGTAAAAACGTCGTTTTCACATCTAACTGCTCAAGATGAAAATCTTATTCCGCTACTATGCTTAGCAAAACTCTTATAGAAGTCGTCTTCACAACTGGAGAAAATATCTCATTGTAGTCAATTCCCTCCTTTTGAGAATCCTTTTGAAAACAAGCCTTGTCTTGTGTCGCTTTATTTCATCTGCCTCATCTTTGACTCGGTATACCCACTTATTCAATAAGGATTTCTTTCCAGCGGGTAACTTGGTTAACTCTCAGGTCTTATTGAGCATCAACGAATTCATTTCTTCCTTCATGGCATGCTCCCACTCACTACGAGCACCATCTTGCAATGCTTCTTCAAGAGTCTCCGGCTCACCTGAATCTGTATATAAGATTTAATGATAAACACTATTTGCCGATGGATCAAAAAAGACTTTGGGTCTTCTCACGCGAGTACTTCTTCTCAACGCTAAAATCTCTGCATGTGTAGGTTCTGGAATCATCGGTTCACCGACCGGTTCAGGATCACCGATCTCTGTGGGAACTCCCACATCATCACTAGTAGCAGGTTCTTCATGAAGCTCCTCATGTTCTTGCAGCAATTGCGCATTCTATACTGGCTCAGTGTCTAACTCTACCATGCTAGATTTAGTTATTGGCTCTTCAACTTGCTTTCGGTCCTTGTACATCTTATTCTCGTTGAACACCACATTCCGAACTCGAATGACTTTGTTGAACTCATAATCCCAAAAGTGCTACCCGTACTCGTCACCGTCATAACCAAGGAACACACACTTGCATGACTTTGCATCAAGTTTCTTTCTCAAGTCACCGTCAAGTAAGTAATATGGCAAACAACCGAATACTCTTAAATACGAGTAATTAATCGGTTTTCCTGACCATATTTCTTCTGGAATCTTTTCATCCAACATATTAGATAGACTGCGATTGATCAAGTGAATGGCCGTGTTTACTATTTCGGTCCAAAGATAAATAGGGAGCCCTGCATGCAGCTCATGCTTCTTGCACGCTCCAAGATGGTCGGATTCATCCGCTCGATAACACTGTTCTCTTGTGAAGTTCTTGAAATGGTTCTCACTCCATGAATGCCTTCTTCTCTTAAGAACTTAGCAAATGCCAAACTTATATATTCACCATCGTTTTCATATTTTAATGCTCTCATTTTGCAACCTATATCATACTCTACCATAGTCTTCCAATATTTGAATGTCTCAAAAATATCAGACTTCTCTTTAATAGGAAACACCCAAGTCTTCTTCATAGAATTATCAATAAAAGTCACAAAGTATTTATTTCCTCCTATTGAAATTTGTTGAGCCGGGCCCCAGACATCTGTATGCACCAACTCCAAACGCTCTACTTTGTGCTTCACGCTATCAATTCGAAAACTAACTGCCTTTTGCTTTCCGAGAACGCAATCGTCACAAAAATCCATCTCGAAGCTTTTTAAACCGGGCACCAATTCTCGACGATGTAACTCCTTCACACCTTTCTTATCAAGATGTCACAGTCGATAATGCCAGATAGTAGCATCACTGTGTGTGGAAGAAGTGGAAACCGCCAAGTACTCTGAACTTGCACCTTTAAGCATATAAAGCATGCCAGCATGCTTTCTCTTAGAAACAACTCGTGACCCAGAAGTAATCTTCTATTCTCCATTACCAAAAGAGGTAACATGCCCCTCTCGGTCCAACACACTAACCGAGATAAGATTTTTCTTCAGTTTCGGAATATGTCGCATTTCATGCAACACTAGACAAGCACCGCCATTAGTTTTCACATTTACAACTCATTTTCCTTTTACTGGACATTGCTCATCATTACCCACGATCATATGACCAAAATCACCGCTTTCGTACTCAAGAAATTCACATCGTCTAGATGTGCAATGAAAAGAGACGCCAGAATCCAAGAACTAATCTAAAGTCTGCATGGCCTCGCAAGCAGACAAGCATAAATTGTTGAACTACTCATTCCTTACAACATGTGCACCGTCATAATTGTCACCTTATTTCTTCTTCTCATTTTTGTATTGTTCACAATCCACTCTTCTATGACCCGGTTTATGACAATACCAACATTCATTATTTCTGTCATCTCTATTTTTACCCTTTGATTTTGATTTCCCGCACCATTTCCTTCTACTTTTACTTCTGCCTCTATCCTCCATGGCTAGAGCAGTAGTGGATGAAAAACTTGATGAACTTTCTTCTAAAACCTTCCTCCTCATCTCCTCATCCATAATATAACTCATAACATCATCCAAAGTGAGATTCTTTCAATGTACCCGAGATAGTTTGTACAGCGATATTGTAAGAATCTGGTAATGAACATAGGAATAAAAGAGCTTGTAATTTTATTTTCAATTTCATCCCCGCGCTTTCCAATTGATTTACAACTTGTATGAAGTTATTCATGTGATCAGAAACAATACCCTTCTCGGATAACTTCATGTTCACCAATTTCCGCAACAAGAAAATTTGATTGGACGTCGACGGCTTCTCATATGTATTTGAAAGTAATTCCATGGCTTCTTTTGCGGTTTTAGACTTTGCAATATGGAAGCCGGTCTTCTTCGTCAAGCCGAAATGAATAGCACCAAGAACTTTTCTATCCAAAAGATCGTACTTGGCTTTACGGACACATCAACCTTTTCACCTTCTTTGATGGCTGACGTCAAACCCAATATTGGTTCATGTAGATTTTTTGATATAGATAATCTTCCATTTGAAGTTTCCACCTTGTAAAGTCGTGGCCATCAAATTTCTCAATTTTAATTTTATCCTCCGACATTTTTCCTTGCCGCTGCAGCTAAATTAACCTCTCCTTAGATCTGAACAGCCGCTTTCAAAACTACGATCTAAGAAAGTGAGGAAGAGAATACAAACGTCGTTACCCACCGTTAATTTAGATCATAGAATAAAAGACCCTTTGGTTCTCTAAACTCTGATACCATTTGTTAGGAAATTAATGCTGGCACAAGCGAGAAATAAACGACAATTGAAACGATAAAACTAAATAATCGGCACAACAGAACAAGACACAGAAAATTTGTTTTCGTAGTTCACCCAACACTGACTTTTTCTGCGTCGTAGAGACTCTCTACGATTTCCACTATATGTTTTGCACGGTTACAAAATTACTTTCAACAAGAAATCTCACGATGATCTGTAATCTCACGATTATAATATTTGTGAATACTTTTTATAAATCACTCACTGATTTATATTTCTTGATTTTAGCCTTCCATGTATCTGAAGAGAAGAGAGAATATCTTAGAGAGGAGAGAGTATAAAATGATCATGAAAGAACCACCGACCATTACTTTCAAAGTCCACAAAGCATTCAATACTTTAGAAAAAATTGTCATTCAAAGACAAAGCTCTTAAGTATTTTGTCATGCAAGAAAAAATAATAGTCATTGTAAGGCGAAACACTTAAAGGCTTTTGTCTTGCAACCAAAAGAAAATGAAGAGAAAGGAACGACAACCAATGTTGTCCGCGTGTGTTGACCATATGCACGTCGGCACATGCGTCTGCTTTCTCGACCGGACCGGGTTTCATTCTTGGGGTGTTTTTTCTTTAGTATAGGCTCCATAATCAACAAAATTTAGTATTGGCATCGCCGTCCTTTAGCCATAATTGCCTGCTTCGAAGACGCAAGAACTGATCTCATCCCTTATAGTGTTGTGTAGACGAGCTCTCTGAGTGATAACATCAGAATGCATGTGACTTTATCACTAGAGGTGTATGATTTGAACTTATCGGTGTCTCCTGTTGTAATGAAGTTGTAGAAATTAGAGAAAGCCATTGTTGATTAACGAAGACCTTGTCAAGCTCCTCATAAATTTGAGTATATATCTGGGTTATCATGATTATTACACCAAGTTAAACAACTGCGAGCATGAGGTTCAATCTTATTTAGATTCAGATCCAGAATGAAGTCTCGAAACTCGAAATTGCCTCTGGGATCCGTTTTTGTTTAATAACTAGGATAATTTGTAACGTACATGATGATCTCAGCAAATTAGGTTTTTTTTAAAACATATAACATATATGAGAAATTTTATGGTGGTTGCTACATATAAAGTCATCAGGTGAACATGTACGTGACAAGCGTTTAAAAAACACTAAAAATCCTAGTGCAGGCCATGCACTCCACTCCAACCCTCCTTAATTTTGAATAGTTCTTCAATTAATGCTGCAACAATTCATTTTCGAAAAGGTAAGTTTTTTGAAGTATGAAACCATGATTTATTTTATGCTAACGCCCGCTTGCTTATATATATATGCTTGGATCTAAATTTTAGATTTAAGTTTCATGGTCATGTATTTTTGGCTTTTTTTCAATCAATTCTTCGATTTCCTCGTTTGTATTCTGCATAGGGTTGGGCATCCATGATCATGAAATTTGATTGTGTATAATTCATTTTATCCATGCTTAGTTGTTCTTCTGATTTAACTCTTGCTTGAAAGTGCGGCGAACGTTTTTCCCGGGATGATGAAACCCGTTTTTCCCGGGATGATGAAACCCAATGAAATTCGGATGTTGATTATGGTACTAAAGTATGTTATATTGGTATTGGAATTAAGCATCACATTAAACATATGGTTTATCAATCCT
The DNA here is from genome assembly GCA_030015575.1 of Agapanthus africanus. Taxonomy (NCBI): domain Eukaryota; kingdom Viridiplantae; phylum Streptophyta; class Magnoliopsida; order Asparagales; family Amaryllidaceae; genus Agapanthus; species Agapanthus africanus. The sequence continues at coordinate 26,593,642 of JASDDO010000016.1, forward strand.
AAAGAGAATTTAGAGGACAGTGCTACAGTTTTTTCCCCTCAATCTGTCGACGCGCTGCATTTCTCACCATCTTTTTCACTTTTAAATAATAGTAAAGATGAAGATGGGGATGATGAAACCGAGAAAGATGATGAAGGATGAGATGGGAGCGAGAGGATGTGGAGTATCAATCGGTGTACAATACGATTGATGATGCTCGATATCGGTGATCTCCCAGATTATGATACGTCGCAAATGGCGTGACCCAGAGCATGCAAGAAAGGACCTACAGGGGCCGACCGGACTGCTCCTATGCCCGTCCTACCGACGAGACGGGCTCGCCTCCGAGCCCCAGCACAATTGGCCTCCTCGGCCTCACAGCTCGTTCCCGAGCTACCGCAGAAACAAGATACCTCGGCTCTCCCGCTCGTCCGCGAGCTCTCCCGCCGAGATCATCTTCCTCGGTCTCATCGACCAACCAACAGCACCGCTTGCAGGCGTAACCGCCATCCCGCGAATCTAGCCATACGCGAGATCTCCGTCGGCCACATCCCACGTTCCACGCCACCACGATCTCCCATTAACGAGCATGTCTCACCATTAATGGGAGGTCCCGCTCATCACGCGGGCATGACGTTGGGAGCGTAACGTCCGGCGTGATTCTCGCGCCTGCTGCACCTGTTGCCACCGCTATTTAAACCCCTCTTTCAGACGGTCAAGGTAAGCAATTTCTATTCCACTAAGCCGTTACTCTGCTCGGATCTCTAGACTAACTTGATCGTCGGAGGGTCCTCGGTGGTACAACCACCCCGGGACTTCCTTGCAGGTAACTCGGCAACCACAACCACAACCCATTGAGATCCACACGCTTCAGGAGCGACAGCCTCCAGATCCAATCCTAGCCACCCATCGCGGCTATCAGCAGATCAATGGGAAGCAACATCTGAAGGAGATTCCACCCTCCATCAGCTGGCGCCGTATGTGGGAAACTAGATTCCACAAAAACAAAAGTTCGCCATCCGATCTCATTCCAATAGCTAGCGATCATCAAGACGATCCAAGCGCCAACCGCCGCCTCCCTCTCAACAAGGGCACAGACGAGCCTCCTCCGCCGAATGCCATCAATGCCCTCGCTGGCCGCATAGACCGACTCGCATCCTTCGTGGAGGCGCCCGTCCGTGCCCAAACGGCGGGGCAAAATCCCCAGGTCACCGCTCCCCCGCTTCGGGACCAGGACCCCTACAGGGGGAGAGAAGACTCAGCCCGCGTCGGCACGGCCGACCGCCGCCTCGCTGCCTCCCACGGCCGCGGATCCCCCGGGCCAGTACGTTCTGCGACCCGCTGGGCGCCCAACAGCTCGACACCGAGGTCCGTTGCTAGAGCGCCCTTCCCCGAGGTCTTTCGCATGCCTGTCCCTCCTGAGGAAATGTCGATCAGCTCGCCTGTCACCAGGCAGGACCGACACACCCTCCCCCGACGGGGCCGTGCAGATGGGGCTTGTCAAGGCAGCTCAAGGTCCACCTCACCCGGAGATTTGAGGAACCTCATTGAGAGAAACCGCGGCCGAGGCCAGACGCAGGCCGCCAACAGCAGGGGCCTGGCCGACTCGACGCCCTCGAGAAGAAGATCGAGAGTCTGCATCGGGAAGGTCACCGTTCGAGCGACGGGGCTAAGTATGCCGCCGACTCGCTCACAAAACCGTTCACCGAGGAGCTGCTTGCCGTCCACGTCTCCTCCCGCAACAAGCCCCCAAAGGTCTCCCTCTTCGACGAAAAATCTGACCCGAAGGACCACTTGGATGCGTTCACCGTGGGAATGAGCTCCCAAGACCACTCCGATGCCGCCCAGTACCGAGCTTTCCCGGCCACTCTTATCCGTGCCGGGCGAGACTGGTTTCGAGGACTCGAGTTGCGCTCGATCCCAACCTTTGACGAGCTGGCCACACAATTCCTCGGCCACTTCGTCGGGAACAGGCGGCAGAAGCGCACAGTCGACCACCTCTTCACGATCAAGAGCGGGGACAGGGAGACGTTCACGGCCTACGTCACCCGTTTCTACAACGCCCTTCTCGAGGTCCCAGAGCACCGGGACGAAATGGTCATCACGGCTCTAAGGTCTAGTCTTAGGCACAAGGAGTGGTTTCGCTCTTTTGCACTGGCGCAACCTAAGACCATGGCCGAAGTAAAGGCCTGGACCAAGCGCGAAGTCCAGCTTGAGTCCGAGGTGAACGCAAGCCTCCTCCGAGCAGAGCAAGCCGACCAGAAAAAGAGGGCAAGGGACGAGAGAAGAGGACCGGTGTCACGACCCGAAAAGTACGGAACATGACCGGCACTTAAATTACGAAACGTCTCGAGGCGTACGTAATCTAAGTAAGCCAAAACCCAGAAATCCAAACCAAGTAAAACAGTAGAGTGAAGGAAAAACCATTTTAAAAGCAAGAAATTTAACAACATAAGCCGAAATATGCATTTTTAAAATATCAAGTCTTTTCTAAAAATTTCGGCAGAATTTCCTTTGTAAAAATAGACCCCAAACGGGTACAAAACCTGATAAAACATATATAATGAATAAAGGCATCCCCAAGCGGGAGCTAGCTCTTCGTCAATCGACGGTCACAACCACGCAAGCAATATAATATACAACGCCGAAGGGCGAGGATCAAAATACAAAAGGAAACTCAAAATATCAAGAAAACCCATAATAATACAAGCGCGACTCTAAAGTCGAAATAATATACACTGGTTTTCTATATCTATCAAATATACAAGTCTGGTTGATGGAGTTTTACTAGATACAACTGAAATAACAATATACAATGGTGGTCCTGATGCAAAAGAACCCACCTACCAAAGCAATCACCCGGAAGGAACAGTGTGCCAGCAAAACCGCAACGAAACCTGTACGGCAAAACCTGCAAGAAACTGTGGCACAACGGGGGTGAGTTGCCAACTCGTGAGTAGAAAACATCTACAAGAAGAAATCGCATGCATAACGCTATCCTAGGTCATACAATCAGTAATATCCTCAAATAATAACAATATGGCTTGAAGCATAATTAATGGTAAGGGTAAACATCTATCCATATAGTGAAATACCAAGAACTCGTGTCAGTGCCTCAGGTAACAACATGCCACTACTATGATGTACAAATGTCAGGTAGCAATATATCACTAAAATGATGTGCAGATGCATACAATGAGAACAAAGTACATCATGAATCAAAGAACTGTTTTTCTTTATTTAATGAGATTTCTGTACGTATATAAATCGAGATATCATCAATGAAATCAACATAAAATCCGTGTCAAGTATCGACACAAAACATAAATCTGTACCCAGCATCGGCACTTAAATCCTCATATATCTCAGGCTCCGTATCATCTGCGGGATCGGCCCTCGGGCTCCGGCAGTACGGGTCGGCCTATGCATCTCGTGACTCTGGTCGGTATCCTCCGGATAACCGCCAGGTTCAAATGCAATCACCGGTAGGCAGTCTGCCCCTGCCAGGTTCATCATCCACCATGAATAAACAATCTCGCCCCGGGGTACCATACCGGATCCACCACGTACCCGAGACGGTTCCTGCACCTCTTCGAATCGGGTATCGAAATCCATCTCATAACCGAGAAAACATCATATCAAGGAAAACCGTATTTTTCTCTTTAAAATAACACATCAGTTTATAAAACTTTCACATGCAGTTTCCAAATCCATAAAATCTCATGGAAATCCAAAATCCAATCATCAATAGCAAGTAAACAGTGAATAATAATATGCATGCAGTAGCAAGTAATAACTGCAACGTCTAATCTAGCATATAAAGACGAGTACGCTAAAACCATGTCGAACTATCAGTTAACAAGCTATGTCAATGAGTAATATTCTCTAAAGTGTTCGTGACATGGAAATTACCGATGATGATGTGTGTGAGCCGGCAAATAAGTGTATGTGGAACATACGCATCATCGGTAATGGTGCTGGTGTCCTGACAGCATGATCTCAATAATGGCATATGTACAAGCATGCAATATGATGAAACATCATGAATATACAGGAAGTGATATAGTAATAGCAGCACTGAAAATATAACTACCCAATATACGAGTCATACAGTTTAGTATAAAAACATACTCACGACTCCCCACTTTTGAAAATGAGTATGACTCGAGCCCAGTCAAAAGGGTAAGGGAATCCGCCTAAGTCTGAGTTGATTTATACATATATACTTAGTAGTCGGTGATCTCGCCTCAACAGTATCACGTACGATACGATATATATATATATATATATATATATATATATATATATATAAATATGACATCCTTGAATCAAGAGTGCGGATCTAACATCAATATATAGCTTGTACGGTAAATCCATCGTACGGCCTCCCAAATCTGGGTACGGGTCGAATGTCTCCTAAAACACAACATCCATATGGTATCATCATCACATATCATGAACTATCACATTCATCTCATTATTCATCTGTTATCCATATCATCACATATCGTGAGCCGGGGTACTGATCTAAGTCTATTACATTACTAATATCATCAACAATATCATGATCTGGCTACTGATCTAAAGTCTCATACAATCCGATGTCATCAACACATATTATCATATAGAAGTATATCTTGCCCAAGCGATCCATTATAAATATCATAACATATCTCATCTTATATCTCGATCATATGTCAACTATCATATATATATCATTATCCATATAGTACTGTCGTCCAACGATCCGCTATAATATCATGGCATATCTCGGTCACATATTAAATATCCCACGGCAACATGTCTGATCATATCGACTCAATCCCAAGTATCATATAACATCCTCATCATCCAAGCACATGAATACCAATATAAATATGTCCTCAATATGCACAAGGATATCAATGTACGCGAGTATTGAATATGCGTGCATGCAATCCTTACTCTAAGGTTTCGGGACTAAGAAATCGACTAGAGTCCTTCCTTCAATTCTAGCTAACACTAACCCCTAATCTCCTAAAGCTTCTCTTGCTAAGTTTCATATCACACCCTAACATATAAAAGTATATATATATCATATCCCATTCTTTTCACACAACTTTGCGGGGGTGCTATACGCCATCCACCCGACTTCTCCCTGTAGATATAAATCTACTCACCTTGCTTCTTGTGTGCCGATACCGATGCCGCCACGAGCTTGCTTGTCGTCTTGAAGTCTTCGTGGGGGTACCTACACTCAACGTATCGTATCGCATCAAAATCTAAATCAAAGCCAAAACAACACACGAAAACCAAAATGTCGCACGAATCACCCATAGGTCAAAACCTATGGTCTATATCTCGCAATTCAACCAAATATCAATCGATATAGACGTACAAACGTCAAATAATCGAATACAATACCAAATATCAAAACTTAAATCCATAAACATCATGAAACACATGGCAGCAATCTAGAAAACATGCTCCAGATTTTGTCTCAGGTGAAAACAAGGTAAGCAAACAAGTCTAGGGTGTAGTATAGGGAGTGTGTGACCTACTGAAGCAGCCTGGGTACCTAACACACTAGGGCGGCCGTCCACATAGGGAGGAATTCCGGCCAGGCCGGTTTTGCTGAGGAGGTAGGGTTTCGTTTTGGCAGGGTGGTCTCATATTGGTTCAATTTGGCCTCTAGAGTTGTTTGTTTGTCTCAAAAATTCCTCGGGTCATCCCAGATTTCCCTGCACACTCATTTTCCTCACAAACCGACATGAAAAGTTCTGTAATTCCGTATTTTGGTTTTCAGGTTTTGTTAAGTCTGGGTTTTGGACAAGTTGGGGGTTTCAAGGTCACTACTAGGGCTTTACTACACTAACACAACTCAAATATAATCCTAACCCTCTCTAGAATTTTCTAAAGTGCACAAAACTACACGAAATCGATTTTAAACTTGCATAGAGCTTTAAGCAATAGAAATACTACACTAATTATGAAAGGGTTACCTCATTTAGCTCTCTTGAATCCCCCCTACAGCACCAAAATGTGATTTTTCTTTGTCCAAAGTGTAGCTTGAGAGCTTGTGCACAAGTTTTGTGAAGAGGAGATGGGGTTTGGGGTTTGTTTTGGTGATGAAGTGAGGCATGAAGAGGGGGAGGGAGGAGGTGTTTCCATGGGAGTTGAGAGAGGAGAGAAAAGATGAAGAAGATGAATGATGAATGGAAGTCAAATGAGAGCCATGCTTGGTTGACCCTTCACCCTCTCTCTCTCTCTCTCTCTCTCTCTCATGCCCATCCCTGATGCAATCATTGTGTCCCATTTGACTTTACTTTTTCCCTTTTCTTTTCTTTGTTCTCTTTTCTATTTATAAAGTCATGCATGATAACCATAAGAAAATACAAAGACATGATAGAAAAATGTAACAAGTGTGAAAAATGTGACATGTGCATGTCATGTACACAAAACACGCTTAATGCGCGATTATCGATATCTAATCGCGATTAGCGTTAAAAGTGCATATAAATAATCATAAAAATTCATAATTTGCATAAATTATACAAGGCACCCTCTTTTTAGTAATTTCCATAATTTTCCAAATTTTTCCAATTTATCGGTATTTAATTATACCGCCTTATTAAAATATTTAATGTTTTATTATTTAATTATAAAAATTCCCAAAAATAATATTTTTTTTTTGAAATGTTACGACCAGAACGGAAAAAACCCTATCCCCCAAAACTCCAGGAGTACACGCCGCTTAACGTCTCCCAAATAGTGCTACTTGAGGAGGCCAAGGGTGAAGGGTTTTTCAAGTTCCCCCCGATCCCACGCTCGACTTCAAAGCGAACAAGGGGCCCCTACTGCGGCTTTCATAGGTCGCTGGGCCACTCAACGGAGAGCTGCAAAAAACTCCGATATTACATCGAGGAGCTGATCCGTTCGGGGCACCTCGCGGCATACCTGAGGGACAAGCGGCAAGCTGACCGTGAGCAGGAGCAGCGTCCCCCTCCAGCCGAGCAGACCATCGGCCAGATCATGGTAGTGTCAGAAGAGCATGCGTCTGGTACCTCCGAAGCTCAGTACCCCATGCCGAGCACAGATACCAACAGACGTATGGGGGGCTCAAGCTGCATGAATAAAAACATCTACTAGCATGTATTTTCTTTCCAAAGCAATGTACCATCTTCCTAAGATCTTTTGTTTATACAATAAAAGGATCAATAGAGCATTGCAGAAAAGAAAAAGAATCTTATCCATTCAGAACGTACTATAGGCTCCTCAGCCGTACACAAAAAAGAAAAAAATTATTATTACAACAGCGGGGGAATGGGGTGCAGAGAGCACTGCTCGTGGTACTCTGAGCATATCTCCTCCAGTCGAGCCCTCGCAGCGTATAACCTCTACCTCCGATCCCCCCCCCCCCGCGAGCTTCGGTGTCGAGCCTCAACTGGTAGCACTCACGAACGAGCGCTTCCGAGCGATTTAGCCGGCTCGCGGAGATCAGGCCGAAGCGCCTCAGAGACCTTACCTTGCCTATGGCCTCATCGAACAGCATTTCGGATAAGGGGTTGTAAAGCCCCGACGACGCCCTCCAGATGGAGTACATCAGCAGCTGAAGGAGGGAGGACCGCAGGAGAAGCAATCGGCCGAAGTGGTCCTCGATCCTGCCTATTACCAACTGCACCGTGTCCTCAGTGCAGTACGGGTCATAGAGGTAGACATCCTCGAAGCTTACGATGTCTTCGATGGTGAAGGGGAAGTCCTGTATTTTTGCGTTTCGGTTGCAAGGAAAAGAGTAATCAACAAACCCAAACGAGTCCATCTTATAGCCAACGACGCTTAGGGTCGCCCGTTTCAACCGCAACGCAAGCGCCATGCGGCAAGCGTCGCGCCTCCCCATGCGAAACCGAAACGACGAGACTCCGGCGCTTCTCCTTCACAGCGCCCTCACGACATATAACAACTCCAATTTTTGTATACATAAAATTGATTTAAATTTGAAGTATACTTGGGGTATTTAATGTTGCTGTTACCACTTTAAGTATTTATTTTCTCACAATAATTACAAGAAGGAGCTTGTAGCTCATTGGTAATACCTTGCACTGCTGAAACAAGCCACCAGAGTTCAAATCCCCCGCCCCACATTATTTTTAGATTATTTTTGTTTTAAATCCTTTGGAAGCCCAACAGTCCAAACACCATAACTCCCAAAATTTGAACTGCACTTAAAAAACTAAATATACCGGTGTCTTAAAGCCGAGCATCCCCACCTCCTAGACCCCTGACTCGGCCGGGATCGGCCGAGTCTTCCGGCGGACCGGCCGACTCGGGCCGGCGCCGCCGGCCGGACTCGGCCGGACGGCCGAGTCCCCAAAATGAAAAGTGTGTCTTTTTGTATTCTCATACCCCCTATATACTTTAAATGTCTGGATCGGTTCCAGAAACGCAATTATACCTCATTCACTCCATTTTTATTACTTTTTCCTATATTTTTACATTTTTTTAAAATTAAAAACCTTTCACCTACCCTACGCTACCCTATAAATACACCCCCTACCCTCTACCGTCTCATCCCAAAACCCTAGGCTCACTCTCTCAAAAATTTTCCAAGAAGTGTGTACTTTGAAAACAAGTTCGCGGCGAAGCTCCGACGAAATTCCGGCGGGAATTTCGGCGACGTTTTTAGAAACAACCGGCGACGAAGCAACGCTTCGGCAACTTCTTTAGTTCCCCTACACTCCTTTGCTTAATCGAACCCCGTAAGTCCCTTTTCTATCTCTCTTTTCCATTCTCAAAATACGAAATTACGAAACCCGACGGAATCGGAACAAATCCGATTTCCGATTCGGTTTTCTATAAAAGTTCACTTCTCACCAATACATTCATGTTTAAACATCTTTATCTTGACTATTAAACTTTTAAAAATCAATTTGAACAAGTTTTATCACATGAAATGATAACCCTTCCAATTTATCGTATTTTTCACTTTAATACCATCATGTTTCGATTTCACATTTAACCCCTTAACTTTGCTATACATTTAAAATAGGGCACGAGGTAATGATCTTGTTTCCCACAATCAGAGCAAAACTCTTTTTGAATTTCAAAAATTCAAAAATTGAAGCAACACTTCAGATCCCTTGCACTGCGCGCAGAGCGCCACGTGTCAAAAACAGACACGCCAGCGCAAGGGGCGATGCGCCCAAGGCAGCGCACCCAATCAGAGAAAGGATCTGTTTTAAAATAAAAATAAAGGAAGGAACGCTTCAGTTGTGCTGTGCACTGCGCTGCGCTACACGTGTCAGCGCAGTTGCGCTGCGCGACACGTGTCAAGCGCAAGTGCGCTTGCGCCAACTGTGCCAGCATTTAAAACAGAAAAATTCTGGAGAGATCTTTTTAAATCTTATTAGAACAATAAGATTATTTTCTGTAAAACAGAGCCCTTGGATCAAAGATCCGACGGTGGGGAAATATCCCCAGATCAATCAGAGAAAGATCTCTGTAACCAACATAACAAATCAATTGGCACTATATAAAGGCCCCTAGACTCCAAGTCTAAAGGACAGAGATAGAGAAACACAGAAATCCTCTGAAAACTTTGAGAAAGAACTCAAAAAAGAAAAAGGTAAACCTTTGGGGAAAAAAACAAGAATTTCTTCTAAAAAGATCAATGATCTAAGAACAAGATCAAAGATCTTCAATAAAAAAAATGAAAAAAAATGATAATATTAATAAAAAGAAGTAATTTACTTCTTTACTAGATCTTCTGATCTATATAAAGGTATTGCCTTTTGATGAACCACTGGTTCTTGAAATTTGAGGTAAAACCTCTCTGGAAACAAGAAAAACTTGTTTTCTTTGATCCAAATATTAAACAGTGCCTTGCACTTTCGAAGTTTGCACTGTTGCGCTCCTTGGATTGGCGCAAGCCACCAGGGAGCGCCATGTGTCAATCACAGAATAACTGCGCCCTGTGCTTCTAGCTCTCTTGGTTTGGCGCAAGTCACCAGAGCGCGCCACGTGTCAGCAGCGCCCTAGCGCAGCGCACTGCGCTAAGAGACTTGCGCTCACCAGAGCGTGACACGTGTCACCTCCACAACAGTTTGCGCCTTGCGCTCTTCAATTGGCGCAAAGCGCCTGACAAGCCACGTGGTACACTGTCAGAAAAATAAATGCTCTGCATTATCAAATAAGGGCAGAGCCCAATTAAAAAGGCCAACAGGCCTAATAAAAATGCAATGCATTATTCAAAAAGGTGCAGAGCCCAAATGAAGGTCTAATAGACCAGACAAAAATGCTATGCATTAATAAAAGGGCAGAGCCCAAGCAGAGGCCTAATAGGCCAAAGATAAACAAAATGTTAGACATTTTTCTAACTGGACTTAACCCAATTCTGGCCGTAAGTCCTCAAATTAAATTAAACTGAGCACAACTGCTCTCTCTCAAATCAATTTACACCCGGTTCAAGGGTACATCTCTGAACTCCTCTGATATTTGTCGTTGTAATCCTTCAACGTCGTCAGAGAGGTGACGGGTCCCGACAACCATACATCAATACGGACTGTGGGGTCCTTAAACTCATGGACTAATGCGTCCTTAAACCAACATTTGTCCCCAAAATGGGAATGTTGGACCACCATGTCCCTAAACTGGTAATACGGACTGTGGGGTCCTTAAACTCATGGACTAAGGCGTCCTTAAACCAGTATTCGTCCCCAAAATGGGAATGCTGGACCACCATATCCCTAAACTGGCAATACGGACTGTGGGGTCCTTAAACTCATGGACTAAGGCGTCCTTAAACCAGTATTCATCCCCAAAATGGGAATGTTGGACCACCATGTCCCTAAACTGGCAATACGGACCGTGGGGTCCTTAAACTCATGGACTAATGCGTCCTTAAACCAGTATTCGTCCCCAAAATGGGAATGTTGGACCACCGTATCCCTAAACTGGCAATACGGACTGTGGGGTCCTTAAACTCATGGACTAATGCGTCCTTAAACCAGTATTCGTCCCCAAAATGGGAATGTTGGACCACCGTATCCCTAAACTGGCAATATGGACTGTGGGGTGCTTAAACTCATGGACTAATGCGTCCTTAAACCAGTATTCGTCCCCAAAATGGGAATGTTGGACCACCATGTCCCTAAACTGGCAATACGGATTGTGGGGTCCTTAAACTCATGGACTAATGCGTCCTTAAACCAGTATTCGTCCCCAAAATGGGAATGTTGGACCACTATGTCCCTAAACTGGCAATACGGACTGTGGGGTCCTTAAACTCATGGACTAATGCGTCATTAAACTAGTATTCGTCCCCAAAATGGGAATGTTGGACCACCATGTCCCTAAACTGGCAATACGGACTGTGGGGTCCTTAAACTCTTGGACTAATGCGTCCTTAAACCAATATTCGTCCCCAAAATGGGAATGTTGGATCACCATGTCCCTAAACTGGAACAATAGAGCCCCCAAATGTTCTTTTGTTGGATCTAAACGATCCAGTTAAGTTGATCTTAGTCTCAAATTGGACTAACGTATCCTTAACAAACGTTTAAGTTGATCTTAGCCTCAAATATGGCTAACGTATTCTTAAACCAAAACCCCAAACCCAAATCTAAGAAAATACGGATTTGGACTAATCCACGTCCTACGGGCGACGACATAAATTAGTCTCCGTATACAATCCACAGGCAAACACAAACAAAACAAACACTCACGACACGAAATGAAATTCTGGAGAAGGAGAAAGTTGTTACCGCGGTGCGGTAGCGTAATTAACTGCAGGGGCTTGCGCCTACAGGGAAGAGCGTCCCCACAATCAAAAACCCATCAGACGAGGGGGAATCTGACGAAGTCTGCTACATCGGCCGCATCCGTCCAAACCTCCGATACGCGGTGTCATAAATCAACTTGGCATCTTCGGAGAGGTGGACGGATAAAACCAAATAGTATCTGCCCCGAATTTCAGGCAAAACGTCTCTGCGTCGCGCCGCCATTCGGAGGGGAACTGACCTACCTCCGCACACACGCAAATACAACCCTAAACGATATCATCAAAACTTAGAATACGATAAAACAACACTTTCATTTAAATACCATTTTCTTAATAAAATCAATTCTAAAAGTTTAGCTTTGATAAACTTTTAAATAAATACCTCTTATTAGGAAAACACGATAAGTTGTGGACATCGATCGTTTATCTAAACCATACTTTGTGGTGTCTAGGCTAGGCACGTGAGTAAAGGTAACTTTAAAAAGCCCGTCTCACGATTCGTGAGCGGATCCCTTCTTTCCTCATTTGTACTTACCTGGCCACAATTGGCGGTGAAGAGACGATTTGAGGCTTCTAACGACTTATCGTTTAGACCATTTAGAAATAGGCTAGTTGGCTTAGGAAACCCTAGAATCTAAAATACGGAAAATTTACACTTTTGCAAATAAATACCTTTTACTTTATAAAACCGTTTTCTAAAGGATTAGTATTTTACAATCTTTGCAAAGCGCCGCTACAACCCATTTTTGGGGAACCCGTTCGGGATTGTGCGATTTATCGCGCACCCTCGGGCTAGTAGTGCGAGATTCAGACCTCCGCAAGGAGCATTCGGTCTCGAAAGGTTTAAAATACGACATATTAAGAAAATGAGATTTTTGGAATATAAAAAATTTATTAAAATTATTTTTTGTATAAACATATGTATATTTATTATTTAAATACCTATTTTATTATAATATAAATTTTCCACCTTTTCCTAAAAATCACAATAATAAATTTTACACTAAAATACCATGAACTTCAAATAATCAATATTACAGATAAATACCCTTATTTATAAAACTAGGGTATTTTCACTAGAAATGTCACAACATAAAATCCACCCTCATTACAACTCTAAAGAAGAACAATAAATACTTGAGGCGTATTTTGAAAAGTATATAAAAGTATTTTTACATAAAAACCCCTCAAGTTTTATAAATTACCCTAAGGACCCTAGCAATTATAAGACTTTGATTCACATTTCTGATTGCCTGACTCGGGTTTGAGTTTGATTAATCTGACTTGAACATGATTCAAGTCAACCTACAATATACAATATTTCAATTCAATATGAACATATGAATCCATGAATACAATTATCAATTTATACAACTTGACTGAACCGAACCATGGATATATATTCCTTTTACATGATTCTCAGTATTCCATTTACATGACTCTACGGTTATTGTTTCCCCCAATCAGAGCAAAGCTCTGTTGAAATTCAAAATTCAAATTTTGAAGTAACGCTTCAAATCCTGGGCGCAACGCGCCACGTGTCAAGCGCTAATATATCAGCGCAGCGTCCGAGGCAGCGCGCCCAATCAGAGCAAAGATCTATTTAAAACAAAATTAAAGGAACCAACGCTTCAGTTGCGCAAGCACTGCGCTGCGCGACACGTGTCAGCGCCGATGCGCTAGCGCGGTTGCGCTGCACGACACGTGTCAGCGTAGATGCTCTAGCGCAGTTGCGCTGCGCTTTGCGCTGCGCGACACATGTCAGCGCAGATGCGCTAGCGCAAGTGCGCTGCGATGTGCGCTGCGTGACACGTGTCACGCGCTGGGGCGTTTGCGCCAAACAGAATTAAGATTTTAAAGAAATCTTTCTGTTCTTGTTAAAACAAGAAGATTTTCTTCTGTAAAACAGAAGCCCTTGGATAAAAGATCCAACGGTGGGGAAAATTCCCCGAATCACTCAGAGAAAGATCTCTTTAACAAATTTATGGGCACTATATAAAGGCCCCTAGATCTCAATTCAAAGGCATCAACATTTTTTTGAGAAATCGAAATTTTCAAACAGAGAGAGAGCTCTGAAGAAATCTCAAGAAGAAAGGTAAAAAAAAAACCTTTATGATAGAAGAATTTCTTCTGATAGATCATTGATCTAAGAACAAGATCAATGATCTTTAATAAAAAATAAAAATAAAAAAATAGTGCTTTGCACTTTTATGAACCTCTGGTACCCTGAAATAAGAAAAACAAGAAAAACTTGTTTTCTTGAATCTAAATTAGAATAAGAAAACAAAAAGTGCTTTGCACTTCTCTTATGAACCATTGGTTCTGAATCTAAATGATTCTCAAGTTAATAGTGCTTTGCACTTGTAAATCTACACTGTTGCGCTCTTGGGTTGGCGCAAGCCACCAGAGAGCGCCACGTGTCAGTATCTAAACCATTTGCGCTATGCGCTTTTTGAAATAGAGCCTTGCTCTCTGAAACTAGCGCAACTCACTACAGCACGCCACGTGTCAGCAGCGCAAGCGCAGCGCACTGGCGCAGCGCACTGTGCTTGCATGTCACGTGTCATCACCACAAGCGCTTGCGCTCTTTGATTAGCGCAAAGCGCCTGACAAATGCAATACATCTCTTTTAAAGGGCCAAGCCCAAATCAAAAAGACCTAGCAAGCCAAAATAAATTGCAAAGCAATAAAAGGGCAGAGCCCAACTCAAATTAAAGCTCTGCATCATTTATAAATGGGCAGAGCCCAAAACAAATTGATGCTCTGCATCCTTTATGAGCAGAGCCCAAACAAAAATAAAAAGTAATGCAATGCATTATTTAAATATGGGAAAAGCCCTAGCACAGGTCTAATAGACCAAAAATAAATAAAAGCGTTGAATATTTTTCAACTGGACTTAGTCCAATCATTGCCGTAAGTCCTCAAATTAAATTGACTGAGCACAACTGCTCTCTTAAATCAATTTACGACCGGTTCGAGGGTACATCTCTGAACTCCTTTGACACCTATCGTTGTAATCCTTCAACGACGTCAGAGAGGTGACGGGTCCCGACAACCACACATCAAAGACAGACTGTGGGGTCCTTAAACCCACGGACTTAAGCGTCCTTAAACTAAAATACGGACTGTGGGGTCCTTAAACTCATGGACTTAAGCGTCCTTAAACTAAAACACGGACTGTGGGGTCCTTAAACTCATGGACTTAAGCATCCTTAAACTACATATGGACCACCACGTCTCTAAACTGGAATATGGACCACCACGTCCCTAAACTGGAATATGGACCACCATGTCCCTAAACTGGAAATGGATCTAGACGATCCCGTTAAGTAGATCTTAGTCTGGAAATTAGACTAACGTATCCTTAACAAACGTTTAAGTCGATCTTAGCCTAAATACGGCTAACGTATCCTTAAACCAAAACACCAAACCCAAATCTAAGTAAATACGGATTTGGACTAATCCACGTCCTACGGGCGACGGCATCACTTAGTCTCCGTATACAATCCACGGGCAATCACAAACAAAACAAACACACACGACACGAAATGAAATTGTGGAGAAGGAGAAAGTGGCTACCGCGATGCGGTAGCGTAATTAACTGCAGGGGCTTGCGCCTGCAGGGAAGAGCGTCCCCACAATCAAAAACCCCTCAAGCGAGGGGGAATCTGACGAAATCTGCTATATCGGCCGCATCCGTCTAAACCTCCGATACACGGTGCCATAAATCAACTTGGCATCTTCGGAGAGGTGGACGGATAAAACCAAATAGCATCTGCCCCGAATCTCAGGCAAGACGTCTTTCTAACGTCTACGAGCCGCCGTTCGGAGGGGAACAGATTCTGGCACGCCCGGTGGGACCTTTTTCTCTTCCACTCCACACTTCATGTGTCGTCTTCGCGAACGAATCGCGGTTTGTTAATGGTTGCCTTTGGATTTCAAGTTACTAAGATTTGGTCTTTTGCCTGGCGTGGAAAAGGAAATCAAGCATCGATGGCCTCTACCTGTTCGAAGTGCTCCAGCTGCAGCTGCAGCTCGCGTCCGGCCTCAACTGGGGGCATAACCTACGGGCCCAAAGCGGCCTCTTTGTTCACCATGCCCGTGGAGCAGATTACTCAAGCCACCACGGGGTTGTTTTTCGGAACCATGCTTCCGCCAACAAGCTTCAGCACCCCTGTGCCCGTACCAGAAGATCATAAGAAGTCGGTCTTCGATCGACTTACAGTTACTGCGGCCCCTCTCAACGGGTCGCCCAACACTAGCGCCTCGGTCTTCTCCAGACTAGGCCAAAACTCCTGCGGGCCCACAATGAAGCTTGCAATCCCGGAAAAGGCGATTCCAAAAAGAGTGGCCAAACCTGCTCCTGAAGCCGTCAACACGGCTTCTCCTGCTAAGAGATCGGTCTTTACAACATTGACCATCCCAACTCCCACTCTTGCTCTTGCTACTCAAAAGACATCAGTCTTCAATAGGCTCACACCGGTAACAGCCCCACACCTGAACAGGGGGCAAGAAGAAGCTGTTTCCGTCTCTGAGCCAATACCGACGACTCATCGCGCCCGACGACGCCACTGGCGCCGAATAAGGAAGACTGGGGGTAACTCCCCTTCTGGGATGACTCCGCCAGCTCCAACGGTAGAAGTTGATGCTGCTGTTCCAACTGGGAACAGCTTCGAGTTACTGAACAGAGTACGCAGAAACTCGCCAACTGCGGTGCTCAAAAGATCTCCTACACCGGTGGAGACTACTGTGGAAGCAGAAAAGCCGGAGCAGCCTCCTCAATCACTATCCTCCAAGATCTACAGGACATGGCGACGAGTCCGAGAATCTGTGATTGATCCTAATTTCTCTCGCCAACAGAAGAAGTCGAGAGGTCAGCAAGAAGAAAATCCCTCGGTCAAGCAACGAAATGCGACGACCTCTTGGGTACCCAAAGCAACGGCCCCCTCAACTTCTATGGCCCATAAGAGAAGAAGGCCGGAGAAAGTGCCAACACCGACGACGAATATCAAAGGTGGTGGACCCAAACGCCCTAAGTCAAGGGGCATTATAGTTCATACCGTCTACGTGGCGTCTGGTAAGGAGGACAGTCGCATATCTACGGGTCATCGACCGCTTACGCGATCAGTGACCAAAGCGCAGGAGCAGCAGCAAAAGCTCCAAGAGATGATGAACGCTATGGCCACACTTACTGGGCCAAAAGAAAGCCCTGAAACGTCCTCGGATGAACGCCAGGAGCAAGAAACTGACGCCGAATTCCTTCGACGAATATTGGAGAAGAAGGATAAAGAGACTGCTGAACAAGCAGCCAACATAAAGAGTATGAGCCTCCTGTTCCAAGACATGGTGGGGATGATGATCCAACAAGATCCTCCGGCCGAAGATCCCCCGATCGTCCTTGAAGACGATAGGGGAGAGACGTCAAATCCTCCGCCAGCTCTGTCAACAGCTAAGGAGGAGATAATCTCTAAGGCTGACCTGGATGAGTACATAGCCCAACAAATACGGGTTCATCATGCGACTGAAGAAGCCGGCCAGGTCATATAAATAGGATGGTCGTATCCGAGTTGGTACGACCAGATCAAGTACCCGCCGGGCTACACAATTCCCAAGTTCCATGTCTACAAGGGGCCGGGCAATCCCCACCAGCATGTTGCCCAGTTCAGGGCACTCTGCGGCAACACCGGCGGTGACGACAAGCTGTTGCTTCGCCAGTTTGTTGGAAGTTTATCAGATACGGCGTTCGAGTGGTACTCTGAGCTCCCGAACGACTCTATCAAGACCTTCGCGGAGATGGAGCTGTTGTTTACTCAGCGTTTTGCAAGCGCCAGTGAACGTACCCCGATGACGGCACTGATTAACGCCAGGGTAAAGCCAGGCGAGACATGGGTCCAATATGCTATACGGTGGCAAAACTTATGGTCGAAGTGCGAGCAGCGCATTGAAGAAGCTCCCGCAGTGGGTATGTTTGTGGGAACCCTTGATCCGCAAGCAACCATCTCGCAATTTATGATGTTTTTCCAAGCCGACTACCTTCCAGGCCTTGATTGACAAACTAGCGCAAATGGATCAGATGGGCCATAAACCCCCTCTTCCAAAACCGGACTCCCGAAATGATAAGGGGAAGGGAAAAGCGATCGTTGTCGCTAATGCTCAACAACAACCGAGCAACTCGAAGCCGGTCGTTCGTCAAAATAATATGCGCCCGTACGTAGCCCTTGAGGAGAGGCTAGGACGTTCTTACTCTTTTCCCCGAGATAAAACGAGGAGGTTATTCGAGCTGGCGTTGCGCAACCGACTCATAAATCTGCAGGATCCAAAACGTCCGTCGCAACCAAATAATGTTAATGAGCCCAATTACTGTCCTTATCATCGAGTACTGGGTCATCCGATTGAAGATTGCTACGTCTTCAAAAATTGGCTTGAAGACTAGTACCGACAGGGCAAGTTCGCGTTATCTGACAAATGGAAGGTGAATCCCCCGCAGCCCCACACCTCTAAGGGGATGAGTACGCCGGGAGCAACATGCTCTGTCGTTGAAGAAGGTCCTTGGGAGGTTGTATTATCAGCTAAGACAAAGAAAATGCTGAACGATCTTCAAACATGCCCAGCGATTAAATGGAAGAACCCGTTGGAATCTCAAATCATTGAAGGAATGTTGAAGCCGCGTCCAACGCAAATGATCAATGGAGGTGGCCCAAGCATTCACAACCAGCCGTCGAAATCTTCAAAAAAGAAGAAAAAGAAATCAAAGAAGCCCGTGAAGCCTGGCGACAAGCGCACAGACTTGCAAAAACAAATTGACGCGCTGGAGGAATACAACCAGAAGGCGCGGACTCCCATTACATTCCAAGAGATCCTCAATCACGTCTTTCAAGAGGAAGATGAGGGAGAAAGTTCATCTGATGAATCTGAAGAATACGTGGCGAGCTGTCATGTGATTTCTCATTCGTTCATGGACGATGAGGAGACTCCTTGTACTGAAACGCTAGGGGCAGATCCTGAACCAAAAATTCTGGGGCCATCAGATGAAGTAATTGACGCATTCCTTAACGAAGCTCGATTGAAAAGTAAAGCTGATCGAGAATGCGAGACGGCTATATTTGAAAGGGCCAAGCGCCAGCGACTTGATGAAAGAGTTAAGACGCTCCCGCTGGAGCAAAATACATCCACTATCGACAAAAGCAAATTCAAGATGAGGAAAAGGTTTGCCAAGGCCATATCAATGGGCATGAAGCTACCATCCTCCAAAGGAAAAATCACTGGTGAAATAGAAATACACCCCTCCTATTGCTTATATCATCATAAGGTTTTGCACCCCACTCATGAGTGCAAAGCTTTCGATAGATGGTGGCAAGGATATGTTGCTCATCGGCAACACTTTAAGCGGAAGAAACGTAAAACTCGTCGGGAGCGGAAGGATATGACCGAAGGGTTTAACAGAATTACCGGTGATTGTCGCATGGTTAACGCCGGGGGATTACAGGTGCCTACATTCGGGAGTGATTCTGATGAAGATCTGGAACTTGCCACTCTCTTTAAAGAGTCCACTTCGGGAAAAGAAGAAGAGCAGAAGGTCTGTAAAAATATCCGGCTGCGTAATCGCACGCTTCCCAAAAAGAATCTCGGACCCTCAAACAGAAAAGATAAAGGGAAAGAAAAGGTCTCTGAAGATATCGTCTTAGATGACCAAGTTCTGGGGGAGCTAAGCGCCAAGGACCCGCCGAAGAAGAATAAGGTGGATTACAACGTCTTAGCGCATCTGAGGAAACTACCCTTGCAGCTCAGCATTCTTGACGCCCTTTTGCTATCAAAGGAGGCGAGAGATTCGTTAATCAAGGCACTACAGGATCCGGAGCAATTCCAAGCTTTCCTGGCCGAGGAAAAGATGAAGGATGAATTGGAGGAAGTGCACTCGGCCGATGTCGCTTTTGGTGATGAAGACCTTCTCCTTGGGACGTGCGAACACAATCACCCCCTTTATGTCTCAGGGTACTGTCACGATATAAAGATAGGCAAAATCCTGATCGACAATGGATCCTCCGTTAACCTCCTCAATGTGCGGGTGTTAAAAGAAATCTGCATGAGCGTCCAGCACCTTGCTCGGGACAAGATCACTATCTCCGGGTTCGACTCCTAGTCATCAAGAACTCATGGGTCTGTAATACTGACGCTACGCTTCGGGCTACTCATCACGGACATTAAGTTCCACGTCATAGACGCCAAGACATGCTACAACGCTTTGCTCGGCCGACCGTGGTTACACGAGTACAACGTCATCCCTTCTACACAACATCAGTGTATGAAATACGCTAAGGATGGTCTCGAGTATACCGTGGCGGGAGAACCGAATCCATTTTCCGTGAACGAAGTCCAAAAATATGAAGATGCCAAGTACTTCTTACCGGATTTCAAAGACACGGAAAGGTGTCACAAGCCGGAAAACAAAGCTAACGCCACCATCCCTGTCTTCGGCAGTGATACCGAAGAGGAAGAGGACATAGTTTATTCAGGTCCACCCCAACACAACAAGCCAGGACCATCCACTCCTGCGTTAATCTTTGGTAGCGACTCGGAAGATGAAGTCCATGCTGTGTTCCCTGCTCGACCTTCAATACAAACACCCGCTGACGAAGGGCAAAGTCTACAAGTCGCCATGGTGCCGCTTAAACACCGTAAAGAACTGGATGCACTTGATATTTATAATGTAGAAGAGCTGCAAACGTTCTATATCCCTCCCAGACGAGAAAGCAAAAAAGCAATTCTATTCTACCGCTCTGAAGAAACCAGAGTGGAGAAAGAAATCTGGCATGGCGCGGATCCTACGCTTGATAGGCTTCAGCCCATCCGTCTCCCCAGATATTATACAGAAGGCTTAAAAAGGTTGCTGAAACGCCAGGGGATATCCTTCAAGCAAACCGTTCAAAAAGCCAAGTTCTATAACAAAGTCTGGAACGTTCCCGAGACTCAACGCAAACTGCCTAATGGGAGAATGGAGACAAAAGGACTTGGATACATCCGGTCAAAGAAACGAGAGCTACTAAACAGCTGCTATGTCATGTATGACTTCGATGAAGAAGCGGATGCTCAATGGGAGGACGCTAATCCTGAACCAGTAAAAGTTCCAGATGCGAAAGTGCCCAGTCCGTCGTTCGAAGAACAAATGGACAAACTTATAAGGGAAGCTGGTCAAAAAGTCCGAGATCACCATAACCGTGAAATGGTCATCTACGAGAAAGCCAAAACGCAACGCCTCCTCCAACAGGCCGTGAAAGATGAAAATGCCGCTCCTTGTCAACCTGTTATAAAGAAGGCTCGACGCAGAGGCAGAAACAAGTCGAAACACGAAAAAGGCGCTCAACAGCAACGAAGCGGGTCTGAGAGGCCACTCAAGCGAAAATCGAGCGGTTCCGATCCATCCCTTATGAGAAAAATGGGTCGGGAATACTCTTTTCCTCGGGACAAGACCAAGAAAATACTTGACCTCACTTTAAAACATCATATGCTTACACTGCCGGAGTCTAAACACCCCGAACAAGCAGGCGAAGTCTCTCACCCGGACTATTGTCCTTATCACCGAGTGGTAGGGCATCCTCTTGAAGACTACTTCACCTTCAAGGATTGGGTCGAAGATCAGTATCAGCTGGGCAAGTTCGCTCTGTCCGACAACTGGAGGGTAACGCCGCCACAAAAGCATGAACCCAAAGCCACGAAAGAAGAACCAGTGCCATATTGGGATTGGAAACGATTTCGTACTTGTCACATGATAACAGTGTCAAAAGAAGAGCCCGAGAACATGGATGACCTCCCCTGGTGCTTCGAAAACAGCAACGACGAGGTAATCTCAGAATTTCCACCACCGCCAAAAGAGCTGGAAGATGGAATCCATACCACTGCAGATAACCTCAAGAAAATTGAGTTGGGAACGGCGAACGATCCGCGACCGACATTCATTAGTGAGCTGTTGTCTGAAGAGAAGGTGGCTTCGTTAAAAGACCTGCTTATGCAGCATAAAAATTGCTTCGCATGGAACTATTCCGAAATGCCGAGATTAGATCCAGAAATTGATGTGCACAGGTTGGCAATATCCCCAGGTGTCAAGCCAGTCAAGCAAGCACCAAGAAGAATGCGGCTCGAGCTTGAGATGAGTATCAACGCCGAGGTCAAGAAGCTGATCGACTCTGGCTTCATTCAAGAAGTTCAATATCCTGACTGGATCGCCAACATCGCCCTGGTGATGAAGAAAAATGGGACAGTGCGCATATGCGTAGACTTCCGGGATCTTAATAAAGCCTTCCCGAAGGACGATTTCGCAGTGCCGGTCACCGAACTGATGATAGACAATACGTCCACTCATGAGGTTTTCTCCTTCATGGATGGCTCATCGGGGTATAACCAGATAAAGATGCATCCCGAAGAACGGAAGCACACCGCCTTCAGGACTCCTTTGGGTATATTCTGCTACAAGGTGATGCCCTTCGGTTTAAAGAACGCCGGTGCCACCTACCAGAGGGCCATAACGAAGATCTTCGATGACCTCATACACGAAATCGTCGAATGCTATATCGACGATCTCGTGGTTAAAAGCAAATCGTACGAGGAACATCTCGAGCATCTGAAGACCGTATTTCAACGCCTTCGACAATACAATTTGAAGATGAACCCTCTCAAGTGTGCATTCGGAGTTTCCTCGGGCAAATTCCTGGGATTCATCGTCCGACATCGAGGTACTGAGATAGATCCGTCAAAGATCAAAGCGATCATGGAAATGCTTCCGCCAAGGACTCTCAAACAGCTGCGGTCTCTCCAAGGGAAGCTCGCGTATATACGGCGATTTATAGCCAACCTTTCAGGCAAGTGCCGTCCTTACAGCCACCTAATGAAGAAGGGGACCCCATTCGTCTGGGACCAAAAATGCCAAAGCGCGCTAGACGAGATCAAGCAATACCTGCAGAACCCGCCGGTATTGGCTACTCCGGTCAAGGGAAAACCCCTCATTCTTTATACAACCGCCCTCGAAGGTTCCTTAGGCGCATTATGGGCACAAGAGAACGATCAAGGGAAGAAGAGAGCTCTCTATTTCTTAAGTCGAGTTCTACTGGGGGCAGAAAGCAACTACTCCCCCATTGAAAAACACTGCCTGGCGTTAATCTTCACGATAACAAAGATCAGGCACTATGCGTTGGCGTATAAGGTCCGTCTCATTTCAAAGGTGGACCCCCTTAAATATTTAATGTCGAAGGCCATATTGACGGGACGACTCGCTAAATGGGCCCTGCTCTTGATGGAGTTCTCGATAACCTATCAGCCTCTTAAGGCAGTAAAAGGCCAGGCCATCGCCGATTTCCTCGTTGAGCATCCAATAGCCGTCGATTCTCCTCTAAATTGCGATCTTCCAGACGAACATGCGTTTGACGTGATCGGCGGTGGTGATACCCGATGGGAGCTTTATTTCGATGAAGCATCTTCCGTAAAGAAGCGCAAACAAAGTACCCCTATAATCAAATCGGGGGTAGGACTCATCTTTGTAACTCCACAAGGAGGGATAATGCGCTTTGCTTTCTCCCTAACAGAGCCGAGGACAAACAATGAAGCCGAATACGAAGCTTTGATAGCAGGTCTCGAGATCGCCATCGACATGGGAATTGAAAAGCTCTTCATATACGGAGATTCCCAACTAGTCGTTAGTCAAGTAAACGGCGACTACCAAACGTGCAAGCCAGAGCTGGTGAAGTACGGCGAGAAGGTGTAGCAACTGCTGACCCAAATCCCTTCCTATAATTTGGAAAACATACCGCGCGCAGAAAACAGCAAAGCGGACGCATTGGCCAAACTCGCTAAGGAACTGGCTGATGAGAACCTCGATGACGTAAGAATCGTGGTACAAAGCCGTCGGGTGCTTTCCCCAGCAGAAATATCTCCAGAATCACCCGAAGAAAAGGGAGCGACTGAACAGACGACCCTGCAATTAAAAGATCGGGAAAATACCGAAGATTGGATAGAAGTCTTTATAGACTACTTTAGATACCGCCGAACTCCCGAAGATGCGTCCTCAAGACATCAGCTTATGAAACGAGCTCTGTCTTTCGCCTTCGTCAATGATACTCTGTACAAGAGGTCGTTCGATTCTTTGTGGTTGAGATTCCTGGGACCTGACGAAGCGAAAAGAGTCGTTCAGGAAGTTCATGACGGACTCTGCGGTTCTCACCAAGCAAGCCTAAAGATGAAGTCGAAGATCAAACGGATGGGCTACTACTGGCCCACGATGATACAGGACTGCCTCGAATATGCGAAGCAGTGCCACTCATGCCAAATTCATGGGGACTTCATCCACCAGCATCCAAATCCACTCCATCCAACAGTGGCTAGCTGGCCATTCGAAATGTAGGGAACCGACATAGTCGGCCCCATCGAACCAGCATCGTCCAGGGGACATCGTTTCATCCTGGCGACGACTGACTACTTCTCCAAATGGGCAGAGGCAGTACCGCTGAGGGAAGTGAAGACGGAGAATATCCTCCACTTCTTCAAGACGCACGTCATATATCGGTTTGGAACTCCGCGATGGATCATCTCCGATAACGGGCCAGCTTACAGAAGCCACAAGATCAGTCGCTTCACGCAACAACACACTATAGACTGGAGATATTCCTCGGTTTATAATCCGCGAGCTAATGGTCTAGCTGAGGCCTTCAACAAGACCTTAACAAAGATCATGAAGAAAACGGTGTCCCGAAATAAGAAGGACTGGCACGAGAGACTGCAAGAAGCTCTCTGGGCATATCGAACTACGTTCAAGACAGCCACTAACACAACGCCATATGCGTTGGTATTCGGTATAGAAGCAGTACTCCCCCTCGAGATAGAGTTACCCTCTCTACGAGTGGCAGTCCACTACGAGCTGACGGACGAAGAAAATGCTCACCTTCGGCTTGAGGAGCTTAATGCCCTTGATGAAACCCGGCTCATAGCGCAAAAAAATCGGGAAGCCTATAAAGCAAAGATGACGCGCTCATATGAAAGATTGACCCGGCCGAGGACATTCCGCCAAGGCGAACTCGTGCTAGTGGTCAAAAGACCTATGATCCCCAATCGCGCCAAGCGGGGAAAATTCGAGCCGAACTATGAAGGCCCGTATATCATAGACAAGGTCTACCAGGGTGGAGCCTATCTACTCATGGATATGCACGGTGAAAGGCCTTATAGGCCAGTAAACAGTCGACTCCTAAAGAAATACTACGCTTAGCGAGTTACCGCCTAGGTCAATGGTAGATGACGACGACTATGTCCGCTCGCTATCTTCCTAAGCTCAAACTCTATTAGCAGTAGCCAGCCTTCTCCTGGACGGACCGAAACGTCCTTAAACTAATGACGGACCGAAACGTCCTTAAAACTAATGGCGGACCGAAATGTCCTTAAACTAATGAAGGACCGAAACGTCTTTAAACTACTACCGCAACATCCTTAGGCTGACGAGATAAAAAAAAAAGAAAAAAGAGAAAAAGAAAAATAATAATAATAATAATAATAATAAACGGTATGTCCATAAGCAAAATGGGTACGGATGAAAACCCGAAAGGGCTCTGTAAGTAAAAACAGCAGGGCTACCGGCGAGTGTTCGTGAAATCCCGAAAGGGCGCGACCTCGTAAAAAAATATATAAAAATAAAAAGAATAAAAAAAACGGTATGTCCATAAGCGAAAAGGGCACGAATGAAAACCCGAAAGGGCTCCGTGAGTAAAAACAGCAGGACTACCGGCGAGTGTTTGTGAAAACCTGAAAGGGCGCAACCTCGTTAAAGGACACTTACAGGGTCCTCTCGACCTTGTAAGGAGAAACCACCAGCGTGAGATCCTTACGACTCACGAGGGAGCAACACACTTAGGGATCCCCATGATTCCTAAGGAGAAAATACACTTGCGAGATCCTCACGACTCGTAAGGAGAACTCTCTTGTGGGACCCTCATGGCTCATAAGACTTGAAAGTCTTAAGTTACAGAGACCTAAACCTGTGCTTAAGCAAACCCCCACAACCTTCGATACTGCCCTACAAGTGGCTCAATACTGACCCTTGCATACAATCCACGGGGGCGAATAAATATTTCCTTAACCAAATTTCATCCGTGATTGGGGATGTGTGCACATGATGAACAACCCTTATAAGTCCTCTCGACTTACTGGGAGAGAACCCTCTTGTAGGATCCTTACGACTTACAGAGGAACATACACTTAAGAATCCTCACGATTCCTAAGGAGAAAATACAAC
Source organism: Agapanthus africanus (assembly GCA_030015575.1). Lineage (NCBI taxonomy): Eukaryota > Viridiplantae > Streptophyta > Magnoliopsida > Asparagales > Amaryllidaceae > Agapanthus > Agapanthus africanus. The sequence goes on from JASDDO010000016.1 coordinate 26,619,642, forward strand.
TACAAGATCCTCACGACTTGTAGGGAGAAATACCTTTGTGAGACCCTTACGGCTCAAGAAGTTAAAAGCCTTAGTCGGCAGGACCTTAACCCTGTTCGCTAAGCCACCTTTGTTCAACATCGACGGAGGCAAATGATGATTCGCTCCTGGTAATATCCCAGTTGTAGCGGTGCTGATGCTGAAATCGGTGTCTAAATTCGGATTTACGGCAAAAAGCCAGTAGGCCGCACATGCATACAAAATAGCCGAAATGATTGGGCAACTCGCAATAAAAAGCAGCGAGTAAGAATAAAATAAATAGCCGAAATGATTTGGCAACTCGTAATAAAAAGTAGCGAGTAAAAATAAAATAAATAGCCGAAATGATTGGGCACCGCGAAAAATAGCCGAAATGATTGAGCAATTGCGACCTTCGCGATATAAAAGCTGAAATGATAGAGCATCGCGGAAATAAAACAAAAAAAAGTATGATAAAGCTTTGGCCCTACAGTTGAGATCACATCGATCCCTGTATACAATCCAAGGGCCAAACAAAGAGGGAACCATACTTTCCCAACAGGCTCCGCCAGAAAACGAAGCCAAATCTCGACGGTTCGTCCCAACCCCGAAGAAACCAGTGTCTTAGGCAAATCCTTCGACTCGAGGAAACAAGTGTCCTTGACGAAGAAAATCCTGATCCGTGTCGACTCGCAGAGAAACCAGTGTCTCCGTGGGAAATGCTCGATCCGTTTCAACACCAGGGAAACAAATATCCTTGGAAAATACCTCAATTCAGGGAAACAAATATCCCTGATGAGAGCCTCCTGATTCGCGTCGACTCGCAGAGAAACCAGTGTCTCCGTGGGAAATTCTCGATCCGTTTCAACACCAGGGAAACAAATAATCCTTGGCAAATACCTCAATTCAGGGAACCAAATATCCTTGATGAGAGCCTCCTGATTCGCGTCGACTCGCAGAGAAACCAGTGTCTCCGTGGGAAATTCTCGATCCGTTTCAACACCAGGGAAACAAATAATCCTTGGCAAATACCTCAATTCAAGGAAACAAATATCCTTGATGAGAGCCTCCTGATTCGCGTCGAATCGCATAGAAACCAGTGTCTCCGCAGGAAATTCTCGATCCGTTTCAACACCAGGGAAACAAATAATCCTTGGCAAATACCTCAATTCAGGGAAACTAGCGTTCTTGATGAGAGCCTCCTGATTCGCGTCGACTCACAGAGAAACCAGTGTCTCCGTGGGAAATTCTCGATCCGTTTCAACACCAAGGAAACAAATAATCCTTGGCAAATACCTCAATTCAGGGAAATAAATATCCCTGATGAGAGCCTCCTGATTCGCGTCGACTCACAGAGAAACCAGTGTCTCCGTGGGAAATTCTCGATCCGTTTCAACACCAAGGAAACAAATAATCCTTGGCAAATACCTCAATTCAGGGAAACAAACATCCTTGATGAGAGCCTCCTGATTCGCGTCGACTCGCAGAGAAACCAGTGTCTCCGTGGGAAATTCTCGATCCGTTTCAACACCAAGGAAACAAATAATCCTTGGCAAATACCTCAATTCAGGGAAACAAACATCCTTGATGAGAGCCTCCTGATTCGCGTCGGCTCGCAGAGAAACCGGTGTCTCCGTGGGAAATTCCCGATTCGTCTCAACTTGCAAGATGAAGTCTCAGGCAGCAGGGATTAAAAAACTTGTTTCCTGAACAATGGGACCCTGCAGGTCGGTCTAAAATGGTCTCTTGCGTACTATTCACGGGTCTCACTTTCCAAAGTCGAATTTCGACAAGGAGAGAAACAACCGCTTACGGGTCCTCTCGACTCGTAAGAGGGAAAAATTCACTTATAAGATCCTTACGACTTATAAGAGAAAACGCACTTGAGAATCCTCATGATTCCTAAGGAGAAAATACACCTACGAGATCCTCTCGATCCGTAGGGAGAAAATCTCTATGAGACCCTCACGGCTCATAGAGTTGAAAATTCTTAGGCAGCAGATCTGAACCTGCGGCCTAAGCCATCGCTATTTCTTGAGGAAGTCAAGATGCTTGCTCTAATTATCTGTTAACCATGTTTACTAAGGTGGCATGCTGATAATAAAAGAAAGAAAAGGCGGAGAAATGACACAAGACATTACAAAAAATGTGTATCTTTTATTCATAAACTTGATTGGGTACAAGATACATTGTGTTAAAGAATAAAAAAAATATATATACATTGCTTTTATTTACAAGTACAAACGATACAAAGAGGGATAGCTACTGAGGAGGAAATGTCTTTAACAAATCCGCAAGCTGCTCTCGCACTTCCTTCAGCGCCTCCTCCTGAGTGGCTGCCACGGCCACCTCCGCTTCCACCTGGGCCCGCTGCCGCAAAAAGGATGAAAGTTGCTCCTCGGCCGCCTTCTGGGCTGCTTCCTGGCTAGGTGCATTCCGCTCGACAACGTCAAGCTGTTGCCTCGGTGATAACCCTTCGGAAAGGCATTGCAGAAGGCCCTCAAAGACAACCTTCAGCCGTGCAGCATTGGCCTCCACCCGAGCATGCAGTTGGGCAGACTTGCTCGAAGTCTCACCGCGCTCCTTACGCCTTGAAATGACTTCTTGTTCAAGATGGAGGAAGTAAGAAGCGCTCTGCTCAATCCACGCTGCTCTTTGATTACTGGCAGCTAAGGTCTCAGGAGCGGGACGCATCGACTCCAGCTGATGCAGGCGGGCCTCGATCTCCCTGCAATGGTTAACCCAAGATGCGATGATGCCCTCGTCATGAAAGTTCACGAGTATCACCAGCATCGGGTTAACCATCGTAGCGAAGTCTGCGGCAGATGTAGGAGTTTCAACGTCGAGTTCCTCGACGTAGTCACTCAACATGCGCAGACTATTCGCGGCACCTTTCGAAGATGGACGTCTCAGATAAGGACCTGCTGGCATTGTAATGTGAGGCTCGAAGGGCGCCGAGACCGGAACAACAACTGAAAAGAAACAAAATGTGATCAGATAACAGTTCAGGAAATAAAAAGGGGGGGTTATCAGTGTAATAATCGTTGTACCAGCTGAAGCAGATGGCAAGGCCGGAAGGGCCGGTGGCGCAGCTGATCTTTCACCCCCTCCTTCAATCTGTAGCACTGCAGTCGGGATGAGAAAAAAGGTTAGAAGTAATTCCATCAATGGAAAAGAAAGATATCAATGGAAATCATACTCACCAGCGCCACCAGAGGAAGAAGCGAGTTCGGGTGGGAAGGAGAAGTGTGGGAGCAACACCTGATAAAGATGGTCAAAAAGCACTCCTGAAAGGCACAACAGTATGACTTTAGTACACAAATTATACGCCTAAAAAGTAAGATTAATAAGTTGCAAACCCATACCTTCCAACATCTTTGACGGTATGAGAGAGGGCTGAGAAGTGACCACCGCCAAAGCGGTAGTTGAAGGCGCTCCCTCGAGCAATGGGGCATCGGCACTGGCTGCACCTGCGTTACGAACAAATGTGAACTTGTCAGAAAGGATTGTAAAATAAAGAGGAAAGTAACTTGGGATTTACCTGACGAGCCGCCGGCCGAAACGGAGGCGACTCCCTCTTCCATCGACATGAGGCCACCGCCCGTGGCCTCGTCACCCGACTCAATAGGGACCGTTGTCATGCTCACAAGACCTGGAACGGCGGGGGACCATAGGCGGGGAGGGCTATGACTGGAGCATTACCAGATTCCTGAGAAAGAGTGGTTGGCTCATCTTCAGGAATCATGTCCACCTCACCCGTTACTCCCTCGGGCTTGGCAATCACGGTTTCCTCGTCCACCGTCACTACGAGGTCGCCGGCCTCAAGCACCTCGTCCGCCACTACCATGGGCTCAGTTATAACAATCATTTCATCTGCCGCCACTTTAGGCTCGGCATCAATGACCTTCTCGGCTATGGATCCCTCGGCCTCCAGCTCAGGCTCCATTACCCCAGCGACGTTGCCCACCGTCGGCTCAAGTTCGGCCAGTGCCTCCCCCCCTGCTTCCTCGGGTTCGACAGTCTCTGCCTCCCCCTCGGTCAGACTTGGCCCTGCAAGATGAGATGCATAAGAACCGGTGAGTTTACAATTTTTACAAACAAAATTCTGAAAAAATATTACCTGAGGTGGACTTCTCGTTAGCCTCCCTATTGGCGCGAATTGCCTGTCTATGGGCTGTAGACAGGGCGACCGGGGACTCTTCTGAAGGGGTGTCGGCACGAGGAAAGGTGCTTGGGCCCGCTCCAATGGCCAAGGCAACCCTACGTGCCTTTGCTTCGCGCCTCGACCGCTTCCTCTCCTCCCGGGCCGTCACGATGGACCTCTTTGACGCTTCCTTCATCGAAGCGTCATCGTCCTCATTCAAGGATGCCTCCAGAGCCTTTAAGGCATCTCTCATCGGCTCTTCGAGACAGACCTCCTGCGGTAGCCCAGAGGAAGCAGGAACATTGGCAGCTGGCAGAGCAGTTGAGTCACTTGACGGGAACGGCATTGAGGTTTCTTCGATAAAAAGGGAGAGGTTAAATTGACCATAACACAAGGAAAATGAAAACTTGATGAATTGAAACTTACTAAGGCCTAAAGACGCTCTGAGACGTTCCTCCTCTTGGAAAGTCTCGAGGGAAGTGGCAATGGCTTCTTCATCAGTGATGCCTGTTGGAAGAAAAGAAGGAAAAACGTTAGTCAAAGGCAATGAGGAGGATATGATACAATAAAGAAAATGTGACTAGTAGTTACCTGATTGCGCAAGCTTAGCTAGCCACGCGTCACGCTTTGCTAACCACGCTGAAGTTTCGAGAGCGGCCTCCAAGTCTATATCATCCGGCGGCGGCATGACTAATCTCTCGTTAGTCCCATATTCGCTCAGGCCCTCGGCATAGGGAGCGTGGGGTTCCTGACCAAACGCGATGTCTGCAGCGAAGAGCGACTTCTTTTTCTTCTGCCCTCCGACCCTAGGTGCACGTGGGATCGACTTACGCTTAGCAGCCACCTTAGGACGGCGGGTCCCGATGTCTGCACCCATGCCAGACTCCGGCGAGGCTACAACCACTGTCTCCACTGGAGCACAGGGCGCTGGAGCTGCATCTGTAATATCAGGGAGCGACAATTCGTGCGGAGGACTTTACGCACGCGATGGCCCGGCTCTAACATCTTTTAGAGGGGCAACTACCGGAGTCCTAGGCACCAAAGGAGCGTTGCGGTCGCTGTCTGGAGGCGCACCCTTACGGTCGACCAGCGGTCGCCTTTCCTCCTTTATAGCGGCTCCTGTTGTATGATTGTACCATTCTTTGTATACGTTGAGGAGTCGTGGAGCGCAAGCCGGCGCACTGATAAAAAAATGAGAACCCGTATTCAGGCGCATGAAATGATGCAGCGCGTTCTCCATCCCTTCTTCATTGGCAGCGGGTTCCAATAGGAAAGCTTCCAAGGGTACCCCTTGATCGTAGCCCAGATGCTGGGCGAAACGATGCGGGTTGTATCTCATAAAAATCGCCGCACCGTTCTGCCTGAATACTAGGAAGCCCGGTCTAATGGAATATAAGTGAAGGGTCTCCCGGGCCGTCAAAATTGAGGCTCCATCCTTGAAAGCATCTTGTAATGGCCACATCGCAGTGGTAGACGCCTTTCCAATGGTCAACACCTTATCGACGAAAGACATCCCGTCTCCAACGGTGTGAGGGCGAAGGAGTAAACCCCTGGCGTTCCGTGGCAAAGGAGTCACGATTGATGCGCCAATCAGCTGTATGATGCGAGGGAAACCACACTTGTCGAAGAACGAGGGCCTTTTATGCATGCCGAAGACACCCGCCGTGTGTAGCTCGAGCCACGATACGAAGTAGTGCATCAGGAAGACCACGTGTAGTACCCCATGCTCATTAGCATCCGCTGCTCGACTGAGGCCATGATATAAGTGTGCCAAGCCGGCGATCCCAACAGCCACTTTTACCCCGATGGTCATCCGGTGAGCTGGGTAAAAGACAGAGGGCCGCATACGGTGAGAGTGCTTTGGGATCGCAAACCAACTCAGCTATAACCCAAGAAATCCTAGGAAAAAAGCCTCCTCGTCCATCCCAGGGGCTGCAATTTCTGCAAAAGATATGGTCGGGAAGTCCGGAAGGAAAAAACCCTTTTGGTCTATCTCCTTCGCCGGCAGGTTATCCAAACCTAGACCGAAAGGGTCATCCAGGGTAGCAAACTTGGCAGCTTCTGATGAGAGGACGCTTGGGCGAAGGAACCGAGCGATAAAATCCTCAAAGCTAACTCCGCGACTCCCATGTTCAATGAAAAGGGCCTCATAGATGTTCAACACTTTAATTAAGCTTGGGAATTGGTGTTGAACAGCATTCTTCGGCGTGAGCCCTCTTACCACCGGCTTAGCACCGAAGACATACTCGTCTGTCGGGAGCAACTCCTCATAATGTTCCCCTATAATCGGTAAACCGGATACCTCCGTAAACTCTTCCAGAGAGATTGACACTTCCCGATCCATGGCGAGGAAAGTGTGGGTAGGAATGTTCCACTGCTCCAAAAAATCCTTGAACCACCAGGTAGGGAGCGTGGGATACTGGAAGAGAGAAACGTAGACCGCAGTGTACAATCCCAATCTTATCAACTGCGATTTCTTCGTCGACAGGATATACCGGGCCCACGGCAGATAGCCGATCGGGTGGCGGGGGATCAGACCAATGTTATATGATTGCCCCCAGGGTCGTGCCTCGCCCTGACAGATACGGCGTCCTAGGATATCCAGAACCATAGGGCGCTGGACCGGAATCGCGTCCATAGCGGGATGAAGAAAGCCCTTCGAGGTTCAATCAACCATCTCCACGGCATACTGCACCGAGGGTAGGGTAGCATAATGAATTGCCGTGATGGGTTCTGACGGCACTGCGCACGTGAAGCTCCGTCGACCCATGATAATCTGATTATACCACGACCCCAAAAGGTGGAGACTCTTGTATTCCTGGTCTTAGTCCTTAATCATGGCCAGGACTTCGCGGTCCAAGGGCGCTTCGGGAAATCCCTCCTCCGAACGAGCAAACGGGAATGAGGTATCGAGAGACATGGTCACTGCAAGGGAACAAAAAAAAATAGCCGTTAGTGCTGCAATTCCAACGCTTGGCGTTTAAAAATTTTCAATTAACTGAATTTAAAAATTGATTAAATTAAAATTAATCACACCACACTGCAGTGCAGTGGGTAGGGGACCCACAAAATCTGGATGAAAGTGCCTCATTTAATAAGACAGCCCCATCATTGGGTGAGACTGTCAGTTAAAGAAAAGATCCGAGAATATTCTCATCAGTGAGGAATCCCTAGAGACAAGGAGAAAATCTCCTCTTTCAGAGCTTTGCTCTGTCACAGAATGACACTTGTCAAAGTCTGGTCTCAAAGGAATAAAATTCCTTAAAAAGAGCTTAGCTCTGTAGTATTCCATCAAAAAGAAAATTTTGAAAAGAAATTTAAAATTAAATTTTTTTGGAATCTTGAAAAATCCATGAAAACTTATGAAAAATTCTTCATTTTTCAGATCTAAAAGATCTACATTTGATTCAAGAGCAAAGCTCTGTTCATGGGTTAGAACCCATGAACAAGATCTCTGTAGATCTATAAGTTTTTTAGAGCAAAGCTCTGTTTATGAAACCCCAATGGGGATCTCTTTAGATCAAAAGATTTGTGAGAGCAAAGCTCTTTGGTTTAAGATTGATTTGAATTAATTTAATTTCATTGAGATTAATTTTTACCTAGAATTTCAAACTTTGGAAATGAGCAAAGCTCTGAAGTTCTTAAGCAAGAGCAAAGCTCTGTTGAAATCAAAATCTTGAAAAAATGGTAAAGATTTTTTAAGGGCCAGAGGTCCTATTTATAGGGCGCTTGCGCCCCTTCAGCTCACCCGTTGATCCAACGGTCAAAAACTTGCCACCGCTGCACTCACGTGCGCGCCACGTGAGCGCAACGGTGGGGGGGCATTTGTTTCCCCCAATCAGAGCAAAACTCTATTGAAATTCAAAATTCAAATTTTGAAGCAACGCTTCAAATCCCGGACGCAACGCGCCACGTGTCAGGCGCTGATATATCAGCACAACGCCCGAGGCAGCGCGCCCAATCAGATCAAAGCTCTATTTAAAACAAAATTAAAGGAAGCAACGCTTCAGTTGCGCAAGCACTGCGCTGCGCGACACGTGTCAGCGCAGATGCTCTAGCGCAGTTGCGCTGCGCTTACACGTGTCAGCGCAGATGCGCTAGCGCAGTTGCGCTGCGCTTTGCGCTGCGCGACACGTGTCACGCGCTGGGGCGTTTGCGCCAAACAGAATTAAGATTTTAAAGAAATCTTTCTGTTCTTATTAAAACAAGAATATTTTCTTCTGTAAAACAGAAGCCCTTGGATCAAAGATCCAACGGTGGGGAAAATTCCCCGAATCACTCAGAGAAAGATCTCTTTAACAAATTTATGGGCACTATATAAAGGCCCTAGATCTCAATTCAAAGGCATCAACATTTTTTTGAGAAATCGAAATTTTCAAACAGAGAGAGAGCTCTGAAGAAATCTCAAGAAGAAAGGTAAAAAAAAAACCTTTATGATAGAAGAATTTCTTCTGATAGATCATTGATCTAAGAAGAAGATCAATGATCTTTAATAAAAAACAAAAATAAAAAAATAGTGCTTTGCACTTTTATGAACCTCTGGTTCCCTGAAATAAGAAAAACAAGAGAAACTTGTTTTCTTGAATCTAAATTAGATCAAGAAAACAAAAAGTGCTTTGCACTTCTCTTATGAACCATTGGTTCTGAATCTAAAGGATTCTCAAGTTAATAGTGCTTTGCACTTGTAAATCTACACTGTTGCGCTCTTGGGTTGGCCCAAGCCACCAGAGAGCGCCACATGTCAGTATCTGAACCATTTGCGCTATGCGCTTTTTGAAATAGAGCCTTGCTCTATGAAACTAACGCAACTCACTACAGCGCGCCACGTGTCGGCAGCGCAAGCGTAGCGCTCTGGCACAGCGCACTGCGCTTGCATGTCACGTGTCATCAACACAAGCGCTTGCGCTCTTTAATTAGCGCAAAACGCCTGAAAAATGCAATACATCTCTTTTAAAGGGCCAGGCCCAAATCAAAAAGACCCAGCAGGCCAAAATAAATTGCAAAGCAATAAAAGGGCAGAGCCCAAGTCAAATTGAAGCTCTGCATCATTTATAAATGGGCAGAGCCCAAAACAAATTGATGCTCTGCATCCTTTATGGGCAGAGCCCAAACAAAAATAAAAAGTAATGTAATGCATTATTTAAATGTGGGCAAAGCCCTAGCACAGGTCTAATAGACCAAAAATAAATAAAAGCGTTGAATATTTTTCAACTGGACTTAGCCCAATCATGGCCGTAAGTCCTCAAATTAAATTGACTAAGCACAACTGCTCTCTTAAATCAATTTACGACCGGTTCGAGGGTACATCTCTGAACTCCTTTGACACCTATCGTTGTAATCCTTCAACGACGTCAGAGAGGTGACGGGTCCCGACAACCACACATCAAAGACGGACTGTGGGGTCCTTAAACCCACGGACTTAAGCGTCCTTAAACTAAAACACGGACTGTGGGGTCCTTAAACTCATGGACTTAAGCGTCCTTAAACTAAAACACGGACTGTGGGGTCCTTAAACTCACGGACTTAAGCGTCCTTAAACTACATATGGACCACCACGCCCCTAAACTGGAATATGGACCACCACGTCCCTAAACTGGAATATGGACCACCACGTCCCTAAACTGGAAATAGATCTAGACTATCCCGTTAAGTAGATCTTAGTCTGGAAATTAGACTAACGTATCCTTAACAAACGTTTAAGTCGATCTTAGCCTAAATACGGCTAACGTATCCTTAAACTAAAACACCAAACCAAATCTAAGTAAATACGGATTTGGACTAATCCACGTCCTACGAGCGACGGCGTCACTTAGTCTCCGTATACAATCCACGGGCAATCACAAACAAAACAAACACACACGACACGAAGTGAAATTCTGGAGAAGGAGAAAGTGGCTACCGCGATGCGGTAGCGTAATTAACTGCAGGGGCTTGCGCCTGCAGGGAAGAGCGTGCCCACAATCAAAAACCCCTCAAGCGAAGGGGAATTTGACGAAGTCTGCTACATCGGCCGCATCCGTCTAAACCTCCGATACACGGTGCCAAAAATCAACTTGGCATCTTCGGAGAGGTGGACGGATAAAACCATATAGCATCTGTCCCGAATCTCAGGCAAGACGTCTTCCTAACGTCTACGAGCCGCCGTTCGAAGGGGAACAGTTATAACTGTTTCCTTATATCATGGTTTCGGTCGGTCAGTCAATCACTCATACAGTCAATACAATTTTACAAGATAACAATACAAATAAGATATCGCGGGGTTTAAGGGGTAGATTGGTACGGAAGGTGTTAAAGGTGGCACGAGGTGGTCAGATTTAATACACCTAACATGAATCCAGTTGCTGTTGTACCGTGGCATAAACGGTTCCTTGTACTACACGTGCCTCTAGTCTCTGGCATATAGAGACTCCCCTCGTATACACTGGCATCCTTCTGTACCAAGCTACAAACAACAGCGTTAACATAACATTACAACAATAGTATACACTTTAAAAGATATCTTCTTATTCTGTCCTTTCTACTTTTCTCTTACCTTTGGGACTTACCGAGCGATCTGTTCGCTGACGACATTCTGTTTCTTTCTTCTTTGAATGTCGTCAGGTGATTTGGACCCGGCGGAGATAGAGCCATCTCAAGAAGACTTGGAGCAGTTTGCCGAAGACCCTGCACTTTAGTTTCATTGTACACTTTTTCTTTCTGTACTTTTCATTTCCTGTTATGCCACTGTTTATGCATCTTTTTATTTCAGTTGTATTTCCTTTCATGCATTGTACAAAGAATGTTAATAAATAAAAGTTGCTGTTCTTTTTATTTCTTGTCTCTTGTGTATTTATTTTATATTGCTTAGAAACGCTTAGCGTATGTACTTCTGAGTATATACGTAGCGGACCTCATCGCGTCCCCTTCACCGTACACTGGGAAGCGGGGCGTGACACGACACGTGTCTTTGATGCTGTCCCACTCCTCGGTGCTCACATGGGAAGGTCAGACAGAGCCTCGCCAAGAGGCAACCGAGCAGCTTCACTGCTCGTTCCTTCCTCATGGAGCAAAGCCCTCAACAAGAGGCAGCCGAGCGGCTACCCTACTCGGCTATCCCTGGCTAGTAGCTTCCCTACCCCACGGCGCCAGGGATCAAAGCCCTCAACAAGAGGCAGCCGAGCGGCTACCCTGTTCGGCCATCCCTGGCTGGTAGCTTCCCTACCCCACAACGCCAGGGAACAAAGCCCTCACGAAGAGACAGCCCTGCAGCTACCCTGCTCGGCTATCCCTGGCTGGTAGCTTCCCTACCCACAATGCCAGGGATCAAAGCCCTCAACAAGAGGCAGCCGAGCGGCTACCCTGCTCGGCTATCCCTGGCTGGTAGCTTCCCTACCCCACGGCGCCAGGGATCAAAGCCCTCAACAAGAGGCAGCCGAGCGGCTACCCTGCTTGGCCATCCTTGGCTGGTAGCTTCCCGACCCCACAAAGCCAGGGAATAAAGCCCTCACGAAGAGGAAGCCCTGCAGCTACCCTGCTCGGCTATCCCTGGCTGGTAGCTTCCCTACCCACAACGCCAAGGATCAAAGCCCTCAACAAGAGGCAGCTGAGCGGCTACCCTGCTCGGCTATCCTTGGCTGGTGGCTTCCCTACCCCACGGCGCCAGGGATCAAAGCCCTCAACAAGAGGCAGCCGAGCGGCTACCCTGCTCGGCCATCCCTGGCTGGTAGCTTCCCTACCCTACAACGCCAGGGAATAAAGCCCTCACGAAGAGGCAGCCCTGCAGCTACCCTGCTCGGCTATCCCTGGTTGGTAGCTTCCCTACCAACAACACCAGGGATCAAAGCCCTCAACAAGAGGCAGCCGACCGGCTACCCTTCTCGGCTATCCCTGGCTGGTAGCTTCCCTACCCCACGGCGCCAGGGATCAAAGCCCTCAACAAGAGGCAGCCGAGCGGCTACCCTGCTCGCCCATCCCTGGCTGGTAGCTTCCCTACCCTACAACGCCAGCGAACAAAGCCCTCACGAAGAGGCAGCCCTGCAGCTACCCTGCTCGGCTATCCCTAGCTGGTAGCTATCCTACCAACGCCAGGGATTTAAGCCCCCATGAAGAGGCAGCCTTGCAGCTACCCTGCTCGGCTATCCTTGGCTGGTAGCTCCCCTACCCCACAGCGACAGGGATCAAAGCCCTCACCAAGAGGCAGCCGAGCGGCTATCCTGCTCGGCTATCCCTGGCTGGTAGCTTCCCTACCCCACAACGCCAGGGATCAAAACCCTCGCCAAGAGGCACCGGGCAACAACCCTGTTCGGCCATCCTTAAGGACCCAAAAGCCCTCGCAAGAGGCAACCGCTTAGCACTAACCATGCTCGGTTATCCCTGGCACCCCACTAGGGATCAAAGCCCTCGTCAAGAGGCACCGGGCGTCAACCCCGCCCGGACATCCTTAGTAGGCCTCCTACGCCCCTCCCGCGCTAAGGATGAAAAGCCTTCGAAAGAGGCAACCGCTTAGCACGACACGTGCTCGGTTATCCCTGGCAGAATGCCAGGGATCAAAGCCATCGCCAAGAGGCACCAGGCGGCAACCCCGTTCGGGAATCCTTAAGGATCTAAGCCCTCGCCAAGAGGCACCGAGCAGTTATCCTGCTCGGCCATCCTCAGCAGGCCTCTCACGGCCCCTCTCGCGCTGAGGATCAAAGCCCTCCCCAAGAGGCACCGAGCAGCTACCCTGCTTGGCCATCCTCAGCAGGCCTCTCACGGCCCCTCCAGCGCTGAGGATCAAAGCCCTCGCCAAGAGGCACCGAGTAGCTACCCTGCTCGTCTATCCTCAGCAGGCCTCTCACGGTCCCTCCCGCGCTTAGGATCAAGGCCCTCGCCAAGAAGCACCGAGCAGCTACCCTGCTCGGCCATCCTCAGCAGGCCTCTCACGGCCCTTCCCGCGCTGAGGATCAAAGCCCTCGCTAAGAGGCACCGAGTAGTTACCCTGCTCGGCCATCCTCAGTAGACCTCTCATGGCCCCTCCCGCGCTGAGGATCAAAGCCCTCGCCAAGAGGTACCGAGCAGCTACCCTGCTCGACCATCCTCAGCAGGACTCTTATGGCCCCTCCAGCGCTAAGGATCAAAGCCCTCGCCAAGAGGCACCGAGCAGCTACCCTGCTCGGCACCATCCTCAGTTGGCCAATTACGGCCCCTCCAACAACTAAGGAACGTGAACTCAACAAGAGGCATCCAGTCTATCAACGTCTTAGCGATCTACACTTCGACTTCGGGGCCATAGAGATACCGTCTTACCGCCTGTCTTGGAACACTTGGCAAGAGAGCAGACTCAAGTCGACGCGTAATCGCCAGACAAAAAGACGACACAACAGAAAGGTGGTCCCACGCAGATACGAGTGTTCACATAACAAGAAGAAAAATACGCGTGAAAACAAGACTGCAAGAAAAATACCTTTATTCACAAAAGTTAAAGCTTTTACTAGGTATTGTGGGCTCCCCAGCCTTACAAAATGCCCGGAGGCCTACCAAACTCCCGAGAAAACAAATAAAAAGAAAAAAGAAAAGCAAAAAGACGATGGGTCTCAGGACTCAAGGCCGGGCGCATCCCCGGGAAGCTCAGCGACCGCGGCAGGGGCCTCGGCATTGCCCTCGCCGGGTATCTTCTCCTCGGCCTCGGCCCCGAGGTCCTCCCCCTGCTCGTCGTCCTCGCGAGGATATTCGGCTCGGAGATCCTGGTCGGCGAACTCCGGCACCCGAGCCTTGACGACATCAAGGGCCTCATGCCAGATGGAGGTAGTGGCCGAGGCTAGGACGGTGTAAAATTCTTCCGATTTCTGGAAGTTCTCCACCGCCTTCGCCGCCAAGAGGTCGGCCCGTTTCGCCGTCTCTACCGTCGCCCCCAGCTCCTTCCGGAGGGTGCTCACCGACTTCTTCATGGTGCCGACGAGAGCCGTGGAGTCCTGAAGCTTGGCCTCGGCAGCCTGGGCGGCTTCGCGGAGCCTGGCAGCCTCATGCTTCACCGCCGCCGCCTCCTGCTTAGCGGCCGCTAGCTCATGCTTCCCGGCCACCATCTCGGCCTCGAGGGCGGCGACCCTCGCCGCTTCCAGCGCTTGCCTCGAGCTCTCCCTCAGCGAGGAGGACTCGCCCGCGGCTCGGACCGCCGGGCCTATCTCCTCCTCCTCCATCCGGATAGCAAGAGCGACGTGGTGGAGGACCTGGGAAAACAAGAAAGGGTTCAGAAAGAAGAAGGATCACCAAGTCTCACGAAAAATGAAACGAGCAAAATATGAACACTAACCTGCACGGCCTCTCGGGCGATGGACACCAGTTGCCTCTTCAGACTTCCCCCGGGGACCCTACCCCCGGCCGACCTCTTCATGTCGTGCAGAAGGCTGTCGGCGACGGAGAGCCCCGAGGGCACCTCAAAGCGGAGCTCCCCATCGTCCATCAAGATCGGGGAGGCCAGGTCCTGCGGGGCTGCGTGGGGGAACCTCTTGAGAGCCGGCGGCGGTAGACTGGTCTCCGCCTCCGAGGCTGGGGCTTCCTTCCCCCGAGCCCTCTTTCGGGTCGGCGCCCTGCTGGACTCCGGGGCCCGATCCGCACTCGAACGCTGGTGCTGGACGGCTGCCAGAGGAGCCGGGGTCGGCACCTGACGGGAAGAGCTGGCCCCTCCAGCCCTCGACCCCTTCTTCGGCTTGCGCATAGTCGCTCGAAGGTGGCTCAAATCTATGGGTTCTGCACAAGACAAGATAAAATGGAGTCGGCGACACAAGAAAAAAAAAATACAAGCCTAACTTACCGACGAACTGGGCAGGGCTGAGCCCGGTCCAACTAAGGGCCCGCTCAGAAAGAAACACATCGGCCCGAGAAATGGGCTCCTACGCCGCCACTCTCACCGCGTCGGGGTCGTTGGACGGGTTTCCCTGCCAGCACTTATCCCTAGACCACTGGATGGGTACGAGCCAGTCCTCACTTTCTGGCGGCCCGACGAAGAAAAACTTCTTCTTCCAGTCGTGGATGGAAGAAGGCTGGACGACGACTCCCGACCAGGGCGCACTCCCTCGACGTTTCCTAAAGAAGAGATAGACCCACCTCGGGTCGCCCGCATGAGAGCCGGGGTGACTTTTGTAGATGAGAGAAGAGGCAAGGATGGACAGACCGAAAGAGACCATCTGCAATTTCAAGCGGACCAGAAACCCAAGGAGAATCCTCCAGGAGTTCGGCACTAACTGGCCCGAGGCTAACCTGAAGTAAGATAGCGCTGCAGCGACATCGGGAGAGAAGGGCAAGCGCATTCCGGCCCAAAAGGATTCCAGCTACAGGGCAATCTCTTTACCCTGCACCTGATCTACCCTCTCTCCTTCCTCGGCCAAACGCAGAGTATAGCCAGAAGGGATATGGAAGCGGGCCCGAGCGGTGGTAAGATCTCCCCCATACCTCACCAAAGAAGGCACGCCGGGGGGTTCCGCCACCTCCACTCGGGGATCCGCTCCTGGCACACGACCACGGGGAGAGGATCTGACCCCATCTCCCCGGGAAGACCCCGACTCAGCGGAAGAATCCCTAGAATCTACCCCTGCGACATCTACAGACTCCCCAGAAGAAGGCATCTAACCTGATTGAGAAGCCCTTGGGAAAGCAGAAGATCCGACCTAAGATGAGAGCGCCGAGCTTACGAGATGAAAAATGAGGAAAATATGAAGAGAGATGGGCCCTGAAGAGGGCTCCACCTCTACCTATAGCCTCCGGCGCCCCCATCCAACGACGACCGTCGACTCCTGCCAAAAACAACCCTTCACATTCGACGGCCCAGATCGCTCCACCTGGGCGCGCGCATTGGACAGCATTCCATCAGACGCCAGAGGCCTGCGGCCCGTCGCGTCCGCCAACCAACGCTCGACACGTGGGCCGCCGCTTCGTCAAAAGCGTGCACGATCCGACGCCCCTCTTCAATGCAGAAGATCTCGCCCTTATTCACCGGCGTCATCCAGAAAAAGACAACGGATTGTCCGGGGACACGCCCGACGATATCTTCGGAAGAGAGCTCACCTCAGGTGACCCGGCAGACTACTCTCGACCCGACTTGTCAGCTGGTCGGGACAAGAGTGGGGGGCTAATGATGATGCTCGATATCGGTGATCTCCCAGATCATGACACGTGGCAGATGGCGTGTCCCAGAGCATGCAAGAAAGGATCTACAGGGGCAGACCGGACTGCTCCTATGCCCGTCCTACCGACGAGGCTGGCTCACCTCCGAGCCCCAGCACAATTGGCCTCCTCGGCCTCACAGCTCGTTCCTGAGCTACCGCAGAAACAAGATATCTCGTATCTCCCGCTCGTCCGTGAGCTCTCCCGCCGAGGTCATCTTCCTCGGTCTCATCGACCGACCAACAGCACCGCTTGCAGGCATAACCGCCATCCCGCGAATCTCGCCATGTGCGAGATCTACGCCGGCCACATCCCACGTTCCACGCCACCACGATCCCCCATTAACGAGCATGTCTCGCCATTAATGGGAGGCCCCGCTCATTACGCGGGCGTGACGTCGGGAGCGTAACGGCCGGTGTGATTCTCGCGCCTGCTGCACCTGCTGCCACCGCTATTTAAACCCCTCTTTCAGACGGTCAAGGTAAGCAATTTCTATTCCACTAAGCCGTTATTCTGCTCGGATGTCTAGACTAACTTGATCGTCGGAGGGTTCTCGGTTGTACAACCATCCCGAGACTTCCTTGCAGGTAACTCGGCAACCACAACCACAACCCATTGAGATCCACACATTTCAGGAGTGACAGCCTCCAGATCCAATCCTAGCCACCCATCGCGGCCATCAGCAGATCAACGGGAAGCAACATCTGAAGGAGATTCCACCCTCCATCAACGATAAAAAGATAAAAATGAGAAAATCGAAAGGGGAAAGACCAAGAATAACATTAGATTTGATGTAAAGTGCCTTATTGAAAAAACTACAAACTATTTGGCTCTATTTAATTGGTCAAGAAAATCATTAAAAGAAAGGTTTAATAAAAGAGGAAACGGGGTCTGCAGGGACCTTGCAGGTCCAAACTGCAACGTATTCTTACATGGGCTAGTGGAGGCCAGTCTGGCCCGCTGGCTATTTTACGGTCAAGCCCCAAGACTCCACAGTCCCATGTGAGAGCTTACTACAGTTTTGTGTCTGTAGGCCCCGTTTTCTCTTAATAAAAGGGATTTTTGTGTAAAAGTACATGCCATGCACTCTATTTGATTAGTCACATGATCAATTGTCATGCAGCAACCACCATAAAATTTGGTCTTGGATCATTTATACATAAAAGATGCGGGGTATACAGCTTCATTTTGCTATGACGGCGAGACTTATGACAAGACACTATTCATCAACCCTGCGTGCTTACATTTTACCGTTGTAATCTTAAAGATTCTTATGCCTGCTTACTTGAAATATCTTTTCTCAGATATTATATTATACTTTAGTTATCCTATCCCACCCTTTTCACTTGGCTGCTCGACCCCTCGCCGAATAATTCGACGCGATTGCTCCCTCGATCTCGCCGAATAATTCAATCTCAAATGGCGTGGGAGCTTATCTTTTGGTTGTATGCCTTCGCCTCCGTCATCGCCCTCATCGCCCTCAATGCTTATCAGGTACCCTCATCACCTCAAAACCATAATTTCTGCATACATGAACCGAAACCCTAAAACAATCGATTGCGTTATCACTTCAA
This sequence comes from Agapanthus africanus, assembly GCA_030015575.1. NCBI lineage: Eukaryota > Viridiplantae > Streptophyta > Magnoliopsida > Asparagales > Amaryllidaceae > Agapanthus > Agapanthus africanus. The sequence continues at coordinate 26,637,474 of JASDDO010000016.1, forward strand.
ATTCGAGATTGCTTTAATGATAGCATGTGAAACCCCTAAAAAGATTGTATTTTTATTGATATGTAGGATTTAGATGCAATTTAGTTACATGTTGCTCTCGTTAATTATAAACTATTGATGAATATGCTCTCCATCATCAAATATTAAAATTTAAGTTAATGAAGTTTGTATCTTTGTGAGTATTTTGTTTAAGTATCATTAGGCATACTAAGTTAGCAACTTATATGTAATTTTGGACATGTTGGTATCAAACAATTGATCTCAGCCAAGTTATTCATATCTCATACGGTAGTGATTGCAAGCTTTCTTTTTTGTTTAGGTCCTGTTCGGGTATGGAGTTGAGTTTTCTAGACTGGAGTTTCATTAAGTTAAACAGTTTATTCCAAAACGATAACTTTGTGCTGTTTGGCAACTGCAGTTATCTAAGCTCTTATCTGCTCTAAGTTTTGTAAACTCCATATTCCAAAACACATCTCTTATAACATAACCAGAGTTTATTTTTTAGTGGAGTTTGGGGCTTGCAAACCAGATTTTGCATCCTCTCTACCTCCATTTAAATATAAACTCCAGATATCCTAACTCTATACCCAAACATGGCCTTAGAATATTTGGTTAATTGCTTCTTGTATTGACTATTTCATTTCCGATCGTCAAACTCATGGAGCAGCTCATTTGCTTATCTGATTTGGAGTATGACTATATCAACCCATATGATTCATCATCTCGTATAAATGCGTTGGTCTTTCCGGAATTTGTGGTTCAAGGAGTGTTATGTACGCTTCTGATCCTAGGATGGCATTGGTTTCCGTTTCTGCTAATGGCACCTGTCACTTACTACCATGTAAGATTGTATGTATCACCTCTTTCCTTATGCATGAGTATATATTTTCGGATTCATGGGATTTGCTCAACCTTTTTTTTGGGTGGGTGGGGGGTGGGGGTGTTTATCATTGCGACATTGCCTATCTGTTCATTATGTGAGGTTGTTATTAATGGTTTGTCATTACTGCCTATAGTTATCTTCTGTCTAAAACTCAACTATGTTCATGATTTTAATGCTAGAAACATGTTGTGTTGATCTTTCTTTCTTTTTTTGTATATTTGAAGAATCATGCCAGGATTATATTGACTATTGTTAAGACAGTGCGAACATGTATGACGTGTTCAACAGTCTTGATTTCAATGTAACCCCACTTTACACATTTGATGGACCCAAGCATTATGTTATTAAAAGATCCAATGTGAATCCAATATTAGCCAAAGTAGTTAGATCATGGGATCTTATTTAAACTGACTCTCCACATCCAGCCTAATACTTAACCATAACATTTTTTAATAATCCAGTTTTATTAAGTATCGACGTTAATAATTTCATGCTCTTATGATAATTTTCTTACGCAAAGTGAACCTTGATATGATTTGGGGTGGGTGGGGTGGGGGGGGGGATACAGGTAAGATCGAACTAGAACATTTAACTATTTTCAGAGGCACCCTGGTCTTGAGTGCACCCTTACCCTTATCTTAAAGAATCATGATTTCCTCATATTGCTTATGATTTTCCATAAATCGGTTGGCACAATTTTTTATAATTATTATTATATATATAATTTATCATATATTTTTTTCAGGTTTATGAAAAGGCGTCACCGAGTAGATGTCACTGAGATCTTTAGAGTGCTGGATGGAGAGAAGAAATACAGGATGATCAAGCTTGCACTGTACTTCAGCATGTTCATGGTTGTAATTTACAGGTCAGTATCATTTTGCGCATGACTGCAAGTATTACCATCTCACTCTCAGTTATTTTCTAATAAACATTTATGGTTACACCTAATCCTGGAGCTTGTGTAAAAACTTACCTTGATTAATTTATTGCAATGGTTACTGAAATGATAGGTTACTAAATTTTACAATATCAATTTGTTTAATCTAGTTTGATATAGAATTTCATGTATATCACACACGCGCGCGCGTCTATTTAATTCAAACTCCTTTTGGAGCCATGCTATTTGGAATTTGTTTAAGAATCCATATTCTTTAATCTCATGTGTCCATCCTTTTAATATCATGGGAAGCATTTATAAAATTCTTTTGCTAATATACCTTTTTGCATATATTTTCCTCAAAAGCTAATATATATCAGTCTAATATTCTTATAAAATTTTGGATATGAACTTACATGAAACCGAGATTTACAAATCCGTTAAATTTTAGATTCCTTATTAATGCATGTGACAAAACCTTAGCATCGAGCACACTAGGATTCTTGCGGAATTTCACATCTCTTTCTTTTTCTTCCTCTCCTTTCCCTATGACTCTCATTCCAAACTCTAGCATCCTGTTAAGGCCCGTCATTTCTGGCTTCTAATTGCACCTCTAGCTAGGAAAAGGAAGCAACTACTAATAAGTAACCTTGCCAAAGCTGGTCTGTTGACATCATACATAATTTGTTTCTACTTTCTACAGTTTTAAATTTTAAAGTTGTCCAAGCCGATAAAGGATGTAACTTATCTGTCTACTTTTACTAAATTAGAATGTCAAAGTTTCTCTACTTCATCCATTGTTCCAATTATTGATTTTCCAAGAAGAAATATCATGGACATGGGTTTATTTACAAAGCCCGTTTCATCTGAGAAACTTTTGGGAAGCAAATATTAGGTGCTATGAGCGTTGTTGTAGTTACAAGCACAAATTTCTCCGTTATATCCTTTGAATTCTTGTTGTGCAGTCTCGTGGCATCTGCTGTTGTTCTGATGGATGAACATGACAGGAGAACTGGGGTAGTCAGCTGAGCTTTGCAGGTATTCATTTATTTATTCTTCTATCACGTTTTCCCTCCGTATATCTTATATGAATCGAAACTTCTTTTTTCCTTTCTTCAAGAAATGATATCACCGAGGTCCACCAAGCATTTCTCTTATTCAAAATTGATCTTTTATGATTTTGGCAAGTCCCTTCTTGTGACTTCCTTTAATTATTATAACGAGGGCTTTAGTTAGCTATGTTGTGTATTATACGAACAGTATTGACTGTTCTTTTCCGTATGATACATGCAGGACTTTACATACAAATGATCTAAAGATTACATCGGCTGTTTCATTTTAGTTCTGGCAGACAATTGAAATGTGTGCATGCTGTGTTCTGCGATCATCTATGTGGTGAATTATCCGGAGCCAAATCTTCATGTTGGGCTTTAGAAGCTATTTCAGGCTATAGGTCATTCTTCCGAAGTTCCGAGATGTCTTGTTTGTTAGGTTCATAGAATTGTCGGACATAAGAAAGGTCGCGAATATATGTAAATAACTTTTTAAAATAGATGAAGATTGTGTAAATAGACGGTGATTGTGAATTTATGATGGGTGGTTAAATTTACTTGGGTACTTGGTTGCTCAAAGGAGTTCTACTACCTAAAATGAATAAAAATACATCTGTAAGAACAAGAGTCTAGAGGTAGCTCCCATTGAAGATAAACCAAGGGATGAGATGGTTTGGGCGTGTTCCCGAAAGATTGTTTAGTGCCGCAATTGAAAGTAAGTGTAAGACTTTTTGTTTATGGAGTTACGAGAAATAGACATGGATCTAAACGAGCATGAATGGAGTCGGCTATGGTTATATCAGCTGTTAACGTAGTCGAGGGAAGACCCTTATCATTGTTGAGGTAATAAATGCAGTACGAAATGTTTGAAATAAACACTGACACTCTTGTTATTAATCCACTCCATTACACCATGAGTTATTTGTGTTCAGCTTTGGCTTTTAGTCAACAAATGCGGGAATAACTGCTCTTACGAGCCTGCCCGTAACAATTAGCATTACTTGGCTGGCCGACCCCAGCCTATTAAAGTTTTGTTTAGCTGCTTTTCGGTTTTCGAGTTTCAAGAACAGGGCATACTGGTTGTTGAGAGCTTATATGCTTATGCATGTACACGCCCTGTCGCTTCGAACGATTGAATCTGGGGACTCCTATAAAAGAGATAACTAACTGGAAGTTCAAAAAGGGTGAGTTTACGAACAAATGTGCACTTTTCATTTTCTTTGTTTGGCAAAGCTTTAGTAAACATATCAGCCAACTGATCTTTGGACTTCACATGCGGTGTACAGATTTCCTTTATACCTTACCCACTAATCCGGTAAATTTCACATAAGCTGCCATGTTGGGGATGAGTTGGTTAGGTTTAGGACTTTCACTCTCTATCTCATATTCTATCCGACGACCTACCGGCATACCTGGAATCTAAAGGGTAGACAAAGAGGCATAAAGTTTTCAAGCGGTACAACCTATCTCATTGTCATGCATATGCCCCTCTTTAAACTCTAATATTTCATGCATATGACTTTGCTTAATATTTCACCTTAGAATTTCTTAGCACCAACAAAAAATGGCATGTAATTTGTTCTTACATAGTGTTGCTTTTGTTAAACAACTTAAAGACAATAGAAGAATCTCTCTTGCTTGTATTCGCTATTTCATTTATCAGCTTTGAGCTTATGCCTTGTAGTCCTTTATTAGCAAATTTGAACTATCTCGTTATCTTGCCATGCCATTTGTTTTACTATTTTCAAGCAGTGAATTTGTTGGCATTCGTTAGATTAAGTCGATGATTATCTTAGGCCTTGCATTTGAATAATTTCTGCCATAACTATTTTAGTTGTTTGTTGGTTGCCCTAGCTACATAGCTAGTTTTTCCCCTACTTTATCTCTACTTATAAATGACAAAAAACAACCCTTACTTTATCCATGAATGATGAGCAGATGGAGTAATTATCCACGGGGCATAACCAAATTGGTTATGCTATGAGAGTTAATTAGTATTACCCCATATATATATATATATATATATATATATATATATATATATGAGAATAATAGAGGAAAAAATGCCGTAGGAGGGAATTTCCTTCTATGGCGTCGAAAATGTACGCCCTCTCTCATTTTTTCCAATGATCGGCACCCATTATCTTCATCGTTATCATCGAAGATGTGCGTATACCAAATTTCATGTGATTCTACAACCTTTTCACCGTTAATTTAGTGGGTTCAAAATTAACAGTTTACCGACAACAGAACTTTTTACATTGCTAAATCAACGGTGAAAAAATTGTAGAATCACATGAAATTTGGTGTGCCCACATCTTAGATGATAACGATGAAGATGATGGATGCCAATCGTCGGAAAAAATGAGGGAGGGCGTACTTTTTCGACGCCATAGGAGAGAATTCCCTCTTATGGCCTCTTTCCTCCATTACTCTCTCTCTCTCTCTCTCTCTCTCTCTCTATATATATATATATAAGAATAATGGAGAAAAAAAGGCCCTAGGAGGGTTTTCTCATTAGGTGACGTAAAAAAATTCATCCTCCACCATTTTTTCCGACGATCGGCGTTCGTCATTATCATCTAATATGTTGATACCCGAATTTCATGTGACTCAACCTTTTCACCGTTGATTTAGTAGGTGCAAATTTAACGGTTTACCGACAATAGAACTTTTTACATTGCTAAATCTATGATGAAAAGATGTTGGGATCACATGAAATTTGGTGTATCTACGTCTTAGATGATGATGATGGGTGCCGATCATCAAATAAAATGGTGGAGGGTGTAATTTTTTGACGCCACCTAACGAAAAAACCTCCCAGGACCTCTCTCTCTCTCTCTCCACACACACACACGAGAATAATGAAGAAAAGACACACACACATATACACACACGAGAATAATGAAGAAAAAGAAAAGAGGCCCTAGAAGGTTTTTTTCACACACACACGAGAATAATGAAGAAAAAAGGCCCTAGAAGGTTTTTTCGTTAGGTTGCATAAAAAATCTATATCTTCAATGATTTTTTTTCCGACTATCGATGCCCATCATCTTTATTATGTAAGATGTGGATACACCAAATTTCATGTGATTCCATCACTTTTTCACTGTCGAATTAGCAATGTAAAAAATTCAACTCTATTGTCGGTAAATCGTTAATTTTGCACACTAAATCAACAGTGAAAAAGTGATGGAATCACATGAAATTTGATGCCTCCACTTCTTACATGATGAAGATGATGGAACACACACACAAGAATAATGAAGAAAAGAGGTCATAGAAGGGTTTTTTTACACACACACGAGAATAATGAAGAAAAGAGGCCCTAAAAGGTTTTTTCGTTGGATGGCATCAAAAATCTATATCTTCTATGATTTTTTTCCGACTATCGGTGCCCATCATCTTTATTATGTAAGATGTGGATACACCAAATTTCATGTGATTCCATCACTTTTCACCGTCGAATTAGCAATGTAAAAAATTCAACTCTATTGTCGGTAAATCGTTAATTTTGCACACTAAATCAACAGTGAAAAAGTGATGGAATCACATAAAATTTGATGCCTCCACGTGTTACATGATGAAGATGATGGGCACCGATCATCAAAAAGCAACCGTGGAGGGTATATTTTTTCGACACCATAAGAGAAAATTCCCTCTTACACCTCTCTCCCCCGCTCTCTCTCTCTCTCTCTATATATATATATATGAATGAGGTTAATGGAGGAAAGAGGCTATAGGAAGGAATTTCCTTCTATGGCATCGAAAAAAAACATCCTCTCCTATTTTTTCCGACGATCGGCACCCACCATCTTCATCGTTATCATCTAAGATGTGGGTACACCAAATTTCATGCGATTCTACAACCATTTCACCGTTGATTTAGTGGGTTCAAAATTAACGGTTTACCGACAATAGAACTTTTTACATTGCTAAATCAACGGTGAATGGTTGTAGAATCGCATGAAATTTAGTGTACCCACATCTTAGATGATAAAGATGAAGATTGTGGGTGCCGATCGGCAGAAAAAATGAGGGAGGGTGTATTTTTTCGACGCCATAGGAGGAAATTCCCTCATATGGCATCTTTCCTCCGTTACTCTCTCTCTCTCTCTCTCTCTCTCTATATATATATATATATATATATATATATATATAGGAGCGCTCTATTGCAAACCGGTCCGCGTTTTTTAAAAATAGGAACTCTCAGTGTACGACATATTTGAACGATCTGATCCGTTCAAGTTGATCAATCTACTCTTAAATGCATGCGTATGAAAAATCAAAGGATTTGAAGACTTTTAACCAATGCATCCGATGGGTAAAAAATGAACGTCTTTCAATAATGCAATATAAACTCCATCCGATGCATTGGTTAGAGGTTTTCAAATTTTTTAGTTTTTCATACACATACATTTGAAGGTAGGTTGATCAACTTGAACGGATCGGATCGTTAAGATATGCCGTATACCGGGAGTTCCCGTTTTCAAAAAACCGTGAACCGGTTTGCAATAGAGCACTTCCATACACACACAGTAGGATCCTGTCAGACTATATATATATATATATATATATATATATATATAAGGCCAATAGGAAGTTAGCCAATATGAATGAGTTGCAAAATACAGATTATAAATAGGAAATGAGTTGCAAAATACAGATTATAAAGATATAAATTGAGCATCTCCAATAGTGTTTTCATCCTTTAAAATGACTTAATAAAAAGGTTACGGCATGTTGAAGAAGCTTTGAACATATCAGTTTAGCATCTGTTGAGAATGCGGATAACATAGTCGCACATCGAGAAAATTGTGAGATGCGTACGGACATAAGATACGATAAATCTTCATAAGATTTGAATCTTTTGGACGGGATCCTATTATATTAAAAGCTCATGCGTGGACCCAACCAGAGAGCACCTATGGGAATTTTGTTTGTTTTCAAAGTGGTCGTGCAATATTGCAGCCTAATATTTATCGTATTCAGCACAACCAAAGAAAAGGATTGAACACTCAATTGTCTATTTGAACAAGGACATGCCACTAGAAAGCCATGGCATTTTTCTTGCCGACTATTTTTACTTATCGTTTCGTCCACATCGAGATCCATCTTGAGTTCTAATCTTCTTTCCCTCAAGCTAGCTTTATAGGCAACAACTTGAATTCTTGGATAAACGAGATGATGAATCGAAAATGTTAATATCATCGCAAATTAATCTCGCTCTATTGCTATACAAAAAACTATACATAAAGCTGGGTTCTTGCTTTTCGGTGGCAATTTCAAGTGCAAACAAAGAAATGAAGCTGCTATAGTTAAATCCGCATCCAGCTGCAGATGCATTGTTTCCTTCAGCAACAACCAATCAAACACATCCATATTTGCGTGGTGTTCCAATATGCCAAAATGGATTGCTTGTTCTTAATCCATTGAAGCCGAACGACAGAGCATTATGAATATTCATGCATAGTTATTGTTTCCGATGATGCGGGATTTGTCGAGGATTGACGGTGCATATGGCTTCCGTTTTCTTCGTGGCCCCTAAATTTTCTGTTCATGTTACAATCGATGACGAATCAATATTGCATGCATGTGGTTCCATGAAAAATATTATCACAAAGCAATGATTGATGCGTGAAAGAGATTATTAATTATTGCATTATGATGATATTATTTAGCCCGGGTGGAATTTATTATCACACTTTTCTGGAATATCATCTAGCCTGGATGGAATTTATTAGGTTGGTACGTAAAGTATTTCTCGTCTGATCTATACTATTTAGTATGCCGGGTGCAATGTATTTGGACGGTTTCTTTCTTCTTCTTCTCCATGCACGTGGTACGTTAATTCATGTTATTAGTTAATTTGAGACCAATTTTGAGATAACATGGGATGTTGTTAAATGAATGTGTAGGTTCGATTACACACGTTCCCTTAAACTACAAGCATCTCTTGTTCTTCCTCCCATCTCATCTCATCTCAAATGAGCCTACTCCAGTTGGTGCCAGGATCTAAATTGGGCACAATCATGTGGCCACGTGGTACGATGCATGTGCATGATCACAAGATGAATCGCTTGGGGGTTTGGCTAATGTCTCTGCTACGTTGATCAGGTTACAGCTCACCTTTGCTTTTAGCCTAATCAAGATTTTGTGGAAGTCATACATAGTCTAAGGATTTTGTGGCCCCAACTTCTAGATAAAACAAAAAAATTTATATCCTATACTAGATGATTTAATTGCCTATTACTGATGAAATGGTCTAGTGTCATGAATCTGGCAGAGTTTAATTATAAAAAATTAGGAATTTAATCTCCAAGAAGAAGATGAAAAAATAAGCTTGAGAAAAACGGTCCAGAAAATGTTATTTTTTAGAATGTCTCGATTAATCAATATCAATCTTTTTTTTAGATGAGCGGTGTCTTTCATCTTGATATCCATTACCGGTAGTGGATGTATACATCAATTTTCTTGTATTTTTCGATATTTTTTGCTCTGTATTGGATGGTGGATGGTCGCAAAATTTTACATTTTTTTAACTATACTATGTTTTATATTTTTGTATTAGCAGGCAAAAGGTATCTAAAGCACATGAAAGTTGGTATATCAATGCATTAGGGCATAAAGAACAAGATGAGCGGTGTTGATTATATGGAAATATAATTTAATTTTGATTTATTTAGTCCTTGTCGAGAAATTTCCCCCTAAAATATACCATCAAATTTGTGAAGAATTAGGTCTATCGATAGGTCGGGTCTAACTCCAGACCTGATCCAGACCCGTTGATAAAATTTGGATTTGGTATTGGTATGGGTGCATCTAGGTCTAGACCCAACCCAGACTAGATCCGTTTGAATGACATAATAAATGAGTCGGGTCTGGATCTTTTCAGTTTGAACCCATTTAGACATGACCCGTCTATGTTAACCCGAACTCTAATCAAGATAGAAGTCTCCTGTCTCAGTAATCATGGGTTTTAGTTTTTCAAATTAGCATTGTAAGCATGGAATCTATTCTTTTTACTTGTTTTAATAGTTATGCATGACTTATAGATTATAGTTTCAAGTTATTTTAGATACCGTGATACACTTATGTAATTGAGAAGAAAATAAATGGGTTAACTTTTGAAATACCTTAGAGGTTATAGTAGTTGCAAATTTGATCAATAGTTAAAGCTGAATTATAATTATGCTTTATCTTTTGAAATAGAGGCTGGCCCTCTCTAAAAGAGAAAGAGTGGTTGCTATTACAAAATTAACAGCAGAGGTGCTCTGCAAAAATCCTGACCATAAATTCTACGTGTTTTGCACATAGGATACACTAATACTAAAGTGTGCCCGGTTTTATATAAATCTCAACCGTTGCTTTCGATCTTGGATGAGTATGGACCGTGCATCCCAATAGAATGAGTGTTATTATGTTGCTCATAGCAGCCACTCCGAACCCCTCTGCAAATGCCTCCTCGAATTGGGGTAAAACAGCGGGTCTGGGTTCCGCTGATGTCACGCGGGACCCGTCCCGCAGTCCCCCATTCCCAAGAGACTGAGCAGGGGCCTGGCCCTTTACCTCTTTAAAACATACTTATAAACTTACAAGTTATAGTGATACACTTATATAATATAGAATAAGATAATTGGGTATGGATATCTAACCCGATTATTAGTGGATCTGAGTATGGATCCATTCCGTATAGACCCGTTGAGTAAATGGAAAAGTTTAGGTCCATATAAAATAAACGACTGTGGATTCGGAACATGCTGGATCTATCTGATCAATTTACATGCATACAATTTACATTACAAGATGGAGCAAGTTATTCACCCAGTGTAAAATGAGCATTCTACAAGAGCTTAGCAACATTGGTGATGGATAACGTTATCATCGAATGATTGGTGATGGATAAAACCATTAATAACCTACAAATAGTGTAATTAATATATAAAAGATGAAGTATGCTTTTGACACCGTAGAAATTTTCAAGGCACATTGCATGATCGCTCTGTAGCTTTATTTTGCAAAGATAAGAATCTTTTAGATTAGAGTGGGAATAGGAAAGGTAAGATGACATGATGTATGAATAGTGTGTTGTCATCTGTCCCGACATTGTTGGCTATGTATCACGGATTTCTTGTTGAGGAGACATCAGTATCATATTCATATCGAATATACACCAATGTCAGATTCGTCTAAAATGCTTATGGAACTCTCATTGGCCTATTCTAAAACCGTTATGTACTATCCTAGCGAACATGGATCCTCAACTAAAACATCAACCACCCATAAGCCAAAAATAATAAATATTTGTACTTCATGCTTAGATTTAGTAATATTATACAATAAAAGCTTAGCAATTTCGCATATCCTAACAAATTATATCATTAAATTTTGAAACATTGCATAAATACTAACCGTAGGAATATTCATACAATAAAACTTAATTATGATGGGATGGTCGAAATGTAGAGCATACGGTGTCATCGGAGGAATTTCATGATTAGAACTTTCCTGTAGTTAATATAGCTTGATTTCGGATACGGATACGGATACAGGACATGATGCCGGTCGAATCATACGCTGTGTTCTTACTGTATAAATATCACAATTGGCATTGTGTCTTGAACCCACGAATCCAACTGGCATCGTGCCCATGTATGTATCCAAAATTGTGCTATATTAACCGCAGGAAAGCGCTCCTCAGTAAATTCTTCCAGTGACACTATATGCATTGTTGGGATGTCATAAATCCTAATTCTGTTATGATTCCCAAACCGACTTAATTCGCCAACCGTTCATGTTCATGGTTCCGAAGCGGAGATGTAAGTAGGTCATGCACCAAGCTAGAAGAAACAATACGATGCGGAATGGTAAAATCAATAATTTCTAACTTGCATGCCATACTACCCAAGCGATCATTCTAAAACTGTAACTTGCAAAAACAAAAACCTAGAGCTAAGCGAGTAGAGCATACAATCTTTGATGCTTCTTCTCAAAACTCCACTTTTGTGTAGAAAGGTTGCTCCTATGATTTGAATTCCAAGCCTGGTCTCTAAGGGTTCACCCGTCGAAGTCCCATTGTCGATCCTTCCGTCGAAGATGATTCACGGCGATGGATGGCGACTTGAGCCACTCGTTCTCTCTTATTAGGTGCTAAGCAGTAAGAGGAAGTGTCATGTAGATTTAGATGAAGGGGGCTTCACTCTTTTTCTCTCTATTCTTCTTCTTCTTTCTTTTTCTTTATCTTTTTCTCTTTCTCAAAAATGGCTAGTAAGAAGGAGAGAGAGTAGAATTAGGTTATGGCTAGTCTCAACATCTCACCATCACTTAAGCTCATGCCATCTCTATTCTCTCATGCTACCACATGTCCTAAGGTGTGTGAGATGGTTGCACATCACCTGAGGCATGCATAAATGAGAAAAGGAAAAAATATTTGAGAATAAAAATATTTCATGATTAATATATATCGATCATGACATATAATTGTTCACATCACATGCAACAATTAGAAAAGAGAGAAAAAATGATACTATATTAATTATATGTATTATCATATAATACCATACAATTAAACTTGTCATTAAATTAACAATTAATTCAATGACCCGGTTTAGTCATAAAACCGGTTAGTATCAAAACCCCGTCCGGTTTAAGACAAGTGTCTAAACGGACCCCGCAAGCATCCCCATGCGCACACTACATCATTTCGCTCGAATGGACAAAACATCTGTGTGGGACTTTAAAGACTCATCATTACGCCGGCAGTGAGTTGTCGAATCACATCCTCAACTCATAAGCCCATCAGTGGAACTAGCTGTACGTAACGGCTACTCAAATATTGAACGAAGGAAAGGTCGACAAGAAAACTTGTCCATACCCTGCAGAGTCTATTGATTACACCTACCGTACAGTCCGGTCTCTATGCCTAAAAATGTCGCATAATGGGTCTGGGAGCTGGAATCAGTCAGACTTACAATAACCCGATAAATCGTGCCGATTTTAAGCTCATAACCAAATGAGAAACTATCGATAACGCTTATCAGTAAATCTCGCTTGCCCTGACCAGGGACTTATGGTTATAGCCAATCGTGCACTGCGCAACATCAACTCCCCATACCGGGAGAGACGAATCCCTTCTGATCGCTCATTGCCTCCACATGATCCGAAACTGTACTCAACCACGACCTGTTTGCATAACCCTTTAAGCCTATGGTAGGATAGTAATCTTGTAACATTTCAAAAAAATAAAATATTATTTTTGGGAATTTTCATAATTTTTAATGAATATTTTGATAGTCGGTGTAATTAAATACCGATAAATGGTGAAAATTCTGGAGAAAATTTTAGAAATTCTAAAATAGGGTATTTTGTGGAAGTAAGTCATTTTTAAGCTTTTATGGTTACGTATATGTTATTTTGGTGTAAATCGCGATTGACAATCGCTAAGTGGATTTTTGGCTTTTGTGCAAAAATGTGCACATGACATTTTCTACACCTGTTTCTTGTTTTGGTCATGGTAGCCTAGGGTTGGACCATGTTTAGGTGACCATGGTGGGTGAACCATTTGATTAGAGCTGGGGTTATGTCGACTTGTGTAGGGAAAAGTGAGCCAATATGGCTTGGTGTCTTGTGAGCATTGTTCCGGAGAAAAAGAGAGATGGTTAGGATGTGCCATGATCCATCCCATTTCATTATTCCTTGTGTTTTGTTACGCTCTCTCACATTTCTCCCCACAACATAACACTCCCTTAAGGAAAACCACCAGCAGCAGGTGCTGAAACATTGCAACAGCCTTACATCAGCTCCTGATATACCAAATCAGCCCCCATTCTCTCACATCAACAGCTACATCAGCTCCATAGCTGATATACATCAGCCCCTAGCACATTCCAGCCCCCCCATTGCTGACCAAACACCCCCCCCATCGAGACTTATCAGCCCCTAGCTGATCTACAATCTCCCATTATCAATTTTCAGCCCCCAATGGCTGACTTTGCTTCTAATCAGCCCTGATTTCAGCTGAAAATGAATCTATTAGCCACATACCTTTGCACCCAATGTCAAGCTTCAGCCCCAATGTCAAACATTCAGCCCCCCCTAACCGACCAAACACCCCCCTAAAGACTTCTCAGCCTACAATGGCTGACTTCAGCTATACCAGCAGCTGAAAACATGGACTTCAGCCCATGGTATCAACAAATCAGCAGCACAATGGCTGATACTTCAGCACAGATCAGCCACATTTTCATCCCCACACACCCCCAACCTCATCAACCACAGCCCACTCTTCTTCTGCTGCCTCACACACAAAGTAACAAGAGAGAAAGAAAAGTTCATGCAGCAGCAACATCAGCCAGGAACCCACAGAAACAGCAGCAACATCTTGTTTCAGCCAAGAACTGCAGCAATTGGAGCTGTAGCAGCACACCACCAGCAACCACACCCTCCTCCTTCCTTCATCTTCCCTTCTCCTTCATTCTAGGACCCCCTCGAGGTATAATCTCGCAATCCAAACTCTTTTATTGCCAAGTTATAGTTGTTTAGCGGAAATATCGTGTTTTATCGTGATATGGTGCTAGTTTAGGAAATTTGAGCGAGACTTGACAAAGTATTGGTTTGGAATGTTGGTATAACCTTATTAGGAGTTGTTGATATCAGTTAAGCATAGATCTAACCCAGATTGGACACATTTCAAACATGGAACCCAAAACAGAACTTTTCATGTCGGTTTGTGAGGATATATGGCGTGCAGGTGAATCTGGAGTGATCCGGGGTCATTACGGGTAAAATCAACAATACCATGAGCCTATTTAGACCACCAGGAGGCCACCCACTGAAAATGAGAGCCCAAAAACACTGTAGGGCCGGCCTCGCCGGGTTTTGGGTGGATGTCGCCGGCCCCCCTGTAGAGATAGGTGCCCAAATTGCTTCGGTAGGTCATATATACCCTGTACATCACCCCAGAGTTGTTGATTTTACTTGTTTTGACCTGAACAGAAATCTGGGACCACTTTTCTGGGTTGCTGACATGTTTTTAATGATGTTTATAGATTTAAGTTTTGGTATTTGGTGATTCGTTTATGTCGGGTGGCGTTTGGACGTCAACGACAGCGGATATTGGCAGTGTCTGCACATAAGGTCACAGGTTTTTACCTATGGGCGTAGTGTGCACCATTTTGGTTTTCGACATGGTTTTCATGTGTTTTAGCGTGTGATATCCTTGTAGGTACTCACGTGACATCGAGGAGTTGGAGATGCAAATGACGACATCGGCACCGGAACACATAACTAGGTGAGTAGATTTATATCTACGGGGAGAAGTCGGGTGGATGGCGTATAGCACCCCCGCAGTCCGTGGTGACGTATACGGATGCGTATACACACCTACAATTATTATTATATGTTGTTCAGGAAATTATTGATGATTTAAGATGAATATTGGTATATTGGATTGGTGAAAAGTTACGAAACCATAGGGTAGTGGGTGCACTACACATACATGCACACATATACATACTTGCATACATCCTCACTTCATATATGGTTATGGAATTCGTTATGGATATGTGTTCACATGGGTTTGGGTTTATATGCTTATTACGGATTTGAGGATGATATATGGGATCGATGTGAGTCGATGGTTTGATATGAGATTATGATATCGGCAATATGACCTGTTATGATAGTAAAATTCATGATTTAGATACACCTTGATGCCTTAGCGGATTTTGGGATAATGATGCCATAGGAATAGTGACATAAATATGTAAATGATCGACATGTGATTATGATACGAGATATGATATGATATGATATGATATGACAGGATATTTATAATAGGCCGCCTTGGGCGGGGTATACTCTTTGAGATGATATGTGCTGATGATATCGATTTATACGGGATTGTCGATCAGTAGTTAGATCTTGATTATAGTGATGATGTTGGAATTGTACTAAACATAGGTTAGTACCCAGATGATGATAATTGATAAAGAGAATACTCGATGAATGATATGACAAATGTGATATTGACCCGTACCCAGATTTGGGAGGCCGTACGACGGATTTACGTACAAGCTATATTTTGATGTTTGATCCGCCTATTTGACTTGGGAATAACCGATTATAGGGACACAGTATCGGATGTGATATGATCGAGGCGGGATCACCGACTATATATATGTATATATATATGTATCGACTCAGAGGTTAGGCAGTTTCCCTTACCTACTACTAGCTTTAGCTCAGCCTTGTAGTAGTGTAGCTACATGACCTTTATGACATTAGATGCAGTTTAGCGATCATGGTGTTTAGTATTTCAGCTCCCGCATATTATTATTGTTGCTCTGCATCGCATACTGTTATGATTCATATTCTATTATTGATATCATGCTGTTAGGACACCAGCACCATTACCGATGATGCGTATGTTCCACATACACTTACTTGTCAGCTCACACACATCTTCATCGGTAATTGCCATGTCACTACACAGTAGTATTATTGCATCAGGATATGACCCTTGTATGTGCATACTATTATTCCATGTTGCAGGACATACAGTTACACTTGCATTCCATTTATATGTCACATACATCATGCTTCCTGATTATACGCATTGAGATATGTTGTTTCTATGTTATTTCTGGATTTGGGAACCGTGGGTATTTCAAAGAGATTGTGTAAATGTTTTAAAAACCCGGTTACCTTTGATATGATATTTCAGTGCGTTCACCATGTGTTTTCTCGGTGCTGAGAGTGACATGTGAAACCCGAATCGAGGAGGCGGATGAGACCGATTGCGGGTACATGGTGGACCCGGTGTGGTACCCCGGGGCAAGAAGATCGCAGATGATGGCGTTGAGCCTGTGCAGGGGAGCACTACCTACCGGTGATATTACCCGACACGTCGGATATCCGGAGGATACCGTCGTAGTCATGAGATGGATGGTAGGGGCCGATCTGGATTGACGGCGCCCTAGATTTTGTGATTGAGACATTGAGATTTCGAGATATTGAGGTACAGAGATTGTGATGCAGAGGTATCGAGATACTGAGACTTATGTTTTGTGCCGATGCTGGGCACTGTTTATGCTGATTTCATTTATGATTACCTCATTTTAAAAGTACAGAAATCTCACAAAGTTACAAAAGCAGTTTTCTTCAGTATATGCATTCTGTTTCATGCATTCATACATCATTCATATGATATATTGCCACCTGATGCACTGACATGGACATATGGGATTACACTTGGGTTAGATGTTTACACTAGCCATGGTTAGAGATTACTGGTTATATATTTGAGGATTATATATTATGATCGTATGACCTAGGTTGCGTCATACATGCGATTTACTGTTCGTAGATCTTTTTCTACTCACGAGTTGGCAACTCACCCCCGTTGTGCCCCAGTTTCATGCAGGTGTTGCCGTACGGATTTCATTACGGCTTTGCGGGCACTGTACCTTTCGGGTGACTTGCTAGTAGGTGGGTTTATTGTATCTTACCCATCATTATACTTTGTATATTATATTTCAGTTGTATCTAGAATTTCCATCAACCAAAACATGTACTTATTTGAGATAGAGACCAGTGATGTTTATTATTTCGACCTTAGAGTCGCGGGTTATATTTCGATGGGTTCTTGCTGGTTGAGTTTCATTTCTGTTGAGATCCTCGCCTTTAGGCGTTGTATATTATGTTGCTACAGGTTGATTCACATATGGTTTTTCCTACACTCTACTACTTCTCTTGGTTTGGATTTCTGGGCTTCGGCTTACTTATTTTACGGACGCCTTGAGACGTTCGTAACTTAAGTGCCGGTCATGATTCGTAATTTCGGGTCGTGACAAAGTTGGTATCAGAGCGTTAGGTTTTACCTTCGGAGTATAGGATGACCCTTGGTTGATGGAATAGGTGACTAAAGTAGAGTGACGTACCGTGGTATGTCCGCGGCATATTTACGATGCGCCACTCCACTTAAGAAGCCTTAGGATGTACATTTCTTTGTTCAGTATCACATTCCTTCCTGATCTAGCCTTATCGGTACCAGTTTTGGTTTTGCTGCCACGATTACGGGCAGGGAGAGCTACGGCTAGAGTTGCGGTTAGCTTGAGCTCGTCACAAACGAGGACTGACCAGGGCGTGAGCCTGGCGACATATTATTGTAGAGATGTGTCTTTTGATTGTGCTTTGTGCCACGAGCGATGGATGGATCGCTGTATGAGATTACTCGGATGTGCGGATTAGCACCAGAGGATTGAGCCACTGATAGAGGCCAGCCAGATTTTGATGACCGTTGATGTATTGCTCATTCATGATGATTGAGGCACGGCTCAGCGTGCAGACGAGCGAGCTAGTTTTGCTGCGAACGACGAGATATCACCCTAGATGTTGGAGCTATTGCAGTACGAGGTTGTACTAAGAAATGATAAAAAGATCGCTAGTCTCCGAGGATGAATGACTAGGACATGTGGAACATTCGCTACCCCGATGCGAGATCATCAGATAGATTGATTCCAGCTAGAGACGACTTCACGCGGAGACGTTGAGAGTCGACAGAGACGATCGAATGATAGTAACCTATTATTCCAAGTTTAAAGTATTTGGAAAGACATGCATGCAATTCTATGGACCCTCTAGAAGGATGAAACCCTAACTCGACTTAATGACCGTGTGAAAGCCTTTGAACCTTAGGGTTTGCCGCAGTTCTGCGACGCCATTAGTGAGACTTGGGTTTGCCATTCTACGGCTGGACCACCGATACTGTGGTATGTACGCGATACTATTATACTGTACCCAAGATGTTGAGCTCTTGGGGGATTATGAGGTTTTGACGAATCGATCGAATGGTTCGACTTCATTCGGATGCTAGATGGTGAGATGAATTTCTTGGGAGACTCCAGATACGTTGATATCCGTTGGAGCTCAGTCCATGCAGCCACGACGAGACGAGTCTGAAGCAGTCGACGTTAGAGAAAAGTGGAGTAAGAGGTTCGTGCAAGGTCTAGAGGAGACGACGTTCCACTCCGCTGACCTCAGAAATTCGATGCGCATACCGAGGCATTATAACTGGATATACTTTTTAGAAGGAGTCGCGATGAGTATGCAGCCGTTCCGGAACAAGGAACAGATATAGTAAAGGACGATGACTTCCGGACAGTTGGCAGAAATGAGACTGGAAGAGACCTTGAGTAGGATTCCTTTCAGGACACTGCTGCAATGATATTTGCACCCAGGATCGAAGGTGTCACGTGCTTTCAGAAAGCCATAGGCTGACGCCAGTGACATGTTGCTTTACGAGTGGTCGCGATGATTGACCGAGAAATGACCAGAGAAGTGCCAGAATAGAATCGTCCCCGTTAGCACACTTGACAGGGCCGATGAGTCGATGGATCGTGTGATTGGTAATCCACAGAGAAGGCTTAGACCCAGGAGTGGTCATGTTATGCACACCAGCAGGCCAGATTTCAGGATCGTCGACAAGACATGCTATAAGTGACCACGTCAGTTGGCCAGAGATTCTTGGAGGATGCGCTTGAGCGGGACTATTCCGCCATACTTGATATCGTTTTCGTGCCTTGGTTTCACCTGTTTGTGATTTTATGGGGCTTAGACATGGAGTTGATTTTGTGCGTATAAACGCACACGATTTGGTTTTTGCACTCGGTATAGTTCACGTATGCTTACAGTGCAATGATTCGTATTTTGTGCACTTGGATGCACTGGGCTTCGAGTTCGATGGTGATGCTTGATATTGGATTTCATGATTTCGTGCATGATGGATGCACCAGATTTGGATTTTTAGCGCATGTTGGGCGCATGTTATGAGAGGCGATTTGGTGCACACCAGATGCACTAAACCGAGATTCTTCGTGCATGTCAGATGCACCTGTTTTTCTGTCAGGCATACACGTCGCCTATGACAGATGTTGCGTGCACAACCGTTGCACCTGGATGTTGTTTTGTGCAATGCTTGGCACAGGTATGGATTTTGGTTTCCGTGCGCACCGGACGCACAGGGCTTTCCTATGCACTTTTTAGGACTGATTTCTTATGGAGTAGTACATTTTTGTGTTGGTGTGATTATTTTCGTACTGAGCAGGACTGGTCAGATGACAGTTCCTGGGTATATTTTGCATACATTGACAGATTTCAAAGGGATTTCCAAAAGCGAGCTATAGTCTCATTATTTACATACGTGTCATTTATGACACAAGACATTTAAAATGAGGAGACCCTTCTAAAATCGTTTTCAAAACGGCGGATCGTGCATATTAAACAAAAGATATATATGTATTTGGCTATTTTCTTATAGAGACGTCCGCCGCTGGGCAGTGTTATGCGCATTACACATCGACTTTAAATAATTTGGCATGGATTCCTTTCAGATATTTACATGTACAGATTTGATATTTACATGTATAGTTCCGATTTCTAGCATATCGGTTTTGCCTTGGATTTGGCATTCGTGTTTTCACCTTGACTCCGATGATTGCGAGACGCTTGACGGAGTTTTGACTTCGAGTTATCTGTTTGTTACTCATGCGCATGTATTGCGCTACGATGCCTTTTATGTATTGATGATTTCGGAGCCCCATTGGTTTGGACATTTTATTGAAATGTTTTTAGAATTGGGAGGTTTAAATTTAAATTCGGGGACCGAATTTCTTTAAGGGGGGAAGATTGTAACATTTCAAAAAAATAAAATATTATTTTTGGGAATTTTCATAATTTTTAATGAATATTTTGATAGTCGGTGTAATTAAATACCGATAAATGGTGAAAATTCCGGAGAAAATTTTAGAAATTCTAAAATAGGGTATTTTGTGGAAGTAAGTCATTTTTAAGCTTTTATGGTTACGTATATGTTATTTTGGTGTAAATCGCGATTGACAATCGCTAAGTGGATTTTTGGCTTTTGTGCAAAAATGTGCACATGACATTTTCTACACCTGTTTCTTGTTTTGGTCATGGTAGCCTAGGGTTGGACCATGTTTAGGTGACCATGGTGGGTGAACCATTTGATTAGAGCTGGGGTTATGTCGACTTGTGTAGGGAGAAGTGAGCCAATATGGCTTGGTGTCTTGTGAGCATTGTTCCGGAGAAAAAGAGAGATGGTTAGGATGTGCCATGATCCATCCCATTTCATTATTCCTTGTGTTTTGTTACGCTCTCTCACATTTCTCCCCACAACATAACACTCCCTTAAGGAAAACCACCAGCAGCAGGTGCTGAAACATTGCAACAGCCTTACATCAGCTCCTGATATACCAAATCAGCCCCCATTCTCTCATATCAACAGCTACATCAGCTCCATAGCTGATATACATCAGCCCCTAGCACATTCCAGCCCCCCCATTGCTGACCAAACACCCCCCCCATCGAGACTTATCAGCCCCTAGCTGATCTACAATCTCCCATTATCAATTTTCAGCCCCCAATGGCTGACTTTGCTTCTAATCAGCCCTGATTTCAGCTGAAAATGAATCTATTAGCCACATACCTTTGCACCCAATGTCAAGCTTCAGCCCCAATGTCAAACATTCAGCCCCCCCTAACTGACCAAACACCCCCCTAAAGACTTCTCAGCCTACAATGGCTGACTTCAGCTATACCAGCAGCTGAAAACATGGACTTCAGCCCATGGTATCAACAAATCAGCAGCACAATGGCTGATACTTCAGCACAGATCAGCCACATTTTCATCCCCACACACCCCCAACCTCATCAACCACAGCCCACTCTTCTTCTGCTGCCTCACACACAAAGTAACAAGAGAGAAAGAAAAGTTCATGCAGCAGCAACATCAGCCAGGAACCCACAGAAACAGCAGCAACATCTTGTTTCAGCCAAGAACTGCAGCAATTGGAGCTGTAGCAGCACACCACCAGCAACCACACCCTCCTCCTTCCTTCATCTTCCCTTCTCCTTCATTCTAGGACCCCCTCGAGGTATAATCTCGCAATCCAAACTCTTTTATTGCCAAGTTATAGTTGTTTAGCGGAAATATCGTGTTTTATCGTGATATGGTGCTAGTTTAGGAAATTTGAGCGAGACTTGACAAAGTATTGGTTTGGAATGTTGGTATAACCTTATTAGGAGTTGTTGATATCAGTTAAGCATAGATCTAACCCAGATTGGACACATTTCAAACATGGAACCCAAAACAGAACTTTTCATGTCGGTTTGTGAGGATATATGGCGTGCAGGTGAATCTGGAGTGATCCGGGGTCATTACGGGTAAAATCAACAATACCATGAGCCTATTTAGACCACCAGGAGGCCACCCACTGAAAATGAGAGCCCAAAAACACTGTAGGGCCGGCCTCGCCGGGTTTTGGGTGGATGTCGCCGGCCCCCCTGTAGAGATAGGTGCCCAAATTGCTTCGGTAGGTCATATATACCCTGTACATCACCCCAGAGTTGTTGATTTTACTTGTTTTGACCTGAACAGAAATCTGGGACCACTTTTCTGGGTTGCTGACATGTTTTTAATGATGTTTATAGATTTAAGTTTTGGTATTTGGTGATTCGTTTATGTCGGGTGGCGTTTGGACGTCAACGACAGCGGATATTGGCAGTGTCTGCACATAAGGTCACAGGTTTTTACCTATGGGCGTAGTGTGCACCATTTTGGTTTTCGACATGGTTTTCATGTGTTTTAGCGTGTGATATCCTTGTAGGTACTCACGTGACATCGAGGAGTTGGAGATGCAAATGACGACATCGGCACCGGAACACATAACTAGGTGAGTAGATTTATATCTACGGGGAGAAGTCGGGTGGATGGCGTATAGCACCCCCGCAGTCCGTGGTGACGTATACGGATGCGTATACACACCTACAATTATTATTATATGTTGTTCAGGAAATTATTGATGATTTAAGATGAATATTGGTATATTGGATTGGTGAAAAGTTACGAAACCATAGGGTAGTGGGTGCACTACACATACATGCACACATATACATACTTGCATACATCCTCACTTCATATATGGTTATGGAATTCGTTATGGATATGTGTTCACATGGGTTTGGGTTTATATGCTTATTACGGATTTGAGGATGATATATGGGATCGATGTGAGTCGATGGTTTGATATGAGATTATGATATCGGCAATATGACCTGTTATGATAGTAAAATTCATGATTTAGATACACCTTGATGCCTTAGCGGATTTTGGGATAATGATGCCATAGGAATAGTGACATAAATATGTAAATGATCGACATGTGATTATGATACGAGATATGATATGATATGATATGATATGACAGGATATTTATAATAGGCCGCCTTGGGCGGGGTATACTCTTTGAGATGATATGTGCTGATGATATCGATTTATACGGGATTGTCGATCAGTAGTTAGATCTTGATTATAGTGATGATGTTGGAATTGTACTAAACATAGGTTAGTACCCAGATGATGATAATTGATAAAGAGAATACTCGATGAATGATATGACAAATGTGATATTGACCCGTACCCAGATTTGGGAGGCCGTACGACGGATTTACGTACAAGCTATATTTTGATGTTTGATCCGCCTATTTGACTTGGGAATAACCGATTATAGGGACACAGTATCGGATGTGATATGATCGAGGCGGGATCACCGACTATATATATGTATATATATATGTATCGACTCAGAGGTTAGGCAGTTTCCCTTACCTACTACTAGCTTTAGCTCAGCCTTGTAGTAGTGTAGCTACATGACCTTTATGACATTAGATGCAGTTTAGCGATCATGGTGTTTAGTATTTCAGCTCCCGCATATTATTATTGTTGCTCTGCATCGCATACTGTTATGATTCATATTCTATTATTGATATCATGCTGTTAGGACACCAGCACCATTACCGATGATGCGTATGTTCCACATACACTTACTTGTCAGCTCACACACATCTTCATCGGTAATTGCCATGTCACTACACAGTAGTATTATTGCATCAGGATATGACCCTTGTATGTGCATACTATTATTCCATGTTGCAGGACATACAGTTACACTTGCATTCCATTTATATGTCACATACATCATGCTTCCTGATTATACGCATTGAGATATGTTGTTTCTATGTTATTTCTGGATTTGGGAACCGTGGGTATTTCAAAGAGATTGTGTAAATGTTTTAAAAACCCGGTTACCTTTGATATGATATTTCAGTGCGTTCACCATGTGTTTTCTCGGTGCTGAGAGTGACATGTGAAACCCGAATCGAGGAGGCGGATGAGACCGATTGCGGGTACATGGTGGACCCGGTGTGGTACCCCGGGGCAAGAAGATCGCAGATGATGGCGTTGAGCCTGTGCAGGGGAGCACTACCTACCGGTGATATTACCCGACACGTCGGATATCCGGAGGATACCGTCGTAGTCATGAGATGGATGGTAGGGGCCGATCTGGATTGACGGCGCCCTAGATTTTGTGATTGAGACATTGAGATTTCGAGATATTGAGGTACAGAGATTGTGATGCAGAGGTATCGAGATACTGAGACTTATGTTTTGTGCCGATGCTGGGCACTGTTTATGCTGATTTCATTTATGATTACCTCATTTTAAAAGTACAGAAATCTCACAAAGTTACAAAAGCAGTTTTCTTCAGTATATGCATTCTGTTTCATGCATTCATACATCATTCATATGATATATTGCCACCTGATGCACTGACATGGACATATGGGATTACACTTGGGTTAGATGTTTACACTAGCCATGGTTAGAGATTACTGGTTATATATTTGAGGATTATATATTATGATCGTATGACCTAGGTTGCGTCATACATGCGATTTACTGTTCGTAGATCTTTTTCTACTCACGAGTTGGCAACTCACCCCCGTTGTGCCCCAGTTTCATGCAGGTGTTGCCGTACGGATTTCATTACGGCTTTGCGGGCACTGTACCTTTCGGGTGACTTGCTAGTAGGTGGGTTTATTGTATCTTACCCATCATTATACTTTGTATATTATATTTCAGTTGTATCTAGAATTTCCATCAACCAAAACATGTACTTATTTGAGATAGAGACCAGTGATGTTTATTATTTCGACCTTAGAGTCGCGGGTTATATTTCGATGGGTTCTTGCTGGTTGAGTTTCATTTCTGTTGAGATCCTCGCCTTTAGGCGTTGTATATTATGTTGCTACAGGTTGATTCACATATGGTTTTTCCTACACTCTACTACTTCTCTTGGTTTGGATTTCTGGGCTTCGGCTTACTTATTTTACGGACGCCTTGAGACGTTCGTAACTTAAGTGCCGGTCATGATTCGTAATTTCGGGTCGTGACAAATCTAAGTACAGTGGGGACCATATGAGACACTATGACGATCTCAGGTGTACAAACTAACCTAAACTTGTGTCATCTGAAGACTGTTATCTGGCGATAGGTATAGTACCATCCAGAAGTTCTTGGCGAGTCTGTTCGGTGTACTCAGTCTCTAATGAGCACCTGTATACATTTTTTGGTGTCAAACACCGATAGTTATGGGATCAACCATCGTCCTGCATAAGATCAAGAAACGTATACACTGGTGTACTTTGGAATATCGATACCCTGTCTCGATATCCCTACGACTAGGAACTTTTAAGGATGTGCTTATCGACTATCCAAGACCCGCTAGAATGATCGACATCATAGTCCTGGTAGTCAAGCAAAGATCCTTAGGGATATATCAACATGTATATGTAAGAGCAAGAATAAATGTATACATGTTATGATAAAGTCAAAACCAGATAGCATACTATCATTTTGAACAAGATTGTTCTATAGATATATATGACCCAAACATCCAATATAATATACAATAATGACCTCTAGGACATACATATCTAATAATCTCCCACTTGCACTAGGGCCAGTTATTGGCGTATCTCATACCTAACAAACCAAAGAGTCGCTCAAACTGTACTTAGGGAATGGTCTTCATGAATGGATCCGCTGGGTTTTCTTTTATATCTACCCTCCGTATCTTGATCTCTTTACGATCAACGAACTCCCTGATCAGATGATACCGCCTTAAGATATATCTGGACTTCTGATGAGACCATGGCTCCTTCGCTAAAGCTACAGTTCCATTGTTATCACAATATAAAGGTATTGAATTAGCAATGGTCGGAACCACATCAAGCTCTGCTATGAACTTACGCATCCAGACCGTTTCTTTGGCAGCATCATTGGCAGCAATATACTCAGCCTCCATCGTCGAGTCTGCAACCGTATCTTGTTTGAAACTCTTCCAACAGACCGTCCCTCCATTGAGAGTAAACATATAACCCGAGTTAGATTTGCTATCATCTTTGTCGCTTTGGAAGCCGGAGTCGGCAAATACCTCTATACAGAGGTCACCGTTACCATACATCAAGAACATTTCTTTAGTTCTTCTCAAATACTTAAGAATGTTCTTCACAGCTATCCAGTGTTTCTTCCCTGAGTTTGATTGATACCGGCTCACTACACTAAGTGCATAATAAGCTACATCTGGTCTGGTACATAATATCGCATATATTATAGATCCGGCTGCCGAAGTATAGGGTATAATGCTTATGCGATCGCACTCTTCATCAGTCTTGAGGGACATATTTTTAGAGAGGGCGATTCTGTGACAAATAGGCAGATTACTTTGCTTGGAATCTTCCATACTAAATCTCAATAATATGGTGTTAATGTACCTGTTGGGGCCAAAATTTACACCCCGGTTGACCAAGTCAAAATCAAAGTCAACCTCAAGCCAAACGGGCTCAAGCCTAGGCCAAGTGGGTCCATGCCCAAGTCAAGCCCGAACATGAAGTGGCTGGCCTCCCCTATGCCAAGAAGAAAATTATATAATAAATAAGTTTGATATAATTTTCATGCATGAATGTAAAATAAATGGGCAAAAAGCCAAATTTTTGTAAAGCCCATGGCTCATATGCAAAAAGAAATAAGCACATGAGGCATGAGATGGGTAAAATACCATTTTGTAAAACCCAAGGAGCTATGTGTAAATTTGTAAGCCTATAAGACATGATAATGAAATGAAGAGATAGAATTCATTCCCCTCAAAATCTAGGGTTTATGTGCCTCCTTCTCCTTCCTCAAGGTTCTAAACCTTCTTCCTCTTTCTTGAATTAAATCAAGAGTTTAACTCTTTTTTTTCTAAAAAGAAACAGTTTTTTACCATAAAACCCTTGAATGGAAACTCAGATCTTCCATCAAATCCCCAAAATGGGTGATTTTTAAGTCTCCCCCTTTTCTCCAAGATCCAGCCAACAGAGAGGACGAAGAAGACCCATCTAAAAAAAAACCCATTTTGAAAAGATCCAAAGCTCAAGAGAAAACTCAGGCCAGGCCAGCGTCGGTACTTCGAGGGAAATTTTCCAAGGCTTTGGCCAAGTTCCTTAATTACAGAGAACCTCTTTTTCCTAGAGGCGTTGCCCCGTTAACACCTTTCTAAGACGCCTACTGAGTTAGCTATTTATGAAGTGTAAAACTCCCCGGGAATCATGACCCAACTATCACATAGAAGGCATGTAATCTTATTGCAGTTTCATCTTTTGAAACTCCCGATATTGTTTCTTACCCCTAACGGCTTATGATCTTGACGGAGTCAACAAACCATAAGTCGCTAGTCAAGTTCAACCCGTCATTTCTTTATTAATTTAGATCCATCTGTCTGACCCTTGACGGGGTCAACAAGGTCGCACAACTTTCCTAACCAATCATATCGCATGCTACGAGTATCAGTTAGCTACCATACACTATACCTTGACGGAGTCAACAAATATAGCACGAATACTAAGTACTCTACTCGTAGAAAATGACAGAGGGCTACGACTGGTTTTGTTGAAAACCATTAACGTAATAAACTTGATATCGTCGTTAGAACCGAGTAATATTTGAACATGAGTGGTTTAGGCTCCACATTTGAAAATTTTAGTTTTGGAAAGAAAAAACCGAGTAGTTTTCAAATGTGGTTCTTATAACATCAATATAAGGCTTATATCTTTTCATTAATCTCATTAATGAAGTCCATCATTTAGAACCTATCCACACCAGAAAAGAAACGAAAAAATAGAACGCACATTTATACCATTCGCATTTGCCACAGGACCCCGCCATACACCTTTAAGCTACTTAATTAATGGCAGAGCGGGATGCAAAACATAAATAGCGTTTATTTATATCATATATAAATATAGCATACATCTCACAGATATAAGCATCACAGAAACATCACAGAGTAATGGAAAACGGATATGCTAGGAAATAGCGCTTTCGATCAAGCTATCAACCGAAATACGGAATTCCACGTTCGTGTGAATA
Source organism: Agapanthus africanus (assembly GCA_030015575.1). Taxonomy (NCBI): domain Eukaryota; kingdom Viridiplantae; phylum Streptophyta; class Magnoliopsida; order Asparagales; family Amaryllidaceae; genus Agapanthus; species Agapanthus africanus. Next base: position 26,665,616 of record JASDDO010000016.1, read on the forward strand.
GCCACAACCACAACTATCATAGACCTCTACGAGTGCGGCAACATACCCGCCAATTCTAGAATTGGGTGACCCGGATCTCAACTCTTTGAGATGGTCACCCACTGAATTCTATAGTCCAGTAAATTGTGCACCCCTCCATGCGTTGCTCCTAAATGCAGAAAAGCAAATACAAATATATATCATACGGTGGCAACTACCTCACTCCCGGAAGTGCCCCGATAAAAGAATATTACAAATTTACACTTGAATGAATTACATATAAAACATTACACAACCGGCTATTCACACGAAGACCCGTCTATCCATCACAACCACAACAACAATAACATCATCGCGATTTGTTGAATACGTAACCTCTTCTAACTGATCTATAGCAGTTAGATGACGTTTAGTAACGTTTCAACACAATGCGGAACAACTACGATATTTTAATTTTGATCATCAAGAACATCCGTAAAACTAAAATAACCCCAGATATCAAAATACACAACCTGGGAAAAAATAAGCAAACCAGTTTTCTAGTTTCAAAAAGACAGATCACCACAAGAAGACTGGGGGCCCACAAAGGAACCCAAACCACCAGTTAGCCGCTATTGGCGTTTTTGGTTCCTCTGTGGGCCTCCAGCCTACTAGTGGGTGCTTCGTGGTCCCTGCACACCTTCTGGTATTGTTTAAAAAAATTATTAAAGCGATTTTAAAAAATGAACAGAGACCGGTTTTTGAAAACTAGAAAAATGGACTAATCTTGATGATCCGAAACTAAAACGTTGACAAAAATAAGTTAAAATTTTAGGGCAGGCTCTGATACCATATTGGGGTCAGTCAGCGCAGCGGAAGCTCGCCTGGCGTCCAAAGGTCCCTTAGCAGCTATTTTTTACGTTGTCCCCTCGTGACGGACTACAACCCGCTAGACTTTACGTTGTCCCCTCTGCACGGAGCACCCTGGGGGTAAGAGCCCGCGCTTCGCCATTACTGTCACGCAATGAGAACCTCCCATGAGTCGGCATCCCTGACTAGTAGCTTTGATACCACAGTTGGTCAAGCAGCCACCCATCCAAAAGGGTCGCCGTGGCACTTACGGGTCTCTCAACAGCTACTTTTTACGCATGTCCCCTCCTAAGGACTAAAAACCGTCGGAACACCTTCTGGTCTCGGGACACCGTAGGAGTAAGAGCCTATATTTCGCTACACTGTCACACAGTGAGAACCTCCATGGGTCGGCATCTAATGCCTAGTAGTTCTGATACCATGTTAGTAGATCATACACCAAGCTAGAAGAAACAACACGATGTGGAATGGTAAAATCAATAATTCCTAGCTTGCATGACATACTACCTTAGTGATCACCCTAAAACTATAACTTGCAAAAACAAAAACCTAGAGCTAAAAGAGTAGAGCATACATCTTTTGATGCTTCTTCTCAAAGCTCCACTTTTGTATAGGAAGGTTGCTCCTTTGATTTGAACTCTAAATTTGGTATCCAAGGATTCACCGGTCGAAGTCCCGTTACCGATCCTTCCGTGGAAGATGATCCACGGCGATGAATGATGACTTGAGCTACTCCTCTTTTAGTAGGTGCTAAGTAGCAAGAGAAAGTGTTATGTAGATGAAGAGGGTCTTCATTCTTTTTCTCTCTATTCTTTTTCTTCTCTTTCTTTTTCTTTTTCTCAGAAATTGCTAGTATGAATGAGAGAGAGAGTAGAATTAGGTTAGGACTAGTCTCAACATCCCACCATCACCTAAACTCATGCTACATCTCTTCTCTCATGCTACCACATGTCCTAAGATGTGTGAGATGGCGACACATCACCCTTAGGCATGAATAAATGAGAAAAGGAAAAAATATTTCATGATTAATATATATCAACCATGACATATAATGGTTCACATCAAATGGAATAATTAGAAAAGAGAGAGAAATGATACTATGTTAATTATATATATTATCACATAATTCCATACAGTTAAACATGTCATTAAATTAACAATTAATTCAATGATCCGATTTAGTCATAAAACCGGTTAGTATCAAAACCCCGTCGGGTTTAAGATGCGTGTCTAACCGAACCTCGCACGCATCCCCATGCGCGTACTATATCATTTCGCTCGGGTGGACAAAATATCTGTATGGGACTTTAAAGACTCGTCATTACGCCGGCAGTGAGTTATCGGATCACATCCTCAACTTACAAGCTCATTAGCGGTACTAGCTGTACGTAACGGCTACTCAGATATTGAACAAAAGAAAGATCGACAAGAAAACTTGTCCGTACCTTTCAGAGCCTATTGATTACACCTACCGTACAGTCCGGTCTCTACGCCTAAAAATGTCGCATAATGGGTCTGGGAGCTGGAATCCGTGAGACTTCCATTAACCCGATAAATCGTGTCGATTTTAAGCTCATAACCAAATGAGAAACTACCGATAATGCTTATCAGCAAATCTCACTTGCCCTGATCAAGGACTTATGGTTATAACTAATCGTGCACTGCGCAACATCAACTCCCCATACCGAGAGAGACGAATCCTTTCTGATCGCTCATTGCCCCCACATGATCCGGCACTGGACCCAACCACTACCTGTTTACACAACCCTTTAAGCCTGTGTTAGGGTAGTAATCTAAATACAGTTGGGACCACATGTGACACTATGACGATTTCAGATTTACAGACTAACATGAACTTGTGTCACCTGAGAACGGCTATCTGACGATAGGTATAGTACCATGTTTCCCCAATCAGAGCAAAGCTCTGTTAAAATTCAAAATTCAAATTTTAAAAGCAACGCTTCAAATCTCGGGCGCAACGCGCCACGTGTCAGGCGCAGATACATCAGCGCAGCGCCCAAGAAGGCGCGCCCAATCAGAGCAAAGCTCTATTTAAGGCAAAATTAAAGGAAGCAACGCTTCAGTTGTGCAAGCGCTGCGCTGCGCGACACGTGTCAGCGCAGATGGGCTAGCGCAGTTGCGCTGCGCGACACGTATCAGCGCAGGTGCGCTAGCGCAATTGCGCTGCGCTGTACGCTTCTTGATACGTGTCAAGCGCTGGGGCATTTGCGCCAAACAGAATTAAGATTTTAAAGAAATCTTTCTGTTCTTGTTAAAACAAGAAGATTTTCTTCTGTAAAACAGAAGCCCTTGGATCAAAGATCCAACGGTGGGGAAAATTCCACAAATCACTCAGAGAAAGATCTCTTTAACAAATTTAACTAATTTATGGGTACTATAAAAAGGACCCTAGACCTCAATTCAAAGGAATCAACATTTTTTTGAGAAATCAAGAGCTTCAAACAGAGAGAACTCTGAAAAAGTTTCAAGAAAAAGGTAAAACCCTTCATAAAAATAGAAGAAATTTCTTCTAATGGATCATGGGTCTAAACATAAAAAACAGTGCTTTGCACTTCTTATGAACCCCTGGTTCTTTAAATAAGAAAAACAAGAAATACTCGTTTTCTTTGATTCTCATTAGATTGAAGAAAACAAATAGTGCTTTGCACTTCTTTTATGAACCATTGGTTCTTGAATCTAAAAGATTCTCAAAATAATAGTGCTTTGCACTTATAAATCTGCACTGTTGCGCTCTTGGGTTGGCGCAAGCCGCCAGAGAGCGCCACGTGTCAGCATCTGAACCATTTGCGCTATGGGCTTTTGAAATAGAGTTTTGCTCTCTGAAATTGGCGCAACTCACCAGAGCGCGCCACGTGTCAGCAGCACTAGCGCAGCGCACTGCGCTGCATGACACGTGTCATCATCACAAGCGCTTGCGCTCTTTGATTGGCGCAAAGCGCCTGAAAAATGCAATGCATTTCTTTTGTTAAAGGGCCAGGCCCAAGTCAAAAAGACCTAGCAGGCCAGAATAAATTGCAAAACAATAAAAAGGGCAGAGCCCAAGTAAAATTGATGCTCTGCATCATTTATAAATGGGCAGAGCCCAAAACAAATTGATGCTCTGCATCCTTTATGGGTAGAGCCCAAATAAAAATAAAAAAGAAATGCAATGCAAAAGCGAATAAAATGTTGAACATTTTCAACTGGATTTAGCCCAATTTTGGCCGTAAGTCCTCAAATTAAATTGACTGAGCAAGATTGCTCTCTTAAATCAATTTACCTCTGGTTCGAGGGTACATCTCCGAACTCCTCTGACACCTGTCGTTGTAATCCTTCAACGACGTCAGAGAGGTGACGGGTCTCGACGACCACATACGTATATGGACTACGGGGTCCTTAAACTCGTGGACCGAAATGTCCTTAAACTAATATTGGACTGAAACGTCCTTAAACTAATATTGGACCGAAACGTCCTTAAACTAATGGTTGACCACCACGTCCCTAAACTGGAACATGGATCATTACGTCCCTAAACTGGAACAATAGAGCCTCCAAATGCTCTTTGACCGGATCTAAACGGTCCCGTTTAAGTTAATCTTAGCCCCAAATACGGCTAACGTATCCTTAAACATTTAAATGGACTATAAAACTCTAAATCGACTTTGGTTTAAGGGTACATCTCTGAACTCCTCTGACACCTATCGTTGTAATCCTTCAACGATGTCAGAGAGGTGATGAGTCCTGACGGCCATATATTAAACGGATCACTACGTTAAGTTGATTTTAGTCTCAAACAGGACTAACGTATCCTTAACGAACGTTTAAGTTGATCTTAGCCTCAATACGGCTAACGCATCCTTAAACTAAAAACACCAAACCCAAATCTAAGTAAATACAGATTTGGACTAATCCACGCCCTACGGGCGACGGCATTACTCAGTCTCCGTATACAATCCACGGGCAACCACAAACAAAACAAACACACACGACACGAACTGAAATTCTGGAGAAGGAGAAAGTTGTTACCGTGATGCGGTAGCGTAATTAACTGCAGGGGCTTGCGCCTGCAGGGAAGAGCGTCCCCATAATCAAAAACCTCTCAAGCGAGGGGGAATCTGACGAAGTCTGCTACATCGGCCGCATTCGTCTACACTTCCGATACATGGTGTCATAAATCAACTTGACATCTTCGGAGGGGTGGACGGATAAAACCATATAGCATCTGTCCCGAACCTCAAGCCCAGACGTTCTCGCGTCGTCGGCCGCCGTTCGGAGGGGAACAGATTCTGGCACGCCCGGTGGGACCTTTTCCTCTTTCCACTCCACACTTCGTATGTCGTCTTCGCGAACGAATCGCGGTTTGTTGATGGTTGCCTTTGGGTTGTAAGTTACTAAGATTTGGTATTTTGTCTGGCGCAGAACTCAAGCATCAATGGCCTCTAACTGCACCAACTGCTCGAAGTGCCACTGCAACGGACGCTCCACCTCCCCTGGAGGTGTAGCATATGGGCCCCAAGCGGCCTCCTTCCTCGCTCTGCCGGTAGAACAGGTGACCCAGGCCACCACCGGCCTGTTTTTCGGGATCATGATCCCACCTACAAGCTTCTCTATGCCAATACCTGCACTGGAAGTGAACAAGAAGTCGGTCTTCGACCGGCTCACGGCTACGACGGTCCCTGTCAACGGGTCGCCCACTACCAAACCAACAGCCTCTGTTTTCGCCAGGCTGGATCAGAACTCTAGATTGGCTGTCCCAAGGAAGGCAATAACTGCTGCTCCAGAAGTCGTCAAGGCGGCTTTCCCTGTCAAAGAGTCAGTCTTTTCAAGACTGACGATTCCTGCTCCTGCCCTTGCTCGAGGATCTGTCTTCGACAGGTTGAATATCATCCCTCAAAAGACAACCTCGGTCTTTAAGAGGTTAACGCCAGCGACACCTCATTCAGACAGGGGGCAAAAAGAAGCTGTCTCAATCTCCGAGCCAGTCCCAACGGCTCGTCATGCTCGACGTCGCCATTGGCGACGAGTGAAGAAGGCAGGGGGCAACTCCCCCTCAGGACTAACTCCACCGGCTCCAGTGGTGGAGGTCAACGCTGCTGTTCCAACTGGGAACAGCTTTGAACTGCTGAGGAGGGTATGGAAGAACTCTCCAACCGCTACATTGAAAAGATCTCCTCCGCCCGTGGAGAGAGTTTCGGAAACAAAGCAAGAACAGCCCCCTCAACAGCTGTCCTAAAAAATATACAAGGTTTGGCGAAGGGTTCAAGATTCCGTGATCGACCCAGATCACTCTCGTCAACAAAAGAAGACGAAGGTGCAAAAAGAAAAGGACCGTCCTATTAAACAGCAGAGGACAACAATTGCTAGGGTGCCCACTGCAACGGCCCCTTCAACTTCAACGGCCCACAAAAGAAGAAGGCTGGAGAAAACCCCCGCTCCGGCAACAAATATCAGAAGTGGTGAACCCAAACGCCCTAAGTCAGGGGGCATTGTAGTTCATACCGTCTATGTGGTGTCTGGTAAGGAGGACAGTCGCATATCTACGGGTCATCGACCGCTTACGCGATCAGTGACCAAAGCGTAGGAGCAGCAGCAAAAACTCCAAGAGATGATGAACGCTATGGCCACACTTACTGGGCCAAAAGAAAGCCCTGAAACGTCCTCGAATGAACGCCATGAGCAAGAAACTGACACCGAATTCCTTCGACGAATATTGGAGAAGAAGGATAAAGAAGCTGCTGAACAAGCAGCCAACATAAAGCGTATGGGCCTCCTGTTCCAGGACATGGTGGGGATGATGATCCAACAAGATCCTCCGGCCGAAAATCCCCCGATCGTCCTTGAAGACGACAGGGGAGAGACGTCAAATCCCCCGCCAGCTCTGTCAGCAGCTAAAGAAGAGACGATCTCCAAAGCTGACTTGGACGAGTACATAGCCCAACAAATACGGGCTCATCATGCGACTGAAGTAGCTGGCCAGGTCATAAAAACAGGGCGGCCGTATCCAAGTTGGTACGATCAAATCAAGTACCCGCCCGGTTACACAATTCCTAAGTTCCATGTCTACAAAGGGACGGGCAATCCTCACCAGCATGTTGCCCAGTTCAGGGCACTCTGCGGCAACACCGGCGGTGACGACAAGCTGTTGCTTCGCCAGTTTTTTGGAAGTTTATCAGATACGGCGTTCGAGTGGTACTCTGAGCTCCCGAACGACTCTATCAAGACCTTCGCGGAAATGGAGCTGTTGTTTACTCAGCGTTTTGCAAGTGCCAGTGAACGTACCCTAATGACGGCACTGATTAACGCCAGGGTAAAGCCAGGCGAGACATGGGTCCAATATGCTATACGGTGGTGAAACTTATGGTCGAAGTGCGAGCAGTGCATTGAAGAAGCTCCCGCAGTGGGTATGTTTGTGGGAACCCTTGATCTGCAAACAACCATCTTGCAATTTATGATGTTTTTCAAGCCGACTACCTTCCAGGCCTTGATTGACAAGCTAGCGCAAATGGATCAGATGGGCCATAAACCCCCTCTTCCAAAGACGGACTCCTCAAAAGACAAAGGGAAGGGAAAAGCGATCGTTGTCGCTAATGCTCAACAACAACCGAGCGACTCGAAGCCGGTTGTTCGTCAAAATAATATGCGTCCATACGTAGCCCTTGAGGAGAGGCTAGGACGTTCTTACTCCTTTCCCCGCGATAAAACGAGGAGGTTATTCGAGCCGGCGTTACGCAACCGACTCATAAATTTGCCGGATCCAAAACGTCCGTTGCAACCAAGTGATGTCAATGAGCCCAACTACTATCCTTATCATCGAGTACTGGGCCATCCGATCGAAGATTGCTACGTTTTCAAAAATTGGCTTGAAAACCAGTACCGACAGGGCAAATTCGCGTTATCTGACAAATGGAAGGTGAATCCCCCGCAGCCCCACGCATCTAAGGGGACGAATACGCCGGGGGCAACATGCTCCGTCGTTGAAGAAGCTCCTTGGGAGGTTGTATTATCAACCAAGACAAAGAGGATGTTAAACGATCTTCAGACATGCCCAGCGATTAGGTGGAAAATCCCGTTGGAACCGCAGGTCATTGAGGGGATGTTGAAGCCATGTCCAACTCCAAAGACCGATGGAGGTGGCTCAAGCACTCGCAACCGGCTGTCAAAATCTTCGAAGAAGAAGAAAAAGAAATCAAAGAAGCCCGTGAAGCCTGGCGACAAGCGCTCGGACTTGCAAAAACAAATTAACGCGCTGGAGGAATACAACCAGAAGGCACGGACTCCCATTACATTCCAAGAGTTCCTCAATCACGTCTTTCAAGAGGAAGATGGGGGAGAAAGTTCATCTGATGATTCTGAAGAATGCGTGGCGAGCTGTCATATGATTTCCCACTCGTTCATGGACGATGAGGAGACCCCTTGTACTGAAACGCCGGGGGCAGATCCTGAACCAAAAATTTTGGGGCCATCGGATGAAGTAGTTGACGCATTTCTTAATGAAGCTCTTTTAAAAAGTAAAGCTGACCGGGAACGCGAGGCGGTCATATTTGAAAGGGCTAAGCGCCAGCGACTTGATGAAAGAACTGAGACGATCCCGCTGGAGCAAAATGCCTCCACCATCGACAAAAGCCAATTCAAGATGAGGAAAAGGTTTGCTAAGGCCATATCAATGGGCATGAAGCTACCATCCTCCGAAGGAAACATTACTGGTGAAGTGGAAATGCACCCCTCTTATTGCTTATATCATCGGAAGATTTCGCACCCCACTGAAGAGTGCAAAGCTTTCGATAGATGGTGGCAAGGATATGTTGCTCATCGACAACATTTTAAGCGGGAGAAACGTAAAACTCGTCGGGAGCGGAAAAATATGACCGAAGGGTTTAACAGAACTACCGATGATTGTCGTATGGTTAACGCCGGGGGATCACAGGTGCCTACATTCGGGAGTGATTCTGATGAAGAGCTGGAACTTGCCCCTCTCTTTAAAGAGTCTACTTCGGGAAAAGAAGAAGAGCCGAAGATTTGCGAAAATATTCGGCTGCGGAATCGGACGCTGCCCGAAAAGAATCTCGGACCCTCAAATAAGAAAGATAAAGGGAAAGAAAAGGTCTCTGAAGATATCGTCTTAGATGACCAAGTGGTGGAGGAGTTAAGCGCCAAGGACCCGCCAAAGAAAAATAAGGTGGATTACAACGTCTTAGTGCATCTGAGGAAGCTACCGTCGCAGCTCGGCATTCTTGACGCCCTTTTGCTATCAAAGGAGGTGAGAGATTCATTAATCAAGGCACTACAAGATCCGGAACAATTCCAAGCTTTCTTGGCCGAGGAAAAGATGAAGGATGAACTGGAGGAAGTGCACACGGCCGATGTCGCTTTTGGTGATGAAGACCTTCTCCTTGGGACGTGCGAACACAATCGCCCCCTTTATGTCTCAGGATACTGCCATGATATAAAGATAGGCAAGATCCTGATCGACAATGGATCCTCCGTTAATCTACTCAATGTGCGGGTGTTAAAAGAAATCTGCATGAGCGTCCAGCACCTTGCTCGAGACAAGATCACCATCTCCGGGTTTGACTCTCAGTCATCAAGAACTCTTGGGTCTGTGATACTGACGCTACGCTTCGGGCTACTCGTCACGGACATTAAGTTCCACGTCATAGATGCCAAGACATACTACAACGCTTTGCTCGGCCGACCATGATTACACGAATACAACGTTATCCCTTCTACACAACATCAGTATATGAAATACGCTAAGGACGGTCTCGAGTATACCGTGGCGGGAGAACTGAATCCATTCTCCGTGAACGAAGTCCGCAAATATGAGGATGCCAAGTACTTCTTACCAGATTTCGAAGTCACGGAAAGGTGTCACAAGCCGGAAAACAAAGCTAATGCCACTATTCCTGTTTTCGGCAGTGATACCGAGGAGGAAGAGGAGATAGTTTATTCAGGTCCACCCCAGCACAACGAGCCGGGGCCATCTACTCCTACATTGATCTTTGGTAGCGACTCGGAAGATGAGGTCCACGCTGTATTCTCTGCTCGACCTTCAATACGAACGTTCGCTGATGAAGAACAAAATCTACAAGTCGCCATGGTGCCGCTTAAACACCGTAAGGAACTGGATGCACTTGATATTTACAATGTAGAAGAGTTGCAAACGTTCTATATCCCTACCAGGCGAGAAAGTGAAAAAGCAATTCTATTCTACCGATCTGAAGAAACCAAAGTGGAGAAAGAAATCTGGCATGGCGCGGATCCTACGCTCGACAGGCTTTAGCCTATCCGTCTTCCCAAATATTATACGGAAGGTTTGAAAAAGCTGCTGAAACGCCAGGGGATATCCTTCAAGCAGACCGTTCGAAAAGCCAAGTTCTATGACAAAATCTGGAACGTTCCCGGGACTCAACGCAAATTGCCTAATGGGAAAATGGAAACAAAAGGGCTTGGATACATCCGGTCAAAGAAACGGGAGCTACTAAACAGCTGCTATGTCATGTATGACTTCGATGAAGAAGCGGATGCTCAATGGGAGGACGCTAATCCTGAGCCAGTGAAAATTCCAGATGCAAAAGAGCCCAGTCCGTCGTTCGAAGAACAAATGGACAAACTTATAAGGGAAGTTGGTCAAAAAGTCCGAGACGACCATAACCGCGAAATGGTCATCTACGAGAAAGCCAAAACGTAACGTCTCCTCCAACGGGCCGTGAAAGATAAAAATGCCGCTCCTTGTCAACCTGTTATAAAGAAGGCTTGACGCAGAGGCAGAAACAAGTCGAAACACGAAAAAAACGCTCAAAAGCAACAAAGCGGGGCTAAGAGGCCACGCGAGCGAAAATCGAGCGGTTCCGATCTATCCCTCATAAGAAAATTGGGTCGGGCGTACTCCTTTCCTCGGGACAAGACGAAGAAAATACTTGATCTCGCTTTAAAACATCAGATGCTTACACTGCCGGAGTCTAAACACCCCGAACAAGCAGGCGAAGTCTCTCACCCGGACTATTGCCCTTATCGCCGAGTGATAGGGCACCATCTCGAGGACTGCTTCACCTTCAAGAATTGGGTTGACGATCAGTATCAGCTTGGCAAGTTCGCTCTGTTCGACAACTGGAGGGTAACACCGCCACAAAAGCACGAACCCAAGGCCACGAAAGAAGAACCAGTGCCACATTGGGATTGGAAGCGAATTCGTACTTGTCACGTGATAATGATATCAAAAGAAGAGCCCGAGGACATGGATGACCTTCCCTGGTGCTTCGAAAATAGCAACGATGAGGTGATCTCAGAATTCCCACCTGCGCCAAAAGAGCTGGAAGATGGAATCCATACCACTGCGGATAACCTCAAGAAAATTGAATTGGGAACGGCGAATGACCCGCGACCGATATTCATTAGTGAGCTGCTGTATGAAGAGAAGGTGGCTTCATTAAAAGACCTGCTTATGCAGCACAAAAACTGCTTCACATGGAATTATTCCGAAATGCCGGGATTAGATCCAGAAATTGCTGTGCACAAATTGGCGATATCCCCGGATGTCAAGCCAGTCAAGCAAGCACCAAGAAGAATGCGGCTTGAGCTTGAGATGAGTATCAATGCCGAGGTTAAGAAGCTGATCGACTCTGGCTTCGTCCAGGAAGTTCAATACCCTGAATGGATCGCCAACATCGTCCCGGTGATGAAGAAAAATAGGACAGTGCGCATATGCGTGGACTTCCGGGATCTCAATAAAGTCTGCCCGAAGGACGATTTCCCAGTGCCAGTCACCGAACTGATGATAGACAATACGTCCACTCATGAGGTTTTCTCCTTCATGGATGGCTCATCGGGGTATAACCAGATAAAGATGCATCCCGAAGACCAGAAGCACACCGCCTTCAGGACTCCGTTGGGTATATTCTGTTATAAAGTGATGCCCTTCGGTTTAAAGAATGCCGGTGCCACCTACCAGAGGGCCATGACGAAGATCTTCGATGACCTTATACACGAAATCGTCGAATGCTATATCGACGATCTTGTGGTTAAAAGCAAATCGTACGAGGAACATCTCGAGCATCTGAAAACCGTATTTCAACGTCTTCGACAATACAACTTGAAGATGAACCCTCTCAAGTGTGCATTCGGAGTTTCCTCAGGCAAATTCCTGGGATTCATTATTCGGCATCGGGGCATTGAGATAGATCCGTCAAAGATCAAGGCGATCATGGAAATGCCTCCGCCAATGACTCTCAAACAGCTGCGGTCTCTCCAAGAGAAGCTCGCGTATATACGGCGATTTATAGCCAACCTTTCAGGCAAGTGCCGTCCTTACAGCCACCTGATGAAGAAGGGAACTCCGTTCGTCTGGGACCAAAAATGCCAAAGCGCGCTAGACGAGATCAAGCAATACCTACAGAACCCGCCGGTATTGGCTGCTCCGGTCAAGGGAAAACCCCTCATTCTTTATACAACCGCCCTCGAGGGTTCCTTAGGCGCATTATGAGCACAAGAGAACGATCAAGGGAAGGAGAGAGCTCTTTATTACTTAAGTCGTGTTCTACTGGGGGTAGAAAGCAACTACTCCCTTATTGAAAGACACTGCCTGGCGTTAATCTTCGCGATAACAAAGCTCAGGCACTATGTGTTGGAGCATGAGGGCCGTCTCATTTCAAAGGTGGACCCCCTTAAATATTTAATGTCGAAGGCCATATTGACAGGACGACTCGCTAAATGGGCCCTGCTCTTGATGGAGTTCTCGATAACCTATCAACCTCTCAAGGCAGTCAAAGGCCAGGCCATCGCCGACTTCCTCGCTGAGCATCCGATAGCCACCGATTCTCCTCTAAATTGCGATCTTCCAGACGAACATGCGTTTGATGCGAGCGACGGTGGTGATACCCAATGGGAACTTTATTTCGATGGAGCATCTTCCATGAGAAAGCGCAAACAAGGTATCCCTATAATAAAATCGGGGGTAGGCCTCATCTTCGTGACTCCATAAGAAAGGATAATGCGCTTCGCTTTCTCCTTAATAGAGCCGAGGATAAATAACGAAGCCGAATACGAAGCTTTGGTAGCAGGCCTCGAGATCGCCATTGACATGGGAATTGAAAACCTCCTCATATACGGAGATTCTCAACTGGTCGTTAGTCAAGTAAACGGCGACTACCAAACGTGCAAACCGGAGTTGGTGAAGTACGGGGAAAAGGTGCAACAACTGTTGACCCAAATTCCCTTCTATACTTTGGAAAGCATACCGCGCGCGGAAAACAGCAAAGCAGACGCGCTGGCCAAACTTGCTAAAGAACTGGCTGACGAGAACCTTGATGACGTTAGAATCGTGGTACAAAGCCGTCGGGTGCTTGCCCTAGCAGAAATATCTCCGGAATCATCCGAAGATAAGGGAGCGACTGAACAGACGACCTTGCAAATAGAAGACCGGGAAAAGGCTGAGGATTGGAGGGAAGTCTTCATAGACTACTTTAAGTCCCACCGTACGCCTGAAGAAACGTCCACAAGACATCAGCTCATGAAACGAGCTCTGTCTTTCGCCTTCGTCAATGATACTCTATACAAGAGGTCGTTCGATTCTCTGTGGCTGAGATGCTTAGGACCTGACGAAGCGAAAAGATTCGTTCAGGAAGTTCATGACGGACTCTGTGGTTCTCATCAAGCAGGCCCAAAGATGAAGTTGAAGATCAAGCGGATGGGCTACTACTGGCCCACGATGATTCAGGACTGCCTCGAATATGCGAAGCAATGCCACTCATGCCAAATTCATAGGGATTTCATCCATCAGCATCCAAATCCTCTACACTCGACGGTGGCTAGCTGGCCGTTCGAAATGTGGAGAACTGACATAGTCGGCCCCATCGAACCAGCATCATCCAGGGGACATCGTTTCATCCTGGCGACGACTGACTACTTCTCCAAATGGGCAGAAGCAGTACCGTTAAGAGAAGTGAAGACGGAAAATATCCTCCACTTCTTCAAGACGCACGTCATATATCGGTTTGGAACGCCAAGACGGGTCATCTCCGATAACGGGCCAGCCTACAGAAGCCACAAGATCAGTCGCTTCGCACAGCAGCATAATATAGACTGGAGATATTCTTCAGTTTACAATCCACGAGCTAATGGTCTAGCTGAAGCCTTCAACAAGTCCCTGACGAAAATCATGAAAAAGACGGTGTCCCGAAATAAGAGAGACTGTCACAAGAGACTGCAAGAGGCTCTTTGGGCGTATCGAACTACGTTCAAGACGGCCACGAACACAACGCCATACGCGTTGGTATTTGGGACGGAAGCAGTACTCCCCCTCGAGATAGAGCTACCCTCTCTATGAGTGGCAGTCCACTACGAGCTGACAGACGAAGAAAATGCTCACCTTTGGCTTGAGGAGCTTGACGCCCTTGATGAAACCCGGCTCATAGCGCAACAAAATCTGGAAGTTTATAAAGCAAAGATGATGCGCTTATATGAAAGATTGACCCGGCAAAGGACATTCCGCAAAGGCGAATTCGTGCTAGTAGTCAAAAGGCCTATGATCCCCAATCGCGCCAAGCGGGAAAAATTCGAGCCAAACTATGAAAGCCCGTACATCATAGATAAAGTTTACCAGGGAGGGGCCTATCTACTCATGGACATGCACGGTGAAAGGCCTTTCAGGCCAATAAACGGTCGCTTCCTAAAGAAATACTATGCTTAATGAGCCACAGCCTAGGTCAATGATAGATGACGACGGCTATGTCCGCTCGCTATCTTCCTAAGCTCAAGATTTACAAGCAGTAGCCAGCCTTATTAATAGCGGACCGAAACGTCCTTAAACTACTACCGCAGGATTCTCAGGCTGACGAGATAAAAAAAAAAAGAGAAGAAAAAAAAAAGAGAAAAAAGAAAATAATAAAAAAAATGAATGATAAAAAAAACGGTATGTCCACAAGCAAAAAGGGGCACGGATGAAAACCCGGAAGGGCTCCGTGAGTAAAAACAGCAGGACTACCGGCGAGTGTTCGTGAAAACCCGAAAGAACGCGACCTCGTAAAATATATATATATATATATAAATAAAAAGAATAAAAAAAGGGGGTATGTCCATAAGCAAAAAGGGCACGGATGAAAACCCGAAAGGGCTCCGTGAGTAAAAACAGCAGGACTACCAACGAGTGTTTGTGAAAACCCGAAAAGGCTTAACCTCGTTAAAGGACACTTATAGGGTCTTCTCGACCTTGTAAGGAGAAACCACCCACGTGAGATCCTTACGACTCATAAGGGAGCAACACACTTAGGGATCTTCACGATTCTTAAGGAGAAAATACACTTACGAGATTCTCACGATGTGGGGTTCTTAGACACTCTAAGGAGGTCTCACAAGGCATTAACCATGCCAATTTCAAATTTTTTCAGTGCCGAGAAACCCTAACTAGATCGTTAACTAGAGATTAGGCGATAACAAATGCGAGCAAACAACTTTACTCTAAAGTGAACGGAAAATACAACCTTTGTAAATCCGGTCCTCCACCTCCATAGCTCCGCGTTGACGTCCCTCCACTGCAATCATCGGATCCCGGACTCTAGCGATGGTATCGTCGAAGAAATGATCGGGCTATGTCGTCGACTTCGATGCCGAAGATGATCTACGTCGAGGCAACTCAAGATCAAGTTCCAACTTCACCAAGTCATGAAACTTGTAAAGAAAACACCCTATACTACTTGGCAAGTGGTAGAGAATGAAGAAATAGGAAGTGGGTTCACTTTAGAATTGGATTTCTCACTCATCTTCTCAAGTCACCATTGAAGCTAGCAATCTTCTTTCTTCTTGAAGAAGAAGAAGAAGAAGATAATATGATAAGATATATGAATAAATAAAATAAAGCCATTCTTATCATTTTATCAACCATGGTTAAGTGTAGAGAATAAATCAAGGTTAGGTGAATGGTTAGGTTTAGCATGAAACAAAAATGGTAGACTTATTCAAAGCTTCATGAAGCTTCAACTAAAAAACAAAGCAAACCACCATTTCTCTTTTTGCCAAAAATGAATTAAGAGAATAAATAAATAAGTAAATCAAAACCCTAACCATTAACATAACCATGGTTTAATCATACACATCCAAGTTTGCATGTATCATCAAACATGATACAAACTAGTGCACAAAACTATATCATATATACAATGTGCACATCAAGTGAGAAAATCCATCTTAAGTGAACAAATACTAGTTAATGTAAAGTAATATATCAAATATATAATTATACATTAAATCATTAAATCAACACTTGATTTAACGATCCGGTCATATCGCATATAACCGACAAATATCAAGTGTATCAATGCATCGAATCAACACTTGATTCGGTAACCCGGCTATATCACATATAACCAACCAATGATACAAATCGCGAGAATAGAATACAGTATCACATACTGGTATAATTCTCGGTCCCGCACATATCTCATATGCGCTCCTATTTCGTTTCGCTTGAGCCAGGAAACCTCTGTGTAGGACTCTAAAGACTCGTCAATACGCCGGCAGCAGGTGATGATCATATCAAACACCCACAAGCCGCAAGCGGTCTGCTAAACGTAACGGCCATCCGGGTATTGAGCGATCAGAAGATCGACGAGCAAGCCCGCTCACACTCCTGTGAATCCAACCAGTAACACTTACCGTACAGTCCGGTCTGTTCGTCTGATATGTCGCATATCTTGCCTAGGGGTGGTAAACGTCAGACCCCGGTAGCTCGATAAGTCGTATCGATATGAGGTCTATAACAGTTCGAGAAATTACTGGTAACACTTAGCAGTAAATCTCAGCAACCCTGGCCAGGGATTTCCGGTTATAGCCAATCGAACACAGTGCAACATCAACTCCCTATACCGGGAGAGACGAATCCCCTCCTATCGCTCATTGCCTCCATGTGATTCGGGACTGTATCCAAAAACCACCGTTTTGCACGCCCTCTTGGAAGTGGTAAGGTGGAAATCAAAGCACGGTGGGAATCACACAAGACTCTATGACGATCTCGAGTCTACAGACTTACCTGTACCAGTGTCACCAGAGAACTGTCATCTGACGTAAGGTATAATACCATCTGGAAGTTCTCAGCGAGTCCGTCCAGTGTACTCAGTCTCCACCGAGCACCCGTATATCATCTCTGATGTCAAACACCAATGGATATGGGATCATCCATCACCCATCTGTATGGGTCGAGAAGGTATACGCTAGTCTACTATGGTATATCGATGCCCCGTCTCGATACACCCACGACTGGGGACTTTGAAGGATGTACTTATAGACTATCATGTCCCTACTAGTATAATCCGCATCATAGTCCAGGTAGTCAAGTACACATCCTAAGGGCTTTACCAACATGTAACAGAGAGACAATCAGTATACATGTTAAGGTAAAGAGTAACCAGATATCATACTATCATGTCGAGCAAGAAAGTCCTCACTATATATGTCCAAACATCCACTACAATATACATCCTATGTATAGTAATGGCCTCTAGGGCATACATATAACTAACAATCTCCCACTTGCACTAGGGCTATCTGTAGCAGTGGTTGTAGTATCTTATACTCAACCATCCCATAAAAGTCTCTCTCTGGGAAAAGACCTTTGTGAGTGGATCTGCCATGTTGTCCTCTGAGTCTACTCTCCTAATCTCGATCACCCTGGAGATCAACTATCTCCATGATCAGGTGATACTGCCTCAGACTACGTCTGGGTCACTGATGGGACCGGGGTTCCTGGGCCAAAGCTACACTTCCATTGTCACACAATGGTAAGAACCAAGTTCATCTCATGAACAAATATACACCCAAACTGCCTCTTTGGTAGCATCTTAAGTAGCGATGTATCCAGCCTTTATCGTCTAGTATGTCACGGTATTTAGCTTGGAACTCTTCCAACATACCGTCCCTGTGCTGAGGGTAAAGACAATGCCTGCGACTGACATTCAGTCGTCTTTATCACCCTAGAACCTTTCCAGTGATTCTCCCTAGGATCAATTGATACCATCTCACTACAACTAGTGAGTATCCTAATATCTAAATAGATCTATCTCATAGATCCAAAACCCAGAATTTAGGAGGTATCAATTTGATCCTATATGGAGAATCATTGTGATAAGCGGAGATTGACCGAGCGTAGCATAGGAAACTCCTTCCCTATCAAGAGTATGTCATCCACGTACATTACGAAGATCACTACCATACTCCCTACTACCCTTTTGTTTATACAAGGTTCATCTATCATTTTGATGATGTCAAACTCTTTGACTAACTCATCAAAACAGATGTTCCAACTCCGCGATGCCTGTTTCATCACATAAAACATCTTGCACACGTTTCCACTGCCCCCACTGTCTACGAAGCCCTCTGGCTATGTACTTATAGACGCTCTCTTCTAAAACATCCTTTTAGAAAAGCAGTCATGACATCCAACCACCAGATATCGTACTCATGGTATGTAGCCGTGGCAAGTAGGATCTGGATGGACTTAAGCATAGCCCCAGAAAAGGTTTCATCATCATCCATTCCTGGTCAATGATGCAAACCTTTAACAAGTCTAGCTTTGAAAGTCTCAACTTTTCCATGTACACCAAGTAATCTTCTCAAGATATACTTGCTCCAAATGGGAATTTAACCCTTCAAATATAGCAACCAAAGTCCATACTTTGTTGGTGTATAAGGATTCCATCTCAGATCGCTAAGCATCCAGCCATTCTTACAGAGTCCCACTCCTGATGGCCAGCTCGAAACTAGTTGGGTCATCATCTCATGATGCAATCCTCGCTCCCACTGTCACAGAGAAACCGAAGTAACTCTCAGGTGGGTGAGGAACCCTATTAGATCGGCGGAGAGGCCGAGGTTCGTTGGAATCTACTGAATCCTTTGGTTCTATCAAATCATCAGCTGCAGTTTGTATAGCTGGAACATTTCCAGTTCTACAGAACTGACCTTGCCTCGATCTTGTCCGGATTTTGCTTTTAGACATAGGCCGGACAACCCCAAATCTTAACTAACTTAAGATATGGGCTCTTCCCTTTCCATATCACATATGAAGTGGTAGGCAACTGATTTGATCGGAACCCTATTCAATAGGTATGCAACTTCATAAGTGCATTACTCCCAAAAGGAAATAGGTAACTCAGTAGTACTCATCATAGAGCACACCATATCACATAGGGTGTTATTGCTCCGCCCCGAAATACCATCATGCTATGGTGTATGCGGAGGAGTAATGCTGAGAGAGAATCTCGTTCTCCTTTAGAATAGTCCAGGAATTCTATGCACAAGTATTCTCCTCCCTGATCTTATCATAGAACATAATACTTATACCCGGTGTTTGGTTCTCTACTTCTAATTTATATTCTGCGAATATCTCAAAAGGTTCGGACTTGTGTTTCAAAAAGAACATATGTATGAATCTTGAGAGATCATCAGAGAATGTAATGAAGTACAAAGAACCAGTCTTGGCATGTGTAGACAGGGGACCTTCATACATCAACATGTATCATCCTAAGAGTTCACTAACTCTTTCTCTGCTTCCAATAAACAGAGCTATGGTCATCTTATCTTTGTGATATGAACGGCAAGTTTTCACAAGATGTAAATTCAAACAGATTTAAATATGCATCTTCATGCAACTTAGCTAGTCGGGTCGCATTGATATGACCAAGTCTACAATACCTCAAGAAGGATCCGTTCATTTATGAACTCTTCCTCTTGTGTGTGTTCCGTGTATTAAAGAACTGTAGTTTGATTTAGAACGACAATGCTTTTAGATAACGTGCCTGAACCGATCAACATTTGATATAGGAAATGTTCAAAACATTATCCAACAATACAAAATTTTATCGTTTCTTTACTGATAAAGAGACTGATATGATTTTGTATATCAGGTTCGGTATCTAATAGCATTTGTTCAGAATCAATGTACTGATAATACAGAGTGACAGTGACCAACAGACTTGGCTGCAACACTTGCCCCGTTTTCTGCCTCATGAAACTTATCACCCGTTCTCAGTTCTCTACCTTTCTGTAGCCCTATGTAACAGATTACATATCTGGGATCCTGATCCAGTATCAAATACCCAGGACGTAGAGGATGCAGAGAAACAGTTCTTTGTAATGAACACACCCGAAGGAGATGCATCATATGCACTTTCTTCGTTTGGGCGGCACGGGAAATCTGGTATTCCCCAATTTCATGCTCTGTCTTATAACAATTATAAGTTAGAGCGGGACCAACGTCCCCAGTTCAGTATAACAAGCGGATTCGGTCAATTCATCCGTTTTATTATCTTGATTAAGGCGTGATTTGGTCGCTACCAGGAGAGAGAGAGAAGAAAACACTCTGCGTGCGCTCTTGCAAGATCGGATTGGTTATTATTTTATCTAATCAGGATGGCTCCCACTGTTTTTATCAAATCTTCTTTCAAACCCTAAAAGGAAAGACTAGCCGAGATTAATTACACGCTACAAGTTCGCCAATCTTTCAGCCAGGCCAGTGTCGGTACTTTAAGGGAGGTTCCCCGTGCTTTCGCACGGACCTAATTACAGTAAACCTCGTTTTCCCAGAGACGTAACCCCGTTGACACCTTTCTAGACACCTACTAGATCGGCTAATTGTAATGTGTAAAACTCTCGTAGGAGTAACAATTAGTCGCAGCGGGTATCGGGATCCAACTATCTCATAGAAGGTATGCAATCTCATTGCAAATTTCAACACTTGAAATTCCCGATAATTTTGCCCCTAACACCCTGTGACCTTGACGGAGGTCAACAAACCATAGGCTACTAGTCAAGTTCAACCCGTCATTTCTTGATTGAATCAAACCCACCCGCACGACCCTTGACGGAGGTCAACAAGGCCGTACGACTACCCTAACCCAATCTGCATCATATGCATAAACAGATAAATACTAGTTAGCTACCGCACACTACGCCTTGACGGAGGTCAACAAACGTAGCACGAATACTAAGTAGGACTTATCTAAAATGATGGAGGGCTACGACGGGTTTTTCTGAAAACCTATTGCGTAATGAACTTGATATCGTTATAGAATCAAATGATTTGAAAATGGAGTGTTTTTTAGGCTTTTCTAGTTTTGCTAAAGGGGTTACTCCCGGTGAAGGGATCGTCGGCCCTTTCCTCGTCGAATGAGGTGCGGGATATATCATATATATCACTGTGCATTGCAGAAACTATAGAAGCAATCAAAAGACAAACCGAGGGTTTTAGCATCTGCCAGTTATTGCTAAAGGAGTCACTCACGGTGAAGGGATCTCGGTCCTTTCCTTATCGAATAAGGTGCATGATGTTCTACAAGGAACACCACGATGCAAAGTAAGAACTGTAGCTACCTGTTTTATTTTTGAAATTCGATTCTACAATATCTTAGGTTTCTTTTCTTTCATTAATCACATTAATAAAGTCCCATCATTTAAATTACCTAAACATCACAGATAAATACGACGTACACTTATGCCATCAGCATTCGCCTCGATGTCCCCTCGTGCACCGTTAGGTTAGGTAACTAACGGCAGAGCAGGGCAAGGCTAGCGCGGGTGTAAAATATAAGTAACATCTATATAATATATCATATATACTATATAAAGTATTTATCACAGAACATCAAATGATCACATCACAGCTATCGCAGCAGAAAAATCATATGAAATATTGGATATACTAGGACGTCCGTGTTTTTAATACGAGCCAGTATAAAACACGGATTCCACGGTCGTGATGAATAGCCAAACCCACACCCCTAGACCCCTACGAGAGCGGCAAGCAACCCTACCAATCCTAGAGTTAGGAGATCCGGACTCGACTCCTCGAGTTGGTCTCCTACTGGACTCCAGAACCCGGTTACTTGTGCCCTCCTCCTTGGGTCTATCCTAGTGCGGAAAAGTAAATAATATACAAACGGTGACATCTTCCACAACCTGGAAGTGCCCTAATAAAAGAATATTACATACAAGTTTTTACATGAATGAAAATGAAAAACACCCACCTCACATAAAACCTCCCGGCTATTCAAACACGACGATCCAATATAACATATCCAGCAACACATAACATCACATGTCATCAACGTAAGTAAATATGCGCATCCCAATTGTCGTTGACATATAGCAACGAAACCGGCGATATCACATATTACACTTACGGTCGCAGAAAAGAAAGTGTAAAACTACAACAGTTGGAATCCGCAACCTCCTTAGATATCGCATGCCTAATCAAATGAAATACTTAGACATCGCATGCCTAACAATTATAAACCCCGCATTTTAGTCTCATTATCGAAAACACTTTTCAATATCAAGTCGGGCAATTCAACAAGATTCCCGGCATTTTGATCGAATGCTCGTCGCAAACTTTAGTAGGCAGCCGCACCCCTAATACCGTCGACGAAGTGCACCAAGGAGGAACACCGCTACTGCGAGCACCCCGAACGGATGCTTTCGGCGACGGGGTTCTCCTACAGTCACTTGGTCGGGGCTAAGGGGTGTAGCTGTCTATTAAGTTTATCCGGCGAGTATCCGCGTATGCTACGTGATTGCGACGGACTTTTGATCACATCAAAATTCCGTGGCAACCGATCAAGTGAGACTAAAGTGCTATGTCTATAACATTCATATCAGTTATCTCATAACTACTTGTGGATTCCAAATATTGTATCCCATTCCAGATAAATAGAAAATATTAAACTTTCCGATCGAACATTCAAACACCCAAGTTTTCCCAAAACAAATCAACACATGAAACAAGTTTAAAAACATCCAGTTCATGCCTCAGTACCAACGGTCCAGCCGCAGAAGGGTCAAGCCAACGCCTCACATGTGGCACGCCGTACTGCCCCAAACCCTAAGGTTCAAAGGGCAGTTCAAGACAGTCACATAATCGAGTTAAGGTTTGTTGTCTTCTAGAGGGACCATCGCGTTACTTGCACTACTTAGAACGTCTTTAAACCACGGAAAAATCCAACAATTGGAAATTTCCCGGCAGGGGAAAAGATGGGTATTTATATCCGGTCGAACTTTTTAACATATTCTAAAATTATCCGGAAAAACACATAGACGAAATTAGACTTTCCGATCGAAACACCGAGTCCCCAATACAACCCAGAAAACTCAACTCTTGAGTAGAAGTAAAAAATTCCCAGAAAATACAGCACTAAAATATAGGAATTACCGTGCAATTTTCATAAAGTAATCTGACTGTATGGCCGCGGAACCGCCGCACGAGCCATGCTCGTGCCGCGGTTCCGCCGCGCTTTAGACGACTCAGAGGCACGTGCTGCACAGTAATCCATAAAATACCCTGCTGATTTTTCTTCATATTTTTAATTCAAAAAAATCCCCGATTTAAAAAAATGTATAGAGAAGGAATTTGCATTAGGGTTTCGGTTCGATCGGACTTCTAACATCGTCTACACATTGCCTAAGGCTCTAGCTAGGCTCTGATACCACTGTAGGGTTCCTAGGCACTCTAAGGAAGTCTCACAAGGCATCAACCATGCCAATTTCAAATTTTTCCGGTGCCGAGAAACCCTAACTAGATCGTTAACTAGAGATTTGGCAATAACAAATGCGAGCAAACAACTTTACTCTAAAGTGAACGGAAAATACAACCTTTGTAGATCCGGTCCTCCACCTCCATAGCTCCGCATTGATGTCCCTACGCTGCGATCATCGGATCCCGGACTCTAGTGATGGTATCGTCGAAGAAAAGATCGGGCTAAGTCGTCAACTTCGATGCCGAAGATGATCTACGTCGAGGCAACTCAAGATCAAGCTCCAACTTCACCAAGTCATGAAACTTGTGAAAAAAACACCCTATACTACTTGGCAAGTGGTAGAGGATGAAGAAATAGGAAGTGGGTTCACTTTAGAATTGGATTTCTCACTCATCTTCTCAAGTCACCATTGAAGCTAGCAAGCTTCTTTCTTCTTGAAGAAGAAGAAGAAGAAGAAGATAATATGATAAGATATATGAATAAATAAAATAAAGTCATTCTTATCATTTTATCAACCATGGTTAAGTGTAGAGAATAAACCAAGGTTAGGTGAATGGTTAGGTTTAGCATGAAACAAAAATGGTAGACTTATTCAAAGTTTCATGA
The DNA here is from genome assembly GCA_030015575.1 of Agapanthus africanus. NCBI lineage: Eukaryota > Viridiplantae > Streptophyta > Magnoliopsida > Asparagales > Amaryllidaceae > Agapanthus > Agapanthus africanus. The sequence continues at coordinate 26,689,561 of JASDDO010000016.1, forward strand.
AGCTTCAACTAAAAAACAAAGCAAGCCACCATTTGTCTTTTTGCCAAAAATGAATTAAGAGAATAAATAAATAAGTAAATCAAAACCCTAACCATTAACATAACCATGGTTTAATCATACACACCCAAGTTTGCATGTATCATCAAATATGATACAAACTAGTGCACAAAACTATATCATATATACAATGTGCACATCAAGTGAGAAAATCCATCTTAAGTGAACAAATACTAGTTAATGTAAAGTAATATATCAAATATATAATTATACATTAAATCATTAAATCAACACTTGATTTAACGATCCGGTCATATCGCATATAACCGACTAATATCAAGTGTATCAATGCATCGAATCAACACTTGATTCGGTAACCCGGCTATATCACATATAACCGACCAATGATACAAATCGCGAGAATAGAATACAGTAGCACATACTGGTATAATTCTCGGTCCCGCACATATCTCATATGCGCTCCTATTTCGTTTCTCTTGAGCCAGGAAACCTCTGTGTAGGACTCTAAAGACTCGTCAATACGCCGGCAGCAGGTGATGATCATATCAAACACCCACAAGCCGCAAGCGGTCTACTAAACGTAACGGCCACCCGGGTATTGAGCGATTAGAAGATCGACGAGCAAGCCCGCTCACACTCCTGTGAATCCAACCAGTAACACTTACCGTACAGTCCGGTCTGTTCGTCTGATATGTCGCATATCTTGCCTAGGGGTGGTAAACGTCAGACCCCGGTAGCTCGATAAGTTGTGTCGATATGAGGTCTATAACAGTTCGAGAAACTACTGGTAACATTTACCAGTAAATCTCAGCAACCCTGACCAGGGATTTCCGGTTATAGCCAATCGAACACAGTGCAACATCAACTCCCTATACCGGGAGAGACGAATCCCCTCCTATCGCTCATTACCTCCATGTGATTCGGGACTGTACCCAAAAACCACCGTTTTGCACGCCCTCTTGGACGTGGTAAGGTGGAAATCAAAGCACAGTGGGAATCACACAAGACTCTATGACGATCTCGGGTCTACAGACTTACCTGTACCAGTGTCACCAGAGAACTGCCATCTGACGTAAGGAATAATACCATCTGGGAGTTCTCGGCGAGTCCGTCCAGTGTAACCAGTCTCCACTGAGCACCCGTATATCATCTCTGATGTCAAACACCAATGGATATGGGATCATCCATCGCCCATCTGTATGGGTCGAGAAGGTATACGCTAGTCTACTCTGGTATATCGATGCCCCGTCTCGATACACTCACGACTAGGGACTTTGAAGGATGTACTTATAGACTATCATGTCCCCACTAGTATGATCCGCATCATAGTCTAGGTACTCAAGTACACATCCTAAGGGCTTTACCAACATGTAACAGAGAGACAATCAGTATACACGTTAAGGTAAAGAGTAACCAGATAGCATACTATCATGCCGAGCAAGAAATTCCTCACTATATATGTCCAAGCATCCACTACAATATACATCCTATGTATAGTAATGGCCTCTAGGGCATACATATAACTAACACACGACTCTTAAGGAGAACTCTCTTATGGGACCCTCACGGCTCATAAGATTTGAAAGTCTTAAGTTACAGAGACCTAAACCTGTGCTTAAGCAACCCCCACAACCTCTAATATTGCCCTACAAGTGGCTCAATACTGACCCTTGTATACAATTCACGAGCGTGAATAAACATTTCCCTAACCAAATTTCATCCGTGATTGGGGATATGTGAGCATGATGAACAACCCTTATAAGTCCTCTCGACTTACAAGAAGAAAACCCTCTTGTAGGATCCTTACGACTTACAGAGGAACATACACTTAGGAATCCTCAGGATTGAGGATTCCTAAGGAAAAAATACACCTACAAGATCCTCACGACTTGTAGGGAGAAATAACTTTGTGAGACCCTTACGGCTCATGAAGTCAAAAGCCTTAGTCGGCAGACCTTAACCCTGGTCGCTAAGCCACCTTTGTTCGATATCGACAGAGGCAGATGATGATTCGCTCCTGGTAATATCCCAGTTGTAGCGGTGCTGATGCCAAAATCGGCGTCTAATTTCCGGTTTACAGCGAAAAGCCAGTAGGCCGCACATGCATATGAAATAGCCGAAAAGATGGGGCAACTTGCAATAAAAAGCAGCGAGTAAAAACGTATGCACACAAGATAGCCGAAATGATTGGGCACCGCGAAAAATAGCCGAAATGATTGGGCAATCGCGACCTTCGCGATATAAAAGCTGAAATGATAGAGCATCGCGGAAATAAAACAAAAAAAATGATGATAAAACTTTGGCCCTACAGTTGAGATCACATCGATCCCTGTATACAATCCAAGGGCGCAAACGAAGAGGGAACCATACTTTCCCAACAGGCTCCGCCAGAAAACGAAGCCAGATCTCGACGATTCATCCCAACTCCGAAGAAACCAGTGTCTTCGACAAATACCTCAACTCAGGGAAACAAACAATCCTTGACGAGAGCCTCCTGATTCGTGTTGACTCGCAGAGCAACCAGTACCTCCGTGGGAAATTCTCGACTCGTTTCAACACCAGGGAAACAAATAATCCTTGGCGCTAGGGAAACAAATAATTCTTAGCAAATACCTCAACTCAGGGAAACAAACAATCCTTGACGAGAGCCTCCTGATCCGCGTCGACTCGCAGAGCAACCAGTGTCTCCGTGGGAAATTCTCGACTCGTTTCAACACCAGGGAAACAAATAATCCTTGGCGCTAGGGAAACAAATAATACTTAGCAAATACCTCAACTCAGGGAAACAAACAATCCTTGACGAGAGCCTCCTGATTCGCGTCGACTCGCAGAGCAACCAGTGTCTCCGTGGGAAATTCTCGACTCGTTTCAACACTAGGGAAACAAATAATCCTTGGCGCTAGGGAAACAAATAATCCTTAGCAAATACCTCAAATCAGGGAAACAAACAATCCTTGACGAGAGTCTCCTGATTCGCGTCGACTCGCAGAGCAACCAGTGCCTCCGTGGGAAATTCTCGACTCGTTTCAACACCAGGGAAACAAATAATCCTTGGCGCTAGGGAAACAAATAATCCTTAGCAAATACCTCAACTCAGGGAAACAAACAATCCTTGACGAGAGCCTCCTGATCCGCGTCGACTCGCAGAGCAACCAGTGTCTCCGTGGGAAATTCTCGACTCGTTTCAACACCAGGGAAACAAATAATCCTTGGCACCAGGGAAACAAATAATCCCTGGAAAATACCTCAACTCAGGGAAACCAGCGTCCTTGACGAGAGCCTCTTGATTCGCTTCGGCTCGCAGAGAAACCAGTGTCTCTGCGGGAAAATTCCCGATTCGTCTCAACTTGCAAGATGAAGCCTCAGGCAGCAGGGACTAAAAAACTTGCTTCCTGAACAATGGGACCCTGCAAGTCGATCTAAAACGGTCTTTTGCATACTATTCATGGGTCTCACTCTCCAAATTCGAGTTTCGACAAGGAGGGAAACAACCGCTTACGGGTCCTCTCGACTCGTAAGAAGGAAAAATTCTCTTATAGGATCCTTACGACTTACAAGAGAAAACACACTTAGGAGTCTTCACGATTCCTAAGGAGAAAACCCACCTACGAGATCCTCTCGATCCGTAGGGAGAAAAGTCTCTGTGAGACCCTCACGGCTCATAGAGTTGAAAAGTCTTGGGCGGCAGATCTGAACCTGCGGCCTAAGCCATCGCTATCTCGTGAAGAAATCAAGATGCTTACTCTATTATCTGATAATTGTGACAGCATGCTGATAATAAGAGAAGACAGAAAGCAAAAGAGTATACAAGACATTGCAAAAAAAAAATATGTATCTTCATTTATTGACTTTAATCAAATACAGAGTGAATCGTACAAAAGAATAAAGAATGGATACATGTTATTCAAAAAAGAAAATTTTTACAAGTTTGTTGGTACAAAAGGCAGCTATTGGGAAGGAAGCGTCTTACATAACTTTATTAATTGTTCATGCACTTCCTTCCACGCCTTTTGCTGATCTGCTACCACCGCCATCTCTGCTTCCACCTGAGCCCTTTGCTGCAAGAGAGATGCGAGCTGCTCCCTGATGGCCTGCTGAGTGACTTCGCGGCCTTGGGCATTACGCTCGGCAACATCAAGTGCCCTCTTCAGTTTTAGCCCATTTGAGATGCGCTCCAGAAGGCCCTCGAAGACGGCCTTTACCTCAGCGGCGTTCGCCTCAACTTCAGCACGCAGGCGAGCAGTTTCGCTTGAGGACTCCTGGCACTCCTTCAGCCTCAAAGTTGCTTCTTGTTCCAAATGGCGGAAATGAGAAGTGCTTTGCTCGAGCCATGCTTCCCATTGAGTACTCACAGCCAAAACCTCGGGGGCAAGACGCATTGACTCCAGCTGATGAAGGCGAGCCTCAATCTCTCTGCAGTGATTAACCTAAGATGTGACGACGCCCTCGTCATGGAAATTGGCAAATATCACCAGCATCGGGTTAACCGTTGTAGCGAAGTCCGCAGCAGACGTAGGAGCCTGGACGTCGAGTTCCTCGATGTAGTCGCTCAACATACGCAGGCTATTCGCCGCACCTTTCGAGGATGGACGTCTCTGGGAAGGGCCTGTCGGTATTATAATATGAGACTCAAAGGGCGCTAAGACCGGAATGATAGCTGGAAAGACAAAAGGCGATTAGATGACAATTCAATAAATATGGAAAAAGTCATTGGTAAGATAGTCTACTATACCAGTTGAAGCAGGTGGCAAAGCCGAAAGGGCCGGTGGCGCGACCAATCTTTCTTCTCCCCCTTCGATTTGCAATACTGCAGTCAGGACGAGAAAATGTTAGAAATAATTCCATCATCGAAAAAGAAAGGTATCAGTCGGGAACTATACTCACCAGCACCACCAGAGGGAGAAGCGAGTTCAGATGGGAAGGAGAAGTGTGGGAGCAATACTTGATATAGATGATCAAAGAGCACTCCTGAAAAGACACAACAATACGACTTTAGTACACAAATTATACGTCTGAAGGATAGAATTAATAAATTGCAAACCCATACCTTCCAACATCTTAGATGGTATGAGAGAGGGTTGAGAGGTGACCACCGCCAAGGCAGTCGTTGAAGGCGCTCCCTCAAGCAATGGGGCATCGGTGCTGGCTGCACCTACGTTACGAAAAAGATGAACTTGTCAGAAAGGATTGTAAGGTAAAGAAATACATCAACTTGGGATTTACCTGATGAGCTGCCGGCTGAAACGGAGGCGACTCCTTCCTCCATTGACATGAGGCCACCACCCGTGGCCTCATCACCCAACTCGATGAGAACCGTCGTCGTGCTCACGCGGCCAGGAGACGGCAGAAGATCGTAGGCGGGGAGGGCAATGATTGGAGCATTGCCAGACTCTTGGGAGTGAGCGGCTAACTCTTCCCCAAGAGTCGTACCCATCTCACCCGCTACTTCTGCGGGCTGCGCGGTCTCTATCGACTCATCCGCCGTCACCACAACTTCGTCGGCCTCAAGCTCCTCGTCTGCCACCACCCTGGGCTCAGTTATAGCGATCATTTCATCTGCCGCTGCTTCAGGCTCGGCATCAGTGACCTTCTCGGCTGCAGACCCCTCAACCTCCATCTCAGGCTCCGAAGCCTCAGCGACGTTGCCCACCGTCGGCTCGGGTTCGGCAAGTGCCGCCTCCTCTGTTTCCTTGGGTTCAACGGTCTCCGCCTCCCCCTCGGTCGGACTTGGCCCTGCAAGATAAAATATATAAGAACCGATAGCATTATATTTCTTACAGCAAAATTCTGAGAGAAATATTACCTGAAGTGGATTTATCATTTGCGCTCCGAACTGCGCGCGCCACTTGTCTGCGAGCAGTGGATAAGGCGACAGAGGCCTCTTCGGAGGGAGTATCAGCACGAGGGACGGTGCTGGGGCCCGCTCCCGTGGCTAAAGCAGCCCGGCGTGCCTTCGCTTCGCGCCTTGACTGTTTCCTCTCCTCCCGAGCTGTCGCGATGGATCTCTTCGACGCTTCCTTCAAGGCTTCGTCGTCCTCGTTCAGAGATGCCTCCAAAGCCTTTAAGGCATCTCTCATCGGCTCTTCAAGACGAACCTCCTGCGGTAGCCCAGAGGAAGCAGGAACATCGGCAGCTGGCAGAACATTTGCGTCACTTGGCGGGAACGGCATTGAGGTTTCTGCAATAAAAAAGGGAGAGATTAGATTGACCATAACACAAGGAGAATAAAAACTTGATGAATCGAAACTTACTGAGGCCTAAAGACGCTCTAAGGCGTTCCTCCTCTTGGAAGGTCTTGAGTGAAGCGGCAATGGCTTCTTCAGTGGTGATGCCTCTTGGAAGAAAAGAAGGAAAAATATTAGTCAAAGGTAATAATAAAGATATGATGCAATAGAAAATGCGACTAGTGATTACCTGAATCCGTAAGCTTAGCCAGCCATGCGTCACGCCTTGCCAACCACGCTGAAGTGTCGAGAGCGGCCTCCAAGTCTGTATCATCCGGCGGCGGCATGACTAATCCCTCGTTAGTCCCATATTCGATCAGGCCCTCGGCATAAGGAGCATGGGGTACCTGACCAAACGCGACATCTGCGGCGAAGAGCGACTTCTTTTTCTTCTGCCCACCAACCCTAGGTGCACGCGGGATCGACTTACGTTTAGCAGCCACCTTGGGATGGCGAGTCCCGATGTCTGCACCTACGCCAGACTCCGGCGAGGCCACAACCACTATCTCCATTGGGGCACAGGGCGCTAGAGGTGCATCTGCAATATCAGGGAGCGGCGATCCGTGTGGAGGACTTTGTGCACGCGATGGCCCGGTTCTAACCTCTTTTAGAAGAGCAACTACTGGAGTCCTAGGAACCAAAGGAGCGTTGCAGTCGCTGCCTGGAGGCATACCCTTACGGTCGACCAGCAGTCGCCTTTCCTCCTTTATAACGGCTCATGTTGCATGATTATATCAATCTCTGTATACGTTGAGGAGTCGCGGAGCGCAAGTCGGCGCACTGATAAAAAATTGAGAGTCCGTATTCAGGCGCTTGAAATGATGCAGCGCGTTCTCCATCCCTTCTTCAGTGGCAGCGGGTTCCAGCAGGAAAGCTTCCAAGGGGACCCCTTGATCGTAGCCCAGTTGTTGGGTGAAACGATGCGGGTTATATCTCATGAAAATCACCGCACCATTCTGCCTGAAGACTAGGAAGCCCAATCTAATAGAATATAAGTGAAGGGTCTCCCGGGCCGTCAAAACTGAGGCTCCATCCTTAAAGGAGTCTTGTAATGGTCGCACCGCGGTGGTGTACGCCTTTCCAATAGTCAGCACCTTGTCGATAAAGGACATCCCGGCTCCAACAGTGTGAGAGCGAAGGAGTAAACCCCTGGCGTTCCGTGGTGATGGGGTCACAATTGATGCGTCGATCAGCTGTATAATGCGAGGGAAACCGCACTTGTCGAAGAACGAGGGCCTTTTGTGCATGCCAAAGACACCCACCGTGTGTAGCTTGAGCCACGATACAAAGTAGTGCATCGGGAAGACCACGTGCAATACCCCAGGCTCATTGGCATCCGCTGCTCGACTGAGGCCATGATATAAGTGTGCCAAGCCAGCGATCCCAACAGCCACTTTTACCCCGATGGTTATCCGGTGGGCTGGATAAAAGACAGAGGGCCGCATACGGTGAGAGTGCATTGGGACCGCGAACCAACTCAACCACAACCCGAGAAATCCTAAGAAAAATGCCTCCTCGTCCATCCCAGGGGCCGCAATTTCTGCAAAAAACATAGTCGGGAAGTCCGGAAGGAAAAAACCCTTTTGGTCTATCTCCTTCTCCGGCAGGTTGTTCACACCTAGACCGAAAGGGTCATCCAGGGTAGCGAACTTGGAAGCTTCTGATGAGAGGACGCTTGGGCGAAGGAACCGCGCGATGAAATCCTCAAAGTTAACTCCCCGACTCCCATGTTCGATAAAAAAGGGACTCATAGATGTTCAACACTTTAATCAAGCTTCGGAATTGGTGTTGAACAGCATTCTCCGGCGTGAGCCCCCTTACCACCGGCTTAGCACCGAAGACGTACTCGTCTGTCGGGAACAACTCCTCATAGTGTTCCCCTATAACCGGTAAACCGGATACCTCCGTAAATTCTTCCAGAGAGATTGACACTTCCCGATCCATGGCGAGGAAAGTGTGGGTAGGAATGTTCCACTGCTCCAGGAAGGCCTTAAACCACCAAGTGGGGAGCGTGGGATATTGGAACAGAGAGACGTACACCGCGGTGTACAATCCTAACCTTATCAACTGCGACTTCTTCGTCGACAGGATATACTGGGCCCACGGCAGATAACCAATCGGGTGGCGGGGGATCAGACCAACGTTATATGATTGCTCCCAGGGTCGCGCCTCGTCCTGACAGATACGGCGTCCTAGGATATCCAGAACCATAGGACGCTGGACCGGAATCGCATCCATAGCGGGATGAAGAAATCCCTTCGAGGTCCAATCAACCATCTCCACGGCATACTGCACCGAGGGTGGGGTAGCATAGTGAATCGCCGTAATGGGTTCCGACGGCACTGCGCAGGTGAAGCTCCATCGACCCATGATAATCTGATTATACCACGACCCCCAAAGGTGGAGACTCTTGCATTCCGGGTTATGGTCCTTAATCATGGCTAGAACTTCACGGTCCAGGAGCGCTTCAGGAAACCCTTCCTCCGAGCGGACGAACGAGAACGAGGTGTCGAGAGACATGGTCACTGCAAAAGAACAAAATAGCCGTCAGTGCTGCAATTCCAACGCTTGGCGTTTAATTTTTTTTTCAATTAATTGAATTTAAAAATTGATTAAATTAAAATTAATTACACCACACTGCAGTGCAGTGGGTAGGGGACCAAATGGGGACCCACAAAATCTGGATGAAAAATGCATCATTTGATAAGACAACCTCATCATTGGGTGAGACTGTCAGTTAAAGAAAAGATCCCCAAGAGAATATTCTCATCAATAGGGAACCCCTAGAGATAAGGAGAAAATCTCCTCTTTCAGAGCAAAGCTCTGTCACAGAATGACACTTGTCAAATTTTGGTCTCAAAAGAATAAAATTCCTTAAAAGAGCACAGCTCTATGGTAATAATGGAAAGGACCATCAGAAAAAAATTTACACTTAAAAGAATTAAAATTTTTGGAATCTTGAAAAATCCATGAAAAACTTATAAAAAATTCTTCATTTTTCAGATCTAAAAGATCTACAGTTGATTCAAGAGCAAAGCTCTGTTCATGGGTTAGAACCCATGAACAAGATCTCTGCAGATCTATATGTTTTTGAGAGCAAAGCTCTGTTTATGAAACCCCAATGGGGATCTCTTTATATCAAAAGATCTGTGAGAGCAAAACTCTTTGGTTAAGATTAATTTAAGTTAATTTGATTTGAATTAATTTTTACCTAAAGTTTCTAACTTTGGAAATGAGCAAAGCTCTGAAGTTCTTAAGCAAGAGCAAAGCTCTGTAGAAAATCAAAAATCTTGAAATGGTGAAGATTTCCTAAGGGCCATAGGTCCTATTTATAAGGCACTTGCGCCCCTTCAGCTCACCCCTTGATCCAACGGTCAAAAGCTTGCCACCGCTACACTCACGTGCGCGCCACGTAAGCGCAATGGTGGGGGGGAATTTGTTTCCCCAATCAGAGCAAAACTCTGTTAAAATTCAAAATTTAAAAGCAACGCTTCAAATCTCGGACGCAACACGCCACGTGTCAGGCGCAGATGCATCAGCGTAGCGCCCAAAAAGGCGCACCTAATCAGAGCAATGCTCTATTTAAGGCAAAATTAAAGGAAGTAACGCTTCAGTTGCGCAAGCGCTGCGCCGCGCGACACGTGTCAGCACAGATGGGCCAGCGCAGTTGCGCTGCGCGACACGTGTCAGCGCAGTTGCGCTGCGCTTTGCGCTGCTGCGCGACACGTGTCAGCGCAGATGCGCTGGCGCAGTTGCGCTGCGCTGCTTGACACGTGTCACGCGCTGGGGTATTTGCGCCAAACAGAATTAAGATTTTAAAGAAATCTTTCTGTTCTTGTTAAAACAAGAAGATTTTCTTCTGTAAAACAGAAGCCCTTGGATCAAAGATCCAACGGTGGAGAAAAATCCCCAAATCACTCAGAGAAAAATCTCTTTAACAAATTTAACTAATTTATGGGCACTATAAAAAGGACGCTAGACCTCAATTCAAAGGAATCAACATTTTTTTTGAGAAATCAAGAGCTTCAAACAGAGAGAACTCTGAAAAAGTTTCAAGAAAAAGGTAAAAACCTTCATAAAAATAAAAGAAATTTCTTCTAATAGATCATGGGTCTAAACATAAAAAACAATGCTTTGCACTTCTTATGAACCCCTGGTTCTTTAAATAAGAAAAACAAGAAATACTCGTTTTCTTTGATTCTCATTAGATTGAAGAAAACAAATAGTGCTTTGCACTTCTTTTATGAACCATTGGTTCTTGAATCTAAAAGATTCTCAAAATAATAGTGCTTTGCACTTATAAATCTGCATTATTGCGCTCTTGGGTTGGCGCAAGCCGCCAGAGAGCGCCACGTGTCAGCATCTGAACCATTTGCGCTATGCGCTTTTGAAATAGAGCTTTGCTCTCTGAAATTGGCGCAACTCATCAGAGCGCGCCACGTGTCAGCAGCGCAAGCGTAGCGCACTAGCGTAGCGCACTGCGCTGCATGACACGTGTCATCATCACAAGCGCTTGCGCTCTTTGATTGGCGCAAAGCGCCTGAAAAATGCAATGCATTTCTTTTGTTAAAGGGCCAGGCCCAAGTCAAAAAGACCTAGCAAGCCAGAATAAATTGCAAAGCAATAAAAAGGGCAGAGCCCATGTAAAATTGATGCTCTGCATCATTTATAAATGGACAGAGCCCAAAACAAATTGATGCTATGCATCCTTTATGGGTAGAGCCCAAATAAAAATAAAAAAGAAATGCAATGCAAAAGCAAATAAAATGTTAAACATTTTCAACTGGATTTAGCCCAATTTTGGCCGTAAGTCCTCAAATTAAATTGACTGAGCAAGATTGCTCTCTTAAATCAATTTACCTCTGGTTCGAGGGTACATCTCCGAACTCCTCTGACACCTGTCGTTGTAATCCTTCAACGACGTCAGAGAGGTGACGGGTCCCGACGACCACATACGTATATGGACTGCGGGGTCCTTAAACTCGTGGACCGAAACGTCCTTAAACTAATATTGGACCGAAACGTCCTTAAACTAATGGTGGACCGCCACGTCCCTAAACTGGAACATGGACCACTACGTCGCTAAACTGGAACAATAGAGCCTCCAAATGCTCTTTGGCCGGATCTAAACGGTCCCGTTTAAGTTGATCTTTGCCCCAAATATGGCTAACGTATCCTTAAACATTTAAATGGACTATAAAACTCTAAATCGACTTTGGTTCAAGGGTACATCTCTGAACTCCTCTGACACCTATCGTTGTAATCCTTCAACGACGTCAGAGAGGTGATGAGTCCTGACGGCCATATATTAAATGGATCACTACGTTAAGTTGATCTTAGTCTCAAACAGGACTAACGTATCCTTAACGAACGTTTAAGTTGATCTTAGCCTCAATACGGCTAACGCATCCATAAACTAAAAACACCAAACCCAAATCTAAGTAAATACGGATTTGGACTAATCCACGTCCTACGGGCGACGGCATTACTCAGTCTCCGTATACAATCCACGGGCAAACACAAACAAAACAAACACACACGACACGAAGTGAAATTCTGGAGAAGGAGAAAGTTGTTACCGCGATGCGGTAGCGTAATTAACTGCAGGGGCTTGCGCTTGCAGGGAAGAGCGTCCCCACAATCAAAAACCCCTCAAGCGAGGGGGAATCTGACGAAGTCTGCTACATCGGCCGCATCCGTCTACACTTCCGATACATGGTGTCATAAATCAACTTGGCATTTTCGGAGAGGTGGACGGATAAAACCATATAGCATCTGCCCCGAACCTCAGGCCCAGACGTCCTCAGCGTTGTCGGCCGCCGTTCGGAGGGGAACATACCATCCAGAAGTTCTCGTCGAGTTCGTTCGGTGTACTCAGTCTCCAATGAGCACATGTTACAATTTTTTGTGTCAAACACCAATGGTTGTGAGATCAACTATCGTCCCGTACAGGATCAAGAATCGTGTACACCAGTCTACTCTGGAATATCAATGCCCTGTCTCGATACCTCTACGACCAGGAACTTTAAAAGAAGTGCTTATCGTCTACCCATGGCCCACTAGTATGATCGACATCATGGTTCCGGTAGTCAAGCAAAGATCCTAAGGGATTTATCAACATATATATGTAAGAGCAAGAATAAATGTATACATGTTAAGATAAAGTCAAAACCAGATAGCATATTATCATTTTGAGCAAGTTTGTTTTATAGATACATATGTCCCAAACATCCAATATAATATACAATAATGACTTCTAAGCCATATATATCTAACACTCGGGTTTTTTGCCCGTACTTATACTGGTATTTGTTGAGGGTTATTTTATAATTATCCCTAAGTGTTACATAAGGATTTAAGAAGGCTAAGAAGCGTGGTTTTTCTCGATTAGAGTTTTCCATGTCTGCATGTTTTCGTGTTGGTTACTTTTTCAATCGGTTTGTGTTTTGTTCATCTTTGTTTATCTCGTTCATCCGTATCATGCTCCGCATCCACTTAATATGTTTGCAATTATTAATTAAGCAGTGATGGCAGAGAGACTTAATATGTTTGCAATTATTAATTAAGCAGTGATGGCAGAGAGACAGAGGCACGGGCCATTATTAAATGCCACGCATGTGCTTCCTGTCATCTCTGTTCCCGTGGTTTTGCCCCTCAAAACTAAATATTCCTTAATTTGATCATCATATATATCAAAGATTATGTTATGCTTGTTGGGTTCTAACATTATAATATGTGAACTCAAAACCTTGGCCCTGGTATACTTCTGGCTTGTTTTCACATGGAGCCAAAATATATAAGTGTGTTCTTTCTTAAATTTTATCAGCTTTTATTCATCATTACATGAATAATTTATATACTCTTCATAAATTATCTTCATAAATTATCTCCGTATCCGATTTTTATTAAACACGGATAGTAATTTTCATTTCTGATGATTATCTGTATCCATATCCGTCAATAACCATCATATATGGGACAGATAATACCTATATCTGTTTCGTATCTGTATCCGATATATAAAAATATTAATATTTGATTTTGTGAAAAATGGCAACTGGAAGCTCCCAGACCCCACCCGTGTGAATCCATTGACCACCCCCGGGATAGGTCCCAACCCCAGCTTGTGCAGGATTGTCCCTGGCTTCAGAGGGGACTGGGCTTAGGAAGCTCCCCCAGGCCTAGTAACTTCTTTGATTTTATATGGTCTATTATTACTGATATCTATTTTAGATCCGTATTTGTATCCAATTTATATCAAATACACATGGTAATTTCATACCCAATAACAATATATATTCTTATTCAAATCCTTCTATACACATGTAGGTGGATACACCTGTATCAAGTCTCTATCTCATCCCTCCGCAATCCCCATACAGGGAAAAATTATTCCATGTGCCGGCCGTATACGTCTGGACAGGAGATATAAGAAATAAAAGTGTGAGTCATACATGAAATATCAATTTGTAATACCGACACTAACCCGAGGACAAAAGAGGCACACAAAGCCAAATATAAACCCAAAACCCCCCACGCAGCCTCCTTCAAACATCTTACATCTCTCCAAGTTCCATCCACAACATGTCTCCTCTCCTCCTCCTCCTCCTCCTCCTCCACATCTCCACCATCACCGTCGCCATCATCTGCCACCCCAACGACCACGCGGCCCTCCTCGCCTTCCGCGCCTCCCTAACCCCGGCTCCGGGGACGAACGCATTCGCCACCTGGACCGGCGCCGACTGCTGCAAGGAGTGGCACGGCGTCACCTGCGACCCCACCACCGGCCGCGTCTCCGACCTCTCCCTCCGCGGAGAGTCCACCGAAGAAGACGGCGACGCCCCCTCCTCCGCCGCCGGCGCAGCAGCGGACGGCAGCCGGTCAGGCCTCATGACCGGCCGCGTGTCGCCGGCGGTCTGCCGGCTGTCGCGGCTGTCGTCGTTCATCCTGGCGGACTGGAAGCGCATCTCGGGGCCGGTACCGGCCTGTGTTACGACGCTGGCGTTCCTGCGGCATTTGGACGTGGTCGGAAATCAGCTGAGCGGGAGAATTCCGGCGGACATTGGGAACCTTAGGTTTCTTGTTGTGCTCAATCTTGCAGACAACAAATTCACTGGTATTTTCATGAAACTCGCATCTTAATTTATTTTATTCTCGATTGAAGAAAGAATTTGAGGTCGTATCTGTAAACGGAGAATTACGGGGTGAAATATCCTGAATGTTCCTTTTGAGGGTATTTGAGTGAAGAAAAACCTCACAAAACCCCTTGCTTAAGGTATTTTACCGTAATAAAAATATTTTAAGGTATTTTATTGAAAAAAAACCATACAATTATCGGTATTTACAGTAATTTACGCAATTTGGGGATGCAATTTCTCTCTACTAATTAGATACGCCGGTTGAATCTCATCCAGTTCTTTCTTCAATGCAAATTGCAAAATTAAGCTGAGATCAAGGGCGAAGCCAGAAATTTTCATTTGGGGAGCTGGGTAGAATATATTCTCCACATAAAAATCATGCTCATATAAGAAAATTATTATTAAATGATTTTTAAAACCAATTTCGATTATTGCACTTGGCTTTTTCTACTTTCATAATATCGATATAAGACTTTATATAGAAAGTAGTTACAAGTTTTTTACCTACGATTTTCAAACAAAATAGTACTCAAAAAATAAGTGATTTAGTGATGCCTATATTAAAAAATAAGTTAAATTATTGTATCGTTCTTAGTAGATTGTTTTGTATATATTTTATTTATTGCTTTTGTTTTTAGCAATATTTATAGTTGAAATAAAAATTACAGCCAAATATGTACTTTATACAAAAATTGCTTAAACATTAAAAAAAAAACTTCAATGAGTAATAAATTTTCCTGCTGAAGCAGTTGATATGGTACTTCAAAAAAAGTAATTTAATTGTCATCGGCTTGAATCGCTATACTTCAATCAATGGACTGCTACTCTTATCTTTTTTGTGCTATATTAATATAAATACAAATAGCAATTCTTGAAGATGCTTAAACAAATTGTATATAGGTTCGTCCGAGCCTTAGGGTTTGGCGCTGCCCCCTGACTAAGAGGCTATGGATTATACCTCTTGGATGTATTAAGCTAATTTAATTATTTACAGGTGCAATCCCAGCATCCCTCACTTCCCTCACCGACCTCCGCCACCTCGAGCTTACCGGCAACCAACTCACCGGCCACATCCCGATACACTTCGGCAACCTGACAATGCTAAGTCGCGCCCTCCTCGCCAGAAACAACCTCACCGGATTCATCCCCCCCTCGATCCTACAACTCCACCGCCTTGCGGACCTCGACCTCTCGTCCAACAAACTCACCGGCATAATCCCACCCGAGATAGGCAAAATGCAAGTGCTCTCAACCCTGAACCTAGACGGGAACCTAATATCCGGTCCGATTCCTCCCAGTCTGCTGGCGAGCAGAGGGATTGGGATCTTGAACCTGAGCAGGAACGCGCTGGAGGGGACAATACCCGATGTGTTTGGGGAGAGGTCATATTTCATGATGCTCGACCTGTCGTATAATAACCTCAAGGGTCGTGTGCCTGTGTCGTTGACGCAGGCGGCGTATGTGGGGCATTTGGACTTGAGCCATAACCATTTGTGCGGGGAGATCCCGGCGGGGTCACCGTTTGATCATCTGGAGGCATCGTCTTTCGCGAGCAATGATTGCTTGTGTGGGAGACCGTTACCGGTGTGTCGGTGAATCATGATTCTTTTCACTATAAAAATCAATAGACCGGTGTGTGATAGAGATCTGACCATCCATCAATTGATATGAGGATGGATCTTTTATTTGCAACTAGTTGATGGATGGCTAGATCTCCCGTAATGAACATCTCGAGACCTATTTTCTTTCAAAGAGATGGTTAACATAATGTGAGAGATGGTGTGAAAATTATTTGGTAACATGTATGTATGATGTGATGGTAAGAGTAAGAGTGGTTGCTTGTATCTTTCTACTATTTTATGTGCAAGTCTAAATATGCTAAGATTCCAGGGCTCTACTATTATTTTGTCTATGTTATTACGTGCTGTCAAATCCAGTAATAAAAGTTGTAGTAAAATAAAGAGGTCTATAAAGTTTTGTTCATATTGATACGGCTGAAATCTTATAATAGCATGTGAACACCGGGAATTAATGGTCGGGCCCAAATCAGATGGACTATAGAAATATGCTAGCATAGTGATTGCTAGACACCAATCATTCATTAATTGAGTGAGGTTCCATGGATCCAAACATTCATTAATTGAGACACCTACCTTGCATCTGCATGCAATGATATCATGAGGGATCGATAAAACCTTTGGATCCCATAAATTTCAAAGGTGCTAGTATCATTAGTTTTCTTGCTAGGAATATTTGTATTGCTTTTATTACACAGATATTCTTGCTTTTTTAGTGTTAGAAAAAGGTAAAGACCATTTTACTTTGAACCCTTAATTTTCTTCATTTACACTTTGCCCTTTTCTCTTTTGCTAATACCATTTCACATTATTCTACTTTTTCTTTTCAGATAAAATCTACCATGACAATATGGATACCCTTATCTATACTTAGTATTTTACACGTGAGATGCTCGTGCGTATTAAAATTAAGGTTTGATGTTGAAATCTTCGTGATCTTAACCGAAACTCTCTAAAAATCTGTTATTGTAACTGTAAACCTTCAACAATCTATTTAAATCTTTTTTCTACACGTGTCCCACACACAAAAGTTAATGGTTTGAGGGTCTTTCTTGTTTTTCTGAATATTTAATTTTTATTAATTAAGAGAGTGACACGCGTCACCATCCTTTTTCGGTTATAAAAGTAGAGATTTAGTCCGTTGGTCCGCTGCAAAGTTTTCTTATGGTTATTTATTTTGCATGTCAATATGTCAAAAATTTTACCCAACCCTCATTTCATAGCAAATTTTACCAAAGATAATATCTTTTTTTTTATCATTCATCCTTTGTAAAAAAAAACACGGTAGGAATGGGAAGATTAAAGAGAGAAATAAAAAGGGGAGGCGAGACACAAAAATCAAAAGACAGCAAGCTCTTTGCTCCTCTCACGTGGGTGGTATCCTGCTGCGATACCAATACCATCACCATCCATCAGTCTCCCCATAAGCCTAAAGCAGATCCACGAATTTACTAAAACCGTGGACAAACCACAGCATCCTCTTCGAGAGCCAATTAAGCTATTATTTTTTATTGGCCACCGAGCATCTCTGACTGGTCCAGAGATCTCACGACACACACGTATCTATATACGTCCAGAAACGAGTGTGGACGTGTGCATTTAATTAAAGAAAGAAAGGGGGAAGAGGAAAATAACCTGTGCGTGTGGGGGCTCGAACACGAGACCACCCATCCCGCACACCCATGCCACAACGACAATTAAGCTATTAAGTGTTGGTATCCTGTTGAGATTTTTAACAGTAGTTGGATTATCAAATAGTGATTTAATTGTCTCTGTCTTGTTTAACATATACGCACGTTAGCCCATTGGTGGGGTTTTGATGATGCTCTATGTTGGCAATCTCCCAGATCAGGACACGTAGCAGATGACGTGTCCCAGAACTCAGAAGAAAGGGGCCACAGGGGCCGACCAGGCTACCCCTGTACCCGACCTGCAAGCACAAGCTGGCTCTCCTCAGAGCCCACTGCAAATTGGCCTCCTCGGCCTCTCAGCTTGCCCCGAGCAACCACAGGACCAAGATGCCTCGGCCCTCCCGCTCGTCCCCGACCTCTCCCGCCGATGCCATCTTCCTCGGTTCATCCGACCGACCAACTCCACCACTCACAAGCGTAACCGCCGCTCCGCAAATCTCGCCATGCGCGGATTTTCCGCTGGCAATATCCCGCGTTCCACGCCATCATGATCCCCATTAATGGACGATCCGCTTATTACGCGGGCGTGACGTCAGGGACGTAACTGCCGGCGAGATTCTCGCGCCTGCTACTGCGTGCTACCGCCACTATATAAACCCCCATCAAAGAGAGGTCAAGTAAGCTTTTTTCACCCCACTTAGCCGTTACTCTGCTCGGATCTTGCACTAACTTGATCGTCGGAGGGTCCTCGGTGGTACCAAACCACCCCGGGATTTCCTTGCAGGTACTCAGCGCAAACTCCTCAAAACCACCAATCTCCTCAAAACACATTGAGACCCACACGCAACAGGAGATCACCTCCAAGATCCGTCGGGAGATCGACTGAAGACAACAACTGACGGAGACCCGAAAAGGACCTCTATCAGGTTTGGAGTAGCCTAAGTAGGGGCCCCGGGATCGAGCTTTGGGTCTTCCATTTATGAGGAGTGGTTAATTTATCCCATCGCTTATCTCAAAAAAAAACTTAATACGGACGTTCCTCTTTAATCGGCATGTATAGCCCATGCAGTAAAAAATTTCCACACTGATAAGGCTCATAAACGGGAGTTTCCCAGATTACGACATGTAGCAGATGATGTGTAGTCCACATAAGCCTACTAGATTCCTGGAGGCCACGGAGGTAGAATTAGTGTGATGAAAAGAGGACTTTCTTCGGCACCTCGTCTGTTGCATCCGATCTTTCGGAGGCCTCCCCGGAGAACCTTCCCTATGCTTCTAGCGACCAGCCAACAACTCGCCCCCGAGCAATCCTGCAGCCGAGCTTTCACGGCCTCCTCACTCGTCTCCGAGCTACCCACCGAGCTGAGCTTCCTCGGCTTCCCTGTTCAACCGAGAGCACGGAGCCTAAGCGTCCTCATAACAGCTCCATATATCTCGCCAAAACGAGATCTCCGCCGCTCCACGTCCCACGCTGGCGCGTCTCTCCATTAACGAGTGTATCCCGCTATTAATAGACGTGTCCCGCCATCAACGGAGACGTGACACAGGGGCGTAACGGACGGCGAGAATCTCGCACCGGCTCGCTCCATGCAACCGCTATATAATCCCTCTCTACCAGATGACTCAGCTAACCGGAACTCATTCCAATACGCCGCTACCCTGCCATTATTCCTCGGTACTTACTTGATCGTCGGAGGGTCCTACGGTAGTTACTCATCCCGGGACTTCCCTTGCAGGTAGCTCGGCATCCTCGAACAACCCATTGAAATTCACATATTCAACCCTCACACCAAATCTCAACCGTTCAGAACCTCTTGTAGCAAGATCGACGGGGAACAACATCTGAGGAAGATTTGGAGCTCCATCAGTTGGCGCCGTCTGTGGGAACGTGAGAAACTTCTCCACCCAAAATGTTGATCTTCCGCTTTCGATTCAATGGTAAGCGACAACCGCGACGATCCCAGCATGAGCCGCCCCGTCCTCCATAACGGAGGCGGGTGCGGTCCTACTCCCCCTCCTAAAGTCATCAACGCCTTATCCGCTAGGATCAATAGGCTCACGGCGATGGTGGATGTGCTCGTCCGCGTTTAAGCGGCCGGCCATGCCCACCAAACTGCAGTTCCCCCTTCCTGGGATGACGATGTACGCAGGAAGACGGAAGGGCGCGCTCGGGCCCTCGACCTTACTCGCGCTCGGGCCCTCGACCTTACTCGCGCTCATCTTGATGTTACCAAACACCGGCTGCCGATTCCGACAGTCATGACCCGCATGCAGGAAGTGATTCCATGACCCGTTGGGCACCGGACAGCTCAACACCTCGATCTCAGTGGAGACCAGGCTATCATTTCAACGCCCGCCGCGTTTTCTCGCCCCCTAAAGAAGTGTCGGTCAGATCGCCTGATTCCAGACAAGTGCCACGCCGCTACTTCTGTCGAGACCATGCATACGGCGAACGTCAAGACTATCTATGAAGGGTCTGCCCCGAAAATTTAAGGAACGTGATAGAGAGAAACCGAAACCGCTCCATCGCGCAAGCCCGGAACAGAGATAGCAAGCACTCCGACTATGAAGAATCCTCAGGGTACCAACAACCAATCGAGGCCCTCGAAAAGAAAATCGAAGATATACGACAGGATGACCGTATGGCCGGCGAAAGGGCGAAGTACTCCGCTGATTCGCTCAAAAGGCCCTTTACAGAACAGCTACTTCCTGATCGTGTCTCGTCCAGGAACAAACCGCCCAAAATGGCCCTATTCGACCGGAAGTCCGACTCGAAAGACCACTTAGACGTGTTCACGGCGGGCATGATCTTCCAAGACAAGTCAGATGCAGCTCAATATCGAGCTTTCCCCACCACCCTCATCCGGGCTGGCCGGGATTGGTTCCGAGAGGTCGCGCCACACTCGATCTCGACTTTTGACGAGCTGACGACCCAATTCCTAGATTATTACGTCGGTAACCGACGACAGAAAAAGATGATCGATACATGTTCACCATCAAGAGCGGAGAAAGGAAATCCTTCAAGGGGTACCTCACCCACTTCTACAATGCCCTCCTAGAGGTTCCCGAGCACGGCGAAGAAATGGTAATCACCGCCCTGAGGTCGGGTCTTAGGCATAAAGAGTGGCTCCGCTCTTTTACATTAGCGCAACCTAAGATCATGGCCGAAGTAAAAGCATGGATCGAGCGAGAAATCCAACTCGAGTCGGATGTGAACGCCAACCTACCCCGGGATGACCAAGCAGACCGAAAAAGACGGAACAGAGAGGACAAAAAGAAAGCCGGCCGTCCAAAACCGTATTCTCCGAGGTTTCATGAGTACACTACTCTGAACGTCTCCCAGACCAAGCTGTTAGAGGAGGCTAAGAGCGAGAGGTTTTTTAAGCTCTCGCTGGCTACTCAGAAGACGGGTAAGTGACTCCACGGCCCGTATTGCGCCTACCATAGGTCGCAGGGGCACCCGACCGAGAGTTGCAAACAACTCTGTAACTATATTGAGGAACTGATCCGCTCTGGTCACCTGGAGAAATACCTACGAGGCAAGTGGCAGGCGGAACAGGAGCAAAAGGACCAACCCCCTCCTGGGGAGTTAACAATCGGGCAGATCATAGTCATTTCGATGGGTCCGGTTCCGGACAGTGAGGGGACCGCCGCCTCCTACCGGTCATGGTCATAAGTGATCCGCCCCATAAGAAGTGCAGGAAGGATGACCCGATCATCTTCACCGACGAAGGCATTCACGGCATATCACTTCCACACAATTACTCCTTGTGGTAACAGCCCGGGTTCACCATTACGAGATCCGGAGAATATTGGTCAACTCGGGGAGCTCAATGGATATCTTGTTCTACGACTGTTTCCAGCGTATGGGATTAGATCCATCCGATCTCCAACCGACCTCCCACGTTCTCTCCGGGTTCACCAACCATTCCGTCCTGGCTGAAAGATCGGTCACCCTCCTCCTCAACATTGGGGAAGCGAGCAGAGAGCGAACCGTATCGGTGAACTTTCTTGTTGCCAAGATCCCGTCGTCCTATAACATTCTCCTAGGACGCCCCACCCTAAACGCCCTCCGAGCTCAGATCTCAACCTACCACCTCGTGCTCAAATTCCCTTTGGATAACAGAGGGATAGGCCGGGCCTATGGAGACCAGCAAACTGCTAGAATCTGTCTCGCCTCAATATCTCTCGCTGGGGAGCTGGTCGATGATTTTGGAGACACGCACGATCCTCAGGGGTCCCTGGATGCACGCAACGACCGAAAAGAAATTTGAGACGCCCCGGTGGAAGTATTAGCGGAAGTTCCCCTCGTAGAGGGAGTTAACGGCCGGACTGTCCAGATCGGCTCTCTCTTGACAAGAGGCGTTCGCAAAGACCTAATCCGGTTCCTCCGGAACAACTTGGATGTGTTCGCTTGGACACCAGCAGACATGTCCGGGATTGACCCCGAGGTGATCTCCCACAAGCTCGGTGTCACTCCCCGCTTCCCGGCGTACGGGGAAGGGGATGTGGCGAGGCTGTGACTTATTTACTTAGAAGTAAACACGTTAAGCGTAAATAAGCAATATAAATAAATGCACAAAAATAACAAGAGATGTAATATAATAACATCAACTTTTATTAACATTCATTCTTTACATTACAACTGATTTGAAAAGGAAATGTACAATGATAGAAAGCAATGCCTAAACAGTGGTATATGAACTGAAATAAGTACAAGTAAAAACTAGAAGTCTGGCTGCTCTATGAACTGGTCTAAATCGTCCTGGCCGGACTCGGTCTCCTGAGGGTCCGGTCTTCCTGACGAACATTCCAAAGAAAGAAGAAACAGGAATGTCGTCCGCGAACTAGCACTCGGTAAGTCCCAAAAGTAAGAGTAGAATAGAATAGAATAGGACAAGTAGAGAATATATGATTGGTAATTTATACAGGTATATGTTTGTTATACCAACGTAGTTATTTGTAGCTTGGTACAGAAGGTATCAGTGTATATGAGAGGAGTCCATCTTTTCCCGTGGACTATGGTAACCCATAGTATAAGGCCCCGTCAAAACCCACGGGACAACGGCACAAGATGTTCATGTAGGTGTCTTTTAGTGACCATATCGTTCCACTTCTAATACATTTCATACCAGTCTACCCCGTTAAATCCTGTAATGTATATTGTATTGATTGTAGTTATCAGACTTACCGAGACCATGGATATAAGTTGTTCATATAATTAGGTTCAGGATGTATCAAGTAGGCATGTAATCAAGTCGAGATATAGCCATGGTTTGGTCAGGTCAAGTCATGTTTGCATGTTGATCTTATTTAGGTATTCGGTTTCAGGTTCAAGTATTCATGTTTGGTATATTGGATTCATGTTTGAATCAGATTCATGTTTGGATTGGATTTAGATTAAACTTAGACTCAGATTGAATCATACACTTTAAAACATATTTGGATCCTGAATTATATTCAAGTGTTATCGGTAACTGCTGCACATGGACGGCAGGATTTGTGTCTTTTTCCAAGACAATTACCATTGAGAACTCTGTTAAGTTTTTCTATCTTAAATAGGCAAGCACTCGCTTTCTCCAACTCCATGAGGCTCAAGAGAATTGATCCCGCTTAAATCTATATTTACTAAGGTCCTTAATTGTAATTTTATATTACTTGAGGGGGTTTTATGAAAAATATTTTATATACTTTCAAAATAAATTTCGAGTAATTATTTATATTATTTAGAGTTTTCATGGATGTGACTTTTAAAGAGTGAGGTATATTAGTGAATATTTACATAGTTTGAATAGTTCAAGGTATTTTAGTATAAAACTTGTCTTGTATTGATCTTGATGGTATTTTAGTGAAACTTGTCATTCTTTTATTTTTATAAAACATGGAATTTTATTATATCTTGAAAATATGTGGTTTGATAATATTTATATATTTATAAAAATTAATTTTATTATTAAATAGAAAATCTCGTTTTTCTTAAAAATCGTATTAAAAATCTTTCGAGACCGAATGCTCCGTGAGGAGGTCTGCATCTCGCTCTACTAGCCCAAGGATGTGCAATAATCCACACCATCCAATAGCGAGTCCCCTAAAGAGGGTTGTAGAGACATGATCACAAAGAATTTTTGTCACGCCTCGCTTCCCGGTATACGGCGAAGAGGACGCGACGAGGCCACTACGTATTTACTCTGAAGTAAACACGCTAAGCGTATCTAAGCAATATAAGAGAAATGTACACAAGAGACAATGTAATGAAACAACAATTTTATTTATTAATATTCTTTTGTACAATGCATGGAAAGTAAATACATCTGAATGAAAACAATGCCTAAATAGTGGCATAACAGAAATGGAAAATACTGAAATGAAATAGGTACAAGTGGCTACAACTCGGGATCTTCAATAAACTATTCCAAGTCTTCGGCGCTGGGCTCGATCTCTGGAAGGTCTGAATCACCTGACAACATTCAAAGAAGAAGAAAGAGAATGTCGTCAGCGAACAAATCGCTCGGTAAGTCCCGAAAATAAGGGAGAAGTATAATAGGCAGAGAGTAAGAGAGAGAGTGTAACTTTTAAAATTGTATTATATTGTTATAATGTTTTATTTATTAACGTTGTTGTTTGTAGCTTGGTACAGAAGGATGCCAGTGTATACGAGAGGAGTCTCTATATGCTAGAGACTAAAGGCAACTGGAAGTAAGGCTCTGTTAGAAAGCCCGGAACAACGACGTTATATTCGGGTTAGGTGTCTTAAATCTTGTAGTCTCGTGCCACTTCTAACACCTTCCGTACCAATCCACCCCTTAAACCCCGCGATGTCTTAATTGTATTGTTTATATTGTATTGCAACTTGTATTGTTTTGTAATGTAGATTGTATAATTGGATAACTTGCCGAAACCATGATATCAGTAAATGG
This sequence comes from Agapanthus africanus, assembly GCA_030015575.1. Taxonomy (NCBI): domain Eukaryota; kingdom Viridiplantae; phylum Streptophyta; class Magnoliopsida; order Asparagales; family Amaryllidaceae; genus Agapanthus; species Agapanthus africanus. Next base: position 26,714,066 of record JASDDO010000016.1, read on the forward strand.
ATGTAACAGGAGAATCATGGATGTAACTGGACAATCATGTAGATGGATGTATATCCATGGTTCGATTCAGTCAAGTTGTATAGATTGATAGATTGAAGAGCTTGAATATATGGAATCATGGATTCATATTGAATTGTAGTATTGTAGATTGTACTTGAATTATATTCAAGTCAGATTATTTATAATGAGACTCAGTCTGAGTCAGAACAATTAGAAAAGAAATTGAAGCCCTGATTGTTTTGATGTTATCGGTAACCGCTGCATATGGGCGGCAGGATTTGGGTCTTTTTCAAAAACGATTACCGTGTTGATAACACCGTTTGTTTGATTGTCTACCTTAAATAGGCAAGCACCCACTTCTCCGGCTCCCTGAGGCTCAAGAGATTGGTCCCGCTTAAACCTATGTTTACTAGGGTCCTTAGGGTAATTTATAAAACTTGAGGGGGTTATATGTAAAAATACTTTTGTATAATTTTCAAAATACATCCCAAGTATTTAATTATCGTCTTTAGAGTTGTCATAGATATGGATTTTATATATGTGACATTTATAGTGAAAATAACCTATTTTTCATAATACAGGGTATTTAATTGTAATATTGAACTTGTATGGAATTTCATGGTATTTTCATGTAAAGTGAACCTTTTGATTTAAAAAAGTTGGAATATTTATATTATATCAAAAATAGGTATTTTGATAATACATATATATATATATATATATATATATAAATTTATAAAAATAATTTTATTATTTCTAGAAATCTCATTTTCTTAAGATATTTGTATTTCAAATCTTTCGAGACCGAATGCTCCTTGTGGAGGTCTGCATCTCGCACTACTAAGCCCAGGGATGTACGATAATCTGCACCATCCCAGTCGGGTTCCCCAAAATGGGTTGTAGCGGCGCTTTGCAAAGATTTGTAAAAATACGTAATCTTGTAGAAAACGGTTTTAATAGCAAATGGTATTTATATGTAAAGTTTCGTTTTCCCGTATTCTATGTTCCCTAAAGATATTGTGTTATATTGCATATGAGTGTTGTGAGGAGTTAGGTCATTATCTTATGATCTAATTAAAGGTATAGCAAGATTAATGATGGTTTAAAGTCGAAACTAAACTACATGGTATTTTACTGAAAAAGAGCGGTAAAAGTTACAAAATGAAATGTTTTGCTATGAAACTTGTTCAACATATTTTGTTAATGATTAATAGTCAATATGTAAGAGTTTAGTATGGTTGTGTTAAGGAAATTTGAACTTTACGAAGAAAACCGAATCGGAAGCTGGATTTAACTCCGCTTCCGTCGGGTTTTAGTTTTACAAATTTTTAGAATAGAATAGAGAAGAGGGAGGTGGGACTTATGGGATTAGAGATTAGAAAATAGGGAAAGGAGGACGTAGGAGTTACCGGTGCGTCGTTTCATCGCAGGGAGCTCCTCGGACCGTCGTCGGAAAATCGCCGGAGTTTCGCCCTTTGCTAACTCCACTTGCACACTAAAATTCTATTGAGTTTTCTTGAGAGTTTGGATAGAATTTGTGACTGAGGGGTGTGTGTTTAGGGGGGGTATTTATAGGGTAATCTAGGGTTTAAGGTAGATGAAAAGTTGTATTGAAAATGTATTAAAAATTGTATTAAAAATACGGTTTAATGGGGTTTTAAAGAGTTCTGTTCATGTGCAGGAAATTTAAAGTATACAGAAGTTTCCAGAAGACAAAGAGTCATAAGTTTCATGAAGGGTCAACTCGGATTCAGCTGAGTCAACCCGGCCTCGCCGGCCGAGTCGGCCGAGTCGCCGGCCCGAGTCAGGCCGGGCCTCACCGTCGAAGGTTCGTCGTCGTCTGGTTAGCACAGTAGGGTAGTTTGTTTTTAGTGTGACCTTTGGTTTTACGGGTTTAGCACGTGTAGACTCTTGAGATTCTAAAAATTTAAAAAGAAATCAATATTAAAAATAATGTGGGGGATGGGATTTGAAGCCTGGTGCTTTGGTTCAGCAGTGCAAGGTCTTACCAATGAGCTACAAGCTCTTGCTTGCTATTAAAAAGCAAAATAAATTTATAACTTGTGCTCAGGCGAAAATACCCCTTTCTGTATTTTTGAAAAAATTGTACAAAAAGTTGTACAGGAAGTTTAGGGTTGTTACATTCTACTCCCCTTATAAAAATTTCGTCCTCGAAATTTATAAAAGGAAAGTGTAACAGATTCAAGAAAAGTTTGGTAATAGGACTATTGGTGGTGCATGAAAAATATGTGAAGGAACGAAAGAATGTGAAGGTTTTGGTAAGATTGTAAAAGAGGTGAGGAAATTTTGGATTAGGACAGATTCAAAAATATATGAAATTGGAAGATTCGAGCTATATGAATTGTAAAGAATGTTTTAGTTGCTGGTTCTTGTGTTATATTGCTTAGGCTGTTCACACAGAACATAACTGCATGATAGGGTTCCATACTGCTCGAACCTGCATGGACCACCAACAAAACCTGTCACGCCCCGCTTCCCGGTATACAGTGAAAGGGACGCGACGAGGCCACTACGTATTTACTCTGAAGTAAACACGCTAAGCGTATCTTAGCAATATAAGAGAAATGTACACAAGAGACACTATAATGAAACATCAACTTTATTTATTAACATTCTTTTGTACAATGCATAAAAAGTAAATACATCTGAATGAAAGCAATGACTAAACAGTGGCATAACAGAAATGGAAAATACTGAAATGAAATAGATACAACTGGCTACAGCTCGGGATCTTCAATAAACTGGTCCAAGTCTTCGGCGCTGGGCTCGATCTCTGGAAGATCCGAATCACCTGACGACATTCAAAGAAGAAGAAAGAGAATGTCGTCAGTGAACAAATCGCTCGGTAAGTCCCGAAGATAAGGGAGAAGTAGAATAGACAGAGAGTAAGAGAGAGTGTGTAACTTTTAAAATTGTATTATATTGTTATAATGTTGTATTTATTAACGCTGTTGTTTATAGCTTGGTACAGAAGGATGCCAGTGTATACGAGAGGAGTCTCTATATGCCAGAGACTAAAGGCAACTAGAAGTACAAGGCTCCGTTAGAAATCCCGGAACAACGGCGTTGTATTCAGGTTAGGTGTCTTAAATCTTGCAGTCTCGTGCCACTTCTAACACCTTCCGTACCAATCTACCCCTTAAACTCCGCGATGTCTTGATTGTATTGTTTATATTGTATTGCAACTTGTATTGTTTTATAATATAGATTGTATAATTTGATGACTTGCCGAAACTATGATATCAGTAAATGGATGTTGTTCTCCGCCGAAAACCGGGAGACGAAACCGCGTAGGTCGTCTTGCCTGAATTTGGGGGCAGATGCTAATTGGTTTTATCCGTCCACTTCTCCGAAGATGCCAAGTTGATTTATGGCACCGTGTATCGGAGGTTTAGACGGATGCGGTCGTTATAGCAGATTTCTTCATATTCCCCCTCGTGTACGAGGGGTTTTTGATTGTGGGGACGCTCTTCCCAGCAGGCGCAAGCCCCTGCAGTTAATTACGCTATCGCATCGCAGTAACCACTTTCTCTTTCTCCAAATGGTCACTTCGTGTCATGTGTGTTTGTTTTGTTTTTGGTTGCCCGTGGATTGTATACGGAGGCTAATTTATGTTGTCGCCCGTAGGGCGTAGATTAGTCCAAATCCGTATTTTCTTAGATTTCGGTTTGGGTTGGTTTTAAGGATCGTTAATTTTATTTTTAGATTAAGATCAACTTAAATGCTTGTTAAGAATACGTTGGTCTAATTTTAGACTAAGATCTACTCAACACGGTTTTGGGATCATTTAGATCCAACGAGAGAGTATTTGGACTCTATCGTTTTAGTTTAGAGACATTGATGTCCATAAGTTTAAGGACATCATAGTCCATGTTTAAAAACATCATAGTCTGTAGGGTTTAAAGGCGTCATAGTCTGTGGGGTTCTGGTTTAGCCAATTTGGGGTTGCACCAAAAGTTATTGGTTATTGGGACACTCCATCTCTCTAAAGACGTTGAAGAATTACAACGATACGTATCAGAGGTGTGGAGAGATGTACCCTTGAACCAGTGAATGTTCATCAAAGATTTAATAATCTTGTTTGGGACTGAGTCCAATAAAGAGCGCATAGGGTCGGTTGATTATGAGTTTGGCTAACTTGGGCTGAGCCCACCGAGTCTCTGTTATCTCTCTTCTTTTCTATATAAAGTGTCAGACACTTGTTAGGACATGGTCCTTTCTCTGTGCACATACTGCTAAATATTTATTGTGGTACTGACACCCACTTTCTTTTTGTTTTTTTTATTGAGTGCTGAACACTCTTTATGGCGCAGAGCGCTTTATGAACAGAGCGCTAGGCGCTGAGTGCCAGACTTGGAGCGCTAAGGCGCTTCTTCTGAAATAGCGCCCACGTGGGACGTGGAGCGCTTGGCGCCGAGCGTCAGATTTGGAGCGCTGGAGCGCTAAAGCGCTACCTTTAGAATAGCGCCCATGTGAGGAGCACGTGGCGCGCTTGGCGCTGAGCGCCAGACATGGAGCGCTGGAGCGCTAAAGCGCTTCTTTTAGAATAGCGCCCTCGCGAGGAGCACGTGGCGCGCTTGGCGCCGAACTCCAGACTTGGAGCACTAGCGTTTCTTATAAATTGGAGCGCTAAGGCGCTTCCTATAAAATAGCGCTCACGTGAAGAGCACGTGGCGCGATTGGCGCTGAGCACCAAACTTTGAGCGCTTAAAACGCACCTTTTAAATTGGAGCGCTAAGGCGCTTCTTTGGCAGCTCTGATTAGTTCTGGGCTCTGAGAATTAAATTATCGGTTTATAAGAGACTTTGTCTCATGAATTTAAGAACTGAGTTCTTCTTTTTGTGAGGAGATCCTTTGATCTTTTCTGTTTTTTTTAAAGACTTGGTCTTTTAGATCTGTGGTCTAGAAAAAGAACTAAGTTCTTCTGATATGAGAGCCGAACTCTCAAATATGGAGGGGATGTTATGATCTCTCTTCTTTTTATTTACCTTGAAGAAAATTTCTTCTTCTTAGAGCCTGCTCTTCTCTTTTTCTTTTCTGAGAACTTGAAGTTTATGGGAGGGTTCTTTCGTGCAAGACTTGAAGTCTTGGGTCCTTTATATCGTGCAAGACTTGAAGTTTATGGGAGGGGATGTTATGATCTCTCTTCTCTTTTACCTTTGTGCCGTACTTCACCAGTTCTGGCTTGCACGTCTGGTAGTCGCCGTTTACTTGACTAACGACCAGTTGAGAATCTCCGTATATGAGGAGGTTTTCAATTCCCATGTCGACGGCGATCTCGAGGCCTGCTATTAAAGCTTCGTATTCAGCTTCATTGCTTGTCCTCGGCTCTGTTAAGGAGAAAGCAAAACGCATTATCCCTCCTTGTGGAGTTACGAAGATGAGGCCCACCCCCGATTTGATTATAGGGATGCTTTGTTTGCGCTTCTTCATGGAAGATGCTTCGTCGAAATAGAGTTCCCACCGGGTATCACTACCGTTGATCGCATCAAACGCATGTTCGTATGGAAGATCGCAATTTAGAGGAGAATCGGCAGGTATCGGATGTTCGGCGAGGAAGTCGGCAATGGCCTGGCCTTTCACTGCCTTGAGAGGCTGATAGGTTATCGAGAACTCCATCAAGAGCAGGGCCCATTTAGCGAGTCGCCCCATCAATATGGCTTTCGAAATCAAATATTTAAGAGGTTCCACCTTCGAAATGAGACGGACTTCATGCGCCAACGCATAGTGCCTGAGCTTTATTATCGCGAAGATCAACGCCAGGCAGTGTTTTTCAATGGAGGAGTAGTTGCTTTCTGCCCCCAGTAGAACTCGACTTAAGTAATAGAGAGCTCTTTCTTTCCCTTGGTCATTCTCTTGCGCCCATAATGCGCCTAAAGAACCTTCGAGGGCGGTTGTATAAAGAATAAGGGGTTTTCCCTTAACCGGAGCAGCTAACACTGGCGGATTCTGGAGGTACTGCTTGATTTCGTCCAGCGCGTCTTGGCATTTATGATCCCAGACGAACGGGGTTCCCTTCTTCATCAGGTGGCTGTAAGGACGACACTTGCCTGAAAGGTTGGCTATAAATCGTCGTATATACACGAGCTTGCCTTGGAGAGACCGCGGCTGTTTGAGAGTTCTTGGCGAGGGCATTTCCATGATCGCCTTAATCTTTGACGGATCTATCTCAATATCTCGGTGTCGGACGATGAATCCCAGGAATTTGCCCGAGGAAACTCCGAATGCACACTTGAGAGGGTTCATCTTCAAGTTGTATTGTCGAAGGCGTTTAAATACGGTCTTCAGATGCTCGAGATGTTCCTCGTATGATTTGCTTTTAACCACGAGATCGTCAATATAGCAATCGACGATTTCGTGTATAAGGTCATCAAAGATCTTCGTCATGGCCCTCTGATAGGTGGCACCGACATTCTTTAAACCGAAGGGCATCACCTTGTAGCAGAATATACCCAAAGGGGTCCTGAAGGCGGTGTGCTTCTGGTCTTCGGGATGCATCTTTATCTGATTATACCCTGATGAGCCGTCCATGAAGGAGAAAACCTCGTGAGTGGACGTATTATCTATCATCAGCTCGGTGACTGGCACTGGGAAATCGTCCTTCGGTGTAACGTCTTGAAAATCGTTTTGGTGAAATTTCGGAAAATTGGTAAAATAAGGGGGTTTTCTGTAAAAAGTCAAAATACAAATATCTTTATTTTAAAAATTAAATATACATATTCTAGCTATGTAATTGCTAGTATTTGGTGTTTATTGAGCCACTGGTGAAATTTCAAATCTTCTAAAAAATTTTCCGAAATTAATTATTTTAATATTATTTTAAGCCGTTACTAATACATTTAATTAGGGAAAATTACAAACTAGAATGAGTTGAAACAAATTTTGTGTATCATAACACATTAAGCAAAATTTTAACATGAGATTTTTGAATTGAAATGAAGTTGTTAAACGGTGTTAGAAAATAACGAAGAAAATAGGCTTATTTGGTGAAATTAGTGTAAATACAAATTTGAATGGGCCAATTACACACATATGAGCCATGCCCACTAAAATCTAACTGTAACATAAAATTTTTAGCAAGTTAACTCCAAATTCTAGTAGGTTCTAGGGTTGCAACTATAGAAATTTAAAATAAAGTAAAATGGGAATAGAAAGGGGTTTATTTGCAAAAGACACATGTATACTTTTATTAGCCTAGAACACTCCACACTCACCCACACATTCTCATCTCCATGTCTTGGGGAAAAAAAAAAGCAAAAGCAATGCAGGAAACCCCTCTCTCTTCACAAATTCTTATTTCATTCTCATTTCAAAAATCAAAAGAAAAGAAAATTTAAAAGGAGGGTTAATATGTAAAATGATGGGAGGTTTCTACACTTATCTACACAATTCACTCTCTCTTTTTTCCCATCCTAAATTGGCCGAGCTCACTGCAGCCATTTTCCCCCCATTTCCCCATTTGTGCCAACTCAAAACACTTCAAAATTCATCAAAAAAAAAAAAATTTATACAAGGTCTCACAAATTCATCCTTTAACCTTTATCCAATTATTCTTTGTTCAACCTAGCAAGGATCTTGGAGCAAAGGTGCAAGTTGGGAGGCTAAGATTTCATGCTAGGTCTCAAAAATTTATGGAGGTATAATCCTAACCCTAGTGTTTAATTTTAGGTTAATTGCTTCAAATTAATTAATTCCGGTTTTTAATCACGATTCTATATTCAAACTTGAAAGTTCAAGAGAAGGGGCTTTGAACTAAGTTGGGATTTTTATCACTCAATTAGGATTACAAGATATAGTTTAACATGTTAAGTCATGGAAAATTTAATCTAATTGTTAATTATTATGTGTTACTTCAAAATTTGTTAAAATTGGGGAAAATTGTGCAAACTAGATTTTTGTAGAATATGTATATATGTGGGATAAAATTCTAGTGAGAATTTTTATCAATTATTTTTGGTTTTAATGAGGAGATTAACATGTTAATGGAATACTAGACATATCTAGTTGCTAGTTGCTAAGTTTTGGTTTAAAAATTGTGATAATTATGCAAAATTGCTAACTAGGTTTTAAAAAAAAAAATTTAATTTAAAATGTAGTATTAAAAATGTAGTTAGGGAATTAACTCATTCTTAAGGTTTCCTGATGTGGTTTAACACTTTAATATATGCAAAATCAAGGTTGGAAGTGAATTGTGAAATTTTGCTTAAAAGTATCGAAATCGGGCAAGTTTGCAAACTAGAATTTTCAAAGTAATATAAATTAGGGTGTTAAAAATATAGTAATGGTTTGTATAGTCTAGTTATGCTTCTTAATGAGTTTTATGACCATTGGTTTCATTTAAATGTCAAGTTTTGATGAAAAACGGTAAATTGGCATTTTTGGGTTTTACGAAATTGGACGGTTTGATCGATTTTTAGGGTTTCGATGGATTTAATCATGTTATATATTATAAGTAACGAGTTTTAAAACTATGAGTTATTTGTTGATGTTATCTTGATCCATCGGAGTTTGTACGCCGATATCGAGCGATATTTGGTGCTTTTGCGTGGACGGGACATAGGTTTTAACCTATGCTTGTTCCTTGCGTCGTTTTGACTTTTGTATGTGATTCAGTTTACGATACTATTTATATGTTTGCGTTTAGGTACCCCTCACGTGGACTGCGGGCGATGAAGAGGAGGATGGCGACACCGTCTTCGGCAGACATGGACCAGGTGAGTAGATGTATATCTACGGGGGGAAGTCGGGTGGATGGCGTTTAGCACCCCCGCAACGTAGAGTAGGAATAGTACTTATTGACATTAGGAAGCCAGATGTGACCCTAGATTCTTAATGCGCAGGACCCTAGTAATAACCCTAGGCTGGACTGGACTGATTTAGGGAAATCATATCAGAGGATGTGTACCTTGGAAGAGGTTCGTAAGTTTCAGGTAGAAACACACACACGCACACACTGAAACTCGACATGGTGTATACGTGCATGTATATATACATATAGGACTAGGTATTGGTATATATATATACAACACGTGTATGGGATACATTGATGTGATATGATATCCGAGGTATGATGAAACAGTATAATTGGGCTTGATGCCGTGATTCTTGGCTATACAGTCGTATTAAGTGTTAGCGGATCATTAGAGAATGAGATAATGAACATGGGACTCTAAAATAGTACATGGGCTGTAGCTTGTGACTGATCACGATATGATATATGTATGACTCGATTACGACATCATATAGGTGTGGCCTGATGTCGATCTCATATAGGTGTGACCTGATGTTGATATCATATAGGTGTGACTTGATGACGATATGATATCAGTATGACTTAATCACAATATGATACAAATGACATGATATTTCTGAGGATAAACTAATGATGCATATTATGATGGCAATGATATATGATTTGATGTATGCGAATACAGTTTAGCACCTTGATCATGAGATGTGTCGATGATGACATTATACGAATGATGAGACACCTAGGAGATACTTGACCTGTACCCCGATATTGGGATGCCGTACGATGGATTTTACCGTACGAGGCATAGATATGATGATTGATCCGCACTCTTGATTTGAGGAAGCCGTACTACGTACGTGACGCTATTGAGGCTGGATCGCCGACTATTAGAGATATTGATTCAGACCTTAGGTAGACTCTTGTTTCTTATTAACTAGTTTCTTAGGTTTAGTTCCTTAGGAGGTTAGATGGACACTAGTTAGGTTCAATTCATATAGTGGTAGTTGTACTCGTATATCGCAGAGGAGTGGATAATGCACATCTGCCTTTACATTCGTACTGTAATCATCATGGTGCATGTTCTTACATATGTTGCTATAATTAGTAAAAACCTTACCTGTTAGGACACCAGCACCATTACCGATGATGCGCATATTCCACGCACACCTATTTGCCGGCTCACACACATCATCATCGGTAATTGCTATGTCACGTACACTTTAGATCATATTATCTTTTATTGATACAATCAGCTAACAGCTAGATCGATATAATATTGTGATTACTTTCTGGTGTTAGTATGACATGGTATTTATTACTTAGACATTTCATGCATTCGCATTTTCATGTTATCATGCAGTATTATGGGGCATATGCCGACACTTTTCATATACTTACTCATGATTTGGGATTTTGGATTTCTATGAGATTTCTGGATTTCTGGGGAAAACCGCAAGAATATATAAAAACTTCTCTCTCTCTCCTCCTCTCTTTTTAAAAACATAAGATGCGGTTTTCTCGTGATGTATGTGTCGTCCACCATGAGATTTCATGTTTTCTGCTGGATTTCGAGACCCGATTCGAGGAGTGGATGAACCGTCTCGGGTACATGGTGGGCCCGGTATGGTACCCCGGGGCAAGAAGATCGAGTTGTAGACGATGAGCCTGGCAGGGGAAGGCTATCTACCGGTGATGTCTGGCACGGCGGATATCCGGAGGATACCGACCGTTGTCGTGATATTTGATGATATGGGCCGATCCGGACTGACGGAGCCCGAGATATTGAGATTATGAGACATTGAGATTATGAGGTATTGAGACTTGAGATTTACATGTTTTGTGTCGATGCTTGACACGGATTTCCATGGATTTCATTGTTGATATATCAGATTTCTATACACATTTTACTATGATAAAAGCTAAAGATTTCTTATACAGATATATCTAGATTTCAGGATTGGTTATTTTCCATTCATGGTGCATGCATACCCATTCATATAACATAGTACTATATGAGGCACTGACACGAGCACAGAGTATTTGCATTTACACGTAGTATTACCCTGCTATTACTAGACGATTGGGATATAGTAGTGTATTATTATGACCTAGGATAGCGTCGTGCATTCGATTTCTTTTCGCAGATATCTTCTACTCACGAGTTGGCAACTCACCCACGTTATGCCAAATTTTATTACAGGTTGATGTACAGGGTTCCTTGGCAGATTGCTGGCACATCATTTCTTTTCGGGTGATTTGCACGGTAGGTTGGTTCATTTGTATCTGGACCACTGTTGTATTTTTTTTATTATTATTTCATTTGTATCTAGTAAGCTCCATCAACCAAACTTGTATTACTTGATAGTTTACTGGACCATTTATTTGTTTCGACCTTAGAGTCGCGCTTGTATTATTACGATATCTGGTGGTTTTGTTTTCTTTGAGTTTTGAGCCTCGCCCTTTGGCGTTGTATACTATTGTGCATTGGTGTGGTTGTTTCCGCCTTTTGGCGTAGAGCTAGCTCCCGTTTGGGGATGCTTTTTATGGTTTAGATTTCTGGGCTTCGGCTTACTTAGGTTACGTTGCGACTCTAGACGCTTTGTAATCTAAGTGCCGGTCACGTTCCGTACTTTCGGGTCGTGACAAAGTTGGTATCAGAGCGCTAGGTTTAACATTGTATAAGTCTAGGTGACCCTTGGTTGATGGAGTAAGCGATTTAGGTATAGTAACGTACCGTAGGTATGGTCCGCGACATACTTACGATACGCTACTCTGCTTAAGGAGCCTTAGGATGTACATTTGTTTGCACCGTATTTCATTCGTTCCTTTGATCTATCTTCGTCGATGTCGGAGGGTGGTTTCTGTTACCACGGGCGCACGGGCAGATGGAGCTGCGGCTCGAATGCGATAACCATTAGGGTATTGGTTATTCTTGAGGATTGAAGCATTGTTTAGCGTGCGGACGAAGGGTATTCACATGCCATCCAGACGAAGTTAAAGGATTCGAACGATTGTCAGAAACCCATTTTCCTAAGTTTAAAGTATTCGGAAGAACATGCAGGTATTTCTATGGACCCTCTAGAAGAATGAAACCCTAACTCGACATAATGACCACGAGAACGCCCTTGAACCTTAGGGTTTACGGCAGTTCCGCGGTGCCATTAGTGAGGCTTGGGTTTGCCCTTCTACGGCTGGACCATCGATGCTGGGGTATGTACCGGATATTTTTAAACTGTACTTGAGTGTTGAGCTCTCGGGGAATTATGGGATTTTGATGGATCGATCGAAAAGTTTAATGTAGTCCGGATATCAGGTGAATGGATTGACTACGTAGGAGACTCTAGATATGAGTATTGTCGTTGGTAGCGCAGTCAGCACGCCTATGAAGAGACGAGTTCGAAGCAGTCAACACCAGAGGAAAGGGGGAAAGAGGCGCACATTGACGATAGTGTTTACGATTGTGTTTTGGTGATTTGAATTTCATACTTTCGTTGATTGGATTTTGGTATTTTGAGGACTTTGTTCTACGATTGGTATTTCTTATGTGTACCTTCATTACATTCTATTTGTGTTTCATATATCAGTTGTATTGATGTTGTTTAGTACATACCCAGTACACTTGATTTGGTTTTATACATTTTGATATTTTGATTTGATTTCGTGCATATGGGTTACACATGATTTTGACATATGCTTCGACCTAGTTTCCATGCATTTTTGTACTGTGATTTCGATTTTGATATTCGGTGAATATTTTCATGCACCATGTGCACCTGATTGAGATTCTTGCGCACACTTGGCACACTTGATGCGATTTTATGCACACCAGATGCACTAAATCGGGGTTTTGTGCAGATTAGATGCACCTGATATTGAGTCGTGCACACCTGTTGCACTTAGTTTTGTTTTTGTGTGTATTCGTGGTATCTGTATTTGGTTTCGATTTCAGTGCGCACCGGACGCACATGATATTTTATTGATGTGATTGGGATTGATTTCAGTTTGAGCAGTATGTTTTCATAATCATTATTATTTAATTTAGTAACCAGGCGGGACGTGTATGTTAAATAAAAGATATATATATAGCTTTTTTTTTTAAAAATAAACGTCCGCTACTTATGTCGTGACACGTGCATTGCACGGCGATTTTCAAGAGGGGTTTTTGTATGCTTCTTTATTATGATGTTTAGGCGATTTTACTAGGATGCGAACTATATATAAGTTATAGATTGATGTATATTATGATGATTTTCATATTGGGTTTTGATATTTTATTCTCGCCATAACTCCGATGATTGCGTCATGCTTGACGGAGTTGATATTAGTTATGTATTGATGATTTCGGAGCCCCGACGATTTGAGTGTTTTGGCTGAATGTTTTAGTAATTGGGGTGAGTTTTAATCTAAATTCGGGGACCGAATTTCTTAAAGGGGGAAAGATTGTAACGTCTTGAAAATCGTTTTGGTGAAATTTCGGAAAATTGGTAAAATAATGGGTTTTTCTGTAAAAAGTCAAAATACAAATATCTTTATTTTAAAAATTAAATATACATATTCTAGCTATGTAATTGCTAGTATTTGGTGTTTATTGAGCCACTGGTGAAATTTCAAATCTTCTAAAAAAATTTCCGAAATTAATTATTTTAACATTATTTTAAGTCGTTACTAATACATTTAATTAGGGAAAATTACAAAATAGAATGAGTTGAAACAAATTTTGTGTATCATAACACATTAAGCAAAATTTTAACATGAGGTTTTTGAATTGAAATGAAGTTGTTAAACGGTGTTAGAAAATAACGAAGAAAATAGGCTTATTTGGTGAAATTAGTGTAAATACAAATTTGAATGGGCCAATTACACACATATGAGCCATGCCCACTAAAATCTAACTGTAACATAAAATTTTTAGCAAGTTAACTCCAAATTCTAGTAGGTTCTAGGGTTGCAACTATGGAAATTTAAAATAAAGTAAAATGGGAATAGAAAGTGGTTTATTTGCAAAAGACACATGTATACTTTTATTAGCCTAGAACACTCCACACTCACCCACACATTCTCATCTCCATGTCCTGGGAAAAAAAAAAAGCAAAAGCAATGCAGGAAACCCCTCTCTCTTCACAAATTCTTATTTCATTCTCATTTCAAAAATCAAAAGAAAAGAAAATTTAAAAGGAGGGTTAATATGTAAAATGATGGGAGGTTTCTACACTTATCTACACAATTCACTCTCTCTTTTTTCCCATCCTAAATTGGCCGAGCTCACTGCAGCCATTTTCCCCCCATTTCCCCATTTGTGCCAACTCAAAACACTTCAAAATTCATCAAAAAAAAAAATTTATACAAGGTATCACAAATTCATCCTTTAACCTTTATCCAATTATTCTTTGTTCAACCTAGCAAGGATCTTGGAGCAAAGGTGCAAGTTGGGAGGCTAAGATTTCATGCTAGGTCTCAAAAATTTATGGAGGTATAATCCTAACCCTAGTGTTTAATTTTAGGTTAATTGCTTCAAATTAATTAATTCCGGTTTTTAATCACGATTCTATATTCAAACTTGAAAGTTCAAGAGAAGGGGCTTTGAACTAAGTTGGGATTTTTATCACTCAATTAGGATTACAAGATATAGTTTAACATGTTAAGTCATGGAAAATTTAATCTAATTGTTAATTATTATGTGTTACTTCAAAATTTGTTAAAATTGGGGAAAATTGTGCAAACTAGATTTTTGTAGAATATGTATATATGTGGGATAAAATTCTAGTGAGAATTTTTATCAATTATTTTTGGTTTTAATGAGGAGATTAACATGTTAATGGAATACTAAACATATCTAGTTGCTAGTTGCTAAGTTTTGGTTTAAAAATTGTGATAATTATGCAAAATTGCTAACTAGGTTTAAAAAAAAAATTAATTTAAAATGTAGTATTAAAAATGTAGTTAGGGATTTAACTCATTCTTAAGGTTTCCTGATGTGGTTTAACACTTTAATATATGCAAAATCAAGGTTGGAAGTGAATTGTGAAATTTTGCTTAAAAGTATCGAAATCGGGCAAGTTTGCAAACTAGAATTTTCAAAGTAATATAAATTAGGGTGTTAAAAATATAGTAATGGTTTGTATAGTCTAGTTATGCTTATTATTGAGTTTTATGACCATTGGTTTCATTTAAATGTCAAGTTTTGATGAAAAACGGTAAATTGGCATTTTTGGGTTTTACGAAATTGGACGGTTTGATCGATTTTTAGGGTTTCGATGGATTTAATCATGTTATATATTATAAGTAACGAGTTTTAAAACTATAAGTTATTTGTTGATGTTATCTTGATCCATCGGAGTTTGTACGCCGATATCGAGCGATATTTGGTGCTTTTGCGTGGACGGGACATAGGTTTTAACCTATGCTTGTTCCTTGCGTCGTTTTGACTTTTGTATGTGATTCAGTTTACGATGCTATTTATATGTTTGCGTTTAGGTACCCCTCACGTGGACTGCGGGTGATGAAGAGGAGGATGGCAACACCGTCTTCGGCAGACATGGACCAGGTGAGTAGATGTATATCTACGGGGGGAAGTCGGGTGGATGGAGTTTAGCACCCCCGCAACGTAGAGTAGGAATAGTACTTATTGACATTAGGAAGCCAGATGTGACCCTAGATTCTTAATGCGCAGGACCCTAGTAATAACCCTAGGCTGGACTGGACTGATTTAGGGAAATCATATCAGAGGATGTGTACCTTAGAAGAGGTTCGTAAGTTTCAGGTAGAAACACACACACGCACACACTGAAACTCGACATGGTGTATACGTGCATGTATATATACATATAGGACTAGGTATTGGTATATATATTTACAACACGTGTATGGGATACATTGATGTGATATGATATCCGAGGTATGATGAAACAGTATAATTGGGCTTGATGCCGTGATTCTTGGCTATACAGTCGTATTAAGTGTTAGCGGATCATTAGAGAATGAGATAATGAACATGGGACTCTAAAATAGTACATGGGCTGTAGCTTGTGACTGATCACGATATGATATATGTATGACTCGATTACGACATCATATAGGTGTGGCCTGATGTCGATCTCATATAGGTGTGACCTGATGTTGATATCATATAGGTGTGACTTGATGACGATATGATATCAGTATGACTTAATCACAATATGATACAAATGACATGATATTTCTGAGGATAAACTAATGATGCATATTATGATGGCAATGATATATGATTTGATGTATGCGAATACAGTTTAGCACCTTGATCATGAGATGTGTCGATGATGACATTATACGAATGATGAGACACCTAGGAGATACTTGACCTGTACCCCGATATTGGGATGCCGTACGATGGATTTTACCGTACGAGGCATAGATATGATGATTGATCCGCACTCTTGATTTGAGGAAGCCGTACTACGTACGTGACGCTATTGAGGCTGGATCGCCGACTATTAGAGATATTGATTCAGACCTTAGGTAGACTCTTGTTTCTTATTAACTAGTTTCTTAGGTTTAGTTCCTTAGGAGGTTAGATGGACACTAGTTAGGTTCAATTCATATAGTGGTAGTTGTACTCGTATATCGCAGAGGAGTGGATAATGCACATCTGCCTTTACATTCGTACTGTAATCATCATGGTGCATGTTCTTACATATGTTGCTATAATTAGTAAAAACCTTACCTGTTAGGACACCAGCACCATTACCGATGATGCGCATATTCCACGCACACCTATTTGCCGGCTCACACACATCATCATCGGTAATTGCTATGTCACGTACACTTTAGATCATATTATCTTTTATTGATACAATCAGCTAACAGCTAGATCGATATAATATTGTGATTACTTTCTGGTGATAGTATGACATGGTATTTATTACTTAGACATTTCATGCATTCGTATTTTCATGTTATCATGCAGTATTATGGGGCATATGGCTACACTTTTCATATACTTACTCATGATTTGGGATTTGGGATTTCTATGAGATTTCTGGATTTCTGGGGAAAACCGCAAGAATATATAAAAACTTCTCTCTCTCTCCTCCTCTCTTTTTAAAAACATAAGATGCGGTTTTCTCGTGATGTATGTGTCGTCCATCATGAGATTTCATGTGTTCTGCTGGATTTCGAGACCCGATTCGAGAAGTGGATGAACCGTCTCGGGTACATGGTGGGCCCGGTATGGTATCCCGGGGCAAGAAGATCGAGTTGTAGACGATGAGCCTGGCAGGGGAAGGCTACCTACCGGTGATGTCTGGCGCGGCGGATATCCGGAGGATACCGACCGTTGTCGTGATATTTGATGATATGGGCCGATCCGGACTGACGGAGCCCGAGATATTGAGATTATGAGACATTGAGATTATGAGGTATTGAGACTTGAGATTTACATGTTTTGTGTCGATGCTTGACACGGATTTCCATGGATTTCATTGTTGATATATCAGATTTCTATACACATTTTACTATGATAAAAGCTAAAGATTTCTTATACAGATATATCTAGATTTCAGGATTGGTTATTTTCCATTCATGGTGCATGCATACCCATTCATATGACATAGTACTATATGAGGCACTGACACGAGCACGGAGTATTTGCATTTACACGTAGTATTACCCTGCTATTACTAGACGATTGGGATATAGTAGTGTATTATTATGACCTAGGATAGCGTCGTGCATTCGATTTCTTTTCGTAAATATCTTCTACTCACGAGTTGGCAACTCACCCCCGTTGTGCCAAATTTTATTACAGGTTGATGTACAGGGTTCCTTGGCAGATTGCTGGCACATCATTTCTTTCCGGGTGATTTGCACGGTAGGTTGGTTCATTTGTATCTGAACCACTGTTGTATTTTTTTAATTATTATTTCATTTGTATCTAGTAAGCTCCATCAACCAAACTTGTATTACTTGATAGTTTACTGGACCATTTATTTGTTTCGACCTTAGAGTCGCGCTTGTATTATTACGATATCTGGTGGTTTTGTTTTCTTTGAGTTTTGAGCCTCGCCCTTTGGCGTTGTATATTATTGTGCATTGGTGTGGTTGTTTCCGCCTTTTGGCGTAGAGCTAGCTCCCATTTGGGGATGCTTTTTATTATTTGTGTATATTATACTTGTTGTACCCGTTTGGGGCCAGTTTTTTCAAAGGAGACTCTGCCGAAATTTTTGAGAAAATTGGCTGATGCTTTTAAACTAGTTTTCTTCATGTTTTCTTTTTCTTCTTCTTCTTTTTATGGTTTAGATTTCTGGGCTTCGGCTTACTTAGGTTACGTTGCGCCTCTAAACGCTTTGTAATCTAAGTGCCGGTCACGTTCCGTACTTTCGGGTCGTGACATTCGGGCAGGCTTTATTGAGATCCCGAAAGTCCACGCATATGCGCACTGTCCCATTTTTCTTCATTACCGGGACGATGTTGGCGATCCATTCAGGATATTGAACCTCCTGGATAAAGCCAGAGTCGATTAGCTTCTTGATCTCGGCATTGATACTAATCTCAAGCTCCAGCCGCATTCTTCTTGGCGCTTGTTTTACCGGCTTGACGTCTGGAGATATCGCCAATTTGTGCACAGTCATTTTTGGATCTAGTCCCGGCATTTCGGAATAGTTCCATGCGAAGCAATCTCTATGCTGTATAAGCACGTCTTTTAACGCAGCCACCCTTTCTTCAGATAGCAGCTCGCTGACGAAAGTCGGTCGCGGGTCGTTCGCCATCCCCAACTCAATTTTCTTGAGGTTATCTGCAGTGGTATGTATTCCATCTTCCAGCTCTTTCGGTGCTGGTGGAAATTCTGAGATCACCTCGTCGTTGCTGTTTTCGAAGCACCAGGGAAGGTCATCCATGTTCTCAGGCTCTTCCTTTGATATCGTTATCATGTGACAAGTACGAATTCGTTTCCAAGACCAATGTGGAGCTGGTTCTGCTCTCGTGGCTTTGAGTTCGTGCTTCTGTGGCGGCGTTACCCTCCAGTTGTCAGACAGAGCGAACTTGCCAAGCTGATACTGATCTTCGACCCAATTCTTGAATGTGAAGCAGTCTTCGTGAGGATGCCCTATCACTCGGGGATAAGAGCAATAGTTTGGGTGTGAGACTTCGTCTGCTTGTTCGGGGTATTTAGACTCCGGCAACGTAAGCATCTGGCATTTTATAGCTCGGTCAAGTATCTTCTTCGTCTTGTCCCGAGGAAAAGAGTATGCTCGACTCATCTTCTTTACAAGGGACAGATCTGGACCGCTCGATTCCCGCCTGCGTGGCTTTTTAGTCCCGCTTTTTGCTGTCGAGCGTCTCTCTCGCTTTTTGACTTGTTTCTGCCTCTGCGTCGAGCCTTTTTTATAGCAGGTTAACAGGGAGCGGCACTTTCATCTTTCATGGCCTGTTGGAGGAGGCGTTGCGATTTGGCCTTCTCGTAGATGGCCATTTCGCGGTTGTGGTCGTCTCGGACTTTTTGGCCAGCTTCCCTTATAAGCTTGTCCATTTGTTTTTCGAACGACGGACTGGGCACTTTTGCATCAGGAACTTTTACTAGTTCAGGATTAGCGTCCTCCCATTGAGCATCCGCTTCTTCATTGAAGTCATGCACGACGTAGCAATCGCGGAGTAGCTTTCGTTTCTTGGACCGAATGTATCCAAGTCCAATTGTTTCCATCCTCCCACTAGGCAACTTGTGCTGAGTTCCGGGGACGTTCCAGACCCTGTCATAGAATTTGGCTTTTCGAGCGGTCTGTTTGAAGGATATCCCCTGGCGTTTCAGCAGCCTCTTCAAGCCTTCTGTATAATATATGGGCAGACAGATGGGATGAAGCCTGTCAAGTGTAGGATCCGCGCCGTGCCAGATTTCTTTCTCCACTTTGGTTTCTTCAGAGCGGTAGAATAGACTTGCCTTTTCTCCTTTTCGCCTGGGAGGGACATAGAACGTCCGCAGCTCCTCTACACTGTAGATATCAAGTGCATCCAGTTCTTTATGGTGTTTAGGTGGAACCATGGCGACTTGTAGACTTTGCTCTTCGTTAGCGGATGTTTGTATTGAAGGTCGAGCAGAAAATACAGCATGAACTTCATCTTCCGAGTCACTGCCAAAGATCAACGTAGGAGCGGATGGTCCCGGTTTGTTGTATTGGGGTGGACCCAAATAAACTATCTCCTCTTCCTCCTTGGTATCACTCCCGAAAACAAGGATGGTGGCGTTAGCCTTGTTCTCCGGCTTGTGACACATCTCCGTGTTTTCGAAATCCGGTAAGAAGTATTTGGCATCTTCATATTTGCGAACCTCGTTCACGGAGAACAGGTTCAGTTCTCCCATCACGGTATACTCGAGACCATCCTTAAAATATTTCATACACTGATGCTGTGTAGAAGGGATGATATTATACTCGTGTAACCATGGTCGGCCGAGCAGAGCATTGTAGCATGTCTTGGCGTCTATGACGTGGAACTTAATGTCCGTGACGAGCAGCCCAAAGCGTAGCGTCAATATCACAGTCCCAAGAGTTCTTGATGATTGGGAGTCGAACATGGAGATGGTGATCTTATCCCGAGCAAGGTGCTGGATGCTCATGTAGATTTCCTTTAACACCCGCACGTTAAGGAGATTAACGGAGGATCCATTGTCGACCAGGATTTTGCCTATCTTTATATCATGGCAGTATCCTGAGACATAGAGGGGGCGATTGTGTTCGCACATCCCTAGGAGAAGGTCTTCATCACCGAAAGTGACATCGGCCGTGTGCACTTCTTCCAATTCATCCTTCATCTTTTCTTCGGCGAGAAAAGCTTGGAATTGCTCCGGCTCCTGTAGTGCCTTGATTAATGAATCCCTTGCCTCTTTTGATAGTAAAAGAGCGTCAAGAATGCTAAGCTGCGAGGGTAGCTTCCTCAGATGTGCTAGAACGTTGTAATCCACCTTATTTTTCTTCGGCGGGTCCTTGGCGGCTAGCTCTTCCATGACTTGGTCATCTAGGGCAATATCCTCAGAGACCTTTTCTTTCCCTTTATCTTTTTTATTTGAGGGTCCGAGATTCTTTTCAGGTAGCGTACGATTACGCAACCGGATATTTTCGTAGGCCTTCGGCTCTTCCTCTTTTCCCGATGTGGACTCTTTAAAGAGGGGACTAAGAGCCATTTCCTCGTCAGAGTCTCTCCCGAACGTGAGAACTTGCGATCCCCCGGCGTTAACCATGCGACAATCGCCAGTAGTTCTGTTGAGCCCCTCGGTCGTACATTTCTTCAACTTGTGCATTTTCACCCTCTTCTGCTGGCGAGAGTGATCTTGGTCGATTACAGAATCTTGAACCCTCCGCCAGACCTTGTAAATCTTGGAGGATAGCCATTGAGGGGGCTGTTCCAGCTTCGTTTCTGTAACCCTCTCCGCAAGTGGAGGAGACCTTTTTAACGTAGCAGTCGGAGAGTTTTTGCGTACCCTCCTTAGTGGTTCAAAGTTGTTCCCAGTTGGAACAGCAGCATTAACTTCCACCACTGGATCGGGTGGAGTTAGCCCTGAGGGGGAGTTGCCCCCGGCCTTCCTTACTCGGCGCCAGTGGCGACGTCGAGCGTGACGAGCCGTTGGGACTGGCTCGGCGATAGGGACAGCTTCGTCTTGCCCCCTGTCCGGATGAGGCGCTGCCGGTGCCAGCCTCTTAAAGACTGATGTTGTCCTTTGAGTGGCGATGTTCAATCTGTCAAAGACAGACCCTCGAGTAGGAGCAAGAGCCGGAATAGTCAACCTTGAAAAGACTGACTCTTTAACAAGAGAAGCCGCCTTGACGACTTCAGGCGCAGAGGTGGCTACCTTCCTCGGGATGGCCACTTCAGGGTTCATGGGCTTCTTGGCGGGCCCATCAGAGTTCTGGTTCAGCCTGGTAAAGATAGAGGCTGCCAGTTTGATATTGGACGACCCGTTGAAAGGAGCCGTTGTAGTAGTGAGCCGATCGAAGACCGACTTCTTGTGCGCTTCTGGTGCGGGCAATGGAATAGTGAAGCTTGCAGGCGGGAGCATGGTCCCGAAAAACAGACCGGTGGCGGCTTGGGTCACTTGTTCCACCGGCATAGCAAGGATGGAGGCCGCTTGAGGCCCATAAGCTACACCTCCAGGTGAGGTGGAGCGTCGGTTGCACTTGCATTTCGAGCAGTTGGAGGCCATTGATGCTTGATTTCTGCATCAGGAAAAATGCCAAATCTTAGTAACTTGAAACCCAAAGGCAACCATTAACAAACCGTGATTCGTTCGCGAAGACGACACACGAAATGTGGAGTGGAAAGAGGAAAAGGTCCCACCGGGCGTGCCAGAATCTGTTCCCCTCCGAACACAAAGACGCGACCGCGTAGGTTCGTCTTGCCTGAGATTCGGGGCAGATGCTATTTGGTTTTATCCGTCCACCTCTCCGAAGATGCCAAGTTGATTTATGGCACCGTGTATCGAAGGTTTAAACGGATGCGGCCGATGTAGCAGACTTCGTCAGATTCCCCCTCGCTTGAGGGGTTTTTGATTGTGGGGACGCTCTTCCCTACAGGCGCAAGCCCCTACAGTTAATTACGCTACCGCACCGCGGTAGCAACTTTCTCCTTCTCCGGAATTTCACTTCGTGTCGTGGGTGTTTGTTTTGTTTGTGGTTGCCCGTAGATTGTATACAGAGACTAATTTATGTCGTCGCCCGTAGGACGTGGATTAGTCCAAATCCGTATTTTCTTAGATTTGGGTTTGGGGTTTTTATTTAAGGATACGTTAGCCCTATTTAAGGCTAAGATCGACTTAAACGTTTGTTAAGGATACGTTAGCCTAATCTCCAGACTAAGATCAACTTAACGGGATCGTTTGGATCCGACAAGAGTGCATTTGAGCTCTATTGTTTAGTTTAATGACGTTGCGGTCGATTTCCAGTTTAGGGACATGGTGGTCCATCATTCCCATTTGGGGACGAGCATTAGTTTAAGGATATTTCGGTCCAACGTTCCCATTTTGGGACGAATATTAGTTTAAGGACGTTTCGGTCCACGAGTTTAAGGACCCCGCAGTCCGCATCGATGTGTGGTTGTCGGGACCCATCACCTCCCTGACGTCGCTGAAGGATTACAACGATAGGTGTCAGAGGAGTTCAGAGATGTACCCTTGAACCGGATGTAAATTGATTTAAGAGAGCAATCTTGCTCAGTCAATTTAATTTGAGGACTTACGGCCATGATTGGGCTAAGTCCAGTTGAAGATGTTCAACGTTTTTATCTTTGGCCTATTAGGCCTGTGCTAGGGCTTTGTCCCTGTTTAATAATGCACTGTATTTCATTCTGGCCTACTAGGCCTTTTTGATTTGGGCTCCGTCCCTTTATAAATGATGCAGAGCATCTGTTTTGGGCTCTGCCCTTTTTTAAAATAATGCATTGCATTTTATTAGGCCTGTTAGGCCTTTTTTAATTGGGCTTGGCCCTTCTGTAAATAATGCAGTGCATTAATCAAACTGACAGTGGTCATGTGGCCTGTCAGGCGCTTTGCGCTAATTATTGAGTGCAAGCGCATGTGGAGATGACACGTGTCACACTCTGGTGAGCGCAAGCGCAGTGCGCTGCACTGTTGCGCTGCTGACATGTGGCGCGCTCTGATGGAGTTGCGCCAACTTTAAAGAGCAATGCTCTATTTTTAAAAGCGCATAGCGCAAGTGGTTATGGTGCTGACACGTGGCGCTCTCTGGTGGCTTGCGCCAACCCAGGAGCGCAACAGTGCAGTTTTTGCAAGTGCAAGACACTGTTTCAATAACTTGATCCAATTTTGGATTCAAGAAAAGAATCTTTAAGATTCCAGAACCAATGGTTCATAAAAAAGTGGAAGGCACTGTTATTATTTATTTTTTATTGAAGATCATTGATCTTGTTCTTACATCAATGATCTATTCAGAAGAAATTCTTCTTTTTTATAAAGGTTTTTTACCTTTTTCTCTTCTTGAGTTCTTCTCACAATTTTTCAGAGCTCTCTCTATTCTTTGTGTTGTTGTTTTTGATCTTGATGTTGATGATTTTTGAATTGGGTTCTAGGGGCCTTTATATGGTGCCCATTAATTTATTAAATTTGTTAAAGAGATCTTTCGCTTAGTGATTTGGGGAATTTTCCCCACCGTTGGATCTTTGATCCAAGGGCTTCTGTTTTACAGAAGACAATCTTCTTGTTTTAACAAAGACAGAAAGATCTTACTGGAATTTTAATTTTGTTTGGCGCAGATGCACCAGCGCTTGACACGTGTCGCGCAGCGCAACTGCGCCGCCACGCGGCGCAGCAGCGCATAGCGCGGCGCAGCAGCGCATAGCACAGCGCATAGCACAGCGCAACTGCGCTGCCATGTGTCGCGCAGCACAGAGCGCAGATCATCTGAAGCGTTACTTCATTTAATTTTTTTTAAATAGAGCCTTGCCCTGATTGGGCGCACTGCCTTGGGCGCTGCGCTGACGTATCAGATTTTGACACGTGGCGCGCAGCGCAAGGAATTTGAAGCGTTGCTTCAATTTTCTTAACTTTAATTTTCAGTTTAATTTCGAAACAGAGCTTTGCTCTGATTGGGAGAAACAGAAGCGTTGCTTCATTTCCCGACTTGGAATTTGAATAGAGCTTTGCTCTGATTGGGGTAAACAGACGTATTTCCGAGACGGGGTCATTGGATGACGTGTTTCCGAGACGGGGTCATTAGCTGACGTATTTTCGCAACGGGGTCATTTGCCAACGTGTTTCCGCGACGGGGTTATTGGCTGACGTATTTCCGCAACGGGGTCATTTGATGATGTATTTTCGCGACGGGGTCATTTGATGACGTATTTCCGAGACAGGGTCATTGGATGACATGTTTCAAAGACGGGGTCATTGGCTGACGTATTTCCGCAACGGGGTCATTTGCTGACGTATTTCCGCAACGGGGTCATTTGATGACGTATGTCCGAGACGGGGTCATTTGCTGACATGTTTCCGCGATGGGGTCATCGGATGACGTATTTCCGAGACGGGGTCATTTGCTGATGTATTTCCGAGATGGGGTCATTTGCTGACGTATTTCCGCGACGGGGTCATTGGATGACGTGTTTCCGAGACGGGGTCATTTGCTGACGTATTTCCGAGAAGGGGTCATTAGCTGATGTATTTCCTAGACGAAGGTCATTTGCCCACGTGTTTCCAAGACGGAGGTCATTTGCTGACGTATTTCCGCGACGAGGTCATTGGATGACGTATTTCCGAGACGGAGGTCATTTGCTGACGTATTTCCGAGACGGGGTCATTGGCTGACGTATGTCCGAGACGGGGTCATTTGCTGACATATTTCTGAGACGGGGTCATTTGCTGACGTATTTCCGAGACGGGGTCATTTGCTGACGTATTTCTGAGACGGAGGTCATTTGCTGACGTATTTATGAGACGGAGGTCATTTGCTGACGTGTTTCGCTTTCTGCGGTGTCGGGTTGACTTGCTCTGCTTTCTGCAGTGTTGGGTTGACTTGCTCCGCTTTATATGGTGTCGGGGCTGACTCTAGATTCTCTGTGAACCGTAGAGTCTTGGAACTGGGGACTTTGCCGTGGCTTCGATTGGTGGTGTCGCGTCCGTGCCCTGCTGGCATGAGGAGGAACGCCATTGTTGGTCTTCTGGGATGCAGATGTTGCTGTCAAGATCTGACTTTCCCTTTGACAGAGTTTGCTGGGACATGTGGTTCCCTTTTCGTTTATGCCCATGGATTGTATACATGGGTCGGTATGGACTTACCTGCAGGGCAAAAGTTTCATTCTTTTATTTTTTTCTTTCCGTGATGCTCTATCATTTCAGATTTTTATATCGCGAAAGTCGCGATTGCCCAATCATTTCGGCTATTTTTCATGGTGCCCGATCATTTCGGCTATTTTTCTTTTTCTTTACTCGCTGCTTTTTTTTGCGAGTTGCCCAAACATTTCGGCTATTTTTATATGCATATATTTTACTTGCTGATTTTTATTGTGAGTTGCCTAAACATTTCGGCTATTTCATATGCATTTTTTTTCTGCGAGTATGGAACTCAAGGTCTGATATCAATCTTAGCATCGGTATCGCTACGACTGGAATATTGCCAGGAGCGAATCATCATTTGCCGTGAAAGGACTTGGAATTTGATACTGATTTAGGCATCAGCATCGCTACAACTGGGATATTGCCAGGAGCGAATCATCATTTGCCTTTGTCGATTTAAACAAAGATGGCTTAGCAAACAAGGTTAGAATCCTGTCGACTAAGGCTTTTGACTTCATGAACCGTAAGGGTCTCATAAAGGTGTTTCTCCCTACGAGTCGTGAAAATCTTATAGATGAGATTTCTCCTTAGGAATCATGAGGATTCTTAAGTGTGTGTTCTCTTGTAAGTCGTAAGGATCTCGCAAGAGTGTTTTCTCCTTGTAAATCGAGAGGACCTACATGTGTTTGTTCATCAAATGAGGGCATTCCTCGTCGTTGGTGGGACTCGGAAAGAAAATGATTATTTATGCCCGTGGATTGTATACAAGGGTCAGTATTGAACCGCTTGCAGGGCAGTCTGGGATATGTGATGGCTTAAGAACAGTTTCAGATCCTTGTAGCTTAAGGCTTTCGAATCTTATGAGCCGTGAGGGTCTCATAAGAGGGTTCTCCTTACGAGTCGTGAGGATCTCGTAAGTGTAATTTCTCCTCAGGAATCGTGGGGATCCCTAAGTGTGTTGCTCTCTTGTGAGTCATAAGGATCCCACGCAGGTAGTTTTCTCCTTACAAGGTCGAGAAGACCTTGCAAGTGTTTTTTAACGAGATTGCGCCCTTTCAGGTTTTCACAAACTCGCCGGTAGCCCTGCTGTTTTTACTCACGGAGCCCTTTCGGGTTTTCATCCGTGCCCATCTTGTTTATGGACGTGCCTTTTTTATTTTTTTATTTTATTTATTTTATTTTTTTATTTTTTTATTTTTTACGTCAGCCCAAGGATGTTGCGGTTTGTAGTAGTTTTAGAGACATTTCGGTCCGTCGCTAGTTTCAGGACGTTACGGTCCATTGTTAGTTTAAGGGCGTTTCGGTCCATTGCTGCCATTTTGGAGACAACGGTTTCGCTGGATACTACTTATAGAGTTTGGGCTTGGGAAGATAGCGAGCGGACATAGGCGTCGTCATCTATCGTTGACCTAGGCCATGACTCGTCAGGCGTAGTATCTTTTCAGGAACCGGCCGTTTATTGTCCTGAAGGGTCTTTCGCCATGCATATCCATGAGTAGATAGGCCCCTCCTTGGTAGACTTTGTCTATGATGTACGGGCTCTCATAGTTCGGCTCGAATTTCCCCCATTTGGCACGATTGGGGATCATAGGTCTCTTGACCACTAGCACGATTTCGCCATGGCGAAATGTTCTTGGCCTAATCAACCTTTCGTATAAGCGCGACATCCTTGCTTTGTAAGCTTCTAGGTTTTGCTGCGCCATGAGGCGAGTTTCATCGAGGGCGTCGAGCTCCTCAAGCCAAAAATGAGCATTCTCCTCGTCCATTAGCTCATAATGAACCGTAACTCTTAGAGAGGGTAGCTCTATCTCCAAAGGGAGTACTGCTTCAGCGCCGAATACCAATGCATACGGCGTCGTGTTTGTGGCCGTCTTGAACGTGGTCCGATATACCCAGAGAGCTTCATACAGTCTCTCGTGCCAATCCTTTTTATTTTTGGACACCGTCTTCTTTATGATCTTCGTCAAGTTCTTGTTGAAAGCCTTAGCTAGACTGTTAGCTCTGGGATTATAGACCGAAGAGTATCTCCAGTCTATATTATGCTGCTGTACGAAGCGGCTGATTTTGTGACTTCTGTAGGCCGGTCCGTTATCGGAGATAATCCGTCGCGGAGTGCCGAACCGATAGATGACGTGTGTCTTGAAGAAATGGAGAATACTCTCCGTCTTCACTTCTCTTAGCGGTATGGCCTCTGCCCACTTAGAGAAGTAATCGGTTGTCGCCAATATGAACCGATGTCCTCTGGATGACGCTGCTTCGATGGGCCCAATTATGTCGGTTCCCCACATTTCAAACGGCCAGCGGGCTACTGTCGGGTGGAGCGGATTTGGATGCTGGTGGATAAAGTCTCCATGAGTTTGTCATGAATGGCACTGCTTCTCATATTCGAGGCAATCTTGAATCATCGTGGGCCAATAGTAGTCCATCCTTTTGATCTTCAGCTTCATCTTTAGCCCGGCTTGCTGAGAACCGCAGAGTCCGTCGTGAGTTTCTTGGACGACTCTCCTTGCTTCTTCCGGTCCCAGGCATCTTAGCCATAGAGAGTCGAATGATCTCTTATATAGAGTATCATTGACGAAGGCGAAAGACAGAACTCGTTTCATGAGCTGATGTCTTGAGGATGCATCTTCAGGTGTTCGACGGGATTTTAAGTAATCTATAAAGACTTCTCTCCAATCCTTAGCCTTTTCTTGGTTCTCAATTCATAGGACCGTTTGCTTGGTCGCTTCATTTTCTTCAGATGACTCCGGAGATATTTCCGCTGGTGCAGGAACCCGACGGTTTTGTACAACAATCCTTACGTTATCGAGGTTTTCGTCAGCCAGTTCTTTGGCGAGTTTGGCTAATGCATCCGCCTTACTATTTTATGTACGCGGTATACTTTCCAGGACGTGGGAAGGGATTTGAGTCAGCAATTGTTGCATTCTCTCTCCGTACTTCACCAACTCTGGTTTGCATGTTTGGTAGTCGCCATTTACTTGACTAACGACCAACTAGGAGTCTCCGTATATGAGAAGGTCTTCGATTCCCATGTCGACAGCGATCTCAAGACCTGCTATCAAAGCCTCATATTCTACTTCATTGTTTGTCTTCGGTTCTGTTAAGGAAAAGGAAAAGCGCATTATCCCTCCTTGCGGGGTCACGAAGATAAGGCCTACCCCCGATTTGATTATAGGGGTGGTGTGCTTTCTCTTCTTCATGGAAGATGCCCCATCGAAGTAGAGTTCCCATCGGGTATCACTTCTCTCTTTCCCCCTGTCGATCGTATCAAACGCGTGCTCGTCTGGCAGTTCGCAATTTAAAGGTGAATCGGCAGGTATCGGATGTTCAACGAGGAAGTCGGCGATGGTCTGGCCTTTCACTGCCTTGAGAAGTCGGTATGTTATCGAGAATTCCATTAAGAGTTGGGCCCATTTAGCGAGCCGCCCTGCTAGTATGGCTCTTGACATCAAATATTTGTAAGGGTCCACTTTTGATACGAGGTGGACCTCATGCGCCAACGCATAGTGTCTGAGCTTCGTTATCGCGAAGATCAATGCCAGGCAGTGTTTTTCGATAGGGGAGTAGTCATTTTCTGCCCCCAGGAGAACTCAAATCAAATAGTATAGGGCCTTCTCTTTTCCTTGGTCATTCTCCTATGCCTATAATGCGCCCAAGGAACCTTCAAGGGCTGTTGTATACAGGATAAGGGGTTTTCCCTTGACTGGAGCGGTCAGCACTGGCTGATTCTGCAGGTATTGCTTGATTTCGTCCAGTGCACTTTGGCATTTGCGATTCCAAATGAACGGGGTTCCCTTCTTCATTAAATGGATGTAGGGCTGCATTTGTCGGAGAGGTTAGCTATGAACCGCCGGATATACGCGAGCTTTCCATGGAGAGACCGCAGTTGCTTGAGAGTTCTTCGCGGAGGCTTTTCCATAATCGCCTTGATCTTTGACGGATCTATCTCGATGCCTCGATATTGTATGATGAATCCTAGGAATTTGCCCGAGGAAACTCTGAATGCGCATTTCAGAGGGTTCATCTTCAGGTTGTATTTCCGAAGGCGCTGAAACACGATCTTCAGATGCTCCCAATGCTCCTCGTACGACTTGCTTTTCACCAGGAGGTCATCAATATAGCATTCGATGATTTCATGTATGAGGTCATCGAAAATCTTTATCATGGCCCTCTGATAGGTAGCGCCGGCGTTCTTCAAGCCGAAAGGAATCACTTTGTAGCAGAATATTCCAGGGGAGTCCGGAAAGCGGTATGCTTCTAGTCTTCGGGGTGCATCTTTATTTGATTGTACCCTGATGATCCGTCCATGAAAGAGAAGACTTCGTGAGTGGACGTGTTGTCTATCATCAACTCGGTAACCGGTACGGAAAAATCATCCTTCGGGCAAGCTTTGTTGAGGTCCCGAAAGTTTACGCAGATGCGCACCGTCCCATTTTTCTTCATCACTGGGACAATGTTGGCGATCCAATCAGGATACTGAACTTCTTGGATAAAGCCGGAGTCAATTCTTGACTTCGGCGTTGATGCTCATTTCAAGTTCGAGCCGCATTCTCCTTGGTGCTTGTTTGACTGGCTTGACGTCCGGGGATATCGTCAATTTATGCACAGCTATTTCCGGATCTAGCCCCGGCATCTCGGAGTAGTTCCATGCGAAGCAGTCTTTATACTGCATGAGCACGTCTCTTAGGGTAGCTACCTGTTCTTCGGACAGCAGCTCACTGACGAACGTAGGCCTCGGGTCGTTTGCCGTCCCCAAGTCGATTTTCCTTAGGTTGTCCGCAGTAGTATGTATTCCATCTTCCAACTCTTTTGGCGCCGGTGGAAATTCTAAGATCACCTCGTCTTCATCCCCATTTTCGAAGCACCAGGAGAGGTCATCCATATTCTCGTGCATTCCTTCTTCTGACAGCGTTATCACGTGACAGGTACGAGATCGTTTCCAAGCCCGGTGTTGATCTGATTTTACTCTTGCTATATACGTTGCTTTTGGTACATGCTTTTGTAGTGGGGCTACCCTCCAACTATTGGATAGAGCGAACCTGCCAAGTTGATATTGGTCTTCGACCCAGTTTTTGAAGGTGAAGCAGTCTTCAAGAGGGTGTCTTATAGCTCGGTGATAGGAGTTATAGTCCGGGTGATGATCCTTACTTGCTTGATCGGGGCGCTTGGACTCCGGAAGTTTCATCATTCGATGTTTCATGACAAGGTCGAATATCTTCCTTATCTTGTCTTGAAGGAAGGAATATTCCTGACCCATCTTCTTTATTAGCGACGGGTTCCGGTTGGCCTTTTCTTGATCGCGTGGCCTTTTGGATCTGTTTTGTCGCCGCCGAACGTTTTTTCCGTTCTTTGACATGTTCTTGCCTCTGCGTCGGGCCTTTTTCTTGTCTTGGGAATGCACGGCGGGATGATGGTGGAGGGCATCGTCATCCTCTGTAACCTGCTGAAGGAGGCGTTGCATCTTAGCTTTCTCGTAAATAGCCATTTCACGGCTGTAATCGTTCCGAACCTTTTGACTTGCTTCCCTTATTAGCTTGTCCATTTGTTCTTTAAATGACGGACTCGGCGTTTTTATGGCAGGACCTCGTTCTGTTTCAATTGCAGTGTCTTCTAACAGAGCATTTTCTTCTTCATCGAAATCATGTATAACGTAGCAGTCATGGAACCGTTCCCGTTTCTTGGATTGAACATATCCAAGCCCGCTCATTTCCATTCTCCCGTTGGGAAATTTTCGCTGCGTTCCGGGGACGTTCCAGATCCTGTTGTAGAACTGAGCTTGTCGAGGAGTCTGTTTGAATGGTACGCCTTGGCATCATAATAACCTTTTCAATCTCTCGGTGTAATACCTGGGCAGACGAATGGGTTAGAGCCTGTCGAGCGCAGGATCGGCACCATGCCAGACTTCTCTTTCGACTTTAGTCTCCGTGGATCAATAAAATAGGATTGCCTTTTCATCTTTTCGCCTGGGAAGGATGTAGAACGTCTGCAGTTCTTGCACACTATAGATATCAAGTGCGTCGAGCTCGTTGTAATGCTTTTGCGGGACCATTGCGATTTTCAAACTCTGATCATCTCCGATGAGGGCCTGCGTCGATGGGCGAACCGAGAATACTACGTTGATGTCACGACCCAAAGTTTGGATGTGACCGGCACTTAGATTGTATAATATCTAAAGATATATACACAACCCGAGTAAGCCGAAACCAAGATCAAAATCCTTTTTGCGGAATTCTTTATAAAAATTTAGTTTATAAGTAAAAATCACCGTTTTATGTATTTAACAGTAGCTTAATAATGAATTCATAATAAAAGAAAGTTTAAAGTTTTAAGCTTGGTTGCATCCTTGGTTGGGATCAACAAAATACAACAGCGGAATAAAATTTACAACTTATATGAGACCAATAGAATCACAGATATGAAGAAAAGAAATATCGGTTAATATAATAATGATCTCACCTGTCAAATAATATACATATACCCATCTTTCATTCTAAGTCATAGTACAAGGTCCGATGAAGATTTTCTAGATACAATGATACAATATCAAAAGAGAAGGTTATTACATATGTAGCCCACATATCCAAAAGATGCGATAAAAGCTGCAAAAGTGGATCTACACCGCTGCTAACCGTCCACTCTACCCCTGCAAGGAACTGTGGCACAACGAGGGTGAGTTGCCAACTCAGTGAATATAACTAACGTATAACGGTTAATAATGTAAATATGACGAACTAGAATTTATTCCAACAATAGTAAATGCGATACTTGATAACAAGTAGAAGAATGAATATGTAATACTCCATATATGAATCAAAACTGAAATCTCATCCATTATTTTCCAAATCATATTCATTTTTCTCCGTGCCTAACATCGACACAAATTTCGGTATTTCATCAGGCATCATTCCCCGAACGATCATATAATCAATAACACCGGTCGGTATCATCTAGATATCCGCCGTGTTTCATAACTGTATCTGGTATCTGTAAGGTTACTAGGCACTGTCACAAGGCTCTATAAGGCATCAACGATGCCGAATTTAAAAATTTCAAGTGCCGAACAACCTAAAGCGAGGATCTTTGCTAGATAATTAGGGTTAACAAAGCAAGTAAACATCTTTACATCTAAGAGAAAGGGATTACAACCTTTGTAGTCCGTTCCTTCGCTTCATAAGCTCCGAGTAGTAGTCCCTTCGACGCGGTCCATGAACTTCCGGACTCTAGAGAGGCTCCACAAGCCGAATGATTCATGCTTGCTTGAAGTCTTCCTTTTCGAAGATGATCTACCTTGAAGAATCTTTAACCCAAGCTTACACTTCACTAAACAACTTATTAGAGAAGTAAACACCCTAATCTAAGTGGCTAGAATAGATAAGGATGATGAAGTAGGAATTTAGCTCTCTTTTTATTTCAATTTCTCACACTTATTCATCACTAACCCAAAAGCTAGAAAGCTTTTCAAGAGGAAGAAGAAGAAGAAAAGTATTTGTGATGAATAATGAATTTTTTTGTTGTGGTTACAAATCCAACCATGGGTTAAGTATGAAGGCTTAACCCTTGTAGAGAATCAACTAGGGTAAAGGGTTTGGGTTGTGTTAAGAAATATTTACACAAAATATCTTAACAAAAAATCTTAGCTAAAAACAAATAAAGCTTCTTGAAAAAGCGAACCCAAATGCTAACCCAAATCAAACCCTAACTTGTTTAATCTCCACAAATCATATTGTATTTGTAATCATACCTTGTTACAATATTATAAATCACATATATAATATATTTTGCAACAAAAGAAAATAATACAATTAACATATATCGCATATATATCAATGTATTAACCGGTGAGAAAATGAATTAATAAAGCGAGCTTATATTAGTTAATGTAATGCAATATATCACATATATAATTATACATTAAATTATCGAATCAACACATGATCCGATAATCCGGCTATATCGCATATAACCGGCTAATATAACAAGTACCGATTCATCGAATCAACATTTGATCCGATGACCCGGCTATATTATATATCGCTGGAATAGAATACGGTATCTCATATCGTATTATTCTCGGCCCTGCACATATCACATATGTGCTCCTACTCCGTTTTGCCTGAGCCAGGAAACCTCTGTGTAGGACTCTAAAGAATCGTCAATACGCCGGCAGTAGGTGATGATCATATCAAACACCCACAAGCTGCAAGCGGTCAGCTAAACGTATCAGCCATCTAGGTATTGAGCGATCAGAAGATCAACAAGCAAGCATGTACATTCTCCTGTAAATCCAATCGGTAAACACTACCGTACAGTCCGATCTCTTCGTCTGATATGTTGCATATCTAGTCTAGGGGTGGTAAACGTCAGACCCCAGTAACCGATAAGTCGTGTCGATGTGAGGCTCATAACAGGTCGAGAAACTACTGATAACTTTTACCAGCAGCACTCCATATCGGCCGTGGCCAGGGACTTCCAATTATAGCCAATCGAACACAGCACAACATCAACTCCCTATACCGGGAGAGATGAAACCCCTCCTATCGCTCATTGCCTCCATGTGATTCGGGACTGTACCCAAAAGCCACCGTTTCGCACGCCCTCTTAGATGTGGTAAGGTGGAAATCAAAGCACGGTGGGAATCACACAAGACTCTATGACGATCTCGGGTCTACAAACTAACCTGTACCAGTGTCACCAGAGAACTGCTATCTGAAGATAGGTATAATACCATCCAGGAGTTCTCGGCGAGTCCGTTCAGTGTACCCAGTCTCCACTGAGCACCCGTACACCATCTTTGATGTCCAACACCAATGGATATGGGATAATCCATCGCCCATCATATGGGTCAAGATGCGTGTACACTAGTTTACTCTGGAGTATCGATGCCCTGTCTCGATACACCCTCAACTAGGAACGGTTATAGGATGTACTCGTTGACTACCCTGGCCCCACTAGTATGATCTCGTCATAGTCCTAGTAGTCGAGTACATATCCTAAGGGCTTTATCAACACGTGATCACAAAACAGTATTCGTTAACATATTAAGATAAAGTGAAACCAGATAGCATACTATCTTATCGAGCAAGAAAGTCCTCTCTATATATATCTAAGCATCCATTATAATATATATCACATGTACAACAATGGCCTCTAAGGAATACATATAACTAACAGTATCGAGTCACCTCGTTAGGCTCCCCGCCTAAAGTGCGGCTATCCTGCCCCTCGGTCTCGACCGGGTCCACCATGTACCCAACTGTATCCCCACCGACTCAGTCTGGATAAAATTGTAAATCCATAACCGTATACCCACAAACTCGGTCCGGAATAAAACCAAATCATAAAAAACATCTCATGGTGGACGTGTCACATAAATCATGAAATCACTGGATTTATGTAATAGTACAGGAAAACTCAAACCATAAATCCTCGATAATATAACTGTCTCTTATATCAACTACTAATACTGGAATACAAAATATGATGTCATATATGCTAATTACTACGAATATTGATGCTTATGGTATGATAAGAATCATTTTTAACAGAATAATTATTTAGTGTAAAAGTGACATATTAATATCGACGAGGTGTAGTGTAACATGTAAAGATGTGCACGTGCGACATAACTCGTCGATAATTGTGCAGCGTTCTAACTATTATTAACATGATGATATATAGGTATATATATGAATGCATATTATTAACTTCGTATATAAAGTAAATCTTTCAATTCAACAAAATACGGGCGTATTACGCCATTTTTACACAATCCCCCGGTAGATGTTTAGTCTACTCACCGGAAATACGTCGTATCTACTCAGGAATCGCCAATCCTTTTCCTTTCCTAGCCGCCTCCGAAACTCCCGAACTCAAATCTAATATTAAATTTAACTTGTATAAGAAAACGGCTACATTCCGATACGGTAAAATCAAGAAACACAAGTTGTACGTGCTAACTACACTACGTACGACTATAGCAAACAATCTAACAATCATCCTCACTGAAATTTAACCCAACTCTGCATCGCGACAAAAAACAGATCACGATACGTTTTAACCGTGTCGTATTTTGGGGTTTTAGATACCTTTTCCGATATTAGCTTTCAGATTTTATATACAGTTAAACTAACTTGATTAAACAATACCAAAATGACCAAAATTCTACACAGAAACCTACCCAACTACCCAAAACACCCTAGCTCCCTACAAATCCGGCGACGCCGGAATTACTCTTATGGTCGCCGGCCAAAATCCGAGCTCCCCTGCTCGTTTTCCTATGGTTTGTTCTAGGTCCATTATACAATAATTTGGCACTGTTTAGTTAAGTTAACTTTTATCTAAACAATAGCAGATTCAAACAGAACTTAGTTGTACCTAAAATACGATATTATAGACTTTTGATTTCAAACTTAAACCAATTCCAGAATTTAAAGCTCTACTGTCAATGAGGATTTTACCTACAATAACTTGTTGGAATAACACTCTCCAAGATGCACAAGCTCCTAGTCCTAACTTGATGATGAACTCCTTGTCTAGTTCTTCTTCTTCACTCCTTTTCTCCTTTATTTCTCTTTTTGAATTTTAAGTGTTTTCTTTTACTTTGGTTGGGAATTTTCAAAAGTTTAATTGGATTAATGATCTGAACACTTAATATATATGGTGATGGGAAGAGGGAGGTGGTAGGAAGAGGTGTCAATGACCTAGATGTGCCATCCTCAAGCAAGGAGGAGGTGTGGGGTGTGGGTTGTGCATGTAAGAAGGTGGTGGCAATGCATTATCCTTCCATTTTGATTTATCTTAAGATAAAATTTCTAAACAAAAACCTAATTTACCTCTTTTTCACTTACACCCTAAACAATTTCCCATTTGCACAATTTCCTAAACTTTACATAGAAACCCTTCATAACTTATGCTATTATAAAACACCCTTTTTATTAAAATGAAGCTAAAATTCACATTAAAACCCTTATAATTTATTTATTTTGCATACTAAAATTGTAATTTAATTTGTTTTACATACATTTTATGAAATTGTCTTATTTGGTTTTAATAAACTTTTTAATTTATCATTTTATTATTTAATTGGTTAATTTTCTTTATTTCTAAATTTTCAAAATGTTACAATATTCCCCTTAAGAAAATTCGGTCCCCGAATTTAAAAATTAACTAGACATACCTTCGAAAAGATATGGAAATTTCTTCCGCATCGCATCCTCGGTCTCCCAAGTAATCTCCTCGCGATTCTTTCCTTACCAAAGAACCTTTACAGATGGAAGTACCCTCGATCTTAGTTTCTTTGCCTGCCTGTCTAGAATAGCGACCGGCTGCACTGTGTAGGATAAATCCGGCTCAAGCTGTAAGGTCTGATACTGGATCGCTTGAGAAGGATCGTGAAGATACTTGCGAAGCATCGAAACGTGAAACATCGGATGCACATCGGCAAAACTAGGTGGAAGTGCTAAACGATAAGCTACAGCACCCACTCTCTCCAGAATCTCATAAGGTCCAACATATCTGGGGCTGAGCTTCCCCTTTTTCCCGAAATACATCACACCTTTCATCGGAGATACACGAAGGAACACATGATCTCCCACCTGAAACTCGAGTCTACGACGTCGTCGATCTGCATATGATTTCTGTCTGCACTGGGCCGCCCTCATTCTGTCGCGTATCAATTGAATCTTTTCTGTAGTCTCATGTATCTTCGGTCCCAAAATGCTACTCTCACTCAGTTCCGTCCAGCAAATGGGTGATTGACATTTCCTCCCATACAAAGCTTCAAAGGGTGCCATCTGGATCGTCTCCTGAAAACTGTTGTTGTACGAAAATTCTATTAAAGGTAGGTGACGATCCCAACTACCACCAAAATCAAGGCTGCAAGCTCGAAGCATATCCTCTAAAGTCTGAATGGTCCGTTCTGACTGACCATCTGTCTGTGGGTGGAAAGCTGTACTAAAACTCAATCGTGTACCGAGAGCTTCTTGAAGTTTCTGCCATAGCCTGCTAGTAAACTGGGTACCCCGATCTGATACTATGCATGTCGGAACTCCATGCAACCGCACAATCTCATCGATATAAATCTGAGCGTACTGTGCAAGCCCATACGTCGTCTTCACCGGAAGAAAGTGAGCTGCCTTTATCAATCTATCTACAATCACCTAAATAGAATCATACCCTCTGCTAGTTCTGGATAGACCCACAATGAAATCCATGGAAATCCGTTCTCATTTCCACTCTGGAATGGGAAAGGGCTGCAACTCTCCGGCTGGCCTCTGGTGTTCTGCCTTGACTTGCTGACAAGTCAAGCATCTCGAAACAAACTCCGCAACATCCCTCTTCATTCCTTCCAACCAATGAACATCCTTCAGATCATGATACATCTTGGTGGAACCAGGATGAATAATGTACGCTGATCTATGGGCCTCCTCTAAGATCTCAGGTCTCAATCCGTCAGTATCTGGTACACAAAGACGAGTCCCAAAATGTAATACTCCATGGTCATCAATCACAAACTCCGACTCCCTGCCCTGCCTAACCTGATCCATAATCTCCGATATACGAGCATCTCCGGGCTGTGTCTCTCGAATACGATCCAATAACTGAGGTCGGGTGCGAACATGTGCTAGCTATCCTCCTGTCGGAGTGAACTCAAACTGTATACGACTATCACATAAAATCTGCCAGTCCGTAGAAGACTGTCTCTGCAATGTGTGCAAATGAGATAAGCTACCTCCAGGTCTCCGACTCAAAGCATCTGCTACAACATTTGCTTTGCCTGGATGATACAAGATCTTACAATCATAATCTTTTACCAGTTCCATCCATCTACGCTGCCTTAGGTTCAGATCCCTCTGCTAAAAAATATACTTCAAGCTCTTATGATCTGTGAAGATTTGGCACGACTCTCCGTACAAATAATGTCTCCAAATCTTCAATGCGAATACCACAGCAGCTATCTCTAGATCATGAGTGGGGTAGTTCTGCTCGTGCCTCTTCAACTGTCGAGAAGCATAAGCTACAAACCTGCCGTGCTGCATCAATACACAGCCTAAATCCACTCGAGATGCATCACAGTACACAACAAAAACCCCTGACCCCGAAGGTAAAGATAAGACTGGTGCAGTCGTCAAGCGAGTCTTCAACTGCTGAAAACTCTGCTCACATGCATCTGTCCAAAGAAAGGGAACCTCCTTCCTAGTCAATCCGGTCAACGGTGCGGCGATCCGAGAAAAATCCTGCACAAAACGTCGGTAATAACCTGCCAGACCTAAGAAACTTCGAACCTCTGTAACTGACACAGGCATGGCCCAGTGCTGTACCGCTTCAATCTTCTTTGGGTCCACACGTATCCCAGCTCTAGTAACTACGTGTCCCAAGAATTCTACACTATCCAGCCAAAAAGCACACTTGGAGAATTTTGCAAACAGCTGATGCTCCTTCAAGGTCTGCAACGTAATACGCAAATGCTGCTCGTTCTCCTCTCGACTCCAAGAATAAACGAGAATGTCATCAATTAATACTATAATAAACTGATCAATGAAGGGCCTGAAGATACGGTTCATCATATCCATAAAAGCTGATGGGGCGTTGGTGAGTCCGGACGACATCACCAGAAATTCATAGTGTCCATATCTTGTGTGAAACGCAGTCTTTGGAATATCGTCTTTCCGAACCCTCAACTGGTGATACCCTGACCGCAAATCAATCTTCGAGAAGTAGCCAACTCCATGCAACTGATCGAACAAGTCATCTATACGTGGTAGTGGATACCTGTTTCGCACAGTGACGCGGTTCAGCTGTCGGTAGTCAATGCACAGTCTTATATTACCGTCCTTCTTCTTTACAAATAAGATAGGAGCTCCCCACGGTGATACACTGGGACGAACAAGTCCTCTATCTAACAACTCTTGCAACTGACTTTTGAGTTCCTTCAACTCCGTCGGGGCCATCCGATAGGGTGGTATAGAAATAGGCCCCGCACCCGGAATCAAGTCAATGCAAAATTCAACATCGCGATCGGGTGGTAATCCTGGTAATTCAACAGTAAACACATCCGGAAATTCTCGTGCGATCGGAACCTGGTCCAATGGAATCTCAGCGGCTCCTACGTCCTGAACAAATGCTAAGGACCCATGACAACCTTTCTTCAAGAGTCGTCCCTCACAAAGAGCAGAAATCATGTTGGCAGGAGTTATATTACAGTCTCCCTGCACAACAAAGATCGGTTCACATGGAAAACAAAATCTAACGCTTTCCCCCAACAATCTACATAGGCATGACAAGCGGCCAACCAATCCATACCGAGAAGTATATCAAAATCTAACATATCCAGGAGAATTAGGTCAACTAGCGAATCTCTATCACCAATACGCACAGAACATGATCTGAATACGTGTCGAGCTATAAAAGAATCTCCCACCGGAGTAATCACCACTAACGGTAACTCTAACAACGACGACTCTTTCCCCAAAGAAAGTGCAAAGCGTGAAGATACATAAGAATGTGTAGAACCGGGATCAAATAAAATATGTGCATCTAACGAACATACTGTAAGAGTACTTGTCACAACTGCATTTGATGCCTGGGCATCCTGTGGAGTCAGCGCAAAAACCCGTGCCTGGCCCCTACCCGCATCCTGTCGTCCTCTACCTCTATCTCCTCGACCTCTCTGAGATCGTCCTGCAAAGCCTCGACCTCATGGTGCAACTTCCTGGCATGTAGGGCCAACTGGGGGAGGAAGTAAAGCCATCGGCGTAGAAGGTGGAGGGGTAAAGCAACCTATGGAGTAACAGTCCCGCTATAGCGTGCACACCCTCTAGCCGTATGCCCTGGAAGTCCGCAATTATAACATGTAAGTGGGGTCCCCTGATCATCGGGGTATGAACTGAACATCTGTCCCTGGGTCCAACCTCGTCCGAAACTGCGGCCTGGAGTATATCTGCCTCTACCTCTGCCAAATTGCCTAGTCATTGGCCCAATCGGTCTACTCCTCTTTGGCTTCGGAGCAACCACCGCCTCGCTCAAGCGCTCCTCTACTCGTATCGCAGCATCCATGGCCTGCGCATACGTATCAAAATGCTGAGAGCCTATAGCCAGATACAACTGCGTGTCCAGGCTCCTTAGGAACCTCTTCACCCGAAGCTCCTCCGTAGGAACTAAATAGGGAGCATAGCGCGACAACTGAGTGAATCGTAAATCAAAATCTGCTACCGACATACTTGCATATTTCCTCAATGCTTCAAAACTGCTAGCTCTAGCGCCCCTCACACTCTGTGGAAGAAATCTGGCAAGAAAGACCTCGGAAAACTCGGTCCACGACATCGGAGGAAGACCCGTAGCTCGCCCTCTCTCCATCGACTCGCACCACTCCTATGCAAGTCCCTCCAAACGAAAACTAGTCAGCTCAACTGACCTCGCATCAGAACATCGCAATGATCTACCAATCCTCGCTATCCTATCAAGAAAGGACTGAGGATCCTCCGCTACATCGGTCCCTGTAAATACCGGAGGTCTCAATCTCATAAACTCTGAAAGCGATACCTCCATCACCCTCGTGTCTACCAGTGCTACTGTCTGCGTGGGCTGTACCTCGGACTCTGCCACGGTCGGTGCCGGATCTTGTTTCGGTACTCGAGTGGCCTCAGCTAACTGTCCTACCACTTGCTGTAATCCTAACATGCCCTCCTTTATCCTAGTCATGCGATCTGGAGGAGGAGGATCAATATGCTCGTGCACCGCCGGAATGTCCGGTGTACCAGTCGCCGTCACAGGCGGACTCGCCCTAGCTGCATCTCTGGCTGCGACTCGCCTAGCTCGCGTAGCCATAGCAACTGGAATAAGAAACGAGAGTTGGTAAGGCTTACGAAATAGGAACAATCAATAACAAAGAGTCAAAGGAAGGACAAATCAAGATATACATCCTAAGGTTAGTTAGGCTGAGTATGGTAACTTAAATATGCCGCGGAACATACGTACGGTACTGCACTCATCCTAAATCACCTACTCCATCAAACCAAAGGTCATCCTAAATCATGGACTCACGTCAACTTATCTTAACTTTCTACTCGATTCCGTAAGGTTACTCCTAGCTCTGATACCAACTTTGTCACGACCCAAAGTTTGGATGTGACCGGCACTTAGATTGTATAATATCTAAAGATATATACACAACCCGAGTAAGCGGAAACCAAGATCAAAATCCTTTTTGCGGAATTCTTTATAAAAATTTAGTTTATAAGTAAAAATCACCATTTTATGTATTTAACAGTAGCTTAATATTGAATTCATAATAAAAGAAAGTTTAAAGTTTTAAGCTTGGTTGCATCCCTGGTTGCGATCAACAAAATACAACAGCGGAATAAAATTTACAACTTATATGAGACCAATAGAATCACAGGTATGAATAAAAGAAATATCGGCTAATATAATAACGATCTCACCTGTCAAATAATATACATATACCCATCTTTCATTCTAAGTCATAGTACAAGGTCCGATGGAGATTTTCTAGATACAATGATACAATATCAAAAGAGAAGGTTACTACATATATAACCCACCTATCCAAAAGATGCGATAAAAGCTGCAAAAGTGGATATACACCGCTGCTAACCATCCACTCTACCCCTGCAAGGAACTGTGGCACAACGGGGGTGAGTTACCAACTCAGTGAATATAACTAACATATAACGGTTAATAATGTAAATATGACGAACTAGAATTTATTCCAACAATAGTAAATGCGATACTTGATAACAAGTAGAAGAATGAATATGCAATACTCCATATATGAATCAAAACTGAAATCTCATCAATTATTTTCCAAATCATATTCATTTATCTCCGTGCCTAATATCGACACAAATCTTCGGTATTTCATCAGGCATCATTCC
Source organism: Agapanthus africanus (assembly GCA_030015575.1). Taxonomy (NCBI): domain Eukaryota; kingdom Viridiplantae; phylum Streptophyta; class Magnoliopsida; order Asparagales; family Amaryllidaceae; genus Agapanthus; species Agapanthus africanus. The sequence goes on from JASDDO010000016.1 coordinate 26,756,478, forward strand.
TCGAACGATCCTGTAATCAATAACACCGGTCGGTATCATCTAGATATCCGTCGTGTTTCATAACTGTATCTGGTATCGAGTCACCTCGTTAGGATCCTCGCCAAAAGTGCGGCTATCCTGCCCCTCGGTCTCGACCGGGTCCACCATGTACCCAACTGTATCCCCACCGACTCAGTCTGGATAAAATTGTAAATCCGTAACCGTATACCCACAGACTCGGTCCGGAATAAAACCAAATCATAAAAAAACATCTCATGGCGGATGTGTCACATAAATCATGAAATCACTGGATTTATGTAATAGTACAGGAAAACTCAAACCATAAATCCTCGATAATATAACTGTCTCTTATATCAACTACTAATACCGGAATATAAAATATGATGTCATATATGCTAATTACTACGAATATTGATGCTTAAAGTATGATAAGAATCATTTTTAACAAAATAATTATTTAGTGTAAAAGTGACATATTAATATCGACGAGGTGTAGTGTAACATGTAAAGATGTGCACGTACGGCATAACTCGTCGATAATTGTGCAGTGTTCTAACTATTATTAACATGATGATATATAGGTATATATATGAATGCATATTATTAACTTCGTATATAAAGTAAATCTTTCAATTCAACAAAATACGGGCGTATTACGCCATCTTTACACAATCCTCCGGTAGATGTTTAGTCTACTCACTGGAAATACGTCGTATCTATTCAGGAATCGCCAATCCTATTCCTTTCCATGCCGCCTCCGAAACTCCCGAACTCAAATCTAATATTAAATTTAACTTGTATAAAAAAATGACTACATTACGATACGGTAAAATCAAGAAACACAAGTTGTACGTGCTAACTACACTACGTACGACTATAGAAAACAATCTAACACTCATCCTCACTGAAATTTAACCCAACTCTGCATCGCAACAGAAAACAGGTCGCGATACGTTTTAACCGTGTCGTATTTTGGGTTTTTAGATACCTTTTCCGATATTAGCTTTCAGATTTTATATACAGTTAAACTAACTTGATTAAACAATACCAAAATGGCCAAAATTCTACACAGAAACATACCCAACTACCCAAAACACCCTAGCTCCCTACAAATCCGGCGACGCCGGAATTACTCTTATGGTCGCTGCCAAAATCCGAGCTCCCCTGCTCGTTTTCCTATGGTTTGTTCTAGGTCCATTATACAATAATTTGGCACTGTTTAGTTAAGTTAACTTTTATCTAAACAATAGCAGATTCAAACAGAACTTAGTTGTACCTAAAATACGATATTATAGACTTTTGATTTCAAACTTAAACCAATTCCAGAATTTAAAGCTCTACTGTCAATGGGGATTTTACCTACAATAACTTGTTGGAATAACACTCTCCAAGATGCACAAGCTCCTAGTCCTAGCTTGATGATGAACTCCTTGTCTAGTTCTTCTTCTTCACTCCTTTTCTCCTTTATTTCTCTTTTTGAATTTTAAGTGTTTTCTTTTACTTTGGTTGGGAATTTTTAGAAGTTTAATTGGATTAATGATCTGAACACTTAATATATATGGTGATGGGAAGAGGGAGGTGGTAGGAGGAGGTGTCAATGACCTAGATGTGCCATCGTCATGCAAGGAGGAGGTGTGGGGAGTGGGTTGTGCATGTAAGAAGGTGGTGGCAATGCATTATCCTTCCACTTTGATTTATCTTAAGATAAAATTTCTGAACAAAAACCTAATTTACCTCTTTTTCACTTACACCCTAAACAATTTTCCATTTGCACAATTTCCTAAACTTTACATAGAAACGCTTCACAACTTATGCTATTATAAAACACCCTTTTTATTAAAATGAAGCTAAAATTCACATTAAAATCCTTATAATTTATTTATTTTGCATACTAAAATTGTAATTTAATTTGTTTTACATACATTTTATGAAATTGTCTTATTTGGTTTTAATAACCTTTTTAATTTATCATTTTATTATTTAATTGCTTAATTTTGTTTATTTCTAAATTTTCAAAATGTTACAGTTGACCTCGTCTTCGGAGTCACTGCCAAAGACTAGGATAGGGGTAGATGGTCCGTGTAAGTCCACGTTACCTACCCCGGTGCTTACGGGGAGGCGAAATAGGTAAAAAACAATTTTTTAACACAAGGTAACATGGACTAATAACTTGAGGATCTTTGCCAAACCATTGCAAACAAACTACAAGAGGTTCTATCTACTATGCTCAAGAGATTATACCTCACGAACCAAGTCCTTCGGGTCTTCTCTCCGCTTTTCTCCTCGTCCATGCAAGCTCCAAGGATCGATCCGGATCTTGGTCACCTCCGCGGCCTCCTTGAGTCGAAGACGATCCACCCGAGAGTTTGTAATCCGAGCTCCACCTCAAGCCGAGGTAATTAGGGCAACAAGTGTGCTACTCTTGATGTCCTAGGTGGTGTAGAAGATGATGGTGGATTTGTTTGGCTATTTTGTTTCTATTTTTCTCAACACATGAGATCTATAAAAAAATCAAGAGAGGAAGAAGAAGGAGCAATCATGGGAGCACATACTTGAAGAGAGAGAATGAGCAAGAGATAATGATCCATAAACCAAATAATTACTAATCGCTTATCATGATAAAGTTGATGGCTACATTGATTTGACCATTATCCTCTCAGATCAAATCCAAAGCAAAAAGCAAAAGAAGAATCTAGTGCTCTCATGAAAGATCCAAGTCAACAATGGTCAAAATGTCAACATGGTCAAGCATGGTCAAAAGGTCAAAGCAATTAGCCATAACATAATTATCATTAAAAAGATTAGTAAATATTTTCCTCGCCTCATAATGGTTTTGATCGAACCAACGGTCAAAACCCTAATGAGGCACCTCCTCCTTCTTCGCTCCTCACAACTGTGCATACACACCCGCATCCGCATTCCGTAGAATGCGAATGCACAGAAGACAAAACTAATCCATCCATATAATACTAGGATCTGGCTTAAACCAAAGCTCACTAGTATTGTCTGCCCGAAAAGCATACGCGTACAAGTGCACGTAAGTGATCGTATCCCTGCCGTAAAACCATACGGCCTCTACACCTTTCGCCCAGTACAGGGAAACTCTTTGTGTGGGAATCTAAAGACTCGACACTACGCTGGCAGTGGGTTTAACCACAGACCGCAAGCGGCACTAGCTGTACGTAACGGTCCCCAGGTAGATGTCGATAAGAAGGCCGATGAGGTAAACCCATCCGAACTCCTACTGAGCCTGAATGTGACAATCTCCGTACAGTCCGGTCTGTTCGTCTGAGAATATCGCATGGCGGGCCTAGGGGGGCGGTAAATGTCAGTCCCCTAATAGCGGTACAAGTCATGTCGGAGTGTAGCCCAGAACACCCTGAGATAACACTGGAAACGCTACCAGTATATCTCGCTTGTCCTGGCCAGGGACTTTGTGTAATGGCTCTCCTAGACACAGCGCGATATCAACCCCCAATATCGGGAGAGACGAATCCTATCTAACCGCTACTGCCTCCAAGTGCTTCGGGACTGCACCCAACTACTACCTGTTTGCACGACTCCTTTGAGCCGTGGTAGGGTAGTAATCAAAGTACAGTAGGAACACACTCGAGGTGAAGTAGCAGTGTCAAGTCGACGGACTAAGCTGTACTCATGTTACCTGGGAACTGATAATTGACGATAGGCATAATACCAACCAACAGTTCCCAGCGAGTCAAGTCCAGTGTACTCGTAACCTAACGAGCACCCGCATACTATCTCAAGTACGACGTACTAATGGCTGTGGGACAGACCATCTCCCCTGCTGGGATGAGAAGCGCATACGCTAGTCTACTCCGGAGTATCGATGCCCCGTCTCGATAATCCTACGACTAGGGACCTGTATAAGGATGTGCTTGTAGATTACCCAGCCTCCACTAGTGTGACTGCCATCACAACGCTGGTAATCAAGCAAAGATCCTAAGGGCTCCACTAATGTGTATAGGCGATATGCTAAAAGAACGACATGCACACATTAAAGTAGAAACAAACCAAGTAGCATACTACCATTTTGAGAAAGATTGTCTATACAACTGTGAATATCCCAATCTTCCATTAAGTAATATACAAACTAGTATGATACAGTAATGGCCTCTAGGGCATATACACTAACAGTCCGGGCTTGTTGTATTTGGGCAGAGCCGAATAGAGTATTTCTTTTTCTTCCTCGGTATCACTCCCAAAGACCGGAATAGTGGTGATAGATTTTTGCTTGTTCTCCGGTTTATGGCATCTTTCCGTGTCTTCGAAGTCGGGAAGGAAGTACTTGGCGTCTTCGTATTTGCGGACTTCGTTTACGGAGAATGGGTTCAGTTCCCCCGTCACTGTGTACTCGAGACCATCTTTGAAATACTTCATACACTGATGTTGTGTAGAAGAGACGATGTTGTATTCGTGTAACCAAGGCCTGCCGAGTAGAGCATTGTAGCAAGTCTTGGCGTCGATGCCGTGAAACTTGATGTCTGTGACGAGCGACCCAAAGCGTAATGTTAGTATTACGGACCCGAGTGTCCGTGATGACTGGGAGTCAAAACCAGAGATGGTGATTTTATCTCGCGCTAGATGCTGAACGCTCATGTAGATTTCTTTTAACACCCTCACATTCAGAAGGTTGACGGAGGACCCGTTGTCAACTAGAATTTTCCCTATCTTAATCTCGTGGCAGTACCCGGTGACATATAGAGGACGGATGTGCTCGCACGTCCCGAGGAGGAGGTCCTCGTCACTGATGGTGATGTCAGCTGTGTGAACTTCTTCCAGTTCGTCCTTCATCTTTTCTTCGGCAAGGAAATCTTGGAATTGGTCGGGCTCTTATAGTGCCTTGATCAAAGAATTTCGATCCTCTTTAGATAGCAAGAGGGCATCCAAAATGCTTAGCTGCGAGGGTATCTTTCTCAGGTGTGCCAGAACATTGTAATCCACCTTGTTTTTCTTGGGTGGGTCCTTGGCTGCAAGCTCTTCAACGACTCGATCATCGAGGGCGATATCCCCAGGGATTTTTTCCTTCCCTTTATCTTTTTTGTTCATCCCTTTGTTTGTGGGTCGGAGATTCTTTTCAGGCAACGTACGGCTACGCAGCTGAATATTCTCGCAGGTCTTCATTTCTTCTGTCTCGGAGGTGGATTCCTTGAAGAGAGGGCCGAGGGCTATTTCTTCATTAGAGTCGCTTCCGAAGGTGAGAACTTGTGATCCCCCAGATTCAACCATGTGACAGTTGCCGGTAGTTCTTCCACGTTCGTCTGTCGCACTTTTTCCCTGTCGACGAGCTTCACGCTTCATCCTCTTGAAGTGTTGCCTATGAGTGACATATCCTTGCCACCATTTTTTAAAGGACATGCATTCTTCGGTAGGATGTGCAATCCTCTGATGGTATAAGCAATAGGCGAGATGTACATCCGCTTCGTCAGGGTGCATATTGCCTGGAGTATTCCCTTTGAAAGGTGGCAGCTTCATTCCCATGGACAAGGCTTTGGCGAACCGTTTCCTCGTTTTAAGTTTGCTTTTGTCTACGGCGGATGTGCTTTGATCTGGTGGGAGTGTTTTGTGACCCATCCTTACCGCGACTTCTTCAAATTGACGCCTATTACTGGCCCTTTCGAATATGGCCATTTCGCGTTCTTGATCATCCTTGCTCTTCTGACGGGCTTTGTTCAGCAGCAGGACGATCATCTTCTCAGACGGTTCCAAGGGTTCTGGCTTCGATCCTGCCCCCAGCTCCTTTATGCTGTCTTCTAACGCCAAGTGAGTTTCTTCGTTAGTTAACGCCGAATAAGAGATCATGTGGCAACTTGCCACATAATCCTCAGATTCTTCTAACGAGTCATCTCCGTCGTTATTGTCGTTATCTCCGCTCTCAAGGATATTGTTGAGAAATTCTTGGAGTGTGACCGGGGTTCGCGTCTTTTGGTTGTATTCCTCCAGCGCGTCAATATGTTTTTGCAGGTCCGTACGCTTGTCATCGGGCTTTACGGGCTTTTTGGTTTTCTTCTTCTTCTTTGAAGACTTTGATGGCTGGGAATGAGCGTTTCGACTATCTCTACCAATTCTTGGCGTCAGGCGCGGCTTCAGCATTCCCTCAATGACCTCGGGTTCCAGCGGACTTTTCCACCTGATCGCCGGGCATGTTTGGAGATCATTCAGCATTCTTTTCGTTTTGGCTGAAAGTGAGACCTCCCATGGAGCTTCTTCTATAAAAGAGCATGATGCCCCTAGTGTGTCCACCTTTATAAGAGCGTGCTGCTGGGACGAGCTTACTTTCCAATTCTCGGACAATGCGAATTTGCCCTGTTGGTATTGATTCTCAATCCAGCCTTTGGAAACGAAGCAATTTTTGATTGGATGGCCTACTACTCGGTTATAGGGGCAGTAATTGGGATTGTTGACGTCACCTGGCTGCAGTGGGCGTCTCGGATCTGGAAGAGTGATGAGCCTGTTGCACACTGCCAGTTCGAACAGTATCTTTTTTTTCTCCCACGGAAATGAGTAAGGATGTCTTAATCTTTCGTTGAGGAATCGTTGTCTATCGTTTTGGCGATCAGCTAGTTTTGGACCAGTCGACTATGGCTGAGCATTGGCGACGATTGTCGCTTTCCCTTTCTCCTTTTCATTTCGAGGCTCCGTCATTAAAGCGGAATGCCTATGGCCCATCTGGTCTATTTGGGCCAGCTTGTCAATCAAGCCCTGGAAGGTGGTCGGCTTGAAGAACATCATGAATTGGGATATGGTCGCCTGCGGATCGAAGGTTCCCACAAACATGCCTACTGCAGGAGCCTTTTCTATGCTTTGTTCGTACTTCGACCATAGGTTCCGCCACCGTATCGCATACTGAACCCATGTTTCGCCTGGCTTCATCCTGGCATTGATCAATGCCGTGATTGGGGTGCGTTCGCTAGCACTTGCGAAACGCTGAGTGAATAGTAACTCCATCTTCATGGATGTTTTGACGGAGTCGTTTGGAAATTCCGAATACCATTCGAAGGCCGTCTCTGAACTGGGCGACATGCTGATGGGGATTTCCGGTCCCCTTATATACGTGAAATTTTGGGATCATGTATCCTGGTGGGTATTTAATTTGATCGTACCAGCCCGGATAGGGTCGTCCAGTTCTGAAGACTTGGCCGGTTGCTTCATTTGCCTGATGAGCTCGTATCTGTTGAGCTATATAGTCGTCAAGGGAGGCTTTGGAGATGGTCTCTTCCTTGGCTAGTGATAGCGCAAGAAGAGGGTTTGATGTCTCCCCTCTATCGTCTTCAAGGATAATCGGGGGGTCTTCAGCCAGAGGATCCGACTGTATCATCATCCTGCAATGTCCTGGAATAATAGCTCTATTTGTTTTATGTTGGCCGCTTGTTCCGCGGTTTCTTTATCTTTCATCTCGAGCATTCTGCGGAGGAACTCGGTATCGGTTTCTTGCTCCTGGCGTTGCTCCGACGATGTCTTCGGGCTTTTTTTTGGCCCAGTGAGTGCAGCCATCTTTGTTAACATTTCCTGGAGCTTCTGTTGTTGCTCCTGGGCCTTTGTTACGGATCGGGTGAGTGGTCGGTGACCCCCGGAAGCGCGGATCTCCTCCTTCCCGGAAGCCATATAAACAGTATGCACCACCATGCCCCCAAACTTGGAGCGTCTGGGTTCAGTGCCCTTGAGATTCGTCCCAGGCATAGGGATCTTCTCCGCCCACCTCTTTTTATGGGCGGTCGAAGTTGAAAGGGTTGCTGCAATAGGAACTCGTGCAGCCGATACCTTCCGCAGCATGGCGGCAAGATGGTCCTCCTCTTGCCGAATTTTCATTTTCTTCAGTCGGCAGGAGTAGTCTTTGTCGATCACAGAGTTTTGGACTCTTCACCAGACCTTATGGATTTTTGAGGATAGCCGCTGAGGGGGTTGCTCTGGTTTTGCCTTTGTAACGTTCTCCACAGGCGGAGGAGAACTTTTTAGCACGGCGGTCAGAGACTTCTTGCGCACCCTCCTGAAAGGTTCAAAGTTGTTCCCAGTTGGAACAGCAGCATCAATTTCCACCATTGGAGCTGGTGGAGTTAGTCCAGAGGGAGGCGCCAGAGGCGACGTCGAGCATGTCTTGCAGATGGTACTGGCTCAGTTACAGGGGTGGCTCCATCATGCCCCCTACTTTGAGGAGAGGCTGTTGTTGGTGCCAGCCTGTCAAAGACTGACGTCCGCTGAGAAGAAACGTCCAACCTGTCGAAAACCGGCCTTTGGGCATGGGAAGCATCTTTGGTGACTTCGCTTGAAGCGGGAGTTGGAATGGCTATCCGCTTCGGGATGGCTCGTTCAGGTATTGCAGGCTTCTTCATGGGCCCACTAGAGCTCATGCTCAGCCTGTCGAAGACTGAGGCAATAGACTTGGAATTGGACGGCCCGTTGAGAGGGGCCGTGGTAGTTGTAAGCCGATCGAAGACCGACTTCTTCGGAGCTTCCCGTGACGGCATTGGGACGCTGAAGCTAGTCGGTGGGATCATGGTCCCAAAGAACAGTCTAGTGGTGGCCTGAGTCACCTGTTCCACTGGCATGGCGAAGATGGAGGCCGCTTGGGGCCTATAGGTCACTCCTCCAACGAGGACGGAGTGAGAGTTGCTGTTGCAGTTGGTGCAGTTGGAAGCCATTTTCTCTTCTGCACGGAGCAAGAAACCAAATCTTAGTACCTCGAATCCAGGGAAAACCATATTAAACTGTGATTCATTCGCGAACACGACACACGAAGTGTGGAGTGGAAAGAGTAAAAGGTCCCACCGGGTGTGCCAGAAACTGTTCTCCGCCGAAAACCGGGAGACGAAACCGCGTTGGTCATCTTGCCTGAATTTGGGGGGCAGATACTAATTGGTTTTATCCGTCCACCTCTCCGAAGATACCAAGTTGATTTATGGCACCGTATATCGGAGGTTTAGACGGATCCGGCCGTTGTAGCAGACTTCATCAGATTCCCCCTCGTGTACGAGGGGTTTTTGATTGTGGGGACGCTCTTCCCTGCAGACGCAAGCCCCTGCAGTTAATTACGCTACTGCACCGCGGTAACCACTTTCTCCTTCTCCAGATGGTCACTTCGTGTCGTGTGTGTTTGTTTTGTTTTTGGTTGCCCATGAATTGTATATGGAGGTTAATTTATTTTGTCGCCCGTAAGGCGTGGATTAGTCCAAATCCGTATTTTCTTAGATTTGGGTTTGTGTTGGTTTCAAGATTCGCTAATCTTATTTTTAGATTAAGATCAACTTAAATACTTGTTAAGGATACGTTAGTCTAATTTTAGACTAAGATCTACTCGGCAAGGTTTTGGGATCATTTAGATCCAACGAGAGAGTATTTGGACTCTGTCATTTTAGTTTAGGGACATTGCGGTCCATAAGTTTAAGGACATCATGGTCCATAATTAAAGACATCATAGTCTGTAGGGTTTAAAGACGTCATAGTCTGTGGGTTCTGGTTTAGCCAATTTGGGATGCACCAAAAGTTATTGGTTATTGGGACCCTCCACCTCTTTGAAGACGTTGAAGAATTACAACGACACGTATCAGAGGTGTGGAGAGATATACCCTTGAACCAGTGAATGTTCATCAAAGATTTAATAATCTTGTTTGGGACTGAGTCCAATAAAGAGTGCATGGGCTCAGTTGATTATGAGTTTGGCTAACTTGGGTTAAGCCTACTGAGTCTCTATCATCTCTCTTCTTTTCTTTATGAAGTGTCAGACACTTGTTAGGACATGGTCCTTTCTCTTTGCATACACTGCTAAACATTTATTGCGGTACTTACACCCACTTTCTTTTTGTTTTTTATTGAGTGTTGAACACTCTTTATGGCCTCAACACTCTTTATGGAGCAGAGCGCTTTATGTCCAGAGCACCAGACTTGGAGCGCTAAGGTGCTTCTTCTGAAATAGCGCCCACGTGGGGAGCATGTGGAGTGCTTGGCGCTGAATACCAGATTTGGAGCGCTGGAGCGCTAAAGCGATTCCTTTAGAATAGCGCCCACGTGAGGAGCACGTGGCGCGCTTGGCGCTAAGCGCCATACTTGGAGCGCTAAAGCGCTTCCTTTAGAATAGCGCCCTCACGAGGAGCACGTGGCGCGCTTGGCGCTGAGCGCCAGACTTGGAGCGCTGGCATTTCTTATAAATTGGAGCGCTAAGACGCTTCTTATAAAATAGCGCCCATGTGAGGAGCACGTGGCGCGCTTGGCGCTGAGCGCCAAACTTGAAGCCCTTAAAGCGCTTCTTTTAAATTGGATCGCAAAGGCGCTTCTTTGGCAGCTCTGATTAGTTTTGGTCTCTAAGAAATAAATTCTCGGTTTATAAGAGACTTTGTCTCATGAATCTAAGAACTGAGTTCTTGTAACAACCCTAATTTTTCTATACACTTTTCTATACAATTTTTTTAAAAATTTTTTAAAATAAAATTCATAAAGGAGTATTTTAGCCTGAGCACAAGATATAGGTAATTATTTTGTTTTTAATTACAAGCTACAAGAATGTAATAACTCCATTTTTAGTGTACAAGAAATTACTTTAAATTTAATGTATACTAGGAGTATTTATTCTTGCTGCTATCATTTTAAGTAATTAAATACCACAATAATTACAAGAAGGAGCTTGTAGCTCATTGGTAATACCTTGCACTGCTGAACCAAGCCACCAGAGTTCAAATCTCATGCCCCACATTATTTTTGTATTTATTTTGTTTTAATTTCTTTTGGAAGTCAACGGTCAAAAGGCCATAACTCCCAAAATATGTACTGGGCAACAAAAAGTAAATATACCAAATTATACCCCCAAAGTTTCCTCGGCCTCTGGTGGCCTGACTCGGCCCGACTCGGCGCCGCCGGCCGGCGACTCGGCCGACTCGGTCCGGCGCCGCCGGCCGGACTTGGCCGGACGGCCGAGTCACCAACAGAGAAAAGTATCCTCTTGACTTGGTCCACCCCCCTGCACACTTTAATTGCTTGGATCGGTTATCATTTGCCCAATAAATCCCTTTTAATCCTAGGTTTAATGATTTTTAATGATTTTTATATATTTTATATATATTTTTTAATTAAAACCCTAACCCTAGCCTAACCCTATATAAACACCCCTACCCTCTACCCTCTCATCCTAAATTCCTAAGTCCACTCTCCCAAAATCTCAAGAGAACTTGGTACGTGAGAAAACGAGCGAAAGGCGAAGTGCTGACGAAATCGACGGCGAAATTCCGACGATCGTGCTAGGACCTCTCAACGACGATTCGACGCACCGGCGAACCCTCTACCTCTCTCTTACTCTCTAACGCTGTCCAAACTCGTAAGTCCCCATTTTCTATCCTTCTTTTCTTTCATTAAAATACGACTTTTCAAACCCGACGGAAATCGGAACAAACCGATTTCCGATTCGGTTTTCTATCAAAACTCACTTATCACTAATTCCATAATGCTTAAACATATTCATGTTGACTACTAATCACATAACAACTAATTTGGATAATGTTTCTCACATGAAATGATAACTTTTGCAATATACCGTATTTTTGCACTTAAATACCACCATGTTTAGTTTATCACTTTTAACCCTTTAACATTGCTATATCTTAAAGTAAATCACGAGGTAATGACCTACCTCCACACACACGCAAATACAACCCTAAATGATATCATTAAAACTTAGAATACGATAAAACAAGATTTTACATTAAAATACCATGAATTTCAACTAAATCAATATTACAAATTAATAACTTTATTTATATAATTAGGATACTATCACTAGAAATAACACAAATAAAATCACACTCATTATAACTATAAAGACGAATAATAAATCCATGAGGTGTATCTTGAAAACTATACAAAAGTATTTTTACATAAAACCCCCTCAAGTTTTATAAATTACAATAATGACCCTAACAAATATAGAACTTCGACTTACATTTCTTTTGGTCTGACTCGGGTTTGAGTCTGATTGTTTCTGACTTGAATATGGTTCAAGTCAATCCATATTCTTTAATATTCCAACTCAATATGAACACATGAATCTTAGAATCCAGTTAACAATCTATACAACTTGACTGAATCAAACCATGGATATACATCCATTATTCCGTTATTCCATTTACCTGATTATGCAGTTACAATCTGTTTACTGATATCATGGTTTTGGTCGGTCATCCAACTTACACAATACAATACAATACTACAATACAATCAAAACACTACGGGGTTTAAGGGGTAGACTGGTATGGAATATGTTAAAGGTGGCACGAGGTGGTCACTGAATACATAATTACATCCATGCCGTTGTTCCGTGGTATTATCGACGGAGCCTTGTACTACAGGTTACCAAGGTCCCCGGTGTAAGTGGGACTCCCCTCGTATACACTCGCATCTTCTGTACCAGGCTACAAACAACAGCATTAATACAATATTATAATATTATAATACAACATTAAAAGCGCTCTCTCTCTCTCTCTCTTACTTTCTGTCTATTTCTCCCTTATCTTTGGGACCTACCGAGCGACCTGTTCGCTGACGACATTCTATTTCTTTCTTCTTTGAATGTCGTCAGGTGCTTTGGACCCAGCAGAGATCGAGCCCACCGGTGAAGACTTGGAGCAGTTTCACGAAGACCCCGAGCTCTAGATATTGTACCTTGTTCTATTCAGTATTTTCATTTCCTGTTATGCCACTGTTTAGGCATCGCTTTTCATTTCAGTTGTATTTACTTTTCATGCATTGTACAAAAGAATGTTATTAATAAAGTTGCTGTTATTTCTATATCTCTTGTCTCTTATGATTTACTTTTATATTGCTTAGATACGCTTAGTGTATGTACTTCTAAGTATATACGTAGCGGACCTCGTCGCGTCCACTTCGCCGTACACCGGGAAGCGGGGCGTGACAGGTTTTTCTGGTGGCCCATGCAGGTCCGAGCTGTATGAATCCCTATCATGCAGTTCTGTTCTGCGTGAACAACCTAAGCAATATAACACAAGAACCATCAACTAAAACATTCTTTACAATTCATGTTCCTTGAATCTTACAATTTCATATTCCTTGAATCTTATCATTTCCTTCGAATCTGTCCTAACCCAAATTTTTCTTCAGGGTTATGGATTCCCCGAACAACAACAGCACCAATGTCAACAACACACCTCCACCACTACCTCTCACACCTGCCATTCCTGCTCTACTCAACGAGCAAACGGTTCTGCTTGAGGCAATCCGCAGCCTCCTAGAGGGACAGCTGCAGCTATTAAGCCGTCCCGAGGCTGAAGCACCTGAGGTGAAGCAATTCAGAGCTTTACATCCCAAACAGTTCTCAGGAAAAGGGAGCCCACTGGAAGCTGAGGAATGGGCTCAAAATATCGAGGATGATCTAGCAGCAGCACAAGTGCCAGAAATAGCTTAGGTCCGAGTTGTAAAGCTGCAACTCACGGACAATGCACGGAACTGGTGGAAGGCGGAAGAAAGCCGTCTTGATCAGCCCATTGAATGGAAGATTTTTCGCGAAAAGTTCGACGCGAAGTACTTCCCTGTGACTGCCAGGTTTGCCATGGAGCAGCAGTTCATTCATCTACAACAAGGTTCGATGTGGGACAAGTCTGTAGATGAATATGACGCTGAATTCACCATGCTCAGTCGGTAAGATATGTCACAGTATTTCAAATTTTTGATATCACATACTAAACAACTAACACAAGACCATAACAGATTTGCGGTACGCCTGATACCGACGGATGAGATCAGAGCCCGTCGATTTCAACAAGGTTTGGATACGGAAATCCAGGCTGCGCTAGCCACGGGAAAATTTCCAACTCATGAAGATGCTCTGGAAGCTGCCCGCAGTTATGAAGCAGTGATAAAGGCAAGGGGCAGACCTCAGTCTGCAGGAGTGAAACGTCCTGCCACTCAAATGGCAGGAGGGGCCTCTTCAAGGCCAGCTGTTGAACTCAGAAGACTGGAAGAAGTTAAGGATCGGTCAAGACCCGATTTTTGCTTTTATTGCAAGAGGGAAGGACACTTGTGGAAGGACTGTAGGTGCGCAAAAGGCCTATGCTTGGTTTGTGGCGCGTCTAACCACGGAATTGGAAACTGTCCTTATAGACGCAACCCAACACACACACCCGCCAACTACCCGCAGCAGCCAGCTATCCAAGCTCCTGCAACTCGTCCTGCACTCCCAGCACCACCTCCACGTAGATTCCCTGCTCAGCCAAATCGCCAATTCCATCTGGCACTGAGAAACATGCCTCGAGTACAGGGGAATATGCCTCCAGCAAGGAGGAACGTGCCGAGACGCCAGGTATACAATTTGGCGGCCGTAGAAGCTGATACGGTTGGTCAGAATAACCCTGGTAATTCTCTTCAACCTTTTTCACACCCTTGCATCACTTTGTCATTCTTCACACACTCTCACCAAAAACTTCCTTGAATCTGTTACACTTTCCTTTTACAAATTTCGAGGACGAAATTTTTATAAGGAGGGTAGAATGTAACAACCCTAATTTTTCTATACACTTTTCTATACAATTTTTTTTTAAAATTTTTAAAATAAAATCCATAAAGGAGTATTTTAGCCTGAGCACAAGATATAGGTAATTATTTTGTTTTTAATTACAAGCTACAAGAATGTAATAACTCCATTTTTAGTGTACAAGAAATTACTTTAAATTTAATGTATACTAGGAATATTTATTCTTGCTGCTATCATTTTAAGTAATTAAATACCACAATAATTACAAGAAGGAGCTTGTAGCTCATTGGTAATACCTTGCACTGCTGAACCAAGCCACCAGAGTTCAAATCCCATGCCCCACATTATTTTTGTATTTATTTTGTTTTAATTTCTTTTGGAAGTCAACGGTCAAAAGGCCATAACTCCCAAAATATGTACTGGACAACAAAAAGTAAATATACCAAATTATACCCCAGAAGTTTCCCCGGCCTGTGGTGGCCTGACTCGGCCCGACTCGGCGCCGCCGTCCGGCGACTCGGCCGACTCGGTCCGGCGCCGCCGGCCGGACTTAGCCGGACGGCCGAGTCACCAACAGAGAAAAGTCTCCTCTTGACTTGGTCCACCCCCTGCACACTTTAATTGCTTGGATCGGTTATCATTTGCCCAATAAATCCCTTTTAATCCGAGGTTTAATGATTTTTAATGATTTTTATATATTTTTTATATTTTTTTAATTAAAAGCCTAACCCTATATAAACACCCCTACCCTCTACCCTCTCATCCTAAATTCCTAAGTCCACTCTCCCAAAATCTCAAGAGAACTTGGTACGTGAGAAAACGAGCGAAAGGCGAAGCGCTGACGAAATCGACGGCGACATTCCGACGATCGTGCTAGGACCTCTCAACGACGATTCGACGCACCGGCAAACCCTCTACCTCTCTCTTACTCTCTAACGTTGTCCAAACCCGTAAGTCCCCATTTTCTATCCTTCTTTTCTTTCATTAAAATACGACTTTTCAAACCCGACGGAAATCGGAACAAACCGATTTCCGATTCGGTTTTCTATCAAAACTCACTTATCACTAATTCCATAATGCTTAAACATATTCATGTTGACTACTAATCACATAACAACTAATTTGGATAAAGTTTCTGACATGAAATGATAACTTTTGCAATATACCGTATTTTTGCACTTAAATACCACCATGTTTAGTTTATCACTTTTAACCCTTTAACATTGCTATATCTTAAAGTAGATCACGAGGTAATGACCTACCTCCACACACACGCAAATACAACCCTAAATGATATCATTAAAACTTAGAATACGATAAAACAAGATTTTACATTAAAAGAACATCTTCTTATTAAAACCTTTTCTAAAAGTTCTAAGTTTTAAACAATTTTAAAACAATATCTTTTAAAAGGAAAATACGATATGTCGTGGACATCGATCGTTTATCTAAACCTGACTTTATGGTGTCTAGGCAAGTGTGACTAAGGCGAGTGGTTACTTAATTAGGACCACTACTTGCAGTGGAGAGCTTCCCACTCACCTGGCACTTACCTAGCCGCAATTGGCGGTGAAGAGGCGATTTGAGACTTCTATGATTTATCGTTTAGACCATTTAGAAATAGGTTAGTTGGCTTAGAAAACCCTAGAATCTAAAATACGGAAATTTACACCCTTTTACAAATAAATACCTTATCTTTTTAAAACCGTTTTCTAAATGATTGGTATTTATTAAATATTTGCAAAGCGCCACTACAACCCATCTTTGGGGAACTCGTTAGGGTTAGTACGGTTTATCGTGCACCCTCGGGCTTAGTAGTGCGAGATTCAGACCTCCGCAAGGAGCATTCGGTCTCGAATGGTTTAAAATACGACATTTAAGAAAAATGAGATTTTTGGAAAATAAAATATTTATTAAAAATTATTCTTGTATAAACATATATATATTTATTATTTAAACACCTATTTTATTATAAGATAAAGTTTCCACCTTTTCCTAAAAATTACAAGATTAAAAGTTACATTAAAATACCATGAATTTCAACTAAATCAATATTACAAATTAATAACTTTATTTATATAATTAGGATATTATCACTAGAAATAACACAAATAAAATCACACTCATTATAACTATAAAGACGAATAATAAATCCTTGAGGTGTATCTTGAAAACTATACAAAAGTATTTTTACATAAAACCCCCTCAAGTTTTATAAATTACAATAATGACCCTAACAAATATAGAACTTCGACTTACATTTCTTTTGGTCTGATTCGGGTTTGAGTTTGATTATTTCTGACTTGAATATGGTTCAAGTCAATCCACATTCTTTAATATTCCAACTCAATATGAACACATGAATCTTAGAATCCAGTTAACAATCTATACAACTTGACTGAATCAAACCATGGATATACATCCATTATTCCGTTATTCCATTTACCTGATTATGTAGTTACAATTTGTTTACTGATATCATGGTTTTGGTCGGTCATCCAACTTACACAATACAATACTACAATACAATCAAAACACTACGGGGTTTAAGGGGTAGACTGATATGGAATATGTTAAAGGTGGCACGAGGTGGTCACTTAAGACGTAATTACATCCATGCCGTTGTTCCGTGGTATTATCGACGGAGCCTTGTACTACAGGTTACCAAGGTCCCCGGTGTAAGTGGGACTCCCCTCGTATACACTCGCATCTTCTGTACCAGGCTATAAACAACAGCGTTAATACAATATTACAATATTATAATACAACATTAAAAGCTCTCTCTCTCTCTCTCTCTTACTTTCTGTTTATTTCTCCCTTATCTTTGGGACCTACCGAGCGACCTGTTCGCTGACGACATTCTATTTCTTTCTTCTTTGAATGTCGTCAGGTGTTTTGGACCCAGCAGAGATCGAGCCCACCGGTGAAGACTTGGAGCAGTTTCACGAAGACCCCAAGCTCTAGATATTGTACCTTGTTATATTCAGTATTTTCATTTCCTGTTATGCCACTGTTTAGGCATCGCTTTTCATTTCAGTTGTATTTACTTTTCATGCATTGTACAAAAGAATGTTATTAATAAAGTTGCTGTTATTTCTATATCTCTTGTCTCTTGTGATTTACTTTTATATTGCTTAGATACGCTTAGCGTATGTACTTCTAAGTATATACGTAGCGGACATCGTCGCGTCCACTTCGACGTACACCGGGAAGCGGGGCGTGACAGTTCTTCTTTTTGTGAGGAGATACTTTGATCTCTTCTGTTTTTTATGAAAGAATTGGTCTTATAGATCTGTGATCTAGAAAAAAAACTAAGTTCTTCTGATGTGAGAGCTGAACTCTCAAATATGGAGGGGATGTTATGATCTCTCTTCTTTTTATTTACCTTGAAGAAAATTTCTTCTTCTTAGAGCTTGCTCTTCTCTTTTTTTTTACTGAGAACTTGAAGTTTATGGGGGGGTTCTTCCGTGCAAGGCTTGAAGTCTTGGGTCCTTTATATAGGGGAGGCTGATTTGTTGAATCAGTTATGAAAATCTCTCATTGAGAGATTTCTAATTGATTTGGGGGTGTTTCCCACCATTGGATATTTGATCCAAGGGCTTCTGTTTTACAGAAGACAGTTTTCTTGTTATAAACAAGTTTGGGAAAATATTTTCCCATACAGAACTTATTTTGTATCTTGGTGATTTTTAATCACTATTGGATCTTTGATCCAACGGTGCTCTGATTTACAGAGCACAATCTTTCTTGTTTGGAAAGATTTGAGGAGTATTTCCTCAACAGAATTGAATTCTGTAATTTGATGATTTATTCTTCTCGGTTGGATCTTTGATCCAATGGTGGAGAACATTTAGTTCTAGCGCTTGGTGCTCTTGTGCTTTGCATGTGAGGCGCTACCTCAGAGTCCTTAGCGCTGGCGCTGTTGGTGCTAGCGCTTTCGTGTTTTGCACGTGAGCGCTGCGTCAGAGTCTTTAGCGCTGGCGCTCTTGGTGCTAGCGCTCTCGTGCTTTGCACGTGGGCGCTGCCTCAGAGCCTTTGACTCTGGCGCTCTTGGCGCTAGCACTCTCGGCGCTAGCACTCTCGTGCTTTGCACGTGAGCTCTGCCTCAGAGTCTTTGACTCTTGGCGCCAGCGCTCTTATGAGGCGCTGTCTCATTTCAAATTTCAAATTTTGAATGGAGCTTTGCTCTCTGATTGGGGGAAATAGATATAACTGGAGAATCATGGATGTAACTTGAGAATCATGTAGATGGAAGTATATCCATGGTTCTGTTCGGTCAAGTTGTATATTGATAGATTGAACAGTTTGAATATATAGAATCATGGATTCATATTGAATTGTAGTATTGTAGATTATACTTGAATCATATTCAAGTATAATTATTTATAATGTGACTCAGTCTGAGTCAGAACAATTAGAAAAGAAATTAAAATCCTGATTGTTTTGATGTTATTGGTAACCGATGCACATGGGCGGCAGGATTTGTGTCTTTTTCAAAAACGATTACCATATTGATAACACCGTTTGTTAGATTGTCTACCTTGAATAGGCAAGCACCCACTTCTCCGGTTCCCTGAGGCTCAAGAGATTGGTCCCGCTTAAACCTATATTTACTAGGGTCCTTAGGGTAATTTATAGAATTTGAGGGGGTTATATGTAAAAATACTTTTGTATAATTTTCAAAATACACCCCAAGTATTTAATTATCATCTTTAGAGTTTTCATAGATGTGGATTTTATATATGTGACATTTCTAGTGAAAATAACATATTTTTCATAATACAGGGTATTTAATTGTAATATTGAACTTGTATGGAATTTCATGGTATTTTCATGTAAAGTGATCTTTTTGATTTAGAAAAGTTGGAATATTTATATTATATCAAAAATAGGTATTTTGATAATACATACATACATACATACATACATACATACATACATACACACATATATATATATATATATTTATTTATTTATAAAAATAATTATATTATTTTCTAGAAATCTCATTTTCTTGAGATATTTGTATTTCAAATCTTTCCAGACCGAATGCTCCTTACAGAGGTCTGCATCTCGCACTACTAAGCCCAGGGATGTGCGATAATCCGCACCATTCCAGTCGGGTTCCCCAAAATGGGTTGTAGCGGCGCTTTGCAAAGATTTGTAAAAATACGTAATCTTGTAGAAAACGGTTTTAATAGCAAATGGTATTTATATATAAAGCTTTGTTTTCCCGTATTCTTTGTTCCCTAAAGGTATTGTGCTATGTTGCATATGAGTATTGTGAGGAGGTAGGTCATTACCTCGTGATCTATTTAAAGGTATAGCAAGATTAATGATGTTTTAAAGTCGAAACTAAACTACATAGTATTTTACAGAAAAAGAGCGGTAAAAGTTACAAAATAAAATGTTTTGCTATGAAACTTTTTCAACATGTTTTGTTAATGATTAATAGTCAAGATGTAAGAGTTTAGTAAGGTTGTGTTAAAGAAAATTTAACTTTACGAAGAAAACCGAATCGGAAGTCGGATTTAACTCCGCTTCCGTCGGGTTTTAGTTTTACAAATTGTTAGAATGGAATAGAGAAGAGGGAGGTGGGAATTATGGGATTAGAGCTTAGAAAAGAGTGAGATTAGGATGTAGAAGTTGCCGGTGCGTCGTTTCGTCGCCGGGAGCTCCTCGGATCGTCGTCGGAAAATCGCCGGAGTTTCGCCCTTTGCTAACTCCACTTGCACACTAAAATTCTATAGAGTTTTCTTGAGAGTTTGGACAGAATTTGTGAGTGAGGGGTGTGTGTTTAGGGGGGGTATTTATAGGGTAATCTAGGGTTTAAGGTAGATGAAAAGTTGTATTAAAAATTGTATTAAAAATATGGTTTAATGGGGTTTTAAAGAGTTCTGTTCATGTGCAGGAAATTTGAAGTATACAGAAGTTTTCAGAAGGCAAAGAGTCACAAGTTTCATGAAGGGTCAACTAGGATTCAGCCGAGTCGGCCGAGTCGCCCGAGTCGGGTCGGGGCTCGCCGTCGAAAGTCCGTCGTCGTCTGGTTAGCACAGTGGGGTAGTTTGTTTTTCGTGTGACCTTTGGTTTTACAGATTTAGCACATGTAGACTCTTGGGATTCTAAAAATTTAAAAAGAAATCAATATTTAAAATAATCTGGGAGATGGGATTTGAACTCTGGTGCTTTGGTTCATCAGTGTAAGGTCTTACCAATGAGCTACAAGCTCTTGCTTGCTATTAAAAAGCAAAACAAATTTATAACTTGTACTCAGGCAAAAGTACCCCTTTCTGTATTTTTGAAAAAATTGTACATGAAGTTTAGGGTTGTTACAATTTTGATAATACAACTCAAAGTAAACCGGGTTTTTATAGTTTATGGTATTTTAATGAAATATTGTATTTGCCACAAAAATATATTTCCAAGAGTATCGTGCTATGTAAACATGTGTGTATGTGAGGGGTAGGTCATTACCCCGTGATGTTTTCTATAGGTATGATTAAGTAAAACAACTAAATACGGTAGGTACAAAGTTCATGGTATTTAAACGTAAAACTCAATTTAAGGTTATTTAACATAATGATTTAGGGTGAAAGTTGTTTCTAATTATTAGTTTCATGATGAGAAAGCAAGGTATAAAATATAAATGAGCAAGGCTTATTAAAAAGTGTAGTTTCAAGGATTTTAGAATCAAATGTCGGTATAACTCCACTTACCGACATATTTTATAAAGAGAACTTTTTTAAGAAGAAAGAGTAGAATGGGGAGGGACTTACTAGCTAGAATGGTAGGAAAGAGGTAGAAGAAGATGTGGTATCTTTCGTGGCATTGTGGAGTCGCCGGAACTTGCTCGATTTCTCGCCGGAAGTTGGTCTTGGGCTAACTCCACTTCTACTCCACTTATACTTAGAAAAATTTGATAATTTTGGCTAGGGATTTCAGAATGAGGAGGGGTCAGGGTATGGGGTTGTATTTATAGTGTGGAATTAGGGTTTTGAAATTGAAAGAATGAATTAAAATGCATTAAAAATTTGATTTAAAGATGAAATTGAATTCTCTGTTTTAATTCTGAGAAATCAAACAGTGCAGGGGTAATGGGGGTAGGGGAAGAGTTTTGTATGCAGAGCATGGGGATCTTTGCTTACGTTGACCCGTCCCCGCCGGCCCAAACAATGATCTCGCCTGCCAATTGTGTGAGTGGGGCCGGTAGATCTCGGCCACGTATCCAAGTTGGTATACACAACATTTAGCACATGTTTGTTTTTCCCAACTGTTCATTTTTGTGTGCAGTGCACGTGTAAACTTTTGGGTTTAAAAGAAAAATCAGGAAAAATAATATGTGGCTGATGAGATTCGAACACAGAGGCTATGTCACAGTAGTGCAAGGATTTCCCAATGAGCTACATGTGATTTTTAACTGTTCTTAAACAAGAATAACTTTTAAATTGTGCTCGGGCTTGCAAACTCCTTTTTGTACTTTAAGAAGAAAAAATTTTGTATAGAAAATTCAGAGTCGTTACATTCTACCCTCCTTGTAAAAATTTCGTCCTCAAAATTTAGAGAAAGAATTTGTAACAGATTTAAGAAAATTCGATTACCGCGGGGGTGAAAGAACTACTGAAAGCGCATGAAAAAAATGTTTGAAAGAACGGAAAGATGCAAGAGTTTTGAAAGAAGAAGGATTACCAGTGTTACCTTGACCTATAATTTCGGCTTCTACGGCCGCTAAAGTGAAAGCCTGACACCGGGGTACATTCCTCCTAGCTGGAGGTACATTCTTCTGTCCTTGATGCATGTTTCTCTGGCCTTGAGGCATGTTCCTCATTGCCTGATGGAATTGACGAGGAGGCTGTGCAGGAGGTCCACGTGGAGGTGGAGAAGGTAGGGAAAGATGAGGTGCAGGAGCCTGAATAGCTGGCCGATGCGGAAAGGTGATGGCCGGTTTGTGTGCTGGAACTGGGTCGCGTCTATGAGGACATGTTCCAATGTCGTGAGTGGATGCGCCATAAACTAAGCACAGACCGTTTGCATGCCTGCAATCCTTTACCAGGTGTCCATTTCTCTTGCAGTAAAAGCAAAAATCTGGACTGGGCCGGTTAAATGGTACTTCCGGTCTCCTGGGTGCAAATGTTGACATGGAAGAGGCTTCTCCTGCCATCTGAGTGGCAGAACACTTTACACCGGTAGTCTGAGGTCTGCCCTTCTTCTTCACCACTGCTTTATAGCGTCGGGCAGCCTTCAGCACAAAATTATGGGTTGGGAAATCCCTTGTAACTAGTGTAGCTTGGATCTTCGAGTCCAACCCTTGCTGAAATTTTCGTGCCCCGATCTCATCGGGATAAGATGTGCCACGAACCTACTAAGCATAGTAAATTCAACATCGTATTCATCCACAGATTTGTTCCACATTGAACCTTGTTGTAAATGAATGAACTGCTGTTCCACGTCGAAACGGGCAGTCTCAGGGAAATATTTCGCGTCGAACATATCGCGAAATGTCCTCCATTCAATTGGTTGGGTGAGCCGGCTTTCTTCAGCCTTCCACCAGACTCTGGCCTTATCCGTCAGTTGCAGCTTCACAACTCTCACCCAAGTAATCTATGGCACTTGTGCTGCTGCCAGGTCATTTTCTATAGACTGAGCCCATTTCTCTGCCTCTAGTGGGCTCTCTTTCCCAGAGAAATGCTTCGGATGCAATACCTGGGATTGCTTGACTCCGGATGCCTCAGCTTCAGGGCGGTGCAAGAGGATAGCAGTCTCCTGCTGCTGACCCTCTAAGAGGCTCTTGATTGTCCAAGAGCAATGTCGATATTATGCGACTCACCGGGAGGGTGGCTGCGTTGAGTCGCTTTATGTCTAGATCCGGAGAAAATTGCCTCCCTTTCTTCAGAGCTCGAAGTAAAATCCCTAGGTTCGAATGGTCCGAGAAATACCGAAACGCTTCGAACAACTCAAGGCACACCTGGCGACCCCACCACTTCTCACCCGACCGGTCGAGGGCGACGAGCTGTTACTATTGTAGGGTGTTTTTTGTCACCCCATTGAGATGGGAATACGCGGGCGCTTGTCAGGCGCATTACAGATTCCTCCTGCCTAGGGTAGACTGGGGTTTATTGATCGTGGGATCCGAATCTCCGGCAGCCGTGGACTAAGCTGCCGTTAATTACCCCTCGCCTTTGGAGCGAGGGAACCTCCGATTGACGGGTCGAACAGGTCATGCGAACTCAGTGTGCAGTGTGCGTATGTGTGTCTTGAGGGGTTTTGGATATATCGGGGTCGCCGCAAAGTTTTACGGGGGTCTCGCTACCCGGATAGCGGGCTGGGGGTCAAGGGGGATAGCAGCCCTTTGCGGGATGCGGGGCAGCGCCCCGTCAGAAACTTTTTCTAATAGAGACAGTGTTGTAGTGTGTGTGTGTGTAAAAGAGGGAAGAATAGCGTCCAAAGGACGCGTGGGTGCCAGTGCCCCACGTGCTTGGCACGCGGGCGCTGGGCGTCAACAGAAAAAGAGACTTGGTCTCTGCACTGAGAGTCGTGCTCCCGATTTGACTTATGAAGTTGAAGTCCTGACAGAGAGGACAAGTGGGCTTAACCCCTGCACTGGGAGTTATACTCCCAAAAAGAAAGATTTTTTTTTTTTGGTGTGTGTGTGTGTGTGTTGAGGAGTTAAACTACTAAGATATTTTTGGAGCTGATGAAAGGGGCTTCTTTCTTGAGCCTTGGATCTTCCCCAAAGTGGGGTTCTTAGAAGTGGGTCTCCTTCTTCCTCTTCTTTATTGGCTGGCTCTTGGAGAAAAAAGAGTGAGATTTTAAAAATCTCCCCTTTTGTAGATTTGAAGGAAGATCCGCGTTCCCCTTCAAGGATTTTGTGGTGAAAAACTATTTATTTTTGGAAAAGGAATAGTAAAACTCTTGATTTAATTCAGAAAAAGGGAAGAAGGTTTAGAACCTTAAGAAAGGGGAAGTAGGCACACAAACCCTAATTTTTGAGAGAATGAAAGGTTTTCTTTTATTTCATTATCATATTGCTTTTTATAGGATTACAAATTTACGTATAGCCCCTTGGGCTTCACAAAATGGCATTTTGCCCATCCCATGTCTCATGTGCTCATTTCTTTTGCACATGAGCCATGGGCTTTACAAAAATTTGGCTTTATGCCCATTCATGCATAAAAAATTACTTCAAAATTATTTATTATATGATTTTTATTTTGGCATAGGGGAGGCCAGCCGCTTCATGTTCGGGCTCGACTCGGGCATGAGCCCACTTGATCTGGGCTTCGGCCCACTTGGCTTGGGGTTGACTTTGACTTTGACTTGGTCGACCGGGGTGTAATTTTTGACCCCAACAACTATATTTAGTTGTCTCCGACCAAGCCGCCGGCTCAGTGCTCGTCAGAGAATTCGAAGGCATACAGAGACCGGTCTGCTATGTGAGCCATATTTTCAAGGACGCAGAAACCAAATTCCCGGCCATAGCAAAATAGTCCTTGCGCTTGTCATCGCCTCCAGGAAACTACGACACTATTTTCAGGCACACATGATCTTCGTCCTTACCGAACGACCTTTAGGGAATATCCTCGCCTCCCCCGAATCATCGGGTCACTTAGAGAAATAGAGGTGAGAGTTGTCCCAATTCGACATCAAATACCGACCGCGACAGACTATTAAAGTACGGGCCTTAGCCGATTTCGTTGTCGAATGCACCATTCCTACTAAGGAAGAAACGACAGAATAGGGTCCCGATCCACGACCCTTGGTCGAGGAGGTGTCCGGCCCAATCCTGGACTAGGTACTCTATGTGGACGGCTCCTCCACAGAGGAAGGGAGTGGGGCCGGCCTGATTATCCGCGGCCCGAATGAGGTGAAAATGGAGTACTTTATGAGGCTTGGTTCTAAGGCGTCGAACAACGCCGCAAAGTACGAGGCCTTATTGGCCGGGCTACGAATCGCATCCGGAGTGGGGCTGAAGACCATCAGGATATGCAGCGACTACGCGCTAGTCGTCGGCCAAGTAATCGAGTGTTTCGAAGCCCGGAAACCACTAATGATAAAATACCTGGCGAAGGTAAGAAAGCTTCGGAGAAATTTCAACGAGGTCCAAGTGGAGCAGATTCCCAGAAACTTGAACACCGAGACCGATGCCCTGAGCAAACTCGCCTCTTCCTATTCAGCCAATCACAAAAGAAATATCCTCTTCGAAGTCCTACTGCGACCCAGCATGGAGGAGGAAGAGGCAACACTCCAAATCTACATGACTCGAGGGGATGTCCCGGGTTGGAGAAAGCCCGTTGTAGAATTTCTGAAAGATGTGGTACTTCAGAAAGACCGGGCCAAGGCTCGCCGGCTTGGAGCAAAAGCTCGCCATTTCGTATGGAGCAAAGGAAACCTGTACAAGAAGTCGTACACTCAAGCTCTGCTCCGATGCGACGATCCCCACGAAGCAGACTACGTCTTACGAGAAATACACGAAGGGGTTGGAGGGACGCATCAAGGGTGTAACAACTCCAATTTTAGTGTAAAAAATTTGTTTAAAAGTTAATATATACTTGGGGTATTTGTATTTCCTGTGAGTACTATAAGTAATTGTTTTGGTTTTTAATAGTAAGAAGGAGTTTGTAGCTCATTGGTAAGACCTTGCACTGCTGAACCAAAGCACCAGAGTTCAAATCCCATCAGCCACATTATTTTTATATTGTTTTCTTTTAAATTTTTAGAAGCCCAAGAGCCTACACGTGCATAACCCGTAAAAACCAAAAGTCACATATAAAACAAACTGTCTCAGGAGAATAACCAAACGTCAAAGGACACGTGGCCCCCTGACCCGGCCTGACTTGGCCGGATCGGGCCGGCGGCGCGGCTGACTCGGCCGGATCGGGCCGGCGGCGCGGCTGACTCCCAAGTTGGCCTTCATGACTCCTGTGCCTCTTTTCCTTCTGGTAACCCCTGTATAGTTTATTTCACCTGCACAGTAACAGAGAAATTAAAAACTCCATTAAACCATTTTTTAATACAATTTTCATACAATTTTCAATTCAACGTTTCATCTACCCTTAAACCTTAGATTCTCCTATAAATACCCACACACTTTTCCACCTCCTCACCCCAAATCACTATCCAAAACTATCAAGAAAATTCTAAGTTCAATAGTGTACAAGTGAAGTTAGCGAAGGGAGAAACTCCGGCGAATTTCCAACGACGACCTTAGGAGTTTCCGGCGACGAAACGACACACCGCATCTCCTTCCACACCCTCTTCCTCTTCTCTAACCTAAAAATAAGTAAATCCCTCATCCCTCTTCTCTTTTCTATTCTTAAAACTCGTAATTCTATAACCCGACGGAAGCGGAGTTAATCCGACTTCCGATTCGGTTTTTCTTAAAAACTCCATATTTTCTTAAATAAAAACATACCACACCCTCACATCTTGACTATTAAATATTAACAAAATATCCTGAACAAGTTTCATAGCAAAATATTTCATATTGTAATTTTTATCGTACTTTTTCATAAAAATACCATGTAATTTAGTATTGACATTAAACATCATATTTCCTTGCTATACCTTTAGATAGTTCACAAGGTAATGATCTACCTCTTCACAACACTCATATGCAACATAGCAAGATACCTTTCTGGAACATAGAATATGGGAAATGCAATTTTACACATAAATACCTTTTACTAATAAAACCGTTTTCTACAAGATTACGTATTTTCAAACAAATCTTTGCAAAGCGCCGCTACAACCCATTTGGGAAACCCGTTCGGGATGGTGCGGATTATCGCACATCCTCGGGCTTAGTAGTGCGAGATGCAGACCTCCGCAAGGAGCATTCGGTCTCGAAAGATTTAAAAATACAAATATCTTAAGAAAATGAGATTTCTAGAAAATAATAAATAAAAATTATTTTATATAAATATATATATGTATCATCAAAATATATAATTTTTGTTATAATATAAATATTCTAACTTTTCTAAATCAAAAGAATCACTTTACATGAAAATACCATGCAATTCCATACAAATTCAATACTTTACAATTAAATACCATATATTATAAAATTAGGCTTATTTCACTAGAAATGTCACAATGATAAAATCTACATCTATGAAAACTTTAAAGACGATAATATAATACTTGAGGTGTATTTTGAAAATTATACAAAATTATTTTTACATAAAACACCCTCAAGTTATATAAATTACAATAATGACCCTAGTAAATATTGGTTTAAGCGGGACCAGTCTCTTGAGCCTCAGGAAGCCGGAGATATGGGTGCTTGCCTATTTAAGGTAGACAACTTAACAAACGGTGTTATCAACACGGTAATCGTCTTTGAAAAAGACACAAATCCTGCCGCCCATGTGCAGCGGTTACCGATAACACTAAAACCTAATTCAGGACTTCAATTTCTTTTCTAATTATTCTGACTCAGACTGAGTCTCGTTATAAATAATTTGACTTGAATATGATTCAAGTACAATCTACAATACTACAATTCAACATGAATCCATGAACCCATATGTTCAATCTATCAATCTATACAACTTGACTGAACCGAACCATGGATATATTCCATTTACGTGATTATCCAGTACATCCATTTCCATTTATACGATATCATGGTTTCGGCAAGTAATCCATCTGTACAATTTACAATACAATACAAACAATACAATCAAGACATCACGGGGTTTAAGGGGTAGATTGGTACGGAAGGTGTTAGAAGTGACACGAGACTGCAAGATTTAAGACACCTAACATGTATTCATTTGCTGTTGTACCGTGGCATAAACGATTCCTTGTACTTTCCGTTCACCTTAGTCTCTGGTCTACTGAGACTCCTCTCGTATACACCGGCATCGTTCTGTACCAAGCTACAAACAACAGCGTTAACAATAATAATACAACTTTAAAAACTACTCTCTCTCTCTGTCTATGCTACTTCTCCCTTATCTTTGGGACTTACCGAGCGATTTGTTCGCTGACGACATTCCTTCTCTTTCTTCTTTGGAATGTTGTCAGGTGATTCGGACCTTCCGGAGATCGAGCCCACCAGTGAGGATCTGTTCCAGCTAGCCTATGACTCAGACCTTAGTTTCATTGTACACATTTACTTTCAGTACTTTTCATTTCTGTTATGCCACTGTTTAGGCATCGCTTTATCCCATGTATTTACTTTTCCATGTATTGTAAAAAGAATGTGAATAAATAAAGTTGTTGTTCAATTATATATTTTGTCTCTTGTGTATTTTATTTATATTGCTTAGATACGCTTAGCGTATTTGCTTCAGAATAAATACGTAGCGGCCAGTCGTATCCTCTTCCCGTACACCGGGAAGCGGGGCGTGACAGGTTTTGTTGGTGGCCCATCCAGGTCAGAGCTGTATGGAACCCTACTATGCAGTTCAGTTCTGCGTGGACAACCTAAGCAATATAACACAAGAATCAGCTGTTGGGGTAAAAATTTACACCCCGGTTGACCAAGTCAAAATCAAAGTCAACCCCAAGCCAGGTGGGCCTAAGCCCAGGTCAAGTGGGCCCATGCCCAAGTCGAGCCCGCAGCCAGCCTCCCCATGCCAACAACAAAATCATGTAATAAATAATTTTTATGTAATTGTTTATGCATGAATGTAAACAAAATGGGCATACAGCCAATATTTTGTAAGCCCATGGCTTATGTGCAAAAATGAAATGGCACATGAGCCATGGGATGGCTAAAATGCCATTTTTGTAAAGCCCAAGGGGTTATATGTAAATATGTAAGCCTATATAAGGCAACATGATGATGAATAAAAAAACACTTTTCATTCTCACAAAAAACCTAGGGTTTGTATCTCTTTCCCTTTTCTGAAGGTCTCAAACCTTCTTCTTTCTTTTGAATTAAATCAAGAGTTTTACTCTTCCTTTTCAAAAACAAAATAGTTTTTCACCACGAAACCCACAAAGGGGAACTTGGATCTGTCATCAGATCTCAAAAAGGAGAGATTTTGAGATCTCACATCTCTTGATCTTCAAGATCCAGCTAACAGAGGAGGAAGAAGAAGAACCCCTTCCATTAACCCCAAAAAACACACTCAGGAGTCCAACTCCTCTCTGATTTCTCTTTCGAGAAATCTTTTTCAGGCTAAAAGCCTCTTTTTCTCGCCGGCGCTAAAGCACAGAGCGCCCGCGTGCCGACACGTGGCGTGCTTGCGCTCAAGCGCTCAGCGCTCGAGCGCAAAGCGCCCACGTGCCGACACGTGGCGCGCTTGCGCTCGAGCGCAAGTCGCCCCGGTGCCTCGAGCGCAAGTCGCCCCGGTGCCGACACGTGGCGCGCTTGCACTCAAGCGCAAGCGCTCGAGTGCAAGTCGCCCCCGTGCCGACACGTGGCGCGCTTGCGCTCAAGCGCAAGCGCTCCAGTGCAAGTCGCCCTGGTGCCGACACGTGGCGCGCTTGCGCTCCAGCGCAAGCGCTCGAGCGCAAGTCACCCCCGTGCTGACACGTGGCGCGCTTGCGCTCAAGCGCAAATCGCCCCCGTGCCGACACGTGGCGCACTTGCGCTCAAGCGCAGCGCGCCCATATGCCGACACGTGGCACTCTAGCGCCTGAGCGCACAGCACCTAGGCGCACAGCGCCCAAGGTGCTGCCCCACGCATCCTTTGGATGTCTTTTCCCCTTTTATATATATACATGTATATCTATACATATGTATACATATGTACATACACACATACTCCACGACACTGTCCCTGTTAGAAAAAAAATTCTAACGGGGCGCTGCCCCGCACCCCGCAAGGGGGCTGCTAGCCCCCTTGACCCCCAGCCCGCTATCTGGATAGCGGGACCCCCGTAAAAAATCTGCGTGGCTCCCGATATATCCAAACCCCCCCCCTTTCAAAACACAACACACGTACACTGCACATTGAGTTCGTATGACCAGTTTAACCCGTTAATCGGAGGTTCCCTCGCCCCAAAGGCGAGGGGTAATTAACGGTAGCTTAGTCCGCGGCTGCCGGAGATTCGAATCCCCACAATCATTAAACCCCGGCCTACCCTAGGCAGGGGGAATCTGTAGTACGCCTGACAAGCGCGCGCGTATTCCCATCTCAATGGGGTGACGAAAAACACCCTACACCAGCAACTGAAAACATTCTTTACAATTCATATTCCTTGAATCTTATCATTTCATATACTTTGAATCTGTCCTAACCCAAAAAAAATTTTCAAGGTTATAGATTCCCCGAACAACACAACCATGATTATCAATAACACATCTCCACCCCTACCACTCACACCTGCCGTCCCTGCTCCGATCAACGAGCAGACGGTTCTGCTTGAGGCAATTCGCAGTCTCTTAGAAGGACAGCAGCAGCAGACTGCTCTTTTAATGAACCGTCCCAAGGCAGAAGCACCTGGGTGAAGCAATTCAGGGATTTGCACCCCAAACAGTTCTCAGGAAAAGAGAGCCCTCTAGAAGCTGAGGAATGGGCTCAGAGCATTGAAGATGATCTGGCAGCAGCATAAGTGTCAGAGATAGCTTGGGTCCGTGTTGTGAAACTGCAGCTCACAGACAATGCATGGATTTGGTGGAAGGCGGAAGAAAGCCGTCTTGATCAACCCATCGAATGGAAGACTTTCCGAGACATGTTCGACGCAAAGTACTTCCCTAAGACTGCCAGGTTCGACATGGAACAACAGTTCATCCATCTGCAATAAGGTTCAATGTGGACCAAGTCAGTAGATGAATATGACGCTGAGTTCACCATACTCAGTCGGTAAGATATGTCTCACTAATTCGATTTTTTAATATATCACATACTACACAGCTAAGACAATACTTTAACAGATTTGCGGCACACCTGATACCGACGGATGAGATCAGAGCCCGTCAATTTCAACAAGGTTTAGATTTGGAGATTCAGGCTGCACTGGCCACAGGAGATTTTCCGACTCATGAATCGGCTCTGAAAGCTACCCGCCGTTATGAGGCAGTGGTAAAGGTGAGAGGCAGATCTCAAGCTGCTGGAGTTAAGCGCCCTGCCAACCAGATGGCAGGAGAAGCCTCATCAAGGCTACCTTTTGTGCCAAGGAGACCGGGAGTACCGAACAACAGGCCCAGCCCAGCCTTTTGTAACTACTGGAAGGGAGATGGGCATCAGATGAAAGACTGCCGGCGTGCAAACCGCCATTGCTTAGTCTGCGGCTTAGCTACTCATGATATTGTGTCTTGTCCTCGTAGACAAAACTCATACGCTGCACCCAGGTCAGCAATCACTTACCCACAACGCCCAGCCATCCAAGCACCTGCTCCGAGACTTGCACTACCTGCTCCACCACCTAGAGGGCCACCGACCGCACCTCCTCCTCGTAAGTTCCATCAAGCTCAACGAAACGTTACGAGGAATGCTCCTCCGGCCAGGAAGGAAAGTACCATGGCGACAGGCTTTCACGATGACCGTGGAAGAAGCTGAGGCCACTGGCCAAGTCATCACTGGTAACCCTTTCTTCTCAAGTTTTTATTTCATTCTTAACACCTACCTACATATTTTTCCTATACCTAAAACATATCCAATATACCTTAGGTACAATCTTGGTAGCCTCACTTTATGCACTAGCACTCTTCGATACTGGAGCATCTCACTGCTTTATGTCGCAATGGTTCGTCCGAACTCATGCGATTCCAGTCACGCCGCTTGTATCCAGCTGGAGTATTAGTTCTGGGAATGACGTTCTAAAGGAAACAATGGGATACAGCTTGTGTCCAGTAGTCATCTGCAACAGAGAATTCTATGCTGACTTCAAGGTGCTGGACATACGAAACATCGATGTGGTTCTAGGAATGGGTTGGTTAGGAACCTTCTATGCTACCATTGACTGTCGTCAAAAGAGAGTAGTATTCAAGATTCCAGACCATCCGGTCTTTTATTTCAAAAGTGCAGACCGTACCCTGGAGCCAAGTACCTACAAGGCGAAACCAAAGAAGGCAGTGATTGCAGCTACTCAAGCAGAGGAAGAATCAAAGCCAGAAGTGGTTCGAGAGTTCGACGTTGTATTTCCCGACGATATATCAGGTTTGCCTCCCTATCGAGCTCTTGAATTCAACATTGATTTAGTACCAGGAGCACAACCGGTGATCAAAACACCTTATCGATTAAGTCCGGAAGGTTTGAAGGAAGTCCGAACTCAGTTGGACGAATTATTGGCAAAAGGATGGATTCGTCCCAGCACTTCAAGTTGGGGATCACCAGTACTGCTTGTGAAGAAGAAGGAAGGTTCATACGGAATGTGCATTGATTATAGAGCCTTGAACGAAGTCACGATAAAGAACAAGTATCCGCTACCACGTATCGACGATTTATTCGATCAACTAAGTGGATCTTGTGTTTTCTCTAAGTTAGATATTCGTTTAGGTTATCATCAAATGAAGGACAAGGAAGCTAATATTCACAAAACGGCTTTCAGGACGCGCTATGGTCATTACGAATTTCTTGTGATGCCATTTGGAGTGACCAACGCACCAGCAATATTCATGAACCTGATGAATCAAGTTTTCCGGGAGTACTTAGACAGGTTTGTTGTCATCTTCATAGACGACATCCTGGTGTATTCTAAGAGTCGGAAAGAACATGCGGAGCACCTACGAATTGTCCTGGAACCTCTACGACAACATCAACTATATGCCAAGTACAGCAAGTGCGAGTTTTGGCTAGATCAAGTTGGTTTTCTCGGACATATCGTATCAGGCGAAGGAATCTCTGTGGATCCAGCGAAAGATTCAGCAGTAAGCGAATGGCCGACACCAAAGTCAGTGAAGGACATTCGAAGTTTATTGGGTCTAGCTGGATATTACAGAAGGTTCATTAAAGGCTTTTCTAAGATAGCAACACCCCTGATCAAGCTCACACTTAAAGATGAAGAATTCATGTGGTCAGAAGCATGCGAACAAGCTTTCCTAGAACTCAAGTAAAGGTTGACATCAGCGCCTATTCTCGTTATACCGGACCAATCTGAAGGTTTTGAAGTGCATTGTGATGCATCCGGTAAGGGATTAGGATGTGTTCTACATCAGTACGGTAAGGTTGTGGCTTATACTTCAAGACAGCTGAAGATTCATGAGCACAATTATCCGACGCATGATTTGGAATTGGCAGCCGTTATCTTTGCTCTTAAGATTTGGCGCCATTATCTTCTTGGTGAGCGAGTGAACATATACACAGATCACAAGAGTCTGAAATATGTGTTTACTCAGAAGGAGCTTAATATGCAGCATAGACGATGGTTAGAACTCATGGCGGACATTGACATCAACCGGCAATATCACCCAGGGAAGGTGAATGTGGTACCTGATGCCCTTAGTCGCCAACTATTAGCAATGCATCTCACCGCTCAGTGGAAGCTTCAACAGGACTTGCATCAGATAGAGATTGAAGTAGTCATGCCAGGTAACGCTTCAAGTTTGATGAATTTACAAGTTCAATCTACCATTGTCAATCAGATCAAAGCAACTCAAGCAAGTGATGCTAAGTTGCAAAAGATCAGAGAACAAGTGGAGAATAGACTCATAACAGACTTCATCATCCATGAAGACGGATCATTGAGATACGGCAGCAGATTATGTGTACCAAAAGGTTCTGTTCGGGAAGAGTTAATGAAAGAAGCTTATAGCTCTCCCTATTCAGTACACCCTGGAGGTACAAAGATGTACAAAGATCTACGTCAGAATTACGGTGGCATGGAATGAAGCGTGAAGTAGCCAGAAGCATCGCTAAATGTTTGGTGTGTCAGCAAGTAAAGGCTGAACATCACAGGACTACTGGATTACTTCAACTGTTACCAATCCCAGAATAGAAGTGGCAACACATCACGATGGATTTTGTGACTGCACTTTCTCGCATCACAAAGGGTAATGATGCGGTATGGGTCATTGTGGATCGACTCACGAAGTCGGCTCACTTCATCCTATTTCGAGTTGGCCAATCTACCGAGACAGTAGCAAAGAAGTACATGGATGTAAGAATCTAAGTAAAGATTTAAACTCTTCAAATATGTACTAGCTGTGATACCCATGAACTCATACATGAAATTGTGCGACTTCATGGAGTACCGGTCTGCATTATCTCCGATCGTGACACCAGGTTCCGATCGCAATTTTGGCAAAGTCTGCAAGCAAGCTTGAGAACAAGTCTGAACTTCAGCATGGCTTATCATCCAGAAACTGATGGTCAGTCTGAACGAACTATTCAGATCTTGGAGGATATGCTCAGAGCGTGTATGTTAGACTTCGGAGGATCGTGGGAAGATCACCTACATCTTGTGGAGTTTTCGTACAACAACAGCTACCAAGCAAGCATAGGAATGACACCTTTTGTAGCACTTTATGGAAGAAAGTTTCGATCGCCATTAAGTTAGGACGACATCGGAGATAGAGAACTCCTTGGACCTGAGATGATAGTAGCGACTGTTGATGTGGTTCGCATTATCAGAGAAAAGATGCGCATAGCCCAAGATCGACAGAAGCACTGGGCTGATGCAAAGCGACGTTACTTAGAGTTCCAACCGGGAGATCACGTATTCTTAAAGATATCTCCGAACCGTGGAGTGATTCGATTTGGAAGACGTGGTAAGCTAAGTCCGAGATACATTGGACCGTTCGATATACTCGAACGAGTCGGTGAAGTGGCATACCGCTTGTCACTTCCACCTTCATTGCAAGGAGTGTATAATGTGTTCCATATATCCCAACTCAGAAGATATGTGAGTGACCCCAGCCATATTCTCGATCATTCCGAGCTCACTGTACAACCCGACTTATCTTCTGAGCAACAACCTGTAAAGATCCTGGACAGGAAAGTGAAGTCACTTCGGAATAAGAAAGTCAACTTGGTTCGAGTGATGTGGAGAAAAGACACTCCAGGAGAATCGACATGGGAAAGGGAAGACGAGATGCGTGCAAGCCCACTTATTTGTAAACTAGTCCTTAAAATAAAATTGTAAATTTCGAGGACGAAATTTTTGTAAGGAGGTTAGACTGTAACAACTCCAATTTTAGTGTACAAAAATTTGTTTAAAAGTTAATGCATATTTGGGGTATTTTAATAGCAAGAAGGAGCTTGTAGCTCATTGGTATGACCTTGCACCGCTGAACCAAAGCACCAGAGTTCAAATCCCATCGGCCACATTATTTTAAAATTGTTTTCTTTTAAATTTTTAGAAGCCCAAGAGCCTATACGTGCATAACTCGTAAAAACCAAAATTCACATATAAAACAAACTGTCCCAGGAGAATAACCAAACGTCAAGGGATACGTGGCCCCCCTGACCCGGCCTGACTCGGCCGGATCGGGCAGACGGCGCAGCTAACTCGGCCGGCGCCGCTGACCGAACTCGGCCAAAACCCGAGTTGGCCTTCATGACTCATGTGCCTCTTTCCTTCTGGTAATCCCTATATAGTTTATTTCACCTGCACAGTAACAGAGAAATTAAAAACCCCATTAAACCATTTTTTAATACAGATTTCATACAATTTTCAATACAACGTTTCATCTACCTTTAAACCCTAGATTCTCCTATAAATACCCACACTCTTTTCCACCTCCTCACCCCAAATCTCTGTCCAAAACTCTTAAGAAAATTCTAAGTTCAATAGTGTACAAGTGGAGTTAGCAAAGGGCGAAGCTCCGGCGAATTTCCAACAACGGCCCTAGAAGCTTCCGGCGACGAAACGACGCACCGGCACCTCCTTACACACCCTCTTCCTCTTCTCTAACCTAAAAACAAGTAATTCCCTCCTCCCTCTTCTCTTTTCTATTTTTAAAACTCGTAATTCTAAAATCCGACGGAAGCGGAGTTAATCCGACTTCCGATTCGGTTTTTCTTAAAAACTGCATCTTTTCTTAAATACAAACATACCACACCCTCACATCTTGACTATTAAATATTAACAAAATATCATGAACAAGTTTCATAGCAAAATATTTCATATTGTAATTTTTATCGTACTTTTTCAGAAAAATACCATGTAGTTTAGTTTTGACATTAAATATCATATTTCCTTGCTATACCTTTAGATAGTTCATGAGGTAATGACCTACCTCTTCACAACAGTCATATGCAACATAGCACGATACCTTTCGGGAACATAGAATACGAGAAAATGCAATTTTACACATAAGTACCTTTTACTAATAAAACCCTTTTCTACAAGATTACGTATTTTTAAACAAATCTTTGCAAAGCGCCGCTACAACCCATTTAGGGAACCCGTTCGGGATGGTGCGGACTATCGCACATTCTCGGGCTTAGTAATGCGAGATGCAGACCTCCGCAAGGAGCATTCGGTCTCGAAAGATTTTAAAATACAAATATCTTAAGAAAATGAGATTTCTAGAAAATAATAAATTAAAATTATTTTATATATATATATGTATCATCAAAATATCTAATTTTTGTTATAATATAAATATTCCAAGTTTTCTAAATTAAAAGAATCACTTTACATGAAAATACCATGCAATTCCATACAAGTTCAATACTTTACAATTAAATATTGTATATTATGAAATTAGGCTTATTTCATTAGAAATGCCACAATGATAAAATCTACATCTATGAAAACTTTAAAGACGATAATATAATACTTGAGGTGTATTTTGAAAATTATACAAAATTATTTTTGCATAAAACACCCTCAAATTATATAAATTACAATAAGGATCCTAGTAAATATAGGTTTAAGCGGGACCAGTCTCTTGAGCCTCAGGGAGCCGAAGATATGGGTGCTTGCCTATTTAAGGTAGACAACTTAACAAGCGGTGTTATCAACACGGTAATCGTCTTTGAAAAAGACACAAATCCTGCCGCCCATGTGCAGCGGTTACCGATAACACCAAAACCTAATTCAGGAATTCAATTTCTTTTCTAATTATTCTGACTCAGACTGAGTCTCATTATAAATAATCTGATTTGAATATTATTCAAGTACAATCTACAATACTACAATTCAACATGAATCTATGAACCCATATGTTCAATCTATCAATCTATACAACTTGACTGAACCGAAACATGGATATATTCCATTTACATGATTATCCAATACATCCATTTGCATTTATAAGATATCATGGTTTCGGCAAGGCATCCATCTGTACAATCTACAAGACAATACAATTTACAATACAATACAAACGATACAATCAAGACATCGCGGGGTTTAAGGGGTAGATTGGTACAGAAGGTGTTAGAAGTGGCACGAGACTGCAAGATTTAAGACACCTAACCTGTATTCATTTACTGTTGTACCGTGGCATAAACGGTTCTTTATACTTTCCGTTCACCTTAGTCTCTGGTCTACTGAGACTCCTCTCGTATACACTGGCATCCTTTTGTACCAAGCTACAAACAACAGCGTTAACAATAATAATACAACTTTAAAAACTACCCCCCCCCCTCTCTCTCTGTCTATTCTACTTCTCCTTTATCTTTGGGACTTACCAAGCGATTTGTTCGCTGACGACATTCCTTCTCTTTCTTCTTTGGAATGTTGTCAGGTGATTCGGACCTTCCGGAGATTGAGCCCACCAGCGAGGATCTGGACCACTAGCCTACGACCCAGAGCTTTAGTTTCATTGTACACATTTACTTTCAGTACTTTTCATTTCTGTTATGCCACTGTTTAGGCATCGCTTTATCCCATGTATTTACTTTTCCATGTATTGTAAAAAGAATGCGAATAAATAAAGTTGATGTTCAATTATATCTTTTGTTTCTTGTGCATTTTATTTATATTGCTTAGATACGCTTAGCGTATTTGCTTCAGAGTAAATACATAGCGGCCAGTCGCGTCCTCTTCCCATACACCGGGAAGCGGGGCGTGACAAAGAGGCCCGTAGCCTGGTCCAAAAAACACTGCTCCAGGGGTACTATTGACAGAGAATACACCAAGATGTTGGGAAACTGGTAAGAAGATGCAAAAACTGCCAACTCTTCGGCAGCATCTCTCGTCTCCCCGCCACCGAACTAACGCCGTTGAGTTCCCCTTGGCCATTTACGCAGCGAGGGATGGATATGGTGGGTCAGCTCCCCCACCGGTATGGGTGGACATAGGTACATTCTGATCGCCGTAGACTACTTCACAAAGTGGACAGAAGTCGTGCCGATCAGGAAACCGGACGCCGCCTCTACGATAAAATTCCTGCAGAACAATATAATCTTTTGATTCGAAATCCAAAGGTGTATCGTCACCGACCATGGAACCAACTTTGAAAATGACAAAGTCAAAGAA
Source organism: Agapanthus africanus (assembly GCA_030015575.1). NCBI lineage: Eukaryota > Viridiplantae > Streptophyta > Magnoliopsida > Asparagales > Amaryllidaceae > Agapanthus > Agapanthus africanus. The sequence continues at coordinate 26,795,230 of JASDDO010000016.1, forward strand.
TTCTGCAATGACTATCACATATTGATGAAGTTTGTCGCGGTCGCACATCCCTAATGCAACGGGAAATCTGAAATAGCGAACTGAGGCGCCATTTGCGGCCTCAGAGCCGTCCTGGAGGGAAGGCAAGGCAGCTGGGTCGAGGAACCGCCTTGAGTACTGTGGGCATTGCGGACATCAAGAAAGACACCCTCAGGAGAAACCCCGTTCAACCTCTGCTACGGTACCGAGGCAATGGTTCCCGCAGAAATTGAATTGCCCAGTTATCGAGTCGAGCACTTTGACAACGAGGTTAACACCTTGGCGCTACGAATCAACTTGGACATCTTGTTGGAAAAAAGAGATCGGGCACAAATCAGAATGGCCGCCTATCAGCAGCAGACCGCCCGTTACTACAACACCCGAGTCAAACATTGAGCCTTCAAGACAGGAGACCTGGTCTTATGACGAAACGAATTCGTAAATCAAGGGAAGCTACATAAGTTCTCCATGAAGTGGGACGGGTCATTCCTCGTGACAGAGACATTATGCGATGGAGCCTACCGCCTCCAAGACTCCACAGGGCGTAATTTTCCTCGGCCATATAACGCCAAAAATCTTAAGTTGTACAGATAAACTTGTACCCTCTTTCCGAATAATACAATTCCCTTCCGCATGGACTAAAATTTCCAAGCCGAGTTCTCACGCAAATAGACTTCTTCACCGACCCAGGGCCCCAACTCTTCCTTCCTTTCCTCAGCTTCAAGTTAAGGGTAGGGAGAAGGCACAGGTCGGTCAATGCACAAAAGTATACTTAAAAAATAAAAAAAATAAAAAAAAATACACCGCAACCTTGACCAAAAGAAAATTTATTATTCGGAGGTATTCTTGGCTCCGCAGCCTTACAATCATTACAGTAAAGGAGGAAGTGGGTTAAGAAAATATTGACGATGATACTCGGAAGAGAGCTCCTCCAACCGCGCCCAGGCAACCTCCGCCCGCTCCTTCTGTCGGTACCCATGGACCCTAAAAGCTATGGATTCCCCGGGGTCCCCCACAGTCGAACACGACGCCACGACCAACCTCTTTTGCAAACATTCAAGAAGAATGTCAACCGAGTTATCCCGCCTGCTCTTTGAGATCAGGCCAAGCTCGTGGGCCGTATACATCTTATCAAACACCTCATTCATCGCCTGTGGGAACAGAGTATTATAAAGACCAGGGGAAGACCTCCATATCGCGTAGATTAACACTTGCAGGAGAGGAGATCGGCGGGGGAGTAGACGCCCGCAGTGGCCCTCCAGATGACCTATCACGGTCTCATGCGTCGCCTCGGAACGATCGAGATCATAGAAATACACATCGTCCTGAGATACGATCTCCCTGATGATGTATACGCGACCCGTCATCTGGAAGAAATGAAATGGCTAAGGGAAAGTCAATGTGGGTATTCGAAGGTGAGACCATACCTTCGATACTTATAGCCTCAACAAAAATCTTCCAACAGCCGAGATCTTCTCACGTCGCAGCGCAAATCACGGAATATCGCACTTTCCCGATAAGGCACGACCATGTGGCATCCAATTACTGGCCGCTTCCCCCATGCGAGTCAAGGAAGGTTAAGCGACATTCTCAGGAAATCCCTAGAATCAAGAAGGCCCTCGTCAAGAGGCGGCCGAGTAGTCTCCTGCTCGGCTCATCCGCTGAAGGCAGCTTCCTGCCCAGCCACTCTGCGGGTCGAAGCCCCTCGTCAAGAAGCGGTCGAGTAGTTTCCTGCTTGGCTTATCCGTTGAAGGCAGCCTCCTGCCCGACCACTTTGCGGGTCCAAAGCCCTCGTCAAGAGGAGGCCGAGTAGTCTCCTGCTCGGCTCATCCGCTGAAGGAAGCTTCCTGCCCGGCCACTCTGCAGGTCCAAGCCCCTCGTCAAGAGGTGGCCGAGTAGTTTCCTGCTTTGCTCATCCGTTGAAGGAAGACTCCTACCTGACCACTCTGCGGGTCCAAAGCCCTCGTCAAGAGGCAGCCGAGGAGTCTCTTGCTCGGCTCATCCGCTGAAGGCAGCTTCCTGCTCGGCCACTCTGCGGGTCCAAGCCCCTCGTCAAGAGGCGGCCCAGTAGTTTCCTGCTTAGCTCATCCGCTGAAGGTAGCTTCCTGCCCGGCCACTCTGCGGGTCCAAAGCCCTCGTCAAGAGGCGGCCGAGTAGTTTTCTGCTCGGCTCACCCTCTGAAGGAAGCTTCCTGCCTCGCCACTCTGCGGATCTAAGGCCTTTGTCAAGAGATGGCCGAGTAATTTCCTGCTCGGCTCATCCGCTGATGGCAGCTTTCTGCCCAGCCATTTTGCGGGTCCAAGGCCATCGTCAAGAGGCGGCCGAGTAGTTTCCTTCTCGGCTCATCCACTGAAGGCAACTTCCTATCCGACTACTCTGCGGGCCAAATCCCTCATCAAGAGGCGGCCGATTAGTTTCCTGCTCGCCTCATCCGCTGAAGGCAGCTTCCCGCCCCACCACTCTGCGGATCCCAAACCCTCGTCAAAAGGCGGCCGAGTAGTTTCTTGCTCGGCCTTTTCAAGGATGAATCAAGGGGCGCCGACCTACCTATACTTGGTGTTCGCTCGTTCGTATGAGGCGCTCGATCATCACCTCGACTCCAGGGTGAGGGAGGACGCCGGTTTACCTATACTTGGCGTTCGCTCGATTCATACGTGGCACTCGATCGTCACCTAGACTCCGAGGTGAGGGTGGACACCGGTCTACCTATACTTGAAGTTCGCTCGATTCATACACGACGCTCGATCGTCACCTCGGCTCCGGGGTGAAGGTGGACGTCGGTCTACCTATACTTGGCGTTCGCTCGTTTGTACGCGGCGCTCGATCGTCACCTCGGCTCCGGGATGAAGGAGGACGCCGGTCTATCTATACTTGGCGTTCGCTCGATTCATACGCGGTGCTCGATCGTCACCTCAGCTCCGGGGTGAGGGAGGACGCCAGTCTACCTATACCTGGTGTTCGCTCGTTCGTACGCGGCGCTCGATCGTCACCTCAACTCCAGGGTGATGGAGGACGCCGGTCTACCTATACTTGGCGTTCGCTCGATTCATACGGGGAGATCGATCGTCACCTCGACTCCAGAGGAGGGAGGACGCCGGTCTACCTATACTTGGTTTTCAGCTCGGTCTTACGTCGCGCTCGCTCAACACTCGACTTTATATATACTGGACATTCGCGAGACACCGACTTATCTACACTTGCAAAAATAGAAACACTTCATAGGTGAGCTAAAGATACTTTATTTATATTCAATACTATGTACAAGGTACTATAGGCTTCCCGGCCTTACAAAATGCCCAGAGGCTTACAAAATTTAATAACCAAAACGGGGGTAGCTCAAACTGCCTTATCGGCCGCCACTTCTCCTTGTTCAGCGCTTCCGTCATGGGATACGATGGTGACCTCCGGCTAGGCGCTTCCGCCCGCCACCTCGCCTCACCCAACCGTCTCGGCGCCGCCCCCCCTGTGGCACTTCCTCGGCAAGGGTATACCTTGCCTGAAGCTCCTGTCCGTCAAACTCGGGCTTGGCTTCCTTGACGGCATCGAGGGCGTTGTGCCACCCGACGGCCGCTGAGTCGGCGAGGTCGATATATAATTGATCGAAAACCTTGTACTCCTCCACGGCCCTTTCCGCTCTGCTCTCTGCAAGTTTCGCTGCCTCGTAGGACGCCCGGGCATCCCTTTTGAACGAGTCCCTTTGCTTTTTCATGGCGTCGAAGAGCCCGTTGACCTCCTCCATCTGGGACTAGACAGCCAGGTTAGAGTCGGCCAGGAGCCGATGGGACTCTTTCGGTTTAGCAACCGTCAGGCCTTCAGCGACCAACCTCGAGTAGAGAAGGGCCGCCTTTTCTTCCGCCTATTGCAGTTGGGCAATGAGCTCCTCCTCTCGCAAGGAAGATTTTCCCTCCTTCTTCATCACAGAGGCCACCTCCTCGTACTCCATGGCGGCGAGGAGGGCGCAATGCTGGAGGACTTGAGGAAAACGGGAACCGTATTAGGAGCTAAAACAGAGTAAAAAGCACTTGGAGAAATTTTTGGAGAGTTACCGACCTGAACGGCCTCCTGAGCTATCGCCACCACTTGGGCCTTCATGGTGCCTCGGGGAATCTTGGCCCCCGCCACCTTCTCCATGTCCGCCAGTAAACTGTTGGCTATAAAGAGCCCCGAGGGCACCTCGATGCAGAAGTCGTCCTCCTGCACCTGAATCTCGGCCAGGGTGGCCGAGAAACCACCCTCTTCTTCCTCTTAAGCGGAGATTCAGCAGAGGGTGGCACCTCCGTCCTACCCCGAAGCCCCAGATCCCACGTGTGGTTCTGCCCTCCCCTGCGGCGTTCCTTCGGAACGGGGGTGCTGCGGAAATCCTGGTCGAAGGTGCTTGCCGATGAGCCGTGCCTGGAGCGGATCGGGACGAGCATGCGCCACCGCCCTTCCTCCCCCGAGCCTTGGCGGCCATGGCGGCCATAATCTTCGAGCGATCCATCAGCTCTGCGAGATACACATAAGACAAAGATCAACGACCAAAAACAACAAAATTTCGCTAAGTCTAAATAGACCAGCGAAAGCCCTAACTTACCCGCAAAGTGTGCGGGGCTGAGTCCCGCCCAGCTCAAAGCCTTCTCGGAAAGCAGGATATCGGCCCGCTGGACCAGTTCCCACTGCGACACCACCCTTGTCTCTGGGGCATTCGATTGTCTAACCCTAGGATAATCGTCCTTATGCCACTTGATGGGCACAGCCCAATCCTCACCCTCCGGAGACCCGACGAAGAAGAATTTCTCCTTCTATTCGTGGATGGAAGAAAGGACGACCACTACCCCCGACTCGGCCGTTCTACCCTTATATTTTTTGAACGAAAGATACACCCAGCTCGGTTTGTCCTTGCTAGTACCGGGATGATTTTTGTAATAAAGAAAGGAGAGGAGAAGGTGTAGCTTTCCTAGGCACTCTCAAGAGGTCTCACAAGGCATCAACCATGCCAATTTCAAAAATACGGTGCCGAGAAACCCTAGACTAGATCGTTGGCTAGAAGTTTAGGCGATAAAATGAAACTAGTTAACACTTAACTACAAGAATACGGAAATACAACCTTTGTAGATCCGGTCCTCCACCTCCACGGCTCCGTGATGAAGTCCTCTCCGCTGTCCTCATGCAATCCCGGGCTCTAGCGTCGGCTTCATCGGAGAAGAAGCGGGCTAGGTCATCGATGACGATGCCGAAGATGATCTACGTCGAGGCATCGCTAGATCAAGCTCCAACTTCACCAAGTCAAGAAAACTTGTGAAGGAAACACACTCTACTACTTGGAAAGAGGTAGAGGATGAAGAAATAGGAAGTGGGTTCACTTTAGAATTGGATTTCTCACTTATTTTCTCACTTTGCCATTGATGGAGGCAAGCTTCTTCTTGAAGAAGAAGATGAAGAAGAAGAAGAAAATGTTATGATAAGTTGTTTAGAAAATAGAAAATAAAAGAATACTTATCATAATCAACCATGGTCAAGTGTAGAGAATTAACTAAGGTTAGATGAATGGTTAGGGTTAAAGATGAAGACAAAGTGGTCACTTTGGTCAAAGCTTCATGAAGATTCAAGATGCAAACAAAGAAAGCCACCATTTTGTTTTCTTATCCATTTCTTTTTTAATCCAATTAAAAAGATAAATGAATGAATAACAAAATAAAAACCCTAACCATTTACTTAACCAAGGTTTAATTCTTTACACAAAACCTAGCAAACATGTATCATTAAACATGATACAATCAAGTGCTCAAAAGTATATCACATATACAACTTGTGAACTTCAAGTGAGAAAATCCATTTAAGTGAACCTATATTAGTTAATGTAAAGTGATATATCAAATATATTATTATACATTAAATCACTAAATCAACACTTGATTTAAAGACCCGGTCATATCGCATATAACCGACTAATATCAATAGTAACAACTTATCGAATCAACACTTGATCCGATAACCCGGCTATAACGCATATAACCGATCAATGTTACATATCGCGAGAATCAAATACAGTATCACATACTGGTATTATTCTCGGTCCCGCACATATCTCATATGCGCTCCTATTTCGTTTCGCTTGAGCCAGGAAACCTCTGTGTAGGACTCTAAAGACTCGTCAATACGCCGGCAGCAGATGATGATCATATCAAGCACCCACAAGCCGCAAGCGGTCTGCTAAACGTAACGGCCACCCGGGTATTGAGCGATCAGAAGATCGACGAGCAAGCCCGCTCACACTCCAGTGAATCCAACCAGTAACACTACCGTACAGTCCGGTCTCGTCGTCTGATATGTCGCATATCTCGCCTAGGGGTGGTAAACGTCAGACCCCAATAGCTCGATAAGTCGTGTCGATATGAGGTCTATAACAATTCGAGAAACTACTGGTAACACTTACCAGTAAATCTCAGCAACCCTGACCAGGGATTTCCTGTTATAGCCAATCGAACACAGCGCAACATCAACCCCCTATACCGGGAGAGACGAATCCCCTCCTATCGCTCATTGCCTCCATGTGACTCGGGACTGTACCCAAAAACCACCGTTTTGCACGCCCTCTTGGACGTAGTAAGATGGAAATCAAAGCACAGTGAGAACCACACAAGACTCTATGACGATCTCGGGTCAACAAACTACTATGTACCAGTGTCACCAGAGAACTGCCATCTGACGTAAGGTATAATACCATCTGGGAGTTCTCGGCGAGTTCGTCCAGTGTACCCAGTCTCCACTGAGCACCCGTATATCATCTCTGATGTCAAACACCAATGGATATGGGATCATCCATCGCCCATCTGTATGGGTCGAGAAGGTATACGCTAGTCTACTCTGGTATATCGATGCCCCGTCTCGATACACCCACGACTAGGGACTTTCAAGGATGTACTTATGGACTACCATGTCCCCACTAATATGATCCGCATCATAGTCCAGGTAGTCAAGTACACTCCTAAGGGCTTTACCAACATGTAATAGAGAGACAATCTGTGTACACGTTAAGGTAAAGAGCAACCAGATAGCATACTATCATGTCGAGCAAGAAAGTCCTCCCTATATATGTCCCAGCATACACTACAATATACATCCAATGTACAGTAATGGCCTTTAAGGCATACATATAACTAACAATCTCCCACTTGCACTAGGGCCATCTGTAGCAGTGGTTGCAGTATCTCATACTCAACCATCCCATAAAAGTCTCTCTCTGGGAATAGGCCTTTGTGAGTGGATCCGCCGTGTTGTTCTCTGAGTCTACTCTCCTAACCTCGATCATCCTGGAGATCAAACATCTCCATGATCAGGTGATACTGCCATAGATTATGTCTGGGTCACTGATGGGACCAGGGTTCCTGGGCCAAAGCCACACTTCCATTGTCACACAATGGTAGGAACCTAGTTCATCTCATGAACCAATATACACCCAAACTGCCTCTTTGGTAGCATCTTAAGCAGCGATGTATCCAGCCTTTATCATCTAGTATGCCACGGTATTTTAGCTTGGAACTCTTCCAACATACCGTCCCTTTACTGAGGGTAAAGACAATGCCTGCGACTGACATTCAGTCGTCTTTATCACCCTGGAACCCTTCCAGTGATTCTCCCCAGGATGATTGATACCTTCTCACTACAACTAGTGAGTATCCTAATATCCAGTTAGATCTATCTCATAGATCCAAAACCCAGGATTTAGGAGGTATCACTTTGATCCTATCTGGAGAATCCTTGTGATAAGCGGAGATTGACCGAGCATAGCATAGGAAACTCCTTCCCTATCAAGAGTATGTTATCCACGTACTCTACGAGGATCACCACCATACTCCCTACTACCTTTTTGTATATACAAGGTTCATCTACCATTTTGATGATGTCAACTTCCTTGACTAATCCATCAAAACAGATGTTCCAACTCCGCGATGCCTGCTTTATCCAATAAAGCATCTTGCACACGATTCCGCTGCTCCCACTGTCTACGAGGCCCTCTGGCTGTGTACTTATAGACGCTCTCTTCCAAAACATCATTTTAGAAGAGCTGTCATGACACCTCTCCACCAGATATCGTAGTCATGGTATGTAGCCGTGGCAAGTAGGATCTGGATGGACTTAAGCATAGTTACTTGAAAAAGGTTTCATCATAATCCACGCCTGGTAAATGATGCAAACTTTTAACAAGTCTAGCTTTGAAAGTCTCAACTTTTCCATCTACACCAAGTAATCTTCTCAAGATATACTTGCTCCTGATGGGGATTTAACCCTTCAGATATAGCAACTAAAGTCCATACTTTGTTGGTGTATAAGGATTCCATCTCAGATCGCTAAGCATCCAGCCATTCTTACAGAGTCTCACTCCTGATGGCCAGCTCGAAGCTAGTTGGGTCATCATCTCATGATGCAATCCTCGCTCCCACTGTTATAGAGAAACCAAAGTATTTCTCAGGTGGATGAGGAACTCTACTAGATTGGCGGAGAGGCTGAAGTTCGTTGGAATCTACTGAATCCTTTGGTTCTATCAAATCATCTGCTGCAATTTGTATAGCTGGAACATTTCCAGTTCTACATAACAGACGTTGCCTCAAGCTTGTCTGGATTTTGTCTTTAGACATAGGCCGGTCAACCCCAAATCTTAACTAACTTAAGATATGGGCTCTTCCCTTTCTATATCTCATATGGAGTGGTAGGAAACTGATTTGATTTGAACCCTATTCAATAGGTATGCAGCTTCTTAAGTGCATAACTCCCTAAAGGAAATAGGTAACTCAGTAATACTCATCATAGAGCGCACCTTATCATATAGGGTGTGATTGCTCCGCCCCGACATACCATCGTGCTATGGTGTATACGGAGGAGTAATGCTGAGAGAGAATCTCATTCTCCTTTAGAATAGTCCAGGATTTCCGTGCTCAAGTATTCTCCTCCCTGATCTCATCATCGGACATAATACTTATACCCGTATTTTGGTTCTCTACTTCTAACTTATATTCTGTGAATATCTCAAAAGATTCGGACTTGTGTTTCAACAGTAATATAAGTCTGAATCTAAAGAGATCATCAGAGAATGTAACGAAGTACAAAGGACCAGTCTTGGCATGTGTAGACAGGGGACCTTACATACATCAACATGTATCATCCCAAGAGTTCACTAACTCTTTCTCTGTTACCAATAAACAGAGCTGTGGTCATCTTATCTCTGTGACATGACTGGAAAGTTTCATCAGATGTAAATTCAAACTGATTTAAATATGCATCTATAAGTAACTTCAGCTAGTCGGGTCGCATTGATATGACCTAGTCTACAATACCTCAAGAAGAATTCGTTCATTTCTGAACTCTTCCTCTATTGTGTGTTCCGTATACTAAGAACTGTAGTTTGATTTAGAACATTAATACTTTTAGATAACGTGCCTGAACCGATCAACTTTTGATATAGGAAATGTTCAAAACATTATCCAACAATACAAAATTTTACCGTATCTTTACTAAGAAAGAGACAGATATGATTTTGTATATCAGGTTCGGTATCTAATAACATTCGTTCAGAATCAATGTATTTGTAATACAGGGTGACAGTGACCAACAGACTTGGCTGCAACACTTGCCCCGTTTTCTGCCTCATGAAACTTATCACCCGTTCTCAGTTCTTTACCTTTCTGTAGCCCATGTAACAGATTACATATCTGGGATCCTGATCTGGTATCATATACCCAGGACGTAAAGAATATTGAGAAACAGTTCTGTATAATGAACATACCCGAAGATGATGCATCAGCATGCACTCTCTTCGTTTGGGCGGCACGGGAAATCTGGTATTCCCCAATTTCCTGCTCTGTCTTATAACATTTATAAGTTGGAGCGGGACCAACGTTCCTCAGCTCAGTATAACAGGCGGGTTCGGTCAATAATCCGTATTATTATTTTGATTAAGGCGTGATATGGTCGCTACCTGGAGAGAGAGAGAAGAAAACACTCAGCGTGCGCTCTTGCAAGAATAGATTGGTTATTATTTTATCTAATCAGGATGGCTCCCACTGCTTTTTATCAAATCTTCCTTCAAACCCTAAAAGGAAAGACTAGCCGGGATTAATTACACACTACAAGTTCGCCAATCTTTCAGCCAGGCCAGTGTCGGTACTTTGAGGGAGGTCCCCCGTGCTTTCGCACGAACCTAATTAATGTAAACCTCGTTTTCCCAGAGGCGTAACCTCGTTAACACCTTTCTAGACACCTACTTGATCGGCTAATTGTAATGTGTAAAAATCTCCCAGGAGTAACTCTTACTCGCAGCGGGTATCGGGATCCAACAATCTCATAGAAGGTATGCAATCTGATTGCAAATTTCAACACTTGAAATTCCCGATAATATTTTGCCCCGAACGATCTATGACCATGACAAGGTCAACAAACCATAGACCGCAAGTCAAGTTCAACCCGTCATTTCTTGATTGAATCAAACCCACCCGCACGACCCTTGACAAGGTCAACAAGGCCGCACGACTACCCTAACCCAATCTGCATCATATGCATAAGCAGATAAATACTGGTTAGCTACCGCACACTGCGCCTTGACAAGGTCAACAAACGCAGCACGAATACTAAACAGGACTTATCTGAAATGACGGAGGGCTACGACAGGTTTTTCTGAAAACCTATTGCGTAATGAACTTGATATCGTTGTAGGATCGAATGATTTTTGAAATGGAGTGTTTTTTAGGCTTTTCTAGTTTTGCTAAAGGAGTCACTCCCGGTGAAGGGATCGTCGGTCCTTTCCTCGTCGAATGAGGTGCGGGATATATCATATATATCACTGTGCAAAGCAGAAACTATAGAAGCAATCAAAAGACATACCGAGGGTTGTAGCATCTGCCAGTTATTGCTAAAGGAGTCACTCCCGGTGAAGAGATCTCGGTCCTTTCCTTATCGAATAAGGTGCAGGATATATCACATATACCGCTGTGCAAAGCAAGAACTGTAGCTACCTGTTTTATTTTGAAATTCGATTCTACAACATCTTAGGTTTCTTTTATTTCATTAATCACATTAATGAAATCCCATCATTTAATGTACCTAAACATCACAGATAAATACGACGTACACTTATGCCATCCGCATTCGCCTCGATGTCCCCTCGTGCACCGTTAGGTTAGATAACTAACGACAGAGCGGGGCAGGGCTAGCGCGGGTGTAAAACATAAGTAACGTCTATATAATATATCATATATACTATATACTGTATCTATCACAGAACATCACATGATCACATCACAGATATCGCAGCAGAAGAATCATATGAAATATTGGATATACTAGGACGTCCGTGTTTTCAATACGAGCCAGTATAAAACACGGATTCCACGGTCGCGATGAATAGCCAAACCCACACCCCTAGACCCCTACGAGAGCGGCAAGCAACCCTACCAATTCTTAGAGTTAGGAGACCCGGACTCGACTTCTCGAGTTGGTCTCCCACTGGACTCCAGAACCCGGTTACCTGTGCTCCCCTCCTTGGGTCTATCCTAGTGCGGAAAAGTAAATAATATACAAACGGTGACATCTTCCGCTACCTGGAAGTGCCCCAATAAAAGAATATTACATACAAGTTTTTACATGAATGAAAATGAAAAACACTCATCTCACATAAAAAAAAACCCGGCTATTCAAACACGACGATCCAATATAACATATCCAGCAACACATAACATCACATGTCATCAACGTAAGTAAATATGCACATCCCAATTTTCGTTGACATATAGCAACGAAACCGGCGATATCACATATTACACTTACGGTCACAGAAAAGAAAGTGTAAAACTACAACAGTTGGAATCCGCAACCTCTTTAGACATCGCATGCCTAATCAAATGAAACACTTAGACATCACATGCCTAACAATTATAAACCCCGCATTTTAGTCTCATTATCGAAAACTTTTTTCAATATCAAGTCGGGTAATTCAACAAGATTTCCGACATGCTGATCGAATGCTCGTCGCAAACTTCAGTAGACGGTCGCACCCCCGATACCGACGACGAAGTGCACCAAGGCGGAACACCGCTACCGCGAGCACCCGAACGGATGCTTTCGGCGACGGGGTTCTCCTACAGTCACTTGGTCGGGGCTATGGGGCGAGGCTGTCTATTAAGTTTACCCGGCGAGTATCCGCGTACGCTACGTGATTGCGACGGACTTTTGATCACATCAAAATTCCGTGGCAACCGATCAAGTGAGACTAAAGTGCTACGTTTATAACATTCATTCAGTTATCTCATAACTACTTGTGAATTCCAATTATTGTATCCCATTCCAGATAAACAGAAAATGTTAGACTTTCCGATCGAACAGTCGAACACCCAAGTTTTCCCGATACAGATCAACACATGAAATAAGTCTAACAACATTCAGTTCGTGCCTCAGTACCAACGGTCCAGCCGTAGAAGGGTCAAGCCAACGCCTCACATGTGGCACGCCGTACTGCCCCAAACCCGAAGGTTCAAAGGGCAGTTCAAGACGGTCACATAATCGAGTTAAGGTTTGTTGTCTTCTAGAGGGTCCATCGCGTTACTTGCACTACTTAGAACGTCGTTAAACTACGGAAAAATCCAACACTTGGAAATTTCCCGACAGGGGAAAAATTGGGTATTTATATCCGGTCGAACTTTTTAACATATTCTAAAATTTATCCGGAAAGCCTCATAGACAAAATCTGATACTCCGATCGAAACACCGAATCCCCAAAACAACTCCAGAAAATTCAACTCTTGAATAAATTTTAAAAATACCCAGAGAACTCAGCACCTGAAACAATGAATTACTGTGCAAACAGTTGGGGCAGACGTCACACTTCTGCCGCGGAACCGCCGCATAAGCTAGGCTTATGCCGCTGTTCCGCCGCCGATTTCACTGTTCATGAAATAAATTTTGCGCCGTAATTCTTAGAATTCCCTGCTGAGTTTTCTGCATATTTTTAATTTGGAAAAAACCTAGTTTTTAAAAAATGTACAGAGAGCCGTTTTCGGGTTAGGGTTTTGGTTCGATCGGACTTCAAACGTCGTCTAGACTTCGCCTAAGGCTCTAGCTAGGCTTTGATACCACTGTAGCTTTCCTAGGCACTCTCAAGAGGTCTCACAAGGCATCAACCATGCCAATTTCAAAAATACGGTGCCGAGAAACCCTAGACTAGATCGTTGGCTAGAAGTTTAGGCGATAAAATGAAACTAGTTAACACTTAACTACAAGAATACGGAAATACAACCTTTGTAGATCCGGTCCTCCACCTCCACGGCTCCGTGATGAAGTCCTCTCCGCTGTCCTCATGCAATCCCGGGCTCTAGCGTCGGCTTCATCGGAGAAGAAGCGGGCTAGGTCATCGACGACGATGCCGAAGATGATCTACGTCGAGGCATCGCTAGATCAAGCTCCAACTTCACCAAGTCAAGAAAACTTGTGAAGGAAAAACACTCTACTACTTGGCAAGAGGTAGAGGATGAAGAAATAGGAAGTGGGTTCACTTTAGAATTGGATTTCTCACTTATTTTCTCACTTTGCCATTGATGGAGGCAAGCTTCTTCTTGAAGAAGAAGATGAAGAAGAAGAAGAAAATGTTATGATAAGTTGTTTAGAAAATAGAAAATAAAAGAATACTTATCATAATCAACCATGGTCAAGTGTAGAGAATTAACTAAGGTTAGATGAATGGTTAGGGTTAAAGATGAAGACAAAGTGGTCACTTTGGTCAAAGCTTCATGAAGATTCAAGATGCAAACAAAGAAAGCCACCATTTTGTTTTCTTATCCATTTCTTTTTTAATCCAATTAAAAAGATAAATGAATGAATAACAAAATAAAAACCCTAACCATTTACTTAACCAAGGTTTAATTCTTTACACAAAACCTAGCAAACATGTATCATTAAACATGATACAATCAAGTGCACAAAAGTATATCACATATACAACTTGTGAACTTCAAGTGAGAAAATCCATTTAAGTGAACCTATATTAGTTAATGTAAAGTGATATATCAAATATATTATTATACATTAAATCACTAAATCAACACTTGATTTAATGACCCGGTCATATCGCATATAACCGACTAATATCAATAGTAACAACTTATCGAATCAACACTTGATCCGATAACCCGGCTATAACGCATATAACCGATCAATGTTACATATCGCGAGAATCAAATACAGTATCACATACTGGTATTATTCTCGGTCCCGCACATATCTCATATGCGCTCCTATTTCGTTTCGATTAAGCCAGGAAACCTCTGTGTAGGACTCTAAAGACTCGTCAATACGCCGGCAGCAGATGATGATCATATCAAGCACCCACAAGCCCCAAGCGGTCTGCTAAACGTAACGGCCACCCGGGTATTGAGCGATCAGAAGATCGACGAGCAAGCCCGCTCACACTCCAGTGAATCCAACCAGTAACACTACCGTACAGTCCGGTCTCGTCGTCTGATATGTCGCATATCTCGCCTAGGGGTGGTAAACGTCAGACCCCAATAGCTCGATAAGTCGTGTCGATATGAGGTCTATAACAATTCGAGAAACTACTGGTAACACTTACCAGTAAATCTCAGCAACCCTGGCCAGGAATTTCCTGTTATAGCCAATCGAACACAGCGCAACATCAACCCCTATACCGGGAAAGACGAATCCCCTCCTATCGCTCATTGCCTCCATGTGACTCGGGACTGTACCCAAAAACCACCGTTTTGCACGCCCTCTTGGACATGGTAAGATGGAAATCAAAGCACAGTGGGAACCACACAAGACTCTATGACGATCTCGGGTCAACAGACTACTCTGTACCAGTATCACCAGAGAACTGCCATCTGACGTAAGGTATAATACCATCTGGGAGTTCTCGGCGAGTCCGTCCAGTGTACCCAGTCTCCACTGAGCACCCGTATATCATCTCTGATGTCAAACACCAATGGATATGGGATCATCCATCGCCCATCTGTATGGGTCGAGAAGGTATACGCTAGTCTACTCTGGTATATCGATGCCCCGTCTCGATACACCCACGACTAGGGACTTTCAAGGATGTACTTATGGACTACCATGTCCCCACTAGTATGATCCGCATCATAGTCCAGGTAGTTAAGTACACTCCTAAGGGCTTTACCAACATGTAATAGAGAGACAATCTGTGTACACGTTAAGGTAAAGAGCAACCAGATAGCATACTATCATGTCGAGCAAGAAAGTCCTCCCTATATATGTCCCAGCATCCACTACAATATACATCCAATGTACAGTAATGGCCTCTAGGGCATACATATAACTAACAGAAGGCCCAAATCAAAAGGGATCCGATCAATTCAACTGGACCAGAAATCCGAGGAGGATTCTCTACGAATTCGGCGCTAGCTAGTTCGGAGCGAGACATAAACAATGGAGCACAACACAAATTTTAGGCGAGAAGGGCAGACACATCTCTGCCCGAAACGCTTCCAAGTACAGAGCAATCTCGTTGCCCTGCACTTGGTCTGGCCGCTCGCCCTCCCTGGTCAGACGGAGTGAATAGCCAGAGGGAATATGAAAACGACTCTGGATGTCGGAAAGCTCATTCAAACGGTTCAAAACCAAGGGCACATCGCGGGTATTCCCGTTGCGCGCCTTGGGTTCCTTTTTCGCCCCCGACAACGAAGGACAGAGGCATCGTTCTCCCTGGGAGGCGAGTCCGTCCCATAAGACGAAGATGAAGAGGAAGAAGAACTCTCTCGGTTATCGGAAGCCGAGGAGGAAGAGGACCTGCTGAACTCAAATTCGAAAGCTGAAGCTTCATCTCCCGGTTCAACCCCAACTACATCAATAAATACTTCGGAGGAAGACATCTAACCTGATTCAAGAAAGGATTGACCGAGGAAAGTTTCTTAGCTGAAGTTTCGACCTAAGCAGATGTACGCCGAGCAATCTTCAAACGAATAGGGCGAAGTATCGGCCATGGAATGACCCTCCTATTTATACACTCAGCAAGAGGGTATCCAACGGCCCAAATCTGTTCCCGCCGAAACGAAGCGTCACACTTAGCGGCCATTGGGACTCCGCGTGGCGACCGGCCATTGGACACGTCCCACCACGCCAGGATTCGGATGACAACCCCTCATGTCCAGCCACCCAGTGGCAGACACGTGGCATGTAACCCAACCAACCGAGGAGTGAAACGGCGTCCCCTTTTAAAGCGCAATCATTTCGTTGATCCGCTGACGTCACCAAAGATATGTGCGAGAATTGAGGCGCTTCGCGAGCCGCCATTTGGATCCAAGGATCCCAGAGGGGTAGCCGCCAAACGTCGCATCTTCTTCGGACAACCCATTGCGAGGAAATTTTAGGCTGAATCGTTAAAAACCGGGATTACCACTCTCGACCCGACCCATAAATAGGTCAGGACGAGAGTGGGGGGCTAATGATAAGGCTCATAAACAGGAATTTTCCAGATTACGACACGTAGCAGATGACATGTCGTCCAAATAAGCCCACTAGATTCCTGGGGGCTACGGAGGTGGAATTAGTGTGATACAAAGGGGACTTTCCTCGGCATCTCATCTCCAAGGTTGCATCCGACCTTTCGGAGACCTCCCCGGAGAACCTTCCCTATGCACCTAGCGACCAGCCAACAACTCACCTCCGCACAATCCTGCAGCCGAGCTTTCACGGCCTCCTCGCTCGTCTCCGAGCTACCCACCGAGCTGAGCTTCCTCGGCTTTCCTGTTCAACCGAGAGCACAGAGCCCAAGCGCTCCCGTAACGGCTCTGTATATCTCGCCAAAATGAGATCTCCTCTGCTTCACGTCCCGCGTCCCGCGCTGTCGCATCTTTCCATTAACGAGCGTATCCCGCTATTAATGGACGTACCCCGCCTTCAACGCGAACGTGACGCTAGGACGTAGCGGACGACGAGAATCTCACGCCGATTCGCTCCATGCAATCGCCATATAATCCCTCTCTACCAGACGACTCAGGTAACCGGAACTCATTCCTATACGCCGCTACCCTGCCATTATTCCTCGGTACTTACTTGACGTCGGAGGGTCCTACGGTGGTTACCCATCCCAGGACTTCTCTTGCAGGTAGCTCGGCGTCCTCGGACAACCCATTGATATCCACACATTCAACCCTCACACAAAATCTCAACCGTTCAGAACCGTTTGCAGCAAGATCTATGGGGGACAACATCTGAGGGAGATTTGGACCTCCATCACAGTCCGATTCCAGAGCCAACGGTCTTTTTTCATGTTTCGTATTATTTTTAAATTGTTGAAAGTTTTGGTGTCTACTTTCGAATCATATTTAAATGAAATATAGTAAAAGATTCTTAATTTTTAGGAATAAACTATATTTCACTAATTTAGGGTCACGTTTGGAGGAATAGATTGTTGTAATTCTTTGAAAATTTTATTGTTATTTGAAATTTTGATGGTATTGATTTTCTCTTTAGATTGGAGCCCCTCGAGTCTTATGGAGATGAATTAAATTTCACGTTTAACGTATCTCTTTATTGTTTAATATTAAGATAAACTATAGGAAAATACCATGAGCTGCACATTATTTAGTTGGAGTTTTCAAAATGGATCTTGGAATCTTTGTGTGGTTCTTAATGACCAAAAAATATCGGGCCTGCCACTAATGCTCTGGTATCATATGCCTCTTCAATTATATCAAAACTTTTAGATTATGGTACAGATTGAGGGGCTATGTTTATACGTTCTATAAAAACCAAATATAAAACACTTTATTTTCAGGGTTCATTGTCTCTTTTCGGTTTTGGAAATAAAGTATATTTTTCACAAGACATTATGATCCGATGTCAGCTGTTATTTCACAGCTTCGTGTCCTCTCTTTTTCCTGCCGGGTGACTTGCAACTCAAACACTGACATCTCTTCTATTTTAATGGAAAGAGGAGGAGGGTTACCATTTTGATATTTCTTGGACTTGATCAACCCGCTTGAAATTATAAAAGGTGAATTAAAATGATTTAATTTTGAATCACGCAACTTTAAAATTTAAATTAATTATAACCACCCACATACTATGCCTCTAAAGGAACTATCCGTAAATAATAACAAACTGTGATTTTATAATCCCACAAATTGCTAATAATGAATAATTTGCCAATTTAAGTGCCAACATGACTTCTTTTAAAAAGTTTCCACTGTTTCATGGGCCTTCTTCCCCCAACATGGCCTTTATTTTGAAGGGCAGTATTAGGATATGCTAGGTAAGGATGTATAGGGAGGATCGTTATTATTCATCTCTCCGTTTCCGAATCCGAAAATTACCGGATAAGGATACTTAATGGCAACATTATAGATATCCCGGATTCGGATTCAAATACGAATAATCGTATAAAAATCGGATTTGGATTCAGGTATCCTGAATAAATTCCTATCATACCCATCATCTAGCGATAAACGAAAATATCTCCTTCTTCCCGACTTTGACTGAATCCGTTGATCAAATCGGTCATCCTGAAACGTCAAATGAAAATGGGCGGCGATCACAAAAACGGTGATTCTTGAACAAGGAAGATTTCGATAATTTAGAATGCTTGTTGGTAATCAATATGCAAACACAATGCATTTTATCCGGCTCAGCTAACTAGATTTTCATTTTAGAAAAAGATACAGAAAAACTTTTACCAGGATTTTAAGTATTTTGTAAGCGTGAAAAGAAAATAGAAACACTTGGATCTCTTTGCTTTCTCCTCTATGATGTCTGTCTATACCTGAACCTTTTCTACTCCAAGACTTAAATCATTTATCTTGGTCTTCTCTCTCTTCAACATCATCGAATTAAAAATAAAACCCTAAAAATTTTATTAGCTACAATTAGAACTCATGACTTTTTCTTCACATCTATCGTCATATTATCCGTATCTGAGTTCATCGGATATTGTTTATACAATGTCCGATCCGTATCCATATCCATTTAGCTGATATGGACAATAGTTTTTGTTTCCGACAAATATTCGTATTATCGGTTTACATTCCCTGTTCCAGAAGCTGTCAAAGAAAGTCTATCAAAAAGATGTTAGGGCACGCAATCATTTGGAGGATTGAGTGATTCTAAAGCTTAATTATTGCAATTTTCTGTTGCAAAACAAAATCCCAGCAGGAAATTGTTGCAAGAAAATCTGAGAAAAATGGAAAGGATGGGCCATTTTTCTCTTCTGTGGACTGGGCTTTCACTCTTGTTAAATAGGCCCAAGGAATATGTATGAGTCAATGCATCTTTACCTACTTGCAACTTTGCAAGGCATTGCATTATATAGGATTTTATAAGAAGCAAGATGCATAAGTGATTTGCAAATAAACTCTTTTGAAAAGTTAATCTTGCATGATTAGCGAAACAAAACACGAAGGAAAGGTTGATTCTAGGACCCATATTTGCCGTTGAAAATCTAAATACTGCATATTCTTCCTTTCATTGCAAGCATAAAAACTTCATGAAACACAAGAGATGGTTACTTCATGCACGCTTTTACCCGTATAAATTATGTTGTCGGTCTCATTGTGTCAATCCTGCATGTGTTCTAAACGAGCGGGCATGCCATTTGCGTGCGATCGCATAAAATATCACTACCTTTCAATAGTATTGTCTTTTCATGACATAATGAAAAACCAAATCGAGTACATTTGCATGATATGATAATCTTTTGATAGTCTTAACCCATTTGGGTGCTGATGTCACGAAAAGTTTTTCTCTGTCCTGCTCATAAATGTCCAGTCACGAGAGGGAAAGAAATAATACCACGGATCCTATCAATCTGACCGAAGGCTGCCCGAAAAATTCTATCTTTTTCTCGCTTATGTCCAGGTGCATTGCACCCGGTATAACAAATATCTTTTCTCTTGTTGTGATGTTTCACAAATAAAAAATGAGACCTAATATGCAAAAATGGTAAAAATGGGGGAGATCTTTGCAAAAAGGAATAAACACGGCATTAGCTCCCCAAAATTTACTTTTCATTTCTTTTTCTCATTTTTCTATTTCCCAGACTCTCATCATACCTTTGATTCCTTCAACCAAAAGAATCCAAAGCGAAATCAAAAATTCAAAACTCAAAATCAAAAGCAAATTGACGATGAATCTACCTCTTTCTTGGTGCTAAAAGATTCTAGAATCGGTCGGATCGTAGCTTCATGGCGAACATGCACGGCGAATTTAACCAGAAGATCGACTACGTGTTCAAGGTCGTCCTCATCGGCGACTCCGCCGTCGGAAAATCGCAGCTTCTGGCGAGGTTCTCGAGGAACGAGTTCAGCCTCGACTCCAAGGCCACCATCGGCGTCGAGTTCCAGACGAGGACGCTCACGATCGATCACAAGACCGTCAAGGCCCAGATTTGGGATACAGCGGGACAAGAAAGGTAAATTTTTTGTTGGATTTTTGATTGATTTTGGTTGTTGGGTATGTTAAAAATTTGATTTTGGTAGATGGGTAAGTGGTATTCTTGATTGGTTTGGGGCTTTTGGGGATGAATTTCGTTGCGAGTTGGAAAATTTTGGGCAGATTTGTTCTCGTCGTGTTGGTTAATGTTTATTTATGGCGAGTTTAGCCTTGTCCTGAAACTGCAGCAAGGTAATTAACCTGAATACTTCAGATTTATTTTAAATTCATTTTTTTATAAAAATCATTGGTTATGAAGACGTTGATTAATCAAATATTTTTGTGGTGGATAATTTCACATATTCTTCTGAAATAAGAAGAAAATTATGTTTTCAAAATTTATATTCTTTGAAGTGCAATCTTACATTGAATTTAAGTTTGGTATATGTCTGAGGGATTTATGAATGGCAGAGCGTGAATGAATGATTGAGGCGCGGGTTTCTGCATCCAAGTTCTGTAAACAATGTGTTTAATTCATATGTGAATTAATGAAAATTAAGTCATATGGCCAAACACATGTTTCATTCGTCAAAATATTTGATATGTCAATCCTATAGCATAATGAAGTTTTCCTTGTATCAGCCGTCTAATTAGGTGCATTCACCATCAATGTTTTAAATGCGGGAAGAAAATGCGGAGCGGCCGGAGTGGCTGGCTGCTCAGGGCGCTCAGAAACTAGTAAGGAGTTATTTTGGTCTAGTTTTGTTATTTCTTGTAAATTGTATGATAATTGTTGTTTTAATAGGATATTTAGATACATGTACTCCTCTTAAGTCGTGTTTTAAGGTGGAAATCGATTCTAAACAAAGTTAAAATCGAAATTTAAACATCAAATATGATCGAAGCTCTAACCAAAAGTTGCTCAAAAATCTTAATTTTGAAATTAAGATCTAAACTTGAAAATGCTAGCTGCTTGTACCTTTTGAAGCAAAAATTGGATCTTCTCAACTTCGTAGTCTAAATTTCCAAGTCCAAATCCTTAGTTGCTCGAAGCTGAAGCCTCTAAGCCGAAAACCACAGCTGCTCACAATCGAAGCTTCCAAAGTGAAGTCAAAATTGAAGTGTCAGGCTCGAAATCAAAGCTTCTAAGTCATACTCGAATTCGGTAAACCTAGTTCAAAGTCTTGGACGGAAGGAAAAAACATGAAAAGAATTAGTCAATTTTGGTCTATTTTTGTTATTTTTTGTAAGTTGTATGGTAATTATTGTTTTAATGGGATATTTAGATACATGAACTCCTTTTAAGTCATGTTTTAAAGTGGAAATCGATGCTAATCAAAGTTAAAATCGAAAGCTAAACACCAAATATGGTCGAAGCTCTAACCTAAAGCCGCTCAAAATCCTTAATTTTGAAATTAAAACCTAAACTTGAAATTTGAAAATGTTAGCTGCTTGCTCCCTTCGAAGCAGAAGTTGTGTCTTCTCTTCGTAGTCTAAATTTCCAAGTCAAAATCCTTAATTGCTTGAATGCGAAGCCTCCAAACCGAAAACCATAGTTGCTCACAATCGAAGCCTCCAAAATTGAAGTGTAGGATTCAAAATCGAAGCTTCTAAGTCATAATTGAATTTGGTAAAATCCTAGTTCAAAGTCTTGGACGAAAGGAAAAAAAATGAAAAGAATTAGTCAATTAGGATTTTGGGATTAATTAGATATTTATTATCATACCAAATACAATACAAATTTACTTATAATAGGACTTTAGAAGGATATAAATATCAATAAAGAGGATGCGTTATTAAAAGTGCTAAAACCATACCCATAATCCTTTAAATGAACTCTTATTCAATAAGAAATAGAGCGTAGTTATCTGATTAAAGGTATGAGGATAACACACCGCTTAAGCGGTAAAAGCCAAGCGGCGGCTGCATTTTAAAACACCGTTCACCATGAAATCTGTGCTATTATCATTTTGTCATCGACAATTTTAATTATATCTATTAGGAGCACGTTAAAAAAAATCTTTATACAACGCAATTTGATTTCTCATTGTAATCATTCGGAGAGGTAGCAACTGGATTTTACCTAGCTATTACCACTTTTATACATTGTGGTTTGTTACGAAAATAAATTATAGAATATATTATCTATGTTGAGATGTGTGGATTAAAATAGTCCCACATTGGAAAAACTATGAGAGGTGCATGTGTATAAGATATAAAATGAGACAAACCTCAGCAAAGCTTGAGTCTTGTTCTTGGAACCCACTTATATCAAAACCCGTGCACACTCATAGATAAAATATTTAAGCGCCCCTACTTTCTTGAATACACACACACACACACATACACACACATTGTAAAAGTGGTTCCTTAAGGGCGATTTAAAATATATAAGGTTTGAAGCCCCACGGATGCGAAAATGGAGAAAATAAAAGAGTTGGCTCCTGTCCTGCTGTTCAAGAATTGGGTGAAAACTAGAGTTGGTAGACTTACTTACAAAAGTCATGTGGTTATCAACCCTTTTGACTTGGCTTACATAGAAGAATGCATAGACCATAGGATTACCATGGAGATTCTTTTTTTTTATAAATATTTTTATAAAAGAGTTGATAGACTTACTTACAAAAGTCATGTGGTTATCAACCCTTTTGACTTGGCTTACATAGAAGAATGCATAGACCATAGGATTACCATGGAGATTCTTTTTTTTTTATAAATATTTTTTTAAAAATATTTTCTGTTTTAATTATTTTTTTCTTTTCGTCTTGCAGATTTTGTTTGCCTTATTTGTCGCTAGTTTTTTTATTGTGCGGTGCATCTGGATATATATTAGTTAATATATTGGTAAATCAATCATTTGATTTAAACGTTGAGATTTTAGAATGAAGTTCTACAGATGTATCAGGAATAGAAGGATGAAATGATTCAGATATTGGTGCCTAGGTGGAGATTTCTTCTTCTTCTGAATTTAAGCTATTAAATCATTTTAATGGAATGATGCTGGGAAGTTTTAAAAATTGGGTGGGAGGTTTCTCTAATTTCTTTGATTTTGAAGATCTTCAATTGATGACATGATCTACACTTTCGAAGTTTGCATACAAGAGTGAAGCTGCTTGTATAGAATTGTGCTATCCAGTTTTGTTCCTCCCTTTTCATTAGTGTTTCTGAAAGACAGAAACTTAAGGAGATATCAACAAATTTTTATTTTCTTTCTTTTAGAACGGCGAATTTTGTTAACTTAACCGAGAGACGGTCTTTAACCATGCAGAATGGAAGAAAAAGAATCCATATTGCCGATCCCAAAAATTTGGGATAAAGGTTTGTTGTTGTTGTTGTTGTTGTTGAGTTTCGGTTCAATTTTTTTTTTGTTGGGGTAGCGATTGTGTCTCATTTCTCTTCTTTTCTATCCTAAGTGATGACATGGTTTTGTCTCAGTTTGAGGTGCAAAATTTCGTCTTTTTAGAAAATTTTCTCGACACCTCCCGTAATTCAAATCAAAATTGAATTCTCCTCGTTAGAGGGGTTTTCATCAAATTGAATGTCCTGTCAAGTTTGCACACACATTACACATACTCTGTACTTTACCCTCTTAATTTGATTTCTTATCACAGTTCTTGCTTTAAAACAATGTTTTGGTGTTAAATCCACTATTTATTTTGGTAAGATACCCATCTCTTGGAAAGTGGGTTCATGTTAGGAAATTGCACAAAGCCATTGACTCCCAACCACTCCATTTTCACATTTCAAGTATAAACGTTTGACTCCCATTTTACCTTTCAATTTTTATTGTTTTGCAAATATGATACTTGTCCGTTCCAAATCGTACATGTCCGATACTTGTTCAACTTAGACCCTGGTTTGGCGGCAGAAATATTCATCTTACAGGGTATGCTGTGCTGACAGAGGCTTTTTTTGTTTTTATGTGCTGACAAAGGCTTGCTTTTTACACAAGATGATACTAGGTAAATTTGCAATAGGATCCATAAAACAATCCTAAATGGTTCTTTTTTTTGGGGGGTGGGGGGTCGGGGGGCGCGTTCCTGGAACAACCCTTATGGGGGTAGTTGTGAAGGTGAGAAAACATGGCCTATTGTGACACCATATAATGGTGATGGCAGATTCATAAAATCGTTGTATTCAATTTATTTTCCCATCAAATGTGGATTGATTATCAAATGTTGCAAGCTATGAAGCAAGGTACCGCATAATTTTATTTAAATTTAATTTTTTTTACAAATGGAAACCCTCTCTTAATTAGTGTTGAATATGTGGTCTACTACTCCACCTTGGCCAAGAGAGAGACTTGCCACAAGTAAGATAATGGATTTACATAGGGAGTTATTTTCAACTTATAAATATAAATCCAAGAGCAAAACAAACCATGATCCCCATTTGAATGATTCACAAGCCAACCCAAAATAAACTGCAAAGGGGGGAAATTACTTCTCCTACCCACATTTAGCTATACACGCGAGCTACCCAAGAGATAAACAACTTGCGCCCCTGCATTAAAAATATCGACATAATGTACCCAGTGGGCAGACAAAAGTGGGTAGTTAAAAAAATTAAATATAACGATGATGAATTGATGATCCGCGTGCTGACTTCATTCCAGGTACCGAGCTGTGACGAGCGCATACTACAGGGGAGCCGTGGGTGCAATGCTCGTCTACGACATAACAAAACGTCAATCCTTCGACCACGTCGCCAGGTGGCTCGAAGAACTCCGGGGCCATGCCGACAAGAATATCGTCATCATGCTCATCGGCAACAAGTCCGACCTCGGCACTTTACGAGCAGTCCCCACCGAAGACGCAAAGGAGTTTGCAGAGCGAGAGAATCTTTTCTTCATGGAGACCTCCGCGCTCGAAGCGACCAATGTCGAGACTGCTTTCCTGACCTGTTTAACCGATATTTACCGAATCGTTAGCAAGAAATCGCTAGTCGCTAACGAGGAACATGATTCTGGGGGGAACTCGAGTTTATTGAAAGGGACGAAGATCGTTGTGCCGGGGCAGGACTCATCGAATGCTACCAAGTCCTCTTGTTGTATGTCTTCGTAAGCTCGTTATCCTTTTGATGAGAGTCGAGAGTTTGTGAAATTTCAGTTTAGGGGATGAAATACAAGAAAGGATGTCTTTACGGAAGTTTTTAATTTTGCCATTTTTCAGTTGCCATATATTGTAATACTGAAGAGGAGATGTTTGTTATTTGGGTTTTGTGCTGATTTACCTGAATGATCTCGACATTGGAAGTGTAATATTGTATTTTTTGTTGCATTGTTTCATGGTTCAAGGTTTTTCTGTGGGGGTTACAGCTTGTTGAGCTGCTCTTTTGTTCTCTGAAACCATGAATTTATAGGGAAGTTTCATTTGCTATTTGGCATGAGGGGGGATCCCTCTCTGTGATTCCTATAGCCATATGGGTTCATCCCGCATTGGAGGTTTGGCGACTCAGGTGTCCTTGTGATGCTTGTTGCTTCATATCTTACTGAACTTTTACCGTTGGGGGAGAGAATTTCTTCTATGTTGGTCAAAAAATCAACTCTTCACAGCTTGTTTTTAATAACCGACATTCTCCATCTAGTCGTTACAGTGTACGATATATGTATGCCAATTTTCATGTGATTTTGGTTTTCCTTGATTTAGTTAAGAAAAGATGTTTCAACCTTGTTTAACCCTTAAATTTGCCATCCTCCAATGCAAGTGCAAAAATCTTGAAACCGCATAGGTGGTTCGTGTGATTTTCCATCCCACATTGGTAGTCAGGTGTCCTACACTCCTGCGTGATTCTTCTTGCATCATATCTTGTAAGCTTTTATCTATGTTGGAGAGAATATTTATCCTAGATTGGTTAATTATTCATAACCTGTTTGTGATGAACGGCATCAATCATCTTGGTGTTCACGGCCTATGACATTTGTACATCAATTTTTATATGGACATTGCTGCTTTTTGATCTTTGATATGGTTATGAAAAATGGTTTTTTGCCGTCCGCTGATGCAAAATGCAACGGTCTCCAAATCACATTATTTTTTTTTGTGCATGTATGCATTAAAATATGTCGACCAAAATGAACTGGGTCAGTAATTTAAATACTCAATAGATTTTTGACTTTGTTTTTATAAATATAAACGGCGAAGGACACCCCGTTTCATTAAAGATTACTGACCTTGATGATACTCAATATTGGCGATCTCCATGATCAGGACACGTGGCAGATGATATGTCCCTAAACTCAGAAGAAGGGTCCTATGGAGGCTGACCAGGCCACCCCTGTACCCGACCTGCAAGCACAAGCTGGCCCTCCTCGGAGCCCCCTGCAAATTGGCCTCCCCGGCCCCTCAGCTCGCCCCGAGCTGCCACAGGACCAGGACTCATCGGCCCTCTTGCTCGTCTCCGAGCTCCCCAGCCGAGGCCATCTTCCTCGGTCCCTCTGACCGACCAACTCCACCACTCACAGGCGTAACCGCCGCTCCGCAAATCTCGTCACGCGCAGATTCTCCGCCAGCAACATTCCACGTTCCACGCCATCACGATCCCTATTAATGGACGATCCGCTCTTTACACAGGCGTGACGTAGGGAGCGTAACTGCCGGCGAGATTCCCGCGCCTGCTGTTGCGTGCTGCCGCCACTATATAAACCCCCATCACAGAGGGTCAAGTAAGCCATTTTTATTCCACTTAGCCGTTACTCTGCTCGGATCTTGTACTAACTTGATCGTCGGAGGGTCCTCGGTGGTACCAAACCACTCCGGGACTTCTTTGCAGGTACTCGGCGTTAAACTCCTCAAATCACCAATCTCCTCAAAACCCATTGAGACCCGCACGCAACAGGAGATCACCTTCCAAATCCACCGGGAGATCGACGGAAGACGACATCTGAGGGAGACCCGAAAAGGACCTTTATCAGTTGGCGCCGTCTGTGGGAAAAACTCCATAAAAAACAAAGTTGGCCTTCCGATCTCCATCCACATGGCAAGCAATCACCCTGAAGATCCAGATACCAGCCGCCGCCTCCCCCTCAACGGAGGCGCGGGTGAACCTCAACCGAATGTCATCGACTCCTCCGCCGGCCACCGCCTCGCGGACTCCGGCGGTCGCAGGCCCCTCGATCCTTCCTATTCAACGTCGGAGAGCCTCGCCTCAGACCTTGTCGCCCCTTGTCCCTACCGAGGAGGTGGCGGTCAGCTCGCCTGCTTCCAGACACGACCGGAATCCCCTCCCTCGACGGGGTTGCGCCCACGAAGCCCGCCAAGGCAGCTCGGGGGCCACCCTACCCCGGGGCCCAGGGGACATCACCGAAAGGAACCGAGACCCATCAAGAACTATGGTCATGACGACAGGGGACCAGTCGAGCTCCTGCGAGACTCGGCGCCCCACGCCGGCAACAAACGCCAACAGCCGCCCGAGCAAAAAGGCCAGGGGCCACGAGCCTATCACCTTTGGCGACGGAGACCTCCACGGCATATCCATGCCCCACAACGACCCTCTGGTGATCATGGCCCGAATCCACCGGTACGAGGTCCACCGAATACTTGTCGACTCGGGCAGCTCGGCAGACATCCTCTTCCACGACTGCTTTCTGCGCATGTGGCTCACCCAGCAGACTTGAAACCGGCTTCCTACGTCCTTTCAGGGTTCACCAACCACTCCATCCCGGCGCAAGGGGTGGTCACCCCCTGCAGTTCAACGTCGGGGAGCCCGGCTGCACACGTACGTTGCCTGTGGACTTCATTGTAGCAAAGGTCCCATCGGCCTACAACGTCCTCCTCGGACGCCCGACGCTGAACTCCCTGCAAGCCCAGTTATTGACCTACCACCCGGCGATGAAGTTCCCTCTTGATCAGGACGGGATAGGTCGGGTCTATGGGAAGCAACGGGCCGCGAAGGTATGCCTTACCGAAACATCTTCGTCCGAGCAGCCAGCCAACGACGCTGAGGTAAATAACGACATCGAGGGTTCTCTGGACACCCGAGATGAGCGGAAAGAAGTCCGGGGGACACCGGTCGAACCACTGACCGAGGTGCCCCTGACAGAAGGGGACGAGGAAAAAACTGTCCAGGTCGGATCACTCTTGACAGAGACTCAGCGAGATGACCTGGTCAGATTCCTCAGAAGTAACTCCGACGTCTTCGCCTGGGCGCCTGCTGACATGCCTAGGATTGACCCCAAAATCATCTCCCACAAGCTCGAGGTTGATCATGCGGCCCGACCCGTCAGACAGAAGAAGCGAAGCTTCGCCCCGGTCAAACAGAAGGCTATCGAAGAGGAGGTTGATCAACTTCTTGCCGCCAACTTCATCAGGAATGTACCCTACTCGGAGTGGCTGGCGAACGTAGTTCTGGTCAAGAAGTCAAGCGGGAAGTGGCGCATGTGCGTCGACTTCACCGACCTCAATAAGGCCTGCCCCAAGGACAACTATCCACTCCCTCGGATAGATCAGCTCGTCGACAGCTCGGCCGACCACGAGCCGTTGAGCTTCATGGATGCTTTCTCCGGCTACAACCAGATCCGTATGAATCCGGAAAATGAAGATCTCACCGCGTTCACAATGGACCGGAGGGTATATTGCTACAAGGTGATGCTCTTCGACCTTAAGAACACCGGGGCCACGTGCCAACGGTTGGTCAATCGCATGTTCAAACCGCAGATCGGCAGGAATATGGAGGTTTACGTTGACGATATGCTAATCAAATCTGTCTTGTCGGCCGACCATACCAGGGATCTGGGCGAGGCCTTCGAAGTGCTCCGTAAGTTCAAGATGAAGCTAAACCCCGCCAAATGCCCATTCGGAGTCACCAGGGGAAAGTTCCTCGGTTTCACGGTCACTCACCGTGGAATCGAAGCTAACCCAGAGAAAATCGACGCTATCCTCAACATGGCCGCGCCCAAGACCAACGTCGAGATCATGCGGCTCACGGGACGAGTCGCCGCTCTGAGCCGTTTCATGTCCAGGTCAGGGGAGAAATGCCTCCCGTTCTTTAAGGCTTTGAGGAAGATCCCGAGGTTCGAGTGGTCGGAGGAGTGCCAAGCCGCTTTCGACCAATTGAAGAAGCACCTCGCAACGCCGCCGCTGCTCACCCGACCAGTTGAAGGAGACGAGTTGTCGTTGCATCTGGCGGTATCCGACCAAGCAGCAGGCTCGGTGCTCGTCCGGAGGTCGGTGGAGCGCAGAAGCCGGTGTACTATGTGAGCCACGTATTTAAGGACGCAGAAACGAGATATCCAGCCATAGAGAAGATTGTCTTGGCCCTCGTAGTAGCCTCGAGGAAGCTGCGGCACTACTTCCAAGCACACACCATCATCGTCCTCACCGAGCGCCCGTTGGGGGCTATCCTTGCATCACCAGAGTCCTCGGGCCGCTTAGAAAAGCGGAGGTGGGAACTATCTCAGTTTGACATAAAATATTGCCCGAGGCAGGCCATCAAAGCGTAAGCCTTAGCCAATTTCATCGTCGAATGCACCATCCCTAGCAAGAAACCGGAGTCTACGCCGCCCCTCGCAACTCAGTATCCCGCCGCGGAGAGGCCTGGCCCGGTTCCTGAGTGGGCCATCTACGTCGACGAGTCTTTAACCGAGGAAGGCTGTGGTGCCGGGCTCATTATCCGGGGCCTGAACTAAGCGGAAATGGAGTCTCTCTGAAGCTCG
Source organism: Agapanthus africanus (assembly GCA_030015575.1). Classification (NCBI taxonomy): domain Eukaryota; kingdom Viridiplantae; phylum Streptophyta; class Magnoliopsida; order Asparagales; family Amaryllidaceae; genus Agapanthus; species Agapanthus africanus. The sequence goes on from JASDDO010000016.1 coordinate 26,825,264, forward strand.
GCTTCAAAGCCTCGAACAACACGGCAGAGTATGAGGCCCTCCTGGACGGACTGCGCATGGCCGCCGGGCTGGGATTGAAGATAATTCAAATCCGCAGCAACTCGGCCCTTATCGTCAGTCAAGTGACCGACCACTTTGAAGCTAGGGAGCCTCTGATGATGATGTACCTGGACGAGGTGAGGAAACTCCGGAGGAACTTTGACGAAGTCCAAGTAGAACAAATACCCAGGCAGTTGAATGCTCAAGCCGACGCCCTGAGCAAGCTGGCCTCGTTATACTCGGCCAACAATAAGCGGTCTATCCTCTTCGAAACCTTGCCTCAGCCCAGCGTGGAAGACGGAGCAACAACACTCCACGTATATGCGGTGCAGGAAGGCGACCAAGACTGGAGGAAGCCCCTCATGGAATTCTTGAAGGACGGTACGCTCCCAGGAGATCGGGGAGCCACCCACCGTCTCCGGGCCAAAGCCCGCCACTTCATCTGGAGCAATGGGAACCTCTACAAGAAGTCCTTCACCCAACCCCTGCTCCTGTGCATTGACCCCCACAAAGCCGACTACGTCCTTCGGGAAATCCATGAGAGGGTTGGCGGTGCGCACCAAGGGGCCCGAACCTTGATCCAAAAGGCGTTGCTCCAGGGGTACTACTGGCCCACTATTCATGAGCACGCCCAGAAGGTAGTTAGGAGATGCAAGAGTTGCCAGCTCCACGGCAGCATCCCTCACCTCCCCGCTACCGAGCCGATCGCCCTAACATCCCCATGGCCGTTCGCCCAGTGGGGATTGGACATGATCGGCCAGTTCCCTACCGGTACAGGAGGGCACAAATACATCCTCGTCGCAGTAGACTACTTTACCAAGTGGATCGAGGCCGTCCCCATCAGGAAACCGGACGCCGCTACGACTATCAAGTTCCTGCAAAACAATATGATACTCCGGTTCGGCATCCTGAGATGTATCATCATCGACCACGGGACGAACTTCGAGAACGAGAAAGTGAAGGACTTCTGCAAAGAATACCATATCCTCATGAAGTTCATCGCGGTCGCGCATCCCCAATGCAACGGGCAGGCCGAAGTCGCTAACCGAAACGTCCTCCGAGGTCTCCGGACCCGCCTAGAAGGGCGACAAGGCAGTTGGGTCGAAGAGCTGCCCCGGGTCTTATGGGCCCTGCGCACATCAAAGAAGACCCCTACCGGGGAAACCCCCTTCAGCCTCTGCTACGGGACCGAGGAAATGGTCCCAGCGGAGATCGGGCTATCCAGTTATCAGGTCGAGCACTTCGATGATGACACGAACACCTCGGCGCTGCGGGCCAACCTGGACATCTTGTTGGAGAAGAGAGACCGGGCTCAGATCAGGGCTGCCGCTTACCAACAACAAACGGCCTGATACTACAACGCTCAGGTTAAGCACCGCTCCTTCCAGACCGGGGATCTGGTCCTACGGCGAAACGAGTTCATCGATCAAGGCAGGCTTCACAAGTTCTCCCCGAAGTGGGATGGTTCCTTCCTTGTCTCTGAGGCGCTCCCCGGCGGAGCCTACCGCCTACAAGACGCGGACAAACGCAAGCTCCCGTGGCCTTACAATGCCAAGAAGCTCAAGCTATACCAATGAGGCCGAGGCCAACAAGTGTGTACCCCTCCTTTCGCAAAGATGATGTAAATGTTTTCTAAAAATCATGTTCATTCGAATAAAGAAACGTCGGAACACCTCGAATAGAGTTCTGTCTTTGCGAGCAAAAGCCCTCACCAAGAGGCGACCGCGCAGCTTCACTGCCCGGTTATCCTTAGTGGGCTTCCTACAGCCCCTCCAACGCTAAGGATCAAAGTCCTCCGTAGAGGCAGCCGAGCGGTTACCCTGCTCGGCTATCCCTGGCCGGTAGCTTCCCTATTCGCAACGCCAGGGATCGTAGCCCTCGCCAAGAGACGGCCGTGCAGCTTCACTGCCCAGATATCCTTAGCAGGCCTCATACGGCCTCTCCAACGCTAAGGGTCCAAGCCCTCCTTAGAGGTAGCTCAGAAGCTACCCTGCTCGGCTATCCCTGGCTGATAGCTTCCTACCACGACCGACAGGGATCAAAAGCCCTCCCAGAGGCAGTCGAGCCCGAGGGTCCCTCGCTTGGCTATCCTTCAGGACAAAAACCCTCGCCAAGAGGCACCGAGCGGTAACCCCGCCCGGCCAAGGGTCCTGGTAGGCTTCTTACAACCCCTCCCGCGCTAAGGACCAAAGTCCTCCCAGAGACAGTCGAGTCCTTGCTCGGCTATCCCCGGCTGGTAGCTTCTTACCACAACCGACAGGGATCAAAGTCCTCGCCAAGAGGCACTGGACAGTAACCTTGCTCAGTCCCCGTCTTGAAGGATCAAAGCCCTCGCAAGAGGCAACCGAGCGGCTGCCCTGCTCGGTCAACTCCGGCTGGTAGCTCCCTACCCATGACGCCAGGGATCGAAGCCCTCGCAAGAGGCATCCGAGCGGCTACCCCGCTCGGTCGTCCCAGGCTGGTAGTTGCCTACCCACGACACCAGAGATCAAAAGCTCTCGCCAAGAAGCAACCGCGTAGCTTCACTGCCCGGTCATCCTTAGTGGGCTTCTTGCAGCCCCTCCAACGCTAAGGATCAAAGCCCTCGCAAGAGGCAACCGAGCGGCTGCCCTGCTCGGTCAACTCCGGCTGGTAGCTCCCTACCCATGATGCCAGGGATCGAAGCCCTCGCAAGAGGCATCCGAGCGGCTACCCCGCTCGGTCTTCCCAGGATGGTAGTTGCCTACCCACGACGCCAGAGATCAAAGCCCTCGCCAAGAGGCAACCGCGTAGCTTCACTGCCCGGTCATCCTTAGTGGGCTTCTTACAGCCCCTCCAACGCTAAGGACCCAAAGTCCTCCCCGAGTCAGTCGAGCCCGACCCTCGCTCGACTGTCCCCAGCTAGTGGTCGTTGCTTGCAGCGCCAGAAATCAGAAGCCCTCGCAAAGGGGCAACCGAGCAGCTTCCCATCCATCCTCGGCACAAATACGACGGACAACCCTCTGCCCATCATATGCAGGGGATCCGAGGCACCAACAAGGGGCATCAGGTCTATCCAAGTCTCGAGCGATCCTCCCTCGACTTCGGGGCCATGGAGACGCCTCCTTCTCAGCAGCGCTTGGCAAGTGACCGAAATCAACTCGACGAACGATCGCTGGACAGATAGCCGACCTGACATGGAAGCCCAACAGTGCAAGCAGAGGTATTTTACGAGCATTCTTCACAAACAGAAGATAAAGTGCAAACCGATGAAACCAAAGAAAAAAAAGTTTTATTACCAAAGGCAAAGCCTTTACAAAGGATACTTTGGGCTCCCCAGCCTTACAAACTGCCCGGAGGCTTACAAAAAAAGGGCCTAAGTCGCAAAACCCCCCCTTTGCGCCTCGCTCATCGCGGCCTGCCGGAGGCTTCACCACCGGAGGTTTTTCCACCAGGGGTGCGCCTCGCTTCCCTCACCGCTGTCTGCCGGAGGCCTTGTCGCCGGGAGTGGGACCCGAGCACGGAGCTCGCCATCGGTGAACTCAAGAAGCTGCTCCTTCACGGCATCCAGAGCCTTATTGACGTAGAACTGCTCTGACACTTTGTAATCGGCCACAACTTTCCTAGCCCGAGCCTTGGCAGTCTCGGCGACCAAAAGCGCCGCCTCGGCATCCCCCCTGCTGGCGTCTCCCTCCTTCTCTATGGCCGCGAGACAATCAGCCAGATCCGCAAGCTTCTTCTCAGAAACTCGGTGGGATGCACTCAGGCGACGGTAGGCGCTCCGATTCGCTGAATTGGCGAGCTCCGCAGCCTCTGCACGGGCTGCCAGGACATCGACCCTCACCCTCTCCAGACGCAGGTCACGCCGCAGGGCCTCGACCTCTGATGGAAACGTTTTTACTGGCCTTGGCGTGTGGAACGCCCCCTCGGCCTCCGTACGGATAGCGAGGGCACAGTGTTGAAGGACCTGATGGGAAGTGGATGAGAAACTCGGGGGCGCTCGAACCAAAAAAAGGAAGGTAAAAAACAACGCGTAGAGAAGTTCGTACCTGGACCGCCCCTTGGGCTATGGCCTCCATTTGGACCCTCAGGGTGCCGTGCGGAAGCCTTCCCCCGGCCGACTCTTCCATCCCGGCGAGCAGGCAGGCAGCGACGGAAAGCCCAGATGGAGCCATGAAGACGGTATCACCCTGTAACAACTCCAATTTTGTATACCAAAAATTTGCTTTAAAAATAGTGTACAATTGGAGTATTGTTGTTGCTGGAAACAACTTAAATATTTAATTCCTTACAATAATTACAAGAAAGAGCTTGTAGCTCATTGGTAATACTTTGCATTGCTGAACCAAGCCACCAGAGTTCGAATCCCATACCCCACATTATTTTTAATATGGATTTTTTAAAAACCTTTAGAATACCAAGAGTTTACACGTGCATATCTCATAAAAACCCCACTACACCCAAAGATGTAACACTTGAAGAGGGTAGATGAACCGTCGGGGGAGATCCAGGTCACCGGAATCGGTCGGGAATCGGCCAACTCGGCCTTGACTCGGCCGACTCAGTGATCCGACCGAGTCACGGCCGAGTCACCCCAGATTCGGCCGATTCCGGCGAGGGTCACAACATGAAAGTTATGTCTTTTGGTATTCCCTACGAACCTGCAAAGTTTCAGCCTCATACCACTTCCAGAGATCTTTAAAACCCCCAATTACTCCACTTTTAATACATTTTTATTACATTTTATCATATTTTTATTTTTAACTTTTCATCTACCCTAACCCTAGCCTAACCCTATAAATACCAACCCTACACACTACCCTCTCACCCCCCAAAATCTTGAGCCACTCTCTCAAAAGTTTCCACAAGAAGTGTGCTTCGAAATCGAGTTCCCGGCGAAGCTCTGACGGAATTCCGACGACGCGTTTTGGAGCAACCGGCGACGTAATCACCCCTCGGCCTTCCTCCCTAGTTCTCTTTACTCTTTAGAAGAGTTTAAACCTGTAAGTCCCACCTCTTCTACCTTCTTTTTCTTTAATGTAAAAATACGAATTTCTGGAACCCGACGGAAATCGGACAAACCGATTTCCGATTCGATTTTTCTTTAAAATTCCACTTGTCACCTAATAGATATTATCTACCCATATGCATGTTGACTATTAATCACCCTTAAACCAATTTAATCACACTTTTCCACATGAAATGATAAGTTCTTTACAAAACCGTATTTCTTTCATTAAAATACCATGAAGTTCATTTTTTCTTAATGTAATCAAGTACCTCACTCCTAAACATGTTTATTGTGATAACTAAACTTGTTTCAATCAATTTGAATGAAATTTCACACATGAAATGATAACGTTTACGAATACCGTATTCTTGCACTTTAATACCTTTAGGTTTAACATAGCTTATTTCACCTTTAAACTTTACCAAAACCTAATATAAGTCACGGGGTAATGACCTACCCTTACACACACTCAATATAACCCTAAATGATAAATATCAAAAATACAGAATACGAAATTACATGACTTTTCACTAAAATACCATAACCTTTATAACCTTTAGTTAAATCTTTAAATTGTAAACTTTTCTAAATAAAATCTTATATAAAATGAAAGCACGATTGGTCATGGACATCGATCGTTTATCTAAACTGTCTTGTGGGTCTAGGCAAGTGTGTCTAAGGCTAGTGGTTTTTAATTAGGCCCACGACTGTGGTTCCTTCTCACTTACCTGGCACTTATCTGGCCGCAATTGACGGTGAAGAGGCGATTTGAGGCTTCTAATGACTCATCGTTTAGACCATAGAAATAGGCTAGTTGGCTTAGGAAACCCTAATAACTAAAATACGGAAACTATACTCTTTTGCAAATAAACACCCTATATTTATAAAACCGTTTTTCCTAAATGAAAAGTATTTATAAAACCTAAGCAAAGTGCCGCTACAACCCATCTTTGGGGAACCTGTTAGGGATAGTACGGTTCATCGTGCACCCGCAGGCTAGTAGTGCGAGATTCAGACCTCCACAAGGAGCATTCGGTCTCGAAAGGTTTAAAATACGATATTTAAGGAACGTGAGACTTTTTGTAAATAAAATATTCATATAAAAAAAATTATTTATGTGTTTAATTATATATAATTATCATTTAAACACCTATTTTGTTATAATATAAAGTTTCCACTTTTTCCTAAAATTCAAGATTAAAAGTTACATTAAAATACCACGAATTTCAAATAAACAATTAATTCTTCTATTAGGATATTTTCACTAGAATAACACAAATAAAATTCACATTCATTATAATAATAAAGATGATTATTAAATACTTGAGGTATATTTTGAAAACTATACAAAAGTACTTTTTACATAAAACCCCCTCAAGTTTCACAAATTACAATAATGCCCCTAACTAATATTGAACTTCAAATTATCTTTCTTTTAGTCTGACTCGGGTTGGAGTCTGACTAATTCTGACTTGAATATAATTCAAGTCAACCTATATTCAATCATATTCCAATACAAATTTGAATACAAGAATCCCTGAATCCAGTTAACAATATATTCATTTTGACTGAATCAAACCATGGATATTCATCCATTATCCTGATATTCCATTTTCCTGATTATACAGTTACAACATGTTTACTGATATCATGGTTTTGGTCAGTCATCCAGTTTACATATTCCAATACTCCAACACTGTTAAAACACTACGGGGTTTAAAGGGGTAGATTGGTACGGAAGGTGTTAAAGGTGGCACGAGGTGGTCAGATTAAGACACCTAACATGAATACTGTTGCTGTTGTACCGTGGCATAACGGTTCCTTGTACTCTCCATTTGCCCTGATCTCTAGCATATAGAGATCCCCCTCGTATACACTGGCATCCTTCTGTACCAAGCTACAAACAACGGCGTTAAACAATATTCCATAATATTCAACAACATAATACTTTAGAAAATACTGCTACTCTGCCATTCTCATTCTTCTTTTCTTTGGGACTTACCGAGCGACCTGTTCGCTGACGACATTCTATTTCTTTCTTCTTTGAATGTCGTCAGGTGCGTTGGACCAAGCTGAGACCGAGCCCACAAGTGAAGATTTGGAGCAGTTCCAAGAAGACCCAGAGCTCTAGATAATTGTACTTTGTTCTTTCCAGTATTTCCTTTTATTATTATGCCACTGTTTAGGCATTGCTTTTCCATTCCAGTTGCATTTTCATTTCATGCATTGTACAAAGAATGATATTAATAAAAGTTGCTGTTATTTAAATATCATTTGTCTCTTGTGATTATTTTATATTGCTTAGTTACGCTTAGCGTATGTACTTCTGAGTACATACGTAGCGGGCCTCGTCACGTCCACTTCGCTGTACACTGGGAAGCAGGGCGTGACACACCCCCTGCACGGGAATCCCCTCAGGAACCATCGAAGGCGGCGCACAAGAGATTGTCCTTTTCCTCTTAAGGGGGACCCCGTCCTCGCCCTCCCCTCTGTCTCTCGTCCGGGGCTCGGATGACTGTGGACGTCTCTGGCCACCACCGGAACAATCACCGGGAGTCGTCAACGAAGCGGACGACCCTATCGCCGGCGGAACATTCGGCGCAGGGCATGAGCCAGCCAGGGGCACGGCCGCGCCGCTGGCCTCCCTCTGGAACGAGAAACCCAAAGGGTGGGAACGAACCATGTATCCAAAAGAAGAAGAGCGCCGAGCTGCCAAAACTTAGAAGAAAGGAAATATGAAAGAGTAGGGGCACTGGAGCGGGCCCCGTCTCTACTTATCCCCGCGAACGATCTCATCCAACGGCGACCTTCATCTCCCGCCAAAAACGCCTCCTCGTGTCCAATGGCTCCGATTGCTCCACTTGTTATTCCCACACTGGACCGCACCCCATCAGACGCCGCAGGTCTGCACATGTCGCGTCGGCCAACCGACACTTGACACGTGAACCGTCGCTTCAGTGGCAGGATGCACGAACCGGCGCACCTTCCTTAAATGCAAAGATCTCGCTCTGATTCGCTGACAGAAAAGACAGATGACAGCCCGGGGACGTGTCCCGACGAAACCTTAGGAGGAAGCTCGCCCCGGACGGCCCGGCAGTCCACTCCTGATCCGACCCGCTAGTTAGTCGGGACAAGAGTGGGGGGCTAATGATGATACTCAATATTGGCGATCTCCATGATCAGGACACGTGGTGGATGACATGTCCCTGAACTCAGAAGAAGGGGCCGACCAGGCCACCCCTGTACCCAACCTGCAACCATAAGCTGGCCCTCCTCGGAATCCCTCGCAGATTGGCCTCCTCGGTCCCTCAGCTCGCCCCGAGCTACCATAGGACCAAGACTTCTCGGCCCTCTTGCTCGTCTCCGAGCTCCGCAGCCGAGGCCATCTTCCTCGGTCCCTCCGACCGACCAACTCCACCACTCACAGGCGTAACCGCCGCTCCGCAAATCTCGCCACGCGCAGATTCTCCGCCAGCAACATCCCACGTTCCACGCCATCACGATCCCTATTAATGGGCGATCCACTCTTTACACGGGCGTGACGTAGGGAGCGTAACTGCCGGCGAGATTCTCGAGCCTGCTGCCGCCACTATATAAACCCCCATCACAGAGGGGTCAAGTAAGCCATTTTTATTCCACTTAGCCGTTACTCTGCTCAGATCTTGTACTAACTTGATCGTCGGAGGGTCCTCAGTGGTACCAAACCACCCGGGACTTCTTTGCAGGTATTCGACGTTAAACTCCTCAAAACCCATTGAGACCCGCACGCAACAGGAGATCACCTTCCAAATCCACCGGGAGATCGACGGAAGAAAACATCTGAGGGAGACCCGAAAAGGACCTCCATCACACTTTTTTCATCCACCAGTGGAGATTGTCTATAGATCCTACATTTCTCAAAAACATAGATCTCATGGCGGAAGCGTTTTTTTTGGTGTGTAGAAACTCGTTAGAATTAAAAAAGTTTTAGAGGGAAAATAAGGGAAACTACTATTTCCATCGTGCTCTTCACATCCAACGGCGAGCAGTGCACCGTCTTTCATCAAGTTCTACCTTCACCTTACCGAATCTGGATCCCTTGCTTCGTCTTTTCCTTCAATATGCAAATCCAAAAGAACCATTTCTGGATAAATCAGGAAGGGTCATGGTTGTGCGGGATCAGTTGGGGAATCCAAATGCTGGGATTCGCGGAGCCCAGTGACAAGCAGAGCAAGGGGTGAACCCAACTTAACCGTCCAACATTCAGTGGCATTTCCGTAAATTCACCATTCGGCCATTTCCCCAAAATTTGAACTTTTCAAAATAGTTGGCCTATAAATTCAAAACCCTAGACCGCCTTCAATGTTTCGGTTCTACATCTCCCCATTTTCAATGCAGACGCCGCAATCTCTCGATCTAAATCTCTGAGTAAGGATCTCCATCAATCTAGTCTCTTTTTCTTGGAGAAAACCCCATCACTTTCTCGAAATTTCGCTGACAAGATGCCGGAAGCGACGGAGTTCTGGATCCGGCGAGTGACGTCTCCACCGGAGGCGGTGGCGCGGCCGAGGAGGCTGGTGAGGGCGGAGGATGACAAGGAGAACTTTCCGGCAGTGGTCCCCGCGATGTGTGGGGGGAAGCGGAGCTCAAGGAAGAGTCCGCTGCGCTACCCGAGGATTCCCTTGAGAGACATCACGAACATCGTCAATGTAAGAGTTTTTAATTTTGTTTCCCTCAAAATTTTATGATAATATTTGTTAATATCTGCATGATTTGAGTTGAATGATTAATTTAGGATCTTTTTCGAATGATCAAGTGAGTGAATTCTTGCAGTTACGATAATTTACATTGGTAAAACCATTGCTTTACTTGTAATTTGCATATAATTCAATCTTTTTTTTTTCATTTTCTTTTCTTATGCGATCCGTTTGATGAAAAGATTGAATCTTTTAGAGGAGACTGACTGCAAAATTTCTAGGCTCTCGAGAGGAGAAGGCTCATAGTGTTGGCAGCTAGAAATGCAGAATTGATTAGAGGGACTGAGAGTTCACTCCTTCTTTGCCCTGCACCACGAGAACTAAGCATTACCGATGCCACCCCAAAACAGATTAGCACCACATGCATTACTTCATCTTCGCTTGTCGAGCATCCATTGGAGGCCTCTTCGGGTTTGAGCTCGATTGCTAATACTGATGCTGAGACTGAGGAGAGGTTGCGCCAATCCATTGATCAAATCGAGAAGATTGTGATGAAGAATCTGAGTAAGCCCGCGAACGAGGCGTTTTCCTAGAGAGCCATGCAGAAGAAGACTCTTATGTCTATGAGATAGGTGAAACATTTCGTTTCGTAGTCTCGGTTGCAACTTTATCGAATGTGTGTTGGTTTGCTGTTGGTACACCTAGGTGATGTGTGTTCAAGTTTGTGCATATTTTTGTCTGTTTGTCACTTGCTTCTGAATTATAAATGATGCATTTCATGTGCATCAGTTTCTTGTTAATATGATTTAGGACCACACTCTGGATTTTCAGTTCAATATTGAATCGAATAGTTTCATAGTTTCAAGTTAACTGAAGGTTGTTCGTGACATGTCTATTTGCTTGATAATGTCCTTTATGTATGTTAATCATGGATTATTTCTTGCTGGTGCTTGATGATTCATATTTTATGTCTCCTTTTGGACTTTGACAACTTCTTTATAATGAATTGAGAATTATATATTTTTATTTTTTGCACTTCATATTTTATACCTACTCTTTTGCTATATTGAGAAGTTGAAAGTTTGTTGTGAGAGCACAATACAGTCCACTTTCATCTCTACATAGCTAAGTTGAAAAAATGCCTTTAAAACTATGCTGTTCTTCAGAGCAACTTCTTTGGTGTTTTTTTCCTGACACATTGCAGAATCCTGTGACAAGTGCATTCAGGTATGTTGCTTGTGTCATAGCAGTTTTTGCATACTTCTCTTGAGGTGCATTGGAAGTCATCAGCGCCATGCATGTGAGATGTCTGCTGAAATTTTACAAAGGGCTGTGGTCCTTTGAGACCATACATGCTATTTGTCTGTGGGCAAAAAAGATTATGCACATCAATTGGCTGTTGAAATGCTACAGTAGGTGAATTGTTCTTCAGTGAGAAAAAGGTTATGTGGATAAGTTGTTTATTGACACGCTGCGATGGGTTTTGAAGAAATAAGTCCTCCTAATGTTCAAATGGAACCATTCGGTAGATCATTGGCGGCACACTTTCTTTGGGTTATTTATTACTTGGAAATTCACTCCTTAGTATTTGATTTGTTGGTTGGAGACTAAAGATTTGGGCTTTCTTTTTTTTTTTTCTTTTTTGATAAATGATCATGTTTGTTTGAGATATTCCAGGCCTTGGATGAAACTTCATTTTTAACGTGGAGGTGTTGGATATAGTGGATGAGAACTGCATTCATCCTGATATGAGCTGGGACGAAAATGTATTGTTTCTGCCGAATTGGTTTATGCCTTCTCTATGGTGAAGCAGAGCGATAGTGAAGGTAAGAGCATTAAAATTCCTCGTGAAGTCTTGATTTTATTACTTTAATCGATTTATAACTTGCATGCAGATTTGTTCTGTCATTTTTAATAATCTATTAACACATATTATCAATTAGAGTGCTTTCGATTTATGAAACTCAATTTATATTACTTGATCTGCAATTCCTCCGACAGCCTTAAAAGATCATAACTGACTTACACACTGTTTCTTTAAGCCTTGTTTACTATAAGAGGTGTTCCATTACTGCAAACACCATTATATTCTGACCCTAGACAATTTCCTTAATAGGATTTTGGAGTATCTGTTGCCTTAGAATATGCTTCTTTAGCTTCTCTATTGTCATTCACTATGCTAGCTTGTGCTTTCATAATCCTAGTTAATGCCACATTTTGGTTGACTTTCATACATTTTTATACTTAATTTTCGTGAATATATTCGATGTGCATTAGGGTATAACCGTATAAGTGAAGTCAGCATTGCCTAGATGGTTACCATTGTATATTGTTCATTGACCTTTCTTGTGGAGTTCCCTTTGTCTACGTAGTTTCACTTCTTGTTGGGTTATGGTGTTATCTGTAATTTATAATGTTCGTTGGCTGAATCTTAAAAAAACAGCGGAAGTTCATGTGGGTATACCATAACTTGTCTGTTTCTTGCAGTTTTTCAACTTTTCTAAAGGAAGTTTCCAATGTTTATGTAGTCTTGTTCTTGTTGGGTGATGAAGAAGCAATAAAAGCAATGGTTGGGTGCTTTCAGATGCCTTCAATTTTCTTTCGTAGAACAGATGGAGCTCGGAATAGTCGAGTGGGAAATATCTACACGGTCTCTTTTTTTGCTCGACTGAGCACACACGAGAGAAATTTGGCCGAACTTCCACCTGAACTTCTCAGTGTGATTGCAGAACGTCTTCCCACCTCGACAACTTTCAATTCTGTGCCGTCTGCATCTCATGGGCTGCTGCTTCAAAAGACGTACTCAAAGTTGCACCTCAGTTTCCTTTGCTGTTAGTGAGACGAGACAAGGGCATGCTTTTATTCTACAGCTACATAGAGAACTGATATTTTCACCTGCCCGTTGCTTCCAAAATATATCAAAATTACTTCATGGGATCCTTTGATGGTAACCTCGTAATGTCAGATTCAATTTTGTCTAGGGAGAGATGTAAGTCGATGTCGCGCATTCCGCGGGTTCGCGGGGAGGCGGAATATTTAAAAATTGATTTTGAAAGCTCGCAACATCGACTTGAACTCTAGGATCTTGGCTAAACCCTAACTAGCTAAGCATGTAAGGAGGTTAACTACTCGGAAAGAAAGTTATACCTCACGCTACAAGTCCTTCGGGTCTTCTCCGCTGTCCTCCTCGTCATCGTAGGTTTCGAGGATCGTAACGGATCGATACTTTCTCGAGTTAAAGACGATCCACCCGAGAGTCTATAGTCCGAGCTCTAACCTCAAATCCGAGATAACCAGGGCACCTAGTTCGCTAGACTAGATGACCTAGATGATGTACAGAAAGAAGATGGATTAGTTTGTCACTTGGAACCCTAGGTTTCTCAACTCATGAGAGATTAAGGGTTGAGAGGAAGGAAAAAGAGAGCTTGAGGAAAGAGAAAATGTTTTCTTAAATGATCAAATGAGATGGCTCCCTTGATTAGACTATAAGCATGCTTAGAAAAATATCTCACCCAAAATATCTAGTGCCACAAAATATCTCACAAAATATCTAAATCAAACTAAGCTCCAAATAGTCAAACCAAGTAGCCATGCTTGAATTATTATTTGTAATAATAATAATCCATTTCCTCCACCTCATAATTGTTTTAATCAAGTAAATGATCAAAACCCTAATGAGGTGTCTCCTTCTAAAAGCAATCTTGAGTAATTACAAGAATGCCCCTCATCTGTATATACATACCCGTATCCGTGTTTCGAGAAACACGAATACAATGAGACGAACTTGATCCATCAATATAATACTAGGATCCGGCTTAAACTAAAGCCCACTAGTATTATCCGCCCGATCATCATATGTGCACAAGTACACGTAAGTGATCGAAGCCCTGTCGTAAAACCATACGGCTCTACATCTTTCGCTCGATGCAGGGAAACTTTCTATGTGGAACTCTAAAAACTCGACAGTATGCTGGCAGTGGGTTTAACCACAAGCCGCAAGCGGTACTAGCTGCACGTAACGGCTATCCAGGTATCTGTCGATAAGAAGGCCGATGAGCAAACTCGTCCGAACTTCTACTGAGCATGTATGTGACAATCTCCGTACAGTCCGGTCTGTTCGTCTAAGAGTATCGCATATCGAGCCTAGAGGGCGGTAATCGTCAGACCCTTAATAGCGCAATAAGTCGTGTCGGAGTGTAGCCCAAAACATCCTGAGAAACTACTGGAATACCTACCAGTAAATCTCGTTTGCCCTGGCCAGGGACTTTGTGTAATGGCTCTCCGAACACGACACAATATCAATCCCCAATACCGGGAGAGACGAATCCTATGTAACCGCCATCGCCTCCAAGTGTTTCGGTACTGCACCCAACTACTACCTGTTTGCACGACTCCTTTGAGCCGTGGTAGGGTAGTAATCAAAGTACAGTGGGAACACACTCGAGGCGAAGTAGCAGTATCAAGTCGACGGACTAAACTGTACCCATGTCAACTGGGAACTGCTACCCGACGTAGGTATAATACCCACCAACAGTTCCCGACGAGTCCTGTCCAGTATACTCATAACCTAATGAGCACCCGTATACTATCTCCAGTACGACGTACTAATGGCTGTGGGACAGACCATCTCCCCTGCTGGGATGAGAAGCGTATACACTAGTCTACTCTGGAGTATCGATGTCCCGTCTCGATAATCCTACGACTAGGGACCTGTATAGGATGTGCTTATAGACTACCCAGCCCCACTAGTGTGACTGTCATCACAACGATGTTAATCAAGCAAAGATTCTAAGGGCTCTACCAATATGTATAAGCGATATCCTAAAAGAAACACATGCACATATTGAGATAGAAACAAATCAGGTAGCATACTACTATTTCGAGTAAGACTGTTACTATATCCGTGTATATCCTAATCTTCCATTAAGTAATATACAAATCAGTATGATACAATAATGGCCTTAGGGCATATATCACTAACAATCTCCCACTTGCACTAAGGCCATGTATTGGCATATCGCAGACCTAAGATCTCGAATAGCCTCTCGAACTGTGTCTGAGGGATGGCCTCTTTGAGTGGATCTGCAGTTTCGTTCTCCGTATCCACTCTCCTCACCTTGATCTTCCGGAGATCTACGATCTTCCTGATCAGGTGGTACCGCTTCAAGATATGTCTGGATCTCTGATGGGACCTGGGTTCCTTCTCTAAAGCTATAGTGCCGTTTGTTGTTATAATACTAAAGTATTGGACCAACAATAGAAGGAACTACCTGAAGTTCAGTTAAGAATTTCCTCATCCAGACTTCCTCTTTTGCGACGTCTCATTACAGCGAACTACTCCGTCTCCATCGTCGAGTCTGCAACGGTGTCCTGCTTGGAGCTCTTCCAACAGACCACCCCTTTATTGAGGGTAAAGACATAACCTGACATGGACTTAGAGTCATTCTTATCACTCTAGAAGCTGGAGTCAGCAAAGGCCTCGATCTGGAGGTCCTTTTCCGCCATACACCAAGAACATCTCCTTAGTCCTTCTCAGGTACTTGAGAATGTTTTTTATTGCTTTCCAATGGTTCTTCCCTGGGTTTGACTGATACCGGCTTACCACACTCAGTGCGTAAGCTACATCTAGTCTGGTATACAATATCGCATACATTATAGAGCCTACCGCAGAAGCGTAGGATATAATCGACATGCGAGCCCTTTCCAAATCAGTCTTTGGGAGACATCTCTTTGGAAATGGTGATTCCGTGACAAGCTAGTAGACTATCGCGCTTTTGAATCGTCCATTAAATCTTTTCAGTATGGTGTTGATTTATCTTGACTGTGAAAGTCCCACTATTCTCTTTGATCTATCACGATAGATCTGGATCCCCAGAATGTAGTTGGCATCATTCAGGTCTTTCATGAAGAACCTTAGTGACAAGAATTCTTTGACTGATTGTAGTATAGGAATGTCATTTCCTATCAAGAGAATGTCATCCACGTACTAGACGAGAAATCCCACAGTTCTTGCTACAATCTTACTATAATGCATGGTTCATCTGGATTTTTGATAAAGTCAATTTTTTTTATTGTCTCATTAAAACAGATGTTCCAACTCCGCGATACCTGCTTTAGTCCATAAATGAATTTAAGCAACTTGCACACTCTCCCGCTGCTCCCGCTCTGATTGAAACCCTTCTGGTTGATTCATATAGACGCACTCTTCCAAATAACCATTTAGAAAAGCCGTCTCTACGTCAATCTGCCGGATCTCAAAATCTTGGAAGGCAGCAATGGCAAGAAGGATCCGAATGGATTTGAGCATAACCACTGGAGAAAAAGTTTCATCATAGTCCAAACCAGGGCTTTGACGAAAACCTTTTGCAACAAGTCTAGCCTTATAGGTTTCAATCTGTCTATCTACACCAATCTTCTTTCTGAAGATCCACTTGCAACCTATGGGTTTTACCCCTTCTGGAGCAATGTTCAAAGTGCATACTTTGTTGGTGTATATGGACTCCATCTCGGTCCGCATTGCATCCAACCATTTTTCCGAGTCGCCGCTCTGAATGGCTTGCTGGAAACTAGTTGGCTTATCATTGTCAATGATGTAATCCTCTCTATCCCCGTCTATGAGAAAACCGCAGTATCTTCCGGACGGATGAGACTGCCTACTAGTCCTGCGGATTGGCGCAGAGATGTCATGTTCTTTTGAAATCTCTGATTCTACCATACTTTCAGTAATAGTTTGTGGTTCTAGAATTTCTTCCAGTTCTATTGCGCTCCTATTAATTCTTTTTCAAAAAATTGATTTTCTAAAAAGTGGGCATGACGAGGAAGAAAACTTTTTGTTTCTCTGCGTAATAGAAAAGATACCTCTTGGATTTCTTTGGGTATCCCACAAACTTACACAGTACCGAGCGTGCCTCGAATTTGTCCACATACTGCTTTTTGACAAAAGCTGGACATCCCTATATCTTCATATGCTGAAGATAGGGTTTCTTCCCACTCCATATCTGATATAGTGTGGTAGGCACAATCTTGGTAGGAACCTTATTCAAAAGATATGCAGCTGATTCTAGTGCATAACCTCAGAAGGATTGCGGTAACTCAACGTTACTTATCATAGAACGTATCATATCCAATAGGGTTCTGTTCCGCCTTTCCGATACATCGTTGTGTTGTGGTGTGTATGAAGGAGTAAGCCGAGAAAGAATTCCATTCTCTTTTAAGTAATTCAGAAACTCGGCAATCAAGTATTCACCACATCGATCTGATCTCAGTGTCTTGATACTTTTGCCTGTTTGTTTTTCCACTTCATTCTTTTATTCCCGGAATTTCTCAAAAGGCATCGGATTTATACTTTATCAAGAAGACATGTCCTTACCAAGAGAAATTATATGTTAAAAGCAATGAAATAGGAATAACCACTTCGTGCATTTGTAGATATTGGACTATACACGTGGCTGTGTATGAGTCCTAAGAGCTTGCTCGCTCTTACTCCGTGTCCAGTGAACGGAGTTTTTGCCATCTTTCCTATGAGACAAGATTGATATTCGAACGGATCCAAATATCATTCTCGATGTAATTTCGACAACTGTGTTTCATTGATGTGACCCAGTCTACAATACTTTAAGAAAGTCTTATTTAATTCTGAAGACTTTCTTTTAAGTGTGTTCTGAACGTTGAAAACCTGAGCTTGATTTAATACGTATATATTGTCCTCTAGTATATTTGACCCAATCAAACTTTGATTTAGGTGGATGTGGACCATATTGCTTACAAACTAGACTAGGTACACACAAACAGTTACGTAGAATCAATGTCTGCCCACTTGTCAATCCTATGTGATATTCTCCTACGGATACAGCGTCCACGCTCATTCCGTTAGTAACCCTGAGAGTCATATCACCTACCCTGATAACTTTACGGTATCTCAACGCCTGTAATGAATTACAGATATGAGATCCTGATCCGGTATCTTGTATCCAGGAAGTAGAGTTAATTGACAAACTGTTTTCAATCACAAACACACCCGAAGTCGAAGCCACAATATGCTTCGGATCCTGGATTCTGGCTTTCCAAGCTCTGCATCCCTTCTGCCAATGTCCTTTCCCGTGACAATAGGAACATCCCTTCTTACCTACCGTTGGCCCCGAAACTTTTGCCCCGCCCTTCCTTTCTACCTTGCTGACACCGCCTATCGGCTTTGTGGAGGTCTTCTTCTACTCACCCCTGGCTTTCGCCTTGGATCCAGAAGAGGAAGATTTCCCAATGAGCAGAGCGAGTGTCTCCCTAGTTTCCTTTAGGGCGCCCTCAACTGGAAGTATAACTTTCTTCCCCTGGGCGTAAGTAGAAAGTAGGGACTGTAGAATTAAGTCAGTACATGACTCATTCTCCAACGTGGTCTCCAGATCCGTGAGCTCATCAATATAGCTAATCTTTGCTGGGACGTGGTCCTCCACAGATGACCCGACAACCAACCTCGCTTGAAGCAATTCCTTCGAGGTATCATATCTTGCGATACGAGATTGCTCTCTATATAAAACATTGTTATGGAGGAAGATAGAAACTAAGTCCATTTTCTTATGTTGCCTCTGGTATACACCATCAACTGAGGCATCCGCACAGTCTTTTTCCCTTGTCTAACGAATATCAACATCCGCGACGGTGGAAACTGGACCTGGGACGGCGGGGGCTTGAGTAGTAATGAGATGGTCCAGCTTGTCATAGGTAATGGACATCTGGACAAACCTTTGCCAGTCAATATAGTATAACTCAGTCATTTTATTATCTAACTGTAACCTAATTTGGTCATCTGGTCGCTGCAATTAGGAGAGAGAAGAAAACACTCAGCATGATACTCTTGTAAGTTTAGATTGATTTTTAATTTATCTAAACATGATGGCTCTTACTGTTTCTCGAATCATTTCTCAAACCATAAAAGAAGAATTAGCCAGGATTAATCTCACCGTACAATACTTGCTTAACCTTTCAGCATGGCTAGTGTCGGTACTTCGAGGGAGGTTTTACGGCACTTTCGCGAAATTCTTTAACTAAATAACCTCTTTTCTCTGGAGGTGCAGCCCTATTAACACCTTTCTAGACACCTACTTGGTTTATAGAATTGACCGTTAAGTGAAAAATCTCCCAAGAAGTAGCATATACTCACAGTAGGATCGAGATCCAAATATCATTGTGTGATAACCCTGAAGGAATCCTACCAACATTATCACACTCCAAATGGTATGCAGCACTAGCAAGTTTCAGTTTCCTTAGATACTCCCGATGTGGATTTTTGCCCCATGCTCTTATGATCTTGACGAAGGCTAACAAATATAAGTCACATGTCAAGTTACATCATTGTCTAGGTTGATTTGAACTCATCCGTATATACTCTTGACGAAGGCCAACAAAGTAATAC
This sequence comes from Agapanthus africanus, assembly GCA_030015575.1. NCBI lineage: Eukaryota > Viridiplantae > Streptophyta > Magnoliopsida > Asparagales > Amaryllidaceae > Agapanthus > Agapanthus africanus. Next base: position 26,844,354 of record JASDDO010000016.1, read on the forward strand.
GACTTTCCCAAACCAACGCATCTATCTATGCTACATATGAATATCCAGCGGCTACCAATCATTATGCCTTGGCGAAGGTCAACAAACATAGCTTGAATACTACGGAACATTCATATGAAATGACGGACTACGAATAGTTTTGGCAAAACCGTGAACGTAGTGAACTTGATATAATCGAAGGAACCTGACAGCTTTTAAAAGGTGTGGTTTAAACTCCGCATTTTTAAAAGTTTGCTGTTTTGAAAAAACCGAGTGGTTTTAAAATTTGTTCCAACGATTTAGTTTTGGTTTGTTTGCTTTGCATTAATCTAATGCAGTCCCATCATTTACACCTATTATCACAGAAAGAAACAAAAATATGACGTATGCTTATGCCATCCGCATTCTTCACGGGGCCCCGTCTTACACCGTTAGGTTACTTAACTAACGTCAGAGCTGAAGCTGGACTAGCGCGGATGCAAAATATAAGCAACGTCTATTATATAATATATATATAATAATAACCATTCGTCTCACGCAATAATAGGCATTCCAGATCACAGATGAACACATTGGATATTCTAGGAATTCCACGTTTCATTTAAGCCTGTAACGAAAGACGGATTCCATGGCCGTGATGAATAGCCAAATCCACCCCAGACCCTATGGGTGCGGCAAACTACCCGCCAAATTCCCGAAGCAAAGCAACTCCCTCAACAAGATGAGTAGGCCACTCAACATTTCAAAGAACTTCGTAGTTTGTGCACCCCACCTTGGGTCTATTCTAGGAGCTGAAAACAGTAAAAGAAATAATAATACAATGGTGGCTACAACCTCAATCCGGATGTGCCCCGCAAAATAATATTACATCACTTTACAATTTACATTGAATGAAAGAATGAAAATCCTCATCTCACATCCTGGCTATTCATCCACAACGGTCCAACAAGTTCATATACACAAACTAACATCACAGATCACAGATATGTGCAACCCCCACTAATCGACGTATAGCGATTAGCAGACGTTCAACACATATATCACAACATGAAACTTTAAACGACGTTAAAATCGTGACTTCGAAACACTCCGTATTGCCACAGTAAAAAGATAACAGTATATCCAAACTTGACAAAAACAAACAACACCTGAGACCTTAGATCCAAGCAACTAGAATACAGACCAAAATTCAAAGAATTCCACCAAAATAAAAAAGGCGAGACCGGTTTTTTTATGCATGTGGCCGGCCTAATTCTGGTGGAATTAATTCATTTTTTGTGTGTGTTCATATCACAACAAGTAGAGCACTCTGCAATTGTTTAAAAAAATTTTAGAGGCTCGAAAAAATTTGACAAAAACTTGGAGTTTAGGTTTCGTGTTTCGGAGTTATTTCGGTATTGTAGTTTTATATTTCGTCTAAACAGTTAGCTAAGATTTAGTAGGCTCTGATACCACTGGAAGTCGATGTCGCGCACCCCGCGGGTTCGCGGGGAGGCGGAATATTTAAAAATTGATTTTCAAAGCTCGCAACACCGACTTGAACTCCAGGATCTTGGCTAAACCCTAACTAGCTAAGAATGTAAGGAGGTTAACTATTCGGAAAGAAAATTATACCTCACGATACAAATCCTTCGGGTCTTCTCCGCTGTCCTCCTCGTCATCGTAGGTTTTGAGGATTGTAACGGATCAATGCTTCCTGGTCGGCTTCCTCGAGTCAAGACGATCCACCCGAGAGTCTATAGTCCGAGCTCCAATCTCAAATCCGAGGTAACTAGGGCATCTAGTTCGTTAGACTAGATGACCTAGGTGATGTAAAGAAAGAAGATGGATTAGTTTGTCACTTGGAATCTTAGGTTTCTCAACTCATGAGAGATTAAGGGTTGAGAGAAAGAAAAAAGAGAGCTTGAGGAAAGAGAAAATGTTTTCTCAAATGATCAAATGAGATGGCTCCCTTGATTAGACTATAAGCATGCTTAGAAAAATATCTCATCCAAAATATCTAGTGCCACAAAATATCTCACAAAATATCTAAGTCAAACTAAACCCCAAATAGTCAAATCAAGTAGCCATGCTTGAATTATTATTTGTAATAATAATAATCCATTTCCTCCACCTCATAATTGTTTTAATCAAGTAAATGATCAAAACCCTAATCAGATGTCTCCTTCTAAAAGCAATCTTGAGTAATTACAAGAATGCCCCTCTCATCCGTATATACATACCCATATCCGTGTTTCGAGAAACACGAATACAATGAGACGAACTTGATCCATCAATATAATACCAGGATCCGGCTTAAACCAAAGCCTACTAGTATTATCCACCCGATCATCATATATGCACAAATACACGTAAGTGATCGAAGTCCTACCGTAAAACCATACGGCCTCTACATTTTTCGCCCGATGTAGGGAAACTCTCTATGTGGAACTCTAAAAACTCGACAGTACGCTGGCAATGGGTTTATCTACAAGCCGCAAGCGGTACTAGCTGCACGTAACGGCTACCCAGGTATCTGTCGATAAGAAGGCCGATGAGCAAACTCATCCGAACTCCTACTGAGCCTGTATGCGACAATCTCCATACAGTCCGGTCTGTTCGTCTAAGAGTATCACATAACGGGTCTAGAGGGGCAGTAATCGTCAGACCCCTAATAGCGCAATAAGTCGTGTCGGAGTGTAGCCCAAAACACCCTGAGAAACTACTGGAATACCTACCAGTAAATCTCGCTTACCCTGGTCAGGGACTTTGTGTAATGGCTCTCCGAACACAGCGCGATATCAACTCCCAATACCGGAAGAGACGAATCCTATCTAACCGCCACCGCTTCCAAGTGCTTCGGGACTGCACCCAACTACTACCTATTTGCACGACTCTTTTGAACAGTGGTAGAATAGTAATTAAAGTACATTAGGAACACACTCGAGACGAAGTAGCAGTGTCAAGTCGATGGACTAAGCTGTACTCATGTCACCTGGGAACTGCTACCCGACGATAGGTATAATACCCACCAACAGTTCCCGACGAGTCCTGTTCAGTGTATTCATAATCTATTGAGCATCTGCATACTATTTCCAGTACGACGTACTAATGGCTGTGGGACAGACCATCTTCCCTGCTGGAATGAGAAGCTTATACACTAGTCTACTCTGGAGTATCGATATCCCGTCTCGATAATCCTACGAGTAGGGACCTGTTTAGGATGTGCTTATAGACTACCCAACCCCCACTAGTGTGACTTCCATCACAACGCTGGTAATCAAGTAAAAATCCTAAGGGCTCTACCAATATGTATAAGCGATATCCTAAAAGAAAGACATGCACATATTGAGATAGAAACAAACCAGTTAGCATACTACCATTTCGAGCAAAACTGTTACTATATCCGTGTATATCCTAAGTTTCCATTAAGTAATATACAAACCAGTATGATATAATAATGGCCTCTAGGGCATATATCACTAACAAGAGATACACATTAAATCCAATCAATGGAACCGAAAACAGAACCCCCTGTATATGTACCCTCCCTGCAGCGCAATCACAAATCATGAAAGTTTCCCTCTCTGCCGATCTCATCGTCGTCGTAAGCTATGTTGGAACCATCTTTGAGCGTCTGGCTTTTGTCAAGATTGGAGACTGTTCATGGGTTCGGATACTTACTTATTCAGATGTTGAGGATGTGATCGCACGCTTTTGGCGTGTCGAGTTTTAAGAGTTCTAAAGTTTACCGCGATCAGGACGGTGTCGCTATGCAGCTAGCCGGTTGAGCACGGGTCGATCCACAGGGAGATGGTTGTATGTCCTTTCTTGTCTTAGACGAGTCAATAAAGAATTTGTGTATGTTTGTTCGATCTAACCTATGTGTATTATTTGCAAGTATAAGGTTGTTAAGAAAAAGATACGAAATTATAAGCTAAAGAAATCCGTACTCGAAACCTTTGAGCCGAGTCTTGACCGATTGAAGCTAAAGCAATCGGCAACAACGTGGATTAGGGGATTTAAGCGCGGTATTCGTGGAATACGGCTTATTTACCCTTGTCCTTCCGTTCTTGTCTCTTGCTTTCGCCTCCGGCCAAACCGAACGCAACCGGTCGCGGTTAGGAATCACCGTTACCTTGTTAGGGTAGGGTGCCTAACGGAGCGCTTGCGTATGGTTTGGGCGGAGTTCAATGGAAAATAACGGGAAAAGGAAAAGAGAAAAGAAAATCTTTAACTTATAATATCGTATTTCTTCTTAACAATAATAATTACAACATTCACAAAATGAACAAAAGAGAGCAAAAGAAAAGAACAAAGAAAAGAAAAGATTACAAGTATTAAGTGCATGAATATAAGTGCATGAAATAAATTGCAAGAAAGAAAAGCAAGATAATAATAAGCAAGTAATAAAAAGCGATAAAAAGAACAAGAAAGTAGAACTCAAGACAAGCATGTGATCAATAGCCAACCCTTAAACTTGCAAGCTCAATCAAGAGCTTGCAAGATCAAGGGAAGGATAGAGAACGCATGTGAAATGAAGCGCTAATTCCATAAGAAAATACGATCCTTGAGATTAATAACTAACCCTTAACCATTTAAGCTCAATGAAGAGGTTGAATGATCAAGAGAAAGCAAGAATCTCAAGGGGAAGAAGAAACAAAAGAGAATGATACAAAACCCTCATCTTCATTAATATCCACTCAAAAAGCTCTCACTACAATTTTCATGGAGAAAGAATGTAGAAGAAGAAGAAGAACTATACAAAAAAACTACAAAAGAGGAACACAAAATTGGACCCTTGGCTTAGCTCAGATCTGGAGTATTTATAGGCTGGAGAATGGAAATCTAGGGCAACCACCAGAACCTACATAAAAAGACCAAAATACCCACAAAAGTTGACAAGCTGCGGCGCCAGTACGGCCGCGGATCCGCCGCCAATACCCCCTATTGGCCGCGGATCCACGGCCCTATGATGGAGTCAGGGTATGATGTTTCTTGTACGGCCATGATCTGCTGTCCCCTGTTGTCTGGTACACATATTTTCTGAAAATACCTTCACATTTCTTCCAGAATTTCTGTTGAGAAAAGGTGGACTTTTTGTGGATGTTTTTGTCATGATTGCCTCGAGCTCCGCGTAGATTTCTTGGAACTTGTTGTTGCCATTGAGCCTTGTGCATGAAAACGACATTGATTTGACATTTCGTCTCCCTAAACTGGTATCTGGCAACATACGGATGAAGAGCGGAGACCGTGTTTTATCTGTGGTTGGCAGGAACCCGGATTTTGTCGTGTTTTCCATAATTTTCACCGTTTTAGAACCGAGAACCCGTATCCTGCAAATATGCAACAAACACGGATTAAAAGCACCTACCTATAAACAACCGAGCGTAAGAATGGGCGGTATAAAATGCAGTATTCTGTGATGAACAAATACCCCCAAACTTAACTTTTGCTCGTCCCGAGCAAAACTAATTATTCACAAAAATAAAATCCTAACCGCACTTTCGCAGGGAACGCGATTGCACTGAGCGCGTGCAACAAGCCGTTAAACCTCTAGGTGTTCCTAGTAGGAGGAGTGTTGTCTCCTGAGGGTTTTCAGCGGATTACACCCACAAAATCCCGTCAAGCTAGTGTCATAAGTTAACGTCGATTCTACTCCTACAGTTTAGTATTTACGTTAGAAATTCTATCATCCTAAATTAGAAATATCCAACCCTTATGCTTCACACTTCTAATCTATTTATTCTTAGATCATATACGTTCCAAAAAAAGTTTAGAAAGATGTTGGTTTCCCTGAGTTTTCCTTCTAAAGTGCGGCCTCAAATTAGGGATTTTTATCAACTTTACAGAAAACATAAGTCTTATTCTTTATTTCTATCTTTTATTCAAACTTCGATTGTATACCCCTACGTGTGTGTATATTTGCACCCCTACACTCAAGAATTCAATTCAAGCTATAATACCCTTGCCCTAATACCTAATACTACTTCTTTTCATTAAGGATGGACGGATTTGCTCACAAACCTTTCATGCGACTATTAATGCTTCTTGAGGCACTAACGGCCGATTACTGAATGTGTGAACATTAAAGCGTAAATAGCAGTTTCCAGGTCTTGACTTTATTCTATTTTTTTTTTCAAGACCGGATATATTTTTCACATGCTCTTTTGGTGTTTAGCTTTAAATACCGTTTTTTCTTTCATACTAGGCTTTCAGGTAAGAGTATTTCTAGGTATCCTCTACTATCTCAAGTTTCAAGGTGCGTGTAAGTGCAGTTTGTAGGGTATATACTTTCTAAATTTGAACTCAAGAAAAAAAACTATTTTTCAGACTTATCCTTCAGTAAAGCATCAATACTTTCCCTTCATCTTGACTTAACTAAAGAACTGAACTCAAGATTACCTATTTCTCAAAAAAACTGTAAGGACGTATACTTACCAAGTTTAAACAGAATGAGGGTTATTTTTAGGGTTTTCAATTCATAAGCCTAGAATTTAGTCATTTCTATCATATCAACTAAACTTTCGGAATAAAGATCTAAGTTACCCTATTAGCTAACTTGACGACAAAGTTTTTATATTTTTGGAAAATTTTCTGATTTTTTGTGGGTTTTTAATAAGGTATGCAAATGCAAAATATACAAATGAATGCGAAGGAAGAAAGCTTACCGAGCACACCCCCAAACTTAAACTTGACAGTGTCCTCACTGTCAGGCTATACCAAGAGAGTCAAAATTGTCGGCGCTCTCCAAAAGAAATTATATACAAAAAAAACAAAAAATATATACAAAAGAAAAGTCCCCCCAAACTTAAGTGAAACAGTGTTTCCACTGTTAAGCGATGAAGTTCAGGATTAGGGGGGAAAGAACAGTATTAATCTATACATGGCCTTACACAGGCCAAAAGTTAACACCAACCATTCAAAGATTTTATCATGGTAAAGCAGTGGTTGGTGAAAGAAGGCGAAGAGATAAGAAATGGAGAAAACGCGAGACCGTATGGAGATAGAAGCGGGATACGGTCTCGGTATATCAGAAGAAGAAGAATGGCGGAAGGGAAAAAGAAGTGGAAGACGAACTTGAGGGTGCAAATGGAGGAAATAGATTAGCACAATTTGTGATGACCGATGTGTAAAAAGTGATTGTGCTAATATATTTATCCGTCGAGAGATTGGGTCAAATCCCTCAAGATTCGTAAGAAGCCATGGATACGCCGAACTTGGTAAACCAGACATAGTAAATGAAAGTGAGACGGGTTTTTGCAAGGTCGGAACGATGGATATGATGGAAGGAAGTGGTTGAGGAAGGGTATTGGTTAAGGGTTCTGGAGGGTGTACACAGTCAGTGAAAGGAACAGGATGAATTGGAAAATCCGACTCATCAATTAAAGCTGGTTCATCCTTAAAACTATCCTCAATATTCTCCTCAAAATTTAGCACATCCATGCTCTTCTCTTCAAAGTCCAGACGCATATGGGGTTCGGGAAAAACATTTAATGACTCGGGATGATGATTTGAAGAGACAAACTCAGCCAAATCTACGGGTTCATCATCCAAAATATCCCCAGCGTCAATATCCTCAATCAAATCAAAATTCTCTGACACCTCATCAAAAGCATGGATATTAATCGATTCTGGTTCTAAGATATAAGTGTAGAGGTCAAAAGGATTAGGTATGGTTTCACTTGGAAGGGACCCTTCACAATCGGGCAAATCAAACACTGTATGAAGTCGCACAACTCATTCATCATTCTATCTTCAATTGATAAATCATGTGGGATACTTGACAGACTTTCAAAAAGGGAGTTGTGGGATTCAATTTGGGACGGATAGGTTTGATTTGGAAGGGGGTACATCTCACTCTCTCCTCTCAAATTCACAGCCTGTCCTGCCGCCTCATCATACATTAAAAAATTTGGAGCTAGTTGAAAACTAGCTACCGGGTCACTAGGTTGCATGAGAGCGGCCATGGACGCATTCAAATCCATCATCTGTTGGCTTGACGCTACCCTAAATTCTTCCAACGATTGTTCCAGACTAGACATGGGGTGTGAAGGGGTTTCAGTAAATGATTCAAAGTTATTTGGATACTGAAAACTCCCAAACGGCTGGTCTGAAGTAATGTCTAGGGAAGGTGCAAAAGTAGGATAGGATTGGTAGGAATTGAATGGTTGGACAGGAGTGGGATCAACATTGGGATAAGAAGGTGAATGGATTTGTTGGTCCCAAGAATTTGTAGTGGTGAAAGGAGTGAAAGATCGGCTACGAGATTGTGCAATATGTTCAGCAATGGACATTGGTCTCGGGGTTACAACTGGATTTTCAAAAGGGGTATCAACACAAGAAGGGGTGAATGTTTGAAACGGTTGATACGAAGTGGATTGTGGGGTCCAGTTGTTTGTCCTAGACGCGTCTATCTGATCTCTCAACGAAATTTTTGGTATGGATAGGTCGTTCGATGTTCGGCCAAAGCAAGAACCGTATGAAGTAATGTCTGGTTGTGGGTACCAAAGTTCGGCAAGAGTTTTGCGAGGTATGAAGAGAGAAGGAAAGAAAGGCAGAGAAAAGGAGGGGAAAAGGAATGTGATAATTTTTTTTTTTTTAGAATATTAACAAAAGAATGAAGTATACACACAAAAAGAATATGGACAAAAACAATCACGACACAAAAAATACCACACACCTAATCGTTCTAGGGTTAACCTAGGTCAACTAGACCTGCTCCAGAACTTGATTGTCGAAGTAAAACTGTGTCGAGAAACAGGCTCAAGATACACTGATCACGAGGCCAGGTAAGTGCAGAGATAAGGGGAGGTTTTCCAACGCTTTCGCGAAGTTCCTTAATTAAATAACCCTTTCTCTTTTGGCGGTTTCGCCGTTAACACTTTCCTAGACACCCCGTAAACAATATACCGTTAAGCAAGGTTCTAAACACAGTTAACTTCTCCTAGTGAGCGCGAAGTCCTTAAGGCTTAAAGTCTAGTTTCTTTTAAATTTTGTGCGGGTAAACGTTATGCGCAAGTTCGTGATTTGTGGGCCACGGAAAAGGTGATGAAATCCTTTACCGTATCTTGTGGGGTTCGCTTGCCCTTAAGTCCGTATTAATGTATGCAATGCACAATTCAATAAAAATTCTATAAAGAATCAAAAAATTATTTTTTTTAGTTTAAGCGCGGCACTGCAACAAATACGGGTTAGTCAATTTTTAGTGTTTGCTAGCGAACTTGCAAAGAATCCTGCAAAGAATAGTATATTGGAAGCGTCGGATTTGAGAAGAAGGTGTTAGTAAAGTACGTACCGTTAAGTTTTGGGTTAGGAAACCCCCGTTGAATCAAATCCGGTAAGCTTGAAAGGTTCGCTTGCGCGGGTCAAACTATCCGGATCTTTGGCACTGTACTTCGTAATCACCTTTGCTTTGAATGTACACTTTGCTCCCACAATCGCGGTTTGCAAATCCGCAAAAATCTGCACGCTTGCCCACAAAAATGATAAAAAAAAAACAAAAAGATTTTTTTTATATATATACAAAAAGAATATTAACCCGAATAACAAGAAAGAAAATACGCTACCGTCTCCCCGGCAACGGCGCCATTTGATCGCACGCTTTTGGCGTGTCGAGTTTTAAGAGTTCTAAAGTTTACCGCGATCAGGACGGTATCGCTATGCAGCTAGCCGGTTGAGCACGGGTCGATCCACAGGGAGATGGTTCTATGTCCTTTCTTGTCTTAGACGAGTCAATAAAGAATTTGTGTATGTTTGTTCGATCTAACCTATGTGTATTATTTGCAAGTATAAGGTTGTTAAGAAAAAGATATGAAATTATAAGCTAAAGAAATCCGTACTCGAAACCTTTGAGCCGAGTCTTGACCAATTGAAGCTAAAGCAATCGGCAACAACATGGATTAGGGGATTTAAGCGCGGTATTCGTGGAATACGGCTTATTTACCCTTGTCCTTCCGTTCTTGTCTCTTGCTTTCGCCTCCGGCCAAACCGAACGCAACCGGTCGCGGTTAGGAATCACCGTTACCTTGTTAGGGTAGGGTGCCTAACGGAGCGCTTGCGTATGGTTTGGGCGGAGTTCAATGGAAAATAACGGGAAAAGGAAAAGAGAAAAGAAAATCTTTAACTTATAATATTGTATTTCTTCTTAACAATAATAATTACAACATTCACAAAATGAACAAAAGAGAGCAAAAGAAAAGAACAAAGAAAAGAAAAGATTACAAGTATTAAGTGCATGAATATAAGTGCATGAAATAAATTGCAAGAAAGAAAAGCAAGATAATAATAAGCAAGTAATAAAAAGCGATAAAAAGAACAAGAAAGTAGAACTCAAGACAAGCATGTGATCAATAGCCAACCCTTAAACTTGCAAGCTCAATCAAGAGGTTGCAAGATCAAGGGAAGGGTAGAGAACGCATGTGAAATGAAGCGCTAATTCCATAAGAAAATACGACCCTTGAGATTAATAACTAACCCTTAACCATTCAAGCTCAATGAAGAGGTTGAATGATCAAGAGAAAGCAAGAATCTCAAGGGGAAGAAGAAACAAAAGAGAATGATACAAAACCCTCATCTTCATTAATATCCACTCAAAAAGCTGTCACTACAATTTTCATGGAGAAAGAATGTAGAAGAAGAAGAAGAACTATACAAAAAAACTACAAAAGAGGAACACAAAATTGGACCCTTGGCTTAGCTCAGATCTGGAGTATTTATAGGCTGGAGAATGGAAATCTAGGGCAACCACCAGAACCTACATAAAAAGACCAAAATACCCACAAAAGTTGACAAGCTGCGGCGCCAGTACGGCCGCGGATCCGCCGCCAATACCCCCTATTGGCCGCGGATCCGCGGCCCTATGATGGAGTCAGGGTATGGTGTTTCTTGTACGGCCCTGATCTGCTGTCCCCTGTTGTCTGGTACACATATTTTCTAAAATACCTTCACATTTCTTTCAGAATTTCTGTTGAGGAAAGGTGGACTTTTTGTGGATGTTTTTGTCATGATTGCCTCGAGCTCCGCGTAGATTTCTTGGAACTTGTTGTTGCCATTGAGCCTTGTGCATGAAAACGACATTGATTTGACATTTCGTCTCCCTAAACTGGTATCTGGCAACATACGGATGAAGAGCGGAGACCGTGTTTTATCTGTGGTTGGCAGGAACCCGGATTTTGTCGTGTTTTCCATGAATTTCACCGTTTTAGAACCGAGAACCTGTATCCTGCAAATATGTAACAAACACGGATTAAAAGCACCTACCTATAAACAACCGAGCATAAGAATGGGCGGTATAAAATGCAGTATTCTGTGATGAACAGGATGCCATCTACCACAAGGGGAGTAACACCGCCATAAATTCATCCGCTGATTTCAAAGTGATTGAACTCGAAGGGCCGTCTCTTGAGGCATTCCTGATCCAAACTAATTCCCATTACAGCTCATTTGCTGGGATCTCTTTGTTGTCAGCTCCTTCCGGCGATTTTTTAATTGTTCAAAAGTTTTGAACGTCCGATCAACTTCCGAGTTATGAAGCATGACTGTAGAATAGAACCTTGTTGGATTGAGTTTAAAGATTTGGGTGAGGCATCACTGTTTTTGGATAGTCACAAATCTACGTTACTCTTGACTAAAGACGTTCCAGTATTTCAAGAAACTGCATCTACTATGTAGCCGTATACAGGACAAGGCTTGATAATCATGAAGTTGGGGTGTTTGACATAGCAGAAGGCATCATCACTGAAGACTATTTTCCTGCTGAAATGTGTCATAAATGGTTTGAATCATTTCCTCCGATATGGTTTACGCCTTCACTTATATGAAGTAGAAATAGTTGATATCTTTATGAGGAATAAGGGCATCACCATGATTTCCGTCTTTTAATTCCTTTGATTCTCTCTCTTTACGGTTTGTTCAATGCCCTCTGTATGATTTGGGTTTCATAGTTAATTTACTCATTATATCCGCGGGGAGTTGCATAGTGAATCTTTATGTGATAGAAAGTGTGCGCGCGCGCGCGCGTTCTCCCAACTTTGTTGTTTATCCAAAATTGAAAACATGGAAGTCAAGAACTTTCTATCTGATCCAGCATTTTCCTTATAGGATTATGGTACATCCACGATACGAGTGTGTGATCCCTTAGTTCCTCTGTGTCACTCTGGCACCCTCCAGTATGTTAGCCTGTGATTTCTTAATTTCTAAATTCTAACCACCAAACTACTTCTATACAGTTTTTTTTTCTAAATGTTTTAAAACCGCTTCTATACATATATTAGTATATTACCAAAACACTTTGTGCATGTGCAAACATGCTCACTTTGTGGATGAACTGTTGTGCATGTGCACTCAGTCGCATAATCCTTAAATAGCGAGTTGCTTACATATTGATCCAAGATGTTGATGGTTGAGTGGTAAGTGAGTGTCAAGTGATTCGATTTAAGCTAATTTATTGGCCGATAAGCAATGAACTCTTGTTAAATGAGTAAATTAATGACAGCACTGAAATGTGAATGAGAGTATCTTAGTGGTGTCAACTCCCTCGATCCCTTCCAAAAATTTATGGGGCTCCACTAATTTTGTCTGCCTCTCGATAGTTATTTGCTTAGATTATGTAGTTAGCTTGCTTTTCCTTATCTATTGGCATCGACATTGTTTTTTGTATTGTTAGTTTGCTGTTTAATGATGGGAAGTTTTTCATGGTATCTTTCAATGGGGGATTTAGAGTTTCACGACCTCCGTTTTTAGGAAACAATTATGATTGAAGGGAAGTATTAAGTTACTCTAATGTTCAAATGGAACCTTTTGATAGCTCTTTTGTCTCACAGTTTTCTTTAGGTAATCTGTTTAAGGTCTGGATTCAATGTCCCTTATGACTTATGAGGAATATGAACATGAACTATGCTATTTGGAGGTTCGCTCCTGAGCCTTGGGTCAAGATTAAGGATTTGGGCATTTTGAGTTTGATATCAGATGGCTGCCATAACATGATGCTATCAGTTGGAGATGTTTTAGGATGTGTGGGGAAAAAAATACAATGATTACCTTTTAAAACTATTAAACAGACCGCATGCAAGATAAACCGATTCTGATGTAGACGTAACACTGGAGAGTTAATATTGCTCAACCAATCTCGGCTACATCCACAGGGGAAACATGGGAATTCCTTTAGCATGAAGAAGTTACAAGTTACACCACTTGATCTCCTTTAATCCCTCATCTCCAAGACTAAATATCGGATATCGGAAATGTATTGGCTAGGTGGTTCCTGTGTCCTATACGGCTGATATAACATCGGCAAAGATTTTCCGGTTTTATCGTATTGAGAGGGGGCCTGATATCATATACTGACTAATATGCCCGATATTTGATTATATGCTCATCTTCCCTCTCTTGATCTCATCTCAAGAGAGGGAATCACAACCTTCATATCTTTGGAGACTACATTTTTGTTTCTCTACTTTCCCACCAAATAATTTTTGACGAGAACACCACTTCAACACAGAACAAGCTCTTCTCCTCATTCGATGAGGAGTCTCTTAATTTTGGGCTCCTTTGCCTTATCTTAATTATACTATTTTACGTTATCTAATTGGACCCCTTTACTTATTTAAATTTGAATCTTCACCATAATGTAAATAAGAATCTCAGTCTTATTCTATCTATTATAACTACTACTTTAAGAGTTAAACTACAATCTCAACAAGATGAACTACACTTACCTTCTACATTGACTGGTTTCCTATGATACTGATTTCAATGCCGAAGGTTTTGAGTTAGATACATGACTACATTAATTATGATATGACATGGGACAAAAATCTTCTGTTTTGCCCGAATTGGTTCAGGCCTTCTCTTTGGTGATGCAGAGTGATAGCAGAGCTAATGACAATAGATTCATTTCACAATTCCTGGTTTCCGCCACAGTTTTTTTGATTTCCTAGTATTTTCAACTAACTCAAATCATGATATATTTAATAGTAATGTTTATAAACAAATATGATGTGCATAAAGGGTAAAAGTGAAGCCACATTGCCTAGATGGTTAGCATTGTAATATCAGATGCCTTAAGTTAATAGTATTTAAATAAATTGCTAAAACATCGGAGATTGCGGACATTTGAATATAAGAAGAAAGGCCAGTTTTATGATGCCGTCCTTATTTTATATTGTCTTAGGCCGGCATATATAGTTGAAAATACTACTTGGAGACTGTTTTTTAATCACATCTGTTCTTGTGTGATATTGATTGAATATTACCAACTTTATTTTTTAAAAAAGTTATCTTTGTTTAATCGTTATGCTACTCGTTATCTGTCTCTGCTATAGTTTCTACAGTTTAATTTATTGGTATTCTTTTGTCTAAATGGTTTTAAATAAGCATTCATGTAGTGTTACTGCTGTAGTGAAAGTTACCCTTGATATCAACAAAGTATACTGGTGTTATCTGTAATTTATAAAGTTGATGGCTGTATCTAAAAAAAGCTGTGCAGGTTCATAGTGGATTAATATAATATATTTTTGTCTAAATAGTCCTGTTTCTTGTTGGTGTGATTTTTAATATAATATATTTTTTGTCTAAAAGCCCCCGGTTTGTTTCCGAGTTTAAACCCCTAGTCTGTTTCCATATCATGAAGACCCTAGAGTAGAATCTTGTTGGATTGAGATTAAAGATTTGGGCATGGCGTTGCTTTTCTTGGATAGTCACAAATCTATCTACTCTCAACTAGGGATATTCTTGGGCTAAAAAGAAACGGCATATATTATGTGGGCTGATATAGGACAAGGTTTTATAATCATGAAGGCGGTGTTTGACATAGTGAAAGGCAACATCAGTGATGAAGAATATTTCCGTATCGAAATATGTTCCGAATTGCTTGTAATATTTCATCCAATAGGTTTATGCCTTCTCTGTTATTATGTAGAAGTAACTATGACAAGCTCATTCATGGTAACCTCCTTTTCTTGTTTATCTTATCATGGAATTGTTAGGGTATCCTTATGATTTGGAGTGAAATCTTATATTTCATATAAGTTTCTCTTCATGGTTCCTCCTATTTTGTTTGCCTTTTGATATGCATGATTTGGATCCAACTGTTAATTTCAATTCACGTATGAGTAATACTGTCTGTCACGATATATCAGATACTTTATTATTATTCAGAAAAGATATATAGAGCCCCTATATATATAGGTGTTATAATATGTCAACTCTTCTAATTTATCCGATGTGGGACTAAACTATTATTTCGAACTCTAACACTCCTCCTCAAATTGGAGTATATATGTTATCCATACCCAACTTGTTACAAATAAATTGTATCCTATCACGAGCAAGCGATTTAGTAAGTATATCGGCTAACTGGTGACCTGTGCGACCTGTGTGTACATGTCGTGTCTCAATCTCTGGAGACTCCTTCTCAGGTCCAACAACCTTATTTCAGACCACATGACAATCTATTTCGATATGTTTGGTCCGCTCGTGGAACACTGTATCTGAAGCAATATAGATAGCAGCCTGATTGTCACAATATAACCTCATCAAGTTGTGTTGAACCGCACCTATTTCTTCCAGAAATCGTTTGACCCATACCATCTCACAAGTGATGTCCGTCATAGCATGGTACTCGGACTCTGCACTAGAACGCGATATCACACACTGCTTCTTACTCTTCCAAGACATTAGATTCCCACCTACGAACACATAATATCCTGTAGTGAATCTTCTACTTATAGGGCACCCTGCCCAGTCAGCATTGGAAAAACCCGCTATTCTGTTGTGTCCTCCATCAATATACAATAATCTTTTTCCTGGAGAACTCTTCAGATATTGAAGAATCCTAATGGCTGCATCCCAATAGCCTGTGTGGGGTGATTTCAGAAACTGACTCACAATACTAGCTGGATATGAGATATCTGGTCGAGTGCCAGTGGGGTAGTTTGACTGACCAACCAAGCTCCTGCATCTAGCTGGATCATCTAGCAATGTTCCCTGATCTGGTAACAACTTGGAATTTGAATCTATAGGTGTATGACGAGATGTGCAGTCCAACATTCTATTCTCAGAAAGTATTTCCAGTGCATATTTCCTCTCTGTGATAGATGAATTCCCTCTTTAGATCGAGCCACCTCAATCCCTAAGAAGTATTTAAGTCGGTCAAGATCTTTAGTTTGAAAATGCTTCTGAACATACGCCTTAAGATCACGAATACCTTCCTTATCATCATCTTTGATAACAATGTCATCCACGTATACTACCAGAATGATTCGACGACTGTGCTGATATTTATGTAGGGTTACTAGGCACTCTCACAAGGGCCTACGAGGTATCAACCATGCCCGATTAAAAAAATTTAGCCGTGCCGAACAACCCTAAACCAAGATCTTAGACTAGAGATTAGGCGAAACAAAGCATGTTAAACACTTTAACATCTAAGAGTTTGGGATTACAACCTTTGTAGTCCGGTCCTTCACCTCATAAGCTCCGTGTTGTGGTCCCTTCGCTGCGATCATCAAGTTCCGGACTCTCGAGAGGCTCCACGAAGAGAAAGACGCAAGCTTGCTTCCGATATTCGATAACAAAGATGATCTACCTTGAAGTTTTATTAACACAAGCTCTCACTCACTAAATGAAGTGAACACCCTAATCTAAATGGTTAGGATAGATTAGGATGATGAAGTAGGATTTTAGGTCGCATTTATTTTTATTAACTCACTCATTTTCATCACTTCATAAAAAGCTAGAAAGCTTTTCATGAAAGAACGAAGAAAGAAGAAGAACAAATCAACCCTTTTGTGATGAATAATGAAACTCATATGTGAGGTTAGAAATGCAACCATAGTTAAGAATGAATCCTTAACTCATGTAGAGAAACAACCATGGTAAAAGGGTTTGGGTTAGGTTAAGAAATATCTTCACAAAATATCTTTACCAAAACAAAAAGCAAAGCTTCTAGAAACTTCTAGAAAAGCTTAACCCAAATCAAACCCTAACCATGTTTAATCTCCACTAAACATGTTGCATTAATAACCATATCATGTTACAATATTATATATCATATATATAATATTTATTGTAACAAAATAAAATAATACAATTAACATATATCGCATATATATCAATGTATTACCCGAGTGAGAAAAAGAATCTTTTAGTGAATCTATTTCAGTTAATGTAATTTAATATATCAAATATATAATTATATATTAAATTATCGAATCAACACTTGATCCGATAATCCGGCTATTTCACAAATAACCGACTAATATAATCTGTATCAGTTCATCGAATCAACACTTGATTCGATGACCCGGCTATATCACATATACCCTGCCGATATCTCATATCGTGAGAATCTAATACGGTATCACATACACGTATTGTTCTCGGTCCCGCACATATCACATATGTGCTCCTACTCCGTTTTGCCTGAGCCAAGAAACCTCTGTGTAGGACTCTAAAGAATCGTTCAATACGCCGACAGTAGGTGATGATCATATCAAACACCCACAAGCTGCAAGCGGTCAGCTAAACGTAACAGCCACCCAGGTATTGAGCGCTCAGAAGATCAACAAGCAAGCCTGTACATTCTCCTGTGAATCCAGTCAGTAACACTTCCGTACAGTCAGGTCTCGTCGTCTGATATGTCGCATATCTCGCCTAGGGGTGGTATACGTCAGACCCTAGTACTATCATATCGAGCAAGAAAGTCCTCCCCATATATGTCCAAGCATCCATTACAATATACATAATATGTACAGTAATGGCCTCTAGGGTGTACATATAACTAACAATCTCCCACTTGCATTAGGGCCATCTGTTGTGGTATCACATACCCAACAATTAGCTGTGGTTGAAGTATCTCATACTCAACCATCCCATAAACGTCTCTACTGGGAAAAGGCCTTTGTGAGTGGATCCGCGCCGTTGTTCTCTGTGTCTATTCTCCTAATCTCGATCTTCCTGGAGATCAACCATCTCCATGATCATGTGATACTGCTTAAGAATTATATCTGGATATCTGATGGGACAGGGGGTTTCTTGGCATAAGTCACAACTCCATTGTCATACAATGGTTGGAACAAAGTTCATCTCATGAACTTATATATCCAGACTTCCTCTTTGGTAGGATCCTTGGTAACGATGTATCTTGCCTTTAATCGTCTAGTAAGTCACGGTATCTAGCTTGGAACTCTTCCAACATACCGTCCCTCCACTGAGGGTAAAGACAATGCCTGCGACTGACATTCAGTCGTCCTTATCATCCTGGAACCTTTCCAGTGATTCTTCCCAGGATCGATTGATACCATCTCACTACAACTAGTGAGAATCCTAACATCCAATTAGATCTATCTCATAGATCCAAAACCCAGGATTCAGGAGGTATCTTTTTGATCCTATATGGAGAATCCTTGTGATAAACGGAGATTGACCGAGCGTAGCATAGGAAACTCTTTCCCTATTAAGAGTATGTCATCCACGTACTCTACGAGGATCACCACCATACTCTCTACTATCTTTTTGTATATACAAGGTTCATCTACCATTTTGATGAAGTCAAACTCTTTGACTACCACATCAAAACAGACGTTCCAACTCCACGATACCTGCTTTATCACATAAAACATCTTGCACATGTTTCCGCTGCTCCCACTGTCTACGAAGCCCTCTGGCTGTGTACTTATAAACGCTCTTTTCTAAAACATCATTTAGAAAAGCAGTCATGACACCCAACCGCCAGATATCGTAGTCATAGTATGTAGCCGTGGCAAGTAGGATCTGGATGGACTTAAGCATAGCTTTGAAAGTCTCAACTTTTCCATGTACACCAAGTAATCTTCTCAAGATAAACATGCTCCTGATGGGGATTTAACCCTTCAGATAAAGCAACCAAAGTCCATACTTTGTTGGTGTATAAGGATTCCATCTCAGATCATTAAGCATCCAGCCATTCTTACAGAGTCCCACTCCTGATGGCCTGCTCGAAACTAGTTGAGTCATTATCTCATGATGCAATCCTTGCTCCCACTGTCATAGAGAAAACCGAAGTATCTCTCATGTGGGTGAGGAACCCTACTAGATCGGCGAAGAGGCTGAGGTTCGTTGGAAACTATTGAATTCTTTGGTTCTACCAAATTATCAGTTGCAGTTTGTATAGCTAGAACTCTTTCCAGTTCTACCTTATGACCACTAATTTCTTCACAAGAAATTCCCTTTCACAAAGGTGGCATGTTGAGAAACAAAACATATTTTGTTCCTCTGTTAGGTAGAAGATATTCTCTTGTATATGCTTGGGATATCCAACAAACTTCCACAGATCTGACTTTGCCTCGAGCTTGTCCGGTTTTTGCTTTTTAGACATAGGCCGGACAACCCCAAATCTTAACAAACTTAAGATATGGGCTCTTCCCTTTCCATATCACATATGAAGTGGTAGGCAACTGATTTGATTTGAACCCTATTCAATAGGTATGCAACTTCTTAAGTGCATAACTCTCAAAAGGAAATAGGAAACTCAGTAGTACTCATCATAGAGCACACCATATCACATAGGATGCTATTGCTCCGTCCCGATATACCATCGTGCTATGGTGTATACGGAGGAGTAATGCCGAGAGAGAATCTCACTCTCCTTTAGAATAGTCCAGGAATTCCGTGCTCAAGTATTCTCCTCCCTGATCTCATCAAAGGACATAATAGTTATACCCATTTTTGGTTCTCTACTTCTAACTTATATTCTGTGAATATCTCAAAAGCTTCGGACTTGTGTTTAAACAGGAACATATGTCTGAATCTTGAGAGATCATCAGAGAATGTAATGAAGTACAAAGAACCGGTCTTGGCATCTGTAGACATGGGACCATCATACATCGGCATGTATCAATCCCAAGAGTTCACTAACTCTTTCTCTGTTTCCAATAAACAGAGCTATGGTCATCTTATCTTTGTGACATGACCGGCAAGTTTCACAAGATGTAAATTCAAACTAATTTAAATATGTATCTAAATATAACTTGGCTAGTCGGGTCGCATTGATATGACCTAGTCTACCATGCCTCAAGAAGGATTCGTTCATTTCTGAACTCTTCCTCTTGTGTGTGTTTTGTATACTAAGAACTGTAGTTTGATTTAGAACGTCTATGCTTTTAGATAACGTGCCTGAACCGATCAACTCTTGATATAGGAAATGTTCAAAACATTATCCAACAATACAAAATTATATCCTTTCTTTACTTATAAAGAGACTGATATGATGTTGTATATCAGGTTCGGTATCTAATAACATTCGTTCAGAATCAATGTATTCTGGTAATACAGGGTGATAACTACCAACAGACTTGGCTGCAACACTTGCACCGTTTTCTATCTCATGAAACTTATCACCCGTTCTCAGTTCTCTACCTATCTGTAGCCTATGTAACAAATTACATATGTGGGATCCTGATCCAGTATCTCATACCCAGGACGTAAAGGATACTGAGAAACAGTTCTCGGTAATGAACACACCCGAAGAAGATGCATCAACATGTATTTTCTTCGTTTGGGCGGCACGGGAATTCTGGTAATCCCCAATTTCCTGTTCTGTCTTATAACAATTATAAGTTGGAGCGGGACCAACGTTCCCCAGCTCAGTATAACAAGCGGGTTTGGTCAATACATCCGTATTATTATCTTGATTAAGGCCTGACATGGTCGCTATCAGGAGAGAGAGAAGAAAACACTCAGCGTGCGCTTTTACAAGATTAGATTGGTTACCAATTTATCTAATCAGGATGTCTCCCACTGTTTTAATCAAATCTTCCTTCAAACCCTAAAAGGAAAGACTAGCCGGGATTAATTACACTCTACAAGTTCGCCAATCTTTCAGCCAGGCCAATGCCGGTACTTTGAGGGAGGTTTCCCGTGCTTTCGCACGGACCTAATTAAAATAAACCTCGTCTTCCCAGGGGCGTAACCCCGTTAACACCTTTCTAGACACCTACTTGATCGGCTAATTGTAATGTGTAAAACTCTCCCAGGAGTAACTCTTACTCGCAGTGGGTATCGGGATCCAACTATCTCATAGAAGGTATGCAATCTCATTGCAAATTTCAACACTTGAAATTCCCAATAATATTTTACCCCTAGTGACTTATGAGCTTAACTATGATCAACAAATCATAAGCACTAGTCAAGTTTTACCCGTCATTTCTTGATTAAATAGACCCACCCACATGACCCTTAACTAAGGTCAACAAAGTCACATGACTGTTCTAACTAGTCGCATCATATGCTATATATAGGAAGACATCACTTAGCTATCGTATACTGTGCCTTAACTAAGGTCAACAAACACAACACGAATACTAAGTACTCTACTTCCTAAAATGACGGAGGGTTACGACAGGTTTTTAAGAAAGCCCTTTGCATAATGAACTTGATATCGTTGTAGAATCGAGTGATTTTAAATGGAATGTTTTTGAGGCCTTTTCTAGTTTTGCTAAAGAGGTCACTCCCGGTGAAGGGATCGTCGGCTCTTTTCTCATCGAATAAGGTGCTGGATATTTCACAAATATCACTATGCAAAGCAAGAACTATAGAAGCAATCAAAAGACAAACCGAGTTTGTAGCATCTGCTAGTTTCACTAAGGAGGTCACTCCCGGTGAATGGATCTCGGCTCTTTCCTTATCTAATAAGGTGCTGGATGTTCTACAAGGAACACCGCTATGCAAAGCAAGAACTAGAGCTACTAGTTTTTAAACAAGTTTCTACAATATCTTTAGGTTTCTTTTAGTTTCATTAATCTCATTAATGAAGTCCCATTTTATTATGCTTCACAAGCATCACATTTGAAACGAAATCTGCAATATAACATATATCTCATATATATAATATAAACATTCGTCTCAGGCAGTAATATGATCTCATCACAGAACATTGCAGCAGAAGAACATATATGAAATATTGGATATACTAGGATGTCCGTGTTTTTAATACGAGCCTGTATAAAACACGGTAGCCAAACCCACATCCCTAGACCCTTACGAGAGCGGCAAGTAACACTGTCAATTCTAGGGTTAGGAGACCCGGTCTCGACTCCTCGAGATGGTCTCCCACTGGACCTTAGAACCCGGTTACCTGTGCTCCCCGTCTTGGGTCTACCTAATGCGGAAAAGTAAATAATATACAATGGTGACATCATCCTCAGCCCGGAAGTGCCCCAATAAAAGAATATTACATACAAATGAATTTTACATGAATGAAAAAGAAAAAAACTCTCATCTCACATAAAACCCCCGGTTATTCAGAACGCGACGATCCAATTTAACATATCACAGCAACACATAATATCTCATATCATCAACGTAAGCAAGTATGCGTATCCCGATTGTCGTTGATGTATAGCAACGAAGCCGGCGATACACCACATACTACGCTTACGGTCACAGAAAAGAAAGTGTAAAACTACAACAGTTGGAATCCGCAACCTCTTTAGACATCGTAAATCCGAAATATCACATACTTCGCATTTCATGCCTAACTTTATGAATTCCACATATTGTATCACATTTCAGATAAATAGACAGTATTAAACTTTCCGATCGAATAATCAAACACCCAAGATTTTCCAAATAGTTCTCAACACTTGAAATTAGTTTAAAAACATCCATCACATGCCACAATACCAATGGTCCAGCCTAAGAAGGGTCAAGCCAACGCCTCACATGTGGCAACGCCGTACTGCCCCAAACCCTAAGGTTTAGAGACAGTTCAAGACGGTCACATAATCGAGTTAAGCTTTGTTGTCTTCTAGAGGGTCCACCGCGTTACTTGCACGACTTAGAACGTTTTTAAACCACGGAAAAATCCAACACTTGGAAATTTTCCGGCAGGGGAAAAAGTGAGTTATTGATATCCGGTCGAACTTTTTAACACGTTCTAAAAATTATCCGGAAAAACTTAAACGAAGTTAAATTATCCGATCAAATCAACGAGTCCCCAATACACCCCAGAAAACTCAACACTTGAGCAAATATTAAAAATCCCCAGAAGCATCAGGAAGTACCTACGGTTATTACTGTGCAAACACTATCCCTCAATCCTTAATTGTTGCCGCGGAACCACCACCAATACCCTGGTTTGGCCGCGGTTCCGCGGCTCTTTGGTTGATTTAGGGGGTCGGGTTTCACAGTAATTCCTAAAATACCCTGCTGATTTTTTTGAGTATTTTTAATGCAGAAAAAATCAACTTTTTGAAAAATTTCCAGAGAAGGGGTTCGTGTCGGGGTTTCGGAGTTCGACCGGACTTTAAATTTCGCCTAGACTTCGTCTAAAGCTCTAGCTTTGCTCTGATACCACTGTAGGGTTACTAGGCACTCTCACAAGGGTCTACGAGGCATCAACCATGCCCGATTAAAAAAAATTTAGCCGTGCCGAACAACCCTAAACCAAGATCTTAGACTAGAGATTAGGCGAAACAAAGCATGTTAAACACTTTAACATCTAAGAGTTTGGGATTACAACCTTTATAGTCCGGTCCTTCACTTCATAAGCTCCGTGTTGTGGTCCCTTCGCTGCGATCATCAAGTTCCGGACTCTCGAGAGGCTCCACGAAGAGAAAGACGCAAGGTTGCTTCCGATCTTCGATAACAAAGATGATTTACCTTGAAGTTTCATTAACACAAGCTCTCACTCACTAAATGAAGTGAACACCCTAATCTAAATGGTTAGGATAGATTAGGATGATGAAGTAGGATTTTAGCTCTCATTTATTTTCATTAACTCATTCATTTTCATCACTTCATAAAAAGCTAGAAAGCTTCTAGCTTTTCATGAAAGAAGGAAGAAGGAAGAAGAAGAACAAATCAACCCTTTTGTGATGAATAATGAAACTCATATATGAGGTTAGAAATGCAACCATAGTTAAGAATGAATCCTTAACTCATGTAGAGAAACAGCCATGGTAAAAGGGTTTGGGTTAGGTTAAGGAAATATCTTCACAAAATATCTTTACCAAAACAAAAAGCAAAGCTTCTAGAAACTTCTAGAAAAGCTTAACCCAAATCAAACCCTAACCATGTTTAATCTCCACTAAACATGTTGCATTAATAACCATATCATGTTACAATATTATATATCATATATATAATATTTATTGTAACAAAATAAAATAATACAATTAACATATATCGCATATATATCAATGTATTACCCGAGTGAGAAAAAGAATCTTTTAGTGAGCCTATCTCAGTTAATGTAATTTAATATATCAAATATATAATTATATATTAAATTATCGAATCAACACTTGATCCGATAATCCGGCTATTTCACAAATTACCGACTAATATAATCTGTATCAGTTCATCGAATCAACACTTGATTCGATGACCCGGTTATATCACATATACCCGGCCGATATCTCATATCGTGAGAATCTAATACGGTATCGCATACACGTATTGTTCTTGGTCCCGCACATATCACATATGTGTTCCTACTCCGTTTTGCCTGAGCCAAGAAACCTCTGTGTAGGATTCTAAAGAATCGTCAATACGCCGACAGTAGGTGATGATCATATCAAACACCCACAAGCTGCAAGCGGTCAGCTAAACGTAACAGCCACCCAGGTATTGAGCGCTCAGAAGATCAACAAGCAAGCCTGTACATTCTCCTGTGAATCCAGTCAGTAACACTTCCGTACAGTCAGGTCTCGTCGTCTGATATGTCGCATATCTCGCCTAGGGGTGGTATACGTCAGACCCTAGTAGCTTGATAAGTCGTGTCGATATGAGGTCTATAACAGTTCGAGAAACTACTGATAACACTTACCAGTAAATCTCAGCAACCCTGGCCAGGGATTTCCATTTATAGCCAATCGAACACAGCGCACCATCAACTCCCTATACCGGGAGAGACGAATCCCCTCCTATCGCTCATTGCCTCCATGTGATTCGGGACTGTACCAAAAGCCACCTTTTTGCACGCCCTCTTGGACGTGGTATGATGGAAATCAAAGCACAGTGGGAATCACACAAGACTCTATGACGATCTCGGGTCTACAGACTAACCTGTACCAGTGTCACCGGAGAACTGCCATCTGACGTGAGGTATAATACCATTTGGGAGTTTTCGGCGAGTCCGTCCAGTGTATCCAGTCTCTACTGAGCACCCGTACACCATCCTTGATGTCAAACACCGATGGATATGGGATCATCCATTGCCCATCATATGGGTCAACATGCGTATATGCTAGTCTACTCTGGTGTATCGATGCCCTGTCTCGATACACCCTCGACTAGGAACAGTTATAGGATGTACCCGTCGACTACCGTGGTCCCACTAGTATGATCTCATCATAGTCTCAGTAGTCGAGTACATATCCTAAGGGCTTTATCAACATGTAACATAGAGACAATCAGAGTACATGTTAAGATAAAGTACAACCAGATAGCGTACTATCATGTCGAGCAAGAAAGTCCTCCCTATATATGTCCAAGCATCCATTACAATATACATCATATGTACAGTAATGGCCTCTAGGGCATACATATAACTAACAATTTATAGTACACTGTATGATCACCATTGCTTCTCCTCATCCTAAAACTTCTAATACTTTGTACAAATCGTCCAAACCAGGCCCTCGGAGATTGTTGGAGTCCATACAAAGATCTTTTCAATCGACAGAATTTCGATGATTTCTCCTGAACAATAGAACCAGACGGCTGGATCATATAAACCTCCTCCTCAAGAATATCATGTAAGAAGGCATTCTTGATAACAAGCTGATGCAGTGGCCAATGAAAGGTAGCAGCCAAAGAAACCAATAGGCGTACTGAAGCCATCTTCGCGACGGGGGAGAAGGTATCAGTAAAATCTTGATCATAGGTATGAGAATATCCTTTGGCTACTAATCGAGATTTTAACTGAGTGAGAGAACCATCGGAGTTAGGCTGACAGAGAATACCTGTCGACAACCAACGACACGCTTTTCAGATGGAAGCGGAACTAGATCCGAAGTATTATTTTGTTGAATAGCAGCCATCTCTTCAACCATAGATTGTTTCCAGCCAGAGTGTGCAAGTGCCTCATATACATTCGTGGGAATGGCGTAGTTATCCATAGATGAAATGAAAGCACTGTGTGTAGAAGACAAATGAGTATATGAGACAGAATGGTAAAGTGGAATGGCAGTGGAACAAAGTGCTTTGCGAATCGCGATGGGAACATCAAGGTCAGAAGGTGCAGCAGGTGTGGGTTCAGAAATCGGATCAGGATTATGCTTAAGGGGTTGGTATAACAAGAGCTGGGTTTAAAGGAATATCTTGGTCCGGTGGAAGCGTCTCAGGTACTGGAGTAGTAGTAGTGTCCAAAGATGGGTTGCAAGCTTGAGTGGGAACAGTTTTGTCCTGCAGAATTTCGGGGTATTCAAGAAATACCATGTCACTGGTGTCATTTGGGGAGTGACTCACGAGAAAGAAAGACTGCAACTTAAGAAAGGTGACATCAGCTGAGATAAAACAACTACGAAGGGTAGAATGATAACAACGATAGCCTTTCTAGGAACGAGAGTATCCTAAAAAGACACACTGAAGGGATCGAGAATCCAACTTAGTTCGAACATGTCTATGTTCCTGGACAAAGCACACACAACCAAAAATACGAAGAGGAACAGAAAACAGAGTGTCATTAGGGAATATGATAGAAAAAGGAGTTTGACCATCTAACACAGAGAAGGGCATACGATTAATAAGCGGCCGTAAGAACCGCATCCCCCAGAAATGATGAGGAACCTGTCGATGAATGAGTAGTGTTCGGGCGACTTCTAGCGGATGACGATTTTTGCGTTCAACAATACCGTTCTGTTGGGGGTATAGGAACAAGAGGACTTATGAAGAATACCAGATGCATACATAAAATTCTGAAACTCAGAAGAAAGATATTCTTTTGCATTATCACTATGGAGTATTTTCACAGAAACATCAAATTGTGTTTTAATTTCAACACAAAATTTTCGAAATACGGAAAAAACTTCAGACCGAGATTTTATTAAGTATAACCAAGTTGCACGGGAAAAATCATCAACAAATGTGACAAAGTACTGATCACTAAATAAAGATTCAACTGGATATGGTCCCCATACATTGGAACGAACTAAGCTAAATGGAGTGCCAACTCGCTTAATGACTCGAGGAAGGTAAGATGCATGATGGTGTTTTCCTAATTGACAAAACTCACACAATAACTCAGCAGTTGCAGAAACTTCAGGATGTAACTTCTTTAGTTTTTGTAACGATGGATGTCCCAACTGACAGTGTAAATCTAAGACTGTAGAAGCATTCAAGCATGCAACCGACTCTGAAAAGCTACTTATCTGATACAGACCATCAGACACATGTCCGGTACCAATCGTCTTCCTCGTTCTCAGTTCCTAAAACATACGGTGGTTAGGATAAAAGATAGCACAACAGTTTAGAGATTTTATGAGTTGACAGAAAGAAAATTGAAAGGAAAACGAGGCATATATAAAATTGAGTGCAAAGGCATAGACGGATTTAGAATCGCTGAACCCATACCACTAACAGGTGAAACAAAACCATCAGCTAGTTTGACAGGGGGGTGAAAAATATGTGAGAAATTGGATAATATATCTAAATTTCCAGTCATGTGATCTGACGCTCCTGGGTCAATCACCCATGAAGTAGGAACTAATAAGGATAGACAAGCAGTAGAGTTACCTGTTTTAGCAAATATAGCACTAGAGAATGACTGCGACTGAGAGAGCTGAAACAATTTGAAACTTTCCAACGTCTCCGCATCCATAAAATTAATGGCAGAGTTCGACATGAGCTATAGAACTGTTATTTTTCTTCGGGCAATGATACTTCATATGTCCAAGTTCATGACAATAATTACACTCAACATCCTCTCGGCCTCTCGACTACCACCAGATCCTCTCCCAGAACAACTACCTCGGCTACTATATACCATGTCACGATAAATCATATATTTTATTATTATTCATAAAAGATATATAGAGCCCTTCTATATATATGTGTCACGATAAATCATATACTTTATTATTATTCATAAAAGATATATAGAGCCCTTCTATATATAGGTGTTACAATATATATGCTCTCCTAATTTATCCGATGTGGTACCAAACTATTATATCAAACTCTAACACTGGCCTTTTTAACTCTTATTTTATTGTTTGTAGGATGTGGCAATATGGTCCCTTAGAAAGAAATCTCCATCTCCAAAGAATTCAGAAACCGATTTTACAAAATTTTGTCATTCTATGATTTCGGACAGTAAATTGGTTGCATATGCTCTCCTGTGATATAAAGCGACATTTTCAACATTTACATATATATACTTCAGGGATTCCTTAGTCTAAATACTAAATACTCTTGTTTCGTGTTGTATGTTGGAAAAACAAAGAGTTCTTTTTGGAGGAAAGCAACAGGCAACAACAGTTGGGTGCTTTTACTTGCGTTCGGTAATTGGACGTGCAAAGGTGCTTGCATTTTGTTTAGCTCCTCTCTTTTCTTTGTTTTATAGAACGGATTTGAAGAATAAATATGCATGCCTGAATTAAAAAAAAGGAAGAATATAAGTATGAAACTACAACAGTGTAACCTTGTGTTGCATTGTGCACTGACATAAATATGATTTTTTTAAAATTTAATTTGGGTTGTTGAAAGATACTAGTATAACCAAAACTTTGCATGCTTAAGCATTATGTAAGGGAATCAATCCAACTGTCAGGGCAAACTTATGGATATTCATAATATGTGCCAAATTTGAAGTAGTGCATAATCAAGCAAAGGTAATCAGGTGCTCAAGACTTTTCCTTTACAGAATATATCACTTCGAACTCTGCTATAACAGCGGTAAAAAATAAAATAATATATGCTGTATTTAAACTATAATGCATTCTTTATCGGCAAATCACTTCCTAACATGTTTAAAGCCAGCAATATGTTTAGTAATTGAAGCTGGTACTTTCATCCTTCACTCTTTCATGATATGCACTTCAATTTATGATTAAGTTTTCGTAAATGTCGTTGTTTGATGTTATTTATTTCTCCGTTTATTGACATTTAGTCTTACAGATATAAAGCAAAGATGTGCAAAACCGTGCAATAGTACTGCAGCTGCATATATTTCTCAAAAGTAAAATAATTAAGAAGTGTGGGGTATAGTTTCTAATGTAGATCTGTGCAAAACCAGTGTTGAAGCTTTCCCAAGCACCTTGTTGGAGTTCTTACAAAATCTTCTGATTTCCTATAGTAATCATTTGATAATTATAACGGAACAGTTGTTAATCTCAAATCTATACCCCTAGAATCTTATATTCACCACTTAATTATTCATTCATGTACATTTCCAAAGCTTTTTATATGTATTGATCTTTGTTACACTTTCCTTTCTTTTGGTGAACTGTTTTTGCACCAATTATTTGATTGTTCTTTGAAGCAGTAGAGTATATTTTCCCCTTAAAGATATTTTTTCTTCTGAAAATTAATGGTAATGCCATTTATTATGCTATCCTTTTTTGGACTCAAGAAATTTCCTTAAAAAGATTTTTTGGAACATCTATGTGTTTCCTAGTTCCTCCGTAATCCCATTCACTTGTGCTTTCATAATTCCTAGTTACTGTTCAAGATTTGATTTTAACTTCCTAATTCATATTATCATAAATGTAATCCTAATGCTCATGAACATATACAATGTGCATTAGGGTAAAAGGGAAGTCAGCATTCCCTAGTTGGTAATATCTTGTGCCTTAATCAAATAGGCTGTGAATATTATTTTTATTTTTTTTGTTCAAGAAATAGGTTTTGAATAAATTGAAATTTAAGACATTGGAGAGCATGGGCAGTGCTTGGCCCAATGTCCCCTTCTATTAAAATTTGTATATTTGAAAATAAACTGAAAGGCTTGTTTCGTGATGTAGTCCTTATTTTATATCCCTCAGGCCGGCATATACAGTAAAATACTACTGGCACAAAGTTATTTGGTTGCTTTCGCTTCTGTTCTTACGTGTTTGCGATTACTGTTCTGCAAAGTTTTCTTTTTGAATTTCCTTTGTCTAACTAGTCTTTGCTTCTTCAACTTTTCTTAATGGAGACTCCTTTGTATATATACTGATCTTCTAGCTTGTTTGGTGTTGGAAGAAGGTTCAGCAGCAATGGTTGGATGCTTTCACTATGTTTTCAACAGAAAAACCGGACACAAAACAATCAAACAATCTCCATCTCTCCCCGATCAGAATCCCAAGAGAGCAACTGGGCAGAGCTCCCATCCGAACTTCTCAGAATGATTGCTGAACGTCTTACGATCCCCTACAACTTCCGATTCCGTGCCGTGTGCGCATCATGGGCTTTTTCTTCAAAAAACCTCCTCAAAGCTGCATCAAACTTTCCTTGGCTATTACCGAGACAAGAAAAAGACACACTTTACTTCTTTAGCTATATGGAGAACAGATACTTTCACGTGCCCGTTGGTTCCAAAATTTATCACCAATACTGCATAGGATCCCAAGATGGCTGGTTCGTCATGTCTGATTCATTCAGGCCTAAGGAGATATACATATGGAATCCAATGTCAGGATCTGAAATCAAACTCCCCTGTGTATCTACACTCCCTGTAGTGCGGTCACACATCAAAGAAGTTAGCTTCTCTGCTGGTCCCTCGGTTAATGCTGGTTTCATCACTGTCATCAGCTATGTGGGACCCATCTCCAAGCGTCTGGCTTTTGCCAGGATCAGAGATCACGGATGGACTCCTATATCTACTTATTCCACAGGTATTGTCAAGAACCACTTTGCCCAAAATCTTGGATAGTTTGGTACTTTGGTTTGTGGGATACATTAATGTTTATTAAACTTGGGTCGCATAGAAAGGCCTCTAGTGTAAATTCTTGCTTATATAGGAAGAATAAATAGGGTTAAACCAATGACTAATAATGAGGAGATTTGAATCAAGAACCTCTTGAACCTGGTGCCCTCTTATACCGTCTCAAAAACCACTTTACCAAAAAGCTTAAGTTGTTGGGCTGTGAGATAACTACGTATATCATGCTGATGTAATGTGTAACCGTATTATCTTCGGAGATATAGAGGACGCCATTTACCACAAGGGTAGGATCGTCTCTGTAAATTCATCTGGAGATTTCAAGGTTTTCAAACCTGGAGGGCCTTCTCTTGAGGCATCCACGATTCCAGACAAACTCTCGTTATAGTTCATTGGCTGGTATCGACTCCTTCTGGTGATCTCTTGATGCTTCAAAAGTTTAAATGTCCAATTAATTTTCGTATTTTGAAGTACGACCCTGGAGTAGAATCTTGTTGGAATGTGATAAAAGATTTGGGCAAAGTGTCGCTTTTCTTGGATAGTCAAAAATCTATGTTACTCTCGACTAGGGGCGTTCCAAGGCTTAAAAGAAACTGCATATGCTATGTGGGTCGATATAGGACAAGGTTTGATAATCATGACAGGCATCATCACTGAAGAGTATTTCCCTGTAGAAGTATGTTCCAAGTCACTTGAAACACTTCTTCCGATATGGTTTTTGTCTTCGCTGTCATGAAGTAGAAGTAATTGGAATAAGCTATTCACCATACTATTATTTAGAACCTCTTTGCTTGTTTGATATCTGTTCAAGGAATCAATACATGATTAGGGCTGAAGTCTTTTAATTCCTTTGATTTTCTGTTGACAGTTCCTTCAATCTTCTCTGCCTTCTGATATGTATGATTTGATTGTATAGTTAAATTACTTATCACTATCTGTTGGGATTTGCAGACTCAATTCATATGATTTTTACAGAAAGCAGTACTTTTGTTACCTAATTGTTGTTCATGTAGGATGTGGAAATGCAGCCACTTTGAAAGAATACTATCTCGAAAGATGTTAGGTATTAATGTCACATTATACTTTCACTAGATAATCTCAGCGGTCAGTTGGTGTCTTGTTTCTTTTGCAAGGCATTATCTCAACTCTCGAGGACCTCTTGTAGTTAAGAAAGTCCCTTGTAGGCTATGAAACATACACCATACTAGTATGTGATTTCTTAACTCTTCTTTACGACTCTGCACTATACTGCCCACAGTCCGGTTGCCTTTCAATTTTTTTCCCACTAGCTTCTTTGTGAATTCCATTGGTGGTGCAGCCTTGATTTGGGTTGCTGCACTTTTAGGCTGAATTTAGAGGAGGTTGAAGGAATCAAACAATAACAATGGCAATTTGCCAAACTAGGATTTTATTAATCGAAATCTATCTATTAAAATTGCAAGAAGTCTCTTAAATAGACCCATACAAAAATAAAAAATGACAACTAATT
Organism: Agapanthus africanus; assembly: GCA_030015575.1. Lineage (NCBI taxonomy): Eukaryota > Viridiplantae > Streptophyta > Magnoliopsida > Asparagales > Amaryllidaceae > Agapanthus > Agapanthus africanus. The sequence goes on from JASDDO010000016.1 coordinate 26,876,645, forward strand.
TACCAACAAAATAGAAACGGCCTAAAATAGATAACTGCTAAAAATAGAAAGTTGCTAAAAATCAAAATTAATTATTTGATTGCGTTCAGAATTGATTCCCAATACTTACAATAAAATCTTAACTGATCCAGGCGTTGATTTCATCCCTAATTTGAAAGTCAAAGTTTCAAAGCAAAACTTTGACCGTGATTTCGGGGCCATAAATGATGGATTTTCGTGATTCTGAGAGATGTCATTATGCTCGCAAAATTGGTCCAGACGATTTTGTGAGAATTTCGATTTGGCTGGGAGAACGCGCGAATCGGACAAGATTAGGCAGTTCGGGTTTCTCGGTTGAACTAGACGTGACATGTTTTGGAACGGTCAAGCCGCTCCATGTAGGCTAGGGCTGCATCATCCACCCCGTCGTAAAAAGAGCTCGACCTCGAGCTCATGCCGTCATTCTCGGAAGAGCTTCCGTCACTCGCATATGAAATCAAGTGCTTGACGTTGAATATGTCTGAAGTTTCCAAATGACTAGACAACTTCAATTGATACGCGTTGTCACCTACCTTCTTAAGAATCTCATAAGGGCCCAGCTTCCTGTTGCTCAATTTATTATACTCACCTACCGGATAGTGGTCCTTGGTGAGGATGGCCCAAACAAAGTCGTATTTTTCAAACACCATGCGACGACGAGGCTTGTTCGCAGCAGCTTCATATTTGGAATTAGCAGCTTCAATCTGCTGTCGAACTTGATCATGAATGCTTTTTAGGTGCTTGGTCATATCTTCAGTTTTAACATTAGGACGTCCCTTATGGGGAATTGGCATCAAGTCGAGGACGCCAGTAAAGTTGTTTCTATACACGATCTCAAATGGACAACTCTTCGACTTGTGGTTAATAGAACGGTTGTAAGCGTGCAAGGGTGAGGTCCCACTTTCTTGGGTTGTCTCCAACTAGGCTACGAAGGAGATTACTGAGGCTTCTGTTGACCACTTCAGTTTGACGATCTGTTTGCGGGTAATAAACGCTGGTAAAGCACAGTTTAGTGCCCAGATTCCTCCATAAGGTCTTCTGAAAATGGCTCATGAACTTGGTGTCCTTATCCGATATAATGGATTTGGGTACCCCATGAAGGCGCACGATTTCTTTGAAGTACAGGTCACCGATCCGAGACGCGTCCATTGTTTTTTTACAGGCAAGAAAATGCGCCATCTTGGAGAATCGATCTATCATGACACAGACTGAGTCCATGTTCCTTTGAGTTCGGGGTAGGCCTAGGACAAAATCCATGTTGACGTCTTTCCACGGTGTTGCTGGAACCGGGAGTCGGGTGTACAAAGCCGCGTTCGTGGCTGTCCCCTTGGACACTTGGTAAATATGACAGCGTTCTCCAAAACGTATCACATCTCGTTTCATATTAGGCCAGTAGTAGATAAGGGTCATGAGTTTGTCGCGCCCAAAATGACCCTCGTTATGAAGTTCCTCCACAATCTTTTCTCGCAGCGAACACCCAGGGATGCGGAGTTGCAATCCTCGAAAAAGATAGTCGTCCATTAGCAGATATGGCCTGACTTACGTTGCTCGGATCCATATTGAGGTTGCTTCAATGCTCAGTGAATATGACCGAAGAACGGGTTCGCAGGGTATAGTTTGCGAAAGGTATCGAACCCTACAATCCGAGCTTGCATTATGGAAAGTAAGGTCGCTTTTCTGCTCAAAATATTGGCCACTCGATTATCAACCTCTGCGATGTGCTTCAAAAAGAAGGTGAACTGTTGGATATATTCAACCCATCGACCATGTCGATGATTCAACTTATGTGACCCATTAATGTATATTGAGCGCTTCATGATCAGAATGAAGGATGAACTCGCGCTGCAATAAATAGTGCTCCCAATGTCGCAAGGCTTGGACGACGGCATAGAACTCGGCTTCGTAGGTGTTGTACTTGGCCTTAGCGCCATTTATTTTCTCTCTGAAGAAGGCCGCCGGTCGCTTTTCTTTATTGAGTACGCCACCAATACCTACCCCTGATGCATCACATGCCACCTCGAATATTTTGTCAAAATCTGGCAAAGCCAGCACATGGGCAGTAGTTGGTTTCACTTTGATAGCGTCAAATGCTTGTTGTACTTCGTCGTTCCAATAGAAAAGTACTCGCGACTTGAGACAGTCTGTGATTGGGGTCATTATGCCGCTGAAATTTGGTACAAAACGACGGTAGAAGGAAATGAGGCCGTGGAAACTTCGGGCTTCATCGGCGCAGGCCAGTCTCGAACTGCTTGTACTTTGGATGGGTCTGCACGCACCCCTCACTGGAGACAATGAAACCCAAAAACATGACTTGATCTGCCATGAAGTGGCACTTCTTCGGATGGGCAAAGAGCTGTTGCCGTCTTAACACTTTGAGAACATTTCTCAGATCCTGCAAGTGAGTCTCACGAGAAGAGCTATAAATAAGGATGTCATCAGAATATACGACCATGCACCTTTTAAAGAATGGCTGTAGAAGGTGGTTCATGACCCTCATGAATGTGCTTGGTGTATTGGACGGACTAAACGGCATCACCGGCCATTCATAAAGTCCATCCTGTGTCTTGAACGCGGTCTTCCACTCGTCTCCCGGTCGGATGCGGATTTGGTGATAGCCGTTCTTCAGGTCTATCTTCGAAAAGATTTTGGCCCCTACAAGCTGGTCGAGCATGTCGTTGAGTCGCGGTATCGGAAAGTGATATTTCACGGTGATTTTGTTGATGCTACGACCGTCGATGCACATACACCATGAGCCATCTTTCTTGGGAGTTAAAAGGGCTGGCATGGCGCAAGAACTCATGCTGGGTCGCACAAATCCTTCTCTAGTAGCTCCTCCACTTGCCACATTAGCTCCTGGTTTTCTCTAGGGTTCATATGGTATGCTGGTTTGTTGGGGAGACTTGCTTCAGGAATAAGATCGATACAGTGTTGTATGTTTTTCATTGGTGGGAGGTTGTTGGGCAGCCCGTTTGGGATACGTCTGGGTAATCCCGCAACAGTGGCTTGACCATATCAGGAACTTCTGAGGGTTCAGATTCTGCACGTGCTTCCGCGCTCACCAGGGTATAGATAACCCCAGTTTTTTATGCCTCCTCCTCGAACGGACGCGTCTCATTGGCAAGCGTTACCATGGTAAAAAGACCACTTCCTTCTCCCGATGCGGGTTTGGGCCCAGCCTTTTCTCTCATGGGCTAGAGCATAAATTTCTGGCCATTTTTCATAAAACTATAGGTATTTCGCTGTCCATCATGCACTGTCTTCCGATCATACTGCCACGGCCGTCCTAGGAGTAGATGGCATGCGTCTATGGTCATGACGTCACACCAGGCTTCATCAAAATACCTGTTTCCCATAGAGAAGGAAACCAAGCAACGCGAATTTACAATCACTTCGCTTCCTTTCTTGAGCCGGTGCAGTTTGTACAGGCGAGAATGTTTCTGAGTGACTAGGTTGAGCCTCTGGACCACCTCCTTAGAGATGATGTTCTCGGAACTTCCTCCATTGACGATGACCTTTAAGATATTCTCTTTTATGGTATATGTGGTGTGGAAGACATTGGTCTGCAGCCAGTCCTCCTTCCTTGTCTAGGTGCGAGAAGGGTCCTCTGGACGACAAAGGCTCTAAGGGTCCCATCACCGTCCAACGAGAACTCCCCTTAGTCTTCGCTTTCGTCTTCGCTAGCTTCATCGGGTTCTCCTTCATCGTCAGCATCGACTATCAACTATTTGTCTTTGTTCAAGCGTTTAGGACAGTTTGTGGCGCGATATCCCGGTTCTCCGCACTCAAAACAATGGAAGGTTGGACTTTGTTGCTGTAGGTCCCATGTTCGGAGCTGCTGCTGTTGGCATGATTGCTGTTGGGGTTGTTGAGTGGTTGCTTACATCTCCTTGGGAATATTTCTGCCCCTACCTGAGGACTATTTCTTCTCGGCAAGTAAGGCATGCTGACATGTTTCGGAGAGCTTGAACAGCGGATGAAGGATCGGCTCGTCCCAGATCGATTGACGGAGTCCCCCAAGGTAGTGGGTTACTCGTTGCTCCTCGGTCTTTGCTAGATCGTTGCGAGCGATCAACAGATGGAACTCTTTTGTGTAGGCGTCAACAGATCGAGTCCCTTGCCGTAATTGTTGTAGTCGCTGGTACATAGTTTGGGTGTAGTTGAATGGAAGGAATTCTTTTTTCAGTTTCTCCTTCATCATCTCCCAACTCGTGATCTTAGGTTTGCCTCGTCTCTCTCAGACGTGACGCTCTTGTTTCCACCATACTGAAGCCCGACCTTTAAGTTTTATGGCGACCAACCATACCTTCTTTGCGGGGGGAATATCTTTATATTCAAAGACGCGTTCCACCGTGTTGAGCTAATCAAGAAACTCTTTGGATTGGGAGCCGCCTGCATAACCAGGGAGATCCACCTTCACGCCATTCCAGGGTCGTTCAAAGCCCTCTCGGAAGCACGCCCTGCTTGATAACTCGCTTCGGACCCTGGATTGTCATCATGATCCGAATCTGTAGTTCGTCGCTTCTGGGGACGTGCTTGTTTTATCCTTAACGTCTCGATCTGCCTTAGCAACTATGCGTTCTGCCTTCACAGGTCATCTACTATGACGTCCCACAGTTCTCATTCGCGAAAGATACCTCCATCTTCTGTCATCGCATCTCTCCGATCTCCACAACCACCACGTCCTCCACAACCCCACGATTTCCACGCACAGCCATTGGATGTTGTTGGCGAGTCTCGAACGAGTATCGAACGTTGCATTCCGATACCATTTAGTGCAGCCCTGATTTGGGATGCTGCACTTTTAGGCTGAATTTAGGGGAGGTTGAAAGAATCAAACAATAACAATGACAATTTGCCAAATTAGGATTTTATTAATCGAAATCTACTTATTATAATTGCAAGAAGTCTCTTAAATAGACCCATACAAAAATAAAAAATCACGACTAATTTACCAACAAAATAAAAACTGCATAAAGTAGATAACTGCTAAAAATAGAAAGTTGCTAAAAAATCGAAATTGATTATTTGATTGCGTTCAGAATCGATTCCCTATACCGTCTGGAAAATCTTAACTGGTCCGGGCGTTGATTTTATTCCAAATTCGAAAGTCAAAGTTTCGAAGCAAATCTTTGACCGCGATTTTGGGGCCCTAAATGTTGGATTTTCGCGATTCTGAGAGATGTCATTGGTGCTTGCAGCAATGACCCAGGCGATTTTGCAAGAGCTTCAATTTGGCTGGAAGAACACGTGAATCGGACAAGATTTGGTAGTTCAGGTTTCTCGGTTGAATTAGACGTGACGTGTTTTGGAACGTTTAAGCCGCTCTATGTAGGCTAGGACTGCATCAATTGGTTTCATATTTCTGGGGTTGTCTGGATGTTTGTAATCCATTTTCCACGAGTATTACATGTTAGTAATTTGAAGGGGCGATTTCTCCCTTAAAAAATAGCCTTTTCCGGTCATTTCCATTTAGTGAAATACATTTGGAAATTGAACTGAATAGCTTGTCCGTCTGTTTTTTTTTTTTTTGTGTAACTGGGAACGACGAAATGGGTGAAGGGTTCCCCACTTTTAATTGTTTCCCTTAGTTTGTTTGCAATGGAGAAATAAGGACCAAATTCAAATTAGGTCATCATGGTGCCAGTGGGACCAAATTCAAATTAATAGACCAGTCTTTCCTTTCATAGTATATATTGACAAGCCACTCAATTAAAAACATTTGGTGCAATAGAAGTATGTTGCATTATTCACATGCAGACTTTACTTTCTCTGACATTGTCTGGCTGTATCATTGGCATAAAGCTATATATTGCTACTTTGGTCCCATACCTACTATCCTCTTGCAAGACTTGTGTTTCAACATTCATAGCACAACCCAAAGCTTAAACTTTTGTGTAATGTGGTAGTTAACTCACTATAATATCAAGACTTGCTTGATAATTGATGAAATACTTGCTTTGTCTTCATGCTTCCTTTCCTTTCTCAAGATTTGTGTCTTTGATAATTGATGCCTTTGATGCAATCTATACTTCACACTTTCTCAGGCTTAGATTAGTTAAGCAGCCAACAAGCAAACAGGGTGGTACATTGGTCACATATGCTCAATTGATACTAGATTCTTTCATCTAAATATTAAACACTTTTTGTTTCTTGAAGAAGAGAGAGTTCTTTCTTGTTTTGGAGGCAAGGAACTGGCAGTAGCAATGTCTGGGTGTTTCTGTATGCCTTCCCTTTGTTTTCGTTGCTCAAACCAAAACACAAGAGATATAAACACCGGCGACATCAGAAACTGGGCTGAACTTCTGCCCGATCCCATCCGCTTCATTTCAAAAAGACTGCAAATGCTCGACCACTGCAATTTCTGTGCTGTATGCAGCTCTTGGGGTTGGGCTTCAAAAGACTCCCCACAAATTGCACCAAACTTTCCTTGGCTGTTGCTCCGGCGACGGGAGGGTGTACTTATATTCTTCAGCTACACCGATAGCTAGTACTTCCACCTTTCTGTTCCCTCCATAATCAATCGCCACTGCTGCAGAGGATCCCGAGACAGTTGGTTGGTGATGTTTGCTTTGTACAGTCCTGGAGAGGTGTACATATTGAATCCACTCACAGGAACCAAAATTAACCTCCCCTCTTTATCTGCCCTTTCAATACCTTACCCATATATCAAGAAAGTAGCCTTTTCAAATTGCCCCTCAGCTTCTGCCGATTTAGCCGCCGTCCGTTGCTATGGAAAATCCTCTGACCGTCTTGCTTTCGCCAGGCCTGGGGACGAGAAATGGCTACCGATACTTGCTCATTCTGTTCATATGGAGAGTATTGAGGATGCTGTCTTCCGCAAGGGTAAAATTTTTACAATCACTTGTTATGGAAAAATCAAGATTTTCGACCTCCCGGGGCCTTCTCATGAAGCATCCATGATCGTGAACACTAAGTATCCCAGAAGATTCTGTTATCGGGACTAGTTCGTGTCAGCTCCTTCTGGAGATTTGTTGATGGTTCAATGTAATAGCAATTCATCTAACTTCTGTATTATGAAGTTTGATCCTGCAGTGGAATCTTGTTGGACTGAGACTCACGATTTGGGTCCATTTTCTTGGACGGGTACAATTATATGTTAGTATCAGCTAGGGTAGTTCCAGGATTGAAAGGAAATTGCATCTATTATACCCATCAATATATGACAAGCTCGGAAGAAACTTTCAATGAAGTTGGAGTATTTGACATAGCGAAGCGGGTCATTGAAGACTATTTCCCTAGCGAATTGCAAATTACATCAGTAAAAACTGTTTCTCCATTTTGGTTTATGCCTTCACTGTTATGATTTTCTCTATATGGACCCTCCAGATTTTTCTGATTTCGACATGTTTGATTTAGATTCCAATGTTAATTTTACTTATCGTTATCCACCCTCATTCAGGTGACTATCAAAGTGGTCTTTTTGTCGCATTATTTTTTTAGATTTTGCGAACGATTTGAAAGTATAGTCATCTTATCTCCACAGGAATCAAATTTCTGCATAAAAGTACTATCAGAAGAATAAATATGTAGACTGAAACAAGAAGAGGTTATGTAAATGTTATTGAATGGTTGAAATATGCAACAGCCTAACTTTGTTTTGTAGTGTACAGACATAAATATATTTGTTGAAAGATTAGCTTGAGTCAAACAAAATTCTGATTATCAAGTTAATACTGTCATACGCATACTTGGTTTCTGCAGTATATTGAAAGACAGCAAATAGCTTTGTCATTCATATACAGCTATATATTTGAAGATGACAACATGGTTGTTGACATTAGCTTGATATGCTCGCATGTGACTTCAGTACAATTAATGCAGCATTTTGTTGCATATTCCTTTGTCTAAATAGTCTTTGTTTCTTGTTGAGTTTCCCTTTAGGAGAAGAGAAACAAGCTACATCATTTTCTTTTTGTTCTTTATTCTGTATACCTCCCAAATGATATATTGAGAAGTTGAGAGGGAACAGATAGCGAACAATATAAGGAGAAGCTGTATACCTCCCCTTTTGACCTCTAAATAACTAACTTGGAAAAATGCCACTAAAACTATAATGCTTTTCATATCAATTTCTTTGGCATTTTAATACATTACTGAATCATGCATCAAGGTTTGGTTAAGTTCATCACAAGTAATTGCCAAACTAAATGAATTGAGGTATGCTGCTTGTTTATTCCAATGGAGAATGCTCCTACTGACATTTCGTGATTGTGTTTATTATGATAGGAAACTCTTTTTTCTACCTGTTAATGGTCAATCTGCGTCTTTACTCTTTAGACCTTGCTGGACCATTTTTGAAGGAAACAATTATCTATCAAGGGGAAACAAATAAGTTACACTAATGTTCGATTGAAACCTTTTGAAATCTCTATAGTGTTGTGCTTTACGTTGGGTTATTTGTTCGGTCAGGATTAAGGATTTGGGCGATGGCTTCCATAGCCTGATGCTGTTAGCCAACGATGTTCCAGGCCTCGAAGGAAATTGCTTTTATTTTGGATAAGTTTTGAAGGACAATGATTTTAATGTGGAGGTGGATGTAGAGAAACAGTACTGCATTCATCCTGATTGTTTCCTTCAAACATTAAAGATTTGAGCAATATGTCTTTGTTTTTAAATGGCTGCTGCATTAACATGATAATGTTTGTCTGAGATATTCCAGGCCTCGGACGAAACTGCATTTATTTTGTACCTGGATGGGTTTCGAAGGATAATGATTTCAATGTAGAGTTGTTTGGTATAATGAATCTGGACTGCGTTCATCCTGATATGAGCCTGTACAAAAAACTATTGTTTCGGCTGAATTTGTTTATGCCTTCTCTTCAAGGAAGCAGAGTGATAACAGAGGTAAGAACATTAAATTCCTTTAATGTCCTGTTTTTATCACCTTGCATGTTGATATATTCTGTCATTTGTAATTTTTTGTTAAAAAGTGACATTAATTAGATTAGATGAGATTTGATTTAATTTGATTAACAGGTGTATCTAACATCATGATTTTATTTTTCCGTAAATGAGAAACTCACCATATGTTACTTTAGACATTGTAAAACTCAATGGGTGCTTGAATTAGGTTTCTGAATTTTTTTCTATGCTCTTACTTACTGTTTAAGCTTATAGCAGACTCATGCACCATTGCTTTATGTACTGTTTACTAAATGAAGTGTTCCATTAATGCAACATACCATTATTTTCTGACCCAGGAACTTACTTTTAATCAATCAGTTTCCTTTGATTTTGGAACATCCACTACACCTACAAGCTTCCTTAGCTCCTACATGATGCCATTCACTATACTAGCCTGTGGATTAATTACATAATTGCTAGCTACTCCCACAATTTGGTCGACTTCCACGCATTTCCAATTATCAACATATACTTGATGCTAATGATCATGAAGATATACTATGTGCATTGGGGTAAATGGAAAGTCAGCATTGCCTAGTTTGTTAGCATAGAAATATCAGGTGCCTTGATCAAATAGCTTTGAATAAATTGAAATCTAAGGCATTGAAGAGCGTTAACAGTGCTTAACTGGACCAATGCCTTTAACATTTGAATATAACTACAAAAACTTGTTTCGTAATGCATTCCTTATTTAATATACCCTCAGGCCGGCATATACAATAAGAATTTGAAAATGATTTGTAGATAGAGATCTTTGGCCACTTTTGTTTTTGTTCTTATGAAATTTTGATATATGCTCTGCAACTTTTTTTTTGGGGCTGTTTTTTTTGTGTACAAAGTCTTTGCTTCTTGTTGGGTGTGATTGTGATATAAATTATTCAGCTATTTTTAATTAGTGTTTCCTTTGTCCAAAAGGATTAATTCCATGAACTTCACTGTTTTTTCAGTTAAAACTTTTTATAGATTACAGATAACATCAGCAAACTCATAATTTCAAGGGGAAACTTTCACTTAACCCCAAGTTTGCCTTATCTAATCATGTTATCTGTAACTTATTAAGTCAGTGGCATTTACCTTTTTTTTAAAAAAATAAAGCACCATTGAAACATTCAAGGTATTTGAGATAGCACCATTGAACTTTAAAAATGCCATAAACCCCCACTTGAAGGGTATTTCTGTAAGGACATTTTCCACAAAAATATCATATTCAGCTCATTTTGGGCTATTCAATCCACGTACAAGGTCATTTTGAGGTTCTTTAATCCATTCATGTCTTAAACAAGTTAAAGAAATTAACGTTCTCATAAATATTGCTAGTTCAAGGGGGATTCATGTCATTTTTAAAGCTCAATGGTGCAATTAAAAAAACCTTGAAAGTTCAATGGTGCATTATAAAATTTACCCTTAAAAAATGAAAGTTCAATTTTCGACTTTTTTATTTTTTGGGTTTGGTGTGGGTGGGTGTTGGGGGGGGGGGGGGGGCTTTATATACCCTTGTCTAAATACTTTCTTCAGCTTCTCAAAAATAGCTGCCTTGCAGTCTCCTTAGTGTATATATTGTCTTGTTTATTGTTGGTGTCGAAGAAGAAGAAGGAATGGTTGGGTGCTGTCAGATGCCTTCACTTTTCTCGTGAAGAACAAATCGAACCTGGAAAAGCGAAAAGAAAATTATCAACACAGTCTCCATCTCTCTGCTGAAATGAACATCCATGAGAGAAATTGGGCCGAAGTCCACCTGAACTTCTAAGAGCGATCACAGAACTATTGCCCATCCCCTACAACTTCCAATTCTGTGCCGTCCGCACCTCATGGCTTCTGCCTCGAAGGACTTATTCAAAGTGGCACCCCAGTTTCCTTGGTTGCTACTGAGACTAGACAGGGCTGCACTTTCCTTCTACAGCTACGCAAGGAACAGATATTTTAACCTTCCCGTTGCTTCCAAAATCTGTCGCCACAACTGCATGGGATCCCTAGATGGTTGGCTTGTTATGTCTGATTCGATCAGGTGTATGGATACATACATTTTAAATCCGATCTCAGGAGCCGAAATCAAACTATCCTGTATTCACATCCTCCCTGCAGCGCAATCGCATAATCTCTTTGCCAATCCCATCATCGCCGTAAGCGATGTTGGAAACATCTCTAAGTGTCTAGCTTTTGTCAAGATTGGTGCTCAGACATGGATTCAGTTACACACTGATTCCTCTAATATAATTTTGAGTGGTATAGAGGACATCATTTATCACAATGGGAAAATTGCTGCCATTTGTTCATCGAGATATTTCAAGGTTTCTGAACTCGAAGGGCCCTCTCTTGAGGCATCCATGATCGAGACTAATTCCCGTGACAGCATATGTGTTGGGACCCCAAAGTAGGATCTTGTTGGATCGAGATTGAAGATTTGGGTGAGGCATCACTGTTTTTGGATAGTCACAAATCTATGTTACTCTCGACTAGGGACATTCCAGAACTTGAAAGAAACTGCATCTACTATGTGGGCGGATTCAGGATGAGGTTTGATAATCATGAAGTTGGGGTGTTTGTCATAGCGGAAGGCATCATCGCTAAAGACTATTTTCCTACTGAAATGCACAAATGGTTCGAATGGTTTCCTCCAATATGGTTTATACCTTCGCTTTCTTAAGGGTCTCACCATGATTGGACCAAAGTCTTTTAATTTCTTAAGCTTTCTCTTTGTGGCCTGTCCAATGCCGTCTATTAAGCATGTGGACCCAATGTCATTCTCACCAAATCAAAATAAGTATGCCGATAAGATTTTCTATAAAAGCAATGTGTATGCATTAAATTGAAAGTAGGAAAGAAGGGACAAGGCATTAAATGATGCTTTGGTTTTTTTTTTCCCGGCATATGAATGGCTTGGAGCCTACGCATGCATGTGGGTTTTCCTTGATGATGTTGATGTATGAAATGAGAGGGACCACAAGAGGGAAACGAAGACGTGAAGATTTCAAAGGAGACATGTGCATTTAAGAAGGGTGATTTTTTTTGGTGAAAGTGACTCATACCCACTCCTATGTTAGTTTTCTAATAGCAGCGCATATGTTACATGCTATAACATATATTTGAGTGGGTCCAGAACTCCAGATGCAATTAAAACGAGAAAATGACGTTTGGATTTTTCTCTTATCTCTCTCCTATAAATTCAAAGCTTTATGCGATGTATTAATCAACCCAATCACGAAGAAGTGAAGTTGTGAAACTTCATTCTCCATTCTCTAGAGAAACCGTGTGAGAGAAAATACAGAGAGAATGTTGAAGAATTTGTAATCTTGTATCTTATAAAAAGAAAGAAAATAAGAAAATCTACTGCGGCAAGTGGATTAGGCAAATTGCTGAACCAATATAAATCATGTGTTTTCATTTTATTTGTGTGATTATTTTCTTTATTCGTCGTCGTTCTCATATATTCGGTAAATCTATTCCTAACAATTGGTATCAGTGCGTAGTTAGGGAATCGAACGATCTTTGATTCTATGATTTAAGTTTACGGTGGGCGACAACGCTTGTGTTTACTCTCAATCTTCTTAGATTGCAGTTTTGAAGGTGTTGGAAAGAGAAATTGAGTTTCCTGTGACGGTAGACGAACAATGACGTTGGAGGAAGGAAAAGTGAAGATCGATAAATTTGATGGGAAAGATTTTGGGTTTTGGAAAATGCAGATCGAAAATTACTTATATCAGAAAATTTTTCATGAACCCTTGTTGGGTACAAAGCCAGCGGATACAAAAAAAGAAGATCGGGATCTATTAGATCGTCAGGCATTGGGTGTGATCCGTCTAACATTGACAGAATATTGCGTTCAACATTATCAATGAGAAAACTACAACGGATCTGATAAAGACGCTATCAAATATGTACGAAAAACCATCTGCCTCTAACAAGATACATTTGATGCGTCGTTTAATTAACCTGAAGATAAGAGAAGGTGCGTCTGTTGCAGATCACATCAATGATTTCAATATGATTATAACTCAATTGAGTTCTGTGAAAATAGACTTCGATGACAAGATCAAAGTTTTGATCTTGTTGTCCTCCTTACTCGAAAGTTGGGCTGCAAATGTGACCGCGGTGAGCAGTTCTTCAAAGAGTAAGAAGTTAAAACTCGATGAAATCCGAGATTTGATTCTTAGCGAGGATGTTCACAGGAGAGAGTAAAGGGAATTTTCGGGGCCTGCTTTGAGTACCAAAAGCAGATGAATGAGTTTGCAACGAGGACATAGGCTGAGCAATGACAAATCTAAATTCAAAGGGAATAGTAAATCAAAGTATCTCAAAGATATCACCTGCTGGAATTGCGGTATTCAGAACCACTTCTCCAATGATTGCAGTAAACCAAAGAAAAATAAGAAATTTCAAAAGTACCAAAAGAATGACATTAGGAAGAAGCGTCTTCTTCCGCAATTGTTACTACTGAAGAGATCCATGATGCTCTTATCTGTAGCATTGACAGTCCTATTGAGTTTTGGATTCTGGATTCTGGTGCTTCATTTCACTCAACCCCGAGTAAAGACTTATTGCACTACTTCGCTGCAAGAAAATTTGAAAAGGTTTATCTGGCTGATGATGAACCTTTCGAGATTATTGGAAAATGTGATGTTCATGTAAAGACTGCCAATGGAACTCAGTGAAAGTTGCAAGATGTCAGATATGTTCCTGGATTGAAGAGAAATTTTATCTCCATGAGTGAGCTAGACAACATGAGATATACACCAATATTTTGAAGGTGATTCTTGGTAGATTTCAAAAGGTGCTACGGTCGTTCGGGAGAGCCAGTAAGTTAGGAACCTTGTATATGACTATAGAATGCAAAGACACAGTGGCAGTGGCCAAAGATGGTACGATTCTAAACTGTGGCATCAAAGGCTCAGGCACATGAGCAAGAAAGGAATGAAATTACCAGCATCAAAGGGACAACTAGCTGAATTGAAAACTGTCGATATCGGTTTGTGTGAGAATTGTGTCTATGGCAAGCATAAAAGAGTTAGCTTGTCAAAAGTTGGAAGGCCACTAAAAAAAGAGAAGTTGGAGCTGGTGCATACGGATGTAGGGGGGCCATCCCCGGTTCAATCCGTTGGAGGCTCTCGCAGCTATGTCACCTTCATTGACGATTCCACTAGAAAAATATGGGTTTATTTTTTAAAAAGTAAATTTGATATGTTTGCTACTTTTAGAAGTTGTAAAGGTGAAGTTGAAAATCAGACTCACCTAAAAGTCAAGTGTCTGAAATCTAACAATGGTGATGAGTATGACGGTATGGAGTTCAAGACATTGAACTCTACGTCATTCGATAAACAAACAGTGCTTTCTCTTTCCTTCATTTAAGATTTATACATATTAACATAAACAAAATAACTTATTTTGTCCTTATTTTATTTTCTCTCAGGTCGGCATATATAGTTGAAACTACAACTGGCAGACAGGGTTCTTTGGTCTCTTCTGTTTTTATAGGATTTTGTTAGGAATTCTTTTTGGAGTCTTCTTCCTTTAGATATCCTTTTGGTTGTGATTTTGATATAATTTCCTGCAACTTTGTTAATGGATTTTCCATCGTCTAAATAGTGTTGTTTTATGGGGTGTGGTTTGGTTTGGTTATAATTTCATCAACTCTTTGTCTTATAGTTTTTTCTTTCTCTCCCTACGTCCTTATTAGGCTAAATAATCTTGTTGCTGTTGATTTTTGCATCCAAGCCCAAAAAGTCTTATTTAAACAAACCCAATGCAGTTGCAATATCAAGCGGCCCAACTTACAAATGGATGACGCATACGCTGACGCACCCATCGGCCCGCCCGCGTGGTCATCACCGTAGGGCTTCGCTGCATGCATGCAGGGAGCATGGGGGCCATGCACGTGGGCATGCACCCATGTTGGCAGCTATGGTTTTGATTACGTGGGAGAGAGGCATCTGTTGCTTTGTGAAGTGGGGATGGGATTGTGGGTTAATAAAACATTTGTTTCCCACGTGGTCCACTTGCGTGGACCACATGGGAAAGTAGCCCTGTTGCTTTGCGAGGGAGGGAGACAAGTGCATACGTAGCATTTAATTAAGACACTGAATCAGGAGGATCACCATGCAGTACAGTAGTTTTTACAAGAAATGGTATCAGAACTTTAAGATCGGTGTTCTTTTGGATGTTTGGAAAGATGACGTCGATAAACTACAAGATTGAAAAGTATGATGGGTGCAATAACTTTAGCCCATGGAGGCTGAAAATGATATCCATATTAAAGCAACAGAGTGTGCATAAGTTTGTCTTTGCGAAAAACAAAATTCCGGCGACGACCATAGAAACAGAGTTAGAAATGATGGAGGACAAGGCTTTCTTTTCGATCCAGATTCATTTAACCGATGAAGTTCTTTGTGAAGTTGAGCAAGAGTCTACGACGGCGGGGATATGGTGCAAGTTAAAAGCTCCGTATATGAAGAAATTTTTCATAAACCGTCTCTATCTGAAGCAACGGTTATACATGTTGAAGATGAAGGAAGAGATATCGGTCAAACACCATCTAGACGAGCTCAATCAAATCGTGATGGACTTGCGTAATGTAGAGGTAAAGATAGAGGATGAAGACCAAGCCATGATCCTACTATGTTCTTTGACCCCCTAAATATGGACAGTTCGTGAAATCTATGGTGTACAGCCGAGACAAACTTTCATTAAAGGATGTCAAGACTCGTTTGCATAACGAGGTGTTGAGGGAGATAGTGACGGGTGACTGGGAGTGTCATGGGGTTACGTTGTCCATTCAAGGCCGTTCTCTGAAGCGGTCGGATAGTGGTTCTAAGGGTAAGCCGAGAAGGCGAGTTAATGACAAATGTAACTACTGTTGGGGTCAAAATTTGTACCCGGGTTGACGAGTCAAAGTCAATGTCAACCCCAAGCCAGGTAGGCCCAAGCCCAAATCAAGTGGGCTCATGCCCGAGTCGAGCCCGAACATGAAGCGGCCGGCCCTCCCCATGCCAAAATAAAAAATCATGTAACAAATAATTTTCATGTAATTTTTTGTGCACGAATGTATGCAAAATGGGCTTAAAGCCAATATTTTGTAAGCTCATGGTTTATGTGTAAAAAAGAAATGGCACATGAGCCATGGGATGGGCAAAATGCCATTTTGTAAAGCCCAAGGGGCTATATGTAAATATGTAAGTCTATATAAGGCAAGCTGATGATGAATAAAGCATATACTTTTCATTCTCTCAAAAACCTAGGGTTTGTGCCTCTTTCCCCTTTCTAAAGGTTCTAAACCTTCCTCTTTTTTTTTTTTAATTAAATCAAGAGTTTTACTCTTTCTTTTCCAAAACTAAATAGTTTTTCATCACAAAACCCACAAAGGGGAACTCAGATTTGCCATCAGATCTCAGAAATGAGAGATTTTTAGAATCTCATATTTCTTGATCTTCAAGATCCGGCCAACAAAGGAAGAAGAAGGAGACCCATCTCCAGAAACCCCACTTTGGGGAAGAACTAGGGCTCAAGGGGAGAAGCCCTTCATCAGCTTCAAAATATCTTAGGAGTTTAACTCCTCATATATATATATATATATATATATATATACACACAGAATAATAAGTGCTCATTTCTGGGAGTACAACTCCCATTGCAGAGACTAAGTCCCTTTTGCCGCCCGAGCGCCCACGTGTTGACACGTGGCGCGCTAGCGCTAGCGCTCAGAGCACTAGCGCTCGAGTGCCCACGTGTTGACACGTGGCGCGCTAGCGCTCTTGCGCTAGCGCCCACGTGCTGACACGTGGCGCGCTAGCGCTCTTGCGCTCAGAGCGCTAGCGCCCACGTGCTGACACGTGGCACGCTAGCGCTCAGTGCGCTAGCGTCCACGTGCTGACACGTGGCACGCTAGCGCTCAGGCGCTCAAAACGCTGGCGCTGGCCCCACACATC
Source organism: Agapanthus africanus (assembly GCA_030015575.1). Classification (NCBI taxonomy): domain Eukaryota; kingdom Viridiplantae; phylum Streptophyta; class Magnoliopsida; order Asparagales; family Amaryllidaceae; genus Agapanthus; species Agapanthus africanus. Next base: position 26,893,504 of record JASDDO010000016.1, read on the forward strand.
CTTTGGATGCCTTTTCCCTTTTTTTATATATATACATATATATATACATATGTATACATATGTACACACATACATACTCCACGACACTGTCCCTGTTAGAAAAAAATTTCTAACGGGGCGCTGCCCCACACCTCGCAAGGGAGCTGCTAGCCCCCTTGACCCCCAGCCCGCTATCCGGATAGCGGGACCCCCGTAAAAACCCTGCGGGGCCCCCGATATATCCAAAACCCCTTCAAAACACAACACTGCACATTGAGTTCGTATGACCAGTTTAACCCGTCAATCAGAGGTTCTCTCGCTCCAAAGGCGAGGGGTAATTAACGACAGCTTAGTCCGCGGTTGCCGGAGATTCGGATCCCCACAATCATTAAACCCCGGCCTACCCTAGGCAGGGGGAATCTGTAATACGCCTGGCAAGCGCGCGCGTATTCCCATCTCAATAGGATGACGAAAAACACCCTACAACTACTGCAGGGAGAAAGGCCATTGGAGGAGAGATTGTCCGAAGCTCAAGGCGAAAGATAAGCAGCATTCCTCCACTACTGCAATTGTGGTGGAGAATTCAGATGACAATAGTGATAGTCTGCTTCTATAGTTCGAACATGCACATTCTAGATCTGAGGAGGGGGGCTTTGATCTGATTGGATGCTTTGGGCGGGGTCGGTTGTAAGTGCGTGATCGATGGTGATTTCGGGATCTCCAAATATGTTATCATTGTCATGACGACAAATAAAGTGTGGACCCTATATGTTCGCCTTGCACCGGTTCTTTCTCGTGGTGGAGTCGGCTATCATGCTTTCTTCATGACTTCTCGGAGAAGTCGTAGGTGTATGTTATTGAAGTTGCGGAAGGCCAAGTGGAAAAGTGGGTCGGTAAGCGCGTAAAAGTTCTTCGGTCCGATATTAGCAGAAGGTTCGTTTCGCATTGGTCCGCAGGTTTCTGCAAAGCAGAGAGAATGTAACGACCTTGTTTTTACTATAATGCTTTTTAATAATTAAAAATATATTTGTCTCGAAATGATTCGTTTTGTAAAAAGAAAAGATTTTGAAAGATTATTTAAAATATTTTGATTTCTTTAATATAAAGAATTTATTCGATTTTGTTTTGAAAGGAAAATTATGAAAAGATAATTTGTTTTATTTAAAAGAAAAAAAAATTAGTTTGAGAATATGATTTATTTCGTTTATCTTTTAAATTATCTTATTTTGAAACTTCGTATATATTTGTTTCTATTTAATTATATGCAATAGTAATCTTATAGTCCATTGGTTAAGTTATTGCATTGCTTGTCCATAAGCTATAGGTTCGAACATTGTGTCTTGCAATTATTTTTATCTATCTTTTAAAACTCTTTTCATAACCTACGAACGACCTTTCATTTTCTCTTTCTTTTAACTCCCACCATAAATTAGATGGTTATGAATATAATTATTTTGTCCACTAAACCTAGTTAGTTCTCCTTTAGTACATATAATTCTCTCTTCCAAATTCCACCATAGTTTTCTCCCTTATCAAAATCTAAAATCCTTTCCTTGGAGCTTGGAGAAGTACCGGTTCTCTCAAGTTTCGAAATCTCAGTCAAGTCGAGGTTTTTCTCACCAAATCGGTGAGCTGGTTGTTATACCGACTCACACAATCTCTAAGTCCCCTCATCCTCCTCCTCTCCTTTGGCCTCTTGATATATGTTACCTGCTCATTTCAATGTCGTCGTCATGGCGATGCGTGTTATGCTCGGTTAATCTCTCGTTTAAATAATACCCATAAAATAATATGCTAGTAGTTGTCTGCGTAGATTTCATGATAAACTCATATGCTTACTTCACATATGTTAACTCATATTATTTTTCGCTGAAATTATAGTCATTTATATTTAATTTTTGTATAAAAGAAAACAAACTTACAAATAAATATTATGGTGTTCGTCCTTTCTCAAAATATGACCATAACTTCTTTACCTTCAAATTAATTTTTAGAATTTAATTGTGACACCCGTTAAACCCCAAAAAAATTATTAAGACCTTAAACACATTTCTATGAGCGCTGTAAAAATTTCAGATCGAACCGCATAACGATTTAGGGATTACTTCGTCTTTTTATGCACTGTTTTTAAACTCAGAAAGCTGCTTTTATCGGTCACATTCGATGACACATAACTCGGTCTACCGATGCCCATTTTGAGCAAATTCATGTGTTTTGAACATCTAGATCAAATGATCTAGAATTTCTTAGTTATATAGATTTCCTGAAAATCAATGTAAATTATAGAAAACCGAGTTACAAAATTAAGTGATGAATATGGACAGAATCTGTCCTGATTCACATACTGTTCTTAAATACGGCATAACTTGAGTTTCCGATATCGGTTTGAGACAAAATTTAGATGTATATATGTACAATTGACAGACCTAGAACTTTTCTATTTACTCGGTGACCCATAAATACATAAAATGTCCCGATATATGCCCGACAATACACCCATAGTTGCTGTCCAGAAATTAGAATTCTAGCTATAAACATTGATGTTAAAATGACCACAATTAGATCTTCAGGAATCCAAATTGCACGGAAATTAGTTGTTTGGATAAGTACACCGAAAGATCTACAAGTTTCTAATAATCTTCGAAACCTGAAAATCGACGGAAATTAATGCAAACCGTGTTTTAAAAATGTGTGACAGCGCTAGACAGATTTTGATATATTCTGCGCGATGATACGAAAACGAGTAGTCGTATTTAGGCGCGACTGGAACTTATGTGTTCATAACACTTATGGCTATATTTTTCGTTTTGAGTAATTAGTCGTACATAACAATTCTTTACAGCATTATTTTTTATCGTCACTTGAATAATATTCTTGCCTCATTTCATGCTCTGTGAATGTTTATTTATTGTTTTTACATGACTTGTGTGATAAAACCCATTGCATTCTTGACTCGAACCCATGAATACGTAATGATTTGACATGAATAGTTGAACTTGATATGAATACTTGAACCTGACATGAATATTTAAACCCGATTTTAAACTTGAACTTGTACTTTTCTTTTATATTCATGGATTTGGGCAATACTTGTGTTATTATATATAATTTAAAATACGCGGGGATAAGGAGAAGTTTGGTAATGAATGTATGTCGTGGCACGAGAGTCTACTTGAATCACTTAACTTGAATCTCGCGTGTCGTTGTCCCGTAGGGTTTGACAGGGTCTTATACTCAACGTGCCGTTGGTCTGTGGGGTTTAACGAACTATTCTCGTATACATGCACATCTTTATTATTAAACTACAACAAACACGTTAGAATATAATAACCATGCTTAAATACATTGCTATGCTTACATACATAACCATGCTTATATACATTGCCATGCTCATGAATACGCTGCCATGCTTACGATATATTTCCATGCTTATGTAGTTTGCCATGTTTATATATAACTGCCATGCTATCATAATTGCCATGTTTATCTGTCATCTCTTATGAGTCCACTATTTCATGATTTTTCTTTCTATTGATATTGCTTGTTATTATACTCTTTACACTTATAATCACACCTTATTTGGGATTTACTGAGCGCAAGTTCGCTGACGGGCATTCCACCATGTTTCTTTATTTTCTTGGAATATTCGTCAGGTGATTTAGGGACAGAGGAGGTAGAACCGACGGAAGAGGAGTATAACCAGCTAGCGTCATATGCCGACTATTAGATTTCAATTCAGCTTTTTTTTCCTGTATGCCTCTTGTTAAGGCTTATCATGTTATCGTATCTTGTATTCAGATATATTATCATCTGTTGAACTATGTGGAACTTTGAATGTATATAACAGCTGGATTTTATTTCACCTGTTATTTTTTGTCATTTTATATTGCTTATATATGCTTAAATATTTGTTGCGAGAAATGACCTTTTCGGAATAAATAACTCGCGAGCCTCGTTACGTTCCTGATACCGTCTTGTGGGAAGCGGGGCATGACAGGATTTGTTGGTGGCCCATGCAGGTCAGTTCTGCATAAACATTGTAAGCAATGTATTACAAGAATTTAGAAATTCAATTATGACATTTAACCTTTCCTTTGAATCTCGTCCAATTTCTTGAATCCATCTTGAACTTCGCTTTCGACTTCCTTGAAGATTATGTCCCGACTTTTGATTTCTTAAATTCAGTCCACTTCTTTCCACTTGCAGCCTTTAGAAGTGTTTTGTATTCTTGAACCATTCTCGTTAACTTCAAACCCTCTCCGCTATCCTTAACTGTCATCAAAGGAGCGTAGTGTTCAAAATTCCCAATCACCGACATTTATTTTCGGAAGTCCCAGAAGATTCTAGTAAAGTTAGCTTCTTTCTTGCAATTCTTGAACCATCCTTCTTGTATATCCAACCTAGTAATGTGATGCCAGTAGCCCTGATCTTGTTCCTTGCTCTGTTGCAACATCATCCTTGACTAATTTTGAAGACGAAATTATTTTTAAGGAGGATAGAATGTAACGATCATGTTTTTACTATAGTTCTTTTTAATAATTAAAAATATATTTGTTTCGAAATGATTCGTTTTGTAAAAAGAAAGGTTTTGAAAGATTATTTTAAAATATTTTGATTTCTTTAATATAAAGAATTTCAATTTTGTTTTGAAATGAAAATTTTAAAAAGAGAATTTGGTTTATTTGAAAGAAAAAAAATTAGTTTGAGAAATGATTTATTCCATTCATCTTTTAAATTATCCTATTTTGAAACTCCGTATGTATTTATTTCTATTTAATTATATGCAATAGTAACCTTGTAGTCCATTGATTATGCCATTGCATTGCTACTCCATAGCTATATGTTCGAATCTTGTATCTTTCAATTATTTTTATCTATTTTTTAAAAACCCTTTTCATAACCTACAAATGACATTTCATTTCTTCTTTATTTTACTCCCACCATCAATTAGATGGTTATGAATATAATTATTTTGTCCATTAAACCTAGTTAATTCTCCTTTAGTACACATAATTCTCTCTTCTCTATTCCACCATACTTCTCTCCCTTATCAAAATCTAAAATCCTTTCCTTGGAGCATGGAGGAGTACCGGTTCTCTCAAGTTTCGAAGTATCAGTCAAGTCGATATTTTTCTCACCAAATCGGTGAGCCGGTTGTTATACCGACTCACACAACCTGTAAGTCCTCTCCTCATCTTCATCCTCCTCTCCTTTGCCCTCTTGCTATATGGTACCTCGTCATTTTCATATCGTTATCATGTCGATACTTGTTATGCACCGTTAATCTCTCGTTTAAATAATACCTATAAAATAATATGCTAGTAGTTGTCTCCACGTAGATTTATATGCTTGCTTCACATACATTAACTCATATTATTTGTCACTGAAATTATAATCATTTATATTTAATTTTTTCATAAAAAAAACAAAGCTACAAATAAATACCATGGTGTTCGTCCTTTCTCAAAATACGACGATAACAACATGTTTACCTTCAAATTAATTTTTAGAATTTAATCGTGACACCTGTAAAACCCAAGAAAATTTATTAAGACCTTAAACATATTTCTAGGAGCGCAGTAAAAATTTCAGATCGAACCGCATAACGATTTAGAAATTACGTCGTCTTTTTATGCACTTTTTTTAAATTCAGAAAACTGCTTTTATTGGTCACTTTCGAGAACACATAACTCGGTCTACCGATATCCATTTTGAGCAAACTCAAGTGTTTTAAACATTTAGATCGAAAGATCTAAAATTTCTTAGTTATATAGATTTCCTAAAAATCGATATAAATTATAAAAAACTGAGTTACAAAGCTATATATTGCTACTTTGGGAATATAGAGCTTTAGCAATTTGGATTCCTAAAGCTATATATTCCGAAAGACCTACTGGTTTCTAATAGTCTTCGAAACCTGAAAATCGACTGAAATTAACATAAACCGTGTTTTAAAAATGTGCGACAGCGCTGGACAGATTTTAATCTTCCAAACCAGTAGTTATATTTAGGCGCGAATGGAACTCACGTGTACATAACACTTATGACTATGTTTTCGTTTATATTCCGAATTCAATTGACTTGAGTAATTAGTCGTACATAACACATCTTTATAGCATAATTTTTGGTCGGTACTTGAATAATATACTTGTCTCATTTCATACTCTGTGACTGCTTATTTATTGTATCTACATGAATCGTGTGATAAAACATATTGCATGCTTGACTCGACTTGACTCGAAACCATGCATATGTAATGACTTGACATGAATACTTGAACTTGACATGAATACTTGAACTCGGATTGAAACTTGAACTTGTACTCTTCCTATGTATTCATGGATTCAGACAAAACATGTGTTTTTATTTATAATTTAAAATATGCGGGGATAAGGAATAGATTGGTAATGAATGTATGTCGTGGCACGAGAGTCCACTAAAAATCACATAACCTGAATCTTGTGTACCGTTGTCCCGTGGGGTTTGACGAGGCCTATACTCAACGTGTCGTTGGTCCGTGAGTTTGACGGGCTACTCTCGTATTCATGCATACTTTCATTATCGAACTACAACAAACACGTTAGAATAGAATAACCATGCTCAAATACATTGCTATGCTTACATACATAACCATGCTTATAAACATTACCATGCTTATGAATACGTTGTCATGCTTGCGATACATTGCCATGTTTATATAGTTTGCCTTGTTTATATAGAACTGTCATGCTATCATAATTGCCATGTTTACCTGTCATCTTGTCACGTCCCACTTCCCAGTGGACGGAAACAACAACGTGGCAAGCCCGCAACGTATTTACTAAGAAAATACGTTAAGCGTAATTAAGCAATATAACAATGTACAAGAATAACAAGAGTAATAAAATGAAAAAGCAACTTTATTTACATTCAAATTTACATACAACTGTTTATAATGAAAAGATACAATGATAAAGCAATTGCCTAAACAATGTCATACTGGAAGTAAATACAAGCAGGAGCTAAAACTCTGGCTGAGAAGCGAACTGGTCCAAATCTTCCTGGCTCGGCTCTATACCCTCAGAGTCCGGTCTTCCTGATGAAAATTCCAAAGAAAAGAAACTGAAAGGAATGTCGTCAGCGAATTAGCGCTCGGTAGGTCCCCAAAAGAAATAATTAATGATGAATGAAAGTGAATAGAAATCAAGTGAATGTGAACATGCAAGGTTATATATAAGAGAGTATCTAAGCATATTTATTTACCGGTATAAGATAGTTATTCTAACATGGTTATTTGTAGTCTGATAAAGAAGGTATTCATGTATATGAGAGGAGTCCATCTTACCCCGTGGACTATAGTAACATGTAGTATAAGGTCCCGTCATAACCCACGGGACAATGACATGCGAATTCATGTAGGTGTCTTTTAAAGTGACCTCTCGTGTCACGATATACGTTCTCTACTAATCTACTCCTTTATCCCCGCGTATTGTATTATATAGATTAAGATTACAGGTCAATCCATGGATATAAAATATACAGGGTCATGTTCAAGATGTAATCATATGTTCAGGCATTCATGTCAAGTTCATGTCAAATTATAACCATGGTTTGGTCAAGGCGAGTCAAGTATTCAAGTTTGAGTGTGATATTTGAATTCGAGTGTTCAGGTTCATGATCATGTATTCAGGTTCGTGTTTGATTTTGGATTTTGGTTTGAGTTTGGATTCAGATTGAAGTCAGAATGTTATGAAAGGATTTAGTTCTTGAAATTCTTAGGTTCGGGAGTAATTGGCAACTGCTGCATATGGACGGCAGAATTTATATCTTTTTCCAAGACAATTGACATTGATAACTTCGTTAAGTTGTCTAACCTGAATAGACAAACACTCACTTTCTCCGGCTCCCCGAGGTTCAAGAGAAATGATACCGCTTAAGCTTATATTAGTAAGTAATCCTTAAAATATTGTTTGGATATCTCGAAGGGGTTTTTTTTATAAAAAATACTTTAATATAGTTTTAAAAATAAAGCTCGAGGGTGATTTATAATATTTAGGATTTACATGAACATGTACTTTAATTGTTGGGGTGTTTTAGTGATAAAAACCTAGTTTTTAAAAGTTTATGGTATTTTTATGAAAATTAGCTCTTTTGGTAACTTGATGGTATTTTATTAAAATTTTTAATCTTTCATTTTAAAAATATGGGTTCATAGTTTGTTTTTATTGAAAATACAAATTCATAGTTTTATATTATTTTCCAAAGTTTAGTTTTGTTTAGAAAAGTCGTATTTCTTAAAAACCGTATTTTTATTTCTTTTTAAGACCGAATACTCCGTGAGTAGTTCTGCATCTCGCTCTACTGTCCCAAAGATGTACGATAATCTGCACCATCCATTAGCGGGTCCCCTGACGAGAGTTGTAAAGACGTATTTGCCAAGGATTTAAAATATCGATCTAAAAGAAACCCGTTTTGAAAAATGTGGTATTTTAATGAAATGCTTCTTCTTTGAATTACTCATATATCTAAAATACCGTGGTAGGAAACTATAGTGTGCGTGTGGGGTAGGTTGTTACCCCGTGAACGGTTTAAAGGTTTATACTCTAGTTATTGAAAAATACGGTTATATTAAAGTTCATGGTATTTTAATGAAAAGTTTGTTATTTGATCATTTCACATGAATTTTTTTTGTTAAACTTCAAGCTAAATGATATACATAAAGTTAAGAGTGGTGTTAGGATGTTAGTTTTGACTTATTTTGCTTATAAAGTGGATTAAAAAATGTTAAAAAGAAATTATATCGGAGCTAATTCAACTTTGTCGATGTGAGTTTAGAAGGCGGTTTGAGATGAAAGAAATAGAGAGAAGAGGGAAACTTACAATCTTAGATCGTTAACAAGAATGAGGGGAAGCTTTCGGGTGTCTTGGTGTCTTCACAAAGGCTTCGGTCGTTGAGTTTGGATTGCTACTTCACTTGGATGCTTAACTCCACTTGGTCCTAAGAGAGTTTGAGAGAATTTTTTATAGAAATTTCAGAATGGAGGAGTGCTAGGGGATGGGGTGCTATTTATAGTGAAGAATTAGGGTTTGGGAATTAAAAAATGGATTAAAAGAATTAAAATTGGTGTTAAATGGTGAATTGAATGGTTACTGTTTAATTGTAGGGAAATCAAACAGTGCATGGGAGTTGAGGTGAGCTAAAGGGGAAGTTTGGGCGGTCAGTTCTCGATCATTTGTCTCGAGATTCGTGCCACGTGTATAGGTGTGTGTTTACTCCCCTTTGCGCCTGTTTAATTTTTCTGAAACTTTTTGTGAATTGCACGCGCATCTCTTGGGCTTCCAAAAAATTAAAAAGAAAAATCTTAAAAAATAATTGGAACTGATGGGAATCGAACACACAGGCTATGTCACAGCAGTGTAGAGCCTTTACCAGTGATCTACAAGTTGTTTCTTGTTTTAATTGAACAAAAATAATTTATAACTCCTACACAGGCTGAAATACCCTTTTCTATACATTTAACAAATAATTCCGTACAGGGATTTCAGAATTGTTACATTCTACCTTCCTTATAAAAATTTTGTTCTTGAAATTTACATTTACATAGAGACTAATTTTCAAATAGGTAAGAGTATCGTGTACGCATATCTTCTTCTCTTTCCCAAGTTAATTCTCCCGGCGAATCCGTTTTCTACATCACTCAGACCAAGTTCACTTCCTTGTTCCGCAATGTCTTCACCTTTTAGACCAGAATCTTAACTGGTTGTTGCTCGCAGGTTAGGTCAGTCTGTAACGTGAGCTCTAAGTGATCAAGTATATTGCTGGGATCGCTCACATATCGTCGTAACTGAGATATGTGGAACACGTTGTGCATTTCTTCCAATGAAGGTGGTAGTGCCAAGCGGTACGCCATTTCTCCAACTCATTCGAGTATGTTGAATGGTCCTATTTATCTTGGACCGAGTTTACCCCTCTTGCCAAAACGTATCACTCTTCCGTTTCGAGAGATTTTCAGGAATACATGCTCCCCGGGTTGGAACTCCAGATGTTGACGCTTTGCATTTGCCTATGTAATCTCACGATCTCCTGTATGAGTTTATGGGTATCAAATATGGTACATCTTGAAGGTTTAAATCTTACTTTAGATTTATCCTCACCTCCATGTACTTCCTTGCTTACGTCTCGGTTGACTGGCCAACTCGAAATAGAATAAAGTGAGCCGACTTGGTGAGTCGATCCACAATAATCCAAATCATGTCGTTATCCTTCGTGCTACGAGGGGGAGCAGTCACGAAGTCCATGGTAATGTGCTATCATTTCCATCCTAGGATTGGTAACGGCTGAAGTAGACCAGCAGTTCTGTGATGTTCAGCCTTCACTTGCTGACAAACTAGACACTTTGCTACGCTCTTTGCTACTTCTCGCTTCATTCCATGCCATCAGTAGTGTTGTCGTAGATCCTTGTACATTTTCGTGCCGTCGGGGTGTATAGAATAAGGAGAGCTGTGAGTTTCTTTCATCAACTTTTCTCGAACAGGTCCGACTGGTACACATAAACGGCTTCCATATCGTAAGGATCCATCTTCGTGGATGATGAAGTCAGTTCGTAGTCCACTTTCTATTTGTTCTCGAATCTTTTGTAGCTTGGTATCATTTGCTTGAGTTGCCTTGATCTGATTTACAAGAGTGGACTGGACTTGTATCAAAGATGAAACGTTACCCGGCATAACTACTTCAATCTCCAATCCATGTAGTTCTTGTTGTAGTCTCCACTGAGTGGTGAGGTTTATTGCTAATGGCTGGTGACTAAGTGCATCAGGAACTACGTTCACCTTTCTAGGATGATACTGTAGGTTGATATCAAAATCCGCCATGAGTTCCAGCCATCTTCTCTACCGCATGTTGACTTCCTTCTGAGTAAATACATACTTTAGACTTTTGTGGTCAGTGTATGTATCCATTCGCTCTCCCAATAACCAGTGACGCCAAATTTTGAGGGCGAAGATGACGGCTGCCAATTCCAGATCGTGTGTTGAAAAGTTGTGTTCATAAACTTTTACTGCTTAGATGCAAAAGCCACAAGTTTTCCATGCTTATATAGAACACATCCTAATCTTTTACCGGACGCATTATAATGCACATCAAATCCGTCAGATTGATCTGGTATTACAAGAATAGGTGCAAAAGTTAATCTCGACTTGAGTTCTGTAAAAGCCTTCTCATATGGTTCTGACCATACGAATACTTCGTTTTTACGTGTAAGCTTGATCACGGGTGTTGCGATCCTTGAGAATCCTTCAATGAATCGTCTGTAGTATCCTGCTAAGCCCAAGAAAGTTCTTATATCATTCGCCATCATTGGTGTCGGCCACTCACTGACAGCTGACAGCTTAGCTGGATCCACAGAGATTACTTCGCCTGAAACGATATGTCCGAGAAATCCGACTTGATCTAGCCAAAATTCACACTTGTTGTACTTGGCGTAGAGCTGGTGTTGTCGTAATGTCTACAGGATAATGCGTAAGTGCTCGACGTGTTCTTTCCGATTTTTTGAATACACCAGAATGTCATTGATGAAGATAACAACAAACCTGTCTAAGTACTCTCGGAAAACTTGGTTCATCAGGTTCATAAAGATGGCAGGTGCATTGGTCACTCCAAATGGTATTATGGGATATTCATAATAGCCATAACGAGTCCTAAACGCTGTCTTCAGAATGTCGGATTTTTTGACCTTCACCTGATGGTAACCTGAACGAAGATCTAGCTTTGAAAAGACACAAGATCTACTTAATTAATCGAAAAGGTCATCGATGCGTGGTAGTGGATACTTGTTCTTAATTATCACTTCGTTCAGAGCTCGATAATCCACACACTTCGTGTAGGAACTTTCCTTCTTCTTCACTAGTAACATCGGAGATCCTTAACTTGAAATACTTGGTCGGATCCATCCTTTCTTCAGTAGTTCGTCCAACCGAATACGGATCTCCTTCAATCCCTCCGGACTTAATCGGTATGGAGCTTTGATTACAGGTTGTGCACCAGATTGTAAATCAATACTAAATTCAAGAGCTTGAGTGGGAGGCAAACCTGATATGTCTTCAGGGAACACATCCTCGAACTCTCGAACTACCTTAGGTTTTTCTTCTTCAGCTGGTAGAGAGAGTAGTTATGCATTCTTCGGTTTAGCACAGTAGCTTCCTGACTCTAAGGTTCTGTCTCCACTTTTGAAATAGAAAACTAGGTGATCTGATATCTTAAATACTACTCTCCTTTGACGGTGTTCACCGACGAAAATAGAGACGAACTGGGATTGAACGTCTTTCCTGAATTTGGAGGCAGATACTATTTGGACTTGTCCATCCACCTTTCTAAAAATACCAAGTTAATATATGGCACCATATATCGAAGGTTTGGACAGACGCGACCGTTGTAGCAGACTCCATCAGATTCCCCTTCATTTGTGAGGGATTTTTGATTGTGGGGACGCTCTTCCCTGTAGGCGCAAGCCCCTGCAGTTAATTACGTCATCGCATTGCGATAACCACTTTCTCTTTCTCCAGCAGTTCACTTCGTGTCGTGTCGTGTTTTTGTTTGTTTTGATTGCCCGTGGATTGTATACGAAGACTAGTTAATGTCGTCGCCCATAGGGCACGAATTAGTCCAAATATGTATATTTTAGATTTTGATTTGTTTTATTTAAAGACCGTTAATCTAGTTTGAGATTAAGATCTACTTAAATATATGAGCATTTGGGCTCAATTTATTTTAACTAAGGATACGTTAGTCTAATTTGAGACTAAGATCAACTTAGAAAAATTTCAAGGATCATTTTTATTCCAGATCCAACAACAGAGCATTTGAGCTCAGCTGTAAGAAACTTTTCAGAGAGACTTAGCCAATTTGGGCTTAGTCCGCTCAGTCCTTTTTTGTTCAAAAGTGTTAAGCACGTATTTGGGCTTTGCTTGTTCAGTCCCTTTTTTTAATGCAAAAGTGCTAAGCACTTACTTGAAGCTCTGACGCTCACATGGGTATCATTTGAGCTCTTCAGTTATAGGCGTTGTCCAATCAGTGCTAAGCACTCAGTCATTTTGATTATATATAATACTAAGCACTTTTTATATGGTGTCCACGTGAGGAGCACGTGTGGCGCTATCCCATTTATTATGCTGGGCGCCCATGTGTGTTTCACGTGAGGCGCTAGGCTCTGCCCAATTAGTGCTAAGCATTCAGCCGTTTTGGCTGCGTATGAGGTGATAAGCACTTTACTCAGCGCTCACGTGTATTTCACGTGAGGCGCTGGGTGTTGCCCAATAAGTGCTAAGCACTCATCCGTTTTGGCTGCGTATGAAGTGCTAAGCACTTTACTCAACGCTCACGTGTATTTCACGTGAGGCGTCGACCTTCTGTTTTGGACGCCCACGTGTTTTCACGTGAGGCCTTGATTCCTTTATTTTGGGAATCTGTTGGAGATGCCCACGTGGGAAGCACGTGAGGCATTAAGTTTTTTTTAGAGATTGAATCTCTGTTAATGGAATTTTGAACACAAATGATCACCAAGATCTTTGTTTATCTGGGATCGGGTTTTTTCTTTAAGAACTAAGTTCTTATATTTTTTTTATAAGAACTAAGTTTCTTTTAGGGTTAAACCTTATTCTCAGAGGAATTAAATTCCTATAGAATATGTTCTTTTACTTTTTTCTTTCTTTTTTTAACCTAGTTCTTTTCTGAATTTTTAATTCTTAAGAACAAGATCTTCCCGATGAGAATTAAATTCTTAACTTGTGGAAGACTTGTCTTGTGGATCTCAGATCCAGAGAAAGAACTAAGTTCTTGAGGAGGGTTAAAACCCTTAGATATGCTATGATAGGTAAAGAAGATGTTTTGATCTCTGTAGTTTATTTACCTAGGGTTTGAGAGGAGGAAGATTTTTTTCTTTATTGAGAATTAAATTCTTTTGTTGTTTTGAAAACTTTTTGTAGTTTTTTTACAGAAGCTTATGGAGTCAATTCTCTATATGAGACTTGAAGTCTCGGATTCTTTATATAGTAGAAGCAAGTTTGTTAATTAGTTTTGAGAAAATCTCTCATTTGAGAGACACCAATTGATTTTATTGGTCTCAAAATGTTCGGGGAACTTTACCCACCGTTGGATTTTTGATCCAAGAATTTCTGTTTTACAGAATATGTTTTCTTGTTTCTAACAAGATTGAGAAAATATTTTTCCATGTACAACATTTTATCCGAAGGTTCTCTGTTTTACAGAGAGCAATCTTTCTTGTTTGTAAAGATTGAGAAAATATATTCCCAAAATAGAATTTTATTCTATCATTAGATCTTTAATTCTACTGATAGTATTAGAAAGATTTGGGAGATATTTTCTCTTAAAAGAATTTAATTCTATATTTTGATGATTTATTATCTCCATTGGATCTTTGATCCGACGGTTCTGTTTAACAGAGAGTATCCCAGTTTTTAGGGACACATCCCCATGTAAAATTTAATTCTACTGTCTTTAACTTGGACGCTGGCGCTCACATGTCATGCACGTGGACGCCACTTAAGAATTTAATTCTTATACATGATAGGCGCTGCTGTGTTTTGCACATTGGCGTCCATGTGAGCTTTACGTGCGGCGCCATCATAGGGGTTGGCGCTGGCGGTGGCGCCCTCGTGCGGAGCATGTAAGGCGTCGCCTCATCAAATTTTAACAGAGCTTAGCTCTTTTATTTTGTTTAAATGTTAAGGGAACAGACGACAGTCAATGATAGAATAAAATACTCCCACCCAATCCATTCCCAAAACAATATCGAAATTTGGTATGTCCAGTACTTTGAAATTTGTGTAGAATTCTCGACCGCAAACTCCAACTGGGCTATCCTAAATTTGCCTTCAAGACTCTATTCCCAGAACTGACATTCTAGCTTGAAATGAGTGGCTTCACGGGAATCGCGTGCGTTCTCATAAATCGTTATGACATGAAACAGTGTGAAGCTCCAGTGTCGAAAAGTGCGAGTGCAGGAAGGGTGGCTACTAGTATAGTACCTAAGTGGTGTGAGGTTGTGTTTAGATATAGGGATAGTATATCGATGCACAAGAATTGAAAGGTTGAAAAGATGAGAGAATTTACTGGTGATGACTTGTCATGTGGCTTCAGCCTCCTCGACCGTCATTGTAAAAGCTTGTCGTCTCGGTACATTCTTCCTCGCCGGAGGCACATTCCTCTGTCCTTGAGGCACGTTTCTCTGTGCCTGATAGAATTGACGCTGAGGCTGTGCAGGTGGTCCATATGTAGCTGGTGCAGGAAGAGCTAGGCGGGGTGCAGGTGCCTGAATGGATGGCCTCTGTGGAGCTGTAATTGCGGGTCTGGGTGCTGATGCTGTGTTAATACGATATGGGAATGCTCCTATAACGTGAGTAGATGCGCCACAAATCAAATACAGGCCATTTGCACGCCTACAGTCCTTCTCCAAGTATCCAGTCATCTTGCAGTAGAAACAGAAATCTGGACTGGACCGGTTAAACGATCCTCCTGGCCTCTTGGGTGCAAAAGTCGGCCTAAAAAAGGCTCCTCCTGTCAGCAGGGCGTTTGATTCCGGCTGTTTGAGGCTTACCCTTCTTCTTGATCACAGCTTCATAACGGCGTGCTGCCTTCAGTGCGAATTCATGAGTTAGATAGTCGCTAGTGGCTAAAGCTGTCTGAATCTCCGGGTCTAAGCCATGCTGGAATCGTCTATCCCGAATCTCATCGGCCGGGATCAAGTATGCCGCGAACCTGATAAGATGTTGATGTCAGGATAGTGATGTGTTTTAAGGAACATAATTTGATACGAATTCTTTACCTGCTAAGCATGATGATTTCGGCATCATATTCATCCTCTGATTTTACCCATATAGAGCCTTGTTGCAGGTGGATGAACTGTTGTTCCATCTCAAAGCGAGCAGTCTCGGGAGAAAATTTCGCATCAAACAAATCGCGAAACGTCTTCCACTCTATTGGTTGTGTGAAACGGCTTTCCTCGGCTTTCTACCAGACTCTTGCATTGTCGGTGAGCTGGAGCTTGGCCACACGAACCCAAGCTATGTCTGGCACCTGCGCTGCTGCAAGGTCGTCCTCGATACTTTGGGTCCATTCTTCCATCTCAAGAGGACTCTCTTTTCCTGAAAAGTTCCTTAGATGCAACGCACGAAATTGCTTTAATCCAGGTGTTTCGGCTTCCGGGCGGTTCATAAGAATAGCAGTCTGCTGCTGCTGGCCCTCCAGAAGACTTTTGATGGCTTCTAAAAGCATGGTTTGTTCATTAATTGGAGAAACAACGGTAGGGGGAGGTGGTAAGGTAGGTGGTGGTGTGTTGCCACTGACGTTGGTACTGGTGTTGTTGGGAGAATCCATCATCTTGATAGAAAAGGAAAGGTTATGATAGATTCAAGAAATTTGAAATGCAAGGAATGTATAGCTGTTGATTCTTATAATTCTTGTGATATATTGCTTAAGATTTCATTCATAATTGACCTGCATGGGCCACCAACAAAACCTGTCACGCCTCGCTTCCCAGTTGATGGAATCAGTGACGTAGCAAGCCCGCAATGTATTTACTAAGAAAATACGTTAAGCGTAATTAAGCAATATAACAATGTACAAGAATAACAAGAGTAATAAAATGAAACAACAACTTTATTTACATTCAAATTTACATACATCTATTTGTAATGAAAAGATACAATGATAAAGCAATTGCCTAAACAATGGCATACTGGAAGTAAACACAAGCAGGAGCTAAAAATCAGGCTGAAAAGCGAACTGGTCCAAATCTTCCTGATTCGGCTCTATACCCTCAGAGTCTGGTCCTCCTGATGAACATTCCAAAGAAAAGAAACAAAGAGGAATGTCGTTAGCGAACTAGCGTTCGGTAAGTCCCCAAAAGAAATAAGTAATGATGAATGAAAGTGAATAGAAATTAAGTGAATGTGAATAGGCAAGGTTATATATAAGAGAATATCTAAGTATGTTTATTTACCGGTATAAGATAGTTATTCTAACATGGTTATTTGTAGTTCGATAAAGAAGGTATTCATGTATATGAGAGGAGTTCATCTTATCCCGTGGACTATAGTAACATGTAGTACAAGGCCCCGTCATAACTCATGGGACAACGGCACGTGAATTCATATAGGTGTCTTTTAAAGTGACCTTTCGTGCCACGATATACGTTCCGTACCAATCTACCGCTTTATCTCCGCGTATTGTATTGTATAGATTAAGATTACATGTCTTGGCCGAATCCATGGACATAAAATGTACAGGTTCATGTTCGAGATACAATCATGTGTTCAGGTATTCATGTCAAGTTCATATCAAATTATACCATGGTTCGGTCAAGTCGAGTCAAGTCGAGTCAAGTATTCAAGTTTGAGTATGATATTTGAATTCGAGTGTTCAGGTTCATGATCAAGTATTCAGGTTCGTGTTTGATTTTGGATTCTGGTATGAGTTTGGATTTAGGTTGAAATCAGAATCTTATGAAAGGATTTAGTTCTTGAAATTCTTAGGTTCGGGAGTAATCGGCAACTGCTGCACATGGACGGCAGGATTTGTGTTTTTTTCCAAGACAATTGTCATTGATAGCTATTAAGTTGTCTAATCTAAATAGGCAAGCACCCACTTTCTCCGGCTCTCCGAGGCTCAAGAGAAATGATACCACTTAAGCCTATATTAGTCTATAGTCCTTAAAATATTGTTTGCATATCTCGAGAGGGTTTTATGAAAAATACTTTAATATAATTTTAAAAATAAACCTCGAGGGTAATTTATAATATTTAGGATTTTCATGAACATGTATTTTAATTGTTTGGTTGTTTTAGTGATAAAAACGTAATTTTTAAAATTATGTGGTATTTTTATGAAAACCAGCTCTTTTGGTAACTTGATGGTATTTTAAAAAAAAAATTTAATCTTTCATTTTAAAAATATGAGTTCATAGTTTGTTTTTATTGAAAATATGGATTCATATTTTATATTATTTTCCAAAGGTTAGTTTTTTTTAGAAAAACCGTATTTCTTGAAAACCGTATTTTTATTTTTTTTCGATACCGAATACTCCGTGAGAAGTTCTGCATCTTGCTCTACTGTCCCAAGGATGTGCGATAATCCACACTATCTATTAGCGGGTCCCCTGACGACGGTTGTAGAGGCGTATTTACCAAGGATTTAAAATATCGATTTAAAAGAAATCCGTTTTGAAAAATGTGGTATTTTAATGAAAGGCTTCTTTGAATTACCTATATACCTAGAATTCCGTGCTATGAAATCTTAGTGTGCGTGTGGGGTAGGTCGTTACCCCATGAATGGTCTAAAGGTTTATACTCTAGTTATTGAAAAATACGGTTATATTAAAGATCATGGTATTTTAATGAAAAGTTTGTTATTTGATCGTTTCATATGAATTTTTTTGTTAAATTACAAGCTAAATAATATACATAAAGTTAAGAGTGTTGTTAGGATATTAGTTTTGTCTTATTTTTCTTATAAAGTGGATTAAAAAATATTAAAAAGAAATTATATCGGAGCTAATTCCACTTTGTCGATATGGGTTTAGAAGGCGGTTTGAGTTGAAAGAAATAGAGAGAAGAGGGAAACTTATAATCTTAGATCATTAATAAGAATGAGGGGAAGCTTTCGGGTGTCGTGGTGTTGTCGGAAAGGCTTCGGTCGAGGAGCTTGGCTTGCTACTCCACTTGGGTGCTTAATTCCACTTGGTCCTTAGAGAGTTTGAGAGAATTTTTGATAGAAATTTCAGAATGGGGGTGTAGGGTGTTTTTCGTCACCCCATTGAAATGGGAATACACACCGCTTATTAGGCGTATACAGATTCCCCCTGCCTAGGGTAGGCTGGGGCTTATTGATTGTGGGGATCCAAATCTCCGGCAGCCATGGACTAAACTACCGTTTATTGCCCCTCGGTTTTGGAACGAGAGAACCTCTGATTGACGGGTAAAACTGGTCATGCGAACTCAATGTGCAGAGTGCGTGTTTGTGTTTTGTAGGGTTTTGGATATATAGGGGGCCTCGCAGAGTTTACGAGGGTCCAAGGGCTAAGCCCATTTTTCCGCAGCGCCCCATTAGAAATTTTTTCTAACAAGAGATGTGTTTTGAGTATGGAGCGTGCGGGAAAAAGAGGGTTGAGTAGTGTCCTAAGGACGCGTAGGGGCTGGGTTCCAGCGGGCCACATGCCAAGCACGCGGGTGCTAAGCGACTCCCCCGCTACTCATCCGACCGGTCGAAGGCGACGAGCTATTATTATATCTAGCCGTCTCCGACCAAGCTGCAGGCTCGGTGCTTGTCAGAGAATGCGTAGGCATACAAAGGCCGGTCTACTACATGAGCCATGGTTTCAAGGATGCAAAAACAAGATACCCGGCCATAGAGAAAATAGTCCTGGCACTTGTCGTTGCTTTTAGAAAACTTCGACACTAATTCTAAGCGCAAAAAATCCTCGTCTTCACCAAGTGACCTTTAGGGTCTATTCTCGCCTCCCTGGAGTTGTCAGGTCGTCTGGAGAAATGATGTAACAACCCTAATTTTGCTATACAAATTTTTGTACAATTTTTTTCAAAATTGTTTAAAGGGGTATTTATTGCCTAAGTACAAGATAAGTAATTAATTAGCAATTTAATTACAAGAAGAAGTTTGTGGCTCATTGGTAATACCTTGCATTGCTAAACCAAGCCACCAGAGTTCAAATCCCATACCCCACATTATTTTTAATATTGTTTTATTTTTGATTTTTAGAATACCAACAGTTTACACGTGCATTACTCACAAAACCCCCCACTACACCCACAAATGTTATTATACCAGTGAGAAGGTGAGACGACGGCGCACACCCCGATGGCTGGACTTGGCCGATATCGGCCGGCGGACCGGCTGACTCGGGCCGGCTCCGCCGCCCGGACTCGGCCGGACCGCCGAGTCCCCAACTGATGAAATCTGCCTCTTGGGCTCCCCTACCCCCTGCACACTTCCTTTTCCTAGATCGGTTCCAGAGAATTCATAAAGCCTCATTTACTCCATTTTTTAATACATTTTAATATATTTTTACATTTTTTTTTCAATTAAACGCTTCATCTACCCTAACCCCAGCCTAACCCTATAAATACCACCCCTAAACACTATCCCCTCACCCTAAAATTCTGATCCAACTCTCAAGAAATTGCTAGAAACCCTAGTGTACTTTGGAAGAAGCGAAAGGCGAAGCTCTGGCGAATTTTCCGGCCATTTTCCGACGACGATCCTAGGAACTCTCAACGACGAAACGACGCACCGTTGACTCCTCTCGTCTCCCCTTCCTCTCCTCTGTTAACTAAACCCGTAAGTCCCCATCCCTCTTCTCTATTCTTTTTCTAAAAATACGGAATTATAAAACCCGACGGAATTGGAACAAATCCGATTTCCGATTCCGTTTCTTCCTAGAACCTCAATTTTCTTTAATACAATTATGCTAAAACCAATTCATGTTGACTATTAAATACTAACTAATCATATTGAACAAGTTCTATATCAAAAGTAATTGCTATTTCCATTTTACCGTATTTTTTTCATTAAAATACCATATAGTTTCTTTTCTACATTTAAACCATCAAAACCTTGCTATATCTTTAAGTAGATCACGAAGTAATGATCTACCTGCTCACAACACTCATATGCAACATAGCATAATGCCCTCGGGAACATAGAATACGGGAAAACGATATCTTTACAAATAAATACCATTACTAATAAAACCATTTTCTAAACGATTTAGTATTTATACAAATCTTTGCAAAATGCCGCTACAACCCATTTGGGGAACCCGTTCGGGATGGTGCGGATTATCGCACATCCTCGAGCTTAGTAGTGCGAGATGCAGACCTCCACAAGGAGCATTCGGTCACGAAAGATTTAAAATACGATATCTTAAGAAAATGAGATTTTTAGAATTAGAATATATATATTAAAATTATTTTTATATAAATATATATGTATATATATGTAAAATTAAAAGATCTATTTTGTAAGAATATAAATATTACAACTCTTTTCAAAAATCACAAGAATCGGTTTACATTAAAATACCATGAAATCCATACAAGTTTAATAATACACTTTAATACCATATATTATGAAAATTAGGTTATTCTCAATAGAAATGACATATGTATAAAATCCACATTTATTACAACTCTAAAGACAATAACTAAATACTTGGGGAGTATTTTGAAAATTATAGAAAAGTATTTTTACATAAAACTCTCTCAAGTTCTATAAATTACCCTAAGGACCCTAGTAAACATAGGTTTAAGCGGGACCAATCTCTTGAGTCTCAGGGAGCCGGAGAAGTGGGTGCTTGCCTATCTAAGGTAGACAATTAACAAACGGTGTAATCAACACGGTAATCGTCTTTGAAAAAGACACAAATCCTGCCGCCCATGTGCAGCGGTTACCGATAACATCAAAACAATCAAGACTTCAATTTACTTTTCTAATTGTCTGACTCAGATGAGTCTCTTTAATAATCTGATTTGAATATGATTCAAGTACAATCTACAATCTATAATCTACAATATTACAATTCAACATGAATCCATGAATCCGTTATTCCATATATTCAATCTAGCAATCTATACAATTTGACCGAACCGAACCATGGATATACATTCCATTTACATGATTCTCCAGTTACATCCATTTACCTGATTCTACAGTTACATCCGTTTACTGATATCATGGTTTCGATAAGTCATCCAATTATACAATCTACATTACAATACAATTCAAGTTACAATACAATTACAATACAAACAATACAATCAAGATAACACGGAGTTTAAGGGGTAGACTGGTACGGAAGGTGTTAAAAGTGGCACGAGACTGCAAGATTTAAGACGTAATTACAGTCATGACGTTCTTCCGTGGTATTATCGACGGAGTCTTGTACTCTATATTCTGTTTGCCCTGGTCTCTAGCATATAGAGACCCCTCTCATATACACTGGTATCCTTCTGTACCAAGCTATAAATAACAACGTTAACTATATAATACAACTTTAAAAGCTACCTTCTCTTTCTGTCTATTCTAGTTCTCCCTTATATTTGGGACTTACCGATCGATCTGTTCGCTGACGACATTCTCTTCTTTCTTCTTTGAATGTCGTTAGGTGATTTGGACAAGTCAGAGATCGAGCCCAGCGCTGAAGACTTGGACCATTTCGTTGAAGACCCAGAGCTTTAGTTCATTGTACACTTTTATTTCAGTACTTTTCCTTTTCTGTTATGCCATTGCTTAGGCATTGCTTTCTTCCAGATGTATTTACTTTTCCATGCATTGTACAAAAAGAATGTGAATAAATAAAGTTGTTGTTTTATTATATCCTGTCTCTTGTGTATTTACTTTTATATTACTTAGATACTCTTAGCGTATTTACTTCAGAGTAAATACGTAGCGGATGTTTCCTGATTTAAAATCAGGAAAGCTCACGGAAAAGGCTTCAGAAAAGGGTCACGTGCTTACACGTGACCAGCAGTCACGTATTGGCACGTGACATCTAAAAGCATCGGCAAGGCAAATTCAGTTTCCCAACTACATCGAATAAAAGGGCTTCAGAAAGGGTCATGTGCTCCCACGTGACCAGGGTCACGTGTTGGCACGTGACACTCAAAAGCGGCAGACTCAATTACCTGATTGAATCAAGAAAAAGGCTCTAGACGAGGGTCACGTGCTCACACGTGACCAGGGGTCACGTGGTGGCACGTGACAGCTAAGCAGCGACCAGAAAGCAGAGCCCAGAAAGAAAGAAGAGGGCTCGTTCCAAGGGGGTCACGTGCCCACACGTGACCAAGAGTCACGTGGCCACACGTGACCAGCTTTCAAAGCCTATCTGTTAACAGAATTAAATTCTGGGAAAAGACCTCTTAAATCTTTCTGAAGCAACCGATTAAATTAAAGATTTAAAGGTGATTAAATATCATCTATCTATGGGAAAATCTGGAATTTGGAAAGATTTCCCCGTAAAATCTAAACAAAATAACAAAGGAGAATCTCTGGATTTAAAATCCAATGGTGAATAAAATTCACCTAATAATCCAAAGGTCCAAAACGAATGATGGATGCAAATCAAATCTCTCAATGAAAGATTCATAAAAAACTAATTGACTCGGCTGCTTCTCCTATAAATAGGAGCCAAGAGACGCACAAAAGATATATACGCAGAGGGAAGAAAAGAGAGAGAGCCTTGATACTTTGGAAGAATTTGGATCTTCTGCAAAAGAAAACCCTAGGTAAGAAAAGGAAGGCTTTTTGAAAGAAAAGAGAATTTAATTCTCAACAAAGTTTAACTCTGATATAAAACAGAAGAACATAGTTCTCTCGTTGGTGGAGGATCTGTAAAGTGCACATCTCCCCTTGAGTTGAGAATTTAATTCTCAATGGGTTGAGATCCTGCCATGCAGATCCAAAGCATAGAGAGGGAATGGAAGCACGAGAATTTAATTCTCGCAGAACTATAGGAATTTAATTCCTTTAAAATAAAATTAGGGTTTGACCCTGTGTTATGGGAATTTAATTCCTTCAGAATGAACAGAATCAGGGTTTAACCCTAGTTAAGAACTTAGTTCTGTTAAAACAACAGGAATTTAATTCCCTTAAATCTCAGAATAATTCTTTAACAGAGAGTGGGAGTTTAATTCCTTAAAGCTTTTATTAGGGTTTAACCCTATTCAGTTCTTCACATATATGAGGAATTTAATTCCTACAGAAAATTCAGAGTCCAACTCTATTCCAGAATATAAATCTTCAAAAGGAAGTAGGAATTTAATTCCTCTGAAATTATTGTCAGGGTTCAACCCTACGAGGAATTTAATTCCTGAAAGGGATTAACAGATCTTCTAAACAACATACATAGAGGCAGGGTCACGTGTCACCACGTGACCCCTAAAAAGATCTACAGAAAAGCCCCTTTGAGGCAGTGCCTCACGTGACCCACGTGACCCTTGGCAGAGGCTTTAACATATTCCATTTAAACACCCGTCACGTGATGGCACGTGATGCTCCAAAAGATGCGATATTCTCGGCAGAACAAACGAGGGGAGGGCGCCCTCACGTGCTACCACGTGACCCCTCTTGCCTCAGCGTCTAACGGTAAATTGGAACCCCTGAATCCAGTGTTAAAACACTGTTTGGCTTCAGTGTTCAACACTAATCAAAGAACTTTATTTGCAGTGTTCAACACTGATTACCTTAGTGTTCAACACTAATTTGAGATTTCTGTTTCCAGTGTTTAACACTGATCTGTTTTAGTGTTTAACACTAATCTGAAGGCCTTGTTGCTGGTGTTTAACACCAACTATCTTTTAGTGTTAAACACTGACTTATCAATCTCATCCCCAGTGTTCAACACTGATTGGTCTTTAGTGTTTAACACTAGGCATTGGCCCAATTGGCTAAATGGCCAGAGGCAAAGCCTCTCCTTCAAGGGACCAACAGGAGGGCCGATGTCCCAAACATGATTGGACTTAGCCCAAGCTGGCCATAAGTCCTCAATTCGTAATTAACTGGGCTAATGGGCTCATAACATAATTAATTGGTCTTGATCCCAAATTGGGCCAAAGACTATCTAATCCACTCCGGTTCCAGGGTACATCTCTTCACTCCTTTGATACTTGGCGTTGTAATCCCTCAACGTCTTCAAAGAGGTGACGGGTCCCGATGACCACACATTGATATGGACTGTGGGGTCCTTAAACCCATGGACTACGACGTCCTTAACCTTGACCGAGATGTCTTAAAACTAACAATAGACTGTGGGGTCCTTAAACCCATGGACTACGACGTCCTTAACTTTGACCGAGATGTCTTAAAACTAACAATGGACTGTGGGGTCCTTAAACCCATGGACTACGACGTCCTTAACCTTGACCGAGATGTCTTAAAACTAACAACGTACTGTGGGGTCCTTAAACCCATGGACTACGACGTCCTTAACCTTGACCGAGATGTCTTAAAACTAACAACGGACTGTGGGGTCCTTAAACCCATAGACCTTGACGTCCTTAACCTTGACTGAGATGTCTTAAAACTAACATTGGACCGCAATGTCCTTAAACTACCCATGGACCGCAATGTCCTTAAACTACCCATGGACCACTATGTCCCTAAACTGGAGAGGGACCATCATGTCCCTTAACTGGAATAATAGAGCCACAAATGCTCTTTTGCCGGATCTAAACGATCCCGTTTAAGTCGATCTTAGCCTCAAATATGACTAACGTATCCTTAAACCTTTAAACAGACTGGACTATGAATCCCTCCAATCAACTTTGGTTCAAGGGTACATCTCGGAACTCCTTTGACATCTGTCGTTGTAATCCTTCAACGCCGTCAGAGAGGTAATGGGTCCCGACGACCATACATGCAATGGACCACTATGTCCCTAAACCGGAACAATGGAGCCCAAATGCTCTTTTGTCGGATCTAAACGATCCCGTTAAGTTGATCTTAGTCTCAAGTTAGACTAACGTATCCTTAACAAACGTTTGAGTTGATCTTAGCCTCAAATATCGATAACGTATCCTCAAACCAAACCCCCAAACCCAAATCTAAGATAATACGGATTTGGACTAATACACGCCCTACGGGCGACGACATAACTCGGTCTCCGTAAACAATCCACGGGCAACAAAACATAAAATAAACACACACGACACGAAGTGACCATCTGGAGAAGGAGAAAGTTGTTACCGCGGCGCGGTAGCGTAATTAACTGCAGGGGCTTGCGCCTGCAGGGAAGAGCGTCCCCACAATCAAAAAACCCCTCAAGCGAGGGGGAATCTGACGAAGTCTGCTACATCGGACGCATCCGTTCAAACCTTCGATGCACGGTGCCATAAATCAACTTGGCATCCTCGGAGAGGTGGACGGATAGCACCAATTAGCATATACCCCGAATCTCAGGCGAGACGCCCATGTCGACGCCGCCATTCGGAGGGGAACAGATTCTTGCACGCCCGATGGGACCTTTTCCTCTTTCCACTCCACACTTCGTGTGTCGTGATTCGCGAACCAATCGCGGTTCGCTAATGGTTGCCCTTGGGTTTCAAGATACTAAGAATTGGCGTCTTGCTTATTGCAGAAAGCAAAGAATCGATGGCTTCTACTTCTGCGAAATGCTCCAACTGCTCGGACTGCAATTGCGACCAACGCTCTGCCTCGCCAGGAGGTATAGTCTACGGACCCCAAGCTGCTTCGCTATTCGCAATGCCCGTGGAACACGTCACTCGAGCCACCACAGGATTGTTCTTTGGGACTATGCTCCCACCGACAAGCTTCACCGCGCCGGTGCTGACAAAGGAAGCTCCCAAGAAGTCGGTCTTTGATCGTCTTACCCCTGCCGCGGCTCCTCTCAACGGGTCGCCCAACATCAGCGCCTCGGTCTTCTCTAGATTGGGCCAGAAATCCTGTGGACCCATCATGGGGCCTACAATCCCAGAGAAGGCTGCTTCTAAGAAAGTGACCGGTCCTGCTCCCGAAATCGCCAAGGCGGCTTCCCCGGCCAAAAAGTCGGTCTTTACAAGATTGACGGCCCCAGCTCCCGCTCCTACTACCCAAAGGACATCGGTCTTTGACAGGCTAACACCAGCAGCGACCCCCCACCTACACAGGGGGCAAGACGAAGCCATTCTCACCGCTGAACCAACGCCGTCCGCTCGACACGCTCGACGTCGCCATTGGCGCCGAGTAAGGAAGGCTGGGGGCAACTCCCCCTCTGGGCTAACTCCATCAGCCCCGATGGCAGAAGTTAATGCTGCTGTTCCAACTGGGAATAGCTTCGAGATGCTAAATAAGGTGCGAAGGAATTCTCCTACTGCAGTGCTAAAGAGGTCTCCTCCCCCACTAAAAAAGGTTGCGGAAATAAAGTCAGAACAGCCCCGATCCCCTCAACGGCTGTCTTCCAAAATCTATAAGGTTTGGCGGCAGGCCCGAGACTCGATGATCGATCCAAACTTCTCCCGCCAGCACAAGAAGCTGAAAATCCATCCGGAAGCCGGTCACCAGGCTAAACCACGAAAGGCTGTCTGGACGCCCACCTCAACGGCCCCCTCAACCTCCACTGCTCATAAAAGGAGGAAGCCAGAGAAGATCCCCCAGCCTGCAACGACAGCTAAAAGCACTAAGCCCAGACGCCCTAAGTCTGGGGGCATAATGGGCCACACCGTATACATGGCGTCAGGAAAAGAAGACAGCCGTGCGTCTACAGGTCATAGACCGCTTACACGGTCGGTGACCAAAGCTCAGGAGTAACAGCAAAAGCTCCAGGAAATGATGAATGCTATGGCCGCACTTACCGGGCCAAAAGAAAACCCAGAAACATCCTCAGACGAACGCCAGGAGGAAGAAACCGACGCCGAATTCCTTCGCCGGATACTGGAGAAGAAGGACAAAGAGGCTGCTGAACAAGCAGCCAACATACAGCGTATGGGCCTTCTCTTCCAAGATATGATAGGAATGATGATCCAGCAGGACCCACCCGCCGAGGATCCCCCAATCATTCTTGAAGACGATCGAGGAGAAACGTCAAATCCACCACCGGCCCTCTCAACGGCCAAAGAGGAGACAATCTCTAAGGCTGATTTGGTCGACTATATAGCCCAGCAAATCCGGGTTCATCATGCGACTGAGGCAGCTGGTTAAGTCGTAAAGACGGGCCGGCCGTATCCAAGCTGGTACGACCAAATCAAATACCCGCCGGGTTATACAATACCAAAATTCCACGTGTATAAGGGGACCGGCAATCCCCATCAACATGTTGCCCAGTTCAGGGCCCTTTGCAGTAACACCGGCGGTGATGATAAACTGTTGCTTCGCCAGTTCGTGGGCAGCTTATCAGAAACAGCGTTCGAATGGTATTCGGAACTCCCGAACGATTCTATCAAGACGTTCGCTGAAATGGAGCTGCTATTCACTCAGCGATTCGCAAGCGCCAGCGAACGCACTCCAATAACGGCACTGATTAACGCCAGGGTAAAACCAGGCGAAACCTGGGTCCGGTATGCTATACGCTGGCGGAATTTGTGGTCGAAATGCGAGCAATGCATTGAGGAAGCACCCGCAGTGGGCATGTTCGTGGGAACCCTAGACCCTCATGCAACTATCTCCCAGTTTATGATGTTCTTTAAGCCAACCACATTCCAGGCTTTAATCGACAAGTTGGCTCAGATGGACCAGATGGGTCATAGACCACCTCCCCCGAAGTCGGAACCTCGGAATGACAAGGGTAAAGGAAGGGCAACCTTCGTCGCGAATGCCCAGCAGCAACCTAACGCCCCGAAGCTGGCGGATCAATTGGAAGAAAGACGCCGGTATTATAATGAGAAAATGAAGCGTCCCTACTCGTTCCCACGAGACAAGACGAAACGGTTATTCGAGCTGGCAGTACGCAACAGACTTATAAACCTACCAAATCCAAGGCGACCGCCACAACCCACTGAGGTGAATAACCCTAACTATTGCCCTTACCATCAAACGGTAAGTCATCCGATTGTGAATTGCTTCGTCTTTAAAGGATGGATTGAAGATCAATACCTCCAAGGGAAGTTTGCACTGTCCGAAAAGTGGAAGGTGAACCCACCACAGCCGCATACTCCTAAGAAAGCAGATACGCCGGGGGCAACATGTTCCTTTATTGAAGAAGCTCCATGGGAGGTCGTGCTATCAACTAAAACCAAAAGAATGCTGAGAGACCTTCATGCGTGCCCTGTGATCGAATGGAAGGACCCTCTTGAACCTCAAATTATCGAAGGGATGTTGAAGCCCCGCCCAACTACGAAGACTCGTGATAATGGCCCAAATACTCACGCCCAACCGTCAAAATCTTCGAAGAAAAAGAAGAAGAAATCCAAGAAGCCCGTGAAGCCTGGAGACGAGCACACGAACTTGCAGAAGCAAATCGACGCGCTGGAAGAGTACAATCAAAAGGCGCGAACTCCTGTCACGCTGCAAGAGTTCCTCAACCACATCTTTCAAGAGGGAGATGATAGAGAGAGTTCGTCGGATGAATCCGAGGGATATGTGGCGAGTTGTAACGTAATCTCCCACTCGTTTACCGACGATGAAAAAACTCCTGGCACTAAGAAACTGGGGACCGAGCCTGAACCAGAGCGTGTGTGGCCAACAGATGAAATGATCAGCGCCTTTCTAGACGAGATTCGTCTAAAGAGTAAAGCGGATCAGGAGCGTGAGATGGCCGCATCGGAAGGAGCCAAATGCAGGCGACTGAACGAAAGATTTGAAGTGCCCCCGCCAGATCGAAAGGCATCCGAGGCAGACAAGAAGATATTCAAGACGAGGAAAAGGTTCGCCAAAGCCATGTCAATGGGAATGAAGCTACCACCCTCGGAAGAAAACACGCTCAATGGGGTGGAGAGGCACCCTGATTATTGCGCATATCATCGGAAAATTTCACACCCCACGGAGGGGTGCGACGCCTTTAAGATATGGTGGCAAGGATATATTGCTCATCGGCAACATTTTAAGCGCATGAAACGCAAGACTCGTCGGGAACGAAGGAGTACTGCCGATGGGCACAACAGAACTATTGGCAGCTGTTACATGGTTAACGCCGGGGGGTCACAAGTTCTCACCTTTGGGAGCGACTCTGATGAAGAAATGGCTCTGGGCCCTCTCTTTAAAGAATCCGTTTTAGGGAAAGAGGAGGAATCGGATGCCTGCGAAAACATTCAGCTGCGCAATCGCACACTCCCGGAAAAGAATCTCGGGCCCGCAAATAGAAAAGATAAGGGAAAGGAAAAGGTCACTGAGGATATCACTTTAGATGACCAAGTCATGAAAGAGCTGACTACCAAAGACCCTCCCAGGAAGGGTAAGGTGGACTACAATATCCTGGCGCACCTAAGGAAGCTACCTTCTCAGCTTAGCATTCTCGATGCCCTCCTATTATCAAAAGAAGCACGAGACTCACTAATTAAGGCGCTACAAGAACCTGAGCAATTCCAAGCCTTCCTCGCCACTGAAAGTATGAAGGATGAACTGGAGGAAGTGCATACGGCTGACATCACTTTCGGTGACGAAGACCTCCTTCTCGGGACGTACGACCACAACCGTCCCCTATATGTCTCTGGATACTGCCATGATATCAAGATAGGCAAGATCCTAGTGGATAATGGATCCTCCGTTAATCTCCTTAACGTTCGGGTGTTAAAGGAAATCTGCATGAGTGTGCAACACCTCGCTCGTGACAAAATTACTATCTCCGGTTTCGATTCACAATCGTCACGGACTCTCGGATCCGTGATACTAACATTACGCTTTGGACTACTCGTCACAGACATCAAATTCCATGTCATTGACGCCAAGACCTGCTACAACGCCTTGCTTGGTCGTCCTTGGCTACACGAGTACAACATCATCCCTTCTACACAACATCAGTGTATGAAGTACTTTAAGGATGGTTTCGAGTATACCGTAACAGGTGAGCTGAACCCATTTTCCGTGAACGAAGTCCGCAAATACGAAGAGGCGAAGTACTTTTTGCCAGATTTCGAGGATACAGAAAGGTGTCGCAAGCCGGAGAACAAAGCCGCCGCTACCATCCCTGTTTTCGGGAGCGATACCGAAGAAGAAGAAGAGATAGTTTATGCTGGGCCATCTCAACGCAACAACCCCGGGACGTCCGCCCC
The DNA here is from genome assembly GCA_030015575.1 of Agapanthus africanus. NCBI lineage: Eukaryota > Viridiplantae > Streptophyta > Magnoliopsida > Asparagales > Amaryllidaceae > Agapanthus > Agapanthus africanus. Next base: position 26,924,185 of record JASDDO010000016.1, read on the forward strand.
CATGTTGGTCTTCGGAAGTGACTCGGAAGATGAGGTCAATGCCGTGTTCTCCAATCAGCCGTCAATACAAATACCCCCTAGCGATGATCAGAGTTTGCAAATCACCATGGTGCCGCGAGAACACTACAAGGATCTCGACACACTTCAAGCTTACAATGTGCAGGACCTACAAACATTTTACGTCCCTCCCAGGCAAAGGGGTGAGAAGTTAATCCTATTCTACCGATCCTCGGAGTCGAAAGTAGATAAAGAGATTTGGCATGGCGCGGATGCTACACTCGACAGGCTCCAACCCATCCGTCTGCCTAGATACTATACAAATGGATTAAAGAGGCTATTGAAGCGCCAAGGAGTACCCTTAAAACAGACTGTTCGACAAGCTCGGTTCTACAACAGGATTTGGGATGTCCCTGGGACTCAACGCAAATTGCCCAACGGGAAAATGGAAACACTCGGGCTTGGATACGCGAGAGCCGGAAAACGGGAACGGGCCCACAGTAGCTACGCTATATATACCTTTGATGAAGAAGAGGACGCCCTGTCAGGAAATGCCAACCCCTCATCAAAACTAGATCCCGCGATTGAAGTGCCGAGTCCGTTGTTTGAAGAACGAATGGACAAGCTTATCAGGAAAGTGGGTCAAAAAGCTCGGGAAGACCACAACCGCGAGATGGCCATCTACGAGAAGGCCAGGACGCAACGTCTGTTTCAACAGGCTGCAAAAGACAAAGATGCTCATCCTTGTCAACCCGTTGTACGAAAGGCCCGACGCAGAGGCAGAAATAAATCAAGAAGCGGAAAGAGGAGCCGATAACAACGACGCAGGATTAGAGAGTTACGTGATCGGGTATTGCGCGGCTCGGATTTGTCCCTCATGAAGAAGATGAGTCGAGCGTACTCCTTCCCCCGAGACAAGACGGAGAGGTTACTCGAGCTCGTTATAAAACATCAAATGATCGCGCTTCCAGAGTCCAAGCACCCTGAGCAAGCTAACAAGGCTTCTCATCTGAGCTATTGCTCTTATCACCAAGCCATAGGACATCCTAGCGAAGACTGCTTCACCTTCAAGAACTGGGTCGAGGACCAGTACCAACAGGGCATATTCGCTTTATCCGACGGCTGGAGGGTAACGCCTCCACAAAAGCATGAACCCAAAGCCGCAAAAGCAGAACCAGATCCACCTCAGTCCTGGAAGCGGATTCGCACATGTTACACGATTACGATATTAAAAGAAGAGCCCGAGAACATGGATGACCTTCCCTGGTGCTTTGAGAACAGCGATGATGAGGTGGTCTCAGAATTTCCGCCAGCTCCAAAAGAACTGGAAGATGGCATACATACTACTGCAGACAACCTCAAGAAAATTGAGTTAGGATCGGCAGATGACCCGCGACCAACATTTGTCAGCGAGCTGCTGTCTGAAGAAAGGGTGGCTGCGTTAAAGAACGTGCTTCTACAGCATAAAGACTGCTTCGCGTGGAACTACTCCGAGATGCCAGGATTGGATCCGGAGATTGCTGTGCATAAATTGGCAATATCCCTAGATATCAAGCCAATCAAGCAGGCGCCGAGAAGGATGCGGCTCGAGCTTGAGATGAGAATCAACGCCGAAGTCAAGAAGCCGATCGATTCTGGATTTATCCAAGAAGTCCAGTATCCCGACTGGATCGCCAATATCGTCCCGGTAATGAAGAAAAATAGGACGGTACGCATATGCGTGGATTTCAGGGATCTCAATAAAGCCTGTCCAAAGGACGATTTCCCAGTACCAGTAACCGAGCTAATGATAGATAACACGTCCACTCACGAGGTTTTCTCCTTTATGGACGGTTCGTCAGGATACAATCAGATAAAAATGCATCCCGAAGACCAGAAGCACACCGCTTTCCGGACCCCTTTGGGTATATTCTGCTACAGGGTTATGCCCTTTGGTCTAAAGAACGCCGGCGCTACCTATCAAAGGGCCATGACAAAGATCTTCGACGACCTCATACATGACAACGTCGGGTGCTATATCGATGACCTTGTAGTAAAGAGCATGTCATACGAAGAGCATTTAAAGCATCTGGAGACTGTATTTCAACGCCTTCGGCAATATAATTTGAAGATGAATCCCCTCAAATGCGCGTTTGGAGTCTCCTCGGGTAAATTCCTGGGATTCATCATCTGACACCGAGGTATCGAAATAGATCCATTTAAGATCAAGGCGATCATGGAAATGCCTCCGCCAAGAACCCTCAAACAGTTGCGGTCTCTCCAAGGGAAGCTCGCATACATCTGGCGGTTTATCGCCAATCTTTCAGGCAAATGCCGTCCTTACAGCCACCTGATGAAGAAGGGAACTCCATTCGTTTGGGATCACAAATGCCAAGGTGCACTAGACGAGATCAAGCAGTACCTGCAGAACCCTCCGGTGTTGGCTGTGCCGGTCAAGGGAAAACCCCTCATTCTTTATACAACCGCCCTCGAAGGTTCCTTAGGCGCATTATGGGCATAAGAGAACGATCAAGGGAAAGAGAGAGCACTCTACTACTTAAGTCGAGTTCTGCTGGGGGCGGAAAACAACTACTCTCCCATTGAAAAACACTGCTTGGCGTTAATCTTCGCGATAACAAAACTCAGGCACTATGCGTTGGCGCACGAAGTCCGTCTCATCTCGAAGGTGGACCCTCTTAAATATTTGATGTCAAAGGCTATATTGACGGGTCGACTCGCTAAATGGGCTCTACTCCTGATGGAGTTCTCGATAACGTATCGACCTCTTAAGGCAGTGAAAGGCCAGGCCATTGCCGACTTCCTCGCCGAGCATCCAGTACCTGCCGATTCTCCTCTGAACTGCGATTTGCCGGATGAACATGCATTCGATGCGATCGGCGGAGGTGATACCCGATGGGAACTCTATTTTGACGGGGCATCTTCCATGAAGAAGCGCAAACAATGTACCCCCATAATCAAATCGGGAGTATGCCTTATCTTCGTAACCCCACAAGGAGGGATAATGCGCTTTGCTTTCTCCTTAACGGAATCGAGGACGAACAATGAAGCCGAATACGAAGCTTTGATAGCGGGCCTCGAGATCGCCATTGACATAGGAATTGAAGACCTCTCTATATACGGGGATTCTCAACTGGTCGTTAGTCAAGTAAATGGTGACTACCAAACGTGCAAACCGGAGTTGGTGAAATACGGCGAAAAGGTGCAACAACTATTGACCCAAATTCCCTCCTACACTTTGGAAAGTATACCACGTGCGGAAAATAGCAAGGCAGACACGTTAGCTAAACTCGCCAAAGAACTGGCTGACGAGAACCTCGATGACGTCAGAATCGTGGTACAAAACCGTCAAGTGCTCGCCCCAGCAGAAATATCTCCGGAATTATACGAAGAAAAGGGGGCGACTGAGCAGACGACCCTACAAATAAAAGACCATGAGAAGGCCGAGGACTGGAGGGAAGTCTTCATAGACTACTTTATGTCCCACCGAATGCCCGAAGAAGCGTTCTCAAGACATCAGCTCATGAAACGAGCTCTATTTTTCGCTTTTGTCAACGACACTCTATACAAGAGATCGTTTGATTCTCTGTGGCTGAGATGCTTAGGACCTGACGAAGCAGAAAGAGTCGTTCAGGAAATTCACGACGGACTCTGTGGTTCTCACCAAGCAGGCCCGAAGATGAAATTGAAGATCAAACGAATGGGTTATTATTGGCCCACGATGGTCCAAGACTGCCTCGAGTATGCGAAGCAATGCCACTCGTGCCAGATTCATGGAGACTTTATCCACCAACATCCGAATCCACTACACCCAACGGTGGCTAGCTGGCCATTCGAAATGTGGGGGACTGACATAGTCGGCCCCATCGAGCCAGCATCGTCCCGGGGACATCGTTTCATCCTGGCGACAACTGATTACTTCTCCAAATGGGCAGAAGCAGTACCGCTGAGGGAAGTGAAGACGGAGAATATCCTCCACTTCTTCAAGACGCACGTCATCTATTAGTTTGGAACCCCACGGCGGATTATCTCCGATAACGGGCCAGCCTACAGAAGCCATAAGATTAGCCGCTTCGCGCAGCAGCACAATATAGACTGGAGATATTCTTCAGTTTACAATCCACGAGCTAACGGCCTGGCCGAGGCCTTCAATAAGACCTTGACAAAGATCATAAAAAAGACGGTGTCCCGAAATAAGAAAGACTGGCACGAGAGGCTGCAAGAGGCCCTTTGGGCCTATCGAACTACATTCAAGATGGCCACGAACACAACGCCGTACGCGTTGGTATTTGGGACGGAAGCAATGCTCCCCCTCGAGATAGAGTTACCCTCTCTACGAGTGGCAGTCCACTACGAGCTGACGGACGAAGAAAATGCTCACCTTCGGCTTGAGGAGCTCGATGCCCTCGATGAAACCCGGCTCATAGCGCAACAAAATCTAGAGGCCTACAAAGCAAAGATGACGCGCTCATACGAAAGATTGACCAGGCCGAGGACATTCCGCCATGGCGAACTCGTACTAGTAGTCAAAAGACCTATGATCCCCAATCGTGCCAAGCGGGGAAAATTTGAGCCGAACTATGAAGGCCCGTACATTATAGACAAGGTCTACCAGGGTGGAGCCTATCTACTCATGGACATGCACGGTGGGAGGCCTTTTAGGCCAATAAACACCCGCTTCTTAAAGAAATACTATGCTTAATGAGCCACAGCCTGGGTCAATGATAGATGACGACGACTATGTCCGCTCGCTATCTTCCCAAGCTCAGACCTTATAAGCAGTAGCCGACCTTCCCCTTAATAACGGACCGAAATGTCCTTAAACTAATAACGGACCGAAATGTCCTTTAAACTAACGACGGACCGAAATGTCCTTAAACTAATAACGGACCGAAATGTCCCTTAAACTAACGACGGACCGAAATGTCCTTAAACTAATAACGGACCGAAATGTCCTTTAAACTAACGACGGACCGAAACGTCCTTAAACTAACGACGGACCGAAACGTCCTTAAACTATCGACGGACCGAAACGTCCTTAAACTATCAATGGACCGAAACGTCCTTAAACTAATGACGGACCGAAATGTCCTCAAACTAACGACGGACCGAAATGTCCTCAAACTAACGATGGACCGAAACGTCCCTAAACTACTACCGCAGCATCCTTAGGCTGACGAGATAAAAAAAAAGGAGAAAAATAAAAATAAAAAAAAACGAAAAAAAAACGGTATGTCCACAAGCAAAATGGGCACGGATGAAAACCCGAAAGGGCTCCGTGAGTAAAAACAGCAGGACTACCGGCGAGTGTTTGTGAAAACCCGAAAGGGCGCAACCTCGTTAAAAGACACTTATAGGGTCCTCTCGACCTTGTAAGGAGAAACCACCCGCGTGAGATCCTTACGACTCACAAAGGAGCAACACACTTCGGGATCCCCACGATTCCTAAGGAGAAAATACACTTGCGAGATCCTCACGACTCGTAAGGAGAATTCTCTTATAGGACCCTCACGGCTCATGAGATTTGAAAGTCTTAAGCTACAGAAACCTAAACCTGTTCTTAAGCAAATCCCCCACAACCTTCGATATCGCCCTACAAGAGGCTCAATACTGACCCTTGTATACAATCCACGGGCACGAATAAACATTTCCCCAGCAAAGTCCCACCCGTGACTAGGGATATGTCCATATGATGAGCAACCCTTGTAGGTCATCTCGACCCATAAGGAGAAAGCCCTCTTGTAGGATCCTTACGACTTGCAGAGGAACCTACACTTAGGAATCCTCACGATCCCTAGGGAGAAAATACACCTACAAGATCCTCACGACTTGTGGTGAGAAATACCTTTGTGAGACCCTTACGGCTCATGAAGTCAAAAGCCTTGGTCGACAGGACCCTTAACCCTGTTCGCTGAGCCACCTTTGTTCAACATCGACAGAGGAAAATGATGATTCGCTCATGGCAGTATTCCAGTTGTAGCGGTGCTGATGCCGAAATCGGTGTCTAAAATCCAAGCTTGCGGCGAAAAAACTAGCAAGCCACACATGCCTACAAAATAGCTGAAATGATGGGGCAACTTGCAATAAAAAAGCAGCAAGTAAAAATGTATGTATGAAAAATAGCCGAAATGATGGGGCAACTCGCAATAAAAAGCAGCGAGTAGAGAATAAATAAATAGCCGAAATGATTGGGCACCACGAAAAATAGCCGAAATGATAGGGCAATCGTGACCTCCGCGATATAAAAGCTGAAATGATAGAGCATCGCGGAAAAAGAAATAAAATATAAAAAAAAGGGTTTCAATTTATGCCCTACAGGTGATGTTCCATCACACCCTGTACACAATCCAAGGGCGTAAACAAAAAGGGAACATACCCCCCCCAGGTTTCACCAAAGAAAGAAGCTAGATCTCGACGGGCCACAAGCGACCTAGAGATCAGTCCAACACTCGTCTCGTAACGACGGACACAACTTCAAGCTAAGCGGAACAGCGGCAACTCCCAATTCCATGGCTCGGTGGTATACATATCGCCAACAGTCAAACCTTTATCCCGTGAAATGTGGATACAAAGTGCAAAATTCCTGGTTACGTGGAACGCGGATAACGTCACTCTTTGACCCTGTGGAAAACGTCCAGAGCGGATCCTGGTCCTCGCAGAGCACGGCAGTGAACCCGTGTGAAGCATCCAGAGCGGAGCCTAGTCCTCGCCGAGCACGGCAGTGAACCCGTGTGAAGCATCTAGTGCAAAATTCCTGGTTACGTGGAACGCGGATAACGTCACTCTTTGACCCCGTGGAAAACGTCCAGAGCGGATCCTGGTCCTCGCAGAGCACGGCAGTGAACCCGTGTGAAGCATCCAGAGCGGAGCCTAGTCCTTGCCGAGTACGGCAGTGAACCCGTGTGAAGCATCTAGCGCAAAATTCCTGGTAACGTGGAACGCGGATAATGTCACTCTTTGGCCCTGTGGAAAACGTCCAGAGCGGATCCTGGTCCTCGCAGAGCACGGCAGTGAACCCGTGTGAAGCATCCAGAGCGGAGCCTAGTCCTTGCCGAGCACGGCAGTGAACCAGTGTGAAGCATCTAGCGCAAAATTCCTGGTTACGTGGAACGCGGATAACGTCACTCTTTGACCCCATGGAAAACGTCCAGAGCGGATCCTGGTCCTTGCAGAGCACGGCAGTGAACCCGTGTGAAGCATACAGAGCGGAGCCTAGTCCTTGCCGAGCACGGCAGTGAACCCGTGTGAAGCATCTAGTGCAAAATTCCTGGTTACGTGGAACGCGGATAACGTCACTCTTTGACCCCGCGGAAAACGTCCAGAGCGGAGCCTGGTCCTCGCCAAGCACGACAGTGAACCCGTGTGAAGCATCCAGAGCAAAAACCGGACTGTGGAGTCCTTAAAATCCACGGACTATGATGTCCTTAACCTTGACCGTGATGTCTTAAAACTAACGATCAACCATCCCGATTCCCTACGGATTCTGCCTTGGTTTAAGGGTACATCTCTTCACTCCTTTGATACCTGGCGTTGTAATTCCTCAACGTCTTCAAAGAGGTGACGGGTCCCTGCAACCAAACATCGGACTGTGGAGTCCCTAAATCCACAGACTATATGGTCCTTAACCCTGACCGTGATGTCTTAAAACTAACATCGGACTGTGGAGTCCCTAAATCCACGGACTATGAGGTCCTTAACCTTGACCGTGATGTCTTAAAACTAAAATCGGACTGTGGAGTCCTTAAATCTACGGACTATGAGGTCCTTAACCTTGACCGCGACGTCTTTAAACTACGATACCTGCAGTAGCCCCCTGGCCCCGTGAAACACGGACAAGGGCGACCACATCCAGCACTTGCAGGCCCTCACGACCTGTAAGGAAGAAAACTCTCTTGTGAGATCCCTACGAATCTCAAGAGAAAACCCGCTTAAGAATCCTCACGATTCTTAAGAAGAACTTACACCTATGGGATCCTCTCGACCTATAGGGAGAAAAACTCTTTATGAGACCCTCATGGCTCATAAAATGCAAAAGTCTTAGGAAGCAGATCTTAACCCTGAATCCTAAGCCATCACTGTCCTGCAAGGAGATCAAGATAGAATATCCGCAGAATACACTCAATAAAAAGGGGACACACCATTGAGAAGAAAAATGTATCTTTTATTCATAAACCAAAATGGATACAAAGTACAGTTCATGAAAGAAACAAAAAAAAGAAAGATACTCTCATCCATGAGTATGTACAAAAAAGGGGAAAAGATACAAATCCTCAAGCCGGCGGGCGGTGCAGTAATTTTACCAGCTCATCGTTCTATTGTTGAGCCACGGCTTCATGACTCAAGATCTCTAAGCAAGCCGAGCTTCGAGCTCTTTCTCGGTGGCTTTATGAGCCTCGACCCTTTCACGAGTGAATGCGGCAGCTTTGTCGAGAGCCATCACCTCTTCGATGGACTCCTGAAGCACCCGCCAGAGTTCATGCGCTTTGTTGGCCTTGGAGATAAGAGTGGCGCGAAGCTCGCTCAGCGCCTTGGAAGCTAGCTCCCTCTCCGAAAATTTACGGCCGAGCCCTTTTCTCGCACAACAATATGTTCGCTACGTGTCGCTCTATCAGGCCACGTAAGCTCACTTTCGTGACCGCAGCCTTGGAAACAAGACATTTACAAGATCGTATAAATGGGCTTCCAGTCGACGGGAATAATCGATCTAAAACGCGCTCACATCACCTGACGTGAAAGGCAACAAGAAAGATTTCCGACATATTTCAAGCATGCATTCGCAATCATATGAGTATTAAAAAAATAATAATAGCATTTGCAATCGCATGAACATTCATAATGCCCAAAAAGGTCTGATGCGCAGGAAAGTGATGATAGCATTTGCAATTAAAGAAAGTTATCATGAGAAGAATACAAAGTTTATTTATGCAAGCGGAAACATACATACTAGTACCAAGCCTACATGGAAGGTCGGCGTAAAGCATAAAAAAGGAGGGACTAATTTAAAAATGTTCTACGCTAACGAGAAAAGGTCACCAAACACGGGATCAACGGCACAGGGGTTAATGAAGCAGATGACAAAATTCTCCATCTCTCTCTGCTTTCTCCAGCACATCAAAGCGATGGTTCTCACGAGGAGTCGCTCCCCATCGATTGGCGCCGTGTTCGTCCGCGAAAGCAGACATAATAGCTCGCCGGGCCTTTATCTGGCTCAGCAGATGAATTGAGCAATCCTTCAAAGCCTGAGTAATCAGGCGTGCTTCATGAAAGCCCTCGAGCTTTTCTTCAGCCGCGTCGAGCATCGCCAAGGTCATCTCTGCCGGGTGAGGAGGGATGTCGGCAAGTACGGCCATGAGAATCATCCGGAGCCAGAGGGAACCCATCGGGAGGGGGGACCCCCTACGAATCGAGAGTTCGTACATTGCTGAGTTGCATTCGTCGTCGGTAAGAAGTGGATCCACCAACCGAGCAGCAAAGCGGGGGATCATCTCCTCGATAGGCACTTCCCATGGCTGTCGACGAGCGTGTGGACGGTTGCAGGCCATGGCACTCAGCTACTCCTCAAATTAAATCACGTCAATATGGGAATAAATTTCTCTGTGAAGAGGAAATAGGCTATGGCCTCAAGGCTATAAAGGGGAGCATTAAATGCTGCGCGCGAAGGAAAATTGCATGATGGAACCCTTCCAAGGCCCAAAAAAGGGAAGACATTGGAAATCAGGAAAATGAGCGATTTCCAAGGCGCCTTCTCTGCATCCAATGCCATGCACAGAAATGTGGCATGAAAAATTGAATAGCCCCATAAAAGGCCCCTCACGTGTGGGGCACGTGAGCACCATGCTTGGTGCGTACTAAGAAGTGAAACAATGCCTTGCACGCTAAACACATCAACAGCAAAAAAAAAAATGATCGACAAAATTCCAAAAAAGGGGGGGCACGCAAACACAAAAGGACACGATAAGTTTATCATTCATGCTTTAAAAAGGTTCATACAAAATGAAAAGAAAACGATTACAACGGCAAGACCTCAGGCGCGGGGCACGGATTGAGAAACTCAAGGTTGACCTTGTCCAAGATCCTCCAAGCATTTCGAACCGCCCGAGTATGTTTTCTCTCGCGATCACAAGCGTCGGGGTCCTCGCGGATGTCCTCCACCCTCCGGTAGGCGGCAAGTATGGCCGACTGCTGAAACGCCTGGTGCAAAAGATCAATGAGGTTGTCATGCCTTCTCTTCGAGATCAGACTCATCAGATACACCGAATGTATCTTATCCTCGGCAATGTCCAATGCCCTGAGTGGCACACCGGCGCAGAAGAGAGGAAGCGCCTCCCAAATCACCAGCACGATGAGCCTCAGAAGAGAAGAGCGACGGGGGAGTAGCCGATGGTTGTACTCGTCAAAGCGGCTCATAATCTCAGCACACTGAGCGTTGGTGAACTCCTGGTTCTGACTACGGCCCAGGGCACGAATATTCCCGTAGGAAATGATTTCGTTGAGATTATACAAATGAGCGTCCATGATACCTGGAATAAAAATCAGGACGATTTATTACAAACCCTCTTCTTCTTCATTAATCATAGAATGACAAGGAAACCCCAAGAAGCCTCCGTGTGAAGAAACTGAGTTCTTCATTGGAATTAAATTCCTTATTAAGAGAAGGGAATTAAATTCCCAAAAAACATTTTTGGATGGAATTAAATTCCATGGAGTTGAAACGCCATCATCATCTCCCCAAAGATCATCTAAACCCTAAGAGATCTACAGTTCGAAGGTTAGGTGGTTTCCTGTTCTTATGGAAAAACTTGAAGAAAAATGGGTTACTTGTTGAAAAAGAGTAAAAACCCTTGTTTTGGATTTAAAATCCAAAGGAATGTGGAAGTTCGCTGTTTGTCCAAAAACATTACCTGAGAAGAAAGGGCCACCTGAACAGAGTTAAACTCTGAAGATTGTTTCAAGACAGAGAACTAAGCTCTGGAAGCGAGAATTAAATTCTCAAGGGAAAAAGTTCTCAAAAGAAGGAAATGAGCAAAGTGAAGGCTCTTCTGAAGAAACAGGGGTATTTATAGGAGGTGATGGAAACGTTTCATCTCCCCAAATCCCTAGAGGAATCCAACGGTCACAAAAGGTGACAGCGTTGCACTCACGTGCGGACACGTGAGAACAACGCTGTGGGGGCATTTGTTTCCTGATTTAAAATCAGGAAAGCTCACGGAAAAGGCTTCAGAAAAGGTTCACGTGCTTACACGTGACCAGCAGTCACGTGTTGGCACGTGACATCTAAAAGTATCGGCAAGGCAAATTCAGTTTCCCAACTACATCGAATAAAAGGGCTTCAGAAAGGGTTACGTGCTCCCACGTGACCAGGGTCACGTGACACTCAAAAGCGGCAGACTCAATTCCCTGATTGAATCAAGAAAAAAGCTCTAGACGAGGGTCACGTGCTCACATGTGACCAGGGGTCACGTGGTGGCACGTGACAGCTAAGCAGCGACCAAAAAGTAGAGCCCAGAAAGAAAGAAGAGGGCTCGTTCTAAGGGGGTCATGTGCCCACACGTGACCAAGAGTCACGTGGCCATACGTGACCAGCTTTCAAAGCCTATCTGTTAACAGAATTAAATTCTGGGAAAAGACCTCTTAAATCTTTCTAAAGCAGCCGATTAAATTAAAGATTTAAAGGTGATTAAATATCATCTATCTATGGGAAAATCTGGAATTTGGAAAGATTTCCCCGTAAAATCTAAACAAAATAACAAAGGAGAATCTCTGGATTTAAAATCCAATGGTGAATAAAATTCACCTAATAATCCAAAGGTCCAAAACGAATGATGGATGCAAATCAAATCTCTCAATGAAAGATTCATAAAAAACTAATTGACTCGGCTGCTTCTCCTATAAATAGGAGCCAAGAGACGCACAAAAGATATATACGTAGAGGGAAGAAAAGAGAGAGAGCCTTGATACTTTGGAAGAATTTGGATCTTCTGCAAAAGAAAACCCTAGGTAAGAAAAGGAAAGCTTTTTGAAAGAAAAGAGAATTTAATTCTCAACAGAGTTTAACTCTGATATAAAACAGAAGAACATAGTTCTCTCTTTGGTGGAGGATCTGTAAAGTGCACATCTCCCCTTGAGTTGAGAATTTAATTCTCAATGGGTTGAGATCCTGCCATGCAGATCCAAAGCATAGAGAGGGAATGGAAGCACGAGAATTTAATTCTCGCAGAACTATAGGAATTTAATTTCTTTAAAATAAAATTAGGGTTTGACCCTGTGTTATGGGAATTTAATTCCTTCAGAATGAACAGAATCAGGGTTTAACCTTAGTTAAGAACTTAGTTCTGTTAAAACAACAGGAATTTAATTCCCTTAAATCTCAGAATAATTCTTTAACAGAGAGTGGGAGTTTAATTCCTTAAAGCTTTTATTAGGGTTTAACCCTATTCAGTTCTTCACATATATGAGGAATTTAATTCCTACAGAAAATTCAGAGTCCAACTCTATTCCAGAATATAAATCTTCAAAAGGAAGTAGGAATTTAATTCCTCTGAAATTATTGTCAGGGTTCAACCCTACGAGGAATTTAATTCCTGAAAGGGATTAACAGATCTTCTAAACAACATACATAGAGGCAGGGTCACGTGTCACCACGTGACCCCTAAAAAGATCTACAGAAAAGCCCCTTTGAGGCAGTGCCTCACGTGACCCACGTGACCCTTGGCAGAGGCTTTAACATATTCCATTTAAACACCCGTCACGTGATGGCACGTGATGCTCCAAAAGATGTGATATTCTCGGCAGAACAAACGAGGGGAGGGCGCCCTCACGTGCTGCCACGTGACCCCTCTTGCCTCAGCGTCTAACGCTAAATTGGAACCCCTGAATCCAGTGTTAAAACACTGTTTGGCCTCAGTGTTCAACACTAATCAAAGAACTTTATTTGCAGTGTTCAACACTGATTACCTTAGTGTTCAACACTAATTTGAGATTTCTGTTGCCAGTGTTTAACACTGATCTGTTTTAGTGTTTAACACTAATCTGAAGGCCTTGTTGCTGGTGTTTAACACCAACTATCTTTTAGTGTTAAACACTGACTTATCAATCTCATTCCTAGTGTTCAACACTGATTGGTCTTTAGTGTTTAACACTAGGCATTGGCCCAATTGGCTAAATGGCCAGAGGCAAAGCCTCTCCTTCAAGGGACCAACAGGAGGGCCGATGTCCCAGACATGATTGGACTTAGCCCAAGCTGGCCATAAGTCCTCAATTCGTAATTAACTGGGCTAATGGGCTCATAACATAATTAATTGGTCTTGATCCCAAATTGGGCCAAAGACTATCTAATCCACTCCGGTTCCAGGGTACATCTCTTCACTCCTTTGATACTTGGCGTTGTAATCCCTCAACGTCTTCAAAGAGGTGACGGGTCCCGATGACCACACATTGATATGGACTGTGGGGTCCTTAAACCCATGGACTACGACGTCCTTATCCTTGACCGAGATGTCTTAAAACTAACAATGGACTGTGGGGTCCTTAAACCTATGGACTACGACGTCCTTAACCTTGACCGAGATGTCTTAAAACTAACAATGGACTGTGGGGTCCTTAAACCCATGGACTACGACGTCCTTAACCTTGACCGAGATGTCTTAAAACTAACAACGGACTGTGGGGTCCTTAAACCCATGGACTACGACGTCCTTAACCTTAACCGAGATGTCTTAATACTAACAACGGACTGTGGGGTCCTTAAGCCCATGGACTACGACGTCCTTAACCTTGACCGAGATGTCTTAAAACTAACATTGGACCGCAATGTCCTTAAACTATCCATGGACCGCAATGTCCTTAAACTACCCATGGACCACTATGTCCCTAAACTGGAGAGGGACCATCATGTCCCTAAACTAGAACAATAGAGCCACAAATGCTCTTTTGCCGGATCTAAACGATCCCGTTTAAGTTGATCTTAGCCTCAAATATGGCTAACGTATCCTTAAACCTTCAAACAGACTGGACTATGAATCCCTCCAATCAACTTTGGTTCAAGGGTACATCTCGGAACTACTTTGACATCTGTCATTGTAATCCTTCAACGCCATCAGAGAGGTAACGGGTTCCGACGGCCATACATGCAATGGACCACTATGTCCCTAAACCGGAACAATGGAGCCCAAATGCTCTTTTGTCGGATCTAAACGATCCCGTTAAGTTGATCTTAGTCTCAAGTTAGACTAACGTATCCTTAACAAACGTTTGAGTTGATCTTAGCCTCAAATATGGCTAACGTATCTTCAAACCAAACCCCCAAACCCAAATCTAAGATAATACGGATTTGGACTAGTCCACGCCCTACGGGCGACGACATAACTCGGTCTCCGTAAACAATCCACGGGCAAAAAAACATAAAATAAACACACACGACACGAAGTGACCATCTGGAGAAGGAGAAAGTTGTTACCGCGGCGCGGTAGCGTAATTAACTGCAGGGGCTTGCGCCTGCTGGGAAGAGCGTCCCCACAATCAAAAAACCCCTCAAGCGAGGGGGAATCTGACGAAGTCTGCTACATCGGACGCATCCGTTCAAACCTTCGATGCACGGTGCCATAAATCAACTTGGCATCCTCGGAGAGGTGGACGGATAGCACCAATTAGTATCTGCCCCGAATCTCAGGCGAGACGCCCATGTCGACGCCACCATACGGAGGGGAACAGCGGACTCGTCGCGTTCCCTTCGCCGTACACCGGGAAGCGGAGCGTGATAGGTTTTGTTGGTGGCCCATGCAGGTCAGAGTTGTATGGAACACTGCCATGCAATTCTGTTCTGCGTGAACAACCTAAGCAATATAACACAAGAACCAGCAACTAAAACATTCTTTACAATCATATTCCTTGAATCTTATCAATTTCATATTCTTTGAATTATATAGTTTGAATCTTTCCTAACCTAAATTTTTCTTCAAGTTTATGGATTCCCCAAACAACACCAGCACCAACTTCAACAACACTCCACCTCCACTACCACTCACACCTGCCGTCCCTGCTCCGCTCAACGAGCAAACGGTTCTGCTTTAGGAAATCCGAAGTCTCCTGGTTAGACTGCAACAGCAGACTGCTATATTATTGAACCGACCAGAAGCAGAAGCAACCGTCAGGAAACGCTCTGCCAATCAGATGGCAGGAGGAACCTCTTCAAGGCCTGCTGTTGAACTCAGAAGACTGGAAGAAGTCAATGATCATCCAAGTCCCGACTTTTGCTTCTATTGTAAGAGGGAAGGACACTTGTGCAAGGACTATAGGCGCGCAAAAGGCATATGCTTAGTTTGTGGCGCATCCAATCACGGAATTAGAAACTGTCCTTATAGACGCAACTCAGCTCACACACCCACCAACTACCTGCAGCGGCTAACTATCCAGGCTCCTGCAACTCGTCCTGCACTCCCAGCACCACCTCCACGTGGATTTCCTGCACAGCCAAATCGCCAATTCCATCAGACACTGAGAAACATGCCTCGAAGACAGAGGAATATGCCTCCAACTAGGAGGAACGTGCCATGGTGACAGGCTTACACCTTAGCAGCCATAGAAACCAAGACAGTTGACCAAGGTAACACTAGTAAGTCTCTTTCACATTTTTAAAACCCTTGCACCACCTTGTTATTTTTCATACACTATCAAGTACTTCAGTCACCAAACTTTCCCTTAAATCTGTTACACTTTCCTTTTACAAATTTCGAGGACAAAATTTTTATAAGGAGGGTAGAATGTAACAACCCTAATTTTCCTATACAAATTTTTGTACAATTTTTTTTCAAAATTGTTTAAAGGGGTATTTATTGCCTGAGTATAAGATAAGTAATTAATTAGAAATTTAATTACAAGAAGGAGCTTGTAGCTCATTGGTAATACCCTGCACTGCTGAACCAAGCCACCAGAGTTCAAATCCCATACCCCATATTATTTTTAATATTGTTTTATTTTTGATTTTTAGAATACCAACAGTTTACACGTGCATTACTCACAAAAAACCCTACTACACCCACAAACGTTATTATACCAGTGAGAAGGTAAGACGACGACGCACACCCCGGTGGCTGGACTTGGCCGGGATCGGCCGAGTCGGTCGGTTCGCCGGCCGACTCGGGCCAGCGCCGCCGGCCGGACTCGGCAGGACCGCCGAGTCCCCAACTGATGAAATCTGCCTCTTAGGCTCCCCTACCCCCCTGCACACTTCATTTACCTAGATCGGTTCCAGAGAATTCATAAAACCTCATTTACTCCATTTTTTAATACATTTTAATATATTTTTACATTTTTTTAAATTAAACTCTTCATATACCCTAACCCTATAAATACCACCCCTAAACACTACCCCTCACCCTAAAATTCTGAGCCAACTCTAAAGAAATTCCTAGAAACCCTAGTATACTTTGGAAGAAGCGAAAGGCGAAGCTCCGGCGAATTTTCCGGTCATTTTCCGACGACGATCCTAGGAACTCCCGACGACGAAACGACGCACCGTCGACTCCTCTCGTCTCCCTTTCCACTCCTCTATTAACTAAAACCATAAGTCCCCATCCCTCTTCTCTATTATTTTTCTAAAAATACAGAATTACAAAACCCGACGGAATCGGAACAAATCTGATTTCCGATTCGGTTCTTCCTAAAACCTCACTTTTCTTTAATACAATTATGCTAAAACCAATTCATGTTGAGTATTAAACACTAACTAATCATATTGAACAAGTTCTATATCAAAAGTAATTGCTATTTCCATTTTACCGTATTTTTTTCATTAAAATACCATATAGTTTCTTTTCTACATTTAAACTATCAAAACCTTGCTATACCTTTAAGTAGATCACGAGGTAATGACCTACCTGCTCACAACACTCATATGCAACATAACACAATACCCTCGGGAATATAGAATACGGGAAAACGACATCTTTACAAATAAATACCATTACTAATAAAACCAATTTCTAAACGATTTAGTATTTATACAAATCTTTGCAAAGCGCCGCTACAACCCATTTAGGGAACCCGTTTGGAATGGTGCAGATTATCGCACATTCTCGGCCTTAGTAGTGTGAGATGCAGACCTTCGCAAGGAGCATTTGGTCTCGAAAGATTTAAAATACGACATCTTAAGAAAATCAGATTTTTAGAATTATAATATATATATTAAAATTATTTATATATATATATATATATATATATATATATATATGTAACATTAAAAGATCTATTTTGTAAGAATATAAATATTACAACTCTTTTAAAAAATCACAAGAATCAGTTTACATTAAAATACCATGAAATCCATACAAGTTTAATATTACACTTTAATACCATATATTATGAAAATTAGGTTATTCTCAATAGAAATGGCATATGTATAAAATCCACATTTATTACAACTCTAAAGACGATAACTAAATACTTGGGGAGTATTTTGAAAATTATAGAAAAGTATTTTTACATAAAACTCTCTCAAGTTCTATAAATTACCCTAAGGACCCTAGTAAACATAGGTTTAGGCGGGACCAATCTCTTGAACCTCAGGGAGCCGGAGAAGTGGGTGCTTGCTTATCTAAGGTAGACAATTAACAAACGGTGTTATCAACACGGTAATCGTCTTTGAAAAAGACACAAATCCTGCCGCCCATGTGCAGCGGTTACCGATAACATCAAAACAATCAGGACTTCAATTTACTTTTCTAATTGTCTGACTCAGATGAGTCTCTTTAATAATCTGACTTGAATATGATTCAAGTACAATCTACAATCTATAATCTACAATATTACAATTCAACATGAATCCGTTATTCCATATATTCAATCTATCAATCTATACAATTTGACCGAACCGAACCATGGATATACATTCCATTTACATAATTCTCCAGTTACATCCATTTACCTGATTCTACAGTTACATCCCTTTACTGATATCATGGTTTCGGTAAGTCATCCAATTATACAATCTACATTACAATACAATTCAAGTTACAATACAATTACAATACAAACAATACAATCAAGATAACACGGGGTTTAAGGGGTAGACTGGTACGGAAGGTGTTAAAAGTGGCACGAGACTGCAAGATTTAAGATGTAATTACAGCCATACCGTTGTTCCGTGGTATTATCGACGGAGCCTTGTACTCAATATTCCGTTTGCCCTGGTCTCTAGCATATAGAGACCCCTCTCGTATACACTGACATCCTTCTGTAAGCTACAAACAACAGCGTTAACCATATAATACAACATTAAAAGATACATTCTCTTTCTGTCTATTCTAGTTCTCCCTTATCTTTGGGACTTACCGAGCGATCTGTTCGCTGACGACATTCTCTTCTTTCTTCTTTGAATGCCGCCAGGTGATCTGGATACGTCAGAGGTTGAGCCCAGCGCTGAAGACTTGGACCATTTCGTTGAAGACCCAGAGAATTAGTTCATTGTACACTTTTATTTCAGTACCTTTCCTTTTCCGCTATGCCATTTCATAGGCATTGCTTTCTTCCAGATGTATTTACTTTTCCATGCATTGTACAAAAAGAATGTGAATAAATAAAGTTGCTATTTTATTATATCTCGTCCCTTGTGTATTTACTTTTATATTGCTTAGATACGCTTAGCGAATTTACTTCAGAGTAAATACGTGTTCCCCCAATCAGAGCAAGGCTCTGTTTGAATTTCAAAAATTCAAATTTTGAAGCAACGCTTCGGATCCCGTGCTCTGTGCGCAACGCGCCACGTGTCAGAAGTGGACACGGCAGCACAACGCCCAAGGCAGTGCGTCCAATCAGAGCAAGGCTCTTTAAAAAACATAAGCAACACTCAGTTGCGCAAGCGCTGCGCTGCGCAACTGCGCAAGCGCACCGCTGCGTGACACGTGTCTGCTCAGTTGCGCAAACACGACTGCGCAAGCGCACCGCTGCGCGATACGTGTCTGCGCAGTTGCGCAAGCGCTGTTGCGCAAGCGCTTCACTGCGCGACACGTGTCTGCGCAGTTGCGCAAGCGCTTCACTGCGCGACACGTGTCACTCACTGGGGGAGTTGCGCAAAACAGAATAAATCTTGTTAAAACAAGAAGATTTTCTTGTATAAGGCAGGGGCCTTTGGATCAAAGATCCAACGGTGGGGAAAATTTCCCAAATCACTCAGAAAAAGATTTATGTAACAAATTTAACTAATTTATGAGCACTATAAAAAGGACCCCAGACCCCATTTCAAAAGGAGGAACATCAGGTTTTAAAAAAAAAAAGAAGGGAGAAGAGAACTCTTGAGAACTCCTTGAGAACACAAAAAAGAAGGTAAAAACCTTTAAAACAAGAGAAAATTCTCTTAGGAATAGATCATGGATCTAAGAAAAAGATCAGTGATCTTCAACAAATAAATAAATAAATAAAAATAATAAAAATAGTGCCTTGCACTTGCTATGAACCTTTGGTTCTCTGAAATAAGGAAAAACTTGTTTTTCTTTGATCCAAATCAAGGGATAAAAAGTGCCTTGCACTTCTGTTCTTGAATCTAAAAGATTCTTGATGCTTTGCACAAATGCAATGCATTACTTGAAGGGCCAGGCCCAAATCAAAAAGACCTAGCAGGCCAAAATAAATTGCAAAGCAATAAAAAGGGCAGAGCCCAAATGAAATTGATGCTTTGCATCATTTATAAAGGGCAGAGCCCAAAACAAATTGATGCTCTGCATCTTTTTTGGGCAAAGCCCAAATAAAAATAAAAAGAAATGCAATGCAAAAGCAAATAAATGTTGGACATTTTCAACTGGACTTAGCCCAATCATGGCCATAAGTCCTTAAATTAAATTGACTGAGCAAAATGGCTCTCCTAAATCAATCTACATCCGGTTCGAGGGTACATCTCCGAACTCCTTTGACATCCATCGTTGTAATTCCTCAACGACGTCAAAGAGGTGACGGGTCCCAACGACCACACACCCATATGGACTGCGGGGTCCTTAAACTCGTGGACCGAGACGTCCCTAAACTAATATCGGACCGAGACGTCCCTAAACTAATATCGGACCACTACGTCCTTAAATTGGTGATGGACCACCACGTCCTTAAACTGGCGATGGACCACCACGTCCCTAAACTGGCACAATAGAGCCCAAATGCTCTTTTGTCGGATCTAAACGATCCCGTTAAGTCGATCTTAGTCCCAAACTGGACTAACGTATCCTTAACAATCGTTTAAGTTGGTCTTAGCCCCAAACACGGCTAACGTATCCTTAAACACTCAAATGGACTATAAAAACCTAAATCAACTTCGGTTCGAGGGTACATCTTTGAACTCCTCTGACACTTGTCGTTGTAATCCTTCAACGAAGTTAGAGAGGTGATAAGTCCCGACGGCCATATATTAAATGAATCACGTTTAAGTTGATCTTAGCCTCAACGAGGCTAACGTATCCTTAAACTAAAAACACCAAACCCAAATCTAAGTAAATACGGATTTGGACTAATCCACGTCCTACGGGCGACGGCATTACTCAGTCTCCGTATACAATCCACGGGCAACCACAAACAAAACAAACACCCACGACACGAAGTGAAATTCTGGAGAAGGAGAAAGTTGTTATCGCGATGCGGTAGCGTAATTAACTGCAGGGGCTTGCGCCTGCAGGGAAGAGCGTCCCCACAATCAAAAAACCCCTCACCCTGAGGGGGAATCTGACGAAGTCTGCTACATCGGCCGCATCCGTCTAAACCTCCGATACACGGTGCCATAAATCAACTTGGCATCTTCGGAGAGGTAGACGGATAAAACCAAATAGCATCTGCCCCGAATCTCAGCGTCAGGACATCGCGGTCCTGTGCGCCGCCTTTCGGAGGGGAACAAATTCTGGCACGCCCGGTGGGACCTCTTCCTCTTTCCACTCCACACTTCGTGTGTCGTCTTCGCGAACCAATCGCGGTTTGTTAAATGGTTGCCTTCGGATTTCAAGTTGCTAAGATTTGGTCTTTTGTCTGGCGCAGAACTCAAGCATCCATAGATTCTAACTGCACCAAATGCGCGAAGTACCATTGCAACGGACGCTCCACCTCACCTAAAGGTGTAACATATGGGCCCCAAGCGGCCTCTTTCCTCACTCTGCCGGTAGAACAGGTGACCCAGGCCACCACCGGCCTGTTTTTCGGGACCATGGTCCCACCTACAAGCTTCTCTATGCCGATACCTGCACCGGAAGTGAACAAGAAGTCGGTGTTCGACCGGCTCACTGCTACCGCGACCCCTGTCAACGGGTCGTCCGCTACCAAACCAACAGCCTCTGTTTTCACCAGGCTGAATCAGAACTCTAAATTGGCTGTCCCAAAAAGGGCAACGGCCGCTGTTCCGGAAGTCGTTAAGGCGGCTTCTCCCGCCAAAGAGTCAGTCTTTTCAAGACTGATGATTCCTGCTCCTGCCCCTGCACGAAGATCTGTCTTTGACAGATTGGATATTACCCCGCAAGGAACAACCTCAGTCTTTAAGAGGTTAACACTAGCGGCGCCTCATTCAGACAGGGGGCAAAAAGAAGTTATCTCTATCGCTGAGCCAATCCCAACGGCTCGTCGTGCTCGACGTCGCCATTGGCAACGAGTGAGGAAGGCAGGGGGCAACTCCCCCTCAGGGATAACTCCACCGGCTCCAGTAGTGGAAGTCGACGCTGCTGTTCCAACTGGGAACAACTTTGAATTGCTGAGGAGGGTACGAAAGAACTCTCCAATCGCTACATTGAAGAGATCTCCTCCACCTGCGGAGAGAGTTCCAGAAACGAAGCGAGAACAGCCCCCTCAACGGCTGTCTTCAAGGATTTATAAAGTTTGGCGAAGGGCTCAAGACTCTGTGATTGACCCAGGTCACTTTCGTCACCAGAAAAAGGCGAAGGTGGAAAAAGACAAGGGTTGTCCCATTAAACAGCAGGGGACAGCAGCTGCTAGGGTGCCCCCTTCAATGGTTCCTTCAACTTCAATAGCCCATAAAAGAAGGAGGCCAGAGAAAACCCCCGCGTCAGCGGCAAAAGTTAAAAATGGTGAACCTAAACGCCCCAAGTCAGGGGGCATAACAGTTCATACGGTTTACATGGCGTTGGGAAAAGAAGACAGCCGTACATCCACGGGTCATAGACCGCTTACACGGTCAATGACCAAGACTCAGGAGCAGCAACAGAAGCTCCAGGAAATGATGAACGCTATGGCCGCACTTAGAGGGCCAAATGAAAGCCCTGGAACCTCTTCAGAAGAACGTCAAGAACAAGAAACGGACGCCGAATTCCTTCGGCACATACTAGAGAAGAAAGACAAAGAAGCTGCGGAGCAGGCATCCAACATAAAGAAAATGGCCCTCCTGTTCCAGGATATGGTGGGTATGATGATTCAACAAGATCCGCCTGCTGAAGATCCCCCGATCATTCTTGAAGACGATAGGGGAGAGACGTCGAATCCTCCACCGGCTCTATCCACAGCTAAAGAGGATACCATCTCAAAAGCTGATTTGGATGAATACATCGCCCAACAAATACGGGTGCATCAGGCGACTGAAGCAGCCGGTCAAGTCGTAAAAACGGGGCGGCCATATCCGGTTTGGTACGATCAGATTAAGTACACGCCAGGTTATACAATTCCTAAGTTCCATGTCTACAAGGGGACGGGCAATCCTCATCAGCATGTTGCCCAGTTCAGGGCACTCTGCGGCAACACCGGCGGTGACGACAAGCTGTTGCTTCGCCAGTTTGTTGGAAGCTTATCAGATACGGCGTTCGAGTGGTATTCTGAACTCCCAAATGACTCTATTAAAACCTTCGCGGAGATGGAGCTGCTGTTCACTCAGCGTTTTGCAAGTGCCAGTGAGCGTACCCCGATGACGGCACTGATTAACGCCAGGGTAAAACCCGGCGAGACGTGGGTTCAGTACGCTATACGATGGCGGAATTTATGGTCAAAGTGTGAGCAACGCATTGAAGAAGCCCCCGCAGTTGGTATGTTTGTGGGAACCCTCGATCCACAAGCAACCATCTCACAATTTATGATGTTTTTTAAGCCAACTACCTTCCAGGCGTTGATTGACAAACTAGCGCAAATGGATCAAATGGGCCATAAACCTCCTCTTCCAAGGCCGGACTGCCGGAATGACAAAGGGAAGGGAAAAGCGATCGTCGTCGCTAATGCTCAACAACAACCAAGCGACCCGAAGCCAGTGGCTCGTCAAAATAATATGCGTCCATACGTACCCCTTGAGGATAGGATGGGACGTCCTTATTCCTTTCCCCGCGATAAAACGAAGAGGTTATTCGAGCTGGCGTTGCGCAACAGACTCATAAATCTGCCGGATCCAAAATGTCCGTTGCAACCAAGTGACGTCAACGAACCCAACTACTGTCCTTATCATCGAGTACTAGGCCATCCGATCGAAGATTGCTACGTTTTCAAGAATTGGCTTGAGAACCAGTACCGACAGGGCAAGTTCACGTTATCTGACAAATGGAAGGTGAATCCCCCGCAACCCCACACCTCTAAGGGGACGAATACGCCGGGGGGGCAACATGCTCCGTCATTGAAGAAGCTCCTTGGGAGGTTGTATTATCAGCCAAGACGAAGAGGATGCTAAACGATCTTCAAACATGTTCAGCGATCAAGTGGAAGAACCCGTTGGAACCACAGGTCATTGAAGGGATGTTGAAACTGTGTACAACTCCAAAGACCGATGGTGGTGGCTCGAACACTCGCAGCCAGCCGTCAAAATCTTCAAAAAAGAAGAAGAAGAAATCTAAGAAGCCCGTGAAGCCTGGTGACAAGCGCACGGACTTACAAAAGCAAATTGACGCGCTGGATGAATACAACCAAAAGGCACGGACTCCCATTACGCTTCAAGAGTTCCTCAATCACGTCTTTCAAGAAGAAGATGAGGGAGAAAGTTCATCGGATGAATCCGAGGAATATGTAGCGAGCTGTCATATGATCTCCCATTCGATCACGAACGATGAGGAGATTTCTGGCACTAAAACGCTGGGTGCAGATACCGAAGCAAAAATTCCGGAGCTATCAGTCGAAATGATTGACGCGTTCCTTAATGAAGCTTGACTGAAAAGTAAAGCTGATCCGAAATGGCTATATTTGAAAGGGCCAAGCGCCAGCGACTTGATGAAAGAGCTGAGGCGATCCCGCTGGAGCAAAACACCTTCGCTACCGACAAAAGCCAATTCAAGATAAAGAAAAGGTTTGCTAAGGCCACATCAATGGGCATGAAACTACCATCCTCTGAAGGAAAAATTACTGGTGAAATAGAAATGCACCCCTCCTTTTGCTTATATCATCAGAAGGTTTCGCACCCCACTCAAGAATGCAAAGCTTTCGATAAATGGTGGTAAGGATATGTTGATCGTCAACAACGCTTCAAGCGGGAAAAGCGTAAAACTCTTCGAGAGCAAAGAAATACGACCGAAGAGCTTAAAAGAACTACCGGCGATTGTCGCATGGTTAACACTGCCGGGTCACAAGTGCCTACATTCGGGAGCGATTCTGATGAAGAGCTGGAACTCGCCCCTCTCTTTAAAGAGTCAACTTCGGGAAAAAAAGAAGAGCCAAAGGTTTGCGAAAATATCCAGCTACGCAATCGGACGTTACCTGAAAAGAATCTCGGACCCTTAAACAAGAAAGATAAAGGGAAAGAAAAGGTTTCTGAGGATATTACTCTAGATGACCAAGTTGCGGAAGAGCTAACCGCCAAGAATCCGCCGAAAAGAAATAAGGTGGATTACAATGTCTTGGCGCATCTGAGGAAGCTGCCCTCACAACTCAGCATTCTTGATGCCCTGTTACTATCAAAAGAGGCGAGGGATTCTTTGATTAAAGCGCTACAAGATCCGGACCAGTTCCAAGCCTTTCTGGCCGAAGAAAAGATGAAGGATGAGTTGGAAGAAGTGCACACGGCCGACGTTGCTTTTGGCGATGAAGACCTTCTCCTTGGGACGCGCGAACACAATCGCCCTCTCTATGTCTCAGGATACTGCCATGATATAAAGATAGGAAAATCCTGATCGATAATGGATCGTCTGTTAATCTCCTCAACGTGCGGGTGTTGAAGGAAATCTGCATGAGCGTCCAGCACCTTGCGCGGGACAAAATCACCATCTCCGGGTTCGACTCCCAATCATCAAAGACTCTTGGATCTGTGATATTGACGTTACGCTTCGGGTTGCTCGTCACAGATATTAAATTCCATGTCATAGACGCCAAGACATGTTACAATGCTCTGCTCGGACGACCATGGTTACACGAGTACAATATTATCCCTTCTACACAGCATCAGTGTATGAAATATTGTAAGGATGGTCTCGAGTACACTGTGGCAGGAGAATTGAATCCGTTTTCCGTGAATGAAGTTCGTAAGTATGAAGATGCCAAATACTTCTTGCTGAGTTTCGAAGACACGGAAAGGTGTCACAAACCGGAAAACAAAATTAACGCCACTATCCCTGTCTTCGGCAGTGACACCGAGGACGAAGAGGATATAACTTATTCGGGTCCATCCCAATCCGCCAAGCCGGGACCATCCGTTCCTTCATTGATCTTCGGTAGTGATTCGGAAGATGAAGTTCATGCTGTATTCCCCGCTCGGCTTTCAATACGGGCTTCTACTGATGAAGAGCGAAGTCTGCAGATAACCATGGTGCCGCTTGAACATTACAAAGAACTGGATGCACTTGACACCAACAGTGTGGAAGAATTGCAGACATTTTATATCTCTCCCGGACGAAAAGGCGAGAAGGCAATCCTATTCTACCGCTCTGAAGAAACCAAGGTAGAAAAAGAAATTTGGCATGGTGCGGATTCTACGCTCGACAGGCTTCAGCCCATCCGTCTCCCCAGATATTATACGGAAGGTTTGAAAAAGCTGCTGAAACGCCAGGGGATATCCTTCGAGCAGACCGTTCGAAAAGCCAAATTCTATGACAGGGTCTGGAATGTTCCCGGGACTCAACGCAAGCTGCCTAACGGGAGAATGGAAACAAAAGGGCTCGGATACATCCGGTCGAAGAAGCGAGAGTTACTACCTGGCTGTTACGTCGTATATGACTTCGATGAAGAGACGGATGCTCAATGGGAGGACGTTAATCCTGAGCCAGTGAAAGTGCCAGATGCAAAGGAACCCAGTCCATCGTTCGAAGAACAAATGGTCAAGCTTATAAGAGAAGCGGGTCAAAAGGTCCGAGACGACCATAACCGTGAAATGGTCATCTACGAGAAAGCCAGAACGCAACGCCTTCTCCAACAGGCCGTGAAGGATGAAAATGCCGCTCCTTGTCAACCTGCTACAAAAAAGGTTCGACGCGAAAGCAAAAACAAGTCGAAAGGCAAAAAAGGCGCTCAACAACCACAAAGCAGAGCTAAGAAACCACGCATACGAGAGTCGAGCGTTATTGACCTGGCCCTCATGAAGAAAATGGGTCGAGCATATTCATTTCCTCGGAACAAGACGAAGAAGATACTTGATCTTGCTCTAAAACATCAAATGCTTACACTCCCAGAGTCCAAACACCCTGAGCAAGCAGGCGAAGTCTCCAACCAAAATTATTGCTCTTACCATCGAGTAATAGGGCATCCGCTTGAAGATTGCTTCACCTTCAAGAATTGGGTTGAAGATCAGTATCAGCTTGGCAAATTCGCGTTGTCTGACAACTGGAGGGTAGCGCCGCCACAAAAGCACGAACCCGAAAACACAAGAACAGAACCAACTCCGCATTGGGATTGGAAGAAAATTCGCACCTGTCATATGATAACAATATTAAAAGAAGAGTCCGAGAACATGGACAGCCTTCCCTGGTGCTTCGAAAACAACAATGATGAGGTGGTCTCAGAATTTCCCCCAGCCCCGAAAGAACTGGAGGATGGAATACATACCACTGCAGATAACCTCAAGAAAATTGAGTTGGGGACGGTAAACGATCCGCGACCGACATTTGTCAGTGAGCTGCTGTCTGAAGAGAGGGTGGCTGTGTTAAAGGACGTCATCGTACAGCATAAAGATTGCTTCGCATGGAACTATTCCGAGATGCCAGGACTAGATCCAGAAGTTGCTGTACATAGACTGGCGATATCCCCGGGCGTCAAGCCAGTTAAACAACCGCCGAGAAGAATGCGGCTCGAGCTCGAAATGAGCATCAACGCCGAAGTCAAAAAGCTGATAGACTCTGGCTTTATCCAGGAAGTTCAATACCCTGAATGGATTGCTAATATCGTCCCGGTGATGAAGAAAAATGGGACAGTGCGCATATGCGTAGACTTCCGGGATCTTAATAAAGCTTGCCCGAAGGACGATTTCCCAGTGCCAGTCACCGAACTGATGATAGACAATACGTCCACTTATGAGGTTTTCTCCTTTATGGACGGCTCGTCAGGGTATAACCAGATAAAGATGCATCCAGAAGACCGGAAGCATACGGCCTTCAGAACCCCTTTAGGAATATTCTGTTACAAGGTGATGCCCTTTGGTTTAAAGAACGCCGGTGCCACCTACCAAAGAGCTATGACGAAGATCTTCGATGACCTTATACACGAAATCGTCGAATGCTATATCGACGATCTCGTGGTTAAAAGCAAATCATACGAAGAACATCTCGAGCATTTGAAGACCGTATTTCAACGCCTTCGGCAATACAATTTGAAGATGAATCCTCTTAAATGTGCGTTCGGGGTTTCCTCGGGCAAATTCCTGGGATTCATCGTCCGACACCGAGGTATTGAGATAGATCCGTCTAAAATCAAGGCGATCATGGAAATGCCTCCGCCGACAACTCTTAAACAGCTGCGATCTCTACAAGGAAAGCTCGCATACATTCGGCGGTTTATCGCTAATCTTTCAGGAAAGTGCCGTCCTTACGGTCACCTGATGAAGAAGGGAACCCCATTCGTTTGGGATCACAAATGCCAAGGCGCACTGGACGAGATCAAGCACTATCTGCAAAACCCTCCAGTGTTGGCTGCTCCGGTTAAGGGAAAGCCTCTCATTCTTTATACAACCGCCCTTGAAGGTTCTTTAGACGCATTATGGGCATAAGAGAATGACCAGGGGAAGGAAATAGCACTCTACTACTTAAGTCGGGTTCTGCTGGGGGCAGAAAGCAATTACTCCCCCATTGAAAAACACTGCCTGGCGTTGATCTTCGCAATAACAAAGCTTAGACATTACGCATTAGCGCATGAAGTCCATCTCATTTCAAAGGTGGACCCTCTCAAATATCTAATGTCAAAGGCCATATTGACGGGACGACTCGCTAAATGGGCCCTGCTCTTAATGGAGTTCTCGATAACGTATCGACCCCTCAAGGCAGTGAAGGGTCAGGCCATAGCCGACTTCCTTGCTGAGCACCCGATACCTGCCGATTCTCCCCTGAATTGCGATTTGCCAGACAAGCATGCGCTTGACGCAATCGACGGTGGTGATACCCGTTGGGAGCTTTATTTCGATGGAGCATCTTCCATGAAAAAGCACGAACAAAGTACGTCAATAATCAAATCGGGAGTAGGCCTTATCTTCGTGACCCCACAAGAAGGAATAATGCGCTTCGCCTTCTCCTTAACAGAGCCGAGAACGAATAATGAAGCTGAATATGAAGCTTTGATAGCAGACCTCGAGATCGCCATTGACATGGGAATTGAAAACCTCCTCATATATAGGGACTCCCAGCTAGTCGTCAGTCAAGTGAACGGCGATTACCAAACATACAAACCGGAATTGGTAAAATACGGTGAAAAGGTGCAACAACTACTAACCCAGATTCCCTCCTATACTTTGGAGAGCATACCGCGCGCGGAAAACAGCAAAGCGGACGCACTGGCCAAACTTGCTAAAGAATTGGCTGACGAGAACCTCGATGACGTTAGAATCGTGGTACAAAGCCGCCGAGTGCTTGCCCCAGCAGAAATATCTCTGGAATCATCCGAAGAAAAAGGAGCGAACGAGCAGACAACCCTGCAAGTAAAAGATTGGGAAAATACCAAGGATTGGAGAGAAATCTTCATAGATTACTTCAAGTCCCACCGAATGCCTGAAGAAGCGTCCACAAGACATCAGCTCGTGAAACGAGCCCTATCTTTCGCCTTCGTCAACGATACTCTGTACAAGAGGTCATTTGATTCTTTGTGGCTGAGATGCTTAGGACCTGACGAAGCGAAAAGAATCGTACAGGAAGTTCACGACGGACTCTGCGGTTCTCATCAAGCAGGCCCTAAGATGAAGTTGAAGATAAAACGGATGGGCTACTACTGGCCCACGATGATTCAGGATTGCATCGAATATGCAAGCAATGCCACTCATGCCAAATTCATGGGGACTTCATCCACCAGCACCCAAATCCACTACATCCAACGGTGGCTAGCTGGCCATTCGAAATGTGGGGGACTGACATAGTTGGCCCTATCGAACCAGCATCGTCTAGGGGACATCGTTTCATCTTGGCGACGACTGACTACTTCTCTAAATGGGCAGAAGCAGTACCATTAAGAGAGGTGAAGACGGAAAATATCCTCCACTTCTTCAAGACACATGTCATATATCGATTTGGAACTCCGCGACGGATCATCTCCGATAACGGGCCAGCTTACAGAAGCCACAAGATCAGTCGCTTTGCGCAACAGCATAATATAGACTGGAGATATTCCTCGGTTTATAACCCGCGAGCTAATGGTCTAGCCGAGGCCTTCAACAAGACTTTGACAAAGATCATAAAGAAAACGGTATCCCGAAATAAGAAGGACTGGCACGAAAGACTGCAAGAAGCTCTTTGGGCGTATCGAACTACGTTCAAGACGGCCACGAACACAACGCCATACGCGTTGGTGTTCGGTACAGAAGCAGTACTCCCCCTCGAGATAGAGTTACCCTCTCTACGAATGGCAGTCCACTACGAGCTGACGGACGAAGAAAATGCTCACCTTCGGCTTGAGGAGCTTGACACCCTTGATGAAACCCGGCTCATAGCGCAGCAAAATCTAGAAGCTTATAAAGCAAAGATGACGCGCTCATACGAAAGATTGACCCGACCGAGGACATTCCGCCAAGGCGAACTCGTGCTAGTGGTCAAAAGGCCTATGATCCCCAATCGCGCCAAGCGAGGAAAATTCGAGCCAAACTATGAAGGCCCATACATCATAGATAAGGTCTACCAAGGTGGGGCCTATCTACTCATGGACATGCACGGTGAAAGGCCTTTCAGGCCGATAAACGGTCGCTTCCTAAAGAAGTACTACGCTTAATGAGCCACAGCCTAGGTCAACGATAGATGACGACGACTATGTCCGCTCGCTATCTTCCTAAGCTTAAGCTTTCTAAGCAGTGGCCAGCCTTCTCCATGACGGACCGAAACGTCCTTAAACTAACGACGGACCGAAATGTCCTTAAACTAATAGCAGACCGAAACGTCTTTAAACTACTACCGCAGCATCTTTAGGCTGACAAGATATAAAAAAAAATATAAAAATAAAAAGAATTAAAAAAAAAGGTATGTCCATAAGCAAAATGGGCACGGATGAAAACCTGAAAGGGCTCCGTGAGTAAAAACAGTAGGACTACTGGCGAGTGTTTGTGAAAACCCGAAAGGGCGCAACCTCGTTAAAAGACACTTATAGGGTCCTCTCGACCTTGTAAGGAGAAACCACCTGCGTGAGATCCTTACGACTCACAAGGGAACAACACACTTAGGTATCCCCACGATTCCTAAGGAGAAAATACACTTGTGAGATCCTCACGACTCGTGAGGAGAACTCTCTTATGGGACCCTCACGGCTCATAAGATTTGAAAGTCTTAAGTCACAGAGACCTAAACCTGTGCTTAAGCAACCCCCACAACATCCGATACGGCACTACAAGTGGCTCAATACTGACCCTTGTATATAATCCACGGGCGCGAATAAACATTTCCCTAACCAAGTCCCGTCCGTGGCTGGGGATATGTTCACAAGACCCTTGTAGATCCTCTCGATTTACAAGGAGAAAACCCTCCTGTAGGATCCTTACGACTTACAGAGGAACATGCACTTAGGAATCCTCACGATTCCTAAGGAGAAAATACGCCTACAAGATCCTCACGACTTGTAGGGAGAAATACCTTTGTGAGACCCTTACGGCTCATGAAGTTAAAAGCCTTAGTCGACAGCGCCTTAACCCTGTTCGCTAAGCCACCTTTGTTCGACATTGACAGAGGCAGATGATGATTCGCTCCTGGTAATATCTCAGTTGCAGCGGTGCTGATGCCGAAATCGGTGTCCAATTTCAGGTTTACGGCGAAAAGCCGATAGGCCGCACATGCATATGAAACAGCCGAAATGATGGGGCAACTTGCAATAAGAAAACAGCAAGTAAAGAAAATGTATGCATGGAAAATAGCCGAAATGATTAGGCAACTCGCAATAAAAAGCAGCGAGTGAAAATAAAATAAATAGCCGAAATGATTGGGCACCGCGAAAAATAGCCGAAATGATTGGGCAGTCGCGACCTTCGCGATATAAAAGCTGAAATGATAGAGCATCGCGGAGATAAAATAAAAAAATGATGATAAAACTTTGGCCCTACAGTTAAGATCACATCGATCCCTGTATACAATCCGAGGGCGTAAACAAAGAGGGAACCATACTTTCCCAGCGGACTCCGTCAGACGACGAAGCCAAACCTCAACGGTTCATTTCAACCGAAGAAGCCAATGACTTCAGCAAAACTCCTCGACTCACGGATACAAACACTCCTTGACGAGAGCCTTCTGATTCGCGTCGACTCGCAGAGCCACCAGAGCCTCTGTGGGAACCCTCGACTCGTTTCAAACCCCAAGGAAACAAATAATCCTTGGCGCTTGGGAAACAAATAATCCCTAGCAAACTCCTCGACTCACGGATACAAACACTCCTTGACGAGAGCCTTCTGATTCGCGTCGACTCGCAGAGCCACCAATGCCTTCGTGGGAACCCTCGACTCGTTTCAAACCCCAAGGAAACAAATAATCCTTGGCGCTTGGGAAACAAATAATCCCTAGCAAACTCCTCGACTCACGGATACAAACACTCCTTGACGAGAGCCTTCTGATTCGCGTCGACTCGCAGAGCCACCAGAGCCTCTGTGGGAACCCTCGACTCATTTCAAACCCCAAGGAAACAAATAATCCTTGGCGCTTGGGAAACAAATAATCCCTAGCAAACTCCTCGACTCACGGATACAAACACTCCTTGACGAGAGCCTTCTGATTCGCGTCGACTCGCAGAGCCACCAGTGCCTCCGTGGGAACCCTCGACTCGTTTCAAACCCCAAGGAAACAAATAATCCTTGGCGCTTGGTAAACAAATAATCCCTAGCAAATTCCTCGACTCACGGATACAAACACTCCGTGACGAGAGCCTCCCGACCCGCGTCAACTCGCAGAGCCACCACTGTCTCTGCGAGAGAATTCCCGGTTCATCCCACCTTGCAAGATGAAGTCTCGGGCAGCAAAGATTGAAAAACTTGCTGCCTGAACAATGGGGCCCTGCAAGTCAATCCAAAATGGTCTCTTGCATACTATTCACGGGTCTCACTCTCCGAAGTCGATTTTCGACAAGGAGGGAAACAACCGCTTATGGGTCCTCTCGACTCGTAAGAGGGAAAAATTCTCTTATAGGATCCTTACGACTTGTAAGAGAAAACACACTTAGGAATCCTCACGATTCCCAAGGAGAAAAACCCACCTACGAGATCCTCTCGATCCGTAAGGAGAAAAGTCTCTCTGAGACCCTCACGGCTCATGGAGTTGAAAAGTCTTAGGCAGCAGATCTGAACCTGCGGCCTAAGCCATCGCTATTTCTTAAGAAAGTCAAGATGCATGCCCTATTATCCGTCAACCATGGTTACTAAGGTGGCACACTGACAACAAAAGAAAGAAAAGGGCGGAGAAATGACACAGGACATTACAAAAATGTGTATCTTTTATTCATAAATATTGATCGAGTACAGGATACATTGTACTAAAGAATAAAAAATATGCATATATTCTACAAGTACAAATGATACAAGGAGAATTACTGAGAAGGAAGCGTCTTGCATAGATTTAGCAATTGCTCGCATACTTCCTTCCACGCCTTCTCTTGATCGGCTACCACCGCCAGCTCCGCCTCCACTTGGGCTCGTTGCTGCAAGACAGACGCAAGCTGCTCCCTGACGACTTGATAAGCAGCTTCCCGACCTGGGGTATTGCGCTCAGCTACATCAAGCTTCCGCTTCAAGTTTAGCCCATGGGAGATACGCTCCAAGAGACCCTCAAAGATAGTCTTCACTTGGGCAGCATTTGCTTCAACCCCAGCACGCAGATGGGCCGTTTCGTTCGAGGTCTTTTGGCATTCCCTTAGTTTTAAAGCTGCTTCTTGCTCCAAATGGCGGAAGTGAGAAGTGCTTTGCTCGAGCCAAGCTGTTCGTTGGGTGCTTAGGGCTAAGACTTCGGGAGAAGGATGCTTCGACTCTAGCCGATGTAGACAGACCTCGATTTCCCTGCAATGATTAACCCAAGATTCGACGACGCCTTCGTTATGAAAATTTACGAGCGCCGCCAACATCGGGTTAACCTCCACAGCGAAATCTACGGCAGAAGGGAGAGCGTCCATGTTAAGCTCTTCAATGTACCCGCTCAGCATGCCCAAACTCATCACAGCACCCTTTGAAGATGGACGTTTCAAGAAAGGGCCTGCCGGCGAAAGGACGCGAGACTCAAGAGGGACCGGAGCCGGAACAATAGCTGCAAAACAAAACATGGTCAAACAATGATTCAAGAGATGTTGAAGGGTTACCAAAAAGGAAATTTACTATACCAGCTGCAACGGACGGCAAAGCCGGAAGGGCCGGTGGCGTGGCAGGTCTTGCATCCCCTCCTTCGATTTGTGGCACTGCAATAAGGAAAAGGAAAAGTCAGAAATCATCCCATTGCTAAAAAAAGGGGTAAATAAAGACATTGTAGTGAACGTATACTCACCGGCGCCACTAGAGGGAGAAGCGAGTTCGGATGGGAAGGAGAAGTGTGGGAGCAACACTTGATATAAATGATCAAAGAGCACTCCTGAAAGGGCACAGTGGTATAACGTTAGTACAAAAACTACATGTTTAAAAGATTAACGCATGAGTCATAAATCCATACCTTCCAACATCCGTGATGGTACAAGGGAAGGCGGGGAGGTGACCACCACCAAAGCAGTAGTTGACGGTGCTCCTTCGAGCAATGGAGCGTCGGCACTGGCCGCACCTGCAAAGACAAACTTGTTAGAAGAGATCGCGAGATATATAAAAAGAAGAACGCTGGTAACTCAAAATTTACCCGACGAGCTGCCAGCCGAAACTGAAGCAATCCCTTCCTCTATTGACATGAGACCACCGCCCGTAGCCTCATCACCCGACTCGATGGGAACCATTGTTGTGCTCGCAAGCCCTGGAGACGGCAAGGAACCATACGCGGGGAGGGCTATGATTGGAGTATTGCCAGATTCCAGAGAAGGAGCGGCTGGCTCGTCCTCAGGAATCGTGGCCACCTCACCCGCTACTCCTTCGGGTCCTGCGGTCACAGTTGTCTCGTCCACCGTCGCCGCGAGGTCTCCAGCCTCAAGCGCCTCCCCCTCTACCGCCTTCGGCTCGGTTAACACAATCATCTCATCTGCCGCCACTTCAGGTGCGGCATCAATGACCCTCTCGGCGGCGGACCCCTCAACCTCTGTTTCAGGCCCCGTGGCCCCGATGAAGTTGCTCACTGTCGGCTCGGGCTCGGCAGGCGCCGCTTCCGCCGTTTCCTTGGGACCAACGGTCTCCGCCTCCCCCTCAGTCGGACTAGGCCCTGCAAGATGGAATGCATATGAGCCAATGGCTTTATAATTCTTACAACAAAGCTCTGAAAGAAATGCTACCTGAAGAGGATTTATCGTTTGCACTTCGGGCCGCGCGCGCCGCTTGCCTATAAGCAGTAGATAGGGCGACAGGGGCCTCTTCAGAAGGAGTGTCAGCGCGAGGAATAGTGCTAGGGCCCGCTCCCGCGGCCAAAGCAGCTCTGCGCGCCTTTGCTTCGCGTCTCAACCGCTTCCGCTCCTCCCGAGCTGTTGAGACGGACGCCACTAGGGCTTCTCTAATTGAGGTGTCCTCGTCCGTGAATAAGGATGCCTCCAAATTTTTCAAGGCATCCCTCGTCGTCTTGTCAAGTCGAGGCTCCTCCAGTAGCCTCGACGAGACCGGGACTTCAGTGACAGGCTCAGGAAGGATCCCCGCATCAACTGATACAACCTCTGCAAAGAAACAAAGAAGGTTAGGTTGACCATCAGAAAAGATGACGAACTTTCCCTATAAAAGAGAAAGGGTGGGACATACCAACGCCTGCTAGGACACACTTCTTCTCCTCCTCCTGAAAGGTCTTCAAAGAGGCAGCAATGGCCTCTTCAGTAGAAACACCTGTTGAGAATGAGGCAAATATTAGCTAAAGATAATAATAAAAAGTGCAATAAAATGACGAAGAAAGTGGCTGATGATTACCTGACTCAGCGAGTTTACTTAACATCGCTTCGAGCCTCGCCGATCGCTCCGAAGCTGCAATGGCGGCAGCCAAATTGGTGTCCGCAGGGTCTACCAAGAAGCCCTCGTTGCTTCCGTATTCACATATGCCTTCGGTGGGAGGAGCCGCAGGCTTTAAGCTGAGGATCGCATCGAGGGAAAGGGCGGACTTCTTCTTCTTCTGCTGTCCACCAGCTTTAGATCCACCCGGAGCAGATTTGCGCTTGGCAGTCACTTTAGGGCGGCGGGTCCCGATATCTGCTCCTGCACCGGACCCTGGCGATACCATATTAACCGTCTTCGTGGGAGCACGGGGCGCCGGTGGTGCATCCACCGTAGTAGGCAGCGACAATCCCCGCGGAGGACTCAACACGCGTGGTCGATCGACTCCAGCATCTTTTAGCGGAGGGACGACCGGGAGCCTTGGCTGCAAAGGGGCCTTGCGATCGCCGCCGGGAGGCGCACCCCTACGGTCAACCAGCATACGCTTCTCCGTTAAGATAATTGGGCCCATTGCGTGCGCATACCAGGCCACATATGAATTAAGCATCTTAGGGGCACAGCTGGGTTCACTAATGAAGAAATAGGAACCCGTGTTAAGCCGTGTAAAATGATGCATCGCATTCTTTATCCCCTCTGGACCGACCACGGGCGTTTCCAAGAAAGCTTCCAGCGGGATCCCTTGGTTGTAGCTTGACTGCCGGGCAAATCGGTGTGGGTTATACCTCATAAACAAGGCTGTCTTATTCTGCCTAAACACTAGATAGCCCGGCCGGATGGAGTAGAGATGGAGGATTTCCCGAGCTTTCAATACAGAAGCCCCATCTTTGAAGTCATCACGCAGGGGCACTACTGATTTGGTGGTCTCTGAGCCTATGGTTATGACCTTATCCACAAAGGAAACCTTCGCTCCGACCAGATATGGACGAAGGAGCAACCCTCTAGACTCCCGCGGGGCTGGAACCACAATTGAAGCCCCGACCAACCGCATGACTCTCGGGAGTCTGTATTTCTCGAAGAGCGGAGGAGTCTTGTGGGCACCAAACACTCCTCGCATGTGCATCTCCATCCAAGAAATAAAATAGTGCGTCGGGAAGTTGGCAGGCTGTACCCCAGGCTCACTAGCGTCCGCCGCTACGCTAAGTCCATTGTAAAGGTAAGCCAATCCGGCGATCCCTACCGATAACTGCAAACCGGCCACCATTCGATGCGCCGGGTAAAAGACGGAGGGCCGCATGAGGCGTGGGTGCATGGGGAGCGCGAAGCTGCATAACCATAAACCCAAGAACCCTATGAAAAAAGTCTCCTCGTCCATGCCAGGAACGGTGATCTCTGAGAAAGGGACGCTGGCAGTGCTGGGGAGATAAAAATTCCGCTGGTCATTTTCCGATGTAGGTCGGCGGTCCAAGCCGAAACCAAAAGGGTCAACAAGCTGAGCGAACTTCTCGCTCTGCTCTGATAGGAACTCCGGGCGAATAAAACGAGCAATGAAATCCGCGAAACTGACGCCCCGGTCGCCCGATTCCAAATGGAGTTCCTCATAGATTTCCAACACCTTCACCAAGCCCGGATGCTGATGCTGAATGGCGTTCTCCGGAGTTAAGTCAAACACCAGCTGCTTAGTGGCAAAGACGTACTCGTCAGGAGGAAGCAGCTCCTCATAGTGCTCCCCCCTCATTGGTAGACCTGAAATCTCAGCAAATTCCTCCAAAGAGATGGAGACTTCCCTATCCGCTATCAGGAAGGTGTGGGTAGGGATGTTCCATTGTTCAATAAAGGCCTTCATCCACCATGTTGGAGGAGAAGGATACTCGAAAAGCGAAACGTAGACGGCCGAGTATAAACCAATCATCGTCAGGTGAGCCCTTTTCGCCGCTAAGATGTAGCGGGCCCATTGCAAATAACCGGCAAGCGGTCGCGGGATCAGTCCAATATTATAAGCCTGTCCCCAAGGGCGTGCTTCACTCTGACAGATTCGCCTCCCCAAGATGTCTATCGCCGGCGGCGGCTGCACTGGGATGGCACCAATGGCAGGCTGGAGGAGATCGTCAGAATTCCAATTTTTAACCTCCACGGCATACTTCACCGGGGGCTCGTCCGCATAAGGGATCGTAACTATGGGCTCAGAGGGCGAGGCGGAGCTGAAGCTGCGACGGCCTTGGATGATTTGGCTGTACCACCTTCCCCACAGGTGGAGTTTCTTGCACTCAGGGTCATGATCTTTAATCAAGGCAAACGCCACCCGGTCCACTGGCGAATGGGGGAACCCTCCTTCCGAGCGAACGAAAGGGAAAGACAAATCTTCAGACATGTTTCCTGTAGAAAAGGCAAGAAAATAATAACCGTTAGTGTTCCAATGCTTCACATTTTAAAGTCCTACATCACACTGCAATGCAGTGGGTAGGGGACCAAAGGGGGACCCGCAAAATCTAGATGACGGCGCATCATTTGATAAGACAGTCCCATCATTGGATGAGACTGTCAGTTAATGAAAAAGACCCCCAAGAGAATATCCTCATTGGGGGGAAATCCCTAGAGACAAGGAGAAAATCTTCTCTTTTAGAGCAAAGCTCTGTCACAGAGTGACATTTGTCAAACTCTGATCTCAAGGGAATAAAACTTCCTAAAAAAAGGGGGGGCTAGCTCTGTAATAGTAATGAAAACTATAACTCCTAAGGATTAAAAGAAAAATTTTGGGATCTTAAAGATCCATGAAAACTTTTAGGAGTTCTCCATTTGATCTATGAGCAAGGCTCTGTTCATGGGTTAAAACCCAGGAACAAGATCTCTGTAAATTTTTGAGAGCAAGGCTCTGTGGATGAAACCCCAAAGGGGTTTTCTTTAGATCAAAGATCTATAAGAGCAAGGCTCTGTTAATTAAATTTAATTTAAATTAATTTAAATTTTTACCTAGGGTGATTCCAAGTCCTGAACTTTAAAGTTCTTGGGAAGAAGCAAGAGCAAGGCTCTGTAGATGAAACCCCAAAGGGGTTTTCTTTAGATCAAAGATCTATAAGAGCAAGGCTCTGTTAATTAAATTTAATTTAAATTAATTTAAATTTTTACCTAGAGTGATTCCAAGTCCTGAACTTTAAAGTTCTTGGGAAAAAGCAAGAGCAAGGCTCTGAGAGTTCCTAAGCAAGAGCAAGGCTCTGAATCAAAGTTCTTGAAACGGTAAAGAAATTAAGGGACCAAGGGTTCCATTTATAGGCGCCTGCGCCTCTTCACCTGACCTCCATGATCCAACGGTCGGGATCTTGCCACCGCTGCACTCACGTGCGCGCCACGTGAGCGCAACGGTGGGGGGGCATTTGTTCCCCCAATCAGAGCAAGGCTCTGTTTGAATTTCAAAAATTCAAATTTTGAAGCAACGCTTCGGATCCCGTGCGCTGCGCGCAATGCGCCACGTGTCAGAAGTGGACACGGCAGCACAACGCCCAAGGCAGTGCGTCCAATCAGAGCAAGGCTCTTTAAAAAACATAAGCAAGCACAACTACGCAAGCGCACTGCTGCGCGACACGTGTCTGCGCAGTTGCGCAAACGCAACTGCGCAAGCGCACCGCTGCGCGACACGTGTCTGCTCAGTTGCGCAAACACGACTGCGCAAGCGCACCGCTGCGCGACACGTGTCTGCGCAGTTGCGCAAGCGCTTCACTGCGCGACACGTGTCTGCGCAGTTGCGCAAGCGCTGTTGCGCAAGCGCTTCACTGCGCGACACGTGTCACTCACTGGGGGAGTTGCACAAAACAGAATAAATCTTGTTAAAACAAGAAGATTTTCTTGTATAAGGCAGGGGCCTTTGGATCAAAGATCCAACGGTGGGGAAAATTCCCCAAATCACTCAGAAAAAGATTTATGTAACAAATTTAACTAATTTATGAGCACTATAAAAAGGACCCCAGACCCCATTTCAAAAGGAGGAACATCAGGTTTTAAAAAAAAAAGAAGAGAGAAGAGAACTCTTGAGAACTCCTTGAGAACACAAAAAAGAAGGTAAAAACCTTTAAAACAAGAGAAAATTCTCTTAGGAATAGATCATGGATCTAAGAAAATGATCAGTGATCTTCAACAAATAAATAAATAAATAAAAATAATAAAAATAGTGCCTTGCACTTGCTATGAACCTTTGGTTCTCTGAAACAAGGAAAAACTTGTTTTTCTTTGATCCAAATCAAGGGATAAAAAGTGCCTTGCACTTCTGTTCTTGAATCTAAAAGATTCTTGGTGCTTTGCACAAATGCAATGCACTACTTGAAGGGCCAGGCCCAAATCAAAAAGACCTAGCAGGCCAAAATAAATTGCAAAGCAATAAAAAGGGCAGAGCCCAAATGAAATTGATGCTTTGCATCATTTATAAAGGGCAGAGCCCAAAACAAATTGATGCTCTGCATCTTTTTTGGGCAAAGCCCAAATAAAAATAAAAAGAAATGCAATGCAAAAGCAAATAAATGTTGGACATTTTCAACTGGACTTAGCCCAATCATGGCCATAAGTCCTTAAATTAAATTGACTGAGCAAAATGGCTCTCCTAAATCAATCTACATCCGGTTCGAGGGTACATCTCCGAACTCCTTTGACATCCATCGTTGTAATTCCTCAACGACGTCAAAGAGGTGACGGGTCCCAATGACCACACACCCATATGGACTGCGGGGTCCTTAAACTCATGGACCGAGACGTCCCTAAACTAATATCGGATCGAGACGTCCCTAAACTAATATCGGACCGAGACGTCCCTAAACTAATATCGGACCGAGACGTCCTTAAATTGGTGATGGACCACCACGTCCTTAAACTGGCGATGGACCACCACGTCCCTAAACTGGCACAATAGAGCCCAAATGCTCTTTTGTCGGATCTAAACGATCCCGTTAAGTCGATCTTAGTCCCAAATTGGACTAACGTATCCTTAACAACCGTTTAAGTTGGTCTTAGCCCCAAACACGGCTAACGTATCCTTAAACACTCAAATGGACTATAAAAACCTAAATCAACTTCGGTTCGAGGGTACATCTTTGAACTCCTCTGACACTTGTCGTTGTAATCCTTCAACGAAGTTAGAGAGGTGATGAGTCCCGACGGCCATATATTAAATGAATCACGTTTAAGTTGATCTTAGCCTCAACGAGGCTAACGTATCCTTAAACTAAAAACACCAAACCCAAATCTAAGTAAATACGGATTTGGACTAATCCACGTCCTACGGGCGACGACATTACTCAGTCTCCGTATACAATCCACGGGCAACCACAAACAAAACAAACACCCACGACACGAAGTGAAATTCTGGAGAAGGAGAAAGTTGTTATCGCGATGCGGTAGCGTAATTAACTGCAGGGGCTTGCGCCTGCAGGGAAGAGCGTCCCCACAATCAAAAAACCCCTCACCCTGAGGGGGAATCTGACGAAGTCTGCTACATCGGCCGCATCCGTCTAAACCTCCGATACACGGTGCCATAAATCAACTTGGCATCTTCGGAGAGGTAGACGGATAAAACCAAATAGCATCTGCCCCGAATCTCAGCGTCAGGACATCGCGGTCCTGTGCGCCGCCTTTCGGAGGGGAACAATACGTAGCGGCCTCGTCGCATCCTCTTCGCCGTACACCAGGAAGCGGGGCGTGACAAATGAAGATGGGAATTGTCCTAATTAGATACCAAATACTGCCCTAAATAAGCCATCAAAGCGAAGGTTTTAGCAGATTTCGTTGTCGAATGCACTATTCCCGCTAAAGAAGGAACGACAGAGGAAGGTCTCAAACCACGTCCCTTGGTCGAAGAGGTACGCGACCCCATCCCGGACTGGGTGCTCTACGTGGAAAGATCCTCTACCGAGGAGGGGAGCGGGGCTGGCCTGACCATCCGCGGCTCGGACGAAGCGGAAATGGAATACTCTTTAAAGCTCGGGTTTAGAGCGTCGAACAATGCCACGGAATACGAGGCTTTGTTGGCAGGACTGCGAATCGCCTCCGGAGCAGGACTGAAGACCATCAGAGTTCGCAGCGGTTCCGCACTGGTCGTCGGCCAAGTAACCGGGGGTTTCGAAGCCCGGGAGCCACTCATGAAAAATACCTGGCAGAAGTAAAAAGGCTTCGAAAAAATTTTGACGAAGTCCAGGTGGAGCAGATTCCCAGGAACTTGAACACCCAAGCCGATGCCTTGAGCAAGCTCGCTTATTCCTATACGGCCAACCATAAAAGAAATATCCTTTTCGAAGTCTTGCCACGGCCCAGCGTGGAAGACGGAAAGATAACACTCCAGATCTACACAACTCAGGAAGATGTCCGGGATTGGAGAAAGCCCCTTGTGGAGTTTCTAAAGGACGGTGTACTTCCCGAAGACCGAGGAGAAGCTCGCCGTCTTCGGGCCAAAGCACGCCATTTTGTCTGGAGCAACGAAAACCTGTACAAGAAATCATACACTCAGCTTCTGCTCCGGTGCATCGACCCCCACAAGGCTGACTACGTTCTGCGAGAGATACATGAAAGGATTAGGGGAGAACATCAAGGAGCCCGAACCTTGGTCCAAAAGGCACTACTGCAAGGGTACTATTGGCCGAGAATATACCAGGATGCTGAGAAGCTGGTCAGAAGATGCAAGAACTGCCAACTCTTCGGCAGCTTACCTCGTCTCCCCGCCACCGAACTACACTCAGTTCCCTTTGGCCGTTTGCCCAATAGGGGATGGATATGGTGGGCCAACATCCCACCGGCACGGGCGGTCACAGATACATCCTTGTCGCTGTGAACTACTTCATGAAATGGATAGAGGTGTTAGTTATATGTATGCCCTAGAGGCCTCTACTGTACATAGGATGTATATTGTAGTGGATGCTGGGACATATATAGGTAGGACTTTCTTGCTCGACATGATAGTATGCTATCTGGTTGCTCTTTATCTTAACATGTATACTTTCAGTCTCTCTGTTACATGTTGATAAAGCCCTTAGGATGTGTACTCGACTTCCAGGACTATGACGTAGATCATACTAGTGGGGCCTGGGTAGTCCATGAGTACATCCTTCAATGTTCCCAGTCGTGGGAATATCGAGACGGGGCATTGATATTCCAGAGTAGACTAGCGTATATCTTCTCGACCCATGTGATGGGCGATGGATGATCCCATATCCATTGGTGTTTGACATCAGAGATGGTATACGGGTGCTCAGTGGAGACTGGGTACACTGAACGGACTCGCCGAGAACTCCGAGATGGTATTATACCTCACGTCAGATGGCAGTTCTCTGGTGACACTGGTACAGCTTAGTCTGTTGACCCGAGATCGTCATAGAGTCTTGTGTGTCTCCCACTGTGCTTTGATTTCCACCCTACCACGGCTCTACTGAGTCGTGCAAACAGGTGGTTTTTGGGTACAGTCCCGATTCACATGGAGGCAATGAGCGATAGGAGGGGATTCGTCTCTCCCGGTATTGGAGGTTGATGTTGCGCTATGCTCGACTGGCCATAACTGGAAATCCCTGACCAGGGTTGCAGTGATTTACTGGTAAGAGTTATCAGTAGTTTCACGCTTGTTATGTACCTTACGTCGGCATGACTTATCAAGCTATTGGGGTCTAACGTTTACCACCCCTAGGCGAGATATGCGACATATCAGACAAACAGACCGGACTGTACGGTAAGTGTTACTGGTTGGATTCGCAGGAGTATGAGCGGGCTTGCTCGTTGATCTTCTGATCGCTCAATACCCGGGTGGCCGTTACGTTTAGCAGATCGCTTGCGGCTTGTGGGTGTTTGATATGATCATCACCTACT
Organism: Agapanthus africanus; assembly: GCA_030015575.1. NCBI lineage: Eukaryota > Viridiplantae > Streptophyta > Magnoliopsida > Asparagales > Amaryllidaceae > Agapanthus > Agapanthus africanus. Next base: position 26,967,491 of record JASDDO010000016.1, read on the forward strand.
GCCGGCGTATTGACGAGTCTTTAGAGTCCTACACAGGGGCTTCCTGGCTCAAGCGAAACGAAATAGGAGCGCATATGAGATATGTGCGGGACCGAGAATAATACTTGTATGTGATACTGTATTCTATTCTCGCGATTTGTGACATTGATCGGTTGTATGCGATATAGCCGGGTTATCGGATCAAGTGTTGATTCGATAAGTTGTTACTATTGATATTAGTCGGTTATATGCAATATGACCGGATCGTTAAATCAAGTGTTGATTTAATGATTTAATGTATAATTGTATATTTGATATATTACTTTACATTAACTAGTATTTGTTCACTTAAGATTGATTTTCTCACTTGATGTGCACAAGTTGTATATGTGATATATTTTTTGTGCACTAGTTTGTATCATGTTTGATGATACATGCAAACTTGGGTATGTGTATGATTTACACCATGTTTAGTTAATGGTTAGGGTTTTATTTTCTTTATTTATTTTGTAAAAACAAAATGGTGGCTTTCTTTGTTATTTGCTAGAAGCTTCATGATGTTTTCAAGCATCTTTGAAAAGTCTAAACCATTTCTGTTTTGTTCTTAAACCTAACCATTACCTAAACTATGGTTTGCTCTCTACATGAGTTAACTCACCCATGGTTGCAATATTATAGACTTCACTTGAATTTTCTTTTTGAGATAATTCTTTTCTATTCTTTTCTTCTTCTTCTTCTTCTTCATGAAGAAGAAAGCTTGCTAGAAAATTTCAAGTGATGAAATCAAGTGAGAAAACCAAATCCAAAGTGAACCCACTTCCTATTTCTTCATCCTCTACCACTTGCCATGTTGTATAGGGTGTTTTCTTCACAAAGTTCATGACCAAGTGAAGATAGAGCTTGAGTTTGAGTTGCCTCGACGTAGATCATCTTCGGCATCGAAGTCAACGACCTAGCCCGCTCATTTCTCCGATGAAACCAATGCTAGAGTCCGGGATTCCGATGATCGCAGCGGAGGGACGTCATCACGGAGCTTTAGAAGTGGAGGACCGGATCTACAAAGGTTGTAATCCCTTTCACTTATAGTTAAAGTAGTTAACTTTCTTGTATTTCGCCTTACCTCTAGTAACGATCTTGCATTAGGGTTTCTCGGCACATGAAAAAATTTGATTTTGGCATGGTTGATGCCTTGTGGAACCTCATGAGTGTGCCTAGGAACCCTACAGTGGTATCAGAGCCTAGCTAGAGCTTTAGGCGAAGTGTAGACGATATTAGAAATCCGATCGAACCCCGAAACCCCAAACAAAACCCTTCTCTGTACATTTTTCAAAACAGTGGAATTTTGTGAATTAAAAATGCTCAGAAAATAGAGCAGGAAATTCTAAGGAATACTGCAGAATACGACAACCTAGGGCTACAGTGGCGCCGCGGAACCGTGGCTCTACCCTACTTTTTGCGGCGGTTCCGCGGCCGTATGTGATGACTAGGCACTTCTTTCTCTGCAGTTATATCCGTAGTTGATTCCTGTTTCTTCTGGGAATTTTTAATCTGTACTCAAGAGTTGAGTTTTCTGGGTTGTATTGGGAGTTCGTAGATTCGACCGGAAAGTTTAACTTCGTCTATGTGTTTTTCCGGGTAATTTAGAACATATTAAAAAGTTCGACCGGATATAAATACCCACTTTTTCCCCTTCCGGGAAATTTCCAATTGCTGGATTTTTCCGTTGTTTAAGAACGTTCTAAGTAGTGCAAGTAACGCGATGGACCCTCTAGAAGACAACAAACCTTAACTCGATTATGTGACTCTTGAACTGCCCTTTGAACCTTAGGGTTTGGGAAAGTACGGCGTGCCACATGTGAGGCGTTGACTTGACCCTTCTACGGCTGGACCGTTGGTACTGTGGCATGAAGTGAATGTTTTTAAACTTATTTCATGTGTTGAACTTTTCGGGAAAACTTGGGTGTTTGATTATTCGATCAGAAAGTTTAACATTGTCTATTTATCTGGAATGTGATACAATATTTGGAATCCACAAATAGTTATGAGATAACTATTCTGAATGTTATAAATCTAGCAGTTTAGTCTCACTTGATCGGTTGCCACGGAATTTTGATGTGATCAAAAGTTCGTCGCAATCACGTTGCGTACGCGGATACTCGCCGGGTAAACTTAATAGACAGCTACACCCCATAGCCCCGACTAAGTGACTGTAGGAGAACCCCGTCGCCAAAAAGCATCCGTTCGGGTGCTCGCGGCAGCGGTGTTCCGCCTCAGTGCACTTCGTCGACGGTATCGGGGGTGCGGCCGTCTACTAAAGTTTGAGACTTGCATTCGTTCAGGATATCGGGAATCTTGTTGAATTGCCCGACTTGATATTGAAAAGTGTTTTCGATAATGAGACTAAAATACGGGATTTGTAACTGTTAGGCATGCGATGTCTAAAGGGGTTGCGGATTCCAACTGTTGTAGTTTTACACTTTCTTTTCTGTGACCGTAAGTGTAGTATGTAGTTGTATCACCGGTTTTCGTTTCTATACGTCGACGAAAATCGGTGTATGCATACTTACTTACGTTGATGATATGTGATGTTATGTGTTGCTGGATATGTTATATTGGATTGTCATGTTTGAATAGCCGGGGGGGTTTTATGTGAGATGAGTGTTTTTCATTTTCATTCATGTAAAAACTTGTATGTAATATTCTTTTATTGGGGCACTTCCGGGTTGAGGATGATGTCACCATTGTATATTATTTACTTTTCCGCATTAGGATAGACCCAAGGAGGGGAGCACAAGTAACCGGGTTCTAGGGTCCAGTGGGAGACCATCTCGAGGAGTCGAGTCCGGGTCTCGTAACCCTAGAATTGGTAGGGTTGCTTGCCGCTCTCGTAGGGGTCTAGGGGTGTGGGATTGGCTATTCATCACGAATGTGGAATCCGTCTTTTATACAGGCTCAAAATAAAACACGGACGTCCTAGTATATCCAATATTTCATATGATATTTTCTGCTGCGTTATTTGTGATGTGATCATGTGATATGTTCAGATAGATATTGTATATTGTATATATGATATATTATATAGACGTTGGTTATGTTTTACACCCGCGCTAGCCCTGCCCCGCTCTGCCGTTAGTTACCTAACCTAACGGTGCAGACGGGACATCGAGGCGAATGCGGATGGCATAAGCGTACGTTTTATTTAACTGTGATGTTTAGGTGGACTTAAATGATGGGATATTCATTAATGAGATTAATGAAAGAAAATAAACCTAAAAGATGTTGTGGAATCGAATTTTCAAAAACAGGTAGCTACAGTTCTTGCTTTGCATCGCGGTGTTCCTTGTAGAACATCCTGCACCTTATTCGACAAGGAAAGGACCGAGATCCCTTCACCGGGAGTGACCCCTTTAGCAATAACCGGCAGATGCTACAACCCTCGGTTTGTCTTTTGATTGCTTCGATAGTTTTTGCTTTGCACAGCGGTATATATGATATATCCTGCACCTTATTCGATGAGGAAAGGGCCGACGATCCCTTAACCGGGAGTGACCCCTTTAGCAAAACTGGAAAAGCTTCAAAAACACTCCATTTAAAAACCATTTGATTCCGCAACGAGATCAAGTTCAAAGCATTAAAGGTTTTCTTAAAAACCATCCGCAACCCTCCGTCATTTTAGGAAGTAGAGTACTTAGTATTCGTGCTGTGTTTGTTGACCATAGTCAAGGCACAGTGTACGGTAGCTAAGTGATGTCTTCCTACACCGCATATGATGCGATTAGTTAGGACAGTCGCGTGACTTTGTTGACCTTAGTTAAGGGTCATGTGGGTGGGTCTAATTAATCACGAAATGACGGGTAGAACTTGACTAGTGCTTATGATTTATTGACCATAGTTAAGGTCATAAGTGCTAGGGGTAAAAACCTTTATCGGGAGTTTCAAGTGTTGAAATTTGCAATGAGATTGCATACCTTCTATATGATAGTTGGATCCTGATACCCACTGCGAGTAATTGTTACTCCTGGGAGAGTTTTGCACTTTACAATTAGCCGATCAAGTAGGTGTCTAGAAATGTGTCAATGGGGTTATGCCCCTGGGAAAACGAGGTTTACTTTAATTAGGTCCGTGCGAAAGCACGGGGAACCTCCCTCAAAGTACCGGCACTGGCCTGGCTGAAAGATTGGCGAACTTGTAGAGTGTAATTAATCCCGGCTAGTCTTTCCTTTTAGGGTTTGAAGGAAGATTTGATAAAAACAGTAGGAGCCATCCTGATTAGATAAAATATATAACCAATCTAATCTTGCAAGAGCGCACGCAGAGTGTTTTCTTCTCTCTCTATCCAGGTAGCGACCATGTCACGCCTTAATCAAGATAATAATATGGATGTATTGACCAAACCCGCTTGTTATACTGAGCTGGGGAACGTTGGTCCCGCTCCAACTTATAATTGTTATAAGACAGAGCAGGAAATTGGGGAATACAAGGATTCCCATGCCGCCCAAACGAAGAAAGTACATGATGATGCATCTTCTTCGGGTGTGTTCATTACACAGAACTGTTTCTCAGTATCCTCTGCGTCCTGGGTATCTGATACCGGATCTGGATCCCAGATATGTAATCTGTTACATGGGCTACAGAAAGGTAGAGAACTGAGAACGGGTGATAGGTTTCATGAGACAGAAAACAGTGCAAGTGTTGCAGCCAAGTCTGTTGGTCACTGTCACCCTGTATTTCCAAATACATTGATTCTAAACAAATGCTATTAGATACCGAACCTGATATACAAAATCATATCAATCTCTTTATTAGTCAAGAAATGATATAATTTTGTATTGTTGGATAATGTTTTGAACATTTCCTATATCAAGAGTTGATCGGTTCAGGCACGTTATCTAAAAGCATTGACGTTCTAAATCAAACTATAGTTCCTAGTATACAGAACACACACAAGAGGAAGAGTTCAGAAATGAATGGATCCTTCTTGAGGCATTATAGACTAGGTCATATCAATGCAACCCGACTGGATGAAGTTACATTTAGATGCATATTTAAATCAGTTTGAATTTACATCTTGTGAAACTTGCCAGTCATGTCACAAAGATAAGATGACCATAGCTCCGTTTACTGAAAACAGAGAAAGAGTTACTAAGCTCTTGGGATTGATACATGTTGATGTATGTAAGGTCCCCTGTCTACACATGCCAGGACCGGTTCTTTGTACTTCATTACATTCTCTGATGATCTCTCAAGATTCAGTCATATGTTCTTGTTGAAACATAAGTCTGAAAGTTTTAAGATATTCACAGAATATAAGTTAGAAGTAGAGAACCAAAATACGGGTATAAAAATTATGTCCTTTGATGAGATCAAGGAGGAGAATACTTGAGCACAGAATTCCTGGACTATTCTAAATGTGAATGAGATTCTCTCTCGGTGTTACTCCTCTGAATACACCACAGCACAACGGTATATCGGGGTGGAGCAATCGCACCATATTAGATATGGTGTGCTCTATGATGAGTATTACTGAGACACCTGTTTCTTTTAGGGGGTTATGCACTTGAGAAGCTGCATATCTATTGAATTGGGTTCGAATCAAATCAGTGCCTACCATTCCATATAAGACATGGTATGGGAAGAGCCTATCTCTTAAGTAAGTTAAGATTTGGGGTTGTCCGGCCTATGTCAAAAGCAAAATCCGGACAAAATCGAGGCAAGGTCAATTCTGTAGAACTGGAAAGGTTCCAGCTATACAAACTGCAGCTGATGATTTGACAGAACCAAAGGATTCTATAGTCCCCGACGAACCTCAGCCTCTCCGCCGATCTGGTAGGGTTCCTCATTCGCCTGAGAGATACTTTGGTTTCTCAATGACAGTGGGAGCGAGGAATGCATCATGAAATGATGACCCAACTAGTTTCGAGCAGGCCATCGAGAGTAGGGACTCTGTAAGAATGGCTGGATGCTTAGCGATCTGAGATGGAATCTATGTACACCAACAAAGTATGGACTTTGGATGCTGTATCTGAAAGGTTAAATCCCCATCAGGAGCAAGTATATCTTGAGAAGATTACTTGGTGTAGATGGAAAAGTTGAGACTTTCAAAGCTAGACTTGTTAAAGGTTTTCGTCATCGACCAGGCTTGGATAATGATGAAACCTTTTCCAGTGGCTGTGCTTAAGTCCATCCGGATCCTACTTGCCGCGGCTACATACCATGACTACGATATCTGGCGGTTGGGTGTCATGACTGCTTTTCTAAATACTGATTTAGAAGAGAATGTCTATAAGTACACAGCCAGAGGGCTTCATAAACAGTGGGAGCAGCGGAAACGTGTGCAAGTTGCTTTACAGAATAAAGCAGGCATCGCGGAGTTGGAACGTCTGTTTTGATGTGATAGTCAAAGAGTTTGACTTCATCAAAATGGTAGATGAACCTTGTATATACAAAAAGGTAATAGAGAGTAAGGTGGTGATCCTCATTGAGTACGTGGATAACATACTCTTAATAGGGAAGGAGTTTCCTATGCTACGCTCGGTCAATCTCCTCTTATCGCATGGATTCTCCATATAGGATCAAAGTGATACCTCCTAAATCCTGGGTTTTGGATCTATGAGATAGATCTAAATGGATGTTAGGATTCTCACTAGGTATAGTAAGATGGTATAAATGGATCCTGAGGAGAATCACTGGAAAGGTTCCAGGGTGATCAGGACGACTGAATGTCAGTCACAGGCATTGTCTTTACCCTCAGTGGAGGGACGGTATGTTGGAAGAGTTCCAAGCAGAGATACCGTGGCAAACTAGACGATAGAGGCTGGAGACATCGCTATCAAAGATACTACCAAAGAGGCAGTTTGGGTGTATATTGGTTCATGAGATGAACTAGGTTCCTACCATTGTGTGACAATGGAAGAGTGGCTTTGTCCTAGGAACCCTGGTCCCATCAGTGACCCAGACATATTCTGAGACAGCATTACCTGATCATGGAGATAGTTGATCTCCAGGGTGATCGAGGTTAGGAGAGTAGACTCAGAGGATAACACGGCGGATCCACTCACAAAGGCTTTTTCCCAGAGAGAGACTTATATGGGATGGTTGAGTATTAGATACTGCAACCACTGCTACAGATGGCCCTAGTGCAAGTGAGAGATTGTTAGTTATATGTATGCCCTAGAGGCCATTACTGTACATAGGATGTATATTGTAGTGGATGCTGGGACATATATAGGTAGGACTTTCTTGCTCGACATGATAGTATGCTATCTGGTTGCTCTTTATCTTAACATGTATACTTTCAGTCTCTCTGTTACATGTTGATAAAGCCCTTAGGATGTGTACTCGACTTCCAGGACTATGATGTAGATCATACTAGTGGGGCCTGGGTAGTCCATGAGTACATCCTTCAATGTTCCCAGTCGTGGGAATATCGAGACGGGGCATCGATATTCCAGAGTAGACTAGCGTATATCTTCTCGACCCATGTGATGGGCGATGGATGATCCCATATCCATTGGTGTTTGACATCAGAGATGGTATACGGGTGCTCAGTGGAGACTGGGTACACTGAACGGACTCGCCGAGAACTCCGAGATGGTATTATACCTCACGTCAGATGGCAGTTCTCTGGTGACACTGGTACAGCTTAGTCTGTTGACCCGAGATCGTCATAGAGTCTTGTGTGTCTCCTACTGTGCTTTGATTTCCACCCTACCACGGCTCTACCGAGTCGTGCAAACAGGTGGTTTTTGGGTACAGTCCCGATTCACATGGAGGCAATGAGCGATAGGAGGGGATTCGTCTCTCCCGGTATTGGAGGTTGATGTTGCGCTATGCTCGATTGGCCATAACTGGAAATCCCTGGCCAGGGTTGCAGTGATTTACTGGTAAGAGTTATCAGTAGTTTCACGCTTGTTATGGACCTTACGTCGGCATGACTTATCAAGCTATTGGGGTCTGACGTTTACCACCCCTAGGCGAGATATGCGACATATCAGACGAACAGACCGGACTGTACGGTAAGTGTTACTGGTTGGATTCGCAGGAGGGTGAGCGGGCTTGCTCGTTGATCTTCTGATCGCTCAATATCCGGGTGGCCGTTATGTTTAGCATATCGCTTGCGGCTTGTGGGTGTTTGATATGATCATCACCTACTGCCGGCGTATTGATGAGTCTTTAGAGTCCTACACAGGGGCTTCCTGGCTCAAGCGAAACGAAATAGGAGCGCATATGCGATATTTGCGGGACCGAGAATAATACCAGTATGTGATACTGTATTCTATTCTCGCGATTTGTGACATTGATCGGTTGTATGCGATATAGCCGGGTTATCGGATCAAGTGTTGATTCGATAAGTTGTTACTATTGATATTAGTCGGTTATATGCAATATGACCGGATCGTTAAATCAAGTGTTGATTTAATGATTTAATGTATAATTGTATATTTGATATATTACTTTACATTAACTAGTATTTGTTCACTTAAGATTGATTTTCTCACTTGATGTGCACAAGTTGTATATGTGATATATTTTTTGTGCACTAGTTTGTATCATGTTTGATGATACATGCAAACTTGGGTATGTGTATTATTTACACCATGTTTAGTTAATGGTTAGGGTTTTATTTTCTTTATTTATTTTGTAAAAACAAAATGGTGGCTTTCTTTGTTATTTGCTAGAAGCTTCATGATGTTTTCAAGCATTTTTGAAAAGTCTAAACCATTTTTGTTTTGTTCTTAAACCTAACCATTACCTAAACTATGGTTTGCTCTCGACATGAGTTAACTCACCCATGGTTGCAATATGATAAACTTCACTTGAATTTTCTTTTTGAGATAATTCTTTTCTATTCTTTTCTTCTTCTTCTTCATGAAGAAGAAAGCTTGCTAGAAAAATTCAAGTGATGAAATCAAGTGAGAAAACCAAATCCAAAGTGAACCCACTTCCTATTTCTTCATCCTCTACCACTTGCCATGTTGTATAGGGTGTTTTCTTTACAAAGTTCATGACCAAGTGAAGATGGAGCTTGAGTTTGAGTCGCCTCAACGTAGATCATCTTCGGCATCGAAGTCAACGACCTAGCCCACTCATTTCTCCGATGAAACCAACGCTAGAGTCCGGGATTCCGATGATCGCAGCGGAGGGACGTCATCACGGAGCTTTAGAAGTGGAGGACCGGATCTACAAAGGTTGTAATCCCTTTCACTTATAGTTAAAGTAGTTAACTTGCTTGTATTTCGCCTTACCTCTAGTAACGATCTTGCATTAGGGTTTCTCGGCACATGAAAAAATTTGATTTTGGCATGGTTGATGCCTTATGGAACCTCATGAGTGTGCCTAGGAACCTTACAAGAGGACATACCCATCAGAAAACCGAACGCCACCTCTACGATAAAGTTAGTGCAGAACAACATAATTTCTTGATTTGGGATCTCGAGGTGCATAGTTACCGACCATGGGACCAACTTCGAAAATGATAAAGTCAAAGAGTTTTGCAGCGACTACTACATATTGATGAAGTTTGCTACGATCGCACATGCTCAATGCAACGGGCAGGCCGAGGTAGCGAACCGAGGCGTCATCCGCGGTCTCAGAGACCGTTTGGAAGGAAGGCAAGGCGGCTGATCGAGAAACTACCACGGGTGCTATGGGCGTTGCGGACGTCGAAAAAAACACCTACGGGAGAAACCCCATTCAGCCTCTGCTACGGTACTGAGGCGATGGTCCCCGCGGAGATTGGACTGCCCAGTTATAGGGTCGAACACTTCGACGATGAAACTAACACCTCGGCACTCCGAAGAAACTTGGACGTCCTATTGGAAAAGTGGGATCGAGCGCAAATCAGAGCGGCCGCTTATCAGCAGTAAACCGCTCGCTACTACAATACCCGAGTTAAACATCGGGACTTCAAGATGGGAGATCTAGTCTTACGAAGAAACGAGTTTATAGACTAAGGGAGACTACATAAGTTCTCCCCGAAGTGGGACGAACTATTCCTCGTAACAGAAGCATTATCCGGTGGAGCATATCGCCTGCAGGACGCTAGGGGGCGTAATTTTCTTCGGCCGTATAACGCCGAAAAACTTAAGTTGTATAAATAAACATGTACCCTCTTTTGAAATAATATATTTCCTATTGGCATTTAATTAAGTCTCCTGAGTTAGGTCCTCTCATAGAAGAGACCTTTTATACCGCCATAAGGCTCCAGCCCTTTGTTTCTTTTCTCGGTTCCAAGGCTCTGAGGTTTTTTAAAAGAAAAAGTATAAAATGTACCGAGGGGATAAAAAGAGACAATGCATCTCAACAAAAGAGAAATTTATTCATTAAGAGGTATTATGGGCTCCCCAGCCTTACAACTATTACAACAAAGGAGGACGAGAATTAAGGAAACATTGTTGGTGATACACCGAAGAAAGCTCCTCAAGCTGAGACTAAGCAGTCTTGACCCGCTCCCTCCGACGGTACTCGCAGACCCTAGAAGCCACGAACTCCCCGGGGACCCCGTCAGCCTAGCAAGATGCGACGACCAACCTTTGCTGGCTCTCAAGAAGGAGGTCCACCGAGCGATCCCGCCTACTTTTTGAGATCTAATCAAACCCGTGGACAGTGTGCATTTTGTCGAATGTCTCGTCCATCAATTGTGGAGATAGAGTGTTGTAGAGACCCAAGGAAGTTCTTCATATCGCATAAATTAGCATCTGAAGAAGAGGAGATCGCCTGGGAAGCAGACGCCCACAGTGGCCCTCTAGGCAGCCTATCACCGCCTCGTATGTCTCCTCGGAATGATCGAGCTTATAAAAGTATATATCGTGACGAGAAACGATCTCCTTGATGGTATACACGTGACCGGTCATCTTCAGGGAATGCAAGACTAGGAGAAACCAATATGCCTTCGGTATTTATAGCCTCAACAAAAATCTTCCAACGGTCGAGATTTACTCTCACGGCGACACAAATCATAGAAGTGCGCACTTTCCCGATGTGATGCTGCCACGTGTCATCCGTCACGGTCACCATTCCTGCCTATATGGGTCATAGAAGGTTGAACGATTCCCCAAGAAGATACTAGAGATATAATAAAGACATCCTCACGAGGCCGCCGAGCAGATTCCTGCTCGGCACATCCGCTATAAGTACCTTCCTACCCAACAACACTATGGATACAAAGACCTCCCCACAAGGTCGCCGAGCAGATTCCTGCTCGGCCCCATCCGCAGCTGGTAGCTTCCTGCCCAACAACGTTATGGATCCAAAGCCCTCCTCACGAGGCCGCCGAGCAGATTCCTGCTTGGCCCATTCACAGCGGGTAGCTTCTTTCCCAACAAGCGCTGTGTATCCAAAACCCTCACCGCGAGGCGGTTGGGTAGCTTCCTACTCGGCTCATCCACAAGGGGTAGATTCCTACCTTACAAAGAAGTGGATTTAAAGCCCTCCTCATGAGGCTACCGAGCAGATTCCTGCTCTTCCCCTCCACAGCGGGTAGCTTCCTACCTAACAATGTTGTGGATCCAAAGCCCTCATCATGAGGCTACCGACTAGATCCTGCTCGGTTCATCCACAGGGGGTAACTTCCTGCCCTATAAAGCCCTCCTCACGAGGCCTCCGAGAAGATTCCTGCTCGGCCCCATTCGCAGTGGGTAGCTTTCTGCCCAATAAACGTTGTGGATCCAAAGCTCTTTTCGTGAGGTGACCGGGTAGCTTCCTGCTCGGCTCGTCCATTAGCGGGTAACTTTCTACCCAACAAATGCTAAGGATCTAAAACCCTCTTCGTGAGGCCACCGAGTAGATTCCTGCTCGGTCCATCCACAGCGGGTAGCTTCCTGCCTAAAAACGCTGTGGATCTAAAGCCCTCCTCATGAGGCCGCCGAGCAGATTCCTGCTCGGCCCCATCCACGGTGGGTAGCTTCCTGCCCAACAAACGTTGTGGATCCAAATCCCTCTTCACGAGGCGACCGAGTAGCTTCCTGCTCGGCTCATCCACAAGCGGGTAGCTTCCTGTCCAACAAACGCTATGGATCTAAAGCATTCCTCACAAGGCCGCCGAGAAGATTCCTGCTCGGCCCCATCCGCAGCGGGTGACTTCCTGCCCAACAAACGTTGTGGATCCAAAGCCCTCATCCCGAGGCGACCGGATAGAATCGAGTGACGCCGACTTATTCAAACTTGGCTATCGTTTGATCCATACTCGATGCGCGATCGCCCCTCGACTCCGGGGAAAGGGAGGATACCGACCTTCCTACACTTGGCTATCGTTCGATTCATGCTCGATGCGTGATTGTCCCTCGACTCCAGGGAAAGGGAGGGTATCGACCTTCCTACACTTGGCTATCGTTTGATTCATACTCAATGAACGATCGTCACCTAGAAAGGGTGGACACCGGCCTTACACTACCAAGATAAAGAGACTTACGAGCTAAAGTGCTTGCAAGATGAAAAGACTTACGAGCTAAAAGTACTTGCAGGATGATCAGACTTACGAGCTAAAAGTACTTGCAGGATGATCAAAAATTTGAGCAAAGGAAAATGTATACTTTATTTATAATCAAAGTTGTATATATAAGGTATTGTAGGCTCCTCAGCCTTACAAAAATGCCCAGAGGTTTACAAAATTCTAAAAAAATATATACAAGAAAAATTGTGAAGGGGGGATAGCTCAGACCGCCCGATCGGCCGGGATCTCACCCTGCTCGACACCACCATCGGAGGACGAAACGGTGACATTAGGGCCGGCGCTTCCGCCAATAGCCTCGCTTCCCACAGCCAGCTTGGCACCTCCCCCCTGCAGCGCTTCTTCGGCGAGGGGGAACTTAGCGTGGAGCTCGCCGTCGACGAACTCCGGCATAGATTCCTTGACGGCGTCGAGGGCTTTATGCCACCCGATGGTCGCAGATTCGGCGAGATCAAGGTAAAATTAATCAGACGCCTTGTATTCCTCCACGTCCTTCGCCGCCCGGCTCTCAGCAAGCTTCTCCGTCCGGCCCTCAGCAAGCTTCGCCGCGTTTAAAGCTGCCCGAGCATCCTTCTTGATGGCGTCTCTTGACCTTTTCATAGCGTTGTAGAGGCCGTTCGTCTCATCCATCTTGGCTTGGATAGCCCGGTTGGACTCATTTAGAAGCCAATGAGACTCCTTCAGCTTTGAGATTGTTAGCCCCTCGGCGACCAATCTCGAGTCAAGAATGGCGACCTTCTCCTCTGCCTGCTGCAATTGAAGACGAAGCTCTTCCTCCCGCGAAGAGTATTCGCCCGCCTTCTTCAGCGCAGTGCTGAAGGACCTGAGAAAAACAGCAAGCGTGTTAAAAAACTAAAACAGAGAAAATAAAACTTAAGGAATTTTCGAAGAAAGCTAGATACCGACTTGAACCGCCTCCTACGCTATTGCGGCCACCTGGGCCTTCATGGTGTCCCGGGGAATCTTGGTCCCGGCTGACTTCTTCATGTACGCCAGTAAGCTGTCGGCCACAGATAGCCCCAAGGGCACCTCAATGCTGAAGTCGACCTCCTGCACTTGGATCCCGGTAGAGGGTGGCCGAGAAACCACCCGCTTCTGTTTCTTAAGGGGGACTTCCTCGGCGAGGGGAGACTCCTCCTCCCTCGTCCGGGGCGCCAGGTCCCGCACGTGCTTTTGACCCCCTCCCCCCACGGCGATCCTTCGAGACTGGGGGTGCTACGAAAAGCTTGGCCGGAGGAGTTTGCCTCGGGGCCGCGCTTGGACCGGGTCGGGACGAGCTTGCGCCACCGGTCTTTTTTCCTTGGGCCTTGGCGGCCAAGATTTTTTATCGGTCCAAAGGCTCTGCAAAAAGGAACACACAGGAGAAAAGATCAGCGAAGTTGAAACGACAAAGAAAATTTAGCAAAGTCTAAGCAGTTCGTCAAAAACCCTAACTTACCCAAAAAAACGCGCAGGACTGAGCCCAACCCAACTCAGTACCTGCTTGGAAAGCAGGACATCAGCTCGCTGGATTGGTTCCCACTGGGACACCACCTTCGCCTCGGGAGAGGTCGACTGCTTCTTTCTCGGGAAGTCGGTCCTGTGCCACTGTGTGGGCACAGGCCAATTCTCGTCCTCCGGTGGCCTAACGAAGACGTACTCCTCCTTCCATTCATGGATGGAAGAAGGGACGATCACTACCCCTGACCCGGCCGTCCCACCCTTACGTTTTTTAAACGAAAAGTACTCCCAGATCGGCTCTTCCTTACTGGTGCCGGGGTGATTTTTATAACAAAGAAAAGACAAGAGGTGGGTCAAACTGAAGGGGATCCGATCAAATTTTAACCGGACCAGAAATCCGAGAAGGACCCTCCATGAGTTTGGCTCTAGCTAGCCTGGGGCAAGATGGAAGCAATGAAGCACCGCACAAATCTCGGATGAGAAGGGTAGACGCATTCCTTCCCGGAATGCTTCCAGATACAGGGCAATCTCCTTGCCCCGCACCTGATCTGCCCGCTCACCCTCTCTGGCCAAACGAAATGAATAGTTAGAGAGAACATAGAATCGAGTCTGGATGTCAGAAAGCTCAACCATGCTATTTAAGACGGAGGGGACATTGTAGGTATTCCCGATGCGCACCTTGGGAGCCCTTATCGCCGCCCGACGGTGAGTGACTAGGGCAGCCCTGACTCGAGGGGTCGAGCCTGACATAGAAGACGCAGTAGAAGAAGAAACTTCTCGGCTATCTGAAGCCGAAGAGAAAGAAGAGAAAGAAGACCCACTGGACTCGGCCCCAGCAATTGGAGCCTCATTGCCCGACTCTATCCCTACTACATCTACAGACACCTCGGAGGAAGATATCTAACCTGATTCAATGAAAGGGACTCGCCGAGGAAAATTCAACAGAAGATCCAATCTAAGCAGAGGTGCGCCGGGCAATCTTCAAACAATGAAAGAGAATCAAGCAAAATGTTTGCCCTAGGATAGTCCCTTCTTATTTATACACCCCAAAGAGAGCATCCTACGACTTAAATCGATTCCCACCAAAACGAAACGTCGCGCCTAGCGGCCATCAAGGCTCCACGTGGCGGTCGATCATTGGGGACGTCTCTTCGTCATAGGAGTCAGAGACAGCCTGTCGCGCCCGCCAACCGACATCGGACACGTGGCCCGTAGCCCAACTAACAATCGAGTGAAACGGAGCCGCCTCTTTAAAGCGCAATTATTTCACCGATTCGCTGACGTCATCGGGGATACGCGTGAAGACTTGGACGCGCGGTGAGACGCAATGTTGACTCAAAGATCGAAACGACGCAACTACCATACGCCATGTCGTCCCCGGACAATCCACACTATGATTCTCGGCACCAAACTGATCAGTAGAAAACCAAGCAGGCCACTCTCGACCCGACCCATAAATAGGTCGGAACAAGAGTGGGGGGCTAATGATGATGCTCACAAGTAGGAATTCCTCGGATTACGACACGTGGCGGGTGATGTGTTCCGGGGGCTACGGAGGTGGAATAAACAAGATGCATTAGGGGCGTTCCTCAGTACTTTGTCTCCGAGGATACATCCGACCTTCCGGATACCTTCCCGACTACCTTCCATATTCACCATATAAACAGCTAACAGCTCACCTTCGAGCAATGCTACAACTGAGCTTTCTCGGCCTCCATGCTCGTCTCCGAGCTGTTGCAGGATGGGCTTCCTCGGCCTCCATGCTTGTCTCCGAGCTGTTGAAGGGCCTGAGCTTTCTCGGCCTCCCGGCTCGTCTCCGAGCCTCCTGACAGGCCGAGCTTCCCGGCTTGTATCCAAGCCTCCTGACAGGCCGAGCTTCCTCGGCTTCTCCGATCAACCGCGAGCGTGGAGCCCAAACGTCCCCGCAACGGCTCCGCGTATCTCGCCAAGACGAGATATCCTCTGCCTCCCGTTCCGTGTCCCATGCTGGCGTGTTCCCCCATTAATGAGCGTATTCCGCCATTAATGCGGGGATAACGCAGGGGCGTAACTGACGGCGATGATCTCGCGCCGGATCGCTCCATGCGACCACTATATAAAACCCTCTTTCAGACGACTCAGGTAACTCGAACTCATTCCAATAGGCCGCTACGTTGCTCTAATTCTCTGATACTAACTTGATCGTCGGAGGGTCCTACGGTGGTTTTCCATCCCGGGACTTCCTTTACAGGTAGCTTGGCCTCAACAACTTCCAACAACCCATTGAGATCCACACCCTCAACATCCCCCAAAACGAATCTCAACCGTTCAAAACCGCTCGCTATCAGATCGACGGAGGACAACATCTGATGGAGATCATAGTCTTCATCAGATCTTCTCATGAAGCACCCATGATTCAGATTTTCCTTGAAGATTCTATGTTGAGAAGTTGCTGCTGTCAGCTTTTTTACGAAGATTTATTGAGCGTTTGAAGTACTCGCAATCCAGTTTATATATTACCGTATTATGGAAATGCGCCCCTGCTGTAGATTAAAGATTTGGGCCAAATGTCTGTTTTCTTTGGATAGGAACCAATCCATGATACTCTCTGTTAAGGATGTTCCAGGATTGAAAGGAAATTGCACTACGTGGCAAGGTCGGATGGCACTTTAATGAAGTTGGGGTATTCAACATAGCGAAGGGGGTCATTTTGCGAACTATATTTTCACACATTTTCTCCAATGTGGTTTATGCCTTCACTACTGTGATCTAGAATGGCATCAGAAGCAATTATCAGTCAGTTCATTTGCCTAATTTGTTTATTTTTTTGTAATCACTTGCTTGTTTCATATCTTTTTGAGGAATAGGTGTGTACTGTGTACATGATGCATCACCATGTCATCGAGAGAGGTTTACTGATTTCTCCTGTATTGTCTTTGCTGGTCCTTTCATGTTCTGATTTTAATATATATGTATGATTTAGTTAGATCACATTGTTAATTTGCTTATCAGCATTGATGTGTGGGTGGCTAACAAAGCAGTCTTTGCGTTTCGTTCTATATTTTCCTATTTTATATACGATTTGTAAATATAATCACAGTTATATGG
This sequence comes from Agapanthus africanus, assembly GCA_030015575.1. Classification (NCBI taxonomy): domain Eukaryota; kingdom Viridiplantae; phylum Streptophyta; class Magnoliopsida; order Asparagales; family Amaryllidaceae; genus Agapanthus; species Agapanthus africanus. The sequence continues at coordinate 26,984,445 of JASDDO010000016.1, forward strand.
AACTCGTCTCTCCAAATTAAGACATCAGATATATATTTGCATAAGCTCCTTAACCTTCCTCTGAAGCCGGCGAGGATGCAAATCATTAATGCTGCCGATGAAAATGATGGTAGAAGAGAAAGAAGATGATGGGTGGAGTCGATGATGTTGATGGAGGTCGGGGAAGAGAGGGTGGTGATGATGATAATGATAGAGAAGAGAGAGGTGGCGGCCGGAGTCGAGGTGATGGGGCCGACGGCGAGATGGGGGGGCCGTCACCGGAAGGAGGGGGGAAAACTTCTATCCATGAGCATACATAACTTACATGGTGCAAGCCACTTGTAAGCTCTTGAATGGTTTCCGTTGCACAAAACCTAAATCCATCCAAGGGCTTTCCAGTGATTTGCACTATTTAAGCCCCTGCATAGAAGTTTTTTTCTGAAAAAGGGGGAAGGGATGAAGGAAGAGTTTTATTTTCTATTTTTTGTTTTTTTAAAAAGAAACTAGGGTTATTGTTACGTCTGAAGTAATTTTGGTTTTTTATTTTATTTTATTTTTTTCGACGTGTCAACTTAGATGACGTGGCGATGATATGGCGCCGTCATGGCTGATGTGGCACCGTTAAGTAGGGAAGCTTTTTGCAATTTTGCAAGGAAAGTATAGTTTAATGTCACGGGTCCAAACATGAGGAGATTTTTCAGTAAATAAGACTTATTTTATTTTATTCTACTTGATATAGATAAATAATATAGCCGTGTTCTCATGTCGTTCTGTTTACAAATTTGGCCTACCCCCTCGCATGTCCGTGTGCGTGCTACATAGGTTGATGTCCTCAATGGCGGATCAGGTGGGGTGCAATTTACATTATCATTTTCCTGAAACTTCAAACATAAATAAAATTTGCAGAATTTTTTATTATTATTTAAGAGTTAGAAATTTTTCATATTAAATATTTACTTAAATATTGATGTCATATATTACAAAATGATATCTACTTTCCTATTTAAAGCAATTAGATAATTTGAAGTTGCAATTGTCAAACACAAAGTTCTAATCAAAATATTATATAAAAAAGTTTTTTTTAAAACAATTTACGGTAATTAAGAGGTTATATGCAAATACAAATATACAAAAGAGACGAACAAAAAGAGACACCAAAAATGGAGTAGAATGATCATATCAATTCTAAATAAACTACTGATGTGAAAAGGATATTTGTAACATTTTAAGAAAATAAGGATCTACATGTAAATGTAAAACGCAGTTTAGAGAGCCTATGGGCACTAGAGAGTTAAAAGATAATCGAGTTAAAGACCCAAAAAATAATGAGATTAAGGGGATTCAAACCTCTAAACACACGGGTAGCTAAGCCACACGCAATCATTCTGACCCGACGTTACATTGTTGTAATTTGAGCTCCTATTTTATTTGATAACTAATATACAAATATATTATGCTTCCGAAATCCAGTTGAGGCCACTGCCTATTCTCGCCCCTTGCCCCTTAAAGGATCGCCCTCAAGCCTAATTATTTACGCAGCCAACAAGAAAACATGGCAGCACATTGGTTGCATATGCTCTATGTGAGTATATTCCTTTGTTTAAATACACTACTAAACACTCTTGTTTCTTGAAGAAGAGAGACAGGCAGCAGCAATGACTGGGTGTTTCTGCTTGACTTCCCCCATTAGTTTTCGATGTCGAACAAATCGAAAGAGGCGAGAAATAAGCACAAACACGGTTCCAACTTCCATCGAACCCCTCAGGTTCTGCTGATCTAGCTGCCGTCATTTGTTATGGAGTGTACCTTGGGTATGAGTTACCGGCTTTCGCCAGGCCTGGGGGTGAGGAATGGATCCCTATACCTCCCATCTATAATCCATGTGTCAGGGAATTCATGGAAGCTTGACGACTGTCGACAGCACGGGGTCTTCTGTTGAAGTGAACCCTGATTATCGTAACAAATTATTTGAGTTGAACTTGTTGGTGTCCGATCCTTCTGGAGATCTGCTGATGGTTCAAGGTAGTTTCAGTCAAGCTTACTTCCAGGTTATGAAGTTCAACCCTGCGGTCGAATCTTTTTGGATTGAGATTAAAGATTTGGGGGAGATGTCCATTTTCGTGGATAGGTACAAAGCTATGTTAGTATCAGCTAGGGATGTTCCGGGAGTGAAAGGAAACTGCATCTATTATGCGTCCGGATATTTTAAAGTGTCTGGTGAATTTGTTAATCAAGTCGGGGTGTTCGAAATAGCGAAGGGGGTCATTAAAGAAGATTTCTGTAGCGAGTACTCTTCGTTTGTAGATCGGCGCCCTCCGTTATGGTTTACGCCTTCGCTGTTGTGATTATCTCTTCATGGATCCTCCAGGTTTTTTTCGGATTTCGATGTCTAATTTAGATTTCATCATTAATTTTACTTATCATCATCTACCCACATTCATGTGACTAACAAATTCAGTGGTCTTTCCCAGACATATTTTTAAAAATTTTGCCAAGGATTTAAAAGATATCAGATATCTGCATAAAAGTAGTATCAGAAAAAAAGAGAGGAGCTTATGAAGTGCTATTGAAAATAAAATTGAATGGTTGAAATAAGCAAAAGCCTAACCTGGATAAAAGATTTCTGGTGCATCGATGATATGGGCTACATTGATGATAGATATTTTCCCCTACACATTGCATCCAAGATCCATAACCATTGGATCCATAACCATTGTTGCTTAGGATCCAAAGATGGTTGGTGTTAAGTTATGCATGTCTTTTATATCGTTTTGTATTTATCCTTTTTACTGGGGTTTACATGTATTATACGTATATTACGTATTATGGTTTCATCTTATGGGCTATATATAGATAGCATATTATACATTGTATTTTGATCAATCGTTAATAATATTTTTCCTTTCTCAAATTCAATGGTTTCTAACATGATATCAAAGTTTATCCTACCATTAATTGTTGCCGTTATCGTTGATTGATTTTCTCCACCATCTCGTTTCATCGTCTTCTCGATCACCACATCTTCCCAACGTTGAATCACTCGCCATATGATGACTCCGACGCCACCATCGATCTATTTCTCCTTCTCCTCTTATTCGAACCAAAATTTCTCTTCTATTTTTCTTCTCCTTCTTGTTGGGGTCAAAATTTGCACCCCGATTGACCAAGTCAAAATCAAAGGTCAACCTCAAGCCAGGTGGGCCCAAGCCCAGATCAAGTGGGCTCATGCCGAGTCGAGCCCGAACATGAAACGGCCGGCCTCCCCTATGCTGAAATAAAAAACATGTAATAAATAATTTTGATGTAATTTTTTATACATGAATAGGCATAAAGCCAAATTTTTGTAAAGCCCATGGCTTATATGCAAAAAGAAATGGCACATGAGCCATGAGATGGGCAAAATGCCATTTTGTAAAGACCAATGGGCTATATGTAAATATGTAAGCCTATATAAGGCAGCATGATGATGAATAAATCATATACTTTTCATTCCCTCAAAAATCTAGGTTTTGTGCCTCTTTCCTCTTTATGAAGGTTCTAAACCTTCTTCTTTCTTTTGAATTAAATCAAGAGTTTTACTCTTTCTTTTCCAAAACTAAATAATTTTTCACCACAAAACCCACAAAGGGGGGTTTAAATCTCCCATCAGATCTCAAAAAGAAGAGATTTTTAAAATCTCACATCTCTTGATCTTCAAGATCCTGCCAACAGAGGAGGAAAAAGGAGGTCCATCTCCGAAAACCCCATTTTGGGGCAGACCCAGGGCTCCAAAGAAGAACCCCTTTCATCAACTCCAAAATATCTTAGGAGTTTAACTCTACTGTAAATCCTCTTTTGGGATTTTAAATCCTATTTCTGGGACTAAAAGCCCCCTTTTTCTCGCCGGCGCCCAAGCGCCCGAGCACCTGGCGCCCGAGCACTCAAGCGCCCAGCGCCCACGTGCCGGGCACGTGGTGCGCTAGAGCTCGAGCGCCTTGCGGGGCCCCCGATATATCCAAAACCCCTTCAAAATACAACACTGCACATTGAGTTCGCAAGACCAGTTTAACCCGTTAATCGGAGGTTTCCTCGCTCCAAAGGAGAGGGGTAATTAACGGCAGCTTAGTCCGCGGCTGCCGGAGATTCGGATCCCCACAATCAATAAACCTCAGCCTACCCTAGGCAGGGGGAATCTGTAATGCGCCTGACAAGCGCGCGTGAATTCCCATCTCAATGGTGTGACGAAAAACACCTTACAGATTCTGGCACGCCCGGTGGGACTGATATCTCCTCCCATATTTCGGGTTAAACGTTCATGCGAACTCAATCAATATACATATCTATATTTATACTAAAATAATGCTCTTTCGTGCAGGTATTCAAGCAATCACTTCTCAACAATGTCTCTAAAGACGAACTTAGCTCCCATCTCATACACGATGAAGATGTACTCCAGGACGGTCCTCCCGGCAAGTCTCGGACGACAGTGGGAATAACCGCTGCTACAATTTGGGTCTATTCTGTTTGTCTGGGCTAACGCCATCCCTGCTCTTCAAGCTCCGATAACCGACAAACTGGCATCGAAAGGCAAAAGGCCAAATGTGGTGATCTCGAGGGCGCCCCAACCTAAACGCGAGTCGGTGTTCAAACGGCTCTTCATGGCCCCAGCTGGGGGCAAAGCCGTCAGAACAAAAGAAGTTTCCAGACGTCGCGGGCAAGCCCAGGCGATACCTGTAGGGTTCACTTCGACGGCAGCAGGGTTTCGGGAGGCATCGTTCATGCCATTTTAAAAAATTTGCCGTTAAAGGTAACTCTAAACTAGAATCGCTAGCTAGGATATAATACAGAAACATAGTAAACCATTTACTATCTAAGTGAATACGAAATACAACATTTGTAGATCGGTTCTTCACTTCAAAAGCTCCTTGTTGTAGTCCTTTCGCTGCGATCATGGTCCTCCCGGGCTCTTGCATGGCTTCACGAGGCAAAAAGAGCGTCCTTACTTGAAGTCTTCGAGGCCGAAGATGATCTGCGTCGAGAGAATACGAACTCAAGCTTCTTCTTCACTAACTCGAGAATTAGTGAAGCAAACACCCTAAACTAAAGTGCTAGTCTAGTAGAGGATGAGGAAATAGGAAGTGGGTACACCTTAGAATTATTTATCTCACTTTTCTTTCTCACTTAATCAAAACCTAGAGAGCTTTTGAGCTCATGGAAGAAGATGAACAAATAATGAGATGAGGATAATGATCAAGTGAGAGAGCTAACCATGGTGAGTGAGTATCATATACTAACCCATGTAGAGCCATAACCATGGCTAAGTGTGATGGTTAGGTTACTAAATATCTAAGGTAGAAACAAAGTGAGTGGACTTTGTCAAAGCAAACCCTAACTTCTACAAGGTTCATGCTTGTGACAAAACCTCCACTTATTTTGTAATTACCTTAAATAATAAAACATAATATCACAATTAGAATGGTGTATGTCTTACACACCCATGAAAAATGTATCAACAACCATGATACAATAAACAAATCACAAATTAATAAATATCACATATATATTAAGTTGTGCACGAGTGAGAAAAATAAATGCTTAAGTGAGCCAAAGTTAGTTAATGTAAATTAGTATATCACATATACAATTATACACTAAATTATTAAATCAACACTTGACTTAATAATCCGGCTATATCATATATAACCGACTAACATCCAATGTATCGACTTATCGAATCAACACTTGATTCGACAACCCGGCTATATCACATATAACCGAGCGATACTGGAATCGTGAGAATAGAATGCGGTATCTCATACACGCATTATTCTCAGTCCCGCGCATATCACATATGTGCTCCTATTTCATTTTGCCCGAGCCAGTAAAACCTCTATATAGGACTCTAAAGACTCGTCAATACGCCGGCAGTAGCTGATGATCACATCAAGCACCCACAAGCCGTCAGCGGTACTAGCTGGACGTAACGGATACCCGGGTATTGAGCGATCAGAAGATCAGCAAGTAAGCCTGCTCCAACTCCTGCAAAAGCCTGACGATAACACTTGCCGTACAGTCCGATCTCCTCGTCTGATATGTCGCATATCAAGTCTAGGGGCGGTAAACGTCAGACCCCAATAACTGATAAGTCATGCCGATATGAGGCTCATAACTAGTCGAGAAACTACTGGTAACCCTTACCAGTAAATCTCTAAAACAGTCCTGGCCAGGGACTTCCCTGTTATGGCCAATCGAGCACAGCGCAACATCAACCCCCAATACCGGGAGAGACGAAACCCCTCCTATCGCTCATTGCCTCCATGTGACTCGGGACTGTACCCAAAAACCACCGTTTTGCACGCCCTTTTGGACGTGGTAAGGTGGAAATCAAAGCACAGTGGGAATCACACAAGACTCTATGACGATCTCGGGTCTACAGACTAACCTGTACAAGTGTCACCTGAGAACTGCCATCTGACGTGAGGTATAATACCATCTGGGAGTTCTCGGTGAGTCTGTCCAGTGTACCCAGTCTCCACTGAGCACCCGTATACCATCTCTGATGTCAAACACCAATGGATATGGGATCATCCATCGCCCATCTCATGGGTCGAGAAGCGTATACGCTAGTCTACTCTGGTATATCGATGCCCTGTCTCGATACACCTACGACTAGGAACATTAAAATATGAACTTATGGACTACCATGGCCCCACTAGTATGATCTGCATCATTGTCCTGGTAGTCAAGTACACATCCTAAGGGTTTTACCAACATGTAACCATAAGATAGTATCAAGAGACAAGTATACATGTTAAGATAAAGAGCAACCAGATAGCATATTATCATATCGAGCAAGAAAGTCCTCTCTATATATGTCCAAGCATCCAATATAATATACATCATATGTACAATACTGGCCTCTAGGGCATACATACAACTAACAATCTCCCACTTGCACTAAGGCCAGCTGCTGTAGTATCGCATACCAAGCATCCCGAAGAGTCTCTCAAACTGTATCTGGGGAATGGCCTTCGTGAGTGGATCCGCTGTGTTATTCTTCATGTCAACTCTCCTGACCTCGATCTCCCGGCGATCAACTATCTCCCGGATCAGGTGATACCGCCTCAGAATATGCCTGGATCGCTGATGGGACCTGGGTTCCTTGGCCAAAGCCACCGCTCCATTGTTATCACAATACAAAGGTATTGGATGCTCAATGGATGGAACCACTCCATGTTCAGTAATGAACTTCTTGATCCAGACAGCCTCTTTAGCAGCATCGTTGGCAGCGATATATTCAGCCTCCATCGTCGAGTCTGCTACGGTTTCCTTCTTGGAACTCTTCCAGCATACCGCCCCTTCGTAGAGGGTAAAGACAAATCCCGAGTGCGACTTAGAGTCGTCCTTATCACTCTGGAAGATCGAATCGGTAAAGGACTCCACTTAGAGTTCTCCGTTACCATACACCAAGAGCATCTCTTTAGTCCTTCGTAAGTACTTGAGAATGCTCTTCACAGCTGTCCAGTAACTCTCTCCAGGATCAGCTTGATACCTGCTCACTACACTTAGTGAGTGTGCTACATCGGGTCTGGTACACAGCATCGCGTACATGATAGAGCCTACTGCCGAAGTATAGGGTATCCCTTGCATGCGAGCTCTCTCCAAATCAGTCTTGGGAGACATCTCTTTGGAGAGAGTGAGCCCTGAGATTGTGGGTAAAAATCCACGCTTGGACTCTTCCATACTAAACCTCTTTAGTATGGTGTCAATGTACCTGGATTGGGACAATCCCAGTATCCGTTTAGATCTATCTTAATAGATCTTAATCCCCAAGATGTAGAAGGCATCCCCTAGATCTTTCATTGAGAATCTTTGTGATAAGAAGAGCTTGACCGATTGCAGCATAGGAATGTCATTTCCTATCAAGAGTATGTCGTCCACGTACAATATGAGGAAGACAACCTTACTCTCTGCCACCTTCTTGTAGATACAAGGTTCATCTACGTTTTTGATGAAATCAAACTCTTTGATAACGACGTCAAAGCAGATGTTCCAACTCCGTGATACTTGCTTTAACCCATAGATGGATTTAAGCAGCTTACACACTTTTCCGCTGCTCCCACTGTCTATGAAGCCCTCTGGCTGAGTCATGTTCACGCACTCTTCCAAATCACCATTTAGAAAGGCGGTCTTAACATCCATTTGCCAGATTTCGTATTCATGATATGCAGCGATGGTAAGCATGATCCTGATGGATTTAAGTGTAACAACTCCATTTTTTAATGTACAAAGAATTGATTTAAATTCAATGTATACTTGGAGTATTTATTGTTGCTGATATCTCTTTAAGTATTTATTTCACTCCATAATTACAAGAAGGAGCTTGTAGCTCATTGGTAATACCTTGCACTGCTGAACCAAGCCACCAGAGTTCAAATCCCATACCCCACATTATTTTTAATATTATTTTGTATTGATTTTTTAGAATACCAACAGTTACACGTGCGTTTCTCACAAATTTTCTTCTACACATGAAAAGTTAGATGCACCAGAAGCCACACCCGACGCCCCCACAGCCCCCGACCACCCGACTCGGGCCGGCGCCGCCGGCCGGACTCGGTCGGACGGCCGAGTCCCCAACATAGAAGTTGGGTATCTTTTCTTGGTCAACCCCCTGCATACTTTAAATATTCGGATCGGTTACAGAGAACCCATTAAACCCCATTTACTCCATTTTTAATGATTTTTATATAATTTTTACATTTTTTTAATTAAAAACCCTAACCCTAGCCTAACCCTATAAATACACCCCCTACCCTCTACCCTCTCATCCTAAATTTCTGAGTCCACTCTCTCAAAATTCCAAGAGAACTTTGGTACTTTGGAAACGAGCGAAAGGCGAAGCGCTGACGAAATCGTCGGCGAAATTCCGGTGTTCGTGCTAGGAACTCTCAACGACGAATCGACGCACCGGCAAACCCTTTACTTCCCTCTCACTCTCTAGTGTTGTCCAAACCCGTAAGTCCCCCTTTCTATCTTTCTTTTCTTTCATTCAAATACGAATTTACAAAACCCGACGGAATCAGAACAAATCCGATTTCCGATTCGGTTTTCTATAAAATCTCACTTCTCACCAATTCATTCATGCTTAAACATCTCTATGTTGACTATTAATCACTTAACAAATAATTTGAACAAGTTTCCTCACATGAAATGATAGCTTTTGCAATATATCGTATTTTGTCACTTAAATACCCCAATGTTTCGTTTTCACATTTAACCCCCTTAACATTGCTAAACCTTAAAGTAGATCACGAGGTAATGACCTACCTCCTCACACACTCATATGAAAACATAACACGCTACCTTGAAAACTTAGAATACGATAAAACAAGATTTTACACTTAAATACCTCTTTCTTAATAATACATTTTCTAAAAGTTTTAGGTTTGATACACTTTTAAAACAAATATCTTTTAATAGGAAAATACGATATGTTGTGGACATCGATCGTTTATCTAAACCTAACTTTGTGGTGTCTAGGCTAGGCAAGTAAGAAAAGGTAACTTTAAAAGGCCCGTCTCACGATTCGTGAGCGGATCCCTCCTTTCCTCACTTGTACTTATCTGGCCACAATTGGCGGTGAAGAGGCGATTTGAGGTTTCTTACGACTTGTCGTTTAGACCATTTAGAAATAGGCTAGTTAGCGTAGGAAACCCTAGAATCTAAAATACGGAAAATTTACACCTTTGCAAATAAATACCTTTTACTTTATAAAACCGTTTTCTAAAGGATTAGTATTTATAAAATCTTTGCAAAGCGTCACTATAACCCACCTTTGGGGAACCCGTTAGGGATAGTACGATTTATCGTGCACCCTCGGGCTTAGTAGGAGCATTCGGTCTCGAAAGGTTTAAAATACGACATCTTAAGAAAAATGAGATTTTTTTGAATATAAAATATTTATTAAAATTATTTTTGTATAAATATATATATATTTATCATTTCAATATCTATTTTATTACAATATAAATGTTCCACCTTTTCCTAAAAAATCACAAGAATAAATTTTACATTAAAATATCATGAATTTCAAATAAATCAATATTACAGATAAATACCTTTATTTATAAAACTAGGATATTTTCACTAGAAATATCACAATATAAAATCCACCTTCATTGCAACTCTAAAGATGAATAATAAATACTTGAGGTGTATTTTTGAAAAGTATATAAAATTATTTTTACATAAAACCCCCTCAAGTTTTGTAAATTACCCTTGCAATTATAGGTTTGAGAAATAATCAAAATTGCGATTTAAATTTCTAATTGTTTAACTCGGGTTTGAGTCTGATTATTTCTGACTTGAATATGATTCAAGTCAATCTACATTCTATAATATTCCAATTCAATATGTACACATGAATCCATGAATCCAGTTATCAATCTATACAACTTGACTGAATCAAACCATGGATATACATCCATTATCCCGTTATTCCATTTACCTGATTATGCAGTTACAATCTGTTTACTGATATCATGGTTTTGGTCAGTCATCCAACTATACAATACAATACAACAATACAATCAAAACACTACGGGGTTTAAGGGGTAGATTGGTGCGGAAGGTGTTAGAAGTGGCACGAGACGGTAAGATTAAGACACCTAACCTATATTCCGTTGCTGTTGTACCGTGGCTTAACGGTTCCTTGCATATTCCGTTTGCCCTGGTCTCTAGCATACTGAGACCCCTCTCGTATACACTGGCATCCTTCCGTTCCAAGCTACAAACAACGGCGTGAACACAATATTCTACAATATTATACAACTTTTTAGAAGATACCTTTTATTCTGTCTTTTCTAATTCTTCCTTATCTTTGGGACTTACCGAGCGACCTGTTCGCTGACGACATTCTATTTCTTTCTTCTTTGAATGTCGTCAGGTGTTTTGGACCCGTCAGAGATCGAGCCCACCGGTGAAGACTTGGATCAGTTCTACGAAGACCCCGTACTCTAGACATTGTACCTTGTTCTATTCAGTATTTTTCATTTCCTGTTATGCCATTGTTTAGGCATCGCTTTTATTTCAGATGTATTTACTTTTCATGCATTGTACAAAAGAATGTTATTAATAAAGTTGCTGTTAATTTTATATCTCTTGTCTCTTGTGATTTACCTTTATATTTCTTAGATACGCTTAGCGTATTTACTTCACAGTAAATACGTAGTGGACCTCGTCGCGTCCCCTTCTCTGTACACCGGGAAGCGGGGCGTGACATTAAGCATAGCCACTGGAGAAAAGGTTTCGTCATAATCGACACCTGGTCACTGACGAAAACCCTTTGCAACAAGTCTAGCTTTGAAAGTCTCCACTTTCCCATCTACACCAAGTTTTTTCTTGAAGATCCACTTGCTCCCAATGGGTTTTACCCCTTAAGAGCAACTTCCAAAGTCCATACTTTGTTGGTGTACATGGATTCCATCTCGGACCGCATTGCATCCAGCCATTTCACTGAGTCCCCACTCGTGATGGCCTGCTCGAAGCTAGTTGGGTCATCATCCTCCATGATGCAATCCTCGCTCCCACCATCCATGAGAAAACCGTAGTATCTCTCAGGTGGGTGAGAAACCCTACTAGATCGGCGGAGTGGCTGGGGTTCATCGGGAACTACCGAATCCTCTGGTTCCACCAGATCTTCTGTTGCAGCTTTTGTAGCTGGAACCTCTTCCAGTTCTACCTCATGACCACTAATCTCTTTTGCAAGAAATTCCTTTTCTAAAAAAGGTGGCATGACAAGAAACAAACACCCTTTGTTCCTCAGTGTGGTAGAAGATATACCCTTGTGAATTCTTGGGATATCCTACAAATTTGCATAGAACAGACTGTGCCTCGAATTTGTCCGGATTTTTTCGTTTGACATAGGCTGGACAACCCCATATCTTAACATAATTAAGACATGGTCTCTTCCCTTTCCATATCTCATATGGAGTGGTAGGCACAGATTTGGTGGGGGCCATATTCAATAGATGTATGGCTGTCTCTAGCGTATACCCCCAGAAGGAAATATGTAACTCAGCTATGCTCATCATAGAGCGCACCATATCTAATAGGGTGCGGTTCCTCCGTTCCGATACACCGTTGTGCTATGGTGTATATGGAGGAGTCAGCTGAGAGAGAATCCCATTCTCTTTTAGGAAGTCCAGGAATTCATTGCTCAAGTATTCACCTCCTCGATCAGATCGAAGGATTTTAATATTGTTCCCGGTTTGGTTCTCGACTTCTTATTTATATTCTCTAAATTTCTCAAAAGCTTCAGACTTGTGTTTTATTAAGAACACATGTCCGTATCTTGAGAGATCATCAGTGAATGTAATGAAGTACGAAGAACCATCCCTGGCATGTGTAGACATGGGACCGCATACATAGCTATGTATCAGTCCTAAGAGTTCAGTAACTCTTTCTCCGTATCCCGTAAACGGAGTTTTGGTCATCTTGCCTTTGAGACATGACTGACAAGTGTCATAAGATGAAAATTCGAACGGTTTCAAATATCCATCCTTATGCAACTTAGCTAGCCGTGTCGCATTTATATGACCAAGTCTACAATGCCATAAGAAGAATTCGTTTATTTCTGAACTCTTCCTCTTGTGTGTGTTTGTTATGCTCAGAACTGTTGATTGATTTAGAACATAAATGCCATTGCACAACGTGCCTGATCCAACCAACTTTTGGTTCAGGAAAATGTTCATAATATTATCCTGTAATACAAAATTATATCCTTCTTTACTCAATAAAGAAACCGATATAATGTTGCATATCAGGTTCGACATGTAATAGCATTCGTTCAGAATCAATGTATTACCAGTTGGTAATACAAGGTGATATTCCCCGACGGTTTTAGCTGCAACAATTGCACCATTTCCAACTCTTATGTATTTATCACCTTCTCCAAGTTCTCTACCTTTTCTAAGCCCATGTAATTGATTACATATATGGGATCCTGACCCGGTATCTAATACCCAGGACGTAGAGCAAATGGAGAAACAGTTCTCTGTAACGAACACACCCGAAGAAAATGCATCAACGTGTACTTTCTTCATTCGGGTGGCATGGGAATCCTGGTATTCCCCTATATCCTGTTCAGTCTTATAACTTTTATAAGAAAGAACGGAACCAACGTTCCCCAGCACAGTATAATATGCGGGTTCGGTCAATACATCTATATTATTATCTTGATTAAGGCATGATATGGTCGCTACCTGGAGAGAGAGAGATAAGAAAACACTTTAGCGTATGCTCTTGCAAGATCAGATTGGTTATTATTTTATCTAATCAGGATGGCTCCCACTGTTTTTATCAAATCTTCCTTCAAACCGTAAAAGGAAGACTAGCCGGGATTAATTACACCCTACAATTTCGCCAATCTTTCAGCCAGGCCAGTGTCGGTACTTTGAGGGAGGTTCCCCGTGCTTTCGCACGGACCTAATTAAAATAAACCTCGTTTTCCCAGAGGCGTAACCCCGTTGACACCTTTCTAGACACCTACTTGATCGGCTAATTGTCCTGTGTAAAACTCTCCCAGGAGTAACAATTACTCGCAGTGGGTATCGGGATCCAACTATCTCATAGAAGGTATGCAATCTCATTGCAAATTTCAACACTTGAAATTCCCGATAATATTTTGCCCCTAACGTGCTATGACCTTGACGAAAGCCAACAAACCATAGCCCGCTAGTCAAGTTCAACTCGTACATTTCTTGACTGAATTAAACCCACCCGCACGACCCTTGACGAAAGCCAACAAAGCCGTACGACTACCCTAATCTAATCGCATCATATGCAGCAGATAAGCAGCATATAGCTACCGCACACTACACATTGACGAAAGCCAACAAATGCAGCACGGATACTATATACAACTTATCTGAAATGACGGAGGGCTACGACAGGTTTTTCTGAAAACCTATTGCGCAATGAACTTGATATCGTTGTAGAATCGAGTGAATTTTGAAATGGAGTGATTTTGAGGCTTTCATTAGTTTTGCTAAAGAGGTTACTCCCGGTGAAGGGATCTCGGCTCTTTCCTTATGGAATAAGGTGCAGGATATATCATATATATCGCTATGCAAAGCAAAAACTCTAAAAGCAATCAAAAGACAAACCGAGTGTTGTAGCATCTGCCAGTTTTTCTAAAGATGTCACTCCCGGTGAAGGGATCTCGGCTCTTTCCCCATCGAATAAGGTGCATGATATATCATATATATCGCTATGCAAAGCAAAAACTATAGCTATCCTTTTTGAAAATTTGATTCTACAACATCTTTTAGGTTTCTTTTCTTTCATTAATCATATTAATGAAGTCCCATCATTTAAGTCATCTAAACATCACAGATAAATACGACGTACATTTATGCCATCCGCATTCGCCTCGATGTCCCCTCGTGCACCGTTAGGTTAGGTAACTAACGGCAGAGCGGGGCAGGGCTAGCGCGGGTGTAAAACATAAGTAACGTCTATATAATATATCATATATACTATATACAGTATCTATCTCAACATATCAAATGCTCACATCACATATATCGCAGCAGAAGAAACATATGAAATGTTGGATATACTAGGAGGTCCGTGTTTTATTTTGAACCTCTATAAAACACGGATTTCACGGTCGCGATGAATAGCCAAACCCACATCCCCAGACCCCTACGAGAGCGGCAAGCAACCCTTCCAATTCTAGAGTTAGGAGACCCGGACTCGACTCCTCGAGTTGGTCTCCCACTGGACCCTAGAACCCGGTTACTTGTGTTCTCCTCCTTGGGTCTATCCTAATGCGGAAAAGTAAATAATATACATCAATGGTGACATCAACCTCAACCCGGAAGTGCCACAATAAAAGAATATTACATACATTTAATTTTACATGAATGAAAATAAAAACTCTCATCTCACATAAAACCGCCGGCTATTCAAAACGCGACGATCCAATATAACATATCCAGCAGTCATAACATCACATGTCATCACAGCACAGAAAAACTAGACGATGTTAAACATTCCAATCGAATCATCGAAAACCCAAGATTACCCAGAAAAACTCAACTCTTAAGCGTAGTTTAAAGTAATTCAGCACATGCCATAGCACCAATGAACCAACCGTAGAAGGGTCAAACCAACGCCTCACATGTGAAACGCTAAACCACCACAAACCCTAGGGTTCAAGTGGCGGTTTTGACGGCCACATAATCGAGTTAAGGTTTACGTTCTTGTAGAGGGTCCAAAGAATAACCTGCATGATCTTTGAAAGCTTTTCAACTACGGAAAAAATCCAACACTTGGAAATTCTCCCGGCAAGGGTTAAAATGGGTATTTGACATCCGATTGAACTTTTTAACAACATCTAAAGATACCCGAAAATAGTTAAAATTACGACTACGAAACACTCCGATTTGTCATTACAGTAAATTACCATCACATGACAATTTAGCAAGAATAAACAGCACCCGAAGCACCAAAACCCAAGAAACAGAACACTGGAAAAATTTGGAGGGGGGGCTCGGATTGGGCCGGTAAGGGGGGGGTGGCCGGCCCAAACAACTCAGTTTGGCTCCAGATTTCTTCAGTGTTCATTGTATCATACATACATCATTCTGTACACGTTTAAAAAATTTATTGGGCTCATTTAAAATCGACAGAAAGTGGCATTTTGGGTTTCAAGTTTCGGAGTTCGTTTCGTATTCGTAATCTAACATTATCTGTAAAATTTCCTAGCTAGGCTCTGATACGACTGTAGGGTTCACTTCGACGACAACAAGGTTTCGGGAGGCATCATTCATGCCATTTTAAAAAATTTGCCGTTAAAGGTAACTCTAAACTAGAATCGTTAGCTAGGATATAATATGGAAACATAGTAAACCATTTACTATCTAAGTGAATACGAAATACAACCTTTGTAGATCGGTCCTTCACTTCAAAAGCTCCTTGTTGTAGTCCCTTCGCTGCAATCATGGTCCTCCCGGGCTCTTGCATGGCTTCACGAGGCAAAAGGAGCGTCCTTGCTTGAAGTCTTCGAGGCCGAAGATGATCTATGTCGAGGGAATACGAACTCAAGCTTCATCTTCACAAATTAGAGAATTAGTGAAGCAAACACCCTAAACTAAAGTGCTAGTCTAGTAGAGGATGAGGAAATAGGAAGTGGGTACACCTTAGAATTATTTATCTCACTTTTCTTTCTCACTTAATCAAAACCTAGAGAGCTTTTGAGCTCATGGAAGAAGATGAACAAATAATGAGATGAGGATAATGATCAAGTGAGAGAGCTAACCATGGTGAGTGAGTATCATATACTAACCCATGTAGAGCCATAACCATGGCTAAGTGTGATGGTTAGGTTACTAAATATCTAAGGTAAAATCAAAGTGAGTGGACTTTGTCAAAGCAAACCCTAGCTTCTACAAGCTTCATGCTTGTGACAAAACCTCCACTTATTTTATAATTACCTTAAATAATAAAACCTAATATCACAATTAGAATGGTGTATGTCTTACACACCCATGAAAGATGTATCAACAACCATGATACAATAAACAAATCACAAATTAATATATATCACATATATATTAAGTTGTGCACAAGTGAGAAAAACAAATGTTTAAGTGAACCAAAGTTAGTTAATGTAAATTAGTATATCACATATACAATTATAAACTAAATTATTAAATCAACACTTGACTTAATAATCCGGCTATATGATATATAACCGACTAACATCCAATGTATCGACTTATCGAATCAACACTTGATTCGACAACCCGGCTATATCACATATAACCGAGCGATACTGGAATCGTGAGAATAGAATGCGGTATCTCATACACGCATTATTCTCAGTCCCGCACATATCACATATGTGCTCCTATTTCGTTTTGCCTGAGCCAGTAAAACCTCTATGTAGGACTCTAAAGACTCGTCAATACGCCGGCAGTAGGTGATGATCACATCAAGCACTCACAAGCCGTCAGCGGTACTAGCTGGACGTAACGGCTACCCGGGTATTGAGCGATCAGAAGATCAGCAAGCAAGCCCGCTCTAACTCCTGCAAAAGCCTGACGATAACACTTGCCGTACAGTCCGGTCTCTTCATCTGATATGTCGTATATCAAGTCTAGGGGTGGTAAACGTCAGACCCCAATAACTGATGAGTCATGCCGATATGAGGCTCATAACTAGTCGAGAAACTACTGGTAACCCTTACCAGTAAATCTCTAAAACAGCCCTGGCCAGGGACTTCCCTGTTATGGCCAATCGAGCACAGCGCAACATCAACCCCTAATACCGGGAGAGACGAAACCCCTCCTATCGCTCATTGCCTCCATGTGACTCGGGACTGTACCCAAAAACCATCGTTTTGCACGCCCTCTTGGACGTGGTAAGATGGAAATCAAAGCACAGTGGGAATCACACAAGACTCTATGACGATCTCGGGTCTACAGACTAACCTGTACAAGTGTCACCTGAGAACTGCCATCTGACGTGAGGTATAATACCATCTGGGAGTTCTCGGCAAGTCCGTCCAGTGTACCCAGTCTCCACTGAGCACCCGTATACCATCTCTGATGTCAAACACCAATGGATATGGGATCATCCATCGCCCATCTCATGGGTCGAGAAGCGTATACGCTAGTCTACTCTGGTATATCGATACCCTATCTCGATACACCTACGACTAGGAACATTAAAGGATGAACTTATCGACTACCATGGCCCCACTAGTATGATCTGCATCATAGTCCTGGTAGTCAAGTACACATCCTAAGGGCTTTACCAACATATAACCATAAGACAGTATCAAGAGACAAGTATACATGTTAAGATAAAGAACAACCAGATATCATACTATCATATCGAGCAAGAAAGTCCTCTCTATATATGTCCAAGCATCCAATATAATATACATCATATGTACAATACTGGCCTCTAGGGCATACATACAACTAACAATACCTTCGACGGACATGCGGGCGGATGTTTTCTCACTCGGCCTATGGCGGCTTCCCGAAGTGCAGAAGCCTGCCAAGCGCTCAAGGCAGAGAAGCTGATGCAGAAGCGGCTCAGATACAGAGCCAACAAAAGGGCTAGGGCTCTGGCCATGTTAAAATTTATGAATTTCCAAAGCCCGGACCGCTCCGCGAAACCAGCTGCCAGTGATGAAAGAATGGCTGAACGTGTTATCCACACCGTCTACGTGGTGGGCACACGTCCCAGCGACAACCTTCGCAGTAAAAGCAAGGATGGGGCCACCGCATCTCAAATCCAATCTGGTGTGAATATGGCTGCCACATTCTAATACCAGCATCCTCTGGAAGGTAATGAAGACCCTTCCAGTGAGGCTGGTAAGCAGAGAGAGCCCTCGGTTCTTGAGGAGTCGGGCTCAGAAAGCGAAGATGAGCCAATCTTCCGTCCCAAGAACGCAGAGCAGCAACTTCTCTAAGTGCTCCGAAAGCAGCTCAGAAACAAAGACAAGGAGATGGCAAAACATTACTCCAAAATTGACGACT
The DNA here is from genome assembly GCA_030015575.1 of Agapanthus africanus. Taxonomy (NCBI): domain Eukaryota; kingdom Viridiplantae; phylum Streptophyta; class Magnoliopsida; order Asparagales; family Amaryllidaceae; genus Agapanthus; species Agapanthus africanus. Next base: position 27,002,963 of record JASDDO010000016.1, read on the forward strand.
TGACGAATATCTTCTTGCAGCTCACGGCCCGACTTGCCTCTCAGCCGCCCAATCAAGCGCAGGGCTCTGCTCGTGAACCGGGAAACGGTGTCCCAAAGCAGTCGACGCCTATTCCCTCAAATCCAAAAGTGTGCGAACCGTATGAAAATCAGTCGCATCCTATCTCGGGAATTGTCTTGGCTACCGATGACAGTAGCCCGCTAACTCAAGATCAAACCATGGATTTGGTTGCCAGCAAAGTCAAAACATTGGTGGTCGAAGCCGAAGCGCAAAAAGATATCTGCAGTAGTGGGAGACCATATCCTGCTCAGTATGATCTGGTAGAATTTCCTAGCGGCTATGGCATCCCTAAATTCAGAAGATTTGATGGGACAGGAAATGCAAATCAGCACATCGCCCACTTTAAGGCCTCATGCAGGAATACTGGGGGCAATGATGCGCTTCTCCTCCGCCAGTTCGTTAATAGCTTAGACGATATTGCTTTCGACTAGTACGCGAGCATACCGGATGGCTCCATCACAACTTTCGTCCAAATGGAGTCTCTGTTTCGGCAGAGGTTCATAAGCGTCAACGATAAGATCACCATTGCCGAGCTCGTAAGGACCAAGCCAAAGAACAACGAAAGCATCACGGATTTTATAACCCGATGGCGCAATCTCTCCGTCAAATGTGAACCGCCGATAGAGCAGGATCAATCTGTCAGTCTCCTCGTCGGAAATCTCAACAATTGGATGGTCCCGTTTCTATGTACCGCGGGTCTCAAAACATTCCAAAAGCTTACCAGGAAAGTTTAGATGCTGGAGCGCTCAAAGCAGGAGTCCTCCTAGGATTCCCAAAATAAAAATAGGTCCTGGAGAAACCGAAAGGATGATAATCGCAAAGGCGGGAATTCCGACGATTTTGAATCTTTTAACACTTCGGCTAACCAAAATAAGCAAGGGATGAGCGGGCCTAGTGCCAACCAGCCTCGGAAGCCAGTGTTCGGAGAGGGAGGAGAATCTCCACTCAAAGAGAAGCTAGATAAGGTCTATTCCTTCTGAAGGGACAAAATCCGTAAAATATTCAAAGACGCCCTGAAGAACGGTCTACAACTGCCAGAGTCAAAAAGACCGCAGGAAGCGAATATGATCAACGAGCCCAAATACTGCCCCTATCACAGAGTGATTGGTCATGCCATTGAGGACTGCTTCGTCTTCAAAGATTGGGTCGAAAAGCAATACAAGGCAGGAGAGATAGAACTGTCTAAAGGCGTGTTAACAAATAGTCAAGCTGCGACCGCCAATTTCATACAAACGAAGACCGAAGTCCTTCGTGAAACTGATTCTCTCAGACATCTGCCTTTCTCTGAGAACAATCGATCACCACGTCATTAAACTGGGAACAGTCGACCTCTAAGTCGTTAAACTGGGAATGTAAAAAAAATGTAAATAAACGAAAAAAATGTGTAAATAAAAGAAAAAAATAAAAAGCCGAAATAATGAGGCAACTCGCAATAAAAATCAGCGAGTAAAAATAAAAATGAAAATAAAGCCGAAATGATGGGGCAACCGCGAATAAAAAGCCGAAATAATAGGGCAATCACGACCTTCGCGATAAGAAAAGCTGAAATGATAGAACAATCGTGGTAAAACAAAACAAACAAACAAACAAACAAACAAACAAAACAACGGCGAATGATGAGTCGCTCCTGGTACCATATTCCAGTGCAGCGATGCAGACGCCGGCCAAAATCTAAATCCCCAAGTGGCGAATGATGAGTCGCTCCTGGTACCATATTCCAGTGCAGCGATGCAGACGCCAGCCAAATTCCAAATCCCATACCCCAATGGCGAATGATGAGTCGCTCCTGGTACCAAATTCCAGTGCAGCAATGCAGACGCCAGCCAAATTCCAAATCCCATACCCCAACGGCGAATGATGAGTCGCTCCTGGTGCCATATTCCAGTGCAGCGATGCAGACGCCAAAAAAGTCCCGAAATTTTTCCGGCCCTACGGTCTGGATCATACATCCTGCAAAACCGTATACAATCCACGGGCGTAAAATTATCCCAATCTCTCCCAAGTTCTACCGGCGAGACCACATTCAAAGTCCCACCGGCAAAAAAAAAAGGTATGTCCACAAGAAAAATGGGCACGGATGAAAACCCGAAAGGGCTCCGTGAGTAAAAACAGCAGGATTGCCAGCGAGTTTGTGAAAACCCGAAAGGGCGCAAACTCGTGAAAAAGAGATGAAATGCACTCGCAAAGTCCTCTCTATTTTGTGAGGTGAAAATTCCCGCGTGAGATCCTTACGACTCACAAAGGAGCAACACACTTAGGAGTCCCCACGACTCCTAAGGAGAAACACCTACGAGATGCTTTCGACTCGTGGGGAGAAAATGCTTTTATGGGACCATCACGGCTTATAAAATTGAAAAGCCTTAGGTGATAGGGATTTAAACCTGTCTCCTAAGCCACCAATTTCCAAATCCTCCCGGGGCAAATGATGAGTTGCTCCTGGCATTATTCTAGTGCAGCAATGCAGATGCCAAACCAAAACCAATCGCCAAATCCACTCATGGCAACTGATGATTCGCTCCTGGCACCATATTCCAGTATAGCGATGCTGATGTCAACCCAAATCAAATCAAACCAACAACCTCTGCGGTAGAATCATGCTTCGTCCCAGAATTTACCCCGTGTCGAAATCATGCTTCGCCTCGGGATATCTACCTTCCCTGTCGGAATTATTCTTCGGCTCGGAATCAACCAACAAGCTCTGCGTCGGAATCATGCTTCGTCTCAGAGTGTACCCTGCGTCGAAATCAAGCTTCGTCTCGTAGTATCTGCTTTCCCTGTCGGAATTCTGCTTCGGCTCGGAATCAACCAGCAATCTCCTCGTCGGAATTATGCTCTGCCTCAGAATCAAGTCAACCAGCAAGCTCTGCGTCGAAATCATGCTTCATCTCAGAATGTGCACCCCGTGTCGAAATCAATCTTCGCCTCGGATTATCTGCTTTCCCCAACGGAATTATGCTTCGCTTGGGAATCAACCTCTGCATCGAAATTATGCTTCGGTCAGAATGTATGCCGCCCGTCGGAATTATGCTCCGATCCCTGGAATCATGCTCTGCTCTTCGGAATTATGCTTCGATCCCTGGAATCATGCTCTACTCTTCGGAATGATGCTCCGATCCTTGGAATCATGCTCCGCTCTTCGGAATGATGCTCCGATCTTCGGAATTATGCTCCGACCCTTAGGAATCATGATCTGCTCTTCGGAATGATGCTCCGATCCTTGGAATCAAGCTCCGCTCTTCGGAATGATGCTCCGATCCTTGGAATCATGCTCCGCTCTTCGGAATCATGCTCCGATCCTTGGAATCATGCTCCACTCTTCGGAATGATGCTCCGACCCCTTCGGAATCATGCTTCGCTCTTCGTAATGATGCTCCGATCCTTGGAATGATGCTCCGCTCTTCGAAATGATGCTCCGATCTTCGGAATTATGCTCCGACCCTTAGGAATTATGCTCCGCTCTTCGGAATGATTCTCCGATCCTTGGAATCATGCTCTGCTCTTCAGAATGATGCTCCGATCCTTGGAATCATGCTCCACTCTTCGGAATTATGATCCGATCCTTGGAATCATGCCCCACTCTTCGGAATGATGCTCCGACCCCTTTGGAATCATGCTTCGCTCTTCGGAATGATGCCCCGATCCTTGGAATCATGCTCCACTCTTCAGAATGATGCTCCGATCCTCGGAATTATGCCCCGATCCCCGGAATTATACTCCCGGGATGATGCTCCGCCCCTGGAATGATGTTCCACCTCGAAGTCCAACTTCAAGATCCATCAATTTCATACACACAACTCATGCATGCGGTGTGCATTCATTGATGGGGAGGGCACTTTGTTGGGGTCAAAATTTGCACCCCGGTTGACCAAGTCAAAGTCAAGGTCAACCCCAAGCCAGGTGGGCCCAAGCCCAGATCAAGTGGGCTCATGCCCGAGTCGAGCCCGAACATGAAGCGGCCGGCCTCCCCCATGCTGAAATAAAAAATCATGTAATAAATAATTTTGATGTAATTTTTTATACATGAATGATCATAAAGCCAAATTTTTGTAAAGCCCATGGCTTATGTGCAAAAAGAAATGGAACATGAGCCACGGGATGGGCAAAATGCCATTTTGTAAAGCCCAAGGGGCTATATGTAAATATGTAAGCCTATATAAGGCAATATGATGATGAATAAAGCATATACTTTTCATTCCCTTAAAAATATATGTTTTGTGCCTTTTTCCTCTTTCTGAAGGTTCTAAATCTTCTTCTTTCTTTTGAATTAAATCAAGAGTTTTACTCTTCCTTTTCCAAAACTAAATAGTTTTTCACCACAAAACCCACAAAGAGGAGCTTAGATCTCCCATCAGATCTCAAAAAGAAGAGAATTTTAAAATCTCACATCTCTTGATCTTTAAGATCCTGCCAACAGAGGAGAAAGAAGGAGGCCCATCTCCGAAAACCCCATTTTGGGGAAGACCCAGGGCTCCAAAGAAAAACCCCTTTCATCAACTCCAAAACATCTTAGGAGTTTAACTCCACTCTAAATCCTTGTTCATATCATAATTTTGCAATATTATATTCCCTATTCTTATTCATTTTACAAATAAACAGGTACTTTGATCCATGTCTGCTACATAGTTGCAGGTTACAGGTTCTCGGAACAAAACAGTGAAAATGATGAAAAGACGATACAAAAGTGAGACTACAACCAACAAATAGAAGAATCTTGATCATGCCTACAGTTTGAGGGACAAATGAAGATCAATGAACAATTTCACAAAGTACAAAAGCAGCGCAAGGTTCAAGACTTCGACAAGAAGCATACGGTAAAAGTCCACGACATTATGCACTGTGGAAATCTGAAAGAAACTAGAAGACATTTTGAAGAACCAAGTGAAGAAAAGCCAAGTAAAAAGCAACAGAAAGAACCCCAGAAGACTCCGGCCAGTGAGTCCACCATACGGCCGTGGATCCGCGGCGAAACAGGGGATATGGCCCTGGATCCGCGGCCGTGCTAAGCACATGTCGGTGCAAACTTTGATGGTGGCGGCGGTGCGTTGACTAGGCTTCTTAGGGTAATTTTGTAAATGCAGATAGGGATCAGATGTAACCCTAGGGTTTCTGTAATCTATAAATAGGAACCCTACAGCTCTTTTTGGAGCATGCCTCTTTGTATGCCTCTTTTTTTTATTATCAAATTCAGAATTTTATTAACTGTAATGTTTTGAAGAGTGCATCGAATAAAAGTAAGTAGTTTTTCTTTACCTTGCCCTAGTTAATTTCTTTTCTGCCGTAGTTTAGTAATTTTATTTATCTGCCATAGTAAATTAGTTAGGAATTTTATTTATTTGCCGTAGATCAGATAGTTAGGTTATTAAAAACAATCATAAAAAATGTCTATTTTTATCAATTCCCTAATGAGTGAGTAGTTCCTCACTTGTTAGGGTTAGGAATAGGAAAGGTTTGAGAGATGAAAATCTCTCACCCCTTTCTTGCCCATCATATGTTTTAATAGGACTTTATGCATACATACACACACCGCTCACTACGGCACCCTATCCCACGAGATAGCGGTGATACCGTAGTTTAAAAGACCGGTTGTATATGTTTTCCATGGAGGTTAGGGTAAGAATTAAGAAAGGACGGACAAGGACCTAGAGGAAGAAACCTAGTTTCTTCCCGATCGTGCTAATCCCCTTTATTAATTATTACCATAACACCTAAATAGATCTTAATTAGGGCATAGAAAGCGGTGAGACATATTGAGTTTCCAAACTTAACCTAAACCTAACCCTAGCAAGATTTTAATCCTAATCAAACTCATTTCAGTTTTTAGTGATAATCAATCCAACACCATTTGGAATTAACTCGTTAGAACAAATAAAAAATACACAAAATCCCTGTGGACCGACCCATACTCAACCGGCTAGCTACCAAGCGACGCCGTTCTTGATTGCGGTTAATATTCTTTGATTCATCTTTTAAAAGCGAAAGCGCATATAAAATATCTTCCAATCAAATGGCGCTGTTGCCGGGGATCGAACCGCGCTCCACGATCTTTTCTACCCTATCCGCACTGCTTTACCCACTTGTCTTTAACTTCCACCGGCCAATGGGGATAACTTTGAGATTAAACCCCACTTCATCAATATGTTGCCCAAATTTCACGGGTTGGAATCCGAAGACGCCTACATCTTCATAAACAAATTCCAGAATATTTGCGCAATGATGAAGACCACACAACTTTCTGATGATGCTATAAGGCTACGTGTCATTCCATTTACTCTATGTGACCTAGCCGAGAAATGGTTATATAGCACAGCATCACACTCGATAAAAAATTGGGAAGAGTTTGTTCAGGCTTTTCTAAAAAAGTTTTACCCACACCACAAGACCGCGAGAAATCGCAACGAAATTATTCAATTTTCCCAGCTTCCTTCTGAACCTTTTTGGAAGTGTTTTGAAAGATTTAAAGACCTACTTGTTCAATGCCCTCACTACGGTATCGAGAATTGGCAACTTTGCCAAACTTTATACGAAGGATTGAACCCAGCAACTAAGCAGTTGTTGGAAACCATTTGTTAAGGTCACTTTCTTACAAAATCTAGCGAGGAAACTTGGTAATTTCTCGACGATCTTGCTGAACAAACACTTCAGTGGGAAAGCACTAAGACCACCTCATCTTCTTCATCAGGCCAGTCTAGGGCAGGCATACATCAACTTGATATGTCGATTGCAATGAAGGCTGAAATGGCCGCACTTACGAAAAAGCTAGAAGCAATTGAGAGCAAATTCTCATCGCCTTCACCTGCCCCTGCTTTACCCCAAGCACAGTTTGCGCTTGTTGTTCGGATCCATCCCATCTTACTGAAGAGTGGCCTTACAATCCACCTGTTCAAGGACAAGATCAAGTCAATGCTGCCTTTCAGCAAAGACAAAGAAATGATCTATACTCTTCGACTTATAATCCTGGTTGGAGGAGCCACCCAAATTTTGCTTGGAATCAAAATCAACAATTCCAAGGCAATAACAACTTTTAAAGGCTTCCTCCTCCATAACAACAAGCACCTCAACAAACTCAATACCAGCAACCTTTCCAACCCCAACCTTACCCAAACCAAATGAACAATTTTGTACCTCACAATTCTTATCCTCAAAACAATTTTGTTCAACCGAATAATGATAAGGTTTCCTCGCTAGAACGAAGTCTAGATGCGTTTTTAAAACAATCTACACAATCCGCAGCAAGGTTGGAAACTTCCATTCAGTCTTTGGTACAAAACAGTGCTTCACATGATCAAAACATCAAATCAATTGAGGCCCAAATTGCACAACTAAACGCTGCGTTAAGCGAGCGAGAAAAGAGAAAGCTTCCGTCTCAACCATTGCCAAATCCCGGTCACACACACAACGCACATATTGCTTATGAACAACAAAATCATAATGTAAATGTTGTGACCACGTTGAGATCTGGAAGAGTGTTGCACAATAACGTGGGTAATAGTGATGACAACCCTGCCGGTGCTTCTTCATCATCTTCTTCTTCTTCTTCATCTTCTTCAGAGCCTATTCTTCATTCTTCACAAGGCTCTACTTCTTCTACTTCTAACGGACCCACATCTCACTTCACGAACACACCAATACTGGGATCCGTTCTAACTCCGCAATCTCCTCCACAGACATTGGACTCAACAAATTTTCAAAATGTTCCATTTCCAAACAGGTTGAGATCTAATAAACCAACTCCACAAATGGAGAAGATTGTGGAAGTATTCAAACAGGTTAGCATAAACATACCTATCTTGGATGCAATCCAACAAGTCCCTTCTTACGCTAAAATCTTAAAGGACTTATGCACCAAGAAGAGGAAGTCACAAGTACCAAAGAATGTTTTTGTGGCTAGTGCTGTTAGTGATGCTCTTAACCAACCTTTACCCCAAAAACATAAGGACTCCGACTGTCCAACAATTTCAATAACAATTGGGGATAAGAACATCAATCGAGCACTTTTAGATCTTGATGCTAGTGTTAATTTGCTACCCTATTCAGTATACGAAAAATTAGGCATTGGAGAGCTTAAACCCACTCATTGTACTCTCCAAATGGCCGACCGATCCATCATCCATCCTAGGGGTGAGTTAGAGGATGTTTTAATTAAAGCAGGGGATTTCATTTTTCCCGTTAATTTCATTGTTATGGATACACAGCCTGTAGCTAACCCCTGGAGTCAAATTCCGGTGATACTTGGTCGACCATTCCTTGCGACTTCTAATGCGGTGATCAATTGTCGAAATGGTTCAATGAATCTATCTTTTGGAAATATGACAATTGAACTCAACATTTTTAAGTTGGGGAATCAGTCCTCCGAGCCTAATGCCAGTATACTTGATGTTTGCTCGATCCACGAGATCATGCAGGAGGACTGTGAGCTCGAAAAATTTCTGTTCGATCACAGCAGTTTTGACGCCTCTAGTGCGTTCCTCCTAGAATCTGACACAGCTTTCACACCAGATAACGATTACGAGTGTTTCACTTTTTTGGACAATTTTGAAGACTCACCACCCGAGTTTGAGTCCTTTGATTTTTCGGATGAGTTAACTGAACCATCCGACTCGGTTGCTTACACTCACTTTAAACCATTGTTGGAATCCTTCGAGTTCGAGACAGTTTCACCAATGTTACCTTCAATTGTTTCACCTCCAAAACTCGAACTCAAGCTTTTGCCGTCTCACCTTAAATACGGTTACTTAGGTGAGAATGAGACCCTTCCTGTTATCATATCGGCATCTCTAGCTCTCGAGCAAGAGAAAACTCTTTTAATGGTCTTACAAAATAACCGGCAAGCTTTTAGCTGGACTATGGCGGACATCAAGGGGATTAGTCCCCTCATAGTTGAACATCATATAGATATGATGGATGATTCTAAGACAGTAAGGGATCCACAAAGACGCCTCAACCCCATAATGAAGGAGGCTGTCAAAAAGGAGATTGTCAAATGTCTTGATAGTGGTATCATTTATCCTATCTCTGATAGTCAGTGGGTTAGCCCCATTCACGTTGTCCCAAAGAAATCAGGCATAACGGTCATAACCAATGAGGCGAATGAGTTAATACCTACTCGCACCCAAACTGGGTGGCGAGTTTGCATCGACTATAGAAAACTCAACGCCGCGACACGAAAAGACCACTTTCTGTTACCTTTTATTGACCAAATGCTACAACGATTGGCTGGGCACGAATTTTACTGCTTTTTGGATGGCTATTCCGGTTATAATCAAGTCCCCATCGCCAAAAAGGATCAAGACAAGACCACATTTACTTGTCCTTTCGGTACATTCGCTTACCGTCGCATGCCCTTTGGGCTATGCAATGCACCCGCTACTTTCCAGCGGTGTATGGTGGGGATCTTTTCAGATATAGTGGAGAAATTTTTGGAAATTTTTATGGATTATTTCTCCATTTTCGGCGACTCCTTCGATGAGTGTTTGCTACACTTAGACGCAGTTCTTACCCGCTGTACGGATAAGAACCTCACTTTAAATTGGGAGAAATGCCACTTTATGGTACGAGAGGGTATTGTCTTAGGACATGTCATCTCGCAAAACGGTATTGAGGTTGATAAAGCCAAGATTGAAGTCATTTCCAATCTTCCTCCTCCTAAATGCGTCAAAGACATCCGAGCCTTCTTTGGCCATGCCGATTTTTATAGACGGTTCATCAAGGATTTTAGCAAGATAGCTAGACCCTTGACTCTTTTATTGGCCAAGGACACCACTTTTGATTTTGACTCCACCTGCATGAAAGCGTTCGAGTCATTGAAACACTCACTTATTTCTGCGCCCATTCTTTCATCTCCCGACTGGACGCATCCTTTTGAAATTATGTGCGATGCATCTGATTTCGCCATTGGTGCTGTCCTTAGATAGCACATTAATAAGATGCCGCACGTAATTTATTACGCTAGCCGAACATTAAATGAGGCCCAATTGAATTACACAACAACAGAAAAAGAATTTTTAGCCGTTGTGTTTGCACTTGAAAAATTCCGTCCCTATTTAATTGGCTCTCCAGTGATTATTTACACGAACCATTCAGCTCTTCGCCATCTTTTTGCGAAGAAGGATGCTAAATCTCGGTTAATACGTTGGATCCTCTTGCTACAAGAGTTTGATCTTGTCATAAGAGACAAGAGAGGATGTGAAAATGTAGTTGCCGACCACCTTTCACGACTTCCTTCTTCGCCTACACTTGAAATTCCTATTAAAGACGTTTTTCCCGATGAGCAACTCTTAACCGTGTCATGCGAACCTTGGTTCGCTGATATAGTAAACTATTTGGCCACCGGACTGATACCTAAAGATTGGTCGAAACGGGACAAACTCCGATTCCTGTCCCAAGTAAAACATTTTTACTGGGATGAACCGTATCTCTTTAAATACTGTTCCGACCAAATCATTCGTCGGTGTGTCCCCGAAAACGAGTTTAAGAGTGTGCTGTCTTTTTGCCACGATCAAGCGTGTGGCGGGCATTTTGGCCCCAAGAAGACAGCAGAAAAAATCTTGCAGTGTGGCTTCTACTGGCCACGACCTTTTAAATATACATACGAATACTAAAAGACATGCTCCCGGTGCCAACACTTGAGCCGGATATCGAGGAGAAATGAAATGCCACTCCAACCAAGTTTGGTTATTGATATTTTTGATGTTTGGGGAATAGACTTCATGGGACCATTTCCCAATTCCTTTGGGAATATGTATATTCTATTGGCTGTTGACTATGTGTCAAAATGGGTGCCCGGCCGAACTAATGACAACATGGTTGTTGTTAGATTTCTTAAAGAAAATATCTTTTCTCGGTTTGGGCATCCTCGAGCGATTATAAGTGATAATGGATCTCACTTCTTTAATAGGACTTTTGAGTCCTTAATGCGCAAATACTCCATTACTCACAAATTTTCAACACCATATCATCCCCAAACTTATGGGCAAGCCGAGATTTCGAATCGGCAGATTAAACAAATTTTGGAAAAAACGATTTCCAAAAACTGTAAAGATTGGTCAACAAAACCGATTGATGCACTATGGGCATTCCGTACTGCTTACAAGACCGATCTTGGTATGTCTCCATACCGGCTTGTTTATGGGAAGGCTTGCCACCTCCCTGTTGAAATTGAGCACAAGGCATTTTGGGCGAATAAAGAGTTGAACTTATCCATGGGAGATGCGGGCAGCAATAGAAAGCTGCAATTGAATGAATTGGATGAGCTGCGGGATGAAGCCTATGAAAATGCGGTAATTGTTAAAAACCGAACGAAGGTGTTCCACGACAAACACCTTATGTGCAATACTTTCGAACCTGGTCAACAGGTTTTGCTTTATGACACTCGGTTACACTTCCATCCCGGCAAGCTCAAATCTAGATGGAAAGGGCCGTTTTTGGTACGCACCGTATATCCGCACGGTGCGGTAGATCTAGAAAACCCGGAGGACGGTACACTGTTTAAAGTAAACGGACATCGACTTAAACCGTTCCTCACTGCGGACCCGTCGGAGGAGCGCCTGTTTTTGCAGGAGCCGATTTATACTGACTGATCTTCCTCAATTTATCCCCAAATATTCCATCATCTAGCCAAAACATTGTTTCAAACAAGTTTGGGGGTATGTATCATTTGTAATTTTATACAAAATAACATAAAAAATAAAAAAAATTAGAAAATAAATTTTTTTTTGGATATTTTTGTAAATTTACAGATTAAATAAATAAAATAAATCTTTATTTGCAAATAATTTTCTCTTTTTAGAGGGGTTTATTTGCAAATATCCATCACTCTCCCCCTATATAAATAACCCCGACCGCTCTCTGTGATAAAAAAAAACCCTAATTTCATCTTCTAAAAAAACCCTAGCCGCCGCCGCTTCAATTTTTCCAGAGAGAGACCTCCAGATAGCCGCGCTTCCGCCGCACGAGCCGCCTTTCCACCGCTGATCCGCCGCGCGCTCTGGTCTTCACCCCCTGATTTTTTCAGGGGAGGTTCGATTCCTGAAACCCTCTCTGTTTTTAATTTTTTTAGACTTGTAGCTTATTTGATGGCACCCAGTATGCAACTGGAGCGTGACTTTTCACAATTTTTTTCACATGCGGTGTATGGAAGTTAGTTTGCAAATGAGATAGCACGTAGGGGCTGGAACTTTTTGATATATAATCACCCAAACGCCTATGCCCTTCCGGAATTAGTCACTCGTTTTTACGAGTGCATTAAAGATGGGTGTCTTGCCCAATACGGCTTTATAAAATTGCAGTGGGGTGATAGGGAGATTATCATTGATAGCGACTTCATACATGAAGTCACATTAATCCCTTGGTTACCCGTCCATGATTAGCCATTACAGTTTGAGGATTACATGCCCTTGATGGGCAATGATTGCTCGAGGGAGTCGCGGAAGGGGATCCAAGCGAGAACCCTTTTCACAAACGTTTTAACTGTGTGCCGGTGGGCACAAAACAATATTTTTGGGAGCTCCCAAAACACCACATTTTTCACACCCTCACTGCATATCGTGCACACACTCATGACAAGAAACCCTCGTTTTGACATGTGCACAGTTTTACTGAACTCAATCGGTGTGGGCAAAAGAGCCCCGAACTATCCTTACCCCATGCTTGTGACACAACTGTGTCGATATTTCCTCCCCGTGGAGGAGTTTGAATTTTACATGCTTGGAGGCATACCTGTCAGGCCTCTCATTGAGGGCGTTTTTACGTCCTATACACGATTGACGGATATTTGGTCAAGAACTGAACCGGCGGAGCATGTGCCCGCCCGAACACCTAGCTCCAGCTCTACCGCGAGCGAGGGAGAACTCACTCCTTTAGAACATGCAAATTTAATGCGAAGAGCTGTTGGGGGCATTGATGAGTTGAGGGGGATAGCTAGGGATCATGATCGGCGGTTGACTGAAATAGAGCATGGGATCTGAACCCTGCTGGGTAGGGAGGAGCGTTCTCGTTCACGCTCGAGGGCACGGCGTGGGGCCTAGCAGTGAGGGCACTGCTTTTAGTTAAGTTTGGGGGAGGTGGTGGTTGTAAATAATTATCTTTTGCGTTGCATATTTTTTTAAATTTTTGTATATATTTTTCTTTTTCTTTTGCATGTTTAAATTCTGCATTGCATTTTTATAAAAAAAAATCATAAAAATCATAAAAATTGAAAATAAAAAAAAATTAGAAAAATATAAAAATCAAATAAAAACTGAAAAATTTGAAAAATTATAAAAATGGAAAAATTCAATTTTGGCCATAATTGACTTGAGTTTGATAAGAAGGTTGACTAGTTAGGAAAAACTAGATCCTAGACTTAGTAAATTAAAAACCCTAAAAATAACCTTTCTAAAAATTTAATGGTAGAAAATATATGTCTTTGTAGTTTACTTAGAAATAGGCAAATTTTGAGTTCACTTCTTGGGCTAAGTCAAAATAAGGGAAGAATATTGATATTTTTATTAAAGTATAAGTCTGAAAAATAATTCCTAAGCTTAAGTCTAAATTCTGAAAATATATACCCTACAAATTGCACAAACACGAACCTTGAAACTTGGAATAGTATAGGAGACCTTGAAATGCTCTTGTCTAAAGTCCTTAGTATAAAGGAAAATAAAATAAAAATACAAGTGTGAATAAAGAGATATAAAAAAAATGAACACTGGTTTTATAATTACTTAAGGCTGCATAAATAGAAAAAATATATAGCGAGGGTGCTTTATCACCTAGTGCCTTAGACCAACTGGTTTGGGAGTCACTGCTAAAAGCCTTAGATATTACAAGACGAGGAATTACGTCTTAATGCGTAAACACATTTTGTAATCGGTCGTTAGTACCTCAAGAAGTATTAACGGTCGCATGAAGGATGTGTGAGTAATGTCATCTAAAAATTCACCAACTAAAAGTACTTTGGACAATGGACAAGAGTATAAGAGCTTGAATTGAATTTCCAAGTGTGGGGGTGATACATACACACACGTAGGGGTATGTGATTGGGGTTTGGATGAGAGATAGGAATGAAAAATAGGACTTATGTCTTTAGTAGAGATGATAAAAATTCCTAAGTTGAGATGGAACCGTAGAAGGAAAACTCAAAAGATACTAGAATCTAAAGAAATTTACAGAACATATACAATCTTAAGTTAAATGATAAGGAAGCATGAAAAATATGGGTTGATAATTTCTGAGTCGAAGATAATAGAATTTCTTGTTAGAAAACCGAATTGGAGAATAAAAGTCAATAGGCCGAATTGATAGGATTTTGTGGATAGTATCCGCTGAAAACCCTCAGGAGACAACACTCCTACTAGGGACACCTAGAGGTTTAACGGCTTGTTGCACGAGCTCAGTGCAATCGCGTTTCTCTTCGAAAGTGAGGTTAGGCTTTTTCGAGAATAACACTAGTTTTTTTCTCGAGGACGAGCAAAAGATAAGTTTGGGGGTATTTGTTCATATCATAATTTTTCATTATTATATTCCCCATTCTTATTCATTTTACAAATAAACAGGTACTTTTGATCCATGTCTGCTATATAGTTGCAGGTTACAGGTTCTCGAAACAAAACAGTGAAAATGATGAAAAGACGATACAAAAGTGAGACTACGACCAACAAATAGAAGAATCTTGATCATGCCTACAGTTTGAGGGACAAATGAAGATCAATGAACAATTTCACAAAGTACAAAGGCAACACAAGGTTTAAGACTTCGACACGAAGCATACGGTAAAAGTCCACGACATTATGCACTGTGGAAATCTGGAAGAAACTAGAAGGCATTCTGAAGAACCAAGTGAAGAAAAGCCAAGTAAAAAGAAACAGAAAGAACCCCAGAAGATTCCAGCCAGAGAGTCCACCATACGGCCGCGGATCCACGGCCAAACAGGGCATATGGCCGCGGATCCGCGGCCGTGCTAAGCACATGTCGGTGCAAACTTTGACTGTGGCGGCGGTGCGTTGACTAGGCTTCTTAGGGTAAATTTGTAAATGAAGATAGGGATCAGATGTAACCCTAGGATTTCTATAATCAATAAATAGGAACTCTACAGCTCTTTTTGGAGCATGCTTCTTTGTATGCCTCTTTTTGTTTATCAAATTCAGAATTTTATTAACTGTAATGTTTTGAAGAGTACATCGAATAAAAGTAAGTAGTTCTTCTTTACCTTGCCCTAGTTAATTTCTTTTCTGCCGTAGTTTAGTAATTTTATTTATCTGCCCTAGTTAATTAGTTAGGAATTTTATTTATTTGCCGTAGATCAGATAATTAGGTTATTAAAAACAATCATAAAAAATGTCTCTTTTTTTTATCAATTCACTAATGAGTGAGTAGTTCCTCACTTGTTAGGGTTAGAAATAGAAAAGATTTGAGAGATGAAAATCTCTCACCCCTTTCTTGCCCATCATATGTTTAAATAGGACTCTATGCATACATACACACACCGCTCACTACGGCACCCTATCCCACGAGGTAGTGGTGATACCGTAGTTTAAAAGACCGGTTGTATATGTTTTCCATGGAGGTTAGGGTAAGAATTAAGAAAGGACAGACAAGGACCTAGAGGAAGAAACCTAATTTCTTCCCGATCGTGCTAATCCCCTTTATTAATCATTACCATAACACCTAAATAGATCTTAATTAGGGCATAGAAAGTGGTGAGACATATTGAGTTTCCAAACTTAATCTAAACCTAACCCTAGCAAGATTTTAATCTTAATCAAACTCATTTCAGTTTTTAGTGATAATCAATCCAACACCATTTGGAATTAACTCGTTAGAACAAATAGAAAATACACAAAATCCCTGTGGACCGACCCATACTCAACTGGCTAGCTACCAAGCGACGTTGTTCTTGATTGCGGTTAATATTCTTTGATTCATCTTTTAAAAGCGAAAGCTCATATAAAATATCTTCCAATCAATCCTCTTTGGGGATTTTAAATCCTATTTCTGGAACTAAAAGCCCCCTTTTCTCGCCGGCGCCCATGCACCCGAGCACCCGGCGCCCGAGCGCTCAAGCGGCCGGCGCCCGAGCGCTCAAGCGCCCGGCGCCCGAGCGCTCATGCCGGGCACGTGGTGCGCTAGCGCTCAAGCACCCAGCGCCCACATGCCGGGCACGTGGTGCGCTAGCGCTCGAGCGCCTTGCGCTCAAGCGCCCGGCGCTCGAACACCTTGCGCCCAGCGCCTACGTACCGGGCACGTGGTGCACTAGCACTCGAGCGCCTTGCGCTCAAAGGGCCCAGCGCCCACGTGCCGGGCACGTGGTGCGCTAGCGCTTAAGCGCCCAGCGTCCACGTGCCGGGCACGTGGTGCGCTAGCGCTCAAGCACCTAGCACTCAAGCGCCCTGCGCCCACGTGCCGGGAACGTGGTGCGCCAGCGCCTAAGCTCCCAGCGCTCGCGTGTTAGACACGCGAGGCGCTGCCCCCCACGCATCCTTTGGATGCCCTTTCCCTTATACACACACACACACTCTACAACACTGTGCCTCTCTAAACACAACACTGCACATTGAGTTCGCATGACCAGTTTAACCCGTTAATCGGAGGTTCCCTCGCTCCAAATGCGAGGGGTAATTAACGGCAGCTTAGTCCGCGGCTGCCAGAGATTCGGATCCCCACAATCAATAAACCCCAGCCTACCCTAGGCAGGGGGAATCTGTAATGCGCCTGACAAGCGCGCGCGTATTCCCATCTCAATGGGGTGACCAAAAACACCCTACACTTCTTCCTTCAATTTTCGTCGTCGCCATCGTCTGAAATCGCAAAATCAGAATATGATGAATCCGAATCCTCTCTTCTGTTCTTATTCTCTTCCTTTCTTCAATTTTCCCGTCTTATTCACCTTCATTTATATTTTCCACGACTACCAATAATAATAAAATCCTCCTCGATAAAATTGTAACGACTCTGAAATCCCTATACAAATGTAATTTATTCAAATATATAGAATGGGTATTTCAGCATGATTAGGAGTTATAAGTTAAATTTGTTTAATAAAAACAAGAAAAAACTTGTAATTCACTTGTCACGCCCCGCTTCCCAGTATACGGGAAAGGAGGCGCGACTGGGCCCGCTACGTATTTACTCAGAAGTAAACACGCTAAGCGTAACTAAACAATATAATGTAAATATACACAAGAAGACATAAAATGTAAATGAATAGCAAATTTTATTTATTAAACATTTCTTTACAATACAACTGAAAAGTAAATACAATGATGAAAGTAATGCCTAAATAATGGCATGAACATGAAAGTAAAGTATATACAAGAGTCTAAAGATCGGGGTCCTCGCTAAACTGATCCAAGTCCTCTGCACTATGCTCTATTTGCAGTGAGCCGAATCCACCTGACAACATTCCAAAGAAAGAAGAGAGAAGGAATGTCGTCAGCGAACAATCGCTCGGTAAGTCCCAAAGAAAAGTAGCAAAAGAATAGACAGATGAATAGACAGATATGAGAATATAACTCGTGTATTGTGAGTTTGTTATATTAACACAGTTGTTTGTAACTTGTTACAGAATATGCCAGTGTATACGAGAGGAGTCCAACTATTCCGTGGACTAAGGTATACAGAGCACAATGAACCGTTAAGTCACGGAACAACAACAATCGATATTCAGGTTAGGTGTATTAAAATGACCGTCTCGTGCCACTTCTAACACATTCTGTACCAGTCTACCCCTTTAAAACCCAGTAATGTATTTTGTATTGATTTGTATTATTTAATTTGTTTAATAAATGCACAACTTGCCGAAACCATGATATCATCTAAACGGAATGGATATAAATGGATAGTCATGTAATCAGAGTATATCCATGGTTCGGTTCGGTCGAGTCATGTTGATATTGATTGCATTTTGGTATAAATGGATTCATGTTGAATAGGAGTTATAATTGAATCATATTCAATGATAGACTGATTGATTTCAGATTAGACTGAGACTCTGCCTGAATCAGACACTTAAACAGAATTGAAGTCCTGAATTAGTTTTGATGTTATCGGTAACTGCTGCATATGGATGGCAGGATTTGTGTCTTTTTCCAAGACAATTACCATATTGATAACACCGTTTTTAGGTTGTCTACCTTAGATAGGCAAGCACCCATATTCTCCGTGTCACGACCCGAAGTTCAGCTCGTGGCCGGCACTTAAACCACGTAACGTCTCCAGGCGTAACGCAATTTAAGTAAGCCGAAAACCCAGAAATCTAAACCATAAAAAAGGATAAGTGGTGAAAACATTTATGAAAGCATTTGTTAAAACATTTAGAAATCTCAAGTAAAAATCTTTCAAGTTTAAATTATTTTATTAAAAATTTCGGCAGCACCTTCTTTGTAAAAACAAGCCCCGAAATGGGTACAACATAAGAAAAAGGTAAAACAACTGATGAAATATAAAGAGCATCCCAAACGGGAGCAATCACGCCCAATGGCGGAACAACCACCACACAAATACTATACGACGCCGTAGCGAAGGAATGAACAATATAAGTGTAAACAACATGAAAGAAATAAAAGAAATAAACACCCAGAGTCACAAAAATAATATACAACATCGTCCTCACAACTGGTCTCTAAGTCAATACATAACTGGTAGATGGAGAGTACTAGATACAATGAAGTGTACAATGAAATGTAAACAGATAACCGCTACCCACCTATAGCAAAATGGCTCGCACGCCAACTGTAGCGGTATCCGCAACAAAAGATACAAGGATGTAGCCCTGCCGCGACTACTCTGCGGGTCTACCTGCAAGCACTGTGGCATAACGGGGGTGAGTTGCCAACTCATGAATAGTAAATAACATATAAAGGTAATAGCAGGTATGCACGTACTACGATACTCTAACATGTGCAACAGATAACATCAATATGGTAATCTGGGTATACAATAATCATGCGAGGTACTCTATCAGGTACTAAAGGTATATGATGCAATGCATGTAAATGAGTGCTGAGCATGGGAAAATAAATCACCAACACGAATCATCATCGTGGAAAAACCCCGGTGTCTACCAAAAACACCCTAAATCCCATATAACTTAGGCGCCGTCAATCTAATCGGCCCTCATGTCCTGTAAATCTCATAGAAACGGAGTGCCCAACATCGACACTCGAAAACATCATGACATACTCGTGTTCAGCATCGACACGGAAATATTCATCTCTCCGGCGCCGCATACCAAATCGGCCCTCAATATATCTCATATTATAACTCCCAGGCGGTATCCTCCGGATATCCGTCGGGTCTCCAAACTATCACCGGCGGGTAGTAGTCCCTCCGCTGGGCTCACCATCTAACTATACGAGTCTTCTTGCCCCGGGGTACCATACCGGGTCCACCATGTACCCACAGACGGTGCCTACCTCTCCTCGATCGGGTATACACAAGCTCTCAGAACCGAGAAAACTCATGGTGGACGCACTGAAATATCATATCAAGAGAAACCGGGTTTTTAAAATAAAGCACACTTTCTTGAAATAATACCACGGTTCTTAAATCCAGAAATCACATGAAATCCAAACTCAATACGTAAATCCATGCGATGTGATGTATGCATCATAAAGTCGTACTATGAGTAAAAAAGAAAAAACGCTCTTTAAATAAATTCAGTTTTTAAAATATATCATACGGTCCCCAGTTTTCCCAAAAACCAGCTTATCTAGGTAGGTACAATGTGTATATGCATAAGTATGGATGTATCAATATGCAGGTGCACCAATATAGATATACAAATGTGTATGTGCACAAGTATAGGTGTATCAATGTGTATGTGCACCAATATAGATATACAAATGTGTATGTGCACAAGTAGAAATGTATCAATGTGTATGTGCACCAATATAGATATGCAAATGTGTATGTGCACAACTAGAGATGTATCAATGTGTATGTGCACCAATATAGATATACAAATGTGTATGTGCACAAGTAACATAACCATGTCGAATCATATATAAGGTGAGCTACAATATATTGTTCATGGCAATTCTATAGTGTAACGGTGTATGTGTAACATGCAGATTAGTGCTCGTGCAACATGAACCGTTAGTAACAGTACAGTGTTCTATTAATTCTAAGTCCATATATAGAAGGGAATACAATATGCAACAAATAGTATCCATGCGCAATCAATGTATATGAATGCAAATATGTAGCTACAATATCCTATCAAGCCCTGACGCATAACGCCATACGGGCGATTTCCCCGTAGATGTTAAATCTACTCACCGGTGATCTGGTGCTACGTATATCCGACCACCTGCTTTCCCTTCTTCACGGCGTCCGAAGTCTCCGCCTGCGAACCTAGAGTTTACACAAAATAACACACGTAAGGCAAAATCCTGCAAAAACGCGATATCAAGTCCAAACGAGAACTAGCGTCGCGATCTAAATACGTGTGTATACATAACGTGTGTGCATACTCCAAAACCCACCGCGACACGCTGTGACACACAGCAACACCAACTCAACTCGTATCGTACATGTCGCGCAAGTCCCGCTACGCTAATTATAGGTAATTGGTCCCAGATTTTATCTGGAGCAAAAATAAGAAAAATAAACAAGACCAAACCCCTTAAAATACCTACAGACAGCTACCTCAACATGTTACAACAAAATTGGGCCGGCCACCATAGGGGTCATATCGGCCCAAAACGGGTGAAAACGGTCCAGGTTTATACACTATATTCCTAGCACAAAATATAGCCTGATGTATATGTTTGCTCATCAATAATATAATCCCAGATACAGCAGATTCTATGTATCCTAAATTTTAGTTTTAAAAATGTTTTAAAACACTAATTTGCAACATTATGGTATTTTTATGAAATCAGGTGAAATTATATGAATTAAGTGATACCAACAGCACATAATCTATCTAATCTAACCATAAAACCCCTAATTTAACAGAATTTCCCCCTAAACCACCAAATCATCACAACACCCTCAAAACACTAAAATTAGCTAAACAACCCCAGATTTTGCCCACAGTAAAAACCCAAAAACCAAACAATACCAAAAGACCCCAAACCACAGCAGACACCTACCCTAAAAGTTTCAACTCCTAACTCACTCTAAAAACCGATCTAGCCGGAATTTCCTCTCTCTTCGCCGGCTAAAACCACCCAGGTCCCTCTCTAACTTTGGGTGTCTACTCAAGTCAGCTAGCACTATACTACTATATTGTTTGGGTTTATCAAATAGTCTCGGGGTTACAGCAGATTACAGTGGCACTAAAATAACACTAAAATACGTTATCGGCACCAAAATTACGACTATAATGTTCTAAACTGAAGCTAACACATAACACACCCTAAAAACTAGCTAAATAACAGTTAGGGGATAATACCTATACCAACTTGCTCCATAGTCCAAGCTTTCCTAGCTCCATGGGTTAATTTGGGGTGTGGTGTCAATTCTTGTGAAAGAAGTGTTGAATTTTGATGAAGTGAGGTGGAGATCTTGTAGATTTTGGGTTGAGGTTGATGAGGGCAGAAGATGTTTCAGCTTTGAGGGAGAGGGAAGGAAATATGAAAGAAGAAAATAGATTTTGAAACAATAGAGAGAGTGAGAAGGGGGGGTGTTATGGGAGCAAGCATGCACCTCTCTCTCTCTCCTCATTAAATGCCAATCATGATGGTGCCCCCATGCTTAACCCAAATCATGGTCTCCCGCTCTCATCATTTCCCTCAAGTCAACCCCTAAAAAATTATTTGTAAAATTAAAATTATTAATTTTTTTTTTGAAAACTAATCAATTTGCTAATTAACATTTATCATTAGTAAGATGGTTAATGTCCCATGTCACGCCCCGCATCCCGGTGGACGGCGAAGGGGACGCGACGGGTCCGCAACGTATTTACTCCGAAATAAATACGCTAAGCGTATTTAAGCAATATAAAAGTAAATACACAAGAGACAAGATATATAAACTGAACAGCAACTTTATTTATTAACATTCTTTTGTACAATGCATGAAAAGTAAATACAACTGAAATAAAAACGATGCCTAAATAATGGCATAACAGGAATGTAAAGTACTGAAAGGAAATGTGTACAATGAAACTAAAACGCTGGGTCTTCACCAAACTGATCCAAGTCTTCAGCAGTAGGCTTGATCTCTGACGTGTCCAAATTACCTGACGACATTCAAAGAAGAAAGAAAGATAATGTCGTCAGCGAACAGGTCGCTCAGTAAGTCCCAAAGATAAGAGGAAAGTAGAATAGACAGAATAATAAGGTATCTTTTAAAATTGTATTATCTTGTTGTAATGTTGTATTAATGTTGTTGTTTGTAGCTTGGTACAGAAGAATGCCAGTGTATACGAGAGGAGTCTCTAGATGCCAGAGACTAGAGGCAAGTATAGTACAATGAACCGTTTATGCCACGGTACAACAGCAACTGGATTCATGTTAGGTGTATTAAGTCTTACAGTCTCGTGCCACTTTTAACACCTTCCGTGCCAATCTATCCCTTAAACCCCGTAGTGTTTTGATTGAATTGTTATATTGTATTGTAAATTGTATTGATTGTATAATTGGTTGACTGACCGAAACCATGATATCAGTAAACGGATGTAACCGTAGAATCATGTAAATGGAATAACTGGAGAACCATGTAAATGTAATGTATATCCATGGTTCGGTTCGGTCAAGTCGTATAGATTGATAATTGGATTCATGTATTCATGTTGAATTGTAATATTGAAGATTGTAGATTGTACTTGAATCATATTCAAGTCGGATTATACTGAGACTCAAATTGAGTCAGACAATTAGCAAAGTAAATTGAAGTCCTGATTGTTTTCATTAATTTGTATACCTTAGATAGGCAAGCACCCACTTCTCCAGCTCCCTGAAGCTCAAGAGATTGGTCCCGTTTAAACCAATGTTTACTAGGGTCCTTAGGGTAATTTATAGAACTTGAGGGGGTTTTATGTAAAAATACTTTTATATACTTTTCAAAATACGCCCCAAGTATTTATTAATCGTCTTTAGAGTTGTAATGAGTGTAAATTTTATATTGTGATATTTCTAGTGGAAATATCCTAATTTCAGAAATAAAGGTATTTATTTGTAATATTGATTATATGGAATTCATGATATTTTAGTGTAAAATTGATTCTTATGATATTGTAGAAAACGTGAAATATTTATAATACTTCAAAAATAGATATGTTTATGTTACATATACATATATTTATATGAAAATAATTTTTGTATATATTTATAATATTCTAGAAATCTCGTTTTCTTAAGATGTCGTATTTTAAATCTTTCGAGACCGAATGCTCCTTGCGGAGGTCTGAATCTCGCACTACTAGGCCCGAGGATGTGCGATAATCCGCACCATCCCGAACGGGTTCCCCAAATGGGTTGTAACGGCGCTTTGCAAAGATTTGTATAAATACTAATCATTAAGGAAAACGGTTTTATTAGTTATGGTATTTAAATGAAAAAGTGTCGTTTTCCCGTATTCTATGTTCTAGGGTCTCCTAAGTCAACTAGACTGCTCCTAACTGGTCCAAAGTGACAAGTTGTGAGATACCTCAAATCGCCTCTTCACCGCCAATTGTGGCCAGATAAGTACAAGTGAAGAAAGGAGGAGTCCGCTCACGAATCACCGTGAGACGGGCCTTTTAAAGTTACCTTTCTCACTTGTCTAGCCTAGACACCACAAAGTCAAGTTTAGATAAACGACTGATGCCCACAACCTTATCCTATTTTCGTAATAAGTGGTATTTATTTATAAAGATGTATCAATACTAAATCTTTTAGAAATGGTTTTATTAAGTAAATGTTATTTAAATGAAAATGTTTGTTTTCCCGTATTCTAAGTTCTCGAGGGTATCATGTTATGTTGCATATGAGTGTGTGAGGAGGTAGGTCGTTACCTCGTGATCTACTTAAAGGTATAGCAAGTTTAATGGAGTTAAATGTATAATTGAAACAATGTGGTATTTAAGTGAAAATACGATAAATGGAAATAGCTATCATTTTATGAATTTAAACTTGATCAATTTAGTTGATTAATGATTAATAGTCAACATGAGAGTGTTTAAACATAATTGAAATAACGAGAAGTGAAGTTTATAAGAAAACCGAATCGGAAATCGGATTTGTGCCGATTCTGTCGGGTTTTGTAATTTCGTATTTTTAGAATATAAAAGAGAGATAGAAAATGGGAGTTACGGATTTGAGAAAACAAGAAGAGTGATAGGGAAGTAGAGGAATCGCCGGTGCGTCGATTCGTCACCGAGAGTTCCTAGAACGATCGCCGGAAGTTCGCCGGGAATTTCGCCGTAGCTTCGCTTCGTGCTCAATTGCAAAGTACACAAGATTTCTTGAGAATTTTAAAGAGTTGGCTCAGAGTTTTAGGGTGAGAGGGTAGAGGGTAGGGGTGTATTTATAGGGTTAGGCTAGGGTTAAGGTAGGTGAAGGGTTTTAATTTAAACAATGTAAAAATGAAGGAAAAATGTATTAAAAATGGAGTAAATAAGTGTTAATGGGCTCTCTGGAAATGTTCTCAATATTTAAAATATACAGGGGGGTTGAGAAACTCAAAAGGCATAACTTTCATCTTGGGGACTCGGCCGTCCTGCCGGCGGCGCCGTACCGAGTCAGCCGGTCCGCCATCCAAGTCGACCGAGTCGGGCTGAGTCGGAGGTCAGGGAGGTGGGGGGTCGTCTGGTGTAGTCTCTGGTATATTTAGTTTTTCATGTGTAGTGAAAAATTTTGGAGTTATCTCGTGTGGACTGTTGGGCTTCTATAAAATTTAAAACAAATAAATATTAAAAATAATGTGGGGCATGGGATTTGAACTCTGGTGGCTTGGTTCAGCAGTGCAAGGTATTACCAATGAGCAACAAGCTCCTTCTTGTAATTATGGTGTGAATTAATTACTTAAAGAGATATCAGCAACATTAAATACTCTAAGTATACTTTGAATTTAAATCAAATCTTTGTACCTTAAAAATGGAGTTATTACATTTCTTTAACTTGAAATTAAAAAGCAAAATAATTACTTATATCATGTGCTCAGGCTAAAATACTCCTTTATGGATTTTTGAAAAAAAATTGTAAAAACCTGTATAGGAAATTTAGGGTTGTTACATTCTACTCTCCTTATAAAAATTTCGTCCTCGAAATTTATAAAAGAAAAGTGTAACAAATTCAAGGAAAGTTTGGTGACTGAAGTACTGACAGTGCGTGAAAAATAACATGGTGGTGTAAGGGTTTTAAAAATGTGAAAAATGTGTGAAGGAAAGAAAGAATGCAAAGGTTTTGATAAGATTGTAAAAGGGGTGAGGGAAATTTTAGGTTAGGACAGATTCAAAGTTTATGAAATGATAAGATTCAAGAGGTATGAATTGTAAAGAATATTTTAGTTGCTGGTTCTTGTGTTTTATATTGCTTAGGGTTCCATACAGCTCTGACCTGCATGGGCCACCAACAAAACCTGTCACGATCCGCTTTCCGGTGTACGGCGAAGGGGACGCGACGGGTCCGCTACGTATTTACTCCGAAGTAAATATGCTAAGCGTATCTAAGCAATATAAAAGTAAATACACAAGAGACAAGATATATAAACTGAACAGCAACTTTATTTATTAACATTCTTTTGTACAATGCATGAAAAGTAAATACAACTGAAATAAAAGCGATGCCTAAACAATGGCATAACAGGAATGTAAAGTACTGAAAGGAAATGTGTACAATGAAACTAAAGCGCTGGGTCTTGAGCAAACTGATCCAAGTCTTCAGCAGTAGGCTCGATCTCTGACGTGTCCAAATTACCTGACGGCATTCAAAGAAGAAAGAAAGAGAATGTCGTCAGCGAACAGATCGCTCGGTAAGTCCCAAAGATAAGTGGAAAGTAGAATAGACAGAATAAGAAGGTATCTTTCAAAATTGTATTATCTTATTGTAATATTGTATTAACGTTGTTGTTTGTAGCTTGGTACAGAAGAATGCCAGTGTATACGAGAGGAGTCTCTATATGCCAGAGACTAGAGGCAAGTATAGTACAATGAACCGTTTATACCATGGTACAACAGCAACTGGATTCATGTTAGGTGTATTAAGTCTTACAGTCTCGTGCCACTTTTAACACCTTCCGTACCAATCTACCCCTTAAACCCCGTAGTGTTTTGATTATATTGTTGTATTGTATTGTAAATTGTATTGATTGTATAATTGGTTGACTGACCGAAACCATGATATCAGTAAACGAATGTAACCGTAGAATCATGTAAATGGAATAACTGGAGAACCATGTAAATGTAATGTATATCCATGGTTTGGTTCGGTCAAGTCGTATAGATTGATAATTGGATTCATGTATTCATGTTGAATTGTAATATTGAAGATTGTAGATTGTAGATTGTACTTGAATCATATTCAAGTCGGATTATACTGAGACTCAAATTGAGTCAGACAATTAGCAAAGTAAATTGAAGTCCTGATTGTTTTCATTAATTTTTCTACCTTAGATAGGCAAGCATCCACTTCTCCGGCTCCCTGAAGCTCAAGAGATTGGTCCCGCTTAAACCTATGTTTACTAGGGTCCTTAGGGTAATTTATAGAACTTGAGAGGGTTATATGTAAAAATACTTTTATATACTTTTCAAAATACACTCCAAGTATTTATTAATCGTCTTTAGAGTTGTAATGAGTGTAGATTTATATTGTGATATTTCTAGTGGAAATATCCTAATTTCAGAAATAAAGGTATTTATTTGTAATATTGATTATATGGAATTCATGGTATTTTAGTGTAAAATTGATTGTTATGATATTGTAGAAAAGGTGGAATATTTATAATACTTCAAAAATAGATATGTTTATGTTACATATACATATATTTATATGAAAATAATTTTTGTATATATTTATAATATTCTAGAAATCTCGTTTTCTTAAGATGTCGTATTTTAAATCTTTCGAGACCGAATGCTCCTTGCGGAGGTCTGAATCTCGCACTACTAGGTCCGAGGATGTGCGATAATCCGCACCATCCCGAACGGGTTCCCCAAATAGGTTGTAGCGGCGCTTTGCAAAGATTTGTATAAATACTAATCATTAAGAAAAATGATTTTATTAGTTATGGTGTTTCCCAAAGTGAGTTGTAGCGGCGCTTTGCAAAAATTGTATAAATACTAATCATTAAGGAAAACGGGTTTATTAGTTATGGTATTTAAATGAAAAAAGTTTCGTTTTCCCATATTCTATGTTTTAGGGTCTCCTAAGTCAACTAGACTGCTCCTAACTGGTCCAAAGTGACAAGTTGTGAGATACATCAAATCGCCTCTTCACCGCCAATTGTAGCCAGGTAAGTACAAGTGAAGAAAGGAGGGATCCGCTCACGAATCACCGTGAGATGGGCCTTTTAAAGTTTCCTTTCTCACTTGTCTAGCCTAGACACCACAAAGTCAGGTTTAGATAAACGACTGATACCCACAACCTTATCCTATTTTCATAATAAGTGGTATTTATTTATAAAGATGTATCAATACTAAATCTTTTAGAAATGGTTTTATTAAGTAAATGGTATTTAAATGAAAATCTTTGTTTTCCCGTATTCTAAGTTCTCGAGGGTATCGTGTTATGTTGCATATGAGTGTGTGAGGAGGTAGGTCATTACCTCGTGATCTACTTAAAGGTATAGCAATTTTAATGGAGTTAAATGTATAATTGAAACAATGTGGTATTTAAGTGAAAAATACGATAAATGGAAATAGCTATCATTTTATGAATTTAAACTTGATCAATTTAGTTGATTAATGATTAATAGTCAACATGAGGGTGTTTAAACATAATTGAAATAACGAGAAGTGAAGTTTATAAGAAAACCGAATCGGAAATCGGATTTGTGCCGATTCCGTCGGGTTTTGTAATTTCGTATTTTTAGAATATAAAAGAGAGATAGAAAATGGGACTTACGGGTTTGAGAAAACAAGAAGAGTGATAGGGAAGTAGAGGAATCGCCGGTGCGTCGATTCGTCGCCGAGAGTTCCTAGAACGATCGCCGGAATTTCGTCGGGAATTTCGCCGTAGTTTCGCTTCGTGCTCGATTTCAAAGTACACAAGATTTCTTGAGAATTTTAGAGAGCTGGCTCAGAGTTTTAGGGTGAGAGGGTAGAGGGTAGGGGTGTATTTATAGGGTTAGGCTAAGGTTAGGATAGGTGAAGGGTTTTAATTTAGAAAATGTAAAAATGTAGGAAAAATGTATTAAAAATGGAGTAAATAAGTGTTAATGGGCTCTCTGGAAACGATCTCAATATTTAAAGTATATAGGGGGGTTGAGAAACTCAAAAGGCACAACTTTCATCTTGGGGACTCGGCCGTCCGGCCGAGTTCGGCCTGCGGCGCCGTATCGAGTCGGCCGGTCCGCCTTCCGAGTCAGCCGAGTCGGAGGTCAAGAATGTGGGGGGTCGTCTTGTGTAGCCCCTGGTATATTTAGTTTTTCATGTGTAGTGGAAAATTTTGGAGTTATCTCGTGTGGACTGTTGGGCTTCTATAAAATTTAAAACAAATAAATATTAAAAATAATGTGGGGCATGGGATTTGAACTCTGGTAGCTTGGTTCAGCAGTGCAAGGTATTACCAATGAGCTATAAGCTCATTCTTTTAATTATGGTGTGAATTAATTACTTAAAAAGATATCAACAACATTAAATACTCCAAGTATACTTTGAATTTAAATCAATTCTTTGTACCTTAAAAATGGAGTTATTACATTCTTTTAACTTGAAATTAAAAAGAAAAATAATTACTTATATCTTGTGCTCATGCTAAAATACCCCTTTATGGATTTTTGAAATTTTTTTGTAAAAACTTGTATAGGAAAATTAGGGTTGTTACATCCCATGATCACATAAACATGGTTTAACCCCAAAATTTGCCCTAGTTTACTTGCACATGTGTGTGCAAGCCAAATTATATTCTAATAAAATATTCATTAATTTTTATAAAATATTTGAAAACCGTTTTGGTAACCTTTTTTTACTAAAAACCAGTATTAACGCATAATTAACCACTAATCGCATCCTAAGGTGTTACACTCCGGCTCCCTAAAACTCAAGAGAACTGGTCCCGCTTAAACCGATATTTACTGGGGTCCTTATTGTAAATTAATATAACTTGAGGGGGTTTTATGAAAAATAGTTTTGATATATTTTCAAGATAAACCTCAAGTATTTATTTATCGTCTTTAGGGTTTTCATAGTTGTAATTTTTATAAACTGAAATATTCTAGTAGATATAAACCTAACTATGAATAGTATATGGTATATTCTTGTAATTTGACTTGTATTGAATGCGATGGTATTTTCATGATCTTTTGTGACTCTTCTCTTTTGATTTAGAAAACATGGAATATATATTATATTTAAAATAGATATTTTGATAATATATATATATATATAATTATAAAAAATAGAATTTATTTAAAAAATAGAAATCACGTTTTCTTAAAAATTGTTATAAGAATTCCATCGAGATCGAATGCTCCGTAAGGAGGTCTGCATCTCGCTCTACTAGTCCCGAGGACGTGCAATAACCCAAACCATCCCGACCATGTTTCCGAAAATGGATTGTAGAGGCTTATTTGTAAGGAATTAATTAAAACAATTTAAAGAATACGGGTTTTGATAGTTTAAGGTATTTTAATGTAAATTGTGTTTTTTCCCACAAAAATTGTTACAAAAGCCATCGTGATATGTCAAGATGAGTGTTGTGATGAGGTAGGTCATTACCTCGTGCAATTTCTAATGTAAAATGAGAAAAACGATAAAGTAATGTCGTATATAAATTTGATAGTATTTTACCGAAAAAGTGAAATAGAATTTGTTTAACATTAAATTGTGAATTGAAACTTGGTCAAATTGTTATTTTATGGTTGCTAAACAATATATGAAAAGATAGTAAATTTTTTGTTTAAGCGAAGTTGAATTTTTAAAGAAAAGAGAATCGGAAGTCGGAATAACTCCGCTTCTAACGAGTTTTGAAAAGAGGTTATATTAGATTAGAAATGGAGAAGGGGGGAGAGGACTTACTGATTGATTATAGAGGGGGAGGTAGAAGAATATTTCGAAGGTGTTGTGGAGTCGCGTCATCGCCGGATTCTTCCTGAAACGTCGCCAGAACTTTGACCTTGGCTAACTCCACTTGTACAACTTTTGAACCTAGGAATTTTAGAGAGTTTTGGCAATGGATTTCAGAATGAGGAGGGCCAAAGTGTAGGAGAGTATTTATAGGATAGAATTAGGGTTTTGTGAGTGAAGAGAGATTTAAAAGTACATTAAAATTAGAATTAAAAAGTGAAATTACACTCTCAGGATAATTGCAGAGTAATCAAACATAATGGGAGTTAAGGGGGAAGGCCAAGAGACTAGGGCACAAAAATTAGGGGCATTTGGTACGGTTGGGACCGACGGAGTCGGCCCCAAAAGAAATCTCGCCGTCCAAAGTAGGGTGTAGGGGCTTGGATTTTGGCCACGTGTCCTAGTTGCTTCATATAGCATTTTCCACATGTTTGTTTAATCTGACTTTTCATTTTTACGTGTATTGCACGTGTAAACTTTTGGGCTTCTAAAAGTTTAAAAGAAAAATCATTAAAAATAATATGTGGCTGAGGGTATTCAAACACAGGGGCTACGTTACAGCAGTGCAAGGGCTTTACTAGTGACCTACAAGTTGTTTCTTGTTGTTAAAAAGCAAATTAAATACTTATAGCATACACAAGATTGCAATTACTCCATTTGTACATTAACTTTATAATTTTCTGTACCTTATAAACAGAGTCGTTACATTCTACCCTCCTTACAAAAATTTCATCCTCGAAATTTACAATTATTAAGGACTAATAAACAAGTGAGGGTATCTTGCACGTATATCGTTTTCTCTTTCCCACGTTGATTCTCCTGGTATGTCTTTTCTCCACATCACTCGAACCAAATTTACTTCCTTGTTCCGAAGTGACTTCACATTTCTATCCAGGATTTCAACGGGTTGTTACTCACAAGATAGATCAGTCTGTACAGTGAGCTCAGAGTGATCAAGAATGTGACTGGGATCACTTACATACCTTCTGAGTTGGGATATGTTGAACACATTATGCACTCCTTCTAATGAGGGTGGAAGTGCCAAGCGATAAGCCACTTCTCCGACTCGTTCGAGTATGTCGAACGGTCCAATGTACCTCGGACTTAGCTTACCTCGCCTTCTAAAGCGAATCACTCCACAGTTTGGTGAGATCTTCAAAAGGACACGATCTCCCAGTTGGAACTCCAAGTGACGGTACTTTGCATCAGCCCAGTGCTTCTGTCAATCTTGGGCTATGCGCATTCTTTCCCTGATAATATGAACTACTTCTACAGTTGCTACTATCATCTCACGTCCAAAGAGTTCTCTATTTCCGATGTCGTCCCAACTTAATAGTGAACGACACTTCCTTCCATATAGAGTTGCAAAGGGTGCTATTACAATACTTGCTTGGTAGCTGTTGTTGTATGAAAACTCCACAAGGTGTAGGTGATTTTCCCACGATCCTCCGAAGTCTAGCATACAAGCTCTTAGCATGTCTTCAAGTATCTGAATCGTTCGCTCAGACTGTCCACCTGTTTGTGGATGGTACACTGTGCTGAAGTTCAGACTCATTCCCAAGCTAGCTTGCAGACTCCGCCAAAATTGCGATTGAAATCTGGTGTCACGATCGGAGACAATGCAAACCGGTACTCCATGTAATCTCACGATCTCCTGTATGAGTTTATGGGTATCAGAGATAGTACATATTGAAGAGTTAAATCTTACTTAGGTTCATACTTACTTCCATATACTTCTTTTCTAATGTCTCGGTAGATTGTCCAACTCGAAATGGGATGAAGTGAGCCGACTTTGTGACCCAATCCATAAGTAACCCATACTGCATCGTTACCTTTCGCGCTGTGAGGAAGAGCAGTCACGAAGTCCGTGGTGATGTGTTGCCACTTCCATTCTGGAATAGGTAACGGTTGAAGCAAACCAGCAGTCCTGTGATGTTCATCTTTCACTTGCTGACACACCAAACATTTAGCGACGCTTCTGGCTACTTCACGCTTCATTCCATGACACCAGTAATATTGCCGCAGATCTTTGTATATCTTTGTACCACCAGGGTGTACTGAATAGGGAGAGCTATGAGCTTCTTTTATCAATTCTTCCCGAACAGGACCTTGTGGTACACACAATCTACTGTCGTATCTCAAAGATCCGTCTTCATGGATGATGAAGTCTGTTCTAAGTCCACTTTCTACTTGTTCTCTGATCTTTTGCAACTTGGCATCACTTGCTTAAGCTACTATAATCTGATTGAAAATGGTAGATTGAACTTGTAAGTTCATCAAATTTGAAGCGTTACCTGGCATGACGACTTCTATCTCCATCTGATGCAAATCTAGTTGAAGCTTCCACTGTACGGTGAGATTCATTGATAGTGGTTGGCGACTAAGTGCATCAGGTACTACATTCACCTTCTCTGGATGATATTGTAGGTTGATGTTGAAGTCCGCCATGAGTTCTAACCATCTTCTCTGCCGCATATTCAACCCTTTCTGAGTAAATACATATTTCAGACTCTTGTGGTCTGTGTATATGTCCACTCTTTCTCCAAGAAGATAATGGCGCCTGTCGGGACCCGGTTCTTGCTCACGGAGCAAAGTGCCACACGGAATAAAGTGCCACGCCAAGTTTCATGTTAAGTGGGCGGGGGCCACCTCTTGAATCCGTGGAGGCCACCTCTTGAGTCCGTGGGACCCACTGTAGAATAATGGGGACTCTTCGGAATACATTCCGAAAGAGGGCAGGTCTGTACTATAAATGGAATGATACCACTCCTCAATACAGAGGTGTCTTTTAAGTGAACCAGCACTACAGGAGCTTGAGAACTCCGTAGTTAAGCGTACTCGAGTTAGGGAAGTTTTGGGATGGTTGACCTTCTGAGAAGTGGCCCCTGGTCGGGTCCGGTTCACCCCGAAGGAAAAAAACCGTGCGGCTTCGGCCAGAGCGGACAATACTCTCTGTATTGGGGGTGGGGCATGACAGAATGGTATCAGAGCCAGGTTCCTCAATAGTAGGTATGTGGTTCGCGGACGAACCATCGTTCAAAAGTGGGGAGAATGTCGGGACCCGGTTCTTGCTCATGGAGCAAAGTGCCATACGGAACAAAGTGCCACGCCAAGTGTCGTGTTAAGTGGGCGGGGGCCATCTCTTGAATCCATGGGGGCTACCTCTTGAGTCCGTGGGACCCACTGTAGAACAATGGGGACTCTTCAGAATACATTCCGAAAGAGGGCAGGTCTGTACTATAAATAGAATGATACCACTGCTCAATACAGATGCGTCTTTTAAGTGAACCGGCACCGCAGGAGCTTGAGAACTCCGTAGTTAAGCGTGCTCGAGTCAGGGAAGTTTTGGGATAGGTAACCTCCTGGGAAGTGGCCCCTGGCCGGGTCCGGTTCATCTCGAAGGAAAAAAACCGTGCGACTTCGGCCACAGCGGACAATAGTCTCTGTATTGGGGATGAGGCGTGACAGCGCCAAATCATAAGAGCAAATATAACGGCTGCCAACTCCTGATCATGCGTCGGATAGTTCCGTTCATGAATTTTCAGCTGTCTTGGTGCATAAGCTACAATTTTACCGTGCTGATGTAGAACACATCGTTGTCCCTTACCGGATGCATCGCAATGCACTACAAAACCTCCGGATTGGTCTGGTATTACGAGGATAGGTGTTGATGTCAATCTTGACTTGAGTTCTATGAAAACTTGTTCACATGCTTATGACCGCACGAATTCTTCATCTTTACGCGTGAGCTTGGTCAGGGGTATTGCAATCTTCGAAAATCCTTCAATGAATCTTCTGTAATATCTTGCAAACCCAAGAAACTTCGAATGTCCTTCACTGAGTTCGGTGTCGGCCATTAGCTTACTGCTGATACCTTAGCTGGATCTACAGAGATTACATCTCCTGATACAATATGTCCGAGAAAACCGACTTGATATAGCCAAAACTTGCACTTGCTGTACTTGGCATAGAGTTGATGCTGTCGTAAAGTCTCTAGGACAATTCGTAGGTGCTCGGCATGTTCTTTCCGACTCTTAGAATATACCAGGATGTCGTCGATGAAGATGACAACAAACCTGTCTAGGTACTCTCAGAAAAATTGATTCATCAGGTTCATGAATATAGCTGGTGTGTTGGTCACTCCAAATAGCATCACACGAAACTCATAATGACCATAGCAAGTCCTGAATGTCGTCTTCAGAATATCAGACTCTTTGACCTTCACCTGATGATATCCCGAACGAAGATCTAACTTGGAGAAAACGCAAGACCCACTTAGATGATCAAACAGATCGTCGATGCACGGAAGTGGATACTTGTTCTTTATAGTTACTTCATTCAGAGCTCTATAATCAATGCACATTCGATATGAACCTTCCTTCTTCTTCACAAGCAGAACCGGCGATCGCCAACTTGAAGTGCTGGGACTAATCCATCATTTCTTCAATAATTCATCCAACTGAGTTCGGATCTCTTTTAAACCTTCGGGACTTAAGCGATACAGAGATTTGATCACCTGTTGTGCTCCAGGTACTAAATCAATGCTGAATTCAAGAGCTCGATCGGGAGGCAAACTTGATATGTCTTTAGGAAATACATCATCGAACTCTCGAACTACCTATGGTTTATCTTCTCCCGCCTGTAGAGTTGCAATCACTGCCCTCTTCGGTTTTGCTTTGTATGTACTTGGCTCCAGGGTGCGGTCTCCACTTTTGAAATAAAAGACCGAATGTTCTAGAATCTCAAACACTACCCTCTTTTGACGACAGTCGATGGTAGCATAGAATGTTCCTAGACAATCCATACCCAAAACGACATCGAAATTCGGTATGTCCAGCACCTTGATGTTAGCATAGAATTCTCTGCTGCAGACGACCACTAGACACAGGTCGTATCCATTATTGCCTCTAGAACACCGTTCCCTGAACTGACATTCCAGCTGGATACAAGTGGTTTGACTGGAATCGCATGAGTTCGAACGAACCGTTGCGACATAAAGCAATGAGATGCTCCAGTATCGAAGAGTGCTAGTGCAGGAAGTGAGGCTACTAAGATCGTACCTAAGTTATATGGGATAGGTTTTAAGTATAAGAAAAAGATATATGGTATGTTTAAAGATTGAAAGAAAGCTTGAAAGAAAAAGAGTTACGAGTGATGATTTGGCTAGTGGCTTCAGCTTCTTCAACAATCATTGTGAAAGCCTGTCGCCTCGGTACATTCATCCTTACTGGAGGAGCATTCCTCTGTCCGTTCCTCTGTACTTGAGTGTCACGACCCAAGTTAGGCACATAACCGACACTTAGACTACATAATGTCAACAGACGTAACACAATTTAAGTAAGCCGAAAACCGAGTAATCTAAACCATTACAAGAAGGAAAAGATAGAAACATTTAGAAATCTCAAGCCAAAACCTTAAAGCTTAAGTTTGTTTTCATAAAAATTTCGGCAGCACCTCCTTTGTAAAAGCTATCCCCGAAACGGGTACAAACATAAGAAATAAGTAAAGCAACCCCAAACGGGAGCAAATCTTGCCCAAAGGCGGAAACAACTACCACAACAGATATACGACGCCGTAGCGAAGAAACAGCATAAAAGAGATAATCAACATAAACAAAGGCCGGCTCACACGAGCACGACACCCAGAGTCACAAGAATATACAACATCGATCCTCACAACTCGTCTCTAAGTCAATAGATGAAGGTGGTAGATGGAGAGTACTAGATACAAAAGATATACAATGAACATCATCGGATAACTGCAAAACCCACTTATAGCAAAAGGCTTCACAACCAACCGTAGCGGTATCCGCAAAAGTAGAGATAATAAGGCGCCCTGCCGCGACTACTCTGAGGGTCAGACCTGCAAAACACTATGGCACAATGGGGGTGAGTTTCCAACTCATGAATAGTAAATAACATCATACTGTAATCGAAAGTATGCACGAACAACGATAATCTATCATATGCAATCTGATAGCATAAGTATGGCAATATGGATATGCAACAATCATGATCAAGGTACACCACCAGGGTACAACATCTACATGAATCAAATGCATATCAAATAAATCCTGAGTGTGGGATAAATAATAAACCTCATGCACAAATCATCAGCATGGAAAAACCCTGGTGTTCATCAACGACACCCCAAATCCTAAAATCCTCAGGCGCCGTCACCAGGACCAGCCCTCATATCCGTACATCTCATGGAACCTGAGTGTCCAACATCGACACTCGAAACATCATGAAATACTCGTGTCCAGCATCGACATGTAAATCCACGTACCATGGGCTCCGTCTGCCCGGATCGGCCCGCGGGCTCCGGCAGTATGAATCGGCCCATATCCATCTCACGACTCCGGTCGATATCCTCCGGATAACCGCTGAGTCCAAAACTATCACCGGTAGGTAGTAGTCCTCCTGCCAGGCTCATCGGCTAATCCATCGACATACCTTTCTTGCCCCGGGTACCATACCGGGTCCACCATGAACCCGCAAACGGCTACATCCACTCCTCGCATCGGGTTTCTAACACAAGTCTTAGAACCGAGAAACTCATGGTGGATGCACTGAAATATCATATCAAGAGAAACCGGGTTTTCAAAACAATACACATTTCTTGAAATATCCCCGCGGTTCTCAAATCCAGAAAATCATATGAAATCCATATCTCAATGCGTAAATCTATGTAATATGATGTATGCAACATAGAACAGTAATATGAGCATATCAAGGAAAAATCCGCTATTTAAATGCATCAAGTTATTAAATATATCATGCGGTTCCCAATTATCCAAAATCCAACGCAACATCATATAAAGGTGAACATGTAGCTATAGCAAGGTATATGTGTAAGCATGTAGGTATGCATGCAAACTATATTTCATATGCGCAATCGCACAAGAACCAATGCCTCAATGTCACTAATCAATACAATATCACATATATATATATGTGTCGTGCGTGTCATGGCAATTACCGACGGAGTGTGTGTAGCATACAATTAGTGCTCGTGCAATATGAACCGTTAATAATAGTGCAGTGTCCAATGGTTACAAGTCCAGGCACAACAAGTAATAATATGCAATGATGTTCATGCACAATCTCTATATGTTCATATAAACATGCGGCTAATATCATATCATATCTAGCCCTGACGCTTAACGCCATACGGACGATTTCCCCGTAGATGTTAAATCTACTCACCGACGATCTCGAGCTAGGTAAATCCAGTCACCTGCTTCCCTTTCTTCGCAGCGCTCGAACTCCCCTCCTGCGATCCTATTAACACAAAACATAACAAGTGCAACTCAGAATCAACCAATATCATGTACAAACTACGTTTGACTGACGCACCAACTCCAATCCAACTCTCAAGTGTCCGTCTCGTGGCTAACGTGTGTAGCGACATCCCAAAACCAACCCAGGTGCAGTAGTTACATAAGATCACGAACGCGCTTAGTCAAAATACTAGATTACAGCAAAGTGATCCCAGATTTTGATACACAAACAATTAGTGAAAGTTGCAAGTTCCACGAGACCACATACAACCCCAGAGACCCAACGACCAAGACACAGACCATCATTCACCAGTCTGGCCGCAATTTGCGGCTAGAAGCAATATATTTGTGGCCCGGTTATAGGGAAATGGTCTCCGTTTTTTATGGTGGGTTCTATACTTCAAAACTAGGTCTCTGTGATGACAACTTCTAAAACAAGAACCTGGTTCAACAGCAGATTCACTCGAGGCACAACACTTTACTAAAATACGATATGTCCCAAAAACTCTACCTTTAGTATTTTAAACCACAACTACAAGGCAACACAACAATATAAACACCTAATTATCAGTTAGAGGTCATTATCTAGCCACTCTTGCTCAAAAATCCAATCATTCCAAGCTCCAAGTCAACTTAGTGGCTAAATCAAGACTTGTGAAGTGTTTTAGTGGGATTTAATGAAGTTTTGCAAGGTTTTGTGATGAAGTAGTGAGGGTTTCAGTTGAGAGCAAAGGAGATGAAGGAATAATTGAGAAGAGATAAGAATGAGAGAGTGAGGGAAGATAATGATGAGAGGGTAAGTGTAGAGTGAGATTTAGCCTTACACTTACTCTCTCCATCTCCTCATCAATGCTAGCATTAATGCCCTCATGACTCACCTAGCCACCTCCCTCATTCCAAAAATTGAAAATATCTCTCACACAAAATATCTATATGTTAACACTAACTATATATATGCAAGGTTAAATCAAGGCATGGATTAGCTTAAGGTGCCATGGCTACTTAACAAGATTAACACTAACTAACCCCCACATTAACATGCACAAGTGTGTGCAAGCCATAACAAATAATAATAAAATATTAATTAATTGTTATAAAATGTGAGGAAACTGATTTGGTAAACTTTTCCTTAAAAACCCGTATTATTTCTTACTTAACACTATTCGCATTCTAAGATGTTACAATCTCCCCCTTAAAGAAATTCGTCCTCGAATTTAAAATTCTTACTACGCGTACCTTCAAAGAGACGAGGGAATTTCTTCCGCATCTCTCTCTCGGCCTCCCAAGTGATCTCCTCACCAGTTGGGCTACGCCAAAGAACCTTCATAGATGGCAAGACCTTAGATCGAAGTTTCTTCACCTGCCGATCCAATATAACTACCGGCTGCTCGGTGAACAAAAGATCGGGCTCAAGCTGAATGGTCTGGTGCTGAATCATGTGAGAAGGATCATGATGGTATCTACGAAGCATCGACAAATGAAATATGGGGTGAACATCCGGAAAACTGGGCGGGAGTGCCAAACGATAGGCAACGGTACCAACTCGCTCAAGGATCTCGAAAGGACCTACAAATCTGGGACTAAGCTTCCCCCTTTTCCCAAATCTCATAACGCCCTTCATCGGAGAAATCCGCCGGAATACATAATCCCCCACTACGAACTCAAGTCTGCGACGACGACGGTCGGCATAAGACTTCTGTATGCACTGGGCTGCTCTCATCCTGTCCTGAATCAGCTGGATCTTCTCCGTAGTCTCCTGAACTAGCTGGGGTCCTAAAACCCTACTCTCGCTGAGTTCGGTCA
This sequence comes from Agapanthus africanus, assembly GCA_030015575.1. Taxonomy (NCBI): domain Eukaryota; kingdom Viridiplantae; phylum Streptophyta; class Magnoliopsida; order Asparagales; family Amaryllidaceae; genus Agapanthus; species Agapanthus africanus. Next base: position 27,042,235 of record JASDDO010000016.1, read on the forward strand.
AACAGACTGGCGATCGACACTTCCTACCATACAAAGCCTCAAAAGATGCCATCTGAATAGTCTCCTGAAAGTTGTTGTTGTAGGAGAACTCAATCAACGACAAGTGACGATCCCAACTGCCACCAAAATCAAGCACGCACGCCCGAAGCATATCATCCAGAGTCTGTATAGCCCGCTCTCACTGACCATCGGTCTGCGGATGGAAAGCGGTGCTAAAACTCAACCGGGTACCTAAAGCTTCCTGAAGCTTCTGCCAACGACGGCTAGTAAACTGGGTGCCTCTGTCGGATACGATGCATGTAGGAACGCCGTGCAAACACACAATCTCATCTATATACAACTGAGCATACTGAGTATAGCCGAAAGTAGTCTTCAATAGAAAGAAGTGAGACGCTTTATTCAACCGGTCAACGATAACCCAAATGGAGTCATACCCCTGACTGGCCCTGGGTAGACCCAGAACAAAGTCCATGGAAATCTGCTCCCATTTCCACTCAGGAACGGGTAAAGGCTGCAACTCTCCAGCCGGTCTCTGATGCTCATCCTTGACTTGCTGACAAGTCAGGCACCTCGAAACGAAGTCCGAAACATCGCGCTTCATCCCTTCCCACCAGTAAATGTCTCTCAAGTCACGGTACATCTTGGTGGAACCTGGATAAACACTGAAGGCTGACTTATGTGCCTGCTCTAGGATCTCGCGTCTCAACCCATCGGTATCTGGTACACACAAGCGAGTCCCGTAACGTAGCACACCCTGTTCATCAATCAAGAACTCCGACTTTGTACCCTGCCGAACAAGCTCAAGAATCTCAGAAAAACGGGCATCACTGGGCTGCGCCTCACGAATACGATCAAGTAAAAATGGACGGGCACGGACATGAGAAAGTTGTCCCCCAGTGGAAGTGAACTCAAACTGTACTCTACCATCGCACAAGATCTGCCAATCTGCAGAAGACTGTCTCTGAACTGCGCTCAACTGGGACAAGCTACCCCCGGGCCTACGACTCAAAGTATCAGCTACCGCATTCTCCTTGCCCGGGTGATAAAGGACCTCGCAATCATAATCCTTCACAAACTCCATCCACCAGCGCTGTCTCAGATTCAGATCCCGCTGCTGGAAGATGTACTTCAAGCTCTTGTTGTCCATGAAAATCTGACATGACTCCCTGTACAAGTAGTGTCTCCAAATCTTCAGCGCAAAGACCACCGCGGCCATCTCAAGATCATGGGTGGAATAATTCTGCTCGTGCTTCTTCAGCTGCCTAGAAGCATAAGCAATCACTCTATCATGCTGCATCAGTACACAACCGAGCCCCACTCGAGAAGCATCACAGTAAACTACAAATCCACCCGATCCAGAAGGCAAAGATAGGACCGGTGCAGTCGTCAACCGAGTCTTCAACTGCTGAAAACACTGCTCGCATGCATCAATCCAAAGAAAATAAACCCCCTTCCGGGTCAGTTCGGTCAGCGGTGCAGAGATACTCGAGAAATCCTGCACGAAACGGCGGTAATAACCAGCTAAGCCCAAAAAGCTGCGGACCTCTGTCACAGATACAGGTCTGGGCCAAAACTGTACAGCCTCGATCTTCCTGGGGTCCACACGAATACCGTCTCCCATCACCACATGACCCAGGAAGTCAACTCTATCAAGCCAAAATGCGCACTTTGAGAATTTAGCATACAGCTGGTGCTCTCTCAATTTTTGCAAAACAATCCTCAAGTGTTGCTCATGCTCCTCACGACTCCTAGAGTAGACCAGAATGTCATCAATAAACACAATAATAAACTGGTCGAGGAACGGCCCGAAAATCCGGTTCATCAGATCCATGAACGCTGCTGGGGCATTGGTGAGTCCGAGCGACATCACCAAAAACTCATAATGCCTGTAGCGCGTACGAAAAGCAGTCTTCGGAATGTCATCATTCCGAACCCGCAACTGATGATAACCCGAACGCAAATCAATCTTAGAAAAATGTTTTGCATCCTGGAGCTAATCAAACAAATCGTCAATGTGAGGTAAAGGATACCTATTCCGCACCGTAACTTGGTTCAATTGACGATAATCAATACACAACCTCAAACAGCCGTCCTTCTTCTTGACGAACAGAACAGGAGATCCCCAAGGCGAAACACTCGGACGCACAAGTCCCCTATTAAGCAACTCTTGCAATTGATTTATAAGCTCTTTAAGCTCCGCCGGAGCCATCCGATAAGGCGGTATAGAAATAGGCCCCGCGCCGAGAATCAGGTCAATGCAAAACTCAATATCGCGCTCTGGCGGCAACCCAGGTAACTCATCGGGAAAAACATCGAGCAACTCTCGCACGATAGGAACTCGGTCCAACGACTATACTGTGGCTCCAGTATCTTGAATGAAAGCCATGAATCCCCGACATCCTCTCCTCAAAAGCCGACTAGCGCAAATGACTGAAATCAAACTGTGAGGGGCGGCACCACGGTCCCCCTGCACAACCCGAGCAGACTCGCCCGGAAAACTAAAACTGACTGTCTTCTCACGGCAGTCCACAGACGCATAGCAAGCAGCTAACTAGTCCATGCCAAGGAGAACGTCGAAGTCCAACATATCTAGAAGGATCAAGTCGACGGACGAATCTCTATCTCCAATACAAACGACACACGACCGAAACACATGTCGCGCAACAAAAGAATCGCCAACAGGAGTAATCACAACAAGCGGCTAATCTAGCAAACACGAATCTCGGCCCAACCTCGGCACGAAGTGTGTAGAAACATACGAGTGCATAGATCCCGGATCAAAAAAAACATGTGCATCAAAAGAACATACAGAAAGAGTACCTGAAACCACTGCATTGGACGCCTGCGCATACTGATGAGTCAAGGCAAACACCCAAACCTGCCCTCTACCGGCGACTGGCTGACCTCAGCCTCTACCACCCCGTCCCTTCGGAACAAAACCGCCGTGACTACGACCTCTCTGAGCATGGGTCTGACGTGGAACAACAACAGGCATAAGAGGCAACGCTCTTTGAGGTGGAGAAGGTGGTAAGGTAACATGTGGTACAACTGCCTCGTCCTCAAGTTCCTCAGTACAATCTCTGACTCGATGATGCAAACTCCCGCACCGGAAACATCCAGATGAAAACTGCTGACCTTCCTGGGGATAAAAGCTAAATAACTGACCTCGCCCGCAGCCTCCACTACCCCCAGTACCTGAACGGAATCTGTCACGGCGTCTAAACGTCTATCTCTGTACTGATACACCAGTACGAACCCTCTTCAGTTCCGGAACAACCGACGTCTCAGAAAGACGCTCCTCAACCAATAGGACTGCGTCCACCGCTGCTGCATACATATCACAATGATGTACGCTGATAGCGAGGAACAAATGGGTAAGCAGGCCTCGAACAAACCTCTTGACTCGCATCTCCTCGGTAGCTACCAAATATGGAGCATACACAGACAGCTCGGTAAACTGCACATCGTACTCAGCCACCGTCATCCCCGGAGTCTGGTGTAATGACTCGAAATTGCGCGCTCGAGCATCCCTGACGCTCTGCGAAAGAAACGGGCAAGAAACACCGCCACAAACTTAGCCTAGGTCATAGGAGAAAGACCTGCGGCTCTGGCCTTCTCTAAAGACTCGCACCACTTCTAGGCCAGACCCTCCAGACGAAAACTCGCGAACTTTACCCATCTCGCGTCGGAGCATCTCAGTGAACGACATATCGATCGATAAACGACTGGGGATCCTCATCTGCATCAGTGCCTATGAAAATCGGAGGTTTCAGCCTCATGAACTCAGATAACGATATGGAGATCACCTCTGTAGTTGCAGGTACAACTGCCTGAACAGTAGGCACCATCGCGGTCCCCGCAAAAGGTGGAACAACCTCCTGTCTCTGTGCTCGACTCGCCTCAACCAACTTCCCCATCATCTGGCGCATATCCTGCATACCGGCCTCAAACCTAGAAATACAGTCCATCGAAGGTGGATCAATCTGCTCCTGCACAATGGGCGTACCACCCGGGTCAGTCCTCGTCTCAGACGAGTACCTCGGCCCTCGTGGCCGCTCTCTGCACCCTCGTAGTCTTCGGCGGCATAAAGGCTGGAAAAGGAAACAGGATTCGATAAGAACACAGAAATCGAATCACAAGGATGTATATAATCACGGAGGAATTTCAAGCAATAAGTCCTAAGGTCACATTGGCAGAGTACCGTGTCGTAAGTATGCCGCGGAACATACACACGCTACGTCACTCTGCTTAAGCTACATACTCCATCATACCAAGGTCATGCTACACTCCGAAAGGTAAAACCTAGCGCTCTGATACCAATTTTGTCACGACCCAAGTTAGGCATATGACCGGCACTTAGACTACATAACGTCAACAGCCGTAACACAATTTAAGTAAGCCGAAAACCCAGTAATCTAAACCATTACAAGAAGGAAAAGATAGAAACATTTAGAAATCTCAAGCCAAAACCTTAAAGCTTAAGTTTGTTTTCATAAAAATTTCGGCAGCACCTCCTTTGTAAAAGCTAGCCCCGAAACGGGAACAAACATAAGAAATAAGTAAAGCATCCCCAAACGGGAGCAAATCTCGCCCAAAGACGGAAACAACCACCACAACAGATATACGACGCCGCAGCGAAGAAACATCATAAAAGAGATAATCAACATAAACAAAGGCCGGCTCACACGAGCACGACACCCAGAGTCACAAGAATATACAACATCGATCCTCACAACTCGTCTCTAAGTCAATACATGAAGGTGGTAGATGGAGAGTACTAGATACAAAATATATACAATAAACATCTTCGGATAACCGCAAAACCCACCTATAGCAAAAGGCCTCACAGCCAACCGTAGCGGTATCCGCAAACGTAGAGATAATAAGGCCCCCTGCCGCGACTACTCTGAGGGTCGGACCTGCAAAACACTGTGGCACAACGGGGGTGAGTTGCCAACGCGTGAATAGTAAATAACATCATACTGTAATCGCAAGTATGCACGAACAACGATAATCTATCACATGCAATCTGATAGCATAAGTATGGTAATATGGATATGCAACAATCATGATCAAGGTACACCACCAGGGTACTACATCTACATGAATCAAATGCATATCAAATAAATCCTGAGTGTGGGATAAATAATAAACCTCATGCACAAATCATCAGCATGGAAAAACCCTGGTGTCCATCAACGACACCCCAAATCCCAAAATCCTCAGGCGCCGTCACTAGGACCGGCCCTCATATCCGTACATCTCACGGAATCTGAGTGTCTAATATCGACACTCGAAACATCATGAAATACTCGTGTCCAGCATCGACACGTAAATCCACATACCATGGGCTCCGTCTGCCCGGATCGGCCCGCGGGCTCCGGCGGTACGAATCGGCCCATATCCATCTCACGACTCTGGTCGATATCCTTCGAATAACCGCCGAGTCCAAAACTATCACCGGTAGGTAGTAGTCCTCCTGCCAGGCTCATCGGCTAATCCATCGACATACCTTTCTTGCCCCGGGTACCATACCGGGTCCACCATGAACCCGCAAACGGCCACATCCACTCCTCGCATCGGGTTTCTAACACAAGTCTCAGAACCGAGAAACTCATGGTGGATGCACTGAAATATCATATCAAGAGAAACCGGGTTTTCAAAACAATACACATTTCTTGAAATATCCCCGCGGTTCTCAAATCCAGAAAATCATATGAAATCCATATCTCAATGCGTAAATCCGTGTAATATGATGTATGCAACATAGAACAGTAATATGAGCATATCAATGGAAAATCCGCTATTTAAATGCATCAAGTTATTAAATATATCATGCGGTTCCCAATTATCCAAAATCCAATGCAACATCATATAAAGGTGAACATGTTGCTATAGCAAGGTATATGTGTAAGTATGTAGGTATGCATGCAAACTATATTTCATATGCGCAATCGCACAAGAACCAATGCCTCAATGTCACTAATCAATACAATATCACATATATATATGTGTCGTGCGTGTCATGGCAATTACCGACGGAGTGTGTGTAGCATACAATTAGTGCTCGTGCAACATGAACCGTTAATAATAGTGCAGTGTCCAATGGTTATAAGTCAAGGCACAACAAGTAATAATATGCAATGATGTTCATGCACAATCTCTATATGTGCATATAAATATGCGGCTGATATCATATCATATCTAGCCCTGATGCTTAACGCCATACGGGCGATTTCCCCGTAGATGTTAAATCTACTCACCGACGATCTCGAGCTAGGTAAATCCAGTCACCTGTTTCCCTTTCTTCGCTGCGCTCGAAGTCCCTCCTGCGATCCTATTAACATAAACCATAACAAGTGCAACTCAGAATCGACCAATATCACGTACAAACTACGTTTGACCGACACACCAACTCCAATCCAACTCTCAAGTGTCCGTCTAGTGGCCAATGTGTATAGCGACATCCCAAAACCAATCCAGGTGCAGCAGCTATACAAGATCACGAACCATGTCGGATAACGTAACACGCGTAGTCAAAATACTAGATTATAGCAAAGTGATCCCAGATTTTGATACACAAACAATTAATGAAAGTGGCAAGTTCCACGAGACCATATACACAACCCCAGAGACCCCACGACCAAGACACGAACCATCATTCACCAGTCTGGCCGCAATTTGCGGCCAGAAGCAATATATCTGTAGCCCAGTTAGAGGGAATTGGTCTCATGTTTTTATGGAGGGTTCTATATCTCAAAACTAGGTCTCTGTGATGGCAACTTCTAAAACAACAATCTGGTTCAATAGCAGATTCACTCGAGACACAACACTTTACTAAAATACGATATGTGCCCCAAAACTCTGCTTTTAGTGTTCTAAACCACAACTATAAGGCAACACAACAATATAAACACCTAATTATCAGTTAGAGGTCATTACCTAGCCACTCTTGCTCAAAAATCCAATCATTCCAAGCTCCAAGTCAACCTAGTGGCTAAATCAAGACTTGTGAAGTATTTTAGTGGGATTTAATAAAGTTTTGCAAAGTTTTGTGATGAAATAGTGATGGTTTTAGTTGAGAGCAAAGGAGATGAAGGAATAATTGAGAAGAGATAAGAATGAGAGAGTGAGGGAAGATAATGATGGGAGGGTGAGTGAAGGGTGAGCTTTAGCCTTACACATACTCTCTCCCTCTCCTCATCAATGCTAGCATTAATGCCCTCATGACTCACCTAGCCACCTCCCTCATTCTAAAAATTGAAAATATCTCACACAAAATATCTAAGTTCAAGGTTAAATCAAGACATGGATTAGCTTCATAGCTACTTAACAAGATTAACACTAACTAACCCCCACATTAACATGCACAAGTGTGTGCAAGCCATAACAAATAATGATAAAATATTAATTAATTGTTATAAAATATGAGGAAACCGATTTGGTAAACCTTTCCTTAAAAACCTGTATTATCATTTAATTAACACTAATCGCATTCTAAGATGTTACATTGAGGTAAGTTCCTTTGTGCTTGATGGAACTGACGAGGAGGAGATGCAGTCGGTCCACGAGGAGGTGGAGCTGGGAGAGCAAGACGTGGAGCAGGTGCCTGGACAGCTGGCCGCTGCGAATAGGTAATTGCTGGTCTGGATGCAGCATTTGGATTGAGTCTACGAGGAAAAGACCCAATATCATGTGTGGCTGAGCCACAGGCTAAGCATAGGAGATTAGCATGCCTACAATCCTTCACCAGGTGTCCATCCCTCCTGCAGTAGGTGCAAAATGCTGGACTAGGCCGATTGAATGGTACTCCCGGTCTCCTGGGTACAAAGGTGGCCTTGAAGAGGCTCCTCCTGCCATCTGAGTGGCCGGGCGCTTCACTCCGGCAGATTGGGGTTTGCCCTTCATCTTTACTACTGCCTCATATCGACGGGCAGCTTTCAGAGCCAGTTCGTGGGTTGGGAAATACCCTGTAGCTAAGGCAGCTTGGATCTCTAGATCTAACCCTTGCTGAAATTGTCTGGACCTGATCTCAGCAGTCGGAATGAGGTGTGCCGCGAACTTGTTACGGTCTTGTGTTAGCTGTGTAGTATATGATATTAGAAAATCGAATATTTGAGACATATCTTTACCTGCTCAACATAGTGAACTCAGCATCATACTCATCCATCGATTTGCTCCACATAGAGCCTTGTTGTAAGTAGATGAATTGTTGCTCCATGTCGAATCGGGCAGTCTCGGGAAAATACTTTGCGTCGAACATGTCGCGAAAAGTCTTCCATTCGATAGGCTGGGCAAGACGGCTTTCTTCCGCCTTCCACCATACTCGGGCATTGTCGGTGAGTTGCAGCTTTGCAACCCGTACCCAAGTGATCTCTGGCACTTGTGTTGTTGCTAGACCATCTTCAACGCTCTAAGCCCATTCTTCAGCTTCCAAAGGGCTCTCTTTCCTAGAAAATTGCTTTGGGTGCAATGCCCAGAATTGCTTCACTCCGGGTGCATCCGCTTCTGGGCGGTTCAACAATATAGCAGTCGGCTACTGTCCTTCCAGGAGGTTTCGGATTGCCTCAACCAATACTGTTTACTCATTGATCGAAGCTACAACGATAGGCATAAGTGGAAGAGGTGGTGGTGGTGTGTTGTTAACGTTTGTGCTGGTATTGTTTAGAGAATCCATAACCATCAAAGAAAAAATGGGGTTAAGATAGATCCAAAGAATATGAAATTGTAAAATTCAAGGAATATGAAATGTAAATAATGTTTTTAGTTGTTGATTCTTGTGTTATATTTCTTAGGAAATCATGCAGAATTGACCCGCATGTCCATGAAGAACTGACCTGCATGGGCCGCCAACAAAATATGTCACGCCCCGCTTCCCAGTATACGGGTAAGGAGACGCGACTGGGCCCGCTACGTATTTACTCAGAAGTAAACACGCTAAGCGTAACTAAGCAATATAATGTAAATGAACATAAACTTTTATTTACTAAACATTTCTTTACAATATAATTGAAAAGTAAATACAATGATGAAAGCAATGCCTAAACAATGGCATGAACATGAAAGTAAAGTATATACAAGAGTCTAAAGCTCGGGGTCCTCGCTGAACTGATCCAAGTCCTCTGAACTGGGCTCTTTCTCCAGTGAGTCGGATCCACCTGACAATATTCCAAAGTAATAAGAGAGAATGAATGTCGTCAGCAAACAATCGCTCGGTAAGTCCTAACGAAAAATAGGAATATAATAGACAGATATGAGAATATAACTGGTGTATTGTGAGTTTGTTATGTTAACGCAGTTGTTCGTAACTTGGTACATAATATACCAGTGTATATGAGAGGAGTCCAACTATTCCGTGGACTAAGCTATACGGAGCACAAGGAACCGTTAAGCCACGGAACAACAACAATGGATATTCAGGTTAGGTATATTAAAGTGACCGTCTCGTGCCACTTCTAACACATTCCGTACAAGTCTACCCCTTTAAAATCCCGTAATGTATTTTGTATTGATTTATATTGTTTTGTTTAATAGATGTACGACTTGCTGAAACCATGATATCATATAAATAGAATGGATATAAATGGATAATCATGTAATCAGAGTATATCCATGGTTCGGTTTAGTCGAGTCATGTTGATATTGATTGCATTCTGGTATAAACGGATTCATATTGAATAGAAGTTATACTTGAATCATATTCAACAATAAATTGATTGATTTCAAATTAGACTGAGACTCTGCCTGAGTCAGACACTTAAACAGAATTCAAGTCCTGAATTAGTTTTGATGTTATCGGTAACTGCTGCATATGGACGGCAGGAATTGTGTCTTTTTCCAAGACAATTACCATATTGATAAAACCATTTTTAGGTTGTCTACCTTAGATAGGCAAGCACGCATATTCTCTGGCTCCCTGAGACTCAAGAGAACTGGTCCCGCTTAAACCTATATTTACTGGGGTCCTTATTGTAAATTAATATAACTTGAGGGGGTTTTATGAAAAATAGTTTTGATATATTTTCAAAATAAACCTCAAGTATTTATTTATCGTCTTTAGGGTTTTCATAGTTGTAATTTTTATAAACTGAAATATTCTAGTGGATATAAACCTAACTTTGAATAGTATATGGTATTTTCTTGTAATTTGACTTGTATTGAATGCGATGGTATTTTCATGATCTTTTGTGACTCTTCTCTTTTGATTTAGAAAACATGGAATATATATTATATTTAAAATAAATATTTTGATAATATTTATATATATATATATATAATTATAAAAAATAGAATTAATTTTAAAAAATAGAAATCACGTTTTCTTAAAAATTGTAATAAGAATTCCATCGAGATCGAATGCTCCGTGAGGAGGTCTGCATCTCGCTCTACTAGTCCCAAGGATGTGCGATAACCCGCACCATCCCGATCGGGTTCCCCAAAATGGGTTTGTTCTCCGCCGAAAGACGTGACCTAGACGATGGGACGTCCGGCCTGAATTTTGGGGGCAAATGCTATTTGGTGCTATCCGTCCACCTCTCTGAAGATGCCAAGTTGATTTATGACACCGTGTATTGAAGGTTTAAACGGATGCGACCGATGTAGCAGACTTCGTCAGATTCCCCCTCGTTGAGGGGTTTTTGATTGTGGGGACGCTCTTCCCTGCAGGCGCAAGCCCCTGCAGTTAATTACGCTACCGCATCGTGGTAACCATTTCTCCTTCTCCATATGGTCACTTCGTGTCGTGTGTGTTTGTTTTGTTTTTGGTTGCCCGTGGATTGTATACGGAGACTAATTTATGTCGTCGCCCGTAGGGCGTGGATTATTCCAAATCCGTATTTTTTTAGATTTGGGTTTGGGGGTCGGGTTTAAGAAAACGTTAGTCTCATTTGAGACTAAGATCAACTTAAACGCTTGTTAAGCATACGTTAGTCTAATTTTAGACTAAGATCAACTTAACGGGATCGTTTAGATCCAACATAGAAGCATTTGGACTCTATCGTTTAGTTTAGGGACATTGCGGTCGATTACCAGTTTAAGGACATGGTGGTCCAATGTTAGTTTAAGGACATCTCGGTCCAGTTTAAAGACATCATAGTCTGTAAAGGTTAAGGACATCATAGTCCATGGGCTTAAGGACCCCACAGTCCGAGGTTAAGGACATCATAGTCCATGGGTTTAAGGACCCCACAATCCATAGTTTAAAGACGTCATATTCTATAAAGTTTAAGAACATCATAGTCCATGAGTTTAAGGACCCCACAGTCCATGGAATGATTGATTATCGAGACCCGTCACCTCTCTGAAAACGTTGAAGGATTACAATGATAAATATCAAAGGAGTGAAGAGATGTACCCTTGAACCAAAGTTGATTGGGAAATCTGTAGTCCAATTTGGGACTAAGATCAATTAATTAGATTATGAGCACATGGGCTCAGTTAAATCTGAATTGAGGACTTGTGGCCAATTTGGGCTAAGTCCAACTTTTGTTTGGGCTGTTGAGATTTTGTCTGGGTTCACCCCCTATTATTTAGCAATGCTAAACATGGGTCTGGGTTCTGACAATGTTTTGTTTTTTATTGAGTGTTGAGCACTCATATACCATATGAGATGATCAATTTTGGAAAACAAGAATGTATTTAAGGCTCAGTCAAAACGGGAATCTTGCCTCTGGAAAACTTAGCCAATTTGGGCTAAGACCAGTTCAAATATAGTGTTAAACACTAGAGTAAACTCAGCTATCACGTGCTCCCACGTGATAAGCTCAGAATAGTGTTAAACACTAAGGATACATCATCCGAAATAGTGTTAAACACTAAAAGAGGAAGCGCTCACGTGAGGTCACGTGAGGTGCTTGAGTGTTGGGCCCAAACGTCCCTTATCTTATTCTCAGAATATTTAAATAAGTGTTAAACGCTTTTTAGTCTTCGTGGCCATCACGTGTGGGCACGTGATGGATATCCATGCACTGGATATTAATAGGATTTGTTAGGGGTCACGTGGGGACACGTGAGGGCGCCCAAAATTGGATTTTAATCCTTCAGTTCTTTCCATCTTCTCTTTTTTAAAGAGGCGTTTGTCAGGGATCATGTAGGGACACGTGAGGGCACCCAAAGTCTTTTCTGCCTTTGCTTTGTTCTCTCTTTTCTGAGGAATTTATCCAGGGGTCACGTGGGAGCACGTGACCCCATCTCATTCATCCATTTTTGACCATTGATGGGGAAGGTCACGTGTTACCACGTGATCAGGTTGGGTACTTGATCTTTTTACGTGCATGGAGAGTTTTAAGTCCCTGAGAATTAAATTCTTATATAGGGTTAAAACCCTAATTTTATTTAGAGGAATTAAATTCCTATGTATATGGAAGAATTAAATTCTTTACACCCAACTCTCCCTCTAAGTTTTAGATCTGCATGGCAGAATCTCCCCGATGATAATTAAATTCTCAACTTATGGGGAGATCTGCTTCTACAGATCTTCAACCAAAGGAAGAACTAAGTTCTTATTCAGAAGAGTTAAACTCTTAATTCGAGAATTAAATTCTCTTTTTGTTTTGTGGAGCTTATGATCTCTTTCCCTTTCTCACATAGGGTTTCTTTCTCTTCTGAGGAAATCTTCTTTTCTCTCTGGAGAATTAAATTCTCTTACTTTTTTTCTCTCTGTTGTTATATTCTCCCAAAAAGAAAAAAGATCCTTTCTCTTCTCTTCTTGGCTTCTATTTATAGGAGAAAGAAAGGAATCAGTTTGATTAATCAATCTTTCATTGAAAGATTTTAATTAATTTTGTAACAAACATGATCTTTTAGATCACTCAGTGAATTTTATTCACCATTGGATTTTTAATCCAAAAGATATTCTGTTTGTTATTCTTAGTGAATTTCAGGGAAATATTTCCTTGTATAGATCTTTCTATAAATTGGTGATTTTTAATCACCATTGGATTTTTAATCCAACGTTTCTCCACTTTACAGAGCACAATCTTTTTTGTTGGGAAAGATTTAGAGAAATATTTTTCCAGTCAGGGTTCTCGATTACCTCTTAATTAAAATTTAATTCTATTAGTTCAGAAGGCTTAAGAGCCTGTCACGTGTTGGCACGTGACCTTCTGATTGACCATTTAATTAGAATTTAATTATATTATTTCAGAGATCTTAGGATCCCATCATGTGTTGACACGTGACCCCCTGATTAAGCATCTTAACCAGAATTTAATTATGTGGTTTTAAAGAACTCAGGAATTATCACGTGACCCTTAGTCACGTGTGGGCACGTGACGCCCCATTGGGGTTTTTCCTTGTTGTTTTATTATACTTTTAATTCTTTTCAGGGGGTTTAAAGGCCCATCACGTGTGGATACGTGACTCCACTGATTGCATGTTTGATTAGAATTTAATTCTATTAATCAAAGAGTTTAGGAACCTTCACGTGTCTGCTCGTGACCTCTGGTCACGTGTGGACACGTGATGCCCCATTGGGGTATTCCTGATATTTTATGAGGGATCAAATGCCCCCACAGAGTTGTTCTCACGTGTTTGCACGTGAGTGCAACGCTGTCACCTTTTGTGGCCGTTGGATCTGCCTAGGTAGATGAACCGTTTCCCATCACGTCGTATAAATGCAGGGGTCTCTTCAGAAGTACCTCCACTTTTTCCATATTCTTCCTTGCTTGTTTTCCTCTGAGAATTTAATTCTCTTTCTCAGAGCTCAATTCTGTGTCATGTATGTGCAGTGCCGCTTTATCTTCCAATCAAGACTTGTGCTCACATGTTGCGCATGCAGGGCTCTGCTTGATGGGGACGTTTCATTTCCCTGATCTGATTCCAATGCGTCATTGGTTTTCATTTCCAATGCTCTCCCCTTTTTTCCGGGTTTTGAGAATAGTTCCACCATGCACAACATTTTTTGTGCCTAGCATTAAATGCTCCCCTTTATAACCTGAAACCATGCATTTCTTCCTTTCCTCACAGAGAAACCCATTTATACCTTAAGGTGATCATCTTTGAGAAACCGATCAATTGCTATGGCTTGCAATCGTCCCCATGCTCGTCGGCAACCACGCTTGGCCAATGCGTCCGCTTTGCTATTTTCCGCACGCGGTATGCTTTCTAGCATGTAGGAGGGAATTTGAGTCAGCAGTTGCTGCACCCTCTCGCCGTACTTCACTAGCTCTGGCTTGCACATTTGATAGTCGCCGTTTACTTGACTAACGATCAACTGGGAGTCTCCGTATATGAGGAGGTTCTCAATTCCCATGTCGACGATGATCTCAAGACCTGCTATCAAAGCTTCGTATTCGGCTTCATTGTTCGTCCTCGGCTCTGTTAAGGAGAAGGCAAAGCGCATTATCCCTCATTGTGGAGTCACGAAGATGAGGCTTACCCCTGATTTGATTATGGGGGTGTCTTGTTTGCGCTTCTTCATGGAAGATGCTCCATCGAAGTAGAGTTCCCACTGGGTATCATTCTCTCTTCTCTCCCTGTCGATCGTGTCAAACGCGTGTTCGTCTGACAATTCGCAGTTCAAGGGAGAGTCGGTGGGTATCGGATGCTCAGCGAGGAAGTCGGCGATGGCTTGGCTTTTCACTGACTTGAGGGGACAATAAGTTATCGAGAACTCCATCAAGGTCAGGGCCCATTTAGCGAGACATCCCGTTAATATGGCCTTTGACATCAAATATTTGAGGGGATCCACCTTTGATATGAGATGGACCTCGTGTGCCAACGCATAGTGTCTGAGCTTCGTTATTGCGAAGATCAACGCTAGACAGTGTTTTTCTATGGGGAAGTAATTTCTTTCTGCCCCCAGCAGAACTCGACTCAAGTAGTAGATGACTCTCCCTTTCCCTTGGTCGTTTTCTTGTGCCCACAGCACGCCTAAAGAACCTTCGAGGGCTGTTGTATACAGGACGAGAGGTTTTCCTTTAACGGGAGCGGCCAATACTGGCGTATTCTGCAGGTATTTCTTGATTTCGTCCAGTGCACTTTGGCAATTGCGATCCCAGACGAACGGGGTTCCGTTCTTCATTAGGTGACTGTAAGGACGGCACTTGCCTCAGAGATTGGCTATAAATCGCCGGATATACGCGAGCTTTTCTTGGAAAGACTGCAGTTTCTTGAGAGTCTTTGGCGGAGGCATTTCCATGATCGCTTTGATCATCGACGGGTCTATCTCGATGCCTCGGTGTCGGACGACGAATCCTAGGAACTTGCCCGAGGAAATTCCGAACGCGCACTTGAGAGGGTTCATCTTTAAGTTGTATTTCCGAAGGCGCTGAAACACTATTTTCAGATGCTCTAAATGTTCCTCATATGATTTGCTTTTAACTACGAGGTCATCGATATAGCATTCGATGATTTCATGTATGAGGTCATCGAAGATCTTCGTCATGGCCCTCTGATAGGTGGCACCGGGGTTTTTTAGTCCGAAAGGCATCACCTTGTAGCAGAATATGCCCAAAGGGGTCCGGAAAGCGGTATGCTTCTGGTCCTCGGGATGCATCTTTATCTGATTGTATCCTGATGAGCCGTCCATGAAGGAGAAAAATTCGTGAATGGACGTATTATCTATCATCAGCTCAGTAACCAGTACTGGAAAGTCGTCCTTTGGGCAAGCTTTGTTGAGATCCCAAAAGTCCACACATATGCGCACCGTCCCATTTTTCTTCATCATCGGGACGATATTGGCGATCCAGTCAGGATATTGAACCTCTTAGATGAAGCCGGAGTCGATTAGCTTCTTGACCTTGGCATTGATGCTCATCTCAAGCTCGAGCCTCATTCTTCTCGGTGCTTGTTTGATCGGCTTAACGTCTGGAGAAATCGCCAATCTGTGTACGGCTATTTCTGGATCTAGTCCCGGCATCTCGGAATAGTTCCATGCAAAGCAATCTTTATACTGCATGAGTACGTCTTTAAGTGTAGCCTCCTTTTCTTCAGACAACAGTTCACTGACGAACGTCGGCTATGGGTCGTTTACCGTTCCCAAGTCGATTTTTCTGAGGTCATCTACAGTAGTATGTATCCCATCTTCCAGCTCTTTTGGCGCCGGTGGAAATTCGGAGATCACCTCGTCATTATAGTTTTCGAAGCACCAAGAAAGATCATCCATATTCTCGGATTCGTCTTTTGATAGTGTTATCACGTGACAGGTATGAAATCGCTTCCAAGACCGTTGTTGATCTGGTTCTACTCTCGCTATACACATCGCTTTCGGTTCATGCTTCTGTGGCAGGGTTATCCTCCAACTGTTGGATAGAGCGAATCTGCCTTGTTGATATTGGTCTTCGACCCAGTTCTTGAAGGTGAAGCAATCTTCGAGAGGATGCCCTATTGCTCGGTGATAGGAGCAATAGTCTGGGTGAGAGACCTTGTCTGCTTGCTCGGGGTGCTTGGACTCCGGGAGTGTCATCATCTGATATTTTATGACAAGATCAAATATCTTCTTTGTATTTTCTTGGGGAAATGAATATGCTCGACCCATCTTCTTTATAAAAGACGGACCCCGGCTGCTCGATTCTTGATCGCGTGGCTTCTTAGACCCACTATGCTGCTGTCGAACATTTTTTCCATTCTTTGGTTTATTTTTGCCTCTACGCCGGGTCTTTTGTATGACGGGTTGGTGACGAAGAGCATTGTCATTCTCCGCGGCCTGTTGAAGGAGGCGCTGCGTCTTGGCTTTCTCATAAATGGCCATTTCGCGGCTATGGTCATCCCGGACCTTCTGACCTGCTTCCCTTATTAGCTCGTCCATATGTTCTTCAAATGACGGACTTGGCATTTTCATGGCGGGACCTCGTTTCGGTTTAGGGTTAGCGTCCTTTAACAGAACATCCCCTTCTTCATCGAAGTCATGTATGACATAGCAGCCATGGAATCATTCCCGTTTCTTGGATTGAACGTATCCAAGCCCGATCGTTTCCATTCTCCCGTTGGGCAATTTTCACTGAGTTCCAGGGACGCTCCAGATCCTGTTGTAGAACTGGGCTTGTCGCGCAGTCTGTTTGAAGGGTACACCTTGACGCTTCAACAGCCTTTTTAATCCTTCTGTGTAGTATCTGGGCAGACGGATAGGCTGGAGCATGTCAAGTGTCGAATCGGCACCATGCCAGACTTCTTTCTCCACTTTGGTTTCCGTGGATCGATAAAAGAGGATCGCCTTTTCATCTCTTCGCCTGGGAGGGACGTAGAATGTCTGCAGTAGGTATCAAGTGCGTCAAGCTCTTTGTAATGCTCTTGTGGAACCATGGTGATTTGTAAACTCCTATCACCATCAGCGGAGTCTTGTATCGATGGTCGTACATAAAATACGGCATTGACCTCATCTTCTGAGTCGCTGCCAAAGACTAGAATAGAGGTGGACGGTCCCGACTTGGCGTATTGGGGCGGCCCTGAATAAACTATTTCTTCTTCCTCCTCAGTGTCACTCCCGAAGACTGGAATAGTGGTGATAGCTTTGTTCTTCGGTTTATGACATCTTTCCGTGTCCTCGAAATCTGGTAAGAAGTATTTTGCATCTTCATACTTTCGGACTTCATTCACGGAGAATGGGTTCAACTCCCCTGTCACAGTATACTCGAGACCATCCTTGAAATACTTCATACACTGATGTTGCGTAGAAGGGATGATATTGTACTCGTGTAACCAAGGCCTGCCGAGCAAAGCGTTGTAGCAAGTCTTGGCGTCAATGACATGAAACTTGATGTCCGTGACGAGTAGCCCAAAGCGTAATGTCAATATTACAGACCTGAGCGTCCGTGATGACTGGGAGTCAAACCCGGAGATGGTGATCTTATCCCGAGCAAGGTGTTGAACGCTCATGCATATCTCCTTCAATACCCTTACATTAAGAAGGTTGACGGAGGACCCATTGTCGACCAGGATTTTGCCTATTTTGATATCATGATAGTATCCGGAGACATAAAGGGGACGGTTATGCTCGCACGTCCTGAGGAGGAGATCTTCATCGCCGAAGGTGATATCGGCTGTGTGCACTTCTTCTAGCTCGTCCTTCATCTTTTCTTCGGTGAGGAAAGCTTGGAATTGCTCGGGCTCTTGTAGTGCCTTGATCAAAGAATCTCTCGCGTCTTTGGATAGCAGAAGGGCGTCGAGAATGCTTAGCTGTGAGGGCAGGTGTGACAGAACGTTGTAATCCACCTTACTTTTCTTGGGCGGACCCTTGGCTGTCAGCTCTTCGACGGCTTGGTCATCGAGGATGATATCCTCAGAGACCTTTTCTTTTCCCTTATCCTTTTTTTTCGACCCCTTGTTTATGAGTCCGAGATTCTTTTCAGGTAATGTGCGATTGCGCAGCTGAATGTTCTCGCAGTTCTTCGGTTCTTCCTCTTTTCCTGAGGTGGATTCTTTGAAGAGAGGGCCGAGAGTCATTTCTTCGTTAGAGTCGCTCCCGAAGGTGAGAACTTAGGATCCCCCGTAGTCAACCATATGACAGTTGTCGGCAGTTCTTTTGCGCTCATCTGTCGCGCTTTTCCACTGTCGACGAGCTTCACGCTTCATCCTTTTGAAGTGTTTCCTGTGAGCAACATATCTCTGCCACCATCTTTTAAAAGCGTTGCACTCTTCAGTAGTGTGTGTAACCTTTCGATGATATAATCAGTAGCTAGGATGTGTATCCGCTTCATCAGGAGTGTTTCCTTCGGAGGGTGGCAGCTTCATTCCCATCGATATGGCCTTGGTGAACCTTTTCCTCGTCTTAAGCCTGCTTTTATTTGCGGTGGATGTACTTTGATCTGGTGGGAGTGTTTCGACCCTTTCGTCTAGTCGCCGGCGTTTGTCCTTTTCAAATATGACCATCTCACGCTCCTGATCAGCTTTGCTTTTCAAAAGAGCTTCGTTTAGGAATGCATCAATCATTCCGTCTGATGGTCCTAGAAGTTCCGGCTCAGGATCTGCCCCCAGTTTCTCTGCGTAAGGAGCTTCTTCATCATCTATCGACGAGTGAGAGATCACATGGCAACTTGCCACATAATCTTCAGGCTCTTCCGATGAGTCTTCTCCATTGTCATCATCTCCGTCCTCAAGGACATGGCTGAGAAATTCTTGGAGTGTGACTGGGGTCCGCGCCTTCTGGTTATATTTTTCCAGCGTGTCGATATATTTTTGCAGGTTCGTGCGCTCGTCATTAAGCTTCACGGGCCTTTCAGTCTTCATCTTCTTCCTCGAAGACTTTGACAGCTGGGTGTGAGCGCTTTGACTATCACCACTAATTTTTGGAGTTGGGCACGGCTAGAGCATTCCCTTGATGACTTCGGGTTCCAACGGACTTTTCCATTTGATTGCCGGGCATGTTTGGAGATCCTTCAGCATTCTTTTGGTTTTGGCTGAAAGAGCAACCTCCCATGGAGCTTCTTCGACAAAAGAGCATGATGCCCCCGGTGTGTCCCCCCTTTTAAGAGAGTGCGGCTGCGGCGGGCTTACTTTCCAATTCTCGGACAGTGCGAATTTGCCCTATTGGTATTGGTCTTCGATCCAGCCTTTAAAGACGAAGCAATCTTCAATTGGATGGCATGTCGTTTGGTGATAGGGGAAATAATTGGGATTATTAGCCTCACTGGGTTGCAATGGGCATTTTGGATTCGGCAAATTAATGAGCCTGTTGAGCACCGCCAGCTCGAACAATCTCCTCGTTTTGTCCCGGGGAAACGAATAAGGGCGCTTTATTTTCTCATTATAGAATCGACGTCTCTCGTTTAGGCGATCAGTTAATTTTGGACCACTGAGCTGCTATTGAGCATTGGCGACGAAAGTCGATTTCCCTTTCCCTTTTTCATTCCGTGGCTCCGGCTTCGAAGAGGAAGGCCTGTGGCCCATCTGGTCTATTTGGGCCAGCTTATCAATCAAGGACTGGAAAATGGTCGGCTTGAAAAACATTATGAATTGTGAAATGGTCGCCTGAGGGTCAAGGGTCCCTATGAACATGCTTACCGCAGGCGCTTCTTCGATGCGCTGCTCGCACTTCGACCATAGATTCCGCCATAGTATTGCATACTAAACCCATGTTTCTCCAAGCTTCACCCTGGCATTGATCAATGCCGTGATTGGGGTGCGTTCACTAGCACTTGCGAAACGTTGAGTGAATAGTAGCTCCATCTCTGCAAAAGTTTTGACGGAGTCGTTGGGAAGCTCCGAATACCACTCGAATGCTGCCTCCGACAAGCTGCCAACGAATTGGCGAGCAGTAGCTTGTCGTCAACTCCAGTGTTACCACACAGAGCCCTAAATTGAGCGACATGATGATGTGGATTTCCCGTCCCCTTATATACGTGGGATTTGGAGATCGTGTATCCTGGCGGGTACTTTATTTGGTCATACCAACCCGGATAGGGTCGTCCAGTTTTAACAATTTGCCCAGCCGCTTCATTCGCCTGGTGAACTCTTATTTGCTGAGCGATGTAATCATCCAGAGCGGCCTTAGAGATGGTCTCCTCCTTGGCTACTAAAAGAGCCGGAGGAAGGTTTGATGTCTCCCCTCTGTCATCTTCAATGATAATCGAGGGGTCTTCAGCTGGAGGTTCTGGCTGTAACATCATCCCGACCATGTCTTGGAACAAAAGAGCCATTCGTTTTATGTTGACCGCCTGTTCCGCGGCCTTTTTCTTTCCTCTCGAGCATTCTTCGGAGAAATTCAGCATCAGTTTCTTGTTCCTGACGCTGCTCTGAGGTCTCTGGATTTTCTTTCGGCCCAGTGAGTGCGACCATTGCAGTCAGCATCTCCTGAAGTTTTTGCTGCTGTTGCTCCTGAGCCTTTGTTATCGATCAGGTAAGCGGTCAATGACCCGTAGAAGCACGGCTTTCTTATTTTCCGGATGCCATATAAACGGTATGCACCACCATGCCCCCAGACTTAGGGCGTTTAGGCTCAGTGGTCTTGCGATTCGTCGCAGACTCAGGGATTTTCTCCGGCCTTCTCCTCTTATGAGCGGTCGAAGTTAAGGAGGCCGTTACAGTGGGCACCCAAGTAGCTGTCGACTTCTGTGGCTTGACAGGATGGTCATCTTCTCGCTGAACTTTCACTTTTTCCTGTCGGCGAGAGTAATCTTGATCAATCACTGAGTCCTGGACTTGACGCCAGACATTGTAAATTTTAGAGGACAGCCGTTGAGGGGGCTGTTCCAGCTTCGTCTTTGGGACATTCTCCACAGGTGGAGAAGATCTCTTCAGCACTGCAGTCGGAGAGTTTTTGCGCACCCTCCTTAGCAGTTCAAAGTTGTTCCCAGTTGGAACATCAACATCGAATTCCACCGTTGGAGCCGGTGGAGTCAGTCCAGCAGGAGAGTTGCCCCCAGCCTTCCTTACTCGGCGCTGGTGGCGACGTCGGGCGTGTCGAGCCGTTGGGATCGTCTCAGCTGTAGGGGTGACTTCCTCATGCCCCCTGGGTTGGTCAGAAGTTGTCATTGTCAGCATATTGAAGACTGATGTCTGCTGAGTGGGGATAACCAAACTATCGAAGGTAGACTTCCGAGCAGGGGAAGCAGCCTTAACGATTTCGTCTGGAACAGGAGCTGAAATAATCAGTCTTGTGAAGACCGACCCTTTGGCAGGAGAAGCCGCCTTGACGACTTCATGAGCAGGAATGGCTATCCGCTTAGGGATAACCTTTTTTGGTATCGCGGGCTTCTTCATAGGCCCAAATGAGCTTTGGCCCAATCTGTCAAAGGCTGAGGCGTTGGAGCTGGACGACCCGTTGAAAGGGGCTGCAGTAGTTCTGAGCCGATTACAGACCGAGCTCTTGGGAGCTTCTTGTAATGGTACAGGAGTACTGAAGTTCGTTGGCAGGATCATGGTCCCGAAGAATAGCCCAGTGGTGGCTTGCGTCACCTGGTTCACCGGCATTGTGAAAAGGGAAGCCGCTCGGGGCCCGTAGGTTACACCTCCAGATGAGGCAAAACGGGAGTTGCAGTTGCAGCTGGAGCAGTTAGAGGCCATTGATGTTCTTCTTTCTACATGGAGCAAGACCAAATCTTAGTAGCTCGAACCCAAGGGCAACCATATTAAACCGCGATTCATTCGCGAACACGACACACGAAGTGTGGAGTGGAAAGAGGAAAAGGTCCCACCGGGCGTGCCAGAATCTGTTCTCCGCCGAAAGACGTGACCGGGACGTTGGGACATTCGGCCTGAATTTTGGGGGCAGATGCTATTTGGTGCTATCTATCCACCTCTCCGAAGATGCCAAGTTGATTTATGACACCATGTATCGAAGGATTAAATGGATGCGGCCGATGTAGCAGATTTCGTCAGATTCCCCCTCGTTGAGGGGTTTTTGATTGTGGAGACGCCCTTCCCTGCAGGCGCTAGCCCCTGCAGTTAATTATGCTACCGCATCGCAGTAACCACTTTCTCCTTCTCCAGATGGTCACTTCGTGTCGTGTGTGTTTGTTGTTTTTTTTGGTTGCCCGTGGATTGTATACGGAGACTAATTTATGTCGTCGCCCGTAGGGCGTGGATTAGTCCAAATCCGTATTTTCTTAGATTTGGGTTTGGGGGTTGGGTTTAAGGATACGTTAGTCTCATTTGAGACTAATATCAACTTAAACGTTTGTTAAGGATACGTTAGTCTAATTTTAGACTAAGATCAACTTAAAGAGATCGTTTAGATCCAACAAAGGAGCATTTGGACTCTATTGTTTAGTTTAGGGACATTGCGGTCGATTGCTAGTTTAAGGACATGGTGGTCCAATGTTAGTTTAAGGACATCTTGGTCCAGTTTAAAGACATCTTAGTCTGTAAAGGTTAAGGACATCATAGTCCATGGGCTTAAGGACCCCACAGTTCGAGGTTAAGGACATCATAGTCCATGGATTTAAGGACCCCTCAGTCCATAGTTTAAAGACGTCATATTCTATAAAGTTTAAGGACATCATAGTCCATGAGTTTAAGGACCCCACAGTCCATGGAATGATTGATTATCGGGACCGTCACCTCTCTGAAGACGTTGAAGGATTACAACGACAGATATCAAAGGAGTGAAGAGATGTACCCTTGAACCAAAGTTAATTGGGAAATCTGTAGTCCAAATTGGGACTAAGATCAATTAATTAGATTATGAGCACATGGGCTCAGTTAAATCTGAATTGAGGACTTATGGCCAATTTGAGCTAAGTCAAACTTTTGTTTGGGCTGTTGAGAATTTGTCTGGGTTCACCTCCTATTATTTAGCAATGCTAAACATGGGTCTGGGTTCTGACAATGTTTTGTTTTTTATTGAGTGTTGAGCACTCATATACCATATGAGATGATCAACTTTGGAAAACAAGAATGTATTTGAGGCTCAGTCAAAACGGGAATCTTGCCTCTGGAAAACTTAGCCAATTTGGGCTAAGACCAGTTCAAATATAGTGTTAAACACTAGAGTAAACTCAGCTATCACGTGATACGCTCAGAATAGTGTTAAACACTAGGGATACATCATCCAAAATAGTGTTAAACACTAAAAGAGGAAGCGCTCACGTGAGGTCACGTGAGGTGCTTGAGTGTTGGGCCCAAACGTCCCTTATCTTATTCTCAGAATATTTAAATAAGTGTTAAATGCTTTTTAGTCTTCGCGGCCATCACGTGTGGGCACGTGATGGATATCCATGCACTGGATATTAAAAGGATTTGTTAGGGGTCACGTGGGGACACGTGAGGGCGCCCAAAATTGGATTTTAATCCTTCAGTTCTTTCCATCTTCTCTTTTTTAAAGAGACGTTTGTCAGGGGTCACTTAGGGACACGTGAGGGCACCCAAAGTCTTTTCTGCCTTTGCTTTGTTCTCTCTTTTCTGAGGAATTTATCCAGGGGTCAAGTGGGAGCACGTGACCCTATCTCATTCATCCGTTTTTGACCATTGATGGGGAAGGTCACGTGTTACCACGTGATCAGGTTGGGTACTTGATCTTTTTACGTGCATGGAGAGTTTTAAGTCCCTAAGAATTAAATTCTTATATAGGGTTAAAACCCTAATTTTATTTAGAGGAATTAAATTCCTATGTATATGGAAGAATTAAATTCTTTACACCCAACTCTCCCTCTAAGTTTTAGATCTGCATGGCAAAATCTCCCATAAGTTGAGAATTAAATTCTCAACTTATGGGGAGATCTGCTTCTGCAGATCTTCAACCATGAAGAAGAACTAAGTTCTTGTTTTAAGGGTTAAACCCTGTTTCTATTGGAGGAATTAAATTCCTAAGTATTTGGAGGAATTAAATTCCCTAAACTCAATTCTCCCTCTAAGTATTGGATCTGCATTGCAGAATCTCCCCGATGATAATTAAATTCTCAACTTGTTGGGAGATCTGCTTCTGCAGATCTTCAACCAAAGGAAGAAATAAGTTCTTATTCAGAAGAGTTAAACTCTTAATTTGAGAATTAAATTCTCTTTCTGTTTTGTGGAGCTTATGATCTCTTTCCCTTTCTCACCTAGGGTTTCTTTCTCTTCTGAGGAAATCTTCTTTTCTCTCTGGAGAATTAAATTCTCTTCTTTTTTTCTCTTTGTTGTTGTATTCTCCCAAAAAGAAAAAAGATCCTTTCTCTTCTCTTCTTGGCTCCTATTTATAGGAGAAAGAAAGGAATCAGTTTGTTTAATCAATCTTTCATTGAAAGATTTTAATTGATTTTGTAACCAACATGATCTTTTAGATCACTTGGTGAATTTTATTCACCATTGGAATTTTAATCCAAAAGATATTCTGTTTGTTATTCTTGGTGAATTTCAGGGAAATATTTTCTTGTATAGATCTTTCTATAAATTGGTGATTTTTAATCACCATTGGATTTTTAATCCAACGTTTCTCCACTTTACATAGCACAATCTTTTTTGTTGGGAAAGATTTAGAGAAATATTTTTCCAGTCAGGGTTCTCGATTCCCTCTTAATTAGAATTTAATTCTATTAGTTCAGAAGGCTTAAGAGCCTGTCACGTATTGGCACGTGACCTTCTGATTGACCATTTAATTAGAATTTAATTATATTATTTCAGAGATCTTAGGATCCCATCACGTGTTGACACGTGACCCCTTGATTAAGCATCTTAACTAGAATTTAATTATGTGGTTTTAAAGAACTCAGGAATTATCACGTGTCAGCACATGACCCTTGGTCACGTGTGGGCACGTGACGCCCCATTGGGGTTTTTCCTTGTTGTTTTATTATACTTTTAATTCTTTTCAGGGGGTTTAAAGGCCCATCACGTGTGGACACGTGACTCCACTGATTGCATGTTTGATTAGAATTTAATTCTATTAATCAAAGAGTTTAGGAACCATCACGTGTCTGCACATGACCTCTGGTCACGTGTGGACACGTGATGCCCCATTGGGGTATTCCTGATATTTTATGAGGGAACAGGGTTGTAGAGGCTTATTTGCAAGGAATTAATTAGAACAACTTAAAGAATACGGGTTTTGATAGTTTAATGTATTTTAATGTAAATTGTGTTTTGTCCCACAAAAATTGTTACAAAAGCCATCGTGCTATGTCAAGATGAATGTTGCGATGAGGTAGGTCATTATCTCGTGCAATTTCTAAAAGTAAAATGAGCAAAACGATAAAGTAATGTCGTATGTAAACTTGATGGTATTTTACCGAAAAAGTGAAATAGAATTTGTTTAACATTAAATTGTGAGTTGAAACTTGGTCAAATTGTTGTTTTATGGTTGCTAAACAATATATGAAAAGATGGTAAATTTGTTGTTTAAGAAAAGTTGAATTTTTAAAGAAAAGAGAATCGAAAGTCGGAATAACTCCGCTTCCGACGAGTTTTGAAAAGAGGTTATATTAGATTAGAAATGGAGAAGGGGAGAGAGGACTTACTGATTGATTATAGATAGGGAGGTATAGGAATATTTCGAAGGTGTCGTATAGTCGCGTCGTCGCCGGATTCTTCCCGAAAAGTCGCCAGAACTTTGACCTTGGCTGACTCCACTTGTACAACTTTTGAGCCTAGAAATTTTAGAGAGTTTTGGCAATGGATTTCAGAATGAGGAGGGCCAATGTGTAGGGGTATTTATAGGATAGAATTAGGGTTTTGTGAGTGAAGAGATAATTAAAAATGTATTAAAATTAGAATTAAAGAGTGAAATTACACTCTCTGGATAATTGCATAGTAATCAAACATAATGGGAGTTAAGGGGGGATGCCAAGATACTAGGGCACAAAAATTGGGGGCATTTGGTACGGTTGGGATCGGTGCGCCGGCCCCAAAAGAAATCTCGCCGGTCCAAAGTAGGTTGTAGGGGCTTAGATCTTGGCCACGTGTCCTAGTCGCTTTCTGCAGTATTTTCCACATGTTTGTTTAATCTAACTTTTCATTTTTACGTGAATTGCACGTATAAACTTTTGGGCTTCTAAATATTTAAAAGAAAAATCATTAAAAATAATATGTGGCTGAGAGGATTCGAACACAAGGTTTACGTCACAGCAGTGCAAGGGCTTTACTAGTGAGCTACAAGTTGTTTCTTGCTGTTCAAAAGCAAATTAAATACTTATAGCATACACAGTATTGCAATTACTCCATTTGTACATTAACTTTATAATTTTCTGTACATTATAAACAAAGTCGTTACATCACTGGTAAATCATCTACACTATTGTTGACATAATCATTGTGTTCGATTCCCATCAGTCCTAATCATTTTTAATATTTTTTCTTGCACGTGCAATACACAGAGAATCGAAAGTTTCAGAAAAATCAAGCGGAATAAATGAGGAGTTAACATAGAATAATATACATGCCCAAAGCTTCGAGCCACGCGGCCCCCATCCAACCCCCCAAACTCCCATTTTAGCCGCTACCGGCAGTCGACATACCCTCATTTGCCTCCATTCTTTGCCCGTGCACCCCTTCAGCTCCTCACTACTCCCCTGTAGTGTTTGATTACTCTGCAATTCAACAAAGACCATTCAAATCCCCCATTAATATCATTTTAATTCATTTTAATCCAAAATTTTAATTTTCATATACACAATTTCATCTATAAATACCACCATATTCCTTAGCTCTGCCCATTCTGAAAATCCCTATAAAAAATTCTCAAAATTCTCTAAGAGAAAAATGGAGTTAAGAAAGCCAAGAGGAGTAGCGATCAAATCTCGGCGACTGGAGTATTTCCGACGATACCATGATTCCCGAAGGCTTTCCCTCTCTCTTTTCCTGTCTTGTTAATGCTACACAACCCGTAAGTCCCTTCTCTCTCTCTTTCTTTTTATTTCAAAACAAATTCTAAAACGATATTGATAAAGTGGAGTTAACCTTGATCTTTTATCTTCTTATAAACTTTTAGCATCTTTGAAAGGCCAAATAAGTCACACAAATTATATAATACCACCTTACCACATTATACACATATTTTACATTTCAACGTATTCAAAATTCCGTGCGAAATAAACACAAATCGAACAATTTCATATAAATACCATGAATTTTAAATACAACATTTTAACCGATAACTAGCATACATACCTCTAGAACCTTCACGAGGCAACGACCTACCCTACACGCACACTTCTGATTCATAGCACGATGTTTGATTAGAATTTTTCATCTAAATGAAACCATTATCAAGAAAATACCATCACTTTATAGAAATGTGTTTTTAATCGATATTTTTACCTTCTTTTGCAATTACGTCTCTACAATCCTCTTTAGGGAACCCGCTTATGGATGGTGCGTATTATCGCACGTCTTTGGGATAGTAGAGCGAGATGAAGAGCTCCTCATGGAGAATTCTGTCTCGAAAGGAATGAAAATATGATTTAAAAGAAATACGACTTTTTGAAACAAATTAATTTTGGAAAATTATATATAATTATGAATCTGTATTTTCAATAAAAATAAATTGTGAGAATTATTCTTTAAAATGAAATATTAAAATTTTAATAAAGTACCATCAAATTTCCAAAAGTAGTAGTTTTCATGAAAATACCATAAACTTTTAAAAACTAGGTTTTATCACTAAAATACCACTTAAACTAAAATATATCTTCATAAAAACTCTTAATATTCTAAATCACCCTCGAGATTTATTTATTTTTAAACGATATTAAAATATTTTTCATAAAACCCCCTCGAGAAATATAAACAATATAAATACAATGTAAACAACAATAATAAATATTTAAGGACTCTAGATTAATATAGATTTAAGTGGTATCGATTCTCTTGAGCCCCACAAAGCCGGAGAAAGTGAGTGCTTGCCTATTCAGGTTAGACAAATTAACGGAGTTATCAATGTCAATTGTCTTGGAAAAAGACACAAATCCTGCCGTCCATGTGCAACAGTTGTCCGATTACTCCCGAATTTAAGATCTTCAAAAGTTAAATCCATTCACAAGAAATGTCTATAACTCGAATCCAAACTTGAATTTAAACTCGGACTCGAACCCAAACTCGAACTCTAATCTAACTCGAACCTAAACTTGAACATGAACTCAAATTTAATCTACTCGACTAACTTGACTCGACCCAAGATTACAATTGACATGACTCGCATTCTACTCGACTTACTCGAATTCATTCTACAACTTTTGCAATATATGGTTCAATAAAGGCATGTTATAGTCAACCAATCAAATTAACTAAGGATGTCTTACAGTTATAATATATATTATACTCGGAGTGTTTTGAATAGTTTCTTGTGTGAATCCAACGGAGCTTCTGGAGTCCCGTATTAACCTATTTTTTCATTTACTTGAATATCAGTCGGGCCGACTCCTCCACAACTTGGAGTCTCAATGCTAACACATGAAATGGGCCCGTGTTTTCTTGCTCTTGGGGCCCCACTCTTGAGCTCATGAATACTTCTATGGTTTCGTTGACATTCACACTTGGAACTTAACGTTAATATAGTGACGTTATAGAGACCTATAGTGAATATAACCATGTTCCTTTACATATACTATTAATCGACATATACATTACTCATGATTAGTCTATAATTGTCACTTTCACTTTTACTCTATCTTTGGAACTTATCGAGCGCTAGTTTGTTGACGGACATTCCATTCACCTTTATTTTCTTGGAATGTTCGTCAGATACGGTCGAGACTGAAGAAGTGAACGCTACAGAAGAGGAATACGACCAGATAGCTACTCAGGATTAGCTTAACTTCCTTTTCGTTCAGCTTATGTATGCCACCTGTTTAGGTATTTTCTTTTATTGTATTTACTTTTCAGTTGAACTCATGTATCTGTAAAAATTTCAAGTTTGAATGTAAATAAAGATATTTTTTGAAAATTGTACAGTTTCCATTTATTCTTGCATTGTGTATTATTGTTTCAATACACTTAGTATATTTATTTAAGGAATGACCTTCTCTGAATAAATATATCGCGGGCTTGCCACGTCCTCGTTTTCCATCTACAGGGAAGCGGGGCATGACAGGTTTTATTGGTGGCCCATGCAGGTCAGTTCTGCATGAAGTCATAAACAATATACCACAAGAATTAATGAATTCAACAAACATTTACATTCCTTGCATTTCAAATTCCTTGAATCTATCCAAACATATCTCTTATATCAAGGTGATGGACTCTCCGAACAATACCAGTACCAACGTCAACGACAACACTCCACCGCCTACTCTACCACCACCACCAACCATTGCAGCACCCATCAATGAGCAAACAGTATTTCTTGAAGCGATCAAGAGCTTATTGGAGAGACATAGGGAGCAGACAACCCTCATACACCAAGGACTGGCTCGCCCTGAGGTGGAGGCATCTGGAGTTAAGCAGTTCCAGGCACTACACCCAAAGAACTTCTCGAGGAAGGAGGGCCCACTTGAAGCAGAAGAATGGGATCAGGCGATAGAGGATGATCTGGAAGCGGCTCAAGTGCCATATATAGCTTGGGTAAGAGTTGCTAAGTTGCAACTGACCGATAATACTAGAGTATGGTGGAAAGCTGAGAAGAGCCGTCTCGCGCAATGGATAGAATGGAAAACATTCCGAGACCTCTTCGATGCGAATTACTTTCCGAAGATTGCCCGCTTTGACATAGAGTAGCAATTCATCCATCTATAGCAAGGCTTGATGTGGGTTAAGTCTGTGGATGAATATGATGCTGAGTTTACCATGCTCGGAAGGTAAGCTATAATCTCAAGTAGAATTTTCCTATCTCACTTAAACACTGCTAACACAAGGTCGTAACAGGTTCGCTGCACACCTCATTCCCACTGCTGAGATCCGGGCATGACGATTCCAGTAGAGGTTGGATCCTGAAATCCAAGCTGCACTCGCTACAGGGGATTTCCCAACCCACGAGCTTGCTTTGAAGGTTGCCCGACCTATGAGGCAGTTGTGAAAAAGAAGGGCAGGCCGCAGTCAGCTGGTGTGAAACGTCCTTTGCACCAGATCACAGGACGGGCCTCTTCCAGGCCAGCTTTCAAGGGACCATCTCAGAGGCCAGGAGGTTTTTTTGCCAACAACAGGCCAGACTTTTGCAGCTACTGCAAAAGAACATGGCATCTAGTGAAGAACCGTCGTAAGGCGAACAACTTGTGCTTGATCTGTGGGTCTTCTACTCACTCTATCGGAGCATGCTATCATAACCGAGGAACTAATAACCCTCCCACTAGACCGGCGATCCAAGCTACTCCTACCCGGTTAGCTCTACCAGCAACAGCTCCCCACACCCAGACCGCTTAAGCTCAACGCCGAGTGTTTAACAAGGCATAGAGGAAGGTGTCGCGACGCAAAGCATTCACCATGTCGGCCGAAGCTACGGGTCAGGTTATCACTGGTAAATCTTTTCTTTCTTTCCTTTCAAGCCATTTCAATTCCTAGCCATCTTATATTTGTTATAACTAAACCTATCCCACGTGACTTAGGAACAATCTTAGTAGCCACCCTACCTACACTCACGCTCTTCGACACTGGGGCATCACATTGCTTCATGTCGCAACGGTTCGTAAGAACTCATATGATCCTAGTTAAGCCGCTCGTATCCAGCTGGAATGTCAGTTCAGGGAACGACGTTCTAAAAGCAACTTTGGGATACGATTTGTATCCAGTGGTCGTCTGCAGTTGAGAATTCTATGTGTACTTCAAGGTACTGGACATGCCGAATTTCGACGTAGTCTTGGAAATGGACTGGCTGGGAACTTTTTTCGCTACCATCGACTGTCGCCAAAGGAGAGTAGTGTTTGAAATACCAGATCTCCCAGTTTTCTATTTCAAAAGCGGAGACCGGACTTTGGAGCTTCGAATCTATCGAGCGAAACCAAAGAAGGCAGAGATTGCAGCGTTGCAAGCAGAAGGATCGAAACCAGAGGTCGTTAGAGAGTTCGAGGATGTTTTTCCTGAAGATATATCAGGTTTGTTGATTGTTGTGAAAAAATGTGTTTTTATGTGTTCTAATTACCGCAATCAATAACGGTGTCGCAATAACTAGCCGCTAGTGAATACGGGTCGTCCACAGGGAAATGGTGAACTACTTTTCTTGTTTTAGACGAGTTAATAGAAGAAAGGTGGGATTTTTATCGTTTTATACTAGTAAGGTTTGAAAAGTTTATAAGAGAAGGGCTTATAGGATTTAGTAGTTAATGGACGGAATTTTAAAAAAATAATTCTTTTTATCTTTTAATTATTTAATACTAGAGAAATAGCGATGAATGTGGATTAGGATTCTTAGAGGGAATTAGTGTTTCCCTCTACTGACCCTTGTCATTCCATCATTGATCTCTATTTATCTCAAGCTCTCAACAAAGCAAATATTAACGAATCTCAAATCGTAGTCGTGACTATCATGAATTGATAGCACGCCTGATAAGAAGGTTAAGACTTATTTTGCTAAAGTTTATAAAAATTAAAACTTTAAAAAGAACTTAATGATTTTGTTCATCCATTATTCTAGCCTATCCTACAAACCCTAACAAGCGAGAATTTACTCGCTCATGGAGATCGACGAAGTAAAAGAAAGGTGGAAGAATACGGAACCCATAAGTTAAACAAAAATTATATTTGCGGAAAGTAAAATGCGGAAAGAAATTGTGGAAAGTAAATGCGACAAAATTAAAAGAAAGAACTACTTTTTATTGAATAAATTATTGCGTTACAGAAGTTGCTCGCTGAAAAAGAAAATTACAACCCAAATTTCTCTAGATTGCTTGATCGGTAGATCAGTCGATTGATTCTTCGATCATTTTTACTCTCGGTCCTTTTATAGGCTTTGGAACTTGAAACCCTAGACGTCATATTAAAGTGTGTACAAAGACGATCAAGCCCCTGAAATTTCATATCCAATGACCACAGAACGACCGCGGTTTAACCGCCCAAAACCCCCTATGGACGTGGATACGCCACCCTATAGTGAAGTTGAGTTTCCAGATTCTTCGTGCCTTCTTCTCTCGATATTTAGAGATCCTTCTGAT
Source organism: Agapanthus africanus (assembly GCA_030015575.1). NCBI lineage: Eukaryota > Viridiplantae > Streptophyta > Magnoliopsida > Asparagales > Amaryllidaceae > Agapanthus > Agapanthus africanus. The sequence continues at coordinate 27,074,598 of JASDDO010000016.1, forward strand.
AAAAATATTCTGAAAATATATCTCTTAGTCTCTTCTGTTGCGAGATTTTTCAATTTGCTCCTAACATTTGGCAGATTTAGTTTGGTAAATCAATTTGATGTGGATCTCCTACTTATATATCAGACCCGAACTATTTTATTATAATACATGCACAATTTCTCAAATCAAATTGTTAGTAGTATTTATTTTATGTGAGATAATATTCCAACCAATTAAATGATATGCTATCTTAATAATATTGGTTAAGAATATTTGGTATGATATGCATATTTAATAATTAATAATCTTATGGATATTTTATTTAAATATGATATGCATATATTTCCCAATTATATTAATTATAAAGTAAGAAATAAATGACAATAAACTTTTTACAAATAAACCCACATATGTTCTTAATTTACAAATAACACCTTTTAATAATTAATAATAATAGGAAAAATGACCGTACAAATATGCAGTAAATATGACTGATCAAATACCTCCAAACTTATCTTAGATCGTCCCGAGCAAACTATTTTATTTTCAAAATAAAAAGAAAAATACCTAGCATACTTTCGTAGGCAACACAATTGCACTTAGCTCGTGCAACAAGACGGTAAATCTCTAGGTGTCCCCAGTAAAAGAAGTGTTGTCTCCTGAGAGTTTTCAGTGGATTTCACCCACAAAATCCTAAAATAAAATAAAGAAGATGAAAATTACATTCAATGATAAAGAACATATAAAAAAAACTTGAAAATAAAAATTTCAAACCATACTAGCGTTTAGTTGTCATGAGCTCTATCTTAATGGTCTTGTAAAGAAGTTAGAAATCACATTATCTCTCAATAAAACATCGCCTTTAGTCTTCCTTCCAACCACTCCTCCAAATATCGATCATATACCCCTACGTGTGTGTAAAAGTCATCCCTATATTTGGAGAATTCAATTCAAGCTATCATATTCTTTGTCCATATTCCTTAGTACTTTTTAGTCGGTGATGTTTTAAATGGATTTGCTCACACATTTTTCATGTGATCGTTAATACTTCTTGATGCACTAACCAACATATTACCGAATGTGCTCACTTATTAAGACGTAATTAGCAATATCCTAGTCTTGCAGCACTTAAGGCTTAGCGGTGACTCCCAAACTAGTTGGTCTAAGGCACTAGGTGATAAGGCACTCTCGCTATATTTTTCTTATATGCTGCTGATTGAGAGAGATTTTGTACGCACTTGCGCTTTCGAAAGATGAATCAAAGAATATTTAACCGCAACCAAGAACGGCGTCGCTTGGTAGCTAGCCGGTGAGTACGGGTCGGTCCACAGGGATTTTGTGTATTTTCTATTTGTTCTAACGAGTTAATTCCAAGTGGTGTTGGATCGATTATCACTAAAAACTGAAATGAGTTTGATTAAAATCTTGCTAGGGTTAGGTTTAGGTTAAGTTTGGAAACTCAATAAGTCTTACCGCTTTCTCTGCCCTAATTAAGATCTATTTAGGTGTTATGGTAATAATTAATAAAGGGGATTAGCACGATCAGGAAGAAACGATGTTTCTTCCTCTAGGTCCTTGTCCGTCCTTTCTTAATTCTTACCCTAACCTCCATGGAAAACATACACAGCCGGTCTTTTAAACTACGGTATCACTGCTACCTCTTGAGATAGGGTGCCGTAGTGAGCGGTGTGTGTATGTATGCATGGAGTCCTATAGAAATGTATGATGGGCAAGAAAGGGGTGAGAGATTTTCATCTCTCAAACCTTCCCAAACCTAACCCTAACAAGTGAGGAACTACTCACTCATTAGGGAATTGATAACAAGAGACATTTTTATGATTGTTTTTAATAACCTAGTTATCTAATCTACGGTGGATAAATAAAATTGCTAAACTACGGAAGATAAATAAAATTAACTAGGGCAGAAAGAAAAATTAACTAAGACAAGAAAAGAAAGACTTATTTTATTTGATGCACTCTTCAAACATTACAAGAATTAAAAATTCTGAATTTGATAAATAACATGAGGCATAGGAAGAGGTATGCCCTCAAAAAGAGCATTAGGGTTTCTATTTATAGATCATAGAAACTCTAGGGTTACATCCGATCCCTATCTGTATTTACAAAATTACCCTAAAAAGCCTAGTCAACGTACCGCCGACGATGACTTTTTTAGCACCGACACACGCTCATCATGGCCACGGAACCGCGGCCAAAAGCCCTGTTTGGCCGCGGATCCGCGGCCATATGGTGGAGTTATTGGCTGGGTTTTTCTGGGGTTCTTTCTGTTGCTTTTTACTTGGTTTTTCTTCACTTGGTTTCTCAGATTGTCTTCTAGTTTCTTCCAGAATTCCACAGTGCGTAATGTCGTGGACTTTTTACCCTTTGCTTCGTGTCGAAGTCTTGACCTTGCGCTTCCTTTGTACTTTGTGAACTTGTTCATTGATCTTCGTTTATTCTTCAAACTTTAGGCATGATCAAGATTCTTCTATTTGTTGGTCGTAGTCTCACTTTTGTATCGTCTTTTCATCATTTTCACTGTTTTGTTCCGAGAACCTGTAACCTGCAACTATGTAGCAGACATGGATCAAAAGCACCTGTTTATTTGTAAAATGAATAAGAATGGGGAATATAATAATGCAAAATTATGATGCACTCTTCAAACATTACAAGAATTAAAAATTCTGAATTTTAATAACATGAGGCATAGGAAGAGGCATGCCCTCAAAAGAGCATTAGGGTTTCTATTTATAGATCATAGAAACCCTAGGGTTACATCCGATCCCTATCTGTATTTACAAAATTACCCTAAAAAGCCTAGTCAACGCGCCGCCGCCGCCGACTTTTTTAGCACCGACACGCGCTCATCATGGCCGCGGAACCGCGGCCAAAAGCCCTGTTTGGCCGCGGATCCGCGGCCATATGGTGGAGTTATTGGCTGGGTTTTTCTGGGGTTCTTTCTGTTGCTTTTTACTTGGCTTTTCTTCACTTGGTTTCTCAGATTGTCTTCTAGTTTCTTCCAGAATTCCATAGTGCGTAATGTCGTGGACTTTTTACCCTTTGCTTCGTGTCGAAGTCTTGACCTTGCGGTGCCTTTGTACTTTGTGAACTTGTTCATTGATCTTCGTTTATTCTTCAAACTTTAGGCATGATCAAGATTCTTCTATTTGTTGGTCGTAGTCTCACTTTTGTATCGTCTTTTCATCATTTTCACTGTTTTGTTCCGAGAACCTGTAACCTGCAACTATGTAGCAGACATGGATCAAAAGCACCTGTTTATTTGTAAAATGAATAAGAATGGGGAATATAATAATGCAAAATTATGATATGAACAACTGCCTTAAGTAATTACAAAAGCTGTAACGACTCTAAATTTACTGTACAAAATTTTTCAGTTTAATATATAGAAAAGAGTTTACAAACATGAGTACAATTTATAAGTTAATTTTTGTTTAAGAACAGCAAGAAACAACTTGTAGCTCACTGGTAAAGCCTTGCACTGCTGTGACGTAGCCCCTGTGTTTGAACCCCATCAGACACATTATATTTTTTCTGATTTTTCTTTTAAACTTTTTGGAAGTCCAAAAGTTTACACGTGCAGTGCACATAAAAATAAAAAGTCTGAAGAAATAAACATGTGCAAAAGAGTATTAATACAGAGAGGAACACGGGGCATTAATCCTACGGCCCCACTCTAAAAATCGACGGCCAAAATAGCTTTATAGCCGGCACCGACGGTCCCCCCATAACCAAATATCCCCGGGCTTTGCACACTCGACTCTTGGCCTATCCCTAACTCGCATGCATTGTTTGATTTCACTGCAATCAAACAGAGACTCTTCAATTCACAATTTATCATCATTTTAATGCATTTTAATTCATCTTTTTAATTCCAAAACCCTAATTCCACACTATAAATTGTACCCCAAGCCCTAGCCCTTCCTCATTCTGAAAATTATAGCCAAAATTCTCAAAAATTTTAAGTACAAGAGGAATAGAAGATGAGTTAACAAGAGATCAAGTTCCGGCGAGAATCGAAGTAAGTTCCGGTGACCCCGCGACACCACGAAGACAACCCTCCCTCTTTCTACCTTCTCTTAACCTAACCAACTTGTAAGTCCCTTCCAATCCCTCTCCTTCTTCTATGAAAGTCGCTTTTCATAAAATATGTCGGAAGTGGAGTTAACATCGACATCTTTTTCAAATTCCACTTTTTCTTACATATTATTCATGCATATTCCTACACCATGCTTGTTAATATAAAACCAATGCTTAGAACCAATTTTAATCAAGAATATCATGCAAAATAGTTTTAACTTAACTTTTACACTAAAATACCATAAACTTCACATGTCTCTCTTTTAGTATTTTTTGTTAATTATACCTTTAGAAAACTTCACGAAGTAATGAAATACCCCTCACAAACACACATGGTTCCACAGCACGATAACTCTTTCATGTAGATTTGTGTTTCGAGAAAATATTTCATTAAAATACCATTAACTTTAAAAACGATTTTCTTTGGAATTGTATTTTTAAATTCCTTTGTAAATAAGCCTCTACAACCCTTTTTAGGGGATCCGCTATTGGATGGTGCGGATTATCGCACATCCTTGAACTAGTAGAGCGAGATGCAGACCTCCTCACGGAGCATTCGGTCTCGAAAAGTTTTTAATATGGTTTTTAAGAAAAACGTAATTTTTCTACTTAATTAAATATAATAATTTTTAATAATTATGTAAATATTACAAAATCCATATATTTTCAAAATATAATAATCTTATATTTTTCAAATGAAAGAATTATAAGTTTCACTAAAATACCATCAAGATACCAACAAAAGTCAAGCTTTACAGTAAAATACCATGAACTTTCCAAGCTAAGCTATTATCACTAAAATACCTCAAATCCCTAAAATTAACATCCATGAAAACCCTAAATAATATAAATAATTTCTCGAGATTATTTTGAAACTATATATTAAAAAAAATTCATAAAACCCCCTCGAGTTATATAAAACTATATTTAAGGATTTAGTAAATATAGATTTAAGCGGGATCAATTCTCTTGAGCCCCACGGAGCCGGAGAAAATGAGTACTTGCCTATTTAAGGTAGAAAACTTAACGGCGTTATTAATGATAATTGTCTTGGAAAAAGGCACAAATCATGTCGTCCATATGCTGCAGTTACCGATAACCCCCGAACATAATTCAGGATCTAAATCGGTTATAAGTGTCTGACTCAAGTCTGAGTCTAAATCAAGCTTGAATCCAAACTCAAAGCAGAATCCAATTCAAACATGAATCCTTACTCTAACATGTATACTTTAACATGAACCTGAATATCAAACCTGAATACAAGACTTGACTTGACCGAACCATGGCTATAACTTGACATGACTACAAGCTTACATCCTGAACCTGACTACTTGAACAACTTGTATCCATGGTCTCGGCAAGCCATATAATCTATACAATACATTACGGGGTTAACGGGGTAGATTGGTGCGGAATGTATAGCGTGGCATGAGATGATCACTAAAAGACACCTATATGAACTCTCGTGCTGTTGTCCTATGGGTTTTGACGGGGTCTTGTACTACATGTTACCATAGTCCACGGGGTAAGATGGAATTCTCTTGTATACACAAATACTTTATGTGCCAAGCTACAATAACTACGTTAGAATAGCAATCTTATACATGTACATCCTACCAGTTCAAATTCTCAATACTTGCTATATTCCTTTCTTTCTTTTGGGACTTACCGAGCGCTAGTTCGCTGACGGTATTCCTATCTATTTCTTTCTTTAGAATGTTCGTCAGGAGGACATGACTCTCTCGAGATAAAGCCTAGCCAGGAGGACGTGGACCAGCTCACTTCCCAGCAGGACTTCTAGCTTCTTGTACTTACTTTTCATATGGTATGCCACTGTTTAGGGATCGCTTTATATCATTGTACTTTTCTTTTCAAAGCAATTGTATTGTAAAGATGAATGTTAATAAAAGTTGTTGTTAATTTTATATCTCTTGTCAATTCTTGTGCATTTTATACATATATTGCTTAATTACGCTTAACGTATTTATTTCTTAGTAAATACGTTGCGGGCTTACCACGTCACCACTTCCGTACACTGGGAAGCGTGGTGTGACAAAACCAGTGTTCATTTTTCTGCACCATTTATCTTTTGTTGATTTTTTCCCCTTCATACTAAGGTTTTCAGGCAAGAGTATTTCAAGGTATCCTCTACTATCACAAGTTTCAATATGTGTGTAAGTGCGTATATTAGGGTATCAATGTTCAGAATTTTAGACTCAAGAATATGGACTATTTTTCAGACTTAGTTCTATCCGCAGACTAGTAATTTCTTTATCTTACTAACTTTTGGAACAACAGCTCATGACTATATATTACTAGCTTCGTTTTAAAATATCTATTTTTCTTGCATTTCTTAAATCTCTTCCTTTCTTTCATATGGATTTTTCACTTTCTAACTTTATTTTCAAAAAAAAATTCTTTTTTTTATGCAATGCAATGCAAAATTTACATATGATGCGTACAAACCATCCATACAAACCATCCCCCCAAACTTGTTTGCAGTAGTATCCTCACTGATATTGTCCTGTAAGCTCAAAACCTGAAGACTAGGAGGAACAGTTCAAGAAGATAGTATAAAGAATGGATCAAGAGTGAATGACAGCGAAATGCTCTCCTAAACTTGTTCTTGGCTCACAATCATGCAAAAAATTTCTTTCTTTCAAGAGCCATTTAAAAATATTTTTCTTCTTTTCCCTCCAAACTTGAGTAAAACGGTGTTTTCATTGAAATTCGACATAAGAAGGGGGGTAAATATTATCGGTCTACACAAAGATTTACATAGACCAAAAATTAAAACCAACCATTCAAATATTTTATCAAGGTAACACAATGGTTGGTGAAAGATAGTGTAATGAATAGACATGAAATAGTCTCGAGACTGTATAAGAATAATGGTTGTATCATGTCTCGAGTAGAAGCAACAGAAATGAGAGTAACGATAAGAGATGAAGTGGGGGAGATAAGAGGAGTAATTGAAAGGTTTTACGTCTCGGTTGGTGGAGACGAAAATATGAATGTGAATGAAAACGAGAATGTGAAATAAGGAATGGGTGGAATAGTCATATTCTCGTATGTGATAAGAAGAAGGGGAGGCGGTTCAACTTCTTCGGCCTCAAATAGAGGCGCACAAATTTCAGGTGGAGGTTGATTCATCACAGTATCCAAGTCTTCAAGGAACGCGGGTTCTTCGGGGAAAATACTTTCGAAACATTCATCGATGTTCCACTTGATGATCTCATCGGAAAGAAAGGAATCGATATCTATATCAGTGGAATAGGCAGATTTACTCGGAAGGTTGAAAGTTTTAAGGTCAATGTGTTGCGCACCATGATTTAAAATACTCGATTCGTCAGAAATTATGCAGATAGGAGACTCGAAAAGATCGGCTCCCTTATCCTTAAAAGAGTCTAAATCAAGCGGTCTTTTAAAAAGCATATAACTCGAAATATCGGATTCATCAAATCTCGGTGGAATTGAAAGAAGATAAAAAGAACCAAAGAAAGTGTGTAATGAAATGGGTAAACGAACTTGGGTGTCGAGCATTGTCAAACCAGATATAGGAGATGAAGGATGAATATCGTTTTGCATATCGGATAGGTCGGTGGTAAGAATAGGATCGGTTAATTATACAAAAAGATGTTCACATACATTGAAAGGGTCATGATAGGTCGGGGAATCCAACTCATCCAACATAGCGAGTTCATCTTCAAAAATATTCTCATCATCGATCTCACTAGAGCCTTCAGTCAAATCAAACGAATAGTTTTTTAAAAATTCATCGATTATATTATTCTTAATTGATGGATCACTAAGTTCACTTGATGGAATTGGAAGGTTTGAAATATCAATTATAGTCGGATAAGGATCCGTTTGATTTAGAATAGTGTAAAGCTCTCTTTCACACTCATGATTGGAAAAGTCAAAAATGTTATTCTCGGCCACTTCATCAATTACATTATTAAGCGGTTGAACATTAAGTACATTCGGTTGGATTTCAGGATGGAAGGTGTTGAGATCAAAAGAATTGGTTCTGGTTTGACTTGAAGATATCCCTGGTTCTTTTTCACTACTCAATTCCAACTCTACTTCAAGACTAGACATGGTTTGTGAAGAAGTTTCAATGAAGGATTCTCTTTGAACCGTGGAACTTCCTAATTAATGTTCAGAAGCATTGTTTAGATAAGGTGCAAAAGTTGAATATGGTTGGAATGTGTTTAATTGTTGGCTACGGGCGAATTCAATGCGTTCCGCAATAGAAATGGGTTTACGAATTTCCACATTAGCCTCAAGAGAAGTATCAACATGGGAGGGTGTGAAAGTATGGTACTATTGATAAGAGTTAGAAAGGTGTATCCAATTTTCATGAATAAGATTAGGATCAACATTGTGATATGAAGAAAATTGAGATTGGTTGAATTGTTAGCGACTGGCTTTTGCAATTTGCTCAGCAATGATCATGGGTGTAAAGGTTGCCATATTCGCCTCAAAAGGAATATCAACATATTCATATAGAAATGATTGTAATTGTTGTCCCAACGGTTTTGGAGCAGTGAAAGGTATGAAACTTTGGCTACGGTCTTTCGCAATATGTTCAGCAATGGACATGGATTTAAAAGTTTCCTCACTAGCCTTAAAAGGATTATCAACATAAGAAGGTGTTGAATTTTGACACGGTTGATAGGAACTTGAGTAAGGTGTACAACTATTATTTCTAAAGCCATATATCCTATCCTTTAAAGAAATGGTAGGGTCAGAAATTCTACCAAAGCAATAACGATATAAAGAAATATCTGGTTGTATGTAGCAAAGCTCACCAAGAGTTGGTCGGTTTGGGTTATCCATCATGAGAGAGTGAAAAGAATTGGAGGGTGAAATGGTAATTTTATTTTTTAAGATTATTTTGGATTTTTGAAATTGTTTTGCTTGGAAAGAGGGACTCGACTCAACCAATCACAAACATGCATAAACAATCCCTAGAGCTAGGGTCATCTAGATCAAATCACTAGACCGCTCCTAGACTTCCAAAGGATAAGACGTAGGATAAATTCTCTATCACCTCATTATCAATCTAATAGTCAGGTAAGTACCAGATAAGTGGAAGGTATCCTCTATACAAATCACCGAAATAGCGGGCCTAATTAAGTAAACCACTTTCCTTAGTCACACTTGCTTTAGACACCACAAGAGAAATGCGGATAAGCAATAGATTACCCATGACCCTTCTTTGTCCTAATTGAGAGCGACTGTCCTTAGAGGCTTGGTCTAGATATTTTCTATTAATGTTGGGTGATGCGTATGCTTGTTTGTGATTTGTGGGTCCTAGGAAGGGTGATGAAATCCCCACCTAATCTGAATTTTGGTTTCTTGCCCCTTAATGTCCATTTTAAATATGCAAAACAAACTAAAATATAAAACACGCAAAAAGATTTTTAGCGGTATTGTTTGCAAAGAATCCTGCGGGTAAAAATAGTTTATTGGAGGTTTAGAGGAGAGAGGAAGACGATAGGATAATACCAGAAAGAATTGGGGGCTTAACTCCCTAATTCGACCGCAGTTCAGCCGCCAAATGCTCTATTGAGCCGCGGTTCAGCTACCAAATGCTCTATTGGGCCGTGGTTCCGCCGCCATTTGGTGCACTATGCTCTCCAAAATTTGGCACCGAACTCCAATGCTCCTCGGCTCCTACTTGAAAGTCTCTGAATCTCTGTTGGTTCTCTCCAAGTGCTCCAGATTTCTCACAAAACTCGCACAAAAATCGTTAAAAATACAAAATGCGATTTTTTATTTCTATTTTTATTTTTTTATTCTAGTTTTTTTAGAAATCAACCCAAATAACAAGAAAAATAATACTACCGTTTTCCCGGCAACGGTGCCATTTGATTGGTGTGAAAAAGTATATCTTTGTGTGTTCTAATTATCGCAATCGATAACGGTGTCACAATAACTAGCCGCTAGTGAGTACGGGTCGTCCACAGGGAAATGGTGAACTACTTTTCTTATTTTAGACGAGTTAGTAAAAGAAAGGTGGGATTTTTATCGTTTTATACTAGGAAGGTTTGAAAAATTTATAAGAGAAGGGCTTGTAGGGTTTATAGGATTTACTAGTTAATGGATAGAATTTTAAAAAAATAATTCTTTTTATCTTTTAATTATTTAATACTAGAGAAATAGCAATAAATGTGGATTAGGGTTCTTGGAGCGAATTAGGGTTTCTCTCTACCGACCCTTCTCCTTCTATTGATCCCTATTTATCTCAAACCCTCAACAAAGTAAGTATTAACGAATATCAAATCATGGTCGTGACTATCATGAATTGATAGCATGCCGGATAAGAGGATTAAGACTTATTTTGCTAAAGTTTATAAATATTAAAACTTTAAAAAGAATTTAATGAATTTGTTCATCCATTATTCTATTCTATCCTACAAACCCTAATAAGCGAGAATTTACTCACTCATGCAGATCAAAGAAGTAAAAAAAAGTGGAAGAATACGGAACCCATAAGTTAAACAAAAATTAAAATTGCGGAAAGAAATTGCGTAAAGTAAATGCGACAAAATTAAAAGAAAGAACTACCTTTTATTGAATAAACTATTACATTACAGAAGTTGCTCGCTGAAAAAGTAAATTACAACTCTAATTTTCTCTAGATTGCATGATCGGTAGATCAATCGATTAATTCTTCGATCATTTTTACTCTCGGTCCTTTTATAGGCTCTGGAACTTGAAACCCTAGACTTCATATTGAAGTGTGTATAAAGACGATCAAGCCCATGAAGTTTCATATCCAACGACCACAGAAAGACCGTGGTTTAGCTGCCCAATACCTCCTATGGTCGCGGATCCGCCACCCTCTGGTGGAGTTGAGTTTCCAGATTCTTCGTGCCTTCTTCTCTCGATATTTGGAGATCTTTCTGATAAATATATTCTGAAAATAGATTTCTTAGTCTCTGCTGTTGCGAAATTCTTCAATTTGCTCCTAATATTCGGCAGATTTGGTTTGGTAAATCGATTTGATGTGGATCTCCTACTTATATCTCAGACCTGAACTATTTTATTATAATACCTGCACAATATCTCAAATCAAATTGTTAGTAGCATTTGTTTTATTTGAGATAATATTTCAACCAATTAAATGATATGATATCTTAATAATATTGGTTAAGAATATTTGATATGATATGCATATTTAATAATTAATAATCTCATGGATATTTTATTTAAATATGATATGCATATATTTCCCAATTATATTAATTATAAATTAAGAAACATATGGCAATAAACTTTTTACAAATAAACCCATATATGTTCTTAATTTACAAATAACATATTTTAGTAATTAATAATAATAGGGAAAATGACCGTACAAATGTGCAGTAAATATGACTGATCATTTGCCTCCCGATCGAGCTCTTGAATTCAGTATTGATTTGCAACCCGGCACACAACCTGTAATTAAAACTCCATACCGATTAAGTCCGGAGGGATTGAAGGAGATCCGTATTCAGTTGGACGAACTCCTGAAGAAAGGTTGGATTAGACCCAGTATTTCAAGTTTGGGATCACTGGTGAAGAAGAAGGAAGGTACCTACCGCATGTGCGTGAATTATCGAGCTCTGAACGAAGTAATGATTGAACAAGTATCCACAACCACACATCGATGACCTTTTCAATCAGTTAAGTGGATCTTGTGTATTCTCAAACTTAGATCTTCGTTCAGGATATCATCAGGTGAAGGTCAAAGAGTCTGACATTCTGAAGACGGCGTTTATGACCCGTTATAGCCGTTATGAATATCTCGTAATGCCATTTGGAGTGACCAATGCAGCTGCCATTTTTATGAATGAACCAAGTTTTCCGAGAGTATTTAGACAGGTTTGTTGTTATCTTCATCGACGACATCCCGGTGTATTCAAAGAATCGGAAAGAGCACACCGAGCATTTACGCATTGTTCTGGAGACATTACAACAACACCAGCTCTACGCCAAGTACAGCAAGTGTGAATTTTGGTTAGATCAAGTCGGATTTCTCGGACACATCGTTTCAGGCGAAGGAATCTCTGTAGATCCAGCTAAGGTGTCAGCTGTTGGTGAGTGGCCGACACCAAAGATGGTGAAAAATATAAGATGCTTTTTGGGCTTAGCAGGATACTACCGACGCTTCATCGAAGGATTCTCAAAGATCGCAGCACCCCTGACCAAGCTCACACGTAAAGACGAAGCATTCGTGTGGTTAGAAGCATGTAAAAAGGCTTTTGTAGAACTCAAGTCGAGATTAAGCTCTGCACCTATTCTTATAATACCGGATTGATCTGGCGGATTCTATGTACATTGTGATGCGTCCGGTAAAAGATTATGATGTGTTCTACATCAGCATGGAAAAGTTGTGGTTTTTGCATCAAGGCAATTAAAAGTTCATGAACGCAACTATCCAACACATGATCTGGAACTGGCAGCCGTGGTCTTCGCACTTAAGATTTGGCGTCTTTACCTTTTAGGAGAACGAGTGGATATATACACCGACCACAAAAATCTGAAATATGTATTTGCTCAGAAGAAACTCAACATGCGGCAAAGAAGATGGCTCGAGCTCATAGCTGACTTCAATATCAACCTACAATATCATCCTGTAAAGGTGAACAATGTTCCCGATGCACTTAATCGCCAGCCATTAGCAATGAACCTCACTGCTCAGTGGAAGCTACAGCAAGAATTGCACGGATTAGAGATTGGAGATTGAAGTAGTTATGCCAGGTAACGCCTCATCTTTGATGAACTTATAAGTCTAGTCCACTCTTGTCGATCTGATCAAGGCAGCTCAAACAAATGATTCCAACCTACAAAAGATCCAAGAACAAGTAGAAAGTGGTCTTCGAACTGAATTCACCATTCACGAAGATGGATTCTTACGGTATGGGAGCCATTTATGCGTGCCAGTCGGCTCTGTTCGAGAAGAGTTGATGAAAGAAACTCATGGCTCTCCTTATTCTGTACACCCCGGTGGCACAAAAATATACAAGGATCTACGGCAACACTACTGGTGGGATGGAATGAAGTGAGAAGTAGAAAGGAGCATAACAAAGTGTTTAGTATGTCAGCAAGTGAAGGTTGAACATTACAGAACTGCTGATCTACTTCAGCCGTTACCAATCCCAGAATGGAAATGGCAGCACATTACCATGGACTTCGTGACTACTCTCCCTCGCAGCACGAAGGGTAACGGCGCAATTTAGGTTATTGTGGATCGACTCACCAAGTCGGCTCACTTCATCCCATTCAGATTTAGCCAGTCAACCGAGAAGTTGATAAGGAAGTACATAGAAGTGAATAGAAATCTAAAGTAAGATTTAAACCTTCAAGATGTACCATACTTTTTTTGATACCCATAAACTCATGCAGGAGATCGTGGGATTACATAGGGTTCCTGTTTGCATCGTCGCTGATCGTGATACTGGATTCCGATCACAGTTTTGGCAGAGTCTGCAAGTTAGCCTGGGAACGAGTCTGAATTTCAGCATGGTATACCATCCCCAAACAAACAAATAGTCCGAGCGAACAATTCACATCCTGAAAGATATGCTGAGAGCTTGTATGTTAGACTTCGGAGGTTCGTAGAAAGATCACCTACACCCCGTGGAGTTTTCATATAACAACAGCTACCAGGGAAGCATTAGGATGGCACCATTCGCATCACTCTACGGACGGAAGTGGCATTCCTCGTTGAGTCGGGACGACGTTGGAGATCGTGAACTCCTTGGACCAGAGATGCTCGTGGCAAATGTGGATGTAGTTCGCACGATCAGGGAAAAGATGCGCATAGCTCAGGACTGACAAAAATATTGGGCAGATGCAAAGCGTCGACACCTAGAGTTCCTACTCGGAGAGCATGTGTTCCTGAAGATCTCTCCAAGCAGAGGAGTGATATGTTTTGGCAAGAGGGGTAAACTTAGTCCAATGTATATCGGATCGTTCGATATACTCAAACGAGTTGGAGAAGTGACATACCACTTGGCACTACCGCCTTCATTGGAAGGAGTGCACAACGTGTTCCAAATATCCCAGCTACGACGATATGTGAGTGACCCCAGCCACATACTTGATCACTCAGAGCTCACTATACAGACCGATCTGACTTGCGAGCAACAGCCAGTCAAGATCTTAGATCGAAAGGTGAAGACCTTACGAAACAAGGAGGTGAACTTAGTCCGGGTGATGTAGAGAAAGGACTCGCTAGGAGAATCGACTTGGGAGAGAGAAGACAACGTGCGTACACGATACCTTCATCTATTTGAAAATTAGTCCTTTGTATAAATTTCGAGCACGCGGTTTTTATAAGGAGGGTAGAATGTGACGACTCTGAAATCGTTGTACAAATGTAATTTATTAAGATGTATAGAACGGGTATTTCAGTCTGATTAGGAGTTGCAAGTTAAATTTGTTTAATAAAATCAAGAAACAACTTGTTGCTCACTAGTAAAGACGCTACACTGCTGTGACATAGCCTGTGTTTTTTATTCCCATCAGTCCCAATTATTTTAATATTTTTTCTTTTTAACTTTTCGGAAGCCCAAGAGTTGCATGTGCAATACACGGAGAATCGAAAGTTTCAGAAAAATAAAACGGGATAAATGAGGAGTTAACACAGAATAATACCCATGCCTAAAGTCTCGAGCCATGTAGCCCCCATTCGCCCGCCCAAAGTCTAATTTTAGTCGCCGCCGGCGGTCGTGATGCCCTAATTTGCCTCCATTCTTTACAAGTGCACCCCCTTCAGCTGCCCACTACTTCCCTGTAGTGTTTGATTACTTTGCAATTTAACAGAGACCATTCAATTCCCCCATTAATATCATTTTAATTCTTTTTAATTTCCATACACTCAATTTCACCTATAAATACCACCCTCATTCTCTAGCTCTCCTCATTATGAAAATCCTTATAAAAAATTCTCAAAATTCTCTAATGCAAATTGGAGTTAAGAAAACCAAGAGGAGTATTCCCGCCAAAATTTTTGGCCAAGAGCTATTTGCTTGCTTATAAAAAAGAGGAGAGAAGAAAGAGAAAAAGAATTCCCACGGTTTGGCATCACGTAATAAACACGTGAGCGCTTATATGCAAAGCATATAAGCACTGAAAGCAAATAACAAAATAGCTAAACAGGCCTCACGTGTTAAACACGTGAGCGCTCACAAAAAAGGCCAAATAGGCCTCACGTGTTAAATACGTGAGCGCTCATATGCAAAACATATAAGCGTTGAAAAATAAACAGGCTAAAACCACACTATGGGTCACGTGTTAAACACGTGAGTTTTCTTGCCGCATTATTTTGGCAGTGCTCACATGTAAATCACGTGAGTGTCGCAATTTAAAATGCTCTCTAAGAATAGAATTGAATTATATATAGAATTAAATTTTATTTTTGGGAAATATTTTTCCCGGTCTTTCTAATATGGAAATATTTTTCTCTAACAGAGAATGTTGGATTTAAAATTCAATTGTTATAAAATGTTACCAATTAAATCATCTGATAGAATTAAATTCTATATGGAAAATATTTCCCTGATATTTCTCAAACTAGAAAGATCTTCTCTGTTAAACAGAGGGCCCTTTGATTATAAAATCACCCATCGATCATCTGATAGAATAAAATTTTATCTTAGGAAAATATTTTCATAATCTTGTTAAACAAACAAGAAATCTTCTCTGTTAAACAGATAGCCTTTGGATTAAAAATCCAACGGTGAATAAAATTCACCGGTTGATCTAAAAGATCAATTGGATTTATTATGAAATCAATCATGATCTCAATGAGAGATTTTCTCAACAAATTGATTGTTTTCCTTCTCTTATAAATAGAAGCAAAGAGATTAAATCTAGGAAGAGGAAGGACTTGATATAAAAAAAAAAGAGAAGAGACCCCTATAAGCTTCTGTAAAAATATAGAAGGCCCTCCAAAAGCTTCGGCAACAGAGAATTTAATTTTTTTGGAAGAAGAATATCTTCCTCTCCTCAAATCCTAGGTAAAAAAACCACAGAGATCAAAACATCTCATTTACCTATCATAGCATATCTAAGGGTTTAACCCTTCTCAAAGAACTTAGTCATTTCTCTGGATCTGAGATCCACAAGACATGTCTCCCACAAGTTGAGAATTTAATTCTCATCGGGAAGATGTTGTTCTTGAGAATAAAAAATTCAGAGAAGAACAAGGTTGAAAAGGACATGAAAGGAAGAACATGAAGAAGATGGAGTTCATAATACTTCAAGAACTTAGTTCCTTCAAATAAAGAACTTAGTTCTTAAAGAACCTGATCTCAGGTCCTCAAAATAGTGATCTTGGTAATCGTTAATGGTCAAAATACCATTAACAGAGCTTTAACCTTTCTGAAAACATAAACAGGAGAACATGGATAAAAAGAACATGAAGAAGATGGAGTTTATAATACTCCAGGAACTTAGTTCCTTCGAGTCAAGAACTTAGTTCTTAAAGAACCTTATCCAAGATCCTCAAAATAGTGATCTTGGTGGTTGTTAATGGTCAAAATACCATTAACAGAGTTTAAGTTTCTCTAAAAAAATATCAACAGAGATTAAATCTCCAAAGAACTCAGCGCCCAAAAGCTCAGTGCCTCACGTGAAACACACGTGAGCGCCCAAAGCTAAGCGCCTCACGTGAAACACATATGAACGCCAGACACTCAGCGCCTCACGTGAAACACACGTGAGCGCCAGAGAAAAACTACTACTTAGCGCTATTATAACACCTCACGTGATATACATGTAAGCGCTATATGCAACTGAGTGCTTATCACTGTAGGGTGTTATAGAAACCCAATCTTAGCCCAAATTGGCTAAGCTTATGTTCGTGATATCCAAACTGATCTTAGTCCCATACATGTCTAATGATCTTTATCCAATACCTTCTAAGTTAATCTTAGTCTCAAATAAGGCTAATGATTCTTAGATGATCCACCATGATCTTTTCCCTCAAATACGGAATTTGGTTCAAGGGTACATCTTTCCACACCTTTGATATATGTCGTTATAATTTCCACACCTTTGATATAATGTTTTCAGAGAGGTGGCGGGTCCCAACAACCAACAATTCTTCTTCCTTTGTCCCCAAAATGGGAATGTTGGACCGAAATATGCTTAAACTAACATTTGTCCCAAAATGGGAATGTTGGACCGAAATGTCCTTAAACTAACATTCGTCCCCAAAATGGGAATGTTGGACTGAGAAGTCCTTAAACTATCATTCGCCCCAAACACGGTGGTGTTGGACCGTGATTTCCTTAAACTAAAATAATCAAGTTCATATGCTCATTTATTTCTAAGTCGGTCTTAGTCTCAAATATGACTAACGATCCTTAGATCAAACCCAAGTTTCTCGTGAACTGATGGACCTCACAAATATGAGAAATGTGTCCTAAGTTCATTCCCGTGGGCAAACCAAGCTACCAACGTGGACCCCGTCAAGCAAATCCTTGACCCGAACCAAAATCTAATATATACAGATTTGGACTAATCCATGCCCTACGGGCAACGACATAAATTAGTCTCCGTATATAATCCACGGGCAACCCAAAATAAACCAAACATAATACGACATGAAGTGACCTTCTAGAGCAGGAGAAAGGTTTTATCGCAACGCGATTACGTAATTAACTGTAGAGGCTTGCGTCTGTAGGGAAGAGCGTCCTCATAATCAAAAACCCCTTAAAACGAGGGGGAATCTGATAAAGTCTGCTACAATGGTCGCATCTATCCAAACCTCCTATATACGGTGCCATAAATCAACTTGGTATCTTCGGAGAGGTGGGTGGATATGTCCAAATAGTATCTGCCCCCAAATTCAGGCTAGACGTCCTTCGCATCTTAGTTCGGTTTTCAGCGGTAAACTGATTCTGGAATGTCTGGTGAGACCTCTTTCTCTTTCCATTCCATATTTCGTGTGTCGTGTTTTTCCGCGATCAAATAATCGAGGTATATATGTTTGTAGTTGCCTTGGGTGATGAGATATTGAAGCCGCATTTCTTCTCTCTGTAGAATGGTGTTTGCTTCCGCTCACCGCAACTTAAGCTCTGTCATATCTGATGGAATCAAGTATGGGCCACTTGCAGCCTCAAATCTCTGCAATCCGGCTCTTCAAGAAATCATTGGGCTTTTCTTTGGGTCGATACTCCTATCTCCTACCCTCGATTCCTCAATGCCGAAGGTGGAAGCCCGAAAAAAATTTGTCTTCCACAGGCTGGCTCCTCAAGCTTCGGCTCTGACGGCTACATCGGTCTTCATACGACTGGCTCCTTCCAAAGACCAAGGTCGATGCAGGGGCAGAATATTCATGCTCTCAAGGTAAACATGGGGCAGGCTCAACAAAATCTTGAGGGTGAAGAAACTCCGGTCAGAAGACTTGATCGACGTCAATATGGGTGTCAAATAAGACAAGCTGGGGATAGTTCTTCGTTTGGGTTAATTTCAACTCTGATGGCGAATGCTGATGTTCCAAACGGGAACAGCTTCGAGCTGCTGCAAAGGATCAGGCAAAATTTCCCCACCGCGGTACTAAAGAAATCTCCGCAGACAGTAGAGATCCAAGGAGAGCAAAGACCAGTTCGCTCCTTGAATAAACTTTCCTCATCTATATATAAGGTGCGGAAGCAGGTGAAGGACCCAGTTGTCATCCACGGCCCTTCCTCTAAGCGTCAGCCAAACTCTGACAACTCCCCTTCCAAATACAGGGAGACTCATTCCAAGGCGGTTCTTGATATGATGGTTCCTCCCAAGCGTTAGCCAAACTCTGATAGCTCCCCTTCCAAATACAAAGGGACTCATCCTAAGACGGTTCCTGCTACAAAGATTCCTCCTAAAGCCAAAGCGGATTCTCACGAAAAAGAGAGGTCTAATAAAATCCAAATGCCCGAAGAAAACTCCAAGGGTCAAGATTCCAAATGCCCCAAGCCTGGGGGCATTGTAGTTCACACAGTCTATATAGTGAACTCCAAAGACAAAGGTCGTGCTTCTACTAGTCATGGACCGCATACTCGGTCTCCGAAAAAAGCTGAACTGCAACGTGAAAATCTGCAGAAGATGTTTGCTCAGGCTGCAGCACTCGCTAATCCATTGCCTAAGGAAAATCCAGAAGACGCACCCGAAAAAAAAGTAGGACAGGAGTCAGATATTGATTTCCTAAAGCGCCCTCTTAAGAAGAGAGATGAAGAAGCGCAGCGGTGTCCGCTAAAATGAACCGGATGGCCCTCTTAATCCAGAATATGGCTGGAATGATGGTCCATTCGGAACAACTGGCAGATGAACCGCCGGTAGTCGCTCTTAAAGACAAGGATGACATTTCAAATCCTCTGCAAGTCTCATCAATGGATGAGGAGGAAATGATTTGAAAAGCAAACCTAGACACATATATAGCCCAGCAATTCAAAGCTCACTATGCCGGTGAACCTGCAAATAGGTTGATCAAGACTGGTTGACCGTATC
The DNA here is from genome assembly GCA_030015575.1 of Agapanthus africanus. NCBI lineage: Eukaryota > Viridiplantae > Streptophyta > Magnoliopsida > Asparagales > Amaryllidaceae > Agapanthus > Agapanthus africanus. The sequence goes on from JASDDO010000016.1 coordinate 27,094,167, forward strand.
CGGCGTGCTACGATCAAGTACAGTACCCGTCAGAATACATAATTCCGACGTTCGATATATACAAAGGAACCGGGAATTCTCTCCAGCACATTGCGGATTTTAAATCCATATGCGGCAACACTGGAGGAAGTGATATTCTGCTCCTCCGACAGTTCGTCAACAGTCTGGCGGGTATCGCGTTCGAATGGTATGCGGAACTACCAAATGATTTCGTAAAAACCTTCAACGAAATGGATATGCTCTTCTGTCAGAGATTCGCTGGTACGAATAAACACACTATCGTGGCGGCGTTGGTCAACGAAAGGGTTGGACCTAATGAGACCTGGGTTCAATATGTTAGCCGATAGTGAAATCCCTGGTTAAAATATGAGCAACGCATCGACGAAGCTACAGCCGTGGGAATGTACATAGCCACCCTTGACCCAAATTTAAAATTGTTCCCATATATGGTCCTCTTCAAGCCGATGACCTTTCAAAAGCTCATGGATAAAATGGTTCGATTGGATCAAATGGATCAAGACCCTTCCTTATCTGATGAAGACAAATGAAAAGCAAAGGTAAGGTGGTGTTTGTCGCCAACGCTCAACAAAAATGAGCGGCTCTGAAGCAACATGTCGCCAAAATAGCGACGGCATGAGTACTCGCTCCCCCTGAAATATACACAGGGGGCGTATTCCTCACTGGCGGAAGAATCTCCATGTGAGGTGGTCTTTTCTTCAAAGAATGGAAAGTACATTAAGGGACTTATAAAACGGGTCCTGCAATCAAGTGGAATAGCCCACTTGAACCAAAAACCATGGAAGAGATATGGAATCCATGTCCCGCTCTGAATCAGATGATGAGGGGGGAAACCCCCAAGTTAAGTTCATTCTTTCAAAGAAGTAGTCTCGGCAGAAAGAGTGACGTGATATCTCATTCTTTTATATATGAAGAAGATACTCCGTCAACATCAGAAAACGACATTGATGAGCACGGGGTAGATACAGTGTAAAGTGCCCGGTATTTTCCGCAAAAACAACCTGATTGTTGCGACGTTAAAAGAAGCAGTCCAAGAGGATGAAGATAGCTTAAGGTGTGAAGTGTCCATGCAAATAAAGGACAGGTAGCAATGCCTCAGTAAACAAGAGTTGGAAGGGATGAGTTATGCAACTCCCTGACCGAATGATAAATTATGGACCGAAACGCCCCTAAACTAGCGTGTCGCCTCAAACACGGCGCGTCGCCTCAAACACGGCGATAATGGACTGTAACGTCCCTAAACAAGCATTTCGTCTCAAACACGGCGATAATGGACCGAAACGTCCCTAAACTAATATGTCGCCTTAAATATGGCGTGTCGCCTAAAAACGGCGATAATGGATCGAAACGTTCCTAAACTAGGCGATACTGGACCGAGACGTCCTTAAACTAGCGCCTCACCCCAAACACGGTTTTGATGGACCGAAACGTCCCTAAACTAGTGTGTCTCCTCCAATACGGCGTGTCGCGTCAAATACGGCGATAATGGACCGAAATGTCCCTAAACTAGTGTGTCACCTCAAACACGGCGATAATGAACCATACTGTCCCTAAACTAGCATTTTGCCTCAAACATGAGGATAATGGTCCGAAACGTCCCAAAACTAGTGCGTCGCCTCAAACATAGCGTGTCGCTTCAAACACGGCGATAATAGACCGAAACATTTCTAAATTAGTGCGTCGCCTCAAACATGGCGATACGAGACCAAAATGTCCCTAAGCTAGTGCATCGCCCCAAATACAGCGATATGCTTGTTGAGATCGACATTGCAATTAAAGTCCCAACGACGAAAATCGCAACTCAAGTCCCACCGGTTACACATCTACTCTAGCGATAAAGCCACCCCCAAGTCCCACCGGAAAATAGATGGCTCACCTACGGCGAAGCTACTTTTGAGAGTTCCACTGTTGGTAAAAAATGGTACGTTCACAAGAAAAATGGGCACGGATAAAAACCTGAAAGGGTGCCGTGAGTAAAAACAGCAGGGCTACCGGCAAGCTTGTGAAAACCCGAAAGGGCGAAAACTCGTTAAAAAAAGCAAAACAAAAAAAACAGTATGTCCATAAGCAAATCGGCACGGATGAAAACCTGAAAGGGCGCCGTGAGTAAAAACAGTAGGACTGCCGGCGAGTTTATGAAAATCTGAGAGCGCACAAACCCGTTAAATAAAAAAAAATGTGTTTACTTGCAAGGTCCTCTCAACCTTATGAGGAGAAAATACCTGCGTGAGATCCTTACGACTCACAAAGGATCAACATACTTAGGAGTCCATACAATTCCTAATGAGAAATTACACTTGCGAGATCCTCACGTCTCGTAAGGAGAATTTCCCCTTATGAGACCCTCACGACTCACAAGATTCAAAAGCCTTAGGTTACAGAGATCTAAACCTGTTCTGAAGCCGTCATATCCTCCAAATTGCCCTACAAGTGGTCCAATATCGACTTTTGTATACAATCCAAGGACATAAATAAATATATTCCCCACCGAGTTCCACCAATGGCGAGAAATATCCCCATATGGTGAACGACACTTATAAGTCCTCTCGACTTACAAGGAGAAAATACTCTTGTAAGATCCTTACGACTTGCAAGGGAAAATATCACTTAGGAATCCCCACGATTCCTAAAGAGAACACACACCTACGAGATCCTCATGGCTCGTAGAGAGAAATATCTTTATGAGACCTTTATGGCTCATAAAGTAAAAAAGCCTTAGTCGACAGGATCCTAACCCTGTTTGCTAAGCCACCTTTGTTCAAATCAATAAAGGCAAATGATGATTCGCTCCTGGCAATATCTCAGTCATAGCGATGCTGATGTCTAAACAGGTATCAAATTTCAAGTCCTCTCACGACAAATGATGATTTGCTCCTGGAAATATCTGAGTTGCAACGATGTTGATGCCAAGATTGGGATCAGATCTCAAGTTCCTGACTCATAATAAAGCTTAGCGATTCGCAAAAAAATGCATATGAAATAGCCAAAATGATGGGGCAACTCGCAACAAAAATCAGCGAGCGAAAAAAATATGCATATGAAATAGCCGAAATGTTTAGGCAACTCGCAATAAAAAATAGCGAGTAAAAAAATGGCATAGCCGAAATGATTGGGCAATCACGACTTTCGCGATATAAAAAGCTGAAATGATATAGCATTGCTGAAATAATATTTATATATATATATATAATAAAAAAATTCTGCCTTGCAGGTAGGTCCACATCGACCCCTATATACAATCCATGGGCTTAAATGAAAGAAAGGGAACCATATTTTCCCAACATACTTTGTCAAAAGGAGAATCGAGTCTTGATGGCACATCTACAGCTTAGAGACTATTTGGACGTCCCTCTTACTCTGACAGGGTGCAGATGCGACGTCAAAAAAGACCAAATGGTTAAACAAAGTGGAGTAATGGAAAAATCCCAGCTCTAGATCTTGATGGCAATATCTACAGTCTAGAGATCAACTTGATGTTCTTCTCATTCCATCAGGATGCAGACGCAACGTCATCTAAAAGACCCAAGGGTCAAATAAAAGAGGAGTAATGGAAAAATCCTAGCTCCAGGTCTTGATGGCACATCTATGGCCTAAAGACCAATTCGACGTCTATCTTATTCCAGCAGAGTACAGACATGGTGTCAACAAAGACCCAAGGGTCAAATAAAAGAGGAGTAATGTTAAAATCCTAGCTTTAGGTATTGATGGCACATCTACGGCCTAAAGACCAATTTGACGTCCATCTTACTCCAGCAGAGTACAGACATGGTGTCAACAAAGACCCAAGGGGCAAATAAAAGAGGAGTGATAGCAAAATCCTAGCTCCGCGTTCAATCTCATTGCAAATGCGACGTCAACAAGGACCCAGGGTCAAACAAAAGTGTAGTAATGGCAAAATCCTAACTCCTGATCTCAATGGCAACATCTACAGCCTAGAGATCAACTTGGCGTCCTTCTCATTCCAGCAAGGTGCAGACACGACGCCAACAATGATCTAAGAAACAAACAAAAGTGGAGTAACGACATATTCCTAACTCTAAGTCATGATGGTAATGTATGCGGCCTAAAAACCAATTTGACGTCCCTCTTACTCTAGCAGAGTGCAAATGTGGTGTCAACAAAGCTTTAAGGAGCCAAATCAAAGTAGAGTAATGGCAAAACCCTAGCTCAATTCGACGTCTCTCTTACTACAGCAGCGTGCCGATGCGACATCAAAAAGGACGCAAGGGTCAAATAAAAGAGAAGTGATGGCAAAATCCTAGCTCCTGATCTTAATGGCAACATCTACAGCTTAGAGATCAGCTCGACGTTCCTCCTCATTCCAGCAAGGTGTGGACGCAACGGTCAGACAAAAGTAGAGTGACGATATATTCCTAGCTCCAGATCTCGATAGCAACATCTACAGCCTAGAGATCATCTCGACGTTCCTCCTCATTCCAACAGGGTGCGAACATAACTGTCAAATGAAATTAGAGCAATGATATATTCCTAGCTACGAATCTCGATTGCAATACATACAGCATAAAGGTCATACAGATATTTACCCGACTTCAGCGAAGAATCGGTGCGACATCATCAAAGCAAAAATGAAGTGACGGCATATTCCTAGCTTCGGGTCTTGACGGCAATACGAACAAAACCTAAAGACCATTGGAGATCATCCCACCCCAGAAGGGTGCGGTTATGATTCATTGGGGCTCCAAATTAAGCCTAAGCTCAAGTAAAAAGCTCCATGACAAATACGTAAGGCTTGTTCTTCCAACGGTAATATGACCTAAGAAGATTACTTGAAGACGTCTTGTCCAGCCTAGGAAGGGATTAGAGACACGACAGTCGCATGGCTACTCGAGAAGCAATCTAAGGGACTGTATATCGAGAAATATATCAGCCGACGCGACGGTACGATGGACTTAAACCTAGTACCACAAACCTAACGGACTGTTCCCTTAAAAAAAGCAGGAAAAAAATAAAAGAATTCCCACGTTTTGAGCCTCACGTATTAAACACGTGAGCGCTTATATACAAAGCATATAAGCACTGAAAGCAAACAACTAAAGGCTAAACAGGTCTATAATTCTCGGGCCAACTGTTATGACCCAATTTAAGAACGCGACCGGCACTTAAATCACGCAACGTCTAAAGGCGTAACGTAATTCAAGTAAACCGAAACCCAGAAATCTAAACCATAAAAAGATAGAGTGGTAAAACATTTGTTTCAAAATATCACATCTCTTTTACAATCTCATGTTGTTTACTAAAAAAAATTCGACAGCATCTCGTTTGTAAAAAATGGTCCAAAACGGATACAAAACATAGTATATAAAAGGCATCCCCAATTAGGAGCAATCTCATGCCTAAAGGCGGAACGCAACCACAACATATATATGATGTCGTAGGTGAAGAAATAAGCAAATAAGAAGTGAAAACAACATCGCAACATAATATAAAAGCCGGCTCACACGAGCACGACAACCAGAGTCACATATAATACAAATATCGAATCTCTCAGTCTCGTCTCTAAGTCAAATATACACAGATGGTAGATAGAGAGTACCGGATACAATATAAGATATACAAGTAGAAGCATATGGATACTCCCACAAAAACCCACCTACATAAATATCTCATGCCTAAAAGGCGGTATCCATAGAAATAGATGCAATAGAATGCCCTGCCGCAACTACACTGAAGATCAGTCCTGCAAGATACTGTGGCACGACGTGGTTGAGTTGCCAGCTCGTGAGTAGTAAATAACATCATACGGTGTAATCGGAAGCATGATGAAAAAGCGACAATTTCTAAGCATGCGGTCATGACGGCATATGTATAACAGGGTGAAATGCAACATAATTATAATCAAGGTACAACATCAGGGTACAACAACTATATGAACAGAGCATGTCATAATAAGTCCTGAATGTGGAATAAAACAGAATCATCCTCAATAAATCATCATAGAAATCCGGTGTCCATCAACGACACCCAAAATCCCAATATCTCAGGCGCCGTCGCTCTGATCGGCCCTCATATCCATTTCATCATATAACTCCGGTCAGTATCCTCCGGATATCCACCGAGTTTCCATACAATCACCGGTATGCAGTGCTTCCCAGCCAGGCTTATCATCTACTCCACGATCTTCTTTCCCCGGGGTACCTTACCGGGCCCACCATTTACCCGCAGACGGTTCCTCCTCACTCCTCGAATCGGGTATCACATAGCTCAGAACGGAGAAAACTCATGGTGGACACAAAATATCATATCAAGGAAAAACGGCCTTTTTAAATATTTCAAGTTTCAAAATGTATTTTGCGGTTTCCCAAATCCATGAAACAGAAATCTCATGAAACATCATAAGAGAATTAGGCACTATAGCAATGTATGTATAATGCTAACATGATGCGTACTAGTACAATGAATAATGTCTAACTGTCAGTTACGAATATAGTATAATATAGTTCATGGAAAATTCTATAGTGTGCATGACATGGCAATTACCAACGGTGTGTGTGGGCATATGAATCAGTGCTCGTGCAACATGAACTGTTGGTTATGGTGCAGTGCCCTATCAATGATATGTCAATGTACAACAGATAATAGGATGCACAATATGATACTCATGCACAATCACAATATATAAACATACAGTACAAGGTATTGTCACTTGAATCTAGCCATCGGTGCTTAATGCCATACAGGCGATTCCCCCGTAGATGTTAAATCTACTCACCAGACGATCTCGAGCTAAGAGTATCTGACCACTTCTTTCCCCTTCCTAGCTGCGTCCGAAGTCCCGCAAGTGATCCTAGCATCGCACAAACCAAAACGAGTGAGATTAATAAACTTTCCGACAGGACATGGACACAAACACATAACTAACGAACTAACTCCCATAAGCTATCAAGTGTTAGCTTAGCGGGCTAAACACGTGCAGCGACATCCTAGACCACTCCTATGGTTGTTAATCGCATGAAACACCTAAACGAAAGTCGGATAAATCTGCATCGCACATTATCGAAACGCTTGAATTATAGCAAAACGGTCCCAAATTTTCCTACACAAGAAATTAGGGAACGTTGCACATGCCATAAGCCTACACATAACCCCAGAAAACCCACGACCAACACAGACTCCCCACTCTGGCCGCAAATTGTGGCCAGAAAGAATGAATTTGCAGACACGAAGTGAAGGGGAGGGCTCAGGTTTTAGGGGTAGGTCCTAGACCTCTAAACTATCTCTCTGTAGTGGCAACTTCTCAAAATAACATCTGGGTTGATAGCAGATTTAAAACAGAGGCCCTAAATCTTAACAAAATATGATATTAACACTAAACAAAAACATTAAGGTATTTTAGTGAAACTAGTTAACACAAAAACTTCCCTTAGAGCCTAATTAAGGGTTTAAGATCATTATCTCACCAAAATTTGGATGAAACCCTAGCCATGCAAGCTCCAAGATATCTCAAGAGGGATTAAACATGCTTAAGAAAAGGTTTAGTGAAGTTTTAGTGTTGGTTTTAAGCTCAAGGTTAGTGGAAAAATATTGCAAGAGGGGAGATTTTGAAGAAAGAAGAAGAAGAAGAGAAATGAAAGGGTGAGTAATAAGAGAATGAGAGGGTGAGTGATGAGAGATGGCTCTTGAGAGCCATGCTCTCTCTTTCTCACCTCACTAAATGACCCCCTCACCTCCATGTCTTCCCCTATGCCTTCATATTTTATTCTTTTCTTTTTCTTTTTTAAAAATAAAACCTTTTACTTAAAATATATGTATATAACATAATAAAATGATTAATGTGCCATGGCTAGCAAAACAAGTTTAGCATATTCGTAATGCTAGATTAGAATGCACATGTGTGTGCATAACTAAAACAAGTACATAAATAATTAAATAAAATATTGATTAATTATAATAAAATCTGTGAAAATAATTATTAGTTAAATTTATTTAAAAACCCAAATTATGTCGCATAATAACTCTATTCGCGTTTTAAGGTGTTACACCAACGGTTTAGCAGAAGCTTTCAACAAGACCATGACAAAGATTATAAAAAAGACGGTGTCCAGAAACAAAAAGGACGGTCACAAAAGGCTGCATGAAGCTCTCTGGACGTACCAAACAACATTCAAGACGACTACGAATACAACACCAAACACATTGGTGTTCGGCACGGTAGCAGTGCTCCCATTGGAAATAGAACTCCCCTCTCTATGAGTAGCGGTTCGATACGAGTTGATAGATGAAGAAAATGCTCATCTTCGGCTTGAGGAGCTCGACGCCCTTGAAGAAACTCGCCTTATAGCACGGCAATATCTGGAGGCTTTTAAGGCAAGGATGACACGGTCATATGAAAGATTGACCAGGCCGAGAATATTCTGCCATGGCGAACTCGTGCTAGTCGTCAAAAGAACCATGATCCCCAATCGTGCAAAACGGGAAAAGTTCAAGCCAAACTATGAAAGTCCGTACATCATAGACAAAGTCTACCAGGATGGAGCCTACCTACTCATGGATATGCATGGTAAAAGATCCTTTCGGCCAATAAACGGCCGATTCCTCAAAAAGTACTACGCCTAACGAGTCATGACTTAGGTCAATGATAGATGACGACGGTTGTCTCCGCTCCCTATCTTCCTAAGTCAGAACTCTGAGAGTAGTACCCAAAAAGCTCCATCACCTCAAAATCGGCGATAATGGACCAAAACGTCCTTAAATTAACAATGGACCAAAACTTCTTTAAACTAATACTCGCCCCAAAATACGGCGATAATGGACCGAAACGTTCCTGAACTAACAATGGACCGAAAGGTCCTTAAACTAATACCCGTCCCGAAATATGGTGATAATAGACCGAAACGTGCTTAAACTAATAATGGACCGAAACGTCCCTAAACTAACAATAGACCGAAACGTCCCTAAACTAACATTCGCCCTAAAATACGGTGATATTGGACCGAAACGTTTCTAAACTAACAATGGACCAAAAGGTCCTTAAACTAATACTCGCCCCGAAATACGGCGATAATGGACCAAAATGTCTTTAAACTAACATTTGTCCCCAAAAAGAGAATGTTGGACCGGAACGTCCTTAAACAAGCATTTCGCCCCAAAATACGGCGATAATGGATCGTCGTGTCCTTAAACTCACACGTTTAGCCCTACGGGGAATCCCTATATCGATTACCGTATACAATCCACGGGCATGAACGCTTCATAACTCTCCCAGGTCCCACATGATATAGTCCTTTTAAATAAAAAAAATCGGGGCCTACAGCTAATGGTGCGTTATCCTACGGGCCGCCTAAAAAAAGGTATGTCCACAAGCGAAATGGCATGGATGAAAACCCGAAAGGGCGACGTGAGTAAAAACAGCAAGACCGCCAGCGAGCTAGTGAAAACCCGAAAGGGCGTGAACTCGTAAAAAAAATCCCTCGCTATTTTGTAAGAAGAAAACACCTGCGTGAGATCCTTACAACTTGCAAAGGAGTAACACACTTAGGAATCCATACGATTCCTAAGAAAGAAATACACTTACAAGATCCTCATGACTCGTAAGAAGAATATACCCTTTATAAGACCCTCATGGCTTATAGAATTCAAAAGCCTTGAGATGACCTAAACCTATTCTTAAGCCATCAAAACCCTATAAAACTTTTTTGCCCTATAGGTGGTCCAGTATTGACGCTTGTATACAATCTACGGGCATACATAAATATATCTCCTACCAAGTTTCACCAATAGCGAGAAATGTCCTCATATGGTGAACGACACTTGTAAGTCCTCTCGACTTACAAGGAGAGAATACTCTTATAAGATCCTTATGACTTATAAGAGAAAACACACTTAGGAATCCTCACGACTTATAAGGAGAAAATACACCAACGAGATTCTCTCGACTCGTAGGGAGAAATACCTTTATGAGTCCCTTACGGCTCATAAAGTCAAAAAACCTTAATCGACAGGATCCTAATCCTGTTTGCTAAGCCACCTTTGTTCAAATCGACAATGGCAAATAATGATTCTCTTCTGGTAATATTCCAGTTGTAGCGATACTGATGCCAAGATTGACATCAGATCTCAAGTTCCTGACTTATAATAAAACTAAAAAAAATGCATATGATATAGCCGAAATGAATGGGCACCGCGGATAAAATGCCGAAATGATTGGGCAATCGCGACTTTCACGATATAAAAACCTGAAAAGATAGAGTATCGCGGAACTATAAAAAAAAATACCCTGTAATTAGGTCCATACTGACTCTTGTATACAATTCATGGGCACAAATGAAAGAAAGGGAACCATATTTTCCTACCACGCTTCGTCAAAAGAAGAATCGAGTCTGGACGGCACATCTACAGCCTAAAGGCTATTTGGACGTCCTCCTACTTAAGCGACGTATAGACGTGGCATCAACAAGGACCCAAGGTCAAAGCAAAAATGGAGTAATGGTAAAATTCTAGCTCCAAGTCTTGACGGTACATATACAACGTAAAGACTCTCCCGGCGTTCCCCTCTCATTCCAGCAGGGTGCGAGCGCAATAATCAAATAAAAGTAAAGTGACGGCAAAATCCTAGCTTCAGGTCTTAATGGCAACATCTATAGCCTAGAGATCATCTCGACGTTCTTTCTCATTTTAGCAGGGTGCGGAATCAAATAAAATTGGAGCAACGGTATATTTCTAGCTCCAGATCTCAATTGCAATACATACAGTATAAAGGTCAAATGCATGTCTACCCTATTTCATTAAAGAATCGGCGCAGTATCTTTAAAACAAAAATGAAGTGACGGCATATTCCTAGTTTTGGGTCTTGACGGCAATACATAAAAAGCCTAAAGACCATTGGAGATCATCCCATCCCAGAAGGGTGCGGTTATGACTCATCGAAGCTCCAAATTGAGCCTAATATCAAGTAAAAAGCGCCACGGCAAATACCTAACGCTTGTTCTTCTGACGATAATACATATACACCAACCTAAGAAGATTACTTGAAGATGTCTTGTCCAGCCTCAAAAAGGATCAGAGACACGACAGTCGTGAGGCTACTCAAACAGCAGCCTAAGGTCTGCATATCGAGAAATACATCAGCCAATGTGACAGAATGATGGACTTAAACCTAGTACCACAAACCTAATGGACCTCTGTCATAAAGGAATAGGGGTTATCTACATCCAACGTTAGGGCAAGTTTGCATGTAAACCCAAGAAAGGTAAACTAAAAATACTCCGAAATGAGTACGTAAACTAAAGACTTTGAAATGAGTGAATAAACTACAAACTCCGAAATGAGTGAATAAACTAGAAACTCTGAAATGAGTGAATAAACTATACACTCCGAAACGAGTAAATAAACTAGAGACTCCGAAATGAGTACGTAAACTACAAACTCTGAAATGAGTACATAAACTAAAAACACTCCGAAATGAGTACAAAAAATAATCCGCGCCAGAGCGAGACAATCAAGAAAAGGAAGGTGAAGATATGAAGGGGAAAGATGCTTTTCATTCATACTTCAAAAGAGAACTACATACTCTCAGTGTAAAAAAAGGGAACGCATGATCCAAGATCTACAGCGGCAAGACACTGAACTCTGGACATGGATTCTCAAACTCAAAAGCAAGTTTGAGCAATGCACGTTCAGCCTCAGCAACCATCTTTTTGTGCATCTTCTCTCGGATGAAAGCGTCAGGGTCACCAGTGATGTCCTCCACCCTCTGGTATACTGATACTATCGCCTTTTGTTGAAAAATACGGTGCAAGATGGCGATAAGATTATCTCGCCGTTTCTTCAAGATCAACCCCATCAGATACACAGAATGCACCTTGTCTTCAACATCATCGAGCGCTTGGAGCGGCATAACCTCAAGACGCCCAGGTATAGCTTCCCAGATCGACCCAATGACAATCTTCAAAAGAGTAGAACGGTGGGGGAGCAATCGACCGTTGTAATCATCGAAGCGACGTATCACCTCGTCGCATTGGGCCATAGTGTATTCTTGGCCTTGAAAGCGACCCTGGATATGAATATCCTCATAAAAGATAATCTCTTCAAGATCATACAGATGACCAGCCATGGTACCTAAAAAGAAAACAGGTAGAGTCTGTAGTAAAAAATGCTAGAACCACTAAGTCTAAAAAGCTTGCGGGCCCCACGAAATCAAAATGGTGACTCGTCAATGATGAGACAAGTGCCCATTGTGAGAATTAAAAAGGATTTTCATTAAATGAACGGTGGAGTTAAAAACTCCCAATATCCCCGAAAAGCGGGTTCTTTTAAAGACAACAACAGATTTAAATCTGTGAAAAAATATATTAAAACCTTAAAAAGGAAAATACCCAAGAACAATAAAGGGAATAAAATTCCCAAAGTTCTAAAAAAATCAGATCTAAGCTCTGCAAAACAAAATAGAATTAAATTCCCCAATAATGGGATTAAATCCCAGAAATCCCCATGTTGGGAAACGGATGGGAAATATAATGGAATTAAATTCCAGAGATCCTCAAATGTCAGGATCAATGATGGGGTAAAACCCTAAGAAGAGAATCAGCGATTTTCAAGAATGCCCATTGATTCACACCCTTGATATAGACATCAAGATCCACGGTCTACTCAAAAAAAAAGTTTTTTTAGATCTCCAAGACATCGGTTCAAGAAAAGAGCCAAACTCTGTTAATGGATTAAAAAAATCCAAAATAAAAAAAGATCATCCAAAAAAGTCTTTTAAGAGCTAAAGCTCTATTCATAATCCTTACCAAAATTTTGGCAGAATTTAACTCTGATCAGAGGGGTTCTGAAGGCAGAGATCTAAGTTCTGAAATGAGAACTAAATTCTCAAGGAAGAAAAAACTCAAAGAGGAAGATGAAAAACTGTAACGACTTTGAATTTACAGTATGAAATTTTTCGATTTAATGTACAAAAAGGGGTTTACAAGCCTGAGTACAATTTATAAGTAATTTTTATTTAATAAAAACAAGAAACAACTTATGGCTCATTGGTAAAGCCTTGCACTGCTGTGACGTAGCCCCTATGTTCGAATCCCCTCAGACACATTATATTTTTTTCTGAATTTTCTTTTAAACTTTTTGGAAGCCTAAAAGTTTACACGTGCACTGCACATAGAAATGAAAAGACAGAAAAACAAACATGTGTAAATTGATATAAACACAAAGTAGGACACGTGGCTAAGATCCACCGGCCCTCCTCACACATTGGACCGGCGAGATTGCCTTGATGGCCGGCGCCGACGAGCCCCCGTAGGTGAAAAGTTCCCGTGCTTTGCCTACATGACTCTTTTCCTACCCCATCACCCCTGCACTGTTTGATTACTCTGAAATTAAACAAAGACTTCAATATCACCTTAAAATCAAATTTAAATGCATTTTAATTCATTCTTTCAATTCCAAAACCCCAATTTCACACTATAAATACTAGCTCATGCCCTAGCCCTTCCTCATTCTGAAAATTCTAGCCAAAACTATCACATTTTCTCAAGTACAAAAAGAGTACAAGTGGAGTTAGCCAACGACCAACTTCCGGCAAGGAATCGAGGCAATTCCGGTGACCCCGCAATGCCACGGTGACCCCCACTCCTTCTACCTCCTCTTCATCCATCTAACTTGTAAGTCTCTCCCTATTCTTTTCTTTCTTCTTAAAAAGTTCTTTGTTTCAAAACATGTCGGTAAGTGGAGTTAACACCGACCTTTTATTCTAAACCTAAAAATTTCACTATTTCTTCCATATCTTTCATTCAAATTCTTACCCTATATTTGTAATCATATAACTAATGTTTAGAACAACTTTCACTCAAAAATATCATGAAACATAACTTTAAATCAACTTTTACATTAAAATACCATTAACTTTGTATCTACCATATTTAATTGTTTTGCTTAATCATACCTTTAGAAAACCTCACGGGGTAATGACCTACCCCTCACAAACACACATGGTTTCCATAGCACGATACTCTTTTAGTATATTCTTGGTTACAATAACAATATTTCATCAAAATATCATGTACTGTAAAAACCCGGTTTTCTTTTGAATTGTATTATCAAAACTCTTTGCAAATATGACTCTACAACCCATTTGGGGAATCCGTTATTAGATGGTGCGGATTATCGCACATCCTAGGGCTGGTAGAGCGAGATGCAGACCTCCTCACGGAGCATTCGGTCTCGAAAGATTTTTAATACGATTTTTTAGAAAAACAAAATTTTCTATTTAATAATAAAATTAATTTTAATAATTATATAAATATTATTAAACCACATATTTTCAAGATATAATAAAATTCCATATTTTCTAAAAAATAAAAGAATAACAAGTTTCATCAAAATACTTTCAAGTTATCCAAAAATTAAGCTTTACGGTAAAATATCTTGAACTATCCAAGCTAAACTATTATCACTAAAATACTTCACATTCTTAAAATTTACAATTATGGAAACCCTTAATAATATAAATATATACTCAAGGTTTATTTTGAAAATATATAAAATATTTTTCATAAAAACCCCTCGAGTCATATAAAATTACATTTAAGAACTTTAGTAAATATAGGTTTAAGCGGGGTCAATTCTTTTGAGCCTCAGGGAGCCGGAGAAAGTGAGTGCTTACCTATTTAAGATAGAAAAACTTAACGGAGTTATCAATGGTAATTGTCTTGGAAAAATACATAAATCCTGCCGTCCAAGTGCAGCAGTTACCGATAACACCCGAACCTAACTCAGGATCCAAATCAGTTTAAAGTGTCTGACTCAAGACTGAGTCTAACTCAAATCAGAATCCAGTTCAAACATGAATCCAAACTCTAACATGTATACTTGAACCTGAACCTGAATACTAGAACAAAATCAACATGCAAACATGACTTGACTTGATCGAACCATGGCTATAACTTGACTTGATTACATTACTACTTGTTTACATCCTGAACCTGATTACATGAACAACCTGTATCCATGGTTTCGGCAAGCCTATAACTATAATCAATATAATATATATTATGGGGTTTAACGGGGTAGATTGGTATGGAATGTATTAAAAGTGGCATGATGATGGACACTAAAAGACACCTACATGAACTCTCGTGCCGTTGTCCCATGGATTTTGACGGGGCCTTGTACTTACATGTTACCATAGTCAATCCTCTCGTATACACTGATACCTTCTGTACCAAGCTACAAACAACTACGTTAGAATAATAAACTGATACATGTATAACTTAACAGTTTCCTTCCACATTACTTATTGTATTCCTTCCTTTCTTTTGGACATACCGAGCGCTAGTTCGCTGACGACATTCCTGTCTATTTCTTTCTTGAAATGTTCATCAGGGGGACAGGACCCTCAGGAGACTGAGCCCAGCCAGGAGTACTTGGAGCAGATTGAGGCACAGCCAGATTACTAGCTTACTTATACTTACCTTCCAGTTTATATGTCACTGTTTAGGCACTGCTTTATTCATTGTACTTTTCCTTTTCAAATAAGATGTATTGTAAAGATGAATGTAAATAAAAGTTGTTGTTCATTTTATATCTCTTATCATTTCTTATGCATTATATATATATATATATATATATTGTTTATTTACGCATAACGTGTTTACTTATGAGTAAATACGTCGTGTGCCCGTCACGTCTCCTTCTCCGTACACTGGGAAGCGGGGCATAACAAAAACAATAGTCACTCCAAGGCCTAAGGACCCATTTATAAGACGTGATGGGATCGGTTCAACTTCACATTCCCCTGGGCGATCCAACGGTGGTAAAGATAGACACCGTTGCACTCACATGCAAGCCACGTGAGAGCAACGCTGGGGGGATTTGTTCTCTTATAAAAAAGGGAGAAAAAATAGGAGAATTCCCACGTTTTGAGCCTCACGTGTTAAAAACATAATCGCTTATATGTAAAGAATATAAGCACTGAAAGCAAACAACTAAAGGCTAAACAGGTCTCACGTTTTAAACACGTGAGCGCTTATATGCAATGCATATAAGTGCTGAATAAACAAATTAAAACCCACATTGGGGTCACGTGTTAAACACGTGAGAACACCCTTTTGAAGTATTAGCTTCAGATAGAATTAAACTTTATATATAGAATTAAATTCTATTTTTTGTATGCAAAGTATATAAGCACTAAGAGTAAGTGGCTAAAGGCCAAACTGACCTCACGTGTTAAACACGTGAGCGCCCATATGTAAGGCATATGGGCGCTAAATAAAACAGGCTAAAACCCACATCAGGGTTACGTGTTAAACACGTGAGAGCGCCTCCATATATATAATTAAATTCTATTCTTGGGAAAATACCCATCTTGATCTTTCTAAAAAAGAAAGATATTCTCTATTAACAGAGAATCATTGGATCAAAAATCCAATGGTAATTAAAAATCACCAAATATAGAATTAAATTCTATTGGAGGAAAATATCTCCATAATCTTTCTAAATGAGAAGGATATTTTCCGTTAAACAGAAAGTTGTTGGATCCATAGTCACATAATTCACGAATAATTCGGCGAATTCGCGAATAATTCGCGAATTTTTGATCGGACGATTAATTCTTCGATTTAATCGCCACTGGCGAACACTTCGAATAATTCATGAATTATTCGCGAATAATTCAAATAAACAGCGAATAATTCACAAAAACAGCGAATAATTCGCAATATCAAAATCCAGCGCCTCATATATTAATTTCTTGCTCGAAATCCTTCCCGAACATTTCCCGAATATTTGCCGAATTTTTCCCAAATACCTGCAGATTTTTTCCGAATAGTTCCCCGAATCCGAATTTTCGACCTCGCCAAATAATTCCCGAACGATAAATTTGTCACTATGGTTGGATCAAAGATCCAATGAGATGGGAGAATATTTTCCTATATTTTTCTAAATAAAGAAAAATGTGCTATGTTAAATAGAGAGCCCTTGGATTAAAAATCCAATGGTGGTTAAAAATCACCGTCTAACAGAATTAAATTCTGTATATGGGAAAATATTTTCCTAATCTTATTAAAAACAATAAAACATATTCTGTTAAACAGAAACTCTCTGGATCAAAAATCCAACGGTGGATAAAATCCCCAAAATAATCTTTGAGGCTAGTTAAAATCAATTGGTATCTCTCAAATGATAGATTTTCTAGAACTAATCAACAAGCTTGCATCTTCTATATAAAGGACCCGAGACTTCAAGTTTCAAGGAGGAACGGAGAGAAGATCGACCCCCCAAGCTTCTGCAAACAAAAAGACAGAAGTCACAAAAACAGATAATTTATTTCTCTTCGAAGAAGAAGATCTCCTTCCTTTCAAACTCTAGGTAAAGAAAAAGAACAGATCAAAATATCTCCTTTGTCTAGTATAAACAAAAACAAGGGTTTAATCCTTCATAAAAAAAGAACTTAGTTCTTTCTTTGATTTGAGATTTGCAAAGCAAATCTCCCCACAAGTTGAGAATTTAATTCTCATCGGGGAGATTCTGTTCTTCAAACTCAAAATCTAGGGGAAAAGAACTAAATTAAAAAGAAAGAAAAAGAACATATGTTCTAAGAATTTAATTCCTCTAAAAAAAATATGGTTTAACCCTATGTAAAGAACTTAGTTCTTATAAAAAAGAAAATAAAAACTTAGTTTCTTAAATAAAATTGATCTCAGATCTTCAGAGCAGAGATATGGGTGATCATTAATGGCCAAAATGCCATTAACAGAGATTAAGTCTCTGAAATAAAAGAATTTGGTACCTCACGTGCTTTCCACGTGAGCGCCCAAAAACAAAGAAACTCGGCGCCTCACGTGATCCACCAAAATGAAGTCTGAACGCCTCACGTGCTTCCCACATAAGCTCCCCAAAAACAAAGCAATTCAGCACCCCAAAAAGAAAGCAATCATGTGAAACACACGTAAGCCACCAAAATAAAGGCTGAATGCCTCAGTGCTTTCCACGTGAGCGCCCAACAAAATAGAACGCTCATCGCTTCACGTGCTTCCCACGTGAACGCTGTATAAAAGTGTTGAGCACTATAAAATTCAGTCAAAATGACTAAGTACTTAGTACTGATTGGGTAGCGTCCTCACGTGCTTCCCACGTGAGTGCCATACCAAGTGTTTAGCACTCTATATTCAGTCAAAATGACTAAATTCTTAGCAATGATTGGGCAGCGCCCATGTCTGAGCGCCTCATGTGTTTTCCACTTGAGCGCCAGAGCCACAGATAAGTGCTTAGCACTTCTGAATATAACAAAAAGGAAAGCCCAAGACCGAGTAGACCAAGCCCAAATTGGCTAAGTCTCTGAAGTTCTTTGCAGCTGAGCCCAAATGCTTTTTTGTTAGATCTGAACTAAATAAAATGATCCTTAAAACATTACTAAGTTGATCTTAGCCTCAAATAGCTAACGTATCCGTAGTTAAAAATAAACTGAGCCCAAATGCTTGTATATTTAAGTCGATCTTAATCTTAAACTAGATTAACGGTCTTTAAATAAAAATAAAGTATCTTTTGAACTGACAGAATATATATAACCTAAGTTCAAATCCAAATCTAAAATATACAGATTGGGACTAATCCGCGCCCTACAGGCGATGATATAAACTAGTCTCCGTATACAATCTACAGGCAACCCCATAAAAACAAAATAACACACGACACGAAGTAACCTTCTGGAGCAAGAGAAAGTTGTTATCGCAACGCGATAATGTAATTAAATGCAGGGGCTTACGCCTGCAGAGAAGAGCATCCCCACAATCAAAAAAACCTCACAAATGAGGGGGAATCTGATAAAATCCGATACATCGGTTGCATTTATCCAAATCTCCGATACACGGTGCCATAAATCAACTTGGTATCTTCGGAGAGGTGTATGGATATGTCCAAATAGTATCTGCCCCCAAATTCAGGCTAGATGTCCTCCGCGTCTCAGTCCAATCTTCGGCGGTAAATGTGGACCTCTATCAAAAAATGGTTATCTATATTTCACGTTAGGATACACCTGCAAGATCCTCTCGACTCGTAGGGAAAAATATCTTTATGAAACCCTCATGGATCGTGAAGGTGAAAAGCCTTAAGCGATGGGGATATCAACCTGTTTTCTAAGTACTGTGGCCCTGCAAGTATGTCCAAACTGACTCTTGTATACTATCCACGGGCAACATTCTCTAAAGTTGCATACCGATGAAGAGGAGAAGCCACTTACGAGTCCTCTCGATTCGTAAGGGGAGAATTCTCTTGTGAGACCCTTACGACTCTCAAAAGAAAACACACTTAGGAGTCCTCACGACTTCTAAAGAGAAAATACACCTATGAGGTCATCTCTACTCGTAGGGAGAAATACTTTATAGGATCCTCACAGCTCATAAAGTTGAAAAAGCCTCAGGCGACATATCTAAACTTGTTTCCTAAGCCATTGTTGCCCTATAAGGAGGTCAAGATTGACTCTTGTATACTATCCACGGGCCACATTCGCCAAAGTTATATGCCAATGAAATGAAGAAGCTATTTACGGGTCTTTACGACTTGTAAGGAAAAAATACCCGAGTGAGATCTTTACGACTCACGGAGGCGATGAACATTTATGAATCCTCACGATTTCTAAGGAGAATATGCACCTATGAGATTCTCCAGACTCATAGGGAGGAAAACCTTCTGGAGACCCTTACGGTTCATGAAGATGAAAAAACCCTTAGGCTACAAGGAACATAAACTTTTCTCCTAAGACATCAATTCTATAGTGATGCATAGTCTTGCACTACTTAACCGACGAACATACTTACATGGGAAAAATAGTGTGGGGAATTTGTTCCCGCCAAAATTTTTAGCTAAGAGCTATTTGTTCCCTTATAAAAAAATGAAGAGAAGAAAGAGGAAAAGAATTCTCACAGTTTGGTATCACGTGTTAAACGCGTGAACGTTTATATGTAAAGCATATAAGCGCTGAAAGCAAATAACAAAAAGGCCAAACAGGCCTCACGTGTTAAACACGTGAGCGCTCATATGCAAAGCATATGAGCGCTAAACATAAAGAACAAAAAAGGCTAAATAAGCCTCACGTGTTAAACACGTGAGCACTCATATCCAAAGCATATGAGTGCTGAAAAATAAACAGGTTAAAACCTACACTATGGGTCACGTGTTAAACACGTGAATTTCCTTGCCGCATTCTTCTGGCAGCGCTCACATGCAAAACACGTGAGTGCCGAAATTTAGAATGCTCTCTAAGGATAGAATTGAATTCTATATAGAATTAAATTCTAATTTTGGGAAATATTTTCCCTGATCTTTCTAATATGGAAAGGTTTTTCTCTAACAGAGAATTTTGGATTTAAAATCCATTTGTTATAAAATATCACCAATTAAACCATCTGATAGAATTAATTTTATGTGGGAATATTTCCCTGGTCTTTCTCAAACTAGAAAGATCTTCTCTGTTAAACAGAGGACCCTTAGATAAAAAAAATCCAACGGTAATTATAAAATCACCCATTGATCATCTGATAGTATAAAATTTTATCTTAGGAAAATATTTTCCTAGTCTTGTTAAACAACAAGAAATCTTCTCTATTAAATAGAAAGCCTTTGGATTAAAAATCCAACGGTAAATAAAATTTACCGGTTGATCTAAAAGATCAATTGGATTTATTATGAAATCAATCATGATCTCAATGAGAGATTTTCTCAACAAATTGATTCTTTTCCTTCTCCTATAAATAGGAGTAAAGAGATTAAATCTAGGAAGAGGAAGGACTCGATATAAAAAAAGAGAAGAGACCCTCATAAGCTTCTGTAAAAATACTTAAGGCCCTCCAAAAGTTTCGGCAACAGAGAATTTAATTCTTTTCGAAGAAGAAGATCTTCCTCCTCTCAAACCCTAGGTAAAGAAACCACATAAATCAAAACATCTCATTTATCTATCATAGCATATCTAAGGGTTTAACCCTTCTCAAAAAACTTAGTTCTTTCTCTGGATCTGAGATCCATAAGACAAGTCTTCCATAAGTTGAGAATTTAATTCTCATCGGGAATATCTTGTTCTTTAGATTCAAAATTTCAGAGAAGAACAAGGTTGAAAAGGACATGAAAGGAAGAACATGAAGAAGATGGAGTTCATAATACTCCAAGAACTTAGTTTCTTCAAATCAAAAACTTAGTTCTTAAAGAACCTGATCTCAGATCCTCAAAATAATGATCTTGGTGATCGTTAATGGTCAAAATACTATTAACAGAGATTTAACCTCTCTGAAAATATGAACAGGAGAATATGGATAAAAAGAATATGAAGAAGATGGAGTTTATAATACTCCAGGAACTTAGTTCTTAAGAAACCTGATCCAAGATCCTCAAAATAATGATCTTGGTAATTGTTAATGGTCAAAATACCATTAACAGAGATTTAAGTTCTCTAGAAAACATCAACAGAGATTAAATCTACAAAGAACTCGGCGCCCAAAAGTTCAGCGTCTTACGTGAAACACACATGAGCGCCAGACGCTCAGCGCTTCACATGAAACACACGTGAGCGCCAGAGAAAAACTAGTGCATAGCACTATTATAGCGCCTCACGTGATATACACATGAGCGCTATATTCCATTGAGTGCTTAGTACTGCTAGGTGTTATAGAAACCCAATCTTAGCCCAAATTGGCTAAGCTTATGTTCATGATATCCAAACTGATCTTAGTCCCATACATGACTAACGATCTTCATCCCATACCTTCTAAATTAATCTTAGTCTCAAATAAGACTAATGATTCTTAGATGATCGACTATAATCTTTTCCCTCAAATACGGGATTTGGTTCAAGGGTACATCTTTCCACATCTCTGATATATGTCATTGTAATTTCTCAACGTCTTCAAAGAGATAGCTATTCCCCTCCGAAGGACGGCACGACATGACGTCTTGCCTGAAATTCGGGGCAGATGCTAATTGGTGCTATCCGTCCACCTCTCCGAAGATGCCAAGTTGATTTATGGCACCATGTATCGAAGGTTTAAACGGATGCGGCCGATGTAGCAAACTTCGTCAGATTCCCCCTCGTTTGAGGGTTTTTTTTATTGTGGGGACGCTCTTCCCTACAGGCGCAAGCCCCTGCAGTTAATTACGCTACCGCATCGCGGTAACAACTTTCTCCTTCTCCAGATGGTCACTTCGTGTCGTATGTATTTATTTTATGTTTTGTTGCCCGTGGATTGTTTACGGAGACCGAGTTATGTCGTCGCCCGTAGGGCGTGGACTAGTCCAAATCCGTGTTATCTTAGATTTGGGTTTGGGGGTTTGGTTTGAGGATACGTTAGCCATACTTGAGGCTAAGATCAACTCAAACGTTTGTTAAGGATACGTTAGTCTAACCTGAGACTAAGATCAACTTAACGGGATCGTTTAGATCCGACAAAAGAGCATTTGGGCTCCATTGTTCCAGTTTAGGGACATAGTGGTCCATCGTATGTATGGCCGTCGGGACCCGTCACCTCTCTGACGACGTTGAAGGATTACAACGACATATGTCAGAGGAGTTCAGAGATGTACCCTCGAACCAGAGTTAATTGGGGGAGATTCATAGTCCAGCCTGTTTGAAGGTTTAAGGATACGTTAGCCATCTTTGAGGCTAAGATCAACTTAAACGGGATCGTTTAGATCCGAAAAAAGAGCGTTTGGGCTCTATTGTTCCAGTTTAGGGACATGGTGGTCCATTGCTAGTTTAAAGACATTGCGGTCCATGGGTAGTTTAAGGACATTACAGTCCAATGTTAGTTTTAAGACATCTCGGTCAAGATTAAGGACGTCGTAGTCCATGGGTTTAAGGACCCTACAGTCCGTTGTTAGTTTTAAGACATCTCGGTCAAGGTTAAAGACGTCGTAGTCCATGGGTTTAAGGACCCCACAGTCCGTTGTTAGTTTTAAGACATCTCGGTCAAGGTTAAGGACGTCGTAGTCCATGGGTTTAAGGACCCCAAAGTCCGTTGTTAGTTTTAAGACATCTCGGTCAAGGTTAAGGACGTTGTAGTCCATGGGTTTAAGGACCCCACAGTCCGTTTCAATGCGTGGTCATCGGGACCCGTCACCTCTTTGAAGACGTTGAGGGATTACAACGCCGAGTATCAAAGGAGTGAAGAGATGTACCCTGGAACCGGAGTGGATTAAATAGTCTTTGGCCCAATTTGGGATCAAGACCAATTAATTATTGTCACGACCCGTAGGGTACGGACGTGGCTGGCACTTAAGTTTACGAAGCGTCTCAAGGCGTCCGTAAAATAAGTAAGCCAAAGCCCAGAACCAAAACCAAATAAGCAGAAGAGTGAAGAAAACCCAATCAATTGAAAGCGAGTTTATCAAATAAGTCATATAAAACCCTTTTTAAAAACAATATCAATTTTTCCGAAAATTTCGGCAGTCTCCTTTGTAAATACTGGCCCCCAAAATGGGTACAACAAGAATATATATGAATCCAACAAATAAGGCATCCCCAAGCGAGAGCTAGCTCTTCGCCACATGGCGGTCACAAATCCCACGCAATATAAAGCAACAACATGCGAAATAATCATAAGGAAGCATGAGAAAAACAGCATGTCGACTCAAGTGAGCTCGACCCCAAAATACAGCATAAAAGTCCACAAATCTCACAGTCTCATCTCTAGGTCAATATACAACAATACTGGTAGATACAGTAGATGGAGTACACTAGATACAAAGAATATACAAGGTGGTGCAAAAATAATCATATAACCCACCTAAGAGCAAAACCTCGAGTCCAGGCAAAAGAGGCAAAAGAAGCAAGCGCACCCGCCGCTACTGTACTGACGGAGCGGACCTGAAAAAGGCTGTGGCACAACGGGAGTGAGTTGCCAACTCGTGAGTAATAAATAACATCTACACAGGCTATCGAATGCATGCACACAAGCATCCTAGCATCTAAAATACAGGTAAGGCAGGACATAATAGCAGGTATGTATGCAATATGAATATACTGGCAGGTATGAATGCAATGCGAATCAACTCATGATCTGAATGTGTAAGTATAAGAATCATGTTTTTCCTTTAGGAATCTCTTTTGAAATACCAGCATAATACCACTAGAATCAACAAGAACATGTGTCCAGCAACGACACCTCAAACTATCACAAATCTCATATATCCATGTCATAGTATCTCTGGCCTCAGCCATCCGGCTGACCCAGCTCAATATCAAAATCGCATCATCTCGCGGCCATGGTCGGTATCCTCTGGATATCCGCCGTGCCAAACAGTCACCGGTAGGTAATCCGTCCCCTGCCAGGCTCAACGTCAACACCACATTCATCTTGCCCCGGGATACCATACCGGGCCCACCATGTACCCGTGACGGTTCCTCCACTCCTCGACACGGATCTCGAAAACCACAGCAAACTCATGGTGGACGACACTTTACATCACTAGAAAACCGCAATTACATATTTTAAAAACATAATAAGTTTAGAAATTTTGCGGCTTTCCCCCGAAATCCAGAAATATCATAAAATCTCAAGAAACCCTCATAAGTGCATATATCAATGGTGATGAATGCATATGGTATCAATAATTAAGCTACGATGTATGATTAATAGACTAGGCATGAACAAATAATATGATGAGGTACATGCACATGAATAGCAATCCTACGATTTCATTTTAAGGAATTAAAGGCAATAGCACAGGTTTAAGCATCAATTAGTAAAAGGTTTCAAATTATAGGTTATCTAGTGTGGTGGCATGGCAATTTCCAGGGCGTGTGTGTAAGCATGAATAGTGCTCGTGCTGCATATAAAACCCTGGCAATGGTGCAGGTGTCCTATAAAATGGATTCGCATATGTATGTCAATATAAGGCATGGATGCAGCAATTAATCATATAAGTATTACACCCCTAATTACTAATATCACTAAGAACCCTTTTAGTTACTAAAACTATCGGGCGGCTTGCGCCATCCAACGATAGTCCCCCGTAGATGTTATATCTACTCACCGGAATCCCTAGCTAGTCACGTCCAATCACCGCTTTCCCCTTTCGTGCCGCGTCTGACGTCTCCGCGACCGAACCTGGAATTTACATCAATACAAACATAAGGTTACAAATCAAGAACGACGCAATTCCCTAACGAAAATACTAACGTTCACAAGCTAGGTACAACGTGCACAAGGTGCGCGGAACACACGCGAAAATCGCAAAAACTGCAAAAATCGTCGATTTGGTCGCCCGACAAAACTAAAACCCGATTACTCAAAAATCTGCACTCACACATCCTAAAAGTCATAGGATATGCCAACAATATAATCTAGATATCGCAATTAATTCGCCACAATAATATAATAAAAACCTAGTAAGCTAGAAGTTTGTAAATTTGGTGCAAACATCGACAATTAGCGACAAAATTAACACAATCCAACACAACAATCCAAACTAACCCACTAGCTAGCCATTACACTAATTTTAAATCATTAACTATGCATCAAACCATAATTCCAATACAAACCTTCTCTTGATTTTTGGTAATTAGCAACAACAATGAAAATTTCACACAAGTTAACTTAGATTAGCATAACATCAAGCCACTTAAGCAAAGTAACCATATAGATTGGTTAAGTAAACTACTAGATTAATTAAAAAGATTTAATTAACTAAAACATGGTTTCAAGAAACCCTAGTTAACTCAACCATTAACTATTAAAAAAAACTAGATTAGGATTAACACTAAAATTAACACTAAACAACTAGATTAAAGAATTCTAACCATATCAACTTAAAAGAGTAGAAATTATATCTCAAATTTTTGGATCTAGCAAGAAGAAATTTGCTTCAATTGATGGCCTCAAAGCATCATGATCCAAGCAAGGGAGGTGAAGGAAAAAGAGATGAAGGATGGGGTTTAAATTGTGAGCTTTAAATTGCAATTTTTGGAGCAAACTTTGAAGAATTTTGAAGAAGATGAAGAGATGAAGGGGAGGGGGCTGCATGTTTCGGCCAGATCAAGGGAAGGGGATGGTGTGGGGTGTGTGGGAAAAGTCTTGGTCAACTCCTACCCAAAGTCAAATACACCATACCTCCAAAATACTATATTTTAAAACCTACACATTCAACTCAATTCATCCCTAACAAAAGAATTTTAAAACAAAAGAGAGAGGGGGAATTTTCTGCAGTTTGGGACAGCCAAGGATATGTGAGGATGTGTGTGTGAGAGTGCACAAAAAAAGTTTTGCAAAAAGACCCCCTACAAGTCCAAAATTGCAAGTTTAAGCTTAAATTCAATAATTTTCGTTTTCCATAATAAAAATTAGTTAAAACTTAAAATAAATTACTAAAAATTTATGTTACAACTAGATTTTAATTAACATGATTTTAAAGCTTAAATTTAGCCCATTTAAATTTGTATTTATCGCTAATTTAATATATTTTCTTACCGGCTTAAAATAATATTAAAAATTGAAAAATTAGGGAAAATTTTTAAACGACCAGAATTTCATAATTAACTCATTTGCTACTAAAAACTAGCAATTACCTATCCAAATTAGGTATAATTAGTCCTAAACTGCAAAATAACAAAAAGGACGATTTTCGAAAAAATACCGAATTTTCACCGATTTTCAGGAAAATA
Organism: Agapanthus africanus; assembly: GCA_030015575.1. Taxonomy (NCBI): domain Eukaryota; kingdom Viridiplantae; phylum Streptophyta; class Magnoliopsida; order Asparagales; family Amaryllidaceae; genus Agapanthus; species Agapanthus africanus. The sequence continues at coordinate 27,120,781 of JASDDO010000016.1, forward strand.
CCAAAACGACTTTTCAAGGCGTTACAATCTTCCCCCCTTAAAGAAATTCGGTCCCCGAATTTAAAAAATATAACTATGCGTACCTTCAAAGAGATGGGGATATTTCTTCCTCATCTTGCCCTCGGTCTCCCAGGTGACCTCCTCGTTGCTCGGGCTACGCCAAAGGACCTTGACGGTTGGTATAATCTTCGATCTCAACTTCTTCACCTGCCGATCCAGGATGGCCACCGGCTGCTCTGCAAAAGAAAGGTCGCGCTCTAGCTGGACTGTCGGGTGCTGAATCGCATGCGAAGGGTCGTGAAGGTACTTGCGGAGTATCGAAACATGGAAGACGGGGTGAACATCGGGAAAGCTGGGTGGAAGGGCCAAACGATATGCAACAGCGCCGACACGCTCGAGGATCTCGAAGGGACCTACGAATCTAGGGCTAAGCTTCCCCTTTCGCCCAAAACGCATCACGCCCTTCATCGGAGAGACTCTCAGAAAAACATGGTCGCCAACTGCGAACTCTAATCTGCGACGGCGCCTGTCCGCATACGATTTCTGCCTGCTCTGAGCCGCTCTCATCCGGTCTCGGATCAACTGTATCTTCGCTGTCGTCTCCTCAACAAGCTGCGGCCCCAAAATACTGCTCTCGCTGAGCTCTGTCCAACAGACGGGCGATCTGCATCTCCTCCTATACAATGCCTCGAAAGGTGCCATCTGAATAGTATCCTGGAAGCTGTTGTTGTAGGAGAACTCCACTAGAGGTAAATGACGATCCCAGCTACCGTCGAAGTCTAAAACGCACGCTCTGAGCATGTCCTCGAGAGTCTGGATGGTCCGCTCTGACTGTCCGTCGGTCTGCGGATGAAACGCTGTGCTGAAGCTCAAACGAGTGCCCAAAGCCTCCTGAAGTCTCTGCCAAAGTCGGCTGGTGAACTGGGTGCCTCGATCTGACACGATACAAGTCGGTACGCCATGCAACCGCACGATCTCGTCGATGTAGAGCTGAGCATACTGAGCGAAGCTGAAAGTTGTCTTCAGTGGCAGGAAGTGAGCCGCTTTCGTCAATCTATCCACGATCACCCAGATGGAGTCATACCCTCGACTGGTCCTGGGTAGACCCACAACGAAATCCATCGAAATCTGCTCACATTTCCACTCCGGAATGGGTAACGGCTACAGCTCTCCTGCGGGCCTCTGGTGCTCGGCCTTGACTTGCTGACAAGTCAGGCATCTCGATACAAACTCCGCAATGTCCCTCTTCATCCCGTCCCACCAGTAGGTCTCTCTCATATCATGGTACATCTTGGTGGAACCGGGGTGGACACTATACACTGATCGGTGTGCCTCCTCAAGAATGTCGCGCCGCAATCCATCAGCATCTGGTACGCACAGTCTAGATCCATAGCGTAAAATCCTCTGATCGTCAATCACGAACTCAGAAAATCTGCCCTGTCCCATCTGTGTCATGATCTCTGAGCAACGGTCGTCACTGCGCTGTGCCTCATATATACAGTCAAGCAACTGTGGGCGTGCACGAACATGCGCGAGCTGTCCCCCTGTCTGAGTGAACTCGAACTCAACTCGGCTGTCGCATAACATCTGCCAATCTGCTGACGACTGCCTCTGCACTGCGCGCAAAAAGGATAGACTACCCCCGAGCCTCCTACTCAACGCATCTGCCACCACATTCGCCTTGCCTGGGTGATATAAGATCTCGCAGTCGTAGTCTTTCACCAACTCCATCCAACGACGCTGTCTGAGGTTCAGGTCTCGCTGCTGAAATATGTATTTTAAGCTCTTGTGGTCTGTGAAAATTTGGCACGACTCGCCATATAGGTAATGTCGCCAAATCATCAATGCAAAGACCACTGCAGCCATCTCCAAATCATGAGTGGGGTAGTTCTGTTCATGCTTCTTCAACTGCCGAGAAGCATATGCGATCACCCGGCCATGCTGCATCAATACGCATCCTAATCCCACTCGCGAAGCATCACAGTAGACCACAAATCCGCCTGATCCCGAAGGCAAAGATAATACCGGCGCCGTAGTCAAACGAGTCCGTAGCTGCTGAAAACTGTGCTCGCACTCCTCCGTCCAAACGAATGGAACTCCCTTCTGGGTCAAACCGGTCAAAGGTGCAGCTATACGGGAGAAGTCCTGAACAAAACGCCTGTAGTAGCCCGCCAGGCCTAGAAAACTATGGATCTCAATAACCGATGTAGGTCGGGGCCACTGCTGAACAGCCTCAATCTTCTTCGGGTCCACACAAATGCCGTCTCTCGTAACCACGTGACCCAAGAATCCGACGCTGTCCAGCCAGAATGCACACTTGGAGAACTTTGCGAACAACTGGTGCTCTCTCAGAGTCTGTAACGTAATCTGCAAGTGCTGCTCGTGCTCCTCTCTGCTCCGGGAGTACACCATGATATCGTCGATAAACACGATGATGAACAAGTCAAGATACGGCCTGAATGTACGGTTCATCAAATCCATGAATGCTGCTGGGGCGTTGGTGAGTCCGAACGACATCACCAAAAACTCATAGTGGCCGTAGCGCGTGCGAAAAGCTGTCCTCGGTATATCCTCCTGTCGAACTCGCAGCTGATGGTATCCTGATCGCAAGTCGATCCTCGAAAAATACCCCGCACCCTGAAGCTGGTCGAACAAATCATCAATGCGTGGCAACGGATATCTGTTCCGAACGGTAACTTTGTTCAGCTGGCGGTAGTCGATACATAAGCGCAAACTTCCATCCTTCTTCTTGACAAACAGGACCGGAGCACCCCACGGAGAAACACTAGGTCGAATAAGCCCCTTATCTAACAATTCCTGCAACTATCCTTCAGCTCTCGAAGCTCTGCCGGGGCCATCCGATAAGGCGGTATAGAAATAGGCCCCGAGCCGGGAATCAAATCGATGCAGAACTCAACATCGCGCTCAGGTGGTAGCCCAGGTAGCTCATCAGGGAAAACATCAGGGAACTCACAAACAACCGAGACCCGGTCCAACGGAACCTCTGCAGCTCGAGTATCACAAATATACGCTAAAAATCCCTGATATCCCTTCCGCAAGAGCTGACCAGCGCGAAGAGACGAAATCAAGCTGGGAGGGTGACGCTACGGTCTCCCTGAATAACAAGGACTGGCTCTCCCGGAAAGCTAAATATGACTGCCTTCTCACGGCAGTCCACCGAAGCATAACAAGTGGCCAGCCAGTCCATGCCCAGAAGCACATCAAAGTCCAACATATCGAGGAGAATCAAATCGACTGATGAATCCCTCTCCCCGATACGAACGGAACACAAACGAAATATAAAACGAGCGACAAACGACTCGCCTACCGGAGTAACAACAAGAAGCGGATGATCTAACGACGACGACTCACGGCCCAACATCGGTGCAAAGTGTGTAGAGACGTACGAATGTGTGGAACCTGGGTCAAATAATACCCGTGCGTCAAAAGAACAAACTGGCAAGGTACCTGTCACAACGGCATTGGATGCCTGCGCATCCTGCGGTGTCAAAGCAAATACTCGGGCCTGTCCTCCACCGATAGCGGGCTGACCTCGACCTCGGCCTCTGCCTCCTCGTCCTCTCTGAATAGGACCGCCGCATCCACGGCCTCTAGGTGCACCTAACTGGCGTGGAGCATCGCCTGTGGTAGGAAGTAGGGCTCTCTGAGGAGGGGGTGGTGATGGTGGTAGGGTCACATGCGGAACTGTCGCTGCTCCCTGTCGTCTCGCCGGACAGTCTCTGACAAGATGATGCGGACTCCCGCACCCAAAACACCCTGGCGACGGCTGCTGTCCCTGGGGATAAGAACCATATAACTGTCCCCGTCCAAATCCTCTGCCAGGCCTATCTCTCGGAAAGAATCTGGCGCGCTGCCTCTGAGACGGTACATCGGTGCGAATCCTCTTCGGCCCAGAAACGGCCGAAGTCTGTGATATGCGTGCCTCCATCCGTAATGCCGTATCCATAACAGCTGAATAAGTGTCGTAGTGCTGGGCGCCAATGGCAAGATATAGCTGGGCATCAAGTCCCTGTACGAACCTCTTCACCATCTTCTCTTCGGTATCCACCAAATACGGAGCATATCGGGATAACTGTGTAAACTGGAGGTCATACTCAGACACCGTCATCCCAGGTGTCTTGACTAAGGCCTCGAAGCTACGAGCTCTAGCGTCACGAACGCTCTCTGGGAGGAAACGAGCTAGAAAGACCGCTGTAAACTCGGCCCACGTCATAGGCGGTAGACCTGCAGCTCGACCTCTTAAGACTGACTCCCACCATGTCTGCGCGAGACCCTCTAGACGGAAACTCGCAAGCTCTACCCATCGATCATCCGAACATCTCAGCGAACGACAGATCCTGGCTAAACTGTCAAGGAACGTCTGTGGGTCCTCCGCTGCCTCGGTGCCGGTGAATACTGGAGGTCTCAGCCTCATGAAATCCTGTAGTGAAACCGGGATGGTCACGGCGGTAGTAGTAGGAGCAGGTATCATGGTCGTCTGTGATGTAGTAGGTACGTCGTCCGGTCTCGGTGTACGACTGGCTGCAACTAGGGATCCTACCATCTGACGTAGCTCCTGCATGCCCCCCATCATCTGTCGCAACTCCTCCATACCAGTCTCGAGCCTATCCATACGGCCTGGGGAAGGTGGATCGGTCTGTCCCTGAGGCATAGGTATACCCCCCTGCCCAGTCCTCGTCTCGGACGAGACAGCTTGAATCTCGTCTCGGGCGGCAGCCCTCTGTGCCCTCATAGCCTTCGGCGGCATAGTAACTGGTACAGGAACAGGACAATAAGAACAGTGCAATAGAATCATTGGATACCCGTGAAGAAGGAATTTTCAAGCAAGTATATCCTAAAGTCACTTAGGCAGAGTACCGTATCGCAAGTATGCCGCGGACATACACACGCTACGTTACCCTACTTAAGTCACTTACTCCATCTACCAAGGGTCATCCTACACTCAAAAAGGTAAAACCTATCGCTCTGATACCAACTTTGTCACGACCCGCAGGGTACGGCCGTGACTGGCACTTAAGTTTACGAAGCGTCTCAAGGCGTCCGTAAAATAAGTAAGCCAAAACCCAGAACCAAAACCAAATAAGCAGAAGAGTGAAGAAAACCCAATCAATTGAAAGCGAGTTTATCAAATAAGTCATATAAAACCCTTTTTAAAAACAATATCAATTTTTCCGAAAATTTCGGCAGTCTCCTTTGTAAATACTGGCCCCCAAAATGGGTACAACAAGAATATATATGAATCCAACAAATAAGGCATCGCCAAGCGGGAGCTAGCTCTTCGCCACACGGCGGTCACAAATCCCACGCAATATAAAGCAACAACATGCGAAATAATCATAAGGACGCATGAGAAAAACAGCATGTCGACTCAAGTGAGCTCGAACCCAAAATACAGCATAAAAGTCCACAAATCTCACAGTCTCATCTCTAGGTCAATATACAACAATACTGGTAGATACAGTAGATGGAGTACACTAGATACAAAGAATATACAAGGTGGTGCAAAAATAATCATATAACCCACCTAAGTGCAAAACCTCGAGTCCAGGCAAAAGAAGCAAGCGCACCCGCCGCTACTGTACTGACGGAGCGGACCTGAAAAAGGCTGTGGCACAACGGGGGTGAGTTGCCAACTCATGAGTAATAAATAACATCTACACAGGCTATCGAATGCATGCACACAAGCATCCTAGCATCTAAAATACAGGTAAGGCAGGACATAATAGCAGGTATGTATGCAATATGAATATACTAGCAGGTATGAATGCAATGCGAATCAACTCATGATCTGAATGTGTAAGTATAAGAATCATGTTTTTCCTTTAGGAATCTCTTTTGAAATACCAGCTTAATACCACTAGAATCAACAAAAACCTGTGTCCAGCAACGACACCTCAAAACTATCACAAATCTCATATATCCATGTCATAGTATCTCTGGCCTCAGCCATCCGGCTGACCCAGCTCAATATCAAAATCTCATCATCTCGCGGCCACGGTCGGTATCCTCTGGAAATCCGCCGTGCCAAACAGTCACCGGTAGGTAATCCGTCCCCTGCCAGGCTCAACATCAACACCACATTCATCTTGCCCCGGGGTACCATACCGGGCCCACCATGTACCCATGACGGTTCCTCCACTCCTCGACACGGATCTCGAAAACCACAGCAAACTCATGGTGGAAGACACTTTACATCACTAGAAAACCGCAATTACATATTTTAAAAACATAATAAGTTTAGAAATTTTGCGGCTTTCCCCCGAAATCCAGAAATATCATAAAATCTCAAGAAACCCTCATAAGTGCATATATCAATGGTGATGAATGCATATGGTATCAATAATTAAGCTATGATATATGATTAATAGACTAGGCATGAACAAATAATATGATGAGGTACATGCACATGAATAGCAATCCTACGATTTCATTTTAAGGAATTAAAGGCAATAGCACAGGTTTAAGCATCAATTAGTAAAAGGTTTCAAATTATAGGTTATCTAGTGTGGTGGCATAGCAATTTCCAGGGCGTGTGTGTAAGCATGAATAGTGTTCGTGCTGCATATAAAACCCTGGCAATGGTGCAGGTGTCCTATAAAATGGGTTCGCATATGTATGTCAATATAAGGCATGGATGCAGCAATTAATCATATAAGTATTACACCCCTAATTACTAACATCACTAAGAACCCTTTTAGTTACTAAAACTATCGGGTGGCTTGCGCCATCCAATGATAGTCCCCCGTAGATGTTACATCTACTCACCGGAATCCCTAGCTAGTCACGTCAAATCACCGCTTTCCCCTTTCGTGCCGCGTCTGACGTCTCCGCGACCGAACCTGGAATTTACATCAATACAAACATAAGGTTACAAATCAAGAACGATGCAATTCCCTAACGAAAATACTAACGTTCACAAGCTAGGTACAACGTGCACAAGGTGCGCGGAACACACGCGAAAATCGCAAAAACTGCAAAAATCGTCGATTTGGTCGCCCGGCAAAACTAAAACCCGATTACTCAAAAATCCGCACTCACACATCCTAAAAGTCATAGGATATTCCAACAATATAATCTAGATATCGCAATTAATTCGCCACAATAATATAATAAAAACCTAGTAAGCTAGAAGTTTGCAAATTTGGTGCAAACATCGACAATTAGCGACAAAATTAACACAATCCAACACAACAATCCAAACTAACCAACTAGCTAGCCATTACACTAATTTTAAATCATTAACTATGCATCAAACCATAATTCCAACACAAACCTTCTCTTGATTTTTGGTAATTAGCAACAACAATGAAAATTTCACACAAGTTAACTTAGATTAGCATAACATCAAGCCACTTAAGCAAAGTAACCATATAGATTGGTTAAGTAAACAACTAGATTAATTAAAAAGATTTAATTAACTAAAACATGGTTTCAAGAAACCCTAGTTAACTCAACCATTAACTATTAAAAAAAACTAGATTAGGATTAACACTAAAATTAACACTAAACAACTAGATTAAAGAATTCTAACCATATCAACTTAAAAGAGTAGAAATTATACCTCAAATCTATGGATCTAGCAAGAAGAAATTTGCTTCAATTGATGGCCTCAAAGCATCATGATCCAAGCAAGGGAGGTGAAGGAAAAAGGGATGAAGGATGGGGTTTAAATTGTGAGCTTTAAATTGCAATTTTTGGAGCAAACTTTGAAGAATTTTGAAGAAGATGAAAAGAAAAGAGATGAAGGGGAGGGGGCTGCATGTTTCGGCCAGATCAAGGGAAGGGGATGGTGTGGGGTGTGTGGGAAAAGTCTTGGTCAACTCCTACCCAAAGTCAAATACACCATACCTCCAAAATACTATATTTTAAAACCTACACATTCAACTCAATTCATCCCTAACAAAAGAATTTTAAAACAAAAGAGAGAGGGGGAATTTTCTGCAGTTTGGGACAGCCAAGGAGATGTGAGGATGTGTGTGTGAGAGTGCACAAAAAATTTTTTGCAAAAAGACCCCCTACAAGTCCAAAATTGCAAGTTTAAGCTTAAATTCAATAATTTTCGTTTTCCATAATAAAAATTAGTTAAAACTTAAAATAAATTACTAAAAAATTATGTTACAACTAGATTTTAATTAACATGATTTTAAAGCTTAAATTTAGCCCATTTAAATTTGTATTTATCGCTAATTTAATGTATTTTCTTACCGGCTTAAAATAATATTAAAAATTGAAAAATTAGGGAAAATTTTTAAACGACCAGAATTTCATAATTAACTCATTTGCTACTAAAAACTAGCAATTACCTATCCAAATTAGGTATAATTAGTCCTAAACTGCAAAATAACAAAAAGGACGGTTTTCGGAAAAATACCGAATTTTCACCGATTTTCAGGAAAACACCAAAACGACTTTTCAAGGCGTTACAATTATGTTATGAGCCCATTAGCCCAGTTAATTATGAATTGAGGACTTATGGCCATCTTGGGCTAAGTCCAATCAGGTCTGGAATATTGGCTTCCTGTTGGTCCCTTGAAGGAGAGGCTTTGCCTCTGACCATTTAGCCAAATGGACCTATGCCTAGTGTTAAACACTAAAGACCAATCAGTGTTGAACACTGGGAATGAGATTGATAAGTTAGTGTTTTAACACTAAAAGATAGTTGGTGTTAAACACCAGCGACAAGGCTTTCAGATTAATGTTGAACACTAAAACAGACCAGTGTTAAACGCTGGCAACAGAAGTCCCAAACTAGTGTTGAATACTAAGGTAATCAGTGTTAAACACTGCAAATATAGTTCTTTGCTTAGTGTTGAACACTAAGGCCAAACAATGTTTTATCACTGAATTCAGGGGTTCCATTTTAGTGTTAAACACTAAGGCAAGAGGGGTCACGTGGCAACACGTGAGAGCGCCCTCCCTTCATTTGTTCTTCTGAGACTATTGCATCTTTTAGAGCATCGCGTGTCATCACGTGACGGGTGTTCAAACGCTTGTGTGTTAAAGCTTCTGTCAAGGGTCACGTGGGTCACATGAGGCACTGCCTCAAAGGGGCTTTCTGTAGATCTTTTGGGGGGGTCACGTGGTGACACGTGACCCTGCCTCTATATATGTTGTTTAGAAGATCTGTTAATCTTTCTTAGGAATTAAATTCCTCGTAGGGTTGAACCCTGACAATAATTTCAGAGGAATTAAATTCCTACTTCCTTTTGACGATTTATACTCTGAATTTTCTGTAGGAATTAAATTCCTCATATATGTGAAGAACTGAATAGGGTTAAACCCTAATAAAAGATTTAAGGAATTAAACCCCCACTCTCTGTTAAAGAATTATGATTAAGGGAATTAAATTCCCGTTGTTTCAACAGAACTAAGTTCTTAATTAGGGTTAAACCCTGTTTTCTTTTTGTTCTGAAGGAATTCTATTCCCATAACACAGGGTCAAGCCCTAATTTTATTTTAAAGGAATTAAATTCCTATAGTTCTGTGAGAATTAAATTCTCGTGCTTCCATTCCCTCTCTATGTTTTGGATCTGCATGGCAGGATCTCAACCCATTGAGAATTAAATTCTCAACTTCAAGGGGAGATGTGCACTTTACAGATCCTCTATCAAAGAGAGAAGAAATATGTCCTTCTGTTTTATATCAGAGTTAAACTCTGTTGAGAATTGAATTCTTCTCTCTTTTCTTTCAAAAAGCCTTCCCTTTCTTACCTAGGGTTTTCTTTTGCAGAAGATCCAAATTCCTCAAAGTATCCAGGCTCTCTCCCTTTTCTTCCCTCTGCGTGTATATCCTCCCTCTCTCTCCCTTTCTTTTGTGTGTCTCTTGGCTCCTATTTATAGGAGAAGCAGCCGAGTTAATTAGTTTTGGTGAATCTTTCATTGGGAGATTTGATTTGTATTCACCACTCGTTTTGGACCTTTGGATTATTAGGTGAATTTTATTCACCATTGGATTTTAAATCCAGAGATTCTCCTTTGTTATTTCGGTTAGATTTTAAGGGGAAATCTTTCCAAATTCGAGATTTTCCCATAGATAGATGATATTTTAATCACCTTTAAATCTTTAATTCAATCAGTTCTTTTGGAAAGATTTGAGAAGTCTTTTCTCAGAATTTAATTCTGTTAACAAATGGGCTTTGAAGTCAGTCACGTGTGGCCACGTGACCCTTGGTCACGTGTGGGCACGTGACCCCCCTTGGAACGAGCCTTCCTCTTTCTTTTTACGCTCTGTCTTCTGGTTGCTGCTTAACCGTCACGTGCCACCACGTGACCCCTGGTCACGTGTGAGCACGTGACCCCTGGTCACGTGTGAGCACGTGATCCTCGTCTGGACTCTTTTTCTTGATTTAACCGGAGAACAAGTCTGCTGCTTTTGATTATCACGTGCCAACACGTGACCCTGGTCAAGTGGGAGCACGTGACCTCTTCTGAAGCCTTTTCCTTGATTTGATCAGGGAACCGGTTTGCCTTTGAAGCCACTTTTAATTGTCACGTGCCAACACGTGACCCAGGTCACGTGGGAGCACGTGACCCTTTCTGAAGCCCTTTTCTTTGATGTAGTCGGGAAGCTGAATTTGCCTTGCTGATGCTTTTAGATGTCATGTGCCAACAGGTCACGTGTAAGCACGTGATCCTTTTCTGAAGCCTTTTCCATAAGCTTTTCTGATTTTCAATCAGGAAACAAATGCCCCCACAGCGTTGTTCTCACGTGTCCGCACGTGAGTGCAACGCTGTCACCTTTTGTGACCGTTGGATTCCTCTAGGGATTTGGGAAGATGAAACGTTTCCATCACCTCCTATAAATACTCATGTTTCTTCAGAAGAGCCTTCACTTTGCTCATCTTCTTCTTCTGAGAACTTTTCCCTTGAGAATTTAATTCTCGCTTCCAGAGCTTAGTTCTCTGTCTTGAAACAATCTTCAGAGTTTAACTCTGTTCAGGTGACCCTTTTTCCTCAGGTAATGTTCTTGGACAAGCAGCGAACTTCCACATTCCTTTAGATTTTAAATCCAAAACAAGGGTTTTTACTCTCTTTTTAACAAGGAACCCATTTTTCTTTAAGTTTTTCCATAAGAACATGAAACCGCCTAACCTTCGAACTGTAGATCTCTTAGGGTTTAGATGATCTTTGGGGAGATGATGATGGCGTTTCAACTCCATGGAATTTAATTCCATCCAAAAATGTTTCTGGGAATTTAATTCCCTTTTCTTAATAAGGAATTTACTTCCAATGAAGAACTCAGTTTCTTCACACGGAGGCTTCTTGGGGTCTCTCGACCCGAGGTTGTCCTTCTGCAATCAATGAAACAAGAGCTTTCTAATGATTCTCATGACCTTTACTTCAGGTATCATGGATGCCCATCTGTATGGTCTTGACGAGATCATTTCCTATGGAAATATTCGTGCACTGGGCCGCAGTCAGAACCAGGAGTTCACCGATGCTCAGTGTGCCGAGATCATGAGCCGCTTTGACGAGTACAACCATCGGCTACTCCCCCGTCGCTCTTCTCTTCTGAGGCTGATCGTGTTGGCGATCCGGGAGGCACTTCCTCTCTTTTGCACCGGCATACCGCTCAGGGCCTTGGACACTGCTGAGGATAAGGTACATTCGGTGTACCTGATGGGCTTGATCTCAAAGAGGAGGCGAGATCACCTTATTGATCTCTTGCACCAAGCCTTTCAGCAGTCCGCCATACTTGCCGCCTATCGGAGGGTGGAGGATATTCGTGAGGACCCCGACGCTTGCGACCGCGAGAGGAAGCATACTCGGGAGGTTCGAAATGCTTGGAGAATCTTGGACAAAGTTAATTTTGAGTTTCTCAACCTCTGCCCCGCGTCTGAAGTCTTACCATTGTAAACATGTCCTCTTTATCTTGTATGAACTTCTTGAAAGATTCAGTGACAAGTTTTATTATGTCTTTCCATGTTTGCATGCCTTTCTCTGGGATTTTATCATTTTGCTACTGTTGTTGTTGGTGCTTTCAATATGCAGGGTGCTACTCCATTTTTTTTTTGTGTACATCAGGTTTAGGCCTCACGTGTTCTGCACGTGGGGTCCCTTGATGGGGCTGTTCATAAAATTTTCCCATGCCATATTTTCAGTGCACAATATCAGATGCAGAGAAAAGGCCTTGGAAATAGTTCCATCTCCTTGATTTTCGATGCCTTTCCTTTTTTGGGCCTTGGAAATAGCTTCATCATGCAAGATTTTCCGTACACAGCTCTTAATGCACTTCTTTATATATGAGGCTATAGCTTTCTTTTCCCTTCACAGAGAGATTTATATTATTATTTTTTTTATTTTGGTGTAACTTGTCTTGAGAAACAAACGAGCGCCATGGCCTGCAATCGCCCTCATGCTCGTCGACAGCCATGGGAAGTTCCTATTGAGGAGATGATCCCCCGCTTTGCTGCTCGGTTGGTGGATCCCCTCCTTACCGACAACGAATGCGACTCAGCCATGCATGAACTCTCATCCGTAGGGGTCCCCCCTCCCGATGGGTTCCCTCTGGCTCCGGATGATTCTCACGGCCGTGCTTGCCGACATCCCTCCTCACCCGGCGGAGATGACCCTGGCGATGCTTGACGCAGCGGAAGAAAAGCTCGAGGGCTTTCATGAAGCGTGTCTGATTACTCAGGCTTCGAAGGATTGCTCAATTCATCTGCTGAGCCAGATAAAGGCCCGGCGAGCTATTATGTTTGCTTTCGCGGACGAACATGGCACCAATCGATGGGGAGCGACTCCTCGCGAGAACCGTCGCTTTGACATGCTGGAGAGAGCGGAGAGAGAGATGGAGAACCTTGTTCTTTGTTTTGTTAACCCTTGTGTCATTGATCCCGTGTTTGGTGACCTTTTTCCATTAGCGTAGCATTTTTAAATTAGTCCCTCTTTTTCCTTATGTTTTATGCTGAACTTCTCTGTAGGCTTGGTACTAGAATGTATGTTTCCGCTTGCATAAATAAACTTTGTATTCTTCTTATGAGAACTTTCTTTAATTACCAATGCTATCATCACTTTCATGCGTATCAGACCTTCTTGGGCATTATGTTCATGCGATTGCAAATGCTATTTTTATTATTTTTTCGAATACTCATATGATTGCGAATGCATGATTGAAATACGTCGGAAATCTTTCTTGTCGCTTTTCACATCAGGTGATGTGAGCGCGTTTTAGATCAATTATTCCCGTCAACCGGAAGCCCATTTATACGGTCTTGTAAATGTCTTGTTTCCAAGGCTGCGGTCACGAAAGCGAGCTTACGTGGCCTGATAGAGCGATGCGTGGCAAACATATTGTTGTGCGAGAAGAAGCTCGGCCGTACATTCTCGGAGAGGGAGCTGGCTTCTAAGGCGCTGGGCGAGCTTCGCGCCACTCTTACCGCCAAGGCCAACAAAGCGTATGAACTCTGACGGGTGCTTTAGGAGTCCATCAAAGAGGTGGTGGCTTTCGATAAAGCTGTCACGTTCACTCGTGAGAGGGTCGAGGCTCATAAAGCTACCGAGAAAGAGCTCGAAGCTCGGCTTGCTTCGTATCAGGCTCAGCAAGCTCAGGCGGAGGCTCGTCTTCTGGAGATCTTGCGTCATGAAGCCGTGGCTCAGCAACAGAACGATGAGCTGGTAAAATTACTGCGCCGCCCGCCAGCTTGAGGACTTGTATCTTTTCTCCCCTTTTTGTACATACTCATGAATGAGAGTATCTCTTTTTTTTGTTTCTTTCATAAATTGTACTTTGTATCTATTTTGGTTTATGAATAAAAGATACATTTTTCCTCTCAATGGTGTATCCCCTTTTTATTGAATGTATTCTGCGGATATTCTATCTTGATCTCCTTGCAGGACAGCGATGGCTTAGGATTCAGGGTTAGGATCTGCTTCCTAAGGCTTTTGCATTTTATGAGCCATGAGGGTCTCGTAAAGAGTTTTTCTCCCTACGGGTCGAGAGGATCCCATAGGTGTAAGTGCCTCTTAAAAATCGTGAGGATTCTTAAGAGGGTTTTCTCTTGAGAGTCGTAAGGATCCCACAAGAGAGTTTTTCTCCCTTACAGGTCGTGAGGACTTGTAAGTGCTGGATGCGGTCATCCTTATCCGTGTTTCGCGGGGTCAGGGGCTGCTCTAGGTATCGTAGTTTAAAGACGTCGCGGTCAAGGTTAAGGACCTCATAGTCCGTGGATTTAAGGACTCTACAGTCCGATGTTAGTTTTAAGACATCACGGTCAAGGTTAAGGACCTCATAGTCCGTGGATTTAGGGACTCCACAGTCCGATGTTAGTTTTAAGACATCACGGTCAAGGTTAAGGACCTCATAGTCCGTGGATTTAGGGACTCCACAGTCCGATGTTAGTTTTAAGACATCACGGTCAAGGTTAAGGACCTCATAGTCCGTGGATTTAGGGACTCCACAGTCCGATGTTTGGTTGCAGGGACCCGTCACCTCTTTGAAGACGTTGAGGAATTACAACGCCAGGTATCAAAAGAGTGAAGAGATGTACCCTTAAACCAAGGCAGAATCTGTTGGGAATCGGGTGGATTGATCGTTAGTTTTAAGACATCACGGTCGAGGTTAAGGACATCATAGTCCGTGGATTTTAAGGACTCCACAGTCCGATATTTGCTCTGGATGCTTCACACGGGTTCACTGCCGTGCTTGGCGAGGACCAGGCTCCGCTCTGGACGTTTTCCGCGGGGTCAAAGAGTGACGTTATCCGCGTTCCACGTAACCAGGAATTTTGCACTAGATGCTTCACACGGGTTCACTGCCGTGCTCGGCGAGGACTAGGCTCCGCTCTGGATGCTTTACACAGGTTCACTGCCGTGCTCTGCGAGGACCAGGATCCGCTCTGGACGTTTTCCACGGGGTCAAAGAGTGACGTTATCCGCGTTCCACGTAACCAGGAATTTTGCACTAGGTGCTTCACACGGGTTCACTGCCGTGCTCGGCGAGGACTAGGCTCCGCTCTGGATGCTTCACACGGGTTCACTGCCGTGCTCTGCGAGGACCAGGATCCGCTCTGGACGTTTTTCACGGGGTCATAGAGTGACGTTATCCGCGTTCCACGTAACCAGGAATTTTGCACTAGATGCTTCACACGGGTTCACTGCCGTGCTCGACGAGGACTAGGCTCCGCTCTGGATGCTTCACACGGGTTCACTGCCGTGCTCTGCGAGGACCAGGATCCGCTCTGGACGTTTTCCACGGGGTCAAAGAGTGACGTTATCCGCGTTCCACATGACCAGGAATTTTGCACTAGATGCTTCACACGGGTTCACTGCCGTGCTCGGCGGGGACTAGGCTCCGCTCTGGATGCTTCACACGGGTTCACTGCCGTGCTCTGCGAGGACCAGGATCCGCTCTGGACGTTTTCCACGGGGTCAAAGAGTGACGTTATCCGCGTTCCACGTAACTAGGAATTTTGCTGATTGTATCCGTATTTCACGGGATGGAGGTTTGATTATTGGCGATATGTATACCACCGAGCCATGGAACTGGGAGTTGCCGTTGTTCCGCTTAGCTTGAAGTTGTGTCCGTCGTTACGAGACGAATGTTGGGCTGATCTCTAGGTCGCTTGTGGCCCGTCGAGATTTAGCTTCTTTCTTTGGTGAAACCTGGGGGAGACGGATGATCCCTTTTTTGTTTACGCCCTTGGATTGTGTACAGGGTGTGATGGAACATCACCTGTAGGGCATAAATTTTATTTTTATTTTATTTCTTTTTCCGCGATACTCTATCGTTTCAGCTTTTATATCGCGAAGGTCGCGATTGCCCCATCATTTCGGCTATTTTTCGCGGTGCCCAATCATTTCGGCTATTTATTTATTTTCTACTCGCTGCTTTTTATTGCGAGTTGCCCCATCATTTCGACTATTTTTCATGCATACATTTTTACTTGCTGTTTTTTTATTGCAAGTTGCCCCATCATTTCGGCTATTTCGTAGGCATGTGTGGCTTGCTAGCTTTTTTTTCGCCGCAAGCTTGGATTTTAGGCACCGATTTCGGCATCAGCACCGCTACAACTGGAATATTGCCAGGAGCGAATCATCATTTGCCTCTGTCGATGTTGAACAAAGGTGGCTTAGCAAACAGGGTTAAGGGTCCTGTCGACCAAGGCTTTTGACTTCATGAGCCGTAAGGGTCTCACAAAGGTATTTCTCCCTACAAGTCATGAGGATCTTGTAGGTGTATTTTCTCCCTAGGGATCGTGAGGATTCCTAAGTGTATGTTCCTCTGCAAGTCGTAGGGATCCCACAAGAGGGTTTTCTCCTTATAAGTCGAGATGAATTATAAGGTTTGTTCACCATATGGACATGTCCCTAGTCACGGGTATGACTTTGCTGGGGAAATGTTTATTCGTGCCCGTGGATTGTATACAAGGGTCAGTATTGAGCCGCTTGTAGGGCAATATCGAAGGTTGTGGGGGATTTGCTTAAGAACAGGTTTAGGCTTCTGTAACTTAAGACTTTCAAGTCTTATGAGCCGTGAGGGTCCCATAAGAGAATTCTCCTTACGAGTCGTAAGGATCTCGCAAGTGTATTTTCTCCTTAGGAATCGTGAGGATCCCTAAGTGTGTCGTTCCCTTGTGAGTCGTAAGGATCCCACGTGGGTGGTTTCTCCTTACAAGGCCGAGAGGATCTTGTAAGTGTCTTTTAACGAGATTGCGCCCTTTCTGGTTTTCACAAACACTCGCCGGTAGTCCTGCTGTTTTTACTCACGGAGCCCTTTCGGGTTTTCATCCGTGCCCATTTTGCTTATGGACATACCGGTTTTTTTTTTGTTTTTTTTTTATTTATATATTTTTTCTTTCTCTTTTTTTTTTATCTCGTCAGCCTAAGGATGCTGCGGTAGTAGTTTAAGGACGTTTCGGTCCGTCGTTAGTTTTAGGACATTTCGGTCAGTTGTTAGTTTAAGGACGTTTCGGTCCATCGTTAGTTTAAAGACGTTTCGGTCCGTCGATAGTTTAAGGACGTTTCGGTCCGTCGTTAGTTTAAGGACATTTCGGTCCATTCTTAGTTTAAGGACATTTCGGTCCGTCGTTAGTTTAAAGACGTTTCGGTCCGTCGTTAGTTTAAGGACGTTTCGGTCCATCGTTAGTTTAAGGACGTTTCGGTCCATCGTTCAGGGGAAGGCCGGCTGCTGCTTGTAAGGTCTGAGCTTAGGAAGATAGCGAGCGGACATAGTCGTCGTCATCTATCATTGACCCAGGCTGTGGCTCATTAAGCATAGTATTTCTTTAAGAAGCGGTCGTTTATTGGCCTGAAAGCCCTTTCACCGTGCATGTCCATGAGTAGATAGGCTCCACCCTGGTAGACCTTGTCTATGATGTACGGGCCTTCATAGTTTGGCTCAAATTTTCCCCGCTTGGCACGATTGGGGATCTTAGGTCTTTTGACCACTAGTACGAGTTCGCCTTGGAGAAATGTCCTCGGCCTGGTCAATCTTTCGTACGAGCGTGTCATCTTTGCTTTGTAGGCCTCCAGATTTTGTTGCGCTATGAGCCGGGTTTCATCGAGGGCATCGAGCTCCTCAATCCGAAGGTGAGCATTTTCTTCATCCGTCAGCTCGTAGTGGACTGCCACTCGTAGAGAGGGTAACTCTCTCTCGAGGGGGAGCACTGCTTCCGTCCCAAATACCAACGCGTACGGCGTTGTGTTCGTGGCCGTCTTGAATGTAGTTCGATAGGCCCAAAGGGCCTCTTGCAGCCTCTCGTGCCAGTCTCTCTTATTCCGGGAAACGGTCTTTTTTATAATCTTCGTCAAGGTCTTATTGAAGGCATCGGCCAGACCATTAGCTCATGGGTTGTAAACTGAAGAATATCTCCAGTCTATATTGTGCTGCTGCGCGAAGCGGCTAATCTTATGGCTTCTGTAGGCTGGCCCATTATCAGAGATAATCCGCCGTGGGGTTCCAAACCGATAGATGACGTGCGTCTTAAAGAAGTGGAGGATATTCTCCGTTTTTACTTCCCTCAGTGGTACTGCTTCTGCCCATTTGGAGAAGTAATCGGTTGTCGCCAGGATGAAACGATGTCCCCGGGACGATGCTGGTTCGATGGGGCTGACTATGACAGTCCCCCACATTTCGAATGGCCAGCTAGCCACCGTTGGGTGTACTGGATTCGGATGTTGGTGGATAAAGTCCCCGTGGATTTGGCATGAGTGGCATTGCTTCGCATATTCGAGGCAGTCCTGGATCATCGTGGGCCAGTAGTAACCCATCCGTTTAATTTTTAACTTCATCTTTGGGCCTGCTTGGTGAGAACCGCAGAGTCCGTCGTGAACTTCCTGAACGACTCTTTCTGCTTCGTCAGGTCCTAAGCATCTCAGCCACAGAGAATCAAACGATCTCTTGTATAGAGTATCGTTGACGAAAGCGAAAGATAGAGCTCGTTTCATGAGCTGATGTCTTGAGGACGCTTCTTCGGGCATTCGGTGGGACTTAAAGTAGTCTATGAAGACTTCCCTCCAGTCCTCGGCCTTCTCATGGTCTTTTATTTGTAGAGTCGTCTGCTCAGTCGCTCCCTTTTCTTCGTATGATTCCGGAGGTATTTCCGTTGGGGCGAGCACCCGACGGCTTTGTACCACGATTCTTACATCATCGAGGTTTTCGTCAGCCAACTCTTTAGCAAGTTTGGCCAACGCGTCTGCTTTGCTGTTTTCCGCGCGCGGTATGTTCTCCAAAGTATAGGAGAGAATTTGGGTCAATAGTTGTTGCACCTTTTTGCCGTACTTCACCAACTCCGGTTTGCACGTTTGGTAGTCACCATTTACTTGACTAACGACCAGTTGAGAATCCCCGTATACAAGGAGATTTTCAATTCCCATGGCGATGGCGATCTCGAGGCCTGCTATCAGAGCTTCGTATTCAGCTTCATTGTTTGTCCTCGGCTCAGTTAAGGAGAAGGCGAAGCGCATTATCCCTCCTTGTGGAGTTACGAAGATGAGGCCTATCCCTGATTTGATCATTGGGATACCTTGTTTCCGTTTCTTTACGGAGGACGCTCCGTCGAAATAGAGTTCCCATCGGGTACTGTCGCCGCCGATCGCATCAAATGCATGCTCGTCCGGCAAATCACAGTTCAGAGGAGAACCGGCAGGTACTGGATGCTCAGCGAGGAAGTCGGCAATGGCCTGGCCTTTCACTGCCTTAAGAGGTCGATACGCTATTGAGAACTCCATCAAGAGTAGAGCCCATTTAGCGAGTCGACCCGTCAATATAGCCTTTTACATCAGATATTTGAGAGCGTCCACCTTCGAGATGAGACGGACTTCATGTGCCAACGCATAGTGCCTGAGCTTTGTTATCGCGAAGATTAACGCCAGGCAATGTTTTTCAATGGGAGAGTAGTTGCTTTCTGCCCCCAGTAGAACTCGACTTAAGTAGTAGAGTGCTCTCTCTTTCCCCTGATCGTTCTCTTGTGCCCATAATGCGCCTAAGGAACCTTCGAGGGCGGTTGTATAAAGAATGAGGGGTTTTCCCTTGACCGGCGCAGCCAACACCGGAGGGCTCTGCAGGTACTGCTTGATCTCGTCTAGTGCACCTTGGCATTTGTGATCCCAAACGAATGGAGTTCCCTTTTTCATCAGGTGGCTGTAAGGACGGCATTTGCCTGAAAGATTAGCGATAAACCGCCGGATGTATGCGAGCTTCCCTTGGAGAGACCGCAACTGTTTGAGGGTTCTTGGCGGAGGCATTTCCATGATCGCCTTGATCTTAGATGGATCTATTTCGATACCTCGATACCGGATGATGAATCCCAGGAATTTGCCCGAGGAGACTCCAAACGCGCATTTGAGGGGATTCATCTTCAAATTATATTGCCGAAGGCGTTGAAATACAGTCTCCAAATGCTTTAAATGCTCTTCGTATGACATGCTCTTTACTACGAGGTCATCGATATAGCACTCGACGATGTCATGTATGAGGTCATCGAAGATCTTTGTCATGGCCCTTTGATAGGTAGCGCCAGCGTTCTTTAGACCAAAGGGCATAACCCTGTAGCAGAATATACCCAAAGGGGTCCGGAAAGCAGTGTGCTTCTGGTCTTCGGGATGCATCTTTATCTGATTGTATCCTGACGAACCGTCCATAAAGGAGAAAACCTCGTGAGTGGACGTGTTATCTATCATTAGCTCGGTTACTGGTACTGGGAAATCGTCCTTTGGACAGGCTTTATTGAGATCCCTGAAATCCACGCATATACGTACCGTCCCATTCTTCTTCATTACCGGGACGATATTGGCGATCTAGTCGGGATATTGGACTTCTTGGATGAATCCAGAATCGATCAGCTTCTTGACTTCGGCGTTGATGCTCATTTCAAGCTCGAGTCGCATCCTTCTTGGCGCCTGCTTGACTGGGTTGATATCTGGGGATATTGCTAATTTATGCACAGCAATCTCCGGATCTAATCCTGGCATCTCGGAGTAGTTCCACGCGAAGCAGTCTTTATGCCGTAGAAGCACGTTCTTTAACGCAGCCACCCTTTCTTCAGATAACAGCTCGCTGACAAATGTCTGTCGCGGGTCATCTGCAGATCCCAACTCAATCTTCTTGAGGTTATCTGCAGTAGTATGTATCCCATCTTCCAGTTCTTTCGGAGCTGGCGGAAATTCTGAGATCGCCTCATCATTGCTGTTCTCAAAGCACCAGGGAAGGTCATCCATGTTCTTGGGCTCTTCTTTTAATAACGTAATCATATAACAGGTGCGAATCCGCTCCCAGGACCGAGGTGGATCCGGTTCTGCTCTTGCGGCCTTGGGTTCGTGCTTTTGTGGCGGCGTTACCCTCCATCCGTTGGATAAAGCGAATCTGCCCTGTTGGTACTGGTCCTCAACCCAGTTCTTGAAGGTGAAGCAGTCTTCGGTAGGATGTCCTATGGCTCGGTGATAAGAGCAATAGCTCAGATGAGAAGCCTTGTTAGCTTGCTCAGGGTATCTAGACCCTAGAAGCGCGATCATTTGATGTTTTAAAGCGAGCTTGAGTAACCTCTCCGTCTTGTCTCGGGGGAAGGAGTACGCTCGACTCATCTTCTTCATGAGGGACAAATCCGAGCCGTGCAATACCCGATCACGTAACCCTCTAATCCTGCGTCGTTGTTGTCGGCTCCTCTTTCCACTTCTTGATTTATTTCCGTCTCTGCGTCGGGCCTTTCGTACAACGGGTTGACAAAGATGAGCATCTTTGTCTTTTGCAGCCTGTTGAAATAGACGTTGCGTCCTGGCCTTCTCGTAGATGGCCGTCTCGCGGTTGTGGTCTTCCCGAGCTTTCTGACCCACTTTCCTGATAGGCTTGTCCATTCGTTCTTTAAACGACGGACTCGGCACTTCAATCGCGGGATCTAGTTTTGATGAGGGGTTGGCATCTCCTGACAGGGCGTCCTCTTCTTCATCAAAGGTATATATAGCGTAGATACTGTGGGCCCGTTCCCGTTTTCCGGTTCTCGCGTATCCAAGCCCAAGTGTTTCCATTTTCCCGTTGGACAATTTGCGTTGAGTCCCAGGGACATCCCAAATCCTATTGTAGGACCGAGCTTGTCGAACAGTCTGTCTTAAGGGTACTCCTTGGCGCTTCAATAGCCTCTTTAATCCATTTGTATAGTATCTGGGCAAACGGATGGGTCGGAGCCTATCGAGTGCAGCGTTCGCGCCATGCTATATCTCTTTCTCCACTCTCGACTCTGAGGATTGGTAGAATAGGATCACCTTCTCACCCCTTTGCCTGGGAGGGACGTAAAATGTTTGCAGGTCCTGTACATTGTGAGCTTGAAGTGTGTCGAGATCCTTGTAGTGTTCTCGCAGTACCAAGGTGATTTGCAAACTATGGTCATCGCTAGGGGGTGCTTGTATTGACAGCCGATTGGAGAACACGGCATTAACCTCATCTTCTGATTCACTTCCGAAGACCAACATGGGGGCGGACGTCCCCAGGTTGTTGCGTTGAGATGGCCCGGCATAAACTATCTCTTCCTCTTCTTCCGTATCGCTCCCGAAAACAGGGATGGTGGCGGCGGCTTTGTTCTCCGGGTTGCGACACCTTTCTGTATCCTCGAAATCTGGCAAAAAGTACTTCGCATATTCGTATTTGCGGACTTCGTTCACGGAAAATGGGTTCAACTCACCTGTTACGGTATACTCGAAACCATCCTTAAAGTACTTCATACACTGATGTTGTGTAGAAGGGATGATGTTGTACTCGTGTAGCCAAGGACGACCGAGCAAGGCGTTGTAGCAGGTCTTGGCGTCAATGACATGGAATTTGATGTCTGTGACGAGGAGTCCAAAGCGTAATGTTAGTATCACGGATCCGAGAGTCCGTGACGATTGTGAATCGAAGCCGGAGATAGTAATTTTGTCACGAGCGAGGTGTTGCACACTTATGCAGATTTCCTTCAACACCCGAACATTAAGGAGATTGACGGAGGATCCATTATCCACCAGGATCTTGCCTATCTTGATATCATGGCAGTATCCAGAGACATATAGGGGACGGTTGTGGTCGCACGTCCCGAGAAGGAGGTCTTCGTCACCAAAAGTGATATCGGCCGTATGCACTTCCTCCAGTTCATCCTTCATCCTTTCGGTGGCGAGGAAGGCTTGGAACTGCTCAGGTTCTTGTAGCGCCTTAATTAGTGAGTCTCACGCTTTTTTTGATAATAGGAGGGCATCGAGAATACTAAGCTGAGAAGGTAGCTTCCTTAGGTGCGCTAGGATATTGTAGTCCACCTTACCCTTCCTGGGAGGGTCTTTGGTAGTCAGTTCTTTCATGACCTGGTCATCTAAAGTGATATCCTCGGTGACCTTTTCCTTTCCCTTATCTTTTCTACTCGCAGGCCCAAGATTCTTTTCCGGGAGTGTACGATTGCGCAGCTGAATGTTCTCGCAGGCCTCCGATCTCTCCTCTTTCCCTAAAACGGATTCTTTAAAGAGAGGGCCCAGAGCCATTTCTTCATCAGAGTCGCTCCCAAAGGTGAGAATTTGTAACCCTCCGGCGTTAACCATGTAACAGCTGCCAGTAGTTCTGTTGCGCCCGTCGACAGTACTTCTTCGTTCCCGACGGATCTTGCGTTTCATGCGCTTAAAATATTGCCGATGAGCAACATATCCTTGCCACCATACCTTAAAGGCGTCGTACTCCTCCACAGGGTGTGAAATTTTCTGATGATATGCGCAATAATCAGGGTGCCTCTCCACCCCATCGAGCGTGTTTCCTTCCGAGGGGGGTAGCTTTATTCCCATTGACATGGCTTTGGCGAACCTTTTCCTCGTCTTGAATATCTTCTTGTCTACTTCGGATGCCTTTCGCTCTGGTAGGGGTAGTTCAACTCTTTCGTTCAGTCGCCTGCATTTGGCTCCTTCCGATGTGGCCATCTCACGCTCCTGATCCGCTTTACTCTTTAGACGAATCTCGTCTAGAAAGGCATTGATCATTTCATCTGTTGGCCACGCACGCTCTGGTTCAGGCTCTGTCCCCAGCTTCTTAGTGCCAGGAGTTTTTTCATCGTCGGTAAACGAGTGGGAGATTATGTTACAACTCGCCACATATCCTTCGGATTCATCCGACGAGCTCTCCCCATCATCGTCCTCTTGAAAGATGTGGCTGAGGAACTCTTGCAGTGTGACAGGAGTTCGCGCCTTTTGATTGTACTCTTCCAGCGCGTCGATTTGCTTCTGCAAGTTCGTGCGCTTGTCTCCAGGCTTCACGAGCCTCTTGGATTTCTTCTTCTTTTTCTTCGAAGATTTTGACGGTTGGGCGTGAGTATTTGGTCCATTATCACGAGTCTTCGTAGTTGGGCGGGGCTTCAACATCCCTTCGATAATTTGAGGTTCAAGAGGGTCCTTCCATTCGATCGCAGGGCACGCATGAAGGTCTCTCAGCATTCTCTTGGTTTTAGTTGATAGCGCGACCTCCCATGGAGCTTCTTCAATAAAGGAACAGGTTGCCCCCGGTGTATCTGCTTTCTTAGGAGTATGCGGCTGTGGTGGGTTCACCTTCCACTTTTCGGACAGTACAAACTTCCCCTGGAGGTATTGATCCTCAATCCATCCTTTGAAGACGAAGCAATCTTCAATCGGATGACTTACCGTTTGATGGTAAGGGCAATAGTTAGGGTTATTCACCTCAGTGGGTTGCGGCGGTCGTCTTGGGTTTGGTAGGTTTATAAGTCTGTTGCGTACTGCCAGCTCGAATAACCGTTTCGTCTTTTCTCGTGGGAACGAGTAGGGACGCTTCATCTTCTCATTATAATACCGGCGTCTCTCTTCCAATTGATCTGCTGGTTTCGGGGCGTTAGGTTGCTGTTGGGCATTCGCGATGAAGGTTGCCCTTCCTTTACCCTTGTCATTCCGAGGTTCCGACTTCGGGGGAGGTGGTCTATGACCCATCTGGTCCATCTGAGCCAACTTGTCGATTAGAGCCTGGAATGTGGTTGGCTTAAAGAACATCATAAACTGGGAGATAGTTGCGTGAGGGTCTAGGGTTCCCATGAACATGCCCACTGCGGGTGCTTCCTCAATGCGTTGTTCGCATTTCGACCATAAATTCCGCCAGCGTATAGCATACTGGACCCAGGTTTCGCCTGGTTTTACCCTGGCGTTAATCAGTGCTGTTATTGGAGTGCGTTCGCTGGCGCTTGCGAATCGCTGAGTGAATAGCAGCTCCATTTCAGCGAACGTCTTGATAGAATCGTTCGGGAGTTCTGAATACCATTCGAACGCTGTCTCTGATAAGCTGCCCACGAACTGGCGAAGCAACAATTTATCATCACCGCCGGTGTTACCGCAAAGGGCCCGGAACTGGGCAACATGTTGATGGGGATTGCCGGTCCCCTTATACACGTGGAATTTTGGTATTGTATAACCCGGCGGGTATTTGATTTGGTCGTACCAGCTTGGATACGGCCGGCCCGTCTTTACGATTTGACCAGCTGCCTCAGTCGCATGATGAACCCGGATTTGCTAGGCTATATAGTCGACCAAATCAGCCATAGAGATTGTCTCCTCTTTGGCCGTTGAGAGGGCCGGTGGTGGATTTGACGTTTCTCCTCGGTCGTCTTTAAGAACGATTGGGGGGTCCTCGGCAGGTGGGTCCTGCTGGATCATCATTCCTATCATATCTTGGAAGAGAAGGCCCATACGCTGTATGTTGGCTGCTTGTTCAGCAGCCTCTTTGTCCTTCTTCTCCAGTATCCGGCGAAGGAATTCAGCGTCGGTTTCTTCCTCCTGGCGTGCGTCTGAGGACGTTTCTGGGTTTTCTTTTGGCCCGGTAAGTACGGCCATAGCATTCATCATTTCCTGGAGCTTTTGCTGTTGCTCCTGAGCTTTGGTCACCGACCGTGTAAGCGGTCTATGACCTGTGGACGCACGACTGTCTTCTTTTCCTGACGCCATGTATACGGTGTGGACCGTCATGCCCCCAGACTTAGGGCATCTGGGCTCAGTGCTTTTAGCTGTCGTTGCAGGCTGGGAGATCTTCTCTGGCTTCCTCCTTTTATGAGCAGTGGAGGTGGAGAGGGCCGTTGAGATGGGCATCCCGACAGCCTTTCGTGGTTTAGCCTGGTGACCGGCTTCCGGTTGGATTTTCAGCTTCTTGTGCTAGCGGGAGAAGTTTGGATCGATCATCGAGTCCCGGGTCTGCCGCCAAACCTTATAGATTTTGGAAGACAGCCGTTGAGGGGATCGGGGCTGTTCTGACTTTATTTCCACAACCTTTTTTAGCGGGGGAGGAGACCTCTTTAGCACCGCAGTAGGAGAATTCCTTTGCACCTTATTTAGCATCTCAAAGCTGTTCCCAGTTGGAACAGCAGCGTTAACTTCTGCCATCGGGGCTGGTGGAGTTAGCCCAGAGGGGGAGTTGCCCCCAGCCTTCCTTACTCGGCGCCAATGGCGACGTTGAGCGTGTCGAGCGGACGTCATTGGTTCAGCGGTGAGAATAGCTTCGTCTTGTCCCCTATGTAGGTGGGGGGTCGTTGCTGGTGTTAGCCTGTCAAAGACCGACGTCCTTTGGATAGCGGGAGCGGGAGCTGAAGCCGTCAATCTTGTAAAGACCGACTTTTTGGCAGGGGAAGTCGCTTTGATGACTTCAGGAGCAGGACCGGTCACTTTCTTAGAAGCAGCCTTCTCTGGGATTGTAGGCCCCATTGTGGGTCTACAGGAGTTCTGGCCCAATCTAGAGAAGACCGAGGCGCTGATGTTGGGCGACCCGTTGAGAAGGGCCGCGTCAGGGGTAAGACGATCAAAGACCGACTTCTTGGGAGCTTCCTTTGTCAGCACCGGCGCCGCGAAGCTTGTTGGTGGGAGTATAGTCCCAAAGAACAATCCGGTAGTGGCCTGAGTCACCTGGTCCACCGGCATTGTGAATAACGAAGCAGCTTGGGGTCCGTAGGCTATACCTCCTGGCGAGGCAAAGCGTTGGTCGCAATTGCAGTCTGAGCAGTTGGAGGATTTCGCAGAAGTAGAAGCCATCGATCCTTTGCTTTCTGCAATAAGCAAGACGCCAATTCTTAGTATCTTGAAACCCAAGGGCAACCATTAGCGAACCGCGATTGGTTCGCGAATCACGACACACGAAGTGTGGAGTGGAAAGAGGAAAAGGTCCCACCGGGCGTGCCAGAATCTGTTCCCCTCCGAAGGACGGCGCGACATGACGTCTTGCCTGAAATTCGGGGCAGATGCTAATTGGTGCTATCCGTCCACCTCTCCGAAGATGCCAAGTTGATTTATGGCACCATGTATCGAAGGTTTAAACGGATGCGGCCGATGTAGCAGACTTCGTCAGATTCCCCCTCGTTTGAGGGGTTTTTTGATTGTGGGGACGCTCTTCCCTACAGGCGCAAGCCCCTGCAGTTAATTACGCTACCGCATCGCGGTAACAACTTTCTCCTTCTCCAGATGGTCACTTCGTGTCGTATGTGTTTATTTTATGTTTTGTTGCCCGTGGATTGTTTACGGAGACCGAGTTATGTCGTCGCCCGTAGGGCGTGGACTAGTCCAAATCTGTGTTATCTTAGATTTGGGTTTGGGGGTTTGGTTTGAGGATACGTTAGCCATACTTGAGGCTAAGATTAACTCAAACGTTTGTTAAGGATACGTTAGTCTAACCTGAGACTAAGATCAACTTAACGGGATCGTTTAGATCCGACAAAAGAGCATTTGGGCTCCATTGTTCCAGTTTAGGGACATAGTGGTCCATCGTATGTATGGCCGTCGGGACCCGTCACCTCTCTGACGACGTTGAAGGATTACAACGACATATGTCAGAGGAGTTCAGAGATGTACCCTCGAACCAGAGTTAATTGGGGGAGATTCATAGTCCAGCCTATTTGAAGGTTTAAGGATACGTTAGCCATCTTTGAGGCTAAGATCAACTTAAACGGGATCGTTTAGATCCGACAAAAGAGCGTTCGGGCTCTATTGTTCCAGTTTAGGGACATGGTGGTCCATTGCTAGTTTAAAGACATTGCGGTCCATGGGTAGTTTAAGGACATTGCGGTCCAATGTTAGTTTTAAGACATCTCGGTCAAGGTTAAGGACGTCGTAGTCCATGGGTTTAAGGACCCCACAGTCCGTTGTTAGTTTTAAGACATCTCGGTCAAGGTTAAGGACGTCGTAGTCCATGGGTTTAAGGACCCCACAGTCCGTTGTTAGTTTTAAGACATCTCGGTCAAGGTTAAGGACGTCGTAGTCCATGGGTTTAAGGACCCCACAGTCCGTTGTTAGTTTTAAGACATCTCGGTCAAGGTTAAGGACGTCGTAGTCCATGGGTTTAAGGACCCCACAGTCCGTTTCAATGCGTGGTCATCGGGACCTGTCACCTCTTTGAAGACGTTGAGGGATTACAACGCCGAGTATCAAAGGAGTGAAGAGATGTACCCTGGAACCGGAGTGGATTAAATAGTCTTTGGCCCAATTTGGGATCAAGACCAATTAATTATGTTATGAGCCCATTAGCCCAGTTAATTACGAATTGAGGACTTATGGCCATCTTGGGCTAAGTCCAATCAGGTCTGGAATATTGGTTTCCTGTTGGTCCCTTGAAGGAGAGGCTTTGCCTCTGACCATTTAGCCAAATGGACCAATGCCTAGTGTTAAACACTAAAGACCAATCAGTGTTGAACACTGGGAATGAGATTGATAAGTTAGTATTTTAACACTAAAAGATAGTTGGTGTTAAACACCAGCGACAAGGCTTTCAGATTAATGTTGAACACTAAAACAGACCAGTGTCAAACACTGGCAACAGAAGTCCCAAACTAGTGTTGAATACTAAGATAATCAGTGTTAAACACTGCAAATATAGTTCTTTGCTTAGTGTTGAACACTAAGGCCAAACAATGTTTTATCACTGAATTCAGGGGTTCCATTTTAGTGTTAAACACTAAGGCAAGAGGGGTCACGTGGCAACACATGAGAGCGCCCTCCCTTCATTTGTTCTTCTGAGACTATTGCATCTTTTAGAGCATCACGTGTCATCATGTGACGGGTGTTCAAACGCTTGTGTGTTAAAGCTTCTGTCAAGGGTCACGTGGGTCACGTGAGGCACTGCCTCAAAGGGGCTTTCTGTAGATCTTTGGGGGGGTCACGTGGTGACATGTGACCCTGCCTCTATATATGTTGTTTAGAAGATCTGTTAATCTTTCTTAGGAATTAAATTCCTCGTAGGGTTGAACCCTGATAATAATTTCAGAGGAATTAAATTCCTACTTCCTTTTGACGATTTATACTCTGAATTTTCTGTAGGAATTAAATTCATCATATATGTGAAGAACTGAATAGGGTTAAACCCTAATAAAAGCTTTAAGGAATTAAACTCCCACTCTCTGTTAAAGAATTATGATTAAGGGAATTAAATTCCCGTTGTTTCAACAGAATTAAGTTCTTAATTAGGGTTAAACCATGTTTTCTTTTTGTTCTGAAGGAATTATATTCCCATAACACAGGGTCAAGCCCTAATTTTATTTTAAAAGAATTAAATTCCTATAGTTCTGTGAGAATTAAATTCTCGTGCTTCCATTCCCTCTCTATGTTTTGGATCTGCATGGCAGGATCTCAACCCATTGAGAATTAAATTCTCAACTTCAAGGGGAGATGTGCACTTTACAGATCCTCTATCAAAGAGAGAAGATATATGTTCTTCTGTTTTATATCAGAGTTAAACTCTGTTGAGAATTGAATTCTCCTCTCTTTTCTTTCAAAAAGCCTTCCCTTTCTTACCTAGGGTTTTCTTTTGCAGAAGATCCAAATTCCTCAAAGTATCCAGGCTCTCTCCCTTTTCTTCCCTCTGCGTGTATGTCTTCCCTCTCTCTCCCTTTCTTCTGTGTGTCTCTTGGCTCCTATTTATAGGAGAAGCAGCCGAGTTAATTAGTTTTGGTGAATCTTTCATTGGGAGATTTGATTTGTATTCACCACTCGTTTTGGACCTTTGGATTATTAGGTGAATTTTATTCACCATTGGATTTTAAATCCAGAGATTCTCCTTTGTTATTTCGGTTAGATTTTAAGGGGAAATCTTTCCAAATTCGAGATTTTCCTATAGATAGATGATATTTTAATCACCTTTAAATCTTTAATTCAATCAGTTCTTTTGGAAAGATTTGAGAAGTCTTTTCTCAGAATTTAATTCTGTTAAAAAATGGGCTTTGAAGTCGGTCACGTGTGGCCACGTGACCCTTGGTCACGTGTAGACACGTGACCCCCCTTGGAACGAGCCTTCCTCTTTCTTTTTGCGCTCTGTCTTCTGGTTGCTGCTTAACCGTCACGTGCCACCACGTGACCCCTGGTCACGTGTGAGCACGTGACCCTCGTCTGGACTCTTTTTCTTGATTTAACCGGAGAACAAGTCTGCTGCTTTTGATTATCATGTGCCAACACGTGACCCTGGCCACGTGGGAGCACGTGACCTCTTCTGAAGCCTTTTCCTTGATTTGATCAGGGAACCGGTTTGCCTTTGAAGCCACTTTTAATTGTCACGTGCCAACACGTGACCCAGGTCATGTGGGAGCACGTGACCCTTTCTGAAGCCCTTTTCTTTGATGTAGTCGGGAAGCTGAATCTGCCTTACTGATGCTTTTAGATGTCACGTGCCAACAGGTCACGTGTAAGCACGTGACCCTTTTCTGAAGCCTTTTCCATAAGCTTTTCTGATTTTCAATCAGGAAACAATAGCGGATCCCAACAACTCTTCTTCCTTCGTCCCCAAAATGAGAATATTAGACCGAAATATTCTTAAACTAACATTCATCCCAAAATGGAAATGTTGGACCGATATGTCCATAACTAACATTCGTCCCAAAATGGAAATGTTGGACCGAGATGTCCTTAAATTAACATTCACCGCAAATATGATGATGTTGGACCGTTATGTCCTTAAACTAAAATAATTGAGTCCATATGCTCATTTGTTCCTAAGTCTGTCTTAGTTTCAAATATGACTAACGATTCTTAGATCAAACCTAAGTTTTCCGTGAACTGATGGGCCTCACAAATGTGAGAAATGCGTACTAAGATCATTCACGTTGTCAAATCAAGCTACCAACATGGACCCCGTCTAGAAAATCCTTGACCCGAACACAATTCTAATATATACGGATTTGGACTAATCCGCGCCCTACGGGCGACGACATAAATTAGTCTCCGTATACAATCAACGGGCAACCCAAAATAAACCAAACATAACACGACATGAAGTGACCTTCTGGAGCAGGAGAAAGTTGTTATCACAACACGATAACGTAATTAACTACAGGGGCTTGCGCCTGCAGGGAAGAGCGTCCCCACAATAAAAAAAACCTCTCAAAGACAAGGAGGAATTTTATAAAGTCTGCTATAACGGTCGTATCTATCCAAACCTCCGATATATGGTACCATTAATCAACTTGGTATTTTCGGAGAGATGGGTGGATATGTTCAAATAATATTAGCCCCCAAATTAAGACTAGATGTCCTCCACGTTTCAGACCGCGGTCTTCGGCGGTAAAGGTGTAGCGATCAAATCTCGGTGACCGGAATCTTCCCGACAATACAACGATCCCTGAAGGCTTTACCTCTCTCTTTTCCTCTCTTGTTAACGCTACGCAACCCGTAAATCTCTTTTCTCTCTCTTTCTTTTCATTTCAAAACAAATTCTAAAACGATATCAATAAAGTGGAGTTAACCTTGATCTTTTATCTTCTTATAAACTTTTAGCATCTTTGAAAGGCCAAATAAGTCACACAAATTATATAATACCTCTTTACCACATTATACACATATTTTACATTTCAACGTATTCAAAATTCCGTGCGAAATAAACACAAATCGGACAATTTCATATAAATACCATGAACTTTAAATACAACTTTTTAACTGATAACTAGCATACATACCTTTAGAACCTTCATGGACTAATGACCTACCCTACACGCACACTTCTGATTCATAGCACTATATTTGATTAGAATTTTTCATCTAAATGAAACCATTAGCAAGAAAATATCATCACTTTATAAAAATACGTCTTTAATCGATATTTTTACCTTCTTTTGCAATTATGGCTCTACAACCCTCTTTAGGGGACCGGCTTGCGGATGGTGCAAATTATCACACGTTCTTGGGATAGTAGAGCGAGATGCAGAGCACCTCACAGAGAATTCGGTCTCGAAAGGAATGAAAATACGATTTAAAAAAAATACGACTTTTTGAAACAAATTAACTTTGGAAAATTATATATAATTATGAATCCGTATTTTCAATAAAAATAAATGGTGAGAATTATCCTTTAAAATGAAAGATTAAAATTTTAATAAAATACCATCAAATTTCTAAAAGTAGTAGTTTTCATAAAAATGCCATAAACTTTTAAAAACTAGATTTTATCACTAAAATACCACTAAAACTAAAATATATCTTCATAAAAACTCTTAATATTCTAAATCACCCTCGAGATTTATTTATTTTTAAACGATATTAAAATATTTTTCATAAAACCCCTTCGAGAAATATAAACAATATAAATATAATGTAAACAACAACAATAAATATTTAAGAACTCTAGATTAATATAGGTTTAAGCGGTATCAATTCTCTTGAGCTCTAGGGAGCTGGAGAAAATGAATACTTTCCTATTCAGGTTAGATAAATTAACGGAGTTATCAATGTCAATTGTTTTGGAAAAAGACACAAATCTTGTCGTCCATGTGCAGCAATTGTCCGATTACTCCCGAACTTAAGATCTTCAAAAGTTAAATCCATTCACAAGAAATGTCTATAACTCGAATCCAAACTTGAATTTAAACTCGAACTCAAACCCAAACTCGAACTCTAATCCAACTCGAATCTGAACTTGAATGTGAACTCAAATTCAATCTACTCGACTAACTTGACCTAACCCAAGATTACAATTAACATGACTCGCATTCTACTCGACTTACTCGACTTCATTCTACAACTTTTGCAATCTATGGTTCGATCAAGGCATGTTATAATCAACCAATCAAATTAACTAAGGATATCTTACAATTACAATATATATTATACTCGGGGTGTTTGGGATAGTTTCTTGTGTGAATCCAATGGAGCTTCAGGAGTCCCGTATTAACCTATTTTTTGATTTATTCGAATTTTAGTCAGATCAACTCCTCCACAGCTTGGAGTGCCGATACTAACATATGAAATAGGCCCGTGTTTTCTTGCTCCTGGAGCCCCACTCTTGAGCTCGTGAATACTTCTACGGTTGCGTTGACATTCACGCTTAGAACTTAACATTAACATAGTGACCATATAGAGACTTATAGTGAATATAACCATGTTCCTTTACATATATTTTTACTCCACATATACATTACTCATGATTAGTCTATAATTGTCACTTTCAATTTTACTCTATATTTTGGGCTTACCGAGCGTTAGTTCGCTAATGGGTGTTCCACCCACTTTTGTTTTCTTGGAATGTTCGTCAGATACGGTTGAAACGGAAGAAGTGGACGCTACAGAAGAAGATTACGACCAGAGTGCTACTAGCTTAACTTCCTTTTCGTTCAGTTTATGTATGCCACCTGTTAAGGCATTTTCTTTTATTGTGTTTACTTTTCAGTTGAACTCATGTATCTGTAAACATTTCAAGTTTGAATGTAAATAAAGATATTTGTTGAAAATTGTACAGTTTCCATTTATTCTTGTATTGTGTATTATTGTTTCAATACGCTTAGTATATTTATTTAGGGAATGACCTTCTCTGAATAAATATGCCGCGGGCTTATCATGTCATCGTTTTCCATATACTGGGAAGCGGGGCATGACAAAAATCATCATAGGCATCCGAAGATCTATTCATCCCCATTTCTTGCTCTTCTTTTCTTGCTTATCCAAAACAACATGATGCTCCACATCCATCATCGTCGTTCTCATCTTCCAAAACCTCCATCGGCGATTTCTAGATCCTCTTAATAACACATCACCGCACCGTCGAAGTCACCTTCTTCTTTTTCTACTTTTTCATATGTCTCTACATCTTTTTGGTTACAATCAACTCCTTTTGGTGGTTCTTCTTCTTCTTTTATCTCTCTATAGACCGTGTCATTTTCCTTTTTCTTCGTCTTCCGCTTCTGTAACAACAAAGTGGGTATTGCTTCACTTTGTTTTTCTATTTTTTCTATTTTGTTGGTGATATTATCTTCTACTTTTTCTTCTCGATGTGGGAAATGTCCTCTCCCCCTCTTCTTTTTCTTTCTCTTTTAGTACTTCTACTTCAGCATGAGAAATGTCGTTTATTCATCTTTCGTCTTTTTTTCCTATTAACTATTCATCTTCTTCTTCTTCTTCTTCTTGTGATTTAATTTTTATCCTTCTTCTTCTTGGTCTTTTTTTTCTCTTGATCTAATTTCATTTTGATCCCTTGATCTTGATATAATTTCTTTTTTTTTTCTTTTTTTTCTTTTTTTCTTGATAGAATCTCTTCTTGATCTTTTAATTATTTTAATTCCTTTTGGAACTTCTTCTTGATCTTTTGATCATTTTTATTCCTTCAAAAAATCTCTTTTTGATCTTTTGATCATTCTTATTCCTTTGTGGAACTTTTTTTTGATCATTTTTATTCATTTGTAGAACTTCTTTTTGATCTTGGCTCAATACCATATCAAGTCCAAGCAACTATTTTTTTATGACGTCTTCTAGCAACATGATCTTCTTCTTTTAAGCATTTCCAGTAAAAAAGACTGCAGATTATTCGGTCCACCTTGCAATCCGTGAAAGAGACCAAAGGGTATTAGTCCGCCATACTCGATACTTTAGATCTGTTGCTCTTCTACGTCGTTTTACAAGATGCATATTTTGGTTCAAAATATTATACAAACTCTCAGTTATCCACCGTGAATTTGAAGGATGTTGTTAGATTATAAGATATTTGAATATAATTGTATTAGATATTATGGACATTTTGCGCTATTTCATAGGGATCGAAGTTGTTTACTCTTCCGGTGGCTATCTTCTGTCAAAGCATAAATACATTTCTGATTTTCTTGCATGAGCCACGGTCGGCGATTCTACTATTAATGACAGTACTTCTACAGCTACGCCGATGGAGATTCATCTGAAACTTCGTCAAGCAGATAGAGCGACTCTATCTACATCCATTCCACAGATCGAGAGACCGATCTCTTTAGGAAACCTCAAATACATACCCAACTTATGCACTTCTTGTCCAAACTCCCGGTTTATGATCCACCGTGAGTTTGAGGGGTTGTTAAGATATGCATATCATTTATCATATCTTTTATATCATTTTGTATTAAACTTTTTGTATTAGGGTTTGCGTGTATTATACGTATATTACATATTAGGGTTTCATTTTGTGGGCTATATAGAGAGAGACATATTGTACATTGTATTTTGATCAATCGTTAATAATATTTTTCTTCTTTTAAATTCAATGGTTTCTAACAGTTAGATTATAATGTGTGATGTGCACAGCTCTAAGTAGATGACTAGATGTACTTATTGAATCCAATCTCAGGAACCGAAATTAATCTCCGCTCAATCTCAACACTCCCTGATGGAGGCTGGGATCTCCTTCAGATGTTGTCCTCAGTCGATCTGTCGCGAGCGTGGATGAACGACTGAGATTGGTATCGAGGGTCGTTTTCCTGAGCATGTGGATCTCAGCAGGCTTGATTCGAGGTGAAGCTGAGCTACCTGCAAAAGAAGTCCCGGGATGGTTGTTGTAAGTCCACGTTGCGACCCCCGGTTCTTACGGGAAGGCGGAAACGGTATAAAAATCAAATTTTTAGCGCATGGGGCAACATGAACTAACAAAGTCGGGATCTTTTCTAAACTAAACTAGCAAACATGCAAAGGAGAGTTAACTACTCGGCAAAGTGGTTATACCTAACTTGAACTCCTTCTTCTTGAAACCTAGTAGAGGTTGATGGTTCTCTTCTCGTTGCCTTCTTCCGTCGAAGATGGATCCACCTGAGGGTTCAACCTTCGGGCTCTTTCTCGAACTTGGAGAGAACTAGAATCTTCGGCTTGCTAACCTTTGATCCTAGAGTGAGTAGAGAGTGTCTAAAGGGTGCTTTTCTTTTAAGGAGAGGGATTCTCAACACATGAGAAGGGTTCTCCTTTTGCTAGAGGAAGAAGAAGATGAAGTGAGGAGAGAGAAGCAAAATGATAGAAAAATGAGCTCTTTTCTTTTTGCAACCATAAAAAAAAGCAAAAGAATTATCAAATTAATAATAATAATGAAAATGAAAAGGTTGATGGAAGGTTTAGGAATGACCATTATCATTTCAAACATTAAATGAATTTGCTAGAATCAAAGAGCATCTTTCTTTTGTAATGATGATGGTCAAAACTTCAACCATGGTCAACAAGTCAACCATGGTCAACAAGTCAACAAAAAAACCAACCATGACACAATTTCATTTTATTATATATTATTAATTGATATAACATAAATCCATTAGGGTTTGGAAAAAGACGACTGTCAACTGTGCATATGCACCCGTTCCGAAACCCTAATGAAAGTCCTCTTCCTCCTCCTCAAATAACTGTGCATACACACATGCATTCTTGTTCCGAGGAACATGAATACTGAGAGATAAAAGCAACCCCAAAACATATACCAGTATCTGACTCAAACCAGAACCAGCCAGTAATATCCGTCCGGACTCCAAACGTGCACAAGTGCGCGGATGAGAACGAACCCTGTCGCAAAACCATGCGAGCTCTACTCTGTTTTGCCCAGAGGCAAATACCCTCTGTGTGGGACTCTAAAGACTCGACACTACGCTGGCAGTGGGTTTAACCACAGACCGCAAGCGGCACTAGCTGTGCGTAACGGTCCCCAGGTAGATGTCGACAAGAAGGCTGACGAGGTGAAACCCCATCTGTACTCCTACTGAGTCTGAATGTGACAGTCTCCGTACAGTCCGGTCTGTTCGTCTGATACATCGCATGGCGGGCCTAGGGGGCGGTAAAACGTCAGTCCCCTAATAGCGGTACAAGTCGTGTCGGAGTGAAGCCCAAAACACCCTGAGATAACACTGGAAGCCTACCAGTATATCTCGCTTGCCCTGGCCAGGGACTACTCGTGTAATGGCTCTCCTAGACACAGCGCGATGTCAACCCCCAATACTGGGAGAGACGAATCCTGTCTAACCGTCACTGCCTCCAAGTGCTCAGGACTGCACCCAACCACCACCTGTTTGCACGACTCCTTTGAGCCGTGGTAGGGTAGTGATCAAAGTGCAGTGGGAACACACTCGAAGCGAAGTGCCAGTGTCAAGTCAGCGGACTAAGCTGTGCTCATGTCACCTAGGAACTGATAACTGACGATAGGTATAATACCAACCTTTCAGTTCCCGACGAGTCCTGTCCAGTGTACTCGTAACCCAACGAGCACCCGTATACTATCTCCAGTACGACGTACTGATGGCTGTGGGACAGACCATCTTCCACACTGGGATGAGAAGCGCATACGCTAGTCTACTCCGGAGTATCGATGCCCTGTCTCGATAGTCCTGCGACTAGGGACCTGTATAAGGATGTGCTTATAGATTACCCAGCCCCCACTAGTGTGACCGCCATCACAACGCTGGTAATCAAGCAAAGATCCTAAGGGCTCCACTAATGCGTATAAGTGATATACTGAAATAAACACAAGTACACATTGAAGTAGAAACAAACCAAGTAGCATACTACTATATTGAGCAAGATTGTTTATACAAGGTGAATATCCCAAGCTTCCATTAAGTAATATACAAACTAGTATGATACAGTAATGGCCTCTAGGGCATATACACTAACAATCTCCCACTTGCACTAAGGCCATGTACTGGCGTATCGAAGACCTATCATCTCGATCAGCCGCTCGAACTGAGTCTGGGGTAAGGCCTTGGTGAATGGATCTGCAGTGTTCTCTTCTGAAGCAACCCTCCGAACCTCGATCTCCTTGCGATCCACGATCTCCCTGATCAGGTGATACCGCCTCAAGATGTGCCTGGATCTCTGATGGGACCTGGGTTCCTTCGCTAAAGCTATAGCCCCGTTGTTGTCGCAATACAGAGGTATTGGGTCAACAATTGACGGAACCACCTGAAGTTCTTTCAAGAACTTCCTCATCCAGACAGCTTCTTTTGCGGCATCAGATGCAGCAATGTATTCCGCTTCCATAGTCGAGTCTGCAACGGTTTCCTGTTTGGAGCTCTTCCAACACACCGCCCCTCTATTGAGGGTAAAGACGAAACCCGACATGGACTTGGAATCATCCTTGTCACTTTGGAAGCTGGAGTCAGCAAAGGCCTCGATCTGGAGGTCCTTTCCGCCATACACCAAGAACATCTCCTTAGTCCTTCTCAGGTACTTGAGAATGTTCTTTACCGCTATCCAGTGTTTCTCCCCAGGGTTTGACTGATACCGGCTTACCACGCTCAGTGCATAAGCTACATCCGGTCTGGTACACAACATCGCATACATTATAGAGCCTACCGCAGAAGCGTAGGGTATAATAGACATGCGATCCCTCTCCAAATCAGTCTTGGGAGACATCTCTTTAGAGAGGGTGATCCCATGACAAGCCGGTAGGTTACGGCGCTTGGAATCTTCCATACTGAATCTTTTCACTATGGTGTCGATGTACCTGGACTGAGAAAGTCCTAATATCCTCTTGGATCTATCACGATGGATCCGGATCCCCAGGATGTATGAGGCATCACCCAGGTCTTTCATGGAGAACCTGTGCGACAAGAACCCCGTGACAGATTGTAGCATAGGAATGTCATTTCCTATTAAGAGAATGTCATCCACGTATAAAACGAGGAATACTACAGTTCTCGCTATAAATCTACTATAGATGCATGGTTCATCTGGATTTTTGATAAAGACAAATTCCTTGACCGTCTCATCAAAACAGATGTTCCAACTCCGCGATGCCTGCTTTAGTCCATAGATGGACTTAAGCAACTTGCACACCTTTCCGCTGCTCCCACTCTGAATGAAACCCTCTGGCTGATCCATATAGACACACTCCTCTAAATTTCCATTTAGAAAAGCGGTTTTTACGTCCATCTGCCAAATCTCATAATCGTGGAAGGCAGCAATGGCAAGAAGGATCCGAATGGATTTCAGCATAGCCACTGGAGAAAAGGTTTCGTCATAGTCCAAGCCAGGTCTTTGACGGAAACCCTTTGCTACAAGTCTAGCTTTATAGGTCTCAACCTGTCCATCTACACCAATCTTCCTTTTGAAGATCCACTTGCATCCTACGGATTTTACCCCGTCTGGAGCAATGTCCAACGTCCATACTTTGTTGGTGTACATGGACTCCATTTCGGTCCGCATTGCATCCAGCCATTTTACCGAGTCAACGCTCTGAACGGCCTGCTGGAAGCTAGTAGGCTCATCATAATCTATGATGCAATCCTCTCGATCCCCGTCTATGAGAAAACCGTAGTATCTCTCGGGCGGATGAGACTGCCTACTACTCCTGCGGAGCGGCATAGGAATGTCCTGTTCATTTGAACCCTCTGGTTCTATTAAGCTTTCAGTAATAGTCTGTGGTTCTGGAATTTCTTCCAGTTCTACTGCGCTCCCACTTGTTTCTTTTTCTATGAACTGGTGTTCTAGAAAGTGGGCATGACGAGAAACAAGAACTTTTTGTTCCTCTTCGTAGTAGAAGAGATATCCCTTGGAATTCTTTGGATATCCCACAAACTTACACAGTACTGAGTGTGCCTCGAGCTTGTCCGCATGCTGCTTTTTAACAAAAGCTGGACTTCCCCAAGTCTTAATGTGACTGAGATGGGGCCTCTTCCCACACCACATCTCATATGGTGTAGTAGGCACAGTCTTAGTAGGAACTCGGTTCAAAAGGTACGTAGCTGATTCTAGCGCATACCCCCAGAATGATCGCGGTAACTCAGCGCTACTCATCATGGACCGTACCATATCCAATAGGGTTCGGTTCCGTCTCTCCGATACACCGTTGTGTTGCGGAGTGTATGGAGGAGTAAGCTGAGAGAGAATTCCGTTCTCTTTTAAATAATTTAGGAACTCGGCACTCAAGTATTCTCTACCTCGATCCGATCTTAGAATCTTGATACTTTTGCCGGTTTGGTTTTCCACTTCATTCTTATATTCCTGGAATTTTTCAAAGGCTTCGGACTTATGTTTCATTAAGAAGATATAACCGTACCTTGAGAAATCATCCGTAAAAGTAATGAAGTAAGAGTAACCGCTTCGCGCATGTGTAGACATTGGACCGCACACGTCGCTGTGTACGAGCCCCAAGAGCTCGCTCGCTCTTACTCCGTGTCCAGTGAACGGAGTCTTTGTCATCTTTCCTTTGAGACAGGATTGACAAGTGGCATACGATTGATATTCGAACGGATCCAAATACCCTTCTGTATATAACTTAGTCAACCTTCTCTCATTGATGTGACCCAGTCTACAATGCCATAAGAAAGTCTGATTGATATCCGGAGACTTTCTTTTGTGTGTATTCTGGACATTGAAAATCTGTGGTTGGTTTAACACGTATATACCATTGCTCAATGTACCTGACCCAATCAGAACTTGATTAAGGTGAATGTTTACAACATTACTTACAAACGCAAATTCATAACCTTCTTTAGAAACCAAAGATACAGAAATGATATTACAAGTTGCGTTGGGTACAAAAAAGCAATTACGCAAAACCAAAACATGCCCATCTGACATTCCCAGGTGATAGTCCCCCACGGCTTTAGCATCCATGCTAGCTCCGTTTGCAACTCTGAGGGTCATGTCACCTGCCTTCAAAAACCTACGGTTTCTCAACGCCTGCAATGAATTACAGATATGAGATCCTGATCCGGTATCCAATACCCAGGAAGTAGAGTTTATCGAAAGACGGTTTTCAATAACATACACACCTGAAGCTGAAGCCGCAACCTGCTTCAATTTCTGTGTCCTGGCTTTCCAAGCCCTGCAATCATTCTTCCAGTGTCCACTCTTATGACAATAGAAGCATTCTTCTTTACCTATAAGCTTCCCCGCTATCATTGTTGCCTTTGCCTTTCCCTTCGTACCCACTTTACTAACACCGCCTCTTGGTTTGGCGGGGGCTTTCTTCCTCTTTCCCTTGGCTTTCGTCTTGGACCTAGAGGAAGAAGATCCTCCTACAAACAAAGCGGGTGTTTCCTTACCTTTCTGTAGGGTGCCCTCTGCACTCCTCAGCATGTTGAGGAGTTCTGAAAGTTCAACTTCCTTTTCTTGCAAGTTGAAGTTCAGTATAAACTGGGCGTAAGTGGATGGAAGGGACTGGAGAATTAAATCCGTATAGAGTTCACTTTCCAACGTGGTCCCAAGTTCCGCGAGCTCCTCAATGTAGCCAATCATCTTAAGCACGTGGTCCGCTACCGATGATCCGATGGCCAACTTTGCCGAAAACAACTTCTTCGACACTTCGTATCTTGCGATACGAGACTGCTCTCCATACAGTTCTTTTGTATGAAGAAATATGAATTCCAAATCCATATTCTCGTGCCTCCTCTGATGTTCGTTGTCCATAGAGGCAAGCACGAGGCACCTGGCCTTCGCGCAATCAATCTCCCAAGTCTTACGGATTTCCTTATCCGCGACGCTGGAGGTGGGACTTGGGACGGGGGGAGCTTTGGTGGTAAGAAGATACCCCAGCTTGTCGTAAGTGATTGCCATCTTGACATTCCTGAGCCAATCTTTGTAGTTTGGCCCTGTCAATATATTTTTATCTAGAAGTAACTTAAGTCCAGTCATGTTGATTGGTCGCTGCAATTAGGAGAGAGAGAAGAAACATTTTAGCACGATGCTCTTGCAAGTTTAGAGTGGTTTTTAATTTGTCTAAACAGGATGGCTCCCACTGTCTCTCGAATCCCTCCTCAAACCATAAAGGAAGAACTAGTCGGGATCAATCCCACCGCACAATACTTGCTTAACCGTTCAGCCAGGCCAGTGTCGGTACTTCGAGGGAGGTTTTCCAACGCTTTCGCGAAGTTCCTTAATTAAATAATCTCTTTTCTCTGGGGGCGTAGCCCCGCTAACACCTTTCTAGGCACCTACTAGGTTTATAGCATTGATCGTTTAGTGAGAAATTTCCCGAGGAGTAGCATATACTCACAGTAGGATCGGGATCCAAATATCGTCGCGTGACGAAACTGAAGGAATCCTACCAGAATCACCACACTCCAAATGGTATGCAAATCTAGCAAGTTTCAGTACTTATGAAACTCCCGATGTGGATTTTTGCCCCATGCTCTTATGACCTTGACGAAGGTCAACAAATCATAAGTCACATGTCAAGTTCTGCCCGTCATTTTCCAGGTTAATTTGAACCCACCCGTATATACCCTTGACGAAGGTCAACAAGGCAATACGACTGTCCCAAACCAACGCATCTATCTATGCTACATATGAACACCCAGCAGCTACCAATCTCTATGCCTTGACGAAGGTCAACAAACATAGCTTGAATACTATTGAATATCCATACGAAACGACGGAGGGCTACGAATGGTTTTGGCGAAACCGTGAACGTAGTGAACTTGATATAATCGATGGAACGAGATAGCTTTTAGAAGGAGTGGCTCAATCTCCGCATTTAAAAGTTAGTTTTGAAAAGAACCGAGTGGTTTTTCGAAAGTGTTCCAACGACTTTAACTTGGTTTATTATCTTGCATTAGTTCTTTTAATGCGTGATATTCTTGCATTAGTTCTTTTAATGCATCCCATCATTTAAATCCTACCATTGCAGAAAACAACCAAAATATGACGTACGCTTATGCCATTCGCATTCGCCACGGGGCCCCGTCATCACCCGTTAGGTTACTTAACTAACGACAGAGCGGGGGCTGGGCTAGCGCGGCTGTAAAACATAAGCAACGCCTAAATAGTTATAAATATAGCAATGATAGACATTACAGATCACAGATGAATACATTGGATATACTAGGAATCCGCAATCCGTTCGAGCCTGAAACGAAAAGCGGATTACACGGTCGCGGTGAATAGCCAATACCCCACCCAAGACCCCTACGGGTGCAGCAAACTACCCGCCAAGTACTCGGCAGTTTGTGCACCCCTCCATGGGTCTATCCTAGGAGCAAAAACAGTAAAAAGAATTATACAATGACGGCTACAACCCCGACCCGGTTGTGCGGCCAAACAAATAATAATATTACATCAATTTACATTTACAATGAATGAAAGAAAAACAAAAGCTCATCTCACATCCACCCCGGCTATTCACCCGCGACAGTCCAACACATTCATATACACATTCCAATAGAAAACACAGATCACAGAGATGTATAACCCCGACTAATCGACTTATAGCGATTAGCCGACGTTCAATACAATCAAACATCACAGATATAACCAATATAGTCCAAGTGTAGTGAAGTTCGGAAAAAATACGGAATTATAGGCCCCCAAAAACAAATTTCTCTTCTGGAAAATCTGGGCACATATAATATATCTTAAAAATCCCAAAACCCTACCAGGAGAACACTGCACAAAACCCGATCACGAGAGGGCCCCAAACTGCGGCGGTTCCGCGGCAAATGCCTACCTCATGCCGCGGAACCGCGGCGGTTTGAAAGAATCAGGGATCGTTTTTCTTGGGTGTTCACACAAAACCCTGAGCCGAATTTAGGTGTATAACAAATCTTGTTTTGACCAGAAAAATTTTTAACAGAAACTAGGGTTTTTTAAAAGTTTGGTTTTTGGATTTTTCGGTTCCGAACTTCGTTACACTTCACTACCAAGCTAGTTTAAGTTTAGTTAGGCTTTGATACCACTGTAAGTCCACGTTGCGACCCCCGGTTCTTACGGGGAGGCGGAAACGGTATAAAAATCAAATTTTTAGCGCATGGGGCAACATGGACTAATAAAGTCGGGATCTTTTCTAAACTAAACTAGCAAACATGCAAAGGAGAGTTAACTACTAGGCAAAGTGGTTATACCTAACTTGAACTCCTTCTTCTTGAAACCTAGTAGAGGTTGATGGTTCTCTTCTCGTT
Organism: Agapanthus africanus; assembly: GCA_030015575.1. Classification (NCBI taxonomy): domain Eukaryota; kingdom Viridiplantae; phylum Streptophyta; class Magnoliopsida; order Asparagales; family Amaryllidaceae; genus Agapanthus; species Agapanthus africanus. The sequence continues at coordinate 27,164,294 of JASDDO010000016.1, forward strand.
GCCTTCTTCCGTTGAAGATGGATCCACCTGAGGGTTCAACCTTCGGGCTCTTTCTCGAACTTGGAGAGAACTAGAATCTTCGGCTTGCTAAACCTTTGATCCTAGAGTGAGTAGAGAGTTTCTAAAGGGTGCTTTTCTTTTAAGGAGAGGGATTCTCAACACATGAGAAGGGTTCTCCTTTTGCTAGAGGAAGAAGAAGATAAAGTGAGGAGAGAGAAGCAAAATGATAGAGAAATGAGCTCTTTTCTTTTTGCAACCATAACAAAAAGCAAAAGAATTATCAAATTAATAATAATAATGAAAATGAAAAGGTTGATGGAAGGTTTAGGAATGACCATTATCATTTCAAACATTAAATGAATTTGCTAGAATCAAAGAGCATCTTTCTTTTGTAATGATGATGGTCAAAACTTCAACCATGGTCAACAAGTCAACCATGGTCAACAAGTCAACAAAAAAACCAACCATGACACAATTTCATTTTATTATATATTATTAATTGATATAACATAAATCCATTAGGGTTTGGAAAAAGACGACTGTCAACTGTGCATACGCACCCGTTCCGAAACCCTAATGAAAGTCCTCTTCCTCCTCCTCAAATAACTGTGCATACACACCTGCATTTTTGTTCCGAGGAACATGAATACTGAGAGATAAAAGCAACCCCGAAACATATACCAGTATCTGACTCAAACCAGAGCCAGCCAGTAATATCCGTCCGGACTCCAAACGTGCACAAGTGCGCGGATGAGAACGAACCCTGTCGCAAAACCATGCGAGCTCTACTCTGTTTTGCCCAGAGGCGAATACCCTCTGTGTGGGACTCTAAAGACTCGACACTACGCTGGCAGTGGGTTTAACCACAGACCGCAAGCGGCACTAGCTGTGCGTAACGGTCCCCAGGTAGATGCCGACAAGAAGGCTGACGAGGTGAAACCCCATCTGTACTCCTACTGAGTCTGAATGTGACAGTCTCCGTACAGTCCGGTCTGTTCGTCTGATACATCGCATGGCGGGCCTAGGGGCGGTAAAACGTCAGTCCCCTAATAGCGGTACAAGTCGTGTCGGAGTGAAGCCCAAAACACCCTGAGATAACACTGGAAGCCTACCAGTATATCTCGCTTGCCCTGGCCAGGGACTACTCGTGTAATGGCTCTCCTAGACACAGCGCGATGTCAACCCCCAATACCGGGAGAGACGAATCCTGTCTAACCGTCACTGCCTCCAAGTGCTTCAGGACTGCACCCAACCACCACCTGTTTGCACGACTCCTTTGAGCCGTGGTAGGGTAGTGATCAAAGTGCAGTGGGAACACACTCGAGGCGAAGTGCCAGTGTCAAGTCAGCGGACAAAGCTGTACTCATGTCACCTGGGAACTGATAACTGACGATAGGTATAATACCAACCTTTCAGTTCCCGACGAGTCCTGTCCAGTGTACTCGTAACCCAACGAGCACCCGTATACTATCTCCAGTACGACGTACTGATGGCTGTGGGACAGACCATCTCCCACACTGGGATGAGAAGCGCATACGCTAGTCTACTCCGGAGTATCGATGCCCTGTCTCGATAGTCCTGCGACTAGGGACCTGTATAAGGATGTGCTTATAGATTACCCAGCCCCCACTAGTGTGACTGCCATCACAACGCTGGTAATCAAGCAAAGATCCTAAGGGCTCCACTAATGCTTATAAGTGATATACTGAAATAAACACAAGTACACATTGAAGTAGAAACAAACCAAGTAGCATACTACTATATTGAGCAAGATTGTTTATACAAGGTGAATATCCCAAGCTTCCATTAAGTAATATACAAACTAGTATGATACAGTAATGGCCTCTAGGGCATATACACTAACAGTTGTACCACCGTGGACCCTCCGACGATCAAGTTAGCCGAGGTATTTGAGCAGAGTAGCGGCTTATTGGGTTAAAATTGCGTTACCTGAGTCATCTAGGAGGGTTTTTACTATAGTGGTCGCTTGGATCGAGCTGGCGCGAGATCTTCGCCGGCCGTTACACCCCTGGCGTTACGCCTGCATGAATGGCGGGATCCCCACATTAATGACAAGATACACTCGTTAATGGGGGGATACGGCGGCGTGGAATGCTGGATGTTGGGTGGCGGATATCTCGCTTATGGAGAGATACAAGGATCCATGGCGGAGGTGCCTGGGCTCTGTTTCCTTGGTTGCTCGGTAGAACCGGGGCGACTTAGTTCGGCGGGTGACTCGGAGACGAGCGGGAGGCCGAGGAAGATTGGTTCTGTGATAGCTTGGCGGCGAGCAGGGAGGGCTAAGGAAGCTCAGTGTGTAAGAGGGCTCGAAGGCGAGCCGATGGTTATTTGTAAGGCGGGCATAGGAGTGTTCAGGCATCCATCGAAGGTCGGGATATACCCCGGGATGATAGCCCAGGGAGAGCTTCCAACGATGGTGCTTGCCCTGTTTGCATGAGCCCGGGATACGTCATCTGCTACGTGTCATGATCTGGGGAGTTCCCACTTATGAGCATCATCATTAGCCCCCCACTCTCGTCCTGACCTATTTATGGGTCAGGTCAAAAGTGGTCTGACCGGTCTCTCGGGCTCAGCCTGTAGTCAAGAACCTATCAGCGCGGATCTCTGAGGCGGCTGGGTGTATCTTCGATGACGTCAACGGATCAGGGGGGAGATCGTGCATTAAAGAGGGAGCACCGATTCGCTTGTACGTCTGTTGAGGCATAGGCCACGTGTCTGACGCGGATTGGCGGACGTGACGGGCTGTCGTTGTCGCCTGCGCCCGAAGGGACGTCTCCAATGGTCGTTTGACATATGGGGCGTCGATGGCTACCGGGAGCGAAGCTTCGTTTTGGCGGGAAACGATCTGAGCTGTTGGATGCATCGTCCAAGTAGTATAAATAAGGGTGGGATCCCCCTAGGGTCCACACTTTCTCCAATGTTCCTTTTGCTGCGAGAGATAGCTCGGCGCTCCGTCCTTTAGATCAGATCCCTTGCGCTCTTTCCTCGAAGGACTCCATCTTTTGAATCAGGTTAGATGTTTTCCTCTGAGGAGTCTGTGGAAATTGCTAGGGTAGTATCGGGCGATGAGGTTCCAGTTTTGGAGCCGAGTCCAGGGTGTCTTCTCCTGCTTCTTCCTCTGCCCCATCCGAGTTGGGTTCCCCTCATAGAGTTAGGGCCACCTATGCTGCTCGTCGTCAGGCAATGGTAAGGGTCCCTAAAGTGCGTATTGAGAACGCTCGTGATGCCCCCTCCCTCCTAAGAAACATGGATGAACTCACTGAGATTCGGGCTCGTTTCCACATTCCCTCTAGCTATTCGCTTCGTTTAGCTAAGGAGGACGAAAGGGCGGATCAGGTACAGGGCAAGGAGATTGCTTTGTACTTGGATGCATTTTGGGTTGGGATGCATCTGCCCTTTCTTCCCGAATTATTCGGGGTACTAAGTTGCTTCCAACTTGCCCCGGGCCAGCTAGTGCAGGACTCGTGGAGAATTCTCCTCGGGTTCCTGGTCCGGTTGAGACTTAAAGAAATCCCTTTCATCTTGACCCTTCTCACTTCCTTCCTTTGTTACAAAAATCATCCCGGCACCCGTAAGGACGAGCCGAGCTGGGTGTACATTTCCTTCAAAAAACAAAAGGGAGGGGTGGCCGGGTCAGGGGTAGTAGTTGTTCCTTCTTCCATTGACGAATAGAAGGAGAAGTTTATATTCTTCGGGCCACCCGAGGGCGAGTATTGGCCTATGCTTGTACAGTGGCATAAGGCCGACTGCCCGCGGGTGAAGCGGTCGTCCTCTCCCGAGGTGAGGGCAGTGTCCATATAGGAGCCGATCCAGCGGGTCGACGTTTTGCTTTCCGAGCAGGCCTTTAGCTGGGCCGGGCTCAGCCCCGCTCGATTCGTGGGTGAGTTAGGAGCTTGGACGATCTATTTAGACTTTAAATAAATCCTTTTGCTCTTTTCAGCGTCGCTAACTCCCTTTGTGCATTTTTCTTTCTGCTGGGCCAATAGACCGGTCCAAATTCTTGGCTGCTATAGCCGCAAAGACAGGGAAGAAGACCGGGGGTGCTAGCTCGTCCCGTCCTGGTTCGTGCTCGGCCTCGAAGCCAGCCACACCGGCTAAGGCCTCCACCGTGCCCCGAGCTCCGGAAACCAGCCATGGGGAGAGCCATAAGCACGCTTGGGAACCGTAGTCCCGGGTGAAGGAGATGAGGGATGAAGCCGACCCCCCCTCCCGAGGTCCCCCTCAAGAGGTACAAAAGGACGGTTTCTCGATCTCCAGCTTCCCCGATCCCTGTGCAAGAGGGGGATGTCTGTTTCGAGGTGCCCTCGGGGCTTTCTGTTGCCGATAGCTTACTTTCGGATCTGGAACGATCGGCCGGGTGCAAAATTCCCCGGGGGACCCTGAAGGCCCAAGTGGCCACCATCGCTCAGGAGGCTGTCCAGGTCAGTATCTGCTTTCCATTGAGGTTTTCGTCAAGTATTTTTCTCGAATCGGATACTTTTAACCCTTTCCTCTACTTTCCTCAGGTCCTCCAGCACTGCACCCTCATCGTTAACATGGACTCCGAGGAGATCGCCCCGGCGATGCGGAAGGCGGGTGAGTCATCCTCACGGGAGGATGACCTGCACCTGGAGTTGCAGCAGGCGAAGGAGAGGATAGCCACCCTCGAAACCCGGGTGATCGCCGAGGAGTTGACGAAATCCAAATGCAAGGAGTTCGTCTGACTTCTGAGTGAATCCAACAAGGCCATCCAGGATAAGTTGGAGGAGGCTAAGGTGCTTAATGTCATGATGAAGAAGTCGCGGGATGCCTGCAAGAGAGACACCCAGGCGGCGCTTGAAGCGGTGAAACTTTCTGATCTCTGGGTAAAGAAGTCCTTGGAGAGGTGCAAGATGTCGGACCAGTTCTACGCCGACCTTGCCGACACCTCGGCCATTGTTTGTCACCAGGCTCTCAACGCTGTTAAGGCATTGATGCCGGGATTTGCTGACGGCGAGCTTCGGCTCTAGTACCACCTCTCCGAGGATGAGCCGTGGAGGGAGACCGTCGGGAGTGCCGCCGGGGGAGAGGCTGCTGGTGGGAGTGCTGGAGATAAGGCTCCTGGCAGGAGCACCGACCCAAAAGCCGTCACCCCGGTTCCCAACGCCGGCGTTGAACAGGTCGAGATCCTCCCCGGTCCCGAGGCCTGAGCCTTCCTACCTTTTCTCTATTTTTTTATAAATTTTGTAAGCCTCCGGGCACTTTTTGTATGGATGAGGAGCCCATAGTACCTTGTAAAGACTCTCGGATTGTAAATAAAACTTTTCTTAATTCTTCTTCGTGGCAATGTTTTCTTGTGCGAGCACTTGAGCTTGTTAGTCTTTTCCTCGTCCTAAGAGTTAGGCCGTAGGTCTATGACCAGTCTTTTAGATGGCGATCGCCCGTCAAGTGTAAACCAATTAATCGCTAAGTGCAGGAAGGTCGATCCCCTCCCGCCCCCAGAGTCGAGGTGGCGATCGTTCGCTTAGAATACATCGGAAGATCCTTCAGTGTAGGAAGGTCGAGATTTGCGCATTCCTTTGAGTCAGACCAGTGACCACTTCCCTTAGCGTAAGCTAAACAATAGCCAAGTTAGAATTGGTTGGTGTTGGCTGAGCAGTGACGATGCTCGGTGGCATCTTGAAGAGGGCTTCGATCCTTGGTGTCGGTGGGTAGGGGACTACCATCCAGGGATTGACCGAGCAGGAAAACTGCTCGGTGGCCCTTGATGAGGGCTTCGATCCTTGGCGTAGGTGGGTAGGGGACTACTAGCCAGGGATTGACCGAGCAGGGAAGCTGCTCGGTGGCCTCTTGATGAGGGCTTCGATCCTTAGCGTAGGTGGGTAGAAAGTTACCCGCTAAGGATTGACCGAGCAGGGAAGCTGCTCGGTGGCCTCTTGATGAGGGCTTCGATCCTTGGCGTCGGTGGGTAGGGGACTACCAGCCAGGGATTGATCGAGCAAGGAAGCTACAAGGTGGCCTCTTAATGAGGGCTTTTGATCCTTAGCGTAGATGGGTAGGAAGTTACCGGCTAATGATTGACCGAGCAGGGAAGCTGCTCGGTGGCCTCTTTATGAGGGCTTCGATCCTTGGCGTCGGTAGGTAGGGGACTACTAGCCAGGTATTGACCGAGCAGGGAAGCTGCTCAGTGGCCTCTTGATGAGGGCTTTTGATCCTTAGCGTAGATGGGTAGGAAGTTACCCGCTAAGGATTTACCGAGCAGGGAAGCTTCTCGGTGGCCTCTTGATGAGGGCTTCAATCCTTAGCGTCGGTGGGTAGGGGACAACCAGCCAGGGATTGACCGACCAGGGAAGCTGCTCGGTGGCCTCTTGATGAGGGCTTTTGATCCTTAGCGTAGATGGGTAGGAAGTTACCCGCTAAGGATTGACCGAGCAGGGAAGCTGCTCGGTGGCCTCTTGATGAGGGCTTCGATCCTTGGCGTCGGTGGATAGGGGACAACCAGCCAGGGATTGACCGAGCAGGGAAGCTGCTCGGTGGCCTCTTGATGAGGGCTTTTGATCCTTAGCGTAAATGGGTAGGAAGTTACCCGCTAAGGATTGACCGAGCAGGGAAGCTGCTCGGTGGCCTCTTGACGAGGCTTCTTTGGTGTCGGTCCGTCTCCCTTGACCCGTAAAATCTGGGGGGAGAGACTGTCGAAGACAACGCGTGGAAGAGATGCGTGGGAAGGCATGACTCTCCGTAGTGCGCGTCGTTCCAACTTCCATTTAGCCGTTTAGGAGCATGGTCGCCATGCGGCAGCCCTGGCTTGGGAACTTTGAAAAGATCCCGTGAATCGTGTTGCCGCACGCACAAACTTCGGCCTTTTGGGATTCCATTGTGGCTATAAATAGCGAAAGCGTGTTGGTTATTTTTAGCTTTGCGCTTCAGAAAAAATGACAGGTTTAATCTACTCCGTTCAAGAGATCATCTCTCGTGACGACGTCTACCTGTACGGTCAGGCAAGCACCGAGGATACGTACCGGACAGTGGTCCAGTGCGTGGAGGAACACTTTGGCAGTTTACTTCCCTGAAGATCATCCCTCCTTCAATTGCTCATGTATGCAATTTAGAGGATGTCACCGGGGCTACACAACGCCCTGTCCGAGGAGCTTAAGGATGAGGCGGTTGATAAGCTGCACTCGCTTCACCACCACGGTCTGATCTCGAAGAGCCGGCAGGATCGCTAGGTGGCACTTGTTCTGTAGTGCTTTCAGCAAAGGCAGATCACCGATGGCTGCCCGGCCGGTGCGGTCTCTGGCCCTTTTGTGGCGTCGCGGGTCCGCGGGAAACATCAGAAGAAGCGGGCTGAGGAAGCGAAGGCTCGGTTGGCGGCGATCTCCTCGGAGTACCACCAGCAGTGTTTTCTTCACCCCCTACCCCCTCTGTTGTAATATTTTGTATATATTTTCCTTTGTGTAAGGCTGGGGAGCCCATAATACCTTTTGATGAATAAAGTTCATCTTTTGCGACGTGTTTTTGTCTCCTTTTTATTCCCTTTGTGCTTTTGCGTATTTTCACAAAAATGAACCCAGGGGTCTTGGAACCGAGGAAGAGGGAAATATATCGAAGGGTTTTCTTTAATTCAGGAGACTTAATAATAAAGAAAAATTACATCGCTTCGACAAAGAAGGAAACATATTCACTGATACAAAGTTTTGAAAACATATTCACATGTACAATTTGAGCTTCTCGGCATTGTAAGGCCGCAGAAACTTGCATCCTCCCGCGTCTTGTAAGCGATAGGATCCTCCGGGCAATACTTCAGAGATGAGGAATGGGCCGTCCCACTTCGGGGAGAACATGTGCAGCTCGCCTTAGTCCCGCCTTAGGACCAAATCTCCCGTCTTGAAGGCGCGATGCTTTACTCGTGCATTGTAGTAGAGGGCAGTTTTCTGTTGATAAGCGGCGGCTTTGATATATGCCCGGTCCTAATTTTCTAGCAAGATGTCTAAATTAGTCCAGAGCACCGAGGTGTTTGCTTCGTCGTCGAAGTGTTCGACTCTGTAACTGGGCAGTCCAATCTTTGTTGGGACCATCGCCACGGTGCCGTAGCAGAGGCTGAAGGGGGACTCTCCAGTGGGGGTCTTCTTCGATGTGCGTAAGGCCCATAAAACCCGGGGTAGTTCTTCGACCCAGCTATCCTGTCTTCTTTCTAGACGAGTTCGAAGACCTCGAATGACGTCTCTATTAGCGACCTCGGCATGCCCGTTGCATTGAGGATGCGCGACCGCGGCAAACTTCATTAGTATGTGGTATTCGTTGCAGAATCCTTTGACTTTGTCGTTTTCAAAATTCGTCCTGTGGTCGGTAACAATACACCTCGGGATCCCGAATCGGGATATTATGTTGTTCTGCAGGAATTTGATGGTCGTGGTGGCGTCCGGTTTTCTGATGGGGACGGCCTCAATCCATTTCGTAAAATAGTCTACCACGATGAGGATGTATTTGTGCCCTCCCGTACCAGTTGGGAGTTGGCCCACCATGTCCATCCCCTATTGGGAAAACGGCCAGGGGGAAGTGAGGGCCGTTATCTCGGTAGCCGGAACACGGGGTATGCTGCCGTGGAGTTGACAGTTTTTGCATCTTCTGACGAGTTTTTAAGCGTCTTGGTGAATCGCCGGCCAATAGTACCCTAGGAGCAGCATCTTCTAGACTAAGGTGCGGACCCCTTAATGTGCTCCACCGACCCTTTCGTGTATCTCGCGCAGGACGTAGTCGGCTTCATGGGGGTCGACGCACCGAAGCAGGGGTTGCGTGTATGACTTCTTGTAGAGGTTCCCATTACTCTAGATGAAATGGAGGGCTTTAGCTCGAAGGCAGCGTGCTTCCCCTCGGTCCTCTGGGAGTGTACCCTCCTCCAGGAACTTTACGAGAGGCTTCCTCCAATCCCGGTCTTCCTCCTGAGTAATGTATACCTGAAGTGTTACCTCTATGTCTTCCACGTTGGGCCGTGGCAAGACTTTGAAGAGAATATTCCTCTTATTATTAGCCGTATAGGAGGAGGCTAGCTTGCTCAGGGTGTCGGCCTCGGCGTTTAGGTGCTGAGGAATCTGGTCCACTTGAACTTTGTCGAAGTTATTTTCGTAGTCTCTTTACCTCGGCTAAGTACTTTACCATTAGAGGCTCCCGGGCCTCGAAGCGGATGGTCACTTGGCCCACGACTAGGGCGGAGTCGCTGCGAATTCGGATCGTCTTCAGCCCCACTCCGGAGGCGATTCGTAGTTCGGCTAGCAAGGCCTCGTACTCCGCGGCGTTGTTTGATGCTCTAAACCTGAGCTTCAAAGAGTACTCCATCTCTGCCTCGTTCGGGCCCCGAATGATAAAGCCGGCACCGCTCCCCTCCTCGGTAGAGATCCATCGACGTAGAGGACCCAGTCGGGGACGGGGTTGGGCACTTCCTCGACCGAGGGCCGGGACTCGGAGACGGGCGCCGACATTGCTTCCTTGTTGGGGATAGTACACTCGCACTACTACAAATAAGGGTTGCCCCTACGGATTTATCCGTAGGAGCAAACCACTGCCCCTACGGATATATCCGTAGGGGCAAGAAAATACCCTGTAGGTGCAAACGTCGTAGGTGCAAGTCGTAGCCTTGAACATGCCCCTACGGTCAAAAACTTTCCCCTACGGATTAATCTGTAGGTCCAGTTGTCCCTACGGATTAGTCTGTAGGGACAAAAAAATTATTTAATTTATGATTTTATAAAATAAATTAGGTGTCCCTACGGACTTATCCGTAAGGCCAAATATTTGCCCCTACGGATATATGCGTAGGTATATATCTGTAGGAATAAAATATCAGGTATCCTGATATTTTATCCCTACGGATACCTGTGTAGGGGCATTTGTTTGCCCCTACGGATATATCCGTAGGGGCAAGCGTAACCCCTAATACTGAGATCATAGGGGCAAAATATCAGGTATCCTGATATTTTGCCCCTACGGATAAATTTGTAGGTACATTGTTGGGCCCTACGGATTAATCCGTAAGGGCATTGGTGGGCCCTACGGTTAAATCCGTAGGTACATATTATCAGGGTTTTTTTTAAAAAGGGCTGCCTATTTTTTTCTCGCCCTGTGCATAATAATATATACATCATATATAAAATTAATCATCACGCAGAACATATATCGCAGTATTCATAATCACATCTCACGCATAATATACAAAAGAAATCAACAAGCAGAATATAATATCAATATAAACACGCAAACACCACCAATATCAATATCGTCCAATATGTATCATATAAATAAATACATGTTTAAAATATAAGAATCAAAAAGCTACCCTAGCTCGGTCCAGCTCCACCTCTGATAAACGCCAGAATCTGGCGCGCCTGCTCCTTGGATATATCCTGAGTCAATAAATCATGCAATGCGGAGCGTGCGGGAGTCTGAGCGGGCTGTGGAGCTGTAGGAGTGGTCTGCGCAGCCGCCGTCGAGGTAGTGGCTTGCGGAGCTGCGGCTGCGGGAGTCTGAGCGGGCAGTGGAGCTATAGGAGCTGTCTGCGGAACCGCAGCCGATGTAGTGGCTTGCGGAGCCGCAGCCGAAGGAGATGCATGTGGAGGCTCGGCCGATGTCCCTGTCGCGTCTGGACCTACGTGTGTAATAAGCGAGTAAGAACTGTGTATTATTCGAATTCGTATCATTATCAAGTTATTTAGAAACCCCAATCTATGTATACTTAGGGACTTAGGCCTCGTTTGGATATCTAGTTTGGAAAACCGTAGTTTATTTTAATTAGATATGTATGTATGATTAATCAAAGCTAAGTCTACAGCCAAATAAGCTCAGGCTAAAACTAATATTGGATATGTTGCTATCTATAATATGACATAATATTTTACTATTAAGTAGTTTACATACCAACATCTCCTTCAACTCCTGAACGGTGGCCTTCAAGCTCTCCAGTTCCTGCTGGAAACGTCGCTCACCGGAGACGGAGGAAGTAACCGCCGGGGTAGAGTCCAACCTCATATGGGCCCTGCTAGGGCCTAGACCCCAGCCTCTCTCCTAACCTCCGTGATGCCCTCCATGTGCGACGTCTAGGACTGGGGTCAGCAGCATCGGATCGCTCTGTCCAGTAAAATCGATCCCTGATGCCTCGGCCTGCTCAACCACCCGCTCCTACACCCACATTAACCAGTAAAATATAAGTATTTCATTTAAATTTGAACCTTTCAAAACTAAAATTTCAAATAGGGGTTGAATAAATATTAACACTTACGCAATACTCCTGGGTAGCGGCATCGGGGTATCGAAGCTCGCCCGTGTCGAGGTGCCGTGAACGGCAAGATATGCGGACAGCACACTCGGTGTACCACCTTGCGCCAGGGTCTGAGCTCTCTGCAATATTAGAAAATAACTCTTAATATTAGATATATTAGAAAATAACTCTTAATATTGCATTATATCACAAAGGCCGGTCTATTGTAATTTACCAATAACTCCATGGCACGAGTAATATTCCTCGAGCCACCCGTATAAGTGGGGCGACCCCTCTTCACCGACTTCCTATTCTCTATATTTTGAGCGGCCTGTTTTTGCACAACACATTCATATTTAGTTTTCTAATTAAGGAACAAAAAAAAATAAATTATATACTAAACAATGGATTACATTTAAAATACATACCTGTTTGCGTTGAGAGTCGAAATATTCGCACAATAGAGGTCATGTCTCTACGTCGACTCTCGCAAAGGCCGGAGTAGATAGGAGGGCCGCTCTCTGCCTCAGGGGTCGCCATCCACAAAGAGTAGCAGTCAGCCTTCAGCTCATTCCTGTTGTATCGGACCTTGGTCTGCATGTTCTTCATCAGGCCATTGTACAAGCATGAAGGTCGAGCACCCTCCCAGGGTGATCAGGGTCGGGTACAGGCTGAAAATCGTAATCTAACTGAAAATAAAAAAAACATTGTTATTAGATTGCAAGTGTTAATAATAAATATATTGGATAAATCAAATGAAAATATATATCAATACCCGAGCCTGATCAAAGAAGAGGGCGAATGAGCGTCGGTGCTGGTCGCCCCACTCAACGTGAAGTGGATAGTTCTTCACGAGCCGGCTCTCATCCCCCATATACCGGCCGAACCTCTCGGCATGATCACCGGTATAGCAATAATCAGGGGTAAAAAAGAGGGGGAATGCTGCCTCCCCCCTAGCACTGTCAGGCCTCAGCCTTTGGGACTGATTCGGGCCTCGAGTCCCCCTCTGGGGATGGGGAGGCCCTGCGTCTGCAAGAAATATCAAGACAATCAATATTAAGACAAATTTGTATTAAGAAATCAAGGTTAAACGAAAATTGAAGTGTGATATATACCTCCGGTGACTAAAGCACGAGCCTGGGCCCTGGCAGCAGCACGAGCCTGGGCCCGGGCAGCAGCACGAGCGGGACGATAGTTCCTCCGGTGAGGAACAGTCGGTGTCCCGGATGCGGACGCATCCCCTCCAACTAGAAAATAAACATTGACGCTAAATTTCCATGAAGTTCATATTTATTCTTTAGAGGATATGTAAAATGAAATAAATATTTTATATTTATTCATACTAACCTACAGACTGAGCGGAGGGTACGGAAGTGGCGGGAGTGGCCCCTGCGTCAGATATGGATGCACCACCTATAATTAGACAATTAAAAATAGATTATATAAGTAATTACAAAAAGAATGTGTAGATCAATAATATAACATTCTAAATCAATATGCATGCACTATAGGATATATAAACATACCCGCAGGTGCGGTGGTGGCACCACCTATAGCTAGACAATAAAAAAAATGATTATCTAAGTAAGAGCAAAAGGAATGTGTGTATATTTATGATATAGCATTCTAAATCATTATACATGCACTATATGATATATAAACATACCTGGAGGTGCGGGAGTGGCCTCTGTCCCTGATGTGGACGCATCACCAACAGCTAGACAATCAAACATTGACAATATAATTAATTTTGATATGAACAGGCATGAATATCTATAATATTACATTCAAAATGGATATGCGTGCAATATACCTGGAGGTGTGGCAAAGTCCACACGGAAGGAGGCATCCGAAGGGGTCTTCGATCTGGGTGCAAGACCGGCCCTCTGAAGCTCCCTACGCAGCTCTCCGAGCGGCAGAACCGCTCTGCCTCTGTCTCTGCCGGTGCCACGGCTGGAACTCCTGCCGCCCCTCGCTGCTCCCGTCATCATCATCAAATCTAGATAAACGGTTTGTGGACGCATTAGACAATCATTACAAGTATTGACTATATATGTATAAATCGTAAAATGTGAAGTAATAATATAACATTACTGATAACCTTTTTCGTTTCGTGGGCGCATTAGACATATCTACTTGGATTTCATCATCGATATCATTTCTAACCCATGTAACTTCATGATCGGCCGAAGACAACCCGTCTTTCGAAACAGACGGTCGGAGCACTCTAAGCCTTCTCTCTTCTTCATCCTCATCGCTGTCCTCGAATTCTGAGACATCGTAGACATCCATGGGTTTCCAACGGCATATGACACTCCATCCCGGATGCTTCAAACACCGTGAGTAGTATACTTGCAACGCTTGGTTCGGAAAGATAAACGGATCTTCTTGACCGTAAAATCGAAGTGTGTTCACGCTGGTCAATCCATATTCATCTTTCCAAGTCCTAAGATTGCTTCTCCACTTATCCGTATCGGTTCGCGTATCATACCAAGTACACTGGAATATATAAAAGGGTTCTGATCGTCCGGGATAGTGGATGCCGAGTATACAATTTAAGTACCCATAATAAATCACACCGTCCGATCCTACCGTCGCAATCCCACTATTCTGAGTGGTTCTAGATGTTTCTATGTTCTTAACTTCGAATTTGTATCCAAGGACACCGAATCCTTTATAATATGCAACCTCCATACTTGGAAATTGAGCTAAACATCTTGAATCACTCTCAAATGATGCAGACAAGTTCGGATCGTGGATCTACCAAAACAAATTTTATGACAAATACTTAACGATATAAGTTTAGATTAAAACTGTTAGCAATAACATGTTATTCGAATAACTTACATGATCTGTGACCCAATCGCAAAAATTATCCTGATGATATTTTTCCAATCGTTCATCGTTCCAATCAGGATGCCCCTCACGTACCTCGTTAAAATGAATTCTGTTTTCGACAAATAAGGGTGACATTAATATTATATCATTTCATACACACACAAACACAAATATAACAATTAATCCAAAAAACATACTCTCTAATTTGTTCAAGACATGCGTAATTAAGCAAGATAAACCGGTATATCTTGTTGATAAACATAGTGTCTACCCTCTTATAATCGGCTTTACCATATGGCCCGTCTTGAATTCTTCGAGGCTGGTTAAGTCCCGTCTCAATGTTCTCGTCCAGATAGAGGGAACAAAATGTGTTTGCTTCATCAAGAAGACAACCTTGCATGATAGAACCCTCTGGTCGATTTCTATTGCGTATATACTTTTTAAGAGTGTAGAGGTGCCTAAAGAAAATATGTTCAATAAATAAATACGGGCATATAGGACAACAATAATTTTAAAAATTGCGCGAAATGAAAAATTCCACGTACCTCTCAACGGGATACATCCATCGATATTGTACCGGTCCGGCTAACTTAGCCTCAGTTGCAAGATGAACCGTCAAGTGTATTATGATATCGAAGAATGACGGTGGGAAAATACGCTCAAACTTGCAAAGTATCAACGCAATAGAATTTTCTAGTTTATCCAGCGTCACAACCTCCAGTGTTTTAGCACACAACTCTCTTAAGAAACAACATAGGTCGTTGATTACAAGACCAACCGATTCGGGGAGAGAAGTCCTGAGGGCTAATGGAAGAAGGTGCTCCACGATAACATGGTGATCATGACTTTTCAGCCCATCGATCTTGCCTTTCACAATTTTTATTTTCTTGCTGAATGATCCTGAGAAACCTGTTGGAACTTTCAAATCATGCAACACCTGCAGGAATTTTTTCTTCTCCGGTTGTGACATATGATAAGCGGCATTGGGAAGTAAAAACTTGCCTGGTTTACCCGCTACAGGTCTAGGGTGAAATTCACTTCTTATTCCCCACTCCTGTAGATCCATCCGAGCATTCAGGTTGTCTTTCGATTTCCCGTCTTTACAAAGAAGCAAGTTGAGTATGTGCTCTGATACTCCCTTCTCTATATGCATGACGTCCAGAAAATGACGCACTAAATTTGTTGACCAGTACGGAAGCTCGAAAAAAATGCTTAACTTGTTCCAAAATTGTGGTTTGACCTGTTTTGTCGGACCTAGCCCGAAGGTCACATTATTGTAACCATCCCACTGAGCAGTCACGTCCTCTCCGGACAATGGGGCTGGAGGTCCAAGAAGCTCCTGATGACCATCATAGTGAACAGTGTCTAACATGTAGGGGTGGTCTAGAGGCAGGAAACGTCGATGACCGCAATAACAAACCTTCCTGCTAAAATTCAAGAATTTCGATGTTGTGTGTTGATGGCAATGAGGACATGCTTTGTGACCATGTACGGACCAACCTGATAGCATTCCATACGCAGGAAAGTCATTAATTGTCCACATTAAAGCCGCACGCAGTATGAAGGTTGTATTTGTGTTTGCATCGTAAGTCTCTACACCATCAATGAACAAAGATTTTAACTCCTCGATCAGAGGTCGGAGATAGACGTCGATATTGTTTCCCGGTGAGTTTGGTCCGTCGATAAGAAGAGGCATCATAAAGTATGATTGGTCCATAGCCAACCAAGATGACAGATTATAAATTATCATTACAACGGGCCATATGCTGTGACTTCCAGCCATATAGTTGAATGGGCAGAAGCCATCACTAGCCAGTCCGAGCCGGACATTGCGAGGATCGCTACTGAATATTGCATGCCTCCTATCGAAATCCTTCCATGCCGGTGAATCTCTTGGATGGCTCATTTTTCCATCTTCACTTGGAGGAGCACGGTGATGCCAAATCATTGCCTCGGCTATTTTCTTGCACCTGAATAGCCTCTGTAGACTCTGTGTTATGGGAACGTATCGTGCTATCTTGACAGTATATCAGGCTTCTTATCAGAATCTTTCGGCTTATACCTGGCATCTCCGCATGTTGGACACTCTTTCAAATCTGAATTCTTTTTCCGGTACAACACGCAATTTTTAGGACATGCTTGAATCTTCTCGCACTTTAGACCCAAATCAGACATCATCTTCTGGGCTCCGTACCAGCTGTCGGGCACGTTATTTCCCGGGGGCATAGAATCTTTCAAGAACGAAAGAAGCATTGTGAATGACTTGTTTCTCCATCCATTTAGGCACTTAATCTGGAAAAGTTGGACGAACCATGAGAGGGTGGAATACTTCGCATTCTCATAAATTGGTTTTCTAGAATCATTCATGAAATTTTCATATTTATCCGCACGCGGTCCTTGACCGGAAGGAATGTCATCTTCGGTACGAATAGATTCACCTAGGGCAGCATCTACCATATCCTCCATTTCTTCTGATGGAAATAAATTACCGTCTTCTTCTTCTGCCGCATTACCGTCTTCTCCTTCTTCTCCTTCTTCTCCTGCCGCATTATCGTGTTCTCCTTCTTCTTCTGCCGCATTACTGCGTTCTTCTCCTTCCCCGTGATATTTCCAAGTTGTATAAAGTCTAGTAAAACCATATTTTACGATATGAAGCTCTGCCAATTCTACCTTCTGCCAGTACTTATTGCCACATCTATCGCACGGGCAGAGAATCTTCTCTATTATGATCTTATTATATGCGCGTGCAAATTCAATAAAAGCAGCAACTCCTGCGACAAACTTAGGTTGCATACATTGTTGCCAATCCACATACATCCAGTCCTTAACTCTGACGTACTCATGGGCCATGTTAGACTGTATAACATATAAATTGTAGGTTATGGTGGCTATATTGAGAAATCTAAGAACGGGATAGTTACTGACAAAGGAGAAAATCCGTGTATATACTTTGTGTGTGCGTTTGTCATTGAAAAGAATAAATTATTGAACGTATGTTAACCGATAGACGGGGACTAAGCGGCGCTTTTAGTTTCATATATGAGTATCGATGAGAATATGAAAGTTTCATAATATCATCGAGTATCATTTATTGGTTTTAACTTGAACATCTTGAATCACTCTCTAATGATGCGTTTGTTATGTATTCTTGTTGTATGTGTGTGTTTCGGCTGTCGGGGGTAAGGCTTCTATCCCATTAAGAATGTATAGAGCGAACACCCATTCGCTTGTGCTTTCAACCGTTTCGAGTAAATTTCGGCAGCACCTCCCCGCTGTTCTCCGAGTACACTGTAATAGAATAGATAATCATTTCAAAGCTGTGAAACAACGTTGAAATTAACATCTAATCTATCTTTGTACACGGAGAACCAGCGGAAAGGTACCGACGAAATATCTCGAAACGGATGAAAACACAAGTGAATGAAGGTGTTTGCTTTATACATTCCTAACTTGTCCACACGGGACAAATCTATCGGTTATCATACGATTGAATATTCTCGTCACATAGACTATACGACGGTTGTTAGTATCGAGCTATACCGTCCGATATTTAACAACTTTCGTATAGTTCTATGTCATGACGAACATCGAACGTATGTTAACCGATAGGCGGGGACTAAGTGGCGCTTTTAGTTTCATATATGAGTATCGATGAGAATATGAAAGTTTCATATTATCATCGAGTATCATATATTGGTTTTAACTTGAACATCTTGAATCACTCTCTAATGATGCGTTTGTTGTGTATTCTTGTTGTATGTGTGTGTTTCGGCTGTCGGGGGTAAGGCTTCTATCCTATTAAGAATGTATAGAGCGAACACCCATTCGCTTGTGCTTTCAACCGTTTCGAGTAAATTTCGGCAGCACATCCCCGCTGTTCTCCGAGTACACTGTAATAGAATAGATAATCATTTCAAAGCTGTGAAACAACGTTGAAATGAACATCTAATCTATCTTTATACACGGAGAACCAGCGGAAAGGTACCAACGAAATATCTCGAAACGGATGAAAATACAAGTGAATGAAGGTGTTTACTTTATACATTCCTAACTTGTCCACACGGGACAAATCTATCGGTTATCATACGATTGAATCTTCTCATCACATAGACTATACGACGGTTGTTAGTATCAAGCTATACCGTCCGATATTTAACAACCTTCGTATAGTTCTATGTCACGACGAACATCGAACGTATGTTAACCGATAGACGGGGACTAAGTGGTGCTTTTAGTTTTATATATGAGTATCGATGAGAATATGAAAGTTTCATATTATCATCGAGTATCATATATTGGTTTTAACTTGAACATCTTGAATCACTCTCTAATGATGTGTTTGTTGTGTATTCTTGTTGTATGTGTGTGTTTCGGCTGTCGGTGGTAAGGCTTCTATCGGTTATCATACGATTGAATCTTCTCGTCACATAGACTATACGAAGTATTTAAATAAAATATAAAGTAACTGATATAACATGATTTTAAACTTATGAAATAATACTTGCTTAGTTACTTGCAAGTTGCAACTTGAGAATAAGATATATGAAGAATTGAGCATTAAAGAACTAAGATGCATATTTTGGTAGTTACTTGCCGCAACCCCTAAGTTAAGTAGTTTTTGAGAATTAAGACCTTTTTAATCATACTTTGGATAGGCTGTCACAAACAGTAGGGCATATTGAAAAAACTATATTGAAGGCAGGGTAATTTAGCCCTTTCTTTAAAAAATAAAATAAAAAGATGGAATGATTAATCTTTGCCTCCATGAATGCTTACATATAGAAATACATATTCATTACCATGGAAAATGCTTTTAGATATATTATTGAATTGGCCATTAGATCCATTTGATAAATACTGGCAGCTATATAGTTCAGTAGCCCCCATGCATTCTCAAGGAAAATGCTTTATTACAATAAGAATGATGATGAGTGTTTGTATATTTTATCGAGTCATTTGCATGATAGACCCTAGTAGTAAAATGGAGTAATGAAAATTTGAGGCCAATTTCAAATGAACTTAGACAAGGACAGTTGAAATTATGTAATATTTATTCAATTAATTGAACAAGATGCCTCTTTAACAACTGAATGGAAGAAAATAATCTATGTAGTTCACCCCTAATTTTTGTATAAGAAAAACTTTATTGTCATTCTCGTCATCGTTGCTGTATGCATTTGAGTGTCAAACTATAGGAAATCAGTAGCTTAAAAATAGTTTAAAAAATGCACGATTGTAGTTTCATGTAAATTCTGAGTATTGGTTTCTTGTTCAATTAATTTTCAAGAACACCTTCCACAAAACACTCCCTCCCCAACCCTAACCCCAACCCTAACCTAACCCGGCCCTAACCCTAACCTCAGCCCCAGCCCCAGCCAAACCCCAACCCCAAACCTAACCCCAGCCCCAGCCCCAGCCGAACCCCAACCCCAACCCCAACCGCAACCCCTGCCGAACCCCAACCGCAACCCCAACCCTAACCCCAACCGATGCCTAACCCTAACCTTCATCGGTACACAAACCATGAACCCTAGCCTTAAAATAATCAAAAATTTGTTTAATTAAAGATTTACCTGTGCGGTAGAGGAGACGATCGATCGGTGGCGACGACGAAATGGAGACGACGACGAAAACGGCGACGAGAAAGAACGTTCTAAGGTGGCGACGACGAAACGGAGGGAGGTGGCGATGACGAGAACGGCGATCGGCGGGGAACGAGAGATTTGGGGATTTTGTTCGCGCGCGAGAGATTGGATGAGAAAGATAATCAGCGTAGGGGATCTGTGCCTTTTTAATTAAATCCCTATTTAGTTGCCCCTACGGATTAGTCCGTAGGTCTTTGGTTTGCGGCTCCGTAGGGGCAAACAACAATTTACGATTTAATATTTTTAAATTAATACGTCAGGACCGTAGGGGCTACCGTATGGACCTACGGATTAGTCCGTAGGGCCAAAATAAATCTGCCCCTACGGATTTCATTATCCGTAGGGGCAACCCCCTATTTAAGTAGTGTTGAAAACAAAGTCTTCCAGGACTTGCGCTTTGATAGCTTGCCTGGGGCGGTATTTGATGTCGAACTGGGATAATTCCCACCTCCATTTCTCCGGACGACCAGACGATTCGGGGGAAGCGAGAATAGCCCCTATAGGCCGCTCGGTGAGAACGAGGATGGTGTGTGCCTGGAAGTAGTGTCGTAGCTTCCTTGAGGCGACGATAAGCGTTAAGACAATCTTTTCTATGTCCGGGTACCTCGTTTCCATGTCTTTAAAGACATGGCTCACGTAGTAGACCGGCTTCTGCACTCCTTCGACTTCTCAGACGATCACAGAGCCAGCGGCATGATCGGATGCCGCAAGGTATAGTAAAATCTAGTCTCCTTCGATTGGCCGGGTGAGCAGTGGGGGAGTTGTCTGGTGCACTTTGAGTTGCTCAAAAGCGTTCTGACACTCTTCCGATCATTCGAATCTTGGGATCTTTCTCAGGGCTCTGAAGAATGGGAGACACTTTTCTCCGGATCTCGACATGAAGCGACTAAGAGCGGACACTCTCCCCATGAGCCGCATGATCTCCACGTTGCTCTTTGGTGTGGCCATGTTAAGAATGACACTGATCTTCTCCGGGTTAGCCTCAATTCCTCAGTGGGTAACCATGAACCTGAGGAATTTCCCGCTAGTGACCCCGAACGCGCACTTGGCGGGATTTAGCTTCATTTTGTACTTGCGGAGGATATCGAATGTCTCGCTAAGATCTTTGGCATGCTCGTCCGACGAGGTCGATTTTACGAGCATGTCGTCGATGTAAACCTCCATGTTCCTCCCGATTTGCGGTTTGAACATTTTGTTAACCAGGCGCTGGTATGTAGCTCCGGCGTTTTTGAGGCCGAAGGGCATCACTTTGTAGCAGTATACCCCCCCCCCGTCCGTTATGAACGCGGTAAGCTCTTTATCTGCCGGGTTTATACGGATCTGGTTGTAGCCGGAGAAAGCATCCATGAAGCTGAGCAATTCGTGGCCTGCCGAGCTGTCGACAAGCTGATCCATCCGAGAGAGGGGATAGTTGTCTTTCGGGCAGGTCTTGTTGAGATCTGTGAAGTCGACGCACATGCGCCACTTCCCGCTTGCCCTTTTAACAATAACCACATTCGCTAGCCATTCCGAGTAGGCCACATTTCGAATGAAGTTGGCTGCAAGCATCCTATCGACCTTGTCTTCTATCGCTTTTTGTTTGATCGGAGCGAAGCTTCGTTTCTTTTGCCTGCTGGGTCGGGCCGTCGGGTTGACCCCGAGCTTGTGCGAGATTACCTTAGGGTAGATCCCGGGCATGTCGGCAAGCGCCCAGGCGAACACGTCCGAGTTTCTTCAGAGAAAGTGGATCAAGTCTTCGTGTCGGGCTCTCGTTAAGAGGGATCCGATCTGGACAGTTCGTTCATTGTTCCTCTCGACGAGGGGGACCTCTGTTAGCGCCTCCACTGGGGCCCCTCGGATTTCTTTTTGTTCATCACGAGTATCCAAGGACCCCTGGAAATCACTCGCGCTTCCAAAGTCGTCGCTTCAATCCTCGGAGGTGGATGTCGTTGTGAAGTAAATCTTGGCGATTTGTTGGTTTCCGTAGGCCCGACCTATTCCCCATTTATCCAATAGAAACTTGATCGCGAGGTGGTAGGTCGAGATTTGGGCCCTAAGGGAGTTTAGCGTCAGGAGTCCCAGGAGGATATTATAGGACGAGGGGATCCTGGCAACGATGAACTCCACCGGTACGGTTCTCATACGGCCCGCCTCCCCAATGTTAAGGAGGAGGGTAACCACTGCCTCTGCCGGGATGGAGTGTTTAGTAAACCCCGACAGAATGTGGGTGGTTAGCAGCAGGTCTGACGGGCCGAGCCCTATACGCAGGAAGTAGTCAAAGAAAAGGATGTTCGCCGAGCTTCCTGAGTCGACCAGTATCCTTTGGACCTCGTAGCGGTGGACCCGTGCCATAATCACGAGGGGGTCGTTGTGAGGCAAGGATATTCCATAGAGGTCTTCGTCGATGAAAGTGATGGGCTCGGCTGCTTTGTTTTTCTTTCGAGGTTGTTCACTGGTTCCATCGACTGGTAGGAGGCGGAGAATCTCGCCGGCTCGATGTGCACCCCCCGAAGAGACGACCATGATTTGGCCGATCATTAATTCGTCGGGAGGGGGATGGTTTTCTTGCTCCCGGTCTTCCTGTCGCTTTTCCTGCAGGTACTTCGCCAGGTGGCCCGAGCAAATCAAATCCTCGATGTAGTCGTGAAGTTGTTTACAGTTCTTGGTAGGGTGTCCCTACGACCTATGGAAAGGGCAGTACGGGACTCGAGTCCATTTGGCCGCTCTATTGGTGACCGGATGGAGCTTGAAGAATCGCTCACTTTTCGCCTCCTCTGACAGCTCAGTCTGAGCGATATTGAGCGGAGTATACTCCTGGAACTTCGGGGAGTATGGCTTTGGCCGGTCGACCTTCTTCTTCTCTTCTCTGCCCCTCTTCTTTTGGTTGGCCTGGTCGCCCCGGGGTAGGTTTACGTTTACTTCGGACTCGAGTTGGATTTCCCGTTCGGTCCAAGCTTTTACCTCGGCCATGGTCCTGGGTTGTACAAATGCAAAGGAGCGGAGCCACTCCTTGTGCCTAAGACCTGACCTCAGAGCTGTGATTACAGTCTCATCCCGGTGCTGGGGAACTTCAAGAAGAGCGTTGTAGAAGCGAGTGACGTATCCTTTAAAGGATTCCTTGTCCCCACTCTTTATAGTGAAGAGGTAATCGATGGTCCGCTTCTGTCGTCTGTTCCTGACGAAATGTCCGAGGAACTGGACGGCCAGCTCATCAAAGGTAGAGATAGAGCATGGCGTGAGTCCTCGGAACCAGTCTCGTCCAACCCGGATGAGAGTAGCGGGAAACGCTCGGCATTGGGCAGCGTCAGAGTTGTCCTGGAAGCTCATGCCCGCCGTAAACGTGTCCAGATGGTCTTTCGGGTCGGACTTCCCGTCAAAGAGGGCCACTTTTGGAGGCTTATTTCTGGATGAGACGTGGACAGTGAGCAGCTCTTCAGTGAAGGGCATCGTAAGAGAGTCAGCGGCATACTTGGCCCCCTCGTTTGAAGAATAACCCTCCCGATGTATACCCTCAATTTTCTTTTCGAGGGCGTC